>OW387786.2:7202500-12938525 GCA_936446665.2 Synanthedon andrenaeformis
TTTCATTCATTCGTTGTTTGAGTTGTTAGGTCAACCATTTATGGTTGTTTTTTTTTAAGATCTTCGTACCAATTTAATATTTAATACTTAAAATAAACTAAGTAACAAATAGGTGAGTTTTTATTTCGTATTTTTAGTTAATATATTTTTAAAGAAATTTACGAGGACTTTTGGAGCCAAGTCGTGATTTTGATATATTGACAAAATCTTTTATTAAAAAAAACATTACCTAAAACTTTTGATACCCTTGTTAGAATAACACTGACCTTTTTGTTTTTAACGTGACCCTTTCCGTGGTGGATGTTCGGTATAAATATCTCGGTGGTAAGGAGGGCTACATAATTTAGTGATACGTTCATCGATCGATGGGATATCGGACACCGAGTGCGGGATTATTATTTCCATTTGAATATATTTCCGTAATCTTATGAAAATGTAGGTATCTGCGCAAAATCTATTCCATTCTTTCAGAGCGGATTTATATAGTGAAGTATTTGGACGTATTTCGTGCTGTTAGTTTATAAAGATGTAGGGCGTTCCGGTTGACGGTCTACTTGGTTATTAAAAGTCTATGAAATGCAGTATATATACTGCATTTCAATTCATAGAGATGTTAGGGGCTCTAAGATCACTTATTCAAGCATTTTTTTTTCATATTTTGAAAAAAAAAAAAAAACGGCAGTCAAATTGGACACGGTATAACATGTAGTTTATTTTTTTCAAAACATCCAACAACTTTGCCATCTTTCTGGTACGTGAGAGGGCGCATCATTTTTTTAACAATTTTCAGAGACTAGCCCATTAGGAAAAAATTTCAAATGGAGATTTATATAGATTTATCGTATAAAACGTGGTATCAGGGATATAATCCTTTGTAACTTGTTAACAGTAGTTTCTAACACTTGTTAACCTCGTTACGAGGTTACCTTATTTTGGAACAAATCGATGTTTTGTAATAAGGATAATTGACGGGAGGACTCAAGGTTTGTTGTTACAAGGTTTTGTGGAGGCAGGGTCACACTGCGTTCCGCATTCGTAAACCGGCAGCCGGTCTTGTCGACTGTATCGGTAATCAATCATTTACAAAATATCATAGTGAAATATCTCGTTTTGTTTAGGCGAGTATTGTTAGAACCCGTTCTAATAAGTCACCGTTGGTTATCAGCATGATAGGTTTATCAGAATCGGCGGAGTATTTTCCTTTGCTGTGGGAACTCAAGTGTCCTTCTAGTCCTTCTCATGTTTATAATATGAAAAAAAAAAAAAACTTGTAGATATATTACACTAGGTTTTGCCAGCGACATCGCCTTTTTTTTCTTAGGTGTCATTTATTCTATCTTTTTTATAATAAATTTTTGTCAAGCGTTAAACTTTTTATTTTTGGATAAGATCTTGGGAGCAATACTTTTTTTTAGTAGATGAAAGGTACCCTATGTTCAATTCTATACACCTGACACGTAGTCAGGTATATACGTAGTAGGTATGTAAAATTTCATCATGATTGGTTGTGTAGTTAAGTTAATAAACTATCAAGCTATACTTTCTGCGAATACCAAATAATATAATAGTATTATCGTAAGCAGAAAGCGTATCAGCATTGTTGTCGTATCTATATTGAGAATCGTTAAAATGTTTATGTCAGCTATTTCGGTATTTATTATGTTATAATATGGCAGGAAAAATGTTTACTTATGTCACTCCTGCGGCGTTATGAAGCGAATATTTCTTCTCACGTTTTCAAGCAACGGATGTGAAGATAATATATTAAGTTACTTCATTTCGTTTCTGGAAACAACAACCAACAAGTCTATACTGAGTGAACATTTAACAGATGACCAGCTGTTTTTCAGATGTAAATTTGTTCATTAAAATACTTGCTGGTGTCCGCGACATCGTCTGCGTTGAAAAATAAAATAAATGAGTAATATAACGCCTGACATCTTTACCGTTGTATCCCATTTTTTATATATTTTTAGACGATTTTCAGCCTAACACTTTTCAGGAACCTAACATTTTACAGGATAATAAGTATCTTACCTTTTATGTTAATTTTAACAAATTTCAACAAATTCAAAGTGTATATGTCAAATTTCATCTAAATCCGTTCAGCCGATTTTGCGTGAAGTATAACAAACATACATAAATGTTTAATTACTTGAATTATTGTATTGAAAAGTTTATATGTGTAGATAAAAATAAACATATAAAACTGATATTAATCCGCATAGTCTCATCTAAAAAGTGGACTTAAATTATTCATGCCTTGTTAAGAAAACGCTTAAGGTGTATAACGCCGATTTGGCCTTGAATTATTAGGCTGATTTCCCCGCGCCACCCTCTACAACAGGGTTCCCCAAACTATTTTGGACAAGTGACCCCTTTTCAACAATGAACTGTTACCTCAGACCCCCATGGTCAAATTACCTACTTTTAAGACCAACCCCCTTATTCATAATGGTCCGCTAACTTAAAGCAGCTATCTATCTTAGTCTATCTTTAGTTTTTTCCTATTGGTACAAAATACCTAGGTACTAAGGTGCCAATTAGAAAACTTTGCACTTGGTTAAGTGAGTGAAGTTGATTTCATTTTCTCGTCAAAATTTAACAAAATAAAAAGACAATCCAATTCAGTAAATATCAAGTTTAATTTATAATTATTACAAATTAATACATAAAGCATCTTAAGTTGGTAGGAAATTATATTTTAAAAACTATTAATTCGCAAAGAGAAAATAAAACATTCAGTGCGATGGATGAACCTGGTGACTATCTACCAATCTAGCTACATCCGGTTCAATATTAGTGAGTTGCAGCCTTAAATCTCCACGTTCGTTGATTTTCAAACGGTTTCTTTGTTTTGTCAAAATGTTTGTTACCACACTGAAGCTTTTTTCAACTAGATATGATGATGGAAAAGCGATAAGGTATTTTTCAGCAATGTTCCACAATGTAGGATACTGTGTTTCAATTTTGCGTTGCAACCAGAACTTCTGATAGCCTTGGTTGAACTTTTGCTTAAGCTCTTCGTCTGTGCTGATGGTAATCAACTCTTCTTGCATTATCACATTGGCTTCTTCTATGGCTGTGGTGTTATACGGATTTATTATCCATTGAGGAATTTGTAAATTTAAAAGATCATCAAACCTCTCCGTAAAATCCTTGTGTAATGCGTCCAAGTGAGTAACATATAATAAAATGTCATCATCTTGAAGCATTTTTGGTAATTTTGACAAATGCGGAAACTGCGAATATTCTTTTCTGCCTAAATTTTGTTTATAAAGAACTAGTTTACCCACGAAGGCCGATATTATTGATTTTGTTTTAATCAAGTTAAGATCATCACCCTGTAGTTGCAAATTAACTTTGTTGAACATTCCAAAGATATCAGTCAAGTAATAAATATCTGTTTTACAATTGTTCAGATTTTCTTTCAAATTCGGATCTTTTTCTTGTAAAAACTCCAACACAGATTCAAAAAGGGCTGAAAATCTTTCTAAGCAAGAGCCTCTTGATAGCCAGCGAACTTCAGTGTGCAGAAGTAACCGAGTAAAGACTTCGTCGTTTTCGTCACATAGTTGAGCAAATAACCGAGAGTTCAAAGAATTGCTTCGAATCTTGTTGATAGCATTTATTACATATTGTAAAGACTTATGCAATCTAGGACTCAGCTTTTTTGCTGCTAAATGCTGCCTGTGAATCACACAGTGAATAACCAGTACATCAGGCAGTTGTCGCTTTAAGTGAGCTATAAAGCCACGATGACGACCAACCATAGACGGTGCACCATCAGTCGCAACAGAAACAATATTCTTCCATGGAATAGCTTTATCAGTAAAAAAATGTTCCACGGCCTGAAAAATCGATTCTCCTCTAGTATCAGTCTCTAAATATGCAGCAAAAATCAGTTCTTGGCACATATTTTCATCTTTGATAAATCGAACATATCCTAACAATAGAGCTTCATTGCCGGGTAATGTAGACTCGTCCAACTGGAGAGAGAATCTGCGGGTCTGTAAGAACTTGCATAAAATGTTTTCCACATCGCGTCCCATCTCATCTATGCGTCTCTGAACGGTGTTGTTGCTCAAAGGTATTCTCTTTAAAATATCATGTGCGGGTTTGTGCAATACATTGTTAAGGACCTCCGCAATGGCTGGTAAGATAAGCTGCTCTCCAATTGTATGGGGTTTCCCCGACTTCGCTATTAGTAAAGATATATTATAGGACGCTCGTAAACCATCATTGTCTCGAATAGATGATGACGCAAACATCGATCCTATGGATGGCCTTTTGTCTAGTTTTTCTTTCAGTGCTTGAAAATATGACAAGGGCTTACTTTTTTTGTTAGCATGTACTCTTGATAAGTGGTCATCCATTTTTGAAGGCTTCATGGCATCGTTACTAAATACTTTTTCACATATGAGACACATCGGGAAGTGTTGATTTGATGGAGATGCAATAAATCCGAACTTCAAGTAGTCCAAACTGTATTGTCTGCATTTTTTTTTCGTGTCCGCCATCATAAAACTTTCAGTAATTCTGCAAACAAAAAAATAAGGAACCTAAATAAAAAACAATAATAAACTGTTAAATTTGCACACTATCTTATTTTTATCACACTCAGTTAATGGATTCTTGTTAAGTATTACTGACTTACTCTTTGATAAACTTTGATACCTATATTGGGAAGTAACTACAGTAGGTAATTAGGTATAGAAACTTCGTATTAGGTAATTAGGTAGAATAAGAACGAAAACCAAAGACTTAAGTGTTAGTAATTTTTACAAATACAATTATACATACCTATTTAAAATATGTTGTATGTTGTGTTTAACACTTTTTCAGTCACTTTACTTCACTTAATTTAGCTTTGTAATAAGTTTGTAATCTCTTGAAATAAATGAGTACTTAGCTATATGAGTTTTTATCGTTCAAGCTCCAACGAATTTCAAAACGCAAATGAACTTTCAACCTAAATGCAAGCTCGTTAAATAGTAAAATATCAGGAACATGTTTGGACTTGATCATGAATTCGTTCGTCTTAATTCGCGTAAAGCCGCTATCACACTATTCAATTTGAACGATTCCAATTTAGGAAATCGGAAGGTGTGATCGCAGTTAGAACAGATTGGATTCAATTAAGAGTTTATCCATTTTCAACTCTATATCTTCGATTTAGAAATCAATTTAGCGTAGTGTGATCACGAGCTCACTACTTAGATTCCTAAATAGGAATCGTTCAAATTGAATAGTGTGATAAGCACTTTATCGTCAAATAGAGAGCAAGTCAAAACGCCGCTGAAAGACGTACGCTCCAACTCAATCTTGCACAAACTTGTCCACATAGACTTGCCGAGTTTTTCATCTTGTACGAACTTGAAACTTTACATTCCTGGAACATTATTTCCTACAAAAATATTAATTATTCTTAGTACACGTAACACAACATAAACAATACAGTAACTACCTACTTACCTATCTTGAAAGTTTTAAATAAGAACTTGTGTTAATATAATAGGGGTCGATTTTTAGACCTCGTCGACCCCCAAAATCACTTTTCGTTTATGTCGACCCCTAGGAAACCGATATCGACCCCAAGGGGTCGATATCGACCACTTTGGGAATCCCTGCTCTACAAGATATCGACCGCACAGAGATGGCAAAGAGTAGTATGGAGACTAGACGACAAGGCACGACATAGTCGACTGAGCCTACTTTACTGCAAATACATACTACAAATTTATAATTATTTACAATGTAGAGGGATAATTCAGTAACAATGAAGCGTGTTTTGTTATTTAGGAAGTAAATTATGTTACCTAGTAAAAATTTTTACCCGTCTGCGCCACAACGAGGGTTATGTTTTTAGAGTGTATAGCGGCGCGCTCCCGGCTTGGCCCGGGGTGTATTTTTTCTAAAATAAACGTAGCCTAAGTTACTCCTTATTACATCAACTACCTGCCAATAAAAGTCCCGTCAAAATCGGTCCACCCATTTCAGAGATTAGTCGGAACAAACAAACAGACAGACAGACAAAAATTGTAAAAAATGTTATTTTGGATTTTTTCTAAAATAAACGTAGCCTAAGTTACTCCTTATTAAATCAGCTACCTGCCAATAAAAGTCCCGTCAAAATCGGTTCAGCCATTTCAGAGATTAGCCGGAACAAACAGACACCCAGACAGACAAAAATTTGGTTTGGTTATGTGGTTGGTTTATTTTGGTGTATGTACTCATATATGGTGTATGTACGTATAATATTCATATGCATGTAGTAAAAAACGGTTATTTCAATATTACAAACAGACACTCCAATTTTATTTATATGTATAGATGTATGTATATTTCTTTATACGAATATGAAATATATGGTAAAAGAGCCAAACAAAAGTTTTTATCAAAACTAACAAATTTTTTAATTTTCAGTAAAAACAATTGAGTTTTTGCACCAACCGTGCAAACTTCGCGTGGTACGTTTTGTTTGGGTAACGCTAATGCCGGCGGGAATAATTTTTTTTTAATTTTGATTAATCAATTTTTTTATCTCGTCCAGACGTCCCCGATGAGCCCAAACACGACACGGCTGTGACGCGCCGTTTCCGAGTTATGGTCGGGACCAAGGAGGGGGCTTTTTTTTTGGTGCCCCGGTAGACCGGATGACACTTTCCTTGGTGACTACCGATCACCCTCTATGACCTTCTGCAAACGCCACCCTTCTATCCCTCATAGTTTCCGAGAACCGCTCACCAACTTTTTACCAGAACGGTGTACCGAGGATATCGGATTTTTCTGGAGGTTACGGGGGCGTCCCCTACGCGACCACCTACAATAGGGAAACCCCCCACCGCTCCTTCTAGGAGAACAATTCGATGAGTCACTAGATACATGAGTGGGAATCCGGCTTTATAGTGGCTTTATTATTTATTTATTTATTAGGCTTATTAATTTATATGTATTAATTAATAATTAATTATTATTAATATTAATTATTATTAATATTAATTAATTTAATTAATTAATTAAAATTCATGAAAACTTTCCTTCCTCGTTTGGTTTATTTTTGATATATTACGCTTTTGCCTCCTTTGCTTACTTCCTATCTTTATTAAATGTAGATAACAAGTATATATACAGATGAATTATTAATTGAATATTCAAATTGAATATTTCAGATTATTAATAAATTGAATATTATATTACACCATAATTTATATTTAGTTTTTTAAAGATTTAATTACCTAGTAAGACAAAAAAGAAAACCTATTAAAGTATTATATACACTATCATGCACTGTCTGTTCTGCCACTAAAATGTTTATTCTTTGTTTATTACGTAAAAATTAATAATTTGATGAAGCGCAACGCAGCACAGGTCCGTCTAGCATCACGACTCGCCCCGCACTGATTTTATGGACGAGAACGGGCTAGCGCTGAGTAAGTGGGGAAATATTTTTGATAAAAACATTATATAAAATTCAATTTTACGAATTTTCAAAAAGCGCTTTCAACAAATCATGCTACATTGTTATCTTCATAAGTGTACAAAATTTCATAATCTTTTGATAAATATTGTAGAAGTGAGATTGTTATAACTGAAAATAAAAGGGGTGAGTTTAGAATTTTTTTCCTGAATCAATTTCAATAAAATAAAATTTTTAATCCCAACAAATCATTCCTCATATCTTGTAGATAAACATATATTTTTTTCGCTGAAGAAAAGGCGTATATATAATGAATAATACTGTTACAAAATGTTGCAAAAATTTAATTTTTTGGAAGGATAAGCCTTAAATACCTAATTATCTCAAAGGTAGTAAAAAATGGGGCCTGACTGTGTCGTGGACACGGCCGTGTATTTTACTGTAAATACGTTTACATTACTATTGTAGTAATATTTTCTTTGAGCGTATTATACGTATAATATATGTATATTCAACGAATTTGAATATATTATATACCTATACCAAAAAAATCTTTGATCTTTTAGCTATTGAGTAGCGTAATTAAATGTTGGATGTCATCTACATCCAATATTTAACTACGATATTTATGTACTGTTACAAACTGTGTCCCCCGATTTTGTTATCACCAGTCTTCTGAATTACCTCTCAATATGGAAGCGAATATAAAGACGTATACACGCCAAAAGATGTGTTGGGTAAAGATAATAGGAGGTAAACCTTAAATTTTATTTTACTCTTGTAATTTTTTTAATATCTAATATTCATAAAATGAAACATTGTGACAATTTATATTAGCACTAGCTTTTAATTAAAACTCCTAAAAGAGACCATTGGTGCCTCTGTTATTTAGTTTTATTAATGGAAAAAAATAGGCATGGGTTTGCGAGACAAAATTTTAAATGAAAAAAGTCGTCAAAAGTCAGTCGTAGGACTGCACGTCAGTTAGGGAAATTAAGCTTCAAAAATATATACACTAAGCGCCACTGGTCACGTGACTCGGCGAGTTCAGTGCTTTTTCCGCATTCCCAAATTGCCTAACCTTCCCAACAAAATTTTCACTTCAACATTATACGACACTGAGCTCCCGCGAGATTTCAGTATTTTTTCCCCATACCAAAAGTGCCTAACGCGATTTAAAAACGTTTCACTTCAAAAATCTTGTAAGAGACACGAGTAAGCGATGCGAGAGCTTTTTCTTATTGTTATATTGTTCAACCTTTATCCAATCGAGTTTTGCACCGTACTTGACAAAATCACGGACAAAACAATGCGGTCAAGTATGCAGTGTGTCCAACTCTATGTACTGATGTTGGATAAACATATGAGTAATAAAAAAAAAGTTCATAATTTCACAATTGGCATATCACTGTGTGACGTGACCTGGAATATTTCGTGTATAGTACCCACTCAAAATCAACATAATATAACATTATTGTTACAACAATCAGTAAGGGGGTGGCCCCTTACAGAAGCCCATCGTGGAATAATAGGATGTGTGCTGTTGTGTTTCGGTGAATGAGTAAGGGACGTCAGTGCCCATTTCGCTATCCCTTTCCTAATCCCTATCCTTAATCTTACTATGGTTGGCAGTGCACTTGAAACACTAGTGGCTTTTCCATCAAGTGGACCGTAAGCCTGTCTGTCGAGTTTTTTTTTAAAAAAACTACCATATTCCCATAATGCTATAATTTTGGAATGTCTTGAAAATGACATTAAGAAAATGATAAAGAAATCGCACACAAGTTTAAGTATTAATGGTGGAAAAACATAAACATCAACTGTCTTCAAAGTTACCTGCGATGTCAGAACATAAACCGCACTGGTACATATTTAATGATGTCGACTGTACCTACGCTTGAATTGGATCCGATGGAATATTCGTGCACACGTAACGGGCAATTTAGTATTAAGTGTTACAATATTTCTACACTGAAATTGACTCTGTTACGTAACATATTAAAGTGCTTCCGAAAATACTGTTAGCTAACAATACGACACATACTACGTAGGTTCTTAGTGTGTACGTGCGTATGAAATTCGATCAACAAATTTGGTAGCTAAAGCAATTTTCTAATTACAATAATGGAGTGTTGGTATATACTTCAACGTGAGTATGTTAATAAACTATTCCCTCGCTATTTTACCGCTTCGTAATATAATTTCTTGTATATTTTCACTTATAGGTATATCGGTGGGAATAGTAACGTATATAAACTTAACGTATTAAGGTTATTAAAATTTCATACCATTTTTTGGCATTAATTATTCATTAACGGTGACTGCGACTTCGATTTGACTTCGTTAAAAAATGAAAAAAAAAATTCTAACGTAATATTGTTCTGCATATTGTATACAAATACCTTTCTCGTTTATCGCTCTTTCCACTAGTGAAAATCGTATCAAAATTCGCTGAGCGATTTAGAAGTTAGCGGAGAAACAGAAAGACGCAGATAGCGATTTAATTTTATAATATGTTTAGATGTAGACTTCATCTACATATATAAAACAAAGTCGCTTCCCGATGTCCCTGTGTATGTACCTACACTTAAATCTTTTAAACTACGCCACGGATTTTAATGCGGTTTTCACTAATGGAAAAAGCGTTAAATGAGGAAAAATTTTATATATAATTTGCAGAAAAAAATTTCACCCATGCGAAGCGGGGAACGGTTAGTGTAGTGTTAGTTACACCCTTTCTCGAGAACGGCTAGACCGATTTTTATGATCTTTGATTTGTTGAAGTTGTCATCGCCCCGATTATCCGAATAACTAATAAAAAAAACGGAAATATTTACGAAAATCAATTTACAAAAAAAGCGGTACGAAGTTCGCCCGTTCAGGCTAGTATGTGGAATAAAGAAAATTCAAAATAATTTAGCACTTTTTTACTGACATACATAGACTTGAGACAGAGACAGAGACATACATAGTGTAGCCCTAAAAATTAAATTATTTTATTACGACTAAGTAATATACATAATTGATTCTCAATACTAATTAGAATTTCAAGACATTTTCATATCTTTTTTTTGTAATGAAACCCGATTTGTCAAATTATAGCAATAAAATTGTTACGTCTGAGACATATATGTTAATATTCATGCATTATAGGAGCAAAGTACTTAAACTGACAGAGCATTCGGTTGGCTCGTTTAATGTTCGATGCCAAGAGTTGAAGATGCCAAACAATAGACAATATGGTTCTGTGTTGCCATAGTTGTGTTATGGTTCCGCTTATTGCGCTGTTCGACTCTCGCGCCGGAAGTCATTCGCTTGGGCGTCTATGGTAGGTAGTATACCATAGATACCTTACAAATAATCTACGTTACTTCTGTCTGTAAAATTGGTCTGACTTTTCTGATTATTGACTTACAATACAACAACACGATGAAGCTATAGAAAAGATTTTACTACAAAATCTGCTAATAAGTTAGAAAATATTCCATTTCCATTAATTTTATTTTGATATAGTGGATGTCAGACAGGCTGACAGTCACTATATCAAAATACTACCATCGACTATAACATAAGCAAGGCCACAGGTGCTGCAAGTGCAGAACATAATAGGATTAAGGATAAGGGACAGGAAAATGGGCTCTGGCATCCTTTACTTATTGACCGAAACCTATGGTGTTATTTTTTGTGTAAGGTAGGTTGGTTTTCTGTAAGGGCGTTGTCGCCAGACCGCCAACCGCCACATAGGTTGCCCAAGTGACTCCAAAACGCAATAATAAAAAAGAGTGTATTTAAAATCATTAAAGCTTTCAATAATATGGTTATTAAAAAAGTATATTATTTATTTCTAAATAAAATAAATAAAAGTGATAAAATTTTGAAATGAAATCATATAATTTAAACAAAGTGCACTTATATTATATATATATATAGTGTGATAGTAGGAATAAAAAAATGGGATTTAGTGGTGTAATTAAATTTTGGATGTAGATGATATATATGGTGCTACAACATCAAACTATGAACTCCGATTTTCTTATCATCAATTTTCTTAATTGCCTCTCACTATTGAAGCAAATTTAAAGACGCAATCACGTCCAAAATGTTTTTCTTAATTAGTTATTCACCATAAAGACACAAATACATTTAAAATAAACACAAAATATAATATATTTGTGAAATTAAACTGTGAATTACATCATTCAGCTAATTCGCTTAGGGAATTTAGTCAAGGTTTCAACTTAATTCTTTTGGCGCGATATAACGCGTTTCTCGGAAATGGCGTCAGGTTTCTGTATATTCATATAATTAAACTTTATAATTTGATTGCCAATGAGGGAATAGACAAATAAGTCCTTACAATATTAGGTCATGGTTAAGTCTACACGATTTACTGAATATATAGTTCATAATTATTATAATTTTTAATACACATATTCTTATAGTTATAAATAAAAATGAATTGGTACATGTATGACGGAGCATATCATGAGAACGAAACGACTGATTTTGCTGATTTCTTTTTGGTTGTGTACGTTACTGTCAGGACAAAGTTCGCTTGAATGAAAATTTTTGAATAATTAACGGAAAAATTCGGAAATTGGGATGGTATTTTCATATGAACTGAATAGGGTCACGATTGTCCTGTCAGCTAGTAATGTAAAAGTGTTTTTCTAATAAACTAGCGAGCCGCTCCCAGCTTCCCCCGGATGTAATTTTTAATATACGCAACCCCTCCTCGTTTATACATCTTTCCATTAGTGAAAATTTCTTTCTATTTCTTCAGTAACTCCATTAGTAGTTACCGAAGAAATAGAAAGATGCAGACAGTTTCGGCAAAATATTGTGATTTTTTTTCTACTTACATAAAAACTTAATTAGGTTTTATTATACAAACTTTATATGAAAAATTATCTATCTGATGTCGATAACCGCATCTAGATCCGTTGCGTAGTTCAGGAGGAGCGGATATATAGTCAGAAAGACGCGGAAAGCGACTTCAATTTATACTATATAAGGACAAGGATTATCCGTGAAAATTTATCTATCTAATGGTGAAGAGTGCATCAAAATCCGTAGCGTTGTTTAGGAAGAAAGGATATACAAACTTGTATGTACTATGTAAAGATTATACATATTAGGTGTGACGGTAATTCCTTTCCGGTTTTTGTAACTGATGTCACTAGCCATAAGTATGAAATGTTATGATTTGATACATGTGTCATTTTATTCTACTGATATTAACCTCAAAACTACACAAGTTATGTACCGCCAAAATAACAACGTTATATATTTATAATTTTTTGAAAATGTCAAGTTTTGTGCCTGAAAACGTGCAATCGCGGGACGCATTACTTTTCTAGTTTTTCATGAACTGTTGAAACCTGGAGATAGAGTTAAGACTGATCGCTACCGACAACAAATGATAAATTTGAAGTGTGCATTGATCGAAAAACGTCCACAATACGCTGAAAGGGGATAAGGGGATTTTGCCGCAGCAGCAACGCGCCGTCTCATACAGCAAAATAAGTCAAAGAAGTGTTGAAATCATTTGGATGAGAACTTTTATCGCACCCGCCGTACTCTCCAGACTTGGCTCCATCCGATACCACCTTTTCGCATCGATGGCGCACGCGCTTGCAGAGCAGCACTTCGCCGATTTCGAAGAAGTTAAAATATGGCTCGGTGAATGGTTTAGCTCAAAGGAGAAACTGTTCTTTTGGAATGGCATCCATAAATTGTCTGATGGGCAAAATGTATAGAATCAAATGGCCAATACTTTTAATAAATAAATTTTAACTATCCATTGTAAGTAACGTGTTTTCTTTAGTGAAAAAACCGGAAAGGAATTACCGACATACCTGGTACTACGTAAAGATAAACAAGCGCAAAATAATTCATATCCATCGCATAGAAGTCCAATTAAGATTATACAAATTGTTATAAACGCGTTTGGAGAGACTAAGAAAATAAAATATAATCTTTCTCTGAAACTCTGGTTAATTATAATTAACTAATTAATTTGGTTAATTAAGTGAATTTAAATTTATAAATATTTTGATTTTGATGTTTGTGTTCAACGTGTACGTTCAATGTGTATGCCAGAACTTTCATTTGCTCATCTTGTCGTACCTTTGTCATACCTTTGCATGATGAACGTCAACATTGTTTTTTATCGCTATTACTAGTACATTGCACAATTTGCACACACCTTGTCAAGGATACATAAAAGGATAGGCTAACTTACGTTTGGATAAGTCCAATTAGTCCGAGTAAGTCAGAATACAAGGGTACCAATAACTTTGACTATTGATTGGTTAGTGTTAAAAATAATTTAGTTGATTAAAAAATTGTATTAAATTAAATATTTAAATAACAAAAAATGTTTTAATCAAGTGATTTGAATTGTCAAAGAGCGGATAGATTGCGGTAAGTTCTGAGCAGTGAGACTGAGACCACAATTTACGGTTAGGCCGCGGCTGGCTCTCCGCCAACCTTACTCTGCCGACACACTCGTTAGCTCCTGAACCAGCAATATCTAACAGCCTCGCAATGTTTCGGGACTCTTGTGTAATATAACAGTTTTCGTATACTTTTTACATGATACAAATATTGTCTAAAAGATTGACTACTAACTACTGATCGACTTTGTATGTAGGTAAGTGGGAGCAATGATAGTGTAGCCACCATGGTAGATCAGGTTCGATTCTCGGTCTTTCATTATTTATTTTAAATATTGAATAGAATTGTGGACAGCATATACTTAACTTTGTTTTGTGTGAAGCATACTCTGTGAAAAGTTTTCTTAAATAAAATAAAAATTACGTTATTATGTTATACAAAAGTGCAAGATTTTATCAATATCGTAATTTAAATTATAACACATTAGGGACCAGCCTAGCGGGTGCAATTTTTTTTGGCAAATTGTATTCACAACTCTTCCTCGTTGCTCTTTCCATTAGTGAAAACTGTATCAAAATCGATTAAAAGTTAGCGAAGAAATAGACAGATAAGTGCAGATTGCAAATGTCTATCTAGTAGTTGTTATCATTGCTTGGGCTCAATTGAAATTTCTAAATATAAAAAGAATCATTCAAGGCTAAAAGCGTAACGCGTACTGTACTGAATTAATCGCGTATTGAGTAAATTTTGACGAGTGGACATCTAGTGGACCGCCACAGCCTGCTTTCAACTAGGGATACAGTATTGGTGTTACAGTTTTTTAAGGATACGCCACCACACTATTTGCGCATTGCAATTGTTGTCCCACGGACTTTAACGTCCCGTGGCGCGTTTTAGCCGTTGTTATTCATTAATTCACATTTCATTAATTATAGTTAATAAAGCAAAAAACAGCAACAAAACCTGTTCATAGCAACGATAGCGATCAGTTTTAATTTGTTGAACTGCGACTAAGAGCTCCAATCACGACAACATTGTTAATAGTACTTTGAAGGCAGTGTTGACTTGGAATTGTTCTTTTTAGCCTTAATTGTTGGCTAGAGCTCTAATCGTTGATCGTCAGATACGTCCGAATTATACTATAAATAAATTTTATAAACGCGTGCGTGAGAAGGTTCCGAATAACTAGAATAACCGCAAAGAATGGGGTCATTTCCCTTTCGTAGCTATTTGTGGCTATTTTTATTTATAACCTCTAAGTAGGTTACACAATATATTTTTATAACACAGAGGTGCACTGTACATAATTTTAACATATAAATGGTATTTCGTATCGTAACCCAATATTCCAATGTCAGCAATGATCGTAGATATGTTTAAAAGTTAACCTCAACTGAGATTTTACATGAAACATAAAATATATTATACTAAGTTTCATTTTGACGTCTATGAATTTGACTCCATAGTGGGAGGCAATTCAGAAAATTGATGAAAACCAAAATCGGGGGATACAGTTTGATGCATGTCTATCATCTAAAATTTACAATTACACCACTACATAGCAAAAGCAATGTTTTGGTATATATGGTATATTGGAATTTGTTGGATATATACGTCAAATAATCTTTGTATAAATAAATGACCATAAATAAATGTCATAATTAAGTGTTACAAACACTGTAGATTTCAAATTACAAAACAAAAGATTCGCTTATTCAAAAATGTTAATAATAACTCCTTTTAATTTTATTTAAGCTCACGTTAAGAAACCCCGGAGTACCGCGATCACGGTCAACTATGAAAAGCTCGTTTACAAAGCTGACCTCAATGAGCAGCGAACAGTAGAACCTCGAGTCAGTGTACTTAAGGCCAAATACTCTACGTCAATGGTTTGGTTATTAAAATATATTTTTAAATTGGTCTGCCTGCCAGTCTTTTTAAATCCCGACGACCGACGCAGAAACGGAGTATTATAAGTTTGATGTGTGTGTCTGTCTGATTATTTGTGTATCTGTCTGTGGCATCGTAGATTCCAGAAGAAACGACCGATTTTGATCCGGGTTTTTTGAATGATGACGTGATCGGGATTGTTCTTAGCTATAATTTATGAAGATCTGTTCAGGCGTTCAGGTGATTGTGTAACAAACAATTACGTTCATTTTTAAAAAAATATGACTGCCATTGACATCTGCAGTATTTGCTCGCGATCAACAATAATTAATAACATCATTACAACCAGATTCCAATATTTCATATGGTTATTTTAAATAATGTATATGGGTACTATTTTTTTTAACATCGAATTTCTTTTCCTTCAGCGAATACCTACACATGAATATACCAGTGGAATAGAATGGAACGTAGAAATAGAATAAAATTCTTCCGCTGTTGCGTTTGTTTGTTGTTTACTTGACGCCGTAACCGTACTTTGTCCACAAAATTAACGATCCGTCCAAAATGAAGTTCGTTCGTTATCTAAACTTAGTTCAGAAGCAATAATTCATTACAAATTACTCATGAAAACGCTATTGAGTAACATTCAACATTATTTTTTTCCCGTATTAATACTATAAATAGGTTTTACGACGCAACAATATTGTCTTATTTATAGTCAAAGTGGAAGACGATTAAGTGTAAGAGCTGTTCGAATGTTGAATAAAGAATGACACGAAGAGAATGGAAATAACTTACGTCTTGTCCTTGGTACGGACGAAAGGATGGCCTCGAACATAGTTTTATGTTAATTATGATATTTTGTTGTTGATTGGATTTCTTTGGAACTTCTATCAAACCTTCTAAGATTTGGACAGATTAGGTGAGCTTTAGAACTTGAGACTGCAGAAATGTGGATTTTTAAAATTTTATACGAAACCTTAATAAATTATAGAAAATATGAATAATTAAATTTTAAATGAAATTTTTAATATTTTCTATATCTATCCTTACACAATATAATTTGAAGTCGCTGTCTTCGTCTGTCTGTCTGTAACGGCAGTGTTTGTGACCACGCATCGGAATTTGATGCGTTTCCCATCATCAGTTTGATTTTCACTGAAGATTTAATATAAAACATACTGGCTGAAACCGACCACGCTTCGCTGTGGCTCAGTGTTATATTAATTTTATCATAAGCGTAAATAAAAGTATTCTAGACACATTGTTCAATTTAATAACTTACTTATCTTAATTTTTTTTTCACTGTAAATTATTTTTTATTGTAAAGCCTACATTTTTTGTTTGTCCGTTAGCGTTACCCACATAAGCAAAATTGGTGTTTGATCAGCACGAATAACAATTCTATGATTGTCAGATGGCATTAGATCAATCGCATTTTTAAACATTCTTCGTCTTCTTTCTTCTTTGCCCTCGCCTCTTCCCGTAAGCGGGGACGGTTTTCTTAATATTCTGGCGCCATTCACTTCGCTGGTAAGCGAATAGATGGACATGCAAAAGCTTGGAATGCGAATAGACAACAGATGAAGATTTTTTCACGATATGGTTACTGGGTTTACGCATATGTCCGTACTATCTTAGCCTGGACTCTGTAATCTTCTTAGTAAAAGCGTTATTTTGAATGTGGTCGTTACGCACTTTGTCTTTGAGAGTGACTCCACCTGCCTAACGTACCATGCGCATTTCAGTGGTATGAAGTTTTGCTTATGGGTTATCTTCGAAGCTGGGCCTCACAGCTGTTTTTTAGACCTTTCCTTTGGTTCTTATGGATATTTTTGGATCGCAAAGAACTCCTGTTAGTGTACGCCACTTATTCAGAATTTTTAAATATAAATGTCAGCTCCGCTATAATATTAGCGCCGAATGAAACATGAATTATATTTTCTAATATCGTTTTTCTAATACTTTTTAAGAAATGTTTTTATACGACCCGTTGTATCCCGGGTTCGAATCCCGGCGAGGTCAACTTTGGAAATGACTTTTTAAAGTTGGCACTGATCTGGATTTGGAAAGTGGTAGAACCACCGCCTTACAGAAGACCACAGTGGAATAACAGCATATGTGCTGTTGTGTTTAGGTTAGTGAGTAAGGGATGCAGAGCCAATTACCCCATCCCGTCCTTATCCCTTATCCTTCTATGGTCGGCAGCCCATTTGCAGAGCCTATGCGCATATGCCTTGTGTTCTAGGCTACGGGAGCCACCTTTCATCCAGTGGACCGTCAGCATGTCTGTCGACCTTAACTTAAAAAAAGTCAATAATTCCATTTAACATGTTTTTTACATTAGTAATTCCGTTTAACAAATTTTTCAGTGGTGCTTGTGGCTACTTCAGTTCAAGTAGGTTCACTTTTCCATTTATACAGCACATTCCCGGAGTTTCTTTTTTAAATTTCATTGCTTGGCAGTGCAGGCAAACATTATCCATTTTTATTGTAGTTTCTTCAGGTGGCTAGCTACCTACCATAAATATAACACTGACATAAAATGACAGGAAATTTATTGCTAAGTCAGGGATATTTCTAGGAAAACTTATTTTCCGATCTAGTAACCCTAATTGAGGGCGACTAATTTAGAAAATTCCAAATATTCAGTTTATATTCCAATTTCTACCTCGCATAAAATAAAATCAATGCCACTATATTTGTGGTCTATACGTGCCAAGGAAATATGCCCGATCCACTCTAATTGAGCTTCGATTTTGTCGCTTCGTATATGAAATATTAATGTACGCTTTGAATACGGTACAGATTTTATGTGACCGCAAAGTGTTTCCGGGTTTGACGAGAGACAGGCCGCGTGACACATTTGGCCTGTTAAGGAATGAGGGGTAGGTACGAGAGAAGTGTGCGCGGGGCGTGGGTCGAGCACCTGCGCAGGATGCACCGGCGTGCAGTCACCGCGCCAGCCAGTCTGGCGCCGATCACCCCACTTCCCCCTCACCCCGTCTACCTCACTTCATCCCCTCACCCTCTATCCGCTCCCACGCTTGTTTTCAACTTTGATTGATAATTTGTTATCGGAATGCGTATCCCATTTCGAAAACATTACAATGTTTTATTCAAACTGTTCGTAATTGAGATATCATTTACGATCACGATACAAATGGAGGTGCGGTAGGCGTTTTATTATTATTAATTTGTGGATGTTAATGTTACGGCACTGAAATCAAAGGTTTATCTTAGGGTAGGTGGCTACCGTCGCCTATGAACAAGCAACAGCACAGGTGCTGCAAGTGCTTAAACTAACTTAGAACTAGTCTAAACTAGCTTTTGCCAGCGTCTTTGTAGGCCCTCCTTTTTCTTAGGTGTTAAAAAGACAAAAGAAAAATTTCGCAGACTTCAACGTATGTACTTCGTGTGTTAGGCGTTATACTGCTTTACAAATTTTGTCATGTGTTATATCTTTTATGTTTTCACACGGACAAAGTCCCGGGCAACGGCTAGTTTTTAATAGGTGTCATTCAAATGGACTTTTGAAATAATCGTCTCCGAAACAACTTTAAGATATTGCTGCTTCTTAAATAAAATCTTAACTATGTTCATTATGATTAACTTATTAAGTTTCCAAAGTGAGACTCCGTTAAATTCTAAAATAACAATTCTCATTTTCTTTTTATTAATCTGTTTACGCGATTAAATATTAGGTAAGCAACTTCGCTTGTTTTACTTTCTCCTTCCTTTTAAGTTAATGTTTTTGTATTAATATCGATAGCACTGACAACAAATTTATTAAACACTAGCTGGTACCCGCTAGTTTGTTCGCGTTGTAAATTAAAAGATATAACGCCTGACATACATTGACGCCTGATATTAAGTATACTTTTTCCAGGCGTTAGATCTTTATTTTTAGACTTTACTACGCGATAGCATATCTCTATTCATTACGGTTGACTCACATTAACCATTTCTTTAATTAAAACTTTAATCTCTACATATTATAAACACGTCGTGTCTGTATATCAGATAACTACTTCTAAACCACCCAATGGAATTTAATTCTGTTTTTACTTATGAAAAGAGGAATAAACAAGAAAGGTTTGTGTATATACAAAAAAAATTGCATCCCGAACGAAGTCGAGAGCGGGTCACTAGTAATTGACATTTGACCTTTACAATACATATATAGCTTTTAGACACCTACTTGGCAGAGCTGTATAAAGTTGTCCGTTGCTGTGAAAATACAAATATTAAACAGGAAAACGAAGCTCTAACATAAAGCAAACAATTTGAAGTCGCGGTTCCGCGGCAACGTCTAAATCCGTGAAACTAAAATAGAACGGGAGCTCAAAAGCGGAGAATTCATACCTACCTATATCATATTCTATGTGTAGCTCTTATTATGTAAATATCAAATATGCAACTGCTTAAAACTTGCTTGAACTTTTCATTATGGGTCACTAACAAAACGTTTGAATTTGTTATGCGATCTCCTAATAATTCTTGCTTAATCTACAAAACCACTGAGATCTTCCAGTTTTGCACAAGTTTTAAATCTGTACTAATACGTATTATAAAGAGAGAATTTTTTTTACGTTTGTAATGAATAAACTCAAAAACTACTAGACCGATTTTGAAAATTTTTTCACCTATAGAAAGCTACATTATCAGCGAGTAACATAGACTATGTTATATAAAGTTACGCGAGCAAAGTCGCGTGCAACAGCTAGTGTAATATAAGTGCGAAAGTGATTTCATATGTTTGTTCGTTACGATTTCACGCCTTAGCTACTTAACCGATCATCATGAAATTTTATATGACTTTGGCTGTCAGAGGTACAGAAAAGGACATAGGGTACTTTTCACCCAGAAGAAAGTAGCCACTTTATATCGGTAACTTTCACCGTTGGATCTCCTCATTCCTGATTCTATCTCTCAGTGTAACTTCAAGCATAGCTCTTAGAGCTAAGCTCGAGAACGGCTAGACCAATTTATTATTATTCGCCTATAATACCTGGAAAATTGGGTCCATTGTATTAGTGCGAAGCCGAGGATGGATTGCTAGTATTTCTAGGAGCTACTTTTTTTTATTAGAGATGGGTTTGCTCTTGACCAGCATCTTGCCGTGTAGCGAAGATGAGGCCTATGATGGAGCGAACTCACCCAGAAGATGCCTATTCACTCGGACTTTGAAATTATTTGCGTTATATGAGCTCGGAAACTTTTTAGTTAGTTTTAGAATTTTTTTAATATTATTTTATTAATGCACTATTGCATTAGGCTAAGTTCTGTATAAATAGATGTAAAGAGCGAATAAATAGAAATAAAAATACTTTAAACAAATTTTTTTTGAAAATTTAAGCAACTAGAAGGCTCTTACAAGCTTTTTCACATGGGATCACACTCTATTGTTTCATAATCACGTACCGGAAACCCGACAGCAATTTCACGTCAGTTTTCCTTTAGAGTGTGACTTCGACGACAAAGCCCTCGTGTCCGGACGAGGTTTTCCTCAAATTCATCGTGTTATAGCAAAGTTGTGTGAATTTTTACAAGTTAGCAATTTCCTAACAAGTAGTTCGGCGAGTCCTTGACTGACCTCAAAGTCGCGCGTGGGCGGAGAAGGCGCCTTGGTATAAATAAACTGAATTATCCGTAGTCGTAAAACCCTCAGCCTGAATCACAAAAAAATCTACGACTGTCCAAGATTGGAATGGATTCAATGTTCACTCTTAAAGTATCACAAAAAAAAACACAAATAAACAAGATGCAGTTTGCTATCAGACTGTTTGCGATCCGATTCGAAAACTCTTCTGTGAAATTCTGTTATTTACCTTGAATAATATGATTCGACGAGCACAGTTACTTCTGTCTTTTAATACGATTATTTCTTCTAAGTACGCAAAACTTGTTGATAAAGTTTTCTTTATCGTTGTGGGAATTTCTTCAACAACTTTATGAGAACAAACGAACACATTATCATTACACAAATTATTGTACAAATATTGTTTCACTCTTGTATATAAATTAATGTATTTAAAAATTTATTTGCTATTAGTATTTATTTATTTATTTATTTATTAGCACCTGCTTAGCACCTGTTTAGCACCTCGGCACAATGCTGAGCCAGTATCCGATTCGCTGCCGCGAAGACAAACACATATTACCTGTCTGTTTTAATTAATTTACTTGTGTCAGTTTGTTTTTGTTGTTTTTGTTTCTTATGCAATGTTATGGTAATGTCGTTCGTGCAGCGAATAAATGTCTTTCTTTCTCTTTCTATTAATTTATTTTCACATTCATATTATTACAGTCGTATATATATTGCTATAGGTATATTTTATTTATTTGTAATATTAAGGGCTTGTGCGGACGTCCGTGAAGCACATGCTAAGTTGGGTGGCCATTTGAGTTGAGGCACTGCCTGTCTGGATAACTAGGTTTTTTTATGTTAATAGGTTTAACATAAAAAAAACCTAGTTAAGTTTTTTCCTAGGCGAAGCCGGGAGCGGGTCGCTAGTTAAATATAAAGAATACGGCAGCCACAGTAAATTAAATTAATTTATTAACATGTATTAGGAGCAAAAAGCAAACACTTAAAAAAATGTAAGAACCTTTTTATCGGTCTCTGTTTCCCATATAACATTTAAAAAGAGCATAATTGAAAGAATGACGGTGTGTACTTTCTTTGAATTGTTAATTATTCTTTAATTATAGTACAATTGAAAGCATTTCGTAACATTCCCTGAATATTAAACCTATACGAGGTTAATTAAAATTGTAAATGAAGTGGAGTACATTTAAAGGATAATATTTATTTAAAGAATCATGTAAGAGTTTACTGACCGTTAAATAATTTTGTAGGGAACAATTTGTCATATTTTATTATAAACTAACTGACTTATTTTCTGTATAAAACTACAAAAAAATTAAGGGTCGCTGGTTTAATATAAAGTAATAGGTTTGAAAAATACAAACAACCTTTTTTTAATACCTTTGAGAGCATTAAAAAAAGATAATACAGTTTTTTCTACACTAAAAGATTATGAAGAGACGGTTCATCTTATTATAATGTTACACAACGACTAAAACAAAAACTTGTAAGTACGTATTTACTTACATTAAATAAAAACTTTATTTAAAATTCTAATAAAATATATCTCGGTCAATTTTATTTTTCTGTTATTCAAATCGTGAATTCCAGTTCTCGTTAAAAAAAAAATTCAACCCTGTAATCAAGTAAAATTAATCTGCCATTGTACTTTTTTTACAATATTATTTTCAATCATTGGCAAGAGCAAATAACTAATAATGCAAAGTTAATATTTGAACAACGTTAAACAGAATCAAATTGTGCTGCCCACGCAGATTCTCAAATTGAAATGTGATTTCAATTTAGCTCGATTTTATTCAAGAGGTTAGTACAGATTACAACGATTCTATAAGTACTGTTCTTAAATTACTGGACCTGTCCTCATATCATCCTATTTTAATATTTAAGCCGTCTCCTCTATCGTACGTCACGTTAATTAAACTAAAAATTAATTGAAGTTTTACAAATGTTACAAAAAGTTAATTTTTTATGGAAAAGAAAACAGGCAACCAGACAGACACCTGATGCCAGTGGTTTTTGATATTAATCATAGAGAGTAAAAGACAATATGAGGACGTAGTAATGAATAAAATCATTTATTCATCTATGTTATATGATCTATAGTATAAAATCGTCATAGTAGTAGAACAACGACGGTTTTGATAATTTTCAATTTTTATTTTTTTTGCGTAAACTGACTTTATATGTCGTGTTCTATCGACCAAAAACATTTTTTGACAAATATTATTTAAAACCTTTTAGATACAGAGTTGGAATACTGACAGATTTGATTTCTAAATACAGTAAAATGGCGTATTAATCATTTCGCCAGTGCCATACGTAAAGTTACAAAATTGCAGAACCGTCGTTGTTCTACGGCTATGACGAAATGATCTTCACCAGCTAGAATAAATATGTACAAATTTACATATTACATTACTTAATGAGCGGTTTGTAATTCTGTTCATGTATTTTATAGTTACAAATGTGGTAGAGTTAATATATATTAATTGTGGTATGTTCTTTAGAGTAATGCAGTTAAATTTGTTATTCACTATCTATCGTATTAAGGCAGTGTAACTTATTTGTAGTATGTTCAGATTGAATTTCAGATAAATTTGAAATGTTAACCCAAACCCAGGATTATTTGGTTGGTCTTTATGAATTATAGCTTATGTGTTATTACGGTGTATAGACTATATTATTGTGAAGTTTTATAGAAATCCGTTCAGTAGTTATTGTTTGAAATGGTAACAAATATCCATAAATTCATACAAATATGGCATTTATAATAACACTAGGATAAAGAGTATTTAAGTTCGCTGGATTAACGCACGCACGCACGTAGCGGAGCTGCGTCACTGGACGCTTATTTGAGCGGTTATCTGTGCTACGAAATATCTGTGAGCTACTAAATGTCTACAAGCTACGAATTAGCTACGAAATCTCACATGGAGTGGAGTGATATAAATTTGTGCTTTATTGTTTCTGACTTATCGTGCAATGAGGGATGAACGAATTCTAGTGAAATTCGAGTGGTCTTAACATAAGGGAACTTGGACGAAGTCGTAGGCAGCTCGTTAGTTAGTAATCATCATCATTGTCAGTCTATAGACGCCCACTGTTGAACAAGGGCCTAAGGATAGCAGGTAGGCAGCGATACAACGAACAAATAGAAATATATTTTTATATATCTATTGAATTAAAGTTTCAATATTTTGCAATACTAATTACTTAACATTGATATTTTGGTTTTAATAGTTGTAAGTGCTTGGTATTTTGTCTAATTATTAGTCTAAATTCAAGGATTATTAATTGAATAGAACCAAGTTTATGGTTTCAAGTTTCCAGATATTTCGTTGCGAAAAATTGCCTATCATCTCATATTACAAAAAATCTAGATACCTGCATTTTATCACATCGAATGAATTTACATATTTCATTAATTGATTTACAATGATTGAAATGATTGTTTAAATTTTTAAAATTTGCTACAAACAATGTTGCATTTAAATTTAAAACACCATCTTCGAGCTCTTCCTATGATTTAAAGCTACTATTGACAATAGATTTTAATATAACAGAAAAGAAATAAAGGGCGACGTTACAATAACAATATTCCCAATGGAGCGGAATTAAGTTTGTTCTGTGCAGCGATTCCTATCAGTTAAAACCAGGCATTCAAACCGCTCGGCTTGTTTTAATGTCCGAGATAAAATCTAAGCAGCTTCTGTGGCTTTGTCTATGCGATACAACGTTTTTATCTACTTAATAGAAATGTGCTGTGTCCTCGATTTGTATCTTTCATGTTTTCACTCTCTGGCTCATATAAACAACAATCATTATGCAATAAATGCTTTGCTGTTTACAAGAATAACATTTGATTTTATAGTGTAGTTATCTGGTTATATTTATGTCTACAATATAAAAGCAAATATATTTCTTGTTCGATAGTTTGTGTCCTAAAGACTAGTATATTGCCTGTTAAGATTTGTTTCAAAGGTTAAACATAACATTGAGACAACATATTATATATAATATTATGTTATTGTTATATAACAAAATTATTTTATAATATGTGGGATGTATAAAGATAAGTATATAGATGTATATAATATAGATATATAAAACTGGCACAGACTGAAAGGAGATTGGTATAACTCCCCATATGTCTTTTCGCAAGAAAATGCTAATTTATTAATTCGTGGCAATTTAAGACAAATTTTTTGGTGCCTTTTAGAAGGCGAAAACGGCATTAAAAGTTATTCTTGTTTAAAAGGATTATCCATTAACAAAATTGACTGGGCGCGGCAAACAAGGTTTACGATTAGCCGTTGTCAAAAACGCGCCATTTCATTTAAATCATTTTTCCCTCGAAATAACTAACAGTACTAAAACCCAGTCTAGTCCAGTCAGTCCAGTACTCGTAATAGCCAATCTTAATTCAGGTAGAATTTATACTGTTATTCTAGGTTACTTACATTATATATAAAAAATAAGTGAAAAATGCAATCAATATATCAATGAGAATCATTTATTCTTAACTAGCCACCTACCCCTGACTTCGCACTGATGCATTTTTTCTGAAAATCGTGTACACAAATCTTCCTCGTTTATTATTCTTTCCATTAGTGAAAACGGCATCAAAATCTGATGGGTGGTTTAGAAAAAGTAATCGGAGAAATAGACAAAAGCGGACGGCGACTTTATTGTTTAACTAGCTGGTGCCCACGACTTCGTCCGCGTTGAAAAATATTAAGTAGCCTATCCTATGTCCCGTACGTCCAAATGTTTATCTACCAAGTTTCATGAAAATCAGTTAATTCGTTTCAGAGTTGTAGATTATGCGTCTGTCCTCTACGTAGACTGAAGAAAACGCAATCGGGCTCGTCGTATTTTAGATGATGTAAAAATGATTCAACGGTCTTTTTGCAGCGATTTATTGTATTTAAAATGTATAACAACAGTATTTCAAGATATATTTTAACAGGGAGTTCTGATTTCACGAAAGTAATGATTCTTTTTGTTTTTGTATGAAGGTGTCGGAGCCAATCGGAGCGAAGCGTCGCGATGCCGTGTGCATCGTGATTGGCTCGTCATCACGTCATTTGTGACGTAGTTAAATGGTGTCTTAACAAGAGTTATGGAGGAACATACATACAATACCTACACTTACAGATTTATTATTAGTATTGATGATGATATATCCATATACGATATAGATGATATAGGTATAAAAAAAGTATTGCAGATATGTGAGCATATTTCCTTTATTGGCCAGTGTTTGTTTACCATTACAGTCCATGTGTGGAAATTTTTCTACCTTTTATTATTTATATTTACAACGATTATCGTATCATATAATGAAAAACCATATATTATTTAAATTTAAACGTAAATGTGTGGTGTTTGTATACAAATATATGTATCATTTTTGTAAGCAAAATAAGACCGCACCTGAATCGTTAGTGGAAGTAAACACGTTATGATTGTTCTTTTGCAGATAAGCCGGAGCTCGTACGGTGCTGAACACCTTATCCGTGCTTCAAGCTGCGTTTCACATGTAGGGGTAGGGGGACAAAGGCGTAGGGGTAGGGGAAAGGGGGGGGGGTCGAGTCGCCGCGAGGTGTCTACAATTTTATCATATTTCACGGTGCAATCTGCGAATGCCGCTTTACGACTTGTGGGCGTGCTTTCATATTATCCCCCGAGCGTAATCTTTATAATATATCACATTTTCTTCTAATGTAATAAATTATACACACTTAGTGTTTCGCTGTTCGCTAAGCAAAATAATTTTACTATAAGGCTAGGTTCCCACTATGCCGGACCGGCTGATTTGCCGGTAAACGGGGCCCGGACATGATACAGGATTCCGCATCATTGAAGTCTGGTTTCAGGTCTGGTTAAAATATTTTCACGAGATGCTGCTAATTTCAAAGCGGAGGGCGAGCGGTGGACAGGGACACAGGTGCGAAACTGCGAACTCGATCACATTACTTCTTCGGGCGTTCTGCCGAAGCTTCGCAGTGATAAAACACACTGCAAGAATGCCGAACTCGGTGTTTTTGAAAGATCTGACATAGTGTGAGCAAGTTTCATATAAATTGTACATTCCTTGGACTTTCCGGCAGTTTTACCGTCCCGAACAGGCGTAGTGGGAATAATAATAAAATAACACTACGCCGAGCCTAACTTTGTTTCCGTGAGGCATTTAAAAACGTTTTTTCGTTTCGTTTCTTTATACTCGTTCCTTGAACCAAATGAGATGGAAAGGCGATTAAGTATAGATAATTTAAAATAAAAATACTCATAGTATTTGCTCACTGAATTAAAAACAAATGCCCGCCATTTCATAAGAATTCATTAGTTCATAGTTTTTCCATTTTTTCAATCTAATATTTGCGAGAAATGAAGCAGTTTTAGATACTTCCAATATTTTTTATACTTCCAAAATGTTTTTCTACTTGATAACGGGAAATCATGTTATTCGGTTCGGATGTTTTGAAGATTAGTTGCCTATTTATTTTCTCTGGAATAATGTAACAAAACAATCAGTCATAATTAACTGTAATTAAAATTAAAAACATTTTTATACTTTTATTTGCATATGTATGTTCATGATTAGGATACAGATTGATTATCTTAGTAGTTTTAGCGCTTAATTGGGCACTTTGTCTGGCGGCAGTAACCATCCCCTTACAGAAGACCACCGTGAAATAACAGTATGTGTGTGTTGTTTCGGTAAGTGAGTACCTTGAAACGTGGTCTCAGCTATGGGCCTCGTAAGAAAGCTCAAAGTCGCTCAATGAAATATAGAAAGGGACTATGCTCGTGATTACACTACGAGACCGAATCAGGAATGAGGAGACGTACGAATGTTACCGTTATAACCCGGCGGATCAGTAAGTTGAAGTGTTTGTAACACATAGTGCAGAGAGCTAACGGCAGCTGGGGCCGTAACGTTCTGGAGTGGATGCCACGGACCGGCAAGCGCAGCGTAGGTCATCTACCCACTAGGTCAACAGACGACCTGAAAGGGTTGCGGGTCGACGGTGGATCTAGGCTGCTCCTGATCGCTCCTATTGGAAAATTAAGAGGGGGGGGGGGGGGGGGTGAACGTCATGGGTTCATTTGAAATTTCAAAGTTCATTTCAACTACAGTGACAATCTGACAATAAAACTCATAACGCATTGTGGGCATTAATTCTATTTGTAAAACAACAATGTTATGTTACATACAGGTTTCACGAACAGTTTCTGTTCCGTGAAAGGTCAACTTGTTGAATATGCATTCAAACGAATTCTAGGTAATTGGTTTTTGAATTCTCTTTACTATGTTACAAAAATGAACAAAACCGTTTATATTAATTTAGATAGAAATTCTACTAATATTATAAATGCGAAAATTTGTGAGGATATATGGATGTTTGTTACGCAAAAACGACTCAACGAATTTGGATGAAAGTTTTCACACAGATAGTTTACCTGGACTAACATATAGAATACTTTTTCCCAAAAATTGTTAGTTTCCCGAATGATCGTGTAAAAATATAACATATAAAATAAAATATAATAATCCCTCGGGAACAATACTTTTTTCTCGATGAAAAGTACCTACCCTATGTTTTTTATTTATTTCTGACAACGTGTATGCAAAATTTCATGACGATCGGTTTAGTAGTTAAGGAATGAAAGCGTAACAACAAACAAACAAACTATTTTTTTCATTTATAATATTAGTTTAGATTCTTAGGGTGAATTGTATATGAATATGCAAACCCAATCATTACCAGCTACCACCGGCTTATTTCTCACTACAAATTTTCCAAAAAAATCATGAAAATTTAACAGTTAATTCGAAGACTGAAGTGTGAATTGAAGTTGAACTGGTTAAATATATAGTAAATTACTTGGTAAATCAAAAAAGGTAGAAAAATTATGAAATATGGCTTGAACTATAAAGAACTTGTTCTAAATAATAAAATTAGTATTAAAAGGCCTTTTATGAACATTAAACAGAGTTGCGTCTCTCAAGGGAATTGTAGGAAATTAAGGGGTCTACCCACGTAAAAGGCGTCACAACACGTAAACTTGTATTGATTCTTATTTTTTCACTAATTGGAAAAGTTTATGTTTCCAACTCCATTTCCGTATAAAAGTTATCCTCTGATCTTTGGCTTGATCGAAATTACTTGTTCATCTACTTGGTTTGTATTAACTAAAAATTTAATAATATGGTATACTTTATATTATTATATTAGTTTGTTAATTATTAAAAAAATATGGTCAGCAATAAAAGAGATGCACTAGTAAAAACAGCTTAATCTTTATTTAATTACTTACTTTCATAAATCTTAGGCTTACGTGTTGTTCCGATGTATAAACTGGTTTATCGAAAAGTTTTATTTAAATGCGTTCAGTCGTTTGTTCGTAAAAAAGTAACAAATATCCACGAAAACTTTTTGCATTTTTATTATTATTAAAATATTAATTACTGCCCGCGATTTTGTCGTACTTTGAGGAAATATATGAGTAATATAACGCCTGATTTGTTATATTTTTTTAAATGATACCTCGGGATTTATCCAGAGACTAACATTTTTCGAGTTAAAAAGTATCTTATACGTTAATTCAGACAAAAAATAACTGTGTGAAAAATTCCATCCAAATCCGTTGAGCCGTTTTTGCGTGAAAGAGTAACAAACATACATACATCTGTCCTCGTAAACTTTCGCATTTATAATATTACGAGTAGTAGAATGTAACAGAAACAATACTATTAGGCTATACCAACCAACCCACTAAGGTTTTTTAATTATACTAGCGATCCGTTCCCGGCTTCGCATGGGTGCAATTTTTTTCTGCAAATTATATATAAAATCTTTTCTCGCTTAACGCTTTTTCCATTAGAGAAAACCAAATGAAAATCCCTTCAGTAGTTGTAGAGATTATTGCGATCATACAAACATATAGAAAGCTGTCAGTACGCATCTGTACGCGACGGAGGACTTTGTTTTATAATATGTAGGGAATAAAAAAATGAATAAAATAATCTTTAACTTAATTTAAGTTATTATACAAACGCGAAATAGGTTTGATGTAATCCCTTCAACTTTCGACGTGCCTTTTGGCAGAGTGATTGAAGTGTTATCTCCCCTGACAAGACTTGTGGGCTCTGTATTCCTGCAAAGATCTATTTGGAATCGATTTTTATCAAACTGAACCATATGGTGCCTCTATATGGTTTAATTTGGGGAAATACAATCGGTGTGATCTCCTTGCTTCCTGGCGATTATCAATAACCACTAATATTATAAAAAGTGTATGTTTGTAAGTATGTAGGAATAAATCCTTGATACCTACTACGCATCCAATTAAAAAAAATCTTTCACCATTAGGTTTTTGGATTAGAATAGGCTAAATATTCAACGCGGGCGAAACCGCGTGCATCAGATATCTGAAAATAAAGATCTAACTAACGCTTGGCAAAAGTATAATGTCATATGTCGATGTATGTCCGGCGTTATATCTTTTATTTTTCAATGCGGACAAAGTCGTGGGCACCAACTAGCTTCCTATTAGTTTTAATATTTAAAACTAAGTGGCTTTTACTTATTTAAGGGTAAAAAGTATTTAAGTTTTACTTTTTAAAAGTAATTTTAAAAGTAAGCAAAAAGTAATAAAGACTCTTAAACATATACACATGCACACTCACCTAAAATACGGAATAAAAATCCATTATACCAAGTTTAAGGACAAGTTTCAAAAGTTCAAAGTGATAGGTTATCTATCTAGTACTCGAACCCAAGAGCCTAGAGTTTAGAGAGCTTACCACAAACAAAAAGGCTCGTCAATAAATTTTCATTATACCAACACATTTTAGCTTTTAACGTAGTGTTATATTTTAGTTTATTCATAAACCTAATGTCGTCATAGATGCCATTGGATATCAACTACATAGTTTGACTTTGAATACCACTCTTATTTTGGAACAATTATTTTCGAGCTATTTTTATGGCGTGACAGTGAAACCAAATAAAAAATGTAATACCAATTTAAGGAATATATAATGTTCCCATAATAATAGAAGACATCGATTGGAACCATAGAAGTGAAAGTCCATTAAGGCTTTTGGTTGTTATCATAGCAGACGTACACATAGACAGTTCGGGCTAACGTCTGTGAGTATTTGATTCGGTATAAATACGAGTATGAACCCAGCATTGGGATTTAACTACTCAACCGATCACGTTATCAGGGATACAGAAAATGGCATAGGGTACCTTTCACCCAGAAAAAAGTGCAACATGTATTAAAATCATATAAACAAACATCGAAAGGCTACTATAAGGTCACTGATTATTTAAGTGACAATGAAGCCTGGATTTAGAGCTTGGATCCGGAGCTCATACTATGTTTTGCTTAGTATTGTACCTATATGAACTTTATGTTTGTATTAAGTGTACTTAATTGTAATTTTTATATTTTAAAGATGACAAAAAGAATAGTATCCTGAGTTTCTTTCGGGGTTTCTTCTCAGGATCGTCATCTTGGCTTTTTTTCCGAAACCCTAGTAAATTTAAATTTATAATAACGATCATAAGAGTTTCGTGAGAAACCTAATTGATAAATAAATATTTTGATTTTGATTTTGATAAAAATAAAAGTACATAAAGTATCAATGACAAAGTGAGCAGACCACAGCAGTAACATTAAAACGGTTTCTGCCTTCTATGAATATACCTAGGAAGAGGTTTCAAATGAGCTGTTATTACTAGTTCTAATTGCGGTATAGTTTGGTTGGGCGCCCGTTAAGCCGGGCGCAGACAAGTGATATGACCATACTATTTAGGAGAGACGTGTTTAGGTAGGGCGCGTAGGTGTTTCGCGGTGTGTGCGTGCGGTGGTGAATGGGACAGGGTGAGGGGTAGTAAGCAGGGTGCAGAGGCGGTATCGACGCGCGCGCCACGCCTGCGCCGACAACTCACCTGTTGCCGTGAGGCCATGGAAAGATACTCTTTCAAATTAAGGCGGACACCTGATACGGAAATAAAAGTAAAGTTTCGCATCTCTTTCTCAACACTCGACTGTTACCACTTCTGCTCAAAAACCATTATTTAAATTAATTGCTAGATATAAAAGATTAAGGTTGCTATTTGTGTGTTTTTGTTTTAAAGCAGTCTTTTCGCGACATAGTATATATATATATGCAATTATTAACATTATTGTATATCTTAGTATGTAGTGGGAGCCCACACAGTTTTCTAAGTTAATAAATTGATCATATTATTCTCTTTTATTTTCTTTTCTTATAAAATTGTTTGTCCTATCAACGCACAACCAAAACTACAGTCTAAAAAGTTAATTTAGAAAATATTAACTCCTTTACAAAGTGTAAATACAACGTTGATTGGAGACAATTAATTAAGTATCTACCCACGCACATGAGGAGTTCTTGTAAAAGGAGTTTAAGGTTATTACATTATAAGCTTACATTTCCATTACAAATTTACGATACAAGATTGTGTGCTTTGCAGGTTATATACACGCAATCTTCTATACTTATAAAATCGTTTGTCCTGACTGACTATAGTCATCGACGTTCAGCCAAAAATACTAACTCTAGAAAGCTGATGTCTGTTATGAAATTTGGAAAATAGGAAAATGTAACCCTAAGCTGAGAAAGGATTTTTGAAAATTAATCCTATCAAAGACATTTGCAAGCGCTTGTTCACCAAACTGGCAAGCTGGTTATTTGGCTCAACAAGTAAGCAATGCTATCTACCGAGATAAATCTGCCACAACGTTGAGTATTTTGTCTGGTCTCTTTTGTGTATGTAATTTATAATGTAGCCAATTTTATGGAAATTCTTCACTTTTAATTTAATGGAAACCTTTAGAGGCAGGGCACCAAATGCAGTTTCGCAGTCATTCGGACAGCCCGTCTGGCGGCAGTAACCACCCCCTTACAGACCACTGTGAAATAACAGCACGTGTGTTTCGGTGAGCGACTAAGGGATGCCAGAGCCCATTTCCCTACCCTTATTATCATTAATCCTACATAGTCGGCAGCACACTTATAGTACCTGTGGTGTTGCTTGTGTTACAGGCGACAGTAGCCACCTACGCTACCATTAAGTTGACCATCAGCCTTTCTGCCGACTTTAACATAAAAAAAGTCAGTTCAGTCATGGTTATTTTTTATAAGTATTTCCTTATAAAAAATATTTCATTTCTTCCAAGCTCCACCTTATATTTTGCCGGCTGAATAACATGGAGGTGAGATGTATATCCTTAATCTCACCGTAATTTTTTATCAGAGTAATAACGTATTTAATACTAGCGACCCACCCCCGGCTTTGCCCTTGAATTTGAGTTGAAATTTGCAATTAATCCTTTTTTAGCAGGTGCTTACTTTATAAAACAAACCTAAGTTCCATTTTTCACATTTTTCAGCATTAAATAATTAGTAATTTTGGCTGTGAGTTGATAATTAGCTTTTTTCATGTTAAGGTCAGCAGACAGGCTGACGGATCACTTGATGGTAGGTGGCTACCGTCACCTATAACCCAAGCAACGCCACAGGTGCTGCAAATGCGCTGTCGACCATAGTAAGATTAAGGATAGGGATAGGAATTAGGAAGAAGGGAAATGGGCTGATTCGTACAACTGCAAAAGCGGTCTTTTTGATATTGTTTTTGTGATTTTGGCTTGGCCAAATTTGGGGCAGACGTTACAAGATTCATTACAATTCGCTACATCTCTGTTAAATATGAAACTATTACGATTTTTGTTATAATCATTAAGTTTAACTCTAAAATTCCTACATAAAACCTATGGTGACGCCAAGATTTTAAGATAATTCCGAAACATCCTGTATACTCAATGTTACACTGAACAGATACTGAAACAGATAAACACCCTGATAGTATTTCTTTACATCTAGATTCACCGCCATTCAATTATGAGTACAAAAGCACCCACATAAGCTTACGGACGTCTCTCACGTCACGCCAGTCACGGTCAATATCTAAATATATTTCCGCGGACGTCGATGAGCTACTAGACCGACTAATATCGAGGACAAATAAAACCAATATATAAACTAAACATACTCCCTTCTAAACTCAGATAATATAACAACTAAAGATAGTCCTGTGGACGGCAGAGTGAAGACGGTAAAATTATGCCATTCGCTTGTACATACACGATTACACACACACAAATGCAAACGAACTATGGCTTGCCATAAAAATATTTACTAGTGAAAATGCTGAACTGCGTAATGAAAGGGTGTAAAAATTAGTCTTCAAAAAATAGGAAAAAAAGTAGGATGAAGTCACATTTCACACGTAAGTAAACTTGGAATCAAATATTTTTCAATAAAAATATATAAAAATTTAAGTTATGGCTTGGAACACAAAATATCAATTCAGTAAACGTCCTACGCACACATTTTTATAAAACCGGCTTCACCGTGTTGTCCGCCAAATTCTGTCTACACTTCTTATTTGGTCTGAGCTTCTAAATTGGTTTAATTTGAGAAGGCGTCGCGACACGAGTTCTTCAGCTGATATGGAAATATCTTGTAAGTCGACTATGAATGAATATAGATCGCCCTCGTAACGGTCGCGTCGGCTTGTTTTACGACCTTCGCGAAGTGAACATTCATCTTAGTCAAATTGTATTTTATGGTTTGGAAGGATACATTTTGTGGGCCATATTTTATTTGGAGTTGGTTCTCACTCCCACCGCCACGGTGCCGGTGCCGCATTACCATCTAATATACCTTGCTAAAAGGATGGGACATAAAAAAATATTGAGTGGAAATTGCATTATACTTATGGCTGAGTGTTAGTGTAATGGCATTTTTAACGTTATTATTGGTCACGGGTCGGGTAGCGAGTGCTGCGTGGGTGTTTACAGCTTCTCTGAATTACAAGGGGGACGCATTCCGAGAAAAGGTTAAGTGGAGTTTATTACAACGATCGATAAGTTAACATGTGTCTATAATTATCTGTACCCTTATTTTCCCAACAACCATTTAATACTAAAACGTAGTTATGTTGACACGGCTGTAAAACTTCACATTAGGTAACTCTTCATTGCAAAAGCTCTCTAATAAGAACGCAGTTAAGGAATCTTAAGTTGAAGCTTGAATGGACAATACACCCATAAAGCTAATGTTTAGTTTAATTTAATTACGTTTTTTATTGATTTATTTACTTTAAACTTTATTTCTATTTTCTAGAGTTTGTTTTGTCTTTGGATATGCATTTAGTAGTCGTCCAATAATATTTTATATATTATATTTCAAATATTAAAAATAAAAAAAATAAAAACAAAAAATATATAAGGTCCTGGTGCTCAAGTCGTACCCCCTAAGGAAATTACACTGTAATATTCACTGCAATTAAAATAAAAACAAAATCTTTAACACTTACTAAATCTTTTTTTAATTGGTTTTCAATTAACAATTATAAAAACTTAAAATTCTTTAATGAAAATAGGTATTTTATTGTTTTTATTGATTAAGGCACCTAGTCGCCTAATTCGTACCACCTATAGCCTTAGTCGTACTTAGAAAACAAATGTTAGTAAACATATTAAAAACTATAAAGAAAAACACTTAATAATCAGAGATCACATGAATAACTAAAAACTACAAACAATTTAGTCTGAGATCAATTTTTATAAGTATCAGACGAGATATTGCTGGGGTACGACTTAGACTGTGGTACGACTTACCTTACCTCTTTTTCCTGTTGGTCTTTTAATGCAGAAAATTGTGATCCCGTAACTTCTAATTTAATGTGAAAGCCAACTTTATTAAATCGACTTAAATAGCTGAAAGTCCAGCAGATACCGCCGCCTAATACATGTGCAACCACGAGGAATAGGAAAAGGGGTTATGGCATCGTTTACTCACTCCCGAAACCCAATAGACGAGCTCAGTTTTGACTGTTCAGTTTACGTAATATCTACTGCCACTGCTAAATCTAAAATGAGATAAATGACTCTTTATTGCTAATTTTATCGGTTGAGATCAGTGGCTTGAATATCATTTAATGGTATTTAATTATAGATTTAGTCTCAAGACGAAAGTTTCAGATTTAACTTACAGCTTTTTTATTAGTAAGTTAAACGTTATAATAAAATTTGGTCTCTTTTTCAAAGGTTCAATAGAACAAATATAGTTTTGAAGAATAATTTAAAGGAATATCGAAGGAATCATATATTTTTTATTTTTTGGACACTAAACTTCTCACATATCCATACACACTTAATTGTTTTAAGGAAAATATCATAGTCATGTGAAAGTAAAATCAAGATAATAATATATTAATCGCTATATTGTCATCTACTTTGTCTGTGCACCCATAGTAACTGTACACTGATTTAGACAGTAAAATTGTATATTAGTGTCCATGTTCGAGGAAGACCACGTATGGCTGATCCTAAGTAAACCATGGCAATCCACGGTTTACGACCCTCCTAAAATTTATCGTTAAAGCGGTTTCAAAATTTTCTATTTCCGTTTTATCTCTTTATACTTTTTAATTATTATATTGAACCTTCTAGATAAATTGTTAATTGTTTACAATTGTTACTTAGATCAACTTATTTAATTAACTTCTATCTCGTGAAATACAACCTTAAAAATACAGCTTCTGTACAAAAAGTATTCAAATCATTTTAGAATGTATTTAGTTAGGTGGAAAAAGCAATAGTTTTATACGTATGGTTTTAGCGTATGGTTTATATACCAATGGTATATTTAATTTTGCAATTCTATAATACTGTCGGCAGGCAATATCGTCAGCCTGCCTGCCGACCTTCATATAAAAAAGATGCACGAACTACGTTGAACATTTTTAGTCGTAGCATTAAAAGGGTGTGTTTTTTTAACAAAGAAACAACATGTAATGGAATGTAAAATGTAATTAATTCTAGTTCACAGGTAGTGCGGTTGTTGCGAGCTGTCGGAAGTGGCTAATGAACCTGTTGCGCGTGACTGATGACCGAAACGACGTCTTGGCACACCGCACACCGCAAACCGCGGACTGTTCAGACCCACCTTGTCACTCTTGTCCATCTTATAATGATCGTAATTGACGTTCACGATAAAGAAATGGTTCGGCGTGACAACGCGAAAACGCAGTCACGGTTCTAGTTCGAGAGCTGACTGACAATATTAATGAGTAGGTATAGTAAAATTGCTTTAATCTCTTCTTTTACATATGCCTTTAAAGATTATATCTTGGCTAAATGGTGGTCATGAGTTGTAGTAAATGTGATATTATTATTTTTTTCAAATATATATATATATATATATATATATTTAAATCAAAATTACCATAAAACTTTTTCATGTTCTAATATTGCTTATACTTTTTGTGTCTCAGGTAGCTTTAAGTGCAAGTAAATATACTGTTTCGAAAATAATTCAAGAATAATATCGCATGGAAAAATATTTAATAATATACAGATTACATATACATATACATAATACATAATATATATAAGCAATATAATGCTCGGCCTCTTGTTGCTATAACACTTTAGCCAGGCGTTATTTTTTTAGGTGGTCTCTTGGGAACAGTAATTTTTTTCTGGATAAAAGGTACCACTGTCGCCATGGCGGCGCCACCGTCGTCACATATCAGATATTTTTTAGGTGTTACATTTTTTATTTTTCAACGCGAGCAAAATCGCGGGCACTAGCTTGAATATAATATCTGTTCTAACGTGTAGTGAAGAATATTTTGAAGAATTAAGAATTTTCTGAAAATTATTTTTAATTTTATTTATTATTAATTAAACTGCGAATTTTAACTAATAAGTGTATTGCTAAAATAATATGTATTTCTATAGCATAAAAGGTTATTATAGTACCTATTCTTATAGAATTTCTCCGACAGCTAACTTAAAGTTAAAACACACTTTTCATACTAATTTTGAATTCGACCCTTCTATTCGCACTTGAGCCGGTCCTCATCTCCGCAATCCATCAAAACTTCCCATCGGTTCACGATCACTACTCTCCAACTTCACACCGCTAAACATTTTATATTAAAACTCAAATATTATGCGAAATATTAAAACGCATGCCTTTGCTATACAAAGTCTTTGTACAGCAGAAATGTGCTGTGCATGGCGCCAAAAATTCTCAATAGATTAAATAGTGAAATGAGAGATCTACTTGTAAAATTATTCAAGGCCAAACTAAAAATTTGCCTAATCCTGAACAGTTTTTACTATGTCTGGAGAGTATTGTTTTTTGTATATTTTATATTCAACGTGGAATTTTTCTGAATTAATTAAAATCACACATTCTGTCACATAAAGATATATTACTTATATTTTTCGTAAGTGTTATCATTTTAATTTTTCCACGCGCATAATGTCGCGGGCACCGGATACTATGAAATAAATATCACAAAAACTTTTCTTTGAAACAATTATATTTATTGAACTATACGATTGATTAAAACGTTGTTGCTAAACAAAAAGAATTAAACATTACACAAGAATTAAGAAGGGTTATTGTTCTTCTTAAATCATATTACTTATACTCACGTTATACGCGCCTTATAGTACTGTAAAATATATTATCGAGATAAATATGTGTAAACAACTCAGAACAGTCCATTTCATTTTCAAAATATGCACTGTTAGCAATTAATTTCAGAGCTTCCGTAATAATTATTAATGCTTACCTGTATTTCAAAGACAGCTCCATTAAAATAGCAGAAATTTGATATTAGCATAATAGTGTTTGTAGAGCACAGAGATTGTAGAGTAGTGAGTTAAAACCACTGGCCTATATACCCAGGAAACTATTTGTTTTATTCAACAGGCTAAGATTTTTCGCTTGGCAGTAAAAGTGGTACCTACATTGAAAATGTATTTTCATGTTTAATTAACTAGAAAAGTCGTTACTACAAAGATAAACATAAAACAGGAAAAATCTTTATTCAAATAAGTAAGAAATTTTAAAATAAACAAACCTTCTTCACCCTTTGAAAGGTATTTCTATAAAAATACCTAGATGTGTATGAAAGGATATCATAAATTTATTCATAGAGCGCATTTGAGTTTATAACAAGGCACTTACAAACACATGTAAATAGGTTTTATACGTGAATAACTTATTCAAACGTTTCTCTGTATTTACTGCTCTTTGAAATTTCACAACTTCAAGTACTCACGTACTTAACATGATATTTATTACATGTTTTATAAATAAATGTTTTGTTAGGCAACGGTTTTCTTTTAAGCGAGCTTTTGCCTATGGTTCTAAAGCACTATTTTTCAACCCCCGACGCCCGACGGGGCGGGGTGTTATATATATTTGATGTGTCTGTCTGTGGAATCGTAGCTCTCAAACGGATGGACCGATTTTGATCCGATTTTTTTTTGTTTGTAAGCTGATGTTATCGAGATGGTTCGTAGCTATAATTTATGAAGATTTGCTTAGGTGTTTGAAGATAATCAGCTCATTTTATAGTTGACAAAGGGATCTTACTAATTTCTACAGGTTTGATTGATTTTAAACTGTTACTTCTGTGGTATTTCCATGACATGGAAACCTTGATCTGATGTTGCAGCATCGAGTACTCTGCAAAGTATCCAACTCCCAGCAACATACAGCAGATATACCTATCATGTTTGGGCTCAATGGAGGGTTAGTTTAGATATATATTTTATAATTATAACGTATAGAGGTTGCTACCGTCACCCAGTGTTAATAGGAAGATGATTTTGCTCAGTTGCGCTGTTAATTCATGAAAAAATGACAGTAAAGAACAATATGAACAAATGTTGGGCACTGGTCTCTCTCTGTTAGTCACGTTCCGAAACACTATAGCATTCAAGCCCTTCTTTAACGGTGGTCTTCTATAAGAAGCGAGACTGCTGCGAAAAGTACTGCTCAATTCATGAATGCGACATCGCCACTGCTAAATATAGCTATGTAAATACTTAATGATTCAACGGTGAGTGAGTAAGACCATTTCCCTATCCAAATCCCTTATCCTCAATTCCACCATAATTTGCAGCGCATTGGTGGTGGCATTGCTTGTTTTATACCTAGGCGACCATAGCCACCTACCATCATGTGAACCGTCAGCCTGTCTGTCGACCTAAAAAATGTATGTATTGTCATTTCTTTAAGTTCGAGTTATTTCATTCTCAATACAAATTCAATGTTTCAAGTTAGAATCTAGAGCGCAGGCCTATACAACTCAAGGCTAAAGCGGCGGACAAAGGATAAAAAGGTTATACAGATTTAATCTCCATTCCATTGGATAGTTAAGGTGGGATCGTGCCTATATTTACAGTGGAATTCTATTTAAATCTCCAGCTCGCCTATGTACACTATTAGCTAGTAAAATGTTCATAGCTAAGAATATCTCCCTTCCCCGTTATTGTAATCATAGAAGATGACTGGAGTATTGGAGTATATAAGATATAGTTAATTTGCGACTATGTTAAAATGTTAAACAGAAAAGAGAGAACCTAGATTATCGGGTTTTAATACGAGCAATATCTAATTTTAAATAATATTAATTTAGATGAATTCGAATTTAACAAGCAACCAGACTGTCACTTACAGTACAGGGCCAAATTTGCTAATATTTTGAGCCTTACTTCTCAGGTTAAAATATTGATTCAAACTTTTTCTTTTTGTTAGGCGTTGAATTTTTATTTTTATCTCTCGGGAACAGTACTTTCTGGATTTATGTGGATGAAAGGTTTCTTTTTCTGTATCCTATTCTGTATCCCTGACAACTTGTCAAAAAAATATCATGATCAGTTAAGGCTTGAAATTAATTAAGGCTTGAATGGTTAAGGCTTGAAAGCATAACAAAAAAGCAGGCTACAGTTAACAAACAAAGAGTACCAATATTCGCAACAATGTTTTTTTCTTTGCATTATAATTTAACTGGCATTTAAATGCGATACAATTTGACGCCAGATTTCTCTATAAACTATCAAATGGAAAACTTTGTTACAATCTAAAAATAATTGTTCCACTACCCTTGAATTCTAGACAAAAAGAAAAATAAATGAAACATTTATATTTACAAACGTTAACCGTGATATCAGATTGAAAATGCTTTCGACGATAAAACAACGGCAATGGCGTCTTTACTTATTTAATGAGAACTGCTGTTTTGTCCAAAAGAAACAATTACTTTTTAAAATAATTAACCTTGCTTGGAAGAGTTGAGTGCTTAACGAGAGCCCTTGAGAGTTGCTACAGTAGAAACCGTTTGAATAGCGGGAAGAATACATAACAATGATAAATTTTTATTGATAACTAGCGACCCGCTCCCGGCTTCGCCCGGGGTGCAATTTTTATACATATAAAAATCTTCCCCGTTTATCCCTCTTTCCATATGTGAAAGCCGAATTATGTGAATCCGATTCTCGAGATTTTGAAGTGTATACAAATCAACTTAAATTTTCTGTATATAAAAAAGATTAGTTGTGACCGTACCCGCTTTGGGCGAGTAGTCCATTAACTCTGTAGTTCCTGTTTTGAAAATTCAACAGGAATAACGACTTTTTTTTCAGGAAAACAGTAATAAACAATCTGTGTGCCAAATTTCATCCAAATCTATTAAGCCCTTTTTGAGATTAAAGTGCACAAACGCACTGACAAACGGACAAAAAATATTACATTTTTTTTACCTCGGTAACATAAGTAAAACGTATACAAATTGTTTTTTTAAATATGTAATGTACCTACTATACAGGCACGGCTCGTTTCCTATTTTATTATATATAGATTAAATAATACAAAGAGAGCCCTTTTCCGTGCTTTCAATTCATGTCCCGTAGAAAACTAAGATTGTCGTAGCGATTTTATTTTGTAACTAAATCAATATTAAAATAAATGTGACAAAATAAGTTATAACTTGAACATGTAAAATTTTATCGGCTAAGAAATGTTAATAAATAATTTTTGATAAATATATTATATTAAAATCTAGTAACCTGCCCCCGGCTTCGTACGATTGCAATTATCCGGGCAATTTTTACGATTTCTCCAGCACCTTCCTCGGATTTCAATATAGCCGAATATATTTGAATATATATATATATAGCCGAATTGGTTTAGCCGTTATCGAATTTTGCGCTTAGCGATTTATTTTATCTATATAGATAGATTTATTAAAAAAAAATGAAACTGATATGTTTCTGCAATAAAATTACAAAATTATAGTAGTTAGTTAAGATATTTGAAGATGTCACTCAATCACTTGTAAACATAGTAGATGGCATCAAACTTAACAAGCAGAAATACGATGCTCGGATAGTAATAGTATAAATCTGCAGTAATACATTTGAACTTAGAACAAAATTTTAATTCTAGAATTTATAAAGCAACGAAGGACGCGAGCGGAACCGCGGGATCAATATATAGGGAAAACAAATGTATTTACAGGATAATATAACATGCTAGTTCGAGTTACCCCGAAAAAGATTGCCGCCTTAACTTTTAATGAAGCTGAAATTGAAGAAGTTTCAAGCAGACTGTTCCTAATTGTTACTCATATTTTAAGATTATAGATAATTATTGAGTTATTAATACTAAATTCTATTAAATTCCTTGATTTCACTTTATAAAGTTACCCAATTTAAGCATTAGTTTTACTGAACAGCAAAGGGCAAATTATAGTTGCCAAGGAAGTAATATGAAAAGATTGGCATTAATTGTCACATATATTGTAAAATGCCACCTTCTTTATTAGACTAAATTTCATTAAAAATTCTAATTTCGAATATAAGAGAGATTGAAACCCAAATCCTCAGGATTTGATTATTTTCTAATTAAATTAAACAGTGTCATGCGAAGGTTGCTTGTACAAATTCATTTAACAGGGCATAAATAAGATTAAGGTAATGACAATATATTTTGGGACTCAATGTTGAACTTTGTTAAAGAGATTACTTGAAAACTTTAAGTTCTGCTTGTTCAACTTTTTACTTTTAACTCGGAGATTAATAACAATGGTTTGCCGAGTTGGTGGCGTCGTTGCGTACTTGCTTCAGGGAGCCTAGTAGTGTACAAAGCACTGCTTTCTACAGTCGTTTACGCAAAGAGAAAGCTTGGTGATTGGTTGTTGTAATAACGTCAAAATCAACGTTTGACTTTACAATAGCCAATCACCGGGTTTTCTCTTGGCGTTCTCTCTTTCGTTTCGGAAGTACGCAACGAAGCGTTTGCATTGTGGCTAGGCCCCCTGAGGAGTTATATTTAGAAAAGTGTTGGGTTAGAAATGTAAGTGAGTGCATGGTGAGGTGTTGGTAAGTATGGCACGTATTTGAGCGTACGTGACCCGACGCTTCTCAGTGGAAGAGTAGAAATGCGTGCCTGTGACGACGCCACCTTCTTAGGTGGGTACAACCCTAAGGAGGTGGCACGGTCTCTCCGACCTTCAACATAATAATACCCGGGACAATGTCTAATCCGAACACTTATTTTGTTTTTCGTCATAACACGACCAAAATGCTTCATAATGAGATTTTATGGAGCGCACATAAAGTAGATGTTCACCAAACATTTGTATACATAACTAGCTGGTACCCGCGACGTCGTCTGCGTTGAAATATAAAAGATATAACGCCCGACATACATTGACGCCTCATATTATACTTTTTCTAAGCGTTAGATAGCTGGGCTTCGTCTGCGTAGAATATTTAACCTATGTGCATCCTGAAATTCTATTTTCTATTTATTGGTGAAAGAATTTTTTAAATCGGGTATGTTTGTTTTAATACAAATTGTCTTAATACAGACATACAAACTTTACCTCTCTATAATATTAGTAGGTATAGATGAACTTTCTACAGACCAATAATATAACTAATAATACATTTTTTTCGTGTTTAGAAGCAAGCGCTTGAAAATCTGTGAACAATTATAATTTCCTTTTTTCGATCTTGAGTTGTGACGCCCGAAATTCCTAACAAAGTCAACGGACAAATTCGGTTTAATGTTTTAAGGTTCAAACGTAAATGAAATACGTCACTTTGTGTTTGTAGAAGATTTAGAGATTTTCTTTGTTATATTTTTAATAAATGATACATTTAACTTGCTTCAACAAATCTATAGAATTCTATTTAATCAACATTTTTTAGTATTATAAAGGGTGGCAGACAGGCTGATGGTCCACTTGATGGAAGGTGGTTACCGTCGCCTAATGACTATCACTGCACACATACAGAACTACACTTTAATTCATTTATATGGTTTTACAGCGTGTCATAAAACATTGTAAATGTGTTAACTTTTTAATTTGTAATGTTTAAGAGTTTGTAAGAAATCTCGAGCAGCCAAGAGGTCCTTAGGTTTGCGACCTTGAATAATTCAGTCACAGTTCTTTGCTAATATCGGAATATTTTGCAAGTAAAACATGTCTCACTCAAAAGAAAAAAATCCTAAAAAAATAGGATAAGCCTGTTTTCAGAGCCCTCTGTTATTAAAAAAAAAAGTAATAAATGCTCTTTTTTTTTAATATACAAAATACAACCAGTACATTTAGGCCTAAAATGTTTAGAAATCACCTCTCGACACCTCAACTCTCGATGTTTTTGTTTGTACTGATTCATACTTTCAGGGACACCCGTATATTATGATAGTAAGTATAATAAAATTAGCGTAATTAATTTAAAAAAATGATTTGTTCATATAAAGTTACACAGTAAGATGATGACAAAAAGGGATTTCTCACGCCTTGCGGTTTATGTGTGCGGACCATCGTAGTAAACCTACCACCGTCGTTATTATCCATTTATTATCAAAAAGTAATCCGGTTTTATTAAACGTTACAGGCCAGGATATTTCGGTCATTAAATGCTTCTGATATTAACTCAAGTTACACTCTTTGCGACCCAATAAACTCTTTGTTCGAATTGGAGACTTTTTATATTCTAATAATTTATTATCAAGACAAATAAATTCACTAACTTCACCAAAGTATTCCCGCGTCTCTTTTAGTAAAAAAAAAGGAAATAATTGAGTCAATTTACAAGCCTCTAGCCGCTACACAGCTTATTATCTTTTATTTTCAATGGATTTAAACGTCCGGAGGGGAATGCTTTAGGCACGCAGAAATTCAATTAAATAATAATAATAGTTGGTTTTTTGATTTACCTAAGTAAATCAAAAAACCAACTATTATAACCAACTATTAGGCTAGAAGACTAGAAAATTGACTGGTTGGACTGAAAATTATTATTCTGAGTTGTAAAATTTAACATTTAATAACAATGTAAAATTTAACGTGAATTTTATAAGTTATGTAGAGTATTTAGGTTGGTTAAAATAAATTAGGCATATAACATTAATTTTATTAAATAAATTAGACAAAGTTTAGTAAAAAAATGAAAAGTTTTATAAAATAAATTCACCAAATATTGTAAATTAGTATATTTTATTTACTTACTGCTGTTATTGAGGAACAAAAACATCCAAACATCTAAAATTTCGCATTTATAATATTAGATTTAGGAAGTTCCAAATTTTAGGTTTCTAGACTTAGTATTAGTTTTGGCTATGCGTTGATAGGATAAACGATTTTATAAGTATTAGCTTTTTTCATGTTAAGGTAGATAAATTATATATAAGTAGATAACGATAAGAATAGAATCTATATTCTACGTTGAAACAAAGTATCACGCTTGTACAACTTATAACGGAGTTAGAGGTAATATTCTTCATTGTTCTTTGAAGTAGTCGAGTATTAACTTTTTTCCATTACTGCTTACTTGCAGTTCGATGAGAATACAGGAAAGTCTAATTGCCCTCAATTGTCACGTACCAAAGCGTGTCATGTTAATGACAGATGGGCTGCCCGTGCAAATTACTATACAATTCTGAATGCGGGTGTCATCGCCGCCTATTCTCGATACAATAATGCTGATGCATTGGCATTTGATTGTCACTCGTTGAACGAACGTGTCTAAGCACAGAGCTTATATGTATAATCTATTCAAGTGATGCACAGAAGACACAGAAATAAATATATTTATAAACTAGCTGGTGCCCACGACTTCGTCCGCGATGAAAAATATTAAGTAGCCTATCCTGTGTCCCGTACGTCCAAATGTTTATCTACCAACTTTCATGAAAATCAGTTAATTCGTTTCAGAGTTATGGAGGAACATACATACAATACCTACACTTACAGATTTATTATTAGTATTGATAGAGGTCGATAAAAGGGTAGTTAAAATATACAGGGTGTGGCCTGTAATAAGAGCAATAAATTAAAATATAGACCCTTTAACGAATCAGTAATTAATTCCGAATGGTTCAATTAATTAATTATAATGAAAAACAAATTTACTGTTATTTTCTAACAAAATTAATCGAGCCAGCAATGTAGGACTACTACAGACATAATGTGTCCAGTCGGAGTACTTGACATTGATATTTACGATCGTTCTCGCCCCAGTACACTGTACCAAGACATCTAACGACTGATAACTTGAAATTTACAATAAATAATCATGAAATTCATTGATTATGTATATTTTTTCAATTCTAACCAGGGCCCTGATTCTGTATCGCAATTACAATTCCACACTCTTGTCTTACTTTTGCAAACCACGTCAATGTCTTGCCTTGTCTTGTCATGGAATTTTTATGTGTGTATTCTGTATGCCCCAAGACAAATTATCTATGGTACATTATGATTTCACAGAAACCACAGTATACTATTGTATTTATTTGACAATTCCACTGATGAACAGATAACATTATGTTATCTCAGCTGTTTACCTTTTATTTATTTATTAAATAAAGCGAGTAAATCACGTTGTAATTATCAAAGTCAGTGTCCATTCATATAAAAAAATATATGTTAGTATTGTTTAGGCGTTTTATCATTTAAATATTATGTAAATAACAGTTGCCAAGGGAGGACGCTAGATGTCGGTGTGTAGCCGCAGTCAGTTAGACGGCTTGTTTTGTTTACATTTTAATTCCAAACTATTGTCTAACTAAAATATGTTATCATAATCAATTTGTATATCGGGTGAAGGAATTTAACATTGTGTGTATGTTCGGTGTTTTATTTCTCGTTTTTGGACAGTAAAATAATTATAAAATCAGATTTAGAATTGTAAGTAGATAAGATACTTGAGCTAGAAACTTTGATGTTTTATATAATACAATAATCTATAAATAATTATTTCTTACCGTTGGTGTGGATTTTAATAAAATTTACAGACAATCACTATGCAATGCACTTGATTTCACAAAATCACAGACGATTCCGCGGGGTTTTAAAGCGTGGTATTTTTGACAGTTCAAACCGCGCCGTTCCCCGTTCATTTCGTGCAACATGTCATAGAGAATAAGTTTTTAGCAGATGTAACAATTTAAGGAATTGACGTGGTTTCGAAGTAAGGAATCGCTAAATGGCGTTAGAGAATTAGGGCCCAGGGGGCCTAGCCAAGACGTACATTAAAGAAAACGCTCCCTAGCGAACTTTACGAAGCGAACAAAATAAAGCCCGGTGATTGGTTGTTGTAAAGCCCACATAAAATTTTGACCAATCACAAAGCTTTGTCCGTAGCGTAGCGTAGCGTTTACGACTGTAGAAAGCACTGCGTTTGCATCTTGGCTAGGGCCCCTGTAGTTTCTGAGATTAGCGCGTTCAACCAAACAAACAAACTCTTCATGAGCTTTATAATATTAGGATAGATTTTGTCACCAGTACAATAGTTACATTTTATTTTTTCAGTTATCAAATAATACAATTCGTTACCAATTTAAAAGTTCAGTTTATAAATTTAATGAAAAAATTATTAAAGGGGCGGAGCCAAATTGATGCCCTACAAAAATTGACTAATCCGTCTTCATTTTATTCATTTTATTATTCTACTAGAAATTACTATTTGAATAAACACCCCAAATAAATAAATACATCGGGTTTACATAGCAATTTACCTGGCGTAAATAGACAGCTACCACAGATGTAGATATCTGTGACAGCTACCTTTTACTTAAAACCACATATTTTACATGTAATACATACAACCTGTATAATATACAAGTAATGTAAAAAGAGGTTAAATACTACATACAATATTATTTTTTTGAAATATGAGTTTTAGGTTTCAATTTTTCATTTTTTTTATGAACGCTTTCAATTGTTTTGATTATACAGTTATCAGGATAAACTAATTATAATAAATGCAATCCTGTTTATTTGATAATCGATAATATATCCCGATGAATATGTGATTTATTATAGAATTGTTTTCATATTGTTTGGCGACTACAATTTGACGACAGATCTACTATTTTGCGGACAAAACCTATTATTTAACAAATTCAAAACGAAATAAATTGACTAGAGCTTAAATCATACCCCATTTTTATTATATGTACCTTTAGTAGCTGATATTAATTGTTGAATTTTTCTTAGGAATTGTGTAGCCTTAATTACTTCATCCGTGGTTTTCTGTAAGGGGCCTTTATTGGCTATTCAATTTATGTTTTTCATAAAAACGTAATTTGTGGTTGTGGTTGTTCAATTTGTGGTTAAATAATACAAATTATAATATAATACAAATACATCATTAAAATATTCGTACATTATGAAAAGAAAAAAAAAACAGAAGCAGAAAAAGTCTTGTTGCGCGAATACATTATGTAGATTTCCGTGTTGTTTTTCCTTACGAAGAAATATAAAGGTGGAGGAGACTCAGGAAAGTAAAACGCACGATTAGTAAATATTTTATTATCAACCTGGTTTGGTTGATTGAGCGGTATTTTATTTTTTACGCATTAATATTTTAAAAAATTAATAAAACACATACAGCTTTCAATGTCCCTATGACATTGAATATTTGTCAAATACTGCATTCGGATATAAAATACCAGACATACGGTTTTGACGAAGTTATTAATTATCTAAACTTTTACAAAATAAATCGCGTGCATGGTCTCTACTCAATTCACACCGAAACGCGACGCGACGTACTCACTGTGCTATATTATACCTATTTGTGTAGCAAATTAGTTCTAATACTGTTTTTACTTTAATAAGTGCACGTAACGTTGCGTTTTGGTCTGAACTGACCCTAAGGGACATACATAATAATATATTAAACAAAAATCACTCACCAATTTGGGGTACATCGTAGGGTCGACTGGAGCGCGAGGCCCGCAGCATCATTTGACTAGCAATCTCTGCGGGTAATCGCGGTGCGCGTTTGTTCCAATTGTTGCGTGAGCGACGCCGTTCCTTGTGCAGTGCGCCTGGTGGCAGCGGCGGGGGTTGTCTCGGTGCGAACGATCGTTCGGAGTCGACCGGTGGCGTTTCCGGATCGAATAGTTCGTGGAGCGGACGGGAACGCGCGAGGTCTCGATCACCCCGCCACTCCGCGGGGTGTCTTCGCGGCGCGGGCTCAGCCGCTGAACGCAGCGCTAGCGCTGCGAGCACCGTAGTCACGCAGCACAAGCGCATGCTGACCCCCACCCGCGCGCGCATTAGCCTATACTAAGTACACACCCGGCTTCGCGCACCCGCAGGGCGCTCGAACGCCCACATTATTTAACCTCCTCTTGGTTGTGAGGACCTTTTCCTTTTTCGCTTCAGCTCAATTACTTTTTTTTTTCTCTAACTACGATTCCTACACTGCTATTAGACCTGTAACAAAATTAAAACACGAATCAATATTTGTAAAATCAGTATATGCAATTTCTATGATCTAATTTCCAGGACAATTTTATGATCTTACTCGACTAAGATTAAGGCTCACGAGGGCCTAAGGTTGTAAACTCTTAATGTTATACAACAGTTATATAACATGGATACACCATGTTATACTTATATAACTTTGTTGTATAACATTGCAACATAAAAAAGACTGTTTCAATACGGTTTTGTGTTAGATATTAGTTGTTATGTTAGATAACAATGTTACAATTGCCTCAGTCGCATCATGAGTCACGTTATCACGTGTTAACCTAACATGTGATAACGTGACTCAGGCATATATGTTATATAATTTAAAGGATTATGATAAGAGCTTTATCTATAAATAAATTTAAAGGTGTCATTAAAGCCAAACTCCTCTCGAAAGGCTAGTTAAGGTCACTGATTATTTAAGTGACAATGAAGCCTGGATTTAGAGCTTGGATCCGGAGCTCATACTATGTTTTGCTTAGTATTGTATATGGACTTTATGTTTGTATTAAGTGTACTTAATTGTAATTTTTATATTTTAAAGATGACAAAAAGAATAGTTTCTTTCGGGGTTTCTTCTCAGGATCGTCATCTTGGCTTTTTTTCCGAAACCCTAGTAAATTTAAATTTATAATAACGATCATAAGAGTTTCTTGAGAAACCTAATTGATAAATAAATATTTTGATTTTGATTTCGTTTTATAACAACTATCGTCCACACATATAAAACATACCATACAAATAGGTTTCATAACATATTTTGTTATATAATCTGGACCTATCCTAAGGTCATTTATATGACACTTGACCAACGGGCTCGTCAAAAGTACACTAAACAATCGTTCTTACCGTGTTTTGAGACAATTTGTTTTGGTGTTTAAAGGAAAATACGTGTAAGGTTTTAAATGTCATCAAAGTAGACACAGTGCAATATACATGTCCCCGTTACGGTTAAGTTTACGGAGAATGTGAAAACTTTTACAATAAAAACAAATTAGCTATGGTCTAAGTGCTAGTAGCATCTCTCTCCTGTGATGACTTTCACGGTAGAAACTTCGTCCTCAATCTTATTTGTTGTTAAAATACACCGAACTGACGGAGGGGACATTTAAAATTCAAAACGGATAACAATGTCATGGATACTTTAGGAACAAACCTGTTTACTAAGTGTGAAGGACGATTTATAAAATGATTTCTGTCTACAATTTTCTTGAGCGGTGATGTTTTGTATAAGAACTTCAATTTTTATGGTAACATTTTTAATACCTACATATATGGGCATTTAACATAAACTAGAGAACCTCTCCCGCTCCCGGCTTCCCACGAGTGCATTTTTTTTTGCAAATTATATATAAAAACCTTCCTTGTTTAACCCACTTTTCAGTAGTGAAAGCCGAATTAAAATACGTTGCGAGGTTTAAAAGATTTAAGCGTACATACAGAGGGACAAATGGCGGGAAACGACATTAATGTAAAGAACAGGTTGCGATCAGATCGATCAGTTTACGGCTTCAAAATATCAGCTCTGACAGACTGGCTTCTATTACTTACTTTGATGAAGGATATATTACGTATAATCGTTCATCAAAGATTACTTACGTTATATTTGTTACGGCAAAGAAACTTTTGTTCATTATTATTTTCACATTGATACTACACAATAACCGATGCTTACAGTTCTTCATTATCTTTGCTATCTTGCGTGTACATGTCCACGATTCAAACATTTATTTTTGCCCATGGTTTGAGTTCCTAATACCCAGTTCCTATTAGTTTTGTTATTAATCAATATTACTTTACTTTTAAAGACAAAAAACAACAAATTGATAAAGTGGGTCCAGGAATAACGTTCCACGTCCTAAATATTTATCTATCTTCAGGCCACTAGGGGATAAAGTTGAGCGACATGTTACGCGAAGTCGTGGTAAATGGTGCCATGGTTGTAAATAGTGTCAAGTTAATATGTCAAGTAGTTATTAAGTAATTTTTTGTATAAATATCAATGTAAGTTTTCCTTGAAAATAAATAAATAAATATTTATATATTATACTCTGGGAACAATGTTCAAGGATATTTTGCTCATCAATCGAGTAACAGCTAACAGCGTACATGCTGTTAAGGCGAGGACTCAGCAAAACTAAACTAAACTAAAGAACTAAATCTACGAACTAAAGCAAGATCTCATAACGGTTATACATTCGATTCGAATGTGGTTTTCACTGATGTATTGATGATTACGTGGAATAAAGATACTTTTTATCCTGGAAAAATGTTAGGTTCCTGTGTGATTTTCGAAAAAACGAACTACAGCGCGTACGAAGTTGCGGACACCAGCTGGTTCATAATAACTGCACAATATTTATGTAGAGATTATGAATAAAAGCGTTTGATTTAAAAAAGAAATGGTATTGATATTTAGTATTTCCATTAGATTTATTAAATTACAATAATGACTGTTATTACTTTGTAAGCGTGAGGATAATCACGTTCGTATAATAATAACATAATTTCACATGTAATTTTCGTAATTCGTGTTTTATCTATTGTTGAGTAATAAAAGCACATATTATGGGGAGTATATTTTTTCCATCACTTTAACTTTTACACCATTTTTACTATAAAGACCTATGTCCAGTGGCCGTCCTACGGCTGGGATGATTATGAAGACGATGATTATAATTGAATTAAAATCTAGAATAAAAGGTGGTCTAGTCACATAGTTCTTTAGTCTTTGTCTATTTAACTAAATCTGTCTTATTGCCCAGGTTAAAATACACAGATTAAAAACTTTAGTGTTTTCCGAGTAACATACGCAAAGTTCAATTTAATTTTATTTGTATAGATCGCTAACGACACGTTTCTCGTATCGATTGCAAACTTTAGTCTGTTACGTAACTTCTTAAAAGCATACACAACTCGGTTGACAATATATCTAAGCTGTTGTGCATAAACATGTGGAGAAAAGAATGCTTTCACACACCTCCGCTGGGACTTTAAACATTTTATATGATAACGGTCTGACCTTTTCTTACGCAGATTTTTGTTAGTAAAGTGCACTTTATCTTCCTTCAAGTGCTTTGTGTTTTAAATGACTGTGTAAAATAAAAAAAAGGAAACAAAACAGTTTAATATTATAAAGAAGTGAAGTTTCATGTTTATTTGTATGTATGTAAAAGGTAATCTTCGAAAATACTCATCCGATTGAAAATTATTTCAGCAATAAATAAAATAGAATTTAAGGATGGATAAAGCCTAAATATTCCACGCGGGCGAAGTCGCATCTAAAAATAAAGGTCCAAAGTTTAGCAAAAGTATAATATCAGGTGTTATATTTTTTTACATATTTGTTAGGCGTATAAGCAAGCTAAGGCACGTATTGCAAGTGGGTGTACAAATAAATCTACTTTGTTAAAATAGAAGGCAATTAAATCACGTCGTGCTGCTAAAACGACCCCGACCCTCCCAGTACCTATGACGCAAATGTTACAAGAACTTGATCTTCATTTTATTTATGTAAAGATCGGCAGGTAGCCTGCTATCCACTGTCGCAAGTGTTGCCAACCTCAGTAGCATAAAGCCAACCGAAAAACAACTAACATGGTTTTATTTCACTGTGGTCTTTGGGTATACTGCCCCCAAACGGGGTGCCTTTTGCGACTACAAAACGCAATATAGAGAAGTTAAAAAATATTGCGGTTTCATAGTATGGATTGCATTAATTTTATTTGGCGTTTTTATTATTCTTGCTATCTAGAATAAACACTATTTATTTATTTTATCCTGCTTAATATTGTGGCATAAAATAATGGCATTGTACACCATAACAAATGACAAATAGGTGTTATTGCTCAAATAGTATAGACAACATAAAAATTACGTAATATAAAACCGTTTTTATACTGCCACCAATAAATATATTATAAAAATATATATTTTTATAACTGACAGTTTTTTTTTTCAAGAAACATAAAAAAACTGTCAGTCGTAGAACTGCACGTCATCGTCAGAAGTGAAAACTTCTTAGCTTTTTGGGTTGTGTAGAAATATTTTTAGGACGTATTTTTTATAAGGGAGTACGAACAGCCTATTGTTGCGCAACATGTAGAAATCCGTCTAATGGACTGTCTGCCTGTCCGTCCCACGTAAAAAAAAAAGTTAAATATTTTAAAATTGTTTACCTACTAGTTTTCTACAAGTACTAAAGTATCAATAAATTGGAACTCACTGGAGATTGGATCGGTTATTTGAGAGATACAACAAATACTTACAGCCTCAACCGTAACTTAGTTTAACAACTTAGTTACGGTTGAGGCTGTAAGTAAAAGTCAATGTAAAATTTCTCTGTAAATGTATTCATTTCATATTGATTTTTTTCATAGAAACTTAACACAATGTGTAATAGATACTATAAATAATGAAGGCCATGTAATTAAAAACAAATAAGAAAAGGTTTCGTAATGGTTTGATTTGACTGAAACAAATTTTACCATTTTGTCATAAATTCGATGAAAGAGGTGAGGATACCTGGAGTTTTGTGCTTAGCAACATATTAAGCAATTCATTTTTATTTATATAGATTACAATTATGTAATAATGTTTCTATAATTAGTAATAATTACTTTTATTGTTAAGGTTATTGGCAGTTTAGATGGAAGGATGTTTGTTGAACCAAGGTGACGAGGCATAATGGCTTCCAAACATTAAAATGACTGAAAATGAACGCAGAAAACTCAGCAATCAATAAACTGACCTCCAGACTGAATAGATCGTATCACTTTAACCAAAATGTTTTCAGGCCTAAGTATTAATGACTGTGCATTATTCAATTGGCTATTCAGCTATTATTAATAGCACGTTGTTGACGTCCAAAACGTCAATAATTCGGATATTTTTAGGGCTCCTATTTAAATACTTAAGAGAAATCTTTGATGGAACATTGTTAGTCTGTCCGAATGGGTAAATCAATGATAATTGTACCGAGGTTGCCGAGCTTCCCAAACAAGCGCACTTTTTTTGTCGCAACTGTGTTTATATATTTAATAATTATATAAGAAGTTTGCGCCTTCAGATCACTCATTTTTGAATTGATCATACTTTAAAATGAATATCACGAATCGTTGACTAAAAATAACCTTTTTTAGTCCCTTTATCATAGAATCGGCGTTAAAAACTATGTAAGATAAAAATTTGTTATAAATAAATAAGAGAATTTTTAACCTTCAAATTAAGCTATATATAAATTGAAATAACTCGAAGCAATTTATGTCTCAAGTCTGAAATACTGGAAAGCAAAGGGTCGAAACCTGTGGCGTGCTATCGGCACGGCTATTTTTAAGCGGGTGGCGCGCGGTGGGCATTTGACGTCATCGCGGGTAAGAGGGCACCACCGCGAAGGGCGAACGAGGGGTGAAACAGGAGGTGAGATGGAGGGGAGGGCGCACCCTCCGCCGATACGCACTCGCAAATTCGCACCTCCATGAATGGAGGAATTAAATTACCCTCAGCCGAGCGCTGAATTTAGACGGGCCTGACCTGAACTCTAATGCCTATGTTCTGTAATATATTCAATCAAACACCGGAACTTTTTTGCTACCCCAACAATAATATAATTATTGTTTATTGTACAACAGCCACAATTTAGTTCAGTATTGGCCAATAAAATAAAACACTTCTTTGCAATATAAATAATAGTACATTACTGCCGAGTCCGGAAATAGAGCAATTGTTGGCTGAGTAGTATTGAAAGTATTACGCGAAGCCGAGTACTTTCCAAGTGAATTTAAAAGGCCGAGGCGTAAGCCGAGCCCCTTTTACCCACGAAGCCGATAATTGCTACTTCAGCAGAGACTTGTACAGTACTTTTCTTTAAGGTGCAAGGAAATAATAGGCAAAAACATGCAAGAAAATCCATTTCTTCTAATAAAAAACTAATTTTTTAATGTAACAAACTTGTAAATGAAACTTTTTTATAAAAATATTTGTTAATTCATATAGAATTGACAGTACATATACATAAAAAAAATGGCGGTCGTCTTCTTCTGATATAGTTGGTCGCGCTTTAAATCTGTCCAGTAATCTCTATTATTGTTCCTTTTGGACTCGATTGGTGTATTCTCTTTATTTAAATAATGAAGCCATTTCCGAGCAAGTGAGAAAATATTGGAGGGTACTGTATTTTAAAACCCAACTTTGGCTCGAAAAGTTATTTTAGGTACCATAAATTTAGTTTTCCCTCTATAAGTTATTACAAGCAGGTGTTGTGACGAATGTTCAATTAAAAGCGTATTAAGGCTTATGACACCACTCCAAATCTATTAATAAGGCTCAGCGATTTACGTATTCAACACAACATCAGGCACCACATTTTGTATTATAAATTGTGTTTTAACGATGTTATTTTCATGTAGAATATAATGGCACGACATATAATTTAATTACATCGCTGGTGGCTGTACACATGTAAAAATAATAAAAACATATTCGCAATAAGATCTGACGTCATGTTATTTACCTGAAAAGGTGGAACAAATCAATGAAATAGGTCGCGATAAGAAGTGACAACTGATTCTTATACGACGACGTAATATTAGATGTGACCTTTATCTGTGCAAACGCTGTATCCCCTGTATAATGTAATGAAGCATATCCTTGTGTAGTATTGATACAAAAGGACTGTTGTTTTAAAATGTGTTCCATATTTTTGTAACGACAGACATCTAAAAGTATTGTTGAGGAGTAGACTGTATTTAATGAAATAAAAAGATGATAAATTAAAGAACATATAATTACAGTAAAATCTGACACACTACCGAACAATATGTCTCCGCTACCAACTTACAACTACTACTGCTGACATCATAATGTATTTTTCTTATTATAATATTCTTTTAAACTATTCGTTGTGGCCACTAACCAGCCAGTTGCCAACAAGTATAGTGGCAGGCGTTTCGCAGTCATTTATGCAACCTCTCCGGTAGCACTAATCACCCCTTTACAGAAAAGCCCTGTTAAATAAATATTGTTTATTTTTTAGTTAGAAAAATGATATTATTTCTTAATTACAACAATGGAAACATATTTCTTCTTTAATAACTAGTTATGAAACATTGAAGTAAATTTACTTTTTTGTATCTGGTTATGAAAAATTGTTACGAATGTAGATGAAGGAAATCACAGCTTGTGTTGTGTTCGGTGCTTCGGTGAGCGATCCCTTTCTAATCCCATATCCTTAATTGTACTATGGTCGGCAGCACATTTACAGCATTTTTGAGTTTTACACAAACATAAGAATGACAAGTTCCTTTTTCAAATGTTTATTTCTATTTTCAGTTATTTTTTTAATCGGCAGCCAGGCCGACTTTTAGTTAATGACATGGCTACTGTCATTTAAGGACACAAGTAACATCAGAGGGATGCGTGCGGTTGCGCTGCCAAATTCGTTTTTTTTTATTGTACCGATAGAAAGGCGGAGCTTAGTTTATAATTTCAATTATAGCCTGTTAAACAGTGTAATTAATGCATATTCTGTCCTGAAAGACATAAAAAACCAAGAATGTACTGAGTCAGTGCAGAGTCACTTTTAATAAGAACCGGATCGCTTTCAATAAAATAAAGATCCATTTAGCGTCACCTGAGCTGTGTGCATGTCTACCACTTATACGATTAACGGTGTTACAAGCAATTAAATTGTTCTCTTAGCAATTACATGCAATTAGATTGCAACTTATTGGCTCTGAGCAACAGTGAAAGGGTGCTTTAGTTTGTTAAGAATCGTTTCTAACATGAAAGTAAATATTGATGCGAAATTTCTTAGGTAGAAACGTTTACTGGTCGACCAAACGTATTTCACACATTTTTTTTTGACCACAGTAAAGAGATGCCCCGTTAGTGCTTGCTTCATAAGGCTAGACTGAAATAATAGAATATGTGCTGTTTTGGTGAGTGAGTAAGGGATACCCAGTGGGCTTCCCAAACCCTATGTTTGCATTCCTATGCCTATGATCTCTATCATGGGGATATGGTAGGCAACGCATTTGCAGCTGCATCTGTGGCATTGCTTGTGTTATAGGCGACAGTAGCCACCTACCGTCCAGTGGTCCGTGAGTCTGTATGTCGAGCTTATAACATAAAAAAAATGAATAATTTTAACCGCTATTGATATGGATTTTAATCGCTATTTAACCTACATTATTAATATGGATTCTATTATATTTGTAAAAAATATATATTGTAAATTGTTCTTCTGTGTTATCTGAAATTACAATAGGTAATAATGATCAAACGATTCAATAGTTTGAGAAACTAATGCTATTAACGAACAAATTTTACCTCTTTATAGTATAGAGATATACTAGTTGGTGTATGCAACTTCGTACGCTCTGTAGTTCGTTTTTGAACTAAAATTTTTCCAGGATAAAAAGTATCCTATAGTTTAATCTAGGTAATCATTCAGTGAAAACCGTATTTGTATCGGTTAAGCCGTTTCTGAGATTAGCGTGCAAGAACTGCTGAGATAGCGTGCATACACAGACAAAAAATCTAAGAACTATTTTTTTGACCTCGGTAGTTTACGATTTTAATATATGCTATAAACATGCTACGTATATAAACATTTTATCAAAATTTACCCTTTCTTTGTATCTACTTTCCTATTTACCCTTTCATTGTTCTACTTAAAGCTTAAGAAATTATTCTAACAAGTTCCCAAGCAACTGTTCAATCCCAATAAAAAAAAATATGGTAATTCAAAACATGAAATCCGTGTAAATTTTTTATGAAAATTTGGGCTACGTCGAAAATACTTAATCATACCGATTAGGACTGATTATGAACTCTATAGATACTTTACTTTATTTGTACTTTCACTATCTATTTTATATTATCTATTACCTTACATATTATAATAAAATAGTAAACCTAGAACCCATAGAACGTTGATAAACCTTCCACAGAACTTTGTATTGTAAGATTATTATTCATCAAAATTATATTCAACATTATACGGTTAATATATTATTTAGAAATCTGGAAAATTTCATCGCCTGTCAGATTTAGTTTAATCTGAAACATGAATGGCGGCGTTTGAGGTGGCTACGCCCTGTGGCTTCCCAACGAAACCTCTGTATAATGTAGTTATGCCCTCAAGAAAGGTTTCATTGTGTCAAGAATATTATTTAGAGTCATTATTACTTTGTAGCTGAATATAAAACTGTGTTTTTGTATTAAATTTGAAGCTATAACATGTGACCATTTTATTTAATAAAATTACTAAGTTTAAAAATTGCTACAATAAATCTCGAGCAAATATGAATTAAGAATAAAGAGAATTTTGCGGACAAAATAGTGAAGACGGTTATACTGATTGAGATTTTGTGTTCCAAGCTATAATCTCAATTTTTGTATATTTTTATTGAAAATAATAGTTTCCAAATTAATTTACGTGTGAAATGCTTTTTATTTTTTGAAGACTCGTTTATACCCGGCGTAGTTTTACCGGCTTCAATCTGTTTCAATCTGTTTTTTGTTCTGGATAAAAGGAACCCTATGTCTTTTTCTGTATCCTGACATGTCAAAGTATATTCAAAATTTCATGATGTTCGGTAGGTAGTTAAGGCGTGAAAAGGTAAGAGACAGCCAGACAGAGAGTCTTTTGTGTTTTATTATAATGTTGTTGCGTAACAAACATCCAAATTGTTTCCTACTACGCAATAACGAATGGTTGATAAGACATTGATAAATAAACGCAGATATTTATTTATCAACTGGCGTCCCGGCTTCGCACAGACAATTTTACATATCGTTCTCTTCATACATAATAATACCCGAATTGGTACAGCCATTCTCGAGTTTTGGGCTTAAAAACACATTTAGCGATTCAGTCTTAGACCCCTATAAAAATCCATTCAGAGCAAAACGTACAAAAAGCAAAATTAACACCTCACTAATTAATGAAAACTTTCAAAGCTTGAAAGCTTTCACCTCAAACGGAAAATGTTTACTTATTGTTTCTATATAAATCTATTCAACTAGAAATAAACTTTGAGAAAATGTTTCTACCCCAGACCGACCGATTAGAAGGAAATATTTACAGGCTCCTGCGTAGCTTTCACCGATACTTACAATAAATAATAACTGTTACAACAAAATACGCAACTTGGCCAACATTGATGATGAAATTGTATTCGAATAGAACGTTTTGTCTAGGAATAAAGTTCCCTTTTTACTTAAATATTACTTAATTACTTAAAATAAGTAATTACTCTATCATTTAAGTTATCTTTTAAGTTAAATATAGCTCACGATCTAACTTTTTAGTAATAAATAAATGGAACTAGAAATAAGGATACTTCTTGAAACATCCCAGCTTTTGCCTTTATATTCGCTGGCGTGAATTATACTCCTAATCAATACTAATAATAAATCTGTAAGGGTCGGTCATGGAGTAAGTTATTTTGTTTTCAGAGATATCGTGTTTATAGGCTCTATACATGATACTGAAACTAAATTGACGATTTTTAGAATTTTTTTCTGTATGTATGTATCGCACTGCTATTTCAATAGTGTATTAACTCAAAAAATGCAAAAATTGACTTATTATATTTTTTGGATACTAGAATTGATATACCATGCCTCAGTAATAACGACGTAAAAATATTTAAGATTTTAAACAACAGATAGCGTTGTGAATCACTGTAGCTGATCGGAGACGTATAGTTCCCCTCTCCCGCCACAACGCGTCATCTTCAGTTGCACCCGTAAGTCGTGAAGTGAAGACGTGTCGCAGTGCCGGTTGACCGCACTATTTTGAATTGATACAGTATTGCTGAATCAGGTATGTTATACTTTAGGTCACTAATTTGAGTTGGTACGGTTTAGATGACTGATTACAAAAAAATATTTTGTCGGATTTCTACTTGCTACACAATTGTAGATTTACTAACGTTCAAAAAAAAATATTATTTTAACTTAAGACACTCTAGTTGGTTCAATTTGTAAATTACGACTTAATACAGTATTGCTGACAAAATCTTTTTTCGATGTAATTTCTTAGTTTTAATAAATAAAATGATAGTTTTTTCATAAATTGCATAGCTTGAATATTAGCATAATACAAAACTTGCAACAAAATTAATAATATCTATGTTTATCACTAATTTATTTTGTTGGTTTTGAGTTAATACGCTTTTGCTGACAAAAAAATATTTTCAGTACTATAACCAACGATTTATTTGATTTTCATAGATTCACATTGCATCGTGGGCGACTTTTCATTGAAATGGCGAGAAAATCATATTTGGCCAAAGAAAATATAGATCTAAATATGGAAAATGAACCAAAAGAATCTCCGCAAAAAAATATTTCAACAGCATTTCAAGAAATATCTAATATTGAAAGTTCACCATCTACTTCTAATATTATAACTGCGGAAAAAGAGGTAACCCCAAGTAAATATTATATTTCACTTTTGCATAGCGATCAAAGTGATTTTGATGATTCTGACGGTGATCCTCATTTCATCCCTGGGTCAGCTTCAAAGGTCCATCCTTTATTTCGTGCTAACGCTTGTACTTCGTCTTCGAGTAACTCTTCTTCGAGTTCATCGTCAAGCAGTTCTTCAGATAATGAAGCCGAAAATGTTGTACATACCACTGATGAAGCATTACTCCAAAATACTGTGTTGGTCGATGCTTCTTCACATGAAGACACTAATGGCAGAGGGAAAAAGAGACTCCGAAAAGAATGTCAAAAACAACTAATAAAACGTCTTAGAAACTCCGGTAAGGCTTATCAAATGACCAAAACTAAAAAACAGATACCAGAAAGAAAAATAGGCGCACCATGCAGTGAAAGATGCAGGTTAAATTGTGGTTTAAAGATAAATGAGTCATCGCGTCAGGAGATCTTTGATGCTTATTGGGAATTAGGCGATTTGCAAAAACAGAGAGAGTTTATAATAAGACATACATCGGAAATTAAACCAAAATATAGATACTCATCTACTCAAAATTTCAGAAAATTAAACAATGCGTTTTATTTACAAATAGATGACCAACGTATTAGAGTGTGTAAATTATTTTTAAGAACACCCTCTGCCTTAATGACCGACCAATAAAAACAGCTCTTTCTAAACAAATAGAGATTGAAACTATCGTGGGAGAAAAGCGAGGCAAACATGGTAAACAACCTAAAATAGACTCCGAAGTTCTAGAAAGCGTGAAAAAATTTATAAACAATATACCACGTGTCGAGTCGCATTACTTGCGAGCCCAAACGTCTAGAGAATATATACAATCCGAGAAATCTTTAGCAGATTTATATCGTGACTATAAGGAACTCCGTATAAAAGAAAGTTTACCTTTTGCTTCGGCATCTACTTTTAACAGAATATTTAATTACGATTTCAACATCTCTTTTCACGTAGCAAAAAAAGATCAATGCGATCTTTGCGAAAATTATAAAAATGCCGACGAAGATGGAAAGAAAAAAATTGTTCAGGATTATGAGAACCATTTAAAAGAAAAAGATTTATCTTTTTCAACAGTACCCTTTTTTCAACAGTCATTGCCAAGAATACGTGTATTTTAAGGCATTTAAATTTTTATTCATTTAAGATGAATACAAAAAATTTTCTATAAGAAATATATTTTTTAATATAATATGTAGTTACTTATAAGTAATTGTGATCTCAGTTAGTGCCATTAAAATTAACAACAAGCAAAAACATTGCCTGCGATTATTTGACTGATTTAATTACGACACCGTTCATTAATAATAAATATTGTGTTATTTTTATACTTATGTTTTATTTATTTATTTCCATTACATAGATTTTTTTAAATAATTTTTCATTGGCACACTATTCTTCTAACAATTTTGTTGTAACTCTAAACTCACAATAAAAATTAAAGAAATCTGTTCAACTAAACACTGTAACAACTCAAATAAATTGCGCAATAACTACTTAACTGAAAATAATTCATTTTCTTATTAACGATTTTTTCTGCTACAACGTCGTTAGTCAAAAATATCGATTTCTTGCTTTTTTGTTTCAATATTAAAATTTTTGAAGACTGTCAATTGCTTTTGCATCGATATCTTACCTTATGGTATATTTGGCTTTTTTTAAAAATTAACAGATACTTCACAATCAGTTTTTCGTTGATTCTGAAAAAAGTTACTTTTTGAGTTGATACACTATTGAAATAGCAGTGCGGTATGTTCCTCCATAACTCTGAAATGAATTAACTGATTTTCATGAAACTTGGTAGATAAACATTTGGACGTACGGGACACAGGATAGGCTATTTGATATTTTTCAACGCGGACGAAGTCGTGGGCACCAGCTAGTAATATAATAAATGCGAAAGTTTGTATGTTTATTTTTATGTTTGGATATTGCTGAAAGGATTTGGATGAAATTTGGAACACGGATAGTTACAGATATAACCTGGATTAACATATAGGATACTTTTTATCCTGGAAAAAATGATAGGTTCATGGGAGATCATCTAAAGATATAAAAAAAATGTATATAGATCCAAAATTTTGTTAATTAATTAAAATGTGATAATGTTTTCGTAGAAGGTGCAGTAGGGCCCTCTCACAGTAGAATTGAGTAGTATCGGGAAAAGTTTGCTCACATAATCCTCCGTATTATTTCCATTACATACAGGTACTTTTTGTTCACTCTACAATATAATGCAAAATTTAAAGGTGTAAAATTTAAGGTGCTATATTATTGCCTCACTACACCTACATCCCGGCTTTGCCCGGATCTATAGGTGCTTCTATAGGTATTCTATGTAGTAATAATGTAGCTTTCTGTAGGTGGTTGGAACTTTTAAAATCGGTTCAGTATTCATTACAAACAAAAATACAATTTCTCTTTATAATATTAGTATAGATTTTTCACACCTTAGGTTACATTATTGGAGTTTTCGTAAGATCTCTAATTTAACTCAATTAACAATATAGCCTAAGTTACTCAGTGATAATGTAGTTTTCTATAAGTGAAAGAACTTCTCTCTTTATAATATTAGTATAGATAGGATATCATGTGTTCTAAAGTTATACAAGAGTTGCAAAAGAATTTCAAATGCAATAAAAACTTATTGGCAATTTTATTTGTACAGCGCTTGTACCTATGTGAACAGTAATATGAAGTTCATTTTTATTCCATCTTCTTATTGTTGGTGAGTCAAAGGCCAGGCAGTGATAAAAGCTACTTAAAATGAAATATAACAAGTCGACATAGCGAATATAAGAGACGCGACGATGGGCGACGCAACGCCAGCAACTCATTCTTTGTACTCGCAACCTACTTGGCCCCGAATCTTTATGTAAATCTTTAAGAAAGTAAAGCGACGCGAACAACAGACTTTTACTGGAATCCTTTCTATTTTTTGAATTCGTTATAAAAGGTTAACAGAATATTATACGCACTTTTCCAAGAATTTATCTTTCGGTACATAATGTCAACAGAAGACCCTTGAAAGGAATTAATTCAAATAAAGAGAAACAAGCTGGTAAAAGTTAACGATTATTAGTTCATTATAAGACATCCTATTAAAATTGTAAATGCGAAAGTTTGAGGATGAACGTTTTCACGCAGAAACGGCTGAACGCATATTATTTGGATGAAATTTGCCACATAGATACTTTTTACCCTAAATTTTTTTTTTTTAAATTGGTCGTAACACATTTTCTTATGATATATTTTTCATTTTTCAATGCGGACGAAGTCTCGTGCACCAGACCAGCTATTTAGTTGAATAATATGTTAAATATAAAGATCATAACCTAAGACTCAACTGAAACGAGTAATAATTTATTGTATTTAAAAAAAAAAAGGTAGCACCTTTTATTTAATTTTTGAATAAAAGCACAGCAGCACAGCACTTGAATTTCTATGATGAAGCTTGATGTTAGTTATAAGATTTTGCTGGTATCACACCGTAAATATAAAAATATTAGGGGTTAAAGTATGAAATTGCCGATTTGTACTGAAAAATAAAAATTCGTTTGTTTTTTTAATTTAACATATATATTTAATCAAAATAATTACCATTATTATCTATACATTGCTGCCATCTAATAGGAAGCTCATTTATGCCTTTGCGATAGAACTCTGGTGATCTAGATTCGACAAACTGTGTGAAAGCATTTTGCACTGCCTCCTGAGAAGAAAACTTTTTATCACGCAGAAAATTGTCCAAATCACGAAAAAAATGGTAGTCCGTTGGAGCAAGGTCTGGCGAATACGGAGGGTGACGAATGTTTCTAATTGCAGTTCCTGTAGAGTCTGCAGATCAGTCAAATCATGAGGCACCCATTTTTCATATATTTTTATTTTATTGATTTGACCCAAATGAGTCAATATTGTTGGTAAGGTAACGTTAAACCATGCCGCTAATTCCTGGGTAGTTTGGCTCGGATCGGCTTCCACCATCTCTTTCAAATCATTGTTATTCACCTGTGTGGGCGGTCTTCCACGTGGTTCGTTCTTCAAATCGAAGTTTCCATCACGAAAGCGTTTAAACCAAAATCGCACAGTGCGTTCATTAGCAGTCCCCTCTCCAAACGCAACATTAATATTGCGAGCTGTTTCTGCCGCGTTAGTTCCGCGTCGGAACTCGTATTCAAAAATCACACGAATTTTCGAAGTATCCATCTTTATTGTCTAAGCTGAATAAAAAAAACAACTGAAAGTTGATAATCGAATGTTGCACATTTTTTAAAAGAAGAACTACATAGGTACCGTATGAAAAAAGTTTCACTCAAAAATCTCAAACCATGAAGGTTCTATGTCAATTCGAAGTACCTATTACAATAAAACGGCAATTTCATACTTTAACCCCTATTATAATAAGCAATAAATAAGAAATGAAAACACGATATTATTTTCAATGTAAAATAATAAAAGGAAAACCTGAAAATATTTATTTTATTTTTAATATTGATGAGTATATAGCGGTGGTGTAACTAACTCTATATTGATGAATACATACAGTATTCAATCGATGAATAGAGTGAGAATAAGCCTGTTTCGACGAGTGAGTAAGGGATGCCAATTACCCCATTCCTTCCTTATCCCTTATCTTTAATCCTTCTATGGTTGACAGCGCATTGACTGAGATAATCTATTATTGAGTAGGTATATCACTCGCTTGGCTTTGTTAGTTCGGCGGCAGTTGTACAACTGATGTTTAAATATACTTATGCAAATAGGAGTGTGAAGTAGCCGAGAGATCTGGCGGACTCGCTACGAGACAATGTGACGCTATACTTGCTACTACTAACCTAATGGGCAGTCATATAAATGGTTTTTTTTATTCCTACGGAGATACACTGCCTAAAAGAAATTCTCGGCATATTTAATAAGAAATATGTTTATCATCTCTTGTTTATTCATTTCCAAATTTTTTATTTACAATAAATATTTTTATAATATAAATACATAAATAAATCGCCGAGCCCCTTGGATGAGTGGTGAAGGTGGTTACCTTAACGCTCCGTCTCAGGGGTATCGTGTTCGATTCCCGGCAGAGTCAACTTTGGAAGAACTTTTCAAAGTTGGCTCTGGTCTGGATTTGGAAAGTAGTGGGACATACGTTTTGCCGTCATTTGGGCACCCATCTGGTCGCAGTACCCACTCTTACAGAAGACCTATATACGTGAAATAACATCGTGTGTGTTGTGGTGTTTCTGTGAATGAGTATAAGGGATGCAGCACCTGTGGCGTTGCTTATGTTATAGACAACGGTAACCACCTAACATCAAGTGGCCCGTCAGCCTGTCTCTCGACGTTAACATTAAAAAAAAAGACTGAGCACACTAATTTTATGGCACCTCAAAGTAAGCAACTATTAGGCTTACTAACAATTGGCTACGGCTTCACTACAAGTTTACTTTAATTTCTTCAACTACCGACGACTCGTGGGCGTTCAACTCAATCCTGCCTCGCTGTATATTTGCCGAAGCTTTAACTTTATTTTTACAATGTTGAAAGGTGAATGTTTGTGACCAGCTATTTTGTGTTTTCGTTACAAAGAGAAACAAAGTATAGCAATTCGAGAGTAAGGGCAGATGTAGTGCGTGAACACTCGTTCGTGTGTGTGAGGACAGAGGGAGTAGGTACGAGCGGTCTTGTTTGTTCAGTTCAAAAACCACAAATCAAGCGTTACTGTCCCCCCGATTGGACGTTTAACGTTTGATCCCTTTTGCTTATCCTTTTTTTTGTTAGTACACAAAACTCATGCCCCTCACCCACGTGGTGTTTTTTAATGTTTTTACAATATTTAAAGTTAATATTAACAAACGATATGCTACACAAACTCCCACTTTCATTTGCGTTACAGAAATATCAAAATTTGACAACTGAAATTAGCGTTGACATAAAAACATGAATGAAATAATCAGCAACGAAAGAATTCGGATTATGAAAGAGAAGATTTTGACGACCCCGTTGAACAAGTGGTAAGGGTGCTTGCCTAACATTTCATGGGGCCCGGGTTCGATTCCCGTCGGGGTCAACTTTAGAAATGAACTTTTCAAAATTGGCTCTGCTCTGGATATTGTAAGTAGTGGCAGGGCACACTGCGTTTCTCAACTTTTTGGGCAAGCCGTCTGGCGGCAGTAACAGCATAATGTGCTGTTGTCTTTCGGTGAGTGAGTATGGAATGCAAGAGCCTTAGGCGCGATTTCACCATACTCTGTTTGTATTTAACATCGCTGTTGTCATTTATCGCTGCCATTCGCATACTGTAAACTTCTGTTAAATGACTTAACGGCGATGTCAAATACTAACAGAGTATGTTAAAATCGCGCCTTAATCTTCCTTAATCCTTCTATGGTCGGCGGCGTACTTAAAACACCTATGGCGTTGCTTGTGTTATCATGTATATATAAAAAAATAGGAAAAATCTGAAATGTGATGGGATTACGAAGTGTCACGTAAGTAGATAAATAAAAGAGTAAGTCTGATATAGAAGCTTTTCAGCGAGACCTAAAAACCATAAGCCAGCTAGTCACCATGACTTGCACGACGGCTTTCGTACGTGACAACTGAGCTAATGATAAATAATACTTGGTAACCGCGTGTTGGTGTGTGTAGATATTGTAACTGAAACTAAGTTATAAATACGTTTCAGGTAGGTGAAACGATATATTTAGAATTCATGTTTACACCCCTTACAGAAGATAGAATAGAGCAAATTTGTAAAAATATAAGCGTCGGCTGGAAAATTTGACCAAACGTCCTTTTTAATTTCAATGTATGATAAGCTGATAGACTGTCATCCAGGATGTAAGAGTATTTCTGTCACTAACAGGATAAAGGGTCAACGAGATGTTGAGAATAGTATAATAGGTTGTCTTCTGTAACGAGGACGTAACTGCCGCTATCAAGTGTGACAGACACCCTTGACATTTTATAAACTTTCGTGTTCATAATATTAAATAGTCGTTTTTTAAACAACCCTTGCTAGTAGATTGTTCAAAGCCACTGATCAAAATCACCAATCAATATCTATCGCTTAAAATGCGAACGATGTAACGAAGATGGGGGGAAATAAAGTTATCTGACGGATGAAATAAAATTGGCACAGGAGTTTTAATACCAGTCAGCGTAGGACTTTTAATGAGTAAAAACTCATATAGCCCGGCCGTTCTACTCAGAGGGGTCAGGCAATTACCAAGGCTTCCTCTGCATCAATACAAAAAGGTCACATGCAAAATGCCAGACCGCGTTTTATAATTCAACGTTATATTATTTTGATAGATTGCAATTTTGTGATTATGTATTACACCTAAGTAATTTATTTAATTGCGAATAAATCAAGCATGATTTAGTATAATAGTATACTTTTTAAGTAATTAATTTTAATTATTAATCATCTAGTTATCTAATAGACAATCAATTTTTAATTAAACTACTATGATTATTTCATTACAACTAAATTCAAAACGTGAAGTTGGCTTACCAAACGAATTTGAAGCTAAAACTTCAGAATCCATTTATGAAAAAAATGTATTAACCTTTCCTTTAAAAAAAATTAACTAACAAAATTACGGAAAGTTGTAATACTGTCTACAGATTTTACACTCTTTCCATTAGTGAAAACCGTACTAAAATCCGTTGGGAAGCTTAAAAGAAGGTAATTAGTTAGCGGAGATATCTTCGTACATGAATATAGATTTAGTGCCTTGTACACTAATATAAATATAAAAAAGGGCTTTTTCTTCATTGACAGCATTACGAATCGGCGGTAATTTTAAATAGGTAAAATAATATCTAGATTAAAATTTTAAATCATTTAAAATATGATCTTGTAATCATTTCAAATTGGTATCATATAAAAATATAAAATTTGGTAATATGTAATATGGAATATTTTTATATTTAATTTATTTTATTTGAAAAGTATAAATAACGAAAACTTTTGATACATCTCAATTTAATTGTCTTGCTGATTGGCACCGTGACTTAGTTTATTTTATAAGCAGTGAAATCAAGGAGTCCTAATGATTTATTCGGGTTGTGGTGGATTTGTGGGCTAAAGGCTCCCAACCCGAAATGTGTGTGTTAGGAATACAATGTACCCCAAGACCTGACTACCTTTCAAAGGATCCCGCAACGGAAATTGGTAAGTGAATTCATAGACAGTAAACGTAACATACGGTACGGTATTTTATGATATTATTCAAGACTAACTGGTGCCCGCGACTTCTGCTTCGAAAAATGATAAAATAATAGCTAAATAATTCATGATATCTTATACTGTGACGACGATGGTGGCGCTACCATGGCGACAGTGGCGCCAATTTCTATATTTTTAAACGATCCCTCGGGAACCTCACATTTTTTAGGATAAAAAGTATCCTATATGGTAATCCTGATAATAAGCTATGTCTGTGATAAATTTTATCCACATCCATTTAGTAGTTTTTATGTGAAAGAGTAACTCCTCACAAACTTTCGCATTTATAATATTAGTAGGACTTCCAATTCCATGTGAGATCGCCAGCGATGATATTATTGGACAGAGCCAAGTGGGTCAAGAAGGTGCTACGATGTTCTAGATTCTAGATAATGTGATCATGTGTGGTTAAATTTAAGTTTTATGCAGATCCGGGGAAGTACCGTTTTACTTTTCCATGCTCTTCTAGCTTTTTTAAAGCCATTATAAATATTTACTTTCTGCGGTGATGCCGAAAATCACATATTAGATCGATATATATTTATAGTCATATATAACGCGATATATTAGATCCGAAATTTTTCATGATTTCATGAATGAAGTTGATATAAAATGAAACAATTTCCTTCTAATTGAGTAAATCGATTCTATTTAAAATAAAAATCTTCTTCTATGTAAGGAGAAGGTTCTTCTATATAAGAAGGAGAAAGCGGGAGGAAGATTGAGGGAGCGTCCATTTGATGGTAGGTGGCTACTGCCGCCCATAACGCAAGCAACATCACAGGTACTACAAGTGCTGCCGATCATAGTAGCATTAAGGATAAGCGATAGGATTAAATAGGCTCTGGCATCCCCACTCACAGAAGCACAAAAGGACACATTCTTACATGGATTACTCAGTCTAGTTTACTATTAAATTTAACTTTTTATTTACCTACAAAATGGAGACATTGTATATAAAATTTTATATATCCATATTGGTTTCTGCTTTTGTAGAAATTTAAGAAAAAAATCAAACAAAAAGTGAAAGCTTCTGTATATTATTTTTAGCCAGACAGACGTGAAAATGTTTACGGTCAAGTACTCCTATAGTTTCGCGTTGAATTAAAAATTCGTGTGGGTTGATTTTAACTCTTAGTCTATATTTTTTTAATGTTAAGGTCAACAGGCCGCAACCGTCGCCTATAATACAAGCAACGCCACAGGTGTTGCAAATGCTCTGCCAACCGGAGTAGGATTATAATTTAACATCACACATGCTGTTATTTCACGGTGATCTTCTGTAAGGGGATGGTTACTGCCGCCAGACGGGTTGCCCAAATGACTGCGGAATGCAGTGTGCCCTACTTTCTAAAGAATGTTAAGCATTAAGAGCATTTAGAGGAAAAAATCATGTAATTTAACTTGAACCACTGAATTGAACCACACTGGGATCACTTCTAGTTTCATTCAATTAGAAAAGCTAATTGAGCAATTCCGTCGCGTACAACGACTCAGTTGGTTGTACCCACGCTGTACCAATTCATTGCACGTGCGTTGAGCGTTGGCTATTCCCAAATGTACCTTTTAATTTGGATTCTAATATTTGTATGCTCTATTAAGAACATTTACAGCAATCTTAGTAGCTTTTCATGGATTTTATAGATCTTATAAACTTTTTTATTGAATTAGGTACTTAGGTATAGATACAGATAATCTATAAATCGCTAATGGCTTTATTATTCTAAATCACATGTCTCAACTCCTGCGAATGACGAGCCCGTTAGATGAGTGGTAAGGGTTTTTGATTTAACTCTCTGACTCAGGGTTCCCGGGTTCAAATCCCAGCAGTGTCAACTTTGGAAATGAAATTTTCAAAGTTAGCTCTGGTTTGGATCTGGAAAGTTAGTGGCAGGGCACTGCTACGGTCGCCAGATAGACTGACGGTCCACTTGATGGTAAGTGGCTACCGTAGCCTATAACCTAAGCAACTCTATAGGTGCTGCAAGTGCGCTGCCGACCACAGAAGAATTAAGGATAAGGGATAAGGAAGGGATAGTGAGTTCTGGCATCCCTTATTCACCCACCGACACCCCATACATATAATATGCTGTTATTTAACGGCGGTCTTCTGTAAGGGGTGGTTACTGCTGCTAGAAGGGCTGCCCAAATGACTGCGTAACGCAGTATGCATTATGCAGCAGTCTTATAAAAAAAGTAGAAAAGGAATAGGAAATAGGTAGAAAATAGGAAGAAATAGAATATACTCGAATATGGTGATATATGGAAAGCGTTATTTTACAACCTAGATGCGCTCCAATTGTAGAATGTTAGAAACTACAGACCTTGAGACGTCTCGAGTCTTAGAATCCTGAACACGAGTGGGTTCACAAGGACAGACAAACAATGCGCGCGTTAATTCACCGTAAGGTTTTCTTCCTTACCCAGACCCACTCACCTTACGAGAGTATCTCGTAATTTAATCTTCACGCCCCGAGATTGAATGTTCTCTGTTCTCCAACGGGCGGGCAGTATTGTTGCTATTTTCAGAGCGATACAATGACAAAGAAAATGTTCTTTTGTTATTTGGAATTTGCTACCTGTATAGCAAACATTGCTTTGGATGCCTAGAGAAAAAAAATAAGTTTTTTTAATGGCCTTCAAACACAAGAAATGATGTAGTTATGTGAGAAATAATATCTTTTTTTATAGAATTTTAGTTAGAATTTGAATAAGAATTTGATAACAGGAATTAGTCGAACAGACTTCATTTGTGCGTTTACGTAAAATTAGGCTTAGTTACACATGATACTTATATCATGATTCTGAAAAAAAAAATATATATATATATATACAATATATGAAAATTTAATAAATAAAATATCTGACCATCGTCTATACTTAGTAAATCATTACAAGTTTTTAACAATAAAACTATTGATAGTGAAATTTGGTACGCTTAAAGTTTATATGGAGAAAAGTTTATATGGAGGACTGAAGAAAACTAATATTTTTTTTATAATATGGATTGGAAATACAATAAATTTATTAAAATAAACGTTACATACTCTACCACGTGTGAACAGATACTTAATGAGTAAATAAATTACTTTTAATTTAATGTATCCTAGAAATGCTTTTTAGACCAAGTGAAATTAAATCTTGTTTTAATAAATTAGTACTTAATTATGATTGATCTCTTTGAAAAAGTGTCGTCCATCAAATATGTATTGTTCTAATTTAAATAATTTTAATCGTGAAGGAATAAGACGGAAATTTCATACTAAATAGATTCACGAATCATCATAATTATCCATTGCAATAAAATATTTATTTCCATTATTTCAACAATGTATATTTATTCAAGCCTTTCACATACGCGGCGAAAGGCTAAAAACATACACTTAGTTATTTTGGTTCAATAAAATGTCAAGGTGAATCTCGGAGTTTTATATAAAAAAGTAAACGTAAGTAATCTGAGTGTACCCACCCCTAAAAGAATTGCTCTTTCCTAATTAAATTTCTATGCAAACGAAATACCTACGCAAAACGAAATTCTTGGAATTTGAAGAGACGATTCCAGCTTTATTTTTTGCTACTCCTCCGCAAATTTAATTTAGTGTGAAATGCCTCTAAAAGTGCTTCAGAGAAAAATCTATGAAGACTTTTGTCTATGCATTACTAAGTCTGCTGACGGTTAGCTTCGTTTATTCACAGCCCAATTTACCCACGAGTTTAAAGAGTGCTTTTTCCAAATAAAATTTGTGCTTTCAAAATTAAGTGTAAACAATTATTTTTCGATGATCTTTGACGATTGTATATGTTGTAAGAAGAAGGTAGACCATAACACCAAGATGGCTAGCGGCAGTCGTAATGCTTTAATGGGGCCATCTGTTTCAAACTACGTGGTGGGTAGCGGATTTCGTGTCATAAAGTACCTACCTGCGACCCGCCCTTCTACGGCCGCGCTAGAAAGTCATTAGTTTTAACCGACAGGAATCAGGTATAACCCCGCAGCATCCTCTACGCTGCCGGGATTTTACAATGTTAAAAAAAATGTTTTAAATTAGATCGGTCGGCCTCGGTAAGCTCAAGTTAAAATGAACAATGAGATTCGGGAAACCGCAAGGTGTGAGAGATAGTGAAGAGATATCACCCCGGCGAAGTCTTTCAGGCGAGAAGTAGAAAAAAAAACAAAGAGCAGCAGTATCGTGCTATTCAGAACAGGAATTATAAACTCCGGGGAGGTTGCGAATGCTTATCACGTTGATGAAGTCACTGCGCTGGCACTAGCTAGTTTTATATAATGTACAAAAATGTATCAAAACTTGGCTGAATCGTCACTTCTTTATACAATAAATCCCATTTAAAACTTGCTAAAGTAACAATTCCATGAAAGATAGTAAGTACCTACTTATATACGTACAGTTAATAACTATAAGATTATGTAAAATCTTTTCTTATATTTACTATCCGATACATTTCTGTATGTGAATTTACAGTAGGTATATAAACAAACTTGTCACTTAACGAGGTCTCTAAAGTGTCCGGGAAGCTCTCACCCACGAGAATTTCGAAACCAGCAAATAGAATATTACTTGCTACAAAGTTTGAACTACCTGATAAATGACATATCTGTTTTTAATATCCTTTTTATTATAATTTGCAAAAGCACTTTTTTGTGTTTATTTTTTTGAGGCCATATCAAGAAATTTGCTATAATTACACTAATAAATGAATTTTCCCTTATTAGCGAACATTTTATAATCGAATAACATTAATATTAAGACTGACCGTTACTATAAAATACAAGAAAAGTCCAAAATAAAAAACTGCAATCATTTGTCAGCTTAGGAAATGTCATCACAGAGTCAAGTATCGTTTTTTTTATATAAACAAAAAAAAAATCGATATTTTAGCAGATGTGTTTTTGTTTCAACAGTGAAATTGTCTTTTATCTATTCAACCAGTTTAATTAAAAATTAGCTATTTTTGGTAATGTACGTCAAATCCATTGAACACCGTTATATCGAAGTGTTTATACAATAAAGCCTTTATGTCGGTTTGAGTACAAGAACAGAGCATACAGTCAATTCAATTGCGAAGAGATGTGATAAGGATATGTATATGTAATGTCTCCGAAATGGTTCACTGCCGCCTTGGAAGATGCATTTAAGCTCCTTGAATGGCAAGAACTTGTCATCAACGTTAACGGCGCGTTTATCACTCTCCTTCGGCTTACCGACGATATTGTTGTCGTGGCGAAGTCGAAAAGAACCCTCAATACGATGCTCGATGGCCTCAATTGAGTTTCCCAAAGAGTGGGCCTTAAAATGAATTGTCCACGATGTGCCCGCCTCAGCAACAGTTGAAAATTCAACTCTAGAAGTTGTTGACGAATACATTTACTTCGGAAAATAGCCCAAATAGGTAGAGCTAACTTCGATAATATTCGATAACAAATAATATTTCTATGATAAAACCATTTATTAATCATACCGTCATATATTTATTATATAATGTAGGTAAGTTATTGTAACATCTCTTCATTGCCATAGCATATCGTAATAAAATAACAAAGCACACGTGACAGGTTGTTTCTTTCGCTACATAAACTTTATCGCTTAATAAAATGTTTTAAAGCCTTTAGCCCAGTTGCAAAAACGTTTGCCTGACGACATTGTAGACTAACGACTGAATCGCAATTGCGGTTTAATAGATCGCGTACTTTTCTTATGTAAGATTTGTCAGACGGGCAGTCAGACAGTCAACTTGTTAGTATGGGAATACTGTTGCCTATAACTAAAAAAACCGCCACAGAATTACAAGTACGCTGCCGAACTTAGTAGGATTAAAAATAAGAGATTTGGAAGGGGACAAGGCTCTGGTATTAAACATAACATATAACACCGAAACATCACAAGTTATTTCACGGTGGTCTTCTGTAAAGGGATTGTTACTGCCGCCACACGGGCTGCTTAAATGACTAAGAAACGCAGCCAACTTTTTTTTAACGTTGGGAATCTTGGATACCCGGCAGTGTAGTGTAGGGGATACTGCAGGGTTATGCCGGTCGCACCGGCTGAAACCCAACGATTTTCTAGCGCGGCCGTAGGTGGACACGGCACGGTAACCGAAAGTTGAGGTACACTGGCTATCTCAGGGGGGAGATGCAGCCAATCTGCGACTGCTTACCAGATTCAGACCAGAGACAACATTGATAGGTTCATTTCCAAAACTTGCCCTTTCGGGAATAGAACTGGAAACCCTAGATTCAAAGCACTAAGGCAACCGCTCGAACCATGTGCTCGTGTCAATCTTCAAAGATTTTCAGAGATATATAAAATGGCTATCGTGATGGATCATACTCCCTATGCTAAGGAAACACCTTTGACTATGACTATACCTGATATGTAATACCAGGTAGTATATACCGAACAAACGAAGATCGATCTTTGAAATATTAAGCTTGTGAATAAAACATGTAAAATGTATATATAGTTTTGAGAATAAATAAAGAGAAAATTGCGTAACGTAGAGCATCTTCTATTTTTTTTATCTGAATATAGGTTACACGGTTGCCATCTGACAGACACTAGTGCCAGCATCCACTTTTATCTCGGACTAATAAGACGACGTTTGTGAAATAAACCCGACGTAATAACCCACTTTTGGTGCGCTGTTAGTTTTAATGAGAAAAATGTATACCGCCTACAAATGTAAACTACATATATTAGTGTTGAGCATCATGTGGGCTTTACATGGCCTTTTATATGTTTATCTAACTTTGGATACTGATCGATGTTATTAACATGGGGACATAACTTTTAACGAGTTATTAGATATATTAAAACTGATATTAAAAAATGAAATAACGACCCAATTAAACTAAAATTAAATTGTCTACCTAATTAATCCAAACTTTAATCCAAAAATTTGTTAATTAATTATTTGATTAATTCCACTAATATTATAAATACAAAAGTTTACAAGGATGGATATATGGATGTTTGTAACACTTTCACGCAAAAACGGCTCAACGGATTTGAATGAAATTCGGCATATAGATAGTTTATTACCTGGATTAACGTAATATATAATACTTTTGATACTGAAAAAATGTTAGGTTCATGAGAAATCGTCTAGAACCGTTGTCACAGCGATAAAGCTATCAGTAATTTCCGCAAGCTAGATGTTAAATAAGTTTGTCGGAACAAAGGCTACCGTGGGCATATTTTTACGTAATCAGCCCGATCGGTTCCGTTACATTATTTCCCCCCCCCCCCCATGAGAAAAAGAAAATAAAAAAGTAACAACAATAATACAACAGCCTGTATATTTCACCAAGGGTGTTAATTAAATTTATAATAACTATTGTACATATAGTACAATAAGAATTTTTGTCATGCATGACAGACAGCCTGACGATGCAATTTTTTTATATACACTAACCTTCCTCGTTTATCCCTCTTTTCATTACGGAGAACCGTATCAAAATAAATTGAATTTAGTTTAGAAGCAGTTAGAGGAGAAACAGACAGACGCGGACAGTTTCTTGTTTGCAAAATATTGTTTTTTTTCTACTTGTTTAATCAACTTAATTGGGTTATAAAGCTTCAGTAAAAAAAACTATCTAACTGATGGTACAAACCGCTTTAAAAACCCGTTGCATGGTTTAGAAAGAGTTAGCAGATATAGGGACAGACAAACGCGGAAAGCTTTAACATTTTCTTAACATAAAAAGAATACTATGTAAGGATAGTAATTATCGCAACCTTCAGCTATCAAACGCCTATTATATGATATTAAGCTCAATCTCAATTTAATTAGAGAGTGTATGTGGAACGGAGGGAGATCTGGGCCGCCGCTTTTGCGAAGTTTGTTACAGAAACTCTATTACAAGGTTGCTTGTTCACTTGGACGCCTACTCAGGGACCGCAAGTACTTGTAGCGTGTCCAGCACGCTCCCTCCACCCCTTTTCTGGACTGCTATGCTCTATATTAATTAACATCGAACCAGCATCGAACGAACGCCGTTTAATTAAAACATCGATCGGATAACCTTTTACAGTGCAATTTCATTAACGTTTTTGATAAATTTTGCGTTATCGTTTGCGTTTTTGTGACGCGTCTCATTGTAACATATTCCTTGAACATTGAAATATTCTCGTGTGTATTCCGCTTAAATGTGCATTACGAACAGCGAGCAACGAACCTTATGTAATCCTTGAGAGTAGATAAAAAGCTACATTATGTTCCAGAGTAAACCTCATTTCACGTAAGTGTTGTTTCGTTTTATTAAATTTTAGTTTTTGACACCAGTTGTGCACGCGACTCCGCCTACCCTATACATTTGTTTTGATAATTTTTAAACTAAATTATACTATACTAAATTGAACATGGTAGGTAATATATGAATCTGAATGTCATTCATATAAGGATGTAATAACCATCTAAAGATGCGATTGATGTGATTTATGATTGATGTGATCATCATCACATCAATAAACTTGGAGGTGGTAATATATGTTGCAGAATTTCAAATGAAGATGTTTTGATGTAATAAACATCTAAACAACTCATTAACAGTTTAATTGATGTGATTGGTTGACTGACGATTGATGTGATCAACGCATCATCAGATCAAGAAACTTGAACATGGTACTATTATATATGTTGCAGACAAAATGTCAAACGAAAATGTTTTGATGTCATAAACACATCAATTGACTGATACATCGTACTAATAAATAATTAATGATAAATGGGATCAACAGATAATTACATCAATAAAATTGGACATATATATTAGGTAAAGTGAAAAGTTCTGAACGTTTATTCTGTTTATTTTGACGATTAATTGAACAAAGTTAGAATTTTCTGATTTAGATCAAATATGCGCCGTTTTGTTCGATAACTTTTGCCTATTTTGAAACAATTTCATAATTCCGCTATCGGCGAAATCCTCATCACCATTGGTAAAAACCTTGACCAGCTCCTTTTCATAAGCCTCTCTTGAGGCTAATTTTAAACCATCAAGAAAATTTTGATGCAGTAAATGCATAAAAAGGTGATAATCGCTTAATGCAAGGTCTGGGCTATGCGGTGGGTGCGATGTAACCTTACATCCAAGTTCTAGGAGCTTCTGGCGCGTCGTTAAAGATGTGTGCGCCCTGGCGTTGTCTTTATGGAACACAACACCCTTTCTATTGGCCAATTCCGGACGCTTCTCGTCGATCGCCTATTTTGATTTGGTCAGTTGTTGACAGTATATGTCTGAGTTGTGTGATTGGCCCAATGGGAGCAGCTCATAGTGAGGGATTCCCTTTCAATCCCACCAAACACACAATAAAACCTTCTTAGTTGCTAATCCGGGCTTGGCGATCATTTGGGCAGGCTCACTGCACTTGGACCACGATCTTTTTCGTCTGTTGTTCTCCTATGTAACCTATATTTCATCTCCAGCCACCATCCGCTTCAAAAATTTGAATCGTACATCGAGCTCCTTTTTGAGACCAGCCTTATGAAAATTGTTCTAAACGGTTTTCTGAATAATCTTCAGTTCCTGGGCAATGACATAAGTGCTTACAAATAAGTTTAACACGATTATTACCAAGATTGGCTTACCAGAGCATGTCTCACCTTCGACGTCCATATTACCAGAACGGAAGCGTTGGAACCACCGCCTTGCTATTGCATTCGATACTGTATTGGGTCCATAAACAGCACCATTTTTTTTTGTTTATCTGCTTAGCTTTTTTCTCTTGGTCGTAGTGGTACTGAAGAATGTATCGAATTTTCTCTTTTTTTACCTCCATTTTGGAACGCTCTAACACACAACTGGATTTACTAAACACAAAACTCTTAAGGGTTTTTTTTTGTCACCTTCAAATTGCAGTATAGAATAACAAGATGCAATCTATTCGTGAGATATGGCTCACTAAAGCCGTTTAACGAAAAACGCTCAAAACTTTTCACTTTACCTATTATTATATGTTAGTGTCAAATGAAGACTCATCAACATATTTATAAATTCAGTACAGAGTTCAGTACATAAGTTTGTTTATGCCTTACAGTATTTACGAAATATTGTGTACTACTGTAAATTTTTTATTAGTATTCAATGTAAGTCAGTATAAAAAAAGAATGAGTTGGATGTATTGTAAAAGTAAGAGTGTGGTGAAGCGAAAGTTTCCCGATCCATTCATCTTGTGTCTATGAATGAAACACTAACGAAGCCTTCTTTTTAAAAGAACGAACAATTGAATTTCCTGTAGGTTAATTTATTCGAACTGTGATGGTTAGATGTTTATTTTAATTTTTTATAAAGTCTGAATTACTTAATAAAGGTATTCTAAGAAGTTTTTTCGTAATATATAATATAATAATTAATATAATCGTAATATTATATATACAAAAGTTCAAATATTTTTATTGCCTTCATTATATTCATTATTCATTATTGCCTTATGTTACGAAATATGAAAATATTAGTGATATTCCGGATCTTTAAAAAACGGAGATCGGTGTCAAAATTCGCGGTTACGGATACGGATACGGATCTTAAATTTCTTACTCAATTGGTGTCGTTGCGCGTGACCTTGAAACGATAGATTATTTCGACTTACATTTTAATCATTTAAATTTAAAATATTACGAAGATTTAAGTTTTGGTTTTCTCTTTATAAAAGTGATCTATATATCTAAGTGTATTTTATAAAAACTTCCTGTAACAAATATTATTTAAATATATCATTATTTTATTGGGCTTATCATAAAAATTTGTGATCGATTTCAATATAAAGATAGTTGATTTAGTACCTTTGAGTATATATGTACTATTGGTATGGTAACCCACTACCATAAATTTTTACAATATAAAGGTGCCAAATATTTGATTTTAAGACATAAAAAAATAATCTGAATGCAATTTAATAATTTTACATTGCTGCCTAATCAATTATATATAGAAAATCATCTATGAATAGAAAATTAATAAGGTAAAAGATCCGTAAAAGATTAGTCAAAAAGTAACAGATACAGATACGGATATCCGGCACATCACTAAAAATATTTCTAACGAAATAAAATCTTATAATAATAAATATAAACCTACGCGTGTCGTGAGGCAACAATTGAAATACCTATATATTTGTAGCTTTCTAAATTCAAAATACTATAATAATAAAATTAGCAGACTCGCGACAACAATATTTTTGAGCTAGCATGACGTAAAAATATTAACATCACGATTTAAATTTATATGTATATAAAAAATGGAAATTGCTATAAATATTTATTCTATAACTAGCTATGCCTGTGACTTCGTACGCGCTTTAGTTAGTTTTTTACAAATTCCGCAGAAACCTAACATTTTCCAAGAATAAAATTATACTATGTATTAATCTAGGTAATACACCATCTGTGTGTCAAATTTCTTCCAAATCTGTTCAGCCGTTTTTGCGTGATTGAGTAACAAACATCCAGATAACCAAACTTTCGCATTAATAATATTGTTAGGATTTGAATTCGTACGCATTAATAATTTATGCAATTTGTAAAAAGCCGCATCAATACAAAATAAAAAATGATGTAATAATTTGAAAACGTTGGGTGGCCTCTTCCTCCCTCCGGGAGGCCGTTGGGGCGTTGTTTTAAATTAATATAAAATTTTCTGCAACTATGATAAATGCATATAATAAATTGAAAATAAATAAAAAAAATGTGAGAAAAACATTAATATCCCGAAAGGAAACAAATTAGTTGAAACAAGCAACTGTACTGAGGCTACGATAACGACTGCTACGTCGTTATCTTGCTACGGTGCTACGTAATGTTATATGGTCGACTTTTGGATCCCAGATGTAATGAATAGCGATACTGATTATTTAGAACTAGATCTGTAAATTTGCGTAGTTTATATGAAAAATATTTTTCATTAATGTTAAAATTAAAACCTACAGTGGCAGGATACACTGCGCTCCGAAGTCACGTTTGACTTAAGAAATACATTCGTAGCACATGCATTTATTGTATTCTGGGGTATCCCCTGTCCAATTCTTCATCCTTAATTCTGCTATGGATCCCGTTATATATCCTTATCCTATATATCTTTCTTTATCCCATTTCCATATTCCCTGTCCAATTGGTTATATTTAATCTTACTATGGATCTCATTATATATCCTTATCCTACTATATATCCTTATCCCATTTCTCTATCCCCAATAAATATACAAAAAATATTCAAATAAATACTGCAAGAGTATTTAGAGCTTTTTCTATTGATAGAAAATAATTTAAAACACTTCGAAAATTCTAAAAATAGAAAAAAAAAAGACTGAAGCTTTAAAATCAAGCGTATCTTGAAACCCGCTTATTAGGCTCTTGTCCGCATAACTGTTAGGTGCGACCCCTGTTATATTCAGTCATTACTCAGCCCCAATTAATATTACTGTAGCAAATAAATTTAAAAACATTTTTGGGTGTAACAAATAGCAATTTATTTCTTATAACCTATCCTTATATAAGGTGAACAGATGAACTGAAAAGGGCCGCGGGGCGACGGTGGATCCAGACTGCTTCTAATCGGTCATATTGGAAAATTATGGGGGAGACGGAGACCTATGTCCAGCAGTGAATGTCCTGCGGCTGAAATGATGAAGATGAACCTATCCTGAGATATATTAGGAACTATATATAATATAAATAGTTCTTATTTGGTCTGAGATAATATATGATATACATCTGGAGCTAGTAGAGGTAAATAATCGTAACACTTTTTGAAAGTTTTATGTTTCTTAAAATTAAAAAGAAAACAAGGATAATAATAAAAATAGTATTTAATAACAAAGCAATAAAATGTCCTATAGTAAACTTTGGTCGCTAAGTTACTCAGATACAGATATTTACTGTCAAAAATTTAAACGTTGATATAAGATATATGATTTAATTTTATTTATTTGTTCTAGTTAGTACTTATTAAGAAACTGAAAAAAGTAAGTACACAATTAAGTAATGGTCTAAAATTTATATATTTTTTAAATTAGTCAAAAATTTTGAGAAAATTTGCAGTAGCATATATTGTTAAAGTTAAAATACGTTCATTGAACTCAAAACTTGTTAAGTTTTTTTTTACTAAAATAAATTATAATCATTTGTAATTGACAGTGTCATTATATTTACACTTATTTAAAATTATATTAGACTTCGTTACAATTCGAAACATTATAGATGTCATGTATGACGTAATTCCTTAGTACCTACTCAACCAACGAACGCTGCGTAGGCCTAGTATAGAAAGTGGTTTTCGGCTAAAGAGAGAACCAACTAAAGAGAGAACGAAATTTATATCAAAACTAAGACAAATTAAGTAAAGAGTATTGTATTACTCAATATACCTTGTAGCAATATTTCATTTTTTATTGACTTTATTAGATGTAAATATAGTAAATGTTGTCGTGAGAAATATTGCATAATATTTACTTATACAACATAAATTTAAGAGCTAAATCAAAAAATATTATAATTGAACATTATAGTAAATATACATTTATTAACATCCCTTTATAGGATCCTACAGTGAAATAATAGCATGTGTGCTTGATCTGTTTTGGTGCATGTGTTATCGATGTCAGAGGCCATCCTTATTGTCGCATGTCTCCCGATGTTTATATGATTCTTTTATAAAATATACATGTAATTAGAAATTATTATATAAAGTTTGAAATTTAACTCATTTCTTTTAATTCATTTTAAAAATTTTCAATAATATTAGAAAATATATTATAATCTAAACTATACATAAGTTTATAGATATCACAAAATAATAAAGACAGTTTTGATAATACGAATATCATACGTCTTCACGGGATATTGAGCTGAGCCGAAAGGATTTCACATAAATCCAGGATATTGAAACGTATTTATTAGCACTACAAAACATCGGTTGTCTCTTTAAAAGTTTAGCGGCACGTACTGTGCAGCGGTTTATAGTTAATTTATGAAATTATAACTTTAATTTAACAAATATAAATTAAAATACATAAACACTGTTCCAAATTTTAGGCTACTATAAAAAATAAAGTGATATATATATATATATATATATATATATATATATATATATATATATATATATATATATATATATATACATGTGAAAGAAAAACATATAAAATTGGTTTAACAACAGCAGTTACGTCAGTGAATTTATTTGAATAACTAGCGCAAACTTACCGTCTAGTGTTTGCTATTGCGGCCGGTGAGTCCCCGCCGATGTCGGAAGAATCAAAAGCACATATACTACATATATATCCACAAAAGCACGGTTTTGTTGTGCCGACGACGGGCGGGCGGTGCGGTGAGTAGCGACGTCAGAGGTAGCGCTCTTAGCGGCCCGCGACACTGCAAAGACAGGGCGGGCGTGTGTATGACGCGGCGGCTAGCAGATACTGAGGACATCGCGCCGCCAGTCGGCAGGCCGCGCAGCCTGCCCGCCCACGGTTGCCCGTCACCCGCCCGCCGTAACACCACCCCACAATCTTTACATCTAAATCAAGTAGTACCTATCACGCCAAATAATCCCCCGACATCTTAATAACAAATTTCTCTGGTACACTAATTCCGAGATCGGTATAGTGGAACTGAAAAAAAAAAATAGAAAAATATAGCTTTTTCCTGCATTTACTAATATTGCACCATCTACTGATAATTTTTAGTACTGTTACTAACGCATTGTTTATATAAAAATTATTATGATCTGGACATTGTGTTAATTTATGTAAAATTTATTATTAATAATAATAATAAAGAGGAAAAATTTGTTTGTTTATATGCAATTGGCAATGTTAAAAGTACTAAACCGATTTTATTTTATTGCATTTATTATTTTATTTTATTTTATTGCACTATCCTTTGCACTACTCTTTATTATTTTTCTTTTTATGTGATTTCGACAGATAGGCTGACGGTCCACTTGATGATAAGGTGGCTACCGTCGCCTATAACACAAGCAACTCCATGGGTGCTGCAAGTGCGTAGCCGACCATAGAAGGATTAAGGATAAGGGATAAGAGTTGGATGGGGTAGTGAGCTCTGGCATCACGCATTCACGCACCGAAACACCACACATATAATATGCTGTTATTTCCCGGTGGCTACTGCCGCCAGACGGGCTGCCCAAGTGACTCCGAAACGCGGTGTGCCCTGCCACTACTTACCAAATCCAAAGCAGTCAATTTTGAAAAGTGCTTAATTTCTCACTTAATTTTATTCTATTATAATAAAACTCAATATTTATAAGTAAAACCGGACGAAAAATACTTAAAAATGTCTGTATTACAGACTTTAGACCAGCAAAAGAAGCTAAATAAAATTTCCAATTAAAGGAGCACAAATACGTGAGCGTATCCCAGTTAGTTAAAATTATTGTATTATTTCTGTCACCATTAGTTAGTTGTTGTAGGGGTGAGATGTAACAAGTCATTTACGAGTGATATATACAGAACATGTTCAATTTATACCAATTTGCCAATAACCTCTCATATAATTGTATATTCTAAGTATAAATATTACAGGTCATTGTATTTATTGTGGGTTGGGAGTGGTTAAATTTCATTTTTAACGAAATACATTCTTTTAATAAAATATTACTAGCTGTTAGGGATAATTTTTAAAACATGCACTTAATATGAATTAAATAATTCTCTCATTGACGCCCTCACTTTGCGAGTGCTACGTACGATGAGTGAGTCACTGTGAGGTTAGAGCTGAGGTTGGTTCTTAGTCATATTTACTCATCCCCTTACTCATTTTGGCAAGAATCACTATTTCAATTTTAAAGTTATCTTCAATTTCTTAACAGTAAAACCTTTTTAAAAAGTTCTCACTTATGTAAGACCCTTTTGTAGACGCTTACACATTTTTTTTTAAATTTTCATCAATGTACAGTCGATGTCAAAAATAAATCATGATTTTTAATAATTGCCATTTTTTAATATACTTACATAATTACATCTTGAAGTTACCACCAAACCGTTAACATCACCTTTCTATAGGCAAGCTTCGCTTTAGGACATTGTTGTGGCATTTGACCTGAAGCATTGCGTTACGTTGTTCGTTTGCGATAATCGTAAATAATCCACTTTTCGTCAGACGTTACAATTCGATCCAAAATCCCTTCGTTACTGTATCGGTTTAACAAAGTAAAACACGCTTCAACGCGCGTTGCTCTCTGGAGATCAGTAAAATCACGAGGCACCCATTTCAAAGTTTTTTTATTTTATTTTACAAATTTGTTGCAAATGGGTTAATGCAATACAATGCAATACATTGGGTTGATGTACGCTAAAATCAAACCATGCCGCCAATTGCTTGGTAGTTTGATACTGATCGGCTTCCACTATCACCTTCAATCCATTGTGTGTCTGTTAGATGTATCCTCTCCAAACATTACGAGCAATTTCTGCTGCGTTAGTTTCACGTCGGAAATTGCATTCGAAAATTACTCTGATCTTCGTGTGTGTTAAAAGCTACGCTCTACGTTAACACTTTTAATGTAAAAAACATGCAGGTTTAATTTTGATACAAAAGGGCGAGTGAGGTAAAACAATAATTTCATATTTAAACTCCCATTATTTGTCACACCATCCACGAAAACTTAAACCACAATTCATAATTACAGATCTAAAATAATATTATTTCATGATAACGATGTATTATAATTGTTGGCAACTGGCTAGTTAGTGGCCACAAATATTATAAAACATAATTGTAAACAGAACTTTTCATCGGTTGTGTAAACAGTTGCGTTTCAGTTGTTCATAATTATTTTATTGCGATAGCAATACTTATATATTGTAATACTTTAATATAATTTCATTATTACTTAAATTGACATCCCTTAACAATAATAATCATAATTTATGGTAATAATGTATAGGTATCAATTTGACTGGATCAAAAAATATATAAAGCTATATCTTTTTTGATTTTCATATCAGATCATATCAGATGGAGTAAAGAAATTTTCGAATCCAACTGTAATTATACAAAAATTATACAATAATTATACAAAAACAGTTAAAAAAAGTTTCAGACAAATTTAGTAAGTGCGTAACCTCACCATCGGCTCTAACGAAAGACCAGCGCAGGTTTTTATAACCTGCATTATGCTGAGCTGGAGCCGGTTTGTGGCGGGGGACGTTTGTATTTGTCTTTCTATATATTTGTATGTTTTCAATGTCCTTTGCTACAAATAAAATCTTATTCTATTCTTTGGTTTTTTGGTTTGGTTTTTACCAGAGAATTTGGTTTTTACCTAAAAATGTTTATATAAGGAACTATTTTTGCTAAAATCAAAATTAACACATTCTACAAGTTGGATTAGAAAATTTTTTTCACCCATCGATATTACATATATACAAGAAACTTCTAGCGATTTGGTCGCTTCGATTCAAACACTAGACGTGCACACACCTTTTAGACGAAGAGGTGTCACTTAATTTCGAAATATGTTTATCTAATATAGTTCAAATAAAATTAATGGAATGTCATGCACGATATGACAAAGATAGCAATAGAAATTGTCACTTTGAACTTTCAAAGGAAAACAAACCTAATCATTCTGCAACATACAAAGAATGTTCAATCTTAGGGTGATAAAGCACTTTAATGGTCGAGTTTACTTATTAAAAATTAGCATTAAAAATTGTACTTATTGGAAACTTATTTGTATGTGTCCCGCAGGCACGTGGCAGGCTTGCCTAGTCAAGGTTACTATGTCATGGAAATACCACCAAAGTATACCAAATTTCACATCAATCGAATATTGTGGAAGTTAGTGAAATCCCTTCGTCAACAAGGAAACGGGCTGATGGTCTTCAAACGCCTTAACAGATCTTCATAAATTATAGCTAAGAAAAATTTGCGATCACGTCAGATTTTAAGCAAAAAAAAAAGGTACAAAATCGGTTGATCCGTTTGGGAGCTATAAAGATTCCATAGACACATACACATATTAAACGTAACACCCCAATTTGCGTGGACGTTAAAAAGTAGCGATATTCTGATATTATTAAAATCTCTTTTACTATCGAAATATTAAATTATATTTTTATATTCACGGGACATCTAAAGGCCACCAACACGTGGCATGGCTTGCCTAGTTCCCGGGAACGCCAACGCATTTCATTTGATCTAAAGCCTCCGATACACATGAATCGCTCAAAGCAAAATTTAGGAGTATCGAATTTTAGTACTGCTATATTATTTGTTTATATATAAAGTATGAAGCCATCGCCATTCCAGTTTCATTTTAAAAACTATATAATTTTGTCAAACTCACGAGGTGTTTGAACGCCATAGGTAATTTAGTTTATTTACAGAGCGTTATTTTGTCAGGTCATGTCAAGGGTGTTTTGCGATTTTTACAATGGATAAAAATATCGAAAAAAGAATCTTAAATTTTGCATTGCAAATGGAATTTCGTGTGCACAAATGACACACAATGCTTACGTGTATCCACTTTATAAAAAACAAGTGTGTATGAATGGTACAGGGCAGTGACTCTGGTCGGCCATCAACGTCTTCAATCAAAAGTGAAGGTGATAATGACAGTTTTTTTATTATTGGAGTGTCGTGGACTCGAGCGTAGCTCTTCCCGCGCTGGATAGCCGTGGCGGGGCACCGATGTCGTGTCATAACGCCCCCGTCACCCCGCCCATCAACGGACGCGCTAGAAAGTCTTTGGGTTTTAACGGGTACTCTGGCATAACCCCGCAGTGTCTCCTACGCTGCCGGGTATCCAAGAGGATTTCCCAACGCTAAAAAAAAGGACACACTTCGTTTCGCAGTCAAAAATCGGGCAGCTCGCTTGGTGGCAGTAATCACCCCTTTACATAAGACCCCCCGGGAATAGTGTTTCGGTGAGAGAATCCCAATTGATTAGAGAGAAGAGATTAGGGGTCAATATCCTTTATTAATCCTTAATCCTAACAAGATCAGCAACGCATTTACAGCATCTGTGGTGTTGCTGTTGCTTGTGTTAATAGCCCACAGTAGCTACTTACCATCAAGTAGACCGTCAGCCTGTCTTGCGACCTTTACATGAAAAATTATTTGGTGTTGGAATAAATGTTGAATCAGTTCAAATTCCTCATTAAATTCAAGTGTGGAAATAATTTTATCGGCCAGAAATAATATCAACATTATCGTTCAGCTAGGTTATCTTTGTTACTATTATTTGTAAATGACTGTACTCTATATTTTAAGGTCGTTCTTAAATAAATAAAGATAAAATGGAGCCCGAAACTTTTAAAAACCTTCCATTCGAGACTGAAATAACTTGGCCTTTTTCTACATTAAAAACATCTAAGATCAGTTACTTACATCGTTTTAACCGTCGTCAAGTGTCAAGCCGTCAAAGGTTTGTTGACCGTCCAAGTCTTGGATCTTAATTTGAGGTTTCATTTACTCTACTCAACCAAACTTGTGTCAAAGACGATTATACTTCTCCTTTATATTATAAAAAAAGGTTTTATTATGATAACAGTGTCGTTAAAACTTCCTTTAAAATTTCTTTAACTTTTAAGTTTTAACATTGTACATCTATGTTTTGTACATGTCTGGGTTGCACATCCATACATATAATAAAATCTTAAACGAGCCTTGTCTTAAATATTTTTTTCAAAAAAGCATGTTACCGAGGTCAATTTTTTTTTGTCACACAAACACGAACGTCTCAAACTTTCTTGTTTCGAGTACTTTGTTTTTACTGATGTGTTGATGATTACCTGGATTAGACTATAAGATACTTTTTATCCTGAGAAAATGTTTGGTTCCTGCGGAATTTTCAAAAACGAACTATAGCGCATACGAAATTGCGGACACCAGTTACTATACCTATCTAAAAATTTAAATGTATATTATTTATATATAAACTACTATACATAGATTATTAGTTTAGATATTTATTTAATCTATATGAAGTTGGCAAGCATTAAAGTTTATTTATAACTAGCTGGTGCCTGCGACTTCGTACGCGTTGCAAAATAAAAGATAATGCTAACTAAATAAAAAGACATGTAAGGCAACATAATGCCTGACATATAAGTAACATTGACGCTTGACATTATACTTTTACCAAAACTCTGGATCTTTATTTTTAGAAGCGGCTATGCTGGCGTGGACTATTTAGTCTACCTATGTCCATCCTGAAGTTCTATTGGAACCATTACTTACCTTCGAGAAGTTACCAAAATTACCTCCTAAATACAAACAAACATTATTTTATAAATAAAATTTATTTCATTTATATGACATATTTTGTGAAAACTAAATTAAATTAGAACTTAGTAGCGTAACGGTAAAAATAATTACAAAAAATGTTAAACATTGCTTACTAATTGTAGGTACTCTAAAAACAAGAATTTTAATGAACACTTGGTTTGATAAATATATTATTGTTTTTTCATAAAATAACATCACTGAGTTCTGAACGGACACAAGTCAAAAAATTATACTTTTTGTCATTTAAATTTTGAATACTTCTCTTTTTTTTAATTTACATATATTAAATAACTAGCTGTTGCACACGACTTCGTCCGTGAACATAAAGAAATAGCCTAGTTACTCGCTAATAGAGTAGCTTTATACAGGTGAAAGAATTTTTAAAATCGGTCCAGTAGTTTTTGAATTTATTCATCACAATACAAATATTTGCTCTTTATAATGTATATGTTAGTATGAACATCAATGTTTCAAAATCGATGTTATCAGAGTACAACTGGTAAATTTAGATAACTTTTTACGACCCGTGTGAAATTCACAACTACTCTTTCAAATTTCAAATTCCATTTAGTAGATTGCGGTTATATCCGACATTACAAAATTAAAGGTAGATAACTAATAACTATATACGAGTAATTTACGTTAGCCAACGCCTATTTCAGCTTAGGGATAAGCTTAATAATTACCATAAGCCGACTAATTCCTTACCTAGACAATTAATTTAGCCAATCAGCAGACGGAAGCTTCTGGGTAGTTAACTTGGGAGCCCAATTATAACCCTCCAATGATTAGTTTTATTTTTAAACATAATGAGGTAAACGCCCTTATTATGGTCATCATATTTACAGTATCCGGTTTTTTATGATATGGTCGGCAGACAGGCTGGCGGTCCACTTGATAATATAAACAACGCCACAGGTGCTAAAAGTCCACTGCCGTCTACACTAGGATGGAGGATAAGGAATCCGGAAGGTCCAACCCCAGTCACGTCCCTGGACAAAGTAGGTGGACCACGGGCAATACCCGAACAGCAAGCCTGCTGTTATTTCACGGTTGTCTTCTGTAAGGGGGCGGTTACTGCCGCCAGATGGGCTGCCCAAATGACAAATGACTGAAGTGTGTCCTGCCACTACTTTCCAGATCCAGACCAGAGCCAATTTCGAAAAGAAAAGTGTAATACTTTTCAAGGGCGACGAAGTCGCGGGCACCAGATATTCCTTTGTGTAAAGTTGGCATACACTTTTTATAATAATAATATCATGAAATAACAATATTTTATTTAATTATTAGAATAAATCTTACAATCTTACATTTAAAATAAATCTTTACAATATACACATGTCTATTATCACCCTTTTCATCCTAAATAAATAATTGTACATATATACATACGAAATTATCTAATTTGCAAATTAACAACATTGTTAAAATCGCAAGTATTATTATAAGAGGCGATCTGTAATGAGAATATTTCCTCTACTTTTTATTTCAGTATTCAATTCTCATTTCATGTTATATTAAAATAACTACTCCCACTTAGACTTTACATAAAATTTTCATACAAATTCAATGTTTTCCTTTCCGTGTGAAAGGAAAACATTGAATTAATTAATGAGGAATCATTTGCTTTTAGTAAACCAATAAAAAATATTTCCAAATGTACCGTCATATAGTTTCAATCGGTTTGTGGTGTTAATTGACCAGGGAAGCGGAGCGACAATGCTTCGTGCAATAATGTCCAAACGGATTAAAGATGAGATGAAGCGTCGAAGCCTCTAAATTGAAATGATAGCGTCCTTTCAAAGAAATGCCTTTAAGCCTACCGAAAGGGTTGCCATCGGAATAGGAGGAGGTTTTAGTCCGTAGATCACTGGATTCCCAGTGGAGTCGGGCATGCTGATGCAAAGCTCGGAACATCAGTATCTATGATAGATATCCTCCTCCTACGGAGTAAAAAAAAGTGCTAATTATATGAGCAACAAACTTCTATATATAAGTATATATATTTGAAATCTAATGTCAATATTTAGAATAATGTATATATTAGATATTATGTAAGCCACTACTGCAAGACAAACCTCAACCACACACAGTTAAATTTACTGTATAAAAATTACAGGAACTAGAATTAGAATCTCTCACACCATCTTATTCTCCGGGCATGGATTTTATTTATTAGAATTATGAATGCGTTATCCTCTATAATTATTTTTATTATAATTTTAGTCATGTCAGTCAGACGCCCTTGATAGTAGGACAACCTTTTTCCATCTTTTTCTGAAACTTGACAGTGACATACATAAGAAAACAACGACGTAATTATACTCCTACATGCGAAGAAAACAAGGAGAGAGAAATAAAGTTAGACATTTGGTAGCTGAAAGCTACCTTCATATTAGTAATCTTGAAAAACTTTTCTAAAAAATATTACACGAAAATTGTATCAAAATAATATTTTTGATATCAATACTAATAATAAATCTGTAAGGGTCGGTCATGGAGTAAGTTACTCTGTTTTCAGATATTGTGTTTATAGGCTCTATACATGATACTGAAACTAAATTGACGATTTTCAGTGTGTACGTGCGTGCGTGCATGTATGTATGTATGTATGTATGTTCCTCCATAACGCTGAAACGAATTAACTGATTTTCATGAAACTTGGTAGATAAACATTTGGACGTACGGGACACAGGATAGGCTACTTAACATTTTTCAACGCGGACGAAGTCGTGGGCACCAGCTAGTTGTTCTATAAATCCGTTGTCTCTTTCTAATTATTTATTAACTAATAAAACTCCGAGAAAAATTTAATTTTAATACTTTACCTTTTTTTATGAAAGAAAGACCACGGATCCTTAAAATTAAGAGGATTGTCAAAGCTACAATCGAAGCTTACTCTAAGCTGGTAATAAACCCAACTCCGCACAATTTTACTTGAATAAAAAAGCTCATTCATTTGAAAAAAATGCCCCATTGTTTTTAAGAATTTTAAATTATTGTAAAGTTTAAGATACTAAATATTGTGTAAGTAAATTCATTGAAACGGAAATAGTCTAAGCCCTTGAGATATATATTATCTATACTAATATTATAAAGAGAGAAGATTTGTATGTTTGTAATGAATAAACTCAAAAACGACTGGACCGATTTTGAAAATTCTTTCACCTATAGAAAGCTCCATTATCAGCTAGTTACATAGACTATATTTTATAAAGTAACGCGGGCGAAGTCGCGTGCAACAGCTAGTATTAAGATAATCGGATGCTCAAGTCTTTAACAAAACCTCTGAGCTCTTTAAACTCAATTTATATATGAAATTAATTTGAAAAGTTTCTCGCCGTAGTGGACCCTTGACGCCTTGTAGAATGGCAAAGTCATAGCTGCAGTCTCCCTCGGCTCATACAACACCCTGATAACACTGAGATAATGTTCAGATTCTAAACTTTATCATGTGAGACTTATCTGCATAGAGATAGTCCGGTTTGAGAAGTGTAATAAAATTTCCATTTAAGCCCTCAAGAATTAGGTAACCTAAGATAAGATGGTTTGAACCATTACAATTTTTTATCTATTAATCTCTATTATCTCATCTATTATCTTGAAAGGATCTCTTGCTTGGCAGACGTTAATTCAAATACCGATCTAATCAAATTCTCTCGTACCAATATCTATGGATTACAAATATTACAAATTTATCTGCATTTTTTATTTATATTTTGGCAGGCACGCTGACGATCTACTTGATAGTCATCTATATTAGTTTAGGATACCAATTAGCAACTGCTATGATATGATAGGTGGACCACGGGCAATATCTGTATAATAGGATAGGTACAATAGGTATTGGACAGGCGATGAAGAGGAGGTAAGGGAATAGGCTCTGACAACCCTTATTCACTTACTGAAACACAACAGCAAGCGAATCTGTTATTCCATTCCTAATGTAGTCGGCAGTGCACTTGCAGCGCCTATGGTGTTGCTTATGTCTTAGGCGACGGTAGCCACCTACCATCAAATGTACCGTCAGCCTGTCTGCCGACCTTAACATACAGAAAAGGCAGATTGCATTTATTGTAGAATTGAGTAAATTTTCTATAAGGAATTTATTGTGAGTAAAACCTATAGGTTGTGTGAAAAGTTTTATATGTAAGAAAAAAACCTATAGGTTTTCAATAACATAGATTTCCTCTAAAAGGAAAATCTCTGGGAAAACCTAAAGTTCATAAATAAATGCATTTTGGGTGCAGGTTTTAAAATACATTTATGTTATTAAGGGTCGAATCGAAAGAAAATGGTTTTTAACACCATTACATTCAAAATTGAATTATGAAAAGAAAACCGATCTCAGAAATACTTGCCTTTTAAATTGAAACAAGCCATTAGGATCGTTCAACTATGCAAACCGAATCAAATTTCATAACAAATTCTCCGATAGAGTGCTTCTCTTATCAAATTATAACAATGCTATGTTATTTTTTTGCTCTATTAGTACAAAAATCTTAAATTTAAAAACGTCATATGTGAGAAATCAGCCTGACTTGACTAAAATATGAGAATTACTTATTGGTTTATTAAAATTAAATACAGAAATCTAACTTATAGGCTTGTTTGCTCCGAATACTTCAAAAGTTTGCTTATTATGTAAGTGGAAATGAAAAATTTACAAGTTCATTAAATAATACTAAGGAAAGAGCCTAGTTTCCGTAGAGATACGAAGTTCAAGTGCGTGACCTTAATTAATAGTGTATAATTACGGAAATATGAACATGCTGAAATGAGATGAGATGCATGATTCCAGATAAGGGTTCCGCATATACCCGAACGGATTGAGCCGGCTATGTGACTGATGGGCTCCGTCCAATATGTCCGCTAAGGGCTTCCCTTAGCGGTGTTAGTCTGTGGGCAGCAGAGCGAGTGCTCCGTAATGCGTGCACTCGTAAAAAGTTTTCCCACAGACATTTATTCCACCTGCTTTTACTGCTTTTAGTCGAGTCTCTACGGACCTATAATATATCTGATAATATATCTGATAATACGACACACAATAACAGCATATTATGTTAGTCAAATAAGCAATATTTTTTTATTTGTCGTGCTATGTTGTTATTCCTTAGAGATAAAAAAATGAACCATAGCAAAACGCTTGGCAGATGTGAAACATCGAATATATTTTGTTTAAAGTGTTGGCCAAAGTTTGACCAGTGTGACCAAATGTTTTGTTTAAAAATCTTTATTTAATAAATACCTATTTGTTTCGCCAAAGTGTTGGCCTAATTATGGCCAAAGTGTGGTTTAATGTTGGCGTCGACATGCCAACAGCCGGTATCATTATAATATTTAATTGATAAAGACATTTTACATTTTATTCGATATTTTTGTCCGATATTAGAACATTTTATCCGATATTAGAAGGAAACACGAAGTACTTACAAAAGAAAAAATCTCATCGAAATATAATTCAGACTTGTAACAAACAGAGCCACAATTTTAAAGGCCGAAGAAATTTTAAATGGACATGGAATTTTGAATCAATTGATTTCATTTCTGTTAAGATCTAAAATTGCTTTCCCACACAGTATAACGATTTTTCCTGCTTTTTTGTTACTTCGGTTTATTGAATGATATAATTGCTTGTGTTATTGGCGACGGTCGCCAACTACCATAAAGTGGACCATCAGCCTGTCTGTCGACCTTATACATGACAAGAAAAGCTTCGCAATTATTTATATTGTTTAATTTTTATAGTTTAGAAAAATTTACCACCAAATCAAAATTTGATATCCTTAGGGGAATTTTTGGTATAAGTTTCTAGAATATAAGTAAATCGATGGGTGAAAGTAATTCTCGAATTCAACGTGTAGAAGGAGTGGAAAATAAAAATAAAAAAGATAATTCCTCAAATTATCCAAAAATGGTAAGTTATTGTGGCGGATGAATTCTCAAACTATTTAGACATTTAGACAAACTAGACGGGAACTAGAAAAGCCTTACATAATCTATATAAATAAAATCAGAGTGTCTGTCTGTGATTTGCGAAAAACTGCCTCAAACTAAGCTTAGAGAGTCATTCGCATGCTGTTAAAACGTAAATAACTTTTTTTAGAACTTTTGTCTGTCTGTCTGTCCGGGGTAATCTCAGAAACGGCTGAAGCGATTTCGATGAAACTTTGCAGACTTTGCAGGGGGTCGTCAGGAGTAACATAGGCTACTTTTTGTTTATGTAAATTTTATAGCAGATTCTAGAAGTTTTTAGAAAATTCTAGAAAATTCTATGAAAACTTTCTTCACTTTTTCAGATAATTTAATAAGATTGAATTTCAGAACATCGTCAAAATTTTTAGAAATTTAAAAATTTGTTAAACCTGATGGGTGATTTGTTATATTTATTTCGAAGGAAGTAGAGTGAGGCTATCTTAATGCATAAGCATCATTCTCATTAAACTCGAAAAGTCTATGTACACGAATAAGTTGAAACATTTATCTTTTCTGCCTAACGATCATCACTCAGCTTGAGAGACAGCTTTAGTATTCATCATCGAAGTTTTGAGATAGAATATACCCATATTTCGCCGAACTGCGTTCTCTTATTTCAGTTGAACTAATATACACAGGAAAAAGACAAAGTTACGCACAATTAAACAAAAATCAATTCGCTCACGCAGACAACATTATTAAATTTACGTTTTTTAATATTATAAAACAAAGTCCCCCCCGCCGCGTCTGTCTGTCTGTATGTTTGCGATTCTCAAAAACTACCGAACGGATTTTTATACTGTTTTCATGAATGGGAAGAGCGTTAAACGATGAAGGTTTCTACGTTTAATTTGCAGAAAAAAATTGCACCCGTGCGAAGCCGGGAACGGATCGCTAGTTTATATAATATAGTTCACTAAACATTTGGCGATTAATTAGTAATTTAATATAATAAATATAATACTAATCAATACCAGTTGAAGCGGGTGTGTTTTGCATCGATCGTAATATTTAATCTGATAAACCGAGTGTAAGCAATCTGTTTTGCCATTTAAGTGTTGCTTCATATATTATTGCTACGTATATTATCAATTACCACAAAGTGTGCTTGAAAAGTCCGTGGCTGGGTCTTGTGATTCTGCAAATTTTGATGATTTCAAATTGTTTAGTGTGATAAAGAATAAATCCGTGTGGGTAGCGTACTGTGTTGGAGTCTATTCAGAGATCTTACCCCCACACTTTAAAAATATAAAACTCACGTGAACCAATAGATTAATATTTTCACCAAATCGTTCAAGTGATAAGTGGCGCGGTGCGTAACTCCACAGCTACGAATACCGAGACTCCGAGTTCGATCCCCAAGCTTGTGTTATTTTTATTTTATAAAAATGAAATTTGAATGTTGTAAAAATACGACAGATGGAGCTACCGGTGCCCTAACTTGCTTTAAGTGTAAACGCAGTTACCATATACAATGTTTATACCCGACGGAGAAAAAGTCTCTCACAGATTTTAAGGTGGTTTCTCTCGCTCCGAACAAACTGCAGCGCGGATAGATGGCGCTAATTTCTTAAATTGATGTTTTTAATTTTTTTTTGAATGAAAATGAGCATATAATTTAATTGGAATAGGGTATGCGGTTAAAGTGTAATATTAGTAATGTATTTTAGTATATTTCAAGTATATATTAGTTTTAAATTACTTGTAATTCGTAAGGACAATATCGCCATCCCCGCAGTAGTCACTCACGCACACTTTCAAGAACTTATTACGTACTAAAGTGTTTGCCAATTTCGTCGGCTAGCTAAGACGCGTGTTAGAGCCAACGAGTTGACTATGCGCTCGCAATAAAGAAACACCGGTTCCAATCTGTAGGTCCTTTCTTATTTCTTTTTTATTATTTTTTTACTTTATAATTACAAAACATCCATACTCATATACGAACAACATAAAAGCGAGAAGCAACTGCGGAACGACACCAGTGCCTTCTGAATATATTTTTACTTCTTGTAGTAGATTATATTTTCTTTTTCTTTGTATAAACATAGGTGTTTTTGTTTGTACATAGGTTTTATTTTGGAAATTTTCTTTGTTTTTTGAGCTTTTATGTATTATTTAGAAAGTGCGTAACCTCACCATCGGCTCTAACGGAAGACCAGCGCAGGTTATATCTGCATTATGCTGAGTTGGAGCCGCTTTGTGGCTTTCTATATGTTGGTGTTTGTCTTTCCATATGTTACTTATGTATGTTTTAAATGTCCTTTACTACCAATCAAATCTTATTCTATTCTATAAATGTGAAAGTAACTCTGTCTGTTTGTTACCTTTTTGCGTCTACTCAACCGATCACCATGAATTTTTGCATACGTTGTCAGGGATACCGGAAAGGACATATAAGTACCTTTCGTCCAGAAAAAGGTACTGATGCCGAGGGATCATATGAAATTATAAAAATTAACACCTGGCAGAAGAGTTATAGCAATAGAGATGACATGCGTTATATCGCTTATTTATTTTTAAATTTGAACGCGGACGAAATCGCCGGCACCAGCTTGTTCTATACTAATATTATAAAGAGCAAGATTTGTATTTTTGTAATTAATAAACTCAAAAACTACTGGGCTGATTTTTTAAAATTCTTCTGGCTATATATTATTTATAAAGTTACATGATGAAGTCACATGCTATTATATTTATAAAAGACTAGTTGCTGTTGTAGTTTGAGTTTATTCATTATAAATATGCAAAAATACAAATCTTCTCTCTTTATTATAATAGTATTTTAGTAAAAAATGATAATAAAAAAGTCACAATTTTTAATAGGTACTTTTTATTTTAGGCCCTTAGAAACCCAACAAAAATAACATTCAAATCTATTCATTATGACAGGATAAACGTCTAATTGTGCTGAACTATTGGTGATGTGATGATGTCATCTCAGTCCATCGGGATTTGTCGAAGTCTTCTTCTGAAACAAGAGAGAATGTAACGGGTGTATATAATATGCGAGAGCTAACCACTAGCGGATTGAGAAGATTTACATGGGGTCATTGTATGCCTGCCTATGAGCCACGTCAGGTCTATGTGAGAACCGTCACCGGTTGTGGGGAGATATTAAAATAATAATTTCCACTCAAATTATTATTTCAATTGATTTATCTTACAGATTAAATTATCTAAACTTGAAAAACTGTTATTTGTATCTAAAATACTCTTATTTTGTGATTTTGAGAAACCGAGGACACAACCTTACTACTACCGAATAGTTTGTTTCTGTTTACAACATGTAAAATATTTTGATTTGTAAACAATACTTTTGCCTGACAATATTAATAAATAAGTAATAAAAACACTGATTTTGAAATAAGTAATTAATTAGTATGTTTTTATTATTACTTGATGTTGCATATTTTGACACTTTTCATCAATTCATGCAGCAAACTTGAAATAAAGTCAGTCTTTTAAATTTAATTTTACTATAAATAAGGTATACCAAGTGACCTTATAAGTCTTATTATTTAAAAGAAACTATTAAATGGGATTAGAAATTTTGTCCTTACATGTAAACTTAATTTACCTTACAAACTTTCTTTCCTACTTGTTTAAATAAATAAATAATAAATGTACTTATTCAATAATGGTATGTTACCAATATAAATAAAATTCTACTAGAGAGAGTCGCAACAATAGTTGTTCAACATAGAACTATGTTCAAATGCATTTTTCTCGTAGATTAATTAGCACTATAAAGTTCCATGTTTTTAAAGGATAGAAAGAAAAATACATAGAACTTTGTGACATTCATAACTCAGAAAGTGCAAAAATTGTAATATAGAACCTTGTAATAGTGAGCCAACGATATGCCATTATTATAGCCTCCTCCTGTTCCCGATTCTTGGTGGTATCATGGTATACCCATTGGTATTCCGCCGTAAGATGGCCCTTCGCCCTTCCAAACATTGCCTAATGATTTTTCAATACTTGATTGCAGAACAGTTCCATAGTTTAGATACATATAAACACTAATAAATGCAACTAATAAAAACTCAGATTAATAAATTATCAAATAAATAACTTATTTAATAATAACTAAGATAATAATCGTGAGCAATATTATCAATTATAAATAAATAAAGTGACGTTGACAGTCACTGACAGACAAATGGGTTCAGTTCAGTGTTGCCGTATCTATAAAGACTTCTTCCCTAAACATATTTTGCTAAAATATTAATTTTAGGTATTTCTATTTGGAAAATAAAATTGTAATATTACGTCATATAACCCGGAGTCGTTACAACAATTATCGTTTAATAATTATATACCTAAATAAATTGATACAAATATTAAACCACAGACAAAACAATTTGAAAAGTCTAAATTTTGTGTCTGTGATATTTTAAAATGACTAATATGATTGGAAAGTCATAAAAAGATTATTTACAATATACGAAAGATAACGAGAAACGGATTTTTGTTGTGATGTATTTCCCCTTATTTCTTGCTAAAATGTTTGCAGTTAGCAACACAGGTGTCCAGTCGTCGAAAGAATAGTCGATTAATATTGTAATGAATGTAGACAGTGAAATAGTGCAATACCTGCTATCTCGCTCTGACTACAGCAATGAACAGTAGTAGGTGTTGAATATTGGCAACTATGCGCGGACGGCGAAGTGCGATCTGGCAACGTACTTGTTTGCTGTACACATGAACGTAGCTAAAAGCGTACGACACTATCGGTGTTCACTCACACATTGACAAAAATGAACAAAAATTACGCTCTCATTTAAGCTATTTATCTATTGTTTTCTTTGAGGAAATATAATTTGGCGGAAATAGGGATTAAATTAAACGCCGTAGGAAGTAATTTCAGTGTAAAATTTTGCTCCGTTTGTTCATATTTGGTAAATTTTATTAGTATGAAAATCGTCCCCCCTTAAGAGGACTTGGAAATGTCCGGAATGCACATCAAGGCAACCTAAACAGGCGAAAAACGACAACACACCAGTCAGGGTTTTTGCACGACAGCAACAATCTACGGATGATGTTATATTGTTACATCAGGATGGGTCTACTATTGGCTTATCCCCCGCTTTGTCGGTATCGGAATGTGCCTTGTCTGCGGATTTGTTGAGGGATATTGTGGCCAATGAGGTGGGTCTTCTAATAGATAATTTAAGATCTCTAGTACGTAACATAATATCGGAAGAGTTAAAGCCCATCAGGGACGAAATTGGCAGTATTAAGGACTCCTTGAATCTATTTAATCATCAATTTGAATTACTTGCAAAGCGGATCGATAAAGTTGAAACTGACCTTAAATCCTATAAAACTGTATCATCCGATTTTAACCAGGTGAAATTGTCTGTTGCAAGGTTGGGGGCACGTAGTGATATTAATGAACAGTGGTCACGACGTTCTAATATTGAGATATACGGGATTCCGGAAAAGAAAAATGAAAATCTATTTCATATTCTAAAAACAATCTCGGAGCGCACAAGCTGTCGAATTGATCCTGCAACGGACATTGACTTCGTAACTAGAGTCTCACCGAAGCACATGGAAGTTAAAAGGGTCAAGCCTATAATTATACGTTTCCTGGCACGCTATAAAAAGGACGATTTCCTCTCTCAAGTAAGAAGGCTCAAACTAAAAGCCAGCGACATAGGCTACGCAAATTGTGAAAATCTGATTTTCTTTAATGACCATTTGACCAGCTTTAATAAATCATTACTACATCGAGCCAAATCCTTGGCCAAGGAAAAGTATGCTTACGTGTGGGTCAAGAATTGTGCTATATTTGTTCGCCGTAACGACACTAGCCCTGTTTTTATTATTTCTAGCGAACAGGATTTAAACAAGATAAAATAAAAGTAGCACCACATCTACGTTACTATCTTGTTAGTTATAATCATTTTGGTCACTTTTATTCATGTTTAAATTTTTGTAGTATGAATGTAAATGTTTTATGTTATACTCAGATCTGAAGCGTGTGTTCGGGGGCATCAATTCATTTAATGTAAACTTTGCGAATTACACTTTGGGTCAACTTCACATTTGGAGGGCTTGGTTTTGCGTGGGTTGATGAGTTTATTGGCGTCAGTAATCTCAGCTGAACTGTGTCTTAAATAAACATCAAAGACATAATATGTCTTTGATGTTTAAGTTTCGAGTATTTAATGATACTGGTAATGGTAATTTTAGATATTTACGTAGGTGGTCAATATTCTTATGTAGTAAGTTTGTTCATGGTAACAATGGCTTCACATAATAAACTGTCTATCTACTATCAAAATGTACGTGGGTTACGCACCAAGACCAGTATCTTCTATCGAAATCTTTTGTTGAATAATTACGATATACTTTGTTTGACAGAAACCTGGCTTGTGTCGGGCATTTATGACACTGAAATTTTTGATGGCCGGTATCTGGTTTACAGATGTGATCGTGAGTATAATATTCTTGGAGGAAAATTTGGGGGAGGGGTGTTGATAGCCGTACGGCGAGAGTTGGCAGTACACAGCTCAGCATCTTTACCATTCAACAACGCTTCCGCCGAAGCGGTTGAACTAATATTGTCTTGTAAAGCTTCCCGCCGTCTTCATATTTTTTGTGGATATTTTCCACAAAATAATAACCATAGTGATTCGCTGGGTCAGTTCTTCGATTTCGTTACGGACGTCTTTCTTAACCAACCCGATGATGACTATCTGATTCTCGGTGATTTCAATGTCCCCGCCGCAGAGTGGTCACCCGATATTCACTCACACTTAATTAACGACTGTAGAAATGATACTTTAATTAATTTAATACACAATTTTTTAAGTGTTACAAATTTTAATCAATATAATTACGTTTTAAACGCTAATTCCAGGCAGCTTGATCTTGTTATTAGTGGACTTATTTGCAAGGTTGTTCGCTGCGACAAACCATTGGTCGCGGAAGACGGTCATTGGTTGCGCACCAATCCTCCATACAATCTAAACCGCGTTTACTTCGTCTGTTTCATTCTGCAGATTTTGATATTATCAATGACATTTTATCTAAAGTTGACTGGTTTTCTGCACTATGCTCTAACGATATCAATCTGTGTGTTGAGACTTTTTATAAAATCATTAACAATATAATTATTAACAATATCCCGACCAAATATGTTGGAAACGAAAATCGTTTCCCAAACTGGTATTCTAGGGCGCTAATAAAAATTACCAAAGAAAAGTTGAAATACCATAAAAGATGGAAAAAGTATGGGAGAGTTGGTGATCGTACTGCTTTCCAGCTTTTACGGGATCGGGAGAAACGCGTGCAGCGAGTGTGCTATGACAGTTTTATATCTAGAGCAGAAAGTAACATTAAACGAAGTAGCAAATACTTTTGGTCTTTTGTTAAGGCCACAAAAGGCTGCTCCGACTTGCCCGCGACAATGACACTAAACAACATCTCATCTGGCGATGCCAAGGAAATCTGCGATTTGTTCAACAAATGTTTTCACTCTGTCTTTGAACCTGACGTTGATCCCAATCTCATGTTCAACACTCACAGCCCACAACCAAACATTCTATCATCTAATTCTACTCTCATCAATTCGATTAATATCTCTGTGGAGACCGTGAAGAACTATTTAAAAAATTTGGACATAAATAAAGGTTCTGGCCCGGACAACATACCACCAATTTTTCTTAGAAATTGTCGCGAGCATCTAGCTGTACCCTTATTCATTCTATTCAATCAATCGCTGAGTACTGGTACGATGCCTAAAGTCTGGAAACAATCCCATGTAATTCCTTTATACAAAAATGGTGACAGACAAAAATTGCTAATTATAGACCTATATCGAAACAACACTATTGCCAAATTATTTGAAAAAATTATATATGACCATATTTTTTCCCCTATTAAGGCCTACAATTATCAACCAACAGTATGGATTTGTAAATAAAAAATCCACTGAAAGTAATGTTTGTGAATTTGTACATCGGGTTGCCTCCGCAATGGAAACTGGTTTCCAAATGGACGCTATTTATACCGATTACTCGAAGGCATTCGACAAAGTAAGGCACTCGGTACTGGTGCGTAAGCTACAAATAGCCGGTATACACGGGGGATCTTTTACGATGGATAACATCTTATCTTCGTGAACGAAGCCAAGCAGTGACAATTAAAGGGTTTTGCTCCTCCTTTCTTCCGGTCACATCTGGCTTGCCCCAAGGCTCGCATCTGGCTCCTCTATTTTTCAACTTATTCATTAATGACATTGTAAATGTTTTTGACCAGTCCGATTTTCTATTGTACGCTGATGATATGAAGATTTTTAAAAATTAAAACTATATCTGATTGCATGGCCCTACAAAGGGACCTTGATAAATTTATGAGTTACTGCAAAAATAACTATTTGGACCTTAATATTAAGAAATGCAATGTAATTACTTTCTCTAGAAACCCTAAGCATATTAAATAGGAATACAATTTTGACCACGTTACTTTAACGCGTGTTATAGTTTCAAAAGACTTAGGTGTTCTACTGGATGGTAGATTGACATTTGACGAGCATCTTGACTACATAATCTCCAAGGCCTACCGCATGCTCGGATTTGTTCTGAGAGTCAGCAAAGATTTCAAAGCCGGTTCAACCCTCTCTCTCTTATTCGACTCCTACGTCAGACCTCTACTCGAGTACGGGTCTATTGTTTGGAACCCGCAATATAAAACTCAAATTAAGAGGTTGGATAGAGTGTTTAACTTGTAAAGGGTGATTTTTTAGCAATTTTCTTTTTGGCCACACTGATTTTGACAGCTCACGCGGGTTTCGTGTCTTGCGTCACTGTCAACCATGGTCAGTTTGGTCTATAATTTAACCATGAATCGACTTACAAACGAACAACGCTTGCAAATTATTGAATTTTATTATCAAAATTCATGCTCGGTTAAGAAAGTGCATCGCGCACTTCTTCCATTTTATGGTCAGTTTGGTCGACCTACTGAGGCGGCTATTCGGGCTCTTGTGAATAAATTTCGCACCAAATTCACATTATTGGACATTAAACCACCAACACGCATACGTAGAGTGCGGACAGAGGAAAGTATCGCAGCTGTATCCGCCAGTGTTAGTGTTAGTGACGACCGTGAATTATCGATTCGGCGCCGTTCGCAGCAATTGGGCCTCTGTTACTCCACTACGTGGAAAATTTTGCGTAAGGATTTGTGTGTGAAGCCTTTTAAAATACAGCTGGTACAAGAATTGAAGTCGAACGACCTACCACAACGGCGAATTTTTGGTGAATGGGCGCTGGAAAAGTTGGATGAAGATCCACTTTTTTATCGAAAAATTGTGTTCAGCGACGAAGCTCATTTCTGGTTGAATGGATACGTGAACAAGCAAAATTGCCGTATTTGGAGTGAAGAGCAGCCAGAAGCATTGCAAGAACTACCAATGTATCCAGGAAAAGTCACTGTTTGGTGTGGATTATGGGCTGGCGGCATCATTGGGCCGTATTTCTTCAAAGACGACGAAGGCCGTAACGTTACTGTGAATAGCGAGCGCTACCGTGCGATGATTACAAACTTTTTTTTGCCCAAAATGGAAGAGCTGGACTTGCATGAGATGTGGTTTCAACAAGACGGTGCCACATGCCACACAGCACGCGAAACAATGGCCCAATTGAGAGGCGAGTTCGGTGAGCAGTTTATCTCACGTTTGGGGCCGGTCAATTGGCCGCCTAGATCGTGTGATTTAACGCCTCTAGACTATTTTTTGTGGGGCTATGTTAAGGCTCATGTCTATAGCAACAAGCCCGCTTCGATTGACGCACTAGAAGAGAATATTGAAGAATTTATTCGTGAGATACCGGCCGATATGTTGGAGAGAGTATGTAAAAATTGGACTCGGCGTATGGATCATTTGAAGCGCAGCCGCGGCCAACATTTACATGAAATAATCTTCAAACACTAAATTATATCGATCGTTCTATCGACTCAAATAAAGATTTCATAAATGTTTCTGAATTTTATGTGTTTTTTTCGAAAATTAAATCCGATAGCTCTTAAAAAATCACCCTTTACTTGAAACATCTTCAATATAGATTTAACAATGTACCTACGTTTGCATCCCTTGGTCATAGACGTGTTCAGAAAGATCAACTGTTTTTATACAAGATTATGAATAATTATATTGATTCACCATTCTTATTAAGCAATATTGGATTGAGTTGCCCTCGAATAAATTCGCGCCGCAAGTGTTCGTTACACATTCCGTTCTGCAAAAGGAATTATACAAGTAATACCTTTTTGTATCGCTCTTGCAAATTTTATAACGAACACTTGCTAGATCTGGATATTTTCAGTTGTCCTATAGGAGCCTATAAACGAAGCCTTAAACAAGCTCTCGAAAATATAGTTGTGTAGTCTCCTTTTTGTTATGGCCTGTTTATTTTGTATGTTATATGGTATTTGTTAACTGTTTCTTGCTTTTTTTGTGTTTTCTCCTAGCTCGTAATGACTTGTAATTTATATGTTTTAGTAATTTAGTGGAAACTTTGCTGATTTATGTTCTTCTTGTATGTATATGTATAATGTATAGCGAGATATTGTTTGTTTCCCTAATATAAATAAAATAAAATAAATACTGTGTAAAAAAGAATATCACAGTTCTCACTCATAGGGTTTTCCGATTATGTAACTTTGTGTGTAGGTAGTGTTAACAAGCTCATTATATAATAATATATCTGACTGTATGGCACGGGCCGCTTGGTAATGTGAATTTCTTGAAATGTCTACGTGTATTGATCGATGAACTTATAGTGGGTGATTAGGCACGTGTAAATGTTCATAATACGAAGAAAAACGATGGAAACAATGTTCTTACATTTTTAAATATATGAGACATGAATATCAACCACAAGTAAATTTTGGAAATACTATAATCGACAAACTTAAAAGGTTTACAGGACGCATTTAATTGCAAAAGTCTAGATTGGCGTCCATATAATGAATGGTTTAATTATAGTCTTAAAAAGTTTCAGTACTCTTTCAGTTCAGAAGAGAGGAAGACCTCATCTCAGATGGACCTAGATAAGACCACTATTATTAATTCGTTAAAAGAAGGTGGAAAATGACAGAACCTTAAATCACTTCACAAAAAGTCTATCTTCACTTCTATCGCTGCATCAAGAAAAACACTATCTCTAGTAACTAACCTTACTGACAGATAGCTGTCAAAACGGTATTGGGAAGCAAGATGGCGCATTGGCATAGAGAAACTTATCCATAGTAAGAGATAAGCTCTCCCTCCGATAAGTTGCGTCCGGCGATAGAAATTCTTATCTGGCGGTATGTTAAAGGGACGCTTTTTGCTTACTGGAGATAGATTTTTAATACTCTAATAAGCCAAACAATGGATAGATAGGTTATTGGGAATGGCCGTAACGGAGTTTGGCAAAAAACTGCAACGGACCGCACTGAGTGGAAAGCTTTGGAAGAGGCCTATGTCGCAAGACAAGTTGGAGTTGTTGGTGGTAAATAATATAATCCTTATACCTTTTTTGTAAATTAACTACAGTAATAAAAGCCATTTTTGTTTTAATATTTATTTTTATAATAAGCTAGCCAAAAAGTGACTACCGCTAAGCTTTTTAAAATTAGCTAACCCGGCGAATAAAATTTTCTTCATTTTTTCGTGAATTATTTCACACGCCACGGCGTACGTTGCCAACCTTAGAAGGATGAAGGATAAGGTATAAGAAATAGCCTTAGTATACTTATTCACTCACCGAAACAAATTAAAAGTACCCACACCGGACTGTTATTTCGAGGTGATCTTCGAGGTAAGGGGGTGATAGACGGACTGTCCCGTTCAAATAATGTGTATATATTATTTGAACGGTGTAACAAATTATTCTTTCTCAAAAACTTCTCAAGTTCGGTAAGGGTTTGTGCATTGGGACTGGACGTCAAATGGTGAAATCAAAAATCACTGTGAAATGTGTGCAAAGATCCGAGTGACGCAGACTTGATAAAACTTTTTACTTTAAGTCCATTGAGATATGGATTGCCGATACGTCGTTAGCGAGTGATCCTCTCGCTTCTAAAGGCAAATCGCGATCAAGTCAACGTTATTTATTAGAGAAGTTCCCTTTAGCGTGGGAGTCACATGAGCCTTTTAAACGTTGATAATAAAATGTCAAATAGTTAGTCGGTGCTGTGTCAGTGCACTGATAAACATTTTATTTTTACGTATAAAACACAGTTTTATTTGTATCGTAGTTTGTACAGACGAATTTATCACCAGATAAGAAATTAAATTTTACGATATCGAACGAATTAGTGTTTGGTAAGAGCGTGGTAATAAAGTTATTGTATTTATTGAACCTGTCTTGAGAATCTCGTTAGCGAATGTTAGCTTCATGGTGTAAGTATAGCAGAAATCTCCTTTTCACTCAAATTTTTAATTGAGCAAGAATGACGAATATAATAGCATATTGAAGAAAATACAATATTAATTAACTATATGGTAGTTAATATTGTATTTTCTTCAATTCGTACCGCAACGCTGTATTTCGTTTTTTGAAAATTCCACATCTTAATCCGGGTATCATCAAAACAGTGAAAACCGCATTCAAATTGGTTAAGCCGTTTCTGAGATTATCGTTTTATTGAAACAATAGCAACAACTTATACAAACCATCCAACAAAATATGGAAAATCTCTTTGATACCGGTCGTAGATTTGTCGAGACCATTGGTCTCAGTGGTCCCAGATTCGATACCCGACAGGCTCAACTTTGAAAACAAACATTTCTCTGGCCTGTATCGGGATAATGGCAGAATATACTACGTTTCCCAGTCATTTTGGCAGCCCATATGATGGCAGTAACCACCCTCTTAGAAGACTACCGTGAAATAACAGCATGTGTGTTTTGATGAGTAAGTAAGGAATGCAAGAGCCCTATCCCTTCCCAATCCATTATCTTTATCCGGTAGCCACGGTAGCCACCTACCATCAAGTAGCCCGTCAGCCTGATATCTTAATTGTCCAACACCATATATTTTCCATATTCACATTTTTTCTCCTAAGGCCAATAGGCCCTTTATTGGACTTTTAAAATGTATTTATTTTTTGTTGAAATACATTATTTTTGATATTGTACTATTTACTTTACGGGTACGAGTAAATCGTGTTGAATGTACTAAGTTTAGTTTTGTTGGTTATCATTGGGTATAAAATATATTAGCTGCCCAAGAAAAATCTGACAACGCATATCTTTTGTAAATTTAATGCCAAAAAAGTTGCGACTGTACTCGTTATAAAATAAAAACAAGAAATTGACATTTAATTACAGAGTTAGTGTAGTACGTGCGTGCAATTATTCTGCTCCACATAATCCCCTCCAAGAGACCGTTGGGCCGGGCGGCGGGCAGTTTCGGCGACCAGACTAACCTTTCTCTCTTTGCGGACAGTGACACAGTGACCGTGTTAGCGGCGCAGGGCCTATGCCATGCACCAGTACAGTGTTAGAGTGCAGTTCGTGATTGCGGTGTACCTCATGACCGCGTTCGTTGTGACCGCCGAAAGATTACGCCGTGCTGCTGACCTCGATCTTACGTTCGCTGAAACCGTTTACGTCAAACTATCTGGTGCATGTGAGTGTACGACCTTCACCCTTGATATGATTCATCATTTATTCATTTATTTTAAAAAACCTGCAATTTCACAAAAGTTTAACATGAATAAGATTGACAAATAAACAGTTCTGTTAACATTAAAATAAATAAGTGTCGACTTACAAGACATCGAGCTTTCCCTACAATTTATACGATACATTTAATTGGCAATATTGTATTTATAAATGTTTGTGATTTCTTACAAACTTTTATAAATAAATGGTGACATAAATTTCATTATTAATAGATAAGCAATTAAGTAATTGCTTAGTATATTAAGTAATAACAAGTTCTAACATTTGTATAAAATGTAACAATTATTTAAGTAGATAGTAGCGGCTTTGCTCAAATCATCTGTTGATAAAATTAATATTTGTATTATCCCATAAACGAACGCATTAACGCTTTACTTGTGTGAAAAATATCTTGCATTAAAAATTTGTTAATGCAAAACATTTTAGTCTATCTATAATGTTAATGCAAAACATTATAGTCTATCTGTTACGTGCCAACTTTCATACAAAATCAATTTAGGCGCAAATAATTTTTAAGCATAATTGTGAAACAAACACTGCATTTGATCTATCTCTATTGTCTTATCTAAATTACAAAAAAAAATCTATTTAGACATTATTAACATTGAAAAATTAGAATTTTTTGGGGATTAACCTTAAAATACATTTTATACCGTAAATTCTTAAAAGTAGTTGCGATAATACCGATTTGGCCTTTTTGTTTCAGGTAGAGCAATCGTTGATCTGCGTTATAATGGAGTAAATGATCAAAGCGATCTTATAAAAACTATGAAAATAATACATTTGGATAACAACACTATCAGGACTTTCCCTATAGACGAGGCGTTCGTTGCTCTGACTCAACCGTCAATGTTTGATATCACAAAACAGACGAAAATCGTAATACACGGATATAAGGACAGTTCACAATCGGAAGTACCTTTGGATTTGGCTAGAGCTTACAATGAGAAAAAAATGTTCAATGTATTATTAGTCGATGCGGAAGAATTAATCAACAAGTGGTATATATTATCAGTGCACAATGCTCGGTTAGTGGGTAAACGGTTGGCAAATTTGATTGCGAATTTGGAGAATTTCGGAGCTAACGCGGAAGATTTCCACCTCCTTGGCATAAGTCTTGGAGCTCACATCGCTGGTTGGGCAGGGAAATATTTTCGCCAGTATAAATCAAGAAATTTAGGACGCATCACTGGTTTGGATCCGGCGGGACCGTGTTTCTCATATACTTACAGTGATCAGAGGTTAGACTTGACTGACGCTTCGTACGTGGATGTTGTGCATTCTAACAGATTAGTGCAAGGTGTCATTGAATCCTTAGGGCATGCTGACTTTTACATAAACGGTGGAGGTCCCACGCAACCGGGATGTTTTACACCCAATTGTAGTCATTTGAGGGCCGCTCAGGTGTATACGGAGAGCGTGAGAGTTCCAAAATCCTTTGTAGGTATCAAGTGTCGAAGTTGGAAACATTTTAACGCAAATGCTTGTGAAGAAGGCGACTATGCAGTGCTCGGGTACGGGTCATCGGCCGCGACCCGAGGACTTTATTATTTACGAACAAACGCAAACAAACCCTTCGCGCTCGGTATCGAGGGGACTGAAACCCAAAAGAGGACTATGGATAATTGGTTGCAGACCTTAAATTTAACGTGATCTGTGATTAATTTTAATTTTATTGATAATGTTGCCATAATTATGTATAGTTCAAGAAAATATTTTTCTACATAATACAAAACGAATGTATTTTCAAATATTGTTGATCTTCGTCAAATAACTTGTAGGTATAGTCATTGTCGTGTAGTAAGTAGTAGAGAGAATGTTGAAATATAAATATTGAGAGATCTTTAATATTTAATTAATTATTGTAACTATCAATCTTATATTATTTACAAAAAGATATTTAACGATGGTCTGAGTAATTAGATAATAAAATCGTAGATTGAATGTATATTTTGATAACTTTGTAAGTTAGATACTCACTAATATGAGAACGACTATATAAAAACTAACATCTACTTGTGGATTTCGCTGTTAATGTGTGGTATGATATATGGAAATAAGTACAATATTAACACGTTGATTGCCAAGCCGAAATGCCGAACTTACCTAGATGGCCGAAATAATAATATTGAATGTATTTCCCTAGTGGCCAAAACAAATACCAGAAGTCAATACGATGCGGCTGCTATTTTATTATTCGTACATTATTGTGAGGCACCACCACGCGACGTCGCGTTAACGGCCACATCATAATAGACCGCTTCGCGCGACGTCGCGTTATGTGGCAATTAACGTGTTTTGTAAATCTAATGTTCCCTGAAATTTCGTTTTTTAAACTCATCTAATTAATATTATTAAAAATATTCAGTGACAATGTAAAACGCAATAAGTGCAAAAAATTACTACGCAATTCGAATGTAGTCCACTCGTTTGTAGCCTTGTGTTACATTACATTAGTATCAAAATAAGATCACATGTACAAAACTTGTAAAACATTATATTATTATGTTAAAAACTCAACATAATAAGATTTTGTTATGTGGACAAGACTTACTAATTGACATTATGTATTTTTTCATTGTTTACCAGATTTATGGGAGTTAGCGCCTGTTTATGAGTATTGCTTAATAAACTGTAAGCAATTGTAAATAAATGAACCATTAAATTAGAATATTTTTATTGTAAAACACCAAACTTCACTCGCTGATTTTACAATTGTCGTCTTTTTATGGGGAATGCAGATCCTGTGAGGAAAAATCTGGCAAGAAACCTATAGATAAGCTCTCTTCAAGGACAATTTTTCATTACAATAGAAATTAAAATTAAGAATAACAAATAACGGATTTTTATACATTTTAACGGTCGCTAATAATAATAGGTAAATTTACTAAACTATTTCAAAAAATACCTATAATATTTTCATAAATGTTATTAGTGAAATAAGAGATATTTATAAAATACAGATTTACTGTTAAAATTAAAACATTTGTATATATTTTGACTATACTAAATCGAATATAGTCTATATTTCGAGAACTCGGCATTAAGCAGCGTTTGTCATCTCTGGTACAGTCCCGTATCCTCACCTTCTTTGGCCACTTCTGCCGCCGGGGGGGAGATGGCTATTGAGCGACTTGTGGTCCAGGGAAAAGTTGAGGGTATTATAAAACATATTATAAAACAAAGTCCCCCGCCGCGTCTTTCTTCCTGTATGTCTGTATGATCGTAATAATCTCAAAAACTACTGAACGGATTCTCATGCTGTTTTCACTAATGGAAACAGCGTTAAACAAGGAAAGTTTTTGTATATAAGTTGGAGAAAAAAATTGCACCCGTAAGGTGGGAGCGGGTCGCTAGTAAAAAATAATTTAGCAAATAGCTAAATATGGCTTAAAATCACTTTAAAATCTTTAAAAGCAAAAAAGGCAGTAACCATGGCGACAATAAGTGTGACAATAATTAAATTTATTCTGCTAACGACTTTTGGTTTACATAAGAATTACTCAAATAGTAACAGTTCCTCAAAACTGTGACGAATGAAGAAACGGTCCTAATCGCTTGTGAAAATCTAAGACGATGAAACAACTGATGATACTGTTACTTAAATAAGGAATATGTTCATTTTTCTGTTTAGACTAGCTGTGCCCGCGACTTCGTATGCGTGTACTTAACTTCCTTGTTTGTGAACCAACTGGAATGAAACAAACAGAAATGTTACTAGAATCTTTGAATCTAATACACAATTAGTGAAAACCGCAGCTGTTTCTGAGGTTAGAGGACACAACCGCACAGAAAAACAGACAAAAATTCTAAAAACAAAAACGTTTTAAAATTTATTTTTTAAAAATATTTTGACAAACCAAAATGTGTAAACAGTATGTAAGTAAAAATTTAAAAATGGATTTTATTTGTGTGATTTTATGATAAAAGCGGAATGCAAACTGACACGTCCCCTTTCTTCCATCGGACATTCAGACGTACGGCTGGTTACCATCCTCATCTTGTGGAAATTCCTCGTTTTCGGACACTGCCATGATTTGGAACTCCCTGCCGGCGGGGGTTTGTTTCCCATATAACCCGAATCTTTTCAGAGTTCGAGTGAATAGGCATCTTTTGGGTGAGTTCGCTCCATCATAGGCCTCGTCTTCGCTACACGGCTAGACGCTGGCCAAGAGCAAAACCATCTTTAATAAAAAAAAACTTCATTAGACGCTTACCACGTCTGTATGTATACCCGCTAGCTCCTCCTAAACCACGAAACAGATTTTACGAACGAATCGGACCAGATAAACAATTTTTAACGGAAGGTAAAAACCTATATGTATATTTATAAATAATAGAGTAAGTTTTTATATATTTATAAAATATATATTTTGTAAGCAAGTCGCCAAAACTTTCCTCGTCTCTCTGTTAACTAACTACTTCTATACCATGCAATGGATTTTGATACGGTTTTCACTAATGATAAAAATTTACACACCGGAAGCGGCTAGTTATAATTATTAATGTACCATTTGTAGCATATATGCCGTTAGTGGTACAAAACCCATTAAATACGTAGATTGCTTAATTGAAATTCAGTTCCACTATATCTTTGTCAGTTGAGAAGACAATTTAATTCGAGCCGGTGTTGTGAAGTAAAATGGTAGGTTGCGGTTGACGATAACACTGTAACTTCACGGTAGCGGAAACTGTTCGTTACCGGTCACAGACATCCACACTTTTATTACGTTACAAAGTAACGACTATGTTGTTAAAACTAACTTTATTTTCTTTGTTGTTTATAAAAAATTCAAAGCTATTTTCTTTTTAAATGCGCTCCAAAATCTCAGACCAAATAAGAACTAAACAGAATTTTACTAGTGAAGCCGGCCAAATGGCCAATACTGTAAACAATAATAATAAATAATAATAATCAATGAATGCATTGACAATAACATAAATTAGAAATTGGAAGTATTGTTACCACTTAAAAATAAATAACTTGGAACATCTAAATATCTATAGGTTTAAAAAAGTTAAGATTCATGGCCCCTTTCGGTATAGGCCTCCTCCAAGTGCCTCCATTTGCTTCTGTCAGTGGCCACATTCATCCAGTCTCTCCCCGCTGTCTTTTACATATTAAATTATGATGAGTAAGTACTAGCGCTTAAACTAGGCCGAGCCTGTAGACTTAGACGCTAGTTTCTTCCAGTGACTACCATGTTATTTTATGTTTTACGTAAGTATACACTGTAAGTACCTATACAGTAAATATTTTAATAAGGCGAGGCGTAGTTTCATTAGATTTGTTTGCGTGTAACCGTGTATGTACACGGCGAAGGCGTAATTTTACTTACTTCCCTCTGCCGTCCACAGGGCTCTATCTTTAGTTCTTATTTTATCTGGGTCGAAAAAGAGTAAACTCATTTCAATTAAAAATTACAATTCGTATATTAAAAGGTTAGATAATATTTAAGCAAATATATAGGTATATTACACTTGTAACCAGTCGGGCTTGGCAACGTTAAAGGGGAAAAGCTATTTAATTAATTCATTACAAAATGAATTAATCTAAGGAGAATATATAATTTCATTAGATTAACTCCATCATATATTATGTATGATATGCATAATATTATAAAGAGGTAGTTTTATGTTTGTTTTGTATAAGTGAGGGAAATCTTCTAAACTACTCATCCGATTTAAAAAAATATTTTACCAATGGTTAGAACAGAATTTCAGGATGGACATGAGCTGAATATTTGTTGGAAAAGTGGTTAGAGTGCTTGCCTTAACGCTCTGTTCCAGGTTTACCGGGTTGGATTCCCGGCAGGATCAACTTTGAAAATTAACTTTTGTGTTCCGTGAGTGAGTAAGGGTTGCCAGAGTCCATTTTCTATCCCTTCCCAATCGCATGATCCTCTTTAGTTAGCAGCGCACTTGTAGCACCTGTGGAGTTGCTTATGTTATAGGCGACGGTAGCCACTTACATCAAATAGACCGTCAGTCTGTCTGAGGACCTTAACCTTCTAATAAAATGGCATTATTAGAAGTGAGTCTACAGTGTTGAATGTGAATAAAGAGTGATGTTTTATAAAGTAAAGAGATTAAACTTTCACAAGAACTAGTACAATATTAATTAGCGCTTGTTATTACTCAGTTGCTTTTACTACAGACATGACAGACATGCAGTTGAAGCTGCATTTACTTCATGAAATTTTATAAGAACTTTCACAAGTTTAAGACGTATTTATCGTACAAATTATTATACCTTGTTTAAAACCGTGTTGATTAAAAACGGCGTTAAACAAGAACACAGTTTCAGTTAAAGCTAAATACTTTTCAACATTTTCATGAGTTATTTTTCGAAAATGTGTTGTTGGTGTGTCATTTTGTGCCAACGGGAGCTGCTTAACGACGTTTTGAAACTCTGACGTTATGGGACGAAACCGTCCATACTACGTAATTCCATGATTACTCGTTAGTCGATGATTTTTATTACTGGAAAGAGCAATAACTGAGGAATATTTGCATATATAATTTGCAAAAAAAAAAAATTGCATCCGTGCAAGCCAGTTAAAAAAAACATGTCAAAACATGTTTAAAATGATTTAAAAAAACCTTCGTGTCTCGTCAGTTTTTTAAAAAAAAATACATGTCAGTCATTGGACTGCACGTCAGAAGTGAAAACTGAGCTTCACAAAATTATTGATCGCAAGAAATACAAGAGAAAATATTATGACGCTAGCACACAATGACAATAAATAGAACATAATTATTTAACATGAACTTCATAATAACAGACCATTAAAAGAGTTTTATATTGATATGAAACTAGATTATTGGTCAGAGGTGTATACCGTATTCAACCTTATTATCATATCTAGTAAGTTTACTTTCATATGCAGTTGTCTGCTTATTGTTCTTTTTTAAAATTATTTTAAATTAAAATCAGCTACATTAAAACAGTCGCGAGTTCGATGATTTTATCGCATCTCAAAAATGACCTACACGCCTAAAGAAGTTTTCACTTCAATAAATGTAATTGCCATAATATAACCAAGCTTTTTTCTGTGTTTTGTACGTTAGCAGTGAATTTTATATAAGCTTATAATAAACTTTAAACGTTCCAGTCTAAATTAAGGAAAGGATAACGTTTAGAATTCTAATGTGGTCAGAGGAAATTCAAGAACATTAGCTAGATTAAATGGTTACCTTATAATTACATCGAAATATTTGAGACTTCAGCCTGTCTCCATGCGAAAAATGATCCATAATTTGTTTTTCTTTTTTTTCTTTTATGTAATCCTAGTACCTGCATGACTCCTAGAGATGGTTTAGTATGGTGAGAAATAGGAAATAACATAAATCACTTTTAGAACTCACAGTATCGAGAATTGAATATTATTTCGGAAAGATAACGATAATCGTTTCTTTTTATTGCGAATACGTCTTTAAATTTGCTTCTACAGTGGGCGGGAATTCAGAAAACCGATGATAGCAAAATCGGGATATAAAGCTTTGATTCTGTAGATATATATCTAAAATCTACATCCAAAATTTAGTTACACAACTCTATCTTTATACTTATACTAGGGTTCAGTTGAGCTCGTTATTTAAAAAAGCGAAACCATTCTAAATAACGTATAATGTTTTTACTATTTTTATTTATACAAACACGAGTCAACATCAATCACGTGAAATAATAATCTGTCTGCCACCTGTTCCATAGAAGACACTAACAACAACATAAAAATAGGTCACGCGATCCGTCTTCAACTGTTCATAATAATCGTAACAATATTATAAATGCGAAAGTTTGTATGTTTGCATGTTTGTTCCTCAATAACGCAAAAATGGATGAACGGATAACGATGAAATTGGGTACACGTGTAATGTTAGTTTCCACGAGGGATATTCTTAAAACATAAAATAGGAATAGTCCACTGTCGTCAACAGTTGCGGCGCCACCGTCGTCACAACAATAAAGATGTCAACGCGGACGAAGTCGCGGGCACCAGCTAGTTTGGAATATATCTTTTAACTTGGAGAAGTTATATAATAAGTAAATACATTTTACTTTTTTCTTTCAATATTCATTAATTTTAGCCATTCATAACTTACACAAATTTCAAAATTTTTTTCATTGACGTATTCAGCCCAGAGCATACGACAAGAGCATGTCAGGCGTTATCATATATTTTTATTTTTTAACGCGTACGAATTAGCTGGCATAGTGCTGTGGCTAGTTTTACAGGTAACATTATTGTGTTCAATTCACAAGATTTATACGAGATAGAGAATAAAGTTACCTACTGCTGTTATGACATAATTAGCGAGAGCACTGAACTATCGATTGGCATGTACCTACCTAACGCAAAAACTCAAGCACAAAAAAAAACAATTTTACGTAACGGACGGAATTCGGAACTGTGCTAATTTTACGGTGTTTGACAGCAAATAAAAAACATTTCCTATTGTTGCAAGAAATTTATTGCTAACTTGTTAATGTTGTTAGCTGTAATATTATGTGAAGCTTAGAGCATATTAAACAAATTGCATTTTTATCAATACTAATAATAAATCTGTCAGGGTCGGTCATGGAGTAAGTTACTTTGTTTTCAGAGATATCGTGTTTATAGGCTCTATACATAATACTGAAACTAAATTGACGATTTTTAGAATTTTTTTCTGTATGTATGTATGTATGTTCCTCCATAACTCTGAAACGAATTAACTGATTTTCATGAAACTTGGTAGATAAACATTTGTACGTACGGGACACAGGATAGGCTACTTAATATTATTCAACGCGGACGAAGTCGTGGGCACCAGCTAGTAACACTATAAATTTGAGGAAACCCAACGTATATAGGAAAAATATCATAAAGTTACTGCCCGTTTTAGTAGTAGATATATATTAGCATTAAATTCTTAATAGACTGTCGTAATAATGACATTATTTTGAATGCATTCGAGTCTATGTTTAAAATGATTTAAAAAAACCTTCGTGTCTCGTCAGTTTTTAAAAAAAATACATGTCAGTCGTTGGACTGCATGTCAGAAGTGAAAACTAAGCTTCACAAAATTATTGATCGCAAGAAATACAAGAGAAAACATATGACACTGACACACAATGACAATTTAATAGAACATAATTATTTAACATGAATTTCATAATGACAGACCATTAAATTGTATATTAAGTACATTAAGTTGTAAATTGATATGAAACTATATTATTGGTCAGAGGTGTATACCATGTTGCTCCTTGTTATCATATCTAGTAAGTTTACTTTCATGTGCAGTTGTCTGCTTATTGTTCTTCTTTAAAATTATTTAAAATTAATATCAGCTACATCAACGCTTACATTACATGACGACACACGACACGAGTTCAATGATTTTATCCCATCTCAATAAAAATTGTTCTTTTTTTAAATTACTTTGTCTTTTTTTAAATTACAATGTCACGAGTTCTTTGGTTTTTTCCCATTTCAAAAATGCCCAACGCGCCTAAAAAAGTTTTCACTTCAAAAAGAAAACTTATAGTCTTTGACGTTGTAATAAATTCCTAACGGTTCTATATGGCTGGATCATCGAAATAATATTATCTTTGCTTATATTTTGATCAGTGTATATCATGAAGGATGAATTATTGAACTAAAACCCACACATGGAAACGTAGTTCTGAGAATACCAAATTTATAATCCGAACGAATTAATTGGAAACTCTGCTCGTATGCTATGGGCTGAATACGTCAATGGAAAAAATATTGAGTAGCTGCTTATTTATATTAAAACTAACGACCTGCTCCTGGCTTTGACCAGAATGAAATTTTTTATATACACAATATATAAGTGAAAACTGTATTAAATTCCTATGGGTGGTTTAGAAGTAGTTAGCGAAAAGACAGACATTACGTATTTAAATCATTGATTCGGTAAAAGTGCAATCATACGGCAAATACAGTAGCATTTCGCATTTATTTCTAATACATAAAAAAAATGTATAGAAATTGAATTGAATTAACAATAATTCCATGATAATAGGGTATTGTTTCAATCATATTTACATTGACTCAAATCGCAAAAAAATTAACATGCCAAATAAAAGAAACAAAAGTTTACCGAGTGCGAACGGCTACACCCCGGGGGAGTTGTCCCGGGAAATCTCAATTTTATTTTACATTTTCCTGTTGAGTACCCTTAATGAACATCCCTTCATGTCATTCCATATAACAAACGTCTCCGTTTCTTTACACAGAAGAGTTCTGCAATCCAAAATTTCTGGCTTTTATTGGCAGTAAATTTTTTGCACAATGCCTACATTTTTTGTATCCTTATCAATATGTGGCGAGTAATAATTTGCTAAAAAATATAGGTTTCTTTTGTGTAAAGTTCGTCATCACGCACGCTGACGGTCAACTTGATAGTAGATGGCTATATACCGTCACCTATTAACACAAGCAAAGTCAACCTGAGTAGGGTTATGGATTAGGAAACAATTTCAAAAAGATTAAGTTATGCCAGTTAAATAAAGATCAACATTCTGTTCCATCCTGGTGTGACATAAATGTATTGTATTAACATTCTATTGTACAGACTCCCCAGCGAGACTCAATATAGGATATATTCACAAATTCATGTATGGTCGGCCACTAACTCAAGTTGTTGCTTGTTGCATGTTTGTACGAACAACCTTACCCTAACGAGGGTGACATTTAAACAACTGCTTCATAACTTTCTGCCGCTCGTAAATATACATACACGTGCCGAGATAGCGTTTACTCGCTATTAACTCCTACGCGAACATTGTTCATGTGGAAACAGCTAGACGCTTCCTTGTGAGAATACAGCCTCCGAGGTTCTATACCGCATTTAGTGGTGCACACTTTAATAATATAATGTACACAATTTAACCTTATGTAATATGTAACTTATGTAACCCGCTAAAAACCTCACCGCTCTAGTATCAGTATCAGAATAGAAACAACTAGGCACATCCTTTTGAGAATGCATTGTCAGAGGTAGGTGCCTACTATGCACCGCATTTAGTACTATTCTATACCTACACATTTTAACAATATCACGTACAGAATTTAAACTTATATAATAAGTTTATATTATAAAGTTATATGTATGCTGATTTTTCTGCAATTATATACAAAAACATTTCTCGTTTAATGCTCTTTCCATTTGTCAAATCGCATCAAAATTCGTTACGTGGTTCAGAAACTAGCGGATATACTATACCTATAGACACAGACGTGGAAAGCGACTTCAATTTATACATAATTTATTCAATTATACTGTGTAAGGAAGTAATGCCGTAGTTAATTGTATTAGTGTTGTATAACAAGTTGTTGCCCGCGACATTGCTCGCACCGTTTATCGATTTACAGAAATAAATTATTTAACAATGCATAACTGGGAAAAGATTATATCCAATCATAAGGATTATGTTTCTTAAATTACTTTGAATTAAATATACGTTAGTTGTGTAATGGGATCAGGGATTTTATCATATTTTATATCATAAATAAATAAAACAATATGGCTCAATAGTCAAAGTGAGTCCAGACTACATAACAAAATATGTGATAAAACATTATATAACCGACTGTCACATTATCACGTATAATCACAATGCGACCGAGGCAATTGTAACCATGTTATAAAATAAAACATAGTTATATAGCATGTTTTGTATGTGTAGACGATATGTGTTATAAAACAAACTTATATAACAATTGTGTCTTGAGCAACGTCATCACGTGCACTCACAATGTGACCGAGACAATTGTAAACATGTTAACATTGTTATATATTGCACTGTTATTTTGATGTGTACATCATCATAATCATCATCAACCTGTGTCTCTCTATTGCTAGATGTAGGCCTCTCCCAAGGCTCGCCACCATGCACGGTATTTTGTCGTTCGCATCCAACGTCTTCCTGTAAAGCCTTTCAGGTCGTCTGTCCACCTGGCCTCAGGGCGTACTACGCGCCTGAGGCTATCCAATTCGTGGCCTCCATTCGGGAACTCTTCTGCCCCATCGGTTAACCGCTCAGCGACAGATGTGACCCGTCTATTGCCACTTCAACATATCGACAACCTTGGTTCTTCGGCGAAATTCAGAATTTCGGGTCCACCTACCAAGAGGATATCTCGATCCTAAACTCGTGGATCAGTACTGACGTGAGAGGCCATGTTTCGGCACCATACGTCATCACTGGCAGGACGCACTGATGAAATAACTTGGTCTTCAGACATTGGACAGTGGAGACGAGAACAGATGACGTAGCTTCTTGAATGCATCCCAACCCAGCTGGATTCTTCTGTCAACCTCTTTAGCAAAGTTTTTCCTGCCTGATTTTGGACAAGGAGGTGTTTCGGAGCTTCCTGCTGAAATCCGAGCTGGATTCGACGATTGACCTCCTTCTCGAAATGTGCTCTCGACAACAGTTTTGGAGCATTCAAAATAAACGGAAAATAAACCAATGCTGTGTAGTTTGCAGATAAGATGTTAACGTCATATTATTTGTATTTTTATAATCTAGTACATGGCTGAAAAATATTTTAAAATATTGGTATAATTTTCTTATTAGATCAGTTTATAAACAGCCCTTTTTTAAAACTAGTGGTCGACGGTCTACGCAGAAGCGAGATATTAGTAAAATTATATGAGACAAGCTTATAAATATATTGATTTTTAAAAAATCATATAATTTATTAATATATGGCTGAAAAAAAACATACGATTCCCGTAAATTTTATTCAAGAAAAGTAATCAAAAGTTTCTCTTTTAGTAATTTTTCATGATATTAAACGTGTTATTTTAGGATTAAATTTGAGATATTTCTGTTTTTTCTTCGACCTAGTACATATGTGAAGTCATTTATTTTATAATTTTTTTAATAACTTGTAATATGTTTATATGCGTGGGCCGTCGATCGCTAGTTTAAAAAGGGGCTGTTTAAAAACTGTTCTAATGAGAATTAATTTTAAAATATTTTCCAGCCATTTACTAGATTATAAAACTACAAATAATATGACGTTAATATGATATGATCTTATCTCCAAACTAACACATCTGAAACTATTGAAATCATAAATTTTGACTCCATCGTGATTCTAATGGATGAATGCTCTTAAGTGTAGTTTAAAGTTTTTATAATCCTTCGTCAACAGTCTGGTTTCCAACAACAAAATTCTTGTTCCCTCACAACAAAATGAAATTAGCACACTATGTTATAAAAACTAAAATTGAATTTGTCAAAGAAAGCAGACTCTCACGTTTTTAAATAACGCAGTGTTATTTAAAAAGTTTTACTCCCACATGCGCGTTAAATACTTTTTCCCATTTATATTGTTATTCTTTTACTGAACATATAGTCATTTCTTTTGTTCTTTTTTATAATAGAGGATGTTCTCATAGTTGATCTGTACTTGTCTATCAACTGAATACAGAACATCTGTCTTGTCTATCAACTCCTCACTCCTAAGTATAGGGTTTGAAATCTCATACCTACGCACCGAAATATATATAATCCTTTATATATAAATATTCAACTTCTGTGTGTTTGTGTCCACAAAACTCGAAAACTAGCGGAATGGATTGACTTAAAAATTTTACACAACATTACATTTTAACAGAAGTGTGTTTTTATAAACTTTTTATTCCGAATTATACTGAGCCAATGCGAAACGCGGCCGGCATCAGTTAGTTATGGATATTACTAGCGACACGCTCCAGGCTTCGCACGTCTAAATCCGTTCAGTCGTTTTTGAGATCATCGCGACATATAATACATAGACAGCGGCGCGCGGCGGGGCACTTTGTTGAAGTGAAAACTTCTTTAGTTGCGTTGGGCATTAGTGAGATGGGATAAAATCATTGAACTCGCGACAGTGTCATGTTACTTATATAATGTAAGCGTTGATGTAGCTGATATTAATTTAAAACTTTTTTTTTAATCTATGTAATTGTAAGGGTAAGTATTATGTAACGTTGGCTCTGCTAGGTTGATGGAATTATATTTCTTCTTGTTGCCTCTAATCCCTCCGTTAAAAAAAAATTTTTAAATACCTTTATCTAATATAATTCCAGTTAAAAGGGTCAAATTTGTAAACGAATCGATTCAAAGCAACCGACAGACGCGAAGGAAGCGCAATACACTACAGTTTAAATTCAATCTTTGTAGTAGAGTGAAATGAAAACAGTGCTAAGCGAGCGCTTTTATTAAAGTGAGATTTGTGGTGATTTCTTTTTTTACGACAGCGAACTTATATCACTTTTGTTTATGGTTTCCCACTTTAACTAACTTTTACTCGGGAATGTGCTTAAAAGTGCTATGACAAGCCCGTTGAACGATTGGTTTAGCGCTATATTTCAGGGATCCCGGGTTCTATTCAGGCAACTTTGGGAATGAAATTTTCAAAGTAGACTGTGGTTTGGATCTGAAAAGTAGTGGTAAGGCACAGTGCGTTTCGCAGTCATTTGGGCAGTAACCACCTCCTACAGAAGACCAACGTGAAATACCAGAATGTGGGCTGTTGTGTTTCCATAAGTGAGTAAGGGATGTCAGAGCTTATTTCCCTATCCCAATTCCTTATCCTCAAACCCCGATTATGGTCGGCAGCCGAATTGCAGCACCTGCTGGGACGTTGCTTGTGTTATAGGCGACGGTAGCCATCTACCATCAAGTGGACTGTCAGCCCGTCTGTCGATCTTAATATAAAAAATTAAAAAAGTGTGATTATTGTATACTAGCTGGTGTGCGCGACTTCGCCCGCGTGAAATATTTAGCACCCTCTGAATGTTCTATGCTACCCTGAAATTCTATGCTAACTATTGATGAGATTTTTTTAAATCGGAAGAGTAGTTTCGAATATGACCTCCTACATACATACAAACAAATAAAGAAACGTACAAACTTTACCTCTTTATAATATTACTACCTACCTGTACATGTAGATGAGCCAAATGTGTTCTCAATTTCTAGTTTATTGATAGGGCATACTAAATCAATACTAATCAAAGTGCTGGCATTTAACAGTGATTTCACTTCAAATAATCGTTTCATTCTCACCTTAAACGTTGTCGACAGATACATCATCTAAATTTCCGCTTCGTTTGATCGACTCGCCGACAATTTGCCGTCAAACAAACAAGGGAGCCCCTCCCTGTAAATTATTCAATTTCAACATTTGCCGTGTTTGATCAAAAGTTGCTTTTGAGATTTTTTCAATATACATAGCGTTAACAAGGCGTAAAGCTGCAGCATATATCTGACGGGGTGAAATATTGACGTGATGCCAATGAGTTGTTTTGTTGACAATAATTGTTTCTTATTAGAAATTCTAAATTATTAATTAAAAATCATTATAAAAAATATAATATTCATGGTAATAATAACATATATACATATATACTTCATTATAATCATCATCAATACTAATAATAAATCTGTAAGTGTAGGTATTGTATGTATATATGTATGTATGTATGTTCCTCCATAACTCTTAAACGAATTAACTGATTTTCATGAAACTTGGTAGATAAACATTTAGACGTACAGGACACAAGATAGGCTACTTTTTCTTTTTCAACGCGGATGAAGTCGCGGGCGCCAGCTAGTAATATATAAAATTCATGAATAAAATTTGTTCTAAAAATATTTCACCCATAGTAATCTCTTTTATCGGTGATTAACATACAATACATTGTATGTAAATGTATAATATGTTTTAGATTAGAAATTTCAATATGTTGATAAATGATGTTGTATGAAAGCCATAAATTACTGTGCTGGGAGCAACACATGCATAAGATATTGCTATGGCTAAACAGCAGGCACTTCTTGAAACTCCATCAATTCTGGTACGGTAAGCTAATTTAAGGCGTAAATGTCGAGTCCTATTCAATAACAATTGCAATTATTATTTGTTCATAAAATCTTGTGCTCATGTTGAAACGAAAATCCAGCCAGTTGAACTGTACGTCTGTCGAAATACTAAAACGTCGCATATAAAAAGCGAACGGCAATATCAATCAAATACGAAAGACGGTGGCTTTAAAACGAATGCCACTAACAGCGCCTGTAGGAAATAGGAATCGAATGAATGGGTTGTTGAATAAAGCAATAAACACGTCTTATAATAAACAAAACTTTGCTTTCAAACCGTTACTCTAACTTAAATTGGTTAACATAAATTGTTAACATCTTCGTTACGTATCAAAGACATGATTTATTCATGAACAACCGCGGATGCGGTGAAGTGATTACCGCACAGGTAACATGCGGCGAACATTCTCCACATATGGAGACCTAAACTAAACTAACACCTTGATCTGTTTATAATAGTGGCGGCAACGTTACAATTAAATCCTAAGAGAGAGCACATGTGTTTCGTAATTCTTAATAGATTATTACAAATATGTAAGGTAAGGGTGCTCAAGTCGTACCCCCCAAGGAAATTACACTGTAATATTCACTGCAATTAAAATAAAACAAAATCTTTAACACTTACTAAATCTTTATTTAATTGGTTTTCAATTAACAATTATAAAAACTTGAAATTCTTTAATGAAAATAGGTATTTTATTGTTTTTATTGATTAAGGCACCTAGTCGCCTAATTCGTACCACCTATAGCCTTAGTCGTACTTAGAAAACAAATGTTAGTAAACATATTAAAAACTATAAAGAAAAACACTTAATAATCAGAGATCACATGAACAACTAAAAACTACAAACAATTTAGTCTGAGATCAATTTTTATAAGTATAAGTATCAATTTTTATATTGCTGGGGTATGACTTACGCAACCTTACCTTATAGTTATAAGTATAAACTCTTAGTTATTGGTCGTTTTACCTCTAAAGTTTTTATCTTTCGGTGGAAAGTATTTTATAATTATCTCGCTGCTTATATACCCACAATTAAATTGTATCATCATCATATCAGCCTCAGGAAGTCCACTTTTGGACATAATAGGCCTCCCAAATAATTTTCCAATAGAACAGGTCAGAAGCAACCGGGATCCAGGCTTATCAGTTCGCCCTTATCAGGTCGTCTGACCACCTTGTGAGTTGACATCCTACCTTAGGCCTTTAGGCCCCAGCAGCCGTCGGTTGTCCATACTAAGTGTCCTGCCCATTGTCACTTCAACTTTCTGATTCACCGGCTTAAGTCAATAATTTTTGTAGGTCTACGGATCTCCTCATTTCTGATTCGGTCTCGTAGTTTAACCCCGAGCATAGCTCTCGCCATAGCTTGTTGAACGAGGTTGAGCTTTCTTACGAGACCCATAGTTAGAGACGTTTCAGCGGCTATGGCTGGTCGAAAACTTTTGTTTTGAGACATAAATAACAGACATAACGATCTTTTTTCGAATGATCTATCAAGACTCTTTCTTATAGGTGAATTGGCTGAACTAACTCAAAAATAATTTTTAGCTACGAAGATTTTTATTTCATCTGACCAGTCTGCTGACTCCATGAAAACAAATCACAAATGAACTTCGTTATCGGATATATGTGACATAAATTATTAGTTGCGTAATAGTTACACAACTCATTTGTTGAGTAATGGTTACATAATTCCTTAGTTAGGTAAACGTCTAGAGCCGCCCACAAAGTCACGTAACGTACAAAGGGAAACACAAGGGAACGGGCTCTGAAATTTGTAAATCACGTACGGAGCTACATAGGTTTCTATTTTAAGCCATTTTCATTGTAATATTACATTTGTATTTTGTAAATAGGTGATTAATGTTACAAGACGGAGTGCTAGCAAAGTTTAAAATTGATATTATTTTCTACTGATAATAAAATTTGTATGAAACACTAACTGCTGCCCACGACTTGGTCCGCATTGAAAAATCTTACATCCTTCCTACTAAAATTATAACTGCTGTGTTACTTTTCATGCAAAAACAGCGAAACGAATTTGGATAAAATTTGGAACACAGATAATATAATTTATTGAGTAAATTAACATATAGGATACTTTTTATCCTATAAAAAAATTATGTTTTTATATTTATAGACGATCCCTCGGAAACCTAACATTTTTAATCCGTACTGCTGTTTTTGCATTATTGAGGAACAAACATCTATTCATACATCCTCATAAATTTTTGCATTTATAATATTAGTAGAATTAGTTAAAATCTGCTTTATAAATAAAATATAGCAATACCAAGTGTGTTCCATAAATATTTTCCGAGGAAGTTAAGTTGTATTGTGTTTAGTTTGTACAAAGTAGTTTGGAACTTCAAGAGTATTATGTTGTAATGCAATTCTATTGTATAGATAAGACGAAGAGCACACAAGAGCCGCGATTCTAATAGTCCAGAGTGAAAATTATTTTGGTCGGCGTCTGGCACCGATTCAATCGGATGCCCGCGAATTTAGGATCGCGGTGTGTCACCTACGTCTTCAGTCTGCGCTTCTCCACTGTTGACGACATTTTAAAAATAATATTATTCAATGTTTTATATTTTATTGTCGTAAGGTAGTCCCAATTTTCTCAAGAAGCGGGCAATAAGTGGAATAGATGTAGCTAATTAGCGAAACCAACTCTGATGATACTATAGTATGGCCATTTGGTGCTGAAAAAAAAAGTTACTTGTAAAGTTTTCCGGGAGTTTTAAAAATTTGTGATTTTATATAATATATTATACTTCGATGTGCCTTATCATTGCCGCTTGAAAGAAAACTTTTTACGAAAAGTCTCCTATTTCCGTCACTTCACTTCTTTGTGATGGATTTTCTTAAAAAAAAAAGCGTGTCACTTACTCTACGTTATGGTGGTGTGGAAATGAGTTTATTGGTCAAAGCAAGAAAATTTCCTATAAGGTAAATTATAGGAAATTTTCTCTAGTTTAATTTATTATATAACTATTTTTACAGTCTAAATACAGTCCAATGACTTCAGTGTTATTAAAAATTAATAACACAATAAACCCGTAAAACAAACGTTTTGCTTCATCTTATACTTTAACAAGAAATCTTTATTTATTTTTTAATCTAGTTACGTTGACTGTTCAACTACAATACGGTACGTTGGTTGGTACCTATGTTCAGTAAATTCAATTACATTTTAAGTCTTTAGTACATAACTTAGCCATTTTGTTATAAAAGTAGGTTTAACAAAACATTTTTCGTGCACAAAGAAACGTTTAATTAGTTCAGAAACGTTAAGAAACGTTTAATTAGTTTTTGTTAAATGTTTCTCTTTGTAAATAACTAATGTCTTATGTTTTTTAAGCGAATGTCTTATGTGTAGAATAATAAATCTCCAAAATGTATAAGTATGTGAATCTGGAACTTACAAAGACAAGAGAAATGTGAAATTAATAATAAGGGATATAGAGAAGACATGAACAATAATATAATTAAATAATTTATTAATTTATTAATAAATTAACAATAATGTATGTTATTCCGGGTATCCCATATGTTATTCCGGGTAATAAACTATGTGTGTGCAAAAATTTATCCAAATCTGTTCAGTCGGTTTTGCGTAATTGAGTAATAAACATCCAAACATACAATCTTTCGCATTATATTATATAATAATTAGGATATTACACTTGTGGTGAGCAACGCAGTCTTGCATTCTAAGACAACCAACACTCCGTGGAATTCTGTCGAACTGTACGATGTGAAAAATCAGGGACACCAAGGGAATGTGAAATCCCTTTTTATATAAAGGTCACTAGACAGACAATCCTTAAGAAAACACAACAAATGTGCTGTTATTTAACGCCTATTACGGGCGTTGATTACTAAGAATTTATTTACTTCTTTAGAGTATCAATGAGATTATAATAATACAACATAATCTAATACATTTAATAAAAACGAAATAAATTTGAAAAATATTTTTTCAAAACATCTATTTGTACATTGTACGAGTATGTTACCAAGATAAAAAAAAATAGTATTTAGAATTTTTGTCTGTTAGACTGTGCGTTTGTGCAGACTAATCCCAGAAACGGCTTAACCTATTTGAATGCTTTCACTGATATGATGATTACCTGGATCAACATATCCTACTTTTTATCCTGGAAAAAATGTTAGGTTCCTAGGGAATTTTCAAAAAACGAACTACAACGCACACGAAGCTGCGGGTCTTCTGGACCATTAAGTTAAATTCGTCTTAAGTTGAACCAGCTAGTATAGAATAATATAGTGGGGTATATTGAAGGCGTCATGATTCATCACGACCATACCTGGTTTGATACAAAAAAAATTCAAACTTTAATTGAAAAACTATATTCATTTATGTAAGAAGCAGTTTAGGAAAAAATATTAAAAGTTGCCATCTCTTGATCATCATCTGCTTGAATATTTGATGGAATATTTTTTTAGTTAAACAATTATTATTAAATCGTAACATTTGAAACCTAAAACACGTCGCCGTAATTAACACACAGTTGCAAACCACGTAGCTTTGTGCTTTATGATTTTAGATCACAACAGGTCTGCAAATATCACGTTCAAAGTTAAAAATTAATGCTAAATGCTATTAATAAAACTCTATATTATTTTGAAATTATTTCAGTTATAAAACTATATAAATAAAGATAGGAATAATACAATCAATAAGAATAATATTTATTTTTTCTTAGTCCTGATAATTCACCCAAAGTGATTTGGGTAAACTATACATTACTAGCTAGTTCCCGCGGCTTCGCCTGAAGTTATTTTTTATACAGTACAAAAAATTTACAGCTTAATTAATTTTAAGCACTTTTTGAAAAAAAAAGGCAAATACCCTATTTTAAGTTTTATTTTAAAAGTCCTTAAAATAAAATTGTTGCTAATATTAACCAGAAAAAACAGCTTATTCCAAAATTAAATTTTAGTTGATCCTGTATTTTTTAACAGATAAAAATGTGTAAGCTATTAAAAAACTAAACATGAATTAATAAACATAAAGATGAAAATATTTTTCGTATATTTTGATTATCTAATCAAACGCGTCAATAAGAATTTCAGCAAAGAGAATAGAGTTGTGAAAAAGAAAATGTAAAAATACTCGTCATGTGGAAAAGCTCTATTACCATACGATATTTCGTAGCGCAAGCGAGCTCCTCCAACGCGTTCAGCTGTACCGGTCATAACGTAACATAAAGTCACTGTTAAACCTACGTGTATTTCAAAACTCCTGCAAACGTGAACACATGAATGAAAGACCGTTTCATTTTGCACGATACATTACCAGTTCGTGGAAATATAAACATGAAATTCATGCACAAAACGGAACGTTCATATAAATTTAATCCCGCCAAAAATCAATAACTTTACCATTTGACGATGTACCATTGATTCTTTAAAAAAAAATTTGGTTAAAAGTAATTTAAGTGTAAACATATTTTTTCCAGGTACGCATAAATTTAACATACTATTTTCTCGAATTCATGGAGTCTGTTTGTTTGTGCGAACATGGAATAATTGGCTATTTCAATTAGATTCGGACCGTAAAGCAGTCAGCGTTTGAACGAATAATCCCAGCTATTCGTGTAACGATACGCTCATATAAAATTCGTTACAAACAGACTTAATGAGCTTGATCTTCCCACATATTGTGCGCTTCTAAGTTAATGCCTAACCGTTTATTAATTACAAAGGTCGTTTTGCATTTTCACAAAGAGCATTCTCTCACTCGAATGTTGCCAGGACTTTCACACAACGGATTTTAACCATCTCACTCTCTGCTTAACCACTGCTCTTCAAAATACCGGAGAAACATATGCATGTTTCTGTAGATATGTATCTTGTATATCAAATCAAGCATGTACCATGTTAATTGGTGGTAGCAACAAACTTTGACGGAATTCAACTTAATGTGAATCCTGCTTATAGAGAATTCATCTTAATAGGAATCCAAGCTTCGGAGAATTTAAATTTAAACGAATTTCAAATTGGTAGGTAAGTCTAATCACCATCCTTTAGGTTGGGGGGGGGGGGGGGGGGCTTACCCTCGACAATCCGGGGTCGCAGAGGTCAGTGGTTCTGTCCCACCGGCCTTTGCTCGTCCAAACAGAATTGTTTGTTGGCGACCAACAAGGCCCACACCCGTGTGCTCTGAGCGGGCTCCGTTCAGAGGAGCTCGTGGCGGAATGCAAAAGGAAGAGGAGGAGAGCTCTCAGGAGCGCTCTTTTTGATGAGGTAACTCTGGCGTCTGGGGCGAGACAAGTATCCCTCTCCTCTTGTTTCTCGCCAGCTGTTGTCGGGGGAGTGAGTTAGGAATCCTGGCCCAACCCGGGGGGTAGACCCAGGTCCCTGCTCATTCGCCGGAGGTGTTGCCGATACCTGAGTCAGCTAACGGGGTCTGTGGGCTACGGTGCCAGCTGAGCCCCCCACTTATCCGGTGGTGAGGCTCCCGGGTAAATATGACCTCCGAAGACTGCCTAACACGGGGTCGAAAAGCCGGTATACGCTGCTGCGGTGGCGTCGTCGTCTGGCTGTTCCGGGCTTCAGAGTAGGATATCTGGCGTCCGGGACTTGATGAGAGATGTGGTGGCCTATTGATGTTCCAGTGGGTCGCCACAGGAGTAGAACGCAGCCTGGCTGCAGGAGATGGGTCCACGAGGACATGGCGGTGTTTGTGGGGCCCGTGGATAAGGCCTCTCTGTGATCCCGGGTCTCACATTTGCCACGGTGGCAAATCGGTGGTTTTAGTGCGGTATTTCCCGGTGATAAGTCACTTCGCCGGGCATGTCCCACATGCCCTTAACGTAAAATGTGATTTCCTCTCCTCAAAAAAAGGTAAGCCAATTTATTGCTTTTACACTTTTGCCAGGCGTTAGTTTTCTTAATTTTAGATAATCCCTTGGGAACATTACTTTTTTGAAATGTACCCTATATATCCTTTCTTGTATCCCTGAAAACTTGTATGCAAAATTTTATGATGATCGGTTGAGTAGTTAAGGCGTGAAAAGGTAACAGACAGACAGACAGTTACTTTCACATTTTTTTTTGTTTTATTTTAAGGTCCGCGGTCTGACGGTCCACGAGATGGTAGATGGCTACCGTCGCCACCTACCACAACAATGCCATAGGTGCTGCAAGTGAGCTGCCGACCATAGAAGGATTAAGGATAAAGGACGAGTGAAGGATGGGGGGATAAATGGCTCTGGCATGTCTTACTCACTCACCGAGTGAGTGATTTAAAATACATAGTATGGACAATGGAATATACATAATATGAATTACTATGGGATTCTTCACGATTCTTTATAGTAACAAACACGCCTTCTATTATACAAATCTTCAGTCAAAATAAATTCGATTTCAAGCCAAACAAAACTACATTAGGGGTCAATGTAATGCTTGTTTGTCTTCTTGACTCAGTGACGTAAGTGTTTACGTTTAAGTGTAAGTATATTTAAAAGTGCTACAATTATCCCCCACGAAAAAAATTCCTACGCTCGCTCCGCCCACGTCCCGCCACCCGAGAGTTACAAGTTGCTCGGCGGCTCTCTAGGATTTTTTTTAATATATCGCAAGATACAGCTTACGTAAGGTTGAATATTGCGTACATTATTTGAAGCATGATTTGGTGTGCACTAGCTCGGAACTAAACAACGTAAGTCTCAAAATTGTTTTCGTTAATTATAGGAGTAAAAATAAACCTAAGTTTATTTTATTTTGACAATCACTGGTAAACAATGTTTCCTTGCTACGAGCAGTTTTTTGGCGATATAACTCAAGCCGTTTAGTAGAAAAATGTAATATTCTCCGGAAAAGGCGCCGATTTCGATCAAAAAATGTATCGAATGAAAATCACCTAATTATGTTTCTGACTTGATAATCTACAGATAAAGGTCTCAAAATATATATATGTAAATTCCACATTGATCAGATATGTGGTTGACTCAGCACATTTATTTAAAGTTCCCTTAGTTTCACAGGGCCTGGCCTTAAGAAAATATGTGCAACGTATCGTAGATGATTATTTTTGACATTTTAACATTGGTTAATCTTTAACTATTATATGATTAGTTATTATTTTTTAAACACGCACTAAAAACCATTAATAAATTCATTCAATAACTATTCTGATGTCGATTCAATATAATTTTATTTAGACCATTCATTAACAGACTGAGATATATTGAAATAAATTGACTGATACATGTTTGTCAATTAATTCAATCGTCAATAATCAATCATTGTCAAAATACTTCAAAGATTTACAAAAGGTCTGTATTTAGCTGCCCGGACCACACTATACGAGTTGTAGTTTTATAGTCATCGTCTAATTGCAGATTATCGCAGATGAAAAATCGGGACTACATATTTTTTTTTCTTTTCCGATGGCATTAGTCTCTGCTATTAGTATTGCGGAGAATATTCCAGAGACGGAGAATTGTCATGTGGTTAGTACCTTCATGTCGTTGTAGGTTGGTCTTCAAACACATGAAGGAATTTTTTCGGTGTGTTTTTCTTCACCTTTAAAACAAGTGTTAATTATTTCTAATCCACACGTGAAATTGGTGTTATCAAAGGTGCTGTCCCGACTGAGAATCGAAATCTACTGTGACGGCAGTTTACTGCGTTCGTTCCATTCTGCACTCAATATTCATCGTTAAGGTCATGGTTTTACAAGTAAACTGCAAGAAAAACGCTTGCTGAATACTATTCAAAGAGGTTTAAATAATATACTATATTTAATGCTACATATAAAGTTAAATACCTTTGATTCATACTCTGTAAGAGCTAAAACTATTGTTTGCGTGGATGTATGGACGCTTGCTACCCTTCACGCAAAAACGGCACGGATTTGGATGAATTGCACACAGATAGATTATTACCTGAATTAATATATAGAATATTTTTTATGTCGAAAAATGTTGGGTTCCCGAGGGATTGTCTCGGGCACCGTCGTCACAGCGTTAAAGATATCAGATATTTTCTCGGTTGTTATATTTTTTATTTTTAAACGCGGACGAAGTCACGGGCCCAAGCTTATATTATAATATGCTTAGGTATATACAATAAATTTAAGGATTACGTCAAAATGGGCTCATATTATAAATAAATGGCATATGACTATTGTATACTATAAATTTGTCACATTAAATCCACGAATGATTTTAAAATAATTTTCAAGGAGAAACGCCTCTGTCAGTTTCTCCGCTAACTTCTAAACCACCAAACCGATTTTTGATACGATTTTCACTAATGATAAGACCAATAAACGAGGAAAGTTTGTTCATACAATTTAAAATAATGCATCCGTGCGAAGCCGGAGTGGATCGCTTGTAAACTATAGGCGGACAGACAAGACGTTTACTTATAATAAAGGCAAATTTACGATAAGTGACATTAATTATACAATATTTGCGGATGAATTTATCGCTATGACAATCACTGTATTTTCACTAATTTACGTCTCTGAATGCGCCAATAGCCACAAATTTAGTTTTATTAAGATATTTTGTATACGAGTATGTAGTAGGGGTGTTTGAATGCATGACATACTTTTTCTCTCTTTTCTTATCACCCATTAGGTAGCTAGTGTCTTCATTTGCTCTTCGAAAGAAAACCATTACTAAGCTATGGATCCTTTTTACTATTTATACCACCAAATTATTGATTATTAATTTTTTGATTATTGATTATAATAAATGTATTTCATTCATTTATTTATTTACAGCGAACACCTCAATCTGGCCTTAATATGTAGCCGCAGACACAAACCGCATATCAACTTATAATTACATATTGTCCTTTTAATCTATCGAAATACCACTTACCTTGATACACTAAAAAATAGGTCATTATTTAAAAATTGTACCTAATCAAAATTAGAACAGCATTAAATTAGATAATGAAAAGAATCTTCCCAGTACGAGCGTCTTTACAATTTGTAATTTATTTGAAAAGAACAATGTAACGTCAACTCAGTTAATACATAAATAAAACATATCTTCACGATATATTTATAATACGAATTTCTAAACCGCCTCCGATCTAAGAGCTCCGGTGTTTTGCCAAAAAACATTCCAGTGCTTGTACTCTGTGTATCTGATTTAACAATCTAGGCGAAAATGTAGTAATAAATAATAATGCGTTGGTGTTTATATTTGGCGCTAGCATGCGCGGGCGCTACCCCGCCACAGTGATCTTTAGCGGTCGGATTGCGCGCGACGCCCGTCCGTCGACCGATCGACACGCCCCGCAAACACCCGTGCTTAAAACCGCACCCTATTCCAAAATGTACGTGTAATCTCAACTTTATTTATACAAATATTCATATGTAATTTTTTTTTACTGTGTATCCGTTTGTTCGTTGTGATAACTGCGTCTATTTGAGCGCAGTGTTTCGAGTGTTAATGTCAAAGAAATACTAGCACGATAGAAATAATAGTGCTGAAAGTGTGGCCGATAGTAAATAGATTATAATTTTCTAGTTAATAAAGGATTGAGGGCGTAAGTCATGTATGATTAAATAAATATTATTTTTGTTTAGTTTTAATGAAAACGAAAATTTTTGCTATAAATAGATATTATTGAAGACTAGCGCATCGCTCCCGGCTCCGCACGGGTGCAATTCAGTAGTTTTTGAGATTATCGCGAGAAAATACAGACAGACAGACTCGGCGGGGGACTTTATTTTATAATATGTAGATTTAGTTAGTTTTAAATGTTTAAGTATGCAAAATAAATAACTAATTACAGTGTATAAGTATATTCGTAAGTAGGTACAGTGTCAAGAAATAAGATATCATACATTTAATACTAAGTAAAACTTCCACATATAATTATGTAGTAACAAACGAACTGAAGTTATTTGTTACGAAGTAACTTAAATTTTATTTATAAACGACAATGAACTTTACAAACACAAGTTGTTTTCTCGTGGAAAATATAAACATAAAAAAAACAGGGGGAAATGAACTTTCTTTCTACTTTTGACTTCAGGTAGTGATTCCTAACTTTCTTCTCTTTCATTTGGTTTTTTGATAATAATTAACATTCGGAAAAGAAACAAATATTTTTTTGGAATGATTCTCTTTAAAACAAAACATTGACTAAACTTATATTCCTTTAATCTCGTAAACAGATTAGTAGGATACACTCTGTTCAGATATTATGAACTGAACATTCCCTTTCGCGGCACTTACCTACCTTAAATAGCACGTTAAATAATGTTAGGGTATACTAGCTGGTGCCTGCGACATCGTCCGCGTCTGACATCTGCATTGCTATTACACTTTTGTGTCAGGCTTTAGTTTTCTTTTTTTTTCTTTTTTAATTTTAGATGATTTCACGGGAATAGTATTTTTATTCTGGGTTAAAGGTTCTTTCCTGTATCCCTGCAAAATTTCATGATGATTGGTTGAATAGTTAAGGCGTGAAAAGGTAACAGTCAGACAGACAGTTACTTTCACATTTATAATATTATTAAGGACTAGTAAGGAAAAGGATGAATAAGAGACACCAGAGCCCATCTCATCATTTTTTTAGGATTTTGAACGACTTTTCTGGCGCTACAGAGACCTTGGTATAAAAGCGACAGTAGGTACTAACCGTCTGTCTGCCTCTTCGTCCAACCTTCACATAAAAAATTTTTCATCAGCTATTCTATATAATGTTCAATTTTATAGCATATTTTATGTATATTATTAATATTATATACGTACTAGCTAACCCGACAGACGTCGTTCTGTCAAATTTAATTTGACCATGGTGTTTGCGAGCAATTGTTCTAATTTTCTCTTCATAAGAACCTTCCTCAGAATTCAACAAATATCTGATAGATTAAAAATTGCAGATTATGTCCAACCGTTCTCGAGTTTTGCGCTTAGCAACACATTCAACGATTTATTTTTATTTTTACAGCTATCACCTTTATTTATTTTATTCAATAAGCAGATACAACTTTAAAAAAAACGATGTTCGCATAAATTCTAAAACTACTTAAGAAAGAAATAGTATTTATATGAAGAACGTCGATATAAGCAAAGTGCTTTCTAGAAGAAAATAAGTGCAAGTACTTAAACAAGATAACTAAATAAACAATAAAAACTTTTTTTAAACAAAAAATTTTGTAAGTGAAATGAAAAAAATTAACGTGCCAAAAGCCCCGCACATCAACTCAATTCATTTACAAAAAGAGCGCTCTGAAAGGTCTCTGTAATAATGTGTTTTTGCAGATATAACGCTGCGGGATAAAAGGCCTGTAATATTCCGGTACGCAATGTTTACCAGGTATTCAAATACAGCGTTGACATTTAAAAAAAACCGTAAGCGTTCACTTGAAACACCTCAATTTATTTTAAACGCACTTAATTAATTTCTATTACAAGCTGTAATTTATATTATAAACTAAATCCCGACTTTTTATTAACCGCTGTAACTTCTGCTTCTGAGGAGTTGGTTATTCCGCAGACTACTTGATGTTGCAACACTAGGTTAAGGTTACTAGGAATCAATCACATTAATCGAACCTTTCACATCACATCAATCGAACATATGGAAGTTAGTGAAATCCCTTCGTTAACCAGGAAATATGCTGATAGTGTTCAAACGCCTGAACAGATCTTCATAAATTATAACTAAGATCAATCACGATCACATTATCTTTTAAATTAAAAAAAAAACGGGCATAATTAAAATAATCCGTCCATCCGTTTGGGAGCTACGATGCCAAGATATTCAGATGGACATATACATAGACAAGTTTAACGTGTTTAAACTTGTATCACTTCGTTTTTGTACCGGGCGTGGGGGGTTAAAAAATAAACAGAATTTAAGAAGAGTCAGTACATTTAAAAAATATATAATTATATTTGCGAAATCCGTATTCACAAACTATTAAATTGTAGAGTAACATTTCGATCAGACGTTAAATTGAAGCCGCCCACACAGCAGCGCCTATCAAAAATCAAATAAATTTGGCCCGGGAACATTTTTAGGTCGCTCTTCAGTGACCGTTCACACGAATGACTGCTTAAAAATAAACTTGCGGCCGGCGACGGCCGGCGGCCCGTGGAGACCGACATTTTCATCGGGTGCACTTTCTATTTACAACAAGCCAACGGAGCTCCCGAGAGATAACACTGTAGCTAACAAATTACATAACTGCCATGATCATGCTTTCAAGACAAGAGGTGTTGAAGTACAGTCTGCCTATTGATATATCTACCTGTAAAATTATCTACTAGATTTGATCTCGACTTCACATATTCCTAACTAGAAATCTCCCGACTTCGCACGGATGCAACTTTTCTAATTATTTTCACAGTCATTAGTTAACTTTGACCTTCACATTAAATTGTGCTTTTATTGTGGGAGTCAACTACAAGTACATCAACATAATAATACATAAATGCTATGCTATGCATAAATGCTACAATTTTGTACGTGGTATTATATACAAAAGTTATACATGCACTAGCTGGTACTCGCGACTTCGTCCGCGCGAAAAATATAATAACTGAGAAAATATGTAATATTTTCATCGCTGTGATGACGGTGGCGCTGGACAAACGTGCACGTGAAAAGTGGAGTAGCATCGCAGGGGCGGCAATGAACTAGGGAGGGCAAACACGACCATCCTCCTTGTACATCTGATAAGAGTGTGCGACTTTAAAATATAATAGGGTAAAGGAAGTTGTCAGTTGGTCTGGTGGCAGTAACCACGATTTTACAGGAGTTATTACCTACGTGAAAAAACTGTTTTTTTTTTATATTGTGCTCTGGTGAATGAGTTAGGAATGCCAGAACCCATTCCATTATTAGATAGCCACCTTCTAAAAAGTGACACGTCACCCTGTCAGCCAACATTTTTGTGAAATAAGTTAAAATATATATTTATAAAAACAAAATTTGGTTTACATTACTAGGTAGATAGTGTAGCTTCTACTCGGTATCTTAGGTCTCCAACTAAAATTAGTGTTGATTAGTTATTTTTCAAGTAACGCTAATTGGCGAGTAAATGTTACAAGTATCTTATTTCAACTTCATTCAAATTACCCTTAAATAATGCTACTCGAAGATGATGAAACTCGTACGATTTCTTACCGGTGACTGTAAATGGCGGTTAGCCTACTTGACACTTTACTCAAAGTGTCAAGTAGGCTCAAAGGTGAAAGAGGCCCTTAGTGAAACAATTTTAGAATCGTCTAAGTAGTTTCAAAAGTTTACAGTTCTTATAAATAAACAAACATTTCAAACTCTTTAGAGTATTATTGTACAAATTATACTTTCGATCAATAAAGAGTTAAGTAACATGTTCTGTTCTAAACACATAAAACAGGTATAGTATCTCCAATACACTGATTTTGATAAAATTTATTTGAACTACAGTCATAAAATATTATACGATATTGTAGACCGCCTGCTTGTTTGCAGTCATTATGTTGGTATAAAGATATTTCTGTATAATTTTCAAGGCAAACCTTACACACGTTAAAATAAATTAACCTCATCTATCTCCGCATAAACACAATAGTCATCTACTTAGTTAATATAAACAGACAATAACAAAGTCGTTATCTTGTTTTAGACTAAAATAATGCAACGATTTTTTTATATTGTTTCCATTATAATTTAGAGAATTTCTTTCAGAAATTATATATAGCAACGGAACTATCGGAACTAAAGATAATTTCCGAGACATCGTTTGCGTTGACATCTTCATTGCTGTTATACTTTTGTCAGGCGTTGAATTTTTAATTTTAGATGATTCCTCGGGATCTGTAATTTTTTCCTGTATGAAAGGTAGCCTATGTCCTTTTCTGTATCCCTGATAACGTATATGCAAAATTTTATGATTATCGATTGAGTAGTTAAGGCGAGAAAGGTAATAGACAGACTTTGACATATAAAACTTAAAAACACTAAAAACATTTAGGACTTTGAAACATCCTTTATAATGCGTACTGCCAAGCTCTGGAACTCCCTGCCGCCGTCTGTACTTCCGAGCTCATATAACCCAAATCTTTCAAAGTTCGAGTGAATAGGCATCTTCAGGGTGAGCTCGCTCCATCATATAGTCCGGTTAACGGAATTTAGTGAACTAAGAAGTTCTTCGATAAATTAACTGCAAATACAAAAATGTTAAAAAAAATCACATAATTTGGACAGACATTATTTCTTATTATGCCTGTCAAATGATTTATATACGAATATTGTAGAGAAATTAATGCAGATTATTTATGGACAGTTTTCTTTTATCTCTAATAGATTTCCAAAAAAGTTTCACCAAATGCCGTTAACTGTTGAAAGCAGGCGCTTTTTGAGGTTTTTCTGCCAGTCTAATAGGCCTCATCCTTGCTACACAGCTGGTTGTTGGCTAAGAGCAAACCCATCTTATAAAAAAAAACTTTATAATATTAGTATGGATTAGCAAAAACGATAATCAAACTGTTGATCCTTTACTCAATTGTGTGCATACCAGAGCGAGTTATGTAAACTAATTTGTATTTAACTTACTGTGAGAGCCAATACTAATTAACCCTTTCTGAATTAGCTAGCCGCTCATTTGAAATGGGATGTCTATAGAAAATTGACGCCCATTGATTAACTTGTAACATAAATCAGAAAGGGTTTAGCTAAGAGTTAGGTACATTTATTACGAACGTATCGACGTTTTTTACATTTACACATGGTCCAGAATTTGTATGACATTTGCGCCGCCGACCATAGTAGGAGTAAGGATAAGGGATTAGGATAGGATAGGAAGGAAAAAATGGTCTCTGACATCCCTTTCTAACTCACCGTAACACAACAAACACGCTGTTATTTCATGGTGGTCTTCTGTAAACGGGAGGTTATTACCGCCAGACGAGGTTACCCAAATGACTGCGAAACTCAGTACTTTCGATATTCAACTAATCACAGTACACATCGAATATAACATGTTTTTCTTACGTTCTGTCTATACTTCTATACATAACTTTCTGTGGGCGCTATCCTACTTTTAAACGGGTTTGAGGGGATTCCCCGTATTTAATCTAAGATCTTCAGCGCCTTATATAATGGTTTGCGGGAAAATAGATGGGAATGGGTTGATACTCGTAAATGTGATATAAAATACCTTAGATTAAATTAACTTCAGATAGTTCGTGCGACACCCAAATGATAAAGAGTACTCTCAAGATATTTATTTTGCCACGTGTCTCCTCAACACGTGGTAAAAGTGTGCAACCCTTCTCGTCGTATATATAGGATTTGATTTAGCGTAATTTGATATGTCTCCGATTTGGTTGTTTTCTTTAAGGACACGCTGTACGAGCGAGTGAAGTCAGGTATTGTCTCAACTTACTACCATGCGCGTATAGGCGAATAACCGAAGACGCTCTTGCGTCTATTCGCGCCGTTTATTGAAATTACGAAAATAATAAAGCATACGCCAGAAATTCCAATATTTTAGAAAAAACTTTATAGATAGTTACTATTGGCAACCTAATTTTAAATGTACATTAGGCTAAGTTCAGATGACCGCGCGACTCCGCGCAGCGTCGCGCGGTGAATGCATTCACATGACAGCATTGTACGCGCGGCAGTCTGGCATCAACATTTATTTGATCTATGCGTCTGTCCGTCCGTCTCAACCGCGCGGATCAACTAAACAGGTCGAAACATGTATGTAGTTGTAGAACTTGTACCGCGCGGTACCGCGTGCTGACAGGCGGTACAAGATCTTGCGCGCGGGTCGCAGCGCGCCGCGCGGTTATATAGACTAGACCAGTCTTTCCCAAAGTGGGCGATAACGCCCCCTTGTGGGCGCTGCAGGCCTAAAGGGGGGCGGTAAGAGACCCAGAAAAAAAAATGGGGGCGTTGTGTAGAGGCTTGGGGGGTGATTTGTAATTTCATTTAGCTAGGATGCCTCTTAGACACCGACTGCATGAGCTCTCGACTCTCAACTACAACTTGTGAACATCAACTAATATTAGTTGATTAAGAGATTGCTCAAACTCGGTTCGATATTTCTCTCCGCGTAGTTCATATATCTTTCCTGTTTTATTGAATATATATAATAAAAATCATGTCAATCGGTCGCTCCCTTTCGAAATGAAAGTAGACACAAACAAACAAATAAAACTATAATTTGAATTTATAGTGGTTTTTAAGTAGGTGAAAAAATGGGGGCGCTAAAAAATAATTTACTTTCAAAGTGGGCAGTAGACAAAATAAGTTTGGGAACCCCAGGACTAGAGACACTGTTTACTTTGATTTTGTTTGTACCGCGTAGATAGTCATCTGAACTTAGCCTTATAGTCAGTAATTGCATGAATTTTCGAAATTAATTATGCTAGATATTTTTATTTTGTTTTCTTAGGGTAAACGAACAATTACTCCATCTAAATTAATTTAGGAAAAAAGAGAAAATAATTTCTGTTTTTTTTTTCATACAAACCTTCATATTATATCTTAGAAATGTCATGAGTTTTTTTTTAATGTTATGCTACGACCAATAACTAACGAGTAATTACGTTGTATGAAATTAGTTGTCAAAGTGTAATGGCTTCATTAGTTAATGTTTTTAACCCCTGACTCCCGACGTAAAATAGGCGTGTTAAAACGTGCATCTGTGTATCTGTCTGTGAAATTTTAGCTCCCAAACAAATGGACCGATTTTGATCTGGTTTTTTTATTTCAAATCTGACGTTATTGGGATTTTTCTTAGCTATAATTTATGTTGATCTTTTGAGGCGTTTGAAGTTTGTGCCCATTTCCTAGTTAACGAAAGATTTCACTAACTTCCACATTTTTGATTGATGTGAAATTTTGAATACTGTTAATTTGGACACGGTAACCTTGACCTGATGTCTGCTGACCTGATCAAGAAGTCTGCTGGATATCATACTCCTCAGCAACTGAAAGCAGATATAGCGTGTTTGAGCTCATTAGAAAGCCAGGGGCTAGATTATAATTGTAATTATTGCTTGTGTTTTTATTAGTGTTGTGGGGGAGATTGGTGAGTGATTCACCATGGTCGCAGGCGACGTGACCCGACGTGCTTCGCTCACAGCACCATCTATGCACAGGCGGCCATCTGCGCGACGCGGCTCACTCGTCAAAAACCCACAAACTCAATCGCAGGTGAATTTTTTATCATTATCAAATCAATTTACAGCAAATCTTGTCGGATGATACAGATATTGACCTGTTTCACAGTTCTATAGTTAAGTCATTCAATAACTCTTTCATAACCTGCTTCTATAATTTAAATAATGGCTCCACGATGCATGCTCATTATTGTTATCCTTGAATGATCCATACTAATATATAATATTATAAATGTGAAAGTGACTGACTCTGTCTGTCTGTCTGTTACCTTTTCACGCCTTGATTACTCAACCGATCATCATGAAATTTTAAGAGCGTAGACGTACCATACACGTTGTCAGGGATACAAGAAAGGACATAGGGTATCTCATCCAGAAAAAAAGTGCTGTTTCCAGGGGATCATGTCAAAAATTCAAAAACCCCGAGGTCAAAAACCCCCGAGGTCAAAAAAAGTTGTTAGAATTTTTGTCTGTTTATGCACACTAATCTCTGAAATGGCTTGACCGATTTGAATACGGTTTTCACTGATTTATTTTAGCAAGCTTCCCGTAACATTTGCTTAGTGTTTTTCTGTTCATTCTAATTTGTTCACAAACATAAAGTTAAGTCTTACTGTTTAATTTCTGATTCTTTCTTTCAATCTGTGTTTTGTTGCTAAGATATTTTTTTATGTTATCATGACTATTCTAATTATTGAGCCGCAGCAAAACGGCAATAGTCCGAGAGATGTCAGATATTTTTATGTAGGTATTTGAGGCATCATGAAAACTTGTGCAATAATTATTTATTTAATATCATTAAATGTAGTAGGTATTTTAGGTGATGAAATATTTAAAAGTATATATTATTCGGTAGGGCTTGAGGTTTAGCCGGTGTGTTCAAAACGATATTTCTAAAAAAATAGAATATATAGTTTTGAAGCGGGTTACTAATTAAAAATAAGTATTTTCAAAAACACATTTTTCTGGGACATTCCACCTGATAGATGATCACAAATGTGCGAATGAAGAGTGCTATGCGAAGGCTAAAGTGTGAAAATGTCTAACAACAACTGTCCCAAAACCATAAATTAAATTACTCTTCAGTAAATACTTAAAATAGAGATATGCCTATTACCCTATCCTTAATTCTGATTCTGTGGCGTTGCTTGTGTTATAGGCGACGGTAGCCACCTACCATCAATGATATGGAAGCTACAGCTGTCACCAACCCTGGTGCAGGTGTTTACGGGTCATGATGGGTTTGCAGATTATCTGCACAAAATCAAGAAGGTTTCCAGCCCGGACTGCTTGTGCGGACATGGGGTAGCGGAAACCGTTCCACATTTATTAGTGGGCTGCCCCAGGTTCGCGCGAGCAAAGCAAATGATATTGATAATATGAAGCTGAGTGCTGATAATCTGCACAAAATTTTGGAAAATAAACACGTAATAAAAAAGTTTCTATCCTTCTGCCATAAAGTGGCAACGGTGTCAATCAGGACCTACGAATATTCGTAAATCAGGACGAATAAAAATTAAATGAAAAATGTATGAGATTAATGAAAAGTGATAACAGTAATAGTAATATTATATTTATATTTGCTTTATAATTTCTGAACAAGGTCCCTTGCTTTTTTTGCAAGGGATATTGTGATTTTCTTCATGTTCACGATTTGAAATTACATAAGCTATATATAACTACAAAACATTCTATCCTACTTTGAAAAAAGGAGTATCGCTCTCATCGCCTTCAGGGGATGAAATCCGCAGCCCATTTGGCCCGCGGGCTCACTTGATCCTTTTCGATCTCTTAAAGATCAATTCAGTCCACAAATGCAGTCACTTATCCACTTTATGGTTTTCTCAAACCATTGTTTTCTCAATACAATTTAGATGCATGCAAATAAGATGAAAAGGCTTACTGAATTTTCCTTTTTGCCAGCACAATACAGTTTTCGCTATCTGTGTGCTGTTGTTTCTCAAACACTTATGTGGTAACAAACTAAAGTCTATTGAAAATAGCTCATAATATAAAGCTCGTCTTAAACTGACGTTACCTACCGACGTGTGACGGACATTGCCCATGAAGCACAAAATGGCGTCCTGCGTAATATTGCGGCGTATGTCTAATGCTATTTATTTACTAAATTATATGAAACTAGTTACATGAGACGAAGTCGCGGTCGTCCGCGTTTATAACGCCATCTTGTCGTAACTACGGTAGCGCATCAAAACAACGATCTAGTGACGTTTCCTCTTAATAATATAAATTAAAATAAAACTATAACCTAAGTATATATTTGCATAATCATCTATACATGTCTAAATTGTAATCCATTTAATAATAGGTATGTCTGGAGTAGTGAACTTAACCTTTTATTAAGTTTATCTCTCAAGCAAAGAATTCGAAACAAATAAACCCACTGTTCTATATCATTTACTAAAGAAACTAAAAGGGATCGAATATTACATTAGTTTAACGAAGCTTAGTAATAATTTTGTAGCTTTTTGATGTAAGTATGATTGAACAAATGATTTAGTATTGTTATATTTCTTGCAAATACGCTTAGCTACTAATGAAATAACTTTGATATTGTTTTAATATTAAGGGGGAATTAATTTGAAGCAAGATGCTCTGCAGGAGCTGTTTATGGCTTAAATCTTAAATTGATTTAAGGCGAGGACTTAGCAGAAAAGCATTATTTTTGTTGCCTAATTTGACTTCTTACAGTTAAAAGTAAAACTTAGAAAAAAATACATGCTTTTTCAAATAGACTATAATATATTTGAAAAAGTTTGAATCAGGCAGTTTTATACAAAAATTCTAACTTAGTAACTAAGTGCCCAAAAAAAAACCTTTGGTGTCACAGTAATAAAATTTTCAGCGATTGGTAAAAATTGTGCTCGTTCTGGGGTTAGTCCTTGTCTTAAGAAATTATCATCAATTCATCATCATCTACTCAGCTGTTGGACGTCCTCTGCTGGATCCAGCCTTTGTTTTTATGTTAATATCATAAACTTAATAACATAAGTATAATAATTCGATTAGACCGCTCTTTATACATCCTAAAGATGACGAACCTACGAATGCTTGGAATTTTCTGTCGTCCTATAAAAAAATGGAAATATTATTCTATTCCATTTCGATTATACTAAAAGACTGAACGTAATATAATCAGCATTGTAAATTATGTTTAGTACCTTAATATACTAATGCTAGTGACAAAGCTATGATAGAAAACCGCGCTAAACGTATATTTTAGAGGTAAAATATATATCTCTCTATATCTGAAAAACTTAAGCGTCATAATTAAAAATTAAACACGATATAATACATAGATACAAAACACAAAAAATTCTAATGCTAGTTGCACAAAAAATTCTAGTTGAAAAGTGTATAAAAATGAAATTCTAAAATTAGTAACCAAATGTTGTCAAAAGTCAAATCATGTCAAATCAACGCCTGTTACACGTCATTGACTTGTTTACAATTTTTTTCTGCTTTCGTAGCCAAATTAATGTTTGCTTTTTATTTTAGACATTTTGTTTATGGTTGTTCTAGACATGGTCTATTCACGGATATAGAAATATATATAGATAGATACAAAAAGGTATCACTTTAAAAAATGTTCTATTATACATTGTAACTATTAAGAAAAAAATTTTACAATATTTTTTATACACATATTTCAAGAGACAGCTAAGTTGTTTAAAAAAAAATTGTGTGTCAGCTCCGACACACGACTGGAGTTTACTCCTTACGAACGATTACAAAATTTAAATTTTCACAATTCGAATACGCCGAAAAAACAACATTGTTCTTTTTTTAAATAATATTGTGTTGATGGCGCAATATCTCTGAAGATATTCCAAAATATTCAAAAAATAGAACGTAACTATAACGCATAACAACGCATTCGTGTGACAATTTTAATTTTACTCCCATAAATTTATATGTATATTATGCAGATATTATGCAAATCGATTCTTAAGGAGTAAACTCCAAAACTTAAAAAAACTTTTAGAGAAAAGTACAGGGTTTACTTGTAGCAAACACAGCTTGTGTGTGTTGCTTGTGTCCTCAGGCGACGGTAGCCATATACCATCAAGTGGACCGTCAGCCAGTCTGCCACCCTTTATAACAAATAAATAAAAAAATAAATTAATATTTTACTAAATGTTTGTTGTTATTTTACAGGAGGTGCCATGGGATATAATCGACCGATGCGCTCTGCCCATAGTGCTGTGCCATGCATTAGCCGTAGTACTATCAACACTATTGAACGCGTTCCACATTAGCAACATATCCGTGTTCACCTTGTTCCTATGGTTTGCCATCTCAATCACGGGATCGCTTTGGTTTTACCATAATTTACAGGTAAGATCACCATATACACCATCGTTCACAAATCTTGCACTTACTATTCTTTGTTATGGATTAAATACTGGAAAAAAATTACCATTACACGTGTATAGGAAAAAACAAGAACAACACTGACAAACAAATTCACATTCACACACACAACTGACTGAAATTCACATTCACAACTGTGACTATGGAGTTAAATATTTGAATATCAGAGGATTTTTTTAGAATTTCATTTATTAATTTACAGTCGAGAGTTAAGAAAGTTTAGAATTAAGTAATCGTTTACAAATATAATATAATAGAATATTAACAGTGTTAAATGACAATAAATTCGGATTCGAAACTTACTACTTACATAGTGTCTTTCTTACATCGTCATGCACAACTTTCGTAAGTACACACTAAAAATATACTCTAAATGCATAACATAAAAAATTGTAATGTTGTTATTAAGTTAAAAACATTAACAAGCGATTCTGGTAATTCATAATGAACGTACAAAGATTAAATAAAAAATAAATTTCCATGACGAAAAGCCCAGTGCAGTTAGGATGTAATCAATGTAAACAAAATGATAGACAGATACATTAACGGGTTGTTTAGCGCAACATGGCAAAAATTATAGAGGATTTCGATTGAAATTCAGTCACATATACAAATAGCTATTATATTAGGCGAGTAGGTATATTACTGAGTTGTTTCGAATAATTTATTAAGTGTTCATAAAAGCGAGTTAAGTACGCCGGTCCGCGCGAACATTTGCATAGTTAGAGGGTCGCAATTTTAATTATAAGTTTAATACTGAAATCTATATCTATCTATCTATACATATTATAAAATAGTCATATTATAGAAACAAAAACTATATTTTATTATAAGGGAAGGAAGGGTCATAGTCGCCAGTACCATTGTTGCGCTACCCACCTTTAGGGTAAAGGATAAGGTATTTGGAGCGGATGGCAAAATTGACTCTGACCTCCCTTTACCACTCACCGAAATACAAAACCACACGAGTTTTCATTTAAAGGTGGCCCAGTTTATGATTGCATAACGCCTTAACGCTTCAAATCTAATTGCGCAAATCTTCCGCAATAATGTAGTTATTTGGCTTGTATCATCTATTGTGGGAGTACATTTTTCGTTCTTAATGATTTCATATATATTTAAGAGACAGCGCGTGGGCGTCCCTCGAATGTCTAGAAAGTAAGAACTCTACATTCGAGCATTAAAGTCAGTATACAATAAAAGGCGGCAGTCTGGCTGACGGTCCACTCGTCTGTAGGCGTTCGCCATTGCTTACGTCATAAGGGGTGAAATCCTGACACAATAAACACGTTGAGGATGGGGGCTACGGCATCACTTATAAACACCAACTCTATACGTGATATTATATCCAAGTTGCCATTTTTAAAAACTTCGATTTGGGTTGAAAAAGTATTTTAACTAAATAAATTTTCAAAAATAATTTCTTAGCAGATGCCTTAGACGAAATAATAAATAAAGACAGAATTTCGCAGGTAACATAGTGTAGCCGGTTTTGTAAATATATAGTGCGTAGGCCGGTGTTGACATAATAATTCTGTTTTATTTATTTTTGTTGAAAACATTGGTTTCCAAGATAACTTACGTGTGAAATGCGGTTCCATATTTCTTTTTATTTTTTGAGGACTGATTTTTACACCCTTTCCTTACACAACTCGCCGTTTTAACTAGTGAAAATAACTCTGTCTGTCTGTTGCCTTTTCACGCCTTAACTACTCAACCAATCATCATGAACTTTTGAATACACGTTCTCAGGGATACCGGAAAGGACATTGGGTCACCTTTCATTTAGCAAAAAAAAATTTTTTTTAGATTTAGTAGTTTTGGCTGTGCGTTAATAGTCTGCTGTCAGTACAAACGTTTTTATAAGTACACACCTATAAATTAATAAATTTATGCTCTTTTCTATATATAATAACTAAAATGTAAGTTTAGTAATAATAATTTATAAGCACATTAGATAATTAAAACATCGTTGCAATCCTGAAATCAAAGTCTAAATTTATAATAAGCCGACCTCGACCCGCCGCGGGATCGCCACTAAACTCAAAACGCTTGCGTGTTCGAAGAGCGAATAAACTTTATTATTATGGCTCTTTCAAATGTACGAGCACTGATGAAAACATGTCAATTGCACTTACAAAGTCAATTTGACGAGTTCTGGATTTAAATAAAATATGGCGTAAAGTAACTTACTATTAGAAATTTAGTAGAGGCTGGGCACACTGCGTTTCGCAGTTATTTGGACAGCCCATCTGGCGCCCCCTTATACAAGACCACCGTCATATAACAGCATATGTGCTGTTGTGTTTCGGTGATTCAGTAAGGGATGCCAGAGCCCATTACTGGTGTTATTCTTTATCCCTTATCCTTACTCGGTGTTATAGCAACTTACCATCAAGTGAAGCGTCAGCCTGTCTGTCGACCTTAACATTAAAAAAAACTATATTCGTTGCTCTTACTAGATGATATAAGAAAAATGCTATAATTGAATCGAAATAGTAGTAACATTATAAAAGAAAGTCTTGTTAGTTACACCATTTATAATTCGAGAACGGCTTTACCGATTTTTTGTGATCAATGATTTGTTGAATTTGTCTCCCCGAATCGCAGAATAACTATTAAAACATCTGAAATATCTACGAAAAAAAAATGTGAATTAAATTCATTTTCTCATACATTTTGTATGGAACGGGTTTTTTTGTCTAAGGCGGTACGAAGTTCACCGGGTCAGCTATTAATATATAAATAAATTAACTTTTATATAAATACTAAAGTATATGTTTGAAAGAGTAATTTCAAGCAAAACTACTCAACGAATCTTGATGAAATTTTGTAATAATATTATAATTCATCGATTATAATAACATCGATGTCGCGGACAAATGCTTAGTAGTAAATACATAAATAATTAAACATAATTTACGCCTTATGGTATAACAAAAGTACAAAATGAAGACTTACATAATTATGAAATTCTTTATATACTTTAAAAACTATTCAAAAGCGAAAATGTCTACAAGAAAAAAAAATCTGAAAAAGAATGAAGCTGATAATAAAATAACGGGGTTAGCTGCGTGGCGGTTTATGAGGCATACGCCGCGGCACCGCATTTGGCAACTTTAAATTACTGTATGTGAATACGGGCGGTACATGAATATTCATAGACATTAATAAAGCCACTGGTGCAGTTTTCTTTACGTAGAATGTAATTATCAGAGCCCTCATATGGATAACGGATACCACTAAATAAACTGATATACTGAAAACATACGGATGCTTCAATTGGGCGGTAATTTTTTCTGGTTGGGAGTTATTTATTTGTCTATATTATTTTAACAAACCTAACAGTATAACATTTTATTTGATGTGAGATTCACAAGGCAGAACTAATGGAGAATATATTTTGTGTGCAATATTTATTTGGTACGCAAAACTCATTCAATAACATAAAAAAAATTAATGCCAAGTTTATTTTTATAAAACAAGCCAAGGCAGGTTACGGAATGTAGATATTCCCAATTTAACTCAATCTAAAACCAAACATTTTCATATTTTTTTTAAATAAATAAATATATGCAGAGCTGCTAATGTGAAAAAATCTATACTTTAATCCATTCGTGTTCCTAGTTTTATTTCTTAGTAGTTTAACTTAGTAACTTTCAAAAACATCTATGAAAACTCTCATATTTATTTAACCACTAGCTACTTGTGCAGCTCTAGTTACTAGCTACTATAGCACCCACATGAAAAGCTAAAAGTATACCATGTCCATTCTGAAGGTTTATTCTAAATATTGGTGAAAGTATTTTTGATATCGGATAAATAGTTTCTTGGATTACCATCTGCACATTTGCTATAGTATCGCGCGAGCGACTGAGTTGCTTTGCCTAATTTGTACTGAGGCCGCACATTAGCTACTATAGCGCGGGCAACGTTTCATTGACTGACATGATGGACTAAGGTGGAGAAAAAGTGTACTAGGATCCATTAATCGGGTCCTTGCAATGGATTCAAGTGGACAGAGCGGTTTCATCTAGGTTCGGCTTCCAGGTTGTTGCTTATGTCAACTTCGAAACTGCACAGATCGTGAGCGATTGTTCTCGTCCCTTCAACAACTGATTTTATGCGGGAAATATCGCTCTAGCAACAGAATAGTTGCTTTATGCAACAGGTATATCATGTATGACAGGACTGTGTGTATGCAAATGGTCGCTTTAGCAACTGAAAGCTCACTTTCGGTTCGTTCGGTTCAGTTTCGCTTGACGAAGCAAAGATGCCAATGTGCGGTCTCCCTGAGTAGGTACTATTGTCTACTACGTATATTCATACTTTAATAAATTTGACAAGTTTTTTTTTGTCATTTCTAGGCTTTCTTTCATCTTCACAAACTAAAAACTTTTATTCTCTGTAGTAAGAACAACTCTAGGGATTGAAGTTAGAATTCGGTTTCTATCCACAGGCGTTAAGAAATCTCTCTAACCCAAGTATCATTAAAATTAGGACAGAGTTACTTTCGCATTTATAATATTAGCATGGATTAAGATTTACTGGCTTAAGAGCGGCGACGAAAAATTATAACGCAGCCTTTATCCTTCCCTTGAGTTTAATCTAAATACCTACTAAATTCCATCAAAATCGGAGAATCGGCTCAATAGAAGTAGTTTTAATTATGAAAACGTAACGAATTAATATAATTATTTAAATAACTAACGACTCGCCCCGGCATCGTGTGGTGGAATTTTTTCAACAATATATTTAGACAAACCTTCCCCTTTTAACGCTCTTTCCATTAGTGAAAGTATCAAAATCCGTTGGCTGGTTTAGTTATCGGAGCGGCTTTATTTTATTATATTTATAGATATTAATAACTATTTGTGTAAGTACAAAATACCGTTAAATTATTTATAAGTACATACAAATGAAAAAAAAACTGTATTTTCATGCCTGAATTCTTAAATTAGCAAAGATGTATTTCTACCTAAAGGTCAAAGAGCCTCGCATATGTAGTGACATACGGTCTCTCAATCTGATATGTAATAAATTCAACGTCAGCAGTGATGGGGTAGAGTATGATTGATAATTTCACAACCCATTAATGAGCGGAGAATTTTTACATTTAATCTTGAACATTGTTAACAAAGACGGAGATAATATTATTATGTGGCCTGAAAGCATTCCCTGCCCACGTGTAACCCTGAATAGCTACGGAGGGAAACCATCAACAGAGCCCTCTTGTTTAATATCCGCTAATAAAAGCCGTCAAGGAAATATTTTAAATATTCTACGTTAATTTACTTTGAGAATCTGTTAGCAAGTATCTATGTGGTTGAAATAGATATGTAATAATAATGTAATAACTAAAATTTCACTAAAATAGTCTAGCATTTTAATAAAATTAACTTTTATTCGTTACTATAGAAGACTACTTCTTAAAGAGGATGTCTATTTATGTTGAAATTATATATTTTTATACAACTTTGACATCGTCATCATCTGTATCTGGATTTAGACCTTCCCAATGGACTACGATCACTTACGGTCGTTGACTCTTTCCTATGCCAATTTACTTTTGCTATGCCTCCTCTTCGGATGATATCTTGGGATGCGTCTTTGCATGACCACCAACCCACAACTTTTCTTCTCGAAGAAAAGTTCTCGGTTACATTCCGGATGCAATGAAAAAAAAAAATCAGTTATTTTTAATTGTCACTCCAAGAAATCGCGAACAGATTTTCTGGCCTGCCAGTTATTATTAAACATAGAAGACACTGTAAAAACAGTTGAATTTGCAAAAAAGTTTAGGTAGCAAATAGAAAGAGTCAAGATTTGATATAGAGGACAGAGTCCTGGCATTCCTTTACTTCGTACGCTAAATTATGCCGGCTAATTTTTAAATCTCAAAACAATGACGAGCACTGTAAAATAATAATATAAAGTTACCTAATATATACACTTGAGTTACTGTCGCGGTGAACAAATCTAAGTTCATTTTAAGGAAACAGAAACGGTCGGTCTGCAATCGCTCGAAGACAGACGGCTGGTTGCAGACTTGAGGTTTCTGTTCGACGTGGTCAACTCTGTAATAGATTGCCCAGGTCTAGCCGAGCGAATAGGATTGCGTGTAAGTGTGGCTCATACTAGGCGTAAATGTCTTTTTGACGTTGGAAACGCGCGTAACAACTATGCCAGGAACTCCGTGTTGTGTAGAATTGTGCGTACATATGAAAACAAATTTAATGATCTCGACATTTACTTTTTGAGTAGAAGATCTTTTATTGAGCGAGTGCTTGATGGTCTGCACCTTACTCCGAAATGACCTGGTCCTCTCCACTGAGCAGTAGTACCACACACACTTTATTTAATTTTAGATACTTGTATATGTGTGTATATATTTTGATACCGTTTTATAATTACTTCAATTTTTTTTTTTGTGTACCTACTTATAAATTTTAATATGTCTAACCTTGTAATAGGCTATATAAAAATTTAATTATTTTTTTAAATATACTTGTGAAATGTTACATGCTGTAAGGTTAGCTCCTAAATAAATAAATAAAATAAATAAATAAATATGCAGACGCTTTTAGGTGTGGGCGGGAAGTTAATAATTCTAACAGATCAGCTGTGAAGCCTTCTTTGGTTCTGTCTAGACGGAGAAGGACCGGGCTTAGTGTTCGTCTGTAATATATACTTACAGCTACCTGCTTGAATGCATTGAACGTGGAGAAAACTTAGTTGGCTCGGATAGTACATGGATTATTTTGTACATCGGTTAGTGCCCGCAACACTTGGCTATAATATAGTTCAGAAAAACTCTATACATTTGCGATAAAAATTTAACATGGTATAATTATAACATTGGCGCTTTTATTTTATTTAAAGTCACGAAAAAAGCTATTCACTCATTCATTTCAATTTTATTCGAACATGTGGAAGTTAGTGAAATAAATCCCTTCGTTAATTAGGAAATGAGGTGATGGTCTTCAAACGCCTGAAAAGATCTTCATTATAGCTAAGAGCAATCCCAATCACGTCAGCTTTCTAACAAAAAATCTGGATCAAAATCGGTCCATTCGATTGGGAGCTACGATGACACAGACACACAGATGGACCGATACACAGTCACACAAGTTGAACTTATAAAACCTCTTTTTTGCGTCGGGCTTCGGGAATTAAAATACTGTTTACATTGTCACTGGTATTGACAGGTATTACACAAAAGAGCCATGGATAAAAACTTTTTTTTAAAAACCTTGAAAGTACATGCACTGCTACAAACATATTTTCATTTTAAAATTCGTAGAGGTTTACGAAGCCTCTAAAAACGACTGTAAAAACACACGGTCAGTGATGAACGAATCCAGAATTTTCCAATGACCTTTCAATAATATTATAAGGAGAAAATTTTTGTATTTTTGTTTGTCATGAATAAACTCAAAAACTACAAGACCGATTTTAAAAATTCTTTCACCTGTAGAAAGCTACATTATCAGCGAGTAACATAGGCTATATTTTATAAAGTAATCAATCAATCAATCAATCAATCAATCAATCAATGAAATCATTTATTCGCCTGTACACAGGTGTATAACCAAACCTTGCAAATAACATAATAGCGTCCCAGCATTTACTTCCACATATGGTGTGCAAAAAATTTAAATTATAAGTCAATCATAAAACTAAACTGATTTGCAGTCAATTAACAATTATTATAAACAATAAAAATCACTCAAAATATCTGAATATAAAAGTTATTCAATAAAAACTATAAAAACAGAAATACATTTATCAAGTAATAAAGCAAATAAAAATCTTTTAAATTTATAATAAGTTAAAGTTTTAACATCTTTAGGTAATGCGGAAGAAGTCGCGTGTAGTAATACATATAATGGTGACAAATCCAGAACTTATATTTCCAAAGTGTTCTAAGTTCACTGAGTTAAAGCTAATTCTTATATGTTATGAAAGTAACTAAGCATTCTCAACATAACCACTTTAACAGCACCCTAAGTGACTTTAACCGCCTTTACAAATTACCAATAGTATGACAACGGATAGAATATTATATTTTATCATCAATCAATTTTAATAATAAATCTGTAAGGGTCGGTCATGGAGTAAGTTACTTTGTTTTCAGAGATATCGTGTTTATAGGCTCTATACATGATACTGAAACTAAATTGACGATTTTTAGAATTTTTTTCTGTATGTATCTATGTATGTATGTATGTATGTATGTATGTATGTATGTATGTATGTTCCTCCATAACTATGAAACGAATTAACTGATTTTCATGAAACTTGCTAGATATACATTTGGACGTGCGGGACACAGGATAGGCTACTTAATATTTTTCAACGCGGACGAAGTCGTGGGCACCAGCTAGTTATAAATAAAATGTTCAAGCAAGAATGTACCGCAGACATCGCTAACTGGACATAAAGTACTTATTTACGGCACCTGCCGCCTGTTTTATATCTAATTTTACTTCTAATATATTTACCCACAAAGTTTCATTACATCCTATATCTATTAAAACAGTGACGTCTTCGTATTGCGTATTTTATATTGGAGCATGAAAATGTCGGCGGCCAATCTTAAAATTAAGCATAAAATGTTATTCTACTAATATTATAAATGTAAATGTTTGTGAAGATGGATGTATGGATGGACATCTTTCACGCAAAACGGTTTAACAGATTTTTATAAAAATTGGCACACAGGTAGTTTATTACCTGGATTAACATAAAGGATACTTTTTGTCCAGGAAAATTGTTACATTCCCGAGGGATCGTCTAAAAATGTAAAAAATTGGGCGCCACTGTCCTTATAGCGGATAAAGATGTCAGATATCGTATTTTCTCAGATGTTATATTTTTAATTTATCAACGCGGACGAGTCTGCTGGGACCGCTAGTATCATTTTATACAAACTTAATTTAGACACGAAAAAACAAAAGAATAAAATAAATAAATTTAATCATGTCGCATATGTTTAATCATGTCGATACTTTTTCCAGACTTTTTCCTATTACGTTAAAATACGGGTTAATTCAAAAGGCGATTTGTCCAAATCTATTCTGTTCACTCTCTCGCTTCCATCGATTAGGACTTTGTACGTACATTTTTACCATATCAATTTTATTATTTGCCTACTGCGAAATCTCACCAGAAAACCTTTTTACCTAAATATCTTTATAAGCATATCTATTATATCTTTAACATCAACGTTTGCCATTTGCTCGTCATTATATATGTATGAGCACATGCTAATTTAGTCGGTCGCGTTTATTTCAAAAATATTCTTATACAAGTTATTTTATCTTAAATGGCATAACGTCAGTGAAAGGTTGAAATGTGTGTAAGTCTTCTTCTTCATGTGACTCTCCATTACTGATGGTCAATTTCTTAAATTTCTCCTTGTACTTCACGAGTTTGCCTGTGCTCCACAAATCCTCATGAAAATATCTCTATTTTTAAATTATTACTTGTATTTATGAAATAATCAAGTTTTCATTTCATTAAAACTTTATATATAATATATGTGTACCTACTTGGAAAATATAGACTTGGTGTGGACTTCTCGCTGTTACATGACAAATTGCGAAAGAGGCTATAGTATTATGTTGGCCGCTTCAAAATAAATGGTGTCATCACTACATCTGAAAACCAGATTTAAAATAGGTTAACGGCCTTGTTTTTATTTATGTAGCACTTATCAATCTTTCTTGAATTTCTCTTAATAACATTCTACGCTTCAAATAGAAACATCTTCAATACCACAGTGTTCGAATGAAATATAATATTCATTGTATATACATCAGAAGATTCACAATTTTCTTAAAATATACACAAACAAAATATGACTGTAATAGAAAAATCTCGAGAAATTCGCGAAAGGCCGTGACCGTTGTTGCTAATTCATTTGATGTGATACTAGCTGTAAGGGGCTACACTTTAAATGTGTCTGAAATTTCATACGTTTAAACTTCAAACGTATAAAATATCCCATACCAAAAGTACCTACCCAATACGTCTATAGATGTTTTCACTTCAAAAATGAATCGACAAATCCTTCCTGCCACATTGTCATAAATACATAAATAGAAACATGTAAATGCACCTATAATACAAGGACAACTTATTTAAATAACAAAATTTATGCAATTACGAACAGTGATTGGTGCGTGACTAATACCAGTGAGTGCAAGAGAAGTTTAAGGGTTAATGAGCCGCCAACCCTGAAAAAGTTAACTGCGAACGTCACAGCGTCAGGCATACCATCAAATGATCCAATAAAATATTCACTCAGCACTTATTATAACGGACATCAATCAACCTGTCGCTGTCTATTTTCGACGAAACCTTAATTTCGTCGCCGGCTATTTATATCGGATGTAATATAACATTTCTTTTGCGTCGGTGGCATTAAATTAATTTGTACTTAAGAACAATACCACAGTCTTATTATTCACTATTAATAATAATACTGTGATAATACTGTTCAGTATGTTTTAATTTTTGTTGTGTGAGTTCAAAATTTTTAGTACGTCTTCAGCATCTCAGCGGTAGAACGTCCACCTTTGGTCATAGGCTCATAATTTTCTATTAGGTACGGTCTATTAATTACAAATTAATTTTCCGCCTGTATATATATTTTTATGGCAACAACGCAAAGATCTGTAAAATATGTTAAAATTTCTAAAAAAAAATCTTTAAACGAAATTATTGCCGTTCTAACAATCGTTTGTTTTAACGGCAATAATTTCATTCGAAGAAAAAGAAAAGTTAATTATTAAAATTATTAAACCACCAGCCTCCGGTTTCGCAAGATCCATTTCTTTTTTCTTCAAATTATGTACACAAAATTTCCTCGCTTTTCATTAGTGAAAACCATGTCAAAATTCGTTGGGTGGATTTCTCAGTTAACTTCTATTTATTTTTTCTCAGTTAACTTCTATAAAGAAGTTACTGAAAAAAAAAGACGCCTATAGCGAGTTTATTTTTATAACAGATAAAGATAATAAAGAAATTTAAAAATGCAGTTGCAATAGGTATATAATTGCAGCGAAATTGATTAACGGGAGCGGTAGAGCAGAGGTATAAAAGGTCGTGTCACGACCTTTAACAATGATATTGAATGTAAACAAGTTGAGAAATAAATACTAGGGCTCTTTCGTAGAAACTTAAACGTTATTTCTTTATAATCATGTTTGTTCCTTCCTTATAATTAATTCGAGCTAACCTTTGAGAGCTAATTAGTTTTTTAATAGAAAATACATATTCAATTTGGATAACCTTTGCTCTTTATAAAAGTCTTTGTACTTGTTTAAATCCCGGACTAAAGAACTTTCTAAAGGATTAGGTCTAGTTTTATGTTATTTTTATATATAAGTAGTATAATATGAATAGAGAGACAATTAATATTACCTATATATTAATTTATTATTTTATATTTTTTCTTAATGAAACATTCATTTGAAAATAGCATGTTTTCATTTTGCTGGTACACAACACAGTTTGTAAATAATCTATAGTTTGACATATTGAAGATCGTAGATTGTAGGCTCATTGGAGTGTTGGGAATGTACTGTACCGCGCCATTTGAGTGCAGCTCTGAAGAATGCGCTTATTGCTGAGACCAAACTAGTGGTAGTAACGTCGATAATTTATGCACTGTCGTGGTCTGTAAATTTTAACCACCTTAAGGTTTATAAATTACAAGCCCACATCTATTCACAAGGTTGATGAGATTATATGTGATTTGATTATATGTGATTGATTGATAACATGTTTTTCGAAGCGCTCAGATCAATTATTTTTAAACAAAATGCATAATAATATGCAGCTTGAGTAATAACGAAATACTCCTGCGCCGCACCTCATACCCCGTTGCACTCAATTCGCGTGCCTATAATAGGTAGTTTTCTTTTTACCAAGAGAAAAAAACACAAACAGCATACGTCCGCCAACCGTACAGTTCGTTTAGTTCAATTACCGCAAATCCCCAACGTGCGAACAGATGTGAACTACTGGAGCCTCGTATTTGTTTATTCATGGTTTTAAATGAGGTGGAACGACTGTTGCTTAATTCCTTTTATAGGAACATTATGTTCTTATGTAGGTATATTAAGCTATGCTATGTGTCTGTATAACCTAGAACTCCTCTGTAAACATTCTCGTTAGAGTTTTATTCAATGAAATCTATCTAACAATCAAATTTCTTTTAAGATTTATTTAATTTAATTACTCCTTAGTCATTAGTTTGGTTTAATGTAAATAAGTATTATGTAAATAAGATTATTAAGTATTATTTTTAAGTCAAATCATCATTTGTAATCATAAATTTTACTTACATATTTCCTGCAAAGCCAATTTCAAGTTAGTTTCAAGTTAATATATTTTCATTTTTCAACGCATACGAAGTCGCGGGCACAGCTATCATTAATATACCCGTATCTAAAATAGAAAAACGTTCACCAATATCTTTGGCCTATAAATAAAATGGAGAAACCAATAACAAATCAATATTTCCTATTCATGTCTACAAGTGTTGGTTCGATTGATGGTAATATTAATGCAATTTTAAACTTTTTATAGAGAGCCCAAGTCTGTCATAAGTATTTTTAGTTTCCAGCTATTATTGCTATTATTTGATGAATTAATTACTTGTGATTTTATAAAAAGATGAAACCACCAACACTTGTAAAGGTTTTAATTTTTAATTTAACTTATTTAAATCTAGCTGAATCTTTTTTATTTTTCATTTCCGTTGGAACTTCGGAATAAAAAAGTATAAAAACACTACTGTCAAAATGAAATCTGACGTGAATTTATTTTCATATAAGCGTCCATAAAATTGAGATTTATTGTTGAAACTAAACTTTTATATTTTTATACATATACAATACATACAGACGTTGTCCTACCTGAGCCTAATAACCCGATTGCAGCACCACCATTTGGTAGTTCAGTGCCCACGGACAGAAGAAGTATACTATATACACACAAAAAATATGTAGGTACTGCATGTTATTATTTGGTATAGTTTAATTCATAAAAAATGTATTGTTTAATCAGGTGACAGCAGCCGGAAAAGCAGTCCTTGTTACGGGATGCGATAATGTACTCGGCAATGCACTAGCGAGGAGGCTCGACGATCTAGGCTACCATGTGTTCGCCGGGTTTCAGAACAAAGCCGGCAATATTGATGCAGATATGCTCAAAGAAGATTGCTCGGGAAGGCTGCACACAATACAGCTAGATTGCACCTCTGAAACACAGGTACGCATCGATTACTTCAATAACACATGTTACTATCGCGTAAGATTGACTTTTGTATATCAAGTATCGCGGTTATATTTAACCGCGATAAATGGCAAAGTGAAAAGAGTCCATGTTTTTCAAATGAAAATTGTAATTCATATTCATAAAAATATCATAAGAAAATATACTTATTTGTCCAATGTCTAGTAAAATTTGCAAAAGCAAGTTAGAATCCTATATTAAATGTTATAAATTCTATATATATTATAAATGCGAAAGTTTGTGAGGATGGATGGATGTTTGTTACTCTATCACGTAAAAATTACTTAACGGATTTGGATGAAATTTGGCACTCAGGTGTTTTATTACTTTGATTAACGTTAAGGAAAGTATCATATCCTGGAGAAATGTTAGGTTTCCGAAGGATAGTCTTAAAATATAAAAAATGGCGCCACTGTCGCCGTGGTGGCGCCGCCGTCGTCACAGCCATAAAAGTGTCAGGCGTCGTTTACTTGAATATTTTCTTTTTCAACGCGGACGAAGTCACAGTAACCAGCTATTATTGCATAAATATCCAACAAGTTTTAATAAATACCTTCTAAATTGATGAAATAGCTGTGCAATTAAGGGCTCATTTAATATAGGTATTTAATACCTACCAATGACAGACAATAATTATATCAAAAAATGTTCCGTTTTTTATGTGTAGAACGCAATAAACAACTCTAATAAATCAAATATTAAGAAAATAAACCAAGTTTATAAAAATCAATTCAAATTTTAAAAAAAATGAAATATTTTGCAATAAAGTCACTCAGTCTAGTATCATGTAAATTATGTAAAACCAAAGAGAATTATTTGTATTTACAAAGAGAATTATGCAATAAAAACCCTGTATCCCGTGAGACAACGGCTTCATTTGCATTTCATCACATGTGGATAATATGAAAATATTGAAGCAATATTTTACCGATATTTTTTGTGTTGGGCGTATCTTACACAAAGCAAAAAAAAAAAACAATATCAGCACAAAATGTTTTCTTTCTTAACGAGATGATTAATAAAAATATCACAGTAAAATCGCTATGAAATACTAGAAGGTCAAAGGTGCAAACAGCGCAGTATCTAAAATCGACCCGGTGACCTTTGTTAATATCACTTACTTAATAAGTTTGCAGATTAAGTAAGTACTAGTTATAATGAATTTATTATAATAGGGGTTAAAGTATGAAATTGCCGTTTTATTGTAATAGGTACTTCGAATTGACATAGAACCTTCATGGTTTGAGATTTTTGAGTGAAACTTTTTTCATACGGTACCTATGTAGTTCTTCTTTTAAAAAATGTGCAACATTCGATTATCAACTTTCAGTTGTTTTTTTTATTCAGCTTAGACAATAAAGATGGATACTTCGAAAATTCGTGTGATTTTTGAATACGAGTTCCGACGCGGAACTAACGCGGCAGAAACAGCTCGCAATATTAATGTTGCGTTTGGAGAGGGGACTGCTAATGAACGCACTGTGCGATTTTGGTTTAAACGCTTTCGTGATGGAAACTTCGATTTGAAGAACGAACCACGTGGAAGACCGCACACAGGTGAATAACAATGATTTGAAAGAGATGGTGGAAGCCGATCCGAGCCAAACTACCCAGGAATTAGCGGCATGGTTTAACGTTACCTTACCAACAATATTGACTCATTTGCGTCAAATCAATAAAATAAAAAAATATGAAAAATGGGTGCCTCATGATTTGACTGATCTGCAGAAAGAAACGCGTGTTAAAACTTGCGTTGCCTTGTTGAATCGATACAGAAATGAAGGAATATTGGATCGAATTGTGACATGTGATGAAAAATGGATTCTTTACGATAATCGTAAGCGGAAAATGCAATGGCTGACCCCAGGTCAAACGCCGCAACAGTGTCCTAAAGCAAAGCTTACCAATAAAAAGGTAATGGTAACTGTTTGGTGGTCTCAGCGTGGTGTTATTCACTATAGCTTTCTCCGATCTGGTCAAGCAATAACGGCAGATGTCTACTGCGCCGAACTCCGAACAATGATAGCGAAACTAGCAGTGAAACAGCCCCGACTTATGAATCGATCTTCACCATTATTGCTCCATGATAACGCGAGACCTCATACAGCACGAGAAACCGTTTTAACTCTACAGGAACTGCAATTAGAAACCATTCGTCACCCTCCGTATTCGCCAGACCTTGCTCCAACGGACTACCATTTTTTTCGTGATTTGGACAATTTTCTGCGTGATAAAAAGTTTTCTTCTCAGGAGGCAGTGCAAAATGCTTTCACACAGTTTGTCGAATCTAGATCACCAGAGTTCTATCGCAAAGGCATAAATGAGCTTCCTATTAGATGGCAGCAATGTATAGATAATAATGGTAATTATTTTGATTAAATAAATATGTTAAATTAAAAAAAAAACGAATTTTTATTTTTCAGTACAAATCGGCAATTTCATACTTTAACCCCTAATATCAGAAACGTATAAATTAATTACTCTATTTAATGTGTAAGTATATATCGAAATATTTGCCATTTGCTCTAAACCTGAAGTTGAAGCCTTCACAAGTCGCAGAGAGCGTGATTGTTTAACTAAAGCCTGTACCTTTATACCTTTACCTGTACTTCGCCCAGTCATCGGCCTGTGCCACCCAACAGTGGGACTTACTAGTTTACCTGTAAAAGTTTAAATGTTAAAGACGGCAACCGTCTAAGCAACAGTCGTCAATCACTTATTGAAGATATATTGTCTAATACATCTTCAATAAGTGATTGAAGATACTTTTGAGACCATTAAGATTTATTGAGACGTTTTCGATAGTATAGTACCTGCTTGAAATAAAATTTGCTATTGAAGTGTTTATTGAATATATATGACAAGAGGAAGCAACACCGTATACAACGTTTCACAAAAGTTAATGACTAGTCAGAGAAAAATAATTTTAAAAAATCCGGACTGGTTTAAATTTTTTTTAAAAAGCTTTAAAATTTGGCACTATATGCATTATTTTTAGGTAATATGACAATAAATTTGCCAATATACCTGTTTTTTTTTTAAATTAACAACCTGAATAGCATTGCTGTTCATCACAGTTCCAACTAGAACCAAAATAGGCCGCGCTAATATCCCTCTCTCTGACTTGCAGGAGAGCCGCGACAGACTTGTGTCTTCGATTGAGACATTATTATCTGAGGTCTCAAATTGGGGTTGCTCGAATCTTGTGCAATTCAACCCCTGTAAGACGCAAGTCTGTGCATTCACCGCAAAAAGGCCCCATTTGTAGCGACACCTAAATTTCAGGGCACTCCGCTCGAAATATCCAAGAGCATTGGCATCCTTGATGTGGACATTTCGAACACAGTCGAGTTCAGGTGTCACTTGAAAGAAAAGGCTATTCTAGCTTCCAAAAAAATGGGCGTGTTAAACAGAGCAAAGCGGTATTTCACACCGGAGCAGAGCGCCTTGTTCTCTACAAGGCCCAGTTTAGGCCCCATATGGAATACTGCTCTCATCTCTGGGCTGGCGCGCCAAAATACCAGCTAGATCCATTTGATGCCTTGCAACGTCGAATTATTCGATTTGTTAACGATCTAATGCTCACACAAAAACGGTTAGAACCCCTTAGTTTAGAAGGGATGTAGCCTCTCTTTGTGTGTTCTACTGGCTGTACAATGGAGTGCTCTGATGAGTTGTTCAAACTAATGCCTACCCCAAAAAAATATATCTGTAGTTTTAATACAAAAATAAAGTTGTTTTTTTTTTACAATTTTAGAAAAAGTAAAAAGAAACTGAATAACTTTATATACAATATGATAAAAATATACAATTATTATATATAAAGTTATTCAGATCAATTATAAAACGTGTCAAAAAATTGAACGTTGAAAAATAAAAAAAATATAACGCGAAAATGAGTAATATTAACGCCTGACATCTTTATCGCTGTGACGACAGTGGCGCCGATTTTTTTAAAATATTTTTAAACTATCTCTTCGGAACCTAACACATTTTCCAGGATAAAAAGTAAATCTTAATCCAGGTAATAAACCATAATATGTGTGCCAAATTTTATAAAAATCTGTTCCAGTAGTTTTTGCGTAATTGAATAAACATCTAAACATACAAACTTACGCATTTGTAATATTATATTAGGATGAGGAGGTTACTATCTCCAGACGGGCATCCATATTTATGATGGTTACAAAACGTACGTAGTGTGCTATATATACCACTAAATTTGTACTAAATTGCCGCTATTATACAAAAAATTGGTTTCATAACGCTTACATAAAATCTTAATAACGAATCTTCCCAAGATTATTCTCAATAAACCCCTACTTCTCACTTATTACATGCCATCAATTTATAACATGTTGTGACCTACGTGTTGCGTAATCTTTCTATAATAAATTATTTCAATACTGTAGATATAAATATATATAATTACAAAACGCAATGTAAAACATGGCTGCCATTTGTTTTACTTAAGTTGTGATTAATTGCCAACGTTTTCCAACATACACTGAAAGTTCAAATTGTTATCTTTCTATTGTACTACGCCTACTCATTTATAGAGAGTCTATAATTTTTCGTCTGTGCCTTTATACAATTAACAGTGATTGGCAATTGAAAAATATTCGCTTTGAATTTCTTTATATGTACTTACAAAATACAGGGCCAATTTAAAAAAAAATCGCTTCTAAATTTTAAAAAACGCACTGAAGCTCTGCGTTAAAATTTGAAAAATATATTCCACCTGAGAAAATATATGAGCTAATATAACCTAACATGTTTATCGCTGTGTCGACGGTGGCGCCGCCACTGTTGACGACAACGGCGCCCATTTTTTATATTTTTAGACGATCCCTCGGGAACCTTTTTTTTTACAAGAGGATAACATTTTTCCAGGACTAAACTATACTATACGTTAATCCAGGTAATAAACTATTTATGTAGGAAATTTCTATTTGTTTAGGGCCAATAAAATATTTTATCAGTCACCTTACGGATAAGGTAATAAGCGGATGGAACTCTTCCGCTAAAGTTTCAATAGACGTAACCTGTCAGTGTTTATTCGTAGACAATTTAATTTTTCTTATTGTTAGTTTGCTCTTTATAAAAATTTATTCCACCTTTACCTAAATGTTATACCAACTGTTAAATATTTTTATAACAAGATCGTTCTTTGTCTTCTTTCTTAAAAACGTTATTAGAAAGTTATTTTATTAACACTTTACTGTCTTACTGTACATTACTGTCAAAAAATGTCCCATTTACTGAAATATATTTTTTTAAATGATATGAAAATTTAAAACAAAATACAGTACAAAATTTGTACTTCTTTAATATTTTTGAAAAATAAATAGGTAATTTTAACTCTCATTTAGTTTTATCTATATAAAAGTAAATTAAATTAAGTTAATAATGGAGAGCCATTAAGATCTATGCGATCTATCCCTCCTTCTGGGACTATTCTTCGCATGATATACACATTGCGGTCTCTGCCGCCAATCTAAAACAATACAATTTAATCCAGATTCTATCGGCTTCCTTATACATCGTGGATCACCTGCCAGAGGGCGCACAAGGGCTGTGGGCTGTAGTCAACTGCGAGTCTTGGTGCGCGCTTGGCGAATTAGAATGGGTGCCGTTTTCAGTGATTCGCCGAGCAATGGAAGTGAACTTGTTGGGTAAGTACTACGTCGCTTACTAGTTTATTTAAAATCCAACAGATGGCACTGTTATAGGTTTGTTTATGCAATCTTAACATCACTGTTTTTTTTTTATTTGATGCACTGTTAAATTAGGCTAATGAATTAACAATTACTCGAAGTCCCAACATGCCCTGGCGGGCCATCAATCATCTTAAAATAAATAACAGATCTTCTTTTATTAAAAACTAGCTGGTGCAAAATAAAAAATTAAAAAAATTGAAAAATATAACGCCTGACAAAATATGTAAAGCAATTTATAACGCCTAACATACATTGACGTCTGAGATTATAATTTTGGCGAGCGTTAGATCTTTATTTTAAGATGGCTGGTGCCGCCTTTGCCGCGTGCAATATTTAGCCTATGTCCATCCTGAACTCTTTGTTTAAATCGGATGAGTAGATTCTAAGATTACCCCCTACATACAAACAAACAGACAAACTAGCTCTTTATAATCTATACTAATATTATAAAGAGAAAATATTTGTATTTTTGTAAGTTTGTAATGAATAAACTTAAGAACTACTGGACCTATTTTAAAAATTCTTTGATCTATAGAAAGCTACATTATAAGCGAGTAACATAGGTTGTAGTCTAGTATGGAATTGTATTGCAAAACAAAACAAACAAAAAAACAAAACAAAACAAACAAAACAAATGCACGGTATCTTACAGAATACCACCGTGCATGTGTGTTGTTGTGTTTCGGTGAGAGGGTAGATGATGCAAGAGCCCATTTCACTATTCCCTCCTAATCCCTTATCCTGCAATATTACTAAGATGGGCAGCAAACTTGCAACATTACTAAAATCCCCATCGACCATGGGGGGATCGTTGAGGTATGTGGGACTTCTATCCACTAAAAACCCACAGTGTTTCTTTGCGCCGTCTATAGGCGGAGGTTAGGGTACGTTAAGACACGCTACCTTCTCCCCCCGCCAGATGAGGCCCGCACACTTGCGGGCTTCACCTCGATTAGTTGCGGAGTGTGACCTCCGCGCCGTGAGTAGACGTACCGGAAACACACAGCACGTCCCCCCTGGTTGCCCGGGTGTTGTGATGACGGCGGACGACCCCATGTACGCCTCCCCCGGGCGAAACGGCACAGGCCGCCTATTCTCCATCTCTCGCAGCGGGCAGAAAGGCTTCACTTCTGAAGCACCTCTTCTCTTCTCTGCGGCACAACCTACCCCGCAGAGATGGAGGCCGCTTCCATCTGAAACTCTCGGACAACCCCTGCTCGTGTGGCATGTCATTTCTACGGCATTAAGGGCCTAAAGAGGTGTCCACCTGACATTTCCACAGCAATCGTGGCATCCCGAGAAACGGGCTCCACCTCGTGATGCCGTCGCGGAAGAGTTACTAAGCTGGGTGGCGAGGCCGGGTGTTCACTCTTCCGGACGACTGCGGAGGGCGGTTACTAGGCCGGCCCCCGAAACTGGGTCTTCACTACCCTCCACAAAGCCACGATTTCAGTACTATGCCAGGCGGTCCTTCCCTGCCGTAGAGCTCCGTCTTCGCGTGTATTGCCCAACTACCATTGAGCGACAGAGCCATCCGAGAAAACCCACCGGCCCCTGCAACCGCCCAAATTGCCGAGAGTTAAGCCCACCACTGCACGGTCTTGACCCACCATGTGCTTGCAGCACCTACGACATTGCTTATATTAATAGGCGACAGTGGACTGAACGCCTATATGTCGACCTTTGCGTAGAAAAAGGAGATAATACTCGTATATAGAATTTTATTTTTGTAATTCAAGTTACAACACCAGACTGTTTGTTGTTGAGGAGCTGGATCTTATTTGTATGCAATATGGCTACCGCGTTCAGTCAAGGTTACGATATTATTGTAAGGTCGCATATTCTAATCTTATCGGAAATATGAACAGACATACAGCGGACAAATGTAGGCGTCAAATTTATAACACCCCTGTTTTTGCTTAAGGGTTTAAAAAATCCTCAAGTGTTATGAAATTGTAAACTCAAATTACAGAGAGAAAAAAACATAACTATTAGCCAAATAAGAATTTTACATTTGTATAACAATTAAATAATAACGATTAAAGTTAATATAAACATATCTACCAATAGAACATTAAATCGAATTAATAAATAAACCCTTGCAGTTACTAAAGATGAAAAATTAACTAGGCAGAAACCGGCGTAGAAGCATCTATAGCTGAAGGAAGTCAAAATCTAAAAGGAATTTGGTCTCTTTTAGTTATAGCAGCAAAAAAAATTATCGAACTAATAAATTTAATTCTAAATTTATTTTTTATTGATTCTAAATAAAAAATATAATTTCATCTACAATAATTTAATTTAATATTACATATATACAATTAGACAGCATAAAGCCTAAATAAAAAACATACATACAATTAAAGATCACCATATTAATTGATCTTTCATGTCTTGATTAAAAGATGATTTCACGTTTTGAGAGGCAACAGTAATAAAGCATAGGCAATATGTCATGCAAATCTAACATACCTAATACGAACAAATTGTGTGGGATAATGGAGGTCATACGCAACTTAAACCCTCTGGGAATCAAAACGTAAATAAATAAACTTCTCCGGAGTCTTATCCTACGTAACCTACATTACCTAACCAATTTATTATGCAGTTTACGAGAATTCGCAGTAGAAAAGAAAAGTGTTCACAAGGTCAACAAGAAAAGATAGGAACGACATGTCTCGCCAAAAACATTATGGAATAATAATTCTGATGTAAAGGCGCTGTTAAATTTATTCATTACATTCAAAATGCAGTCATATTTCGCAGCTGTCTTTTATACGTTACTAGTGACCGGCTACGGACCAGCACGCGTGTAATTTTATATACACAAACCTTTTTCGTTTGTCGCTCTCTCAATTAGGGAAAACCGTATCAAAATCCGTTGATGGGTTTAGAAGAAGTAGGGTGGAGAAACAGGTAAAGACAGACGGAAACAGAAGAAAAAAGAAAAAATAAACAAGCATATTGCCAGGCGTTACTTTTGTTAATTTTAGATGATCCCTCGGGAATAGTCCTTTTTTCTGGATGAAAGGTACCCTATGTCCTTTCTGGTGTCCCAGACAACGTGTATGCAAAATTTCACGGTGATCGGTTCAGTAGTTTTTGCGTGAAAGAGTAACAAACATCCAATCCATATATCCAAACAAACTTTCGCATTTATAATATTAAATAATATAAATAAAATACTAGTTGCTAGTTATAGTTATTTCCATATATATAAAAATTACGTATCACGTTGTTTGACGCCAATGAACTCGTAAACTACTGAACCGATTTTGATTATGTAATTTGGTCCAACTTAAAAGATAGAATAGTTTTTATTTTCAACCCGGGCGAAGCCGGGAGCATGTAGCTAGTATTATATGTCATTTTAGAACAATTAAATATACCCAAATGAGTTCGGTATGACATCTAATGTAACAACCTCTAATATTTTAATGAATTTTCATGATAAAGCACCCTATTCACAGCCAACGTTTGCTCGTAATTTCACTGCAACTGCTTCTTTATTAAAATATATACATCAACACTTTAACTATTTAACTTATGTGGGTGCCTACATTAACTATTATTATAAGTTATAAACATAATTGCATAGCGTGGCGATGTTTTACCTCAAAGCGTTTCAAAATATCCCAAACGTGAAGGTAAATTTTGTCAAAGGCGCTGTAGAACGGCTCGAGTCTTGATTAAATCGAGTTAAAGACCCAATGTAATTAAATGAAAATTAACTTAACTCTTCGCTTCGAAGCGTACTTTAAATCTATCGAGAGACTCGGCGTTTGATGTATTTGGGACAAATGGTAAGAGAAACTATTAGAAACACAAGTACTTATTATATAAGCGAACTATACCTAGCTGGTGCCTGCGACTTCGTCTGCATTGAATAGTAAAAGCCTGTCAAAATATGTGAAGCAATATAGTTAACGCCTTTTTTTAAGGTGGGGAAATGACGTTTACGGGGACAGTCGACGAGGGGTGTGGGGAGTGTGGGACTCGCCCGGTGAAATGACATCACCGGGAATACCCACTAAAACCCCCCCGGATTCCACCATCAGCGGTGATGTGCGGGTCCGAGTTCACAGCGAGGCCAAGCAATATAACGCCTGATATACATTGACGCCTGACATACTTTTGCCAAGCGTTTGATCTTTACTTTTAGCTGGTGTCTGCGGCCTCTCCCGCGTGAAATATTCAGCCTATGTCCATCCTGGAATTATACTCTAACTAATGGTGAAAGATTTTTTTAAATCGGATGAGTAGTTTCGAAGATTACCACCTACATACAAACATACAAACTTTACCTCTTTACAATATTAGTATAGATTTAAGTTAGGGCGTGACGCTCCATTTACTCTTTTCAAATATTAGTTTACTTAATTACTTAATTTATATTCTAAACAAAAATCAATATAACGCGTCATCTGGGTACAATTCAAGTCCATCCAACATATTTTGATAAGGTTTTGACTAATAAAAATTTGTGTATATAGTGGCAAGAAAAAAATCATACGTGCGAAACCGGGAACAGATCTCTAGCATATATTTAAATCAACTGGACGGATGTGGTCGAGTAACAAGAAATTTTAACCGGACTTTGGTCCAAAGACTTACAGTGGAAACGTTTGACCCTACAACATCCAAACTATAAGTAATACCTAAACTCTTGTAATATATAAACCACAATGGAATATGTTATGCGGTTTTGCGGTTATACGAGCCCTACTGTGAAAACAGAAAACAGCGCAACCAACATTATAGAGCTTCCTGTGAACACCTATTTTAGTTATAACAGAATTATGCTGAATTTAAATAAGATAAAACAATATTTGTATTTTTCTATGTTTGTATTTTTGTTTGCAATGAATAAACTCAAAAACTACTGAACCGATTTTAAAAATTCATTCACCTATAGTAAGCTACATTATCAGTGAGTAACATAGGCTATATTTTATTAAGTTACGCGAACGAAATCGCGTGCAACAGCTAGTATCAGATTCATGTACAAATGTGTAAATAGTACATAGGTCTCTCTAATGTAAATATATATTGAAATTTCTTCTTTTTCTTCTAGTGCCTCGCGTTTACCTAAGGTCTGCACTCAATTTTTTATTAAAATTTCCATTTTGTTAAAAAGTCTTTCTTGTTAAAACCTAGTACACGTTTTTTTTATTCAGCATATCTAAAAGTTAATGAACATTTTGAATGCAGTACTATTGTGTGTGTAAAATATTCTGCAAGCTTGCCATTGTCTCTTTTTGCACTGTTGAACTTTCATAAAATGAAATTTAGTGGTTTATTAATTAAGATGATAGGACAAGGTCGATGGAGCGACCGCATTGGCCTTGACTTTACAGAGTCTGCGTTCACGTATTGTATGTTTAGTCGTGGCATATTTTAAACCAGATTTCATTAACTAATTAACAAGTTTATTTTGTGAATTTATAATTACAATGAGTAATATTTTTGTTGCGTTAAAATTAAAAAGCAGTGAAAACGAAAGTTTGTATACTAATATTATAAAGAGAAAATATTTGTAAATTTTTTTTTTGTAATGAATAAACTCAAAAACTACTGGACAGATTTTAAAAATTCTTTCACTTATAGAAAGCTATTTTAACAGCAACTATTATAGGCTATATTTAATAAAATTACGCGGACGAAGTCGCGTGCAACAGCTAGTAACTTGATAAAACAACCAGAAAAAAAATACGCATAATTTCGTCAAAGAGATTTTCCGAACAAATAAATTTTCTCAACAGACAAGACCAAATGAGAACTTCCTTACAAAGCCATCAAGTTATAATCTGCATTTTTATCTCCATTTTCAGGTCCAGCTCGCTTAGTGCAAGTTATGCTGCCTCTGGTGAGACGTGCCAGAGGTCGCGTAGTATTGGCTTCCTCGATCTTAACACACGTGGCAGCTCCAGTAAGGGGTGTGCATGCTGCTTCCCTTGCTGCCCTCGACGCTTTGGCAGCCTGCCTCCGCAGAGAGCTCAAACCAAGAGGCGTAGATGTCGTAAGTGTCTTTCACAGTGTTACCTTCTTATTACTTAAGAGTTTCTTTATACAAGCTATAATTAAAAATTATAAACTAAACCCAATATTGTCTTGAGACCATTCTAATAAGCCCAAACATACTATAGGGTAGGCAGCGCACCAGCACCCCTCTGGTGTTGCTTGTGTTCTTTAGCGACGGTAACCACCTACCATCAAGTACCATCTGCTGTAAGTTGCTGAGGAGTTCGATATCCCGCAGACAACTTGATGTTACCAAATTTAACAGTAACCAGTAATTTAAAAGTAACAGTTTACCAAATTTAAAATCGATCAAACCTGTGGAAGTTAGTAAGATCCCTTAGTCAACTAGGAAACGAGTTTATGATCTTCAAACTCTTAAATAGAGCTTCATAAGTTATAGTTAAAAACTATCTCGATCACTTCAACAAAACAATCAGCTTTCAAACAAAAAAATCGCATCAAAATCAGTCCATCCATTTGGGAGTTATGATGCATAAGTTAACACACTCCTCTTTTGGGTAGGGCGTCGTGGGCTAAAAAATATATTCGCTTAACAAAAAAGTTCCAACTATAATTTTTTAATCAAACATAATTTCAGAACTATAAACAAACCTTTTAGTAATAACTAATGTATTCTCTATTCATCAATCACTATGATCTGTCTCCATCTTATTCACGGAATGTATATAATGTATGTGTATAATGTATACCTATATAGTATATACATATGAAATTGCATTGCACATACCACAATACATACAAGTATATACAGTTTGAGTATTGATTTCGTATTACAGACTATACACAATATCGAGCAGTGCGAGTACCGCAATATCTACCTCCCTAAGGCAAGATCTTGCCACCTTGTCAACTTGAGTGATATCTAATGTTATAGTAAAATTCTAAACTAAGATAAGAGGGAAGACGTTTTACTTAACCGTCCTGGTTGTTTATTTTAAAATATTGCTTTAATTTTTCAAATCCTTTTCTGACTTGTCTTTTTAACTTTTGAAGTCGTTATTTCGTCCTTACATAGAGTATAAATTGAAGTCTCTTTCCGCGTCAGTCTGTATGTATATCGGCTAATCCTCCTAAACCATGCAATAGATTTTGATGCAGTTTTCACTACCTAATAGAAAAAGCGATTAACAAGGAAGGTTTTTGTATATAAGTTGCAGAAAAAATCGCATCCGTGCGAAGCCGGGAGCGTGCCGCTAGTACGTTATTAAATAATCCTATGTTCCCAATTTTAGTTTTCTATGCTAAATTTCTTAGTAGTTTTGGCTAGTCAATCAGGACAAACTATTTTATAAGTATAGATAGGTTATACAAATGATAAGTTAATACAAATGATACTAATGACAAATTATACTGATAAACAAAAATCAGTGGTAAATATTTTAAATCTAGAATTGATTCTGGTCGGCTCCACCCGGCCCCGCTCGCGTTAAATCGGCTTGCACAAAGTCTAGACATTTTTACATAGATCTAATGAATAATAATATAATGAAATAGAACAAGGTAAATTTAATAGTATAACTCTTTTTCAAATTCAAGCTATAAGGAGAGAACCAAAAAACTTTTTAATCTCTTCTCATAGTTTAATTACTATTAAACATTCTCACAACTTAATGTCTGAGGCGTTTTTTATGAGACTTGGTATGAGGGTACCTTGAACAAAGATATCAACTTTCGAATTGCAAAATTAGTTTGCACAGTAACACTATATCAAATAGAATTGAATACTGATTGAAATACATTATTACATAAATTGTTCATCAAATGTCTAAAATTAATCGTATGTGAATATATTATCTCTGTAAATGAGCTTTGAAACATAATTAAACATTGCAATTTCGAGTGTATAAAATAACATTATCGTGCCATTTCCATTTGACGATAATATTAGCATGAATGAAATGAATGTTTTATGTCGTAACTCTAACTTTACGAGCAGTAGAAAAAACATTTTTATCTAATACGGCACGTTAGCACACATGTTTTCTTTCTTTCATTCACTTTATTAACGTATGTAAATCAGGTGGTGGTAGCTGCGGGCGAATATACGACAGGGAGCGCGTGGCTTTCTGAGGAAAAGCTGTTAGAACAAGCACGTGATATGTGGAAACGGCTCAGTGATGAACAAAAAGGCGCCTACGGTGAGGACTACTTTGAACAAGCGTTGCGGAGCCTCGAAAAATATACCAACAGCGCGGTAAGTTATTTCAACCATAATATACCCATTTTTCTGAGTAAATATGGCCAGTAGTTAAATAACTTGTATTGTATTATTCATTCTAAATTGATAGTGAAAAGGGCATCGTTCGAAACAATGTTATTGTTTTTTTGGAGAATTTGGTAATAAAAGTCTTTCTTAATTTCAGTAATTTCCTGTGAATATTTTAAATTTTTAAATTGTGATAACATTAAAAAAATTAAAAGACTTTTTTAATACTTTCAAACTTTTTTAATACTTTTAAACTTAAATATCTATAAAATCCCATTAGCAAATTTTTATATATATGTACTTACAATATTTTCCCACTAAAATCTATCATTTCTTCTTACCCAATCGCATAAGTTATTGTTTTTGTTTTCAACAATAACAGAGTTCCTCATTGTGTTAAGTTAATAAATTAGTTGCTAAATATGAAAAACGCTTGGGTAAAGAACAAAACGTGACGCCTCCTAATTTTGCTTAATTATAATATAACAGCTCCAACTTTTGTTCTTATTGTAGACTTCGTTAATTAATATAATGAATCAATTTCTGCCTATTCATGAACAAAACCGTGACCTAATTTCGTAACTTCAATAACATATACAGCATACGTTGAACTACTGAGGAAAAAAGTTCCCACTAGTACAATTGATTGAACTAGCAATTGAACTAGTGGGAATAGACGGTATTTTATCATAAAGAACTTTGAATAGAAATACTTATTTTAACTTCTATAAAATTTACATGACATTCTGTGAATGCATCCTATCAGTCAATTGTCATGTAGGTACCACACAAATAGTTTTCTAATTGTTTAACTATCTTTTAAACTTATATATTAAAAAACGTTAAGTTGGTTTGTGTAAGTTTTATAAACTCGAGAATGGGTAGACCGATTTTAATCCGATTTATATAAATCCATTACATCCATTACAGATAATATCTATACAAATATTATAAAGAGGTAAAGTTTGTATGTTTGTCTGTACGTAGGATGTACTTAGTCTTCAAAAATACTCATTCGATTTAAAAAAAAACACGAATAGTTAAAATAAAATTTCAGGATGGACAGTCGGCAGCCTGTTTACCTGCTTATCCAATGAGAATGTGTATAATTGTTTTTTAAGCTCCGGCGCCCGACACAAAAACGGGGTGTAGGTATCTGTGGAATCGTAGTTCCCAAACTTTTTTTGTTTGTTTGAAAGCTGACGTGATCGAGATGATTCTTGTTTATAGTTTATGATATATATTAAAGATCATCAGCTTATTTCCCAGTTAACAAAGGAATTTCACTGCTTCCACAACTTTTCTAGATGTGAAATTTGGTATACTGTTACTTCGGTGGTACGATATTTCCAGGACATAGTAACCTTGATCTGATGGTGCAGCACCAAATAGTCTGCTAGACACCTAACTCCTCAGCAACTTACAGCAGATATAGCGTGTTTGATCTCAATAGAAAGTCGGAGGTTATTTTACAATTCTAATTATAGCTTGCTATAATAAGATATTTTATTATTTTACAGGACGCGGACCTCACAGCTGTAACGCGCGCATTGAGTGACGGCGTTACACGTACTTTCCCATTGACCCGCTACACTCCCGTATCTCCGCGTGAAAAACTCAAGTCAATCCTCGCCGAACACATGCCTCGTTCTCTGTACGAGGGCCTTTACAACGATTAAATCGCAATCTCACAAAAGGATTTGTATTGTATTCATCGCAAAATGTTTCCAACTCGGTCGTAACCACCGAATGAATATATCATAGACCACACTTCTCTCTCAATAATTGTTGGACATGTTGCTAGCGAAATAATGTAATTGGGCAACTGTGCTTCTAACGTCTGACAAGTACGAATCTAATTAATTTGAATTGAGTAGGAAAACATGAAACATTTAAAAGTATTCACATTCGCATACATATTTGTCTGTCTGTATAAAGATTTACTAATACGTAATGTGGTTTGTTTGATAGATTTACGCGATACACTTCCTCAATGAGCTTTTGAAGTTGAGCTTTTTAAGCTTTTTAAAAATCATTACTCCCACTGCCTATTAAACGTGGTTTTTATGACCTATTTCAGAAAATGGAGCAGTAGTTCATAATAGGTGAAATATTTTTAAAATACTCGTATATTGTAAATCGCAAAAGCACTCATGCTGTTAAGTTTTTTTTTTCTAAAGCCCTACATACATCTATGATTTTTGCTGTAACTGTCCATGCCCCAGATATATATATAAAACTGCTCTATTTTCTGATATATTCAAAATAGTTTTACTTCGTCACCAATCGACCTAATTCGAAATTTTAAATGTGTGTCGGTGAAGTCAATATAAAAAGTTATCAATTTCTCAGATCACTGAACAGGCTCTACCAAAAACGTGCGATACGATATATTAATACTCGTACTATAGAACTATATTATCTACTTCACCCGCGTCAAAGGTTAAAAGTAGTCAATGTGATTTGGTGGTCTTTAAGTTAATCTCAATTTAAAAATAAATCAAAGTACCTAGTAACAACATAATAATAAACTAATATCACTTTTGCATTAATTGAGTTATTGAAAACATTTTAAAATCTTATTATTTTATACTAGCTGAACCGGTCACGGTTCTGGATACTGTTTATATGTATTTTTTAAAGTACACAAGTTACTCCTAATAACATCAACTATCTGCCAGTGAAAGTCCCGTTAAAGTCGGTCCAGCCGTTTCGGAGATTAGACGGAACAAACAGACAGACAGCCAAAAAATTATTATTTTTTTGTTATACATTTATATAACTACTTTGATATACATTTAATAAAAAGCAAATTTTATTTATTAGTATTGATAACAAGGTGGATTTTGTAGGTATATGTAAAGGGACATATCGCGTCTTTTTGGTAGAGCCTTGGATGATTTGACAGATAATGTTCTCTGTATCTGTTCATATATAAATATTTTTTAAATAGTTTAGAAAAAACATTGGCAACTAACGCGCTTCTTGGAATATCTAGTCAAAATATGTTATTGATTATTTATTGTAGAACAAATGTGCTCAATGTTTACAGAAAAAAAAATTGTATAGAAAGCATATAATTAAATATTATTATAGTTTTACGAATTAATAATTACAATTAAAAATTGTAGAATTTTTATATTAAATTGACCTCTGTCGTCTCAATATTTGTGAAAATTTTCACTTGTTGTAACACCGCTGCATTCGTGGTACGCTCTTTAGAACGTAGAATACTTTTGTGTTGACTAACTCATTACCTTTACGTGTAAATTGTAATGTGACTGACACGGATTCCATTAAATTCCATTAAAAAAACTGCTCGCTGACAAGTCTGCGGTTAAAAGATCGCGTATCTGAGCATACGAACTAAAAGCAAACCCTTGTCAAAAATCTAGATACGAGATTACGAGTGGAGAACTTGTGGCGGTGACGGTACCTAATTAAAAGATTGCGTTAGCTTTATTGAGCTACCCTACTTTTACATACTTAATTATACAGGGTTGCCAACATTATTAACCTTCGAGAAAAAAAATCTTAAAAAGAAAAAAATGATTTAATTTTGAAAAGTATTTTATAAATTTTCTGCTGTATAAAAATTACAAGAACTTTATTCAGTTAGAAATAAAAATGCGAAAAAAAAAAACAGTAAAACAATCAAGTGTCCTTGATTTAATGTTTAATATGTATATAATTTAAATTGTATTTCATATTTTACATAGTAATAAATTAATATTACATCAAGAAAGTTTGTAATCAATGAATTAATTATTAAAATTTTAAAGATTGTAACATGGCACCTAAACATAATATTTTAATTTTCATATAATTTTTATATTAGTTGTACCCAAAAGCTTACCTGGTACAACGCAATAATATTCATGATAAAAATCATTATATAAGTACTTTTATCATTGTATTTATTTCGATGAAAAATAGAAAGTTGCTTTTTAAAATACATGAAAGTTATCCGCCATGTTTTTCATTTTTTCGCTTTCAATCAAACGTCGATCACACGTGGTGCAACGATTTAGTATTTAATTTGGAAAAAATGACAAATTGCTAAGCCATCACCTCGTCGATTACTTTAAACCCCTTAAATCACCATAAATTAAAATAAATGTCATATTTATTTATGTTATTAATAAATCATTTTAGTACGTTTTTAGCATTTAGATAGGTGAATATGCTTCGGTATGAAATGAAATTTTTTAGAGCAATTGTATTTAATGATTTTATCAATGTATCTAGTCGTCAGTTCAGTAGTTAGCTTTGTGTTTGTATTTTATTTAAGAATGGATGTCTTCTTTTTTTTTTAACAAATCAATATATTTGTTATATTATACGATCATCTGAGAAACAACTGGAAATGGCATTTACGTGAAAAGTCCAATGTTTCTTCGTTTGTTAATGGTTTTGTTTGTTTGATATGTTTTGTCTTTGCATATAAGATGTCTGTTTATATATCAATAAAATAAAAAATAAAAAAAATATTTGTATTATTTCTATCTTGCTGTTATCTCCTGGAGTTTGAAGGTCGCATCTTACCCTAGCCATAATAATAGCAATAAGCATATTATGTTAATATAATCTGCAAAAATAATAATAAAATCTATACTAATATTATAAAGAGGTGAAGTTTGTATGTTTGTTTCTATATAGTAGGTAATCTTGGAAACTAAATGATTTAAAAAATTATTTCACCAATAGTTAGAAAATAATATCAGGCTAAATATTCCACGCGGAATAAACGCTGTCAATAAAGATCCAACTTTTTGCAAGAGTATAATGTCAGGAGTCAATGTATTGCAGGCGTTGAATTGATAATATTAACATTTCTATATTCCTTCGGAAGTAAAGAAATATAGATAATAAAATTTTACTGTAATATTTATTTTAATGTTGTTACCCACTTTGGGTTAGAGATGCAATAACATCCGAAATGCAATAACAAGTTTAATTTCAACAGAAATTCGGTCCAAACTTCATGCATGTATCGTCAGAGTTATCGCTGTTTCCACCAACTGCCTATTGACCTAGTTTGTACAACTTTTCACTAGGTCTATCTAGACTCACGTGATATAAATGTGTTCTTGCAGGCTTCTTTCGTTAATATGATTTGTTCTCTAGTTATATAAGCAGTCCAGATTAAAAATTGATTGATACTATTTTTGATAGATTGAAATTAACTATAAATCTAACAGACTAAAAATTAACAAACTATAATTAAAATTATAAACTAACCCCGGACTTTCTATTGAGCCCAAACACTCTATATTATCTGCTGTAATTTGCTAAGGAGGTGGGTTAGGTATCATGCAGACTTCTTGATTCTGTAGCATTAGGTCAAGGTTACCATGTCATGGAAATACTACCAAAGTAAGAGTATACGAAATTTTAAGTGGCCCCATAGAAGTTAGTAAAATCCCTTCGTTAGCTCGAAATGGGCTCATGGTCTTCAAACGCTTTAACAGATCTTCATAAATTATAACTAAGAACCATTCCGATCACGTCAAATTCCAAAAAAAAACACACATCGAAACACAGCACACTTTCTGTTATTTCAAGGTGGTCCTCGGTGGTTACTGCCACCAGATGCACTGCGCAAATGACAAAGAAATGCAGTGGGCCCTTCCAGTACTAAAACTTCATTTATAACTTCATTTATTATTTCATTTATTTATGTATTTCTATTTAAAAAATACTAATCGTCTATTTAAGTTATTTCATAATAAAACTAAAGCTACGTTCGTTTAGCCTCTAGAAATTTTCTAGGAAAATTTTCTACGCGACTATAGGCCATTCAAAAAGTTCGTTAAAAATCTGCAGTGCAGTTTTATGACTAAATACTTAGTAGCCATTGAAAAATAGAACATCGGAGAGCTTAGAAAGAAAATGTAGGTAATATAATAAAATACCCACATTCTTTTGTTTTACTTTATGTATTATCTATAGATATATAGTTATACAGATATATATACAAACATCTGTATAACTATATCTATACAACTAATCTAATAAACTAGCAACTAATAATAATTGATTGCAGTTCCAGCTGCATCTAACTAAAGTTTCAAATCACATTTATCACAGTTTGAATTAACTCGAGATCTTGATCTATAGTATAGATTCTATACCTACTAGTTAGTGCCCCTAACTTCTTACACGCTGTAGTTCGTTTTTTGAAAATCCTACAGCAACCTAACATAAGTGAAAACCGTGAACAATTTTTTTTTTTTTTTGAAAAAATATTTTATGATAAAATATAAAGTCACTGTCCGTTTCTGTTTCTCCGCTTACTTCTTCTAAACCACGCAATGGATTTTGATACGCCTTTACAAATGGAAATATATATATATATGTCAGTATATTTATGAAAATTTAATTTACTATTAAAAATAAAATAAAATTTCAATTTACTATTGAAAATAAAAATATTAGTCAATTAAAAAAAATGTGATGTACACAATATAAATACTAGGTTTAAAAATGAATTAGATTTACATAAGACCGACTCCACAAGATAAGTAATTCTTTTATGGGTCAATGTATACGGTTTTATAATAAATTTCCTGAGACGATAAGAGCCTTATCTATAAATAAATTTAAAGGTGTCATTAAAACCAAACTCCTCTCGAAAGGCTCCTATAGGGTCACTGATTATTTAAGCGACAATGAAGCCTAGATTTAAAGCTTGGGATTCGGAGCTCATACTGTGTTTTGTTTAGTATTGTATATGGACCTTGATTATGTTTGTATTAAGTAAGTGTACCTAATTGTAATTTTATATTTTAAAGATGACAAAAAGAATAGTATCCTGAGTTTCTTTCGGGGTTTCTTCTCAGGATCGTCATCTTGGCTTTTTTCCGAAACCCTGGTAAATTTAAATTTATAATGACGATAATAAGAGTTTCTTGAGAAACCTAATTGATAAATAAATATTTTGATTTTGATTTTGGAAAGTGCGATAAATGAGAAAGAGAAGCGAGTGTACATAATTTGCGGAAAAAATTTTTTATCCGTGCGAAGCTGGCTGCGGGTCGCTAACACAATATACTATACTAATATTAGGGGTTAAAGTATGAAATTGCCGATTTGTACTGAAAAATAAAAATTCGTTTTTTTTTAATTTAACATATTTATTTAATCAAAATAATTACCATTATTATCTATACATTGCTGCCATCTAATAGGAAGCTCATTTATGCCTTTGCGATAGAACTCTGGTGATCTAGATTCGACAAACTGTGTGAAAGCATTTTGCACTGCCTCTTGAGAAGAAAACTTTTTATCACGCAGAAAATTGTCCAAATCACGAAAAAAATGGTAGTCCGTTGGAGCAAGGTCTGGCGAATACGGAGGGTGACGAATGGTTTCTAATTGCAGTTCCTGTAGAGTCTGCAGATCAGTCAAATCATGAGGCACCCATTTTTCATATATTTTTATTTTATTAATTTGACGCAAATGAGTCAATATTGTTGGTAAGGTAACGTTAAACCATGCCGCTAATTCCTGGGTAGTTTGGCTCGGATCGGCTTCCACCATCTCTTTCAAATCATTGTTATTCACCAGTGTGGGCGGTCTTCCACGTGGTTCGTTCTTCAAATCGAAGTTTCCATCACGAAAGCGTTTAAACCAAAATCGCACAGTGCGTTCATTAGCAGTCCCCTCTCCAAACGCAACATTAATATTGCGAGCTGTTTCTGCCGCGTTAGTTCCGCGTCGGAACTCGTATTCAAAAATCACACGAATTTTCGAAGTATCCATCTTTATTGTCTAAGCTGAATAAAAAAAACAACTGAAAGTTGATAATCGAATGTTGCACATTTTTTAAAAGAAGAACTACATAGGTACCGTATGAAAAAAGTTTCACTCAAAAATCTCAAACCATGAAGGTTCTATGTCAATTCGAAGTACCTATTACAATAAAACGGCAATTTCATACTTTAACCCCTATTATTATAAAGAGGTACAGTTTGTATATTCGTTCGTTTCTTTGTATGTAGGAGGTAATCTTCGAAACTGCTTATTTGAGATTTAAAAATTTCTTTCACCAATACCAATGACCAATACCTAGTTTAATAGAATTTCAGATATTCCACGCAAGCGAAGCCGCGGGTACCAGCTACGTATAAATAAAGATACAACGCATGGTAAAAGTATAATAGGCGTTATAGTATCAAAAAAAATATAAAGTATACAATTTATCATTTTTATTTTCTAGAGTGGACGAAGTCGCGGGCACCAGCTGGTTATAAAATAAAGTCGATGTCCGCTTCTGTCTATTTCTCAGACAATTTCGTCCTAAACTAACCAACCGATTTTGATACGGCTTTCACTAATTAAAAAAACCGATAAACAAGGAAGGTTTGTGTATATAATTTGCAGAAAATATTGCATCCGTGCGAAAACGGGGCTGGTCACTAGTTGTAAATGACTCGAAAGAGACGTCTCCAAATTTTATAAGTAGGTACATGAAAGATAAATTGTTTCACTAAAGAGGCAATTACGTTGATGCCCTTTGAGGGCTAAAATAGAAAAGTTAGTACTCAGCAGTTGACGTTGAATGGTCATTCATCTTTTTCCTTTTGTCTTCGAACTAACATTTTCATCATGACATATACGTCTAACTATAGGCTTTTACCAAATGAATTTCACTTGACTGGTTTTTTATTAAATTGAATTATTGTTTTACTCGTGGTTCACACGATTCAACTACTATTCCAAAATGTTTAAAAATTAGTTCATTTAAGTATTCGGTCCAGCCGTTCTCGACTTATAAATGGTGTAACTGACACAACTTCGTTTTAAATTATAGATAGATTGTAGAGATTAAGATAGCAACATGAAATTATTTGATATTTTTTGTGTTTTAAAACATGCTATTTATAATTTTGTTAAATTTATTGAAAAAAACTGAAATTTTATTTTCTATTACAAATAAATTTTAAATATTTTACTAATTTTCAATAATTGTTTGTTCGTATTAATTGTCATTCGTCCATGTTAATACAAGAAAAACCCCCGAAATTTTGTCCATCGTGAGAAAAATGCCTATTTAAGTTTCTGCGTGAAGGATCTCCTAAACGCCTTTTTTTTTAAAAAATGTAGGTACTATGTTACGTATGAATGCTTGAGTCATTATGCGTCGCAATACGCGCGAGACCTGAGTATTTGTTCCAAAACTTAAAATAGCATCAACGTCTACTAAATAATTGAACGTTTAATAACGTTTCCGGTAAATACATTGAATATTCATCGGTGATCAACGGCAGCATTCTGTGAGAGTTTCCGGTACTTGACTTCTAAGTTCGTAATAATATTCCTAACCCACTCTTGAGATATCAAGTTTAAATCTGCTTTCAAATACAATTAATCCAATAAATAGAATAATTTTCGTTTCCTACTGAATAATAAATATAACAGGAACATTTTTCTGATAAAGAAAATGTTTTGTAAAAATTTCAAATCAATACATATGCTAGTTTTTGAGTTTTGTAGATGCAGAAGGGAAGCTAAATTTTTATATTACTAACTGAAAGACAAAAAAATACCTGAAATCAAGACAAGTATGGACATTGATTAAAACAAATTTGATCAAATGTGGTGTAATGTTATTGTTAAAATAATTAAGATAATTTAGTGTAACTTGTAATGAGTAATTCATTACAAATAAATTTTGTGTGAAACCCACGCTCACACTCGCTGGTATTTTTTTTTTTTATTCTCGTTTGTTTTTATTTATTTTGTCAACTTAGATGTATTCTTAGTTGTAACTTAGATGATATCCTTTTTTTCTTCTTCTAAATAAAAGACTTACCAGAAATCTTTTTATAAATAGGTATTTCAAAAGTTCACTTTTTGAACATAATATATTATATGAGTTTGACTCTGAGCTAAAGTTCTCTGAGCCAACTATGGTGGCGAGGGCTGTATTTAGCGCAATGATCAAATCGCTTCCTTGTAATGGTCTTTCTGAAAGGGACAGGCTCACGGTGTAGCACCAAGCTTGCAGATCGTCATTGTTGCCGCTAGGGCTGGAAGGTTCTCCCCCCCTAGGTGTGTCAGGACCGTGTCGAGGTGGGGGGGCTTAACCCTCGGTAGTCCGAGCGATCTTGCGGTCTTCTCCATGACTGATCGGACTATCGTAGGGGACTAAGAAGACACACAGCGCCGCTCCGTACGGGCTCTGTTTTGTCAGAGCTTGGTGTCGTGAGCGGTAAGCTCGTAAGCCCTTCGGGGAACGAGGGCTCCTTCCCTCTAGAGGGACGGGGTCGCGAGGAAGACAACCTCTATAAAAAATTACGGTTCTCGAGTGGAGGCCACAGACCGGCAAGTGCAGCGCAGGAAGTCCATCCACAAGGTGACTGACGACCGGATAAGGGTCAACCGTGTATCCAGGTTATTTTTAACTGGTCTTATTGGAAAAATATGGGGGAGACCTTTTTTCAGAAGTGGACATCCTGCGGCTGAGACTAAGCTGAGGCTGGACTTATTATTTTTGAAAGAAAAACAAATTTCACATTATAACACATTATATTTTGACATGCCAACAAGAACTGCATATAGAATTTAAACCGTTGTGGCCAGGACGACTAATTAACATATAATAATAGTAGTGGCCCGCTCCCGGCTTCGCCCGGGGTGCTTTTTGGCAATCCAGCCGATAAATTACTTTAAACCGCCATCTGTGAGAACCTTATGGAACTCACAGGTAAATAATTGCTGTATTGAATAAGTATCAACAGATGGCGCTATGTTAATAATATTATATAATTTAAAAAATAATAAACAAAATGAGATATAAACTATCCTATCTTTTAAGTTGGACCAAATAACAGATACTTATGAAGTTTCATCAAAGTCGGTTCCGTAGTTTCAGAGTTTATCGCGAACATACATCGTGACACGAGATTTTTATATATAAAGATGTAACCTAACCTTCAAGAGAAAACAAATAAATAAATTAGTAGTTAACTTCGGTTAGATCCAGAGTCTGCATTGTTGTGGGGCAGATGCATCGCCGTGGTCCGTCGTAATGTGCCCGTGGAGACCTGGAGGCAGGTGTGCGACCTCGACCCACATACTTTACAACATTGGGTCGTGAGGTTTGCAGCACAACGTTACACCGACCCACACACCCCACACCCCAACCACTGCCCGCCTCCGACTTACTCTCACCTTACTGAATATTTTCTGAGTACTAATTTCTTTGTATATTCTTAGCATCAAACGCTCAGCTACGCACTCCAAATGCTGACTTCAAATCCGATCAAAGCCAAGATTTAAAGTATTACTTGTTTTAACGATAAAGGCAAACCTGCATTTGTGAAGAAACTAAACTAACAATCTCCGAATACATTAACAAGTCTTGCCTATCCGCAGTGACCTACCATCACACAGCAAGTATGACAAAAAACACAACATGCATATATCTATCTGTGCTCAGTAGATTATATGATGAAATATCTGATCGATTATATTAAAAACTTTTATTTTTATTAGGTTTTCTTGCTGGTTTAATAAACTTCATTATTGGGGACTGTATAAATGACGTTGCTTGTGCTATAGGTGAGGTAGCCACCTACCATTAAGTAGACCTTGATGTCTGCCGACGTTAAACATTTAAAAAAAACTAAGTTTTGAAGGCATTTCCAAGCGACATTTGATGGAAACAGCAATATTGAAAGTTTGGTTTGAATAATTGAGAAGGATAAATTTTTCTAATAAATAATCCTAAACGCAAATAGTTGTAAGGCGAATTAAATCTGTAGCCGTCGATATATCTTTATGTTTACCAAAACGAGTAAGGTGCGGCGGGGCAATCTTGACTGCGGGAAATTTCAACTAATCGCAATATCTTCCGTATTTTACATAACTCATTAAAGTGTCTATCTATGTCCGGAAGACGGAAAAGCGTTTTTTAAATTACACTATAGATGGCGTCGATTGCCGTAATACTGTTTGATTAACGCAGCCATTTTGTTTTAGACGAAATTCTTTATATGCACGTGCGAGTTGGCTTCTTAAATTTTCTATAAATCAAGTGATAAATAATAGGGTTCAATTTAGATGACAGACGCTGTGACTAAACTCAAGAGCTCAATTTAAGCAGTGCAAGTATATTATAACGGCGCTCAAAATCAACAGTTGTAATTGCCCCTCCGAGGGGTAATTAAAACTATTTGTGTCTTTTTTTAAAAAGAAACAATTTTTAAGTTTATATAATCTAAATTTTTAATTTCCAATCTGTAAAAATAAAACATAGATAACTACTCTTGAGCATGAATGCAATCAATTTTCACTTAAAGTAATTGATATAGTATTTACTAGTCTTTAAAGTCGGTCTTTGTAACTCACCAGTTGAAATTGCCCCGCTCCACCTTATAGCAATACAGTGTTTTCCAAAACACTATTCCAGTTTGTGGTTTCTGCCTCTCTGGTTTCAAGCAATCACATTGCTTTTAATTATTCAAGTGTTAATTTAACCGCGCGCAAATCACTCCGGGACTCCATAAAGTGACGCGTTATTTATTCACTATCTAGTTCATGATTTCTATTTAATATTTTTTTGCAGAGAACGCTTGCGGTTCTTTGCAGCCGTAGTTGTACTAGTTGATACTTTTGGGCTAACAGTGATTTATTTATTTTTAATTTACCTATCAACTCTTTATCTTCTAACCTTCTTAACTAACTACATATGTTAATTTTAATTTTATATAATCATTTTTTTTGTAAAACTAAATACTCTACAATATTTGTTTAAAACTCTTTTTGTAACTTACCATTTTGGTATAATTTGAGTTTTCTTTTTCACCCCTTCTACAGGTTGGAATCGAAAATTTCTTTCACTCATCGATATTATGTTATACTCTAGAAACATATCAAAAATTCCCCTAAGGGGCTCGAATTTTATTTTATTTTATTTATATTAGGGAAACATACAATATCTCGCTATACATTATACACATACATACAAGAAAAACAGAAATCAGCAAAGTTTCCACTAAATTACTAAAAATATTAAAAATTACAATAATTAATTAATTAGATAATAGATTATTAATTTTGATTCGTCAGTAAATTTTCCTGGACTAAAATAAATTATTCGGACATATATACATATACTGGCATTATAAAATAAAGTCGCTGTCCGCTTCTATCTGTTTTTCCGCTAACTAGAAGATATTTAACGGATCCAACGAATTTTGATGCAGTTTTCACTAATGGAATGAGTGATAAATGAGGAAGGCCGTAAGCCCGGTTTCCGCCGCGAGCGAAGCGGACCCATTAAGGACTCCGTTTAGCTCGCACGAGTAAACTGCATACCTGCATACTTGTGTCACACTTGTGTTTCCACCAACAAATAGACGGGCGGAAAGGACTCAGCGAGCAAATAGAGTTGAAATGAACTCGCTCAGCTCGCGTGAGCGGAGCGGAGTCATTACAGATTCCGTTCAACTCGCAATGACAAATTACTAACGAATAAATAAAAGTGATTTGTTAAGAAATGTCATAATTTGTTATATTTTACTTAATTTTTATTTTACATTCCCATCACTAATGTGATAATGTCAATATGTCCGTGCCAGCGATTTTATATTAGTTAATAAAATGTTTCTTTCCTTTATTCTTACATAAAACAAACAATATGTTCGCGATCATCTACTGAACTACTGAACAGATTTTCATGCGTTTTTATAGTGTGAAAAGAGCTGTTGCACGCTACTTCGTCAGCGTAACTTTATAATTGTACAGCCTATGTTACTCTTTGATAACGTAGCTTTCTATAGGTGAAAGAATTTTTAAAATCGGTCCACTACTTTTTGAGTTTATTCATTACAAAAACAAAATAGAAAAATACAAATCCTCTCTTTATAATATTAAATTGTACCAGTGCGAAGCCGAGAGCGGGTCGCTAGTATGTAATATTAAGTATACCTACGGTGCGTAACAGATTTATTTAAAAATTAAGATACAATTTATTTAATCATTAATTACTTGATTGAAGCTGTTTACTTGAGAACAATCGCCCCAAGTAATCTCTTGCAGTATGTTTACGTGAACAGCTCTTTGCCCTTTTTAACCGCGTGGGTTTGTAAGAGTTGTTGTGCCCCTAGGTGCCCTAGGGCCTGACTCGTAAATTTTAATTAATTTTTTAAGAGAAAGCAACTCAATTATTTAAAAATAAACATTATACAAGTAGAGGAATTTGTCGTATGTATCCGGCTCTAGCGAAATAGACACGAATATAATTGGCGGCTAAAGGGTTAAATTAATTGGTTTTCTTTAGCATGACACCTTTAGTTTTAACCTACCTATGTATGTAAGTAGGTAGATGAAGGTATGTTCAGTATAAAGTGCAGCAGAGCAGGTGGAGTCGTAAAGTTGTAAGGGTGGAAAATGCATTTCAGACGGGCAATAAAGTGGGAGGGAGAAAGCCGTTTCAGGGGGATGTTATATTGATCCTCTCCTGTCCCGCCGCCGCGCCGTGACCGATCGTGAACCTTGAGTGAGTGTTTCGCCCTTGTGAAACACTTGTCCCATCGTTAATTTATTAAGTTGCTTTTAACTTTATTAAAATACTGTTTGAGGAAAATAGCTTCGTTTGATTATATTTTATCTATCTCAATTAATTAATTAAATACTATACTTAATCCAGGAAAATTTACTTCCAAATCCAAAATATGTAATCGATGAACGAAAGAATTTTTCGAATCCAACTTGTAAAAGAGGTGGAAAAAAATAATTCTCAAATTATACAAAAAAGGTAAGTTACAAAATATAAAGTTGATAAGTAAATTTTTAAGAAATCACAGTGAGCCAAAGAGAATCAACTTATCGTCTATAAATAATAGGGGTTAAAGTATGAAATTGCCGTTTTATTGTAATAGGTACTTCGAATTGACATAGAACCTTCATGGTTTGAGATTTTTGAGTGAAACTTTTTTCATACGGTACCTATGTAGTTCTTCTTTTAAAAAATGTGCAACATTCGATTATCAACTATCAGTTGTTTTTTTTATTCAGCTTAGACAATAAAGATGGATACTTCGAAAATTCGTGTGATTTTTGAATACGAGTTCCGACGCGGAACTAACGCGGCAGAAACAGCTCGCAATATTAATGTTGCGTTTGGAGAGGGGACTGCTAATGAACGCATTGTGCGATTTTGGTTTAAACGCTTTCGTGATGGAAACTTCGATTTGAAGAACGAACCACGTGGAAGACCGCCCACACAGGTGAATAACAATGATTTGAAAGAGATGGTGGAAGCCGATCCGAGCCAAACTACCCAGGAATTAGCGGCATGGTTTAACGTTACCTTACCAACAATATTGACTCATTTGCGTCAAATCAATAAAATAAAAAAATATGAAAAATGGGTGCCTCATGATTTGACTGATCTGCAGAAAGAAACGCGTGTTGAAACTTGCGTTGCCTTGTTGAATCGATACAGAAATGAAGGAATATTGGATCGAATTGTGACATGTGATGAAAAATGGATTCTTTACGATAATCGTAAGCGGAAAATGCAATGGCTGACCCCAGGTCAAACGCCGCAACAGTATCCTAAAGCAAAGCTTACCAATAAAAAGGTAATGGTGACTGTTTGGTGGTCTCAGCGTGGTGTTATTCACTATAGCTTTCTCCGATCTGGTCAAGCAATAACGGCAGATGTCTACTGCGCCGAACTCCGAAAAATGATAGCGAAACTAGCAGTGAAACAGCCCCGACTTATGAATCGATCTTCACCATTATTGCTCCATGATAATGCGAGACCTCATACAGCACGAGAAACCGTTTTAACTCTACAGGAACTGCAATTAGAATCCATTCGTCACCCTCCGTATTCGCCAGACCTTGCTCCAACGGACTACCATTTTTTTCGTGATTTGGACAATTTTCTGCGTGATAAAAAGTTTTCTTCTCAGGAGGCAGTGCAAAATGCTTTCACACAGTTTGTCGAATCTAGATCACCAGAGTTCTATCGCAAAGGCATAAATGAGCTTCCTATTAGATGGCAGCAATGTATAGATAATAATGGTAATTATTTTGATTAAATAAATATGTTAAATTAAAAAAAACGAATTTTTATTTTTCAGTACAAATCGGCAATTTCATACTTTAACCCCTAATATGAAGACAAATTCATACCTATTGTTGTGAACAAAATTTCGGCAAAAAAATTACTTTCTGTTGGTTTCCGAATAATTTAAGCGTGTGTGTCTCTATGGCGCTCCCCCTATCACTTAACTGTCAATATATTATAAGAGACTGAAGCTCATCACACTAAGTGGCCTGTTTGCTGCTGCGATAAATCTATTATTATTTTTATATTAACTTATGGAGCATTTAAATATATTATTAACAGATATGTACTTAATCTTAAGATTTATTTATACTCTGCGCGCAAGTTTTGATCATCAAGGATATAGGAGGGATGAATAAATCTCAATCAATTTGTATCAATATGTTTGAAATTTTTTTCTGTGTCAATACAAGAGAAAATACGCAGTAGAACCTACTTTAGTACCTAACTATTAAAATAAGTGCGCGCAGATAAAAATTGCCGACCTTTTTCCTACCGTACTATACCCAAAAAGTTTCGCGGGGGTCACTTGACTAGACCGTGCCAAAACAATAGGTAGGTAGGTATCTGTAGTCGAGAGGTTTCTCGACTATGCTTTTTTAAACCATTAATATACATAACAATAATTAATGTATACTAATAGGTATAATAAAGCTCAAGCACGCTCAAGGTTTGTTTAGCCGTACTTATAGAATATCGTTGAGCCGAACTATTTAAATTCTGGAACTACCATTAGATTTTTTTAAATTCTTTTTGAATTTGATAGCCTAATTCTTTAGTATGATATACTTAAGTAAGCTATTTATCATCACACTATGTGGGACACAGCCAACCTGACTGTAAAGAGCTGATATAGTCCTATATCGTCTATAAAAGTGTCTAAAGTGAAATTTTCATTCCTCTTTGTTCTGAGATAATCCTGTAAGTATATAAAAGTATTAAATTATAATAATTTTAATTTGTTTAAATATGTATGCCAACATTGTAGTTTTTCACTTTTACCTTTCTTACATCGCTTGTTTTTATTTTCTACTTAATAAAACTTTTTTTTAGATGTTGCTAATTTTCTTAAATTCATATTAATGTTACTGTTAAATATAAGATTTAAATATGTACCTCCATAAAATGGAGATATTATTTAAAATTACAAATTCCATTTATTGTTTAAGTAAGTAATGTAAACACGCTTTTTAATTTACTGAAGCATTAATATTTAAAAGAAAAGTTATGTAACATGAAATGAACCCTCATTATCATCCGAGGCGTATACAAATATTTGTATAGGTTAAGATCTACGTACCTACACCACCTCCACCTCCTACGGAACATATCTATTCTTGGTAAGGTCACAGATAGTTACTTCGTTTAAGGTCAAGTTTATTGGGTGTCTGGATTATTATATTGTATATAATATATATTTTTAGTAATATTTAGGTGTACCTAGGTACATATTATATTTAGGTATATTTCTGTGAACAAAGGGAAGGAAAGCGATACAAAATCTATTTAATATTATAAAGAAGTAAAGCATGGTCGCGGGGAAGCCGCGGGCACCAGCTATAAGTATATGGAAAATTGTTAATTTCAAATTGTCAAATTGACAATTTTTCAAATAAAATTTTACGCTCTCGCTAACGAGTGCAGTCATTGTAAACTCTGTTATATTGCTTTATTTGCTTTATATATTTTATCAGGCGTTATATCTTTTATTTTTCAACGCTGACAAAGTCGCGGGCACCATCAGCTAGTCAGATTAAAGATTACATAGATACCTGCCATATCCTATCAATATTATAAATGAGAAAGGTTGTGAAGATGGATGTATGGACATCTATATCGTATCGATGTTTGTTACTCTTTCGATTTGGATTCAATTTAGCATACACGTAGTTTATTACCTGTTTTAACATATTATAGGACACTTTTTATCTTGAAATAATTTTAGATTCCCGAGGATCGTTTAAAAATATAAAAAATTAGGCGCCACAGAAGCCGTAGCGGCGCCACCATCGCCGGATATTTTCTCGGATGTTATATTTTTCATTTTCCAATGCGGACGAAGTCGCGGGCACCAGCTAGTACTTTATACAACCATGAGAAAGATATACTTAGCTGCAAAGAAAAATATTTATTTAGCTAATAAAGAGCCAGGCTGCTAAATTCTTTCACATTTAGAATAAAAGTATTCACGTATATTACCTATATAGTAATACCTAAACCATGGATGCCATACACAGAAACCAGACAAGTCTAAACCAAGGAACATAATATTATATGCTCTTGTCTGAACCGTGCGCTTGTGTGTGTTGTGTGTATCACTACAAACAACTTCAGTATGAGCGGGTGAACAAAATACGAATGGCGGGAGCGGGAGTCATTTTCCAGCGCTCATAAAAGGTAGTCGTTTCATGGGTAACACTATACGGAGCCTTTTCTAACGCTGTTACAAAAGTATTTAATTAATTATATTTTATTAATTCCAAAAAGGTTTGTTACAATATATGTTGAAATTTTTTTTTGTTTTTTTTTTTTTAACGTGGCAATACATAAATGTCAGATTAATAATGAATTTGTACAATTTTTGTTGCAGTGTATGCAGTTTTAATATCAATACTAATTTTATTACGCTGTGTGATACGTAAATAAATAGTATAATTAAATTATTTATCTCCCGTTTGCGAGTGAAACATTAAAATGGAAAACGAATTAAGCAAACCATACAAAATATGTGATGTAAATCGGGAGAAAAAGAAAGGCACAGTTGCTTCGTCGCTGCAGGATTTATTAGCAAAAGTGCCTGAAAAATTAGGTTTGCCAACCGAAAATCTAACTGTGGTATTAGAATCTGATGGAACCGAGGTAGATGACGAAGAATATTTTTCTACTCTGGAGCCGGATACGTCTCTTATGATTTTACACGGTAACGAAAAATGGGCACCCAATATGCCAAAATGTCAAGTCTCTTTGGACCAGACTGACGAGGTATCCCTGGGCGATAAAGGTCAGGTCGCCAACCTTGTAGGCCGTTTGCAACATAACTTGTGCCATATCTCGCTTCTCGGTGGCCAAGACCTGGAACTGTTGTCAGATATGGATCCTGATAGCCTCGCCGACATTGTTACCGACAGGGATAATAGAATAATTTTGGAACACATCAAAGAAGCCTCCGGACGGTATGTAATATATCTTTATTCTAAAGTTAAAGTCCCATAAGTATAGTTTGTGATGTTTAAATCAATCTTATATTGTAAACATAAATGTTTACCGTGGCGGTATTTACTATGGAAGTTAGTTGGTTATTGATAATAACAGAAATATCCGCAAAAATACTTACTCATTTGCAACTTTTGCTAGATATCCTAGATCTATTTTTCTAAATATTATGTTAGCTAATATTTGCTGTAATAGCAAGCAACTATTATTTTAGTATTTAGCCCATCACTCTATCCCTTCCTAATCCATTATTCTTAATCATACTATTGTATTGTTAGTTAGTACTAACCATAGTTGATTGTGTTATAGGCGACACTAGCCACCTACCAGCAAATTGACCAGCCTGCCATTAAAAAAAGTTATATTATTCTCTAAAATAATACAAACTAATATATGACTGGTCTAAATGCAAATCTTCTATTTTATTTGAAAAACGCTAGTTTGATTATTTAGGCTATCAGTGTGTTTTTCAACTACTTTTCAACTTTTTCAAAATTATAAAACTGGATAGTGGTTAATATCAATCATGAATGGTGAGTGAATATGCATTTAGACCCTTCATGTGTAAAAGAAAAAAAATTTAATTTTAAAAAATTTATAGCACATGATTTATTTTACAGAATATTGCTAGAGAAACGTCAAGCACAAGACGCTATGGAGCTTTTGAAGCTGTATCATCAAAGTGTTTCCAACGGTACTGAAGATGTTGCCGCAGCGAAACAAGAACGAGTTTAAACGAAGGCTTGTAAATGAAATGCAAATGGTAACCTATTAATGTAACCCTCGATTTATTTTAGAGGAGGATGCGTCTCAAAAGTTTACAATGGTTTCGTTTTATTAGTCAACTGTGTAGCCGTTTCTTGCGATAGCAAGACTTCTGGACAGATCTGTATACTGTCAGATAAAATCTATAGTAAGTTTTAATGTAATGAGCATGTTATTTTTACACACCAAAGTATGGGGCCTTGTTTTTTAATGGTAATTTTTTTATTGTATATTTTTAGTGAATATGGTTCTATTTTAGTATGTAACTGCATTTGTAAGAATATATTTTAAAGTAGATTATTATTAGGTTCTTGTCTCATTTTAATAAATTGATAAATGCTAAACTATGCCAAAATCAATGTCTGTGACTTCAGCAGTAGTTATTGATTTACCATAATAGTAAGTTTTCTTTAGAGATTTAGTGTTAAGAATAAACATTAAGCACATACCTACATTTAAAAAAGTAGTAAATAATAATGATAATCTTATGAATATGAGCTAAAACTGAAAAAAGAATTATGATTAATAATATTCTAAATGTCATCGTAGTTGGTCATTGTAATAGTGGATATCAAGTCGTATAATATAATCATGTCTATGTGAATGTATTTCTGTGATTCATCATAACATATAGTCATCATCACTTTCATTGTCATTTTTTATTCAGTTCACTTGAATACCTATTAAGAAATATCATAACTAGTTTGGAAAAACTTGCTCAAAGCTTGGGATGAACGTTTTCATATAAAATTTTGTTATTCTGTTCAAGTATTAATCTCTGTATTAACAGATTTTTAACAGTTTTCACCATTTCTTATTCAAAACTCGTTTAATTAAATTGTATTGTCACCTCATTAAACCATTGATTCGTTTGTAGGAGAAGTTATGAAGTGCAGAGAATGTGACTTGGAGAAATTATAAAAATAATAATTTGATTTGTATCTATCGCAACACTTTTGTATCTATTCATAGTATCAAAACTTTTAGTATAAAGAAATTGTCATCCCATGTTATTTGAATGCAGACTCATGCCCAGCTGTTGGCTGTACTTTCAGTACAGTAAAAAAATCATACATTTCAGGTATTCATAGTAGTATTTCAATCATGATCTGTGTATATTGCATCTGCTTTTATATTTAGATACATCTATGATTAAAGTGGACAATAGATGTAGCCATTTAGTCTATACAATTATGTTCGCTCTTGTAAACTTTTGGGAGCCGAATTGCCAAAAAAAAATGATAATCAACATCAATTTAAAAGACTGATAGTTGGTAAACTTATTTTTTTTATATTTTTACCCCTAGTATAAGATCCATTCGTTTAATTCCGAATTTGCTCAAAGAATTTACAAATGTTAAATTTTGTTTCCCAACTTGATTCCACTGCCAAATAGTATGTCACACCTTGTATTATTACACACTCCATGGACCGATACATAATTTGATCCATGGTATTGCATGTTAAATAAATTGGAATTGCATTAATATTAGATTTGCTGTTGTCATAATGGTGGAATTTTTTTGTCCTTCTTTTCCTGTACCCGCTATAAATGTAGAAATAAAAAATGGTGCATAGTTGCCTCAAAAAAAAAGTATGTTTCTTAAATTTCATCTGAAAATTTAATTTCTAATTTAAAGGATATAGTAATGTCTTTTGTTATAGTAAAGTATTTATTTAGACTAGAGTAAATGAAATAATTATTTAAACTTGCAGTTAAAAATATTGAAACTAATTTACACTTGCACTTTGTTGCACTTGAGTGAATCATTCATCAATTACCTTACTAAAATAAAGGATCATTTTCATTGGTCAATAGTATCCACATGTTGGGTGCTAGAAAAATTTTGTTTGTGGAATGATGGAAATTCTGCACTGTCTCAGTTTTTATATAAAACATTAGTTACATTCCATAAACATTTGTAGTCCCTACTCTATATATATATTTCTATGAGTTTAATCATTTGTGAATCAGTAAAACGATCAGCCATTTTACTCCTGTGCATCTATAAACACTCGTGAACTAAGTCCAGCATGCTATAGTCCGGAATGATATTTATTAGTCGTTAAGCCTCATTCGGGGAATCCTAGCATCCTGTATATTGATCGAGTTATCGGCCAATGAAAATGAGCCATAAAACCTTGTGGTTAAACTGAAAGCACTTCTTAATGTTTAAACAATTTGTCTGACTATAATTTTAATATGCATGATATGAAATTTTAAACTTATGTTACAAATGTCACTTGCATTTTATTAAGTTAAATTTGCACTTCACTGCACATCGCACATGCAAATTCAATTGTAAATGTTATAGTGACAATGTTATACCATTACAATGTTTAGTCAAATAATTAAAATAAAAGCAAATTAAATTAGAATTATCAATTTTTCTGCAGGCCTGAAAATTTTTTCGTTTTGTAATAATACACCAAGTGAGATCTGAAACTGCCTAAGGACATAGTTTAATTTATGTTAATTCACTTTATTCCCCTTGCTGGGATATTAAAGTTTTGGTTAAGTGCTGATCGAGAAAGAAATGTTACTAAAATTAATGTTTATTTGAATTGGAATAAAATAAACCGAGCATTTTTAATCAAACTTGAATTGTAGAAAATAAGGTGGTAAAATTTAATAAAGAAATACTTACATATTTAATACTATTATATCAAGTTTTAGTTTAATTTACCGAAGTTGCAAAGCCTCATGTGGAATTGTTAATTTCTTCTAGTTTCTAGTTATATAGGACGGAATTGATAATGTAGTTTGGATTTTACTTTAATTTGTGCACAAAATAAAACATTTAGCATATGAACATACTTTTATTTGTTATCTCCTTTATAGAATAACACATACAATACAATGAAACTATAATGCAACAGTATTAAATTTGAAGAATAAATAAATTCAGTAAAAGCTTTATTTTTTAGCATATCCAACACTAAATTGAAAGATTCATTTTCACAAGACATTGAAAAATAGATGTCATTGTTGTGAAACAAAATAAGACTTTTACAAACAAGTTTACAGAACTGTACATGAACTCTTCTCGCGGAAAGGGTTAACCTTTTGACTTGAGAATCCAACAAGTAAACAATCTTCCTGTTCGTGTTCGTTAATATACTTGACGATTTCAGCAACGGCGACCGATACAGGAATGCGTTTGATAGCAGCTTCACGTCTCAACTGTTCGGTAACAGCTCGCTGCTGTTGCAATGTTGATACCATCATATCCATTACGGCAGTGTCTGATAGGCCTATGATGAAAGCAATATGGTATCGAGGAAATACAAAACAGGGCGTAGCCTCTTCACTGCTTACAATTTATTCCCTGAAAATAGAAATTATAGTTAAAAACTATGTAGGCAACATGTAGTACCGACGTAATTACTAAAAATCTTACAAAATAGAAGTTGTTGCGGTATTGATTTTATGAAATAAACAATAAAAGTAATTTTTTATTGAGATTTGCGAAACGATTCATTCAATTCAGCCAATCAGTATTCATTCATTCTGTCAGTACGTCAGAATTTAATTTCTAATGACAATGACATACGTCACACTGACAGTAAATTAGCGTCATACTGACTTATATTGACCAGAATGGCGCTAGTGGTAGCATTGGTGTTTGATATGTATATGATATGATTGGTTGGTTTCGTAGTTCATGAAACCACCGTAAATAAAATTCTACTAGTGTGTTGCCGGCAGGGTTGGAAAAAAAAAACAGTTTTTTTATATTTTACAAAACAAACAGTTCAAAATGTTTAAAACAAGTTTTTTTGATTTTTTTACATTTTACCTTTAGGTATCAATTTCAAATCAGTTATAGCGAATAGTAATCCATTTCTAAACTATTTCCTAATTCACATTAGTAAAAATTAACAAAACGCTAAATATTAACGTTTTGTTGCGTATCTAATCTAATCAATACAAAACACTTTACATACAACTTGTATGTAGGTAGAGAGGGAGCGGGGAATACCCACTAATCCAGTGAATTACTTTCTTTCGACGGCCGACATAGGGACTTTCCCTGCGGGACTTTCCTGGCGGGGAGTTACCTATGCTACCTACCTATGCAGTGTATAAATACCACAGCCTGTCTGTCTAATACTTCATTTAATTATTAAAATTCTGTGAAATATGAATGATAACTTGCTAAGATGTCAACTGCAGGACGTAAAAAGCAAGCAATTTGGGAACAATTCATATCGATTCCTCAAGAAAATACCACACCGAAGAGCAATAGGGTGTGTTGCTGTGAGGCTGAAAAACATGTTTTAATTTCAAATCCAAATAAAGGTTTCCTTACCTTAGAATTAATAATTTAAATGAAAATACAACAAAGGCTCAACTTGTAAATTTATTTTAAGCTATTTAGAGTTCTACATATATATTCGTTTGGATTTATTTCCATTCATTTGCAGTTAAAGATAGTTTTAAATCCTGTTTTTTTCTTCATGTTTTAAACTAAAACTTGTTTTAAACTGTGTTTTGAAACACTTAATAAAAAACATAGTTTTATTTCAAACTGTTTTAAACACGTGTTTTAAAACAACTTGTTTTAATCATGCCAACCCTGGTTGCCGGTGATGACATATGGCGCTAAAACGTGGTTTCTAACTATGGGCCACGTAAGGAAGCTCATTGTCGCTCAATAAGCTATGGAAAGGGCTATGCTCGGGGTTACACTGCGAGATCAAATCTGAAATGAGACGTACAAAAGTAACCGACATAAGGCGGCGGATCAGTAAGTTAAGGTGGCAGTGGGCAGGGCATATAGTACGGAGAGCCGACCGCCCCTGGGGCCGGAAGGTTCCTCGAGTGGAGGCCACGAACCAGCAAGCGCAGCGCACCCACAAGGTGGATAGACGACCTAATAAAGGCCGCGGGTCAACGGTGGATCCAGGCTGCTTCCGACTAGTCCTAATGCAGAGTTATGGGAGAGGTCTATGTCCAGCAGTGGACGTCCTGCGGCTGAGATGATGATGATGATGATGATGAGCGCCATTCCCCAATTCTACTACAGCGCCGCCCAATTGAGCGTATTCGATGGACACTTTTTCATGTATCGATAGCGGGCGAGTTGAATGCAGTCGGGGCCTGAGGTGAAGGGCGGGAGCATCTCCCCGCCGCGTCTCGCACGCCTGTAGTGTAGTGATGTGCGTGCTGTCCTCGACAACTATCATACGCTTACGCGATAACTTGAATATTATCGCGTTAATATTCAAGTTGAAGCCGCGTGTTATTTTTGTTTTTAATAATGTCTGATCCGAGTCAATCAAGTTCTGTTACAAAAAAACGAGTTTTTATTCGTCGCCAAGCACGGGAAATGGCGAAAAATGTTCCCGAAGAAATGAATGCCAAAAAAAATGAGGCCATGAAGGGTCTTTTACAAGTGGCGCGCAACGTGAGGCATCGAAGACCTTTTACATTGTTTTATTTCTAAACTTAAAATGTTACACTTAAAACAATCTTGAAATTTATCGACATTTGTCATCATTAATTCTAATTACAGCACTATCGCATTCCTGAGCTCTGCATTCAACTCGCGCGCTATCAGTGTAGAGTTGGGCCTCCTTACCTATAGTTTCCAGAACAGTAAATAGGATAACGACATCAGACACCGGAAAACAACAACTAAAAAGCAACAATCAAACAAAAAAACAACATTTCCCAAGCCGACTGGTCCTCGTGGGAAATTAGACCACCACCCTCCACCTGACAAAAACAATAACAAAAACAAGATTAACGACAACAACATCAAATTTATTAACAACAACAACAAAAATATAAACAAAAACATCAAATTCTATGACAACAAAAACAACAACAACGACGACGACGACAAAAATATAGACAAAAACATCAAATTCTATGACAACAAAAACAACAACAACAACAATGACGACAAAAACAACGACAACGATAAAAACAGCAACAACAACACGAGTATAGACAGCAATGAAACAAATAAAAGTACCAACAGCAAAAGAAACAAAAACAAAAAGAAAAACTATAATGAGAACAAAAACGACAAATTCCTAAAAATATGTACTTACAACATAAAATCCTTATCTTCAACTGAGAAATATTTAGAACTAATAAGCGCCCTTGATAATATAAACTGCGACGTTATAGGACTGTCAGAAGTACGGAGAATGGGATGTAATATTGAGGAATATGAAGATTTTATACTTTGCTACATCGGACAAAAGAAAGGATTAAATGGAGTAGGCTTCTTGATAAGAAAGTACCTAAAAGACAAAATTACAAACTTTGCTGGAATCTCAGAAAGAGTAGCCCTATTGCAATTAAAATTCTCGGAACTCATTATATCCATAATTCAGACGTACGCTCCTACAGAAAACGCAAGTGAAGAGGATATTCAAGTATTTTATGAAGACATCGAAAAAGCATACGCACTAACACATGAGATTGTATTTATAATAGGCGACTTTAACGCAAAAGTAGGAATACCGAAAACTGAAGAATATCCTGTTATGGGTCAATATGGCTACGGCGAGAGAAACGAAAGAGGAGAAAAGCTTTTAGAATTTGCATTTTTAAACCATTTATCTATAATGAATACCTTTTTCCAGAAAAGAGCAAGTAGAAGATGGACCTGGAAATCACCTGACCTAAAGACCAAGAACGAAATTGATTTCATATTGACAAACAAACCACAACTAATAAACAATGTCGAAGTGCTCAACAATATTAAATTCCCCTCAGACCATAGAATGGTACGAGCAACATGCCTTATAAAAACACCGAAGAAAAGTAGAAAGAACTTCCACCCTAAGCCAAAAATCCCTGAAAGTGAAAAAGAAATAAGCAACTATCTCAATAGTCTCAAATCACTTATTAATTCTAATCTAATCGATACTAAATCGGACCACCTGAGTGTACAAGAATATTACAATATTTTGGAAGAAAGCATAAAACATAGCTTAAAAACTAAAGCAGAAGTAAATACAAAGAAGAGTAAAAAAATAATAAGTGAAAGTACAGAACAACTAATAAAAAGAAGGACAGAGCTAATAAGGACTAACAAAAAAGACAAAACAACTAGAATAGAGCTGAGTAAATTATTTAAAACAACAAATAAAGCAATCAAAGAAGACTATAAAAAACACAGGCAGAACGTGATAACAAAAAACTTAACAAAATCAAGAAGTACAAAACGAGCACTTAAAGAATTAAACCTACATAAAACTTGGATTCCTAAACTTCAAAACCAAAAGTCAGAAACTAAATCAAGGAAAGATGTAATAGAATATGCAACATCATTTTACCAAGAACTTTACAGAAAAAGTAGCAAAGATAACACCAAACCGCAACATATTGACATTAACGACGAGGAAGAATCTAACACAATCGAATCAATAAGCGAACTAGAAGTACTTCACCAAATTAAAAATCTAAAACCAGAGAAAAGCCCCGGACCTGATGGGATCAACAATGAAGTTGTCAAACTAGGAGCGCCGATTCTGCTCAACCCTATCACCCACCTATTTAATATGATAGTAAACACGGAATCTGTACCTGAACAGTGGTGTACCTCAGACATAATACTTCTTTACAAAAAGGGAAATCCACTAGATATAGGCAACTATCGACCAATCAGTCTACTAGCAAGTTTGTACAAACTGTTCTCTTCGCTAATACTTAAACGAATCACACAAAAAATCGAGGACTCCTTAACAATAGCACAGGCAGGCTTCCGCTCGGGCTTCAGCACAATTGACCATATACAGGCTCTAGAACAGGTCATTAGCAAATACAAGGAATTCAATAGGCCATTGTATATAGCCTTTATAGATTATACTAAAGCATTCGACAGCATAAGCCACGGTGCAATATGGAATGCGCTGGAAGATTTCAAAGTAGATAGGAAGTACATCAACATAATAAGAAGTATATATGCTAACAGCAACAGCAAAGTAAAACTAGAGACTAGAGGAAATAAGATCACAATAGAACGGGGAGTTAGACAAGGCGACCCTTTATCACCAAAACTATTTATAGCTGTGCTGGAGAACATATTTAAAAATCTAGAATGGAAAACTACAGGAATAAAAATAGACGGCCACTACCTAAGCCATTTTCAGTTCGCAGACGACATTGTGTTGCTATCAGAAAAATCAGAAGAACTCAATGAAATGATTCACACCCTTAACAAAGAAAGCTTAAAAGTGGGCTTGCAAATGAACGTGAATAAAACAAAGCTAATGACTAATAGCTACGAAATACCTATCCAAGTTTCGGGGGTCATCATAGAATATGTCAAGAACTATATCTATTTAGGAAAAAAAGTATCATTTACAAAAACAAGCAATGAGGAAGAAATTGAACGTAGAGTGATTGTAACCTGGAAAAAGTATTGGTCACTGAAGGAAATAATGAAAGGAAACTTTAGTCTAAATTTAAAAAAAGTGGTGTTTGACACATGTCTTCTACCTTGTCTATTGTATGGATGCCAAACATGGATATTTACAAATAAAGTCAAACAAAAAATCAGATCCACTCAAAGAGCAATGGAAAGGAGCATACTAAAAATAAGAAAAATTAACAAAGTACGAAGTGATTCAATCAGGCAAAAAACCAAGCTCACTGATGCTCTTACTCAGGCCCTCAAATTAAAATGGAAATGGGCGGGTCACATTTCACGTATCAACGACAAGAGATGGACCATTCAAACCACTCGATGGAAAGGACCACCAGGCAAAAGGAATGTTGGCAGACCGTATAGCCGGTGGACTGATGAAATTATTCAAATCACTGGGAAAGACTGGATGACTGCAGGATTAAATAGAGAAATGTGGAAAAAGATGGAGGAGGCCTTTACCCAAAAAGGGATCCATATTTCATAACTCAGAAGGAAAACTAACAAAACACTAACAACTATAATATAAGAATTTATAAAATTAAATACTAACACTTCACTAACTTTAATTGTACCCTACATTTATACTTTAGAGAAATATGGAAATAAAAAGGCTATTATTATTATTATTATTATTATTATTACCTATAGTTTCCATGCGTTGTACGATAGGCATAAATCAACCGGGGCCGTTGAAAACAAGAGTAAATACAATAGTGCATCTCTAAGTAGTCTGTGGACACACCTCTAATAGAGTTGCCACTTGTAGAACCTTGAAATGTCAGCTTCCGTGTACTTTTCATACCGTTGTTTCACGAGTAGGTAGTCGGGAAAAAAGGTGGTTAGATGTTGTGTAGGTAGTCATGTACAATATCTGTGGTTATCGACTTGATGCGGTTATAGACTCGACAATTGTCTACTTTGTTATTCACTAAGCAGCTGTCAAAATGTCATGACGTTGTAGCGAACACAAAGAGCGTTCGATATAGATACGCTTTAGTTGTAATATAGATACTCCTTGCGCGCGGGTTTTGAAAATATAGTATGTTCAACTATTGTCAGCTTGGTTTTTTTCGTACAATGTTCTTTTTAGTTAATAAGTATTTTTATTGTAAATAATAAATAGTCGTGCTATTAAATTGTATATAGAGTTTGGTTTTTAGCAATAAACTACAACGTTTTTACAGTGGTTATACATGTCGATGAAGTACTTGGCGCTTTATTGTGTGGTTTTCCCTCAGAGTAAATATAAGCAAGCTATAGAGCACGAACGTCGCTAGTTGTCCATTATGCCAAGTGTAAGCAGATGTTCTATAGATACTGATAGATAGATGTAGCGTTTGAATAGTGATGTGCCACGATTGATGTCTGTGCGTACATATAAGTACTTAATTAGTTTAAGTATTAGCATAGAGAAAATAGTACTTTAACTAGTTACTAAGTACTATTTTCTCTATGCTTTAACCTATTAGGTAGGTATGTATTTTGTATGTATGTATTTTTTTGTCGTACGATCTTGTATGTATTTTATTATATATTTGTAGGTAAGTAATACTCACTTAAATGGCTTCATTTGGTGTTGTATTTATAATAACATATTATTTATAAGTATCTATTATGTAGGTACGTAACATAATCATGTAGGTAAGTATTTATAAATCTCATATTTGTAAAACTAGAATAAAATAATTATTTCAAAGTAAAAAAAAAATTATATGTTAGCGATATTATCTTTAGACGTAAGCAATATACAGTAAGCAACCCTGGCAACGCCTGGGAGACAGCGGGGCGTAACGACGTAAAGGGGGAAGTAGGTATATAAATGGCGGTGTTTGGGACTCGGTCAAAGAAGATTCCGTTCTATTGTTTATTATTTATTCTTATGATCATAGATAAATATTTACCTAACGGTAAGTATTTCACTACTCAAACACTATTTGAATTGTATGTAACACTGAGTATTACATACAATTCAAGTTTTATTTTAAATATTGATCCATAATTGGTTAGTAGATAATACAAACAATATTAATGTCTAATACTTACATATTATTATTACGGAAGAAATCATGTTATTACACAATATTTGAGTACAACGTGGTACAGCACTATCTTCAAGGCGGGGGAGGTCTGAAGCGCGAGGCGCGGAAACGCGTCCTGCGTGTACACGCCCCCGCGCCTCCCGCAACCTCCTTTCTCGCCATGAGTAATGTTGTTAAAACCTGTGTTTTCTAATCAAAATATTACTTACCTATGAAAAGAAATATCATTATTCTTTTTAGTGTGTTTCCGTGAATCATTCTTACAGCTTGATACTGCACATTTCACCATTATAATATTAAATTTAAATAAATATCGGTGGGAGAAACATTCAACGCGGGTGACATTTGTGACTAATAGCGTCGCCATTGCAATGTCGATACTGTTCAAACCCGTGCTCACAGTTCATACTCGCTAACTAGCACTCTATAGCTTGCTTGCTTATATAAACTATGGGTTTTCCCTTTTGACAAAGTATTATTTAAAATTTAATGTCGACATTGGAGTCGATAGGTTTTAAAAACTACAGATATTAGGCCCGCAGAATCGAGAATCGAAAACAAAAGTATCGATATGTAAAAATATCGAAGTATCTTTCGAGTTATGTTTAATTGTAGTTTATGGTTCGATACGGACTTGCCATAATAAATTGTCTGTGGTAAAATATATAAATAAATATCAGGTGAATAAATAAATGTCACGAATCAAATTGTTGAAATTCAATTTGATATTTTGGGAAACATATTTAATAAAATTAAAAGCAGCGGTGATTGCTTTAACTAACTTATAAGAAAATACATAATAAGTTGTAAAAATGAATGGTGATGATAAAGTTGTAACTTCTTATTCGGGAATACCGCACGCAGTGTTCGTGGTAAGTCATATTTTATTTTTAAACATTTTGATAATTACCTCTTAATATATGATGTGCTAATTCAATAAATTTCTTCAGTCGTACTTTTTATTTACAACAAGTACACATTCTATTAAAATTATATTTAAATGTAACAATTTTAGGTTACCTATTCTTAATGTACAGCTGCAGCTATTTCTAAGTTTATTTTTGAATGCGATCTTGGTAATCACATTTTTCTTATGAAATGATTTAAATTTACGAAAAACAGTAACAAAGATATAAATTGTTCGTTTTCTTTTAGGACAATGTAGATGAATTTATGAGTTTACCTGAAAATTCCGGTGGTGTTGAAAAAGTTCTTAAAAGTCTGGATCAACAACATGGAAAATATAAATTTATGGAGTATACTTTAGTTGCAAAAAGAAGACGTTTACGGCAACAAATTCCAGACTTGACTAGATCACTGGATATGATTCAAAAATTGAAAACCCAAAATGAAGAAATTGATACTCAATTTTTACTAAGTGATCAGGTTTTCGTAAAGGTATAAGAATATATAGTAAAACTTTAGATTATGGACCGTCGATTTTAGTGGTTTTTTTTTAATTAGGGGGGAAGAGGGAGAGGGGAGGGTCTCTCCGGTACAACTCCCCTCCTGCGCAAATGTATAGTTTCCAAGATATTCATGGTTAAAGTTTGGGGTTATGTCTGTACCGCTTAAAGAAAACCACTGTGACATAACCAGCTTTTTTTTAAACGAGTGGAGAAACCTTCAAAAGGTATGATTTATGACAAATGCCGCATGCAATGCAAATGGAATAAGGTTATGTGGGATTTCTACCGCACTAAAACCACTCAAGATGGTTATATACATGGATGGTCATATACAAACCTTTAGCAAAATACCTATAAACCTAACCTAACCCAACCCAATTTTTCTTGTAACATACACCTTTTGCCTAAAGTAGTTAACCGGGTGTGCTCGCTTCGCTCGCATTTCCATATACATTGTCATTTTTTTTTTGGGGAAATGGTGCAAAATTATTTGAATTTCAAAAAACTACGTGGTTGCGCAGTTTGAGACTTTGCACAATTACTTGTTATACTCTAACCTTCTCCCAAAAAAATCGCAGTCAGCCAACTCGACGGTCAGTGGTACAGACATAACCTCAAATTTTAACCATGAATATCTTGGAAACTATACATTTGCGCAGGTGTGGAGTTGTACCGGAGAGACCCTCCCCCCTCCCTCTTCCCCCCCAATTAAAAAAAAAACACTAAAATCGACGGTCCATAATCTAAAGTTTAGCCGAATATATCGTCATAGTAGTAGAACAACGACGGTTTTGATAATTTTCAATTTTTATTTTCTTGCATAAACTGACTTTATATGTCGTGCTTTATTGACCAAAAGCATTTTTTGACAAATATTATTTAAAACTTTCCAGATACATAGTTGGAATACTAACGGATTTGATTTCTAAACACAGTAAAATGGTGTATTAATCATTTTGCCAGTGCCATACTGTAGTTACTAAATTGCAGAACTGTCGTTGTTCTACAGCTATGACAATATTTTTATTTATTTAACATATGTATATATTTTTTATCATTTGGGCAGCCCATCTGGCGGCAGTAACCACCCCCTTACAGAACACCACTGTGAAATAATAGCACGTGTGCTGTTGTATTTCAGTGACTGAGTAAGGGATGCCAGAGCTCATTTTCCTACTATGATTGGCAGTGTAACACCTCTAATCAAGAAGATCGTTAGCTTGTCTGTCAAGCTTAACATTAAAAAAAAAAACTATTGGAAATTTTCAATTAATTAATTTTCCTATTGAAAAGTTATGAAGGATCAGTGGATATTCTATGGTTGAGATGATAATTTTACATACTACTTGTTTATCTTGCAGGCTAAAGTATCACCTACCAAAACAGTTTATCTGTGGCTCGGAGCAAATGTTATGTTAGAATATTCATTAGAGGATGCTGAAAAACTCCTTATTACTAATATGGAAACTGCAAAGAAAAATTTGGCATGTGTAGAACATGATTTGGACTTCTTGAGGTCAGTATTAACTTGAGTTAGTGAACTATCTTTAGTTATTATTTTATCTGATAGTAGCCACCTTTGTTTTTATAGGTTACAGTAGCCACCTGTCTACCAACCTTGCAAAAAAGAGAAGCTTTTATATGTATTCACAGGCGGTTCTACCGTTTGTGTTATTGTTAAGAGCATACCAGACAATTCATCATGGAATTGTCATAATTTCCTCCCTTTATTCAAAAGATTTAATGAGAAACAGAATTTGCAAAAGTAAAAAAGTTATAATAAACAAAATTATAGTAAAAGTTATAAATAATATCACAAGTCAGTCCATTTTAATATTTGATCCCTTAAAATCTCTTTCACTTTTTACTTAACTTTTTTTTTATATATTTTTCACTTTTTTTAAAAAAAATTGTCATCAAGTTTTGGTTAGTGTTTTATAGTGATTTTACTGACTCACGACTGAATACTTTAATACTTCTTATATCATATAGATAGAAGCTTGTCAAAGACCACTTAACCCATACTGTTATTGGTTTTTGTGTTGACTTCTATTTTTTAAGTATATGTGAACTAATATATAAAACAATAGTAGCATTAGCATAATAACCGTTTAACAAAGAAATGCAATAGTAAATATGTATATTTTATTTTCAGAGATCAATGGACCACTACAGAAGTTAACATGGCTAGAGTTTATAACTGGGACGTTAAGAGACGTCAGGCATCAAAAATTACTAACTAGCTTTATCGCTATCTTGCAATTTGTAATTAAGATGGAATATAACTTCTGCGTTAGTAGCAGGCTGCAAGATGCGCTTATTAATATTTTTTCTAACTAATAAATTCATCCTGTGACATTATTTTGGTGTGTTTTATTGTTTTTTCATATTTCAAGATACATTATAATTATAGTCTGTCTCAAATGGTTTGGCAAAGTGCAGTGGTGAACTAGTCACGTGTGACTTTCTTTTTTTAGCACCACCCGTCATAGTGCCGTAGACAGCCACAAGACCTGATTTGCAACATTTACCATGTTGTTACATTAAAATTTTCGCACCCTATGGTTAGTTGTGCCGGTCGTACAGCTTTCGGTAGAATCGCTTCTGGGTGTCCTCGCCTGTTAACGTTATAATTAAATTTCGCGCTTACCACTCGTTGCATAGTTCGTTTACATGAAGTGTGGTATAACGGAACGTTGTTTGTCGCCTTATACTGCAATTTGATTGGTAGTTTCCTCGTTCAGTTCTAACCATACGCAACGTCTTCAGATTGCCGATGCGATATCCATTGTGCACTTTAGTCGCTTGACTTAGGGTCGTAATGAATAGAATTCGCTTTAGATAGGACATGCTGCATTTCAAATGCAATTGAATGGCTTAGACCGGCGTAAGAGACAAATAATCATTCACTTGACATCGCGAGCTCACCAGGAGAGGTCGACATCAGGAAGCTGTAGAAACCACAAAGGGCCGCTGCCAATTGATTTTCATCTGTCCATATCGAAGGAATCGCTTCTCAGTTTTTTAATTTTATTTCGATATTGTGTTAATTGCCTCCATTGCAGAGCATCGGTAAGTTTTTTACATAATATTTCTCGATTTTAGGGTTTTTTCTATAGGAATTTTCCATGGGTATGTCCGCCGCATGCTATGTTGTTTTTTTTATATAAGCAATCAGTGTTCTTTTAATAGCCGATTTTAATGTTAATAAGTCGTTTTGAACGTAGGGTAGTGAAGGGTGAATTTTGCATATTTTCAATAAGCATATTTTTTTAGCACACGTGCTGGTATATTTAATATTTTACGATGGCGTCGGTCACCTATTTTCTTTTATATTAATTTTCTTTGGCGGCGGCTATCGCTTTATTATTAGAACGGTTAAGCCGTCTATTTGTTTTATCACGTGCAATCCAACGGACCCACGTGACTTTTTCTTTTTTTTTCATACCAGATACGTGTGTGACCTTAATTAAACCTTTCACTGCATTTCCTATTATTTGTTAAATAAATTGGACAGTTTATATAAATTTTCCCTGAAGGAATTATGTGTGATTTCCACACTTTTTATTAACGATCACGTGCGGACCGTGATTCAATTATACCTACATTCTTTTTCTTTAATAATTTTAATCATTTAAAGTTTAACCTGGAGAAGGCACGTGGACTCGCGTAGTAAATTTCACTGTACAACATACTAAGGCGTGACTGCGCGTGTGCTTTCCAGTGAGGCTGTCTGGGGCAGGCTGTTTTGGGCAGGCTGTCTGGGACAGGCTGTTTTGACAGGCTGTTTAGAAAGGCCGTTAGACGAGCCGTTTTTCACCGTTCGTCCGAGACGAGCCGAGCACATTCGCCGAGCGACGCTAGTCTTCCGCGTCGCTTCGGGCTGGTCAACGACGGCGAGTAAACGCCCTTAACAAGTGACGGTTTTCTTTATCCTCATTACACCCGCGTAGCGTCGATTGCAGTTAATATACTACTTTAGGCATAATCCGGTAACATTAGGGTTAAGCACTGTAGGGTCTACGGCTCTCTTCCGGTGGTACAGTTTGGTTCTGGTTCACTTCTACAATCTTCACAAATTCCCTGGCCTAATTTTATGAATATTTCTTATTTTTGTGTGTAGCATCTTTTTTTTAATGGTACAAATTGTATCAAATTGTGTTAATCCTTTTAAAATCTGCTTTCTTATTGTATAGAAGCCTTTTATGAAAATATACGATTTTATTGTACTCTAAAAGGTCTTTTATTGATTTTATTTAATTGTCAGCCTGTCCGCACTACACAGCGGAAAAAAAAAAAAGGTAACAATGTGTTTGGTGTAAACTCCAAGATTTACCGAGTAATTACTAGTAAAAATTCGCAATGAATGTAGACTACAGAACAGTTCAGACTTTTACCATCACTACCATACTTTTTACTAAAAAATCTTAGGATTTACCAGTATATGGGCTCTTACAGTAACAGGTATTTCAGTCCAAAAAGTCGAAAGATCTATGGAAAATATGGCGTTTACGCGTTCTTCCTTCACGTTCGCTCGCTCACTTGCAAATGAGTTACGGATTACCCGTAGCTAAATGCGTAATTTCCGAGTTCCGCTCAGCAAGTCTTTTAGTCATCGATGCTTTTAATATATAAAAGTCATTGATCATTATCACTAAAAGTATCGTGCAGTGTGCAAGGAAGTGTAGTGTATTATATTTAAAAAAGGTTGATTAACTCACCTACATACCTATTATATTACCTATATTATTTCCTTATTTATTATTGGCGACTGGTTGGTTAGTGACCACCAATAATAAAAAGAATACTGAAAAACAATGTAAATACGATTTATGTCAGTAATTATATTTTTATTAAATACTCATAATTTTATTTAAATACGGTCCACTCCTCAACATATATAAACTAATTTTAGAGTGATTTAATTCCTATACAGAAAGGATTCATAATTTATGTTTCCTATATAACAATTTCAAAGAAATAATTCAATTAAATACCTGCCTTAAAAGTTATGTACAGTTATGTATGTAAATCAAATGTAAATGTATCTCTTTTATGTCTACGTCTAGCTTTGGTCTAGTCTAGCTCAAAGGTCTAGCCAGGTCTAGCTATTAGTTTACTGCGATTATATTATATTCTTTACCTTCCATAGACTCATATCTATCTTCTTTCATTCGTGAAGTTACGTGTCGTGTGTCGCTGTCATGTCTCTCTGTCAAATTTAGTTTGTCTTGTCTCTAGTGGACAGTCTGTTTTCGAACCACGCAGTGCAGTGTCACGACTGTCACGTCACGTCACACATACAAATTCATAACACATCACATCACAACCTGTGCACTGTATCACAAACTTAAGACTTAATACTTGCATGCTTAGATTTCTAAAACAAATTTCTTTAGAAATAGCTTACTTTGTATTGTATACCTCTATGCTATTAGTGCAGTGAATAGAACGATTCCATAAACAGGATATTTAGGAAATTTCTAACTATGGCTCCATCATCAGATTGGGAAGAAATTAAAAGACTTGCTGCTGACTTTCAAAAAGCGCAGCTTAGTTCTACAGCACAGAGGTGAGTTTTCCTTTGCTCTTTTGCTTCGTTGGCCAACTTACTTAACGAAAAATTGTATATATGTATATATATTTTAAATAAAAATATCTTTCGTACAAAATGCACAAAACATGTATAATAGGTATATGATTAACTTTTCATAAATGTTTCTTAGTAAACATTACTTGTGTTTTTTACAGGTTGTCTGAAAGGAACTGCATTGAAATAGTCACAAAACTAATAGAATTGAAACTTATAGATGTTATCTTTACAACTGATGGAAAAGAGTATCTTACTTCTAATCAATTAACAAAAGAAATAAAAGATGAGCTTTATGTACATGGAGGTCGTATTAATACAGTAGACCTCGCTAAAGAATTAAGTGTAGACCTTTCACAAATCAATGGCAGTGTGTCTGAGATTATAAAATCAAAAGAAGTTCAATTGGTATCCGGTTATTTGATAGCAGATTATTATTTAGAAAAAATCGCTAGAGAGATAAATGAAAAGTTGCAACTGCAGGGTCAATTGTCAGTGGGAGAGCTTACACTTCATTATGATTTACCAGCAGAACTTTTATTACACAATGTCTTAGAGAAATATTTGAACAAAATTATTAAAGGAAAACAAGACTCCTCAGAACCTCGAACCTTTTACACAGAAGAATACATAACTAGGACTAAAGCTAGAATAAGGGGTGCATTGATAGGTCTGTTGTTGCCGACACCCGTCAATGTTATTATAAACCACTGCAATCTCTCTGAACGATTGTTTATGTCCCTTTTTGACCAATTGAATGCACCTGGGGTGTTAACTGGTCGACAGGCTGGAGCCCTATATGTTCCTTCTTGCTATACAAAGTCACAAAACGATTGGGTGATGAGTTTTTATAAACAAAACAACTATCTTGAATATGACGCACTGTCACGTTTAGGTATATCAGATCCTAAGGGCTACATTAAAAGAACATTGCCAAATGAAGACATTACTTTTCTCGGTGGGTGTGCTATTGGCAATCAAATAAAACAGCAGTTAGAAATGGCACTAGAAGAGTGCATTGCCTCCAAAAGTTTCTTAGATGTGGTATCTCTTTTGCCATCTATATTTTCAGATGCGGACATTGAAAATGTTGTGGAAATTCTTTTAAAAAATAACTCCAAATGTACAATTTTATTTGAAAACACGGGTAAGCAATCTCATCTCTTTTTATCCTATTAACATTAATAGCACACTTGCCTATACTTTCCTTAATCCTTCTATGGAGGGCAACACACTTGTAACACCTGTGCCATTGCATGTACTATAGGCGACAGTTGCCACCTACCATCAAGTGGACCGTCAGCCTGTCTGTTAATATTAATATTTAAAAAAAAACGCATCATTTATGGCGTTGCATGTGTTACTACATACAACAGTAACTACATACCATCAACTGTTTGATAATATGTTTTAACTAGAAATAAGTTGTCAAGTAAAAATACAATAGTAATAAACAAACAAAATACTAGATTAAAAAAAATATTTAAAAATGTGTGTGTCAGCTCTGACGCACGACTGGAGTTTACTCCTTACGAACAATTATAAAAAATAAAATAAAATAAATATCATTTAAATAATTAATAAATTTATTAAATAAATAAACAAATATCAGCGCCATCTGTTCGAATTATCATACATGATTACGTTTTCCAAGGATGTATTATTTCGTAACATATTCTAGTTTTAGAGATGGCGCAATATCTGTGTTTCAGAATATTCTAAAATGTTCGCAAATAGAACGTAACGCATTTTCCGTGTGACAATTTTGATTTTACTCCCATAAATTTTCATACCGTGGGCTTATACCTATGCACATCGATTCTTAAGGAGTAAACTCCAATAAACTCCAAAAAGAAACTTGAAATTTGCATCTCTTTTAATTATTGATCCATGTTAAAATTGTTATAATTTTAGTTTTCAGCAATCATTTTATTGAAAACCTTAAACAAGCTTGCATGCCTATAGTACAAAAGAAAGCCGACGAAGTTGTAAGTACTGGACGGTATCAACAGTACTATTTAGAGAAACAATTGTCCAGAGGCGATTCACAACCGAGTCATGTAGACCACAAAGCAGAGAGACGTGAAGAGAGACGCAGAAAAGCCGCCTCCGGTAAAGGCGGTGGTGGTACCCAAGGGAGGGAAACAAAAACTAAGGCTGTTAAAAAACATCCTCGATCCAAACAGGCAGCGCCTGATTCCGATTCAGAAGACACTTCGGCAACATCAAAGAAGAATCTAGATATATTGGAAATTATTACTGTTGAAGATATTGAGAAAGTTATAAAGGAGCCATTGGAAAATGAAGGCTTGGATGATTTATTAAATCAAATAGCCGAGTATCTCTATGTGTGAGTGTATATTAATCACAGTCTATATAAACACACCGGCATATTTAGCGGAACACAAAAAAAAGGTCCATAATTAAAAAAATATGGTTTTATTTTAAAATCTACTTACTACACTTCTTTTGTTATTTAAAGTTTCATTTGTTTTACTTAAAATGAGATCACATTAAGAACAGATTTTGCGAGTAAAGGCTATTTGTGAAAAATGGTACATTTTTGAACTTTTCATGTAACCGGGAAAAGTGAAAATTAATAATAAAATAACAATTAATTAAATTAGAAAAATGGTGATTAATATCGCGTATTTCCTCCACGTGCTCTTATTAAAGTTTCTACCCGTCTAGGCATACTGAGAATGATGTTATCGATGGTCTCCTGGGATAGTCTCCGCCATTCCTCAACTACGGCGATTCGCAGTTCACCCACGTTGGCAGGAGCTGGAATTCTGGACTTAACTTTTCTTTTCAGCAAGTCCCAAACGTGCTCTATTGGGTTCATATCCGGTGATCTCGCCGGCCACTCCATAACAGTGATATTCATATCATTAAGATAAGCTTGAGTTACCCGAGCGGTATGCGGCCGAGCATTATCCTGCATAAAAACAAAATCGTCACCGATATATGGGGCAAACGGTACGACATTTTCTTCTAAAACTTCTCTGATATAGCGGTCTGCAGTCAGACTCCCTCTGTCAATCACTACCAAGTCTGTGCGAGCTCCCAAACAAATGCCCGCCCAAACCATTATTGATCCACCACCGTATGCAACTGTAGTTTCAAAAGTTGTCTGAATTTATCGTTCTCCTTTGCGTCTGTATATTCTTTGCCTGCCGTCAATTTGATTTAAGAGAATTCTGCACTCATCACTAAACAATACCTTACTCCATTGGTCCGCGTTCCAAAGTCGATGTTCCTGAGCAAAAGTTAACCTGTTTCTACGATGATTTACCTCGAGCCTTGGAGCCTTGGCGGGCACAAATGAACCCAAACCAGCTTCTTCGAACCTTCTTCGTACCGTACGCTCACTTACGGTTACACCCCGCACTGCTTCTAACTCATGTCGGGCTTGGACGGCCGTAAAACGGGGGTTCCTACGTACACGAAGCCGAATGAAACGATCATCCCTACTCGAAGTGCGTCTTTTTCTGCCTTGTCCTGCTCTTCTCACATAAGTACTGGTCTCCCTGAACCGTTGGATACTGCGATGGATCGTTGAAACTGGTCGACGAAGATCTCTGGATATCACTCTGTAGGTTTGACCATTTCTTCGCATTTCGAGTGCCCTGGAAATCTCCGTTGGGGTTAAGTCAGGCATAATTCAGTCCTCAACTCCAGAAAGATACGCGATTAAAAAAAACTAACAAAAAACAGTATTTCAATGAAATTTTAAAACAAACTCAGAAGGAAGAAATACTCGAAGTTCGCTCCAGATAAGGTGTATTTGAATAAAATTAAAACAATTGCATAAAATGTGATGTTCAGTTGTTTTCTTAATTTGAAAATATTTCTTTTTAAATTAAATGACGTATAAACCAGCCAGCAACCTTATATGATACTGATATCAAACCTTTATTTTATGTTCCGCTAAATATGCCGGTGTGTGTAGATTCTTAGTTTTTCTTTGTTTGAAAGCTGACATGAACATGATAGTTCTTAGCTATTAACTTATGAAGATTTGTATTATGAAGACGTTTGAAAATCATCAGCTCATTATCTAGTTGGTGAATAGATTTTAGTAACTTCCACAGGTTCGATTGATGTGAAATTTGGTATACTGTTACTTCAGTGGTATTTCCATGGCATGGTAACCTTGATCTGATGCTGCAAAATAGTCTGCAGCATAACCAACTGCTCATCAACTTACAGCAACAGCAGGTTCAATGGAAAGTCGAGACTTAGTTTATAATTCTTAATTATGTTGTTTTATTCTTGACAATATAACAGAAAGCTGACTTTATCATACTTCTTAGAACACATTTAATACAGTTTTTGAAGATAGCTTTTTTTTTTTTTTTTTTATAACATAAAGGTGGCAGACAGGCAGGCGGCCCACTTGATGGTAGGTGGTTACCGTCGCCTAGGGACACAAGCAACACCAAGGGGAGTGCTAGTGCGCTGCCTACCCTGAAGATATTTGTTAACCCCTCGCTTGAAGAAGCCCATATTGTAGCTAGGTGGAAACACCTCAGAAGGGACATTGTTCCAAAGTTCGCGCGTCCGCGGAATAAAGTTTCTACCCAACCGGACTGTGCGTAGTGGCACCTTATCCAAGTAATGCGGATGAACTCCACATCTATGACGCGCAGTACGGTGGTAAAAACTTGGGGTAGGCATTAGTTGGAACAACTCATCAGAGCACTCACCATTGTACAGCCGGTAGAACACACAAAGAGAGGCTACATCCCTTCTTAAACTAAGGGGTTCTAACCGTTTTTGTGTGCGCGTTGGATCATTGACAATTCGAATAATTCGACGTTGCAAGGCGTCAAATGGATCTAGCTGGTATTTTGGCGCGCCAGCCCAGAGATGAGAGCAGTATTCCATATGGGGCCTAATCTGGGCCTTGTAGAGAACAAGGCGCTGCTCCGGTGTGAAATACCGCTTTGCTCTGTTTAACACGCCCATTTTTTTGGAAGCTAGAGTAGCCTTTTCTTTCAGGTGACACCTGAACTCGACTGTGTTCGAAATGTCCACACCAAGGATACCAATGCTCTTGGATATTTCGAGCGGAGTGCCCTGAAATTTAGGTGTCGCTACAAATGGGGCCTTTTTTGCGGTGAATGCACAGACTTGCGTCTTACAGGGGTTGAATTGCACAAGGTTCGAGCAACCCCAATTTGAGACCTCAGATAATAATGTCTCAAGCGAAGACACAAGTCTGTCGCGGCTCTCCTGCAAGTCTGAGAGAGGAATATTAGCGCGGCCTTTGTAATAAGCTTCCCCAGTGCTGTCATCTGCATAGCAATGAATACTGTTGACTTGTAACAGATCATTGATATGCAAAAGAAAGAGTGTTGGGGAAAGCACAGAGCCTTGCGGGACACCGGCGTTAACTGTCATGTTGTCGGAGCAACATCCGTCAACCACGACTCTGATACTCCGACCAGTCAAAAAGTCGGCGACCCAATCGCACAATCCCTCGGGCAACCCGTAAGATGGAAGCTTGGAGAGAAGAGCTCGATGCCAGACCCGGTCAAACGCTTTTGCTATGTCCAGACCCACCGCCAAAACCTCCCCCCTGTTTGCCACAATTTCGGCCCAGCGGTGTGTAAAGTAAATGAGAAGATCACCAGTCGAGCGGCCGTGCCGAAATCCATATTGGCGGTCGCTGATCAGCTGATGATCCTCCAGATACCTCAGGAGCTGCTTATTAATAATGCGCTCCATCACCTTGGAAAGGAGGGAAGTAATAGCGATCGGTCTATAATTGGCCGGATCCGTGTGGTCACCCTTTTTGGGCAAAGGGTGGACGTGAGCAACTTTCCAAGCTTTCGGGAAGCGCTTGCTTAAATAGGAAAGTTCGAAGAGCCGCGAAAGCACGGGAGACAACTCAGGTGCGCAAATCTTTAGAACCACTGCTGGAATACCATCTGGCCCACTCGACTTGCGAACGTCAAGGGAAGCCAGTTCCCGCCGAACCTCACGTTGAGTGAAGCGTACTTCCGGCATGGAGCTGTCACAACGCGGAATTGTCGGCGGAATGGCATTCTGGTCATCCAAAGTCGAGTTGGAGGCGAAGATGTGGCACAACAGGTCGGCCTTTTCCTTCGCCAAATGAGCCAGAGTATCATTATGATTCCGCAGTGGGGGAAGCGAGGATCGACAGAAGTTGCCCTCAGCGGCCTTGGCGAGCGACCAAAAAGCCCTACTCCCGGAGGGGTAGTTAGTTAGCCGCTCACCAATCCTGCCGATATGATGATTTCTCGCCTTGGTGTACACCTTCTTGCTGAACCTCAAGGCAGCAGTGTATCCCCTTCTTAAAAGAAGGGTATCAGGACTGTTCAGCACGCGTGCTTCCATGAAGGCTTTGTAAGCAACTAATTTTTTTTGGCGAGCATTTTTACAGTCCCGGTTGAACCAAGGCTGGCTCCGACCTCCGATAAGTACTACAGAGCTGGGTATGAAATTCTCCATGCCCTGCAACACTACATCAGTGATGGAGTCAGCGATTGCCTCAATGTCCTCTGAAGAGAAACAAAGCTGCCTCCAAGGGTAAGATGCGAAAAACTCTCACAAACCATCCCAATCTGCTGACCTGTAATGCCAAACCCTGCGCTTACCCGAGGGGCGGGTACGCACAACGTTAACGTTTGGCACAGACGCCCTAACGAGACAGTGATCCGAGGACCCGAGGGGGGCATCGACAACTATCGTGTACCCGTCAGGGCGTGTGGTCAGCAGAAGATCCAGCAAAGAAGGAGAGTGGTCCTCAATGTCTGGGATCCTAGTGGGAACCGAAACCAATTGTGAGAAACCATGTGCCAAGGCGAGATTATGTGCAGCTCTACCTGCACAGTCAGTGGTGCGTGAACCCAACCACTCAACGTTATGAGCATTGAAGTCACCCAACAGGACTACTTCAGCAGAGGGAAACTGCACTTGAGCTTCCTCTGTCATATCCCGAATGCGCTCAAAGAATTGAGTTGTCTCCGTATCACCAGCATGGGACCTGTATAGGCAACCGTAGATGTCAGCAGTCCGCAGTTGCTTGTGTTATAGGCGACGGTAGCCACCAACCATCAAGTGGATCGTCATCCTGTCTGTCGACGTTTACGTTAACGTAAATGACAAATGACATGAAAGTTTTTAAAAAAAATCTTCATATTGAATTGCTAATCTCTCTGTACAACTTAATTAATACATTATGAACTGCTAAATATTGTGCAGTTTCTATATTGCAGATTTGTGGAATAAAATATAAATCTTTTCTCAGATGTCTCGTTCCGATTGCTGAAAGTCTCGCTAAGGAACACGCTGAAAAGTTGTTACAGGATGTGAGCCAAAACAGGAAACAAACGCATTCGTCGGCACAAGACAAAATAAACATTCTCATGAACGACATAAAGTTGTATGAGAAAGGTTTAAAGTTGTTTCCGTCCGATCAGCAACCGCAATTTATTAAATATCTTCTAAAAACATTGGGCGGAGATATACTCTCGGAGTTGTGCAAATATGCAGCAAATCAGTGCAATCTGTCCGTACAAGTAGATGTACTCTCTGTAGAGCAAAGGAATAAAATAATTAATGATCTATCTGATGAATACAAAAAGCCATTGCGGGCCTTGAATGCGGCCGTGTCTGAACAAAACATGGACCTCTTTTACCAAGCGGTTGATTTGTGTCTATCGGGGTGCGAAATGATATTGAAAAAAGTTGACAAGAAGAAAGACAAGTGAGTTTTTTTTATTAATTCATCACACAGAGAAAATAAATATGTACTAACAATAAGTCAAATTAAAATGCTATTAATTATTGCACAGGACTGAAATGCGGTCCCTGCAAAAGATGGAAAGAAGTTCATATGGCTGTTGATCTCAATATGTCGAGTCTTATTATGTCATCAATCATAATGTTTCTATACAAAAGTATAAACTAGCTGTTTGAATTATAGATAGAAACCTTCCTTGTTTAACGCTGTTTCTATTAGTGAAAACCACATTAAAAACTTTTACGTAGTTTAAAAGATTTAAGCGTACATAAAGAGGGACAGATGACTTTATTTTGTACTATATAAAGAAAATGCCTATTCGTTTTCAGGATTCTAATACAAAACCATAGAGAAAAGTTGATCAGTGAATTGGAATTGTGTGAAGAGCCAGCGTTGTGCTTGCACATCGCTGTCCTCGCTGTATTTACAACACTCACGCAAAACATGTTGCATGCATCCGGCAGACAAGTTATACTTATAATTACTTATTTAAAAACGCAACTTAAAGAAGAGGACTTCGAGAAATTGAGACAATACCATGGTGAGACATGAATATTATTTAATTTTTTTTTTTTGAGGTTAAAATGATCAAAAGCTTTAGTGTGATGTATTACAATTTATTAGTCTTGCGACCTTTATGCCTAAGCGATGTAGTTTGACCAATAGTGTTCATAAGCACTTTACAGTTTTTTTATATGATAATTAAGGCAGAACTATTCGCTGAGGTCAAAATGTTGGAATCTCAAGAAAGTGCACAAAGCAGATTATGTTTGGCAAAGCGATTTGTTCCTTCATCATTAGAGCGAGTCAGAGAATCTAATCCGATCGGAATGCCAATTTGCAGATTTATCAATTGTTCTAAATGTAACTTGAAATACAGAATCCTACTCTTATTATAAATGCGAAAGTTTGTGAGGAGAAATGTTTGTACTCTTTCACGCAAAAACAGCCCAACGGATTTGGTTGAAATTTGGCACAGAAAATTTATTACCTATTAACATATATGAGGTGTGTCAAAAGTGCTGTAACCGTTACTTTGGAATCGCTACTTCATTGGTGCCACTTTAATCGTTACTGCTATTTCCAGATACTGATTACAAATACACTCGTTCCGTACTTTGTACGCTGGACTGCGTTCGGGGAAAGAGAATCTGTATTCAGTAATAATCAATATTCATAATATTCAGTATCTGCTGCACTCACTTTTTCGGGTAGCCGTAACTAACTCGGAATCGGAATAGAAGTCATTCGTTTTGTAATTTTACAGGTTCTAATGTCAAATTTTAAAATAATGTTACCAGCGTTTTTTCAGTAGTGCTGTAATAATATCGGTTTTACTTAAATAGTTACATTTTACCGTAAAAATATTTTTTATCTTGTTTTATCGATTTAACATTCGTATTAATGTTATTTTAAGGTTCGGATTTCTACGACTAAGTCGATTTGGAATGAAAAAAAAAAACAATTCAAACTGAATTCAAGTTACTTGTAATAGGTACTTTAATATTATATGATTCCAATTTGTAAACTGAAATCGTGAGTAACTGCTGTAACTGGAACCAGTATTTGTAATCAGTACCTACTTCAGAGTAACTGTAATCATTGTCACGGTTACATCAAAGTAATCATTTGGCACATCTCTCTTTTAACATTAAATCCTGGAAAAATGTTAGGTTTATTTATTCTCTTACTGTAGCATTTTCTCACTTTCACAGAATTGGTTACAAAATATTTAACGGCATCGGAGGAGGATAAAAATAGTCTTGAAGAAAAGCTCAACGAAGAACTGCCATCATTGAAAAATGTGGTAAAGGAAGTTAAAAAATATAAATAAAATAATTAGAATTATATTTAAATACATATTTTTCTGTTTAAACTATTGTTATATGATGTAATATGGATGTAATTTAATAAATGTTGGTTGTTTAAACTTTTAAAGAATAATTATAATTTATGTATAATGTAAAGATTTCCGTTTTCTACATATAAAATGTATTTTATTATTTTTTTCTTTTATTTTAGTTGTACTGTTAGGCTACTGTTTTAATATAGATTTATTTACCCAAAATTTCTGTAGGTATGTAAGTAAATGACGAGTTGACAACCCTAACACTGTTTTTTTCTATGTTTTTTTAGTGGACAATATCACACTTATGTCAATGCAAATTCGGCAAACATTGCCCACTGCATTATCTTAAAGAATTATGAATTATAGATCTAAAAAATTAAGAATCATAAGCGTAGTGATCTGTTATAACTCTTATATTAAAATTACGCATCTTCGAAATGTAATCAGGTCACAATAAGTGAAAATCATATACACCCAACTAGAGAGTATATGTATATGTTCCACATATGTTCCTTGCGTGTGACTGTTAAATGGGTGAAATCGGCAAAACATCGATCGGTTAGTGTAAACACACAATATATATATAAATTTGACCAGAAATTAAGAAAATGTTGCTATTCCTTTAGTTTCAATCCATAGTTGGTTGTTTTTTGTTCTTGAGTAAAGTTACCCGCCATCGGCAAAGTAAGCAAAGTTAGCCGGTTTGACGGGTGCATTTGTAAAAAACCCTCGTTTGTTTTTCAAATTTCATTTTAAATTATGTTTCTTAAAATTCAAACTTTTTTTATTCTGTATTTCTTATTCTGTGCTCTCAAACCATAGAGAAATATTTAGTTGTTATCTAATGTCAATGTGCTATGTGCGTGGTGTGTTGGTGTTAAATGGTGTTTTGCTACGGTGTTGTGTGTGCGAGTTTTATTTTATTTATTTATTCTAATTCTACTCTACGGTTACGTAGTACGTAGAGGGAGAAACGTCAGTTACCGTCTGTGACCAAAGAGTATATAATCACTGCGTTTTATCTGTGACTGTGAGTGTGATTTGCCGATGTGCATTGCGCAAAGAGTATTTTGTGGAGTATGCAATCACTGCGGCATTGCCATATAATTATTTATAATACTTTCTGGGCGTTGCGTTGGCGTTGTGGGCAAGTGTGGGTTTCGTTCGTGAAAGCAAGCAGTTATCAATATTTTGTTTGTATAATATGTGATAAGAATAATAATTTTACGTGAGTAAATAAAAAACCTTAGAATTTATTATTCTTTAATAGTTTACATAAAAAATAGAAAAGCTGTTAATTTAATTTTACTAAATAACATTTTCAGGATTATTTAAAAAAAACTTTGATGTCCATGTGCTCGAGAGGATAGTCTCAAAAATAAAATCAAAGCTGCCTTACGTGAACAGCAATAATTAGAAGTGTACGATCGAAATAAACATGGATTCGGAACCAAAGGAAAATTCGGATTTACTTGAAGTTGCAAATAGGAAAGAATATAATAACTGCGGCTCTTTAGAGAGAGATGCAAGTGACGAAAGACCTACGAGGGATCCTCCCGATGGAGGGTTACGAGCTTATTTAGTAATGATCGGTTCTTTCTTAACGAATGGTCTATTATTTGGCTTAATTAATTCATATAGTGTGATATACACCGAGCTACAGAAGCAATTGAAAGAAGAAGGTGTAACAAATTCAGAAAGTCGCGCATGTAAGTATTTATCTTTACCTTTATTCTAATATTCTTCTCTTCGTTGATTTTTTTGTTAACAGACTAAATAAATAAATTTTATTATGTAAAAGTTAATTTTTGGAGAAATTTACTTTCTTTGATTCTCCATAAATATAACAATTGATTTCCTTTTCTTATCTATACCTACTTATAGATTCGTTTGTCCTGAGTGACTATCAACACACAGTTAAAACTACAAGTCTAAGAAAACCTAATTTTTTTACATTTTTTTTAATGTAAGCATCCTGTAAGAAGGGATTTTTGAAAATTTCAACTGTGAAGCTGGGGGTGGGAGTAATATTATCATATAAATATTAGCGACCCACTCCCGGCTTCGCATGGGTACATTTTTATAATATAAAAATGAATCCCTAAATGTGTTGCTAAGCGCAAAACTCGAGAACGGGTGGACCGATTTTAATTCTGTCTTCACTCATGGATAGAGGGATAATCAGGGAAGGTTTTTACGTAAAAAAAATGCACCCCGGGCGAAGACGGGAGCGGACCGCTAGTTATATATAAAAATCTTCCTCACTTAAAACTCTTTAAAAGAATTAAGTAAATATAATGAGGGCCAGACCGCAGGAATCAACTTTGTTTTATATTCTGTTTTTCTGCTATGTAGGTTTATTTATTTACATTTACTCATTGGCTTATAAGAAAGCTAGTTCTGCAATTCCCCCAAGTATATTTGCAGAAAATGATATTGAAAATAAAATGCTACTTTAAGTTAGGTTTGGTTGGTTAAATATTAACAGGGATCTAAACCAGAAAATACAATCTATTGAAAATAAATATGAATTAAGGAGGAGTGTAGTGAATAGTGAATGGCCACACTGCCATCTTTCTCAGTTTCCCTTAATACAATTATTTCACATTTTGAACACATTTTTTTAAATATAAAGCATTTCATCTATATTTTATTTCTCATTTCCCGAAAATGTTATTTTTTATCAAATAAGCGAGATCTGATGGAGCCAAAGTATTTGTGAAAAAGAAGATATCAATTTCCATTGATGATTCTATTGATTAAGAAGAATAATTTAAGTTTGTTATCAATTTTTTAAATTAGTGAATGATGTCAATTTAGGAAACTTTGTATGAACAAATGCATAAGTTGCATATCAAAATAAAGTAAATTATATTTAGGCACTATTAATTAAAATTGGCAAACTGTGATAGTTGTCAAAATGTAACTAAGTATTATGAGAAAAATTTAAAGTTTATGAGACTTATTGTATTATTATAATTGTACACAAAAAAAAGCCAAACTAAGAAAATGGCAAAGTGCACCACTCGAGGTTAGGTTTGCAAGCACTAATACCTATAACAATATTATGTAATAAAAGACTGAGCTGTCATCTCTGATAAACTATAGGTGATAACTGGGGGCCATATATATTAATACCTCTACAACATAAAAAACTGGAAATATGTATATAATATACAAGTATACATATAAAATTAAATAACAAACACCATTGCAATTTTTATTTGAAAAAATTATTAAGTGAAAATATTTTTTCGTATTTTCTTCTTTCTTTCTTCACTTATAGAATAGAAAGCTACATTATTAATGAAATAGGTTATAGGTTATATTTTATAAAGTTACGCGGACGAAGTCGCGTACAAAAACTAGTGTAAAATAAACAAGTGTTCATAATATTTCTAGATTATATTTAGATTCAAAATTTGTTTGCTGTGGAATTATTTCCTACAACTTTTCTTCACAGAGCAACATTATTCATAGAACAACTAGAAACAGAGTTTGTTACTAGTTATATTGTTTATATTTTTGATACTATCTTGTTGTTGATCCGATAATTGTTAACCTCATTGATAAAAATATTGTTGTGGAAATATGCGTTGAGTAAAATATGAGGTAGTGAAAACGGACTAAATGTGCAAATACATTTAAACCGGGCTATACTGATAACCATAGACAGGGCCTGATTTACCCACAGGCTGTTCAGGCTTGAGCCTTTTTTTTTTTCGAGGAGAAATCCGTTTATTGATTCCCTACCGCTGGCTGGGCGGTAGGGATATGTGGGGGTCAGCCCAATGGACCACGCTATGCTAATCATAGCGGGCCTGACCACTACCCACTAAAACTCCCCGGTGCCTCCTTGCCCTTTGAGCGGGGTTGACCGGGCTCTGCCGAGGCAACAACTCCGATCCATTCAGGCTTGAGCCTAGGGCGCAAGTTCCGAGGGGACACTGGGGTGGCTTTGTAAGCATCTCTTATTTGAAAATACACTGTGTTTGAAAATTATTTGAGTTTTATTAATTGCATTAGAGCTTTGAGCTCACCAGACAAATACTGCCCCTCTGCTCATTTGTACCTAGTCTAACTAATGTATTTATCTATTCCTGTCTATGTTCGTATCTATAAAACAAGCTGGTGTGATTGTTTGAACAATATAAAAACTAATGCGGGTATTCATTCTTTTGAAAGAAACAAAAAATGCATTTTACTTCTCTTAAGACATAATATGCAAAAAAGACATTTTAATGCCAAAAGGAAATTATGTTTACATTCCATATTAATAATATGTTTTGAATAATTTAATTCAGATTAAATTCTGCATATAAAACTTTGTACCCTTATCGCAAAACTGTACAATTACGTCAGAATAACCAATACCGATATTCTTATCAGTAGCTATGACTGTTATTTACCTACATTATGTTTTCAAACCACTGAGGGCATAAAGGGCAATGGGCTATCATTTTAGTTTTATTTGATTCCTAAATTTTTCAAGTCATTTTCAAATTGTGCTATCAATTTGAAAAAAAAAAAACATTTATATATATATTATAAAAAAAAATTATAATATATGTATAATAGTTTTCGCTACTGGTCGAAATTCATCCATGGCGAGAAAAAAAATACCTATTTTTTTTATTGATCTAAAGCTTGTAAACAGCTATTAAACAACAAGCTATAGTTAAAGATTATAAACTAACCACCGACTTTTATTGAGCCCGAACACGCTATATCTGCTGTAAGTTGCTAAGCCAGTTGGGTATCCCACAGCGCAGACTATTTGATGCTGCAGCAGTCAGGTCTAGGCTACCATGTCATGGAAATATTTACCAAATTTCACATCAATCGAACCTGTGGAAGTTAGTGAAATCCCTTCGTCAACTAGGAAATGGGCTGATGGTGTTCAAATGCCCGAAAAGATCTTCATAAATTATAGCTAAGAACCATCCCCATCACGTCAGCTCTTAAACAAAAAACAGGATCAAAATATAAAAATATGAGCAACAAAAATTGAATAAATGGTTTAACAACTAAGAAAAAGGGGCGGGCACGAAGTCGCGGGAAAAACTAGTTACATACGTATATTTATATTAACGTAAACTAAACCATTATAACTACATTACATTACAAAATAGATAAAGATGAGATAACAAAATCAGTTTAAATAATTTTAATCCAGTTTAGATATTAAAATCAAGATAATTACTTAAGACTAGTAACACAATATGGTACTATATTATAGTATATTTATTTTATACTATTTACTATATTATAGTTAGTTATTGTTGATTCCCTCACGAGCCTGGCTTTCATATTTACATAGTATAAAAAAGTTGCTTCCCGCCGTCTGTCCTCTATGTACAACGGATTTTAATGCGATTTTCACTAATGGAAAGAGCGTTAAAGGAGGAAGGTTTTTACTTTTTATACACACACCGGCATATTTAGCGGAACATAAAATACAGGTTTGATATCAGTATCATATAAGGTTGCTGGCTGGTTTATACGTCCTTTAATTTAAAAAGAAATATTTTCAAATTAAGAAAACAACTGAACATCACATTTTATGCAATTGTTTTAATTTTATTCAAATACACCTTATCTGGAGCGAACTTCGAGTATTTCTTCCTTCTGAGTTTGATTTAAAATTTCATTGAAATACTGTTTTTTGTTAGTTTTTTTTAATCGCGTATCTTTCTGGAGTTGAGGACTGAATTATGCCTGACTTAGCCCCAAAGGAGATTGCCAGGGCACTCGAAATGCGAAGAAATAGTCAAACCTACAGAGTGCTATCCAGAGATCTTCGTCGACCAGTTTCAACGATCCATCGCAGTATCCAACGGTTCAGGGAGACCGGTACTTATGTGAGAAGAGCAGGACAAGGCAGAAAAAGACGCACTTCGAGTAGGGATGATCGTTTCATTCGGCTTTGTGTACGTAGGAACCCCCGTTTGACGGCCGTCCAAGCCCGACATGAGTTAGAAGCAGTGCGGGGTGTAACCGTAAGTGAGCGTACGGTACGAAGAAGGTTCGAAGAAGCTGGTTTGGGTTCATTTGTGCCCGCCAAGGCTCCAAGGCTCGAGGTAAATCATCGTAGAAACAGGTTAACTTTTGCTCAGGAACATCGACTTTGGAACGCGGACCAATGGAGTAAGGTATTGTTTAGTGATGAGTGCAGAATTCTCTTAAATCAAATTGACGGCAGGCAAAGAATATACAGACGCAAAGGAGAACGATACATTCAGACAAATTTTGAAACTACAGTTGCATACGGTGGTGGATCAATAATGGTTTGGGCGGGCATTTGTTTGGGAGCTCGCACAGACTTGGTAGTGATTGACAGAGGGAGTCTGACTGCAGACCGCTATATCAGAGAAGTTTTAGAAGAAAATATCGTACCGTTTGCCCCATATATCGGTGACGATTTTGTTTTTATGCAGGATAATGCTCGGCCGCATACCGCTCGGGTAACTCAAGCTTATCTTAATGATATGAATATCACTGTTATGGAGTGGCCGGCGAGATCACCGGATATGAACCCAATAGAGCACGTTTGGGACTTGCTGAAAAGAAAAGTTAAGTCCAGAATTCCAGCTCCTGCCAACGTGGGTGAACTGCGAATCGCCGTAGTTGAGGAATGGCGGAGACTATCCCAGGAGACCATCGATAACATCATTCTCAGTATGCCTAGACGGGTAGAAACTTTAATAAGAGCACGTGGAGGAAATACGCGATATTAATCACCACTTTTCTAATTTAATTAATTGTTATTTTAATATTAATTTTCACTTTTCCCGGTTACATGAAAAGTTCAAAAATGTACAATTTTTCACAAATAGCCTTTACTCGCAAAATCTGTTCTTAATGTGATCTCATTTTAAGTAAAACAAATGAAACTTTAAATAACAAAAGAAGTGTAGTAAGTAGATTTTAAAATAAAACCATATTTTTTTAATTATGGACCTTTTTTTGTGTTCCGCTAAATATGCCGGTGTGTTTATATAATTTGCAGAAAAACATCCGTGCGAAAGCGGGGGCGGTCCGCTAGTTTCATATAAAACTAGCCGATGCCCGCGAAATAATTACTAATAAGTATAATCTAGGGAACACTACATAATGACTTATAAGCAAATTTTTGATAACTTGAGTATCAATTTTTGTAATATAAAATACAGCCAATGTTAACTCTTTGATAATGTAGCTTACTACAGGTGAAAGAGTTTTTAAAATCAGTTAAGTAGTTTTTGAGTTTATCCCTTACAAACAAACACAAGCTTACAAAAAATGAAATCCTTCTCATAACTCATAATATAATGTGGTGAGATATTATAACAGATTGGTATTAGGTATATGAAAGAGAATGTGAAACCAACCACACGATTTGCAATCTGCTAACACTGCGCAGTGTACTGTTTCGTTGTGGTCTGAAATTGAGATACATTTGTAGGTATTGATATACCTACGCATGTTATGAATGTTTTAAACATGATCTGTTTTATATTTCGCTACTTTGCACTTGGACTTTTGTTCTGTTGCGCATAACAGAATGTTTGGTATAATGAATGCTGTATCCTGTTTTTACAGGAGGTACTTTTTTTAAATTTAGGTCAGTATACACTTATAGAGTTTTCATGTTACAATTATTATTACAAAGAAAAATCATATATATATCTTCTTTACATAGTATAAAATAAAGTCGCCTCCCGCTGTCTATCTTCTGTAATGCGGTTATATATAACTAATGGAAAGAGCGTTAAACGAGGAAGGTTTTTATATATAATTTGTGGAAAAAAATTACAATCATGCAAAGCCAGGAGCGGTTCGCTAGTTTATTATATTAAAATCTACTGTTTTCCTGTTAATTAATTACGTTTGTACATAATTTACTAATAGCGTTGTTTAGAAGTCGGAACTAAGCCTTCTATTGAAATAGATATAAATATATCAAGTGTTTGTTTGCTAATTAATTAAGTGGCGTCTGGCGCTCCATTGTAGATAGTTTGGTATAAGCGTCGCGACGCCCGCTACGAAGGCCGTTCAAGGAACGTTCAATTCTCATTCATTGAGCTCATGAAATTGGAAGCGAATCTATCGACGCACTTTATTACAATAACACACAATGCATAGTGCACGGTTCATACGCGTGACCTGTTAAAATGTCTGCGTCGTACTTGCATGTCCTACTAGTTTTACTTACCATCTACCTCACCATCACTCCGGTAACCATGTAGGACTACTTTAAGGTGTAAAAAAAATGTTGCATAATTTTTTTTATTAAAAGTTAGATCTTAATAATCGTAGTTGAACAAACAGGTCATCAGAGATAACTAGACGTGACATGCGAATCTCGCAACAACTGACCTGATTAGATTACGGGACGCCATTGTCGTCTATACGCTCAATGTAACAAATTTAGATTCGGTACTACTATTATCTAAAAGAGTAAGTTTGCCGACTTGCTATTTTCGCTCCATTAGTCATCGTGCGTGAGCTATTTTCCTCAGACATTTTGTCTTAGTATACTGAACTCAGTAGTAACTTGTAATCAAATATATCTTATTAATTGAGATAAAAGTAAAATCGGATTATGCTAACTGAAAAAAAAAACCTTTTGTTACCTTATAACACCTTTTAAAACTGAGTTAACATTACGAATTAGATCGAATTGAGTTGCGAAGCTATCATGTTTTAGAAAAGGAATGCTAATAATTAAGAAGAGGAAATATGAGTATCATATGAGCAGCATTTGTATTTCTCTTAAAACCCAGACTGTCACCGTATGGACTATCTACAATTTTTATTTCTAGACTGGCGCTACATTCAAACTCTTCTCCTTGCAGCGAATTCCGTAATTCCGCATGAATTGCAGTATTTCCGAATTGCCATCGATCCAATCTTTCCACGACTCCAATTAGAACCACTGATTGTCAGAGGAGACGAATGTACCTACATACAGTCGGTAGATGAGTGCCAGTGAGTACAGATTGCACGGAAAGTGTTCTGGCTATTTTTCCACTAAATACGTACCTCGGGTTTTCATCCGCATTAACAGCCGACAGACACATGCTGATGGACATAAGCCTCACTCATAGACCCATAATTAGCCGCAGTCCACATCTATTATGTTGTCAAACTATCTAGGTAGTGGGAGACCGTTATGTGGGTAGCCACTTACCAATTAAAAACTAAAAGAACTTTCAAATGCCTTCTGATCTTAACATAAAAAAAATCTAAAATTAATTTTGACAGGTCCTAATAAGTTATGACCCTACAAATTTCCGTTAATAATATATTATAACTTAAAAAGCTATAATGTATTATTAACGGACTAGTATCTACCTACAGCTGGGTCACACCTGTACACGTTCAATATTATGTCGTTTTCATGAGCTTATTACTGAGGTTATTAATGAGAATATTATTACTGTACTGTATATTGTATAGTATACATTTTACGGACGAATAAAATCTTTCCCCACCTTTATGCTGCATTGTAAATAAAGCTTGTAATTTTAAACTTCGAACCAGAATTTACATATATTAATCCTTATTTCAACAATTATTATTATTGTTTAGACCGTACTTCAAACATATATCATCCTCATTACCCCCAATGATTGTATGCATACTTAATGCATCTAGGTGACCTGATTACCTAAGTACACTGGAACGAGCTCATTTTACTTATCAGACAATAATTATGTATGTAGGTATGTTAATGAGTTTAGTAAAAGAACTTTAGTGATTTGTAAAATTTATGTAATCTACTGCTGGGCTATTCACATCACGTGCCGTCAAAACTTTTATAATTATGAAGCTCCTAACGTTGGTAAACAAATTCATAGCCACAATCATAAATTTAATGAACTATCTGATTTGACAAGAACAAAAGGTTTCATTAGACTTCGTCACATAAAGTTTTATAGTGATTTTGTTTTTTTTTTTTCAGCTTTGGTTGGTGCTTTAACAATGGGGACTACATTCTTCTTATCACCATTGTCCGGAGTACTGACGGGACTTTTGGGCATACGACTGACAGCAGTTCTAGGTGGCACCATCGCCACTGCCGCTTTAGTAATATCGTCCTTCGTTGTAAAATATGTGGATGCACTTTGTTTCACGTACGGAATCATGTACGGTTTAGGCGCTTCACTGGCATACACTCCTTCTTTAGCCATACTCGGGCATTACTTCAAGAAACACTTGGGCCTCGTGAACGGCGTAGTCACTATAGGTAGCTCTATTTTCACCGTCATAATGCCTCCGATTATGCATCATATGATCATAAGCTACGGTTTGGATTGGATGTACAGAGTTATGGCGATATTCACGCTCGGTATCGCCCTTTGCGGCTTATTATTCAAGCCAATCCCCCTAGTTAACTTGGAAAAACCAATCGAAAAAGATAAAAGGGTTAAAACCATATTGAAGACTATAATTGATGTTGAAATATGGAGAAACAGGAAGTACAGATTGTGGGCTTTATCGATGCCGGTGGCATTGTTTGGTTACTTTGTCCCGTACGTTCATATTGGCAATTTTATTAAGCTTAATTTCGAAGGGCAGAACTCTTATCTGCCCATACAGTGTTTGGCCGTTACGTCCGGCGTGGGTCGATTGGTATTCGGTTACCTCGCTGATAAGCCGGGTATCGATAGGATATTTTTGCAGCAAATTTCGTTTTACGTGATCGGTACGCTTACGATAATTTTGCCTTTTGTTAGTTCGTTCGCTCTACTAGTGACTATTTCTTTAGGTATGGGATTGTTTGACGGTGCTTTCATAGCACTGATAGGGCCTATTGCTATAGAGTTGTGCGACGGCAATTGTGCCGCTCAAGCCATAGGATGTATGTTGGGTATGGCCGCTGCGCCTCTTTCCATTGGTCCGCCTGTCGCCGGATATCTGTACAGTGTTTACTCCTCGTACACACTGCCGTTCGTACTGGCCGGAATTTCACCTCTAGTGGGTGCCACCCTAATGTTTACCATTCGCTTGACACGACCTAATGGGAAACAAAAACACGCAAACACCACCAACGGCCACGTCACAACTATTATGTCATCCAAAGAAAGCATAGGTGAGCTTATATTGTGTGTCCAATTTGATTTGGTTTTTTATATTAAGGTTGTCGGTTCACTTGAGGTAGTTGTAGGTAGCTACCGGCGCCTATAACAAGCAATGAATGACGTGGGTGCTGTAAGAGCGCTGCCGAATATAGTAGGATTAAGGATAAAGGATTAGGAAGGTAAAGGAAAGTGGGTTCTGGCATCCCTACTCACTCACCGAAACACAACAGCAAACGTGCTGTTACTTCACGATGGTCTTCTGTAAGGGGGTGGTTACTGCCGCCAGACGGGCTTCCCAAGTGACTGCGAAACGCAGTGTGTGCCACTACTTTCCAGATCCAGACCAGAGCCAACTTTGAAAAGTTTATTTCCAAAGTTGACCCTGTCGACAATCGAACCTAATAAAATTGATAATTAATTGACAATAAAATTTATCAATCTAATTTTACTTAATCTTGTTAAAAATTAAAAACACATCTAAGCATACTTAAAGGTTATTTGTAGGTAAGTAAAGGGTTTTTCAATAAGGGCGGGTAGATTTTGAAACGAAATTAAACAAGCTGCGTATGAGGTATCAACAAATTTTTTTATTTATTTAAAAGGCCCATATATGCCATTAAGTATGGAAGATGACATCATTCAAATGCCCGCCTCGGCTTCTCACAGTGGCACGGATCTGAGTGGTCCAATTTTCAATGACTCTTCCGCATAGATCCGCCTGAATTTGAGCGATGGCATGTGTTATGTTCGCCTTCAGGGCATCGGTGGATTGTGGTTTATTTGCATAGACCTGCGACTTCAAAAACCCCACAAGAAAAAGTCTAGCGGGGTTAAATCGCATGACCTTGGTGGCCAATTCACATCACCCCTGCGAGAGATAACCTTAGTCTCAAATCGCTCATGCAGAATGTCAATCGTGGCGTCCGCTGTGTGGCACGTAGCGCCATCCTGCTGGAACCACATGTCGTCTAGGTCCATATGGTTCAATGTGGGCCATAAAAAATTGGTTATCATCGTTCTGTAGCGCTCGCCGTTGACAGTGACCGCCTCACCAACGTCGTTTTCGAAAAAATACGGACCAATGACGCCGCCGGCCCAAAATCCACACCAAACCGTAACTTTTTGAGGATGCATTACCACCTGGTGAACCTCGTGTGGGTTTGTGTCGTCCCATATACGGCAATTTTGTTTGTTAACAAAGCCATTCATCCAAAAATGCGCCTCGTCGCTAAAGATGATTTTTCGCCCGAAATTGGGATCCTCTTCCAAACGATTCGATGCCCAGACAGCGAACAAACGACGTTGTCTATGGTCATGAACTTTGAGCTCCTGGGTCAGTTGAATCTTATACGGGTGTAACCCTAAGTCCCGTCGCAAAATTCGCCAAGTTGAAGTTTGCGAAAGGCCGAGTTCTTGTGCACGGCGAGGAATCGACTGCCTCGGGTTCTGCTGTACACTTTGACGGACCGCCGCGATGTTTTCGGCTGATCTTGCGTTTCTTGAACGTACAGGTGTGGGTTGATCGATTAACGAACCGGTTGTTTCAAATTTTTCCACCAAACGCTGAAGAGTCGACTGTGAAGGGCCACCACGTCTACCGTAAAATGGGCGCAATGCACGCAACGTTTGCACTAACGAACACTCATTTTGATAATAGAGTTTTATCATTTGTACGCGCTGTTCAATCGTGTAACCTGCCATGGTGATTTGGCATAAGTAACTGAATAATAAGCAAAAGATTTGACAATTGTCACCAAAACAAAATGGCCGCCACGGGCCGCCAAAATCTACCCGCGCCAATTGAAAAACCCTTTATAATATATAAAAACGGATGTTGGTAGATTTGAGCTTGATAAACTCTTGACACTGGCATTGGCAGATCACAATGAATGAATGAAGTTCACACATGCATTTTTTTTAATTGAAGAATGTTCATATGGCCTAAATAAAACTTTTCATTAACTAACTTTTGGTGGCAACAATTCTAAAAATTTACATGATATTTGATTGCGCGTTTAAAAATGCAAGCGGCAGTTAATATACCGGTTTCTATGATTATAAAAAAGTAAAGAAATTTGTTGAAGTTAATATGATGTTGATTTAATCCTAATAATATTATAAATGCGAAAGTTTCTATGTTCGGATGTGTGTTATTCAATCACGCAAAAACGGCTGAAGGGATTTGGATGAAATTTGACACACATAATATGTCTTATTACCTGCATTAACATAATATGTATGCACTTAGGATACTTTTTATCCTAAAAAATGTTAGGTTTCTGTTGGTATTATTATACTATTCAGCTAGTAATTGTAATATGTAACTGAAGATTTAAAATAATGTTTTGAAATATCAAATTTCAGAAAAAGGACCAGTCCGCTTGCTCAACGGGGATTCGCATGAACAGACATCATTATAATAATTTTGTGATAACAAATATTTATTGAGAATGAATTAGGCCAGTGCCGTTAGTATATTTAGAAGATACATAATAAGCAAACAATGGTGAAAATTGATTCTATTTTTGTATTCGTTTCACAGAGCTTTAAACAGCGCAAATAGTGTATGTGAATGTATAGCAGTATAATATTTTTGTTATGTTATTAATCTTAAAAAAAAAGTTGAAAAAAATATCACATTTTCGCCTTAATATTTGCGTGTGTATCTGGTGCTGATTTATTATTACATTTAAGACTCAATTACAATACAAATGTGATCGTATTTATAGACTTAAGAAAGAAACATAATTTTAGATAATATTAGGTTTATATTACATGCGTCTAGACTATAGACTATTATAACAAATACTATTTTTGAAAGCTTGACGAGGCTATTGTCGCACAAAAATTCATATCATAAATTTTATATTCGATTAAAAAAATCTCTTGCTTTAAAAGTGGATAAGAGTTTTTGAATCGTTATAGAATTTCATATAAGTATTATGTATTATGTAGAAAAAAAAAACTACGAAAAGGTTTCTCTAAGACATGAATTTATGTAATTACATATATAAAATATTTTGACTAAAAAATGGTATCTTACGTACATATAGGTTGTGCCATATGCTATAAAAATAATTTATCATCAAGTTCTAGCGTATTAGCAACTAATATAGCTGGTGCCCGCGGCTTTGCTCGCGTGGAATATTTATCCTATGACCATCGTGAATTTATAATTTAACTGTTGGTGAAAGATTTTTTTAAATCGGATGAGTAGTTTCAAAGATTACCTCCAACATACAAACATACAAATTTTACATCTAATAATAATATTATTCGTATAGATTGCATGTGATGATAATAATTGTTTGCAGTATGGTGACAATATTTTCTAGTTCACAAGTTGGAAATTTATTTTCGATTGTTAATATTATTTACTTATTAAAATAATATTATAGTTTATTTTATTAGAATATTTATTTATACCTAATAACGACGTAAAACGATAACGAAGACGTATTTATTAACGTTGAAGAATTTCAGAGTTTAAAATGTGAAAATATATTTTTGCCAATGTTTATAGTTATTCGAATATAAAATATTTTATCAAAAATATTTATTTTAGTGTGTAAAGAGTGAATCTCTCGTTGACAGGTTTTAAGTTAATCCAAGCTCCAAAAGGGTATTGCAGCTTCACATACATTTTAGTTTTAGTTATATTAATAACAATCTTTAGCGTCTTTAAATGAAAACTATCCTATTTCATTAAGCGTTAGTTTCAGTTTTGCACAAAAAATATAAACAGACGAGGCTAAGTTTTTAAATTTTTGAGTTTTGAAGTTATAAGAAAAATGGCGAACCATTACACAGTAAATGAATTATTTAAGTGAGTTTATACTGGGCTTATGTAAATGTGTTTTTATTAAAAAAAAAATATTATTTTTGGTTTTCACGTAATTCATAGACGCTTAAAATGCGTTTTGGAATACATTTCTGCCATACCCCTTTGTAGTTTGTCAAACATCAATTGTAGGTAAATTAAAACACCGTTTGATATAATAATTATAAGTACATAATATAATTGTTTTAGTGATTGAAAGTGATAATATTTCACAAAGAATCACTTTCTTGCAGTTTTTTGCTTATATTTTTATAATAAATTTAAGATAATTGTAATGTTAAAATGCTCGTTTTACCAACGGGAGGTACGATCGAATCCCGATCAGAATTCTTTACTTTTTGTACAGTTTAACAAAATCTACAGTGTTTTTTTTTTTCAAAAGGAACTTAAACAGGGGCTAAATTTTATTCCTTTTAAAAAAACATTTAACAAAAATCATATTCAGTAAATTATTTATAAACATTTGTTAACCATATATAAATGGAGGCAAATATAAATTTTATTATGCTCAATGCGTATTCGCATCTTAAAAATCAGACTTGAATGTAATTTTTAGTTAATGGTAAATTTTTTCAATCCAAAAGAAAAAAATCTAAATTTTTTTTTATTGAATTTGTAGTCGGAGTCCATTTTTTGTTTTAGTCTTTTGTTTTAATGTAAATGGTCTAATTTAGTATTGGGTGTTATTAAAGAATCAAATTATTTTTTATTATCGTTAATAGAAGTTCGAATAGTGATTAGTGGCTACAAATTCAGATATACTCCTAAGATATATCTACTTTATCTAATTGGCTATTACTGTACATCAAGTACCCTTGTTAGTTGTTGCATTTTTACAATTAAGTTGCTCTATACTTGCATTTGTTATATTATTATGTTCCTAACTTGCTTATAGTTTATGTAGCACATAATAATATATGTATATTGTGTGAATTAGTTAAATAAGATTTTAAAAAGAGACTTATTATTAGAATACATTATCCCTTTTCTCCCAAAAGTTTAAATTGGTTTTCATAAAATATTTATAGTTTATATAAAGTTGTTATAGATAAGTATATAACAATATAGCCGCTTTCGCGATAATTTTATCAAAGGTTATATTTTTATTAGATCTGTCAATCATACGTTACAATTCATTTCGTTAGTACAATATATTTTTTTAATTATCAATTTCATATTTCTTTGTTCTCTTATTACAATTATGAATGTATTTTTACGTAATAAGAAAAAAGGCGTTGCGAATATTACCATATTTACAGGCGCCGACTTCGACAAACCCCAATGATGATTGTTTATAAAATATAAATAATAATGAAAATAATTATTGTCTAGATATAACGTTTCATTGAACTTGTCCGTTTCACTAGAGTTTGGCAAAAAAAAACCAAGCTAAGAAATTAAAAAGTAGCAAAACTGTACTGTTGTCCCTTTTCATTGATAAGAAAGGGACGACACTAAGATATTAGCATTTTTTAATTTATTAACTACTAACTGGCGCCCGCGACTTCGTTCGCTTTGGAAAATATTAAAAAAAAACCACAAGCAGTACAACGCCTGGCATCTTTATTGCTATTACACTTTTGCCAGGCGTTATTAGTTTCGATGATCCCTCGGGAACAGTACTTTTTCTGGAGGAAAAGTACCCTATGTCCTTTCCGGTGTCCCTAACAACGTGTATGAAAAATTTCATGACGATCGGTTGAGTAGTTAAGGCGTGAAACGGTAACAGACAGACAGACAGACAGAGTTACTTTCACATTTATAATATTAGTATGGATTTTGCCAAGCTATATGAAATATTTTAATCGGTTATTTTAATATGTGGCTTATTTTTATTTATGCGGGGAATTCTGTTTAGTAAATCGTAGTACAAATGGGAACACTCCTTATAGTTGGAGTTGCTTTAGACGTTATATATGGAAGTGAATATAAATTGTAAAAATTTTAATATAGTTATTTTAGATTATTTATATTTCTCGTGCGAAGTCTGCGCCTTCAATCATATTTTCTTAGCTCACTCATAAATAGTATCATACGTCTACTTAATTATTTAGAGTCTATGATAAAGCATTTACAACTAAAAACCTCACCTCGAATATACATCTTATAGATAACGTTTTTCTCATTTCTAGCGAAATAGTATGATTTAATTATTATAGTTTTAACTTTGCCGGGCTGTACATTTAATTGACATATCATAGCTAGCATAATAATTACAATAGCTGTGACGAATAATATGACGTACATACGATTTGCATATTTTTTTCATATACATAATAATGATTATTGTTACTTTATGTTAAGTTGTATTGTAAGTTTTTATACGGATTCATATAAATTGTGAAACAATTATTTTTGTGTTATTTACCTTCCCAATAAAAAACCATTATATCCTGCTAAAATTTATTTTTACTAAGGAAAAATGTAAATGGTAATGAAGTTTTAGATAATACATATAGGTAAATAAAACAAACCGCAGTCTTATTTTTTTTAACGCATACAGACCAAGATTACATTTTTCCTCGCAGAAACAATTTATTAAGTATTTTGGGTGATTTACAAGATTAAACTCGTAACGGTATAGTAATAAATTACTGAATGTTGATTAGAGTTGGTCGTATACTTTATTTGTCAAATTAGTAGATTTTGTAACACACATTCTGAAAGTTGAACTTGAAATTCTGCAATCCAGCTAACAATCATCAGTTAAATACGTGAGTGGATGAATGAAGGTGATATGTCGCATTTTTGAGTCTTCGTTTTTTTGTTTTGCGTTGATGAAGGTAATATGTCCATATAAATGATTACAGACCTTAAGAACGTCGATTTAAGACATATTTTGGAGTACAATTAATTTTAAAAATGAAAAAGTGCAGAAAAGTTTTCTTTTGTTAATGGAAGAATTTGCTATGTTCACTTTTTATTTTAAAAAATAATACAAATGTTAAATTGCTATCATAAAGTTAATATTTTAGGTTGTTTACGCAGCTTTCCATCATAATTTAGTACAAAAATCAGTTTCGTGGTTACTTATTTAAAAAATTAAAAGTAAAACTTTAACCTCGATTTACTCAAAAATTGGAATTATGTGACATATCACCTTCATCCACTCACGTCTTCAATTATTACCTATAACTAATCCGAGTTTCACTGTAAGCATGAAACAAGTAAATTATGTGGCAAACAGAATAATAATTTTCAGTTCATTGAATTCAGTGTCTTGTCACGTAAACGAACATTGATTCGTTCGTTTCTGTCTATAGGTAATGACGTCTGGGCTAACTGGATTTGCGATAAAAATATTGTGCAACCCATTGATCGCGTGCTGTGACTTATGCGATCGTTTTAGTTTTATGTTAATAAATAAGAAAAGAGAATAGGAAATATTAGAGTGCAAGATGTAGTACAGAAATTCTGGTGGATTGTACCTAAAGTCTAATTACATTAACATGGTGAGTTTGTTTTTTTTTCATTCACTGCGCTTGTATTTTGTTCCATTGGCGTTGAGCGAGTTTACTGTTTTGCATTATATTCTATTGAATTTATTACTGGTTGAAGCTATTGGATCACAAGTTTTAATTTTACTTATTTTTTTATAGATAATTCTAATGTAATAAAAAATGAAGTCTCCAAGGCTTGGAGCTAACTTACCTTTTTATAGCTTCATGTAATGTATTACTTCATAGTGAAAAGATAGTAGATATTTACAATGATTTTCAGGATACATTTATGATAATTTAAGATGAAAATAGCTCTAGTCGAAAAGAAATATTCATAATTATATTTCACTAAATAAATTAAGTGGTAATAGATTATTTGCTGGTGGTGATAGATTGTGATGATGTCTCTTCAGTTGCAGTCTCTTCGGCTTATACATTATTTGTGTTAATAATAATATCTTGATCTTAATATCCTCTGTGCTTTGTCGTTTTTCAATATAATGTCGTAAAACTAAAGCAAGACATACATACTAAAGTATGTATTGGAAATTTCAACATACAATGAGTGGTCCACTTACGAGAGAAAACAGGTACAATGCCACTACCTGGGTAAGAGCTACACCTATTAATGATTTTCAAGTTAAATAAAATATTTTAGGACGTTTCTTTCTTTTTTATGATAAGGTTGGCAGACAGGCTGCCTGCATTATACGATAGTATGATAAGGCATTGGGGAGGAATAGACAAAAATGGCTTCTGCCATCCTTTAGTTAGGTACTTACCGAAACAACAACACACCTGCTATTATTTCACGGTGGGTATTCTTTAAGGGAGTGATGGTCACTGCCACCAGCAGATGACTACGAAATGCAGCGTGCCATAGTGGTTATTATAACCTACTATAAAAAGTTCATATCTAAAGTTGACAGTTGACCCTGCCGGGAATCAAACCCGGGAACCGCGGAACAAGACGTTAAGCCAAGCACCCTAACCACTCATCCAACAGACTCGTCAATATATAAATATCTTAATATTCTTCGTGTTAATAGTTATTGTAAAAAAAATCGTTACTCATCATCTTACTATCTAATAACACAAATTTCCGCCCAGTTTACTAATAATATCAAACTGTAGTCTCTATAATAAAAAGAATAATTAGAATAATCCTTAAATTTCATTTTTTTTAAATTAAATTTGTAAATTTCAGAGATATTTGCCAATAAGTAGTTTTTTTTTAATACAAAGAAGAGAATGCTATAATAAGAATAGAAGGTAAAGTATGCCGCTGCAGTTTTATTGCTAGTGTCAAGGAGAAGGAATTATATAAGAAACCATAGATTTCTTCGAAATGCGGGGTGAAACTTTTTTTGAATCTAAAAATATCCTCAACGTGGTATCAGCCGTAGTTTATATGTCAGGATTTGTTACATTTCTGAAGACTATAATTAGCGTAAAACAAGCAAATATTACACAACCGCTAATGCGTGACGGGCGACCTCGTCGCACTAATGTAAAGAAAGACACGATCTGCATATTATTTCTGTTTCGAGATCGTTTGAACTAAATTTTAAATATCATTCAAAACACAGGGTTTATTACGCGTCAAGAAATAAGTAGGTAATTGATTTTCCTATTTTAGTATAAACTAGGTTTTAGGGGTAAATTTTAAGAAATGAAATACCTAGGTACATTATTTTAGCAGCAGCAGGGCTTTTATTGCATTCTGTAGTCTTAAAAAGGACATTTAATCTGACTACATAAAATTGCCACGCTATTACAGATCTCCGTTTAACAGCGCTTGTGTTGTGTATAAGTAGCGACCCGCTCCCGGCTTCGCCCGAGATGAAATTTTATAACACAAACCTTTCCCGTTTATCCCTCTTTCCGTAATAACTTATGAAACGAATTTAAATCCGTTGGGTGGTTTAAAAGAAGTCAACTGGAAAAAATTTAAACAAGTAATTTTTAGAAAATCTTTGAATGCAGTATTACTAACTTTTAAAAATAACAGTCTTCTTTCAGCAAAATATCCTATCTAAGATATTTAAGGTACTTTCCCTTCATGTCGCATAGGCTTGGGACGGCCTGTATATAAAAACCTTCCGTGAAAAATTATCGAACTGATAGTGAAAACCGCATCAAAATGCGTTGTGTGGTTTAGGAGAAGTTAGCAGATTTACAGACAGACGCGGAAAGTAAAGGATTGTATACAAATTAATAAAAATGTTAGGTATCGATATGATGTTTTACTTACCTAATAAGTATAATCAATTGTTATTTCGTCGAATTATCTAATACACATTGCTATTTAACCAAGCAGATAAAAATCTTGATAAATCTTCATATGGTATTTATTTTGTGCTTTGTAAGTGAATCCCCTCAGATGTACATATATTTAATGTTTGTGATTTTTCCTTGTTACTTATTTATTCCCTCTTAAAGTTCTTGTAATCGAATATGAATATGGTATTTGCAAAGAATAGGTATAAAAATAGATTTTGTTTTCCTTGAACGACTTATTAATATTACCTGGCGTAACTGAATAAACTTATAAAGAAACTGGGAATTATATATGTATTTATAATGAAACTATAACTCTTAACAACTTTGCATGGCGTCATCCAGTATATATCCAGTTTATAACTGTACGAGTTATGTTGAAAGTATATTTGGATCGGATTTGTAAATTTTCCGATTGATAAAAAGTATCATATATGTTAATCCAGGTAATAAACTATCTGTGTGCAAAATGGCATCCTTATAGCGGTTTTTGTGGAGTAACAAACATCCATACATCCATCCTCACAAACCTTCGCATTTATAATATTAGTAGGATTTATTATACAGGGTGGAATTTTGTAATGCCACCTGAAGGGAAAGTACTCTTAATACTGTAGATAGAAAATTTTACTCAAAGAAAACATTCCTTTATTTTTGAAACGAAAGAAAACTGTATTCAAAGATTTTCGAAAATTTGCTTGCCACACCCGGGAATCGAACCGACTAAAATCTGTAAAAATTACACCCTGTACTTTTATTGCATCGATCGTTAGGGTCAATTATAAGGATGAAATCTCTCTAACAAACTTGATAAATTAAATGAGAGGAAAACCATGAAATCTGGACTTATAAATTCAATGAGTCAAGTTAAAGCTCTTTAACTCAAAGATTCATCTGTTTACTTATGTTAGTAATTAATAATTATCATTAACGTCATTTATCCATGTGAAAATCATGTAAAAGAAGGTAATCAATGTTAAAAATCAAATTTACATTATCTTATGTGAATGTAAACAAGTTGAGAGTTGAAGTTCAAAATTTAAGATTTCATGGTTTTCCTTTCATTTAATTTATCAAGTTTGTTAGAGAGATTTCATCCTTATAATTGACCCTAATGATCGATGCAATAAAAGTACAGGCTGTAATTTTTACAGATTTTAGTCGGTTCGATTCCCGGGTGTGGCAAGCAAATTTTCGAAAATCTTTGAATGCAGTTTTCTTTCGTTTCAAAAATAAAGGAATGTTTTCTTTGAGTAAAATTTTCTATCTACAGTATTAAGAGTACTTTCCCTTCAGGTGGCATTACAAAATTCCACCCTGTATATAAAGACATAAAGACACGTAGGTACTTATTCTTACATTATTCTGCATTAGGTACAATCCACTTTGTAGGTTTGTGGATTAGCGCACATTTATTTAAAGTTTACACAACATACATTCCAAATCAACGACAGTTTACTTTTAAAATTTAGGTTAAAACGGATAGCGTTGAGACATATTAAGCCCTCTTTCACCAACTACAAGTAAAGTGTAGATTAGTTACTTTTCAAGTAACGCTAATAGGCGAGTAGTGAATGTTACCAGTATCTTGTGTCAATTTTTATTGAAATTAAATTACCCTTGAGTAATGCTACTCGAAGATGGTGAAACTCGTACACTTTCTTACTGGTGACTTTAAATGGCGGTTAACCTATTTGACACTTTACTCAGAGATGGTGAAAGAGGCCCTTAAAATAATAAAAATTAATTTAGAAATGTATGACTTCTCCAAGATAGATGTTAATTTAGAAAAAACATGATACCAGCCGTGTATGTACATTATTTATTTATTTTTAATTTGTACACGTTATAAGAATCTACTTATATTACCGAGGTCCAAAAAATGGTTTTTAAAATTTTTGTCCGTTTGTTTGTATGTTTGTGCAAGATAATCTAAAAAACGGCTTAACCGATTTAAATGCGGTTTTCACTGATGTATCGTTGGTTACCTGGATTAAATAATAGAATACTTTTTATCTTGAAAAAATGTTAGGTTCCTGTGGAATTTTTCAAATACTAAATACAGCGCGTATGAAGTTGCTGGCACAAGCTAGTATATAATATATAAATGACCTGTATTCTCATTATATATCGTATTATACTTGGTTCGCATGGACTTCACTTTAAGATATGAATATACCTATAGTTTTATAAACAAAAACTAATAAATATTATCTATAATCATAAATAGTTTAAATAATTTAAATTTTATAGGTAACTTTTTGATACCTTGAGCCATTATTGTAATTTCGTAGGCAACTCTAATTTTTAAATAATAATATATACTTACTATTAGCCTTGTTACTCGCATTCCATAGGTGAAAGAGTTTTAAAAATCAATTATAATTAGTTTAATAAAAAATAGATTAAATATTACCTATTTTAAATTAACTAGCTGTTGGACGCGACTTCGTCCGCGTAATTTAAAAAACATAGCCTATGTACTCGCTGGTAATGTAGCTTAATACAGGTGATTTTTTTTTTTAAATCGGCCCAGTAGTTTATGAGTTTATTCGTTACAAACAAAAATACAATTTTTTTCTTTTATAATACTAGTATAATATGTACATATTTGTAAATGTGTTCGTATAATATAACCTATATTATTCACACTATTAATCACATTCTGATGACGTTCGGATCGCGCCCCTCTAGACGCAATATAATATTATGTCGAGTTTGATAGTATGAAATAACGGAGATAAGAAAGCACGTTCATATATTTTTTTTGCACGAGTGCTGTAACCAACTGGCCGCTGTGTCAGCGCCACGAAGTAATCGTCGGACGAGTGTCGAGTTGTCGACCATCCACAACCATTCCCTCGCTTGCCGGCGCGCACGCTTGGCGTATGCCACCTCATAAATCAGTTAGCTCTCGCGAAAGTCATCAATGAAAGTGTGATTGTGGACGTTACAGGAAGACAGTTCGACTCCGACACAGCCAAGAACACCGTCCATCATGGATAAAGACCGCGCTCTGGAGGAAATGATGGGAAAGCTGGGTAAGTTGAGATTAGCCATTTTTAAACATATGGATGAAACTTTATTACAAGATACCTCTTCTATATTTTGTATTGTTTTTTTTTTTAAATTAGTGCGGATTAATTGAGTCGTGTAAGTAGGTAGGATTTTCACATTTTTTGAAGAAGTAAAAAAAAAACTTCAAAAGTTAATACGAACCTTCATTAAAAGTCTTTGGTAACTAAGATTTCTAAATGCAGTTTTTTTTCATTTCCTGAAAAATGTGGAAATTCTACATACAGCGTTGCTCGAGCAATATTGATATTTTTAAATACCAGGTTAGAGTTAAAATAATCATCAATACTAATAATAAATCTGTAAGTGTCAGTCATGGAGTAAGTTACTTTGTTTTCAGAGATATCGTGTTTATAGGTTCTATACATAATACTGAAACTAAATGGACGATTTTTAGAATTTTTTCTGTATGTATGTATGTTCCTCCATAACTGAAACGAATTAACTGATTTTCATGAAACTTGGTAGATAAACATATGGACGTACGGGACACAGGATAGGCTACTTAATATTTTTCAACGCGGACGAAGTCGTGGGCACCAGCTAGTATTGTTATAATTACGTAAACCAGCTATTGTGTCGCACTCGTTTTAAAGATTGTCTAAAGATAATAAGAGCAATGACGTAACATTTGAATTTACGCTTCAAAATGGACTAATTTTGTTATTAATCTCTCGCTCCATCTTTTTATATCGTGTATTTAGAATAATGAATTGATTATCTACATGATATTGAAAAGCACACCTTTTGAAATTGGACTTTATACTATTGGACCAAATGATATGTGTGTTTGAAAAACACATACGATATTATAGATACATATAAAAAAAATAACTTGAAAATTCTTTTGTTTGTGGTATACGGTGTTCGATACTTATTTTATAATTATAAGTACAAAAGATATAAGTAGTGAAATTAATTTTAAACGAATAGCATTATATTTTAAATTTTTAATACTACGAAAAAGGCTAGAGAATAAGCTTGACTTATTTTTTTTTGTTATTATGAGTTATTGTCACCTTGACAACGAAAATGTATGTGGGTAGGTTTCTTTTAATAGGTCAGATTTTCTATTGGCTAGGTACTTATGGGAAATTACGGTTACAAACTTGAATATATGTATTTATTTAGCTGTATACGTAAAATATTCGTATATCTTATTCGTTTACTAGATTGTGATCTAGATAAAATAATTATAAAAATAAAACCATAAAATTAAGAAAAATACATATTATATTCTCACTTAGTTACATTATTTTAATTGCAGCTGATAGCGTAAATATTATCAAGTGCGTTGTCAGCATTGATCCATAATTATCATTTAACATTTCTTACTATTAATACATAATCATGTGGTTAGTTATAATGGTACAACCGGCACAAATATTACTTGATTGTTTATCTGCTAATAGTTAATAAATTTTTATGAAACATATGGAGTGGTTACGGAATACAAATTAATCTAATTTTAAATGTATACGAGTTACACTAGCGATCATTATACTTCATTTGAAAACTTATTGTGAAGAAATTTATTCAATCTGCTCATAATTTTTTTGCGATGATCCATTTGCGACCATACCTACTTTTTAAAAGGTGGATCCTATGTCTTTTTCTGTATCCCCTGATAATTTCATGATGACCGGTTGAGTAATTAAGGCGGGAAATCGTAACAATAAAAAAATAAACTTACTTTCCCATTAATGATAAAATATTAGTTAGAAAACCGTCATGTGGGCCATAAATCTCTATGAATTAGCAGTAAATTCCTTTATCAAAATGCACTATAGAAAGTTTATATTCTCAATCGAATTTAGCGATGTTGTGACCTTTTGCTTATTATCACAACTCTGTCTGACGTATCAACAGCAGAATTACAATAATGTTATAATTTTATTAGATACGTTTAAAATTTAAAACAAGTGTTTCCACGACGAGGCAGGGACAAGGTGATAATTTAAGAATTGGTTGAAGGCCGTGTTCAAAATTATACTTATTAAAGGCAAATAAAAATATTAAAACCAAATTCACAGTGGTGTATTTCCTTCATTTTTTTTCTAACATACTTATATTGTTAGTATATCTGATTTATCCTAATATTATTATAAATGTGACAGTTTATATGTTTGGATGATTGTTACGCAAATACGGCTGATTTGAATGAGATTTTCACACAGGTAGTACCTGGATCAGTAGGATACTTTTTATCTTGAAAAAATGTTAGGTTACTTAGGGATTTTCAAAAAACTAACTACAGCGCGTACGAAGTCCCGAGCACAGCTAGGCTTATATTGAACCCGGTCGTGCTAAGCTGCAGCGAATAAAATATTTTATATTTATTTTTCTGAAATCAAACTAGTCACTCCTTATAACATCAGCTATCTGCCAGTGAAAGTACCGTTAAAATAGGTCCAGCATTTTTGAAGATTAGCTGCAACAAACAGAAAGACAGACAAACAGGCAAAAAATTTTTAAATATTTTTTTTGTTAGTAGGTACCGTATATATACTTCGATATACATTTAGTAAAAAGCAATTATTTTGACATTACAAAAAAACACTTAAATTTTATTTATAAGTATAGATATTATAAAATATATTATTAATAGATATATTAGATAGATAGTTCAACAGTTGATAAAAATGTAGCAAAGTAATGTTTGGATAAGGAATAATGTACAATCACAAAAAAAACTGATAACGTTCATAATCTAATAAACTATAGACCTTGAAATTTTTTAAGATGTACATAATTGATTATGCAATTAATTTGTTAACTTTGCATACCTGTTCATAATGTAGTTGTCATTGCTTTCACCAAATCGAACGAGAAATGGAGGTTAAATATTAATTTTAATGTACTTGAAACTTTTATAAAAAGCACCCTATATCTTGATATGTGGGCTTGGCACCGGTGCAATGCACTAAGGTTTATGTCTACTTAATTAACTGTAGAGTGATTTAACCAAAATTTACCTATAATTTTTGATATTTAACTTAGGAATATCTCGAAAATATTTTTTTGCTTAATATACAGGATGTGGCCTGTAATAAGGATTCTATAGAATATACGCAGTTAACTTAACCTAATCATAATGCTCCAATCCAAAGTGCTTATACTCAAAAGATATAGCAATACAAAGTTACAATACATAATCAATGAATTTCATGATCCGCTAAATTGTCGGTTATCAGTCGTTAGATGTCTTCATACAGGTAGGGAATATATTATATTGTAATACGTAATACTGTGGTGCAGGGTACTGGGGCGAGAACAATCGTAAATATCAATGTCAAGTACTCCGACTGGACCCATTATGTCTGCAGTAAGTAGTACATTGCTGGCTCGATTAATTTTCTTAGAAAGTAACAGTAAATTTGTTTTTCATTTTAATTAATTGAAACCATTTGGAATTAATTACTGATTCGTTAAAGGGTCTATAGTTTAATTTATTGCTCTTAATACAGGTCACAGCCTTTTTAACATGAAATTTTTAGCTTTTAGACCAATCAGCCAAAGTATCTCTTTAGATACCAACTTACCATAATATTAGACTACTTGTGCCCGCGACTTTGTACACGCTTTAGTTCGTTTTTTGAAAATCCCACAGCATTGTTCCAAAATAAAAAGTATGCTTTATGTTATTTCAGGTAATGTCTGTCAAATATTATTCAAATTCGTTAAGAAGTTTCTGTGATTAGAGTGCACAAACGCACAGACAAACAGACAAAAACTGTTTGTCCGTGCGTTTGTTGCACTTTATAGTATTACTTTGGATATAGTTTATAGTCGTTAGAGACATTAATAATTTATAGTCATTTTGTTGAAATATCATGGATATTGTAATTTTTTATTTATTTAGTAGCATAAGTATTTGCTGGTAGCAAGATTTGAATGTATAAGCCGTACTTCGTTTTTTGTACTTAATTTTATGAAAGAGCTTGACAATTTTTTATTGAAATATAACTATTTTTGGAAATGAAATTTAAATGATTTTTTGGAGTTTACTCCTTAAGAATCTATTTTCATATATAAGCCCGTGGTATGAAAATTTATTGTAGTAAAATCAAAATTGTCACACGGTATGCGTTACGCTCTATTTTTGAATATTTTAGAATATCTGAAGTTTCAGAGATATTGCGCCATCTACACAATATTTAAAAAAAAAGAACAATGCTGTTCTTTCGGCGTGTTCGAATTGTGAACATTTAAATGTATTTTATAATCGTTCGTAAGGAGTGAACTCCAGTTGTGCATCGGAGCTGACACACACACACACTTTTTTTATTTAAAATACAAAAAGATTTATTTATAAAAAACAAGTAAGTACATATAAAAAACTGTATACCTATATATACATCCTTTTGCCACTCTTTGAGATAAATTTTTTCGTTTACCGTTAAAACGAGAACCAATAATTTCGAATTCGCATGTTGGTGCGAACGAATTGGCGATGATCTCCATGGCAATGACCTTGAAAATGTGCAATAAGTTCTGAATATTTGATCGAACACGCGCTTCGGAAGTAATTTGGCCCCGAAAAATTATACTTTTTAAAAAACATAATCACAAAAAATAATTAAAAAAAACAGAATAACTATTGTACTTACAATGTTTAAAGTAAGTTACTTTGACAAATACATATAAGTTCATATATCAGAATTTTATTGATTTTATTATTAGTAAATAAGTTTATTAAGTTATGTACATTTTTTTCCTTTTCCACATATTTACGAAGATATTTTTTTAAATGGTAGCGTTTTTAAACATGATTTATTCAAAAATTCTTGAATTGTGGTCTTGAGAAATATATTGATAGCAACAATTGATTAAATAATTGTTACTTCAATTAATATAATTTGCCGGTGAGAACGAATTTTATTTATTTATTGCATTCTTAAAGTGATCATACCCTGTGCTGACCACGTGAGACGCGGCATCGATTTAGGTTTCTGAGATTACTCGAGTACATTTATTATTTTCAGAGAATATTTTATATAAAATTTTACTCTATTTGATTCATAACAAGTTTATCTATGTATTTAGTAATTGTAATATATTAAGGTACAACGATTGCGTGTCTTTCTTTGTTGAAAGTATGAGTATACTCCAGGGAATAGCAAAAACATAATGCGAAAATAAACAGGACGTCATTTGTGTCATTTCTCAGGTGTGTAGAATAGTGTAGTATGACTGAATGCACCCCAGCATGCATGTCAATTGAATATAACATATAAACCGCTGAATGTCCGTGATTGTGACAGATTACGAAGAAAAAGGAGTAAAAAAAAAAACTGCATTAGTGCGGATTGTACTGTGCCTCTGCCAATTCAAATCTGCGATATGTCTTGATAATTGGCCTGTAATCTGATTAATGAGTTACTCGTAGATATTTAAATGTAATTATTAGGTACTAACTGATAAAGTCATAAAAAAGATTAGATATTAATCTCTTAATTATAACATTCGTCATGTTATAATTAAGAGATTAATAATTCCTAAAAGAAGTAACCACATTTTCAGATAATATCTAAAGTCTGATTCTATAAAACCATTTGGTATATAATGAGTTCTCCAAATTCTCACGCCTTTATTCTCAATGCTGAGGTTCATAGTTCCCTACGGAAAAAAACCTTTGGGGTTGTTCTTCCATTGGGGGTTACTCTACTGCAGTTACCTGCATTGCGGTATTTTCAAGGCTATTTCAGTTCTGACAGTAACTGTAAGCTAGTCATGTGTTTATAGTTGGATAAGTTTTATACAAATCAGCGCTTTTCATAAAGGGACTTGACATTAGAAACAGCAATGTTATCTTCTAATAAAAAGGTAGTGAAAACTTAAGTTGTAGTTTCAGAGTACTTTAAGGTGTGTAAAAATAATATTATTCAATATAGGGGATTATTGGCACTTTAAGCAATACGATACAAAAAAACCTCATATAAATTTTATATATCCTTTATATAACGTTGATTATGCATTCGGGTTAATTATTATATTGTCAGCATCGTATAGAATATAATATTTCCAGCATTTTTAGAAGCATTAGGCAATTACACTCGTTTTTCTTTCAATAGATAAATAGACCACTTATTGCCACCTTTCGACCTATTGTTGGCATTCATTCAACCAATTATTGGCATACAGTGCCAATAAGAATAAAAATCATTTAATCTTATTATTGGTGTTAAAGTAGTAGGTATTTTAGACCCACTAAAAATCCTAAATGCTGTAAAAACCTAGATACGTAGATAATTACTTATATTTTAATTGGTTTTAGATAAAACCAATTATTGGCATTATTGTCTATAATTGTATTTTCACTATTAGCATGGGGCCAACAATTATAAAATTTATTTATACTCGTAATTCGTAACAGAAAATTCGTTGGCACTCAAATAAGATTTATTTATATTTTGTCGGAACACAGTTTATGGAATAGTTTTCTTATTTTTTAGAGAAAAGTTTAGCGTGCCAATAAATTGGAGGATTGCCAACATTAGGTCATGTTTCCCCTATTACCTACTCAATTTGAATTCAATGTTATATTTTGCAGTTATGTGAACTTTAAATTCCGAATTAATTGATAATGTGAAGGTTGATAAGTGATTAGGGATAATAAATTCAAAGAACTATAAAAAAAATCTGTAAAAAATACATTTAAAAAAATGCTCTCATTATCGTTAAGCCTCATCCGTTAATCCTAAAAAATGTCTTCTTTTGCAATATTTGATGTAAAAGAAGGTATTCTTTTTAGATATTTTTATTAATTTTACAGGTAGGTATATTTTTTTAAATTTACTTTTCTTACATTAGATGATAAAAATCAGAATGGGGCTCCATAGGATATCTGTCATTTTTATTCATATACATGGAAATTGATATTTAAGCTTTTTTAAAAAATTAGACACCAATGGATTAAATCCTTAAAAAATACCTTTAAAATCCATTAAGTTCGTTATAAAAATAAGACAACTACTTTTAAAATGGCCTTTTATAATGGGAACTAAATATAAAACTAATCTTCGAAATAATAAAAACACATTTAAGGAATTTGTTCGCGAGGCTCAACTGCAGTTTCTGTTCTCGTTATAAAGTAATATTAAAAGACATTTTATCTACTACCTGATTGCATTATAATGACCGATATTATGTGGTGTAATATTTACTTGCAATGTGTGGCATACATACGGCAGTCGTTTATTTGTTTATAGATTTATCCTTATAAGACCAACAGCGACTTGTTTTACGATAAATATTTAATAATAGTAGCAACACACAATGCGTCTTGTGGCAGTAAACGCCTCCTTACGGAAAAGGAATTAAAGCACGTCTTTCGGTATGCAAGTAAGGGATGTTAAAGCCTATTTCCTATCCTCTAGTCTTGGTTGTGTTTATAGGCGACGGTAGCCACTAACCATGGAGTGGTTCGTCAGCCTTCATTAGGCAGGCTTCTAATGCTTCAGTGTTGGCATAAGTTTATGTAGGTATAATTCAGGTACATACTGAGATCGAAATCCCCTCCTGCCTGCTAGCCCAACGTAGTATCCTGCTTACAGAAGGATAACCACACGGATACTTAGTTATTCTCTCATCACCGTCACTTAGATAGGCTGCCCAATTTTGACTGCGGAACTCAGTGTTCTCTGCCACTATATGTAAGGTTCGCTATTCTTAAAATGTTAAAGAATGTTCATTATTAAAGAAATAAAATGAAAGAAAATTTAAATTCTTACCTAGGTACATCATAAAATATTACCTATATTAAATACTAAATGGTATGGTTCCCGGCGCGTGGCTACTGTTATGGCATCGCATAAAATATGAACAAACAAACAATTAATGATTGATTTTCATATATATGATAGTATCTGCACAGAATAAATTACAATTACCAAGAAACAAATCTCTTTGCATTTGCTAATTAGAAAATTTAGAAATGCACAGAAAGGATATTTAATAAAAAAAATAAGCAACTATCAGTTGACAAATATTACTACAATATAAAAGAATATAATTATGTCTAAAAATGTTTACTTGGTTTGTGTACGCTTCAAAAACTCGAAAATGGGTAGACCGATTTTAAGTTAGTTTTCACATATGGAAAGAGAGATAAACGAGGAAGATTCATAAAAAATTTCATTCGGAGCGAAGCCGGTACCGGGTCGCTAGTATTTTTAATATAATGATATTCAACCCTCAAAAAGTAGAACTTTATTTATTGTAAAAATATTATTTCATATTTTTTGTAAATATTGTAAATTATAACCAAATTTTTACTATTATAATAAATAGAAATATAATATTAGATATTATAAAATAAAGTCGTTGTCCGCTTCTGTCTATTTCCTCCATTAACTTGTATTAAAACACGACGGATTTTGATAAGGATTTCACTAATTGCACTTGCAGAAAAAAAAACTGCATCTCTGCGTAGCCGAGGCTAGGTCGCTTGTTATATTATATAATATCAGGCTTGGGCTAAGGCAGGGTCCCAAAGCATGGTGGCCCAAATAATTATCAATTATGAAGAGAAACAATAAATAAATTAAGCATAACTAAAAACAATAGGTAAGTATAAAACAAGTCAATATTCATCGCACAAGAGACCGATGTAAATTTATTTATAACTTAATTACTTATACGAATGTTAGTAAACGCGACAGTAATAAAAATTTAAAATAACTCAAGAGACGCGTGTAAAGGTAAACGAACTCTGGTTTATTTTTATTTATTTTTTGTTTTCAGTATTTAATCCTTTCGAGTAAGCCCAATATTAACGATTTGCAAAGAGCGTAATGAACCAGAAAATTGGCGCAAATGTGAACTCATTTTTGCTTGTTTATTGGCGTTAACGATTCAAGTGCCGGATGGTACTAGCTAACTGTACTTACATACGATGCAATAAGTACATACTCGTAGGTATTAGGAAGACACGTCCTCACTTCATTAACAGATTGTCTTAATTTGTTGCATTGACGTTGCCAGCTCGGGGTATATTTTACCAAGGTTGTGTTCTTTGTTAGCCTCGTACAGAGTTAATACTTATCTACGATCATATAATATTCAGTTAGTTTTGCTTCAAATCCCTTTATAATTGATTATTTAGAACTATGCCTTTGTTAGGCTTTTGTAAAGTTAATCCTACTAATACATGTTAGTATCTAGCACGCTTCCATGTAAGCAATGTGCATGTATAATAAATGAGAAAGTTTGTGAGGATGTATGGATGTTGTTCATTACATAGTTAACATATAGAAATCTTAATCCCGTAAAAATGTTAGGTTCCCGAGAGATCGTCACTATGGTACTATTATGTTGTGATGCCCGAGTTAAGAATGCCAGAGCACATTTCTCAATAATTTTACTGTTTTCACGTTTACCTTTACTTTAATGGTGAAGGTAGCCATCATCAAGTGAACCATTAGCTTTCGTGCTACCCATATTCATGAAAATATATAATAAATATGTATATTCAGTTAACATAATTCATACTCAACAATATAAAATATATTGCAAATTAATATGACCTATGTATGACCTAAATACTAGGTACTTATATTATATTACTAGCTGGTGTCCACGACTTCGTCCGCGTTGAAAACTATTAAGTAGGCTATCCTGTGTCCCGTGCGTCCAAATGTTTATCTACCAAGTTTCATGAAAATCAGTTAATTCATTTCAGAGTTATGGGGGAACATACATACAGAAAAAAATTCTAAAAATCGTCAATTTAGTTTCAGTATCATGTATAGAGCCTATAAACACGATATCTCTGAAAACAAAGTAACTTACTCTATGACCGACCCTTACAGATTTATTATTAGTATTGATTAACATTATGTTACTTTTTATCCTAGAGAAACCTAGGTTTTTGTGGGATTTTCAAAAAACAATGACCTTATAGCCTAAATTGTTAGTTTTTATAGAAGAAATTTTCAGTTTTGCATTTACTAATTAATTATATGATTATATTATATTTTTATTATTCTGGAAAAAGAAAATGAACTCAGTACTGACGGGCGGAAATAACGCTGGGTTTAAAGATTGTTAATCCATTAATATCACATTAAGTTCATATAGTAAACTGTGATAGCTATTTTAACCCATGCACGTCGCCCGACGCAAAAACGAAGTGTTAATAAGTTTGGCGTGTATGGAATCGTAGCTTTCAAAGAGATAGACCGATTTTGATCCGTTTTTTTTTTTTGTGTTTGGGGGTCGTTCTTTGTGTCGGGATCGTTTCTTATCTATAATTTATGAAGATCTGAAACGAAGCGTTTAAAGACCATCAGCACGTTGCATACATTTCCTAGTTGACGAAGGGATCTCACTACCTTCTACTTCGATTGTTGTGAAATTGGGTATACTTTTACTTCGGTTGTATTTCCATGACATGGTAACCTTGATCTGATGCTGCAGCACCAAATAGTTTGCTAGACACCCAACTCCTCAGCAACTTACAGCAGATAAAGCGTGTTTGGGCTCAATAGAAAGTCGGGGGTTACTTTATAATTTTATTTATATCTGGTATATATTATTTGAATTTATTTGTTTAATAAAAGTATTTATTTTCGCAAAACAGTTAAGTAGTTCGAGTACATTAACACCACTGTTGTGAATCGATATGTTAGTTAGTTGTAACCAACCGGCAAGTTAAAGTTCATAAGGCCGTCTGAGTTATTGTATGTCACCCATTATCAGCGTAAAACTATTGTATACGCTAACTGAACTCATTAAAACAAAGCAATAATAAAAAGGAATGCGCACGTAAAAGTTAATTATACATTATTGATTACTATTTTATTGTCCAATACAACGATATTCTATAACTATAGTGATATAGTTATAGAATATCTATAGTTATATAATATCGTTGGTTCAATGTACAATACAAACAAAACATCCATATCTATACTTCTAAAGAGAGAAGGTTTGTATGTTTGTAATGAATAAACTCAAAAACTACTGGACCGATTTTAAAAATTCTTTCACCTATAGAAAGCTACGTTATCACCGAGTAATATAGGCTATATTTTATAAAGTTACGCGGGCGAAATCGCAGCGAAGATTTTTCAATTCAAAAGCTAAAAAACATATATAGTGATATCATTTTGTTTTTACCAACGCTTTGACAAAAGTTTATAGAAAACGATGGTGCTTAAGTACCTAATTGAAAAATAATTGTATTTTAATTTTGTTATCCTCAATTCTCTTAATTAAATTAATTAATTTTCTTTTCTATCATATTTATTATGCATTCGTCACATATCGCAGTCACAATAGATTAGAAGCATCTGAGTAGAAGAGGTTAGGTTATCTATTTACATATTCCCTCACAAACAAATATTGAAAGTGTTTGTTTTCAATGTCAAATTCAATATTTTTTATACTCCCTTTATCAATTGTAACATGTATGACGGAGCATCACTATCGTAACTGCCAGGACAAGGTTTGTTAGAGAAAATTTTTGGGAAAATCCACAAAAAAAATCGAATATTTAGATGGTACTTTTATTTAAAATTTACAGTGCTAAGTGTCGGATCAGCTATTTTTGTTGATGAACTTATTGATAACAATAAATTCTTAATGTAGGTTTTTAAAACTACATATTTAGGTTTTAAAGTCTATTTCTTTAATTTTAATTTGATTTAAACAAAAATCTAATTTTTTAGTGTAAATTTTCATAGTGAATTAGCAATTCGTGTAATTACGTCTCCAAAGTCACGCGAATCGATTGAATTAATTGTAATTACCTAATTGCCTACTTACACTTTGATTTCAGTGACCTTAATTAACACATTAGGTATATCGACGATAACATTACATTTTATTTTATTATTGTTATTCCTTTGTTTATCGTAATGCAATAAAAGCACTCTAGATAATTTACCGCATAGAAAGTTCTATTATATTTCAAACAAATGTCGATTCGTTTATTTATACATGCTCAAAAGTCATATTACCGTGAATACAAACAGTTTGAATTGTATTTGTATAGATCAGCAACTACTGTGTACGCACAAGTAGAGAAATGTCCATGCTTAGTCGCAGCTAAGTCTTCACCACTGTTCATGGAATAAATAATAATAATAATGGAATAAATACAATTGTTATAATAGCAATTAAAAAATATTAAATACACGTTTGACAAAAAAAATTGCAATATGTTTCGCTAAACAAATTACCTATATTACTTTTTATTATTAAAGAATGTTAGTTAATGTATGAAGCAATAAGTATATGTGTCGAAACAAAAACTTTGTCAAAATATTATATTAATTTAACAAACATTCTAATGGGAATGTGCTATATGTTCAAAAAATTTTTAGCTCAATACTTAAACTGTATTTACACGTAAGGTACTGAAGATTAAATAAGAAAATATATCTTTATTAACTATCACTAAGCTAAGTAATTGTTTTTACGTGTAATTTTATATATTTAATAATAATCATAGGCGATCCTAGTAATCTGTTATCGATTTTTGAAGCTTTATTTAATCTCAGTTATTTTGTGAATCCCTTTTAGAAGATCTTACTTTTATCTTTATAAGATCATCTAGGTATGTTTATAGCAATTTACTATGACGATAGGTATAACTAAAATTAAATTGCAAAATGTCAAATGATTCATTTAAAATACTTGAAAAACGTTTGACAACTGTTTGACAAGAAGTATATACCTCTTAGAACAAACCGCTCTCAATTATTTTATTAAATTACAGACCTCTTACCATTTAGTAGGTAATAGTTTGTCAAAATTCATTATTGTTTTAAGGCCAATAAAAAAATATCATTATTGTTTCAGGCGACTTCGGGCGTTACCAGTGCTTTCAATTTATTTTACACATCCTCGCAGCAATGACCGCCGGCATGCATATGCTATCACTCGTTACAGTCGCCGCAGTACCGGAACATAGGTATGCACATAGCTTAACTGCGCCTCCACACTACTCGCAAAGTGCCTCGACTAATTATTACGGGAAAGTTGACCGAAGTACGAAGTACGTGGCTACACACTCGTTCAACCTCGCGAGGAACTCATTCGCGCTACTTCGTCTCGGGCGCAAAAACCGACAACAAATGGAAGTAGCACGAGGCGAGGTAAAGTTGGACGAGGTAAGACGAAGTGCCCGTCCACACTCTCGTATTCGCTTCGCCTCGGCCTACTTCGCGAGTAGTGTAAAGGCCGCGTAACGCGTACACAACCTATCCCAGTTATATATCCTATCCAACACATATACTATGTTTCTCGACATGTACATAATCTACTTAATCAAATCTTAATACCTATCTATCCCGATTGACAAGGTAACAATACGAATAAATATAAGGCAAATACGGATATATTAGGTTCACATTTTTTCTGGTTCATCACAAAAGGTTTCAACAGAGAATTCAAATGAGTAATTTAAAATGTTTTAACTTCTCAGATTTTATAAGATTAAGAAGTAAGCGTTATTCAATTCTGATTTATAATACTTTTATTGGTATGTGTTAGTTTCATATAAACAAGAATATTTGGTAGGGTCATTTTGACAGCTGTTATTTGACTAACAGTTTAATAGTTTGTCGAATGTCTTTTGATTTTAAATATGACCTATTTTAAATAGGTAAAAGGATTTTTCTTTTATTTATGAATATTTTAAGTTAGTTCGTAAGTAAATATTATTTATATTTTTTTTTCAATAAGTCTGGGTCTGACTTGCATGTGCATGCATAGAAACAGGATTTGACGATTATGCATTTGATTCATTAAATATTTTTTTATAAATCAACGTACTTGTAGGGTTATTAAACGTTAGAACCTAAGTTTTCCTGTGATCATTTAATAAAAAAAAGGGAAATATTTTTAATGGTATATTTTACATTCTCATCAGCTAAAATATATTCTGTTACAAGATCGAATTGTGTCAATAATGTAAATAACAAACTTATACACGTAAGTTATTTTAACTCACATGTTACAATAGACCCTTTAAGGACTATATGGAAACCATTAATTTGTTTAATTTTGTCCCCCTACTTCATTTCTATTTATTTCTATTTTAAACAATGGAATCAGCAAAGACAAATCTACATAAATATGGTTACTATTTAGTACGAACGTTACGAACGGATTTTGTAAGTTTGTTTATACGTGGCGGATAATCTCCAGAACCACTGCATCTATTTGTAAAAATATTTCACTATATGAATGGTAAACTATAGGTATACTTTAGATGGGCATAGCATAGGTTATAATTATAATATACTAACTCCCTCAAGACCAACACAGCCTCAATACGCCCAGGAGTAAAATCTCTGGTTGTATTGGTCTGGTTTAAGTGAAATACGTTACTGTAATTAAAGGAATTCGACGCAAAAACGGAATGTTATAAGTTTGACGTGTGTCTATATCTGTCTATGGAATCGTAGCTTCCAAACTGATGGACCGATTTTGATTTGTTTTTTTTTGCCTTCATGATTGTGATGGTTCTTAGCTATAATTTATGAAGATCTGTTCAGGCGTTTGAAGACCATCAGCCCGTTTCCTTGTTGACGAAGGGATTTTACTAAACTTCCACACGTTCGACTGATGTTAAATTTGGTATACTATTACATCAGTGATATTTCCATGACATTTGATCTGATGCCTTAGCATCAAGTAGTCTGCGAGACAGCCAACTCCTCAGCGACTTACAGCAAACATAGCGTGCTTGGGCACAATAGAACTTTAGTTTATAATTTTAACTATAGTCTCGTAATTACTGAAGTGTAACGTTATTTTCTTGAGAAAATTGATAAAATTGTTGATGTTTAATTTTTTGAAGTGAAAACTTCTTTAGGCGCGTTGGGCATTTTTGAGATGGGGAAAAAAACCATTGAACTCGCTATCTGTAACAATGTTATATGATAACAAGGATCAATGTGGTATACACCTCTGACCAATAATCTAGTTTCATATCAATATCAAACTTTTTAATGGTCTGTCATTATGAAGTTCATGTTAAATAATTATGTTCTATTTAATTGTCATTGTATGTTAGTATCATATATTTTCTCTTGTATTTCTTGCGAACAATAATAATGACGATTCAAAAATACACACGTAATTGTTCAAGTTATCACTTCTGTCGGCACTTCCGGAGTGCCACTGTTTTTTATATATGTAAAACAGTCGAGTAGTCTATTTTAACAACATTTTGTTGAGAATATTTACAAGGAATATTTATTAGTGAATGTAAATATTTAAGTTAGAATTGAATTAAGTTAACGTAGAGGGGATGGGTCTGCTATTTAACATTAATAACTGCTTTTACTTCTTCTAGTAATTATCTGCGTTTACAGTTTTGCTTGTCTGGGTTCATGGGAATTCTTATAAAATCGGTTTTTGGTGATCCTTTTAGAGAAACCGAGTGATGCTATGAAGGTAAAATATGGCCTTATTTACAAATGTAAGTACCATCTTTTGTAAAATATGTATCTAGTTTCGCATTTCTTTTATTTTACAGAGCACAATGCACTTCTATTAAAGTAACTTGTTCAGTGTTATTACTAACAATTATGTCCGTCAGTATTTGTATTATGTCTGTAAAACCATCACATTGAAAACTCTTTATCTATTATTGTTTTGTAACAACCGGACACAGGCGAAGAAGATATATGAGCTTAGTCCACCACGTCAGCTCATTGCAAACTGTCAGGTTCTCTTTGATAATAGCTTGTTTCTGTGATTTCCTTCATTAACTCATAATCTGATTTAAAAACATTCAAAATTCGTAGTACAATTGTTTCTGAAAATAATGCAATTATTGATGGTCTCACAAATATAATGCTGGCTGCATAACTTTTAATTTTCATCAATTCTTGACTGAATTTATATATTTATTTTATTTATAACCTAATTATTAATATTATTCTTTGCTTAACGTTCTTGGATTAAAAATGTTTGTACGCTAAATACTATTCAACCTGTTGAACATATAATATTTCGGGAATATTTTAGATATCTACTAACCTTATAAAATCGCATGTCGGAACAATCGCATGGAAACAATAAAGTATAACTAATTAACATGTAAATAAAACGCTTCGAGTAGAGGTACGTGTAAATTATGCATTTCAAGCTAAATACCTATTGCATGAAATACAATATGTTAGCATACCTTGGTCAGTTTTGCTAAGCTAATCCAATATTTAAATAACACAACGTAGCAATATAATGATAACCATGAGCCAGCTTTACACACCGTAGATTGTATAAACATTTTTTAAAATATACCTTTAATAAAATTGGTGGTTTGTTTGTAAAGCACAAAATATAAGCACATTTTTTTATATTTACAATATTGCTATAAAAGTAGTTTAACGGCACCGCTTAAGTTTTGCACAAGCGTTATTATCGATTGCACAAAATCACTTTTTACTACTTACAATAAATGTGCGCTTAAATGTAATTGACCAGTTATATCTAACGGTGTCGTTTGGTTTCGATTTCAGGTGCGCATTGGAAGGAGTGGACGTCTCAAATTATACAGTATCATGGAATTCTACGTCGGTCTTAAAAGGCATTCCTTCAAATGAGCACGGTAAATTGGATTCGTGCACAGTGTTTGGAGAGAATGAAACAATTTTAGAATGTCAATCCTGGGTGTACGATACTCAATATTATACATCATCGCGAGGTATAGAGTGGAATTTTGTTTGTAGCAGACGATGGATGGGAGCCACGGCCCAAAGCGCTTACATGTTTGGCGTTATAGTGGGATCACTTATTCTGGGACGTCTTTGCGACAAATTCGGTAGGAAAACTGTTTTCGTTTCGTCAGGAATGTTACAAATGATCTTCGGTGTCGCCGTGGCTTTCACCACGGAATATTACACGTTTGTCGCAGTGAGATTTTTGTATGGAATCTTCGGATCGGGTTCGTACATAGCTGGTTTTGTGTTGACAATGGAATTGGTAGGTCCCAGTAAACGCACAATTTGTGGTGTCACGTTTCAAATTATGTTCGCTGTTGGAATAATGTTGTTGGCCGCTTGGGGATATCTAATAGACAATAGGTTCTACTTGCAAATTGTCTATGCCTTACATGCGGCCATATTGCTTCCACACTTTATTGTAATGGATGAATCCCCTAGATGGCTTTGGGCGCAAGGTCGTGCACGCGAGTCGGTAGCTATTGTCGAGAAGGCATTGAAAATAAACGGTTCCAATGAAATATTAGATACTCCTTTATTAGTATCTCACTGTAAAGCAACTTGCGCTAAATATACTGACGAACACGCAGCCGGTACATCGGATCTTTTCAAAACACCAAACATGCTTAAAAAAACTCTTATTATCTGCGGTTGTTGGTTCGCTAATTCCGTTGTTTATTACGGCCTCTCTCTGAACACCGGCAAACTCAACGGAAATCCTTACTTCATAACTTTCCTAATGGGCATTGTAGAGTTACCGAGTTACGTCATTATTATGTACTTTTTAGATCGTGTAGGTCACCGCGCTCTCATTAGCACGATGATGTTGTTAGGAGGAATCAGTTGTTTAGTTGTTGCCGCATTACCTCATGGATCGTCAACGACTACTGGTATCGTTATGGTAGGGAAGTTATTTATATCCGGTTCCTACTCGATTATTTATAAATATTCAGCAGAACTGTTCCCCACTGTTGTACGGAGTTCGGGTGTCGGTCTCGGGAGCATGTGCGCTAGTGTTTCCGGTGCTCTGACACCTTTGATAAGTCTATTAGACACTCTCAACCCGAAAATACCGACGATAATATTTGGGTTTCTTGCAATCCTCTCTGGCGCTTCTTCCTTCTTTTTGCCGGAGACAGTTGGACGAAATCTCCCTCAATCTCTTGACGATGGTGAAAAGTTTGGGATCGGCGACACGTGTTTCACCAATTGCAGTGGTCGTACAGTAAGAGACAGTTTTGCAGAGGTTCCAGAAGCAATGGTGCCGCTGGAAAGTATTGAGAAAAAGTGACAAGGGAGGACAAGGGGGAGTTATAAGTGAAGTCACTGTTAAACAATAAGTATGAATATTATTTAGAATTCAGATAGCCGCTGTCTCATTTAAGATCTTATTATAGTTACTTTAAATCACTATTGATTATGACTTTCGATTTTATGAAAATTTAGTAATTAGACATAAAAATATGAATCACCTAGTCATTGCTAGGTTTAGTTTGTGTATTGTAGTTTGACATTTCATATAATTATTTTATATAACAATAAATACGTAATTAATTAACTAATTAATTTCACGTAATAGTGTATTTTACATTTATTAGAATTCATCTGTATAATATACAAATTTTTTGTTTTGTATTTGTGTGACTTGCGAGGAAATGCAATCTTTATTAAAATATTGGAAATTCGTATGAAGTATGTATTTTAACAAATTAATATAATTGTCAGGAAATAACTCGGAAGTTATTTTTATAGTATCAAATATCCTGATTGCTACTAAGTTAATTATAAAAAAAATATCATAAATAATAGATTGACGATGTTTTTTTTTCTATTTCATTGAATAGTAAAAATGTTATATGTTCTAATATTCTAAATTTAAAATTTTTATTTACTTAATATTGTTTTTTAAATAAATAAGGCAAGCAACTAAAAATTTCTTGTTACGTAAATGTTTGCTATAATGGTTGCATTTTTGTCTTTTGTCTATTATTAAACTAAAATAGGTAAATAAATTATAATGCATCACAGCTTAGTTCTCTGGCTAGTCAAATAGTTCAATTAAAGTAGAAAATGAATTTCTAACGACTGTGTTAAATCAATATTAATTTATCAAAGCTTTCAAGAAAACTCATCGAAGCTTATTAACTCTGTATGTCTAGCCTTCTTCGGACGCATTTTTGTTTTTGGCATGTCCAACTTATGTTTTTCCTTAGGTAGGCTCATTTTGAACTTAGAATTCAAATAAAAAATATTTTACTTATAAATAACCCTCGAAATAATATATAAATAACTGCAATATATCGGCATTATTCATAATAATTCTTCACTCTATTTCTCAATCCAGTGTAATAGTTCGAACCAGTGACCAGTACGGTGGTAGAAATTTTCTTTAACGAAACTAATGTAGGTACTTATTGTTTTTAACTAATTTTGTTTTCAATATTTCCATTAAAAAAACTTTAAGGCTAAACATTTACGGTCTTACCACAAAAACATTAAACACACTTTAAACAGGCGTTGAACGCGTGTTTAAATAAAACTTTACTACAAAACAGTATCTAGGCATTATTTAGGGTTAGACAATGCTTAAGCATTATTTAAATTTACACATCGCCAGACGCTAGTTTAACGAGTGTCTATCTAGTTAGCGACTTCTCTTCCTTGGATATGTTCTGTCAAATTTGTAATCGTTTTGCGTAATATTAAAGATTTCTTTTGATTTTTGAAATTTAATTCAATAATATCAACGAAATGTTTAAAAACGAAACGCTATGTATGAACTATAAAATTTATGAAAATATGAATATTAAATTAACAAATTAAACTTGACATTTACAATTACGCCAGTGTCAGTTACGTTTCATTATGCGCAATGTTTTTTGGTATAACAAAATTTTATAAATAATCTAATGTATATGTTGTAATTTATGCCTTATTCCAATCTTATAATTTGCTTATATCATTAATATAGTTCGTAATAATAGCTTGTGAAAACCAAAATTCATCTTTATACGCCTATCAGATCTGCGTAAAATGAAAACGACACGAATGAATGAATGAATGTTTGCCAGTTCACGTCCTTTAACACTGGCTTACAAAGACAAGCGCTAAATAAGGTTTTGTGGTAGGTACATTTTAAGGCGATACTATGAGCCAATCGGTTTCCAAACCGGATGTTAAGAGGCTATCTCCTCTTTCATAAGTCAAAATAAATTTCCGAAAAAAATATATGTTTTTTATTGATATTTTATCTATATAAGGTACAAATAATATTGTTCAAACTGTTTAACTACTATGTGAAAAAAAATCTAAATTGAAGTCGTTTTCGGCTGAAAATTTGCATCTGCTTTTAAACGACAAGGAATATTTACATGATTCTTTTTTTAAAATGTTCGTATGGATTAGACCTATATTCTGTACAAATAATGATTTAAAATAATATTTTTTTCAAGCCACTATCCATATTTATCTTATTTTGCGGGTCGTACGGGGGAAACATCTTAGCTCCGCTTACTCGCGCAAGGCCATCGGCTCTTAGAAGGGCCTTAAACGCTCGCTAAACGATGTTTAAATAATTTGACATTGTCTAAGTAAACACGTGATTAAACAGTGTTTACTTATTTTTTTGTAGTAAGACCGTTAGTATTCATATTCTGTTCGTCATTTTATATTCAATTTGATTTAAGAGCGTTCATGAATTAAAATCACGCTGGAGTTAAAATTTATGATTTTTAGTAGTTTCAGATGTTTAGTTTGCAGATAAGATGTTAACGATATATTATTTGTAGTTTTTTAATCTAGTACATGGCTGAAAAATATTTTAAAATGAATTCTCATTAGAACAGTTTTTAAACAGCCCCTTTTCAAACTTAGCGGTCGACGGCCTACGCAGATAAATATACAAAATATTTAAAAAAAATATGAAACAGTGTTTTAGAACATAAATGACTTCACATACTAGGTCGAAGAAAAAACAGAAATATCTCAAATTTGATCCTAAAATAAGACGTTTAATATCACGAAAAATTACTAAAAGTGACACTTTTGATTATACTTTTCTTGAATGAAAATTTACAGAAATCGTGTTTTTTTTTACTATTATCTAATAAATGATATGAATTTTTGTAAATCAATATTTTTATAAGTTTTTCACATATAATTTTACTAATATCTCACTTCTGCGTAGACCGTCGACCGCTAGTTTTAAAAGAGGGCTGCTTAAAAACTGTTCTAATGAGAAAATTATCCCAATATTTTAAAATATTTTTCAGACATTATCTAGATTATAAAACTACAAATAATATGACGTTAATATCTTATCTGCAAACTAAACACATCATGGCATTATGATCCGCCGGGAATCATAAATTTTCACTCCAACGTGATTCTAACTCTGTAACCCCCTTAACAAAGTCGTTAGATATTGAACTATCTATTATCTTTTGCTGCGATGTAGTCAAACTTCTTGCCTTCGTCTTTAATAAAACGTTTATAAGAAACTGTTTTTATGTTAATGGAACCCAAATTTGTATTAAAAATTAACACTAGGTATTTGCTATAAAGGATTTTTTGGAGTCAAATGATTTTGTAATTATTGTTCCACTTTAGAGTAGATATACTTACCTTTGTTTACTTTTTATTCAATGTATTTAGTTGGAGGATTTTGTATCAGGTGCCATCTACATACATACAATGTTATTTTTAGTGTTTTGACAGTACGATAAAATATACGTAATTTTTTTTTATAATTTCATTATCTACTAGGTAATAGGTAGTTTCTATTGTTATGTAGTTTTTATTTAATACTCAATTATGAAGTAAACACGAAAATAACTACGAATATTATGTAACTAATTAGAAAGAAACAAAATACTAATAGAGTCTGAGGCTGTGATTAACTGGTTCATAAGATTAAAGGATGTTTCAGACTGCAAGTGAGTTACGGAATTGAAATAATGATTTCGTAAAAGATCTTCCACAGATTTATAATATAGATAATTTTAGATATTGAGGATAAACATTTCAATAATATCAACATTGCTTCTTAATTGTTAGATAAAATTATATGAAGGTACCTCTAAAATTATTGCATACAATGTTTTTATCATTCAATGTTCAATCAGTGTTTCAATGGTATTTATCAATACTGGTATAATTTGGTATTAACCTGTCAGTTTTTTGTCGTAAACATTGATAACCTTTTCAAATATCTACTTACATTTCTCCTCGATAGTGTTATACTGTCACATACATAATTCATTATTAAAACACAATTCGTAATAATTATACCAACTTTTCAATTTTCATATTTATTTTGCTACTTAATTTCAATATAGGAACGTAGATCGAACTTTTGTGGATCTGATATTATCTAGGTGTGCATAAATACAATAAAATATAATTGAAATGAAAAAAGTTCGTTTATTTACCCTTAAAATCGTTTTCAGTGAAAATATCTACAATACTTGTCATCTACTCTTCTTGCCGATACTAACTAGGTACATAATAATAGGGGCTAAAGTATGAAATTGCCGTTTTATTGTAATAGGTACTTCGAATTGACATAGAACCTTCATGGTTTGAGATTTTTGAGTGAAACTTTTTTCATACGGTACCTATGTAGTTCTTCTTTTAAAAAATGTGCAACATTCGATTATCAACTTTCAGTTGTTTTTTTTATTCAGCTTAGACAATAAAGATGGATACTTCGAAAATTCGTGTGATTTTTGAATACGAGTTCCGACGCGGAACTAACGCGGCAGAAACAGCTCGCAATATTAATGTTGCGTTTGGAGAGGGGACTGCTAATGAACGCACTGTGCGATTTTGGTTTAAACGCTTTCGTGATGGAAACTTCCATTTGAAGAACGAACCACGTGGAAGACCGCCCACACAGGTGAATAACAATGATTTGAAAGAGATGGTGGAAGCCGATCCGAGCCAAACTACCCAGGAATTAGCGGCATGGTTTAACGTTACCTTACCAACAATATTGACTCATTTGCGTCAAATCAATAAAATAAAAAAAATATGAAAAATGGGTGCCTCATGATTTGACTGATCTGCAGACTCTACAGGAACTGCAATTAGAAACCATTCGTCACCCTCCGTATTCGCCAGACCTTGCTCCAACGGACTACCACTTTTTTCGTGATTTGGACAATTTTCTGCGTGATAAAAAGTTTTCTTCTCAGGAGGCAGTGCAAAATGCTTTCACACAGTTTGTCGAATCTAGATCACCAGAGTTCTATCGCAAAGGCATAAATGAGCTTCCTATTAGATGGCAGCAATGTATATACCCCCTAAAGGGGTTAAAGTATGAAATTGCCGATTTGTACTGAAAAATAAAAATTCGTTTTTTTTTAATTTAACATATTTATTTAATCAAAATAATTACCATTATTATCTATACATTGCTGCCATCTAATAGGAAGCTCATTTATGCCTTTGCGATAGAACTCTGGTGATCTAGATTCGACAAACTGTGTGAAAGCATTTTGCACTGCCTTCTGAGAAGAAAACTTTTTATCACGCAGAAAATTGTCCAAATCACGAAAAAAATGGTAGTCCGTTGGAGCAAGGTCTGGCGAATACGGAGGGTGATGAATGGTTTCTAATTGCAGTTCCTGTAGAGTCTGCAGATCAGTCAAATCATGAGGCACCCATTTTTCATATTTTTTTTATTTTATTGATTTGACGCAAATGAGTCAATATTGTTGGTAAGGTAACGTTAAACCATGCCGCTAATTCCTGGGTAGTTTGGCTCGGATCGGCTTCCACCATCTCTTTCAAATCATTGTTATTCACCTGTGTGGGCGGTCTTCCACGTGGTTCGTTCTTCAAATGGAAGTTTCCATCACGAAAGCGTTTAAACCAAAATCGCACAGTGCGTTCATTAGCAGTCCCCTCTCCAAACGCAACATTAATATTGCGAGCTGTTTCTGCCGCGTTAGTTCCGCGTCGGAACTCGTATTCAAAAATCACACGAATTTTCGAAGTATCCATCTTTATTGTCTAAGCTGAATAAAAAAAACAACTGAAAGTTGATAATCGAATGTTGCACATTTTTTAAAAGAAGAACTACATAGGTACCGTATGAAAAAAGTTTCACTCAAAAATCTCAAACCATGAAGGTTCTATGTCAATTCGAAGTACCTATTACAATAAAACGGCAATTTCATACTTTAACCCCTATTATTTGGTACCGTTAATGTTGGTAACTTTGCCTGGTCAACAAACTTTGCCTATTGAGGTGACTTGTTGATAAAACAATATTATTCCGAAACTGGATAAAATATTTATCCATAAATTGTAAAGTTACATATCTGACAAGTCACCTCAATAGGTTAAGTTACCAATTATAATTATAATAATTATTGAAATTAAATTAATTGGTAATTAATTATTATAGTTTTTTGAATAAGTTACTAGGTTTACAAAAAATCTCATGTTACCATTGTTAGCCATTAGATGTCCAATGTTCTCCTCCTCTTCCCTCATGTTCTGATTCAGCCCAAGGGTCACTGATGGCGCGCGCGCAAGCAAATCTTCCTCGCAACCTTTTTTATCATCAGTGATGGACTCGTTTTGCAAGCTTCATGGCCTGCCCTGTGCAACATCGAGAATCTGCCCTGTAAAGGAGAATTATTGGATTAAATTACTTGGTTAGGAGTCTTGGATATAGGTATAGATAGAATCCTATTAATTTATGAAGGTCCATTGAAGGCTATATTCACCTACCAAGTTTTTCGAATTTCTTTTTGACAGTGAGAAATCGCATTGCTATTACCGACTAGAAGGGGCTACTTTTATTAAATGCGCGCTAACCTAAATAAAACATTTTAGCTAAATATAAGGTAAAGATATAAAAACAGTTTAAATACCCGTTTATTCCGTTTATCCACCCCAAAAAATCCACACTAAGGGGGATATTCGGAAATACAAAAAAAATGTTTTTATTTAAAAAGACATATTCACTATTCTATTTTAAAATACACAGTGATAACAAACTTAGGAGTCTTCAGAATTGTAATTATTAATATTATTAATTAAATTTGTTTGTAAACCATTTAACCGTTAACCGGTTTTTTGTATATTGTATTATATACTCTACTTTTTATACTAAAGTGAGTCTGACAGGCAAACAGCATCATATAAGATGCTGTCCATCCTATATAACACATCTGCAACACTAGGGGAGTCGTAGCATTATACCGTCGTTCACTCCAAAAATGTGCTGCTAGAATGATGGTTAAAGAACGAGACGGATAGGGAAATGAGTTTTAGCATTCCTTACTGACGCACCGATACACAACAGAATTGATTAATTCATTTCGGGGTGATTTTCTGAAGATTACGGCCTCGAAACACTTGCAGATCGGTATTTAAGTTTGGGCTGCACTAGCTGTTGCAAGCTACTCTGTCCGCGTAACATAAAATATAACCTATGTTACTCGCTTATAATATAGCTTTCTGTAGGTGAAAGAGTTTTTAAAATCGGTATAGTAATTTTTGACTTTATACATTACAAACAATAATACAAACATACAAAAATACGATTCTTCTCTCTTTATAATATTAGTATAGATAAAGTATCTCAAAGCTATTGTATATCTGTTATTTCAGATGCTGGATTGAGGGAGTGGACACAAACGAGTCTACAGCGCCTTGGAACTCTACAGAAATACTAAAGGCAATACCAAAGACTCCATCAGGAGACCTCCACAATTGTCACATGCTAAACGAAAATAACGAAACTCATATGTGCTCTAAATGGGTATACGATGTAACGTATAGGTCTTCATCACACTCTATAGAATGGGATTTGGTATGCAATAAGAGATGGATGGGTGCTTTAGCTCAAACCTGTTTCATGTTGGGGGTGTTCACCGGCGCTGTTGTGCTTGGCAGTATGGCGGATAAAGTAGGCAGGAAGAAAATATTTTGTCTATCTGGTGTGCTACAATTAATTCTCGGCGTGTTGGTCGCTTTTATACCTGAGTATTGGTCATTTTTATTTATAAGATTTTTGTATGGAATTTTCGGATCGGCGGGATCTTACATTACTGGATTCGTTTTGACCATGGAACTCGTTGGTGCTAGTAAAAGAACTGCATGCGGAGTGGCCTTTCAAGCTGCATTCGCGTTTGGAATCATGTTAGTAGCTGGTTGGGGAGCAATAGTCGACGATAGACAAATACTTCAAGTAATTTATGGATTGCACGGCGTTCTCCTTATTCCTCATATATGGATTATGGACGAGTCTCCTAGGTGGTTGTGGGCTCAAGGCAGAGCCAAAGAATCTGTCGATATAATCGAAAAGGCCTTGAAATGCAACGGATCTGTTAACACTTTGGATAGAGCCCAAATGGTGTCAAGAGGAAGAATTGAAGCTACCAAGGGCGAAGAACCTCCGTCAGCCAACACCTTAGGCTTGTTTAAAACTCCAAATTTAAGACATAAAACGCTCAATGTCTGTTTGTGTTTCTTTGCTAATTCGTTGGTTTATTATGGACTGTCATTAAGTACTGGTAAACTTGAGGGGAATCCCTATTTAATTATTGCCATTATGGGTTTCGTTGAATTGCCAAGTTACGCTGCTGTGATATATTTCCTGGATATCTGGGGCCGAAGGCCTCTGATCAGTACCATGATGTTGATTGGCAGTGCGGCCTGCATAGGCGCAACCTTTATCCCTGAAGGAAGCATCATAGCAACAGGAGTAGTGATGTCAGGAAAATTGTTTATCGCTGGATCTTTCGCCATTATCTATAACTATTCAGCAGAACTATTTCCCACTGTTGTTCGTAATTCAGCATTAGGTCTAGGATCGATGTGCGCTAGGCTGTCTGGTGCGTTGACACCTTTAATAACATTATTAGATTCCTTCGATCCGAAAATTCCGTCTGTTATATTTGGAGTAATCTCATTAATATCGGGATTCTTGTGCTTCTTTTTACCCGAAACAATGAATCAACCGATGCCGCAAACGTTAGCGGATGGTGAAATGTTTGGCAAAGGAGACACAATTTTTACTAGTTGCTTTGGTAAACAAAGCAATAAAACATACGCAGTAGACGAAAAGACTGCTGAAGCAATGGTTCCTTTAGAAGATATGAGCAAAAAAGTTTAAGTTAGGTTAAATGGTGAATTGTATACAAGGTAGGTATCTAATATTTTGTTTATGAAACAAAATTTGATAAAAGATGAAACTCATTACAAAAATGAACCTACTTTTGTTTTAAGGTTTCAAGAGGCCAATACGTAATAACTACCTACTTATGCGCCGTTTTTTATACGAGACTATTTTGTTAACAATCTTGACATGTTTAGATATATTTTATTATTAACTATAGATATTATATATATATATATATATATATATATATATATATGTAAAATTGCGACTATGTGTGTGGAAAGATTATTAATTAATTATTAAAATTTATTTATTTTTTGTCAGTATTATTTTCAAAGACTTGATTATTCGAGTGAAAAGGAAAAGATTGTTCACAAAATAAGAGAAGTTTTATAAACGGTTTATACTTAGTGGTTACTTATATAGGCTATATATAGGTAAGTACTGAATAAGATACACACCAATAATTAAATGTTAATTTATGTAAGTACAAATAATAATAAAATTTCATACTTTACAAAAAATAAATAAGTAGGTAGGTAAATATTCTGGTCGTTAATAGAACCCACCCCTTAGCACAATACTTATATTAAGGTGGGCTTTGAAAAATGTTTGTTAATATTATCAAATTTTGCTCGGTACCTAATATAGTTTATTGATAGAAAGAGTTGTACTGCTCCAGGTGAATTTATTTTCTAAAATATATTTAAGTAAGCTCATAATATAATAAGAACAAATATGGCATTAGATAGGTATTTCGCTTCCCGATTTTTTTGGCTCATTTTAGTTTAAATCCATGTTTAGTTCACATGATTGAACTATTTATCTTCAATTGAAATAGGTTCAAATTTTGAAACGAAACATATCTAAGTATTTTAAATAGTTAGAATGTGACTATCATCTCGTTTTTAAAAAACTGTTTTTTTTTAAATGGGTTTTTAACACAAAATTGTTGAAAGTTTTGAGCATTATTTTGATAAAAAGTGAAAAAATAATGCCAATTCGATATTAAAACTGAAGTAGGTAAGATGCTCAAATCGTCCGATTGATTTTCAATTTTGACCTTTGAATGAATTATTATCATCGAATACATAATGAAAATTTTGATGGTACTACTTAAAATGAAGAATGCGTCTATGTTTAACAGTGCCTACCTAGCTTTTATTGTATTACCACAGAATAAGTAATAGTACTACAAGTATTATTTAACTACTACTTAACACTGGAGCGACAAATATCCCATTTTCGTAGATCTGTTGAGAGTGAAATATAAACGGGCTCTTAACAGTACAATTAGTAAATCACTTTAGTTGATTACAAAATAAATCCGCTTAGAAATTAAGATTTGTAGAATAAATATATTGTTTAATTCCTATTATTAATCTTAATGTGTGTGCCCTAATGTATTTATCTGCTAAACGCAACATTTAAATAGTCAAAGTTATATTTAATAAGGTATTACTTACTCTTAGTAGTTACACACGAAGAATATGCAATAAAACAATAGGAAAAAAAACGGCAATAAAGTAGACATAGTTTATCTATGGATCCTATCAATTTAGTGTAGTTTACCAAAAATTACATAAAGTTATTATTTAAAATTATTAACCAGCTACCTACTGATAAAGTTTATATTTTAGATTTTATTTGTAGGTTTTCGTATTAAAATTTTTGTAAACCTACTAACATTATGTTAGTATCATTTATATAATGTAAACTAGTATTGACTGATATCTATGTGTTCCGTTGTATTAGTGCGTATTTTTATGTGTATTAACAATAAGATTTTCAGTTAATAAAAAATTAAAATAAAAACGAAAAGTGAAAATATTAAGTACTTATTAAAAACTTCTTTTTAAAAAAAAAAGAAGTCGTAGGTACTTAAGTAAGATACTTGTATAAAAAGCTAATTAATTCTCTGGATTACACCTACCAGAATTGTCGGCATAAATAAAATTATGCAAAAGTCCAGAAAACGTGCAAGTTTAATTTATATAGTTAAACGTAGCGTAATGCAAACGTTTAGGTAAATCTTAACTATACATTTAGGTACGTTTATTCCAAATGCCTCTATTAAAGATATATCTAACTTTATTGCCTTCGGTTTTTTCTTAACCTTTGAAATATTTAAGTATTAAATCTTAATTACCCTTATATTTTTGTCATGTGTTTATTTGTTATTTTTAGATTAATCATCATTATTAGGTATTTCTGAATGAAAGAATGTCCTTTTTGAGAAAGTATTTTCGGAAATTTGCGGTTTGGAACAAATTAATATGATTATTTTTTATTTAAATATATAATATAGATTGTTGTTAGGTTATCAAAAGTTTAGTTATTCAATACTTTTTTATAAGGCAAGAAGCAAGAAGACGCTACGCGAGTTCTATGTTCAGCAGTGGGCGTCTGTCTGCGGTTAATTATGATTAAAATGCTATGATAATGATAGATATGATTAGATAAGCATTTGTGATAATTTATAGTGATACCTACATTTAAGTTCAAAAGTTTACTATTCATCATGAATAGGTACATAAACGAGCTTATTGGAATTATTAATTATTGTACCTAAAGACGAAGTACCAATGTATCTTATTCTTGTAGAGAAATATATTTAGTGAAATAAAGTTTATCAAAATTTACAAATAATTTTATTCATTCTAATGGACTCAATGCGTCTTTGTTCTGAAACCACTTTTCTAATAATACCTACTTAATTTAGTATTATTTTCTCTATAAATACCTATTGGAAGCGGCAATTCTTTGAAGGGTAAGGTAACCAACATCTATATAATATATGTCAATGCCAACATCTCTATAATCCCAAATGTCAACCTCACATATGCGCCAGATGGCGGCGGAAGACACTCGACTTCCGTGGTACTCCCTGCTGGTTAACCAACGAGGCTCTGGCGACCGAGTAAGTGGCGGTATAACCACTCACCTACCTAGAGTAGACGAGGCTTGTGATTCAAATAATCTAAAAGAACTGGAGGAGAAGGCAAAGAGAAACCACTGCTACTATTTTCCCATGAGAGTTATGGAAAGGTCTAAACGATTCAGACTTCATAATCACGACCGCTTCGTTAGGAGTGTACGACTGACGATGTGTAAGAGAGATTGGAAGCGGCATTGAAAAGGTAGATAACAGAGACAGGGTTGCTATCTGTAAAGAAAACCCAACAAAAACGCAGATATAATTACTACATTAAAGTTGAGAACATGAGTGATGTAATGGTAGGAGAGCCCACCATGCTAAATGTAAGAGTCACTCGAGCGTCATGGGGACCTATTGGATTTTGAAGATTAGATGGTAGGAGGAAAAAAGGTACAGTAGAATCCCGATTATCCGGATCAAATAAAACCAGGGGTGTTCCGTATAATCGAAAATCCGGATAATCGATTTCAAAGCAAATCCAACAATATTTAAATTTTAATATTTGTATATAACTTTTTTTTCTTCCTACCATCTAATCTTATCCGTTTTCCTTTTTAATGGTGGGGTGAGAGTCTACAGGCGTTCAAAAGTTTGTAGACGTTGTAGAAAAGTCCTCCAAATAATCAGCACTATTAGGGACTCACTGAACCGTTTGTATGAAATTCTGGCGCGCTCGAGTATTTCAAAATAGCAATCGCCAAAAATCTTTTTTGCATTTTCAAAAAACTGCCACGAGTTTGCGTTACATCCGAATCGTCTATATTTTAAATGCGAGCTTAGTTTGGGTTAACTTAACATTCCCTCTGAAAATCTGACGCGCTCGAGTAGTATTTAAATTTTTACCCCAACCCCCACCATTATCCTTTATTGAAGACACGTGGGCTATATACATTGGCAGATATCTGACGCGCTCGAGTAAATCCCAAAAAATCACTTCTTGGGCTCCCCTACTATAAAAGTAAAGGCCCCAATCGCACATTTTACTTCAATACGCAATCGTCAATATGTTCTATCATTTGCAATAGATTGCACTAAGTAATTTGAATTATTTTTAAAGAACTAGCTGTTGCCCGCGACTTCGTCCGAGTTGAAAAATAAAAAAATACCTATATAAGCAATATATAACGCTTGACGTCTTGTTGCTATAACAATGTGGCCAGGCGTTACTTAGTTGTTGCTCAGGAACAATTTTTTTTTCTGGATTTAAGGCCTTTGGCCTTTCCTGTATCCCTGACAACGTATATGCGAAATTTCCAAGATCGGTTGAGCAGTTAAGGCGTGAAACGGTAACAGAAACAGTTACTTTCTTAGTCGGAACTACTTGCAAAATCATAATTAGACGGTATTTAAAAGTTTATTTTTGTGATCTTGCTCCAAGCTTTGTCTGACAGGAATATGTCACGTCTATCGCATGTCATTTATAAAAGCTTTGATTGGGTCCAAATTCAGACATTAGTCTTCGGCGTTGAATAATGAGATAGTGTGACTGTGAGGAATTGAATTCTTAGGTGTCACTGAGGAAAAAAATTATTCTGTTACACACTGGTGTGAGAGTCAATGACAGGTACAACTTAAAGAAAAAATGAAAACTTAATAATATGTTTATTTAATTTACGCCAAACAACTATAAATTTAAATCACAGTAAGATTAAACACATTTAAGATTTTAAAATACAGCAAGATCAATAACTTCAAACAGTAAACACTGATATCTTCACATTTAACATTTGTAAGTGCCCAACAGGATCTAAGTACTAGGTACCTACACAATGTAACATGCCGCCATCGCGCCAAAAAAAAAATGGGGACTGTTTTTACACAACTTATGAAAACAGCCTAAAAAACAAATAAAGCACAAAAATTGAGTGTTTACATGCTTGTAATATATTGTCACTAACTAATACATAAAAATATGCATTAAGTACTACATTTAGCCGGGTTATAACAGTAAAACTTTTTTCAAAAACACTTGCATTACCAGTACAAGTACATTAACTACAAGAATTAAGTTAAATGCGAGAGAATCAATTTGAAAAATTACTATACACACTTAGTAGTATGTATATTAACATACAATACATACATAGTTAAATACCATAATATGTTTATTCAATATTTTCATAATTTGAAATATTTTATATTTTGATTAAAATAACTTAATTTCTTCTACTATATGTGAACAATTTAGTTCTATAAATGAATTTTATTTGTCATTTGGCAGGAGCATTCGTTTCTTTATAAACTGAACCTTTTATTAAATTACTAATTAATAAAATATTTTAGTATGACAACAAATTGAGAGTAAGGAACATGGTACAGAGCTGCTATGCTTTCATAAGCATATGAAAATGATGATACTTTTCTAAATAATAGTTTTGTATCTAGGTTATTAATGTAAAATAAAAAATAAGAATACATTGCAATATGGATATCACCACACTGAATGCCAACTACAAGTGATAATAAAAATGAAAGAAAAAAATTTAAAATTTGAAAAGAAAATAAATAGCTTCCTCACTAAGCATAAACAATAGAAAGTAACAAACTTATTCCTGAAGTTTCAGCTTATGATGGGATGTTGCCCAACCTACTGGCACTTGGTCCTAATAAATAACAATGTCACCAATTCAATTCTTCAATTTGCTTGTTGCAATGCAAAAATAAACAATTTACTATTTACAAATTCAATTTACAATGTATATCACAACAGTCTAGTACCCTATTACGTTTCACAAATAAATTCTCAAACCAAGTACCACAATTTTAGTATTACTAATTAGGTTTTACAGAGTTACAGGATTCAGGCAACAAATATTATGATTAAATACATTAAATTGAGCAAATCAACCCTTGAACCGTGCCAAGAGTAATTTAGATTTATTACGTTAGAGAAGATTAGCTCATTAAACCTGATATGTTATAAAATATATTGTTCAAATCCTGTCATTAGTTTATATGTCATGTTGGAGTGAGCGAAATTTCCAAATTTACACTAATCCATGAAAGCTTAGGTTACAAAATGATTGCCATTGATATCAAAATGAGACAAAATTTAAAAATACCTATAATTTCACAGAATAAAAATTGAATAACTAAGTAAGTAACACAATAGTTTTGAAATATTGCAAATATATGTATACATTTTCTAGAAAAACAAGTGATTTCAAATAGCACCATTTAAAATTTTCTCTTTAATTAATTAATTAATTAAATGAATAAAGCAGACATTAAGTAATAAATTAGCATAATAATTATGTGATGAAGCTTCACAGCCCAATGTTTAATATAATTGGACCTCCTATTTTCCACGTAACTCATATCTTTGGCATCACAGGTCATCCAAATTGACATGTGAATAACTAAAAAGCATCATCTCTATTCAAACTACAATAATAAATAAATAAATATCACTATTTCATAACGAAAGGCATATCAATATTCTGGACAGCGAGTATGTTGTATTTTATGTCCAACGTGGGTGGCCACAAGTGGTTCGGGGTTGAGAGCTGTATGGACAATAATTGCGGGTTGAGTGGGCGTCGGAGCATGAAGCTCATGGCTTTCCCCCGGGGCAAGATTCGCTAAAGCCGCTAGAAGATCATGGTTTACTAAGGGTTCCCCTTCTTCACGAGGCTCCCATCCAATGGGAGGGCTAGATGGTGGCGAAATAAGGAATTGTTTCACTGGTGCAGGTGGCCTGAGGTTTTTAACAGGCACTGGCGTTACCGGCTGTGCAAAATAACAGTTAATATTTTGGTTGTGAAATTGATACTGATGAAGTTGCACACGAGCATTTGCCGCTGCCAAAGGATTGTCATAATTAACACGCAAACGTCTAAAACTGCGAAGCCATTGAAAAGTAACGTTATCAGAAAAGGTGCGGAAAAGATCCTCCATTTCCTTTTTTAACTTTTCGTCGCCGAATACATCGTTATGAATGTTTGTGACGATAATAGATTTTGGTATGTCGTCAAAATCGTCAATTTCATCTTGTGTGTCGCTTTCCTGTTCTAAATTGGCAATGTTTGGGTGAATGTTAGGCATACCATCTTCTTCATTAATATAAACACCCTCTTCTTGAAATATTTCGTAGTCTTCTTTGTTAGCCATGTTTGTTTACTTGACAGTAGAACACAAAATATAAATGTTCAATTCCTTTTCCTACGATAGAATGGATAATTTCGTAAGCTATTTATTGATTTATAAAACACATTATTACGTTTTTAAGAAAAAACGTTTCTCGATATTATTTTTTCAGCTTTGTCTCACAGATAGTGTTAATATTATTGTAATTATAGTTTAGTTGAAAGAAAAATTAGAAAGAATAAAAATAAAAATTGATTAGGTATTTTGATTGACATTTGACAATTCATTCAAGTTTGTTCATTCTTTGTTCTTTACTTTATGACCATGAAGACTTGAGGTAAGGAGGACCGAACAACTTTCATGAGTGTTAAACTGAAAAAATGTCAAGCTAAAAGCATTAAATAGTGGTTCAAAAGTTGACGGAGGTACAGCAAGAGCATCACACGGGGTTACCTCGTTGGCTGTCGCTATGTTATGACGACTTTTTGGCGTTACCTATAACATTAGTTGGTGTTCGGAACATACATAAATTACATGAACTTGCTCTTTTTAAAGAAAACATCTACTATATAACTAATTGAGATTATACCTACTTGTAAAATTATTCTTCTTTATCGTACTTAGTCAGAGCCGAGAGTGTGAATATTAATAGTCTATGTTCTCTGTATAATAACATAATAATCTGTGGTCTATGTGAAGAGCTAGTAAACCTCTTCTGTGATAGTATAACTCTGTGCAAGACGCAAACAAATCACTCACAATTAATTTCTTTCTTTCATTCATCATATCATATAATTTAAAACTTAGTTTTGATTGGATTTAAAATTAAAATAAAAAATTGTGGGCATTGGTAAAACTTACTCGTTTTATTAAAATGAAAATGGCAGGATTGGAATCAATGGTAGTTGAGGAGATTAAGCCGATAGACAGGGAAAAGGTAAACAAAGACACAAATTTAACCAACAAAACAATAACTTTCGGTAGATAAATATGCCGCATGTTTGTTTCAGACGTGTCCATTATTGCTTCGTGTGTTTTGTTCTACCGGGAGACATAATTCGCCCTCTGATTATGCCAGAGGAAACGTACCACAAAACGAGCTTCAGATTTATACATGGATGGACGCCACACTCCGTGAACTCACCGGTTTGGTTAAAGAAGTGAATCCAGAGACACGTCGCAAAGGAACATACTTTGATTTTGCAATCGTTTATCCTGACATGAGATCGCCAACTTATCGTATGCGAGAAATAGGTGTAACTTGTTCAGGTCAGCGAGGTGGTGATGATAATAAGACACTTTCACAAGTGAAGTTTCAAATCGGACATTACCTGGATATTTCTATAACTCCACCAAATAGGATGCCTCCACCAATGAGAAGGCCACAGCCGTATATAAATAATAGACCATATTAACATCTAAGTTAGGAAGTATGTTTGCAAAGTTAAACCAATAAATTAATTATGCCTACTATAATGGTTAATTAAGAATCAAAATTATATTTCGTCTTGATTTATTTACACTACATTTCTAAACAAAGTAAGTAGATGTAATAGATAGAAGAACGAATAAAATAGTTGGAGAGTTTAGATAAGTTAAGGTATGAAGGAGGTGTGAATTTTTACTGGTGTGAGACAAACCTTTTGTCAAATTTTACTCACTTAGAATCTTAAACTTTTTTGTGAAAATCTAAGAACAGTAAAAAAATTCAAAATGGAAAGGTGAAGTTCCAATACCTTCTAACATAATCAAAATTTTACACACAATTACAAAAACATTTGTTTTGATTATAAATTTAAAAATAATTATGTACTGTACGAAGTATAATACAGTAGAAAATTGATTAACGGGACTAATTGTTGTCCTTAGGCATTTGGATAATCGAAAATCCTATGGTTTTGTGTATATGTAGTACATAATGTTATGCATTTATTAAAAACAACAAATACATATCAACGAAAATCAATGTTTATTAAGAAATTATTAAGCGATCCCATAGCACGCGGGCGGGGTAATGCCAGTTCTGACGCGTTCATGCTTGCATAACTTCGACTTGTAGTTATTTAATATACATAATTGGTTGCGGTTAGTAGTCCGGATAATCGTGAATCTGTAAAACTGAGGGCCAGATAATCGAGTTTTTACTGTACATAAAAGTTGCAGTTAAAAATGTTAGATCGGTGGTATCACTAAAATATACCAAAATCAATCTTACATTCATTGAAATAAGTCAATTACTCAATAAATTTATGTTAGCAACCATTGGCACTTCACTGTCGAATTATAAACATGAATAATCATGGACTTTATTTTGTAAGGGAAACAGATAATGTACCTATTTTATTTGTAACTAGCTGGCGCCTGCGACTTCGTCCGCGTTGAAAAAGAAAAAAGTAGCCTATCCTGTGTCCTGTACGTCTAAATGTTTACCTACCAAGTTTCGTGAAAATCAGTTAATTCGTTTAAGAGTTATGGAGGAACATACATACATACAATACCTACACTTACAGATTTATTATTAGTATTGATAACAATGTATAATATGTAAGAAAACTTAAATATGTTTATAACATTGTGGTACTAACATTTTATTTTAGTTCATGAATTAATTTCACCAGAGACCGCGTGTTCTAACTGCTTTGTCCGATTGATTGGACGACGTGGACTTTTTTCCTGTTGCTCTGACATGCCATTAATGAATGGCATGAAACAACTTCATTAATCGCATTAAATTAATTGATGAGCTTCATTAAGTTTCCATTAAGTTAATAATCAAACTTCAGTCTGATAAATTCGACTGGCGGCTAAGGATTAAGTTTGATTATTTGGTATAATTACAGAGGGCACTGTTAATAAAATTTATAATCTGAGTACCTACAACTTCTTTTGTGTGATTGATCTAAATAAAAAATATACTTCAAAAATTAACTTTTATTTCACTTCTCAATTGTTCATACAGGCAGACTATTTGCCTAACCGCCATTGTTTGAAAGGTTTGGTCCCATCTCGTCAGAGTTTCATTTGGTCAGAGTACAATCAAACAAATTATAATTCAAATTTTATTGAATTAATTACAATAAATCAATTTTAAAAATAACCCAAACGGATAGACCAAATTTGATAGTTTTTTTTTTGTTTGAAATCTAATTAGTTCGCAGTAGTTTTCATATAATTTATGAAGATTTGTTCAGCTGTTTGAAGATCATCAGCTCATTTGCTAGTTGAAGAAGGGATCTCACTAACTTCCACAAATTCGATTGATTTGTAATTTGGTGTACTGTTACTTGGTGGTATGTCCATGACATGGTAACGTTGACTTGATTCTTCAGCATCAAGTAGTCTGCGAAATACCCAACTCTTCAGCAACTTACAGCAGATGTAGCTTGTTGGGCTCAATGGAATGGTCTCAACAGAATGTCGGGAATTAGTTTATAATTTTTAATAACAGCATTTAAGCCCTGTTTATCTTTCATTAAGCTCTGGTTTAGTTTATTTATAAGAGCAACCTGTTATTTATTTATTTAATTTACAAAGAACAGAAAATGTATAACAAGTAAAATTTTCTTTTTATCGCCATGAGTAGGTGTTTATTTTAATAGTAATATTTCATCGCCATAATAAGGGAAATGTTGTAGTTATTAGTTTAATTTTAATTTTAAAATTGATTTATTGTAATTCACTTTAATAAAATTTGAATATAATTTATGTTTGATTGTAGGTATTCTGACGAGTTGAAACTCTGACGAGATGAAACTCTGACGAGATGGGACCAAACCCTTTGAAAGACACACACGTGTAAAGCGATAACTAAGTTGTCCTTACAGTTATATCCCTAAAATAAATACATTACATTAATCACTAACTAATTTATTGGCGACCGAAATGGCCTTTTGGATTTTTTACCCATAGCAGCGAGATCTATTGTAATACCATTAGGCAATACTGCCTTATTTTCTTGGTAGTCTACGAAACCTTTCTCTTCTTGAGCGTCCTTTGCTTTGTTACATGCGATTCCTGTTTCATAGTTGTATTCACGTTTCAAACCGTCTGGATCAACATAGCCATATTTGCCACGTGTGATGCAATCTACTCCAATAGTTTCTTCTTTAAATGAACCATCATCGTTCTCGAAACCCCACGTAATAGTGCCATCTTCGTCTTCGTCCCTGAATTTACGAATAATTTGTGCCACAGGTTTTTTCTCCCTAGAGTGTGAGGGTACATATTTTTGCTGAGGAACATTCTTAACAGGTGCTCGGTTAACTGGTTCTTGTGGACGGGAATACTGTCTCACTGGCTGAATAGGTTCTTCATCGTCTTCTTCGAATGGTTTTGGTTCGGGCCTGAATACTGGTCTCTGAGGTCGGCTGGACAGAGGTTGCAGTCTTGCAGGTTGTGGTCTTGATAAAGGCTCATTCCTCACTGGGGTGAATGATTGCAGTGGCAGCAAAGGTCTATACTGCGTGGGCTTGATGGGTTCTAGCTTAAATGCTGAAGGTGTTGATTGTTGGAAAGGAGTAGGGTTAAATGCTATAGGTGGTTTTGGTTGAGATGTGGTCGTTATTTCGAAGTAATCGTTTTGGGGTTCTGGCGTTGAGAATTTAGGTGAGAATGCGGTGGGTGTATTTATATCGACGTCGTCTTCTGGTTCCTCAGTAACGGGTTTCGAAGATTCGTCCAGTGACTGAAGACTTGGTCTGGGCGCAGCGTCTACTGACTTGAACGAAGGTCGCCCGAGTCCGGGCCTTCTGATTCTTGGGATTGCGCCAGGTATGGGCGCATTTTGTAGTCTTCCCTGTCGGAAACCGCTTTGTCTGGGTCCTCCTAATTGGATTGCTCCAGGTATTTGCAACCTTGGTGGTATAGGAGAATCATATTGAGCGTAAACGGTGACCGCGCACAGCATACATATCTGAAACGGAGAGAAAACGAATTAAGTAGGTATAATAATCATTGAGGCAAGAAATTGAATGGCGGTATAAAATATAGCGAAAGTAGCTATGTTTCGAATTGATCTAATGTAGGTAAGTACCTATAACAAAGGGTAGCTCATGGCTGATAACAATGAAGCAACTGTATAATATTTATTCCTTAAAAAATTCGTGTTACTGTTTACACCAAGTATATATTTATTATTAGGTTGACCAAGAATTCCTTGCGGTATTAAAGCAAAAGTGAAAAACATAAAACTGAAATTAATAGGACACATGGCCTTGTTGATCTACAATCTTTTGCCATCTTTTTCCTTTCATTAAAGTCCTTGTCTATATTTTTAACACTAGCTTTTGCCCGCCACTTCTTTTGTGTATTAATGAGCGCGTATACTTATATTATGTATTATGCTATGTGTCATAGTTCATAGTCATTCATAACGTGAATTTACATACAAAAATAGTAGATTACCTACTTGTGTGCTTTAACATACATGTTAGATATAGCACATTATGGCTTTTACATAATATTCTTTTATGGCTTTTATAATCTCAGTGTTGCATTTTACATGTTTAAAATGTAGTTACTAATTTTATTAATTTTAATTATTTTATACAGTTACAAGCAACCTCTCGTTTTCTTTCAAAATACGCGTTGGCACATTTTTTTAAAATAATGCCAGACCATTTTCATTAACGCTGAATTTCCTTTGTTCTTCCAAAATATACAAAAAATATCACCGAAATTTTCATATGAAGAATATTAAATTAATAAAACTTCTAACTAAAATACTTTGGTAGATATTTAGTTTTTAGTATCTAATAACCACATGCTTTCTAAAAATAAAATATTAGGTTATATTAGGTATTTAAATTTTGATGACTTGTTAATTACAGACATTTCAACTTCAGTTAATTATACCTACTTATTTCTATTCAAATTAGGAAGCACTTGTGCCTAATCACGTCGGACATAGATTTCTAAATCCGGTTATTTAATAAGACACATTCCTGTTAAGTACAACACGTGGCTAAGTTAATTACAAATTAATTATACCTGCCTATCATACCTACATATATTATGTACCTACTGCTATTCGCTTGTGAAGCAAGCGTATTGGCTTTTGTAGGCCAAATTTAAGTAATTTGTCTAGAGGTCTATTCTAATATGGAATATTATAATATCAGACAGATAATAAAGATTCATAAGCAGTGGTCTCGCTTATGTCTTGATGACTTTCTAACTATATGTTTTTGTCTCTGGTTGCGGGTACATGTTATCGAGATTGGTTGTAGAGTTTTATATCCGACAAGAGTCGGCGCTAATTGGTAGGTAGGACGCTAAATAAGTGTCCTTGATGGATTTTTTATTCCAAAAATAGTGGTTTACCACGGGATAAGTACAATAAGAAAAAAGATCCTATATAAATGAAGACACAAGTTCTAACTATTAAACGTGTCCCGATAGAACTTTTTTTTAAAATATTAAATTAAAAAATAAATTGTAAGCAACGGTCGGTTTGGACGCTACGTAGTGGCATAGCGCTTGCTGCGCGTCGACCTACTTTCAAGCCTAGGTATTAATAAATTGAGATAAAGTTTCGGGGGTCCACTTTTATTTTGGAAATGTTCTGAACTTTAAGAATCTTGTTAAGGAATGTCTCTAACAATAATAGTTCTTGAGTTATTTGCAAAAAACTGAACTGATTTTTTTTTAAATATTACAGATATTGCTTAACTTTTGCAATTGCTTATCTGCTGGATTGATTTTTTTGCAAATTTTTCTAGGCGTCATTATGAATTAAATGACCTATCGCACTTATTTTTACTAGCAGGTGCTAGCAGTAGCAAAAATTAACACGTTTTTTCAACTTGATCTAAGCTATGTGCTCATTGTTTCATACAAATTCGTTTAACGGAGTACTTAGCGCTTTACCTTTCATCTTTATAAACCCATGTTACACTGTACCGTCTACGAGTTTAACTACAATTGAGAATACTTATCGTTCAATTTTACGTTTTACGTTTATGGAATAATTTTGTGTGTTCAATTTCGAATGTTACAGCAATGCATGCAAATGGTTACACCACTTTGGGAAATCGATCTTAATACAGTACAGTAGGTACAGAGGCGCGTGTCGCAACCAGCCGACCTTTGTTTATGTCCACAACATGTCAACTTGAATTACTAACATTCACTTTGACGAACATTTAATAAATTAATTAGGTATGTCTCCCAATACACTTAATATTAGCTACAGCTACAGCACTAGTTGTAGACTAGCATAACAAATTTCGTTAAAATCATATAGTTATTTCAGTCCTTGCTTTTATAGTTTAATTACGTGACTTGTTAAAAAAATATTAAGAAACTAAAAAAAGCACTATGTAGGTATATAATTTGTTTGGCGTTTAACATCGTTAACAAGTAAAATTACCACGCGTCTTAGTAAGTATAGGTAACCAATATTTTTGAATATCCAATAATACTATCAGACGTGATAATACATGATCTAGTTTCATTTTAAGATGGAGATTATTTCAGACGCAACAAGATTTCCTATACGGTTTAACCCAATTTGCGCCAATCATTTTTAAATTTAAAATGAGCCCGTTATGCGGTGACGCCATCTATCAATAATTTTCTTTTCATCGATGGCTGTATTGGATCTGAATTGGTGTATATATTTCCGATAATTGGTGGTAGTTAGATTGCGTGGTTAAAAGTGTTGACGTTTACGCATATTTATTGAGATTTAACGAGGATAATGGATCGAAGAATAACAGTCTACTGCTACTGATATCTGTCAAAATAATGTTAGAGTGAGATATCGTGATTATTTTGTGATTTCTAAAGCGCTTATTTGTAGTAGATACCTAACTCAAGATATTATAAAGCTTATAATATAATCGCTTGAGAAATCTTTATAAAGTTTTTTATCTATGACCTTCACCGAAACATTTATTAATATTCGTGTCATAGGGTTTGATGTCTAGTAAATGTCAGTTATCTTGGAGAAGTAAATATGTACTATAATGTCAATGACAAAACAAAATGCCTTCGTGCGTAAAAGTAATCTTTTACTTTATGAATCACTTTGTGAAGCTGCACTTGTTCACTATTATTAACGATTTTGGAATTAAAGTTTTAAAGTAACAATAAAGTTAAACTTTATAAAAAGAGAGGGATAGAGATGATTTTTTAAAGTCTTTTTTACATATGAGGTATTTTACTTTGAGGTAGAAAGTTTGGTGGAATGTAAATTGTTCAAGAAAACTGTTCAATATTATTCAATATTTTTTAGGGTTACGGAAAGAATAATACTGGACGCAGATGAGGAATCTGCCATAGCTCTTCCTTGAAAATATTTAACACAAAATTGTTATTAAATTTTATAAAAAAATAATTAGCATATCAATGACATAAACAAAAACTACTGAGTCCGGTTTTGTTATATACGAAATGTACCTATACTATATCAGGGTTATAGGTATGTGAACATTATATGAGAATAAATTTTAAGGGTGTGGCAATCGGAGCATATTTATACACCGCAGTGATTAACAGGTTAATATTAAAGTTGCGAACCAGTAAACGTGAAAGTGGTAAGGACGCCCGCCTGCGTTCTTCCGCCACGAGCGACCTTGTCATTTTTTATAAGTGCTATTAGGTAGATATACGCTGAAATAAGGATTATTTTTCAATAAAAGTAACGATAAATTAAAATTTTGAATAGGGAAGTGTTTTTGGAAGCGTGTAGGTATCTATATTTACACATGCCTATCTATAAAAAGTCGCTGTCCGCCTCTGATTCTCCGCTAACTTCTTCTAAACCATTGAACGGATATTGATTCGGTTTTCACTAGTGGAAAAAGTGTTAAACTGGGAAGGTTTGTGTATATAACTTGTAAGCAAAAATGCGTGACAAAATAAAGTTTAATGTCCTGGTAGAATCTAAATTTTTAGCATCACCTGCTCACTTACTCACCGAGATACAACAGCCCATATGGTGTAATTTCACAGTGGTGGTTACAGCCTCTAATCTACCAAAATCTAGAATTTATCGGGTCTATTGTATAACTCTCCAGCGATAGTTGTTGGAATAATTTAAATGAGATACAAAAACTAATCTTATAAATATTATGTAATAATTGTTTAACGTACAAACACCCCTCTCACCCTTTGTGTATAATAAAAATTACTTCACTTGCTCGCGCGCTCTCTAGGCTACGGACGCATAACCAACTTAGTGACAAAGTATTAATATATTTCATTTAACTAAAGTTCTTATGTTTTATTTGGCGCCCATAACTCTCTTTTTCTAATAGGTTATGGGCCCAGTCAAATTATAAAAAGCAGTGAAAGTTAAATTACGAATTTTAAAAAAATAGTTTGAGTGTGTTTCGGAATCTACCTACCTATTGATTAGCTAAAAAAAAATATTAAAAATTTAAACAATGGACAATTCCAAGGTAAAAAGGAATATAAAACAATTTACCGGAGAAAAATATAGTGTGTGGAAATTTAGAATACGTGCGTTTTTGACCGAATTGGATGTCATTAATGTAATTGACGAAGCAATCCCGGTTGAACCATCAGAAGAGTGGCAGAAATGTAATCGGATTGCTAAAGGTATTTTGGTGGAGTATTTGTCGGACAGCTACCTTAGTTTTGTTAGCGAAAATATTACAGCAAGACAAATTTTCAAAAATTTAGATGAATTATACGAACGTAAAAGTATTGCAACACAGTTGGCAATACGGAAAAATTTATTAACATTAAAACTTCAAGGCGATACAACCTTAGTAAAATTCTTTGCTGTGTTCGATGAATTAATAACGGAATTAACAGCTGCTGAAGCAAAGCTGGATGAGACCGACAAAGTAGCTCACTTGTTGTTGACCCTACCCTCAAGTTACAATGGTGTCATAACCGCGATCGAGACATTATCAGAAGACAATTTAACTTTGGCATTCGTAAAAACAAGACTTCTAGACCATGAGATAAAGCTGAAGAATGATAGTAATGACAATAGCTCGAAAGTATTATATGTACAAAATAAACGGGACACATTTAAAAGAAGAAAAATAGAATCTAACAAATATAAATATAATAACAATATTTACAACAAAAATAAAACTACAAAAAGGACTCAATTAAAATGTTTCCACTGTGGGCGTAAAGGACATGTTAAAAATGATTGTTATCATTACAAGAGATCTTTAAAGGACAATTCAACAAGGACAATTCAAGCAGTCGACATAAATCAGTCCCAGCCTCAACCTACCCCCGACTTTTCAGGATTTGCATTTATGGCTGGCCATCACGCCATTATCAGCCATGATAAAAATATATCCTTTATTTTAGATTCCGGCGCGTCCCATCACATCACTAACAGGGAAGACTTATTCAATAATTTTACCTCTTTGAACCCCCCTCTTAAAATTTCAGTTGCTAAATCAGGCCAATTCATTTCAGCTACAAAAAAAGGAGCTATAAATGTGACTAGTAATTTGGGCATTGAAGGAATTTTGGAAGGTGTGCTGTACTGTCCTGAGGCACCATATAATTTGCTCTCAGTTACCAAGATGCAACTGGCAGGTTATAAAATTTTATTTGACCAAAAGGGAACCCAAATATCAAAGGATGGTAAGTTCGTAACTGCGGGTGAGTGTAAAAATAATTTGACTTTTATTAATTTTCTTACTTGTTCTAAACTTGGTCACGCTGTTTCTCAAATGTGCAAAAGCGATAACAATTATGAATTATGGCATCAACGACTAGGCCATATAAGTAAAAATAAATTTTTACAAATTAAGAATAATAATTTAATGGAAGACACTATTAAAATTGATTCAGTGTTTCCAAATAATTCTTTGTGTGAGGCCTGCATAAATGGGAAACAGACGCGACTACCTTTTAATATTGCTAAAGATAAAAGTTATATATCTCGACCATTATATGTTGTACACTCAGATGTTTGTGGCCCTATCACTCCTCCTGCATTAGATAACAAAAATTATTTCGTATTGTTTATTGATCAGTATACACATTACTGTGTTGTTTACTTATTGACTCACAAATCGGACGTATTTTCGGTTTTTAAAGATTATGTTGCAAAAAGTGAGGTTAAATTTAATTCAAAATTAGTAAATTTTTACTGTGATAACGGTGGAGAATACTTATCCACTGAAATGAAAGATTACTGTGTACAAAAAGGCATTACGTATCATTTAACTGTTCCTGGAACTCCACAACAGAATGGTGTCTCAGAACGTATGGTACGAACTGTATCAGAAAAAGCTAGGTCCATGTTAAATGGTTCTAAGCTAAGCAAAATTTTCGGCAAGCAAGCTAACGGCAGTTCATTTAATTAATATTACACCAACAATAGCTTTGAAACAACTTAAAACACCATACGAACTGTGGCACAATAAAAAACCACTATTAAAATATTTAAAGGTTTTTGGTTCAACTGTATACGTTCACAACAAAGCCAGTAAAGCTAAATTTGACGATAAGTCCTGGAAAGGGATACTGGTGGGTTACACACCAAACGGATGTAAAGTTTGGAATGAAAACTGCGAAAAGTTTGTGACTGTCAGAGACGTTATTACGGACGAGACTAATTTTTTGAACTCCAGACCTTTGTTAGGTGCTGAAAGGGATAATATTGAATATTCCTATGACAAAACTGATGTAAATGACAGACAGTCGAAATCAGTGTCATTAAAGTCTCGGTTAAGTGACAGGTCTAAGTCAGATATTTCGAAATCTGATGAGGGTGAATGCCCTAACAAAATTCGCAGAGGTAATGTTGTGAACGATATTCAGTGTGACAGAAACGAAATGTCTGATACTATAGTACCAGTAACAAACATTAATCCATTAACAGAAAATAGTTCAATTTTAGAAAATAATGATAGTATAGAGAACAATGATAGTAGTTTAAGGAGGAGTGAGAGGCTTAAAAATCTACCTGCAATTTCTTATTATGAGGGTGATGATGATTATTTAATGTGTGTACAAACTATTTTGTGTGAAATTCCCACTTCTTTTGATGAAATTAATACTCGCAATGATAAATCTCAGTGGGAAACTGCAATTAAAGACGAACTTAATTCTCTTTCGATAAATAAAACTTGGTCATTAGTACCAAGACCTCAAAACAAAAATATCGTTGATTGCAGGTGGGTATTCTCTATCAAACGTGATGAATTTGGAAAACCTTGTAAATATAAGGCCCGTTTAGTAGCTCGAGGCTTTAGTCAAAAATATCTTACAGACTACAATGAAACATTTGCACCTGTTGCTAGGATAGCAAGTTTTAGATTTATAATTAGTTTTGCAAACCAGTATAATTTATTAGTTCATCATATGGACGTAAAAACTGCATTTTTAAATGGCCAATTAAAAGAGGAAATTTATATGGAAGTTCCTAAAGGTGTAAACTGTAAAACTAATTATGTATGCAAACTAAATAAAGCGCTGTACGGTTTAAAACAAGCAGCGAGATGTTGGTTTGAAGTATTTGAACAATGCTTAAAAGAAAAAGGTTTTAAAAATTCATCCGTAGATAGGTGTTTATACATACTTGACAGGGGACATAAATAAAAACATATATGTGATACTATATGTTGATGATTTGGTATTAGTATGTGGTGAAATTCATACATTAAATAAGTTCAAAAGCTACTTAAAGAGTAAATTTGAAATGTCTGATCTTAAAGACATTAAGTTATTTCTTGGTATTAGAGTTACTCGATGCCATGATAAGATAACATTGGATCAAAGCTCGTATATTGACACTATTTTAAATAAATTCGATATGAGTAACTGTAATTCAACTTGTACCCCTATGGAAAACAAGTTAAACTATGTAGCTCTTAATTCAAACGAAACTTATGATGCCCCTTGTAGAAATTTACTAGGATGTTTAATGTATGTAATGTTATGTACTCGTCCAGACATAAGCACAAGTGTAAATATTTTGAGTAGATATACTAATAAAAATAATAAAGAATTGTGGCTTTGTTTGAAAAGAGTACTTAGATATTTGAAAGGCACAGTTAATTTAAAATTGACATACAAGCGATGTGATTTTAATAATATTTTATGTGGATATGTAGATTCTGATTGGGGAGGAAGTGATACAAGTGGTAGAAAAAGTACTAGTGGGTACTTATTTAAATTTTTTGATAATTGTACAGTTACCTGGAGTACAAAAAGGCAAATGTCAGTAGCAGCTTCTTCAACAGAGGCAGAGTATATGGCATTATTCGAGGCTGTCAGAGAAGCTTTATGGCTAAAGTCTTTAGCATTCAGTATTAATATTAATATTACAAATCCTATTGTTATTTATGAAGATAATAATGGCTGCATTAGTATCGCAAATAACCCCACCAATCATAAAAGATCAAAACACATTGACATAAAATACCATTTTTCTAGAGAACAAATAGAGAAAAATGTGATAAAATTGTGTTATATTTCCACAGCTAATCAGTTAGCAGATGCATTAACAAAGCCTTTGCCAGCTATCGTTTTTCGTGAACATCGAGCTGAGATGGGCTTAGAAGACTGATTTATTTATTTATTTATTTTTTCTTTTGTTTTAGTGCCTACTGATTCTCTACATTATGTAATTTTTTTTTTCTTAATTCAATTAATACTGTTTAACATGATCTGATTAGGTTTTTCTGGGTTTTCCCTAATCCTGCGCAGCAAATGCTGGATCATGATGATATTGTAATGCTCCCAGAAAACACTTAAGTGGTATGCGTTCTGTTAGGCATATTCTGTTTATATAAATATGCTGATTCATTGTACTTAAGATTATTTTTGAGGGGGCGTGTTGGAATAATTTAAATGAGATACAAAAACTAATCTTATAAATATTATGTAATAATTGTTTAACGTACAAACACCCCTCTCACCCTTTGTGTATAATAAAAATTACTTCACTTGCTCGCGCGCTCTCTAGGCTACGGACGCATAACCAACTTAGTGACAAAGTATTAATATATTTCATTTAACTAAAGTTCTTATGTTTTATTTGGCGCCCATAACTCTCTTTTTCTAATAATAGTTGCCAATAAATTATTATGTTCAAATCGTTTCTTAAAACAATGAAAGATAGGTACCTACTTAGACAGTTTAATATTAATTATCTTAAATAAAACATACACAGGAGAACCGACTTTAAACACACCGTTTAAGAACAGCTAAAGTAAGGCCAACGAGCCGAAGCGCCATACGCAAAGAATTTAAACAAACCGTGGGTTGTCAAGATGGCTTCCCATGCCATTAAACATTAACAGCGCCGGCCGCTTCGCGTGAGGGAAAAGAAGGACAGAAGGCCAGGTGGCGTTGTCTCCTTGGCTTTACTATATGATATACTAGCGACCGGCTCCCGGCTTCGCCCAGGAAAACACTTAATTAGGTTTTGTTGGTGAAAATATTAGGTATTATTACAATATAAGTTAGGTTTTCTTGGTGAAAACCGCATCAAAATCTGTTGCGTGTTTAGGAGAAGTTTTGATCACAAAGACAGACAGTAAAAAAGATTACTGATGGTATCAATAAATTATGATAGTAATGATAGTTGAATCTTCTTCAACTTTATTTTCTTTCAGCTAGTCTTTTTCACCTTCAGTCTATTATTTTAACTTAATTCAATTGAAGCTTGCCGTTAGTTTGTATACAGCATTTATTTATAAATAGTTTTATGAATTTATAACAATTTTACACTCAAAAATGTAATAGAACTTTTAAAAGAAAACTTGGTGAAATAGGTCGCCAGTAAATTATATTTACACATTTACACAAAAGATTAGAAATTACACAAAAGTGCGGTGAAAATATTTGTAGAGGAGAATGACTTTCTTTCATACGAACGCATCCCCACACACGCGTTGAACTCTTTCATATGAGCGCAAGCTCTTACTGATAGATTAATATGAATTTATTTCACAATATAATGATTCAATCCCACTACACTCATATTTATTCAATCATAAATACATATTTAAATATAATAATTAAATATTATTACATTGCTTATCATTAATAATATGCAGTGATTATTAATTTTCTATTACATACCTACGTATATTTAGTAAATTATAACGAATATCGTAACTGATATCGTAACAGCGAGGCCCGCAGGCCATAATTGGCGTATGTAACTTAAGGAAGGTTATTTACATAGATTGAAATACAATTTCTAGTGCAGTATAACTGCGGAAATAGTTTGCATCGACTTTTCCTGAATTTGATTGATGAGGTAGATATAAACTGAAAGAAAATATTTTTATGTATAAATGTGATGAGTTTTAGATTCCATTAGTTGCTCATAGGTGGATTTACTGTTTGTTGACGAGTCAATTGTTTTGGTCAATTGGTTCGATGTGCTCTCTGACACTAATAATATTGGAGGTAGTAAGGAGGCTACTGTAACCTTTAAGGCAAGCAATTGGGAAATAGTATATGGCATCCTATTACTTATTCACCAAAACACAGCCTATAGTGCCTAGTCTTCTTCTTACAAATATTCTACTTTGCCTTAGGTTGGCTACTGCCCGATTTATGTTATTACTACGAACGCAGTGTTCCTTGCCAATACATTTTTCCTAGACTCCTTTTATAAAACTACATTAGGTAACACGTAATCTAAACAACGGGACATTTTATCACTGATCTACGATAAGAGGTGGTTGCAAAATATAAATTACTACAAACCGGTACAACGAGTAAAATTTAAAATATGACAATTTGCAATGAACGCGGACAATTTAATGCAACCGTTGCAGTTGAAGTGGCTTTATGCGTGGAGTAAGTCGGCTTTATCAGCTATCCTGTTCTAGGCAAGTACACGAGCTTGTTTATGGCAAGCAATAATAATGTGGTAACAAGAACTACAAGTACAAAATTCGTTAAGCGTACATTGCGTGTTTTACGTAATTCGTTGACTACTTAAATACTTACGACAACTTGCCAAATAATGTGTAGCGATAAACAATTAGTTCCGCCTTATAAATTAAGGAGAACAACTATTTCAGTGTAACGAAAGGTTACTTACATTCTTAATGTTTTGCAGTACGTTAAAAATAACCTGTCGGCTCACGATATTTTCAAGGTTGGCACGCTGATACAAATACCTTTGAATGTAGGTTGAATCATAACGACCTACATTGTCAATAAATAACCTAAAGCAATTTTATTCGAAAGTGTTCGCTATGTTTATTGCTTGTTTATATTTAGTTTTCAGTTTGTTTTAATTTAATCAATCTTATATATTTAAAACATTAAAATTCAAACGTTTAGGTCACTTTATTTTAACGTCTACTTGGTAGGTAATATAGGGGTCTAGGCTTGATTTAAATAAGTTGCGCCATATTTCTGGTATCACACACAAATATATTAAAATATTTTACAAATAAAAAATATTTAAAAATAAGGTGATGCTTTTTTTAAATAAATTGAAAAAACTATTTAACATTTAGTTTTATGTCTACACAAATGCTAATTCAAAAATAATTGTAATCCGTGTTCCCAAGAATTGTTCATAAAAATATATATAATATTTTAAATTCAATTTATATACTATATCACTAGGCAACTTGTGGGAACTATTTAACTAGATTGGGAAATAAGTATATTTCTACGCAAATTTAACAATAATAAATTTAGCTAAAATGTATAAAATATTATATAAAATGTTATTTTTAATCCGATTATTTTAAAATCTTTTAAAAATATTCCCTTAAAAAAATATCAATTTTTTAAATGCGATTTTTTTTTCTATATAAGTACACCTTTTTTTTTCTACCACTATTTCTCCTATTTTTTTCTACCACTATAAACTCACCAGTACTGCACGCATGATGTCCTGTCCGTAGCACGTCACAAACACGCAGCGTACAACCAACAAATAAAGGAAACGCCCACCGCACTAGCTATATGAGGTCGCCCACTCTCACCCTGCACCAGACGCGACCACCATACCTTATTGCAAGGTGACCGTATATGAATGTACACTGAACACAAGAAGTACCAGACAAACGGGCCCACTATACAAATCGGCTGCATTAACCTCCATTATACCGCTAAATGTACCAATTATTATTAACAAATTCTATTGTTTAATAAATATTCAAGATTTTTATGTTTCATAAACTTATGAATACTTATTATTTAAGTAAGTATTTATTATTAAAATGCACGAAAGGTAACTCAAACTATCCAATGTTTAGTTCCGTGATATTGAAATAGAAGTACCGTATTGGAAATGCATTCCGATCACGTCGAATTGCACGTAGAATTTAGTAAAATATTCTAAGGTAAGATTATATTTTGGTTTAAAAAAACTTTTTTTTATATTATTTACTTATTTTATATAAATAGTTCTGTACTATTTTCTCGTTTGTTTGTGAACCTATTTTCTTTTATTTGTTTAGTAGCTATTCATCAGGGTGTTATATCAATAAAAAATGGGGTATGGCTGTGTCCCTGGACGTTAATATACATGTACGTTACGAGCAATATTTTCTTTGAGCGTATTTTAGGTATGTATTTATTTAAAGAATTCGAATATATCATATAGGTATACCAAATAATTCTTTGATAGTTTAGCTATTGAGTGGTGTTATTAAATTTAGCTTGTAGATGTAGATGATATATTATAAGTAATACAGCCTCCCACCATGGAAGCATATTTAAAGACGTATTTACTCCAAAGATATGAAAACAGTTGAAACACTTATGAATCACAATTATATGAAAACAGTTATTTTAAAACACCAGTCTTTTTATAACGGTATAAGAAAGGTCGCCATGAAATACCCATAATTTCGTCATGTCTCTTAAAATACGGTCAGACATGGCATCTATCATCTACAAGTCAGCCTGTCTGCCACACTTCATTACATAAAGAGAATTACAAGTATGAACGTGCATATATTAGGGAATTTGTTAAGATCTGCCTATGCATGTTTTTAATCAGACCTCGGCAAGATAACAAAGGGCATTACGTAATGTATCCGATTCGTCACAAGCTAAGTTGGGCATTGTTCTTTTCCAATTTGTAAGTCAATCGAAATGCTCGCAGCATGCGATATGTCAGGTGTGGCAATAGCCTATCGTTTGAAACTTTTTGTGTTTAATGGATAATGAGATTGTATAACGCCCAAATTAAATGTGTATTGCTTTGGACCCGAAACTTAAGTTAATAGATATTAATCTAAACGTTTGTCGATATATCTATTACAAACCTACTACGCAAGTTTGAAGCCTAAGATGACGTCTAGTGGTTTAAATCAAGGTTGGGTCCTAAATATTTTTCTCTATGTTACATTTTTTGATTAATAAATCTTCACTTTTGTTTTAATCTAAGCCTCACGATCTTTTTCAAGTTTTCTTCTTCTATTGTATTATTCTATCCGGAATTTGTAGGGGAGAGCCGAGAGTGTGTGTCAAAGAGCCAGTTTTATAAAGTCCGAAAAAAAAACTAGGCTTAAGACTAATGGTTTTTAAATAAAAACATATGTAAAATCATATGTTTAATAGTAATGTTTAAAAATTTAAAAAAAAAAACAGGAAAAAATACTAAAAACCAGGAATATAGTTATTTAAAAAAATGGGAAATCGGCTCTTTCAAGGCCACTTGTCAATGAAAGAACCACTATGAATTATGAAAAAGCCGGATTCTACATTATAGGAAAAAGTGTGTTTTTCAATCATTAAAATCTGTTAATAAACTTTTAAAAATCAAAACAAAATTAAACTTAAGTAATTATATGAAAAACACAACTTTTGATCAGTCTCAAGTAACATAAATCTTACATAAATCTTAATCAAAAATAATAATACTTTTATCTAAGCTCTAAAATTATAATTATTAAGTACATTTTTTGCAGAAGAAATTAATAGTTCCTTTGATACTATAAGACTCATGTGCCTCCAAGCTCCACATATCTTGCACAGATACCATTCTTCTTTGCTCTTAGAATAGTCTCCATTACACACAATACAACTATTTTGCGATGTTTCATCTTGGTGTGAACTAATATTCTTTTTTTTAATTCCGATAAATTAATTTCCTTATCTGAGCTTATTAATTAAGTTTCACCATGCAAAGTTTTCACATGTTAGCAATAGTGACACTGGAATCATCCTGTTTTTTTTTTGAGTTTAGTTTTCTTATATTTTGTTACTTAATATTGGTTTCTCTAGTTTTATTTTTAGATTCTTTTTCTTCTATTTTTGTTTAGGAGTGTCCTTGATTATAGGTATAATAGCTGATGTCATTTTACGGTCACTTTTCTTACAGACTCTTCTATTACTGCAGTATTGGGATTTTGCCGTTTTTTTGGTGCTGATGCTTGCGAAGTTTTTTTTGTCTGTAAAATTAATAGTATTAAATAGATATCAGACAAACGGAAAAAAATCAATTAAAAGTATGCAGAATATTAAAAGAGCCGGTTTTCGTGACATGAAAGAGCCGGCTGTTTCAAAGTATCGAAAGACGGCTCTTTCAAAACATTGTGTGTTTATAAATGTCATCTAAAACTATAGGTACGTCGCCAAAACATTATAACAAAACATATTTGCGTAAAAGAATGCTAAATATATACATAACAACACCAGATATTCATTTTATCAATCTATGCTATATTCTTCTTGTAAAAAAAAATTAAACTAAAAAAAAAACACATTTTGGTTGCAAAATTTTATATACGGTGTTATTTCGCCGTTTGATTTTGCAGAACTGTCAAATGTCTGTGGATCACGGCTATCCAGTGATGCCATATATAGACTACAAATTAATCATGGTTGGATTTTAGTAAGTGGGAGAAAGTAGCATCGGCTCTTTCAAAGCCTGGCTCTTTCATACACACTCTCCCCTATATAGCATCCTAAATCTGGGCATAGATATTTCCTCTGTGTTGGGTAAGGGTTACAGGCGAAGGTATACTAAACATCACTACCAAGGCTTCGAAGATATTAAGTCTTCTCAAGTACGCAAAATTTAATTGTAGGTATACCTACTATAATATTTCTTATTAACATCATATCATATAATATTTAATATACTTAATTAAATTTAAGATGTATTCGATATATAAATAAAGAAATATTAAGTTGTTATTTGTTTGTTAGTCATTATTTATTTACATCTAGGGCCACTTTCACCATCTCTGAGTAAAGTGTCAAGTAAGCTAACCGCCATTTAAAGTCACCGGTAAAAAAAAGTACGAGTTTCACCATCTTCGAGTAGCATTACTCAAGGGTAATTTCAATGAAATTGACACAAGATACTCGAAACATTTACTCGCTAATTAGCGTTACTTGAAAAATAACTAATCAACTCTTTAATTTACTTGTAATTGGTGAAAGAGGCCCTTAAAGTTATATACATATACATATCATTAAATACAAAAATGATAAAATCACATGAAAACACACATAAAACCAATGAGAAATTATTTAAAAAAAATTGTAAGTATTTGATTTATTTATATGTTTATATCAAAACTCACAAGTTTCAGGATCTGAAAAAACTTTTTAAAAACACTCAGAACATTTTTAGATGTAAAATACGACATTCAAAATGTGGTAATTTTTGTTTTCAAAGCAAACAGATTAGCCTTAATTAAGGTTGTTCCAGAACAAATGACAGACGATAGCCCAAATGAGTGCAGGATAATGCGTATTTTGGGCTATTACATCAGTGCAGTGTTTCGCTGGCCGACGACTCGCTAACTCGCGTAGTCCGGTCACGCACAGGAAAGTGTATCGGCAGCATCACTCCACAACGTATCGTAACCGAGTGAGAGTTCTAGTCATAATAGTTCATTCCCCGTGCACTTGGCTATCGAACAAGAATCTAGCGTTTCCTAAATGACATTCATTTTATTATGAAAAAACTGCACTCATCATTAATCCTATGGTTAGAAAGACGCAATAACAAACACGAAAGACCTGCTTTACATTTAAACTCTAGAATAGCTAAAAGTAAAACTGCACATTTTAAGCCTTATTACATAACACTAAATAATACATCTCAAGATTTGAGTAAAATACAAGGATCGAATAAAACACCACAACCATTGAATTAAGCATTCACAGGACTTTATGTTGATGCGGTTTTTACAAACAATTACTTAGATAATTTCCGTCAAATGATTTTTATGTCTAATTTAATTCAGGAAATTGTAGCTAGAGAAAAAAGAGCTCTCAAATACGTCCGTCCCACCCGTCCCTATTTATGTATCCCCACTGGAGGGACACACGGATTTTTTTCCATGGCCTTCGGTGGCTATACCTTAAATACTTTGGGCATTTTAAGTAGATTATACTCGTAATCGTAATTTAAACCGGGGACATTTTTATTATGAACCCTAAAAACTCCTAAAAAGTTCCTTCTTCTACTAAAAGTACGTCTAAATGAAAATATTATATACCTAATTAATTCACAAACCGTATTTAGTATAATAGTGTTGAATATTCCCCGAACTGCTGTCTGATTTATCGACAGGACGAACGCGTCGAAAGCTCCGTTATCTGTCCCGTTTCGCCTTTTCCAAGCCTCGTGTCTCATTCGACACGTACTTACTCCATTTGTCGCTACAATGAGACTTGTTTCGCGGTCGCATTGGTGACTGTTAAATATACACCAATACTTAATTAATGTATTTGTGTTACATTCATCATATACAGTTGAATAGATAGGTGGATATAAGTGGGACGAGGCGACACGGTGAGGTGACGAACAAGGCAATGTCAATGACAAGAATTTTCTTCTGATGACAATACTTTTACAATATTCTATGTAAGTACTCTTACAAAACACGAGTAGGTTTTTGTAATAGCTGTCTTGTATTACGTGAAACTACGAGACATATTCTTTTCCAAAATTGTTCAGTGCCTTAAAAACAAAGGTTTTCGAATAATTTGTGTTGTCAGCGATGACATATGATTATGGGCCTCCTAAGAAATATCAACGTCGTTCAGCGAGCTATAGAGACGGCTATGCTCGGGGTTACACTGCAAAATCAATTTCAGGAATGAGGAGATCCGTATACGAACGAAAGTTACCTACGTAACCCGGCGGATTAATAAGATGAAATGGCAATGGACAGGACACATAGCACGCAGAGCCGACGGCCGGATCCGACTGGCTGGGGCCGGAAGGTTTTCGAGTGGATCGGTAAGCGCAGCGAAGGACGTCCACCCAGAAAATAATCAGATGACTTTGTAACTAGGGACGTGGAGAAACACTGGATACAGTGTGCTTCTGAATTCTGACTAATCATATTGGAAATTACAGAGTTTACAGAGAAAGGATTTATATCCAGAAGTGGAAATTCTACGGCTGAGACGACGATGACGACTACGGTGTCTTCTATTAGCCATCTCAGAACAACTAAGTTTATTTTATTAAATAATAAAATATTTAAAGTTTTGTAATAAACAAACGTTTCTAATACGTCAAAATACATTTTAGTGTGGAATATTTAAACGGGAATAAAAGCGTAACACCGCTGCGGCGTTGTCGGCTCATGGCTGTTATTCCACTAAAAATGTAAATTTGACGACTATCAGCGTTAACAGTCATGTCACGTTACACACGTCAAGGGACGCGACTCCTCATTGTGACGCTGGTGCATCAAAGTTTTGTAATAAAGGCACTTCTGCTACCAAATAGTTGTAAGCTATATTTTGGTTGCGGCGTACAGATGTAGTTAAACCTTTAAGGTTTTCTTTCTATTATTTTTTTTATCCTATCTGTTCCAGTATACCATAGATAAAAATATGGCTTTCTGTATATATGGCTCTTCTGTGTATGAAATATATATATTATTTTCTTTCATTTTCTTATAGATGGTCCAATGTATTCAGATAAGCTGCTTAGTATATTGGCCACAGAATACAGTAAATTATCTAAATGAAAATTCTTTTAAATTATGTCTCCGCTACAACAGTTAGTCTTACTATTTTGAAAAAAAAAAAAAGTATCCACATTACATCCAACATACCCCACCTATAAAGTGCAGTGAGCTACTTATCTATTATATATAAAGGATTACCAGGACTTTATATCTCTTCAAAGATGATACAGTATTTCCAATAATTAAATCTAAAAAAATTAGACATGCAGATAGCCAATAGTCGCTTTAAGTTGATGGTTTTAAGATAAAACAATTCAAATAATATTTCAAAACTAGCTGGTGCACGCGATTTCGTTCGCATTAAAAAAATAAAAAACATAAGCAATATAACGCCTGATATCTTTATTGCTATCACACTTTTGCCAGCCGTTAGTTGCTTAATTTTTGGATGATCCACCGAGAACAGTTTTTTTTCTGGATGAAAGGTACCCTATGCCATTTCCTGTATCCTTGACAATATGAATGCAAAATTTCATGAAGATCGGTTGAGTAGTAAGACGTGAAAAGGTAACATACATACAGACAGTGTTACTTTAATAGTGTTTTAATATTTTTAATAGTATGGATAAGATATTAGAATAATATAATATATAACACACTTATGTCTGACCATGGAATGTGAGACTAAGATGCGTTGCCCTAGACACCCGCAAGAGTCAACGACCGTTGCAACTTCTAACTGTGGTCGTCCCTCTTAGAAACAAATCTTCCAGTCATTGTATTGGTTTGATGGATCGGTGCAGGTGTGACCACAGTGTTATTGCACAGGTGACAGGTGACCCAAAGATTCGGTTACATACGTAGCGTACGTGCATTTAATTCGTTATAATTTGGGGCAACAGGTTAGAATATTTGCATTGGGCTGACTTATCTTCATTGCAACAGTTATTGTTTGACTGTAGGTACTACGCCAGCCCTTTACTTTGCTTTTATATTTATAAAAAAACCAAAGCCTGGTTTCTATATTTACATAGTTTTAGTTAAATTTAGCTTTCATAAAGTGTTTAAACATGGGTTTTCTGACAAGGTTAATGTTCACTGTATAGACGATAAAAGTAGGTGACATAAAAATAATCGCCAAAATTATTAAAAAATAAATTAGATTTTATTTAATTCGTTTGTTTAATTTGTATACAAATTTATTTGCATCGATTTTAATGTCTACTATATACTAATTAGGTATTTATAGATAAAAAGATTCACATTTAATTTTTTTCTCTACACAGAGCGTCGAAAAATTATTACATTTTTTGTGTACTTGACATACATCATAAGTACAAACAAAATCTTAAAATTACAAAAGCCTAGCGACTACAGGTACTTATTAAATATCTATTGGTATACATAATGCAAATTTCCTTAATATTTATCTTACGGGTATATTTTATGTACATAATGTCTACATTAATTAAGAACTTACATAATAGTTTATTCGGTAACAAAGACAGGTACATTACGACTTATTTATAAATTACAATATTATACAACTATCGTTCTTAATATTAAAACTAAGTATAATGTTTTTCTTTATGTTGTCATTGCAAAGTGTGTATGGAAAGAACATTGATTTTTTACCTACAGAAGTAACTGGGCGAGAAGATAATTATTTTATTTTGATCCTAATTCAAGGCCTTTGAAGCTGAATGAAAATATTTAATTTTTCAATAAGTTGCAACATTTTAATAGTATAATATTTACTTATAAAAGTTGTTTAATATAATAAATTCATCTGAGTTAAGACCAATAAAAATAAGGATAGTCTTGTCAAATGTGTTGCCTCAAAATAAAATAAAAACATGAAAATATGATAAATATAAATAAAAGAAACAGTAAGTACCTACTAACGTATAAACACTGTACTCGACTGTACCTATCGATGTTGCGTTGTGCAATGTTGTGGTGCATTTCTATAACGTTGTGACTTAGTAATTTATAGTCAGTTACTATATAGTCACATTACTAATACTATAACCGCGAAGCATAATATAGAGAGATGCCAATTACATGTAGAGCGTCATACGATGTTATTTCACTAAATTTCTGTGGTAGACTCCCACCTTATTTTTTTATGTACCTATACATATGGTTAAAGTGAAATAATTATTAAGAAATAAAAAGCATTTTACAAGAAAACATAGAATATTTCTAAAACTGTCACGATACATAAATATCTAAAACAGTCTTAAAATGTACTTAATAACTAAAGCGATTTTCTGTATTTCTAGTTACTTATAACGTATGCCTGTAATTAATTAATCCTGTGTAATACCTAGTATACCTGCTAAATTATTGCACTAACCCATTTATTAGGTATATTATACCACAATTTTACACTTAATAAACGCTGTTTTGTGTAGGTACCTGTGTTCATTTTAAAGAGTAAAGTAATATTCAATAAATATTTTTCAAAATTTAAATTTTACAACAACAATACCTATAGGTACTTTTACTATAAATAAATTTATTTTTTCTTTAATACCATCTATAAACAAAAAAACAATGTTAGCCATTTTAAATAATCTAGTTTTTAAAATAATTTTCTCCAGCATAATTATAGTATACTTATAACTTATTCTTAGTCATCATTAAGTATAGACACTCTTAATAATGGCTCTTAATTTATGTAATTTTTGAAACACTTATTTTACTTTCTAAATCCTACTTTATATAAATAAAATCTCACTATTATTGTATATTATAATTAATACTTAATCTACTATAATATAATACGCAATGTAATCTCCAGAACATTTCTATAAAAAGTATTGTAATTTTAAGATATTTTTAAAATTTGCATTAAAAGTTTGTCAAAATTTCTTATATACTCACCTAATATTCTAATAATAATATGTACAATAGAAAACTCGCTACTTCTTCAAATAAATTGAATAAGCTTCAGTAGTGGAGATGAACAATTTTTATATAGATGTATTAATTTCGTTTTTAAAATTTTCATCAATTGGCAACGTTAAACGACGGCAAGCTATTTTATTTACGTACAAAATAGATTCGGATGTATCAATGCCCTCTGTCGGTAACTGTGAACGTTCCGTTGCATGGCGATGAACTATCGAGCGCAGGCCTGTGAACAACAACAACAACACATGTCATTGCAAATGATAATGCTAGATGGCGCTATAATAAGCATTTTACTCCTTGCGAAGTCGAGGCAGACCTAGTTAACGAGATGAGATGCATCTTAGATGCGTTCCTAATTCCTTTATCCTACGACGCGTTAGTTATCTTATTTTCGCAATGCCAGTTATATTTAACTAGCGACCTGGTTATATTTAACTCAACCCAGGTACCTATACTTCTAATTATCCTTACATTATTTAGTTTTCCATCAGTTTTACTGTTTAGTTGAATTAAAACTTGTATAAAAGTATTTCAAAGAAGTTGATATTCGTAGAATTATAGGAATTAATTGGACCAAATTTAAGTACGATGCATCGTTTCTTGTTTTGCAATAATGATAAATAGATACAATAATATTTTATCATCGACTGATATTTGTTGGAAATCTCGAATTAGTAAAAAAATTTATTGACCAAAGCCGTAATTTTTTTGACGGCCATGAATATTTGTTGGCTCAGTTCAATTATAGTAATGAAACCATGGCTAAGCTTTTTGAATTAATAATAAATATTCTTTATAAGCTCTAAAGTTAAAAATTCAAAAATTTTTGAATTTCCAAATTATTACTCAGAGATTCATGAATGATCTATAGTTAAATTGTAAATAAATTCTTTGAGATTTGATCCTATAAAGTTGCATGGAAACCCTACGTAATCTTGTTGTTAAATAAAAGACAATGAGCATGCGTTTGTAAATATATACATTTCTACTTACATCTTATTATCAGTTTGTTTGGTTTCGTTTTGTCGACGCACCGTATCTGGTAATAGGAGAATAATGGCTCCACCAAACGCGCAAAGAACTGCTATGGTTACCATAGGCAAATGCTCGTTCAACATGGTCTGAAAAATAAATTGTTAAATACATATATAAAAACATATAATTAAAACCCATAACGTGACAGACATCTTTTTAATTCCACGGGTGTAAATTTGACACGAACAGTTTCATTTGTTGCCTACACAGCAAATGAAACTTCGAATAATTCTAATCAACCAGCTTTTCTAAGTCTTTTTGAATTCATGTGTTATGCACTCATGCAATCAAATGACGATGGCTTTAACGGTGCAGAAAAATATCGTCCATTAACACAAGCTTCACCACGAGGAAGTGCGCTGTTTACATTGATAGAACAAAGGATAAGGAAGACATGGATAAATGGCCACTAGCTCTTACTCATTCACCAAAAAACATTTACATTTACGTGTGCGGTACACGTATTGGTTATTTAACAGAAGCCTTGTAAAATTGCGGTTACTTCCACTTAATGATTGCAAAACGCAACAGTTATCCCCTCTACGAAATATGGATTGGCGCATTTGGGAGTTACAATTGGTAAAATATTTTTTCAGAAAATCATAATATCATAATCAACGAACAAATAAATGAATTTGTGTTACTTACCAACTTCCACAAATACGGTATACATATTAATCCCAGACCGGCTGATATTTGACTAGCGCCTACTCCAAGATTCCTTATAACAGTGGGATAAAGTTCTGCCGTGAATATTGGTAACATCATATTCGTCGCGCCAATTGCAAACTTCCCTACCATTAGACAGGCTATCATTACCCATTCCTCTTTGAAGGATATTATAAATATTTCACTCGCAACACACGCGAGTCCACAGATGATCATTGTAATAAATATCGGGACTCTTCTGCCCGCTTTCAGAAGTATGGGTATGCTTAAAGCTATCGCGGGAATTTCCACAATGGCGAGTATAATCGAGGTCATGTGGAGGTTGCCTAGATTAAAATTGCCAATGTTTAACAGCAGACCATAGTATCCGATCGTCATTGAAAACCAAGCAAGAAATAAGCAAATAGTTCTCTTAAGCAAAGGACCTTTGAATAGTAATGTTACACCAGACTGTTCATTCTTGCTGTCAGTTTTGTGTAACATTAATAATTTATCCAAATCAGCCGGTAACTCTTTTTTGTTAAACTTGGCAGCTTTTTGTAGCACGACTTTCGCTTCTTGTGTTCTACCCATGCTTATTAGCCATCTAGGGGATTCAGGTAATACGAACCTGAAAAAGAATAAAAAATACATTAGAATAATAGGTACGATATTTTCATATTTAAGTAAATAAGTAAAATTAAAAGAGTTTGTAAAAAATCCCAGGTACATTAATTTATTTGAAGCCTGTACTATTAATGTCCTTTTAATATTTACTTGATTAATCAATTACTGTACTAATTAAACAAATAAGAAGTTCGTAAACATTATTTGCATTTGTTTAAATATTTTGTGCGACCAACTTTAAAAGGATTATGATGAAGCAAGACTTTGTTCGATTTCAGAAACCTGAGCTGACACACTCAACTCAGTTTGAAGTTTGAGTTATTATTATTCCTTTTTGGTTACCTACTAAAATAAGGTACCTAATTGGAATGGAAAGGTAACCTTCAAATTTTTGCGGTTCCATGTAATAGGGTTCGGAAATAATAATCACTTGCTGTAACGTCGAAGGAAAATGTCAAAGGGAATTTCGCGAAGGATACCGCTATAAGTGTGATAGGTTGATGCACCATACCATTTTACACAGAGAATAGACGCGTCTGAAACAGCAGTAGTGGAAATCGTATACCAAACACACAAACTTCTTATAGCGTGATAAAAAAATAATAATAATATTCCATATTGTTCAAAGAATGCAAATAATTACCATAGAATCAAGAGCAAACAGCCAGGTATTGACAGTGCCAGTTGCAAGTCCCGCCAATTTGGCAAGTACAGTGACAGTACAGATACAATAATGTACGATACCGGCAGAGGGAAGAAGTTGCATACTCCAGCGATGGTTACCCATTTACCACCAACCAGCTCCACGGCTAATACGAAGGCTGCGTATACAACCGACACCGATACAAGGCCCATCACCAAACGCACTAGGAAATACTGGATGTACGATCGGACCAGTAAAGACAGAATTGCTAGAGCGCTTTGAGCTACCATCATTCCCATGAGTATTCGTTTACGACCAAATCTGAAATAACAAATTGAAATTTGTAATAAATAAAATTTATATAAAGGTTTTATATGTTGACGAATTTAAAACTCTCACTGTACCTATTGCAGATTTTAATGCAAACGGTAATGCATAGTTTCTTAATGTAATAATAAAATATTTACATGCGCAATAATTATTCGAATAAACAGATTTTAACTTTTTATTTAAATACTGACTGCGTACCACTTCGAAATTAATAAATGTTGTGGTTGAGAGTAACGTTCGTTACTCTTTCACGCAAACACGGCTGAACGGAGATTGATAAAATTTCTACACAGATAGATTATATTACTTGAATAAAAATCCAAGATTTATCTTGGAAAAATGGCAGGTTTCCATGGGATTTTTTAAAAATATAAAAATTATGTGCAACATTTTTTCAGGATAAAAGATAATAATGTTAATCCAGATAATAAAATATATGCATGCCAAATTTCACCTAAATTCGTTTAGCCGTCTTTGCGTTATTGAATAACAAACATCCAAACATCTATACATGCTCACAAACTTTCGTATTTATAATATTAGTAGGATTTTGGCACCAGACCATAGCCTGCTTCAATTATATAATCAGTGTGTTTTTATCTGTTTTTATATCACATTCATTTCATTTATGAATATGATTATATTGAAATACACTATTAACACAGATTTAGTACAATAATAAAAAATCGTGCTATCTTCTATTATTGCACTTCAACCATAACTTAAATGCGTGATGCGTGGTTTTAGACGCCTTTTCACGGCAATTGAGTTCCTTTTAATGGCAAGTTTTATTACTCATATACAATTTGTAATTAATGAATACAATGCTTGATAACAAAGCAGTAATAAATAGCATAGAAACAACATTTATGCAAATATTAGATGGCTGTTACCACTTTGTTATGAATGTAACTATACAAATTTGTGGTTTACGTGTAACACATATTTCTAAAAAATTTAGTTGATTATGTTAATTTTATTAAAGGCAAAATGGTTTTTCCTCAAGTATCTCCTTAAAAAGTCTATTTGGACAATGTGAGCAAACATTTAATTGATATCACAAACATGTCTCAGAACTAGTGTTCATTTGATTTGATTCTATGAATATTTACTTTTTGGTGTGCGTTTTAACGATTTAATGTTAATTTTAAATACAACACATTGTTGAGAAATCAACACATTTAATTCAACACCTACTTACTTGTCTGAAATAAATCCGCCGATGACTCCTCCAAGACCCACTCCGACTAGAAAAACAACTTCTGCCAGATTCGTGAGACTTGCCCTGTCGCATACCAAGTTCCATTCGGAGATTATGGTGTCTCCTACTTCGGACCTGTCGAAGCCCCACTCTTTGCATTTTTGGAATGAGTCCAATAGGGGAGCGGTGTGATTCATTATGCTCTGTACGGTAACACCTTCTGGCAACACCCTCACATTGCACGCGTCTACTGGTTGACTGTAATTTATCCATTCTGTTAGAGGCAAACCAGTTAAATTCTCTGGTATTTCACACCAAAAATTTGTTTCTCTTGCCTGAAATTAAATAAACAATCAGTCAGTTTTACTCGTGTAACCCTGAAGCTTTAACAAGTTCGGCCTTGATTCCTCCATCATCATACTTGTGTTACAATTGTTGTATGCTTTACTAGCTGATGTCGTTATGCCTGACATCTTTATCGCTGTGACGACGGTGGCGCCGCCACTGTTGACAACAGTGGCCCCCATTTTTTTATTTTTAGACCATTCTTAACATTTTTCTAGGAGAAAAAGTCAAAATTAGTTATGCTGTTTTTGCGTGAAAGAGTAACAAATATCCATATATCCATCCCTTTATAACTCAACTCGCATTTATAATATTAGTTAGGATTAGAACAACAAAAAAGATTAATTAGTACATTATCTTAATAAGTGTTCTAATGATTTAAAAATTCATCTAAGTTTTTAAAGCACATTATATAGATCTACTTGATCACTTCATTAAGTTTGTTTAAGTTACTTAACTTAAACTTAAGTACTTTTAGAAGCAAACTTACAATGCCTTCTGAACAATACCTTTTTGTTAAAGACCTCTTTGGAGTATCACTGGCCGTTTTCTATTTTTATTTGAAATTACTGTCTTTTATTATATTCTTTTATAATTGTCAATTTATATTTTTCACGTTTTGTTCATTAGCTTGTAAGACTTGGCAGTGTAAATACTTTCGGTTTTGCTTGAACAATCTTTTTCCTTCTTCCGCCCTTACTTAAGCTTTAACACCTAGTATCGACGTTACGATAAGTAATCTCTTATTTTGTTGATTTATCTGAATTACATGATTACTAAATTAGTTACTTGATTCACTCAGGTGAATTAAGTCTACTTCCCCATCTGGTACTGGTAAAATTTTGGACGTTTTTAGATAAATTTTTGCACATAAAGTTGTGTGAATATTTGTTATTGATAAAGCTTTAGACATTTTTATAAAAAATTAGGGACACAGATAGACTATGTCTTGGATACTTTTACATCTGGCAAAAGCTTTATTCAGAACTTGTTCAAATGTAGCGAACGGAGTCTCGCTTTAAGCTTTACTTTTGAAATAATGTGATAATAAAATAAAATAATGGACTAAAATAAAATTATATATCTAGATTGTGATCTGTATTCGACTTTTTGCTATCTGAATCGCGAAAAACCCCAAAGATAAAAAGCTGAATATAATTCATGTCAATTATATGTAAATTGTGCAACTTATCTTTGTAATATTACTTGGTGTGACTAATGAAACTGCTATATTTCTTAGAAGTGTTTTTGAAGAATTTAATATTAAAAATAATCTTTTGCAGTTTTCAATATTTTCTTTATATTTTTGGTTTTTCTCATTTCCTCGCTAATATTAAAATGAGAAGGACAAAAATCTTTAAATTTAAAGCCGTTTCCGAAATACGCGAAATATACATACATACACACAAGAAATGCTCGTTTAAAGTTATGTAAAAAGTTTAAAGTTAAATAAATACGTTAAATAAATAAAGTTAACAAACAGTACTAGACTTAACAGTGAACTTTGAATTTTTTAAATAAAACTATTCTCACCGTAAATGTTGGCAGGTATATGTGAAAAGTGCACGGGAAAGAGAATAGGGATAACAGGAATGTGATCATTAACTGCCAACGTCCATAGTCTCCTATTGCGCACGTCACCACGTCTGGTCCGTCATCTTGCTCTGTTGCTGCAGCTCTTGTCTTCTCCTTGGTCACCTGGTTCGGGATTACTGAAACAAAAAGATAAACATTTGAAAATCACCGTAATCATTTAACTGACGGAAAAACTACAAATATTGTCAAAAAAGTACATAAAGTATGTGAACTACATAAATATTTTACTTTCACTGTTGCAAGATTAAGGGCCTCTTTCACCATCTGTCAAGTAGGCTGACCGTCATTTAAAGTCATCGGTCACCGGGGATGATGCAGCTGATATAGGGGAGAGGGGGGCATAGTAGGGTACTTAACGTTTAAACATCCCTAAAAACTAAAATAATGTGATTAAATTAAAAGTTTTAACTTAGAATCATAGCTTAATTCATTGCGAATGACTATGGATACATTTATGTTGATAACGTAATTAATCTACGAGATGTGAATACTTGAATGAAAAAAGGCATTTGACCCGCGATGCCCCGTGCATAGGGGTAAAGTGGGGTCTTCTATGGGGCATTGTGGGTTGATCATAATAAATAACGAAGCACAACTTCTAAACGAAATAGTTTTATTTCTAAGCAACAATAAACTTCTCTTTATTATTATTATTATTATTATTTTAAGTTAAAGAGATCAGAGATTACACAAACAACTTTAACACGTTTTTTAATGTTGTTTGTGGAACGTTGCTGTTCAATTTCACTAAAAATTTTAAGAAAAACACTGGTTTTGTTGTTTTTGTTTATATCACACAAACGCCTGCCTAGATGACGTGGCTCGCCTATGAAGGTAACCCATTGACTAACGACCAATCATAGCGACGCATTTGACAGCTTGTACGGCTTTTGCTATGAGCTGCGTAAGGCTTGCCCCGCTATGCCCCGTGGCCCCGCTATGCCCCCCTCTCCCCTACCTTTGTTTGTGCGGTAAAAGTGCCAAACATTAAAAAGAAAATAAAAAAAAAATAGCCTATCGAAGGATGCACTAAACCGAGTGCATAAATTAATAAAACATAAAATTATTTATAAAAGTAACTAATCAACACTTTACTTGTAGTTGGTGAAAGAGGCCCTAACTATTAATAAAACTAGCTGTCTGTGCTCGCAACTTATTACGCGCGGTTTTCGTACGGTTGATATGTAGGTATTCGGGATAACTTTATTGTTTGTTAATCGATTAAGCCGTTTCTGAGATTAGCACGCACAGACAGATAGATAAAAATTCTAAAAACATATTCAATATACTGACACGGCTCGTTTACGATTTTATTAATGTACAGATTCTTTGGACGTTAACACCAAATATAAATATGTATTCCTAAAAGCATGATTCAAGGTAATTCATAATTATATAGAATTATACAATTCCTGAATCTATACTAATATTATAAAGAGAAAAGATTTGTATATTTCTTTGTAATGAATAAACTCAAAAATTACTAGACCGATTTTAAAAGTTCACCTATAGAAAGCTCATCAGCGATGAACATAGGCTATATTTTATAAAGTTACGAGGAAGAAGTCGCGTGCAACAACTAGTTAAAATAAAGTCTGTCCCTCTGTATGTACGCTTAAATCTTTTAAATTACGCAACGGATTTTAATGCCGTTTTCACTAATGGAAAGAGCTTTACACGAGAAAGGGTTTTAGCGGAAAAATTTACAAAAAAAAAAATCACCTGTGCGGAGCTGGGATCGAAACGCTAGTTATTTACAAAAAATGAACGAATTTGAGTGAATACTTTTTGTTGAGCGTTCCAGATATTTCCATTCAATTATTCAAATTACTGTTATGTTAAACTGTTGTTATTTATACATATATAAATAACTTCTGTATGTTTGTGTCCACAAAACTCGAAAACTAGCTGTTGGATTGACTTGAAATTTTTACACGACATTGCATTTTAATAGAAGAGTGTTTCTATATATACATTTTATTTCGAAGTTCCAACGGAAACAGTAAAAAAGGAGCCACAGCGAAGCGTGGTCGGTTTCAGCTAGTAAGGTATAAACACCGAAGTAGAATATTATACTAGTAAATTCAGTTCAAGTGTTTCCATAAACTTTTTATTCTAAGTCTCAACGGAAACCAAAAAAAAACGTGCCACAGCGAAGCGTGGCCGGGTTCAGCTAGTAAATAAATAAATAAATTCAAGATGACAGCGCACTTGCATATTCCTATTGTTGCTGGTGTCATTAAAAGTTGTAACGGTATAAAATCCCGTACATAATTAAATATTGAATTCTTTATAAAATTATAGTAGTTTCGTATATAAAACTCCTATAAAATTATTGTTTTTGTTCAATTACCTTTCGTATAATTATTAATTTGAACGGGAGTCAGGTAGTACGAAGCGCGATGTATTGTCCTACCTTAAATTTAAAAATTCATCATGCGCTTCGATATGACCTTATTTGGTAATGTCGGCCTTCATTTCTCATTACCCGCGTAATTAGTTATTTTATTACCCACTAAAATTATCAAAATCCATATGCGAGGGGGGCGCGTCTCGCCCCACCCCGCGGCCCTTTAAAATACGGAGCACGCCGCGCTCGGCCACACTGGCCACAATGTAGTTACAAGTATCAAATTTGAAATAGTTTGCAGGCTGCGCCTCGCGCCTGTTTTATGATAATTAGCTGTTATAATTTATAATTTAAAATGTAGTTGTTTATATTAGTGCCACTTATCTACGCCCCAAATTAGGGTAAGTCTTTTATCCGTCTCAGCTAAGCCTAGCTTCATTGTTCTAGCCAGCTTACTTAGCTCATTGTAATATTGTGTATGCTTGTGTGCCGACTCCTTACAGCTTCAGACAGCCTGCCTGTTGACCGGACGAGGGCGACCGACCGTCGCCGCCGTCCGCTTAATATTGTAAATTGTTAAATTATAGCTATTCCTATTTCTTTTTAATTGTAAAGGTCTCGCGCCACCGGCCAGTAGTTGTTTGTATTGCTATTGGTGTTCGCCCGGGCCGGTGGGTACGCGAGACCTTTCTAAAGGAGCATCGTTGTACACCGGCACAATACTGGCATATTCCAGGGTTCGACGTTCGGTTTGAAGTCCCGCTCCAACTTCGACTTACGGGTTGACGAGCCAGCCATATTCCAACAAACGGGTTGACGAGCCAGCCACACTCCGAGGTTCTTCCGGAGGTTCCGAGCCACACTCGCCGCTTCTTCGTCCCGGCTGAAGACTCCGGGGAAGCAGCTGCTTGGCTGACGCCGCTCGCCGCCACCCGCTGCTGACCTTCGTAGCCGGACCAACTTACCCACCGGCTCCTGACGTCGTGCGGCACACCAAAGTTAGGTTTCCCCCCTTTTCGTATCGGGTCAACGAGCGAGCTAGAGGCTGTATCGTGAATTACCGACTTTCAATAACCCACGTCCCTGATCTCTCAACCTATAAAATTGTATTCTGTGAATTGTATCCCACGTGTAATTAGTAAAGTGTTAAATAAATAATTGTTCGCGGAAGAGTCTCACCTTTAATTTATCACCCATTCCATTTTTTTTTTATACCGCGACATTGGCGCCCAACGGGATTGAAAGTCGGTATATAACGGTTTATAACTATTTTTAAATTATTGTGAAAATTTTTGTTAATAATTTTTTTTTTTCAGGAATTAAAGTTTTATCACAAACGGTTTAGCTTCTGGTTCGCGCGTTCGTACTCATTTTGTAAGGTCGGTGTGCGTGCGACCTAAATCTGTGAATTGTTTTTTTTACACGCATCACTTGTGTCTCTTTGAATGTAAAATTTCAAATTCCAAAGAAAAAAATTTTCTACCTACATTATTTCACTCATAAGATAACAGTAATAATTTACAGTTTGCAACGAGACACAAGTATTTTATCCTACCGACTGTTTTGTTTTGTGTATTAATATCTAAGGTGCGTCTGTTAATAATAAATAACTTTTCTCGCATTCCGTCGAATGCGTCAGCAATCAATAACAATAGAACACACCTTGGATATAAACAGGTTTTCAGGTTTAATACGTCTAAAACACAATAGAACTTGTTTACATATTTCTTTCATAGCAAAGTCGAAACAATTAATGTTCGGATTTTAAAAATCAAGTTTTTTTCAGTAATTTTAATTAGATTTTTCATTTCATGAGACTATAAATATCTACAGGTTTTGCTCGAGTATTAAAGTAACGATATTAGTTACTGAGTGAATTACGAGTTTCAGTTGAGTCAATATTTTTACTAAACAAGGCTTATACCGCGGGTTTGTCTGCGAAAAGTGTTATATATATGAAAACACTTATTTTCTTTTGAGAAAACTTTTATATAAATATATTTTTTTATTATTGATACTAGCCTTAAACTTTTATAACTATATTTGGACTCCCGACTTTACTCGTTAATTTTCAATTTTTAGTCACTTTTATATATAAAATTTTGTTTGTTTGTTTGTTTGTTGTTTTCTATATAGTGATTTTGAATATTATTTTTTCTTTCTGTGTATTTTGTAGTTTTAGCATACAGCTTACGGAACGGCATACAGGCACACAACTTTTAGTCTTTACAGCTGTAAATTTCATTTTTTTTAGTACTTCAAATTTTTTCGTAAAAAAGGCACTTAAATATTTTTAACGGCATATTAGCTTAACTTTCGTTGGATGATTAACTTCGTTAATTTAATACCACGGTCCTTAAATACTGACGGTACTTATTTCATTACGTTCATATGATTAATGAATCGTTTTAATTATCTTAACAGTACTTATTAAATACGGCACTTAGGCATTGTATTATTACCTTACCGGTTTTTAGTTATTTCTAGATAGGTAGTATTAGGCAATTGGGTAGTTTTGTTTTGCGATCAGTGGACACTTAGGTAAAATCAGTAATAGTTTTGTTAACGAAATATACTTGGCAAAGTTCTTCGTAAAATAAACTTACGTTGGTAAGACATACTTAGTGAACCACATTTTACTAGTTTCAGTTTCAAATATACTATTAATATTGCGTATTAATATATTTATTTAATAGTTTACTTATTTTTGTATTATTTAATATTTGATATTTGCGTATTAAACTTAGTTCCGATAAATTTAAAACTTAGTTTATTTCCACACAAATGGAACTTAGTTTTTTTTTTTCACTTCGATAAAATTTTGAACTTAGAATTTTTTTTTCTTTTGAATTTCAATTTAAGGATTTCGAATTCGAACCTTGAACTTAGATTTTTTTCTTCTTCTTTTTCTTTCCTTCATAATAAACTTTGAACCTTGGACTTATTAGTTTACACTTTGAACTTTGAACATTGAATTTTTTTTTCTATTGACTTTAAATTTTATAATTTTGGCATAGTAACACACTTCGAACTTAGAATTTCTTTTAAATCAAATTTTTTTTCTTTTAAACGCAACTTTAGTTTACACTTTGAACTTTGAACATTGAAATTTTTTTTTTCCCTTTTGAACGTAACTAGTTTACACTTCGAACTTGTGTAATTTTTCAGGAATTTAAAAAAAAAAATTTTTTTTTCTCACAGACTTTGAACTTTAAACTTTTCCATACAACTTAGACGTCAATTTTAAGTAATACTTTTAGTTTTTCGCACTTACACTTAATTATTTTCCTTCGCGCTTTTCCTCCTGATTGCCAGTACCATTAAAAAGAGCATTTAGTTTGCGTCTTAATCGTTAATTACATTTTTTCTATAACTCTTGTAAATATAGTCACTACGTTTTTTTAAAATATGATTGTATAAATTTGTTGCTTTTCTCAGAAATGTACACTGCGTTCTTCAATATAATAGCGGTGAATTCATTTCAATATAATTTTAATTTTTTTTTATATTATAAATTTATTACGAATATTACTTCGTTTTATAATAATTGTGGTAACAATGCTTACCACTGGCGCCCAACAACAATTTTTTCATAAGTTTGTTTTTATTGTAACTTGTATAATAGTATAAAATAATCAACTAGCAGGAACCAATAGCTAACAGTCATAATAGGATCGAAACAGCGATTATAGTATTTTTGCATAGTTATATATATATATGTCTAATAGTCTAGAGCGGTTGGTAACTCTTTAAATAAGCCCCAATACTAGGAGCGGATTGCAACTCCTTATAAGGAAGCCGTTGCACAGACGCAGTTTCTTCTTCACCTCTATTAAAGGAGCGGTTGGTGACTTCTTAACCCAAAGCCATGCGGGTACCAGGAATGAGCTATAGGCCACCTGCCACCCTCCCCACCCGGGCGGATTGCAACCCGAAAATAAAAGCCCATGCTAACTCTCTTCCGTATGTTATAATAATATTCTATGTAATAGTATTAATTTAAAATCAAATTATTTTATTTTATGTACTAGCATTCTATCCTGTAAATCTCTTCTTTTAAAATTATCACTGCTAATCCTTCCTGTTTACAGACACAAGTCTCCCGTAAATTTTTTATTTTTTTTTATTATTTTTTGTAAACTACACTCGGCAACCTAGATTTAAATATGAGTATTTGTTCTTACCTTCACGATGGTTATATATATTACGATGGCCTTTTTTTGCACACGCTTCCGACGGGCGCGTGTTTTTTTTTATATATATTATTATGAAGTTCGGACGTATATAAAACGCCGATTTCATGGCCATTTTGGGCCACCTTTATCGTGATTATCACGAAGGCCTACCTTTATATTGAGGCATAGGAGATGTCTCTTATTTTGGGCCAACCTTTATGAGGGCCACTATCGTATTATTCCGTGAGGTTTATTTATTATTTTGAACAGTTTTGGTCACAATGACCGGTGTCTCATCTCTGAGGTTGTTGTTGTTGTAGATGCCCACACTCTTCAGCTCACTACTTAGAATTCGTGTTTGCGGGTCAGACTATTATTACATAGGCTAACCCTCATTTCTGATAGGTCGTCTCAGACATGTAAGTAACGCACTACTGTCTTAGGCTAGTATGAAAGGAGATGAATGCAGGTGATTTGTTAGGTTTCCCTATAGTATAGATCGCGTCTATACATGCTGTGTTAGAATGATGAGTGTTAGATTGATTTTATTTTGTTAGATTATTACGATAGTGTCACACTTAGATAGGTAGTGTAGCTTGTACGGATTTTTTCCTCCCCTCGACCAGGAAAAAATCCTACCGTGTGAAGGGGGGTAATGTAACGGTATAAAATCCCGTACATAATTAAATATTGAATTCTTTATAAAATTATAGTAGTTTCGTATATAAAACTCCTATAAAATTATTGTTTTTGTTCAATTACCTTTCGTATAATTATTAATTTGAACGGGAGTCAGGTAGTACGAAGCGCGATGTATTGTCCTACCTTAAATTTAAAAATTCATCATGCGCTTCGATATGACCTTATTTGGTAATGTCGGCCTTCATTTCTCATTACCCGCGTAATTAGTTATTTTATTACCCACTAAAATTATCAAAATCCATATGCGAGGGGGGCGCGTCTCGCCCCACCCCGCGGCCCTTTAAAATACGGAGCACGCCGCGCTCGGCCACACTGGCCACAATGTAGTTACAAGTATCAAATTTGAAATAGTTTGCAGGCTGCGCCTCGCGCCTGTTTTATGATAATTAGCTGTTATAATTTATAATTTAAAATGTAGTTGTTTATATTAGTGCCACTTATCTACGCCCCAAATTAGGGTAAGTCTTTTATCCGTCTCAGCTAAGCCTAGCTTCATTGTTCTAGCCAGCTTACTTAGCTCATTGTAATATTGTGTATGCTTGTGTGCCGACTCCTTACAGCTTCAGACAGCCTGCCTGTTGACCGGACGAGGGCGACCGACCGTCGCCGCCGTCCGCTTAATATTGTAAATTGTTAAATTATAGCTATTCCTATTTCTTTTTAATTGTAAAGGTCTCGCGCCACCGGCCAGTAGTTGTTTGTATTGCTATTGGTGTTCGCCCGGGCCGGTGGGTACGCGAGACCTTTCTAAAGGAGCATCGTTGTACACCGGCACAATACTGGCATATTCCAGGGTTCGACGTTCGGTTTGAAGTCCCGCTCCAACTTCGACTTACGGGTTGACGAGCCAGCCATATTCCAACAAACGGGTTGACGAGCCAGCCACACTCCGAGGTTCTTCCGGAGGTTCCGAGCCACACTCGCCGCTTCTTCGTCCCGGCTGAAGACTCCGGGGAAGCAGCTGCTTGGCTGACGCCGCTCGCCGCCACCCGCTGCTGACCTTCGTAGCCGGACCAACTTACCCACCGGCTCCTGACGTCGTGCGGCACACCAAAGTTAGGTTTCCCCCCTTTTCGTATCGGGTCAACGAGCGAGCTAGAGGCTGTATCGTGAATTACCGACTTTCAATAACCCACGTCCCTGATCTCTCAACCTATAAAATTGTATTCTGTGAATTGTATCCCACGTGTAATTAGTAAAGTGTTAAATAAATAATTGTTCGCGGAAGAGTCTCACCTTTAATTTATCACCCATTCCATTTTTTTTTATACCGCGACAAAGTACGAGCAAAGTTAAACGCATTATACATATGTAGCCCAACTAATCAGGAAATCGAAGTTTACTATCAGTTTACTGACACAAATAATTACACGAAGAAGTTATGTCACAGCGTGACAGAAAATTGACACTTAACACTGATAAAAAAGTAAGCTTAAATAACAGGAAAATAATATAAGATGGATTATACTATTCATGTATAGGAAATATTAGATGTATTTGAAATGTTATATGAATTCGAAGGTTTGACACTTTATAAGTGGTATCGGAATTCTTTTTTATACTTAAGTATCTGTGACACGTCGTAATAAGAAAATACTTATTTTTGGTAAGCAAACGCTATTGGTTATTAAATATTAGACATATTGTCTCGGATTGCAATGAATTTTTGGAGTTTATTCCTTAAGAATCGATTTTCATATACAGGTTGTGGCCTGTAATAAGAACAATAAATTTAAACGATGATTCTATAGAATATACGCAGTTACCTTAACCTAATCATAATGCTCGAAAGTGCTTATACTCAGAGATATAGCAATCCAAAGTTACAATACATAATCAATAAATTTCGTGATTGCTAAATTGTCGGTTATCACTCGTTAGATGTCTTGGTACAGGGTACTGGGGCGAGAACGATCGTAAATGTCAATGTCAAGTACTCCGACTGGACACATTATGTCTGTAATGTGTCTGTATGTCACATTGCTGGCTCGATTAATTTTGTTAGAAAGTAACATTAAATTTGTTTTTAATTTTAATTAATTGAAACCATTTGGAATTAATTACTGATTCGTTAAAGGGTCTATATTTTAATTTATTGCTTTTAATTTTAAGCTCGGGGTATGAAAATTTATGGAAGTATTATAAAATCAAAATTGTCACGCGATATGCGTTACGTTCTATTTTCGAATATTTTCGAATATCTGAAGTTTCTGTGTATGTATTATTTAATAAGAAGAATATGTATTTTATAATCGTTCGTAAGGAGTAAACTCCAGATGATGTAATTTAAAAAAAAAGTCTGAATGCAACTTGTTCGATTATATTGTACATATTTGACTATATTTTCGTTTCTCAAAACAAAACACTTAAATCGAAACACAACAGATCTCTTTATATGCAAATATTTGTATTCACTGCTGGCCGCAAATCACTTGACGTTGGGAACACTCGTCGTCAAGATTACGGTAGTAACTACTTATTAATCTGTGGTCAAGAGGTACGCGCAATGCGCATGCGCATGCCTCGTATCGGGGTATCGAAAAGACTCAAAACTTACGCGAAACGTAACTCGCGAACTTTATATATTTTATGAACCCTTTATATAACGTAACTCCTTTATATATTAATCTATATATAATACATATTATAACATTTTCACGTACCCTTTTTTACATCGTTTTATTTTACATTTTACTTACTTTTTTTACTTGTTTGCTTTTTTACTTCATTTAACATCTAAATGTCTTTTATAAAATTAAAGTTTGAGCTTGTACCTAAACAAACGCATTATAACCCCGTCCTTGTGGTTTGTGGTTTTAGTTTTGAGTAATCAAGATTTACGGATTTCCTTATCAGCAGAGATTGCAAAGATTCTCTTTAAAAACATTGTGATATTTATTTATTTATTTATTCAATGTGATTACATTCAAATGGGTAAGTAATACAAAATAAAAACATAAAATATTTTCAAAACTGTGCAGGGAAGCGATCCCCTCGCTTCCAAGTTCTTTGAGCATCACTTATGTAGAATACTAGCTATTGCACGCGACTTCGCCCGCGTAACTTTATAAAATATAGCCTATGTTACTCGCTGATAATGTAGCTTTCTATTCAATTATTATAATTTTCAAAATCTATGTAGTAGTTTTTGAGTTTATAAACATAATAACATATAAACATAAACATAGTAACATATAAACATAAAAATCTTTTCTCTTTATAATATGTGTAGATTCAGGAATTCTACATAATTATGATTTATCTAGAAGCTTGTGTAGATTAACGTGATAATAGACTAGAAGTGCATGTGGTTTTGGCGCACGCGACGCGATGCAATCGTTTAAAGAAATTATTGTTAATCATTAGATACTCGTAGCTACGCAGTAAATAATATACATAATGACATATACGCGTGGAAGCGTGCGGCCGCCGCCGCTTGCTGCAGCCTTGACAATGATCTTCAATGCGTACTAACGGTTGCCGTGAGATCTCGTCAATTCTTTTTTATCGAAATCCAATTGTATTAAATAATTTAAGTTTTTTTGAAAATATGCGAAATCCTCATCTAGAAATTAAATTGTTCTTGTGAAAATTGTGAAAATTCTTGTTAGGACTAGTAATAGTACGTACGTGCGATAGCTCATTTGATTCGTAACGACTTCTAGGAAAATGTGCGACTTCTAGTTTCATATCCGCAGATAAACAATAGCAAAAGTTATGAACAATTAAAGTTTAAAAAAAACAAGGGTTAAGTTTTTTGCAAATAAAAAAAAGATATAACGTTAGAGACAAAGAGTCTTAAAGTTGAGAAAATTTCCTAAATAAATGTCATATTATTAATAGTTTTTATTTAATCTTGAAAGGTCTTCACTCGGCAAGCGTGCCGCTACGGTAGCGTCAAAACAGACCGTTGCATATAATTTCTTTACCTAATTAAATATTAATTTAAAAATTAAGGTACAAATTCAAAAACCTGGAAAAAATCCCATGGAAAAAATCACAAATTTTCCATAAATTTTTTAGAATTTTTAGAGAAATATTTAGAACAAATTTTTTAGAGTTCCTGTTAACATTCCAAACCGGATAATAAGGTCCTAAAATTATTTCGCTTCGTGGAAACCTTTTGACAACTATACTAAATGAGAATATCAACTGTTTCTAATTGTTGTAAACAACTAATTATGATTTATTTTAACAACAAAAAAAAGTAATAATGGGATCAAAAAATTATTTAAGAAAATTTATTGTATTTTTTTTTCCTCCTACACTATACGTAGTGATTTCTGGGCTACTCGCCTCTTATGCGTAGATAATACTTCGCATTGCAAATAAAGTAGATAGCAGCGTCCGCTGAGATATTACTCTTCATCTTGCGGACAGCGTCTTAGATTGGGGCCAAGGCTGAAATATATATCGATTACAGAGATATCGATTTGCATAGCTGACTAGACATAATAATATTACAGTTGCTGCAATATTATACATTTAGGACTACAAATATAGAACGAATGTCAAACAAGGTAGAAGTTACGTTCGATAGGAATACTAAACCTGAGTATCGGATTATATTTAACTGAATTTATTATTAGACTTCTCTAATAACTAATAACTGATTTTATTAGTTTAGTTTTTATTAAATAAAAAAAAAGTGTCCTAATAATAATTGTAATAATTTTTGTAAGGATAATGTAATAATAATATAATAATAACTTAATAATAACGTCCCGATAGCTTAGGCCTTACCACGCTACTTGCGGCACTCTAGGTTTAAGTTTCTTATAATATTTCTTATTTTTTTATATTTATATATATTGTAAAAAAATTATAACAAAGAATTAATTAAGAAATGTAATGAACATAATAATTTTCGGTTTATTTTCAATTATTTACTCTCTATCACGCAATTTAGTAGTAGCTAAGTATACTCTGTGTTTCGTTTCTTAGTCATGAATTGGGCAGCTGGCCGTAGTAACCTTACAGAAGGCCGCCCCGTGAAAGAAAAGCGCGTTTGGTTAGTAAATACGCTCGAGTTAACATATACCACAGCCGATTACCCTAGCCTCTCCTAATCCCTTATCCTGCTGAGGTTTAATTTTTCTTTAAAAGAGCTTTTATAAATTATATTAAAAAAGCAAGTTTCATTGGTTTTCTTCAATTACAGGTATGTAAAGATATAAAAGTATAGAGAAGCAGATCGATTTGCAATAGTCATTAGCTTTGTAACTTTGTTAGTGAGAATTATGATTTCGTGGTGGTGTGAAATATATAATTTGTTAAAAAATTATTGTTGTCTAGTAAAATGTCCGACATTGACCCACTTTCTATTCGTAGCCTATGTTTTTCTCAGGCTCTATTACAACACTATAATAAGATAAAAAATAAGTGAAGTAACGGTAACGTTCTAGTGTATGGATTTCTTTAGCAAACTGCAAGTATGTGCGTTACTAAACAATAATATTATGTTGTGACAATTTAGAAATATTTATGCAGTGTTTGTGAAACTTTATTGCCCTGCTTCTAGAAATTGGTATCCTAAAACTGTCACTTCATTTTGTAATTGAACCTTACAAAAAATTTAAACTTATTATGTTAATAAACGCAACTTGTTTCTAGCTGTTTTAAAGGTGATGGTCAAAAACTTTATTCTGAAGCTAAGCTTTACAATTGGACTCAGTACTTCGAAGGCATACATCTGCTCAATAACCAATTCCTAACACTAAACTCCTACTTCGCTAATAATGTAAACCAACACGACCTATACCTACTGAATTTTACAACACCGAGTGATTGTATATTTAGTATTGCTCACGAAAATACACTGAGTATAATATGTAGTGCAGACGACTTCTTACCCATTTTGTAACACTCAATAACTGTTTGACTTGGCGGTGTGTCGTTCAAGTTTGAACGTAAACAATCAACTCGTCCATTGCTGCAGATGTCTATGAACTACACTAACCTGATCCCTTCAGGTGGAACGATGGTCCGCGAACTTACAGTTTAAAAAAAAACCAACAAACAGTCACGGATATCAAACAACGTGCCAGAAGTGGTCCATAAAAAAGTAATTAGTTTGCATCCGAAAAGCTTGATGGGCTCGGCATAATGTTAACAGTTTCCTAACAAAAAGTATTGTAATCAAACGTTCCAATCTGCCCGCTACTCGCCGATCTCATTAGATCGACCACCGACACTGGCCTTAGTTGCAATAATGCATAAAAACTGCGATGGTGACATAACCCTACCTAGTGACCCATTAAATTAGTGTCCTATTACCTACTTTTATGCAGTCACAACTAATCTACCTATTACGAAAAAAGAACTATAATAGAATGTTTTAGTAAAATAGTAAAATGTCATTTTCAAGGGGCAACTGTTCTCTTATGAAGACCAAATGTTGTGTTATTTAGGAATGCTTATACGTTTTTAAAAACGTATTTAAAAACTTCACATCAGCAGCGACAATCACCGCTGTCGAAGATATATCTATAGACTATAGATATCTCTATATAATGTCCTCTATATTATATACATAATGTTAATACACATTATTTGTATATAATATACTCACATATAACTTAGACAAAAAGTATAATGCCTGAATGTAACCTTAAATAAATAAATATTATAAAATAAAGTGGCTCTACTTTTTTGTCTGTTCCTCTGTTAATTTCTTCTAAACCACCCGAAAAATTTTTGATACATTTTTCACTAATGGTAAGAGCGATAAACGAAAAAGGTTTCTTTGAAAAAATTGCATCCGTACAAATAAAAGCAGTTAGTTTATAAATGGCGCTTAACAACGTATTTCTAACTTTAATTGGCGACAGATTACTACAATTTATCAAACATGTTTACTCACAGCTTAATCCGTGACGATGGCAGATCGAAAAATATTACGTATTCGCTTACCGCATAGATTGCGATCAATTTGAGATAACAAATTGGATTCAATTCGTTCGCAGCCATGGAATCATAATGCACGATTCAAATTTAAAAATATCATCAATGATTTAATCCCATGCATTTTTAATGGTCTTTATATATTTTAATTAACTGAAAGGGTTTCCGAAAAAAAAATAGCCAAGATGATGACGATCCTGAGAAGAAACCCCGAAAGAAACTCGGGATACCATTATTTTTGTCATGTGTGTCAAGCGGCAGTGCATATCGACGATGACCTGTAACTATGTAGGTATTATTGTTTGAGCAGTGTTTGATTGTTTGCAGGGCGAGAGGGTTGCGGGGCGGGGAGAGACGGGAGCCGGGTGTTAGGGGACTCCTCAGGAAGCGAGAGTGCTCAATGAAAACGATTCAAGTAATCTGTCGCTCGGCCACTCACTGTTCAACGTACTCTTTCATTATCAAGGAAATATCGTTTCTATAAATTCAGTCAATACAAGTAAAGGGTTGTGATCAAACGTCTTTAAATTCGCCCGTTCCACCTATCTCTATTAAGTATCCCCTCTGGTAGGGATAATTGTATTTTTTTTTCATAGCCCTACTGTTCGAAAATTCAAAAATATTATACAGTCGTATTGATAAATGTTTAAGAACTGTTTTGGTTCCATAGTGGGAGGCAATTCAGAAAAGTAATAATAACTAAATCGGAGGGTACAGTTTGATGCTGTAGCTGTATCTACATGCAAATTTTAATTACACCACTGGATAGCTAAAGGATCAAAGAACTTTTTTGTATACAGCTAAGTGGTATGTTCGAGTTCGTTGGATATAATACGCTCAAAGAAAATATTACTCGTAAAGTATACATGTATTCATGTAAACCACACGCCCGTGTCCACGACATAGCCCATTTTTTTATAGAAATTTTTGTATAACTATTTTTTTATTATTTTAGATAAGAATAAATCTACAAAAATTCACTCTAATCAAAGTTCAAGTTCTTTCAAATGAAAACTGAAAATAATGACAACAGTCACTATTTTACCAATAAATAATAGGTATATACCTACCTACACTCTTATACATGTAAGATATTATTTGCAATTTAATATGCGTCGCCTCTACATCTATAATATAAAAATTAATCCCTTAATGTGTTGCTAAGCTCAAAACTCGAGAACAGCTGGGCCGATTTTAATTCTGTCTTCACTCATGGATAAAGGGATAATCAGAGAAAGTTTTTACTTTAAAAAAATGTACCCCGGGTGAAGCCGGGAGCGGACCGCTAGTATTATTATAAATTGAAGTCACTGTCCGCGTATGTCTGTTTCTCCACTAACTATGTACTTCTAAACCACCCAAAGGATTTTGATAAGGTTTTTACTAATGGATAGAGGGATAAACAAGGAAGGTTTGTATAATATGATTTGTAGAAAAAAATACATACGTGTGAAGAAGAATATGATAAAGCTACAGATCGAATAGTTGACATTCATCAAGCAATAACTGTTTGAAAAAAGCCTAAAAATGTTAATCAATATATGTATATGTATATAAAAATGGAGCTTCCGTATGTTAATGTCCACAAAACACGAAAACTTGCCGATGGATTGACTTGAAATTTATACACAAATTAGAATTTTAATAGAAGAGTGTTTCTATAAATACATTTTATTCCGAAGTTCCAACGGAAACAGTAAAAAAACGAGCCACAGCGAAGCGTGGTCGGTTTCAGCTAGTAAGATAAAAACACCGAAGTAGAATATTATACTAGTGAATAAGTGATCGATCACTTATTAATATAAATTATTAATACATAACCGACAGTGTTTGGAGACACGGAGACAATCAAGTGGAGAAATTTATGCGCGTCCTAAATACTTACACGTGATAGTTGATTGCCTTTCAATAAAGCTTCCGTGTTCCTTGTTGTCTGCTTGTTAATTAGTTAGCAAAGTGTAATCTCCTTTTAAGGTTTTTTTATGTTTAAATATTCTATTAGATTCTAAAACTTGAAATGGAAACTTAATGCATAGATTTATTAAATAAAAAGGTCTAGTAGGCAGGGTGACGGTCCATTTGATAACTACAAATTTTATCAAATGTCCATAATAGTCCAGGAAAATTTTACTTCCAAATCAACATTTGAGATCCCTAGGTGAATTTTTCATATGTTTCTTGTTTATATGTGAAGCAACACTGTGAGGGATAGATGCAAGCGTGTTGCTAAGTAACTCTAATAGGATAAAGATAGATTACCTAAGCTTTAGCATGCCTTCAAGAATTGAAATAAAAAAAAATGGGGTGTGACTATGTCGTGAACAGGTAAATAGTTAGTCTTCGCTAACTTCTTCTAACCAACTAAGGTTTTTAATACGGTTTTTACTAGTGAAAGTAATTACTTTTTTACTAGTATCTAAGTAAAAGAAGAAGATTTGTGTATATAATATGCAAAAAAAAAACTGCACCCGTGCAAAGCTGGAAGCGGGTCGCTAGATGTATTCATCCTTATTTACCAACAAATAAATCACATTTAAACGAAGAGATGAACCCAATGAAATTTCATGAGCGTTTTCAATGGCGTGTGGTTAGTCATATTATTGTCAACAATGTTTTTCAATGAATACATTGTAAACATTGTATTTATAGTCACAGTGCATTGTGTGTAAAAACAATTTACTGCAATTCATTTGTGACAAAATTACATACATGTAAGCATACATAATCTGTGCAAAATTGCCGCTTCTAGATAGTCAGATAGACATGCGGGCGGAAAGAGGTGAAGGTTGGATCATGTCTTTTACAGTCAATTCGAGATAACAAGTGGAGACGGGTTAATATATTAAAATCGCATTGACTTCCGTCCACCAATTTAATGCTGAGGGTCAGTGAGGAGTCCCGCAGGGAATGCGTACATGGCGCACAGACACAACTGATACTTCTCAGTAACACAGTATATAATTGCATCATTTCTTAAAACATGGAAATACTTCATTTAAAACTGTTCTCTCTCCAGGCGCTAGAGAACCCTATGCAGATGATCGGGACAAGATAAAGGCGCTTATGTTCCGGCGCATGATTAGATAAAGGATCCAAGATTATCATTGATCACCATCTTTATGTATAAAAAAACTAGCTGGTGCTCGCCACTTCGTCCGCGATGAAAAATTAAAAAATATAAGTAATATTATAAATTTATTTTATTTTAAATGCTCCCTTGGGAACAGTACTTACTTTCTGTGTGAAAGGTAGGGTAGACAAAATTACTTTCACATTTATAACATCCGCATCCGCTAAGAAAGATTTTCAAAATTACAATTTCGTGTGAAAGGGGCAGGTCGCTAGTATTTCATAACACTTTTAATATTTATAACGCAAAAACCTTCGATCAACTAGTGTAGTATAACGATAGAATAGTAGAAGTTAATATCTGAGCCATTTCAGTGGCAAGTTACAACACAATAATGTATGACATAAAAATACTCTACATTAAAAACTATTTGAAACTGTCATGAAGATTGAAAGTTTTCGAAATTTATCGATCTTACATATACCGAAAAACCATTAACTTTTTAATAACAAGAAGGATTATAATGATGTACCTATTATAAGATAAAAAAAAACAATTTAGGTTATATTCGTAGTAGGTTTTCTTTCACAGCTGTCATACATTGCTTGTATGATTTTTGGGATGATAATGTCGTGATAAAGTAAGTTTTATTACCCATGAATTGACACATCAAACATCATATAGATTTTATTCTATGTGTTTACATTAACAAACACAATACAATTTATATTGCATTATATTCAAACACAATATAATACGAAGAAAGGGGAACAATAGATTAATTAATAATCATATATATATTTCCTCAATTTACCTACTGATCAACAATGTTATTTATATTATTTTGTCAAATATAATTTAAAAAAAACTAGGAAGCGTTTCATTTAGTATTAAAAAAAACACAAAAAAAAATATTTTCCACAATGACAAGTATGGACATATAACCAACATTCTTGCATGTACTTAATTAATTGAATATATTTGTTTGTCTTATGTAAAATAATGATGAAATATATAAAGTTTCTTACTAATGTTTAAAACAAAGTAGTCGGTTTGTATTGTAGTACCTATAAATAATTTGCACGCTGCCTTTACCTGTTTTCCACTTCAATAACATTTCAATTTTAATTTGACATTAGACCAAAGTAATAATATAGATATTTATAATACCTACTACTTAATACGTAAGATTACGCGGACACTTGTCAAATCCTTGATCCTCTCGTCAAAACCTTTATTAGTCATATTCTACGGATAATAAAAGCTTAATTTGTCAATTTCGCAATTCATCAATACAGTTACGAAGCAAAAACTTTGTTTCCCATTTTAAGAACATTACGCAGACAGAGGAATGTATTACATACTTTGGAGAAGGATTGGAGAAATAACTTTTTCTCCAATCCAAAAAAATCCAGACAAAATTAAAATTGTATTGTAAAATTTAAAAAAGGTTTTTAATTATATAAATTTATTTCGATATGGTTGGTAAAAAAAACATACCTAAGTGTTCAAATGGAAATGTTTAATTTTATTCTACACAAATAAATATTATTTATTCACGTGGGTTACATTACTAAAATGATTATCCTGTATGAAGATGCGTTTACGAATTTTAAACTGTATTTTCTTACGTCAATCAATGATTTTCCTTTTTCTTTCAATGACAAAAACAAAAATGCTATACGAGATTAGTTACGTATAAAAGTATCTTTTTAAATTGAAGCAACTATAGAGTTCTGAATCCGGATGTAATCTGCGGAACCAATGCACCGATGCACATATTTAATTAATTGTTTTTCTACTACATGTTTGACGATAATAGGTGCCTTTTTTTACAAGAGAAATCCATCATGGATTCCCACCGGCCTGGGGACAGACCGGTGGGTTATGTCGGACTAGTGCCTCGAGATTGTATTAGGGAAGACCTACCGACTAAACCTCTTGGCGTCCTTCGCGTCCGCTATAAGGCGAAGTTGCGAGGTCGGACGAACACTCTTCCGCAACTCCGCCGACGATAATAGGTGCCTAGTGTCGTCTCTTAACACATGTGAGGCCACGGTGCTACAAATGCCATGCAAACCTTAGCATTAAAACCTTAGAGAAATGGGCTGTTGAATCCAGCACAATGAACAATGAACAGCGAGACACAACTTGTTCATTAAATTAAATAATAGTTAATATTTAAAAAAAATCATGCATTTGGATTATAAACTGCACAAATTAAATTTGTTCTTAAAACAGCAAGTGCATTATATAAACAAATCCTCGCCTTGAACAAGAACATGGCCTCACAACTCGTTATATTACTTAACCGCTGTCAAAATACAGCCGTGACATTTGAAAACTGTCCGGAAGTAAGAAAAGGAAACAACACTTCCGCTGATTTGCGCTTGTTCTATATCCTGAAACGATATTGTCCTGGTCAACAAGCTGTTTGTTGCTACTAAACGCCATTGAGTTAACCGGTCCGTACTAAACAGCCGCGACCTACGTGCTCTGAACCGCAATGAACTTCGAGGAAATAATTACGAACATGTTCTAGTGGCTTATATCGCGCTAAAATTTGTCATCTATGACGTTTCAATGTCTGCGGATCACAAAAAGATTAGCATACATTACAATAATTTAATGTCTCGCGGCGGTCGTAAAAGAATTTACGTCATACTGTAAGCAGTTCATTGTTTCCAAAATATGTGTCGCACTTTATTTTATGAAATAAATATTTCGCTCGGGTGCAAATTACATGCATTCACAAACTTTCCGCCTTTATTGCTCTTTTCATGAGTGAAAACTGTATCAAAATCCTTTGGGTGATTTAGAAGTAGACAGCGACTCGTTTTAATTAATTTTATTATATAATAAATATATGAAATAAAATGTCTAGACAAACCTAATAAAGGTTTACAGACATTTTTCATCATGTGTAGAAATACGTTTTATATAATAAATAAATAAAACAAATAAATGTATGTTAATATAAATAATTTATAAGAATTTCTATTCTGTTATTATTTGTATGTATTTACATATTTTATGGTATATACATAGTGTATAGTCGAACGAATACCAGTAGCGCCACTTTCAGAAGGTTCCAAACAATTTTTTTAATACATACCTACATAATCTGAATCTAGAGGCCCGACATTACGTGGTATTCAGTCACGATTTAAGGATTAACGACTTTGCGGTGGAAAAACTTGAGAAAAAATTATACAAAAAATGTTTTTGTGTATAAGTGTAATTACAAATAAATTATTTTCCAGTTTTCCCTTTATGTAACAAATTATATTTCCTTATTTAGCAAAATTTGTTATTAATCAATGGAATTGAACTGTTTTCGTTTATGTGTGTAATTTGTAAAGTTTGAAATATTAAAATATTGTGATCTTCATATTAATTTTAACTTGATCTTCTGCAGGCCGAGAAAAAGTGTCAGACGTTCGGTTTTTGAAGTGAAAACTTCTTTAGGCGCGTTAGGCGTTTTTGAGATGGGGTAAAATCATTGAACCAAAATCATTTTACCGTTACCTAAATTGACAGCTCTGTATATAAGTATTAAGCAGACAACTGCATATGAAAGTAAACTTACTAGAAATGATTATAAGGAACAATATGGTATACACCTCTAACCAATAAAATAGTTTGATATCAACATCAAACCTTTTTAATGGTCTGTCATTATGAATTTATTATTGTCATTGTGTGTCAAGTGTGTCATTGTGTACAAGAGAATATATATATATATATATTCTCTTGTATTTCTTGCGATCAATAATTTTGTGAAGCTGTTTTCACTTCTGACGTGCAATCCAACGACTGACATGCTTTTTTTCCTCTTGAAGTACCTCAGTACCTATTCTATAAACTAGTACGCGTAGTAAGCTAATTCTTTTCGTAGCACGAAGAGCGCCTCAAGTGTTTAGCCTCGGAGAAACCTATTAGCATCCCTTTTCAAGCGCGCCTGATAGCGTATCAAAAAATCTTCCGCGGCCATTTTTTTACAGACGTGTTCATGTAAAATTTGTCACTCGTTTTATGGCGATACAAATAGTGTGTATTATCCTTTCACTTACACAAAGAAAGCTGTTTGAAAGAATACCAGGCAAGGCAAAGAATACCAAACTCGTGTTTGATAATTCAAATACGTGGTATAGTTATATTAAGTATGTTGGTTTCAAGATGTGCAATATTATCTTGCTAAATACCGTGTAATAAAGGTATAATTGAATGCAATTAAATGCTTAAACACATGTTATCTTACATAAAGAAATAATCTATGTATTTAGATTATACTTAATGTACCTTTTAAGAATGAATTATGCGATTTTTGCTTGAATGTAGATACATATATAATAATGATAACAATAATTTATTTCCAAACAATTAAATTGCAGTGGCCATAAGTTATCGTTGACCCCCGCATTAAGCTGTGCTTGTATCGTGGGAGTCTACTGCAAATACATAAGCATATACCTAATTAATCTACACATACCTGATATACAATAATTTATAATAAATACAGAGCAACACATTTTAGTAATAATAAGGGAACATATATAAAACATAGAAACGTACCTATATATAAACATAGAATATGAAAAACATAGAGAGCATTACAACATAAATATAAATGCGATACTATATAGATTGTACCAAAGTGTAAATCAAAAGGATAGACCGTTACATATACTACAGCTACGCCGCGCCGGCACAACCTCAAAACATACACAAACTTACTCTATCAGAGCGAGCGGAGGATGCCCTCAGTGTCGGCATATAACAAATTCAGGAGCCAGCCTCTTAACAAAAAGTATCGCAAGATTAATGAAGGAATCGGCCAAATCGCCTTCCGAAACTGGAGGCCATCAGCGGTACAGAAATCTTGAAAAGCCTTTTGGAAAGCAATGACTCATAGGCATTATAGGCATATAGACTCATAGACTGTATATTACATAAATATTTACATAATTTTTGAATTATGTAAATATAGTTATTATAAAAATATTGATAAGTATGACATTTGCTAATTACATTATTTAGAGCAGTATTAACAACAATTTATTATTAACCAATTATTTTGTTATTAACAAAATGTAATAATAAAATAGGCACAATTATTTAAGTCGTATTATTAAGGTAATTATCTTCATATTTAGTTAAGCTCATTAGAACATTTAAAAATAATAATTTAGTTTAGCAACCATTAGTATCGATACGGACATAACAAGAAGTGAAAGTTTATGAAAACATGTTTATTTCTAAAGTTATTGTAAATGAATTCAAATCCTTCAATAAGTCATGACTTGGATTGACACAAAAAAATCTTGGTAGGTAGGTATAACAGCGGTTTACTTACTAAAATATAAATAGATGTCGTTAATCTAGGCTGCGTGCTAGTATAATATGTAAAATGTATAACAAGAAGAAATAAAAAAATAGTTGGTCTGAGAAATTCAATTCCCTGAAATAAATTAGTGAGCCCATTTCTCTGTCATTTCCTATTATAATCCCTTTTCCTTAATACTACTAAAATGGATACCTCATTTGCAGCACCTATACTGTTTTTCGCATAGCATGGTTTTTTGGTATTTGAAGTTACTAGAGACGTAGCGCCGATGAATATATATTAATAAATATCATCAATACTAATAATAAATCTGTAAGTGTAGGTATTGTATGTATATATGTATGTATGTATGTTCCTCCATAACTCTGAAACGAATAAACTGATTTTCATGAAACTTGGTAGATAAACATTTGGACGTACGGGACACAGGATAGGCTACTTAATATTTTTCAACGCGGACGAAGTCGTGGGCACCAGCTAGTATATTAATAAATCTAATTAAAATATGTCGAAAAACATACTGAAATATTAAAATACATAAAAAATAAGAACAATTCAAAATTAAATTGTACTTTTAATGCTGATATCTAAACGTTAAAATTTAATTATGTACATCATAATTTAACAATGATTGTAAAAGCGAAAGGATGTGCGTAATGTCTATATATTGGATAATGGGTAAATATTGCGTGGGCATCATTACACTACGCATCGTAACCGCCGTAGAGTGAGTTTTTGAGTATAGGTACATTAAAGTTTTGTAGGGTTCTTAAGTTAGCATTTCTTTTTTTATTGTTAAACTCAGCATACACGCTGACAGTCCACTTGATGGTAGGTGGCTACCGTCGCCTATAACACAAACAACGCCACTGGTACTGCAAAAGCACTGCCGACAATAGTAGGATCAACGATAGGGATTAGGAATGAATATGAAAATGGGACCTGGCATCTCTTAATCACCGAAAAACAATAGCATACGTGCTATTATTTCACGGTGGTCTTCTGTAAGGGGGTGGTAACTGTCGCCAGACGGTCTACAAAAGTGACTGCAAATGCAGCGTGCCCTGTCACTACTTAAAATATAAATTTCAATGTTAAAAAATATAGGGTATTGCTATGAAGCAGTTTTTCCTTAACGTCTCAAAAGCAGCGGTCTATTTCAATTTGCTACGTTCATAGATGCAGTTATTGTACCTAATAAACATTCCTTGATATGTTGTATCAGTGTCTCACTCGATATACCTTCAGCAAATAAGATAAGATTGCGTTCAATTAAAGCAGTCATTGTCTAATTGACACAATGAGAGCTATCTATATATATTTGCTTTTTACTTCGCATAAATGTTTCAAATTTTCCACTATTCTTCAGTTTTATAATAAGTGTACATTTTCAATTTATTTTTACATAAAAGTCGTTAGACAGGCTGACGGTCCACCTGATGGTAGATGGTGAGTTTACTGCTTTTATAGTATAATACTCGCAAGGGTGCAATTTTTTTACAGAAAATTATACATTAAAAAAACCTTTCTCGTTTAACGCTTTTTCATTAGTGAAAACCGCAGTGAAATCAGTTTTTGAATTTTTGAGATTAGCGCGAACAAACAGACATACAGACAGACAGACGCGGCGAGGGGACTTTGTTTTATAATATGTAATGACAATACTATAATAATTAAATAAATATTTATTTTAAAGATATCTATTTTAAATAGTAATAGATAAATTTCACATAAATTTATTCGAAAGACTGTTTACTATGTTATAGTATTGTTACGCGCAGGGTACGTTAAAATGCCGTTTAGGGGTATAGGAACACGATTTATTATTACAGACCAAGATGACTTCCAATATTACAGAGCTTCTCCAATCAAACCGTAAAACTTGCCAAAAGTCGTCGCTAATTCACTCTACGTCTCAACTATGCACTGTCGCAAATGTCTTCGTAAAAGCTCCCAAGTGTTGTTAATGTATCGCTAGTTATCGCACAACTGTTCTCTCGAGCGATCGCACCCGTATTTATACTCGCGCAGAAAGTTGTGGAAATTACTGGAAAATTTAAAAGTCGTAAACAAGTTTATCAAAGCTTCTCGAAGGCTATTGCTGTCAAAGGAATCTGAACCTTATGTCGCAACCATAAGGAACAGTTTGCTTTGAAACGAATCAAAGAAGGGGCGTGGTCACCTATTCATTGTGCCGCCCCGAGCCCGACTAAGTGTGTGGAATTTTCCGCCGTCCAGATCTTACGCTATCGAGAATGTTCCATACTCTGATCGTAACATTACCCCCCTCTTAGTTATGATCGTCCCGATCATCATTCGTACCGTGATACTTCGTCAAACGGTCAATGTGTACGACCTTCGGTTTTCCTCTTTGCCCCTTTTTGATTCGGTAGGTGACGTCGTTAATTTTTGTAACCACATTGTAAGGTCCTTCCCATCGTGCTTGTAGCTTTGGGCTTTTGCCCTTTCTTCTGAGGGGATTGTGAAGCCATACGAGAGTTCCCTCTTCAAAACCGTTGATGTTTGATTTCCTATCATAACGGGTTTTCATTTTTTCACCGGTCTTGAGACTGCACTCGCGAACTAGCTTGTGCACTTCGTCCAGCTGTTCGCGAAGATCGCTGACATAATCCGTCACAAGCTTCGGGCTATTCGGTGGAGACCCTGTTATTGCATCGACCGGTAGCCTTATTTCTCGTCCAAAATTCACTTTGGCTGGTGTAACACCAGTACTGTCGTGTACAGCGGAGCGATAAGACAGCAAGAAAAGAGGTATGTATTGGTCCCAGTCTCTCTGATGTGAGTCGACTACTTTAGCTAAATTATTTTCCAATGTTTGGTTAAACCTTTCGACCATTCCGTCTGACTGAGGATGAGCTGGTGTCGTACGGGTCTTATGTATACCGAGAAGGTTGCACATCTCTTGAAATAGGGTTGATTCGAAATTCCTCCCCTGATCGGAGTGTATTTCCAGAGGTACGCCATACCGACAGATTACATCCTGAACTAGCTTCTTGGCAACGGTTTTAGCTTCTTGGTTAGGGGTTGCAAATACTTCTGGCCATTTGCTGAAATAGTCCTGCACTACAACGATGTATTTGTTACCATCCTCAGTTTCAGGAAACGGCCCGGCCACGTCAATAGCGATACGTTCCCATGGTGCTCCAACATTGTAGAGCTTCAGTTTTCCTCTACTTCTTGTCTGCGGTCCCTTGACTGAAGCGCATGTGTTGCATTTACGACACCAATCTTCTACGTCTTCCCGGCAATGGACCCAGTAGAATCGCTGTCGCACTTTCAAAAGGGTTTTCCTCACTCCAAGATGACCACCAGACACCCCATCATGAATATGACGTAGCAGAGGAGATACCTTGCTTCGAGGGACTACAACCTGTACCGTAACCTGATGTCCGGTATTAGACTCCCATTTCCTACATAAGACTCCGCCTTCCAGGGCCAAACTATCCCATTGAGCCCAATAGCTTTTTGTAACAGGACTGGAAGCTGACACGTCCGCCCACTCAGGTTTCACTCCTTTTTTCATCCAATCTAAGATTAATCGCAGGTCGTCATCTTCCTCTTGCGCCTTCCTCATATTTTCTCCACACCAGTCGTCGTCTAATCCTTGGGTACGGATAATTCTTACAGATTCCTGTGACTCTTGTTTCCTGCAGTGTTTACAGGTTTCAGGACATGGTCTTCTCGCTAGAGCGTCAGCGTTACCATGACCTTTTCCACTTCGATGTTCTGTTGCAAAATGGAATTCCTGCAATTGCTCAATCCACCGTGCTACCTGTCCTTCAGGACTTTTAAATTGAAGGAGCCATTTAAGTGCAGCATGGTCCGTCCTTAAGGTGAACTCACGTCCAATGAGATATTTGTGAAAATGTTGCAAGGTCTTCACTACAGCTAACAACTCTCGACGTGTAACACAGTAGTTCCTCTCTGGTCTGGAAAGCGTTTTGCTGTAGTATGCAATCACAACTTGTTTGTCTCCTTGCACTTGTGATAACACTCCACCAATACCCGTGTTGCTGGCATCCGTATCCACAATGAATCTTCCATTCCGTGTCGGATAGCCTAAAATCGGGGATTCACATAAACGCTGTTTCAGTTCTTTGAAAGCGTTGTCACAATTTGCATCCCAAGAAAACACTTGTTTATCTTCAGTCAGGCGATGGAGGGGTTTGGCTATTATTGAGAAATTCTTGACAAAGCGCCTGTAATATGCGCATAAGCCAAGAAAGGATCTGACTTCCGTTTTATTCTTTGGTGTAGGCCAATCTTTTACAGCTTTGATCTTTTCTGGGTCTGTTTGAACTCCTTCCTTGGTGATGATGTGCCCCAGATAGCTAACTGCGTTACTAAAGAAGGTACACTTTTTGGGACTCAGTTTTAAGTTTGCCTCACGTAGACGGTTGAACACCTTTTCAAGGTTTTGGAGATGTTCCTTGAAGTCACGACCCATGATGATTACGTCGTCCAGGTACACCAGGCAAACATCTCCCAGAAGACCCACCATAACTCTGTCCATAAGGCGCTCAAACGTTGCGGGAGCATTACACAAACCAAACGGCATGACATTGAATTGCCAAAGTCCATTTCCGATGCCCGTAGAGAATGCTGTTTTCTCCTTATCCTCTGGAATTATTTCCACCTGCCGTACCCACTTTTAAGGTCAACGGTGGAAAACCATTCCATTCCACTGAGCATATCTAAAGTGTCATCAATACGCGGTAGAGGGTAGCTGTCCTTCTTGGTAACGTCGTTCAGCCTTCGGTAGTCTACGCAGAACCTGGTTGTGCCATCTTTCTTCTTCACCAGCACCACAGGTGACGACCAGGGGCTTGTAGATGGTTCGATGATATTGTTTGCCGCCATATCCCTTATCATATCTGCAACTTCAGCTTCTTTTGCCCACGGGATTCGACGAGGTCTTTGTCGTATAGGTCTTGAATCGCCGGTGTCTATTCTGTGCTTCACAAGTCCTGTTCTACCGCAATCATTGCCTACGGCAAAAATGTCTTTGAACCGCATTAAAAGATCCTGAGCTTGTCTCAACTGAACTGACGACAAATTTCCTTTCAACGGATCCAATAACTGCGATACCTGGTAATCTGTGCTTATTCCTGCGTTTGTTGTACTGCTTATACGTCTTAAGTACTTCACTTCCTGACACTTTCCAACTATGCAGTTTCTTTTCAGCTGTACCTCTTCATTGCTGAGATTTAAAATTCTTACTCTGCCTATCCTGTTTGTCATTAGTAGTGTTCTGGCCATTATCCAATTAGGATGTGTTCCTTCATCCTCCGCGATGACACATAATCCGTTCTTGACGTTAGGTGAGAATTTGGTCATTACTAGATTTTCTGATCTTGGGGCTAGTTTCACATCCTTTAAACAATAGAGTGTACACGGGGTCGATCCTTCTAAGAAAACTTCTTGATCAGGAAATTTGAGTACTCCTTGGTCAACGTTCAAAATACAACGGTGATTTTTTAAGAAATCCAATCCTAATATGCAGTCGTCAGTAATATTGGCAATTAGCACTGAGTTTGAGTACAACTGACTACCAATTCCAATTTCTATGTCTGTGTCACCGAGGACGGGTACTGGCTGGCCCGTTGCTGTTCGCAGCTGACATGTTGAAGATCGTTGCTTCCATGAAATAGTTCGTTTTAATAGTTCAGGTCTTACAATGGTGCGCGATGCTCCTGTGTCTATTGTGAACCTGCACGTTTTCCCGTTCAGCGTACCTTCGATGATTAAACTGTTTCCGTTAGAAGCTTGTCTGATAGTAATAGCAGGGGCTTTCTTTCTCCAAGCAAGTGCCTGCCCCGCGGCCCTGGCCCGCGCTTAGTTTAACTGCCCCTTCGTCAACTTGGGTCTCCATCTCTGAGACACTCTTTCTTTTCTTCTTTGGGCAGTCCACCCTTATGTGCCCTTTTTCACCGCAGCCATAACAGGTCGGACCATAGCGAGGCTTTCGCTCCTCGGCTATCAGCTCCCTGACCTTGAATGGCCTTGTGTCACGCCGTACAGCTTCCACTTCTAGAGCATGTGCCAGTGCACTCTTCAGGCTCTGATGGTGACCCAATCGCACCGCTGCGCGAACTTCGCCGTCCTTTATGCCGTCTACAAAGGCTTGGAGCAGAGTTATTTCTATTGCATTCGGTGTCGATATATAGGCGCGTCGAACTAATCTTTCGATTTCGTCAGCCCACTGCTGGAGTGTTTCCGTGGGCCTCTGTATGCGATCGCGTAGTTGTGCCCTATACGTGTGCTCCATATGCTTGTCACCATACCGTGTCTCTAGGGCTTCCAATAGGGCTTGCAGGGACCTTCCTTCTGTAGGGAGTCGCTCCAGAATCAGTTGGGCGTCTCCTCTTAAGGCTAGAGTCAACGCCATGAACGCTTGATCCTCGGTCCAACCGCTGCAGTTAGAGAGGGTTTCGAATTGGTACTTATAGGCTGTCCAGGACGATGTGCCATCAAACCGTGGCAAGTCCAATCTGCCTTGTGTAAGTACCGGCGCAGTGAGGACTGCCTCCCTCGTCATCAACTTCTGCACTTTTTCGGCGAGCGCTTGGTGGCGACTGTCGGTTTTCTCGAGTCTCTCTTCCAGGCCTTCGACTTTCAGTGAGACCCCTTTTACTTCGGACTCTACCTGTTTAACTTTGTCGCAGATTGTTTCAAGGCTTGTGTCCAATTTTGAAAGCATCATTTGGCTAGCCGATTCCTGTTCACGGCGAGCGGCTTCCTGATTGGCTTGTATGCTCTGTACAGCAGCTAGCAGCGCAGCGAGGTCCATCGACGGGCTCGATGAAGGTGCTGCCGTAGGAAGCAGGTCAGCATCGGTGCCTTCCTCCGGCTCCTCAAGTCCTCGTTGTCTCGCAGCATCCATTTCCACTTGTCTCCTTGTCCGTGGAGTACGAGTTCCTTCGTCCCGTGGCATTAACGGCATTCCGCTTCTGACACCAGTTGTTACGCGCAGGGTACGTTAAAATGCCGTTTAGGGGTATAGGAACACGATTTATTATTACAGACCAAGATGACTTCCAATATTACAGAGCTTCTCCAATCAAACCGTAAAACTTGCCAAAAGTCGTCGCTAATTCACTCTACGTCTCAACTATGCACTGTCGCAAATGTCTTCGTAAAAGCTCCCAAGTGTTGTTAATGTATCGCTAGTTATCGCACAACTGTTCTCTCGAGCGACCGCACCCGTATTTATACTCGCGCAGAAAGTTGTGGAAATTACTGGAAAATTTAAAAGTCGTAAACAAGTTTATCAAAGCTTCTCGAAGGCTATTGCTGTCAAAGGAATCTGAACCTTATGTCGCAACCATAAGGAACAGTTTGCTTTAAAACGAATCAAAGAAGGGGCGTGGTCACCTATTCATTGTGCCGCCCCGAGCCCGACTAAGTGTGTGGAATTTTCCGCCGTCCAGATCTTACGCTATCGAGAATGTTCCATACTCTGATCGTAACAGTATAAATTTAATTTCATGCAAAACATGAGCTGAATTTCGCCTTGCTTTTCAATGTTACATATTAGTATTATTAGTGACTAATACCTACTTCCTATTTGTCACTATATAACCTTAAAATATCTTACATCGTTAAGTTATTCTAGATTCTTAGGCCAAAAATAGACTATGTATTTATTGACTTTAATAGATCGGCTAACATTTTTTTTTAATTAACAATTCTCTTACATAAGACATCGTGAAATAACAGCATGTGTGCTGTTGTGTTTTGGTGGGTGAGTAATAAGGGATGCCAAAGAGCATCCCCTATCCCTTCCCTTCCTATCTCTTATCATTAATACTACTATGTCATCAGCGCATTTGCAGCACCTGATCTGTGGCGTTGCTTGTGTTATAGGCAACGGTATCCACCTACCACCAAGTGGACCGTCAGCCTGTCTGTCTGTCATAAGAAATGATTAGTTTCTATCGTTTTCTAGGCTTATTTAATACCCAATGGACGTAATTTACGTACGTGCTCAACACGCAATGAAGATAAAAATACATGGGTTTAATTGATTCTTTGTTATAAAATGTACTGTTGTTAACAAGGTTTTTCTATGAATTTTAAAACCTAACATGATTTTATTCCTTGACCATGATTTTATTATCATTAAAACCACTAAAGTACGTGTTATTTTTTTCAGAACAAAACATTAATATCCAATAAAATAATAATATATTTCAAAAATAGATTAACATAATTTATAACTGAATAATATATTTTCTTCCATTTTTTCTTTCTAACAGCTTAGATAAAAGATACCTATACTATATTACATGTTATAGGTAAATAAGTATCACATATGATTTGTCAAACTTTTGATGTTTTTGTTTAATTTAAGTATCTATCCATTTAATTTTGTAGGTACAAAACAATTTATAATTTGTTGTAAATGAAGTAAGCAGCGGTCAACGTCTCATAAATCTGAATGCCTTTCCTTTAGTACTCCGCGGTAACATTGCGCAGCAGCGCCTAAGAGGGCGATATTGCAGTTTCGAAACTAACACGAAACGAAATAACTAATACAATGAAGCAGTTTAGACATAGCTCCATTACGTGACAACAGTGTCATGTTGAACTTTATTAAATATTAAGAATTAAGTATAACTAGTTCTATTGATTAGTTCATGGATAAATAAATTTAATTAAATTATTATATTGGAACTTATCACGCCGCATGTATAGGTGATATTAGGTATATCCAACTAATAATCCCATTAATATTATAAATGAGAAAGTTTGTTTTGCGGCAGTAGTCGTCTCGCTCAATTTTATTTCGTACGAATTGTGCGAAAAGCCAACTTTAAATTTTATATATTATTTTTAGTAGTCGTCTCGCACACTTTGGGTTTTATAGAAGAAAAAAATGAACAGTCGTGTACGACAATGAAATATGTAAATTAGATAAATCGAAAGATAAATAAATTACTGTAAAGAGGATATATGTTACTAATGTGTTTATGGTTTTACGTTGCTATGGATATTATGTTGTTATTATAATATTCTATTCTTTTCTTAAATCTGTCAACGAATGTATTCTAATTTACTTTAACTAAAATAATATACGTCTTTACTTGTTTAATCCTTTATTTGATTTCACATCAAAAACTTAATAATTACTTAGTTTTAAACATGTAAAATTCAGATATTACTATTTGTTACTTAATCAAGCAAAAACGGCAAAACGAATTTGGATGAAATTTGGCACACAGATAGTTTATTACCTGGATTAACATTATAGGGTACTTTTTATCCTGAAAAAAATTTAGGTAACGGAGGGATCGTCTAGAAATACAAAAAAAAATCGGCGCCACTTTCGTCAAAGCTATAAAGATGTCAGGAGTTTTTCAGGCGTTATATTTTTGATTTTTAACGCGGACAAGGTCGCGTGCAACAGCTAGTTTAGTCTATTGGTAGGTATACTAAATTGTATAATAAAGATAAAGAAAAATACAATAAAAAAGTCTATTGGTAATAATAGATAGTCTATTGGTAGTTATATTATAACAAAGAGACATAACAATATATTTATGTTTATTACATATACGATAACAATAATAATTTCTTTTGTATAAAAAATAAATAATATATTACTTAGGGCGTCTCTCACCAACCACAAGTAAAGTGTTAATTAGTTACTTTTTAAGTAACGCTGATTGGCGAGTAAATGTTACGAGTATCTTGTTTCATATTTCATTGAAATTACTCTTGAGTATTGAGTAATGCTCAGTAAATGGCGGTTAGCCTACTTGACACTTTACTCAGAGATGGTGAAAGAGGCCCTTATTCAATATTGTTCCCAGTTTAATATTTCTTTGATATATTCAAGAAAATATTTAGCGCGTTTTCTGTTTTTAGCAAATGTGTTTCACATATAAATTGATGAGCTTGTTTTCCACAATATAATTGGGCGGTAGGTAATTCAATAAAAATTCTAATAAAATTAAACAGGCCCATGCAATTAATGTTTATTTAACAGACCAATTATGTATTCGTCGGTTATTATGTATTTATATCGGTCCGTATTCCTTGTTACTACATGTATTATATAACATGTAATATAAACAAACATTAGATATTATTAGTATTTTTTGATGATCCATTGGGAACATTCTTTTTTTCTGGATGAAAGGTACCCTTATGTCCTTTTCTGTATCCCTGACGTGTATGCAAAATTTAATAATGACCGGTTGAGTAGTTAAGGTGTGAAAAGGTAACCGACAGACAGAGTTTCTTTCACATTTATAATTTCCCCTCCCCCTATTCCGGCTTCGCGCGGGTGTAATTATCTTCTGCAATTTAAAACAAAGTTTCAAACAACAACACTCTTTTAATTTGTTATTGACGGTTAACATTAGATGTTCAAAAGTAAACTTATTTACATACTATTACTACCATTATTTATTTCATAAAAATATTAGTTATGTACTTATAATATTTTAACTAATCCTTCCTTATATATATAAAAATTACGTGTCACATGTTTGTCCGCGATGAACTCCCAAACTACTGAACCGATTTTGATAAAATTTCGTAACTATATGTAATTTGGTCCAACTTAAAAGACAGGATAGTTTGTATCTCATTTTGTTTATTATTTTTTTGCAAATTATATAATATTATGAACATAGCGCCATCTGTTGATACCTATTCAATCCAGCAATTATTTATCTGTGAGTTCCAAAAGATTCTAACAGATGGCGTTGTAAGGTAATTTTATCAGCTGGATTGAGTAAAAAATTGAACCCGTGCGAAGCCGGGAGCGGGCCACTAGTAACTAAAAAAATCATTGAAATAGTTATAAAAATTATATAATTGTAATGTAGAGAAATTTTATTGAACTTTTTCTAATGTAATATCTGTAATAATTAATATATAATTATAAACGCGCAAGTTTGTATGTTTATTAATCAATCACGCAAAAACGGCTGAGCGGATTTGGATAAATCTGGCACACAAATAGTTTATTACCTGGATAAACATATAGGATAGTGCTTATCATGGGATTTTTTTTGAATCCTGTAGAATTTTCAAAAAACTAAGTACAGCGTGCACGAAGTCGCGGGAGCAGCTAGTATATTATAAAATAAAGACGCTGTCGGCCTCTTGTCTATTTTCCGCTAATTTCATCAATTGACGGATTTTATTCATTTTACAATAATGGAAAAAGCGATAAAAGTTTTAGGTGTAATTTTCAAAAAATATTACATCCATTCGAAACCGGGGCGTGTCGCTAGTACATAATATAACATTATTTGTCTATCACTTTAGAGTACCATTTTGATGTTAAAAAGTATTTTTTTATTTTAACACAGAAGTTGTAACCGCAAAAAACATAAGTGTTCTAGATAATATTCATCGTCGTTTATCAACGTCATTAACTGGTACAGGTTTTTTTATGTTTATTCTTTAAATTTTTTCCTAAGTTTTTTTTTATAGTTTTTTTGAAACTAAACTAAATTAGATTAAAATTTTAAAATTAATTATATCTCCAAATATAAATACATAAATTGTAAAGTAATAATGAATAAGAAATGGGGTTGATAGATATCTAATAAATCCTAGTACCAACTACCATCAGTTATCTCGTGTTCACCAATCTTAACTCATTTCTTAATGTGTAAGTCAAAGTTGTCGCATTTTAATATAACAAAGCATTTTACTATGCACAAAATGAAATTGATATTGTTTGTCGGATCTAGGAGCCACAGGATGATAGTGCATAATAAGTGGAGTATATATATATAGGTATATATATCAAATTTAGGTTACGTAAGTTGTTGTCTACAAAACTAGCCGATGGATTAATTTGAAATTTTTACACAATGTTGCATTTTCACAGAAGAGTCTTTTTATATATTTTTTATTCCAAAATAAACGAGCCACGGAGAAGCGTGGCCGGGTTCATCTAGTAATCACATTTTAAAAAATCGGGAAGCAGGATGATGAATCATGATGTAAAGTGGCTACCATTGCCTATTGACAAAAACAATACCAACGTGTTCACAAGAGGGGTGACGAAATTAATAGGACAAAGGAAAAGTTTCATTTTAATGGAAGGGTCTTTTTATATATTTTTTTTTCCAAAATACAAAAAAAAAACGAGCCACGGCGAAGCGTGGCCGGGTTCATCTAGTAATCACATTTAAAAAAATCAGTAAAAATTTAATCGCAAATTTTTATTTAACGATCGGGAAGCAGGATGATGAATCATGATGTAAAGTGGCTACCATTGCCTATTGACGAAAACAATACCAACGTGTCCACAAGAGGGGTGACGAAATTAATGGGATAAAGGAAAAGTTTAAGGGATTAGGAGCCGTACCCATTTTTTTTTTGTTTAACATTTATTTACTTATTAATTAAACCGTACTTTAGTACTTCGCTATTTTTTTTATTTATATATATTATGCAGCGTCTATTGTATACGCTGAAATACAACGCATGCACTCATTTTATTCTTCTAGACTTGATTTTGTTCTAAGACCGCGAAATACACGTGTCGAACGTGTTATGTTTTCGGCTCAATTTTTTGATTTTAGATAAGACCCGACTTTAAAAAAATATTACTTGCTATGGCTGTGCACATTTTATTCGAAGTAAGGATGTTTACGTTTAGGAGGACTTTCCTTTGATAATTTTTTAGTTAAAATCGAATGACTGAGTCGCTAAAATCGTAATTAACACGGTATTTTATTGCCAACTTGACAAAAAAAAACGAACAAATTAGATTTAAGAAATTTGATTTAGATTTAATAATTTAGAATGTAATTTAATTTAATGTAGTTAATAATTTAAATTTCACGTAGATTGCCATATATCTAAAAATTTTATTAATAACCTTCACATGACTAGTTGCAAATATAAATCGATACATAAATCGATTTATTACACATTAATATGTAATGCCTTTAATTTTAAGCTTAGAATTAATATTTTTGTAGAAAAAAGACAAAATAAAAATAATATAGTCCACTTGAATGTTTATCGCAAAATTATTCTTTTTTCTAAGAAATAAATAATAATGATTGGAATGATTATTTGTTTTACAAATCGTTATACTATTTTTGTATAGAATAAACATTGCCAATTAACTTCAATCATGTCACAAATTTAAGAAGAAAAATTATTATATTATAAAATGTCTACATAAATAAAAATTAAGGTAGACTTAAAATAAACTGTTTATTAAAATGTAAGTGGTATTGTAATTATATAATGTAGCATAATTAAAATTTATGTAAGTCCTTGATTTAATTTTATAATTATGTAATTAACAAGTCATAGACAAAAAATAAACATACAATCAATAATCCTAATGTGTATTTAGTCCTCTCTTTTTATCTTGTTTTTTTAACAATAAATAAAGAGGACAGATACTGCAATCATATTTATGTGTCGTGTTCTCATTTTTACTGGCATGTTTGTAGCGCTATATATTAAGATAAAATCGTATAAAAGCAATCAATTCTTTTACTTTATTAATTAGCCTAGTACTTACTTTTGAAGAGACCCATTTTAAAACACTTCCTCATTGTGTTTGATATCGAATTAACTCTGTTTACTTCGCCCATGTGTATTGAAGTGTGGACAGTTTTGGCTTTCGCGCTATACCACTTTTTTCAGTAATTAAATTAGATATTGCTGAGCGCGATATGAAAAACCACGATTTATTTTACGCGAATGCTACACGCTAGCAGGAGATCTCTACGAACTGATTGTTTAGACTGAAGGCAACTGAGATGCAGGCCGTTTATGATAGCCGCGTCGGCTGACGCGAATGGCAGGCCCTTGGCGGGTAGCGGCGCGGCGCGGCGTTCACCGGTGAACACGCATACGTCGTAATAAACAACAGTCTCATATTGATACTCGTACGTGAGGACCGAGGATTTTCTTTTTAGGAATTTTTTAAGAACGAAGTAGTTTGAAATTTGATACATTTAAAAATTATATGGCCCACGACTTTGTTCGCGTTGAAAAATTACAATTATAACACATTGAGAAAATATCTGAAAATCTTCTTCCACTGATGTATGTAACATCTGATATAACGCCTGACATCTTTATCGCTGTGGCGATGTTTTATATTTTTAGACAATCTCTCAGGACCGTAAAATTTTATCAAGATAAAAAGCATTTTAAAAATATTTTAATAATAATTAAAAAAAATATTTTAAAGATAATCCAGGTAATCCCTCGGGAACCTACGTATTTCTAGGATAAAAAGTATCCAGGTAATAAACTATTTGTGTGCCAAATTTGATCCAAATCTGTTAAGCCGTTTATGCGTGAAAGAGTAACAAACATCCATACATCCATTCTCACAAACTTTCGCATTTATTAATTATTAATTAAATTAATTAAAAAATGTTTGACACTCTGTTCGAGAAATTAAATTAATTACTGAGCGACCAATATTTATCTTAATTCTACTTCAAATTTAAAGATTTGGCACATATCTGACGTACCGCCCCGTCATATATGTGTGCCGATCCTTTACAGTTTCTTCACCTTGTGCTTCTGTAAATATTGTATACTTACAGATAAAACTCTAATATATATTTTAATTGTTATTGCAGACTCATGGTGCCATAAAGGCTAATCTTAAACCATTCGCTCAGTGTTGTTGTTAGATGATATCACGTGTCCTATTATATGCTTATAATTTAAAAAGATCTCTTAACAACACAGAGAAGGCCAACGCTGTTACTTTTAATGTGTGATAATTATTCACATTATTTGTTCATTAATGCGCTTTTTTCAGTTACTGTTTTAGCATAAACTCACTGTCTAAAATTTTTCCTTACTAATAAGTAAATGTGGTTTTGTAGTTTTTTGCGCTTCGTAATTAAGTATTCTACAAAAAACAAAATTGTGTGCTTTTCATAAAAAATAACAACTTAACATCGGGCTAAAGTACATTTATTACAAAAATGATGAAAGGAAGGGAAATAATTTACAAATTAAGAATAATTTGTTGTTGTCGTTATATCATAATAATTAAGAAATTATTTCCAACATTTTTTCGAAATTTGGTAAACTAATTAGCAAATATGAAAATCTGATCAGATGAAAATCTGGTATCGATAAAAGCAACAAAATAAAAGTAAAACAAATGATTTCAGACAGATTTAATATACTGAGTGCATATTGAGTTCTTATCAAATTAACAATAACTCGGTTTGAAAACATTTTTCTACTACTTTAATACTGGGTTCACTCAATTGACACGGCTATAAATCTCGAATATTTATTAGTATAGTGGGTTGTCAAAGCTTAAATGAAAGTTATTAAATTTAAATTTGAATTGAATTAAAAAGTAATTAAAGTTACACACTTTATTATGTAGTATTTTAAATTTATTTACTTACAACTTGTTTATCGTTAGTCAAAAACTATTATTTCATGGCCGCCTCTTTGAACTCAAGTTTCACATGAAGTACAGTCAAATTAAGCCGAATATGGGCATAGGGTTTTGTATGTTGGGTCGGCAGATGACTAAGCTTGCTTATCCTAAACTAAAAATGGCGTTGAATAACGACGAAAAAAAGAACGACACAGTTTGCTTAAATCGTCTATTTTTTGTAAACTTACACAGCCTGTAGTTCCTAAAGTATTGATCGCAGAGTAAAAATGAATAATATCCAATTTGTAGAAAATTTTATGTAGAAACTTTTGTCAGAAGTAATCATTATGCTATTTCTACAGATAGCCCCCACCCTTGAGGATTTTTAGTATATTCATGTGGATACAATTATTTCCCCTGATTTTTCTAATTTGACTGGGCTAATGTGTTTAGACCGACATCAGAATAGACGTCGGGTTAACATATGCAAATAATAGATTTTCCAGAATGCTAATTTGAATAATTAAAAAAAAGTGAGGTCCCGTAAGTAAAAGCACACTGCTTTTATTAATAAATAAAATTTATAACGAACTATCTGTGCCCGCGACTTCGTAGGCGTGGTACGGTATTATTTCAACTAACTCTTTCGTTTGTGAACCGATTGGAATAAAACAAACTAGATGATAAAATTTTCAAAAAACGAACTACAATACGTACGAAGTCGCTGACACATCTAGTACGTTTTTAATATTTTATCTTTATTTTGAAAAAAGAAATTGGATTTTTTTTAACAATTTGATAATTGCCTATAATGAAGCATAGTCACCGCACCGATCCTATGATGTCATTACAGGTAAAATTAAGTGTACAACCATTACTTAATGGCTTCATTATTAAATGTTCTTTAATATTCCATTCTTATATAAAACCCCTGTTTTAGTTCTTGGATAGTTCATACGCTTTCGTGCAGTTCATCGTTCAATAGTCTGGAATCTTAACAGGAGTCAGTTTACTTATTAAGCGTAAGTTTTTATTTTTTTTATTTTAGTGCAACAATTTTTTTAAAGTTTTGTCTAAGTTGTTTAAAATATTCCTCCTAAGTTGTAGTTAAATCTGTAATAATATTATGTTAGTGGTGAAGTTTGTATATTTCATTGTTTTTATGTAGAAAAAAAAATGGTGAAAGAATTTTCGAATTCTTCCAATAGTCATAATAGAATTTCAGGATGGGCATAGGCTAAACATCCCAAACGGGCGAATCCGCGGGCACTATCTATGTATCTGAAGATAAAGATACAACGCTTGACAAAAGTACCTATAATGTCAGAAGTCAATTATTTTGCCAAACGTCTTTATTGTCCTTTATTTTTCAACGCGGACGAAGTTGTATACGTAAAGCCAGTGATTATTAAATGTAGATTTGTTACAAATTTTTAAAAATTTCAATAAAATTAGAGTAATAGATTAGAGTAATAAGTATATAATTATAGAGACCAAGGTGTATTGAAATGACAATGAATTAAGGTTAAACTCAACGTATCGATATCTGATAAAAATATTATTGGACAATACTTCAAGTACATTTACGTTGTCGTGTGTCATTTATTTTAAATATGTAACATAATTTATTTATAGTTAATATTTGCATTTCTGTCCTTTTTACCATCTCTTAATTCTCAGTGAAAATTAAGTTGTAATAAAAAAAAATCACAACTGTTATGATTCGGTTTGGACTTACTCGAAGATTTTTAGTATATATAGTATGAACTTGAAAATTATTATCATTGTAATGAAATTAAAAAAATTATTGCTTAAAAAGATTTTCTCGTGCTTACATAATTCATAATACCTTGAACGTTAAATATAATTTAAAGTTGCACTTTAATTGAGGACATACAAAGCCAGGGCAGGCAACTAGTAAATAAGCGAAAGGTTATTGATTTAAAGCAAGGTCTGTTTAAAGATAAACTAACAAATCTATATGTATAAAAATGTTGTGTTGGTTTGTGTATAACTCATAAACTCGAAAGCTGATGGTTTGACTTGAAATTTTTACACAATACGCCATCTGCCGAAAGCGAGGAGAACTAATTCGCCAACGAGAACCGTTTTCACATTTAAAGTGGAAGTTAAAGCCGAGTAATATAAGACAGCCACAGCGAAGCGTGGTCGGGTTCAGCTAGTTATATATAAGTAATTAGTAAATTTATTTTATTTTTTTACAGATGGTTCGTGCAACTATTCTATTAGGGCTTTTGTTTTGCATTGCAATTCAAAATACTTCAGCCCTATCAACTGCTAGGGACGCAAGATCCCCCAGTTTCCTTCAATCTGGAGACCTCACAGAAGCAAATGAAGGACAAGATTTAATCGGCCTTATAGTGGCGATTAAATATCAAATCAAACTAATCATACACGATCTCCTGAATCAAGCATTCAAATATTTGAAGTCAATTTTTTTGAGATATAAAGTGAACTTACTGAAGAAACTCGGCAAGTATACTCTCTCAGATTTGTTCCATGGTATATTTGATGAAGTAATATCGTTAGCTACGGAGTCAGCTACTGAGGAAGCTACGGTTACTGAAGAGGCACAATCTTTTGGTGATGATGAGAATATAGAATTAAACCCACGTCACGACATTAATGGCGATTTACTGGAAAGAATTTTCAATGCTAACTCCAAATAAGTTCATCTTTTGTAACTTTTTATTGTTTTCTTTGATTATGTAGTTAACTAACAACGTGTTCTTGATTTACAATAAAGTTATTTAATTTAAAGTACGTATTGTTTTCTTTTTCTAAACCACCTTTCTCTAAGTCTAAGGTGCAAAAGGCAAAGAAAATTATCAACATGGTATAAAATATTAGTGACTTGTATAAAATATTAGCCGTTCGAATAAAGTTGAAATTATAAAAAAAAACTCTCAACGGAGGCTTATGTATCAAAATAAACCTTTTTATTTTCACTCAGAGATTATTACTCATTCAAAGTTTAAATATTTAATTATTAGTTATTACAAACAGCACGTTAACTGTTCTAAGACAAGATTTCACAACATAACATTAAACATGAATTAGTCTACAGATAAAAAATATTAGTAATATTTTCATGTAATACGTAAAACAATGAATAAATAATCATAAGTATTACCTTGATCCAGATTGATTGCGGACACGGTAATTTAAAAACACTCCAAATAGCAACAATTAAGGTACGAGTAAATAGCTGATGACTAATTATTATCAGCTTATTATGTATTTAAGGAGATTTTTAAAATATTTGTTAGCTGTCTTATTTTTAATGAGTAAAAGTTAAGGTATTTATTTGAAAATACATTCATAACAACAGTAATAATTTGGTCTGTTTGACTTACAACAGACCTTAATGTGATGTTAATGATAAATTATTATAATTATAACTTGTTGTAGATAATACAGTAATTACCTGATTATTTATAATTATCATAATAGTTACTTTTATTTTTAATTTTCAAAATTTTTTAAAACTGCGCGTTTAATTGACTATATTTATTAAGAAAGTGAGTGTTTGTTTATTTGTTGGTCTAGTTTCGCACTAGAGTGGAGAAAAAATGACTGATTGATCGATCTGACTGTGATTGATAAATTACTTTAATAAATAAATAAATAAATGTTATAATTCACATTATTTCGAAATGTTATTATTTTAGACAAATAAATTGCAAGGTTTTTTTTTTATTATATCATCTATTTTCATCATTCTTCTGATTAATTATCTTTCTATATTATACAGTCGATATAAACGTTCAATATTAAAGTTTTAAAATATATCTTATTAATTGTAGCTTGTGGCCAATCTTGAAAAAAATTTCTTAGAGCTTTTAAACTTCCGGTTTCGGCTTCGGCCGAAGGTTGTGGCGACAGCCGATTAATCGGCTTCGGCTTCGGCCAGAAATTCTAAATTTTCTAAATTACATGAATAAATTCATGTAATTTCTAAAATTATACTTTAATATCCTTGTGTAATAGTTTCTCTAAAATGTCTGTGAGAGAATTATTGCCATTAAACTTTAGTCAGGCGATATATTGCACATAGACGAAGTTCATCTTGAAAAATATATTATTTTCGTTGTTTTATTAGCCGGTAGCTTTTATGTGAATAGTTTATAATTTTGAAAACATATACATTTAAAGAAACTGGTAAATCATCATGCTTCAACATTTGATAACCACGTAACAAATCCTTTGAGTCGATGATTGGCAAATGATCGGCTTTACGCCAGTATTTGCTATTAAATATTTTTAGGAGTTGAACAAAAAAAGTACACATTGAACATTAGTTATTCTTTTAATTTTTTTTCCTTAATATAATAGTAGCTAGTTAAAATATGATTTTACATTAATTTGATTACAATATTAGCCTAAAATATTAACCCAAAATCACAGCATTCCACAGTCATAACAGCCAATCTAGACAATAAATATACCCTTAGTGAAAATCATGTTCTTTTATTATTTCTTGGTCTGCATATTTATTTTATCATAATCTGCAGCGCATTTGCATCCCCTCGGTGTTGCTTGCGAAGCCAAAAAGTATAGTGATGCAAGTAATAATTATTATCATAATTTGTGAAGATGGATGGATGTATGGATGTTTGTTAGGTATCTACTGTTTCACTCAAAAAGATCTCAACGGAATTGCATGAAATTCGGTACACAGATAGCTTATTATCTAGATTAACATAATAGGTATTATAGGATACTTTTTGTCTTGGAAAAAGTTAGGATCCCGAGAGATCGTAGATATAAAAATATAAAACACAGCGATAAAGACATCAAATATTTTCTCACTTGTCCTCATTAAATTATAAATTACCTTTTATTTTTAATATAATATATTATTATGAACATGTCTTAGTTAAAGTGAACTGAATTATTGACAAAATATGTACATTTTTGTACAAATTGTGTCTAAAACATCCCCGAGAGAGAGATATTGCTATTATTTTTTTCGAAGGCGCATAAAGAATCATCATACAGTGCTAAATGTTCCCTTGTAATCGTTTTTTCTCAAAAATAGGATAAGATCATTTTTTATCACCATTCGTTTCGTAAAAGAAAAGGTGTTGTAGAAAAAATTAATGGTGAAAGAAACAGGTTTCCAAGAAACTACTCTGATGGCTCGGATTTACCAATTATTATTAGTTTTGAAAAATCAGTTACACCACAAAAAATCCTCGGTTAAATTAATACGAAAATACTCTTTTCCAAGTTAGCGGAAAAACTATCGCGTCAATTCTGATTCTCTGTTTTACATAATAAAGAAATATATCATACATAAATTATCTTAAATATTTTCCAAAGGTTTTTCCTAGTATAAATTTATTAATATATATGGTTAATATAATTTTTATCTCATGTGTATTTTCTTATGTTTTATTATATGTTTTAATGATGACATACGGGCAGACACCATCGAAATAATATATCTTTGCAAGTAGACACCCATTAGGTGGAAGGTCGTGTATTGTCACTGAAATACCAGGTCACAGAGATACTATTTTACAATATATTTTTATTGTCAATGTCTATTACAAACTGTGGTTATTTAACCCTTAAATTGATTCTGTCCGTTTTAACTGACACAGTGATTAGATGCACACAGACAAAATTTTACACATTTTATTTATGCGTGTGCACTAGTATAGAGAGCGGATATACTGTCCTCTTATAGTAACTCATTTAGAGGCGCGTATGTGAGCTCTGGTCGTGGAAAAAAACATTTCAAAACGTGCAACGGTTGGTTCTGTTTACACCTGTGATAAAATTAACTGAAATTGTAAGTATTGCACTGATTTTGTAAAATTTTTTTTAGTATTTCATTAAGATACGAACTAATGTACTGCATAGTGTAATTTGTTTCAAAATTGTCAGTGAAATTTTGTCAAAAAATGATTTTGATTTTAATGTCCCATAAAACGGACAATGCCAAGTAGTGTATAAATTAGGGAATCTTTTCTTAGTGCCACGTAACGGACGTTGCCAATTGCTCCTATTATAAAGTATTTCTTCGTTAGTCCTACGAAACGGACCTTGCTAATAATCTCTACTTATTATAACAATTCTCATCTGTAAATTAATAACTGTTACTAAATTATTTTTCTTTTACAGAAATAAGAGCAAGAGAACAAAAAAATTCTTTCCCTTATTTAACCTCCAGTACAATCCGAAGAGTCAGTTTGTGAGTCTGATGATAATCTTGAAGCGAAAATTATAGGGGCACGTCGATTCATTAGCAATTATTCAACTGACTCGTCTCCTCCTAGAACTATATCTCCAGAATTATACGATTTGCTGGCTGATCTCATTGATTGCGAGGAACGATACAACGATCAGAGTCAGTGATAGTAGAATCATCGCCACTTGTTACTAAATCGCCTGGCCTAGTTATACCTAGGACGTCATGTTGTATGTCCGAAACACCATCACCAATATCCTTCGCAACGCGATCTACGAGTTTGATGAAAAATTCACGGATGCCGGAAAAAACTCAACGTCGAACCAGAAAAACAGTCGTGGACTCTTCGCCTATGCCTTTACCAATGCCATTAGCAATTCTATCAAGAAAGCGTAAAAAGACACATTTTTACAATTCGCATTTAAAAATACAAAATATACTGGTTTTGTCGAAATATTAGACTCCGCCACCTATGTAGAACGACATGAACTTTAGTCCTAAGCAATATTTTCAAAAAATATTTTCATATGATTTATTAGACATGATAGTTGAAATGACTAATTTGTATTTAGTACAAAGTAGCGGAAAATCTATAGGTGTTATTAGAAAAGAAGTAGAAATTTTAGTAGATATAGAGATACTAATGGGTATCTTAGATATGCCGGCAATTGAAGATTACTGGAGTACAGATTTGAGATGAGATCACATTGCATCCGCCATGTCTCAAACGATGCATCAAGCGCTATTTACATTTTTGTGATAACACAAACATGGACAAAAATGGTCGTTACCACAAAATATCTCCAGTCATGGAGTATGTTAGACAGAAGTGTCTGAAAATAGAAGAAGAACTTTAATTTGCTATTGACGAGATAATAATACCATATAAAGGCAAAAAAGCTGGCAGCAGAAAGCAACATAACCCAAAAAACCCAACAAGTGGGGATTTAAGTTTCTAGTTCGTGCTGGTACTTCTGGCATGGTTTATGACTTTTTGCTCATGATGGGTCTAACACTTTTTCAGGAATACATTTTTCTCAATGGGAAGAGGACAATCTTGGGGTTGGAGGTAAAACAGTTGTCAGATTATGCAGGGCCATATCCAATCGAATTTTAAGTACCGTATACTTTGACAACTGGTTTACTTTACTAGAACTAGTATATTACTTACGCAATGAGATGGGAATTTTATCTTTAGGCACTATACGGAAATATAGGCTGCGTAATTGTAAATTAATAGTCACATGTGGCAGTTTAGAAGTTTACTTTTAATTTTAAGGCTTGTATTTTTTAAATATTGTCTTCAGAAGATTCCTAATTAAACTGGATCTCAATTAATTAAACAAGGTAGTTTTTTTTCCAATACTTATGTCATGGCATTGTCCGTTTTACTGGACGTCTATAAGAATAGCTTAAGTGCCGTTAAACGGGTAATGTCCGTTTTATGTGACATATAAAAAATACATAAATATACACTTTTTATGAAAAAAATCAAATATATTTTTCTTTTCTATCCCTACTGTAACCCAAAAAAGGAAATTAAATGTAAAAAATCCTAGGGAATCAATGTGTGCCAATTTAAGGGTTAATTGATAATTTAAAAAGCAACCAACTCCTTAATTCTCATATTATTAAAAATAACAACAACCAAACTTCAAGAAACTAACCAGAAGTTCTATGCTAATTTCAAGAAAATATATGCTAAAACACAGTAACCGAAAGTTTTCTATGGTTTATTATATTTTTACCATTAGAAAAAAACTTGAGGTGTCATCTGAATATAACTACAGCTTTTACTTACTATAGCTACCTGAATGTAATTATAGAAAATATTATATATAGAAACGCTCTATTAGCAGAACGTCCTAAAAGCAGCTCATCCTATTAGCAACATGTATCAAATGATCCCAACATTAAAAAGAAATTTATTGTTATCAAAACGTTCTTAAATTGAAAGGCAAGCTCAATAAGACAAATTAAATATTTATTGGAAATAATATATGCAGCTACTACCTACTTACATCAGAAAAATACAAATCCCGCATCCCGCATGCCTTTTTAATAATTTTTCCTATTATAAAAAAGGCATAAATCATTACTGACCCAAATTTGTTAACACTCAATCAAAACGCGATGGATTCATTTATACTGTGTTAAAAATTCGGAATCGGATTTTAAGGTACCTGAAGTAGGTAATTTATCACACATTGTCCGTAAAACAACCAATTATTGTTCTATAATATGTAGTTGTCGAAATAAGACATAACACCTACCTATAACTCAAAACGATTGTTACAATTCACAAAGTTTCAAAATGACCTCCACTTCATAATATCTAGAAGTATACCTATGTGTATATGTGATTGACGCGGTTTGCATTGGCCATTTATTAATTGCCAGCACTTAAAGTACACATTAATAACCTATTATTAATAATCATATCAATAAACAAGCATTAACTACAAACTAGTTAGTAGCAATAGTTTTAGAAATATTATCTAAAGTAAGTTATAAAAACATTTGTGCATATATATTACTATTAGCTACTAGGCAGTAATATATAATACCATTTGTGCATTGCCCACGACTTCGTTCCCATTGAAAAATAAAAATTATAACATTTGATAGCGCCATCTGTCTATTGTAGTTGAAATAAGAATTAGGTAAAGCGATAGAGGGGTCACGAGATCTATCGGATTTCCCTGTAATTGCCCTGTAATTGTTCTTCCTGTCTGTAAATAGTCGATGAGGATTATTCCTTTAGAATTCCAAAATATTGGTATTGTGTAATTGGTGCGCGTATCAGCTGAAATACTATGTGAATCATTATATCGTAAATAATTTTAACACGTGTACTGTTGGTGTATCTTAAAAAAATTTAAAAAAAATCGTGGCCATAACTTTTCCGACTGAGGGAACTGCCTTCTTCGGAGGAGACTCATCCGGAAAAATTCAATGCTTAGATTGTCTTTTGGTCTCTAACGGTGAAACCTCGACGTAAAAACTCCTGCGGATTTCAGTTAAAACGATCTAAACACTGCTTCGACATTGTTACTCGTATCCGCTAGTTGTCCGGTGTTAGTGATCACGGCACCCATCGCGCCGACACCTTTCTCACACCTATTTTATCTTTTAAAATTTTGATTGTCGTTCCATACGAGACACCTACGGCCTCAGCTACTTCTCGCACTTTCGTTCGGCGATCAGCGAGAATGATATCATGGACCTTTTCGACGATTTCTTCGGTAACCACGTTTGACGGGCGTCCTGGATGCTCCTCATCGAAAACAGTTGTACGACCACGCTTAAACGCGCTGAACCAATATCTTACGGTTGTCATGGACGGTGAAAGGTCCCCATAGACAGCATCAAACTTCACTTTTATTTCATCGCATGTTTTTACGTCCAAAAATAAAAAACGAATTACGGATCGGTATTACTCTTTTTCCATTTTATTGAGAAACACAAGACACGAAAGATACAAACAGCTCTCAAAAAAAACTAACCTATGAAAATAACCTCAAATTAAACACGATGACATTTAACGGACTACAGTACACGTTGGTAATGTCAATTTTACTCACCAACGCCACCTGTCGTCAAAGACGGGTACTTATTGATCGACGCAGGTATGTTGATCTAATAGATAAATCATAATTTTCTATGAAAAAAAAACTTAAAAAAACATTGTATATGTCTATAATCTATATACCTAAAATGTATAGGTATGCATCTGAAAACATTACCTACTGTGTTCTTGCTAGCTTATTATTTAATTCAAGCTTAGAGAGATGCGTTCTGAAATTTTTCAATCTAATGTTAAATATTTTTTCCATTTAAATATGTTAACTACGGTTAGATAATAACATATGATTTCTTGTTCATTTTTTACTCCAAATGGATCTGCAAAACTGCATATGTAAAAACTGCATTTATAAAAGTAGGTTGTAACAATTGGAAATGTTGTTATGGACACACACAATTATTATTTTTCTTTCAAAACGTATTAACAAAATCATAACCAACATATCATACTATAGGTCTGTTAAAAATGATTCTATTATTTAACAATTTATTACATAAATATTTAACTCATGCTATATTTTTCTAATAAAATGAAACATGTATTTTATATTTTATTGTCTTAATTACTTGAAAAACAACCTTATACTAAATCAACTTTGTGGTTGCTTTGTTGAGTATTCTGATACTAAAAAATAAGTGGGATACGTAAAAGATACAGTAAATTTTAAAATACTAAATACAGCCCAAATTACCTACAAAAAAAAACTACAATCAATGTCGTCTAGTTACCGTCAATAATTGTGCTAACCTTCGAACACAAATTTTATTCGCCCTCGTTATGCATTTAAACCGAATATAATTTGATATGCACTATAATTTATTATGTCAATGTACATAATTAATAAAGATCTTCATAATTAAATACAATGATATCTCTGTAAATAATTAATCTATACTAATATAAAGAGAGAAGATTTGTATGTATATACTGAAACTCAAAAGCTACAAGATCGATTTTGAATATTGTTTCGAAAGCTACATTATCAGCAAGTAATCTGTATAAGTAAAAACTCGGACCAATTCGACATTTCTTTTTTTCAAATATTCGTTGAAGTTCGATGAAAGTTCTTATGAAGTGAAAAATTGGAATAATTGACCGGAAAATTGCATCAGTACGAAGCCGGGGGCAAGTCTCTAGTAAGTTTAAGAAAGGATGCAGCCTCTCTTTGTGTGTTCTATAGGCTGTACAATTTATAAATACATAATGGCGAGTGCTCTAATGAGTTGATCCTATTAATTGACTATATGATTTTATTGAAAAATCTGTACGAAAGAAATTTTTGCAATGTGAAAAAGTTGTAGACATAGCAACGGGTAAAACCTAATAAAAATGTACTTGCATATTGAAAACAATAGAATTATTAATGTCATAATACAATATTATGTCATATTACCTACATTTACCTATATTGCGTTTCTTATTATTATCCTAACTATGATTAATTTCTGCTAACTATGCCTTCATTTATTGTTGTCGCCTTGATTCTTGTCACGAAATGGTTTAAAAATAGCAAGGTTCTCAGTAACTGCAGCCGTTAAAAACGATTAGTCTTACGAGAAACAATATGTCGTACAAAAATAAATTTAGGAAATATTGGTTTTTAATGGAATATTAATTTCGTTTGTGCAATTAGTGTAATTAGTCAATCAATTTTTACGTTCATGACAAAACAGGTATTAAGTAGTGCCTGTAACTAACACCTGTTTTAATACCTATAAAAATGAGTACAAAAAATATTTGTTTTTGATTATAAATTACTATGGTTTTGGTAATTGATGATATTGCTAAGAAACATATCAATAATTAAAATATGTTTAAAAAATGTTAAAAAGCGAAAGACAAAATAAAAAAAAATATAAATAAAAAAAACTTCTTTTTTTTTGTTCACACATTTTAATACAAAATTTGCATTTTGAACTGGCATTTTTAAACAAACCATTGTAAGTTGAAGAAATTAAATAGAAAGCATTTTTTTTTACCGAATAAGTACAAATAAGTAACGTATTGTCTACTTGTCTACGTGCTTTTTATAAATATCCTTTTAATCACTTTTATACAAATACTAACTGGGGCCAGCGACTTCGTACGCCCTGAAAAATAAAAAAATATAAGCAATATAAAGCCTGACATCTTTATTACTATTATAATTTTAGCAGGCGTTGGATTTTTATTTTTTGATGATCCTTCGGGAACAGACCTTTTTTTTCTGAATGAAAGGTATCCAATGTCCTTACCAATACCGTTGTCTAAGGACGTTATCAACACTTGGGTGGATGCAGCAAGAATTGAATTTACAGCAAGCTTGAAGAAGCCCATACTGTATCAAGGTTTTTTACTCATCCAGGCGGTTTGTAGAGGATCCTTATCAATTAAAAATATATAAGGATAGATTTAATATGAAACTAACGGTAATCCATTACATAAGCAAGTGTATTTGAATGTGTAAGTAAAATAAGCTGTAAAGGATCGCATTAGTGCTACCGTTAGTAACCTAACATACTTACTTTCACTGTACACAATTCTCCGAAATTCTTATTTCCTCGAAATATCCGTGAAATACTTACAAGCAATTTGCAATTACAGTTTTATCTGTTTTTATATCTTCTCTGAAATATTAAGCCCTTAAAGAATTTCTTTAGAAACAATTTTTCGTAACTATTCAATATCGCTTGAATTATTTTTACTAAATTAAACCAAAAGGGCCTGATCTGAAAAATTATGCCAATACGATCAAAATAAGCAGAGGCACGCGATTTGGGCATCGAGCACGCGATCCCCGACGACCCATCTCGGCTTCAACTGCTTTGAAACTTTCAGGGTCTTTTCAGGACCCTTTGAGGTTGAAAAGCTATAGAAAATATCCTTCGTATTTACATTAGTTGCAAAGTTATTCCAAAGTATCCAAATATCCTCAAATTTGTAATTTTTTACCTTTTTTTCGGTCAACATTTTCGGTTTGAAATTTTTTTTTATCAATTCCAAATTAAGAATCTTGTAGGGAATGTTTTGCAGTTTACAAAACCTTACTTTAATTTTCTATACGACCATTATTTCCCGAGTAATCGATTGTCAAAGTGAAAAATGACTTTTTCGCTTTGATCGAGGATAACTCAGTGACAAATCATCGTACAGAGCTTATTTTCTAAAAGAGCTTTATGATACCATTACGAAAAAAAAATATATTACAGCTCGTACACCTATTTCAAGACGAGCAAAAATTTCGAAACTCATAAACCGCTCGAAACTTATGGTTATGACCGACGATTACTCATAAACCGCTAACGTGAAAAATATTTAAAGGATCAAAAACTGGAGACTTGGAGCTACAATTTTCTTTTTTTAATGAGGTCTGTACGACCATTTCTTTCGAAGTTACAGTCTGTTGAAAATCACCTGAAAATTTGGAATTTTTTCCTATATCCCTTAATTTTTGCGACTAGTGTATAAATAATGTCGAATTATAGTAGTAACAGGGTACATAGCGTATCGCAGTCATTAATTAGCAGCCCGTATGGCGGCCTCTCTATCAAGTGATATTTAAGATTTTTTTAAATTAATTTAACACAGATGTAATGTCATGTATATGAGTTTTTGCGAGACTAATGTACGGCGATAGATTTTTATATATAAAGATTTGCATTCATTGTTTAACAACATATCTTAGTTAAGCGACCTGTTTAATGTACATAATAACTTTAAACTTTTAAAAACTAAGCATCTTGAAAAACCACAGACCATTGAGTTATAGTGAAGTAGGTAGGTATACTTGTTAATAGTATACTTAAAGTGACTTAAATAATACACAAGTTGGCAGAGAATTTTAAATTTATTTAAATAAATGTCAAACATGTTTCGATTGCCCCCCGTCGGGCACCGGTATTGAGTACTGTTTAGTCAAATGAACAGAATAACAACACGGGGTCTACTCAAGAGACTGTTTGTGCGCTATATAATCTCATACATTGCACAATTTGCGTCTTATAGTTAGTATTGCTGGACACGCGTGTGACATTGAATTTACGCAGATTAAACTGCCCACTGTGCTCGTATTTATTACAAAACTAGAAAACACATTGTGTACATTCTTACACTGGTAACATTATTCTTAATAAATATAACAAATAAACAATTTATTCAAATTTGACACCTTGTTTACCAGGTTTAACGGGTTATAGAGAACTAAATAAAAAGATCGGTTGAGATTTATCGTTACGACTTTTAAAATTTAAAATTTACGATTTTTTTTTTTAAATATGAGAACAAGGGCTTGATTGTAAGCACTGTAAATTGACTATCGTTGCCTTTTATTTATATGATCCCTTGTAGAGCATTGGAAACACCTAAGAAGGGAGTTTATTCTAAAGTTGATCGTACACAGCGGCTAATTAAGTAGAGTCATCGATAATACACTACTTAATCAGAGTTGTATTTTATACTACTTTAGGGTAGGGTTGAACGCCGCATCTATGGCGTGCAATTTGTTGTTAAATGTGCTGTACGTACGCACCAAAATTCTCATTATCAAGTTTTCTTTCCTCCCGTTTTCTCCTTTTGAAAATAATAGTCAGGTCTACATCAATATAATCTAGAAATTAATAAAAAATAATTAAAAAACGTAAATGATGTCAAACACACACTCGTTAAGTCATACAAAATAGTCTATGCTGGTTAATAAAAGCTAGGTCATATAATATTAATGTAATAATTAAATTTAAATGTGTATGTATTATATATATTATTGTATTTGTTAGTTTTTATGCTTTCATAGCTTAACTACTTAACTTTGTCACGGATACAGAAAAGAACATAGGGTATTTCATCCAAAAAAATACTGTTCCCTAAGGATCATTAAAAAAAATTAACGTCTGACAAAAATATATGAGCAATAAAAACGAAATAAAATGTTTTAACAACTTAGAAAAAGGGACGCGGACGAAGTCGCGGGTACACACTGGTAAGTATACATAATCAACGGTAACTTTTCTGAAGGTGTCATGTCGCACGCAAGAAAATGATATGTGTGCGAGATGACTACTAAAAATATATTTAATTTAAAGTTGGCTTTCCGTACATTTCGTACGAAATATAATCGTGCGAGATGACAACTACTCGTAAGCCTCAAACTCAAGTATACTGACCGTCTCCCAGAGAAAACTTGTTGGAATTCGTTGAACAAATTGTTAGACAACTTTAAACTTTTAAACACAAAAAATTAACAAAACTAGTCTACATTTATAGGTCTCATTAGTCATATTTATTTTTAGACTATGATACAAATATTACCCAGTTATTTAATACAAGTATACTTGAATATTTATGTGTACTAATAAAAATATAATGCGTGCCATGTCATGCCATGGCCATATGCCATATTAAATATATACTCTCTAGGAGTCATCCGTTGAACATTATGAATATTAAATTATATTAGATGACAAATATCTATCTATTAAATAAGTAGAACTTATTGCAATACAAACATTTATAATTATGTGCAAGTATAAATTTTCGTTTGCTTATAAATTTTTTGAAACAATTAGAATAATACCTACTTTGTTGTTCAAATATAATAGAGAGCCTTAAAATATTCAAGTTAGTCGTTACTCTGAGACCAATGGTAGCGAAATTGGGTATTGTAATTTAAGTTTTTTGTTTTTTACAACGTTAAATTCCCAGATCTCTCTGGTTTTATCAAGGTTAACATTTACCCTTGTGTTGCTGGTATTCATAGGTGACGATCCTAAAAACAATGGATGAATAAATGCAATAATTCAAGTTGTAACAACATGTACCAAGTCACTAACAAATAAATCAATAAAAAAGTCCATTACAATAACTCAATTTGTGTCTTCATAAAACTAATGAAGACGATAAATATTATGTAAAAAGTAAATAAAGAAAGATGATTTAAATATATTTATGACAGTTTAATAACTTGAATAATATTTTCACATTTGGATTCAAAGATTCTGAAGTATTGTCGTAATCTTTTAAATGGTGTTACGTAATTTTAGATATAAAATCACTGGCTGCTGAAGAATTGAAGTGAATAATTTTCTTCAGACAAAAGAGAATATTTTAGACTGCACAAAATAAATACAATCGTTGAAAAATACAAGATTATTGTGTAAATCGAATGTTATTTTATTATATTGGTTACATTACTTAAAGTGCCTAACTTAGAAGTTGACCAAATGGACCAAATTTGCCTTGGAAAGTTTCATTGAACCACATCATAATGCGATTGCTAGTTTCGATAAAGATCTAAATAACATACACGCTTTGTTATTTTATTAAACTTCCGACAAATTATATTGAGGCCACCATATCGGTACGAATCAAAAATTACTTTAAGGACATCGAACACTTCTAAGGTTAAATTAGAGAAATAGGGAACTCTTTCCATTCGTGTTTTGCTGTAAGTTTGATTGTTTTTAAATGAATAACTTTCAATAAAACTTTGGATTCATTTAAATATATCTTATAAACTAAATATAACCCGAAAAATATCTCTAAAGTAAATATTATCAAACGCCATGTTATTTAAAGTACATATTATGTCAAAAACCATGTTTAATATGGGCAAACTCTTTGTTAAGGAAAATTTTGCATATTCAAATATATTGAAAAAATATCTCGAAAAATATTACGTATGGGAATATATTTAAGACTTTGGTACTATTTCATACGGAACTATTTAAATAATCTGCAAAAAAACTGCTATTTTTTCACGGTGGTCTTCCGTAAAAAGTGGTAACTGCTGGCAGAAGGTCTGGTCAAATAGCTAAAAAACGCAGCGTTCCCTGCCACCGCTTGCCAGAGCCAGATTTCGACGACACGTTTGGTCTAGCTAGAAACCAAACGGTCGCGGGTTCGAATCCCGCTAGGGATAAATGTTTGTGTTAAAATTTTACCTTTTTACCTAAGTCATGGATGTTTTTTGTTTATAATATGTATGTACATATTAACAAAAAAAGATAAATCATATGTAATATATCAACTGTCTAGTATCCATAATACAAGCATTGGATGCTTAATGTGGAACTAAATGGTACTGTGTGGAATGTTTGAAGATATTTATTTATTTATATTTATTTATTTTCAAATTTATGATCGTACCTGAGACCCTGAGGCAGAGCACTAAGGCAGGCTCCTTGACCACTGGCCAATAGGCTCGTCAAAATGACTATTATAGATACGAGTAATTAGCATTAAGGTGATTGGCTCTCGAAGCTTTATTATGGGAAATTCATTTTTAAATGAGGAAATGTAATAATTATCTAAAATTTATTTTTTATTACCTCAGGCCAAATTCGCAATTAAACAATACAAGAAATAAATAAGTTATATATTTTTGCCCGCAGCTACATTCGAGGTATCCTTACATATTATAAAACAAAGTATCCCGCCGCGTCTGTCTGTCGGTATGTTCACGATGATCTCGAAAACTACTGTACGGATTTTCATGCGGTTTTCATATTAGCCTGAGTGATTCCTGAGGAAGGTATAGGTGTATAATTCGTTAAGTTTTAACACACTGAAGTTAGCATGTGGCATTAGATATCGTTTAACTACATATAATTTTGGCGATTTAAAGGAAATGAAAAGTGTTTTTACTTTCCACTGATAAAGATTTCTTACCTACACCATAACTCTTATCACAATGTTTATTTCCTTTTAATATCAATTTATTAATCTATGGATATGATGTTAATTAAATTTCCGTCAAAAATAAATTACTCATAATAATTTTTGAAATATGAATATAATATTCGATTTTCAATTATTGCATAATTTAAGTATTATATGTGTAATGTGTTGTATGTATGTTCCCTATAGACTCCAAAACCTCTGAACCGATTTTGATGAAATTTTCAGACAATCTTCAATTTAGTCCAGCGGGTAATCCTGTGAATTTTGGTAGCGATCGGACGCGGATGAAGTCGCGGGCAAAAGCCTAGTAATATATAAATTTAAAAGGGCAACCCAAATCCAAATGTTTCCAGTTTTAACATAAATTTTGTCAAAATATCTAATTATGCAGTACGATAAAATATACGTATTAAACTTGTTTTGCTACGGCCCATTCATCGAATTTCGCGGTACGGTAGTTAAATACGAGAGACGCGGATAACATTCCTTCGTTACAATATTATGTATATCAAAAACATTTTGTACTTCGTGACCGTTTTGTGAAATAGTATATCAGTACAAACAATAAATTCCAGTGTTTTATTCACTAATTTACAATCTATAGGTTACCGTGGCATATGGGAAGGTGCGTCTAATATAACAACTGGTCCGGCAAGGTGATGAGTCTTCAACCAATAAGATAAAATAACATTAAAATCTATTTATAGTGATAAACGAGCAAAGAGTTTACGCTGCAACTTACCTGCATTATAATAAAAATAATTTCTATAATATTTGTAGATCATATAAAAGTGTGACTATTTATTTGAACGACTAATCATAAAAGTGCGACTTATTGGAATTGTTCGCATCAAATTAAGTACTTATTAAGAGCACGTCACATAAATATCGTGGCTTCAATAGGTAATTCATCAACTTTATTAATTCTGAAAAATATCGTTGAATTTTAGTATGTCATAAGTATTTATATATTATATTTATATATTTTATATATTTATATTTGACTTTAATAACTATACACTGATTTGTTGGGATCCAGGCAGGTCCTATGGAAAGATTATGGGGGAGGCCTATGTCCAGCAGGAGGCTAATCTCCAGGTTTTGTACTGATGCAAATCATATACACAAACATTCTTCGTTTATCTCTCCTTAAATTAGTGGAATCCCTATTAAAATCCTTTGGATGGTTTAGAAGTTAGTGGAGTAATAGATAGAAGCAGAGAGCGATTTAATTTTATAATTTGTAGGTATAATTTGAAAATTGGAATTATGAAGTCAGGGATAATATTTCTTATCCCTAAATAAACAAATAACTATAATATTACTTTAAATTTTAATCAAAATTCGATCTGTAGTTATTGCGTAAATAAATATCGAAAATAAATACACTCATACCACATCTATTCTAACTATTTGTGTATAGAATTTTATTATAACTATTGTTTCATGTTTTGGAGGTGTTTATCGTCAAGTTTAGTTAAGTCAGACAATGATGTGTTTATTATTTGTTCACTTAATTGATTTTATTTTCATTATCACTTATTTATCGTGAGTAAATATGTTTAAACATTATAGGTGTACAACTAACGCATCTCTATCAGGTAAACGTAAGTACATAACTGGTCTTTAGGTTTTTCCTGACGCCAAAGGGAATTCAGATTTCGAAATGGACATTTAAATGCATTTTTGATATCTATGTCGATTATGTAAAGAAAGCTATGGAATAAATTATCACGATAAATATTCTAAAAATAGGATCATATAAAAATGCCCATTCGTGACAGTTTTATTGCATATTTATCAAAAGATTTCCAAAAGTCCTTCTTGAATTTTTAGACAAATTTTATGAGTTTATTAATCTGTATATCGCTAAAACCTCCTAAACGACGCAACGGATTTTGATGTAGTTTTCACCGTCAGTTAGATAATTAACATGAAGACCACGCGAACGCAGTCACTGGCATCGACCAGTAAAGTATAAAAGTGCGTAGTTGCGAACAAAAATAAACACAAAATTCTTACACGTACCTAAATGTCAACGTCTTTTCAAGGATTTAAAGAGAACAGATACTTTGATTACATGGAAATGAATGCGAAGATTTGTAACATGTTATATTTAGATCACGTACAAATGTTAGTATTTACTCTATTTACCTATCCGTTAGTGTTTACCTAAGTTGATTTATAAGTTCCTCGTGGCCGCGAACTCCAGAATAAATAAGATTAACATTAAGTACATAATTACGTAAATATAATAAGGTCAAACATACCGACTACTTTTGTTCATGTTTCGTTGAATTATTATTTATAAGAAACCAGCTACCCTCTCCCGGCTTAGCAGGGATGCAATTTTTTCTGAAAATTATAGGTATGGGCAAACCTTCATCGTGTTACTAGCTTAGGCCTGCTTTCATCAATAGATAGTGATTCAAGATGAAGGTTTATATGTATAGTTAAATATTTTTTTGTGTTAATTTGTTGAAATATTCTGTGATCATCTAGTCTAGCTATCGAATGGTGTAATTAAATTTTGGATGTAGATGATAGATAATTATGTAGTAACAGCACCAAACTCTATCCTCCGATTTTGTTATCATCAGTTCTTTGAATTGCCTCCCACTATTGAAGCAAATTAATTCACTTCAAAATATATTTTTCTTTATAAACAAGGAATATTAGTGCTAAGAAACTATAGGTTCACATTCTTTCAACAGAATTTTTGTTTAGCAATCTATATCCCTACATATCAATCAACACTAATAATAAATCTGTAAGTGTAGGTATTGTATGCATGTATGTATGTTCCTCCATAAATCTGAAACGAATTAACTGATTTTCATGAAACTTGGTGGATAAACATTTGGACCTACGGGACACAGGATAGGCTACTTAATATTTTTCAATGCGGACGAAATCGTGGGCACCAGCTAGTTATAAAATAAAGTCGCTGTCGGCTTGTATCTATTTCTCTGCAAACATTTTCATAATGTACGCAACGGATTTTGATACGGATTTCACTAATAGAAGGAGCAATAAACGTGAGAGGTACATGTGTAAATAATTTGCAGAAAAAAATGCGCGAAGCCGGGTGCGAGTCGCTAATGTATAATAGATTGCATATTGTAATTTTATACTAAATGAATAATCTCAAAAACCTTTCACTGATCACAATAAAACTGGTACTCTCGGTCAAGTTCAAGTGTATTTCCATGCATGTTCTTATTCTGTCAAATTTCAAGGCGGACAAAGTGTTCCACTTCCACGTTAATTAACTCCCGACGCAAAAACGGGGTGTTATAAATTTGACGTGTGTGTGTGTGTCTGTCTGTAGAATCGTAGCTCCTAAACGGATAGACCGTTTGTAAACCATTTTTTTAAGCTGACGTGATCGGAATGGTTCTCAGTTGTAATGTATGAAGATCTGTTCACGCATTTGAAGACCATCAGCCCATTTATTTGAAACCAGAGGTTCGATTTATTTAAAATTTTGTATACTGTTACTTCGGCGGTATTTCCATGACATAGTAACTTTGACCTGATGCTGCAGCCCTTAGTGTGCTTTAGTAGTCTGTGGGATAACCAACTCCTCAGCAACTTACAGCAGATATAGCGTGTTTTGGGCTCAATAAAAAGGCTAGGTTAGTTTATAAATTTAATTATAACTTGTATTCAGATACGTAACGCGGAACACAGTAATAAACTCCAGCGTTTGTGCTGTCGAACAAAATAATAAGTAAGCAGCTAAACATTTTCATCAGATGTAATATTTTGTTAAAGCAACTAATCAATTTGACCGAAACAGGTTTGCGTCGGCTTTGCAAACCTTTGAACACCTGTCGAAAGTCCTGTTTGTTTTCGATTCAATATTAAAAGCTTTAAAATTTTATGTCAATGCACTTGTTGTAATGTATGTTATATTTATTTTATTTATGTATTAGCCATATAAACGTTACCGAAAATAAATTGCTTCTAATTTTATTTTGTGTTTTTTATTATTATTTTATTTTTAAAAAAACAAAATTCTTATTCCAAAATTTTTTTAATAGCTCAAACTTAGTTTGTTTTCATATTTCATTGGAATGTTTTCGTACTTTATTTTGATTTGTTTTAGTCCTTAAATGATGAGCTATAAGTGGATATTTTTATTTGGTATTTGTTCTTCTATTATATTTAAACTATATATTCTAGCTGGTGCCCACGACTTCGTCCGCGTTGAAAAATATTAAGTAGCCTATCCTGTGTCCCGTACGTCCAAATGTTTATCTACCAAGTTTCATGAAAATCAGTTAATTCGTTTCAGAGTTATGGAGGAACATACATACATACATACATACAGAAAAAAATTCTAAAAATCGTCAATTTAGTTTCAGTATCATGTATAGAGCCTATAAACACGATATCTCTGAAAACAAAGTACTTACTCCATGACCGACCCTTACAGATTTATTATTAGTATTGATTAAACTAGCTGAACATTTACTGTGACTCGGTCTAATTGTATATAAAAAGCCAATATTCAATCATACGGAAGCTGAGTTTTTATATATAAAGATTGTATGTATTAATATGTAAATTTCCCGAATAAAAAATAAATAAATAATTGTGTTTCAATTTAAAATAAATCTTGTGTGTACGGCCAGTATTATATGTTGATAAACCCTATCAACAATACTGAAAAAGTTTTACAGTTTCAGTAAAATAAATTAAAATGAAGCAAAACGTAATGTTTATGTAAATATCTCAATTAACCTCATGAAGTTTGGTTACACACGTGAACTTCGTGTGACCACTTATTTAATACAATTTTCGGTAGTACAAAATAAAGAATTGTCACGGTGTACGACAAGACGTCCACATTGAAATCACCATGACGGATGTCGGTATTGAAACATCACTCTTTTAACAATATTTTATAATAACTAGCTGTGCCCGCAACTTCGTACACTTTTCCTACACTTGGTATTTCGGAATTCAGTATAACTTTTTCGTTTGTTAACCGATTGAAATGAATTAAACTCTAAGTGTTACGGGAAACTTGATACAATACATCAGTGAAAGCCGCATTCAAATCGGTTCAACCGTTTTTGAGATTAGCATGCACAAACAGACAAAACATTTAAAAACTTTTTTTTACCTTGGTAACATAAGTTCAACGTGTACTTACAATTTTTTTTATTTTAATATTTTATGTACAGACACGGTTTTATGATTTTATTGTATGTTTAATATAACACCATTAAAGAATTTAATATTAATTTATTTAAGAAGAAAATTAAGAAATAACTCGTCGATAAATGCTATTATAGTATAAATGATTATATGTCTGATAATTCATTGTAATAATTAGTAATATTAATAAGCTTTATTCTTTTATGTTGGGTACTTAAAATATTTGGACACACTCGAAGGTCGCGAGATTTATCTATTGTAAAACAATTGTAAACAATTGAATATAGGATTCAGCAAGTAAATGATTATTATTATTATAAAACATTGTTAGAATTTGTGTGGAATTTTATTTCAAACATACTTGTCCCGCGCTTTTTGTGGTCTACCAGCAGCGTGAAGTTCGGCTTCCGCAGCAACTCTTCAAGCTCGGCTTCCTGTGGATCCATCATGTCACTTCTAGTTTTCATTTTTCATAAACTTCTATAAAACTGGTCACTATCACGAAAAAATAAATCACAACAAAAATATTCTCAAATGTTTTGTTTCACAGACACGAGACTAAAGATTTTGTGAATGTAATGCGGCGTGTTTCGACCGCAGGCTAGTGTGTCTGGCCGGCGGTGTCGCATGGCTTCGCGAATCTGGACTGAGTTTGGAAGCAGGGATGTGCCGCCTTTATACATAAGGTGGTATCGGGTGAATAGTCTCTGCTTGACGCACCGTGTTAACGAACGCGAGGATGCTATAAGAGAGCCGCGCGGCGACTGAGAGCTCGGTCAAGGGTAAGCCGACAGCCTCCAGCCGCCAATCGTAACACCTGATGGAATGGACGACGAACACTGCCTTCGTGTTTGGCCTAGGGGAGTACAGAAAATGCCTTTAATTGCCGCATTGTCTCTCAATCAAGGTTTTAATACATAATTGTTTTGTCTCGTAGCTAATTCGTGAATAATTGTTTGTGAGGAATTTTGATGAATAGTTTTAACAGCATTGGTAAAAAGTAGCGTTAGTTAGGTCACACAATAATAAAATATTTAAAATCTCATTAATCAAGGGTTTTATGAAATTTTGGAATGTATGAAACACATAAGGGCTGATAATCTTCAAAATGAATCTTCATAGCTAAGAACACTCTCGATCATGTCAGCTTAAAAAAAACGGTTCAAAATCTGCCTATCCGTTTGGGTGCTCTTTGATTCCTTAGACAGACACACAGATACACAATCATACTCGTCAAAATTATAACACCCCATTTTTGCGTCGGGCGTCGGCGGTTAAAAAATGCGCATGCGTGACAAATTTATTACGTATTTATCGAAAGCTTTCCAAAGTCAAATATCAATCGGTTGTATTTCGGTGAGTGAGTACGGGACTCCAGACCCAATTCTCTTATCCCTTTCTTAATCCTACTTAATCTTTTATCTGTTAGTACTACTAAGGTGGGCAGCATACTTGAAACACATATAGCGTTGTTTGTATTAATAGGCGACGGTATCCATTTACTATCAAGTAGACCGTCCGTCAACCTTTACATTTAAAAAACTCGTCTTAAATAATGAAAAAAATAAAAATTGTTTAAGTGTCTTCAATATTAATATCAAGCATCTTGAATACATAATGGTAATAAATTAAAGTTTATAAAGATTAATGGAGGTTCAGTAATTTATGAGCGGTGTTCTAATAAAATACATCCTAATATATCTATAATATTATAAATGCGATAGTTTGTATGTTTGTTCCTCAATATCGCAAAGACAGCAGAACGGATTTGAATGAATATTGGTTCATAGATAGTTTATTAACATATAAGTTACATTTTATCCTTGAAAAATGTTAGGTTCCAGAGGAATAGTCTAAAAATATAAAATAATAGGCGCCACCGTCATCATAGCGATAAAGAGTTTAGGCGTTATGTGTTATATTTTTCATTATTCAACGCGGACAAAGTCGTGGGCACCAGCTAGTAACATTATAAAAGACAAACGATTTACCATCGATCTCACCTGCTTATAACATTGTCGTAAACATACCTCTCATGATACTATTGATAATGGGAGTTATTTTGGTTACTAAAACGATACTCATCAATTCGTTTACTAAAAAAACAAACATCCTTCTTTTAAAGAACAATTGTTTTTTACCCTGCTCAATCATCATCCGATACCTCATTAGGTATACATACTTATTTACGCATTTTCATCTATGTCATTTCCACTTAATGTTTTCTGTTCGTACGTAATTTTTAAAACAATATATAGAACTAAAATGGTCAATAATCATGAAATTTTGCCAAATGGGGAAATATCTCGTCGCATTTTCGTACCGAACGACGTTCGTGACGCATCTGAGCGTTATATGTAAATAAGATTATCAAGATGGAATCACAGATGGTTTTCCTTCCTATAGAATTTGAATACATTTGAAGCGAAAATCCCCGATTTAAATTTAATATTCATGTTTCATATTAGAAAATATTGAAGAATTCTCGTTTATAGGCTCTTTTCTATTAGTGAAAACCGTATCAAAGACGGTTTTCCCTAATAGAAAGAGCCGTAGATGGTTTAGAAGAATTTATAGGACAAACAGACAGAGACGGACAGAAACTTTATTTCAAAATATTTATAGATATTATTATTATTACTTATTTTATAAAATTTAGACATATATAAATTACAATTGACTTATATTTTAAATGTCGACCAAATGCAATTCCATATCTTTGTAGTGTATTATTAAGTTATAATTAAGTAATCGATCAATTTTAAACCCGATCGATCGATCAACATAATAAGAAGTTTCCGTAAAGCTACTTCGTAAGGATAATTATTGTAGTTATATCTTTGCTAAACATAATATTGACATTTATATTATTCCATAGCATTATATTGTTTTAAGGGCCTGTACGTACAATTATGATATATATGTATGGAATGCAACAAATGTAAAGATCGACCACACTTATTTTTTGTGATAGCGCATGCCTGCCAGTGTACCGTCCAATCGAAGTGATGTAGGAAGCTTCACTTTGGAGCCAGCAGGATCAATGTTGGTGTGAATGTGCACTATCCAGTAATGGTCGACCGATCGGTCCGCCAATGGTCAAGTTGTTATAGTGCTTAGCCTTAACGCTCTGTCTCAGAGGCCCCGGGTTCGATTGCCATCAGGGCCAACTTTGGAAATGAACTTTCAAGGAATCAATACCTACACGACTTCATTGATACTTTTTCCTTCCTTTTCTTTTATATTGTACTTAAGAATTTCATTATGGTAATACCTATAACACAATGCACTAGGAGTAGGTACAATATCTACTTTGTTGTTTTTCACCTTACGTAATAATAATTTACGAGATTATATTAAATTTCTGGAAGTATAAAGCATATTAGGTACTTAAGTACCTCTATTTACATACTACAACTAAATAAAGGCGCACAAATTTTATATTAAAATACTTACCTAATTTTGCTTGCAAATGCCTCATTGACTTGTTTAAAAGTTAAGCTGATAATTCTGTAATTATAATCCATCCTAACTAGTATACTATAATGTGAAAGTAACTATGGCTGTCTGTTTTTCTTTTACCTTTCACGCTTTACCTACTGAACAAATCATCATGAAATTTTGCATACACTTTGTCAGGGGCACAGGAAAGGACATAGGTCATCTAGAAAAAAGAACTGTGCCCGAGGGATCATCTAAAAATATACGTCGTCACAGCAATAAAGATGTCAGGCTAAATATTAGGTACTCATATATTTTCTCAGGTGTTATATTTTTTATTTTTCAACGCAAACAAAGTCGCAGGCACCAGCTTGTGGTGCTTGTCTTTTGTATATAGGTATGTGACAATTTGCAGAAAAAATTGCAAAAACAATAAAAACAATTCAGTTTCGACTCCCTTGAGTTTCAATACGTTTTTTTGTAGGAAACTTAAGGCAACAAATTATTAACGTTCACTCGGAATAGTATAACACTAAGTAAATGTGTAATTCTATCTAAAATATTTCAACAATTATAATATCCGAATAGGTAATTATGTATTCACACATGCCTATCTACATATTTGCCTAATGACATGTGTCAGAAACCACAACTCATTATTATCTGCTCTTAGCCGTCATTTATTTTATTAAAAAAACTAAAATATAAGCCAAGTAAATAAAACATTTTACTTGGCTACAATTTTATTGATTAGAGACAATTCCATGAATGAGTGAACCCTATAATGATATAGGTATGTATGTTTCATCCATTTGTGAATGTCATAACCGCAATGTGCGGTTATCATTCAAGTGGTATTATTGTTATGAAGAATTTATTGTAATACGTATAATGTTAAGCACCGCATCGCTCATGTATGTATTTATTTTTATTAGGTTTAATCAAAATCCAACTCAATTCGAAATGTTATTATAGAGTCTCTGATTTATTTAAGAGATAATATTTTTTGGAACTGCGATGCGATACTCATCCACTACTTAGGTAAATTGTTATACGTTTGATGTAAATAAGGAAATAAATAATAAAAAATAATTGAATCAATAAGTAGGTATTGTTTTTTTCTTTAACCGCAACGAAATTTTAGTTTCTATATTTATTATTAGTTTTAACTAATGTGGTTCGCGGTTAGTTTATATAGAGGAAAGCTAGACATTTAATGTAGGTATACCTAACAACAACACGTTATTCATAGCTTAAACGTTCTGAATTCCAATTTCCAGATATTATAACCAATAACTTCAATAATCCACTTCAAACGTTCTGCTGAAGAACATCAAAAGAACGCGCTGAAAAAAATATAGCACTACTTTCGGGTTTATAAATTACTATAAATTTGCAACAAATAGATACATGTGGTATGTGATATTTGCGTATTATATATCATCATATCCTCCTTCTACTGTTGGACATAGATCTCCAACATAACTTTCCAATAGGACCAGTCGGAAGCAGCCTCGATCCAATGTCGAGTCTTTATTAGATCATTTGCCACCTTGTTGGACATCCTGTGCTGCGCTTGCCGTTCCGTAGTCTCTACTTGCGAACTCTCCGGGTACAGGGTTCTCAAGAACTTACGGATCTACTCATTCCTGAATCGATTTCGCAGAGAAATCCCGAGAATAGCTCTTTCGTTGAACGACGTTAGCCTTCTTACTTACAACGTCCTAGTTAAGAGACCCCGTTTCAATGCTATAATAAAATGAGAAAAACGCATAATTGTTTACTGGGTGTTTTAAAATATGAAATGATAAAAACACGTAATTTAACAGACTACATAGCTTAAATAAAGTGTTTATTTATTTAACGTTTATTTTAAAGCAGTTTATTTAGTAGCTAAATTAATAGGTAGGTAGGTATATATGTAACTACAGACGGTGACTGTGGCGATTAGGTATGTACGTACGTAGGTACGTATGTATGTTCAACAAGACTTGAATATAAATGAAGTTATTAAATGTGCGGGATTCTACCTAACAACCTAAATTTTCTATTTATCCTGCGAAAAACCGGAATGTAACATATCTACTAGATATTCGAGACGTTTGTATAAATATTGTTCCATCGTTTGTATAAATATTTTAATATTTAATAAATAATTAAAATTAATAAAATAACTATCAATACTGCTAAATACTTATCTCACAGAAAATTCACAGTATTCAGTCACAAAGACCACTAAAATATGTCGACCAAACGTCTTTGGTAGTACAAATCGAGAAATGGCCATTCTAGTTTAATCCTACTAATCTATAATCTATACTAATATGTATTATAAAGAAGAAAGATTTGATTGTTTGTTTATTTGAATTGAATAGGCTCCGAAACTACTGGACCGATTTGAAAAATTCTTTCACTGTTGGGAAGCTATATTATCAGTGAGTAACATAGGCTATATTTTATAGTTATGTGGGCGAAGCCGCGTGCAACAGCTAGTATTACATAAGTAGGTATAAATGCGAAAGTTTGTGAGGATGGATGTTTTTACTCTTTCACGCAAAAATGGCTTAATGGATTTGGATAATATTGACACACAGAGCACGCAGATAATTTGTTACTTTTTATTCTAGAAAAATTTTAGGTTCCCGAAGGATCATCTTAAAATATAAAAATATTGCCGCAGTGGCGTTGCCACCGTCGTAATAGCGATAAATATAATTAATAACGGATAAAAAGTAACAAATTATCTGCGTGTCAATATTACCCAAATCGTGAAAGAGTAAAAAATCCATCCTCTGAAACTAGTGTCTGACCGAAGGTCAATTTCTGGCCGAAGCCGAAGCCGATTAATCGACTATCGCCACAACCTTCGGCCGAAGCCGAAGGTTTAAAAACTTAGAAAATTTGTTCAAGATTGGCTACAAGCTACAATTAATAAGATAAATGATTTTACAACTTTAATAATGAACATTTATATCGACTATAATATATAATGGTCATGTCATGTCTATAAATTGATCTAGAGATGATAAAAAAAATACCTTGCAATTTATTTGTCAAAAATTATAACATTTCGAAATAATGTGAATTATAACATTTATTTATTAAAGTAATTTATCAATCACAATCAGATCGATCAATCAGTTTTTGTTTTTCTCCACTCTAGTGCGAAGCTAGACAAACAAATAAACAAACACTCACTTTCTTAATAACTACCTATTAGTCAATTAAATGCACAGTTTTGAAACATTTTGAAAATTAAAAATAAAAGTAACCATTACGATAATTATAAATAATCAGGGAAATACTGTATTATCTACAACAAGTTATAATTATAATATTTTGTCATGAGATCACATTAAGTGAACTTCGCTATACATAATTTAACCTTCTCTCTCAAGAACTTCTTAATTAAAACCTTCGGCTTCGGCAGGGTTTTGGGTCGAAGGCCGAAGACGGTGTTTGGGTCGAAGGCCGAAGACGGTGTTTTGGCCGAAGGTGGCCGAAACCGAAGCTTCGATCGGACACTAAACAGTAGTTATATTTTTAATTTTTCCAGGCGGACGAATTCGCGAGCACTAGCTAGTTTCTCCATAATTTTGTAATAACCGAACTTCTGGTGTGGACTTAATGCAAACTTAATAAGATTACCTAATGTATGGCTAATAAATATTAAAATTGTAGACAGTGGGCTTTTTCCTCTATGGGATTTCCCTTATCGCGTCGCAAATCCAAATTGAAATCTTAAAAGTTGAGGAAGGAAAAGTACACAACTGTTGTAGGCTTATTATTAGAATTACTCACTATCCGCAAAACAACTTCACTGTTTATTTGTTTATTTATTATCTAACACGTATTTTTACACAAGATGATAACAATGTCACAATGTCTGTAAACCATTATTAGGTTTGTCTAGACATTTATTTCACGCGAACACATATAATATATTTTGGCCAAATTGAGGCCAAAAATGCCATTTTTCTCTATCGATATATACGAAATACCGAAATTAGCAAAAAAATGTTTATACGACCCAAAATTAAAAAAGAACAGTTTATGGTTAATACACCCAATTTAATAGTAAGAATTCAATTTATCTATGATTATAAATGGTTTTTAATACAAAAAAAATTACATCTATGGGTTTTTAAGTCAGTAAATGTGATCTTAAGTTTACCAAAAATGGATATATGACGTATACAGTTATTTTTAGGTCAATTTTCGTGGGGTGTATTAACAAAAAACTGTTCTTTTTTACGTAAATCTAAGCCTAACTTCTAAATAAAAAAGATAGATAGTTTTGATGATTTAGCCTTCTTACCAAATTATCAAATTCTAAAATCTTTTGCCTAGGACATTTTTGACCATGACCATCACATTTTTGCGAGGCATCAAGCACGTGGGCAACTCGCTATTTATATATTTTAAAATACATAAATGTTGTTTAAATAAAGATTAACACATATAAGACTATCCAAAATAGAAATTTCAACAGTTCTGTCAACAAAGTCCCTAATCATGCTTCAAATGCTTGAAGTACACAATATCATATGTTAGGGAAAATTTAATTTAAAAACTGTTTAATTACTGCAACTATTTATTGTTGATTCTTTTGTGCAGCAGCCTTTCTATCCATTTTCTTCTTTAAAAACATTTTTTTCTTTTCTTCTGGAGTCTTTTTCAAGCCCTTCATCTTACGTGTTTGGAGCCTATTGATGTCCTGCTTGCCCATGTGAATACGTCCCATTTTAGAGCCAAATGCATCCCTCGAAATGTTTTTCTTGGCCACTGGTTTCACCTCTCGAGGTATCTTACACGCTTCCTTAAACAAGTCTTCGGCTGCAAACTTGGTTCTTCTAAGTTTAAAGTCTATTGAAGGACCTAAAAGCAAAGACAAAACAACATTAGCATTAATAGCATTGCATTATGCAGACATAAATGGACAGACTGACTTGCATGGAACTCTACTTACAGCAAAAAGATATGTATAAAAGTTGAACTTAGTTTACCACTTTATGCAAGTTTTTGCTAAGTTTATCGCTCGTCAATACAACTGTACATTTCATGGTAAACAGAACATTGATCTTAATATGATGGTAACAAGATAGTAGAAAAATCTCTGATCTATGAGACCCAGTAGAGTGATAAAGGGAATAAATCTCCCCATTGTATAACCAGTAGAAAACATAGAGAGCCTTCATATCTTCTTCATATGAATTTGTTTTATATATCCTATTTTCGTATCAAATATTATAGTATCATATGGCATGGGACTGTTGACAGTATCAGCAACTCAGACAAATATAGTATCCGCATGAGACAGTGCATTTTTTAGTCAAGCTTTAGCAGCTGACTGAATTTTCAAGCTGACTAAAATAAATTAACTTACCAATCTCTTCTAATTCTATTCTAGGCGTCCTCTGCCCACTTTTTTTCAGCAATATTCTGTATGAGCGCAAGTATATTGTACCATCTTCAGTGGATGTAAAACTGAGCACATGCTCCAATCCTTGCAATCTGATGCTTTCCACCTGAAGGTATATTTACACAAACGATATACTTCAATTTTTTTATGCATTGGGACAAGTAATTATTAAAAACCTGCAATCAATCAATCTGTACTAGATACTAATTTACAATACAGAAATCAGAAATTTGTTGTATCATTGTACCCATATAAAATTAAAACTTTATTATTTTTTTCTTACAATGATTTTTAAGACATTAACAAAGAGACTTTAGATGTATTTAATAGGTTCTAATTTTTTTTTCGTTGACTTACCTTTTCTCTGTGAAAAAAGTCAATAAACAATGTCTTCAAACGCTTAAGGTCTTCATTTAACTCCCAGGATGGTCCATTGAACAAAAGACAAGGCTTGAGTCCTGCCAACACTTTAATGTTTCGAAATTCTGACATTGCTTTGTAGTTTTCTGCCCCTAACTCCACCATATCAAGTATGCCATAGTCAAATGTTCTTCCAAGTACAACATTGTGTGGTCTCTTTTTGCTGTGTGAACCGACACCAAATAAAGATGCTTCTTTCTTATTACACATTCTGCAAACCCAAGACATTTCATTAATTTTACAACACATCTACATAAAGAAGTTGATTACTTTTTTTTATAGATTCTTTAGTGTGACGGTCCACTTGATGGTAGGTGGCTACCATCGCCTATAACACAAGCAACACCATAGGTGCTGCAAGTGCGCTCCAGAACACAGAAGGATTAAGGATAAGGGATAAGGAATGGGTGGGGTAATGGCCTCTGACATCCCTTACTCACTCACCGAAGCACAACAGCACATTTACTGTTATTTCATAGGGGGTGGTTACTGCCACCAGACGGGCTGCCCAAATGACTGCGAAACACAGTGTGCCCTGCCACTACAACCCCAAAGAGAAATGATAAATGTAACAATTATTATATTTTTTGTTAAAACTTGAAATTTTAAATAGTGCATCTAGGACCCGCTTTAACAACAAGATATAATTGATTGTATTTTAAGTCATTCTCCATGAGCATGTGTTTTCAATCATTAAATCATTACAGAACTATGCTAACTATAAATTGCTGTGGCCACAAATTTATTTGAAAACTAAAACCAGTGCAGCATTAATCTAACAAATACATATATTTGAGTCCTTAATAGGCCTCGTTTTTATCCATTTCTACGCTGGTGATCAATGTTGGTTTATACCAATTTGTTTTATTTATTAATCTAAATAATTAGATTAAGCAAGGAAATGTGTATTATGGTTTTGTCATGTGTCTGCTCTTAAATAAAACCGTAATATCAATATTTTGCCACAACTTATTATTAAATACAACAATGAAAAGGACATTTCATTGTAGGACTTACTTCTCAATAAGACTGGAATCTTCAAAGGGCACGAAGTCATTCTTGCGACTAAGGTAAGCGGCATCAGGTTTCTTTAAATCATAAATATCTTTTAATATGTTCCTCGTCCTCTCAGAAGGGTTACGACCTTGCATAAAGAGACATTGCTTCGGGCCTTCAACTGGTTTAGGCTCCTTAGAGAGCAAAACTTTTTTACCCTTACGGGTGGTAGGTTTCCTGCAACAAGACGTATGTCATAAAATTGTTCAACTATGTAACATGTACTATAAAACAGTACAAACATTTAATTATTTTAAAATTTATATGAAATTACCTTATTCTTTGAATTACGGGCATTTTTGAAAGACTTTATAAACACGTGCTTCTGCTTATAAAATGAAGACTGACATGTGCTGACATGACAGACAACTGACAATTGACTGACACTTGACACTTTATAAACTTCATTTCCATGTTGCGTACATAAATAAAGCAAACGTACCAAAGACTAATTAAATTAATAAGGCCTGGCAAAGAAACACATATAATTACATTAAAGTATAACTAGTCGAAATTCTAGACACCTCGAAAGAATGCAGTAATAGTACATTACTGCAGAGTCCGGGAAGTGACGGATTGCCGGACGAAGTGGTTTCAAGGCCGAGCTTTAGCGAGGCCTTGACAAAGAACTGAGTCCGGCAATCCTCATTCCGGTCAAGGCTGGTATAGTGCTTTTCTTAATAAATGTGAGGAAATAATCAAACACGTGATACAAAAAAAAAGTATAATATGAAAAAATTATTAAAAAATTAATTTAGGTAGGTACTGAAAAAAAGTCTGCTTTCCCACTTTTTTTATTTTAATGAGTGCAAAGAAAACAGCGCCATACAGCCCAGTCATCAAATGAGTATGCGCTCGCCGCGGCCTACTAGATTTCATCGGGCTGAGCAGCGGCCAGTAATCAATTAGTGCAAAGAAAACAGTGCCATACAGCCCAGTAATCAAATGACCGTGCGCTCGCCGCGGCCTACTAGATTTCATCGGGCTGAGCAGCGGTCAGTAATGAATTTTCATACAACATTCTTGACCTAGGCCGAGAAAGAAATGCATGAGCCAAGAATTACAAACTTCGCGGCTTGTTTTTAGTACAAGAATGCCTACATTTCCGAGCATGTTTGAGAAAAATAAATGTACGATAACATGTGCAAACCCACATGTTATCATTATTTTATGTAGGTACAATAATTTTTTATACTTATTTTTAAAAATGAATTTTATGTAATATGACATACAATTATTATACATATACCTATATTGAGAAAATGAAATGAATAATTATATCATTTTAAGCAAGGGCTTTTAATTTCTGCGATATATACAATGTTATTTTATTTAATTAACACAGGATAGATCACTATGTCAAATTTATTTTGTAAATATTTTACTATTCTGTGTTTGTTTAGTACTCTTGTTTATGTTCTATGGGAAATAACGGAAATGCTTGTTCGAATAAAATCAAACAATAATAACAAATGTTATGTTATGTACGTTTTGCTTTGCTTGCATTGCATTGCATTGTGTTTGTTTGTTAAAGAATTTCAGTGCCTACGATAATTTAATATTTTGTTTGGAAAATGTCGGCATTTGAAGTTTTAAAAAATATAAGTAACCTGTTTGAAGAGGACTTACGTCGTTCTACTAATATTTACTCTTCCCACGAAAAAGAATTCCGGGATAATGTTGCAAAGAAAATAAAAGACATTTCTATGTTCACCGCTAAATGGAGACTATTAGAAGCCAAAACTAACAAAAACTCATTTGGTAAGTTACACTTTGCCCAAGTTTTTATTGAAATGAAAATGATTAGAAAAAGACTAGCTGTGAAATGAGTTCGTACGCCACTTTGGATCAGTTTAAAAGAACCTATCACTTTCTAATTTACTTGCTATAATACTAAATAATTTATGTGCGATTAATTTTTTAATGTTAAACTTCAGTTAAATACATATTATAATTAATTAAGATAACATATTTAATGCCACTAGCTGGTCACAGGATCATTTCTCACCACACTCTACTAGAACATAAGTAACTCGTAGTAAAACCTGATAGATAAAAGATAACATTTACTATTTACATAACTGTTGCTATGTGAAAATAATAACATCATGTTGGATGCAGTCATGATTTGTCTTTTAAAATTAAACTAGACTAAATGTTTTTATTTCTATTTGTATCCATCTAAAAAAAAATTATTATAATACTTTTGAATTAAATGAAAATATACAGATAATGTACCTACTCGTAATCTATGCTACAACTACAATTGAAGGTGATATGTCGCATTTTTGGGTTTTTCGTTTTTTTGCATTGATGAAGGTAATATGTCCATATATGTAAATGATTACAGACCTAGATCGTCGACTTAAGACATATTTTGGAAAATAGAAAGTTGAAAAAGTTGTTATGTACAGAATTTTAAAAAGCAAAAAGTTCAGAAAAGTTTACTTTGGTTAATGGAAGAAGGAGCTATGTTCACTTTTTATTTAAAAATACAATACCAGTGTTTAATTGCTATCATCCATTAATATTTTAGGTTGTTTACACAACTTTGCATCATAAATCAGTTCCGTGGCGACATCTCAAAAATTAAAAGTAAAACTTTAACCTCGATTTACTCAAAATGGGAATTAAGCGACTTTCATCTTCATCCACTCACGTCTTTTATAGGTATCTTTTTTACTTTTATGGCCTTCAAGGGATCACAAAAATTTGATGTAATAAATGGATAGTCATTATAAGCAATGTTAATTAATATAGAGATTTGGTGAGGACCGTAATTGACATGAAGTGCCCTCAATTTATTTCACTCTCTCATAAGAGCGAATCCATAATTAATAATGAAAATATATATTTCATTTCAGGAGATGCGCTTAATGCAAATGGCGTGAAAGATTTTGAAACGACAATGAAACATTATGGGGATACTGTTTCTTCGAAGATAATTGAACACCTGACAGTGAAGCGTGTACTTCAGGGTCATGCGATGAGTGCTCTCAATAAAGAAATTAATAGCAGTCATGATTTGGAATTGAAGAGGTATAATTTCCTTAATTCGTTTTTGTATTATTTACCTAATCAATGTCATACCTACAGTTTCTATAAAGAAACTATACTATACTTAAATATGAGAAACTACTTAAGTATTATATAAATACTAGCCTGTATTTGCGACTTCATCCACGTTGAAAAATAAAAAAGTATAACGCTTGACTTCTTGTTGCTATAACACTTTGGGCCAGGCGTTTGTTTTTTATTATATTTTAGATGATCCCTCAAGAACAGTAATTTTTTCCAGATGAAAGGTACTCTATGTCCTTTCCCATATCCCTGAAAATGTATATGAAAAATTTTATGACGATTTTATGAGTAGTTAGTGTGAAAAGGTAATAGACAGATAGAATTACTTTCACATTTTTAATTTACTTAAATATTAGAGAAAAAATATTAGATTCTCTACTATTTTATTAAATTTCAAATAGAATGAACAATGCAAATTCTATATATTCTATGCACCTGCTTTATAGATTGAATTTTAAAAAAAATTTCAGAAAAATCTTCAATCAACTTGAGGAATTCAGATTTAAAACTGTTGAGATTTCTCGACTGGATTCAATTATACAAGAGAAAGAGGACGCCTTGACGGATCTAAGAGAAAAATGGGATATGAATTTAACTGATTTACACAAATTGAGACAGAATAACTTACAACGAACGGAAGAAAACTATTTGGATTCCCCTCTATACAGGTTGGTACGATTGCTGTGTTTTGCTTGTGTTTTTTTTAGGTTAAAAGCTATGTTATTTGAAATTCTTATCCTAACTAATTTTATAAATGTGTAAGTGAGTTTGTTTCTTTCTTTGTTTGATACGCTCTCTCACGCCTTAACTACTGAATTTTGCATACACAATTTCCTATGTATTATCTAAAAATATTTTAAAAAAAAAGATTGAATAATTTTTGGCGGCGCCACCGTCGTCTACAGTAATGCGTTGCCGAGCAATGGATAGTAAGCAAGATGTTCTAAAATATAAAACTTATATATTTCCTCTGTACAATTTTAATTTTAAAGATGTTTAATGTATGTAAATTTATACTAATATTATAAAGAAAAAAGATTTGTGCTTTTATTTGTAATGAATAAACTCAAAAACTAGTGGACCGATTTTAATAATTGTTACACCTATAGCTACATTACCAGCAAGTAACATTTTGGCGTTGCAGTTAGTAATAAATATTCTGATTTAACAGTCGCAAAATTGCAATCCTATAAAAATTATTGCTCATAATAATATATCAGGTGGGGATTTTTTAAATTTCCAACACTTCAGTAAAAGGGGCGCGTGCGAACTCACGGGCAAGCTAGTATATATAATATTAACAAATGAATGTAGTAAAGATGAGACGATGTCACCACCTTATTATAAAATGTTAGTGTAAAACTGATTTTAACAATTGCAGCAAACTCCAAGAGCTGATAAAGAAAATGGAGTACACGAGATTGTTGATAAACAAAATGATAATGGCAAGGAATAGTAACTACGATTGGCTGTCGGATCCCGATCGAAGACTTAATGCTCTAAAGCTCGCCAGGAGACCTAATAATGTCTCAGATTTTACCACTTCCTAAATTTTGTCAGGGGCACACTCCAGTAACCACCCCCTTGCAGAAGACCATCTGTGTGCTGTTGTGTTTCGGTGAGTGAGCAAGGGATGCCAGAGCCCACATACCCTTCATTATCCCTAATCTTTAATCCTCTTAACAAAAAAAATGTAATTAAGTTATTATGAATAAATAATAATATGATAATAATTATAAAAAAAGAGTATTTTTATTTTTTATACTAGCTGGTGCCCACGACTTCGTCCGCGTTGAAAAATATTAAGTAGCCTATCCTGTGTCCCGTACGTCCAAATATTTATCTACCAAGTTTCATGAAAATCAGTTAATTCGTTTCAGAGTTATTGAGGAACACATACATACAATACCTACACTTACAGATTTATTATTAGTATTGATAAATTCCAACTTTATTCACTTATCCTAGAGGCCCCTTTTTACAATCCTTTTTGTTTATGATACCTCAAGATACTATATAGTTTACTACTCCGTAAGTTCGTCTAGCTAGACGCAAAGATGTAACATAATCAAACATACAAATGTAATTAATTAATTGTTTGTATTACAAAGATACAGAAGTTAAATGTTTTGACATCAAACATTCATACATGAAAATGTTGAGATCATAATTAGTTAATTACTTATTGGATATACTTATTTCATATCCCTGAATAAACAGCCTCTTATGTCTGAAAGCACACATTTAAGATTTAAGCTAGGACTTGTAGGTAGCGCCACCGTCGTCATAGTAATAAAGATGTTTTTTAGGTATTATATTTTTCAACGCAGACAAAGTCGCTGGCACTAAGAGTGTATTACAAAAACACGATTATTACAGTAACGTTACGGCTTTGTGAGTTAATCTCCAAAATTATAGAATCAATTTAATCCGTTTATTCTTCTAAGACATCCAATGAGGGCACAAAGCAAAACATTATATATGGTAGTTATTGATAACCCACTTTGTGATGGTAGCTAGATGTTTAAATGCAAAAATATTATTAGTTTTTTGTCAGTAATTACAACAACAATTCAACCTCCAAAAATGTCACAATTTCTGCGCATTTTACTAAATATGAAATTAATTTCAGTTTTTTGTTTACATCCAAACCTTCATATTATAGATATTTCAGAAATGTCATGCCGTGGTCCAAACAGGTGGAACACGGGCAATACCCGGTTTTTTTTCTATGTATTGCTAGGACCAATTACTTAATCATGGAAATAAGTTCACGCTAACAGGAGCTGCTTGATTAATCATGGACTTAATCAAGCAGCTCCCGTTAGCGTATGCCTGTCAACAGTGACAAGTCATCTGCCTTGTTGTTCTTTACTTTACTTTCCATGTATTTATATTATGAGCGTGATTGTGTCAGCGGTCAATCCGTGTTGGAGCACGGCACTGATCGCCGCGGCACACGACATTCTCTTTTCGTCGCATCTAACATTATAAATATCCTGCATTTAATGTAAATGTTTGTGTTGTTTTAAAGAAAAGGTGGTTTTACACATTTGAAAGAAAAGGATTATCTAACTACAATAGTAAGTTTTTAATTTTTTTTTTCGCTATGTCCATTTTAACTAATAAATTTAGAAAAAAAATAGATAGGCAAAATTAAAATTACTTTTACTGAAATTTAATTAAGTGATTGCACAATTAAAATGGTAAGTAAAACAGACTTGTAGTTATTTTTTTCAGGGCATAAGCACAAAAGTATTTAAAAACAAATGACGTTATGTTATGACTAAAACATGTTGTTACAATATGTTTTGTAACATAAAAACATGTTATGTTACAATATTTTTTGTTTTTTCAGTTAGGTACTTTACTTAAATTTGTTTATAAAGTTTGAAAGTTATATCTTTCGTATATATTCCGGGTGCGATAAATAATTGAATCTCTAAACTAAGACACATTAAGTAAATAATAATTAGAAATACAAAGACTAGACTGACCGCAATAAAGTTAACGAAATTTGGATATGTAACTAATTTTGGTTTTGATGCCACCAAAGTTCCGAATATATACCAACTTAATTGGCGTAAGGTTTCTTCGCAAAGGGTTTCTCTTGAGTTTTTTTCCGTCTTTGTCTATTCTAACAACGACATTAATTTTAAAACGTTTTAATGATTGATTATTTTATATATATTTTTTCTATTATATAATAAAAAAATTTATTATATAACAAAGTAGTCAAGTTAGTTTTTGTATCCTTCCCTGCCCTTCCCTTTCTCCAATCGTACTCTGGACTATCAATTTCACAATCAAGGTATACTAATCAAATTTCACTAAAACAATGCAGTGTTGAACCGTGAAAACACAACAGACCGAATTAATTTTGCACATTTAACATTAGATGACTCTATATTCATAAATAAAAAAACGCTACAAATACCTATCTCATGTTTTTGTTTTCCAGTTTATAGGCAGACAAAATCCTAATTAAAATAAATGCGAAAGTGTGTTTGTTACGCTTACACGCCTTAACTAATCAACCCATCATAATGAAATCTTGCATACACGTATTCAGGGGTACAGAAAAGTAGATGGGGTATAATATACCCGAGCGCCTCAAAAATACCCAAAAATTAGTAGGAAAATAAAACTAAATTAATTATGATATACTAACTGGTTTCAGTGACTTCGTCTGCGTTAACAAATAAAAAAAAATAACGCCTGACATCTTTATCGTTGTGATGATGATAGCGTCGAAATTATTGATGATAGTGACGCCGAACTTTTCATATTTTTAGACGACGATACCTAACATTTTTCCAGGATAAAAAGTATCGTAGGTTAACATATGTTAATCCAGGTAATAAAGTATCAGTACGCCAAATTTCATCGAAATCCGTTAACAAACATCCATCCTCACATACTTTTGCATTTATAATAAGTATTAGTAGGATAAGTAACCTATGGGTATTTCTAATTTTTTGAAAATATCTACCTATTTAGTTCGTAAATACCAAGATACAACATATTGTTAGTTACCTACTTTTCATTTTACTTACTTAAGTAGGTACCTATAATATGTAGATTTGAGTAGGTAAATCAGATACTCAATATCAATGTTTGTAAATAGCACGCTTAAGTCAAGGCTGACCCCTTGCTCCCATCTCTCGGGAAGTAGGCAGACCTATTTATTAGTACATACACTCAACTCGTGTCGAGGTACTTCCGTTATTCGAATGTCAACTCCTTTTTAACGCTTGCTCTCAAAAATATACAGTTAATTAAAATCGCTTTGATATTTCCCAATTATCTTTAGCAACTCAACTGAACTCTTTTAAAGGTTTTGACCCGGGCTCGTAATATCTTTATAACATTTCATCATTTTGGTTTATCTATTCCTATGGAACTGTGGACTGATAGATAACTATTTAGTGCCCGTGGAAACCATAAATTTCACAAAATCGACTACTCAATTTTGCATAATATGCAATTTTAATGCAATTTTAGTTTTAGGTGTTTATTTCCAGCATTTATTTTTAAACATTTTTCGTATATACAACTCGTAACCAGAAAAATAAAATTTAATAAGTATTTGTCAATCGATATTAATAATATTTATTTTTATATGTGTTTGTTTATAGAAAATTTAAATAGTCTAAAAAAACAGAAAATTTTAAGTAAGTACATAATATTTTGATTAAAAAACAAAATGAAAATTAGAAATATGTTAGATGTTACGTTTAGTAATATTATTATTAATATAATTTTGTTTGTAACTTAAAACTTCATATAGACCTAAAACCATTCATGTTATGGTATAAGTGCCTACTTTACAACTTATATAATTTTTGTGGTTAGGTAATATAAAAATTCAATTGACAATTTTGCATAAGGTTATTCTAAAAGCAGTCACAAGGGGTGAACAGCCTTGCCTTCTAAGTATTTTTCCGTTTCCCGCCCTACATCTAGTAAATTGCGTTTGAGATAGTGAAGAAATGTGATTTCGTTCGGATATGTATGTACCTAAGCGGTACATTAAGTACCTACCTATTAAATATAGGTGTTTAACATAACGTCTTTGTAAAACCAAAATCTGCTGTGCCCTTTTTTGAGAATCATATATGACCTTAGTGAATTGTTATTATGTGCAAAATTTTGTCTGTTATGAAAATAATAAATAAACTATTAAATTTTCACGTTGAAAAGACAAATTAATTTACGTAGGTATATAAACCCTAAGTTTCAAATGAATTACTTTTGTAAAATAAATTTTCATATAAATTTTTAGAGGATTTTTTTGTCAATATCTATCGCAAAAGTATACTTTTGCACACTGCAGATTTTGGTTTGACAACGACGATAAGTTTGGTGCTTAGAATGCTAAAATTTGAAACCGGATATTCCAGGATGATGGGCTTTCAAATAAAACCCCTGCGGTTCTTCACCCTTGAACAAGTTTTCAAGTATTACAATAAATAACGAAATCTTTTAATACATATTAAGAAGAAAAAAAACACAAGGAGAAAAATATACAACTTTAAACTTGTATATTTCGTCGATGCGCATATTAAGGGAAAAAAACTACAAGGAAATTCCCAAGTTTGTAGCGTATTCAATCTTAGATTTTAAAAAAGCAGTGTTCTGGCCTTTACCGCAACTTCAAACTTGTACATATATTTCTTCGATGCGAGTGTAAAAAACGCTAATACCTATACATATATGTTTGTGACTACTTTTAAGTAGCGCAGAAAAAAAAATATTTCAAATTTTTTTTTTTACAATATGAAAGTATGTAGGTTAATAATTTTTAAATAACAGTTTATTTTTATAATTTAAGTAAACACTTGGCTGTTTTTAGGGTTTATGCGTGTATGACTAAATAATCGAATGGCGTTAAAAGCCGAAAATCGAATGAAAAACATGTTATAACGAATTTAGCACCGACTATTTGTATTTTGTGTGAGGAATAATAATTAATGTTTCTTTCTTTCAAACTACGACCTACCACGTAAGAGATGTTAAAAATGAAACTTTGTGCCTAGAAATCATTGAAGATTTCCTCCTATTTTTTATCATTGGTCATAACAAAGTGCCATTTATCCATTAGCGTTACTAACCGGTCTTCTACAATAATTTGTCTTAATTAGGTATAAATCGTGAATACACTAGTTCAATACTATATTGTGAGTAGATATAGTAGACCAGGTGAATTCCATTCCAGTAAGCGAACTTACTTAATTGATTCATTAACACCGTTCACTACTTAATAAATCAATTACCTATATAAACTAAAATAATTGATTTTATTAAATAGTGGACACAACCACGCCACAACGGACACAACCACACGTGCAGTTACCTATTTTACGATGATTTTTTATTGCGCTGTATAGGCTTCATTATCAAACGTCTGTGTGCTCGTCTAATGATCCGGAAAGCCTATCCCTAGATTGAAACCTGAATAACTGAATGCTAATTCTGCGAGGGTGTGTTGCGTCAATGAATTTTTATAGTACCTACTGGTGTATTCCCAGTAGTTCGGTTAACAGTTCGGTTGACCGGACTAGTGAGACTTTTTTTTCCCAGTAGTTCGGCCGTACAAATCAACCGGAATAGTGAGACCATTTTTTTCTGGTCCATTCCCAGTAGTTCGGTTAACACTCCGGTTGACCGAATTATCTTATTGTCATATTTACCTATACTGAATAACGGTGCAGTAAATTAAGATTTATTATATAATTGTTTTATATTGTACATATAAGTCATCTCAGCTTTGCACGGATGCAATTTTTTTTTCTGCAAATTATATAAACAAACCTTTCTCGTTTATAGGTCTTTCTATTAATGAAAACCGTATCAAAATTGTAGGGTTGTTAAGAAATAGCTAATGGAAAGAGCAAACTAGATAATTTCAATGACTTGGTTGCAAAATATTGTTTTTTTTTCTCTACTTAAATAAAAACTTAATTAGGTTTTATTATACAGTATGTCCATAAATTACAACTATTTTAATACACAAATACAGCTCAAAATCTGACTGATGGACAGATAACCTTATGCGTAAAAAAATATCAAACTTATGGTGAAAACCGCATCAAAACCGTTGCGTGATTTGTATCTGAGATATATAGGCTAGGCACCTACCATCAAGTGTAGATATAATTTCTTTATATAAAAATATATTTTCTTTATAAATGTTAGATATCATTAAAAGAAGGCCATTTTAATGATAGTGCACTGAGAGTAAACTAATGTTAGATAATATTACACGCGCAAAACGTATGTAACTGGATAATTCCGCACAATATATATGTATCAAATTGCAAAACGATCACGAGTTAATCGCATGCCATCACTTATTCTAGAAATTCTACTCATACTTACATGGCTTTATTAACCAGCACGAGTTTCGACTTGTAATAAATAAGTATATTTCAGTGCATTTATTTTATGTCTAACTAACTAATGCCTAAGTAGTACTGCCGCCAGACGGGCTAACTTAGTTAGGCAAGTATAATTAAAATTATAAATCAACTTCCGCCTTTCTGTTGATCCCAAACTGTTAAGTTTCTGAGGAGTTGAGTGTCCCGCAGACTACTTAATGCTGCAGTATCAGGTTCTGTGACGAGAACAATCCCGATCACGTCAACTTTCAAACAAAAAATAAACTGGATCAGATAAACAGATACACAGACACACACGTCAAATTTAACACTCCGTTTTTGCGTCGGGCGTCGGGAATTAAATGTGTGTGTGTGTGTGTGTGTGTGTGTGTGTGTGTGTGTGTGTGTGTGTGTGTGTGTGTGTGTGTGTGTGTGTGTGTGTGTGTGTGTGTGTGTGTGTGTGTGTGTGTGTGTGTGTGTGTGTGTGTGTGTGTGTGTGTGTGTGTGTGTGTGTGTGTGTGTGTGTGTGTGTGTGTGTGTGTGTGTGTGTGTGTGTGTGTGTGTGTGTGTGTGTGTGTGTGTGTGTGTGTGTGTGTGTGTGTGTGTGTGTGTGTGTGTGTGTGTGTGTGTGTGTGTGTGTGTGTGTGTGTGTGTGTGTGTGTGTGTGTGTGTGTGTGTGTGTGTGTGTGTGTGTGTGTGTGTGTGTGTGTGTGTGTGTGTGTGTGTGTGTGTGTGTGTGTGTGTGTGTGTGTGTGTGTGTGTGTGTGTGTGTGTGTGTGTGTGTGTGTGTGTGTGTGTGTGTGTGTGTGTGTGTGTGTGTGTGTGTGTGTGTGTGTGTGTGTGTGTGTGTGTGTGTGTGTGTGTGTGTGTGTGTGTGTGTGTGTGTGTGTGTGTGTGTGTGTGTGTGTGTGTGTGTGTGTGTGTGTGTGTGTGTGTGTGTGTGTGTGTGTGTGTGTGTGTGTGTGTGTGTGTGTGTGTGTGTGTGTGTGTGTGTGTGTGTGTGTGTGTGTGTGTGTGTGTGTGTGTGTGTGTGTGTGTGTGTGTGTGTGTGTGTGTGTGTGTGTGTGTGTGTGTGTGTGTGTGTGTGTGTGTGTGTGTGTGTGTGTGTGTGTGTGTGTGTGTGTGTGTGTGTGTGTGTGTGTGTGTGTGTGTGTGTGTGTGTGTGTGTGTGTGTGTGTGTGTGTGTGTGTGTGTGTGTGTGTGTGTGTGTGTGTGTGTGTGTGTGTGTGTGTGTGTGTGTGTGTGTGTGTGTGTGTGTGTGTGTGTGTGTGTGTGTGTGTGTGTGTGTGTGTGTGTGTGTGTGTGTGTGTGTGTGTGTGTGTGTGTGTGTGTGTGTGTGTGTGTGTGTGTGTGTGTGTGTGTGTGTGTGTGTGTGTGTGTGTGTGTGTGTGTGTGTGTGTGTGTGTGTGTGTGTGTGTGTGTGTGTGTGTGTGTGTGTGTGTGTGTGTGTGTGTGTGTGTGTGTGTGTGTGTGTGTGTGTGTGTGTGTGTGTGTGTGTGTGTGTGTGTGTGTGTCAATTATTATTGTTTTCGTTGACGTTAAGCTACTGCGCAGAAAGAGTAGGGATATAAATAAAGGACCAAAGTACATAAATATAATATTATTAATCAAAACCACGTGTAGGTATGAATATAAAATCAAATGCAAGAAAACAACTCTTTATATGACTGTGTTTTCTGTCCAATAACTACTTCTAGATGTTTTTTCTCATAATAGTCCAAAACTTACCTAACTGAGTCAAAAGTTATCGCCTGAAGTAATAAATTACCTATTTATTACGCATCCTAAAAATTAAAAATGCTCAAAACCAGTACATACTGCAAATTGCTATTATAGTCATAAATTTATTGGTAGGTAACTATGAACATATTTTTTAATATTCCTTACATTATTAAGTGCTCTTTGTACCCAACGATTGTTAACCGTTTTAAAAGTGTTTGACCTGGGCCTGGCATTCGGAGATAAGAGCCGTAATGGAAACAAAGTATTACTCACTGTTTTCAATGTCGATCATAATGAGACGGAGCCAAGCCTCCGGCTGACGTTAGATAAGTGATCTGTTTGACCGCTCTATACCACGCGTCATAGGGTCGTCGCGATTAAAAATTTCCTCGATGGAAGCGTGTACAGCATATAGTAGACTTATTTCATTGTGTATAAGGAAATATTGCTCCCGCAATCACCCCGCGTAATAGTATCACCATCACCATGTGATCCCAATAAGTGAATATACATTATCCAATTTATCAATTTAACTGAATACAATATGGGCGATGCGATCATGGAGACGATTATGGATCAGTCTCTCCTCTCGTTTGAATATAGTTATATCAAGCAAAATATGTCTAATTTGCTAAACTTTAAACCTTTTTTTTTTTTTTTTCAATGACCGAAACGAGATAGGCAGGTTCTACTCTCGGTCGTTTTCGCACTAAATATTTTTGATTTCATATTTGGATTAGAACCACGAGGCCGAATCTTAACGCTGTTTTTCATACTATCTTCATTGGACAAATTTGTAAATGGACAACTATGAAATATTTTTAACTGTTTTATCGTAACACATTATCCATCAATCTCTAAGTACTTACCATGAAAGTTAACAGCAGATATAATAATGTTATTTTTAAGTTATCAATTTTCATTGCTGGCGAAGCAACAAGGCAAAGCTAGTAAATTTATAAATGTATAAAACATATGAGTAAATTAAAGTATATCAGTAATTATAGCTAAAAAGAATCTTGGAAATCTAAATTCTGATTAGTTGTCTTCTGTGTTTCAGTGCTAAACAGGAAAAAAGACAACGAGAACCAGAAAGCCGATAATGATCCATTGACAAAAGCTATCGGAGCGATAGGCAAATGGCAAATATGGATATGTTTTGTAGTATTTCTTGTCAAGTTTCCTGTTGCCTGGCATCAAATGAGCATAATATTTCTCGCTCCGCCTATGAACTTCACGTGTGCCTCGGATCAATCACTCGAAAGTTTCGACAACTTGTGTCAAGTTAATTGCACTCACTATGAATACGACCATAGCATTTTTCAAGAAACCATAGTATCGCAATGGGACCTCGTTTGTGATCGACATTGGCTTAAGAATCTAACACAGACAATCTTCATGCTTGGCATTCTTGTAGGCAACATGGTGTTTGGATATCTATCTGATAGGTGTGTTCAAGCTACTTTTATTATTATTTATCTACTAAATAAACATCAATCTGGTCTGTAACGTGTAGATGCTATTTTGTGATATATTGATCTTAATTTTCACTTAGAAGCTTTATAACTAAACATACTTACTTTTTTCCAGATATGGCCGACGTTTTCCTTTCCTTGGTGCAGTATTTTTGCAACTAATATCTGGTGTTTCTACTGCATATGCCATCAATTGGTATATGTTCACAACGCTTCGGTTCTTACTGGCCGTGGCCACCGGTGGTACAATGGTCACAAGTTTTGTGCTCACCATGGAATTAATCGGTGCAAGATATAGGGAGACCGTTGGAATTCTTTACCAAATACCTTTCAATCTTGGACACCTGTCCCTGCCATTATTCGGTTATTATCTCAGATATTGGGACAAATTTCAATTGGCGATATCGCTGCCCTCTATTATATTTCTTAGTTACTACTTTATACTGCCAGAATCACCAAGATGGCTCTTAACAGCTGGCAAAGTAAACGAGGCTATTAAAATAATGGAAACTGCAGCTAAAAGGTATGTACTAAACTATAACTTATGTTATACTAGCTGTTGCACGCGACTTAGTCCGCGTAACTTTATAAAATATAGCTTAACTTATATGCTGATAATGTCGCTTTCTATAGGTGAAAGAATTTTTAAAATCAGTCCAGTGGTTTAGGAGTTGCGGACAAACAACGTGACACAAAATTTTTACATATATAAAGATATAGGCAACCATAAAATAGCACGTCTACTTTGTACCTTGTGTTTTAGAAGAATAGAATACTAGCTGAAAGACAGCTGAAAACTTTTAATATTACATAGTTTAGAATTTAAAGAAAAAATAGAATTTAATACTTTTCACCTAGTGGAAAGAGCGTTATACGAGGAAGGTTTTTATACATAACTAGCTGTTGCACGCGACTTCGTCCGCGTGACTTTATTAAATATAGCCTATGTTACTCGCTAATAATGTAGCTTTCTATCGGTGAAAAAAAAATAATTAAAATCGGTCGAATAGTTTTTGAGTTTATTGATTACAAACAAAAATACAAATATTTTCTCTTTATAACATTAGTATAGATATAGATTTTGCAATGTGCGAAACCAGAAGCGGGTCGCTAGTAAGCTAAATTTTTCAAATGCTTTAATTTATTGTTCCAGAAACGGACGTCCTACTGATGGCATTGCGTCATCTACTCAAAAGTTGGTTGTTCATGTGAAAAGCAATCATTCAGAAGAACACGTTTCGTTTGTAGCATTATTCCGTACGCCGCGACTTCGGGCGCGCACTCTAGCCATTTGCTTCAACTGGTTTGTATGTGGACTGTGCTTCTTCGGAGTTTCGCAGTATATCGGACATGTATCGGGAAACATTTTCACTAATGTTGCCATTTCTGCTGCCATACAGGTATGTAATTTTACATTGTTTCACCATTGTTCTTTTATTTGGATCCTGTCCGTATCGAATCATGAATATTTTGCACCTATTCATTTGACGACAAACAAGTGTTATTATGACGTCCTTTTCATTAGCTGCTTAAAATATCTACATATGAATAACATTCTAAACTACATACAAAGTTCAAAACAGCGTAACTGTTTCAGATAGATTTTCATTTGTAACTAATTTATAATAAGTCGACTGTCCCATACAATTATTTTGGATGGGACTAAATATGACAAAAAAACAAAGTTAATAAATAATAACAAAGTAATTGGGAATATAATTTTAATTTGTTTTTTATTTATTTATTATGTTAAGGTCGGCAGATAGGTTGACGGTCCACTTGATGGTAGGTGGCTACCGTCGCCTATAACACAAGCAACACCAAAGGTGCTGCAAGTGTGCTGCCAATTACAGTAGGATCTTTAGTTCTAAATATCAACGCAATAAATATCTTTGCAAGCATTCGCTGGTAATATATATTGTAATTTTTCAAACCTAAATGGATGTAATTTGTTCTTTGTAGCATAGATAATATGGATATAATATCTGAAATAAATGATGATTATTATTATAATAATTATAAGTATTATATATTTGTATTATGTTGTCGTAAAGTATTGTATCTGGCTGGACTTTTTAATTGGATCTATTTGTAATTTGATAAAAGTTCAAATCTCTTGACCTTCATTATCAAAACCGGTGATTCCACGAACTAGTTTACAACGGTACACCCTTATCACATTGGTTTGAAAAAAAAAACTATAAATATAAAAATAAAACCACAACGAGTTTTATTATAGTAGTCGCAAATTACGTGTAACATTTGACATCTAGAGATTTATTATTATGGACCTTAATGCATACGTGATACCTATATGGCGGTAACATTACTACTTCATCCAATGAGTTCACTTTATTTATTTATTTATTTATTAAAAAGTACACCAACAGCACAAACAAAAACTTACAGTAGGTATATAGGTAACACAAGGAAATTTAAAGGCATACACAGATAAACTATAAACTAGAAATTGAGACGACCGACAACACACGCATAGCAATTAAACAATAAATAACTCAAAACAAACAAAGAACAAGACCATAATCGAAGAAAAATAAACTATTATAACAATATCAAAGATGTTAACAAGAATAAAATAAAACAAAAAGAAAACCGCTCAGCTAAACAGTATAGCAGTCAATTTACGCTTAACTTCCGCCGATTTACAGTTAAATATATTAATATCAACACCCAGTATGCCATACATCATGTTGAGGTTCCTACTGGCCCGCCAAAGAAAGCTATTCTGTCTATAACGAACGTCAAATAAAAAATACTTAGCGCGTGTTTCCCCCGCTTCATGTAACACACTTATGTCCCTTTTCACGAAATCACTTACTAAACCTACTAAACCGAGAGGAAAGCTTTTACACATTGATATTATATATTTTTCTTTGTTTTCAGGTACCCGGCACACTAATTTCTATCTACGCGAACAGAATACTCGGCCGCAAAGTGACACTAATCACGTTCAATTGCGTCACTGGTCTCAGCTGTCTCCTCATCATCGTCGTTCCTCATTCTGGAGCCGCTAATCTAACACTAGGCTGCATTGGCTTATGGGGCATGAGTATATCTTTTGCAACAGTATACTTGTATGCTGGAGAACTCTTTCCGACCGTTGTAAGGAATTCGGGGGTGGGTTTGTCTTCAACGGTGGCGAGGATTGGATCAATGCTAGCCCCATTTGTTGCGACCTTATCGAGTACATGTCCATGGCTCCCGCCATTAACTTTTGGCGTGGTTCCACTAATCGGCGCTGCTCTTTGTTTCATTCTACCCGATACACGTGGAAAGAAACTTCCAGATACATTGGCGGATGGTGAAGCATAATGTAAAACAAAGACTTCTTACGATTGTATACATTTGTATTGTTTAGAACAATAAGATAATAAAGTATTCTAATTTGTAGCGTAAGAGAAATAAATAGACGCACATTGAATTATTTTGTTGCAGTTTGAGTGAAGATTTTATCTCAATTGGTGTATTAGTAGCGTCGATGATATTATTTTATAATATAATTGCTAATAAGCAATTGTGTTTATAATTCTTTTACTTTTAATTGGTCTATTTGTTTAGGCTGTGATATCGTTGTAATGGATACAATTATAGGTATGTATTATATTAAATTGAGTTTTCTTAATTGGCAGTTTTATTCATAATTTATTTCTCATGCCTATGATTTTATAAACCCAAAACAAACATTCTAATTGTAAAATCGTCACCACATCCCAAAATAAAATAAATGAAGTCGTAGTAAGTGTTAATTTATCCGTCTTCTACATTACAGACATCTATGGTATTAATCTTATCATTTTCTTTAAAAAAATATTAAATTTAAGATAAGTACATGTTAGAGATAAGTAAATATCACAGTAGTATATATATATATAGTAGATAGTACAGTCTGTACCGAAACGTAACAACTTCATATGCTTAGCGTAATAATTTTAAATGTAGTTCCTAAGTGTTTTTGTTTTATAGCGGTACCTAATTGTAGAATAATTAAATAAGTGTCACATTATTATTTGAAAGCATACAATCTATTTATCTAAGTTTGCAATATATTATTCTAGGGGCATAATGTCTACCGAAGATGGAATTGAAAGAGCAATCGGGAGGTTTGGATTTTATCAAACGTTTATATTGATAATAATAACATTGGGACGTTTACCAACAGAATTCCAACTGAATAATGTCGTTTTTCTGTTACCAAGCGTTGCTTACGTGTGTACGGATCTGGAGGCTGGTAATGCGACCAACTATTGCCCTTGCCAATATCCAGAATACGATCAAAGCACAATTGTAAGCTCTGTGACAAGCGAGTGGAATTTAATATGTGAAAGAAATTCGCTGGCTAGTTTAGCGCAGTCAATGTTGCAAGTCGGTATACTGGCAGGAAGTTTGCTTCATGGATTTATCTCAGACAGGTACATTTATACATTAGCTGGAGGTTTTTACAACAAGAAAGTAAAACCAAGAATAAAGCCTTAATAATTTATGATAGAAGATTCTTTTTTATAACCTTTTACTATTATTTTTTTTAGTTTATCATCAATACTAATAATAAAACTGTAAGGGTCGGTCATGGAGTAAGTTACTTTGTTTTCAGAGATATCGTGTTTATAGGCTCTATACATGATAAAGAAACTAAATTGACGATTTTTATAATTTTTTTCTGTATGTTGTATGTATGTATGTTCCTCCATAACTCTGAAACGAATTAATTCATGAAACTTGGTAGATAAACATTTGGACGTACGGGACACAGGATAGGCTACTTAATATTTTTCAACGCGGACGAAGTCGTGGGAACCAGCTAGTTATAAAATAATTTTAGGTTTTGAACCAATTTGTCCGCTATTTTTTCTTTTACTCTCGTAAAGTTAAGATAATCTATATATAGTATTTTTATTTTAAAACTTTTACTTGAATTAATTTTTTTTTAAATTTTTAAATTAAATTTTAAAACATTACTTCTTAACTTTCAGATATGGACGAAAAACTGCCGTGCTCATTGCTCTTTTCTGTGAGGCTTTATTTGTAACGCTTTCCGCATTTGTCCCATATTTTTGGATGTTTTTGATTTGTCGATTTCTGATCGGTGCGTTCGTCGGAGGAACAATGTTATGTTGTTACATTTTACTAATAGAACTAAGCGGAAAATCTTTTAGACCTTATTTGGTTGGACTACATGAAATATCTTTTGTATTTGGTTATTCTGCCCTTGCGTTGATAGCATATTATGTCAGAGAATGGAGGCACCTCCAACTTGTGACTTCAGTGCCCTGGTTACTGGTGATAATTTTGTATTGGATATTACCCGAATCTCCACGGTGGCTGATAACAGTAGGAAAGAAGAAGGAAGCAATTGACTTACTATCATACATTGCAAGAAAGTAAGAAGTTAATTTAAGAAATATCTGAATTATTGAAAAATATTCCATGTTATTCCTATAATGCTTTCGGTTTCAGAAACGGCCGCCAAGTTGGTGCTATAGAAGACATTGTAAACGAAATAGAAAAAGAATCGATGACAGAAAATCAACAACGTGGCTCCTATCTGGATTTGTTTAAAACACCTAATATAAGAAAATATACTTTCATTGTAGCTTTCATTTGGTTGTGCTGCACACATACATTTTTTGGTGTCAATCAGTACATAGGACGTCTTCAAGGGAACATTTACTTAAATGTATTACTATCAGCTGTAAGCTTAGCACCCGGATTAGTTTTAGTCGTATTAGCCACATTGTACCTAAAAAGAAAAATGAGCACAATTATTAGTTTTTTAATAGCATCTGCATCTTTGATCATGTTCATATTAATACCCAGTCAAAGAGAATCTATAACATTAGCATTTGCTATAATAGGACAAATCGGAATATATATAGCTTTCGTTCAAACTTATCTTTATACGTCGGAAGTTTTTCCAACAGTAATAAGAAATTCAGCAATGGGTTTCGCGTCTGTGTTAGGTAGAGTTGGGGGATTTATTGCCCCATTCATCGTAAATATAGGTATAGAGTGGGTTTCTATTTTAATTTTCAGTGCACTAGCACTGTGTGCTGCAATTTTATGCTGGTTCTTGCCGGAAACTAAAGAAGTAGTGCTTCTAAATTCAATTAGCCAAGCCGAACGCTCTAACACAACACCTGAAAACCCTGTAAAGTAAATGATTTTTGGAGAGACTAACTATTAATCACCTATTTATAGTTAGTTATTAAAAATTTAAACACATATAATTTATTTTACTTACTTACTCACTGGTATGTCTCAAAACTTTCAAATGTTTGTAATAAAGCTAGCTGTATTCTGTGAAGTATTAACATGCATATATGTATATGTAATAAAATCGTAAACAAGCCGTGTCTGAACATTAAATATTTTTCAAAAAAAAATTTTGTACACGTTGTATGTTATATAGTTTTTAAAATATTTGTCTGTCATCCTGTACGCTTGTGCACGCTAATCTCAGAAACAGCTTAACTGAATTAAATGCAGTTATCACTGATGTAGCAAGCTTCCGATAACATTTAGTGTTCATTCCAACATTAGGCTTCCAAACAAAAAGTTATACCGAAATACCAATCGTACGAAAACCGCGCGTATGAAGTTGCGGGCACAGCTAGTATATAATAAGTATATAGTATAGTATAGTGTATATATATATATATATACACCAGCATTGCCAATTGTATCTCAAGTGACACTAACTTTGCTACTGGAACAATAAAATATTGCACGTTTACCAGTGATTGCTATGAAGTAATAAATAAAATTTAAGTGTGACGTACACAATTCCCTAAGGAGCGGAGGCTTATTATCCAATTTTTTAGGCAAACATTATTCAATTTATTCCACTGGCGGGCGAATTGTGCGAACATTTTTAGACCATTCGCTCCATGAGGTTTGTGAGAGGACAGCACATTTATAAAACTTTTAAATATGTTTTAAATAAAAAAACAAGGTGCGAAAATTATATAAAATGACTACTAACAATATAAATGATTCTAATAGAGAAAATAAAATAGGTAAGTCGATTTTTTCTTCACATCCATTTTTCTTGTAGTGTTTCAATTCGAAAATAGAATTGGTTATATAAAAAAATACTTTATCTGCCTCAATAATACCGCTAAACAAAACATTATTTTTTTCTTACAAAATTGTATATTGTAAATTAAAATAATTTCTTTCTTTAAGTAATAAACTACTGTATTTTAAAAAGAAGTTTCATTCGAGTTTGTTCATAAAAACCATACCTTTTCTAATTAGTATGTATACTAATTCGAAAGGTATTTATTTTTATACCTACAAATGACTATGAACTTAAGAAACAGCAATTATATATATTTTCATATTACTTTATTCATATAATATATATATATATATATATTCATATAAGTTATTCTAACATCAATATTTTCATAAAATTAAGGCGTGAATATAAAAAAAAACGTAGATTTTTCTTCATGTGCAATGTGCTCTCGATATCCTTCTCTACTATTTATAAAACGAACTTCTAAGAAAACATCTCAGAAGGTATCTTTAAAATGTAAAATTCGCACCTATGCCTTCACGTTTTATTGTCGTTTTACTTAGATATTCCTATACTGTTATATTAAGCCGACTTTAGAATAATTTAAAGTAAAGAAAAATACACAGTTGTTCTTCGCGAAATATCAAAAAATCCTAATTTGATCCTGCACCTGTCATGGAATTTTTCTGAAGATTCATCATAGAAAATATAAGAAAATATTGGCATGTATTTTCAGAAAATAAACCAGCCGTTCAAGATGGAATTGAAAGAGTCATAGGATATTTTGGCAGATATCAAATATTGATTTTGATTCTAGTAACGTTAGGTCGTTACCCAGCTGAATTTCAACTGACTAATGTTGTATTCATTTTACCGAGTGCCGATTATGTTTGTCTGGACCCTGAGGCCAATAACGCAACAAACTATTGTCCCTGCCAGCATCCCAAATACAATCGAAGCGTGATAGTTAACTCAGTCACCACTGAATTTAATCTAATTTGTGATAGAAAATCTTTAGCTAGCCTGGCTACATCTGTGATGCAAATAGGAATATTGTTGGGAAGTTTACTTTTTGGATATATTTCAGACAGGTAACATTATATACAAACTATAATTAATATTATAAACTAACCCTCGAATTTATATTGAGCCCAAACATATCTGCTGTAAATTGCTGAGGAGTTAGCTGTCGACTTGATAGTACAGCATCTGTTCTAGGTTACCACCGATGTATACCAAATTTCACATCAATCGCACCTGTGAAAGTAAGTGAAATCCCTTAGTCAAGTAGGAAATGGTTTGATGGTCTTCAAAGGTCTGAACAGATCTTCAGAACTATCTCGAAGTCTCGAACACGTTAGTTTTCAAACAAAAAAAACCGGATCAAAAGCCATTCGTTTTTGAGTTACGAATCCACAGACAGATACACAGACACACCTCGTCAACCACAACATCCCGTTTTTGCGTTGGTGGTTAAAAATAAATCAGTATAATGGCTGTAAGAAATTAGTTAAAATAATTTAACTTCCATTGTGGTTTTCAGATGTGGACGAAAATTAGCCGTAATGATAGCAATATTTTCTGAAGCTCTATTCGGAACTGTTTCCGGACTAGTACCATACTTCTGGATGTTTCTAGCTTGTCGATTCTTAATAGGTGTGGCTATTGGTGGTAATGTGTTATGTTGTTACATAATACTTATAGAACTGAGTGGAAAAGCATTCAGACCTTACATGGTGGGCTTAATAGAATTGGCGTACGTTGGCGGCTACTTTGTTCTTCCAATAATAGCTTACTTCGTAAGAGAATGGAGGCATCTTCAACTTGTTACTTCAGCACCTTGGCTTTTGGTTGCTTCTTACTACTGGATATTACCAGAGTCTCCACGATGGCTGTTAACCGTTGGAAAAAAGAAAGAATCCATTGAGGTTTTGAAGTACATTGCAATGAAGTGAGTTTATATATTTTTTTAATTTTCAACAGTATATTCTTTGAAAGTTTTCCATTTATCATTCGTATGTATTATGTTACAGGAACAACCGACCCCTTTCAGAAAGTGAACTGGTAGAAGTTGAAAATGGTTTACACGTGGACAATCAACAGCGTGGCACCTATCTGGATTTGTTCAAAACACCAAAGATTAGAAAATATACCATAATAGTTGCCTGTATTTGGTTGTGCTGTTCTCACACGTTTTTTGGTTTAATACAGTACATAGGTCGGCTTCAAGGTAATATCTATGTGAACGTTATGCTTACAGCGGCCAGTTTGGCACCAGGACTTGTGCTAGTTGTTGTCGCAACATTGTTCCTCAGAAGAAAAGTGAGCGTTATAACAAGCTTCTTGATAGCAGCCGTGTCATTATTTATTTTTATATTCGTACCAAAAGATATGGAGTCGACTATGTTAATGCTTGCTATAATCGGACAGCTAGGTGCGTATACAGCTTTCGTGCAAGCCTACCTCTACTCATCAGAGGTTTTTCCAACCGTAATCAGGAATTCAGCTATGGGTTTTGCTTCGGTGTTCGCAAGAGTGGGAGGATTCGTTGCACCATTTGTTGTGGACATTGGTGTAGAATGGGTTTCCATCCTAATATTCAGTGCTTTGCCTCTTTGTGCCGCTGTTTTGTGTTGTTTGTTACCAGAAACAAAGGGAACAGTACTTCTTAACACAATTGAACAAGCCGAAGGTAAATCCAAAGTAAAAAAACCAGCCATTGTATAATAATTTCATTCTTATAATATATTTTTTTAATAATTGTGATTATTTTAATCATACATTAATTTTTTTATTTCAAGTTTGTATTTATAACAATTAGAAATTATTGCTAACAGATAATAGAAAATATTTTTTGGCATATTTGAGAATCCACAGATCTACAGAGTCTATCCTACATATTTTGTCTAAGTATGTAGCGCATTATGTAAATTTTTATAAAAGTTTATATTGAATATTATGAAAACCACCAAAATACCATGTGACAAATGCAAATAATATAGTATGGTATATCACCCAAAATTGAAATATGATACTGCAAAATAAGGCATAAATGAATATTATATCTACGAATGTCCAAAATATGAAACCTATTATTGCTACATCTAGTGATCTAGGTCTTCTTTCTGCCGGTGATTTGTTTGTTGTTGGATCAATAAATGAACCTGAAAATGAAAATGAAGATTAGATATTAAATTTAAACTAAATGTTTCAAATTGGATATTAACGATTGAGATTTATAATTCGGATAAAAATAAAATGAATTTTGTTATCGAATAAAGACTTTTAGTATAAAATAATCATTGTTTTACCATCCATATGAAACTTTTTGAGGCTGGTCTCTTTAAGGCGCCATTGCTCGTTTAACCAACTTCTTAATTGCTCTTCTTCGCTTGGAATCTGGTCTAACTGATACCTTAAAAAATTTATAAAATGTCGTCATCAAATAATATAGGTGCAGTCCATCTATTCAAATTTTTTTTTTATATTTATTTATTTAACATAACACTACAAAGGTATATTAGTTTCTTACCGCTTAAAATAGAAGTAGACATGGCCAGGAATCTTGCCACACAGAAGATCAGCTTCAGTCTGCGCTGGCTTGTCGTACGCGACGGTCACATCGTATATGGACTCTAAGCCCCAGCTACGCAACCGCGAACATAAAACAGCCCAGCCAGTAGTACGGGGGTGAAGAACAAACTCGTAACGCTGATAACAAACAAAACTTAGGAAGTGTTGAATAAATAGGTATTGCGACTTAATGGTTTTTATTTGTTATTACATAATTATTTTGTTACCAAAAAATATATATCCTTGCGTTAAAAATGTTTACAACCCAAACTTTGTGTTTTTAACGAGGCAACTATAGTTATGATAGATGATCTGTTGTAAGTTGTAATAAATACACCAATGAATGATAAGATGAAAAAGGAAGCTTATTGTATAATACAATGCTCTCTTCACGAATTACTTACCTATAATAATTGTCTGACGAGATGATACTACATTATTCTTTGTTAGTTTATCTGTTATTTCATTAGTTAACCCAAATTTAGAATTTTTTTTTATTAATAACCTTATTTTTACTTTTTTACTTTTGGTTAAAAAACCATAACATAATAATTCCAAGAGATTATTGTGACCTAAGAATTATACCAAATAAGATCTCTTACAGCAAGAAAAGAGAAAAATAGTTAATGAAATAATTTAAATTTCATCAGCAGGTGATAGAAAAAGCATGTAAGACTTGATGTATCATAAATATGACCAATGTAATAATAAATTTAAAACCGTTCGTTTCTCTATTCGACAGATTTTTTTTATAATATAAAGGTGGCAGACAGGCAGGCGGCCCACTTGATGGTAGGTGGTTACCGCCGCCTAAGGACACAAGCAACACCAAGGGGAGTGCTAGTGCGCTGCCTACCCTGTAGATATTTGTTTACCCCTCGCTTGAAGTAGCCCATATTGTAGCTAGGTGGAAACACCTCAGGAGGGAGATTGTTCCAAAGTTCGCGCGTCCGCGGGATAAAGTTTCTACCCAACCGGACTGTGCGTAGTGGCACCTTATCCAAGTAATGCGGATGAACTCCACATCTATGACGCGCAGTACGGTGGTAAAAACTTGGGGTAGGCATTCATTAGTTGGAACAACTCATCACTCTATTTCGTATTCATCATTATCTCAATTAGACACCTTCTCTATTCGACAAATTACTTATGTGGAGAAAATTAAATTCTACTAAATGATATAAATGGATATTATAAATAATATAAGTGAGAGTTTATGGGGATGGATGGATGTACGAGTATGTTTGTTTCTCTTACATGTAGAACTACTGAACGGATTTGGATGAAATTTGGCACACAGATAGTTTAGTAACGCCCTAATAACGCCCGACACAAATAACGTTATTATGTCGGACGTTATTTAGGTATTTCATTTTTCCACGCAGACGATGTCGCGGGCATCAGTTAGTAGGTAATCTATACTAACATGATAAGTTTGGTTGAACGCGCTCTGAAACTACTAGTCAGTTTAAAACTTACAGTAATTATTGTTAGTTAAGTTTTCAGCCATTTGGTAAGCTCAGATACAGTAAGTACAGTCATAGAAGATTTTAAGTATAGGTAAATTTTATGTTTCTTTAAACAAAATAACAAATAGACTTGTTTTTTGAATTATAATTAACTTTTTTCGTATTCCCAGTTAGTAATATAATATGTGCAATATACATTGCATAATTCAATCTTAAGCTAAGTGGCAACAAATGTGTACCTACTTAATATCATGTAACTTAAATCAAAATTATGTGAAACCTGCAAATTTTTAGCAGCAGCGAATTTATCGCTGCGTTTTTTATTGTCTTCGCTTAAATCGGTCCCTTCAGGAAACAAAACTAATCTATAGTCGCAATTGAGCTTTTTATAATATTCCACGAATTGTGATAAATTCATCTGATCTTCTTGCCAGTTTCTTTTCACGTACAAAAAAAAATTTAATTGCATTATCCACCCTGAAATTAAAAAGATAACATGTTTTAAGTAGAGCGAAACATATTCTTTTTAAATTTACTTTAACTGTGATAATATATTTCAATTTAATCAGAAGTTAGCGGAAAAGCAGACAGAGGCGAACAGCGACTTTATTTTTCTAACATGTACTTAGCAATCCGCCCCCGCCTCCGTACTGGGTATGCTAATAAATTAGCACAATTATATAGTAAATTAATACACAACCCTGGTGATATAAATAAACCTTCCTCGTTTATCGCTCTTTCCATTAGTGAAAACTCTTACAAATTCTGTTGAGTGGTTCAGAAGAAATTAGCGGAGAAACAGACAGAAGCGGACAGCGACTTTATTTTATTATTTGTATAGATAATAACTTGCCTAGTCCAGGGACAGCTTTAATTTCATCTTTAAGGACAAATTTAATTTTTGACTTCCCTCCAGCAATTGTATCAAGAAGAGAACTATTAGGTTTCCCATAATCATCTGCCTCCAAAGTCTTTCTCTTACACACACATTGTTCACTGTCGTAAGAGTTTTGTGTCGCGTGATACAAAGCAATCCAAACGTAGTTCCAGTCAATTCGTGTACGGTGATTCATTATTATAATTGTTTTGTCATTGGAATTGACGTAATCTCCAAAATGGTGTAAATGTGTATTGCAGAAACACTGGAACAGCGCCTGAAATAAAAAATATATATACTCACCTAATAATCTCCGAATGCGACAAAATGTTCTGATTAAATGAATAGGTACAAATTGATTATATTTACCACTGGATAAAGCTCCCATAAACCGAATAATACATCGACAAGTTTCCTATACAATTTGTGATTGATGAACATTAAATACATGACAGGACTGTAAAGTACGTAGAAGCCTGAAACATTTAAAATTAATTTTTTTTCAGACGATTCTTCGGGAATTTAACATTTTTTCAGGTTTAAAAAGGCCCAAATGTTAACTTAGGTAATAAACTACCTGTGTGCCGAATTTCATCCAGATCCGTTGAGCCGTTTTTGGTTGAACGAGTAACAAACATTCATACATCCTCACAAACTTTCGCATTTATAAAATTATAATATATAAGTAAGTATAATAAAATTTATGAAAACATAATATAGGTACATAGGTTCAATAAGTTTCGGGCCTAACTAACAAAACAACACTTTTAATTATTCAACTACGTTCATAAAGGTACTCTCCTCCAATGGTGATTTTATAATTTTCAGCTATCGGAGGCGCTGTAGTAGCATTAGGGTGTGGCACTGTAGTAGCATTTTATTTACGGTGGTTTCATGTATATTACGCATATATTACGTAACTTCATATTTCCATACCTAACACAAGCGCCATTCTGGCCAATTTAGGTATATTTTTCGGTTTAAATCTCAAATAAGATGGTTCTCCTTACCTCTTTTCTCAATTATTTAAACTTAACGCCAGATTGACATTTGATACGTGCAATCTGTAGATTAGGACTAGATTAGAATAGGTAGATAAGATTAGGCATTTAAATTAGGTTTAGGAAGGTTAGGAATTGGCATCGTCTAAGTACATATTAGGCCTGGGACTTATTGGGTGATAATTTTATCTTAAATTCTAAACAGTTTCGGTTACGCTTTTGAGTAAACATATCTTTTTATACATCAGTAGGTAGGTACTCGTATAAGCTGTCACGGTTAATCTAGAATTAACTGGAACTGAATATAGAAATTAATTCACCCTGTGAACTACAACTACAGTCAATTAACAGCTAAAATTTTACATTTTTTTTTTGTTTCAATAGCAACATAAATATTTAATAAATAATACTTTACAAAACTAGTCTTACAATATGTACACAAACATATTTTGTAGTGTAAAATGTTATAAAATTAATCACATCTGGCAATGTTTCTATAAATTTCGACCTTTTTGTTTCTCTGGAAACGGAAACGGACTGGCCGGTTTCGTGATAAGATAGCTACACCCTTATTTTATCAGTCTTGCATTTGAACTCTTAATATTTACGGTTCATGAGGCCTATAGGACTGGACTTTATTACCTTTCTTAGCGATAAGTACAATTCAGTGGGGTAATGCTGTCAGTACCTATCATCAAGTGGACTTTTAGCCTGCCTGCCACCCTTAATATAATATCTATACATATAATAAAATCGTAAATGAGCTGTGTCTGTACATTAAATATTTTTTCAAAAAAAAAAAAAAAAAACAATTTGTACACATTGTACTTGTTACCGAGGCCAAAAAATGGTTTTTAAATGTTTTATCTATTTGTCTGTGCGTTTGTGCCCCTTTGCATGCTAATCTCAGAAACGTCTTAACCTATTTGGATGAAATTGGGCACACAGTTAGTTTATTACCTGGATTAACATATAGGATACTTTTTATCCTGAAGAAATGTTAGGTTCCTCTGGGATTTTCAAAAAACGAACTACAGCGCGTACAAAGTCGCGGGCACAACTACAAATATAAAAAAAGGCACACCATGTACCCCGCCACTTGAATTCAATTTATCTTGCATTGATAATTTCCTAGTGTTGATCTGCTTCAAATTACTTTTCGTTGATAGTGATACTAAAGGTTACTATAGCAAAAGTGTGGTAATTCTATTACATAATAATAGATACATCTCTATCGCTTATTATCGGCGCATATTCTCTTTATCTTTTAGGAAATCTTGTCAATGTCAGTACAAGACAAACGAGCAGTATTATTTAATTTTTCTTAGACTAAGTAATCTAAAATAATATTTACAGCAGAAAAAATCAAGGAAATCTAGTGCGGTTTTAAAAAAATATTACGAATTGACTTAAAAAAAATTATTAAAAAATTAAAAGAAAACCGGTACTTTGATTTTTTCTTTCCTTACCAGAGCTTAAATAAAAATTTAAAAAACCGTTTATGAAGATCTGTTTATGGATTTGAAGACCATCAGACCATTTAAAGTTGAAATCATCAACTTCCATAAGTTCGATTGATGTGAAATTTGCTATGCTGTTACTTCGTTAGTATTTCCATGACATGGTAACCTTGACCTGATGCTGCAGCATAAAATAGTCTGCTCGATACAAAATTCCTCAGCAACTTACAGCAGATACAGCTTTCACGGCACCGTTTGGGCTCAATAGAAAGTCGGGGGTTAATTTATAATTTCAATTATAGCTTGTTAATTGCATAAACTCTGTTACAACACTATTATCGTACAGTATAATACGAGTGTATGTTGGTATAACATATTCTCATTAGGAGTAGCCAGCATTAGTTAAAGACTAGAGTTTAAAATACTTAAGGAGGAAATATATTTTGCATACCTGCCAGTATAGTGAAGTACCAAGCAAAGCAGATCACTAGCCCCGTTACCACCGCCATGGCGAGGCGCCGCGGCCACCGAACCAAATGCCTCTGTATGGAGGAAGCCGCATTTGTGCGGCTTCATTACCAGCCTTATAGATTAGAACCCTTATATGACCCACTAAACCTTGTTACATGATCTACATGATCTATAATACCTCATTGGAAAGTTTTATTATTGTATTTTATATGAAAACTTGTGACGGACAGTCCGATAATGCAATTTACAAAAAATATATAAAAAGGTAATGGAATAAGGGACAATTGATGATTTATAAATGAAAATAGGAGAATAATCTATGAAATATCATAATTAATTACGCACTGAAACAACAGTCAACATTTTTTTATTTCACAGTGGTCTCCCGTAAGAGGGTGCCTTTTTTATTTTTTTTTTAGAGGGGAGATGACATTTAGGCACTATCCCTCGTCGACGGGGACAGTCGACGAGGGAAGTGTTGGACTCGCCTGGTGAAGTGACTATTCACCGGGATTCTTAGGATATCGAAGAAATCCCTATCTAGTATTTAAAAGTGATATTCGTAAAAGAATTTATTATCAAATGCATTTATCCTAGAAGTCATTTCAAATTCAAGCATATTCAAATTATATGAAAGAAAATCTAAAAAGTTTTCTAAAATGCATTGGGCTATTAATGTTGAACTGAAGCGTGTATACGAAAAACAGAAACATCAAACATCTTTTTGTTATGCACGCTTATTCCGTTATTATTCTTTTGATGCGACTAGACAACCATAAATTTCCACACATTCATTATCATCAATACTAATAATAAATCTAAGTGTAGGTATTGTATGTATGTATGTTCCTCCATAACTCTTAAACGAATTAACTGATTTTCATGAAACTTGGTACATAAACATTTAGACGTACAGGACACAGGATAGGCTACTTTTTTCTTTTTCAACGCGGACGAAGTCGCGGGCGCCAGCTAGTATTTTATGAAATACAATGTCAAAATAACAAAAAGATAAAAAGCAATTGCCACTCTCGATTAATTAAAAAAATATCCACATGTCATGAAAATTAAAATTTTCACTATAATTATTATTTTATTTTTTATAACTTTCGCCTTAATCGCATTACCTACACAGAGGCGGGAGCTACCACCGTATCAGCCGTATCAAATATTGGGGCCCCGGGCTCAAGGGCAACGATATGTGTAAGCGAAAAATTGTTAAATTGTTATGACCACAATTTCTTTTAAGACCGTTAGAGTTTACGGCTTAAATGAATTTGGTCCAAAAGCATGCAAGAATTTTTGGTTCTCCATTTAGGCTACACCACAGAGTCCATTTAGGGCAAGCTACGCCCACTACCTACACCTAAACATTTTTAAAAATTTTGTTAAAAATGTAATCCTATAATATCGAAATTTTGTGGAAAAAATCTTGAAACCCTAAAGAAAGAGCTCGGAATAAGTTAACGCATCTTTTTTTAGGACTCACACTCTGTACAAGAAATTTCTGTGTGGCATGAAGAATGTGGCATTACATAGGCATTACATAAATATCTACGCTTTGTTATTTGAATTACTTGTTATACTCCTGTACAGCAGGCTAACAAAAACAGCACGCCCATTAAGGTACAATTTGTAATAAGGTCATCACAACAATGCAGATCAGTATCTCGTATAAAGTACGAACGACTGTGAGTTGATTTGTGTTAACAACTAAGCCCTAGGTATGGCATTACTTAATTCTTCTCATGTTCAAATGTAAAATGTGTTTTCCAAATAATAATGGATACAAGCCAAGAAACAAGCTAAGCTTATTAAGTGGCTTTGCGTGATATGAAAACAGTATTGTTATGTCTTTTTCAGTACGGTACAGCCTAATAAGTTAACTTATTTTTCAGTTTCAACCCTAGATAGGTATGTAAGGTATGGTATTAATTCCTGTCGTGTTTCTATGGTATATATATATATGTGTATATATATGCCGTCAAAATAATGGGAAACAAGCCAAGAAGCTGCGGTCTTTAAGTGGGTTTGCGTGATTTGGAAACATTATTATCAAACAATCGTGTCGTCAAACGACATAAATTACCTATTGTAATTTACTCAAACAATATTATAAGATGAATACAATATTATAGTATCTACATGAAAATTGCAGTCATATCAAATTTAAAAAAATGTAAGTCATATTTTCATAAGAAAAAATAAATATTGTGGACATAAACATAATGTGGACCCAGCATAAGCTGAGAGAAGAGACTTCTCTCGCGTTGCGTTGCCCTTTGAGATTTTTTTTTTAAATGTATATTTTTTATTTTAGTTTTGAATTATTAAATTACTAAAGAAACGAATATTTACTTATTTTAAATATTCGTCAAAGATTATAATTTAATTTTTTTATTATTACTACGACTTCAATGTGTGTTTGTAGTAAGTACATAGGAAAATTTAGGCTATTTTTTCTTACCAGTGTTTTACTTAACGATTATCATTTTTCGTGTATTTTGACTGTGTATTAGAAGCGATCACATAATTGATATCAATCAAAAATATTAAATGCTTAGAGCTAATTCATAAATTATTTCTCGTAATGTTAATAGAAAAATAAAAAAACAACAGTATTGTAATGATGTATTAAATAAAGAAATACAAGAACTGATTGATTAGCTATTATAATATAATATATCAAAATCGCTAAAATCATTAAATTCGAAGTTTTAAGATTAAATGTATGTAGGTATATGTAGAAATATCTCATTTTTAATTAAAACCAAGTTAAATCTCACCAATTAAATGTGACAGATTATCAATGTGTGACTTCATCATACTTTGTTATGTATATGTAATAGTTTAGTCATTCAGTCAGTGGAAATGCCTTTTAAGGTTTTTTTGAATACTTAAATCCCCTAAATATTAGCTAGTCATTTATATTTACAAAGTAAGTATATAATATAGGATAGGAATACTTATAATATTTACACACCTTACATTTTCTAAACATAATAATATACATGGATTTTTTTCGCAAATTAAATATATCGATTAATTTGTTCTTCAGGACTAATGTGATTTGGTAGTTGGTAGGTACTCTAAATTGTTTCCTTTAAAACTTCATATGATCATAATAAACTTACTTATTTTTCTACTGCCTATTTTTTTACACAATCAAGAATGTAAATTAATTTAAGCGTAAATTTAATTTGGTAATGTACCAATCACTGTTTCAATTATATTATGTGCGGCATAAAAACAGTTCATGTCTCGTTATTATCATTTGATTTCGACTTTCTGCCAAACTGTTCACCTTGCTCAATAGTTGTCATTAATTCACAGCCTTTAGTTTCAGGTAACAGAAACGCTATAACAGCAGCGGCTAATGGTAAAACTGCAAACAGAAATGGTGGTATCCATAACGACACATCTCTTAAACCGATCACAAATGGAGCTATCATAGAGCCCACTCGTGCCATCATCGATGAAAATCCGAGTGCCGCGTTACGAACTATTGTCGGAAATAATTCGATACAATACAAATAAACAACTACGAAAACAATGAAACTAGCGACTACACCTATACTCGCACATATTACAGAACCAACACCCTCTGGGATCACAGCTAGTATTAAGAGGCAAATAGCACAAGTAAGATTGCCACCGATCACAATTGTCTTTCTCCCTGTATACTTCATCAGAGGAATAGAGAGCAAAGTGCCAGCAAGCGTGACACTGGCACTGGCTGCCACATTAACAAATATGTTACCACTTAGCTGTCCCACATATTGTGAGACCCCATAAAAACAGTAGCTGCAGGCCAACCAATTGAATGACATGGCAATTATGTTCTTCCGCAAATTTGACGTTCGGAAAAGATCAAACAGATTTCCTTTCTTCACTTGATTTTCTGCAATCGACGCTTGATAATCACGGATCTCATTATCTATTTTTTCTGTAGGACGCTTATTTCTGAAAAAAAAAAATTTTAATATGTCACATATTTAAGAGCTAAATCATTTTTAGAATTATAACATTTAGACAGGTCTTACATTTTAGCTACACGTTCTAGAATTTGAATGGCTTCGTCAGACCTTTTCACTGCTAATAACCATCTTGGTGTTTCAGTTACTAAGAAAAAGTAGGAGAGAAGAATTATTGATGGAATTGAAATTGCAAGTTGGAAGTCTACATAGTCTCTGAAGAAATATCCAAAGAACGGCAACAGCATGTGGCCTAAATTGAAAGGCACTTGATACATTGCTGATATGACGTCGCGGTGTTCAGTTCCAATGGATTCCATCACAATAACGAATCCGACTACCATAGTTCCTCCCACTGACATGCCAATCAAGAAACGTAGAACTGTGAATGTCCAGAAATCTGGTGAGTAGGCCGCACCGATTCCCATTGACACTTGAATCACAACGGCTACTAATAATGGATATTTTCTTCCAAACCTAAAACAAAATGATTTTAAAATAAAATTTTACAAACTAACTTATAAAATGAAATCGTAAAGGATGTACATTGAAATTGATACAAAAAAAAAAAACAATTTGTACAACATGCCTATTGTACCTACTTATATTACAGAGGTCAATAAGTTTTTTTTTTAGATTTTCTGTCTGTGTCTGCATTTGTGCACGCTAATCTCAGAAACGGCTTAACGGATTTGGATGAAATTTGGCACTCAGATAATTTTTTACCTGGATAAACATATAAGATACCTTTCATTCTAGAAAATCCTAGAAATTATTCTTTCCCTAGAAAAACAAAATTAAAAAAAAAAACAAATTCAGTCACCTGTCAGAGGCCGTTCCAAATAAAACGCTTCCCAGGAGTACACCCAATTGGAATAATGTTTGTGTAAAACTAGTCAACCATTTTAGATCACATATCAAGTTCCATTCCATTATAATAGTGTTTGTGAAAATTGATGTATCATATTCTGGAGACGAGCATGGACACGTCTCGTTACCTGTGTCGGGACAAATGTATTCCACTTTCGGGGACAAGAATATTATCGCCATTTGATGGAACGCCACGGGAAATTTTGTCAAAAATATAAGAATGCATAGAAGCAACTGATATTTTCCAAACGCTCCGGTAATTGATTCGATGACATCTTTGGCCGGTGGGTTGGTAGGAGACACTGAAAAAGAAACAAAAATTATTAATGATACATAGGTACACTAATATTGTAAATGCAGAAGTAACGCAGTTAAACCACTGAGCCGATTTTGATGAAACGTTATTATGGATATAGCAAGAATAATGGAAATTAACATGGGCAATTTCTTAACTTTTTCATGGACGATGTACAAAGTGACAAAACACCCGTGTCACAAAATATCACAAGCTTTAACTATTTAATAATTTTCAACTCGCTATTGCAACAATACAAATACAAATTTCAAACGATCCCTAAAATAAATACATATTTACAAGGTACACGAATAATATAAACAACGTTCGGTTTTACGCGATGACAGTATATCATTATTATTCTCTTGGGACTCACATACCACGACAAATTACATAGCATTGTTTATATCACATTTTATGAAATATTTTTACCTGTGATTTCGTCTGTCCTTGTATAAATTACTATGTGTTTTATTGACTTATTAATCTTAATTACTAAAATCTTAATAATCTTAATAATGTCCTTAACTTAATATATCGTAATTTGAAGTCGCTTTCCGCGTCAGTCTGTGTATATCCGCTAACTCCTCATTAATATAATATAATAATAAACATTAAGCCATATAACATGTTTCTTTAAGTAAAGAAAAAAAAAAGTAAAGTTTTGCACAAGTCGCCGAAACTGTCCACGACACAGCCACATCTCATTTTTGACATTTTGACGATACGTGGATGCGTAATGACTTAAAAAATATATGTGAATACTTCTCTTAATTTTGTTTAATATGCTTCCATAGTGGGAGGCAATTCAGAAAAGTGATAATAACCAAATCGTACAGTTTAATGCTGTAGCTACATATCTATCATCTACCTACATCCAAAATTTTTACACCACTCGATAACTAAAGGATCTTGGAATTTTTGGGTGTATGTATGTATATATGGTACATTCGAATTTGTTGGAAATTAATAGGCTCAATAAAATATTACTTGTATTCACGTATATAATGTCGGAACACGGAAATGTCCACGACACAGCCACATCCCATATATATATTTTCTTTTTGAAGCAAGTATATATATGGTATATATAGTATATAGTAACGATGTTTGAAGTAGGACCAATACCAACTTACTCGAATTATGTAGATAGGTTTTCATAATTGTTTATTAATTCTGAGGCTAACCTTCTAAAGTGTTTCCGCCTCGCTACAACATGCGCTTCTTCAAGCGTGCTGTAAACAAATTCTTGCAAGGTCGGCAAAGCATCTGCATCCCAACTGGTGTTCCTTGTGTTCTCTGATGAGCCGCTGCTAAGTAGTACGCTGCTACTTTATTTAATGTTACATTTAAAAATATATAAATAGGAAAATGTGGCGGTTTGTATAATGTTTTATGGAAATTAAAACTATTTCGTGTCCAAAATTTGATTTAGTTAAGTAAATCAATTTGGTTTTTTCGTTGATTTATTTAAAACACAGCAGCGAAATATTAATGGAAAATTATCGAACATATTATTAAGGAAACATGTATTGTTTTTATTTTCAACAGATATTATTAACGGAAAATTTAACAACATTTAAATTATTAAATAAGAAACAACCATTTCACTTGTATAAATATAACACGAAGTAAACAACGTGTTAGGTATGTTTATTCGAATTTTAAAAAACTACTTTATATCCTGATTAAACAAATCCAATTTGTCATCTCTATATACCGTAGGATCTATTAAAATTGATCAGTAGTTAAACAATTTAAGTTTGTTGTGAAAGATATTTCTTTGCCAGACAGCCAAATTATGGTTTAGAATTGATTTTTATACAAAGTCCATTTTGTGTGACAATTGTCACAATACACTTAAAAACATGATAGCTTCAACAACGTAAACAAACACGGTTTTAAATCCTGTGATTACTACTATAATTTCGTATTTTATAACGGCTATTAACTACCCAACCTTCTTCACAGCGTGTAAGTAAACATTTAAGAATTTATATTTGATAACGTTTATGAAATATATGGTAGGTACCTACTTTATTTACATATTATATAATTGTGTTGGTTATTGGGAACATTTTTTATTATTTATATAAATTGTGTATAAATCAATTATTTTATTATTTTTCTAAAATCAAAGTGGCCTTACTCCTTATAACATCAGTTATCTGCCAAAGTCCCGTCAAAAGCAATCTAGCCGTTTCGGAGATTATCCGGAACGAACAGACAGACAGACAAAAGGTTTATTTTTTTTTAAGTTCCGTATACACTTTAATATGAATTTAGTAAGAAGCAGTTACTTTGACATTACAAACAGATACTCAATTTAATTTATAAGTATATAGATGAAAAAAAGGGTAGGTGTACCTAAGCATGACTCATGAGTAAAAGTTGTGGGAAAACAGGAAAAACGCGCCGGAAGGAGCTAAATACGGATATTTTATCCGCCAATAGGTATACCTGTGTTTATAACTTGCAAGATTAGATGACGGTGGGTCGTTATCTACCTACCTAGGCACTTATTTACTATAAATCCACGTATCCATGACACAGACACGTCACCTTTTTGTTTTATTGGTTAGGTTTTATAGGTTTTATAAGTAAATACCAATGTGACTTCAACACTATACGTCAATTTTAAGTAACCCTAGATACAACACGAATAAAAACTTTAATTGGTCTTAAAATTAAGACCAATTAAAGTTAGGCGGTAACAACTAAGGACAAAACATGAAAAATAGTCATTTTGTCAATTTCAAATGTATTACATAAGCAGAAAGTTACATAATATGAAACTACACGTTCAGTAAGAAAAACTATATCTAATGCTGCACGTTTGTGACTAATTACAGTTTATTTGAACCATGAAATTAATATTCTATCTTCCTATTATTATAAAATTAGATACCTAACTGCGACTGTACACTCTCGTCGAGGCACCGCGAGGCACGACGAGGGCGAGCATAGGCGCCGCTAGGAATACTATCAGGGAGGTGCATCTGCATATACACTTTATACTATTAATTAATATAAAATATAGAATTAAAATGTATATAATGTAGATAAATGTAACCACCCAGCTGCCGGCGCCCATGAGGACGAGAGTGTACATGCTACACTCGCTTCGTCTCGTGTCTCGCCTCGCCTCGGGTGCTCTCCGTTCCGTGTCGCTTTTTTTGCGCGAGTTAAAGGATTTCGCTTTCCTTATGAGGCGAGGCGAGTGCGTCACTGTACACTCTCGCGCTACGTTCACTTTAGCGCAAGCTTTCTAGACGTGCAGACGTTTTAGTATATCAATATGTGGAATTATAATAACTTATAGCGCATAAGGCAACAGCAATAACTTGTAACGTCCATCCTCTCGGCGTTTGCAACCGACTGAATAAACTAGTGTACAAGGTCGCACTCGTCACTCGGCTTCTCGCGCGAGTACTCTCGGCGAGACATAGCGAGAGCACTCGCGGGAGAGCCGCCATAAGAGAATATGTTCTTTAGTCATCACTTGGTCTCCGATATTATATTTCCTTCAATAGTTGATTTCCCTATTAAGAATTATAAATTCGGAAAATGGAAATATATCTTTACAATATGTCACGCGGACAATTATTTTTCTCTAGTAAAATAAATAATTAAAGTAAACAGCAGGAAAATACTGCTAAAATGTAAAAACTAGTCCTCACTTGTAACATAATATATAACATAATAATGTTATGTACAACGTACAATTACAATAAAAGTTAATACTAATAGTAACTTAATATGTATTCTAATGTTCGTTTACTAGAGGTATATTTGAAAACTTTTTACTTCGGAATTATTATATGTACGAGTGTCGTAACACTTCAAACTCGCCATAAATATGTTTTGGCAGTAAACTAAAGAAATAAAGAAAAACATTTTAAATAGCATACACATGAGTCTTTTCTTATCTAATGAAAAAAAAACAATCAACGACAAATTGGATTCTATGGACTTTTATGAATTAAAATAGCACGAAAATTTACTTTGTTCTAATAGTGTAGAGATAAATGTGGTGAGACTGTGTCGTGGACACGGCCGTGTGTTTTATAATATATGAGTACGAGTAAGAGTAATATTTGTTTAATGTATTATATGTATTTATGTATATCCAACGAATTCGAATATACCATATATACAAAAAAAAATTCATCGATCCTTTAGCTTGTGGTGTAATTAGATTTAGGATATAGATTAAGATATGCTACAGCATCAAACTCTATTCTGTTGTCATCAATTTTCTGAATTGCCTCTCACTAAAGAAACAAATTTAAAGACGTAAGTATTTACGTAAAAAAACATACGTTTCTGTATTAATGTTAACTCTTATTTTAATCCATTTATCGTATTACGTTGCTGATGGTACACAAGAAGTAAATTACATCTCTTTTCATATAAGTAACAATCATCACCATTAGGTATCTTATATTAGACTAGCTGTTGCACATGATTTTGCCCACGCGAGGTAACATAGTCTATATTTATATAATAGCCTATGTTACTCGCTGTTAATGTAGCTTTCTATAGGTGAAAGAATTTTTAAAATCGGTCCAGTAGTTTTTGAGTTTATTCATTACAAACATACTAAATAATCTTCTCTCTTTTATAGATAGGTAATGCCCATCTGCATAATATGATGTTTCAATTTTAATAAGTAAACATACATTTTAATTCATTAACAAATGGATAGGAATAATATCTATTGTGGTACTAACAAAAACAGATAGCTTTTTCTCTACGGAACTAATTAATGGGTAAAAACAAAATGTAGCATTGATAAGTACTTATTGTTGTTTTTATTTGTGTAAAATATAGTATAGCGGTTCAGTGACAAAGAGGTCAAATTACCACAGTCTAACAAGCAGTCAAGCACACTTTATCATCTACATAAATACAATGTTAAATTATATTTTAGACGTTAAATTTATACGCATGCAAACATCATAAGCAAACGGACGTTACAGATTTGTCTAATACTTGTGTAGATAACTATTTAATATCTAATATGTTTTTGACAATATCAATGTCACAATGCTTTATTAAAAGTAAAAGGAAACAGAAGTCTGCTCTAAGTAACTAGGAAGCCTTTTATATATCTATAGATATTATGTAGGAAATTATTAACTTCGAATCGAAAAAAAGCTACAAAAAAAATGTATATACCTATTATGTATAAAACAATGGGTGATTAATGCTATTTTATTATATAATTTATTTAGAATAATAAAATTAAATAAAAAAATTAAATATTTTACTATCTATATAGTGGCTATATTTAATATCGACAACTGATTGTTAGCGTTTATTGTAGAAATACTATTTGAAATGATTAATTAAATTAGGTAATAAACTAGTAGATAAATAAAATAAAAACAGTAACCTATATTAATTACACAAGAAGTTACTTGTGTCATTGTGATGTAATGTCCTATTCACATCTCAGATAATAAAATTTATTGGAAATCCTTCACCAGTCAATATAATCGCGAACTTGCCGAGTCAAGGTTCCATGTAATATCGGGGTCGGTACACTTGATTCGCAACGGAACTTTCACCTTATGAATTCTTACCATTTCTGTCCTTGTAATTCTGCATCTCCATATTGTTGTGATGTTTATTTATTGGATATCTTAATTCACTATTTTCACTCACAATTGTCGAATGGTGTTAGACTGTTAGAGCCGCGACGTGCTTTGCTCATACCACCAGCGATAACAGACTGGCGGGTTGCGCTTGCGACAAATAAAACCTTACTTGCAGCTGCGCTCACGCACGCCTCTCTCCGTTATCCGTACATTTGATATGTTTGTTGACTGCGACATGCCACTCTTACCATTTCATTCAAGTGGTCGACTGTTTGTTTACCTACAAGTGATGATCAGTGATGATAACCAAACCATTCTTTTTTTTAGTTAAACAGAACGTTTATTTCTCCAAGTGGATTTTTGCATACAGAATAATAGAGATTAAGCTGGGGATTAGATAATAATACTTTAATACAAAGATATTGTACATAAGTGGCTACCGTCGTCGCCTATACCGTCCCTATATAAACGGATAAGTAGAAGAAAAAGTCCTAACTGAATTAAGATTAATTTGATGGTTTTGTCTTCGTATTAAACGTTAATATTGCACTTATCATCGATATGATAATGCCCAAACGTCGCAAAAATTTTCTTTGGGCTTATTCTAGTGAATTATGCTTTGTTTTGATCAATTTATAGAGTAACCCGTCTCTACGTTATTTCCATACAAGAATATTTCTATATTAATTTATATTCTTTCATAAAGTTAAATTATATGATAAATATTTTATTATTGGGAATCTTGCCTTTAAAACTAAAAAGTTTGGAGCATCATTGACAAACCCAACCCTATTCTTTTATACATAAACATTATTTTATGTAAAGGTTCTCAGACATGCTTACGGTACTACCGTCGGGTACTTAGTAGGCACAGCGAATGCGCTATAATACATAATAAGGAAGAGATAGTGAAAAGGGCTCTGATCCAATGTTTGAGATTTTGAGAGAAGTCAAATAAAGTTTCTATGAGAAAAGTAGTGCTCTATTATTCAAGGATTGAGCCGAACCATTTATATAACGAATCCAACTCAAATTTGGCCGATTTTTTACTTTATTTTACTTACTTTACTTTAAGGTAGACAACAAATTGTCTGATTTTTAGTCATATGACCTGATTTCGTTATAACTTTCAAAGGAAATTATTGACTGCTTATTTGACGATGTAGGTAAGTGTCACAGTTACAAAGGTGTAAGGATCTACTTAATTATCATTGGATGAATTATTTATCTATTGATCTGCTGATGAGTTAGTTTTAAGACCATTTATAGTGGTATAAGTACGTAATTCTGATAAGAAAAGATCAATGCTTATACAAACACTATCTTGCTAGCTACTCTAACTATCTAACCTTCTATCTATCGCCACTCAAAAAAACATTTCGTCTATTTTTCTTCTTTTTTCATCTCAATTTATTTTTAGATACAAATTCAATTCTAAGTAAGTACCTATATAAAAAGTAACTTATGCAGGCGAAGTCAGTGCATGGCTACTTCATTTATTATAATTTCATTTATACTATTTTAAAACCAATGAAAATAAAGACCTTTCTAATTTTAACTAATAGCAGTAAACTCGTCGAATCGAGTATCTTATGGAACATAAGACTTTCTACGTTTCATACCACCAGGATGAGATATTTTTGTGGGCGTTGAAATTGCAATTACATCCCACTTGTGAGGCCTTAATTGCAAGCAACAAGTGACCACAACAACACTCATTATAGTGTTAATAATTCCATCCGGTTTACTAATAAACGTGCAATAGGGAATAGTTATTATTAGACATCAGATTATATGCACTAACAGTGCCAAAATATGCATTATACACTAAAAACTATTGATTTATTTTTATATATTTCAATTAAAGACGGTACAAAAACAGCGAAATATTTTTTAAATTATGCATAGTTTTTGTGACAGTATACAAGTACAGTATTTATCTAAATTTTCGAGCTCATTTGTGAAGTTTGTCACCCAGTAGGTACAGTCAGCGTCAGAAGTAGATGAGCATCTGAAGTAGGCAAATAATTGTTGGCATTTAATTTTTCATTAACATCTACGCAACAACAGATTTCAAATTTATGTGAGCTTCTATGAATTCAAATATATCTAAACACCCATATGTCATATATTTCATTACAAAGGGAAAGTCTTATTTATACAATCCGATCGCCAAAAGTATCTAAGCACTATAATGTTCAATTATATCTCAACACTTTTTGGAATAACCTTTCAACTCTTTGTATTAAGGTTCATATTTAGTTAATAATCGCCTACTTACATTGTCTTTCATAATATGCTTGAATGACATCAGCACACATCAGTGAGGAATTATTTTCAACCGAATTCAAAAAAGGAAGAGGTTCTCAATTTGACTATAATTATGAATTGATTTTGATGATTCTTTTTACTTAAGTCGTACTTCAGAGGTGGTCCCATATAAATTTTATCGAAACAGATTTAGCGCTTTTTGAAAAAAAAAATCAAAACAAATACGACTTTAATATTATTCTACCTTCAATCTATATTTTAACTGTCATTACCGATAGTCATCACAGAAACATTAGCCAAAAACAAAGGATATTTGTATGTGGAGCCAACATGATACTACCAGTCGAATGTCATTATTTTCTGTACAACCTTATTTTCATAATTAGGTATACAACTAAGTTGCCAGATCGATTGTCACTTGTCAAATTACCCGTATCTAAGTATTTAAATATAATTGGAAATTAGCTGCAAAAGGGATAGATTTTTCGACTTTCAAATGGCATGAGGGCCATTCAAAAAATCTCTATCCTTAATGCTAGTGTAGTTGGCAGCGCACTTGCGGCACCTGTGACGTTGCTTGTGTTATAGGCGACGGTAGCCACCTACCATAAAGTGGACCGTTAGCATGTCTACCATTCCAAAAACAGATTTTAGTTCAGTAATTAAGAATTAATAAACTATTACTTATTTTTAAAATTTTTAGTATAAATATATTTAGATACTATTGATCACCAACACACGTCCTAAAACAAAGCACGAGGCCATTCGAAATTTGAAAAATCTTTCGCTCATAACTTCTCAATTACATTTAGATACATCTGACAACTTAGGTAATTATGAAAATATGATCGTATAGAAAATAATGACATTCGACTGTTTAGATATTTTTGACGCGTTGAATGTTCACATTAATTAGAGTACTTTGGAGTGTAGATATAATCGGTCTTCAAAGTGTGTAGTGTTATTTGAGTACCTAGACAGATCCGATATATCTGATGCTGACTGTATGCATGCATAAATTATGTTATTATGTTCCCTTCTTTTTTTTTGCTATCTATCTTGTCAAATTATGTATGTACATTTTATAATTACTTATTTTTAACGAAACAGCTCTTACTTATCCTTACATACCTAGTTTATCTTGTTTTTAACTTTGTTATTTAATAATTTAAGCGTAGTTTGTCTTTGACTGTCATAATGTTTGTAATAGGAGCAGAAGGAATAGTTTGAAATAATATTATTCTCGGTGTTTATATCAGGACATGAATGTCTTTGTGCCCCTATCAGTAGAATTTAGTAGGAGCACGAGACCGAAGTCGTTTTCCGCGTGTCTGTATATCCGCTAAATCCTCCTAAACCACGCAATGGATTTTGATGCGGTTTTCACTAATGGTAAGAGCCATCAATCATCAAAGGAAGGTTATTGTAAATTTGCAGAAAACAATTAAATCCGTGCGGAGCCGGGGGCCGGCCGCTAGTTTCATTATAAAATATCAGTCCTGAGAGCTTTTACGATGTGGTGAGATTCCAGTGTAACTGGATTTTGGCATTGATTCATTGATGTAAACATGTTTCAATCCAATCCGGCGTCCATTATCCAGCGATCGATCGGAATAGAACATGTTCCTATTTTATACCCAGTAGCACTAGCTATTTTCGATATTTATTTTTTTGGATTCATATTGTTTTTTTTAAACACTGGACTGGAACATTTTCGACTTCGTACCCAATTTAAAGGATTAGTATAATTAGGAACAAAATGAGATGAAAGGCAAATATAGTTTTCGTCATTTATTTAAATTTATACAGGTTTGTCTGTAGTTACTATCTATTTACATGAAATACGTAATTAAAATTCTAAAATATATCATAATAGCTCGAATTGTGTAAACATTTTGTCACAATTCTCTCGTGTAACAAGTATTTACAATACAAACTAAAGTATACTAACTTCAAAGTTGAAATACACAAAAAGAAATTAATTTCAATTAAAAAAAAATCATTATTTTCAATAAAACATTTTAACATCAGAAATTAAAAAATATAAGGAAAATCTTATCAGTCACAAAGATATGAACCAAGATGACCAATTTAATTTCGTTTAATTTTATTTACAATATGCAATAATATAACAAATTGATTAATTGTAAATACTAACTTACATTAACAATGATTCTGTCATGTCAAAACTTAAAATATACATAGGTTATGTATAATATAATATTATAGTCAAGATCGAATGAATAGAATAAATTCAACATAAATCTAATTATTATAATATTCTCCATTTTTATCATTATAACAGATAACATTTAAATATCACATGAATCATTAAAACATTACGCGTTAACACTTAAGTGATGGCAAATATAAACTAAACACAAAGCTACGACGAGAACCTAATTAATAAATTTCTATTATAATATTGTAGTCTAAATAGTATAAAGAATAGTCAGCGCTCGTACACACACACGCCAAACAAAATAAGGAACATTATAACATTGTATTGTAATCATTATTATAGCCATAAATATGTTCTCACTTATACATGTATAATGTATATGGATCAAATTATGTAAAATAATGGAGTTGATTTATATTTAAATAAAAGATGAATAATCGCGTGCCATGGCGTCGTATTAGTGCGAAATTTAATACCTTTTTTGACTACGTTTAAAATAAGATATTGACCTTAGCCCATATGGTACATGGTGTTTTCATGATTTTACTCAGTGTCGAATGCTTGTATATAATCGTCAACGAGAAGTTATTGCAGGAAATTTCAGTAAATATTTAGTTTTCTGTTCAATAAAACTCTAAGCAATATAAGTTTAGATCAGAAAACCTTCACTTTCTTAATCTTGTACATAAGAAGTAATATTCAATAGTACAGAAGTGGTAAATATTTTATGAATACCTATATACTTTTTTATTAAAAAATAAATGTTTAATTTGCAACAATAGCGCCTCCGTTGGTGCCTATTCTAATGTTAACGCTTGGACCGCGGCTATAAAATAATTAAAAAAATCAAACTGATTAAATCAAATTTTAAAATCTAAAAAAGTAATAAACAAAAACCGAAATCGGAGAATATGAACTGATGTAACTGTCTTCTTACATCTCATCATTATTATTTTGTTGTATAAAGTGTATCGTTAAGTACAACTACCACTCGCAAGGCACTAACACCCTAAACTCTAACTATAGAATTTCTGTACAAAATTAAAATTGCATCGTCAACTATGCTATTGATTAATGCGCGACTAGCAAATCGTGTAAAGTAATTTTACCTTTTTACACATAAAATCAATCCTACTCGGCACAATCACCATCAAAACACTTAGCAATAATCATAATATTATAGGTATAAATGTTGTATGAATTTCGAAATTACTTCGAACTTTGTCCTCATGTAAAAATGTCAAAATGTCCACATCTATCTATTATGAATGGAATAAAATTTATTTGTAAATCTGGCCCCTACCTAGAGTGACCAGTTTAACATTCCTATAACAGATATCGCTTTGTTTACACGGCTTGAGCGTATTTAAACACTTGCAGCAAAGATCGGTTACAATAGTCCTAGACAAAGTCCTAGGACTAGCTATAAGCTATAGCTATAAGCTAGTCCTAGAGGGGGTTTTAGTGCGGTAAAAGTCCCAAACACCTTGTGAGAAAAAGCACAGTTATCCCCTTACAAGTTTTATTTTGAAGATTTCCCCTCGTGCAAAAAAATATATGTAAATCAGCACAATTATATAATGAATAATGAAACATTAACTTACAATAATGTTTCTTATACTACTATTTTTAAATTAGCTTTTTTTTAATAACTTACCAAATTGGAACCTGGTCAGGAATTTAGATATTTCGTAACGTTTGATGCGCAGGCAAGCAATGTGTTTTTTTTTTCACATTCAAACGTTACATAGAATTTCGATTAGTTTCAGATGTTGTATGGATAAGATCATTTCGCTACTTCGATTTTTTCTCAGATATTTCAAATATTACAACAACAATTAAAATTACGCTAGAGCAGTAGAAATATATACACACTGTGTACTTAATTTTGTTCAAATATTCAAATCGGAACATGATGTTTGAAAACGATTCAATTTGAAATTTTAAAGTTTCTATTTTATTATTCTAGTGTACTTCGTTCAACCATTTATTTTTACTTTTGATAATATGTAGAGATTAATAAAATTAATGATTTTTTTATGCAGACTTTACTGTTAAAAAATTCGTAAGTTGATAGCGTGCAAATGTCAAAAGGAAAATAAATTGTTGGACAGAGTACAGTTTTGTAGCCGACTGTACATTTCTCAAATTAATTTGTAATGACCACTCAATTAAACTTTTTTTCTTTTTTTTTCCACTGCCTTAATATAATATAAAAACGCTATCTATGTTCTCTTCAGTGCTATCGAAACAGTATAGCTAACATCAATCGTGTATATAATATATAGCACATAAAACTAATAATTTTAAACGTCATCATATCGACTAAAAACTGTGGTACTATGGGTTTATGTTTGAAAATATTACATAAATATTCTTCATAATATTCATTCTTTTAATTTTTTTTTATTGTCGTTTCATTATTTTGATTTCGACAATCACTAGAGGCGACAGAAACTGAGAATATTGACATTTTAATTTGTTACATTGTCAGCCTATAATGATTAAGGCGCGTCGCCTCTAAACACTTCTAAACAAAACATTGTTTTAGAAATGTGTTGTTTATCAACAAATAATATTTTGTTTAGTGTTTTAGGAAACCCGTCTTAAGATACACAACTTTTGACTATACTATTATAATGTATTGTCAGTTAATTATTGCAAGTTGTGGTCAAAATATTTGAGATAATGTTAAGTAAATACTTATGCAAACTTTACACTTTCAGGTCATGTGGATGGTTAAAATATCATTTGCATGCATATTGCATAGATGAGGTAACTTACTTTAACTTCTAATTTAAAGGCGCCTTTATGTACCTGAGAGCATATCAAAGAGTACACGATTCATAGAATGTAGTTTTTTTTTCTTAACTTATCTCTCAAAAAGTAAGTTTCTTATATACTTTCCTATATATTAAATGCTTTCAATTGATTTATATCATTTTCAACTGTATAGTTACAATAAATACGACTGATTTCTAAATATTTAGGAAAAGTATATATATTTATAAACGAAATACTTAAAATACGAAAGTGAAATTAATAAAAAGAATTGATTAAAATAATACATTTTAGCTATAAATAATAATTACATAATGTAGAAATGATGTAGAAAGAAATGTAATTTTTCAAAGGAGATTCTCCAATTATGAACGTTTAGCTAACTAAACTAACCTTCATAGAAATATTTTTTTTATACATAGAAGTAAATTTTAAGCTGATTTTTCGAACAGCTGATTGTGTTTGTATTACAACACATAATTACATATTATTTAATATACAGTACATATATATGTAGTTCTTTCTTATCAAGCATAAATTTGTTTATGCACTAAATGGGAAACTTTGAGTTTCATAGTAACCAAATAACTTACATGAAAGCCTTAAGTGCTATAGTGTCTACGATTCTTTATTTTTGATACTAGATTGCATATTTTGAGAGCAGGTCCCAATTTGAGGCCCATATACTTCATCATCATGTCAGAGTTCAAAAGAAGCAGAGCCTTGCCATCTATTTCCTGAAATTGAAAGACTTCATGTTATTTTATTATTAATTAGAATGTAACTCATAACCGTTGAATTTAAGAGCCAGCTTACACTTTAAGGGTTACACAGCAGAGGGTTTCAGCCGAGTCTCATTCAATGCCCACAGAATAAAGCGCAAAGCGAACCTAAATTAGTCTGTGTCTTCTTCCACACACATGCATTTGTACTGATTTAAATAAATAAATAAATAAAGCCTTTATTTCTGACATTTCACAATATTTCTGGTTTTTTTGATAGTTACATTATTTTTTCCAATTTTTTTTTTTTTTCTTAGGGACTATCTATTTGGTTTTCCTTTTCCGTGTCAGCTTGCCCTTTGGCAAAGGCCTCCCCTAGAATTCGCCACAATCCCTTGTCCATAGCTTTCCTTCTCCATAGTGAACCTGCCGTTTCCCTGATATCGTCCTCTCATCTTTTTCTACGTCTTCCTTTTCTTCTCTTCCCATCACGAGGGTACCATGTAATCACATCTTTCGACCATTTGTTTTTCTTACTTCTCAGTGTATGTCCAATCCATTTCCATTTTAAGAGCAGGCCCCACGAAAACAATTCCTACGCTCGCTCCGCCCACGTCCCGCCACCCGAGAGTTACAAGTTGCTCGGCGGCTCTCTAGGATTTTTTTTAATATATCGCAAGATACAGCTTACGTAAGGTTGAATATTGCGTACATTATTTGAAGCATGATTTGGTATGCACTAGCTCGGAACTAAACAACGTAAGTCTCAAAATTGTTTTCGTTAATTATAGGAGTAAAAATAAACCTAAGTTTATTTTATTTTGACAATCACTGGTAAACAATGTTTCCTTGCTACGAGCAGTTTTTTGGCGATATAACTCAAGCCGTTTAGTAGAAAAATGTAATCATCATCATCATCATCATTTCAGCCGCAGGACGTCCACTGCTGGACATAGGCCTCCCCCATAACTCTCCAATAGGACCGGTCAGAAGCAGCCTGGATCCACCGTTGACCCGCGGCCTTAATCAGGTCGTCTGTCCACCTTGTGGGTGGACGTCCTACGCTGCGCTTGCTGGTCCGTGGCCTCCACTCGAGAACCTTCCGGCCCCAGCGGCCGTCGGCTCTCCGTACTATATGCCCTGCCCATTGCCACTTCAACTTACTGATCCGCCGGCTTATGTCGGTAACTTTCGTACGTCTACGGATCTCCTCATTTCTGATTCGATCTCGCAGTGTAACCCCGAGCATAGCCCTTTCCATAGCTCGTTGAGCGACATTGAGCTTCCTTACGAGGCCCATAGTTAGAGACCACGTTTCAGCGCTATATGTCATCACCGGCAACACACATTGGTCAAAAACCTTTGTCTTGAGACACTGAGGAATTTTGGACGAGAAGATGTCTCGGAGCTTCCCGAACGCTGCCCATCCGAGCTGGATTCGACGATTGACCTCCCTCTCGAAGTTGGCTCTACCTAACTGGACTGTTTGTCCCAAGTATATGTACTCGTCAACAACTTCGAGAGTTGAGTTTCCAACTGTTACTGGGGTAGGCACAACATGGACATTAGACATAACTTTCGTCTTATCCATATTCATCTTAAGGCCCACCCTTTGAGAAACTCGATTGAGGTCTTCGAGCATCGTGCCGAGGTCTCTCATCGACCCCGCTAAGATCACAATATCATCGGCAAATCGAAGGTGAGTGATATACTCGCCGTTAACGTTGATGCCAAGTCCTTGCCATTCCAGGAGCTTAAATGCATCTTCCAAAGCGGCAGTGAACAGTTTCGGAGAGATTACATCTCCCTGTCTCACACCTCTACGCAATGGAATGGTCTGTGTGCTGTGCTCCTGTACTCGAACCGACATGGTGGCTTTATTGTATAAACACTTCAATACCTCGATATACCGATGATCAATGCGACATCGCTGCAAAGCCTCGAGCACTGCCCATGTTTCGATCGAATCGAAGGCCTTCTCATAGTCCACAAACGCCAGACACAGTGGAAGGTTATACTCTTCGGTTTTCTGTATAACTTGGCGTAACGTATGGATGTGGTCTATGGTACTATAACCTTTGCGAAAACCGGCTTGTTCGGGAGGCTGGAAGTCATCAAATCTGCGCTCTAGACGATTTGCAATAACCCTTGAATACAGCTTGTAAATATGGCTCAGAAGCGTGATGGGTCTATAATTCTTCAATAGGGTTTTATCACCCTTTTTGAAGAACAGCACCACCACGCCCCTGTTCCATGCTTCTGGCGTTATACCGCCGAGTAGGACGGAATTGAAGAGCCGCTGAAGGACTTTAAGTATCGGTTTTCCACCCGCTTTCAGAAGCTCCGACGTGATTCCGTCATCACCGGGTGCCTTGTTATTCCTCAGCTGTTTCAGAGCCATTGCTATCTCATACAGACTGATGTCCGGGATATCCTCGGTGTAGTGTCGGGTTAATTTGGCTCTAGGGTCTTTGGCCGAACTTTCAACAGATTTCGTAATTGAAGTATACAACTGTCCATAGAACTTCTCGACCTCCTTTAGCATGTCCGCTCTAGATGACGTTACACTGCCGTCTTCTCTTTTCAGCTTCGTTAACTGGCTTTTCCCAATAGATTTGTCTCTTGCGAAGACTTTGGAGCCTTTATTTCGCTCGATCGTACTTTTAATACTGTCAGTATTAAAAGCACGAATATCCTGTCGTAAGGACTTCCATATTCGTCTATTGAGCTGCCTATACGTATCTGCGTCATTGGAAGATTGCAGTCTCAGGGAGCGTCGTTCAGCCATGAGTTTTAAGGTTTGGTCAGAGAGCTTTTGCGGTCTATTCTGTCGGATAGGTTTGAAAAACTTCGCACCCACCGACTGGACAGTGTCTACTAATCTGTTATTAATCTCGTCCACCGAAGCGTCGGTTTCCAGGCAATCGAAACGGTTGGACAACTCGAGTTGGAAGCTCTCGAGATTGTGGAAATGAGCCAGTGTGGGTCGGAGCGTAGTAAAAATGTAATATTCTCCGGAAAAGGCGCCGATTTCGATCAAAAAATGTATCGAATGAAAATCACCTAATTATGTTTCTGACTTGATAATCTACAGATAAAGGTCTCAAAATATATATATGTAAATTCCACATTGATCAGATATGTGGTTGACTCAGCACATTTATTTAAAGTTCCCTTAGTTTCATAGGGCCTGGCCTTAACATACTCCTCTCCATTCTGTTTTGGCATACTTTTAAAGCTTTTATATACTTTTCAGTTAAAGCCCATGCAAGGCAGTATACATGTGTTGAATATATTTTTCTTAATTTGGATTGAAAATTGGGGATTTTTCATAACATCTTTGAGTGACCAGTACCTTTTCCAAGAGTTACATATTCGACTTTCAATTTCTTCCTGTGTTTGATCTTCTGGTGAAATTATTTGGCCTAGGTATTTATAGCTGTCAACATATTCTATAAAACTGTTGTTTACTTGTATCGGTACTTGCAGTTGGTTAGTCATTAATTTTGTTTTCTCAGTATTCATTGTAAGTCCCACTACTTTGCTTGTCCTTACTAGTTGCTGTAACATTGCTTGGAGATCGTTTGCTGTTTCGCTTAGGAGAATTATATCATCTGCGAATCTTAGATGACTAAGCTTATCTCCATTTATGCTGAGTCCATAAGAGTCCCAATTTAACTTTCTAAAAATATATTCTGGCACAGCTGAAAACAGTTTTGGAGATAAAGGGTCACCCTGTCTAACACCTTTTTTAATTTCAAATTCCTTTCCAATTTTTTCAGTCTGTACCTTTGCTTTGGAGTTCATGTAGATTTTTTGAATTAATCTTATGTACTTTCGTGGTACACCTTGGGATTGTAGAGCCTGTCATATATATACATGTCTTACAGAATCAAACGCTTTATTGTAGTCAATGAAAGCTAGATAGTAGACTTTGCAGTATTCATTGTATTTCTCCATGATTTGTTTGATAGTATGTATATGGTCGAGGGTAGAGAAGTCGCTTCTAAAGCCAGCCTGTTCTTTTGGTTGGTTCTCTTCCAATACATTGCTAATACGGTTCAGTATTATTTTTGAAAATATTTTATACAGATTAGGCATTAAGCTGATCGGTCTATAGTTTTTCATATTGTCTTTGTCACCTTTTTTATGTAGTAATATGATTGTCGATGAAGACCATTGCTTTGGTATTATCTCTTTTGCAATTTTTTTGGGACATAATTGCATTTATTACTTCACTTTCTAGTATAGGTGCGACTTCTTCTTCTTCCTCTAACATGACCTGTATATCATTTGAGCCCTCTTTTCTCTCAGCTCTTTAAGTGCTTTTTTGATTCCTCCAGTTTTCTCTATGTGATATTCAATAGTTTTTTCCCTTTCCTTTTTTCTGTATTGTCTAATTTCTACTATAATTTGTTTGCTAATTTCTGTTATATATTTCTCATTTTGTCTTTTGTTTTCTAAAAGTGACTTCCGTACTTCGATCAGTTTTCTTGCCTTCTCTCCTATTTTATCTTTTCGTCTTTTCGAGCAATTCACTTCTTTAGCCACATTTTTAAGTTCCTTTTCCCATGTCACATTTGTCTTGAATACTGGTTAGATTTTTAGTTTTCGATGAGAGCCTGTCCTTTAGTGTGATCAGTGTGTTTTCTGGTAATGGTAGTGGTATTGTATTTAATCTATTGTTTGATAATATATGTTTTCTTTTATTTTTATATTTTTCCATATATATTTTGTATTGATTTACAATTTATTAAATATCTAAAAGGCAAATATTGAGCATGTGCGTCTCAGACGTGTACTCACATGCTTCCTGAAGAGGTCGGCGTGCGCGGCGAGCGCGTGGTCGGCGGCGGCAATGAAGCCGATCACGTCCTCGACGGACCAGTCGACGGGCGGAGTGGAGGGCGCGGGCGGAGGCGGAGCCCCGGTCGTCGACGACGCCGCCTCGGCCGCCACCCGCGCCACGCGCGCCACCTTCGCCTCGCCCGACCCCATCCCCGCCTCACCGCCGCCCGACGGCTCCTCCTTCAACGCACATTATTATATTATTCACTAACAGTAAACTTCCTCAATTGTACAAGCCACACTATCTCTCAGTAAAAAAGACTAATTTTAAGTACGCACAACGCCCAACGCAAGAACGAGGTGTTATAAGTTGACGTGCGTGTCTGCATATCTGTGTGTCTGTTTGTGGAATCATAGCTTCCAAATGGAAAGCTCTATAAGTTCAGGTGTTTCAAGACCATTTCCTTGTCACCAACTTCGAGACTGATGTGAAATTTGGTTAGTATACTGTTACTTTGGTGGTGTGACACGGTAACATTGAGCTGATGGTCACAATAGAAAGTCCATTGACTTACGCTTTGAGATCGTTTAACGCCTGAAGAAAGATTGTTGGAGGTGGCATCCCCGCACTGGGCACAGCGACGACTCAATGGCTCTCCCGAGTCGACCTCGATCATGCCCGGGCAACATCCCAGGCCCAGACAAAACGCTTTCAGCCACTCCTTCAACTCACTCGTTGACATCTCCGCTGGAAGTTTGATTGAATAACTTTTGCTTCCTGCTGTAACCTAAAAAATTATTAAATTAAAACCCATACTAGAACTTTCTGTTACTATAACATCAAACTAATATTTTGTAAATCGTCACTAGTTAATTATTAATGTGTTTAATTCATAATATTATAATCTTTATAAATTACTAGCTAAAACCAATCCCACTTCACTGTGGCTGGTTTCTTTTTTTATATAAAAACACTCTTCTCTTAAAATACATTGTTGTGTAAAAATTTCAAGTCAATCCATCAGCTAGTGTTTAATTTTCGTGCACATCAACATACGACAGCTAAATTTTTATACAAAGATAACCCATGTATAGTTTCATGAAAATCATATTTCTTTTGAGGCTTTTATATTTTATGTTTGCTTATTTACAAATTAAAGTGAAAATTAAATAAGGTTAATTACCTGTACATTATTAACATTAGGATGGCTAGTTGATGCAGCGAGCATAGATCTTAAAACATTTTGTGGGTCCGAGTGGACATTGAGAAATTCCTTTGCTAACGCTTCAACGGCTGCCGCGGTCCCTGTGCCCGATACTGATACCGGCAAATTATTGCTACCACCAGTACAAGTGCTCCTAACTCGCAAGCATACCGTTAGAGTATTGAAGCTATTGGCCACGGGTGCAGAGTTAGGAGAAGTTGAGTTTCCTGTCCCAGTAGACCCGCCTTCAGGTAAGGCTGGGTTCGCTAGTGGTATAGGACGTAATTTAAACCTGAAATTAATGTCAATTTATTTATTAACTAACTGTTGCACACAACTTAAAAATATAGCCTATGTTACTCGCTGAAAATGTAGCTTAAAATTGGTCCAGTAGTTTTGATTTGCTCATTACAAACAAAAATATAAATCTTTTCTCGTTATAATATTAGTATAGAAGTACAAAAATGTTGAAATTTAGTAAGTTATTTATTAAATTTTATTCTGTTAGTAATCCTAATTAATCTTTGAAATCATAATACAATTTCAAGATCTACAAAATCTCTACTTAGTATTAATTCTATACTCCACCAGCATAAAATAGACATTCTGAAAATGAATTTTATTTTAGCTTCTTTATTTTCAAGGTTCAATCTTTATTCAACTTATTTTCAAATTGATCAATTTGATAAATTTTTATTAAGTAATCTAGCTTTTAGTAGAAAATTGTAACAATTTAAATAAAAAAACAAACAATTTTATAATTCATCCTTGGAAAATCTGCCAGATTTAGGAGTTGCTCCATTACCAGAACCACTTAATGCATATAATGCATACATCTGCAATAATAATTGCAGATGTGTAAATTGATGCAGAAGTATGTCCCTTCTGGTGACAGTTGCCCCTTGCAAATATGTGTTATTGTGTTTCGGTGAGTGAGCAAGGGACAGCCAATTGCCTTATCCCTTTCTAATTCCTTATCCTTAATGTGTTATTGCTTGTATTATTGACACTATTACACCAGGGGTGGCCAAACTTTTGACCTGTGAAGTCTACTTGTGCGGTCGACTGCAAGGTAAAGTTTACAAGAGAGAAATAAAACTTTTTTGGGATGTTTACGTTAAATATAAAATTCGCATTTTTCATTCAGCTTTGCATTTATGGGTGGATATTTAGCACTGAATTTATAAAGTGCGTGAATAATCAGTCCTTGGTGTGAATACATTTTAAAATAATGTTATTTTTTCATATAATTCTATCCCGTTTATTAAACTCGCGTACTACCTAAATCGTCTTCACTGTCAACCAGTAGAACACAGTTGACCTCTTGGCCATCCCTACTATACACCTACCATTAAGAAAACAGTCAGCCAGTCTGATGACTTTTACATTAAAACTGCATAAAAAAAACTGCAAAACACATGTCTCCTCTATTTCAAAAACAAGAATTTTTTTTTAAAGAAAAATCTAAAACAAAGATGCAAGTCCTCAGGATGACAACAACTTCCTAAAATGACAGCTTTTTTAATCAACAAATTCTTAAATGAATTCCCCGGTCCACTGGTGTAAAACTAGTAGTCATTTTTATATTTAAACCTAACTTGACAAAATTATTTTGTGCAGATATTTTTCAACTAAGGGCCGAAATTGACACCCCTTAGTAAGTTTTCATTTTTGGACATTGGCACTTTCAGAAGTTGTCATTTTCGGAAATTGTCGTTTTTGGAAGTTATCTTTAGGAATTGTCGTTATTACACTGAGGAGATGCAAGCTATGTTTACTGTAGAAGCAAACCTCATGACAGGGATTAATTACAGTAATAATATTTAGAATAAATACCTAGAAGGTGTTCCAGCGCTTTTTTGGCCTGGCGGTTGCAACGGATGACCAGCTCTCGCACACCAACCAACAGGAAATATATCTCGCGAGTCATATTTACACCAATAATCAAATGCACCCCTCCAACCATCAAAGGTTACATGTATCTGATCACCCTTCACGGCTCCCACAGTGGCACAGCATATTAATTGTGGATTTTTCTTATCAACTGCCTCTAATTTTTGACCCACAACAAATATATTGGTTTTTGGTGCCAGAGGTTCAGGTTGAAACACAGATGACGGAGCCATTTCAGCACCGTTGAGAGTTTTGAGCAAAAACATAGGCCAGCTACTAGCGTTCATTCGAAAGCCGAGCGGTGGCTGTAACATGCCCCCCATCCTCTCGCAGTCTCCAATAGTTTGGATGTCACTCGCATCTACCAGTCGCCAGAAATCGTTTTTGTTGTCGCTACCGTCTAATCTCAGCCTTAAACGTGGACCCAAAACTCCTACTACGGTTGCAATGCAAGTAGACGTTAAGTTTCGCGGATCTAAAGCCTCAAGTTTCATATTTAATTTAAATTCATTAATTGGAGGCACGGGTGCCTGTCTGAAACATTCTTGCGGTGCAGCCACGCTATTAGTTTCCTTCATATATTCGATCCAATCGAACATTTGGTATACTTCATAAGTTGTTCCAGTCGAGTTGTTGTTGGAAAAATTTTCAGAACCATTAGCGGCGTTTCCCGATTGCGGGGATGTTGTACGCTTTTCATTTTTCTTCTGATATTTATTCAAGCAGTATGTAGAGCAGAAATTTTTGCTGCTAGAAGGCGCATTTCCACGAATAACATTGTCGCAATGAAGACAAGCGCCTTTACTGTACGCCTGTCTGAATTCTGATAAACAAGTTTCGGAACAGAATTCTTTTTTTCCATTTTCGGTAGGAAGTACGTATTTTAAAGGTGTTTTGCTCTCGGCACACCAGGTGCATGTTCGTTTCGGAGGCCTTCCAGGTCCACGTATTTTGCCGGGAGCAGGTCCCGTCGAGCCGACAGTATTGTTTGACATCGTATTATTTCACAATCTTAAAACATTATCGTTCATTACGGCACATGCACTTTAGACACTGGTCACATTATAAACTCACAAGTTCAAAATATTCGTAATATTCTTTGTAATCCTCTTAATTTCGCACAATTAGATAAACAACGTCAGACTATTATGACGCCGTTCTTCCAACGGCCATATTAATTTGATAGTGTTGCCACTTGCCCCCAACCTTGTCTTGACTGACTCATTCTTTCCCTTCTCGATTCAACTCAAATTATCAATTTGCATCACTTCTTTTTTGCAACTAGTCACAACTCAAAAATGTAGACTATTTAAAAATGAGTGAATCGTTATAATAATTTTATTCGTGCCTACAAAAAAGTATATTGTACATAAGAAAGCAATAGTTACGACATGGTAATTACCGTAATACTAATATAATGGTAATTATAATAATACTAACGCATCTTTAATAATGATAATAATAGTAAGAAATATACTTTTACGTGTAATTCTAACGTAGGTATCTAACGTATTTTATCCCTCTCAGCTTGAAACAGTACGGTGCAAATACATTCTGTTTGTGCACAACACTTAAAAATGTCTTAAAATAAAAATGAATATATGAATTGATGAATACCTATATGAAATATACGAAATGAAACCATATTTGGTGATTTTTCAACAAGCTGTTTATTTTCTAAATATGGAATTATAGAAGTAATTGCAAGTTGTATTTTGCCGGAATTAATAAGTAAAGAGTTGCTACTTAACTTGATTCTGAATTTACATTTAACTACCAAAATTTTCTATTAATAAAAATAGAAGAAGAATACTTAGGTAAACGAAGAATTAAACTAAAGTCGTAATTTAACTAAATAAGCATCAATGTAAATAAGAAATAAACGTGACAAATGTATGAAAATTAACGTACCTAGGTTTGAGCGTTCATAAAAAAAATGCCAAATGCAAAGAGTATATAATCACTACGTTTTAGCCAAATGCATAAATTATGACATGTTATACGGACAATATATTTGATCTTTATAAAGGTCTGGTTATTTTTTTTTTATTTATGAATATTGAATTTATGTAACATTTAAAGGAGATATCAAGGAGATATTATATAGTGAAAATACATATAGTGTTCTGTGGTAGTGTACAGTAGTGTATAGACAGGAATAATCATGGGATTAATACAGTTTTACAGTATTCTTTATGAATTGTGACAGAAACAACAAACAACAACGGAGAACTGTTCCCCATACGAGCCGTTTCCCATGCATGACTACGAGTCTGGAAATTGGGCTGTAAAAAAGATTGTATGAGCCCTATTTTCATAATTATCAGCAATGACCAATTTTGCTAATAAATCTTACAATATGCACATTTGAGTTGTGTAGTAGATGCGTGTTCCATTTTGATAAGATGTGAATCATAATTGCAATTATATGATAACATAGAGTATAGTAATGTTTTTAGTTAAATTTCTTTGGTTGAAAAGCCTTAAATAAGGGTGGCGCTAGTATAGCAAGAGTGTAATTTTTAAAGAAAGTGAGGTGTATTATTTTGTTTATTTTTTATTTTGCGTTCGCTTGTACAATTTTTCACAGCACAAATTTTCACCATTATATTTTATTTTAAAAAGTTTTATAACTGTCAATACAATTAAATTACTAAAAGATATTAAATTCTCACAATACACTCTTGCTATACTAGCGCCATTCTGGTCAATTTATGCATCACTATTTAATGCATAATTTATGCTATATTAGTGTAAAGAGGATATATGTTACTAATGTGTTTATGGTTTTACGTTGCTATAGATATTATGTTGTTATTATAATATTCTATTCTTTTCTTTTCAATCTGTCAACGAATGTCTAATTTACTTTAACTAAAATAATATACGTCTTTACTTGTTTAATCATTTATTTGATTTCACATCAAAAACTTAATATGGTAGCAGAGCGTTAACTGATCCCTGATTTATTTATATTTTTTGTCTTCGACGTGGTGTTAAACTCGTGCACAACAATGCCGAAAACAACATTCCACATCGAACCGCTGGATAAGGACAATTACGACACATGGGCGATTCAAGCCGAAGCCGTGCTAATTAAAAACAAATTATGGAAGTATGTAAGTAATTCTTTACCTACAACTCCTAGCACCGACGAACTTGAAGGCGACAAACAGGCAAAAGCCGAGCTCATCCTACTAATTGCACCATCTCAGCTGAAAGACATAAAAAAATGCACTACTGCAAATGCCCTATGGGATAAACTGAAGGATATTCACGCAAGTAAAGGCCCCGCGAGAAAGGCTACTCTCTTAAAGCGGCTAATTCTTACAAAACTCGAAGATGATAACATTCGTGAGCATCTTACTAAATTTATGGACACTGTTGACAAACTATCAGAAATGGATGTCGATATAAACGAGGATCTGCTTACAATCCTTATGCTCTACAGTCTGTCCACTGAATATGAGAACTTTAGAGTTGCCATGGAGTCACGCGACACTCTACCCAAACCTGAGGATCTCAAAATTAAAATAATTGAAGAAAGTGATGCTCGACATCGTAACGTCGAGGTCAGTCCACAACGTGAGGATGAAAACGCACTATACGTATCTTGCAAAATCTGTAAGAAATCGGGACGAAAAATTTTTCAAAAGAAGAGTCACAAGATTTGCTCGAAATGCTGGCAGAAAAATAAAGAAACAAACTCAAAATGTTCCTATTACGCTGAAGAGTGCAACTTCACTTCGAACCAAAACGACTGGGTTCTTGACAGCGGCTGTACCTCACATATGACGTATGAACGCGAACACTTCAAAAATATAAGAACGGTTTCAAGAAAACTTAATTTTGCTTCAGAACAGCACTCAACCGAAATTAAAGGAGAAGGCAGAGTAACACTGAAAAATAAATACGGGATAATTAATCTCGAAAACACTCTGTACGTACCGTCACTTTGTAAAAACCTAATATCAGTGCCTAAAATGACTGAACATGGAGCTTCTGTCACTTTCGTTAAAGATAAAGCACTTGTATATAATATTACAGGAGATATAGTTATGACTGCAGAGAAGTCTAAGGACAGTGGTATTTACTATGTAAAAATGCAAAAGGTCGAACAAAACTATTCAGCTACGTCTAAAACAGTATCGATCAACACGAATAAAGGATCTTTACTAGATTGGCACAAGAAGCTTGGACATATGAACGACAAAGATCTTCATCTAGCGCTCAACAATGAGACTTATGTTGGTTTAAATTTTGACAAAAAAGAATCACTATCCGACTGCGACGCATGTATTCAAGCGAAAATGACCAGTGTACCAAGACCCCCACAGCGAACAACTCCTCGAACAACTCAAAAACTGGAGATTGTACATAGTGACGTGTGTGGTCCTGTCGCAGCTTCATATGGAAAAAACAGATATTTTGTCACTTTTATTGACGATTATAGTAGATACGGACGTGTCTATTTCATGAAAAATAAAAGTGAGACACTACACCATTTTAAAATTTACAAAGAAGAAATGGAAAATTTTACTGGAAATAAAATTAAGCACTTGCAAAGTGATAACGGCACAGAATATATCAACGATAAATTCAAAGCTTTTTTACAGGAACAAGGGATTGCAAGACGCTTATCTGCACCCTACACAGCACACCAGAACGGTCTTGCTGAACGCAAAAATAGAACATTACTGGAAAAGGCAAGGGCAATGCTGATTGATGCGAATGCACCAATGCACCTATGGGCTGAAGCCATCAACACGGCGAACTATCTATCCAACAGAAGCGTAAACAGTTCTATAGAAAACAGAACGCCGTTTGAAAAATGGGTACAAAGAAAACCATGCATCCATCACCTCCATATTTTTGGAGCAAAAGCATTCGTACTGCTAAAAGGCCGTGCTAAAGGCTCCAAATTTTCGCCTAAGGCAATTCCAGGAGTATTCGTCGGATATTCTGATAATAGCAAGGCATACAGGGTGTATGTTCCAACGAAACGCAAGTTATTTATTTCCAAAGACGTTAAAATTCTTCAAACAAAATTTTATTCAGATTGTAGTGGCAATTTAGAACAACTTAAACATTCTATTTCGATCCCAACTACAAAAATTGAACTTAACGTTGAAAATACCGAAAATGAATCAATTCTACATCCAGTCTTCAATCAGCAAGTTGAAATTACAAATCAAGGTCATGAAACAGATGATGATCAACAAGAATTTTACGAAGCACCTGATCATGAACCTGATGATGCTGTAGTCGAATCTGAACATGAACTGGGTGAACACGAAATGAACGAATTGACTCGACACGAAAACGAAGAAGATACTCAAACAGAACCTGAGCCTGAGCGATATAATTTGAGAAACAGATCAGCCATACAGCCACCACAACGGTATGATGATTTCGTACTGGCAGCTGTTGCTGACGTAGAAAATCTAACAAAAGATCCAGAAACTTACAAACAAGCTATGGAATCACCCTACAAAGAAAAATGGTTAAAAGCCATGTTGAGTGAGATAAATTCACTACAAGAAAATCAAACTTGGGACTTAGTGAATTTGCCTACAGGAAGAAAAGCACTACCTTGTAAATGGGTTTATAAATTGAAAATGAATCCTGATGGGTCGATCGATAAGTTCAAGGCAAGAGTTGTTGTTAAAGGTTACCCTCAAAAACAAGGCGTGGACTACGACAAGACGTTTAGTCCTGTGGCTCGACTTAGTACCATACGCGCAATCATAGCAATTGCAGCTAAAGAACAGTTAAAGCTACGACAATTTGACGTTGCAACAGCATTCCTTAATGGATCGGTCAAAGAAGAAATATATGTTAAACAACCTGAAGGTTTTCACGACGGAACCAAACGAGTCTGCAAACTGAAACGCAGCCTGTACGGATTGAAACAAGCACCGCGATGTTGGAATTCATGCATTTCTGATTTTTTAAAAACAAATGGATTTCAACAAAGTGACGCAGATCCCTGCCTGTACATTAGAATTAGAGGACAATCTAAGGTCTTGATCGGATTATACGTTGACGATGGACTTGTAGCGTCAAATACGACAGCTGCAGCGGATGAGTTTATCAACGAACTTAAAACAAGGTTCAAGATAACCATTAAACCTGCCTCCTATTTCTTAGGCATGGAGATTAAAACTAAAAATAAAGAAATAACGGTCAACCAACAAAGTTACACAAAGAAGGTTCTTGGGAAATTCGGCATGTTGAATAGCAATTCAGCACCGACACCGATAACTAAAGAAAGTGTGAACGATTTAGAACCAAGTATAGAAAGAAGCTCATTTCCCTACAGACAAGCTGTTGGAGCTCTAACATATTTGGCAGTTGGCACGAGACCCGACATAGCATACGCCGTCAGCAAGGCATCTAGAAACTTGGAGACACCTACAGCGAATGACGTCAGTCTAGTCAAACGGATCTTCCGTTATTTAAAAGGAACCATGGACAAAGGCCTAGTTTATCGTCACACTAAGGAGTCATCCACAAAATTACTATGCTATTCTGACTCTGATTTTGCAGGAGATCAATCAACTGGACGATCAACATCTGGGATGGTCTGCTTACTCTCAGGAGCTGCTATCAGCTGGAGAAGTCAGAGACAAACGATCGTATCTATTTCATCCACCGAAGCAGAGACTATCGCTGCAAGCGAAGCTGCTCAAGAAATATTGTGGTTGAATGGTCTATTTAAAGATTTAATCACCTTAGAAAAACCTGAACTCTATTTGGACAACGAATCGGCTGTGAAGCTTTCTCATAATCCAAAGTACGAGTACCACAAACGTACAAAACACATTAAACTCAAGCATCTCTTTGTACGTGAATGTGTCACCAATGGAAAACTGCTAGTGAAACAAGTTCCTTCCAATAATCAACTGGCAGATATGTTCACTAAGCCACTCTTCGGTCCCAGACTAGAAGAATTAAGTGAGAATATTGGTTTGAAAAGAATTTCTAAATAGAATTTACAAATTCTTAAAAGTTCAGAGGATGTAAAGAGGATATATGTTACTAATGTGTTTATGGTTTTACGTTGCTATAGATATTATGTTGTTATTATAATATTCTATTCTTTTCTTTTCAATCTGTCAACGAATGTCTAATTTACTTTAACTAAAATAATATACGTCTTTACTTGTTTAATCATTTATTTGATTTCACATCAAAAACTTAATAATTAGCTTGCCACATTTTCAGTTTAACACCCATATAAGTTAGTTCTCCTTACCTCTAACCTCCTTAAAAGTAACGTTGTAATTATATGCTCTTTGGTATGACATTTACACAGTGTAATAAAAACATAAGGTAAGGTTATTATAATTTTGTTATGATACAGTCAGAGTAAAATAAAAGGAAATAGAATAGAACCACAGACTATACATTTATGCTAGCGCATAATAGCACAGATTATAAAGACTATGTGCTTAATAGAACTTGAATAGAACCAAAGAGTATATAATCACTACGTTTTAAGAGACGGGACTCCCATACAATGAAAATGAAATCCACTGTTCTATGACAAAGATGGACTGCTCCAATACCAACCTAACCAAAATTAACAAGTACGATGCTGCCAACATAACGAACATAAAAATAAGGATGTACTATTGTTACGATAAATAAGGTCGATAGTATAATTGACTCTATAGTCTATGGTTTTATGAAAATCCCAAAAAAAGGCCTTACATAATTTTAAATATTATTTATTGACAAATAAAACAAATAATTACAATCATCGCTTTATTACTATCATACAGTTTACGGTTATCGCCGACTGACGGAGTAGCAGAGAAGCAGTGAACGAAAAAAACAATGGTTAGCTGGGTGCCATTTTGGTATATGATTTGTTCCGCCTGGTATCAGTAGTACGGTTGTACACCTCACCCGGACTGTTGAGCCCCCTTTTGTATCAGTAGTTCGGCGCTGGTGAAAAACTTTTGTTTTCTAAAGTACTGATGTATGTACACACATGACGATTGTTTTACATTTCGAAGTAAGATAAGAGGAATAAATATGTATATTAATAATAACTTTAAAAATATAAAAAAGATATATCAAATTGTAAATCAAATGCTAGGAAGAGTTACACTGTCAATCGATATGGCCATACTTAGAGCATTTGATGCACAAGGAATCTCTACAAAATACATTGATAACAAGTGGCTAATTAAATAAAGAGGTTGAATAATGGACACTTATTGAAGTTCCTTGATATTATTATAAGAGCCTTATGTGTACATACAGTACCTTAGAAAACAAAGCACCAGCGCCGAACTACTGATACAAGAGGAGGCTCAACAGTTCGAGTGACGTGAAAAACCGGATTACTGATACCAGGAGATTAGTTCGTCGTTCAATTGACAACGCAGGGCTGTCATGGTGGCAGACGCGGTCCTTAATGTTTTTTTATGGTACATCATCCTAACACGAACAAATCATATAGAAATTTTGGCACCCAGCTCCCTAGCCACAAGAGTAACTTCACATAAAATCTTTGAGGACTGCAGGATCTATTTATTTTTTAAGTTAATTACGGCAGTATCCAAGGTCGACGTTGAAGGTTCTGTAACACACATAAAAATTGGATTATGTCATGTATAACGTAATAATAATTTCATAAAGTAATTCAATGGATTGGAACGATACATGGAACAGCATTTCATTTGTTGTTTGTACAGGATTTTTAGCAATATGGAGAGGGAGTTCACTGAAAACTTCATCGTTCAATGGATTGGCAGAGATTCCGATACATGGAACAGCATTTCATTTGTTGTTTTTTTCTTTTCAAAGTCTTGCCTGCACCTAGAAAGTAAATGAATAATAAATGTTATTTTTTAGTTAAATATACATATAAATAAAAAAGAAAGGCAAAATAAAACTAAAACAAACCAATTGGTACATTGGGGTGTATGCATGTGTTCATTTCTTATCATTCAGTGCAATAAAATCAAAAAGAAATTTTTGCCGATTGTCGATAAAAAATGGCACTGCACTATTGTTTACATTTTACATGCAACACATATGCAACACAATTTTATTCGAAAATTTGAACTAAACTCCCAATAAACTATATTATACATGGTTTTAGAACAGCAGCAAGATATAATATGTACTAACCTATCTTTATCCAGCGGGAATTGGGCCAAAAATATTCGTTTTTTATTATCAATGCGACTCGTTCTTAGGCCACATATTTCGCAGCTTACTTTCGGCATCTAGAACACTAAACACGATACACCAAATATAACACTACGAAGAAAGAGTATTTAAACACTAAAATTTTGGCAAGTTTTATAAAAATCAATACTCTGCTTGCCGAAAAATCCGAAAATAAACAACAAACAAACAAAGCAGTTGAAATGAAAGACGCCATATTGCAACACATCAATATGGCCGCCGATGGTTTATTGCATAGAGTAATTTATACATACAGGTTTATTGTGGTTTTGATGTATAATACGGCCAAATTAGAGAATCGGTGATGTCTAATAACTTAATGGGTTTCGCAATCGCCTTGACTTAGTCGGGTTATTCCGGCATTACCCAATCCACCTGTTTCATACATCATTTTCTTTCCTTTGAGTTGCGCCAGCCTGAATAGAACTGAAATAAGTAACGTGCAGAGGTATATATCTGATGTTATTTAGAGTGTTTACAAGAAATATGTCTTTAAATTTAAAAACAAAAATAGTAAGTAATGCTAAAATTGCTGAAAAGCGTTTGGCGGAATTAAGAAGTAAGGTTAGTATCCCCAAAGAGAGAAGTGCTCATCAACAATAAACACTAAATTGAATTATATACCAATGAAAGCTTAATAAGGTCTATATAAAATACCGAAAACTGCGATATTTAGACGAGCCCTTTGCACCCAAACCACGATAGCGACGAGTAGTTTGGAAGCTTGCCTTGACGCTCTGTCTAAGGGGTCTCGGGGTCGATTCCCGGCCGGGCCAACTTTGAAAATGTACTTTTCAGTTACATAAGACCACCTTGTTTTATAGGCGGATTAAGGTTACAAGGAATGGAGCTTGTTTTTATTATGTGATGTAGAAAACCTTTGTATAAGTTACCTTTCCCTGTGTCCTTCATTATAAGTTTAGTTCTGTGTGTAAAGCTTTTATTTCCATTCAATCTATTTAAGCATTTATTATGAGGTATCCATATAAATATTTAATTCTGTCGTTTCCTTTTTACAGCTTGAAGAGGTTAAAAAGATTAAAGTTGAGGAGAAAATAGAAAAACTTTTGATTGAAAATTGTGACCTTAATAGTAAAATAAAAAGCGCTAAAGATGAACTTATAAAGTTAGAAGTTTTGCATGGAAAAAAGCAATATGTCTTACCGGGTAAAACAGCAGCTTGTAATTCAACAGAAAAACCTGTGGTTCAAATTGAAAAAGTAGGACATGAATCTGTACCAAAAAACGAAAGCAAACCAAAAAAGAATAAAGAGAAACCTAAAGAAACAGCATCAGTTTCTGAAGTAGTGGTGGATATAAGGAAATTGGACTTCAGAATTGGAAAAATTGTTGAAATAAATAAACATCCTGATGCAGACTCTTTATATGTGGAGAAAATTGATTGTGGTGAGGAAAATGCACGTACAGTGGTGTCTGGTCTCGTGAATCATGTGCCTATTGATGAGATGAGAGATAAGATTGTTATGGTGTTATGTAATTTAAAACCAGTAAAGGTAAAATAATATAACTCTATGCTTGCATTAACCCACACTAAAATATTAGTATATTCACTAAGAGATGAAAGATACAGGAAACTATAGTTGAGATTATTATTAATACCAGATTATTGCTTCAGATTAATCAGATTTGAAGCTTTCTTTGGAGAATCCTTAATACATGTCGAAACTGAAAGACTGACGATTTGATACTCTGAACTTTATGGGACCAAACTGTTAATTGTTACTCAATTATTGAAACATTACATCATTTAATGAAATTTTTAAGATCACTATTTATTTGAATGATTTCATCTTCTGTATGTGTACTTGTTATGTTTTCTGTGATAATACTTATTTTATCTAGTACAACCATTCATAAAAAACGATCCTTAAAAATCATTAAAAGATGAACAAGTGTTCTGAGATGAACCTCCTTTCTGAGAGGGAAAAGTACAGATATATAATCACTTGATGTTATAAAACTCAGTTTGTCTATATTTTTTGCATTGTCACTATGGCTTGACTTTAATTTTTCTATTAAATTTACCTAGTGTTTTAAAATGTCCATTCATTGTAGATGAGAGGTGTAACTTCAGAAGCAATGGTTATGTGTGCATCTTCTACAGAAAAAGTCGAAGTGTTATTACCACCAAGTGGGGCTGTACCAGGTGACCTAGTTTCCTGTGAAGGATATCCCCGTGAGCCAGAAGTTCAGCTGAACCCCAAGAAAAAGATATTCGAGACATGTGCTCCTGATCTCAAGACTAATGATGACAAAGTGGCATGTTATAAAGGAAGTCCACTTATTGTTCCTGGTAAAGGGGCAGTGGTTGCGCCAACATTAAAAGGAGTCAATGTGAAATAGATTTGTTTCAATATATATTTGCAAATATAAATAAACTGCAGTTTTTTTATTGGAGTGCAAAATTTTATTGTTTTTTATTTACCCTTTCAAGTTATTAAGGTGGGCAACTTGCAGAACCTGTGGAATTGCTCGCTAACCGTCTGCCATTAAATTGTTGATAAATACAAAAATATACTTGTTTTATTTTGATGAAACTTTACGATAATATAGTTTACTGGCTACCGGCTTCCTCAGGAATGCAATTTTTATGTACCTACAGAAACCTTCCTCATGCCTCTTTCCATTAGTGAAAACCGTAACATTGGGTGGTTTAGAAGTTAGCGGAGAAACACACTGAAAATTTCGGCGACTTGGTTGCACAATATTGTTCTTATCTTTTTACCTACATAAAAACTTATTCAGTAAAAAAATATCTCACAAATGGTGCAAACCGCATCAAAATCCGTTACGTGATTTAGGTTAATAGATTTCAAAATAGTTTAGTCCAATTTCGGTATTGCACTCTACAAATTTTTATTTCCCCGTTTGCCATGAGACATTCTGGTAGACAAACTTCTGGAGAACTTAGGTCAACTTTATGATGTGCTGTAGTTATTGAATCATACAAAATGGAACCAGAACTTTAAATCTTCAAATGTTCAGAATCAATGTTTCTGTTCGATTTGATCCATACATAAGGAACCTAAAAGTCGTTTGAAATGAAACAATATTTAAGCAATGTCAACAATATATATTACGAATCTAATTGAATATGCATTCATTCTATAAACAACAAATCACCTTTACAATATTTCTATGTAGAAATTGAATTTCTATTTGTTTTTAATTCATAAAATTGATGCAACAATAACATCCAAAAAAACTCGTTTCGAGGTCATCCATTTGTGCAAATACACGTTACGTGTATTTATTAAATATCAGAAAAATAGTGTTCATAGAAAAACTACGTCATTTTGTGTTACCAGTAAGAAAATATTTCTTTATAATTAATTAACAAGTGCGCTGGCAAGCTCTGGGCCTCACGCCGAGTGTTCTCATTCACTTCTATAACAATAAAAAAATAAGTACTTTCAAAGTTTATATACTTTTTCCACTAAATAAATGCATAGAAAACAACACTCGGCATTAGGACCCACTTTTGTGAAGGAACAAGAGGTTTTATTACAAGATTTCTTAGTTTAATACTATAAACAGTTAAACGCCTTGTCGAATGACTCAGCCGATTTCTATTAAACCATCGACCTGAATGTATTCTACTAGACTTGGTGATCGGAACAAAATTGTTTGTCAAATACGGCAAGAGTTTACGCTAAAGTCCGCGAGCAAAAGGTCGAAAGCGCCATGGAAAATACGGCGCTTACGCGTTCTTCCCTTCCTTTCTTCGCTCGCTTGCAAATGAGTTACGGAGAATTACCCGCAATTAAATACGCAAATTCTGCGTTCCGCTCAGCGAGTCTAGTATACATATGTCATTATATTAAGCCTTTTATTCGTATCGAATTTTACCAGAATCTACTTTGTCAGCTTTTATAAGAGTATTTACAGTGCATTTAAAACGTGTAAATTGAGACACAATGACAATCTCACTTTTCTATATTAAATTTCATTTTCTACAATGACTAATTAATGACTAACAGCGTTATGTAAAAATATAATGATTTAACAAACACGCTTCTTATTTATTATCTTATTTACTTTATGTCTAACACTTCACCTTAAAACTCTAACGTTTAAGAAATATTAAAGTAAATCTACTGAAAACGGCTGGTAAGTTTGGAAATTGGTTACGATTTATATTATGTTATGCGTTGTACCATTTTAAAAATAAAGCGTAGATGGAAGCAAAAATAAAGATACGGCACGTTCTTACATTGTGTTGTATAATAGTCGACAAAATGTATTCAAATTTTCCTACAAAAACTGGCCGTATACGCAAGACTGTGTCCTTTGAGCGACTGAATGATACTGAGTTCATTGGACTCAGTATACAGGTGGTAATTTAAGCAGCTACCTAAACCATTATAGCTAGAACAAAACGCACTTAGGGGACTATCTATAACATTAATAGTCATTCCCATCGGCATTTAGAGATTTTGGCATTGGGTCAATTTATCCTTATAAGTAACAGAATCGATTGGCGCCATAAAAACAAATCGTGAAAATTGTCCTTTTTCTCTGGCCGTACCATTTTTCCAAAATCTTTGAATTCCGCTGGGAATAATCATGTTTTAGGTAGCTGCCTTTACAGACCCGTCTCAAATTACCACCCTGTATAAGGTCCATGCGCGGATAGAAGTCACTAATCTTTATTTTTGCCTCCATCTACGAAATAAAGACATACTCTATAAAGTATATAAATTAAAGCATGAATAATTACGGTCGAAATTGTTAATTATGTGTTATTATTATTTATGTGTTAATATAAAAATAACATTAGTTTTTTTGGCGTGTATGCACGTACATCTATAAATGTGTGTAAAATGAATAATAATGTACATAATTATTATGTGATATGCTCTTTATGTACTTTTGACATTATTGGAATGTGAATACGTGTTTTGCATTCGGATATGTTAAATAATGTCTTATGAATGAAACAGACACATTAAGTATTATTCTAGATATTCTAAATCAATTCCTCAGACGGTTAGTACACCTAATAACTCTTTTAATTAATTTATCAATTAATTTATTGTGACTCCACAATAAGTCACATAGAAATTGTTAGAATTTTTTCAACTTTTTTCCATTTCATACTACGAAACTATATCTTTGGTTAAGGCCAGGCCCTGTGAAACTAAGGGAACTATAAATAAATGTGCTGAGTCAACCACATATCTGATCAATGTGGAATTTACATATATATATTTTGAGACCTTTATCTGTAGATTATCAAGTCAGAAACATAATTAGGTGATTTTCATTCGATACATTTTTTGATCGAAATCGGCGCCTTTTCCGGAGAATATTACATTTTTCTACTAAACAGCTTGAGTTATATCGCCAAAAAACTGCTCGTAGCAAGGAAACATTGTTTGCCAGTGATTGTCAAAATAAAATAAACTTAGGTTTATTTTTACTCCTATAATATTAACGAAAACAATTTTGAGACTTACGTTGTTTAGTTCCGAGCTAGTGCACACCAAATCATGCTTCAAATAATGTACGCAATATTCAACCTTACGTAAGCTGTATCTTGCGATATATTAAAAAAAGTCCTAGAGAGCCGCCGAGCAACTTGTAACTCTCGGGTGGCGGGACGTGGGCGGAGCGAGCGTAGGAATTGTTTTCGTGGGGCCTGCTCTTAAAAACGAAGAGGATTTTTTTTATGAGAATAAATATACTGGAAGGTTTGTTTAAAAAACTCAAAATAATATTATATTCGTTTGACGTTATCAATATATTTGTGACAATTATTGTAGTTTATTTTTCATTAAAGTCACATTTTATTATAATAAAAAGTGGTCGATAATTTTTTCAAGGTAAACAATAAAAAAAGGTCACACGGAAAAAAAACATGTGGAAATAACATTAAAATAGAATACTACTTAATATTACAATAAAAATAATCAATAGACACGTCCACAGCGTAATCTCTTTTTTAACATAAAGAATAGTGTGATAATAAATGTGATGTATTATTTTCTTAACTATAAATTCTTTTAAAATTAAATAAACAAAGTTGATGATGGGCTCGAATCTGACAGCGCACTCATTAAAAACGGAACAGCTCTAAAATCCTCTTAAAATGATGTCAAACATGTTTAAAGAAAAACAGTTCAGAGAAAAAAGGTTACAATATTTTTTTCCATTTGGTTATACTGAAATCATTAAATTAAATAAGACAAACCAATTTTTACTTATATCTGTGACTTTCAGTTTACCAATGTAATCAGAATTTAATTTTCAAGGAGTAAACTGTGAGATCCGTGCCCATTATTAAATAATAAAACAAAAATTATAAGACCGAAACGAGGTTAGTTTAATCTAATTATAAATTATACAAGTACCAACTTAAGTCTAAACTACTTTTAAAAAAATAATAGTTACGAATGTGTTTCATTCGATATACATTTGTATAATTTGTTGTATATTCGAAAAATAGAATGGGGCGTAAAATGAGCATAATATAGTGAATTGAACTTAGATAATTAAATTTAATCTTTAATAAAAATTTTAAAAAATATTGAGCCATCGCCTGACACATGGCAGATGTGAAACATCGAAACTATTTTGTATAATTATTATTAATTTAAAAGTTTAAATTAGTTATTAAAAAATATATAGAAAAGTTAAAACCAAAAAGAAATAAATTAAAAATATTTCCATGCTTTTGTCGGGTACTGTAACTGCTGTATATAAATTAAAATCCTATAAACAAGTTTTCGCGCAAAATTATTATTATTATTTTTTATAGAAAATATTATGCATCAAAGGTTGTATTATTAAACGAAATTTATATTGACAATCAAAATTTACATTGAAATCTCCAGCTAAAGTCAATGGATAAACACAGTATAGTCTCCTTGCATACGTTATAGGCATATAGCTCAGTGCAGTGAGAGAAAGAAGAAGAAAGAAAGAGAGATATAGTGACGAGCAGAGTAAATAACAAAAGATGTTTCACATAAAAAGTGTACATTTCCATCACTTTTCCAAAAGCTCAGTCAGCAATAGAATCAAAATAGAACACAAATGCGCTATGAGTGATTTTTTGAAAAAAAAAAAATAATATATGAAATTATTATTTTCGACTACGAAGAGACCTCACTGTGACAATGTTCAGGTTTTAGAACTCTTTTTTTAATTCTATTCAAAGTATTACTGTATTTTTGTTTAATTAGTAAAAAAATATAGTATTCTTAAAGTAAAATTCTCTAATTATATATGTACATACTAAAAACACGCGATACATTTCATGGCTACAAGAACGAAATTTCACAATACCCTACTTTTTAATGAAAATTAGGCCCTAAAATGAAATATGTAGAGCGCAATTTAAAACATCAACATATAGGTCACACGGCGTAGTGTTCAATCTTCGTAATATAATATTATGCAACATTCTCACTAAAACGTTCCAAAATACGATGCCATTAAGTATACTTGATGTAAAAATATCAAGTATTCTTCCCCATTAAAAAATTAACGTTTTCAACAAATAGTAATTTTTCTTGTATAATGTTTTGCGATCGAATGGACCTAGGCAGTAACGGATGTAAAGAGTTAACACTGGAGAAGACTTCAGAATTAGATTTGACCGCATTTATATCAAGTGATGAATACTGATTGAGAGGAAACTTGTTTTAGAAGACCCACCAGAGAACAAAATTATAATAAGATTAACAGAGAAGTTTAGCATATATAGCAAAAGAACTCTTAATTTACAAATGTTTGGTCAAAGGATTAAAACAACGGAACTACCAAAGAACCAAAGACCTCTGTGGATTCTTCTGTCTATTGACCTTATTTTTAGTCCTCATCATTGGACTAAGAATGCCAATAGAAATGGAAAACATGTTCAAGGATCCCTTATTTTATTAAAAATGGCCAAATACCCGAATTTAACAACACCCGCTGTGCGACCCGCTTTTATGAAATGATACATCGATTAACATCCATGCACGACAAACGTTTTTAAAGCCTTATTATGAATTATATTATATGTATGTCGCTTAAAATACTATGCTTAATAGCTAATGATTACAAAAATAGAAATATATTCTCAATACAAATACATCGAAGAACTAATTAATACGCGTCTTAGAAGAATTTTAATACTATACTAAAATAAATACTATATCCATTTAGGTATAATAAAATTGTGACGCGGTAATAGACCGCATGTAAAGACTTTTTCGCAAAATCGGCAAAAAAGGATGGAAAGAGAAAGCGTATTAATGTACAGATAGGAAATTATAGAATTAACTTTATATCCGTTTGACTAGCCGTCGGAGACGATTTTGTTATGATATTTAAGAAAAATTACATTACTGATTCGTTATAAATTGTGATTTTGAAGTACTCCTATACTAAAAATATCTAATGGCACAATCAGACTATGATAAAAAAAACATGTAGGTGGGCAACACTAGCCAATGGCACTCGTTTGCAAACGATTAGCTGGCAACTCTAATAAATTATTTACACATTTTTCAAAACCGTTGCTGTTTTGCCAATGGCTTTGGAAATAAAGCTGTTAAGACGCCAGTACATTAACATCAAATATGTCTAGGTTTTTGAAAGGAAAAAAATAGCAAAACTTTTATTTTATGTAATAGAAACAAAAAAAAGTTGTTTTACATTACATAAATCTTTCTTTTAAAAAGGAATATTTATATAATCTTTTAAAAGGGTTCAAGGTTTAATAAAAATTAATTAGACCTTGACATATTCGACATACAATGTGCAACGTATTAATAGAATCTATGGAAGACGAATTTAGAGTTACTTTTCTCTTATAAAAATATTTATATGGAATGTCCTTGAGTTTAAAAATCCGTATAAAGCGACGAAATAAAATAAAATATTTCAGCAATAAGTCATACATGACTAAAATATTCTTTGGTCATACACACAGTAGGCGAAAAATATATGTAAATCAATAATTAATTTATGCCTGAACTCATGAAACTTATAACAACATTTCCAAAATACCCGAATTGACAGCTAAAAATGCCGACAGAATGTAATTATTACTTACAGTAAAAAAAAAAAATTTACTTTACCGTCATGTTTTCTATTATTATTAGTAATTAATACAAACAAAACCTAATAAATCTAAAAGTAGAATTATATGAAAGCAGACAAAAATTTATTCATAAAAAACACTTGACTCGACTCTTTCAATGAAAGTCAATAAAAGTTTCTTTTAAATCGTCTTAAAAACGTTTTTGACAGCTGTCAAATCGGGTTCTTTACAATGCTTCTATCGTAGTTATTCCTCTTTGTTTAGATATATGTACAAATAAATCATAAATATTATTTATTAAATAGTTGTAACGTTCTTCTGCTACTCTTTGACGACAAAGCCAATTAGTTTTAGTATTTATTTACATAAGAATATTACATTAAATATAAAATTAATTGGCAAGGTACCTTTTTTGAATCCTCCAAAAGTTTTAGGACAAAGGTGTGTTTATAATTATCTCTAATTAACTAAATTTTCATACAATTAAAACTTAAGCATTTTTCTTCATTAATAGTAGGTTCATTAAAGGAGACGCAAATAGCTTATTTTGGTTTTAAACATGTAAATCTTGAATTACGATTGTGGCTTACGAAAGTCGAATGTCTTTGTCCGAAATGTACCTTGTCAATGGTGACCCTTTGGTATTAATGATTTATGTTGATCAAAACCAACACTAAAACAGTTGATAACTAACCTAACCATACTCAGTTAATTCATTTACTGAGGTTTTAAAAATTCATTTCTACTTATTAAAAAATAAGCATTTAAAATTGTGGATTAGAAATTGCAATATTAAGAAATATTTTGACGCATCTATTTAAATACACTTACGATTACTTTTTTTCAATATATTGAGGAATACACTTAATTTTTTTAGATAGCAAATAAAACAATGACATTATTTTGGATAAAAAAAATGTTCTCCAATATCGACACTGAACCATTTAAAATGGCGCATATAAAAATATAGTAGTACGGGATCCGAAGAAAGGTCGTCCTTCACCCATAATTATGATTACCAGACGAAAAGCATATTTTATCAATAATTGTTATCTATGAGAAATTTTAATAGGCAACACAATCGCGATTTATATTCTCATATATGGTAAACAGATGGGCGAAGGACGACCTCTCTTTGGATCTTAGACCATACGATAACATGTAAAATATGTAAAAAAATACAGTTCCAGTAGTTGTTGAACTCTTGAACATCACAATCGACTTTTGAAGTGCTAAGTTTTATTTTTGTACAGAGATAAATGTTGAATACTATGCAAGTTTTTCAAATAAAATATAGGACAGTTTTGTCGTTTCGAAAATTAAGTCGATAACAAAGATTCTTCCAAGTTCAATATTTACTTAATATTGAACTAAAAAAATACGTTATATTTTATGGTTGACGTCGTCAAGTGTTTAGGTAATGGTTTAATACTCAACACTATATAAAATAGAAGCCCTCAAACACATATTATGATCACCTCGCTTTAAATCCGCTATTAAAAAGTATGTGTTTGTGGGTGTACTAAATCCGTGTCTTGCTGTCAGGTGACACAGTCTGTCAAACATGTCAAAGTCAAAAATTTGTCCACTAGCACTCACTTTTCAGTGATTCATAACAGAAATTAACAGTACGTCTTCTACCCTTCGGTGGAACATCAGAAAAAGAAAACTCTTCAAATTCCACAGTGGTAGTGGGTCTCTTATGTGTTTGGGAATTTCTTTTTTTTTAAAAACCAAATGTTCAAACTTGAACGGTTTTGTACGTATTTTGTTCTACTAATTTATATGTTCTTGTGACAATACTGGAGTAATTAAGCGTCAGTTCACACCGCTCGTTTTAACCGTCGGTGTCTCTGTGTGAACTGACCCTAAGGCCCTTCGCACATTACAATGCTCATTAAAGATACGATACTCCAGTCGAATACCAGTTGCGCACTCGTTCGCGACTCGAGGTTCGTATATAGTCGCATAGACTGAAAATAAACTAAATTTTATCATTTCTAATTACACAACACAATATTTTGACGTCTTTCATCCTTTTAATTATGTCGAGTGACTAGTGATGAAGAGGCACTTGCGATATATCTGTATTACAGAAGAGTTCGGTAACAAGAATAACTAGACTCATTCTTATATTAACAGAAATATAAGCTTTTCTCGCCCCGAAAGAATCACAACAATTCATAATAGAAGATAGAAAAGGATAAAATAATTGTAACAAACGTACAAATTTTTCCGTTTCTTAGTTAAATTTAATATTTAATTCTTGCTTTGCCGCCATTTTGAAGATATTTGTTGGAAACGATAAGTACACGGGCGACCGACACGGCGGATATCGCAAGATTAGTCGTGAACGCGTAATTCACCATACAAATGTATGTGAAAAACCCCGCGGAAACTTAACTTCGAGACTTGAGTAGGACATTATTCGTCTTCGAGTATCATAATGTGCGAAGAGCTTAAGAACTTGTTACCGTCTCTCAACAGACGTATGAATTACCGAGTGGTTAAATCTGCGTGGGTGGGAAGCGGCGCTGAGGCTTGCTACGTCGCTGGGCGAGCGTGGACTGCGACACGGGGCCCAGCACGTGGGGCGCCATAGGCGATGACGTCATCGCTTGGAACGTGAGGTCGACCGCTCGCCGCAGATCCGCGGCCGGTGGTAAGGGTTCGGCGTCAGCGGAGCCAGAAGCAGAGGCATGAGCGGGCGCGGAGGCGTTAGCGGGCGACGCGCTTAGCCAAGGCTCGCGCAGCAGTTGAGCGGCGCGCGGCCTCATCGCGGGCTGCAGTTGGAGCATGTGCAGTACGCAGCCGCGCGCCGCCAGCGACACGTTGCGCCACACTCCGCCTGACAACTTCACCTGCAATAAATATTAGGTCGGGGAAAAAGTTTTTTCGTATTTTATATAAAAATTTAAGATTTTTTTTTATCATAATTTATTTACATTTGATTATATAATATACTAGCGGTCCGCTCCCGGCTTCGCCAGGGTGCATTTTTTTTTACGTAAAAACCGTCCCTGATTATCCCTCTATCCATGAGTGAAGACAGAATTAAAATCGGTCCACCCGTTCTCGAGTTTTGCGCTTAGCAACACATTTAGGGATTCATTTTTATATTATAGACTAGCGGTCCGCTCCCGGCTTCGCCCGGTGATATAACCAAATTCCGGTAGAAATTTTGGGACATTTGATCAAAAAACTGCAACAAGTAGTTTGGTTAGTCCTCTCTTGATATTAACCTAATGCCGGTCACTCACATTCGCGCGAATACGCGAACCCACAAGTGTAGGACGACATTTGCAAATGACTATGCAAAGTTTTTGCTACATTCGCGCTTTTCCGTGCAGTGTCGGTTTTTTAACGCACATCAAAGCGCGCGAACCTCAAACCTTCGCGTAGTCTCCCACACATTCGTGCGACCAGTTGCGCGTACGATTGCGTATTGATTGCGTAGGTAACGGACATCTCGTTTACCATTTTCAGAGTTCGTATCGTGTACTGAGTGGCGTAAATTGAATTTGATCATGGATTGGACAAACACTAAACTGCACTAAAATCATCTTCACCTTCAATGCGTTCGCATATGAGTATGCAAACCCATTTGCGAGTAGCTGAGTTTGCGAATGAATGTCACGTTCCTTCACATGCGTGCAAAGATTCGTATAATGTAAGAATGTTTGCACGCATGTCAGTGACCGGGGTAACACTACGAAGAACGCTGAAGACACCGAAACGGGTAAAAATCTGAGGGTGCAATATGTGCTGAGTGGTTAAATATGACGTTATCACGATGAAAAACCACTCCCTTTCCGTTTATCTGAATTGCGCCTTATTCAAAGTGAGGAGCCTTATTCCAGGTGTGAAGTATCACTTTATCTTATTATTTAGGATGTACAGTTTTTTGAGCATTGTTTGGACAAAAAGCTATCTTTCGCTAATTAAGTATAAGACGTTTTAAATAAAAAACACGTAAGTGACAATCATTCAATAAGAAACATTGGATATACAGAAAAAAGGCAATCTAATAACATACCTCTCCAGATTCTATCCTTGCTAAAATGGCTTCAGGCGTGTCGTCTCCGGTGGAAGCGAACGGAGTTCTACCGGACAACATTATATACGCCAGCACACCTGTTATTTATTTAATAACTATTAGTCTATTGAAATTCCAGTCTTCAGCCATCCTATTAGTAGGACATTTATTATCGTCAACACTAAACACACCAATGATTGTATGGCCTCCAAAGCAAGCAACTATTAGACTTGCGTTATGGGTCTGATACAAAAGTTCATTTGCAAAGTTGGCATTGCCGGGAATCGAACTAGGGACCTATGATTCAGAACGCCAAGCACTTTAGGACCACTGCTTCGTCTGAATTACTATGAAACACTCACGGATTCAAGCGACCGTGACGGGCGACCCGTGGGAGAGGCTACTGGTTGCCAAGCGACTCTCTCTGTCGTGCGTCGCATTCAAAAAGCACACCAAGACGAGATATTGATAGAAGTAGTTAATAAGATAATTCTTTTCTCTTCTTCTCGCAATGTTAAAATTGAGTCTATCTATATCCTCTTTTCAGAGGGCATGAGCGTTAATATGATAACATCTACTTCTTCATCTTTCAATAACTGCCGAATAACACTTTTTCTATTCGTAGTTAATAGGTCCGAAACTACGAATAAATAATACTCAGGAAATGTAACTGCGCTCAAAAAATGACCCAACGAAAGTTGTGTACAAGTAGGCGGGGCTTAAAAATTGTGTACAGCGCTCCACTAGTCGGACATTTTTCTTGCAAGAGAGCACACGTCAAATCTTCGTGTACGTTTTCGTTTTTATCAATGTAAATCAGTTATAATCATCATGCCAGGTTGAGTTGTGAAGTGGTGCAAAAGCCGTACGAGATTTAAGAGCAGGCTCCACGAATAAAATTCCTACGCTCGCTCCGCCCACGTCCCGCCACCCGAGAGTTACAAGTTGCTCGGCGGCTCTCTAGGATTTTTTTTTAATATATCGCAAGATACAGCTTACGTAAGGTTGAATATTGCGTACATTATTTGAAGCATGATTTGGTATGCACTAGCTCGGAACTAAACAACGTAAGTCTCAAAATTGTTTTCGTTAATTATAGGAGTAAAAATAAACCTAAGTTTATTTTATTTTGACAATCACTGGTAAACAATGTTTCCTTGCTACGAGAAGTTTTTTGGCGATATAACTCAAGCCGTTTAGTAGAAAAATGTAATATTCTCCGGAAAAGGCGTCGATTTCGATAAAAAAATGTATCGAATGAAAATCACCTAATTATGTTTCTGACTTGATAATCTACAGATAAAGGTCTCAAAATATATATATGTAAATTCCACATTGATCAGATATGTGGTTGACTCAGCACATTTATTTAAAGTTCCCTTAGTTTCATAGAGCCTGGCCTTAACTGTTCAGGGATCACTTTTCACTCGTAAATAGTCGCTAAATTATAATTATAATCAAAAATGTTCAAATACGCTATTAAATCGGGATGTCAATATTATGCAAAATGAAGTCAGTCAATTTTTGACTTTATTCAGTAGGTTCTTTTTTCTTCTTGATAAAATGTATATTTATCAAGAATATACTTTGTATATATACAGTGTGGAAAATTAAGTCGGGCTCTGGAGGAAAACTACCTTAAATCCTTAAGTTGGCTCATTTTACATAATGGAGACATTCCTTTATTATTGAAAAGAAACAAAACTGCATTTAAAAATTATCTAAAACTCGCTTGCCTCGCCCGGGACTTCTTTTTATGGGGTCATGTAAAAAATGTTATTTATGAAACCGTGCAAGAGCTAAGGGTTGCGATAGAAAATGTTATTAGGGGCATACACCACAACACTTTGCTGAAGGCTACAAGAAATGGATTTCAACGGAGACTAAATTTGTGTATCCGGAACGAGGGGGCTCATTTCGTACAATTTATCAGTTAAATAGTTTAAGTGTAACAAATTGATAATAAAATAAAGTTAATGTTAGATTTTACGATCATTTTTATTTTTAAGACCAAATGTTTGTTAGAGAAATTTTATCCTGAATAATAATCCTATCTATTAGTATAATAAAATAGCGAGTGTTTGTTTTTTTAATTTTAGTTGGCTCGAGTCCCGGGCGAGGCAAGCTAGTTTCAGAAAATCTTTGAACGCAGTTTTGTTTCTTTTTAAAAATAAAGGAATATCTCCTTTATGTAAAATGAGCCAACTTAAGGATTTAAGGTAGTTTCCCTCCAGGGCCCGACTTATTTTTCCACATTGCATATAAGAAATGACACACACATATATATATGTGTGTGTGTGTCATTTCTTATAGCTTTAGAAATGAAACTTTAGTACGGAAAAAATAATGAAATAATTCTCTCACGTCTCATTAAGAAAATATTAATTAAATAAAAAAATCAAATCAGTAGCTTATAAAACAAAAAATATTATAAATGGTAAAGTTTACACTTTTTATAATTTTGTGCAATAAAATGATTACATACATACTTCTATTTAAATACTTTAGAATCCATTCGTATTTAATAAACAACAAATAATTATAATTAAATACAAAAAATATTGTTTTATTATTGACTTAGTCTTTTTCACTTATAGCATAACATCGTCCATGCCGCTATGACAACTGCCTACCATCTGGCATTGCAGCACGCGCGCGAACCAATCCCTGCTCTCGTTCTGAATTTAAACCAATCACGAGGCATGTGTATTTATTATTGATTGGTATTTTGAATATACGTCGTTGTGTTTCCACGTAGGGCCACTTTTTGTGTAGAATTTGTTCCGAGTTAGAGTTCCTGAGTATTATTTATTCGTAGGTCCGAAATAATGCTTGGGAAAACTAAAGATACTGCAAGAACCTTGAGCACTTGCATCGCGGAGATTCGTAAGCTAATGGTCGCCAGGCAACAGTGGTCGTCTAGTCATAAGGTCGCAGTCGCGCATCGCGGTCGCTAAGATCCGAAGCATATCTTAAGATCCGAAGTGCATCTTTAGGGCTCTACAATAAATGTGAAGGAGTGTGTCACCTAAGCTCCAAATGTCGCAGGCGGCGTCGTAGCCGGCGCGCTTGAGCACCTCGGGCGCGACGAAGTTGGCCGTGTAACAGGGCGTCATGAGCAGCCCATTCTCGGCGCGCAGCTGCTTCGCCAGGCCAAAGTCTACGAGGCGGATGTCCTCGGGCCGCTTGTCGGCCGTGGCGAACAGGATGTTGGAGGGCTTGATGTCGCGGTGCACCACCATGTGCGAGTGCAGGTAGTGCACGGCCTGCACCACGTTGCGCAGGATGGGCGCCGCCTCATGCTCCGGCAGGTGGCGTCGTTGCGTGATGTGGTCCAGCAGCTCGCCGCCGCGGCACAGCTCGCTTACGGCCAGGATCTTCCCGCCCTCGGAGTACACGTCGCGCAGTGTTATTATGTGCGGATGCTGGCTATATCTGAAAAGTACATAATATACATATTATAATGGTGCGTTCACATGCTTCCGTACAACGTGACATTAAACGGGTACGAGCTCAAACACGAGCGTGTAAACGGCCTGTTCGCCGCATGTGCTCGTGCTCGCCACCAATCGGGACATGCCGATTGATCGACACATTTCAAAAGATGAACCGAAAGCGTAGACATCCACGCGTTTAAATCATATAATTTACCTTTTAACGCAATAGACGTCATGAGGTTTGAAAGTACATAATATACATAATACATACTTTAAGGATATCTTAAATAAGAATACCTTAACAATATTTCGATTTCTTCACGAGGATCGTACTGCATTTTGTCCATAATTTTGACTGCATACTGTTGTCTAGATGTTTTGTGTTCACAAAGACGTACTACAGAAAATGATCCTGTACCCAATTCACCCATTAATCTAAAAAAAATATGTAATAATAAATAGCTATATAAAAAGACATTAAATTTGGGAACAAGTGACGTCACAGAGGTCACGTAATAAGTGTTGCCGGTTTGGAGAGAAATTTATAACGGAATTTAAAATACTTTTTAAAGTATTACTTAGTTGTATTTTTTTATGTTAAGGACAGACAGGCTGAAGAGCCACTTGATGGTAAGTGGCTACCAATACAAGCAATGCCACAGGTGCTGCAAGTGCGCTGCCGATCAGAATAGGATTAAGGATAAGGGATTATAAACCATCACTCCACAAGAATAAACCCAACGATGTTTGTAAGAGAACAGCGTTATAAATCGAAAAATAAAAAGTTAAATTGCTCAATTCAATTAGCTTTTAAATGCATTAATATGTATAATATTTTTTGTAAAGTTGTAAGTATAGAATAGCAATATTTTTTGTGAAGTTTTAACACACCTATACTCGTCGAAGAAGTTGTTTCTATTGACAAAATCTGACCAAAACTCCTCAGTGGAGGTTTTTGTTGCGTTTGGCGTTGCGTTGTTCTGAGGTTGATTCGTGAGTGTTTTATTATTGTCATCGTTCAGCAGGCACGGAGCTACAAAACTGAAACCTCTGAAACACGTATAAAGGGTGTATTTGTAAATGTTACGGTCAAAAGACCGGAAACGCTCATTTAGCGAAGAAATATTCATTGGCGGTAATGGCTCACAACGCATTGTGGCTTCTTTTAAACGGCCACATCAAAAGAAATTGGCGTCGTGACTCTTTAAAAAAAAAACGGTCATGACGCGTTCTGGTAAATACAAAAAGATTACATAGCAAAATCGTGTCGTGGCTTTCATAACGTCCAACTACAACGCGTTGGACAATTTTATTGATATAATATCTTTTACAGTGGCGCATTAACCCTTGGCTGACTACTGGTTTCAGAACATATTATTGAGTATCCAAAAATCAGACTTGGAATTATTATTTTAAATGGTATATTGAGGGGATATTTATAGCGTGTTAAGAAGGCTGAATTAAATCTGCATATTAAAATTTCATTGTGACATCTGAAAGCGATACGAGAGAGCAATCTTGTACAGAGAAATTCAGAAAATCTCCTACAAAATATTTAAAGGACTATCTCTATTAAAACAAAATGAAAATGAAAACATAACATATTATGTATAATTGTCATTATACAACATGACATAAACGGGAAATACACTTGTTTATCTTTCAACATTATCACACAGATAGTACAAGATAATAATGTTTACCTTTACAAACGATGTTTATAGTATTAAGAAATTTTGAAGGATGGGAGTGGTGAGTTTACAAATATTATGTTAAAATCAATAAAATTCATAAATAATAAAGGAAACATTCAAAATATATATTAACTTTTATATGAAACTTTAATCAATTAATGTGATACCCATTAACATTATTTGTATAAAGTTATTTTTTAGTTATTTGAAAGACAAAAAATTTCTTTTCCTTTAAGAAACGTTAGTAGGTTCTAGTTTTTTTTGGCAACCTAATATGTTAAAGCGTTTGTTTAAAAATTGTATCAATAGAACTTACTCTTTATACCAATATTATAAGGAATATATATTAATATAATATATATTTATATCCATTGATATTTATTTGTGATTTGAAAAAATTAACAAAATAATAAAGCTTACAAAATGCATTCATTTACCCTCATTTACTAATCTATGTTAGTAATAGTATCGTTCGTAAGGAGAACTCCAGTCGTGAGTCGGAGCTGACACACACACTTTTTTTTTTGCAAAAAAATTACGATGAAAATATGTGCATTAAATTGTGAAGATAGGGTTTAATATGCCATGTATTAGTTTTAGATGCTATTCGATGGGCTTCGACTCTGAGTCAGTATCCGCCGGCCCAAAAACGTACCTAAAAAGTTCGTGAGCGTTAGCAGAGGCGGGCACGCCGGGCGAGTCGCGCGGCGTACGACACGTAAATTCAGAGTCGAAGTAAAATGCGTCATCGGCGCGCGACACCGCCGGCCGGAATGGAGGCACCACCTGACCACAAAAATCATCAACATCATCATCAAGTGCTTAGGCGCTCTGTCTCAGGGGTTCCGGGTTCGAATCGCGGCTGGGTCAACATTGGAAAGAATTTGGGTAGCCCGTCTGGCTGAAGTAACTACTCTCTTTCACAAGACCACCGTGAAATAACAACGTGTTGTGTTTCGGTGAGAGACTAAGCCTATCCCCCTTATCCTCATCCTTAATCTTAGTATGGTCACAGATAAAATAAGAATACTGGTATGGTCGGCAGTTAATTTGCAGCACACAGCACCTATGGTGTTGCTTGTATTATAGGCCATGATAGTCATCTACCATCAAGTGGACCGTCATCGTCAGCCTGACTGTCGACCTTAACATACAAAAAATATAATATAAATACATATCTTGACAAAAAATTCAAATGTCCCACGGTTTTTTTAGGATAGCAGATTCGTGATTTTTTTGGTATCCAAATATTGAAATCCTATTAATATTATAATGGAGGATATGTATGGATGATCTCGAATATAATCTATGTATTTCGAATTTCCAGTTTCTAAGGAGTACAAATTAAATAAATTACCTCTTTCTTTAATAACGCATCCCATTCTATGCTAGCGAAGAATTCGTGATTTTTTATATCCTCTATGCCATTAGTACTAGCACCTAATCTGTAAATATATAAGTAAATAATTTGTAAGTATAATATCCTTAACAAAAGTGTTTATAATAATGCCAATTACTCACCTGTTCTGTGGGTTTCTTTTAAATAATGCTCGAAGCAGTGATTGTGCTTCTTCGCTCAGATTTGAGGGCATTCCAAGTTTTGCCTTCAAAATTTGTGTCATCGTTTCATGCCTTGTAGAACCGTGGAAGGGTAAGTTTCCAGTCAGCATCTCGAACTGTTTAAACATATTAACAACATAACTATGCATTCAAAAAAACATGGATTCCTGTAGTTATTTAGGATCGTTAGGGCCGGCGCAAATTGGGGGAGGGCACGGCAAAGTATTTAAATTTTTTCCAGAATTTTGAACCTTAAGAGCTTTTAATATAATTCATATTGCATTGTGTTATGCTACCACGGAATGTCGCAGCACGTCGATTGTTGCCCTAGCAAAATACGATTAAATTTCAATTATATTAAAAGAATTTAAAGTACAAAATTCTATGAAAAAATTGAAACACTTTGCCGTGACATCCTACGATTTGCGCCGTTATCACTTCTATGGGTATGGACTTCAATGGTTAGATTGGATGATAAACAAAATAAATGGTTATTAACTTGCAGCTTAGAACTGTCATTTCAAATTTGTCTTTTCAAAAAAAAAAAAAAAATCTCAAGAGAAATTACTACAAGGCTCCATACTAAGCGAATATAATACCTCCATAAAATATGTTATCTTATCTCAAATATAATAAACATTACAGTTGTTTTTTTTTAATGCTGCAACACTTTTGATTATCTTTTTTTACTTTCGATTTAACATCATGACCCAGCCCATTATGTGTTGTCAGCTCTCTTTCAGTCCCGAGTTTGATACCTGGCGAGCTAAACTACGAAAATGTCAGGTAATGGACGTGCCAAACATTGCAACTACAAGGTTGGTATTGGTGTGTAAAGAACATAATTGTGTGGTCTGCACAGTTTAAGCAAGTACAGAGTTACGGTGAAAAACCAGAGTCTGCGTTCCACTCAGCGAGTCTAGTACATAAAAGTAATTGATTATAGAAGAATTTCTTATTACCATAAGTACTCCAAATGACCACCAATCAGCTGCAAAAGTGTGCCCTCTTCTGTTAACGACCTCTGGTGCCATATACTCTACTGTACCACAGAAGCTGTACGCTTTGTCGCTACTCGGAGGCAGCTTCGATAATCCAAAATCGGTGAGAGCAATATGACCGTCCGCGTCCAACAAAATGTTCTCAGGCTTGAGATCCCTGTATATTATGCCCAGTTTGTGAACATGTTCTAATGCTAATGCTAGCTCGGCTAAATAAAACTTGACATCTTCCTCTGTAAACATAACCTAAAAACAAAGAACCAACATAAGATTTCCGATGAAGAACAAGCATAAACATATGGAACATATTGAACACTAACTTACTGAATTTGAGCCAATATTACTGATGTTCAATTTGTAAATTTTGCAATATAACAAATGTTTGATGACAAGATTTGTAATAAAATTAGATACCTGAGAAAGGTGCTGAGCACTATGTAAATATTAGATATTGATATATATTTTTTAGAATTAGTCAGGAATAAGCTGACTATACAATTGAGATTGTATTTTTGTAAATGAATGCAAAACTAAAATCCCAGAAAAATGTGACATTATGAATTTCCAGCTATAAACCCATATTTTCAGTCGAGTTACAAAGAATGTAGATATGGTTTTATTTTTCAATTCTGTACATGTATTTACTATAATATATATTATATCGGTATAGACAAAACTACTACTGGTATTGGAAAAACAGACTAGACCCTGAAAAGTTCTCTATGAGACTTTATCAATAATTTAAGACCAAAATATAGCACAATATAAAATAGTGAAAGAAGCAGTAGGTTAATAACAATAGTTGCGGAAGAGTGTTCGTCCGACCTCGCAACTTCGCCTTATAGCGGACGCGGAGAACGCCAAGAGGTTTAGTCGGTAGGTCTACCCCAATACCATCTCGGGGCGGGAGTCCGACATAACCCACCGGTCTGTCCCCAGGCCGGTGGGTATCCATGATGGATTCCTCTTGTAAAAAAAAAAAGGTTAATAACAATAGTTACCTCTTTACTAAGTCGAGAAAATAAATCACCACCACGGAGAAAATCAAGTATAAGGTATAATTTTCCTGCAGTTTGAAATGCATAGTGCAATTTGACAATAAAAGGATGTCCCATTTCTACTAAAATATTTCTTTCCATTTTCGTGCGCTCTCGATCTCTCACTTTTAATGTTGCTTTTTTAAGTACCTGAGAACATGGACAGTTTAATGAACTGTGATATATTTTTTAAATAATTTCTATCAAAATTAGGTATATTTTTTCATATTTTAAAATAATAACAAAGTTTTAATTAATTACGCGATAATACATCCCCCTTGACAGATTATGTTAAAAACAAAACTTCCAACTTTTGAAAAACGTCAGTCATGGAAAAAGTTTTCCAGTTTTCCCAGTTATTTGATTATTACACCAATGAGATACAAAATACTAATAAATAAAATTTACATTTGTAAATTTTGATGTATTAGATTAGGCAAGACACCTATTTTAAAAGTTCAACTTCAACAATAATTACTGAAACTCATGCTTCATATTTCCAATAATTGTTAATAATTTTAAAGAATTGTGTGTTTTTTTCGGTTTCGATTCTCACATTCACATGAATCCACAATGAGAGTGATTAAAAGGTAAAACGCCTTATTTATGCTCATTAAGTAGTTTACAAAAACAACAATTTACAAAAAAATTTTCATTGTGTGAACAAAAAAAGCAAATTTAAAATTATTTGTTACTTCTTTACAGTTTGTTTATCTCATCTAATTACCTAATTAAATATGCTACTCACTTCCAGCATTGCATGGATGAAATTTTTTTGTACAAATTATATACAATAAACTTCCTTCTCTATCACTCTTTCCATTAGTGAAAATTTCATCGAAAAATCTATTAGGTTGTTTATAAGTTAAAGGATTTCATTTCTATAACATGGGATAGACTTCCTTTAAACTGAATATTTATTGAGCAATATTTAATAACAAAGCCTGAATTTACTTGAATACTGGAATATTTACTTAGATTAAATAATATGGAATTAGCACTAAAAATACTGTAATAATATAATTTTAAATGTATCTTTTTAGTTGACAATATTTAGTTTTAATATTTCCTTCAAACTCCAAGCAATATTAACAAGAAATGTTTTTGAATGTAATGTTTAACTAACTTATACATTTATTATTCATTGCTCTGATTCATTACTTAATTGTTTAAAATTGAATCTATTGTCCTTTCAATTGTCCTGTTCCAATTGAGTCATTCTGCATTATTATAAAATTATAATAGTACAATAACTGAACTTAAAAATACTATCAATGTTTTAATACTCAGCATAGTTGTTAACATAACAATGAGAATTTAGTAATAAATTTGCTACAAGCAGGCAGACTGACGATCCACCTAGATAAGGTGCCGCACCTTATCCAAGTCTAATGGGAATTATATAATTTATTTCGAAATAATGCCTATTCCTAGTTGTATTAATATTCAATATTTACATATTCAAACTACAATTTAAATTGACCAACCTTCATTGCATATAGTGTGCCTGCATCGGCACCTGTTACTTTTCGTACTAGAAATACTTTTCCAAAGGAACCTTCACCGAGTACTTTGAGCAATTCAAACTGGGATGGGTCTGCTTTTTCATGGCCCTCTTTAACAACATCCTGGATCTCTACTTCTCTTTCACAGACGATTTCACCCGAATCTAAGCTCTCTGCTGTGGAGGCTTGACGAGAATTTCCCGAATTTTCCACAACCATTGGAAGATTATTTTCCGATTGTGTACCACGCTAAAAGATATAAATTTACCGTGTTTATATACTTTTTGTTAAAATATTATTTTATAGGTACTTAGTCTTTTAATTATTAGTTTAAATAGGTACCTATTTAAAATGTTATGTATTAGGTGTAAGTACTTCTTGAACAAAAGAGTAATCACAGAAAAGTTAAAATAAAAACACAATAACCAGATTTATGCTACGTAAACAAAAAATGTGTATACCGTGTTATCTCCAACATTCTGCATCCGCCAAGGATCGGAAGAATTTGCCAAAGGCATATTTCTTTAGTAATTGCAAAATTATTTAGTGTTAAATATATTTTATATAAAACTACACTAAACGACCATGATTTTCATTCAAAATTATATTGACGATCAAACTGCAGTACACATGAAAAAAAGGCGTATATGTAGAGGTATATCGTATTCGTATAGTAGTAAAATAAAGTATCAATCATTTACAATACAATATTTTCAAGGTCGTCTGCTGCTGTCACAAAAATTACAAACAACCTGTCACACAATCAACTTCCAAATAAGGTTGAAATTATTCCAATAAAAAGTAAATACAACATCACTGACTATTTATGTTAATTAAGTCACAACTATATAGAGATTAAAGATTACGAATTTAAAAATAGTAAAATTATTAAATTATAAAATGAAATGAAGTTATATTTTGTGAACCGAATTTAGTTCCTTCGATTTTGTTAAGATGGCACCATATTATAATACTCTTTGGATGGCACCAAAGAGTATGTAATCACTGCGTTATAGATGGCACCTGATTACCCCGTTTACATATTCGGCGAACGTTCGCCAATCATCGAGATGGCCATGCGATGGTTGATACGCAACTGCGAACGTTCGCCAATCATCGAGATGGCCATGCGATGGTTGATACGCAACTACACAATGGCGACATTCAGTTGTGATCTTAACGTTTTCCGAGATGGACGTGGAAGCATTTGCCGCTGCGTCAATATATCTATACCTATCCCGATATATATCTATCCCAATATTTTTATTTTTATTCATTTAATAGTTACAGCATGTAACATTTCACAAATACATTTAAAAAAAACGAATAATTAAAAAATTATAACAAAAATTGTATTATAAAATTATATTAAAAAATTATATATATATATTGTTATATTTTTTAATTTTTAACTTTGCATATAATGTATAATATGCTTATATAATTATAGATACATGTATATTATAATACATTATATGCAAATACATACATATAGAAACATATTATGCGTGATTGCGTGCATGTGTGTGTGTTAGTGTGTGTGGTACTTCATTATGAGGCCACGTATTAGTCATTTTTAAGAAAATTCATAAATTAATAAACAAAGCGTGACGTCCACACTCAACCGCGTTCGAGCAGGCACTGAGGAATGGGCCACGTGTGGATGCGTACCGCCATCGTTGGCCCACTGCCTTTGATGTGCGGCGGAAAAACCGACATCGAAGCCAACCCACGACAATCGCACGCGCCATAAGCCAACCTACGCAAATACGCCCTCCACACGCTCGCCGATCATAGTTGGCCAACGCTATGGCCGAATATGTAGAAGCCAATGGATGAGAGAGAATACCGACCACAGTATAAGAAAATAGTAGTCAAAACTCTGTATATATTGTTATTAATAAAAGAAAAAAAAAATGTTTTTAAAACTTAAAATATGGTTAAAATAATAACTAGGATCAAGAACATTAGTTCTTTAGTTAAAATACAACTTTTAGCATCAACGGACCACAGACGCTTTTTCAAACTGGAGAGCACAGACTCATTTTCTGAGAAGCTGTAACGTTTAAAAAAAATTGCCGTTATATATTTGAAAGTAATTTTTTAATACAAATAATATCATAGTTATGGCAACAATGGGCACAAAAGTATAAATATTTACGTACATAATGGGAAACAATAGTTATTTTTTTAATAATGATGAGCAATCTAGTCATTGAAGTAAATTCGTAAAAAAGTTAGTTAGGTACATATGTACTTCATTGGGTCGTCTTAATCGAGTCCCGTCCTTGGTATGCCATTTATAAACTATGGTTTTAGCAGGGGTAGCCTCGATAAACAGCTTATCTCTTGAGAAATTGTCTGCAGCGTATCATCAGGAATAATATCACGGCGCCGTGTTCAATTTTGTTTATACTGCCTGATATTTTCCCGATTTACTTACCAACTTATTTGCTTAATCGTTGATAACTATGAAGTTAAGGTGTCGATTAGGTTCAACTGTTGATACTTACTTACAGATAACGAGAAACTTAATTGATTAGCGACTATTCGGGCGAAGGTTACTCCCTTCATTCCGTGAACTTTATTGACCTCTACTTGTATTGTTAATTGTACATGTAATATGATATCTAGGCATTTTGTAGCGCGTCAATAAGACCACCTATACCACTAATATGATAGATATATTTTGTATGTATTTGTGTACCTACTTATAGAAAATAAGTACACATGTGAAATAAATAAAGGCTGAGTGAAAGACAGCTAGCAAAGGAAAAAGTTGGCTAATACAAGGCTCAGGTATGGCTCAGGTACAAAATTCTAAGTACCATAGTATGAAGTATGAATGTGAAGTAATGAATGTATAGTAATAGCTCGTGCACCTAACTGTCGTCTTGGACTGGAGTGAATTTTAAATTTAATATTAATTTGTATTGAAATACAAAAATGTAGGTGTTTTATCTCTACTAATATCATAAACGGAGTATAATTGTAATTTTCTCTTTAAGAGCAGGCCCCACGAAAAAAAATCCTACGCTCGCTCCGCCCACGTCCCGCCACCCGAGAGTTACAAGTTGCTCGGCGGCTCTCTAGGATTTTTTTTAATATATCGCAAGATACAGCTTACGTAAGGTTGAATATTGCGTACATTATTTGAAGCATGATTTGGTGTGCACTAGCTCGGAACTAAACAACGTAAGTCTCAAAATTGTTTTCGTTAATTATAGGAGTAAAAATAAACCTAAGTTTATTTTATTTTGACAATCACTGGTAAACAATGTTTCCTTGCTACGAGCAGTTTTTTGGCGATATAACTCAAGCCGTTTAGTAGAAAAATGTAATATTCTCCGGAAAAGGCGCCGATTTCGATCAAAAAATGTATCGAATGAAAATCACCTAATTATGTTTCTGACTTGATAATCTACAGATAAAGGTCTCAAAATATATATATGTAAATTCCACATTGATCAGATATGTGGTTGACTCAGCACATTTATTTAAAGTTCCCTTAGTTTCATAGGGCCTGGCCTTAATGAATAAACTCAAAAGTTACTGGACCGATTTTAAAAAATCTTTCGCCTATAAGAAAGCTACATTATCATATCAGCGAGTAACATTAGGCTATATTTTATAAACGCAGACAAACTTTTATATTTTATATCGCTTGCAACAGCTAGTAATCTATATAAGGATTTAATTTAAAGCAAAAAATCTGTGTTGAAATCCATAGATAATTGAATAACAATAACATTTGATTTTTTCTGATAATCAAATAGTTCGATATAGTATTTGAATTGTCACCAACAAAAATTTAAATAAATTAAATGGTTAAATAATACTTGAAGTTGGGAAAATGTTTAATGACAATTATCTTTAATTAAAAATAATAAACTTAATCATATTGTAATTATTATATTTCTGAAGATATTCACAGATCACTTATTTTTTTAACAATAAGGTACTAAAATCCATACTATTATTATTATAAATGTGTATAAGTAACTTTGTCTATTACCTTTTCAGGCATTTTAACATAAATAATATCAGGGGTTATATATTTTGTCAGGCGTTATATGTTTTATTTTTCATCACGAACGAAGACGCTAGGGTAACAGTTAGTAATAAATAAAATATTTATATATTGGGAGGTCTTTACCTATTTTATTTATTCGCTTACGTATTGTACAAGGCTTGTAATGTTTCAGATAAGAAAAATAATTCTGAACAGAAATGGAAGCCGACGACGTAACAGCAAAAATTGTTGGCGATTTTGGAAAATGGCAGTTACAAATAAGTATTCTGATGACATTGCTAAAGTTGCCAAATGCTTGGTACCAATTAAATATAATATTCTTGGCCCCACCACAAAACTTTTGGTGTAAAAAACCAGCGTCCTTTTCAAAATATTCAGACGAATTATGGCGCCAAATTTGTAGTCCGGTAAACTGACTCACTTTATGTTTATTAATTTTAAAGCTATCTATCTAGTGAATATCTATTAAAATACAAGCAAGGTAATCTACTGCTAAACCGAATCTAAAAATAATTTTAATTATAAAGAGCTAAACTCTTCCTGAGTTACAGGCCAATAATATTTTCGTACTTATATTTTCACTGATAGGTATTTGTAAGAACTAAAGAAAGGCACTGTTTGGTTGCTCTATCGGTGTGCGCTATTTTAATCCTTTTGTAAAAAAATGTAAATGCACCTAGGTACATAAGAAAAGACTGCTTTTATATATTATATTCATACTGACGCAATTTTTTCTGCAATATATACACAAACCTTCCCAGTTTATTGTTCCTATTCCCTAAGGTTTTACTTAAATCATAAACCATCGCAACCATAACTACCGTTCATCGGTTTAATTGTAGGAATTAAAAAGCTTTTTTTATCATTGTCGTCTTCAAAATTAAGAAAACTTTCTTTGCATTTGTTTTAATAATTATAGCATTTTTTTGCTCCAGTTAATTGAAGAACATCCTTGTCTAATATTTGATCCTGATATTCTAATACAAAGTAAATTTGAGATTGATAAAAGTACGATACCAATGGTTGCATGCAAACATTTTGTTTACGACACGTCACAGCATAGCAGAACTATAACTTCCGATTGGGATTTAGTTTGCGAAAAACATTGGTTAATTCATGTAAGTATGGTATTATTATTTTGTTTTATATTAAGGTCGGTAGACAGGCTGACACCGCTATAACACAAGCATCGCCACAGGTTCTGCATGTACGCTGTCGACAATATTGGGATTCACGATAAGTAATTGGGAAGGGATAGGGAAATGGGCTCTGGCTTCCCTTACTTAATTACTGAAACACAATAGCACACGTGCTGTTAATTCACGGTGGTATTCTGTAAAGAGGTGGTTATACTACCATTAAACCAATAACCGGATGTTACTACCAATAAACTTAACGTGACAAAAGACACGTTTTGTCAATAAACTCGAGTATAGGGAAACGTCTGAACTCTTGAAAAGTTAATTTTCCTGTTTATCTAATAAGTAAAGAAATAAGATAACAGTAAAATAAATTTACAAATTTGCTAAAAGGAGTTCTTACCTTGAAACGGATTCCCAGGCCTCCAATAGGTGCAACACTATTGGACAGGTGACAGAGGATTTAAATTGTTATTTTCAGCCTAAATTGCGCACGTAGACACATCGTGTTAGATTCAAGTTTATTAAGAACTAGCTGGTGCCCACGACTTCGTCCGCGTTGAAAAATATTAAGTAGCCTATCCTGTGTCCCGTACGTCCAAATGTTTATCTACCAAGTTTCATGAAAATCAGTTAATTCGTTTCAGAGTTATGGAGGAACATACATAGTACATACAGAAAAAAAATGTAAAAATCGTCAATTTAGTTTCAGTATCATGTATAGAGCCTATAAACACGATATCTCTGAAAACAAAGTAACTTACTCCATGACCGACCCTTACAGATTTATTATTAGTATTGATTTTCTTTTTTTTTTTTCAGTTCACTCAGTGCGTTTTAATGTGGGGCGTTCTCCTGGGTGGTATTATTTTTGGAACTTTAGCGGATAAATATGGTCGTAAAACTCCTCTAATGATAGCCATAGTACTTCAGAGCATTGCCAGTTTCGTTGCAAGTGCTGTAAAGCGTTACTGGCTGTTCATTATAAATTGGTTTATTCTGGCGTTAGCTTGCGGAGGTATGGGTATTATATCCTTTGTGATATGTATGGAGGTGAGTAGAGTTGAGGTACCACTTAGAGTTTTAAATTCACTGGTTATAACGATTTACATTCGAAAGCAGAGAAAGTATTCGATACCAAAATCGGGATCTTGTTAGATGATATTGTTAGGTTTGTTTAGGTAGCTATTTAGCTAAAAATTGTTTAGGTTTAATAGTACATTACTGCAGAGTCCGGGAAGTGACGGATTGCCGGACGAAGTGGTTTCAAGGCCGAGCTTTAGCGAGGCCTTGACAAAGAACTGAGTCCGGCAATCCTCATTCCGGTCGAGGCTGGTATAGTGCTTTTCTTAATAAATGTGAGGAAATAATCAAACACGTGATACAAAAAAAAAAAGTATAATATGAAAAAATTATTAAAAAATTAATTTAGGTAGGTACTGAAAAAAAGTCTGCTTTCCCACTTTTTTTATTTTAATGAGTGCAAAGAAAACAGCGCCATACAGCCCAGTCATCAAATGAGCATGCGCTCGCCGCGGCCTACTGGATTTCATCGGGCTGAGCAGCGGCCAGTAATCAATTAGTGCAAAGAAAACAGTGCCATACAGCCCAGTAATCAAATGACCGTGCGCTCGCCGCGGCCTACTAGATTTCATCGGGCTGAGCAGCGGTCAGTAATGAATTTTCATACAACATTCTTGACCTAGGCCGAGAAAGAAATGCATGAGCCAAGAATTACAAACTTCGCGGCTTGTTTTTAGTACAAGAATGCCTACATTTCCGAGCATGTTTGAGAAAAACCTATTTATAATTTAACGAACTAACCTAGCCTAAAGGATTCAACACATAATCTGTAAAATTTTATTCCTTATATTGATTTAGAAAATATTTAAATTTTTTATATAATTTTGAAATTAAATCTATACGAATATATTAAGTTTGTTTGGTTGAACACGCAAACTAATGCATTTATAAGCCCAATTATTGAGGAAGGTTATAGGTGATTAGACGAAAAGTAAAACAGAGGTCTCTAGTTAGACATTAAAAAAGGTCTAAACCCAAAACTAACACAGCAAAAGAAATTTCTTTGATCTATATGGTAACTATTGACATTATCATAAGTATCATGGTAACTATTTTGATATCATACTTGTATCAATTACCAGGAAAGAGTAGCTTTATCTGCATTCGACTGTAGTTAAGTGAAACTGTCAGACTGTATGAAACAGTATGTATAGATTTGAAGTGCGAATTAGTACATTAATTGTTTCAGGTTGTAAGTGGGAAGTGGCGTACATTAATACCAATATTATACCATGTACCTTTTGGTTTAGGCAATGCCATTATGGCAGTTTTGGCATATTGGCTCAGGGACTGGCGAAAATTAGAATTCGTGTTAGCAAGTTTATCAGGATTGTACGTTTTTTATTGGTTTTGGATACCGGAATCGCCACGGTGGTTATTAGCTACTGGACAGACTGAAAAGGCACTAGGTAAAGTACACGATTGTAACTATGTACACAGAAATATTTTTTTTGGGTGTTAAATACATTTAAAAAAAATGCCAAAAACTTGCAGAAGTGTTAAAAAAAGCTGCAATAGTAAACAGAAGAGAGCTCGAATTTCATGAATATAAGAACTCACTACCAAAAGCTAAAACTAAAAGTGTCGGCCCTAGTTTCATGACTTTTATGAAGTTGAAAAACATGAGGAAAAAATCGTTGATGTTGTCTGGATTCTGGTATTTAAGTTGAACGCTTTAAGGCATATATTGACTATACTTAAATAAATTATGTATCAATAAGTTGCTATGCTAACATAAACCTTCAGCATGCCAATAATAATCGATTTATTAGTATAATTAATTCTATGAATAATTTATCCTAGTATTCTCTATCATTTAGCATTTACTTAATAATATTATAAATGTGAAAGTTTGTATTATAATGTACGGATGTTTGTTAGCCAATCAAGCGTAAACCGTTGAACAGATTTGAAACTCGGCACGCAAGCGAAAGCGCGGCGAGATAGGATGAGATTATGGCACCCATAGGTATTTTTCGTAAAATATTTAATGATCAATGGTATCACGACATTGAGGACAATTTAAAATTAAAACAAAGCTCCAGTAGGGTAGTTATTCAAACCTAATATCCAGAGCTAGGTTGCTTTATTGAACTGGATGTCGTTTTGCTTATTATTTGTATCTGCTAGGTTTAAAAAAAAAGAAGATATTGACTAGCTTACTTTTTAATTACTCATGTGGTCGAAGGGGCAAGTTCATCAAATATATGCAAAAATGTTTTAACAGTAATTAAACCAGTTGATTGATTTTATGGAGCTTGAAATTTTTAGCGTAGGCTTACTAAATGTACCTAATAAATATCAATAAATATTTATCTTCTTTTTTAGGTTCTTTACGGGACTGGCTTTTTACGCTTTTTCACAGTTTCTTGGGGCTTTAGGTAAAAATATATTTCTCACTGTCGCAATGACTGGCATTATATCTACGCCGGGTGGTCTCATCTGCGCCTGTATTATATCCAAAATAGGACGAAAGACAACACTTTGGATATTTCAATTGGTTACTGCATTTTGTTTCGTCGCCATATTGTTAATACCTCGAAATGTATTTGAGAACGACTGGCCGAGGTTATTGTTTGCTGGAATTGGATTTGCAGGTATGGCGGTAAGTCACTGATCCGTGAATCAATCTAGCGTTCCCATTGATTGCATGTCTATTTAGATAATTGTTTACATATAATACTATTTCCAGGGAACAGTACCAGTTCTGTACTTATTTTCGGGAGAGCTATATCCGACTATAGGACGTAATGCGGGTGTTGGTGGAGTTTCAACTTTCGCTCGATTCGGATCAATGATTGCACCTTTTGTTGTCAGCTTAAATGACATACAGGAAGATCTTCCGCTAATTTTGTTAGCAATATCTTCTTTTGTGCAATTGTTATTTTTGCTACCATTGCCTGAAACTAAAGGACTCCCATTGCCGGAAACTGTGGAACAAGCAGAGAATTTCACAGGGTAAGCACACTTACATAATACGAGTACCTATAAATTATCATACTTTTGTGCTAGTAATGCAGACGGTTGATGCAGCAATGTCTGTGTTCAGATATTGCTAGTCCTACTAATATTGTAGATACTAGTTTGCGAGGATTGGTGTATGGATGTTTGTTACTCTTTCATACAAGAATGGTTCAACGGATTTGTACAAAATTTGGCACACAGATAATTCATTACCTGGATTAATATATAATTACTTTTTATCCTTAAAAAAAAAATGTCACCGAGGTCATAGTGATCAGATATTTTCTCAGGTGTTTTTAAGGAAATATTAAAAAAAAATGTCTATTTAAAACATATCACTAATATGTGCATTAAATACATTAAATAAAAAAGCTACATTTTCTCTAATCTTACAGAAAAAACAAGGAAGAGTCTCCCAACTTTAAATATAGAAGGCATAAAAGATCCGAGTTACAAATGCTACATACTCCAAGAGTAAAGTTTGATGACAACATTTAAAAGTACATTTACATTTGTGTTAATTTAATTATATTTTATAAATAAAAAGAACCTCAATGGAAAGTTGACATTTTTAATTATTAAAATTGACAAATATTTGAAATCTTAAAAAAATTGTAATAGTGACACATATTTTATGACAAAGACAAGACCTAAGTAAGTACCTAGACCTACTTATTAAGTTATTTAGAAAAGAATAAATCAATTCCTTAAAAATAAATTGTACTTCTAAAAATGCATTGTAGGTATTTATAGAATTACACATTTATAACACATCAAGAAAAAAGTTCTTTAAGATTAATATTTTTCTTTTATATTACTCCTTTTTTATGTTAGAAGTTTGATTTCTGATATTTTCAATTCTGTGTAATAAAGTTGGATGCGAATGGTACCATGTTGAAAACAATTTGTCATAAATAGGATAATCTAAATTATCTTTACCTAATTTGATGAGCGCCGATCTAAGTTCGTTAGGATAATTAAGAGATACTGCAAAGTTGTCGGCTTCAAATTCAAATTTTCTAGACAGCACTGTGGCAAAGAAAGAAAGTATAGAGTTGTATGGAGCTAACACCATTTGTAGGACAACTATAAGACCAATAATGATTGGTTGTTGGCCTTCGGGAAAGCCTAGAGCTATGTACAACATTGAATATTTGAATAATAGTCCAAATGCAGTGAAAAGCAACAGTAAATTGACTTCAGTCAAAGCGATAGACTTATAAATATGATTGCAACTCCAGTGACCGAGCTCATGAGCCAAAACTCCCAATATTTCACTTTCCGAACAGCCAGTTGTAACTTTTTTCTCCTCGTCATACTTTTCTATCAGAGTGTCAAATAGGACAATTCTCTTTGCACCGAATAAACCACTAAAGTATGCATTGCTGTGTGCGGACCTCTTGGATCCTTCCACTATGTAAACTTGGGACAAGGGAAAGTTCAGTTTTGAAGCTAAATTCTCAATTCCTTTTCTAAGCGACCCATCAGGCAAAGGTATAAACTTGTCAAAGAGTGGAGCAATAACTGTAGGGTAAAGGGTTAAGAGTATCAAAGTTACAACAGTCGTAAAAAGCCACAACCATACAACAAACATATTGCCACCTAACATGATTATATACACACATATAGATATAATCGGCAGTGAGATAACAAGACTTAGTAATAAGGATTTCAACTGATCTTTGACAAAAAATCCTACTGTCTGCTTGTTAAAACCGTGCTTCTGTTCCAACACAAATGTACCATAAATTGTTAGCGGCATGTTCACTACAAAGTTAAACAGAGTTACTACAGACATAAAAATGCAACTTATAATAATTTCCCTCTCCGGGGATATATTAAGTGATGTAGCAATGTTTTCAGACTTGAGCCAGCCAACATACATATATCTATTGTACAAAAGTAATGTCACCATCATAATACTGTAGAATTCTTTTAATAATTTGAAGTTCGATTTATCGATGCCATAGAGACGGGCCTTTTTGAATGATTCTTCGCTGAGCATTTCTTTCAAGTCCTCGGGTATAGTACTGTTGGTCTTATATATTTTCAACTGAAACGAAAACATGATAATGCAATGAATTGAAACATAATACAAACAAGAAATTTGCAAAACGAAATTTAAACGTTCCTTACCTGCCGTAAGAGTAGATATGATTCCCATAAATACTCCGCCCAGGAAAACAATAAGATTAAGAATAAAATAAAGTCCTCGCCCATCATCATGTTCAGTAAATTAATTGTAGCCAAATCACCGCCAAATATACAATATAATCAACTTGATCACTATTTTATATTATATTAACAATACAAACAAAATATCTAAGTGATTTTGATAACCTCATTCACTCTCCTTTTTTCTTACGTTTATTTGTCCCGGCAGTGACATTGCATTGTCAACTTAGTTTGACAGCAGGAACCAAATCTGTGACACAGGCCATAATATTAGTACTTAATCTTAAGTCATCTTTAAGTAATGTTTATACATGGATCTAATATAATAAGCAGGACTAATTACTAGCTGCTAAAAAGCGAGCCGAGCAGGATATGTAGTAGAGAGGATGTGTGTCCCTTTCTAACACGGTGACTAATATTTTATGTTCATAATGTTTTAAAGTTAAATAAACACGAGTTGAAATCTAAATAGAGAGAACGGCTCCTTGAATTTGATTATGAAAAAACTGTGTATTTTAGTTTGATAAATTTAACACACACACACACACACACGCTTAGCTTGGAAGCTAGGATTACCTGTGTTTGGAGATATTGGAGATCCTCCAGGTCAGGGGACAATATTTATTGACATATATGTGTATTTTGAGGCCTATTATGTTAACTATGTTGACCTGACTATGTTAACTACCTAGCTATGTTCTGTGCTAAGCTTAGTGATTGCAATTAAAACGTTTTTAAACTGTTAGTTAATATTACAGTTCCTTAGCCAGTTCCAATACAGTTAATTTTCGTAAATGCATTTTTTTCAAGTAAACAGTCCTGTTTATATTATCATACGTCCATGTGTTTATGAGATATGAATAAAGCCTGGCTTACACGATGGCAGTGACTGGACCCAGTGACTCGAATTTTCGGACCCAGTTACTGTTATAATGTGGAAAGGTAGTAAGTCATTTAATTTACGTGACATTATTGCTTAAAAATGTAGGTGGGGGAAGCTACTGGGCACGAAAATAGACAGGCAGGCTACTCAACTGGACTGACTTGAGGGCGCGAAGTCAGCACTGGACTGACTTGAAACTAGTGTCTATACAAGCCCAGTAGCAAGTCAGCACTGGACTGAGTTACTGTACTGCCTTGTTACTGACCCCGTCTATACCAGGCTTAAGAGAAAAAAGAGTATGTTTGTTAAGAAATTTATTAACATTAAAATAATATTAGATAATAAGTATATAAAGGCCCGTACATATCCTGATCATTTTAATTAACTTGCAATATATTTTAATAATTCAAACGGTAGACATAACATTCTAAGTCATACATCGCATATGTTATAGATAGGAACTTTATAATTTTACTAAGAGTTAAACTGTCATTTAACATAGTTCTAACTATCGACTAAAGTCTCCGCATTTGTGGCATTTGCACTCATCAGGCTCGCGTAAATTAACTTCCATTGAAGAACGTTCTTCGTCTTCAAGTCTAATGCCATCAGGATCATAGCAATGCGAAAGTGTCACCGTACGCTCTCGAAGGTAGTTCTCACGGCAGCAGTAGCACTCCTAAGTAAAATTTAAGTAATGAGTTAAATCATTCAAAGAAAAATATTTTTGATATTGACTTAGCAGCAAAGCGTTATTTTTATAGCCTAATTTGACTTCTTAGTTAAATTAAAACTTAGATAAAAATACAGTATAAATACCTACGATGTAGTGGGCAGACACCTTAATAGATTTTCAAAAGTTTGAATTGGGCAGATTTATAGGTAAGTATAAAAAATTACTATTTTTATCTCAGAAAAAAATAGTAAATTACCTACTCCCCAAAAGTTTTAGATCCGTGGCTTAGGCCCCCAGTCCAGTGGTCGAAGCACCTGTGGTCGACGCCCCCCGATTCTAATAAATTAAATATTTTTTTTGTGCTTTTGCAGTTACTACAGTAAACGACAATGTAATCGGCTACTTTTATTTTATTCTTTCATATTTTTACACAATACAAAAAAAACTTCCAATTTTAAATCTCGGTTCGGTTCGGTTATCTCCGAGAAGCTAAAAATATTGTTGTGTAATATTGTAACATAATTCTTAGGTTACGCTCATTTTGGTAAAAATTGTGTTCGGTCTGAGGTTAGTCCTTATCTTAAGTAAGTACATAGTCATTGTTTTACCTTCAAAAATCCTCTGGGTGTTGTGACAGACGGTTGCACTTGACTATTGCACATTCCTTCACATTTATTCAGACTAACTTCACCCATACACGTTCTTAATAATCTGCCCAAGTCGTCGTATTCCTCTGTAAAAAATAAATATTATAATAACAATAAATCTTATCGTTACGACACTGCTACTTGTTTGAGAAAATAATGTTTTGAAGTGATGACTTTTTATTTTTATTTAGTTCTATTTTAGTTATAAATAAAGCACAGTCTTATAATAAGATAAGGAGCCCGTTGGATGAGTGGTTGGGTTGCTTGCCTAAACGCTCTGTTCCGGGGTTCGATTCCCGGCAGGGTCAACTATGGTAATGAACTTTTCAAAGTTGGCTCTGGTCTTACCTTTCGTAACATGTATTTCAGTTGGTATAGATTCACAATTTTCTTCTCCGCGACAGTGTACTATAACCATAAATATTTCGAGAAGGAAAAATATATATTTAGAAAAAAAGTAAGCCATACTTATTAAATATTTATCTAAAAACTAATAGATACCGATTAGATCGTACGATATCTACTCTTTTAAAATTCTAGTTTCTTAATGCTCAAATAGAACGTGGACGGCTGTTTATATTACGAACAAAGTTGGAGTGAGGAAAATCTCTGGCAGAAATGCCAGCAGGAGTCCGTAACACTAAATGGAATATCGTGTAAGGAGTTTCATTCTCTACAATGTTGTATTTAGTCCTTTGGTGTAGTAGGTATATACCTACTACAATTATCTTGTTTATATATAAATTTCGTGTAACGATTAATTACTAATTAAGCAAACTTAATGAAATTTTCTACAATGTGTGTAAAAAATCTGGTTCAACTTGAATTTTTTTTTAAATTGCAAATTATTGTTTTTTTTTTTAAGACAAAGGGTTGTAAGTCCATAAATTTCTAATTCTGGATACAACTTCAACATAATTGTAAACTACGTTAGGTAAGCATATATAATCCGATAGATAGCGCTGCAATCGGATTACAAATTCTTTTTCGTGCTCGGACAGAACGTCTGCTGCGTCTGCTAGTCTAAATATCAGTTTTATTGTGTAACTTAGACGGATATATGAATAATAAATAACAATGCTTCCATTGGTCCTGAAAAAATTTGTACTTGTCTGACTTACTTATCAACAACATAAGTAGGTATAATGGGTCTCTATGAAGTTAGAGAAACCAAATCGCATCAAGTAGGTAAGTAAGTATACCGATATTTACTGACTTATCAATAACATTTATATTGCATTAGCGATCACAAATAGAAATATGTCAGCACAGTAGGTATTTCATGTCTTCCTCTAGGAGGCCTTTTAACTAGAAACACTTCTAATGTCTAAGAGATTTTTCGAGCGTTTATAAGCGAAGGAAAAGTTAATATTTTACATTCATAAAAAATCAACTGACTAGCAAAGTCTCCACATTAGTCAAGTTAGATATAAACACAAAATATGTTTCCTATTCTTTTAAGTATATTACTATTCTTATCAACATGTTGTTTTCAAGAAAATGCAGTCGATGCTCAAGACATTCCAATTTCACCAGGTAAGTACCTTAAAACAATAAATATTTTTTAATAATCGTCAACGTCACTACTCTCTACTTGAATTGAATCTATTCATTATTGAAATCTATTTTCTTATTACATCCATCGAGAGAGCAATAGATGAATAACCTAGGAGCTGGATTCACGCATTTAAAATTTTTAAAAATTATTATATCATTTCCGATCCGAAACTGTTCACTGCCGCTTTGGAAGATGCATTTAAGCTCCTGGAATGGCAAGGACTTGGCATCAACGTTAACGGCGAGTATATCACTCACCTTCGGTTTGCCGATGATATTGTGATCTTAGCGGGGTCGATGAGAGACCTCGGTACGATGCTCGAAGACCTCAACCGAGTTTCTCAAAGGGTGGGCCTTAAGATGAACATGGACAAGACGAAAGTTATGTCTAATGTCCATATTGTGCCTACCCCAGTAACTGTTGGAAACTCAACTCTCGAAGTTGTTGACGAGTACATATACTTGGGACAAACAGTCCAGTTAGGTAGAGCCAACTTCGAGAGGGAGGTCAATCGTCGAATCCAGCTCGGATGGGCAGCGTTCGGGAAGCTCCGAGACATCTTCTCGTCCAAAATTCCTCAGTGTCTCAAGACAAAGGTTTTCGACCAATGTGTGTTGCCGGTGATGACATATGGCGCTGAAACGTGATCTCTAACTATGGGCCTCGTAAAGAAGCTCAATGTCGCTCAACGAGCTATGGAAAGGGCTATGCTCGGGGTTACACTGCGAGATCGAATCAGAAATGAGGAGATCCGTAGACGTACGAAAGTTACCGACATAAGCCGGCGGATCAGTAAGTTGAAGTGGCAATGGGCAGGGCATATAATACGGAGAGCCGACGGCCGCTGGGGCCGGAAGGTTCTCGAGTGGAGGCCACGTACCAGCAAGCGCAGCGTAGGACGTCCACCCACAAGGTGGACAGACGACCTAATTAAGGCCGTGGGTCAACGGTGGATCCAGGCTGCTTCTGACCGGTCCTATTGGAGAGTTATGGGGGAGGCCTATGTCCAGCAGTGGACGTCCTGCGGCTGAAATGATGATGATGATTATATCATTTCCGTTCTTTTCTTGACCTCCCATACGATTGCCAATAAATACACATATTTTTTTTCATAATTCTTTTTGCAGTAAAAAAAAACAATATTAAGAAATCATATTCGCTTAAGAATTTCGTTAACTCCCTAAATAACAGCTGCATTTTTGGATATAAAATAACCATAAAACGACATTTAAAATTACCCTGTACAATTGATATCAGCAACTATGAAGACTGTGAAAATGTTGTAGGTCAAGAATGTCAAATGACTCCAGTTATTCACGTACTTCAGCATCCAGGATGTGTTCCAAAGCCGATTCCTTCGTTTGCTTGCATTGGAAAATGTAGCAGTTATGTTCAGGTAGACTTTTCTCATTCTGATATAATAACATAGATAAAATCAACTTAGGTACAAAGTCCATTGTTGCAATATTTGGATTACCAATTCTATTAAAATTCTTTGATTTTTAACAAAATTTATTAGTTAAAGGTTGACAGGCTGGCTGACGGTCCACTTGATGGTAATTAGTAGGTATGTGCCTACGCACAAGAAACGCCACAGATGCTGCAAGTGCGCTGTCGTCTAAAGTGGATTTTTGGATAAAGGATTGGGAGGGAATATTGGAAACTTCAGCAAAACCGCACCCAAAATTTAATTTCGCTGATTGAATGCAAAAGCTGACTATCTGCAAAGGAGTAGAACTTAAGTAATATAACGAATTGCAGGTGTCTGGTAGTAAAATTTGGCAAATGGAGAGATCTTGCAATTGCTGTCAAGAATCCGGTGAGAGGGAGGCGTCGGTGGTTTTGTTTTGTCCGAAAGCAAAAAGTGAAGAAAAACGGTTTAGGAAGGTATAATATTTTTTTATTTTTGTCAGTAATTTTTTAGTGTATTAAAAAACACCGAATATAATTTATTAAATATTAGCTGTGTCCGCGACTAAGTGTGCGCTTTAGTTCGTTTTTTGAAAATCCCACTGGAATCCATTTTTCCAGGATAAAAAGTACCTTATATGTGAATCCAGGTAATAAGCTATCTGTGTGCCAACTTTCATCCAAATCCGTTCAGCCGTTTTTGCGTGATTGAGTAATAAACATCCAAACATAGAAACTTTCGCATTCATAATATATTATTAGCTTTAAAGCCTATTAGGCATTTAAACATATTTTTTATAAATTAATATTACACGAAAGGTTTACAGATAAAAATTACTTGTTACCTTTTTAAGATTTTTAAGAATTATAATATACATACAAACATTCACAAAAGAATCTCTAAATTACGGTAAAAATAACATCAAAATTTGTTGCATAGTTTGAATAGGAGGTCAAGTGACTAAGAATATTTAGGGATTAAAAATATTTTTCAGCTTATATTTTTTGTAATTAAGTACTCGTATATTTAATTTGGTTTTATTAAGTAAATATTTTTAATTCAGGTTAATACAAAAGCTCCGCTGGAGTGCATGTGTCGTCCTTGTGGCAGCATTGAAGAAAGTGCAATAATTCCTCAAGAAATTGCAGGCTATTCTGAAGAGGGACCGCTTCACAATCATTTCAGAAAATCTTTATAATTATTAATCGACCAATTACTGATGTACGAAATGTGATTTTGTTTAGATTAAGTTAATAAAGGCCCATGAGATCATATTTATATAAATTTTCATTTAAAAAAATTAATCTACAAATTACTATTGCTCTTTCTTTCTCCAAAAAGGCAAATACTTACTCAACTACATAAATGTGTATTGAACTAAGTAATTTTGCTATTTGAAATAACTTACACATAGGGGACGCGGAGTTTAACTCCAAATGGTATTACTGCCACAAGAAACAGCCTGTCTATTAAAACGTAGTGATTATATACTCTTTGCTATCTATGTCCATTTGGAATTATGTACCTAGGTACCTTTAAATTAGTAAAAAAATTCAAATACTTGCAGTGGTTCCTAATAAATAATTATAACGTCCGTTTTCTCTCTCTATCTCTCTATTTATAATATACCTACACCGATACGCCACGAGCTTCGCGGGGTGCAATTGGGTGTAAGTAAGTAAATATAGTTATATTATAATAAATTATACTGATATAATATTACATGAATATTTATTTGGAATAACCATCGATATATATACTATGTATATCGATGGGAATAACGTATTTTTTAAACAGTGAAATATATTTAAAAGTAGTTTTCTGTGGCCTCCATAAAATAGGCAGCGCTGTAGTAGCATTGGGGTATGGCGCTGCAGTAGCATTTTATTTACAGTGGTTCAAAGGATACGGTGGTTTCACAACTACGCAACCAACCGCATGATCTTATAATCATAATCATAAGCGTATTAAAAATTACGCATATTGGCAAAAAAGTTAAGAAATTAAAAAGTGGCAATACTATAGTGTCATCCCTTTCTTATCAACTATATGGTTAGAACGGAACAACACTACAGTATTGCCACTTTTTAATTTCTTAACTTTTTTGCCAAATTGTATGTATTCTATCAATTCCAATGTTACACGAGGGCCATTTATGAACCACTATTTAATAGTGAATTGAATATAATAACATACAGGAGTGATACGAGTTTGAATTCCAGATTCAATTTTCAATGACCGGGTTACAGGTTAATATCGTTTTCTCTTTTTTAATGTATTGGTAACATATGGGTAACATAGCCTTTTAGAAAAACACAGATCACAAAATTTTAAAATACACATATTCACTATTTTATCATAAATCATAAATGTTATTATTTTTATTTTTTATGACATTCAGTGATATAAAGAATTTTGAAACAAAAAATAAAACCTTAACGGTATACTCCGAGAAAATTGTCAGTCTCCTTTTAATAACAATTTTTTTCTATTCTGTTTTTGTTATCACATTAATGCATATGGTTACTCTGTGGTTTAATGCTTTTAGAATTTGATTTATTCTGTGTTATTTATTTGTTTACGATTTGTTTACTGTCGTTATCTTTAACAGATAGTCGGCGATTTTATTATTTTTGGGATATCTTAAATTAAATTTTGTTTCCCACAACAATGAGTCGTCGTAAACGAACGAAGGTTAAAATTGAAATATTTTTTCATGCTTACATAATTATTTTGTTTGTGCATTTATTATTTTATTATAAGGTTATGTTATTGATTTTGTAGGTGGAAAACAGAGATTTAGACGAAAAGTTGAAACAAGAAGACTCCGAATCAGATCAATCTGAAAAGAGTAAGGTCACTTCATCGAGCCCTGCATTGATTGGCGCTCGCCGGGATTCTTCTTCAAGCCGTACAACCGACTTAAAAGAACCTAAAAAGGAAGAGAAACCAGTACTCGATGAAGGCAGAAGCGATGATATCGAAGAGATTAATTATAAAGATATGCTTAACAGGTATCTTATTGAGAATTATTGTTATACATATATTGAGATTTTTATAAACACTTTTTAGTTATAAATATTTAAGTAGGGGTTAATGTTCTCTATTGTATCTTTTTGCAAGTAAAGATCAGAGACCAGGTAGATGGTCCATTTGATGTACTATCACATAAGCTAAATACACTTATCCTTGATAAGATATAAGATAGTTGATAAGGAGGAGATAGGAAATGTGTTCAGGCATCCTCATTTACTGAAACACAACAAATAGCACAATTGCTTTTATTTCACACTACCATCCAAATTTATGACATTTTCTGTAGATTTTCCAAAAAAAAATTTTTCATACAGACCTTGTCCTGATAATTACAAACACAATTTAAAAAATAGCAAAAGCAGCCATTCCATTCTCAAGTGATGCTCCATCATACATGTGGCAATTGATTTTTTCATATATGTATTATATATGGATAATTTTTATAAATAATAGCACCTTGCCTCCAGCTTTTTATGGATTCAATTTATCCAATTTTTCTTCTCATAACAATTTTCCTCAGACTTCAAGAAATACTTATTTCAAAAAAAGAAAGGAATAGCCAAATTGGTCCAGTTGTCTTGAGTTTTGTGCTTTTTAGAAATTAATTTTCATTTATATAGATTGGTCCTCTCTAAGGGGGTGTTTACTGCAGCCGATTAAGCTGCACAGTGTATGAGTATGGAATACAGCTTATTAAATAAATTAAATAATTTCTATTAAACCATTACATAAATTCAAAAATGGCTAAATTTGGTACATTGTATGTATTATTTGTTTAGCTTGGAAGGGGCTGCGTTTCAGTCCAGACTGCCTTTCGATAAGTTGTCTTCATTAGAAGCTGAATGTTTCTCTGATCTTCAAGGAGCTTCAAGCCATGCCTTTTTGCAAATTCGAAATCGAATTCTGAAACTGTGGTTTGAAGATCCAAAAAAGCAACTGACTCAAGAACATGCAGTGCACAAAATGGAGGTGATATATTTTTATTTTTACAGATTTCTATTTTATGCTGATTTTTGTAATCAACCTATGAGGATAAAGGGAAAAATGAAGTACCAAACACTATATATAACTATTATTTTATTGAAAAAAAAAAACTGACTACTGTTTTAACACACCAGATTCATAATATGCGACTTAAAGAAACAACTCCCTATATGCAAACTTAAGAACTTAACTAAACTTAGGGAACCTAAGTTCTAGGGTGTACCAGTGATTTGATTTATAAATTTAATGACAAGTCAGTCAATCAAGGTTACCAAAAATAAGCCCCTTAACATGTTTCAACAATTTGATTTTTAACTCTTATCTACTATTTTTGAATTTAATGGTACATATGATCATACTAGAATCGTTTATAAAACTTAAAAATATATTTTCTAACATAATTTAGAAAAACAAGTAGACAAACTGACTTATAATTGAAAATTGTTTAAAGATGTTAATTAGAATGAGGTAGAGATTGATAGCCAGGTTTTAAGGTATAATAACATAAAAGAACTTTTAAAACACAATAGCTCTGATAAATTTATGACCTTTTTCTTGTAAAAATTTCAGCCCCCTTATAATGGCGATCCCGCATTAGTAATAAGATGTCATGTTTTTTTGGAACGACATGGTTTTATTAACTATGGAATATATCAAAGATTGACTCCGATTCCAACTCCGCCTAAAGGAAAGCAGAGACCAAAAGTTATTATCATTGGTGCAGGTATGACATTTTTACTTGTGTTTTTCATAGCTATTTATTTATAATGCTGTCTAACGTCATATTTTAAATTCTGGATTTTGTTTAATTTATAGTTCTGTAATGTATAAGATAATTAATTACTTCACTATCTGTTAGGGTTTGCAGATGTATTTCCTATGGTATATCAAAATATAAAAACAAAAAAAGTGTAGATTGCTAAACTTGTGACAGAACCAGTAAAAATATATATTTCTATAATTTCCATATAAAATTATAACAATTTTTAATTAATACGGATTATTGATATTCCTCTGGGTTATTATTTAATTACCCTTAGATAATTTATTCTTTGGAAACTTCTTTGTAAAAGTAAGTCTTTGTAAACGAACTAAAATAAAAAATGTTCTTCCATAAATATTAACTTACTAATCAAAAACCAACTAATGTTAGAAATAGGGGTCTTAATTATTCAAGTCTTGAACTTGAAGTCTTAAAGTTTATTTAATTTTAGAATAAGGTTAGATAAAGGTATCATAATTTTTTACTAAGGAATTAATGATGTCATCAACAGAAATATTCCGTTACTAAACCATATGTATCAGACAGAAAATAGATTTGCGCAGAGTACGAAGTGCTTTGCGTCTTCTTTTATTATGCGCACAGTGAGGGACTATAATTCTCTCCTTTCTGGAGACCTTTCAAGAACAAACTAATCTTATAAACAGTTATGGGCACATTCTCTTGTTATAGTAAAAGTCTATGAAACATATAGTTATTTCATAGAATAGGTAACAGTAATTGTTAAATACTTTTCAGGAGTATCTGGTTTAGCAGCAGCTCGTCAGCTGCAGTCGTTCGGCTGTGAGGTTATTATACTGGAGGGCAGGGACCGAGTCGGAGGCCGCATTGTTACATACAGGAAGGGGCCATATGTCGCTGATTTAGGTAACTATCAAATATTTTTTTCCCAATTATATATACTAATTAGGGAGCAAAAAACAGTTATCAAAATTTTTATTAATTAAATTAAATATATTTTAATTACTTAACATATATTAATTAATTAAGCAATAATAACATTTGACTTGAACGCAGGCGTTTCTTAAATAAAGAAATAAAATAATAAGTTTTTCTATGTGTTCCAGGAGCCATGGTGGTGACAGGCTTAGGCGGGAACCCGGTGACTACGTTATCTGTGCAGATGAACATGGAGCTTCACAAGATCAAACAGAAATGTCCACTGTACGAAGCCACTGGCAATCAAGTGCCCAAGCACAAGGATGAAATGGTATAGTTATTTCCTCCTTTTTTAGTTTTTGTTTAATGTAAAGATTTTGCATGGAGAATAGAGGTAAGGAGGCTCAACTTTATATATGAAAGTGTCCGTCGAATACGCTCAATTGGGCGGCGCTGTAGTAGAATTGGGGCGTGGCGCTCTAGCTGCATTTTATTTACGGTGGTTTCATGAACTACGAAACCAACCAATCATATCAATCAACCAATGCTACACTAGCGCCATTCTGGTCAATTTATGAACCACTATTTAATGCTTTTAGCTTGCCACTTTTTAGTTTAACACCCATGTAAGTTGGTACTCCTTTACCTCTATTCTCCATGGTTTTTTTACTTGAATGGCTGCTTGACTGTTATTTATTAACTGCTTTATTTTGTTATACAAAAAATTAAAAAAAAATGATAGATACAAAAAATATGTATGTATAGGCAATGTCTTTTTTTACTGAAGTGGTTCGTTACATTTTTGTAGTAAAAATTGTGATGCGGCGGTTAATGGTCTGGAAGTGTTTATGGGAGACCACAGCCTTTATTAAGGTCGTACCATCGCGGAAAATGGATGTTGACCAGTTTAAAGTTGAAAATGAAATATAAATTGATGAATGTTGTGTTCCCAAAGGTGGAGCGCGAGTTCAATAGACTTCTGGACGCCACCTCGTACTTGTCCCACCAAGTGGACTTCAACTACTACAACGACACGCCCGTCTCCCTCGGACAGGCCCTCGAGTGGGTCATCAAGTTGCAACAGAAGAATGTTAAGCACAAACAGGTATACTCGTTCAAATATTTTTTGCGTGTAATATTATAAATGTGAAAGTAACTCTGTCTGTCAGTCTGTCTGTCTGTTACGTTTTCACGCGTTAACTACTCAATCGATCATGTCCGGCATACAGGAAAGAACATAAGAAAGGACATAAGGAAAGGACATTGTTGTTTGTAAAACGATTGAAATGAAACAAACACTAAACGTTACGGGAAGACAATTAAGACATTATATGAATCGATATAAAAACCGTATTCATATCGGTTACACATAGCAAACAGAAAAAAAAAAACCAAAAAGCTTTTATTTTGTCCTTCGTAACATAAGTACAACATGTACAAATTATTTTTAGCACGACCGTAGTAGGATTAAGGATAGAGGATAAGGGATTGTTAAGTGGGGTCTGACACCCCTTACTCACCTAAACACAACAACACACATGATGTTATTTCACGACCCTGCCGGGAATTGAACCCGGCAAGCACCCTAACCATATATCCAATGGGCTCGTCAAACTAAGATCATATAACACTACAGATCTGCATCTTATAGATAAATCGATATTTTTTTTGCAGGTTCAATTTATACAATGCACCACCAAGCATAGTTGAAAGAAACTTTTTAACCATCTAACTATTTCTCTTTACAGATTCAACATTTGAAAGCCGTTATCACTTTACAAGAAAAATTTAAGGCTAATTTGAATAAGTAAGTATTACAATATCTGACTTTATAAATTATTTATTGAATATAAACAAACTGTTGCCATCACAATTTCACCTTGCATGATAATTAAAATAGAGTATAAATTGATAACAATTCATTTTAAAAATCAAATTTTCTTATACCTAGTTTAAAAAAATATGTGTTTATGGAAATGTAAAATGAATTATAAAAATTTTTTTTAGGCACTCATTTCTTCTAATAAAATGAGCTTTGTCCATTCTATGCATTACTATCTCACTGAAACTCCCTATCCACATAAAAATATAACTTATGTTCATTCAACTTAGTTTCAAACGAAATTACTTTTAGTTCTGATCCATTCAACGGATTGTATTGGTAATTAATATATATTTGTTCAATATTGATTTCACAACACACCTCAGACCATATGCACATTTAATTGTATGAGCGAGTATAAGTATTAATATAAATAAGTTAATCGTGCTTGTTTTAGAATGTCCGATATTCAAGTGCTTTTGAAGTCAATGAAGAGTGAGAAGGAAGCTTTACTGAGTGAGAAGCAAAATGTCGCATCCGGTGACGCGAGCGTATTGCACGAGTTCAATCTCCGGCGCCTCGCCCGAGAGATGAATCAACTGTGCAACGAGTATGACTCCCTCACCACTCACAACACCTCTATTGAGGAGAAGCTCGCTCATTTGGAGGCCAACCCTCCCAGGTAATATTAAAGTGACTTCACCATCGCTACATCACTTATATCACGTAGCCGCGGTACTAACAATATGTAGATTTCCATTAAATAGGAAAAAGTAATCCAAAAAACTTCTTTGTCATGTAATATCAAACGTTTGAACGCTCAATACTTCGTATTTGGAAGCTCTTCTACATCTACACGTGAAATAGAAAAGATTTAGTATCAGTTTACCCCTTTTTTTTAGTGTTAAGGTCGGCAGGTGGTTATAACACTTGCAACACCACAAGTGCTACGATTAAGTCGGATTAAGGATAAGGAATTGGAAATGGATAGGGAAATGGGCTTTGCCATCCCCTACTCACTTACCGAAACAAAACGGTACACGTGCTGTTACGTGGTGGTCTGTAATCTGTAAGCGGGTGGTTATTGCCGCTAGACAGGCTTCCCAAAACACTGCAAAACGCAGTGTGCCCTGCCGCCATTTTCCAGCTGTAGAGCAGACCCAACTTTGAGAAGAGCACTTCCAAAGTTTACCCAGCCGGGAATCGAACCCGGGAACACTGGAACATAGCGTTAAGCAAGCACCTCAACCACTCATCAAACGGGATTGTTGTTGAGGTCAGTTGTATCGTGGTGCATATCAAGACGCCCCGAGATACATCGAGGCGTCGCGAATGCGAAGTGAAGCCGCATACTCAATGAAATGTAGTAAATAAGTTCTATATTGTATTATTTCCTTAAAAAGTGCACGTCGCTTCGCGTTCCGGTGTGAAGTAGTAGAATTGTCTGCATCTCAGTGGACTAAAGAGTGTCACGACGTTTCAGTTCCGTGTACCTGTCGGTGAGGGACCGGCAGATATTGGACTGGCACTTCGCCAACCTGGAGTTCGCGAACGCCACTCCGCTGGGGAACCTCTCGCTCAAGCATTGGGACCAGGACGACGACTTCGAGTTCACTGGCAACCACTTGACAGGTAACTTATTTCTCTTACTAACTTCAACTTATTAGGAAGTAGAAAAAGCTAACATACTTCCTAATGCCATCCTCATGGGATATTAAGACTCATACGTTCCGAAAGATGCCATTTTTTATTCCTTTTTATATCCTCATACTGAATCTCAATTCTTTCCACAGAAAGAGATCTTCTACTTTTATACAAAATTAATGAAAATATCGTAAATAATTTAACGTCTTCGTTAGCAGGTTTTCAGTAAAACGATTGTAGCGGCTAAGCCCGCCCGCACATTGAGGCACGAGACACGGCCACTGGAACGCTCGGTTTGCGCCGATACTATACAAAATGTATCAAAAGACTCGTCCGCAGCTTGTGGTCGCGTTTAGTGGCCGCGTCCAGCGGCCTAAGTTGAAGTGCAGTTTTTTGTTGGCCGATAGATGGCGCCAGCTATGGGTTGACTTGAAATTTTTACACAATATTGCATTTTAACAGAAGGGTTTATATACTTTTTATTCCGAAGTTCAAAAGAAACGAAAAATAAAGATCCCCACCGAAGCGTGGCTGGTTTCAGCTAATATAAAAAAATATTAATAAATTGCTAAGACTTTTAGGGACACTATAATGCCGTACGAATATGTATAACTTACATCAAAGTAAGTTGTCGCGCGTTAGGTTTCCAACGGCGACACTGACTAGATTATGTAGGAACGAAAGAGAAATCTAAAAGTTGGGCGCCAGTGTAGCCTACCAAGAAAGTAAAACGGCGTGATCGGAATTATTAATGGTATATAAGTAATTAATTAATATTTCAAATGCGCTCTGTAGTAAGCAACACGAAATCGTGTAGGTCGTGGGTGGTCAGCCTATCTGTCTCCTCAGCGCAGTGCAGGCACTCCCCTGTATGATCCAGCCGACGAAGGTGGTAGATGTGGCTTGATGGGCGTGGTGGTGTGCGTCCTGCCGATGCACGTACGGACGATGGCGATAGGTGGCGATGGCTGGATTGCAGCAGGCAGACGGATCTAGCGCAATCCGAAGCTGGCCGTCTATGATGGATGTATATTTAACCCGGGGGATACTTGGCTCGGGGGATACTCCTAAAATCGACAGTACCACGGGATTACGCTCTGGTACATCTACCCTCTGATCTGGATACTCCACGACGGGAACAGGAAGAAATTACCTGCTTAGCAGCAGTAGCATTGCCGCAGTGTTACATAACCAGAACGGAGTTTACAGAGAAATAAATATGAAAATAATAAAGCAATGAAGCAATACGAAACAAAGCAATAAGAAATTTATATATAAAAAAATATTTAAGAGTATGACTAAGAAATAAAAATAAGCTATTTTAAAATATGATAAAAAATATAGAAATTGTGTGCCATTTAAAACTTACCCTATCGCGGGAGATTCAAATTAATAATAGGGGTTAAAGTATGAAATTGCCGTTTTATTGTAATAGGTACTTCGAATTAACATAGAACCTTCATGGTTTGAGATTTTTGAGTGAAACTTTTTTCATACGGTACCTATGTAGTTCTTCTTTTAAAAAATGTGCAACATTCGATTATCAACTTTCAGTTGTTTTTTTTATTCAGCTTAGACAATAAAGATGGATACTTCGAAAATTCGTGTGATTTTTGAATACGAGTTCCGACGCGGAACTAACGCGGCAGAAACAGCTCGCAATATTAATGTTGCGTTTGGAGAGGGGACTGCTAATGAACGCACTGTGCGATTTTGGTTTAAACGCTTTCGTGATGGAAACTTCGATTTGAAGAACGAACCACGTGGAAGACCGCCCACACAGGTGAATAACAATGATTTGAAAGAGATGGTGGAAGCCGATCCGAGCCAAACTACCCAGGAATTAGTGGCATGGTTTAACGTTACCTTACCAACAATATTGACTCATTTGCGTCAAATCAATAAAATAAAAAAATATGAAAAATGGGTGCCTCATGATTTGACTGATCTGCAGAAAGAAACGCGTGTTGAAACTTGCGTTTTCTTGTTGAATCGATACAGAAATGAAGGAATATTGGATCGAATTGTGACATGTGATGAAAAATGGATTCTTTACGATAATCGTAAGCGGAAAATGCATTGGCTGACCCCAGGTCAAACGCCGCAACAGTGTCCTAAAGCAAAGCTTACCAATAAAAAGGTAATGGTAACTGTTTGGTGGTCTCAGCGTGGTGTTATTCACTATAGCTTTCTCCAATCTGGTCAAGCAATAACGGCAGATGTCTACTGCGCCGAACTCCGAACAATGATAGCGAAACTAGCAGTGAAACAGCCCCGACTTATGAATCGATCTTCACCATTATTGCTCCATGATAACGCGAGACCTCATACAGCACGAGAAACCGTTTTAACTCTACAGGAACTGCAATTAGAAACCATTTGTCACCCTCCGTATTCGCCAGACCTTGCTCCAACGGACTACCATTTTTTTCGTGATTTGGACAATTTTCTGCGTGATAAAAAGTTTTCTTCTCAGGAGGCAGTGCAAAATGCTTTCACACAGTTTGTCGAATCTAGATCACCAGAGTTCTATCGCAAAGGCATAAATGAGCTTCCTATTAGATGGCAGCAATGTATAGATAATAATGGTAATTATTTTGATTAAATAAATATGTTAAATTAAAAAAAAAAACGAATTTTTATTTTTCAGTACAAATCGGCAATTTCATACTTTAACCCCTAATATTTGAATTAATAGCCTCACAATTAAATTTAAAAAAAAAACGTCGAATATCGCATTTTAGATTTAATTAATTCGCAAAACTCTTGCGCCGAGTAGCGTGAACTTGATCTTAGGCTTTTTATGCGACTGCCTGTCGCAGAAAATAAAATCGAATCTTCACCAGCGCGTAATTTTCCATCTACCGCCGCTCACCGGTGCAGATGCACTCCGGGCGTATTATTATTTTAGAATTTTATTAAGAAAATGGTTGTACTTAACACAGTACTTAATACAGTAACTTAACTTGGAAGTTAGTATTGCACCGATGCATTTGGTTTGTATCGAGCGGCTAATTCGTTACACCTGACAAATAACGATCATCAATCATGTACCAATCAAAAGTGGCGACACTATCGACGTAATATAAACTATCGTTAGAGTAGTGCCGTCTATAGATTTCTAATAATTGTATGCAATTAGCCAACCGAACGGGTTCACTTGATTTCATGCCGATTAGATGAATTAGTTTTAGTGCAACTTATCGACTGAGAGCAAATTGGCGCTGTTCTCATACAAATTACGTTGTGTACTCACGTCAGCCATACAACACAGTCATCGTCAATTACTACTTAACGAAGATATTCTACAGCTTCGATTCTGAAACCGTTTGTATGACACACATCGATAAATGGCGGTCAACATATTATAACGTTATTTTTACATATTATAACGTAAAGAAATTCTATTAAATTTATATAAATTAGACAAGTAACAAGTGCTTATGTTAGTAAATTGTGAATGTGATAATGTGAAGGGATTATAAAACGAGTTATATTATGAGACCAGCTGGTGCCCGTGACTTCGTTCGCGTTGTAAAATACATTTAAAAGCAATATAACGCTTGACCCCTTGTTGCTATAACACTTTGTTGCGTTAGTTTTTTTATTTTATTTTAAACTAGCTGGTGCCCACGACTTAGTCCGCGTTGAAAAATTTTAAGTAGCCTATCCTGTGTCCCGTACTTCCAAATGTTTATCTACCAAATTTCATGAAAATCAGTTAATTCGTGTCAAGAGTTATGGAGGAATATACATACATACATACAGAAAAAAAATTTAAAAATCGACAATTTAGTTTCAGTATCATGTATAGAGCCTATAAACACGATATCTCTGAAAACAAAGTAACTTACTCCATGACCGACCCTTACAGATTTATTATTAGTATTGACGATGATCCCTCGGGAACAGTACTTCTTTCTGGATGAAAGCTAGTCTTTGTCCTTTCTCATATCCCTGACAACGTGTATTATGCAAACTTCAGGTAACAGACAGACAGACAGAGTTAATTTCTCATTTATAATATTATATGTAGTATGGATTAGATCGAAAAGAGATATTACATTTGTATAAACTTCATGATATTGGTAACTCAAACTTTGCATATATACGCCTAGTATGAGTTTTGTCCTAATCGATTACACAAATAAGGTTTGTATCTATCCTCTCAAACTTTCGCATACATGAAATTATGCAATAAAAAACAAATTCGACATCCTATAACTGTCAATTAAATTTATTTTAATTTATTACGACATTCAGTGATTTATTCTTTTAAAGTTTTAATCACACGTTTATCTAAAGCACAAAAGCATCATTGTGGAAAGCTTACACTTTCCCCACAAGCATTTCAACATGTGTGTCCAAAGTCCAAACGTGTGTGTCCTTTTTTGTCAACTTTTTGAAAATTTGTATCTTCTATTGAGCAACTTATAAATAAATAATTTCTATCTTATCTGTATATTTACACCTGAACATGTTTTTAATTATTTTTTAATGACATAATTCAATGACATAATTATAAGCTTGTGTTATTTTTGTGAGTGTTTTTTCTCAATAAAACGTAATAATTAAATAACACAATTTTGGTGTTCATTTTCATTTAAATTCTTCCATCTAACTTTCATATAGAGTTTCTATGATCTATGATATTTATCTATTTAAAGGTTTTATGTCGGCATACTGATGCCGGGAGTAACGGTTTGTACCATTGATCGTGGTTCAAGGTTTTGCATTCGTTCTTTATTTGAAAGTTTATCATTTTGTCCACATATAATTTTGCCGTAAACATCAATTACGTTTCGCGAACCATTCGAGTTTGCCTCCGTTCGTGCCCAAGGGCCTGCTCCGTTATGAATGTGGAATTTTCGAGTTAGTGGCCGGTTGTGATCTTATGCAGCGGGAAGCGGACTATAGCCCGAAGCGTCGCTTCGTGTCAATAATTACTATCATTTCTCTCCACTGGTTCCCATCTTCTTCAGCCGATAAATTACATACCGACTTCTGTGAATTGTCATAATGAGCGTTGCGAAAAATGAGAGGCTCGCATTTAGCTACTTTACACTTGTGTGGAAACGGATAATCTTGTAAACCACTTACTGAAGAATATCTCATTACGACTTAGACATAATAAATACAAGAAAATGACATATAATTTTCTGTATGACAAACTTATATTTTTATGGTGGGATGTTCCCTTGTAGATAGGTATCAGAGATGTTTATTACGATTGAATTTATCCGCGTGTTTTATGTTCGCCGTTTACGCATAAAGCATAAAGTGGGAATCCGTTGCGTATGTTGTTCATTCGGGAGATATGTATCGCGACATCACAAGATGCCTCTTTTGTACAAGGGACAGTGCATACGTTGTCGGCCATATTTCTCGCTGTTCTCTTGCTCCGGTGTTCGCGGCCGGCGTGGGTAGTTGAAAAATGACATCTTGATTGTTGTGCGTTATTCTACTCATGAGAATGTCGACTCGGTCGTCGCGTGCACGGCTATTGTCGGAGCTCTCAGCCGCGGGCCCTACAAATTGAGCGATTGTTAACCGCTCCATGAAACCGCTGCTCTCGTGACTTGTCAAGGAATTACTATATTTACCGAGATATCCTATTTCGTTAGAAAACGGAATTTCATACGAGTTAGAACGTTGTACGTTCGAGTCTTTGTCAATACTGGCGCATTTTCTAATGTACATTTTGTTTATGTCGCATGCCCTTTGTCGTTAAATACCATTGTCTTTGGAAACATAGTTTGCTTTGAACATGCAGCAAACATGAATGTAAATTTGTAAAGGTTAGAAAGACAATTGTGCAAAATGTTTCAACGCTAGAAAATAGATATTTAATGCGGATTTATTGGAAATGAATAGCTTTTACCGTCTAATGTTCAACATACGAATAATTTAATTCATGCAGCTAAAAGCTGAATAAAGTCTAAACAAAATAAAGTTATAATCCGTTAGTAATAATTACACATGGCCATAATTTATCAGCCACTGCGTCAAGAGTTAGGTATTAATATATCATAAATACAAGCAACAAAGCAGCGGTAAAGATGAGTTATAAGCTGTTTCGCTGTTTACCAACGACAAATGGCATCTGAAACAAGTCCCCGAGGTGGCGTCCGGGGCCAAATGGGCCGTCGTTTTCTAGGCGAGCTCACAGCGGCAACAAGTTTTTGATAACGCCATGCGTGAGGCAATAATGAATGTGCTATGGCCGCGGCTTTCCTCATTTATCACACGCTCTATGAATAAAATATCTCGACGCGTTGCCTTTAGGATAGCGTCTGGTCGTGCCGGGACGCTTACCGCTCATAGCGGCGATTACAATCTCAGCCCAGTAATAGTGCCTGCTCTCTGGAGAAATTCACACTGTGTCGGCCCTTGTTGCTCTGGCTTGTCCGCTGCAAAATCTGCCATTAGGGAATAAACTACCGGATATGATTTCGACGAAGCCTCACTATATTTAAACGCCAAGCGCAATATTCTTTTTTATTGCAGTACGATAAAAGTGTATTGAATAATAATTAAAAATAGCATATCGTTGTTATAAGCTAGGACATCAATCGCGACAGTGGCGTGGGTCTGGGGCGTGGATGAATAAGCAATGAGCCGACGAATGGCTCTATTAAACGCTATTGTTCCCTTACGATCGTTGGTCGGTTGCGCAAGCGACATGTATTGTTCGCATGTTCTTGGTGACGTCATGAGGCTTGCGACCCAAATGCTTTCTGTGTTAGATGTAGTGCAATTTGCATTTATCGAACCATAAAGAGCAGATTGTTAGCTATGTGATAACAATGACTGTGACGTACTTTCAACGGAATCTGTATTACCTTTTAAAGACAAGCTGTTGCCCGTTTGAATTCGAGATGCATTATTTACTTACTTAAATTAGTATCTGTATCGATTATCCGAGTTAAAATTATTGTAACACCGACGTATACTGTGTTGGCCGAGGGAGCGTCCAAGAAATAGTTGATCGTGATTGTACATCGATGCCGTTTTGCCGTTGGCTGTTAACAGTTTAGATTTATGTGGTGCGATGTGCAGGCGGCACTTTGTGCGTCTAATTGACAAGCGTACGGAAGTGATCGCGCGTCACCCTGCTAACAAGCACGCCGCGTTAGACGTCTCTCCTTAAAAAGCTGACAGCATTTTTTATGGCCACTGACAATAATAATTATCCAATTATTCTGTTATAGTTTGTTTCAATATTAATACGTTTCTATAGTCTATAGCGTTATAGGTATTTTTAAAGCTTCTTTTAATTTATAATTTAAAATAGAGAACCAAAATAACAAAACCAGGAAACTGGTTGATTCTTAAAGAAAGGTGGTATTTGACAGAAAACACATAATTAATAATCAAAAAATTAATTCTGTTCCTTTGTTAAGTGCTTCAATTCAATACCAAAATAAAGGGTGAATTTGATTAGAACGATTTGGCTATTTTTTATTTATCTGAATAAAGTTTTCGATGAAATTTGAAAATATTAATAAATAGCATTTGCCCGCGACTTCGTCCGCGCCCCTTGTTCTTAGGTGTTAAAACATTTATTCAGTCTTTATTGCTCATACAGTTTTGTCAGCTATAGAATATTTAATCTTTATTTAAAAATTCTAATTGAGTATTAATTTGAGAAAACATGGCTCAAAATTACCAAAAATAATAAAAAATAACTAATTTGAAGATAATGTCATTAAAATCGGTTAAGCGATTTTTTATGGTAACTGATTTGGTTTTGGTATACTTTGGTAAGTACTTACTTATAATTTGGTATACCTATTACTTCGATGATATTTTCATGACACGGTAATTTTGATCTGATGATGCAGCATCAAGTAGTCCTCAGCAACTTACAGCAGCTTGTTGCATAAATCGTCCTTTTTATCATGTAAATATTAAATGCAATTTAATGCATAACTAAAGCAACATCGACACTGGTATTGCACAGGGCTGGTGCTTTCGCAAGATAATAATTCAAACTACACTAAGCGCTGTTTGTATCAAACGCTTTATGTAACTTATGTTTAACAGTTGGTTTCATTAATTTATAGAGTGTTCGCAATCAGCGCTACTACTTTGTGCCTATTTACGCAAAATAAGACACTGAAACAATATTCCGAGGTCTAGTGTTGGCTAAAGATAGTATGTTTTTGATAATTGCAGTAGTAGCGCCAAGTTTTATAAGCCTTCAGGCGTACGTACCTCTGAGTAGGTAATATATTAGTAATCGTGTACTGTGGTAGGTTTATTACCAACAATTGCCTATTATCAGTCCTTATTTACACTCTTAGCCGTCACAATGTTTAATATATTGTTACATTTACGTCTTGGATCTTTCAAGACTACGTTTACGACACGCGCTTGCCTGCAGACTTACAGCGCGACCGGCTCTGTATCGGAGGGGGCAAGCTGTCTGTATAGAATTTTGCCTCTACTAAAGTAAGAAGCAGTTGTAAATAATAAACAGCCAAGATTGATCGTCTGTTTTGAAAATGTAAACGCATTTAGTCTATGTTAAGTCAACACAATATACCTCTCGTATTTATCAACATAGGCATAATATTTCAATTCTGATAGAGTAAATATTACCCACTCATTGAAATTTTGATTACTTATTCCACGTTAGTTCAATCTGGGCTCAACGCTTTAACTTATGTTCATTGTAAAAGTTGTAATCCTCTTTGTGTACCCTAATTGAATTCACTGTTATGCTAATACTCTGATTTCCCATCTTATTTCGTTAATAGAGGTCTGTGGTAAACCAATTAAAGGGAACGTTTGTGGATTACTCAACTTTCGTTGCGTACACAGATAGTTTGTGTATTCAATATGAAACGAGAAGTTAAATCCTGTTGAACCACCCAAACATATTCTATTGTTCGTGGAACATTTACTATTTTGGGTCGGGTGTTGCTAGTGCTGGGTATGTGGTGGATTTCTAGTAGCGGTGTCATATGGTGGTGCTCGCAGACGGGCGGTAGCGGTGTGCACAGCACATGTCGCTTTATATTGCGCATTTCGAAAGGCTTAACATTCCACCCGTGGAGCCGGTCGCTTCTAATGGTAGCGTGTTGCGGTTTTATTAACGTTGTTGCGACCTGTATTACATTCCGCAACATCTTGTGCATGAAACCTCTTAAATATCTACACGCGCCCGTTTGTCTACTATATACGATATTATTATTTATTTAACGAAGGACACCCGGTTGTATGTTCGTGAATAATATTATTACCTACAGAAACTAACTATACTTAGTTCCTTATTTGAATTGATTATTACATTTAAATGTTATCCTCATTAGCCAAAGTACTACTTTTTTTTTAATCTCTCATGCTCTGAAAGTAGGTTGTGTAAGTCTAAATGAAGGATCATGAAAATTGGCACATGAAATCTTTGCAAATGAGCTAATTATGATTGTTAATTTAAGCTTATGATTGTCCCAGATTATTATGCAAATCAGGGTTGTCCATTATGTACAGGTGAAAAGAAGATTAATATTTTTAATTGTTCCCGATATTATATAAAATTTTTGTCTTAAATAGGTATAGTGTTTGTTGTAGGTATTGATATGTTATCATCGAGAAATACCCGCGTAAACCAGTTTTAGAATTACTTTTTCATTTTCTTTTCGGAACACTAAAGATAATTTTCCACAATATTGTTTTATCTTCAGCTTTTTTCTGACAATATTGCCCGACGCGTGCCAAAGAAGGAAAGCAATTTTCGGCCGGGAAGTCGCTTTATTAAAAAGTGCCTTCACTTTGTACTCAATAGTTTCCCCTTTATTAACTGACTTTGTTTGCTTTCTTTTCTGTACCTACTTTAGTTTTCTTTTAAATAAATATATCCAATGTATATGTCGAAGAAAAGTTTATTGGTTATTTAAGCTTTTCCCCTTTATCTTAGTCAGCCTTTTCTTTGCGTAATGTGAAGAAGTATGCACTATAGTTCATCACGCTAGCGCAATGCGGTTTGGCAGGACTTCACATGTTTGAATATTGCCAGTTTTACGCAATTGACGCAGGTCCAGACGATGTTTTTCTTCATCGTTAGACTAAGCGATCTTCATTTCTATTCTACACACGAGAGTGAAGTCTCCGGTCTTGCGTCTGCCGTGGTGGCAGGCGAATTTGTTACCCAGTTTGCTATAACTGCTTTTGTATTTTTACGAAATCAAAGTGATCATTGTCTGTCAGTTTGTGCCCTATTTATTTGGCTCCTGTTGATGTATTCATTATACTTTAGACAATTTATTCCAGAAGGTTTATAAATAATTTATGCAATTTTAATTTGTAATTGTAAAATATGATGAATAGATGAAGAATATGATGAACGGAGACTGGCTGAGTATTATTAGTCCTTAATATGTATAGATATATGATTTTAATAGTCTAATTAAATAAGGCTTTAAATCGAAATTTGAGGTTAGTACACGAATTTTGTAATTCTGTTCTCTGTTAATTTTAATAATAGAAAAAAGTCTACATATTTTTTTTATGTAAAATTTCCTGCTTTACAATTTTTCTTTATAACTTTTTATTCTAGCACTTTTTGAGTAATCTTGAAAAAACAATTATTTTGATTTTTTTTTCAACCCTTGCTCGAGGGTTCAGAACAAAATTTATTTTGAAAAAAGTTTTTAAATACTTCATAGAAAAATATATAAAAAATTCCTGTACTAACCTCAAATTTCGATTTAAAGCCTTATTCAATTGGACTATAAGTCTGTTTTATATTTAGAACATTTTAATGACAAATAGAGAACTGAGTTCAATATACGATTCTTAATAAAAGGATTATGCCAAAGAATAAGTAGTAGATATTAATGATTAGTAATATTAATAATTAGTTTTGTAATAATACTAAGTTTGTTTTATATCTGATTTTACTACCAAAAATTGAATCTGGCTTTATAAGAATGAAAGTGCCTTTTTTATTGACATATCCTTTCAAAAAATAAACTTGATTATAATTTTGTTCTTTAGTTTGATTGTGAGACGTCTCGTGTTCCGGGACTTCGAAACTGTCGGGACTTCCCAAATTTCAATACATATTCTTGCTGAAGCTAGTGGAATTAGTTAGTAGTTTTAAATTGTGCTCGAGAAATAGTTATTCGTATATACAAGTACGATGCACATTTAGTTCGATCTGGTGCTGGCATTTACAGGCTAACCTTTCTGTGGGTGCTAGTCTATAAACAGTTCACTAGTGCTGAAGAAGGCCCAGATGTCGACGACGAGCGCAAAATGAAACCCGTAAACGCTTCGGCTGACGTCAGTTTCCCTTTTTTGTAGTGCCTTCTGCGGAAGGCCATTTATCAACTTTTTATGGAAACGCTTGTTTTAATTTATGCTTACACTAACTTCCGAGCTGGAAGCTATCTCTGACCTCATTTGCAACCATAGCCGCCTTATTATTTAAAAGAAGTACATTTGAAAGCAGAACTGTTTTAAATTCATAAGCCTAGTGAATAAATATTTAATGTAAGCTGTATTATGCAATAGTTTATATTTTATTTTGTCAAAATAAAATATTACCTACTTATACTAAGATTTTCATAGGTCTAATCATTCTAGAATTTTAGAAGCCGTACACAAACCATCTTAACATATATATATATATACTAGTGGCCCGCTCCCGGCTTCGCCCGGGGTGCTTTTTTGCAATCCAGCCGATAAATTACTTTAAACCGCCACCTGTGAGAACATTATGGAACTCACAGATAAATAATTGATGTATTGAATAAGTATCAACAGATGGCGCTATGTTAATAATAATATTATATAATTTGCAAAAAAATAATAAACAAAGTAATAAACAAAATGAGATATAAACTATCCTATCTTTTAAGTTGGACCAAATAACAGATACTTATGAAGTTTGATCAAAGTCGGTTCAGTAGTTTCAGAGTTTATCGCGAACATAACATATATAATATAGAAAAAATAATCTACACAGTAAGGCATTATACATTTGTCATATTACTATAATCGAAGAATGTAGATTAAACAACACTTAAACATGTTCTGTATTTTATAAAAATGATGGTGCATTTAAGGTTAGTTGAATGCAATTACATTGCTTGCTTGTCCGAAAGCTTAATCTGATAAGGAAACGAAAAAACGCTCGCGGAGTTAATTTAATTGAATTCAGAATTTTTTGCTTCATACTCGCGATTTCTCGATAGCATCTCACATGTGTGCCGCAAAAAGGTTAATAAATCTCAATTCAAATACTAATTAGAACCCATTTGAGCATGTTTCAAAAGGTACTTATTTAGATAAAACCTGGTAAAGGTTTATCTAAAGTAATCACAACAAAAACAGGTTGGTTGGGGTACGAGAGAAGTGCACTCTGGCGTTGCGCACAGGTGTCCATATTGAAGCTCAGAGTCAGTTCTCTCTGAGGTTTGAACTTGCTGTGGGCATTGCACAAATCGCTAGCCGCAGGACAAATTTCGCTTATATTAACTTTTACTTCGAGTAAATTTGTACTGCGCTCAGCCACTACACTTTGTAGTTATTAAACTTTTTGTTTGTTAGTCTGTATAACTACCACATACCTGGGTTTAAAGTAACTGTAAGGATCACTGAATTTTTTTTTTTCTATACTTTCTACAGTAGATTATGTACTTCTACAGTAGATAAATGACATAATTATGTACTTACTTTTTTTGAAACGGTTTCTCGGTTACTCTTGTAACCAGAATGAGTCACAAGGACAGCCCGCTTGTACCGACCAAATGAATGTCCAACTACTTAACTGTTGAAAATTGGCATGTCTAGTTAAATGTTTCGTGGGTGTAATATTAGCAAAAATAAATAAATGAAGAGGTGAAAGTTAATTTTTACATGAAAATTTGCAACCGTTACCACCCAACAGTGTACACTTTTGGCCGCAGCGTAATTCCGGTAAAAGGTTCGGCGGCCGCGTCGTCCATTCTCTTCTTAATGTTTATTTAAGCGAAAAAGTTCGATGCTCATTAGCCGGATTGGCGGTAATGAAGTGCGCGCGACTTAGAATAATATCCTCCGGACTGCCGCCACTTCCAGATAATATCACACATTATTTTCACATCTCATTGAGGTGTTCTCTCTTATTAACCCGTTTTTCGAGTCGAGGTGTTAAAGTCTCGATGCTCCGGTCGATAAACTTAAAGTTTTATGAGCTCGTGAAAACGATCTTGCGGGTTTCGCATTTGACGACATGCCTCGACAGTGATCTGATTACGAAACATGGACATTACACTTCTTTAAGGAATTTAAATTAAAAGAATGCATTAATCTTTGTAGGGTGTAGTTTATTCTAGAGGATGCAAAGTCGGACGCATTATTCGTTACGTTAACTTACGGTATAAACCCATAAAAAAACAGTGTTTCAACAGTTCAACCTTTAGAAAACGAGAATCTTTGAAAACCTTTGGAGATAATATTTTTTTTTACTGCAAAATGAAAAATAGAAAGAAAGGATATATTTATTTCTTACACGATTACATACATAGAAGGAAAATTAAAAAACAATCAGATTACACATACTGTACTTAGCAAAAGAAAACAACGTGTGAAAAAATAGTATCCTAACTTGGTATGTAGTTGTGGAATGTGGTAGAGATCACAACACTGAAATTGCCAGGGGCCTGCCAGAAAGATCTCGTCATACACTTTCAACGCAGCAGTTAATTCATTATTTTCAAATAGATATACGACCAATGATGTATATCCTATTGATATTAACCAATGATATACATCACTGTTCTTTGCAGTATAAACTATAGATAAAATTGTATAGATAGTTTAGTTATGACAATTATATTAAAAGTAAACATGTATATGTACACACTTAAAATAATAATAGACAGGCTGCCTTCATAAATTTCTACCATTTGTCATGGTGAAATAGAAACTACGATAAGTTGCTCTTTTGCTAAAAACTAATTAGTTTTTTTAAGCTTGCTGTGTATACGCATCGCGTAAGGGATGGAAGCATATTCGAAGCAGCTTAACAAAAAGAGATTCTGAACAAGTTTTTAAACAAGATTCTGAACAAGTTCTGAGTTTTTTCCTTTCTTCTTCATCACAAAAACAATGACAATATGCAGTAAATCGATACCATTTAAAATCACAAAAAGTAAAATATGTATAACAATAACAAACTAAAATAAATGAATTTTAATGAAGTAATAATATACCCGAACAGTAACATAATTTAAAAGCAGTAAGAGTTTCTGCTAAAATACCTTTTCCAATTCAATTCACGCCCAGCGGTTTTCCTGAATTGTGCTGCAGCGGGTACGGTTTCCGTAGCGGTTACTGTTGGCCACGGGCTAGAATTTTTTTACAGTTTTGGTCTTTGGCATGTATTTAAACATCATATGTATACATAGACATATATATTTTGCAAAGCATCCATTGTTATTATGTTGCATAAGACATTAAGGTTTATGTTATTAAGATATTCCTAGTATCAAATTGGGTTTTAAAGTTTTAAAACATTGATTTATCATTACTTTTAAAATTATTTTAAAACTTTGTTTTGACTTTAAAACTTAATTCATAAATAAGCCATCACTCGGCAGAGTTTTAAATAATTATGGAATTTTTCAACACCAAAACTTCCTTAACTTTCCAAGTGGTTACTAAGTTTTGTATAATCCTACCGAATACCGAATTTTCTCTGTTTAAAGTGAAACTTTTTAAAAATTTACATTAAGAACAAATAAAGAGAAAAGTCGTTTCAGGCACACTAAAATGTACTGATGTCTACTTTGTATCAATAATATATGTATCACCAACCAATAAAGAGTTTGGTAACACAGGTGGTTACAAATTTCCAATAAACTTACCAGAAAATATCTCTTGCACTTCAAGATCCGTTTATTGGCCATCCCACGTAGAGGCTTGTCACAACAATACCAAATCTCTGTCGAGCTTACGAAGACCCTCATAAACATCCGGCGAACTTGTGTTCACGGACATTCAGACAATTAGTTGTAATAAAATGTTACATCCTGTCCCCTTAGGATCGTCAACGCAACAGAATCCCTTTCATATTGATTCGTTACTTGATCGTCATGGAACAAATTAATAATAGACAATTAGTAGACTTTTAGTCTTCACTAAATAAATAAATAAATAAATTTATGTAAATGTAGGTAGGTAAATTTATGTTTATAAATAAATAAATAAACTATTTGGGTAATAAATACTCGTAATAATATTTTATCAATTTGTTCCTGTTTATCAATAACGATAAGTAGTTTCCGTGAGTATGTTGAACATCGTTTGCCGTACGACCACACTCATTAGTTCGGAGAAAAGATAGCGTCTGTCGGATTCCTCCCTTAATTGCTGGACTATCCGCCGCTGGAAATAATTCACGAACAAATCCAGTATGCCTCTCTTTGTACTTAAATAGAATAAAGTGCTTGATTACATTACAGTAAACGTAAAAGCTGAAATTCTTTTTTTTTTTCGTTTCAATAGGTAGGAGTAAATATGAAAGCAATGTCGCACACCTTTCACAATGAATCTGTCAGGGTAACACGACTTTCAACTTAGGCCACAAGTCGTATTGTACGAAGAATAGAATTATGAGGGTAACCAAGCAGTGAGTGCGGTAAGCGCATTATTGCAAAGCGCGGCTGTGGCTGGCGGGTGTTCGGCTCGTGGCGAGGAAGCGAGACGCCTCTCGAATGTACAATGCGTTCTAAGCTCCAAGGCGGACGTATTCACGGAATAAGTGCTTCGCTAGTCGAAACGAACACCACTTTTTGAGCCTTATTGGGAAAAAATGACACACTTTCCCTATAAAGGCATTACCATGTGAGAGTAAATTGAGATGGACGCGGGTATGCATTATGAAAATGGGATAGACTTAGAACGTGTCGGATTACTGACATCGTTTTGCATAAAACTTACCCTTGTATCTATTACTACAGATTCGCTCGGTTTCGCACCGCTGCAAAATTAAATAACGAATAAATCTAAAACGTCAAAGTTAATAGTGTACAGCGAACGTAGGTAATCCATTTGAGCGTCTCAAAACAGATGAGATAGACACAGCTATTTTGGATTAGGTAGGTACATACATTTTAGAGATATTAAATTCCAACGTGCTATTACGCTATACCACAGATTAATAAGTAGTTACTACCGTAACAGATAAATCACTCCCTAACAAAAAGACCATAACAACTTTTTTAAATGCCTACGTTTTACCTCGCCAACTGCTTAGCGGAAAAATATACCTTATAGTTCAAACGTTGAGTTGTTATTGCTCTGCAGCCGCACGCGCCCGCGTGACATTGAAGTAATAGTAATAAAGTCAGGGCTACTACTACTGAGTTTTTCTAGGCCGTCCCAAAATACAAAGCTAATTAAGCCGCTAGTAACTATTTATTAAGTAATTAACTAGTAACTATAAGCTTACAACTTCTCAGTTCAAGTTGATCAGAATAACATGATTTTTAAGATGTAAATAACCTTGTAGGTACCTAAAGGTTTTCATATTGGTAGGTACTTATTCCTATTTCCACTGACGAGACCAAATAAAAAAGCTTAAATTGTGTATATCATTAGTCCACAAATCCACACAACACAAAGTCGACCAAACATCGAGTTTTGATGAAATAGTCGGAGAGCTCGCTGCTAAATTGTTCTCGACATGAAATTATTTGGCGATACATTATTGTTCTATAGTGAAAAAAATTTTGAACAACGGCGGAGAGTATTTATCCGCAGGTAATGAGAAAAAATTTAAATTCTCCGTATTATATTTTTTAGTTTTCACGGATTTACATCCTTCCACTGCACACGTATTACGAGGCATAATACCTATTATTCTTTCCGAAATGTAAATCAAAGACACGGAACACAATTACTCCTGGCGGAGATCAAAGAAGAAAAAAATAAATGTGAATGCGCGCGCTCGCGTCGGTGGCAACCGCGTGAATGTGTACCTTGGAAAGTACAGCGGCGCGTAGGCACTTAGCGCGCGCAAGTACATGAAGTGAAAGAGGCCTGGCTATACTATTATATAACAATTAGCAGCATTCGGTCATGTTTCGCTGCGGCATGGTCGCGCGTGGCACTGGACCCTGATTATATATAAAACTTCTTATTTTTCTAAAATAAAAGTAACCTGTTTTTTTTTATTATTAGAGATCGGTTTACTCTTGGCCAACAACCAGCTGTGTAGCAAGGATGAGGCCTATGATGGAGCGAGCTCACCCAGAAGATGCCTATCCACTCGAACTTTGAAAGATTTGGGTTATATGAGCTCGGAAATACAGACGCCGGCAGAGAGTTCCAAACCTTGGCAGTGTGCAATATATAGGATGTTTTTTAGCGCTTGGTCCGAAAAAGAGGGATTTCGACAAGATGAAGATGGTAACCAGCCGTACGTCTGTAGGTATGTCCGATGGAAGAAAGGGTAAGGCGGTATGAGCTCATGCAGCTCCTGAGCACACTCTCCGAAGTACATCTTATAAAAGACACAAAGACTGGCAACTTTGCGTCTATGTGCCAAGCTCTGCATATTACTATTTAAAAGTGTACTGTCGCCAATGAGTCTCCTAGCTCTGCGTTCCACTGGGTCGAGTGCGGCAAGTTTGTTATTTGGCTGAGCCATCCCAAAGGTGGGAGTAATACTCCATGCAAGATCGGTCTTGCGCCTTATACAAAGTTAGGAGCTGTACAGGCGTAAAGTATCGCTTCACTCTATTTAGGATGCCCAGCTTTTTGGCTTGAGCCAAAAAGCTGGGCATCCTAAATAGAGGACCTCAGCTATGACTCACTGAAAAGTTTACATCGTTGCGCCAAACACATTGTATATGTATATAACAAACAACCCTATTTGGATAGAGAAAAACTCAGTTATCTAACTCAATTAAATAAATCAAAATGAAATTATTCTATTAACGAGATTGAGAACAATTTACATATTGAAATGCTAAATAAGAATTAGTGGGGCTACCCTTATTAATAATGAAATTATTTCACATAAATGAGTACGCTTCGGATTAGTTAATGTGAATGTTCTGGTTGACAGTTTGAAACGCCCAGCTATGCAAATCACTTTGTCTCTAATGCGTGTCCCGACCGCGCCCCGGAGCACAGACGGGCTGCCTACGCGAACGCATGACAATTCAGTCTCAACCAATGAATATTTACACCACAACATTATTGATGTCTACCAAGCCATCCGATTTATATCGCACTCTGTGACCTTTTAGTAATAACGCCACATACCACGTTGAATTTCACATTAGACGTTATTACGATGGTATAATTTGATATCTCTGTTAAAATGGGTATTGTTATTGTGTGCACAGACGCGACATTTCGGCTTCATCCGCAACTTTCTCTGATCTTGCGCAAGCGATGATTGACATTTGGCGCACTTACGTAATATTTGAGTTTTTTTTGGATTTTAGACTAATGTGGCTTATGTTGCAATAATTGGTTAAATTTAATTATGAAAGTTGAGAATATGAATAATAACACCAGTATCTATTAACTGCTTAATTTTTTATCGTGAATTATGCAAATTCACTAGCAAGAAGTATCGTCTTATTGCCATCGTCGATACGGTAAACCTGTTGCATTGCAATAAATTGGTACGATGCATAATGCGAGACAGTAACGGGAAGCGGTTTTATTAATGCGAATAATAGTTTATTAATACTGACATATTTATGATTACATCTTAATTGTAAAGCTGGTCTGTTCGTTTCTCGAGAAGACTTTTCATTAATAAATTTTATAGGTGCGAGGAACGGTCGACTACGCGATAAAACACACTTTAAGCGACTTGTTTTAAATTAAGTTGTAAAACGTTCGAGCCATACCCTTGTCCATAGGGTTCGACCATAAATCGAGGATAGTATTGGGGTCGTAAGCGGCGGCGGCGCCCACTCCGACAGACATGCACCTTACGGCCTCTATATATACGGTTATTAGCAAACAAACATATAAATTTCCTTTCAAATCTATATGGAGATCTTTATCTTCGATATAGAACGACATGAGTTGAGGCGCGTCACTTGTCGAAAAAAAAACGTGGCTATTACTGTCACTGCATTCATTTTCAATTCCACCTATTTGCCGTTTTCGTGTGATTTAAAGTCCTTGTTTGCATAAAACAAGGTGTGCTCCACAGATATTGTTGCCATATTTATAAATGGTTAATTGAATGTAAATAGTATTTTCCCGTTCTCTATACAGAAACGTGACAGTTAACAAGATATTGGTTAATGTTAGATCGATATCTAGTTTTGTGACAAATTTGAATAACGACATTTTAGTTATGATCCTGTTTGAGTTTGATCGCCAGTCTGTTTATTAATGTGTGCCAATTGCCATTAAGAAGTATATGGGGTTTTCATATCAATATTTCCATATTGAATGTTATAATCATGTCCTTCCTTTTTGCTTGATGAAAGTTTATGCCATCAGGTTAACATGGCACTCAATTATTTCCACGGCATCCGCCCACAGAGCAACTAATAGTAGCAATAGCTGTAAATGTAATCTCATTACCGCACTGCGAATTCTATTCCACTACCTTATAATGAGAATTTATTTGGCCTCCATTTTCATAAAGCACGCAAAGCTGCGTTTGTGAACTCGATACTTGTGTTTGGCTTGTTATCTTGTTGTAGGAGCCATGTAATTGTAAAGTATTTGCATACTTATCTGTGGAACAATTCCAAAGGATGGCAAGAAAATCCTTCGGAATGGAAGTGGTTGCTCAGATGTAACGAGATGACTCTTATTATGTATTTAATAATAATAACTCACCGGCGTATCCGGTGTGTGTTTTGCATAATGATGCCAAACACGAATGTACGAGTATACGCAAAAACTACGCCCTGGGCTTCTCAGTCAATGTAAAATTTTCAGTTTCTAGCATCTGACACTGTTGATGCCCGAAGGAATTTTGTGCATGCGTTTGATTGGGCATTTTGAAGGAATTTTGAATTTTGTGCGTAAGTTTTAACACTTGTAACGGAGTAAATTTATTAGTATTTATATAACGAACGTTAATGTTATTTAATGTTAAAAATTTAATTTTAATTTCGTGGATCGATAACAATATTGTTTTGTATTTTGTGAATACTGTAATAAAAGATTGATATATTCATAGGAATTTACGATGGCAGAATTTTCTTCCAGAGAAAATTAAAAAGGAACTGACACAATTTTTGTCTGTTTACTAGAGTATTTTTATATTACTATCACCCGATTTTATTCAAGTTCCTTTACTATATGCAACTATTTGAATTTCAAGTTTCATTCAAGTCTTTTATAATACTATGCAAGTATTTGAATTTCAAGTTTTATTCAAGTCTTTTATAATACTACGCAATGCAAGTATTTGAATTGTAGCATGCGTTGCCAGTAACGTTTAGTTAGACGTATTCCTTATCTTCTTTTAGAGTACAATAATTTTTTTCGGGTTCAGCTACATTTATATAAATCTTTCAATATCTCTAATTAATAATAAATGTAATTGCCAAATTCGTTATTGTAATTCTTAAAATCGTAAAACTCTTAATACTTTACATAAATCTTGACATATGTAAGAGTTTTTTCCACGAAGTCCCAGGGCACAACTAGTGTAGTATGAATTTTTAAAACCGGAATTATATAGAGCTAGGCTTAATGCACGTAACTGAGCTGCACAAGTTATCTAATGTGTGCAAGCATCGAATTATTAATAGCCGTAATATTTCCTTGATATTTTCTTCACTGCGACGACCCGATGAGAGCAAACTTGCTGTCTAATATGTATTAAGGTTCATTCCTTTATTCTGACCACTTATATGGAACCTTTTATTTGGTAATGCAGATTTATCCGACTTAAACTGCAGAGATATCCATCGCTTATGTATGCTTCTTACTTTATTTTGTATTTATATACTTATAGAACTTTTTTTGTTAAGGTCGTCAGACAAGCTGACGGTCCGTTAACAAATTAGAGAATTCAAGACAAGTTATTGCTCTGCGGCTGCGTGCAAGTTTTAAACTACAGTTCGTTTCATTGCGGCGCGGCGGTCTGTCCTCTCTCGATCTTTCTTCTACTTTGGTACTCTTTAATATCCGAGACTTCGTGTCTTCCGTGTTACGTTATTACATATTTTATATTCTAGGATAAAGGTCCGCTAAATTTCAATTTTTTTTAAATGTTCGCTTTTGTAATATTGGATAGAATAATATGATTTAAAGATTTTCCGATTTGTTAATTTGGTCTTTGAGTAGAATAGATTGGAGGGAAAAGTGAATGTTTTTTGTAAATTGTAATCCCGTATTTCTGAGTGCGAAGGCACCTGCAACGCTAGCTAGTACTCCATGTTCCCCCGATAATGAATACGAGTTAATTAAACAACATTAGCTCGAACATCGTCGCCTCCACACGAAGAGAGATTTAGCTGCGATATATTCCACAACATACCTTGTTCGTTAATACGAATAATTTTAAGATTTTCATCCAACGAACAGAAGATAGACATGTTATTTTCGGCGAAGATAATAACCAACAAAACCGACAAAGAGCATTTTGAACTATGTTCCAAGAGACGTATGTGCTGTTACGTTTTTGTGTGTGAGAAAGGAATGCCAAAGCCCATTTACCTATGACCACCTAATATTTCATCCTTAACCCTACTTACTGTAGGTCGGCAGCGCACATGTAGTAGCACTTGTGGCGTTATTTGTTTTAATAGGCCACAGTAGCCTTCACCATCAAGTGGACGGTCAACCTGTCTGACGACCTTAAATTACATAATTAAAAAGATAAAAGACGCATAAAGTTTCTGTCATAGTTTCACTCTAGATTTGTTGAAATTAACACGCAGAACATTCAAAACGCAAAATATAATTTTTATAAGCACAAAACAATGGCTTTTGTTGAATGTTTTCCAGAAGTTAACTTTTTTATAAAGTTTTGTTAGAATAAATGTGTATTTAACATTCTGACTTTTCAATATTTTGCGTTTTGAACGCTAATAATAAGCAGACAACGCTGTTTTGCATTACAGTGGACATAAGTATTTACAATAACTAAGGTTAATCCACAGGTGCCCGTACATTGCCAAGAGAAACTCGATAAGCCGCTGTAAATGCTAATGTCTTTTAATAAAATTTTATCACAGTAGTGCACATGACATCAGGGCGCCTTTAAATCTTTTATCGTATTGTATTGAATTAAGAATGCGTAATGTTCCCACGAAATGCTTATTCTATGACACGCAAGCTTTTACCCCCCTTTTTTTTTTTTCTCGAGGAGAAATCCTATGTGAGGGTCGACCAGCATATTCCGCGTGCTCACGTAGCAGGCGGAACTGGCCCCTACCCACTAAAACTCCCCGGTGTCTCCTTGCCCATAAATGGGGGAGTGGACGAGCTCTGCCGAGGCAACTGCTCCGACCCACCCCTCTCGGGCGGCCTAGCCATTGCTGGCTAGGCTGACGCCAACAGGGGGATTGCCCGGAGACACCCGAGCAATCCCCAAACAGAGGGGACCCGTGCAGGCACACAGCTGTGTGCGCAGGTCCCCGAGGACATTTGAAGACGGGCTGGTGCCCGCCTTCTCCTGCCCAGCCATCTGCCAGATGTTAATGGGGGACTCAATGGACACCAATAGTGTCCATTGGCTCCCCCACCTCCAATGTGGGCGGAACAAGTTCCACCCAACCGCCAAAGTGAGCAGCGGACCAGGGGTCACCCTCCAGGCCTCCCTGTTCCCCTGAACTCCAACAAAAAAGGACAACACAAAACAAAAAAAAACCCTGGCAACTGAAGACGAGAAAGGCAGAGGGAGAGATACCAATCCCGCCCCAACCGCCAGGGGAACCTCAGCTGTGCGCTCCGCCACGAGCTTGGTGTCTCAAGCCCGCTCGGAGCGCACGGTGTGGGCCTTCTAAGCCCCCCCACCACGACACGGTCATGGCCCACCTAGGGGGGGAAGCATTTACCCCCTAGTATCTCATATGCATAAGGATTAAGTAAGGCTTCCGATCCCCCTAGTATGTATTTTGTATTTTGCAACTCAATATCAAAGAGAATAGCTAAAATCCAATAAAATATAATAATATTTATGAGACGTATTTAATAAAATCGCTAAAAATTATGCACACGAATGAGGCATAAATCGAAATATTGATTTAAATTTTGTTTTGTACAAACCTGCATGTCTATACTCTTTTAATTGTTAAGTTCTTTTGATACATTAATCCTTTTTATTCGGACGGTGCCTAGGTCTACAGACTAATCCGTTGTGTAATATATCTGTTATTTTATATAGGATTGATTTTCGGATTATATTGCGTTTATTTATTATTGGGAGTCTATATGAAGGATCGAACCGTCGAACACAATTTATGTTTCACATGAAGTTTTTGATCAAATTTTGCGGTTGACATTGCGGAGACAATTTGACAGTTTCTGCGGAATCCCCGGGTAAATATCAATTTTAATGGTTTTTGAGATTGTGTAAAACAGTCAATTAACATAGTGTTATTTTATTGGGAACAAAGTACCAAATAAAATTAGGTTAAGTGATACTAAATGTAACGCTTTTTTTCATATAAAATTATTGAACCAGGATGCATAAATTTGTATATAGCGCATTTTTAAAATGGCGCTTTTACCTCGTGTCTATTTCACTATTGGCATCGAATGGTCCGTAGGTGTCGAATCGTTTAATGTGTGCGTTACTTCACAGTTAGTGATATTGTAATGATGTATTGTTTCAGGTAAGTGGGCGGGGCGCCCGCCGCCGCTTGAGTAAGCGCGCGATGCGACCACCGATACACTTTCGAGACGCGATGAAGCAATACCTTCGTGAGTTATGCGATTATTAACATTTTACAAACGAATCATCAGACTCATATCGTGGTATATTGTTTGCATTTCAATATACCTTCTCATAATAAGTGATCGATGGTCTATGTTAGCTATTTCTTTAAAACGTTGAAAGCGAATTGATACGTTTTCATTCCATCTTTTTCTATTAAATTAAATGTTCGTGTAAATAGTGATTGAGACTAATCACCACTATGTATTGCTATTCTGCCTGGGGACGTGTTCTAGTCGATTTTAAAAAATAAATAAAAACTGTAGTTTCTACCAATTAAATATTCATATTAGATTGTTATATTTGTCTATATTATATTGAAGAAATCATAGAACTAATGACATTAGGCCTGTGTCAAGGATACTGTGGTAAAGTTAGTTTCGTAATATTAGGAGACAGTGTCGCGATTGCCCGAGGGAATATCACAAATTTAAATTATGTAAGTTGTTGCTTTGATATGATAAGGCGAGGAGGTAGCTATCGAAGCCAATGTTCTCATTGTGTTGCTCGTAATCTGGCGTATCGCGTAGGACTTGCGCTGGAATTCGAGTTTATTTTAATATTTAATAACTCCCGAGCGAACACAGATACCGTCTGCTCGCAGGCGATTCGCTGCTCGTTTTTCCTGTATTATCGTTCTGCTTTTGTGTCACGCTTTCGTTCGTATTCCTTTTTCTTAATCACATCAGTGATCAAGAAGGAGCCGAGTGTTTTATGCGGTCGCGTTTTGCAGTTTTGAATCGGCCTACTATTCATTGCAAAAAAAAATATCGAATAATTTGCCTTTATTATAATAGCGTAAATAAATTGTAAACATAATTACCGAGCATCACGAATGCGCACCCAAGCTTAAGAGAGCGCCATCAGTTTCTTTGAGCTGTTAAACTTGACGCCTCTCTACATAAATTGTTGGAGGGAGCGGCGCTCGCACGTGACGCGAAAATAAAAATACTAATTCAAGTGGGAATTTATCGTCTAATTGTTTCCAATTTATGAGTTCCCGCACATTGTTGCGAAACGATAGCCTATGCAATGCAACCACCCAGCATTAAAACAACATAACGAGCTCTTCTAGACTACTTCGGCAAATATCGTGACTCGCCATATTTACTTCGGAATTTTTTTCTCGTGCTCATGTTATGCTTTACTCTGGCGGTTATCTTACGTTTTACGTAAGATAACCGCCAGATGCACCAGCTTACTTATTATTCAAATTAATATTCTCGAATGGTCATATTAATTTAATGCGTTCATAAACGATTACTTATAGACATAGTCACCACTTTATAGACATTGTGCTTACATATCTGCAATCTCTTACGGATACATATTAATTAATGTATACGCGATTGTCCTTGTGTTTTCAATTTCACTATGAAGTATTTTCGGTTTAGTAAATAATGAATATAGGTAAAGAGAATAAATTTTTAAAGATAACTAACAATTCTATAACACTAAACGCGATACTTTTAAAGTGATTTCTGTCCATAGAAATCATTTTGCGTCTTTCGTATCACCTAGCTGGAGCCTATTTGTTATTCCGAACTCTTCACTAAATAATACCAAGAACAGTATTTTCTGTTAAGTGTTTCGTGTAATTCTAAAAGTTTAAAGCCTTTGTAGTTCGATACCTGTTATAATAATTTAAATACTCGCTCAGCTACGCGTTTAGCATTAATTTGCAATGGACGTATTTATGCACTTTGGAGAAGTAACTTGACGCTCGAAGCGATCTAGTATTATCGGTTCACGCAGTTTGCGTTGATGAACTTACGGTCGCCGGACTGAGTTTTAATAAACGTTAGTTACCTACTTGGTGGTATGTGAGCCTTATTTCAAAGGTATATAATTTTCCAGCAGACATACTTTTACGGTAATGGTACGGCGCGAGCCGTGCACAAGTAGGTCAGAGAAGTGATCCGCATTAGTCGAGTACTTTTTTAATCCTGCACGGTTGCACGCGTTCTTATTCGTTCTTATTATTTATTCCGGCCTACTTTTTGCCCTTATTTACGTACGACCGGAGAATGTGAAGCCTCCTGATAGACGTAACAGATAAAAGGCGTGTCCGCGAAGCTACCCCGGCAATTTTGGTGCTTTTTGAAACGACGCCAACAATTTATTTGCTGTCTGCTCTGGTCTCGGCGCCGTCGATACGGAAGGAAACACTTCACTTTGATATTTTTTACTACCGCTCCGGAATTGATTAAACGTGAAGAATTTAATGTGGCGGAACGTGGATCGGCGCTGCTGACGTCGATTGCAAAACGGGCGTGGGAAAAGGGGCTTTATTGAGTATTTATGGAAGTGAAATATTTCGGGAATCTCATTTATTGGCTCCCCGTCCATTCGCTTGTCAATTTCATTGCTGTTTAATCTATATAATCAAAGTGTAACGAGGCTTGCCATATTGTTTTAGCGTCGCAGTGCCTCACGAACCATATTATCTCTTGACTTCAGAATGAAACAACTGGTTAAATTAATACGGAGTCGAGTGAAAGCACAAAAGGAATATCACACAATTAAAAATGTGTACTGAACACATTTTTCTTTTGAATCATACTTAGCTGGCTACTTGACAAATTGTGTTTACAACTGTGCGTGACACTTCATTGTCCTGTTGCCAAGCGCTTCGCGTAAATAGTGTCCGGTAATTTTGTTATTTCATCGCAGCCGTCACTTGAACGTCTTCATTGTACGGTGTGATTTTTCTATTCTTTAAAAGTACTCTGTTCTTAAGTTTTAACGTTGCACAACTCGGGGACGGTTTGTGAACACGGTTACTATTTCTTGCCTCACACAAGTTGCAGATGAGTGACAAACAATTTGTTCGTCAGCGTGTGAGAGGCCCGGGGCGCGCATCCGGGCGCAGACAAGTTCCACATTATCATTTCATTTCGCAGTCACTCAACAACATGTCTTAATATATACACGTCCTTAACTCCTAATCACTGCCTAACAACATGTTCCACATACTGACTATGTAGCTACATCTAAATTAATACCTAGTTATATTATTAGTTGCTGCATACATAGAATCTCGTTATAAAGAATTCAATGGAATTTCTGTATTTATTTTTAATTTAATTAAATGACAGGTGTTCGACTATTACCTTACTCTACCTACGGTAGTCTATAGAATAGACCAATATAAAATGTTTGATAATAAATAATAGCAACATCAAACTTGTGCTATATTTACTACAAGCGTTTTTTTCCTTGGATGTACTAAATGATATTGGTCGGCAAGCATCTTTATACCATGAGAATTTCTCTTATATATATTTCTGTTACTTTTAGTGCTAATTTCAGTTGAATATAAATTTGTTATACCAATATAAAATATATACATAGTTTGCACTTCTTAAAACCATAGGGCACAAAAATAAATTTTCTGTCTTCACTAACTCAGTGATGTTGACTCAGTCCTTTTGTTAATAAATTAAAATATAGGATCAGTTTTATTAATTTATATTGTTGTCTATGATATTCCATGGTCTACTCCTAAATGGTAGAAGAGGTTTCAGCTTGATTGAAGCCCGTCTCTTCAAAGCTGATGTTATTAGTAAAGTCAACTTTGCAGTAACTAAACAACCTTCATAGGAAATGCTCAGTTAACGATCCCGATGACACATTCAATATCAAATAACAAGACTGCAAATTGCACTGAATTCAGTGAAAACGTATTTACGCTTTAATATGAATATGTCTAGTTTACGTCTTAATCTTAGCAGAGTATGGTAAAAAAAATTATATCACTATAATTATGTTTCCAATTAATCTCCGTGTTATCATCAACCCCTCACTGCTGGGCACTGGATAGGTTTTTTTTACTCTTAATCTTAGATATCCCTATGAACTTTGAATAACTGGAACGGAGTGGCTGTTAATGCATTAGATGATCTAGATTTAATTGAAGTCGTCTTACAAATACTCCAGATTCGTTCTAGTTATTGATTCGTTATTGGCGTTATTCGTTCGTTTTTTGACTACTATGCCTTAAAGTTAGAGATGATGCATCATTGGGCATAACCAAAGTTTTCTTTTTGGTTGCTGACATGAACTAGCAGACCTGTATCATATGATGAATCTTTCATATGTGAGGTTTGGTATACACACGATGTGGTATATACTTTTGTAATTCAGGTTGTAGGAAGTATTAATTCCATATTGTATATGTTTTATTCGAGATATATTTGAAATATTCACGACACTATAAAGACTGACATAGATTGAAGAAGAAACGGGAAATGCAAATAAATGACCGTCCTTTCAAGGACAATAACATTAAAAGAAACTTTTTTCTTTTCAATTTCCTCACGCACCGGCGTCGTCGGCCGTCAGCCGTCCGTGATCTGCGATTCGTTCGATCATGAAAATATATTGCTTCATTCGAGCGATCGCTATCGAAAAGCTCCTTAATCGGTTTTCTTTTATATGAAAATGGACTTTTTGGATTTATTGAAACGTTTTAGTTGCGTTCGAGAGGCAAAAAAGCGTGATATACGTCTAGTTGCTCTCAAAATTGCACACTAAACAAAAATCTAACAACGTGGCGCTCCAATTTTTACTGAAACGCCTCTTTCGCGGAGCCTTCCAAAATATTGGCTATGAAAGAAAATTGCTTAGGGGAAGTGCGGTCGCGTTGATTTCTGTTTTCATATTCACTGTGCGATCAACCCATCACACAACTTTATAGTTGAGATGTCTTTATATTTACACTACGATTTAAATAACCCCTTTAAGTTATTGACGATAAATAAATAGGAAACATGGAAAGTAGATGAAGTACAAAATATATTTTTCTACAATTCTTCTTAATTTATTTAGCGATAAACCTTTAATACTTAAATTAATAGATTCGTGAACTAAACCTAGTATTGGCAATTACTATTGGTTAACAAAATAAATTAGTATTTATTTATTGATTCCTTGTAAATATGTAAGTATAATGTATCTTAAAATAACAACCAGTCACTGAATTCAAAATATATCTGCCTAATAAAGAGTGTCCGCCTAAAGTGCCATTGCGTGTCGTATGTCTTCATAAAGCGCCTTAATTTGGCGAGTCGCGATGATAACGCGACACGCACGTGAAATGGATTCGTGTTGCGGTGTGTGTTCAACGCGCGCGCATCGTAAATTTACATGGACGAGCTCGGTCGCAATTTTATATGGAATACGGACACCGCATCTTCGGTGACGTCACTGGAGTCGAAAAAACCGTGTGTCTGTTATTATAGCCAGATGATTTTCAAGGTTTTTTAAATGAAATTATGCATAGGGCTATTTTATTCAATCTAAGAAATTAATAAAATTACTAAAAAATAAAATACAAATATAGGATTGGCTATTCCGCTTAATAATGAAACCCCGTTTTAATGAAATTGAGCATGTTTTTATGAAAAAATTAAAACGTGGAAGGCATTTTGAAGTGTTTACCTTTTGTAACGCGTCATTAGTCTTTTTTTCTATTTAGTTCCATTGATCACATTTGACGAGTGACTCAGCCTGAAGGTGAGATAATTTACACAATAAGTTGATGCAAGCAACTATTCCAATCGTGATTCGTGATAATATTATGTTAATTCAATTATTCATTATATTTGGCACGCCGGAGAGGCTTCAACGAGCCCCATCAATATTCGTACGCGCCCACACAACTGCGTTGCGTGGGTCGAGTGCAGGGCGCGTGTTTCTCAAAATTTCACTCGCCACCTTTCGTGTATTCCTTGCTTTACATTTACTTCAATATTAAAACACGTTAGTATCGGATTACAAGGATTCTCAGTGCAGTAAATTAAATTAAAACTTTAAATTGAGGTTACGCGATGCTAAATCCGCGTTTAATTTATTCAAGTGGATTAAAGCAAAGGGTCCCGCGTAATTTTAAATTTAAGGTCGCCACATGTTTCTGCATGGTTTACCCTTCTGTTTCAGGGATCCTGTGTGTCTAATAATACAGCGCACCGTGTGTTGTCTGCTCTCAAAATATGTACATGTAAAAAGAAGTAACTTGGCAATTAATTTCTGCAATGGAAACATATTTTTACAAAAACGTATAAAGTTTATTAAGGCTAATATTAACGAGCGGATTGTACACACCGTCATAATTTTGTGCGGGTGTTAGCAGTGTGTTGATATTTTATTTACTTTATCACAGGGTTGAACTCGGGATCACTGCATACATAATGAAGCTCAACTCTTTCCGAGATTTTGCAGGGACAGTAATTAAACACATCTGCTACACGTACAATTGTCTTTCGATGTATATTCTTTTTATGTTTACAGTAAATGTTCAACATTTTGTACAAACGTGTTTCCAATTTGCTCATTTATTTTCGTCAAAATGTTAAATCAAAATGTCAAAATGTTACTTAATTAATTTAGGAGCTCAAATTTAAGCTCAATTTAGGAGCATACAAATTTCATTAAATTTTTGTAAGTTTCTATTAAGCATCTAAATTTCGATCAGTAAACTTGATAGTTTTTGTTATTTGATTCTCCGGCTACAGTTGCGATCGCTCTTTTTTGTTGAGGCTAATTTAAATTTAATGTCTTAACTATAAACTTCCTATAAAAATTTATTAGAAAAATATGAAAATATGCTTTGTAAACGCTGTCTGAAATCTTGAAAATGAATGTAAGTAGGTAAATAAATGTTTGCAACGACTCTGGATCGGTGAACGACGAAGTCCCGTGGGCTGTGTAGCAACTTCACTAATAACTGTAATTAGTTGTGAACCACCCCTTGATCGTAACAACTAGTGATGTTTTACGCCAACACTACAATATATCGATATAATGAACAATAATATTTTGCCGCAAATAATAATGCATTTGAAGTATGGATACTTTAATGAAATGAACAAAAAAAAATATTTCATCGTTTTAGTAAAAATCAAATTCCCAGGTGAATCCTATAAGTAAAAATGAAACAAACACATTGAAAATACACAGAAAAAAAAAGGCTCTTATTCGAGGGTTACTCCAATAGATACTTCGAAAACTAGAATAGAGATCACGCTAGGTAACGATACAGTTTCTAGCTTTGCTATGGAAAATAGGCAATGCCTACATATTACCATTTTTCTATGATATTACTTAATTTCTCAATTTCGTCGTTGAGCGTTCACAAAAGCAACTGCTCTATAGATCACTAAATAATACTGAAATATATCTTTACGTGTGAGGGCCTTTGATATGTAAACTGGGATCTGTCCCAGTTTGATTAAGCTCTTATGCTATTGAAAATTATCTTGGTACAGACTGTGGAATACTAGTCGGTGCCTGCGACTTCGTCCGGGTTGAAAAATGAAATATTCACACCTAATAAAATATTTAAAGCGATGTTACGCATGACATACTTACATTGACGCCTGACATTATAATATTGCCAAGCATTGTATGGTTATTTTAATATAGCTGGTGCACATGGGTTCGCCCGCGTGGAATATTAGCCTATGTTCATCCTTAAATTTTATTCTAACTATTGGTGAAAAGTTTTTTTTTAAATCGAATGAGTAGTTTCGAAGGTTACGTCTTACAAACAAACAAACAAACAAACATACATACAATCTTTACCTTTGTTATATTATTAGTATAATACCTATATTTTTGATAAGGTTGCTTTTCTATGTCGAATAGAGAAAAGTATAAGTCTATGTCGAACCTACTTAAGTTGCTATAAAATCTTATAGAGGAAGCAATAACGACTCAACCTTTTTATCGATATTTTTACTTCACTATAAAAGTGGGTTGACTACGTCGATCGGTTCGAATCAACTTGTCGTTGCGGCGTGAACTAGCTGATTGCAATCGGCGCTTGTTAGCTACTATTATAAATGCAAATTTAACAATTATATAGGCGAACTACGAGTATCCTTGCTACTCATAGAAGCATCTGTTATGGACATTGCGTGACTTGAACACTGCTCTCTGAGAAAATTGTTTGCCCATGGTAGGAAATCAATATCGTTACAGATAACTATTAGATAGATGTATTATTATGTTAATGTTTAAATAATAATTTTGACCTATTTAAATGCAGTTTTAAATAATTCTACTTTACATTTAATAGGATAGGATAGGATTATTCTAGGCAGGATAGGATTATTCTAGGATCCATAGTAGGGGAGACAGGGAGATCGACCTTCACCGATCTGATAACTCGATGAGACATATTTTTTATCGAATATAGTTTATAAAGAAATATGCCTATAATGGCTTGCCTATCAAAAAGTATTCATGACTATTTTTAATTTAATTGATTTTAATCTATTTTCTTTTATCACCTTCAGTCTTTTGGTAACCGAATGAGTTTATCTCAACTTATAGTTTTTAACACACAGAGTATGCCTAGGTAGGCTTGCCTTCTCATTTCTGTGCATGACTAGGTACCCGGCAAGCAGATGTGAACAGGCAAATCAAAATAGTTAACTACACCGATTTGTTAATCAATCGAAATTGACATCATAGGTAAGATATTTTAATTATAAAATCAATCATATAGGCTTGCCTGCAAAAAATCGTTCATAAAATATTATTGCCAAGGTATAAAGTTATAGAATTTTAGCTATTCCGATAGGTGCGAGAGAGAAAGTAGAGCGTTCGAGGTCCGTGTGATCGGTGAAGGTCGATCTCCTACCGGCTCTTAGACCACCATCTATTAATCAGCTACGAGTCACCGGCTACTGTTAGCAAGTGAATAAATACCACTACAGAAACATTTTATGTACCTAAAATTAAAACAGCTTTAGACGTTACAATTAAAAAAAATACAAGAAGTTCAAAGATTTTCCGATAAATTTTAAATAAATATTAGTAGTCACCGTTTCTAGATCAAATTATATGGAGGGAATGATTCCAATAGTCTAAAAAAACAGAAATGGAAAATTTATGAGTGGTTTGTAACAGAAAAAGGTTTAGTTTCTTATTATTATAATTTTACTGTAGTGTAAAATAGTTTTTTAATGACCAAGTAGTTTGTTATAAGGAAAATCATTGTATTTCTTTTGAAAAATATTATTCTTTTGATTTTTTTATCTTGGTGATCCGGATTATACCGTATAAGTTTTTTAAGGTAAAGGGCGGTAGACAGCCGAATAGTCTGCTCTAAAGTAAGATGCAAATGCATGGCCGACCGCGACAGGAGATTTTCTTAGTGTATAAAATTATTACATTTCTACCTCGACCGTTCCATACTGTCATTGCCGCAGTCAGTTGCAGCGGTTTGCGGTGGTATGCCATTACAGAAATATTTCCATCCTTCCCTAATAACGCTTAATCGACCAACATTATTCAGTCTTTCCCTGATCTTGTTAACAAAATTAATTTCATAATTCAAGCGCAGTTACTCTAATGTTTATAACTCATGTTATAACTTCAAGCACGCCACCACAGATAAAATAAGTTACTATCGTAACAGATGCGTCACTCCCATACAAAAGCTAAAATACCTACGCTATATTAGCCTACAAAAGACGCTGCAAGAAGAAACGTACTCTACGGACGCGCGCCGAGAATCGAGATTCCCGCTTATATAGCGCGATTACGTCATCGAGCGACAACGTTAGGGTTGTACAAAATCTACAAAGAATATAAATTAAACAAAATGGCTTAGTCCAAGATTTTTAGATATTCGGTCTGCAAAAACTCCTGCTAATTGATTTTTGGATTGGATTATGTCAGTGCCGCAAGCGCAATTAAAGTTGCCGACGAGTAAAGAAAAACAGCGACGCAACTCAGCAACTATTGATTTTACAAAAAAAGTTTCATACAAAAATTGTAGAAAATTTCTTGCTCTATTACACTTTGATTATTACATTATTTTTCGATTTCCAAAAATTATCGAGATATTTTTCAAAAACAAAAATTTGGTTTTTTTAATCGACTAATCTCAGCAAATATTAACAATAGAGAAAAAAGTTTAAAATAAAGAGATGTAAAATTTTGTCAACTTTTGGTAATTACGTAATAAAATTAAATGGCCTATTATATAAATAATTAGCTAGTTATTATATAAAAAAATATATCTATAACTCTATATTATTTAAATGTGTTAAGTATATATATATATATATTTTTTCATTGGGTATAACAACAGTTAGATAATTTAATTAGAACCCTATTATAAGGTAGCAAATTATTTATACTTGTTATTTTTATTTATTTTATTTGGGAAAACAAACAATTGCACCGTGTATAATAATAATGCAAAAATAAAGGTAACAGTACAATCAACAACATTTTCTTCGAATTGGTCCACTAATTTTATACAGAGAAAGACTTATATAAATAAAAAGAATACACTAAAAAACAAAAACTAGAAAAGCAAAAATAAGACACCATAAAACTAAATCATTTTAGCAAAAATAATATCATATAACATTCAGACAATATATTCATGTATATAATATTTAATTTAGTTCGAAGACCTCGACAGTACTGATAGTAGGTAAATTAAAAGTTTTTTATCCCCCATTGTACCGGGACAAGTAAATGCGCATTACTGAAAGAATTAGGAAATTATAATAATAATGTAAGTGCAGCGAACATAAATGTAAAATAAGAAAAATGTTACAATATATACTTAAAAAAATATATAACTAAATTGTTACTAACTCATTACAATAAAACTCATATAATAAAAATAACTTTTACAATACAAATGTTCAAAACATATAAAAACTATTTTAACGGGATTTCATTGCATTTTATTACTACCTTTACGCATAGGTAAAATTTATTAGTCAATAATTTAATGATAAAATATGTATCGCTGCGTTTTGAGCGGGAAACGTGCACGTGGGCACTCAGTCTTGCGGTCGGCAACCTACTGTCGTTCGGACTGCCGATGCCGGCCGTCTACTTAGCGGTAGATATTTCAAACGCTCCGTGGCGCGAGTGACGGGGGCCTGACGCCACCAATAGTCCATGGAAATCGTATAAAACGACAGATGATGCCTTACATGAAATGAAGTAGTTTTTTTTTATATGTCGCGACCCAACTTCGGAAAAAGCTGGTTTATATTGTTATAGGTGTTTCTAAAATTGCATTGTAGTGTGCAATTTATAAGGTGTGAGTTGAAGGATGTACGAGAAATGTACGTATATGAGTTCAGGGAAATAGAGTACAGTATTGTATACTTGCTTAACAAAACAACGCTTACTGCTAACAGACTGTACTTATTAGAAATTACTAAAATTGTTGACCAATCGTAATTTTCAGATTGGCTTATGTACCTTGTTTATTATTGCTGGCTACCTTCCAACAGAAACATTGTATTTCAAGCAGGCAAAGGTCCATATTCATCAAAAAAAGTAATGTTCACACAATGTACACAATGTATTAACTGTTTCTAACATATTGCGCCTTGTTTACTTGGCCATCATAATTATGTTGCATTTGTTGATCGGGCCGTTATGGAAGTTTATAATTACCAACTCTCGGTGTCTATGTAGGCAGACACTAGATGTAAGTTTTATGACAAGTTTAATAAGGAAATCTGACAAGGTTGATTTATTTACCGTTGATTTTATATTTGATATTTCATATTATACAACATTTGTATATTGTTTGTACATATTTGTTTCTTAAAAAAAAAAAAAAAACATTTTTTTGCTATGTGCCGTGGGTTATGTAGAAATTTTTTTTAATTAAATAAAAAGGTAATTTCCCAAGTATCCAAGAAAAAATGTTTGAGCATGTTTTGATTTACTTCTTTAATACTTGATTAGTGGTTGATGATTAGAGGTTATGGCGAAAATCAGCCGTCCTTTCCATGTTACAATTTCAGTGAAAAGCAAAACTAATTATGTGTTTTGTCGGCTAACATAATAATATCAACAGTAAAGAAGGTCCATTGGTGTAGGTAGAGTTGGCACTGATTATATTGCAGACATTTTTGCACATTGATTTCAGTAAGTTTTTTTTTATATTATAAAGGTGGCAGACAGGCTGGCGGCCCACTTGATGGTAGGTGGTTACCGCCGCCTAAGGACACAAGCAACACCAAGGGGAGTGCTAGTGCGCTGCCTACCCTGTAGGTGTTTGTTTACCCCTCGCTTGAAGTAGCCCATATTGTAGCTAGGTGGAAACACCTCAGGAGGGAGATTGTTCCAACGGAAATACGTTGTAATGAACGGTTTGCATATTCGTAATGTACATTTTTATGTACTGGCAATACCGTAAACAACTTTAGAGATAGCCACTAACAAGCTTTGTGGCCGCAAATTGAAACTAACCACAAAGTCATTTAATTCTCCGTCACGCAATCTCAGAGCCTTCTCATTATTATGAACGTAAGATTAACTCTTTGCATGATGCATACAGCTTTTATTTATTTATGAATAATAAAATTTTATACTTCCCGTTTTCAAGTTATATAACGTTTGAGTTAGAATTGACAAGTTTGGTTTTAGTGCTTCCTTGTTACGTGTAAGACACTTATACTAGTAAGTTGGCTTGGTTACTGGTTGTCATGTCAGTTAGGTGAGGTCGGTTAACATTTGCGCGAATCACTGAATTATAGGCATAATGCGTGGAGCGGGGACACCCGCTGAGACCACCCGCGAGTGTTCAAACGTAGTTGACGCGCGGGCGTAAGCACGCGTTTCGTTTCTACTTATTGTAAAATTTGTGGGCCATTGTTGCTACTATAACATTGTTAGCTTATAATCAAATTGGTTGCAGATAATTGTTACAAAAAAACTACAAGCCTTAATTGATTGTTTATTTTTTATATATTGTATGGATTTTTTATTCTTAATTCGACACGGAATATTTTAAAAAAATGTATTTAATATACACTATATAGATATTATCCGCGCCTCTACAGTGACAATGAGTAAAAATATTAATTACTTATACCTATTAATCTAGGAATGTCCTATCTATGTAAGAAGTTTCATTCAAATCCGATCAACGGTCCACGTTATTGAGTAACAAACATTAAAAATGTCTTCGCAAATTTCGACTCCGTGCAAGGGTCAATTAAATTGTGGACTCCTTATTCAAAAAAGAGTCGACGTTAGATTCAAGCTGCTTCTGATGACCGATGGGGAAAGGCCCTATGTCCAGCAGTGGACTTCCTACGGCTGATGACGATGAAGGTGATTCTTACATGTTAGACTTCGACAGATATTCATCTAATTTAAGTCCGCACAAAGTCCACGGCCGCACTCTAGATGTGACGTGGGAAAAGCGCGGGCGACGTGGTTTCATAGTGACGGTTGCCCATAAAAATGTTTGATATACCTACTATTGTTAATAAATTTCAGTAAGCTGCTGCATAACGTATCTTTGCTAAATTAATTATTACACGTAACTGAACTGGACATTTCATCTCGCCCAGCTTATTCAGCTTACGTTCAAACAATAAGAAATTATTTTAAATGGTTCCTATAAATATGGCGGTAATGACGTAATGCAATATGTAAGACAATAATATAAGTCAGAGTTATAATAATAAGTATTGTAATAATGTTATAAACCGTTAAGCAAGCCCACAATTTGTTTTGGTAATAGTAAATAAATGTTAAAAGGAATAAAAAATTTATAATCAAGGATCGCGAATGTCAATGATTTGTCATTATGCGTGCAAAAGCAGGTGCGTTGGCGCGTATTTATTACATCACAATGAAAAATGTGTGGCGCACGCGGCGACAGGACAAACGAGCGGCTACCAGCGCAACACACGCCGCCGCTGACAGATTCGTACCTAATGAGAGTCTGCCGCTAAGGTAATGAGAAAGAATATCCTACCATTCGCCTGTCGAGCCGTAATTAACTAGCTGGATTCCATGGATAGACCCGTTTGTAATTGACAAAATAGGCTTTAGTAGGTATTCAAGGCTACGAGAATCGATGTGAACGTAAACATTTTTAAAAATGTATTTAATTTAAAGAATGTACGGTATTTAAAATGTAATTATATAATTTGACTGGACGTTCTGTACCTGTGTGACACATACAGTGGATAATGTAAGACATTCGATAAATTTGTTATTGGAATTGTTGGAATTTATGTAAAATGGAATACATACTACCCTTGTACAAAACATACAATATTTTTCATAATATGCTCATTCTCGTGCAGACCCCGACTGTTTGATAAAACCTCACCGAATAGACAATGGAACGTCAACCTATAACATAGTTCGATGAATGGAATGATCAAATCGGATCAGTAGAGTTCTTTTAATCAAGTTTGATTTAAATCTTATTAAGAAACTAAGTATGCAATAATTTAGAAAATTAACTCTTTACTGTATATGCCAGGTTCAACAAACCACAGAGTTTAATTATCTGTTGATAATATTCTATTAATTTTTCCAACAGTCATTTTATTGTGTGAAACCACCACGAGTATAAAAAGTAACAGTGCTATTTAGGGTTCTTTCTAATACGGATACCGTGAAATAAAATAAAAAAAGTTGTAAAAACCACAAAGCAAAAGTTTCAACATTTTTTTAATAAAAAAAAAGTAACGGTCTTTTGTAGGCGGGCTCAATTATTTAATTTCCTTTATAAGATCGAAGGTTCCAATGAAAGCACATAATAAGTTTAGCATATGGTGTGTCTTCAATAAACCGGAGTATCGATAATTATTTTTTTTTTCACCGATAGTTGTTCGCGTGCATGTCTTGCGTTTAAATGTACAGTTGAAAAATCATTTTCGTTTGTTGCTTTGTGCTGCTTCTTGTGTTCCATCGCCGCCGTTCAATTTTATATGACTTTGTAAAAACAAGCGCACACATGTGTACTGTTGTGACAAGCGAAACGTAAGTTGAACAAAATAACGTGTGGAGTTTTCTCTCGTAAAATGCACAGGTTGTCGTGTGTGACGTGCGATCGGTGCGCCACAACTTGGAACACCAGGAGATGAGTGCTGTGCAGAGACTTGAGAATAAGTTGCTTGTATTCATTCTACTATTCTGTCTGCTATATTGTATTCGTATGCAGTGTACCAGTACTACATTATAACGTGTTAGGTACTTGTATTAAAAATCATTTTACTCTACGTTTAATTTTAGACTGTTTCAATATGGTGTTCTTCGTATTCTCAATTACGAGTCGAGCTAACCTTATAAATATGAGATTTTTAAGCAGCAAAGTTTGTACTGCGTTTGTTTATTCTCTATAATTGATTTGTAGTGTTTGCTAATTAGGTATCAGCCATCCATACATATCAGCCCCTGCTTCATTCTTTAAATTAGGAGTTACTACAGGTTTTGAAATAAATATCGATATAATAGATGGCCCAACGAGCGACATTTTTGCATATGTTTTCGACAATAAGCAATTGACTGATAATAATAGGTTGTGCATTTGACGAGTTAAAATACGATTAATATAATTATCGCATCAAAACAATCTATATTTATAAGACTTGGTTCAACAAAGATTGTATTTTGATTAGAAAAGTTTACATTTTAACATACTATAATATTTATTAGGTTTATCGCTGAACAATATTCGAATACTGAACCAATTTACTATCCCTAAGTGCTTGGGGGCTTACTTGAAGGGACCATACGATTGATTTTTTTAGTCTTATCCTAACCAGCCTTTATCAAAGTAGGCGGGGCACTTGGCCGTGGCGATGCTCGTGTTTATAGACCACGGTAGCCATCTACCATCGAATTGACTGTAAGCCTGCCTGCAGACCTTTGCATAAAAAAGTCATGACATACCAAAGCAGGGTATAATAAGGGCAATAATATTTACATATAACAAAGACTTGGATTTGGTTGTATAGGATTGGATTTGGATGGATTGGGAGTTAAGCGATACGTTGTATTGTATTTATCATTATTTATTTAGTATGTATTTAATTGTAGTTTCAGCAAGATTTAGTGGGCAAATTAGAGGCGGGTTTTGTATCGGTGCATCATCGCATATTATTGGGTCGTGATTGCGCCACGGCGTCTCACCTCGTTAGCGTTTTTGATAGATGAGGGCCGGTTGTTTGTTGAATTTGTTGTAACACTCGCGGCTCGTGTAAAAACACTCAGTTCGACAACGCGATATAAATGGACACTCCCCTCGGCGATCTAAGTTAACGAGCCACCACATAAATAAGCAGTTTAATATTTTATAATGTTCTCTCAACTCGACTCTGCTAGCGTTATGTGTTCGAGACCAAAGGAGATACAAATTGAGTGAAATAGTAGGATGATTGGACAGTGCATAAACCATACGTGAATAGCACAGCCGTAAATTCATATACTTGAACTTACATTCCGTAATCACTCGTTACAATGCAGAATCGTGTGGGAATGGATTTTCAAGAAATAGAATATCAGCATCATTATTTCGCAATGTGACTGTATTTTATTGTAGTAATTCATAAAGCATGCATGTTTATAATTTGTGAAGTTTTTCAATGATCGTGACACGGAATTTATGAAATTCACTGCAGCATTTTACACTTTAGCACCTCATACGTTCTGTGTAAAGCGCCGCCCAATAAGACAACGGCCGACTATTTTGACGAAGGTCGGTCACGTTTCGTCGATACACACCATGAGAATATTTGTTTTTATTCGGCCGTCGAGTAAAAATTGAAGCATAATTTTACCTTTTAACCAGTGCCTGCCCCCTTTCGTTCCGCTTGCCTTGAGTGATGGTTATCATAATTGGAGAGAGGGTAGGTTAACAGTGTGCGCCGCCTTCAAAGGATGCTAGTGGGCGTGGATATGCGACCAAGTGCATGAATGCATGCATGCATCACTGTACACTTTCTACAATTTTTTATTATATTGTAACATTTATTTTTTGGTAATGGCAGCCTCGTCTTCATAATCTCGCTACTCGACCCCAGAGGTCGCGTCAACGTCCTTTTTAGCGCTCATTACGGCACTTTCAGATAGTCTGTGCCTGCGCAATGCCTTTTTTATGTATGCATAGAACTGTCTGGAAGGGCTGTGGTGCGGCGTTACTCTGTGACAAGTCGATTTTGACGGATAGCAGTAGCAAATTTTACCGATCCTTTTTTTTTATTGTGAATGGAATTATCTCGAAGAGATGGTTAATAAAAAGCGACTGACGGTGGGTGAAAGGCTCTTTTCCGGCCTGAACCTTGACGAAGGAAGCAGCGTTGAGAGCTAGCTGTCAGTTTTTTCCAGCCACCGTCGAAATTTTGATTGTGCAGTTTCTAATTTCCATTCTTTACAAAGGCTGTTCATTTGCAAATAAAACCTCCAAATCTTATTTGGTAAGTGATTTGTTCATCATAATTACTTTCCCCTTTTTTTCTAAATTTTAACTTTGTCATTTTGGTTGACAGGGTGTTTAATTTCTTTGTTTGTTTCTGGCTTAGCTTATATTATTTTAGATAATCACAATCTTCAGGAGATGGTACAGACAGATGATATATTTTTATTAATTTTAGTGCACCCCTTATGCCGACAATCGGTTGGTGTATTATTATTATTTTTTAACGATGGCATCGGCCTGATTTTATTTCTATTTTATATTTTGTACCGATCGCCATCGATTGCCACGGTTAATCCGTGGAGATGTCCATCTTTTGTACTGTTCCCCTCTTATTAGTTGATTTCTTTCCCTTTGCCAGCTACTTATATTTTCTAATTACCCTAACTTAACTTTTTACCTGAAACGATTCATCGAGAATTGCATAAAATTGCTTGTAATCAGACAATATTCTAAGGCGTCTCTTCGATCATTTCAGGTTTTTTTTTTTTTTTTTTTTTTTTTTTTTTTTTTTTTTTTTTTTTTTTTTTTTTTTTTTTTTTTTTTATATATATAAATTACTTAAAACCGAAAATTACCACAACGTTGTAAACGGGACATCGACCGTGCTCACTAGCTTCGGAGCAAGCAAATCCGCACGGACTGCGTGTGTCTGCCTGCGTCGGGTCGGGCTTCGAGTCTCCGCGAGGAACCGCTGAGCCTCTTCAGCTCGTCGACCCAGTCCGGATGCCTCGGTCGATACCGGATTAGCTACGGTCAACTCCAAGTTTGGCGTTTTCATTTTCTTTTATTTTTTATTGTAATTTTATAGTTTTTATTTCGGATTACTTTTATACGGTGCTAGAATTACTATAGACGGCTACCTTTCTATTTGCGGCTCTCCTTCGGTGGTAAGTCTCCAATTCATTATAATAATAATAATAATAATAAATCATTTATTAGATGTAAGTTTTTACAAAACATTTACCCTCGTCAACATTATTTTATATTTACAAACTACCACCGGTTCGGAAAGCTGCTTCTAGGGGGAAGAACTCGGCAAGAAACCCCCTAGTTGCTCTTTTCATAAATCAATTAATCAATTTACAACAACACGTAACAATACTTAGCTATCTATTAACACCATATTCAACTCCAAGGACGTTCATCATTTATATAATCTAATATTCTATAATAACCCTTTTTGCACAGGGTTTTCTTAATATAAACTTTAAATTTATTCGTAGATAATTGTTGTATATTAGCAGGAAGCCTGTTGTAGAAGCGTATACATTGACCCATAAAAGAGTCGCTAACCTTGTGAAGACGAGTTTTATGCAATTGAAGCCTATGCTTGTTTCTAGTATTCAAACTATGAACATCACTATTTCTACTGAAAGTGCTAATATTTCTGTGAGCAAACAAAAGATTTTCAAAAATGTATTGTGAGGCTACAGTAAGTACATTTATTTCCCTAAACTTATCTATTAGCGAGACACTGGGACCGAGCTTGTAGATGGCACGAATAGCCCTTTTCTGTAACACAAATATAGTGTTTATATCCGCAGCATTACCCCAAAGTAAAATACCGTACGTCATTACACTATGAAAATAGCTGAAATATACTATCCTCGCGGTATTTACGTCAGTAAGCTCACGAATTCTTTTAACAGCATAGGCAGCCGAACTTAATTTAATGGCTAGTTTATTAATGTGTGGTCCCCATTGTAGTTTAGAATCTACATTTATACCTAAGAATACAGTCGACTCAACCAGCTCAATGTCTTCGCCATTTACGTGAACATTATGATCAATTTGTTTGACATTTGGTAAAGTGAATTTAATACATTTTGTCTTTTTATTGTTCAACGAAAGATTATTAACATTAAACCAATCAATAACCTTAGACATCGCCAAGTTAACATGCTCATGATACTTTCTACGGTTAACTTTAAAAAGCAATGACGTATCATCTGCGAATAAAACAATATCATGATCGTTAATATAATAAGGAAGGTCATTTATATAAATAAGAAAGAGTAACGGACCCAGAATAGAGCCCTGCGGGACACCCATAGTCACTAATGATCCCTGTGATCTAGTCTCACCCACATTGACACTCTGAATTCTATTACTCAAATATGATTTCAAAAGATCCAAAGCTACACCTCTAATACCGTAGTGTGAAAGTTTCTCGAATAAATTTTCATATTTAACACAGTCAAAAGCTTTGGATAGGTCGCAAAATATACCCAAAGCATCCTGTCTATCCTCCCAAGCTTCATAAATAAACTTCAGCAATTTTACTCCAGCATCAATAGTGGAGCGACCCCTTGTGAAACCAAATTGCTTATTAGACATAAGGTTATTCGATGAAAAGTGAGAGTACATTTGATTAAACAAGATTTTTTCGAAAATTTTACTAAGAACCGGAAGCACTGAAATCGGGCGAAAGTTTGAGGGGTCCGTATTACTACCAGACTTAAATAGAGGTATCACTCTGCTCAATTTCATTTGATTAGGGAATATGCCCATAGAAATACAACAATTAAACACGGCTGCTAAATGAGGAGCTATAACGTTAATTACTGATTTTATTGTTTTAACAGACAGTCCCCATAGATCTGCCGTATTTTTCTGCTTTAAAGATTTAAATGCACTTACTATATCAATAGGCCCTATAGTTTGAAATTTAAAATCAGTGGTACATTCCGGTACACTCGCTTTTAAGAATGCTAATGCGACACCAGGGGAGGAGTTAAGGTGCCTTGTAGTAACCAACGGGACAGAAGTAAAGTAATTTTCAAATGCCGTGGCTACCTCCACCTCTGTTTGTAACCTACACCCATTTACAATTAGCTCCAAATCCTGTTTGCTTTTTACTGATTTTCCAGTTTCACTATTGATGATATTCCAAATAGTTTTAATCTTGTTTGAGGACATTATTATTTTATGTTTCAAGTAGATCGATTTAGCATTGATACATACCCGTCTAAATAATTTTGAATATTTTTTAACAAATTCATAAAAATCTGAACTTTTATTATAATTTCTCTCTTCGTAGAGTTCAAATAAGCGTTGTCTACTTTTATTTATACCCGTAGTAGCCCAATCACTAAAACTTATACGACCATTTAAAACTACTGTTTTAGGTGTGAAAATTTTCTTGAATTCAGCAATCAATATGTTAAAAACTTGGTTAAACATATTATTCGCTTCCTTATCCAGACTAAGCAAGGAAATATTTAGTCTTTTATTAGTAATAGGTACTAATGTCAATTCATTTTTACTGTAGTTCATCGTGTACCTTTCAAAAGTTACTAATTGACCAGAGTGATCCGAATCTAAATTATTAATTATTGATTTATTAACTGGAATTATGTTAGAAAAGATGTTATCGATACAAGTAGCACTTGATGCAGCAATCCTAGTCGGTTCACAAAATACATTATTCAAATTATATGATTTAAATAAAGCAAGCAACCTAGTAGATTGACTAGTGCTTTCCAAGATATTTACATTAAAATCTCCACAAAAAACAATAGTTTTGTTCATTTTGCATACTTTGCTTAGCACAACATCTCCACAAACCCCTGGTTTTCTCTTTTTTAAATCTGTGCTGTGTATTTAATTGTCATAGCTCGGCACAAGCCGATCGATAATTGGTACACCATAGCATAACTTCTTTCTTTTATTTTTTTTATTTATATTGTTAATTAAATTGTAGCTTCCTTTTTTTTTAATTAAACACTAATATTGTAAAACCTCTTTTATTTATTTTCCTATTTTTTTATATATTTTTTTATTTTTGTTATCGTCTGCCTGTCCGCCACCCGGTGGAGAGAAAAGACGTAACAATATTATGTAATGGACAAGCAGACGACCCATTAAGTTACCACTAGCAGCGACCACGCAAAAAAATATGTAAGAAATAAATAGTTAGTTGACTTAAACAAACGTCCCTTATAGCCTAAGATCCCACTGCTTAATCCTGCAGGTATCTGTTTTTTGATGAAATTAATTTTAAATAAATCTTGAGAATGTATTCAATGGATTAAGGATTGGTTGCCTTGTAAAAATTAGCCGCAATTACCTGTAATTAATTTTAATGTCATTAATTCACAAATATAATTTGCAGCTATATGTTTTTTTAGTCAATTTCATGTCATTTGAAAGAAAATGATGTAACGAATTGAAATAAAAATGGTTGACAGTTGGAGAATGGCCGCAAACAGAGGTTGCCATGATTTTTGTGAACGACTCTCGCTCCAGGTAAGTGGAAGCGCAAGAGAGAAGGTGCACGCATTGTTACGTGCTGTAAACAAGAGTATAATGTTGTGAAAATGAAGTTTTATTATTTTTTTACTTATTATTTATTAAACATAAATTTTAGAGCATAATGACAATTTTTATCGCGTGAGGAAAGACCCATTTTTTATTTGAAAAGTTGTCTACAGGATCTTTAGAGAAAATTGGAGTTTTTTCATTTGTTTCTTCCATGTTCATGGATAGTAATATTTTTGTTTTTATTTTATTAAAAACTACTTTTACTTTTATTATTAATTTTAACAATATTATTCATATTGATGCTTATGAAATAGATCGTCCATTTATTATTAAAGTTAAAACCATCAAAATGTAGGTTTTTTATAACATATAATTTAATCAATGATGAAATCATTATTTTACTCGCATGCTTGTGCTATTTGTGAATAAACATAAAATGTACTCATTCAGACTATTCATTTTGAACAATGAATAACTGACTTAAGATAATGGACTTCATTTTTTCCCTGAAAGCTTTATTGTGAGATCGATTTAAATCTTAAATGAATACTATTATTTGATTATTTAATTAGCATGGCTACAAGTCAGCGACTTTTTTATACAAAACAATTTTACTTTCATAATTTACCCTACACTTTTTGTTACGTTTTATTTCTCTTACATATGCACACATTTCATATTTGCACATATTCTTATGCGTAAATAGTGCAAAAATTATAAAAACCATTTACTCATGAATACTATTGACAATCATAAATCATTCTAAAGCCAACTTTGAATTGTAAAAAATTTTAATCATTTCTTTGAGAATTAATACGTCGTAACATACTATTTAATTATTACTAAATTACCTACTTTACTAATTTACTAAAACTAAATTACCTCAGACGTAAACAAAACATTTTTATTGATGGTAAACAAGTGAGCAATAGAATATTTTGAGATACGTGACTGCAAATCAATTTATTATTAATCGTTAATCGAGCCTTCTAAAATGCAACACAAATTGTTACATAATTCATATTTTTAACAATACTATCATATTTCATTGGTGATAATTACTACACATCAATATACAGCAATCAATCAGAGCAATAGAACATAAAATAAAGTCCTTAAACAATAATTTTAATTTCAAAGTATTTTTATTGTAAAAGTAAAAATCCATTTTTTTTACATATTATTTGTTGAACATTATACTTATTCTAAAGTTATTCATTATTATTTCATTATACTTATCCCATGCTTTGTCCTTATTTATTGCACGTAACAATGCGTGCACCTTCTCTCTTGTGCTTCCACTTACCTGGAGCGAGAGTCGTTCACAAAAATCATGGCAACCTCTGTTTGCGGCCATTCTCCAACTGTCAACCATTTTTATTTCAATTCGTTACATCATTTTCTTTCAAATGACATGAAATTGACTAAAAAAACATATAGCTGCAAATTATATTATTGAATTAATGACATTAAAATTAATTACAGGTAATTGCGGCTAATTTTTACAAGGCAACCGATCCTTAATCCATTGCATACATTCTCAAGATTTATTTAAAACTAGCTGATGCCCACGACTTCGTCCGCGTTGAAAAATATTAAGTAGCCTATCCTGTATCCCGTACGTCCAAATGTTTATCTACCAAGTTTCATGAAAATCAATTAATTCGTTTCAGAGTTATGGTGGAACATACATACATACATACAATACCTACACTTACAAATTTATTATTAGTATTGATTAATTTCATCAAAAAAACAGATACCTGCAGGATCAATCTGTGGGATCTTAGGCTATTACTCATCCAACAACCAAACCCAAAGCACTCAAACACAAGAGTACAACACACCTTTTTGTCACCAATATTTGTTTATTATTTATCACTTTCTGAATATATTTTTCTTTTGAATATGTTCAATAATATGATCAATAATCGTTCAGCTGAGCCTTATCCTTCCTTAGCCTGCTTTGAAATGCAGATCACCATAATCACAAGCACAGTACACAAATAAGCACACAAGCATTAGTTCAACAAATCTTATCGTGTAAAATGTAGTTTTCACTGCTATACTGCCTGTTTTTGTCATCAATACTAATAATAAGTCTGTAAGTGTAGGTATTGTATGAATGTATGTATGTATGTATGTATGTATGTATGTATGTATGTATGTATGTATGTATGTATGTATGTATGTATGTATGTATGTATGTATGTATGTATGTATGTATGTATGTATGTATGTATGTATGTATGTATGTATGTATGTATGTATGTATGTATGTATGTATGTATGTATGTATGTATGTATGTATGTATGTATGTATGTATGTATGTATGTATGTATGTATGTATGTATGTATGTATGTATGTATGTATGTATGTATGTATGTATGTATGTATGTATGTATGTATGTATGTATGTATGTATGTATGTATGTATGTATGTATGTATGTATGTATGTATGTATGTATGTATGTATGTATGTATGTATGTATGTATGTATGTATGTATGTATGTATGTATGTATGTATGTATGTATGTATGTATGTATGTATGTATGTATGTATGTATGTATGTATGTATGTATGTATGTATGTATGTATGTATGTATGTATGTATGTATGTATGTATGTATGTATGTATGTATGTATGTATGTATGTATGTATGTATGTATGTATGTATGTATGTATGTATGTATGTATGTATGTATGTATGTATGTATGTATGTATGTATGTATGTATGTATGTATGTATGTATGTATGTATGTATGTATGTATGTATGTATGTATGTATGTATGTATGTATGTATGTATGTATGTATGTATGTATGTATGTATGTATGTATGTATGTATGTATGTATGTATGTATGTATGTATGTATGTATGTATGTATGTATGTATGTATGTATGTATGTATGTATGTATGTATGTATGTATGTATGTATGTATGTATGTATGTATGTATGTATGTATGTATGTATGTATGTATGTATGTATGTATGTATGTATGTATGTATGTATGTATGTATGTATGTATGTATGTATGTATGTATGTATGTATGTATGTATGTATGTATGTATGTATGTATGTATGTATGTATGTATGTATGTATGTATGTATGTATGTATGTATGTATGTATGTATGTATGTATGTATGTATGTATGTATGTATGTATGTATGTATGTATGTATGTATGTATGTATGTATGTATGTATGTATGTATGTATGTATGTATGTATGTATGTATGTATGTATGTATGTATGTATGTATGTATGTATGTATGTATGTATGTATGTATGTATGTATGTATGTATGTATGTATGTATGTATGTATGTATGTATGTATGTATGTATGTATGTATGTATGTATGTATGTATGTATGTATGTATGTATGTATGTATGTATGTATGTATGTATGTATGTATGTATGTATGTATGTATGTATGTATGTATGTATGTATGTATGTATGTATGTATGTATGTATGTATGTATGTATGTATGTATGTATGTATGTATGTATGTATGTATGTATGTATGTATGTATGTATGTATGTATGTATGTATGTATGTATGTATGTATGTATGTATGTATGTATGTATGTATGTATGTATGTATGTATGTATGTATGTATGTATGTATGTATGTATGTATGTATGTATGTATGTATGTATGTATGTATGTATGTATGTATGTATGTATGTATGTATGTATGTATGTATGTATGTATGTATGTATGTATGTATGTATGTATGTATGTATGTATGTATGTATGTATGTATGTATGTATGTATGTATGTATGTATGTATGTATGTATGTATGTATGTATGTATGTATGTATGTATGTATGTATGTATGTATGTATGTATGTATGTATGTATGTATGTATGTATGTATGTATGTATGTATGTATGTATGTATGTATGTATGTATGTATGTATGTATGTATGTATGTATGTATGTATGTATGTATGTATGTATGTATGTATGTATGTATGTATGTATGTATGTATGTATGTATGTATGTATGTATGTATGTATGTATGTATGTATGTATGTATGTATGTATGTATGTATGTATGTATGTATGTATGTATGTATGTATGTATGTATGTATGTATGTATGTATGTATGTATGTATGTATGTATGTATGTATGTATGTATGTATGTATGTATGTATGTATGTATGTATGTATGTATGTATGTATGTATGTATGTATGTATGTATGTATGTATGTATGTATGTATGTATGTATGTATGTATGTATGTATGTATGTATGTATGTATGTATGTATGTATGTATGTATGTATGTATGTATGTATGTATGTATGTATGTATGTATGTATGTATGTATGTATGTATGTATGTATGTATGTATGTATGTATGTATGTATGTATGTATGTATGTATGTATGTATGTATGTATGTATGTATGTATGTATGTATGTATGTATGTATGTATGTATGTATGTATGTATGTATGTATGTATGTATGTATGTATGTATGTATGTATGTATGTATGTATGTATGTATGTATGTATGTATGTATGTATGTATGTATGTATGTATGTATGTATGTATGTATGTATGTATGTATGTATGTATGTATGTATGTATGTATGTATGTATGTATGTATGTATGTATGTATGTATGTATGTATGTATGTATGTTCCTCCATAACTCTTAAACGAATTAACTGATTTTCATGAAACTTGGTAGATAAACATTTGGATGTACGGGACACAGGATAGGCTACTTAATATTTTTCAACGCGGACGAAGTCGTGGGTACCAGCTAGTTACTTAATAAGTATTACCTATTAACGTTTTATTAATATTTTTGCGCATCCAATATTTTGAAAATACACAATCTTGTCGGCTTTTATAGTCATACTAATCCAGACTTTTAATTCCAGTATGCCTATGCTCATCCAGTATCATAAGATTGATAGTCTTAGAGTTCCGCGTTCTTCTAGTCCTTACTACCATTATGTAAATATGCCCAATATCCGCTACGTTATTGCAATATCAGCCTTAAGCATTAGTCTGTTTAACTGAGGCACTACAACCAAAAAGATTAATAGCTTTAACACTTTTCTCCAGAGTATACAGTTATTTTCACTTTGAGTAGGTTTTGAACCTGTTATTTTCTATTAAACCAATTAAAGGTACTATTAAAGAATTATGTAACTGTCGGCATTAAGAAAAAAATTATTTTACTGGCAAATTAAAAACTCTTGTTGGCTTTTTTAATGGTTTGTTTCCTAAGTGAATATAGTCACGATATACGACATAGCCTTACGACCTTATAACGAACGACCTTGCGAATGACAACCATATAAACCATATATAAAGTATGCAATAAGAAGTGTCCAATAACTGTACTTAATCGAAGTTATTGATTGTACAGATTTAAAAGGTATATTACTAGTATCAATGTGCGCACATGTTATGACATAGCTGTGGCTAATACAATGGCAAGATTAATAACGCGGACGTATCGCCGCCGCCGGGACCGTTATGCCAGCGACACGAGTGATCGCAGACCAACAAGGGCGGAAGAGATGGACCGGATAATAAAGCATCAGCTTGCTGCATCGTAACTCAATACCGTCGACGTAGAAATTGTCGGATACTACGTTGTGCAAAACTTTCCTCGTACAATATGGATAGTAATTGGCTGGTCTTCGCATTTAAATAATAACACCGTCGTCCCACAGGTCCCAGGGTTCCATTATTAATTTTGATTTTCCTTTGAGATTTTGTTATTGCATCAAGCACTTAATTCACTGTTCAGTGAATTCCATTCAGCTCCATGTGGCCTGCAATTTTACTAAAGCCTTGTTCAGTATAAAGTTGACGCCGGATGAAATATGCACCTAGGTTTACAATAACCAGCCTCGGTATACCGTGACCAGCACGCACGAAGAAACGCTAAACCTCACGCCGTTCGACGGAAGTGGCACTAGCATTGGTTTTTCATGCATCTCGCATTAAATTATTGTCGCTTTAGACATTATCATGACATGTCTATGAATCTTTTATTCGTCTCCTATAATAAATATTTATGTGCATTTATACAACTACAAAAGTGCTGTGGCTGTAACTTCCTAGTGTATTGTTTCAAGAGAAGTGTTCGCGGCTTGTTTATAAACAATAGCAATTTGCCTTTTGGCGTTAGGTCACGCCTGCTTAGTGATTTTCTACAATGTCTTTAGGGAAATCGTTGGGCTCTATCGTAAAATAAAATTTCGAACACAAACAAATTTTGCATTAGTATAAAAATTATCGTATTATATTTAACAATAATATGTTTTGCCATATTATACGATGAAAATTAAACGTTTGGCCAAAATCACCTTCAACCAACATTTGGCATAATATATTGTCACTGTTTAAATTATTATATATCGTGGTATACGTAAAAAGTAAGTGCATACTGTGCCAATGAATGCAGATAATGGTGAAAATGATGTGTTGGTTGATTTATGTACTATATACTGAGTGCCTATTGTTAGGTATTCAATTTGGTTTCGCGATTACTATATCATTGAAGAGGTATTGAAATATGCGGTTATTGTGAATAGAGAATAACTGTCGAGAGCTTGCATTGAGGAGGCGCGGCAATTAGCGGTGCAGGTGGTGAATGCGACCCTGCGGCCTTCGTACAACCAGGAAGGAACCTGTATATTTCCATTTGCATATTTATTGCCGACACGCTTCCCTAACTGGGACAAATCGATTACAAATGACAAATGCAAACAAGTGGGAATGGTTTATTTATACCTTTCATTTCACATTGTACGCTTTTCATCGAACCCGGTCTCGATCAAATATTACTTACTTACTTTTCTGTCATATTGAAAGCGTGTAAACGTCGCAACGTACATGTCCACCGTTTTTTAAACACGTGCTATAAACATTTGGTGAATGGTTGAAGTGTGAAGAGCGCTAATGAACAAGAATTTGTAGCAGCTGCTACTTAATTGCTACTTTTAATTTGATACGTGTAAAACGTATCAAATTAAAAGATGATAAAAGTTGTTTGCTTACATATGGAAATTTGTTAACACCATACAATAAAGGACGTCGTACTTGAAGTTTGATATTTCCTTGCATCCAAAAATTCTTTAGTTACAAAGTTCACGTACTTTTGTTTGCAAAGAATTTAAAAAATGGAAACTTTCCTGCATCGCTTCTCATTTCTTATACAAATATATACAAACAATCCTCAACCCTCGAAATTCTCACATAGCTGCCGAAGATTCTTGAAACTGCGAGTGAGTACAATAGGATTTGTTGTTTCTTGAATAATTCAATTTAACATAGGTTACTGCATCTTGTCGCCTGTTAACGCGTAAAGTATAGGGTATAGACTATAGGTATACTCTATGTAGTATAGGTACTAGGTACCTACTTCTTCAATCACTTAAGAATAAAGCTAACTGTTTATACAGTATACAGTACTTTAGAATCAGTTATATACATTGCGTATTGTTTCGTCCACATAATGTTTATAGAATAAACTCAAAAGTTACGTAATACGTGGTAAAACTTTGCTTAGCGCCATAGCTGATTTTCACTAAAACGGTCTATCTGCGTTTAAAGTGAAGATTATATTTACATGACTGAAAAATAATAATAATACATAATCTCTACAGTACTAAAGTTGATATCGTGAGGAGGATATATTAAAAGTATTTAGAATTCATAAGAATAACGTTCAGAAATGGGGTGTCGTATTAGTATTAACCGAATAAGAGAAGTTTTTCATTTGAATGGGAGCGTTGTCGGGTGTTCAGGGAACATTGTCGCTTCTGGTTTGCTGCTGGCGAGTGCCGGCAGGCTGGCGCAACTCAAAGGAAAGAAAATGATGTATGAAACAGGTGGATTGGGTAATGCCGGAATAACCCGACTAAGTCAAGGCGATTGCGAAACCCATTAAGTTATTAGACATCACCGATTCTCTAATTTGGCCGTACTATACATCAAAACCACAATAAACCTGTATGTATAAGTTACTCTATGCAATAAAAGATCGGCGGCCATATTGATGTGTTGCAATATGGCGTCTTTCATTTCAACTGCTTTGTTTGTTTGTTGTTTATTTTCGGATTTTTCGGCAAGCAGAGTATTGATTTTTATAAAACTTGCCAAAATTTTAGTGTTTAAATACTCTTTCTTCGTAGTGTTATATTTGGTGTATCGTGTTTAGTGTTCTAGATGCCGAAAGTAAGCTGCGAAATATGTGGCCTAAGAACGAGTCGCATTGATAATAAAAAACGAATATTTTTGGCCCAATTCCCGCTGGATGAAGATAGGTTAGTACATATTATATCTTGCTGCTGTTCTAAAACCATGTATAATATAGTTTATTGGGAGTTTAGTTCAAATTTTCGAATAAAATTGTGTTGCATATGTGTTGCATGTAAAGTGTAAACAATAGTGCAGTGCCATTTTTTATCGACAATCGGCAAAAATTTCTTTTTGATTTTATTGCACTGAATGATAAGAAATGAACACATGCATACACCCCAATGTACCAATTGGTTTGTTTTAGTTTTATTTTGCCTTTCTTTTTTATTTATATGTATATTTAACTAAAAAATAACATTTATTATTCATTTACTTTCTAGGTGCAGGCAAGACTTTGAAAAGAAAAAAACAACAAATGAAATGCTGTTCCATGTATCGGAATCTCTGCCAATCCATTGAACGATGAAGTTTTCAGTGAACTCCCTCTCCATATTGCTAATAATGCTGTAAGAGATGAACTCATGCATACACCCCAATGTACCATTTGGTTTGTTTTAGTTTTATTTTGCCTTTATTTTTTTATTTATATATTTAACTAAAAATAACATTCAATATTCATTTACTTTCTAGGTGCAGGCAAGACTTTGAAAAGAAAAAAACAACAAATGAAATGCTGTTCCATGTATCGGAATCTCTGCCAATCCATTGAACAATGAAGTTTTCAGTGAACTCCCTCTCCATATTGCTAAAAATCCTGTACAAACAACAAATGAAATGCTGTTCCATGTATCGTTCCAATCCATTGAATTACTTTATGAAATTATTATTACGTTATACATGACATAATCCAATTTTTATGTGTGTTACAGAACCTTCAACGTCGACCTTGGATACTGCCGTAATTAACTTAAAAAATAAATAGATCCTGCAGTCCTCAAAGATTTTATGTGAAGTTACTCTTGTGGCTAGGGAGCTGGGTGCCAAAATTTCTATATGATTTGTTCGTGTTAGGATGATGTACCATAAAAAAACATTAAGGACCGCGTCTGCCACCATGACAGCCCTGCGTTGTCAATTGAACGACGAACTAATCTCCTGGTATCAGTAATCCGGTTGTTCACGTCACTCGAACTGTTGAGCCTCCTCTTGTATCAGTAGTTCGGCGCTGGTGCTTTGTTTTCTAAGATACTGTATGTACACATAAGGCTCTTATAATAATATCAAGGAACTTCAATAAGTGTCCATTATTCAACCTCTTTATTTAATTAGCCACTTGTTATCAATGTATTTTGTAGAGATTCCTTGTGCATCAAATGCTCTAAGTATGGCCATATCGATTGACAGTGTAACTCTTCCTAGCATTTGATTTATCTTTTTTATATTTTTAAAGTTATTATTAATATACATATTTATTCCTCTTATCTTACTTCGAAATGTAAAACAATCGTCATGTGTGTACATACATCAGTACTTTAGAAAACAAAAGTTTTTCACCAGCGCCGAACTACTGATACAAAAGGGGGCTCAACAGTCCGGGTGAGGTGTACAACCGTACTACTGATACCAGGCGGAACAAATCATATACCAAAATGGCACCCAGCTAACCATTGTTTTTTTCGTTCACTGCTTCTCTGCTACTCCGTCAGTCGGCGATAACCGTAAACTGTATGATAGTAATAAAGCGATTATTGTAATTATTTGTTTTTTTATTTGTCAAATAATATTTAAAATTATGTAAGGCTTTTTTTGGGATTTTCATAAAACCATAGACTATAGAGTCAATTATACTATCGACCTTATTTATCGTAACAATAGCACATCCTTATTTTTATGTTCGTTATGTTGGCAGCATCGTACTTGTTAATTTTGGTTAGGTTGGTATTGGAGCAGTCCATCTTTGTCATAGAACAGTGGATTTCATTTTCAATGTATGGGAGTCCCGTCTCTTAAAACGTAGTGATTATATACTCTTTGAGTGCCGGCACACGCCGGGACAGTCCTATTCAAATGTCACTGTGAAATGTGCCCGCACCCCGGGCGCCACCCCTCTCTCGCCTCCACGCGGTTGCTAAAATGCCACTGGCCATAAGACACAATCAATTTCGTATTTGTACACTTCGCTTCGATCAGTCGTACCTGTGGATTTGTCGAATCGATAAATTTTATTTTTATATTGCATATTTTGTTAGTGGAAGCGATTGTTTCTCGTTCAATGTTACAATTAATGACTATATTTTTTGCTTTACAAATAAGCTGTTACGATAGTCTGTCAATGTTTCGCCACACATAGGTAATTTTAAAGTTTATAAGCGACTCCTCGACTTCGCACGGGTGCAATTGATTAAAGAAGCTTAACGATATATTTTTTTTAAATTTACTTTACTAGGTATTACAATTTACAAATAAAGTAACTTTAAGTAAGTATAATGTTGTTATAGATATAATTTAATACGAATAATTGAAAATGCAATGTGTAATGATAGTTAATACGATTTTACTTTATTATAACTTACTGTTTCTGAAACGTGTTAAAAGTTGGAAAGCAATTAATCAATGTCTTACATTGAAGTATAATGTACTATGTCTTACAACGTTTTATCTCCAAACAGAAACGTAAGAAATACAGCCCTTAAATACCTGAAAGATTGAGTTGGAAGCAATTGTCCCTTTTAACCAGTCGGCCTCATTAGCATGGCCCGATCACTTTGCCCTATCTACCTCCTCGGATTAATAGATTGGAGGTAAAGGTTCCCTTAGTTCTTAACACGTTTGTAATTAATACTTCTTTGAATTAATACTTTATTGGAATCAAAAGGGGTTTAAAAAATATTTGACACTATCTCGTCGAGAGAAATAGCTTACGATTGTAACAACGCACCGCAATTATTTCTTAGCTCTAAATAATATTGAACGTTACTTAGTATCTGATGGCGATACTTTCGCCGGCCGGTACTGTTATTTACAAATGAACGGTGTGATTATGGCTGGATCTAACTCCACGATAATTTAAATGTTCTCCCAGCACCACCGCGACCAGCTAAGATGGCCGCGATTACACCCGTGACTTCCTCTTATGGCAATCCTGTATCTCTGAATTTTGAATAGAATTATGGATAGTGTTTATTTTACGCGAAATTATACAATTAAATGGGTATGTCTATTTTAAATATTTGACTTGAAATTGCAAACTAGAACAATATTCTGCGAAGAACGAAGATACAATAGTATCCACCAAGTGTTGCTTTCTCATTAGTCAAATAGTTTGAAAGAATCTTAACTACATTTTAATTTTTAAATTTATCAATAGTTGCCGCTAGAGTAAGCCGCAAACAACAGCAAGTTGTAAAAAAAATTTTTAGGTACCAAGTGACGCGTTTCAGTTTTCCACATCTAATGAAATGAATATAGACCAAGAAAACAGCCTTGGAAAATATAATATACCTAAATTTATTTTGTCAACCCCTTCAAAATAATCCTAAGAGAAGCAATCAGGCAATAAGTTCTTATATCAAAACGGATATAAGTACTTTATTGCCTTTTTATACTACCGTACTGATTTATATAAGACATTATATTTCTATTTATATTTCATAAAAAAAAAAACAAATGAAGTGCACTTGTTAAAGTGCAAGTTTTTGGTGGTATCATTTTTAAAGGTCAAACTATGTTTATATTTATTTATATAATGAATTAAATCTTTATTACTGTTCCATGCATAGTATGTCAACTATAGTATAACGTGTTACCTATAACTGCGGCCCGCCCGCCGCGATTTCCTTGCGCGTCTTTCAAGTTTAGTTCGGAACTGCATCGATACCAATCTCACGTTTGCTGCTGACTAAATAACTAGTAAATTAGCGTACCAGGTAAATTATCTACCGAGGCTACTTATCTGTTAGTAAACTATAATAGTTTTAATTGCATTACTTGCTTCTTTTAATTAAATTTCTAACACACATACGTGTGTATAAATAAACTCGTGTAAAATCTTGTCTTGTTTCAGACATTGTAGAAGGTCGAGAAAAAGTTTCAGACAAGTGGTCTTCTCAGCTCTTTCAATGCTTTTGTCATGTCTTGTGTTGTGGCTGTTCGTACAAATGTCTCGCGAGTACAATAGAGTTGGGTAGCGCGAGATCTGTATCAAGAAAGACGACATTACCGCCTTCACTTGTGTTTACAAGTAAGATGTTTATTTTATCTTCACAAAACTTTGCTTCCAGTGTGTGCTGTTACCAGTTAATGCCGGTGTGTGTATTTATTATAAAAATGTTGAAAAAATTTATATGGAATGATTTTCTTTTGTATTGTTTGTTTACACGTTTTCTCAGGTTGTTGAAGTTTTTCCGTGCATTAAATGAATCGCTGATGTAGCGAAGTCCGACCTCTTGTCCTCTCTATCGCCGCCATTCGGGAGGAAGTTGTGCCTACTTAATGCAACTTTACAATGCCACGTCTCGACGCCCTTTGTGCACTTGTCGTGCGTTTGACTGGTTTGGAATAGTGTCTGCTGCTCTTCGCGGAAGCGAGATCAGCCGGACCGATTGGCAAGACACGCCGCCCCATGGTTCAATCTTATGTGAGATCGCTTATGGCTACTGTACTGTAAAAGCCAATTATTGTTAGCTTTCTCGAGAGTTCTTTGGAATAAAAGTTCCTATCTTAGGTCCCAATGTGAAGAAGCAATTAGGTGTCCTCACCCAATTGTTTTTATTTTATCTTCGTATTAGTTTCATACTCGAGGGATTTTATGTCACAAATCTCAAATATTAGTCAGGAAGGAAACAACTCAAAAACTCCATCATCTTAAGTGCGCTATGGTTCGTCTCTGCCTATATATCAAATTATTGTAACAAAAATTTTTTCATTGAAAATTCATGATGGATCGTCGCAAAAATCTATGATTGATTCGTGCTGTATTATTCGTAGCTTTCATAAGAGTCCTTTTCGCGAGTTCGCGTTTGCGGCTTTCCGCGCCCCTTCAATCCATATGATTGATTGCCTGTTGGCAAACTTCATATGTTTGGTAGATAATTTTGTATTTCAGCCGTAAACAGATTACGTATGAAAAGAATCATCGCTTTCGTTGAATTTCCTACGGCGCTCTTCTGAACGCTCATCGTGACGAAGCATTTTCCACAAACGATTACACATACACGACTGTATTTACAAATTCCCCTGTTCGACTTAAATGTTTTATGTATTGCTATTAGTTTATTTTAGCGAAATACGTAACACAGCGTAGTTCATAATAATTATTCAGCGAACTAGAACTGGTCAATTCACGCGAGAAATGAAAGTGACTGTCAAGAATACCATATATTCGTAGTTCTTAAAACATGATCGAAGTCTTTATTTTATGATATGGTTGTAGAATAGAACTAAACAGAACTTTTACCGGAGAACTCTACAGATTTTCTAACGTTCCTATCAGATGACGTACAAATTGATTTGCACTCACTCACCGTAAGAGCATTGATTGGCCGACACCGCCAATGCCGATTGAATAAAGACGTTGTCTCGTTTATACGGCGTACATTAAATTGTTACAGCATTTATTATTGTTTTGGAATGTTTCTATCAATCAGTGTCAATTTAATGCAACAATTTTATTCCATTACCTCTAACAATGTCTAGCAACTCCGTTCATATTTTAAAGATTTTTTTTTAATTTTCATTCTGTTTATTTCATATGTATATCTCGATTATCATTTAATTATCATAACTGTACTGTAGAGATATCTTGTTAAAAATATTATAGATTAACGCGTCGAATCTTATAACAAATAAGATCAGTATGCATTTGATCAAGGAACCAACTGCAAGTTCTCCTGTTTGGTTTATTTTGCATCAAATTTATCTTATTAACTTATCGTATGCTAGAGTATCCACTAATCTATCAAATCCAGGAAGACCTCCCTCATATACTTTTCTGTTGGCGTTAGTTTTTTATTTTATCTTATATGATCGCTTAGGAACTGTACTTTTTTCCCTGGATGAAGGTACCCATGTCCTTTTTTGTATCAAAACGTGTATGCAAAATTTCATGATGATCGGTTGAGAGGTTAGGCATGAAAAGGTAACGGACAGACAGGCAGACAGACAGTTACTTTCACATTGTGTCAGGGTTGGCGAGCTGGAGACGAGAGATTGAGACTTCGGATATCTTCTAGACTTTATTTAATTTAAGTACAATGTTAAATAATATTATACGTGACGGACACACGACATACATTCTAGATCGAGCCATAGGCAAGTGAGTGTTGCCCGCTCAGTGATGCATTAGTCTATACCTAACATCTTCCCTTTTTATAAAAGAAAATAAAAATAAATGTAAGTACAAAATTGGCTCAAGACATATCTAATACTAGGCTTACACAGTGTGAACGCAGCTATATTAAATGACAGTGACAGACATCGAGCTCAGGTAAGTACCAAATGTCAAATATCTACTTGTCAAGTGACACATGTCAAATTGACAACTTAATTGCTAAAGTACAAATAACAAACATTTGCTGTTTAGGTTACATAATTAATTATACATTCATTCCTCTTTCAAAATAAATGACTATTTTTAGAATCAACAATTTTTTTATAGCATAAGACGTTGTTAAAAGTCTGTTTGCAACTCGGCATAACGCTTGGGCTGTTTAATTTCGCGTCCATAACGTGTAGTGATTGTAGACTGTTTATCTTCTGAAATTTTGTCTTGTGTACTAATTTGTGTTTTTGTTTCAGGTGTGTCAGTAATGGAAGTGAATGGTTTCAGTATGTGTTCCCGATTCCGTCGAAAAGTACCTTGAGGAGATGTGATGATGTAGCTACGTGGATGTGAATCTATCTCTGAAACAATGCCTGGGATCCAAGTGCCATGTGTCTTGAGTTTAAAATAAATTTTATCGCCTTCATTCAGAGGTGACAAGTGTTTTGTATTTTTATTATAATAAAGTGATGTTTTCAAATTGTGTTTTTCAATATTTTCCTTTAAACTTTTAATATCTACAGTTTGAGATGAAAGTGAGAGGTCTGTAATAGGTAGTTTAGTGCGTAATTGTCTTGACATGCACAGTTGTGACGGGGAATAGCCAGTCTTTTTTGGAGTATTCCTATATGTTAACAAAGCTAAATAAGGATCGGTATTGTCCGACTTACATTTCTTTAACATATTCTTAATAGTGGCAATGGCTCTTTCTACCATTCCATTTGATCTACTTAGATATGGGCTTGATGTAGTATGTTTAATTTCCCATGATAATGTAAATTCTTTAAATTCTTTACTATTAAAGGGGGGACCATTGTCAGAATTAATTACTTCTGGAATTCCATGACGCGCAAAGATTGATTTTAAGTTAGTAATAATTGTTTTTGAAGTAGAATCTGGATTAAGTAATGGGCTTATTACACTTTACAATTTCAAGGATTCCAATCTAGGAAATCGGAAGGTGTGATCGCAGTTAGAACAGATTGTATTCAACTTGGCCAAATTGGAAGCCCCAATCTCTCTGTTTCCTTAAATTGAATAGTGTAATCGCGCCGCTTCGATTTAGGACGTTTAGGCCTGTCCACTTAGAAAATATATCGATGTTTTTTTGTCGATGCGATACCTTAGAATATTGTTCTATATTTTAAGTATGAGGCTATGCATCTGTTAGAAACATCGATGTTTTCTCAAAAATCTACTACTTTTTCTAACATTGCATCACAAAACTGTAGTCATACAAACAAATCACAGTTTTTAATGATCTATTACTCCTACAACAGCACTTTTCTTGTCCGCACGCCTGTTTTTGTATTAAAGGATGTTCAAGGAATCTATATAACTTAGAGAAAAAATGCCTTTTGGCAGCCGAAATGGAAGTACATTTCTTATTTATTTTAATTAAATAACCATTAATAGTTATAATAATAATTTTTAAATTCTATTTAAAATAAATTCTACAAATATATACCTATTGATATACAAACCGAACTTGATTCAATATTTTATGAAAATACATCGATACCTACATCGAGTAAATCAGGGTTCCCCAAACTATTTTGGACAAGTGACCCCTTTTCAACAATGAACTGTTACCTCAGACCCCCATGGTCAAATTACCTACTTTTAAGACCAACCCCCTTATTCATAATGGTCCGCTAACTTAAAGCAGCTATCTATCTTAGTCTATCTTTAGTTTTTTCCTATTGGTACAAAATACCTAGGTACTAAGGTGCCAATTAGAAAACTTTGCACTTGGTTAAGTGAGTGAAGTTGATTTCATTTTCTCGTCAAAATTTAACAAAATAAAAAGACAATCCAATTCAGTAAATATCAAGTTTAATTTATAATTATTACAAATTAATACATAAAGCATCTTAAGTTGGTAGGAAATTATATTTTAAAAACTATTAATTCGCAAAGAGAAAATAAAACATTCAGTGCGATGGATGAACCTGGTGACTATCTACCAATCTAGCTACATCCGGTTCAATATTAGTGAGTTGCAGCCTTAAATCTCCACGTTCGTTGATTTTCAAACGGTTTCTTTGTTTTGTCAAAATGTTTGTTACCACACTGAAGCTTTTTTCAACTAGATATGATGATGGAAAAGCGATAAGGTATTTTTCAGCAATGTTCCACAATGTAGGATACTGTGTTTCAATTTTGCGTTGCAACCAGAACTTCTGATAGCCTTGGTTGAACTTTTGCTTAAGCTCTTCGTCTGTGCTGATGGTAATCAACTCTTCTTGCATTATCACATTGGCTTCTTCTATGGCTGTGGTGTTATACGGATTTATTATCCATTGAGGAATTTGTAAATTTAAAAGATCATCAAACCTCTCCGTAAAATCCTTGTGTAATGCGTCCAAGTGAGTAACATATAATAAAATGTCATCATCTTGAAGCATTTTTGGTAATTTTGACAAATGCGGAAACTGCGAATATTCTTTTCTGCCTAAATTTTGTTTATAAAGAACTAGTTTACCCACGAAGGCCGATATTATTGATTTTGTTTTAATCAAGTTAAGATCATCACCCTGTAGTTGCAAATTAACTTTGTTGAACATTCCAAAGATATCAGTCAAGTAATAAATATCTGTTTTACAATTGTTCAGATTTTCTTTCAAATTCGGATCTTTTTCTTGTAAAAACTCCAACACAGATTCAAAAAGGGCTGAAAATCTTTCTAAGCAAGAGCCTCTTGATAGCCAGCGAACTTCAGTGTGCAGAAGTAACCGAGTAAAGACTTCGTCGTTTTCGTCACATAGTTGAGCAAATAACCGAGAGTTCAAAGAATTGCTTCGAATCTTGTTGATAGCATTTATTACATATTGTAAAGACTTATGCAATCTAGGACTCAGCTTTTTTGCTGCTAAATGCTGCCTGTGAATCACACAGTGAATAACCAGTACATCAGGCAGTTGTCGCTTTAAGTGAGCTATAAAGCCACGATGACGACCAACCATAGACGGTGCACCATCAGTCGCAACAGAAACAATATTCTTCCATGGAATAGCTTTATCAGTAAAAAAATGTTCCACGGCCTGAAAAATCGATTCTCCTCTAGTATCAGTCTCTAAATATGCAGCAAAAATCAGTTCTTGGCACATATTTTCATCTTTGATAAATCGAACATATCCTAACAATAGAGCTTCATTGCCGGGTAATGTAGACTCGTCCAACTGGAGAGAGAATCTGCGGGTCTGTAAGAACTTGCATAAAATGTTTTCCACATCGCGTCCCATCTCATCTATGCGTCTCTGAACGGTGTTGTTGCTCAAAGGTATTCTCTTTAAAATATCATGTGCGGGTTTGTGCAATACATTGTTAAGGACCTCCGCAATGGCTGGTAAGATAAGCTGCTCTCCAATTGTATGGGGTTTCCCCGACTTCGCTATTAGTAAAGATATATTATAGGACGCTCGTAAACCATCATTGTCTCGAATAGATGATGACGCAAACATCGATCCTATGGATGGCCTTTTGTCTAGTTTTTCTTTCAGTGCTTGAAAATATGACAAGGGCTTACTTTTTTTGTTAGCATGTACTCTTGATAAGTGGTCATCCATTTTTGAAGGCTTCATGGCATCGTTACTAAATACTTTTTCACATATGAGACACATCGGGAAGTGTTGATTTGATGGAGATGCAATAAATCCGAACTTCAAGTAGTCCAAACTGTATTGTCTGCATTTTTTTTTCGTGTCCGCCATCATAAAACTTTCAGTAATTCTGCAAACAAAAAAATAAGGAACCTAAATAAAAAACAATAATAAACTGTTAAATTTGCACACTATCTTATTTTTATCACACTCAGTTAATGGATTCTTGTTAAGTATTACTGACTTACTCTTTGATAAACTTTGATACCTATATTGGGAAGTAACTACAGTAGGTAATTAGGTATAGAAACTTCGTATTAGGTAATTAGGTAGAATAAGAACGAAAACCAAAGACTTAAGTGTTAGTAATTTTTACAAATACAATTATACATACCTATTTAAAATATGTTGTATGTTGTGTTTAACACTTTTTCAGTCACTTTACTTCACTTAATTTAGCTTTGTAATAAGTTTGTAATCTCTTGAAATAAATGAGTACTTAGCTATATGAGTTTTTATCGTTCAAGCTCCAACGAATTTCAAAACGCAAATGAACTTTCAACCTAAATGCAAGCTCGTTAAATAGTAAAATATCAGGAACATGTTTGGACTTGATCATGAATTCGTTCGTCTTAATTCGCGTAAAGCCGCTATCACACTATTCAATTTGAACGATTCCAATTTAGGAAATCGGAAGGTGTTGTGGCGTGGCGATATTCGTGCCATCCCACTCACACACACGCATACGAGTGCACGAGAGAGCGAGACGGAAAGCGCGAGGGTTTCCAAGCACGAAGCCCCGACTCCCGAGTCAGTCCGCCACTTGCCACGGCACGCAACACACGCGCAAAGCTGCGTACGACGTTTTCTCGCCTCCGCCTCGCACCGTGTACTCGCACCTCACATCCTACTCGAAAACATATCCTTCTGAGTGATAACCTTTATAGGAGACTATTAAGGAAGAACGTGTCCCTGTATGGAATAAATCTGCGCACCTGACAACGCCTACTTTATTTCGGTACTCTGTATCATCGTCACCGCACCCGGTCATCCCGCACAGGGACATCCTTCATTGGTGACCCCGACGTGATGTGAAAAACAGGCAATAAGTGCCACGGTGCATTAACGATAACACCGGCTCGCCGCCGTGTCCTACGGCCTCGCCCTGTCGACGTCGCGTCATACCTAACTAGGTACTCATTGAGGAATACCTAAAGCGCCGGTAGAGTATGCCTAAGTACATGGATCGTCTTTCGCCGACACCGAACGCCAACGTATACCCACGTCGTCGTGAAATCAACGCGTAAACACCGACGCATAGCTACACGGCGTCCTGCGACATCCGATACCTACAAACATCTCGACGAAACACGACGCCGGCCGGCGACAACAGAAACATCTCGACGCGAATTGCGGCAGTTCTCATTCAAAAGGAATTCAAAACTTAATGTCGTGAACGAAACCTGAAACTTACAAACAGTGCAGTGCATAATTATTAAATATATACAAAGACAACACTTACCACACTCTCACGCATTCTTATACTTAGTGACATATCTTATTGTTAACGGGGAGACCTCGAAATAATTTTGTTTTTTTAGCGGGCACCTCGTGTTTGTCTTGTATTTGCGTGACTATACTTTTAATGTATCTCACATGTATTTAGGTACTTATACCTCAATTTTGTTTACGTATTACGAAACTATTTTTATTTAGCTCTTAAAATTAGATATATTTTAGGTTGTTAGCATAAGTCAAACATTTGACAACCGTACCACTTCCGGTTTCCGTTATGTTTTTATTACTAGTTCCGTCATCCCGGTTTTGATTCCTTGTGCTTCCCTTTTCTTCCACGATAATGGCAACATCCGAAGAACAGATTAAACTCCTCCAGGAGCAGCTTAAGCAGCTACAGGACAACCAAGACCGGCGTACAATGGCAGTAGCAGTTAAATTACCTACGTTTTGGATCAGTAATCCTTCCGTCTGGTATGGCCAGGTAGAGGCACAATTTGAAATTGCCGGCATTACGCAAGACAAAACTAAATACAGCCATGTGGTGGCGATGTTGGACTCAAAAATTGCCGGCGAAGTAGCTGATATTATCGAACACCCACCGGACACCAACCGTTATGAGCACCTCAAGTCGGAACTGATTAAGCGTCTATCTGCTTCGAAGGAAGACAGAGTCAGGCAGCTCCTTGGGGAAGAAGAAATCGGAGATCGGAAACCATCGCAATTTTTGAGACGCCTCCGCTCATTAGCCGGATCAGAATTTAAGAGCGACGACATAATTCGACAACTTTGGATGCGCCGCTTGCCGGGTAACGTGCAGGCTATTTTAGCAGCGCAGGAAGATCTGCCTCTAGAAAAGGCAGCGGATATTGCAGATAAAATAATAGAAGTAGCAACGCCTGGGGTGCACGCTGTTACCACGGAGCCATCCGAACTGTCTCAACTCTCCCTTCGAGTGGAACAGCTGACAAAAGTAGTCGAAGCTCTTAGCGAAGACTCGCGTTCACGTTATCGCTCACGTTTGGACAGAGACGGATCAAAAGACAGTTCCAGGTCATCATCGCGTTCTTCCTCCCTATGCTGGTACCACCGTGCATATAAGAATAAGGCTAGAAAATGCGTTAGCCCTTGCACCTGGAATGACCAGAACCAGGGAAACGCGAGAAGCAGTCAGTAGATGCGGCGACTGACTGCAACAGGTCTTGCCGCCGTTTGTTTGTTACAGACAAAACAACTGCACTCAGATTCCTTATCGACACAGGTAGCGACCTTTGCTGCTATCCCCAACGGCTAGCCAAAGGTCGCGCCAAGTCTTCAACAGGCTACCAACTCGCCGCAGCCAATGGTAGCACCATCAATACTTACGGCAGCATTTCCCTACGCCTCAACCTTGGCTTACGTCGCGATTTCCAGTGGAGTTTCACAATCGCTGATGTAGAGACCCCAATAATAGGCTCGGATTTTCTCAGTTATTACAACCTGCTCCCTAATCTCCGTTACAAACGTTTGATCGACGGAAATACAAGTTTGACTACTTCGGCTTCAATCGCCCAAATCAATCAAGTAAGTGTCAAAGCCGTATCCGTCAACGAGTTTTCACCCTTCTCCAAACTTCTTCTGGAATTTCCGGATTTGACTCGACCTCCAGGCCTCCCACGGCAGGTGAAGCACACCACGGTTCATCATATCGTTACAACCGAAGGCCCGCCAGTTTCCTGCCGTCCGCGCCGTCTTGCACCGCAGAAGCTGGTCGCTGCTAAAAAAGAATTTGACGATATGGTCAACTGCGGTACAGCTAGACCATCGGACAGCCCTTGGGCCTCACCACTACACATGGCAAAGAAAGGAGACGAAGGGTGGCGGCCGTGTGGAGACTACCGCGCTCTGAACGCCAGAACTGTACCAGACCGGTATCCCGTTAGACATATTGCGGATTTTTCGCACAACATTGCAGGAGCCACCATCTTCAGCAAAATCGACCTGGTTAAGGCTTACCAACAGCTCCCTGTACACGAGGCCGACATCTGCAAGACCGCAATCACCACGCCATTTGGCTTGTATGAATTTCCCTTCATGACTTTCGGTCTTCGAAACGCAGGGCAAACTTTCCAGCGTTTCATCGACGAAGTCATGAGGGGACTCAACTTCTGCTACGCTTATGTTGATGATCTCTTGGTGTTCTCACAAACACCTGGAGAACACCTGGAACACCTGCGCACAGTTTTCCAGCGGTTGGCTAACTATGGCTGCGTAGTTAATGCATCTAAGAGTGTTTTCGGCGTTAACGAGGTCACTTTTCTTGGATATAGAATCAACAAAGACGGCACACGTCCGCCTACAGAGAGGATTGAAGCGCTGCAAAAGTATCCCTTGCCGAAAACCGTACAAGATCTTCGCAGATTTCTAGGTATGATAAACTTTTATCGCCGATTCCTCCCTAATGCAGCAGAACTGCAAGCACCTCTCATCAACGTGCTAACTTCATCCAAGCTCAAGGGAGCAAAGCCAGTGCCCTGGACGTCCGAACTCGAACTTACATTCCAGAAGTGCAAGGATAGCCTAGTTAGCGCTGCTCTCCTTGCTCACCCAGTTAGCGACGCCGCATTGGGTCTCTTCACGGACGCCTCTTCAGTACACGTGGGATCTTGCCTCCAACAAAAGATAGGCAACCACTGGCAGCCTTTGGCCTTTTTCAGCAAGAAACTCACAGACAAACAAGCTCAATGGCCCGCGTACTACCGCGAACTCCTTGGTGTATACGAAAGTGTACTACACTTTCGCCACCTTCTCGAGGTTCAACATGTAACAATCTACACGGACCACAAGCCTCTCATCTACGCTTTTACCCAACGCCGTGAAAAGCTTCCTCCTGTCCAGCTCAACCAACTGACCTTCATCTCCCAATTCACAACCGATGTTGTACATGTGAAGGGAGAGGACAACGTGGTTGCTGACGCTATGTCAAGGATCGAAGCTATCACCCTAGAAGCAAGTTTCGCAGCGCTGGCAGACGAACAAGCCACAGATGAGGAGCTACAGAATGCCATGACAAACTCGTCCCTCAAACTGGAGAAAATCTGTATTCCTGGTTCTGACATCTCCATCTTCTGCGACGTGTCAACGGGAAAGCCACGACCATTTGTGACGCCTTCTTTCCGCCGCAGCTACTTCAGCAAAATCCACAATCTCAGCCACCCCGGCGCGCAGGCTTCGGCACGTTTGGTGGCTGACCGCTTTGTCTGGCCGGCGATGAACAAGGATTGTCGTAAATGGGCTCGTGAATGCCTGCCTTGTCAACGCAGCAAGGTGTCGAGGCATACCATAACGCCATTAGGAGGGTTTACTGCTCCGACTCACCGTTTTCGCCACGTTCACATCGACATTATTGGACCAATGCCTTCCAGCAAGGGCTTCCAATATTGTTTAACGGCTGTAGACAGATTTACCAGATGGCCAGAGGTTTGGCCCATGGTCGGCATCACGGCAGAAGAAGTAGCCGATACCTTCACAACTGGGTGGATTTCTCGTTTCGGTATCCCATCCATCGTAACAACAGACCAAGGTCGACAGTTCGAATCTGCCTTATTCAAAGCTCTTTTGGAACAATGCTCTGTCCTGCGCTCACGCACCACTAGCTATCATCCATGTGCGAATGGTATGGTGGAGAGATTACACCGCCAACTAAAAGCAGCACTCATGTGTCACGGTGGCACATGGTGCGCTGCTCTACCACTGGTACTTCTGGGTATGCGAGCAGCTTTAAAAGAAGACTTGCGAACGTCGGCTGCCGAACTCGTGTACGGCGAACCACTCCGACTACCCGGAGAATTTTTGAGTCCCTCAACAGGGAACGGTTCTCTTGTAGACGTCTACAACTTCACGTCGCAACTGCGAAAGCACATGGCTGATCTTAAACCAGTCGCAGGATCGCACCACACTGAACGTCGCCCATTCATATTCAAGGATTTGTTCACTTGCACGCACGTGTTACTACGAGATGACTCTGGGAAATTTTCAATGAAGCCACCCTATACAGGCCCACATCCAGTTATAAGCAGGGATGACAAAAATATCCGCATTACCGTGGGGAATAGGGAGGTCCAAGTCAGTCTGGACCGAGTAAAACCGGCGTTTATCGAAGAAGCACAAACTTCTCCTTCATCAACTCCACTCCTTGCTCCTTCACCAATTCCAGTCCTTACTCCACCCACACCAGCAATCGCAGTCTCACCCAAAAGGTCGGTTCAAGCCGATCCACAACCACCCCCTTCCAAATATGTCACTCGATCAGGACGTCAAGTACACTTTAAGACGCCCATTGACATGTAATTATAGAGTAGTATAAACATAAGTAGTTCTAAGTACTTTATTGTTAAAATGTTCGTGTTGAGGGTACTTCTCTCCGTGGGTGGGTGGTGTGGCGTGGCGATATTCGTGCCATCCCACTCACACACACGCATACGAGTGCACGAGAGAGCGAGACGGAAAGCGCGAGGGTTTCCAAGCACGAAGCCCCGACTCCCGAGTCAGTCCGCCACTTGCCACGGCACGCAACACACGCGCAAAGCTGCGTACGACGTTTTCTCGCCTCCGCCTCGCACCGTGTACTCGCACCTCACATCCTACTCGAAAACATATCCTTCTGAGTGATAACCTTTATAGGAGACTATTAAGGAAGAACGTGTCCCTGTATGGAATAAATCTGCGCACCTGACAACGCCTACTTTATTTCGGTACTCTGTATCATCGTCACCGCACCCGGTCATCCCGCACAGGGACATCCTTCAGTGTGATCGCAGTTAGAACAGATTGGATTCAATTAAGAGTTTATCCATTTTCAACTCTATATCTTCGATTTAGAAATCAATTTAGCGTAGTGTGATCACGAGCTCACTACTTAGATTCCTAAATAGGAATCGTTCAAATTGAATAGTGTGATAAGCACTTTATCGTCAAATAGAGAGCAAGTCAAAACGCCGCTGAAAGACGTACGCTCCAACTCAATCTTGCACAAACTTGTCCACATAGACTTGCCGAGTTTTTCATCTTGTACGAACTTGAAACTTTACATTCCTGGAACATTATTTCCTACAAAAATATTAATTATTCTTAGTACACGTAACACAACATAAACAATACAGTAACTACCTACTTACCTATCTTGAAAGTTTTAAATAAGAACTTGTGTTAATATAATAGGGGTCGATTTTTAGACCTCGTCGACCCCCAAAATCACTTTTCGTTTATGTCGACCCCTAGGAAACCGATATCGACCCCAAGGGGTCGATATCGACCACTTTGGGAATCCCTGGAGTAAATCAATAGTTTTTGAAGTGAATAGTTAAAGCAAGGTTAAAGACAAAAAATAATATTGATAAATAAATAATAATTAATATTGGTGTGTTATGTAGGTCCTACATAAAATCTAACATAATTTTGTAGATTATTATATTATTCATATATAATTATTTTTTAATTACTTGGGCTTTGAACAATCGATTGAATTGATCAATTTAAAAAATAATTTTAGTTTATGTCTTATAATAACTTGTGTAACTATATGTATTATTATTAATATTACATACCTATTTTAGACATATTTGAAGATTTCACATACCAATTCATACATTGTGATAGGTTTATGATTTTTATAAATAATAAACAATCAACTGTCTGTGACATATAAATAAAGCTAACTTAAGTACAGTAATTACATACATATTTAATTTAAGTGATAGTTTTATTTCATTAATTTAATACGATATATCGATACAAAGCGAAGTATCGGGCATCCCTACTGCATGCACAAGTGTTGCCACATTTGTGGAAGCAAAATCCGTACCGCATTTCACTACGCCTTCACTACTTTGCTAAATTGAAATCGAAGTAGGATAGTGTGATCGCTCCGGTCACAATTTCCTAGTCAGTCTGCGCCCGCGCTTTGATCAGAGTGGACGTGTAGACTGTAACACCGACGTGCTATGACTGTTGCGGAAGCGGCAGCTCTGCCTATTCAATGTACTTTGTACTAATTTAATTAATAGAAATGTATAGAGAAATAAAAAAATAAAAGTAACATATTTTTTTTTAGTTTAATATTTTCTATAATACTTATATGAAACTACAAGAGCAAAATTTGTTCGAAATTCCGTGTTAGAGGTTTCTTTAGAATTTAATTATACGGAGTGAAGTATTAAAAATCGTATATCGATTTGTAGATATCAAAAATCTGTATAATCCATACTAATATTATAAATGCGAAAGTAACTCGTCTGCTACCTTTTCACGCCTTAACTACTCAACCGATCATCATAAATTTTTACATACACGTTGTCAGGGATACAGGAAGGACCAGAAAGGAAGACCAGTCTTTGTCAGAAGACCAGAAAAAAAGTACTGTTCCCGAGTAATCGGCTAAAAATTTAAAGAATAGAGCGCCACTGTCGCATGGCGGCGCTACCGTGGTCACATTTATAACGATGTCAGGCATTATTACTCATATATTTTCTTTTTCAACGCGGACGAAGTCGCGGGCACCAGCTAGTAATATTATATTTGGTTTAAACTTAAAGAAATAAAATCAATAACTATTTGTAAATGTTATTGATTTTATTCATCTTAGATATAAAATCCTAATCATCATTTAATTCATAACAAGGCTTATCATTTAGTAATTTATCGGTAGGTATGGCAGCATGTCACATGCTAAAAATGTGTAATGTATACCGAGAAATCTGTATTCTGGCAACATTACAAGTTAGATTTCTTAAATTGCATAGTGTGATCACAAGCTCACTACTTAGGTACCTAGATTGGAATCCTTGAAATTGAAAGGTGTAATAGGGCTTTAAGGCTAATTCTATGTACTTCGAATAATAATCGATGACAATTAAATATTTAAGACGGTCTATTTCAAATATATCTATTCCTACTTTATTGAATGGTATTAATTTATATTCATGATGAAGCAATGGTTGCTTGGAATTATTTCTGCGGAAAGTAAGACAAATATGACAATGATTTATGTAATTTTCAATATCATTGTTCATTTGAGGCCAAAATACTGTTGTTTTTGCTAAACGAATGCAACTATTAATGCCTTGGTGACCTGCGTGTACCAATTTTAATATATTAAGCAACATTATATATATTCTCTCATATTTTCCGGAATGATAATGTTATTACCTTTAAATAGTATGTTATTGACTACATGTAGTTCATTCTTTAATAAGAAATATGGTCTGACTGACTGACTGACAGATCTTTTATGTTCAGGCCAACCATTTAAACAATATGTTAAAACTTTACTTAATATTGGATCTTGTTTAGTATTTTCCTGAATTTCTAATAACTTTTCTTTACTCACTGATAGACTTGAGAACATAAGGTTGATGTGAAGGTCGAGATTTTCCTCCAAATCAGTGAGAGTGCCTTCGGGAAGAGCTGCTCGTGAAAGTGTATCTGCGATGTACAGATATCGTCCCGGTTTGTATACTACATTGAGATCATAGGGCTGTAATCTCAACATTATTCTTTGCAACCTGGGTGGAATGTCAAAAAGTGCTTTTTTGAATAGAGTAATAAGAGGCTTGTGGTCAGTTTGTACAGTTGTTCTTCTTCCATAAATGTATTGGTGAAATTTAGTGCAACCGAACAAAACTGCTAACAATTCTTTCTCAATTTGTGAATATCTTTGTTGACAATTTGAAAGGGAAGCTGATGCATATGCTATGGGCTGATTTGTATGCAAAATCACTGCTCCTAGAGCATCTTTGGAAGCATCAACTGATAATGTAAGATCTTTTTTTGGATCATAATAAGTGAGTACTGGAGTTGAGCTAATCAGTTTCTTGACATTAATGAATTCTGATTGATGTTTATGTGTCCATACCCATTCATTTTTATTACTCAGTAGTTGTCTGAGATGCGAAATCTCTTGTGACAGATTCTTAATAAAAGGACTTAAGTAATTAACCATGCCTAGGAATCTTTGAAGTTCTGTTATATTAGTAGGATTGGGCATGTTTTGTATTGCCTCAACCTTAGATGTGTCGACTTGAACACCATCTTTACTAAATATATGACCTAAATATTTTACTTGCGATGAACAAATTACTGACTTGTCATTGTTAAATTTTAAGTTTATTGACCGTGCTCTGTCTATGACTTTTTGTAGTATTTCATTGTGTTCATTTATATCTTTACTAAATATAAGAAAATCGTCCATCATTATTTTCACACCTTTAATGTCTCTAAAATGTTTAATCATCTCGCTATGAAAAATTTCTGGTGCTGAACTTATGCCAAAGGGTAAGCGTGTAAATCTGTACCTCCCAAATCGAGTAATGAATGTACACAGCTTGGAGGAATTCTCTGTTAATCTCAGAGCCCAAAAACCCTTGTTAGCGTCTAAAGTTGTGAAGTACCTTGACCCGGAGAGATCGGATTTGATTTCATCTATAGTATTAAATTGAAAATGTGGTCTCATGATCGCATCGTTGAGTTTACGAGGATCAATGCAAAGTCTTATTTTACCATCTTTTTTTGTAGTTAAAACTATTGGACTTACCCAGTCTGTGGGTTCCTCGACTCTTCGTATGATGTCCTGTTTTTCCAGCTCTGCAAGTTCTTTCTTGAGAGGCTCCCTGAGTTGAAAAGGGATTCGTCTGCAGGATGCGACGACTGGAGTGGCATCTGGCTTGAGTTTTAACTCTACTTCGAGGTCTTTGATACACCCTATTCCATTTACTAAATCATGTGGAAGTTGAGGAATGAAGTCTACTTTGTGAACAAGCTTAATTAACTTCAGTGTTTTGCAAGTGTCCCTTCCTATAATATTTTTACACTTTAGGTCGACTATGTGGAAGTTTACAGTAATGTTGTTATTTTTATGCCTAATTTGTATGTTGCATTGGCCTGTAGTTGGTATTATTTCACCACTGAAAGATGATAGCCTGTGGTTACTTTTTTGTATGATGTTTGGTGACAGTTGAAGTGTATGGAAGGTTTGTGCTGATAGTATATTTGTGTCTGCCCCTGTATCTAACACAAAGTCAATATTCTGATTGTTTATAGTTAATTTAGTTGTCCAAGGCTGTTGATCGCCTGAATTAACACAAAATATAGTGCCTACAAAGAGGTTGTTAACATTGTCTGAGTTACTGTCACTGGCATTTGACTCTATAGACTTAGACCTAATAAATTTTACAGACTTAAAAACTACAGCAAAATGATTATATTTGCCGCATTTCTTGCACTGAACTCCCTTCGCTGGGCATCTATATCTATGTACCTGACCGCACCGGTGACAGACGTTTGATGCTATTGATGGCTTCATTGGACGACGTGAAGACGATCGTGTCCGAGACTTGTCTTGCCGTTGCCGATGTCTTGTTCTAGAGACCTGTCCAATTAATGCTGGTTCTTCTAGGGTCTTGGCTTGTGCCCGCGTGGCTTCCACGTTCTTGGCTAATTGAATGGCTTGGTCGAGTGTGTCCGGCTTATCCGTGAGAATTCTTTCTTTGATGTAATGGTTGTTTGAATTTAAATTCCATGAGAAGATGTCTTTTAGGATGCTGTCTTCCAATTTTTCAAACTCGCATTGTTTTGCAATATTACGAAGATCGGTCGTGTAGTCTTCTATGCTCTCGTCGAGGCCTTGACGTCTATTGAAGAGTTTATGACGTTCCATTGTCGTGTTGAGTTGAGGTAAAAAATGTTTGCTGAATTTTTCTGTTAATGTATTTAGACTGACCGTGTCGATATCCACGTTGAAAGAGTAAAAAATTCTCAGCGCTTCTGGCCCAATGTAATGTAGCAATATGGCGACTTTTCGCATGTCCGTCTCGCTTTCGAGGTTATTTGCACGAAGATATATTTTAAACTGAGTCAGCCAGTTTTTCCACTGTAATGGCATATTTGTAGATTTCAGATCCAACGCTGGTAATTGAGTGGTAATTGTCTTCGACCTTTGTCTTTCTTCGGCCATTTTGTTCGAGTTCGGACTTCGTCGTTGAGAAAATTAATTATGTTTCTTGAATTCTTGAATTTATTTTTGACTTCTGACACCATGTGGCAGGGTTGGCGAGCTGGAGACGAGAGATTGAGACTTCGGATATCTTCTAGACTTTATTTAATTTAAGTACAATGTTAAATAATATTATACGTGACGGACACACGACATACATTCTAGATCGAGCCATAGGCAAGTGAGTGTTGCCCGCTCAGTGATGCATTAGTCTATACCTAACACACATCTAAGTATAATTAGTATGGAGTATGGATTCATATATAACCCTGTTGTGTATATGTGGAAGCATACATATTATGTTGAAGTTTTCTAGATGATAGTTAATATCGCCCGTACACAATTTAACACTTAACTTTAAATTCACAACTTAACGGCAAACAGAACAGACATAATATGAATAGCAACTTTATAATAATACTACAAACAGAAACAATATTTAGATTTCCCCATATTTAAATTTTATTTTAAAATATTTGTTATATAAGTAATTAAAGAGAATCAGAAATAAAAACACTTTGTTTTGTTTTACAGTGAGTGAAGGCAACGCCATTAGATTAATATTTAATTTAGAATTATTTGAAATCACAGACCGCAATTACTGTTAGCAACCACGACTTCCCACGACCACGATGGCGTGTCCGCAAAACTAGAGCGCACGGTGACACATAGAGTGCTCTGGGGAACTTAATATCGGCAATTTAACAATACACGTACCGAGGCACCATCTTAACGAGACCCCCATTATTGCACAACAGATTTCTTCATCCTAGTAAAGTTGTATGTGTCTCGTTAAAGTGGTTGTTATTTCGTGCACAAAGCACTAGCTGTTTCATAACACTGACATTTGCGTGAGAGAGCCGTCGTTGTCGCTTCGTTGTCGTACTGCCTCTGGGTCTGTTCACAACACGAAATATTTGATTGCGCTCTCATATTATAATAGATTGTCTTGATAACATATTTATTTTCATCAATAACCAAGGTTCTATGACAAAATGCAATTATATAGAAGTAGGTATGTCATGTTTTTGAAAATAATTTCAAATGCTACGTATCCTCTTTACAGTTTACAATATATTGGATGATCCATCAAGGCAGAAAGTCCATCATGGAGTCCGAAATAAAACGGATAAAGACCTAAGTAACCAAATCGTCAATTTTAGGATGAAGAAAACTTTATGTGGATGAAATCTTAAATTTGGATTTTTAATTGTTAACCAAGTTCAGTTTATGTAGGTATGTCATGTCCTTGTTACGTTGATGGTAACAGTAAAAAATGGAAATACAATTTGTACAATGACTTCCGCAATTTTGTTACTTAAACCACATTTTGTATGTATTCGTCACTGTTAAATCTGTTTATAATGGTACTGTTTGTTTCTAAAGTTTTGATCTGGCACGAATTGCGACATGATTGTAGCGGTGTCATTGCTTGATGGACATAATTTGCCCTATTACCCGGTGCCACTGAGTCAGTCACAGTTAGAAGTGGTTGAGTAGTAATTTAGGTCGAGCCGTGACTTGATTTGCATGTGGGGCGGGTATACTTGGCATATAAACGAAGTGTTTTATGTGTCTATTCAATGCTTTTACGCAAAGTCCCATAACTGGATTTTCCAGTAGCCATTATATTTTTGTCATTACCTTTACTTTCATCGCCTAAAACAAGCTTCTAGGTATTTTTATAGCTTAGTTTATAAAGAGGCAAATACAGAAATATACATATGATAACCATAAGAATATTATCTACAATTTTTAAATATGTTAAGTATAAAAGTGTGATATTTTTTTACAATGAGCTTTCTAACGATTGAATACTATATTCTGCAAGCACGCAAGGAAAATTACATCGCATTTGACGTAAGGTGACGCTTCTATTACCAACGCTGACTAAGCGTAGGCTGTGCTATAGCGTAGAGGCTGCGCCGCTTTCAGATAGTGAGAAGTGATTCCCGCACGTCAAAACATGCGACTGACAGCGATACATTAGGAACTATCGACCGATCGTACCGCCAACGCCAACCTGGGAGTTATAATTTTTCACTGTCAGCGCAGAGACTAAACGTCCTCGTCATCACCTCTACTAGTGACTGTCAAAAAATGTTAATGCAATTTTCGCCTCCACGAGGGTGATGTAAAATATTACTAGTAGCCCGCTAACCTTCCACTTACGTGCAGGTTTTGAGGGGCGCTTGTTTACTTTGATACTATTTTGCTTCCAAATGACAGCACTCTATCAATCTTGTTATTTATATTACGACGTCTTTGTGTCATGTTCTACAGTAATTTTCATTTATGACTGCCTCCAAGAATTTAATGCAATTCGAAAGGTTAGGCTGAGAGATTCATTGCTTTAATTTGCTAGTAGTTGTGTCTGTTCGTCATTGCGTTGGAATCTATTTGCAAATAGGTTTCTATTTAGTACCTATTGATATAATAGCGGTGAGGAGATCTCGCGATAAGACTGGATATTATCGGGTTAGGCACGCTGTCGCTCACAAACCTAAGCACTAATTGTAGCAGTTATGTTACGCATGCCGGTTATTCGCCCGAATTTTACGCAAGGCACATTATTACGTTACCGATAGATTGAAAATCTGATATCATTGTCCGATTTGTCATACAGTTTGAGCAATATTACAAGATAGTTATTACTTAAGGTTAGTGATGTTTTTCAAGATTACTGATGTTTACTTCCGGCTATTTAAAAGTACCGCGCTTGCTTTGTTTAAAAGCTGCAAGCAGGTGCAAGTTTTGTTTGTATAGTAGCTAGGTAAAGACTTGAAGGCTTTTAAATTTACATATCTATTACGTTTGCTCCAGAGTCAATATTGAAATTGCAACACTTCATTTTATGCATTTATTGGCAACTTACATTTCTGAACATTTCAATTGGTCAGTGTTGTGTTTGTTATTTTAGTTAGGTAATTTAAACTAGTATTATTTTCTATTGATGAACTATTAGAAGAACATTAACTCATTTTCTAACAAAATTATACCACATAAAATAACATTACATTTACAACCTGAACCAATGGTCTGTTCTAGAAAACTGCACGGATAAACCGATGTTAGTAATTGAAATTTAATTCGGTTTTACTTGACATTTGTGTGTGTGTGTACTAAACCCATCACGTTCACTTATTCCTCGTTACTGTATTCCTTTCTAAATAAGCTTCACGGTGCATTTAATATACAGAACAGACTTAGAATTTGGTATGTATCTGGCAACGGTAGTTCCACTGCATCGTAAATGGAACACCTTGTATTTAGTATAGTGTTATTGCAATTTGTATTGTTTGGAGTTTGAATGCCAGTATTAGCACGCATATGTTATCGATTTGTTCCGTGGGCGGTGAGGCTATAATTTTTCTAACATTTATGTTCCGAAATATACTCTGAACCCAAATATTTCATACTTATAAACAGCCTAAATAAATTAGTTTTATAAATAGGTGAAATATCTTACTCGTTCTACAAAATTGGAAAGATTTTTCGTGAAAATGTTTACTTATTATACACTCATTTAATACCGATAATAATGAATGATTTAAAATATTTGTACTGATAAAAACTCAAGTGTATGTTTGTATCTATGTTCTGGCACACTAATAAAAAGTGTTTATTAAAAGGAATGTAATCTATCCGATATGATAGAGAGCAGTAGAGGTAAGCTTATAACTGATTAAGGTTCACAATCAGGTCTGTAGTTCGGTCGAGGCTGCCCTTTGAATTTACGATGTGCCTCAGCAGCTCTTATCGCATGCGAATAATCTGCCCACGGCGCGGGTGTATACGGACCGCTCCACACACATATTTTATTTTATTCGCGCTACTGTGATGTAATGAGCTGATAAATGGGAGAAAACCACCAATTAGTGTCGATGAATTTATTGTTTCTACTTAAAACGTAGGAGGGCCACGTACTTACTGATAAATCGTAAATTTTATTTTTAAATTTGTTACCTCGGGATTTAAATCAACAATTAGACGATTATAATTACACGGATTGTCAATTAACCATATCTTAACAAAGATTAATGTGAAAGAGCACTTCTGAGACAGACTACTTTGATCTCATTCTTTCGTGAATCAAAACTTTATTTATCGTTGAGGTAGTTAAATACTAGGTATAGTAACGGAATATGATTTTCGAATAACTAATGTATTTTAAATGTTTATGGTGATTGTATAACGCGCGCTAATTTAATGTATCACATAGTTCTACTTAGTTACTTAATAATGTTAATATTCTTACTTTATCTTTTTTCGTCTTCGCGTTGCAGTCACGATAAGTATCAATAGTATAATTGCGCGACAAAATAGGATTCAAGTGTTTTTCATACCTTTTTCGAGTTCGAGTGGAATCAGAATATGACTCTTCTATGGACATTATTAATACTGTATCATGTTAATAAAAACCTCTGTGTCTTTGATCACCAAAGAAGATTCACTTCAGACACCGCACTGTACACGCGCATGTTTTTTTTAAATGTATAATTTGATCTATAAAGTCCTGTAGGTCCACAAAGTGGACTTGGTATTAATTAAATTCTCATATGAACTAAATTGTTTGAAATATCCCTGAAAAAAGAAACGGAGACTGACCTAAGATTTATATATGACACATTTGCGAACTTCATAATCGCGATGGTTTGCTAAGTTTTTCATATATGTTTTGTTCTAATTTTCATTTCTTTATTTTGATAAAAAAAAATATGCAAGCGGACTTAATTGCTTTGCAGTATAAAATGGCGTGTTCATTTGTAACAAGTGCACTCCATTTAAAAAGAGGAATGACAAACGATACAAGTAAGGTCACTCAGTCACGGGAGTCTGTGCGTGTGACGCCGTTGATTTATCTCGCTTCATTACGCGACCCGCTCGAACATTTAATCGGGCCGCGGGAGGCGTTTGCCGCGGCAGTCCTGCGCTTGCTCATATGTTTTTGCGAATGTACAATTGAGTAGAAAACTCTTTCAACATAGTAATTGACATTGACCATGTCGAACAACAAACACGGATTCATCTTAGAGAATTCAATAACGTTTATTATTTAATTAAAATACGATAAATCAGTTTTCGTTTAAAATGAAACCCAAACCACTAGCTATCTAGACATTTGTTTAGATAACGATACTTTTATAGTAAACTAGCGACTTTCCCCGCTTTGCAGTTGCACGGTTGATAATGCGATTTTCACTATAATTCAGGAATTTTTCGCATTCATGGCTTGCGCTGGGAACTATAAATTATTCTGGGAATTCAAAGTAGTATTTAACTTAGCCAATTGCCTATACGCGTAGCCTGGAACCACTATGGTGATTTGTGTAGATCTTATACAATTATCTCTGTCATTGTACTTGGGAGTCAGCTTTTTTAGGATTGGCCCTTTTGTCCATGTCACGCAACTGCATGCCGCATTGATCGAAATCGACTATAATTAAATATCTTATGCACCTTTTAATACACCAATTTATTTATTCTTCTTCGGCACTTGAATTAATTAAGATTGATACGGAACGGTCATTCTTTAACTTCAAGCTTGTTTATTTACATACATAAATAATTGCCATTCTGCCACAGAGAGAACAGCCTCCCTTGTTAAGGGTACTGCCGTAAATAATTCTTCTTGTTTGATGAGTGAACAAAACGATCAACACATACATATGTCAACATTTAATTTTCATTTTTGTTATTGAGGTATTTAAAGAGTTTCGGTCTTACCACAAAAACATTAAACACACTTTAAACAGGCGTTGAACGCGTGTTTAAATAAAACTTTACTACAAAACAGTATCTAGGCATTATGTAGTGTTACACAATGCTTAAGCATTATTTAAATTTAAACACCGCCAGATGCTAGTTTAACGAGTGTCTATCTAGTTAACGACTTCTCTTCCTTGGACGTGTTCTGTCAAATTTGTAATAGTTTTGCGTAATATTAAAGATTTCTTTTGATTTTTGAAATGACTATGGATATTTTAAATTTAATTCGATAATATCAACTAATGCTTAAAAACGAAACGCTATGAACTATGAAATTTATGAAAATATGAATATTAACAATTATTAACAAATTAAACTTAACATTTACAATTACGCCAGTGTCAGTTACGTTCCATTATGCGCAATGTTTTTTCGGATAACAAAATTTTATAAATAATCTAACGTATTTGTTGTAATTTATGCCTTATTCCAATCTTATAATCTGCTTATATCATTAATATAGTTCGTAATAATAGTTAGTGAAAACCAAAATTCATCTTTATACGCCTATCAGATCTGCGTAAAATGAAAACAACACGAATGAATGAATGAATGTTTGCCAGTTCACGTACTTTAACACTGGCTTACAAAACAAGCGCTAAATAAGGTTTTGTGGTAGGGACATTTTAAACACTAGCTAAACGATGTTTAAATAGTTTGACATTGTCTAAGTAAACACGTGATTAAACAATGTATATTAATTTTTTTGTAGTAAGACCGTTTGTGTTTTCTCTATGCGTCGAATATTTCCTCACAACAATAGCGTGACACTAATGACATTTAATGCAGTGAAAGTCAAATACTAACTTGTCCACCACAATTCACAATAACTACGGATTGTCGCCAGCGTCTATAACGGTTGATTTGACACAATTCTCAAACGAAAACACATCATAATTAAACAGCAATTTTATTAAGGTACTTTATGAAGGGAATTTGTATATTCGAAATATTTAAAAATTAACACTTGGGTGATTCACTTATTTATTTACTTATTTTTATAAACACATTTTTTTAGAAATTATATATCTCGTATATGTAAGAGTCCGATTTAAAATGCCTTTCGACATTGTGTTCCCTAATTAACATCTGTGTTTAATATTTATTTATTTACTTATTTTTATATTATTTTGCTTTAGTAATAGGCAAAATAGTCTTAAGATTATTTTAATTGCCACTTATATTGATTGCCTTGACATTATGTTTAAAAATTAGCTCATTTATTGTTTAGGTATAGTAAATTAAGGGATCTTAATCGTTCCCTCAATTTAAGGTTCCATTTAAGTTGATATTTCCATTTAACTAACCAACTTCATTCGGCTATATGGAATTTTATTTAGAGCCGAGCGGTCGTTTTGGTATTTAGCTGCGTTAACTTATAATTTAGTCAACTTAAATTCCTTAAGACTTAGAGTAACTTCGGAGGTTTCTCGTCAGTAAAAACAGCATTCCTAACTGGTGATAGATTTATTTACCCTTATTTCGTTTGGCGACCTATAAATATCTGTAAAAGTATACACGTAGATGATAAATATAAATAAAATTAGTGGTATATACTACCTAGCATGTGTGGTCTTCCTATGTTGAAGATATACTTACTTACTTGACTATTACGAACAGTTCGTTTTGTACCCTAGTTGTAAAAAGAACCATGTAAGAGTCCTCCTGGTCCTATTAAAATATTTATCACACGCAGGCAAAAGGCAAAAGCTAGTTACACTTTTTATGAATAAATACAGAGTTTACAATTAAAATGTCGTTCAAAGTGAGAACACGTATCTTTTTTTTCACGTCGTCGTGCGTTTATTCTCGCCAACCACACTTATGTCATTTTTTTTAATCATCTGGGTATACTGAATGTAAGTTAAAGGAAACTAGTTAAGCGAGCAACTAATCCTTCACTTAATTTTTTTTATTAATTTTCAAAGTTATTTTAGTACATATGAATAATTTATTATAATATATTAGTTCAAATGGCTACAACTGAGATTAAGTAATACACTGTAATGTTATAAATGTGAGTTCCAAATTTTAGATCAATATTACTACTTATTCAAAAGATGCCTCATTCCACTTGGATCCACAGCTTCGCTCCACATGTGGATCCGCGGATACCCGAGCGGGGCTGCAAGCAATGCCTAGTAAGACAAGATAGGTATTTTTCTAGGTGTCATGTCATTTATAAATAAATTCTTATATTACTAACTAAAGCAGAAAGTAAATGAATAGCAGTGAATAATTGTTTGGTGTTATTTCTTTTAAAAAAATATTGGTAGTTCTTTCTTAGTTACTATTATAGGAACACGGCTAAAATCGAAGGAGACGTAAATCTTGGGTACTAAGTGGATACTTACATACTGGTAATAAAAGAATATAATTGTAACATTGGCGGCCATTTTGTTTACGGGTGGGGTCAACACGACCCCGCCTTGCGTTTCTGCCATGGGTTAATTAAATATTACCCCACCACAAGTCTTCCTCGCTCAATTCGCTATGCACCTGTTTTCTTTTGTATCTTCTGTTATAAATGTCCTTTTAAAATTATTGACATCATTGTATTATAAAATATAGTGTACTCCTTTTTGAAATGATATTATTGTGTACTGTTATTACACTTTGCAACATTGTTCGCGTACTCGTATAATGGCGAAATAACTTTCATTGAAATTGTACCTTCACAATATAACAAGAATTTGATTGCAGGGATGTAAACATTCAATTTGACAATATTTTATTTATTCATTATATACTATACTAGCTGGTGCGACTTCGTCCGCGTGAAATCCGTCGCTTAATCCGTCCGCGTTTTTAATCCGACAGACAAACACAGATACTTTCACATTTATAATATTAGTTTGGATTCTCATCTCGTTTTGAATTAAATGTTTGAAAGCACTTTTTCCAATTTTAGGTTCAGGTTCTAAAACCGCTAAAACTGCGATAGAACTTTTCTTATGACTTACTTAATTCTAAGCTAAGCGAACTTGTTATATGAATTGACTTTATATATTATTTAATTAAACACTTCTTCACTTTTGAATTTAACATGTATCAAATCAATTATGTTATTTGAAGACAAACGGAAGAAATTAGTATAATTTTATATCTAATTTATTCACACCAGGGGAAATCTAGACAGTGTGGGCGTCGGTCACTAATGTTACACGAAACAAAAGTTCTTTGTCAGCAGCTTCGCCTCCAACGTATAGTAACGTCTTTATGGCGCATTGTCTAGAAAGCATTACACTGTCTACTTATTCCTACATGCTTCACTTTCCAATTGTTCCTTAAATTAATCATTCAACTCCTTTGAATTTCATTTCTTAGGTATAATTAATTAGTCCAGGAATTCAGTTAACTCAAATAAAAATCAAATCCACATTCTGTGTACGAATGATTAATATCCTACTTGTTATAAATGCGACAGTGAGTTTGTTTGTAATGCTTTCACGCCTTAACTACGCAAAAAATTACAAGCCGGGCGAAACCAGAGTGTAGTTAGTAAGCCACCTACAATAAAGTACGTGGACCGTCAGTCTGTACGTCGACTTTAAGATAAGAATAAAATAAGCTTTGGAGCTCTTGGGAATAAAATCAGAAATATACCCGTAAATATAAACGAATGTCTTCAAAACCATATGTCGGAGGGTTCCTTCCTGCCAACCAAATAGCAGATGGACCTTACATTAATTTTGCTATAGTGACAATTTAAAGTACTCGCCATAAGTTGTGTTTGTGTTGGTACTGTATTCGATTTACCCCGGTCACTGACATGCGTGCAAACATTCTTACATTGTACCAATCTTTGCACGCATGTGAAGGAACGTGACATTCATTCGCAAACTCAGCGAGTAGGCAAATGGGTTTGCATACTGATATGCGAACGCATTGAAGGTGAAGATGATTTTAGTGCAGTTTAGTGTTTGTCCAATCCATGATCAAATTCAATTTACGCCACTCAGTACACGATACGAACTCTGAAAATGGTAAACGAGATGTCCGTTACCTATGCAATCAATACGCAATCGTACGCGCAACTGGTCGCACGAATGTGTGGGAGACTACGCGAAGGTTTGAGGTTCGCGCGCTTTGATGTGCGTTAAAAAACCGACACTGCACGCAAAGAGTATATAATCACTACGTTACAAGAGACGGGACTCCCATACAATGAAAATGAAATTCACTGTTCTATGCCAGCGACGAAGTGCTCCAGTACCAACCTAACCAAAATTAAAAAGTACGATGCTGCCAACATAACGAACAAAAAATAAGGATGTGCTATTGTTTCGATAAATGAGGTCGATAGTATAATTGACTCTATAGTCTATGGTTTATGAAAATCCCAAAAAAAAGCCCTTACATAATTTTAAATATTATTTAATGACAAATAAAAAATCAAATAATTACAATAATTGCTTTACGGTTATCATCATACAGTTTACGGTTATCGCCGATTGGCACCCAGCTCCCTAGCCACAAGAGTAACTTCACATAAAATCTTTGAGGACTGCAGGATCTATTAATTTTTAAGTTAATTACGGCAGTATCCAAGGTTGACGTTGAAGGATCTGTAACACACATAAAAATTGGATTATGTCATGTATAACGTATTAATAATTTCATAAAGTAATTCAATGGATTGGCCAGATACATGGAACAGCATTTAATTTGTTGTTTGTACAGGATTTTTAGCAATATGGAGCGTAAATTCACTGAAAACTTCATCGTTCAATGGATTGGCAGATATTCCGATACATGGAACAACATTTCATTTATTGTTTGTACAGCTGTTTTTTTTTTCTTTTCGGTCTTGCCTGCACCTAGAAAGTAAATGAATAATAAATGTTATTTTTAGTTAAATGTACATATAAATAAAAAAGAAAGGCAAAATAAAACTAAACAAACCAAATGGTACATTGAGGTGTATGCATGTGTACATCTCTTACAGCATTTTTAGCAATATGGAGCGGGAATTCACTAAAAACCTCATCGTTCAATGGATTGGCAGAGATTCCGATACGTGGAACAACATTTCATTTGTTGTTTTTTTCTTTTCAAAGTCTCGCCTGCACCTAGAAAGTAAATGAATAATAAATGTTATTTTTTAGTAAAATATACATATAAATAAAAAAGAAAGGCAAAATAAAACTAAAACAAACCAATTGGTACATTGGGGTGTATGCATGTGTTCATTTCTTATCATTCAGTGCAATAAAATAAAAAAGAAATTTTTGCCGATTGTCGATAAAAAATGGCACTGCACTATTGTTTACATGCAATACAACTTTATTCGAGAATTTGAACTAAAGTCCCAATAAATTATATTATACATGGTTTTAGAACAGCAGCAAGATATAATATGTACTAACCTATCTTCATCCAGCGGGAATTGGGCCAAAAATATTCGTTTTTTATTATCAATGCGACTCGTTCTTAGGCCACATATTTCGCAGCTTACTTTCGGCATCTAGAACACTAAACACGATACACCAAATATAACACTACGAAGAAAGAGTATTTAAACACTAAAATTTTGGCAAGTTTTATAAAAATCAATACTCTGCTTGCCGAAAAATCCGAAAATAAACAACAAACAAACACAGTTGAAATGAAAGACGCCATATTGCAACACATCAATATGGCGCCGATGGTTGTTTGTGGTTTTGATGTATAATACGGGCAAACTAGAGAATCGGCGATGTCTAATAACTTAATGGGTTTCGCAATCGCCTTGACTTAGTCGGGTTATTCCGCCATTACAAATTTCCCCCGGTTCATACATCATTTTCTTTCCTTTGAGTTGCGCCTGCCTGACTGCACGGAAAAGCGCGAATGTAGCAAAAACTTTGCATAGTCATTTGCAAATGTCGTCCTACACTTGTGGGTTCGCGTATTCGCGCGAATGTGAGTGACCGGCATTAGAATAAATTAGCGATTGTAATATGAATGCAATCGCACACTTCAATTAATTGCTTGTTCTGAGATGCTGAGCGTGCCTCTGATTTAAAGCAAATTGAACCGGGGAATTGGCTCCAGGGAACATCTCATTTGACGGTGCAACGCTTCTATTTGTCACATATTGCCACAATACTTTAAATCTTTAATAATATCTACGGTAGAACACAATAAAAATTTGTTTTATTGAAACTACTATATTTTTATTCTCTCAAATTTTAAAAGGCTTTCAAGGCCACATTTTTGATTGTTCAGTGCACTCAGTACGTTGCTACTGTTTTTTTTATAATGAGTGTCAAGACCGGTTCTAACTATCTTTGTAGTTATCTGATCAAATAGATTTTATCTGATGAATGTATGACATTAGGGGTATAAGTAAGTGAGGTTGTAAAACTAATGTTTTTAATTTATTTTATCACTTGTGTAATATATTTTATATTTATAATTCTAAGAACAGCTAGCTGCATTGTAGTTACTTTTAATTTACAAGGGAAAGTGTGAATTTTTTCATGCAGTTTATTCACATTGTCAATTATATATGTAACATCGTTTTATATTCTTGTTATTTACTAGCTGAACCCAGTCACATTTAGCTGCTTCTGCGCATGGGGCGCCGCCGTCTTTGACAAAAACCGTGACAATTTGGCAAATATTAAGAAGATATTTATGAATTATATAGGTACATATACCATCCTCAGAAATGTCCTTCTTCCATCAATACATTCAAGAACACAATCTGTTCACAAATTTCAGATATTGGCGCATACATACAGACAGAGAAAAAGGAGGACTTTGCTTTATTACTATGTACTGATTTTAATCGCATGTCCGTATCACATCTCTCTAAAATATTTTTTCCTTTCTATACGTGGGCCAGCCCACTAGTTAACTAGTTCTAAACAAACATAAAATCCTTATAAGACCTAAGTAACTACATAGTTGCAAGTATTCGGAATATTGAAACTTTTTAATTTTAAATATCATACCTCCTCGTTATTATTATCCACAGGGGCTAGTGAAAATCGGATTAATTATATTATACATTATTGAAGTATACAATGTCATGTTTTTATTATAAAAAGAAGCATACGCAGCCAGAAGATAGATAATATTGTGACTCAGCTTCATTGACCTTTTTATAGCCGATTGCGATGTACATTTTGCGGCAACCAAGGCAGACATAACTTCAAATTCCTGTCTAGCTTGCACTTCTGTGTTCATATGTGGATTAGAAATATTTATCACTACCTGAGCAATCTGCGAAGACAATATATGTGAAGCCATAAAAATTTTTAACAACCGCGTAACATGCGTGCACTAAGATTCCAAAACTATTGGGAAAAGAACTTTGACTCCTTGCCGACTTTGTCTCATCGAACCCTTTAATTCAAAGATACATCAAATTAATAAACTCGTGGCCTAATAGCGAATAGGAATTATCGAATAGGTTGTTTATATTCACGTATTCGCGCAACGTATTTTAATGCGGTTTTCACCAATAGAAAGAGCGTTAAACGAGAAAGGTTTTTATATATAATTTTCAGAAAAGTATTTCACCCGTGCGAAGCCGGGAGCGGTTCGCTAGTAATATTATAAAATTACTTAATTTGACGTATAAAATGGTACCATTTATAATAAGGTTTAAGTGCTGTTCATACAAAGACGGAATAGACTCACAATAATAAAGCTCTTCCTCTAATAATGGTATGATCTGCGTTTCGAGTATCAATTAAATTAATTGTGATAGTGCCAAGTTCATTCAATACCCTCTATTATAACCCAGCAGCCATTCGGCAGTTATTGTTAGTGCGAATATTTAATCAATAGTAGAATATTTTGGTACTGTCAGTTAATATGATGACAGCACAATGAGTATATTCGGCATGCTGTCTGACGTTATAAGTTGAAGTAACTGGCGTCGCCCATTCTCTTTTTCTGTTGAAGAAAGTTGCCATGTGTATATGTGCTTTAACGGACAGTAAAAAGCAAGTATACACCGTCTACTACCGCTAATAACATGCATACCTCCTTCGAACACCCACCTCACGGTTCACGTAATGTATAACTTTTAACACGGGCTTATAAGCGTTGATAAATACCTACTTGCCTTACAAGAAAACTACGTAAAAACAATGTGCTGAAGTAAAATAGACTGGCCTTTTTTAACGGGAAAATGTATTTCTGTTACAAATGATTAGTTTTTAGTGCACTTTATAGAATTATATATAGTTTTCTTGGTTATAAGAAAAGGCAAACTGGCACATTAGTTGTTAGTCAAATGAGTCTAGACCAAACGAATTTGGTTCGCAAATAAAATTAAGTTTTACCTATTGTTAATGGTTATAGGTACACCGAACACTTGCTTATAGGTTTTTTTATCCAAAAGATTTGATATATTGTTTGTGATTTTTTTCTAATAGTAATTGATACGATTTTTTGTTACAATTAATTTGTCAGCAATAAATAACAATATACGAGAATCTGTTCACGTTGTCATAGTTTCGATTCGCAATGCTTAACGTTTATATAGTTCCGCGAAATATGACAAAGTAGTTGTTGCTTATCACGTTTCCTTATTTTCTATTGTATTTTTTTGTAATTTACCTTAAAAACTGGAGGTAGAGTAACTGTAACTAATGATGTATTGCGGTTTGATTTTGCCGACTCACAATTCGACTTCTGGTTAATTGAATTTTATAAAGCGGCAAAGCGAATGAGTGATTCAAGTTTGATTCCAACATAATCGCCACACAAAAAGTATGGAATAGAAGCCAATTTGTATAATTAAAACTACTCAGTTTAACTGAAGTTTAACGTATATTAAATGAGTTTTTAATTCTCATTTTTATATAGGACGGCGGATCAAGGCTGCTTCTGACCGGTCCTTTTTTAAATTATGGGGGAGACCCATCGAAATAATATATCTTTGCAAGCAGGGAGACCTATGTCCAGCAGTGGACGTTCTTCGGCTGAGATGATTAAAAGTGAGATTATAAATTACGGATAGCCGGTTCTCATTTCTATTACTACCTATCTCTCTCTTATTTTGAGAAACATTTAATTTCACAATCGTACACTGCTTGATATGATCTAGACCTCACTCCACGTCCCTTATACTATCCCTATGCGAAAGTTTTTTTTTTCTACTTTATCACATATATTTTCATTCCTATGTAACGGTGATATATAGTTATAATGGGGGTATATATATTGTAGATATCTTCCTAATACTCAATTGGCATTTGAATTCTAAAAATTTTTAAATAGAGTAAAATGATTCTAAACAAAAAGTATGTGAAAATATGTAAAATAATGTGTGGCGGTCAATGACATCATGAGATAAAGGTTTCCAAAAAAATTCTCAATTGTAACAAGCTTAGAGTCGACAACTCGTCACGGCTTTTTTTTACCTACAAATTGCCGGTGGTTTGTTAATTGGTCTAAGTCGGACGTCGGATGACTGGTGTTTTTGGTTCTGCAAAGTGCGTGCGCGACCTAATGATAAGTTATGGGGTAATGGCCCCGTTGCCGTTGCTGGGATTGCGTAGGTGCTGAGTCAGTGTAGTTGAGCAGAGTCGGCGCCTGCAGGTAGTTACATCTGCTTCCTTATTCTCATTATTAACAATGTGAAGTCGTTAATATTTCTTATATTTAAATAAACACAGAGTGATGTTGCATAACGAGAAAATAAAATATGGAAACTAAGGGGGCAGATACTACCCGATCACGACGTGGTGGTGGAGGTCGATCAAAAGGAATGTGGGACTTATGTTCCCCTAAAGCAAGAAATGTATTTGACATATTATAATTTATAAAAGTTTATGGCATTTGATAAGAACTTTGGTATTAATCTCAACAAAATAAGTTTCATGGGTGAATAAGTGCCGCACTAGTTTACGTCAAACTACAATTTTTCCAAATATCTTTTATCATATTGTAATCCCTGGCATTTTTTAGAATGTCAGTATGTATCTAGTTTTATTTATAAATCAATGCAATATTCCTGCACATGAGTGAAAGACGTTAGAACCAGACACTTTATTCGTATTCTACTTATTCATCATACATTCACAGATTCACGAATAACCTTCAGAATGATACCCTAGAAATTTAATTGATAACAAACTTTTCGCCCAGATATACCCAAGGGACTATCTTGGTGTATATTTTGAGTAATAAATTTTATACTTATGCTATTTTAAACAAGGTTTGCTCTCTTTTAAATAGGTACATTGAGCCAATGTGAAAAGATAGAAACAGCGCTGTTTATTTCCTTAACACTCAATCGATTTCGTTAATTTTTAAGAGAGGTGTCATTGGCAAACACCACAAATTTCATGTATTCATGGTAAATGATTATTATAACCAAAATAAAAATCTTCCAATAACTGGTCTTTAACTTTGAACTCTGAATCCTATCACTTAAACAAGATGCAAAAAGATACAGAGCATCTATCTATCTATATTATTAACTTTAACGAAAAATGAGAATCTTTCATTAAATATTGAGAAATGAAAACCAATAATTATCTATTATTTGAATTCGAATTTGAAGAAAGTCTTAATACATTTTAAATTCATGGCTTGTCGGACCTCCTTGTTTGATTGTATTTCACTTAATCCATCCGTTCCGCTCATTCTCTATGGTAATTGGTCGGCATTGTTTTATTGGGTTTTATTTTAGTGTATCCGGTTGGACTACTCTCGTTTGCACCTTGTCAGCGTTACTGATTCTATCTTCAAACCTAATTGCTGATATTCCATTAAAGTAATAAATACTTTGCGCCTTCTCGCCTTCTTATTAAAGCGAGTTGATTACTGCACTCTACTGAATCTATTATGTCATGACTTTGTTTAATGTTTGACGAGAGTTGTTAGTAGAATAGCATTTCAGGTTACTCCTCTCAGCAAAATGATATCATTTTTACAAAGACCAGTGACGAAATTAGACCATGTTTTAAAAAAAAGAACATACAAAATTAAACACATGTCTTTTAATATGCTTAGTCAAAACGTTTAATTCAAGAATCTAAGTTTTCATCAGTATTCGTTTTTTTTCTTATTCTTATTAAATTTCGACTTCTAATATTATTATTTTTGTTTCTTGGACTATTTTATAATGAAAGTCAATAATATAGCAACTTTTAAAATAATAGCACTCAATAAGGCTACTCTTATACACCATGTAACAGCGAGTTTGCAATAAAAAAATACTACGGTGATGTATGTTACCAGTACTACCATGGTGTATCGTTATTTCTTCATAACTCAGCTATTTTTCCTTGAAAAATGTTAAGTTCACACCACAATGAGTCATATAAATTTTTCGTGAGTCCAGGCGTAAGTTCTCACGCGCACATCAGATTATAACAGAGTAGTCAGACAAAACAGTACCAGTGTGGTACCAAGTCTTAAGCGATTACATAATTTACAATGTTTTCTAATAAGTTTACCTACTTATTTTCGTAATTTTTGTCTGTTTACATTTTAACTTTTTTTTTAAATTGATATAAACGTGAAACTTTTTGCAGATTTTTTGATTTTTTATTCTCATCAACTGTCAACCGGATTCAGATGGAAGAACGATGGCGAACTCTAGATTTTCTTGTTGATTTTTTTAATTATTACAAGAAATATGTGTAAAATGTAATATTTTTGTCCTACATTTTTTATCTGTATCTACCAAAAGTCTGAAAGCAAAGATATCTATTAAAAGATGCCTTATTTATACAACGCTCTCATTTAAAATCTGAACCAAACCCTACTTTGTTTATAGGGTAAGATCTCTGCCATGAAACGCACGGCCGTGGGCAGACAACGTGTGTAATGACACGATCGCTTGATAATGATAACAATAGATAAACACATATGGCATCGCCGTACTTGACTTGAATGACAAATATGCTGTTTAGGCGTTAACAATATCCTTCGTTTGTTATTCTCGTGGATTCTCTTTCGAGTTTTCTAACACAAATCTCCCGGAGACAAATTAATGAGTTTGTTTGCCGAATTTTTCGATTAAGTGCGCCCATTCCTCCTCGGTGATACCCTGAAATTTATGTCTTACATAATTTTAAGTTATGTACGTTCATGAATATTAAAAAAATATATATTCGTATGCCTGACGATTAACAGCTAAATTTTTTTTTATCTGATTTCAACTGTCCAACATTTTGTTGGCGTAGATTGGCGTTGAAGTCTTTTGTATAGCGAATTGAATAGTTGCTTTTCTAGTTTTGGTGTTCATTATATTTAAGTATATTTTATATATTTTTTATATATATACATAATATATTGTTTATTATATACGAGATGAGCCCGTTGGATGAGTGATAAGGGTGCCTGCCGGAACGCTTCGTCTCAGGGTTCCCGGGTTCGACTCCCGGCAGGATCAACTTTGGAAATGAACTTTTCAATCTAGAAAGTAATGGCTGGGCACACTGTGTTTAGCAGTCATTTGGGCAGCCTGTCTGGCGGCAGTAACCATCCCCTTACAGAAGACCACCGTGAAATAACGGCATGTGTGCTGTTTGTTGTGCTTGGGTGAGTGAATGAGGGATGCCAGAGCCCATTTTCAATATAAATCCTCCCAGTCCTTTATTCATGATCTTACTATCACCAAGTGGACCGACAGTCTGTCTGCCGACCTAACATAAAAAAATATATTGAATTTTATGAAAATGAAAAATATGTATCAGAAATTTATAAGTAATTTAGAAATAATTTTAATTTTTACCACCGCGTTCGCCTAAAGTTTTAATATGACGATCGCTTATAATTCAAATGCTTTGGCAGTATGGCTCGACTAACATGTGGAGTCTCGGAGGCACTTGTGGGCCTCGTTTAAGTAAACAAGGTACACGTCCGCGCGTAGGCTCGGTGTCTTGTTTTTATCCGTCTTAGTCTGTCGGAGTACGCTTGTTATCTTGTTACCGTATCTCGATAAGATTGTGGCTTTTTGCGCAGATGCACAAATGTATGCACACCTATTTGAATATACATAATGATTTCCACTTCGCAACATCGAAGTTCGAACTGCTGGAACTCTTCAAGTCAATACCGAACACTACAATTCATGAACCTATTTCTCAGAGAATGACGTTTCGATATTACAGTTAGCATTGTATTACTTATTGCCTCAATTTGTACTTTGTTAATTGTATTTGATAAATCTTCTTTATTATTTTATCCAGTAGCATATTGGAGTTATCTGCTTGCTAGATGGTGTAGAAATTGATCCGAAGGGATTAAATTTAAAAATATATATATATAATTTATATTATCTTCTAATATATAAAATTCTCATGTCGCGGTGTTTGTTGCCAAACTCCTCCGAAACGGCTGGACCAATTTTGATGAAATTTTGTGTGCTTATCGGATAGGTCTGAGAATCGGCCAACATCTATTTTCCATACCCCTAAATGTTAAGGGTGGTCCACCCCAATTTTTTAAAAATATTTTTTGGCAAAACAACGTTTGCCGGGTCAGCTAGTATTATAAAATTATATAAATGTGTTATAAAAATGTTTCAAAAGTTATTTTGTTATAATAAAAAAGGTACTGTATTTCATTAAAATATACTATTAGTAGCGTGTATCTATTTAATATTAACAAGACAAGATAACTAGTGAAAGAAGTCACGATTTTAAGCACCGTTTGTGGGCAAAGCTATCTTCATATATGGTCTTAACGAAGTGCTGGGTTTTATTCGTGACCCTATAGCGAAACGATCACATTAAAATTCAATCACTGAAAATAACTGTCAATTTAACTGATCTATGAACATAGTATTATAAGTTGTTGCTTGTAAGAAATACCATTGAACCAAATCTTATACAGTGTGTGTCCTGTAATAAGAGCAATAAATTTAAACGATGATTCTATAGAATATACACCTTACCAGTTACCTTAACCTAATCATAATGCTCCAAAGTGCTTATACTCAGATTCAGCAATCCAAAGTTACAATACATAATCAATGAATTTCATGATCCGCTAAATTGTCGGTTGTCAGTTGTTAGATGTCTTGATACAGGGTACTGGGGCGAGAACGATCGTAAATGTCAATGTCAAGTACTCCGACTGGACACATTATGTCTGTAGTAGTACATTGCTGGCTCGATTAATTTTGTTAGAAAATTACAGTGAATTTGTTTTTCATTTTGACTAATTGAAACCATTTGGAATTAATTACTCATTCGTTAAAAGGTCTATATTTTAATTTATTGCTCTTATTACAGGCCACACCCTGTATATACTTTTATGTAAAGGTTGTCAGACAGGTTGAAGGTCCACTTGATGGTATGTAGGTGGCTACCGTCGCTTATAACACAAACAACGAAACAGGTGCTGCAAATGCGCTGCTGACCTTATTTGGATTAAGGAAATTGATTAGGAAGGGATCCAATAGAAATGATCTCTGGAATCCCTAACTCACTTGCCGAAACACTTTTCTTCTTCTGGACGGTTACCGCCGTTAGATGGGTTGCCCAAATGATTATGAAACGCAGTGTACTTTGCCACTTGCCAGACCCAGACCAGTACCAACTTTGAAAAGTTTTATTCCAGTTTGCCCTGCCGGGAATCAAACCCGAGATTGAGACAGAGCGGTAAGGAAGCAACCATCTAAAAAATTCACATACATGTACATATAAAATGGCGATTGTTCTTTTTTTCTCCTTTTTAAGTTTAACGGGATGAATTCCTGGATACCTACTTTAAATCGAGAGGCTAACTTAGTTGCGGCTTTAATTTTCATACCTTATTTGTATGTACGTAAATAAATGTACTCGTATCATTATTATTAATGTATCACATTTAAGTTTCGTACAACATGCTTATTACGACATTAGAGCCAGTTCACCTCTACTTTGTGGCTTCTTTTGGTGTGTTTAATGTTGCTTTAAATCACTGTTATTCGTATTAGGTTTATTAAGGAGCGAAGCGGCTGCTCTGGGTCTGGCGTCCTTTGTAGAAGTGCGGCTGAAAGTTCTATCACACCGCCCATCGCCGCTTTCGCCGCGCCATTCTTGTGGCAAATAAATTTAAAAAAATATTTTTCTCTCCATCGCTCTTTTAGAGAGGCGTAGAGCTCGACCGTTTTCCGCTAAGTTAAATTCTCATTACTTTTCCTCAAAAAGGAGTTGGCTTATATAACCGAGAAGCGATCGAGAAAGAAAACTCTATTACTATGACGGCTTTTGACGTTTCGTTCCATGCGCCGAGCGTTGTTGTATCCCTTCTCGTTGTTCACAAATGATTTCAGCCTTTCATTTCCAAACAATTATAGCGTATTAAAGGACATTGTGAAATCGGAGCACAAGCAAACGGTCGTGAACGTTTAATGATAAGACGAGCAGTGGCGGTGGCTTTGCCTCGCAAATCTCTCTTTAAGTCGACGTGCGAGCAATGACTTCGATAATAAAATTAATTATAAAATTTATGGCTCCCAGTCCGCTGCCGCAGCGGCCATTTCTGACGCGAACTCTTTGTCGCTCAACGGCGTACCGTCTTAATCGACAATTTACCGATGCTATTTAGCCCGAACAACCAATCGAATGTCCTAGCCGACTATTAAAGTCGGCGCGGCGTTCACATTACAATTGTACATACATATTTAATCGTGTATCTATATCACGACCGAATGATTTTCCTGAAGCCATTTTGGGTTCGGTTAATGTTTTTATCGTTGGCTTAATAATGTCACGGTAGTATTGTCCGGAGTGGGTTGCACTTTGTGGATCGTGATGGCTGTGTAAGCGGTAGTAGTTAGAGGCATATGAAGCATATGTAAACGAAGTGGAGGTGGGGTCAAAAGCATGTTTGCGTACGGCTCGGGTGGTGCGGCAGAGGGCCGCGCACGTCGTCCGTTGTCGGTCTGCTCGCATAATGAGCGCATGTTTGAACTGACCTCTGTCCAAAGGCGATGTCGCCCTTGCCAATTCCCGCTGGCTTCGACTTTCGTCTTGAATGTCTAATGTTCAATACAGTGAAATTTTCTTAATTTACTTCCGCCTAAGGAACTTCTAAAGTAGACACTAGACACACTATTTTCTGTAACCACCGAACAAAACGTCTTTGTTACTTGACCCTATCTGTTCGTATTGGATGTAGTCAAAATAGGAAATAACTTAATATTTGATTAAATTAAAGACAAATACGATTATTCACATTCCACATGTCCAAGCACATACATTAATACAAATTTGCCAGTCCTGGATGTTTCAACTCATTTGCATCCCGTAGAACAGTAGTATTGTAATTGAATGCTTAATTTTGATGTTTTCAATAGATAATGGTGTCATGAGCCAGTATCTCAATCAGTGGAACACTCATTAACTGCAGTCAAATATATTACTTACCGGATTGTTATATTACCGTAATTTATATACCTATCTTGCAAAGAAGGAGATAAAATATATAAGCATATATGCAAGTCACTTTATATACCAAAATTGGTTGCCATGCATTTGGTCTAAGATCCGGTCTACTGAGAACATAGATTACTGAGAACATGATACAATTATTATTATTTAATTATTCATTTATTATAAATTTATTAATTACAATTCATATTATTTAACAACATTGGTACGTAATTTAGTTAGAAAACCCATCATTTGCGATTTCTTAATGTATACTATATATTGTAGTATCTAACATATCTATCATCGTTAAATAACCAATGAGGGTATAATTATATTTCTAATACCGGATCTCGCAATAGGAAATAAATATTGTTATAACATTCGCTAAACGTTTGTAATTTTATTTGTACCAATTCTACAAATAGTTGCGCCAGTTATGTTCACAAATTAGACACTAATTGTGGCTCGGAATTGACTGATTGCTCCTCCAATATACGCGCTTGTGTTTAATCACTCACAATTGACGCAATTGATTGATATAATAGGGATTCAAATTAGTAGTGGTCGGCCATTAATTGGAGTGTTTATTTTTGATAAGTATTTAATAAGAAATATCTTCTCTTTATTAAGAAATTACATTAAGTAACTAATTTTAAAGTCATTTTAAAATTAAAGTGGTTCAATTTTCTTCATTAATGTAGTTTTTTTAATTGCTAGAATAGTTACGTAGGTCTTAGTTTATGGAGATGCAGCGTTTACTATAAATATTAATTGAATCTTGCTTTCACAATAATTTAGCTACGACGTTTACTATTTCGAGTACTGCTTTTGTCCACATTGTTTCTCTATTTTATGGACACACATTAGATCTACCTACTCTACCACAACAAGGTTTGTTTGAATCAGGTCATAAAATGAAAATATTTTGATCTGTTTATTATTCAACACACCAACTACAGAATGTGTGGTAGAAAGTGTTCAAATAAGCAGCAGTGTAAGCTTACTCAGGTTGCTTTAGATTTGGTTTAATCAAGTTTACACGAATAATGTCGTGTCACAAAGTTCCCGCGACCTCGCCCATCTACGGTCGCGCTAGATAGTCATTGGGTTTTATCCGGTAGCAATGCTGCATAACCCTGCAGTGTCCTTTACGCTGCTGGATATCCATGAGGATTTCCCGACGTTAAAAAAAGAGCACACTGCGTTTCGCATTCATTTGTGTACCAATGACCGGCTTTTACTGTTTACAGTAACCCTTACAGAAGACCACCGCGAAATAACAACACGTGTGCTGTTGTATTTTGGTGAGTAAAAGATGCCAGAGCCCACTTTTCTAACCCCTCCTAATTCCTGTTAATAGCTGCTGTTAATCTTGCTTCTGTTAATAGGCGACGGCGGCTATTAGCCTATCAGTTATCTGGGATTATCAGCTAGCCTGCCGATTTTACATGGAAAAAATACGATTCAAGATGTGATATGAAATTTTAAGTACTGAATGAGATGTGACTGAAGATGTTTTGTTTGAAAGTTAAAGGTGTACCAGCAGCGTTCTTCGACATTTGCATAACGCATTCACTAACAAGACACGTTCGAGTACAATTGCGTTCGCGAAAGAACCCTACTCAAACAACCCATTTCTATTTTAGCTCGCAACCGCTTGTTTAATGTTCGGCCCGTACAACCGCGTCGGCTAACACTTAACGCCTTTTGCATACGAAAGCGTCCAACGTTTACCTTCTAGTGTCTCTCGTTATTACGCTACTCAGTATTCAGGTCGGACTAAGTTGAAGGTCGTCTTCTGGGCGAGATAACGGACAACTAGTTCCTTTTATTCATTTATCCACGACATGTCCGACCTCTAATATTGTTACCTATCCTATGCTTACTCGTATATTTCGAACGTACAGCTGTATTGTACCAATGCGTGGCTTGCTAATGATGTAATATAAACAACTATTCATATCCATAGAAAGTTGATCTCATCGGTTAAATGAAATATTGCAGCCATCAATCCAACGGGTACCTCGGATAAGCCAGGGAATCCATCTACGGCGGAGTCTCTAGCGTGCGTCGTATAAATTGACCCGAGTAGCCTAAATAAAACGCTACACCGCCACAATATAGCCCATAAAAGAGCAACTTCGTAGGACGTAAATGCTCAGATAAACGACTGCACTTAATCCGGGAGTTAGAATGTTGACAAGGAATGAAGACGATCAAATGTAAAAAAAGCCGGACATTTTGTTCCATTAATCCGTGTCAAGTTGAATGTATTTATAACAAAGCTAGCACTTAATAATTTAAGTTGTGTGGTGATAGAGTACCGGCGGCGGTCGATGCGCCTGGTGAAACGTCTAATCATTGTGTGGGTTGCCGTAATTGAAGTGGAGAATCGATGCTTCCTTTTTATCTTAATTTATTCATTTCGAGCCAAGCGACTACTAATGTTGCTTTGACCGCTTGTCAATTCCAATAACGAAGATGTGATTGTGCACCTGCTGAATAGTTTTAATATTGCTGCAAATCATAGTATAAGTACTGAAGATTATATTAGGTACTTTACAACTATTTCGTGGAAATAATTAGTAATTTCCGCCGTCGCGTGACTAGCTCAGCTTGATGCGTAGCGTGCTAGAGATAAGGATCGCTGGCAACCTCCGAAATTCATGAGAATTTGATTAACAAGCCCAGGGCGCTCGCGCTGCCTTGTGTCTTGTAAATTATCGAATTATACTAAACCCGACAGGGTGCTCCTATGCGTGTTTATTTAATTTTAGAAGCATTTTGTTTCTATTATGTTGACTGTTTCGTTTTGTTTAGTTTAGCAGATTGTGGGAAAGTGTTTTTATACGTGTACCGGTTACTAACTTGTTAATTAAAAATGGTTGGCTACAAAATTTGTTTAATGTTGCGAGTAATAATAATAAAAAATCTATGATACACTTAGGCTTCATATTATGTATATATTATATCCCCCAATTTCATTCGAGCGAAGCCGGAATGCGTCTGTCTAGTTTCAAATACAACTATTTCCATAAGTAAGTTAATGTTATAGTGAAAAAAAAGGTCAATGAAAAAAACATCCTAACATAAGTACAATTAAGTGATCTTTGTCTATAAAATATTCTGCCATTGAAGTACCTAAAGCAGTATTTCAAACTCAACGTAATAAATCTTGAATTGTTTTAAGGACACGCAATGGAATTGTACTTATTTGTGCGTTGCGATAACTAAGGCAACTTGAATCGCTGCAGCGTACCCTCGATATCAGGGTTCCCCAAACTATTTTGGACAAGTGACCCCTTTTCAACAATGAACTGTTACCTCAGACCCCCATGGTCAAATTACCTACTTTTAAGACCAACCCCCTTATTCATAATGGTCCGCTAACTTAAAGCAGCTATCTATCTTAGTCTATCTTTAGTTTTTTCCTATTGGTACAAAATACCTAGGTACTAAGGTGCCAATTAGAAAACTTTGCACTTGGTTAAGTGAGTGAAGTTGATTTCATTTTCTCGTCAAAATTTAACAAAATAAAAAGACAATCCAATTCAGTAAATATCAAGTTTAATTTATAATTATTACAAATTAATACATAAAGCATCTTAAGTTGGTAGGAAATTATATTTTAAAAACTATTAATTCGCAAAGAGAAAATAAAACATTCAGTGCGATGGATGAACCTGGTGACTATCTACCAATCTAGCTACATCCGGTTCAATATTAGTGAGTTGCAGCCTTAAATCTCCACGTTCGTTGATTTTCAAACGGTTTCTTTGTTTTGTCAAAATGTTTGTTACCACACTGAAGCTTTTTTCAACTAGATATGATGATGGAAAAGCGATAAGGTATTTTTCAGCAATGTTCCACAATGTAGGATACTGTGTTTCAATTTTGCGTTGCAACCAGAACTTCTGATAGCCTTGGTTGAACTTTTGCTTAAGCTCTTCGTCTGTGCTGATGGTAATCAACTCTTCTTGCATTATCACATTGGCTTCTTCTATGGCTGTGGTGTTATACGGATTTATTATCCATTGAGGAATTTGTAAATTTAAAAGATCATCAAACCTCTCCGTAAAATCCTTGTGTAATGCGTCCAAGTGAGTAACATATAATAAAATGTCATCATCTTGAAGCATTTTTGGTAATTTTGACAAATGCGGAAACTGCGAATATTCTTTTCTGCCTAAATTTTGTTTATAAAGAACTAGTTTACCCACGAAGGCCGATATTATTGATTTTGTTTTAATCAAGTTAAGATCATCACCCTGTAGTTGCAAATTAACTTTGTTGAACATTCCAAAGATATCAGTCAAGTAATAAATATCTGTTTTACAATTGTTCAGATTTTCTTTCAAATTCGGATCTTTTTCTTGTAAAAACTCCAACACAGATTCAAAAAGGGCTGAAAATCTTTCTAAGCAAGAGCCTCTTGATAGCCAGCGAACTTCAGTGTGCAGAAGTAACCGAGTAAAGACTTCGTCGTTTTCGTCACATAGTTGAGCAAATAACCGAGAGTTCAAAGAATTGCTTCGAATCTTGTTGATAGCATTTATTACATATTGTAAAGACTTATGCAATCTAGGACTCAGCTTTTTTGCTGCTAAATGCTGCCTGTGAATCACACAGTGAATAACCAGTACATCAGGCAGTTGTCGCTTTAAGTGAGCTATAAAGCCACGATGACGACCAACCATAGACGGTGCACCATCAGTCGCAACAGAAACAATATTCTTCCATGGAATAGCTTTATCAGTAAAAAAATGTTCCACGGCCTGAAAAATCGATTCTCCTCTAGTATCAGTCTCTAAATATGCAGCAAAAATCAGTTCTTGGCACATATTTTCATCTTTGATAAATCGAACATATCCTAACAATAGAGCTTCATTGCCGGGTAATGTAGACTCGTCCAACTGGAGAGAGAATCTGCGGGTCTGTAAGAACTTCCATAAAATGTTTTCCACATCGCGTCCCATCTCATCTATGCGTCTCTGAACGGTGTTGTTGCTCAAAGGTATTCTCTTTAAAATATCATGTGCGGGTTTGTGCAATACATTGTTAAGGACCTCCGCAATGGCTGGTAAGATAAGCTGCTCTCCAATTGTATGGGGTTTCCCCGACTTCGCTATTAGTAAAGATATATTATAGGACGCTCGTAAACCATCATTGTCTCGAATAGATGATGACGCAAACATCGATCCTATGGATGGCCTTTTGTCTAGTTTTTCTTTCAGTGCTTGAAAATATGACAAGGGCTTACTTTTTTTGTTAGCATGTACTCTTGATAAGTGGTCATCCATTTTTGAAGGCTTCATGGCATCGTTACTAAATACTTTTTCACATATGAGACACATCGGGAAGTGTTGATTTGATGGAGATGCAATAAATCCGAACTTCAAGTAGTCCAAACTGTATTGTCTGCATTTTTTTTTCGTGTCCGCCATCATAAAACTTTCAGTAATTCTGCAAACAAAAAAATAAGGAACCTAAATAAAAAACAATAATAAACTGTTAAATTTGCACACTATCTTATTTTTATCACACTCAGTTAATGGATTCTTGTTAAGTATTACTGACTTACTCTTTGATAAACTTTGATACCTATATTGGGAAGTAACTACAGTAGGTAATTAGGTATAGAAACTTCGTATTAGGTAATTAGGTAGAATAAGAACGAAAACCAAAGACTTAAGTGTTAGTAATTTTTACAAATACAATTATACATACCTATTTAAAATATGTTGTATGTTGTGTTTAACACTTTTTCAGTCACTTTACTTCACTTAATTTAGCTTTGTAATAAGTTTGTAATCTCTTGAAATAAATGAGTACTTAGCTATATGAGTTTTTATCGTTCAAGCTCCAACGAATTTCAAAACGCAAATGAACTTTCAACCTAAATGCAAGCTCGTTAAATAGTAAAATATCAGGAACATGTTTGGACTTGATCATGAATTCGTTCGTCTTAATTCGCGTAAAGCCGCTATCACACTATTCAATTTGAACGATTCCAATTTAGGAAATCGGAAGGTGTGATCGCAGTTAGAACAGATTGGATTCAATTAAGAGTTTATCCATTTTCAACTCTATATCTTCGATTTAGAAATCAATTTAGCGTAGTGTGATCACGAGCTCACTACTTAGATTCCTAAATAGGAATCGTTCAAATTGAATAGTGTGATAAGCACTTTATCGTCAAATAGAGAGCAAGTCAAAACGCCGCTGAAAGACGTACGCTCCAACTCAATCTTGCACAAACTTGTCCACATAGACTTGCCGAGTTTTTCATCTTGTACGAACTTGAAACTTTACATTCCTGGAACATTATTTCCTACAAAAATATTAATTATTCTTAGTACACGTAACACAACATAAACAATACAGTAACTACCTACTTACCTATCTTGAAAGTTTTAAATAAGAACTTGTGTTAATATAATAGGGGTCGATTTTTAGACCTCGTCGACCCCCAAAATCACTTTTCGTTTATGTCGACCCCTAGGAAACCGATATCGACCCCAAGGGGTCGATATCGACCACTTTGGGAGTCCCTGCTCGATATGATATCGCGAACATAAATAACGTATGGACGTCGCACACAGTAGCGTACAGAACAATCTGTACTGTCGGCAACAAATTAATGAGGTGCGGATTGCCTAGCTTCGTGAACACTAGTTGCATCTAATATATTGCCCAGGTGAGGAAACTGATTCCATTATTAGTTGATGTTTACTACTCACAAACTGCTTGATCTCAATTGTAGCATTTTTCTTGGTAATTTAACACTTTGAACATGATTATTTATTCTCGTAGCAGTTTTATAATGGAACAATTTCGTTAAAATCAAACGTCACCATACACATAATACGATTAAAGTATCTTCATGCAATGAAGTTAGTTATTTTGTGAAAAGTCATGAAAGTCATGAAGTTAATTTATTCTAATATTCTAGCTATATTAACACGCGTTCTGGTACGATAATAATTCAACTTGAGTTCTATACTTAATCATTGATAGCGCCAACGTAGCCTCATGATAGAGCTAGTACAATAGCACTTCAAATAAAACAATAATAGACGATGGAAATGTTTTTAATATTAATGTCCGAATTATTATAAAATATTTTATAATGGCGGCAAACGAGTAAATCGTGTCTCGGTTTGCATTTCCTCTTTGGTACACTTTGGTGCGCCGGCTTAGAGCCTTACCCAATAGCTGCACGTATTGTGCCGATTCCCCGAGTCCAAAGTGCATCAGATTGCCGGTTGTGAAACGCTCTACCTATGTATTATTGTAAACTGGATCACTACAGTGTAGTTGCGCGTACAAAATAGACGTGTTTACCTTACTTGAGTTCATTTTTTTACGTGAGTTGAATTTTTCTTCACTCAGCATGCTTTACATTCTAATAATACAACAAATCACTAGCCTCGCGATTCCCGAGACCTCGTGATAAGACTCAATTTGCGACTTCTAAAGATAAAATAGTCCGATTACGATCTGTTCTTATTACTCATTTAAACGTTCACTTATTATGATTAGGACGCGTGGCGGCTCTTCCAGTGGGCCGTCACATACAATGAGGCGAAACAAAAATAGCGGTGTGTGGGGATCCGAGGATAAGGCCTGGCTGTGATCTCGGACCCGCACACTACCGCTGATGGTGGAATGCGGAGGGGTTTTAGTGGGTTCTCCCGGCGTTAATTCCCACACTTCCGCTCTTCGACCGTCCCCCGTCGACGAGGGATAGTGCGTAAACGTCATTTCCCTTCCTAAAAAAAAAGTATATTCTGATTAGAATAATCTTTAGTATTCCCAAAGCTTTGTACATTATTTTTAATTATTATTAAAAATAGTTTAATGCCCCTACTTCTTATGCTTAACATGGCTTGATGCCGATAGTTATGGGAACCAGATAGTGAGACTGTCGAAATATACACAATAATATACGATGGAGACGGTGCTTAAATTAAATTATGTTGACCATATTAATTAAGTACTATTTACGAAGATGCTTTTGTTGTTAGAGCAACGTCTACCTTCGAGCAAACGCACGTATTTTTAAAACAATACAACTTATGCCAAGGTCCTCTAAATGTCGAATGACACAGTGACCTCTGGCGAGTCACGAGCCTCTATAGTATCAGATAATTGAAATCATATTATTATCTATTGCCAATGTATAAACCTACACTTACTCGATGTCCTTGTATACAATCAAAATTGAAAGGCCTATCTGCCACTGACTAATTTTAAAAAACAAAGATTTATTTATTTATTTTTGAATTCAATAGCCAGAGTATATTTTTGAATATATCTCTGCCAATAGCTACTTTTTTATAAGTACTAATATTATTAGTTACTTTTAAAATATTAAATATATTGTAATACCATTTGAAGACAATTATTTTTCCTTACAAAAGTAATGAATTTCTAATTGTAAAACTGAGTCAATATGTTTTTTTTTTAATAAGATACAATGTATGCCTTGCTGTTCCAAGCTTTTTATTCAATACCCTAAAAGAATTATGGCAAGTCTCTGGGTGCATCTCCCGTTTCGCACGCTCGCCCTCACATTGTTATTAAGTTCAGAGGTCGCTTTGTTTATGAGTCAACGCTTTCGAAAGGTAACACGGCGAACACAGTGAAAACATCGCTCGGAAGATGCCGATGACATACAAATGATAATGTAAATATTGCGCTTAACCCGTGCCCGAACACTTTCCGCTAAGAAGGTCTCGAATAATATAATCGTGATTAGATGTTTTCAAAAGTAGTCAATAAATTAGTTTTATTACTTCACTTGAACAACGCGCTGCGCCCGGTCAGTAACATTTTTCATTGTTTGTGGATGGTGGTAGACTTTCAATTTCAAATACCAAAGAAATCCTTTAATGGTTATTCCTGAAATGGCACCGTGTAATGTCGAAGTCGTTGATCGGAAATCATAAGGTCGCTTATGACTGCCTCCTTAATGTTGATTACGTTAAATCTAGTCACGGCGAACCGGCGAGCAAATACTAATGTTAGGCGACATGTCGGTTACCAGCACGACAATTCACTTTCAATAGCAGTCGTGCGCCTCTCGGCCTACGAACCCGAATGCTTGCCATAGCTGGTGTATTATCTGGATTATGATCGGCAGACACCGAGGACGGGGGGAGGGGTTTCCGCAGGATGGACGCAGCTATTTCATATCGGCCCAGCTGTTTGCTTATTGTCTTGCGTAACAGTGAAGTCAACCAGATGATAATTTGCGCAGCCGCCTGTGTCTTTAGATCAAGCTTTCATTATCTTTGTGGCCACTTCGTGCGTGTTTAATTTAATTTTCTTGTCGAGTCATAAAGTTGTGTAATATTAATGTTTATAATTTACCGTAAAGGTCGTGTTCTAATTTGTTATAATTTTTTAAAAGTTTTCGTAGATAGTTTAGAGAGGATATAATAATAATAATAATAATAATCATTTATTTCAGATAAGTATCCATATTATGTATTAACAAAATAATAATAATAATATTTTACATCCATGTATTATAATTAAAATTATATTAAATAATAATAAAAAGGTAATAATTATTATTATAATATATATAGTATTTAAGTTTCGGTGATATTATGTCAATATATTCAAAGAGCGTCTTACCGTCTTATATAGACAGAGATACCGTCTTACCATGTCGTGTGTTTAGTTTAGGATATATTAAATATTACACAGTGTCAATAATCGTGAATAAAGATTCATAACGGGCACAATACAATAATAAACTTGTTATTTGATTGTAAGATACTGAGATCTACAATTAGATGCTTTTGTATAGTCTCTTTAGAGCACAGACTAACCAGACCGGTAATGTTCAAGAATTTCCAAACGAATCATTCTGCCAACGTCAGGGGAAAGGTAAACGAGGGTGACGGAATATGACGCCACATTAGAGAGGTAATAGAGATGGTGTAGGGTTATCGATATTATTATCATATCGATAAGTTATAGCTACAGGAATTAATTTTGTGTCATTAAAAAAAAAAAAAAATTTGTAATATATTTTTTCTACAAAATTTAAACACACTGTTAACTGTGGGTTAAGTAAAAATGCGGTATAGTGTAAGAGAGAAAGAAAACTATTTATTCTTACAGACAGATTACTTCAAATTTTTTTTTTTCGTTTTTTTTTTGAAAATCCCTCCGACACAGGGTCGTAGCCTATATTTACTTAAAATCCTTTCATTCCAGTTCTCACTTATATTCTGCTCGCACTTTCTTTCTACATACTTTTTACTTCCAATATTACAAAACTATCGATGATCACTCCCAGGTACGTGACTTGGGGTGACCATGGTATTACAGTCATTGAGTCGGTGGGGTGGGGGATTTTTAAATATTGTAAGCAATTTTTATTTACCTTTTTTGATCTACCTACATACTGAGGGTAGATAAGGATAGACTGAGGGTAGATAGGATAGATAACCTACATATGTTATAATAATAAGAACATATAATCTTATACAGAAAATAAAATCATCAGTAAATCCGTCCCTGGAAAGACGTAAGTAAGTGGAGCTTGAAAGAGTATACATCAAAGACAGTCATTATTTAAAAATTAATTAACAAAAACGACATATCGATATCTTTACATTACATCCCTAATAACACGTGGCTAGCAATTATAATAATTTTTTCTCGATGCCGCGAATACGTTGCTTACGGATCTGTTACTTGGTTGCTACTAAACGACCGCGCGTTTATGTTTTATCTCATAGGAGCATTTTCGCAAATACATGGCAGAAAGCAAGGGCCTTCTATCGCATGTCTCGTGGGTTAGCTTGTCTAGGTTTAAGACAATAGTTTCACTTTCTATCGGACCAACAGTACTCCAATTACCTTTTTACAGAATGAACTTTAGAGGTAAAATGGCCTATTTAATTTTAAGTAACAGATAGCACAATTTGGAGTACTGCATATTAGTTTCAAAATTGAAAGTAGGGTAGCAAAATGTAATATTTTAAGCTAGAACTGCATGGCGATAGAGAATAATGCTAGTGTAAGCTGATCGTCTAAATGACCAAGGAGGCCTCGTGGTCACGCGAAGCACCTGACACCACCACCTTTTGTTACCGGAACATCTTACAGCGCGATCGTGACCTATTCGAATTCCAGATTTATTCAACCGTTCAATACATTTTATTGCTGTACCCTCTGCTTTGTTACTAGAAAACGTATATTTAGAACCGCAACAAGAACATGTTTATTACGTTTCTTCTTTATCTGAATGTTTTACATTTTCACTTTCAATTCTTTGGTTTTATATGGTTTTACTCATTTATAAAATCATCATATATCAGATATGTTGTAGATGAAGTTGTATCAATTATAAATTATAGGTTCCCTGATTGGTATTATTGCGATGCACAGAGGAAAGAAAGGAAAATAAGTATATTTATTGAGTAAAAGAACATGGAAATAATGGAAATTATAGTTTCCGTTTGTTCCATGTTCTTTTTTAATTATTACTATTCTTATTATTATTCTTTTTTAATATCCATACCTAGCGTAAAATTGTAAAATATTTAAAAATTATTAACAAAAAATTTTAAAATTTCTATATACCTAGTACAAATTGATGTTCACATCTTTTCTCTTTTCTGAGACAGGATTAGTGCAGAGGATAAGGCAGGATTACTGAAAATGTCACTAGCGTGACAGTTTTATTGGCTTCACGTCTCAGTGAGAGGGTTGGGATGTAAAACGAATTGCGCCTCATACGAATTGTTACAGCAGTCTTTCCATGTGAGTTTTCTGTTTCTTTTTTAATTGCTTTTTTTATAGACATGTGAAAGGAAACGTTTCTGTAATTTCTTATTATATAAAAAAGTCATTATGATATTTAATTTACTGTCAATTTTACCGGTAAAATTAGTTTTAAAAGTGTACTGTTGGTGTATCTTAAAATAAATTTAAAAAAAAGTCTGCGATCGACTGATGACGTCTCGCCAGTGTGAACTGAAATAAAAATGGTGTATGTACGGTAGCAAATTGTTATGACCTCCCCATTAGGTACGTAGTCCAGACACGGCTACTGTCCAGAGCTTTGAATGTGGCTAAATATAGGAATGCCAATAATGTTTCATTTATTTGTATACTTGTAATGGATATTGTACCAGTTACTAATATTTTATGATTACAATAATTTATATAGCGTAATATTGTATTAACAGACAAGCAAACATTTATGACCAGATGTAGATAATTTCCAACACATATTTTTCTATCCAACAGATATTTTTCTATCCAACAGATATTTTTCTACGTTGATTTAAGGCGAAGTGAATATTTTAATTTTATAATTAATAATTTTAATTATCATGATCTCGGCTATAGGACGTCCACTGCTGGACAGACGTCCCAGTAGCCGGACCCTTTATTAAACTCGTGTTCGGATTCACTAATCTATGAAATAAATGTTTCACATTAACCAGATTTCTTATTATTAACATACTTTAAGTTTAAATAAAGAAGAGAGAGATGGAACATATCTTAAAAGAATTGATCTAAGAAACGGTCAAGTAAAACTCAGCGAGCTATTTATCTTAAACTTATCGGAATACCGCGAAGTTTTCTTTTTCTTCGCAGTTCTTATATACTTACTTTGAACTGGATGTTGTTTTTTTTTAATTCTCGTTTCAAACACAATGATTACCGCGTTGTCAGACGCTCGCAGCGTGCGAGTGGGATACCATGATCGTTTTGCATGGAACAAGGTGAAACCATCAATTTGCACGGAGCCGCGCCAGAGGTAAACACGTCGATCTCGCTTATAAGAGGGCAAAGAGTAGTCATGGCGCCTAGGCTCTTCACTTGTGAGGCTTCATTGTAGCTTATTCTAGTTTGTAGAGCTATCTGATATCTGGACAAGCTCTTGTTCAGTTTGGAAACTAGTGCGACAACTTTTATTATTTAGTTAATTCAGTCTTAATTAGAAAAGTTTTCTGGTGCACTTAAGTACATACCAATACATAATGTGTTTATTCAGAGACTGACTGCCTGCCACACTGCTGTAGCATTTCTCTACATGTCTATTCTTTGCTAAAAGTAAAACTGCTATATAAGCGTATCTATAGAGAATAATCCCTATACTGTAGAATCTGTAAAAATATTATTACAGAATATTTTAAATAGGTAAAGAAGAGCTATTAGAAAGATAAATATATATATATCAAAACAACATTCACATACACATAGTTTCATCAATATCAATAAATTCAAGACTACGAATTCAATGGATTTATAATTTTCTATATCCAATTCACATACTTATAAAAAATATTTATTTTTCTGAAATATTTCCTGTTTTCTGATAGTAGTAGATTACTTTTATTGTTTTGCATTATAATAGTCCATTTACATGTCCATTACAATATGTAACCTTCATGGGCATCATAGCTTCACAGCGGGTGGTACATGTAAGCAAAACGAATAAAATCGAACAGTTAACTTTTTCTACCTCCCTTAAGTTTTTGCATGGGAAGCGAGAAAGCGAGTTCGACTAAAGAGGTGTAGCGGCAAGAAAATTGCTATTTTTACAAACAAGCTCTTTACGGCACAAAAAAATATGTACTCCAGCACCGCAACAAGGTAATCAATTCAAACGAGCTTCATTGTTTCACGATCGAGGAAGACTCGAATATGTCGATATCTGTAAGGCGCTGGGGCTCCCGATGTGAGGCTTTATCGTGTCGAACGGCTGTTACTAACAGTTTATGTTTGCCCTCTATGGGCATTTTGACTTCTTATAATTTACGTCCTTTATTCATATCTCAATCGTTTTAAAGGTTTCAGTCTCTTTCAGCATAAAGTCTAGCATATCTCCACTCCATTTAGGTCCGTAGTATCGGAGATTAACTGTAATAATGGCAATAACTAATATTACAAATGTACCTCTTTGTAAGTAACTTGTTGTTTGTTACTCGATCAGACCAAGCCTGTCATATGAATTTGGGTGAAATATATCATACAGATCATATACGGGATTATCGCAAAGCATGCTTTTATCGTTTTTTTTTTTGTGTTTACGAAACATAACAATTTAGCTTGAAATTACTCATAGATGTTTTAAGCCGAGTTGCGGGATATAGCTAGAACAAAAACATAATTGTTTCGTTAGATAGCTTAGGCTTATTAGATTAGCGAGTTGAGACGAGTTTTAATGGGTAACGTATGCGGATCAATGAGGTCGGCGCGAGTTTTATTAAACGTCGCGATAAATTTGCATCGTCAAACAATGGTCGCGGCGAGGGAGCACGTTCGACAAATAGAATAAATACGAAGCGGCTCCTCGTTCGCCCAGTGGGCTCGTCTACCCCACTTCGCCCTGACAACAAACACAATTTGCCCCTATTTATGTTCTACCATTTCCCTGCGCCGTGGCGCTGTCGTCGAATTACTTAAACAGTGAATAGGCGAGCCTCTTAACAGTAATCACTAGTTGGAGCCGTACCTACGTATCTCGCATACCCGCACTTCTCTGCAAACCGGTATGTTCTCGGCTCGTTACCTCGTCATATTTTTCATATTAGGTTCATAAATAGTCTCAGAATGTGATATTTCTTTTTCTATCTCCCCATTATAATTTCAATTAGATGGTTCTATAGTTTGGTCTATTATGCATAATGGTAAATTTAGCGACTTTCTTTTGGCCAAAGTTGACTAAAGTCCATTAAATGAAAAATATTTAAGATAGACCGTAGGCCTGTATAAACGGAGTAATTTCTACTGATAAATTTAGTAAAAGGCGGTTCCTTTTCATGCTTTTTAAGCAGTTCAGTAAAGGTTGATCTAAGTATTATCTGTACAAGTACACAAGAATAAAGTTTCTTGATAATTAGGGGTGTTTTCGTATTACTTATATCCACAGTCAATGGTTTTATCTTGTTTAATATTCTTTTTGTTTTCTTTGAGCCTTATTATAAAATTTTATTTAACAACACCTTAAAACACACAACCTGAAATATTTGCTCAACACATACTTTTTTTATATAATTCATACAAATTTTCTTAACAAGTGTATGGAATCTATAATAATCTCCTCGTTCATCATTATCTTAAAAATCGTGGTTGGTAAGATAATTTGCTGTTAAAAGTGGGTTTTAAAAAATGCAACGTTAGCCAGAGGCACAGCTTGCGTTGTAGGGTAGGAGTTTTCGATTACGCGTCTCAAGTTTACAATAATTGCAGACAACTTCAAAGCTAGTTACGTGCGGGTCAGTAGCTATCGTAAAATTTCATGATCACTCCGCCAACGCCTAAGGGAATCTCAAGGGGTTTCTAAGAACGTGCAATTGAACAAACTTCAATTCCGTCGAATCCATGCCTCGATATCGGTTTGATGCTGACTCTCGTAAAGGAAATGTACATTACTGCCTATCTCTATCGTTTGATCTTCACCTACGTGAAGAAAAGACGCGATAACGGTCGCTCGCTCACGCGTCGAAACGCTTTCGTATTGGTCAATAATACTTACAAATGTACTTATTATTTTAACCTATACAGTTGGATTCGTATTTATACGCTAAGTCGGGCGCTGTCAGATTTCGAAGTGATAATCGGTCCAATAGTGTATTTTGGGAGGTGAGCGACCAACGGACGGACGGGTTAGGGTGAACTGAATCCGTGAAAGAGTCTAATAAGTGGAGCTTAACATCAATTTTCAATCCGGCGATTACCAACTGCGGCGTTGACGGATGTCGGCTTAACTTGTCTGTCACCCAGCCGGCGCGGAGCAAACACCTACTACATTAATCTCTATTCTCGCCGAGCAACACGTGGATTTACGCATCGACGAAAGTAATTTATATGCAAATCATTTCAAGTTTGATGAATCCGTGACTTTAATACTGCTAACATAGTGTTAAGGCCTTGGGCAGACACACTAACGGTAGATTGTCAATAATAAGACGTGAATTAGAATGCAATGTCCATAAAGCAACTCTAATCCTTTTGTCACAAATTCAAAGCCAATCTATATCTAACACTCTATTACCACGACAATATAATATATCTAACAATGAAGTCGCGGGTAAATTATTTTTTTAAAGAGAAATTTCTGGCATCCAAAATTCATAGTAAATTTAGTTAGGTAATTATTATTATTATTTATTTTATTTTTTACTATCCTCAATTTTTCAAAATATATCGAATGTACAGGCGCGACTATTCAATATATATTCACATTTATTTGAAAAATTGTCAGGACATGCACTCAGGAAACCTGCTCTTTTGTCATTACAGCAAGTGACCAATATATCAGGATTTGAACTGCGTCTGCAGTATCGGTAGCTAAATATATTTGTTCGAACCACTGGGCGTACATTGCCTGTAGTATAATCACGCATAATGAAAGCATTAGTAATTATTTTTGTTCCAATTCGTTTCCAGTGCTCCGACATGTCTAAAATTGGAAGAGAACATTTTTTTAGTGTAGCCTCATGATTATCTCAAATTAATATTTCACTATTACGGATGTCGCTTGTCAAGAGACAAAGGGTTCGGCGTTGTTCAAGCATCGCACCATAGCGCGCGAGTTCTTTGTGTACGCCAGAACAATATTACTGGCGTCTTGATAAATAGGAACAACTGTTGGGAGTAACAATGCGGTCCGTAAGGCGATACGCGCGCGATCGACCGCTGGATTAATGACTGCTCCGCCTAAAAGAATGGACCATAATATTTATTATCAGATAACCGACCGCTACTGGGTAATTCGTGTGTCCCCGACCATTATACCATTACATCGTTACATCGCCTATGCATTACTCACTTTCCTCCGCCGCCGCGCCATATCTATTTACGAGTATAGTTGTACGCTTTCGCTCAATATACTTTTTATATATCGCATTATTTCTCTTGTCAGTTGAAAATGTCCCATACACATGTCATGCGTACGTAGTGGGTGTCCAATGCTTGTATTGTTTACGATGCATTCGGTCTGATTCGGGCGCCTTCGGGCTGGTTTTAAAGATTTTTTTAATAAACTTGGTAGTAATAAAATGCGTCAGCTCATTTTAAAAATAGTTTACACTTCTTTTATATCATTATAGTTAATGAAATGTCCCGCCCACGGTTGGAGGCTCATTGATCTTAGCGCGTTAACGGCCGTGTCGAAAGATGTGTGTTATAAGCTGTGTATTCTTATAATAATAAGGTAAAATTATATCCTCATTTATTATCTTATAATTTTTCCCGTAGACAAACAAATACTAGACGATTTTTTTCGATGAAAGATCAAACAAAATCGAGTCAGTATGTGGAATATTTTTTTCTAATTTAAGTTAAGATTAAAAACACGTATGTCTGACATAATCCAATCGAAAAATCAATTAGCAGGATTTTTTCCAGATTGAACTCATTTTTGAGCTAAAAATCTTGGACTATTTGTATATACGCTATTGTAATTGATAAATAACGCCGATAAAAAAAACAACACCGTTTGCTTAAATCGACTATTTTTTGTCTCTCTGTAAACTTACACATCCTGTAGTTCCTAAAGTATTGATCGTAGAGTAAAAATGAATAATCCAAATTTGTAGAAAATTTTATCTAGAAACTTTCGTCAGAAGTAATCATAATGCTATTTCCTATAGGTATTCGCGATATGAGCAAAAACCTGAAAAAAGTACCTTCAACCCCCCTTCCCACACACCGTCAGCACAACCCCCACCGTTGAGGACTTTTAGTCTGTTCATCTGGATACCGTAAGGTATAATTCTACCAACTTTCAAAACTACCTGAATTATTTCCACTGATTTTTCTAATTTGCCTGGACTACATTTTAAATAGGAAATTCGAAAGGAATATATACCTATGAATATAAAAAAAACATAAAATGTGATTATTGTAGAAAAAGGTAGGTAAATAATGAGCAATATATGTAGTGGCAACAATAAATAAAACAGTGACGTTACGAGCTGTAAATAACGGAACTGAAGATGTAAAATAATACACATCGTATGCATCGTATATGAAACATAATCATAATCCGAGAACGCCACATAGTGTCCGTTACAAGGAATATCTTAACTTAAATTTACAATCCACCGGTGAAATAAACAACAGCCTACCGACCAACACTAAATTAGAAGAAATAGGTAACGAATAAAATAAATAACATCACGACCTAATATTCAAATGTTCCGTATAAAGACATTGATCAGGACAGAAAGAAGTTGTTCGACACTCCGGTTTTGCTTGGCGATTCATGCCCGATAACGTGTAATATTCCAGTTTTTTTTTCTCTTTATAATTACGATTTATATCTTCGGATGCGCTTTGTCAGGCTGTTGACTCTGGCTCCGGCTAAAAGAAATCTCATATTTCGTTGATTTATTACCATTTGTTAAGTTAAACTTTCGGTTAACATGCGTTTTGAATAATATATAGTTGGTGCTTTATTGTAGTGACAGTTTAAATGAATTGTTTTCTGTGGATGTAGTTCGGAATTATAATAGTATATTTCTTATTCTAAATGGCTTTTTCCCATGAGTGAATTAGGTATGCGCAGTGTTCAGTCACGATTGATGTCCAGAGTGAATCTATACGCGCCCAATTATTCTTTGTAGGCGAGATAAACAACGACTTATATTGTTGTTTATTTATTGCTATCCACGTGCTTTTCTTATATAAGTTTTGTATGTGACCTAAATAACAAATTGTCGATATTTATAAATGACTTTGGTCCTAGATATCATATCTTATAAATAATGGTAACAGACGAACAGCTCTGATGGCTGGTATGATGTGACGTTACGGAATAGTGGTAAATCGATGTAAACGCGGTGTCGATGCTCGCTCAGCTATCGTTATAATTAGAGGCGATTGGTCGCGGTGCTCGTCGGACGCGCACGGCCGCGCTTCCCATAGACACCTGCCTGCACTTCAACACTGTCACCGCCATGACCAGTGGCTTTAATTAACTTTTTGTCTTTTCGTCCGGAACAATCTGTGACATTCCGCACCACCACTCATACATCGTCAAGTTCACGAAAATTAACCTAGCCCTTTATATTCTTTTGTTTTAAACTACTGAATCATTGTTGCCGAATGTAGTAGGTACTCTCCAAAGAAACTATGATAGCTCATGGCCTCTTGCGTGCCCGGTTGAATTCGAACGGGCCCTACACCCTTGTCTTTTATTTAGATTACATAAGATTCAAATGATAATCACAGGTTAATAGTAAGAGAACACATCGCGACGAGATGGTAATCTTCCAAGATACATGAATTCCTACTAATCCGCAATAGGCTTGTGTGATGAAGTATTGTAACCTATACATCCGGGCGAAATGCACACATAAAAGTTGTAAGACTGTTTAATAGCAGATAAAACCTTTAGAAATGAATGAATTTTCTTAGTATCTTCCTATGAAGTAAATAACAATATATCTGCTTAGGTACTATGTGCAAGTATTTGATTTTTGACGTATGTAACGTAACTTGAATACGTGTAGGCATGTGAACTTGCACTCAATGTTAACATTGCACTTGACCGGTGCATGGTCGCTAGGGTTCAAATCCGAGTTCGCACGTAGTGCGTCGGCCTAGTCCACAGTGCAAGTGCGCAATACCCTCGCTAACGCCGGCTCATGACTGTGCCCCGTGACTCATCATCGTGTCAGCACGTCAATACCTCGTTTAATATAAATACATCACGTTTTATACAATGTTTATTTATGCCCATTACTACTTGTCAAGTGGGTGAGACTTTCAATGAAAACTCTCGGTTATTGATTAAGTATTTACTTTGAATCTAGCTGTCAGTCAATTTCATGCAAAATTACGAGTTGTGTATGGACATTAAGGCGGGTTCTTATTTCAATTTAGAAGAAGAAATCAGAAATCGCAATTCAAAATCGGGTTTATTGTTATCTTTTAGAAGCCGAGACGTGGTCTGTGATAATCTGTTTATTTCTGGGATTTTATTAGAGTATGTAGAAAAAATAAGAAGAATTGTCAATTGTAATTTTAACTAATGGCTATATGAAACATTTTGGTTGTATCCCGAAAGTTTCGTCGATTTCAGTAAAAAAATATTTAACATTAATAAGCATGAATTTTTCATAAAGTACATTTTTTAGATATATTATATTTCAATTCTCAAAATTCTTGATTAAGTTTTCTTGAAAGAGTAAGTGATCGCTGCACGGCTGTTTTTATTTATTTTTTCATCGAAATCTGTTCAGCCGTTTTTGTGAAAAAGAGTAACAAACATTCATCCATCCATCCTCACCACAAACTTTCGCATTTATTAGTGGGATAAAATAGATAAGTATAGTAATGTGAAGCTGTATCCCTGTCTACAATATGTTGTGCATGTACATTGGCAATACTACGGATCTTATACTCAAAAACTAATTTTAAAGTGATGTAGACAATAGACCTGGCCACAATAGGGCTGTGATTGAAGGTGCTTGTAGATGTAGAGGGTTAACCCAGCCTGCTTTTTGCTGAACGTACCACTATCATTTAACTGAAATCCTATGAAAGAAATTGTATTTCAATTTATAGGCTTTGTTGTTCAACTTATTTGATACAAAAGCACATTGCTATGCCACATGTACCAATTTAGTGCACCAAATAGGATTATTGTTAGTTATCTCGCCGTAATATTTTAGTAAGACTTTATTTATTTATATTTTATCAATAGTAAAAAATAATAAAATATTGTGCTGCATACTCAACCTGTCTACCAATACACTCACAACACTGACATTCTTATGCAAATGTATGAGATTGGTGCCGAACAAAAAGAACGATTAATCGAAGTCAAAAGTAAATCGAACGCGCACAGCGGCTCACGGTTCGCGCGCTGCTTCTTTAATTGCTCTTTGATAACCGGTAATAGTAGTATAAATGCTCCCATTATAGTTTCTTCCATTTATATTGATCGCATTAATGCCGGTTGCGTTTAAAATTTAAAAGGTCTTTGTGCGGCCCTAGCACGGCGTCTTTAGCAGGCTTTCGCCGTAAATAAACTGCACTAGAATGGCATTGCACAAATGTATTCGTTCTCCTCACTTGCCATATATCAGTTTTATGAGGCGCTCATTTTAATTGAAACACAATAAAATTTAAATATATTTTTTTTACTGTTTTATTTTTATTAAAGGATCTGTAAATTGTAATATTCATATTTGCTTTTGGATTATGAATTAATTTTGAAATAATACTACATAATTTAATATATAAAAAATAAATAGTATTTTTTACAAAAAATATTTTTATCACAAATTCGATTGTCGCTTTGGAAAGGTTCTCACAAAATAAAGAAAATAAAATGGATATATTGAAATTTTCTATGTTTTTAAATGTTAGATAGAGATTTTTCTGAAGAAATCAGTGTTTCGTGAAACGTATATTAAAAAGTATCGTACTTTTAAATTATACGTAGCATGTAAAGTACTTAAATGTATACCTGACTGAGATTTCAATTATTTTTGGACGCCATGCGAAATCTTTATGACGTCTGTTGCGACTGAGGGCGTTTAATTGCTTAAATAAATATTTGTTTTATTTTTTTTATGGCTTGTGTTAATTAACCGTAACGATTTATATCTGCCACGTTTGTAAAGTCCAATCTAAAAGTACGCAGCTGCTAACTATAGACTATTTGATTTGTACTGACAATAGCTTGAAATTTTCTGTTTTGCTTTTATTACCTTGAATATGATGTGCTACTACACCTTCACCATTTTATGTAAAACTGTCACTGTTTGTGTTGCGTTTGTTTTCATTGTGGCCTTCCACTAACTCCTCGATTGCAAAGCGGAAAAAATAGTGCTTAGCAATTCTTATGTTTATTAATTACATTGTACTATATGGCACGTAAATTAAACAGCAACATTGTAGTATAAAAGTAACACAAGCAGATCCAATTATATCAACAAGTTAGATAACTAGTTTCATCAGAAGAGGACATAATTTTGGATTGCTTTCTGGAACCCGTTGTCTCGAGGCGTTCCAATCAGTCGAGCGACACGCCTCGGAAGTCTAGTCAGGTCGTTAACAAGTTCTCTTCTCTGACGGACCAGACGATTGACCTTTGATTAAAATGTGTTTCTCTTTGTCGAATTAGTTACATGCTCTCGTGATCATTTGCAAGTTTCTATTTGACAAAATGTCATTTCAATATGATTACACTTTCAATAATTGTTTTTAAACTTTCTCGAATGAAGTTTGCCCACCGATTAAGTATCATTAAGTAGACTCGAAACATACGAGTACATAGACTTCTGGAATCTTTGTCCGTGTGCCTAGTTAAAAATTATCTAATGTTTCTCACGGGGTTTTAATAAGCTCCATAGCAAATGTGTGTAAAATCGGTTCAGTGATTTAGCCGCCAACATATTATAACAAACAGTTACATTTACACAGCGCGTAAATAATACTTATGGCGAAAGGACTACCGCTTACATTGTCCCACACCTTATCAACGGCCTACCTTCAGATCTATGTAACAATATATCGATTAAAAATATTAAATTTAAGTTAAAGAAATATTTTTTAAATTGTATGTAATTAATAATAATATTAATAATAATTAATAGTATATAGTTAGAATTATTAATAATTTCAAATGATAAAACGAGATTAAACCTCAGTGGTTTTTAGTTTTATCGTTTTACATGTTATTTTATAAAGTAGCCCTTAAAATTGTTAAAATTATAAATAAAATAAATAATTTGCTTTTATATTATTTAGTTGTACATAATAATGAGACATGACAACAGTTGTTCTAGAAATTGATCAGCAGATAGAGTGCGTGCTAAAATTTCTAATTAATTTACTTCAACACAGATGTCTCATATTTTTTACATGATTTATCTGGCGCACGCTGCTGCAACTGGCTTAGCGCGAGCCCTTATACAGTTTCTTTTCATAACATGTGCTCCTCTCTCGAGATAACGCACACTTGCTCTTATATCCTAAGGTTTGCAGCGCTCACGTGCAAGCATGGTACCATGTAAGCACGCTCCTTATAGTAGATTTTTAATATATCGCGATTTGACGTGTTTCCTCCCCGTTATGTCTGACATGACGCGCCGCATCTTACCACATTGCCGCAACATTTCCTTGACTCGTGTGTTCGCCAAGTTTTGAACTTGGTTAAGCTCGGCGAATAGCAATTCTGAAATTTCAGAAGCGCATATGCAAATGTCAGCTCTCGACACTGATTGTACGAGTGGCACGGGGAAAATTCATGCATTTACATTAAATTTCACCGAAATTGGATCTCAACATCGCATGTTTATATACTAGCGGGCTATTGGGTACTGTATTTTATGCGCTCCTCATATTTGCGATTATTACCAATCCCATATGTCGCGTGTATGAATTTTTTATTCCTTTGCCTTCAATTTGCCTTGTTTTTATCACAGCGCGATGGCGATTGCAGCTGTTGTTGATCGTTAACAGCACTCTTAACGGATTAACTAATCGAATGATTGTTTACGGTATATTTATACGTTCGCGGAGAGCAATCGGCTTTGCGTATAATGAATGAAGCCAACATTGATTTACTACCTCAGTACCCGTTTAATGGTTTATCCTTTATCGCTTTATTACACATTACTGCTTTGTTACTAATTGGACAGGTAACTTAACTTAGGTACCTATAATAAAATATATTACTCTTTAAAGATCGAAATTACAGGATAGCCTTGAGATCTGTTTACTAAATGTAATTAACTTGCATAAACACATTAAGGTTCTTAACGTAATACAGATGATCTTTCTATAGAATGAGCAACCTGTAGCTATTAAGAGCAGTAGGCCAGACCATAAAACCACCCCAACCAGCAAAATCGTGTACAATAGCAATCGAAAGAACGTTTTCGCCCAACCAGCAAAGTAGTCCAGTAAGATATGCCCTTATTACTAAAAAGTTGTAAAAAAGCGTCATTAAAGTATTCGTTACAACCGTGTATTTTATAGTAGCGACTTATACAACATTTCAGCTTTATAAAATTGAACAGCATTTAGGCAACAATAATAAGTGTTGTAACCGTTTACATGAACACCTTAGACAACGACACGATAGCGTATATCTACCACAGCACGAGCGTCATACATTGGCAACGGTTTCTGGTATCTATATGATAAATAAATGAATTTCACTTTAAAATAAGGAATATTAGTAAATAAGTATTTCATAAAAATGTTTGAGAAAAACTAATCTGTTAAATCTTTTGCCTTAATTGATAATTTTGTACGGTTAATAAGGAGGGAATTTTGTACGGTCAGGAATATGATATTGGAAAGTATATAGGTTTATTAGGGTAACCGTTACACGACTGATAGCTGCGCTGGAGTGCCCAGTTGTAGCAATAAATTGGTGTTGGCGATCGATCGCGGCGCCTGAGCACAAATCAAATGGCACGTCAAAACAATAGCGGACACAGCTGCGGGGGCGGTCGTGCAACCACCCGCCGCTTATCGTTAAAGCAAACTTACAGTTATTATGAGTAAATAAGTTCACAAGTTATTTCACCACACACATATTTTATACAACGCAAAAGCGTATGATCTCGGAAATAGTGTATTTGAAATATTCAGTCATAAAATACTACAAGAAAATATTGGGTACTCAGAGGAACTGATATTGCTGTATTTTTTTAAATAATTTTACAATTATACAGAATGATCAATTCAAATGGGTCAGTGAAGGCAAATCTGAAACCATAAGATACGAAAATTTGTTCTTGGGAACTAAGGCTTCGATTTAACGATTTTTTTTAAAAGAAATCTGCATTCTAACTATTTTAATTTATGCTCATACGCAAAGAAGAATCGATCCGGCTAAAGCTCTATAAAAATATCGCAATTATTTTTATTGCCGCAGTTGATAGTGATGTGGGTTATAAGGCTATGGAACCCTGTATAAATAATATATTAAAAAATTAATATAACGTTCCACCGCAGGAAAAAAATAAGCGGCAATGGTAATTCATTTATTTTATATAACATCATTAATTAATCGTTTTCACACTGCTCTTGTGGTAGACTGGTAGTCAACATGGAAATAAATGGTCAAAATGAAGAATATAGGTACCCTACGAAGGTAGTACTAAGAGAAGTTGTCAAATCCAGAAATAGTCGTACCTGTTCATAAGAGGAACATTTAGAAGTAGGCTAGACCGCCTAAACTAGCTTGGAATATCTACACGAATTTGTCCTTTTAAAATCTTATTAGAATCGACCAAAATTACGATACTAGATATCGGGAACCTGTTCGGGTAGCAAGTGGCCAGAAAAAATGATGAATGAATATCACTCGGTTTTTGTTCACTTGTCGCTGCATTTCCGGCTCGGCTTAGGTCGCACGGCTACCGCGCGCGTGGAGAATCGTGGTACGCATCGGCACCTCAGCGGCTCACCGTTCTACCGAGACACGCTTCAATAGCCACTGACTGATTGAAAAGGAAACAAAAATTACCGATCATTGAGCGGTCGCCACTACCCAGGTTTGTATAGCGATCACTTTAGTTAATCATAAATTACAAAATTATTTAAATGAAAATATATATAAAAATCCGCTGATGAAATTAAAATATGTATTACTAGTCCACGGGTATATAATGTAGATCATCATCATCATCATTTCAGCCGCAGGACGTCCACTGCTGGACATAGGCCTCCCCCATAACTCTCCAATAGGACCGGTCTGAAGCAGCCTGGATCCACCGTTGATCCGCGGCCTTAATTAGGTCGTCTGTCCACCTTGTGGGTGGACGTCCTACGCTGCGCTTGCTGGTACGTGGCCTCCACTCGAGAACCTTCCGGCCCCAGCGGCCGTCGGCTCTCCGTACTATATGCCCTGCCCATTGCCACTTCAACTTACTGATCCGCCGGCTTATGTCGGTAACTTTCGTACGTCTACGGATCTCCTCATTTCTGATTCGATCTCGCAGTGTAACCCCGAGCATAGCCCTTTCCATAGCTCGTTGAGCGACATTGAGCTTCCTTACGAGGCCCATACATACATATAATGTAGATAAAAAAATTAATCTCAAATCAAAATATTCATTATTTTACAGGACTTCAGCCACATACAATAATCATATCTAAACATAATGGTATTGGTATCGTATGTGGGCGAGATGTTGATTTTAAGAGGATAACAACAGCTAGTAAGGTCATAATGTTAACATAGATACTTATTTATAAAAAAATGTCTTGATTGACTGTCAACTCACACCTAAAACTACTATGCTAAGATTTGGTTTATTTTATTACGTAAGCATGTGCTAAAGGATTTTTGAAAGTTTCAACTCCGTCCGAAGCTGGGGGCGGGTCGCTATTATATCGTATTATACAAACACAATACAATAATTTTATCACTCAGATTTTATCACTCACTCATTCATCATCATCATCATCTCAGCCGCAGGACGTTCACAGCTGAACATAGGCCTCCCCCATGTTTCTCCAGTAAGACCGTATAAGTCATTACTTGAATTAAATAATTTTATTTTGTTTATAATAATTTTAGTTTCAAAACTGTTTTAATTTTATTAATGGTAAGGCTCGAATAGGTTCTAAGCCCACACAATTAATATTTTATCTATAGACTGAAATGCTTTTGAGGCTATCTTAAAAGATGTTAATCTTAAAAGTTTTTTTGTAACTTTTTGGAAAGTTTATCTTAAAAGATGAGTAGAAACGATGGGCATGATAAACTTGTCATAAATGTTTCAAAAGACATGCAGCGACAACAAACATTATGACTATAATATTATTTTTACTCAGACGAAATAAAAAAAGTAGTAAAATATTACCGAAATTATCACCAGCCTAGTGTTTTGGCAGAGAAAAAAAAGTGGAAAGAAGCAACAGGTAAGCGTCCAATTAGAGGGAGCCGTACTTAAGTGGTCGACGCGCCGCGCGACACAAGGCTTTGTAGGCTTCGGCAAAAACTATTCCCGTTGCGCCTGCCGCGACCACAGTGGCGTTTTTGTGCGATAAACTTGTCAAGTGCTCACTTTGACTTTCTCAACCTCCATGTAGCTTATTTCTCTTAGTCCTAATTCATCCAAAATCGATTCACAATATTCACATACCTAATAAATAACATTATATGAAAGTTTTGTTTTAAGGAATGATAAATTATGTTTTTTTCCGATCAGTATACCTTTTTTTTTTTTTGAATCAAGGCAGCGCTTGGCCGTGATCTCACTTGATGTAAGGTGCAGATGCGGCCGAAGGTGGACCACGCTTACCTAGTAAGTGCCCTACTTATTAAAAGGCAGTTTCTCGGTAATAATTAACTTCAATAAAATTATTGTTGTATTTGGCAATAATAAATCAACGAAATCCCCCAGTCTCCCGCGACAATTTCGGGGAGAGTACTTTAATTCTTAATTATAGCTTTACTGGTCACGTCGTATTTATTTTACTTTGTAACATTATCTTTTGACATGTACAGCAATAAATTCACTCACGCGATCAGTAATTGAGATGTTAATATGGGGTTTTATTTGGAATCATTGCACTTTTGAAACTTTGATCAACCGCGTGCGTGCTTTTAGACCTTATTCTGTTTTTATAAATAAACATATTACGTGTTGGCGATAGCATTGACCGTGACCGCAATTTTTTTATCAAGAATGCCTTGAATAACATTGTATGTGTATTATAATAACAGGAAAATAAGTATTGTTAATAATAAATGTTTATTTAATTCAGCTTTGTTTGTTCCATTTTTGTGTCTGTCACGGCTCAATGGAATTTTAATTTACAATTTGTCCCTCAATTTTTGGGCTTCGCTTGGAACGCGAGCGGTAATGGGAAGGTATGCGTCGTAGCAGTCGCACGCTGTCCCCCGGTTCCCGATGATGTTACTATAAATAGTCTGAAACGCAGAATTATCCATTGTATATACAACTTTGTATGTACTTGTATATAATATATCAAATATATGTTAGATACGGGATGTTGTTAATACACTGTAATGAATGTGCACGTTGAATGAAGTCCAGTTAACTCGACGTATAAGTTGTGATGGAACATTAATGACATAATTCAGATACCGCTGACTCGATTAACCCGGGCTACCGGAGAGATACTAAACACCTATCTTTACGTGTAAGCCGTTCAGTTACGAAGCACCTATCTAGTGCCGTATTAGTTATTATCTATCGGATCACGAGCAACGGCGGCACAAGGCCCAACTGACGTTTCATCGATTTACCGCGCAGCCTGCTTCGTTATTGATCATTTTCCCTGATTACTTACACGTTCTCTATATGTAATACCGGTTGCCATTTGTAAAATGTTGCATAATTGTTGCGTTTAACCTGATCGTGTACTTACTTTTTTAAATTGAAAATTGATTTTAGTCAACGATCAGTATTCGAGGTGTTAAGTAAGGATGATTAAGTAGCGACATTTGTTGTTTCATATGAGTGTTTATGAGACGTCAGAGCCAGCGCGAGTGCCGGTTGATAGAAAGTTCATCAGATAAGGACGCATGACTTCACACGAAGACGGCGCGAATGGCGGCCGACTCGCCACTAGGTTTTATTGCTTTGGTAGTTTATAGAGTAGCGAGTACCTATCTAAGTATTACGATGTTTTAATATTTGCTACTAACTTTTACCCGCGATTTCGTCCGCAATCCTGAATGTAAGGTATCCGATGTCCTTCTTTGTACCCCTGAAACGGTTTTCACGGTAAACGGGCACACAAACACATCGATTTTTTATTTATAAGGATTAAATTATTGATTAATGAGACGTTTATGATCACTTAAAAAATATAATATACAAGCGCTCCTTTCAAAATAATATTCGAAATATTTTAGAAATCTGTAGAATTTATTTTTTTGTGACATAGTACAGGTTAAGGTTACTTGTGCTTTTAATGGGTAGTAAAAAAGGTATTCTAGTAATACACCGTTATAAAGAAATACGAAATGTATGTAAAATCTTCGTGTGGGTCGTCTTATGTCGGTTGACGTATGGCAACATTAAAATTAGTGTCGTTTGTTCCTACTTCAGTAGCCATATAAAAAGAAATAGCTATCAAATGTTAGACACATTTATAACGAGCATCTGGAGAATTTCTGTTTTATAGTCTCGAGATTTAATGTGACTGTCATGTTAGCCTTAAGATTTCATTTGATATTTTTATATAATTAGCTACATTTGTACTTTAGTGGCTTGATGACTTAATGTGCATAATATTTATTTGAAGTATGAGGATATTCAAAACATCCTTATTAACATCTTTATTAATTCTTATTCTTTATTAAACAAATCATCTTTATTAATTTATATCGTCAATGTTCAAAAGAGTGAAATCAATAGAAGGATACGCTTAGACTGTTCCATTAGTCATAATGAGTTTTATGACTTGCTACCGATTAAGTAGATTTGGCGAAATGCATGCGCTGCTGATTATACTGTACTAGTTGTGTTAACGGACGTTATTAGTCAGATGTAAAATTATTACCCGAGGTGGTAATTGCCTCCTTTGACGAATCAATTATTTTCTAATGAACTCTGAAATGATATGGTTTACGTATTATTAAAAAAAATTAAATGTAACACGTAACATAGTGCTAAAATTGATTTATTGAATTAACCAGAAATTATGAACCATCGAATAGCTTCTTGGCAGTGATTTTTTTGTTTGTAATTATTAAATCAAGAGTTTTAAGCTGAAAATACTTTTATTTAGTATCATTTCGAATAAAGTTTTTTTTTATATTTGAAAATAAAAAATATATAATTTCGAAACTAGGAAACAAATTTCAAAAGTTTTTAAAACTGTTATAACAGTGTATTTTAGCATTATGTAAATTGTTAATTTTTCAATAAAGTTTTAATAAATTCAATTAAATGCGCTCTCAAATTACGTTGATTTTTCTTGGTTAAATCTTAACTTATATCTTTAACTTATAGTTTACAATCACAATCAGTAAAACTATTTTTTAGGTTGTATTTTCAGAGAAAAAAGTCAAAAGTACTTCATATTGTTTTTGTACGTAAATTATCCTTAACATAATATTTAATGGCATAATTATAATGATGTTGGAGTTATCAACTTAAACCGGCCTTTGTCCGAAATGGTTTAATAACAATTGTATGCTTTATCTATGTGGATCTTATGTTATGCTTGACAATATTATGCGTGTATGTCAACTACCGTGGTTTTAGTTTAATTACTAATAAGCAGTCATTGAGTTAAATTAACTAAATGGCTTTGAACAGTGTCACCGCAAATACTAATTAGTAAATGTATTTATTTTATAGTGAAATTTGTACACAAATTTTTATTAATTAATGTTAAATTTATATGTCCTCTTCGACAATAGATAAACAGAATTTCCTATCTTTAGTTAAATTTAAACTGATTTTTATAAATCTAATTCTGTTAAGTATTTTTATAGGGACAATCGGAAGAGATCCTGCCCCATCGGATATGTGTTAATGAAACAGTCTTAATAAAAAAATTAAAAAAATCAGCTAATCGCATACTTCTCAATCTCGCAAATGACAACGGAATCCCTCTCAATTAACGAACCAGATCAATCAATCCTGCGCGATTCTTATGTTTCCATATCCTGGTATCAGTAAGTATTGCATTCACTAGAAATGGGGGTAGAACGGTGAATGCACAATAAATCAGTGAACAACGACTGTATTTCTTTCGTAATCAGCTCATATCGGTGCTCGCGGTTGTGCCCGCCTAATTATTGTCGACGTTTACGATCGACATAACGAGTTTTCATTCGAAGCCAATCACGATTTTACGGCGTAGGTGCATATTTAGTTTTTAATTAGTTTTCTTTATTTAAACTATAATATACAACTAAAACATAAATATACATTAATAATGAAATATTTAGCTAAACTAATTTTTACTTTATCGATATTTTGCCAATTTTTCCTCAAAGAAAACTCTTCAAATTGTATAGATTGAAACGATAGTCGTCTTATTAAATTTACGATCGTACCTCCCAAGAATGTGGGTTACTCTTGTTGCACGTCGGCGTACAGACGCTCGAGGAATCTAACTTTCTTATCTCTGATATTAACATATTGATTATGCTTCCCATATTGATGTACGACAGACGAGACCGCTCTGCTATTCGTATATTTGAAAGCGTGAACTAGTTAGTTTCAAATAGTGTTGTGTTTGAAAAGGTTTTAATTTTATGCAAAATCGGTATCACTGGCGTTACAGGCACAGCTCTCTTTTGGTCTTATAGCTTCTTATTTACATGATAGGATTCAGAGTTAATGTTAATGACAAAATATAATCGTGATCTTCAGTTGACTGACGAGAAAATAAACAGTGCCCTTTTTATCTTTTTCCACTGACTCATTAAAAATAATCTTAATGAAAAACGTATTTGTTAATCCATCAAATTCCGAATGAATCTCGACTGGGGCGAGGTAAGTTTCTCCTCATTCGTTTAGAAGCATAATATGACGACAGTTTAATTTCCAGTCAAATATTTTTATTTGTATGTTTTTTATCAGTCAGTAGTTTTATAAAATAATAGTAAAAAACATTTATTTAGATGTTTCGCAACTGTATCATAAATGTATTTTCCCAATTTTTTGTGCCTTAATGCTTCAATAATAATAAATATACAATAGAGAACTTTTATATGGAATATTGTTATTTCATTAGAATGGAAATTAAAGGTGAATATACACTTATTGCTGGTTGCTACAACACTACTGGCTTCTACGGCGAGCGCTGTTCGTTTCTCACATCAAGCTGATCAAATTATCTCTGAATCTAAACACAGCGAAGATGTGAGAGGCGATATCGTCCTCTATTTCCTCGGATACCGAGTTGTCTGGACATTAGGAGCGTAAGCAAATATTAAAGGTTTTAGTAAACATCATGTAATTTTAAATATTTGATGCCTAAAATGCTTCCATTATGAAATAAAAATGTACACGGTTACATTGTAGTGTGTTTACTTAGATAAATAATTTTGGTTTTAAAAATTGAGATTCGACTACTGAGTTGTGTATGAGTTGTAAATACTGAAACCGAATGATCCCTTAGAAGGAGATAAAATTTATATTTTTATTTAACTCGTGGTGAACTTGAACTTCTATCGCCGGGAAAAATCATTGATTCAGATCTCTAGTGCCAACAGCTGACTTGACTTAACGAGAAATTGAGACAAAATGCCCAGAATTGATAATCAGGATGGGTTTTGATATCATTACGATAACGCTAGACTACACACATATTTGTCTCCTAGCAAAAATTGAGGGATACTTTCTAGGAAGTGAAAATGCATCCACCAATAGCCCTGTCCTAGCACCCTCAGATTTTAACTCTTTACGGTCTCTTCAGATTTTTTAAGTATTGTGAGGTTGACGTTGAGAACGTTTTGGTTTTTATATGAAATGCGAAGAAACTTCTTCCCCGATCTAATGTTTTTGGTAGCAAACAGGTGTGTGAGTGAAAATTATTTGGAAGTTGCTTAATATTCATTGATTTCATCGCACAATTTGTTCACGTCCCATTCGATGCGTGTAGGCGCCATAGAGCCACAGTGGTCAAATTAAAAGCCATCGCTCTGTTCAGCTGACCGGTTTCACACTCCCTGGGGCTTCATGAGGTGTGAACATGCAGACCACTGCATTAGGAAAGTTTAGTTCATCTCCAAAAATATATTTGATTTGTAGTTTTATAGAAGCGATCAACTACAATTTACAATATTGCATATCTAAATTATAGTACAAGGTATATCTTAATTTCCTTTGATCATTATTGTTCTTGTTAAAATTGTAATACATATGTAATTCTTTAAATTAACGATTTCTTTATGGTAGCCTATTAACACAAGCGTTATACGTTTGTAAGGTAACAAGAGTTAAGCATTTTAAGTGCGATATCGACCTTTATAGGATGAAAAGGAGGGGTCATTCCTCTATCCTTCATTCTATAAATGATACGGGATGGAGTGTGGTATCCCTTACTAACTCATTTGAAACACATAACACATGCTGTTACTTTACGGTGGTTTTCTGAAAAAGGGTCACTGCCGCCAGACGGGCTGCTCAGTTTATTACTGCCGAATGCAATATGCCCTGCTACTGCAAAAACAGTGATTAAATATGTATGTGGATTATAAAATTATAAAATAATATTTTTATTTAATTTAAGAGTAGGTAAATGTTGTTTTCCTCTTAAACATTAGTGACACATCGTCATGCCAAACGTTGTAACAAGTGGGTCATAAATTATGCGTTGTTTTGTCCGTTGACTGTTTAAATACGTCAAAAGTATGTTAAGGAAAAATGTTTTATTAATTTGAAAGCGACATAGTCCAGCCATATAAGACCAAATTTCATACTATCTGCGAATTTTGGTCTGTCAGTACGAAAATTTGTATACACTTTCGTTTTTATGTTTCAAACATTATGTGAAAAGTCTATAAACCAGACTTTTAAGGAAAAAAAGTTATTCGAGGTCAAATGGCGCGAATTTCGGTTTTTCGCGAATAAATTACTGTATATCATTTTTTTCTACGAGCAATAGATTTTGAGATACAGATTTTACAATATCACCTCAAATTTTCGTCTTTTTGTTTTTTTCGACAACTTTTTTTCAACAGCGAATAACTTTTTTTCTAGGCTTTTTAAGCCTATAAGACCTCTATAAAAAATGTAGAGCGCAAAATTATCTTTAAAAATAGTGTTGGTGTGTATTTTTCTGATCAGCTCTGTTTCAGACACAGCGCGCTGAAAACACCTCTAATTATTCGATTTTTTGACCTTTCAGGAAAAAACTTGATTTTTCATCAATATCTCATTTTCTATGAATTTTTTTGATATAGAGTGAATGGAGGAAGTTAAAGAGCGCAAAATTCTCTCAAATTTTGCTTCTACACATTTCTTTCTACGATGAACCGTTATTGAGATATGATTTTTTCATTTTAGATGAAAAGTTTCGATTTTTCAGTCATTTTCTAAAATATTTGTTTTTCGTAAATATCTTTTTTTCTGGGCACTCAACGACTTCGAGACCTATTATAAAACTTGTAGACCGCAAAATTCTCTATAAAAATTATACTTGCAATAATTTTTTCGAGTTATTGTTTCTGTCGTGAAACCCGAGGATCGGGGCGCTGCTAGTCGAACATGCTACAACACAACGTCAACTTTATAATCGAGTGTTTTTCTCGATTACAATACGTATTGTGACTGATAATATCATATATATTAACTATACTAGTTCATCTAATGATAAATAAGTTATATCTATAAATTTTATCCATGATTAACGTATTCGTACATCTTTTTTATTTAGTACAACTGTATGGATATTGAAGGACGATAATGATATACATAACTTATTCATGATTCATGATGTGTAATATGGATAATAATATAGGCATGTAGAGGGAGAGACTGAAGGTCTAATTAATTTGAAATTTTATTGTTGAAGATTGAAGAATTGGAGAGAATTTTGCGCTCTTTAACTTCCTCCATTCACTCTATATCAAAAAAATTCATAGAAAATGAGATATTGATGAAAAATCAAGTTTTTTCTGAAAGGTCAAAAAATCGAATAATTAGAGGTGTTTTCAGCGCGCTGTGTCTGAAACAGAGCTGATCAGAAAAATACACACCAACACTATTTTTAAAGATAATTTTGCGCTCTACATTTTTTTATAGAGGTCTTATAGGCTTAAAAAGCCTAGAAAAAAAGTTATTCGCTGTTGAAAAAAAGTTGTCAAAAAAAAACAAAAAGACGAAAATTTGAGGTGATATTGTAAAATCTGTATCTCAAAATCTATTGCTCGTAGAAAAAAATGATCTACAGTAAACTTGTAGAGAATTTTATGATCTTTAATTTTAGTAATGGGGTATCTAAGTGATCAAGAGCATAGAAAACGAGTTATTCGCGAAAAACCGAAATTCGCGCCATTTGACCTCGAATAACTTTTTTTCCTTAAGTCTGGTTTATAGACTTTTCACATAATGTTTGAAACATAAAAACGAAAGTGTATACAAATTTTCGTACTGAGAGACCAAAATTCGCAGAGGATGTCTAAAGTAACTGGACTAACAGTATTATATCAGCAAACGGGTTGTGTTATATTGTTTATATTTAAATAGCAGATAGTGTAAAGAATATTTACACTTAATAATGATAGATAAGTTTGTATTGAAAAGTGGCTTAATTAGGCTTAATCGGTTAAAAGTATGATATTATTAGGATAAGTCAACGCTTTTTAAAAAAGTAACGAAGAATCTAAGTGCAGTGTATTTTTGTATGAGCAATGATAAATCATGGTGTTAATCGGTGTTTATGATTATCATGGTTTCATGTAGGAAAGAATCTTACACCATACCTCTCAGTAGCCGCCTTGGAGAATGTTTTTGACTCAGATTATAAGTATTTTATATATTTAAATAACCACATTGCGAATAAATAAGTAAAACAAGTAATTATTTAATAATTTGATATATTTTCTTTTATCTTTTCTTTATAATTACATTAATCGTTGATAGATTTGCACAAGAAAACATGCAATTTATAATTAAATAGAAAAAAAAATGGACAGTCTTCAATGTCCGCAGATCTCTGATACTAATACAACTTCGGTGCACGTGGGAAAAGAGTGAGGATACATAGCCAACATTTAACACATTCACTAAGAAACTAAAAAAAGCTAAAAAAACAACACAACGAAAATATATTAGAAACAAATTAAGTTGTTCTTCTTTGAAATTGGTATTGTGTGTCACACGTGTAATAAGGGTACATTATAATCATTCACGGTATCCTTAGATATGTTAAAGCTTATTGATACGTTTGAAGCGTGCATGATTTGAAAATGTTTTGTGATAGACCCGTTCAAACGTTACGGCCGAACCGACTACCGGCGTGAAATTTGTAATTTAAGTATCACTCAACTTTATTCGATTCAAGCTAATAAGAAATTAGATACGAATTTAATGTCACTCATATGAAAATTGTAACCCAGCCGCTTCTTTCGTTCTGTTTTTATTGATTTTCTATAGGATCTTTCAGTGGCACTGCAGTCAAACCGATCAATTCATATAGCATCAATAATCATCTCTGTGCATGCACGTGTGTAGTTAAGGCGCTTAGTGCCGTCAAATGGGTACTTTCTTAAGCTTACTCCTCGTTTGTGGCTAGACCAAAAAGACATAATATATATACAAGAATTATGAAATTCGTATCACCAAAACTTCTGTATTTAAAAAAAATATTAACCAAACAGTTTCTTTTGGCTGGAATTCGATACTGCTCCTAAGCGGGTTCGGCGATTGCAAATAATTATACGCTGAAAAATTAAGAATCTGTTGTACTTTGAACACAACATAGCATATGTAAATCAATTAATATTTTCGTTCAAAACACCGAGATAAACTAATTCCGGTATGCGGCGCGGGTGTAGCGAACTCCCGCCCAGACGGCCAACACCATTGACGATTAGGAACATTGACCTAAGAGGTGCTAAAACTCTTTTTACTAGCTCACATTCTCGTCTAATCTTTTGATGCAGTGTCAGTTTTGCAGTTTTGCATCCCGCTGACTGTGTTACTGGTGCTGGAATACCTCGGCGAAGCTACAATACTTCATCTAGTCTAGCCACCGCCGATTGCCGGCTCTAGTTTGCCTCTAAAAAGCTTACATGTAATAAATTGTTTATAATTTTCCTGATATATGAAAAACTGGGGATAAAAGATCTGGCCAAAAGTATTCAAATTAATTTAAATTACTTCGGATAAGTAAATGCACAAAAGTATCGTTGGGTTTGGAGGGAGGCGAACTAATTAAAAGTTTGCGTCTGTACTAATAATTCGTTTGACTGTCAAAGTTTTGCGTCGTTAATTTTAATTAAAGAAACGCGGGTCGAGTTTGTAACAATATTAAAGCATTGAAATTGGTGATCCGCTAAACTTCGACGTTCTGTCCGCCGATGACTGTCCATTCGTTTTAATTAACCCTTCTGGAGATTTCAGCCACCTCGCTATTAAGAAAGTTTTTGGCATTTTAAGAAAAACTGTGGCAAATGAGGTAAATCAATTAATGATATCTTGTTACAAGTAGGTACTGTACCAAATTTACTTATTGACTTTAATTCGCGGAAATTAAAATATGAAAGGTTCCTAGCGTTTGCTTTCGAACTTATTTAGTGACTTATTTTCACCGAAAGAAAAAGTTGTATTTGTGTGGAATTAAAGGATTTGCTTGTGACTCATAGTTGTACCATTTTATGATAAATACATTATATGTACTTACATCAGTTATATGTCTAAACATTGAGTTTGTCGGATAAATTAGTATTCGCCCACTCTGGCCTAACGACCATACTCATTTTGAAATTAAAAAAATAAATTACTCTGTTGGTAATTTTAAGGATGTAAATAAAACGCGGCTATTGTTGTTTGATCTAACAAAGCCATATTTTTCATATTTCGTCCCATGGAATATTAAAAATAAAGATATTTTAATTTTAAAGAAAGTTATAATGCTCGCCATATTCCCGTTCTCTCGTCATATTAGTCTTTTAGGTCTCTACGTCTTTGATTAACGCCAGCAGTGACATATTTCTTGTTCACTCTCTTAATGGAAAGGCATAGGTCACGTGTCCAACTTATTGGCCAGTGGATTGGTTTAATGGTGCCAGCGTAACACACAGTTAATGTTGTTTTTACTCGTTGACAACGCCAATTGAGGAAGCCTCAACAAGTTCAAGTAAAATTATTATACAAAATCTAATTTGTGCGAAAAACTCACGCGACCACATTTGTAAAGAATTTTATGCTTTCTAATGAGGATTAAATTTAATGAGTGTAATTCCAGACGCGTTTGTCATGCTTATGCATGTCTTATCTTTAAATATATAGCCATTTGAATGCAAATATTATGACCATATAGTTATCGTGTCCACGGCTACTTAATTTCAGAACTCAGGGTCAAAAACGTTCGTGTAGGGGTTATCTATGAACCGGTAATGGTAGCCAAGAGATTTTTGTTTAAAATACATATAGATATAATTAAGATAGCTATCGTAGCGTGATGAATAGTCTTATATCGTTTTGTTAACTAGCTAACGGTCTTAAAGCGTTCTTTTTACTCGATACATCAATGAGACGTCACTTTTTGTCGGGAACGGTATATGCTTTGCTCTAGCTGCGAGACGAGACGAGAGTGCAAAGCAAGTTGGCATGTTGTACACACGTGTCAGTCATGGAATCCTAACGGGTGTCATAGTTCACAATTTTACATCAATTTATCATGCCTTTTCATCATTACTTTGAGTAGTTTTAATACTTAAAATTTTTTTTTGCAACATAAGAATGTACTTATTTCGCGTCCGATTGAGAAAATAAATGTTTTAAATTTATAGCATTATAAAACACAGAAATTTAATACTAGCATTCAAGTTTTTGAGCACGCACTGAATTGAAATTCTAATGACGGAAGCTCCAAAATAATTATGTAATAAATTTTAAAGAAAAAGTCTATGACGGTATCGTTAATTTATTGTAATATAAATAATCAGAAAAGCTTATAAACGACAAAGTATGCAAATAAATATAATAAATGATTCTAGTAAAATTTAACTTAATCAGAATTTCAAAACAAATTACGTCACCGTGTAAACATTTATTTTATAAGTTAGTGACAGCGTTTATTCTTGAAATCAAGACATTAAATCTAATTAGCCCACACGAATTTGTTAAATTTACCATGCGTTGATGAATAATTGATTAGTTTTTCGCATTTTTTTTATTCAGTTTGTGATTTTGGGCTTTAAAACTATAAAAAATGTGAAAACAGTGGGCGTATAATAACCACGGTTGGCTAAGAATTTTTTTATGATAATGTTGGCATGCAGGCTGACGATCCGCTTGTTGGTACTTGGGCACCGTGAACCTGTGGATCGGAGACACGCAGTGTACAGTCAAGGGCAAAAATATCTGTACGTTTCCAAAGCGGCAATAATATCTGTACAGTTGAGAGGCCAGAAATATCTGTTCGATAATTCTTTCAGAAATATGTGAGCATTTAAAGGGTCAAAAAGATCTAGACATCCACGTCGCCATAAATAAATGTACAATGTCAGTCAAATATATGTAGGCAAATAGGAGGGCATAAATATCTATACACGTAACCATCATATACATGAGAACAAAACGCGTGCCAAATATATAGATACAAATTTATGAAACTAATCGTTTATAAATATCTGTACAAACAAACAAGTTTTCTAATTTTGAATTATGACAATCATCGAAAAGAGTACCATTCTGTCATATCATCGGTTTGTCTCTTTCATTTTGATCGTGGCGTCATTGACGTAACATTTGTTTCACCTTTCATCCTATTATTTTAGATTCTGCCTCACAGCGTTCATCATATACGATTTTCATATGGCTTTTCTCGTGAATATTATATTAGCGTTTTTTTCAATGCTAAATTTATGTCAGCAACATATTAATACTAGACGTAGCGATGACGGAATTTAAGTAATTATACAATATTAGTACGAAAATCTTTCGATTACGCTAATGTATGTGATTTTACGAATGTGGCTTTGCCGTTAAAAAGAACACTTAGGTTTTTACTCTATTTTCTAGTTTCTATTCCTCTTTGTGGTGTGTATCTAACTTAGACCATTTAATAACTGGAGTTGCCTTTAAGAGCTTTCCCCTCTGCCGAAAAACGATAATTGTATGGAGTGACGTTTATTTGACAAGACTATATTTTGTACTCGTACGTTACGTAGAGAGCAGTTTTTTTGACAGAAAATGACAGACAAGGCGTTTCCAGTTACTAAATGTTCTAGGGTGTCTAAACAGGAGTGTGAATTTGTCATATAAAGTTCAGTTGTGAGTTTTCGAAACTTTATGTACGAAAAATCATTTGAGTCACTCTTCGGTGAAGGAAAACATCGTGAAGAAACCTGCATACATCCGCGAAAAAATTCAATGGTGTATGTGAAGTCTCCAACCCGCATAGGGCTAGCGTGGAGATTATATACCAATCCCTCTCGTGCTTGAGAGGAGGTCTGTGCCCAGCAGTCGGACGTGTACATAAGCTTAGGAGGGGGGAAGATAAACAGATCACTAAAAACTGAATATTTTATTGTTTGAAAAACTTAAATTATTTACTTTCATCATTTACCTATAACCTCGACTTACCCAAAACTCTTACCTATGTATCTACTCAAAACTGTTACTTATAACCTAATATTTTGTATATCCTCCATCTGCATCTATCACCGCTTGCAGACGGTCGTTCATTGAATTAACCATATTTTCACATATTTCAGTGCCTCTGTATCCCTCCCAAATTTCGTGGACGTGTGCTGTTAAGCTGTGAACTGTGCGAGCTTTAGTTGCGTCCCAGTCCTGAACCATTAAGCCCCATAGGTTTTCTATGGGGTTCAAATCTGGGCTTCGTGGTGGCATTTTTATTAAATTTAATTCCTCGTTGTTATCTACCCAAGCCTGGACACATCTCGCATTGTGGATTGCCGAGTTGTCTTGCATGAATTCAATGACGTGATCATCAGGATACACTAGTTTAGCACAGGGTAAAAATACATCCCGTAATAGATCTAGATATCCCTGGCTGTTTAATCTACCAGAAATCTCACATAACTCTATAGGCCCGCCACTATTCATAAAACCCCAAAACCCAATAGAAATTCTGCCACTACGTCGGTTTGGTAATACGTTCTGTTCTTCGTATCTGGTTTTGGGTGTCCGCCAGAGGGACAGTCGTCCATCGGCAGAGGACACAAAAACTTTTTCGTCCATAAATACAACCTTTTCAAAATCATAATTTAAATAACGGTTTGCAAACGCCAACCGCAACTCTTTATGCCTGTGAGTCAACAATGGTTTTTAGCTGCCGTATGATTCTTAAGGCCAGCTTCAAGCAATCTTCGTCGCACTGTGTGGGTGGATACTGCTAGAGGCACTGCTAAGTCGGCAGTGCGAATAAAACGTTGGTTTTTGACATCTTCAATTAACTGACGATCTTTCTGTTGCGTCGTCTTTCGAGGTCGTCCTTTAGATGCATGATTCCTTACATTTCCTTCTCCTGCATACCTTTTTACCCATAGATATACGGTGCTCCTCTAAAACAATTAAAAGATAAGACAATGAACACCCCTAGGCAACAAAAGGGATATTAAAATACATTTTCAAATCTGGTATGATTCGAATCACTCACCATTACACCCATTTCCTCAGCAATCTGTGCTACCGGAATTCCGTCTTCCCACATAATTATGATGCGATGTTTCGTATAGTCCGAAATCCTGTACATTATTCTTCTTAAAAACTACCGACGTCGACGTATAAGAAATAGCAGTAAATTAGATTCTTGCCTATGTATTACTTTGACGCATATCAATGGCAATCTTGACATTCGTTTAAATTATTTTCAAAATACGAGTAAGTGGCCAGTATTTAAACAGAAGCGCTGATAAAGATAGTTTTAAAGCGAATGTTAATTCGAATTTTGTGTGTTACATTTAGTTACTTATCTCAATTGATTAAGATGCATATTTGCATTGGTAAGTTTGACTATCAGATACATGTATAGATAATTTTGGCACGCGTTTTGCTCTCATATATATGATAATTGCGTGTATAGAAAATTTTGACACAATCTTTGTTCTCATGTTTATAATAGTTGCGTGTATAGATATTTATGCCCTCCACGTGAACGTCTAAATCTTTTTGACCCTTTAATATGTGAATATTTCTGACCGAATTATCGAACAGATATTTCTGACCTCTCAACTGTACAGATATTTTTACCGCTTTGGAAACGTACATATATTTTTGCCATTGACTGTACATTTATTTATGGCGACGTGGATGTCTAGATCTTTTTGACCCTTTAAATGCTCACATATTTCTGAAAGAATTATCGAACAGATATTTCTGGCCTCTCAACTGTACAGATATTATTGCCGCTTTGGAAACGTACAGATATTTTTGCCCTTGACTGTACCTTGGTACTACAAATTAACGATTAATATTAATAAAATGAGAAAGCGTTTTTTTTTCTTAGTTTAGATAGAAATTTAATACTAGCATTCAAGTTTTTGAGCACGCACTGAATTGAAATTCTAATGACGGAAGCTCCAAAATAATTATGTAATAAATTTTAAAGAAAAAGTCTATGACGGTATCGTTAATTTATTGTAATATAAATAATCAGAAAAGCTTATAAACGACAAAGTATGCAAATAAATATAATAAATGATTCTAGTAAAATTTAACTTAATCAGAATTTCAAAACAAATTACGTCACCGTGTAAACATTTATTTTATAAGTTAGTGACAGCGTTTATTCTTGAAATCAAGACATTAAATCTAATTAGCCCACACGAATTTGTTAAATTTACCATGCGTTGATGAATAATTGATTAGTTTTTCGCATTTTTTTTATTCAGTTTGTGATTTTGGGCTTTAAAACTATAAAAAATGTGAAAACAGTGGGCGTATAATAACCACGGTTGGCTAAGAATTTTTTTATGATAATGTCGGCATGCAGGCTGACGATCCGCTTGTTGGTACTTGGGCACCGTGAACCTGTGGATCGGAGACACGCAGTGTACCTTGGTACTACAAATTAACGATTAATATTAATAAAATGAGAAAGCGTTTTTTTTTCTTAGTTTAGATTTTATTTTAGATATAATGAATGTTGTACTGATTTATTTAAGTCTCCTCTGACTTATTTTAGCACAAAAGTGGCCTATTTCATCGTTTAACTAAGATCGTTTTCTATTTTTTTTTTAATATTCTTGGTATAACAGGGAGTACAACTTAAAAATAAAAAACAGAAAGTAACAAAAAAGAACTAAAAAAATTATTTTGGGTAATGTGTACCTATAGTTCCATGTAAAAGAATGGTCGGTAGCGGCTGTGGCTCTCGTTATATCGAATGAATTGCCGAAGAGCATAATGGCCGGCCGCATACTGGCAAATTATATGGCAGCCTTTGTCATTGTGATAAATAATGCACTCTGACCAAATGAGCAGCGCTGCCGTATAATGTTCTTTACAAGTGAAATAAAAGAAAATAGAACGACTTTAAATTGAAAGCCAAAAACTTTTAAAAATATAAATCCTTAATAAAATTCGCCACCAACGGCAAGCCAATATTGAGAAGGAGTCGTGATCAACAGCGACTATTCGAATAATATTGTAGCGTTTATTTCTGTTTCAATACTTTTAATAGTTAACATGGTGATCATTTTTGTTTAGGTGGAATAGATCAGATTCGTAAGAGGTTGGATTCCGAATATGAGTATTTCAAACTATGAAAGTCTCTATAGAGTTACCAAGCTTGGAAAGCCGAAAACTGAATAAAAAGAAAACTTTAAAATGCAAGTATTAATTTTACTCGTTTTTGTTAAAATATTAAAATAGTTTCAAAAGCGAATAGACACAGCGGGTGTCTTGCATCTTTGATTATGTATCAAAGATGCTAAAGTAATAAAAAAAATCACTAAACCATGGACTGATTTTTATGAAATTTGGTAAGGAACTCAATACCATATTTCATTAAAGTAAGTTTAAATTGAACATTAGGGGGACAAAGGATTTTTTAAATTTTCACAAGAGACAAAAGGAGCGGGCAAAAGCTGCAACTGTACTTAAGATCCTAAAAATTAAAATAGTCATAGTACAATGTATTGCTTGTAAATGTACTGTTCCACACTTAAATTCCGACTATCTATAGTTAATATGTAATTACATATAACCTTCAAGGAAAGGCATGAAAGTAAACACTTGTATTACTGTCTCGAAAATGAAAATATATACTTAATTTCTAATGCTTGCGATCCTACAAATTGATATAGTTATGTACTGAAGTGTTTTATTGTTGATCTCAACGATGTGTGCGTGCATTAATACTTCGATCTAACACGTTTACAGAGATGCTCGGTATCACGGGGCGCTCGGTCGTAAATGTCATTTGAAAATTTATATTCATTATGATTAGATAGCAGTCCAGAATGGCCGGCCCATTGTTAACCGCGTGTACCACCTGATCGATGTTCGATATTGCGTTTTTATAGATGACACACTCGACCCTAGCCCTCTTGTTATGGATTTACGAGACAAATACACAAAACAGTAGTTTTTATTATCATTTCCTCTTCTTCAACTACGATTTACTTAACGCAGCGTTTAGCTTTAACTGCCCACTTTAAAGATCCTTCATAATAAAATGAAACCATATCTGAGTTATTAAATCTATTAATTTTCCATTATATAAAATTTTATAGGTATTTATCATCGGCATTTATATTTTAATGAAATTTAAATGTGGTAACGTGATCATATAAAACAATTAAATAAATACATTCGTTAAAATATACGACACCTTATATCGGACACTACTTGAGGGGTGTTGAAGTAGTGCCATCGATAAAAATTAAGAGATTATGAATAAATCATACCTCTAGAGGTACAAGATACCTCTTTAGAGGGATTGACACTAACAAACCTTACTCACCCAATAAATTTTTATTTTAAAAGGGTTATGTCACTGCAACTTTTAGGCTAATTGGACTAGCCAAAAAGTAGACTGGTAATAGAAGTAAGTAGACAATTTGTAATTAAAACACACATGTTTAAGCTTAATTGAAATTCTTCTGGTAACAAAGGTTAACAATCTCTTAATATACATACATTTGCAAAGTTCACGCCGGCAACAATTGTAAAATAGTTTAAATTCACTCAATTGTTTTCGCTGTATGAAATTACAATTTTGCATATTTGTAGAACCAGTGTTTAGTGTTTTATGTTAATGAATGTTAAACCGCACATCGCAGTTCACTTCGGCCAGACCTGGTCTAAACACATGCACGGTACTTTCGCGGGAGAGCTAGAGCTGCTCTGCGGTCTGCACTGAATAATCGCGCACAAAGCTGGTGCACAATGGCCAATGCGAGTGTTTAAATGCCCTATTAAATCTTATGGGTTGCGTAGGATTCTGTGGGATTCAATTACGCTTTGTGCGCGATGAAAGGCGCCGGAGTTGAACGTGTAAGCCGAGCCGCGACTCGCGGGAACACATCCCGACACCTCGCGCTCAATGAGCTCTGTCTTAAAAGGTGCAAACGAAATAAGAAAAAAAAAAACACACGCCGCATATCGCGCCGGGGGCAGATTGAATAAATGCTAAATTAAATAAAAGCAAATAAAATTTACCTACCTTTTAATGAGTAAAAGCCCAGTGTGAACGTATGCAGATATTTCGTGGCCACAAAGGAAGGGTTGGCTCGGTTGCCGAGCCTCGTGTTCACTCTCCGGCGAGAAATGGTAACAATACAGATTTACACCGGATTAGGTATTTGATTGCCAGTCGAGTCGAGTCCAAACCACGTGACTATTGTCGACGGTTAAAGTGTGGAATATAATACGCGCTACCTTTTGCCATGCAAGAGAGAATTATTGAGTCTAACTTAACTCGACTCTTTCATGTAAGTAGCTTAAGATCTGGGCCACCATATCCAACATTACCTACTAGTTTCAAAGGTCGTATTAAATACTTACTTTTTTTTTCAAACAGTTTAACTCTAAAGTAAAAGGAAATTAAATTTCAATTAAAATTGGCTAGTTTGCTTTTATGGTCAATAAAAACCAAGGCTTAATTGAAAAAGACAGTCATATCAAAGAAAAAAAAATGACATTTTTTCATTAATAAAAGTAGTAATATAAGGAAATTAAAATTTATGCAATTAAATTATATAATTAGCAGCAAAGATGAGCAAAGAACATGTATAATTATTATGTAAAATACATAATGCATGCTTATAATATATGTACATACTATTAAAATACATTTACTAATATTTTCTTTTTAAATAGCCATTATTGGCAAAAAGGTAGAATGTAAAAAAAAACGAGTGTTCTGAGTAGCTTTTTCTGACGCGGTTTGTCACTTCATTTTGGTATAATCTAAACTAAAGCATACATAAAGCACTGACATTGGTGTCCGTTTTTGTATAGGATTTTTTTTTTTAATATTGTAGAAAATTTATTTTATTTAAATTATCGTTGAATTTGGAATTGTTTAATGTTTGAATAAATCTAGATTTTGGATAAAAGATTAAAGTAACAAGACCTATTATCACTACTCTCCTCTAAGCGTTTACTGCAACGTAAACAGAACGTTTTCTATTCAGAAACCAATTATCATTAACATATCAGACGAGGCACCGACATTCGCCGGCACGCAGTCCAAGTCAATACGTTAATAACAGTGCCATTTTACATTGATCCCTCGCTGCCATTGCATCTTCTGCTTCTTTCAAAGAGCCATCACACTATTACGGACCGTTTTAGTTTGGTTTTATCTAGATAGTTGTATTGGTTCATATGTGAATATGGTAAGTACCAAAACAAGACGGCTAACCAAATCGCCTTTGTTAAGATTTTATCTCACCGTTAAATACTTTTAACCATTACAGAATATTGGGCGTCTCACTCACACCTCCGGCTATGTTTAACCGTGTTCCCGTTCGAGATCTTCGATTTGAAATTGCGTTTCGTTTAGAAGGCGGACCGTTAAATAGTAAAACTGATATCACATGCATCCATTTGATTTATTATAAATATTTCACCAAATACACTGAGTGACGTCCGTATATCCATATAAAGAAAAAAAGTAACCAAAACAATGATTTGATTGCAAGTAACCAATTTGCAATCAAATTCAAAAATAAATAAATTTGAATGTCTTATAGCTTACATTGAATAAACTTAATCGAGCAATAAAAGTAAATGAAAATTAGGCTTATGGTATTGTATGCAGGTTTTTCTTAAATACCGCATTAGAAATTACTGACATATTATGGTGTTCATATTTAGCTTACGCTTGGAACGGTTATTAAACTCACCCAACATGAACTGTCGGCACATTTCTAACATGATTTATATAAACCATAAAGCGTTGCGTGATGAAAGTTTTTGCTTTGTCTCTCAAAGCACCTAGTTAAAACAAATGGGTTTGAAATAATAATGGTTTGTAAATATAATTGAAATAAGAATCCGATAATCAAATTAATCTCTCGAAGGCAACTTAATTAACGTCGTATCTTATAACAGCGTATAATTTGTGTCAAAATTGTTTCGCATACGATAAAGATGGTTAGTACGGTGAGTCACTCACCTTAGAATACATTAAATCCAGCACGTGATATTGTTTGGTTTCATAATAACAGCTCAAATAACAGGTTGCGTATCATAACGTTAACGAGAGCTTTAACATTGGCGGCAACGCGTTGAACTCTTTTGTGTGGCGCGAGATGAAATCCCCGCCTCTAATGAGATTTAAAGTCCAAATATCAAGAACGATTATGGCAGAACATTACACGCTCTAGGATATTAAAATGAGACAAATTTATTGCCGCTCTCCGATTATACGTTCGATAAACGCTCAGACCGGTGATTATGATATCTCAGTGTTTAATCGTAGCATCGATACGGAGTCGCGTCCCGCTTCTATAATACATGGAACCAGTACTAATAAAAATGAAACTAGTTACGGGTTAGTCGCATCCGTATCTGACAGTTTACGTTGGAAAATCAACAAGGTGCCGGCGGAGGGACTAGGGCCACAGTAGAACGGTGCGTTATCGGTTCAATCGGCTCGAACAATGCCTCCAATGTTTCAATATAGCTCCGACAGCATTTTTAACGTTTCATCGGCGCTGTAACAATCGTAAAATAAATTCTCTACGCCTTCTCTCCGAGGCTCTGATTAATGTTGTACACAACGCGGCGTCGCGTTTATTTTTTCACCTCCGTGTTATTCTCTACTTTAATTTATGGGCTGTACGTCAGAGACGAGGTCTGTGTGATGTGCTGGCACATGGACTTATTAATGCTCGTTATTCGGTCAAATGGCTTTTAAAATACGTTTATTCACAATTGCCTGTGAGAAGGAAAGCTTCTTTATAGAATTGTATCACAAACAAATTTCAATGTGAATATTGTATTAGAAAATATAATGTTCACATTCACCTTTAAAGAGATTATAAATTTTTTTAAATGTACAAATAAACTTTAAGTAACTCAGGTACTCCACCTGTAACAAAAGATATACTTACAGTAGTGAGGTACAGTACAGTACCTATCTCATATATTTATTGGAAATTTATCGGCCCTTTTTCAAATGTTTCTAATGTTTTTAATGTGAATATTTTATTTTAATAAGTCGACCGTTTTTCAAAAATTATGAAAACTTTGGGCTTTTTATTTTCTGCAAATCTGCTAATCTGTTTGATTGAATTTAATATTTAATTGTACTGTATATTTATACTTAATATAAATTAACTTCGTTATTACACACAACACGCACTTCTTGTTGCGGCCGATGCGAACAATGCCCCTAGAATCTAGAAGATACATGGTTCACTACAAGAGCTGTTGCGTTTATTAGATGCGAACTTCCTCCTTAAGACGGGTGTTACTTTGGTTTATACCGGGTTTTTTGTACTTACACTTTATGTTAGCTGTTTTATTTTTGGTTACAATGTCGTATATGTAACCAAAAATTAATATTTATTTAAATAAAAACACAAAGCTAAGATTGAAGACTTAAATTACCTTCTACATAACCTATATTACTATTTTTACATAACATTACACGGCGATATCAAATTATTTGACATGGATAGGTATATATTTTTTCAGTAATTTATTTGATTTTTAAATGATACGTACAGCTCAGTACGTATGTTGTTCGTAACTTGTATTGATGGTGAGACTATAAAACTTGGTGCCGCAACAGCTAAGCAGGACTAAACCGCGATTTCCTTTTGTTCGCGCCTTCGCTTGTTTCACACCTACTTAGGAATAGAGGCTTGTTACCTGCAGAGTGAAGGCTGCGGTCGACGGCCTGCGATCCACACATGAAACCTTAGTACAACACAGCATCTATATCTGTTCGTATTATTCCCGGTATTCTAGCAGGGAATAACATGTGAAATGAATGCGTTTGGCTATGTTGTAAGTTATACTTATATTGCACAAAAGTCTATTAAGGCAGCACCTTATGTAAATCCGAACATCTCAGAACAAGTGATTATTATTTCTAATACAGATATGAAAGCGGTAAACCCCTAAAAGAAATGCTGACCCCGATTGTTTGAACATTTTGAACCTCAGTTTTCAGCAGTTTCCACCGACTCTATCCATCACTGCTTCCTAATTAATGTCGTACTATATAGAACGGTAGTCCCCGTTTCAATAATATTATATATGTGTGGGCCAGACAAGTGTCAAATACAATGGACAAATTTCATACTCCATATTCATCAATTTTATTATCCTGCCCGCGTCCGCGTCTATCTGTTTCGCCGCTATCTACTTCTAAACCACCCAACAAATTTTAATTTCAGTTTTCATTTATGGAAACTGAAATTAAAATTGAAAATACTCCTTTATTTGCTATTTGTATACCTATCTATTCATTTTTTTAGTTAATACAAGTTTGAAAAGCACACAAGGATTTGTTTTTAAAATATGCTCAACATTATAATTATTTTATGTCTTGCCCTTACGTCTTCGATAAAACTAGTTAATATAGTGGCAGTCCGTTAGAAGGATAAATTAGATTAATTATTTAATTAATATTGAATATGTTAGCGAGCAGTTGCGTCTTTATCTAACCATCGACATATTTGTTATCCAGTATAATGAGATCATTGAGGGAAATTTATTTAATTACAAAAAAATATTGGTGTAAATATTAATATTGAAAATTTGTCAATCTTTGATCATATAAACTATTTTTTTCCTTGCCAGGTATAGGACATATTATGCAGTTTATGCTGTAAATACTTCATAAGGATTAATATCCTTTTAAAATGTGTTTCAGAAAATAGAGATTAATTTATTTATACATAAGTTTTTAACTTTATGACGCTGTCTATGTATAATTAACCAAGAAATATTCATATGTATAATTATTAGCTGGATTCATATGACTTAAATACTCGTTAATTTTATTAATTACTAGCCGTTGCACGCGACTTCGCCCGCGTAACTTTATATAATATAGCCTGTGTTACTCGCTGATAATGTAGCTTTCTATAGGTGAAAGAATTTTCAAAATCGGTCGAGCAGTTTGTTTATTTCGAACATACAAAAATACAAATCTTCTCTCTTTTTAATATTAGTACAATACTCTTTATAATATATTTAAAGCAATATAATTTGTATGTATCTTAGTTATTTTATGAACAACTCATAATTTCTTCTTTTCCTTCTTTATTTTTTTAAAGAAAGAAAAAACTATTTATTAATTTAATCATATTGGAAAAATATGGGGGAGGCCTATGTCCAGCAGTAGATGCCCTACGGCTGAGATGATGATGATGATGATGATTACTCTAAAAAAGTTATTTTAGGTGGCGTATTCACTTTAGCATGTGCATAGTACAAATTTTAATGTAGAGATATCCAAGTTTATTAGATCGATAGATTAAACATTTTTTATATTTACTTGTTTATTCCAGGGGTCCATGAATGAATGTCCAACTCCACCACTTTATGAGTTAGTATTACTTGACTAATTCTGCAAGTTTAATTTAAATTTAATTTTATATTGTCTCTTTCTATAGTCATTTTCTACAGTAACTAGCGTTGAGCTTGGATTGTTAAGCTTAATTGATTCTAAAGGAGAACATTTAGTTATTCTCTACCAGCTCTATTATTTTTATTTGTTTATTTATATCATGTATATACAAAAATTGTAGTGAAATTGAAGTGAAAGAAGTATATAAATTAAAAATGTTTTATTTTCATTTGTTACCTTCGAACACAATGGAATTTATTTGAATTTTTTTTTTCAATAAATATTTTGATTTACATATGACTAAATTACATCATACATCCATGGAATATTCAATGGAATTATAAATGATCGCTAACTAAACCTAATTTTATCACAGATGGTGGCAGTGATGCCTTATTATCGATATAGTAGTCGGCAATTTTGCCAAAAACACAGCCCATTTAGGCCTAACATAATCATGTCACATTTACTTCACTATAAATGCCAAAAGGTTAACTATAAATATACACAAGACATAATATTATTTTCAAAATGGCCTATAGACAATAATTATCCTTAAATTATATTAGTACATATGTACGAGTACAGTTGCAAATTGCGACTTTGAACATTATTTACAATTTATGTAGAAAATAAAAATATATTTACAAAATACCTACTTTAACCGACTAGCCGTCACAATATTACACAATACAACCAAATCAATCCATTATGCAGTTTTACACTTTAATAAGGCCATTGTCACCTCACAACACTACACATGCACAGAGAGAGTACGCGGCGAGGCACGCGGAGGCACTTGATGCGGGGTGTGCGAAGGATGTGGCGGCAGCACTTGATGGGCTCCATGCACAGGTGGTGGCGGTAAAGCACCTAGGTGGTTCCTCGCATGGTGATGCCTGTGCATTGCCACACCTGCACCAGTGCCAGGGCTTTGCCTCCCACGACTCCTCTGATAGTTAGGCACATCCGGTAGAGCGAACCTAAGTTTTTCCCAAAACAATTTATCCCCCCAGTGTAAATAGGTATTGGTTTTTAAATATAGTCTAATATCTGGATCGAGATCTTTTTGAGGCACTTCACCTAGTAACACTACTATTAATCTTCTTCGTCTGTCTCTTAACACTTGATGATGCGCGGATTTAAATTCGAAACGACACCACTCAGATCTTATGAAATTTTCACTTAGCACCATGATAGTACGACGCGATGACTCTACGGCTTGTATAATGTTGTCGGCCACATATCCGCCTACTGATAGGTCACGGTAATGTAGGCACAGTTTATAGGGCGGATCACCGCGTTCCAACATTGGCGCCAGCTCTTCTGCAACCCATGCCTCATCCTTAGAACTATAACTCACAAATGCATCAAACATTTTTTCATGGTCATCTCGATCTATGTCACTTGTTCGATAAAATAATCTCACACCGAATTTTGAATGAAACCACACCCTCATTTCTTGTCGGAATATAAATATGAACATGCTTACAATTGACACCAAAAGGAAAGCGCCAAGAGTAGCAACGAGCAACGGAATATAGTCGGGCACTTCATCATTAGTTATTATTGTTTTTGTAGCTGTCAGGTTTCCATTAATACTGTTGTTTATACTAGGTAATCCCGTACAAATGGTTCCATTTTCGGTAATTATATTAAATCCACTCTCTGGTTCACTAAATATACTCTCGTTGTATGCAGAATTATCAGTGATGTTTCCCTTGTAGTAAATACATCTTATGTCAGACAAATCGGTTATAGAATTCACTCGTTTTGTCCATTCACGGAACATTTCAGTGTATTCGCAGTCACAAGACCACGGGTTGTATGAAAGAGTTATTGCGGTCACTGCAGAATTTATTTGCCATACTGATAGCGTAGTCATTCTATTATGATGGAGATTCAATATTTTTAAACGCGACATATGATTGAACATATCTTTTCCAATCTGACGGATTTTATTATTGTTGATATAAAGTTCTCGCAAATTATCTAATCCATCAAATTCTTGTCCTTCAAGTGTTATTAGGTTGTTATAATCTAGATGTAGCACTTCGAGCTCTTTAAGTCCATTAAAAGTTCTGTTTTGAATTGTTTCAATATTCGAAGAATTTAAGTACAAGATTTTTAAGCGTTTTCTACCAATAAAAGCGTGACTTGGAAGAGATTTAATGTTGTTGCCGTCAAGATACAGTTGCGTCGCATCCATTGGTATTCTCTCGGGTAACTCGTTTACATATTCAGCATTAGAACATTCCACAACATTAGCTGACCATGATTGATCGTGATAACAGGTGCAGTTATTGGGACAAGTCATCTTACAGTCGCACGCGTCGAAATCGCAACAGTGACATAGTGCAAAACAATGTGATTCATATTTGCAAAGAAACTGATGAGAGGCAGCTTCAACCAATGGCACATAAGAATTTCCACGGTTGTATAACAATTTGCAGTATATACTGTCCAAGTCCATTAATTTTGGTTGTGTTCTCGCTCTGTTTCCACTGTTTATTTTTTGTAACCACTCCATTGTACAATCACATTCTAAAGGGTTTCCGCCTATAAAGAACTCTGGGACTGTTTTGTCTTGTGGTACTGCTGAAATTCTCAACGAATTTGGGTCTAAACTTGTAATTTTATTTCCGTAAAGGTCAACTCGTGTTAAATTCGGCTTCTTAAAAAAAGTATAGGACTGTACTTTTGAAATTAAATTATCATTTAAGTATAACATTTCGACTGAGTTAGGTATTGCGCTTCCAGTTATTTCCGTAAGTCTATTGGAACTTGCATCAAAAGTGCTGAGTGATAGTTGTGATTCAATCTCGAAGTAATTTCCAAGTTCGGCGATTCTATTTGCATGAATATCTAACCATTGCAATCCAGTTGGAATCATGGCGTAGTCGAACCATTCCAATCGGTTATCAGAAATATTCAACCACACCAAGTTAGGTAATTTAGCGAAAAGGTGGCCAATGTCTGTCAAGTGATTTCCATCAAGTCTAATTGCTTGCAAATTGATGTTTGCATCAAAAGCACCAGCTTCTATTTTATTAATTTTGTTTCTGGATAAGTTTAAAATTTTTAATGATGTCATTTTATCAAATACTCCTTTACTAATATTTCCTATATTGTTTTCTGTCAGTCTTAAACCATACATTTGTTGCATAGTCATAAAAGATGCATTTTCAACGCTTACTATCAAATTCTCACCCAAATCAAGTGTTTTCAATTGAGGTATTTCTTTCAGGACTATAGGAACTTCGTCTAATCTATTGCCGTTGATATGTAGATCTTGTAACGTAGAACAATTACGAAGAGCATGTGGATGTATTTTTGAGATTCGGTTACTATCTATGGAAAGTACTGATAGTCCTTGTAACCCCATAAATGCGTAGCTTTCAATGTTTGTAAGTCTATTATTTGATAAAATTAGCGTATGTAAGTTGCTTAGTGAACTGAAGACATTTTCAGGAATATATTCAATATAATTTTCTTGCATTTTTAAAATTTGTAAGCTGTGTAAATCTCTGAACAATGCCATTTCCAGTTTAGATACCCGATTATGTGAGAAATCTAAAAAGACTAAACGTTTTAATCCAGAAAATGTAGAACTGTTTATCCAATCAGACGTTAATTCATTGTGTGACAAGTCAAGAACCAGAAGTTGTACAAGATCACTGAACAATCCTGGTGCAAGTACAGTAATGGTATTATTATTCAGATAAATTTCTTTCAGTTCCTTTGTGTCACTAAACAGTTCTGGTGGCAAACTCGTTAATTGATTGTCAGAGAACCTTACAGTGGTCAAAGATATAAGCCCCTCTAATGCTCTGTCTGCTACTGAATTTAATCCATTTCCTTGAAAATAAAGTTTTTGTAATCGTTTTAAACCAGATAGAAGATTAGGTGGTAATGTATCGATTACATTCCTCGAGAGATCTAATATCAACAAGTTATCTCCGCATTTTTCGGTAGGGTGACGGTGTGCTGTCGAAAATTGGAAGTGACTAATATCTCTCATTCTATTTCCAGTCATATTTAAATAATCTAAATTTCTGAGAGTACAAAGCGCTCCTTCGGGAAATACTAACATATTATTTTCGCTTAAATCCAATCGTTCTAAATTCTGTACATCCCTCGAGAATGCCGTGGGTGTTATTTCAAGTGACATAGCTGACCAGTCCGTATTATGCGTTCTTATTGTTAAGTTTCTAAGTTCACGGAGACCGGTGAAAGCACCATCGGAAAGATTTCCTATTTTACAATATTCAATAGTGAGTTCTCTTAGTTCTATTAGTTGTCGAAAGCTGGCGGGTGCTAGCGAGCTTTGAAAGAAAAGTGCATCGCTGCATTCAAGACGTAACCTCACAGTTAAATGAGGTTGAATTGCGCTAAAATTCGTATTTTCTAGTTCGCTATTAATAGTTCTCAGCCGACATTGCAGAGCTACTTCTCCGGAGGCGTCGTCGTCGGTTGTCCAGCGGCATTCATCAGGAGCCTGGTACCGTGTGCCGGTTGTGGCCGACAAAGATGCACTCCATGCTGTCAAAGCAGCACTTAACAACAAAAATGTACTAGGAAACCACGATAAGCGCATCATGTTTACACACTAAACTTCACTTGTATTAATTACATAGTTTATTTAATATTTCGCACTAAAGCTGCACAAAACCATTGCATCCATGGCACACGTTAGTTCGTATTATTTTATTTCTTAGCCGAAGTAAGTACTCTACTATAACCGGCCACTTAACTCGTTTCTCGCAACTTCACTAATTGGACAGGATCGTGCGTTTCGCGTTTCTCGAAAGTAGTGCACAAACGCGCGCACCCGCGCTGGAGTCTGGGGTGGAACTGACTTGACTCGTATTCGAACCTGCGCTGCGCTCGCGCACAAGGCCGCGCCGGTTCACGCGTTCCAACAGGTAAATGGTTCCTCAGGGCTAAAACGCACTAACCGCCCTATACATTGCTCTATGTTCCGCTCTGTCCGTTTTATGGTGCCTCGTCAGAAAAATACACCTCACGCACACAAGCGCGGGCGACACACAACACAACTGAGCGAAACCACTTTTTGTAGCGTTGGAACGAGCTTTCAAGTCTCGCGTTTGAGTGAGACAGACAACTGTTGGCGGGGTGCGACGTAAAACTTGGTGGGGGTCCGAGGCAGCTGGCCAGGTAGTGTGCAGACGCATTGCCATGCCGCAGTTGCTGCTTGTTAACACTCTGGTTGATAGAATAATTGTATTTCGGGCGAGACGACTGTCATGTTGAGTAATTAGGTTTCACGTATAAGACAGGTTTCACGTACTTATAAGATATAAAATAGTATACCTAGCCTTTGTTTACACAAACGAATTTAGTAATGACTTGTATTAGATGATAAATATTTTCGATAAATCTAATTAAATGAATTTGAAATATATACATAATATTATCACAAAAATTACTATATTACGTTTGTTTTTTTGTTAAATTAACCCATATCTATAGGCAATGACTTAAAGTTTTCAAAAAGGGCGGATTGTTTTATATATATTTAACATATTCCCTGATCTAAAAAAGAAAATTACAATTTCCGAGTAAATATTTTTTTTTTCTTATTTTACATACCGAATTTAACTTAATTCCCACCGTCCACTTGCAAACCTCTCATCAAATTAAACGTCTACACATTATACGTTTTGTGCAGCCTTTAATTTGTTAAATCGTTCAATTTAAAAGAATTTACATTAGATTACATATCCTCGATTGATACTAACTACTTATAAACACCACTGGTTTTTTGCACCGTTATTTTCATGTGTAAATATTTTTTATTAATTTATATACATACTAGCGAAACGCCTCCCGGCTTTGCATGGGATGCAATTTTTTATATGCACAAACCTTTCTCGTGTATCGCTCTTTCTATTAGTGACAACAGTATCAAAATCCGTTGGTTAGTTTAAGCCATGTAAATTTATTTTTGGCGACTTCGTTGCAATTTTTTTTCTTTTATTGACACACTTATTTAGGTTTTATTTTTATATTGATATAAATGTTCGGTGAAAAATTATTTAACTGATGGTGGAAACCGCACCAAAATCCGTTGCAAATTATGCTATAGGTACAGTGTAAAGATAAAGATAAAGATATTATAACCACATTATGAAAAAATGCACGGAAAAAAATGTTTTACAGAAATCACATGAAAATTCTGGATTGTATTTAATACTGTTGTGTTCATCTGTTTGTAGACACGTACGCCCTTTCCTACATCTGCTGTTACGCAAAAAATTAAGAACGTGCTTTAATCCTGATATAAAATATCATGTAACGTACTATTTACCTGAGTTATATAACCATGATAATAAAGCCTTACAATGTACTTAAACCACTATCGAACCACTATTTATTTCATAATAATTATTATCATCAAGTTCTTTGCCGTCTGCATTTTGATGTGTTTTACATGAGCTAGTTTGCGATGAATACTCAAGTTAATCTAGCATGATAAATGGTCGAGATCGTAATTTTATTTGGTGTCTAGTTGATAGGAGGATGGTTGGCGCGTCCGTCGCACGGCGCTATTTATGCGGGGTGTTACCGACTCGATCCCGAGGCGCCTGTTATATCTCAATTGCAATAAATAATCTTCTTTGACACGCGAGAAGCGGAAAATTTGCAATTGTACCACAACCGATATTATAGCATTTGCAACCCGCTTGCTTTATGTAAACAGCGTAAATGGTTTCGCAATGGGAATCGCGCCTGTCCTGCCGTGACATCGCCTCAATATTTTACACCGGGTCCCACGGGTCGTTTGTCCAGATTGCGCCTAGAAACCTACCACACAATAGAGCAGCGGGAGATTTCTGCTTCAACTTTTTGTCGTAAGTGGTTAGGCGTTTCTTGTCTTCTATTCAAAAAGAACAGATTGCCGTTAAATTGTGTCATTGTAGTGCTATTTATTTGATATTTGGCCCACAGCCCATTGAATTTTAGTATCGAATAAAAAAAAATTACGATACTTCAGTGTCGACATGCAACTGCTTCAAATGTTGATTGTTTCGCAAACGTGTAATATTGTACATGTGTTTAATGTGAGTCGTTTCGCTAAACCACAAAAAATGATCAGCAGATACATTGTTTCTTGTGAAATATTTCAACATAATATCAGCACGCAAGCTTCATGTTCTGATAAAAAAAAGAAAATTCGCTCAAAAAAAAAACACAACTGGTTATTTGATTTATTCACATTAGACGTAATAAAGACAAGTTCCCTGTAATGTAGCTTCCAAGAATTATGTTCGACATCCTCTGAAGCAACATGTACACCATCGATTATATATACCCTTTTATCATCGGAGTTCATCAGAGTGTAAAATCATTTCGTAGTTGATTTCCATTACCTATATTATTAATTTTTATAATTTCGGTGCCTAATCTTCGGCGACAGGTCCGATACCGTCGCGACACTTATCTCGATGTCGGCGGACACATATAATCCATTAAGTCGTCATTTCCACGCGGCTGATCATTCCTCAACCACGCGTCAAACCCGCCCCCGTACCGCCGCGCGTCGTATTGTTCGCTACTGCTTTATCTCGGTTTCATTGGTGCAAGGTCCTTTTCAATTACTCTTATGTGAAACAATATCGACTTTAATACAATAGCATTAGGGGCTACAACCCAACCGTTTACGCCTAATAGAGGTTTTATCCTGACCGGCTAATGGACTAGTTTGTTATCTAATCGGGTACACGGCGGACCTATTAATAATTTCCCACATAATTTTCTAATTAACGTCCTGTCCGGCGAGCAGGCGGGGTTGGATATATGAAAACGGAAATGACTCATATTTGGGGATTGGTCATAATCATAATATATGATAAATATATTATTTACATAACATTTTCATACATATGGTGTGGTATATCTATTAAGACTAATGAGGTATGTTTTTGTTGCAGGTAATAATCATTTACAGCAGTCATATTAGGTAAGCTCTAAAAACAGTTGCCGTTTTTGCATTTCATGATTAGTATACAAACACCTACTTTTGCATTATTGCAACACTTAATGTGTATGTGTGTAGCTCTTTAAATATGTTTATAAATACAAATAATTTACGTATATAAAACATTGTAAAACCCTACCGATTAAATTTTGGTTAGTGAATTCAAGAGATTTTACACGTGAACAGAGCCCTTAGTAGTGCACCGGATTGCTACACGGGCAATTTGGCGTACGAGGCACTGAATTTCACATACTAAAAAACAAACAGTATACTTATCTTCAATTTTTTTTTATAATTGTCTAATTTATTGTATTTCGGGAATACACGAATATACATACAATCTTATAAAACAACGGAGTTTAGTGTTTATATGTTTGAAAATGAAAAGGTTTTTTGCGTTAACAAAAGCACTGAAGTACACGTTAAGTTAAATAATCACTATATAGATTATTTAAACAAACTTTGATTAAAGAACTAATTTCATTTAAATTCATACTAAGTATTTTTATGGTTGAATGTTTGTATAATATTTGTGAATGCCCGTCTGAGTTTATACATACCAAACGACAACATACTCGTTAGTGACATCAAGCTATATTTTTGAAGATTATTTTAAAGGTTATTTGCCCGGGCTCTAACCCGTAGACACAGCAAAATAAAATCACAAGAACTTTGCGAAACAACACTATGTACAAGACTACTTAGATGTGTACTATTTAAATGTATCCCCTGACTGAAAATTATTTTAGTGTATTGTCAGTCAGCCATGCTAGCAATAAAGACCAAGTATTTTTAATGATAAAATAATGAAAATAACTAATACGTGTTAAATTTTAAATAAAATTAATTAAATTTAGATAGTATGTTACATATATAAATATTATTATATATGTTACATATACATACCTACATGCTTATATAAAATATATATTATCGTAAACAAATGTAATTATAGAATCTTATACGAGGGAGTATTATATCTAAAGTGCATTAGTTAAGCTACTGTATTGTTTATGCAGTTGAACGTAGTTTATTTGTAGCAACGGCACCTGGTGACGTTGGGCATGCGGAGTGTTAAAACATAAATGACGTAGAGTCGATGTTATTGTCAATCCCGTGCATTGCTTACTTTGTTAACCTAATTTGTTTTAACAGACATTTCATTCCTCGTTTAAGTATGGATTGTTTCAGTGGTCCTAGTTATGTTGGAGAGCAAAATATCAAGCTGAGCTTTCGGTCCTGTGCTTTAAATTACTTTATTCATCTTTGGCAGAGAATTAAGGAAACAGACATAAATGTTTATTACGTTAATGACGACATTGGTCTCTTGTCATTTTCGCCAGTTATTGGTACAGGAGCTATTGGAAGACGTATTAAACAAATTGTAGAAGAAAGTTTAATGGAAAACATTAAAAAGGGTATCATAAGTTCTTTCGATCTTAGGTTGCCTTTACTCTATTTTTGGTTTTGTATATTTTAATTTTTGTTTTTGTATGTTGATTGTCAGGTAATCACTGATTAATTTTATTATTTATATAAAAACACAGTAATTACGTTATTTAAGTTATCAAATTATTCGTAGCTTACGTACGTTATTACCATTTAATCGTATAACGGTATAATTTATTACCTCTAGTATTAACTTATTAATCAATAATTAATAACTACAAGAAAGGTTTCGTCTATTTCAAAAAGTCTTCATCAATAATAATATTTCTAATAAATAAATATACTTTTTCATACTCTGAACTGCTCCATAGTCGTTGTTGTTTTCACCAGAGGGACGCGCGCCATATTATCGTCGAAAGAGACCGGTTAAATTACGCATCGTCGTGGCACAATTAGAAACTGTCACACGGCTTGCGCTCACGGGGCGAGGGCTTACTGGCTCACTTTGTTATTTTGCAAACAATCGCCAGGGACATCTGCGCCTTGGCCACGCTAAACTACACCAATGGGTCACCCGTGTATGCGCTTGCCAACATCTGTTAATTGCAGCAAAAGCAAAACCTACACTTCAATGTGCTTTATTAATGCACATTAAATTTATTTCTTTTTAATACATATGTAAGTAAGAGAAGCGACACGGCTCTCTATACTTATACATTTTTTCTTTATTTTTATACCGATTTTTATACAGATATACCGTTTACGGCTATCCATGAGGATTTCTCTAATACCCAATCCAAAAAGGGTATCAAATAAAGGATTCTCAAAATTTCACTATAAAGTAGTAAATAAAGTTTAATGGAACCGTTTTTCTAATATAAAAAAAGCTCATGACTTATTGCTCTTTAAAATCTAAGCCGAACTTAATTCATCCGAATTAAAGTTTTATTTAACAGTTTGTGAGAAGGTATCATTTGCTATTGTCTACATTTAGTACAGAGTTTAACAGTGCGCTTTGACTAATGATTGATGAATGAATATATGACTCACAGATGAAGTGGGAGTATGCGTATACAATCACTGACTTGACGTTCTTTTTACTTGGTAGATAAATCAATACCGACGGAACATAAAATGTAAGGTATGTAATTTCAAGTGTTTTTATTCTGGTTGGCTTATATCGCTTCATTGAACCTTATAGTATTAACTATTAAATAAGTACTATCAATTCTTGTATTTTCATCCATTATATTTTCGCGTATAAGTAGTCAATTGTTACTCGCATGTTACAAGAATAACGTCGTAAAAACGTTTTTGTATCGCACGAGCAAAAACTCGGACCCTGCAAGGCATCTCCCACCGAGAATTACGTGATATCACTAAGAAAAATGTAACAGGCATCTCGGCAATTTCAATTGTAACCTTTGTTGGCTTCGCACACTCCACCATTCCAATTTGTTCGGCTCGTACGCCGCCAATGAACGTCCTTAGATATCATCGGCATACCGGCAACTTTGTTGACTTTTGTGATTAAATTCTTTCCAGTGATGCATGGCGTGCAAGATCAGCCGAGTTATTTGTCGGTCACTGTAGTCTTTTTATTGCGATTTGCTCCTGTCAGATTGCCGCAATTGCAACTTTAAGTACAATTTATGGATATGTCTTATTACTTAAATTAACATTTTCCCGTTTGCACCGTCTCTCGTTCATCAAATCATATCAGAAGTACATCATTGTTCGGAAGACAAATTTCAATACAATAAAAATGTGACTCAGGGACTACCCCGACGCACCTACTCCTTCAATAAATGCCATAAATATCGCCTATATAATGGACAATAATGCAAACTCGTAACTCCCGAGATTAATATAATATTTTTACGCCCGTACACAAGCGGACCGTTCGTTGGCCTAATGAAATATGGCAACATGTGCCTTCTTTTCTGATAAAATTTCCAGTGTCGGTGTTTTATTGCGACGCGAGCACGATAATTCAAGTCGGCCAGCCAGTGAAATAATTTACATGGTGGTTCCTTTTAGGTTTTTAGGCGCGGCTACTGCTTTTCAATTCGCTTCTGAAGCTCGCTTCTGAGTAACGGTCGAATTGATCCCCAAATACTGTTTGTAATTACGACATGACGTTAATCCATACTTATATATTATAAATATGAAAGTAACGCTGTCAGTTATGTTTTCGCGATTATAACGCTCATTTATTTTTTTATAAATTTTAATATGAAGCTAGAATTGTAATTCTATAAGAGGAATTAATGGAATTTAAGTCTGCTATTGTTAGAAAATATAGCATGTTATTTTCATTTATTTTTGCATTTTGTTAATGTCAAGAGAGTACAATATAATTAACAAGCAGCACTGTATAAGCAATTAAAGCATTTATAATGAGGTATACGCTATTTGGAACGGGCGCTATTTTTTTCTAGGTAAAGTTTGTTGGTAGATATTTGGTAATCTTCTAGTACAAGTGGCCCGTTTTTGAAAATTTTTAAGACTAAGTTCATACAAAGTGAAATTTTTAATAATATAATGAATCATAAAAGCGGTTCATAATTAAAAATTTAAAACGAAATATTTTCGTACAGTCATGCGGTAAAGTTAACATCTAGAAATTCTCTCACAGAAGTTCTATAGGAATTGTAAGTGTATCTATCTGTTATCAAATAGACCTAAAAATAACACGGTTACACGGTTAATCACGTGTATAAAATATTATATTAAAATATCTACTTACAAGTAATCGTATAATTTTATTAAAATAACAGTCTTACTAATAAACTTTTACACACAGCTTATACACTCGTTATAAAACAGACCTGACTAATAAAGATTTTTTTGACATAAGGCTTGTATACGTCTGTTATAACAGTCCGTTTTTACAAAGAAAATTTATACAGGGCTTATACAGCCGTGGACCCTTGTTTAAGCGTTGTATAAGCTCAAAATGGCGGACAACGATCAGCTGTTTCGAGTTTGACTAATTACAATTCACAGATATATTTTTTTTACAAATAAGTGTTGTCTGGTGATTTTAAAAATAATGGATTATTTACATTTTTTAGATATTCTTGATGACATTGATAGTGAACCAATAAGAAAAAGGAAATGTTACAAAATTCGTTACAATCCTTTCACACTAGAAGAAACAGAGTTTCGATCGAAATATAGATTCAGTAAGACTTTCTGTAGCAGACCAGTTAGGGGAGCGTTTTCTCTTTATAATTTGCTCCATTTTATATTTTACATCCATTTTTAGGTTTTATGTTTTTATGTAATAGGTTAGTACAGACAGTTATTTCTTTGGTTTGTTGTGACGGTTGTGACTTGACACTTGTGAAATAAGAAGGATGAATGTAGTCTGTAACTGGATTGCAGCGTGCGTTCAGAAGTACAATTCAGGTAACCGACATGGCTTTTATAAATTGTGAAAACTTTACAAATAAACAATTTCAAGTATTTGTTCCCACCAAAGTGTATAATATTTACTTACTCAGTTTATATTTTCGTTCATTCGACTTAGAAAACGAATATAAATAAATTTTATAATATAAACATTATTTAAAGTATATGGTTTCAGAACGCGTTTGGAGTATAGTTGCCCTAACAAAAACACGATCCTTATAGACCAGGTATAACTATACAACGCTTACACAGCGTTTATTAGTAGAACGATTGTATAAGCCTTATATAGTCGCTATTCAATGTATAACTATACAGGTGTTGAACGCTTGTATAACTTTTTTTTATTAGTAAGACCGTAAGTGTTTATTTTAAGACTTAAAATCATATAATCTTTGTCACGTATATGAAGCATAAAATGTAATTGCTTCGAAAATTGTTTGAAGCGTCACAATTTAAACGACACTGCATTGTTATATTAACTCTCTATTAAACTTTTTCCGCTCCGCTGCGGGTTAATCTGCACCCCACAATAAGGTAATAAAAATGCCTGCATAAAAAAGATTCAATTGTACGCGTAACTCAAAATTCTGTTCGTAAGGATCACGTGTCAATCAAGCCTTATTTTTGCCACCGTGAATCATGTTATTCTATTTAAGATTTTGTTATTCATTGGCCGTATCGCTGCTCCCCAACTTGGGGTGGATCTACAATAGTTGTTCGTACTTTTTCATTTGGCCCACAATAACACAACCATGGGCTTTTACTCTGCGGTTCATTTCATTCGACAATGGCGGAACTTCATTATGTAACGTGTATTCATATCGCATTCAAGAATGTTGTGATAAACTTAGAGGAGAAGAAATAAAACCAGAGGTTCAATATTTCATAAAAAAATCACATAACACTTGTAATATTAGTTACGAATGTGCTTTGTTTTCATGGTTAAAATATGGAATGTTTTTTTTTTTATTGAGAAAATTTACTTATATTATTGATTTATATTTTTTATTTAGCTTGGTATGTTTGTTTATCTTTAACCTAGTGGGGAACTTGCACGAACAAAATAAGACTACTTATCAATAGAAATAAATTCACACGTATAATCCTCAAAATTATGTCCGTATGTCTTTAAATGTCGTTGGTGACCAAATTTTTTTTTGGTTGATTTATTGTACCTAATAACTTTGTCAAAAATATCTTCAAGCTAAGTAAACAATAGATGCAAGATACTTTCACCGTGGACTTTCTGATAATACCGCATTTCATTTAATACAACAACACTTCCAGTGTATGTTATGAGAAAAGTATCTGTAAAAAGACAAAAGACGACATTACTGTGCAGCAAGCGAAGTTGTAACAGAAACTATATAGTGCAGTTTACGGCTGCACGATTAATGTATTGTATAGAGGTTTGCCAGCTCCCAGCCCGCGTAGGGTGCGTATTGTATTTCCTATTGCTACACGCATTCTTTGAAACCCGAGCCGCGGGATGGGGTTCTTTTGTTGTGACATGATTTTAATATAGCATTAATATTAAGGGCTCTTGCTGTTAACAATAAATGCGTCGATTCTGAAAATTATTTTAAATTATTTAAAGAATAAAAAAATCTCATGCGCACTCTTTTGCACCAATGCTGCATTTTATGAACTTTATATATTTTTATTGTAGTGTTTAACCAATTTAAACATCCAATCGATAATTTTTTTATTATGTTCGAAAATAATTACATTTTCCTATCCCTTCTCAATATGTTCTCCTTAATCTTAATATGGTTGGCAGAGCACTTGCAGAAACTGTGGCGTTGCTTGTGTTATAGGCGACGGTAGCCATCCTACCATCATGTGGAGAGTCAGCCTGTCTGTGCCGACCTTTACATAAAAAAAATGTTTTTGATTTTAAATGTGAAAATTAATTGTAAGTATTTTATAACATATTAATTAGTTTAGAGCTTTTGTGACTGTGTATAATAGTTTATTATTTTGTCTTATATGATGTAGGTGCATTCTTGTTTAAATTACACGTTCTTGTGTAATGTTTTCATGTTGGCATTGGCAGCTCCGTAGACTGCTGGCGTGATACGAAAAGGGTTTACAGAATTCATAAATTTTGTATAACAAAGGAGTCGAAAAACCGTTTAAGGTGCATACGCGGATGCATCTGCATTACATTATGTGATATGGTAATGTGATTGTTCGCGATAAATTAAACCGCGGAGTCCCGGAGTGCGTTTGCGCTCAGCGGGGTTCCACCGCGCGCCCGTCCTGCGTCGCCGCTCTTGACCTCGTTGCCACCTTCCCAGGTGAAATCAACCCAATTTTCGACTACGATTCCTAAATTTAGGTTATAAAAATCTCTACAATATTTCTGACGGGTACTTACTCGTTCTCAAAACGAGGACGTAGCAATTTATGTGGTTAATATAATTGAAAATTATAGCCTTCGAGGAATGAACACTGTCAGCCTCCGCAAGGTGTCGACACGGAGTTCGTGTCCCGTCGTCTCCTTTAATTGGATATGCTCATTGCGAGTTGTTCAATTCTCGCCTTTTATGAAGCAACACGTAGCGAATGTCACCACTAACGTCAACATTCCTCGCTTGCTGACTCATCGACCTCACTCTTGCCAGTTTCTAAGTGTCACCATTAAACAAATTACTTGCTATTAACTAACTTGCATTCACTTTCAGGAGGGATTGGAAAACTTTAAAGTTTTTTCATTTCCCGATTGAAAACTGTCTCGGTCGATGCTAGAGCTAGTACATACTTACGTCTATTGCTATTCCTAAGTACACCGAAGTTCAATGGTATTGGAGATCTCGTTAAAGAAAATCATTAAGATTTAGAAATGTTTTGAATAATACTACCGAGTGACTAGACTGGAGAAAATTTTGAGGGAATTGTTATTCCTTGTCTTTGGCCTAGTCCTATATCTATTTGTTACTCGCATTAGCCCTCGGAAAGATCTCCTATCGCAGATAATTTGTTGTCCGAATTGCGACGGAGCCCATTTATATAAATTACAGTTAATTAACTGCTTTATTGTGGGTCGAGCGCGTGAATTCGTTGAAACGGTACAGTTTGAGGGAAAATAATGTCTGATGCTAACAATAAAATATTATGTTCTTACTGTTTAATGGTCGTGACTTAATGTACAAATACTCTTGTTACTAATGCCAACGACATGGAAAGAACTCTATACTATTTCTTATTTTTAAATACATATTGTTATCACATAAACATTACCTATTTCCCCATCGTAAATGAATGTACTTAAATAACATATTACTTCTTTTAATTGTGATCGTCACAATACTTACGATATAATTGAGTAATTATGTGGAAGATTCTACAACTACAATGACTGGAGTCTGCAACAGATTTAAGTTATTATATAAATATGCATTTTTCAATTTAATTTATAATTTTATTAGACATATTCCAAAATTTCCAAGTTAACTTTTGTAGCCGAAATGAACTAAACTTTTCCGAGATGTTTACATTTCGCTCCTGCCATTCTTGAAAGTCTCCACGTTTATTTTTTTAAAGCGAAATAATAAACATAAAAAGAAACAAAAATTTTACGAGGTCTTCGCTTTGGTTATCGCCAATTTGTGTCAACTGAAGCGTTCGTTTAATATTAATAAAATTGCTAGCCCTCAACCCTCGGCGTGCTTTTACGGTCGGGTTGATGGCGACTTATTTGAATAAATATTTCTGAACTCGACCGAGCCTGGACCTCTTTTAAATTTATTTATTTTGTAATTTTTTCTGTTGCTTCATCGGTACACATAATGCTTCACGCTGGACGGTGACGCCCCGCCAGGAGGCGCATTACTAATATGAATGACGCGACACTATTACAACCCATCTTTTATCTAATATAACATGTCCTTTATTATAAAATCAGAATTAAATGTTCGACCTCTTTCAAAGTTATTTGAACACTGCGGGAGTCCGTCACGTTTGTTGTATGTAACAAGCAGTAAGTGTTTATTGGTTCAGACCTTTTTAGATTTTTTTATTACGCTAGAAAATAGATCGACAGACAGTTCAAGGCATGAATGTTGTAATCTTTTGGTCTTATTATGTGTCCTATATAAGATAAAACAATTATATTATCGAAGTTGAATAATCTATAATATAAAAATGAATCCCTAAATGTGTTGCTAAGCGCAAAACTCGAGAACGGGTGGGCCGATTTTAATTCTGTCTTCACTCATGGATAGAGGGATAATCAGGGAAGGTTTTAACGTAAAAAAAAATGCAACCCCGGGCGAAGCCGGGAGTGGACCGCTAGCAAAAAGAATATAATCACTACGTTTTAAGAGGTGGAACTCTCATACAAAAATTCAATTCTGCAGTTTTGTATGAAATCAGATCCAACCAAGATCCAACATAACAGAAATGTCCGACACAGAACACTTTTAATATATTACCGTCAGATTGACATATTATTAGAGGAACGTCAGATTGACAAATAGTGATGTGATAAAAATATCGACCGATATCGACATTAGTGTTGTGCAATTCGGCGATTTATCGATATGATATTACCTTCAGTTAGGGTCAATTTTAATTTACTAAAATTTTTATAGCGAAATAAAACAAAATACATATTATTTTAATGTTCTTTTATTTTCAACAAACTAGGACACGTAAATTTATGTACTAAAATTATACTTTCTAGTAGGGCAGACCACAGGGGGCAGACAATTATGGAAAAGCCAAATAAAAAGTTAATTGGAATATGAATAAAGAAAAGCAAATACCATTATATAAGAGTGTTTAAAGTTTAAACGGGATTTACAAATATCGCTTTATTAGTCCAACTTACAATAGGTTTTTCAATAATATGTAAAATACTTTTCAAGCTACTATTAACAATTACAAGGCTACAGGAACACGAAGATGTGTAGGCAAGTACTACTAGTAGATTTGAATAGATAATGGTACTATTACAAATTATAACTTAATATCTGTCACAATTTTAAAAATAAAATGAAAATACGCACTGAATAAAGAAACTCTCACTTAACACCACACAATACATTCACAAAGTATATATAATGATCTTTATTGAGTTAACCAATACAAGTGTATAACATTACTGATGCTATAATTATAAAAGCTTAAATGGACGAGATAATAAAAAAGAATTGTGGAGCTCGTCTCGTCTCCACAAAATAAGCTACTCTTTTGTGGGGCAGTGTATACGTATCTATAAAATTCCCATTGAAAGTTAATAAATTTAAAATTACAATTAAAACCAAATTGTGTAAGACGGCATACTACAAGGTCTCGATTACTTGAATGACAGAAATGCTTGGGATTGAGTTGTTCGATATCAATACATATATAGCAAATTATTTACTATTGTAAAATTAGAATTAAGAATTTATTATTATTATACCATAACTATTTATAGTAAAAAAAATCCCTGCTGAGTTTCTTGCCAGATCTTCTAATATTTTGATAGTAAGGTACTATTTTGATGTGATGGTAATGTATTTTAATATCATGGACTTCTTATAGGTTTTCCTATAATCTATAAATAATTTCTGATTGCTGTGACGTTCTTTCACACCACATATCACGCACATTCTATGAGAATTTGTATGAGTATCACTTTCTCATATTACACTAATCACTATTAATCACTGTGTTTCAGGAGTCCTGTCTCAAAAACTATACACGGAGGAGATAAATCTCAACTCAACGCGATAAAATCTAGTGAAATATTACTTTTTTCAAACTATTATAATCGTAAACACACACAAACGGAGACGCCGGCGGACATTTTGTTTGTGGTGTTGCCAGATAAATTATCGTATATTTTCTATGAATTTTAGCATTTCAAATATTTAATTATCAAAATAACTCCAGTAAATTAATACATTTATATGCTTGTGTTTACATAACAATGTATTATTCTTGATTATTTTTAATTCTTGACATGTTCTTTGACATGTTAATTGATGTGCAGAGATTGAAATTATGATTATTATGAAATAAAATCTACTATTTGGGAACTAATCCGTGTTAATGGAAACACTGGAGTTATTTCCGTTAAGTTGGTAGAAGATTGCAATCGGGTTCATACTAACAAAAATTTGTATGAAGTTTCCACCCGCTGACCGCTAGTTAATTATACAAATGCACACATGCACTAGTAACGAACGCTGCAAGGCGACACCCGTGTCAGCGTACAGAAGTTAATCGCATCAGACGGGCGGCAAATGATGCGTGCCTCTTAACTCCCCGCGAGCCTACTTATGTCGCCCGCGATTAACGCGTACCCTAATGTGCACTCAATGACGATCACTTAACGTTGCACTCTTTAATTGGATAGTAGGCACCTTTTAACAACAAGTATAAAATCGTCGGCTAAAAGAGTTAAACTGCTAACTCCATTTGTACTCAATACTCAAATTGAGAAACGACTCATTTGCTGAAATTTCATCTGAGTAGCTACAATTAATTAGGTAAAATGTAGTAAAAGTATATAAAAAATATTATTATATAGGTACCAACGGGATTTTCAGTTTCCTATTTAATGTCCTAATACGAAAGAAATAAAAACGTTTTATTCGCTTACTAAAAAAATCATTTAAATTGGAGCAGTTCAACTAGTTTTAGCAGATAAAATATGCTATAGTATACCTCAAACTTATATTATTCTTAGAACGATTTGCAAACTATTGTTTTAAACTTTAGTATACATATTATATCGTTGGAGGAAAAAAAAGACACATTCAGCTTTGACTTGTGCAAAACAAAATGTTATTCCTGTTTATGACAATATTGAACGAATTCAATATTCCACGTGAACTAAAAGAGTATTGCAACGGTATTCTCCTATGGTAATGCCGGATAACTACACGGATTTTGATCATGAAGATCGATCGTGATTCTTATCTTCGTGGCCGGTAATATGGAAACACTCGTGGACCCGAGTTACTTGAAGAATGATATATTTTCGCACAATATGTTTCTCAAAACTTGATATCGATTCTACGATTAATATTAAAAAGTAAGGTCTAGTCATGTCATAGTAATCTCCCGAAATGGTATTGTCTAGTCTAGTCCAATAAAGCTTACACCTCAGAGAACTTTTTCTTCATCCTAATCGGAGTCGGTACCGCACCTTGGATCACGAATATGTTAAAAAAAATTGGCTTTTTTATTTCGGCAGTACACTTTTGCTTAGACTTATAGTTACAGGAGTTACGTCCTCTTTAATTTGGAACTAAAACTAAATAGCAACTCTTTAATTCTACTAGTTAGGTACAGAAAATATCTAGTATTACTTTGTTGTCTGAATCGCCTCAATTTTATGTTTTTCTTTTTGTCTGTATTTTTAAATCATATACCTATTCATTAGTTGTATTAATATTTTTTTCTCTATAGTGTTTAGCAAAATTTAATCCACACCTGCCACAGAAAAACATGTTTATCTATTTGATCATTGTGCGTACAGTCAGAGGTATTCTCATTGAGCCATCTTGAAATAGCTTGAAAAGGGGTAATAATAGATTTTAAAGAGTTATCTCATGGAACCCATCTACTGTTTAATAAATAGCTTTTTTTCATCCGCGCTGAATCGAGACGAACAGTAGACGATAGGGTGTTTCCATTGTTATATGAAATAGTTCTTATTTATACGGAAATGCGACGGATAATGCCTGTAGGTTGCCCGATTGAGATGTCTTTGTTCAGGGAAAGAATGCTTGTTTGCTTGTGTATAACACAATACATTCTCTTTGTAGTGGTCCTATTTTGGTTATGAAATTTATTATTTTGACAAATTGATATATCCAACGTAAGCCTTTGGTTGTATACCATCTGTGAGCTTAAAAACAGCCGCATCATAATTCCAAGAATTGTACTTAGCTTGTTATTGACAAATATGTCATGATACATGTCTTGCCAATTTTTCGATAGTATTAGGGGTTAAAGTATGAAATTGCCGATTTGTACTGAAAAATAAAAATTCGTTTTTTTTTTAATTTAACATATTTATTTAATCAAAATAATTACCATTATTATCTATACATTGCTGCCATCTAATAGGAAGCTCATTTATGCCTTTGCGATAGAACTCTGGTGATCTAGATTCGACAAACTGTGTGAAAGCATTTTGCACTGCCTCCTGAGAAGAAAACTTTTTATCACGCAGAAAATTGTCCAAATCACGAAAAAAATGGTAGTCCGTTGGAGCAAGGTCTGGCGAATACGGAGGGTGACGAATGGTTTCTAATTGCAGTTCCTGTAGAGTCTGCAGATCAGTCAAATCATGAGGCACCCATTTTTCATATTTTTTTATTTTATTGATTTGACGCAAATGAGTCAATATTGTTGGTAAGGTAACGTTAAACCATGCCGCTAATTCCTGGGCAGTTTGGCTCGGATCGGCTTCCACCATCTCTTTCAAATCATTGTTATTCACCTGTGTGGGCGGTCTTCCACGTGGTTCGTTCTTCAAATCGAAGTTTCCATCACGAAAGCGTTTAAACCAAAATCGCACAGTGCGTTCATTAGCAGTCCCCTCTCCAAACGCAACATTAATATTGCGAGCTGTTTCTGCCGCGTTAGTTCCGCGTCGGAACTCGTATTCAAAAATCACACGAATTTTCGAAGTATCCATCTTTATTGTCTAAGCTGAATAAAAAAAACAACTGAAAGTTGATAATCGAATGTTGCACATTTTTTAAAAGAAGAACTACATAGGTACCGTATGAAAAAAGTTTCACTCAAAAATCTCAAACCATGAAGGTTCTATGTCAATTCGAAGTACCTATTACAATAAAACGGCAATTTCATACTTTAACCCCTATTATTAATATTGTATTAAAAACCATTGTTAGGTATTTTTAGAATACTGTAAGTTTATAATACATACTTAAAGTAGGTGTTACTTATCAATTCAAAAGTGCACCTAAAAGTTTTTCCAAAAGGGACAACTTTATCGTTATAAAAGTTACATTGACCCGGGGCACTTTTCTGTATTTGAAAATATACTTTAAAATTCGCAATAGAATGTCAGTCGCAGGGGACCACTGAGGCCGGGTAAAGAGCATTTTATAAATGTGTTTTCAGAATAGAAAGCAGGATGTAGTCGGATGTGGAACCGGGAACGCACGACGATGCACCAAGTTTAATGGAAAAGAATTGAAAAGTAGCGCGTCTATATGGTAATAGAAATTGCCCGGAAGAAAGGAACACAGACGATAGAGCGCAGTGCTTTGAGTTATGTTTGTTTTCTAGAAAATTGAGTGTTATTGCGTACGCTTATTCTCGATCGGGAGGTTGGGAAATGGGACAAAGCTCGCGGTTCGCCCGATGCATGGCACTTTTATTGTTACAGGAAATTTAGTAAAGTAAACGGAAATGGTACGCCTGGTGAATCCGTGTTTAATATCTTTAGCTTTTAACCTTTTTTGGAGTTTTGAATTTCAATTTAGCTGATACCTAACTAGTAAATGTTGTTAGAATTAAGAAATTTTTAACTGCTACAAAATAATATTGTATTATTAATGGAATATTAAAAAAATATGGTTTTATAGACTAGCAAAATAAACAGTTAATTATTACAATATAATAAAAATAGCAATGCAATATAATGTCAATAGTGAATAGTGAGAAGACTGTAATTTATTTTTCGTCTACTCTCGAAACACTGTATTTCTAATAATAAACATTTTAATATAGCGCTGGACGTTATCAAATCCTCTTAAGAACTACCGTTAGTGTGGTTTGCAGTGTAGTCGTATATCACGTATATTAACATAAATAATGTGTTATTAGATACCTATCACAAGGACGCCCTGGCGTAAACTTGCCTCGGAAACATGTTCCTGTAAATCAAGTGTTGTCACACAATGATGGTATGTGTCATATCCCGCTGACCGTCTTGTTCCCATTGATTATTTGTAAACAGCTTGTGCTTGTGTACACATAACAAATATTTGTGAAGAGGGAACAAGAGAGCACTTAGCGACATGACATATACTCTGGGAGTTTAGTTTCAGTATGCAAAATCCTTTTTTATACTTATAAAGCTGTAAGCTAGAGGTTTGTAGGTTGTTGTTAGGTTTGTAAGCTAGAGCAGCTTCCATTGGGACTGAATATGTATGTAATTTTTTCTAACAAATGTGACATTGGTTTTGCATATCTCATAGTATCTATCACACGTATCAATGAACCGTGACCTTATACTAAACATCAAAACTAATTTGTTTTGGAATTAGTTTTTATAAATGTTCACCGTTATTACCGGATCATGATCTAATTGTGAGCCGTTTATAAATGTCTCTACACTGATCAATATTCGTGTAGAGATTATGCTCCTCTAATTGCCACTTATAAATCTAAACGCTCCGATGACGTCTTAATTGCTAGTGTAACAAATCACCTCAATATACGAAAATATTTAAAAACCTACTTCATTCGACCAATCCATCAATAGATAAAGCCTAGAACGTTTTCAGTTTACCGGCTTTAGTAGCCAATATCTCGCTTAGTATTCGTCCATGTTTTTAACCATTAAGAATTGATGTCTCTGTATTTGTCTATGTCATTCGGCTAACTGTTTCGTGTTTCATAATTAAGTCTGCTTGTTTATTATTTGCTATTACTCAAGAATAATTGGCGAACGAAAATGTTGAATGTAATTGTCACGTTTTTCTAATGGATACACACAACTTGATAATCAAAACTTGTGTTTCTATATTAGAATTTAATTGTGTCTTTTATTTTATTAGATATCAAGAAATGTGCTTATTGCTTCTTGCCATATATATTAAAGGTTATAGGTACCCGTTTGCACGTATAACACGTATATTTTTATTTGTATTATAATAAAAGTAATATAAAATTATATTATGAATATTTGCAGGAACTCAAAGTATGATTGATTAGTGAAAACATTTGTTTGGATGGTTTCTAACATGAAGAAGTGTACTATTTTTTATTACACCGATATTTTCTCTGCCAATACAAATAGATTTGTATGAAAAACACAGTTTTCTCATATGTTTTCAGTTATATTAAAAAGTAATTATTTCTAATTTAGCTTCACTAAATTTTACTTCATTCTGGATTTTATTATAATGTCTAGTTTTATGCTAGCTGAGGTCCGCGACCGCGCTTTGAAAAATGAAAAATATAACACCTGAGAAATATATTTTATCGCTGTGACGACCAATAACACTTTTCCAGGATAAAAGTATCTTATAAGTTATATATGTATAAACTTTAAATAAAGAGTATCTATAAACTATCTGTGTGCCAAATTTCATCCAAATCCGTTAAGCCATTTTTGCGTCAAAGAGTAACAAAACATCATTCATACATCTATCCTCAGAAACTTTCGCATTTATAATATTCGTAGGATATTGTATTTTAAATTTTTGTTAAATACGTTGCTGTCATTTATGATTCGAAAATCTGCAGTAGGTCAATCAGTTTATAAATTAACACTTTATTATCTTCAATGTGGTTGATTTATGGTGTCTTCTTTATTATAATTTGCTTACTGTAATTATTAATAAAATATATTATATAATAAATTATTATTATGAAATATATATCTACAACATATTATAAAACAAAAAAAAATTATGATAATTGTTGCCGCGGAGAGTAGTATGTATTAATATAATAATTTCTTATCAGAAATAAAATTGTGAATTTAGCTGCCGAATATTGAATGGATGCGAATAAAAAAGTGGCGGTTTCAATTGATTTCTCTAATAATTATTACGTTTATCGCGAGTCTTGAGAGTAATTTATGTAAATTCATATCGAAGAGGTCGATAGCCATGCATTTTGTATTTTCCCAAGTGTAAGTTAACCGTTACAGCAATGATTCATTACCGGTCCTAGAATAAACTGAAGGGATATTTGTTCAAATGTTCTCACGCATGGATGAGACGGCATGTCAAGTTGCCATAAGTTTTGACACCTATACTTGAGGTCAACAGTGCTCACGTTCACGTTCCGCCTATGTTTGTCCAATGATCGCAAAATTTTCACTTTTCTGAAAATTGCTTTGTAATATTTTGCCATCTACTCTGCTATGCTATTTTTACGGTATTTTTCTTGTTCTGTAGCTTTCATTCCACGAATTTGTGAAATTCTGTAATTTATCATACTAAAATTACACGGAAGCCTAACTTGTGGAGAAAATAAACATTATAATGTTTCTCGAGAAAGTGTGGAGCAAGGTTTAGATTTTAATAAAGATAAGTAAACTTATGCTTCACAAAGTTTCTCACATCTCTCTACCCATTACATAGGAAAAAAAGTGTCGTTATACTTTTACAAGGGACGTTAACAGTTCAGCTGCTACTTTTATCGTGACAATAAACCTCATTTTTAAACATTGATATGATAATTGTAATTCAATCCAACGTTATCGACTTCATCTTTTCTCTACCTGTTTAAAACATCGCATTGTTGTCGGGTGCAACATTAGGTATAAAAATTTAATATTCATCGTATACATTATTTAAGTTATATATACCGAGTCTTGCATTTATACACTAGGTAGCCGCCGTAGCAACCACCCTCTGAAAGAAGACCACCACGAAAAACAGCACGTATTTCGGTATGAGTATTTCGGTACAGTTGAAATCTACTCTGCTCTTCTCTTACTCCTTATTTTATTGAGCACTTTTTTTTATTCGAGAACTACTAGTGTTATTTATGTTTCTATGCAAGCGTGTTGAGCTTTAAGGTGATTTCAGCTTACCTAGCGTTGCATAGTTTGTACAGTGACATATCGCTGAACCTACACATATTGCTCAAACTTACCTGCCACCCACATCCCAATAACATTGTTGTCACAAATACGAAGTGAGAATTTTACCCGACAAGGAAGTTGCAAGTCGTTATCTGTGATGGATCTTCTAAGGCTTGAAACAGTTCCTCGAGGCGCAACTCTTGACGTGCGAATCGATTTAGTTTGACAGTATTCGCCCTGACTTTAGAGTGAAAGGTTCGTGGCCGGTATAGATAATTAAAGGAACTAAAGAGCCTTCTGGCTTAGTCAAATAAAAGCGATTTATATTGTTTATTATTTTAGGAAGTTGTGGTTGTTACCCTGAGGGTTTATAACAAGCACTAGTCTCCTAGAGGAAAACCTATAAAAAATATTGCCTTTCAGTTTTATAGTGCTTTTATTAGGGATGAAATATAGTTACTTTTGATCTTCTTGACGTTTGTGTATGTATGTTGTAGGAGAGGAGATTGGGATCAGACAAACAGAGCATGGTTTATTGTTCCAATTCAAGTTCAAGTTCTTCATAAAGTTCAAAAGTCTGTCTGTCATTGTCAATAAAATTAGAAACCTTAAACGTTATTACAAGTTAAAAAGACTTTTTTTTTTACATTTATTGCTTCTACCAAAAATGTTTTAATTTATTACTATTATGCTCTTATTGCTCTTTATGCTATATATAATTTATAGGACTGCCAAGACAAGATGAGCGCGTTCGACTATGAGTCGACTATGCGGTTTGAGCCTCTTACAACATACGAAAAAGACGGCTACTAGTAAAGAGAGTGGCGTAAAATTATTACTATTTGTTTCTACACTGTTGTACGCGCAGGACCTCTGTGAAGATACGTATTCTAAAAAAAAATGTTCTCTTACTGTATTTTTATTCGGCTTCCCAACTATCATCAAGTTGAAGAAATCTCGGGGCCTTTGTTATTGCACATTTTTATTGCCTTTGTTTTTCACAATTCGCTTGCTTTACTTACAACAAAAGTTTTACTAAAATATAATTTATAAAATTAATAAACCTCACACATTTGAATCTGTCAGCGACTTGCTATTGAAAACTAAAATCCTTTAATGAAAGCATCGAAATAATAGTTTCGATAATCAATTAAGTGTAAAATAATAGCACAAATAGAAAATGAAATTAAGTGAATAAAACTGAATTACTGACTTTTGACGCAACCACTATCGATAGACGGATTCTAACACGATAAAGATATTACACAGGTAATATAATTGAAACCGTCGAAACACATAAAACCAAAAAGATGAGAATTTACAGAAGTTGTCAACGAAACACTGGTCACTAAAATTGTTATTATTATCACCGTAATTTATTGTTATGATACGTATTTTTGTTTGAATGTTTAAACATGAAATAACATAAAATTAGGTTGACAAGCGTTAAATATTTTGAAAAATACATACATTAATGCTCACTGCACTGCAATTTTGACTTTATGGTACCGTTTGTGAGTGAGTATAGTATGAGTCCAATAAGACTTAACTAATTTAAGTGTTGAAGCTGCAAAGTGGTTTGTGTCTTAATCAACGCATGATCGCACCAATCTAGGCCCCTAAGCGAGTTATCGATTGTTGCTCAGCGGGGAGTACGACAAAAGAATTTAATTTTAAATAAATTGTGCGAGACTGCGTCGCGCCGAGAAATTAGGCGAAGAATCTCCCGCCGCGAATGCTCATCGTAAATATGGCTTCGATTTGTGCTGACCAACTCTTAAAAACACATTCTTGTTATACACTCGTTTAAGGATTTAATTACTTGCATCGCTGATGGGCTCTCGGCTTTGCTCCCCATGTCTCAACTCTCGCGTGATCGTAAATCCTCACTTCGTTAATGATCCGAACGTTGTTTCGCGATGAATTACTGCTTAGTCTTGTTGACTTTTTGCGAAAATTATTTTTCGGCTCTTAAGCGTGGGTTTCGTATAATGGACTGTTCTCTTTAAGTGGATTTTCAAGTTCATCACGATTTATGTTTCAATAAGTATACAACATTGTATTTTATGTCGCATCTTATCTTACCTCACATCATATAATTTGCAACACTTGATGCTGTTATCAACTCAAACCAGAGATTACGGATTTAATAAGGATCGATTTTTATCTGATGTCAATTCTTAAAATATCCTTTCGCATTGTAAGTGTTTAAAAAAAAGGAATTATAAAAGGTTCTACCTTATTGTGCTTTGTGTAATTGACACTGTAATTTTATCTAAAAGGTGTAATATAGTTGTCAATTTACAAAGCGAGTGTGGTATCGAACGTTTTGTAAATGCAAAGATCAGAACCTCGTATCCGGATCCGATTGCCTTCACTAGGAATTTTCTTCCCTGTACATGAGATTCCGAATCACAATGCAGTCGGCGGCGCCCGTTTGTAAATGCGATACTTCCGTCGGCGCAAAGCCTTTTGCTTGTGATTGCGGCCCCTTTAAGTGCTTTAATCAAATGCTAGTGACAAAGGAGTGAATAGAACGCTCCTCGATTACTGCAAGAAACGATCTCATTTTAGTTCGTCCTTCTTTTTCTGTTTACTATATATTTTTAAACTATAACTTAAAAAATATTTCTTTTCGAATTCGATATATTCTGTGACGTTCAAAGCATTCATTCCCACGGAACATCGGTAGCGTGTCGTTTTAAATGTTTATTTTTCTAGCCACTGGCCGAGTTTACATTAGGTTCAGCGGTTGCGTGGTCAATAGTTGCTCTTTGGCAAGTTACGTCGTTAAGTCGAACAAGCATACTTACATAATGGCATTTAATTGAATTCAGACTACATCGCTTGTCATTAGTTCTATCGTCAGAACGGCCTGTAATTGCTTCGTATTCTTCGATTTAATAACTCTTTTGGGTACCCTTCGGGCAAACTATGATGTTTGAAACGTTTGTTTGTATATACGTGACGTTTGAGAGATTAATACTAAGTACTTTTTGATTATATAATAGCCCTTCTTCGAAATCTATACAATTTAAATAAATTGCTTCGTATATTTAAACGTTTAATAACAAACGAGTAGTAAATAAGAAGCTAACAAATTTTCTAGTGACTCTTTTGTAATAACATGAATTGTAATGTTATAAAATATGTTTCACGTGAAAAGTTTTATTTAATACCTACTTAGTTTTTGCAAGCCTCAGAATCTTGGGTTACTGAACTAGATATAATTGGAATCCGATATCTTTGAACTCTCTACCTTATAATTATGCCAGTTTTATTTTTTTTAAACTATGAAATCTAGACACCGAAATGACACAACTTTATTATAATTTACATTTTTAAAGTGATTGATGTAAATAATGGCCTTGACTTTTACGTACACCTTATTACTTAAAATCTTCACAAATCTTTTAAATTCTGATAATGTTATAAATAATAAAACCTGTTACGCAACAGCAGCAACTGTTTATACATGCAGTATGAGCGATGTCAAGCGTGGTCAAGTTCATGTGCACTTGGCTAATTATTCGCTAAACGATTTGCTATTGGCACTACACTGTGTAGGATTTTTTTTTAATTACACGAGACTTAACATAAGCCTTATTGAGGCCTTTTTTGAAATACATACAGTTCTGATTTTCCATCGAAGTATTAGAAAACTAAACGTCATAGATTCACTTGTACATTCTATGGATGAATAAGAAAATATAAATAAATACAACCAGGCCAAAAAAAGTTCTTCCATTGTTTACATTAAGACAAGCTTGTAACAATTATAGCAGCAACCTCTTTGATGTCTAATTTAAATGGGAAATAGATTAATCAAACAATATTAACTTTCTCTACAACAATAAATTTTTTAACAATAGCCCATCCTGTGTTCTACAACGATGTCCTCTTTTTGGGTTGGGCATTTAAAATTGAACTAGTTTGTATTTCTCTAGCGAACGGATCTTATCGGCCGATCGATCTCTCAACCCTTTAATGTATGCGACACCGTTTCACTTTAACGAATATTTTCAATTTAACAAGCAAAGTTAGTGCTTCTCAGTGGGGCGAGGGCATGTCGTTGTGCGACCAGCTATAGCAAACTACTTTACTTTTCCGGGGAATTTAAGTCATAAAGTAAACATTTTTTTAAATAAGTGGCGTTGAAGCGTATTTAAGGGGTCGTATTTTTTAATTCTAATCCTAAATGAAAATATCAGTGTTGTTTTTGTATATTGTAAGTAAACGCTTATCTAAGTTAATTATCTCTAAATAATATAAGAAAGTCGCTATGTACATCGGTTTCACTTTGTTCTTTTAGTTTGTGCAATATAAATTAATCTGTTGCAAATCCAAAAAAAAAATCATACTTGAAGAGCCTCAATTTGTATCAAAATTTTTACACCTCAGCAGTCAGTTTATTCCAAATTTGGACATCTAATAAATTCCTTCCCATCCTAAATAATAAATAAATAAATATCTTCACACATTCCAGACAGCACCATCTAGTTACACACTAAGCAACTAATGCTTTTATTATGGATACCAGACAGTTGATATACTACAAAAATTACTTTTTTTTGTAAATACATATATATGTCGGATCAGGACGGGCCGAAATGGGGATCGGGGCGTTATCATGGGCATCGGACATAGCGACGGGCTTTCGGTCACTTCTTTAAATCAAAGAATGCGTTCAATTACAATCACTTAGCGTTTATTTGCTTCCACGTGGATATTGGAAAACATTTACAATGGACAAGTTAATAAAAAATAATTAAACCATGACAATCGTTCATTGCACCACAATTAAATCTTACTTTAAAAAATTGGTTGTATGGAAACCGACAAGTCTCTTGGCGAGAGATGTCCTTTCTCTTCTCCTTTTCAAAATCAAAGTCCAAGTCAATTCCTCCGTTAACTCTCCTCATCCCCGCCAAGAGCCATGTGCAAGCGAGCGGAACCAAAATCGCCTAGCCAATCCGCGCTGTCCAACCCTACTTGAGTTTCCAGTCAACCAACATTACAATCTTAATTGTCCAATCAGAAAAAGCATACGGTCGTTTAACAAGTTGACCAACTTAAAAATTAAATTAAAAATGAAATGTTGCCATTTCAAATAATAAGCGCAGTAGACACAGAAAATAAAGGAAAACAATGTTGCCAGATAGAAAACTGAACGTAGGACGATAACTGTAACGCGACGTCGCCACCCACAGACTACAACCAATCGTTGTGAACTGGTGGCGCCACCCTTACGCTCCGACACGGCCATCGTGACCCTCATCCGTCCCGGATGTGTTGTCTGTAAACAAAAGAAATAGAAGCGAAAAGTATTTCGCTCGGCTAACCTGACATAAAACTTAAATTATGTCAACTCACAATCACAAGTATGATGATAGAAATTTGCTTAATCCACAATCATAGTACGTCATATTTTAAACAGGTAGCATTCAGACTTGATACAGACTTGATGTACATTCAGACTTGATAGTGCCAATTAAAAAAAGTGTTAAAAAAAAGAAAACTAATCAAAATTTACAGTAAGCCAAATAGAATTCACATTTAATAAATCACACCAGTCCTTCGGTGCACTGTGATAACGCGCCAGTCCATCGGCACGCTACCACTATTTCACTCTGCCAGTCCTTCGGCAGGAACCTGTGAGACCTCGTCAGGAGTTACCATCTCAGCCGCGTAAGTGCTACCCCTCGCAAAGAGTATACTGCATAGAAATGGCAGACACGTGCACCTCTTACATGCTCCGGCACTTCTGACGGGATCTACACATTGCCCAGTCCTTCGGGCGTGCTTTCAGTCCATCGAAAACACAATCACACATTGCCCAGTCCATCGGGCGTGCTTTCAGTCCATCGAAAACACAATCACACATTGCCCAGTCCATCGGGCGTGCTCTCAGTCCATCGAAAGCACAACTCAAAATATTAATAGTGAATTCAAAATAAAAAATGAAATTGTCATTATTTACACTAATCGGAACCACTGGCACTATCAACATCCAGCTCGGGAGGAACTTCCTGCTCAGGCATTTTTCTAACCCTATCGTGAGGGTATTTGTAGGTTCTTTTAGACGTTAGTGATTTCAGCAAATATCTATCACCATCCAGGACTTTAATGACCTTAAATGGTCCTTTGTACTTAGGGTCTAGCTTTAATTGGTTTCTTTCCTCGTTTTCGATCAGAAAATAATCACAAGAAAAAAAAGCCAAAAGTATTAAAATCTGATTAAAACAAACTTTACATTAATGCACCAAATAATAACTCTAGTGTCAATAAGGTCATCCGTAGATTGATAGAGACCCAGTCCTTCTCACTGGTAGTGCATAGGATAGCGGTAGGAATAGGTATCAGAAACAAACAATCCAGTCCTTCTCAACATGAACTATTACGAAGCTTAAAGGTGCCGTGTGACCATAGTAACGCTAAGAGCATTAATTAAATTTCGATGAAATGTCTTCACCTGAATAATCGACTTTCAAATCTTCGCTTACTAAATGCAATTCGGTAGGAATTTCGGCTCAAGGCATTTTCTTATGCAGTTGTGGGGGTATCTAATAATTTGCCATCTAAAACTATCGAAACGTAAAGCAAATTTGAGGGTATCTAATAATTTGCAATCTAAAACTATTGGAACGTATAGCAAATTTGAAGGAAAGTAGGTAGATCAAATTAAAAGTAATATCAGACACAATATGAAACAAAATCTCAATTAAATAACTAGGTTTCAACTGGTAGGATTTTTAGTGTATTGTAAACTGCGTGTTAACCAAGTCATTGGCTGGACTTGATTCTCATTTAATTTATCAGCTGGCTCTCTCTGACGAGAGCAATAAACCTCAGAGTCAAAATAACATAGAAACGATTCACCGGCAATATTCATCCGTCCAGTGGGGTTACTGATAATAGCACAGGTCCACACGACGCTGGTTGCTGCTATTAGGTGCCGCTTCGCTGGGGTTGCTGTTGTTGCCCGCGCCTCCGTTGCCAGGAGCGTTCTTGCTCTTTGTGGAGGTCGGAGCACGCGGACACTTGTTGGCGAAATGACCAAAAAGTCCACATCTGAAACATGTCACACTCGAGGCATTTGGTGGCTGTTTGGCCGAAAATGTAGCTTCAGAAAGAAAGGAACGCTCACGTGACCTTTTGGGATCCTTGGCGTTGCAGTCGGTACTGCGATGTCCCAGCTTCCCACATGAGAAACAGTGTACAGGTCCAGGAGGTGCAGCAGGTCGCAGTAGCTTGCTACAGGACGCGTCACCAGCAGGGTCGTTATTCTTCCTCTTCATAAAAGAGCAGGCTTGTAGTTCGCGTTGCATTTGCTCTCGGGTCTTGATTTCAGTCGTGAAAGCCGTACGTTGTAGTCTTCCATCGAATTGAGACACGTGGGGCAGCACCATGGCCAAAGTTATCTGTTCTATAGTCATGTCCTTGAATCGCGCCATCAATGTCGTCGAAAGTCGCGCAGCATACGACGCCATATTTTCGTTATCACTAGGCTTGCTATTCTGCATGTTGATTAGGGTAGCAGCTGGGGTTTCGATTAAACCATAACGGGCCAGAAAAAGATCTTTGAACTGGGACCAAGTCATACCAGCAAAAGCCACTTGAGAAAACCAATGCGATGCGCTACCCTTCAAAGCACTACTCAAAGCCAGAATCAATGTACTTCCTTGTTGTTCTTGATCATTGAGGCATAAATCTACCGTAGCACACCACGCACGGGCATCTACATCTGCCTTATCAGGGATAAAATCCGGTAAAATAATCTTGCGGGTAGTACTCACAGGTTGCATAGCATTAATCAAAGCTATCATGTTACGGTTCTGTGCTTCCATTAGTGTTTGCAATAAATTTTCACCCATACGTGAACCATCGCTTTGAGTCCGATCCGATCCCGCTTCTGATGTCGGATCAGGACGGGCCGAAATGGGGATCGGGGCGTTATCATGGGCATCGGACATAGCGACGGGCTTTCGGTCACTTCTTTAAATCAAAGAATGCGTTCAATTACAATCACTTAGCGTTTATTTGCTTCCACGTGGATATTGGAAAACATTTACAATGGACAAGTTAATAAAAAATAATTAAACCATGACAATCGTTCATTGCACCACAATTAAATCTTACTTTACAAAATTGGTTGTATGGAAACCGACAAGTCTCTTGGCGAGAGATGTCCTTTCTCTTCTCCTTTTCAAAATCAAAGTCCAAGTCAATTCCTCCGTTAACTCTCCTCATCCCCGCCAAGAGCCATGTCCAAGCGAGCGGAACCAAAATCGCCTAGCCAATCCGCGCTGTCCAACCCTACTTGAGTTTCCAGTCAACCAACATTACAATCTTAATTGTCCAATCAGAAAAAGCATACGGTCGTTTAACAAGTTGACCAACTTAAAAATTAAATTAAAAATGAAATGTTGCCATTTCAAATAATAAGCGCAGTAGACACAGAAAATAAAGGAAAACAATGTTGCCAGATAGAAAACTGAACGTAGGACGATAACTGTAACGCGATGTCGCCACCCACAGACTACAACCAATCGTTGTGAACTGGTGGCGCCACCCTTACGCTCCGACATATACATATTATAAATACAAACATCTATGACTCAGGTACAAAGGTAAAATGTTGAAACATAAACATTTGCCCTTAGCGAAATTCGAACCCGCGACCGTTTGGTTAACAGCTAGGGTTACTAGCCACTAGACCAAACGTCTCGTTTGCCTCAGGATGACAACTTCAACTTCGCCCGGTGACGATCCCATAGTCCCCTAAGGACTGAACCATACCTATCTCGAGTTGGAGTTTTAGTGCGGTAAGAATCCCACATAACCTTATGCCATTTGCATTGCATGCGGCATTTGTCATAAGGTACTTTTTAAAAGTTTCTTCGCTCGTAAAAAAAGACTTGCTAAAACGATAACTTTTTAAATTTTAAACGCGTTTTTAGCGGGAAACGTGCACGCTCAAAACGCGGAACTCAGACTTGCGGTCGACAACCTACTGTCGTTCGGACTGCGTTCAGTCTAATTAGCGGTAGGTACTTAAAACGCTCCGTGGCGCGAGTGACGGGGGCCTGGCCGGGGTAAAACTACTAGTCATTTTTATACATATACTTCATCTAACATTCAGACATTCATCTAACTTGACAAAATTATTTTGTGCCGATATTTTTAGAAGTCTTCATTTTTATACTTCACCTTTTTGACATTTCACAACTGAGGGCCAAAATTGACAGCCCTTAGTAAGTTGTCATTTTCGGAAATGTCGTTTTCGGAAGTTGTCATTTTAGGAAGTTGTCGTTGACACCCTGAGGGAAAGCGAGCAGTGAGGTGTAATCGGTATTTATGACACAGCGCGATGATGAAAATCGGGGTGGAGCAACTCTTGAGAAATCTCCTCATTGTGTTTTCTGTGTTTTTCTCTTCTAACATTATTATAGAATTCTGAATAAAATTATTTTATCTGATTTAGATAATTATACTAGAGATCTGGATATATACTGGTATACTAATAAATCAATTGATTATCGACTAGATATAAAAAAAATTCAAGTACTGAAGATTACTAATATATTTTCGGGCGTTTACATGACATTCGCTGGCCAAACCTTAATTTTGCCATTTACATTAGGTTCAATGCGTAAGTCGTGTTAGTCGCTAGTAGGAGAGCGGGGGGCTAGATGTAACAGGGGCAAGTAGTAACAAGCATTTTTTACCGACATAATAGAAGAATATTCGTTTGATTTTCAACCTAACCTACTACGTAATACCCATTCTATCATATAAGCGTGATCAGTACCCCGCCGGACGGCGCAGGAAGCGGTGTTGTGCAGGCGCTCCGATAAAGCCAGGTAATGGACTTTTTTTTGTTTATTCAAAATTGATTATCGTAGATTTCAAATTGTTTAGCAGTTGTTGATTTATACAAATATATTTAGCATTTGTTTAGTTTGATTATATTAAATGTAATTTCACACCAAGTTAGCGACTTTTTTTTTAATAGACGTTATTTCAAAAAAACTCGCAGTGGGGTATGTTGTAACACTTTTACGGGGCAAGTTGTAACAAGTTACAACTTGCCCCTTATTTATTTATAAGTTCTATGAAATTATGCGGGACGTATTTAGATTCCTTCTTTTCATGTTTTCAATACTTTCCTGTTGAACTTGATTGATTTTACCTATTTCAGAATGAGACACTACAAAAGAAAAACTGAACGTGCTTCCCAAAGCCAAGATGTTTACGAATTAGCCTCTGCTGAAGTCTTGGAAAATAAAACCAGTGTACGAAAAGCTGCAAAACATTTTAATTTATGCCATGTATCGCTATATAGATACGTGAAAAAGAAGAAGAGTGACAAATCTTTATCAGTCGGCTATATCAAACCCAGATTGGTTTTTAAAGAGGAGGAAGAAGCTAAAATATGTGAGTGCTTGCTTACTTGCTCCAACATTTACTTTGGATTGCTTCCTTTGGAAGTCAGAAAGTTAGCATACCAGTGTGCCGTTATGATTGAAGCAAAAAACTTACCTCCGTCATGGCGTGTTAATGAATCAGCTGGACCAGACTGGTTCAAAAATTTTATGACAAGGAATCCAAGACTGTCTCTGAGGACTCCTGAAGCTACATCTCTAAGCCGCGCAACATCCTTTAATAAAACCAACGTTCAAGACTTTTTTAGGAGGCTTACAGATGTTATGGGTAAGTATCAATTTACACCATCACAAATATATAATATCGATGAAACTGGAGTGACTACAGTCCACAAACCAAAGAAAATTGTGGCTCCACGAGGACAAAAACAAGTAGGGGCTATTACTTCTGCTGAAAGGGGTACCCTCGTAACTCTTGTATGTGGCATTAATGCCTCAGGAAATTCCATCCCGCCTATGTTTGTGTTTCCGAGGCTCAGAATATTTTCTGTGAGATTAAAAATTTAACTTAAAAGTCTAAGCCTGTTTTAGCGTTTGTAAAGTTTATTATGCTAAATATGCCAAATAAATCTTTATAAAATATAAAATTGGTTTTCAATTCCTAATGTTACAATTTGCCCCAAGCCTGTTACAACTAGCCCCAATCACGGGGTAAGTTCTAACACTCGTCAGTTTTTTTTCAAAGCCGTTTCTACAAAAAATCGTTACAGGTTTGATCAAAAGTTTATTTGGAATCGATAGTTGAATAGTTGTTAATTGGAATAGTACTGCTAGATTTCATAAATACCAAACGCGTAAGCTTTGATAGCCAAGAAGCGAAAAATTGTTACAACTAGCCCCCCGCTCCCCTATTAAATATTTGTATGTTTGTAGGTAGGTAGTGTACTTTCATCGTATTCATTTTATTTAAAGACACGTCGATTTGAGCCTTGTCATCTTCATTAGCTCGATTTGTTTGAGTGCGGTAGGAGAAGAATGCTCGCCCCGCAACAAAGCCTTCACATTATGTTGTCGCACGCCGCGGTGAGTTCCAATTAGAAGAGATTTATTCATCCCCTTACCCGTGAAGTGACTTCTTCAAAGACAACAATTATTTTATCGGAGATTTAACTCGTAGGACAATTGTATCCCAATTTTCTAAACGCCTCGACAATGCTCTCGTAATTTGTTCAATCCTCTTGGCTGTTTGATTGTTTGTTCTGAGAAAACACGAGGCATCATCACGCAGCGGCGGGGATGTCGCTTTGTGTTCCAAGCTGCTTCTCATTCGATATTCATTTACTTGAATGCCTCGTAATCATTCAGAGTTTCAATAAGAAGGGGAACTTAAATTGTTATTAATGTTTGCCCAGACGCTAAGGCGAAGATAATTGTTTAGCGTTTGCGATATACATCAACATTGCGAGTCTATTAGAATTCGTTAGACATATTTTTTTATTCCATTTTACCTCATTGATTGTAACTTCCACTCAACTTTGAAGAGGTACATTGGTTTGACTATACCAGTACTTATACTTTTTTATTAATAGCGGTTAGTTAATTGGCTACCGAACCCCGCTTTCTTTGTTATGCATGAACAACGCCAGGCATTTATCTAAGCAGTAGCTTATTTAAAATGATAAACGAGCTCCCAATCGATTTGAATAACAAGCAGGCAGATGCTCTTAATCCTTTTGATTTCATTAAATGCATGCGCCCCTCGGCCCCTGTCGGAAATATCACTCGAGTGTGGGCTTCGATTCAACTAAGGTTCGCTTATAATAAGTTTCGTCGTATCGTGTTATGTCTAGTAAAAGGGAGGTCGACTGAAGAAATTTTTTAAGCTTTATACTTGTTTTCTATGCAAGATAAATAATAATTCATTCTACCTCAGTCCGTGACCCGACGATATTTCATAGGATTTGTGGTTGTCTACAAATGCTTCGAGTGATATTTAATATCATTTGAAGGTAAAAAAATGTATTTTCCGACATCATCTTCCTCCTTTCCGGGCAAATAATATCGTGAAATCAAGAGTTGTCATTTTCTCTCTGGAAGCAAAACTTTAATGAATTCCCAGTAGACTTTCGTTCGAATGCTTACCAATCGCGGCGTCATTTGTTTGATCGTCTCGTTAGTGAGAGGCCAAGTGAAAAATCCGACAAAATTAATCATGTTGATGCTGAAACACAATTTCGAGCGGTCGTAAAAATTTACATAAATAATTTATACCCAAGAGGCGTGCTCAACTCTCTAATCCGACTGGAACGTTGTCCCAGCTCGTCGCCTTGTTGTGAAGACCATATTCTAACCAATATTGTGATACGAGCTGCCTCACTGTTGTTTATATACGTTTACATTCATCGATACACTGACGTACAACAGGATATTAAATTGTAACTCTTTTAAAGTTTCTGATTTTTATATTATTATAGCCTTGCTCAGGAAATTTGTGATACCATGTGGACCTTGTAATAAAATTGATTGTGTATCGTAAACTGCATGTGCTCTCACCGGGGTGCCACGAGGGTGTCGGTTGATGATTCGTTCAGCCCAAAAGAAGTGTTTCACCGTCAAGCCTTCTGCCGGCTACACGTTTGATGGAATATTATTTCAAGCATGCGACTGTGATCGATTTGATTGAATACTTTTCTCGACAGCACAATTTTTTTTATACTTGTGTGTGATGTTGATAAAGGAGTCAAAAGATATTTAATTAAACATGAAAATTTGTGGTTTACACGTGCATTTTTATGATAAACAAAATTGATATCTTGACTTTTGTTTTTAAAATACTTTTGAACCTCAGCAATTCCATATAGTCCGCAATATTTTGTGTGCAATTTTCAATTTTCAATTATGCAAAGTGAAAAATCTGTTCCGAAATGGAGGCGAATTTCGCGTTATAATTATAAATATTACACAATTTTATACAAAATCCGTTTTACGCTTTAAAACACTTGGTATTATATCTGAATATGTATTAAATTATTATTTATTTTTTGTAATACTCTACTAAGTTTAAGTAGATAACTAACTCGGTAGCAAACAATATAAAGCTTAATAAAACATTGTTTACCATCGAGTGAGTACTCTTTGAACTCATTATTTTATTATAGCTATAAAATAACTTTTTACTTTAGTTTATTAGGTATATTTTATTAAATTTACGTCAGTATTAAAATATAAGGGTATTAAATGTCATTTTTATCTTGTTCCACTTATTTTAAGGAATTTAATTTCAGTCTAAGTTTAGAGAGAATAATAGCTTAATACAAAACTAGACAACCGTCCCTCTATCATGTGGCTTAGTCACGTCGAAGGTAATTAATGTCTTGCTGCAACTACCTAGAACTAGAGTATGCGCTGTAGTTTGTTTCTTGAAAATCCTACAATAACCTAACATTTTTTCACGATAAAAGTATAGGTAATAAACTATCTTTGTACCAAATTTCATCCAAATCCGTTCAGCCATTTTTGCGTGATAGAATAACAAACATCCACACAAACTTTCGCATTTATATTATAGAAAATAGCTGGTGCCCACAACTTCGTCCGCGTTGAAAAATATTAAGTAGCCTATCCTGTGTCCCGTACGTCCAAATGTTTATCTACCAAGTTTCATGAAAATCAGTTAATTCGTTTGAGAGTTATGAAGGAACATACATACATACATACATACATACAGAAAAAAATTCTAAAAATCGTCAATTTAGTTTCAGTATCATGTATAGAGCCTATAAACACGATATCTCTGAAAACAAAGTAGGTAACTTACTCCATGACCGACCCTTACAGATTTATTATTAGTATATTGATAAGTTTTACATGCAATGCTTTAAATGTTCCTGTAAATCAAAATCAAAATCCGTTTCATAGTTTAAACGACCTGAGCAGATAGCATGCGGGGCTTGCTTTACACTATGTTGACATATTTGAAGTGAATTAGTGAACAGAGAAAAGTGTCGACATATTTTATTTTAACATTAATATATGAAGCATTTATTTTTAAACCTATGCAGTTAATTATAGCTGACATTTGCCCCTTGCATTACGCCCACAGAAATCAAAATGATGAACATGTATTAATTTGGGTATTACACTGAGAAACTATGCGAATCAGGGCTCCATTTAATGGGTATTAAAACAACAAATGTCGTTTCGATTTGGCGGCGTCAGTGCGAATTACATCAATTTGTACTATTAAGGAGCTGTTGGTCGGACCAGTCGATTTTATAATTCCACACGAATTAATAAGCGGTGGCCCCGCCCCGAAGGCGTCAACTTGATGATTAATAGAACGAGTGTCGGCGACTACCGTACCGCAGACATTTGCTTCTTTGCCCCACAAAATACATTCCACGCCTATACCACATATACTTACCATATAAAGATTTACCAAAGTTTACGTGTATAATTTCTTTATTAGATTCAAATTAATTAGATATACGTCACAGTAATAAATTTATAACTTACATGCAAGTGTTATTAATGTGAAGTAATAAATATTACAACAGTTATAACACTTTATTAAGCAGGAATAAACTTGTTTACAAAATGAACTTTTACTAGATTTTTACCAAGTTTATCACGTTCGATTTTATAGCCTTGAATCTGAAGGTAATCGAATGTAAAGGGATTCTGTGAGAGCGCATTACGCGTATATTGATTTTAAAAATATATTTTTAAAAAAATCATTTCAATTTATGTTGCAAAATGTTTCTGATGTTTACCGCGGCAGTTTTAATGCAGTCTTGGAATTAAATAGTTATGAAATCGTTGTTTTTGTTTTGCATCCATTTCGTTAACGTTCGCGAATATAACGTAGCCGCCGTGTCTTTTACTACTTGTAGATTACAGTTGGTCCTACATAATTAGCGTCTTCGTATATTTTCAGAAAACTATACTGCATTCCATAAACGTCGGACTCCAAACGGTTATTACTCTTTGTCTCCCTTTACATTAACAGACAAAAATGTTGCAAGTATTTTTTATGCACCACCGCAAAGGATGAAATTTCATTTTATAATACATAATAATTTAAGCCATCACATATACAATTTACAACAAAAAAAAATGTAACAAAAGTAATAGTTCTTTATTTCAATCCAGTGTATAATAATGATTTATTTATTTTCTGTGTTCTATATACAAAATGATTAAATTACACAATGTAGCCTACATTTTTACATGATACCAAAAACGAGGAAGATATCGTAATTACATGATCATACATATTACCAATATTAAAAGATATTATTAATGAATAGGTAACTTACATTTCAGCAATTTATATTTTTCAGAATAAATAAAACAGTTAAACTGTCCAAAGATATAAAAAATATGTCCCTAAACGCTTCTACTATGTATATTGTTCGCCACATTTTTACCTATTGAATACGAAATGCAGAGTTTAAAAAGAAATGGTATCGTATCGACACGTGGAAATTTTGTGTTATCCTAATCATATCAAGGACTTTAAAACAATGTTATAATAATTATTAATTATACAATTGCAAGTGTAAATAGCAATTTTAAATGGAATATTTTAAGCAAACATATTATTTTACATCGCTTTACTCCAAAATACTTAAAATGAAAGCGAAAAGTAAGTACCTACTCGTCTATATTTTGAACTTATAAACTAGTTATTCTAAACTATATTTATTTTTAATATTGTTGTGACCAATGTAGGCGTCTCTGACATGTAGTGGGCCGCTCTCACTGGAATTTTTGAATGTTAACAAATTTGAAGCCGTTCTAGTTGTGTAGCAAGTTTATTTTATTTATATAATCCATTGTATAGGTTATGTTCTAACATGTAAGAGTTATGTAGATTTAGAAAATACTTTATTTTAAAACATCTTTTCTTACCATTCTAATTTTATATTTTACTAGCTGGGGCCCGCGACTTCGTCCGCGTTGAAATAGAAAATATATAAGTAATGACGCCTGACATCGTTATCGCTGTGACAGCGGCGCCCAATTCTTTATATTTTTAGACGATCACTCAGGAACAGTAATAATAATAAATAATAAATAATGAAAGGTACCCTATGTCCTTTCTTGTATCCCTGAGAACGTGTATGCAAAATTTCATGATGATCGGTTGAGTAGTTAAGGCGCGAAAAGGTAGCAGACAGACAGACAGAGTTACTTTCGCATTTACAGTAGAATCCCGATTATCCGGATCAAATAAAACCAGGGGTATTCCGTATAATCGAAAATCCGGATAATCGATTTCAAAGCAAATCAAACAATATTTAAATTTTAATAATTTTTTATTATGTAATGGGTTTTACATACGTCGTTTAGATAATACGATATATAAAAAACGAGCTACAACGATAGATAATGAATTACATAATACCTATTTAATTTAAAATTTTGGTTGGAAATAACTTGTTATTGATCTTTGTACTAGTACTAGTATAATATACTAGTATACTAGTATGGATTGTTAATCCACTTTATCGCATGTAAAAAATATCAGTGTATTTCACATATTTTTTATAATTATTTTTATTGATGAATAGCATAATAATACATATAGTTGTATTGGCTCTCAATATAGGTAATGTAAGTATCAAAAATACCGTATTTGCAAATCTTATAAGGGTCCTAAATAAACGAAAGTGAAATTGTGTAATATACATTCGTAAAAGAAATATAAACCTAACGTTATGTTGACTTTACGATGATAGTTTAAAATTTTAACACCTGAACTAACATAGAAGCGGCTCTTTTGTGCAAAGTAACATGCAGCATGCATATATACCTGCACATAAAAATCAATGCATGATATTTAACAAACATTAAGATATTTATGTCCATATGATTTGCAAACTGGTGTCTTTTTTTACTTTTTAGTTTAATGAAGTAAAACATTGCTTATTATACGAGTAACTTTATTTAAAGGTTCAAATTGTTAGAATTTATATGTGAAAAACACATATAAATACTAATAATCCTCCTTAAAATTAGGCTTGTATGACTGTCAACCATTGCTTACTTTCCAATTATTACTTCAGTTAGTATTAATTACACGATAGTCCTTGAATATTTCCATCGCAACCACAGTATCGAATTATTCGATTGATATTTCTACGTATCTAAATGTTATCCTAACGCATCGTTTCCTATTCTCTAAATTCGTCAGAACGGTCTCTGTTTACTTTTCTAAAACCTTTACTATTGTACTCTCGACGACGATAATTGTTCAACATGTTTTTTTTCTAAGCTGATGATTTTATGAATGTTTATGTTTCTGCTCAATGTGATGTGTAGTGACGTGTAGAGTCCCGGTAGCTATTGTGCCTGAAATCGTTCAGTCTTCAACGCATCAGAACAAACATGCCTCGATGCCTCCTCCGCTCGCCTTGTGTACTTTATAAGCATTATTTTGGAATTATATGTTTTGATACTTTAGTTATAATATATTTGATCAATGATCATACAAAACTGTTTATTAACGCTATTCGCTTATGTTACATGAACGACAAAATAATATCTGTAGATGTTGACAGTGAAGCATTTAAGTGTATTGTTATAAAATAGAATATATATGTTTATCATTTTCTGACGAAAATTGAGCGAAATTGCTGTTAAATCAACTTGACAAAAATATGTATATTAACTTAGCCATTAAAATTTTCGTTTAAAATTTGTTTTGTAATCACGCTGTCATTAAAACTAATATATATGTACCTACCTACCTACCTACCCTTAGAAATACCTCAAATTTAAACAACACTATAAGTGAAGCAGAATACCATAAATACCAATAATGCCATGTCCCACTATAAATAAAGCCTTATTGCACGATCAATCCTGTGCACATTGTTTAAAATGTAAACAGGAAGAAATACGTTCACTTTGTCCCTCGCCAACAATTAGTTGTGTCTATTCTTTGTGATGGAGCCTGCACATATGCATTTATATACCGAAATGGTATTTGTATGCCGCCTTTACAGATACTGAAGGATCTTTTATGATGTTTTAATATCTGTTGGTATAGTATGGGCATTCAGTTTGTGTCTACGGTTGATTATGACGTTGGAATTTTATGAAAAGCTTATATATTACGTTGTCTGGCTTTCAAAAGAAACGCTTACGCTCCTTTTGTAAATAGTATAACGTAACGAAATTCCAAGCTTTCATGTTTCTCATTTTATATAAATGATTATATAAACATTTATTACAATATTTTCTCATTAGTTAATTAAAATATTTACATCAACGATTCCGCGTCTCGTTAACATTACACGCGTATATTTTATTAAACTTGAAATTGCATTACAAGTGTTTATACTGATTACGGTGCATATAAAATTCCCTATAAATTCTTGATTTAAATGACAAAAAAGGAAACAGTGGGACGCTCTTAGAATTAAATATATGCTGGAGATCATAAAATAAAGAATTTATAGGCGTCCTTTGGAATTACCGTGGCACGGTTTTATGACTTCACGGGGCGTTTATTCAGCGTTGCGTGGTCGTATCACACGCATTCCAGATAACGCTCCGCTCCCGTTGTCTTTGTGAGGGCAATTTCCGTCATTTGCATGAAGAACTTTACCTACTCGTGTTGTATTATGGAAGCTTTAAATAAGCATACGTTTACGACTGTGTTTATACTTGTTTTTCGTGCAACACACATGACCGATCACATTTGTTTACACACAAACTGCGTGACCAGTACTAATTTTGTTTTCGGTAGTTATCGGCACTTATTTTTTACTATATAACTGCCTGAATCCGTTCACGCTACTAAAATAAAAGTAGCCTAATTTATTCCTTATAACATCAGCTATCTGCCAGTAACATTTCTGTCAAAATCGGTCCAGCCGTTTTGGAGTTTAGCCGGAACCTGTTTGTTCCGACAAAAATTTTAAATATCCGACATCATAAATTTTAAAAAATGATTTTAGTTTATTAAATACCGTATGAACTTTGATTAAATTTAGTAAAAAGCAGTTATTTTGACATTACAAACAGACACTTCAATTTTATTTCTTAGTAGGTATAGCTGGAAAATAGATGAAAATATTGGCGACATTACTATGGTGTTGAAGACAGCGTGGTCGCGCCAATTCGCTACATACAGTTTTTGTACTTACAGCCTTAGTTGTTGCAAAGCTCGATTGGTTAGGCTGGGTCAAGTTTTAAATCTTACCCCAGAATCTACACAAAATAGTATTCCTACGTTTAATACGTTAATTTTCAAATATATTTAATCGCGCTCGTTCATTTTCAAGAAGTACAATTAACAACAGTGAATACCTTAGTTCACAGAATCGATGCAATCTGTTTTACTGGACATTGGCCTATTCTTCTGGGGACTATAATGGTGTATTATTGGCGTAATCATACTCAGTATAACGGTATTGAGGCAACAGACAAAACTAGCACTTTGCAATCACTTTGTTCCAAATAGGAACTGAGAGTGTATCAGTACGGCCCTAGAATGTCTCGCTTGACCGTCTGTAGAACGTGACTGCGTCAGCCTTATTATAATCACAGATGAGCGATTGTTGTTCTCATGAAATGTATAATTTATAAACACAAATAAGTAAAATAATTCCGATGATCTTTACTTTTTTCCGTCTCGTGAAATGGTAGCGCCGTGTTAGAAACATTAGTTTTTGTTGTAACATCGGGACCAGCGATTGGACATAACGGGTGATAAATATTTTTTGCCACTACAAATGCCGTTTGTAACAAGACAGTTGATAATTCTGCTAATGTGAAGAATTTTAATGACAACTTTGCTTCTATTAATCCAGCGGTAACAATTTGTTGTTTACATATTGTGCGATAATTATTATGTGATAAAAATACAGTGTGTCGCGAATTGTGATTATTTGCGATTGGCGTTTTATTAAGTTTCATTGTTGGTCGTAAATTAGCAGACGATTGCGGGAAGGTGTGAGTCGAGACCCGTCGGCTATCACCTTATACGAGTGCCGGACGATTGACATAGCCTGTTGAGCTTTTATGAACATCATAAACCGGTCATTACTGCTCAGTCTATTCTTACACGAAGTCGGGTATCAATTAATTTAGGTAGTTGCTCGACCAGTCAGTAAAATAAACTTGGACACTTTATCGCTAATATGTTACGCATACTTAAATAGACAAGGTAGACAATATTCATTTCACAAAAGATATTAATAGCGTTGTAGTTTTCGTTTGCCTTGCGTTGTGAAGTGATTATGTGTGACAAATGAGCTTTAAAGTAAAGACGGAACTAAATATATAGTTGGAATAACTTAACTAACTTACTAGAGTATGGAAATACTGGAGTTTCTTTTGCAGTAGGCAGTAATCTCGTTCGTATATTAACGGAACTCGTAACGATTAGGATTTACGGCTTTGCAAAGAGACAAAGCTTTATCATTTAAGATGATTTTGATATAGATAATTTAAATCATTGATAATTACGCTAACGTAATGCCTTTGCTGTGTGCCAACTTCTATTATTTCAGTACAGTAGGACCACCCACGACTCGTCCGATATGTAGGTACCTACTGAAGACTTAAATAAATTTCAAGTTAAACCCTTCTAGTGAAGTACTTCTAGTTTATGATTTATTCGCGAAGGCTTAGAGAGATACTACGAATTCTCCCTAAATACATTATAGTTCCGTGCGATATTCAATCCCTTAAACATAAGAAATGAAATTATCTTGCTGGATAGCATCCCCTAAACATACTCCTGTTTTCGATGTACATTGGAAAATTTTAAAACAAAAATACTACCTGAACGGTGTCGATTATCCCCTATGAGAAATTGGAGTTTCAATTTGGTATGTATTGTCACGAAAGAAAAGGCGTGCGTTGCGTGAACAATAACAGGTGCATCGCATCGTTTCTAAAGTTTAGAGGTAGATACGCGCCCGGCGAGAGAATATGCCCGAATGTTACGTGACCGGTTTTTACCGATTCTCGACTTTGATAGCTTTTCGTTTTGTATAATTGCCGTTAAACCTGCCAACTATTTTACGAACTTTTAGCCTTTTTGTTGGTGCTATTGTGCGGAGAAGTTTGAGTTGTTGAATATTAGTCGCCGTCCGCCCATTTTTCATTAATGCGGATCCAATTTATAAGAAACACTTTTTAAAACCTTCCGACAGCGCTTTTGTTGTTCGTCTATTATGAAATATGTATGATTTTTTATAATATCATTAAGGTTTGCAAACGTTCTTAATTATAAAACAGATGTTTTTAAATTATGTTGCTATTATTTGTTGTTTTACTGTTGCCATTAATGTGACCTCAATTTATTATTTATTAAAAATACATTTGACTTTAGGATATATGAAAAAAGCAAGCGTCATTTCTCTTCACATGACCAACGGCCACCCTCAAATCCTTCTACCGTCTGCCATTACACAGCTTCAGCTGCTGTTTTACGAACATTTTCCAACCGTTTTATAACGTCTTTTATAATTATTAAGCATATAACAAAGATACAATAGTTTAATATGGGTACAATAATTTTTAAAAATATTGTGATGTTCTAAATTCGTATATTACATTTTTACAGTACGGTTTAAATACCTGCATCGTCAAATGCGACGTAACTTGCTATAATAATTTACTGTGCTTCCGTTATCTTTACAGCCAACAGACCGATAATGAACCCACTGTAATAAGTCTTCGACGTCCTTTATTGTCTCCAATGGAGACATAGATATAAAGTGTCTCTGGCTTTTACTGTGATGCGGAGAGATCGTTCAACAGATAGCGTAGATGACTAAACCAGAGCAATATCCCAAACATTGCATGTTCAAAGATAAAGATGTTTTTGTGCGCTTTGGCAAATAATTTCGACAAAAAGGGACAAAAGACAAAAACAAATTTAAAAAAAAAAACCTTGGTCAGTGTGATTTATTATGTTATCCATTGCATCATACTTTTCAGAAAATAAAGTAAAATATAAAGAGTTTTGAGGAATGCATATCCGAGTAGATCAAGATCTCGTTCACAAGAAAATTAGCGACGTAATTAGTTCATTAAAACTGCTATTAAATTCTGTAGGAGTCCATTTAATCGATACTAATTGTAGTATTTAAGTGTTTATTAATAAAGGCGCAATATTTTTTGTTTCATTATTGTAGCGGTATTTAGAATTCCGGCGGTAGTCAGTGCGGGGACGTGTAACGCAAACAAAAGTAGTGCGAAACTAAAGGTAATAAAGAAGGCAGAGAGAGAATCATCCCCGGGCACGTACGGCAATTCGTTCTAATAGTCGCAGCTGACAATGCCAGTTCCGTTTCGACATTGTTTTGTTAGGACCGTTTCTGTGTCGAGCAATGCAAAACTGGAGCGGTTTTTGGTCTTATTAACACATTTCCGTTATAAAAATAATATATTTTTAGTATAAATGTTTTAATTTTAATACTGTGCTTTTATATTTTTATGTTTTATATAAATAATAATATTTTTAGTCATAAAGTGTCTTGGTATATGACCAAATGTCGCCACGTAAGACGCCATGAAAGGCATTTTTTTTGCCCTTAACACGTGGGGGGCGATTTGAAGTGGCAAACGGTAATAATTAATGACGAACGAATTCGTGGGTGGTTTGTTTAATGTTAAACTGTTTTGGTAACAAATTGTAATAAATCGCTCAGCGGGACCTCACACTTTGAAAATTGTATTACGTCATTGAAAATTATTGTTTCTGTTTACACTTTGAATTGTAATTCACACTTAAACAACATCTAGTTTTTAAAAAAATATAAACTTTTTTAAATGTTTTTTACAATTCCACGAAATGTTGCACACATTAAAGAGAACCTACCTATAAGTCAAGTATCGCTAACCAACGTAAAACACTTTGTATCTTTCAGTCTTTAATGATGCCATTAAAATAGTTTTCTGGTCAGATCCGGTCCCAATATTTTGACATGGTATTGGTCGCAGCGATAACAAATAACTTGTGGTTTATAGAATTGACGTAGTTGAACTGGGATGTCGAAATGAGAAATTGAATTGCATTATTACCAATCATTCATCGCATCCTTTGAAAATCGGCGCGTTCAGATTTCCAGTTAAGAGTGATTCACTTATTCTAAAGACCTGGCTAGGAGAATTCCACTTACTTATTATTTAAAGTAATAAAATCTTCGAAATTCTCGTTAGACTGTGTGCATTGATAGTTTGTTCAAAGAAACATATTGCTTTCTATTGTCTTTATACGGATTGTCTCTTTACCCTTCGACGTGTTTATTTTTCTTAACTTCAACCCATTTGTATGTTGGAATAGTGTGGATGAACTCTTCTTTATTCCACATATTTTAAGACTTCATTTAAAAATGATATGTTTCGCCATGTAAAGCGGACCAACAAATTACTTAAACGGCTTAGATTTGTCTTAGGTATTGATTACTAATTGACATAATTGGTCATCGCTAAGCCAATCATATATACATAGGTTAAATATGCATGACATTTTAATCTTTGTTATATATCACATAGGTATTATCATGTTCTACCAGTAATCTGTCTCTTGAAGTCAAAGACTTTGTAACAAGAGTGGTATATATAACCTCTTTAGTTTTAAAAGATTATTTTTTCTTTTGAAATTTAGACGACAAGCAAAAGTCATATCAATTTGTCAAGTAAACATGTCACGAAATTTAACTATTGCCGAAAGGGCAGAAATTATTTGTATACACCGTTTGGGTCGAAACGTAAGCCAAATTCAAGAGACTTAAATATTTGGCGGTATACCGTAAGTACGTTTCTGGATTACACGAGAAGGCGAGGAAGGTAATCTTCAAGATCGTAGGCAAAGTGGTCGTCCTTCTGCGATATCGAACATTTAAAGAGAAACCATGAGACAAATTTATGAAGAAAATGGTTTCACACGTACGGCTCATTATGCAGAAGAGTTCGATGTCCGTACTGAGACGGTGCTAAAGTACTTGCACAGCATGGATTTGCACTACAGGCGTCATCCCAATTGAGTTTACTTGACCGAAGCCCATAAAGTAGCACGCTTGAATTTTGCAAGAGTTTTTAAATTTTAATTGGGCCAATACGATATTTACAGATGACAAAACTTTCAGATCCAGCCAACATGGTCGATTAAATCTCTGGCGTTATGATAATACTAGATATAGCGAAAACCATATAGTACCAAATATGGAATCTGGTCGAATTAGTACAAACCTATGGGGCTGGATGTCGGCTGATGGAGTAGGTAATCTGTTCAGCTTACCTCCAAGAGCAAATGCTCTAAATTATGTATAGATTTTAGAAAATTGTATGCTACCGACTGTCCGAAACGTTTACCCGGAAAATGAGCAGTGGAAATTTGATTTTTTAAAGACAACTGCTGATTACATACTGCTAGAGTGAATCGCGACTGATTTCAACATCATTTCATTCATTTGATACCGCGACCTTCAAGATCACCAGATCTAAATCCGATAGAGAACCTTTGGGGACTTATGGTACAAGAAATTGAAACACACTGCAATGAGGTATGGGAAGGGCAGATTGCATGAAGTTAATGAAGGTAATTGTGGACACACACGTTATTGATTCTAAATTAATTGAATCAAAGTTTACAATTACCTTTGCTAAGACAGAAGAAAATATTTTTGTTATTAGTTAGTTTCTATGGTTATGTTAGAAATTAATTATGGTAAAGAATAAGTTGTTTTATTAACCTTTGATAATATTGCATCAAATGTAAAAGTTCACATGTAACCGCTTCACACGAGTTTACCTTAGAGAGTAAACTCCTGTGAAGCGGTTATTTTGTGTTGACATTACAACGCGGCTGATATTTTTCTAATTAAAACACTAATAGTCCAGGAAAATTTAATACCAAATCAAAATTTGAGAACCTTAGGGGAAATTTTGAAATAAGTTTGTAGAATATATATATATGGATAAGTTTGTAGAATATATATATATGAATATATATCAGATGGATGAAAGAAATAGATTTGGTCGCTTCGATTCAAGCACTAGATGTGCACACACCCTTCAAACGAAGAGGTATAATTTAATTTCGAAATGTGTATCTAGTTCAAATAAAATTAATGTAATGTCAATAATGTCATGCACGATATGACAAAGATAGCAATAGAAATTGTCACTTTGAACTTTCAAAGGAAAACAGACCTTATCCTTTTGCAACATACAAATAATGTTCAATCTTAGGGTGATAAAGCACTTTACTGGACTACCATACATCTAATTAACCACCTTACAACGTTAAAGTTTAATTGATATGTTATAATTTAATATTTTTAAGGTTTCGAATATGTTATTTAAATAAAAAAACTTAATTTGAAAGAAAAGGCTATACTCAAGCTTCCAAAAAAAATTGGCGTGTTAAACAGAGCAAAGCCGTATTTCACACCGAGCAGCGCCTTGTTCTCTACAAGGCCCAGAATTGGCCCCATATTGAATACTGCTCTCATCTCTGGGCTGGCGCGCCAAAATACCAGTTAGATCCATTTGACGTCTTGCAACGTCGAATTATTCGAATTGTTAACGATCGAATGCTCACACAAAAACGGTTAGAAGCCCTTAGTTTAAGAAGGGATGTAGCCTCTCTTTGTGTGTTCTACCGGCTGTAAAATGGAGAGTGCTCTGATGAGTTGTTCCAACTAATGCCTATCCCAAGTTTTTACCACCGTACTGCGCGGCATAGATGCGGAGTTCATCCGCATTACTTGGATAAGGTGCCACTACGCACAGTCCGGTTGGGTAGAAACTTTATCTCGCGGACGCGCGAACTTTGGAACAATCTCCCTCCTGAGATGTTTCCACCTAGCTACAATATGGGCTACTTCAACCGAGCTGTAAACAAACTCCTACAGGGTAGGCAGCGCACTAGCACTCCCCTTGGTATTGCTTGTGTCCTTAGGCGACGGTAACCACCTACCATCAAGTGAGCCGCCAGCCTGTCAGCCACCTTTATATTATAAAAAAACTTCCTCAAGGTTCGAGATGGATGTCCCCATCTCGAACCTTGAGGAGAATATTATTTCTTAAACTGTTCGGCCGTTAAGTACATAGGCAATATCAGTGCAGAATAAGGAAGAATAGGGATTTAAATAATAATAAAAATAAGTATTTAAAGTTCCTCTGCCACTAGTACGAACAGAATTTGCGAAACGTTTTAATCCGTATGTACAATTTAGCATTTACAACAAAATAATAAACTGTGACTAAGCAATATACCATACGTGAAGTTAAGGTTAAGATTAAAAAATGGTTGTCCAGTCTTAAATACGACTATGTTGAAAACCTATTTAAATCGATTTAAAAACGTAATACCTACCACATATTTCGATAGCCTCAATTTATATTCTAAATTTATTGTGTCTTTTACTTTTATATGTAACTACTTATAAGTGTATATTTAGGGTGGGTTGCACCATCTAACTTTAACGGTAACCATATCCAAACCAGCCGTTAAATCTTCGGTTAAGCATAATATGCGTTGCACCATTTTTACAACGGTTAAAATGACGTCATAACTTAACGCTAACCGTAACCGCTCGATATTGGCCAGTCAATGTTATTGTTACGGTTAAGTCAACTGTCAACTTCAGTATTTTGTTTTTGTGTGAAAATTTTGATATCATGTCTTTAGTCCGTGATATACTATGGGAATCTAGTTCTTTTGATGATGACAGTGAATATAATGTAGTGGCCGAAATGCGAAAGAAAAAAATTTATCAACCTCGAATTGATCGATTCCGAAAATGTGTACATTTTTGTGTTTGTCCAATGTCCACAAGTATTTGAAGTCTATTAACTTCTTCTTTGCGTTCTCTAAAACCCAATAATGTAAAACAATGAGTAAGGTAGATGTACCGGATTATGAAGGTACGTAATATGTCTGTGTGCAATATAATATATTAATGTATTTTATTGTAAATTAAATACAGCTGGTGTATTAAGATCAATTTATAATTAGGTATTTATAATAATAAAGCTAGAGCTTAGTACGCGTGGCGTTTATTGCACTCATGTCTAAAGTAAGTAAATAAATCTAGTTAATCAAGGTCTAACACATTAGAAAAATGTAGGTAAACATACTTTATGCGGTAGTCTGCCATAATAATTTCACCGGTGCTCGATCCGGCACGGTCCAATATTTTGATGTACAAAATAAAATGCTTTATTTACTCCTTCAACACGTTAAAAACACAAAACCTCAAATATTCGAATTTGTTTTGTGACAGGTGACTGAATGTTGCCATAATAAAAAAAAAATATTACCACAACTTACGAAAATTATATGTTTTTATAATGGCAACCCCTTTAACTTTGACACTGACGAACAATATCATGGTGCAACATGCGATTGTTAATTTCGACTGTCACCGTTAAAGTCACCGCTAAAGTTAATTTTGACCGAAACGATAACCAAGCCTACGGTGCAATCCACCCTTAGTGTATATTTAGTCATTTATAATTTGTTATTATTTGTATTTTTAATTATTATATTACATTTTATGAAGCACACGATACAGGCTTGCATGCCTAGTGTGTGTTTGCATAGTTAACTGTATGAATTATGTTCCTGTAAATAAATAAATAAATAAATAAATAAATAAATAAAAATAAAATTAATTATTTTATGGTGGTTTTCTGCAATGTGGTGTTTACTGCCGCGGGTTCTAGTAACTGTCGTTAAGTTATAATGTACTAAATACATCGATATACATGTAAAACTTGAGGTTACAGCAAAGTTTTTTATAATGCACTTTTAAATACATTATGAATTGTCATTTTAAAGTAGATGTAAATAAATGAAATCCTAAAAAATCATTTATTCATAATAATATCTGTTTTCTAGAGTAAAACTGAAATTATATATCTTGACATGAGACTAAAAGATGTCCACATTATTCTTTCATTTTGCTATTTTCAAGGAAAGATGTTATACCGAAACATGGTCAGGGCATTAGTGTCATATTCCTTTAAGTCACGTGTGACACTTTTTTGTATCGCAAATGGGGTTCGTGTTTCATCAGTCATAATTGTTTAACAGATCTTTTACTGATATTGTAAATGGGCTTTCGACATTTTTACAACCTTAACCTTTATTAGAATGGCTTTCGAACCAGCGGAAGAAATTAGCGACGGTGTATACATTTTAGGCTCGGCTTTGTTTATAGCTCGACATGTGCTTGTTTAAACTATTTCTGAATTCTTCAAATACGTAAATTGTGACTCATTCGAGAACGTACCCGAAGTTTTTGGTTCTAAGAAAACTTGAAATTATTTGTTTAGTTATTTCAAAATGAAACCCCTAGTATAACACAATACACACACATAACTTTCAACGCACTTTGAGTCGGTGACACTGCTTACTTACTTTTTCTACAAATTACATACCTGCTTTGACAGTAGATCGCCGCGTGTATTGTTGGAAGCTTACAAAGCAAAGGATTACGTGTAGTATGAAATTGTAACAAACAAAAAAAAGAAGAAAGTGCCGCCGCTATTACTTCAGTCATTTGTGCGGCGTAAACTGGGTTGAGCGCTGTTTAGAATTTTTCATTCCATTTTCACAAAATGGTTAAAACCGTCCATTGTCTCCTTGGCTTTTAATTTTTTTTAACCTCGTGACCGTTTTGGGTGTTCTCTTGTTTATTTTCTTTATAGCCAACCCTTTACCGACAACCAAGTTTGCATAACTTTATTAACTACGGTAGGCAATACGACTTTTAACAATAAGCTTTTAAACGTTAAACTTTTATTGTACCCAGTAAAACTGTTAGTTGTTTGAGTAATATTAAATATAATTTATTACAGTAAAAGGTGCTTTCGTGTGTAGCATGATGTTTACTTAAGATTTTCATCGTTTGTCGGTAAATTAATTTCCTAAACGAAAAAGAAACTATTGTTTCTATGATATGAAATATTGGTGTTTGCGTATATAGCCCGTGGGCAAAGTTTGCTTTGATAACAGCGCTCCAAAAACAATTAGAGATGCTCTTTAAAAATATGAAGAATTTTATCGGGTAGATTTATTATGTTTGAGGAGGATTTTATCGTTTAGTTCGATTACTATGTGCACCGAACCGTTCCGAAGAACTGTAGGGTCCAGGTAGACAACCGTTTATCGGCCATTTTAGTTTTTTGTCGCTCGCTTTGTTATTATTTGAATCCCTCGGATATATTAATCTCGTGTGGGTCCATCATAACCGGTCATTACCCAAAACTTGGGGGCGTATTGCGTACGGGTGCCTAGTTATTACGGACATTCTATTAAAATAATCCCGTATCATTTACAAAATTAGGTATATCGCTAAATATTTTATAATGACGGATTCCAAATTAGTTGGCCTGCCAACGTTTACATAGGTATTATTACATTAGGACTTCCATAATTTGTTATTATTTGCTATTTTTAATGTTACTTGTTTGATATTGCGCCTTCCATTAACATATCTTATTTTTATCTAGTTAGAAAACTGTCACATAATTTTGACAAGCTATAATTTATTTCGCTATATTTATAAAACTTTGTTTAAGCCTGTCCAATTTGTTTTTGTTATTTGACCTGTTTCTTTTTTATATACCTAATAGGGACAAAATCTGATGATAGGTGGCTACTACTATCGCTCGGTGAACATTGAACATAGATTACTGAAACCGGATGTTAATATAATGTGAATTGGATTATAAATATAATAACAGCATAGAAACAACAACCAGAAGTCTAGACGTTTAAATTTCTAGTTTACCTTCCGTAAATACATTTGGCTCTCGACATATTGTCATAACATCCAATTCCATTTCACGTTGAAGAGCCGCGAGCATTGTGCGCAATGCCGTCTGGCAGCGGAAATGAGAAGGAATTTCCTAGTCCTCTTTGATGCCATGAGAATATAATTTTGTCGTCGTAACTGCGTATAACGCATACAATAGGCTCTGACCGTCCGCAACGCCTCCGGAAAGAATCAATTATACCATCCCCTGACGTAAGACATGCTGCCGAATGGGCGAATTGTTTGTTTAATAACATTGCATAGCCTATATAAAAGTCTTGAAATAAAAATGTTTGATGCCATTGTTAAGACTCTTTGTACGAAAATGAAGCGATGGTCATTTTTCATTATTAAATCTGTCGACGACTTTGTCGCGTCTCTATTTAAGAAGGGATGCGCTCGTAGTTTTTTTAAGTAACGCTTCCTGACTAAAACTCGCCTTTTAAATCTTTTATTGAGGCGATAAATTATTCGCTTAGAAATGATAGTCCGTATTTTTTGAGACACTACGTTAGTTCACTTTTGAGAGTATATTTTTTACATATTTTTAAATAGTATAAAACAAAGTCGTTTTCCGCTCTCTTTTCCTCTGTATGTGCGCTCAAATTATTGTTACCATCATCGGGATAGTTGGGATTACCATTCTTATTTATTTATGAACACTAAAACTTCCAGACTGTCTTTTAATTACTACAAATGCTTGTTTAATGGTGTACCTATGCTATGTCCTGTGACGAATCTGCGCCAGTCTCTCATTGTTAATAGTATCCTCCTTTTTATTAAAATATTGAATAAATTTTTGAGCGACAAGTCGGGTAGTAAACAAATGTGTGAATTAACCCAAATCCATATTTCTTGAAATTTATCCCAATATTAAAACCGAATAGTGGATAGCGCATTGACTAAAATTCCGGAAATTGCTATGTAATCGCAAGTAATCCTAATTATATGATTATTATATAGAAATAGGAATTCAGTAGTGACAGTTCCTAATACAATACTGCGTGTTCTGCGGTTTCAGCCGCCTTTTAATTTAAATTAACAAAGGCATGCATATTTCGGCTCTTCCCCGTAATGCTCTGTTCTGACCCAACGAGTCCCATCCTATCCCATCTCGTCGCATGCACGTGCTATTACTTCGTTTTCGCTTAGCGTTCTTTATGATTGGTTCTTTTTGCTCGCAGACACAGACAGACAAAAATTCAAAAAACATTTTTTGAACTTGGGGAAACTTAAGTACAACGTGCACAAATAAAAAAAATGTACAGAAAGACACGGCTCGTTTACGATTTTATTATTTTTATAGATAATACCTATTAACTTATAAGTAGCGCTTATGAGCCTTCATTTTTTTTCTTCCATTACTTCAATTTTTCTTATAAATTTATTCAGTATAGGTTTTGTGTTTTAAAGGTATTTTTATTAAAATATAATGATGAAGGAAAATGTTTTTATGTGTTTATTATAATGAACATATCCAGAAACGTTAAAAGTCAGTAAAAACCAAATTTGTTACCCCCCAGGGATTTTAGTTGTGATAGTTTTACTAAAGTCTCCATACGGTAGCAGCTTACTGTCGTGATGACCACATTTCTATGCAGTTGATGCCATTCTCAGTGTGCTTTGAATATATCTAAAATAATAAAATTATTATAAATTTCATTTGAACGTGAAAATAGATATTGTTAAGTGGGTGTATACGTCTCTGGTTTGTTAGATAAAATGATAATAAAATGAACCATAAAATTATTGTCTATTTCCTCATGAGTTTTTATGTCTAGATTTCATGTCGTATAGGGGTTACAGCACGAACAGTTATTGCCAGTATATATTGACTGATATAGTTTCGATTTAAGATAATTACGAGGTCATTATATAGGCGTGTATTCACCAGTCGATAATGCGTGCTTGCATTACGGCGGACAGTATTTTATTTTTGAGGTTACACCACTTACCGTTTATCGATCTCAATAGTCGAGTAATTGTAACTCACTAATGTCAATATTATGCAGCGTTAATCGTTTTTCTCGCATAAAAATAATTTCTAGGTCAAATTTTTCGCAGAACGTGAGTGAAAGATAAAAGTGTTTCAACCGACATTTTTAATGTAAGTGTTCGTACACAATGTTACTCTTATTGAATTACTTTTAGTTCTCACCAAGATACCGATGAGAATACAGTTGCGGCAAACAGACGTTTATTTATTAATGATAATTATGCAACCGAATATGACAAATATTGAGTAACTGCTAATGAATGTCGGTGTAGTAACGCGCTACTAATCGTTATGCGCATTAAATGTAAGCAGTCTTATAGCGCTTATAGTAACACCAATGAATAGCCCCCTCCATAAAACCGTTTTTATTGCTGTTTCCTCTTAGCTTCGTTGGCATTCATCCCGAGAACTACCAAATAATTAAAGCTTATGTTTGTTATTTTTTTTTCTCCTGTGTTCCTTTGTTTGCTTTATGATAATAGGTGTTCGTTTCGTCGCCTCTCAGGGGAGCAATACGGTGTGAAACTTGACGCCTTCATTCACAAACCTTTTTATGGAGGCACTTGATTTAGCGAACCAATGTAGTTTTTAATAGACCCTCCAAATTTGCTTTTTTTTTAAAGGCAGTCAATCGACGACGACTTTTCTCATATTAATTACTATTTATTTGAATGAAATTACTATTGACTTCTCTTTAATAACTTGTGTTGTTATATTATGTAAAATCAAGGGCCCAATTCGAGTTTATTATTTCCTCCGGACAATTTAAAAGTGTCACTCTGAGCTGGTCGATTTACAATTCAACTATTGTTGGACGTTCTTTGAAAGTGAACCAGAGCTTAGAGCTACACTCATTAAAAGTTTTACACGACCACGAGGACCCTCTAAACTACGAGGACGCAGTGAAATTTATCAGCTTGCTCATAAGTACTTTAAGGAAAGTCCGTCCCATTATTTCCCTTTGTGCCTCAAAATGAGATTATACTAGAGAGCGTACGACGATATCGCCCCGAGTCCAATTCGTGGGAGAAAAGCGCGTAAAGGAGTTTTATCGTTTGTGACTACTGCTCTTCTGTGTCTGAGCTATTTAAAAAAGTATTTTGGCCGTCCGCGTATATTTTGCTTGGCAATCAAAAACATATCATAATCCTACTCTTACAAATGCGAAAGCTTGCGAAGATGGGTACATGGATGGGATGTTAGTTATTATTTTACGCAAACACGGCTGAACGGATTTGGATGAAATTTGGCGCACAGTTTATTACCTGAATTAACATAATATAGTATCCTGGAAAAATGTTAGGATCCCAAGGAATCGTCAAAATTACGATATTTAAAAAAACGGGTGGCGGCAACTTCGTTCTCACAGCGATAAAGATGTCAGGTGTTATACTACTTATATATTTTCTCATTTTTCAACGTGGATGAAGTCGCGGGCACCAACTAGTAATGAAAAAAGTTTTAAATCTTGGTGAAAATCTTTAATTTGCTTTACAATTGAGGAATATTTATATTCTAGAAGAATATAAATATTAACGATCTTTGTATCTTATAGATATGCTTGCTTGGCTTTGAGTATCTTTTACTTTTGTGAAATAATGGAAATTTTTAAATGCATGTCGTATATGTTACAAGTCCATTAATAGTGGGTATATTCGGGCTAGCCCCACGCAGGTGTGAGCTTATCGTTTTGCGCGAATTGGAATATGTTGTAATTAAGCTGGAACCCGTGAAGGGTGACACCTGCGACGCTATCACAGATCAGATCGTTCCGGGGTCCCTACCAAAAACAATGGAAATGGCAAAAAGTTCGAATGCGGGCGGTGGGTCAGGTATGGCGGGTGTACCAGGGGCCCAGGGTGCCGAGAGGGTAGACGTGCGGGTCGCGGCGGGGTTCCACAATTTATGATTGCGCCGTGTCAGAGTGCTAATGAACGCACTCTGTTGCTCTTTATTGAGATAACGCTCGCAATCGATGGCTGTGCCGGTATCGAGCCATTACTTATTGCGTCGCCTGATCTTGCGTGTCTCTTTATATACCTACGCTTATATTTTTTTCTTCGGCACATTCGTGCCAAGCAACTATTATTAACTTTCCTCTCCATAGGTATGAGATAAGCTAATCCATAAAGTTGTAAAGCCTCTAATAAGATGTTTTCGTCTTGCATATATCTGCATTAATAAGAGTACAAACGGGAAAAGCGGGGGAACGCTTGCATTATCGTGTACAATATTTGTTCTTTTAATCTTTGTTCAATCTCAAAAGTGAATATAGTATCTTCAAAATTCCACTTTTAAAAGCTTGAAAATGTCTCTAGTTCTATTCGAATAACATCGGATATTTGTAATAAATTAATTCAGTAGTTTTTGAATAACATACGGATGAATGATTTTCAATTCGATTGTTCAAAGACACCAGACAACTTATTAACGAAACTGACATATGACATATCGGATCTTGCATACTTTAATATGAGATATACATTACGTTCGCATGTCGCATGAAGTTGACGATGGGTCATATCGTACGATGGGATCGCGCGATACCAACCGTTGATATCATCATCTGAATCCAGCCTCCGTTTACTTCTGACTTGTGTTGAGAAATTGTTTATAAAATCACATTACACACACAATCACAAAATCACATTCATAACGGAAGCTACGAGGAACAATGTGTGCCAATGTCAAATAAAAAAAAAATCAACTAATTGGAGATTATTGACACGAGTATAATTATGATGAACACAGTTTTTATCAAGATAAAATTATCATAGAAATTAAATAGTGAATATTTTTGAAACTGCCACTTACTTCATTGTAAAATAACATACCTAATATAGCTAACTCGTAGATTCGAATGATAAATTATCTATAAGTTTTAATCTATTATTTATGTATATTTATAAATTTACAACTTCAATTAATCACAAATTTCGCCAAACTATAATGCAGTAGGTATAGGTATCTAATATTATCGGAGTAGCCCTCGTTTCATGAATTAATAAATAATAAATCTAAGTACCTATATATAACAATATATAAATACTGATAATTATAAATAAATAAAACAAAATAAATTTGTACTATACGAATACTTTCAATTAGGTATAGACGCATTTTGTCTTTTGGCGTGTTTAGATTTTAACCGAGTCTCAGTTTTTATTGCGTAATGTGGTTGGAGTTTCTAGAATACCATTCTTGTTGTCAGAAGTCTCGATGTAATATCTACACTGCCATATAGAATTGGGATATGCCTGTGCACTTTTCAATTTTGGAAGGATTTTCTATCAACAAATCAGCTGTCACCCGCGGCTCCACTGACGCCATCTGTTGTAAGTTCAATAACATAATTATTCACAGAACAACTTTTTAAATATATGTATTATTATATTAATGCAGGACACAGTCTATCGATTTCAAACCTCTCGATTTGGTAAAAAAAATACTAAAAACACAAGATCGAGTTAATTGAATAGTCTCGTACGCGAATATACTCGTAATATTGATATGTGTTAACTTTGCCTTTTCTTGCTATAACAAAAATTATACAATCGTTTTACATGATATGAAGTGGTTGCATCAGAAATGTTTTCCATTGTAACTATTTTAAAATTTACTCCAAACGTTGACTGCAAGTTAATTTTTTAAATCTATAATTACTAATATTATAAAGCTGAAGAGTTGGTTTGGTTGAACGCATTAATCTCAGGAACTACTGGTTCGAATTGAAAAATTATTTTTGTCTTGGATAGTCAATTTATCCAGGAAGGCTTTAGGCTATATAGCATTTTGAACGCGGACGAAGTCGCGGGCAACAGCTAGTTTTATAAAAGTACATGTGTATAGCATGAAAATACTTATTTTTGTGTTACTATTCAGAAATATATTTTTATGAATTTAATTAGTAAAATATCTACTATTATTATTAGAAACACTAGTTCTGTTATTTTTTATTCATATCTGCAATTTAACTAGTAAGTTTCTTACCTATGCCGCACTGATAGTTGATCTCGCCCAATCAATATAATTTAATGATGTATTTAAATTTTTTATAAGAAGCTTCTTTATTGCATTAATTATGCGTTTTTCTAAGAATGGCGTTCATGGCGCTTTCAGTAAGTTTGTATCACCGAGTGCGTACTTCTACGGGAGCCTCTACAGACTACGCCGCCGCGTGCGTCAGTCCACAGTCGTTCCGGTTATCTCCGATATTATCAATCGATAGCCATTGTTCCCAGTCATCTTACGACGGGCATTTAACCGTTGTTTTAACTTACGATGTGATGAATACCTCACCGATGTATGTTTATCAGTGGAATGAATTCTTTATAAGAAGTGTCATCTCGTCCCGACTGAATTTAATTAAAAAAAAAAAAAAACTAATTTAATGTTTAATTTTTGTTTACAGGTAAGTGTATTTCACATACAAGGTAAATATCAGATTGGCCACCTACAAAACCGTCATTTTTTAAAATGGATTTCTATAATGTTATAGAAACTTGTAGAATTGTAGATAGATTCAGTGCAGTAAATACAGAGCGAACCGATTTATGAACTAAGTAATTAACGAACTCCAAGTAGTAAATTTCAGAACAATACCGACGTATGTATCGAGTTGCTGAGTTTTTAGCGTACCAACGAGATGTTATTACAGGAGATGAAAAGGGGGTATTATTATAAGAAGAAAAATTTGTGGAATTAAAAGACTACACTTCTAATTCGAAGGACGGTCCCCACTAAGGCATTGGTATGACGGATAGATAAACAAATGACTATTACAATAGTTTTCTTAGGATGTATAAGTAAGTAAAACCTATTCCAATAAGAATCGATACATTTACGCATCGATATTCACCAGCAATATTCAAATAGGATTTGTCCTAGCAATGATAACTCTCCATAACTAAAGGGATTACTAGTAATATAACGAACTCATAAATCTACCTGAAGACAGCGCCAAATGAGACGTCCAGGCTGTTTTGTGACGCCGACATAAAGGTTTTCGTTCCCTGGACTATTTTATTGCCAATGTATGTCGTTACTTTTAAATCCTGTTTAGAAATTTAGAACGCATAATTTCTATTCTGTTGTAAAGATTTTTTTATAAAAATCCTGTGATGTAAAGTTTGTAAAATAAATTAGTGCTTTATCGGTTCAATGTTCCGCTCAATATCTTGCTAATTTCTATCAAAATCTTTTTTAGCTATACTTAATCACGGAAATTAGAATTTATGTTTATCCTCATGCCTTAATATGTATAATAGAAATAGACACAAAATACATTTTTCTGATTCACCGCATTTCTAATTGGTTCCAAGTTCCAATATGATAGAAGATCAAGCTTATTTTCTACTAAACTTCACTGTCTCAGTTCACTGGTTCGAAATATTTATTACAAATCACTACACTATGCTCATATTTATTAAGGTTGATTTAAGGCTAAGAGAGTTTTTATAATAGACACAGTGAAACGAAACACATTTTAGTATTTGAATCATTATGAATTTTTGAATACGGTTGTTAACTTTTATATGAATCATTGGCATATGTTATCATGCAATTTAATGAAACAATGTGGTAACTTAAACTTCTACAAGTAACAAAACCATATCCGTCATACTGGCACTGTGGAGCAGGCAGGAAAAATGTAAGAAAACAGAAATAGATAGAAAAGGAAATAGGTTCCAGTAGTACCCCACTTTCCCACTCACGCACGCACTACAAAACAACGGCTCACCTGTTCCTTATTTCACGGTTGATCTTCTATAAGAGGGTGATTCAATATGGTATCATGGTCGTCTCATTCAAAAATTTTTATGAGTTAAAATCAACTTGAAGCAAATTATACCAAACTGTTTGATAAATATTGTTCCAAGTATTTTAAAAATATGTATTATACTAGCGATCCGCTCCCGGCTTCGTACGGGTGCAATTTTTCTGCAAATGATATACCTACATAAAGCTTCCTCGTTTAATGCTCTTTCCATTAGTGAAAACCGTATTAAAATCCATTGCGTAGTTTAAATACAGAGATATACCTACACACGTACATACATGATACAAGACGCCGGGAAGCGACTTTATTTTATGCTATGTAAAGATATTATCAATAGTATATCGTTAAATAATATTTACTTAAACACTTTAAAGTAACACTAAAGAATACATTCTATAATTCTATTAACAATGTTTTTATTGTAATTAGAAGATTATAAAGTAACTTCATTAGTATTTTTATATGAAACTAGCTGGTGCCCACGACTTCGAGCGCGTTGAAAAATATTAAGTAGCCTATCCTGTGTCCCGTACGTCCAAATGTTTATCTACCAAGTTTCATGAAAATCAGTTAATTCTTGTCAGAGTTATGGAGGAACATACATACATAAATACAGAAATAAATTCTAAAAACCGTCAAATTAGTTTCAGTATCATGTATACACGATATCTCTGAAAACAAAGTAACTTACTCCATGACCGACCCTTACAGATTTATTATTAGTATTGATGATGAAATATCTACTCAAGCTTCTACTTATTTACTTTACCGCTATACCTACGGTTGTAAAAGTCTATTCAACTCAAAACCTAGTTTTTGCAAAATAGCAGTACAAAATAGCAGTAGTAGGGTGATATCTATGGAATAAATAACGTGGTATGGAATTGTTTGCGTACCGCCCACCGAAGATATAGTCCGAGGTACAGAGATACAGAGATTATGTGCATTTGCTACGTTGGTGGACGCGTCAACTAACTAACAAATCTATATCTAATAATAACTTTACTTCCTAATCGCAGTATGTGCTATAGCAAAGCTACAGTTTTTTTATGTTAAGGTCGCCAGACGGGCTGACGGTCTACCAGTGATGGTGGTTCTACCGTCTATAACACAAACAACACCAAAGTGCGCTGCCGACTACAGTAAGATTAAGGACAAGGGATTGGGAAGGATAGGGAAATAGGCTCTGGCATCCCTTACCGGCTCTGGCCGAATCAGAACAGCACACGTGCTGTTATTTCACGGTGGTCTTCTGTAAGGGGGTGGTTTCTGCCGCCAGACGGGCTGCACGATTCACGAATGACTGCAAACCGCAGTCAAAATGTCTTGCCACTACTTAAGGTTCAGTTATTATAATTATTAGACAACTAAATACAACTAAATAAAAGTAAAATGTGGCACATCGAATTGAGTATAAATAGGTCCTTATTTTGAGAGTAGCTGTCAAGCCCGGCTAACTCAGTCGGTAGAGCATGAGACTCTTAATCTCAGGCTCGTAGGTTCGAGCCACACGTTGGGCGTGCGTCGTTTCTTCGCGCATTTGTATCATTTTTTTAATTTCCATTTTTTTTGTAGTGTTGCATAATATTCATGCAATCGAACTGTTTGCGCAATGGTTCTCGGTCGTGCAGTACCGTTATGGGGTCAACGGATGGACAGACAAGTCTCTGTATAATCTTTCCCACGATTCATGCGTATACGTTTGATTGTTGACTTTAGTGACACTAATATAATCGAAGTTACACTCCATAGAAACCCATTCACCTCTTGCTATCACCTTATGTCAAGAATTCATCAGATTGTTATCGTATACGCAAATATGTTGCTCCATTCTTCTCGTTATGGTCGGATATACTAAGAAATGCTTGTTTTAATTACTCTGAGACTAGAGAATATAAGCTTTTTTTATTGTTAGCATGTTAATGTTAGTTTTTATATGTTAGTTTATAGTAAATGTTTAAGCGTATATACATTTAATGTTCAATCTTATTACCTACCTCTTAACATAATATTATGGCATTCAGAGACATTTTTAAACATTTTTTTTTCACAATCTTGTAACAAGTCCGCAGCATTTTTATAACCAATTTTAAACTTATTAGGTACAAGATTGTGTTACAAAAATCTGCGATCATTTTTATACAAGCGTACGTTTCTTTTTACAACTCACCCGTTAAATAACATCGGTCGTATAAAATTACTTAATGCGAATTAAATTGTCGTTTTGCTATATCTACATTAAACGTGTTATTTTTAGCCAATTCATGGCATCTAACATATTGTTTGGTCATCTAATGTTGGTCAGACATTGCCCACTACTGACAGTGTTTTCTACGCCCACATATACTATTATAATATGTAGACTATTTACGTCAATATTTGTCCTGATAAAATGTTTACCGACTATTGTTCAAGTCAGATGACATGATTTGAAGGGAATAGTCATAGACTTTAATCATTATGACGAGATATGTGACAGGTTGTAGATTTTTAAAGGTAAAATTACTATATAATGGCACCAAAATAGAACGTGGTTATATATAGAACGAATTTAAATTTAATCACATCAATTAAATGAATTATATAGTTAAAACAAATATAAGACAATACCACAAAGCCTAGTTCAGTAGTTAGGTATAAGTATACTGATGCATAGATTGTTTGTTATAGTGATTTTCATATTGAAATGACATAAAGTTTATACTTTGGATTAAGTAAATCTGCGTATATAATATTAACAATATCTTATATTATCTTATATACATCTGTACCTTTACTATGAGTTTACAATGACCGCACTCGCTAGCGAGAACGTAAAACATTTATATGAAAAACTGCCAACTGTCAATTTCAAATTGTCAATTTTCCATATAAATATTTTACGCTCTCGCTAGCGAGTGCGGTCATTATAATATAAGTCATGGTTAAGGTACTGATCGCTGACTTATACCTTTGTTCAGTGAACGGATTCTGTCGCGCATTCAAGGTTTAAAACTAATTTATCGAAGCTAGTGTAATTTATTCTTCTTCTTGGCAATTCTATATTAAGTTTATATAGAACGAGTGAGTAACATTTATGATGTCTATTTGTTATAGCTTTTTGATGATTTTTTTGAATTTGTATTGCTTAGTTATATGCGGGATAAATATTAAAATTTTGATATATATATTCATACAGCAACTGCATTTTTTTAAGTTTTTCAATGACTTAACAAGATGTATATATATGCCTAATAGAATAAGTTTGACACGAGACGTGATGCTAATTTCGACATAAAATTATGTTTCAATCTCTGCAGAGCTGTGTGGCCGGGATGATTGCTGCGTTAACCGTTAAGACGGTAGTTCGCAGAACCGTCCGCACCACTCCACTCAACTTAGTGAATATTATTCGAATTTAGCGCGATTATAATAAAACGATTCCCACTATCTCGACGAACGGTGCAAAACTGAATACTGTTATTATGAATAGTTAATAATTTCCCGTATTTTATTATTTCTATAGGCTATTGTTGTAATGGTGATAAGCCTTTCATGCGTTCACTGGTAATCCTTGTTAAATCGTATTATTGTATGTATTATCGTGTTTGCTTAATGAAATAAATGATTTAGTACACGCAATTAAAAATAATAGGAGGCTTAATGTAACAGTCATACTTGTTATTTATTGATTGCTGAGCGTCTACTACGAATCATATTTTCAATTTATTTATATTAAAAACGTCTTCATATCTTCATTTAAATAAGCTCCCATAAAAGGAAAAAAGAAAGCTTGCCACATGGTGCATCACAACCTCGGCCGGTTCAATCACTCGCTTTACAAAATACCTGAAGTGAGCGAGTCATAACAAGCGAAAGATTGAAATGAGATGATAACAGCGAATCAGAAATCTTGCCGAAAATACGTATTATGAGACGGCGGTAATTTTATAAGGATTCTTGCGTTCGATATGCAAGCCAATCATTACCCAACCGGGGCATGTACTCAAGTGCGTCGCGGCGGCTTTTTGCGAGATCTACGAAGATATCCGTGGGTTCAAATATGCGGGGGATTCAGTGAGGATTAATGCCCGCACAGGTATTCCTATTCCCAGTCCGTTACTACACTTCTGTACATCGTCGGCTCTCGAAACCTAACACGTAATTAATAAATCTGTCGCTGGGTTCACGTTAACGAGACACGACAGAAAACATTTCTTGCGTGAAAACATTTCTTGTACAAATTGCCAAATTTTTCTCCTTTTATTTTTTGCACGCTTGTCTTCAGTTGGACTCGTACTTTATTGTTCCGTGCATCTTGCGTCTGCCCGCTCGTTAACGCGACCTCTGCAATATTTATTATATCCTCTACAGAAAATACAATTTCCAAACTGAGTACCAATAAATTTTACGTTGAGCATATATTCACATTTTAAATATTGTTTTTAAATTAGTTTGTCGTCGTTGATAAAATATATTTATATTCTATTACATTTCTATAATTAATTGGGATATCCAATTTTATTATTTTATTATCAAACTAGATATATTGTACCTGAAATAAAAATATTGGGTTAACCACATAAGATCTCAATATATTATTCACTCCTGCGTTGAATGTATAACACAATGAGTACGGAAAGAACAATCCTATTGATACAAGATTAAAGCGAGGCGTGAAATAAATTTATTTATAACTGCGACCAATTGGTATTTAATTGGCCCTTGTCAGAAGAGGATTGCTACGAACTCCACTGCATTCAAGAAACCAGCTAACTTTCATCGCTCTATTTGCCTGAAGCACTTCATATTAATAAATCTACTACACATCATTCTTAATTTTCGTTTAACTGAAATGTATGCAGAAATACGGCGCTCGAATTTTAAAGTTCAGTTGTTCTATGAACATACGAACGCTTGGAAATATATTAAATCACAGCGGTGTATACAACTCGCGCCTACCATTTTAAAAGTCAAGAACTCCATTTTCGATCAATAAGTAGACTACATCGACCGATAATGGCGCAAACGCCTCTAGCAACAGAATTTTCACACTTTCTCTACAATTATTTCGCCCGAAAACAATATCAAATTAATTTTTACTTTTTCTTTCATTATTACTTTATTTAAGTTGCTTCTATTGAATTATACATTTTGAAATTGGATTCTTTGAATCTTGAATGGGGACACAATTTCTTTTATGATACTTTATGTTTTATTAGTTAAAAGTAATATCGATTTCTGCGAATTGGCGTATTGACTGAAACTTTATGATTCTATGCGCTTGTATCGATATTATATTCAATCCATGGGCTAGGTGCGAGCATCGCGTGTGGTGTGCCGCTAACACTTGATATATGGCCTTCGTAATCACGGCCTCGTTCGTCCGAGATTTATACCTCACCTGTTGCGCCAATTATTTACATTCGGAAGTCATTCCTCTCGGACTCGGATCGTTTCATTAACGAGTCGAATTGGACGAGCTTCGGATAATATGTCTTATTTGTAAACGTCAATGTGTTTGGGTTTAATCGAACGTTAAATTATGTTTTAGATAATCATGAAAATAAAAAAAAAATACAACTGATTCCTTGCAATTTCCTTGCAACTGATTCCCTTCATTTTCTTTTCTATTTGAATTTCCAACATTAATTAATGCTCGTGTTCATTAATCCAATTCTTTAATTATTTAATTGATTGGGTTTTCATTTTTCGTCAGAATAACTCTAGGTACGTAAATACAAAGTATAATAAGTGCATACAAATAATCATAATTTTATGGCCACGGGTAACAGTTTTATAAAGTCGTGAGCAACAACTGGTTCGTCTAACTAAACTGTATTTATAATACATATATAATAAAATATTTTAAAGTATCGACATTGTTTACAATTCCAAGAATATTATAACTTAATGTTCTGTTATAATTTCAAAACATATATGTACATACATATTTAATAAGCGTCGCATTTGCTTCACACTTATTATATTTTGCATTTATTATCCACCAAAGTAATGTTTTACAATCTTGTGATTACCTATACCAGTGGGTACACTGGTGCCACAGTATTACAATATAATATCCTTACTAAAGATTATTTTCTTACTAGCAAACAGTAAGTTACTCACTCGTCTGAATAATTAATACTACCTTAAACCTCAGTACGAGTACCTACTATTCTTTTTTGCTCAACGAGAAAAAATAATTAGGATTGCAAGTCTCGAGAAAATGTCCTGTACCTTTTTTGCTTTATCTGTTATCTATATTAAAATAGATCACAATTATCACTAAAGAATACACAAAAAAATTAAAGATTTTATCAGACGACTATTTATGAAGTTGTCAATACAAGTTAAGGCCAGGCCCTGTGAAACTAAGGGAACTTTAAATAAATGTGCTGAGTCAACCACATATCTGATCAATGTGGAATTTACATATATATATTTTGAGACCTTTATCTGTAGATTATCAAGTCAGAAACATAATTAGGTGATTTTCATTCGATACATTTTTTGATCGAAATCGGCGCCTTTTCCGGAGAATATTACATTTTTCTACTAAACGGCTTGAGTTATATCGCCAAAAAACTGCTCGTAGCAAGGAAACATTGTTTACCAGTGATTGTCAAAATAAAATAAACTTAGGTTTATTTTTACTCCTATAATTAACGAAAACAATTTTGAGACTTACGTTGTTTAGTTCCGAGCTAGTGCACACCAAATCATGCTTCAAATAATGTACGCAATATTCAACCTTACGTAAGCTGTATCTTGCGATATATTAAAAAAAATCCTAGAGAGCCGCCGAGCAACTTGTAACTCTCGGGTGGCGGGACGTGGGCGGAGCGAGCGTAGGAATTTTTTTCGTGGGGCCTGCTCTTAATGAACAAGTAATAATAGTTAAACGCATTTGGCACGAATTTAACAGTTTTTTTAATCTGTCCTCTCAAACTTCATAAAAAAAATATACCTTTACATTTTTAATTAATATTGTTACTCTAGTACTGGACTTGACCACGGATTGCACAACGCTTGGTAATATATTGGTAATAATTGAAAATAAAAATGTTATTTAAAATGGCTTCTTTCGATTTATAACATGTAGTTATTCGGCAGAAACCGTTTAAGGTATTATAGTGTGATGTAGATGTCGGCAATGTGATAATTGGTATGCGTTGAAAACCACTTGACGCAGGGTTTAGCACCTTTTTCTGTACTTATTTGTTCATGATTTGCATTGCTTGTTTACATTAACGCCTTTAAAAGGCTCTTGTCTGAGCAATTGCAGCTGCATATTTTTTCCACATTTAATATTTACATTTAATTTTACCCATATATTGAAGAATAAAAATATTTAGGCATTATTTTTGAATAGTTTTTGAAATAAGTGGCATACGTCATCGCATTCCTTCTCTGTAAAACTCACTTGTACGTACTTATACGATGCCAGTTTACTCTTAGTGATTTATCAGCTCATCTTGAACCTGCGAACGGCTCGTTTATAGCCCACTTGTTATTTATAATTTATTTTTAACGGTCACCGATTTGTAGCCGTGTATTGATGCCGAAAGGTCACGAATGGGCTACGTGTTAATTATCGGTCAATTATTAAATATACGAAAATATATTGTTTTAATACACGTATCTTCCTAAAAATTCGATAGACGTATTTTTATAATGTTTGAATTAGCTTTAATAAAATAACAGCATTCACGTTAAGTTAGCATTTACTTTCAGAACTTTTACCGCTATGCAAGGGCATTACCTATTACGGGACATGAAGGAAGATACGTTCAAGCGCACTTTCTATTCTCTCTTGAGTCCGAGTTTTATATTTTTACTGTTGTGTCTACCATCTTTACTACAAATTCTAAATAATTCTAATATTGTGATGGTTCAATATAAAATCTGCCTTATTTTTCCGGATGTATATTTCAAATTGACTATAGATGATATCAGAATTCGATGTCAGGAAAGGTTTAATGATCTTGTTAAATAGATGTTTATTTTTAGTACAACTGTTGTTATGGTTGTAAGTTCTGAAGCGTCCGCATAGTCCGTTCGCGATGTCAACGCATGATATAGTTTGGCCACATGATTTGACCGTCGATACACGCGGCAGATTTACAATGCGACCAGTAATTTATAGCGATGTTCGATCTAGATGTAATTTAATGTTGTTGGTGCACATAAATCAAGCTCATCTACCGCTCGCACTGATATCTACGGGACTGCGAGACTTGTAAACCCGATAATGTTGCTGGAATTTATCGGGTGAGCCGCTTGTTCAAATTAATGGCGGCCCGCCTTGACTTTTAATTAGACTAATTCCCGGATACAGAATATTATACTAACCATTGATATCCCCTCCCTGATTAGCAAAACAAAAACGCCGTTTTCATGACGATGCAAAGAGCAATTATTTTTCCAAGTACAGTCGGTGAATGCATTCGTTTTCTCATGGCCAGTGCAGAGAGGAAATAGCTTCTGTAGGCGACTATTTGAGCGAGAGCTGTTTCGAGGGTTAAGAATAGTCGATTGTAGACTTTTTCTCGTATCATTTCGCCGTGCGTCGTTAGTTTGCCACAAACACTGAGCTATAAAACTTGACAAGAAGAATGTACACCATACTCATTTGGTAGTTCGAACATTCTTGTCACCAGGATCGTCGATAATGTAAGAGTTTTGCTCTTCTAACTGCTAAAGCTATACGCAACCCAATATGAGTATACTCATATAAATATTAACTCACTAAATTTACACGTCTATCGCGACAAAGTGATCGACTGTCATGCCCTTATCTATAAGCAAAACCTCACACAATATTGAAGGAAAATAGAAACTGATAAATAATGTCTCACCAATTCAACAAAAACAAGCAGCTGTGATCAGGGTAACGAATGACAATAATCTTTCATTTATTATTATTAATGAAGTTGTTGTTGATATAAAAAATACTAACGCACCTCGATACGAATCCGGCTCTATTTCATCTGCTCGGTTTCCTTACACGGACTTCTCTTAACAATTTCTACATAACTTCTCACACTGTAAATTCGATTGAAGAAATTAATGGCGTGAAGATGGATATGTCCGTTTCGGCTTTACATTACAGATTACATTTACTTTTGAAATAAATTATGATTGACTCCGAGGCACTTAAATTATTTTTCTCCGAAGTGTATAGATCGCTTTAGCGATTTTACGGGAAATTAATTTTGGCAGTGAGCGACAGGACGCGGCGCGATGCCTCACCAATACGATGATTTGTAGCACGATCGGACCGAGCTCGTTACACATCTCGATAATGATGCCTACCATTTACTCAAAGGCAAAGCTAAGGCAGTAAGTAATTTGAGAGGCTTATCGCTGTTATGCTTAAACTGAAATAAAAATAAATAATTTTTTCTTGAATGCATTTACTTGAAACGGTGCACATAATGACAAGATAGTTGTCGCCACAGCAGCGGTTCAGCTGCAATTAATCCACTGTAATACGATATGCGCCTCCTGTCGTCGAAGACGTAATGCATCGTGATTTACGCGCACCGAACAAGCCGTTAATCTTATTACCACTTTCAATAACTTTATTATCGAATGCTTGCCACAGTATCCTACAAAGCAATGTACACCTTGAACAAACCGCTCAGAGACTATTTACAATAAAACGTGTAAGTACCCTCTAAAATGTTAGGAAGCTTCTCACCAAATTTATTTTAGTCGACTTAACGATTGTGTCCGCTTTACCAAAAGCGGAAAGTTAATATAAATGCCTGTTGCTTAACTTCGATTAAACAGTTATAAAAGGCTTAACAATCTGGATGTTGTTTAATACGAATTGAACTGGTGTAACGTGTACGTACACAGTATGTGCGTCGTAATTACATTTGGAGTCTATTAATTTTCCACTTAAAACATGTTTTGTTTTCGTAGGTTACCCATTGAATAATAAGCGAATCGACTCACGAAATACCACCGTGTTCGTGTCGTGTGAAATCACTTCATATTCATCGCGCAAACCTCGAGGCGGTGGTAAACGTCATTCAAATTCGGCATGTTATCCCTCAAAACGCTCGATAATGGGATGCAAATGAGTCCAGCGGAGAATAAAAAACCGTTGCACTAAAAAAATAAAATAAAAAATAAAAATAAAGCTTCCAATGAGCTGACAATTTGCATACATTTTCCTAATAACAACTTCCGTTTCGTATGTCGGTGATGTCACTAATGTATTAACTGCGGTAGCTTTTGTAATATCCGTCGATTATAGTCTGAGAAACCAAATCCTCATGTTTTATAATTATTTCTTTTAATAACTCAATGTTCAAACATTGTTATTTTTATTATTATTTTTTTCGTTAATACACTAAAAAGTTTACCAAAAAGTTACAGAATTCATTCACGAGCTTCACTGTTTCTTAATATGGTAGTGTAGTAGGAAGTATTGTGTGTAATGGTGATTAGTCCATAACATTGATTTTTAGTGCAAGATAAAGTTATGAATTAAAATTTTATTTTAAAACACTAACCATACAATAATAATTATTGTTAACTTCATGTACTGGGCTTTAAAGCGCACATCCTCAATATTCGGCGATAATGTATGTTGTCGGCTCGGCGATAATGTATGAGCCGCCGCATTTAATGCATCCTCAATAATTCATACACGATTATCGAGGATTATTATTTAAGGATTTTCATCTTAAAAAGCATACCAACAGTTATTTGGTGAAATTGATATGTATTTTATAGAATAGAATAATTATAATGAACCTAGTGACGGAATACATTTTTTTTAATTTTTTATATATTTATTTATTATACAACATAATGTTACATTTAGTTTAACAATGGTGTAAACACACTCTTATTAAAGAATTATTTAGAATATATATACATTCAGGTGTATATAAATATATACAGACAGATATTAGAAGTATATACAAACCTTTTGTTGACGCTCACGCATGTTTTCGATTTTTCAATAACATTGGTGGTTGTGAGATTGGTTGTGATTTTGGTGGTTCAATCCCACAACATGTGACCATTTAGCGAGTATATCGTAGTCATCTTGAAGTTCCTTAAGGGTCACTTCTATATTACTTGCTGCGGCTAACAGGCATGTGTCATCCGCAAATGGGTATATTTCACAGCGTTTTATACTATTAGAAAGACTATTTACATAGTGAGAAAAATAAAGATAGGGGCAGCGGCACTGTTTGATTCTATTTAGAGACTTAATTTAAGACTTAAATTTAAATCGGCACTTAAATTTAAGACATGCATTGAGGTAAATAGAGCATTGGATGTCATAGCAATTTGAGTAAATGTAGTTTCGCATATAGTTAGAAGTTGTTGAAACATTGCTTTGCAGATTCGGTACATTAAACTTTGCGCGAGTGCGGTCAAATTGGCTCGTTGGCTAGTTTGTTCTTCGCCAAGTTTTTTGCTGTCCAAGCGTTGGGGGCAGAAAATTGCTGTACACCGGATAATTGTGTTAAAACTTTCATCAGAAAGTGTGAAATTTTGCGGTAGCCACGAGGCCGATACGACCACATCTAACCACCGTTTTAATTTGCTTTGAAAATGTAAGAAAGACAACAGCAGAAGCTAGGTTATATTAAAATTCTCCATTTAAACATTATTTTTAATGTAGTTTAGAAAAGTACAAAAAGCTATAGTATTTTAAAACTGTTCTAATATTTGACGACATGGATAATTCATTGTGTGTGGTGTTATTTTACTTGGAATATTTTTATTCAATAACAAAGACGGAGTGCACTGCACTGACTGCATATAGACTTGTACACGTGACTAAACGTTCAAACACCCTGGGACAGCGTGGCGCCAACAAAGAAGATTGCCTCCAAATTATAAAATAAAATAAGTGTCACGATGTTTTCATTCCGTTTAATGGTATATTTTTATTCCGTTTTGAGTTCACACAGAAATTCAAATATCTAGTAAGTTCATAAACACCTAAATAATCTTCATTGTTAGATTCATTGTGGTGTTGTTAGACACCAGAAGAGTTACAATTCTGGTGACGTACCCATTCTATAAATTATTCTACCAAATATGTAAATCATTACAAGTTAGACTGAAATCCTTTTAAATAATCTATATCATAATCTAATTAATAATAAAAAAGAAACAAGTTTTTTTGTTAAACAAGAAGTAAGTGCAAGGAAATAATACTCTTATAGCACATATAATACAGTCATTCTGTGTAAGTAATAATGTATGGGGAAAGCAAACAAATTAATAAAGTTTTGAAACTTATACCTTTGGGTCTGCTGAACAAAACCCACAACTCCCCCTTTCCACTTCACCCCCCCCCACGTCATGAAATTTGTCCCCAATAACGGTTTTTTAAGTATTTTGCGTAAACTTTAATAGATACACATCCTCATTAAATTCTAAACAAAATATGTTCTATGCATTATTTTGATTAGCTTGACGGTTTTCAAGTAGCTTTTTCAAACTGAAATTTAGTTTGAAGACTATCTGTAGCTTAAAAACCGTCAAGAAACCACTGATAATACTTTTGCTTTTGATTTTTTTTGAAGTTTCCTACCGTTTTGTTTTGTGCTGTAGATTTTTTGAAATTTCGTGTTGTTCGGAGGCACTATATCCTCTTAAGTGGTCAAAAAAATATTTTCTGCTTATCTTGAACTTTTAATGCAATTTCATAATGACTTTTAGCTTACTGCACCGTGCGAAGCCTATACGACTCGTTATCTTTGCATCTAGTCAATTTCATTTACTGTTATTAACAAATCAACAATAGGATTTTGTGAAAAATGTTATAAAACTGCTTATAAGCATTATTTATCAGTTATACACTTTCGCCCGTGAAAATATTCAGTTAAAATACAAGTAGATAGATATATTAATGTTATATTATAGCTACTTTGTGATCGTAGTATATATTGATAGTTGAAGTTTGTTCGTGTAGGTACTAGAGTGGACAGAGCGTCGGAATTAGCACAAAGTTTCTCCTTTGACCGGGCGGTGTTTGTCAGGTAACTAACCGGTGACCGGATTGAGAGTATCCGCACTAGATTTAGCGACAGAAATCTGTCTCTATACTTGCAAGTCTTCCAACACTAAAGTGGACGTAGTCCTTCTTATGAATGAACAATATATCATAGCGTTAATCTGGTGTAAGCATTTTAGGAAATTGGTGTAGATAAGTATTTATTTATTTAATTAAATTTACGAACAGGACTCAGGATTAGTGACCTAAGTATATATAGGTTTTTTAGCTTTGTTTTTTTGGACAACGTACGTAGGTATCATAAGTATAATACGTGTAATATGTGTGGCTCTTAAGATTTATGCAAAAACAGTCTTCTTCTTTTTTATTCTTTATTTGTAAATAAAAATACGAATAAGTTGTAGAAATATGAATAACTATGATACTATTTGTTCCATACTATCTAAACTATTATAACGTGAGTTTTAATTTTTATAACGTCTATTTATATGCAAAGGAAAGAAATATATCAACTTAAATGATGTTTTCAACGAAGTTGCGAAGTTGTATCTACTTACGTTGTTGAAAATTGTTAACAAAATACATCAACAAATTGTACGGTCCCGTCAACGTCAAAAATAGTCTTATTTTAGTCGCGTTCCCCCGCTTTGATCAAATCAAAACTTGGCGAATTTGTTTACATACATTTCCCTGGATGGGACGTCGCGATATTCACCACACGTAAACAGTATGCGGCACGCGACAACATCTCTTTTGATGTTCTCATATAATGTATACCACCAGTCTGGCACTAATAAAATGACACCACTACACAGGACATGTTTGTCATACAAAATAATTCCGAAGAGGCTTTGTTTCATCTTTCCTTCGCCATCATTGTGAGTACCAAGTGCTTATGAGCACTATTTGTCGAATTACGACCTCTTAATTAAATTTAATTAATTTAAATGCTATGTGCAACAGTTAGAAACTGCTATGCGCTAAATTTACTCTTATTGTCAAAATAATAAATAAACTATTAAATTTTCACGTTTAAAAAACAAATAAATTTACGTGTAACAACCCAAAGTTTCAAATAAAATACTATTTTTTATAAATGAACCTATATGTAAAAGTTTTCAGGAAAAGTTTTATGTCTCAAAATATACTTTTTGCACTTAGCAGATTTTTATTCGATAACGACGATATTCAAAATCAATGCCAGTGTTCGTAGCTTTAACAACATTTAACGCCATTCAGACTTAACAGACTTCTGAGCTTTATAGGTACGTATCTTCGGTAGGTTAGGGTAAAGATAGACGTGGACAAGATGCCGCTATCGGTATAAATTAGCTGTGGTGTTGTATCGCACTGAAACAATACCGCTGTCACGGTGGCCGCCGTATCGGTTGTCCCCAGCCTTCCACTCCGTGCTGAGCAAGCACACGAATCTGCAATTTGGACCCTACAGCCTTAGAATATATTCTAATGTTGTCTGTGGCGCTTCCGATGGTCTACGGAGCGGATAGTGTTGCGGCTGGCAGGTGACACGAGGCTCTATAAATCTACGCCGTATGGCCTACCTCGTAAACACAACCAACACAATCCTTTGATATTAACGGCGACCGTATAACTGAGGTATTATTTCAATAATTGCAACGGGGTTCGTGTTATTATTTCTACTGGAAATGGTCATTTTACAATGCGCATTGAATTCTGTACACCATATTTATGTTTACAGTGAGAAAGTGAATGTGAAACAAAGAGTTAAAATAATGCTTTTTGTATTGAAAAGTATGAGACATTCGTTACCTTTGTTGCTGTTCAACTTTACAAATTATTAGTCTTAGTTGTTGTTGTTTAACACTTTCACACATATTACAAATATATGATATTTTATATTACACTAGTGGCCCGCTCCCGGCTTCGCACGGGTGCAATTTTTTACTCAATCCAGCTGATAAAATTACCTTACAACGCCATGTGTTAGAATCTTTTGGAACTCACAGATAAATAATTGCTGGATTGAATAGGTATCAACAGATGGCGCTATGTTAATAATATTATATAATTTGAAAAAATAATAATAATAAACAAAATGAGATATAAACTATCCTGTCTTTTAAGTTGGACCAAATTACATATAGTTACGAAATTTTATCAAAATCGGTTCAGTAGTTTGGGAGTTCATCACGGACAAACATGTGACACGTAATTTTTATATATACATATAAGGATAGTTCAGATTACTTAAAAATATGTAAGTCATCATACAATTTATGAAATATATCGCCTCAAGAATATTATTATTATTTTAGTGTCTTTAGCACCAATGCTGCTGAATTTGCTGTTTGAATACGGTAGTAACATATAAGAAGTATATCAGTCTCTTTCTAATGTTATCCAATCATCTAAGTACATAATTATATTAAGTGCATTACTGCTGTAAGTTATCCCATTTATAAAACACGGTTATCAGCAATAATTAATGAAATGCTTCATTTTAACATTAATTTTAAAGACATAAAATAACATTGTACGGTCACTCGATTTTTTCCACGACTTCAAAAAAAACCTCCCTCCCTTCAACCCATAATCAAAAAAGCACCATAAAGCTTCATAAATATATTCTATTTCTATAGGTTCACTTTCGTTTAAGAAAGATTATTAAACACTATAGTCGCTAAGCAGCTTTGTTCCAAGACGTAAGGCAGGTCCAAGCCTCAGGCTGTTCAGATTTACGAGGTGGCGCGCTCGTGCTGGGCCCCTCCCCTGCGCGCCTCTCTAACCCCTTCCTCGCCTCAAAGAATGCGGCTCCCCTTGGTCACTCAATGTAACGGACTTCTGTTAGTTATGATCCCAGAGCAAGTGGTGGATTTCTCACAAACTGTTAGAAGTATATGAAGACCCTCGGCGATAACCTATAGGTTTTAAGGTGGATGTGGATGTATGTACGTTCTAGGTATTTCTCTTGAAAAGTAATAAAAAAACAATATATTTGTTTGTTTTTCAAGAATAAAATAAATACAGCAGAATAAATCGCTAGAAATTAAATGAATATTAATGGGTATTTCTGATGCATGTATTTTTTTGACCCTACTATCGATTTTTCTTGTAATATATAAAATTAAGTTTAATTATAATATCTACACTGCGACCTCAAAATATTTTTGATACAATTATAATATCTGCTGCGACCTCAAAATATTTTAATGTTAAATTGCACACAAAAAATCGATTGTTTTTTTATGCAACTATTAATTTGTATAATTACTTTAATTCTTTATATTTCAGCTGAAAAAAAATTATAACACAAAAAATTAGAAACAAATTAAGTAAGATCCGCAAGAAATGTTTGTGCTTAAACTCAGCTAAGTAGCTCGGTAGACAGGTGGCTCGAAGTTAAAAAGAAAAGTAATTTCGTAACAAACAATTTTATTCACAGTGATTTGCCGCCGGCAGGTTTTACGCGGTTTAGCGAGATGAAGCTGATACAGAGTGTTAATTGGATAATAGTGTACTGCCGACTAAAAATATTGATAAAGCGTAAACTGGACACTGTCGGTCTATTTGATACAAACGAGTGTAAACTCTACACTTTTTTAAAAAGAAACAAAAGAAAGAAATATTCATATTTGATTTTTAAAAATCATGTTTTAACAACGCAATTCATCGAATTCCGATGTTTATATTAAAAAAAACTATTAACGCATTACGTATCATTAACGCATTCTTCGTTGAAAAATATGAAGATTGTAGAATAAAAAATAAATAAATAAAGTAATAATAATAATAAAAAGTATAAATAATTGTTCATATAGTTAAATATGAACAATTTTTAATTCCCAAGTGTTTTTCCCTTTTACAAAATCTGAAATATTCACAGGAAATGAACACATGTGACAAGACACAGGAAATATTCACTAAAAGAAAGACTTTTATTACCAAATTATCCAATGCGTAAGTTAAAAAAAATAATGGCCTGGTTTTGAATGATGTCCTTTGAAGTCATTCAAGCGAGGTTTCAAAGCAATTATTTTGTATGTCCATTATATTAAGTACATGTAAATTGATATACCTTCTTAGTTCGTATAAACCTTCTACAATAATAGAATTATCGTGAAAATTTATAGTTCACCAAAATTCAGAAGAACTCAGCAGACAAACCGACTGATAGTGACTGTTATTAATTCTTTTGTAAAAAAATGTAGACTTATTTGAATTTATCAAAACTATCTATGAATCAACCCTTGAGTGTATGAGTTATATTATATCATCATCATTAAGTATAAATCGGGTGAATTCGAAGAACTAAACGACAAATAAAAGGGAAAGGCAAAGTCCATTAGTTTTCCAGAGATCGTCTCACGAGTTTCAATTGAGAAACATTTGAGGTGCAAATGTCTGCAAAGCGGCTTTGTATATACCATGCTGTCATTAAGGTTCTCTAGAAATCGTGACGTTCATTGCTCGACACCGAGTAATATATCGATTCTATATAATTTTACCGACTGTGTCGTATAGTTCTAAATAAAATTTATGTGTATTTATAGCAACTATCGCGAAAAACGTTTCCTAACTTGACATACTCATTGTACGAGTACGTAAACAGTCTTTACCTACTTATTTCACGTCCTTTAAAATCGTTATTTTAGGTCAAAATTAAATCAGTCCATTTTAAACGAAGACAAAGCATCACTGTTTCGGTGTTAAAAGGAAACTTTTACGGTTTAATTGTTTATGAGAAAGAATTATTACAGAATTTTTAAGTGTGCATTTATTTTATATCCAAAAACTCAACATTGGGTTCGAGATAATTATCCGTCACGAGGAGTGCGCTCGCTCGTAAATTCCACAGCTTTATTGTCCAAAGTCTTAAATCCGCGCATAAAATTGTCGCAAGCGAAATGAGAATGTCCGATTTAATTAGATGCGACTTCTATACGTACTGTACGTTGGCTTCATACTACAATATATTGGTGGCAGCAGTAGAGAAGCACTTTACATTTAACTAATTTAAAATGTAGGTACACTCGATTTTTTAATTAAAACAATATTTTTGAAATTGTAATTAATAGTATATAAATAGATTTTAATAATATGTAATTACAAATGATAACACGAGATTAAACACGGTTTTTAGTGTTATCATTTTACATGTATTTTATATTAGCCTTAAATTTGTTAAAATTATAAATAAATAAAGATTAATAACGTCTCTCCTCGGTTGAGCTACTGAACTCTACTCAGCAAAATAGTCACTCTATTCTGGTATATTATGTACAAAGACGTATAAAACGGGTGGATTAAGTTTCGCTTAGTAACAGCTGAAGGGGTATGTTGAAATATCAAAATGTATTTAAAAAAAAGGCTGATAGATATATGGCGTGCTTGCGGTATCTGTATAGCTAGGTGACTTATTTTGAATGTAGGCATATTTTATATTATTTAAGGATTCAGTATTTTTATTAAAGAGACTAGTTTAAAATGTTTTTTTATTAATGCAATTGGATTCAGTCCAGTTTAAGTTTTCATTGCAGTAAAGTATTCATGGTTATTATTTACCTTACTAATTATTTTGTTTCTACAAAAATTACATGTATTTTAAATATGTTTACCTACTGCTTGTCTTATATTTTTTAGTGCACTCCCCGCCCCGCGGCATACCACTCTCCGCTCGCTCGTTTGTTTTAAAACTACCCGCGAAGGTTTAACGAGATTACTCCATCTCGTTTTATAGGTCATCTCGCTAGATTTATTAAATCGTGATTTGTAAAACATTTTTCGTGTGCACAAATTAAACCCAATTCTGGCGTTCAATTAAATGAATTTGCTTGATTTTTTTTTTATACAAGATAGATCATATGCAGATTTTTTACCAAATTTTCAAAAATTAATGTGTATTTATTTTTATGACCATTATAAGTTAGGTGTGCGCTACGAGCACGAGCACTAACTTTACTGTTGTTATTGTTCGCCTCTTGGGAGCCACTACAGGCTAAGAGCGCGAAACCGAACATCAAAGACCGTATAAACGCACTTCATTCCATAAAGTTCCATAAGAGAGGCGTCGTCGGTTATACGATGTCCAACTTTACTGGAACTGTGAGGGCGCGTAAAGGTTCTCTGAAATAATCCTATTTGATAGAGGATTGAAGGGAAAAGGGGGGTCAAGGAAGTCTGGTTGTTCACATGGCCGCCGCAACCGCGCGCGATATCGACGCTCTCCCCATCTAAATGGAGGGCGGCTCACGAACTACCCGCAGCAATTGTAAGCAAGCAGCGTTCTCTATTCAAACTATCGCATCGCCTTCTATACGCCGTTTCGTACCGTATTGACGACCCCGGAAAAAATCTCAACCGTTTGCGTCTGGACTGTAAAATTGTTATTGATGGTAGGCAAATATTTCAGCTTGATAAGATACTGAAATTTTGGGTAGGGCTTACGGTATTCATTAATTTTACTTAAAGAAGGTCACAAAAATTACAGTTTATATACATGAGTACATTATTGGTCCGCGATATATGCGATAAAATCAAAACTGTTTATTACGTTTACGTTCCATACAGTATTCACGAGTTTCTATTCAAAACCTGATACTTTTTCAGTTTTCTTTACTTCTTGTTTATTAATTTATATTTTTTAACATAATATAAAGTAATGTACGTAAATTTTAAAAAAAATATTTTGCTGTTTTTATAAGATAATGAAGAATATTTAACAGCATTTATTTAAGGTAAGTCTACGTTGTTAATTAAAAAGAATAATAAGAAAAATATTAAGTCTGTTGTATATGCTAAATCGTATGAATTATTTTTGAAACTATTTTTCTTAACTTATAATTATTATATTAAAGTTATTATTATAAATTGTTGAAGTTGTAATAATTTTCATAGCCAATGATAATAAAATCATTAACATTCATAACTAGTCCATGAAAGAATTGAAAATTCAAACTAGATATTATATGTATTATGTGAATTTGCAATAGGAGAAATAGTGCTCTAAATGAAACAATGAAAATGCAACGCCGCTTTGCGAGGACATTTTCTACAATGAATTGTGACAGTGTAAAAGCTTTGTTCGTTCGGGAAATTAAATCTCAGGCCGAGTATTGCGTAAATTTTAAAATAATAATAGATTATTAGAAAGATAAAAATGGAAATATACATTTTATTTAGTTATTTTTATGTGTTATATTTTTAATGCTTACATATTTATCATTTGCCTTGGCATAATAATCTTGAAATTAAATGACATTTTTGATTGCATAGTTAGTTCAATTTTTTTTTTTTGGGTAAATTTAACACAGTATAGAAATAGTTGTAATTTAGTAGTGGCAGGGCACATTGCGCTTTGCAGTCATTTGGGCAGCCCGTCTGGCGACAGCAACCACCCCCTTACAGATTAGAAGATCACCGTAAATGAGTGAGTAAGGGATTCCAGAGCTCACTTTCTCCCAACCCCAAACCCTTATTCTCTATTCCACTACGGTCGGCAGCGCACTTGCTGCACCTGCAGCGTTGCTTAGTGTTATAGGCGGTGTTAGCCACCAACCATCAAGTGGACCGTCAAAGCCTGTCTATCAACCTTACCAAAAAAAAGTTGTTCTATTTTGCATTGAAGAATGTTAGCTTCTTTGAGAGCTGCCGGCACGAGAGCGAGAGGCAGATTTATATGCAGTATCACAGAGGCTCACGATGTGCCTATCGACGCGTGGATCCACGCGCGACCAAGGCGTGCCCTCACTGTGAATTCGCGCATTTTTACGGCATAATAAAAATCGTAAATAATGCGAAGTGAAGCAGACGATGTCGGGTCACGATGTGCCCCGGGCCGCGGGCCGTCATCGGGGATTGTGAATTTACGAGTACCCAACAAGTATCGCCTCCGACCAATCATGCCAGTCTTGATTTGAACGAAATTGGTGTACTTGTTTGCCCTTTGCTTCACTTAAACCATACCTTTTATACGTCTCTACTTATTCTTTTATCTGTTTTGTAATATGAAAATATTTATTTTATAAATTCTGTACTCTTATACGTAACGACGTGCATATGTACAGAATCCATCCATCATCTGACAGAATCCATACAAATAAGTAAGATTGAAAGGTATGTCTATTCAATTTTATCAATTTTATTTATCTTATTGAAATGTTTAAGTTTGGTATCCTTTCCTAAGTCCATATTTTTGCCAGTACCTTAAAACATTGATATTTGAATTGTTGTGTTTGCTATTCTCCGAAATCGCACTTAACAATTATTTAAACAGAACTTTCATTCGGAAAATTCAAAAGAGACATATTTTATCTTTCATTTCGTTACTTTAGTTTTGAATTTTTACGTGGCTTTGGTCGCGCTATTAACTTCATAAGCTCAAAATTGTCTATCATTGTTTATAAGTGTTATACTCGTATTATCCCACGTGTAGATATTTATTACCGACATTATACAGCTTATCCGTCCGTGATGTTTGTCCGTAACAAATTGGTAACAAACATCCAAACACATTCACATATCTTTATTTACTTTATTTATAATTTTTTTCTCATATATTACATAATTTAATATAAAAAATAAAACTCTTACCTATCCCTATGCTTGCTTCTTTCTAATCATAAATATTGTTTTAATTTGTAATTTTGAAAATTACTTAACTTTTTGTGGAATTCATGGAACCATTTCGAATACCTCTATTCTTGTCTATTTTTATTGCAAATATGACATCGATTTTTTTTTGATAAAGTAAATTCACACAGTTTATTAAAACCGACGTGTTAAAATAACGTTAATGTGCATTACCTAATAATCGCGTATACGACTAGTTATCAATACTAATAATAAATCTGTAAGGGTCGGTCATGGAGTAAGTTACTTTATTTTCAGAGATATCGTGTTTATAGGCTCCATACATGATACTGAAACTAAATTGACGATTTGTAGAATTTTTTTCTGTATGTATGTATGTTCCTCCATAACTCTGAAAAGAATTAACTGATTTTCATGAAACTTGGTAGATAAACATTTGGACGTACGGGACACAGGATAGGCTACTTTTTTCTTTTTCAACGCGGACAAATTTGTTTTTATTATCTGTAGTTGCATAAAAATCTAACAGATGGCGGTGTACGGCGCACGGGTACAGTAATTACTCATATATTTTCTTTTTCAACGCGGACGAAGTCGCGGGCACCAGCTAGTCTAGAAAATATAAGTATAATTACGTTATACGTTACAAGTGTATTCTCGTAAAAAAAAACTGAGTAAAATATACTTGAGCAATGAAAACGTTTTTATACAAAAAAATAATAATACTAGTATGTATGTAGTTTTATAGGAAAATAAACACGTACTTGCAAATGTCAATGAACAACACATCCTCATATAGTTTTACTGTATTACATACGTGTCTGACCTCTTTGGCCTGATTAATGTGAGTGACTGTGACTATGTCGATACTTTGTTTTGTTTTTCGTTAACCGACAATCCCGTTTTATTTTTAAATTTGAAAACACGATAGGCCACTTAGTGTAGCATGTCGCGGCCAATCGTAACTTAGCACCGTTCGATACGGCTGCCATATTGGCTCATTCTTTTTGGATGCAATTTACTGCACACTGCAGCCCCGGGGGCCTACCGCCATCGTCTGCCCGGAAAGACACTTGCCGATTTATTTACTGTACCGTATTCAGGAGCGTGCCTACTGCGCGCCATATTTTATGTTACCATGTCCTTACAGATCACCAACAATGCACAAATACATATAAAGTAACGCCTCCAATTCTGAGGGCCCGTATTTTTTTCAAAATGCCATTTTAATGCAACCCTCCACATATTTTGTATTCAGTGTGTCAGATTTATATTCTACTTATTCGGCGCTCACAGAATCGTCTTCCGACGTACGGCGATGTCGGTTCGCATAAGTGGGCTTGACCTGTTTACCAAAAAGGATTGCAAGTAAATATATGACTACTAATTTTACTCTCAGCATGAAGGCACAAAGTAACATTCCAGACGAATTTCTATTAAAATGTTTATTATAATACGTGTTTGTCTTCTACGAAAAATGTAATTAATTGATTCATTTTTATCCGAATCGGCGATTGACTTAGGAGGACAATGCCAATGTGACCTTATGAGTGCACGAACTCAAGTCGTTTATCTTTGTTGTCGCCTCGTGCGCTCATAAAGCTCGATATCAGTGCACTAATAAATAGAAGTCAAACGATTCCTGTTATAATTTAAATTAATTTAAAAGTAAATGTTTTCCCGTGATAACATTTACATTCTTAATGTCCACTCCGACCGGTATTCTTTCGGCTACGCTATTACAATATATGCTTAAGTTATTTAAGGTAATTGAGTAGATAAGAACGCTATCTCGCAACGATACCACAAAGATATATTGTAAAATAAATTGTATGTTGATTTTTTTTAATTCGAGTTGTTAATTTGAAAACCTTGTTGTGAAGCTAAAATGCATACTTACTTATAAATGTGGAATGTTCAATATTACTTTAAAAAAGAAAAAAATAACAGTTTTTCAGCCCAGTTTCCCCGTTGCGAGGTTTTCTCGTTCATAAACGAGTTTCATTTGTGAATAATGCAGACTCAAATAGTAATAGAATGAAGTGGTTGCGTTAAAATTTGGGTAATAAATATTTATGTAATAAATATTATAATTTATTTAATAAATACAATAATTTATTTAATAAATACAATAATTTATTTATTAAATATATTTCATTTTATTTACACTTACAAGCTGGTACAAATTATAAAATATTATACATTAGCGACCCGCTCTCGGCTTTGCCCAGGAACAAACTTAATTATGTTTTATTTTATATATAGAAGTTCCGCGAAAATTATCTGATGGTGAAAACCGTATCACAATCGGTTGCGTGATCTAGGACTAGGAGGAGTTAGCGGACAGACGCGGAAAGCGACTTCAATTTACTTATAGGTATACTATGCTCAGATACTATAAATTTGTTTAAAAAAATGTAATAATTTTTTTGATAAAAATCTGACATTTAGGTATTATCCAATGCTATGAAGAAATAGGTGAAATTATATGATTTTGATTTAAAATTAATTAATATTATTAGTACAACCTTATTGTAGTTGACTTCGTTAACTGTTTGTAACAATAAATAACCCACCTACTGTCAATACGTTTTCGGTGTTATTGTACAAGTTCCGTCTAGGAAACCTCTGGACCTTTGTCTATGTTTTCTAGACTTGGGTAGATGCTGAAAGCGCCTTTGGCTATATGTTTTCAGCTTAACATTGTTTCCTTTTCGATCTTTTCAAGTGAACGTCTGCTTTGAGCCGCTTTGTAGTCCGACATGTTCGAAACAATGGTCTGTAAAGTTAGTACAATATACTTTTTGTGGAAAATAATTGAAATGCTTCCGCTACGGAACTTTGTATTACGGAATGTCGTATTACGGAATGTATTCCTAGCCCTAAATAGTAACATACGAGTAGAACGAAGTATATAAATATGTATAAAAGACATTTTCGTCGCATACGCTTAAAACTATAGAAGCTTATTTCTAGAATATGACGATAAATAAATCGCATTTTGTTTTTACAAAACACAATTCTGTATAAAAAAATTAGTTTCCTTGTGATAATATCATATATTTCAAAAATCTAAAAAAGGAACATTTGCTAACTCTGGAGCTCTATAACTCTGGAACCGTTCACTTTAGTAAGATTAAGTAAGTTTGCAATTAAATGTAGATTATCTTTAGATTGGCACTTTTGCGCTAAACCGCATAGTTTTCGAAATATTTAAGAAAAACTGATAAAACCCAACTTCTCACCCCCTCCCTCCCAAACCCGACGCAAAAATGGTGTAGCTTTTTACCAAACAATAGATGGACTGTATAGAACAATTTGGAGCTGGAATGATACTTTTACTTTGAATGTTGAGGTTCTGGGTCTAATTGCACCATATAAACAGTCCAACGACTGACATTTTTATTTCACATTATTTCTTTGACTACTTATAAAACATCCAAATCACAGTTATAGATTAAGATTTTTTTATTTTGAAAATATTATTGTCATGGATGAAACTTGGTACACATAGCCTAACTACTCTACTAGATTACCACATACACATACTACATACACTAAAAAAGGATAACTACTTTAATTTATTTTAAAAGTATGCGTAATTCATGGGATAAACATTATCAGCCTTACCTATAAACGTTACTTAAATTTTAAGTAATACTTAGGAACCACTTAAGAAAATTTTTTACTTATAAACGTTGCTTAACTTTAATTTGTTGCTTAGCAATGTCTTAATGAACTGTCAAACACTACTTAAGAAGATACGTAGTGATTAGTTAATACGATGCTAAGAAGATGATTAGTTGATTTTTATAAGTAAGACAGTTTATTTTTAAAAATAGATATTGTAGTAATGAACTCTAATATTACATATTTTTGTATGAATTTACTTGAGACAAATTTGGTTGGAGTTCTAACCTAGATATGCCAATCTTTGCAGAGTAGATTATCCGGTAAAGTCTTTTTTCCATGTGCTGCATCGCCAGCGCCTAACCTATCCCTATAGCTTTAGTCCCAATTACTCGTTGGAATCGTTGTCCACTGTAATTGGATTGGCCCGGCAACCGGACTTGTTGGCATTTTAATTGTGCCATTGTGACGGCGGACACAGCTCGCCGCCTGCGCCGACACCCTCACCGATAGATAAACCACTTTTTACTGTGCGTACTGAGCTTTGCTAATGCAGCACTCTTAAAGCTAGCTAATTAATAATTTTCGGCTTTCCTTCAATGGTTGAGATAGAACAATACGTTCCCAACTGTTCCCACAGTAAAACTTGAAATCTAAAAATGTTGAACATTTTTAGAATACTTCGATGACGCCGACATCGAAGCGTCAACTATTTTGTCAAAGGGCTAAGGATGCGCTGTTTTCGGAAAACGAGACTTTAATGGAATGACTGACACGTATTTGTTGAATCTTATTCGAGGAACTTGGCGTGTCTTAAAATGTGTGGAATCTGAATCTAAAGCGGATTCTTGGTAAATGTGGCTAATTATAGGAAGCACAAAATCCTCGACAATCTGAGCTGATCGCCTTCTTAGATAAATATACATAAATACGCTTTCCAGAAGTGATTTCAAAATAATAGTAGACACTGTTTACGAACAAATTTTACTATAACTTTCAGTTAATATCTAAAAAGTTTCTTTGAAATAACACATTTGTAACTTTTGCAGAGAACTGCATTTTTATTTGTTATACGTTTTATGTTGAGATCTCTCCACAATAGAAAACACGGTGCGACAGGTCCAGAATATTTTATACAAATTTTAGAAACAAAAACAGGGGCCGAGTGACAGATACACTTGTTCGTATTGCTTATTTTTGCTTAGTGAGTTTTATCGGATACCAATCGTGAAGTCGCGGCATGTAGTAAGAGATGAATAAAATATCTGCGTTCGTCGCGCCTGCTCGCCCCCGAATGGGAACTTTGGATGCCGCTTTAATGGAGTTCTGAAGTTTGGCATTCGTTTCTATTATTGGGCGCGGAATTGTTTGTTGTCGTTAGCTTAAATTTCACGCACCAGTTCTCAGTTGTCAGATCCCATTAGACAATTTTTCAGTATTCTTCGAGAATTTGAACGCCTGTTCATTACCCAATACATCATCTTAACAAAAGCTGTCTAGTTGAACTCATACTGGGATTCATAACACATCCTGCTTGCTGATTCATCCGATCACAAATTATATTTATTAACTTGCTATTTGTAACTTACTATCAAAACGGATAAATGTCCAAGTGACTGATTAATAAAGTTGGTTCATTTCGATTATCTCTAATTATAAAATTTATTATTAAACTAGCTGGTGCCCACGACTTCGTCCGCGTTGAAAAATATTAAATAGCCTATCCTGTGTCCCGTACGTCTAAATGTTTATCTACCAAGTTTCATGAAAATCAGTTAATTCGTTTCAGAGTTATGGAGGAACATACATACATACATACAATACCTACACTTACAGATTTATTATTAGTATTGATAATCACTTTGTTAACTTAAAGTATTTTATTTAAATTGTTCGAATCAAAGCGTTCGTCGGTCATCTTTCTCCATTGTTCTATTTTGTTTTGCCGAATGTTTCGTGTCCTGCAGTCATTTTAAAAATTAAATTCTTTCCCTGTCTTCTACGAAAAGGTATCGCATACTTCGCCTTTGTATCACTTTTTGCACTATCCTCCACCTTGTTGTCATTTGTACATTATTTATGGCCATTGATTTAGCTTTCATTAAAAATAAAAGTATATATCATTGTATCATACAAGACTTCAAAATTTTTCGTATGTATTTGTTATTTGAGACACATGGTTTTTGCTTTTTTAACCGGTTAAGAGTTGGAGCGAAATATTGTTAAGATATTTAGTACATATATAGGCACCTAGTGTACAGTTATTACTAATTCCTAACTGTGGTGAAAGATCTGCTGATTTCTAAATAATAGACTTAAAACACATAAATCAGTTAGTGCCTCCGGTTGCTGTCAGTGCTGCTCGACAAGGTTCTATTTAACAGGGAAATTAGATTCAAATAAAGGTGTGTAAGAATTACGACGTGCTAAAACGTATCTTGTAATTTGCCTCTACACGTATCTTCGTAAACGTGATTTTGTGTCTGTAAATTTAACGTCAATATGTTTAAAAAAATGTTAGACAACTTACATCTGTGGAGCCAACACCAGGCTCTGAAAAACACCATATTATGTAAATGAATTTTCCTCTCTAAATTAAATGAAAAAGATGAATCCGAAAAGTTCTATTATGTCTAAAAGAGATATGTAGGTACACTACATTGAAAAAAAAAAATAATCATACAAAGTAAAATAGAACTCTTCACAGATCAATGCTACTATATCTATAAATAAGATACATATGTCAAACATTCCTCGTAATATAAAGTGAAGAAAGTATAGATGGGAACGAAATTAATTATAGTTATTTTATTTTAAGGAATTAGAAAATTTTCTCAATCGTACACTCAGAATGCTGACAAACGAGATAGAGCGATCTTGCATTAAATTAAAGCAGCAGATACTCTTTTTTGGTGTAGTTTACTCGTAACGAGTAGGCACTTGTAGGCAATTAGCTTATTACATCTTATTTAAATTATACTGTCTTCTGTAGTTCCGTCAAACAGTAGTTTCCAAGAAATAAGATGGAATTACATTCCGTGTATGTGGGTATTATCGCTGTATTATGGGTCATTGATAACCTTCTATGTTTGAAGTGCTTAACCGCCTTAAAGGAAGACTGGAGTTGGGTAGTAGAGGTATAGATAATGTTACTTGATGAATAATCTCATTATAAATCACAAAATATGGGATTATCATGGGATTATAATAAAACAAAAATAGTATGGACATATCCATTGTATTTTTCAATAAATCTCAACAACGTTCTCTATCAAAGCAAAGAGTCAACGACGCCGACGGACTGAACCAGTAACGACGATATTCCATAAAAGTACATCGATTTCAAGTGTTCAATTAAATTAATCAAGCGAATTGATTAAATGTCAGGCACCCAATTAAATTATCGATGCCGGATTGCAGTTGTGTTACGAGTGCTTTTTGAAGAACTTTAGACAGTTAAATAGTAATGGACGTGCCACTACAATAACAAATCAGGCTTTTGTTAATTCCTTCTACATTTATTGACATCTTATACGCTTGCAGCAATGCCGAGATTCTCCTAGTAACCTTACGCGCGGCGTCGCGCGGTGTAAGTCTTTCATCAACATTTTTTTGATATATGCGTTTGCCGTCTCAACCGCGCGGATCAACTGAACCGCGTGCTGACGGGCGGTACAAGTCGCAGCGCGCTGCGCGGTTATGTAGACAAGAACCACTGTATAGTTTGATCTTGTAACGCGCGGTTATGTAGACAAGAAACATTGTTTAGTTTGAACTTTAGTTCCGCGCGGTACCGCGCGGTCATTTCAACAACCTTATTCTACCTAGCTCGACAATCCCTAATTTTCGCTGTCACTTGTGTATCACAAACTTGATAAAAAGCTGTATATTAAGCTAACATTTTTCAAATTTAATGATTTATTATAGTTTACTTTAATTATATTAAATGATTTTTTAACTATACATCGGCGCTACAATGTCATAAGGAACATATTGTGTACATCCATAACATGTCGGGCTCAATTAAATATTTATCAAATGTACGTAAATTTAAGATCTAGTCCATTCCACTCATTTATGTGCCGATTGCGAAGTCACAGCGGGCTTTTAGTTTCGGGGTGATACGCTTCGCACTCCGCTTGCAAGGCTTGCTTCAATTTGAATACTGCACCAAACATCTCACTGTAATATATTTAGGGTTCGGAACACATCCGTCTAGCTCTAGGCGGCATAGCGTTGCAACTTGCGACTTCGATGGCATATGTACCAATCTTTAAAATAGTGACAGATGTCACGACTGCTGCCATCACGCTTTTCTTTGTGTATCATAGATGCCATGTTTCCAACATAGTTCAGTACATTACAACTTCGTAGCGATCGTGTAGCCAGCGTCCGGCCCGTTGAATATATTCCGATGACTTTATGCGTATGCTTGTTCATACTAAAGCAGATTTCCTTACATCTACACAATAGTTAAAGTATGTACATGTGACCAGGTTTGCGCTTTGTCACAAGTGCGAATTATTTTGTTGTGAGCGGTTCTTCTACATTGTTACATTGAAGATGTGACCATCTTGTCACGAAGAGCCTCTTGTCATGACAATAATATGAATATTATAATTGGATAAAATATTTAAAATGTTTTTAAGGAAAACAGTAAATGTTGGTGTTATTTTATATTATGATGCTTAGTTACAGACTACATAACAATTAGAGCAACTTGAGCCTTTGAAGTAAAAATAAATGCTGTAGGTTAAGCAAGCACTACTCGCGTCATCTGTGGAATGAATTTGGAATCAAATATTATGCTTCCTTGGACGGAAGTCCAGGATAAAAGTAAGGTCATACCAGGGCATGGCCAGTCTATGCGCCTAGTTTCATAAAATTAATTTGACATGAAATGTTTGTGCTTTTACTTTTGCAATATTCAGTAGATATTGATTTATTAAAGATTATAAATCTTGAGCAGGTGCACAAAACTGAATAAATACGTGTGTATGTTAGGTACATATAGGTTATGATTACATAATTGCGCCTTATTATCTTTACCGCCCGAGCCTTTTCACGGCATTCTTTTTTTATAATAATGCTGAGACTCATTTTGCGATACTCTAGAAACCTATAATTTTCACTTTTTTTCCACTGCGTAAACTTGTTGGCCCTATTGTGGCTACTGTTTGAAATGTATATTCGCAATTGAATAACCTTTTTTAAAATATAGTAATCAGCCGTTGTTGGATAAAGCATTGCCTTACATTTTATTCAAGTTATTTACAAAATGTAACAAAGTTTTGCAATTTAATAAAAAGTTTATAATTTGAGCAGTATTTTGCAGTGATTTTACTATTATATGTACCTACTTGAATTTCCCCGATGCGTGTCGGGGTTTGGTTGTATTCAGTATGTATACTAAACACAAGTAAATCTGACAATTTAACTTTATGTGCTTGCTCACTATATTATTTTCATATAAAACAGACACAACACAAATAGTTTTGTATCGCACTTTACATCGACATCAAAATAAAACAAATTTTTATTTCCATCGTATCTAAAGTGTGACTCCAGTGAAAAATGAGAATCATAAGCATTATTAGTGTTTGTTCTTTTACAACAGAAAAACACAAAAACCTTAATAAAAAAGCTAAGCTACTGTCTTGAAATCAAAACAGTGAGTGCATCCTACAAGTGTTGTTCATTGTTTAAGTACGTAATTGTCACGACTTCATCTCATTTATGTCTGTCAGCCAAATATAGGCTTATAAACAACTGGGCCTGTTTTATATCAGCACCTAATATTATTTTAAAAATCATTCGTCGATTCCAACATTGATTCGTATTGTGTGTGTTAAAATATGGTATTTAAGTACGCTTAAATAAAACGCCAAACTGAGTGTGAGTGCTTTCGAAAGGACTGATCTCGTTATCCTCCCTTGATTTAAATGTCTTGACAGTTACAAATTTTATTTGTCGTTTTGTGCTGCAGCTTTTATATGTAAATTTTATTTCACGAATTATCCAATGGAAGTTTTACTCAAGAAGAGTCGGATTACTCTCAGCGTTTTAAGATTTTGAATAAGTAATACTAATAGGTTCTTTTCAATAAGTGCTTTTTATTCAGTCGTGAATTTAAGGAAGTGTTACTTTCTTGTTAAATAAATCGATGCAATATTGTGATTTCTATATCATTTGCCATTTTAACAAAAACATCACTATATAATTTATATTACACTACACCTATATTTATTTATTTAATATCTAACACGTATTTCTACACAAGATGTTAACAATGTCTGTAAAACTTTATTAGGTTTGTCTAGACTGGACATTTTATTTCGCGCAATGACATTATGACAACATTACAATTTTTCAACATGCCCGGATATCTGCAAAAATAAAAATAATTATTAACAATTGGTTCAGGTTGAATTCGCTTTTAAGTTATTCAAAAATAATTAATGTAACTAAAAAGATTACGATTACTACACTCAAGAGCCTGTTTTTTTTTTGGGTCTATTTGTCAGTAATTAATGTAAACTAAAAGAGTAAGTGTGTAATTTAAAAGAGTAAGTGACTGTCGTGTATAAGAAGGGTGTTCTTTAAATAGAGGTTTTATTTATAATATGTTCTACAACATATATTGTAGTATATTGTAAAAACAATAAATTGAAATAAGAATATATCGGTAAAATGAGTTTCATTCCATTTACATTCTTGCACTTCAAGACATTCGTCATCTGAAAAAACCTGTGACTTGTCGTATATATTTTATATTGTATTAATTATCACTGTAATACATTTTTATTAAAAGCAATAAGTATACATTTTAATGTTAACAAGCCTAGTGAAGCAACGAATAATAACACCGTATTAATTATAGTAGTAATTATTCATCACAAATTAGTCAATATTTACCTACTTAATATACTTGAACGATGCATTCCATCCATCCCATATACATATGTACAGATGTAACAATTCAATTATGTACTGATACAACAACTTATGGAATATTATGGATAAAGCTTATTGTAAACAATTGTTGTTCGCATCTTCCGCCGTGGCGATAAGTAGTAGTAGAAAAGGATTCTAGGGTAAGAAAAAGTATTGCACGCACTCACTTGGCCACAGAACACCCATAATAAAAATAAATAAGATTTATTTTCTAAAACTTGTTTTTCGGCTTTTGGTGCAAACACGCTAAGACCGAGTAACTTTGATATCTCCATATATACGTAGTATTTTTAATTGTATTTCAATTTCAGTCCACAAAAATACTATTTTTGTTATTTTGTTTATTTTATAAAGAATATATTACATTTTCATTAGTTTATAATCATTCCCTTTAAAGTTTAAGGCGTTTGTTTTACGGTATACTGTCATCCGATTACATCTCAGTTATTTTAAATTCGATTCAAATAGTTTCTTACTTAAATTTTATGTAACAACTTTTGTGCGCGTAAGTCTTTTTTAATAAGTACATTGATGAAAACAACTTCGTCATGTCGTGAGGTTCTTGCTCTCTTATTGTCAATCAATTTACCGACTTCGTTAAAATTTATAAAGACATCGTTTTGTCACAATGTTTATTTGTTTCCAGATAAGTGCAATTATTGGTAAATTACTTCTGTCGAGCTTGTTTTTACTGCGGATCCACACAACAGGAATTTTGTGAAGTGTACCTAGAAATTAAATATTTACTCAGCCTCTTTTTATTTAGATTTTGAGAAAAGTAACCCTTGCACTTCCCCATAGTACAAGCAATATCCACATTACCTCAAAAACAACAGTTATTAAAGGAAACTGACAAGCAAAGTTACTTTTCCACTGTTTATCCTGCTATACTCGTATATTGTGTGTTTCCCCATGTAAAAATGTGTGTAACATAATTATATTAATTATCTTATGTGATGTAATAAACGACAAGATATTTGACTATCATCCTTAAAATTATTTTCATGATTATGATTGTCATGCTTAACCTTCCTCAGACAGATTCAAATGAATTTAGTGACACATTAAAACACAGCTTACTTTTTATGGTAATGAATATCCATAGAATATACTAATACTTTAGGTATAAATTTATTTAATAGTTATCAACATCAAGCATACTAATACAAATACGCGATAATTAAATATTCATACTAATAAATTGATAACGAAAAAGTGTTAAAAAAGAGTGTAAGATTAAGCGCTTGGCTAAAATACTCAAATACTAAAATTAATTTACGCAGTAGATAAAGACTGATAGTCAGTAGGCACAACACGAAACAAACGGAATGTAAGACATGTGAGTGAGTGGTACGAGCACTTAATTCGATAACATACGGAACTCGATACCGTAGGTACCTTCAATAAAATGTGAGAATAAAGAGAAGAAATCATGTGCTTGCCGTCGAAAAGTTGTCGAGGATAGCTCATTCACATTGGATAATAATTACAGGAATAATAAATGTTTACAAAAGTAGTCTGTGTACCAGCATTTATGTGGTATGTATGTACATTGTAGTTGAGCGTAGAGCAATTTTCACGTCACTGTGCACTTTGTCATTATGCATCAGGATCGTGACGCCTCGAGACAACTCGCAATTATTATGTATGTAAAAGAAATTCTTTCTGTTGCTGAACAGGAACTGCATGCAGCCGCGTTTTTTTAAATATTCGTTGTTTATAATTTTTAATTGTTTGTTATTTAAAGCAATTAAAACTTTATTTTTAAAATGGAATTTAATGTACTAGAAAATAATTTATATCTCCGCGTCGACAGTTCAAACAAATCTTGTCATTTTCATCATGCGTCCTACAAATGCTTCATTAGTAATATTTAAATACAGATGATCAACAAATGTGTTAATTATTATTGTCTATGCGGAGCATCTCCCAAGACGTCGCTATTCCTGAAGTTCACATTATTATAACGAGCTAGCGGCGCGGCGGTGCTGTGCAAAGCAAACTGTGCCCACGGCCGCTCGAATAACCGATACTTTGCCGTAATAGCCGCGATCGAGGCATGCGATAACAAGCCGCCGATAGCTGAACCCGTATTTTATTTATATATCAGCTCGCCTCTTTTTCAATAACGCTTTTTCCCTCTCGCAGCGGAAATTTTGCTCTTTTATGGCATGGGGGCTATGCTCGTTATTTACTAAGGTAATTATCCGGCCATAATGCTGAATATTCACGGGACAAATTGTCGGACCAAGTGACAGTTCCCACCAAGGTGTCGTTGATCGCCTTGAACTTTGTAAGTAAAATTTACGCTATGCCTGCTTATTCCCTTTTGCTTTTTTGTTGCTCATCATTGATACTTATGCATCGGGTGATTCATCAATGTGGGTCAGTATTCCCCTTACAGACCTTATAGTAAAGTAATTGATTCTTCAAACACCCAAGAAATTTCCCAAAACACACACCATTTTCTTTACACTAAGAATTTTTTTTCTCAATAGATCTAAAGGTTCCATAATGACTGATTTCCAACAAACTATTGACTACTTTTATTAGTTATCTAACAATAAAATATTCAAATATAATGGATACAATTTCGTGTTCTATGTGAGTTTAAATTTACTTTCTACAACTTTACAATCTGTGGATGCAGAAAATCGACGGGGTAATTTCCAACAAAAGGGTTTCAATTCAATCCCAAGTTTGCGATGTGTGCAAACTAGGTACCTACCCAGATAAGAATATCTGAAATGTGGCTTATTAGAACAAATCTTTATCTCTTGTAACTCAAGACTTTTCATTGACCCATCTTGAAGGATCACATAGTAGATTGCTAAACTTTTTTCATTAAGTAGCGTTACTTAAAATAATCACGAAGCGATTTCAAAAATTAATATGTGTCGTAAATGTGTTCACAAAGTAAAATTTTTTTATTGAAAAATGACCTTCAATATTTATTTTAAAATGGAAGTGTCAGAGCGTTATCATTGGTAAAGGCGTTCCCTACCAAGGTCCGGATCCCCTGGGGCGGCGCGGCGGTTCATTAAGCAGGGTGTCGAGCCACCATTGTAAACATTTTTAATTCACGTGTCCGAAGCACACGCCTTCCGATTCTGTTATTCCGAGACTGTAGGGAAATTAACGCTCACTAGAAAATTAACGCCACAAATTTTATCATCATTTACAAAGTGCACTCAAAGAGTAAGTTTCATTTATGAGCTTAATTACGTTTACGTTCCGTTATACACAAATTTCAGACAGGTAATGATTTTACCTTAAATTTCATACTCATCAACGTTTTTTAAGTAAATAAGCGACCATATAAAAAAATAGTTATTACCCATTTCGAAGCTAGACTCGAATACAGCAAAAAGTTAATTGTTTTGATTGCCAATACACAAACTACGTCCGGCCGTCTGTCCGTGGCAAGTTATCGCCTTAGAAAAGCGTCCGATCTTAATTAGTTTTCACGTGTTTGAAGGCGCCTAGCGCGATACCATCTCTCACTTGTTACAATTTGTTTTCCGTTGGCACCGTTCAAATCTTTTTGTTTTACCGGTTTTTTTTCGGATGCTTCCCGGTGATGTATGGTGATTGGCTCCCTTGTCCCGGCGGCTGTGTATCTTGTTTATCATCACGATAACCCTCACGGTGTTCGTCCGAGAAACAATGTATGAACATGCCCGACGTGATCAATGTTTTCGGACGCTATTGATTTATTTTATTCATACATTACAATTAGAGAATGCTATACACGATACCTCGGTATGCAAATGCCGGGATAATTAAGCTTGTAAATTGTAAACAGGATTTAAAATATTTAGTCCCGCAAATACCAGGATTGAAGTGATCTTTTCTGATTATATGCTGTAAACCAATAAGTAAAATCAAATCAGTTCTAAAACCTTTTTTTTATTTGCTTGGATTTTATTATTTAGTAGCTATCTCGTAAATAGCTTTAATGTTATCAATAAAAAAAATATAAATATTGTTTTTCCTACCTTAGAATGTCGATTTCCATCCATTGGGCGAACGCTAGTCCCAATAACACGAGCAAAATTAATTTATATATATAGGTACAGTTCATCGACCTATATAATCTATGCAATATCCAGTTTTTGTCGTATTGTATACAATGCTATGAAAAATGTTCTATTGTTAAAACAGTACGATAACATGTCCGTTGCCTTGTAAGTTTAACAAGAGTTACGATGAATCGCCATTCCCGGCTCACCACAGCCATCGCCGTGTAGCTATGATTAGGTATGAATCGTAGATCACGTGGTAGATTTTTTGGTTGAATAATAATTCGACACTGCCAATTTTTAATTTATAACGTGTCAAATATTACTTAGCCAATCCTCCTTATTTTATTAAATTGCATGCCACTGCCAAAATCTTATATTTTTGGCTTCAGTTTGTAAACGTCAGGCTCATCTTAATAATGACGAAATAACTGATGTATAAACGATGTTTTTAACTTTTGGTGCACACTTAATTAAAAGTAAGTATTCCCCTTTTCTAAATTGTGTTTTATGTGTAAGAAATTTTTATTAAAAGAAAAAATATGAAGGGAAATATTTTAACTTCTGTTAGTTTTCTAAAAATAAATAATTGAAAACATAATTTACCTAACAGGGAAATACGATATTCATTTATTTTCTTTAATTCATATATTTGTAGGAACTCTATAAATAGAAATAGAACCTTTCAGAAAAAAGGTTGTTATTAAAATCTGAGATTTTCTTGTTGAAATACTTTCATAAATACGATCCTGTTTCTGGTCATCGCGTCTAATCCGTTCGCCGCAAAACTGTGTAAGTTCGCGGTCCGTCGATAAACAGACGCAGGCCGAGGCAAATTGAAACCCGACCGAGTGTGAAATGACTCCGTCCCGGCTTCCTGTCAGAACCCCCACATATCTAATACTCCGCCTCTCTGGATTTCAACGCTTCAAACATGATCCAATTGTTTGAATGTCTTAGTCCATTCGATAGTTATTTGACATTTTAACAAATTGCTCCAAAAAACACAAATTTGTATAGTTTTTATACACAAAGCATGCTAAAATTCTCACATAGACATGGTATTCCGTGGTTAGGCACAAAACCAACTCCTTATGTACCATACCACCGTTTAATAAAATTACGCGTACTGTGTGTATTAAGGAATGCTTTCAAATTTATTTGAAACCTGCACCTTTTTGAGTTATGGATGGTGTTACTTGTTACCTCTTTTGTTTTAAAACAAGATATCTTATAGTATGGTTATTTTAGTTCATTTATCACAAACAATACTATTAATGAACCCAAGTTTCGCTCAAGAAGTTTAATGTTGCCATCAAAACTGAATGAAGTGTGAAATCGCGGTGAACTTCTCCAAATGTAGTAATGAGCATGCAATTCGTTTTTCCTTACAAATGGGCGTCGTTCTCACCTAGCTGGAGCAACAGTTGGGATGTTGGATGGTACAAGAGAGAAACGGTTCTGTTGCATACTGTGATATTTCTAATTATAAAATACTGTTTACGCCTGTTTTACTCGGGTTCACGAGGTGCATAGATCATATAGATTGCTCTGTTGTCGGTAAAATTTCGAGACAATATTTGGTGACTTAATTCCCGGTTACGGCAAAATGGGCTCCGGTAAAACACAATGAAAATGTAACGAAGTTTTGTAAATATACTTTTTACAAAGCATGATTTTTATTTCGTGCAATGCAAAAAAAAATCTAAATTTCGTTTCTATTCTATACAGATTTTTCTATTTTATTTTAAATCGATATGATTTATATAAACATTTGTAACGAGCAAAACAGTCATATTTATGAATATGACATATATGAATTTAAAAAAAATAAATGTTTTTATTAGAAATCTGAATAAAGACTACCCTCTTGTGTGTTAGTCGCCATCTTAAATTAATATGTTGTACAGTGGTTTTACATTAGTAAATAGTAAATAGGTGAATTCTAGTTCATTCAAATAGGTACACCTCCTAGTTAATAGTAAGGTAGACACCAATTACTTAATTTACATAAACTATTGAAATAGTGATAATTTAACTGCATATTTTAACAGTTTAGATGTTGGCTGAATTATTATAATATATTATTACGTACGTGTACGTTAATTCTTCGATAAAGAAAAATTAAATCTTATAACTCGCGCCGCACATTCAAATCCTTGTTCAGAAATCAACCGTGGGGCACTTCAACTCGGCAAGCATTCACAGCTCGAGGTGTCGCCGACGTCTTCATTATCTCTGCCACTAGAATGCAACAATTAACTCGAGACTCTTGCTCTTTTCACTTGTCATTGAATACTTTCTACATCTGTTGCTAGTGTCTAGTTGAAAACTACTAATATTTATTCTGTTCGAGCGTTTAACTGCAATATCAGAAGGAACATCATTAGAGCCTAATAATGGGGGTTTAAATATAAAATTGTCAATTTGAGTTAAAATTAATCCAGCATGGTGTTTGATTTCAAAGTAAAACTATTTTCAAATGAAGACTATAAAATTTTAAATTTAAAAAGATAGCATTTGATTGTTTGACTTTAATTTTTTTTACAATCAGCTTTTAACGTGGGACTAACGCTGCAGAAACGCAACAGAAATAAGATTAGATATCAGACATGTATCTAAGGTATACAACGAGGGTAGTAAATACTTTGATTAAAATAATATATCGCTAAAATTTGGTGATCTATGCAACACATTCGGCATTGTCATCTACTTTTTTTATGAGCGGATGTCAACTTGTCAATTATAATAGAGTTTGAATGCGTACATTATAGATACCACTACGCTACCATCTAGCAATAGAAGGATATCGGAAATGTAACGAGAGATGAAATATAATATCATCTCTAAAGTGGAGGAATACTCTGATTAATGAAAACGTTTTTCTGTGATAGATTCCATTGCAAACGCAACGCTTTTACTTAATTCTGCTTATAAAGCTTTCATCAAAGAATGTTGTTGTCATTTAGATATAAGCCCATTTGGTTAATTGTATCATGTCTCAATTTTGGGCCGTTTGATGGATATCCTTTTCCATTAGCGGCGGGAATGTCTTAATTTCTCTATAGTGAGTATATAAGTGGTCCGCAGGTTGGTTTAATCAATCAAGAGGGCGGTCGGCGGCGGACGGCAAGGCGTTTTATCGGTACAAAGTGGCACCGATTGATCGTGTCGTGGCCAGCACCTCTTATCTTACTAATTATTAGAATTAGAACTCTATTTTGAGTCACATGACTAATAGGGCAAAAACTATGTAACATTTTTTAAACTTGTAGTTGGCAGACTATTAAAGCTGCACTTAGTAAAATGTGATGGTGATGTTTTTCATTACAAGATATGCATATAATTCACTTTTTTTAACGACAGATTGTAATTAATTTCTATGTCTGACGAATAGTTGGACTCAAATATTTATTAAATATTATTTCTGATTTTAATGACATTTTCATATTATTTAGAGAATTTCTTCCGGTGTCTCCGGCTCCGAATTTTTTTAATTTACATCAGAATGTCTTATAATTAATAATCAGAAAAACTAGACTTAAATCTATGGAGAGTTTTCGCTACTAATAGGTTAGTATTGCATTAAGAATAATGCTATAGCTAACCTATTAAAACGAAGTAGCCTAAAATATCAAGACTATATTTTTGTTACTAGACTGATAGTGTACACTAAGTGTACACTACAGAATAATGTATTGTAAGTTGACTTCTTTGAAAAAGTTTGTACTCTGCCGTTAATGTTTACAGTGCAATAAATGCGCGGTTAATGAAGGGGAAACTTTATGTGCCCGTATGTTGTTAAAAATGCAATTAAAACAAGTTAGCGCTGTATTAATCGAGTACGACCAAGCTACTTTGTTTGCATCTCACTGTAAAAAGCAATTTCTTCTGGCAGCGCCCACCGAGCACCCCCGCTAAGATGTCTACCTTAATCACTCATATTTATGTGTATTTTTATGATATGCGTTAATGAAAGTCGCCCTTTAAATTTTACATTTGACCCCAGTATTAACGATGAGTAAAGAGTTACGACGAAAGCATTTAAAAATGTAATAAAATCTTCCTAAATAATACGACATTTATTATTCACGGCTATCGAGAATATGGAATAAGTTACTTTACCAACAGTTGAAGGCCTGTTGTTACAAAATATATATTGAACCATATTCAAAGTAAAATTTATCGGTATTTGCTTCTTGTCACAATTCTTCTAATTTATCTTTTAAAAACGGTATCCCGAGGCATAAAATTGTAGGACAGACAGGATGATTTTCGCGTCATCCAAACATAAAAGCCGTAATCGTAGCGCATCGACTGGAACTAATACGGGAGAAATGGAATGAGATAGGAGCTAAGAAGGATCGTAGAAAATAATTTATCCGAGACGGTAGAACAAAGGGCGGGACACAATAGAACAAAAGAAGCTCCAGTACGGGCCTGGTTTGTTTTCTAACGGAAGCCTAATATAGGGAATCGATTGGTTGCGCCATCAGGACACGTTTTTTTTACCGCACACTATAAATCTCATCGCTTTTTTAAAAGTGGAACGAAATAGTGGGTAACTTGTCAAAGTTTGGGAAATTATACAATACCTTTTCTTATATGAACTCCCCAATAATTCTAGAAATGATGCACTATTCGTATCCGTAAGTCCAAGGTTTTCATAACTTGAAATTATGTATTAGTGCTACTACAAATGAACACGTGTACTGATTACAGAAGTATGATATTCACGTAGTGTTTGTAGCAATATATTTGATGCTTCGTAGAATGGAACAAATCGTAAATGTTCCACTGCAAAAGCTAATAGAGAAGATCACAATTTTAATATTTTTATATAATTTTTAATATTTACTGAGCTGAATCATTTCATGTCATAATCACGGACAGCTTAAACAGTACATGTCCAGTATACATTTATATTTACCTAATCGTAGACTGATTATATTGGTGACTTAAATAATATACGATTTTGTTTTCCCATTTCCAATAAATGAACAATCAGCGCAAAACTGCGTTCATTTAATCATAATACTTGCTACTTTAGAGTTTATAGTACTCAAATTCATTCTATATAATTAATCTCCAACAGGGATTATATTGTTTCATTATAAGACCTTCAATTTGAGAATAATAAAACGAGTTGTTTATTAATTGCACCGTAAAAGCCACGGCCATTCGCGTCCACAGACTTTATTTTCTAAATAATCACTTTTTAATTACCAAGAAATTCATAAAATTTATTAACAAACAACAAGGATAATTGTATTTTACTTACGGGCAGTAAACGGCATTCATTTTCAATTTATTAAGAAGAATTAATTGGTTCTATAAAATTTCTCTTCGTGAAGTGTACAGTATAACAGATATACATTATTATAAATACTTTGAGTTTTGTTGGAAGTTTTCGTTCCTTATTCCCGGTATTCCAGGCTAATATCGAACGATAAAGTCGGTCGGGCAGCGCGTGACGCCGCGGCCGAATTATGCCTCGCGATAAAACCCTCGTGCCTCCAGTTGTTCACAGAACTTCCAACTAGGGCACGATGCCCACACTATTTTCTATTCATTATTATCGGATTACAGGCTCACCGATACGCCCGTAGTTCAGGATTGCACGAACTCAGTGTCGATGCTAGATTTCGCAACCTCTAAATCTATCCAGAGAAAATGTACTTATGTATTCCTCGTGATTTTATTCCATGCGTATTTCTGCGTTATATGCGCTAGGTTTTTGTGGCAAAAATGTTCTAGTCTGATGACTTATCACAGCGATCTTGTGGTCATCGTAATTTACACTTATAGTAGGGCACGACTGGCGTCGTCGAAACGTCTTCGTTGCGCTCATATATCTTATTAATGAGCGACTGTGATCGTGCAAAGGATTAGGTCCATATACGGAGGTAATATCAGTACTCTATGGAAACAATGCAAGCTACACTTTTTAGTTATTTATAAACCAACAGCAAACATATTTATAAATACATACATGGGATGTCTGCTTCTTACTTTCGTTTGGTTTTTCTAAACTACAGAATGACTTTTGTTTAATATGGCTTATGTATTACATATAATTTAGAAAGTTTCTCCCGAACGATATGCAAGAGAAAGATACCGACCAGTATAAAGAAATATTATTCCAACGCTTTACATATATTAGATTTTTGCAAATTTACTTTATTTAGGAATGTAAGAAGAACTATATTTAAAAGCGCTCGTAGAGTACCTAGATCTAGTTAAAATGGAACACAAAATACACTGTCACGTGAACTAAAGGGGCTTAATACAAGCGAATAGGTAAACCTATAATCCAGCTTAGAGGAAAAGGATTACACATGAAAGCCTAATGCTTCGGTACCAACACCGTTATTTGATCCTTTAACGTCATTTAGGGCGATTGCTCATGTACCTAAGCAATGTGTTACTTATGTTTGCTAAACGATCATGTTTTTTTATTTTCTAAATTTCTTTTTGAAGGATTAGTAATTACACTTTACATTAAAATATAATTTTTTCTGACTACTGTGACAACAAAAGTGTGTTTATTTCAAAATGTCCGTCTAACCTTTCATCATTATATGGAATAATAACTATAGTCTCCGCATACGAATAGGATGCATACATATTTTATCCACGGACCTACAAATTGAAACATAACATTTTCAATGTGTGCGTCTTCTTAAAACTGTTTCGCAGAATATTACTTACATTACTACATTATTATAAATATTTATTACAAAAATGAAAATAATGTTAAGTAGCACAATGGTTTAATTTATAAAAGTATTTTTATTAATATTAATTGATTCCAATGATTACCAAATATGTCATCAATTAGCCTTTAGTTTTAATTAATTTTTATTTTATTATCAGCTTTCTTGCCCGAAATATTTTTAATCTAGTATGAACATTAGTCACCGTGTGAGCAGCCTAAACGCGGTTCGGTAGCAAATTATTGTTCACGCTACAATAGGAGACATTTATACAGAATTCAACAATGCGTACTTGCCTTAAAAGACGAAGCACCATTATTAATGGGAAGACGACGATGTCGGCATGCGCTACGAGTACGAGTACAGTCGGACACACATCAACTCAACCGAATCGTTGTTCTTATTAAGATTTACATTGATTGAATTTGATTCCGTTAATCAATTTATCAATCATTCGATAAATTTAGTTTGGTAGCATTTAATCTAATTAAACTGATTCATTGGGATTCAGGATAGTGCCAGTTTGCCATCGTTATTATTATGTAATACATGTAATATAGTCTAATATCAGGGATAACTTGGTTATTACAAAAATACATTTAAAATAAATATTTTTATTACCCAACTTTTCTCGATAACTTTATATTTCTTTACATTATTGGATAACTTTATAAACGGAAAAAAGAAAGTTACTCAAAATATAAATTGATCGCTTTAACATTTTATGATTTGTTGAATCTCGACATATATCAAACAAAAGAATTACCATTTAAAAAAATCGCTAAAATAATATTTCCCAACTATGAAGTTTCTAAAGTAATAAATAATTACCCAACTGTGGAATATGGTAAAGAGTCATTCTGTAATGTCTCCTTAATGTCCAGAAAAGCCCTTTGTACAGTTATTTGTATCTTATCAATATATCTTTATCAATGCACGTACTTAGTATCTCGTATTTGTCCACATTTGAAGGATTTTCAAAACACTTGTATATAATAATTTTATAACTTTAATAACGAAAAGGGACGAATCTCAATAAATTACATGTACCTATAAAGCTTCTAAGATTAGATACTTTCCAGGCTCATTAAATTAATATTTAACACATAGGTATATAAGTATTGCATAGTTTTTAAATTTTCGATTAATTAAAATATCATAATAATAAGTAAGACATGCAAGTGTAACTCTCGTGTTCATTTATTATTCGGTAGGATTTTTTTTACAACAATTATAAAATTATCATAATGCTCTGCTAAAAACGTGATCTGATCTGTTTTTAATTTGACTTAGGATCTTGGGCACTTCAGATGTGCGAAGACAGTAACACTGCGGACAACAAGCTATTGTTTGCAAATCGCAACAAAAAGCCTGCACTTAACCTGTCTTTAAATAATGAAAGAGAAATCTATACTCTCAAAAATGTAAGCGTGAAAAGGCAAGAAAACCGTAAGTCACTCTTCGGAACTATTTATTGGAGGTACGAGCCGCTTGAATAGATGGCAAATTTTATAGCCCAATTTAATGATGTACCTCCTTCAGTATTAACCGGATACGGTGTTTGTTTCAGTTTTTCACATGATTTAACAACGCACATTGCCATATAAAAAAAAAACTGATATAAGCTGAATGTAAAAGGACTGTCGGCGAGTTCGAGACGCGTGAGATGGGAAACAGAAGTAGTTTTTGCTAAGAACCCTGCAAGCAGACGCGTAGCCATGTTTTGTACTCGTTTGTGCAAAACGCTACACATATCGTGTCACTAAACGAATACGTTTAATATTTCTTCTAGTTTATCTTTATTGTAATCACTTCCATAGATGTTGAACACTTATTCATGAAATACACGATGAAATCAATTATTTCCCTCAATAGTCGGGACCAAAAAGTGTATATTTTGTTGGATTTCTTGCAATTAAATTCCTTACTCTGAAGCAATGAGCTTACAAAAGCTGTCAAGTCACATAGGATTGAGGCAAAGAATACCCGCGTTCCATTATCCCGGGAAATCAGCGCCGACAATCGCATTAAATCGTTCTTATTGCCGAATCGTATCCCGACAAGACGTCCTTTTTTTAACGTTGGGTCCTCTTGGATACCCGGCAGTGTAGGGACACTGCGGGGTAATGCCGGATTCGTACCGGCTAAAACCCAACAACTTTCTAGCGCGGCCGTTGATGGGCGGGGTCACGGGGACGTTACGACACGACTTCAGTGCCCCGCCTCTCAGAATCATCTCAGAACCATCTCGTCGGCCACCTCGGGGGACCTTACGACGGGCGGCAGTCTCCCCCAAGACCACCCCCCGGGTCTCGGTTAGGGTGGAAGGCGACTTTTGGGGTGGCCGCGCGCAAAGGGCCATGGCGGTCAGGATTGTGAGGGGGTACCGCACCATCTCTTTTGAGGTGGCGTGTGTACTGGCTTGCACCCCTCCGTAGGAGCTGGATGCCGAAGTATTGGCGGCGGTGTACCGTGAAGTCGCGCGAACGCGCAGCGCGGTTTTGTCATCGGAGGAGGTTGTCAGATTGAGGAGATACTCCCAGACGATCCTTCTTCAAGAGTGGAATGAAAGGCTGGCGGAGCCCAGTGCAGGCCGACCGACGATTGAGGCCATTTGCCCCCTTCCTAGAGGGATGGCTGGCGGCGGCGCGGCCCTCACGTTCCGCCTGGTGTAGGTGCTCTCGGGGCATGGTTACTTCGGCCGTTACCTTCACCGGGTGGCCGTGAGAGAGCCTACGGAGGAATTCTACCATTGTGGCTGCGCGTTTCATACTGCGCAACACACTTTGGCTGAATGCCCCGAATAGGCAGAGCAGCGCGCCGCTCTGTCTCTCGTGGTTGGCGCCGATCTCTTGCCGGCCGTCGTGAAACCGATGGTTGGCAGGCGGCTCACGTTCTGTGAGCACGTTATGTCGCGCAAGGAAGCGGCGGAAAGGCAGCGGGAAGAGGATCCCCTCTTCCAGCCAATCCGCCGGAGGAGGCTTGGGCGCAGACGGCTGGCCTATGTTCACCGACTAGACGTCCTACCACGTCCACGAGAATTACCAACACTTGTTTTCTGTCAGTTTTCGTGGGTGACTTTGTTACTATAGTTTTGCTTTAATTCAGCATCTTCTTAGTTTTGCTTTAATTTAGATATGTAGTGTAATTTCGTGTCGAGTCACAGTATATTTAGAAATTTCTTGCTTTAATTAAATAACACCTAAAATACCTTTAATAAAATCTAAATAATACACGACGAATGTATAAAATGGATTTCATTACGCCTCTATATTTTTTTACATTGATATTGATGGCTAAAATAGTATTTTAGGCTTCAGTGTAAATTTTGCTTTCAAATAAAATGCAAATTTACTTAAAACAAAGCATACAATAACATTCGTATCTATATTTAAAGTTGTCATTTTAAATTTTTGACTCAACTAATACTTGCACAATTTCTCTGGCAATTGGAAAGTGACAACATTTATCATTATTAGATTCAAAAAATATGCATTGTATTTTGATTACAACGTGAACAAGCAACGACATACTTTTGGGTGCGATTAAAATTATCATAGTCGTACCGTTTGATCGATAGCTTTCACATACGGACAAGGGGCCTTGCTGTTGTTATTCCTAATTGATTTGACATGTTCAAATGTCGAAACCTACTAAAGCTTTCAAACAATATTTGAAATATTTGCTGTTGTGGTTGTAGAAATTTTCAATCGTTTCAATAAACTTCGATCTTCTCGTTTCAGCTTTCCTCGTGCATTCTTCTGGATTTTGTATTGTACATTTTTTTATCATTGTAATAACTGATAAATTATAAAATAAGTAAGGACAATTTTGTTTCGATGTGTTAACTGTCATTTTTTATATTTTCTCTTAGTACTTTTGATTTTTGTTAACATAATCGCTAGTAGAAATGCCTACGTATACAAAATTATTTAGTCTGATTTAAAACCTTATTGTGTATTGTACCAGTTTTCTCTGCATTTCTCTAGCGCTATCACTTCCTACTATTATCGGTTCGCTACGGCGGCAGGCTAGGCCTTAACTAATGTCTCCTTTTGTGACCACAGAGCCGGTTTAATCAGTTGTTTATATTATTGCTTGCGCCTGCGCGATTTAATCGTCCGTTTACCGTTTCTCATTGTATCTTGGTGAATAGAAGCGGCTTCTACGATCCTGCATCACACCATAAGGATAGGAAATTTATGAGGAGAACGCGGTAGCGTGCGATATTTGTTTAGGATTAAGGATATAGCAGTGCGTCGAGTTAAACGATAAACAAAAGCTGTCTCACCACAAACTGTTGTTTGCTTAATTGTACATGCATGATAACACGTTGACGACCCCAATTTAGGGGTTTTCAGAGTTTCGCAAAGGATTATATTAGAGTTGGGTTCACATTGCAAACGAGATAAGAAAGTTGTCTGCATTAAACGAAGCTGGATGGTACGCTAAGTTTTCAGTCAACAAAATGTTTTGTTTCATGATAAATTGTCAAAAAAGAAGCAATAGATCTGCAGATGTTATATATATTATATTATTATATATTATACTCAGTTACCGAAATAGTTATTTTTTATGTTAATGCGAAGAATATTGATTTCAATTCATGAATGACAAGACAAACACTGATTTTACTTGACAAAGAATCTTTAATAATTTTGCTTGGTTCTCTAAATTTTTTTTTTAAACTGTTATGCCGTTTTCACAATCACTCGGGTTTTTCCTTAACTTATGTTACTGGCTTCATTTGCAATAACTATTGCAGTGTACTAGGTATACATGAAAACCCTTGCCTGTAAAATAAGGAGAGGAATAATTTGTATGAAAGGAAATTCTTCTAGTTTATCAAATAGTAAGTAGGTGTGGTAAATTCACAAAAAATATTATTCTTAACATTTATATCAGTCCATAGGATGTTTAATATGACTCCCCCCAGATATTGTGATATAATACATGACAGGGTGCGGAGCCGCTGTTCGCCCGACCCATCGACATTGAGTTAAGATAATCGAATGTCTGTCCGTTCGTTAGTTAATTAAACACGATACGCCCGTCGTCGCGATCGCCCCGATTAATGGCCTCAATTAAGCTAATCAACTCTTCGCAGATTTACGTGCGTCCACTACATGGCAACACTGTGCCCTGAGAGACGTGACCTAATGTTATGTTGATTATACGTGCATTTTGTAGTGGCTGGCAATCGATAAACGTTTTGGTACCCTGCATGCAAAATTACAGCAGTATTGGGATTGAGGTAAGTTTAGATAAAATTAACTGTTAAAATTGGAAATAACATTGTTCTGAAGTTTTCGGTATGTTTTTAAATCTATTTTTAAAAATATAGGATATTTGTATGAATGCTGGTAGCACCTATTACCTGCGAACTTGAATACAAAAGATATATTTTTGCGATGCCTATTACAGACTGAATATGACTTCAACGTCAATATGTTTCGAATGCTAACAACGTCCGACTTCTCTTAAATGGGTAGCATATTTTACATCCGACCGTTCCCGTAGATTTCTTTATGGCCTATTCCTGACGTGGAGTGTTAGTTGGGTGTTATTGAAAAGGGCCCGCTACTTCATTTACTGGTAGTAATGAATTTTCTTCTAGCGAGGCATGTGCTTTAAAGTATGTTACTTCGTACGGGATGGTAGGCGTGTAGCCGTTTTATTTTATGCCATTAAACTGTTTAAAGCAAGCCTGTTTTGCTGTGTGCGAATTGAAACGTGGTAATAACCATTGTAGGCACCTCGCATAAATTTTCTTATTTGCATCAAAACTCGTTGAGGAGTATTGCGCTCCTATAGTCTCACATTAGTTCGACTCATAATGCAACCAGTTTAGTGCCTGGTTGCTTAAGTATTTTAGTTCACTGCAAGCGGAAATTCGAAATTACCATGAACGAGTAAGTCAAATTAAAGGGTTGACTCGTCCGTTTCTAGATTAGATTTCATCTCGAAGCCAAATTGGAAGCCAAATTGCCGCTTTGTCTCCTGGAACGGTTATCAGATTTGTTTTAAGTTTTACCTAACTTCTCTTTGAACTTAGTATTTAAAATTTTAGCCGTCCCTGTTAATTCAATCGTTTGATTTTGTTAGTTGTTTTGTTTAAACTTGTTTGTGATTAGGTGCGATAATAGTTTATATCTTCACATATCTTTACTTGCTCTTAATATTCCATGTCTGAGATTTCACTAACTTCAATACATTTCTTTTGGACTGTCATAAATTAATCTTGCGCCCTGTGAACATCGCCTACAAAATTAACTTCACTAAATATGTTTCTAAGAAATAATCTTTGGGGTCTTGCTTGCTTGGTCTTTGCATAGACCAGTCGACACCCAACGTTGTCGACAGAGATTAATTGAATGCTGCCTCAGAAGGTCGTATTAGCTATAGCAGCATCCGGAAAATTGCACGATTTTTCTACTCAGCCCCCTGTTGTCACGTCTACTTGCCAATGAGATACGAGCATTACAATGAAAGATGAAATACTTTAATTCAGTCCACACACTACGCTAAATTAACATCTGAAAATAATTGTTATTGAGTTTAGAAATATATTTTCTCTTTAATATTTTTTTAAACTTATGTAACATCTTAGTACCACAGATGGCAACAGTTTACTTATCAACTTAAGCATGACGTCTTTACTATATTTATGGTTGAAATTACTCTTTAAATATTCATCTATTGACATTTACACAGACGGTAAAATTGGTTTGATCACTTTGTGGTCAACCTATTTTTATTATTTACTTGGTACTTGGAGTCGTAGTAATTGTAAAATATACACTATTAAATAACTGATTTACGTTGCCTCTTTTACGAACTGTTCGGTGTGTTAAGGCGGAATATCATTTTATAGCGAGAAATGATTCTCGATAAATGGTTTTCAAGCTTATTATATTACTCCCAATACGTCATACATATAAAACCACTGAGACCTTTACACTGAGATATTGGAAATTTAATGGTAAATTAAATTTAAATACGGTGCTATTCTGAAAACAACTTTGATCTTAAAAAGCAGTGGAATATTTTTTAATGCCAATTCATTTTATGCAGCTATTCGAAACTCTTAACTCAGCCCATATGTTTAAAGCAAAAGTGGGCGCACGAGGCGGATCATTTCACTTAACTTGAAGTCTTATTATTCACAGTACATTTCTTCTTTTGTGTCCCGGCAGATATCAATCTGCGATCGTTCGCCTAGGGCTCTTCACCTAGGTGTAGTGTAATTGCAATACCGTATAGGGAAAGACTGGTTTTACTGCTACAGATAGTTAATGCCCATCTTGAGAACGTGTCACTCTATGCGCCATCAACTGCCAATTAATTCATACGAAGAAATGTCCTGATTAAATTAAAAGTTGCACAACGTCACGCGTTGAGTGCTATGTTAATAATGGCTACAATTTGGCATTTTTATTTTGTAGGTGCTTACCTTGTATCGTCCCTATATTCTATGCTTGCAAAGTAGTGTCACGAACGCACAAGTTAATCCCAGTGAGGACGTCAAATTTGAGAGGCGTCAGATGCATGCGAAAAACATCTGCGTGTCCATTCCCTGACGCGTGCATTTACATACAAAACCGAGGCATGACCGGTCCACAGATAGCGTAGCATATCTAATCGGTGTTGGAAGTCTGTCAATCAAGCTCTTGACTTGCATACGCAACGCGCTCCTTCGATCACGAAGCTACTTGATATCGTCTACGATTAGCACGCGGCTTTATCTCAAGTTATGTAACTCAAAGATTTGACGCTGATTATGTTATTACATCGTAAAATGTATCCAATATCATGATGGTATTGAATTATTATTTACAACCACAATATACATTTTAAACAGTGGTGAAAAGAAATAAATTATAAAAAACTCTTAATTATTTTCAATTATGACTTGATTAGGCATTGATGACTCAACATTTATTCAAATTGATTGTTGAAAACAGTATCTATGAGGTTAATTTCTTTTCTTTATAGAATCTATATAAAGTAAAATATGCATGCAACCTGCAGTAAAATAATATGACGACTGTAATTTGGTCCTATGCGTCCTATGTAATAAAAATGTTTTGTAGTTACTGTTTATTATAATGACGATTAGTTATTGTTATTATTATTAAAATATTAAATAGTTAATGCAAGAAATACTAGAAAAATATTAGATACATTTACTACCTATATTTTATGACTAGGAGGTACATATAAATATTTTAAGTTTGTACTTCGGTCTTACACAAATAGGTTATCGGTTATGTCTGTCTTTCATACTATCCGAATGTCATTCGAATATTGTTTGACTAATGGCCGCCCGTACACTCTGACCACTTTGCATATTGAAGTTTTGACAGGTACGAAATGTTTGATGAACGAACTTTGATGCGGCGTATAATGCATCATTGTTTATTATTAATGTTTAAAATCGTTGATTTGGACCACAGGAAGCATTTTTAATTATATTTTCATGATTCACTTGATATTTATTAGTGACATGTCTACTAATATGTTGTGTGGTAATTTCGTTATTTTCTAGGAGTCCTAAAGTTCTATAAGAAGAAAAACAATAGTATGAGATGATGTCACAGAAATAGCTGTTAACCATTTTTTTAAATTAAAATTGTGGTACAAGCCTCAGCTTAGACGAGCGTGCCCAGTCCTTAACTGCTGGTGACAGCTCTGTGGCCTCGTTGGTTATGAGAGTAAAACGCATTCAGTAAAATTTTACGCTTTACCAGTGTGCAATAGATTTTGCAAACCGTACCCTCTCGTGTGCTATTAGAAGCGAGTGATTTGACTATACTTCACTGGTTTTGTGTATAAAGTGTCCACGTTGCATAATTTTGCCGAGGACGGTGTGACGTTTGCGCGCAGCGATAAGCCCTTTGATTTACGACTTATAAAAGCGACACTTCCGCGGGCTTACTTGGCAGATTTACACAACAATATGCTAGAACATTCTGCGCTACTAACGGGCTATTCGGTGGCTGTGGTCATTCTTTAATACATAATACCTACTCGTTTCTTTTTTATTAATTCTGTTCATGAGCTGCACAAACAGACTCGATAGTTAGTTGCGGAAACGATACTTATCTAGATTAGGTACCTATTGGTTAAATTAACATTCCTCGTTATAATTTACTATGATTATTTAAAATAGAAATATTCAACCATCATGGTGGATGGTTTAAATTGAGTTTTTTTTTATTAGAATAAAACGTTCAACGGACTTTTATTTATTGAGGCAATAGCGGAGAGATCTTGGCGAAGCCAATTCCTAAGTAAATAACTTGAGGCAATGACCTTGCTCTCGTAAATAAAGGATTTATCCAGAAAACGAGTTATCTTGTATATATTTTACGGCGAGGCGTAAATTTACTAGAATGCATAAAATGTCGAGTTCCGCAACTGAGCTCTTAATGAAAAGAACGATGTAATGCGTTATCATTCAAAATTTACGGCCAATAAAAGTAGCAGCTTTGCTTCCGCATCGTGGCATGCGCGTTTTCCCTATTAAACCTAATGATCCAACTTTATATAACATCGCGCGAACGCAAACCTACTGGTAAACACTTTAAATTATCGTCCTGCCCGATCTTCACAAGTTGGTTAATTTGGTTACGAAATATCAATTATGCACATGTTTATTAAAAGTTATCATTCACTGAGCCACTGGAGAAAAATTCTACCAACTAAGAAAAGGTTAGTCGTTAAAAAAGAATAGTTAATCTTGTAAAGCTTACATAATTTCTTCAAAAAATTTAGAGTATATCGAATATCATTTTTTGATGTATTTTTTTTATGTTTGTCCAAAGAAAAACTAACCAGACGGATGATCGAAAAATGGTTAGAAATTTTCCAATTCGATGTCAAAGTCGCGTGCATCAGCTAGTAAATTATAAAAATTATAAGAGCTTCTTCGGCAATATTGTGGGTTGAAAAAAAGTTATATATATTGTCACGACTTTATTGCTTTGTCACAAGATCGCTGATCTGCATATAACTCGCCAGCCAGGAGCCCCCGTTCTACGGTCGACTGACGTGCTGATTTACAAGGCAAAATACTTTTTGTCTGTTTCTCCGACACAACGTCCATCACACGATGGAGACGTCCGCAAGATGCAGCCATCTGATTTCGGCATCTTTTTAAACTTCCATTTCGCAGTTTTGTGCGTCCGTAAAGGACACCGTCATAAATAGTGAATGCAGATGCATAAATATAAAAGTTATGAAAAATTATTTTTAAATTGATCTTCGAATTAAGTTTCACAACTTGTTCACTTATTTTCACAGGGAATTAATATAAAAGACTGTGACGAAACAGTTATTGAAATAATGTTCCATTACTTCTTCAACTATCATTAATAAAAAATTATAATAAATTGTTAGGGTCTACAATTAAATTCAATTTTTAATGAAGATTCAGTGTTAATATGTAATGTGTGGAAAAGAAAAAGGAGTTTCAACTTGTGTAAGTAAAGATAATATAATGCATACCTATATAATTACATATATTTATAGTAATTGGGTTTTTTTACGAATAACAACTAATAACATATAAATTATATTTACCTTATGTGGTCAAACCTACCTGGTTATCAGACTTTATTAAAAAATCGTGATTTCTCGTTTCTTACAAATACTTCGCCACTATTATTTGCGGCGCTAGCTACATACATTAATTTATTTATTAAAGCGCGACTTCCTTGGCCAGTTCGTCAGCTCACTCGTTCCTCTTGAGCCCATTATGTGCTTTGATCAAGTAAAGTCTTGTATCACAGTCTTGTGTCTTTTCCCTTAAGCTCACGTATATGTCTTCTGATGTCGAGGACAATCGGGTTTAAAGATGTGCCCGAGCAAATAGCTTCTATAGATGATCTGGAGCATAAGATGTCGTCTACTTTGGATTGCAAACAGAATGTAAATTATGCTTCTCTTATAACTATTGATAACTTCTTATAACCTCATTTAACCAAGCCATTTGGAAAGATCCAAGCCGAGACCGCAGCACCCACTCTCCCCTGGATCTTACTGCCATCGGTATACAAGTTTACTGAATTTCTTGACATTGATGATAGATCCTGTTATTGTTCTATATGAACGCATTAACACATATGCGTTAAATGAGGTTATATGCACACTGCGTTCCTCATGAGCCCATTATGTGCTTGATCTAAATTTTCTGCAAATTTTCTTACTACAAAATATATACTTATTTAAAAATCGTTGTAACCGAGTCTACAAGTCCGTGAGCTAATCAATTAAGTAAAACCGCATCTACTTTTTGCTACAATAAATGGCATCAAGATGTGTGTCCGCGGTGCCGTTTATTACCCGATATCTCTTGAGCAGTGTCACGTTAAATAAAATCATCGTTGTGTGGACGCCGACCGCGAATGGGTGATCTACTTTTTAATGCCCACTTATGATCACCGCAAACAAATTACTAAAAAAGAACACGCATAAAGTGTAAGCCGACTAACTAGGGGCCATGTTTCAACTCCACCCTTTAGCGAGTGCCTCTACAGTGTCCGCAAAATGAACACTTCATATTGCACACTTTTACTTTCACAATTTCGTCAACAATCGTTGGGTCATTTTGGCCTCTTTAAGAAGTTTATGCCCTATTTTCAAAGTTAAATACCCACTTATCTGTCTGCTTTGATGATAAATTTATTTATTTTTTATGTTACAGAGATAAACAACATTACCATAGAATTACTTTAGATATAATTGTTTAATACTAGACTTTGCCCTAGTTCCATCATGAATAGTTAAAATAACCGTGAACCTATATTACACATTCGAATTACTTTTGTATAAATACCACTGCATTTATATTATTATTAGGCTAATAAGTGGTCAATGTTTTGCTGCGTATAAATTGAAAAAATAAAATAAAAAATAACATTTTAAATATTCGACATAAAAAAAAACAACGAAATAAGTGCATTGTCGATCAGCTCACACGGCTACTGGAGCGGAATCCAAGTCAAGTTTTTGCTTGGTAGCGATTACAGTACGTTGCTTTGCCCACTTAGAAGTGGGTTGGGTTACGGCGACTAGCTTTTATTGGCATTTGCTCGTTTACCGAGACCTGTCAGAGCTTTTATGAATGCCTCGTCGTTCTTCACCATTACAGTAGTTAATCACACGTGATATAGTAGTAAATGAATTCATAATGTTTTGTAATGTTTATTTGCCTTATATTAAAAAAAAAAATGTGTTTATTCACTTTAGAGTTTTATAATACTGTGTCGACAGACAGGCAAATGAACCAAAGTCGTATTGTCAGTTACAACACCAAGGGCGTCAGAGGCGAGGTCGATCACTTACGGGTGTATGGACAAAGTAGGAATAAGATAAGAAACAAGATGAGGACGGGAATTATTTTTGACTTTCAGTACCATCGATCAGTAACCATCGAACGAAACTTAACAGCCCAAAGGCTTGTTTTGTTCAATTCTCGTGCTACATTTATTATAATACAAATAATATAAAACGAAGAAAATATGTGACGGAATTGTTGAAGTGTCGGTTTGTTACGATTAGTTAAAAAGCAATGAAATCCATGTTGAGAAAATGCGCCTGGTCGCCCACTCGTAACAGAGTAACGATGTACTTACCCTGCGATGGTTCGCCTCTTATCTGAACATCGCTTGCGATCGCAATAAAACTGTCAAATGGTATTTCTTGATATGACAGATACGATATCTCCATTAGCTCGTACACCGTCGTCACGTCACAAACGAGCCCAACAAAAAGTTCAAATAAAGTATACATCACGAATTCGAACGACTGCCAGTTTCATGCTATAGGTTGTTTTTCATATATACAAATATAAAAGCCTGAACGGACGCGCTCATAAATTAAAAGCTATCATATTTGTTTTTCGTCCATAGAAGTAAATAAAATCTCGTCCGACGAAGCGTAACTTAGCGCGCAGCTTAATCAACAGTTTTATTCGGCGATTCCGCTGCCTTGATTTCGAGCTCCATCCTTGTCGAGAATTGAACTCGTTCTTTAACCATATTTCATCTAGGATTAAATCCAACGTGTCTGAAAGAATAAATAAACAAGATTCAGTCTTTTCTATCTTCTAGAAAATATAGAAATGTTTTTATTAAGTATCATTTGTTTTCCGAGTGCTAGTTAGCGTGGAGGTCGGTAATTAAGAGAAGAGATCAACAAGCCGCTCAATGCTAATGGGCCCTTTCCACGTCAAAGGGCTAAAAGGCGTCGGAGCGCGTCTGTCCGAATAATGGGCCAAGTTATAGTGCCCTTCCCGTAGTTACCATGCTCGACTGCCGGAGTACACTGTGACCTCGCTCGACCCTCGTCAAACGCAAATCGATTAGCTTACTTCATGTACACGTATGCTAATTATTATTTTTTTTTTAAGTTTTATCCTCTTGTGACGCTACTCAATCTTCGAGTCTCAATCGACGTCGTTTATATCTTTGGCATCTCGCCCACGCTTGACAATGTAATGAAATTGAATTTCCGTAAGCGGCGCATCGGATTATTGATTGCTGAGAAGAACTGAATTAGGTCGTTTATTCTTATAGCTCTCCACTAATCGAAAATACAGTAACGTCAGGTCGTTGAAACGGACGAAACGCCAAATTTTGGCAGGACCCCAGCTCAAAGCTAAGATGACAGAGTAACATGACATTTGGTCCCTCGGTATTACGATGCGTTAATTAATACGTTATAAATGATCCACGGAGCAACGCTGCCGAACCGAGTTGATCACTTGTAATGAACTGTATTAAGATAAGGATTGACAGGCCACTAATTCTTCTTCGGCTCCAAGAGATTGCTAATAATTCCCATGATCGATTGTTACCTCACAACAAAAATGCACGTGTTATTAATGTCGTAGCTTTGGGGAAAGGCAATAAATTTTTATCCCATTAATGTTAAGGACAAAAGCAAATAAATTCCTTTAATAATCATGACAATATTTTAAACTTTAGGTAAACCTACAAGACTAGTCTCCAACTCCAATAAAGGAATACAAGCGATCACTCGCCGACATGCAAGAATTTATTTACAGCTAATAATTTTGCTCTTTTAATTTTCTGTAACAAATAATTAATTTTATTATAAAAATACATAATTTTATAAATAATCTTAGCATTAATTGCATTGGCTTATTTTAATTTAAAAATTTAATTTATATTCTTACAAATGATATTCTGTAGTACCTATGTATATTACTAACAGTGGGTAATATTCCGTATTGCATTACACTTGAAATATTAATGAAAAACTTCAATGGAAATGTCTGGTCAAATATTTTTACGATATATTTATAGTTTGTACGTTATCCCTATAAAGTCTGATGAAAAATCTGCCTTGGATAAAAGGAAAATTGAAATTTTAATATTTGAGTGGCCTATCATGACAGACTCTACAATTACCAGTTCGATTTGTATTGTCTGTATTTTCTGTATTGTCGTGCAGTGTCCCATAAATTACTATATTTTATTTCAATTACTGTGAGAACAGTACTTATTATATTATTTAGAGTTAGTACTTTAAAACAAAAACCTTTTAGTTGAACAATATTAGTTTTTATTGGTTTTTTAAATTTTTTCGTTTAATGAATGTTAAACATTATATTTTGTTTTTAACTTTATATTTCTTTGTTCTCTATTGCTTATTTATTATTAATACAGCTCACAAACTCTTTAGCCGTGCTCACCGCCACGTAAAATTATTCAAATTACGCTTAATTTAATGTTCTTCGAGCAACGAATTGCCAAGTATTTTTCCCGTGTCGTGTTAATGTCCGAATCTTGAATTAAATTCCACGATTGTAAATTTAGAAGTACAAACGTAGCATAACCACAATCTTATCTTCAAGTAAACGAACTACGATGAATTTTAATTGAATTCACATTTATTTAAAAACGCAATAGTTTGCCTTCATAATATATATATATATATAAAATATTATAAGATGCCAGTTAAAACAAAATATAACAATTTAAAAGTAGTTGTCATGTAAAAATTCTACCCCCCATATATATTCGAGAAGTAATGTAGTTATTACGAAAAAGCGAAAAAATTACGAAAAACTATTGGCAGTTAAAAGTGTCATGTAGTTGTCTAATCTATGTAAATAAAAAGGTTTTGCCAAATCACTTGAACGATATGACCGATTTTTCTGTTTTTTTTTTCTTTTGATCGTAATTGCCAGGACAAGGTTTACATGAAAAAAATTTTTTTTGGGAAATACACAGGAAAGATTGAAAATTTGGATGTTATTTTTATATGAAATTTACAGGACAGCGACTATCGGGGTCAGTAAACATTAACTGTCTTACTTATAAAAATCAACTAATCATCTTCTTAGCATCGTATTAACTAATCACTACTTATCTTCTTAAGTAGTGTTTGACAGTTCATTAAGACATTGCTAAGCAACAAATTAAAGTTAAGCAACGTTTATAAGTAAAAAATTTTCTTAAGTGGTTCCTAAGTATTACTTAAAATTTAAGTAACGTTTATAGGTAAGGCTGTGAATTTAAAAAGTTAAGTAGTATTGCAATCCCTTTTTCGATACATAAATTCATGGGTAATGGAAATGTTACTGCCATAGTAGCAACACCTGCGCTTGTCAACAGTCTCTGGACATGTACTTATATGGTAACACGAGACACTATTATATGTAAAGTGTTGATAGCTTGGCATTCAGTGTGTAAAGTTTGTTCTGGGCTAGACGTGTGCAAAATTCTATGGAAAGTAGTTCATTTCATCCTGTTTTGTTTACGAAATTTCAACATTCTGTGAAACATATCCACTTATTTTAAATCTTGACGTGCAAGTGCGGACTGTTTACTGAAAAAATAGTTCTTTTTTTTTATTGCCTGTTAAGCATAGCAAAATTACATATGTTGCTATGCTTAACAAGCAACAAGCGTGTGAATAGTTGGTTTCTAAAAATAAGATTCAAAATTACCTAAATTCGCTTAAATACTACACTGCGTTTTGCGGTAGATTATCGCAGTCTATTCGAGCAGTACTTCTGGCGGCAGTACCCACCCCTTACAGAAGACCATCTTCATATAAAAGCATGTGTGCTGTTCTATTTCGGTGATTGAGTAAGAGTTGACAAGAGTCCAATATCCCTTTCCCTTCCTAATCCCTTATTCTTAATCCTGCTTTCAGCATCAATTGGACCTTGTCTGACGACCTTTTGTTTTATGATTTGAGTCTATTTCCATATCATATCTGATTTAAATCAGTTTTAGTTCATAAGAAAATATGTTACAAATATCTGGTGAATCTCAGCTTGCGTTGAAAATGTTGGAATCGCCAATTTTAGTTCAGTACTCTGCTGATATGTACTGACTTCGGCACAGGAACATAAATTCCTACTAAAAATTTTACACACAACCTTTGCGATTTACTTTCTTGCTTATCCTTAAATTTGATATCCCAAGAAAGTTACAGGCACCGTTAATAAATTCTGAGTGTTGGGATAAATATTACGGTGTTCGATATTGTTAATAGAGAATATAATCTCTTTTGTTTACGGGACTGAACATTGATAATCTCACAGATTGTAGCATATCTCGCAGGGCTTTGATAAGTTCACAATTAAATTATTTATAACTTTTAGAGAATTATAGGTCTATAAAGTATAACATATCTGAGTGAGTACCTACATAAGGGACACAGCTCGGCGTGATGCCAGCCGTTGTGATATCATACTCTTTCTATTCCGACAATTAATATGTGCCGTAATATTAAGTACAAAATACTCAAGTTATTAATAAATACTAAATGATTATCAATAACTAATTCATTTTAATATACATGAACATTGATTCCTTTATTTCCGCATATCGCCACTGGATCTCGCTCAGTTTACGAGCGGAACGCATACCGCATGCGGTTTTTCGGAATTTCTATACATCGGTTTTCTGCTAGTGATTCTAGTGAATTTACTAATTGTAAATTAAGAAATGAAAATATCTAGAAGCGGAAAAGTCGAGAAAGCTTTACCTTATTCAAATAAAAACCGTTTTTGTGTATAAAAAATTCTGAAATAGAGTTTTATGTTGATGATTTTATTTATTACCTTCTTAAACTTTACAACATACGTAATCTTTAAGTGAGCGAAGACCCTTAGGCCACTGCAAGAGTCGAGACCAAGGCGCGTCGCCTTCGCGTCGACTGCGGCGCAGTCTGTCTGTCGTTTAAAGGAAAGCGGTCTATGATTTTAAAAAATCTTCTCGTATTTATCGTAATCTAATTTTGGACTGTTTGTACTAGCAGCCAGTTGTGGCAACAAGCTGAGGCAGTATCGTCAAATAGTACATTGTTGCGAATGCATCCACTAAAAGTAATGGTCTCTGTTACCTGCATCGTGTTCCCTTTTCCAAGTTTGTAAAACTTTCAGTTGTCATTGTTGCAGATTCTACACATTTTTTGTACTCACTAAGAATTAAAGAGTTATAAATACTAATAATTACAAACGGAAACCTTAAACTAAGTAATTCAAAATATATTATTTTTACGCACATACTTACTTAACACAACATGAACGTCTTAGAAAAATAGTACAAAAATCAGAATACTTTTGTTTGTATAAGGTTTTTTTGCTTTGTACCGTCATATAAAAATTGCAGAACATTGTATTGGAAATCTAAAGAGACTAATCCAATAAGAGAACCACTCAGAATTATTAAAGCCACGCTTTGATATACACAGACATATAAAACGTATATAATATGTTCAAGAATTCTTGACCATCACACTAATTGAAAATTGCATTATGGTCGCCAGACTGACTTTTCAAAACTTAGTTGGATATTATATTAACTTTACTTCTTTGTTCATCCAGGATAAATAATATCCTATATGTTAATTCAAGTAATAAACTATATGTGTGCTAATTTTCATTCAAATCCGTTCAGCCGTTTTTTGCGTGATTGAGTAACAAACAAATCAGAATAGATCTTGAGCCCTTTCCATATTCTCCCAGAGAAGTGAGCACCTTGTTGACAGACAGTTTTTGTACTTATATTTTCTTAGACTACTTACTATCACAAGCCGCCTCTTATAAAATAGGATTCTCTGTCAGTGTTCTAATGTTTACTTGACATACTAAAGAAACTTTGCGTATTGTTTCAGTTCGCAATGGCTACTCTTGTGTGCCAGTTGCTTTGTCCGAGGGTTTGGACATAAGGCTTGGAACAGCTGTGACAGACATTCAATATTCCGGTCCAGGAGTTACTGTAAAAGCTGTAAATCCTCGTGCTCCAAACCAACCTTTGACATTTAAAGGTAAAGTAAATTTATTAAAACTACTCTGAATACTATTGAAAAACTATTGAAAACATTCTAATTTTGTGAAGATGTGCTTGATTTATTCATAAGGTCACTTTGAGCTGCTTCGTATACGCAAATTTCTCTGACTCCTTAGTGGTTTTTCATGAAATCCAGTCTCTGATTCCACCTGCCATTCAGTGAGTCACAGTTACACGCGACACACTACCACTCGAGAGTTCTCTGTATTCGACGGATTCAAATTAGCGACTTATGGATAGACACACACGATGTTAAGAGAATTGCTATTAAGCGGACATGGCCAACCTTGATGAGAACGCAAGCGTCAGCGCTAGATTGACTGACTAATAACTGAAATGACTGAAGAAAGAATGGTACGCGATAGGATAGGAAACATATCAGGGCGCGAATATCTTGTCATATTATAATTTGTTTTTATACAATGTCCTTTATTTTGAATTTTTTTATGCAGTATTTTCCTTTTTCTACACTTTTACACTTTTATGCACTTATTTATTAATTTAAGTCAGATAAATCTGATTAATGTGAAAAAATTATTACGTTTTTGATTAGCGTGATATTGGAATGGTGTGCATTTAGCACACATTAGTCACATTGACTTGCTTTTAATGAGTAAACCAGCAACTGGCTCCCAATCATTCATTCATTTTCATTTCCGTGTAATTTTCCTGAAGAATATTTAAAAAAAACTAACTATGGTAAAATTCTACTTAATATTTGCAAGGAAAAGAATACTTAAATAAGTTTTTGGAATTAAATGCCAACATTCAATATGTTTTTTTTTTAAATTATTAAAAGGGTTAAATTATTAAAGGTTAGTTTGAATTATTTCCCCTTCTCTGTATGGCCATTAGGCCCAGACACCAACGCGGAGACGAGACGAGCGAAACGGCGATTTGTTAGAAACAATCAATAGGATTTCGTTATTTACCCATCTCGGCTCTGCTTAGCTTCGGTGGAAACGATTGAGCGGAGCGAAGAGGAGATGTGTCAATTGTATGGTGAACTATGCCTCGCAAGCATGTGTGCGTAGACAAGTGGAGATGTTTGTAGAGGCGAACAGAGATGTGAGCGGTGTGCAGCATAGACGAGCGTGCACCCACCCGTGAATATGAGGTGGATACCAGTGTTACCAACCCTACTGTTTTAATTTTTCCGCTGGAGTCCGTGCACATCTGCGCTCTAGATTGTACTCGTCTCCGCTCCGCTTTGATGGAATTATAATATAATAATAATAATAATATAACTTTATTTGTATGAAAATGTGAGTACAATGATAAATAATATACATACAGTCCTATGCACACTGTTGTACCTATACACATTTCCGCTCATCTCCGCTTTGGTGGAGTCCGGCCCTTAAAAGCGTCTGTTATTGATTTTCGCCTGCGGCACATATTAAATTGTGTAGACGGTCGCAATTTTCTACAAGACAAATAGAAAAATCAAATTCATGTGCCCGCGACATTAAGTAGAACTGAAAAAAAAAAACATATTAAGCGCTATGAGAAAAATCTACGGCGCCGTCGGCGAATCCTTGTCATTTCTTTGTTGTGGCATGATTTGCAATTCTAACGCGTTAATTTCACTTTGACGAGGCGCAAAAATACGGTGGGCCTCTGTTGACCCGGCGGCGGCGGCGGCGGCGGTCGGTAGTACGGCCTCTGCTCTCCTACCTCCGCAGTCACCCCCTCCGATGCCCCCGCCTCAGGCTCTTCCGTCACATTTACATACAGGCGGAGTCTATTGTGGAAAAGGAACTTAGGTGTTATTAAGAGGCGGTGCTAGTATCTCCACATAAATATATGATTTACGTGCCTCGAGCGCACGTGACATAAATATATGATTTTTTTGTCTATGAAACTCACTTCCGGAGGATTAAAAACGGATTTGGGACATGTCGTTTGATAACTTTTTTAACATCCACATAACGTGCTGTTTTGTTATAGTTACTTTCAGATACGCGCGATAAAATGGTTTTACACGATTATAGTTTACCGACTAGTTACTTTAAAAATGATTATTCTCTACAAATCATAAAAAATATTGGAACTCTATATTTTGTTTGTTATTAATATATGGTTATGATATAATTTCATTTGGATTAATTTTATTGAGAATTATAATTAGTATTTTAATATTAATGGCCAGAGAAAATTTATATAAAATGAATTTTATAATATTTTTTTTAATTTAATGTTTTAATTTTATTATTAATATTATATTTAACTTTTGGAGTAATGAATTTATTTATATTTTATATTTTTTTTAACTATAAATTATTGAGGGATAATTGGTGCTTATGTTTTAATAATTGGTCATGGATTATGTTCTTCTGGATTTTTTTTTAACTAATATTAATTATGAACGTTTAAATAGACGAAGAATATTTATAAATAAAGGAATAATTAGCTTAACACAAAATGTTTAATATTTGAAGTCCAAAGCCGACAGAAGACACGGTAACCGGCATCGAAACTCGTGTCTAGTTGGATGGAGTGAATAGCTTTCAATTTAGCATATAGAGAGTTCGAGCTTTGTCAGAATATGGCTTCAGCTTTCTAGTTAATTGCTCCTCTACCACCAGTTTGCGTAGTCTAAATTTTGTTACCCGCTTGCATGTCGAGTGTAGCGAATTTTTGAAATGAATTCTTCACCTGCGTTCTGTTGTTTTTTTTTTGCATTAGTTAAAACACGTATAGATTATTTTTCTAAGTTAAGGTTTACTTGATGGTAGGTGGCTACCGTTAACCATAACACAAGAAACGCCATAAAAGCTGCAAGTATAAGCATGCCAATTAAGGATAATAGGGCTCTGGAATCCATTTCTCATTCACTGAAACACAACAGCACATATATTATTTCACGGTGGTCTTATGTCTTAGTGTGTAAGAGGGGTGGTTACTACCGCCAGACAGGCCGCCTGCGAAACGCAAGGTACCAGCTACTACTTAAAAAAATCTAAATCATATTTGATTAATTTGGTGAAAACAATTTTCAATGTATATATTTTTAAGATAATATGTGAGCAGCGCTTACTATTTGCTTACATCCAAATTTCATTGAAACAAAATTCAAGATTGTGGTAAATGCGTGCGACTTTAAAATTTACGAACTAAAGTAAACTTGGCCGTGTAGTGCGCATGTACTGATTTGACTTGCCATTATTAAGTTCAGTTTTGATTAAGTGTAAGTTGTATACATTTTTCAATTTATAGGTGATGTTGTCCTCAGCACTTTGCCTTTGGGAGTTTTGAAAGTCGCCGTTGCTAATAATGGTCAAAATCAGCAAAACTATGTCAAATTTGATCCTCCATTACCCGATTGGAAGGTAACTAAACGACTAATAATGTAATATTAGTTATATTACCCAATATTACACATTTAAATATTTTGTTAATAGAATTTATACAAATCAATTGTTTTCAAAGTATTTTTACCCATATACTTCTGAATCTCATATTTTAAATCTGATATTTAAGGTTGCAGCTATCAAACGTCTCGGATACGGCAACTTAAATAAAGTTGTTTTATGCTTCGAGCGCACTTTCTGGGATCCAAGTGCTAATCTCTTTGGACATGTTGGCACTACAACAGCTAGCAGAGGTAAGATTGTATGTTTTAGACTTTGAAGAATAATCATAGTAAAGTGGTTGACAGTTACATTATATTTATTGTGTAATCACGTGTAAATCTTAACGAGTGTGAACTATTCTCCTACTAATACAGAAATATTTAACATTGTTTTCCATTACAATTTAAACGACTACCTAATATAATTATATTTTTGACATCAAATCAGGAATAAGCCACCTCAGTTTGGTGTCAATGGAAGTTGATTAAAAATAATAAATGCATATATTACAAGCAACAAACCTATTTAGCGTCACTTGAAATTTTTCTTGAGTTTACCTCCTTCATTGTTCGTTATGTGCTCTGCTAACTTCATTAAGCCCCCCACGTTTGCTGGGAATCCCGGAACAATGTACGGGGCTCTGATTTTTTTAATCGTGGCCAATTTAACGTTTTCGGGCCACGTCGTGCTCAAGCGCCTATCTGATGTGCTGCTATTGCCTGATACCGCTTGAAGAGTTATGTGAGAACATGCACCCACCGCAGCGTTCTCTTAATATCAGCAACAATCTGGACTTCATTTCCATAGATTTGTATACCCTTAAATATTGACTTTATCCGTATATTTTATATGAACGAGCTCTTGTTAAACTTTTCTTTTTATTTATTTTAATGCTTACATTAAAATACCTGACCTTAGTCTGATTTATATTTTATTTGAAACTAGCGGCCTGTTCCCGGCTTCGCCCGGGGTGCATTTTTTTTACGTAAAAACCTTCCCTGATTATCCCTCTATCCATGAGTGAAGACAGAATTAAAATCGTCCACCCGTTCTCGAGTTTTGCGCTTAGCAACACATTTAGGGATTCATTTTTATATTATAGATTGTAGTAAACTAAAAATTGTTTGGTAAAATAATGTATTATAATGTGAATCCACTCATTATTAATAAAACTGTGAACTCGCAAATTGTGTTCTTTAAACCCAACTCGTAGCCGTCAGACAATCCAAAAAGAGTACATTGAAAAAGCTTTGGCGAACCATTTTATTCGCGATTTGTTGTTAATATAAAATTCAGGAGTTCTGAAATATCAAATGAAAACATATCATTTAGTCGATCGACGCATATCATTATAACTTATTTCATGTTTTGAAACACGTGTTCCTTTTACATGTTGTTGAAATGATCCGTGCGTATAACGATGCCAGAATCTTTCTAGCGCTATTTCAGAGCGAAGGCAAAGGCCGTGGACAAAGGGCTGTAATAATTAAGTAAAGACATCTAGACGTAGTCCGTTGTTAGACAAAAGCTGTGTTAGTTAGCTCACATCGCCCACCTATGTTACGATTGGACTTTATTGTATCGTTATTGTTGTTTGGTATCCTTTCGGCTAAAATACAAACATCTATTTTATTTATATGTTTTGGGTTATTTGTTATACGTGTCCGTTTTGGTGTTCAAAACTTATTAGCGAAAATGGCCACCCAATAACATTAAGTGCTAATATCATATTTGCAACATTATTAAAGGGATTATTTATTAAAGGGAAAAAATATATATTACAGGTGAGCTGTTCCTCTTTTGGAATTTGTATTCTGCTCCTGTATTACTTGCTTTGGTTGCGGGAGAAGCAGCTGCAGTTATGGAGAATGTGACGGACGACGTTATTGTAGGACGATGTATAGCTGTCCTCAAAAGTATCTTCGGTCACGCGGCAGTGCCACAACCTAAGGAATGCGTAGTGACAAGGTGAGATGCGTAAAAGTATTGTGGGTCGTTTACTTTATTTTTTGTTACGCCTTTATTCACATTGCTATTTTTGGATATTTATGGAAAACCTTTATGAGGGCTAACATTAGTGCAATATTGACATCATTTTTTATTGTGACTTTTCTCTTGTTCTTTACTTTTTTGATACTTTTATCAAACAACCTTACTGTTTTTTTTGTTTGGTACTTTTATGCAAACAACTAACAAAGTAGGTACTTGTCTATGCAGATGGCGTGCAGACCCATTCGCGCGTGGCTCCTACAGTTTTGTAGCGGTTGGCTCCTCTGGCACCGACTATGATCTCTTAGCAGCTCCTGTACCCGGATCACCTGGAGAGAATAGACTGTTTTTCGCTGGTTTGTACTAAAAATATGTGTATTTTATGTATTTTTATTATTATTATTTTTTTATCTAGACAGGCTGACGGGCAACTTACAGGGTAGGTAGCATACAACTACTATAAAACGCAGTATGCCCTGCCACTATTTACCAGATTTAGATCACAGCTAATTTTGATAAGTTCTCTTCCAAAATCTCAACATGTGAATCGAACTCGGAACCATTGAGGCAGAATGCTAAACCTTAACGATATAACGCTTGAAAAAAAAAAACCGCCTGACATACTTTTAAATCGCCAAACGTTGAATCTTTATTTTTGGATAACTGTTGCCTCATCTGTAATATTTAGCCTATGTCCATCCAAAATTTTTTTTAAATCTGTTGAGTAGTTTCGAAGATTACATCATACAACAACAAATAAACAAACATACAAGCTTTACCTCTATATTATAAGTATAGATAGTGGTTTTACTTGAATGTATCGAATAGGAAATTTGCTGTCTCGACGTAGACGACGAAGGTGTTGGTTGCTCTGCCTTATTGGATATGCGAGTGTGGACGCCACGGCCGATTCACTTTTTGCTCGTTACGGCCGGCGTGCACTCTGACAATGACTCTTCTTATAGCGAAATTTAATTGTGTTTAATTGGGGAGGACGTTGTTAATCTACCTAAGTCCCGAGATGCCGCTGTAATTATAAGGCTTTTGTTAAAAGATTGAAATCCCGCTGTCGCTAAATAGGGGCAGTTTCTACTCATGTTGAATGTGAAATGTGTTAAATCGTGTTGCGTATTGGTTTAGGTGAACACACGATGCGAAACTACCCGGCGACTGTCCACGGAGCATTTCTCTCCGGTTTGCGTGAAGCAGGACGTTTCGCAGATCTACTTATGCCGCAACCGCCAATTACGAACGCCAGTGTCGCCGCCACAATCAATCTGTCGTGATTGCTCATTTGTTTAAGGTTTTATGTAAGGAATTTGTGTTACACTTTCATTATATAAATGCTGGATCGTGATATTGTCTTTATTTAGCGATTTTAATTAAGCTGATTCAAATAATAGATATTATGCTAATATTACACTTACTCCTATACACAGTAATACACAACAACGAAAAGCAATATAATAGCCCAATAGATATTCGATTCAATTATTTACTAGTTTCATTAGAGCAGACTTTTAGATATTCATATATGGGGATTGTAGCTAAGCTGGGAAACGCAAGTCTCTTGTAAGTGGATACGTGCGTTTAAATCCTGCTCGTTTGTTTGTTTGTATTTAAGTTCCCTCCATAAACTATCAGTTAAATTAAGACAGTTAATTGTGTAATTAGCGTAACTGCCCGACAAGGGTTCCAGCTGAGCTGAAGTCAAATTTGTTGCTACCAGCCACCTATTGGCTAAGCTTTGCCTTAGTCATATTCAATTGACTTAGTTTAGCCACGGTGTGATGTGCCATTAAAATGGCTTAAGTCTTTTCTGAGTAATAATATTTCAGTTACTATGTCATGAAATGTTCCCACATTACAGCCGTCTTTGTATTCTGAGAACTTAATTAATATGATATAATGTCGATTTAGTGATCAAATTACACTAATTCATATTACACTATATTATTTTAAATCAAACACCTATTTTAAAAACCCTTTTTTAAATGTTAGTATTAATTTAACTGTATTTTCAATGAGACAATCTATTTTTAATAAATTGTGGAAACGAATTTTTTGTATGTTCGCAGCTGATTTAAAAATGTTAAATATTTTTAAATTGGCAATGTGTTCGCAATTATTTTGATTGCGGCATCTCTTATAACGAAGTGTAATGAATTCGGTTGTTTCGGGCAATTACATTTTAAAGCCTATCAATTTATCAACGAGCGGAGAAGGCATGTTGTAATTAAACACAAATAATTTTGTGTAATTTTTCTTTCTTTGCTCTTGGAGATACGAATTTGTTTTGCAGTGAAAAACAAATTCGTATCTCCTTTGTGAAAAATGTAAGTTAATAATGTCTTAAAATGAAAAAAATAATATCATTATCTTTTGTATCTTGTGTACTTTATGTGTGTCCATTTACTAACTACTTTAATGTAGGTACTTGCATTGTAGTAATAAGTAGTTTATTAAATTGGAGTTACTTCACCAGAGAAAGTGACACAAAAAAAAATTGATTAATGTTCTTCAAAAAAGTGTTTAATAAAAAATATGTAGAGATACTATACTTATGGTTTGTAACTGACAATCAAATCACTATTGAAAACTTATAGTAATTTAACGTCTAGTTGAGACAATATCACGCAAGTTATGTCTCTTTTTGTTTCACTTTGCTTTGATAACTTCATCATAATAATAACAATAAAAATATAACAATAAAAAAAAATCCCATCGGGATTTCGGATAAGGCCTTAAATCTGTACTGATTATTATTATTAACTGTATAGCCAATGACATTTTCAAAGCTATATTTAATTTTATTTGAATTTGAAACTTTGAAAAACATATTGTATTTTTGTGCCACTTTTTGCAATTTGTTTGCTCATAGTAAACAAGCAGCATTCTTCATTCCCATTAACAAGAGCATAAATATAGAGTAGAGACTTGCCTATTAGGATCAAAAATGAATAGGTTTACTTGCACATCTATTAGGCACATACAATAATTGTTTGTAGTTGAAGGCTCATCGTTTACTTCTAACTTTGTCAGGTTACGTTACAATTTACATCTTATGAATACGCATTTTTTTATATGCGTGTGTTTCATTAAAATGTTATGCTAAATTTGTGAAAATATTTTATAAGTGACAGCATTTTGTAATGAATAAAGTGTGAGAATAAAGATTTTCCTAATAATTCCCCTAACAGTGTTTTCATTTATATTATAAACAAACTGAATGCAGCAGGCCGGTACCAAATAGATCTGATTATGCTGAAATTCAAAAACTAGTTCGCTCGATACTAACTTATCGAGTACACCAACTACCTTTGTGTGCAAGTAGTGCAAGGTATGGGAAGTGTACTCATAGAATATAAGTAGATTGTGGCGTTGGCAGGCTGACAGACGGCATACCTGATGCTGTAATTGGGTATCGCTGCACATTGGACATCTGCAGTGCTGAAGGGTTTGTGGCGCGCTGCCAACTTCTACACTCTACGCTCCTTTCACAACGCTCGAATACGAAACAGGGAACTTTAAAAAAGTGTACAACTTTGAAAATTTTACTATCCGCAGCAAATAAGACAAATTTTCATAGAGTTTCAAAGAACAATCTTCAACACCGAAAATCATCTTGATCTACCAATCTTTTGGCAATTATCAATTAATTTTAGAATTATTCGTAATTAAATAAGATAAGTGTTGATTTTTCAGTCTCTGTTAGGTATCCAACTTGTGTCCATTCACATACACACTTTACATACGTTTGTAGGTATACCAAGTACAAAGTGTTGTGTTAATTCTGTAAAAAAAACCTGTTCTTTAAACCCCGACACAAAAACGGGGTGTTATAAGTTGGACGTGTGTCTGTGTATGTATCTGTGTGTTCGTCAGTGGCTCCCAAACGATTGGACCGATTTTGATCAGGTTTTTTATTAAAATTCTTCTAAGGAGTTTGAAGACCATAAGCCCATTTCCTAGTAGACGAAGGGATTTCTCTAAATTGCATATGTTTTATTAAATTATGCACTCGATTTAGTGCATCCTTCGAAAGACGAATTGTTTTAATTACTTTCTTTTGTAATGTTTGGGACGTTTACCGTACAAACAAAGGTACATCAGCTCCATCATCCTCGGTGACCGGTGGACTTTAAATGACGGTTAGCCTACTTGACAGATGGCGAAAGAGGCCCTAAGACTTCCAATTACTGAAGAATTTGTCACTTGACGTTGGAAGCTAAATCCGATGTTTACATGAAGCGGTTTTGTATCAGGTGTTATATTTTTCATTTTTCAACGCCGACGAAGTCGCGGGTTCCAGCTAGTGACATTTTAGCATTTGTATTATAAAAATAAAAAATAATATAGGTATGCCATCTATACATGATTAAAATCTATCATGCGAAATGACACCAATATACCGACAAATTGGCTTGATCAAGCCAAAATCGTATCATAACGATTGGACGATAAGCCCTATAGTGTATGGCTGGCATTATTTTTTCTTATTCGCTTTACTAAGGGGACTATAATATATATATGTGGTAAAAAAATTAGTCTTCAATTTTAAGTAACATTTTTAGTAGAAGAAGCAGAACAGTGTCTCGTAATGAGCTAAAAAAGTTATGTCTTTAATGGGGTATTATCTATCAAAAACTGTCTGCAAAGTGTGTTTTCCTATGTTTAAATTATAAAATTTTCTCTTAATTAAACAAGCAGGATAAGGTAATTCTGTTTAATATTCTGTGCTACGGAGGTGTTTCATCGGACTTCGTTAACAGGGTAGCTACCTAGGCACACTCTATTAAGATGCTAATTACTGGGCTACATAAATTCCCAAACACAATGCTATACCTTTTATAAAATTCAGTACTAATTGGACAATTCGAGGTCCTTAAACAAATACACCTGCCACTTATTGTTAGAACGAAACACGAGTTGAATCATAAATACAGGAAAAAAACTTGCTACACAATTCCAAGTTTGATTCCGTTATCTCGTTCACACTTACAAGCAATAAAGGAGATGGAAAGATAAGCGTTGGGAAGATCATTTGATTGCCAATTCTTTATAAACTTCATTCACTTTAGCAAGCTACTTTTACACCGAAGCGTAACGCTTAGGTATTTAGCTATTTCTTTTTTTTAAATAAACGTATTTCTTATTTAAATGTTATCCCTCCCTCCCTCATAATGATATGCTTTTTATTTGTTTAAAACTTTAAAAGATCATGCATGATGTCATTTAATTACGATGGCTATCCATTACCTTTAAAGGCCCTTTTACACTCGCTTAGAGGTTTCTAATCAGTAAATGAAAAATATGAAAAACTACAAAGGTTTAGATTGAGAAGAATCTATGGACAACGACAGCCTTAATCTATACCTACAAAATAAATGCGTAAATAAAATCGTAAACGAGCTCAGTATCAATACATTTAATATTTTTTAAAATAAAAAATTTTAGGCTTTGTACATTTTACTGGGGTAAAAAGATAAATAAAAAGATAATATTATCTATTCGGTCAAATACCGAGATATCCCTGATATACCTACTGAATTTTCCTGTAAGATACCAACCTAGTTCTACAATAAAGACCCACATTACAAAAAGAATTTTTAATATGAGCCAAGGTTTTGCCATAGTATTACAGAATGGTGTAAATACCTAAACATACTTTTATTTTAGCGGTAAAAAGAGCCGGCAGCAGAAACAAAACCATTAAACCCGGGAGCCAATATACGATTACACTAAAACAATATAACGATTTGTATATTTATAGTTGGGTATTAATTTTAAGTTTGTTTACGCGCTAGGCGGGGCAACTGACGGATTTATGGTGGATTTTAATTGCATTTTTAATTATTTTTCAACAACTACGCTGCCAGCAAATTGAATACGGGTTCACGCGAACCGATGAGATCTTATCTCTACCTAGTTATGAATAAAAAAAAGTTATTTGTTGCGTATATTTATATTCCATTCATAAAAATGGTCGTTACGACCAATGCGACTTCATTAAAAACTTTATCTGGTCCATCAAGAACTCTAAAATGTCGTTTACAACTTCTAATATTTCATTTTCTTAGAGAAAAACTTCTGTATCTTATCGAATAAAGGGACAATTAAAATAATTGAATGAAAAATGGTTACAACGAGGACGGAGGCACTCAATATTCCAACATCTTAATTCCAAATTAATTGCGTTAGGATGTACCAATAAATCTACTGTCGGTATTATAAAACTATAGTTTGCTTAGAACGTTGTATCGTGATATAGCAAGCGGAGCATCCAATGTTTAATACAAATGAAATTCCGATCTTAAATCTGCTGTTAATAGAATTCTAATTTGACCGCTACGCTAAATACTTATAACATTTTTCAATCTCCCAGTCAGATTTTACTAGCCCACGCCCATTGATTAACACACTAGATAAAACGTGGTATAATGAAGTATTTTTATACTTAGCTTTTTTTTTCACATTGTTAACTCATAGTAGGTAAATGTTGGAATAGCGACCACGTAGAGTAAACATTTCTTTTAAATTCCATTAAAGTAATTTTAGTCATAGGCGGATTCGCACAGAATAATAATTGAGATAAGTAACAACACTGATTCGGCAAATTAAATAAATATTCCGCCAAGCCTTATTTATAACGACCAGAAAAAGATTTTATTGGTCATCCAATAAACATATATTTTCGCATTTAAAGCTGAGGTTTAAATTGACAACTATACAATTTTACGATGTCATTTTATTAGCTCTATAAAGGAGACACAAAAATTATACCATATCACATTCTTTTCGGACCATGGTGTGAAACGCAGTGATATTTTTGAAGGGAAATTTGGAATTGGTCTTAATTGTGTTTGAACATTTTTTATACCGTTGAACGGCTAGAAAAGCCTTTAATATTAAATAGCTGCCCTAAAATTATTAATACTATATTGAATCTATATAATATTACATACATTGGTGAAACTTACTTACTTACTAACTAACCAACTTACCGAGATTACTTGTGGTTACTATTATGGTAGGTATTCCGTGCCGAGGTCAAAAAAATAGTTTTCAGAATATTTGTGTTTGTCTGTGCGTTTGTTTGCGGCTTGAATTAAACAATTTGAAAGCGTTTTTCACTGATGTATTGATGATTACCTGTATTAAACTACACTACAATTTTTATCCTAGAAAAATATTAGGTACCTATCCTACCTACCTGTTGGATTTTCAAAAAACGAACTACAGCGAATACGAAGTTGCGGGCACCAGTTATTTTTTTTAAATATTTAATGTACAGTCACGGTTCGTTTACGATTTTATTATATGTATAGATTTGTTAATTTTTATTATTAAAAACAAATAAGCTACTCCAACATTTCTGTTCATTGTTCCATATATTCTAAGTCAGTAGTTACAAGTGCAATTAACCCTATGGTGGTGGCTTCAGAAAAATGGGCATCTGGCGGAGGCAACGGCGGGTCCGGCAAACAAGGAATTAATATCGGGTCATTTATAACTCAAGTTCCCACTTTGTATTACACCGGCCGTTCCTTATCTCTCACTCAAATTATGCATCAACATTTTATTGTTTGCTTTAAGAATTATTTACATAATAAGTAATTAGGTATGTTGTGTATTTAACTCGCTAACTACTGCAATAACAATGTGAATTCCACATGCTAATAAGTGAGGAAAATGCTAATTAAAGAATCCTGGTCTGTCTGCAGTGTAGTTAGTTATAAAAATAATTTTTCATATCTGTTTTAACAAAAGGAATTTTTCCTTTACAGTACAATTACAATTACAGTATTTACTGTTTGTAATAAGTTAAATCGTTTGTACAGGATTCGGTAACGCCGCCGTAGGCATAAAATATTATATTCATTATTCATCGTAAGTACTTATATTGTAGGATTATAAAGTAATAATTAAACCAAATAGGATTTTTTTTATTAGAAGCCCTTGGAAAATTACTATGTCATTGCATTTTGTTCCTTTTCCTTGCGATGCGCATGAGTTTCAATGTGCTGCACTCTGTGAGATAAATACAGAACGTTTATCTTAGCATTTCGTACATTATAAATCAGATAGGTGGCGCTACCATGCATTGCTATGTTTTTTTTAAACAGATGGCGCTATTCTCACCATTATTCGACATTTGCGTATACGTCGGTGTTTATTAACAGTTCAAGATGGGGTGTTTAGATGGCGCTTTAAGAGTTTATTTCTTTTATTTAGTAAGTACTAAAGATTTTAAAAGATTCCTTATATTGTATCTTTCCGTTCTTGTCATAGGCAAACATTTGTATATGTAACTTTTATAATTATGTTATAAACTTAATGCTTATGTAAAATTCTTCGTGAAGAAATAATAATATATAGCTAAATATATTTTTTATTCGTAGTCGTTCTTTGACGACCAAATTTTCATGGCAATTCAATGATAGCTGTGTGCTCAATGTTAGAATGTTAGAATTAGTTGGTGATTTGACAGTAGGTACCTACCTACTAGAGAATGTTTGAATAAATCCACTAACACTTATTTCAATAAATAAACATAAATTCATCATAAATTTAGATTGTGTACAAATTGATAGCCCAATGTGTCAAGCGGTCGGTTACCGACATGGCAGCGAAGGTTGAAGTCCAAGTAGATTTTATGATTTTTAAATTTTTTGTACTATAATTTTTTTTAAGTTTATGCGTTATCATCTTTCTGTTTTTGTATGGATTAAAAAAACTGAAAATTTGCGTGCCCCTAAAGCGTTTCTCATAGACATATTATGAAGTCTCAGCATAAAATTGTGGGTGAAATTTTCTCCAGGCGCTTTAGTAAATTAAGTTTAAAATTATACAATAATTTAGCGACCCGCCCCCGGCTTCGCACTTAGTTGAAATTTTTGAAAATCCTTTGTTAGCTGATGTAAACATTATCAAATAGACCTATATGTTTTAAATTTCAGCTTGCTAGTTAATAGTTTTGACTCTGCGTAAATAGTTAGGTGTTTGAACAAACACTTTTATAAGTTTAGACATTGTGTATAAGACTTAAGTAGTGGGTGTTACGTTTCTTGATTGATTTTATTTGAAACTAGCGACTCGCCCGGGTGCATTTTTTTACGTAAAAACCTTCCCTGATTATCCCTCTATCCATGAGTGAAGACAGAATTAAAATCGGCCCACCCGTTCTCGAGTTTTGCCAATTCATTTTAGCATTCAAATTATTCAATTTCAAATTTAAATTTAGCATTTAGGGATTCATTTTTATATTATAAGATAATAATAAAATATTACCTATTCATTTAATTTACTTTTCATACAACCATTAATTTAAAACTAAGTTATATTTATACACAAATGGGCCAAAAGAACCATATATTCATTAATCTATTAATTCATTAAGGAAATTATATATTAAATACACCTGAGTTTGTTAACATATAATACGAGTATGCATGTGAATGGATGTGGAGGGTGGAGAGTAGTAAGGTGGCGCTCTTAAAAATTAATTAAAAAGGTTCTACAATGCCCTATTAGCTTAATATTAGCTACAATAAAGTCCCTATTTTAGGTTGATCCTGGCTGATGATGATGATCTCATCAGCATCATCAGGGTACAGTGAAACTCATAGCACGGTAGTGAAACGCAATACACTTCATAAATATAAAATTAGTGAAAGAAAGAAGCAAAATGCCTATTCTTTTTACACTAGATTACTATAATCAAATTAGGCACTTTCTTATTGTAAACAAAGAATAAGAGACAATTCGAAACAATACATAAAAAATCTTACGGTTTCTGATCAGCTAGGTCAAATGTCAAGGTGAGGAGAAATGGAACTCACAAAGGCGGCAGTATCAATGTTACAAGCGACATAACAATGTGACGTTACCATTAAAAGATTCATCGAAGCTCGAAATATCGAACTATATAAAATTAGAAGTACTAAAGAAACATATTCCATTTCCGGTTCTACCTTGAAACAAGTTACATGTCTTTGGGAAAAGTCACCTGCAGACCAGCGACCATTATAATGTCGTTGTTATCTATGACAGTGTTCTTATTAATAGTGGCTGCAGTGAAAACTGAGTTGTCTGCAGACCAATCTTCAACTAGGGAACCTGTCATACAAACTTTCAAAAAATTCGTCAAGAATATCATCAAGGAGCAAAGTTCTAAAATACAATCGCTGTTTGATAGAATTCAAACAAACGCTCGAACTATGTTGAAGAAGACGGAAGAAAAGATAGATGATAAGAAAATGGATAATATTGTAAAGATAATTAAACCTCACACGATCGATAAATATGAGGCCAATAACGAGATTATGAGTCATCAAATTGAGTCTGCATTGCCAAAGAAAGGTCCCAAATCAGATGGTGTTGCCAGAAGTTATAGTACACACTACGCTACAACTGGTTTCGGGACGAGTGCATATTCAAACTACGGTTTCCCAACATACCATCACCATTCAATAGGCTTTGATCCGGTAAATATTGTAGTATCAGTGTCTTTGCTGTCATTTCTCATTCAAGCACTTCAAGGTTTGCTCATCAAAGCCAGATTACCAACGCCTGTAGTAGAAGCGAAGAATTTCAAATTGGACGAAAAATGGTTAAAAAATCTGGAAGATCTCAATGTGAAATTTAAAGAAAAGAATTTGAAGAAGAAATATCTTAAGAAATATATTTATTGATTTTAGTGTTTTACTAAGTTATAGTATTTTGTATTGTGAAATATAGTTTTAAATTTAAATTGTTTAGTTTATTTCGGTAATTATTTAATAACTAGTGACCGCTCCCGGCGACTAATTTTTTTTACGTACAAAACTGCCCTGATTATCCCTCTATCCATAAGTGAAGACAGAATTAAAATCGGTCCAGCAGTTCTCGAGTTTTAGCGAGACAAACGAACAGCAGCAATTATATTAAATGAACGTCTACATAAATAGGTGACTAGAAGAGGTCGTCAGACAGTGTGACGGTTCATTTGATGGTAAGTGGCTACCGTCGTTTATAATACAAACAACGCCACAGGTTCAGATGCTGCAAGTGCGCATCTGTAGGATTGAGGATAAGAAATTAGGCAGGGATAGGCAAATGGGCTCTAGCATCTCTTACTCCAAAACACAACAGCATACATGCTGCTATTTCACGATGGTCTTCTCTAAGGGTTTGGTTCCTGCCGCCAGACGAGCTGCCCAATTTATGACTGCGAAATGCAGTGTGCTCTGCTACTACTCATCCACACACATCCAGACCAGAGCCAACATAGAAAAGTCTATTTTATATGTTCTAGATAGAGCGCTGAGGCACTAATCTTAACTACTCGACCACTGGCCTCGTCAAAATGATTACCCACTTAATATTAACTTAATGTTATGTAAGTAAATGTAATACATTTTATTATTTTTTCTTTCATACACTAACATAATAATTGGATACATTCATATATAAATAATAGGAGGAAAACATCTGCTCTTAATACATGGGAAAACAAAGAAAACAGATAATGTGAACAAAATATCAATTTTCCTTCTACGGCGTTCGTTTGGTAGGAGAGTACACAAAATCCTGACGGACTAACTGAGAGGTTCTCACGATATCGGATGCCATCGCTCGGAGGATATCATTTACGGAATAGTACATACTTAGCTTGTGTTCAAACATGGACCAGAGTATAGAGGATTAATGCGGGGTTATATTTCTCACCAGATTCGAATGGATTTGTTAGCATGAAAAATTTTCACAATCTTTCATCATTTTCTACGTACGAGTACATAAGTAAGTCAAATCTTGTTCAATTTGTTCTCTTGATTACAACCCACAAAAGAATCGAGGCAAGTAAAATAAAATTTAATTTTGTAGAAGATAAAGAATAACATTTTTATTGAAACACAAAACCTTCTCGAAGCAAATTTCTCTCGCTTCCGTCTCAAACTTAAATAATTATTGACGCGTTAATTTAAGTTATAGTTATTTAACTTTTATATTTTAAATAATGTTAAATTTATCATATAAATCACATTATTTAAATACATAATGTACCTACAGTATTATATCATCCATATAAAAATTATTAATTTTTCCGACACTAATTTCAAAATAAATTCTTTTTTATAAGTTCAATATTTATTTCTTTTTCTTTGTATATTCTGTCTTTCTGTGCGTGGTCTGTTATCGCTAGAAAAGTTGAACGAATATCTCATTCAGATTAGAAAATTGTACACTTTTTATAATGAAATCCGCATCAAAATCCGCTGCCTGGTTTAGGCTGATTAGCGGAGATACAGACGGATAGACGCGGAAAGCGACTTTAAAATATAAAAATATGTAAAGATACTTTTTAGTCTAGTATATATCCACATTCCGACCCAATCTATCGAATGTTTCTGCTTTGTATATGTAGTAGGTACTATAAAAAGCCAGTACCTACAAAAACAAGAGGAAATAATAAGTAGGTGCGCTTCACGGTAGACTTGTGAGTTATGAGTTTGAAGGAAAATACGACACACAAAAAATACACATATTTACTTTATCTTTCCATGTCATTTTGTTTGTATTTGTTTTCTTCTATTTATATTTCATTCAATTTGTAACTTTGATGTCATATGAAAATATCAATATTATGAATTTATGTATGTCGTTATTTTAACTTATCAAAAGGTATGTATTACCTATGAAAATAATAATTTTATGTTTAAAACAAATAATAAAATTGCAATAAATACATACTCGTATAAGTGATGTTGTTTCCCTAAAAGGTTACATTAAAACATTCTCATGTTCTCAATGTAGTGGCAGAGCAGCCCGTCTGGCGGCAGTAACCACCCCCTTTTAGAATATCACCGTGAAATAACAGCACGTGTGCTGTTGTCATTTGTATCTCAGTCAATATGGGAAACAGACAATTTGGGATTATGTTATAATGAGCCTGAAGCATTGGATAGATGTCTATTATTTTTTGACGCAAAATTTGTTTTTTTGATAAAAATTGGTCTTACAATTACCTACATTACCTAGTTTAACATATAGGATAGTTTTTATCCTGAATAGATTTCCCGGGAAAATAGGTGACATAAAATGTAAGAGGCCTTTTTTTATTTTCACCGACACATAGATTGTTAGCAAATTTTTTTCGAAACGATTTTGTTCAAACGCTCTAGGTAGCTTAAAACATAAAATTAAAAAATGTGATTAGCGTTATTTCGTGAAAAAAAAAATGCAAGTTAGGTTTTTTCATCAACATGACGATCAATATAGGCATAAACTTCAATAAAAATTCAATTTAAATGTTATAAATTTTAGTGTTGGTTTAGAAAGGTTCCAGTAAAAATCCCCGTATTATCCTCCGTCGGATAGCAGACAAACTCGAGTTTGAGGCCTACGGAGACCATGCTGTAATGGCAGTGAGAACTTTTTGACCAATATTATATAAAAATATTACATTTTTTTAAAATATGCCTAACATTTTTGTAGTTCAGCCTATAAGTTACTATAACCAATTTCTTTTGATACAAAATCAATACTTTATAAACTATACTACTGCATGCCGAAGCGTGCCGATACTTACCGGTCATGCGTCGGAATGCCGCAATACGCGGATTGTTGCCGTAGTCATTATAAGTGCAATGGAATTTTAATTATATTAAAAGCACTATGAAAATAACAAAGAAAATATTAAGTTAAACCAATACATTTTGAATTGAAAATTGAATACAATTGAAAAAACTAAATTGAAAAAATTAGTATAAGTACTTGCAAAATACTATGAAACATTGAAATACATTAGCGTGCCTTCCTCTAACTAAAGCGCGCCGTTTATTCATAAATCATTATTCATAAATATCGTTTATTCATACATTATTTTCTATAGACTTATAATTTTTATGGAAATATATTTATAATTATTAGTATAAACTTATTATTCCTTAACCAATAGCAATTAATTGATGTTATATTGAATTAGAAGAGCACATGATAGTTTATATGTAAAATGTCCAAAGTTGACTGAAATCCTTGCGACCCTACACATGCTTGTAGTAAGCCCTGTGACGTAGGTTAATGCATGACGCCGCGCCGCTACGGCGCGGATTTTAGATCCTGCATAAACTATTCACAGATGAGAGCTACGCCACACAGTGGGACGAAAATCGGGTTTCATAGACATAGGAATGTTAATTCTTAAATATCGCTGTTTTTGTTGGATATGGCTTCTGTTTACAGTAACTAAGCCTAAATATGTAAAAAAAAGTAATTTGGTATTTATACGAATGTTTTATATTTTTTTTGAGAAAAAATTGTATGGAGTTCTCTAGATAAATCCGATTTTCTACGGACCTGCACGTCAAACCGTAATATCCTTCTAAAGAGTGTTACTACTAATTATTTGTCATTTTTTGACATACCACATATAACGGTTACTGCTGCAGAATTTTTTTTAAAAATCTTTAAATATAATGGATATTTTTTATTTAGTTTAAAGCTTTATTTTTCGGCATCAACTCTAAATACTCTCTAAATAAGTGATAACAATTATGTATTATCATTTTGTAATAGCATGCAACCCAGACACGGTGTACAGTTAATAAGTTCTGAGAAGTGAGGAAAGTAAATAATTATGCTATTGTTCATTTAAAAATATCATATATTGTTGCTAGCTTATTAAATTATTTAAATGAGCATAAATATCAAATACTATGACAAAAAATAATCAAAAATATTATAAGTAACACTTGATTAAAAAAAATTAAAAAAATGTATACTATATAAAATATTTCTATACAACATTCAAATAAAGAATAAATAACTATTAATAAAAAATCAAACACTGCTACTACACACTACTTATGTATGATAATACTATACAAAACAATACAAGAAATAAATAAATAAAAATTTTATCTACACAAACAAGGCCTCTTAAAGATTAGTTACAAAAGAAAAAAATAACATTACTAAAGTTTGTGGGCGCTGATGAAAGTCAACAGACTCCGTGTTTTGTGATCAAAAAAATTAGTACAGTGCAATATAAAATGAGGACAATATAATGTACAGGAGACAGGAAAATATAAGGAGAAATGATAAAAAAATGTATAAAAAAAACACAACAAGCACTTATCTACTAATTAATCAAAATCGCTTTCATCTGATTCCAATTCAGAATCAGGTTCCAAATTGGACACATCTACAACTTCAAATGGAGATTCTGGAAACTTGATCAATTCTAAAGTTTCAGCAAAGAAATTCTTACCTTTTTTAGTTTCTAATTTCGGTCTTTGAGAAGAGATTAATGGATCAGACGAAAGAATCAGCATATTTAATATATCGGCATTTGAAGCTTGCCTGGACATTTTTTGCGAATTATGTTCCCGAAATCTCCTAAAGTCTTTGTTGCGGGCCTCTGAGGCTTCTTCTGAAAGGATACCTATCGGAACAATATCATTATTAGCGATTATGTCTGCACCATGTATCAGTAGCTTATGAACGGTCGATGACATGTGGTACCAATCATATAACTCCACGTATCTTTCAGCAGTTTTACGTGCATATTCTTTAAATTTTATAACCTCAATTACCTCTCCAGATGTTATTGCTTGAAGAATAACAGCAAATCTTCTGACTAGCTCTTCATCCAACCCAGTGATGGCTGCAGTTATATCGGGGAACTCGAAGAACCTTCTTGCTGTATTCCCATCATTTGTTGTCCCTGAGCCTTGTTTTACAATATCAATCAATAGATTGAGTTCGTCTTTGAATTTATTTTGAATTATTTTTTTTCGATTCTCTAGCAAAGCCTTGTGTTCTTCTCCTCGAGCAGCCCACTTTTTGAAGTCCAGTCTGTATGCAATATGTAAAAGGCATTCCATCGTATTTATACGAGCGTGTAACGATGATAGTCCAAATTCGTATACATCACTGTTCACTGATTTTGACGTTGCAATATCTAAGCGGTTCATCTCTGTAGGCTTAGCTAAGCAAAGATAGCACGATGCATTCGATCTAGCTTCCGAAAGATACGTACAAATTTTAGCATCAATCATTGTCATCTTAAGTTGATGGCTCACCTTGTTTCTGTTGTAATCAGTGGGGATAAGCAACTTAATTTCGTCATCCATTTGCTTTTTGTGATTGATGACCACTTTTTCACTTCACTGGACGACAATATAACGCAGAGCATGGCTTGGGATTCAACCACAAAATGTCGTCTCCATCAGTCAGGCTTAATGGCACCAAGGACGTCATAAATATGCTTGAATCTTCTTGTTGTCCATCCATTTTCTGTTTATAACGACTTTGGTTGGAAGCACCATCAAAGCCCCACTTAGATATTAACTTTAAGTCCTTATTTTGCACACTTTCAGGAAGACTTTCCAGGATCCTCTTCACTGTGATGTCAAGCAATGCTTGAAGCGTAATTCTTGCAGATGAATCCGTTACAGTCACTGATTGCTCATTAGAATAACACTGTTTTTTTACTTGTTGTAATTTATAATATGACGGGTAAATGTCAGTTGCACCCTCTCGGAAGGTAGTCTCTCTCAGCGTCATATATTGCCACTTTGATAATTTTAGCGAAAGAAGCAATCCTAGTGCTTTTTCTGGAGTAAAGATAACTCTTTTAACTGGTTTTTTAATCATTTCGTTTAATTTTGTTGCTGCTTCTGGGTTTTTCAACATATGTTCGATAACAGATGCGATATCCTCACGACCTTCTTCCTTTAAAAGAACTGCAGCGTAATATGCCAATTCATTTGGATCTTCATTTTTGTGATCATCAGACCTCCTCTTCTTTTGTTTTCTTCCAAGATCTTCAAATGCTTTCCTTGATGTTTTTGTCATTGTCCCAACAGATGATGTTGATGGTCCTGGACAGATTGAAAGTGCACTAGGTCCTGGCTGTTCTTCTTCACTGGATTGTGGCATGACCATACTGATTGGCACGCAACTTGGCCAATCGACATTAGACATAAGCCAATTTTCGTACTGCTTTCTGAATGTATCCAGAATGCGGTGAGATTTTTGCCATCTTTGTGATGCAGCACGTGTGAATCGTCGACAAAATTCCTTAAGTGTCACCCGATTCTCGTCCGAAATGTTATCACCAAGTTGATTTACAACTGCACTAAACAATACTTCGTGATTGAATGAAGTACCTTCACTTCTCAACAAAACGAACAAGTCTAAATTGGTACGCAGACTTTCCATTTTAAATATTTTAAAGTTCGGGATTTCAATTTAATGTTAACAGCACAAAAGTTTGAAATAAACTGAATTATGTGTTAAAAATATTGTTCATTTATAGTTGTTATAGGACTGATTTTAAGTGATCAGCAAATTGCCGATTTCTTAATTACTCTCTAATAATAGCTAATTGGTGCTCATATCTTTACTTCTTTATTATTACTAGAATTCATTCCTCATTAGCCAATCACTTTTCAGAACAAACTAATTACCTAATCACTTTTCAGAACAAACTAATTACTTAATCACTTTTCAGAATAAAATAACAATAACAATTGTTTTGGTATGTTCTATTAGAAAATATCATTGTTTATTTAGTTAATATCACTTATTCACACCAGAAAGGTAATAAAATGTAATTGGTACTTTGTGTTTAAAAAATTAAATTAAATTAAAAAAAATAACACAACTATTAATTTTTTAAAAAAATTCTGCAGCAATAACCGTTGTATGTAATATGTCAAAAAATGACAAATAATTAGTAGTAACACTATCTAGAAGGATATTACGGTTTGACTTGCAGGTCCGTAGAAAATGGGATTTTTCAAGAAAGCTCCATACGACTTATTCTCCAAAAAAAAAAAAATTCTTCGCAGAAATGCCCAATTACTTTTTTTTACATATTTAGGCATAGTTACTGTAAACAAAAACCATATCCAACAAAAACAGCGATATTTAAGAATTAACATTCCTATGTCTATGAAAGCCGATTTTCGTCCCACTGTGCGCCACCAGTGGTAGCGTGTGTACTCCACCTACTGTGTGTGTTCGGTACGTGCGAAATTCTCACTGGAACGTTCTAGCGCATTCCATTTGAATTAAACACTAATCCCAAAGCGTCATGTGGTTACCATTTACGATTACTTTATTCATGAATATTTATCATTTCAATTTATTTAGGTTACTATAATATTTCGTTGTTTGGCTTTTATGTAGGTACCTAACTGAAATATGTTATAAACTTGTAATGCGAAGTTGAAACGAATGAAAAAACTTATTTCTAATATAATCAGTCTGTGATCTCAAATAAAAAAAAAATTAAGTAAACGTTGTGATAACTTCTGTTTACAAATTTGAAAATCAGCGTTCATTTTAGTTGTAAACTTAAAGTTACAACTAATAAATTAGTTGATAATTAATAAGTTTTCGTTGTATTACTATAAGTATTTACTTATTCGGAAATTCTTCTTATTGCAGATATTTTGAGAGCGAAACCCTAAAAAAAAAAACCCAAAAAAAAACGTTTCACAAAATAAAGAAAAAGAACAACAAATTGTTCGACAAAAATGTTAGCAAAAATTCTCACTGGCAAGAAGTCATCTGCTTGATTGGTGTTATTGGTTATTAAGAAACTTAACATTTCATAAAAATGATATTACTTATGTATTCCGTGGCAATATATCAAAATGATGGTGAAAACAGCATCGAAATACGTTACGTAGAAACGTAGACGGACGCAGAAATGGGTATAGATGTTATAACTATAATTTGATCTAATAATTTGATTTCTATCATGTTTACAATTTCTTCTATGTTTTCTGTTAAAAGAAATATCTTCCTATATTAGGTATTACATATTTAAGCCTGATAGGTTCTCACTAAAGAAACCGACCTTTTATGCTACTTCGAATATTAAAGAAGCATATATTGATGTTTCTCTTTCACATTTTTAAGAACGAACAGGAAGAAGTACCTAATAATATTTATTTGAACCGAATATTTTTGTAACGCCTGAACGTTTTGCATAGCAATGTTCCTTATTGTGTCGTAATGTCGAACGTTCAAAGAAGGCGTTAATTTAATGGCAGGGCTTTTGTAAATTTGTTTTTAATCCCTCAAACCAATAAAAAAACTATTTAATTCACGGCTTCGTGTCTTTATTGAAAGGTGTTCAATTAAATAACATTACAAATATGATAATTCTAAGGAGATATAAAAATTATAAGCCCATCTTGTTACAGGCAACAGTTTTATGATCATCTAATCTAACTAATAGCTGGTGCCTGCGACTTCGTCCGCGTTGAAAAATGAAAAATGTAACACCTGAGAAAATATCTCATATCTTTATCGCTGTGATACTTTTTATTATGAAAAAATGTTAGGTTCCAGAGGGATCGTCTAAAAATATTTTAAAAAATGGGAATCACTGTCGCCATGGCGGCGCTATCGTCGTCACAATGATAAAGATGTCATATATTTTTTCAGTTGTTTGACAATTATTTCGTATCCTTAAACAACTTAAAATTTTAAAGTAATTTACATACATATAGATGCCGTTAAAATTCTCATTACTTTTACCCAGATAGAATGATTAGATAGTGAGATAGTTCCGATGGGACAGAAATATATTAAAATTTAAAATGAATTCCGCTACAATAATATGGACGCATAACAATAATAGCAGATATTATTGTTGTCAACCCTTCCATACCGCCATCGTAGCCGACAACTATTGTGAAAGTGAACAAAAATCTGATTGCTTTACATTTTAAATCCACAATGGGTATGGCGACAATAGGTGCTGTCAAAAAATCAACGTTAGCCACAAATGAAACCCTTTATCGAAACAATATCTTTTAAATTCTTAATTCAGCTGTTACTTCTTTGAGCAAACCAGTCCTCTGATAATTTGACAGTTGACATTAACAAAAAATAAGACATTTTAATTTTTGGCTGTCTAAATTGCAGTGCTTTACAAAAATTATTTCGATGTTTATATATTTATTCGCAGGTAGAGCACATGGTAAAAGAGTAGACGCTAAAAAGGCTACGATCGCTAATTACTTAAATATTAAGTAAATGTTTTTAGTTATAACAAAAAGTTAAGATTATTATATACATTTGTCAAAGTATCTAAGTACATATAATTTTGTCCAAATATAGATTATTTTAGGACCTACAAAACTACAAAAAATATCACTTCCGAATTTTTAATACCTATTATTTAAAATTCAAAATATTTTATTTCAAAATTGGAACATAAAATTTCTGTTTTTGAATGTCTGAAACTAATAATAATAATAATCTTTATTTTGTACCAAAACACATTTTTTTTACACAAGCTTAAATATACATATTTTAAATAAATTCAAATTTAACATAATAGTTCTCTAACTCCCGAACTAGGTTGGACTCGTTTATTCACAAACGAAAACCGAATAAAAATCCGTTAGGGGCTTAGAAGAAGTCAGCGGAGCAACAGACAGACGCGGAGAGTTTCGTCGAATTGTTTGCAAAATATTGTTTATTTCACTTACATAAAAACTTAATTAGGTTCTGTGAAAATATGTAAAACTGATGATGAAAACCGCATCAAAATCCGTTGCGTGTTTTAGGAGGAGTTAGCGGATATATAGACAGAGACTCGAAAAGGGACTGTATATAAGTATTTGATTATTTTAATGCTTTAATCTGTATTTCATTAACAACGTAAACACAATTCGAAATTTCGTACAAATAAAAAAGACATTTAACAAACTCAGTGATCTATTATTTGGACACATGTCACCAGCTATATCAAAAGTGCCGCACCCGTTACACAAAAACCCTTGTTCTCAATCTAAATTCAAATATACATCGATGAAATTTGTATGTCCAATCTAAACATTCATTAGGAGATTTCAAAAATTCTATTCAAATAGCCTCACCCCCTCGTTAAACCGCTTAAGCTAATTACATAAAACATTGCCATACGGGGTGGTACAAAGCTTGCGTTTTGCCTTTATTTCGTCCCCTATATATGCACATAATAAGAGCTCATTTCGTCGGATGTTCCCCCTTTGCATACGATATTTTGTTTGATCTTCAGCGGAGCGGGCCGTGAGGGCAGGCAGGTTGCGACGTGCAACTTAGCCTTGTATCAACTAGACAAATATTATATATGAACATTAAAAGACGATTGTATGCCTTCTCTCAGTCGTATTGTATGCCTGCCTGCCATTTATTTACATATGAATATTGCAAAATTAGATTACTTCGTTAAATTGTTTTAGTTGCTTCGTTAAATTGGAAGAGCGTAAGCAAACATGAGCATAAGCAAAAATTTATCACCAGATTTTACTGCATTTCTACAACTATAAAGAGTACTGCTCTTTTATAGATGCGTATATGTCCATTATGTTTAGATATATATTGCACAATTTTCCTATTTTTTTCTTTTCCGTATATTATCTGTATCTGTTTGTAATGAACAAACTCAAAAAATACTGGACTGATTTTAAAAATTCTTTCACCTATAGAAAGCTACGTTATCAGCGAGTAACATAGGCCATATTTTATAAAGTTATGCGACCTTATAAAATTACTAAATACATATATCAAGGCTTCAAGATGCATTCAAATCAAACTGGTAGACCGATTTGCGGCTGTAACCATTCTCTCAGAGAATATTGAATGAGTGTTGCTATTTTAAGGAATCGAAACCTATTTTCGTATCCTCGTCTTACTCTATCAGGCCTTTACTCTATCAGGGCCGGCAGCCCGGGTAGACCCTTGGTAGAGCTTTATTTTAGGTGGCGATTCCTTCTTAACAACAAGTCACAGTATGCCAGCATGATACCTTGGATCATAAAAAAGTTTTCATTTCATACATCATAAAAAAATGTATGAAATATTATTTATTGTGTGATAGTCCAGACTGACTAAAGATACCTACCTATACTTGTCTAAAAACTGTGTCGGTAAAATAAAAAGGTTAGTTCTTATATACCTATGTTTGAATTCATTACTTCATTTTACATTTCCTACTAAACAAAGAACAGTCCTAAATGGTTAATAAAGTATAATTAAGAAACTTTTAAAGGAACTCTTCAATCAATCAAAAACCTAAAATATATTTCAAACAAAACTTCAAAGATTCCCCGTGAGCTTAATGTTCATTACGTCACCACTCTAGCTAATTTCTCCCCTGCTTTTAAGAGATAAGGGGGGCCTAATATAATTCTTAAACCGTGGAGACGTCAAAGGGACACTAGAGTCGCACTTGTCTATTTGTAATGGAATATGAAAATCTTTCACGCGACGCGGGAGATTCAAATCCTCTTATACGGAGTTATTGTTACTGGAATAGACGAATAAAAAACTTGGTTTTATTTGGCCAATATATTTAATATGGTCTACACAATTATTCCGCAAATATATTATTAAAGAATAACCGGCAATTCAAAGGCGCGTGCAAAATGACACGTTACGGGGTCGATCTCAAGCAAGTTCTTCTGAGAAGATTTGTCACCTCATATTTGAGAAGTGAAAAATGTTGTATAACCTAAGTACTGTATAAAATAATACACAGAATAAAAGTCCACTCCTCCCTTTCTTACTTTTTATTTATTTATTTTAATTATTATTTATGTGTTTTTTATTATTATTTATTTATTTTTCATAGTAGTTTAAGCATTAATTCAATAAAAGTGAGAATTTTTCATTTGATGTAGGTACTTTAATTATTTGTACAAAAGCTGTAGATTATATATAAAAATAGAAAATTACTTTTGTCCTTAATAAACTGATAAACAAGAGAACCAAGAAAAACACAATAGAAAAAATGTTCGTGACGCATTTACAGTATTTGCATTTGCTCTGTGATTCCAAGGTTAGGTGTAAAACGAAATATGAAACGAAATGTAACTCAAGGAAAGGAATATCCAATTCAATTGGGTACCTAATATTAAATTAATTAACAACTATGATTTATAGCTTATAAGATACTATAGCATATATGTAATTAGTTAAAATTTTGTTTTATATTGACAATCAATGGTACAATCGCGAGATATGTCGAAATAATTTTTAAAATCAAATTCGTAATTTTTTCTCTTAAAACTTCCAGGACTTTATATTTCTCAGTGTATGGAAAAATTTAGTCTGAGCATCAGCACTTCGCATTTGAAGAGGCGAGACGAGACGACAAAATGCTCGTTACCAAAAGTGCCAAAGCTATGCTCAAATAAACTTTCACTTATTTTTTTGAATCTTTATTAATCTAGAGTCACGTAGTATAAAACTTTACGTAGTATAAAACAAAGTCGCTTTTTGGCGTCTGACCCACGCTTAGATTTTTTAAACTACGCAACGGGTATTAATGTGGTTAAGAAACCTCCGGCATATACCGCAGCCTGTATTCGCCATTCATTCCTTACAATTTTATAATGTCGTAGCATTCTTAACTAACTAACATTCACTAATCTTTATTTCTATAATTCACTTTTTTAGCTTTACTTAAACAATATTTTAAAAATTCCTTCCTATTTTTCCCAATCATAATATCTTTAAATTTTTCTGTGCTTACGTTGCTATCTATTTTATACTCTTTGGAGAAAAAACGCCTAAATGAAAACCTAAGGTAAAAAGTCTCTTGTTTCTGAGCTGAAAGTTCTTAGTTACATTTTTACTTAATTTTTTCAGTATTATCTCGTTAACACTTACTTTGAAAGTGTCGCCCTCTGAAATACGAAAGCGCTGCTACTTTGATGTGTTCGTTTCTTTTATGCGATTTTCAAGTCGACTGGTCCAACATTCTGGCTCTCAAAAGAGGGGAAAAAGGTAAATTGAATTTAAAGATGAAAAAGATCGAAGGTCATTCTCCACAGCGGCGGGTGCTTTGAGAATTATTTAATTAAAAAAAATGAAAGAATAATGTAAAGCGAATTTCCTATTCGGTTCGCCTAACTGTGAATAAGTGGTTTATTAATTTGTCAATTAAAAGTTAAGAAAAATGTTAAAAATGTACTATTACAAAGTAAAAGCTTTATTACTATGTATAAAAGCGGAAAAATCCTTACTCGTATTAAGCTCCTCGTAACTTAACTACTTACCTGGTATATTAATTTTCGTATACATTTTATTTAACCATTTTTATTTATTTTTAAATATTATTTTATAGTTTATTTTATTACATCTGATTATTTCAATTATTATTTAGTTGTTAGTCCTGTAAATTAAATTTATTGATCTTTTTGGATTAGAAAGAACGATACATTTCAATACATTTCAATAAGTTATGTTAACCATATTACCCACTAACTGTAACAATATATCTCCGAATGCGAAGTAAGTATATAAGCGCCAGTAGGTTTCCATTGGATAAGTAATTCTTTTAACTATATCGATTCTACAAAGTGAATCCTATTTGTATTTCCGGTGAACTGCCTCTATTTCATTGGCCTATTGGTAACGTACTATAAAATTCCAATAATTGTTATCTCAGCGATCCACCCGTCTACAGCGGCTTCCACTGTGTACCACCAAGTGACTTTATTTGCTCCGAGCCGATTGCCAGGTTTATATCTCTTTTTGTTGAGCCTCGAATAAAATGCGGTACAATAACAATAAAGCTGGATTTTGCCACAGATTGCTGACATTTCCGCGAGACGAAGGAACGATAAACCCAGGCCAAACTCTTATTAAAGCTTTGCATACGCTTCGCTTCGCTGCGATCCTATCCGAACATCCACTAAACTTAAGTCGGGGATGTAAACTTTAGATACTTTTCTATTTTAATATTTCTTATCGAAAGATATACCTATATTGTATAGAAATATATGACTTTCAAAGCGAATCTTCTTGATCAACGGCGAATGTTTTTGTATATAATTTGTAGAAAAAATTGCATCCGTGCGAAGCCAGGGCCAAGGTTATAGAGAAGTAGAGAAGATTGTTTTCAATCTGACAAAGTTATCAATCAATCTGATATCAATCTGTCAATATGATAGTGACGAATTTATTAGCAAATTGTTGACTACGAAATAATAGGTATTGGGTAGTGTAGATAAATTTTTTTTAAATTTAATTTTAGTGAAATATACCTAGGTAAATGACGATTATACAATGAATAATTTCATATATTTGATAGAAAGCGTCCAATGTTTTAAAGGTTATGTAATATGATATTCACAAATAATATGACATATCTTACAGAAAAGATTAAAACGGACACTGTTGGCCTCAATTATCTGAATACACACGAACATAATAGTATACCTCAAAAGAGGAGAATATTTTTCGCAATTCATCGCCTAAAAGCTTATTCAAATAACTCCGGGCTAATGAAAGAGGTCGATAGGAAAGCCGAGTTCGATTGATGTACAACTAATTTGTTATCCGATTTGGTACAAGTCACGAGTGAACAGGAATTCAATAATCACTGCAAATCTGTACTGACAATGAAGGTTTTAAAAAAAAAACATGTTATAGTTTCCTCATTATCAACGCCATATACCTACTGCATTTATTATCTTTAATTACCTGTGTGTTTTCTAAAATAATCCTTCTATATTATGAAATCGCTCGATGTTTTCATATGGACCACATTTGTTATTAATATTTTTGAACTATATATTTTACACTAGCTGGTGCCTGCGACTTCGTCCGCGTTGACATCTTTATCTAATTTAGTATACTGTTACTTCGATGGTATTTCCATGACATGGTAACCTTGATCTGATGCTGCAGCATCAAGTAGTATGCAGAACACCCAACTCTCAGCAACTTAGAGCAGATATAGCGCGTTTGGGCTCAATAGAAAGTCAGGGGTTAGTTTATAATTTTAAATGTAGACACGAACCTAGAAAAAATAACGGACGGAGTGCTGTCACTGTACAAAGTGAAGCGCCGTAATGGTGGCGCGTTTTTATGTGTGCGTGTGCGTTTTTATATGTGATTCCTTGTTCATTTTTATCACGTAAAGTGCTACAGGAACAACATTTCACGACGCAGGTGGCATAATTAAAGAGTTATTTTAATTACTCATTACGTGTGCACTTAATCAACGCTAGCAGCGTAATGGCGGACGCCGAGCTTACTATAGTTTGTATGTGTGGGTTTTAACGTGTAAATGCACGTTACCGAGCTTACTACGGTGCTGAACTTTATTAGTATATGGAATTCCGTCCGTTGTTTTTTCTAGGTTCATGAGTGTAGATTGTATTATGATTACTCCGTATTCCATTAAAGTATTCCAAATAGTTTTCATTTACTTTGACGTTTTAGTCTTGTTAAATTTATTTGGTACGAGTTGGTTTTCACAAAGTATTGAATGACGTGGTCTACTTTTTAATAACAGTAATTAAAGGTTGCTTAACACTCGGCCATCGCGCGCGCAGACGTGCTTGACGTTTTAAGTACCTACCTACCCACTGAGCCTTTTATCAAAGGGTTCTAAACACTTTAATGAAATTACTAGTAACTCACATACTTGTGTAGGTATACACTTTTTTTTTTAATAGGGCTCTTAAACAATTTCAAAGATTTTTACACTAGCTGTGTCCGCAACTTCGTACGCTTGGTATTTCAGTATATTTTTTTGCTTGTAAACCGATTTAAATGAAGTAAACACTTATGCTCGTTTTCACACAGACACGTAAAGTTAGGGAACACCTAACTACTATTTAAGCCCGTCATTAACGGCCATTAACGGCAGTCCGGCGCTTCATGCAGGATTTGTGAATGTGACTGTCGTGAATGGCCGGCGTTATAACACTAAAAAAACTTTAGGTGAAAACTGACATAAATGTTAAAGGAAGCTTTTCAGTTCATCAGTGAAAACCGCAAGCAAATCGGTTAAGCCGTTTCTGAGATTAGCGGATACAAACTTACAGACAAGCAGATAAAAATTTTAAAAAATATTGAATGTACAGAAACGGCTCGTTTACGATTTTATTATAGGTATATATTTATTTAAAAAGAGGAATTAATAAATTACATAATGGTTATATTAATTTTCCATTATTTTTCGACCGTGAAATGCGTAATGGATTTAAAGTATTAAAATTAAATTTTTCAATTTAAATTAATTCATTGATTTTGCTTAATTATAATGAACCGCGGAACATTAAATTTTAAAGCTATGGATATCAAAATAGCTTTTTATTTATTTTTATTTTTCATAGTTCCGATTTTCAAATAGTGTGCTAAAATGAAATCATATTATTAAAAAATATTACTAAGGAGCACGTGGACTAAGTACATATTCCTAACAAACTATTACAAAAAAATATTTACAGTATAATAAAAAACAAAGTACCGAGGTAAGATCCAAAATCCAAAGGTTTATCATACATTTGTTTATCTTAAAAAAAGGTAACAGGTCCACTTGATTATAGGTGATTACCGCCGACTAAAATAAATAAAATAACAATGTGGGTGTGCAAATAAATAACTGTTTATTTTGATTTCTTTCGATTTATACGTTCGAGTGGATGATTTATTTACTCGTATAAAAAAAATACTAAGAAACATCTTTATATTTACGAAAAGATACATTCTATTGTATAATATGAATTATTGCAATCCAAAGTCGTTAATCAATATAAGTTTACGGGAAACTGTACTTAATATAAATCATTAGTAGAAAAGTTGCGACGTTATGAACGCTACGCCACAACAGGTCGCCGTCGGAACCGTATCCATAATTCAGTAGACTTGAAATCCTCATAAGTGGGGCCAAGTAATCAGTGTAGAGCGGAAGACCAATTCATATTTAGCCATAAAATTAAAAGAAAATGTTTGTACTATTATCAGTACCTACATAAGTAAAACAATATTAACTTCTTTTAGAGTTAAACTGAAAATAAGGCGGTATCAATCCAATTCAATAAAATTTAAGACAAAGATGATAATTATGTTATCTTGACGTGAATGAACTCAATTAGTTGATCTCAATTAAATAACAGCAGCAAACTACAGATGGGCTGCCCAAATGACCGGGAAACCAGATCAGAGCCAATTTTGAAAAGTTCCTTTTCAAAATTGACCCCGCCGGGAATCGAACTCGGAGCCCCTAGACGTTGATACACTTCCGATAATATTCGTTATCAATTGTAAGTTTATATAATTTTTATTTATTTATAAGATTATTTTAGTTATTTATTTTATTATAAGTTAACAATTTTATAAGATTTTCTGTATAAGTAAGTAATAAAATATAACAAAATAACCAATTACATATTTAATGTTTGTTTAAAGGCTTCATTGATAGATTTTTCAGTCGGTTTTTTTTTTTTTTTTTTCGTAAAAAAAATATCTTATAGTCTTATGCCTTGCATGGCTGAGCACATGTTAACACTAATATCAACCTGTTATTTGGTAGTAAATGAAAACAGTGCAGCAATTTATCACCTGTGAAACGTACGTATATAAATCAGTATATGTACGCCCATTGCAATTAAAGGGGGCGAATCCTACCGTACGCAATAAGTTCCATGGCGAACAGAATAATAACATTTTATCTCCGATCCCAGAACATTTATAATAATTACATCATACTATTGACAAGCCCATTAATATCTGATCGGTGATTCGCTAAGAGCGTCAGAGAACATGGACTGTATCGAGAAGATTGGTCCGTTATTTTTTTACTTAATTAATTTAACGCTATACATAGGTACTTACTTTAAAAAAATATAAATAAAAACATTTGTCCCACTATTGGCAGTGCTTCAATCTACGCATAGTTCTAATAAATCAAACATAAAACGATACAGTTTCGTTTTAGTAAAAAAAAAAACAGAGGTAATTTGTATTGACGGAAATCCCTTTTCTATTTTATTATTAAAGGTAGACTTTAATAATAAAATAGAAAATTCTTATTTAATATTTATATTTAATTAAGTTTCATGAATAAACTCGTTAAGGAATGTTTGCTATGATGCGAAAACTCTTATATTTTAATAAAAACATGAATGAATACAAAGCTAGTAAGTTTTTTATTTATTTAAGCCCTTAGATGAAGTACCCATGTACATGTACCTATGTATCTGAAATGCAGCTTGTACAACCCGTCGGAAATATCTCGGCATTTTGCAAAAATCTATTTTAATTTTGAATAAAAACATTTTTTAAATAAAAAACATGCACATTAACTATTTTTGATATAATGTACTTAAATAAACTTTTTGTACCTTTTTTCATTGCCGACCTTAGAGTGCGGTACAGCATTCTTTCGAGGTGCCAAGAAATTTCCGTTGTATCCCTCTTTTTGAGAATCTATCCTTTTAAGAACAAACCGTTTTAAAAAGTCATTGTTAAATTGAATTTTTAATAAGTTTACATAATGTTTAAAACGTTATGTTAGCCAGTTTTAATGTCCTAAGTAATGTTTTCTATGTGTACTAAGTATACTCGTACCTATGTTATAACTATACCTATATGTAGTTTTTCACCTAATCTAATACAGAACGATTGTAGATATATTTTGTGCGGAATTTTCTTTTAGAAACTGTTAGCCCGTTTATGGTTTTTAGGTTAATTGTGTCAGATTTAATTTCAGATTTTAACGAAAAAATATTTATTAAATGACCTCATATAAAGTATAGAAAAATATGCAATCATCTCCCTCTAATCCTTATTCTTAAACATATTGTAACTAAAATATGTATAGCAGTAATGGTCTTAATTAATACTTAAGAACTTTGCGGTTTGATATCTCATAGTATAATGCCTTGTCACAGTATAATAAAAAAGTCAGTATTGTGACTTAAAGTAAATGAAAATTTGATTTATTTCGTTAAGGGCATAGTATAATGCATGAGATCAGATATGAGTTGTAACTGTTCGACTATCAGATCTTAATACTTACTAATGTTATTGCAATAATTACAATTATTTTGCTTTTGACTTGGACAATATCAAAGCTTGGAACATCTGAAGCAAATGTTGACTATTGACTAACTGCTAATTGACCATTAGATAACACATATACAATGTGCATTGTTTTTACATTAGTCACATTTAGAACCATTTTTGCATGTCTAGTTATTTATAATTCTACCTTTGATCAACCTAATAGCCTAATAGTTTCATAATTTGTCGAACTATACCGCTCTTTTGTCTTAATTTAATGGTCGAAGCCCGAAGCAGAGTTCAGCTAACTGCATATCAATACGATGTATGTAATTAGTAGCCACTGTAAACGTTAAACAAACGGTATCACTAATAAGAATTGTCTTACTATGATTATGATATGAATATACTCAGTATATTTTAACGCCGGTCATGTATTTTTATTCATAATTTTCATTTATTGGAAACGACGCTGTTAATAAAAAATAGAATTTAGTTTATTTTATTCGATGGTTTGTTATAAATAATAAATAGCCAGGCGCAATTTTGTAAGTTTACATATTGTAGTCACTTAATCAAATTACTCCTCATAATATTTTTTAATGTTGATGGTTCACTTGGTGGGTACCATCGCCCCTGTGGCGTTGCTTGTGTTATAGGCGACCGTCGCCAATAACAAGCAACGCCACAGATGCTGCGGGCTGCTGACACATTATTACTAAACAATAATGTGGTCATCTAGTGTAATTAGAGTCTCTTCAGGTTATAGTTTTTTATAGTTCAAACATTTGTAAAGCTTATTGTCTAATTCTTATTATTCTAACATCAGTTTTCGCAAACAAATTATCACATCCATCAACGATTCTGATTCAATATTTTGTAACAAATTAATTAAATAATTAAGTCATTATTTAGTCATTGTTGGAACACGTACTGAACGTAACCGATTTACAAATAACTGTCACTTGTCAAAAATGTCAAGGTAACACTATTATTTATTTAATTGTAGTTATTTAAAAGTGAATATTTCGCTATTATACAAACCCGGTTTTATAATATTAGTTAGAATTAGACGAAACATTAGCCTATTGGTTAAGGTCTGGATCAGGCAAGTAGAGGCTGGGAATACTGTTTCGCAGTCTTTGGGCAGTACGTCTGGAGGCAGTAACCACCCTTACAAAAGACCACCGTGAAATAACAGCATGTGTGCTGTTGTGTTTCGGTAAGTGAGTAAGGAATGCCAGAGCCCATTTCCATATCCCTTCCTAATCCTTTGTCCTACTATGTTCGGCAACGCACTTATAGCACCTGTGGCGTTCGGCGTTGTTTGTGTTATAGGCGACGGTAGCCACCTACCATCAAGTGGACCGTGAGCCTGATAAGCCAGCAGGGGATCCTAGTGAACTGCACAAATATGTCGATCCCCTGAAAGGATTCTGATGAACCAAGGAGTTAACCAATGATCCCTTGAGCATTCAGTTAGGGGATCCTGGTGGACCCACCCGACGATTATAACATAAAAAACACGAGTTTTTCTTAGGACTAAGATATATAGCAAATATGAAAAGTAAAATAGTTGCCCTTGTCTTCTATGAGTTTCTATACTATTCATCAAAATGTGATGAAACTTCGATTATTCAGCATAAGTCCGGGAAGGTTCTTTGAAAAAAAAAAAAAAGAATCTTTTACACGACATTGCAACTCATGCCGGGCACATCTAGTATTATACATATATATATTTATGTCCTAATCTTTTCAAGTCAACGACAAACAAATTCAAAAACATAATTCCTCCCCAAAGTATTGTTATGTGTCAGTTATAAAATAATGTTTAGAAGCAAATAGGCATTCTCATGGCGGATTAATCGCTAGGATTTCGCGTAACAAACACCGACTAGCAATAAAAAGTAAAGAGCCGGCAGAGGCTCGAGGCCGTGTCGGCCTTTATCTCGCTCACATAAATATAAAGGGGTAGGAGCTAACCGCGGCGAACAATTTCAGTTTGTTAACATTGTCCGGACATTATTAAACGACTATAATAAGTAGTTAATTATCGACTGTCACACATACGCGTACGACGTATTCGCCAAGGAACGTCGCAGGTTGGCAACATTTCCCCTTGTCTGCATTTTATAAGTTTTTTGCTGATTGAATATTAAAACCGCTGTAAAATGAAATAATGCTGTAAAAACTGTAACTGTAAGGTCCTGCGCATATTACGATAATCTTTAGATACGATAATACAGTAGGATACCAATTGTTCGTACATTAGGCGACTGGAAATTAACCAAATTTTATCATTTAGGCCAGTAGAATATCACTTGCGTACGTGTTCGCGACTCGTGGTTCGTACTGAGAACGCGACTGAAAATGAACCCAATTTTATCACTTTTCATTTCTATCTACACAACACAACATTTGACGTCTTTCATCCTTTTTATTATGTCGAGTGACTAAGAAGAAGCACTTGCGATCTTTTTTTTTTATGAAAAAGAAGACTTCTAAAAAAAGTGGAAGTTTTAATCAATTTATTTCAAAAACCGAGCAGGAAAACATAGTTGTTCTTTGAATAAGCCAATACCTACAAAGGGTTTTATAACTGAAGAAACTAATTAGAAAAATGGTTTTATTTATTTAGAGCTTTTTCTATACACTTCTCTAAGTAAAATAATTATTCTAAAGGTTTCAAACACATGTAAAGGTTTGCGCGTAAGTATGAGCGTACACGGTGCGTAAAATATACTGCAGGCGGGCAGATCGGCCATGCACCTAACTCCGCTTGATTGGAATCTACCGCGGGCCACGATAAATGAATGTGTGTACGAGTACATGTCTCAAGCCAATGGAGATATTACAAGAAGAGGCTCTTTAGAAGAGAAAAATATTATCTTATTATTAACGCTATGTAACATTAACATATAGTTGACTGATGGAGAAGAAATAGGGATTTGAATGAAAGTTTTAATGATTTTGTTTTGTTACAAAAGTTTTTGAAAGGCTATTAAGATTGTTTTGAAAAAAAAAATCCAACTTGTCGGAACTCTGTTCGCGCCATTTATTATTGTTGAGTAGAACTAAAGTGTTTATTGAATTTTTTTTTAAATATATTTTTAATAGTTTATTAATAGTAATAGAGATAGTAGCTATACCTATAGTGAACACGTAGGGTGATTTTATTGCTATAAATAAAGATTACTAGTTATGTACCATTGTATAGTAAGTTTGACGCACTCTTTCGACAAAGAGAGTGCCACTTCTAGATTATATCGTATATAGGTACCTCTAAGTATATTTTTGCGAACATACCTACTTAGCAATGCAATGTAGAAAGTATTCCAACTACGTGGTAAAGTATCTACTGTATTCTATTATCACTTAAAAATAATTGTCCCCCATAATGTTAATTTATTTATACACTTTTGTTCTTTTTTTATTCCCAATATTATGAATTCAAAATCTTGTTTATTAAATGCAAGTCTGCTACTCTATCACATTATATTACTAAATTAGTTTCATTATTATAAATTATTATAATTCGTTCTAATTTAGATTGTTTCTAAAAGTTGGTAGTTATTTTGAAATAGTGTCAAAATAACAATACAATTATTAAAAACGGAGTCACCAGAGATATATAGATAAATGGAATCTGAATCTGTAAATAATGTTCCATCTCTGGCTAATGTAATATGTTAAGGATCTCCAATTACGATTAATTACAATTTAATTTAATTACAATTTTCCAAACTTAATAATTAATATAAGTAAAAGTATTTAGTAAAGGCATGAATTATTATTAAGTATATTTTGAAATTATTATTACGATTTTTATTATAATATTTCGATAGTTTTGCATTTTCACAATTTCAATAATGCTTAATAGTTCAATAATTAATTTAAATTCTTTATCTAAATTAAGTAACTATCTACTTCCACAAGAAAACTATGTCGCGTGAGTTCTGCGGCATTAAAAGAAGAATCAATTGGTATTAAGTCATTGCATTTTCAACGTAGCGTGAGCACCGCGATTAAGTTTAGTTTAATAGAGAAGTATGTTTACCTTCCGCTCTAACCTCTGATTTGTGAGATCGTTTCTTGGCAGCGTGCCACTGACCACCCATACTATTTATTCTTAGTACAATGACATACAACGCCATGAGTAGGCATTTCTTTTTCTTTTTTCTTTTCAAATTACAAAATAATAATAATAATAATATTATTAACACCTAGCTAGACCAACACCTCAAGAGGCTCTCACTAGATGGCTGGATCAAGGGACAGATACACAAGGCGGTGTTTCCTGACACGACGCGGATTGTTAGGAGGTTTCTCACTCTGCAGCCCTTAACCACTGGTAGCTTGGGCCTTGCCCCGCTTCCTGAGGATTACCTACTAGTTTTGTTTTAAGTTTTTTTTATAATATTTATTGCTTTTGTGTAATTAAATTGCAAAAAAATTAAAATTAAGAAAATAAATAAAAATACATAATAATAATAATATTTAAAAAAAAAAAAAAAACTAGCCTCTTCACTACATGATTATGTAGTCTGCAATTGCATTTTTAAGTTTTGATAATGAACTTATTTTTGTATTATTTTAAAAGCGTTATTTCTGAATCCTTGAAAAGTAATTCAAAGTGCAAATGTTATACCTAAGTAGGTAACTTTTCTAGTTATGAGTCTGTGTTGCTCTCCAAGCAAGACAGATTTCGTTGTTCACATGTAATGTAATTATGTAGTTGGTACTACTTTAATGAAAGCAATTCAATCTCTCATAGTGTGTCTGTCTGTAGACAACGTTAGCTGCAATTTGGATTAGGATAGTTATTGCATGATTTTAGTTTCGTTATTTCCTTTGGACTAACATGTGTGTAGGTGATAAATGTCAAAACAATTTTTTATGTTGAAATTATAAATAAGATTATATTTTTTTAAAAAAAATAACTAAGTACCTAAATTAAAAAAATAAATAAAGACTAATCATAAGGGACACACCCAAAAGCACCGAAACGGAATAATATCAATAATCAAATTATTGGAATTTAAATGAAATCTCTATTGTAGCAGTTAAGTTTTACTTTTTATTTTTGATGACATTAGATGTGAAAAATACTTTTTCTTAGATACTTTTACTTACTTAGATAAAACACTATACTAACCAACTACCAAAAGTCAGTGAATGAATACTTTATAAGGTTTCATCTATCTTAAACCTGACTTGTCCTCTTACATTCCTAATAAGAATTTATTTAGGTACCTCTGCTTACCCTACTTTCCCTTTTATATTTAAAATCGTCTTTCAAAAGTTCTCAATTTCAGAAAACAATTTCCTTATATTTTAGAGGAAAGAATTTAAGAATCCTTATCGCTAATTAAAGGGAAGGTTGATTAATAAGTCCCTAACTACCTAATAAACGAGGACGGTCTTGTCATAAAAAGGATCTTGAACATAAAAGTCAAATAAAAGAATTCCTGGATTTAAAGACTCAGTTCTTCATAGCCCGTTTTAATTATTCACAGTTTAAACAAATCGCAATGAACAGAATCACTGTTGCGAAAGGATCGCTTGCTTGCTGAAGTGAAAACGAAAAAAAAAAACTAATATTTCCGGTAAAATACCTGCAATTTTTAATTAATATACTTCAATGTACATATATAATACCTATTTGCTGTAATTTTATTTAATTGTTTATTAATAAATAAACATGGAGGTTTTCAATTCAGTTTCTTAATCAAAGTTAATTATTTATTGCAAGGAATCGTGAAATGATTTTATTTTTGTCATGAAAATCATCAATTTTTTTTTCTTCACAAGCCTATCGAGTGGTATATCAAATGAAAGGGCCCCATGAGCTTATTCTAAAAATATACCACACCATTACATTTCAGCCAGGTGTTTTGTAAAAAATAAAAAAAGTTATTATTTTTTAGAATTATTTTGTACCTAACTTTTTTGATGAGCCCGTTGGATGAGTGGTTAAGGTGCTTTGTTGTAGGGTTCCCGGGTTCGAGGTGCAAGGGAACGATTCTGGGAATGAATTTGTAAGTAATTAAAATGTCTTTCTGTAGCCTATTAACATAGTTTTATTTTTATGTAGCCTGCTAATATGCTTATTTTATTACACTTCGGAATGCATATCTAGTGTGTAAATTTCACAGACAAAGCTAAGATTTGTAGCAAATTCATCATAATTATAAAATACTTTATGTTTAAGTGTCTATTTCTCTTTTTTCTCATACGTAGTTTAATATGAAAAATAAACGACCAACTATAAATTCCGTCACAGCACAGTTCCTTGTATCAATTGGTCAATGTCAGTCAATGAATGAAGTTAAAAAGTGACCTAATGGAGGATAACAAGCCTTGAGCTAGCCGACAGCAAAAACTGTTGCGACCGAGCTCGATAATGTTCTAGATAAGTACGGGCTACGGGCATAGCTGTTGAACTACCAGTAATTGCTAGACGATTGCTTTTATCAAAGATTAACCAGTGTACTAGAAACGGCAGTACTTCGCGTTGATCGACAACCTTCAATGAAGATAATTGATTAACCTTTACATATTTGTATATTAAAAATTCTATTCCAATACATTGTGTTCTTGCTGCGATCAATGGCATATCATTTCGGTAGGTATTTCATTTATTATTAACAATTTATTTATCATTTATTATTAACATTTATTATTTACAAAACATTTGTGTAGTCCCCACCACAGAGCAAAAATTAGTATAACCAGCAGTACAAAGTGCTGTGTTTATCCATTTACAGTCACAGGTATCTTTTGTGAATTTCCCCCTCTCGCAAAAAACAAAAACGGTCAGTCTTAGGACTGCACGTCAGAAGTGAAAAATACGCATCTGTTATCATCTTAAAAAACGATTGAAGAAGTTAAGTTAAGCTTATTATAAACTAAGAAGTACATACTATTTTGGGTAGATGACGTTTATTTCACAAATAAACGTCACTGAGGGTGTCGCTAACACAGCGCTAACCGTGACGGTGTGGTTCACTCTTTTTTCCCATTACCAAAATTAGTGACCAACGCGCCTAAAGAAGTTTTCACTACAAAAAATAAAAAGCGCTCTTTGTTCGGCCTAGAACAGATTCATATTTAATTCTTAAGATTACCTTTATCTACTTACCTAAAATATTTAATTTTATTTGTGTAAGAGATTTGAGGCGAAGTGCTCTTGAGTGCTATCCTTTTGACGTTATTATTTTACAATTAAATGCATCAAATTGATGTTTGAATAGAGTTTTAGGCAATCACAAGAAATATTTTACTCAAAGCAATAAACTAACCCGTGATAATCTACTCGTTTGCCAAGTTTCACTCAAATCCCATCACCGATTTTACCACATTGTACTGATTGTATACACATTGGATGGCTAAATTTATGTCTAGATTAACTTTCACATTAATTTATTGCTAGAGAGCTCAAAAAATAGAAGGTTCTATTTCTATTATTGAGAATTCTGCATACAGACTCTTAGCTGTCTAATTTGTTAGTAACCTTAACAATCTAGGATATTAACTGACACGCTGATATATATATATATAAAATTCTCGTGTCACAGCAGTGTTTGTAACCAAACTCCCCCAAAACGGCTTCACCGATTTTTATGATTTATTTTTGTTAATATTCGGTAGGTCTGAGAATAGGTCGTAAGTATTTTTTGTACCCCTAAGTGGGTCAGCTAGTAATATATAAAATTAAAAGAATATTAAATTCTTGACGACTTCTTTTTAATTCTCACCAAGCAGTTATAGCTCTTTGGTCACCTAACCGATAGAAGTCACCCGAGTGAAGGAATTATTTATAATTGACTTTATTGTAGTTTTTCTAATGAGAAATTTAAAATAATGTGACTTTTGTTAAACATTTTTCCCACAAGAAACAGCTGGATGCTATGTGCTAGTGATCCTAAAAAAATGTATGTGGCTCACTTGAGGTTCAATAAATACAAGGTTTATCTGTCATTATAAATAGCTCGAACACGCTATATCAGCTGTTAATTACTGAGGAGTTGGGTGTCCCGCGGAGTACCTACATGATGTTGCAGCATCGGGTCAAGGTTACCATGTCATGGAATACCGTATCATGGAAATACAGTATACCAAATTTCACATCAATCGAACCTGTGGAAGTTAGTGAAATCCTACAGTCAATTAGAAAATTGGCTGACGGCCTTAACAGATCTTCATTAATTATAGCTAAGAACCATCCCAATAACGTCAGCTTTCATATAATATTAAAAAAAAACAGATCAAAATCGGTTCGTCCGTTTGGGAGTTACGATTCCACAGACAGGTACACAGATACACACGCCAACTTAAAAAAACCCGTTTTTGCGTCGGGCGGTCGGGGGTTAAAAATAAGGGACGAACGTGAACTATGAATTACTGTAGATAATAAAGTATTTACGAGTATAAACGTACTGCGATTAAAAGGACGTAAAATCTATTATAAAAAATTACACATTCTGCAGAATAACGTAATTATATTGTTATAATAATTGGAGTTACTTGTTATATATCTTATAGGTGACAGTTGCCACTACCACTGAAGTGAAAATTCAGCCTCTACCTGGTTTTCAAAAATGTGTATAAACTTTTCTCTGGACATCGCTTGTAAATATTTTATGTATAATAAATAATTTCATTATTAAAATTCAGTAGTCCATAACAAATCCGTTTTCGTAATCACTCTAACAGGAAAGAGGAGTGACGGGAAATGTCCACAAGTTGAAGATATCCCCAGGGAAATCTTGACAAAAAGGTTTTGCGGGCAAACAAAATAGACTATTTGAACTTTAAGGACTAGCTTGAATACATTATTATCTGTTATTTGAAGAGTATTTTCAATACTCTTCAAGTAGAAAACTCAAAATGAATAAAAAAAATATATTTTCCTAAAATAAAAATAAAATGACTATGAATGTTACTAGTCCATGGAAATCGTATAAAACAAGCGGCGTTGCCTTACATCAATTGAGGTAGTTCTGATTTTTTTAAAGTTGGTACTGATGAAATGGTAATGACAAATCCACATTTTCCACCTCGAAAGCCTTACGGATCATTATTAAATTCATTAAAATTTAGGTATTTTTCAGTTTTTAGTTTATTTGATGTAAGGTAAATAATACCAATTCCATGGGATATACACCATAGGTAAGATAAATAAATTGTTCAGGCTTATCTCAAAAACCGCTGGACCGATTTTATAAAAATTAAAAATATACGCGGGCTGTATAATAAATACCTGGCCTAGGCCAGAGATGGCGCTGCTAGTATTTAAAAAGTGACATTTTTCGTAAATATAACCTTTCACAATAATACTGTCAAACTGTTAAGTCGCTGAGTGGTTTAGTTTGTGAACGCCAGCCATTTAAATAGAAAAAACTTTTGTAATTTTGCAATAATGGAGAAAATTTGAATATCGAGCAGTGATAAATTACTTGTTTTTGAAAAAGAAAACAAACGATGAGATTAAAACGGAGCTCAGCGAAGTTTATGGGGACTCTGCACCTACGTTATCAAGCATAAAATATTGGACAGCTGAATTCAAACGTGGCCGTACAAGCATTTTTGATGAAGATTGTTCAGGGCGTCAAATGAGGTTACCACTTCAAAAATGATTGAAAAAATCCATGATATAGTAATAAAAGATCAGAGAGAGAAGGTGCGTGAGATTGCTGAGACTGTGGGCATTTCAATTGAATGGGTACAGAATATTTTAACAACTCATTTGGATATGAAAAATCTTTCCGCAAGATGGGTGCCGCTATTGCTTACAATTGACAATAAACACGCACGTGTGTCATCTTCAAAAGAATGTTTAGCGATCTTAAAACGCAATCGGAATGATTTTTGGCGTCGGTTCATATCGGTTGACGAAACATGGATTCATCACAGCACACCAGAGACCAAAGAACAGTCCAAACGGTGGGTTTTTCGAAGCGAATCTGTGCCAAAGAAGGCTAAAGCGGTTATCACACTTTACAATTTGAAGGAAACCAATATAGGTACCTAAGTAGTGAACTAGTGATCACACTACACTAAATTGATTTCTAAATCGAAGACATAGAATTGAAAATAGATAAAATCTAAATTTGACCCAATCTGTTCTAACTGCGATTACACTTTCCAATTTCCTAAATTGGAATCCTCCAAATTGTAAAGTGTGATAACCGCTTAAGGCGACTTTATCGGCGAACAAAGTCCTCTACAGTGTTTTGGGATGTACACGTATAATTCACGTCGATTATCTAGAAAAAGGCAAAACGATTAATGGAGAATATTATGTCAGCTTATTGGATCGTTTCTAACATATTGTAAAAGAAAAACGTCCGCATTTGGCGAAAAAAAAAATCCCATTCCATCAAGACAATGCACGCGTGACGCTATGGCAAAATTCCATGAGTTAGGGTACGAATTGTTTCCGCATCCACCATATTCGCCAGATTTAGCGCCCAGCGATTATCTCCTATTTCCAAACACACACTCACCGAACAGCACATAATATATTATGCTATTATTTCATGGTGGTCTTCTGTAAGAGGGTAGTTAGTTTCTTTTACTACTTTCAAAATCCAGACCAGAGCTAACTTTGAAAAGTTAATTTCTAAAGTTGACCTCACGGGGAATCGAACCCGGGGCCTCTCAGACGTTAGGTAAGCGCTCTTACCACTCATCCAACAGGCTCGTCAATTTAAATAACAAACAAAACAAAACAATAATAAAACTACATAAAAAGCGATTATATGTATTAACAACACCTAACTAGGTAAAGTTATAATTTATACTGTAAATAAAAAAAGTGATTTTCTCTGTTTACCTTTGGTATACAAATTTCAATATGGTATTAATTAGGCTGCGTTTACAGTGGACTATATTTAACATCTATATTCCTCTCCAACCAAAAACGTTGAACGCAATATAAACATTTGTCGAAAGTGACTAATGAAGCTTTCATAATGAGTTTGTATTGAGTTTCGGGGTAAATTTTGTCGTTGATTTATAATTATTTATTTATTTAAGCCTTTATTGCTGATACTTAACTAAAACAATTTAATATGTATATACATGTTATACAAGTTCACACATCGGGTCGGACTTATTAAATCAGCGTGTCTTGTTACACATAGGCCTCTTCCAGCTGCTTCCACTTAATTCTATCTTTAGCTTTCCTTGGCCAGGTTGCCCCACCAATCTTCTTAATATCATCGGTCCACCTTTTTGTCTGTCTACCTCATTTCCTCTTGCCATCTCGTGGTTGCCATTCTGTTATGATTTTAGTCCACTTTGTCCTGCTGTCTCTTGTCATGTGTCCCGTCCATCGCCACTTCAGTTGCTTTATTTTCTCTAATATGTCTTCCACTTTTGTTGTGACTCTAATTTCTTCTTTTAACTCTTTTAAGCTCTTTTAACGTAACCCCTATCATACTCCTTTCTATTCCCCTTTGGTACGCTCTTAGTTTTAAAAGGTGTTTCTGAGTTAATGCCCATGTCCATCCATACATAAGACATGGCAGGACGAACTATATAGTTTTTTTCTTTGCACTAATCGGGAATAATTTTGTTTTGAATCTCTCCTTCAGTGACCAATACCTTTAGCAAGCACAAGCTACCCTTTACTCTATTTCTATATGTATTTGGTCTCTAAAAGAAATTAATTGCCCCAAATATATATAATTTTTAACGTATTCAATAACTTCACCATTTACTTCTATGGTTTTTTCTTCTCTGCAATGCTGGATTTAGAGGTCTGGAGGCCTCGGGGCAACAAAGGAGTGGAGGCCCCCTGGCACCAAATTATTTTCCAAATAAAATGGTTAATTTTTTTCAGTCGAGTTTTCCAATAAATAATTTATTGTGAAACCAAGTACAGATTCTTTTATTATTTAACAAACATATAAATACAATAAAATCGGAAACAAGAATTATCTGAAATTAAATTTTAGCGTTAACGAACGGAACCTTACGAGCTTTTTTCGCCGATTTTTAATAATAATCATGTTTGTACAAAGTAGTAAGTAAAGGTAAAACGCGAAAAAAAATATCAAAGGAAAAGTATCAAAGGAAAAAAAATTCAAAACTGAATTTGATTTTTTTTTCCGAAGTCTCTATTGTGACTATTGGCCCAGGGGCTGTAGGCCCGCTTGTCCTCTCCTAAATCCGGCTTTGTCATTACTTTTGTTTTTGATTTGTTCATGGCAAGAACAACTACCTACTCTACTTGCATCTGCTATATTAGACAGCGTATTCAGGTACCTTGATTGGGAAAATGTTGGTATAAAAATCAACGGCAGACAACCTAACCATTTAATGTTCGCAGATGACTTAGTAGGTACTGATAGCTGACAACGCTAATACCTACTCTTCAGCATATGTTGATTTATAATTAAACAAAATTAAATATTGCTAATACAACCTGTAATAAAGTATTAAATTCCAAAAGGAATTTTGTTATTTAATAGAAAACATTGGTACTTAGTTGTATATAACATACTAGCTAGTGCCCGCGACTTATTACCACGTTGAAAAATAAAAAATAAATATCCAACACTTTGGTCAGGTGTTAGTTTTTTATTTTATTTTAGATGATCCCTCGGGAACTTTTTTCAGGATGAAAGGTACCTATCTACTTTCCTGTATCCCTGAAAACGTGTATGAAAAATTTCATAATGATCGTTTAAGTAGTTAAGGCGTTAAAAGGTTACAGACAGATAGACAGCGTTACTTTCACATTTATAATACGAGTATCACATATATAATATTAGTATGGATAAAAGTGTTCAGAAGATCTACATGTTTATAATATAGAGATTCAAGTTTTAATGAAAGAAATTTAATGGTTATTGTGAGTCAATCTTAACAGATAGAATATATGCCACCCCGGAGTTTTCTTTATATAATTGTATTTATTGTAATATCTAATTGCATGGTACAAATCACACACTCAGCACGTCTATGTTGTTAATTAAAAAAAGGATAAAAAAAAAACAAAACTGATTCGAAACACCACAAATTCCATAAGCATACCTTCAATTACTGACTATAATTTTAAATTCAATAACTAATCAATATCTGAAATATGTAATAAATTATTTATATAACTAATGTTATGTAGTTAGTTGTTTGTTTCCATTTAAAATACATTCGGGGTTGTAGACCGGAAAATTCAGTTGTCTGACCGCCATGCGGGCGGAGCAAACAAGATATATTATGTAATGAAATCCACATAGACTTAGAAATGTTATTTTTAATATTTATTTTTTCCTCAATTGATGTTAAACTTCGGTATGTGAAAATATGAGTCGAATAAGATGTATCTGGTAAAAATCTTTGGTAGAACTGTAGTAGATTCAAATCATGTAGGTTGTAGTGATCTAAAAAATACTTCTAATGTTATAAATGTGAAAGTTTATGAAGATGAATGTTATATGTTTGTTATTCTTTATAAAGAATAGTCATAAAACTACTTGATGAACGATACTTTATTTTATAAAAATACACAGGCGAAGAGGCGAGCAAAACTTCGTTAAAATAAGATTATAGTTAGAATTGATGTAAAAATTATGCTTATTTTTACATGATTAGTTTATTATTTTACAAATATATATCACATAATTCAGTCATCATAAATCACAACTGGATACATATATATTCTGTACATAACTGGATACAAATATAATCTGTAATTGACAAAGTAATTTTGGAGATACATTTAAGTAGTTTCATAAAGAAAACTTGTGGACCAATCAAAGATGTGTATTCCTTTCACTTAACTATCTGTTTATAAATAAGAATCTTCTACCTAATTAAAGTTTCAAATTAATTAGTTAACCTTAAACTAATGATCTTTAAGAGCCTTAATCACATTTGTTTTACTAGCAGTATCGTTTAAAAAAAACACTTTAGAATTAAAGCTACATCATTAAACCGTAAGTTTAACTTGCGGGAGTAAAATTTTGATTGTAAATTTTTCTAGAAGAGGACTTCACGCAATTTGATGAGATTTTATTATAAATTTTGAAGATGCTTGGATACACTTAAATTATTAAAAGTTTCTTTTTATTTTAGATCTGCCTAATAATTTCTGCAAATCGTTCTACCTTACTTATAAAAATGTTAAATTGGTTTGTGTACGCTACAAAAACTCGAAGTTTTGCACCGATATTAAATTGGCTTTCATTTATGGAAAGAGGGATAACCTGGGAAGGTTTATATATAAAAAATAAATCGAGGGCGAAGCCGGCAGCGATTCGCTAGATTCGTTAGCGATTCTTTTAACGCTCTTTCCATTAGTGAAATCCGCATGAAAATCATTTCAGTAGTTTTTGAGATCATCGCGAACATACATACTTACAGACAAAGAGACACGCCGGGGGACTATTTTTAATATAGTCGTATCAAAAGCTGGGTGTTTTTAAACGCAAAAGACGCTATCAATGCAACAATCAATCAACATGATAATTTAGTTAGCCAAATGCAAGATGTCTATTGAGGAAGTCGTAATATCTAAATCGAAAATTGCTCAGTCTGTTTTAGTTAATTTTAAAGGCTATAAAATGTTCGGTAGCGTAAACATGCGCCCGAAACAGATACGGGTGGTCGGGCACAAAACGGTGGTGAGATTTGTTGACATACTCCCTTTGCAACCTATTGTTTTGTGTTACGCTTCCGAATCAATGATTTAGATACCGTCCGCAAGCATGGTACACAATGAGTCGCTATGGTAAGTGAAGTGTTTAAAAAATCATGTTATTAGACATATTTGAAGCAATGGGGCCACCTTCTATGTTTACTATCATCAAAGGTATACGGCGTTGCTTCTGTTACAGGCGACGATAGCCACCTACCATCACCTAATATAAAAAAGTAAACTAACCATTAAGTCATCTAGCTCCTTTTTTTAACCGTTGGGAAATCCTCTTAGATACCCGGCAGTGTAGGGGACTGCGGAGTTATGCCGGATGCCGAAAACCCAAAGACTTTCTTTCTATCGCAGTCGTTAATGGGCGGGGTCGTGGGGACGTTATGACACGACTTCGGTGCCCCGCCATTTCGGCGGGGCCTATATTTGTATAGAAAGGGCATAAGGATAGCCCGTCTGGCGGCATGGTCAATCATGGTGCATTTATGATCAGTCTGGCCTGACTTTTAGAGTTGATGTGTCGATATATAGAGGATACATCATCGCGATGTAAATTGCATGTTCTGACTAGTAGTTTCTGTAGATACACCTAAGTCTACCGTCTGTCTGTCTGTTCTACTGTATGTCTGTTACTACACTGAATTTGATACAGTTTTCACTAATTAAAAGAGCGATAGGTTGATATAATCACAAAAACGTAAATGCTTACAGTCACAGTGTGGTAACATAACTGCAGCTCTTTTGTTTTAAAGTCGTATGATTATAACAAATAATAACACCAGCTAATTCCAACATTTCCTAGTAAAAATGCAATTACTTTTCTCGGGAAAAAGGAAAATGAGCAAAAAAAGATATTTAACAAGGCAATATTTTAAAGGAAGGTGAAACATCAAGTTTTTATGATCCACAGACTGCTCTCGAGGCAAAGTAAGGAGCGCTCGTAATGTTGAATTTCATAATAATAATGTAACATAAACACGAGGTGAAAATGTATTTCATTTAAACGGGATCCGCTTCTTCCCGTGTCTCTCGTCGACGAACTCGAGGGAATGTAAAAATATTTAACAATTTTCACTTTTAAATTAAAACTTAGAATACATTAGCTTTTTGACATTTACGAGATTCATACGTTTTTAAACGTGTTTTAATAAACTTGTTCTGGCTCCTCTAAACAGAAAGGTTGGAGTCTTAAAAAGTTATAACCCCTTAAAATACGTCTTTATTACATACATGTTATTTTAATAGTTTAGTAGATACATATTTCTACACTTGACTGGATAATTCGAAAAATTTTGAACATCAACACTAATAGCAGCATTGTTAGATTTGGTGCCCCATATTTTTAACCCCCGACGCTCAAACGGTAATAACGACGCAAAAATGGGGTGTGATAAGTTTGACGTGTGTGTCTGTGTATATGTCTATCTGGCTGTGGAATCGTAACATAGTAACCTTGAATTGATACTGCAGCATCAAGTAGTCTGCGGGACATCCAACTCTTCGGCAACTTATAGCAGATATAGCGTGTTTGGGCTTAATAGAAAGTCGGCGGTTAGTTTATAATTTTATAGCTTGTATTACAATTGAAACAAATTAATTCTTTTTTTAGGAGCGAAAATGACGTTTACGCACTATGCCTCGTCGACGGGGACAGTCGACGAGGGGGAGTGTGGGACTCGCCCGGTGAAGTGTCTTATCATCGGGAATACTCACTAAAACCCCCCGTATAACACCATTAGCGGTGATGTGCGGGTCCGAGTTCACAGCGAGGCCTTATCCTCGGATCCCCACTCACCGCTACGTTCTCTTCGAATCCAGCTAAGGGTGATGGTTTCGTCTCACTATAAATATGGCGGTCATTTGGAATGCATTGACGTCCCGAGGTTGTCACGCGACGTGCCCCGCGGCATACGCCCGAGCACGTCGGCCGGCTCAAACAAATTAATTCCTGCGTTATTTGAAACAAGCATTTCCATTTCGTAGAGCATTAATGGTAACAGGAGTAAGGAACCGAATAGGGTGTTTAAAAATCAAAAGGTAGTCAGACGTAGGCCGCTTGCCCTCTCCGTTGAAAGCTCTGTATTGTATATCGGCTCTATATTGTGCAATAATTGTTTTGTTCGCAGAATCCTCATTACTATTACACAGTAATCGGTAATGAGGATAAGCAAACACAGAATATGACTATAAATAAATCAGTAAATCTTTAAAGATACATGAATATTTCTTTATTATGTGTGAAATAAAAGAACATAGAGGAATCATAGCGTAAGTATTTTATTAGATAAGAATTTGCTATTAATACACATTATAACTAATGTTATAAATACAAAATTGAGTTTCAATACGTTTTCAGGGATATAGAAAAGGACACAGGTTACCTTTAATACAGAAAGAAGTACTATTCCTAAGGGAACATTCAAATAATAAAAAAAGAGTAATAAACATTGAATAAATGTTTTAGCACTTAAGAAAACGGGACGCGGACGAAGTCGGGCAAAAGCTACAACACAATAATTTGATAACATGGAGAGAAACAAGAAAACACTAAAATATAATATAAAATTAATGACAATTTTCGTAAACAAGAGCGCTTCATTAAATAAATAATTAGTTTTAGAACCCTTATTTCGTATTCTACACAAAATAGTATCGTTAGAGACAAGTTAAAATTGCACGATTGCCCAACGGTAATAATGATCGAGGCTATCTACTGCAAACGCATCGGATTTCGCATCACGTCCCGTTGATTGTCGAACGACAAACCCGCCGGCTTTCCAATTACTAGCGACACCGACACCACATCGCTTGCAGTACCCTCCACCGCTATACTAAACAGAATAAAAACATTTGAAACCAACGTTTACTGCCTAGTCGTGTATTGACTATGTGAGACTTACAAATCTATATTTGTCAGTTATGCTCGCGTTGTTATTTTAAAATATAAAACGAATCTTAATATGATTTTTATTATTGTTTCGAAAATCTTTCTTTTGAATGTCAGAAATTGTATTTTTTTTTAAACACAAAGAGTTGATGCTAAAAATATTTAGAGCACTTAAATAAAGAATAAAGAAATTTATTTCAGAATAACAACTTTAGTTTTAGCATATTTCTGTCCCCCACACTAGGCTCTGCCTGTCCTATGGGGGAAGTATTTGCTTCCTCTTATTGCTTCATAAGAACTATGAAGAATAAATGACTTCGGTCTTTGGTTATTTAAAGTAAATTCAGCATTTTTATAACTCCAGGAGGCATGCAAGTGCTGCCTATCCTTAGAAGAAAAAGAAACGAAAGACTTAGGGGACAGGAGAACGGGCTTTGGCACCCTTATCCGCTCATCCAAAAACACAAAGACACAAATTCTGTTATTTAATGGTGGTCTCCTGAAAGAGGTCGATTGATTCTGTTAGTCTAATGCAAAATTTATGATTTTGCACTTTGTCCAATTCAGTGTGTATAACTTAGGTATTTATTGTAATGGCTGTTCTGTACGTTATCTAATCTGTGTCGGTTTCCACAAAACCCCCGGCCCTCACTTATCAGGACTTACGGGCTAATACCACCCGAAGGGCGCCACCCAATCTGCTAGCGCTTATCTCAATTCAATGGCTTCCGTATTAATACCGTCTTTGTTTAATTTCACGTTATTTGAACAACAAGTAAAATAATTGTTCCTCAACCTGCAATCCAACTACTATACAGATTTTATTGAAGGAATCTAAATATTTCTAAAAATCCATCTTGTCACTTCTGTCCGCGTTGTTATTTTCAAATAATAAAATGAATCTCCATACGATTTTTATTATGGCTCACATACCTTTTTATTTGTTTGCAAAAAGTTCCTATTTATAATAAACGTTACTGTATAGTGTGGTTCATTTAGAACAACATCACGTATAGTCTGAAATCAAAAGATCGGTATAATCCGCTCGTTTCCTCCTCTGTCGATGGTTGCGACGGAAAAATTGTAAGTCAAAGCCATTGTTTCCAATATCGGGGTAGGGAGGAAAACTTTTATTGGGTACAAAGTGGGTATTATTCACGGGTCGGACGCAATCAACCGCGGCCGGCAAAGGAAGGACGCCGGACGCGACGCTTCTGAATGCAAAGATATTTTTTGCCAAATACAGGTCATTTTCAAAGGGTTTCACTTGATGAGGAAAAAATCGACAGTCCCTTTTCGATTACTGGACTCTTGGATCAAAATTGAGCCGCAATTAAGAAGGATTTTAAGAATTTCCTTTTATACATGTAAGCATCTGCTATGCATATAACCTTTTTTTTAATATAGTTGGGTATTTTAATTGCTATTTGAAAGGTGATAAGTTTTTGATATTAATTAATTGTATATTAAATTAGTTAAGTTTTTATTTTTTACAATTAAAATTGTATATGTTATTGTTACTCGAAATTCTATCCTTATAAATTAGTTATAACTGAAATAAATTAACAGTTACCTCAGTAAAAGTGTGTTTAAATTTCGTGTAGCTCTCATGTTCAAAGATATTCAAAGACCTACATTTATTTTATAACCAATTTTGTTTTGGGTTTTACAAATGCAACTTATTCTTGTCTCACGTGTGGTCCCGTATGCATTAACTTAAAATGATAAAAGTTAACGGTAACAATCAATTTAGCTTGATAACCACAAATACAGTTTTATTTATGTAAAAATGTATTTTTGATAAGCAAATATATAAATAAGTGTAAATGTAAATAAGTGGTTTTTTTTAAGATCGCTAATGTAGCTTAGTGATGGTCCACTTGATTTTATCATCAAAAATAAGCAATATGGAAATGAGCTTTCGAATCACATTGATCTTCTATAAGGACTTGGTATAGTATAGTACTATAGTAGGATTAAGGACAAGGGGATTGGAACTCACCGAAACATTAAAACACACGTGCTGTTATTTCACGATGGTCTTCTGTAATGAGGTGGTTACTGCCGCCAGACGGTCTGCCCAAGTGACTGCGAAATGCAGTGTGCCCCGCCACTACTAAAATTATAATTCTAAATGGATGTACTTTCCTAAGGACACCCTTAACTTTTATTAGTTACAACATGAATAATTTCCTGAGAGGCATAATATTTTTCAAGTTTAATTACTGTGGCTTTCATTTAATTGAAGTCTACTTACGAATCGTTAATCGAATAAATACGATGATTTCTATATCAGTAAGACGAGTGACATGTTTACCGACCTACCCACATGTGCTTGCAAGTGTTACTGTCAGGTCCACTGCAGTTTATGTGTTTGCTTTCAAACATTACACATCTAAACAAACATCGAGTTGGTGCAACGAACTGCACAAGTTTCGACAGTGTTTATTTTACTAGTGCTTAATGATTTTCGGATATAAAAATGGTAACGCTGTACGGATGTTTTATAAACGAAACTTCCGTAGGACACGATGCAAAAGAAGTTTTAAATACTGTAAAGTTGCGCCGGTTGTTAATGTTACAATATCAGCAATGAAGGCATAAATAAATAAAAAAGTGAAAACCCCATAAAATCGGCTAAGCCGTTTTTGAGATTCGCAAAATGTACATACAATCAGAGAAACGGACAAAAATTATAAAAACTTTTTTTTACCTTGTTAACAAAGCAACGTGTGCAAATGGTTTCTTTGAAAAAATATTTAATGTAGAGCCACGGCTCGTTTACGATTTTATTATATGTATGTATAGATAGATCTAGGTAATAAACTATCTGTATTCCAAATTTCATCCAAATCCGTCTGACGTATTTGCATGATTTAATAACAAACATGCAAACTTACAAACTTTCGTATGTATAACTTTATTAGGATTAATAAGTGGGGTTACAAACAGAAAATGGGAAGTCTTTTTAAAGGTAGGAAAGTAGTTTTATTTCTTTAACTCCGCAGAAGTCGGTAAGTGAAAATTCCGCACATCAAGTTGGTACGTCTCCGAGTTGACTGTTGTGAATTCTACATTTGCTTCTTGCCCTCCTCATGCGGCTAACATTTTTCCGAGTGCACTTACCCTTTTAATTCACCATTCGAGTTTGAACCTTAAAATAAACGCCACAGGACATGTTATCACCTTCAACAGATTATTCTCACAGTTACATTTTGCAATACTAATTCGTAGTTGCTGAAGAATTTTTATGAAACTAGCTCCACTTATTCTGTAACGAATAGAAACTCAATAGTGTAGCGCATAGAGTTACATTTGCAATAAAAAATCTGGCGGGTTGGCAGGATTCTTCTCAAATCGCCCCTCGCAGCCAAAAGGAGCCCCTAGAGGCATGATCCCGAACTTCTCATTTATCATGCTTGTCACGTGTTGACCATCCCTCGTATGTACATTCAAACATATAAATACATACACAAGTAACATGCACATATAGTTAGATATTAAAAATTAAGTTAATATTGTCTTGTTTTAATAAAAAACTCATTTAAATATTTGGTTTTCAGTGAGAATGCAGCATTAATGCAAATATATGTTTCTGCAATTGAGTGCGATTGCATTGACGATTGCTTTGTACAATTGGGTTCGATTTCCGGTTGGGCTAACTTTAGAAATGAACTTTTCATAGAATGGCTTTAGAAATGGCTCTGGTCTGAATGTGGAAAGTTTTCGAATATAATTATGTTTAATAGCGTAAGCATCCGCTAAGAAAGGATTTTTGAAAATTTCAACTCCGTGCGAAGCCGGGGATGGGTCTCTAGTTTAGGATGAAGATTAAATAATTTTATTTTTATTTATTTTATTTATTTATTTATTTAGATTACATAGAGCCATAAATTTAAAAAAATAATAGATTATATACAAACAGGACTAAAGAATCATAAGAACAATATTTACATTTATCTATTAATTTAAAAACTTTTAATTTCTTTTAGTACTTCCGCCAATGTAGAATTATCTATGGAAGTTGTACAATTTTTGCAGGAGATACAACGCCACATAGCTTTTTTCTCGGACTTCATTTTGCGATAACTACTTTCCGAGATACCAGCACATCCATAATGATATTGTCCTCCGCAAAGACTTCATAATACATGATCAGTGACAGCGTCATTGCATTTTACACACGATAACATATTTTAAAGATAAAATTATAATCACAAACACAAATAATATATATATGGAGCATTGAGCATAGGGTATAAGCGTATAGAGTATTGCCTAGCAAGAGTATGGCAATATATAATGATATTCTAGCTAGACCGGAAATTTGTATAAATACTGGCAATTTAAATACAATTATCTGTTGTTTATCAGAAGGTATACCTCTCTTGTACTAAGGCATTTTTCCAACAACTTTAAATCCAGCAACATAATGGAAAAGACGATCACGAGGAAATGGAGGGAGAGTACAATCTAATATGGAGTTCCGTAGTTGCAAACTTAAAACAAACATTGTCCGTAATGGAAACCCCGAATGATTAATGCACATCGCAAGAATCCCTGCGGTAGTTCATTATTAGTTTATTGATTGCAAGCAACTTTGAAACTTTGCAAGGAAATGGTACATGATTGGGTTTGAATTGTTTAATTAACAAGTGGATTAAAATTTCTGTCCGTCCGTTTCTGTCTGTTTTCGCTAACTTCTAAACCACCTGAAGGGTTTTAATATTTTTTTCTCTTAAGTAAATTTAAATAAGTTGTCGCCGAAAATATACAAAAAAAATGTGTTATGCACTTGATAATTATTGCAATAATTTAAAATTGCGTATGACCTAAAAGGTCTGTCTTATATTTTCAATTATCAATAATGTAAATTTTATTTATTGCAATTTGTGATCCTGAGGGCTTAGAAAATACTTAATATTTTATTAATGAAGATTTAGGTTTTAATAGCAGCTAAATAGATATTTTTCTATAATGTAACATATTACATACCTATATAATATACGAGTATGTCTGGAATAATCGGCATTCCGAACACGAAGCGAAACAAGAAACTGCTTACAACAGGATGCCAATAACATCATCTTTTGCAAATAAGTGGAAACTGATTTCCTGACCATTCACCCGTTGGTGCCGTAACGAGAAAAATTGGAAAAATAGAACACAAAGCGTGAAATAACAACGGAAGCAACCACAACAATAAACCGAAACCAAATTAAGGATTCCACAGCGAATATCTTCTTGTGAAAAAGGAGGCTAAAATTACGGTGGGCCGTGATTTGAATTTATTACCATCAAGCCTAATTTTGTTTCGGCGGTACTTCGGATGTGGCCCAGGGAGACCGTCTTGCCCATTACGCAGACAATATTGTAAACGATGTCTCAGCTTTCTATTTTACCTCACCCTTTGTTTATTTCAAAAACAAAATGTTTTATATTTCATGATAAATGCGGGCGGACAAGTTGAACATTCATTTGATTTAAGATGGTTACTAGTTTGTATACAATTGCTGTAAGTTTGTTGTACTCCAAATTTAAATAATATTGCTTTGTTAATTACAAATCGATTATGAGAGAGGCATAGCACAAATGTATTTTGAAGTTATAAACAAGCCTGTCTCTCTGTTACGGTTAGAAAATAAATGTTAAGAGTAATTACATTAACCATCATTTCTTTCTCAGAAACTTGATTTCTGTATTATATACTATGGCAATAAGTCATCTATAGAGTTAGTTATCTGTTATCTCTAAGTTCTCATCGCAGAAAAAAAGGAGCACTAACACAAAGGAAAATTATTAAAAAAATATTTACCAAAGTTTATTTGAGTTTAATATTGACTACTAGAGAAGCAGTCAATATTCAGGTGTACAACGCAGGTAAGGTTGGCAATTGGACCATGTAATGCGTAATCATAAAAAGAGGAGAAAAGGGAAAGCTCAACAGGCAAACGACCACTGTTTATTCAAAAACAAAGGAAGCGAGGCATATAATATGCATAATGATTGTATTAAATTAGGGCAACAACGGTCCCTTATGCGGACTTAAATTGCTTATTGTGTACCATCTTACCGTTTCTAGCTTTTCATTACATTTCCAAAACAATTTTATGCATAAGTATACCCGGGTACGAAGGTGTTTTACGTCATGTTTTTGGATTAAGGTAATAAATAAGAAATTTATTAGAAAACGTCAAGTTTTATAGCTTACACAGTGGCTATAAATATTTGAAATGCGAAAATAAACATTAACTTGTAACATTATTAATATTATATTAAAATAATATTATACTGTTTACACATACATATAATATATGTTAAAATTATATAACACTGTCGTGGTGGCAGGGCATACTAACTGTAAGTCAACCTGTCTAATAACTTTCATAAACAATGTATACCTAAATTTCCAACTAGACATATTTTCGAATCTATTGATTTTCAAATATAATCTTTAGTTGATGTCATTTCTTGAATTTCCATTAAATTGCTTTATCTATTTATACTCTGTAGACAATTAAACATGGGTCGTCAGTTTTGAGTAAAAAGCCAACTGTGCCGGATATCCAACTCCCAGTTCCAACTACAGTCGAGCTGGTGTACACGCTATGTTTTGACAGCCGAAACACAATTTACGATCACTCACCGACTCCGATAAAACCGCCTTTGTCACAAGCCACGGCAACACTCTCTCGCTTTACGACCAAATAAATTTCCAAACACTATTATGATTCAAATCGCGGTTGGACCCACAAAATACAAACACTTCTTTTTTATCCGACGTTCATTCAAGAGATTCACGAAATATTTAACAAAAACATGTCTCAGGACTTTTTTGTGCTTCATGCAGTCACGTTTATGGCCAACACTCGTGATTAATAAATTATCATAAAACGGTTATTATAATATTTCCTCTTTCATATAGGATTATGGAGTTTTTATTGCGTTAACTAAATAGGCAGTTTCACTTTTAACTCCCAACATCTGTTGACATTACTCACAGTGTTGATTTAGTGGAAATAGCTTTTATTATTTAAATATGATATTTAAGTGACAACGTAAAATTTAATTTCCTGTTTCTGTTCTCACATAATCTTTAAGTACACAAGCTATAATTAAAGTTACCAGCTAACTCCCGACATTCTATTGAGCTCAAACATGCTATATCTGCTGTAATTTTCTGAAGTTGGGTGTCCCGCAGACTGATTGATGCTGCAGCATCAGATACCACCGAAGTAACAGTATACCAAATTTCACATCAATCGAACATGTAGAAGTTAGTGAAATCCCTTCGTCCAGTGGGAAACGAGCTGATGATCTTCAAACGCTTGAACAGATCTTTATAAATTATAGCTTAGATCAATCCCGAACAATCCAGTTTTCAAACCAAAATAAAAATCTGGATCAAATTCGGTCCATCCGTTTGGAGCTACGATTCTACACAGATACACAGACATGCACATCAAACTTATAACACCCCGTTTTTGCGTCGGTTAAAAAAATAATTAACATTTTTAATGAAAAAAGCCTCAAGTTTTCCCTAAGAAGCTCGCGTAATATCGGTTTGCTTGTGCAAGGCTCGGTATAAAATAAATATCCCTCCTTAAGGGCCGGGTTAAGTGCAGGCCAAAGTGTCTAGTCTGCGAAAGACCAGAGTACTCGAAGAAGACAGGTAAGAGCTTGATCAAAGGGCTCCATTGACCCGCTTGCTTGCGGTAGAGCGGTTAACATTTATAGCTCCTACCATTTGTTTAAGATTTATTGTAACGTGATCTACATTTAGAAAGGTTTTGTACTCTACATTCAGTATAAGAACGTATAGAACATTTCTTTTTATCTACACTTTATATTTATAATAATATTATATTAAACCGGGTTTTCTAAGTTTGTTTATACCTATGTGAAGGGTAATCTTTGGAGCCATTGCATTTATTAAATTTTTTTTTACTATTTTAATGGCACATTATTCCATGTGGACATATTGGATATGTTTTATGGCGAAGCCGGTCTAATCTATACTTTATCCTGACTGACTATCAACGCGCAGCCAAAACTAATATTGGAAACAAGGTTTATTTTATAGCCAAAGCATCCGTTAAGACACGATTTCTTAGATTGTAAGAAATGGGAAAGACTTCTATATGTTAGTGTTATAGCATATATTGTTAAACATTTACTTTGTTGAAATATATTTTGTCCATTAAATAAAAAGCATCTTTTGTTTTAACTAAATGGGCCTGTAATGTATCGCGTTTCAGGCAAACAAAAGATGATAAAACTGTACGGTTAAAATTTCACTAAAAATCTTTATTGCCACTAAATGGTGATAAATTGCGGGGCATCTGTCTAGTCATTACCAATAATATTGTCCCGACACATGGTAGCGGCTATGAATAGCGATTTTAATACAACAAACCGGGTTAGGTCAGAACTCAGGACGTTGTCATGTCAGCTATTTTAGTCCTGAACAACAGATGAGAAACTGTTGATAAAATGGAATACAAAGCTCTATATGCATATGAATACAATAACAGGACATTATATGTAGATATGTCCTGTTATTGTATTATGTACGTTATAAACCAATTTCAAAATAGATGGGAATTTAAGAAAAATATATTGGGATATTTTATTTCAACGTAAATGTAGTTTTTTTTTGATAAGCTCGTCAGACAGGCTAACGGTCAAGCAGCGCACTTGCGCACTTGCATGAAGCAAGTGCGCTGCCGACCATAATATGATTAAGGATAAGGGATTAGGAAGGTATAGAGAAATGGGCTCTGACATCCCATATTTACTCACCGAAACACAACAGCACACCTGCTATTATTTCACAGTGGTCTTCTGTAAGAGAGTGGTTACTACCGCCAGACGGGCTGCCCAAATGACGCAGTGTTCCCTGCCACTACTAAAAACTTTGGTGTAATGAAAAAAACTACAACGAGCAGGTTTATCTCCTTGGCGGATGTCAATCAAACCAGTTAATTCATGGATCATCTTTTTGTTAAATCCTCAATCTTCAGTTGTATAAAAGTTTCCAGATTATTCTGTCTGTTTGAAGCCAGTTCTAGTATGTATAAGGAAAATTTAAGAAGAAATTGTTTCTTGAAATCTCATCATCGTTGCAATGAATATTTAGTAACCAAAATTGCAGCAAAAGCTAACAATTTTAACAAAAACATATAAGCTAACAATTTACAATTCACAAGTGAGCAGCCTTCAACTTTCTCCTGTGAGTTTCCATATTACTTATTTATATACAGCGAATGAGAGACTAGTTAAAATATTTACCAAGTTTGATAGCTGTGCATTATCAATAAGTCCTAAGGTGTGGACCCTTTTAGCAAGTTGTTCCAAGAAGGTTGACCCTTTTAGCAAGTTTACGTTTCATAAAGTTCGTGTCCTCTTTTGTATAGAAAGCGTCTAAAGTGTTACTTTCGTGTATAAATCAATGTGATTTGTTATTGAACCACTTTAGTGGAATTACTCGCTTTCGACTTTCGCACATTGAAACTGTCAACTTTAACTATATGGACTATACAAGTATTGAATATAACACAATTCAAAGTATTAATTTAATTAAGTATTAATAAGGAGATTTTATGCAAAATTAATAAAACAATTTATATGAAGTAAACTTCTAGGAAATGATTATTGCAAACTGATCATATTTTAGACTCCTCTTGATTGTTGTAGAGTACTTACTGAAAACAAAATGGGTAATTAAATGTTGATACTGAAAATAATAATTTATTATATCAAAACTTTTAAATTACCTACTATAGATTTATTGTCGTTACATTTATCTTTGTTAGTTACTGTCGTATATTTTCGACTTGTGTTTTGTTTTTAAAATATTATATACCTACCTAAAGCTGAAGAGTTTGTTTGGTTGAACGCGCTTATCTCAGGACCTACTGGTTCGAATTCAAAAATTCTTTTTGTGTTGGATAATCCATTTTTCGAGGAAGGCCTTAAGCTGTATAACATCACGCTTATTATATAATTTTAGTATAATTTCGATTTGCATCAACTAGTGCTATCTGTCAGTGAAAAGTGACATTAAATATAATACTGGTATACTATAGTGCAGTGACAAAAGTCTTATTTTCATCCCATCAGATGGCGCAAATAGCAACTGATTTTTTAAATTTGTTTTTGCGATATCTCATCGTATAATAATTACTCTTAGGTATATTTTCTTTTTCAACGCGGATGAAGTCGCGGGCACCAGCTCGTTTTAAAATAACTGGAATCCAGTTCTAACATGATCCACTGCTGTTTTATTATTATGCCTTTTTTTAATATAGCGATCGGCAGGCAGGCTACATTGATGGGAGGTGATGGCTACCTTGTGACTGACAGTAGCGTATAACACATTTCCCGCCAGTAGTCTATTCGAATATAGCAGCCCCGTTAAACCTATATAACTCGATACCCTTAGTTTACAATCATATTAAATACAATTTTGATTTAGGCATGCATTAATAGACATGTGTTGAAGATTTGTACAAAAACATATGAAGTTTCTAATAACCTAACCAAATGTGGTTTATTTTAAAAACATTCCTACACTATATATACCAGCCGCCAAAGTGTCAATAATGTAAACTTTTTATTACCTGATTTAAATTTTATACTGTCCAAATCGATGGGGGAAGTATACTAGAGGTGGGATGTCGTAATGTGTATTGTATGTCCTATTTGGGCACAGTAATTGTACAAACAGTAGTGCAGTTACTTAAGTTATTCTATAAGAAAGTAAGACATGGGATTTTCTAGTACATATTGCTATAGATGAGAAAGCCTTTAAAATTTAAGCAAAAAAACTTTAAGCCTTATCAAGCAAAAGAGCTGCGCTTGGTTTGGAATGATCATTACATTAATCAATAACTGTTTTACAATTGCTGCTCTAAATTGAACATGATTGCAGTTTTGACTTGACTATAACTATTTATGTGAATTTTATTGCTAATGCAACAATTATTTAGTTTCAGGAGGGTGAAAGGGTGGGATTCCACTTTTAAAACATAAATATATTTACTATAAAAATGTTACTTATCTGACAAAAGATAGCATGGACAGGTTATATCTGAAACTCACACAGAATTGTTAACTGATGTTTAGTCAGAAATACTAAACAATATTTTCTCACTTCATTCTGGTCTCAAAAAAGTTAGAAGACGTTGGCGTGTGGTAGCCAATTAAAATCAACATCACATAACGTTGTAATTACATTTCGTATGAAATGCTCAAAAACAATCAAGTTCTAAAATGTTTGAAGCGGAGGAACGCAAAAGTCTCGGTATGCGAGCGAAAACTCTTGGCTGTGTCTGAAGAAAAGTTGGTCAAATGACGCCGGCGCTGTCAATCTTTACACCAGATAAGTTTTTGCGCTTCAGATAAATTGTCAGTGACTAACTTCCAAATATAATTATACAATACTTCAGTTGGTTTTTGCCTCAATTATTGCATTTCGTAATGTGGACAGCTGGAACCACGTTTTGGACATACCGCAGTAACGAGACGCAAGGATACACAGCTTGCACTGCATCCTAAGATAAGTTCAGATGTTGACTCTTATTAGGAAGTGCATAAGAACAATAATTGATTGCGATGTAAAATCGCGATCCCATAGCAAAAAGATAGTAAACCAAAATATTATTTTTCTAATTTATGTTACGTGATGGAAATATAATTTATTTTTTCTGTTACTTTGTATACGTACAACCAAAGTTATTGTGATAATGGGCAAAATCGTAATAATGGACAGTCTCGTTTATATCGTAATATAGTTCTGAATCTTTAAACTTAAATATAAGTATTCCCACGAATATTTTAAATTAAATAATTATACCCACGTCATTATTTAAAAAGTAGTAAAAAGGTGTAAACCTTTGCGTTTCGCTAGTTATGTAAAACTAACTAGCGACTAACTAACATCTAACTAGGTGTTAGCTAGATTAAAAAATGTGGAACTAATATAAGTTATTAACATAGAAACTAAAATGTCAATAATTAAGGTTATTTGTTTTCACATGAGGCCGTGGTGACATCAAAGAGTGCAGCCGCACGTCACGCCGCATCAGGGCTGACACATCGACATCTGGACGATCGTAGCGAAAATTAAGCTTGAGATTTAAAAAAAAAGTTAAGACAAAAGCCAGCGGCAATCCGACGCACGCACAGATAATTAGTTCTGATGAATTGTCTGGATAGGCTTTGTTTTGTTATAGACTTATTGCAACCCGATATTTTATCGCAATTAAAATTATAATGATCCTGCATTTAATAAGCATTAGGTACCATGTGATACCTACTCATTATATGCTTACAACTTTGATATAAACACACCTAATTTCAATAATTCACCTTATATTTTTTGAGTTATAGTGATTTGAAAAATGACAGTAATTCATGTATTTGTACACAAATAAACCACACAATCTAAGAATCACAATAACAAGCTATTTAAAAATACTTTCACATATATTTTATTTAATTTTGAAATTAGTTTTTCAACATTACATGACTGTGTAATTGAAATAATTTTTATTTAGATACCTACCAACTTCTCTTGTTTTTGAATCTAAATATAAATAATTAAAATTATAGTCTATTCAATGTCTTCTCTAAGAAGACTGAAGGTATGTTTTATTAGATTTTTTAAATAACCTATGTCACACTAACGACGACTATAGCACCTGAAATAAATTATTTATAACTAATGATCCACTTCTGCCTTCGCACGAATTCATTTTTTTCTACAAATTATAATAAAAATCTGTTTCCATTATTGAAAACAGTATAAAAATTATTAAGTGGCTTAGAAGAATTTAGCGAAGAAACACACAGAAGAGTGTAGCTACTTTATTTTATAATAATTTGGTATGTAGGTATGTTGCCTAATATAGGGGAATTGGTACTTCTCAGTGTACATTATGTTCTGGTTTCGTTAAACAAAAGATAGCTCAGTGAACTCTGTTCCAGAAAGAAATTTAATTTATTTAAAATAATAACTCCCACATTGGTGTGCATTTGCTGCTCAATCGCTTTCTGAACGTACATTCACCACTTAAACAAGAACTTTTGTTCGTGCCCCAAGAATTGAAAATTAAACTATAAATCGAGGGTGTCATGGGTCAACCGACTCTGGACGGTACAGTCGACCCACGCGCGCTGTTTTATTGGCCAGAATTGCCCCTAAACGCTACCAATGAGACGTTTGTTGGTGTATATTTACGGCACCTTAAGACTTGCATGGCAAGACACCGCCATCAATGTAATAAAGTGCAAGATATATGGAGGTTAGATTCATTGTTGATACACTAACCGCTTGTGAATGTATAAAATTAAAAAAAAAAGATTAAGACGGATTAATGCAAAATGTCTCAAAGGAGGCACCAAAAATATAAAGTATCTACACACTTAACGGTTACATACATATTATTAATATATTTTGTACTATCTAATGTCTTTTGATATCATTAATAATAATTCGATCTTAAGAGTATTGATGTCACGTTGTAAGTTCTAAGGCTTGCTGTCTGGTAGATCTGATTATCATAATGTACTGATTCTACACAATGAAAAAAACTCAAAAAAACATTTTTCTCAAAATAACTTGATTTTCTAAATGTCTTTGTTATCGTAGGTATGTCGGAAATTTTTAATGACTGATACAAAAGGTATATTCTGATACATTAAATTCAATAAAAAAAAGCTACTTACATCATACTATTTCATTTAAGCATTTATAAACTGGACGACCTGTTTGGTTACTCCCGCCAGACAGGCGTTCCTCTCTTACACAAAATACTACGACATTGAACATAACCTTTAAAAACATTGACTGTAATGTTTTAAGCAAATTTTTAATATAAAGTCAATGTAATTAATTTTTACATCGCCAGAAAACGAGAGAAAAACATACAATTTAAAGTAACCTTCGGGCCTTCAACACAGCGGGTTTAATTAGTAATATTGAGGGGAAAATATTAAGCATTTATGTTTTAAAAAGGTTCTTTCATCTTTTATAAATAACTGAAATTAGTAGGCTAAGAGAAACTAATTAATGTGAGGATATAATGATTTAAAACACATCAGAATTTTGTAAATATTTAGAAAATATCTTGCGTTTCTTTGTCATTTATTTTTAAATAAGTAGTTATAATATTTTTTTAAAATAAGTACCAATAAAAGTTTTTAATATTATCATTAATTCTACACACAAACAAAAAAAACACAAGTATTATGCTTAGATATATTCTGCAATAAGCACGTTTTTCATTTGCATTTGATATCGCATTAAATAATTATGTGATGTCATGACTATTTATATATGCGTGCATATTTAATACAATATATTATTATGATGCAGAGGTATGCAGAGGGCATACTACAATCACAGGTTTCAACCATAATTCAATGAATAACAAGCTGTAATAAAAATTATAAACTAACCTTCGACATTCTATTGACACCGTTCTAATGAGCACACGCAATGAGACACGGTATATCTGCTGTAAGTTGGCGAGGAGTTAGGTGTCTCGTAGACTACTTGATGCTGCAGCATGTCAACATGTCAACCATGTCATGGAAATATCACCGAAGTAACAGTACATCAAATTTCAATTCAATTGAACTTGTGGAAGTCAATGAAACCCCTTCTTCAAATAGGAAATGAACTGATGATCTTTAAACAAAAAAAGAATCAAAATCTGTCCATCAATTTGGGCCACAGAGAGATTTACCCATACACAGATACACAGGTTAAACTTATAACACACCTCTTTTGCATCAGGCGTCTAGGGTTAAAAATACGTTACACTTAATCTTACATACTTAGTTTAAAATTTTGTCTAGTTTTGTACGCGCAGCCGGTAATAAATATATCTAATTTTGTATGAAAATTCATAAATCCCAAATAAATTAGACATAATTCGATATTATACATCACAAAGTAAGTCAACACAATTAGACACGTTTAACAGAGAAAAAAAATTGCTAAGCTTTGTTGATTGGGAACTGGCGTGTTCAATAATCCATTAACTCTGGCTATAGTTTTGACAGATGACGCGTGAGCTCAGCGTCGCATGACTGATGTGTGACCTCAGGCCATCCGCATGCTTTACCATTAGTTTGACTGATTGTTATATTAGATAACAAGCACTAAATTACAATAATGACTTAGCTATATAATAGGCACGCATTGAACTACATATACTGATTTTTTAGCATTTAACTCTGTCACAACTTTGATCATTCCTCCATTAAATAATCTAACTAAATCTATTATATCCATAAAATATATACCAATAAGTAGCTAGAAAAATGAAAGGATTTTTAAGGGATATTTGGAAATTTTAATTAAATTTAGTTTTTTTTTATAAATCTTGTCAAAAAACTCATATTCGTGTTTTTTTTTCCTTAGGGACATGTCGCCTCATTGGGCAAGGTACTACTATACTAAACTATTACTAAACTAAATCTAGAATGGTAATATTCGTGTTAAATAGTGATAAAGCTCTTAAAAACAGGTCGTTGGATTCGGAATGACGTCTAGAAAAGAGTATTCGAAGGATTTTCCAGCACGAAAAAAATTGCAAAAGTTTAGTAAGATAAAAAAGGCATTTCGTTTTTTGTTAACAACGATATTAATATTTAAGAAATGAAAAAAATACATTCTTAAAGAGGAGGAAATTTCCAATAAAAAACTCAACTCCCTGAATTTTTCTCCATTATAGGGCTCTGCGCGACCGTTTCGACATGCGCGCGCCGCCGCTAAAGTGAATACGCCACCTAAAATAACTTTTTTAGAGTCATCGTCATCATCATCATCATCTCAGCCGCAGGACGTCCACTGCTGGACATAGGGCTCCCCCATAACGCTCCAATAGGACCGGTCAGAAGCAGCCTGGATCCACCGTTGACCCGCGGCCTTCATTAGGTCGTCTGTCCACTTTGTGGGAGGACGTCCTACGCTGCGCTTGCTGGTCGTGTAGTTGCGTTGCAACGTGGTTGCAACCATCGCATGGCTGTCTCGCTGGGCCAGCCCTAGGCGACCTTGAAAGGGGCTATGATGTGCGGCCGAAAAACCGACACCGAAGCCATCCCACGACCATCGTACGCGCCATAAGCCATCCGACACTACTACGCCATCGACACGCTGGCCCATCATGGTGGACCATCGCGATAGCCCATCGTGTAAGGAGCCCTTACATATACTAGAAAATGAAACAAAATTATGACCGCTGGCTTATCTTCCATTGCCTTTCCGTGCGAAATCTGGGATACCTATCTTAACAAATTTATTAAACACCTAATAAATAATATCAAAACTACTCTTATATGATTTACTAAAAGTGTTTGAAAGTATTATAACTAACTTAATATAATAACACTAAAGATATGACATAAAAATTAGATACTTACATCAAAGATACAGGTAGAATAAAAGAACTTTGAAATTCAATAATGCTACAGTAAATATCGCTTAAGACAACTTCTGAATCCGCCATGCAACATTACCGTGGCTTTTAAAGTTTTGAAACACAAAACTCTCTTCTTCGAACACTAGAAAAGTTTGATTTTATAAATCTTTAATCTCTGCTAAGTTTTTTTAAAAACTTTTAGTAAAACATTTATTATCTTAATCGTTCTATTTTATTTTAATAGTTATCTCCTTTCTAATCTTACCTCCAAATCCTCCAATAAATGCAAAATTTTGGGAATGCGTTTGAATAAAATCTGGACTGTTTGGGCTCAATAGAAAGTCGGGAGTTAGTTTAAAAATTTAATTATAGCTGGGTTTTTTTTATATAAATGTCGGCAGACAGGCTGATGGTCTACTTGATGGTATGTACCTTCATCTATCAACAAAAACCTTAACCTATTAACAAATACAACGCCATAATGTTTGGAAGTGGTCAGACGACCTTGAGACAAATGATAAGGGAAAGAAGAAAATAGGTTAACAGGTCATCACTATATGGCATTCGCTGTTGTTTCAAGTTGATCTTCTGTAAGGGGTTATCTTCTGCCACCAGACTTGCTTCTTACTGCTGATAATACCTTAGAAGCTATAAATCCTGCGCTCAGTGTATTCACATAAAAAAATAAGTCACTTTGAATAATGTTTTCATTTATTAATTGAGAGATCTTTAGACACATGGTGTCTCTCTGTCAAAAGATGAGCTACCGAATTCTATGATTCGGTTACTTATATGTAAATCCTATGTTACCTCAGTGAATATTTGATACCTACAACAGTATCCCGGATGTTTCTAATTGTTTACCTACACACGATCCCGACCTGTAACCCCGATTTGTGTTGGTACTTGCCTTTGTCGTGTGGCTATTAGTTTTAATATCATTTTAGATCATGACATTATTGTCATGCCTCCTTTTGTCGTGGTGATCTTAAACTATCGATATTTCGATTTATCTTCATGTTATATATTTAAAAAAATATATAGCTTCTTGTTCATAATTTTTGATTTGTAGTCGAATTACTTTTTATTATTTATACAATAATTATCAAGTCTTTACATTAAGCCAAGCAATTGTGTTTTTAACAAAGATTTTGTTAGAAAAGACAATTTGTCGACTCGATAAAAGTCAAAGAGCATTTTTGAGCTAATAGCATTTTTCCTTTTGCTTTTCTATCTATTTTTTATCACTTTTTTTTCCTTTTTTTCTATCAGTCTCCCTTATTGAATTTAATTTAACATCAAATAGTTTTTGTTGCAAGAGTAAGAAATGCCAGGCCCATTTCAATATATATATATTTACTTTGTCCCTTAGCCAGAGCACTTTGCATCCACCCCAATGTTAATCATGTTCATAGACGACGATGGTCACGTACCTATCCCCAGTTTGTCTGGTGGAATTTGTAATTTAAATAAATAATATCTAGAGCATAAAAACAATTTTAAATTTAAGCATATGAAATTCTGTTTGGTACGAGATATTACGACAATACCACAGTATATTGTTGGACAAGATCCACTGTAAACTTAAACGATAATATAGGTCGCTGTTCCACTTAGGAAAACTACTGAAGTTTATTATGGAAAACAGTACTTTCCGACACGCCTGAAAGAACTTTAACATTACTGGTATCAGGAAATAACAATATAGGTCTTGGAAGCACTATGTATCAAGTATAAGCGCCAAAGTGTTCTCAAAGATATCCATAACAGGGGATTCCTATTTCATACTTTACCTTAGTTGGAAGCTACAACGATACTTCTAAACTTCGCTATATTGCTTGTGTTCTACTTACTAACGTTTTAAGCATTCATAATGGCTAGGGGTTTACATAACTTACTTACCGTATTTTGATATCAGAAATTTCTTAAGAATTGCTATTAAACACAATAAGTCTAAAGAAAGAATTTGCTAAAGAAAGTCTTCGACTGGCTAATAAAGGATTTTTATTCAAATCCATTTAATAATTTTGGAAAGAAGCTCGAACATCGTGGTTGAACACAAAAAATAAAAATAAAAAACTTAAAAATAAAACAACAAAATAAAAATAACAGAGTATCTTATACCATGCTACCACAAAATTAAACATCAGTGGTTTTTAGTGATGTATCTCACTGATCTCACATGAAAATGTTGTTTTTTAGAATTGTGAAAATAGTTTAATACAAATGTGCTCATTAAATTATACCAGTATAGGACTGAGATTTATGTTAGAAATCTTATAGATTTTCATACTCGCACATTAGCTTCATTTCTTTGGCACGTTGTGAGAACCGAATTTTTTTGTGGTTAAAAATTATGTTTTTTCAATTTCTATAGTTAATTATAGTTATTTTTTGGTGGATTAAATTCTTGTATCTAAAGGTTTTATTTGAGTTGCTAAGACGATACGTAATTGTTGTATCCGCCTTAACTAAAAGTGGTTCGTCCCAAGCCATGTTAGAGCGATCTAGTTACAACGACTCTACTAACCATGTGTACACAACTTTACATACAATGAGCGGTGGGCGTCACACGCATACAGTTATAGACCGCGACTATACTCTGCTATATAAGAGACTCAGTGGCCTTTGCATAAAACTATCTTTTTGTTGTAGCTAATCTTAAGATATCCCTTAAAGAAACATATTATTATTTTCTAAAGAAGATAACGACTTAAAGAAAATTTTAACTTTAACAGGTAAAAATGTTTGAGTTAAAATTTTACACAGATCTTAAAATTTTAAATTTTAAATTCGGGTGAATCTTGCGGTCGAATGGGAACTAAACCAAAAAAAAAATACAATTACTAAAGGTAAAAAAAATCCGCGGTGTGATGAACAGGCCTACGCTTAGGGCCTCTTTCACCATCTGTCCATCATTTAAAGTCACTGGTCCCTGGGGATGAAGGAGCTGATATACCTTTATTTTTTCGGTAAAAGTCCCAAACATTAAAAAGAAAGTAATTTAAAAATTCGTCTATCGAAGGATGCACTAAACCGAGTGCATAAATTAATAAAACATAAAATTATTTCTAAAAGTAACTAATCAACACTTTACTTTTAGTTAGTGAAAGAGGCTCTTAGTCTATTAGTTACTTAAAACAATTTTTTTTGTTTGCTTTTATAATATTAGTTCTTTAAAAAAATACCCTATGATGAATTCCACTCGAGCAGTCACAGGTTAAGAGAAAAGATTTGTATTCTTGTATTTTTGTTTGTAATGAATAAACTCAAAAACTACTGGACCGATTTTTAAAATTCTTTCACCTATAGAAAGCTACATTATCAGCAAGTAACATAGGCTATATTTTATAAAGTGACGCGGACGCAGTCGCGTGCAGCAGCTAGTATTTTAAAAACACTTATTATCTAGGTATCAAGAGAATAACAGTAATTGGCTATCAAAAGTATATTTTAATATTTAATTGTGTTTTAATAATGTTGTAACAAACAAACAAGAGTCTATTAATTGTATAGGTATAGCACTGTTAGTACACAGTGATTTATGTTTTGATTATTTCGCTAGTGAATGCGTCCGCGCCGGTAATGGCACGCATTTAACGACCATCAAGAGGTGGCAATGGTCGTCTGACATGTAAACCTGGGTTGTTAGCATTGCTTGTTGCAATGTTTAGTACCTTTTAGTGCAACTTTAAAAGGAACGTTCGTTTATAGAACGTTTATAGAAGGAGAGATTTGGAGAGATAAGCACTGAATTTATGTTATCAAGTATTTAAAAATTATAGAATAAATAGAAGTATACAACTTAGAAAGTCGATATTTTCTTAATCTTATGTAGATAAATAAAGCTATTTTTGAAAAAAATTATATATGTAAAACTAGCTTTTGTGCTAATGCATCAAAATTGAAAAATCTACTTACGGGTATAGTTTATTGTATGATCATTAATTATTGTAATCCTAATCATAGACACTATACACATATCTACACCTTCTTACATATATGTACAACGTGTATAAAGGTTACTAACAATAAAATATTTACCTATCAAGTGTTAAATGTTAAAAGAATACTAAATTTTCTGACATAAGTATGTAGGTACTTTTAGAGGAACTTAAAACGAAACTTTAAAATCAGGTATTTTTATCTATGATACTTTTATCGTATGTTTTATTATTTCGCGAATTCAATAAATGCCGCGAATGCTTTGCGTCGAATTCTTTCTTTGATGGTTATTCGCATTATAAACAACTAATTTTCCTCAAATACTTATTAATAACTTCAGTAGCTCGTACAAGGTGCCCTTAAATAATCCTACTGCTGTAGTAATAGTCATAATTCTGTCCCTAGTCGTACAGTTAAGTAAAGAATTGTGAAATCCCCAAGCAATACTCGTAGCAGTCGTAACACGCGCTAGAATGAACCGACCGTTTTATGCTATCTTTAGTGAAATCTAAAGCAGTGCGTAGGATTATTACATCGCTCTATTTCTTAACGTAGGTACGTTCGAATTGCCAAAACAGTTCGTGGAATTTAAATTTCAAATAGTGTTACGCATGTTTGTTCAAGAAACACTTTGCTACGAATAAGGTATTATTCTAGCACAATGATATGTAAATTTCCCAGTATATATGTATTTAGTAAGCATTTGGTAGTCAGAAACGATACGTCAACAGATAATATTTAGATGCATGTCCAGTCCATGTGATGTATAAAAGATTGAATGACATTTATCTGTTTCTTTTTATAATATACTATGCTGTTGCACGCGACTTCGCCCGCGTAACTTTATAAAATATAGCCTAGTTTATTTATTACACATACTAATCTGATCTCTTTATAATATTAGTATAGATATAGATTACCTCGCTTTAAAGGCTGAAAGCCTTCAACAATGATATGTGTGACAGAAATCAGAAGGACGCACAATAGCACTTTTTTTTTAAATTAAGAATATTAATGAGTATATTTTAATAGGCAACACAATTGCGATTTATTTTCTCATTGATAACAATTCATAAAATATACTTTTCGTCTTGTAAACAGATGAAAAAAGTATACATGAAGGTTTGTGTAAAAAATTCAAAACAGTATTTAAATAAAAATGAATTTGGCGTTATTTTGCATTGAAAATTTCATTTACTTAAACCTCCTACGTACAAAACTCGAGAGCAGTCACTTAAAAAGTCGTAAAAATACCACTGGAAGAAACGTAGGCGTAATTCTCAAGTATAAAAAGTGGATTAGTCCCATATAAGACATAATCCGAATGTATATCAGGGATTTGCGGTCTCCGATTCCATAAATTTGTGTTGAACGTTAATTTTGTTTTGATAGTTTTTTTTTTGTTGATGCAGAGAAAACGATATTAAGACGTTTTCAATTGAATCGTTAGGCGGTTGTCCCACCGACCGCCAGCGAGCAAGCGACTAACCATCAACTATTATCTCGCTCAAGAAACGTACAATAAGATATACATTCCGTATGAACGAAAGAGATACATATATTAATAGTTGATCGCTGACTGTTTACACTGCCGGCGAGGACTCGCTCCACTAGTTCGTCGCCGAGCGACAGGAACTGTCAAAGACAACGTGCTTGGTGATCAGGACTCGCCGAGATCAGGACCAACGCAGCGGTTTCACGTCTAATATGTTATAGGAAGGTAGTTTTGTGTCCCAATAAAAAAACTCATCCATTGAAACAAAACACACCTCTTTATTTCGTCGAGAGGCTAGCCGCCCCGAGCGAGTGGTGCAAATATCGCACAAGAACACTCGCTTATAGCCGAGTGACAAAACTATCGAAACTACCCACTCGCTCTCGCTGCTCGCCAACTCGTTTCTAGTTTCTAGCTTTAATCGCTACTCTTTCATCGTCGGCGGTGAGACAACTACCTTAACAGCATTATAACGAAAAAGATTAAAAAATAAATGTACATAGATAATAATCCTTACATTCATGACATAATAATAGTGAAGATTCCACCTATCCCTACTAATTATCCCCCCTGGTGGATTTTTTTTTCCACTTATCGCTAACAGTAAGGATACTTTTCCACATATCCCCACTGTTGATAAATGTTTTAAGAACTGTCCAAATATCTAAATATTATATTAGTATCTAAATATTAGTATCAAATGTGTTTTGCAAACGTTCAGGTTTGCAGGTACCTTTTTTGATTTGCTAATTTTAAATCTTCAAGTAAAAAGATTCTATACTTAAATGCATAAAAAAATATCGGATTGTCATTGTACATGTATCGTGATACAATTCAGACACTTAAAATCAATTTGCGATAGATCTGCGAGCCTGTAAGCTTATCTTAATATGCCGATTTTTCCTTGTAAATAAGTACTCTTTCCTCTTCCGCAAACATTTCAAAGGATCTTTAAAAATGCCAAAAATACATTCATTGACATATGAGTAGGGAAACGAAAGAGTGCTGATATCCACCACAGAGTATTGAAATTTGTCAATAAGTGACAACTGAATAGGAATATGAGTTCAATAAGGTTGGCTAGATTGACGTAGAAAATTAAGTTTAAATATATAAATATTTGGGTGTATGTCTTGTGTTTATAATGGCAGTTGTAAATAAAATGATACTTATCGAATTTTGATCCTTAGAATATTTAGTGAAAATTAAGAATTTTAACAATTCCTATATTACAATACAACGTAAATAATTTATATTTTTTCGAAATGATATCTTTTCAGTTGGAAAAATATTTAAATCATTATGATCAATAATTTAGGTCAAATCATTTAGATTATTGGTAATAAGTTAAATGATTCCATGAAAAAATATCTATCTTATGGTGAAAACCCCATCAAAATCCGTATCGAGGCTTAGGATGAGTTATCGGATATAAAGACAAGACAGACAAACGGGGAAAGCGACTTTATTTTATACTATGCATAATAATATTATCAATTTCTACAGGATAAGATTCTTATAATTAATTAACATATTATCCATTTTTATATCTGGCAACTCGCCTTACCGTGGCCGAAAATATAGTTATTTTGATTCGCCATTTAAAAGCAGCTGTAAAATTTCTCATACCGTAAGTTCATTACAGTTCGAAGCTGGAAATCAACTTCTAGTAATTAAAACTAATTGCATATTTCAATAACACTAATTGCACTAATAGCAATATTTCTAATTGTTCGGATAATAGTAAAGGAGAATCCTTTTGTTATTAGGAATTCTAACATTATTAGGCACTTTAATTTACTTAATAGGCTATTACGGCTGTAAGGGGCTATTAAGGTGATTGTAGTCACATATTTTAATGTATCTATATCAAATTCTTATAAGATATTATATTAAAAATCAATTTAATATACGAGTTGTTCGAAGTAATTAATGTAATTTTCTCCAATATTTTATAATTACAATTCCCAGAATTCTCCAATAGTAGGTGCTTTTGAAAACATAATAGTATTTAGTATCTACTATTGCCTACGCTAGTAGGTATTCAAAACATTGATGCTTTGAAAGTATCAACTTAATCCACTTTACTGTGCTATAGATACGACACGAATAGCAAACAATTCCAAATATCTCTAAGCACACACAGAGATAAGTATTACCTCTAACCAGTGACATGCCACCTGTAAGGTGTTCCACATAATTATGAATTTAACAATCAAATACGAGAAAGCGAAATCTACATTTACAACATCTAACTTCTACATAAATACATAATCTGAACTTATTTAGTATTTATATGCAATGAATTCTCTAAAAGAATCTCTAAAATCTGAGTCGTCATCATCTTGGCTATTTTCCCTTGTAAAATTAACCCGTGGAAAAATTACTGATCTCTAAAAATATTACCTTGAAAAATAAATTTTCTAATTAGATAATGAAGCACTTAATACCTTATAGCATTAAGTATAAGATTATGATCTATAACCTACTCTTAAACGTTAGTCGTTAACGTTTAGTCACCTATTTATAAGAGTATTTTCTTAGTATATCATTCATTGCTCCCAGTGCAGCATCAGCTTAATAGAAATTAACACGTTTACTGTTTCATCTTAACCAGTCCCACTTTTGAATTTCCTATTAATGTTTACTAAGGTAAAATCAACAGCAGTCAGTAATTTAAAGTAAATACTTTCATTGTGAACTTTAACACAAATGTAAGAAGGTTTTGTTTCTGTTGTGCAGCGGCTGTTGTGCATTGAAAATCTATATTGTTGGGAGTATGTTTACAAAATATGCCGATGTGTTGATTTAGGCGTGAGAATTGGTATCCTAACGTAACTCGGGTAGGTCCGATCGATCAAACAGCTACCACACTGTTGTTAAGCGTTTTCTGAGTCACGTAGCCATGTAAATGAATAAACTGATAGTAGCACTTTAAATTACACGTATTTTTTAAATACAAAAATAAATATAAGCTTGGTAAAAAAAAACTCAAAAAAAGAGCGAAGTTTAATTTCTGTATATAAAGACAAGAAAACTATATTATATGATTTTTCATATGAATTTTTATTCAAATGAGTACCTAATATACTAAAACTACGTGAACATATAGTTATGTAGTTAAGTATTTTCGTAACATGTACGACATAATTTACAAAATATTGCCTTTAACGATGAAGTGCAGTAACAATTAAAATTAAAACAAATTAAACTCTCATCGCATTAATTTCTTCCAAATTATCAAAGAGATATGAAACGAAAATATGTAAAAATTTTTGATTTAATTCTTAGATAGTTTACTATTCAGTCCAGTGAACTTATTGTGTGAAGTTTCTTCAAAACAATTTTAAAAAATTATCCGATTTCTCGCAAATTTTGGCATGTCTTGATGAGTAAAGACTACTGAAACAAGCAAATAATAGACTACAGGATATTTAAACAGATATCAGTCTTGAAATTCATACAGCACAAGAGTTGTAAAACTAGATAATAGTTTTGCTTATAAGGAGCTATAGATAATTACAACGTTAAGTGAATCAAGTGTTACCTATTTGAATTGAGTAGATTTGCGTTCACGAGTTTAAAATCTTCTTAAACTTAATAGGATTCATAAAACTTCATCATGTTGCTCCTGTGTGTTATGTACTATTAACATCTCATACAAGCGGATGTAACAGATAATAAGCAACTCATGAGGCTTTAATTAGCCCTCACTCACTACTTGTTAATTATTATGCATCGAATATTCAGTATTGTGTTTAAACCTACAATTACGATAATAATACCTCAATATGGCAGTGAATATAATAATTACTTAGGCTTGTAATCTATACTATAACTAATACATAGAGTGATCCAAAAGTAATAATAATCAGATATTTTTAGACGTCACAAAAATCTTTAAAAAATAGGGGAACGAGTTCAGAATAAAAATATTTAAATGTATAGTACATTTTGAAATTATGTACCTTCATTTTAATACGATCAGCCAAAGATTAATGTTAACAACACTAATACCCTGTATTGATATCCCACAATCGAAATAGTATACCATTTGTACGGGCCTGTAGCACCCGCGCATTTGTATAGCCTGGCTGTTATGGCTTTAAGTGGGCAGGGCCTCCGGCTAAGGAGGGCTCACTGGCTAGCCTGCGATTGTTAGTCGAGGAGGAGAGGGTTGTATTTTCCAAACAAGTTGTACTGGTACAAAGGTCTTTACTATGCCGAAGCAAGGAGAAGACTGATTTATTTTAAAAAAATGCCTATCTAAGTAACAATATTTCCTTATAGAACTAGTGGCGGTCGTGCCATGTGCCGAACTAGCTTGCGCCAATGGCGCGCAAGCGTGACACGACCGCCCGAAATAATAATAACTAAAGTGAACACTATCTGTCTCTATCTATTTGCTGTCTCTTTCATTTACACTGTTTTCACTATACACTAGTTCTATGATTTCACTATATTTCACAATTTGTACAATAGGCTGTCCCGAACACCATTGCTATTAAAAAAAATTTAATATCTGTCAGCAACTTCGTATATATGATATAAAAATATGTGTTTATAAATCCTTTGTCTATCTGTGTATATTTTATTTGTCCTGTTTAACCTCTAAGACAAATCAACCCATTTTCAACGGTAGAATTTTGGTGTAGAATTTAAACAGGGTGTGTACGAATTCGTTAACGATTTTTTGCAACCAGCATTACTTACTTGAAATTCGATGCAAAAGGTTCAAATAAATCTTTTCACGCCAGTCTAAATAAACGCGTTTGCCTCGAGATATTTCCAATGTTTAATAAATATTTATCCTCACTCAGGGTGGTATTTGATAAGGCAATTAGTTCCGTGTAGTCTTATTAACTTTTCACTCTAGATTAAAAATGAATAAGGTTCATATTATAATCCCCGTGGCTGAAGTCTAACGCGAGAAATTTTTGCTTAAACATTTCTTTTATAACTTGAGAAAATAATACGATACTTGAGTTACTTACCTATATCATATTTTAATAAAAGTGTTAAAAAATCCTAAAACCCGTTGCTAAGATTTTTATTTATTACAAGGTCAAGAGATTGGAGTTCAAAAATTGTAAATCCTTAGAGAGAAGAGAAGAAGAAAGTTAAGATCTTGCAGCATCATATTATACTTCCAACATTATTCCATTCAATGTCTACATACTTTGTCTACCGAATTTGGCAATTATTATGTTCCGCCCTTATGAATCCCTATGTTATATGATCATCAATCTTAACCGTAGGAAGTCTGGACATAGGTCTTCTCCATAATTTTCCAAAAGGACAGACCAGAAGCAGCTTAGGTGCACCTGGAGCCGAAGTTTACATTTATTGACTTGGACGTAGTGTAAAGATACATAGTATATAGTTTGCTAGTTGATTCTACTATAAATAAGTATTAAGAAAGAGATTAAGGGCATATCTTGTTGCCGACACCTGGTAAACACCGGTGCCAAAACGAATCCTAAACATTAATGCCATCTCCGTCGGACTTCCGAAGCCGTAATCGAATAACTCAAATAAACTCAGGTGGAACTTTTCAATACGCTTCGTGACCGTGACGCTTACGACTGAAACAGTTTATCCAAGATCGCCCCAATATTGAAAATATTATTACTTAACTAGCTTTAGCTAGGTGACTTTGGCGTAGCTCGCGAACAGTATGGGTGAATGGGTGAACCCTATCTTTTGCGTAGGTACCCCTGATAAAGTATACCTAATGCGTAATTTCACGGTGATCGCAACAAACAAACAAACTCACTTTTATAATATTTGTTAAAATTAATTTTTAATGACAAATACATATTTTTTGTGAAATTTGTAAAAAGAAATCTTAAGGATTCTTAAAGAGGATTTGTAAGATTTCTTAAAGAAGTCTGCTTTTTTTTAAAGAAAACGTCTAAAGTTGCAGGAATATATTATGTCACATTTTTTCAATTTTAATTAAGAAAAATCAAGCAAATTTCATGTAATTAAATAATTACCTTTAGACATTAATTTATAGTCTGGTATAAGCTCAAAATATTTTATGAAGTAAGTAATGCAGTCTTTTTTTCTTAATTTAGTCTTAACTCAAATTTAAATCAATAAGATTTACTGCATAAACCTATCCAATTTACTAAATCAGACGGGGTCTGTAATACGAAACACGTAGACCGATTCGTTCCGAACTTGCGCCTTGTACGGCGGTGTTTCACAAAAACTCGTCTACCAATTAACAACACACACTGCTCTGTGTTTTTATCAACTGGTACGAGAGAACCTTCTATCTCTGTTTATTGGACAATTTAGTTTACACTGTGTTGCTCTGTAGTATACTTGGAAAACACGAAATGTCTCATGGAGTTTGTTCCTCTTGTAAGATTAACGAGACCTATGTTATGAATGAAGGAAATGAAGTCACACCGATTATGGTTTTAATTTGATACTCTGCAGTTGGTGATTACATGCCTGCTTAGAGCAAATTTCCTTTTAAGAAATTTTGTAGTTAGAAATCGTAGTATGTTTATGAAGAGCTCGTTGGGTGAGTGGTTAGTGTGCTTGCCTTAACGCTCTGTTATAGGGTGCCCGGGTTCAAATCCAATTTTGGAAATGAACTTTTCAAAGTTATCTCTGGTCTGGATCTGGAAAGTAATGGCAGAGCACACTGCGTTTTGTAGTAATTTGGGCAGCCTGTCTGGCGTCAGTAACCACCCCCTTACCACCGAACCACCAAAAATATCAGTACATGTGTTGTTGTGTTTCAGTGAGCGAGTAAGGGATGCCAGAGCGCCCAAAGCCCATTTTCTTGTGTTATAGGCGACGGTAGCAACCTACTAACATCAAGTGAGCCTGTGTGCCGACTTTAACATAAAAAAAAGTTATAACCTTAATTCTTTGCCAGTTTTAGTGCTAATAGCAAAGACACTCTCTGCATCCTACTTTACGAGTGTTTGAATTTAATAACCAACAATAAAAATAATAAAAAAAAAAACAATTAATATGAATTTGTTTAATGAATAAGTTATAAAACATTATATAATAAAACAATGGACAATAATGCATAGTCAAAGTATTGTATAGGTATTTAGTAGGTACATACAATATTATAATGTTATCCTGAAAGTTTACAGTGTGAATGAATATGATATTTTTATTTATAAAATTAACAGCTAGTACATAATGTTGATGCGTGTTCTTTTACTTTTGTATTTTTAATATTATCTATATACTAATTAATTAGTAAAGACCAGACAGTTCAGTCAGTACCTTTTTATCATTTGTTTGTGTAACGATTTTCGTTTTTTATTCTTTGTGTAGCTATTGAAACTCTTTAGTGTTATTGACAGAAAAAAATTGAATACTTAGGTAGTTAGTTTCATTTAAGAAAAAAAAAACTTATATAAAAAATATGTGAAGGTATTACAACTTAAATATAATTTATCACAGGAGATATTTAAGAAACAAAAAAATCTTTTCAAGGAAAGCATCTTCAACTAATTGAATATTAAGAAGTTTATAGGCATAGCAGCACAGATATAGTTTTGTAATTGTTAGGAATAATGCTATTTTATTACTATAGTAAAATACTGTGGTGTTTCAAAAGTCTGAGCTCCAAAACAATCAATTGTATTTTAAAAAAATAATCCTTTTAGAACTAACAAATTAATTTGACCCAATTACTTTAAATATGTTTCCGGTTTAAGACACTTCTGGCCGATTTTCGTTCTCCTGGTTGTCAGAGCAGTAAATGTATGGCGAGTGATTTGTACTGCATCATCATATTGTAATTAAATTTCCCAATATAAACTAATATATAATTAGTCAAAGTATAATTCAGGTTTCTCGTACTTTATTACAAAAATATAATTTCAATACAGATTTTTCTATTAGGCCGCGCTCATATTGGATCTGAATTTTTATCGTACGTAAACTTACGAACGTTACGTAATGTCGTCAAATACGTTTGTCCATCAAATAGGCAGTGCCCCGGTGATATTGCGTTCATGAAGTGAAGTCATCTTTGGTGCGATGAATATCTTATCTTATGAAAACCTGTATCTTCAAGAAAATCATCTTCTAAATGATAAAATGAAATTCCATTAATTCAGTGAATTTCATCATATAATGGAAGATTAAGTCTTTTCATGGTTAATATACGCATGGAAAAACAATTATGTCCGTAAACCATGTTAATTAACTTTGCTATATTCATTTTTATACGTTCACTTGGAAGATCAGGATTGTTCGTGCGTATTTGTATGTTTCCGCACAAATCAATTTCGCACGAAAACGCATCGAAAGTGAAAGTTACTCTTTTAATATTCCATTACAAATCCTTAATGCCTAACTTAATGCATGAATACAAAATTATTCTGTCGGAAATAATCCTCAGCATTTCAGATTATTTCAGGTAACACAATCCATTTAAAACCTCTATTATAAATTGAATAGAAAATAAATAAAAACACATACCTAATTAAATTTTAAATTAAAAAAAAGTTGTCTCATTTAATTTTATAATTCTATTCAATCACACAATTGAAGATTAAGGATGGTGTTAGGAATAATTTTATGGACGACCTTGTTAATTGTAATAATAATTGATATTCCACATTTAAAATATAAAGAAAAAATGCAATGTTTTTTATTAAAAAATAGGCATTTCTTAAAAATATATGGCCATTAAAATGCAATGTAATATGATTTAGTTGATAACTATATAATTCCAAACACTATTTACAGCGTACATTTAAAAGTAATTTAATTTATACAAATACAATAGAAATGATTTGTATTCGTATGCATTGAAACCTGGGAACCTAACTACATTATAAAAATAAATATTATTAAAAATATCCATTAGTCTTATACATTAATAATATGTACGAACGACAAAGAAATTAGATTGAACTCAGATAAAATAAGAACTAAAGATACAGCCCTGTGGACGGCAGAGTGAAGTCGGTAAAATTACGCCTTCGCCTGGCCTTATTAAAATATTTACTATTGTGAATGCAAACGCTTCTGGCACACTGGGCCATAAATCATTCAAGCGCTAGTCGTCATCCACACTGAAAGCGCGGTGATACCTTACGGTGCGTCCACACTGCGAGCCTAGCGCGGTTGCGACGACGGGCGCGAAATATGAAACATATGAAACCGCCGTTTGCGTCCGTACTGTAGTGACCAAGGCAGGCGCCTAGCGCGACGGACCTAAGCGAAATACCGCGCGTAGTTTTTAAACGTTCCTACCCGCTCGTATTGGCCTCACTACGGGCCTATACTCGCCTCAATTTGTCGCTGCAGGTTGGGCCATAAATCATATTCTGCAAGCGACCTAATGAGCGGGTGGCGGGGGTATCAAACCGTTTGGGTCTTGTCGCTAGGCCTAAGCGCGTCTTCAATTTTTTTTTTGGTAAAATGGCGACAAATAGTGCAAGTTTATAAGTGCGGTTCAATCTAAACCAGCTATATGGCAAAGTAAACATCCACACTACTGTAAACGCACAAAAATAAGACATTTATGGAAGTGATGGCAAGTTTATTATTATACTTCAATTACAATCTTTGATATTCTTCCCATAAATAGTAGTTTGTAAATTTTTTACAAACATCTTTTGCTCTACGTGATAGATTATTACTAACTACAAGGTTTGCAACACCTGCAATACGTCTAAACGCTTCGACAAGTCACACGCCACTGTGGCCACCCGCACGCTCCCGCCGCGCCGTCGCGCCCGGCTAGGCCCGCGCGTTCGGTGTGGACGCAGTGTATACGGTGGCAAACCATGGACGAAGATTTATTATTTTTACTAGACAGTTCGATCCTGAGATGGGAGGTGTTGAACGCAAGAGTTGGTGTTCACGAAACAAATAAAAACAGGGAAATAAATTGTGATTTTTTTATTTTGTATGAAGAATTCAAATTGTATCCTACAAAATTCTATGAGTACACTCGAATGTCCCGGTCATCATTTGACTACATCTTAAGTAAAATATCATCTAAAATCTTCAAAGAAGATACAAACTTTCACGAAAGTATTAGTGCTAAGGAGAAATTGTTCATAAAGAAACCCAACTGGTTTGATACCCCCGCCACCCGCTCATTAGGTCGCTTGTTGATAGGCCCTTAGTGTGGCACGAGCGGATAGGAACGTTTAAAAACTATCCGCTGTATCTCGCTTAGGTCCGTCGCGCTAGGCGCCCGCCAGTCACTACAGTATAGACGCAAACGGCGGTTTCATATGTTTGATATTTTGCGCCCGTCGTCGTCGCAGTATGGCCCACGCCCTAGGGTTGTTCATGTTTCGCACGCATTGTCGATACTTTGTGTGTTGCAGAGTTTTTTTTTTTTTTTTTTTTTCAATTTAATCCACAATCAGTTGTAAGACTAATTGGAAATGTGCAACTGAAATTTGTTGCAGCTGGAATTGATTGTAAGCATGTTGATTTTCTTCTATTTTAGTATGAATATGATGTTTCATGTTTTAAATTGTGTATGATTTTAGGCTGTGGATTTTGTTAAGTAAATAAATAAATATGATTAAAAAATAATAATAAAATATAAAATATATTTGTAATAAATAAAGTTTTATTTACATAATCGATAGTGATGCGCTTGTCATCACTATTCCGATGACGAAGCTGCTCCGACGTTTTATGGCCCCATGTGCCAGGAGCGTTTGCGTTCACTATAGTGGAAAAGACGAAAATCAGGATAAAATAACATTTCACACGTAAATAAAGAAACTTGGAAACCAAAATGTTCAATAAAAATAATCAAAAATTGAGTTGAGCAAAAACTTGGAACACAAAATCTTAATACAGTAAACTGCCAACGCACGCACACGTTTATTATAACCGGCTTCACTATGTTGTCCGCAAAATTCTGTCTATAGTTATTATTTGGTCTGAAACATTTAATGAACGCTAAATTAAAAATCACAGCGAAATCTTGTTCGACTATCTATTTATGATCGTATTTATGATTATTTGATACCTACCTATCTATCTTAATTTTTTAACAGCAATGGTGTCTTATCTTACACTAAAGTTTCAATTAGAATATTACTTAATACTTCAATATTATTTTATCTTACTAAAGACATCATCTAGCGGCGAAAATCGCATCTTTGGCGAAAACAATTTTATACAAGATCTGAATTCTAAACTATATTATATATATACAATATATTACAAAAAAAAAACTATTTTACACAAATATGATAGTTTTTCCTATGAAAAACATTTGTGGTCAATCTAATAGCGGGAGCACTTTCTGATTCAGTATGTTCAATAAGTCCACGGAATACGTTCTAAGTTGGCCCATAAATGGAGCATTATTCGTTGTCCGTCATAAATATTCATTTTCGGCAACGAAGACGAAGTTTCACGCTTCTCTACGGCTTCAAGTAAATGTGAGAAATATTAGGGAATTTATGAGCAAAAATCTTAATACTTTGAGATTTCGCAGCCCGTTCGTTGGCTGAGGATTGCTTGATGATGAAATGTGTTATAATATATACAGCATTATTTCTTGTTCTTTTATGGCACAGTTAACTTTAACAATTCATTACACAAACTATACAGGTTTAGTTAACATTTTTACCGTGAATTTGTACAGTTATATATTCTTAAATAGTACTTTAGTTAAAGGATATTTCCGTTTGAATAAGGTTGTTAGCGTGCAAGAATTCATTATTTAAATGGAAATTCACTTTTAGAAATACACATAAAGCAAGGCCAACGAGACAACGCAAAGAATGTAAACTACCTTTCAAGGGTTGTCAAGATGGCTTCCTATACCATGAAAGAAATAGCGCCGGCCGCTTCATGTAAGGGAAAAGGAGAGACGTCTGGGTATGTTTATACTGTTTGCATTGTCTTCTTGGCTTTACTATAGTAATAGCTACTTTTTACAGTGGAGGGTTTCAATATTAAGTTCACACACTGAGCGTCCAAATATCAAAGTAAAGCTTCATCCAATTGATCGAAGCCATCACACCATCAGTCACTCTCGTAGACGGTTGAATTTGAACTTTTGCGACGACTGTAGGGAGAGCAGAACTCAATCCTGGTGCCAGGAAGCCAGGTGTACGCAGTGCGTTCCGAAGATGCACTGCAACAAAAAGTACGAATTAATCAACGTGGTAATAAGATCAGTTAGTTCCAGCCCATTGGACAGATGGGAAGCAGGGTTTCCGTTGGGTTGTTGGATTGATATTCTTATCCAAACTTCTATCGGAATTTCCGCATCGATTTAATGTTCATATACCTACTATTACACAAACTCCGAGGAATTTGAAGGAATGTTGAAGTAAAGATCTAGTGTAGTTTTCTTGTTCCTTTTTTAAAATTTTTTTAAATGATTTCTGAATGAATTTTAAACAACCGATATAGAATTAGTATTTTAGTATGTGTATTGTAACAACTGTAGAAAATTCAATACTTCAATCCACTGGTTTGGCTAGTTCCAATAACGGGCAAATGGGAATAAATGAGAATTCCCTCGGTAACTGAATTATTAAATATCCTGATGCTACCGAGAGAACAGTATTGACCAGGCGGCACAGATTTCCTTAATTATTTTGTTCCCAGTTTCAATTGTGGATCTTGAAAGAGCGAATTCTAATCATAAAAATATTACGAAAGCGGAAAACCGCTGTGAAAAAATGTAAAGAGAAAAACATTAATGCTTTCTTTGAATTCGTTTGGCATTATTCTGAGCCTATTATTATTTCTAGTTTACTTTTTGGGTGATTTTGTTACTAAAATAGACTCACTATTACACATTGTGCTAAGAACCACGATATCATCTGCCTGTTACGATGTAGGTATAATTCTTTTTTATCCATCTATATCTATATCTTCCAATATCTCCATACTTAGTAATTTCGGCTATGCGTTGATATGCCAATAGATAAAGGTACTTAATGAAAAATGACAACATGACGCTAGGATGCTAGAGCCCAGTTCCTTATCCCTTCTAAGGTCAGCAGTGCACTTGCTGGACCGTCAATCAACCTGTCTTATTTCTGATGTCGCTGTTTATGTATAGATTATAAGATCTTGATTTTTAATGAAAACATTGATGCCGTTTTTAGTTAAGCGAAATATAAACGCATACGTAGTTGCTGTAACACGGTAATGAGATTTTAGTTAGGTCTTGTTTCACGTCCAATTAACTATTACAGCGTTTAGAGTAGGCTTTCAACATCGGTCGGAACTGCTTGCTTTTAATGGTAATCGAGAACAATATTTACATTAGAACAAGCAGCAACAATTGGAACATGTTCTTTCGACTAAACAAAGGCGTGCCTGGACATGGACAGCGGCAAGCTATTACAATAATACCAGTTATTGTATACCTGTAGTTATGACAACGGTATTAACTAACACTCTTCGAAAATATTTATCTATTCTAATAAATAAGATTGAAGTGTCTGAAAAAAATAACAGATTTTTACTAAATGTATCTAGTAAAAATCAATCAAAGTATATACGGTACCTACCTGTCACAAAAAAAAACCGGATAAGGGATAAGGGATTAGGAAAGGATATGGAAATCGGCTCTGGTATCCCTTACTCATTTAGTGAAACACAACAGCACATATGCTGTTATATCACGGTGATCTTCTGTAAGGGGATGGTTACTGCCACCATACAGGCCGCGACGATTAATAAATGCATTGTGACCTGCCATTGAATCTGCCATTTAATCCAAATCCAAATTTCTTCAGTACCTATTATGTTTTAATTTATAGTTGGACTAAGGCTAAAACTACAACCGGAACAACTGAAAAATTTATTTCAATAATTACCTGTTTGTTAAAAATCATAACCAGGTTTCTTATTTTTATCTTAAGTATTGTATGTTTTATTAGTATTATTATAATATTCAGTGGTAAAAACTTTACACCCAGACTAAGGCCAACTGTGAAAAATTCGTTCCAATATGTAGCTCTGTCTTTGCTAAAAAATTATAACCAGGATTTTTAAGATAGAGGATACGTTTTTGTATTAACAAGACTTGTTAATGAGGATGAAATATTGAAACGAAAACTATTTCTCTGTGCTTGTGTGGATCTTTTAAAAACCACTTACGTAGTTCCTAAATGTCACATTGGACTTAAAAATATTAAACATAAAACGGGCATTACAGAAGATTCATTAGGTTGGTTGACAGTTTTAGTACTTTTGCTTTAATTTGTTTTAACGCGACCCTGGTGTACATTCCAAATTAATTGTCTAAATTATTTTTCTAAAAAGCAAGTTAACTTAAAATAAATTTCACCAAGTTACAGGAGATAATTATGCTAGCAATTCTTAAATTGCCACATTATTATAAGTACCGTCACAAATTGTATTGTAAAAATTGCATTTTATTTTTCATCAGGTAATCTGAAAAATTACCCGATTTTCATTCAGATTATGAAACACATTAATTTCCGATTATAGAAATGAGCGGTTTTAAGCTAACTGAAATGTAAGAAGCTGTTAATCAACATAATGTTAAGTTAAAATACGATATATGCTACCGCTCTCAGCTTTGTATGGAAGATTTTTTTCTACAAACTATAGACACAACGTTCTGCGTATAGATATGTAATATATTATGTAGATAGTAATATATAGAACTTTAAGGTTTTTCAGTTAATTTCAACTACTCGCATGAGGTACAGCCGCTTGCCCGATCATACGCATCCTTGAAGAGTATATTATTTCGATGTACGCATCTGGCTTTACACCTAGTTTTAACCACTAGGTATTATGTTTATTTAATTGTAGCCCATAAGTCAGTACTAGATAAGATCTAGTTACTTATTTAAATTGATAAACAGTGCAGTATGAGTTCATACCATTAGAAAACAACAACATTACATCGCCAAAACTACTTTTATTTCTCTGTATATTATTTTAACCCTGTTATTTAAAGCATTTAGAATTGTAAATGTGAATGCAGTGCAAATACGTATGCGCCTTTGAGTGCCACCTACGACCAGTTGTTTAAATATCGCTAGAACATATTTTTGTATTTGTCTTCGCCTAGCGCGACTTGTTGTTTTACAGTAAACCTCAGCTGAGTATAGGTCAGCGTTCTTTAGAAAATTTAAACAGCTATTTCCGTACATCTCGTTTTTAATATCGTTTTAAGTTTTCCCATCTTCACTGAGTGCTCTTCCCTTATGCGTAGTCGTAGCACCGTCTAGAGAAGTTACATATTAAGCTCAGATGAGGTCAGGAATCTCACAGCTAAGATAGAGCAGTTCTTGGCATTAACGGTGGTTTTTCCTACTATTTAGATCATATATAGGATACATTTGTATCCCGACTGGTAGGGATAAGCGAAGTTTATTATCCATTTATCCTTACAAGTGCGGGTGCATGAAAATATGGAAAGTCTTTTTTCATCTATCCTATTTCAACATAGCTACCTATAGCTATGTATTTTATGTAAGTAAGTTTTCCAGCATCTTATGTTGATTGTGAATACATAAAATGAGAGAAAATATCTATTGAAATAAGATCTAAAAATTAAGCGGAATTTCTGAGATTAAAAGTCCTTTACAGATATTAAAGTGTCATTCAAAGTCCACAATCAATCCTAGACTAATTTATATCGCAAGGTGCGAAAGGTAACAATCTGGACACTATTAAACGGAAATAAAAGCGGAACAGACGCCAGTCGCCTGAACGAAATCCAATTTGAAATAAGTACCTTCTGAATTAATCCTGCCACTTTGAACGGACCGGATGAAATTTCTGGTATTTTTCACGTCTAGCAATAAAAACGAGCCCTCGACGCGGGAAAAAGATGAGTAATAGCCTCGCCCCGAACTCTACTCTGAGGAATGGAAAGGAATAATAATATTATTTATGCTCTTACGATAGAAACCTTTTTTAATCTGACTACGTAAGCACTACTTAAGCGTTTATATGCAGTATCGGAATTACGTAAATTACTTGATCACATTAGTGTTAATCTTACAGATTGTAAATACGAAATAAATAAATAAATCCATTGATAGCTAACGCAAAAGAGCAAATAATCAAATGTCATTTCATTTTATTGAAAATATAAAAGCGTTATCTAAGGTCAGATAAGAGTTAAATACTGCACTGTGGACAGCACAATGAAGTCGGTAAAACTACGCTTTTTTACCTACATACACACACGGTTACACAACAAATGCAATTAAACTACGTCTTATTAAAAATATATTTACTAGTGAAAATATCGAATTGCGTAGTGAAAGCGTATAAAAATCAAGTTTCAAAAAATAAAAAGCAGGGTGGAATCACACATGTTTATAAAACCGGCTTCACTATGTTATCCGCAAAATTCTGTCTATAGTTTCTTATTTGGTCTAAGTCTAAGAGTATCTAAGTGACATGTTGCAAATGAAATGATAAACAAATGTTGCGTCGACGGGGATCCAAAGTAAAGTTGAAAATCAATTCTAACTGGCAACTGTTACTGTAGTTAGATGACTTGTAACAACTCCTACAAACTTGGCAGCACCTGCTTTAGTTAAACTTTGAAATAGATCAGTTAACACTTCATTGCCGCGTTGTCTTAAGGCTTTATGACGTCGAATAATTGAGACTTCAACGAGTAAGCGGAATGTTAATGTGTACTTTACCTTCAAACGACGAAAATAAAAGTACTTATAGAATAATCTTTGGAATTTAAAACATTCTAGTTGTGAGTTTTCTTGTGTTTTAAGTTCATTTTATTACAAGTAACTAAATGTCTGCTTCTGAACTTACTTAATTTTACTAAACTTAGCAAACTTTTTGCGGATTTCCAACCATTGGGAGAATTTATACCGGAACATTTCTGTCGTATTTTCTAATCCCATTTTTAATACTTTAAAAATTATCAGTTAATGTATGTATAACATTTTAATAGTCGTCATAAATTGTCTGTGGCAAGTCTTATTTAATAATTTTTTAAATAATTAATTTCCTTAATTTGCAAGACTTATGCAACAGTAAAGTTTATCTTTCATAATCAGAAAGAAACAAACATACATATAAATCCTTACAAACTTTTGCATTTATGATTTCGCATTGATTGATTGTTAGGATAGTAGAATTTGCACGTGTGAGAAAAAAAATGAAATTCAGATTGGTTGTAGATTTAAAAATATAGGTAAGAATATTACGGACCTATGGAATAATATTGGCTATTCTTAATATGGGTAATTTGCAGTCTAATGACTCCATGATTAATTAAGAAAATTTGAGCAAAGATTATGTTGTGATAATTGTTGACAGAAAGTGTGGATAGAGTATACTCAACACGCCGCGTCGGTGGCATGAGCCAGCGAAGCGAGAATTGTCTGTGCAAACACAAACTCAACGGTCAAAATGGAAGCCCTATTGTACTAGAATGTATTCATTTGTATGGAAAGTCCAATATTGACTATAGGGAACTCGTTTCGTGCGTGTAAATATTACAGCACAGCGTTTACCGTGTCGGAGGCATCTTGCATACATTCTCTTACTTGGTGGTTAAATTTTATACAAAGTTAACAGTCATAAAATTCCTCAACGGTGCTTTTGATAGATACGTGAGAACCGTTTATTTGTGCGTTATAAAATAATATGTGAAGAAAAATTGTTACACTCACTGAAAAAAAAATATCATGATATTAATGCAGAACAAATTTGTACATTAAAAAGTAAAATTTGAAAAAATATTAAATAATATAAAAACAATAAAAATAACACAAAACGACACAAAATTTATCAAAGTAAAAGATTACACTTTCGCATCTTGTACGTTATCCCGTCATCATGTCAGGGTTGACAGCGGACTTGGATACTCTCTTGGCGCTCTTGCTTTTATAGTTGAGGGTCATCGAGTGGGTCGTTAGTCTGTCGTCAAAATTATTAACTGGAGTAAAATTTTAGCATACCTAAGCTAGTTATCTTCTACAGACTTTTTAAATTTGAATTTTCATTTTTCACTCATTTTCTTTTTTTTTTTAATAAATAAATATTTTAAAAAGTGTAAAAGTCTTACATAATTCATTTACTGATACTATTGGTAACAGTCACATTTTTAAGTTAGTGAAGTTTTTTTTTTACAATAACTTTCAGTTAAGTATAGTGACAATTTTTCTACAATAACTGTCAATTGCAATTAAACTAAAAATAATACAACTTTCTGAGCATCGTGAGAAAAATCGCCTTGAACTATTAAATATTAATGATCACTACGGGACATTAATTAATTTGTTAATAGAATCGACCACTGAAGTGGCGTGATAGTAATCGAATATTAAGATACATAGATACACGGTTAATATTAATTAGATACTTCCTTATCCACATTTTAGTGTCATCTTAGAATGTGGCTCATTCGAAGTACGAAACTTCGTGGTGGTCTCATTTCTAATTGGCGTTAGATTCCTCCAACATACTTGTTTCACATTATAAACATGTTACAAGCAATAAAAAGCCCCTAAAAACATTTTACGACTTACCTCAATCTACGTTTCTTATTTAGGTACAAATAATATTTTTTCCATGTTTTTTTACTTCGTTAAGTAGTGCTTTTTTAACATTATTTGCTGTAGCTTTCTTAGAATTTTCTTATTTCAAATATCACACACCCACACGCATACTTTAATATTTTCGTTCTCGCAAAACATAAAATGAATGACTTTGTTATGTATAAATATAGCTCAACCTTTCATCCAGAAAAAAAAAACCCGAACTACACATACGAGTAATTATGTGTATCTTAGAAGATCTTCTAAAATATCTTAGAAGAACGCTTAGTATTATTAGAGACGCAGGTTTTTCTATTTCATTTATGACATGATGACAAGTAATAATAAGTATTAGCCGAATTCTAAGTAATCTATTTAATCAAGTACCTTTATAATCTTATACTATGTCGAACTATAGTAAGTAAATAGGTACTAACATAAATAAAATATTTAAAAAAATAATACCATAGAATTTGTCTTATTTCAGTTTTTTTGAGAAAATTGTCTTTAAAAGAATCCTTCAAAATTATTGTGACATTTTAATATGCAATAAGGATTCAAGTGATTTCGTATTCTTTTTTACATAATTAAAATAAACAGTTCTGTTAATGTGATATATGTTATGGCTCGTTATTCAAAATTAGTATAATTGCGTGGGGGATGAAACAAAAAGCAATAGAAGTTGATCAAAAGGTAATCCTCACGCGAACCCCGGACATGCGGCTGTAAATAAGGGGGAGTGAAACGAGCTATCAACCGGTACAGTGTAATCAAACGGCCTGGGAACAGAACTTTTAAACATTTCCGAAATCTGTATAATAGTCAATTTGGTGAATAGACAACAGTATTGTAAAACTCCCGTTCCTGGTCAATCAACCCCCGGTGTCAATTTTATACGCAACAATGAACACAATACTGATAGTATCTACATGCGAAATGTAGATGTGGTTACTTAATAACCTACATTACATCTGTTGCCAAAGCAATTATTTTAGTTTGAACCCAGTTTTAATGTCTGTTTTCGTCTTAAAATAACATTACATACATATACAGTGTATACATAAGTACTAAACATTTTATTGGGTGTAGGTAGGTATTATAATATAGGTATTGTACAGATATATTAACTTTCTTTAGAATTTCTTCAGAAAATTCTTAAGAATTTCTACAGAATTGGGTGAATGAGATCATTCTTAAAGAAAAATATTATATTTATATTTATGTAGATATTCTAATTAATTAAGAGCATTCATTACATATCCTACTATAAAATTATTGTCATAATAGTCAAGAATATCAAAAATTATATATATTATATTTACTTATATAATTTTTTAAACTTTTAACGAAATTACTTAAGTATCAGAATTATTCTTGTAATAATTTCTATTAAACACGCATGAGATTAAAATGTTAGTAAAGAAAATATGACATACTAATACTTAATCGATAATTCATTGCATAGTGTATTTTATGTGTTCCAATTTTAAATTTGTGTAGTTTTCGTGACATTTATCGTTAAATTAAATACTTAAAGAGTGTTCATTTTAAATATTCAAATCTGCCAATAAATAACATATGCTAATCATAATAAAGTCAGAGATCACGATTATTATTTTAAGACGACAAATCAGGCAAAACATAAGATTTAATATCATTAACGAGGGGTATTCAGAAGCCATAAATTGTTATGACGGAGTTGAATACATATTTATTATGGCAACTAAAATGTATGAGATCGTTTAAAATTTTATCGACTCGTTATGATAAATGTTTTATTTGCTAGTGAAACCGGTTTATCGATATCGACACGAAATACCGCGGCGCGGGCACATGACTAGAAAGGAAATGACATAGTGCGTGATATGCGGAAACGTATTTAATGAAACGCGAGGGGTGACCGAGCATGGGTTTGCAGCAGTGGCACATTCATACACGCAGACACATATACACAAATAGTGTAAACATATATATACACGTTAAGAACGCATACTGATCCTTATTGTACCCATGAGTACGTAAGTTTCGCACTGAATATGTTTCCTTAATTTATTAGCTCTTTAATGGACTTTGACTAAGGCTTAAGATATTGATGATGAGGTTTTTCATAGATTATCCCAATTGACGTTCATATATTAACTGTCATACTATAATTTGAAATTAAAATCTATGTAAGCCAGATGTAAGCTTACATGGGAAAATTATGTGAAATATTATTTCATTATTATGTATGCAACTCCATAATTTTAAATTATTATTAATATATTTATATTTAAAAGTGTAACAATTTCTCTATTTTTGATTCACAATATTGTGTTTTTCTGTGAAGCTCATAATAATTATAATAATTATATGAAAATTTATATACTTTCATGCCTAATTGATTTATATTCACGTATTTCTTTAAGTATCTTCTTGATTTTAAGTATCTGATTGGCCTGAAGCAACAATAGTTAAGTTAAGATGATGATCTCAGAATGTACCATTAGTATTAGTCCTTTCTAATTGTTAAACTAAAAAAATATTATATGTGCGAAGTTGATTTTTGGGTTTGAAGTATTGTGATATTTTATTCTAACATTTTTCCAGGATATAAAGTATCCTATATGTTAATCTAAGTAATAAACTATATGTGTACCAAATTTCATCTAAATCCGTTAAGCGGTTTTTGTGTGAAAGAGTAACAAATATACATACAACCTCACAAACTTTCGCATTTGCATTATCACGCATGTGTGATAAATATAAAAATATAGTTGCTAGAGCGCAAAAGTTTAGCACATTTTGATTGACAGACCTTCCCCCCTTTGGGAAATAAATTCTTTTGTACCATATGCCAAAATTGCTTTCGATTGCGAGAATTACTTGTATTATAGTATTAGTACAATGCACAGCATGCCTTATTAGCAAGTCAAGTTACATGTAGCTAAATAGCTTGAAGCCAAACCAATAATTTAAGGCAAACCCCCGGGGAGACGATTGGGTATTCTAAATATTTCAATCGATTCTGTTAATATTTGATTTTACCTTATTGTGTGGTGTTACATTGTTCGTTCGATTTACTTAGGGATGTATGAAAGTAGCTATCAAATTTAAATGATGTATGATTTGTGTATGTTGTGCTTGAGATATTTTACGTAATAAAGATAGGTTATTTTAAAAAATGATTTAGGGTTTATGTTCAATCAAAATAAATGAATAAATAAATAAAAAAGTTGTTTATTTTACAACTAGACATACAAATTACTTTTTAAAAAATTACATAAGCAACATTTTAATTAACAATAAGTTTTTTTTATAAAGTTCTGAGTAATCTGCCTCTCAAGATGAGAGTTGGTATGTTTTCTATGAAATATCTATATAGTGAAAAGATGATTGCAAGATTAACGTGAAAATTCTCAGAAAAATATTCTTTGATAAGAAATTAATATTCTCTGTTGTATATTCTATTACGAATAAGAGATGTCCATTCTTTGGATCTATTTATCTTTTCCACATTTTTTTGATGTGAAAACTTCTTTAGGCGCGTTGGGTATTTTTGAGATGGGGTATAATCATTGATCTCGTCATGTTACGTTACCGTTACCAAAATTGACAGTTCTGTATATAAGTACTAAGCAGACAACTGCATATAAAAGTAAACTTACTAGATGTGATAACAAGGATCAATATGGTATACACCTCTGACCAAAGCAGACAAGACATTTTTGACATGGCAAAAACCATTCAACTCGCTTGACTGTTACCGCGTTACCTCTGTTGACAATTATAAAAGAACACAGTAATTTCAAATAAAAATAGAAAACGGCCAGTGATATTCCAAAAAGGTCGTCTAGATTTTCACATGTTAAATGTCACAACAAAATATACCTATAATATGTTACAACTGCATATGAAAGTAAACTTAGTAGTTATGATAACAAGGATCAATAAAGATTATCAGCGAGTAACATAGGCTATATTTTATAAAGTTACGCGGACGAAGTCGCGTGCAACAGCTAGTAACAAATAAATTTTTAAAGATTTTAGTGAGGGCATTTTTTCATATTCATATATTTGTCAATTTATAAAAAGGCCTAATTATGTCACCAGATAACTAATATTAAAGTAGATTAATAAATTATTAACTTATTTTAATGAGCTAATATGCTAATAGTGAAATGAATGGAATAAATACGCCTGATTTTTAGTAAAAGGAATTTTGTACAAACATGACCGTGAGAAAAACAAACAACACTAATGAATTTGAACCCTACAGCTTTAATACAATATAATGATACGTTTTGGTCGTTAATATATATAAAAAATAATTCATAAAACACGTCCCATAAACGGTAGACTGCTACATAATATTATAGTGTAATAAATTATGGTACACCCCGAATTTAGCGCACACGACGCACGCGTAACTTAGTTTGTACAACCCTACGTTTAAAATTGACATTCGATTCATTGTTGGACAAAAATGTTCGCGCTGCCAACCCTACACTTTATTTATTATAACCCCGCATGTGTCTCTTTGCATTTAAAAACACAAAAAGATATTCGAGATTATTACATCTTTCCACGTTTAATTGTACACAATGGGTAAACAACAAAAGGCGAATACAACATTTGTAACAGTTGCACTCGAATTAATAATTCGATGGGACAAAAACGAAATGAATGCATTTGTTGCGGCTACGACTCTGAATGCGATGTTCGGTGAAATTTGAATGATAAAAGTTGGTAAAGTTGGGCGCCCGCGCACGTGAATAGATGAAGATATATTAATCTAGTTGGGGTTAAATTGTTATTAAAACTATGATTAATGGTAGCCGTTAATGGAGCACAGATTAAGGAGTGGGCTACACGCAACCAACGTTTAAAAGTTACTCGGTTAGTCTAGAGGAGCACAGTATAAATTTATCATCATCATTAACACGTTAGTTTCTATCGTTACGCCGCAACTCCGGCCGGGTGAAACAATATATTAGGATGATTTGTTAAATGGAACTATTAGAGCAACACGTAAAGTAATAATGAAAACCTCTGAACTAAATTTATAAGAGCTGGGGAATCACTGACATCATTACAAGTAGCAGCATAAAATAAAATAATATGCGAGTACAACTAAGCTTAAGTGCTTTTTACTTACATTGCTCTTATAGATAGCAGTAAATATTACTTAAGAAATATAGTTAGAAAAGAATGTTGATGCGGTAATTAAATGCGGATTAACCAGGGCTCGAATACCGTTATTTTTTTAGAAACGTTTTCGACTTTAATACCTAAAGAACGGTTTAATTTGTTTTCGTTCGAACGGAACATTAAAAAAAAGGTTTTTAGGCATGAACAAAATTTCAATCGTTTTCGTTTCAAATAACGTTTTCGAACGTTTTAAAACGTTTTTTGCCATTTTTTCTCGGCAGCTACGAATAATAATACCAATTTTATTGAGGTTTTGGCTTTACCAGTGCAGTTCAGTGCGTGCCACACGTTGACCAAGGTCGCGTCCACTGGATTAAACCGTTTTTTGAAAATGTTCCTATTTCGTTTTCGTCCCGAACGTAAAGTTGCGAACCAAACTAAAAGAACCGTTTAGAACGTTTTGAAAACGTTATTTTAAATAACGTTTCCAGGCCCTGGGATTAACTGTGTACCGCACTTTATTACGTCGTTTTATGAAAGCTTACCTATGTACCCCATGTAAATGTTACGACCTTCTATTTAGGTTTTTAGGGACATCTAAATTTATTTCCATTAGGTATGTAATAAACACTAGGTAATATTTATTAAAATGCAACAAAGTGTTCTACCGATAATATATAGAAGGCTTTTTATATTCAAAGTACATTTATGTAGTAGGGATAGGTAAGGAAGAAAAAATTCCATCTATACCTACTGGTACAGATAAATGAAAAAAAAAACCACTTAATCCTACCAGTGGGAATACCTTAGTAGGGATAGTAGGGCGTTATATTTGTACAATTATACATTCGAAAAGTAAAATTAAATATTTTAACTATTGATCACCATTCTATTGTATTTGTAAATGATTTTTAATATATTGTATATATGTAGCATACAATATTTGTAGCATCAAAAGTAAACAACTCGTTGTTTAACCCATTAATATACACAGAGTTTCATTTTATAATCAAGTTTAGCCTCTTAGTGAGTAAGCAAACGGAATTATTTGTATATTCCCCTGGTTGCGAAGACGAGATTCCCCCGTTTCAGTTTGATAAACAAACTTATATCGGCGAAAGGTAAACATGATCGTAAATTTTATACACCAGTGTGTAATACAGGAAACTCCATATAGAATCAAAATTTCGTTACCTATATTGACTTCATTAAATGTTTTGCATGTATAACTTGCAGAGTACAGTTCATATGTTGTTTTCAAATATTACTTTTATTCATGTAGGTATTTACATATTATAATTTTTTTATTACGTTAAGGTGGATAGACAAGTTGACGGTCCACTTGTCTTGATGGTAGGTGGCTACCGCTGCCTATATCACAAGCAAAGACATAAGTGCTGCAAGTGTGCTGTCTATCATAGTATGATACAATTAATACACTGGGCATCATGTGTTTAAATTAAATTTTTCTGTTCTGGTTTTCATAAGGAAACTACAAAAGTTCTTCGTCTGTCTATACGTGTATGATTACAATACAAATAAACGTTAATATTTACATTTTTCCTTCAATCTGAATCTCGAAAACAAGCAAAATTCATCTAGACTCGATTCCCGCAACGAAAAAACAATCTACATAAATAATTAAGTTTGTTCTGATTCCTCAGTCAGTCCCTCGGTTGTCTGGTGTTTTAAATTTCAAAGCATGAACGCCATTAAAATTTCATCTTAACTATGATACTTTTTATCCTTGAAAAATGTTTAGGTTCCCGAGGTATCGTCTAATATATAATTAACTTACTTAGATCAGATCTTAACTGAATAACTTGTATACATTTCTAAAGAAATCTGATCACTTTAATATCACATTAAAAAGCGATCGACTGCAGCATCGTATTATGATAGGACATAACAACATCCAGATAATTAAAAAATAAAATATATAAGAGCAATAGAAAAAGTATGTTGTCAGGAGAACCTACTAAAATTTAAGTAACCTAAAAATATAAATTAATAATAAAAAAAGCACTTTAACAAAAATATATGGGCCATAATGATTGAATAAATTTTGATATAAACATCAATATAAAAAAGTAGCTATTCCGTTACGCAAACGAATATAACCAAATACATACCCGAATAAACGGGTTTCGAATCATTTAGTTAAGTATAATAATAATATAAAGTGGTTTGCAGTTTGTCAATCTGCAAACTTTTTATTGCCTGACCTCATGTTAGCTTGTCGATATATTGTAAATTTATTAGTTCACATTGAAAAAGCGCATTCAAAAGGATTGTACAAATGAAATTTCTATAATAAAATTAACATAATCGATGCATCTGATTCCTGATGCACCCTTAGTGGAGCTCGCTTCGTGTTGTAACGGCCGGGTATGCTAGAGCATCGAAGTTTATTGGCATCGCTCCACGCAACTTTACATACGTAGTTAGTGTACACCGAATTGAAATTAAGCATTATTTCATGCAAACGACCGCGGACTACGAAAATTACTGTGATAAAATCTAGTGCGGCATACTATATGCCATTCCTACCAGGGATGGCACCTTTTAAATTTATTTTATTAAAATAGACACTGGTTCGTACGTTGTTAAAAGAAGGAAGCTAAAATGAATATCTCAATAAAGATGATTCCTTTTTCTTAAATTGGTTTTATTGCAATAGTTCCTGGTTCAAGGTAAGGGACAAACTGAATCCTATATAATAACATAGCAATGAAGTAGTAAAAAATGGCGATAAATTCTATTAATAAAATTATTATGTAGGTAAGAGCGATTCATTTATAGTAATGAGAGCTTGTAAATAAATCATTAGACATATAGGTAGCACGATATTATTATTGATGTCCATAGGTATATTATTTGAGCCATAGACAATGTTGACAATATTCAAAGCTTTGTTATGCCAGCTTAATTCCCGCTCATCGGTGCGAGATCGTCGTACTGAGTTTACATGCAGCTTGAATATGTTTAGCAAATTCTAATATCATATAACGAGAATATAGATAACATAAAGTATTATACATAATTATAAAGGTTGTCAAACTTCGAAAATTAAAACTACAAAGATTTTAGTTTCCTTTTTTTTCTCCACTAAATTTATGACAGTGATCGGGAAGCTTCAAGACATCTTCTTATCCAAATTCCTCAGTGCCCTAAAACAAAGTAATGATTACTGAGAGTCAACCGTAACAGATAGAGACATGTCATCGCGGAGTTTTTTTTAGGATTTTGGAAGTACAAGGTTAAAGTACTCTTAAGGTTTAGCCCACGTAAGCCATGTAAATTTACTTTTCGGCGACTTGGTTTACTTGGTCTATGTATAGAAGACGAGAACTTATTTTTATATGAATTAAATAATCTTATGTTTATTTAATAAATGTTAGTATTTGTCTGAACGTTGCGATTCCACTGAAATGTTCTTTTCGTATAACAACTTACTAAAAAATTGATTAAAAGTGCTATCGATATAGGCGTTTAAAAACTCTGAACTATTGTATTTTAAATATTCATTGCTTGAATAAGGTTGAGTGGTGTGCGGTTGTTGATTTTCGCCATGGAACTTCACCAAAAATCACAATGTTGGAATGTAACAACAAACTATGAACAGGTTTTAAATTTTCCTACTATTTTTGCTGAAGAATTATTCCAAAGTAAACAACAGAGGCAATATTAGCATACTTTCCATATTAGCATTGCACTACTTCCACTTATTGAAACCGTGGTTTTTAGATATCACACCGATTGTCCTTTTAACGATCCGTCTCCGGATTTGCACATATTGTGATTTTTTCCACAAATTATATAAAAAAACCTTCCTTGTTTAACGCCTTGTTTTCCTTGTTTTCCTTGTGAAAACCGTATTAAAAAGCGTTGGATGGTTAAGAAGAACTTATCAGATAAAGAGACAGTAGACAGTTTAAAAGTATGTATAGATATATATAATTATAGATATAGTTATAGTTATAGACATAGATATAAATATAGATATAGATATAGACATAGATATAGACATAGACATAGACATAGACATAGACATAGACATAGACATAGACATAGACATAGACATAGACATAGACATAGACATAGACATAGACAGACATAGACATAGACATAGACATAGACATAGACATAGACATAGACATAGACATAGACATAGACATAGACATAGACATAGACATAGACATAGACATAGACATAGACATAGACATAGACATAGACATAGACATAGACATAGACATAGACATAGACATAGACATAGACATAGACATAGACATAGACATAGACATAGACATAGACATAGACATAGACATAGACATAGACATAGACATAGACATAGACATAGACATAGACATAGACATAGACATAGACATAGACATAGACATAGATATAAATGATCTTATTAATAGGTCTAAATGAGATAGTACCATTTGTACTATCTATTGTACTATTTTAAAAGTGCAGGGAAGAGAGTGTATAATTTGGTATAAGCACGCTATAGGTAGGTTATAATTTCATCGAGTGTAATACCACAAATTCAAGTTAACTGACCTAATAAATTTATTGTGCCATAACTAGCTGTATTGGTGAGTTATGCGGCTCTCAGTGCGGAACGTCTGCAGCCGTTTCCACTGTCGTCCGGCACGTTATTAACGATGGTGTAACTTATCACGAGAGCGTCATGATTTATTACTTTTCCCGATCCTAACGATTTTAATTGTTTGAAATAGCGGGTAACTGAGAACAGTTTAAATATACTTTAGATTTTGCCACAATTATTTTTATCTAAAAGATTATTTCTATCTAAATGAAACTACTAAACAGTAGTTTCATTTATACTAAAACATAACTAAAAACATTTGTATTTTAACCTATTCTATTCTTATTATCATTATTAGATTTTATTAAAACAATGACATCTCTTTTTTAAGTTTAGGTCATCTGACAGGCTGACGGTCTACTTCATAAGACAAGCAACGCCACAGGTGCTGCAAGTGAGCTGCTGACCATGATAGGATTAGGAAGAGATAGGGAAATAGAAGTTAGTATCAAAAAATATTTTTTATGACCGCAAACCGAGCGACTCTATTGTTATTTATTGGTTACAATACTATATGTTATGGCAAGCTTCTACAATACATAAGTGAAAACCGCATTCAAGTCGGTTAAGCCGTTTAAGCGTCATTAGCGAATTTATAAGCGCGCACAGACATACAGACAAAAAATCTAAGAACAACTTTTTGACGTTGTTAACGTACTTAACGTGTACAATTTGTTTTATATTTAGGGCCAGTTTTATAAAAGACATACCTTTTTCCCGTTCGTTACAGTGCTGGTAAGCGAACAGTTAACGGTCCGTCAATAACGTTTATTGACGGTGGTTCTATAAAAGAAATTAAACATTCGGTAGCTATCCGTAAAAATACGCCGAAGTTTATGAATATTGTCGACGGTTTCGTTGTAGTCTGTCAAGAACTGTCAAGTTTCGCGTCGCTAACACATTTATTTACAAATATAACAAAATAAACGATACGTAAGATAAACCAACCCTATCATAGTCAGTAACGAGCCAGTAAACGCTAGCTGTCAAATTATACTGTTGACTTACGATTATATTGTTATAATACACTATATTATACTATTAGATCATTTTTTCGTCTATTTGATATAAAATTTAACTAACGGATTGTTATAAAACTGGCCCTTAATGTACAGACACTGTTCGTTTATGATTTTATTATTCGGTTTATATTTGGAAAAAGTTATGTTGACGTGACGTATTTGAAAAGCGAACGCGAAACGTAACTGACACCGTTTTGATGAAGATTTATGACGTGTATGCTAAATCACACAAAACATATTGTCCGAAATAGAATACACGAATTTAGATGGCGGTTTGTTCTATTCCAGTTTATAATAAATTGTTGAAACGTCGTCTCTGCAAGTTTTCAGTTTAAAGTTACAGAGTCGATGACAGCACGAATATATTTTCGGTGGTCCGCCTAACTAGCGCGAAGGAAAAACATTTATGTCCATCAAAAACTAATTTTGTAAACGTAGAGCAAAAGTTCGTGTTGCACAGTTTCAACTTCAGGTTCGTTAGCGGAAATAGATTTTATTTTATTGCGGTTACATGTTCTGTTTTAAGTTAAATATTGAATTTCAACATTAGCTTTTAACTTTTTTAGTGTAACTTACTGTCGGAATTCGCAAGTCGCACTTTTGAGATTATTACCTGGATTAGCATATATGATATTTTTGTCCTGGGAAAAGGTTAGGTTCCCGAGGGATCGTTTTTAGAATGCGCACAGACAGGTTTTGGTGTAGTGATGAGCTATTATAATTATTTTTTTTTTTATTAATTTTCAACTAAATTCATGTAATTTATACTTTGGAGGTGTTAAAAGGATTAAGGATTAATAATATGTCCCGGATTTTGATATGAATAATTATCTGAGCACAGATAGCTCAGAAGTATCATAGAGCATGCCAAACTTATCTTTCCCTTTTTACACCAATCTAAAACGCTTTAAAAGATTATTACTGCACGTGAAAATTCGATACAACATTTTGATACCGGCTCATACTTTATAATGTTCGAACCTGTTACAACTGCTTTATTTTTATTACACGTGACGTGTTTTGTCGATAAATAAAAAAAATATTTTGCAAGCGAGCGTGCATGAACCGATGCAAGTATAATATACCCTGCATGGGCGCCATAGTGTTCGGGTTGGAAACTTTTGATCCCCTGACATAAATCTCCATCAGAAAATAGGGAGGGACGTAACCGGCTTAAGCTTAACTCTGACTAGTGGCTCCAAACTTCACTTTAAATATATTGTAATAATGATAAAATATACTAGTTAATTTGGACCTTTATTTATTTTGCAGTACAGTGCGTTTTGTCATAACAACCCGCTGTTTGTGCTGAGAAAAATAAATATTGTTTCATATTTCGTGTACCATGGGGACGGGGCAGTAGTTTTTTGTAAACGGTTTTATGTTATTAGCTCGGGTTATCATATTTGGTTAGCTAGCTAATCTAGGATTAGTTTATTTTTGCATTATTTTTACTAATAAAGCAACTAGGTTCAATTGAACTAAATTAATCTCATCAGAGTTTATTAATTAACATGTATACATATTTATATATGTTGTGCTGGTTTGTGTATGCTTCAAAACTCGAAATTGACTTGAAATTTTACACAACATTGCATTTAAACAGTGGAAAAATCTTATATATTATACTTTTTTCCCAAAATTCCAAGGGAAACCGATTTTTTATATAAAAAAAAACACAATTTTCATACATTAGCCGTTGTCATGGCAACCGTGGAACGTTGCTGACTGAGCCACAGCGAAGCGTAGTTCAGCTCGTAATACGTTTATAAAACGGAAAAGCTTTCGGAAAGCACCCGTGCAAAACCAGGGGAAAGTTATTTACTTAGTAATAACCAAAGTTTCAAAGAAAATATTCCACAGTTCCCTTTGACTTTACAGACTTTTATTAAGTATTATTTATTTATAACTTTCGAATAGTGTAATAATATATTATATATTAATAGTCCAGTCTCCAAATAAAATCTAAATAATAAAACCTAATCGCTTTTGAATCACAATGGTCTAAAGTACTGTCTGACACAAATAAAAGTAAATCGTAACTATTCGCAAATTTGAGTTAAGATCTTCAATATTGGATTTTATGGAGCGAAGAGGTTGTAAATCAAACAATGTCGAAGTGTTTCTGAAGTCCTCTCCTAAATCCCATTCTAAAACTTCAGTTGAGTTAGCCAGATAGACACAAAGAGATTTTATCATTTATTAATTTTAATGTGGTTATCATTTAAATGAGTTTTATTCATTAAAAATACTATTTTATACCTAAGCCATTACTTAAATAAAGCATGTGAGACTTATACGTACTTAGCGAAATATTGGCTGAACACATAGTCAAACACGTTTGAGTTTTAAGAACGTATTTAGCAGCTACATACACATTCATGTGGACCTGTAATCAATGATAATCCAGTAATAAGTCTTCACAGGGCAGTTTTTTATAATTTAGTTACAGAATTATTATTATTTATTATTATCTAACACGTATTTACACACAAGATGATAACAATGTCTGTAAACCATTATTGGTTTGTCTAGACATTTTATTTCACGCCAACACAACAACATTAAATTCTAGATATTATATATTCTAGATGGCGCTATGCATATAATTAAATTGCACAATTGATTTATATACTATTTCACGAGCTATTTATCTCGTGAGGATACTTTTTATCTCGTAAGTTACCCTGATATGACATGTACATATTTACACCATGCTATCGTTCTAGATGAACTATGTGTTTATTGAAATTTCCCTATTATCATAAGTCGTCGAACTAATTTTATAATACTTTAACAAATAAATGGAGCTTATTCTGGATTCGATCATACGGCGTATTCTATTCTATAATAAGATCCAGGTATATTTTTTATTTAATTATCAAGATTCGTATTATATGGCGCTAGTGAGAAGGCGAGAAGAGCTTGGATAGGTAAATATATATTAAGCCTGACCGAAGCCACAAACAGGTAGCAGATAAATGAGGTCCGTGTAACGTAATTTCTTAAGAAAATAAAACTTAATGAATAATGTGCCGTATGTGTCAGAGTTTATAAAAACAACAATTTATTATAATCGTGCAAACGGAGATTTTAGTTTTTAAAATGTTTATATTTAAAATTCCTATGTAGCGTATATCTTCATTAGTTCAATTAAGATTATGATGACGGGTACATAAAGTGAGCGAGAGCTACAGGTCAGAAGTCAAACGTGGTAAATAAATTGGAATGTTAAGAATAAAACTCAAAACGTTACATTATAGTATACAATTACGACCGAATTTTCGTTTGCACAAAATTTTCATTTTATAATGATCAATTAAAATTGAGTCTAGCTCATTGTAAAATCACTTATATCTGCCTAGAAATACAATACATACCGACAAATATCGACAAATACAAGTTTTGGTTTAGGGACTTTGTGAAGCTTAAGAAAAAGCATTTTTTTCGATAATACAGATCTTTAAACTTATGTAATATTAAAAAAATATATATTTCAAATATGACTTAAAAAGCAACATCGACTTTTAGAAGAGAATGAATGGTTTAGGATAAGTTAGCAGTTATACTTACAGAGAGACAGACGCGGAAAGCGACTTCAATTTATACTATGTAAGATAATAAGAACATAGATGGATAAAATTATTTTATATATATAATCATTTGTTCAAATATACCTACATAAGTAAGTACTCAATGAGTGAAAAGCAAAAATATCGGTCACCAAAAACACAAAGACCCGTTTGTGTTGAAAATGAAGTTATGAGAATAAACCAATATTTACGTCCAACGGATGAGCACAATTCAATTATTGCTGTAAATGTGGGACAATTTCGCGTTAATCGTATCACATTAACGCATTTACTTTATGTATGGACCAAATGTTTATGTGGTTAGGTTATATTACTAAAGAATTGTGTAGATACTTCCCAATGGAATCTCATTTTGTAAATAATATGTTTACAAAAAATTGTTTTTATTGTGTAAATATTCTCCGCTTCCTTAAATTATGCGTTGTTCAGCGAGGACTTAACAGAAAAGCGTTATTATCGTCGCCTAATTTGACTTCTAGAGACTAGAGTAAAACAGATAAAAATACAGTGCATAATAAAATATATTTAAAAAAGTGAATCTGAGTTTAAAAAAAGGTAAAAAAAGTTAAACGCTTTGAAGAACATTGAGTGCAACTGTGTGAATTAGCTCTGTTTGAACGAAACAAGATTTTGTGGATGTCTACCTCAGTTATAATAGAAGTCTTTGGCATAGAGTAACAATTAAAATTTTAAGAGAGTTCCAGATCGAAAATTACGAATGTGACTTCGAAGGACCACACTAATCTTTCGTTTATGGATTCCCGTATTCCCTGCAGGGTATATTATTGAGCGTAATGGTGTCATTTGCCGTACGATTCTCAATAGGCCCGCGGTTCGTAGCGCGTAATGCCCGTTTTTTATTCTATCCCATTTGACAGATATCGATGTCCCCCGAACATCGGTTACAACTGGCCGACAGGTTGAATGGCGCCGTGAAATGTTTTCTGTGTTCCAATCACCGCTAATACTATGATTTATTTTTATAGACGCTATCGTATGCTCGTTATTGACGCATAAAAGGAATGGTCGTGTTTACTTTTTTTTACTGTAACTTAAGTACTTTGCTGTAAAAAAGTAAACAATTTACGTCTACACTTAATGTTTGCTTAATTTTTAAAACGTTTTATATAAAGTAACGTATAAAGTTATAACAATAAGTTATTACGTTTCAAATAGTACTTTATTTTTTTAAAATCATTCCGAGTGTAAGTAATTTTTTTCTGTAACAGTGCGCTTTTTAACTATCATTAAGTTTATATGTATTGTAATTTAATATTATCAATCTATTATTGCCAATTTAGATAATGAAATTTATAATTTATTCATGCAATAATTGTATTTTTTAATCTTTATGCATCTCTACATAAAAATTTTCAAACATAACCATTAAAGTATAATGTACTTTTGTATCTTTGTACATAACCGAAATGCTGAACAATTGAATTTAGTATGAATTTCAATAGATTTATGAATCTTTTAATGTGATTCGTTATATTTGTCGCTACGGTCTGTTGAGCTTGGAATAAACCGTAGACCAATATAAATTAATATAACATGTAAATTGGGGAGTGCATTATACTGCACCATAATTACGCGGACAACAAAAGAGATATCCGACCGCATAATCGCTCACCGTTCGGTATCATAGAATACGTGTGCATGTCTATAAACAACACATAGATTTGTTCGAAATGATATTTTATACTAGCTTCTGCCCTCGGCTTCGCATGAGTATAGAGTTTAGAAATAGACTATATTCTTCTTCAAGGTTCTAACTATCTTCATACTCGACGCTTCATACAATAATAGAATTACTATCGCGTTTTTGGTATCCTTACATTTTACATGGTATAATTTGAAGTCGCTTTCCGCATCTGCATGTTTGTATGTCTGTATATCCGCTAACTCCTCCTAAACCACACAACGGATTTTGATGCGATTTCCACCGATCAGTTGGATGTTTTTCATGGATGGTTTATTTATATAATAATAAATTCAGTAAAATAAGTCGCCAAAACCGTCCGCGTCTGTCGCTGTTACCCATTCCAATGTGTAGGTACGTGAACAAAAAAAAAAGAATATCCATTTTATTTTAATCTTTGATTCGAAACGTTATGGTGTTCCTACATACTTAATGTTATCATGAATACGGGTAAAATTAAAAATAATATACATAAAAATGCCATGGTTTAAATTAGTGCATTAATTAACTGTTTATTACATGCCACTGCTAAGGGTTATCACAAAAACCGTTATATGCTGTTCTGTGCTGTTTCTGTATTAAACTTTAATACATTCTTTTCAATATTAAGTTATATCTACATTGTGATCATATGTACCAACCCCTTATTGCAAGAACACCGTGAAATAGCAGCATGTGTGCTGTTGTGTCTTAGCGAGTGAGTTATGAACGCCTGAGTACATTTACCAAACTCTGCAGCACAACCTACCGCAAAGTCGGAGGCCGCTTCCATCTGACACTCTAGGATAACCCCTGCTCGTGTGGCCGCTCATCTCACCGGCATTAAGGGTGGACGGCCCAAAGGGGGTTTCCGCCTGACATTTCCACATTAATCGTGGCAGCCCGAGAGACAAGCTCCACCTCGTGTTGTCGTCGGAAGGAAGAGTAGGCCGGGTGGCGAATCCGGGTGTTCACTCTTCCTGACGACTGCAGAGGGCGGTTACTAGGCCGGCTAGGTACTACCGGGTCTTCACCACCCACCACAACGACGCGATTGCAGTATTCTGCCAGACGGTCCTTCCCTGCTCCGTCTTCCGGTAGAGCTCCGTCTTCGCGTGCGTTGCCCAACTACCACTAAGCGACAGAGCTTTCCGAGAGAATCCGTCCGCTGCGTTCCGCGCCGGTCTTTTTGCGCAGAACCGAGACCCATGCCTCGATTTAACGCACAAGGACCGGGCGTGTCATCACTCACCTGCCATCACCCGCGTGGGCCGAGTACGGATCCTCGGCCAAGCGAGAGGTGACCAATGAAGCTCCAACAGACAGTTGGAGCCTCCAAACTGATGCTCCGCCACGAGCTCCGATGATCGGAGCCCGCTCGGAGCACACGCACGTGGGTCTTGTTGGTTCCTCAGCGTCAATCCGATCAGCCAAGCAAAGGCCGGTGACCCCACCGGCCCCTGCAACCGCCCGGATTGCCGAGGGTTAAGCCCGTCACCACGACACGATCATGACCCACCTAGGCACTTGCAGCAACTGTGGCGTTGCTTGTGGGCGAAAGTAGCCAAGCCTTACCACCAAGTGGACCGTCATCCTGTCTGTCGACCTTAACATAAAAGAAAATAGACTAGGTTTCCCATAGCCGGCATTTTGCTCAGTAGCTCATGTAATTGTGTATGGCTTAAATAAAAATAAATATACTTTTAAAACCCATCATAAATGAAAATAGAAACTTTTGTAGCATTCACAAAAATATACGTTGAACCTCTTAAAATTGTGTCTACTAACAAAACGGACTAATCTTAGGGTGAGTGTGCCAAAATCGTATTTAAATTTCCCGATGTCGACGCGAGATAAGCAAAATCATGGTCGGAAGGTTGGAAGGGTTAAAGAATCCGGAGGCGTGAGGCTGCATAATTCCGATTGTCGTGGGGTGCCTCCTACTTCTGACAACACAGATATTATAGAAGGATTGGTATGTTTGTTGGTTGAGAACATAATGGCTATTTTTAAAACTCAACTCTAGTGAACCTCGCACCGAGGGGATTTAAACTTTGAATTCAGAGTTAACCGTATTAGAATTAAATATTTATTTGTACATATTTATACTTTCAGTATTTATAAAGATATTGATTATTTTTAAAACTAAAATGTGATTACTAATTGGGGTACAATTGGGGTAATTGAGATATAATTGGGGTACTCGGATGGATGTCCATTTTGGTGCAGTGTCTATCAGAGTAAATTTGCCATAGTTTACAAATGCAATAACATTTAATTACAAGTTTCCAAACATCAATTATATATAGCTTAGGTATGTTTTTATTACCTACCCTTTAAATCCCCTACTCTCTAACAGACAAAAGGAAAAATAAATACTTAGACATCTACTTACTTGCACTTCAACGTAGTTCATACTTCTGCTCAAATAAAGCGCTAGCTAAAAAGAGGCTTTTAATTTTTCAGAAACATATTTATCATAACATAGTTGTTTCTTTACGGTTAAAGAACCGGGCAAGCAGATAAATCAAGCAGGCTTGCAACCCTGCTTATTCCTTGTAGGTGCTATCGGTTAATTTATCTCGATTTTCCAGTTATTAAGACTATTTACCTTTTTTTAAGGCATTTTTTTAAGGCTTTTTTTTAAGGTATTATATTATATAAAAATATTATATAATACCCTTTTAGCGGAATTAAGTGTAAAAGCAACCTAATATGTGTAACCCTTACATATTAAACATTAAAGTGAGATCCCATTACAATATTAATCTTTATTAAACCTCGAGTTTCCTGATTAATATTTGTATAGGTAAATTTAATTTCACCAACCTGCAATTTGTTTGCATTAACGTCAGTTAAGCAAACATTTTTAAAGGTTGAACCGTAATTTAGGTACCCTAAACTTCAGTTGGTACAGGAAAGGGTTGAGGAAAAAGGAGGGGCGGTTAAAGATAAACAACGGTTCGTAGCACAGTGAACGCCGAAGCCGCGCACGGCTCGTCGGATAATTTGCAATCGTATCATTATCTTTAGCGGTAAATTAAACGAGAGTTTTATGCCTTTTGGAGGCGGTGACTGAGATTTATGCGGGGATTACCATCCGTTAGAATTATTAGTCAATTCTTGAACTTTGTGAACTGTTTAAGGGGCATTAACACTGCTCTTCGTTGGATCAAGTTTAAAGGGATATATGCGTTAACACTGTTCATTGTTTGAATTTATGTAAAATTTACACTCCTGTGTCGTTGATCGTAACTTAAGAAGTATCTTTTAATAAACACATCATCATAATCATCATCATCTCAGCCGCAGGATGTCCACTGCTGGATATAACCAGTTTAATATAATAAACACATAGCACCAGTTTAATATATTATCTAATCAAATAATGCCGTCTGGCGGCAGCAACCATCCCCTTACAGAAGAACACAGTGAAATAACAGTATGTGTGCTGTTGTGTTTCTGGGCATTAGTGAATATTACCTACTTTCATTTACCTATTTTCATTTCACCAGTAATATCTGTCAGAAATCCACAGCAAACTAAGAAGTTTTTGTTTGATAATACAATATTCAACTGACGTCCTTCTATCAAGGAAAGTCTTTAATATTTATAGTGAAGGAGGATCGTGTAAATTATGCATAATATTTTTCTGTCCATCCCCTATCAGAACCTTGAGACCCACTGACCTACTATCTTGTCCAGTCACTACACAACGGTTGTTTTATGGCAAACAATTTCTCTTTTTTAAAATTACATCATTTTTTCCGACGGAGGAATCCCGACAAAATGGTGATTTTACTACGTCGTCAGCGCAACCTTGTTTTTTATTTTTACTATCCTTAGTTTGGTCCTAGTTTCTGCATAATATGGCACTTATTGTGAATAATGCGATTATTAAAATAAAAAAAAAACTATACCCATTTAATGTTAAGATAAGTAGATTTAATGTTAATATTTTCAAAATGATTCCACTTGTACGAACATTAAACACTAAGTATTCAAATGTATATATTGCATTATTTTATTCGTTCACCAAAATGATTTCATAATATATCTATATTACCGACGTCCGGTTAAATTTTATTATAAAAAATGATTTTTTGATTGGACCTGCCGTAATCGACTTCTCAAGGAAATACATAACATAGAGTAGTTATAACTACAAAATTATTATTTTTTCGCACGACTAGTTGTCATTATTAACACTATTGTTTAACGTAACGTAAAATATATGTTTTATTATATCACAGTTAAACATACGTATGTTATGTTTATAAAATGAATAAAGGCATATTAAGACCGGTCCTTTTGGAAAATATTGAGGGAGGCCTATTTCCAGCTGCAGATGTCTTACAGTTGATATGACGATGAATAAGAAATAGAACTACAAAAGTATGTACGAGCGACCTTTATATGACAATTTAGAAAGTCGCGAAGAAAATGTAGAATTATAAGACAGAAGAGAAGTAAATAATATTTTGATGTTAATATTTTAATGCCTAAAGTGTTAGTTAGGTTAGGCTTTGCTAGAAAAAATCTATAAACAAATATTTCAATAGTCCAGTTTTATATACATATTAGCATTTAAACTTCCGTTATTCTGTTCTGGAACACGGTTTTATTGAAGTTACAAATAAATAGGACTATTCAATTATTTAGTCAGAGAAATGCGCCACAGTTATAGCACAAATGTTGTAAATAAAGCTTGAATTTAACAACTCTATATTAATCCACCGGACACAAGAAGGTTGCGGGCAATTGGGACGACCCACTGACGGGATGCTTGTACATGTTATTGACCCTGCCCTATTGTTAACGCCATATGGCCACAGAAAATTACCTCGTGCCGAAACTAAATTAGCGATATTTTCTTATGAACAAGCTGTTGATGTATTCGCAAGTCTGATGAAAGATATTGTTTGCGAATTAAGTTTTGTTTTCGATACTTCCCGCATCATAAAAAATACAGCATAACAGTTTGAAAAAAGCGAAAATTAGTTGTGTTTAAACACCTAATTTTCTATTTTTTGTAACTTGAGATGCTTAAATATTTCGCTTGGGTGTTTTACACAATATGATATGTTTGTACCTAGCGCGACAACCAAGCGTTACTTTTTTAAAAAAGCAATTCGGATCATTGTCAAAATAATATACTTATAATTTTTTTAAATTATATATTATTAGGATTCATGCTTCATACATTCATTACTTGAATTATATATTTTTAGGTGTAACATATTATATGAACATTTATTGCATGAATAAAGGTAAAGCTATCCCGTTCTCAATACCTACTTAGACTTAGCCAATCGGGGTCGTATACCATCCGATCACCTAGGAGGTGACGGCAACTGTTTAAACAGCCAAAGAAACCTTATTATACAAAAATAACAATCATTCAACATATTTTAATTAAAATATTCTAAGATATTGCATGATACTTGCATTGGCCCTAGGCTTCGCCCCATTACAAGAGGAAAAGCTGCCTTATGATTTTTTCTCTTGGTCTTAGTTTCGCGAGGACTTAAATATCTCTAATTTTCAAGCTATCTCCACGCTAATATTTTGTTAGTGAATGTAATTGTAATTTATAACTACAATGTATTTTTAATCATTATGAAATAATACTTAGGTATTTCTCAGAGTGCACATGTGAGGAATGTCTATGGTTTTCACAACAGCCAACATATGTTCACACCGTTTTTTCTCATACGAAATTGGGACGTGTAATAACGCGGAATTACGAACACAACAAGAGGTCAATTATCGTCCGATAGACAAGGGTGGACGTGATAAAAACAGATCTCCTAACACGTAATTACATAATTGTGCGCCCTCGTCGGCGCGCCTCGGGTAACGACGCCTCACGAATATGGGTTAACCAGGGACCAAAAAAAGAAAAAAAAAATTACATATCGACTGTATTATATGGACATGATTAGGAATGAAAATTTAATCATTTTTTAAAATGTTAAGGAAGAACGGATATAACGGAAAATCCTATTACACAATCTATTACATAGTATAAAATAGTCGCTTCCCGCTGTTCCTCTGTATGTTTAGATCTTTTAAACTGCGCATCGGATTTTAATGTTGTTTTCACTAATGGAAAGAGTGAGGAAGTGAAAGTCATATTAATGGAAGATGATTTCCTCGATTAATGTGAGTTAATCAGAATGTCGCAGAAAATACGTACTCGTGCGAAGCCGGGAGCGAGACGCTAGGAGTATATAAACTATCTTACTTTAGACATACAACATGTTCAAAACTTAGCATTAACTTCACGTTTTTTTTAAATAGTAAATATCTACTAATAGTCTACTGGATTACCAATGTGCAACAGAAAAGACTATAATTATTATTATGTACTAGACCGACTCGCCCCGGCTTCGCCCGCTTGAAATTTAGGGAGTTAGTATAAGTATAAGCTAATGTCCATCTGGAATAATTTACTTTTAAATTGTGAAATATTTTTAAATGGGTGCAAAATACTATGTTAAGTAGTAAGTATAAAAGGCCTATATGATATATTGTATGGATGTTCTCTTTATAATAAAAGAAACAAAAGATTTTACTTTAAACACTGATTTCAATGTATAAAAAATAAGGGTAGGTAAATTGTGGACATTCTTCATTATGTTTTTCAGTACAAGTGGAAAAATAGACTAAAAAAATATTCCATGGTCTTATCCTTATTATGTTCTCACTGATGCTTAAAGATAGAGTAGAAAGGGCCCAAAAACAAGTTTAATATGAAGGTGGAAGTAAAATATTTTCGGTACCGGAATTGTTAATAACTGTTGCGGTCGAAGTACGATGTCGGACTGACGATTCCATTTAATTTAAAGCCTGAGCAACAACGAAAAAGTTAACAAGGCGCCGCAATAATTACAGCTTAGACAAAGAACAAACAAGATCCGAACTTGTTTTGAAATCTTTGTAGCCATATGTTTAGTTCGTTTTCGCATCATTATTATTATAACCAGGCATTCAATTGCGATTCATTGTAATTTGTTGTGTCTAAGTAAAAAAATTATTTTCAATAAAATTTTAATAACAATTAGCTCAGAATCATTTCGCAATCGCAGACTGCTATTAAAGGATAGATTACTATTGAAGCATAGATTACACCAAAAATAAATTGAACCTTCCTTAATTAATTATCACTTAAATAATTTATTATTTAAGCCTGTGGTTTATTTATTAAGATTAATAAATAAAAAATTTGTGTATGTTTTAAAGTTTACTTTTATGACTGGATATATTATTTTTATATACTTACTTAATTAATGAATTTGTCTACATTTTAATAAATTAAGTTCTAATGGATTAAGATTTGAATTCTAAATTTGGCACTAGAAACTTAAATATTCTCAACAAACAGAAAATATGTGATATCTAGATGTTGAGGAATTTTGTATATATTTACTATTGTTGCTTAGCTCAGGTCCAAACGACGTAGTAGAATGCAAAGAAATTCCTTGTGCACTTATGAAATTGTAGACGTCTGCGAATACCTTCTACGAGTATTTCATAATAGAAAATATTGAAGAATGACTATGGAGGTCTCCATACTGTGGTCATATCGAAAGATAGTTGTGTTTTCCGATCGAGATATATGCATTGTTTTGTTACACTGAAAGCGAATAACGTTTCTGCTTCAATATATGCATGGCAACGACTGATAGCTTACATTGTCATTGTAAATGTTTCTGTATTTTTTTCACTGTTCCCAAATTACATTTTTTACAGTTTTCAGTTATACTTATTTATCACTAGTTTTAAATAAACTTGAACTATTATTCTAGAAAAGTTAAACTTTTGATTCACCAGTTCACAGATATCGCCTGCAGTCCGTTGTAGTTATTTAGCACAAACTAAGATTATTTTTATAATTTTTGAGTCTTTAAGCTTTTGAAACGATTATGCTATTGGAAGCTCTGGTTTGCGCCCTGGTATTGCTTTATTATAACACCAATGGACAAAGGTAGCCTTTACTGGCCTCAATCAAGCTTAAATATAAGTAGACATCAATCAGCCTAACGGTTGACCTTTACTTAAAAATCCTCGCTCCTTACGTCGGTTGATCTATCAACAAACTCCAACAATCTACAGACTCCATTTGAGACGATTATAGTAAGTTAAATATTAACACAATTAAATAACAATTGAAATTTTCAGTCTGTAATATAACTTACATAATTCCCCATAATTAATGTTTAACTTGGCAAGCAAAATCTATGGTAAAACAAACTATTTATCCGCAAGGCTGTATAAATTAACGGAGCGCCACAATGTCGGTGTAATAAACCGTATTCAGTCTAAGATTTTGAATTAATTATCAAGTTTCTGTCTAAAATTACACGCCCCACTCTATTGCCGATAGTTAGTTACAGCATCCATGCTTGCGTTATGCATATTAATAAGCTTGCATGTTATTACTGGGACGTGTTGTTAGATCTTCTGGGTATTCCCATCCAGGATCTTTGATCTTCCACTTTGGATTGAGCTTCACTATAAATTTATTCATAGCAACAATTTCGATTGTTGATCTCTAAATGACTGTGTACTAAGTACGAAATCTGTGTTCACGTCATTAACACGTATTTGTGTTACTTTATTTGATTAATTAAAATTAAATAGTTAATAGTATGGTCTGTTCCGTACAAGAATGTGTCAGGAAGGTGGCGTGTCATTCAGAAGTGACGACCACGACTGCTTTATCAAGTAATCTATAGAAGCGTGTCAAATAGTTATATATAACCTCTATATATCTTAAAAAGTTAGTGGTTAATTTATCTTAAAAAGTCAAGTTAACTTAGTTAAAGAAGTTAAAAGATATTAATAGATTAAAGAAGTATGGGTGTTTATTTTATTTAATAACGGATGTTAAATGCTATGTCAAAAGTCCAGGGAATTCTTAGAAACGAACAATTACGATAATTATCACACCATCACGATGTTATTCTTCAAGGCGGCCATAACAATAATTAAGACCATAAAATGTGTTATCTCCACGAAACCAGTAATGTTCGAATAAAAACACTGTCGCCGTCAACTTTTTGATTTCGATTTACGACTTCTAACCACTTTTCTACCACACGATGATGTTCGTCTATAAACATCTACTGACCACCTTAACGTCTACGATATAAAGGTGATTCTCGAATGCATATTAGATGGTATAAAGGTAGATATTAGTTTTGTTGAGTTGTATCTCAGCGAAAGATAAAGTATCAAATTCTCACCGAGCCATTACGGTATCAAAATGTAAGAACGGGAAGGTCTTTTCCAAATTTAAATGAATTATAATTATAAACAATTAAGTACTGATTTAATGAATAGTGGAAAACGGTAGAAGCGTTAGAACGAGAAGTAGTTATTTAACTTTGCATAGGTGTGAAAAGGAAGTATCGATATAGGACGCCTACTTGTTTTCTTTTCATATACGTTTCGGCGAACGATAAAAATCGCCGGTCTTATTCGTCAGACTTTTTTTAATTAGTGAGGGGTCCGACATGTGAATTGAGTGGCATCGGCCATTGTACGAGAATAAATACGACATTTATAAATGGTCGAGCTACACAGCGACATAGCATCGTGAAGGACACAAAATAAAACGAGTCAAAACGGTAGGTTCTAAGAGTTATTCTCTCATAAAAAATTGTAATTACTTTAGAATCAAATAGGAATTTTGTTTCGGTTTGAAACTCAAAACAAACTATACTTATTCTTACTCTACTCGCACTACTCTACTCACAATCAATCTCTACTCTACTCAGCGTGAGAGGTGTGGGCAATAGAACATAGAACACCGCCTTTGGTGATTGGCTATCACTGCTTGCAAGTTATAAGTTATACGAGTATGTGTCTACTGTACTGAGATTTTTAGAATAGCTTTTTCCAACGTTTTGTATTTTCTTATATTTATATAATACATATTTGAATGCCAATCACACCGGCTGGTTTCACCTGAGGCTCATTTTATGCACCTGGCATCAATCCAACATTTCCAACAAACTGAAAAGTGATTCCTTATCTCTGAAGTACCTAAGTTATACATAAAATTCAATGTCTTCGATTTCATTAAAATGAAAAAGGTTTATGAAAAAGTATAGCAAATGATGGTCCATTTAACAGTAAGTCATTGCTTAATCTGACAACTGTCGTTGTTAAGAGCATTACGCCAGAGCGTCACGCCTGTAAATTTACTCACGCAGCTATACAGTGCGCACGTACACACCCGTCTGTGTTGGAGCGCGTCATACGCTGCATTAATCATCTTGCCAATATAATGTTTTTGTTTTTTGGATAAGTATTAAATTTCTTAGGTTATTGTAATTAATGAGCAATTAAATTATTATTAGGTTGAACCTCTCTTCCCACAGACATACGGCTGGTTAGCATCCTCATCTTGTTGAAATCCCTCTTTTTCGGACAACGCGCTTTAAAACATCCTTTACGATACGAATTTTTTAAAACCAAAATTTTTATAAGTTTGCCGCATATAACTAATATCTCGCTTCCGCATAGTTTGTCGACCGCTAGTTTAAAAAAAGGACTGTTTAAAAACTGTTTTAATGAGAAAATTGTCCCAATATTATAAAATATTTTTCCACCATGCACTATAGTATTATAAATTATTAATTATAAATTATAGTCATCTTAAATATTTACACACACAATAAAACTACTTTTTTATCCGTTTTTGAATATATTTTATTTCATTTATGAGTTATATTAATGGAATGTTGAACACCCGATTATTTGCATACATTCATAAAATTGTTAACGGCGTGTAATTCAAACGTAGCTACAATACGAATTTACGACAAACAAACTGATTATGAATGCTAATTGACACGTAATTATACAGCCATTCACTCTGTTTTTGCTTTAAATTGTACACTCTCTATATTTATATACCTTTGTGGTTAGAGTGGGCTTGTTATTTCTATTTTGCAAAGTGAATGCCTAGTGATAATTTCTAATTGGAAGAATAAAATTGGAATAAAATTTAATTAATAGTCGGCTTTCTCCCGATACAAGTATTTTTATACTTAATAAGAGTGCTCTTACAATGTTAACTTGTACCTAGGTTTAAGATAAAGAAATAAATTATTTTTATTTGTATTATACCAAAATGAATGTTTCTTAGTAAAAGGCACAAACTACATGATTTCGAAGTTTAGATCCTAGGCGCTAGGAGTGTAAGCAGAGAAGAATTTAGAAAGAATTTAGAATAAATCCACTGAGTGAGGTCCAAAATGGATAGTTTCTTTCATTGGCATATACATTTTTTTCAATTGGTTTCCTAATTTATTTAAAAATAACTAAACAAAGTAGTCTAACTAACATCAGATATCGGCCAGTAAAAGTCTCGTCAAAATCGGTCTAGCCGTTTCAAAGATTAGCTGGAACAGACAGAAAGACATGCCGTCAGACAAAAACTTTATAAATTTTAAAAATTGGCTTAAGGTCATAAGTACCGTACATACTTTGATATAAAAAAGCAGTTATTTTGACATTACAAACAGAGGGCGATCAATTTGTATGGGAATGAAGCAGACCAACACTAGTCACTAGGTGGCGCTTCTTCAGTCCCATACACGACGCGTTTTAACGATTAAAACTCCCACTAGACCCTCAGACCCGTCAATTTTACTTACTAGTTAGTATAGATTAAAGTGTACTTAAAATAGTATCTTTTAGTTATAGTAAAAATTCATTTAATAAAATTATAATTTATGAGACCGGACAAATTTAATCAGATAAAACAGATTTTCTTAAATTCCTCGAAAAAGTTAATCTCATTTAAATATACCTATCGAAAAGGAAAGCAAGAGGATAAATCCTTTAAAATACTTTTGCGTAATACTGTTTTATAAATTTGTTTGAAAACAAAATTTGTATTCAATTTATTGTTAATGGATACGTAATTTTTTTATATCTATGATTAGCTGATGTACCTACTCGACTCGTGTAATTCATGTGTGTATGTTATTAAGGATAATAGTGATATTGATTAGTTCTATTGCGAATGTATATTAAATCAATATGTGTTTGGTACTGAAGCACACAAAGGCAGGTGTAAAATAAACTCTTTTACAAGGGATTTAAAAAAAATCAATAGATGGCAGCTATTGAATCGGACTACAATGGAGAGGATATGTGACAGACCAGAGGACTAACACACAAGAGTTTTTGAGTGTGTTTCGTCGAACGTAATCGTTTTTTAATGTCCCATAAGCACTTATGTCAAGGAGATAGAGTTCAAATTTAAAGATTAAGAGTAGGTACATTGAAATCATTGCGATATACCGGTGACATGTTGAAAATGTCTCCGGTTTTTTTTTTCACAATACAGTGTAATTGGTGGGTTGGGTACCTGGTGTATTGGTATTGTCATTTACAATAAAGTTGGGTCAATCACAAAGGGCATACGGTATAAGAATATCGAAGTAATTTGTTCATTGAAATTTTCATGTATAATGAATGTAGGAAGTTGGGGACAAGTTCCCTTGTTTTGTTCGTTGTATGTTTTTTGGATATTATGAACAATGGATACGAGGAGAGCTAGATTTGTTTGTACTTTTTATTGGACTTACGTCCGTTTTGAACTGTGGCTACGAATAGGGAAGCGCTAGGTTTTGTACGGGGACCGTTTCCCACATTTGTGTTGCTAAAATAAACCTTATAAGAAGAGAATATAATTTACGCAGAAAACGTATTTGTGAATATTGTTTTTTTTTATATTTATTTAACAACAATTTTTTAATGCATTTTTTAAATTTATCAAATTTTATGTATCATCATTAACATTTTGGTTTTGACAAGAAACATTATTAAGTATGTCACATTTATTAAGATCTAATAATTTTATCAAATACGTTTAGTTGCGATTTCTGTGCAATGATAATAAATAATATGTTATATAAAGTTTAAATATTATATAGAAATTTCGTAGTGTATAACATAGTTAACATTTTTAAAAGGATTTCCTAACAGTAATTAGACTTTTTAGGCATACAATTACATTTCTATTATTTTCAAATTAATACATTTATTTTGGAAAGTAATTTTAACATTATACATTATATTCAATAAGTTCTGCTTCATTTTTATACAATCATTCTTAAATTATACTTTTTTTTATGATTATAATTTATAACTTTAGAATAATTTTTGTTTGTTCTCAAAATTACTCTTTCTTTTTAAATCGAGACATATTAAAATTAATAGGCAATTTTAAATTTTACCAATAGCTAACATAAAAACGTTTTTTTATTAATTAAGAGAATGCAAAATGTTTTACCAACCTGATTTCCACACGGAACATCCAGAGGCAGCGTGAAAAAAATAAAAACAACATTTAGCACACATATCCACAAGTTGAACAAAAGTGTTCGCACTCAGGAAAATAAATACTCGTGGTTATAAAAGTATGTTATCGTTTAAAATTTCGAGCATATTTTTCTATGCGAATATAACAGACGTAGTCAAATAAAAGTACTGTTCATGTTTTGTAAAAAAAGAGCTTTGAATACACAAAAACCTTTTTACGATTTCGTATGTAGGCTGGATCCTAATACGGTTACTATGAAACCTCGACTAAAATATTTAATACTAGCTGTACCTGTGACTTCATACGTTTTTTTAAATTCCACAGGAACCTAACGTTTTTTCAGTATAAAAAGTAAGTATCCCATTTGTTAATCCAGGTAATAAATTATCTGTGTGCCAAATATCATCCAAATCCATTCAACCATTTTTGCGTGATTGAGTACAAACATACAAAATACCAACTTTCGCATTTTATTAACGCCCGACGTTCCACGCAAAAACGGGGGTGTTATAAGTTTGACATGAGACACAGACAAAATAAAAAAAATGTTTTTTTTTTGTTTTAGCTACCGTATTTTGATATACATTTAGTTACAGTTAGGTATTTTGACATTACATAGTAGATATAAAATTTGTCAATAATTGTATTGCAAATACACATTGTTCAAGTAAAAGTAGAATGAACGCAAGTTTCTAATATCGAACTAAGCTCCAAGTTACGACAAGATTCGAAAACCGCAACATCTGGTATGTGATTTTTTTTTTTTTTTTTTTTTTTTTTTTTTTTTTTTTTTTATTTATTAAATCAAGGCAGCGCTTGGCCGCGATCTCACTTGATGTAAGGTGCAGATGCGGCCGAAGGTGGACCACGCTTACCTAGTAAATGCCCATTCACCCTTGACTTGAAGACCCCGAGATTATAATTATGCGGAAACACGGACGCAGGCAATGAGTTCCACTCCTTAGCAGTTCGGACAAGGAAGGTGGAACTGAACCGCTTCGTGCGCGAACGTGGAACGGCAACCACGAATGGATGAAACCCCTGCCCGCGCCTCGTGGTCCGCAAGTGGACTAGATTGCTTTTTGTCAACTTCTACGAATGTTCTAGGTTAAATGAAAGTCAAGCGTGGCTTAACTATTAAATATTTGACTGCCTTGTAAATCTCATTTATATGCTTATTGCTTTTTATACAAAATTTAATTCAAATTTAAATCATAAAAAGCAATAAAAATAAATTCAATATACAGATTTTTTGTCGTACCAAGTTTTTATACTAATCATAAAAGGTAGCGCCATCAAAATTTTGTTATAGGTACTTACTTGGTTTTTTAAATTATTCTATATAATTTTTAAAACATACTTATAGTAAATCCAGTGGACGGCGATTATTTAGGTCTTACTGCTTTAAAACACCAATTAATCACATCTAGTGTTTATATGATTATCTCTATCTGATTTTCCTTTTTAATTTCGAACAGTATGTTATTAATTTTTATTAAAATTTTACTCCATATTCAAACAAGTCGTGTTAGTTGCATCATTTATAACTAGAGAACGGTTGGACCGATTTTTATGATCTTTGACATCTGAAATATTCACGAAAAATTTCTTTTCCTAATACATTTTGTATGGAACGGGTTTTTATTCTGAGGCGGTACGAAGTTCGTCGGGTCTCCTAGTTAAAAATATATTTTAGCTAGTTAAAATTTAAAAATATTTAAATCTTTTGTATGACCTTTTATGTAAATGTAGACGTCCCAATTGTATCGAAGATACATCACTTTATCGAAGATAATTATATCTGTCAATGCAAGACAATAAATTTTAAGGGCCGGTTTCGGAGACGCGCCGCGCGAAGTTTAGGTTTTTAGCGTTACTCTCACAACGATCGAGGCTCGCGCATCGCACGCACACATGTACGTATGCATAGAGCAAGAGCCCACGAACGGCCAGATCGTCGTTATTTTATAAAAGCTAAAAGTTTCTATGTGCATGTCCCCAACACAGGTATTAACGACCAGCGAGGACCAGCAGACTCAGCCGGGTAGTGCTTGGGCTCATCGGGGACGTCTCCCCGAGATAAAAAATTTGACGCCCCCCTCGGACCCCCCCGGCCGTAACTCGGAAACGACGCGACGCAGTGGGGTCGTGTTTGTGCTCATTGGAGACGTCTCTCCGAAATAAAAAATTTGACGCCCCCCTCGGACCCCCTCGGCCGTAACTCGGAAACGACGCGACGCAGTGGTGTCGTGTTTGTGCTCATCGGAGACGTCTCTCCGAGATAAAAAATTTGACCCCCCCTCGGACCCCCCCGGCCGTAACTCGGAAACGTCGCGACGCAGTGGGGTCGTGTTTGTGCTCATCGGAGACGTCTCTCCGAGATAAAAAATTTGACACCCCCCTCGGACCCCCCCGGCCGTAACTCGGAAACGGCGCAACGCAGCCAAGTCGTGTTTGGGCTCATCGGGGACATCTCGGAGACGAATTTTTTAGAGTAGACCAAATTTCAAATTTTGACAGTTGCGGTCTACTCAGTAGACCATGGTCAACGGTTTTAGATAAACGGTTGCGTGTTGGGTACAATTTGAAAGGTCTCAAGGAGGGTGACCAATTAAAACTAAACCCATTTCCCTCCCCCTTTTTACTTATCCCCAATTCTTCACGAATTACAAAACAAGGACCCAAAACCAAACCAAAACAATTAACTATGGCAAATGACAACACCTAACTCACAACCGCGTCCTCGCGGGCTGCTTGCAGACCGCGGTAGCAAGCACGATCTAGTTAGTGTATAATTATTATTTTAGTTGCACAATACAAAATTAAATTGTTATTCCCAATTACAAAAATAATATATTGTACTGAAAACGTTTGTAAGCATTTTTAATTTTCAAACTGGAGTCAATTATATGATCCTGAGCATGAGTTTGTATAAATCAGAATAGATATGGTTATGCACAGGGTAAGTTAAAATGTCGTTTAGGGGTATAAGAACACGATTTACTTTCCAATAAAACCGTAAAACTTGCCAAAAGTCGTCACTAATTGGACGCTTTTATAATTTGCCGTAAAATCATTATACGCTTTGCGTCTTCAAAGTGCGGACGTGTGTGGAACTTTCCTTGCGCCCAGAACTACGCTCGGGCTTTCGAGAACGTTCCATATGTAGTAAATTTACCGTGATGATTATGTAAAAAAATCTGACTCCTAGAAAACTTAGGATCTCCTTAGATTAGAACTTATGGCAGCCTGTTCCTTACAAACCTTCTATTCATCAGTTGCATTCGGTTCCAAATCTTTCGACGCGCTTTGCACCCTTGCTTTCCTCTCTTCCATTGATTTAATAATATAAGGCGGATCTCGTATTTGCATGCACAGAGAACACCGTGGGTTTCTGGCCTGATAGAAATTTTTCTGTAAAGTTTCTAGCTGCGGAGATAAATAGTTCCGAGGAGTAATTTTTTGTTGCGCAGTTTACATCATAATTTCAAGATCAAAGACGACATAGGTATTTGAAATTTAGCGTGATCTTTTGACACTAATGATATTAGGTTTGACAGATGCGCCATCATGCGTTTCGTTATACGCAAATGGGATTTGGTCATTTTTATTATTTAGTGTTCAAAATACTATTTAGTACTTTGTCTCCTCATAATTTATAAATAAGAGCATGTTGTTCTACGCTATTTAAATACTAGATCGTGCGTGCTGCCGCGGTCTGCAAGCAGTCCGTGGGGGCGCGGTTGTGAGTTGGGTGTTGTCATTTGCTATAGTTAATTGTTTTGGTTTGGTTTAGGGTCTTTGTTGTGTAATTCGTAAAGAATTGGGGGTAGGAGACTTTTACTTAAAAGAGGGAGGGAGAGGGGATTAGTTTCAATTGATTACCCTCGTTGAGACCTTTCAAATGATACCCCACACGGGGGTCTACCTGTAACCGTTGACCATGGTCCTACGAATAGACCGCAACTGTCAAAATTTGAAATTTGGTCTCCTCTAAAAAATTCGCCTTCCCGAGAGCCGTCTTAGATGATTCCAAACACGACCCCACTGCGTCGCGTCGTTCCCAAGTTACGGCCGGGGGGGTCCGAGGGAGGTGTCAATTTTTTTATCTCGGAGAGACGTCCTCGATGAGCACAAACAGGACCCCACTGCGTCGCGCCGTTTCTGAGTTACAGCTGAGGGGGTTAGAGGGGGGTGTCAAATATTTTATCTCGTGGAGACGTCCCCGATGAGCCCAAACACGACTTGTCTGCGTTGCGCCGTTTCCGAGATACGGCTGAGGGGGTTGAAGGAGGTGTCAAATTTTTTATCTCGGGGAGACGTCCCTGATGACCCCAAACACGACCCGGTTGCATTGTGCCGTTTCCGAGTTACGACCGGGGTGGTCCGAGGGGGGCGTCAAATTTTTCATTTCGGGGAGACGTCTCCGATGAGCCTAAACACGACCCGGCTGAGTCGCGCCGTTTCCGAGTTACGGCCGGGGGGGTCCGAGGGGGGCGTCAAATTTTTTATCTCGGAGAGACGTCTCCGATGAGCCCAAACACTACCCGGCTGAGTCGCGCCGTTTCCGAGTTACGGCCGAGGGGGTCCGAGGGGGGCGTTAAATTTTTTATCTCGGAGAGACGTCTCCGATGAGCCCAAACACGACCCCACTGCGTCGCGTCGTTTCCGAGTTACGGTCGGGAGGGTCCGAGGGGGGCGTTAAATTTTTTATCTCGGAGAGACGTCTCCGATGAGCCCAAACACGACCCCACTGCGTCGCGTCGTTTCCGAGTTACAGCCGGGGGGATCCGAGGGGGGCGTTAAATTTTTTATCTCGAAGAGACGTCTCCGATGAGCCCAAACACGACCCGGCTGAGTCGCGCCGTTTCCGAGTTACGGTTGAGGGGGTTAGAGGGGGGGTTCAAATTTTTTATCTCGTCGAGACGTCTACGATGAGCCCAAACACGACCCCACTGCGTCGCGTCGTTTCCGAGTTACAACCGGGGGGGTCCGAGGGGGGCGTTAAATTTTTTATCTCGTCGAGACGTCTACGATGAGCCCAAACACGACCCCACTGCGTCGCGTCGTTTCCGAGTTACAACCGGGGGGGTCCGAGGGGGGCGTTAAATTTTTTATCTCGGAGAGACGTCTCCGATGAGCCCAAACACGAGCCGGCTGAGTCGCGCCGTTTCCGAGTTACGGCTGAGGGGGTTAGAGGGGGGGTTCAAATTTTTTATCTCGTCGAGACGTCTCCGATGAGCACAAACACGGCCCCACTGCGTCGCGTCGTTTCCGAGTTACGGCCTGGGGAGTCCGAGGGGGGCGTCAAATTTTTTATCTCGGAGAGACGTCTCCAATGAGCACAAACACGACCCCACTGCGTCGCGTCGTTTCCGAGTTACGGCCGGGGGGGTCCGAGGGGGGCGTCAAATTTTTTATCTCGGAGAGACGTCTCCGATGAGCCCAAACACGACCCGGCTGAGTCGCGCCGGACAGACAGGGCGGTTTAAGGGAGGGGGGAAGGGTTTTTCCAAAATTTTTGTTTTTTCGTTGCCCCGGTAGACCTTTACCGTCGTCTCTTATGTGGGTGGAAATCCTGCCATATATGGTCACACTGAACGAAGGTCTGGCCTTGGGCTCTTGGGCTATAATTTCAACATCAAAGACGACATATTTGACATTTTTTGTGTAAGTACACGGTTTTATCACGAACTGTCAGTGCGGCGCAAAGCGACGTGCTCTCACTTCGGAGGCGCATGGCCGACTGAACCAGACTGAACCGTGGCCCGAGCGTGATTTCATAATAATAGCCTTCATAGTAATTTGTATGAAAATTTTGAGCGAAAAAATTGGGCAAGTTTGTGATTTTTTTACACAAAATAGGAATATGTTTATTAAGAAATGAAGATTGCATCTATTTTTTTATAGTTTTAACTTTATTATTTGATAAAATTCATTTAATAATTCTTGATACTTACCGACACAATTGTAACAAAACGGGAGTGCGATTTACACGTTTTTAGTGATTTTCTGGATTTTTTTTACACTTATCCATAAGCATTATCTTAAATTCGAATGTTTCAGCAAAAAGTAACATTCATTGGCTAGCTGTGTTATTTTTTTCAAGGTTGTGGAGCATTGTTTACTATATAATTCTTTTACAATCCCGACCCTCGATTGCCGTAAGGGACCCTTAAGACAAGAGACAATAGAATTTAATTGTGTCTATTTAATTTTAGCGTTCAGAAATAGAATATATTTATAGGTGCTAAAATAATAACGTTAAATAATTTAAGAGACAAGCTTAAAAATAGGATTAATCTGTTAGTATTTTACTTTATAATACTTACCTAATTTCATGCTGTGTTTAATAATTCAAGATTTAGACAAAATTCAAGATTTACAAAATATCAACGTAAAATAAGCGATGACAGTGCCCATTCTCTCATACCTACCTCCTTTGTTTCTTTTCATGTTGCCTGGAGTTGCTTGTATTAATAGGCAATAAGTCATCAAATGTATGTACCATGTCAATTGTCTTGCTGTCAATGTATGTACCAATGTACCAAGTCAATTGTCAGCCTACTTGCTGACCTTATTCATAGAAAACAGTTATTAGGTTTACGAATTCTTTTTATTGAAATTTAACTCAAAATTAGATACCTACGAGAATATTCTAGAAAAAAAATACAGGACTAATACGCAGAAAAGCGTTATTTTCGTAATGATTTTCGTCGCCTAATTTGACTTCTTAGAGAATAATTAAAACTTAGATAAAAATACAATGAAAATTAGACTATATTTGAAAAAGTTTGAATAGGACAGATTTAAGAAAATTCTATTTTCTCGTCTTGTTGAATAATTAACAAGTTACGAGAAATTAACGTCGAATAAATTTTAAAGAAGAAAACCTTTTTCATTAAAGTAATAAAAAGGGGTTGCATTTGAATTACGCATTATAAATAGGGGGGGGGGGGCATTAGACATTAGACATTATAATAGGGAAACACCCCCCCCCCCCCCCCCGACCCCTCCGACCCCTCCCCAAAGTTAGGAAATCAATAATTACCACGAAATTTTATTTTTTATTTTTTGAGTTTATGTTAAAAAATGAAGGCGGAAATCGACGAAATCACTTGCTTATTAAAAAAAAGTTCGTCGCTCCTACTCCCCAAAGTCACATCTTCCCCCCCTTCCGCTTTAACTCGGTTCTGTGACTAATATTGTATACTTTAGAAATAAAACAACCTTTTTATATTTTAACCTAACCTATTTGTTTTCAGTACAAATAAGTATTGCAACACAGTTTGTAATAAGTACACAGTCTTTTGCAAACATCAGTATTCTGGCTCGCTCCGCTGCGCTCCGCTCGCACTTAATTTCATATACATTACGGAACCTAACCTATTTGTTTTCAGTACAAATAAGTATTGTAACACATTTTGTAATAAGCGCAGTGTTTTTGCCAACATCAGTATTCTGGCTCGCTCCGCTGCGCTCCGCTCGCACTTAATTTCATATACATTACGGAACCTAACCTATTTGTTTTCAGTATAAATAAGTATTGTAACACATTTTGTAATAAGCGCACAGTCTTTTTGCCAACATCAGTATTCTGGCTCGCTCCGCTGCGCTCCGCTCGCACTTAATTTCATATACATTACGGAACCTAACCTATTTGTTTTCAGTACAAATAAGTATTGCAACACATTTTGTAATAAGTACACAGTCTTTTTGCAAACATCAGTATTCTGGCTCGCTCCGCTGCGCTCCAGAAAACACGCCAAAGTTAATAGATCTCGAGAGTCCAGGAAGAGAAGCCAGGTCAATACGAAAAAGCGGGTAACAGAGTCCAATATCGTTCCGTTACACGTAACTTCAAACACGTATAAAAAAAAAACTACGCGTCTCCTAGACTCAAATCGGGTGTCATTTGAAAGGGCTGACCAACCCCTATAAAATGCCACCCTCCCCCGCCCCTATCTATAATGCGTAATTCAAATGCCAACCCAATAAAAAAATTCAGCGACAACTACATTTGTTTTTAACTTATTAATTAACGTAAGTTCTGTTGTTAAGGACTTGATGAAGAATTATTATCTCGATAAGTAATATTATTATCCAAAAGTAACGGAGTAATTGAATATGAGAGGAAGCTTATCTGTTTTCTACCTCGAAACGATCCCAAGCAAATTTGCAAACAAACACATTTAGGCCCACCGCTGTCCTCATTTCTCCATACATTTTCTCCTTATTCCCTTATAACGTGGAATTCGTCGGAGTAGTTATATTAAAGAAAGTTAGCGAAAAGGATTTCGAGGCAACGTTCCGAGATGGAATAAAAAAGTTTTAATATTTTTTTTTTCCTTATCCCGTACCTCCCCTTCTCATTTGTAGCGCGAGTGTCTGCATCTAATGTATTTTATTTGGTTGTGTCTTTTTTTAACCTACTTATCTTAGGTAGCATAGCATATATTATGTATATACAAAATTTATTTCAATATAAAAATAATATTAATTTTTTTATAAAAATTTTTATAATACGAAAATATTTTATTCGTCTTTCTAAAAATTGTGTACAAAATGCTTCATTTTTTTTTTGCCCAATTAGACCAGCCGTTCTGGGGTTTTGCGCTTAGCAACAAAATTTAGCAATTCATTTTTATTTACATAGATGATTAAATTGAATATTGAACACGTTCATTCATCACGTCTTTCTACCATCAGCTTTTAATCCATAAAATAAAATAATATCAAGAACAGACATCACACGTATAATCTAAGACAATACATCATCCTTGAAGTCTTTTCGAGGCGCTCCGTATATTGTGTGATATCTATCTCTAATTCAAAGGATGGCGTTCAATAAATCAAACACATTATAACGTATGATTGTTCAAGTCGTTATTGTCTTTCGACGGGATTATTTACTCAGAACGGTAGGCGTAGACATACACTTATGCTTATGTTCGAAGAAATGCTTCCAACGAAATGCCTCCGCACGCTCGAAAACACTTCAGTTTCTCAGTCCTAAACAAATATGTTACCGGTGTAGTAATTGCTAACAGTATTGACAGTCTTTTATTGTATATCGCGATGCAAATATTGTTCCTAAATGCATCGGTTGTTGTACAGCTGCGATCCTTTGGGAACTTGTTATTGGAAGCCATTGTATAGAAGTTAATTTGCCGGTGATTTGATTCAAATTTTGTTTGCAAGGGATACCTAATGCAAACATTATTTTTTTAATTGTTTGAGTAAAAAAATTCCTTTGTACCTTTGGGAATACTTTTTATTGAATATTAGCTTTTGACCGCGATTTCGTCCGCGAGACGTTCTTAATGCTATATATTTTTGTCAGGTATTGAATGTATATATTTTAATTTTTTAATATAAAAAATGTAATTTTGTAAGGCAAACATGATACAAAATAGCAAAAAAAAAAACTGTTTTTTTGATAGCCCGCTGAGCTAAATTGAAGATTTTCTGAGAATTCAACAAAATAAGTTAATTATTATATTATAGATAGGAAATCAGATATTTTATAATTATGTGTTCTGGTTGTGTTTTATTGTATTTTTTTTATTGACTTAAGACTTAAGAATTTAACACTGAGACTGCTTAGTTATGGTAGTGGTAACTAGTTGGTGACAAAAATTAATCCTCAGAAATATTTTTGTGAATATGTCATTTCATTTCTATTTGAAATGTTTCTTGGATTCACAAAACTTGACTTTAACCGCCCAACACCACCTACCATCAACTGATGTAACCTCAAACAAAATATTGCAACATGTAAACCGATATGCGTCAATGGCACCTTCCACCGATTCTCTAAAGTAACAGCATTAAAAAGAAGCTACCGTGTAATTTGAGATCCTAAAGGAAGCTTAGGCGACAGTCAGGGACAATTAAAAAAAAACAACTTTCAATCGAGCTCGAAGGAAATTCAATATGGTAGGTACTGTAACGCGGATTAAATTTTGTACAATCTGAACGCGAAATCGGCAGCTGTTTCAAGAAATTTAGTCGACCATCGATTCGGGGAAAAATAACAAGTGATTGCTAATATACAAACAATAGTATTATTTATTATGTATACACGAGTAGTGTAATATGGCGTATAATATACTGACTAGCTCATTGTTAAGTCCCTGAGCCTGCTTTAGTGCTTTGGCTCAGGGATCCCTGGATAGATTCTCTGCATGGTTAACTATAAAATATGGTTTCGTGGCCGAGCGGTCTAAAGAGTTGGTTTAAGATATCAGTCTCTTCGGAGGCATGGGTTCGAATCCCACTGCTGCTGCCAAGGTTCCCTCGCTGGATTGCGGTTAGTCGTTCTTCTCGTAAGTCGATAGGGAGGTCTATGTCCAGCAGTGGAATGAAATAAATTTAACAAAATCTAATGCATATTCTAAATATAAATTTTACAAAAATACAAATGAAAAATTTACAGTTTTATAAACTGGACTGCTGAACTGTGATTCCAAGGAATAAAGAAAGTTTTAATATTTTTTCCTTTCTTGAATAAGGTTAGACACAAAGTTATGCGTATTATCCCGGTGAGTGACCGCCCTTAAAATTGGAAATCTTCGCGTGAATAAAGTCGAAACAATAATAATTATATCATTTTAAAACAGATAGACTTTCGTGATAATTTTATTAAGGAATTACAGTTTTTTTGTTGAAAAATATAGTTAATAAAAGATTTGTAATTTACGATCCACCTTTTACAATACTCTTTCGTGTTACGTTCCATATAAGAACGAGAAAATTAGTGTAATAAAATTTCTATTATACGAATTGGAGATCGTAGAATGCGATGTTACTACATGTATCTTCTATGGCGCCTTCACGAATACCAAATTTTATGATGCCTATAACATTTACAATAAAACTTTGGTGTCAGATATGTGGAGTAAAAAAACAATACAGGAGTTCAATATTGTTACATGACTACATAAACGTAAAAGCAATTTATGCTGTCGTATATCAAGCAAGATTGAAATTTATAACAATTTTATTACAATGTACGGTGAAAAGTATAGCTTTAAAAATACTCGAACTTTTTACTATGTGAAGCAATTAAAGATTAATTTTAAATTTACATTAAATGAACCTCTAGAAATTACATATAAATTACAATGTCAGAACTTACAAAATTTGAAATTGAAAGGACACATACGAGTACACAAAGGTCGTCTTATAAGCCAGCGTGGTGAAGCTACAACCATTCTTATCTCCTTTGCCGCAGGAGAACGGATTCCCTGTTAATTTATTTGTCGATATCCTCTACTACATTGGTATTAAGTCACTAACTGGTACTAATTATTTGTGGTATAGGTAATAAACTATTTGTGTGCCAAATTTCATCTAGAGTAACAAACATCCATCCGCACAAACTTTCGCATTGCTGTTGCCTGGATAGCCACTAGCACCTGTTGATAGATGTCTGAACAACAAATAAAATCTTTTCCTTCAAACCGTCAATCGATGTAGAATATGACTATTGGGTATAATATTTTCTGTTTGAAAACTAACATTAGTTATGTTCTTTTAGCAGTTTTTCCTTGAAATAAGAAATTGAGTTACTTTCGTGTTTAAAGTGACTATAATTTCTAATGCTAGATTATGAAAATTATTTCAGAGGTTCACCCGACCAAGAATCGAAATTGTGACTGTCGCTTCTACACACGAGTGTTCGAACCACTGAGCTATCCTATTGATAGCCTATTGGCTATTGACATAGATAACCCGGGAAGCGATTTGTATTATGAGTGTAGGTAGGTATAGTAATAAGTTAGGTTTAATCTGTAATAAAAAATTTCACTTCGTGGTTTATCTTTATTTCTTTTATCATATAGAAAAACCAGTCACTAAACATGGAGAAGAATATTATGTCAACAAAGAGACCGAGGTCGTACAACAAACAATCGAGCACTAAACTCGAAGCTTCCACGACATGAAATCGGATACAAAACGTTCGTGGGACCACTCAAAGGTTCGAACGACTCGACCAACAGTAGCCGTCCTCTAAAGGAAATTACATCGAATTACACAATTTTTCCCAAAGGAACGATAAAAGTGGACTTGTACCTAATGGAGTAGCTTTGCAGTTCAAATGTTGTTGTTCAGTAAATAAGAAAACATTTCAAACAGATTACATATTATTTTTACTCAACCAAAAATATAACTTAACCGATCGTCGCGAAATTTTGCGTATAAGTTGTTAAGAGGTAGGCGCCTACTGAAAGACATGCTATTCCTGTCACAGACGAAGTCGCTAGCAAAATCTAGTCCTTAACTTAAATAGTGAACTTCCCTGAACTCATTTCTGAAAAAAATGTTTTACTTTTATTTAATTAAGAAATAATATAATAAAAATATTGTTTTTTAATTTACATTTAATATAAAAAAAAATTTTTTTAATGAAAAAAAAAAAAAACGTTTTGTAGCTTTCTCTAGATTTCAAAGTATACAATTTAAGCATAGAAAAGTAATTTACAGATTACCACCATTGCTGCTTGCCAACTTCACATTTTTAAAAAACTTGTTTGTTATTAAAATCACACAACTTGGGGTCAATGACACCGGAGCAGTATTGATATTTATGACGGTCAATTATTTTAATTACAATTTTTGCCTTTTTTTAAATATCCCAAATCAAATCAAAATATTTTTTTATCAATTAGGTTTCTACAAGAAACTCTTATGATCGTCATTATAAATTTAAATTTACCAGGGTTTCCGGAAAAAAAGCCAAGATGACGATCCTGAGAAGAAACTCCGAAAGAAACTCAGGATACTATTACTTACACTTAATTTTACAAAATCAAAGTATATGTCCTAAACATAGTATGAGCTCCAAATCGCTTAAATCCAGGCTTCATTGTCGCTTAAATAATCAATGATTTTATATTGCTTGAAATTGGACAGTGACTATAAATTCACCCCTTATATAGGCAATCTTTGTTTCAGAAATTCCCGTCATTTTTATTCCGCCCATGAGGGATATTTTCAAGTCGGTGTGAGTAAATGATTCAGCAATGTTGGCTTGATGTTTCTGCACTACTTACCTACTTCAAATTTATCTTGGCTCAATGCTGAATATGCAATTTTATGGTTATTCGTGTGGATGGTTCGATTTGTGGTGTAATCTGAAGTGATTGATGACCGACGTAAACTCTACAATATGTTGTGAGTTATTTTACAAACTTTTGCCAATTTGTTTGGGAATTCGAGAAATTTTTCGTCTCTACTTCGACATTTATTCGACATGATCCGCGCTGCTTTATATTTCTTCTTTGAAGAATATTCTTGAGACTTATATTTGACATATTGTTCTTTGAAATTCTATTGAGTAGTCCACACGTGCTCGTTTAATCTGTACCGTGATGTTTCCCAGAGCTTTTTTGTAGCCAACCAAAAGGTTACTCTTTGAATAAATAAAAAACGGTAGAACTTTTGGTGACATATCAAAGATCTTATCCGAACTAAAACCTTTGCACAATGCATCGTAATAATGGAAGCACAAAAAACGATCAGTATCAAGACTATTAAAGGGGACAAAAATATTTAAAGTCACACAACCGACCAAATGGAAAACGTGTTTGTGTGTGTGTGTGTGTGTTTCTATCAAAGGGTTTGCGACTAGTCTTTAAAAAATGGATGGAATAAATAAATAAAAGAAAACGTATTCATTCATTCAACTTAATAACAGCAGCTATACTAGAGCTGTTGTTTGTTAACTAAGATTTCTTTGCGTTTTTTTTGTCAACTTGATCTGTAGATTTGATATCGTCTTCGCCCGTTGGGCACTCTCGTTAATGGTGTACCCATGAGTTGAGCCCGCATTATTATGTACGCGGACTTGTGTGTACTGGCTGGGGACCCTACGCGACAAAACTTCGTCCCTCCCTATTTTCGAATATCTGAAGGAGCAATTGAAATCGGAGATCGTAAAGAGAATTAGAGTGGGATATTTTTCGAACGTTTTTGTTTCGTTTTTCAAAGCGGGCTTCTTTTGAATCTCGAACAACCATTCGAGTGGAAGTGGGGGTCGCGTTTATTGGGATTCCCTATGGCCTACCAATCGGTCGGGCGAGGACGTAATCTAATAGCTTATTAATGAGGGGAAGCCTTCAATCGACCCCTATTCCACTATCCTAGAGTAGTTTAAAATAATAGACGCCCGTCTCTCTCATTTTTATTTATTGAGATTGGTATCGCCATCTTGTTCCTGCGGACGTACACAACGCATCGCGAAGTGGGAAGGCCGGTGGCGCGTCGACTCCTCCCACTAAATTTATAATACAATAAATGAATAAAGTCGTATCGCGACCGCGAAACCGGCCGCCGCGAGATAGCACGTAATGCGAGGTTATTGCGTAAAAACAAACTGCTAAAAAACTCATATAGAGATAATCATACGATTCTCCGTTCGCCGGTATTCTTCGTTTCGCCGATCGATATTGCTGCTGATCATACTTAATACTAGCGACCCACTCCCGGATTCGTCTGGAAATCAGTTCAGTTTTGAAATATAACTACCGAACGCTGTCTTAACAGCCATCAAAAGCTATTAAGTTATAATACGTTGTTAGATGGATACGAATTCGTATCTTCATTTTTACTTTCAGAAACCATTACCTCGAACTTAAAGTAGCTTTGGAGTTCAACAAAAGCCTCCATTTGCTTTATCGTTCGACGTAAAATACGACAAACGATCGAAGTTTCCGGGTTGAAATGATGACGTTTCAACCTATATTTCGGAAAGATTTAAAATCTGAAAAATGTTACTTTCAGAGTTTCTTTCGGAGGTTATCTCTGCCGATTTTATATCGCTAGATACAAAATCTACGTTTTCTTTTAGAGAATTAATAAAAACAGTAAAAAAGAAAAAAATGTTTTTATACACTAAGCTTGGTTCCTCTCTAAAACACAAATGTTCATAATATTAGACACGGTAGCTATGAGTTTGAAGGGAGGAAATGATTGTACCGCTTTGTATCGGTGCGTTTAAATTGGTTACCGATTGATTTCATGTTATTTATAACGCGGAAAAGTTCAAACCTAATTTACCATTGAAACAAAAACTAATTGGACCACCCTTTGTGTCGATGAGTTTGTTAAAATGAAATATTGAAAAACATTTAGAAATGAAAAATGAATAGTCCAAAAAAAATAGTATAGATATATGAATAGGTACTTTGCATATACATATCTATACTATTATAAAAAGGTACTATGTTATGTTTGTATGTAGGAGGTAATCTTCGGAAACTCATCCGATTAAAAAAAAAACAATAGAATAGAATTTCAGGAGGGGATAAAATTTATAGGATAAAATATGTTCCACGCAGGCGAAGCCGCGGGTACCAGCTATACTTAAAAATAAATATCCTACTCTTGACGGTAATATTTTGCCGGGGTCACCAGCTAGTCTATAATAAAAAACCTATACAAATATTATACAAGAGAGAGATAGAAAGAGAGCGGATTTTGCAAGGCATATCTATTTTAACTAATACCTTCAAATAAAAGAAGATCTAACCGCATATAACTAAGTATATATTCATACATATTTTGTAGAAAAAAATGCTTTACTTAATGAGAAACTTAACAAAATGAATTTATCTATAAATCAAGATTCGTTAACGCACTTATTAGCAGTGACTCGACAATAACTGCTGTACAACTTAATTATAACGCAATCTATGATCGTGCATAATGCTACATGGAAATACGTTTCTCCTAGTTTTGCCGGCCCTACATGTGTCCACTACATTAATGGAGATGTCATGTTATTATAATGAACTACACGCTTATAAGTCATTTATCATTTATGACGATATCCAAGAAATGCCACCTAGATTGCTTAATTCCGGTAACTTCTTATCAGCGAGCCGAAAATTTTGATTTATGTCGACCGACGCCTTTTCTGGTAGCCAGATATTGTAATCGATCTGAGCTTAGATTACATTCAAAAAATATATTATGCTTACTCTTGTATGTGATGGATGTGGGAGCATTTCATATATAAGAGTGATATGTTTTAAATAAAATTGTGTTGAAAAAAGGGTCTAGTGGTTCATACATTGCTGAAGTAGCTGATGTAGGGTCAAATCCCAGTTAGGCTATTTTTTAAATTTCATTTGTGGATTAACAATAACAATCTGGATATACAGACCATAAATCTCCATGTTTCAGAAGATTAAAGGTTCCTAAGAGATGTGAAGTTTATTCAAACTGTGTGGGCTAGAGTCAGCGGTGCATCTCACATTGGGATATAGCATACCTGCACATATTGGGATGCCTACGCCCAGTAGTGGGATATTTTCTACAAACGAAATGTAACACGATATTTTATAATATCTACATGTTATTCATATCCATAAATGGTGTTATCAAACATTATGTGATTAAAAATCTCGTTTATCTTAATTTTCCTTAGCAATAAATATGTCAGTTATGTTATAATTGTTTTGACAGATAAATTGTTTGAGATATTGTTTAAAATTCAAATTAGAAGATTTTTAATAGGAATTATATAAAAATGGTGTAAAAGTAGAAATCAATGAAGATTTATTTTAAAACATGATGTGCCATCTTAAATTGATACTTGATATATTCTAAATGTAGCAAATGTTTAAAGGTTTTATAAAAAATTGAAGAAAAAATAAGAATTTAGTTTCTTATACAGTTTTCTACTTCGAAATCTTGGTTTCATAATCACGCCTCTGAACTTCGGTAATAGGTATCATATTGATACTCTCAGTTACTTATTATATTTGATTCTGTTGTTAATTGAAACATACTAGCGACCCGCTACCTGCTTCGCCTGGGATGCAATTTTTAATATATACAAACCTTTCTCGTTTGTCCCTCTTTCCAATAATGAAAAGCGTATCAAAATCCGTGGTGTGGTTTAGAAGTAGTTAGCAGTGAAACAAACAGCCGAGGGAAGTTTCAAAATAGTTTCAAAAAATAATTCGGGGAAAATATCTAACTGATGGTACAAAAACGAATCAAAATCCATTGTATGGTTTAGGAGGAGATAGCGCATATATGGACAGACGCGGAAAGCGACTCCAAATTATACTATGTAAGGATGATTACTAGGAACAGTTTCATTGTCTTGTTTCAGTTAGTAGAAAAAAAGCCCTAAATTAAATTTAGATTTTTAAATGAACCTAATTTTGAACACTAGAAATATAAGGCCATTTCGCGTGAGGGATGTCGCTTGAACAAATATAAATGAGCTAAAGTACCTGTTTAAATTTGCTCGAGTGCCTATACACAGCCAGATGACAAATGTCTCCTATTGTTGAATAACTAAGCAATTCACGAGACAAAGAGGATAGTCATTTTACTTCAATACTTCACTCGTTTGATAAAATTCTTGCATGCGAAAACTGGAGTAATAGGTACACTTGGCATAAGGATTACTGGGCAAAATAAATTTATTTAACTAGAAAATATGGTCTAGAAAAATCGCTACAAAAAGATAAAATTGAATAATAAAATATCTGAATACATTACCAGAAAATGTAGTAGAAAATTTATAAGTAACTATCAGGGAAAGTCAAGTAAAAGACAGACAATTGACGAGGGTATAGAAGAAAAGTAACTTTGATATGCGTGACTGAATTAGGAGTAATTTCCATATCCTTGAGAATGATTTCGCTGTGATAACATGACATTTACAGAGGGTATAGTTTATATTGAAATCAAGCTAAGTTTAGTGCTATACTCTGTCCGGCCCTTCTCAAGGCATATTTAAAAACTTTAGATGAAAAAATTCGGCAACTTATTTGCAATAATAATCATAGTAATTTTCTTCTCAATACGATTGATATTGAAGACCGAAGTGCGAAGTTTTCAGTATACCATAATAAAAATTTTGCAGAATAAGCTGAAAGTCTGTTATAAAATGCGGTCTATTATGAAATAGTAATATATAATAAGGCTAAAGCTAAAATATATATACTACATTAAATTGTTTACCAAGTTAAAACCAATTATAGGCGTCTAAAAATATTTTCTTGCCAACGACTTATTTACAATAAAAAATAAATTGAAATTCACATCACAATAAAGACAATAAAAACAACTGCATAAAAATATTTGGAGTAGTTTAGGTCACGCCTGCTTATATTGTGTCTCGTAATGGCCCAAGAGATAGAATTTAGTTAGAAATAGAACACTAGTTAGTTAGTGACTTCCTTGACCTTCCTTAACCGAGTATGTATGAATTTATGAAAACTTTTCTTCCGTTTTGATCCATAAGCTCACCCATTCATGTGCCGCTCGTATCTGAAGATAAATTGTCCCAGTACACAAATAAACGCAGTTAAGAAATGAAAAGGGAACAAAAAGTGTATGTATTTATATACGTAGCTCTAGACATTGTAATTTATTATATTCAGCTCGCTCCGATCCATTGACTTTCCAGCGTTCGTGGTCGATCAGTAAGCATCTTTTGTCACGTCAAGAGTTCTAAGCGGCCGTGTAATATGAATTAATAAGCACAAAGAATCTCTACAGTCCATTTTGTTTGTCGCTAGAGAATTCCTAGAGGTTTTGATTTTATTGTAAGTCGCCGCCATTGTGCGTCACCGGAACAAATTTTGGTGTATCGCGTGCGCGAGATCACGCCTGTCAAACTGTTGATTGCAAATAAAGAACTTTCGTTTTTTTTAGAGCGAAAAGTAGAAAAGTTTGTTTATATATCTTATAAGTGTACATACATATTTTGGTTAAACAGCTTAGTTATATTAAGAAGATATAAAATAATGTATTATACAACACTAGCTGGTGCCCGCGACTTCGCCTGCGTAACTTTATAAATTATATACTAAAACCTCGAGAACAACTCTATCCATTGGTGAAAACAGCATGAAAATCGGTGCAGTAGTTTTTGAGTTTATCGCGAACAGACAGACAGACAGACGCGGCGACTTTGTTTTATAATATGTACTTATATAATACACACAGATTCACGGGTCGAACTTATAAAACCCGTGTTTTACGTCGGGGGTTTAAAAAAAAAAAAAAAAAGGAAAAAAAAAAAAAAAAAAGGTACAAGAAGACGATAGAAAATTGCTCTAGGATCCCCTTCTGCTGAAACCTACTGAAACACTCTTGTGTTTCAGTATTGTATTGCTGCTTTTATTTATTCACTCTAGTCTTCCATAAGAGGTTGGTTAAGCCACTAGTAAGTCTGTCCTAGTTTGAAAGAATACATTGGGGGCTCTCATTCACTATAACTCAGAAACTTCTAAGTATTTTTCTCTTCAGAAAGATAAAAAGCTAAAAATGAGCTTATTTCTCTTTAAATTTTTTTTAGCAATTCATTATTTGATATCGTGCAAGAATCAGATGAAAATCACACATTAACAATAAAAAATACTGATTCTTAGCTATGAAACGACAAAAAGAATATCTCAATTTGCCGTCTAATGACTCAGCCGGGCATAATAGAGATGAAAGGGTCGCCGATTTTCGAATAAATGTAATGGTACAGAGGTTATCGACCGACGTGTTGTTTTTGATTACAGATTTTCTTGCGGTAACCTTTGTGTTTGTTTTGTTTATTCGGGACAACTATGTTTATAATTCGTTTAAAATATTCACCCATTTCGAGGCCATAAAACAGCAATATGACTAAAAAGCTATTAAAGATGAAAGAATATTAAGGTATCAAAAACAAACATAGTAAGTGACAAAAGCTCGGAGATGAATGATTTTTATACTGTTACTTAACAAAGAACTAATAAGGGATCATGTCCCCCTGTCTTCTCGGATTTATTAGGAGATTAAGACATGACAATAAAACACTGATTTAGAGCAGCGCTCGTCACATGTGTTGGTGTATAAATAGTCAAAGAAAAATCGTAATGGATTCCGGAGAGTAGATAATTAATACATTTAATGTTATCTTATGTAATATAGTTTGCCAAAATCAATATATATATATATATACTAAAATTTACTAGCAGAATCCATTGTAACAAACAATTATAAGATGTTTACCGATAAAACACACATTTGACCATGCGATTGAAACACGAAAACATTAAAAGTTTTCTTACGTTTGATTACTTTCATACAAGAAGTTACAAATATAATCATGAAAATAGAAGTGGCAGATAAAATAAGAAACGATATAGAAACCGCTAAAGTAGTCCATAAATATTTACAGGATTTTACGTCCGGTTATCCATAACAATGGCCCGATAGTGGCCGTATCCTATCTCATCACAGTAGAGCGCACTTCATAAAATGTTTCCCATATTTTTGGTGAATTTCGATATAAGCCACCATTATCGGTGAGAAGTAGGCGGGGTGAGGCGATTTTGAGGTTTCATACAATATTGGTGCCAATATTTGTCCAATATCCCCAGTATTTTGTGCCTACTTTAGGCGTCGTTTTCTTTATAATACACGTAGTTGGTTCAAATATTCGGCACAGTTTTATAGGGTTGGGCATATTATTACGGTTGCAAATGTTATGTTCATTTTAATGTTGGGTCTGTCTGTACATTTCTGATAGGCAAATAAAATGCCTGTGACTTTTAGCGTATAGTAACAAATTAACTGCAGATAATAGTTACTTCCTTGTGTTTTATGTGAATACGTTATGTACATACATTACGAGTAATATTTTCTTTGAACCTATTATATTATTATATCCAACGATTACAAATATACAAAATTCTTTGATTCTTTAGCTATCGAGTAGTGTAATTAAGTTTTGGATGTATGTGATAGATATGTAGCTATACAGCATCAAACTGTATTCCCAGTTTTAAAATATTTGTCATCATCACTGTACTTCCACTATGAAAGAAAATTGAGACGTACTAAAAAAAAAATATGTAACAACCTATCAAATGTCACTGCTTTCATTTTTATAGAAGGAAGTTATAATGCCAACAACCTGGCATTGTTCGGTGCGTAAAACAAATTCATATTCGCCTTTGACATGTTTACTAATGGAAATAACCCTTATCAGTTTTCAAATATTGAATATTTATTAGGAAAATTGTATGTTACAATAAATCAGTATTTGAAAGGTTTAATTTAATACTGAGACCTGACGCAATAAATGGGTTTGATGATTATTGCATTGTTAGTGTGTGCAGTTCGAAATTGCGCTTGTAAACGTTTGCCCTGTTTAGCACGTGTGTACTAGATGCTAATAGGTATACCACTACCAAAGTACTTTGCAATATTTAAATAACAAAATATCGATATATTATTTCTTATCTTTAAATGGTTTCAAACAAAGTTTCTCTACACATCCATTGACTATGTTTATTTCTTCTAAACTGCTTATGAAATGGGTATTTTTATGTTATGCACATATTTAAATGAATCCCACTTCATACTAATATCAGAAATGCGAAAGTTTGTGAGTATATAATATAGATGATGTAATATGGATGTTTGTTACTCGTTCACGCAGAACAGCTCCAACGGTCTTACATAAAATTTGGCACACAGATAGTTTATTACCTTTATTAACAAATAGGATACTTTTATCCCAGAAAAAATATTAGGTTCCCGAGCGATCGTCTAAAAATATAAAATATTGGGCGCCGTGGGGGAACCATCGTCGTCCTAGCGATAAAGATGTCGGGCGTTATAATACTCAATATGACATATATAATTAAAAAACACAGACAAAGTCGCGGGCACCAGCTAAGTCATTGATTCAAAATAATGAAAAATACGAACTTCGAACGCTTACATAGCTTACGATGGTTGAACATTTATTTTAGTTCGTCGGTATTCAATATAGATTAAAATCACCCCTTAGACAAATGTACCCAGGCGAAGGGCTAGCCCTAGTTAGACGCAATTTAATATGGATTTAGTTGAGTAAATTTTTATTTAAAGTTATTAGTTGCTCACATTTATAAGAGATATAAATAACAAATTGCAGAACAACAAAAACAAATAATAACATTTGAAATTAGAATTACGTATGAATTAAATAAATTGATAATCGGCTCAGGACCACAAACAAATATGACCTTAATTATAAAAATGCTTTGTAAGTATTTATCAATTTGAAATAATTCTCTCTCGTTATGTTCAAGAATACGAGAATACAAGCCATATGTTTTGTAATACATTTGAATGAAATATGCAAAGAGAATTGATTTATTTCCAATAAAAACCAAAAAAGAGGGGATTTAATTTTCACTTCAATAGTTGAATTCATATTATTCACATTATAAATTGTACCTTATTATTTCTAAATTATGGCTCTATAAAAAATCTTTGATCCTTTAGCTATCGAGTATACCCCGATTTTGTTATCATCAGTTTTCTAAATTGCCTCCCACTATGGAAACAATTTAAACACGTTGCACGTCAAAAGAATATCCCTGAGTATAAAAACGATCTATAAATAAATTTAAAGGTGTCATTATAACCAAACTCCTCTCGAAAGTTACTGATTATTTAAACGACAATGAAGTCTGGATTTAAAGCTTGGATTCGGAGCTCATACTATGTTTTGTTTAGTATTGTATATGGACTTTGATTATGTTTGTATTAAGTGTACCTAATTGTTGTAATTTTATATTTTAAAGATGACAAAAAGAATAGTATCCTGAGTTTCTTTAGGGGTTTCTTCTCAGGATCGTCATCTTGGCTTTTTTACGAAACCCTGGTAAATTTAAATATAAATTTATAATGACGATCATAAGAGTTTCTTGAGAAACCTAATTGATAAATAAATCTTTTGATTTTGATGGTTGCTAATAAAAATATTTAAAACCTATAGTAGGGATTACACGTAGATACTAACGATACTTATACAGATTCATGTTATGTACCTATACTAGGCAACTCAGCCGTTACGGTACGTGACGGGGCGTCCATAAGAGCCTATATTTGGATCGTTACTCGCCTGGACTTATGGTGCCCGAGGGTACTTCGTGCTATTCGTCTGCTGTAATATAGGGGGTCAAAATTTGTACAGGTTCATCGAGGACCTATACACGCGATTGTATAAGAGTAATTGGGTAAGTTGACCTAGCGTCACTGGAAACGTGGCTTAGTTTGCTTAGAAATTAGTTTTGATTATGCGACACGGCAATAATGGTCTAATTTGAGTATTGGCGTCATAAACAAATCTGTTACACTTTGTAGAACAAAGTTGTCGTTAGAATATTTCTGTTTGTCTGTTAAGTCCTTTTCAAACTACGCCACTGAGTTTAGTTCGGTTGAGTTTTTTTACAGTAAAAAGTGATATGCAGTTCAACGGTTCCTTGATTCTTTTGATAATACTCTTTCCTTTGGTGAAAACCGTATCAAAATCTTGTTGTTCCGCTGTTTTTCCTGATTTTTCCCAACTCCTTCTCCTTCTAAATCACCTGATTTGATTTTATAATAGGTATCTATATATTATACATTTAGCTTGTCTCTGTACTAAGATTTAATGTTAGTAGAAAAAACGTTAAAATACAAAGGTTAGAAACATGTAGGTAATTTTTTTATCCAATTGTAATTTACATAAGCTTTTCAGTTTATTTTTTTGTATTTTACAATGCTTTAAAATAAAATGTATTGAAACATAACAGATTACTTATCACATTGTACCGTTATACTTGTAAACCGGTATTTTTGAGAGCTTCAAAAAAAAACCTTCACAAAAACAATTTTATTCAAATTACGCGACCTAATTGTTCAAAAATTATATATATCTATATATGTATGTAATCTTTGCACGAAAATAAAAAAGTAATGGAGTATAATGTGAAGAAATGATGTTTCATTATAATTTGTAGCACGCAATAGAAGATTGTGTCAAACGACATTTTCACTTTCATATTGAAATTGGACTATTGTTTCTTTTCTCACCATTACCATCTAAGTACAATAAGGAATGACCAGTGTCTATACATCCGCCAAAAGAAATATAATTAAGGCAATGTCCAAATAGTCATCAGCTTTGAAAGAAAGCTCGACACTAGCGACTAATGAAAAAGCTTGAAGTTTTAACAAAATCCTCTAGCGTACCTCCCCGCTTCGCATGGATGCATTTTTTCTACATTTTATGTAGAAAACCTTTCTCGTTTATCATTCTTTGCATTAGTGAAAGTCGCATCAAACCGTTGGATGGTTTAGATTAGATGAAGTTAGCGGAGATACAGTCAGAAAACAAAGTAGCATTGCGCGTCTGTCTGTATGGCCGCTAACTCCTCCTAAACCACCCAACGGATTTTGATATAGTTTTTACCATCAGTTAGACAATTTTCATGGAATTTTCATATAATAAAATATAATAAAAGCTAATTAAGTTTTTTTCCTCATTAAGCGGGTCGTTAGTGGTGTATAAAATAATAAATGCTGATGTTCAACTATTAGTATCTAAGTTAATTTTCTGATGCGAGAATATTACTAAATATTTTCCCATTCACGTTTAAAGGTAATCGAATCGGAATCAATTTTATTCAAGTGCGTCATAAGTCAATTTAGATTAGCTACACATATTTAACAACAGTTCTACGATCTGTTAATTACGTTGAACCCAATTCAACTAGTTTAAAGACGACGGTTCGATCCCAATCGAAGTGTATCGGACATTTCAACTGTCATATTAACATTCACACAGAAAAAATATTTCGATTTTAACGACAGCATTTAATTGAAGCCAAATTAAAAGTTGAATTGGTTATTTTATACGCTTGGCTTCTGTACGACAAAAAATCCGTTTATAGAGCTAATCGTCTACAACTTTATTCGAAACATGTCAAATATACCAATCAAGGTGACAGTCTAGTTTACGGGCATACCAATGTAACTTAACTAAGCAAGATTTAATTAAAAACGTGTAGCCCAAATTAAGTGGACGTGCCGAGACTAGAATTTACGACGCCGCTAAAACAGAGCCCAGCAGAGTAATATTTTACATCATTCCTAATAAGAAAATTATGTAAATCAGTACGATTATAATAAATAATCCAGACCGAAACGAGGAATACATTATTGATACATATTTACTCGTTGTTTTATTTCAACGAACTAATATGTCTAAGAATAAATGAATTTTAGACAATCTTGTTGAGTGGGTACCAATTTATGTTCGAAGTCAATGGGTTCAAGTTTAACTAAGGATCATCTGCGGATTTGCTCCCGCAAACTTTAATTTTTTTTTTTTACAAAATTTAAATTAGTCTAGATAATTATAATAGTACCAATGATTTATTTATTTATTTATTTATTTATTTATTTATTTATTTATTTATTTATTTATTCTTTATTTATTAAAACACTAGCTGTGCCTGCGACTAAGTTCGTTTTTTGGCAATCACACAGGAACCTAAATATCAATATCAATATTAATCAAAATATGGGTCTATGCGAACCAGTTCTATATTTACATATTTACCTAAAACTAAAACTCAATATAAGAATGGACCCTGCGGCATTGTACCAAGGACGCTGGCAGCATTTCCTCGTTGAATGGCCAAACTAATACGTTGGCCGAGGAAAGCGCCAGCTTTTCGGTCTCCCGTCGCATCAATAAGCCTCTTCGAAATATCTTTGAAAAGGCCCATTGCTGCAGGCCGCCACGGACCGAGTGTCTCAACTCCGAATGGTACAAAACTATATTCGGCGCCGAGGCCACTATATTTAAGAATTTTGTTTTTCTCAGCCGCCTCTGCTGCGGTTGCTGCCTTTGTAGATGTTCCATGGAGATGCGAAGGGGCTACTGTGTCTACACAGGTAGCATCCCACACCAGCACTCTACCCAATCTCCATGGAATCAGAGACATCCTATCCGGTCTCCTACCATCGTTTCTCAATATACCTGAGGGCTCTAAAATGGCTGGTACATTGGCTGACGCAAGAGACCGGCGGAGGATGTCGTTTAAGGCAGCATGCCTCGAAAAGCGATGTTATATGTTAATCTAGGTAAGAAACTATCTGTGTGCCAAATTTCATCCAAATTTCTTAATTCATATTTTTGTGATTGAGTAACAAACATCCAAACATATATAATAAAATATTATTTGGATACTACAAATATCCTTACAAGTAGTCTTAGCGCTATATTATAGCATAACTTGATCACCTAGGTATCTATTTAATTAAATAGACGACAGTATCGGTACCTCACCTATTCTGTGCCTTTGTGATTTCCCCTGAGTAGGTACCTACAGTGGAAAAGATCTATATTAAGATCTATCTATAATAATAAATACCTTCTATATTAAGAAAACTTGGCAAACGCGTCATTTGTGCCTTCCTCAATAGGTCAGTATTTCAATAAAATTGACGATTGTTCAGAACAAACAAACAGACATAGAATCAAACACAGTGTGTAAAATCTTGACTTTTTATTTTGTTTTTCATTTTCGTAAATAAAAATATGAAACTACAAAAAAAATCTTTTAACTAACAAACACTTAGATTTATATTTAGTGTATACATTATATAATTAAATATTTCAGACTGTCATCTAGACTGTTCTGAGTAATGTTCTCGTATGGAACAGCAAAAACGAGTTGTAGATAAAAAAAAAACATTTTGAAATTAAGTTGTGTTAATGTATGTAAAAATGACAACAAATTAATTGGGTGCGAGATTTATAGTTGAAAATCACATAAAAATGCTAATGGTTTTCGTACAATGTTTTGGTTGCAAGAACAACATTTGAAACGAGTTTGATCTGAAAGTTTACATTTAATGTAAAATCTGTTAGATAAAGTAGCTTGTTCTTTTTACATTTACAATTCGTAAGTGCATTTTTACAGGCACTGTCGTAAATTCTCTATTCAGTAGGTGTTCTGCTTATTTATTCTTAGATAACGACAAAATTTATTGATTGCATATCAAGTTTTTGAATTTATCTAATATTCATTATTATTCAGTTGTATTTATTACCGTTATAAACATTCGTCTATCTATAACCTAACCAAAAAATTTAATCTCTGTACCTACTTGTTATATATATTATTACTAGTGGCCCGCTCCCGGCTTCGCCCGGGGTGCTTTTTTGCAATCCAGCCGATAAATTTCTTTAAACCGCCACCTGTGAGAACCTTATGGAACTCACAGATAAATAATTGCTGTATTGAATAAGTATCAACAGATGGCGCTATGTTAATAATATATGATTAAAAAATAATAATAAACAAAATGAGATATAAACTATCCTATCTTTTAAGTTGGACCAAATAACAGATACTTATGAAGTTTGATCAAAGTCGATTCAGTAGTTTCAGAGTTTATCGCGAACATACATCGTGACACGAGATTTTTATATATATAGATTTTATACTTAGGTACTAATATTATAAACGTGAAAGCAGGCCTCTTTCACTTCATGTACTTGCGCGCGCTAAGTGCCTACGCGCCGCTGTACTTTCCAAGGTACACATCCATGCGGTTGCCACCGACGCGAGCGCGCGCATTCACATTTATTTTTTTCTTCTTTGATCTCCGCCAGGAGTAATTGTGTTCCGTGTCTTTGATTTACATTTCGGAAAGAATAATAGGTATTATGCCTCGTAATAACATTTCTTTAACAACATTTTAGTTAACAACATTTCTTTATCTGTCACAACTCCCTGTAACTAAATAAAACTATTTTAACGGATTTAAGTTGTGTATTGATTTTTAATAAACCCAACTACCACGGCTGCTATAAAGGTGTCGAAACGATGGGTTTTGTTATAAAGCAATACACAATTTAAATCTGTAAAAACAGTTTTATTTAGTAACATAACAAATACTTACTTTACTCAATACTTACATACTTTACATAAATACTCTCCGCCGTTGTTCAAAATTTTTTTCACTATAGAACAATAATGTATCGCCAAATAATTTTATGTCGAGAACAATTTAGCAGCGAGCTCTCCGACTATTTCATCAAAACTGGATGTTTGTGTTGTGTGGATTTGTGGACTAATGATATACACAATTTAAGCTTTTTTATTTGGTCTCTTCAGTGGAAATAGGAATAAGTACCTACCAATATGAAAACCTTTAGGTACCTACAAGGTTTTTTATCATTGCTCGTTACCTACTAGTACTTATTTACATCTTAAAAATCATGTTATTCTGATCAACTTGAACTGAGAAGTTGTAAGATTAGTTACTAGTTAATTACTTAATAAATAGTTACTAGCGGCTTAATTAGCTTTGTATTTTGGGACGGCCTAGAAAAACTCAGTAGTAGTAGCCCTGACTTTATTACTATTACTTCAATGTCACGCGGGCGCGTGCGGCTGCAGAGCAATAACAACTCAACGTTTGAACTATAAGGTATATTTTTCCGCTAAGCAGTTGGCGAGGCAAAACGGTAGGCATTTAAAAAAGTTGTGATGGTCTTTTTGTTAGGGAGTGATTTATCTGTTACGGTAGTGGTAGTAACTACTTATTAATCTGTGGTGAAAGTTACTCTGTCTGTCTGTCTGTTTTCACGATTTAATTACTCGACCGATCATCGTGAAATTTTGCATAGACGTTGTCAGTGATACAAAAATAATGAAAGAATAATAAAAACCTTTACTAAAAAAAATGTTCGTGTGATCGTCTAAAAATAAAAATCCAATGCCTGGCAAAAGTATAACAGCAATAAATATGTCAGGCGTTATAGGTATTACTTACTCGCTGGTGTCCGCGACTACGTCCGCGTTGAAAAAGAAAATAGGTAGGTATTAGGGAATGCAACACCGGGATACCGGGATCCCGCACCATTTTTGCGGGACCAGTCCCGCGCCTAATCGTGCGGGATCCCGCGGGATTTGCGGGACTGCGCAGCGACATACGGCACGTGATGTTCGGCACGCGGAAGCGCGCGAACTGAGTCGGCCGGCTCGCGAAAGATGTCGCGAAAGATGTTGTTTTTTTGTTTATTTGTAATAGTTATTCTTATTTCTAATTAGTGACTGATTTGATTACTTATAAATAGTTTCACTTTAACAAAACTATTGAGACGCTATGTTTTATGTGCATTTGCGCAGCTCCTTCCTAAATAATGGATAGTTGTTTTTTGTTTGTTTGTATTGTAATAATAGTTTTTGACCTTTGTTTGAAGGAAACTGTTATTTCTGATTAATTATTTGATTACTTAATAAATAGTGTCAATAATATTTTTAGTTTCATTTTAAGTTCTATGGGCTCGTTTATGATACAGGATTCTTCTCTTTTTTCAATGAGTTTCAAAAAACATGCGGGATCCCGCAAATACCTGGATCCCGCGGGATTGAACATCTCAATCCCGCGGGATCCAGCAATTGAAATTTTGCTGCGGGATTGCATTCCCTAGTAGGTATATATATGAGTAATATAACGCCTGACATCTTTATCGCTGTGACAACGGCGGCGCCACCGTCGTAAAAAGTATCCTATATATTAAAACCAGGTAACATCCTACCTGTGTGCCAAGTTTTATCCAAATCCGTTTTACCGTTTTATTGTGAATAAGTAACAAACATCCATCCATCCTCACAATATTTGGCATTTATACTTATTTTATAATTCTAGTAGGATATTTTTATTTTACGACGTGGACAAAATCGCGGGCACCAGCTAGTAATTAAATAAAACAGAAAGCTTTGTTGTGAGATGTCAAAATTCTTTTAATTTTGAACCCTCCCGCTTTCACCATAGAGGCGTCATTTTTGTACTTCAACCGTTAGTAGCTGCGCACGCGTATTATTTGCGACCAGGTGTTGAACTGACAAAACAATCGCTCGACCCTCAACAGAGAACGGGGCGGAGAGCCCATTCATAAAAATTTATAAATTCCACCAAAAAAGCGTGAAATAAAAAAAAATGTTCTCAGAGACTGCATAGGTGGGCAATATTTTATAATATTAACTATGTGGAGATTTGAAGAATGGGTGTATTTTTAAGATATAATTATTGAAATTGATGTTGTTATAGGTTTCCTTCAGATTTTAATATTTATATCTATACTATTTTATTTATACCTTTTGTAACAGTACCTATATATGTTTTGATTTGATGGTGGTTAGGTACCGTGGGCTATATACATTAGTAATGCCACGGAGGTTGCAAGCGCGTTGCCGACCCTGACGGGATAAAGGTAAGGGTTGGTCCCTTACCAGTAGATGGAAGAATTAATTGTCTCTGGCATTCTTCTGTGAGGGTCTGTGTGGGTCTTTCCACTTTTTCCCAACTGAGCACTAGAAAAAAGTTCTTCGGCGAGTTTAGTATTATAATTTAATAAAAAAAACTATAATAACTTAATTAAGTCGATTTACGTTTATTTCAAAAATATTTCCTTCAGGTAAGTAATTAGGTATATTATTATACAAAATGAAAGAGGTTTTTGTGGACTAAATTTATAGTAAATCATTGTTAGAGATTTCTTGTTTATAGAAATATTTTTTAGTTTATACTAAATAAATAAAAAAATAAATAACAATTTTCTGGAAACACAAGAAAAAATCCCAAAAATAATTCTCACATATAAATCCACTCTGTGTAGATCCGACCATAATTATAGGTACCTTAGGCACCTCTTTAAATCAATAACATTTTTAGTTTAATATTGTATAAGTTATAATTATTTAAAACTTATGTTAAATGACAAAATGTCCAGTACCTTTGCAATACAAACTAACGCATGCTGGACATACATGACCGGTTTAACAGTATCTAACCTTGAAAGATAGCAAAAAATTCACCTATCACAATAACCTAATGGTTACATTGTGTTGTGTTTTCATAAGCCTCAAGGACTGCCTTTAATACACCACTGGCATCGCAGAATCAAAGATCGCAACGCTTCGTCTCACTTCAATGCAAATAATTAGGTGTAAGTATATCTTACAATTTGCCAAGGGAATCCATTGTGTTCTTTGTATTGTAAGTGGATAACGTTACCTATAAAGAGGCAGCCGCATGACACTGCTTCTACGTGTGTGTATAATGTTATTATTCGGAGCCGCATCTGTCACAAAGGCCGTTGCGTTCGTAATTTTACAGTTTAATCAGCGTTAAATGCAGACAAAGTCGCCGCGGCCGACGCAAAAAGTGTTCTGAAGCTCAAGGAATTTTGAATTCATAAATCATGTAGCTGTCGATGAAGAACATGCACCCGAATGTGGGAGATTCCTATAGAATAAATTGTTGTGTGGTCACGTGTTGACTAATTTAATGTTTAAGTTGAATTCAATGTGATACGATTACATTATAGTTCATTAAGTACTACAGCATATTTGGTGTTTATTGTACTATTATTTTGAGAATATACCTAATTTTTAGCGAAAAGTATATTTTGATAATTTAATATTTAGCGAATGTATAATATTTAGCGAACAGGATGTTATGAGAACGAAGCGACATATTTGTGATTTTTTTTGAAATGAATATATATAATTACCTACTTTTTCTACTTTTGGAACATGTACACCTTTGTTTAACTTAACGAATGAATTATTGAAACAAAGTAAACCTAGTAATTTAGTGTTAATTACGCTACTTTGCACAATGAGAATTTCTCTCTCAAAGTAACCACATTTCTTCTAATTTAAGCGAGTAGAGGTACATTAGAAAAAAAAACTTAAGTGGTACAGAGTTGTTAAAAAATAATCAAGCGATTATATATACGGTGGCTAAACAATAATAATACATACAGCATTTGTTGTAGTCTAAATTTTTTTTCGAATCCTTTAATCATATCCGAAGGTCACATGTAAATAGTTTACGCTGCATATTCTTCCTACTCTTGTACTTGTCTACTTATCTTGTATAACTAGCGTATATACCTACATGGATATGCATTTTAGTAAAAAGTAGTTATTTTGACATTACAAACATACACTTCTATTTAATATATTAATAGTATAGATACTGAAATCGTCACAGATTTTTACAAAAGTCTATTAAAGAATGAATTTTAATGATATAGAATGTCAGAGGATACGTTTTCAACAAACGATTATGTCAGTCAGTGTATCTTCAAGTAGAAAAAAAAACAAAAAAGAAATAATACACGAAGCTTTAATGTCCAGACCAATTATGCAGACTAAACTTCAAAGGTAAGCTACACTAATTCTTATGGAAATAATAATGTAAGACAGAAAGAGACTTCATTCACGAGCTTACAATGAGATATGTCATCTATTATGTCTCATTGTAAAGTGACCACTTAGTGTGGAGAGGAAATAATTTATTCAAAGCGTACTTCACTCTGTCCTACCCTGCCACTTTAAGAGCGTCTTCATTGACGTGCTTAGAATAAATTTCGTCATAATAAAATGTGTTTTGGTAATTTTTAAAACGCAAACATTATTTGCTTACTGTGGTAATTAAATTAACTTTCCCCTACATTTTAATTAAATATTCTCAATTAATAATTGAGAATATTTAATTAAGAATTTAAGAAGAAATTGAGAATACATAGGTAGGAACTCAAAAATATTACAATAATAATTACATGTGATTGTAACTTTTTCTACTAAGCGAGAATCGCATGTATAAGAACTGACCTACCACTCTATGGCGGTAATCGCATGTTATGTCATCTTAGATGCGATTAGGTATATGAAATTGTAATTTTGTGTTGAAATGTATATTAATATGTATATCCTACTGATATTATAAATGCGAAGGTTTATGAGGATATATGGATGTTTGTTACCTGCTTTTTTACTTAAAAACAAATTTGGAAAAAAATTGGAATAAGTCAGTTTATTACCCTGATTAACATAGAGGATACTTTTTAGGTTACAAAAATGTTAGGTTCTCGAGGGATCTCTAAAAATATAAAAAAATTGGACGCCACTGTCGCCGTGGTGGCGCGATAAATATGTTAGATATGTATTTTCTCTGGTGTTATATTTTTTATTTTTCAACTTGTACGAAGTCGCGGGCACGAGCTACTATTAGTCATATTAATTTGTTATTTATAAAAATAACATTTTTATTTGCTATTTAACAGTTACTTAGTTCAAGTTAGTAAAAAAATACTATTTTACTTCTTCACACTCATTGGGCTGTAAATAAAATTTTCGAATCCATAAAAAAAAACACTTAATTAACCGGCTGAACAAAGGGACCCAAACTAGATTTAGTGTATAACTGATAACTACTTAGCTAAAACCGGGTTACATTCTGCAAATAATATAAGCTGATTTTACGTTTAAATTCCTTTGCGATTTATCTACATACGAGCTGCTTTATTGGCTCCGAAATGTTTTGTTTTTTCTTCGTTAACCAGCCGTACTAAACACCATATGTGTTCAGCCACGGTTCAATACAGTATGCGACCGAGACATACAATCCGTTAGAGCATAAAACTTACTTTGTTTTGAATGCCCTTCTATTGTATTTCAACCCTTTCTTAAATCCTGTTTAATCTAATGCCTCCTTTTCTCTTCTAATACCTTCTGACGCCACTGTCATTTCAAGCTATTGTAGAGTATTTATTTTTCGAATTCATAGACAGCTGACATCACAAAATAACTTAAGGCGCCAACTTTTTGTCTGGTAAGGTGAACTTTGCAACTGTATGTGACTTATCTGATTTTAACTTAATTATAACGCTTGTCTATAGCAACTGCACATACATTACAGTATTACTGTGTATGGGTAGGGAGAGATTTATTGCGAACTTGCCGAGTCAGTTAGTAAGTATTGCTTGATTTTTTTTTTGTTTCTCTTCGCGTTTGATCTTGCTCTAACGTATTTTCAGTACTCATTAGTTTGATGCAAATTGTGGTGTTACTTTTTCATTAATTAATATTAATATTTTTGTAGTACCTAATTAATAAATAACATTATGTAATAACTTATAATTTTATTAGTATTTCGAGAATTTGTAACATGAACATACACATTTATAATATATCACGTTCCACGACTGAGCATAAGCCTCAATTTAAGCAGGTATGCGCTACAGAACTCGTGAGAGTTGACAGGAATTTGCAATGTTTTTAAAAATTGCTAATCTAGTTTTATCAACACATTATCTGAGCCCGCGACTTCGTAAGTACGCACTGTAGTTCGTTTTCTGTGTTCTGTGCACTGGTTAGGTTAGTTCCTGTGGGACCTAAAATTTTTCCAGGGTATAAAATAGTTTCCAGGTAACTGAGTGCCAAATTTCATTTCAAGTCCGTTTGTTTCCGAAATTAGCGTGCACAGACAAATAGATAAAGTGACAAAAGTTCTAAAAAGTATTTTCTGATCTCGGCAATATATTGTACAAAAAAATAGATATACACAATTTTTTTTTTCAATATATAATGTCCATATAAAACATAATTAGACTTTATAACAACATATTCTTGTATAGTCTGGATCCACCTTCATAATACAATTATTATTTGTTCTAACTATTATTTATAACGTTATTAAGAAAGTTCCTATTATTGTTTTTCTGTTGTTGAAACATATACACATAAGTATCATACTAACTGTTGCACGCGACTTCGCCTGCGTAACTTTATATATTATACTCGCTGATAACGTAGCTTTCTATACAAACATACAACTATTCCCTACATAATATTAGTATAGATATCTCACTAGCCTCGTATTTTTATATTTGATAAATCTAATAGTTGTTGTTTATGTTCCACTATTTATTACTTATATCTTAGTAGATAACGTAGAACGATACGTGTGTTAGTCGTATCTGTACGTTAATTACTAAATGTCAGTGGAACTGGTCTCGGTATAGGATTTAAAATTAAACTATAACAGGCCGGTCGAAATTTTTATTTGGATCTCAAGTTGTGTTAACTCGAAGTCGTAAATTTGTTTTTAATTGATTACCGCTAATTCACAAAGAAGCGGTCTGCCTTCAGTCTTTAATTACATTTATGGCGATTACAATCTCACAGTGTGGTTGTAGGAAAGTTTGGCTTAAGAAAATTCCAATTAATTAAGTCGGTTGTATTTAATGTACATATTTTATTAATAAAGTTATGCAACGCTTTTAAACAATTATTAACTTTAAGGTTCTTTCTCATTAAAGTGGATGTCTTTTCAAATGTTTTTAACTAAGTTTTGCTGGTGGCTTAGTTCTCTCGAATTATTGTTCAATTTATTTCATAAATAATTCTAATTATTATCGTATTATGTAGAAAGAAAGAAAACATTATAGACTTTTAAAAATTGCCATAAATAAATACCAAATGAATACAAGTGAATACTACTCATCTTAAGCTGAAACATTGTTACAGCTCTGATTTTCAGTTCTACATCGGAACATCTATACCTACTAATATTATAAAGAAAGAAGATTTGTATTTGTGTATGTTTGTAATGGATAAACTCAAAAACTACTAGACCGATTTTGGAAATTCTTTCACCTGTAGAAAGCTACATTATCAGCGAGTAACATAGACTATATTTTATAAAGTTACGCTGGCGAAGTCGCGTGCAACAGCTAGTATAAAATAAGTTCGCTGTCTGCTTCTGGCTGTTTCTCCGCTAACTCCTTCTAAACCATAAGCGATAACCTGAGATAAACGAGGAAGATTTATTTATATAACTTGCAGCAAAAAATTGCACCCGTCCGAAGCCGGGCCGGGTTGCTAGTTTAATTTGAATTCAACTCCTCCTTATTATCCTATAACCAGCCTGCCTAAAGTCCTTTACATTATAATTTATTTTTAATAATTTTATTAAATTGAAAATTTAATAAATGTTCGAATAACTAACCATTTATAAGTCTACTTAAAAATGTGAAATACTTTCTCTATGAATATATTTGCTTCAGAATATTAAAGCGTCAATTTAGCTACAAGATGACAAGTAAGTAAGAAGAGCAACCAATTTAAAGTAAGTCATTAAACAGGTGCAGTGAGCAAAATAGAGCTATTAATTTAATATGAAATATTACTTTGGCGCAGTTCATTCCGTCATACGCGTAAGAAGGCTGTCTCTAAATTCAATTTAAAGTTAACATGTTATTTATACTTTGAGAACACTGTTATGATTCCTATCGTGATGCATTGTATTTTCACATACTATAGATTCCAGCAATTAACGCCAATGACTTGTAACATTATCATCGCACGATTATAATTAAGCTTCCATTTATTTCACGTTATATAATGAATTTATAAATACAATATCATTAAAAATATTGGTACAGTAATGTAGGTTTTGACAACAAAATAAAATTCAATGATATTCATACATTTGTGGTTTTTGATGTTTAAGTAATTAATGGGATACGATACCGTAATTTGGACAGTCATGGAAGCACTGGTCCACAAGCTAAAATTCGCCTAGCAGTTATGAAGAGATTGAGATAGTCCAGTTTATGAACGGGGACTACGTTTGAGGTAAGCGCAGCGTATAACGCAAATAGGCAAGTTGTGACAACAACCTGGCAAATTTGCTGGCAGCAAATAGGTGCAAAATATTGTAAGCTTACCTGTCCATCACACATTCAGATAAAAAAATATTGTTTTAGATAAAAATAGAAGGAACTAAGTTTGACAAAATACTTTTTAATGTCGATTCATCCTTTGTCACAGTCGTCTATGTTACGTCATTACCCAAAACTCATTTGAGAGCAAATGGCCCTTCAAGGCATTCGTCCCTAATTTTAATGACACGATTTTTAACACATCAATCCTTTCGCCTTGTACGCTGCTTATTCCCTTGTTATTTCTTTCATCCTGCTCTTTAACGTGTATAGCGTAGGCAGCAAATAGTGAATGTATTATCTATTTTGTCTTAGTCGTGACAATAATTAATGACTGGATTTAAACGCTTCCTCACGCCCGTGACATTAACATAAATAGAATGTTCTGCATTCGCTTCAACCAGCCCCTTTGATTCTCTTATTTTTAGCTCAGCCGTTTTAAATTTTGTACAATAATTTGCTGGTAGTGGATGTACTACTGTACAGCACTTTGATGTTTTGTGTTCAACGGCATCTGTTAATTTTCAGCTTAATACGGCCATTAAGCTTCATTGACAGTCCTTATTTTACTCTGTAATTTCAAACAGTTAAATCACTCAATTATTGAATATATTTTGCTTGGGACGGGTAATGTTTAAAATTCCATTATTGTACTATTAACAGTTTTGTTAATTGGCTTTACTAGTAGTACTAATTGTTAACCAGTTTTCGACGTTATTTTATTTGAAGACTCCAAAATATTCCAAAGTTTATTATCTTAAGAAGCAAAAATGAGTCGTATTGAATATTTTTTTTTTAATTTTTAATAATGAGAATTTCTTTATATCGAACTAGATAAAAATTAATGTTTGTATTCTAGTTAAGAAAAGCAACAAAAAGCTAGATATGATTTTGCATGACAAGTAATAAATTAAACTATTTCTGTGACTGAGGTGTTTCTTTTTTGCTACCGCTCCTAAAAACTTTAAATTAATAAAAAATGAGAGCTATAGTATCGCTGCATTATATGTTTTTGAAATGTACGATAACTTGACAATAATTGAAAACGTATTTTATTAAAGAAAGAACATATTTAATTTGTAACAAATCTTAAAATTTACCAATCGAATTGTCGGTAAAAAAGAAGAACGTACCCAAAAACATTTCTATGAGCTTTTTCTTCACACCAACAGTTAATCACGACATCTTTTTGCACTAATCTCACTGAATCTCACTTTTTTAAAGTTTCATAGTTATAACAAAAATATTAAAACAACGTTTGCAAAAAGAAATTTAACTAATTAATTGAAATAGTTAAATGAAAATGCGATTCTTCGTCTCTCATTTTGCAAATCATTGATATAAAATACCTGTGTAAGTATCAGAACAAAGGATACCTATTCAATAAGACAAATACGTTGGTGCCAAGATGATCATAAAGCAGGCGATTAATGAAAATAGCATCTGAGAGGCGTTTAACAAAGAAACAATGGTGCTCGGAGTAACAAGTATGAACTGGAGACACGTGCGGAACCACGTGATATATTATAATCAGCTGTTATATTGTCTTGCAGCTTGCTAATGTTCTCTAGACGTGTACCTATTGTATGAAGAGAATTAACTTTTAGATAAACGTATAAGAACTACTATCGCAACTGATTCACCTCATCCCTCGTAAAAGTAAAAAAGTACATTTAAGTACCTTTGTGTCTCATTATTTAGTCATAACTTTGAAAGTCAAAAGAAGATTTATTGTTAAACATTTTTTTTAATCTCTGGAATGTTCAGTAAAGTTTCGAGTGGTTCGTCTGTCTGGGAGATTATCATTCTTATTCCTTTCTTTTGTAACTCAAAATGTAACTATGCTTAATGTATTAAAAATTTAACTTCCATCGCTTTTAGTTTAAGAAAAGTCCTCAATCGAAACGTTTGAAATAAATACATAACGACTATGAATTTCATATTATACATTTATTCTTATGTTATAATTTACTGCCTTCTTAATATAAGTGTATAAGAAATTCCTAATTTTATTCTATAACGTAAGATAATTTGATACTAAAATAATGAGTCTGAACATACTTTAATGTCCAGGCTGAGGTGCATTGTATCATCATCGGCTCTGTGATTCTTATTTAGTTCGTAGTCTAATAGTACTATTATAATATAATGATTATTTATTAGTAACAAGTAAAAGTTAGTACAACCATACAACTACCGGGAACCCAGCAATTCATACAAGAACTGGGCCAGTTGATCTATAAAGACATGGGATTTGTAAGTTATTCGACCTTCTAGTTAATGATAAAACCCTCAATATCCCCAGTGAATGTGTAAATATTGCTATTATGTAAATATTTATTGGAGATATTCCTTTTTTATGTCTTACTTGAACCTCTATAAAACGCCCTGGAAGGCTAATCTATCTTTTATCTTTTCTCTGTTCTCTATAAAATTTTATTACATTAAAAGATTATGTTAGATAATGCATAAATAATAAGGCACTCTCATTCCAAATATAAAGAGAGCATTAATTAGCAAAACATGAAACATGACACTAGAGATTCATATCTCAAAGTTGTTAATAAAACCAAGTTAATAAAGCTCCTCATGCCTCACGCGGAGGACATAAACAAGGATATCTCACTGCAACCGTTATTTTAGCATCTTCGCAAGCTACTGATACACTAGCCAGACCCCCAATGCATTTAACATTGATTTAACACAAATTATTGTGTATTATTTGCACTTACAGAAAACAAGTGCAAATTCGCAACTCAGGCTCTGAAATACAAATGTTATTTGTTGACACCGAAATGTTATTATTTTGCTAATTTTTGGATCAAATATATATAATATTCTATATGTATGATCCAGGTTGCTTCTGACCAGTCTATTGTAAAATTATGGGGAGGCCTATGTCCAGCAGTGGACGTCTTGCAGCTGAGATGATAATGATGAATTGATGATGATAGATATAATAAAATCGTAAATCGACCGTGTAAGATATTTAAAAAAAAAACATTAATTTTTACACGTATGTACTTATATTACCGAGAGTTTTTAGAATTTATGTCTGTTTGTCTCCGCTTTTGCGCACGCTAATATCAGAACAGATTGGAGTTTTCGCTTATCTATTTTAGCAAGCTTCCTGTAACATTTAGTGTTTGTTTATTAGGTTGTTTAGGTTTACAAATAAAAAAGTTATACCTAAATACCAAGACTACTACGAAAACGCGTACGAAGTTGCGGACACATCTAATTGTAAGTTAGCTAGAAGAATTCTTAGATTATAACAAGATGGTATTTACATAGTATTTTTTTAAAGATATTTTATATGCCTACTATTCTTATTAAGACTTCTTAATAGGAAGACTATAAATACTTACCTCTACTGCAGAGAATTAGCAAGACTTAATTATCTTCGACTGAGCTATTTATATCGAAACACGATTAAAACTTGACACAGTGCCTTGTGTTTTGCAGTCGTTGTTGTTTTTTTTGTTGTTTAGATGTCTTTGACATAAAAGCGATAACAGTAGGTACCAAAAAAATTAAAAATCTCTTTTACTGCATACGCCTGTTAAACCTATACGTCCGGCGGATTTTAGCGTTTGGCTACGTTAAAAATTAAAGCATTTTTTTGGATATGCACGTATTCTTTGGCCTTTTTTTTTTACAAAATAAAAAGCACTTAAGTACACACGTACGTACACGTGTAATCGGTTCACAAAGTTTTTGAAGAATAATAAAATAATATTTCTTAAAATTGTATTGATTTTTCTATACATTAATCAAATACTTGCACACGTGTTTGAGAAGCATAAGTACAAGTAAAACTATAATTTGAAAAGGGATAATGTGTACTCTTCTTTACTCGAAACAAGTTCATTACAGTACGTACTGATTCGCGAACGAGATTACCGAGACCGTGAGTGGCATCTAATGTTAATGCTGGAAACGCTCAATGTGCTTGTTACTGAGACATAATTATAATAATTTTCATTTTTCACACGTTTTTCTACTGGTTCACTATAACTAAGCTATAAAGAAACAATAAGCTTCAAAAGTCACATTAAAATTTGTATGAAACTTTTCAATAAATATTTGCAATTTAAAATTTAATTACGAGTATGTACTTATTTATATGTGTTATAAATCTTATACTTTATTTATTAAACATTATGTAAGTAAAGTAATTTTTGTATGAAAGTTTAAATGAATATGTACCTTCAACTTAATATATATATATATATATTATTGTTTATATTATATATACATACACAGCCATATTTATTCTTTCATTTAGTTACTTTCTTCCATTAATTCCCACAATAGGGTTATTTTAATATATTTATAAGCAAAGTAATTTAGGACCGAACGTAGGTAGTGAGCGCTCTTAAAACAATTTGACGATATTTTGCTTTATAAACGTAGGTACCTTTCTTTGTTCCATTTATAGATTCTAATGAAACGGTAAAATTTATATATTTTCCTAAATAAATTCTCTATATGATAATATATTGCGTAGTTCCGAAAAAATTATAGCGACTTTGTTTTGTACTAATATTAGTATTCCAAGATTTTTTAGTAAGAGTAAAACATATCTCACAAAGATCGATACTCGTTCATCAATAACACTGGATATGTAGCCAATTACATTTCTCTTCGCTGTTTCACGACTTTCTCGTACGACTTCAGTAATAATATGTCCAACTCGAGTTTCTAGGAGTCAGCAAATGGACCGAACATTACGTGAGTCTGATTATATCGGTTCGATCGAAGGATGATTAGTTTGCCCTGTGGCATTGTCTGCGTTACTGCTACGACATAAAATTCTTGTAGTGATATGTGTATTATGTTTGCTTGTCTATGTTTGATAAAATCAAAATTGGGTTAAGTAATATAAATCAAAATATTTATTTATCAATTAGGTTTCTCAAGAAACTCTTACGACCGTCATTATAAATTTAAATTTAAATTTACCAGGGTTTCGAAATGAATTTCATACAGTAATTATCAACAGTGGCAGGTTAAAATTCGTTGAACAAAGCTTGTCATAATCTAGCGTGGTGTCAGCTTTATGTTATGAACATCGACAGTGCGCTTGTTTCTTCCCAAGTTTTTACGTTTTTTACTTGAGTTTTTAGGTGATAATACACAAGCCCGTCTGCAGACCATTATATGAAGAAACTATCGGGTGCCAACGAATTAGTCCGCGTTGAAAAAGAAAATATATGACTGAAAATAACGCCAATCACATGTTCAAAACCAAACACCAATGTGTTTGAAGTCAATCACATCAATCAAAACATAATATTTGAAACATTGTGTTTTGATTCAACGCCTAAGACGAAGGGACGCGGCCGAAGTCGCGGGCAAAAGCTATTTTGAAATAAAATCAAACCTCATACTTCATGCAAAAACTCAGATAATGCAAAATGCATTATCATATTATATTATCAAATTGCATATGAATATTATATTATCACCCCACAAAAACATAAAGTGGAACATTGTAAATCGAGTAAGATCCGAATTTAAATGAACTTATTTCACTACAAATTAAACAGTAAAATACAAATAAAGGCACAGAGCCGATGGACGCATTATCATCATTGTCATTTCAAAATGTAAATGAATATACAAGGTATTAATTTACACTTTAAATGCGTGCGATAAACGAAAAAGAGCCCATTACGTGTCTCACTTCGAATATCTTTAAACAAAATTTATTGATGCATAAATTATCCTTTGCAAAATCTATAATGTCAACCTTGCCCTAACTATATAAAATCACAATGTTAGGCGAGAATAAATATTTATATGGCCAATAAATTTGTAATATCGATGTGAACGTTGTCTAATATGTTAGCTATTTATTGCATTAGATTACACATTTCTATCATCAGCTAAGCTGTCTTTATAGTATTCATTTTATTGTGAAATGTTAACATTTATCTTCTTATTTATATATTTAAACCTATGTTTAAACAATTTTACAACCGTGACTTTGTTACGGCAGGCAATCTGGTGGCTACCGTAACCTAAAAACACAACCAATACCAGTATAAATCTTGTTCCTTACTGTTGTTGGTTAGTGATTTTATTATGATATAAGATAAAGGACGAGGTGATAATAGAAGGATAGGCTCTGGCATGCTTTACTCAAGCACCTAAAGGCAACAGAGGTGTTATTTCAGGGTGATCTAAGCAAGGACGTGGTATCGATATTGTAAATATAATAAAGTTATTGTAAATAACTTCGATATTGTGATATTTTTTTTATGAAAAAGATCGACTAACAGAGTGACGGACTACGTATTAATGGTATTTAGTTGGCTACTGTTACCTATATATTTACTTGAAAGATAGTTATCTACTGGACGGCTCTATAATCATCAGAAGTTTGCACATACGTAGTGACATAGACTATATTTTATAATACGAGGACGAAGTCGCGTGTAACAGCTAATGTACATAAATGTATACAGGTAATGGAACACATCAAAGAACTCGTTTCAAGGCGCCTATAATGTTTTTCTCGTAGCTCGAGGACAAATGCCCCAATTATTACATTCTCAGTCTTATCACACCCATCCAACTCGACCGTCCAACGAAATGAACAATAGGCAGGCGTAAGAAAAATGAATTTTAAGAATTGAGTTGTATGCTATATGTGGTTCGATACAAAGGATCAATCGAACTTTTTTCATACGATATAAATATCAACTCGTCGTTTCGCTTAATTATTAATTAATAAAAACACAAATATGAATTATTTATTATACGAGTTACTGCAGTATCGGATGCTGTGCATTGTTGCTTAATAATTTATTGGTCTCTTTGGAGCTCGTAAATATTGTAACGGCGGTGGAGTCCCTCAAACTGTGTTACTGTTTGGAATATTGTTGAAAATGCTATTGTTGGTCAAAATGCTATTGAAAATGCTACGTTTGAAAATTTCTGGTAATGTTAGAATTAGAAGATTCGGGACAGACCATTTTGTGGAAGACCGAGAAGCGTACTGCCATGTGTAAAATTCTGCTAATTCGCATATCATGGTCAGTCTATATCTCCTCATATTGATGATAAGCACGTTTTCAGCAGTCAGTGATATCGAGTAAATAACTGAACCCGGTTGAATTCTTATTTTATATAAGTTTTTTTTATTGTTCTAAAATATAAGTAGTCTAAGTTAGCCCTTATAACATGAGCTATGTTGCATTAAAGGCCCTTCAAAATCTGTCTATCAGTATCCGAGATTAGCCGAAACACAGACAGACAAACAAAAATTAATAAAAAAATTTTTTTATAAATACCGTAGGTATGTGGTTTAATATACATTTAGTATAAAGTAGTTATTTTGACATTCCAACAGACACTTGAATTTAAATTTGAAGACGCTTTCCGTGTCTGTCTGTATGGCCGCTATTTTCTCCTAAAGAACGCAATGGATCTTGTACTGTTTTCACCATCAGTTATTATAATTTTTCATGAAATTTTTGTAAATATAGTAAAACCTAATTATGTTTTTTCCTGGGCGAAGCCGGAAGCGGATCGCTATATGTATAACAAGGTAAGTTATTCGTATAAAATTTCAATTATAACAAGCCTATAGGCATCAAAGTGAAGCAGACTTAAAATGTGTTAATGCAAATAATGACTTAAAAGCAAATTTCGACACGATGATGTATGGAAATCAACACAAAAATTGTATGAGACCTACTGAATCATTCGAAGCAATCTACATAATAAAACAGGAAATATCGGTTTATTTTTGTGTTGGAATTAATTTACTGCAGACATGTAAAGTACAACGTTATATTTTATTCTCACGATGTTCTACACTAACGTTGCGTCCTGGCTTCGCACAAGTTACATCTAATTAGGGTATTTTTAATCCATACAAGTGTTGCGCGCGTGAGTATTTTACAAGTTAACTAGAAAATGTCGATTTCTTCTTAATAATAATTGTTTAAAATCAAATTTATTATCAATTTTTCTACGAATTTTTCAATTTATTATCAATATTATAAAACTTAAATATTTTTTTTTGTAAATAGTACTACAAATGTACTAAAATATAATACAAATGTAAAAAATAGTACTACAAATAAAATAAATAAAATACTCCGTATTTTACAAGCGAGTCGCTGAAACATATCTACTTCTAAACCACTTGATTGATTTTGATACGGTTTTCACTAATGAACAGAGGAATAACGAGGAAGGTTACTTCAAAAGATATACATAACTAACTTATTAGTTCTAGCATAACTGAAATGACTAGATATTTAAATTATTTTTTAATTATTATTAACTTTATGTTTAAAAAAATCTTCAAACATATTATATAAAAAAATTACCATACAAAGGCAAGCATACTTCTACTATTAATATCCTGCTCCAATATTGTTTATTGGGAAGCTCGGAGAAATTATTTATTGTACATTTTCTGGAGAAAATAAATTATTTTAATGTTATTTTTCACGAAATAAAGAAGGAATGATAAGATAATAAATTACTTATGAAGTTTGTCATCATCGATACTTGCCAATAATATCCTTATCGCGTTTAACTGATAGTTGCTTTTAGATTTATTCTTTTACTTGAAATTTCTGTAAATTTTTTGAAATACTGTAACTTTTATTAACCACGAACCAACAGACAAAGGCAAGTATGATTTTATTGTAACTATTTAGAAAACGGACAGAACCGCTAGAGTGTAAACCGTGTAAACGAACGAACAACACGCAAACAAATACCGTTAGCATTGAAATCGTAACATATAAACTACGAAAATGCTATTTTTAAGTCAAAATTTTTGGTAGTTTATACGAAACAAAACTCCTTGTAATGCAAATAAATTAATAACATTTTCGCTTCAAGTGTAAGATGATAAATTACCGAGGAACTAATACAATTGAATAAAAATCATTCTAAAAAAGTAGGTCAGTCTACGGATATTATTTCTAGTCACTACCGTCGTGATTCTATACTTGGAAGTGATTGATAACTCATTGTCTCGTGACATTTTTACGATTCGCGTGTGTAATAGAAAATTTTTAGAACGCAACCCGCGACTTTGTGTGTGTGTGTGTGTGGTTTTGAATAAGCCTATTGTAGTTGTTGGAGAGTTAGGGTGTAAATTTTTTTGCAGTTCCGGCCACTGTGACATTTTAATCGATTAGCATTTTGAAGTGTTTGAAAGGGATCGTAATAAATCACTTTCTTGCTGCACTTAAGTATCACAAGACTGTGTCAATACAAGTAAAGGAGAATTCTTGATTTAAATTCAACGTACTTAATTTTATTTTTATTGTAATTTTTAGGAGTCACTAGGTTGCGCACTGATGCATTTTTTTTTCGCAAATTATATACATAAATCTTCCAAGTTTATCGCTATTCCCATTAGTAAAAACTGTATTAAAATCTATTGGTTGGCTTAGAAGGAGTTATCGAAAAAACAGAATCGGCACCGACTTTATTTAATAATATGTCGACCTATATGAGGTTTCTAATAAACATGTAATAATTAACCACATACCCCTTTGAGATATCGGATTCGTATTTATTTTTTATAAAGGGGTATTTTAATTTTTTTTAGCAATCAAACTATTTTAACTAATTGAAAGTTTTTTTTTTACATTTTTAAGTTTTTAATTCATTTACAAGACCCATATGAATGTCAGAAATTTTACATTTTACTTATTAGTGATGCGGAACATGGTCTTCACAAATAAGTTAGGTATATTAAATATTTTTTTCATTCAATATCCATAATAGAAAGTTTATGCAAAATCGCAAACCCACCCAACAACGTAATTATCAAAGTTTATATGCCTGCATTGGATCATCTTCTCGTGTACCGAACACACCATTAGGTTGCTAAATTGTATAGTATAAAAATGCAAAAAAAAGTCGGAATCTGTGTTCAATGTAGAGGTTATTCGTAATCGCTGGGCTGTGGTGTTGGGTTCCATGTAAATATGGATATGTACCTACGAGAAAGAGTTTAAGCTCTCTATTCACATGTTAAAAAATATATAAAATAATTTATAATATTGTTTAATACATACATATTTTAAAATTATTGTGAAAGTTTATAAACGTGTTTGTATGTATGTGACTTAACCAACTACACGTATTGAACTCATTTGAATGGTAATCGCCATACTGGATTTGACGCACCATAATAAGTATTCGTATTATGATAGTTAAAATTAGTAATGGAATTTATTAATATATATATATATGGTTCGAGCGAATAGATACCTACTTTCATATATTTCATTGAAATATTGAAAATAATTAATGATTATTTTCATCAATTAATATTGCTTTATATCATAATTCGGGATATGATTTTTGGTTATGAAATTTCAACCTACTTTTTGTGAAAATTTTAAATTAGAAATATAACGGTTTTTAGGTATTTTTTTATAAGTTCAGATTCACCAGAAAAGAGAATGACATGTACACACCTGGTATAACTTATTTACTTAAATAAAAAATAAAATAGCAATCTTTTTTAATAATATTCTACTTACAATAAATAACGAAATTGATTGAATATTTTCATACTAGTCCCGTGTATAGGCCGCTTTAAGCAATTTATGTTTTACTCGTTCGTATAGCTCGAAGCAAGGTTATTTGATTAAAGAAATGTTATTCCACAATTTTCGCCTAAATTATACATAATATCGAGTTGATTATTTCAGAGAACGGCGCATTTTTAATGTTCAATCCTAAATTTAGTTATTTGTTAATGAGGCCGTTAAATTTTAAATAATTTTATACCTTTTACCGTAGCATGGTCATTTTAGTCTTTATCTTTTTTAGTAATTTGCAATAGATCTGAAATTACGTAAGCGAGGACAAAATTATTTAATAATAAATATTTGATAATATGTACTTAATATTTTTAAAAACTAGTGGCCCACTTCCGGCTTCGCTCGGGGTTCAATTTTTATATATACTTGCCATTCTTGAGTTTTTGCGAGATAAACGCACTGTGATTGATTTTTTATACAATATAATAAAATATTAAGAAATGTACCAATTATTTGCAATTGAATAACATTATCATAAATCAATACTAAAAAAGCGTATTAAGTAAAAGCGATAATTGTTTTAACTTTATTACACTTACTTTTTGTATAATTATAAATAGATAAATACAACTACTTATTAAAACTAACCTAAACTGATATTCTTGTAGAGAATGATAAAATCGTGTTATAAGTCATTAGTGCGGAACTGTAACTAAAGTTCTAATTTTCATACCATCAGTGAGCCGTTGGCGCATCAATCATAACTCAGTTTAACTTGATATAACGACACGAGGTCCCTCCTTACGACAACAGATCCACAAAATATGATGATGATGACTTGTAATGCAATCATCTGGAACATTTGACGCGGCGGCGGACCTCAGCCGCAGTACTGTCGGCAAATCAAGTATGATATTCAATAAAGAAATTTTTTTTTTAACCTATACTTATACATGCAGTTATTTTTGTAATTATTATAAAGGGGTACAAATCAATATATATATATATAATTATTTAAGTACATTGGTATAATATTTTTCTTTAACATAATTAAATTTTTAGATTTATTCGTCAACACAAGATCTATTTAAAGATATATTTAAATGAAGACGAATTTTTTATTTTTCAATCTTCAAATTGCCAAGTAAATGTAAAACAAAATTTTAAAATGTATACTCTACAGAAAAACTGGACCACTTCTTAATCCCTTATAGGTAAAGGTAAAGGACCTTATGCACTTGCAACTGAATGCATTGATTGAGTTGTAGGCATTTTTCTAAAAAATACAGAATCTTTGTTTAATTTAACACCTTGCCTGTTGTTTCTTCTGTTCAGGGCAACGTAGGTAATGTCGTTGTAGATGAAGGCAATTATTCATAATTCTTTTCTATAAACATGTTTCAAATTAATATTTTTTTCATTTTTTTTATTGAGGTTTAATTTACTTAAGAATTTTATTACATATAATCAGAAAATTAAAATGTATAATACATAAGTTGTGATGATTATTATTATATGTAAAGCAAAATTTGCTGACACTACGTGTTTTTGACGATTAAAATAATTCAGCGTAACATCAGAACCACAATTACTTTTCAAGTCAGTGTACACTTGTACAGGTAGCGAGTAAACACAGACTTTCTCATACATTGTGTGTGAATATTTCTATAAATTCTTAAAAAATGGAAGATACTGGACTAATACCTATAACAGTGAAGGCTTTATTATGAGCGTAATTATTTTTACTACAGAATTATAAACATGTAAAGTTATTAAAACAAAAAAAGTCAATTATTTTACATTTTACAGAAACGCAAAGATATTTAAAGTTTATATAATTATTTTGAGATTTAAATAGATTTCTAAATTATAGAAATAGTATGTAGTTTTATTGTCTTATCAATATCAATCTTATTAATATCAAGACAATACAGTTTTTATTGTCTTGATAACTTTGTTTATCACTAATTTACGCAAACGAAAACAGACCTGTACGAAAAGTACAGGCCTGTTCTCTATCTATGTGAAGAGAACTATAGATTAAAATCCACCACGCTAGTTCTGTGCGTATTTGCATTACTTCCTATCTGTACGAGATTGAAAGTATTTAAACAAAAACAGGCCTCTGATCCACATATAAAAATCAAAAGTCTCATAGATGCAGGGCCCAACAGTAATTCGAAGTTCAGTCTGCTGTTGTGACTTACTACGCACTGAACTAACAGTGCCGATTATATTCTGTGTTAAATGAACAAACCAGTTAATCATAAAATCGACATTGATAAAATTTTAGTTTTTTAAGTCTCTAGAACTATGCATAGACTTTACCTTTTTTGCTTATAGCCAAAATTCAACATTCAACACCTTGATAACATGGAATCAGAAGATAAAAATTAAAAAAAACGTTATTATATGACCAGCCGAGTAAATTACTTATCAATAAAATTCAAATAATTGTATAGAATCATGCATCCAATAACTGTAAAGTTAGATTTATTATAGTGCCTCTATTTTACATAAGTTAATCTAACTGGTACTACACCAACAGTGTACTTGACCGTCAATCGTAAATTACATATGAAACCAGAAGCGGGCGGATCAACAACCGTAAGCAATAATCATTACAACATATCATCAACCTTGAAAGATGCTTTATTGTGTCGGGTTCGAATCGTTGTCGACTTGTTATGTGTAAGAAATGGAAAGGAATAAAAAGACAATCAAACCTGTGTTACAAAATCTCACGCAATCAAACGCGAGCCGGTGTAAGAACTAATATTATATTTTTATAAATAGGTTTTCGTAGATAGATTTCTTGGTAGAAATCTCAAGTTAGATTACCTTGAATTCTGTATTCTGGGAAAATAAATATGGATGGAGAATACATGATTATTTTAGGAGGAAAAGTGTACTTAGTTGGCAAAATCGCACAGATTGGAATGTAATACGCTTCTGTCTAGAGACATCAGGATTTCTGAGAGTTGGGAGGGATTAAGATAACGTCGCAACAATGTCTAAAATCTGGCGAGAACCCAACGTGGCATCAATTCGACACATTCAGATGTACGTAACCAGTACCGGGTACTATATGGTTAAATTAGAGTTAACCATAAAGTTATCTGTAATGATTTCGGACTGAATGCATCGATAATAAGTTTTACTGTAGAGTAAATAGTACTCTATGGTTTTACTAAGCTTTACTGTATCGAAATTAGTGAAAATAAGTGCTGGCCTCAATTTTAAATATTGAATTTATCCATTCAAATCTATTTTTCAGTGCTATCAACACCGGATCGAAATCGGTGTCAATTAAAATATTTTATTAATAAAATGTGGTCAGAAAAAATCAAAGCTGGTGTTTAAACTGTGAAATCGTATTTAAAATTCCAATTCAATTATATTTGAATTCATATATCATATAACGTTATTCATATAACGAGGAGGTTGTTACGAGGTATTCGTAAAATATCAAAGTAGTTGATCCGGCCGTGCAAACTCAATAATCCTGAAAGCCTTTAGCGCAGTAGAAAGCACGATACAGTGATTACAGTATTTTTCTAAATTGAACTATATATTTTATTTATAAAAATAGATACATTAGAAATGTATATTCATTAGATTGTTGGGCAACTAAGTTGAATTTATAAACTAAGTTAAGTTATGTTAATCCCTAGAATCCCTTATAGTTTCGAACTTATATATTTATATGCGGATTAGAAATAATTGTCCCACAAATGCCTTTGGTATAGGCCATCGGCGCTATCCGAAGATATATACAATATATCTTCGAAGATATATCCGAAGAATATATGCAAAAACATGTAAAGACTATGGGTGGTAGAATATGGATCATATCTCACTATTAACTTCGATTTTTTCTTAATAGGTATTGAATAACTCAGTATGTATAAAGTTTATTTAGTTAGATCCCAAGCCAGGTTTTAGTGGCGCGATAGATATTAAATAGGGAATTTATTGAAAATAAATTTAATAATTTGAATATTGATGTATTTGTTGATATTAAGTGAACTGAAAAAAAAAACACGTTACACGGTTACTTCTTCCATGTTATAAATTAAAAAAAAAATACTTTAGATAGAAATCTTTTTATTCGAGATCATATTTATTTTGTATGTTTCTTCTCAACTTTTCAATCAATCCTTCCTTCGCAATCACTGAATTAAGTAACACATATTTTTCTTACGTATTTACGTTTCTTTTAATAACAGATTGTTTCAAAATGAATTCCTTATTTCTTGAACAGAGGCTAAGCGAGTGGTAGCAGACGCCGAGTAAAGTTCTCATTGTTATTTTAAACACTCGTCCTCTGAAAAAGGTCTCCTAATTTGTCGGCGGGAATTCAACATTATTTCACTCCACCATTGTTTGCGTTACGATTACCGCGAGGGTGAAATTGCGCGTTCCCGAGTTTTTCTCCAAATTTCAACTGGCCATTTAAAAGAAGTTTAAAGGGTTACGCTTCGACCTTAATAGTAAATTGGCTGTTTTTTTTTCTATTGTAATTTTGGCGTTTAAGCAAAATACTTTTATTGTGAGCAAACACATTAATAAAACTGTTACGAAAATATTACGAATAAATAAAGATAAAATATAATAGTACTAAATATAAAGAGGGAAGATTTGTATGTTTGTAATGGATAAAGTCAAAAACTACTGTACCGATTTTGGAAAATCTTTCACCTATAGAAAGCTACATTATCAGCGAGTAACAGACTTATCAGTACTAATAATAAATCTGTAAGGGTCGGTCATGGAGTAAGTCACTTTGTTTTCAGAGATATCGTGTTTATAGGCTCTATACATGATACTGAAACTAAATTGACGATTTTTAGAATTTTTTTCTGTATGTATGTATGTTCCTCCATAACTGAAACGAATTAACTGATTTTCCTGAAACTTGGTAGATAAACATTTGGACGTACGGGGCACAGGATAGGCTAGTTAATATTTTTCTACGCTGACGAAGTCGTGGGCACCAGCTAGTATTTTATAAAGTTAATTTTAAACCGCTAATGTCAAATAAAGAAGTATTTACGAATTTATTCGGTGTTATAACAACAATTTATCGTAATAATTGCAATTGATCATCTTTCTCGTGTTGCTATAGTGTTTGCTAGAAGGCGACAGTAGCCACCCATCACCAAGAAAGGAGTCTGTTTACCTGCCTGCTGACCCCATGCTGGCCCTTATAATAAAAAAATAAAAACATGATAAGATAAATGTTTGTGTCTGTATCAATCAAACATCCCAATCCTACTAATATTATAAAAGCGGAAAAAAACGGATTTTGTTGAAATTTGGCACACAGATACCTGGATTATCTTATAGGATACTTTCATCCTGGAAAAATGTTAGACTATTTAGACAGAAAAGCGCTCGACACACTGATGAGCCACCACTGTTTTATCATAAATTTATTCCATACATAATAGGAGCTACGTCTTAAACCTTTCACGAAAGATACCCGCTGTACAACACACATCAGAAACTTTTATTAAAAGGTATATAAAAAATCTACCTACTAGGCACCTTTGATATTTTTTCCACAGGTTAATGTATTAATTTCAAAAAGTAGGTACTTTTCATGACATTAATGTGATACGATTTTCAGTTCAGGTATTAGATATATACCTAATATATTTATATTATGAAACCTAATTAAGTACTTATGTAAGTAGAAAAAAAAATATTTTTTTCCACCAAGTCGCCGAAAATTAAATTTACATGGCTTACATAGTGCAGGAAATAATTGCATCCGCGCGAAGTTTGTCCCGGGCCGCTATTTGGTTACAAATCTTTTGCATACAGTAGATAATATTTCAAAAAGTGTTTTGAAATATTATCTATATACCTATTTCAAAACACTTTCTATAATGCATAGTCTTCTAATGCATAGTCTTCTAATTAGGAAGACATTGCAAACAAAGCAGCTCTGATTCAGTTAAAGTTTGGCAGTTCACTTAAAGCTAAAACTCATACACTCGATGATCGTGCAAGTTTGTGGCACATCAACGGCACGTCTCGAGACCGTATTCTCTAATTAAGCAGTTTGTCAATGAGAATCGAGATTTCGAGGATGTTGAAGATTTAATCACGGAACAGATACCTAAATAAGTGTGTTTACCTGTAAACTGAAAAATGTTAGAGTAGTATAATTAATTATTGGTTATTTTAATAATAGGGAAGTTGACTATTTTGGGAAAGTGTTTAAAATCATGTTAAACTCCAAAATATTTAATAACACCCCTTTACACAAGATCATCGTTCTATAGAATAGACTGAAACAGACTAATATAAAATTGATATATCTCAGCACAAACTGAACAAACTGAAAATAACTTTTTAAACAACTTCACAATTAACCTTGCTATAATAATTCAGGAATTTAGGCTCCAGTGTTTAACAACAAATAAAATTTAAAACGAAATTTAAAACTGCAAATAGAAGCGTTTAAAATAACTTTTTAAATTATTTCAATTAAATTATTAATTTTAACTCAAAAAATTATACCTCGTTCTATTTCTATTTATGTAGATGGTTTGTATTTTAACGTTTTATTGTGTAAGCTAGTTTAAAATTTTATGTATCTAAAAATGTTTTACGCATTTTTAATCAATACAATTTTTTAAAAAACAATCGAACTAAATAAATTTTAATGAATATTAAGTCATTCTAATCAATGAAATAGAATGTACTCGTATGTACATTTCCCTTAAATTATTTTAACTTCCTTAATAAGGTGTGAAGTGCAGTACAGCTTAACTAAGCTCTATCTCACAAGAGCCGGCTATCATCCTGAATCGGGTTTATCAACAATCAGCCCTCTTAATTGTTGCTCGGCGCATGTTGGACCTTAATTAGTGAAAATACTTAGGTACTATCTGAATGTACATCTTTGATTTTGAATGCAATTATTGTTCTCTTGATAAAGAGTCTGTGTTCACCGAGACAGTGACAGTAAATAAAAGCGTTACCCATAATGCAATAGCGATCAAGTAAGTATATCTTTAAATAAATAAATAAAATTTGCTCGACGATCCCTCGGGAAACTAACATTTTTCCAGGATGAAAAATTATTTATGTTAGGTAATCCAGGTAACAAACATCTAAACATGCAAACTTTCGCACTTATAATATTAATGAAATTAGAATTAGGATTGTGGAGGAGAAAAAAAAATCTATCTGTAATTTTGAAGGGTACGTATACTATTTGTCCTTTATAGTTATATTTCTTTGTGGTGATCTATACTAGTCTATATCTATATTAATATTATAAAGAGAGAAGCTTTGTATTTTTGTATGTGTAATGAATAAACTCAAAAACTTAAGGCCCATTTTAAAGCTATGTTATCAGCGAGTAACATAGTCTATATTTTATAAAGTTACGCGGACGAAGTCGCGTGCAACAGCTAGTTATAAATATGTATATACACTTTAAATAAATAAAAAATAATTTACTCTCTTATAAAAAACTTATGTACATTGTTATGTAACGGAAAATTCTCTTGTGTGTTAACAACGGAAAATTTAATTATGGAACGGACCGAATGTGGTAGAGAAGTTACGATTCGACAAATATTACATTTTAATCCTTTCAGTCTACCTTCAGCATAAACCCATTCAAATTATCTAACGCAGTTGATCTTTAGTTGCTCACTGAGATGTGAGCTCGTAGCCCTTTTATTTTTCCACTGCCGCGTAGGGAGCAGTGAAAGGCTTAAATTTTAATTAATTTTTCACTCTACGGACTTCTTTAATAAAATCGGAGGCGTAATTGCCAAAATATTTTACAATCCTTTTAGGTAAGCGAACCTTTAAGACGTGTTTAATTAGTACCTAATCTCATCTAAATATAGGTAATATTTGTTATTATAGATAGGATTAACAAATGGAAAAATAAAAGTCGAGGAAAATCGACATCCTATAATCCTACTAATATAAATGCAAAAGTTTGTGAGGATGGATGGATGTTTGTTACTCTTTCACGTAAAAACTACTGAACGGATTTGGATGAACTTTGGCACATATGTAGTTTATTATTTGGATTAACATATAGGATACTTTTATCCTGGAAAAATGTTAGGTTCCCGAGTGATCGTATAAAAATTTAAAAAAATACAATACCGTCGTCACAGCAATAAATATGTCGGGCGTTATATTACACATATATGTTTTCTTATTTAATGCGTCGCGGGCACCAGCTAGTTTTTACTATAGCGTTTGTTACAAATATGCATAACGTATTATTCTCAAATGTACAAGATATTTTCTTGTGTATTTGTATATTTTCTATAGTCTATAGCAGGGATTCCCAAAGTGGTCGATATCGACCCCTTGGGGTCGATATCGGTTTCCTAGGGGTCGACATAAACGAAAAGTGATTTTGGGGGTCGACGAGGTCTAAAAATCGACCCCTATTATATTAACACAAGTTCTTATTTAAAACTTTCAAGATAGGTAAGTAGGTAGTTACTGTATTGTTTATGTTGTGTTACGTGTACTAAGAATAATTAATATTTTTGTAGGAAATAATGTTCCAGGAATGTAAAGTTTCAAGTTCGTACAAGATGAAAAACTCGGCAAGTCTATGTGGACAAGTTTGTGCAAGATTGAGTTGGAGCGTACGTCTTTCAGCGGCGTTTTGACTTGCTCTCTATTTGACGATAAAGTGCTTATCACACTATTCAATTTGAACGATTCCTATTTAGGAATCTAAGTAGTGAGCTCGTGATCACACTACGCTAAATTGATTTCTAAATCGAAGATATAGAGTTGAAAATGGATAAACTCTTAATTGAATCCAATCTGTTCTAACTGCGATCACACCTTCCGATTTCCTAAATTGGAATCGTTCAAATTGAATAGTGTGATAGCGGCTTTACGCGAATTAAGACGAACGAATTCATGATCAAGTCCAAACATGTTCCTGATATTTTACTATTTAACGAGCTTGCATTTAGGTTGAAAGTTCATTTGCGTTTTGAAATTCGTTGGAGCTTGAACGATAAAAACTCATATAGCTAAGTACTCATTTATTTCAAGAGATTACAAACTTATTACAAAGCTAAATTAAGTGAAGTAAAGTGACTGAAAAAGTGTTAAACACAACATACAACATATTTTAAATAGGTATGTATAATTGTATTTGTAAAAATTACTAACACTTAAGTCTTTGGTTTTCGTTCTTATTCTACCTAATTACCTAATACGAAGTTTCTATACCTAATTACCTACTGTAGTTACTTCCCAATATAGGTATCAAAGTTTATCAAAGAGTAAGTCAGTAATACTTAACAAGAATCCATTAACTGAGTGTGATAAAAATAAGATAGTGTGCAAATTTAACAGTTTATTATTGTTTTTTATTTAGGTTCCTTATTTTTTTGTTTGCAGAATTACTGAAAGTTTTATGATGGCGGACACGAAAAAAAAATGCAGACAATACAGTTTGGACTACTTGAAGTTCGGATTTATTGCATCTCCATCAAATCAACACTTCCCGATGTGTCTCATATGTGAAAAAGTATTTAGTAACGATGCCATGAAGCCTTCAAAAATGGATGACCACTTATCAAGAGTACATGCTAACAAAAAAAGTAAGCCCTTGTCATATTTTCAAGCACTGAAAGAAAAACTAGACAAAAGGCCATCCATAGGATCGATGTTTGCGTCATCATCTATTCGAGACAATGATGGTTTACGAGCGTCCTATAATATATCTTTACTAATAGCGAAGTCGGGGAAACCCCATACAATTGGAGAGCAGCTTATCTTACCAGCCATTGCGGAGGTCCTTAACAATGTATTGCACAAACCCGCACATGATATTTTAAAGAGAATACCTTTGAGCAACAACACCGTTCAGAGACGCATAGATGAGATGGGACGCGATGTGGAAAACATTTTATGCAAGTTCTTACAGACCCGCAGATTCTCTCTCCAGTTGGACGAGTCTACATTACCCGGCAATGAAGCTCTATTGTTAGGATATGTTCGATTTATCAAAGATGAAAATATGTGCCAAGAACTGATTTTTGCTGCATATTTAGAGACTGATACTAGAGGAGAATCGATTTTTCAGGCCGTGGAACATTTTTTTACTGATAAAGCTATTCCATGGAAGAATATTGTTTCTGTTGCGACTGATGGTGCACCGTCTATGGTTGGTCGTCATCGTGGCTTTATAGCTCACTTAAAGCGACAACTGCCTGATGTACTGGTTATTCACTGTGTGATTCACAGGCAGCATTTAGCAGCAAAAAAGCTGAGTCCTAGATTGCATAAGTCTTTACAATATGTAATAAATGCTATCAACAAGATTCGAAGCAATTCTTTGAACTCTCGGTTATTTGCTCAACTATGTGACGAAAACGACGAAGTCTTTACTCGGTTACTTCTGCACACTGAAGTTCGCTGGCTATCAAGAGGCTCTTGCTTAGAAAGATTTTCAGCCCTTTTTGAATCTGTGTTGGAGTTTTTACAAGAAAAAGATCCGAATTTGAAAGAAAATCTGAACAATTGTAAAACAGATATTTATTACTTGACTGATATCTTTGGAATGTTCAACAAAGTTAATTTGCAACTACAGGGTGATGATCTTAACTTGATTAAAACAAAATCAATAATATCGGCCTTCGTGGGTAAACTAGTTCTTTATAAACAAAATTTAGGCAGAAAAGAATATTCGCAGTTTCCGCATTTGTCAAAATTACCAAAAATGCTTCAAGATGATGACATTTTATTATATGTTACTCACTTGGACGCATTACACAAGGATTTTACGGAGAGGTTTGATGATCTTTTAAATTTACAAATTCCTCAATGGATAATAAATCCGTATAACACCACAGCCATAGAAGAAGCCAATGTGATAATGCAAGAAGAGTTGATTACCATCAGCACAGACGAAGAGCTTAAGCAAAAGTTCAACCAAGGCTATCAGAAGTTCTGGTTGCAACGCAAAATTGAAACACAGTATCCTACATTGTGGAACATTGCTGAAAAATACCTTATCGCTTTTCCATCATCATATCTAGTTGAAAAAAGCTTCAGTGTGGTAACAAACATTTTGACAAAACAAAGAAACCGTTTGAAAATCAACGAACGTGGAGATTTAAGGCTGCAACTCACTAATATTGAACCGGATGTAGCTAGATTGGTAGATAGTCACCAGGTTCATCCATCGCACTGAATGTTTTATTTTCTCTTTGCGAATTAATAGTTTTTAAAATATAATTTCCTACCAACTTAAGATGCTTTATGTATTAATTTGTAATAATTATAAATTAAACTTGATATTTACTGAATTGGATTGTCTTTTTATTTTGTTAAATTTTGACGAGAAAATGAAATCAACTTCACTCACTTAACCAAGTGCAAAGTTTTCTAATTGGCACCTTAGTACCTAGGTATTTTGTACCAATAGGAAAAAACTAAAGATAGACTAAGATAGATAGCTGCTTTAAGTTAGCGGACCATTATGAATAAGGGGGTTGGTCTTAAAAGTAGGTAATTTGACCATGGGGGTCTGAGGTAACAGTTCATTGTTGAAAAGGGGTCACTTGTCCAAAATAGTTTGGGGAACCCTGGTCTATAGTGTCACTATCGTTCATTATTTTAGCAGACTTGACAGCTATACTTGCAATTTATCACGCGGTCTTAAGTATTTTGACATTATGTACGAGTGTATAATGAATATCTATGGTTTTTATCTGTGCTACTTTTTAAAGTTGCGTTAGTAAAATTCTGAAAAAAACTACCGGCCTTGTTCAAAAGCCCCATATACTTACTTATTTTTCTGCTTTTATTATACTAGGTGGTGCAGGCGACTTCGTCCGCGTTGAAAAATATAACAACTGTGAAAATACCTCACATCTTTATCGCTGTGACGATAAATATTAGTGAAATATATTTAAAGCAAAAAAAAATAGTTTTTAACTGAATCGGCTTCAAACTCGGACATTTTTTTTTTAAATACCAAACACAAAAGCGTTCCAATTCATTTGCTTATCTATTTAAAAGAGCGGGTTGGTATGAGGTATGACACATTCAAAACCAATGGAGCCTAATGTCACAAAATGTCGACGCGGGCCCATCCATCCACCAAACACGGCGAGCAATGAATTGAGAAAAATGTAAATATGCCTCTCACGTTGTTCGACCAAGCGAAAGTTTCGAGAGGCGGACATATTATGCATTTGTCTTTTCAAAGCCTATTATTGACTAACCCTTTTCTGTAACTAAAGAACGTTGTATGTGTAAATACGTATAAGAAATCATAAGAAAAGGAACAATTAAAAAAAGACTAATGAAACGAGTTACGGACAGTGCATACTAAACCAATTATAGTAATATACCATACGAGTCTATGGTATTTGTTTTGTCCCTAACTTTCTTTCTATGAGAATTTTTACTAGATCACGTAACACTGAAATGTTGCATGATACGTTTGATTTGATAAAAATATAAGTAAAAAAGAAAAATGCATACAAATAAAGTTATTCTGTATTTTTTCTGATTGATTAAATCATCTCTTGATTAATTTTTCTTATATATAGGTATAGCGTCGGACCCCACTGGTTCCTTTTTATTAAGAATCGGATGAGTAGTTTCAACAGCCATACATACATTAAAACTTTACTTTTTATTATATTAATATAGTAAAATGATTACCTAACAAATAAAAAAAATCGGTATTTTTTTAATTAAATTTTACCCAAAATTTTGTCTACGAAATTAGTGTCTTCTAATAAAGTTTTAATCCCCGGTTTCGCACGAAAGCTTTTTTGTGCAAATTAAATATATACAGACCTGTCTCTTTTTTCGCTCTTCTATTAGTGAAAACCGTATCTAAATTCTTAGGGTATAGAAGAAGTTAGCGGAGAAACAGACAGTCACAGAAGTCGGAAAAATAATTGCTTTATATTGTGATTTCTGTGCGTGTCCGCGTGTCTATGGGAAATTATACATTAAAAAATCAAAATCAAATAAACATAAACAAAACTATAAACATTAGATATTAAAGTATAGTTTAGAAAGTAATTTATTGCAATTCTTTTTTGAAATATTTATTGAAAACGCAGGAAGACGACCCAAGTTTATCGACAAAAGTGGCGAATATACATTGGAAATTCAATCTGAAGTTCGCCGAAGCCTTTTTTCACAAACAAAATATTATGTAAATGCAAAATTGTATCCCTTGCCAATTCCGGAACCGCATCCGATTGTTCACTAGTGTTGACAAAAAGACAAACTTTATATTCTGTTGCACGCCTCTCTATATTTTAGTGGGCGTCTGAGCCACTTGCCAAATTGTGTGCTTTAATATCGGTCGAGTTGGCGTCTTGCTATTGGCAACGTAGTCGGGAAGTAGATGCGAGTACTACTCGCTTCCTTAAGCACTGGATATTACCATTCAGTTGAAATTAGTATCATGAGCTATTGCCAATTGGCAAAGCGCTCATGAAACCCTCATTAAGTTGAAAGTTGAATGCATTTCATTAAAATATTTCCTCCTTCTCTATAAAAATACAAACTTCATCTTAATACTTAGGTATTAGATTACTATATAATATGTGGTTCGTTCATATACATATGTATCTAGCGACTCGCCCAATGCTTTGCACGGAGTTGTAATTTTCAAAAATCTTTTTAAAGAAAAGTTCAGCTTTCTAATCTTATTGTTAGTAGTTTTGGCTGTTCGTTGATAGTCAGTCAGGACAAACGATTTTATAAACATAACTACTTGATATTCTATAACATACTTGATGGAATAATATACTTAACTGTAATTTTCTGTGAACATAAATTATAAAAGTTTCAGATATTATGATCATCACTATTACATTACATCACAAAATATAGTTAAATAAGATTAATAAATAAGCATTAATAAAATGCTTAATTCAAAATTTTTTCGTGTACCTACCGCTTCATTCAGGCTACATAGCAGTAATTTTATTTATATTTTGCAACCGGCAGAATTAAAAAAAAATCTAAAACACAATTTCATTCATACAGTTATGACAGTAATAATAATAATGTTCGGATACATTTGTATCTATGTTATGTAAACGTGCGTACTCTACCTACCCACAGTGATATGGGTACGATCTCTTAGGAGGCGCATTGAAGATGTTCGTAATATTCATGATTTATTCGGTAGCGTCGCCGTCGAATGGCTTTTTCTTGTTATCTAAATTATCTATTATCTTCTTTGGCTTTACGTCGAACGACGTCAAAATGGTATTGATAGCGCGTGCGTGTGTGTATTGAGTTATGCCACCTCAGAATTCTTTTCTTCCATTCTACTCGTGAATACGTTACGTTTTCACGATCGTTATTTTCAATGTCAGTGTTAACATGTTTTCGAGTGAAAATTCTTTATCAATTTTTTGTTGAGGAGCGAACGTAAGTGAACCGTCACGCTCGGATCGGTGACGTTGAAACGGGTTTACTCGGTTGCACTCGACATCAAGCTCGGATTAGTGACGCATTGAATCGTATGTAAATTATAATCAAATTTATAATTTTAATAGTGAAAAATTATAAGTTTTCACTTCTTTTGTGTGGTTATAAGCACAAACCCATTTTTTCGTTTTATTGTAAAGGTTAATGTTTAATAGCATTTACTATCATTAAATGATAATAGTATAAAGTAGATCAAAATGGTCTTTTTTTGTATTTCAAGCTAAATGGTGTCAGACAGGCTGACTTTCTACTTAACTACTGTCGCCTAAAATTATTGTAACAATAGGAAGTGAGGGCAAGTGAAAACGTTACGAGTATTTCTCACAAAAGCACACGCGCAGTAATATCAAGTAAGTTCTTACTCTTATGAGGCTCCTACTACATTCAGATTATGATTGCAAAACGTTATTAAAGAAAAACTAGGAATGTGTGAGTAAATGATAATTTAATACATTTTGTCACACGGGAATGCAATGACGGGATACAAACTTTTGTTCCAGGATATGAATATAAAGTTTCTTCTATGTTCATTTAATGATTCAATTAAATTCGCATTTATAAAAATAATAATATAGGTACTACCGTCAAAATAAGGCAGCCTAAAGTACAGTTTAACGATAAAATAAAATAAAAATCCTAATGTAAATTTTTAGGATATAATAGAAAATGTTTACAAATAAAATAATATATGATAGTAAGCGGTAACTGTCAAAAGGAAATGTGACAAGCTCAAACAACAGCCGTGCACTGTATTTCAAAGAATCGAAGAGGAAGTATACGTTACATGCTCACAACAGAGTTATTTTGGTCATCTATTGAACTTGAAAGTTCATAAATAATTTTATAGCCTATTTCACGAGCATACCCTAAACGCTATAATCGAACGTTCATGTGAACAATAAAAATATATAGGATACACAGTAGCTGCCGTAGGTGTTAAATGGACAGCTACCTATCTTATCGGTAGAACGTCAAGTAGGTATCCGAACTGGGGATGGGACCGAGCCAACTTAAAAAGGCCTCTCAAATTACTCCCCATTTCCCCGATGTCTGTTACGTTTTGTTGTGAACCGAGGGAGATTGGAAGATCAGTTGAGAGTGGTAAAATCACTCACGTATGTTAGGACGTGGGAGGTACATTAGGAAAGAAATCAAGATCGTTGCAGCAACGGAAGCCAGGTGATGCATTGCCTCGAAGTCCGCTCGCTCAATCGCGAGATACGAGATTAGATCGCGTTTGCTTTCTAGCGTAAACTGCTTTAGAATGTGCTCTTATATTGGTTGTTTACCCTTGAGTGATTCGTCTACAAATCTGTTTATTTTTCAAACTGGTTTCTATCCCGTACAACGTGAGATTTTTCATTATCGATGTTATATCAAAAACTATCTAATTAATACGAAAAATGGGAGTTTATGTAAATTAATTAACACACAAGTTATATGTATTATATATTTAGTTTTTTAATATTTAACCCTTTAACCGCTTGGTTTTGTAGGAGTTGTCGTGTCCTACAAAACACGCTTGACTCGAAATTATTTTTTAAAACTTTTTTTATGAGAAAGCAACGCAGGGAATTTAAAAAAAAAACATTATACAAGTAGAGGAATTTGTCGTATAAGTATATACGGTTCTGGCGAAATGGACATGAAAATAATTGTCGGATAAATCCGACTCTGGCGGCTAAAGGATTAACACATTGACCGTACACACCAAAAATATCTATGTTTAGATTTATGCTCGAAACAATGAGTATTAATAAATTTATAAATTTTTATGAACTTTTGATAATTTAATGCAGCGGATAACAGAAAAATACTTAATATAAAATTGCCTTACAATGAAAGTTGTAGATTGTTCATAATATTACGATTTTGCCGGAGGCCTCGCCCACATACTAAATTAAATCCTAGTCTATGAGTAAAGTCTTGCCCCAGTATTTAAGTTATTACAATATTAAATTTCACTAATAAAGCACAAGATAAACAATGTTAATTTTTTAATATTAATTTTATGATAAACAACATTTTTAGAATTGATTAAGTTTTGATATGAAACCGATAATGAGAAATCTCTCGTTATTACAGGATAACGACCAAATTTTAGTAGTGGCAGGGCACACTGTGTTTCGTGCTCATTTGGGCAGCCCGTCTGGCGGCAGTAACCACCGCCTTACCGAATACCACCGTGAAATAACAGCATTTGTGCTGTTGTGTTTCGGTGAGTGAAATGCTAGAACCCTTTTCCATATCCCTTCCCGATCCATTATCCCTAAAACTACTGTAGTCTGCAGCCCACTTGCATCATCTGTTTTGTTGCTTGTGTTATTGGCGACGGTGACTACCTTAACATATTATTTTAAAAATAACTATACAAATTAACCCAAAACAGAACTGATCCAGTATAAAATTGCTTTCAAGAATAAATTCTAAATAACTTAGTAGGCGTATGAATTAGCCTTATTATCATTCCTCTTCGAGTTAGTAAGGAGTCACTATTATTAACTAGGCAATCATAGAAATGATTAAAGTTTATTTTGCTTGTCCTCCGACGCGATAGTTCATTAAATACTCTCTTATGTTCCAATATGTGTTCATAAGGTGAGTTTGACGTGATGTGGGTGTCCATCGTACGTTAAAACAAGTCGGTTCATCACGATTGAAAGAACAGAGCTAATAATTGAAAACGTTTCAGAACTCGTTTGCAATGATTGATAATTTATTTTCAATTCTATTATCGAAGAGATGAACAGCAATATTGAATGATTTTACGCAATAGATGTTTATCATTTAATAGATAAAAAATGTAACAATCATTTCAATAATTGAAAGGAAATTAAGTAAAAGCGAAGATCATGTAATGCCTATCAACTAAAAGTGTTTAATATAAATTATTAGCCATAATGTATAGTCTACTATTTTGGTAAACTACCATTCCTGTAAAAATTCAACAAAATCCGTTCAGTACTTTTTTGTGAAAGTAACAATCATCTACATTCACATAATAAATCTATCTTTGCAAACGATATTACTATGATATTAGTATGTACGATATTAATATCAATATGTATGCTTATGTTAAAAATGACTAAGGTTTTCGGATGTTAATTACTTAATAGGTAATTATGCGTACATCGTTTACTTTGAGGTAGCAATGTCTACTTTTTTACTTTTACTATATTACTAGCTATAATGTTATAAGTATTTACTATAATATAGGGTTTGTAATTCGTTCCAGTAAATATTTTTTGTATTTGAAAATAAAAATGAAATATTCAATGCCTGACAAAAATATAAGAACAATGAAGACTGATTAAATGTTTTAACACCTAATAAAAAGGGACGCCAACGTAGTCGAAGGCTAAAGTTAATATTGTTTAAAGCTCTAATTTATTTCGACAGTATTGAATTATTATTTCCCTGAACTCTTAAAGTTATTGCGAAACAAAGTTATTTCAGGCGTAAATGTTCATACAATTTAGAAGTAATCCAAAATAAACTAACTCCTTGTTTGACCTTAACAATTTGAAGCCGGTATCTGTCAAGTTGAGAAGATAAATTTTCGGTTTTAAACTTTGTCCCTGGCGAACATAAATCGCGTAGAATCTTAAACGTGCTTCCTAGGTGCGTTCAAGTACAAACTGGGTTTAACTTCGCGCTTTGATCGCGAGAATGCGAGATAAGAAAATAATGTCGCCTTACAAAGGCTGTACGCAACGTCTTCTTTCTTATAAGCTGTATCCGCACTCATTATCTCTTAACACACCGCAAAACTTATGCTCCTCCTACGTTATATCCTATCTCGCCTCTTAAACAGCTCTCCCAGCTTTGCTACATCCCGGGCCCTCGGATCAGATAGCAGCGCTCGCACGAACCAGCAGTTTATAGACTTATTTATTTACCGCGCTAAGACGATTATTTACGATGTAAGGCGTGTAATAGCTTGTTGTATCTCGTTTTTCTGTAAAACCGGCATCCACTAGTATGCATCATTTTGAGCAAAACAATTCAACGTTCTCCGTACCTGCTACGGGCCTATGTGCTTCCTTTTTTTCGCGAAGGATATATTCGCAATGCGAAGCAGATTAGCATAGGAAAGTAATTTAAACAAATTGCCTAAACGATTTTAGTTAGAAACGCGACGCCATTTGTTAAAATAAAGTAGGTTAATGTTTTTTATTATTATTATAAAGAGTCACAGGCAGGATAACGGTCAACTAAACGGTTGGTGGTTAGGTACTAACCAATTTTGTAAATTATTAATAAACACAATTAACAACAGAAGGATATAAAATGCGCTTGTGGGATCTTTATGGGATAAGGGATAAGTGCAGGGCAGTTTAGTAACGACAAAGCTACTGCGTTTCATAGTCATAAAGAGGACAGCTTGTCTATCAGCAGTAGCAGCGTTTACAGAATAGAGCCGCGAAATAACAGCTCTTGTACCTACCTACTGTTTCGATGAGTGAACAAGGGATCCAGAGCCTATTCTTCTATCCTCTCCTTATCAATAATCCTTTATCTTATAAAGGTCGGTAGCAACCCTATGACATTGCTTATATTAGGCGACGGCAGCCATAAAGTGTATAATCAGCCTGCCTGCCGATCTTTGCTTAAAAGGGTTAAAAGAGGTGAGGATAGTGTAATTGGTAACTTATTCGCGCATTCAAGAATAACACAAGCTTTTCTTTTTTTAAGATGGTCCTCGTCAAAGACGCCATACTGGTTGAGCAATTTATGGCTATGGAAAGCAGACTGCTTTACCATTGCTAAAATATATATTTTAATATTAAAGTTTTATGAAGAAATTTTTATACAGCTTCGTAGACAGGGTCACATTTGACAAAGTGTCCGCCTCAGACACTTTTAGTTCTGCCTCTTCGTTGTTTCGAAGTCAGTTTTCTAAGTTATCAGTCGCTTTAGACGAAACCTATTTACCTATACTAGCGTATAGATCCAAAGTTTCGTCGTCAAACGATCTTGCGGCAGATATTACGTAACAAAGTTACTAAACAAACAGTTTACCAAGTCTCGTCCAAGGCGAATAAAATAATAACTAAGCTTTGTTTATTATTATTTATTGCGGTGTACAAACACAAAAACTGTCATAATTTTTCTAAATCACTTTATATACTTTTTCGGCGATAAAACGGAGGCCATCCCATTAAAGACCCCGTTTAACTGTTGTCCGATAACATTCTGCGTGAAAATACATAAAAATGTACATAAAGATAAGTCCCCGGTGCGTTTTCCTAAAATTTTCTCGGTAAATTTTATTCGCACAAAAACGGTTTTCGGATAATGTTCACCCATTAAGGAGTGGCGCAAATATCTCGGACACATATACAAACTAATTATACGCACATAAGTATCAAATACTTTTTCCAATTATCTATACCTATATACATATAACAAAATCGTAAACGAGCCGTGTGTAAACTTAGGTATAGTTTTTAAACATTTTCTATGCTGTGTCTCTAGTTACCTATTACATAAGCCACTGATTAGAACTGATGACAACTTGCTCTAACGGCGAAGGAAAATATCGCGGGGAATTGGTGGGGAAGTAATATTGAACGTTACTAACTCGAGACATGATCTGCCAAACAATTTGGGTTAATTATAAGATAAGTGACATTTCATTGTTTTAAATCAGGAAAGACAAGAATATATTAAGGGATCTAGAGGAGGTCTGTGTTGGAGTACAGAAAAAGAAAGTAAAGAAAGTACGGAAACTGAAGTATAAAAAAAGGTTGATTCTTTTTGCAGATTTTTGTAATACTTAGTATTCAATAAAAAAATTTAATAAAGAATCTTTAAATTTGCAGGTAAAATTTATGATCGACGTATTTCTCCTGAAATTTATTTAATGTTACAACGTAAATGTCAAATTATACGTATTATTGTCGCCCAAAAATAATTAACTGCGTGAAGGGAGTCCGTAAATAATCGTAAACTGCTTCATTATCCAAAACTTTACATATGAACTTTAAATGTGCGCAGGAGCATGATGAGTCTTCTTAACGACCAATAATAACGCTCGAAACCTTTAAATATGGCGCTTCGAAAACGCGTTGCTCGTAAAAATCTCGTGTGGACTTTTATATTTTATGGACTAAAATAAAGAGAACTATTTTTACCTTCAACAAAACCCTATCTACACAAATATTAAAAGCATTGAGTTACAATATCGGACGGAAGCTTATACGAACTTCAAATGAAAATAAAATACGAAAGCCTGTGGATATTTGTTTTGATGTATTTAATCAATAACGCGTAACACCGTTTGAAGGTATAGTCATTCTTTCTGCCAAAACATAAAAGTCATTATCTGTATTCATCTTAGTCTGTTTCTCCGCTAACTTCTTTAAAAACACCATATTTTGATGCGCTTTTCACAAATGGAAAGAGTTATGTCACGAGAATGGCATACAATGTGTGTATAATTTCCGAAAAGCCAGGGGCGGTTCGCTTATATAATAAAAAACAAGCAATATTGACTGGAATTCGTGTGGTGCCAACATTGATAGAATTAAGTACAGGGGACAAGACAGGGGAATATGCTTTGGCTAGCTAAAACGCCTCTACAAAACAACACACAGTGGTGTGCACAAGGAAATAATCACTTCTACAAAAACCCAGTTTTGGTGCAAGACTGCAAGAAACATTGTTACCTGCGAATGCGTAGGTATGTATTTGAAAACGAAAGTGACAAAATATCACTTGTTAAAAACTGTATCTAATTGAAGATAGTAATGAGAGAAAATAAAAGTTTCAAAATGTGAAATCATAAATATAATGTCGAGTCACGACATCCTTCAATTCAATTCTAAGTAAGCCATCGTACGAACCGAAAATTGTTACAAAAAAAAGGGACGTTTGTCGAGTAGAATGGGCAGTTGTAACGCTAAACAAAACCCGTTCTACCTCGTTCCACGTAGCCTCCGCTGTTTCGTTTTACGCATCCCTTGTATGCAAATTTAGTTCAATTTCGGCTTTCGTTTACTATCAACATAGTCATAAATAACCAGAAAGAATTGTACACAGAGGGTCTGAAGTAGCGGTAACATCCATTGTGAGGAACGAAAGTAAAATCTGTTCTTTTTTTCTTAATTTTGTTTACGATGTTGTAAATTAAGAAATTCTTTTGGGGATTTTTTCGAGGATGACGTTACTGTGATTTAGAGCGAGCGATGCTGTCTCTTTGTGCGTACTTATTTCCTCAAAGGGACCAAGGATTTTCAAGTTTTATTTACGCAACCGTACAAAAATTAAAAGTGTATTTTACGACTTCATTGACAGTTTTTCATGCTGTATTAAAAAAAATTGTAGACAATATAACTTTACAAGCAGACACGCTTTACGAAAAGTGAAAACAATTATCAATGGAGTCTTTCAAACAACCATAAACTACTTGTTTAAAGCAAATATTGCCTTGACTAATTAAAGATTGTGTTTACAAAAAAGACCTTACGTCCACTGTTTTTTAGTACTGTTTTATATTAAGTAACAATGTCTACTATGTAATCACAATTCAAAGGGCAATGCCCATTTTTGGCCACTTATAAAGTAACATGAACAGTAATCATTCTTATTTGAAAAAAAAAAAGTACTATTTTTTATGTAATATTTTGCTATATACTAAAAGAAATAAAGATGGGAATAATTTTATTAATAATAATAGTATTACTCATGATTTCCGTATCTTTTGTCAACTGATTCGAGCGTCCTCTGTAACCAAAAATAACTCTGTGGTGCAATTTGAATCTGTGGTATATAGATAGAATTGAGTTATCTAATATTGGTTATGTATTAAATAATGTTATTAAATAATTATGTTTCATTAATATAATTCTCTTATTTCTTTGAATTATTGGTGAATGTTGTTTATATCTTGCGATATTTTTATAATACTCGTAATTTAGTTGATAGTCACGAATTTATTGGTACAAACACGTAACAAATGAATTTTTATTTTATCAAGTAAAACTTAAAAAATACTGTAAAATGTAACAAAAGAATAAAAAGACACAAAACGGCTCAAACACCTAGAACCAGATTGGCTCTGTGATTCTTTGGTCTTTGATTTAATTATTATAGTCTGTATGAAAAGCTGCAAAGTCATGATTTGCTATTAACAAATATTAACAAATATGTACATCCTAATTAAAAACATAGATATTTAACAATAATAATAATAGTTGCCTCTCTAAATATCGAAATATAACCTCAAAATGTGGTCAAACAATATTTAAGTATTGCAACGTTTTCCCATCTTTAATTCAAGAAATACAAAATATTTTGTTTATAATCTATTTTAAAGATCACATTCGTGTAAGAATCATTTTTGTTCAGCACAATTAACATGTGGCCAAAACACTAATGGGAAGTGGGCATTCCCCTTTAGCTAAGCACATTATGCTTAATTTGAGTAAAATAGATTGAAATGTCAAGTAGTTAAAAAAAACAATTTAACTACTTTACTTTGTCCTCAAGTAAGTTGCAGGAAAACAAACTTAATTACTATCATGACGTCATTACGTCCCTATAGTTATAACCCTGGATACATCTCTTAATGCTCTAATAAAACGTTTATTAGTGGCTCACTCGTTTTAATCACGTTAGAAGCCTTCGTTGAACGTAAATCGTATACTCTGAATCCGCTGTAATAAAGCTGGATAACTGGTTTTGTGATATGTGATACTGTTGGAATCGGGGCAAAATTTTGCACAAATTACGTATTTTTAAGGCTTCATATAAAATGCATGCACGCTGTGGAATAATTTATTATCCCAAAGAATAATGACGCTTTGTAGTTTAGTAGAGATATGCGAAAAAACAGCGGGATTTGTTAGTAGCTGTCTTTTGGTAACAGTATATATCTTGTGTAACATCTCCCATTTATATTACATCTCATTGCTGGTAGTTACTTTTTTCCATATTAAGAGTTATGACAGTTCACACTTTTACAGCGAAGACTTCTAGTCTTCTGGACCGCACACAGACACGCACGCAGCCACGCAGGTTTCTTTATGATGTGTTGCTTCACCATTAAAGCAAGTGATCATTCCAAACAATCTTGGAAAATATCTTTGTGTGTTATATTGGACATATAATATGTATTTTAAAGTTTATAATCAATTACTATCGCCCTATAGTAAGATTAAGCAGTCAAGCCTGCTTACGCTCGTGCCAGGATCACAGTAAATATATATATTTACTGTGCCAGGTTACTGCTGCCACAGTGACTCAAAAGCTGTTGGAAAAGAGGAGGCCAATGATTTAAATCTTTGGAGGAGGCAAACAATACTTATTTTTAAAGGGATGCCATCTATTAACTTCTTAAGTATGCGTCATATCTCTGCCAAACTATTCGCTAATTTATGAATACAAAATGTAGTGTAAATTATATCTACTAATTTCTATCAAAACTATATCGAAATAAATAGAGTTGGTATTTGTTTCAAAGTATGTTAAATAAAAAATAAAAAAACACATTGCAACAGCACACCATCATCTCATTAGGTTCTCGAAAGAGGCCAGAGAACAGCTATAAATCTCATTTAAATTACCTCAACACCAAACCAAATTGCTTTATTCCTCTACAAATATTTATGCTGACAATTTAAAAATATTGAAAGGTAGAGAAAAATACAATTTCACAAATGAATACAATTTGCAGTTACAGCAATTTCAATTTAAAACCATCCATTAGACTGAGGCTGATAGGTTTCAATTGAGACAAGTAATAAGATCCCGTGAGATATTGACTGATCACAGTTTTCTATCGCTAAGGATTCGCTGTATTGACACTTACTATTGAGAAATACTTTTTATAGATGTATATATAGCTGTAGCTCGCGGTTATGTCCAAATATAAACTTGATAAGTAGCTTATATTTTCTGCCCTAAATAGTCAGTCTAAATATAGTTACTTAGGTGGAATATTGTTTAAAATTTGGAAGAGTAATTACAGAAATTACCTCCTACAAACAAATGTATCTATAAGTTTTATTAACCCCTTTTTAACTAATTTAACTTTTAACCCCTTTTCAACACCCATGTAGGTCAGATTAAGAAAATCTTGACATTTCATACTGTTACATCAAAAGCTTAAACATAATTGTTCTTTTACGTATAAGAAATGTCAGTAAGAATACACATACAATTTCACTCATCCGCTACCTGTTAAATTGTTTAAATAATTTTTGAGAATAGAATATCTACATGGTATAGTAAATTTCATGAAATATGTTAACAACATTAATAACATGTATCTTGACATAGTCTTTACTTACATTGTGGTAAATGAAACAATTCTCAATTTTCTCCGCTCTCACCCTTGAGCAGCAAATCCGCACGAATTCCTAATCTTTATACGGACGAAGTCCCGAAGGATCAGAACACAGATGCATTATATTTTAGATAGACTGGATAAGACTTAAACAATATCTATTTAAAATTAATATGTGTAAAAGACAATGTTAAAATATACACGCGGCCACAGTAAATTATATATTTATTATAATAGGGGTTAAAGTATGAAATTGCCGTTTTATTGTAATAGGTACTTCGAATTGACATAGAACCTTCATGGTTTGAGATTTTTGAGTGAAACTTTTTTCATACGGTACCTATGTAGTTCTTCTTTTAAAAAATGTGCAACATTCGATTATCAACTTTCAGTTGTTTTTTTTATTCAGCTTAAACAATAAAGATGGATACTTCGAAAATTCGTGTGATTTTTGAATACGAGTTCCGACGCGGAACTAACGCGGCAGAAACAGCTCGCAATATTAATGTTGCGTTTGGAGAGGGGACTGCTAATGAACGCACTGTGCGATTTTGGTTTAAACGCTTTCGTGATGGAAACTTCGATTTGAAGAACGAACCACGTGAAAGACCGCCCACACAGGTGAATAACAATGATTTGAAAGAGATGGTGGAAGCCGATCCGAGCCAAACTACCCAGGAATTAGCGGCATGGTTTAACGTTACCTTACCAACAATATTGACTCATTTGCGTCAAATCAATAAAATAAAAATATATGAAAAATGGGTGCCTCATGATTTGACTGATCTGCAGAAAGAAACGCGTGTTGAAACTTGCGTTGCCTTGTTGAATCGATACAGAAATGAAGGAATATTGGATCGAATTGTGACATGTGATGAAAAATGGATTCTTTACGATAATCGTAAGCGGAAAATGCAATGGCTGACCCCAGGTCAAACGCCGCAACAGTGTCCTAAAGCAAAGCTTACCAATAAAAAGGTAATGGTAACTGTTTGGTGGTCTCAGCGTGGTGTTATTCACTATAGCTTTCTCCGATCTGGTCAAGCAATAACGGCAGATGTCTACTGCGCCGAACTCCGAACAATGATAGCGAAACTAGCAGTGAAACAGCCCCGACTTATGAATCGATCTTCACCATTATTGCTCCATGATAACGCGAGACCTCATACAGCACGAGAAACCGTTTTAACTCTACAGGAACTGAAATTAGAAACCATTCGTCACCCTCCGTATTCGCCAGACCTTGCTCCAACGGACTACCATTTTTTTCGTGATTTGGACAATTTTCTGCGTGATAAAAAGTTTTCTTCTCAGGAGGCAGTGCAAAATGCTTTCACACAGTTTGTCGAATCTAGATCACCAGAGTTCTATCGCAAAGGCATAAATGAGCTTCCTATTAGATGGCAGCAATGTATAGATAATAATGGTAATTATTTTGATTAAATAAATATGTTAAATAAAAAAAAAACGAATTTTTATTTTTCAGTACAAATCGGTAATTTCATACTTTAACCCCTAATATATGCATATGTGAGTTTATAAGTTTATGAGAATTTTAAGCAAACTTTTTCTCGTGACTTTGTCGGTATATTTTTATAGATTGGCCATAATGGGTAACTATATAATATAGACTGATAAAGAATACCTACTTATATTATTAACAAAGATTTAACATCATTTTGCCATCTGGAAAGATTGATAACGCCTATCTAATTTTGAATTGCTAACGCTTCTAGTATTGTTTAAAGTTAATATTTTTAATTCTCGGAATCTCGTACTATTTCTCTCTATCTTTATGTCAGAGCAAGCTGCGTTTAGGAGGCAATGCGATGGGGCTAACAGCCCCGTTCGCTTAATTACCATGCCTTCTGGAGAAATAAAAAAAGTTAAAATAGACGCTGGGCTCTTTTTGTGGGTCTGAAACAAAAGTTTAGTATTTTATTTTTTATTGGATACTAGAAACGCAGTAAATTAAAAGACTTGGAACGAACCACTCGGTGGATTCTTTAGATTTGATTCTTCGTTTTGTTTGCAACTCGGGAGAGTTAAATGCCAATATATTCACAAGTAATTGTTTATTTAGACTTTCTTAATGATTATATAACTCATAATGGATCCTCTGAATGAACATGGGCTTTGCAATATCGCGGCAAAATAAAACGAATTATATTTTGTTAAAGTAAACGAATGGTTGGATGAATTTGCGAAAATTTCAATACTTGGTGTGAAGAGTTTATGTCTTCAAACCATATAATATCCCAGGGATACTAACTACTCCAAGGTTCCAACTTCAACTATCAAAATTCAACTATCGTTAACAGACAAACTGAAAAACAGACAAAAAATTTAAAAACTATTTTTTTAGCTCGGTAATGTAAGTACAACGTGTACACATTTTATATATATTTAATGTACATACACGGCTCGTGTTTATTATATATAGGTATAGAATAGGTAAGATTAGATAAGAATTGTGAAGATTCTCTAAGGGCCAGTTTTATAAACGACATACCTTTTTCTCGTTCGTTACAGTGCTGGTAACGAACGGTTAACGGTCCGTCAATAACGTTTACTGACGGTGGTTCTATAAAAGAAATTAAACATTCGGTAGCTATCCGTAAAAATACGCCGAAGTTTATGAATATTGTCGACGGTTTCGTTGTAGTCTGTCAAGAACTGTCAAGTTTCGCGTCGCAAACACATTTATTTACAAATATAACAAAATAAACGATACGTAAGATAAACCAACCCTATCATAGTCAGTAGAGCCAGTAAACGCTAGCTGTCAAATTATACTGTTGACTTACGAATATATTGTTATAATACACTATATTATACTATTAGATCATTTTTTCGTCTATTTGATATAAAATTTAACTAACGGATTGTTATAAAACTGGCCCTAAGTCAAGCAATTTACAAATAATTCCAAGGGAACTTGAAATTGGAATTCATTCGCAATAATTCTAAATCCGACCAGACAGCTTCGATGATTGAAATACCGACTATATCAAAACGGACTTTGGTTAGGATGAAGCTTAGATAAGAGGATTACCTACTGCATAAATCTGTATACTTGAACGTGGCTTCAAGTAAAGGATATTCAAGTTTTGATAATGTGCAGATAAATTATCGTGTTTAAGTTGAAAAATAAAATTTTAACAGTAAAGCGTGTAAAGACCACACGTGCAGTTGCAACTGGCAGAGAGGCTTTAATAAATAACAAATAATAAACGTTTTTACACCATTTTGATGGCTGTCGCGACAGTTATTTGTTTTATCTGACACATAAATTCGTTTGCGTCGCGCAATAACTACTAAAACTGGAAAGGATTTAATATCTTGATGATATGTTACCGGAAACTGTGTCATTAGTTTGGCCGCAGTAAATTTCTACAAATTAGTTGTGTATGACAAACTAAAATTAATGGATGCATGTCAAACCGTGGCGTTTTTAATTCTACTCCCTAATGAACTACCACATGTCGACACCATTCTGAAAACGAGCGTAGATACCTACCAGTTTTTTTTCATATTGGCATTTTAACGTCATTAAAGTTCGATGAACTTGAGAGAATATTTTATTACTAAAATATCATAAATGGGAATGTTTTTATATTTGTTACTAAAACACGCAAAAATGGCTAAACGGATTTGTTTTATTTTAGTTCATTAATAAATAAATTAATTTATAATTAAATAAGTAAAGACGTCATTTCAAAACTAATAGTAATATGTTCGGCATAATTTTTTTATTTAATTTTTTTAAGTTTTTATAAATTTTAATTTATAATTAAAGTTCACAAAAAAAAAATTAAACGAAATTACTATAAGTATTTAAATAAGCGTTTTTGAACTTTTTTTTTATTTTTGAGATACTTGTTTGAGCAATAATATGCAAACAGGAGAGTTATCTGTTCATCAATTATTTTTTAAATCAACTAAATATGAGACCAAACATTGGTCCTAATAAAATCGCAGGTCGAAATTAACATTGAATAATGTTTTGTTGTGTGGTAGGTACTTGTTAACGGAGGTTCCGCTCATTCAATATTGAGGACCCCGCCATAATTTACAATGAGTCTGCTCTGCTTAAGCTTAAGGGTTATGAAATTTTAATCAAAGTTCTTGCCCCTTGCGTATTGGTTCGGATACTGTTTAATAGGGCTCGGAGTACATTATTTCAATACAAATTCGTTTTGTTTTCGTTACATTAGTATACGCTGCTTTCATTTCAAAAATAACTTATATTTATGTTTATTCGAATCAAGTTTAATGGACTGGCTCCATGTTTTAATACCAAAACTCTGAAAACAAAAATTATTTATGTTTTTATTGGAAGTTGATTGTTTCAAATGTGCTATGTAATTTCTACTATTGAACCAAATCACATTAAAATTATATATATAAATATATATAATTAGTATATTATCCTATATGTTAACTTGTATTTTTAATTAATGGTAATTTAATATTTTTGTTCAAAGAATTAGTAAGATTCTGAACGCGCCCGAACTTAATCGAATCTAATGACTGCCATTGCAGACTAGTCCGGTCGATTGATAGGCCATTAGACAGCCGCGATTAATCGTCTAGTAACTAAAACGCCAATAAACTTTTTTTAAAACAGTATTCTTAATTTCATTCCAAAGAAAGAGCAAAATACCCTTTAGCTAAAATACGTTACATACATGATACTTTGATTTTTTTTTAAACAGGAAAATAGTTTGATTATATTTTCACGTAACGTATATTTACTTCTACAAAGTCCATTCAACTCTTTGATCTAAGTACGTTTGAAATGAAATAATAAATTATGAATAAATTTAATTTCAAAAATCTAATAAAATTATTCAAAATACTCGTTCAATTTCTTATCGGTGCCAGATCTCAACTAATAGACTGCTGTCATCAAGGCATACTAATACTTGAAACGAGGCCAGTTTTACACGGCCCGACAAAACGGGCGGATTCCCTCGAGACTGCGACCACTATAACTCATCCAACTACCGCCGTCAAGCCGCCGAGAAAGCTATATATCAAGTTTGATAGTCAATTATTGGCACTCGGTACTAGAAATCGCTGTCTCTGGGTTATCTAAACCATATAACCCTGCCTTGGGGATAGGCCTTTAGTAATATCCTATTCATAAGCCGAAGTAGTGGGCATATAAATGTCGAAAAGCTCTCCTGGGTGATGCGAGCGTCACATATATATTACAATATTACCTTTAACCTGCCTGTGCTTTGCCTCAGCTTATGCTTAGCCAGATACCTTTTTGCTGCTATAGAGCACACTCAATGGGATTGCACTATTTCATTTATATTTGTTTCATTAAGTCGTTTTTTTCTCTCTTTGTATGTTTGTCATGTTTATGCAAAAAAAATGCTTCTGTCTACCTATATATGTCTAACTTTAAATATTATAAGTAAGAAAGTTACTTACTAACTAGAAATGTTGTTTTTATTTTCCCAAATAAATAACTCGGTCAATGAAAAAAAAAAAAAAACTAAGAGAACTTTGTCAGTAAGTAGGAAAGCTTATTACTTTATCGTGGTCACAGTAATCCAGCTTATCCTTTGGGGATGTTTCTTACGCCCATTCCGCTTTCTTCTGATACATTCCAATTCTGAATTATATTTATTTAATAGGAACAATTTTTAGCCACATTAAAATAGTCATGAGATATTGCAATTACCGCCGGTTGGAATTCTGGTTCCACGAGATATAACGAAAAATTCTAAAAAATGAGTCTAAAAATGTATTTATATTAAAAAATAATTAAAAGTTACATTTATTTTAATTATCCAATGATATAAAATAGGTAATACCAGCCTGTTATACGTAAGCTGATATTTTTCTATTTATATTATATTTATCTATATGAAAAATATAGGTACCTAGTTATAAGACTACAAATCACAGTAAGTCGTGTATGAGATTTATGGCTCAAAGGATACTGAAGAGACATCCAACTCTAATGTTGGGAAACTCCAAATGAACCCACCATAATGACGGTCTCCCGACGCTATTTACTGCGCTCCGAAAATTCTCATGGCCGACACTCTGATCACATTCTCTACAAACTTGAGATTGAATTAACGACACTAAAAAGTACCGGAGTCACGGAATCCTCACTGAAAATTAACGATAATCTGTATTGAGGAGCGCGCCCTACAACATTCCTTCAACAGTTTTACGTTTAAATTTAGAACAACGCATTCGTGATTTGAACTTTTAAAATTTGAATTCAAACTATTTGACAACAAACTGTTGTTGATATTCAATTTGTGCTACCAAAAATAGAGATCCGAACAAACAAACTGAATGTCTTTTCTATTGGATTTGTAAACATTTTTTTCAAGTGCATTAGTGCATGTGATTAAGGGATGGGACATGATCTGTTTGTGCTTTTGTTCGGGCCGTCCTTGTTTTGTGGTTTGCGGTCTCCATTCCAACACAACTACTAGCCGTATGCGTACTTATCTCGAGTACATTAAAGTCTGTTTTGGATTGCACATTAGTTGGTATGTTTTACAATTTGTATTGAGTTACGTAAACCCAATACCGTTGCCTAGACGAAAGCTGATCTCTCTCGGTGACATCTCTAGAGTACGTACCTAAAGGATTATCGAATGAGAATATTCTTTTTTCATCCATGGATATTTGTATGAGATTATTCAAAGGGACCGAAGCTTTTAAACTAGGATGCTATTAAATTGCGCATACGTCCTTTGTCGTCCCATATGGTATTCTCCACCAGATGGCTCTTTTGTTAAGGACACATTATAAAATCAATAAACTTAGGTAAGTATATTATGTTAGCTACTTGAAGCCTTTAATTATTATAAAAAATTAATAATAATTTCTATCTATGTGACTATTTTGACTTAACAAATATTTATACCAACTTTACCACTGCCTAAGTTTTTAATCTGGCGTACCTTTGCTCCGGGAACAATAACGGAAATTTTATTATGAATCTTATGTTGAAACACACCAAAGTAATTTTAAATAAATTTGTGTTATCGACACCCTGACGAAATGAACAAGTAAACGAAACAATAAAATAACAAATCATAATAGTACTATTAACTAAAACCTAAAACGTAACTAATTAGGTTCGTCATTCTCAAACATTTTTATTTCATTTGTAAAATTAGGGTTAGGTACTCGCGTCTGTTTGTTTAATCTCGTTTGTTTGCCCAAATGTTTTCTAACTTTACAACGAAATAGTTTCTTCTAAGAATCTGAGAATTGAGCGAGTCTTTCCGTGTAAGGTCTATTATTACGAACGTTCCTTTACAAGTTAATTACCTACTTGTGTAGTGAGTAATGGAAATAATCGATTTTTTTTTTCAAAATCATAGCTTTGGTATAAGACATCACTTTAGTTATGAAATTTAGCAACAGAAGGCGCAATGTATATAAAAGGTGAGCATTATATCCTACTCCCTTTCCCTTTAATCCTGTCATGTATGAGTCAGAGGTGATGCACTTGTATCACATCTGGTGTTGCCAATAGACAATATGATTATAAGACACAAGCTACAGTTTGCCCTGCTATTACTATAAATAAAATTATTGTAGGTATAGTAGAAGCGAGGCTACGTTCTACTGGGCAGCCGTGTGTTTTGTCGTAGCCCGTCTTACAGAAGACAACCTTGTGTTTTGCTGAGCGAGTAAGAAAAGCCAGAACCGATTTTTCGATTCTCATTTTTATACTTTAACTAGCTACACGCTCCCGGCTTCGCCCTGGTTCAAAATAAAATCCTTTCTTTTAAGTTGGACCAAATTACACATAGTTACGATGTTTTATCAAAATCAGTTCAGTAGTTTAGGAGTTCATTGACGTCAAACAACGTGACACGTTATCTAACAATTTTCCAAAATAAAAAGTATTCTAATTGTAATCCAGGTCATAAACTAATATATGTGCTAAAATTTCATCTAAATCCGTTTAGTAGTTTTTACGTGAAAGAGTAATAAACAAACATCCATCCATCTTCACAAACTTTCACATTTATAGGTAATATTAGTAACTAGCCACTTACTATTAAGTGGACTGTCAAGTGATATACTTAAACAACATATTGAGTCTTCTAACTTACAAACAATGTTTTCTTCATTTGAATTCTCTATCTTTGTAATGTAAAACAATAATATTTGAATATTTCAGTTCAGTGTTCGACCTAATAGTTAGGAAATTTCAAAGTTCGACATTGCTCTGGCTTCGTAACTTCAATTTCAACGTAAGAGTTCTACAAACTCAAATTTTATGCTACATAATGTTATCTGCATGTTGCCTTTAGTGTTAAAATATTTTAAATTAATTATTAAACTAATTCCTATAAGTCCTGCCCTTGTTCAAAAATTCACAACCCAACTATATAGGTACCTATCAAATTTACAACTTTTCTATGGGTTGCGGTTACTGACATATGGGCGTAAAACTATTTATAATTTCATTAAAGTTATGTGAAGTGTAGGTATTTGTTGTTAACAGTTTGACTTGGGTTAGGGATATTGCGAATAATTGGTTTACTTCATCCACACATTAATTGATTCAACCTATATGGTTTAATACGATCAAAGCTGTCAAATATTTTGTAGTTAAAATCAAATGGGTATTAAAAAGGGAGGGCAGGGTTTGTAAACTAATTGACAACAAAATCTTAATATTAATAATGGTCAGATATTTTAACCTAAGAGGCTATAAAGTCTTGATAATAAATAAAATATAAAATACCTAAAATACCTAAATAAAATATAAATAAATTATTTATTAATACTACACGTTATTAATAAATAATTTATTATTAAAAAATTAGTCTATATGGACATTGGACATAATGGTCTACTAGGCCTGGGATTCCGTCAATTTAGTATAATAATAATCAGGAAATAGAAAAGACAAAAATCTAATTATTGGGGGTAGCCAAAGAGATAGATAAAAGTATTTAGATTTTATCTAAGCAATGTGAATATCGTCATTGTAAAGTCAAACTTACTAAAGAAAGTAAAGAAACTGTGTTGTTGTCTTAGAAATACCTAATTGAGTAAAAAACTAGTAAATATTTAATTGTAGCAGATTATTTTGAAATAGATGAAAATTAAATAAAAAAGAAGAAAACCTGTGTGACATTTAAGTAAAAAAAAGTATTTTTATATATATACCTAAATTAAAAGCATTAATATATTTGAATAACTTAAATACTTGAAAACTTTCTACTTAAATATTATATGTACAATGTATACATAACGAAAAAAATGGTTGTTAAAAAAAAGATATCTCGTTATCTTAATTTTATTGAGAACCTTATTTGTAAAAATAGTATTATAAAAACTTATAGTAGGAATTATTGTATAAGCATATTAAGTACTGTATCTATATATTTTATCTCATACATAATACCTACACCACATGGGATCTTTATATAGTCCAAAAAAACATAGTACGTGTGTGATAGAATCGCGGAACATTCGACCCGATTCAGAAAACAACTTTTCCCATTATTTCTTCGCGACCCGTCTTTTGGTTTGATAAGGGTGCGAACGACGAAAGTAACCGATGTTGATTTCGTTTTGATTTGTCCATGGCCGAGATAATAGCAGTTTCATGAGTGCCGCGTCGCAGACTGGATATAAACGGATGTAACTGTGGATATCGAGAAAAGCGTACCTTACGTATCTATAATACTATGTAACGTTATGTGAACGGAATGGTTAGAACTAACAGTGGGAAAGATTTTCTTAGAATTTTATTGCCAAAGTTTTATTTGCTCTTTTGATTTGAATACTAGCTAGTGCCCGCGACTACGTCTGCGTTAAAAACTTCAATATAATATTTTAATAACGCATGACAAATTGTGGAAAGCAATATGACGCCTGACATTATGCTTTTGTCAAGCAAAAGGACAAAAGCAACAAGGATCTTTATTTCTAAATAGGAATATATAATATACCTAGCCTATGTCCATCCTGAAATTCTATTTTCTTAAATCGTATGTGTACTTTCAAAAATTTACCTAACACATAAAAAAATACTAGTAGGTATAAATTTGGCACACAATAAATCATTTCTTGTAGGACATTTTGTTACTTGGTTTAACATTTATTGGATATTTTTTATCCTAGAAAATCGAACTGCAGTACGAAGTCGCAGGCACAGCTAGTTAATAATAACAATAAGACAATCACACGAGTTAAGCAGAGCCTTATACTTAGTGGTGTGATTTGTATATTTTGTTTGTGTTTACCTCAAAGGAAGCACACTGACAGTTAAATTCGCGGTTAAGTTAAGTTGTACTTAGGTACGCGTAATATTGTAATTATAAAGTTAGCTATAGCTTTTGCATGTCAGGTAATGACTTTGGTTTACATCGCTCTCCGAGTAACTAAATTACAAACTGGGTTCAATATTCATTTAGCGGTAGGTATAGGTACTCGTATGTAGTATGAAACTTGGCCTACACTACATCAGGCAGCTAACAGAAACTCTAGTGTGAATATTATAGAGCTTTACATCAAGGATGTTTGACGATTTACTACGAGGTTCAAGTTAAGTTTAAAATTTATTACTTCTGTTCACCTACCCTTAGCATGTAGGTAGGTGTGCCTTTTATTGTTTTAGGGTTTATTACATAATTATCTTTACATATATAAAAAATTAGCTTTCGTATGTTTGTATCCACAAAACTCGAAAACTGGCCGATAGATTGACTTGAAATTTTTATACAACATTGTATTTTAACAGAAGAGTTCTTCTATATATATAATTAATATTAGCTTGCGAAGCATGGCCGGGTTCAGCTAGTAGTTTATGAAAATGTGCTATCAATGTGATACAATTTTTTTGTATTACACGTAAATTTATTTTACGAAATAATACTGTTAGTCTTTAAGTTTAATTTTTACATACTATAAAAAAGGCCATTAACGTCGTCTGGCCCTCTGTATTACGCTAAGATGTTTTCAACTACGCAACGGAGTTTAATGCGGTTTTCACTAATGGAAAGAGCGTTAAACGAGGAAGGTTTTTATGTATCTATTATTTGCAGAAAAAAATTGCAGTTCGCTAGTTTAATTTAAAGCAATTAGAATCGTACATTAGTTACTCAACACTAAATGGCATTTCATATAAAAAAGGTAATAAAACAAATAAAACAAAAACAAATAAAATTTTAAAAATGTGTGTATTTCTCGTTTTCTTTCATAATTACTTCTCTGCATATTTACAGACATTTACATAATCTTTAACTATATACAGTCTTTATGACATAATTTTCGTATTAACAAATCATAATAATAAATATGTACATATTTAAGTTTTAAACTTTGGCATTATAAAATTTAAGCGATTTAAATTTAAATGGCTGTACAACATTATTTACACTGGCCTAAACCTAATCCTATAAAATATTATCGCAGAAATTAGGAAATGAATCCGTAATTATACCCTAAAACTAATTAACCTAAACCGTGTTCAGTAAACACTTAGGTACAAATAAATGCATGTTGAGAATAGAACAAGTATACAATAAATCTATTATTTATAATGCATGGACAATCTAAAATTATATCACTTTTATTGGACTAATACGCTTAAGCGTTTGCAAGTAAGTTTCAGTTAACTGTTTACCTGCGTTGAAGCATGCGCTACGCCCAGAGCTGAGCGTGCGGCGGCATGCGGTGTTGATGAGCTTCGCGTGCGTGTACGCCGGCCGCAAGTGCTAGACCGTCGCCTAGAAGTGGGGGGAGCTTGCCTGGCGGGGGAGGAGGAGGCGGTGCCGGCGCCCGCCCTGCCCCCACAGGTGACACAGAAGCGTAAATGTTCACCGTTGAACGATGATACTGACACTTTCTCAAGTCCGGCATAGCGAACCGCAACTTTTGCCAAAACTGTCTATCGCCCCATTCTATACACGTGTTCGCTTTCAAACACAACCTCAGCTCGGGATCGATGTCTCTGTTCGGCAAATCGCCTAGCAATATTATTATCAGTCTTCTTCGTCTCTCTTTCAGCACTTCGTGTAATGCCGTTTTGAATTCAAAACGACACCATTCGTTGTTGATAAAGTTTTTGGATAGAACTATTATGGTTCTCTTCGATGACTCAACGGCCTCTATAATTGTGTCTGCCACGTACGCTGAAGCGTTAAAATCGCGATAGTGTAAACACAGCCGGTAACTAGGGTCGGTCGATTCCAACCCAGGCGCTAACATTTGAGCTACGAACGCCTCGTCTTTCACGCTGTAACTGATGTAGGCGTCAAATAAGCGATCCTTGTCGGCTTCGTCATCAAAGGCCGTGCTTTTATAGCACATTCTCAGTCCGCATTGGTAGTATATCCAAACGCGGAGCTCTCGTCTCCAATAAAATACTCCACATATTAGAACAGAGCTTAAGACGAAAACACAAAGCGAGATTAATAGCAATGGCAGATAATCGTTAATTACTTGATTCTCTATTATTGATGAACTTCCGCCGACGTGACTTGTGCAAATTGTTGAATTGAAATCAGACATGTGGGGCCCCACGGCGTTAGTTATGTTGTCAAACACACATGTAATCTTGTCGGCATCCTCTACTTTGCCAAGATTATTTTTAAACCAATTACGGAATTTGTTCATATATTGACAGTCGCAAGACCAAGGATTTCGAGAAAGACTTATCTCTACCAAATAAGGGTTCATCGTGAATTGCCACACCGCAAAGCCGTAAATGTTATTCCCTTCTAAGCGCAACACTTCTAAATGCCTCAACTCCATGAAGGTTCGATTGTCGATATAGTGTATTTTATTGTCTTGTAGATGTAACTCTCTTAAATTTTCCAGAGGCGACAGTTCGAAACCTAGCAATTCTTTTATATTATTTTTTTCTAAATGCAAAGTCGTTAAGCGTTTTAGTCCACTAAATGTGTTATTATATAATGCGTCAATATTAGAGTTATTTGCATACAAAATTTTTAAATTTTTACGTCCAATAAAAGCATGACTTGTTAAACCACCAAAATTATTACCGTCTAGATACAGTTCAGTAGCGTCCATAGGTATACTGCTAGGTATTTCCGAATACCCAGCAGTAGAACAGTCCACAATATTCGCTGACCACGGTTGGTCGTGATAGCACGTACAGTTCGATGGGCACGTCATTTCACAATCACAAGCATCGAAATCACAACAATGACACAACGTGAAACAATGAGTCTTATATGTGCACAAAAACTGAGACGATTCCGCTTCGATTAACGGAATGTAAGTTCGTTCACGATTATATAATAACTTGCAATAAATGCTTTCTAGGTCCATTACTCTAGGATGTTGCCTGAGGTGGTCGAGTTTATTGATACGCTGTAGCCATTCCATAGTACAATCGCACTGAAAAGGATTTCCGCCAATATAAAATTCGGGCAAAGGTCGTCCGGGATCAACTGGAGTTAGACGAAGAGCGTTGAGATCCATACTAGTTATCTGATTTGCATATAAATCGACTCTCGTTAAATTGGTTTTTCCAACAAAAGTTTGAGCTTCAACTTGCGTAATTTGATTATCATTTAAAAACAGCAGTTCCACGCTGCTAGGTATAGTGAATGTAGATATTTTTGTCATTTTATTAAAGCTCGCGTCTAATGTTTGTAGACGTAGCTCTTTATCTAAGCGGTAGTTATTACCCAACTCTTTGATGTTGTTACTGTGGAGATCCAACCATTGAAGTCCCCGAGGAATGACTGAGTAATCAAACCATTCTATTTGGTTATCCGAAACGTTCAACCACAACAGAGAGGGAATATTTCCAAATAAACCTTGGATGTCAGTGAGCTGATTAGCGTCCAGTCTAATGGCTTGTAAATTCGTTAATGTTTCGAACGCATTTATATCGACATGTCTCAATTTGTTGCGCGCCAAATTTAAAATCTGTAGAGACGGCAAGTCTGAAAACACGTCCTTACTAATGTTCTCAATTTTATTTCCAATAAGACGTAAACCATACACATTGTGTAATCCAACAAATCCAGGCTCTTCTAATGACAATATCTGATTCTCTCCAAGGTCCAAGGTTCTCAATAATCGCATGTTTCTGAGAGCGATAGGAATTTTCTTTAAACGATTTCCGTTCAAATTAAGATCTTGTAAAGATGATGTGTTTCTAAATGCCTCTGGATGGAGTTCTTCAAGGTGGTTGTTATCAATTGACAGTAAAGACAGCACATATAAACCATTTAAAGCATACGCGTCAATGTGTGATATTTTGTTATACGACAGAATTAACGTATGCAGGTTATTCATAGGTGCAAATGTGTCAGCAGCAATGCTTTCTAACATATTATGTTGCACATTCAGTATTTGTAATGTGTACAAATCTTTAAATATTTTCGGATCCAGCTTTGTCAATCTGTTATTAGAGAGATTTAAAAGCACCATTCTTATTAGACCAGTGAAAGTGTGTTCATTTATCCACGTACTAGTCAAATGATTGTTAGACAAATCTAACGCTAATAGTTGGTCTAAGTTAGCGAAAAGACTCGGTGAAAGCACACTGATAGAATTATTTTGTAAGTATATTTCTTTGATAACAGGCCTGCAATCTTTAAACAAATCTTGAGGAAGAGCAACAATTTTGTTATTTGAGAGATCGATTATCTGCAATTGCTTTAATCCAGAGAGCGCTTTATCTGCTACCATAGAAATTTCGTTATCATGAATGTGAAGTTCTTTAAGCCTTCGTAGAGCCATAAATCCATTTTCGGGCATCAACACGAAATGATTACTCGAAGCGTCTAATACCTCAATATCTAATGAGCACGAGGCATGTGGCAGAGATGAAGTAGAGGGCACCGGTGCATCTTGTTCACTAATTAAAGCTTGGTGCATAGCTCTTTCTCTAAATCCCAAATCACTCACGTCTTGAAGTCTATTTGAGGATACGTTCAAATACACTAAATTGGAAAGCGGGCAAAATAAATTTTCAGGAAATGACCAAATATTATTGAAACTAAGGTCTAACTTTTCCAACTGTCGAACTGCCGTGAAGCTTTCCGTTGCTATTTCTAGACTCATAGCAGCCCATTCTGTATTTTTCGTCCGAATAGTCAAATTGCGTAAGTCTTTCAAGCCGGAAAGAACGCCGGGTGGCCATCTTCCAATTTTACAGTTATCCAAAACAAGTTCACGAAGTTTTACCAAATGAGTGAAACTACGGTCATCTAGGGAACTTTTATACATCATTTCTTCATTACATTCTATTCTTAGCGATGTTGTGTGTTCTGAAGGAATAACACTAAAGTTCGTTGTGTCAAATTCACTATTTATTGTACGAAGTTTACATGTGAGGGAAACTTCGTGAGAGTTATTTGGACCTCTCAACCACCATTGACAATCATCTGGGGCCTCATATTTTAGTGGCAACGAACTCTGATCGGCCACATTCAATCCGAACACAAACAAACACAAGATTTGATTGAAGAGCTGTTTTCTTAAAGATGTTTGTTGGGAAGCCATCGTAGAGAAAATCAATTATCAAGGGTAAAAGAAAACTAGACACGTTATGCTCAGTGTCATGTTTTTTCCGTCGGTGTGCGTATGTAGTTGCCCCTTGCCGGATGTGAAGTATCCATCAATTCACAGTCAATTCGGTGACAATTCAACACATAGTCCTTGATGCGGTAATGTTCATGATTTGATTAATTCAATTCACAGTTACCATGATTTTTTGGTAATAAAAATCCACGAAACAGTCCACACGGTTAATTTCTTATAAATATACACTTTAACTTTAATGGATTAAGTCAAAAAATCTTTGAATTATTTTTAGTCCAGTGGTTTGTTACTCGCGTTTGTGATAAGCGTGTTTTTAGCAAAACGTTCGTACGTTTAAACCGCCGAGTGACGCGAACGTTCCCCGACGCTGCGTCGAATCAACTGATGAGAACAGAGTAGAGGCATTGCAGTTGAGTGTATACAGTGTAGGGAAGGGAAGGGGCGCGGAGCAGGATGAGCCGAGCAATGGCGAATGTTCACGAGGACTTATTAAATAAATTATTTTTTTCAAGAAGCTCGCATAGAGATCGGTTCTATGTATGTATGTAGGTACCACAAACCGCAAACTTTTTATGAAAACAGGGATCACCTGTTTGCAGTACTAAGTTGACTTTTAATTTCTTACGTCAAGTTACTTACGTGTTACACGATAACGCACCTGCTAACAATTTTGCAACTTGAAATAAATTTTGGTAGGTATCGTACATAATATATTTTTAAAATTTAATTATTGTAAGTATTTTTATACCTATTTGCAATAAAAATACATACGTTTATCTTTAAAAAAAATATAATTTAAACAAATAGTTAGTTTTTTAGTAAACGAAAGTATAAAATAAAGATAAATATAAAAAGTAGATGTTGAATTTAAGTTTTTGCTGAGAAATACTGTCCTTGTGAGAAATTTCGATCGCTAACCACCGAAACCTTCTAAGTTTTGCGTTATTTTGCATGCCTTTATGCTGTGACTAATCCATTGATCAAGCCTTATAATGTTTTCCCAGTCTTCTAATGACGAATTTTAACAAAAAGTTATTTGTGTTTTAATACTGCACATGTATAATGGGTTGATGCTAAATATTAAGGAATAGACAGGAATTAGAACCATCAAACAACTTTTCAGATTGGCACGTGATAGGGAACTTCAAGAAACCAGCCAATCTTCATTGATGGAGAGGGACTATGAAGAAAAGAAGATAATATACCATAATTAAAATTCATCATTATCATCAGACTGTGTCTCTCCACTGGTGGATGCAGGTCTTTCCGAAGGCTCGCCACCACACATTAAAATAAAAGTAACTTAATTTATATTTAATTTATTTATTAGTGTATGTAAGAAATTAAACCAATATTCATTCGCTTTAAATAAGTTGAGAAGAGTAGTGGATCAATCTCCAGTCAGTCGGCTGCAACTATACGATATGATGTAATTTTCTGAGGGAACTCAATGGATAATCAAAGAGTATTTAAAGCTCAGAAAAGGTGTATAAGGGTCATTTGCAATTTAAAACAAAGAGATTCATGTAAGATGCATTTCAAAAATTTTAAAATATTGACCGTGCCTTCAGTGTTTATATTTGAATGTATACTTAGTGTTCATAAAAGAAAATTCTCAAATATTTAGTATTCATGGAGCGTCCACGTTATAATGATAAACTTTGTATGGTCCCTGCCAAATCTAGAATGAAAAAAATAAGTGTCTTTTTTATGGCACCACACTTATATAATAAAATTCCAAAAAATATAAGAAATATCAGGAATCTAGCAACATTTAAGAATGACTTACGAAATTTTTTGGTGGAAAAGGCACATTATTCACTTAATGAATTCCTAAATAATGAGACCATAATAGTGTAAGCGATGCAAGCTATGTCTTAGATAAATATAGCATAAAAAATAAATAAAAATACAATAATTATTAAATTATCTTGGAGGAATAATTATTAATTTTTAGATGCTTTTTAAATTTGCACACCGCTTGCCGGTTGAATTTGTGGACATTATCTATTTAAATTTACAACAACTATATATTATATTCAGCATATAAATCTTTTTGAATTTTGTATTTTGAATTACATTTACTTAGAGTTTTTCTTTAGTTTTACTTTAGGTAAAGTTTAGTTTTTTAGAAAAAAAAGAATAACTGACAGACTGCAAAACATTAGGGGCTGCAGTATATTTTTAATATTTTGTACAAATTAAAAACAAAAATAACATTAATACAAAATTTAATAAAATGGGTGTAAAAATTAAATAAAGACGTATCAGGTACATATATTTTCATTATATTTACTCTTTTCGTTCAAATATTTATTTGAGGTCATATTTTTCTAATTTTTTGCTTTTGTTTTAATCATTATTAAATAACCATATCAGAAAATTGAATAATTTTTACTTTAATTTAATGTTATTTTTAACATAATGTATTTTTAACATGTATTATGGAGGATTTAGATACTTACTCTTATATAATATAGCGAACATTTACAATTAGATTAGTTTCGAGTAGTTTCTCATATATAAACATTAAAAATTTTATGTTTTAAATTTTCCTTCGAGCATTCTTTGGAAGACACTCGTCTAACGAAAAATAAATAGGATCTTGAAGTAAAATCGGGGTTTCTAAAGCTTATAAATCTCTTTTTATTTCTATTATAAATGTATAAATTTACCTTTTGAAATCGAATTGAATTTGCCGCAGTTGAATGGAGAAAAAAAAGTAACAAAAGTTAATCTAACGCCTTCGTCTACAGGAAAGCGGGATTAAAAACCAACCCTTTCATATTCTCAATGCTAAAATTAAAAATCTACTATGGCATAAAGGTATTAAGGGCTTAAGGTAACAAAATTTGTAAATGCTCCAACAAAAGAGTTCTCCGTTCACGCTTGGCGGACCACACTGGCTGTCAGACGACGGAAGATATCATTTTAATCCTTTTAGTTAAGTTGACTATGAAAAGACAGATGCTTTAACGGCATCCGTGTTTTTCTTTTGTCGCACAACCGTGAGCTCGACGCGGCAGAGACCATTTAGTTACATTCTAAGTATCTTAAGTAGTTGTGACATCTGGACATTTTAGAATTAAACTGATGAATTCATAATAAATATGTTGACACAATTCATTATAATTTACCATATAGATTGTGACAGACAAATAATAAAACAAAAGGAAAAGTACATATATTTCACATGTTTTTTTTGTAGTAATTTGGGAATTACTTTATCGAACTTACTTTATCTAACTACCCCCTTACTTTATCAAATTATGTACTTATAAGATAATTGTAAGAAATAGATTTTCAGAACGAAGTTGCGGGCACTAGCTAGTTTATTATATATATATAAATATTTCAGGATGGACATAGGCCAATTTTTTAACGCGTACAAAGTCGCGGCCAACATATAGTTTATTATAAATTACTGCACAGATTATAACAGGCAAATATTTAAAACAATATGAGTACCTACTAGCTACATAATTATATTTTACATATTATATTTTTTTGTTAAATCATTTACGAATAGTCCACCCCTACTTTATCAAATTATGTATAAGGTTTAACTTATGCACATATTCACAGTTGCTGGCACAATTTATTATAAATTACTACCATAGAATATGACAAGCAAATAATAAAACAACATGAGAACTATCTATACACGTGTTTTTTGATGAAAATTGTTCTCGATCACACATTATTTCTCAATCACACATAAAATATATGTATAGAGACAGTTGAATGCATGTTTATTTATTTATAAACAAATATTACATTGAAATGGTGAGTAATGTCTTAAGCCCCTATGTCTAGACAATGAGTAAGTAAATAAATACTTTGCACTTGGCACAGTACATAGATAATATATATAGCCTAGTAAAAACACTAATTAAGCAAGTTGAAATTTATTTTCTAACATTTTAATATTAATAATAAATAGTAAATAATATACAATATCTTTAATTATTTTCCTCACTCAGTCCAAATGTGTACCTTACTCAGCCTAAGACAAAAAAAGAATGAAATAATATGATACTTTTTAACAAACGTAATACATGAAAATAATATCATCGGGATATCAATCACCGGCTTCATCGCTCAGAAGTTTGAAACAATGAATTTCTAAGGCTCAATTCACGCACACCAAAAAAAGCCTCGTTGACGCAATTACGAGTGCTGTTCACAAAAAAACACGTGTTAACATTTTGTTATTTCAAAAAACATCTATCAAGGATACGCTGGAGCGTGTTAAAGTTATTACATCGAAGTGTTTCACATCACAATCTGTCAGCTCTCGAATGAATAATGATCAATCGTTTTCGCTCACATTCGCCTTAAGAGTATCTACACTAACGCATAAGTTGCGATTGCTTCCACTAAGCAATAACTTGAGGATTGAAACAATTAAAACTTGCTCATATAAAAATTAGAATAAACTAGCTGTTGCACGCGACTTTGTCCGCGTAACTTTATGAAATATTACATATGTTATTTGCTGATAATATAGCTTCCCAACAGTGAAAGAATTTTTCAAATCGGTCCAGTAGTTTCGGTGCCTATTCAATGCAAATAAACAAACAAACAATCAAATCTTTCCTCTTTATAATATTAAGTATATAGACTAGCGACCTAAGATATAAGATACCTTCGCTTCGCTTCGCCTGTTGTGCAATCTTTATATATTATATAAAAAAATCTTCCCCGTTTATCCCTCCTTCATACAGACGGCGAGAATCTACTTTATTTTATACTATGTAAACAGTGATATGTTAACAAGTATGTAAAGATTTAAAGTCTCTACAAACAATAAATCCATATTACATCCAGAGCATTTCACTGTCGAAAATTTATGCAGTCATTTTTTATGTTAAGCTTATGGTTAAGGTTACGGTTAACTATCAAGTGGGCCGGTAGACAGGCATACGGTCCACTTGATAGTAGGTGGCTACCGTCGCCTGAGAAACGCCACAGGTGTCATAAGTAGTCCAATCAAATAAGGCTTTAAATCGAAATGTGAGGTAAATACAGGAATTTTAGTTTTATATTTCAAACCTTAACTTCAAAGCGCCCTCTCTGTTAATTTTAATAATAGAAAAAAAGTCTACCTAGCAGGAGGTTTTTATGTAAAACCTCCTGCTTTACAATTTTTCTTAATAACTTTTCTTTCTAGCACTTACCATTTTTGAGTAATCTTGGAAAAACAACTATTTTGATTTTTTTCAATCATTGCTCGGAGGTTTAGAAAAAAAAATGTTGAAAAATGCTTTTAAATACTTCAAAGAAGAACATTTCAAAAATTCCTGTAGGTACTTACCTCAAATTTCGATTTAAAAACTTATTTAATTGGATTATAAGTGCGCTGCTTACTATAGGATTTGGGAAATACCTATCACTTCCCAATGGGCTCTGGCATCCTTTATTCACTTACCGAAACACAGCAGCACAATGCACTGTTGTTATAAAGTATCTTATCCTTTATTCTACTAAGCTTGGCATCGCAGTTGCAACACCCATGTGGCGATGCTTATGTTAATAGACGACTAGCAACCGCCTTCGAATAAACCGTCAGCCTGTCTTATAGCCTTTCCGATTAAATTCAATTTCTTTTTGTGAAAATTATATAATTTTATTATATAATATTATGACACGATATTTATCACTTTGAAATAACTTGCAATTTCATATCTACTGTGCTCACCGGCCAGAATATGCCGCCAATGTCTACTTCTCATTGAGAAATATGAAGAAATTATTATTGATTATGTTGTTCACAATATTCACACTGTGGCTGTAAAAATTTTAATCATAGTAATATTAATAGTAATAAGTTATTATTTAAGATTTTTATTTTCCAATATTTTTATTTATTAATTCAGAAACTAGTAACTCGCCCCCGGCTTCTTAATTCTTTTATTTCTGCAAATTACATACACAAACCTCCTTTGTTTTATCGCTCTTTTCATTAGTAAAAACAGAATCTGTTGGGTGGTTAAGAAGTTAGCGGAGAAACAGAAAGAGATGGACAGCGACTTTCTTTCATAACATGTACAGATATATAGATAAACAATCTGGTTTAATTTTAGTTTATTCTGTATCCGTAAAACTTAAAAATAGCTAAAATTTTTCTTTCAATAATCATTGTTAATACTATAAAAAACTTTGTATATTGGAATTCACACTTAAGTTTCTCTGAAATAACAAAACAAAACAGTTTGTTAAAAAAAACATGTTTTTCTTTACGCTCAAAATGCTATTTGCATATACTCTCGCGGCTGAGTTTATCCTTCTTTAAGTTACTATAAATGAAGCTCTGTTTTATGATATAAACTGTTCAGAGTACAAGTTGAAATAAATTCAATTTATCTCTTTAACGTATGATAAGATAAAGGAAACGAGTTATGTTATTGAAGTTGGTAACAAGCGAAGGATATCAGCGGGACGTCTTGGTCCCTAATATGTAACAATTTCTCTTATGAAAGTTATTGCCCCAATTCCGTTGAGTTTGGTTTACTTTACACACAGATTTTTTGTGAAGTTCGCTATGGTATCGATCCATAAACAAACAATGAATGAATCACAGTGTTCAATATATTTTTAGATATATTTAGGCTCTGAAAGTGAAGAATTTTTTTGAGAAAATGAAGGAAAAATCAATCATACTTTCATCACAATAGTAATAGAAGGGAAATAAATGTCAAAATAAATACAACCACTATCTATTGGTGGAATTACATGTACGCTGGATAATCTAGAATTAGGATTAGGATGTCCTAGAAAACCATTGAATGTCGGCTACTCTTTTGTGGTCTTTCGGGATAGCCTATTTGCAGCAATCGGTTAAAGTTTGTTGTTAAACATGATGATAATAACGATAACTGCCACGGTAAACGACACATTACTGAAATGAGAAAAGAGAGAAAAAAAAAGAGTATAAGAAATATTGAGATACAATGTTCCGTATCTGTTGTTATATTATTTCCTAATAAATATAAGTTTGATGGTATTTATGACCTTAATTAATACAGATATATTCCACGAATTTATCTCAATGACTTTACATTTTCTTAGTGAACTTCAGTTTAAAAGTTTTGAAGTACCCACAAGAATCTAATTTATTAACAAAACAGTTGCCTTAATCTATCTATTTATAATATTTTACTAACTCTTGATGAGATTGTAACAAATTTTGACTTCTATCAAAAGATACAAGGCTGAGTGTGATGAAATAAGTAAGTGGGTATATTTACGTATATATAGTAGTATATATAGTATATACTCGCAAGATCGTAAAGTAAAAGGTGTAAAATATTCACCGCGTATGTTTTCTTCAATGACAGCGATATAAACAACGATAACATGTAGGATTCACGTGTTAGCATAGAAATTACATTTCCTCACCTATCTTTGTAAATAACTTACGAGTATGTTATGTATAGCAGAGAAAATGTATCGTAGGATTTAATTTGAAATGAAAATAATTTTTATCACCTATATGTTTGTTTATTTTATAAAGCCATAAGAATTCTTGCATAGGTGTTTTAAAACAGAAATTCAGTTAGCTTTGTTTTCTAAAAAGACATTTAGTTTTATTGCTTCCTTGTGAACACAAACCTGATCAAAGTAATTCATTATTAAACTGTACTCAACGATTAAAACTAATATCAAAATTTAATGAAACTTACAAAAAAGGTTTTCGAAGAAGATTAAGGAGGAAAAGTAAATATATATATATAATTTCCGTCAAAAAATTCGTTTTTTATAATCAGTTATTTTTCATTTCATTGTATTCGTCAAACGAAAAATCACACACAGATTCGGTAGCAGATTCCCACTGGGATTAATTTCGTTTCGGATGAATTTTACTTCTTCCGTGCCTACATTTCTTATCATCGTTTTACGAACATAAATCTTAGACAATAAAAAAGTATTTTTCGATAATAAAAAAAAGCAAACTTCCACGAGGAAGTAAGGCGCGAAGTATTTCCTTCTTAAGCTTTTTATCACACCTCTGTGTTGACAGTCACGGTTACCAAAACACATTGATTTTTGTACACAAGAACTTCCAACCTCGATATGAGTAAACATTCTATTGAAAAGAGAATTCCATATTTCATAAAAATTCACACCATACAAAATCACAATATATGGACCCTGACATAATGCGTGAATCACTAAATTAATATCCTTGAAATCTAATCAAAGCAATTAACAACGCTTCTTTCTTGTGCAGTATGTTTGCATTTCTTTCCCTCGCATATAAAATTCATATACTCTGTCCTTTGGAGTTTTTTAAATTTTTATAAGGTGGATATGTGACAGGGGTCGGCCGGCAATATTTCACTTGTGGTGTCTAGAAGGCACCCACGCTCAGGTAGCAGACATTATCACTATAAGCGGTGTTCATAACTTTAAAAAAAGGTTCCTTTTTAGAATGAAGGTTATTTGAAAATGGAATAGAGTGGAATGACTGTATCTTGTAAGAAATTTTTAAAGGTTTTTAAGTTGAACTATTAGTAAGTTAGTATCTTAACTAACGATGTTTAAGTTAACTTAATTAACGACATCAATGTCGTTTTGACGAAATTCACTGATTTCGCCTCATCGATCCGTTTCAACAAGACAACCAAGTTTATAAAAAAGTCATAATCTTTTATAAACAACTCAGAAAGTTCAGAACATATTTAATTATGAAAAAATATACAATATAATCTCAATTGAGGGACAAAGCCGAATCAAATTATGCAATATTGAGAACAAAACATAATTATACAATAAATTATTATTATACTATAAAAAATCATTTTTTAAAACAAGTTCGTCGTATGTACAGATAAGCTAATAAGGGTCGTTCAGGCTGCTTCCGGCCAGTCCTATTAAAAAATTATGAAGATCTATGTCTAGCAGTATAGACATAGGTCCCCTGAGATTTCCGGGCGGCTATCACCGGCTGAGAATTGATGATGATGATAAAATCTAAATAGTCAATACAACATTGCCTAAAATTTTAAACAATATTACTTGCGATGTCGTCTCCATTGATATTGTAGTCCAAATCCTCGTCGAAACTACGAAACAGATAAAAAATAAGCGGCTCGGAACTGAGCTGCGAATAAAAAATGATGAACAAAAATACATCTCCAAAAAAGATAATGCGCTCTGTTCGACGTTCTTTTCTGCGATATTCCATCTTTTGTGCCAATTATAATACGGTAACGGATTTTTAGTAGCATTTATATATGTTTTAAGAATATCTGTCAACTATGGGTTGGGAACTTATTAAAAATATTCAGATGACACCGATCTTGATATTATATACTTAATCATCTATACCCTCCATATTGTTTGTTTGCCACTTTTGTAACGATAGCAGACAGGCTGATGGTCCACTTGGCGCTAGATGACATCTTTTACCTATAGTGTCACTAGAGCATAAAGGAATAGGGAGAAAAATGGGAATATAGGAAGGGGCTCTGACTTCCTTGACTCTCTCAGTCTCATCGAAATAAACAACATGCGATTTGTTATTTCAAGGCGTTGCCTATAGGGGTTGATTACAACTGCTAGATGGACAATAAAAAATTTAAAAAGAATAAAATTATAGCCATAATTTTTTAATTGCAATAAAAAATTATGGCAATAAATGGTTGAAAGTCTGTAGATGTCAAAATACCTGTACAATAGTTAACTGTGTCGAGTAAATTTAACCAAAATTCAAATGTTGTAGGAGTTGGTGCCGACAATACAATTCATCAGTATTTTCATTCAAATTTCTATCATTATCATTCATATAGACAAATTTTGCCATCTACAATCTAGATTACTTTGAGTGGGTATTTTAAGTTATACACTGCAACATAGTCAATTAATGTAAGTGTTGTTATTAAAAAGTAATTTGTGAATATATATGAGTGGAAGAAAAAGCTATCACGTACGAGGAGGTCCGACACGGCAAGGCAATTATTAAGCTTTCGATCCAAGTCGTTACTAATAGGCGCACAGAGCTTTTCAACCCGCCGCGCTTGCTTCGCTTCGGCGACTGGTTAAAGGCTTGAACACATACTAACAGAAAACCTCTTCATAATTTGACTTCATGACTGAAAATGGAGATTATAAAATCTTCAAACATTCATACATATAATACATAATTTTAATAGTGTTTTTTGTATGCGAGAATGACCGTTCAATTGATGATTAATTTTTAGCTACTCAATTAATAATAACAGTAACAGAGAAGAATGGGAAAGTGGAATGGGTTTTGGTATCTCTTATGTATGTAGCGAAACAACTAAATGACCTTTCAGTTATTTCGGTATTATGTAATAGAATGGTTACTGCCGCCAGACGGTTTATCAAGTTTACAATTGCAGAGCGCAGTGTTCAATGCTAATGTACAAATGCCATTACTAATTTTATAGTACTATAAGGTAATTTTAATACCGGTGTTTAGACCGGGTTCTCTTAAACAAAGAAAAATAGGTAGTCAATTTATTGTTTAGTAAAGAGAATACATGTATTTTTGTTTGTAATGAATAAACTCAAAAACTACCGGACTGATTTTAAAAATTCTTTCACCTATAGAAAGCTACATTATCAGCAAGTAACAAAGGCTATATTTTATAAAGTTACGCGAAGGAAGTCGCGTGCAACAGCTAGTTATAAAATAAAGTACTCGTAGCTGTCCGCCTCTGTCTGTTACTCCGCCAACTTCTTCTAAACCACCCAAAGATTTCGATACGGTTTTCAATACTTGCTTGTGAATATAACACTAACAAAGATTTATTGTACGTTTTAAATAACTCTCTGTTCTATATAGACGAGCAATTTGTAACCAAGTCAAATTGATACTTTGCTAAACCTTATTTTTTTTTTCGTGCAATATCTAGAATCCAGGTATTACAGATTTTTTTTTCAATTGATTTATAAGCTAATATTAGCTGTTTTTATATTTTAAAAGTCATTAACAAATGCGGAACGTGACACATTTTTTAGTATTAAATTCATCTTATGACATGAATGTCGGTTATTCCACAGTGTGCAATTCTTGGTCGGCTCTTCGTTTTCATAGATGCAGTATAAAATGTCGCGTAAGTAAGACCATGAGAAAACTAGAAAACAAGCAATCTTTGTTGACTGTAGACTATAGTTCTTCACAGAGTGAAGTCTATCCTAATCATAATAAAATTATAAATGCTGAAGTTTTTATGTCAGGATGTTTGTTCCTCAATAACGCAAAAACAGCAGCAAGTATTTGGATTGTTTATTACCTGAATTAACATATAGAATAATTTACATCTGAAAAAAAATGTTAGGTTCCCGAGGGCGATCCCTCGGCGATTTTTTTATATCTAAATATATATAAAAAAAAGTGGGAGTCGTTACAGCATCATAGCGATAAAGATGTCAAAGCTTTATTATTATTTATTTACACTAATACATTTTCTCAGGCGTTATTATCTTTTATTTTTCAACGCGGACGAGGTCGCTGCAAACAGCTAGTCGTATTATAAACAAACTAACATTAAAAAAAAAAATTTAAAATTGAATTTCACTCAACTGATGGTGGTTATGGAATTTCATTTAGTGCAAGTGAGCCCTAAGCTGGCTCGCCGCATGGTTCCTTTGGCCGCCTCCGTGCAGGCAAATTATACTACTCACAGCGGGATACGAGACCTCTTTAACGCGATATATCGAATTTCTCTCACTCATTTAACAATCTCTCAAACGTTGCTCTCACTGGCCTGATTAATTACGCCTCAAAAAGAAACGTAAAACGAAATCCAAAATAGAAGGGTGAAATTAAAATTGTATAAGGATTCAGAGGAAAAAGTTTATTTAAACAATCATCAAACTTTCGAAAAACATGAGATTGAGGAAACTGGTGTTTTCAGTTTAAATTTTAATTATTATTATTATTCGATTTTAGGTGTCTATATTGACTAAGTTAATGTCGAGATTAGAAATCTCGGTCTAATGAAGAAGGAATAACATCACGAGAAAATATAGTTCTAAAATTCAAAATAATTTATTTGCTGAATATGGTACACTTACACATAAGTTGTAATAAATTTTACGGATTAACTTGAAATTTTTACACAATATGAAATCTGCTTCAAGGATTGATCATAATATATATATTTTGAGTAATAATATAATCTCGATCGCGAGAAAAAAAAATCGGTTTTTTTTTTTACGGCGCCATCTGCCGAAAGCGGGAAGAATTCACTAGCCAACGATAACCGCTGTCATATTTAAATGGAAGTTAGCCGTTGTTATGGCAGCCGCTGACCGTTTAACGTCAAAGAAAATCAAACTATACTGATCAAGAACGTTTAAATGATAATGAAAGTGTTAGTCAGAATTTTTCAAAGGCGAGAAGAGTGAACGAGGCCAAAGAAGAAAGAAGACAAAGAATGTTTAAAAATGCGATTGATCTCATGGCATCTCACAGTCATAGAATTGTCATTCGTGCTGATCAAATACCAGTTTCGCTTATGCGGATAACAGACAAACAAAAAATGTAGTCCTTTTACTGGCTTTATAATAAAAAAAAATTATAATGAAAAAAAAATGTTAAGTAAGATAAATAAAGTAAGATAATTAAATTGAACAATGTGTCTTTCGGTGTAAGAAGCTTGGCCGGGTTCAGCTAGTAGGAATATAATTATTTGAAACCAACTGAACCGGCTACACTTCGCTGTGGCTCAGTTAGCAACGTGGAACGTTGCTAACTGACAGTCAACGTTTGAAAATTATATTTTTTTTAATGGAATTTTGGGAAAAAATCTATATGATTATTCCTCTGTTTAAATGCAATGTTTAAACTAACATAACATTTAAATATAAAAAAATACGAGTAAGTAAGATAATCGCGTTTACAATTCGCACTTAGCAAGAACAAGCAATCGGCAACCCAATTTTAAGAAATTGGAGACTTCGAACAAAAGACGGATTTGCAGGTAAGGAACCAATTTTTAGAAACACAGTTAATCCCTGTTTAGATAAGAGACAATAGCGGAGGCCGACAAAGATTGAATTAACTTAACAAGATCAGACCCTACGACAAGAACATTTACGTAAATTGTTTAAGAAATGATTTCTGACATTTCCTTAATTTAGAAAAAAAAAGTTGTACTTCGATTTGTTGTAGTAAAAACTTGGGCACTTTTGGTATGGAGATAGGTACAAGAAAATTGTTTATTTTGTTTGTTAGTAAAATATAAAGTTACTTACATATAGTATAAACTACACTATCTTTACTATTAGTTACAAAGTACTTCAACTTGCATGTTTCGGTCAATAGAGACTATAAACTCAGCTAAATTAAGCGGTAGAACATGTGAACTTAATCAAAATACCATGTTGGCTTCATAATATTATGGGCAACATATCCACGAGCGGTATGTGCAACTAACGTGGCCCTGAGATGGTCTCGTAATGGTTAAAACTTAAGCCAGGAGGATCAGTGAGAAACTTGTTGTGGTCGGGGCTCCGAACATACCGTTGAGTTTTGACCGCATACACCGCTCGCACTAGATATGTTTACTCTGTTCACCAACTAGTTTGTAATTAGAGAACTCTATGTTCGCCCTTAGGAAGTCATTATTTGATAACATATTTTATACAGAGGCCTCGTTAAATTTAATGACATAGAACATGTTTGCGAAGAACAATGAGAGAAAAGAATTTACTGTTAAATTTCTTCATCAAACGTGAAATATACTGACGTTCTAGTATAAACTTTGACAGTAAAGTCGTTAACCTTTCGAGAGCTTCGTTAACTTTGTCCACCGAAGACATAAGGGAATTAAGAAGTGAGATACAACTTTGGCTGTCTGAGCTCAGACCAAGTAAGAACTATAGAATAGACAGAACTTTGCATACAACATAGTGATGCCGGTTTTATAAACACGTGTGCCTAGACCTTTACTGTATTGAGATTTTGAGAGCTTCGTTAACTTTGTCCACCAAAACATAGGGGGTTTAAGAAGTGAGATACAATTGCATTTGTGTTCTTATAACCGTGTCTTGTACACTGCGAAAGCATAGTTTTACCGGCTTCACTCTGCCGTACGCAGGGCTGTATCTTTAGTTCTCTTTTTATCTGAGGTCTGATGTTGCTCAGTACAGGTATTTGCTCTGGGGCATTAATCGCAAGTCACCTTTTAATTCCACCAAGCTCAAATTTCGAGAAGCATCGACTCGACAAATGAGAGACTCAATTGTAATGAGTGTTACGAAAGAATTCGAATACAAATAGTGAGTAGTCGATATGTCTGGACAATAGCTGACAGTTTCGATACGACTCGTATCTTTTGTCATCGGACAAAAAGTTCATCTATCGAGATGTGGTCGGAATGAGTGACCGTAACGGTACACCTCTCCGCACATTTTAGTAATCTTCTACGTATAAAACATAATATTACGTAATTTTATTTGTAGTTTTGCCAGTTGTACACAAATACAACGACGCAGTTTATACGCTTAGGGTTTTTACTACTAAATAATTAATGTATGTATTCGTATTGTCCTATTTTTATTCTTAAAATAAACTACTTTAAACAAGAAAATGTTATCTCTATTTTTATGTAAAGTTCAGCAGGTTTCAGGATACAGTCGAACTATTTTAAGGGAAGCAATGTGAAAGCTAGATAACAATACCTAGGCACATACTACATGTATGTGAAAAATACATTACTATATATAGGATTTTAGATTACTATGTGTACAGGATCTATTGCATTAAAATTTATGTTAATATTTAAACAAAATTTTGAAATTAAAACATTATTATTATTTAGATAACAATAATGTTGTCATGTGATACGACGAATTTAGACATACATTGTTGTGGCTCTCGAAATTTCACATTGTAACAACTTTCAAGTTCGCTGTAATAAGTTTTTTGGTTACGCTAGTCACTTAAGCTCGAATAGGCCAAAGGTAATTAAAACACAAAATTATTTTAAAGATTTATAGATCAACAAATAATAATCAACTTATCCTACTTGATGTATTAAATTTATCAAATTAGTAGAACAGAAAGAGAGGGAAATACGACAACAGTCTTTTTGGTTTTATTTGTCTAACTCGCAATAGCTGATAGCATCGCGAATCTGTTATTGTCCGATATAAAGTCGAGTGGATCAAACGACATTCCTCTTCGGAGCGATCTCACAACCAGAATCCATAGATAACGCCGATAAAATCTCTAAACACGTGAATGTGATATACACACGTAGCGAAATATATAAACCAAGAAAGTATCTACAGACACAGAAGGAGCTCAGTACATAGAAGTCTTAATTAACTAAAAAGCGGACAGGTTATCTAGCTACCGAAGAAATATTTCATCAATCATAAGTTGGTTGATTGATAATGTAACGTGAATTACTGATAGATCGAGGTGCCCGCTACGAGAATTCTCGACTAACAATTTATTTACATGTGTTTGTATCACTTGTTGATATTACCAACGGTAAGAGAGAAATTTAAGACAAAGAAAATGTTGGAGTGGGCAATGTCGAGAATCGAGATATTTTTCATAATTAAATCATTTAATCCATATAAGGAATAGAAGCGTTTCAAACCTTCCGATGATAAAAATATTGAAACTGCTAAAAATTTTCAAAACGTGGTCGGTGACATGCATTTAATGCATCTAACTTGCTAGTAGTTTCCATATACCAGTATTATAGCAATCTCATTTGATTGAAAGCCAAAGTGGATGAAGAAATACAATTTCTTTATTCATAATGAAAAAAAAAAAAATTATGCAATAAAACTGAACAAATCACGTCAAATAAAAATAGAATATTAAAATGTATTAAAAATGCGGGCGGACCGCTAGTGTCCGCTTCCGGCTTCGCCCGGGGTGCATTTTTTTTACGTAAAAACTTTCCCTGATTATCCCTCTATCCATGAGTGAAGACAGAATTAAAATCGGTCCACCCGTTCTCGAGTTTTGCGCTTAGGGATTCATTTTTATATTATAGACTAGCGGTCCGCTCCCGGCTTCGCCCGAGGTGCATTTTTTTAACGTAAAAACCTTCCCTGATTATCCCTCTGTCCATGAGTGAAGACAGAATTAAAATCGGTCCACCCGTTCTCGAGTTTTGCGCTTAGCAATACATTTAGCGGCCCGCTCCCGGCTTCGTCCGGGGTGTATTTTTTCTAAAATAAACGTAGCCTAAGTTACTCCTTATTACATCAGCTACCTGCCAATAAAAGTCCCGTCAAAATCGGTCCAGCTATTTCAGAGATTATCCGGAACAAACAGACAGACAGACAAAAATTGTAAAAAATGTTATTTTGGTGTATGTACCGCAATTTACATAAACAAAAAGTAGCCTATGTTACTCCTGACGACCCCCTCTTCATGTCTGCAAAGTTTCATCGAAATCGCTTCAGCCGTTTCTGAGATTACCCCGAACAGACAGATAGACAGACAGACAGACAACAATTCTAAAAAAAGTTATTTACGTTTTAACAGCATGCGAATGACTCTCTAAGCTTAGTTTGAGGCAGTTTTTCGCAAATCACAGACAGACACTCTGATTTTATTTATATAGATTAATAGTAACTGATGGCATATCTGTTATAACAATTTCTTCTTAGTTCCGAACGAAACGCGCGCTAGCTAACGAAGTGTCGGATGTGATTGAAAATCATCGTGGAGGAATGGTGTCCTAGACGGAAGCTATTATAAATCATGTGCAGACAGTAGCTCATACATCAATAAGGTCGATTATTTGATAACCATACATATAAACATGGTCAACGACTTCCGAGTACGGGCAGTGAGCCAACTCGTACCTACCTACATACATTTTTTTAACACTTTTGCTCATTATTCATGTTAATTGCTTTTGAGAATAGTTATTTATGTACAACTTATACATATACATAAATGTATTATGACATATATTTATTAAACTTTAATTTTATTATACAGTTATTATATTTTTTATGAAAATTATTTTAAATCTCTTCTATACAAGTTTCTAAATTAAGAAGTTAAATCACAATAAGTCCAGTCCACATTATACAAATTACCATTTTAAAAATGTATGTAATATTTTTTTACCTGCATATATATTGGGAAATAATAAATTAGAACGCGCGCTATCATAATGGTCGCATAACATTGGTTTTAAACCATTGTTATTTGATATTAATAAAAAAAAAACTTCAAATAAAGGCAACAATTACTTAATTAGATATTTAGTTTATAACCCAGGCAGGTGTAATCATCAAAGATCACGATCAACCATCGGCCGGACATCGATTCGTTACAAATTTGACCATTTAGATACACCTCGTTGAGTCAAGGACTCTCCAACTCATTTCGTGCACAATAAAAGAAGTAAAAAAAATGAAACAAATTAACCGATTGAACCTGTTCTGTACGAGGACCCCTTAAAGAGCGGGTTTCTGTTAGTGAACTAATTTATACCCGCCTGTATCATAAACAATATCGTGAGGCGGCGATACGGGATGTTTTAGTGTTTAATATTTTTATTTGATAAAAGAGCGCCGCAGTTCAAAGAGATGTTAACTTGTAAAATGGTTTGCAGCTCCACAGCCTTGTTTATTACCGTTGCCCCCCGGGAATATGAAGCGATTGGCGTGCGCGAAATGCCACCTCAAAATGTATGTCACACGCCATATGGATTATCACATTTAATGCAAATGTTATCGAACTATCCAGGGAGTAAGTGCCTACTGCGTCATGACTTTTAATTTTAATAATGTTGCAATAATTTTGTTTATTTGCATATTATTGAGTGTTAAAAATGAAAAACCTTACATAGTATAACTTGAAGTCGCTATACGCGTCTGTCGCTACTTCGCTTACTTACCGCTTACTCCTCCTAAACCACGCAACGTATTTTGATGCGGTTTTCACTAATGGAAAGAGCAACAAATGAGGATGTTAGTATATATAATCTGGATAAAAATATATAGTAGTAATATTAGTAATAATATATAATTCGCTAGCATAGAAATGGACGACTAATTAGGAAAATCTTGCAAGATAAAGTGTGATGCACACATTCAAGTACTCAGGTACTCATTTGTTAAAAATTTCTCAAGCCAATAAGTTTTCCCGTTTATGAATAAAATAAAATAAATAAATCTTTATTTTCACAAACACATGTTTACATGGATCTTAATTCATATAGGACTTACTGCAGTTACAGAAAAAAGTATATTCTTCCTTAAATGGGTATGAAAATATTGATTTTTATAATAACTTTTCTTATTTTTCTAACTGTATATGGCAGTGCAATCTTTAATCCAGCACAGGCTATTTAACTACTTAAGATAGTTAACTCTGTTCTCGTATAACAAGGTGTTTTTACCTGGGCGTTTTGCCGAAGGGGTTTTGTTTCTACTGGTCCACAGTAATCAGTGTAAACAAAGTGGGAGTTACTCCGTCTCTCGCCTACAATCCAATTAATTTGTAACTCACGATCACATTTGCGTTTAGTTTTCTAACGCCCGACGCAAAAACTGTATGTTATAAGTTTGGCGGCTCTGGCTGGCTGGATGGTTCTTTGCTATAATTTACGAAAAACTGATTTGGCATTTGAAGAAAATCACCCCATTTACTAGTTAACGAAGGGATTTCACTAACTTCCACGGGTTCGATTGATGTGATATTTGTTATACTGTTACTTCGGTGGTATTTCCTCGACAGGTAACTTTGATCTGATGCTGCAGCATCGAGTAGAATGCGAAATACCCAACTCTTTAGCAACTTACAGCAGATATAGCTTGTTTGGGCTCAATAGAAAGTTGGGGGTTAGTTTACAATTTTCAATTATGTATTAAGGATATAAATGGAAAGTCTTATATAACAATATCTGTCATATAATATATTATTTTGCAATAGCTTTAAGGATTTTTATGTTGATATTTTTTTTAATTTATAAACAAATGCTTGCAGCTCCGCTCGTGAAATACATCGATAAATTTTCAGTACTAATACGCCTCCGGGCTACGTATTCTTAGAGTATACATAAGCAAGATAAGATACTCTAAGTACGTATTATACTGACTTAAGATATTTCATGGGTAAACTACTCAATATTCGTTCAAGAGTTTATGCGTGAAACATAGAAAGTGATCTACGAGTATTTGCTGAAACATAAAAGTCAATATAAACCAACTGTAAAAAGTGTCATGTGTTTTAGCGTAGCGGATAGTCTAACTGTGTACAATGTTTGATCATTATTGTTCATTAGTTTGCTTATGGAAAGTGCATTTTCAATAGTTGCATACCGCCACTCTAGTTTGGGTACGTAATTAACTCACAAAACAATTATATCGCGAAACTGTTATCTGTTAAAGATTTTTTTTTATTTATTTAAATAGTAGCGACCCGCATCAGGCGTCACATTGATTTGAAATTTTCAAAAATCCTTTCTTATAAAATAAACCTATAAAATAAACCTATATTCTAAATTTCAGCTTTCTAGACTTAGCATTTTTGGCAGTGCATACTTATTAGTTGAAAAAAATGGTGAGTTTAAAATATATATTTATTTTTACTTTTTATAGAGAGTTCTAACAATCGTCATAAAAAGTCTCCCAAAAAAAAAAGCTAAATACTTCGCAACAGATAGAAATGTCTTTAGATATACACAAATTAGTTTCCGTTGGCGTCTATTACAAAAGCTATATTATATCGTTGGTACCTACTGCGAGTCCGTAGTCGGCACAATATTCCATTTCGTTTGCCAGTGGGGGGGCTCGGCCGCTTCAATCGTTGCGACAATTAATCAAAGAGCAGCAGTGTCATCCGGCACCGGTCAGACCGAAAACATGCCCGACGAATTTATTGTAGCGCCTTTTTTACGCTTTTCGACCGAGCGGTTAACGCGCCATAGTACACTGGAAATGAGAATAATTATTTCGGTGCCGGCTCTTATTGTGCTCTAGCAATTAATTATATATACGTACAGACAAAAATATATGTATGTATAATAACGTATCTATTATTCTTAATGTAACAAGGGGTATTATTTACTTTATTTATTCTTTTACTGTATTTTTCTCAAAAATTTGTTTAAACGTAATATTTATTTGAAACTCTGTCTTCTGACATTTACGCTTAAATGGCTAATGAAACTTGATAAAAACATAGCTAGGTAATATTTTAACCTTTTTAAACTTTCTAAACGGATCATGCCGAGGATGAAAGCTAGTTTGTTCAATTTGATTGCTCCAGGTGCATAATATTTTATGTGCATATTTCTAAAGAACTTGTAAATTATAAATTTTAATTGATTTCCTTTGTAAGAAGCTGACTCCATGAGCTCATACCGCCTTTCCTTTTTCGGACATTCAGACGTACGGCTGGTTACCCATCCTCAACTTGTCGAAATCCCTCTTTTCCGGATCCTTTATAATGCGCACTGCCAAGGATTGGAGTTTCCGAATTCATATTTTTTCAAATTTTTTCAAAGTTCAATTTTTAAAGAACTACTTGCCGCACTTTATCATAAATAAATAAATATATTAATAAATAAGTAATAAAGTAAGGAAAGCAATATTCTCCGTATTAAACAATTTTTCTTCACAACATTTTCATACATATTTAATATTTTCTTCTCAATTGTATAAGCTCTTTGATCTCAGTTGTGATCACTCGCGCGGCTTCGAAATGTCCTTGCACATTCCTAATCCAATATGTACTATCTTTCATGAGCTTTGTGGTACATTTATTCACCGAACCATTGGTTAATGCTTTGATTCGATTTAGCATGGTGAAAAACGGCATCATACTCAGTATACTAAAGCTCCGAGGAAATTATGTTATAAAATTATAATCTTCATATTGGATGATTAATATGATACTATACGAGTACCTATTATGTTATGTTCATGTTCATATTGGCAACAGATAACCAATCCTATATCTGAAATTTTTTTACGTATATGTATCCATATTAGTCTATCCTAATATTAAAATATCACGAAAAAAAATATTAAAATGTGAAAGTATATCTGTATGTCTGTCTGTTGCCTTTTCACGCCTTAACTACTCAACCGATCATTATGAAATTTTGCGTGATGGTTACACGTCGCGGACACCAGTTAGATCTTAATATAGGTATTATTAATTTCAATAAGATTTAATTTGTTAGAAGATCAATAACATTTAATTAACATCTGTTCTCATACGTTTATTATACGTAATTAGTTCTACATTATGTGTATCATTTGAATTCAATTCCTTAACTTAATTGGAGAGTAGTTTCTCATTTGTAAACTGGATTAAAATAATGACCGAATTAAACCTTGCCAAATCGATAATTGTGTTATAATAAAGGCCGGCGTCGAAATATCCAGGAATATTATGGAATCATTTGTTATATTCTGACATCTCGCGGTTCGACGAATTACATTGAAATTATTCAGCTTTTTTAAGATACGTGTATCTTTTCAATTTCGAAAAATATTATTATTAAATTAATAATACCAATTGTAGTAAGTATTCTAATCAAAGGGTAGGTACTTGGGCGTATTTGGGAATAAGATATTTACCTAAATAGTTAAGTTTAACCCTAGCACCTACTTACCTTGGAGTCAAACAATCGGCGTAATTTTTGGGGATAATTATTTTATTATTATTATTAATAAACAATATAAATTGTTAAAAATTAAAAATTAAGGCTCAAACGAAGCTTTAGGCGTCGATTGACTAACTCTAGGCTTTTAATATACCACATATGTATAATAGTACTGATGATGAAACCCAGACCAGTTCGTGTCCTTAGTTGTCCTGGATAAGGACTAGAATCTATAACTTTTGACTAAAAACCATTTTCAAACCAAAAAAATAATAATGAGGTAATTAAATATATTAGTAACGAAGATTTTCTATCTAGTACTTATCTAGTTTTTCTAAAAATACTACTGAGCAGTAGTGCTCCATGTTTGCTTCACTAGTCTTCACAATTTTACACATACATTGAATTTTTGCAATAAGTATTTACATGGTCCGGCCACAATAAAAAAAAACCAAAAGCAAAAGAAAACGATTTTTTTGGAAGTTTGCCAAAATTTTTCTATGTATAATATTTCGTTTTTAATGAATGGACATCATAATCATAAGCTAAATACTTCATATTTCATTTCATTTTATTGAGAATATCCAGAGGTTATATTAGCTACGAATTCAAAGAAGAAAATACATACATATTCCGTCTGTAAACTAAAATATGAATCACATGAGAAACAAGCATAAATTATATTATTTAAATAAAATTTTCAAACACATCACACAGGTAAATCAACATCAGTTAGGGATTAATCTGAAGCAAAACAAGATCGTCTTGTTTGTTTACTGACATCAAAGATTACATTAACCTGAGCGTCTTGTACAATATCTCGCTTTGATCAGTGCACGCGGTGTATCGTATTAGAGAAAGCACAATATCTTTATGAATTATGTAAACAACAATAGTATCTTAAGTTGGAGGGTGGTCTGAACATTATGTAAAACACATGAACTATGGGCAAGTGAACATAAAATCTCTCCTGCGTATGAATGCCTCTGTTATGAGGAAACTTGAGCTCGACCTAATCAAAGACGTAAAAGCGGAATTTATTGTGTGCAGTGTTCCTTGGAAAGTTATTGTACAGTCCTATGACGGTGGCAATTACTCAACTCTCGTATAAACTCGGTCTTACCCTAAAGATTTTGTTGTGCAGTAACAATAAACACCGCACTTATTGTTGGTAGTCGACCGTTGCAAATTATAAAGGGAAACATTGTTAATTTTCCTCGAGCAACAATGTATCGCGAAAATTGTGCAATTAATATACCTAGAGCCGTGGACGAAAATTGTTAATTAATGTTTACATATTATCTATATCGATGCTTGGAAAGCGCGGAAAACTCTTCTCGTCCAAAATACCTGTGTCCTAAAGCAAAAGTTTTCGACCAAATTGTGTTGCCAGTGATGATAATATAATGTGTAGCAGTGAAACGTGGTACACTCACAAGGTGGACAGAAGAATACAGGCTGCTTCTGACCGGTATTTTCAGAAAATTAGGGGGAGGCCTTTGTCCAGCAGTGGATGTCCTACAGCTGTGATTGTCCATATCAGAATTTAATTAGCTATTTTAATCGAAAACAATGGAGAGTGAACACAAAGATTGATGATTCTGCCCTATTAAATGCTCAAAGTAAACTACGCCTCTAATTAGGTTTTGAAGCACGAAGTTTGTTCAGATAAAAGTTCCTTTATGGAAGGGTTGTTGTGAAGCCCAACAAGATTACGAGATAATTACGCCATAAAGAAATTCGTCAAGAAATGTACAAGAAGCTAGAAGTTAACACTTTTCATTTAAAGTTTTCCGTTTTGCCAGCGCTCGCAACGTTTAATTTCCGGCAGAGAAATTATCAGGAAGAACTAAGCCAGAAGGCTTTCAAAAGTGAACGACAGAGCGGTACGATGTGGTAACTACCTGTCAACTATTACTATAAAACTTTAGCTTGTTAGTTAAAAAAAAAACCTAAACAGAGTCGTTTTACCATTAGGTATTTTGTGTGTAAATAAATTATTAAATGTCATTGCATGTGCATCCTTTGTGGCTTTGTCTAACGAATACATAAACTTTCCATTTTACAAACTAAAGATAACTGACTTATGACTTTCACAAACAAAACAACAAATAACTAAACAAAAGCAGATTTGTAGTACGAAATAATAGAGGTCATATATAGGAAGAACTTCGCTTCTAAATTGCTTCTAAATTGTTGATCTCCGCGCATATTCAATGTTCATCGCTACACTAATATCTTTCTTGTAATTATACGGGCCTTAGTTTTGAGACTACTCATTAGTTCATTTCACTTAGCCTTAAGGCATATCATTTTGTTGATCCACTGACACTCCTCGCCTACTATATGTTTACTTTTAATGTTATTAACATTATTCACAGAACAGTATTAACCTGCTAACAGAACAGCTAAAGTACAAATAAAATCAAAAATCATTATTTTTATGTTATAAGTTTTTGAAATAAAATTAGAAAATTCAACTTCTTCCATATATAAAATGTTTTAACACCTAAGAAAAACTGGCGTGAACGTAATCGCGAGGGCAAAAGCTAGTATGAAATAAAACATCAAAATGATGGTTATATAGAAATCATTCAACTTGATTCGAATATGCAATTTTCTTGTTCACTATCTTGAATTGGTGGTTCGCATTCGTGAGTAGTAAACCGCGGTCAGATCCGAGTAGCATCAGTTCTATTCAGATTTGTGCTCGTGAGAAGAAAAAACGAAATTACAGACAATTTGTTGCTATATCCTTAGTGTGGTTTTACAGTGACGCTTTCGCCAGCGCAGTTGGTAAGCGTCGCGGGCCACGAGCTTTGCGTCTCATGGATCATTACATAGTCACGCGGATGGCCCGCGTTGACGGCAATTCAGCCGCGCTTTTCAACCGCGTGCGGGCGAGGAGTCATTGTGTTCAGTGTGCGTTGCACAGTCTCGCCGGTCGGACGCGCGCATGCGTACCGTCGTCGCCAAAATGAATGCGAATTATATCGATACGGGTCGATTGATTGAAGAAGTTCGCTTTCGACCGTTGCTGTGGGATCCATCGAACGAATTATACAAAAACAAAGACGCAAAAAATAAGGCTTGGGAAGAAGTTGGAGAAGCAATCTTTGGAGAAAATTACATAAAGAAAGACAAAGGTATGTTTATAAAATTTGTATTTTTATCAATTACATTTATAATATAAAATTTATATTATGTTGGTATAAAAGTCGTCGTTAAACATATGTAGGGTAAGATTTCAATCGATATGTAGGGTAAGATAAGGTAAATTGATCAATTTTACTTGTTGGAGCACTATCTTTATGGATTTAAAAATAAGATTGTGGATTTTTGATGATTTGAACACTCTTCAACGGTTTACTTGCAGAAAAAACACATTAGATTAGTCATAAATGACTATGAATCATCACTATAGTCTATACTTGAAAGGACGACAATGAATTCAATTCCACTAATAAGTTCTTTCAAATAGGTACTAGGTAGGTACCTCTAGAATATTTGTCTGTCTTGCCACGAAACACTGCCAGCAGGCGATATAAAGTAATCGGCAAACACTTCGCGTAGTGTGTTTCCTGTTTTAGAAACTGGCTGAAGATTCATGTCAATCAAACCACTAATGCTTAATAAGTCATTTCCATTGTAGCCGTCTCGCACTCTGATAAAATTGTGTAATACGCAACAAGCTTTAACTATAGTTTTTGCGTTGGAGAAGCTCACGTTCATTGGAGTGTGAAACACTCTAAACTTGTTTGATAATATTCCAAATGTACATTCTATGTACCTTCTGGCACGACTTAGACGGTAATTGAATATCTTCTGTTTGTGGCTCATATCATTTCGAAGATAAGGTTTCATCACATAGTTCGATATGCCAAATGCACCATCACCAATTATTATATGAGGTGCCACAATATTAGATCCTTGCAGGTACTTTGGAGCCGGTAACCTTAAATTATTTCTTTCTAACTGTTGAAATAGTACACTGTTTTGGAATATGGTGGAATCAGAGTTTTTCCCACAAGAACCAATGTTGACATAAGTAAAGCAATAGTTGGCATCGCACATTGCCAGAAGGACAATAGAATAAAAATGTTTGTAATTGTAAAACATTGACCCTCCACCTGCGGGATTAACTATGCGTATATGTTTACCATCTATTGCCCCACAACAGTTAGGAAAGTTTGCATACATCTCAAACTCTGCACTAATACGTTGCCACATTTGCGTTGTCGGTTGAGGAATGCATTCTTCGCGTAGTTTTTCCCATATCTCACAGCAAACTTCCTTGACGATTTTGCTTATAGTAGTAACGCCCATTCTGTATGTGACATGTAGATCGGAGTAAGTGTTCCCAGTAGCTAAGAATCTGAAAAAAATATATATAATTATTAGAACTAGTAGAAAGTTCCAAGTAGGAAAGGATTCATAAAAAGTACAAGTGAGAAGGCGTGATACACAAAATATTATTTTTGCCAATTTTTTTTTGTTTCAGATAAGCTTTTACGTCAAAGATGGAAATCTGCAAGAGATGGATATTTCAAAACCAAAGCTAATATGAAAAAAGCACCATCTGGTAGCGGGGCAAAAACCGTTACAAAATACATTTATTTCAAAGAATTAAACTTTCTTGATCGTATCACTGAAAACGAAGTTTCAGAATCTATGTACAACATTAATGAACAATCAAGTTCATCTGAAACAATAGCTCACGTAGTAAATAACGACGAAATTTCTGGCTCTTCTCAAAACAGTTCTACTCCGGTGGCTGACCAAGATAAACCAACATGGACTCGGAAGAGGAAACATGAACGGGTACAAGAGAACTCCGCGTTTGAGAAAAAGTTGGTAGATTTGTTAGACAAAAATATGCCAGACATAAGCTCTGACGATTTGTCATTTTTTAATTCTCTAGGTCCAATACTAAAATCTTTTAACAGTTATAAAAAACTATTATTTCGTTCCAAAGTATTGCAAATCGCCATGGATCTCTCCGCGCCAACTTCAAGTGGCACTACGTCGACGTCCAACATCTTCACTACGTCGACGTCCAACATCTTGTCACCAGAACATAACTCAAATTCTACTACAACATCAACAACCAATCATTCTAATGATACTACTACGCAACGAGGTTATCAATCAGCAAGTCAATATTACACCGTCATGTCACCAGAAAATGATTCTAATTCTTCTGTAATGTGTGCAACCAATTCATCATATTTTTCAAACCAAACGCTACCAGTCAACGAATCAATGTCTAGTACCACCACTCAGCAAGGCTATCAAACAGCAAATCAATATGATCCTCATTCAACAGTCAATAATTCTGTTCAGCAAAGCTGTGAAGAAATACAGCACTTTCCAAATATTGCATCAGAAAACGACAATTTCTATTAATTACATTTCAACGAGTTTTGTTTTTTTGATTGTTTAAATTTTCTAAATAAAGTAATTACTAAAAATTAAATAGTATTTTTCATGCCACTTACCTTAAGGTAATCGCCAACTTTTCAACTGGTTCTATAGGTGCTCGACGTAAACTTGATCTTTTTAAATTATGTTCTATCTTGCAGAGTAATTCATTAAATGTTGTTATAGACAGACGAAAATGTTTAAAGAACTTGTCACTATGTTCTCTTAAATCCGCAAACGATGTAGAGAACGCGCCTCTCAGCAATCTAGTGGCATTGTAAGGATGTACTTGTATACGTCGTCGTCGTTGCCTTTTTTTCCATAAGTAATATAGTATAATAAATACGAGAAGTCTCATCACGACTGTATGAGCCGGCAAACCGATCACGACTGTACGAGGCGGCTAACCGCGCGACTAGCTTAAAACTAGTTTTATAGTTTCGAGCGGGTCATCCGCGCGCTTACCACCCGCGCGGACAGTAAGCGTCACTGTAAAACCACACTTATGGAGAGGCAATCCTCTTACGTGTAGAGTTATGGAGAGATTGGAGAGCGCTACAGCCGGGCCCAACGAGCGGGCATTACGAAGGCACCTAATGACTATCTTGGAAAGAGCAAAAGTTTTTCGCTTTGCTTGCCTCGGACTTGCCCGGAGGTTTTATCTAAATAAGGTGGTTATTACAGGTGAAATACTTTGACTTTGTGTTGAATGTATCTTTAGAATGAGTTAGTTATTTAGGTAAATTGAAAAGCCAGTTTCGCTTTCCATGTAATGAATAATATTTCTGCTCAGTGCGAAGTTTTTATTTTATCAAAAATGACGCAGACTAAGCATTACTTAACTCATTCATTCAATTTACAAGTCATAGCAATAGTAATAAATTAAAATTCAGTACTTCTTCCTAATACTTTATTTAACATTATTAACTATATTATTAACTTATCAACTAATAATTCAAACTAAATTCAGTAGTAATATGAGCCAGGAATCGACGCTGGATCTGCTTCTGACCGGTCCTTTTGGAAAATTATGGGGGTGGCCTATATCCAGTAGAGGATCTCCTATTTCTGAGATGATCATGTAAATGACTTAAAAAGTCAAGCGTACCCAACATCTACTTAATGTTTGATCCATCATTACTATGAGTAATTGATATGAGTGTTGAAAACATAAGGATCTTAAATTTTATTTTTCATAAACTACTCATTGTTGGGCGCCCGTCTTATTTCAATAAACTCTTTGGGAGGGACCAAGTGAAAAGCTGAAAATAAATCATTACACCATTTTAACTAAAATGGATATGAATCTAGGGGTCTCACAATAAAACGACTGCATAAACAACATACCATTATGCAGAGACAAAACGATCTCCAATCATACCCGTATAGCAGTCGCGGTAGGTCTTTTAAGGAATCAGAACAGCGTTATACAAGAACACTAAGGGCACTGAAACTAGATTAAGGCAGACATAAAGCTTAGTGTATGAATGCAAGTAACACGAGACACTGGCGTACAATGCTGGCTCCTTATTGCATAGGTCTTAAATCGTAGTGCGGTTTCAATGCAAGTGCCAGCGACGTTAAATTATTGTCTGCATACAACGTTACACCACCTATTTCGGGGTTATACTGCACTGCATGTGTCTTGCTAAGCTTATATGATGTCTGACCACCTTATATATTATATAATTATATATATTTATCTGACTTATTTTTTTTATTTTTTTGGCATGAATAAAGGTTGGTGTACCTACTATCTCCTTGAAGGTTTAGGATTGAGAAGGCTATAAGCAATGGATCAAATACTTATAATTATATAACATAGTTATTTTCATTTAATTGCAGCACAATATATGAACATATAAAATACAAATAAGATAGTGAAAACATAAGATTATTTACAGTCATTATTACTTAAATATACTTTTTCTAAGAACATCCAGGTGCATAATTGAAAGAAAGTTCAAAGTAATTTAAGTTAAGGTTACGAGAATGTGATATGTTGGATTGTACCACTCATATTTTTGTCTCGCTTCCATTTCTCGTACAATAACCTTATCGTTGTTAGAATTTCACAGAGAAATTGTGTTAAAAACTATTTTAATCACATAAAAATCTTTTCATTTTAAATGATAAAGTGAACAATTAAAAAGTATGTATATACACAAATTATTGAATTCCGCATCACACCGCCACAAACGAATTATACAATCGATTAAATCGTTCACTTAATTACGAAATTAATGTCGGAGTGCGCAGTGCACCCACAATGGCTGCTTAATGCCCCTGCACCCACCGCACAGTGTAGCACAACACATAAATATACCACACAAACACTATGCTATCGTCGTCTATTGGGATTTTAAACGATTTGCATCCCAATTATCTGTAGAGCTTTTTGTGTTTGAAAGCCTCTAGACCTATTAAGCTGAATGTATGCTTGCATCTGAATTCTTTCAAATAACATCAAATATTAAAGAACGGTTTTGTTATATTATAATAACTGAGGTAATATATTATATTATTGTTGTGATGGACTACTGAGTTTCAGTACTTACTGACTAATCTTGTACACAACAGAGTAAAGAATCGCTGTGCAGCCCGTTACTAGAGACGGCATGGTCAACGCTTTCCATACAAATCCAGCGTGCAGGAAGCGTTACCGAATATCCAAACCAGTACACGCACCGCTTATACATTGTTTAGGTTTTGTGTTCCAATTAATTCGCTCGCTCGCTCACTCGACTCGCATTTTTTAAAAACTAAAAATTGCATTCAATTCCTCACTTGTGATATGATATACCAGAATTTTGCTTATTCATGCTTAACTGGCGGCGAAATGCAGTTTCGCGGAACGAATATTATTATTACTGCCATCTCTAGTAGCGGGCGGCGCGACAATTCTATGCTCTGTGATATACTCGTGTATATATCAACTCCATTATACTTCACCTATATATAAGTCGAGAGGATAGCGACGCAAATCAATAGGCAATGAGGTATTTGACTGATAAAAACTGTGTTATTCGATATCAAGCAGACCAAATATGTTTAAAGAAATTCTGATGTTTAGTCTACGGGGAATCAAAAACTTCTTTTCTTCTCTGAAAACAAAATCCAACTCTGTGCTTTGAAGATATCGCAAGTACTCATATTATTTTCAGAGAAACCCTAGGGATTTACTTCACAGATATCTAAATTAAGAATAAGGAATTCTCACTTAATTTGAACTAACGTTAGGTATGTTAGTTTTTCGACTTGTTTATATAGTAGTTACACAAAAACGTTATCAAACCTTACTTGTAAAGCTACAAGTTTTAGAAAAAAAAAGTATTTACTGTAACTAATGAAGTTAAATGGGAGACATTCAACGGTAGATGTCCTACAGCTGAGATGATTATAAATGAAGTGACTTCTGGATTTAGACTTAAGTTGTAGACTTAGCACCTATTCGCACGAAGTCCTTTGCGTCTTACATACTCACCACCTATAAAGCGCTTTGCGTCTTCTTTTATTATACGCACAGGAACTAGAATTCTCTCTCTTCTTCAGTGTTCCCAGAAATTTAAAACTTGGGACCTTTCAAGAACAGAATGAATATAGGCAAGCGAACTCTATCTTCGACCTCCACTTCACTTCATCAGATGAGATGAGGTCAATCGCATTCCTGTATACAAATTTAAAAATAAATTTTAGAAAACAAATGTAATGTAACAATTCCCAAATTAAATGATTTGTAATATAGTTTGGTCAATAACTTTATAATTTTCGCTTACTCATCATAAGTCAAGAATATAATTGCTCATCGAATTCAAGATGTATGTATAAGGCAGTAATTATGTTTCGAAGTTAATTGCTGTTAAGTATATCGCACATTCACAGTGCGCCGTTACTTAGCGTTATCTTCTCATTAATTACGTTTTGTACGAACTTTCGAATGAAACTTGAAAAGGTGCAAATTGAGACAAAAATCGCAACAAATTACGAGACTCCCAACAAAATAATTTAAATTAATGAAAGCGCATTCTTACTAACGCTCGGGGTGAGGCGGCAAGGGGCCTTAAAACGAAGTTACAAATTAAGGCTGACATTTCAATTACATTCTTGCGCAACTATTGTCCCTGCGTCTGTTTGTTACGTCGGGAACATTGTATAGATTTCAAATACATTTTTGCAATTAAGACCGTCTGGCGTCCATGTACCTTTCACATCAATGAAGTTTTTAGTGTGTAGCGTCAGGGTCCTTTGGTCAAACGGCGTCGTAACTCTCGCAATTAAGTCGAATTAAAAATAAAGTCAAAAGAAACTCCAGCAGTTACAGCTTTTGATTAAACGCCATCTCGCGGGGACCCCATCAATAACAACAGTTTAATTAAACACTTTTATTCGAGCTTGAATGGCTGGGACGCTGGCCTCAGCTTTTAATTTGCTTTTTTTATATTTCTTTTTGTGTTCTTCAATATTTTTTTTAGCTTAATAGAGTTGAACGGTGAACTCCCTCCGAGAGTTTGCAGTTAAATAGGGGCAAAAACAAAGAGCCGCGTCAATGTTTGTATGCAGATGTCGGAGCCAGCATTAAATATGTTTCGCGAAACAACATTGTTAAAACTATTTTTTTTTATTACTAGCTGTGCCCGCGATTTCGTACGCACTGTAGTTAGTATTTTTGAAAATCCCACAGGAACCTCACATTTTTTCCCGATAAAAGGTATCCCATTTGTTAATTCAGGTAATAAACTATTTGTGTGCCAAGTTTTATCCAAATTCGTTTAGCTGTTTTTGGGTGATTGAGTACTAACAAACATTCAAAAATAGAAACTTTCGCATTTATGATATTATTCGGATTAGGATTAATACAATGTATCGTGATAGTAAATACATAAAACAGACAGACACATTTACTTATGTAATTTTTTTATAGAAATTTTTCAATAAGGAGGGCATCATTTTAAATTACGTGTGCATCTGAATTTTTATTAATTTTATCTCATGAAAATATTCGTTAGCAAAATATAATTTATAATAGCATTCACGTATCAACAAATTTTATAATTACTTTTTAAATACATGGGTCATTTTCAATCTATAAAGTAAGTCTAATCTAATTAGTCAATCTATAAAGTTTATAAATCCAACACTTAAATTAATCATTGTTTTAAATAAAACAAGGTTCAGTTTATATCTAAAAGAAAGATATTAAAAAAAAAATATTTATTCAGCAAGTAACGTAAGCTCCGTGACAAAAGTGATTTCGACTACAAAAAATAGTACTCACTAAGATAAGGTGTTAAAACGGAAATAATGAAACCCACTACTTAAACATAAATTACATTAATTAACTTTTTATCTCTTTGTAAATCAATTATTACCATAAAAAGTACATTTAGTGTAAAAACTAATTTGCCAGGAAACTATAACTGTCTAATAAAGATAATAAACCTTTTAATTCGATAAAACTGTTCAAAGGCAGAGTAAAAAGCTTGCTTAAAACAATAGAAGAAGCCATTACAAAATACAAATAACACTAAATTAACTTAATTTACAAATAGCTAATTTACATTTGAAAGGAAGGTTAACAAAATAGTAAACGAATTTCAGACTTTTGCATAAGAAAATACGACGACGAACAAAATAATAGGGCCTCTAATTTATCTTAAAATATGCTAACAGAAAACAAAATAGCTTATTACGGCAAATACGTCATTCCAATGATTAATTAATAAATCTATAGGTAAGTAAACTTCCAATGTTATAAAATATGTATAATACTAACTAGCGGAACAGCCCATTTTCTTCAATTTTATTTGCTCTTATTGTCCTACCGGACATTCATCCAAAACCTTTTTACTTGACGGTTTTAAATTTTACCACAATAACGTTTTGTTAAAGGAACAGAAAAAAGGCATGCATTCTAAATTTTATTTTTAAGTTGATATAGAATTTAGATACTGTAGTGTATAGTATATAATTCGTTGCGAGGAAAATTTGCCAAACTTCAAAACTTAAACTGCGAGTCATGCAAAAGATTACACGGTAAATATTATACTTTCCTTAAATTCCATTCAGAAAGGCACCGTGTGACACATTTCGTACTGTTAAGAAATTGTGTTCTTGTTTCAGAGGGAAATATAGACGCCGTGCAGTGTAGCGTGCGTGTTGTTGGAAAACTACCAATATGTCTGGAGCTCGCGACCAACTTACTTCTTCTCACGTAATCATTTTATGAATGTTATAAGTTCCACGTGCACAAGATACGACGTGGTACGACCAGCCGTCGTTGTTAGCGTTTTATTTACGTGTAGCAAAACACGACAGAATTAAGTGGATGTTTTTGATGTTCATTTGTCTAATTGTTCTATTATTATTTTGAAATAACCTTAGTAAAAGGAGTAACGTTAACCTGTTGATGAAATGCTGTCTCCTCCTGAGATTTAATAAGAAGCTTCAGATAGCAGTCCTTGCTATCAAGAATTTTATTTTTCTCTAGCACCGTTCAAAAATCAGTCTGTCAATAAGTTAGTATGACGCTGCGGTTTGAGGTTGAGTTCAGTTTATGACTGTCGTTTGTTCTAGTTTGCGGTTTGCGGTGTCAGTTCGTCCTTAGTTTATTGGCTTGTTGTTAAACATCAAATGCGAGTTATCAATTTATATTTAAAAAAAATGTTACTGGAAAAATTACAACTGACAAGTTTTAGTTTTAAACAAAATACTAACAGGAAATATTACTTTTGGTATATAAAACTGCGTTCCATAATTCGATGGAGTAATTGGACAGGTCCTAATGTCAATTTTTAAAATTATGTTACCAGCGTTTTAATAATTATAATATTTTACGGTAAAAATATTTTTAATCTTGTTTCATTGATTATCGTTATTTTAAGATTGAATTTAGTTCAAAGCACGATTACTAATGACCAAGTCGATTTGGAATGAATAAAAAAACAATTCACTATTTAAATGTGTAGTGTGTGTATATATTATTTTGTGATAATTTTATGTCACCTATGAAAATATTCTCATCATAAAAATTATAATAATAATAAAAAAAATTGCGACATGCATAGAATATAATTTAAACAATAAAATAATAATTAATATTAATTCTAAACTAATTTAAAGCAGTGATTACGGTTTTATACGATAAAACCGTATGTTTTTTAATAAGTTCGATTAGGTGACATCACTATTTTTGTATGCTCAAAAACCTGCAACCCAGGGTATGTCAAATTACTCCATCGAATTATGGAACTGTAGAAAAAAAATGCAACCTCATGCTTATGGTGAAAAATGTGAAGTTTCCTACCTGGGTACCTAGACATTCCTACCTACCTAGACATGAGCAAAGTCGCCGGAATGTGCGTAAACTGTGTCGAAATGCAGATATCATAGCGCTTCAGAAGACTTGACTGCTACCGCATGATATTCCGTACTTAGGAGCTATACTTAGATGATAAATTTGCTAAATCGTACTAAATTAAGATTATTATTTTTTTGTTGATATTTCTAAATTAATTTTTTTTTCAAATGGATTGTAAATTATCCGAAATAAACATTATTATTATTAGGTATTTAGAGAAAAAAAATTCTAAATTCTATGACCCAATATCAACCTCTCTCCGAAGTACACTACGTTAAAAGCACCAATGACGTCTATAAACCCAATACTAATTAAAATTCGTCCGGACGAACCGATATCCTTAAAGAATTGATTGATTTTTTATGTCATCTAACTAAAGCAATCATACCAAATGGAGAATGATGATTCGAAAACTGATGTTGTTATATAAGCATGTTGTTATTATATCCGCCATAACGTTTTTATTGCAATTAATATGATTGGGCAATAAATAATTGTATTGCCATATATATTTCTGCTAATCATTTCTTATTGTGGTTGCGGTGTTTAATCATTTTGTTACTTATAATGCGATCGTTATAACTGCCGCGGTGGAGATCAAATTCTTCACAAATAACTGTATATGATAGTGGGTACCTAGTTTCACATTATTAGGGCATGCAATTAATTTTAATTGTAATAGGACTAAGAATACACGTTTCTAATTGAGAAGATACAAGATGGAAGAACATTTTCACCCATTTATCGCTAGTCGACAGATGAAATCCAAAAGCAACTTTCGGTTAAGCTCTTTCAGAATATTATTCTGTTGACGCGAAGTCAGCAACTAATTTCATGTCATGTCAATGTTTTTGTAAAAGCATTAATTTTCTTGGAAATTAGTTGCCCTCTACAGTTTTATGTTTTCATAATAAATAATGTAGAGGAGAAAAACCAGTCTGGCAGAATATTTTTTAAATATTTATCGTGTAAATTTCCACTAGAAATTCTAGAGATTATCTCTAGAAATCCTTAATGTTTTGGTTGTTTTTTTTTCTTAAAGAACATTTTTTTTAGTTTTCTATTTATTTATTTTTCGCTTTTCTGCAATTTCAGATATAAAGTATGTAAACCTATTTTCACACTGTTTATATAGAGTGAAAAATAATTATTTATAAACGTATAAAAAATGGAACAACCAAACACCGGAATTCTTCCCCAGTTAACCAAATTAATGCCAATGTTTTTGTGTTTCTTTGTATTCCTGAGTATTCTCTTGTATTCCTGGGGGCCTAGCCAAGATGTACATTAAAGAAACGCTCCCTAGCGAACTTTACGAAGCGAACAAAACAAAGTCCGGTGATTGGTTGTTGTAACGCCCACATAAAATTTTGACCAATCACAAAGCTTTGTCCCAGTGTAGCGTAGCGTTTACGACTGTAGAAAGCACTGCGTTTGCATCTTGGCTAGGGCCCCTGAACATACAGGCTAACCAAGGTCCAACCCGATACTAGTCGGGTTGTCTACCAACCAATTTGTCTTCACAATTCCATATTAATTAATATGTAGGATTTTCAAGGTATAACATTTCAACGAATATCATAGGTAGAATTATTCATAATAGCAAATTTATTGTTCAAAATTAAATGACGTCTTAATCTTCGGCCAAAAATATTACACGCCCATGTTTACGATTTATGAGAATAATTAGCACCTATACAACTCTCGCGGTATTGTACTGGACCTGTTCAAATATTAATTACGGTTTCGTACACCAACCTTCTTGTATGTGGTAATTAAATTTATTTATTGTTTACCAGTAAAGTAATTAAGTATTGAATTAACGGTGGGCGTTATTTTAATATACACTAAATAATATAAAATGAGGTCGCTACGTTCTGTTCGACCACTTAATTCTTCTAAACTATCCAAAGCAGCAGGCAGCAGTGATAGTCGTGTGGGAAATGCACAAACTGTGGAACTTTACATGTCAAGAAAAGTTTCTTTTTCTTCTTCTCTTTTAAGGTCTTGGTTCCATCAGATCTTCTCCGATGATAAAAAAGGCAAAATTCAAATTAAAATCAAAGGTACCAGATCCCGAGACTAATAGTCAGTCAATTCAAGTCCACCATTTTTTTGAGTTTTAACCTGCGTAAAGTTACAAATTAATTATAGTTTGTCAAGGATGTCTTAAGAAAAGAAAATAAACACAAATATCATAATTATTAACAATGTAGATGGAGATAAGGTACTAGGGAGTTTTTTTATTATGGGAATTTTTCTCTTCTTTTTTCAGATTTTCGTTATCGCTTCTAGTTTTTAGTATAACCAATTTGAACTTGTTAATTTTTTCAAGAAGCAGATGATAAAATATAATGTATTATTTACCTATTTCTGAAGAAATCGAGAAAATAAGTTCAAATATTATTTCCAAGAAAATATATTATACTTTGTATTAATTAAAATAATTTATCTTAAGTAGCTACAAATTGTGTACACTTCAAACTTGTGAATTATGATGACATTAAATTCATTCTATCTACGAACCAAAATGAAATGTTATAAGCTCACAACTACATAATTCATCTTATTATTAAGTACGTACCTTACATTGGTAGGAAAATACCTCTTCTATTTTTATTAAAAAATATTAATTTCAATAAAACTTTATTTCAAAATTACACAAAAATAACAAGAGAAATGACAACTAGCGCCTTGTTTGACGTTTAAAGATATGGCTATAAATTTTAATAGGCCTAGTGGGCAATATAAAAACCTTACATGTGCAGCTACTAGACTATCGTTCTACAGAGCTATACATATTTTCAAACCAGTTAGTTTCTAAATGCGGTCACAAAACAGACCTCAAAAGAAAGGGGAAATCTCACGATCATCTATTACAGATAACAGATCTACCAAATTAACAGAGCGGGCGATTAACTCTGCTACATACACACTAATTCTATGTAACATCTTAACACAAATGATGTATATGAGAACGCCCAAACAACATACGTGGTAATTATCGACTGACCGTTCTAATGTGATAATGTCTAAACTCCGATTTGATGAGTTCATTGGGAAAGACTAGGTCGATTGCCTTTTTATATTGTAATTAGGACAAATCATTAGTAGCAAACGAATGGACAGCAATAATTGAAGCAGTCACACTTATAAGTGAGGATTCATCAATCCTTAAGAAGTTACAAGTTAATGAAGAGTTCTCAAAGAGTCCTATCTAAATAGGACTAAAATTAGCGCTAAAATTTTTAACTAGATTAACTTCAACACAGAAAATTAGATAATTAGATTTTTTGTAAAACAAAATTTAGATTAATTGTAATAGAAAAGTTAACTTTCATAGCTTTTAAATAATTTTTAATAAGCCTCGAAACAAAAGCTCTAATTTATATGCAAAGTACGGTTGGCAATCAGAAAAAATAATAACTCAAGCATCGGTGCTGTCGGCAACTGCAGCTTCTGTAAGGGAGTCTTTTTTAACGTTGGGAAATCCTCCTGGATACTTGGCAGTGATCCAGTAGGATTATGCCGGAACCCTACCGACTTAAACCCAACGACTTCCTAGCGCAGCCGTAGATGGGCGGGACGTAATGACACGACATCGGTGCCCCACCACGCCACTAGTTTCTTATAAGCATATCGGTCCCCGATAATCCACTCAGGCCGATAGAAAATTTTTCAACTACACTTCGTTCAAGCAGCGAAGAAAGAGTGAAGATACAGGTTGTAATATTTTTTTAGAATTTTTGTTTGTTTCATTGTGTGTTTGTACACGCTAATGTCAGAAACGGTTTTACCTTTCCATATGGAGTAACATATAGAATAGTTTTTCACTTGGAAAAATTGTCAGGTTACTCTGGGATTTTCATAAAACGAACGAAGTCGCGGGTACAGCTTGTAAATTCCTTTGGAATATGTAATTAATCACTGTTTAAGTCATTTAAATAATAGTAATAAATGCAGGTAAACAATAGTCCTGCATTAACTTTAATTGGAACGTACAAGTAGATACGATATTAATTCGACAATAAACTCGGTTTGACCAATGATAGGCATGGGAGGCAATCGTTAGGAGAACCAGACACTACACTTTATTAGTATACCAAGTAATTACTACTTTTGAATTATATTGCGGCTCGGCCGAGATGCGCGAGCGTCAGTAACAAGACAACATAATGATACAACTCCCCTTTGTCTGTGTGTTTCGCCACCTGCCTAAATAGTGATGCATTAAAAGTGATGGATGATCTTTATCGATACCTATCACATATCGATAATCGATGACATAAGCTTTTAACTACCTACAAAGTATTCGGACACAATATTATAACTACATACTTTTAATTAAATGAGTTCTTTCTTGCAGATTATTTTTAAAGCCCGACGCAAAAATGGGGTTTTATACGTTTGACGTGTCTTTAGATCCGTTTTTTTTTTCAATAAAAATCCGTTTTGTTTATTTAAAAAAAGCAGACGTGTCGTTGCGGTTCTTATCTATAATTTATGAAGATCTGTTGGAAGACCATCAGCACATTTCCTTGTTGACGAAGGGATTTCACTAACTTCCATAGTTTCTATTGATGTGTATTTTGGTATACTGTTATTTCGGCGGAATTTCCAAGACATGGTAACCTTCACCTGATGCTGCAGAATCTAATAGTCTCTGGATAATCAACTCCTCAGCAATTTAATGCAGACATGGCGTGTTTGTGCTAAATAGAAAGTCGGGGAATTAGTTTATATTTTTAATTTTAGCCTATATTATTATTTATATAAATTGGTAGGTGGTATGACTATAAGCACAACTTAGATAGAAACATGTAAAAAATAATAAATGTTACAAGAAAATGTTTACATGTAGCTAATCAATGTATAATTTATAATAGTAATCCAACAGAGTCTACTGATTGAGCTGTAACCCTGGACAAGATTTCTTCTTAATATTCTACACGTGTATAAAATAAAATGTCTTCTATAACTTTCTGAGCACAAGCTTAATAAGCCGCATCAAGCAAAAAATATCGATAAACAGAGAGGTCGACATCCTTATAATGGTACCTTGTTAGCGGCTGTTAGTCATTCCTTTCCGCGAGGGTACCTCACCATATAAAGAGCAAACAGTATCACTCGTTTGAATTATTATTGAATTATTATCGTTGAATTTTATCATATCATTGTATATATTAACCTTATTAGGTTTAATATAACAGTTTTTGACTGAAATTTTTGATTAATTTGGTTTAGATAAAAACATGTTTGCATAAAAATATTGACCTCGTTAGTCAAGTCCCGTTGTCGTCCTAAGGCTGAGGAACGGACACACAAATATGAAGGTACGATTCATGGAAAATCAAACTATGGGAACAAACTTATTGAATTTGATTTTTATTTGTAAATTTGTTTTGTTCTCTAACAGCAAATCTACATCCTATGCTATGTGAAAAAGACAGCATAATTTAATAAATATCTTTAAAACCAACCGTTGTAACTCACTGTACCAGTGGCCTTACTGTTTGTTTGTCTGTATCGTTTTAGTCACAACGTAAGACTCGTAAGGTAAACGAGACTCTTAATTTGAACGCTAAAGGTGTGATTTCTGAAGCGTCAGGAAGTGTTAAGTAATTATTTAAAATCGTTCCAAACTTAAACCGATTAAAGGAGGAAATTTTGTTTTTGAAGTTGTCCCCCCGTACTAATTACACTGAGTGACAATCACATGGGGAGATAATAACTGATTTTAAAGTAAAGTTGTTCGGAACACTTTAACGTGGTGGGTAATTAAATATCACGGAATTCATACGTGTAATGGATTTCCTTTTATTGGATGCTATTTTCTATTTTTATTTATTTATTTTCTAATTCACAAATGAGAGAAACAGTTAAAGCTCGATCGAGATGCAAACTTGCCAATAGGTCTATCTATACCTACCTAAAAAAAAATTATTAGTACCTATGTACTAATAAAAATTTCTTTACTTATTATATACTAATTCATTATGATTATCAGCATGCTGATGCCGCAGTTATTGAAATAAACAGAACATAGGTACTAATTAAATATAAAACAAAAACAATGAGAATCTGTCTCACCAAACCAGTTGAATTTGTATGGCTTAATTATTTTTTCAGAACAGTGAAAAAATATGAAAGAGCTTACTTACTTCTCTCACAGATAAAATAAATTTAAAACCAGAGACAGGTTATTTTGCTTATTTTGCCATAAGACAGGTTATAAATCGTTTTCTAGTTAGTAATTTTCATATAAGCATTTATAAATTACAAACTAGTTTTACAACAACATATATACGTAGGTACCTGTAGTGAATCTGTTAGCATTTGCTGAAGTATAAGCCACAAATCAACTCCCAAGTAAATTTATGAAAACATCCAGTAATACCGCAGAGTTCATTGTAACAACATCTATAACTCAAAACGCTTGTCTCACTTACAGTATCTCACCAAATACGCCTTTTAATGCAGCATAGTGTACGTATGTAGCTTCTTCCTTTGTAAGGCGATTTATAGCTATTTCATGAGCCTTATTTACTTTTATAGACGCTTGATGCCGTAGAAGTCTAAGCTATAAATTACGCGCGGTCCATGGTAAGACGCGAGCGGACACACTAGGCTATAGTGCTGTGAATAACATTTTCCTCTTATTATGTTTTCGGATATAAATTAGGGAGATTTATGCGTTCTTGTAGTAAACAGTCCGCTGCCACTTTCGTCTAACAATCAGAAAGGCAGCGGCGTTGGGATGTCGTCTCGAACGAGATATTCATGAGTTGTTTTGGGGACTGGATGCTGCCTGTATTATTTAAATATTTTCTCAGTCATTCACAAACATTGGTTTAATATTTGTTGTCACTATATCACCTGTAAAACCAACGCATTGAAGACGATTGTTTCTCAGCCTTTCTCTATAGAATTAATAGAAATTAATAAATTTAGAATGGAACATCGTATTATGTGCCTGATTATCGTAATGTCGTAATCAATATTATAATACGAAGTTAGTGTAATAACTGTTGCACGCGCCTTCGTCCGAGTAAATTTATAAAAAATAGCCTATGTTATTTTCTGATAATATAGCTTTCTATAGGTGAAAGAATTTTTAAATTCGGTTCAGTAGTTTAGGAGTTCATCGCGGACAAACAACGTGACACGAAATTTTTATATATATACAGATATATTACATAAAGGTTTAAGGTATATTGTTTTGAAATTTTATAAACTAATTAATTATCTAATTAATTAATAGCCATTGTTAATTATCTAGCTACAACTCTACGAGTTATTGTATACCTGGTATTTCGTTACAAACACAATTAAAAGTGTTTAGAAAAAACGATTGGGATGGAGTTAGAGACTGTTACTTCAATAAATAGTCATAAAAGCCATGAGGATTGGTATATCAAGCAGTCAAGAAATTATGATTCAATCAAGTCATGGAATAGGCACTGGTCAAAATGTAGATCCAATGCAAATATTACTTGAATCCAGTTTCATTATTATTTATTATTTTACTATAATATTATTTTATTTTACTACGTACTAAGGTCAGCAAATTAATAATATCCATAAAGTACGAGTATGAGTACGGGTATATTAATTTTGGCACGAATGTTAACTAAGCAAACACAAAACAATAGGTAAAAATTTACTCTCCTTAAAAGAATTATAAAACTTACAGCTGTTATTCTTAACAAGCCCGGTGAAGTTATTCGACCGATAATAGACTGCAAGCCTTTCCCTATTATACCCCAAAAACTGGTGCACGTAGGTAATTAATAGGGCAAGTTGTCGAAAGCCATTCCTGAATTTATTGTTTTACGGCGGATTCTGACTATAAATTCCTTAATTGGCCCCCACTTTACGATCAACGGGTCTTTAATTTACAAGGGCGAGCACGGACAGTATCAACATTTTTTAACATTTTCGTATATTACGTACATTTTCGAGACCATTTTGAACGACGCCGTACTGACTTAACAAGGCAACCGTCATATAATTTGGGCAGGAGGGTAACCGACTAAAAGCAGCTGGTCTGAGAACTTGCAACATACTAATTTTCACATTTAAAATAACAGTTTATATGGGATAATCTATACGAGGTTATATTAAATTTTAATGGGTCGGATTTCGAGCGTCCAATGCTAATAAGCATCTCCGTTAAAGTGTTTTAGTACTATTAATTATTCCGTGGTTAAAGCGCGGCTCATTTGCCATCTTGGATACTTGGATACGACCGTCATTTGTAAATTAGGACCAGTCCGTAGGCGGGTTAATGTTTTGAATCGCCACATTCACTAGCTCATATCAAAATGTGTTACTTAGTTACTTAGGTCTTTTGATATTTGGAAATATATAATTTTAATAATTAATGGTATGGCAGATCTTCAGGATCGTCATCATAATATTGGCTATTTTTTCCGAAACCCTGGTAAAATATATAATAAACATTATAGGAGTTTCTTGGAAACCTATTTGATGAATAAATACAGGATTATACAGGACACTATCCTTAGGTTTATGAGTAGTTTAGATTGAGACAATTTCCTTATACTATTCGCCCCCTTGTCTTTGTTATATCAGGATCACTATTATTAATCTAAACTCATAATATATACTAATATTATAAAGAGGACAGATTTGATTGTTTGTTTGCTTTGAATAGGCTCCAAAACTACTGGACCGATTTGAAAAATTATTTCACTGTTGGGAAGCTATATTATCAGAGAGTAGCATAGGCTATATTTTATAAAGTTACGCGGGCGAAGCCGCGTGCAACAGCTAGTAAGCAATATTTTCATATATGTTTAATAATAAAAAACAGTTAGCTTTTCACCCTAAGCGCTAAACTCAGCAATTCTTAGCAGAAGTATTTGAAGATAATTAGATTTTTATAAATGACATTGAATACTTTTAAATTAAGGGCGTTAAAAGCTATTCAGAGAAAAATACTTTTTTGTTTTCTTAGAATATTTAATTAAAATTTGTGTTAATATTCTGTGGAGTGAATTTATTACTAGATAACGATATAGATAAATGATTACTATCTATACTAATAGATTGGAAAAAGGCAGTTTAAAATTTGGCGTTAGTCTGGGCTTCTCATTTTTCCACTAAGATCTTTGTGTGAATCTCACATTTTGGTACTACACGATGTAGGTGCATGTTTGTAGGTATTTGTCTGTCGATTATTGTTATTATACGTGTTCTATGCTCATACTTAGGTAAGATGGCGCCGGCAGTCACAGCCAGTAAAATATTCAGGGCAAGAGTCAGTCACGAACCGAAATACGATGCTCTTCCTACTTTTAAACCGCTTCTTCTGCCGCACCGCTCATGAATTACGTATTTCATGTTGCCATTGAATGTCTATTGTTGCAAAAAATTTCTATCAATTGTGATCTGATTTACTCGTCTGTTGAAAAGGAAAGTATAAATACACACTCTCCCTGCATCCTCAGTATGAGAATGATTTGGCCTTTAAGGCCGTCACAAACGTAGCTATAATATATATTATAGCTGCGTGTGTGGTCACTCCAATATTTGTATAGAAAATATATCGTAATATGCCTTGCTATAATTTATATTAATATATATTATAGCTAGGTGTTTGACAAGCTTCAGTCGGCCAAGAGCGGGACTTCACAGATACGCAGGTTTCCTTGCATTGTTATTTTCTTCCACTATTTAATTTACTATCATTTTCGTGGATATTTGATAAATTTAAAATGTAAAATACTATAACTGAAATTTAAACTACTTTAAATATTATCTAACCTGTCTGGATAAACATGTGTCTCAATAAATAAATAAATTATTTCGAATAAAATAAACCAGCGAGTCACTTCTCGTAAAAATTTAGCAAATATGCTAGATGAATTTATAATAATTTTAGTTATTTCATATCGTATATCCAAATAAATATAACTGTTATTTGATTTATCAAAATAACTAAATAATTGATAATACAATTTATATTTTTTCTATGTATTTCTATTGATATCAGAATATGTAATGGGACAAGGCTCCGACTGTTTCACACGTGAATTCCTGCTCTACTCCTAATATTCTCTTTTTCAATTTCTGCATGAATCATCTAAGCACATTTAACTTTTCACAGTCATAGATTTGTAATTGGTAACAGTTATGGGACGTGACAAAAAAGCGAAAGTGTCTCTTTTCACTGCACGATCTAAAAAACAAACGACAGTAAAAGTTTATGGGCTCACATACAGAGAAAAAATCAAAAACACCATCTCATTGTCAGTAGCACAATTGAAACGAAAAATTTGGTTGCAACAATAAAGGCTGTAAACATTGTTTATAAAACTATTCGGTTTAGTAAGAAGCAAATAAAAGTTTTCGCCGAAATATCCAGCAACCCCTTTCGGCTTCCTTAAATTGTTATAGCAGTAATAAACTCAGAGCAAACATGTGACTTTTATGAGCACCAACTCTCTAGAGTTTTGGATGTATGTTCGTATATTATATATTTTGGCAGTATTCACTTATCTACAATGATCTCCGCCATGTAAGATACTTGTGTTATATCACAAAGCAAACGGACCAATTATTACTAAAGCACGCTTGATTGCGTGACTACAAAATGTAGACTTGAGTATGATCAAGCTCACGTCACATTCATAGGAATTAGGAAGACAATATCTCTTACAGCTTTGATTATCACATACATACAGGTCTATAGGGATTTAGTAGTGTCTAACTAAATCCAAATTAACTTATCAAATCATCTCAATAATAGATTTATAATATAATATAGATGAGTGGTTAGGGTGAATGCCTTAACGTTCTATTCTAGGGTTCCCGGGTTCGATTCTTGGCTGAGTCAATTTTGGAAATGAATTTTTAAAATTTGGGTTTCGTCTGGAATCTGGAAAGTAGTGGAAGGGCACACTGTGTTGCGCAGTCATTTGGTCAGCCGGTCAGTAACCACCCCCTAACAGAAGAGTAAGGAATTCCAGAGGTCATTTTCTCGTCCCTTTCCAATCCATCATCCTTAATCCTACTGTCGTCCATATATGTATATTAACCTCATATTATTCTTTAAGGTTTGTCTTGACTAGCCTATTGTTAGTAGGTGCAATTACTTACAAGTACCTACTTAATTTGTGATTATAAATAATCACAAGTGGACACTTCTCCGGGAACGTCAATGAAGATTATATTACAGAACAAAATATGATGTCTAGACGTGTATTTTCGGCCCTTTCATATTTTCATCCCCATTAAAGGAATGAATAACCTTAATGCCTATTTCAAAGTTATTTCTTTAATTTAATATTAAGTTAAAATTAGATTATAAAATATAAAGCAATTTTATTAGTTACCTAACGTTTAAATTCCCATCTTCATTATACAAAGTATTTTAAAGAGTTTCCTCAAAATCGTCGTAAGCCTTGTTACTTGTAATTAATTACTTACCATCGCCGAGGAAATTTCTCCCCGTTCACTGGGAACAATAAAACGCTTTTAGATTATGATATGAAACGTTGAAAGCTAATTCAAATCGTAATAAATTTGAGACTTGTTAATTACTAGACGTTCTCAAGTGAAGAGTCATAAAGTGCCCGTGAAGAGTATTTAGAAGTCACAGTAGATGATTTTACTACACTATGAAATCATAGAATTCACTACCCAATCGTTTATCTAAGCTTAATTAAACTTTTAAACAAATTTAATTAAATAATAATATTATTATTATTTAATATCAACACAGTTATTATATTTATAACAAGTTGGTGCCGGCGACTTCGTCTACTTTGAAAAACAAAAGACATAACGCCTGACATATTATGATGCCTCACGTTAGTTGTTCTTTAGATATTACCTAGCCTATGTCCACCCTGAAATTATATTCTAACTATTGTTGAAAGATTTATTATATTCGAAGTTTACCTGTTACATACAAACAAACATACGAATAATTATTCATCTCTTTATAATATTAGTATACTTAGTATGTATTAAAACTCAGTAGGTACATTCTCTCTTCAGGATGTTCAAAGTAAATTAATATATAATTATGTAGTTTCAACTCATGTGTATGATTTGAGTTAGCAATAAACCGTTGACTTGAGTTAACAATACGCGTTGATTGTAACTTTATTTCGCTGAAATATTCTTATTACTAATTTAGCGCCCTGTTAAGGCCAGGCCCTGTGAAACTAAGGGAACTTTAAATAAATGTGCTGAGTCAACCACATATCTGATCAATGTGGAATTTACATATATATATTTTGAGACCTTTATCTGTAGATTATCAAGTCAGAAACATAATTAGGTGATTTTCATTCGATACATTTTTTGATCGAAATCGGCGCCTTTTCCGGAGAATATTACATTTTTCTACTAAACGGCTTGAGTTATATCGCCAAACAACTGCTCGTAGCAAGGAAACATTGTTTACCAGTGATTGTCAAAATAAAATAAACTTAGGTTTATTTTTACTCCTATAATTAACGAAAACAATTTTGAGACTTACGTTGTTTAGTTCCGAGCTAGTGCACACCAAATCATGCTTCAAATAATGTACGCAATATTCAACCTTACATAAGCTGTATCTTGCGATATATTAAAAAAAATCCTAGAGAGCCGCCGAGCAACTTGTAACTCTCGGGTGGCGGGACGTGGGCGGAGCGAGCGTAGGAATTTTTTTCGTGGGGCCTGCTCTTAAACTTTTAAATGACATCCAATGTGGAATTGAAAATCCAAGAAATAGAAGCCACTTAGGGTTGTAATGGAAGCGATCTTGCAATATGTAAGTAGTTAATACGTACGTAAAAGTTGTACAGTCGACCATAATTATCGAATAAAGTTCTAATATATTTTTCTCTGTAGCTGTTACCCTTCGTCCGAGTTGAAAAACATTACACGTGAAAAAATATCTGACACTTTATTGCTGTTATGACGGCGGCGCAGACTTTAGTTCGATGATCCCTCAACTAATATCTTCAAAAAACGAATGAAGTCGTAGTCGCGGGCACAGCTAGTGTACCTACTTATAATACAATTTATCTCATATTTGATTCTTTTATCTATGAGTAACTATGAGTATCAATACAATGAATATACTATGAGTATAAATCTGTAAGTGTAGGTATTGTATGTATGTATATTATGTATGTATGTTCCTCCATAACTCTTAAACGAATTAACTGATTTTCATGAAACTTGGTAGATAAACATTTAGACGTACAGGACACAGGATAGGCTACTTTTTTCTTTTTCAACGCGGACGAAGTCGCGGGCGCCGGCTAGTTAAAATATATGTATATTTAGTTTTGGTGCAGTGCAGTTGAAAAGATTCTCAACTGCCGTTAGTAGAAGATCCCGTGTGGCATATGAAGCGACTGTAGGGAATACTAAACAATTTTAATTTTCACAACTGCTGCAAAAGTTACTATTTCTCTTGAATACAAAGTATTGATAAATATTCTTAGTTTGACTTCCCTGAACATCTTGCGTTTATTTCTTTGGAATAAGGGAGATAGGACAGTTTCACTGAGCGTATTAAAAAGTTACCGGCGCTTAGATTAATACAATAAAAAGTTTAATTTTCTTCATCTTTGTTCAGTCTTAATATAAAAAAAAATGAAATTGTTTACTCTTTTACCGTAAGGTGATACTTAAATACTTTTAGCATATTTCTCATAAGTGATGAGTTAAAAGTTACGCTTTGTACATCCCTAAAGTATCCTTAAAGTGTACATCCTTCGATCAATATATCCTTACCAATCATCATTCAGATTGGTTCAGTGGCAAGAAACAGATCTTGGATCGACAGAGAACCTTCCGGCCCCAGCGGCCGCCGGCTATTCGTACTATGTGTCCTGCCCACTGTCACTTCCACTTACTGATCCGCCAGCTTATGTCGGTAACTTTCGTTCGTCTACGGATGTCCTCATTCCTTATTCGATATCGCAGTTTAACCCCGAGCATAGCCTTTGCTCGTTGAGCGATAGAAAACTTGATTAAGCTTTCTTAAGGCTGCCATTCACGAGCACTCCATTTGGCAGCGCTCCACTCCATCACTCCAAATGTTATGCATTATCCCATCGTGAATGTAAAAAAACCACGTCAATTGTGTGGCATCGCTCCGCGTGTTGGATTTCCAAACATTCCAAAATCCAGTGCGGCGCGGCTCCAATGGCCGCAGTCCAACTCACCGTGAATGCGGAACTCGTGCGCCGCGTGGTGCCGTTCCACGCCGCGCCACTCGTGAGTGTTTAAACCGAAAACCATTTTGAGCTCAGTTCGCCCGCCGTCGTCCACCGATACAGAGAGCTGCCAAATGGAGTGCCGGTGAATGACGGCCTAGGTGGTAAGAATTTGGATGTCCTCCACCGATGCAGAGCGCTGCCAAATGGAGTGCCCGTGAATGGCGGCCTTTACGAGGCCCACAGTTAGAGGCCACTTCAGCGCCATATGTCATCACTGGTAACGATGAATTTTAGAAGAGAAGATGTCTCAGGGTTTTCCGAACACTGCCCATCCGTTTATGTTAGTAAATATTTTATGTAAATTAGTTAGTACGCTGTCAAAGGTGTGGGTTCATTTTTATTTGTACCACCGCCTTTATGTAACTTAAATAGGCGTAGCTTACATGGTAGGGGCCGGCGTAAACCAAGCATAACGCTTATTTTATAACGAGGCCTCCGAAGTATTATTACAGCGTCACCATGTCAGGCCCACATCACCGCCACATCCGCCCCACACTCAAACATTTCTTACTCATGATCTGATATCGTGTTTGTTTTATATACCTTGAGGTAGACAGGGTTCCAAGTTCAAATAAAATTAAATTCTCAGTATCACATTTACTACCCTGTCAAACTGACGGTAGAATTAATAAAAGGTACGTATAGAATTAATAAATGATTGTTGAACTATTTCTTGACATTCTAATTCCGATGTAGATTATCAATATACATTAATAAAAATTATATAAATTGAATATAAGAATGAAAACAAAAAGAAAACAATTTAGAAGTAGCCACGTATTATCAAAGTTTGTGTATTTTTGAGTCGACTAATGCATTTTTAAGTAGATATCCTTGTCTTGATTGATGAATTGTTTTGTCTCCCAGTTTGTTAGACGAGATAACCGGAGTTTATTCTAAAACAGAAAGTGATTTAAATTTGTTCATCTTAATGAAGATTAATATAACAATGGTAACAATGGACATTCGCTAATAGTTATTAATGTTTTAACATCTTTTGTAACTTAGTTTTACATTTATGTATAGATACTCGTGTCGATTCAAATATGAAAAAGGAATCTTCTGTTATACAAATGAGATCATTTAATTAGATATATGTTACAAAAACAGAAAAGAATATTACAATATGATCTCTTGGTTAGCATTTGCGCTATAAAGAATTAACGTATGGTTTTTGAGGTAAACCAACCAAATAGTACAAATTTCTATCTTTTAGTAAGTTTTTCGTTATAAGAATGACGTTATAAAGAGCTTCGTATATACGTTAAATAGAAAGTTTGCCACCTACTTGGTCTATCTGTTCTTTGGTATAAAAGGAATCCTGTCAATGAAATTAAATATTACTACCTAATTACTCCAATTAGCCGTATTGACAAGCCAAAGCATAATTTTGCAATTTATGTCGAAAAACATAAAACAGTATATTTGAATGACCATATCGCTCAAGAGTAACACGTGCAAAATTAACTGCGCGTAGCACGAAATGGAATTTTAGACTGAAGTACACTTTTGTATTTTCCAAATTCCCCTTGAACATTTCGCTTCATTGAGACTTCATTAAAAGCAATAACACGAGTGTGGGCCGCAACGCAATCAAGAAACTTAATCTCTTTTGTTTGCATTTTGTACGGGAGCAAAATCTAAATTGTAACTAGAGCCAAGCGGAAGATGAGCGTAATGAGTGCCGGGGTTCATGAAAATTTCACGTTTCAGTACGTTTCGTGAACGATATTTCTGCTGGTGAACTCAGCAGTAAAAACGTACTGAATTGTTAATATTTGGGAGCCTTCTTGCTACTTCAAGTAGGAAAAAATGGAACGCGGTTAAAACATTTAAATAAATAATCAGAAATAAGAATTACTATGAGTTATCAAAATTCCTCAGTACATTAAAGAAAAGGTTTTTGACCAATGTGTATTGCTATTAATAATATAATATGGCGCTGAATCGCGGTCTCTAACTATAAGCCTTGTAAGAAAGCTGCTAGAATTTACTCTGATCGAATCAGGAGATACATAGACAAACGAAAGTCGTCGACATACCAGGTAAAGGGCTGCGAGGTAACACTGGATCCAGGCTGTATCTGACTGACCTGACTGAATGACTTTTTTTCCTGTGTTACTGGAAAATTATGGATGGACTATTATCCATCAATGGATGTCCCATGGCTGAAATGATTATATTTGTGAGATAATAAAACATTACAAAAAAACAGATTATCTATCAGTGTAGCAAGTTCATCCGTTAAACACTTAACATGTTGACACAGGGGTTTAGTAGAAAACAACTTCAAATATTGTCAAATTCATAAGTCAATTGAAACGTTGAGATTTCAATTCTCGCAACCTAAATTAATATGAAACTCTTTCGCCTAATGAATATTTTTATGTTGTTCCCAAAAAAATTACAGTGATAGCCAGAAATCGACCAAGTGCGACCATATGCGTTTATTAACAATCCATTTATTTGCACCTTGGCGTTAGTTAACTAACATGCACAAATTAACAATTATTGAGCAATTCAGTTAGATTGATTGTCGTATCAAACGTGTTGTTGTAGGTAGTTATAGTCGACTGTCGTTAAAGTAACACTAGACGAGCAGTAAAAGCATTTAAAGCTACATGAAGAAGCTTGAATTCAGGTCTAATGTGGCAAATTATTGTCATTAATGCTGTTTAAATGTGAAAAGGTTTTATGAGTTAATATGTCAACCCATATCAGCTGTCCCATGGCATTCAGACTGCTAAGGAAATTGTTAAAGCTTAACGTCATTTCATGTATTCTTCGTTTACCTTGTCTAAAAATTCAGCGTTAAAATCAATTATTTAAAAATATATTTGATTTGTACATTGTGTATCAAATAAAAACAGTTTAAGGGCCTCCTCTCCTCTGCAAATATAAACTATTTTCTAATGTCCATAGGAGATATAAAACACAGCAGATTAATATTACTCTTTCTTTATAAGTAGTAGGTAGGTACCAGAGTACCAGTACACTTGTAAGTTTATCTTTAATATTTTCAGACTATAAATAAAATTTATGTCTGGCTACATGTGGACTATCTTACTGGATGGCATCCACTCACGAACCAGCTTGTTTTAAAAAGGCATACAGGATTTACAGGCTCAAGGAAAAAGGTTGTTTGAATTTCAGCGTGTTGCACTGCAAACACCAAACGCTGTATTTGCAATGCTACGATTAGATTCGCCTTTGAGAAGATCTTAGATTTCTTTTATTTTAATTCAAATAAAAAAAATTACAAGCTAAGTATAATTAAAAAATAAAAACTTCTAATTAAAACCCCCGACTTTCTATTGAGCCCAAACATGCTATATCTACTGTAAGTTGCTAAGGAGTTGGGTTACCCCGTAGACTACACTCAAGGTTACCATGTCACCGCCGAACTAAAAGTATACCAAATTTCAGATCAACCGAACATGTAGAATTTAGTGAAATCCCATAGTCAACTAGGCAATGAGTTGATGGTTTTAAAACGCCTAAACAGATCTTCATAAATTATAGCTAAGAACCATTCCGATCACGTAAGCTTTCAAAGCTTCCTCAGATAGATACACAAATACCCCGGTTTTAGCGTCGGGCGTCGGGAGTTGGAAAATAGTCTTTTTTAACAAAAGTCTAAGTCATACCTAGTTGATTCATGTAATTGCCGTGATTCATGTAATGATAATTGTGTAAAGTAATATACACTTGTTCGTCTGTAGAGAGCTTAGGGATAAATTAGACAGTTTCAGCCGAAGGCATGGACGCTTGCCATTCCTGTGTAGCCGCTGCTATTCAACAGTCGTGAGATGCGCGAGCCCGTACGTTTACAAGCAAATTGTGTTGCCACTTTACATGTCACGGTAATGGGGAGAAGGTAAGGTTTGTTTGATTTATGTATTTGAGTTCGTGTATTTTGGTATTGCCTTTATAGAAAGCTCGTGAGCCTCTGATTTCAACATAGCGAGTTATGTGATATCAAATGTTCAGAACTTTATCTACTAATATGTTAAAGGTGAAATTTGTATTCTCGAAACTTGGTAGTAATCTCTGGAAGTAGAATACTTTAACCAATATTAATAGTGTACTTCACTATAGACAAAGCAGTTACTTTATTGCAGGTAAAGGGTCAGCCAGAAGACAGTTTATATGAAAACTGTTAAGGCCTTCAGGTTAATAATTAGAAACATGGGTACAAAAAAATGATAATAGGTATTTTGGATTTTTTTTACTGTGTAAGTTTTTCAAATTTATTGCAGTAAGTAATATTATAGTTGATACCTAATCTGACGAACACCTGATCGCCAACACGATAATAACCACAAGAGAGCGGCTGGTATTGGTATTGGTGAGGTGAAAAACATTTTCTTCATATAAACATAAGCTTAATACAATCAAATATTTGTGTTCATTAAAATTTCTTAAATTCCTATATTTATTTTTTATCTTTAAAACTCTCTTAAAGTCTTTGAAATATAAATAAATGAATGAGAATGAACCCCACAAATTACCATATTCGGTTTACGCTAAATGCGTTAAACAGTACACGCAATGTCTCAGCCATAAATAAAATTGGCCGACGTCGTTGCATTCTGCCTTATACGTCCGACGAGACCCCTTGTCACTTGGCATCGTACTTAAATCAGCTGCCAATACGTGCCAATACCCTGCCAATATCAATGCCAATGCACCTGTGGAATCGTCGATTATGCAAATACTATATAACCTCTTTAGCTAAACATTGCACTTCGATCGGCTTGTAAATCCATTCTTTTTTTTTCTCAAATAGTCATGTTATAATTTTATTAAGGAATTTTATATTATTTTACAAATAAATAATACACAAATGTATCTAATCTTGATAAACTAATTACAGATTTAATCCATACTTACTAATAATAAAAATGTGAAAGTAACACTGTATGTCCTTCTTCTACCTTTCCAAGCCTTAACTACTCTATCATCATATGAAATTTTGCATACACATTGTCACAGATACTGAAAAAGACATAGGGTACCTTTCATCCTGATAAAAGTACATATTCATATAAAAAATAAAAATCCAACTCCCGGCAAAACTATAACAACAAATAATATTGAGTCAATATTGATCATGTATTTTCTCAGGCGTAAAGTTTTTTTTTATAATTTTTCAACGTAGATAAAATCGAGGGCGTTAGCTAGTATTTATAAATGTTATATGTTTGACTGACGATGTAATAAGGCCCCCAGGTCGACACTGGATATAAGTTGTTTCGCCTCTGTCTATTTCTCCTCTAACTTCTTAACAGATTTTGATAGGGTTCTCACTAATGGAAGAGCGATAAAGGAGGAAGTTTTGTATATAACTTACAGAAAAAAATGTATCCGTGCAAAGCCTTAGACGGGTCGCTATAATAAAATAAAAGTAACATGTTAAGTTTGTATAATATAAAATAAATGTTTGCATTTTCTTATTATATTTGTATATGTTGAAGGTTGAATATTACCTTTACCACGATCTTTGGTGCCCTTTAGCTACATTTTACCATAAATCACAAAACCATCTCGGTGTATCCGAGCGGTCCAATGCAGCTAACACCTGCGACACTAGTACCTCACAAGACATAACGAAACCCAATTAAATACATCTTGATATTCCACCAAGTGATCATTAAAGTGTACATAGCTTGTTAGAGGGCCTATTTATACGAGACTGAGGTGTTGTTGGCGCTCATGATTTCTGGAGACTTTATTTTGAGAGATCTCTGTTCTGTTTCTCAGAACGTGATGTAACGGTGTATTTAATCTAATAGAGAACATGAACGTGGAATAACTAGTTAAAGATTAATCTTAAGAGAATGTTCATCTAATTTAAAAGGAATTTTAATAAGACTTGAGCTACAGAAATGAATTTCTCATATTTATAGGAAAAATATCACATTATTTTTTCGCTGATGAATAAGAACAATAAAAATATGGCCATTATTCACTCCTAAAAAATTACATTTAATATTTAATATTAATCTTATAAATCTTATAGAAGAAATCCTAGCTACATAACATCAGGGAATGGACCGGGATTTCCATTGTTTAGAACATCTGTTCCGACCGGACCAGGACAGGCACTTTTAAAAGCTAGTAATGGAGAGAACACGAATTATTTTTTTGATTCGATTTTATATCAGACATATTTTAAGTGACTTGTGACATACATACACCAGATGCGTTACGATAATTGGGAATATAGGTGAATAAGTTCGGAAATCCCTTCAAAATATCACACACACTTATGCTTCATTGAGGGCTTCAGCAATACTACTGTAAAATAGCTATCCCAAATTACTGCTGTTTGATGGAAGAAACCACTTTCAGTTTCAAGTTTATAATATTGAGTAAAATGAAATTTAATAAATTTGTTGCATAGAAAAATCCCACCTGAAAAAAAAAGGTTGACTAGGTACCTACTTAGTTTTACTGGTTTGAACTTCTAATAATAATTAACCGATAAAGCTTTATTTAAGTGTATATTGTAAGCTAAGATAACTATGAAAATTTAATTAAACCCCAATATAATTAGTAATTTATTGTGTAATTTTAGTGGCTAAAATAATTACATTAGCTTTTCATTTAGTAAATTTCATTTGAAGCATTATTTGTGTACTAGTAAGTATATTATAATCAATAGGTTTGTAAATTTATTAGGATATTTTTTTCAATAAAATATATCCACTATAAATTTTCATAAGATTCAAATAAGTCAGAATCAGTAGTTGAAAATCGCAAGTATCCTTAGCAAAACAGTAAAATCACAAGCAACTTGGCTTTATATATAGGCGAATATGAGTATGAGTATAAATAGTTCCTCTGTTAATTAATTAGACATACACCCCTTTATTATCAACACCTGTTCCTGAAAAGCATTTAATAATGACGTCGAGTAACAGCTGCGCGTGGTTGCGGGACGTTGCTGGAACGTTAGTTTTCCCAAGATGGCCGGGGAAATTAAATTTAAGTTTATCAAAACAAGACTGCTAATGCTGCCTTAAATACGACTATAAGAAAGTATTCCCACAGGCAAGACATATTTGATGACACGTTTGGTCTAGTGGCTAGTAACCCTAGCTGTTAACCAACCGGTCGCGGGTTCGAACCCCGCTAGGGGTAAATGTTTATGTGTTAACATTTATTTACCTTTGTACCTGAGTCATGGATGTTTGTATTTATGTATGTATTTAAAAAAAAACACAAGTAAACACGATTTTTGAGTCTGAGTTCTGTGGTGCTGATTTTGATTAATCATGTCTAACTAAACAAGGAAAAAATACTTTTATCTAATAAAGTTTGCTTTTGTAGCAACCAGAACGAAATTTCAAATTTTAAGAAAATCAATTTTTTTTAATTCTGAACCTTTGTACCTGAATCATAGATGTTTGTATTTATAATATGTATGTATTTACAAAAAAAAGTAGATTACTATCAACTGTCTGGTGTCCATAATACAAGCATTAAGTTGCTTAGTGTGGAACTAGATGGTGCTGTGTGGAATGTGTGAAGATATTTATTATTTATTTATATCATGTCATGTCTCGCCTGAGGACTGATATTTCACTGTCTTTTTGGCAATAAATTTGACAGATTACTACCTATATTAAATGGAGCTAATTATAGCTCGAAACATTTAAATATCGAAACATTTAAAAATTTACATAATATTTAATTCGCGTACACAAGCGTGTCTGATGTGATTTTTAAAAAAACAACAATGTAGGTATTGTCGGCAACAAGAGTGACCCTTTTTATCGCGTTTTTCTAGTCTTAATACGAATCGAAACTATTTTGTTTAGGAGTTGTTTCGTATTATTATATATTAACTATTAACTACGACAGTATAATAGAGTAATAGCCAATGAAGACTTAAGTAGGTAACGCAGGACCCTATTCTACTACACCCACTACACCAGATGTCGGCAACCTTTTAAGTCGGAAGGGTTAAAAATTTACAATTTACAAAATTTCAAAGATTTTTAAGAGACACAAAAAATTTTCTTGACAACAATAATAATAGTACATACTTGCATAAATAAAGTTTTGTATTAAAAAACTAATCTATTTATTCATAAGAAAAATATATATTTATTCATATATAAGTAGGAATAATGTCAAATATTCATGAACCGATACAATAAATAATTCAAGTCATATGGTTCCTGAAGTAATCACAGTAAGAAGAGTAAAAAACGACGTAAAAGTTCGTGTAGTATATTACAGGCTAATTTTAATGGTAACTATAATACATATCGATCCGATTGGTTGATTGCATAAGCATCGAGGTCTCGATTACAAATCGACGTATCACCAATCAAGCTTCTCTCGATTCATTAATTAGTACTTTATCAAGATCATTTTGTGAAAAGATTAATCGAAAAATGAACAAATTATATGGTATAGTGGAACTGATTTCAGCTTATCCATACGTAGAAATAAAAAAATAACAATTTAAATTTTGTATGCACAAATAGTTCGTATTATATGTACTTGTTGGGATAATTTCTTTGGATTTCATTATCTGCTTTAAAATAACCCCTTATAAATGTGCGTAAGGAATTTAAAACTCTTTACTGTCTGCAATAGGAAATAAAAATACTTGTCCTCCTGTTTCCATTCGACTAACACCAAGTCTCATTACCAGAAGCGGCAGATAACATCTGAAAGTCTGCAGCGCTGTCTCCCCATTGCATCACAAAGTAACTATCGATTTGTAGAATAGCTTATCTTTAAAATATCATTTTGTCCAAATCTTAACCTTAACATATCCGTCCTAAGATTCAAAATCAAAAGGCTTTACCATGGTGTCGTTAACATTTTACACTTTGAAAATGTTATTGTGTCTAGTACTACAAAAGTCGAATTATATATACTTCAGAAAATAAACTTGAAAGGACATCACATTGTTAAAAAATCACATAGTATAAAGCAATTGGTTGTTGCTTTACTATATGATTTTTTGATTGAAGGTTCACTTGAGGGAATGCCTTAACTTTAACTTTGGAAAACAATCTACAAAATAGGCACATTCTTTTCTCATGCATCGAAACCAATAGCTCTTCATTATATTTTTTACGGTAGTCTACGGTATGAGGGTGATTACTTAGCAATGACATAGCCTGACTAATGGGACACACACTCAATCATCGATACTTCAGACCGACCAGGTATCAGTTTGGCTCACACCTCTTAGTTCTTTTAGTTTTATGTGTGGATAATCTTTTGCTACAGATTAATATCTTATTTTATGTTAAAGGACGACGCCAAACCCTGTGTCTAATAGTAATTGCAATATTCAAATATGTGAAGTTTAACAAATCGGAAAATCGAATTAAGTAAAAGGGAGGTTCAGACGGTCTGCCAGTTTATGACTTGAAACGCAATGAGCCGCTGCTACAAACCAATACGTAATGATTCTTCGATTGTTGACGATGGAAAAATAATATTGTTGGCTAACTCGATTCGAATGCGAGTTTCAAATCGAAATTTAATGGCACTGTAACCAGAACAAACAGCAATAAAATCGGAATATTGCTTTTAAACAATGTCAAAGTAAATCTATCGTAAAACAGTTACAACCTTTTAAACTGTTACCGATCAATACATAAGCATTACGATCTCTCGAATGTCGCTTCGGTCATTAAACTTGGCGATAAATTAACAACGGTTTGCATTACCATACATCAATCGTACATCTGTCAATCTGAGACGATAAAGATAAATTCGAGATAAATTTGTGGCTTTTATTAGTTTGATTATTGTTTGTCAAAGGAACCGACTAAACCTTTTCAACCTCATTTGATTATGCACTCAGTTTATTCAAACGATAATTGATTTCATTAATTACAAATATTGCCCCTAATCTTTATTATGTCAAATGTGTTGAACGCGTTGTGTGGCTCAGTCGGTTAACTTTAACATTTTATTTTTACTCATTAAAAACTGGCGTCCGTTTTTAGGGTTTTATTTGGCGTGTCGTTGAAAGTTTTATTGTGGCTCGTTATCATTATCTAAATCATAGTGGACATTAATACTACTGTCATATTCTACAGTGGTAGCTCCCCCAACATATTTCTATGCATATGAATATTATACGTCCACGTCTACTCGACGCAGGAGATAATATTATTTTGGTTGATGCTTGCCTCATTTGTTAATGTTGCGGTGTCTTATTGCGTTTTTATGTGGACTTCTGTGTAGTGGGCGTAAGAAAAAAAAAGCATTTAAAGCGAAATAATAACCGGCCCTTTAAAGATTATAAATTCTATGAAGTTAAACACAGATGTGTCTTTAAAGATATGATGATATACTGTTATATGCAATATTAGTTTTTAATACTAATATTGTTGTTGACTGCCTTGACTGCGTTGTTGTTACTATGAAAATGTAAAAATCACGATAACATAAATCTCAACAATAATCTGAAGATAAATCTATGTATAAACATTTAAAAAAAACAGTTGTGCGAAACTCAATTAGGGCGTACAAAGCCGCGGGGACGGAATTAGTGTCGTCAAATACTGCAGTGAAACAGTGAAATATCACCTCGCATAGTGCCAGTAGTTTTAACAACTATGTTAAGGGAATTAGAGTTACGGTTGGCAGTTCAAAATGTGCAAAAAAATATGATTATAAAATGCTGACTTTAAATTTTACACAACACTTGGTATAAGGAACACTTAGTTATTATAGGAATACTATGGTCGAAGTTCTTATAGGAAAGCTTGTGTAAGCATTATTCAAACATTCAAACAAATAAATCGCCGTTAAAGCAAAACATTTACAAGATAGCGCTAAGAGGTAAACTCTATGTGCAACATATAAGCTCACCTTGCCTCTGCTTCTCACCCTCGTGCGTATCAGGTTCCATTATTACTGGTTTAGCTGAAGTTACTTTGACAATAGCTTTTTATTGTTAAGTAATGGAGGAAACAAAATTAAGAACTATTAATTAATCTTACGATTGACCTTTGACGAATCATGAATCATCATGGATCATGGAGGATCCATCAAAAACTTTGCAAAAAGTGCTGGAGGAGCTTGCTGAGGATGAATGGACTGCTCATCGCACTAACGTTTCTATCTTGAAAGAACGACTTATATCTAACTGTGTGCATCTACAGCAATAGAGCACGGCTAGTAGGTAATGGCTCCTAATGATTGGAATGAAAATTTATAAAAATTAACATAATCTTAAAGCAATGTTTGCATATTATTATAAAATGGATATTGACTTCATTTGATTTGAAATAGATTAAATTAAAACCACCAAAAGTTACTTGTTACATAATATATTACATGTTACTTGTTATTAGTCTCCCATTATGAGGAAAATTTATACAAATTATCCCGTAATTTGAGTGGAAACATCGATGTAATGTGCATATGAATGCCATAAATTGGCAACCCAAAACCACAAGCAAACAAAACCACGATGTACTTGCTTTTAAATGGCAGTCGTTTCCAAGGGGCTATTGAAGGTTATTCAATAGGGTAACATTATATTACCAGAATGTAATTTTAGACGAAAACTATAATGAAGGCTGAGGAATTCCCGCAAGACGGTAGATAACAAGCTCCGGAGGCAAAATAAACACTTGGTGTAAAACAAAAGTGTGAGCGGACAACTTTTTAATACGGGAAGTTATATGCCTTAAGTGTACGTTGGGCTGACCCCAAGTCGGGATATCTGACTTAGATATCTAACACAGAAGGAATTAAGAAATACATATAGGACAAAATATGTAAAGACGAAGGACAATAAATTCCTTAAAGTCTGAATAGTCTTACAGGTATTGGCATCTATTATTCACATATCGAAATTCAATTAAAAATCACATCGAATGCACGAGTAAAGTAAAATTTATTTAAATAAATATAAATTATATACATTTTAAGAATAACAGTAATTTTATTTTTCATCGCTGTATTTCTGAAGTATACTAAAAGAAAATGGTCTCCATTTTATATCCAATGCCATGGACAAACGAAAGATTAAAAATGACGATCATTATCATCTCGTCCATAAGACTGGAGATAGGCCTCCACCATATTTTTTCAAAAGGACCGGTTAAAAGCAGCCTGGATTACCTACAGTTGAAAATATACAATATAAATACACTTACAAACATATATTGTTCACTTATTTGATATTCATATTTTATAAATTATATTTTGTATTGTAATTATTGTAATTTTTATACCTACATATTTATAATAAATATTCAATAAGTTTCACTAAAAACACATAAACTGCAGTTCTAGTGACTCAGTTTCTAAGTAATTGAAACGTACTCATATTTACTTATTGTATTTTTTTTTTCAACTATGGTTATTACAATTTCCACAAATCTAATTTTACCAATCGCTGCTCTTTCCTGACTTAATCCACTTTATTTTATCTGAGCCCTGTACACCATGTTGATTTATGCCCACAGACGCTTCATATGTTCCACGAACCTTGTATAACTGTTCTTGACCTCAACGCCTCACCAGCATTGCCTTAATCCCATAGGATTGTAAAGCTTTGATCGGCAATGTTTAATATGAAATAGTAAATTAATGTGCAGCAGAAATATTACCATATCTTATTTAATGGCAAAACATAAAATAAAAGAGTAATGCAACGGAGTGTTCAACCTTTTTTTTCGGTGTCGGGAGAAAAGGTAACTGTAAAAAATTGAATAATTGTATGAAATTTTTTCAATATTTTACATACATTAGGTTTTATTCAAAACTAGTGATGTATTTGCCAGCATGTAATTTGGTTTATCATAAAAGTTCTTATCAGAAATATTTATGATGAATAAAGTAATATAATAAAATACGTTCAAATAATATTTATTCCGAAATTTATAAAAATCGGTTCATCGGTTTAGTAGTAAAAAAGATAGTTACTTTATTAATATGGGTGTTAATGATGTTTTTTGTATTAAATATATCCCTCAAATATATATTTGTATTAAGTTTAACAAGAAAGAGAATTTAAACTATTAAAGAGCATATTCACATTTTGCGATAACTTTTTTCTATTGAATTATTTCTTTTGAAAATTAAAATGAAAAATTTAATGCGGCTTCTGACCGATGAACGAATCAAAGTAGTAAATTCTTATCTTCATTTATAGAGCGGTAAAATAACTCTTCTCCATCAAAATACAAGTAACCACATTTATTATCCACTTCTAAAGCTGTTATAACAACAACATGTATGAGATATACCGAAGGTTTTCCTAATTGCGTTACTGCAATTTTGTTTACTATATAATTTTATTTTTATTTTAGATAGCATTTAAATATAATATCAAATAGAAGCATAATAATATGAGCAATTTTTTGTATAAGAACACATATCGTAACCATGTGAATATAAAATATGGCAGTAATTGATTTCTTAATTACAATCAGAAAAATGAATATGACTGGTTACATTTTTCAATTCACTTACCTATGATATGAAATTAGATTTGTCTGCATCAAATAAACTCATTAAAAATTTACATTAAATTCGCAATGATTAGAAATAATAAACAAAAAGTACCTTTAAAAATTATATTTTAGTCAATTTGCCAGACAAATACAGTGTAGAGTCGAAGCGATCGACAAATTATCTTACATTTTACCGCAGTTTTTATGTTCCAATGTTCTTAGAAACACATGAAACGCCAGTCGGTGGTCTTGGGGGAGACTGCCGCCCGTCGTTAGGTCCCCGAGATGGCTAGCGTACCTCCATTTTCGAGTACGCCGAGGTTCTGAAAGGGAGTGTAGCCCTCCCCTCACTGGATAGCCACGGCGGGGCACCGATGTCGTGTCATAATGTCCCCACGACGTGGTCGTCCATCAACGACCGCGCTAGAAAGTCGTTGGGTTTTAGCCGGTAAAAATCTGGCATAACCCCGCAGTGTCTCCTACACTGCCGGGTATTCATGAGGATTTCAAAACGTTAAAAAAAGGGTCGATGCCAGTTCTAAGACCATCCAGAGAGAATATATTTAAAGATCTTTAGCAAATACCAATTTTTACTGCCAAATGCTGCCGAATGTAATCTATTTTCTTAAAGAGGATTTCCTAAGATTTCCAAGAAATACAAAACTGAACAAATCCGAAGACACATGGAATGAATTCACTGGCGTTTAATAACAATATATCAAAGTCCACAATGGCTAACAGATTGTATTGTAACAAACGTTCTTACTCTGGAACTAAACGAGGTTAAAAGCTTTCGAGAACGATGTTTTGTGAACACGTCGATCACGTGTCAATCTACAACAAGAACTAGGAGTATACTAATGCTAATAAGCAAGTAAAAGTATCTATATAATTAAATAATTTATTCAAATAAAAAACTGAAGTGGATGTCTCAGAATGAGGTACCTACTCTATTATGAGCTATCATAATAATATAACATTATGCTTGTTGACGACTACGTTAGTAAATATAATTCAAACTTGCTTGGAAATAAAAATAAAAACTGTGATGATTTTTGTTATATAAGATGTGAAACCCAAAAATTGTGTCTGAATTAGGCGAAGGACTTTCTGATTCTCTGTTAAAGTGTAATATTTATCTGACTGCTATTTTAGTACTCCAGAATGTACAAAAACAAAACAAAAGAAGGTGAATTATTAATTCTCTCTCTTATGCCAAATAACAAATAAATAATTAAACTGGAGCAATGAGATCATTCACTGACAAGGTGGACTACGGGCAAGATAAAATGCCTGTAGTCCACACCTGGGTGAACATGGGTGGACTATAGGCAAGAATTTTTTCCCGTGGTAAACTTAGGTGGACAAAGTAGGTGTAACACAACCAACCCGTATTGGTACACAGTTCTCATGTAATTGTAAATAAGTAGATATTGATAAATTAATTTACCTTCTCCAGAATGCGTCAATCCGCATTTTAGGTTCCTATATTGATACAGAAAGATTTAACGAGCTCACATTTCGTGAACTTAATAAATTACACCGGTCGCCTATTAATGTTTCCACGTTGTTCTAGGTAAAATCGTAATAAAACATCAAAAGTAACCTACTTCTGAAATGGGATTATAAAACCAAGGTCTGTTATGTTTTGAGAACAACAAATGACGAAACCGCAGTTAATAACGTTTAAAAATGTGCAGACATCGTAATTAAGGCAACGGAATATGAATAAAGAAATTTAATTTCGTTTAATTAAATTAGGGAGGACGTTCTGTAGGATGCCACATCAAAGACAGTGGACGATTCAAATCTGTAAATTGTAACTTTGAAATCGTGAAAGGAAGTGAGAACAATAACTGGGATATCTCGCTGTGAATGTTAAGAATCAATCGACGTACCCTATCACGTTTCGTACAAGAGTTTCATCATAAGTGTTGGAGGCAGGGCATTTTGAAGTTGGTTGGATAAATATGGCGTCGTGAGCGAATGTGCCTGTTAACACGTAACGAGGTGTAGAGTATAAGCCCACCAGTCATGATCATGTCTTAGCGAGTTATTCGCCGTCCACTGACCTCGAAGTGAAAGTTAAAAGAGTCTAAGCGTACATCGAAATGTTGTAAACTTTATGTCCCACAAAATAAAGGCTATTTTAATATTAATTACAATTTTTCATTATGATTTTTGTATACAGAATTGTATGCGTCGGCACAAGCGATAATTTGTATGCCTTATTGTAGTATTATCTCTACGTGAGTTACGTATAACAACATAAAAGTGGGTATAAATAAAGAAATAAATTGGCCGGAATTACAAAGTCGACTATGATCGTAAATGGATAATAATTACATCGTACAGGCTTTTTTTTGTCAATTTAATGTATGGGGTATATATTTGTACTAAATTTCCTAAAAATACGACATTATATTATAATTATATTAAATTATATAATTATGATTCAGTTGAGAAAATATAGGAATTAATCTTTACTTTCAGCTGTGTTTCTGTGAAAATAATCTCATTTAGAATTTCCATCATTTGATTATATTGTTTCTTAATAGTGTTACTTTAGAATTTGTCTTCTAATGTTTACCTAGGTTAAGTTATACAGTTGAGTAATTCCAACTTGGAGCGTCCGGGAAACTGGGAAACATGTTCGTGTTTAAACTAACTCAGTGTCTAAAGTTATTGTCTTTAACGAGTCCGGGGTACGATGACATAAACAGAAAAGTGGTCTTCTAAACAGGCGTAATGTAAACAAACGTATTTTATTGAAATATATTTACTTCTTTTATGACAAATTAAAGCCGAATTTGCTTAGAAATCAGTTGGAGAACTAATCAGCTATGCATTTTATTGGCACGATCGACTAGCAATGGGTAAAACTAATAACTATGGCAGAACAGTAATTATCAGGGATGAATGCTCGAGTCGTAGTAACCTTTCTGTTGATCGAAGAAAAATTCGGTCATAGAAAAATCGCCGGGGAAGACTAGGTGATTCGTGGTCATAGATTGGACAGTTATTGCCTAATAAAGTAAGAGATGTCTACAGGTGTGATATAGCTTTGAAGATTTATAGGTATAGGTTTATATGTTGAGGTAAATATGATATTATTCCTTGAAGCTTGTTACCAATGAACTATTCACTCAAAGGTATAGCAGAAATTGTAAATGCTAATATAGTAAACTATTTTGTAAGTTGATGGCTGCTAAATTAACATTCAAAACCTAACACACGTCTAGAACAAGACCAATTCTAACATGTGTTAAGTCGACAAAGCGTATTTTAACGCTGTATCCTTTAGCACACATCCTTTGTTGAGAAGCTCCTCTGGTGTTGATAGAACATTCTCTAAAACGATGGTGCCAGTTACAAGATAGGAACGTTGAATAAAATATCTTATGCTTTTATAGATTCTGGGAGGCAAACACAACAGAGGTAGGTATTATAATTATACTAGCGACCCGCTCCCGGTTTCGCCAGGGGTGCAATTTTTATAATTATATAAAAATCTTTCCCGTTTATCCCTCTTTTCATATGTTGAGCCGGAATCGGTCCACCCATTCTCGAGTTTTTAAAGCGTACACAAACCAACTTAACATTTTTATATATAAAAAAATTTCTTATTAATTTCTAATGAATAAAAAAAAATTCGATGAAAAAATACAACGGAAATGAATTTTCTGTCAATTACGACAATTATTTGTCGTAAGTTACATAATGGAAAATAATCTTCTTCTATATAAAATATATAAAAATCGATGTGTGTATGATTTTTATATCTTTCCTGTGGACACCAAAACTGCTCAACCGATTTTGATGAAATTTTCTAATAATAATATTTCAAGGAAATTTTCAGATTTACCCAGTGAGGTTAAGTGGCGATCAGAAAAACGGTATCTTTTTGTTTTTTGGTCATTTTATGTAATGTTTTCCTTACAAATTAAATAAAGTTAGACTAAGGGTCTAAGACTAAGGGGCGTGGACGAAGTCGCGGGAAAAAACTAGTAGTATGTAATTTTTAAATCTAAGAAATTTGTATTCAGCGCTAGGCGTTTTAATGGCAAAATACGTATGTAGTTGTAAAAATCCCTGAATCTTGTGCCTTAGAGTTGTATTTCTTTTCTTTATAACGAGTAAACTTAGTCTCATGTTACATGGGATAGTGGCTTTAGTGCTAGCACTATAACTTTGCAGCGTGTACGTAGGTAAATATTTATAGTGGTTGATAATAATTACTTGTAACTCGTTAGAACTGTAAGAACAAATCTGTAGTGTGTATATAAATCTGAGATACTTTACGTAGAAAATAATAAATATTACATTTTAAACTACGTTCGTGGGGCTAATTTCTTTTTAAATATTTTATGAAATATTCAAAAAGTTTTTAGTTCATTTAGTACCTATTAGGTACTATTACATATTTTTTGCTTCGATATCTGTATCTACATATTATATTAAAGTCGTAAACGAGCAGTCTGCACATTAAATATTTTATCAAAAAAACAATTTGTACACGTTGTACTTATGTTACGGAAGTAAAAACAATAGTTTTTAGAATATTTGTCTGTTTGTCTGTGCACGCTAATATCAGAAACGGCTTACCCGATTTGAATGCAATTTTCACTGATGTATTGATCATTATCTGGATTAGACTATAGGATACATTTTATCCTGGGAAAATGTTAGGTTCATGTGGGATTTTCAAATAAACGAACTACAGTGCGTACGAAGTTGCGGGCACCAGCTAGTAGGTACACAATATATGTAAGTACCTACCTATTTAAAGAGACCACCAAGTTAATTTTCTTTTTAATTCTAAAAAAAGTTCGATAAAATCTTCTGATTTGCATGTATGTATTTTTCTCATTTTTACTACAATTATGCCTGGTAGCAATAGACGGAAACATTATTGGACGAACAAACCAACTTATGCAGTGTTAAACTGGTAATGTTCACGCCTCGGCTTAATGAAACCGCTTCTAACCACGCGGCAGAATGACTTGAATCACAGTGAGCTGATGTTTACAGTGGAGAAGCTGTTCGTTTTTTAGATTCTATAGATTTAATTCTTTAGATATTTATATATTGCATTTTTGCTGACAGTTTTAATCATCCTTTAATAAACTTTACTTAATTTTTATTGAACGAGTAAAACATTTAAAAGAGACATGCGCTTGTAATTTTATTTGTAATTTTAAAATTTTAAAATATAATAAGTATTATATTAAAACATAAAGTATGCAAAAAGAATTAGATAAGTTCATATTGTAAACAAGACAATAAACATGAACTTAAAATTACTTGTCCATTTCATGAAACTTATGTACCTATTGAGTTGAATAAATGCAGATAATTGCAAACAATATTTTAAAATTAATATTTTTTGACAATTATTTCTCAGCCCTTTTAGTCTACTTTTAAATTTATTATAACAGTTAATACTATTTTTTAATGCAATGTGTAGATACCCTACCAGTACTACTGTGTACTGGGCTAATGTTAATCCGAAGTAGATAAGGTAAGGTGCGGCGGATAGTTATTGTATGTATGTTCATTGGATATTTTCTTTGTTGTTAAGTTAAATAGTTTTCGTAATTAGCTGGATAAGGAAGGCTAATCTTATATTAAAACAACAATGACCTCGTATATTTAAAGTTTGTTTAAGTTTTCTCAAGTAAAAAGTAAAATGTTATTAAAAATCTCACTTATTTAGTACATGGAAGAACACATTCAATTCGAAATAACGTAGCTCTTCCGAAACAATTCGTTACGGAATAAACAAAAACCGCTGCACCCTCTCCGATTGATTACATGCGAATCCAATCTATACGAAATTAGTAACCGCGCCGACCCTTTTCATTCATTAATTAATCCCAAACGTATGGAATGCGCAAATAATTGTCTCTTAAAACGATTATTCACGTGAAAGCGTCAATTGGACGTAACAGATGTCAATTAACAAAGCTGTTTGTGCACAAACACATTAAAAAGCTATTTGAGTTTCTTCTAAATTTTGTCCACTTTAGTAGAACAGTATGTGGTGCCTTGTACAATTAACATTCTCATCCTCATCTCAGTTGTAGGACTTTCGGTGCTAGACAAATTTTCATTACTCATAATATTCAATAGGACCGGTAAGAATCAGGACCCGCGGCCTTTATCTGATTTGTGCACCTTGTTGGTATTGGATCTCATAGTGTAACCCCGAGCATAGTCTTCTCCATAGCTTGCTGAGCAACGAGGAGCTTTCATACGAGACCCATAGTTAGAGACTACGTTTAAGCGCTATATAATATGTCGGACACACAAATACTTTTGTACTTACAAACTACTTCAAAAATATTTGTACTAACTCCACCAATTGCTTCCGGGCGAAGCTGGGAGGCGTCGATGTAGTTCCCAATAATAACACTGATTTTATACCGACGCATAAAAAGGCATTGCACAGAACTGATGCGTCATTTAAAATGAAAATGCATAAAAAATAATCCCTTATGAACTGCGAACGAGTTAATTACAGAAAAAAAAATGCACTCCCGTCATCCAATCTAGAGCTTTCCAATCTCCGTTGCATTTCAGATCGAAATGCAATCAGCATAACGTAATTAACGCATATTGCAACGTTTTAAGTATTTCGGTTAATTTAGTTCGTTTTAATGTGGAATAATGCCTACATTTCAGTTTGATGGAAACTGAAACTTATTTTCAATGAATTTAGACTTATTTTACATGATTTATTTATGTAAATTTCATTTTTTTTTGGATTTCTATTTTCTATTTTTTTATGTTAAAGTCGACAGACAGTCCACTTGATGGTAGGTGGCTACCGTCACCTATAACACATGAAAAGCCACAGGTTCTGCAAGTGCGCTGCCGACCATAGCAGAATTACGGATAAGGGATATAGAAGAGATAGAGTAGTGGGCTCTGTCATCCCTTACTGTTAACATCCCTTGTAATTATGTGGTGGTTTTCTGTAAAGGGTGGTTATGGTTACTTCCGTTAGACGGACTGGCCATTTGATAAGTGAACTGGCCAGTGACTGTGAAACGCAGTGTGCCCAATATCCATGTCGGCTCATTGCGCTAATTCTCAGAGCGCTGAGCTATCAACTGCAAAACGAATTCTTAAAATCAGACTGATATTTTGAGAGATTAGCGACCACAACCAAACAAACTCGTTCTCAAACTTCAGCTTCGTAGTATATAATATATTCGTAAGTATAGACTTGTGAATAAATTTTAAGGCAGTTTCTTGTGTTGTATTTTCGCGGCTTCTGAACAAGTGAGATGTAACAACTTGGTTGTTCTATCATAATAACTTCTTTAACCATGGCTGTAAAAAAACAAATAGCAACTAATAAAATCAATTAGTGGTTTGTTTTCCAAATTTATATTTCACGATTGACCTTTCCGTGTAGATTTCAATAAGTTTTTTTTTTGCAAATATAGCATACATATAAATGGAAAATCATATTAACAAATAACAGTGCCTATAAGTTTCCATGAACAACATACGCAAGGCCTTATTTAGGTATTAATGTTGGAACAAAGCCAAATTGAAGACACGAACATATATACAATAATTAACCGATTGCCAATACCGACCAGTTGGCGTTCATATGGTTAATTGCGTAGTCAGAAAGACAATTAGCTAAGCGTAAAGGAAAATAGGTTGGATTAAACCTTGACACACACGCGTACTACGTATTATAAAATTATTGTAGGCACACTAACAATTTTGTAATACGAAGTATAATTTTGTGTCATTTAATGATTTGTTAATAAACATCCAAGCAACCTATTTACGTTATTTCTAAATAGAAATTCAAATGAATGTCAGAAAAATGCTGTAATGCTTACCGAAAGTTTAGTTGTTTTTCTTGTTCATCCCTGAATTTTTTACTTGTATTAATCATTTTCCTTTTTTACTTCTTACTTTTTTACTTGTTTTAAATCTTCAGAAGTCTAAATGTTTTTTTAAGTGTGGCCTAAACTCAGTAGAGAATATAACTATTTTCATAATACAAAATTCACAGTTTGTTTCATAAGATCAAGTATTACGATTTAATATATTTTGGCTCTAATGCAAAGTTGAGCTTTACAAATTTTCCTCTAAGTAGAGAAAAAAGTAAATCCCTCTTTACTTTGGGAGAGTTCGTTACACTGGAAGGTATAGGTAGGTATTTGAAAAAACTATATTTGTATGGAACAATGTAGAAATTCAAACTTATTTTTACATAGTTTGCTTGGGTAATAATTTAGTCAATAATTGTACACAATTTTTAAGTCCACGACGAGGCTTCAAGGTGGTTGGTACGCATATGTTAAAAAGCCTGGGAAACGAGTGAGATAAGCCTGGAAGCAACGGACTGTGGACGCTGTCCACTGAGGTATTGAGTTACACGGTGATTGAATGTTGAAAAAATTTAAAGTAAACTTCAATGTACTGAGCTACTTTGGAGAAGGCTTGTTATTATTTTTTCATTAATTATTGCATATACATCTTTAGTAGTTGTTTGAATTTAAAACTCATTATTTTTGCATTAGCCATAAAAGTTAAGGACATAAGTAGGACAATATAAATTTATTCTAAAAACTTTTAGAAAATATGTAAATCAAATCAACATGAATATTAGGGAATACAAAAGAAAGATATTGTATTTATTTAATTATTTTAATAAATTGTACCTTTTTTTTATATAATATAAAGGTGGCAGACAGGCTGGCGGCTCACTTGATGGTATGTGGTTATCGTCGCCTAAGGACACAAGCAACACCAAGGACTAAGCACAGCAACCTACGCATAATTGGCAAGCAATTAAAGTGGAATGAGTTAGTATGGTCATTGAATTTTTGGTGACGATTCCACTATTGTGTACTAGCGACTTCGTCCGCTTTGAAAAATGAATAATATAACACTTGAGAAAATATCTGACATATTTATTGCTGTTATGAAAGTTTCTCTTCAACCTAACATTTTTCCAGGATGAGAAGTATCCTTTATGCCTTGAATCAATAAAAAAAAATCCAGGTAAATAGACTATCTGAATGTCAAATTTCATCCAAATCTGTTGAGACGATTTTGCGTGAAAGAGTAATAAACATCCATACATCAATCCTCACAAACTTTCGCATTTATAATACATTGAATTCTACATTGAAATAGTTTAATGTAATGTAATTCAAGACTTGAAATAAATTCAAAACTCGAAGAAAACACATTCGCTGTCGATATATTATTTTCGATGTTATTATTTGATTTAATATTCACTTTCCAATATTTACGTCTGAAGGAAAAATCCTTATTATATTCTAAATTATATATTAGTTTCAATTCAAAACTTTGTCAATGCATTTGTGTTTCTCTTCGAGATTATGTTCTAGATCTCGTCAAATCAAGTCTAGACTCGTGAGAAAACGTCTGGAAAATTCATGGCTACTTTAAATTAAATAGGGCGATAAAAGAAAATTGATTCTTATGCATGAGTTTCTTTGAGGTATTGCTTTGACTTTGACGTTCCAAACACTTCTTTTAGTTTAAAGCAAACTCTATTAAGTATAAATGCTTTTGCATTTAATTTTAGTCACATTATTTTATTTTTATTCATATTTAAAATAAATATCTTAAAAGAAAGGAAATACATAAGTTATCTATACCAACTCAAAAATACTGGACCGATTTTAAAAATTCTTTCACCTATAGAAAGCTACATTATCAGCGAGTAACATAGGCCATACTTTATAAAGCTACGCAGACGAAGTCGCGTGCAAAAGGTAGTTAAAAAATAATTCTAATCAAATTTAGTAAACAAATAAATTAACTATTTAGAATTTTGTGTTCACTGACTTGGTGTAACAGCAAGTAGAGCTGTCCACCCTTTTTCTCGAAGCGACTCACGCCACTTCTGACCCACCTGTAACTTCGTTGTGGATAAAGCAATAAGTTTGGTTGAATTTTTAGTGATCAAGAGGACTATAACTGGCTATATTGCCAATATACGGTATTTTTATTATGTTCGTCGTTTGTATTATTACTTCTTGTTAATAATGGGGAAGACTCATAAGAATGTAATATTATATCGAGCAAAGCGGACCACAGTGGCGATTTACCCACCTCCGGTCTTCATTGCTCAAAGTTACTGATGTGCGACTACGGAATGCTATGACGTCATCGCTAATCATATGATTAATATGGAATATGATATTTTAAAGTTTTTTCAAATATTTATCCTCTTATAGTATATAGTAAAAAATAAAAAATACGGACAATAAAAGCAAAAAATATTTTTTATTAATTTTATGCCGTAAAGTTTTTTTTGTAAGATGACTTCATTGTAATTGATAAAAGCCACTCACTATTAAGTGCAACACCAAAATGCAAACCCTACCTATTAGAATATTTTCACTGAACTAAGAAAAATCTCAAAATTGTTTGCAGCGATGGAGCCTTCTTGTAACGAACTAGACATCAGAATATTTCATCTTTAAATTCAGTTAATTTTATTTGTTTTTATGAAGAGCGATGTAGTAATTTAGCTGTGTGAAGTGTATGGAGTTGATTCAGTAAACACGAGCAAATTAATTGCTTATTGAAGTGCCACTATAATTGGAAGATAAGCTAATAGACCAGGGATTCCCAAAGTGGTCGATATCGACCCCTTGGGGTCGATATCGGTTTCCTAGGGGTCGACATAAACGAAAAGTGATTTTGGGGGTCGACGAGGTCTAAAAATCGACCCCTATTATATTAACACAAGTTCTTATTTAAAACTTTCAAGATAGGTAAGTAGGTAGTTACTGTATTGTTTATGTTGTGTTACGTGTACTAAGAATAATTAATATTTTTGTAGGAAATAATGTTCCAGGAATGTAAAGTTTCAAGTTCGTACAAGATGAAAAACTCGGCAAGTCTATGTGGACAAGTTTGTGCAAGATTGAGTTGGAGCGTACGTCTTTCAGCGGCGTTTTGACTTGCTCTCTATTTGACGATAAAGTGCTTATCACACTATTCAATTTGAACGATTCCTATTTAGGAATCTAAGTAGTGAGCTCGTGATCACACTACGCTAAATTGATTTCTAAATCGAAGATATAGAGTTGAAAATGGATAAACTCTTAATTGAATCCAATCTGTTCTAACTGCGATCACACCTTCCGATTTCCTAAATTGGAATCGTTCAAATTGAATAGTGTGATAGCGGCTTTACGCGAATTAAGACGAACGAATTCATGATCAAGTCCAAACATGTTCCTGATATTTTACTATTTAACGAGCTTGCATTTAGGTTGAAAGTTCATTTGCGTTTTGAAATTCGTTGGAGCTTGAACGATAAAAACTCATATAGCTAAGTACTCATTTATTTCAAGAGATTACAAACTTATTACAAAGCTAAATTAAGTGAAGTAAAGTGACTGAAAAAGTGTTAAACACAACATACAACATATTTTAAATAGGTATGTATAATTGTATTTGTAAAAATTACTAACACTTAAGTCTTTGGTTTTCGTTCTTATTCTACCTAATTACCTAATACGAAGTTTCTATACCTAATTACCTACTGTAGTTACTTCCCAATATAGGTATCAAAGTTTATCAAAGAGTAAGTCAGTAATACTTAACAAGAATCCATTAACTGAGTGTGATAAAAATAAGATAGTGTGCAAATTTAACAGTTTATTATTGTTTTTTATTTAGGTTCCTTATTTTTTTGTTTGCAGAATTACTGAAAGTTTTATGATGGCGGACACGAAAAAAAAATGCAGACAATACAGTTTGGACTACTTGAAGTTCGGATTTATTGCATCTCCATCAAATCAACACTTCCCGATGTGTCTCATATGTGAAAAAGTATTTAGTAACGATGCCATGAAGCCTTCAAAAATGGATGACCACTTATCAAGAGTACATGCTAACAAAAAAAGTAAGCCCTTGTCATATTTTCAAGCACTGAAAGAAAAACTAGACAAAAGGCCATCCATAGGATCGATGTTTGCGTCATCATCTATTCGAGACAATGATGGTTTACGAGCGTCCTATAATATATCTTTACTAATAGCGAAGTCGGGGAAACCCCATACAATTGGAGAGCAGCTTATCTTACCAGCCATTGCGGAGGTCCTTAACAATGTATTGCACAAACCCGCACATGATATTTTAAAGAGAATACCTTTGAGCAACAACACCGTTCAGAGACGCATAGATGAGATGGGACGCGATGTGGAAAACATTTTATGCAAGTTCTTACAGACCCGCAGATTCTCTCTCCAGTTGGACGAGTCTACATTACCCGGCAATGAAGCTCTATTGTTAGGATATGTTCGATTTATCAAAGATGAAAATATGTGCCAAGAACTGATTTTTGCTGCATATTTAGAGACTGATACTAGAGGAGAATCGATTTTTCAGGCCGTGGAACATTTTTTTACTGATAAAGCTATTCCATGGAAGAATATTGTTTCTGTTGCGACTGATGGTGCACCGTCTATGGTTGGTCGTCATCGTGGCTTTATAGCTCACTTAAAGCGACAACTGCCTGATGTACTGGTTATTCACTGTGTGATTCACAGGCAGCATTTAGCAGCAAAAAAGCTGAGTCCTAGATTGCATAAGTCTTTACAATATGTAATAAATGCTATCAACAAGATTCGAAGCAATTCTTTGAACTCTCGGTTATTTGCTCAACTATGTGACGAAAACGACGAAGTCTTTACTCGGTTACTTCTGCACACTGAAGTTCGCTGGCTATCAAGAGGCTCTTGCTTAGAAAGATTTTCAGCCCTTTTTGAATCTGTGTTGGAGTTTTTACAAGAAAAAGATCCGAATTTGAAAGAAAATCTGAACAATTGTAAAACAGATATTTATTACTTGACTGATATCTTTGGAATGTTCAACAAAGTTAATTTGCAACTACAGGGTGATGATCTTAACTTGATTAAAACAAAATCAATAATATCGGCCTTCGTGGGTAAACTAGTTCTTTATAAACAAAATTTAGGCAGAAAAGAATATTCGCAGTTTCCGCATTTGTCAAAATTACCAAAAATGCTTCAAGATGATGACATTTTATTATATGTTACTCACTTGGACGCATTACACAAGGATTTTACGGAGAGGTTTGATGATCTTTTAAATTTACAAATTCCTCAATGGATAATAAATCCGTATAACACCACAGCCATAGAAGAAGCCAATGTGATAATGCAAGAAGAGTTGATTACCATCAGCACAGACGAAGAGCTTAAGCAAAAGTTCAACCAAGGCTATCAGAAGTTCTGGTTGCAACGCAAAATTGAAACACAGTATCCTACATTGTGGAACATTGCTGAAAAATACCTTATCGCTTTTCCATCATCATATCTAGTTGAAAAAAGCTTCAGTGTGGTAACAAACATTTTGACAAAACAAAGAAACCGTTTGAAAATCAACGAACGTGGAGATTTAAGGCTGCAACTCACTAATATTGAACCGGATGTAGCTAGATTGGTAGATAGTCACCAGGTTCATCCATCGCACTGAATGTTTTATTTTCTCTTTGCGAATTAATAGTTTTTAAAATATAATTTCCTACCAACTTAAGATGCTTTATGTATTAATTTGTAATAATTATAAATTAAACTTGATATTTACTGAATTGGATTGTCTTTTTATTTTGTTAAATTTTGACGAGAAAATGAAATCAACTTCACTCACTTAACCAAGTGCAAAGTTTTCTAATTGGCACCTTAGTACCTAGGTATTTTGTACCAATAGGAAAAAACTAAAGATAGACTAAGATAGATAGCTGCTTTAAGTTAGCGGACCATTATGAATAAGGGGGTTGGTCTTAAAAGTAGGTAATTTGACCATGGGGGTCTGAGGTAACAGTTCATTGTTGAAAAGGGGTCACTTGTCCAAAATAGTTTGGGGAACCCTGTAATAGACCGTTGTGATTACCGTCAATTTCAACATTGATTAAATTAACTGACGTATTCATTGACGATCTCAAAACTAAGAGAAAGCGAAATTAGTAATATGAATATAAATCATTTAGATAGTATTAAATTAAATGTTTTATGGAAGAGAATTTGTACACTTTGTACTCGTAAAATTGGGTCACTGATTTTCTTAAATTTGACTATAAAGTATATTATAAAGTGATTAACTTGAAGTGAATACCCTTTGAAGTATAAAGTAGAATTTCAAATAATAAAGAGTTCAGTTCACTGCAAGCCCTAATTTTAGGGGGCATTTAAATTTGTCATTTTGTACGGTTAATTATTTTATTCATTTTTTTTTTAAATGTTTGTGTTTCCAACGAAAGTATACTTTACTTCGTAAACGATAGATAGGAGACAAAAGTATGAAAGTATACTGATAGATTTATACTGATATCTAAATAAATTGGCCGTGATATGAAATTAGCCACAAATAAATTTGTTACAGATATTACAGGTTTTTATATAATTTATAGATTGATAGGTAAGCTTGATCGTAGATAGCTACCGTGGTCGCCTAAAAACAAAAACAATAGGTTCTAGTAACTTTTACTCGTCGAAACAGAACACTGTTACTTTTACTTTAGTGGTTTCTGCAAGAGGTTGTTTATTGTTGCTAGATGGAATGTCCAGTTTATGTCTGCGGAATGCAGTGTGCTCAGTCACCACTGAAAATCACTGTATTATTATGAAGTTTAATGCAGTGTTTTAATAATGAGTTTATTTACTTATTTAAGTAATTCACATTTTCCATAATATCAAAAGTAGAACTGTTTAAAAATTTTGGCTTCCGCGAATTTGGTGAAAAGTGGCAGAAAAAACACACCCAGTGCTGTTATATAATGTTTAAATATGTACAGCTCTGCTAGTTGCTTCAGTTAACAAAACAAAAAAGGAATAGGTACTTCATTACAAAAGGCTTAATTTCAAAACCTCGAGCGTGAAAGAGGATTTACATTTTTAACCTCCGGACAAAATACGGCTACTCGAAAAAATGTGAATCTACCCCAGATTAAAAACACGGTTTATTTGCCATTAGCTGTGTACAGAGGTCATGTAATACGCATCCTAGCTTTTTACATGAGTTTTTGCACATGCGAATATTATTTATTTTCCAGTGAATGTTATAAAACTTTATAATAGACAATTATTATCACTTCCAATATTTATTAAAAACATTTCTTAATGTCTAGTTTTTTAATGCATAATTTTCTTTGATTTTTGTGATAAAATCAATATATGAAATCACTGTACGATATGTAAATCGGTACGAAGTCAGTTATTTTTAAAGCATAAAGTGCAGCATTGTCCACGGTTATTCTGTAAGTATATTAAATTACGGGTAATAAAAATTGTACAATGGCTGGCAAAAAAAGATTTACACTGGCAGTACACTGGCGGTCCTGTGAAGGATGCGCGTTCGCGCGAACCGGGCAGTAATTTTATGCGACATTAAATAACGGATGAGGGCCATGTAAAGGCTTATTTTGTGTGGCCACCGGCATATGATGGCTTGATGGTAGGCCAGTATGAGATAAACTATGTAAGAGAAAAAATATAGAATTGTGAAGGGCCTTAAAAGGCCCGATTGTTGTTGTTATTTCCGGGAGTTGCAAATGAATTAATGTTATCGATATATACTCGAATCTTATTTTGTTGTAAACATCTATAATATAGACACTTGAAGTGTCAGTTTATTTTTGTTAACAAAACCAAAAGTATGAATCTTATTACTCATGATTTATGCAGAAAAGAAAGAAAGTTGATTATGCCTAGAAGCTCAAGGGATTATTTGTGGCCAGGCTTAAATATATGAAGTACTTTATTAAAATTTAAATACATATTTGTCAAGCAATGTATAGGTACCTACTTATCTCTGAAAGGAAAACTTTTTAAATTACTTCAACATTCAGGAGGATTATTGTCGAAGTTTCACTGTTCTGGACTCTCAGTTAGTAATAATTCGTTCAACACGAACAAATAACTTGACTCTGAGAATTAACTTCGATCTAATTGTTGTAAAGGGAGTCGAGTTTATAACTTGAGAAATGAAGGAGTAAACGTTTTTAGTATACAAATAAGATTTCAACTTCAGGTTGAAGTCTATTTAAAGTTGGCCAAGCAAATATCGATTGTTGATATGTTGTTAGGGTCTACAGACAGGCTGACGGTTCACTTGATGGTAGATGGCTACCATCGCCTATAACACAATTAAGGCCACAGGTGGTGCAAATAAGCTGTTGACCGTAGGAGGATTATTAATAAGGGATTTACAAGGGTTACAGAAATGCTATTTGGCATCCCTTACTCCCTATTTCACGGTGGTCTTCTGTAAAAGGGCGGTTACTGCCAGACGGGCTGCCCAAATGAAGTGGCAAAGGCAAGAAGTGAACTTCTAAAGTTGACCCAGCCGGGAATCGAGCCCGGGACCCCTGAGACAGAGCGTTAAGGCAAGGTCACTAACCTTGTCAAGAGTTTTAACACAGACGAAGAAAATGAAAGGATTTTAAGCAAGAAATTTTATATTTTAAATAACTATCTGTGGAGCGCGGCTTTGCTCGTAACATCCAATAGAAGCAATAAAAATTTGAACTTTTATTCCACTGGAATACACTATTGCAATTAATGCATTATCGCCAAGTATGAACATCCAAACATACATACTTTCGAATTTATAATATTATATTAGGATTAAGATTTCTATACACACTAATATGTGAATTTATGTAGCGAATATGTATGTGGATTTTTAAACGAAAATAATTGTAGTTTCTATTTATTAATTTCACATTATGATAATGTATTTTCTTTATTGGTGTAAGTTAGCTTGTTTTTTTTACCTAACCTTGTTTTAAGTTAAATTATGAAACTTTTTTAAATATTATGAAACTGTTTAAAATATTTTTGGGTCAAAATACTCGAATGTGTTAATTACATTTGTCTTTTTTTTAGCCACCTTGTCGGCCATAGTTATGGACATATAAGAACATTGAAGCACCAATGAGTGAAATTTAATCGTGCTTATAAAAAGAAAATGACAAGATTAAGTAGTGATGCAACCTCTGGCTCTACATCTTATCGATCTATTTTACATAATAGGAAGATTAATATGTATGAATAATTTCTATTTTTGGTTTCTAAATTTATTATTATATTTAAAAAAAAAAAACAAAACGATAAATTATTCAGGTCACTAATGAGCTTACTGATGTTTCTACTAACTAAGTTTAGATACCTAATCATAGTGAAATTGCGATATTTACTTTGGTGTTATCAAATCGAAACGCTATTAATTGGAAACAAATTTTAAGCACACTTGTCATAATGTTATGTTTGCTAACGGTCCGACATGTTGATTCAATGTGAATTTTACATATAGCGAATAATATTACCTACGTTTCGTATATATAATTATGTATATATGTTTTAAACGCTGTTTAAACAACAGTGAAGCTAAAGGCTCTTAGTGCTGTCAAAAGTGTACTTTCTTAAGCTGACGTTTTAAGACTTGAAATAATAAAAGTTTAGACAACATTTGGTATATTTTTATTTCATATTTCCCAAACTTCTATATTGAAATTTTTTTTAACCAATCAGTGTTTTTCTGGCTTGAATTCTTAACTCTAATAAACGGGAACAACGATCGGGAATATTTACCCGCTAAAAAATTAAGTATTTTACTTTACGCAACATAGCATATGTAAATCAATCAACATTTTCATTCAAAACATCGAGATATACTAATTCCTGTATGCAGCGCAGGTGTAGCGGGGTAAACCCCGCCCAGGCAGTCAACGCTATTGACTACTTCAAGCGCCTTAAATTATGTGGGCCCTTAATAGCGCCTTAATATTCAGGTGTCATTCACTGTAGTATCTCAAGAAAGTTTTCGTTGTCTCTAGTATAAGCATTGCATCCAAGAAATTAAATAGTATCGATATTATCGATGGATTACTAAGTTTAACTATTGATGGACAACACTAAAACTCGCCTGCGGTCGTCCTCAAGCAAATTACATACTACATTGCTCACTCTTATAGTTTACACCTCTCGCTCGTTTTGCAAATTTATATGAATCATTATTGGGTTGAATTATAGTACCGGGCGTCGTGTTCAAAGACCCGCTTGTAACTTGCATATAAGAAGCGATTTCATGCGATAATTTCACAGTGGATGAGCAGACATTGATGGAAGTATTTTTTTAATAGGTGGCATTTTATATTTTCTTATAATATAAAACTTTGTATCGTAAAACTTAATGGGTATGCTATTTAATATTTTATTTTATAACTTCAAATCTGTGGATTTTTAATCAGATACCCTACATATTTTTATACAAATTAGAACTGTAATCTTTTACAGAAACTGGTTGAATAGCATAACATTTTTTTTTTTTTAATTACTGATCCTTAATGCATATAATGTGAAAAATTCTAAACATTGGAAGTTATATGTAACAATTATTCTTGGAAAAGACTGACAAGTTATATAATTTCCATTTATTAAAATGGGCAAGATGGCAAGACCTTTGCTTGAGCTAGTTTTGCATAGTTACTGTGAAAGGATTTTATTTCACACTAGGCCAACATACCGAATTACCGATTCCTGACATGCTCGGTAAAGTAAAATATTTTTTAAATAATTTCGATATTTTTTCATATAAAATAAACTTACAAAAACCGCTCTTCTTCTTTTTTATCTAATAATATTATATGTTATATTGTTAAAATACTTTAAAAGTATTTTTTTAAAGATAATATTAATATTACTAAATACAAATATATATTTTTTAAATAAATTCATAGTTATTGTCTATAAAAAAATGAGGCACAGATTTATTAACTCGCTAATAAAATGCCCAAAATGATAAAAAGTGAAACTATAGATTGCCTTCTTCATCCTTTCATAAATTCATCTCACCAATCCTCTCTCGCTGCATCAATAACGCACGAAGGTGTTATCAAGCATGTTTAGCTCTGGTTAGAACCTTCTCTAATTGTCGATGTGTCTAATGGGCCAGTCGTACATCGTGCCGGTACGGCACAGTTTGCATTTCATACTTAGACAGCCGGTTCTAGTTGTCAACGAGTAATTGATTTAGTGTTAACGAGTAATTGATATGAATTTAAGCACCAGACAGACAGAAATAGCACACCGAAAGGCACAAACAAAGGTCTTAAAGGTAGCTTACATAAAAATAATCTTAATGTAGTGTATAAAAATAATCTTAAGTATAATTTAACAAAGTGTGATATTGAAAATTATTAATTAATTATTAAAGAAAATTTATTTTTAAATTAGTTTAATAAATTAAAATACTTATATGAATAGTAAAAAAAAGTTCCAAGAACACCTGATTTACCTATAATCGACAATATAGTTCACACATCATCGTACACTTGAAGCTACCATAATATTTAGCAAAATATTCCCAAATATTTCACTAATAAAAATAATTCTAAATATTATAATATAAAAATGTTTTAAAATTGAAACAGTTCATTATAATTTTACTGGATTTTTCCTGCGGCTCTCGTTTCAGTAGTGAAATAAGTAAACACAACAAGTTAGTCAAGACATTCAAAGTTTAGAGTTACTTTTGCGTTCAATATTGGTAACAAGTTTACTGATAAGTTTGCAAGTGCCATTTATTATTGTCATTTAATATATGTCTGTTGAAACTTACTTTAATTTATTTATTTATTTACATAATGTAAATTTTAAGTATGTTTGGTAGACAGCATACCTGACAGTTACTAAAGACCTCCAATATCTTGACATTAAGTGATACAACCTCTTACAAAATTTAATCAAGAAAAACTAAGATTTCGTCAAAAATGACAGCAGCCTCGCAAAATAACCGTCAAATATGGTGAATGTAGACACGCGAAATCTTTTCAATTTTCTTATATTAGCTTCATTATTTCACAGGATCAGAGGCGACTTTGATTATAATAAAGAACAAACCCAAATTGCATCAGGACCCCAGGTTGAAAACAATTTTCGTGAAACTCCGGGTGAGTCCATAATTACAGCTGCTATTATCGTGGACGATGAAGAATTTAATGATAATGAACTCGGCAAACTTCTTGTACAAAATTTGACTATATTGTGAAAGAGGAGCCCCTGAAATTATATATTTAAAATCGACGTTTATACCTACAAGACAAGTATATGTTATACACAAATCCCTAAACCTCCTACATTTGACTTGCTAATCCTCAAGACTAAGACTAAAATAACTACCGAATTTGGCCTATGAATAAACTCATTAACTTAATGTATAATCTAAGCCTATATTTTTGCTGTCAATAAATACATGTATAAAATAAATTAAAAATTAGCTAGATCTACTCATTGACTGATCAAAGCAATAAACTTATATAAAGTACCAGGTTTAGTCACCATTAGTGATTTTAGTAAAACCATATATATATACGTATATATAAAACCATATATACAAATATACAATCAGTAAGGAGCGGAACAAGAAATGTCCGCCGGTCGGAGATTTGGCGTAGATACAATACGAAATATTTAAAGTTAAATCTTATTTTGATTACCTACAGCTAACTCTTTTTATAAGATACAAGTATACAAGTTTTTTTACAAGTATAACCTAATAAATAATAACAATAAATTTATTTTTAGGGATACCTGATAAGTATACTTCAAACCAAAATTTAGAATGTATTTCATGTTTTGCCAATGGTACTTCCAGAGATATCAGCAACTGTCACCAAGGAACCAAGTAAGAAATTGTCATAATATTTAGATGAAACAATAAAATTTAGTTTTTGTTAAAAATTCCATAAGTTTTTTTAAAAACGCCGAATTCCTCGGGTCAATTTTTATGTAGTTGCTATAGAAAAATATTTTTTTATAATACAAAAAGTTGAATCTAGGCACACTGCATTCTGCAGTAATAAACTAAACAGCAGGCTGACAGCAGCACGAGTGCTGTTGTATTTTTGTAAGAGAATCAATCCTTTCAAGTGCTTCAGTGAACTTGACACTCTCGTGGCGTTTCTTGTGTTAATAGGCGGCGGTAGCCACACCGACACAGATTTCCTGCGGGCTTTTAAAAAAACAAAATTGTTATTATTTTTTTTTGAATTTATTTGCCACCATAACGCCTTAATTTGTTTAGGGTCATAGCAGCTTGTTATAGGATAGGATAACAGTGGTATAAAAACAACATTAGGAAACGCTTATTCTTCGAAATTAGGTCCAACGAAGAGGTAATGGAAATTATGTTTGTAATTTTGTCCAATATTTTTTAAATATTATTTCATGTCAAAACCAATGGTCTAGATGAGTTTTATAGTTTGTAAAATACGCATAATTATAAATTATAAAATTTCAGCGTTCCAATTAAACAATGCTTAGATATCGAACAGTGTTTTGCTGAATATAATAACAATTACATAAAAAGAGGTTGCGCTACAACAGGTGGACCCAATAGAACGTTTGTGTGTAACTGTCCCTTATGTAATAATAAACCATATAATGAATACATATATTATGAGTACAAAAATATAAAGGATTGGGAATTTGATAATAAGCGACTTCAGAAACCACTTGTAGGTATACAGTTAATTTGTAAGATGTGCAAAACGGATGGAGTAAATCCCGCTGCTGATTACGAATGCAGAATTGGTAAAAAGTAAGTTAATGTTAGTGTAATCATAGAATGTTATGATAATGTTTGTGATATTATCATAGATTTAATAATGGCAAATCACACTGCGTGTCGCAACCCTGCAAGGAGGCCGGCAGTAACCACACCCTTCCGGAAGACCTTATTTCGGTAAATGAGTAAGGGATGTCAGAGCCCCTTTCCCTATCCAAATTAAGCAGCGCACTTGCAGCGCCTGTGGTTGTGCAGCTTGTGTTAATAGGCGACACGACGGTAGCCACATACAATCGAACGGACCGTTAGCCATACCCTGTACAAAGTCTACTAAAAAACATGTATCTATACCAGGGGATATTGTACTCGTGAACCGTAAGAAATAATTTAAGAAATCGTGAATAAGTTTAAGCAGTATTTTTATTATTATTAAAGAATTTAAAGTAATACTAACATATTTTAAGCACTGCTTCTCTGCTCATAGCTAATAGGATTTTAGAAGTGTGCATCATGTAAACGATATAATGGGTCAAATAACGAATATACTGGTAAATGGGAGCGAAATTAGTCCTATTTCCGGTTTATATCTAAGCACAAAAAGATATAAACAATAACCTGACCTACTTAACATAATTATATATTCGGCGAAAGCCATATTTACTGAAAATGTATATATTTTATCATTGCTACATATTAATAATATGATTTTTTAATTTTTCAGTATAACTGATATGGTATGCGGACGACATCAATTATGTTTTACAAATATAAATAAAGAAATAGATTTTGTCTCTAGAGGCTGTATAAACAGACCAGCATACAATTCCTTCTTCGTATTTTGTAATAATTCGATGTGCAACAAAGAAGCCTTTGATAGTAAACTTACAAGAAGATTTTTACCAGAAAAACTTATGAATAATTTTTATTCTCAAGAACCTAAAGCTTATATTCCAGTAAATTGTTATGTAGATTCAAAATCTGAACGGCTTTTTGTACTATTTTTTGCATTATTTTTTATATTTTGCTAAAAAGTATTTTCGACCTTTCGAGAAGTAAACGCTGTTAAATATGTCAAGTGTAAAACAGTTTTCTAATACGTCAGTTCTGTCAATCATAGCCTACAAAGATAAAATGATTTCGTGGATATTATATTTAGAATTTTTTTGTATTTTCTGTGCGACAGAAGGATCTGAGAACAAAAGCGACAAAAGTAAGCAGGCTTTTCGTAATTTTAGAAGAAAAGTAGAAGAAACCATGGATGATACTACTATTGAAAACGACGACGTTAACAACAATATGTCTATTTTATTTGAAAATGCTAAAAAAATATTTGCAAATGAGATACCAAAACCGGGTAATATTAGTTTATCAATGAAAATCAGTGAATCTTTTTTGAAACGATATAAACCAGAATTTAAAAATTTGACTACTACTATTTTTCATAGTCAACTACCAACTATTCCAACTTTTTATATGGACAAACAGAATGAGAATTCACCATTTCTAAATTTCGTCATAGATAATAAAGGTGTAAAAAATCATATATCTACTGAAATGGTAAATGGATCAATAGAAGAGGTGGAACTTAGTCCAGCAACCGAAGATATGTTGAATTTGGATAAACCCATTCAAGGTGAAAGGTCATGGTTTCTTCAAGGTCATATGAAAAATGATATTGGGCGAAGAAGTACACATATGAACAGCAATCACACGATGACTGAAGAAAAATCTGGAAGATCGTGCATTGTTTGTGACAACCTTTCTATAGACGATTGCAATGACCCCCGGAATAAATTGTGAGTATTTATAATCATAGCATAGTAAAGTATCTTAAGTAAGGCTTTGTGACTGATTGTGACTCAGATCTGACGGTCGACCTTAAAACTATCTTGATTAAAATGATTAGGTTTTTTATTACATCTGTTTATTGAAAATAATGATTATTTGTTCTTACGGAGAAGAAAGCTTTGTGAGGATATCAGCAAGTCCTTGAAGACTAGCTATCTTGAAGTTACTTGAAGTGCTCTACCAACAGGTTTAAGAAAGGGACCTGTATCCATCATCAAGCCCTATATCTTATCACACAAAGGAGAGATTAGCTCTTCTTATTTCTTAGCTCTTAAAAGGATGTAAAATAGTTATGGTGAAGAAACAGACTACCTAATTTATTGTAAACTTTTAATAGTTTTTTTTTTTACAGAATCCCTTCAACCATCTGTTCAAATCCTAATGATGTATGTTATTCCATGCATACGCCATTTGGTATTATCGAGCGTGGCTGTTTAAATATAAACCATAATATTTCAACTTACGTTTGTGTGTGTAACCTATGCAACTACATATCTATTTCTGAGATGCCGTTCGTATTCGCAAGCGAACACGATTGGATTGAGAATGTTTTGGAACTCTCTCGCGGTATTCACTTAAGAAGTTCAATTTTAAAAGACATATCTTGCTTATCCTGTGAAGTAAATATGTCTGAGCAAGGAGAATCTATGGAAAATGCACAATGTCTTGAGGGAGATTTGTAAGTAATTTATAAAGTAATTGCCTTGAAAATGCTTTAAACTAAGATAATAATATTGGCCCGAGAGATGGTATACATTTCCGGGCCTTTCTATCCGGGCAGGTCTGTAGTTCTGTGTTAGGGTATTATAGAAGAGTTATAGGACAAGTTTTCAACTTGCCTCAAAAACCTACCAGGAATGTCTACCATCTCTCGGAATATATTAAAAGCTTAATATCAAAGATTCGTCTAATGACTAATGCTACGTAAAACAGTAGGTATGTGTAGTCTTATTTTTTTAAACCTCAATTCTTTATCCTAACAGTTAACAGTTGACTTACATCTCTGGGGTTTAGGTGGGTTCTTAGCGAAGATGTGTCCTGCGACATAATTATGCAATTTTTTGAAATAAATTTAAAAAAATCAATATTCTTTTAGTTCTCGTCTCAAAGTCCAGCATTGTGAAGAAGACGAAATCTGTGGAGTGAAAGCCCTGAGATCTGACGGTTATATATGGCGAGGTTGCGTGAAAAAGCCGCTTTATAACTACTGGTGGTATTTATGTGACCACGATTTATGTAACTATGATAAGGTCGCTTCTCTATATGATACGGTTTAAATCAAAAAGTTTAAACTTACAAGTGTTTCTTTTCTAAATTACAATATAAAATACAAGGAATATAAAAAATTTGGGTTGTCAATAGCTACGAACATCTATAAGGATTTTTTACTCGCTCAAATAGCGATACATTTACGGATTATAATAAATCGTGTGCTTTTTTAGTAGTATTATGGTTCTATTCTGTTGAAATAATTGAAAACGTTAGGACTAGACTAGACCATTGAAATAATTTTCGTAGGAAATATCTGAAAAAAAAAAGCTGACATAAGTCACTCTCCCATTACCTGGCTCCTTGCCCAAAGTGTGTTGTACCTATTGGATATATTCCAAGAGCAATATTTACTTACTCTGAACTTCTTCCGTGACCTTTGTATTTGAAATACTTATTAAATAATTTGTAAGAAATCGTTTTTCTTTTCAAATTATGATTTGAATTAGATATCAACTATATACATATATTATTTTTATGTTTAATATTGCTACCTCGTTTGCTCATTTCATATAAAATCTCTTTATTCCAAAATTGTTTACTATATTTCATCAAATTTTATTTAACGTTATTCATGTTATTATCATGAAAGATAAAATCCCTTAGGCATAAATAATTAAATTTATCTTAGGATGTGAAATAATATTAGAACTTTAACTATATATTTGAGGGGACTACCAAGATCGCGTTTCTCGCATAGCAAGCGGGATAGTAGTTCATTAAAAAGATATATACGGTCATTACGAGGACATTTCAACGGTATTATAACGCTAATGCCGACCATCTTGGAACTTATCGGACTGTTTTATACATAACAACTATGAGATATTGCTGTCAAACAATTTGTTGTTCGCAACGATGTGTTTATATTAAAGCCACCCTTTTAAAACGGCTTTAACACAATTTTCACGTCCCAAATTGTCAAAGTACAAAAAATATTTTTTACATTTTTGAATGAATAACATTTTGAAGCTACACCTCGTTTCGATATCTTTGTATATTCCTCATGGTTTTGCCCACCTCAGAATATTTTTCAATAAACTTATCACTATTTTTTATCGGTCATGCGGTTTTAGAGTTTTTCGAACTGTAATAATATAGGGTGAGCACCAGGATCCCCTAACTAAATCCCCCAGGGGATCCCGGTGCTCCTTTATACCATTATCAATTTGAATCGTAAAACCACGCGGTTGTCCCGTGGCAACGCGTCGTCACTCCTAGTCACATGAGTCACATGACGCGTCGCTCTACGATTTGCATTCAATATATTTTTATTTTCTCGTGTTATTATTGGGATGATAATTTTTAGAATATAATTTTTATAAAATATATAAACTTTATGTCAATTCTTCAAATATCAAGATGATACCAGTATAAGTGAAGGTAATTACGTATCAAGGAAGTCGTGGGGCTTGCTTGCCAATGATCATCATAAAAAACGAAAAAAATGAGAGTATGAAAACACTTAAATATTAAAATTAACTAAAAAAAAGCAATTTAAAAAATATTTGATTTTAGAAAATATTTCATTTAAAAAATTATTTGAAAAGCCAAATTTTATTTTATCGTAAAATATATACTTCAATTGTGGACTGATCGTAAAATACTTCAATTGGAACAATTTATGAAGCTGTGAAAATTTTTTGGAATGACTACATTTTCTTTGTCATTCTTATTCTTGTCTTATACACGAAATAAGATTCTCAGCCATAATCATAATAGGTATGCATATACGAAACGTGTGGTGGTAAAATTACTAAAGCCCTTTACAAGTTTTACCAAGTCGAAGTATAAAGTACGATAATCACATCTCGAAACAGGCGCGATCATTGTGCGCCCTTACCCGGTTATAATAATAGTGTTTCTACACCGAACGGATAAAATGGTAATGAGAGGTGTAGTCAATGCAGAAGGCACGCTAGTTTGAAACACAGTATATATTCTAACAGTATGATAGGTATAATTTATGAAGTAATATTATTTTGGATTTAAAACCTAAAGAAGCTAAGGAATTAAAACCTAAGGAAGTATTAGTATGTAGTCTCTGTCTATCCTACTTTGTCTATTTTTTTAATAATTTGGAAGAACAAATGAAATGCTATGGATAAATGAATGATATGAAGATCAATGTCATTTTAAATCTAGTATTATTTAATGCCTATAAGAAAATATCAATATTGTTGACATTTTCTTATAGCATGTTCAGCTATTCGTATTTGAATATAAAAATATTAACAGAAGAGGAATCGGGAATAAGGAGGTGGATTTCGAAGTTTAAAAAGGTGTAATTACCTTGTGTTAAACAAAAATAGATAATTTAACCAATGTCTTTTTGGTCCAGAGTCAATAATATTAGAGAAAAATGACCTTACCCGTTTTCCGGAACTTTCACCGAGTTCTCTTCTTTATTTTTTTATTTACTTATAATTTATACAAAATTTTACAACCAACCACATGCTGCTAAGAATTTTTTTTCTATTCGGGTTTTCAAAATCGGTTTGGCCCTGAACTTTACCATTGTCAGAAAATAGCGTCACATTGGAATTGTAGCACGATTGTACTAAACAATTGATTAATGCATTATAGCGTGATAATCATCTATGGTGATAATACAAATGAAAAGAAACAGATGTTCGCAGATAGATTAAACTTTTTTTATTAATATGACCACGGTTAAAATCATCATCAGACTCATGTAACGAAATTGAAATTGAGGATTTAAAACATAATATCATACCGTCCTTCACATGTACTGTAACACTATTTTGAAATGCCTTAAGGCTCTCTGCACATTTCTTTCAACACGTAGTGAACTGTTAGTTTAATGCCCACCTAACGTTTACTATCAAAGGCGTCTGAGTGCGGCTGAAAGGATTTAAGATTTGCAATCGTGTTGCCGTAAACGAGATACCATTTAGCCAACGGCAAATAAACTGTTTACTGTTTTGTTTTGTGAGTAAACGGCGAATAAAGGCTTCGCGTGAAAGGAGAAAATTACAAGACAGCAGAACAGTTTCCGAACGATGCAAGTCTTGTAGGTGTAGAAATCTGGCGAATTTATATAAAAAAAATTGTAAGTGTATGAGCCTTGTAAAGAAAAGCAACCCCAATCATATCTTACATCATATTAGCTCTTTGGGGATTTTTAGTTTGTGAACCACTCCCATTCAAATTGTCATGATAGCGAAACCAGTCGTTTATTCCCTTTGTTAACCGTGGTACCATTACATACTTCCATTGATGGAACTAAAGCAAATATTTTTTTGCTTTATTTCTAGATGCTATTCGCTATATTGCTTGATTCACCAGAAAGACATGCAAGTATTGGCGTAGTGGACAATGTGACTTTGTTTTTCACACTGAATTTGTAACGAGTACTTTTTTTACTTTAAGATTCATATTTTTTAAGTTGCAGCGCTCTGAAATTTTATTTTTTCTATTCATTCATTAAACGTGAGCCGTTTCATACGGAGCTTTTTATGCAATTTAGAAAAGCAAGCTAACATACGAGTTTCATAGACAGTTGAAATAAATTTTCAAAAGACCGGCGAAGCACGTGCCATGGCGAATATTACAAAAAAACCATGCAACACTAACGAGCTCCCGTGCACCCTCGCCGAGTATCGATATATAACTGTTTGTTGCCCGATTTAACTTTAGCATTGAAAAATTAATCGATGAATCTTCGCAATTTAGACCACATTTATACCGTGTCCAAAGCTATAACCAAATAGAAGGTCTTGCTTACACGCTATTTGTTAAAATGTCCGAACATACCGTAAGCGGATGAAAACGATTCCGATGCCTCCATTTTTGCGAGTTGATTTATATGTTTGTAGTCAGTAATTTGCAAATGCTTGTGTTCAAATTAATTGAAGGTATGAAGCCTCGGAAGGAGCTCGTAATTTGTTAAATTTGTTTTTAAGATGCGGTCTGTTTTCGTCTGTCGACGCCTAAATATTTGCCGATTGTTTGAATTATTGTTCGTTATTATTGAGCTACGTTTATTATTGTCTGAGGAATTATTTCTGGTGAATTGTTTAATTTCATTTTGTTGTAATACTGTATACCATTATACTAATGAGTGAAATATTTGAATACATCTAAACGAATGTTCCCTACACGATGAGAGAATGATGGAACGAATTTTGATAGTTATCGTTGGTAATTAAGGTAATAATAAAGAATCTCATCGTAATATCAAGAATGTGGCCCCTGTGTCAGCCGAAGACGTTTAATATATTGCTGACATAAAACCTCTAGATTCGGAAAGATATCATTTCTTGAATAGTTGGTTTCCGCTCGAGACCCCCGATCCTTCTTCTAACTCGCGGCCATAAAAATGTGAAAAAATTACAGAGATAACGCTCGGATCAGATCGATCAACGTCGAACGTTAGTGCACCTTATCTGCTCTGATTGTACACAGTGTGAATTATTATGTTTGAATTTTCTTTAAGCACAAATCTCTTTATTTTTTTTATTTTACTCAGTCGTATTCTACATACATAATCACCACACAATCACGTCCCATTGTTAATAAGCATTCGAATTGCATTATTTAATAGGTACTCTCGCTAGTTTTTTTTTTTAAATTTAGTTTACATATGAGTAAAAAGAAATCCATGGCAGAGGTGATTACACCAGAAGTCGAATTCCGAATCAAAATCCGATGCGTGATTTAGGAGTGCGGATATACAAACGGACAGATAGGCAGCAACTTCAATTTATACTAGGCATGTAAGTAACTAAGAAGTTTTTATTTACTTCTGCCACTATGTTTATGTTTTTTACCCTCATCCCGTCTTCTTGATCAGATTGTTTTCTCACATAGGCCCTCTATTTTTATTATTTAGTTAAATTTTATTGTTTTTTTTTAATTAAACAATATTTAAGGCAATACACAAAAACATTTTTTGGATAAAATAAATTCTACCATGGTAAGACAGACTATAGACAGAAGCAAACACATGTCGTATGTTTTTATAATTAGCAACCTATATTAGGAAACTACATGTATTATCACATATCCTATAACTTTATTAAAACAAGACAAGGTTTCTTTCGAGCACAATTTTACATTTGTACTATCAGCTTCTCAGTTGGAGGAAATTTGGAACCGGAAGACACAAATCAAGTAATTTTGACAAGATTAAATTGTACCTCGTTAGATTTCCCATTTAAAGCTCGCAGTCAAAACACGAAACAAGTAGGTGTTAATTGATTGCCCTGAAGCTGTATCGATTACTAACGGCTTACAGCAATTTGTCATAATTCTAAATAATTCCAAGGCAGAGTTAAAATGTAGCAGTATTTTTATTTTTACTAAACCTCTAAAAGTGTGTTTCCAACACATTTAAATATTGTGCTTAGTGCACAATGACAGCGTTTCATCAGTTGTTTGGAAAAATATTTTATGGCAATTTTCTTGGACGAAAAAATTGGTGATTTCATCTTTTGTTTTCATAACACGAAGCCAATATTTTGAAATGTTTGTGCGGGTAACATAATCTATAGAACGAATAAGCTATTCAGATGAGGCCTCAATAAGTACTTTACCTGTAGTTTGTGACATAAATATTAAACAAGTTTTGAAGTTCACGACGCAAAATGACACGATGTGATATGTAAGAGAAAATGCGAAATTACAAATTATTATACAAGACTAGCGACCCGACCCTGTCTACAATTTTTTTTTCTGCAAATTATTGATCGACCCACCGGGCGAGTAACCACCGACACTAACTTTCCTCGTTTTTCGTTCTTTTCAATAGTAAAAACCATATCAAAATCCGTTGCGTGTTAAAAGAAAGCGGCGAAACAGACGAAACGGACAGCTATTTTATTTTTATTCCTGCTTCCTAGTAAATATTTATATTAAAAATACGTTTAAATATATTTAGCGCACAGAGCATAACAACTGAAGTCAAAAACACTATTGTTATATTAATTTTCCATACACACTCAAAAGCCTATACGAGTATTCTGTACGGATGTGTGACTAACCTTTATTACTGAAATAAAAATTACAATTGACGCCAGTGTACCAAATGCTTTATCATTTATATATCATCAAAATGTGATATACATGATATTTCTCACAGCTAAGGTCACCGTGGTCAGAGTATTGATGTTTTGTGCACATTGTTTCGAAGGGCATGAGAATCATCAATCAACACATACAGTTAGTCAACAGAGCTGCCGATGCGGATTGCCAAGATGTAATCTTAGTAAGCCTATTAGAAAGATATTCAGGTTACTGTATTGTAATGTGTTACGGTGAGAGATGGTCGAATGAATATTAATAGTGTTCGTGTAAGAATGTATTGTTGGATTGCTATATGGATTCATACGCGTACTTACGGATTAGTTTTCGGTAACAGTAATGTTACGGACGTATGTCATTATTACTTTATAATAGGATTTTGATTATATTAACATGATTATGTTTCGTGTGAATTATTTTAATTTTATTGTATTTACATTAATCTTATGTCGGTGTGTAGGCAATCAATTGTGATCATATAAGAAATTGTAATGAAAAATTATTCTTTAGAGACTTTTTGTTTTTTGATGATTTGTGATTTCTAGGTTGTGACATTTTTTTATTTTAATTAAATGTTCAGTGAAAATTAAAAAAAAAATGAAATTTTCTTTGTCCAAAAATATATAACTAACACAAAAAGTTAGGTGGATATCAATATGAACCAAGAAAGTACTTATTGCATTTAAGTATGAGTTCAAGATGCACATCGTTTTAATTTGTCGTTTTAACTGACCTGACATTGTGTACCTGGTATTTTCCGAATCTGGTTATTTACGAATCTGATATTTTGCGAGTCTGGTTTTATGCGATCGAGCCGTTTTGAGCTAAAGTCAATATATAACAAACTGCTTCACCGATTAAAAAAGTAAGTGTTCTGTTTAATGGATACCACATATAAATAGACACAAATGCAGGCCTACTAGAATCTAGGTCATCTATATCCGACAGCCGAGCTTTCTCACCAATACTTAGCTGTTACTGCTAACAGAATAATGTGAACAAATAAAAATGTAATCCGCCGTAGTCTCCCAAAGAAAGCCTTCCATTTACACGCCAATTACATTCGGCAGGTCGGCGAAGTAATCGATGTTTCTTTGTACGGACGCGGTGACAATATTTTAGGGGCCTGAATGGAGAACAGTTTTGTTTAGGGCCATTCTGACACATACACTGAATCTTTCACTGCCAACCGTACGTAAAGACGAGTTATTAATGCCTGCAGTCGGAGACTTGTCGCCAGTGGAACGAAATACAAAAAGTGTGGTAATGCATCCATAGGGATATTTTATTAAGTCTATGGGGATCCTACTAATATTACAAATGTGAAAGATTTTATGGATGTATGTATGATGATTGCCTCCCTCCACTTGGCTCCCACGTTTAGGATCCTATGGGATCCTAGGATATCCAAGTGGAGGGAGGTTGATGTATATGTATGATGGATATGGAGGTTTGTTACTCTCACTTAAAAACTACTGAACGGATTTAGATGAAATTTGTTAGATATTTTATTTTATGTTTGATTGTTCATGACCAAAATAAACTGATCTTATGAAACTCAAATATTTTGAGTCTGACGATTTGAAACTGACGTTGTGGGACCAAGCGCCTGGAATAACTTATGATACATATTATTTTTGCTATTTTGACAACCTGACACCTCAGGTGAACAATGTAGGTGGACTACGGGAAATTATTCATTAACAAAACTGATTACACAGCTCGCTCAACAGCACGCTGAGCTACTATAAGAACTAGTGGGAATAAGCCTAAGTTTGTGGGTCACTCCTGCCGTAAGAGGCAACATTTCCGCATACCTAACTGGCAGGACGCACTGATTATATATCTTGGTCTACACTGTGGCAGTAATTAAAATTAAGTGGTATAACTAAAATGATTAAGAATAGAGAATGGTACGAGAATAATTAAAATGTTCAAGCTTAAAGCACCCACAAAATAATCTTAACTAAAATTTCTAGTTAAAATTTACGATTGAATATCGATTTAAAGCAGCTATTGCCTGAAAAGTGCGAATTTATGAACCGGAATTTTCGGCACTACATTTATTACGAATGGATGCTTTAAAAATTAGAATTCATATAGTTTAGCAATGCTTTCAATTTAGCAAGTTAAAAAATATTCTATACATTGCCTGTAGATCCACACACTTTTCCGCATAATCAAGTTATTAAATCTAAATATTGTATTTTATTGTTGATAACTTAATTGCTGTATATGTAATCTTACAATGAGTCGAACCCCCAACTATAATTCATATAATAACTAATATAATATGTGCGAAAGTGAGTCTGTACTTCTGCTTTGCTTGTTTGTTACGCTATCAAGCCTGAAATTTTTTCGTGAGGAGCGGTTATAAAAAAGGACAATGTTCTTGATGATTATTTTTCTCCTAAAAATATAAATAAAAAAATTCAACGCCTGACAAATATGTATGATCAGTAAAGCTTACTAAGTTTAAGTACCTACTGTAGTTTTATTACCTGTATATTATAATTTATAGTTTATTAATTATTTATTTACTAAGTATTATTTTATTAAAGCTAAATACTAATAAGTATTATGCTTATTATTAATACTTATTAAGCTAAACCATAATAAGTATGGTTTAGTAATGGTTCGAAAAGCAGTCGAACCATTACTAAACCATTTAATTTCGTTATAGAATAATTGTAGACTGTATTTTCCAATGCTTATAGTAAAATTTGTAGTCACGCGTAGGCGCGTTAAAAAGGTTGGTTTTGAGCACGTGAAACATTAAAGTAGGTGGGTGTTTATTGGTCACTTTGGTCAGCCAACGCACAACGGCCATGGACAATCATTCCGCGCCACCGCGTCGAAAGCAACACGACCAAGACACAAGACAATTATGTACGCCGCCTCAGATTTAGCGACGCTTCTTTTTGCTGGTTTAGCATTTGCCTCTTAACACATGCAGTTTTTGTGTCTGATTCGAGCCGGATAGATATGCAAGCTTCGACATCGCAGAAAAAGGGACGACAAGAGAATTGCATGTGAGGAAATTAGTTTCAAAATAGTAATGGAGAAAATTTAATACTTACTGATTAAATTTTCAAAATCGATTTTACCGACTGCAAAATCTTATTAATTTTTACGCAATAATTCTCTTTACGCAAAGAAAACAGGAGAAATTATTTTTTTTTTTAATAAGTTTTTGTTAAAAATTTAAAGACCTTTGAAAATAACATATTATATTTTTTTAAAAGTTCTAAATCCGAGATATGGCTGAGACTAGTGCCTACAAGTAATTTTTTTTAACGTGATTAAAAAATCTCGCGGGTCTGATCATTAATGTGGGTTAAAGTAGGTAACATCTATCACCTGATCTCGATGTTTTTCTTAGGTTTATCTTTACTGAATCTGTAGATTTTTAAGCATCTGGCATGTGGCGACAATAATGCAGATACGCTTACGTCTCGGAGCAGTCACTTGAATGTCGTTAGAGCTTTTTGTTAGCATCGGAGACAATCCAGTATCGTGTTAACAAAACGATTTTAGCCAATAGTTTTGCGAGATAAATTCCTATTGAAATACAAAGGACAAAGCTGGTTGTCGCCTTTGCTGGGCAAGAATTTTTACTTATTTCGGAAATCCAATTATGGCAAAACGTGTTCTGCTCGACGAAAGAAAATGTACTGATTTCATAATGTCAGACAATACAATGTAAGCAACTTGAAGTGTCAACGTCGATATAACTCACATGACGTCGCATCAAGAACTTCCATTTCAAGTTCAATCAGAATAATAAGGTACCTAGCGTCTTTTAACATTTTTTTATCAAACATTTTCATTTCTGGAACGAGAACACAGTAAAAGTTAACGGCATGTTTGTTTTGCCACTTGTAACGTCTTCTATTTGTGTCTATACGAACAAGATTAATAGTGAATCTCAGCATTAAATCACTAAGAGGTCGTAAAGAACACCTGTCACTGTTTAAAATCAAACTTAACGTAGATATACGAGAAACATTGTTGACGTACCTTGAAATTTTAAACTTCCTTTGTGTGGTAACTGTCCACTGTGCATTCTCACGGGTGCTTCAGACTATAAAGGGGTACCTGTTTATTTCTCTTCAAGTTGCGATGGCTCTGTTGTTTGTGGTGCTACTCTTAGTTTAGATATGGTTTGATCTTTTGCTTATTGTTTTGGTCTCGAATCTTGACAATATCATCTATACAAACGCCTATGAAGTTTTGCAATTTTAGGTATCCAAAGTTAAAAAGAAAACTATAGGCACAAGATAGGATCACAAGTTCATAGAAAAATATATTAAAAAACATTTTATATAAATTAGTCTATCAATAATCATAAATTATATCTGTAATTACTTACAAATCGTGTACAAGATTATGATTATTACTTACAATTATTATTATCATATTTTTTTCTTCTTCTGGTGGATATTCAAGGTATATTCCAAGTTGATAGAGATGACTCATCCAATAACTCACAGTAAATAGAATTATAGGTAAATGATACACGCGTTATACAAATATCTAGTTACGAAAGAATAAATATATTTTGTTCACAAGAAAAAAATAAAAATATTTGTACTTCTGTAGTATAATAATAACTCGCCTAGTGGTATGTACCACATTAAACGTAAAATTTAATTACATACTGCAGGAAACACTTTGTTTATTGTTTAGATTTCACGGCAAACGTTTGCCAAAAGTCGTTAACACTGTACAGGCGCACTTCGTAAATACTGAACGCGAATCTGTTATTGATATAATAACATTTTCACTAAAATTTACTTCGAGTTAGATAACATTGATTAAAGCTGTGGTGCTATCTTCTCTCTCTATAAAATGTACTGTTTAAAAAAAAAACTTCTGTCGTTTAAGCTTATTTTTAAATCAATTTTAACAAGTTTCTAAATACAAAATAACTGTACAGTCTCTGTGTTTTTCAAAACTATACTACAAAAATAGCTTAATGGATTTTCATGGGCTGTTCACTATTATTTAGTTCTTTCAAAATTTATAATTTGCAATAAAGTATTTTCATATTAAAATGTATCAAATTTTAAACAAACAAAAAGTAAGTAGAGAGATACGAATTTCTGGCATTTTTAGGGTATTCTTAGGCTTTTTATTGATATACAATTTTAATTGTCCTGTGATAGGCTAAAACGGCCTCTACTTTAATATCAAACATCTATTTTTATTTAAAATTTACTTTTCTATGGCTAGGAACACAAAATAAGGGGTAATTTCGCCATACTCACCTTATTACGATAATCTTTGATACAAAAAGTGGGTTACGATCATAACAATTTGTCATAATGTTCTGAATATAATTGTGTAAAGTTATAAATTAAACGTGCGTACTATCGCCTGGACTCCAAAATACAAGACGTTGGAACCAAGCCCGACCCTTAATACTGGCCTAAAACTTAGCAATAGAGCCAAATGTGGGGAGGACTTAGTAACGCTGTTTATAGAACTAGAGGGAACAGAAATTTTATTATATTTCTAATCGTTTTTACTTTGAACATGGTGTAAATATATTTTGAAATTATGTATTTTATGGTGACTTATAAGTCACTTAGATTTAAAAAAAATCTATAAACTTATTTCTAGACTTGTGGTTGTCATTTAAATTGAGCATTATAATGGAATCAAAATGCTAGTTCTCTGCTCTAAAATTTTGTTAGTAGTTGTTTCGGGCACAAATAATATTATTAATATAATTAGTAAATCATTATATGGTTTAAACTAATATTAGTGAATAAAATTAAAATAAAGTGAATAGAATTAGAAATTACATGAGTGATCTTCAAAGTAGATACTACCAGTTGATATGTATTTACATGTTTAAGTATAGGTATCGACTCGCCCCAATTCCATGACGCCACGCTATCACTAATGGAAACCAAGTTTAAACCTGTTATGGAGTTCTCTGCCAGAGTCGCAGAATAATGGTGGTTAAGTTTCAGCTACGCTCTAATTCACACTTGTTCATTTAGCGCACTTGCGTTGTTAATTAATTTACTGGCAGAGAGGCTTATCGACATAATTTCTTGTTATATTTATCAGCAAAAAATAATAATTTCATTTTGCCACTGTAATCTTTAAGTATATTATATATTACGACTAAGCACAGAGATGTGTAGCTGGTCTACCAATCTAGTGCTAGTTCTTCAAGCATTGCTAATCTTTTTAGACACACGCGTTTCCTTAACGATATTTTCTGTTAGTCATAGAAAGTGTTTATTATTTTTATTCTACATTTTTAATATAAATAATATATAGTCTTTGGTATATAACTAATAAACATACGTTGTATTTATACATTTAAAATATGATGTTAATTCATAACGATCTTACAAAGTTATCTTTCGTCAATGGAGACTTACAAAATGTACAGTTAGTGTTCGGGACAGCCTATTGTAAAAATTGTGAAATATAGTAAAATTATAGAACTAGTGTAATCAGTGTAAGTGAAAGAGACAAAAAATAGATAGAGATAGTCATAGTTCACTTTAGTTATTATTATTTCGGGCGGTCGTGTCATGCTTGCGCGCTATTGGCGCAAGCTAGTTCGGCACATGGCACGGCCGCCACTAGTTCTGTGTGTATATTTGTAATATATATAGGCATTTTTTGTAAATAAATCAGTCTTCTCCTTGCTTCGGCATCGTAAAGACCTTCGTACTAGTACAACTTGTTTGGAAAATACAACCCTCTCCTCCTCGACTAACAATCGCAAGGCTAGCCAGTGAGCCCTCCTTAGCCGGAGGCCCTGCCCACTTAAAGCCATAACAGCCGGGCTATACAAATGCGCGGGTGCTACAGGCCCGTACAGTTAGGGTCTCAATATTATAACGATATTTAGGTGTTCTAAAGTGAACTGTGATCTAAATTAGATGACGGCAGTTCTTCAACACTAGAAAAGTCAGATGGATTTCTTTTCACTCACACGTTTCAAATATTATCTGTGTTGAATATAACGATAATATTGCTTAACAAAATATTCGACGGTTTTAGGAAGTTTTATGAAGCTATTATTGTATTTTATAAGCCCTTAAAATATTTAAGATTCATTATTTAGTCTCTAGAAAAAATATCTGTAAAACTGTTGCAGCAGTTGCGTCTAATATTAGTTTTATGACATTTATTATGAACTACCTAAAAAGTATAAAATTTTAGTGATATACAAATGCATTTAAAAGCTCAGTATAATAAAAGAACTATCTAAAAGCCTTTTAGGAAAGAAGACCATAACAGTAGAAGCTAACCACTTCTTGAATGTTTCTTTTCTATTATAACGTTCAAAGTGTATCTATCTAGAGTTTAAGTATAAGTACTGCAAGCGCTTTCAAACTGTGTCTCAAATGTTTTGCCGGAGTTAGCCAGACCATTTCCACGTTCCTGTAACTATTGAAATCTTTGAAATTTATTATAACTGACAGAAAGTCTTAACAGATATTGTATTGCGTTTAACGTATGATATTTGCAGTTTGCGAGCTATTTTTTAAACGTTGAGTAGGCAGACAATTCCATACACGAGGCCACATCATTTGGGCCGCCCGTTAGAGAGATGAGTAAGTATATCAAGCCAGTTTGATGTACTATGGATATATTTGATATGCGATTAGACTTTTTAACGAAAATATATATGGCATATAAAACGGAAAGGATTTCAAAGAATTTTCTTGCATAAAGTTTACAGTGGAAATCTCAAGTAGAGCTACTATTAAATTCTATATCACCGTTTGCTTTGATATATGTAATCGAACAAAATGACCATATAGGTGTATGTATAAAAACAGCTTGTGTCAAGAAACTAATCTGGACACTAAAGTAGATTACCCCAGAGCCATAAAGAAATTCTAAAGAAATAAAAGCAAATGGCTCACTATGAAATAAGGTCTCATTTTCACAGTGAATTCATTGCTCTTATAGCCAAGTATTTACTGGAATTCGTACTTGAATGGTGTCCAAATAGGTTACACTTATTTAATGTTGATAGCTTTGAACGTTCAGATTCAGAGTATGATTATGTACATACATATATACACAATGAATTCTACTAATATTATAAATGCGAAAGTTTGTGACGCTAGATCAATGTATAGATGTACTTTCATTTAAAAACTACTGAACGGATTTGGATATACACGGATAGTTTATTACCTGAATTAACATATAGGATACATTTTACCCTGGAAATAATATGTTAGGTTCCCGAGGGATCATCTAATACAAAACAAGTGGGCGCCATCCTCGTCACAGCGATAATGATGTCAGATATTTTCTCATGTTTCTGAAATATTAATTTCATCGGCAAGTAAAATATAATATAAAAACAGTGATGGAATTTCTACTTCGGAAAGGTCGCAGGTCGCAGTCAGGCGACTTTGTACACAAAATTTGTTACTTAAAAATAAAAAAAGTCCCCTGTATTATATCTCCAAAGGTGATAACATATGTCGGTAATAATCAATATTTAAACAAAACTTGTATTTTAAAATATTTAGTTATTAGTTAAAAATGAAAAGATATCTGTATTATTCTTTAATTTCAATTAAATTTTTATGTGAACTACTGCAACTTTGTTTCAATTTTATAAATGGTTGGAAAAAAAATCTGACATGAATATAATTTCAAAAGAAAAAGTCACTCGAGTAGAAGTCACAGTTGAAAATTTCCTCTCTTTGAATTCTATAAAGTGATATTAAAAGACGTCATTTTCAGAAACTAAAAGATAAGGAAACGGAAGAACCGGCATCTAAAGAGATCTTTGCGAGATGCTTGCTCATTACAGTTTTCTGGTGACATTTTGTAGTTGTAACAAGCTATTATTTCTCGTTATTTTTTCTTAAAGTAAGAAAAATAATTTTGTTTCCTTTTGAATTAATATTTTGCACTAATTAAAAAAACGAAAAAAATTTTTTACAAGTTTCTCAACGCGAAAATTTGTAATGATTTATACTGTTACTATTTTACGATATATACAAAGTACTAGCTGTGCTTTTGTGGGGTTTATTTTTTAATCTTTATTTGGAGGCTTTTCCCTGAAGGAGATGTTGCCTCATTGGGCAAGGTCGTATATACCTACTCGTACTATTTTACTAAATTATAACATCACTAAATCTAGAGCAGTAAATATTGTAGCTCGCTGGCATCATCGCATCACGGGAATGCCAGAGCGCTGTTCAGGTCACCTACTTGCGACCTAATTTGGCCACTGAAACCCAGCCTACGCACCCTCTCGTTCCGGACACATTCCGGAGTAGGATATAATTTAACTTAAAATATATTTCTAGATAGGATATTATCAATATCTCTCACAGTACTTTTAAATGAAACTATTTACACTGAGATGTAATAGGTACATAATATTTTACATATGAAACTAATATAGCTTAGAAAAGTTAGCTTAACTGTCGTTATCATGAAATGCTTTGCTTACAAGCTTACAACGAAATATTTTAGGACACCCATTTAGGTTGTCTTTGACTCTTAACAATGTGCGACCCGATTACATAATGTTAACTAATATTATAAATGCGAAAGTTAGTGTTTGTTACACTTTCACGCCTTAACTGCTCAACCGGTCGTCACGAAATTTATCATACACGTTGTTGATATGATTTCATCCAGAAAATCTAATAAAATATAGTTTATTATTGAAAAATGGTTTATATACATTCTAGTATACACAAGTGACATTGTTTAACCACTATTACAAGTTCTGATATGTAAAGAATGCGCTGTAAACTAAATGGGAGAACTTTATATAAGGATCATGACCACTCCAACCTACTTTACCATTAAGTAGCTTAGAAGCAGCTTCACTCAGGCCCTTTACGTCGTCACCGCATTAAAAAGTTGTAAGAGAAAATATCTCACAAAGTATGTTTATCACAGTTTTAAGTTGAGAGTTTCCGCTCATAAGCCTGTGCACGTTGCTAATATGGAGACCACGCACTTTAGTATTACACGCTTACTTTTTTTAAGTAAATCACTTAAAAAATGTTATATGTTGATCGAGTGAAGATATAATACGCTGTAATTAAATTTCAACAAACTAGCAACGGTGAAATGTAGATCCCCAGCATTTCACTGTAGGGCCCTTGTGGGAAGAAGGCGGAAGGATTAGTGGCACTTATGCTCTCTTCTTACGCTTCACGGTCATTCGTTAGATGTGCAGGCAGGGTTTTAGTTAGACAAGAACACGTTATATTTATTTTCATTGTAGGTATAAATAATTATACATTCAAAACTATCATCATTTCTGTTTCTCTTTAGTTTGCTTTTCAATAAATTGTTAATGCTTTTGAAAATCAACTCTTTGTTAAATATTAAGAACAATTAGAACAAACGAATATAATGATTGTGGCAAAGTCGTATTTTCGAAGATATATTTTAGTTTTTAAACTATTAACGGTTTTGTTATTTTCAATAACAAAAACAAAATGACCTCCTTAAATCATGTTTATTTATATAAAGAACATTATTTACGCTTTTATTGTTTGGATAATTATTATCAACTTTTTAGCAACCGCTTTGTATAGAATTCTGTCAATTGAAGAATTAGTCGTTTCAACTTGTGTCGTCCTGTTACCATGCTTACGAGAATTCGATCTTACATTCCAAAACTGGGCAGCCTATCTGGCAGCATAAACTGCCTCAGAAAAGAATATATCGTGAAACAAGTAATGCATGGTTTGTTTTTGTGAGAGAATAAGAGATTCTACAACTTATTACCTTATTCCCTTTTTATTTATTACACTTTATCAAAAGAAAATCTTAATTTGCTTGTGTTTATAGATAAGATATTTATCGCTAAGAGCCTACCTGTTAACTGTATTTAGTTGTTAAGTCCCGCACACTTTGCGACTTGCACATTATATGCTATTGCTCCGTACACTTTGATTAAATAATTGTTCTGAGACCAAGTAACTGCTGATGAGTAGAAATGGAAAGGAAGTCGAGATGTTAATTAAAAATATCAGACGGTAGCGGACCGCACGAGGTATTAGCTCCTCTTTTTACCCGATTACCGACGTCAAAGTATAAGTATGAAATGAAATGAGTGGTAAAAAAGTTAAATGAAAGTCAGATTTTTGTTACGCTAGTTTTTTCCAAGATTTACTCTATGAAGGTGTCCTGATAGGAAGAATCGTGAACGACCACCTGGCCATAGAAATAGAAAATTATATTACGATCTTCTATATTTTGGAAGAAAACTTAGGTGCAGTTTATCACTTGTAGTAATCGCTTAGTTATAACCTTGTCTTATTATAAACTCTACAAATCGATAATTTTGTTTTAACGATCTGTCGAATTTTAAAGGCATTATTATCATATATATTTTTGTAATGGACAGTTTCAATTAAATGATCATTTTAATAATTTAAATCAAAATATGTTCAACAAAACATGTTCTTCTTTAATTAAAACCTACTTTGAATAAATTTATAAAACTTTGTTAATAAAATTAATAAAAAATATTTACCATAAATAAGTATTTGATTCTTTTAAGCATTGAAGTTTCATTAATATTTAAAATAAGTATTCTATTAAGAATTCTTTTAAGTATTGAGTGGTAATTATGTCACCACTCAATACTTAGTTTTACTTTATGATGTTTCATGACAATGTATAACGTAATACCTTAAATATATGTTCCATCAGTTTTATGTTTTCTATCGAGCGTACTGCTATTCATGATAATAGGAAATCAGTGCAACAATGTGTTGTTCGATGCACTGAAATCAAAGCAGTTTGTTGGTTGTTCAACAAGTAAACAAGCAAGCCTTCGTTAAAGATCCGAATATTGCCAGCGGCTTCGTGCTTCTTGATATTGCCGTATATTAACTAACCTTTTCTCACAGTTTTGCCTGCCTAAATAAAAACTCTTACACATAATTAAACTCATTTTATTACAGAACTTTATAGAAACTAGTGCTTTAAAAATCTTAACAAACAAAAAGAGCAACTTTCCAACAAGAATTATGTTGTGCGAAAGACAGCCTTCTAACTGAAATGTAATCCATACAAAACATTTAAAAAAAAAACCAGCTTAAAACATAACCAGAAACATACCTAGACTTTAAATTTGCATTACTGTACAGATTTTATATTTGAAAAATTACATAACTAAATTTTTTACTAATAAATATGGCGTCAGTTTTATTATAACATTATAATATTTTGTACTCTATTGGTAATAATATTAATTAACTCACATGTGTGAGTTAATTAATATTATTACCAATAGAGTACAAAATACATAACTAAATTTTTTACTAATAAATATGGAAACCAATAGAGTACAAAATTACATAACTAAATTTTATACTAATAAATATGGCGTCAGTTTTATTATAACATTATAATATTTTGTACTCTATTGGTAATAATATTAATTAACTCACATGTGTGAGTTAATTAATATTATTACCAATAGAGTACAAAATATTAACAAAATATTTTGTATTCTATTTAGTGTCATTTGAAGAGTCACTTTAAAATAATTTAAACAGTCGAAAAAATCGTAGTCGGAAAAATAATGATATAGGTATCTAACATTTTTAGATTGAGCAAGTTAACTTATTATTATAAGCGTCAACTTTTATACAGGGTATCGTCGTTACCTACATTATTTAGATTTATTTGTTTTGACTAAGATACGATATCAAATAAGCTTACGTCATGCATTTACAAGCTGTTTACCGTATACAGCGAGAAAAGTTAAGACTGGTATCATATTTTTCATTTTGTATTTTTTTAATTTTTACTAATTAAAATATTAATTAAATTATTTATTTAATTACTTAATTAAATATTTAGTTGTTTTTAATGTTAGTTTTTTTTATATTTGTTTTTTTAACTATATTTGTTTTTTAAAAACAACAAATAAATTACTTACATTAAGTATTTTTTAATTTAAATTTTACTAACGACTAAAATTTACACGACTCTATATATTTACGGAATTAATAAAAGTAAATGGAATTTACTCGTTGCTTTCTAATGAGTTTCACGGTGAAATTCGAAATTTCCAAAGAAAACTTAAAGGTAGGCGAATGTTTAGGCAGTTTACTTGGCGGAATATGAAAAGAGGTAGGAGCAAATTAAAAGTATTAAAACAGTCTGTTATAAGACGTTTCATTACAAATGTACCAACGGACAGATACTGACGTGGAAATAAGTTTTCCCTGAGTTAAGGCTCATGAATATTTATCTCGCTTCCTGTGGGGAAGTATAAACTTTTGAACGTTTCCCACTTGATCAAACTTTACTGTTAAGACAGCTTCGGGGCCTCTGTGATCCGTTCCTTGTATAATCGCATTCGAATATGCAAGAAAATATAAAATACTAGCTGTGTCCGCTACTTCGTTCGTTTTTAAGAATTTTCCAGGATATAAAGTATCTAAGTAATAAACTAACTATAGCCGTTTTTGCGTGATTAATTAACAAACATCCAAACACACTTATTATAATTAGGATTACGATAAAGCTCTATTCGAGCATTCTCAAAACAAAGTCTAGTTTATGTATGAATATTTAGTCAAAAGTTCAATTCTTCGCAAGGTATTGTTTCACCCTCAATCGAATTGTATGATTTTTATTATTAATAAAATTTTAGTCTTGATTTAATGGCGCATGTTGAATTTTATCAAAGAGTTATTTAGGGAACAAATTTAAAAAAAAAATATTTTTCTTATATTAATTAGGATCAACTTCTAAAATATAATAGGTGCATTTAATTTGTTTCTTTTGAAATTTACAACATATATTAAGATTTATAATTTATATAATAAACTTAGACAAACAAACTTTATGTACTTACATGTTTTGAAGGCTTTCAGTCGCGTGCAAAAACTAGTCTTTTTATATCTTTTTTATAATAATACATGTGAAATCGCATTGAAAAACCCCAAGAAAATTATTCTAAACCTATATATCGTGATAAATTTCAAGTATGAGATTGAATTAATTATTCTATCCAATGAACACTGGTCTACGCTAACATAAAAAGTTTCAACGGGTCCGATGTAAAAGTGGCTACACTCGATAGGCAGATGATCAAGGGCGGATCCAGGGGGGGGGGTCATGGGGGTCATGACCCCCCCCTGGGCTGGCTCCAGGACCTAGGTGGACCACTAATTAAAATTATTAAACATAATGTTTTTATATATTTTTTTGTCACAATAGAATGCATTATTCGGGAACGAACACATCGAAAATTTGAATTTTACCGCGTAATTTTACTTATTTGTATTAGCTAAGCGCTTTCATGCTAAAAAGCGAATACAGTAATCAAGACATCGAAACTGTGAAACAACTAGCAACCGATTATACATTGTTACTAGATAATAAACTAGCTGGCAACAGCTAGTTTATTAATAAAATGCCTACTTTTTACTTGTATCTATACTTCGCACAAAAATTAAAGGAGCAAAAAAATATCCAAATTTTTAGGTTATTTACAACAGGCTATAACTTGAAGAGAAATTGTCGTAGAGTATATTTTTAAAAAAAGCAAATTGTTGCTTCAAGTGTCTAGTTTTTGGATCTGACCTTCAAAATGTTTTTTCTGAATTTTTCTTTATCTTGAGAAAACGACCGACAAAAAAAATTCAAAAATTTTGTTGGCTTTCTTTGGTATCTACGGAATTGGATTTTTTTTTGTCTTAACCATCATATGGACCAGATAACTTGTTCAATTTGCTTTTTTTAAGATCTTGATACGACCATTTTTCGCTGAGATATCGGTCTTTAAATGGAAAAGGATCATTTCGTCTTTGACCATCAATATCTCAGCAACCTAAGGTAAGGTTGCACAGAAAATTCAAGGTGGGTTTTGAAAACTTGAATAAATTCTCTACAAGAATTATTCAGTTTTTTTTTGAAAAAAAAATTTTTTTCCATACTTTACATGAATTTTAAAAATCATAAAAAGGGCTTTTGATAGCTTTTTGAACAATTAAGAGCATTCACCAATTAGAATCACGCTGGAGTCAAAATTTATGATTTCAGTAGTTTCAGATGTTTTAGTTTGCAGATAAGATGTTAACGTCATATTATTTGTAGTTGTATAATCTAGTAAATAGCTGAAAAACATTTTAAAGTGAATTTTCTTTAGAACATTTTTAAACAGCCCTTTTTTCAAACTAGCGGTCGACGGCCTACGCAGATAAATATACAAGTTATTAAAAAAATTATAACACAATCTTTTAGAACATTAATGACTTTACATACTAGGTCCAAGAAAAAACAGAAATATCTCAAATTTGATCCTAAAATAACACGTTTAATATCACGAAAAATTACTAAAAGTGACACTTGATTATACTTTTCTTGAATGAAAAATTACAGAAATAGTATGTTTTTTCGACTATTATCTAATAAATGATATGAATTTTTGGAAAATCAATATATTTATAATTTGTCGCATATAATTTTACTAATATCTCGCTTCTGCGTCGACTGTCGACCGCTAGTTATAAAAAAAGGGTTGCTTAAAAACTGTTCTAATGAGAAAAGTATCCTAATATTTTAAAATATTTTTCGACTATTATCAAGATTATAAAACTACAAATAATATGACGTTAATATCTTATCTGCAAACTAAACACATCATGGCATTATGATCCGCCGGGAATCATAAATTTCTGATTCTGACTCTGTAACGCTTTTAAGCCCAGAATCAAAAATATGGAGAAAATCATAAATGTTAACTGTGCCTTTTACAGTTCAATATACCCAAAAAAACCCCACAGAGTTTCAATTTAATCCACTCAGCCGTTTTTTTGTCCCAGTCGATTGAATTTTTGAAAAAAAATTATTGATTTTATTTTTCAAATTCACCAAGTGAGTGAAGTGATGCGGAATTGAGACAAAAAGTGTTTTTTTTTTTTCATTTTGATAAAGATTACGAACTTTTTAGAGCGACAATCTTGCTCCTTCAATTTTTTCAAAAATTCAATCGAGTGGGACAAAAAAACGGCTGAGTGGTTTAAATTGAAACTCTGTGGGGCTTTTTTGGGTATATTGAACTGTAAAAGGCACACTTAACATTTTTGATTTTCTCCATATTTTTGATTCAGCGCTTGATTTTTCAAAAAGCTATCAAAAGCCCTTTTTTATGATTTTTAAAATTCATGTCAAGTATGGAAAAAAACTTTTTTCAAAAAAAACAATAAAAGTTCTCGTAGATAATTTATTCAAGTTTTCAAAACCCACCTTGAATTTTCGATGCAATCTTAGGTTGCTGAGATATTGATGGTCAAAGACAAAATGATTCTTTTCGATTCAAAGACCGATATCTCAGGGAAAAATTATCGTATCAAGATCTTAAAAAGAGCAAATTGAAGCTGAATGAACAAGTTATCCGGTTCATATGATGGTTAAGACCAAAAAAATTTTTACAAGTCCATAGATACAAAGAAAACCAACAAAATTTTCGAATTTTTTTGTCGATTGTTTTCTCAAGATTACTCGAAGAAAACTTTAGAACAAAAATTTTTGAAGGTCAGATCCAAAAACTAGACACTTGGAGCAACAATTTACTTTTTTTAAATATACTCTACTGAAATATGTCTTCAAGTTACAGCCTGTTGAAAATAACCTAAAAATTTGGATATTTTTTTTGCTTCTTTAATTTTTGTGCGAAGTATATTATTATCAAAATTAAATTATAACTTCTTGTGACTTGACCACGACTATGTGACCCCCCCCTGGCGCCAAAGCTGGATCCGCCCTTGCAGATGATATTATGAATATTTTCGGTCTGGTGAATTTCAATACATTACAGATATTAGAATATGATTTATGTATTCATTAGATACCTAGAATTTTTAATAGAAGAATCGATGTAGCGTAAAAAGTTTGGCAGTAATAAATACCTACATATACATGTGAATCGCTTACATCGCTTCTTTGATAATGAGATTTAAAAGATTAGCCAAATTATACCTTTAAATGTTTATAAAGGTAAGGCGATTCAAAGTTCATTTTTAAAGTATACGAATGCCTCGATTTCTGATATCGCAAGTAAAGAAGCATGTTACTAATATTACAAACTCGAAAATTTGAGAAGTTGGTTAGATATTATCTACTCTGGAACTTAGTTAAGTTTCATATACAATATACTTGGTTAGTTAAGTTCAATTTTTATATACAAAGATTACTGTAAGTTTACAGTAATCTATTATATAAAATTTTTGCTTCTGTATGTTAATGTCCACAAAACTTGAAATCTAGCTAAATGTTTGATTTGAAATTTTTACTCAATATTTCATTTTAATAGAGAACGTTTTATTCCCAAAGGAAAAAAAAACGAGCCCAAATCATTGCCCGGTTCATTTAGTATATAAGTATATAATAGCTTATGCATTGCATTTAGCTTATGCATAAGAATAACACATTATGTTATAAAATATGAAGATAGGCCGACGAAGACACGAACAAAAGATACCTATAGTAATATTTCCAAGTCTTCTTTTGGACCTAAGCGACAAAAAAATATCTTAATATTACTTATTTAACGTTACCCTGAGCAACACTTAGTAGAGACAGAGAGTGGCGAAAATTCTTTATTCCAAAGCATTTGCAAAATATATTTTATCTTTTTTGAAGCAGGTATATATTCTGTCAAAAAAGTACCGGGAATTGATTATTTAAAAAGCCCACATAAAGGGATTGTCGAAATTATTTTTGTCGCTATGTCGGCACAACTGTCCTCTATACTCACGAGGAGTTTGAACGCCATAGGTCATTTAGTTTATTTACAGAGCGCTATTTTGTCAGTTCATGTCAAGTGTGTTTTGCGATTTTTACAATGCATCGAAAAAAGAATCTGTCTTAAATTCATTCATTGCTTCGGCATGATTCATGTGCCGAAGCACTGAATATGTTACACAAGCCTTATAGTCCGAGAGCCGGCCGTACAAAAGTCCTATGGATCAGATACATGGACAATTTTTTGAATATAAACCAAAAAACCATAAGACTAAAGGTCGACACCCCTAAAAATGTCTGATTTTGCCCGCATGCAAAATTATGACCTCACTTCCGGTTGTAATTTCAGACATTATTATAACTTATAAGATACATGGAAAAAATTAACGTCAAAATAGAGTTTTCGGTAAGCAGAATTGAGATAACAAGGTCGACAAGCTCAATTCATTCGCGACCGTGAGTCGACCACGATCAAAGGTATTTTTTACGTCATTTTTCTTAAGTGATCAGATGCATGAATTTTTTTAAGCGTTTCTGAAACTAGAAACCCTCTAATTACTTTAAAAAAATGGTCGTCACCTTTCATTTACCCGGATTCGACTGTCGACCTAGTTTGAAGAATCAGAGCGCCTGTACAGATACGTACAATAGCTTTATATTCTTCAATATTAACAAATATTTACCCAATACATGGATAATTATTTTTTTAAATCAATCCTACATCGATATAATTAATAAAAAATAATGGTTGACACTTTTATTTTACCCAAATAAAATTGTCGACTGGTTTGAAGTAATCTAATAGCCTATGCTCATATATTCAATGTTCCTGCATCTTGAAAATTTGTTTGAAATACTTACTGTACATTTTCTAATGTTCTGTGAGCATTCAAGTCTTTAAGAGTTTATTCTGCGTTTCTACCTGAAGTCCAAGTAGCTGCTAACGTCATTTCTTTTGTATTTGTCACGTGAGCAAGGTTTGGAGTTACTCCGAAATCAACAAAAGAACACGCTTGGGTAGGGCATACCTGATGTTACACAGCCCTTAGCTTGGGACATTGGTGTAACGTCCAAGTCATTATATCGTGAAACATCGACGTGTTCAGTCAGTTTTCTTTTACGAAAATTTTGTTATTTTAATATTCCGGCAGTCAGTTTGATAGTGAAAATGCTGTGCTTTTTGTGCGGAAGTGCTCAAAACGTCTTGAAATTTGACCAGAACAAATTGAAAGGGTGCCATGACGCGTGAAGTATCGAATCATCAAAGATTTCAAGTATAAAGACGTCGTGCTACCCAAAGACTGTGAGCAACCCGTGGGCTACCACACAGGATGTTGGAAAAAGTTTTTAATAACAAATCCTAAATGCAAATAATTAATTAGATATTTATTCAATATATGAGGATAAGCTATTTGATTACTTCAAACCAGTCGACAATATTATCTGGGTAAAATAAAAGTGTCGACTATAATTTTTTATTAATTTTATAGTTGTAGAATTAATTTAAAAAAAGAATTATCCATGTATTGGATAAATATATAAAAATAATCAAAGATTTAGGGACATTGTATATAAGAGCATAGGCTATTTGATTACTTCAAACCAGTCGACAATATTATCTGGGTAAAATAAAAGTGTCGACTATTTTTTTTATCAATTGTATAGATGTAGAATTGATTTAGAAAAAGAATTATCCATGTATTGGGTAAATATATAAAAATAATCAAAGATTTAGGGACATTGTATATAAGAGCATAGGCTATTAGATTACTTCAAACCAGTCGACAATTTTATTTGGGTAAAATAAAAGTGTCGACCATTATTTTTTATTAATTGTATCGATGTAGGATTGATTTAAAAAAATAATTATCCATGTATTGGGTAAATATTTGTTAATATTGAAGAATATAAAGCTATTGTACGTATCTGTACAGGCGCTCTGATTCTTCAAACTAGGTCGACAGTCGAATTCGGGTAAATGAAAGGTGTCGACCATTTTTTTAAAGTAATTAGAGGGGTTCTAGTTTCAGAAACGCTTAAAAAAATTCATTTATCTGATCACTTAAGAAAAATGACGTAAAAAATACCTTTGATCGTGGTCGACTCACGGTCGCGAATGAATTGAGCTTGTCGACCTTTCTTATCTCGATTCTGATTATCAAAAACTTTATTTTCCCGTTAATTTTTTCCATGTATCTTATAAGTTATAATAATGTCTGAAATTACAACCGGAAGTGAGGTCATAATTTTGCATGCGGGCAAAATCAGACATTTTTAGGGGTGTCGACCTTTAGTCCTATGGTTTTTTGGTCTATCTTCAAAAAATTATCCATGTATCTGATCCATAGGACTTTTATACGGCCGGCTCTCCGACTATTGTGTATCAAACATTTTCTTGACACAGTAGTATATAGATTTATAAATATAGATTTTATAAGTACTTATAGATTATATTTGCGAAAGTAATTGGTCTCAAGTATTCCCAAAATCTCATTTAAGTGTTTTGAAATATAAAAATATATTTTAAAATCTTAAACAAAAATTCTAGATTATGCAGAAGTCGGCCGTCACGGATTAAAAAAAAATTAAAATCCACCGCGATCGCCTTAAGTTATACTAATCAATACCTTATGTCTAACAGAATAAGACTGGATATCTCATATCTACAAAATAACGAAACTGTTCTCCAGCTTTGGCTCAAACTTTGTTTGGAATTAGGGGTAAACACATTAGCTAGCATTGTTTGTATAGGCGCCGGCATTAGTCGGAAAACTTGTTAGATCCGTAACACAATACACGAGATATACAGAAGAGACCTTTTTTAGAGAATTTCAGACTTAGTTGAAGTTTCTATAAGTGGATTCAGTCAAGAACATTCTAAAGGATCGCAATGTAACTATGACTTAACTAATAAATTTAACTAAGATTATTTAAATGTTTGACTCACATAGAATAATTTCAAACTTTATTTATTTATCTCGTTATTTTGTACTAGCAATCGTAAATTATCTAAAATTAATTATATCCCGATTCTATATTTGAATTATTTTTATCGCATGATTGGTTTCGAAAACAATGATTGCAGGATCTCAATTGATACAAGAGAAAAATATTAATTTTTTAGCGGCTTCCCCAACGTAAAGACATAGATAGATAGCCTATGCCTTAGGTATTAAAGGAGAAAATTTACCGAGTTACCAAGATTTAAGATTGATGTATAAAAATTCCCTTCGATATTGCAGATACCAACATGTAGGTACTTATAAGCTAAGATTGTAAATTCTTAAATCAATTTCACAAATTACTAATGGTTAATACTCAAACGGTTGAGCGAATTCAAACGATACAAACAAAAACATGATTAATTTTTGTCGTAATATTATTTTGTATACATTTTATTGCATTATAAGTAGTCTATCATTTCCCCATCCTTAAAGATACCATGTAAGATAAGGAATCATATATCATACTCGTGCAGGACAAAAATATATAATATATTTATGGTATGTATTTTATTAATTGTATTTTTAAATTAAAAATCTTGGAATCCCAAAGCGAAAATTCTTATATTTTATATTTGTGTTAGTATACTATTACTATACTATAATTATATTATTATTATACTATTACTATACCCTGTATTCGTATTAGCACCTTGTAATAGCTTGTGTCTAAGCTCAGCTAGTTATGATACTTTTGATCAGGCGAACTCTCCATCTATCAATACAAGGTTAACAGACAGAGCTTAAGATAATTTTATTTGAATTAAATGAAATTAATAAAGTATGTTACTGTGCTCTTAGTGTATTGTGTCAGACTTTAGACAGAACCGAGACTAATCACGTACAACTTTGTCTGCTTAGATTTTTAAACTGCAGTTTGTTGGTAGGTTGTGTTGTTTGTTCCTGAGTCTGAGGACACTGTTTTCGACTATTTAATTGAATACGAATAGATGAATATATAAACGTTGATACCATAAGTTTAACTTTAAGTTGTAAGCAGTGTTTTAGGGATTATTAAGTGATTTATACTTATTAAAAATCCTTGTGGTCTGATAGGTCTGAATATTATAATATACCTACTGATTTTGTTAATATTATTTGGACACTAGTTTTTTTTAGTGAATCGTCGTATTGGTCAAAATTAATAATGAACGGGCAACCCCGGTTTATTCTTCCAAACATACGATGAACCAAAAGAAAATCAAAGCCCATACTACATTGACTTCTTGGACTTAATAACGTATAACACTGCAACCATAATAACCGCTAGATACGATGCGAAGGACACATTGATCAATCTATTAAATTTGCATTTTGCCACATTTGGTAATGTGGACAAATGTAAAACAGACCACGCGCCCAGTACCGTATCAGCGCGGTAAATTATTTGACAAGAATGCATTAATCTTTATCTCGCAATACCTGACTTATGTTTCACCGGCCGTACCTCTGGTAAAGGGATTTAATTAGTGGAAAATACGATAAATGTGTGGTCCGGCCTCGTTATCTCATGACAAGAGTTAAACATAATCTCGAAACCATTCATAATGTCCTTAAGGATTAAGTGCGCCGATTAAGGGACATTGACAAGGATTTATGCTCTTATTTATTACTAGTTTAAATGCGAATTAGACACCATCTTATTTCGCATTTGTCTTCGCGTATCTAATCCAATATATTATTGGAGCTTACCAATTACATATTACAAACAAGCTATAATTAAAATTATAAACTAACCTCCGACTTTCTATTGAGGCCAAGCACGCCATATCTGCTGAAAGTTGCTGAGGAACAGGCCATCCCGCCTCTAAGTAGGCTGCAGCATCAGCTCAAGGTTACCATGTCATGGAAATACCGTCGAAGTAACAGTATACCAAATTTCATATCAATCGAATCTGTGGAAGTAAGTGAAATCCCACTAGGAAATGAGCTGAAGGTCTTCAAACGCCTAAACAGATATTCATAGTCTGTGACTCGGTACAAGAATCTCCAGCACATTATGTTTTTCAACTATTGTTCTTATCAAAATTGTACATCACTTTCAAGGAAATTTGAGCGTTGTTGAAGAAGACAAATTAATCTAAGTAATGTTTGTCCTCTGGACTCCAATCGATTTTAATACGGTTTTCTCTTATGGAAAAAGTGATAAACGAGGAAGGTTTGTGTTATCAAAATTTCATCCCGGACGAAGCCGGGAGCGGGTCACTAGTATGACTATGAAATTATTTAAACTACCTTCTACTGAACTAGCTTCCTCTTTTGTTCCTCTTTAGAAGTGTATATTGTATAATGGTATTTTCCTTATTTAGTTTATTCATCACTTATTCCAATATTTGTATTGAAAAACATTTTTTTTCTTTGGTAACATTATAAGTGGCATTTATTTTATCAAAGAGCAGGACAAACTTGGGAGTAGCTACAAAAATTTTATCTTTCCACTGACGCGTGAGTCGTAAATGCAAAAGTTTTTAACAGTTGTTTCCGACTTAATTTATTAAATTAATTCCTTAAGGAATGTGCTTCAACTTGTTCAAATTATTCTTGTTTCAGAAATAAGATCCACGTGAGCTACAAGTACTTGTGCAAACTGTCTTTATTTAACTTGTATTTAATATCAGCGACGTGTTTTGCAAAATTTCCCTTTACGTATCCTGCGGTGGAGTTGGATAAAGTTTAGAATTTGAAACTGCGTGTATATGTATGCGTTTGAATTTGTTAGAATTTATTCCCTAGCGACGTGAGTTATGAGTTTGATAGCTCATTTAGAGTTATGCGATAACTTTGTATTTATATTTTGTGCGTGTATAGCCCCTTTATGCCGTGTGCGGAATAGAAATGCTTTATTAGGTAACTGTTTTTATTTGGAACTCCCGATATGAGTTTATGTGTTTTGTTTTGCTTTGAAATCACTACACGTGACTATAAATTAAACGTATCAGTGTTTAATGTTAATTAAACACAGATGTAATATTACATATTGAATAATTTTATTCTAAACAAGTTTAGTTAATTACTAAATAAATTGTTGGTAAAATTTCTTAGAATTCTTGTTATATTGTAATTTTATACACATGGTAACACAAGTATACGAGTTAGTTAATTATACGTGGAATTAATGACATAAGTTTGATGAAACTTTCCACTTTAGTCGTATTAAGAGCTCCCTACCTACGAATGACACTACAGGGATTCACTAAATGCGAGACTTGGATTATTTCATTTATTTCTTTACTTGTCTTAACGACGGTATTATTATTATTGTCAAAGTGAAGAGATTTCACTTAATCACTTATTGTTAAACCCTACTAAGTTCAGCAGCAATTTTGCCGCACCTATGACTTTCTTGAATTTAAGGCGACGGTAACCACAGCGTCTTCGCCGGTGCAGCGTCAGCCTGTCTGACGACTATTACATATTTTTAAAAAATTATCCTCTAATTAAATTTAACTTTTCATGATATGTAAGTAAATGCAGTGTTCCTATGCACTTGAAAATTATGTAGTCTCTAAAGGAAATAGGAAAACATTTAACATTGTTTGCACGTCTTTGATGAGACGAAGTTAGGTGAGACTTGGAAACATTCATTGCTCACTGTTGCAATTTTGGTAGAGCAATTAGAAGTTTTACTGCTGTTCTGTCATGCAATTAAGAGGCTGCTTTGTATTCGTGCTAATAACTATAAGTAATAAGTTCAGATAGATATGTTATCGTTTATATGGCTTTCTTATAAATTTATTCTACAAAAAACCTTACCAGTACCTACGCTAAAACACTTGTTAATAATTAAACATAATAATTATTCTATCGATGAATATTTTTTGAAGTAATTTAGCAAATGTATATAAAACAGTACTTAGCTGTTGCACACGACTTCGTCCGCATAACTTTATAAAATATATATTCTATGTCACTCGCTAATAATATAGCTGTCTTATAGGTAAAGAATTTTTTAAATCGGCTTAGTAGTTTTTGAGTTTATTCATTACAAATATACAATATTACTCTTATATACATACTCTTTACAATATTAGTATAGATATAGTCTAGATAATAACATATTTGAACTAGTCGTAAAATTGACCTAAGTGCTAAGGAAATATAAAATAGGTAGGTAATTCCGCTTAACATTTATTTTGAATATTCAAAAAACAAAACACTATTTGCTTTACAATTCCAGTGTGTTTAAAGTTTAAGACGATTCACCAACTGTCATCGATTGTTATCTCACTCTTTTTATAGTTTCTCGTCGACTGCTCGTCGACCATATGGTGATAGTTTCCACTAAAAAGGTATTGTTTTGTTGGAATAAACCATGAAGAAACGTATAAAATAAATATCGAAGTACTACGAACTCTCGTTATTAACACTTTTCAAAAGTACTTATTTTATATATATATAATTTTAGTGTCCATTTATTACAACTTTAACTATGTCGAATGCATTTTTTCATTACATTTTATTGCAAGTTCATTTTTATTTGGTATCTTCTCGTGTATAATATTACAGAAATATATGCGTGACGTAGTAATAAATGTTCCCCAAGGTCCTTTGGGCGATTGTGTGCCGGTAATCAGTTCGAGTCGACTGCCCTTTACAGTTTTTCTGCAGATAACAGCCGTAGGCATGTTTTTTGTTGCCGAGCGCTATCGTGTCACCATAAATGACTAATGTACATGTGTCAGCCTTTCCTTGGTAGTAGATTAGCAAAATTGTTAAGGATACCTTCAGATTCAAACATTCGTCATAAAAATAAATTTCTACTAATTAGATAAAACGTGTTTATTTATCTAAGTAGTAGCTATTGATAAGTTTTAGTGTTTTCAGTAAAAAAATATTTGAAACCATAATTTTTTTTGGCCATCTTAGAAATGATTGCCGATTGGTGAATACTAGTAAAATTAACTTTTTTTTTTGGCTAACGAAAATCATGTAAATAATCTTAAACATAACAATCTTGCAAAAAATTGTTATGTTTTTCTCCCGTTATTAAATTCCAGTCATTAGTTAAAACATTAAATTCCAATCATTAAAGTTCCAATTAAAGTTTTCTTATTAAACGTCGAATTGGTAATCTGGTTTTCTGCTTCTTCCAAGTCCTAGCCTTAAGATATTTCACCTGAATAATTCTTCAGGTTATAACTGAAGAATTTTAATAAATTTTAATAAACGTATAAAAATATTTCATAAAGAAAGTCGAGCACAATTAAAGTAGTTCTTAAATCTATAAAATAGTAATTTTCAAATAAATTGGTTTAAACTTATTCAAATAATGGTCTCAAACTAGAAAGATAAAATTAAAAATTCAAATTGTATAAGTAAATTAAATTAAGAATTTAATTTGTTGTTCAAAAATGGGTGCCTAATTTCGGCTCTTATGAGATTTCTTGCTTTTTGTTTCATCACTAGGTACACAAAATTCTAAACGACATCTTTTTAAACAAAAACTGTTCGGTGTCTTTCATGTCGCATACCGACAAAGAAACCTCCACACGAAGCGTGCGAAATGTTTCACACATTGTGAGTAGCGACACAACCGCACGTGGTCCGTGCGTGTTGGAATAAAAAAATTCTCGTGAACTTTAAAAAGTGACATAAAAATTCTCTAACTTTTATTAATACTACTCTAACCAATATTAATTGTTTAATATTGGTAAATATATCATCTTTACTTCTGTGTAATCGTACTTTTTACTTAATTTTTACTTAAATTGTGTAAAAATGAAATACTTTTTTATAAGACCGCATAAATTCAGGCCATTTTTTACAAATCTTACCTGATTATCCCTCTATCCATAAGTGAAGACACAATTAAAAACGGTCCAGCCGTTCTCGGGTTTTAGCAAGACAAACGAACAGCAATTGATTTTTATAGATATTTGTATTAAAAAGTTTATAAAACACCAACTATTTCCCGAAACATCTACCTATATTAGGTAGGTAAGTATATCAAAGATCTGATAGCTCGTCTCATTGATGGGTCTTTCCTTATAAGGATGTAGTTCACCTTTATTAACCATAGTTCACCACTTAACCTCACTGCGAAAAAAAAACACATTCTTAGCGTGTCACTTCTCTACGAAGGTTGGCGACCATCATGGCTATCTTGACCTTGGAAGCTGCTGCACGAAAGAGGAAGCGAATGCTTAATGCGAACCACTCTCTTAAATTCTTCAGCCAGGGTGTCTTTCTTCTGCCTCTGCTCCGCTTTCCCTGTATTTTCCCTCGCATCACTAGCTGAAGGATAAGGTATCTTTCGGGAAAAAAAACCACACGAAACCATATATTAGTTTTTTCTTCATAACGACCAAAATTGAAAGAAAATTTTTGGTTATTTTTTTAATTTAAAGAATTTATTGGCAACCATGTCCGTTGCATTTACACTGTGACATCACGCATTTTACAGCGATAATATTATTCTACTCTGCCATCCAATTAATACTTAATTAACTATTCATACAAAGTTAGAGCTCGCTGAGCTCACTGAATACTTTGAACCTAACATTGTTATGAGATAAAGGAGAAACAGAATTGCGAGCCCCTTGCTATCCGGCAAACTTAAAATGTATTCGAAAATGTGAAGCGTCTCGACGAATAAGGTTCTCTTAGTCTTGGCAGCGATATACAAGCTTCAAAAGTATGCCGGCATGTTCCCTTGAACGTACAACTAATTAATGAAATAAGCGGCGTCTTTGCACTAACGAGGTTCGTCGTTTGTGCTTCTACCATCTCAAGAGTACTAAGAAATTGTATTTTTAATATCGATCCTCGCTTAGCAGTAATCCTATTCCAATAACTAGATATTGGGAAGTTCTCGGAAATTGCACAAGAAAAACATTATGAATTACTATGCCAACGATATGACCTGGTTTTAACTGTTGCTATTGATTTGAGCTCAAATTTTATTAATCAACATTATATCTATATCTATATCTATATCTATATCTATATCTATATCTATATCTATATCTATATCTATATCTATATCTATATCTATATCTATATCTATATCTATATCTATATCTATATCTATATCCATATCTATATCTATACTGCTATACTAATATTATGAAGAGAGAAGATTTGTATGTTTGTACTGAATAAACTTAAAAACTACTGGACGGATTTTACAAATTCTCACCTATAGAAAGCTACATTACGAGTATCAGCGAGTAATATAGGCTATATATTTTATAAAAAAAATTACGCGGGCGTAGTCGCGTGCAACAGCTAGTAATAAATAAATAATACTGTCATTAAAAAAAAATTTTTCACTAATATGTCATTCCTTTCTAATCAATCTATAATATTTACAGCATAATTCATAAGAAAGTCAATAGAAAACTAATGATCTCTGTAATAACACCATATTTCTTGTATCTATTAGGAGTAACACAGTTTGATGAATTACCGGAGAGCAATGTGATTTATTTATTTGGCAAGTCCCTACAGATACACTGATAAAGCTTTCAATTGATATTTACGATCTCCCTGCCATCAGTTTAAGTAAATTGATTGATTGTTGCGCGAGGAACGTAATCTTCATCCTTCATTCTGCACCTCTTCCCTTGTCGACGTCGCACTGTCTTCGGAAATAGAAGGATATTCTAATGGAATAAAACATTAGGTACTGTTTTATGTTAACTTCGTGTTATTTTATGTTAAAAGACCAACAATGCCAATGTTATGTGTTTAAGCAGTTTGTGTTTATTATATTTAATATTTTTCATTTATATGTTAAAATTATATAAGGCATTTACTGTACTATATACATTTACAATATTTATATGTATCAAGGCAAGCTGCATTTCGCAGTCATTTAAGCAGCCCGTCTGGGGTAACCACCCCCTTACAGAAGAACACCGAGAAATAGTAGCATGTGTGCTATTGTGTTACGATGAGATAGTATAATATTACGGGATTAGGAAGGGATAGGGAAAGTGGACCGTCAGCCTGTCTGTCTGTAAAAAAAAGAAAACAAAAATATAGTTTTCATTTGCAGTCAAAATGTAAAATGTTAATTTTCCAAATATTTTTAGTTGCTTTTTTTATATTTCATAGTAGTAATTGAAGATATTTTTTTAGCAGGCACGTAGTTAGAGCAGGGCGAAATAAGTTCAAAAGGCGAGTGGAGCAATTTGTTAGAATAAGATTCATTTGAGCCACTGTGGGTACGAGAGAATTGCGGCAAATGAAATGCTGCGATCAAGCCCGTTTTCGTTATATTCGTCAGTAGATAATAGACATCGTTAGTCCTCGGAGTACGATCGTCGTTTTGGGGCGTTACTTTTTCAAGTCATTGAGTCAATCGTTTATCACGGGCCTGTTGTGTGAACTTTTACTTTGGATGGAGAATTCGCAAGATGTGGAGTGGCTGTGTGTTGAAAAAATATTTTTAACGTGGTCCGCTTTTTTTCTAGAAATATACTTTTTCGTGTCTTCAGTCATGCTGATGGTTTACTTGGTAGGTAGCGTATTAACACAAGCAATGCAATAAGTGCTGCAGGAAACACCTATGGAATTTAGTAGGATTAAGGATAAGGGATAGGGAAATTGTCTCTGGCAACACCCAGTTACCGAAACACGACAGTGAAAAATGTACTTTATCGCATTTATAATAATTATTTACATCACTCATACATACTAACTCGTACCCACAACATCGTCTGCGTTCAAAATGTTATATAGCCTAAAGCCTTCCTTGATAAATGGACTATCCAACACAAAAATAATTTTTCGTACCAGTAGTTCCTGAGATTAACGCGTTCAACCAAACCAGTCTATCTATTAGCAACCAAATTTATACCAACCAAGTATAGATTACATTTTTTGCTATTTTCCTTGAGGTAGTATACATTCTATTACTTTTCTTTTCTTATTTAGGTTAGTCATTTCGGACGTCAGCCTCATTAGCTAAGGTAACTGGTCCGAAATTTGCGAAAGTCATTTCCCTTACCAGTAACTTAGGAAAGATTTCTGCAACTTGCCGTTCTATTCGTACGAAGAAGTAAACACTGATCATCAATTAACTTTGATGTAAATCAATCGAACATTGTTTACTGAGGGGTATTGAATAAACACTGAATCGGTGGCCCAATTTGCTAAGGAACCTGTACTATATCAATAATTCACAATTAATATTGATGACAACAGTTATTTTAGGACGGTTTACCTTTTGTAGGAAAACAGACTGAATATCCTTATTCCAGTAATAGATAGGTCGCTTATTAGAATCTATTACATTTGCAGGTCTCATTGTAATATTAATATTTTACTTTGAATAACATTTAGGGGGCTATATTACACGATGATCTGGATCAATGTTAATCACGATAAAAACATTACATAGTACATTAATAGGATGTCCTTTTTTACATTTTATAAGAATGTCCTATGTCATTTTTATAACAAGAATTACAAAATTAATACGGTATTGATCACAAAATTAACTCCGTTCAGTTCGCGTAACAGAAAGCTCTTGTCAGCGTTGGCACATCAATTATCTTGAATTGAGAGAATTTAGATCGTGTTCCACTTAATTGGCTTTGTAATAATTTAAATAATTCTACACGCTCACTCCCTTTTTGTATTTTAACATGGGTTTACTTGTATACTTAATATTATTTCTTATACTTTTGCCATATTACTTTTTGGACACGATAAAAGTAATCACAATTAAATGTAATTAAATTACAATTTCCACTGGTCTCACACTGTAATAGTCATCATCTCAGCCGTAGTACATCCACTGCTGGACATAGGCCTGGATCCACCGTTGACCCGCGGCCTTTATCAGGTCGTCTGTCCACTTTGTGGGTGGACGTCCTAAGTAAACTGCGCTTGCCGGTCCTTGGCTTCCACTCGAGAACCTTCCGGCCCCAGCGGCCGCCGGCTCTCCGTACTATGTGTACTGCCCACCGCCACTTCAACTTACTAATCCACCAGGTTATGTTTGTAACTTTCGTAAGACTACGGATCCCCTCATTCCTGATTCGATCTCGTAGTGTACTCCGAGCATAATAGCCCTCTTTGAGCGACGTATAGCTTTCTTAACGAGGCCCATAGTTAGAGACCACGTTTCAGCGCCATATATGCAATCACTGGCAACACACATTGGTCGAAGCTGAGCTGAATACTTATTACTGTAGAATTGTTTGTAATAAGTATATATTTACTAGACAACTTACTCTACTGAGTAAGTTATATACTAAATATGTAGATGATAAATCAATTTCACAAGAAATAATCTTTTATTACTCTTAAAATTTAATATTATACATATGACAATATTGTAGATGTTTCCCTTTATCCGAACTTTCATTACGTTATATTTTATTGTTACATCTTAATTCGAAAATACTAACGAACATAAAATGGCTGCTACATTTAAGTCCAATTTATATTATTCGACAATCTCGTTACGGAGTGGTAACACAATTTGGTTCCCTACATTCTTTTACTTTGGTTTCCTTTAACATCGCATCTTAATTAATTAATGTTGCTGCTTTTGAAACAAGTTTATCTGTGCACATTCAAACGATATTAGACCTAATGTGAAGTTCATAAAACTCTTTTTGGCAAAACAATGTAAGACAAATCTCTCTAAGGTGTTTCAACATAACGTAGTTGTAAATAAATAATGTGGAAACTTGATGAATCTCGACTTGAGTTACGGAATTTTTAATAATATTCCACTGTTTTAATGTGAAATGCGAATATCAAGTTTTATATTATATTAGTAACATATGACTAATAATCTAAATCTAATTATTATTAGAATTAATGCAGTTTCAACTGTATACAAAACGCTAAAAAAAAGTATAAGTTCAGAGAGATTTTAAGCGACCAGTACCGGAGACCTTAGGATAATTTTGATATTACCTTATATTGTATCAAAACGTCTAAGTAAATTAATAAATTTAGCAGTCATAACGTGTAATAAGTAGTAATAGTGTTAGTAGTAACAGTACAAATAGTGTTTCGCAGTCCATCTGAAGAGAGTAACTTTAACTACAGGAGATCACAGTGAAATATCAGCGCGTGTATTGTTGTTATTTTGTTGAGTGAGTAAAAGATGCCGAGGATATCCTACCCCGACCTTATCCTTTTGACAGTGCATTTGCAACCCTTATATCGTTGCTCATGTTGCTACTTGACGGTAGTCACTTAAGTGCACCTACAATCTGCCCATCGATCAATACATAAAATAAGTTCTCACAAATCGTATGTGGCAACATAGATAAATAAATAGTCAATAACTCTTAAATTTTCATTGAAATTGAATAAGATATTCTCGATAAATTTAACTCATACTATGCAGTAATAGTACTTAAGTATTATTTTTTAAATTATTTAAGTTTTATTAATTATTTAAGTAAGACACATACGTCAAGAAGGTTCTAAATAAATGTAGAATATTTTTTATGGCCAGCTGAGAGCGTTGAACGCGAAATCCGGCGTAACGCCCCCGTCCCCTCAACTCTGTCTAATTATGATGTAAGTTAACACGAAACAGTAGTTTTGTATCAAATATCATGATGTAGCCGTTTTATTTTTTGCCAAAGGGCAGGGCTAAAAGGTCTTTAAATGTATAATCCTATGCAAACGACTGCTAAATGGATCCGTTTTGTGAAAGCTTTTGTTATGTTTATTAGGGCACCGTTAATGAATGTCGTTACATTTCACTTTTACAGCTATCACTTGGACAGTATTATAATACGAGTTGGGACATTCTTAGAAAGTAATTATGATGGAATATAATTGAAAGTTATTGTATATTATTCACTAATTAATCCAAAACAGGATGATTTAAAAACTCGCAAATCTTAACCGGATGGATCTTAACCGGAAAAGGCAGATATTAATTCAAAAGACATTTAGATCTCTAACAACATTCTTAACGTAAAAAGGATACTTTTGATGAATACCAATAAAAATCATTAAAACCAATAAAACTAATCGAGATTTCCAGGTTACCTAGTTGAATTATTGCATTTCAGAGGTTACGTGATTTATTATGTAGTCAACATTAACCAATTAAAAATATTGTGAAATAAATAAAAACATAAAACTTTTAATGTCAAATATAATACCTGAGTTAATATCTGATATCTTTATCTCTGTGACGACGATAGAGCCACCACGGCGACATTGGAGCCCAATCTTTAACATTTTTATACGATCCCTCGGGAGTTTAACATTTTTTCATGATATCCTGTATCCTATATGTTATTCTAGGTTATAAACAATCTGTGTGCCAAATCTCATCAAAATCCGTTGAGCCGTTTTTGCATGAAAGAGTAATAAACATCCATCCCTCCTCACAAACTTTCTCATTTATATCTAATATTAGTAGGATTAAAATAATACTTCATGAATAATGTTCAAAGAAAAACGGTAACGACTCAATTGTTTAATGCCCTGCAAAATTACTTGTATTTTCGTGTCGGAAAACGTGGCTTGGGCAGGTCGACACGTAGACTGTCCCAGTGATTAATGGGATCGGGGGTTGGTGGGCGGGCCATCCCGAATCAGATGCACGTGACGTCACTTGGATAATCTCTAAATAATATTTTGAAGAGCAGATATTGAATGTTCTCTAACAGTTTGATTGAGCCTTTGTGAAAAACACTTGTAGCAATGAACAAACATTCATATAACTAATTTATTTGTCACTATAACTTAATATCAGAAAATACTACAAATACGGAATTCTATGCTGATAAGACTTGTTAAGATTAATCATATTGTAATAGTTTAGGTAAAATAGATTTTATCCACCTTGTCTGTATGTTTCTCGGCTTTAATCTTCTAAACTATGATAAAAATTTAATTATAATTATAATATTTAAAGTATATGTTTTGTAAAATTACGACTATCGGACGGTCCTATGGCTCACCTACGTTAGAAAATCAAAGTAGATTATAACTACAGTGTAATAAATTAAAACCTTAACCTTATTAAGACTTATTAGGCAAGGCAAGGCAAGGCGCCAGTAATTTTTTGTATATATTGTACAAATTATCTGAACCGTTGATATTTTTAAAGAATTGAAAAAAAAACGTGTGGCTTAACTCAAAATCATCATCATCAGCCTGTCTCTCCAGTGCTGGATGAAAGCTACTGATACTATACACACAAAGAAACTCCGAGCATATGTAGCTGGCTTTGCGACATTAAGCTTGTATTAGTCATGCTGTAAGAGGCCACGTTTCGGATAAACTACAAATTTATTACCTATTCTTTTTAAAAATAATGAAAACTACAGAATATGATTAATTGTACAAAATGGCTTTAATTGTAACATTATGCCTATAGTTTATCGTAATAATGTGATTAGCGTTTAAATTTGGCATTTATTTAGCCAACAATTTTTAAAAGTTAGTGTAGGTACGTACCTACTTACATTTTGCTACACTTCATACTTCAATATCCGGATAAAGTCATAACATCCGGGACTGACAGTAGCCATACTACTAAGTTGGACGGAATATTCACGAATATTGAACTTTTTCTATTTTATTTTTTTATGAAATAAATTACCTTTTTTTTCTTTTTAAAAGATACCCCAGTAGTGAGATTTTATCACTATCGGCTCAGATTAAATAAGAGTTACTGTCGTAACAGATGCGTCACTCCCATACTAAAGCTAAAATACCTACGCTATATTAGCCTACAAAAGACGCTGCAAGAAGAAACGTACTCTACGGACGCGCGCCGAGAATCGAGATTCCCGCGTACACAGCGCGATTACGTCATCGAGCGAAAACGTTAGGGTTGTACAAAATCTACAAAGAATATAAATTAAACAAAATGGCTTAGTCTAAGATTAAAAAAGGGCTGTTTAAAATTGTTCTAATGATAATTTATTTAAAAAAACATTTCAGCGTTAACATCTGCAAACTAAACGTCAGAAACTACTGAATTCATAAGTTTTCACTCCAGCGTGATTCTAATGGGCGAATGCTCTTAATATTTATTAGGTACGTAAGAATCTAAAGGAAAAAAATGTATACCTACACTACACGTTTGGTTTGTTTAATTTTTTATTTTGGAAAATAAACAATTTTTGTGTTTTTTATATTTATTTAAACGTTTATTTGTGCCTACAAAGGTACAAGTATTTTTTTTTGTAAGAAGCAACTTTTGGTAACAACGTAATAAAATTAAATTGCCTATTATATAAATAATTAGCTGGTTATTATAAAAAAAAAGTAATATAACTTTCTATATTATTTAAATGTGTTATATTTTTTAATTTTTTTTTTCATTAGGTATAACAACAGTTAGATAGTTTAATTAAAAACCTTATTATAAGGTAGTAAGTTATTTATACTTGTTACCATTTAACTCACTACAATAAAACTCATACAATAAAAACACAATACAAATGTTCAAAACATATAAAAACTATTTTAACGGGATTTTATTGCATTTTATTACTACCTTTACGTATAGGTAAATAATTTATTTACGTAATGAAACTTAATAATGCAAAAGATCCTACAAAGGGTAACACGGGTACAGACCTTTTTTCTTCTTCGGATATCCGGGTATACAGATATCTAGCAAATTAATAGAAAAAACAATTCACCCGATCTAAAACACCCACCGTCCTACGATCTAGGTATTAGGATCTAAATACTTAAAATTAGGTACTTAATTCAAATAACGTAACGTACCTTTCATCATCTTTTGGCAATGAAAAAAAAGACAAATTTTTATTTGTCCTTTTACTAAGACATCCAACTTCACAATAGTTAACCATCGTATCGTTAGTCAAAAATTTAATGATAAAGAATGTAAGTATCGCTGCGTTTTGAGCGAGAAACGTGCACGTGCGCACTCAGTCTCGCGGTCGGCAACGTACTGTCGTTATGCCCGGCTACTAGCTACTTAACGGTAGGTATTTAAAACTGTCCTTGGCGCGAGTGACGGGGGCCTGCTATCGGGATGAAAACTCTAGTTTGCTTTGCTGAGTGGCCTTTAATCTTGCTTTTACAAGTGTTTTACTTTAAACTTTTCCCAACGTAGTAAGTAGTAAAATGCATTTCTTTCACACACCTCTCGCTCTCTCACTAATGGAGAAATAGGAAAATGGGCTCTGTCATCCCTAACTCACTTACTGAAACACAATAGCATACATGCTGTTACTTCACTGTGGTCTTCTGTAAGGGGGTGGTTACTGACACCAGACGGGCTGCCCGAATGACTGTGAAAGGTAGTGTGCCCTGCCACAACTTGCCATATCCAGACCAGGACCAGCTATGAAAATTTAATTTTCAAAGTTTGGCCAACTGTCGGGTATCTAACCCGGAAAACAAATTAGCGTACACTATTTGATTATTTTTTAAATGTATTTATTTTTAGTCTTTTAAACTCTTATATGATTACATAATCCAATATGCTCATCATAAACATGACATGATAATGATGTTTATGGTTGATGGTTGTCATATCAATGTTTCATAGTTTAGGAAGGGTGTGAGCATAAACATGGCATGGATCGGTTTGCTGGTTGTCAAACCAAATGGATGTTTCATAGTTTAGGAAGCATGTGAGCATAGGTATGCGATGGATTTTCATATTCATTGAAATATTCGTTATAAAATGGGTTAAAGTGCAGCTCGCGGTGCGATTCGTTAACCGGAATTTACGCCTCCGCCGGATATTACATGGTCAACCAGTACCGCACAGCGGTTCATCGAAAATTTCTGCAAAAAATCCTATATTATTTATACATATATATATTTCCAAAACATATGTATCTGCCTTTAGATTACTTTTTCACTTCGCAAGAATTCGTATATAGCAGTATATTTTGGCCTGGCCTAAATAACGATGAAAAGGATTTTCAATAATGTTATATTTTCTTCATAATATAACCAAAAACCACCGTTTTCACCTTTTTTCTCAATGCACAATATCGGTTCTTCTTGCTAATACTTTTTTCTTGTAGGACGGCAGCCTTTGGCCCCAGACCCATCGTATCTCATCGCTTTTACTTGCGTGTGCTGATACTTATTTTTCATTTGGTTTTCTGACTTAATCGGTTTTTAAAAGGGCTGTAGCATTATGTAAGTTGCCTATAACTATCCTCGAAGATTTGGCTATTAAATGCACTTGAAGAGTTCAGCGCGTTCAAACAAACAATGTAATTACTTTTTTTTTCGCTTAACTTTCTGAATGTTAATCGGCTTGTAAAGGCTGTAGCCTGATTATAAATAGGCTGTATATTTCCTCAAGAATCGGCCTATCAAATGCAGTTACACAGTTTAGCGTGTTCAAACAAACAAACTCTTCAGATTTATACATAACTGGTGACATCAATGAAGATAATATAATATACCTTTGAAATCTCAAATTGATTTAAGTGGAAAACACCGTAAGCCTGTAGACAGCTAGTGTAAATAATTTGTGTGAGTTTACTAAAATAAACATTAAACCAAACCTATTTCCCGTCCGGGGGTTGCGGACAGCCCGCCACCATGCGAAGTGTCGGGAGCCGAGAATATCTGTGCAATATTTACTAATACTGAAAAGGAAAACGATTCAATACAGATATTTGTTGGGAGAATTTGTCAGCTGTTTCGAGCTTGAATCCTAAAGTTTGCCGACATATATTGCTAGATTTCTCAATTTTCACTTACTATATGGAAAAATTCGAAAATTTTGTTTGTTAAATCGTGTAAATTCTTCATTCTTCGGTTATCCACTATTATACTGTTGACATTGTATACAAACACAAAGTAATCTATATTTTATCTCATTCTATTGAGACCTTTATGACTCTTTTTTTCTATTACTTTTTTTATACCTATCAAGGGACGAGTTTGAAGAAAATCTTTAAAATAATGCCTATAATAGAAACTAGTATAATCAACAGCAAACGCACAATAGACTGAAAAATGCATTCGAGTCCATCGCTGTATTTACTAAGTTATACAGTTTTTTCAATTATTTGTTGAAATTTTATTTTCAACGTATTTTATTTATTTTATATTTTAACATATTTTTATTATATAGGTGAACAGGTTGTGACGGCACACTTGATGGTAGGTCGCCTATAAAATAATCACCAGGAAACATTCATGGGGTTAAGAAGAAATTACAATATTGGGATAGGCTGGGGATAGGGGAATCATTGCAACGCTGGGATTCATTGCTTACTCACCGAAATACAAAACCACATGTGCTCTTATCAATCACATGTGCTGTAATATTGCACTATGATCATTGTGAAATAAAATCACATGTGTAAAGGAGTAATTACTATCACCAGACATTCTACCCAGGTATGACTTTGGAATGTAGAGTATGTCACGAACATTTTTTTTATTTTTGCAGACAGGCTGTCAGTCCACTTGATTGTAAGTTGCTACCGCCACCTAAAAGCAACACCAAAGGAGGACCCTCGTAAATAAAGGAACAATATAAGAAATCCCTTGCTCATGCACTGAAATACAGAAGCACTTCCAAAATGGCCTTCCTGCAAGGGGAATGTCAATTTAATGTGACATGGTTATTAACTTTTATGACTACCACAGTCGCAAGTAAATTAAGAATCTTATTTTCGTAAAAAATAATATGTAGTTAAGTATGTATGAATAATAAAACAAAAAATCTGTCCGCATTACCACTTTATGACGGTATTATGAATTCAAAAGATTTCTATGTTATTTCAAGTTGAGCAACTTGGCGCGTTTCACAATTTTATTCGTCCCTCAGCTACAATGCGAATGTTTTGTCTTGAAGTATACCCCAAGGGTAACTACAAAGCCTTTATAAGTCGTAAACAAACTGATTTTGTTGTACTGTCTGTGTTATGAATATTTATACGTTAAAAATATAATCGCAATCAGTTAAGAATTTGTAATTCCAAATGTTGATAGCATTTAATATTGAGAGGAGTAGGTAATTATTAAATTTTTGAGTAGGTAAATTATATTAGACCGACCAATCAAACCGATCAAATGGCATTTTATTGTTTTCACAATTTTAAAATAGTATTGTAATCGAACCTAAGCAATCATAATGATATAAAATTATTGATAAATGTTTATTGATTATTGCATAAAATATAGTTTAAAAAGTTGCCTATTTAGTAAAAGTATATGTTTTAAATATATTTTTTAACTATGTAGCTGTGCTGGAGACGTACCTACGCGCTGTAGTTCGTTTTCTGAAAATCCTACAGGAACGTAACATTTTCCCAGGATAACAAATATTCTATATAGTGTCTATATGTTAATTCAAGTAACTATATATAAACTATCTGTGTATATATAAGTAACTATATATGTTTGACAAACGAGGAACAAACATCCAAATATCCGAAAATACAAGGTGACGCATTTATAATAGAAATGTTGATTTTTTTTGTGTTCTAGATTGGAAGGTTCTCAAAAATATAGTTGCGTTTTCATATCTTTAATTAACACAGATTATTTTTATTGTATTCAAAAATTAAAAACATTACTATTATTATAAATTTAGTTAGATAAATTATGCCCGTTTCCACCAAGAGACATCTAGAGTTAGAGAACTTCTAATTACTACGTAAGCCGGCCATTCAAGGCATTCTGCCTTGCAGTTCGGCGCTTGATGAAAGATTGGTATCGCCGGCGTTATGTCAGATGTGACGTGTTCCTTAACTCTAGGTATAATATGAAAAACTTCTGAAATATGTCGATCGTAAAATTTATAAAATCGCTCAAAAAAGAAACAACTAAAGTAAAGAAAAATTCGTTCACAAAGATATTAAAATGTTAGATTCAGTCAAATATGAACCTAAATGAGCCTCCCTTAAATAAGTAAATATTTTTAAAACAATGGTATGCCCGCTTAACCCTTATTAAGACCCAACCAACCAAGGGTTTTCAATATCTTGCATTCTTTGAAAGTTTAATTATCTTAGGGAATTTCGAATATTTAACATATTTTATGGAATGGCAACATAGAATTAATAAACTGCAATTCATTGGGGCAAAATATTGGCTTAAGAGGGATAACATTTCTATTCAAACAGTTCTTATACGAATTTTGTTTAACTTAATCTCAAGAAATATATATATCTTAAATATATAGTTTTTTGGTCTTTATTATTAAGTCCTCTTGTAAGTAGCTGTAAGCTTTAATCAGTATAAATAAATTTTGACCTATCAATTAGATAAAACAAAAATTACGTGGGTAATTTAACAACAAATGAGTCCAAAGCCTGAATAGTAATAAGATTAGCGCCAATAAATATTGCTAAGAGTTGGTGGCACTGTTTATCAACCTAAATACTGAGAAAAATAACAGTTTCCAGCCGACTATCCACATAGTCTTAGTCCTTCAGATTAAACAATAACATTTAGTTTTTTTCATTCCAATCGGTTTACAAACAAAAAATATATACCGAATACCGAAATAGCAAGCGTACGAAAACCGCACGTACGAAGTTGCTGGCAGATCTAATAATGATTAATTTTAAGGGGATTAAACTCGGAATAAAGTATTCATAATTTCAACAAACTTGGTTGAAAATATGAAACTAAAAAATATTTAAATAAAACAAAGCTTTATAATTCTAGATAAAGTTTAAATTCTGCAACTATAAGTTAGGTACTAACAAAGTTGGAGCCTCCAAGTAACCATTATAGTTCCAACTTTTAAAAACCTAAGCGGGTAACGAAAAAGCGGCTTAATTGAAAACGCGAACTTTGTTAATCTGCACTCAACGAAAAATGATGAGGTTATATTTTTTAAGGGAAACTTTTCCAGGAAACCTGACTATTTTTGGTATAAAAACTCAAATCCAAATTGTTGTAATTGTTACCGCAGGTTATTATTATAGGTGTAAATTTTATTAAAAAAATATATATATGATAATTTATTAGAATTGGTATTAAATAATGTAAGGCATATTAAGGCTAAATGTGTCACTAGAAAATCTTGTACTCATTTAACATCAATTTTGATATTTTATCCTTTCAATATTTGTAAAATACTGTATAAAGGATATTATAGACTTACATGATACTTACAGACTTACAATTTTTGTAGACGAAATGTGAATGCTTTAGGATACAAATAATAAAAAGATAGTTTTGAAAGTATGAAATAAGACCACAGTGTGTACAAAACATGGACTAAATTTGGATGAAGTCTTACAGTTTTAACATAATAGTTGAACATTGATTTTTAGGGATTGCCTTAGAAATAGCTAAATTTTAAAAATCTAAAGCCGAGACGCCGCAGGCATCGCTGGTTTTCCAATAAAAATCGTAGGTTTCGTTTAACTGAAAACACAATCTACAAGTGAATTCGGTCTTCAGATAACAAAATACAATTATCTTGAAATTAATGAAAACATAGCTGTCACCGAAGCCTCTTAGACAGTAGTGTCTCTTCAGTAAGCTTCCAGTGTTTACTTAAATTAAGATACCGAGGAAAGATGGAATCGGATTCAGTACCTACCGGAAAACTTCATTACGATCCATTTTAATTATTCCGTGTAATCAGCGAAAGCTTACCGGCTTTTCGGTAGAAGTAATTTGTAAGTAGGAGGCAAAAGGAAGTTGGATTACTTACGAGTTTTATCAGCGCGATTTTTCTTTTTGAATGTTTCTATTATGTATTCTGTTATAATATTTTTATTTATCGTTTTTAAGATAATCAGGCTAATTTTGAAAAGTTAATTTTCTAAGTTTGCCCTGCCTGGTCTGGATCTGGCAAGAAGTGGTAGGGCACACTATGATCTCAGTGCATTAAAAGAATGATTAATTGAATGCATGATAAGAGAGAAGTGGCGGCGTAGAGTGATGTGTCTAACTGATCATTAGGTGATAGCCATGACCCCTTTGCTAGAGTGATTAGACTAAGAAGAATTAGTATTTAGACTTGTGTGTAGCACATAATAAATATTTTACGAAATCATGCCAGAATTTGTATTAACAATCAATTATTTCTAAGTTTACGACACCAAATATTTTTAATGATGCGTGTCGTTGAAATGAATTAGTTTTGGGAAGAGCACAATCGTAAAAGCTATTTGTTCCACCCAATCCCAGTAGGGCACTGGCACTTTCAATTAAAATTATCATATCGATTAATAAAAGACCTTGTTATAAGATAAAAGTTATAATAGCAGGGTTACCACGCTTTTTTAAATTAGATAGACAATATTTAATAAAATATTTTAAAGTCTCACGATCACAGCTAATTATAATTATAACTAATTAATTATATGGAACCATAAACAATAAAATTTCGGAGTCGCTTTTTGAACAAGAGAGTTTTGTATAGTTTTTCGAACAATGATAACGACAATTATTGAATTCATAGTTGACTTCTATATCAATTGTGGAAAATGTAGTTTTTTTTTTAGATGTTCCTACTTAACTATTTTTCTTAACTTAACTATTAGATTGATTTTTTAAAGAAGTTTAAAAATCAAAACTTAAAATACCTAAAAACCATTGTTGTTTTGTTTAATTTGATATTAATTAAGGAATGTGATATTCATGAATTACGGAATTTTCAGTAGGACAATAGTATTTTGTTTTATTTACTTAGTTGTGAAGTAACTACCAACTACAAACGTTTACACGTATTTTGAGAGACTTATAGTATAGTAGTCATATAATAATAATTATAAAGGATAATCGTCCCTTTTTTGTTAATTAAATATAATACTTAATTTATAAAAAAGATTTTTTATGCTCCTATTATTTCTTGCATGTCATTTTTCCTTTTTTTTTTCAGTATCGCAGACTGGTAACCACAAATCTGTATTAAAGCTGAATCTATGGTCACCCTAATCTAAGTTTTCGGCACCTTGCACCTGTAATCACTTTTGGGTGCCGCAGACGTGAAAAAGTAAACCGAAAAGGACAGGTGCGAATCCTTGCTCAGTGGGGGTTCAACTGTCCTGTCGAGTCAACCCATAACCTTAATTGATAGGAATCGTTAACCTTTAAACACACGCCTTCGTTTCCTACACATAAAATAATACCTCTTCGATTCTAATCTCAACTTTTTTCTTGGCTGTTATTTTATACGACGACGTTTGGTTAGCGATCGTTTTATTTTCGGGTGCTTCGGAGCAGCCGATAGATCGTTATTTCGTAATAAACAGTTCATTCTTTGTCATTCGATATTTTGGAGATGTTAAGACTCAGATAACTCAGAATCATCTTGGCGCCGTCGAATTGCTTGAAGATTCTTTGTCAAATTATCTAATTGTAAGGTGTGCACTTACTCGGAAACATTAAATTATATTTAATTTTGTAAGTTAATATATGTATTCTAGTGATTTTTCCTATTGTTAGTATTCGGTCAACAAAGTCTAGATCACTAAACTTAATGATAGCTTAACAAAACGTCTAATTTTTTTATGTTCCTAGGGGACAAAAAGGATTGAAATGCAGAATGGTTGGCCAGCGGTCTTTTTGTGAAAATTTAATTATACTGATATTTTTATCTACTTACCTAATTTTTACAGTAATTATTAAAATCAGAATTCTGCTTTGATAGATAAAAATTTACTGAAATCTGGAAGTTGTTGTAACTTCAACATGCATGGGACTTTTCTATTAGATAAATATCAATTGTATCAAAATAGTAGCAAATAGGTAGCAATTAATGAGTCACAAACTTCTTTGCTATATGACGAAGACGACCAAACATCCATGTGCACAAAAGATTTCATTTCACATGGAGAATATGAACGAAATACGTTACTGTAGGTCGTCTGTCCACCTTGTGGGTAGACGTCCTGCGCTACGCTTGCCGATCCGTATAAATATTACACCCAAATAAATCAAAATATTTGAGAATATAATTCTTGTCGTCAAATTAATGTTAGCTAATGATATTTCTTTCATCTTTGTATTATTGTACCTACGTGTAATTTTTACACTAAATTTTATTTAACCTAATTTGAAAAGTAATCTTTGGTATTTCTACATATATTTTTCAATATTTTTAATACTTTTCTTATTCAAAACTATTTTAAGGAATGTGTGTTTATTCCTTAAAATAAAACCTCGCAAAAGTGGACTATAATGGTCTTAATCGTCAGAGTAAGAACTTTATGAACCCAAGAATTCGAGTGAGGAGTTCGTTAATTAATATTGATTTATCTGATATGAAATAAATCAAGAGGCTCTTAAAAAATATTTGGTATGTAACCGATACCAATCATTTAGTTTGACATAAATTCGGTAGGATCCACATTAAACAACACTGTCCGGACGTTTGTCATCGACCCACAAAGTTATCTTCGGAGATCTGCCGAATGCCGTATTTTTAAACTCTTGATACAATGAATTTTGTCGGTAGAGCCTGTGAACAGATACTCGTACGTAGGTGTTTGTTAATTTTATTTATAAACGTGGTGTTTTAAAATAAAACGTTTAATTATTTAGTAAAAATAATAAAAATAATACTTATCTTTCTTCAAATCTTCTTTTCGAAATAACTAAAAATGTCGTTTTTTTTTTACTATAAATGCCAATTTTTTGTCCTTAAAAGAAGCTTGCTAAACCATTGTTTCCAGACATCTGACCTAAATTGATACTCAAAAAACGATCTTCGTCCGTAAGCCGATATAAAATCGTATTCGATAAACGGTGTCGCATTTGCTAACACAAAAAAAAATGAAGAACTGCCTAGAAGCGCTTGGATTTCCAATTCTTTAGTGCCTTTTTTCTTCGCGCGGTCACCTCTACTAAATGGACCGAACAGGTGCATTTAAAGCTTTTTTTGATATAAAAAAGTCTTTTGATCGTAAATCGTTTAACTAACAAGGGCATTCTTGGGCATTTTTTCAATATGACTGAGGAATTAACTTTTTCGAAACTTCATTAAAATATCAACAAATCATAATATTGGAGTAACTATGAGGTATACCATGCTATAATCAACAGCGATATTTTAAGTTCTCTCTGAGTGAGAAGTTTTAAATCACTTTTTACTTTTAGGGTTAATTTTAAGATTATTTGATAAACTTAATAATAAGTAGTATAACTACTTTTTAGTTGTATGATACATACATTGTACAATACATACATACTTGGATAGTTGAAATTAATGAAGATATCTAGGTACTTAGGTACTTCGGGATTCCGCCCAGCATACGCTGGAGGACTGCCCTGCTTGAGCGTCCGAGCGTCGAGTCCTGGTCGATCAGATCAGGCGTGATCTGTCCCCGCCAGCAGTAGTCGCGGCTATGCTTGTGAGTGAGGATGGCTGGAGGGCCGCGGTCTCCTTCTGCGAGGCAGTAATGCTTCAGAAGGAGGCGGCGCCGGGGTGCCGGCAAACGAAGCCGATAACTCGAGCGCTGCCGGGTTTGCCCCGGTGGTGTTGCTGATCGCATCCCTAGGAGATGCCCTCCCGTAAAGTGGGGGGCATAGCGGAAGAGGGCCCTGGTGCGCTTATGCGAGCCCAGGATCCTCCTGCTGCTGTGGAAGACCGCCGCTAGGTTTTAGTGGGTATAACTCCCTCATTAAGGGGAGGGGAGTCCCACATAACCACACCGTCCCCCCAGACGGTCTGTGTATGCGTAACGCATTTCCTAGCGTCAAAAAAAAGGTACTTAGGTACTTACTTAATATTATTAACGCATAAGTAGGTATAGCAGAAAGTAGATAATACCTACGTAAATTGATAAAATTCTGTCGTATTATACGACATTTTTATTTAACATACCTATTTATTTGAGGTGTTAATAACCATTCTCTATGAATTATAATATTGATCATTATAATTATAATATTGATCATATATTTTTCTACATGGCTAGTTAATAGTTACTCGTAGCTCAATAGAAAACACGATGTCCTTTAATTCTCACTCTATAACTTTAACTACCGAGTATTTTAACGACAAAGCCAAATGATATTCTCATTATACAATTAGTTGAGTTAGAAGTCATCTCCTCTTAAAATTTAATAAATTAGGTATTGATATTATTTTGAACAACGTTAACATTAGTACCCCTAAACAAAACATGCGCCAAATTTAAATTACCCAGTCGTAAGGCTCCACAATCCATTGTGGAATTCGAAGCGAACTTTGATATGATCGACAATTTATCTTACAGAATCGATGTTTCGATAAATAGGTAGGTTCGATAGGTAAAACTCCTATCGGATAAAGGTGTTACGCCTTTTCTCTCCGCCAGGTGGCGGACAGGCAGACAATAACAAAAATAAAAAAAAATAAAAAAATAGGAAAATAAATAAAAGAGGTTTTACAATATTAGGGTTTAATTAAAAAAAAAACTACAATTTAATTAACACAATACAAATAAAGAAAAGAAAGAAGTTATGCTATGGTGTACCAATTATCGATCGGCTTGTGCCGAGCTATGACAACTAACTACATAGCATAAAGAGTTAAACCAGGGGTTTGTGGAGAATGAAAGTGAGACTTACCTACCACCGAAGGAGAGCCGTATATGGAAAGGTAGCCGTCTAAAGTAATTCTAGTCACCGTATAAAAAATTAATCCAACTAATAATAAAATAAAAAAATGGAAACGCCAAACTTTGAGATGACCGTAGCTACTCCGGTATCGACCGAGGTATCTGGACTGGGTCGACGAGCTGAAGAGGCTCAGCGGTTCCTCGCGGAGACTCGAAGCCCGACCCGACGCAGGCAGATACAAGCCAGTCCGTGCGTATTTGCTTGCTCGAAGCTCAGTGAGCACGGTTGACGTCTCGTTTAAAACGTTGAAGTATTTTCAAGAATTTTTGTATATAAAAAAAAAACCTCCTGAAATGATCGAAGAGACGCCTTAGAATATTGTCTGAATTCCATGCAATTCCTACGGATTACTCGTTGAATCGTTTCAGGTAAAAAGTTAAGTTAGGGTAATTAGAAAAATAAGTAGCTGGCAAAGGGAAATAAATCAACTAATTACAAGGGAACAGTACAAAAGATTGACATCTTCACGGATTAACCGTGGCAATCGATGGCGATCGGTACAAAATATAAAATAGAAATAAAATCAGGCCGATGCCATCGTTAAAAAATAATAATAATACACCAACCGATTGTCGGCATAAGGGGTGCACTAAAATTAATAAAAATATATCCTCTGTCTGTATCATCTCCTGAAGATTGTGATTAACTAAAATAATAATAAGCTAAGCCAGAAACAAACAAAGAAATTAAACACCCTGTCAACCAAAATTACAAAGTTAAAATTTAGAAAAAAGGGGAAAGTAATTATGACTAGCAAAATCACTTACCAAATAAGATTTGGAGGTTTTATTTGTAAATGAACAGCCTTTGCAAAGAATGTAAGGAATTAAATCAAATCAGAAACTGCACAATCAAAATCTCGACGGTGCGATGGCTTGAAAAACGGACAGCGCTAGCTCCCAACAGGCTTCCTTCGTGAAGATCTAGGCCGGAAAGAGCCTTTCACCCACCGTCAGTCGCTTTTAAACACAATTTCTATATTCTTCCCTACACTTTTTAAAAAAAAAATAGGATCGGTCTATTCCGCTACTGATATCATTCAGAACCAACCTGTCACAGAGTAACGCCGCACTACAGCCCTTCCAGACAGTTCTATGCATACATAAAAAAAGGCATTGCGCAGGCCACAGACTATCCGAAAGTGCTGCAATGAGCGCACTTTGAGCGCTAAAAGGACATTGACGCGACCTCTGGGGTCGAGTAGCGAAATTATGAAGACGAGGCTGCCATTAGCAAAAAATAAATGTTACAAAGGGAATTAAAAAAAAGGAATACTCTTGTTTTCGGTTTTAAATTAATCTTTTTATAATAAATCAGAGGCGTTTAATAACAACCATCGTTAAGCGGATTTCAGTCAAAAGTTTTATTCTTACACTCATGTAGTCACAATAAAGGTATAAAATAAACTCACAGTATAGCAAAAGCCGTATTAAGTAATAACGTGAATGGGCAATAAAACTTTATAAGAATAAAAGTAAAGCTTAAGTAAGGCTTCTAAGCACAGTATAGTGAAAACAAAGTAGGCAAACTAAAAACAAATATATTTTTTTACGCTGTGTAGTCTCGACTCAATTTCATAATACCTTTATGCATTATCGAGTTTGTCTTTGCTACTTTTGTAACTCATACTGTGTACATCAGTGGCGCTTCCAATTATTTTATTGAGGAACCAAGACAGACAGGTTGATCGCGTCGCCTATAAATACATGCAACAACAGGGGGCAATGATGTTGACTCCAATATGGAAGGGATATTGTTCTCTAAAGGAACACATTTAATTTAATTAATGTAATTAGAATGGGCACACAGTACCTTAACATTATGTGCTAATTCTATTAAGACAGATACTATACTATATTTTAATTCGGCAATTTATGTATACGTATGTATATCAAATATTGTTCAAATCCGTGAAGCAGTTAATAAACGAGTAACCTACTAAAACATTCCATACGTATAAACTTTCACATTTATAATATTAGGGATAATTTTTTTGCTGATTGTGATTTATACCACTCTAGCTGGTACTCGCGACTTCGTCCGCGTTGAAAAATAAAAATATATATAAGCAATATAACGCTTAACCTCTTGTTGCTATTACACTTTGACCAGGCGTTAGTTTATTATTTTATTTTAAATTATCCTTTCCGGAACAGTACTTTTTTCTGAGTGAAAGGTACCCTATGTCCTTTCCTGTATACCTGTGTGTGCAAAATTTCATAATGATCAGTCTAGTAGTTGAGTCGTGAAAAGGTAACAGACAGACAGAGCTAGTTTCACATTTATAATTTAAATATATGATACGTATATAGTATAATTATATAGCATGGACTATGGACTGTTATTCATTGTGACAATACTGTCTCAATCAGATTATTAAAATAAGAGTTTGTAACTTTAATCACTGGTATTCTTCGATATGGTGTTCACATTGTACAATAGGGCTTAAAGTACATGTTGCTTGTTGTCGGTAGTCTTTAATGTCGTGTAGATGTCTAGATAAAAGTATAAGAGACACGGTGGGCAGTGACACACCTTGGCGGTCCAGCTCGCCTTAGTTGTATTATCTAAAGAGGTGCTCCGTATCAGAATCGATATGGTGGAAGAGATAAGCGTTTTGATCCAGTTCGGTTAAGTGCACTGGCTTTTGTCAAGTGTGGGAACGTTTTGGCCACCATAACGCATGAAAAAATATATATTTCTTTATTGGAACGCAAATTTTATCAACTCGTATCTCGAGTAGGTACATAAGTAATCCTGTTAAAAACTAAATATTTTTAAAAATAATAGTACCTTCTTAATAGGAGACTGTCAAGAAATATTAACAAGAGTGCGGATTTGATCTAATTTGTGGCTAAGGGATTACAGAGTTCATTCCTCAATACTTATCTTATCCCATACACTAAGCTTTTTACTTTTCTATACCTTTCTCTGTGACTAACAGCTTCATGGACTGCAAATGCTGCATACCTAGAGCTGTAATTTTGTAGTTGTATATCCCATTTCTACGTCCCGTCTACCTATCGTTAACATAATTACGAACATAATTTAATTTAATGGTGGAGAGAGTATTTTGAATTATAATAAAACAATAACTTTGTGTCAACTTCAGCCTGAAGCTATGTAAAATTAAAATAACTAATATCGAGTGTGTATTAATAATTGGAAACAGTGGTTAAAATTATATTTTTATATGTTAAAGTCGTCAGACAGACTGACGGTCAATTTATTGTAAGTGGCTACCGTCGCCTATAAAACAAGCAATGCCAGGGATTAGGAAGGGATAGGGAAATGGGCTCTGGCATGTCTTACTCACTCACCGAAACACATGCTGTTATTTCACTGTCGTTTTATGTAAGAGGTTGGTTACTGTCGCCAGACAAGCTGCCCAAACGACTGCGAAACGCAATGTGGCCATCCACTACTTTTAAGATCGAGACCAGAGCCAACTATAACAATTTATTTTAACTTATCCAAGTTACATATATTTATCTACATTTCATCAAAATTTAAATAAAAAGAAAGAAAAACTTAATATAAGCTTTATTATATATGTAGAGATAACTCTACACATGTTAGAAAATATAACTCACCCCTATTTAATAGCAAGGAAGTTATTTATACGTTACATGATAGTAATAAATTCAATACCGACAGTGACGGGCAGACAAGGATCGTAGTGACCGATTCATTAGACGTAATGACATGCTTCGTTAATCCGGTACAATGGACCATTCTCCTCAAAATCTATGTGTTATGTATTCAAATAGACATTTATAGTTATAATGTCCGGAACCCTAGATACAACATATCCAGCGAAAACCCGGTCAAATCAAAATTACCACTATAAATAGTAAAATTTGATGAGTCGTATCTCAATTTGTTTAAGTAGGTACGGTACACTACATACTTACATGCATATAAATTACTTTAATAAAATTGCCTAAATCATGGACAGTTATTTATAATATAGTTATTTCCACAGAGACGTGTGGTATTTTACATTAGTATGCTTCGGATTAACTGCTATAGCAAAGTTACAGTCAAGTTCAGACAAATTTAAAGGAAAAATATAATTTACTGTGACTTCACAACACGTTTTTATAAAAAAAAAAATGTGTATTGAAACATGAACTGAAACTTTCATACCTTAAAATGAGGTGTGGACACGACCGTGTGTTTTGCGTAGGCAAAACACACGCTGGCATTTAGGCAGGCATCTAACAAGATCGTCGTCATTTAAGTCAAGTAACACTTGGCGGATGCCGCCGCAATTAAAGGAACAATGAAAGTTCTAAATTACATCAAAATACATTAAACCAATTAATTATAGTAATGTAATATTTTCTATTAAGCGTGTTGTATTAGGTATAGTAAATCCAACGAATTCAAATATTCCATATATATCATATATTTGAAAGAAGGGAACACAGCAATTATTAAGGCTAAGTGAATTCACGATACTCGTCATGTAAGTATTGTCTTATTAAAGTTAAGATTGAAATAAATTGAAACGACATTGAACTTGGTTATTAGCGAGATATTATTGCACGATACCAAATTATTTAGAGCCATATCTGGTTAGATACCCACGAGAAAAGAAAGCCTTTCGTAGGGCTTTTAATATTGGTCATCTCGTTCGTGACTCAAAAATGTTTGCGTTAATTTTTCTGAACCATACCGTAGAACGTCAAGTATGACGAGTCGTGTTATTCTTTATGAAACAATCAATTAAAGAGTAGGAGAAATCTGGACTAGATACTATCTTACCTCTGTCGGCATATACATTTATCGTAAGGTCAGTAACGAGACTTTTAAAATAGAGGAACCAACAATTTCGATACTTGGGAAGAAATACACCTTTTGACGGTTTTTTTCCATCAATCCAATCGAGTAAGTGATTAATTTAGTTAAAGTACAATATCTAATGTTTCGGTTTAGTTATAACATTAGATCTAATAATTAACCCTTGGACTTGACAAAGCAGCGCTAATTTTGTCGGTTCTGAAAAAATATTCCGGGTTCGATTCCTGCATAGAAAAGCAGTCTATTGTAGTTTGGGGCTGACCTAGTGTTGCCCAAATGCAAGACCAAGACGAGACTTAGCCAGTCTTGGTCTTGTTCTTGCGTCAATATACCTAGTCTTGGTCTTGGTCTTGGTATTGCGCTCACAGTCTTGGTCTTGGTCTTGTTCTTGCAGCAAGAGTCTCGCAAGTCTTGCAAGTCTTGCAATCACCTATTATAGTCCAATCAAATAAGGCTTTAAATCGAAATTTGTTGTAAGTATAGGAATTTTTTTGACCCCTTCTTGAGGGTTGTTTACAAAAAAACTCTTACTAATCGTTTTTAGATCTTTCAAAGAAATACATACATAAAAAAATCCGGTATTTATCTCAAAATTCGGTTTTAGAGGGCCATTTTCTTGGACTAAAATTAAAATTGTTGTCATTTTTTATTAACAATTGAAAAAAAAAAACAAATTTATATTTTTCTAAGTAAACGAAAAAATATATATTGAAAATTAATTAATATTTCAGCTCGCTATGATTTTTAGTTCCATATTTCAACCCTTAACTTCAAACCGCCCTAACTCTGTTATTTTTAATAATAGAAAAAAGTCTATAAATCTTTTTTATATAAAATTTCCTGCTTTACAATTTTTCTTAATAACTTTTTGTTCTAGCACTTACCATTTTTGAGTAATCTTGAAACCCTTGCTCGGGGGTTTAGAAATATTTTTTTTGAAAAAAGTTTTTAAATACTGCAAAGAAGAACATATCACAAATTCCTGTACTTACCTCAAATTTCGATTTAAAGCCTTGATTGGACTATTAGCCTATTGCCATTATTAAACACGTTAGTTTACATCTTAGACAAGGTAACAATAGGTACATTTTGAGCTTAAATAAAGGTCAACCAAATTAATAAAATTAACTAGACAATAAGTATTTTAAAGACTTTGTGAAGTGATAGGCCCTCACCTTATATGGAATAGAAGAGTTGTAGAATAAAAATAATTTATGCAATTTACAATTTATTTAAATAAAAAACAAAACACAAATTAGCAATAGCTTTGACATGATGCAATAGTTCACTTTATATTAATTCTTTTGACCAAGAATTAATACAAAGTAACCATCTGGCTGACTCATCACTTAACCTATTTCTATGTTTTCTAATTACTAACGATGCTTCAGAAAATAATCTCTCAGCAGGTACTGAAGTTGCAGGTATAGAAAGAAAATCACGAGCCATCTTAGATAAAATCGGATATTCCGTCTCATGCGTCCTCCACCACTCTAAAATGTCTTCCGAGCTGGCGGCTCTTGGTTTACTTAAGTACTCCTCCAACTCGTCAATAACTAAGCCTTGAAGACCATGGTCAAAGTAAAAACTAAATTTGCCCAAATGCAATACTACATTAGGTCATCATTTTTGTATAACAAAGTTAATAAAGAAATATATATATATGACAAACTATACTCCAAATGTAAAAAACTTATCACGGATTGGCTTAAAACTAAAAACTACGACGAAATAGAAGACCTGTTAATACTAATACAATAAAAACACACACGCACCGCACAAGCACACACACACACACACACACACACACACACACACACACACACACACACACACACACACACACACACACACACACACACACACACACACACACACCACACACACACACGCACGCACACACCTCTATTTAAATATTATATATATTGTTAGTACTAGCTTTTATGGAAGAGCGAAGGCTCCTGGCACAGGCTTCCGCTTAAAAGGAGTCTTCAATCATTGTTATTGTAAAAACTATTTTTCAAACAATAAACATTTTTCATTTTTTTCATTTTCCATATAAATATTATTTTTAAAAAATAAAATAAAAACCTTTATAACTATCAAAAGCTTAATTTTATATTGTTTTGACGTTAATGAGTAATTAAGTACATATAAATGTTTCAAATGAACAAATTATTTTAACTTGACTTTGACTTGTTAATTTAACGAAGATGTAATTTTAGTAAGTATTTCATTTTAATTATTTATTTATTTTTATATATTATATTTGGTATAATCCACTTTTATTAATTTTTATAAGTAACACGGGCACATACATTACTATTATACAGACACAGTTATAAATATCTGCATCCACTCCACGGATCCCTTGTCCTGTTCTAGCTTCGTGTAAGCGGACACCACTGCGGAATATATTATATTGTAATACTGCGGTTACAAACTTTTTTTAAAATGAAACCAAGTACACGCGTAATATTGCGGATTGTTATGCCAGTGTTATTTTCTAAGGAAAAGGCCCACCCATAAACATCAATGATTATGAAACATGTAATTATAAACACCGCCGACCGACCAATGGTTTATATCGCGTAAAGTAAAAGAGCTTAGCCATCATATTAACTGGCGCAAAAACTGTTGCTACCTTGATATACTCGACTCGATGAGTTTTAAATTTTGCTGAATAGAATATAAACCTAAGAAGACTATATAAATACTTATATCGGGAGTAATATAAACTTGATAAGTACCTACATACATAATGTTTGTATAATTTTATTGGTTAGGTACAATTTTTATCACTAACATACTAAACATGATGCACAAGGGCAATTATCAGTCATGCCAAAATTTCATTTCATACGTCTGTAAGCTGTCTTAGTGCTTTAGTTTCAAAAGTTATTAAGAGTCAACGACTTGATAAAGGAATGAATTTGAAAAACTACGAAGGTTTTCGTACCCTACACCCCTCTGTACCTACTATCCTACCTACAAGATTTCTGTCGTTGTCTTTCAAATGCATTAAAATTCATTAATTAATTAGGTAAGTACCTACCAATGTTATACAAGTTAAAGTTAATTAAACAAGAGCATGAACAAGAGCGTAGGTATGAACTTCGTAGGTATGAAAATAAAATTGAAATAGGTATAATTGTTTTAAAGAGATAGGTACAGAAAAGATACATTTTTATCTTCATCCAGACGGCAGACGCGGACGAAGTTAGTCTATAATTTAATCAGATACCTATGTAAGTAGGTAGGTAAGTACCTACCTATCCAGTATCTACGCGGACCGGACACGTCCACAACATGAGCGTCATGATCACGAAGATAGCTGTTCGTTTACTTGAATTAAGATAAATTTTCATTAAGTAATAATTATGCCAATCTAATATAGGTATAATTATTACCTATACCAATCGTACTTTACGTAAACAAAGACGCGGGCAAAACGTAATCCATACTTTAATATCATAAATGTGAAAGTAACTCTGTCTGTCTGTTACCTTTTCACGCCCTAACTACTCAACCGATTATCATGAAATTTCGCACAAACGTTGTCAGGGATACCTACAAGAAAAGACATAGGATAGGTACTTTTCATCCAGAAAAAGTACTGTTCCGAAGGGGTGTTCTAATAAAAAACTTTTTATTTTTCTACGCGGACAAAGTCGCGGGCACTAAATAAACTATATAAATAACACAACATAATCAAGTATGCAATTGATTTGGTTAAAACCTACTACCAATATTACTTACATAGTATTTGGTTAAAACCATGTTAAAACTGATTATAACTCGCTAAATTCTTTTTAAATAAATTCATAAACATGTTAAAAGTTGAATCAATTTTGTGTAGAATCTAGAAAGAGAACCGACAAAAGTTGCCGCTTTATGACAGTGCAAACGAATTTACCCTTTAAACCGTAGATATTTAGGGCGTCATTAGCTACACAAGGAAGCTGTGAGGCAAGCATGTAAAAAATAACTTTGAACTGGAATTTTCACCGCGCGTATTTTTGTTGAAAATTAACTTAAGTGCTCATACTTTTAAGAACTGAATTTGCTTACACATACCAATACAACTACGCAATTGCGGCGAAAATCAAATAGTCAAAAGTTGTTTTTACTACCTATTCTTGATTTGATGTCTTCTTAATATTAAATTTTTAAATGTAATGAAATCATCTATATGAAATAAGTATTATGTACTTATGTAATTACTTATGTATTTACTATTTACTTTTTGTTTCAAATGCATTAGTCTATTCTTTTGGTTAGATTATAATGTCAGATCTATGGCTTTATAATTTATGGATAAATATTTTAATATTTAAAGTAGAGCCAAATTATTGAGATACAAAAGTTTATTCACCTTAGTTGAACTGACAATCTATTATCTCTTTCTATGTTTTATCTATTTGACACAAGATAGAATAATATTCAAGGACAACCCGGACATCGCCGCGCTAAAGCCCTGCATAAAAAAAAATGACCTTGCGGTAACTTTGTTTGCATTTGGTATCGCTTCTCAATGGCCCTAGATTATTTCCTCCATCGACGGCACCTAAATTTTTTTTGAACTATATTTTCCGTCATCAAAATTTATATTTTGTTATAAACTTGTACCTATCAATAATATTAATATTATACCTATTAATAGATCTGTCGGCACGAAATATTTTCATTGTCAATTAAATAAATGTGTCGCCAGGTATGAATTAACAAATGAATGTCAATATGTATCTAAAATAATAAATGTATTATCAAAAAAATCGTAGTTTGTCCTATGAATAAAACTTTGTTGTGAAAATAATAGATTTGTCCCTTAAATAATAGCTCCGTACTAAAAAAAAATTGGTAGATCTGTCAGCAAATAAATCAATTATCGTATCGTCGCCAGATTATGACTTCCTTTTATTTATTTTGTCTCCAGTACACAGTAGTTATATTTTATCTTTTCAGTTATCAAATAATACAATTCGTTACCAATAACAGTTCAGTTTATAAATTCATTGAAAAAATGTTTAATTAAAGGGGCGGAGCAAAATTCTATTAGAAATTTACGTAAATTATACTATTATAATTTACGTAGTAATTTACAGGATGTAAATATAGTAATACAATACCTATGATGTATAATGAACTAGCTGAGTCCGCGGTTCCGCTCTCGTGGACTCAGTGGTTTGATATAAATTGCAAGACGCAAGAGTCTTGCAGGCTTAGTCTTGTTCTTGCTTAAGTCTTGCAGGGTCAGTCTTGGTCTTGGTCTTGCTACAATTAGGCAGTCTTGGTCTTGGTCTTGGTCTTGCAAAAATGCAAGAACAAGACCAAGACTGCAAGACTTGCAAGACTTTTGGGCAACACTAGGCTGACCTATTGGTCAGCTATGCTTTTCAGGAAAAAAAAGGAAATATAAGTAAAAGCCTTTCTTGATAATGATAATGTCCTCTAACAGTAAGAAGTTAATTTCCTCCTATAACAATTGATTTATAGAAAATAAAACCAATAAGACATACTAGTGTCAATATCTAATATTACCTATCAATATTAATAATAAATCTGTAAGGGTCGGTCATAGAGTAAGCTACTTTGTTTTCAAAGATATCGTGTCTATAGGCTCTATACATAATACTAAAACTAAATTGACGATTTTTAGAATTTTTTTCTGTATGTATGTATGTATGTTCCTCCATAACTCTGAAACGAATTAACTGATTTTCATGAAACTTGGTAGATAAACATTTGGACGTACGGGACACAGGATAGGCTACTTAATATTTTTCAACGCGGACGAAGTCGTGGGCACCAGCTAGTATGTATATATTTTATGCAAATATTAAAATTTAACTGGTGTAAAAAACACAAAAGTTAAATTAAACTACGTTTATATGGACAAATTGGCCGCCCACCTTTGTCTTATGTTAAAATGTTTAACTTTTTTATTGTTTAAGTTTAAAATATCAAAATTATTAGATTGTCTTCCAAAGCGGTATGTTTTAGTTCCGAACGTCGTCGAAGCATCCCAAGTATTGTCAGTAATTTAATTGAAACAGCAGGGGCCAAGCCAGGCCACAGACCACAGTGAAAAACTTACTGCCCAAAACACAGGAAACAATGTTTTGTGTGAAAAAAGAGAACATGAACTATCCACTACTTAATTGCCTTCATATAGTTTAATTAGAAATCGTTCATATACTCGTAGTACGTTATTAATGTTAGTGGATAATATTTTAAAATTAAAATTACTTTTGTGTTGAAACATGATGAAATATGTACAGAACTGATTGTTATCAATGAGGTTATACAATATTTATTAGTTTAATTTTTCTTTGAAGCGAACTTTTTAATACCGGATCAAATAATTTTTATGATATTAAAAGTAACGGCGTGTTTTGTTTTTCAGCTTTTGTTGCTGATATTTTGAAAATAAAACAAATATGCTAAGATATATTTGCGACGATCCAAGCTAATATTCAGGCAAACTAGAATATCCATATGTCTCATACTTATTGCACTTTATAATTACACAGTATAATGCTATAAATTTAATATATATAAAATGGCATATAGAGAGGGTTATAATAATATTGCAATATCATCCTCTCCAGCAAATAATTTGTAACACTGCTACTAAGGTTCAACGTTATGTGCAGGTTTTACAATATTTGTCTGAATTACTGTACCACGGTAACCACCTATCATTTAGTGTATCATTATGTAGCGTCAGCCTTCACATAAAAAAAAACTGTCCATATTGAGGTCCATATCTTAAGCAAAATTTCTTTAAACGAATTAAGATAAAATTAACAAAAGCTTAAATTTGGAACTTTAATATATTTTTATTGCAGGTATTATAATAAACTTTCGAAATATATATCTAATCGTAGGCTTTATTATTATGAATGCTCTCAAATTGACCTTTTACAACTTTGACGATTTTGATTAAACTCAACAATGACCCATATTAATTTGACTTAATAAAGTCACGCAGATGTCTTCTTCAGAAAAAAAGTTCAGAGATAAAATTCTTCAGAAATATTTGTATAGACGAATGCAACGTAAAAACACTTTGAATGTAACGACATCACACCACAGCTAGTAGGTAATTATAGTTTACCGAGTGACATTCAGAGAAGACAAAATAAAAAAAAAACGTAAAATAATAGGGGTTAAAGTATGAAATTGCCGTTTTATTGTAATAGGTACTTCGAATTGACATAGAACCTTCATGGTTTGAGATTTTTGAGTGAAACTTTTTTCATACGGTACCTATGTAGTTCTTCTTTTAAAAAATGTGCAACATTCGATTATCAACTTTCAGTTGTTTTTTTTATTCAGCTTAGACAATAAAGATGGATACTTCGAAAATTCGTGTGATTTTTGAATACGAGTTCCGACGCGGAACTAACGCGGCAGAAACAGCTCGCAATATTAATGTTGCGTTTGGAGAGGGGACTGCTAATTAACGCACTGTGCGATTTTGGTTTAAACGCTTTCGTGATGGAAACTTCGATTTGAAGAACGAACCACGTGGAAGACCGCCCACACAGGTGAATAACAATGATTTGAAAGAGATGGTGGAAGCCGATCTGAGCCAAACTACCCAGGAATTAGCGGCATGGTTTAACGTTACCTTACCAACAACATTGACTCATTTGCGTCAAATCAATAAAATAAAAAAATATGAAAAATGGGTGCCTCATGATTTGACTGATCTGCAGACTCTACAGGAACTGCAATTAGAAACCATTCGTCACCCTCCGTATTCGCCAGACCTTGCTCCAACGGACTACCATTTTTTTCGTGATTTGGACAATTTTCTGCGTGATAAAAAGTTTTCTTCTCAGGAGGCAGTGCAAAATGCTTTCACACAGTTTGTCGAATCCAGATCACCAGAGTTCTATCGCAAAGGCATAAATGAGCTTCCTATTAGATGGCAGCAATGTATAGATAATAATGGTAATTATTTTGATTAAATAAATATGTTAAATAAAAAAAAAAACGAATTTTTATTTTTCAGTACAAATCGGCAATTTCATACTTTAACCCCTAATAAAAAGTAATATAAACGATATCGTTTCTCGCTAAAGTGAGTCTATAAAAAGACTTGAAATATAAAACTTAAAAAAGCATTGTGTGAAAAATGTAATTACTAAAATGGAACAGACACTCGATGTCGCACGTACCGTAATTAAAAACCTTCACCGACAGCTGGATATTGAGAAAACAACAAAGAAGTTAAATAGTATAAATTGCATGCAGTAAAATAAACTAATTATAAATGAATGAAAAAGAAACAAGGGAGGCGACCTTTAAATACTATAAATCAGTTTTTGTAGTACCAAGTATATTTCTTTGTAATGTGGACAGTTAGAGACAAGAAAGCTTGGTAAACACACAACTATGGTAGGGCAGTTAAAAGAGAATTTATTGTTAATCATGGTCGTAGAGGCTTCATTCTCGTAAATCTTACTGTAATAAGAGTAGTTTGATGCAAGATGTTACCTGATAAGTAACACAGCGGAAATAATTGGAAGGTTTTATGGTTTAGAAAAATCTGGTGAAGTGGATTTGAACAGCGCGATTATGTTGTCATTTAAACGATATATATTTAAATTTTTAGTGTTGCTAAAGGTGTAATTTGTAATGAGACTTTATTTGTCGGTGTTAATTTAAATTTGTTTATGTGAAACTCTTGCTTAGTAATGGCGGAATTGGTTCTGGTCACTGAGCATGTTTTAAAATTAGAATTTGTTAGTATGAGAGCGGACTTGATGGGATTTTGTGGGCTTCGTCGCTATGTAATTGCTTTTGTTCGTTGAATAATCTGGAAAGCATCCAAGTTTAATTAAATTTTGTCCTTTAGATTTTAAAAATCTAATGTCTTTGGACATTAGATTTTTAAGAATCTTTTAAATTTATTATTTTATTCAAACTAATAAAAATGTTCATGTGATTTTATTGGTTTTATCACTTCATAGCAACGTAATTCTAAAATGTTATAACTCCTACAACCACGTGAAGTGTGCCTGACTGATGTAATAAAAAATGGGAACATTAACTTTAAGATAATAAATTTTTAATATCAGTGTGTTATAACACTAATAAAATTTAAGAATTAGTAATCCGGGGTACAAGCATAACATACAATCAAGTTAAATTCGAAACGATTCTGGTAATAAAATTTTTGTGACTCTTTCAATATGTATCTTGTCAACAACGATCCAAATGGTTTTGTTATTCGACATTCCTTAATTTATCGTGACATTTGTTATTTTACTTTAACGATCATTAGCCACTAATTTGAAATTTACTACAACTCATTTCAGCGTTACAAAACATATTATTTAAAAAAAAATTCTATAGTGGCTGTGAAAGTTAAATCAATTAAGACAATATTACACATTTACACGTTATATGCCGTTTTACGTAAAATAAAAAAAAATGGAACCCCTTTTTTAGAAAATTGGGGGAACAGAGGATCCTTCTATGGTCGGCAACGCACTTGCAGCACCCATGGAGTTGCTTGTGTTATAGGCGACGGTAGCCACCTACCATCAAATGGACTGTCAGCTTGTCTATCGAACTTAACGTAAAGAAAAATATTTGTGTGTTTTAAGGCAATGGTGTTCACCTACCATTAACATTAACTAATAATGTCAATTTCTATTAACTATATTATCTATCTACACATTTGATTATAAATTTAAATCTTAAAGTGGTTGCAATTGTAAAATTCAAATTTGCATTGGTGTTTTGACAGTCCCTTCAAGTTATTGCTTTATTGTATTGCGTCGCAACACCAATACAATAAAAACACAATGTACGTTTATACGCAACTAGCTAACTGTGAAATCTCATTCGCACAGCCAGCAAAGTCTGTGCGAAGTTGCAAATAAATATCCCAATGATTATTCACTTGGTATGCGTTGCTGTTACGCTGTAACAACCAGATTTTGTCGAATAAATATAAACTTTAAGTTGATATTACTAGGTTTGAAAATTTCTCGACACTAACACTGAATATGTGGTATTAACGGTGTCAGAATGTATGTATACAAAGTGCTTTTGAAGTTTAAAAAGAAAAAAAATAACGCATCGTGCAACGGCGGCGGTGTGATGAGACGCCACAGCTTCGTTTATAAATATTTATTACCTAATTATCGAAGTCTTGTTTAACACCTTCAATGGTTTTTAACTTTTAGCCAGAGGCTAACAGAAACCAATATAATTTTTATTTAAAACTGTAAGTAATGAAATCGAACTAATGTTTTAATTTTTAAAACGTGTTAACGTAGTAATAAACATGTCAGTTACCTATCATTCTGTCTTGTCGTGGTTGGATATGCGAAGTGTTAATTTTGTGAGATTTTGTAATGAGATGTTCACATTTAAAAGAGCTAAGTCATAAGTTTGTTGTATTTTTTACACTCAAATTGGCTGTTGCGAATACATACAAGAGCTTCTTTTCTTTATCTGTTCATATCTATGCCTTTTAAATATATTAATGAAATATCTATATTATGGAAAGAAATGTTACTTTTATTGCAACATAATAAGGTTCAAAATGAGAAGTGTTCTTAATAATTCTACAGCAAACTATCGTTTGTTGTTTTAAATAATGTAATCCGATTCAATTTAATATGGTGTTCGTAAACTCGTTTCCTGTCGTCTCTCGTGCTAAATTATCAAAATGTGACGCTTTATCTCAAAAGAACAGCAGTTTACACTTAAACAAGTGTCGGTGACACTATCGGCTTAAAATTATGCGTTTAGTCACCTTATTAAATAAAGCTTTATCAACAACGTCGTTCGACCGTGTTGACCATAATGCGGAAAGAACAATATGGATGTGGCGTCGCTTTACCGGAAGATAAGTTTGTTTTTATCATTGTTTTTCCAAAGGAAAACAATCATGACGCTCCATTTACCATATGGAATATCACAGGGCCTCCAAGGGAACTGTAAATCTTGATTGGATAAAGGATAAACTACAACGAGGACCTGGATGAATTAACTTTGGCATCCCTTAATCATGTTGGCGCTGGAAAAAAAGTACATGCATTATTTTGAGTGTAATTCGATAGGATTATTTCGTAATTGTGTTGCCTTGATAGGTACTACTGTCTATATTGATAGGATAAAAGATAATCTACAAAGAGGACCTGGATGAATAAGCTTTGGCGTGCATTAATCATGTTGGTTTTGGAAAATAGATTTCGAGTGTTATTTGATAGAGTGGTTTCGTTTGACACGTATACACGTTTTGCTGTACTACTACTACTCGAGTACATGTTTTGTTTATTATTTTTAACTTAATCAATTAATCTCAAACAAAACAACCCAATCATAATGACTTAGGGGCACACAAGGGGAGTGGCAGTGGTACTGTCGCTTAAATAGGATAAATATTAAAGTACAACATGAAGATGAAGGAAGTACGATGTTATTTCGTGATCTTATGTAAGAAAATAAATACAGCTAGCTTCCATATAGTTCATATGCTTTATACTTTTACATAGATCCCGTATACTTATTGACTGCGAATGACAGTGCACTCACATCTATTTATTTTCTTTATAATTTATATTACCAGATAATTTAAAAAAAGAAAACAATAATATCATATTTATAAAAAAATTGAAAAAAATGCTAAATAGTAAATGTTACTATAATACTAAAGAATATTTTATAGATCATATAATTATTTAATGTAAATATATGTAAATATTATTTATTTTTAATCTAAAATTTAATTTAAATAAAATAAAATATTTTTTTACTTATATATATATTTTACGCTTCCTCTCTCCTAGTCCCTTAAGTTGCATGCCCGACAGGGCCCATAATACTGGTCTTTTATATATTTTTTAACATCTTTGTATATACATTATGGTTTAGCAATAAATGAATTGAATTGAATTGAATTCTTACAAATTTATTTATTTATAATCCAGAAGTTACAAAATCAATATTTGTTTTTGTAAACTAAAAACTTAATTTATATATACTTAGTTGTTTTTACTGTTGATACTTATTAGTGTAGGAATACTAATATATACAAGGCTTTCTTTAATAACCTTAATTTAACGGAGATTTAACTTCCTAAGCCATGTCCATGTTAGTATTATAATACATGGCTACAGATAAGAACACTTTAGAACCGAGAGATTACTAGAAATTTATTCAATAGGTTGTGGAGGTTATTGTAAGAAACTTCATGTACGTCAACAAAATAGACGCGTTTGAATTTATTAAATGCGATATTTACATAAAAATTTATTTTCGTTTAATTAAGATGTTCTTCGACTATTATAAAAATTGAAATAAGTTTTTAAAGCACATTTATTCCTACAAGTTGAACGTTTAAAGTTTTCACTCGTGATCAATTTATTTTTTAACTAGCTGATGGCCGCGGCTTCGTGCGCGTTGAAAAATAAAATATATAACTGACAAAATATACTTGACATTTTTATTGCTATTATACTTGTGACAGGCGTTGAATTTTTATTTTTAGGTGATCCCTCGAGAACAGTACTTTTTTTGGATGAAAAGTTCCCTATGTCCATTTCTGTATCCTTGACAATGGATATGTAAACTTTTATGATAATTGATTGTGTAGTTAAGACGTGAAATACAGACAGACAGACTGGGTTACTTAGTATTAATATGGATGTTAACTACAATAATTGCCTCAGACAATACAAAAAACATGTGTTTTAGGCAGTAATATTACTGTCCATATTTAATTCATGACTTCACCACAGTCACTTCATGCGGTCACATCAGAAGCTGTTTATAATAACAGTTCGGTCAGTGATTCTCAAAATTTTCAATCTCTTTTATGAGAGCGCTATAAATAATGACACTTTCTTTGACAGTGGAGGACTGTCAAAGAAAGTGTCATTATTATTAGCCTGATGTGAAACTAGTGGCTAATAATGAAACATAAACATAGTATAAAAAGGCTGATAAAGTCTTCAGAGACCTAGAGTCCATGCCTAGAGTATATTACCAATATTTTGTACTCTTAACTATTGAAGATAATATAAGATATTGTTTATCTATAATATATCCTTACAACTAAAATCAGTGATTAAGTCCCAAATGATTCATTAATTTTACTCGTGTGTTTTGATTGGGTTAAGAAATTATTCTGGAAATATGTATTATGATGGTATTACGTTTATAACAATGAATAAACAGAATAAACGACCTAGGTTAATTTTGCCCAAGGCTCATCTCGAGAACCAGAAATACTTTATTATCCCACTCAGACGTCATTCAAATGTTAGCAACAATCAATCAAGCGGACAGGATAAACATTAGTTTTGATTTAACAGTCATTAAAAACAAACAAATATTTTTGTAGCGCACACGCATCGTAGAATGTGTAATTAATGTCACGACTTAATATTTCTTTTGGAAGCGTGGACGTCATTCTGTTTTTAAAATAGAGACTATTAAATTATCATTTTTCTATTTTAATCGATAGGTAATAGATACATTTATTCATGATCAATATAATATGGCTTTGGTAACCAATTTACCAGGTGTATTGTTAATTTTGAATACTGTGTCCAACACTTTATCTAACACTGATGAAATACCTATACCTGAACAAACTAAATTGGGAATTGGCGGGACATACTTATGTGTCGTGCAGCGGCATTAAGGCATAAAGGTGGACCATGCAGTCTTGAAATGGAGATCATAGTCTAAGCATCCCACCGGATTTTGATCGCCGGCTTTTGATAACCTCAAGAGAGCGGCCGTAAGTAAATGGAGGGGTGAAGAATGGACACTTGTGAGCTTATAATTATAAGTAAATGTTGATTCAAATACCCTACGAAAATAAATGTAGATCAAACTAATCAGGGAGCCACTATGCAATTGCTTTGTCGACCCTGGTAGTTAAAATTATTAGGCACAAGGTGGAATATGGGTGTTTCATCCCCGTGACACAACAGCTCTAGTTTTGTAACTGACTAATTAGGCTAATTTTATGTCATTCGGACTCGAATATTGGACTAACTGACTCGTCTACGTGAAAGAAGATTGGTATTCTAAACCACGCAAAGTCTTACATCTTGTCTATTCTGAATGAGTATTAGATGTCACGTCGAAACACTGTCTATCCCGTATGAGTATTAGACGTACATAGGCTGCTTCAATGAAACACAATTTCAAAATAACGTCATGCACTGCATTTAAAATTTCCAGGTCAATACAATTTCAAACTTTAAATCTGTTTCAGAGAGCTTGAAATGAGAAACGTGAGCACAATCTGCAAGATCGGCATAGTATGAGTATGAGAATCGGATTGGTATCGTCTACAAACGCCGTTGCCAAAGTCATAAGTTATATACAACAATACGATGACATTAAGTGTATCTATGAGTCTAATAGTGTATAATAATATTTACAAGGGATGTAAATGTAATATTATTGTAAATACCTAACGTAAGAAATGATAACCGTTCTTTGTTAAAAAAAATCTTAGGGAGCTTGCAACAATTTTTGATTACCTGTTTTGATTTTATTCTGTTTAATTTGGCTAAATAAGTATGCACATCTAAAAATGATAATTAAATCAAGTTATTAATAGTTTTTTTTTAATATGTAGGATGTAATTTCTATTCCTCGGAATTTCCTCGGAAGTTCTGAAATAAAATACAATTTTATTTCAGAACTTCTAAAATTAGCTTAAATAAAAATACAGATGTCCATATTTGAAAACATTTTTTTTATTTATTTAAAATTTTCGTCCATTTATATCCATTTACCCATGCATGTCGTATGAATATAAAATGACTTACGAAGTTGATGAACTTTTTTTGAAGCCTAAAACTGTATGAAAAATAAAAACAAAATACTGTCGTTAAAAAAAAACAAATAAGTAATTATTTGAATATAAAGAAATTACAAAAAAAATACCACAAGGAATTACTAGCGGACCCAGGGCGGCTCGCTAGTAATTCCTTACAGGAAATATTAAACATTGTATTTTTCCATTGTATAATATGTTTGAAATAGTTACACGTTCCATTTTGAGAGCATCGTCATTCGTGGCTAATGATGCATAAAAATATTTCTCGTGTCGCTTTATGTCCGTCGATTAATCAGGACATTTATTTTTCACTTCGGTTTTTATTTTTAAAAGCATCGGTAAACGCGTTCCTGTGTTTGTACGAGCTGACCACACAACGTCCATTTGGGTTTATTAAGAGTTTAGTCAATATTGATCAATGTTTGATGGTCGGTCGGCGACATAACGATGCAATTAAATTTTGCCTTCCATCATGAAATGTTTGAGCATTACATGTATCGATTTATTTTGCAATTTGTCAAGTAAATTCTGTTTAACAATGCGCGTTTATATAATAACTGCCGCTCTGCGTTAAATTAGACCTTAGTTCCCCATTGTTAAACTTGTTGCCAATAATTAGATGTCGCTGAAGCTTTTTGGTGATTTATCAATACTTCACACTTTATTGTCCGAACTGATTAGTTCCAAATATCTAATTTTACTAGGCAACATCTGCGGCAACAACTTGTATAGTAATAGGGTGTACTATTACCCGCAGTAATGCATTCCAAAGATAAAATAATCGTGACGAGGATTTCCTTAAGTATACATTAATCTACAGCTGTGGTATATATGTGTGCCAAATTTCACAAGCTCTTATAAGTCAAACAGATTGACATGTCAAAATAATATAGTGATTTGGCCTTGACAAGCTTTGACATTTACTTTATATTATTATGATAATTGATTGCTTAAGAATCATCCGGCGCCTAATTTGTATTGTAATTCCAAATATGAAGGGGATTTCTCAGTAGCATTTCTATTTAGATGAAGTATTAGTTCACTGGGAGAAATATTAGTAGCTCGTGGAATAATATAACATGCGTTATGAAGGAACACGGCCCAAGAAATAACACCATTAGTCAAGATGAAATTGGTGGTACAAGCCAATTTAGGACGTGGAATTTGAGAGGCCCTAATAGAAACAATTTTGCTTCAGGTTAAATTGTGTTCATATTCGTATTTTCTTATACTGGATGTCAGTCGCGTATATACTACATAATGTATGATGATATTACTTGCTATGCTATGCTATTACATATTATACTGGGTTATGTATGAAATATATGATGAAATTATAACAATTTAAAAATAAAAGTAATAAGTAAACTCGTTTGTAAACTGTCAGAAGTTTCCTATTATATTTGTACTGATGTTCAAATAAAAAATCAGAATTGCAATAAAAGGTATTAGAATCTCTCAGGGACCAACAATAAGAACTGATTAGAAAGTTTGCATGTGAAATATGTTATTTTTAAGTAGTGACTGGGAACTTGCAAGTAGTGGTAAGCCAGATGGCCAGTCCATCTGGCGGCAGTAACCACCCCTTACAGTATCCCTTCCCAACCCCTTTTCCTTAATTCTACTATTGTTGGCAGCGTACTTGCAGCACCCATGGCACTTCTTTTGTTATAATAACCTATAACACACCAATCAAGGACTGAACCGACAGCCTGTCTGACGACCTTTACATAAAGAAAGAAATATGGGCCATATGGTCCCATTCACATTCACGGGGACATTGGCGTCTTTAACAAAACTTTAGATGTCAAGGGTGTTATGCAAGCAGGCATCCCCGCGAAGTTTTCTTTCACTATGACCACGATTACCCTCATTTTTCGTGATTAACATATGAAATTAAGAGTGACCGGTATTTTATCGTGAGTCCGCCATGCTGGCAACCGAACAGTGATAACCACAGTGATTTCACTAGTTTTCATAAATAAAATAGTATACTTCATGAATATACTCCAACAGAAATTTGCAAAGTTGTAGTGATATTAACTCGCAGGCATCAACATAAAATTGACTATGTTCAATCTAAACTCGGTCACTACCTAGTTTTAGGTTCGAAACTCTACAAAAAGTTAGCACGCGGTAACTTTTATGTGAACGGTAGAACGTTCATTGTGACCTGGAGAAAATTTTCATAGTAATGGATATATGCAGGCCTCTGCATCAACGCTTATTCATTCTATGTTTATGTATGTATGAATCTGATCTAATTTTTATATAACTTTTATTTTTATATAATAGTAAGGATGTGTTAACTTCTACAATATAATATTTATCTTTGTATAAGTTCCCATTTTCCATTCAACTCAATGCATTCGCCCTTTTTTGCTTATATTTATAGGCGCCGCCGGTAGTAAAATACCATTAAATTTTCAGAGAACGCCTGGCGCCGTTTATTATTAAAAATAACTTTTGAACTTATATATAACTGGTGACCCTCCCCCGGCTTCGCACAGAGTTGAAATTTTCAAAAATCCTTTCTTAGCTTTCCACTTAGTAGTTTTTGGTGTGCATTGAAAGTCAGCCGGGTCCAACGATTTTATAAGTATAGATAGACTAGCTGACATTTTTTAAGTAAAAAGGATGGTAGGGAGGCTGACGGCCCACTTGACGGCTTATATTAAAGGAAAAAGGAAAATGGAAAAGATCAATAGGAACTTACTCTCTCACCGATACATGAAAAACACAACTAAAAGTGCTGTTATTTTAGGGTTGACTAGGGGGCTGTCCAGTAATAAAATTCACTACCAGCTTAGTCTTCATTTATAGTTCAAAATAATTAATAATAATAAAATATTACAATGATCACATTCAATCATTTGAATCATGTTTCTCATGACTCTAGAAACTGTTGTTTAGGTTCGCCTTTATCTTCGTTGCCGTTTGTTTGCATTGACCTCTTATTGGCATTGTATACGAAAGGTGAATAGAGAAGTTCCACGGAATCAAGACTAGAGTCGATATGTCAAATTGCCAGCATTTAGCGAGGTCAGACAAAGCCGCTTTGCTATTACTCGTGGGTGGCCTGTAAGCATGCCAACTGCATCTATTGTATTCCAAATAGATTCGTCACTTTTGTTAGTCTACGGAATATTACATACGTGTCGTGTAACCACATAACGTGAAATTGTGTCAATAAGTCACACACACTGTGATTCATTTTCAATGTAGTAGTTAGAATGTGAAAAGCAATAATTTACAGTATTGAATATACAGAAAAGGATATAATACAATGAATATTGAATAATAAGAGTCGATAAAAAAAAGAGGTTTTGGAGCCCTAATAAAAAATTACCAAATTGTTTTGTCGAAAATAGTGAAATCTATTCCTAACTAATTACTTAGGATCTAACTAATTTATTGAAAATATCAAAATGTGGCATTTAAAAACTTTAATGAACTATCGAATAATGTGTTTATATTTCCAGATCTTATATAATGTAGTTATTACTGTGACCTCAAAGAATTTTACATTAAAACGTATTCAAAACTTATATTTTATGACAATAGGTTAGTCAATTAGGATAGGTACAATACAATATTGATTAATAAATAAAAATTGAATACCCTTAATAAGTATTTTGGATATTTTTTATGCAATCAAAGATTCATATGCTATGTATTTACTTACTAACAATAAAGATTCAAGTTTGTAAATATAACGACAAAGCATTGAAAAAATTCAAGTTACGGTTGTCGCTATAATGAAGAGAGCAGTTGATATTGTTTAATGTGGTACAGTAAATAACAGGAAAAAAATAAGTAAAAGAATTTTTGGTGCACAGAGGTTTCGGTAAAAATGTGGCAACCGACCAGACCGATGTTAGTTCGGTGACCTAGTGGGCAGTCCACAATCGAAATGAAGCAAAAGCATCCTCCCGTCGACCGCATTGTTCCTTTGTTGCTCGCTCGTGGCCAGAACCTTTGTCCGAGAATTGTTTTATACTGAATGTAAGTCACGAATATCATGTACTGTCTAACTGAATAAGGACGGCTCTATGTCTTCAACGCGATACTCATAACGCTTGTATAGGTATTCTATTCTCACTAGACTCATCTCAATTTACTGAATTACAGTTTTCTTGTAGTAGGGGAATACCCAGAAAATGTCTGGAATGAACAAAAATGACATATAGAACTAAATTCTATTTAAAACTAGCGACTCGCCCCTGACTTCCCACGGATGCAATGTTCCAATTATCCTTTTCAGAAGAACCTGTCTTATGAACGGATTTTGTTCAAAATGAACTTTCAAAGTTAGTTCTGGTCTGGATTTGGAAGGTATAGTGGTAGGAAACGCTGCATTTCGCATTCATTTTGACAGCCCGTCTTGCCAAACGAACACAACAGCACACGTGCTGTTATTTCGCTGTGGTCTTCTGTAAGGGGATGGTATGCGTAACTTGGTTTTCAATAATCACTACTTATTTAATTTTGTTTTATATTTTATGACATTGTTATTTTTCATTTTAATATAAACCGTGTGCTCCTTATTTGGCTTCAGCATTGTCCCGCGTATTCACGCGTGCCGAACCTGACCTTGGTGGTATATCTAAATTCGATGTCAAGATAACCGCCGACATTGTTCTCAGCGGGATTTGTTGGGACTTTGTCTTCACTACATATTTCATGAACACTTAATCCTTGGAACTAAGGTTTACTTTGGTTCGCTAAGAGTTTTGGTCGTGGAATAAATTCGTCATAGATATTCACAGTAAGACGTCATTGTCGTGATTTTGTGTGAACAAAAAACAAACAATGAAGTATTGCAATTATATTGAACTTTCCTGCAGATTTACTTACGTTTAATTTTGATCCAGCTACTAACTAATAATTTTAATGTGTCCAAAAGGACGTAATTATGTCCACATAAACACGGTAAAGTTTTATACGTATATTTAGTTGTGAATAAAATGAATGCCTATTGAAGCAACGCTGATCGAGTCAGTTCTACTAGTACTGGCAACGCTATCAAACTTTCGTTTAATGCCACTGCTTTTCTAATGAAACTTGCGGAAATTGCGTGGAAATAAATACGGACGCTGAGTTTGCCTAGAAACTTTTAAATGCGCTACCGTCGAACAGAATGCCTTTGTTAATTTAAAAGCGAGTCCCGATTCAACTGGAGTTGCACTTAAAAAAATAAACTCTTTAATTGTACTACTTCGGTTTTGTACTTCCATGTTAGCTCTTGAAACTTTTTGGAGTAGGAATAATATTTCAGATATGGACTTATTTTTAAAAACTGCTTATTGCAACATAACAGGAGTAGCGTCTACAATGATACATAAAAGGGAGGGAGATTTATAGTTATTTTTGGTTAGATTGATATTAACTTAGGTTTAGAAGATAACAAGCTTAACATAAAATAAGGAGTATTTATTGCATTATCCAAAAAAATAATGCAATAAAATTATTTTTTACAAGTCTTCAAGGAAACATGCACAATCGTTTGGGCGTCAGGTACAATGGCGAACTTTTTTTTACAATCGGTAGTCCACAGGAGATACATGTGAGTATTAAAGTTATAAAGGAGTTCTGCTTCAGCGAAAAGTCATAAAGTAGTCAGGGGGTAAGCTCGGTGAGAAATCATGCGCTGACTTTATTGCAAATTATATTTCGGAGTCCCCCACGTCTGACGCTGTGAACGTTTCTTTGTGCTGATGCGGCGTTCGCGATGCATTGAAATGGCCTCATGTTTATGCCATGCGTGTCAAAGTGCATACGTTTTATCACTTTACGAGTATGCTCTTTGCCAGTTTTTAATATGACTGTAAAAAATTTCAAGTTAATAATCAAATTTCACCCTTGCACTGCTACTAAAGTATATATGATTTTTCTTTAAAAGTATTGCAAAATTAGTTAATCAGCAAACAAGCTGATGAAAGTTGGTATAATACAGTATAAAAACTTAAAATTTGAATATAAAAGTTTACTAATTAAAAAAAAATCTTTTAACTTGTAACAAATACATAAATTTAAGTTATGAGCTTCCCAGTCGACGGGGTCGTAAAAGTTTTTCGTTTCTGTTTACCTACATGACACTTTGTACAATATAAGCTTGCAGTCATTTGGGCAGTCCGTCTGGCGGTAGTAACCACCCTCCTTACAGAAAAGCACAGTGAAGTAACAGATGTTGTGTTTCGGTGAGTGAGTAAGGGACGCCAGAGCCCATTTCCATATCCCTTCCCAATCCCTTATCCCTAATCCTACTATAATCACACGTGTGTTATAGACGATGGCAGCGACCTACCATTCAGTGGACCGTCAGCTTATCTGTCGACCTTAACATAAAAAAAAGATTACTGCATTAATTATATATCCTTTTTTTATCGAAATAGGGTTATACTACAGTCAGAAAAGAAAAGAAAATAAGGAAAAAGAAGCATTATGATTGCAAATAAAAAATTTTGCAGAACCATAACGCTTAAAAGAAACTTCTGTTTTATTGTTGCTTTGTCGGTGAGCCAGTGGAAGTAATTAAAAACCATAGCGAGCTGAGAGATACCTACTAAGTATTTCATATACTCTATGCAACTGGAGATACTCTCTACGAGTCTACGTTATTATGCCGCGTACCACACGCCAAATAACCAGCAGGCGTAGATAGAAGCAAAAATAAAGATACTGTACGTTCTTACATTATATAATTGACAGATGGGCTACATAAAACTATATGACTAAATAAGTACTTATCCAAATATCGACCACATGTACGGCTGGTACGGGTAATAGAGAGAGAGAACAAAATATATTTACAGAAACTGTACGTATTTTTAACGGATCACGTTAATAGTGTCTTTTGAGCGAATGAATGATAGTGAGTTCATTAGACTCAGTATATAAGGTCCATGCGCGGATAGTGTATCACTAATCTTTCTTTTCGCAGCTATCTACGCCAGCAGGTAAAGTTTATCATAGATACTAACATTGTATGTCGTTTAATATTGCGGTCGCGATCTCTGAACAAACAGTCTAAAGAGAAATATGAATATTTTCCACAGATTAATATGCTAAACACGGCGTTCCTTGTAGACGTTGAAATCCCCATAATTTTCCCAGCAACGTAATCGAGGGCTGTTTTAGTAAATGGATATGCCTACTACGCCTAGTATTAAATGTGATTTAAACAGCTCAGTAGCTATTACGATGATGTATGTGACACGTTTCGCTAAAAATCGTTTAGTAGAGTTTATTTTCCTGTGAAAACCTTTTAGTAAGGAGATTTTATCAATTGAAAAAAGTCTGTGAAATAAGAGGAAGTAGGTAGTTATGTTTAAAAAGCTTTTGTTATAAAAAAATAAGATAATCTGTTGTTAAATATGTAGGTATATTATTTCATGTAATATATTTACTATATAATATTGTAAATATAAAAGTTTGCATTCAAGCCTTGAATGAATTTAAGTGTGGTTTGGCACAAATCAAACGAAGTTTATATTACCATAAATTAATTTACTACGGCAATACTTTTCAATTACAGTTCTAAACCTCTCAAATAGATGGCGCGAATATAATATCTATACACATAAATAATAATTACACAATTATGGCATATAATATAGCATAAATTTGTACTTATATATAAGTATAAAATATTCATTATAGCAATAAAGATGTATGAATGTATATTTATTGACAAGTAGCAATTACTTTTGATTAATTATGTTGATTAATGTACCTAAACACAAAAATATCAAAAGTCAGGAATCATTATTTTTATAAAAAATATAATAATAAGAGACAATAATAAAATGTTTTTTATTTCCTCTTGTTTTCAATGAACCTTATACCTTATCTGTCGGACAACAAGAACAGCGTTTTCATAACTAGGCAACTAGCCGACTCTCGAATACTGAACAGGTCATGATAGAAATCTTGTGGTTTAATACATATCAAATACACATCAAATAGATACATGAAGTACCTTTGAATCTTGAATACATGAAGTATTATTTTTAATTATATAATTTATCGCATACAGTAGAAATTATAGGTATGAACTATGAAGTGGTGTCAGGGCTCACTGCGTTTACATAAGTTCGGCAGCCCGTCTTTCGACAGTAACTACCCCCTTATAGAAGACCATCGTGAAAAAGATATCACTGGAAAGTGTGTGTGTGTGTTCAAAGACAGTATTTCCAAGCAATTCGCTACATTGCTATTATATAGTTATAAACAAGATATCATTTAAATACATGCATGGATTGTTTGTCGCTATATTAGTATTTAATGTTCATTCTATGTCTTACTAACTAGTAAAATAATAATTTAAATCAATATATTTATAGAGTTCACAGTATATAATTTTATATTATACCTATATGAAGTATTCCCGTAACACTAATCAGATTTAAAGTTATCTCTGACTAGTATGTAATGTATATAAACTTCCCGTGTATCACTAGTCCGATTATTTATTCCGATGAACGCACTTAGAGACTCAGGTAGTTCGATTATACAGAAAATCGGACTATTAATTGACTTTAAAGACTAGCCATAATTATCCATGGGCATGAGCTTAAGTAGACATAAAAACTTTACCAAGACTTTACTGCGGAATATTGCTTTTTTTATAGCAACAAGTCTCCATAACAATACGTAATAAGACAAATATTCGGATGTTATTTATGTCGTCTGAGTTGGCTTATGAATGCTAATTTTCAGTGAGAGATATCTCTCATTTGGTGGCATCAGTCAGCCACTGTCCGCAGCTTAATACAGTTGTATGCTAATATGGCGAAGGAAGGGTGGATGTTAGATATTGGATGTTGTTTGTCTCCCTACATGTTATTATAACTGAAGATTGTTTTGTGTCAGTTCACATTCAATCTTGTTACCTAATGGAAACCTTACGTATAGAATACGAGTAGGTATATTTTAATATATATTTTCTATGTTTAGGTCATCAGACAGGCTGACAGTCTACTTGAGGGTGGGTAGCTACTGTCGCCAATAACACAAGCAAAACTACAGGTGACGCAGTGGCGGATTTACACATTTACCTAGTTCACAATTATATTAATTACATTTGTTTTGACAATAAAATTGCAACTATAGATTATAATAAATTATAATAAATTCACAATAGATTGTGAAAACCCACGATTTAGTGAAAATAACACAAGAAATAGTTTTTTGGTAAATTTCTGAGCTGGGAAAAGCTCAATCATGTAATAGGTAGTTATAAGGTGGAGTAAGGATGCCTCAAAACTACTTAGGTACACAATATGAACAAATATACTTACACAAATTATAGTAATAAGTAAAAAAAAAATGGGAATACAATAAATTGTTATATTGAAACGCTTTTGAAATATTTAAAAAAAAATCATAATTTCAAAGTATATTTTACAAAGCGTTTAGTAATTGTTCATATACAGACGTTGGAGTATTCAGTATACTTAAATATTATTGTAAAATTTTTGATACTCGTTTCTATCTACCGTCTATACAGATGACCCGGAAATTTCTCGTATTTTCAATACTCAATGATTACTTAATATATTATGACTCCAATATAGTCGAAAATTAACCATTTTGGAGAAAATCGAGTTGGAATTTTTTTCAGATTATACAGATTTTTGGTATTGAAAAACTGTAAAAAAATAACTAGTAGCAATTTAAACAGAAATTGTGTACCAATTAATAACTAACTAAATAATTGTAACACAATAAAATTAAAATGTGTGCATTTTTTGTTTTGTTTTCATCTTTTTCGATGTAAATGGTAACATAAGTTACTAAATTATTATTTTTAATTATTATCTGTATCTATAAACTCGACTTTCTCGAAAATGGTTAATTTTTTACCCATACATGACAGGATAAATTACTCCAATTTAGTAGATAACAGTATCGGCTCTCAAGGGGAATGCGAGCAATTTCTGGGTCACCTGTATAATATATATATTTTTTATTTCTGTAAGAAAAAATAATTTTTGGCCAAATTTGCCGCCCCCTAAAATCTGCAGCCCTATAGACTCCAGCCTACTCAGCCCTATGGTAAATCTACCACTGGTAACCGACCATAGTAGGATTAGGGACTAGGGATTAGGGAGGGATATAAGAAATATATGAGCAATAAAGATTGATTAAATGTTTTATCAGAAAATTAAGCGCGTTCGGATTTGCTGGCTAAAGCCAGTAAAATATATTTATAGACAATATCGCCATTTCATGAAGTTTATGTACTCCTAGTCGAGTCGACAAAGTAGTTTCTGTATCTTCAAATAAAGATCCCTATAAACTCAGAATGAAATCAACTATCACGTTGCAACTGACCTTAATATACACATTTACATTGCGAATAAAAAATAAATACTACCGCCGAGTTCAGAATTAAAAAGTATTCCACTTTGATAAAGCTCAGTGGATAAACATGGTCTGAAATGTTTGTATTCGCGAATGAGAACGGGAATTTACCGAGCGCTCGCACGTTTGAGGGTATTTCACTTTTACAAAAATTAAACAGAATACTGCCCTAATATAACGCCTGCAGTGAATGGCTAGCTCGCACGAAATTATATGCGGAAACACGAGCACACTCTAGTATTGAATAAAGGCAGAGATGTGCGCTTAGATATTTTTATTAAAACTCCAAGGGAGGCTGTTCCGACGCATGCAGTGCCGATGCAAATGGCTTGCACTCACTGTGCGCCAGACAGATATTGCAATATACCCGCTATTTATCGTTAGAACGATCCCGGCGTTTTTATAACATGTTTAAACAATGTGCCATGTGCTCCCCGGCTTATTGTTATTGCGTTAAATTATTTCAAATAAAAAGAATATTCAGTTTAGAGAAGCCGTTTCAGCTAAATGTTCTTTCACGGTGGAGATAAATAAATTCGGATTTCATTTTAGTACTTAGTGGAAAAAAGACTAAAGAATGATCGTAATTTTTAGTCTTAGTATTAATCTGCTCGATTTTGATTTATGTTTATAATTGTAATGTAGGGTATTTATTATTATTATGTTTACATATATAGGGTATTTAATAATGTTTTTAAGTCAGTCATCAATTATACGTTTGAATGTAAACCGCGTTTCATTGCCGTCCGCACATCTAATACCTAACAATAATATAATAAATCAATTATATAATATCCTTACATAATATAAATTGAAGTCGCTGTCCGCCTCTGTCTGTCTGTATATTCGCTAACTCCTACTAAATCACTCAACAGATTTTAATGCGGTTTTCACCAATGTAAAGAGCTTTTTGTATATTTAAGCAGAAAAAAATTCGTGCGAAGCCGGGACGGGCCGCTCGTATTTTATATATTTTATAGACTATAACCAAGGGTAGGTATAGGATCTTATATTAGGTATATGTCTTTCTAATATTAAATCTGTAAAATATTTTACAAGTATGACCGCCTGTCTAATGACTTTTACACAGAAAAATATAAAATTTTGCCTATCCTATTTGGTGTATAGAATAGAACCTTGTGCCTCATTTAGAAGCCCCATGTGTGTATGTAGACAGTTAATTGCATACGTACCCACTATTGAAACTTTTATTTAGTAACTTACATGAGGAATAGATGTAATTATCATTTGCTCTTTAGAGAACGCTAATAATTACCGAAGACTTGTGGAAATTAGCGAGTCTAGATATTGCATTAGCAGCTCGGTGCTTTATTACCTCCAGCATTCAGATAAAATAAGAACTAAAGATAGAGCCTGTGGACGGCAGAGTGAAGCCGGTAAACTACGTACAAACGCAATCAAACTACGCCTCACCTTTAAAATATTTACTAATTAAAATTCCGAATGGCGTACTGAATGTGTGTAAAAACTAATCTTCAAAAAATATATAGCAGAAATCATATTACAAAAGTAAATAAACTTGGAAAGCAATATTTTCAATAAAAATAAACAAAAATTGAGGTTTATAGCTTGGAACACAAAATCTCAATCTTAAGTGAACAGTCTACGCACACATGTTTATAAAACCGGCTTCAGTATGTCGTCCGCAAAATTCTATGTATAGTTTTTATTTGATCTGAGCTCCAGCATTAAAGGCATAACTACTTAGAAGTGAAAGCTGCAAAAATTAACCAAAACGCAACAAAACGCATTTATAAAATTGCATTAAATGTGCAAATGTACGCACCGTGCCTGATTCCTTTATCAAAACAAACTCATTGGCACTTCTATTGTAAGAAACACAATAGCTTCTGATTTTCTGGCTAGTTGGACAAATATCTATTTCACGTTGGTCAGGTATTGTCTAAGAAAAAAAGGGCAGATGTTGACATCCGAACGAGTGTACAGATAAAAGGGAGGCGGTCTCATCCCTTTGTTAAGTAAACTATGTTATTCAAGATGTTCCTCGAATTATAAAATGTTTTGCTATTTGTTAAAGTTCCATTAGTTCAGTCATTTCTGTTGTCGCCAGTAGGTGCTAGAAGTTTTTACGTAAATTTAGCTCATAATGCTTTTAAATAAGGTTCACTCTGTGTTTCTATTTAACTGTGCAGACTTGTAAATTTGTCGTGTGCAGTGAAGACGTCCACATTGAATGAGCCATCAATAAATTAAATTTGTTTCCGCCACTTGAATTCTAAAGATATCTCAATTTGTTCTCAACTTCGCGCAAATAATTTTTTTGATCAGTTTCTTAATGGTCATGGTATTTCTTTTAAATGACGCGTGCAAATTTTTAAGAAGACATCAAAATGATTTCAAAAGCTAAACGAAAAATAATAGCATTTATTGATGACGTAATATTGACTGAATTTATGTCGTAATAAACAGTTGTCGCGATTGTCCTACTGATTCTTTTTTTTGGAAAAGGCAGAGAGATAAGTAAGCATACCATCTAATTTCTAATATCTTCATAATATCTTATATATTTTTAAATCCTCGTGTTATTTACTTGCTCTTTCTTGTTATCAAAAAATAAGCCAAAAATTCCCACAAGATTGCATCATATGTGGCGTTGCTTGTTTTATAGGCGACCGCAGCCACCTACCATCAGATGGAACGTCAGCCTGTCTAACGACCTTAACATTAGAAATAATGTTAATTTATGCTTATTCGTATCTAAGACAATACTGAATATTTATACAGTGAAGGACCATTGAAAGACGAGTAATAACAAAAAATACCACTTACGCATTCGGTAGACGCAACTCGACACTATGTCAATACTGATAAAAGTATTTGCTCCGACGAGTCGTACAAAGATCTGTGTAAACACTTGAATACGCCCACCGCAGTGCGCGTACCACGATTGCTTTTACTTTTTTACCACTGATTTTAGAGGTAGTTTCCGAGAAAAGTACTCCTCAGACATTGTTAACAATTCACGGAAATTTTCTGTATCGTGAAAAGTCTGCTTCAAGTCTGTTACAATTTCCATTCAAGTACGCCGTTCATTTAAAAAATTTCTCACAAATTTATTCCACATTTATGTAACCTATTACTTCTCTATAGCCGAAGACGCGCGTTTTTGAATAGCGCGTCCTCTGCGCGTCGCGTTGTCAGCTTGTATCAGATGTGTTTGTATAGTTACAATTGCAAATTAAACGCGCTTCAAACACGCGCTTATATCGATACAAACGCTCGTGCAACGCGTTAAACAGCCGAAACCGGGAAAGGGGGTGTTGACGTATCGACACAAACGCGAGGATCGTGTGAAAATGTCATAACTTGCCGACTGCTATGCGTTTGCTGAGCGTACTTACCACGTTCAACGCGCGTCGTCAGCTCGTTTGACGTTAGAATCTATTTGACAATCACCTGTATAGCACAACGGTAAAGGTGCATCTAGTGCGCTGCCGATCTTAAATCTTAAAGCCATCGATGTTTAAAACTACTATGGGCTACAACTAATCACAGAAATCTTGTTATAAATGTTTAATTTATTAAATCATTAAAATTAAAACCTTTTGAACCTTAATTCCGTAAGTCTAAACTAACAAACCGACCGTGTAAACAATAGCTGCTTAGCAACAAACTAATTTAAGTTTGAACACAATATCTGAATCGTAATCTTCGCGACCCAAACGTGTTGCCTGTCGAATTTCACGTACAATTTACGTTGAAAAGCTTTTGAGCCGTAGCTAATGTTTTTGCTAAGCGATTCGTTCAAATTGCGATACAGGGAGGGCGGTGTTAGGAAATGCCTTGAGAGGAGAGACGCCATTAAATTCATTGCGGTATTAATGTTACAAGCGGAAAGTCTAAGGGAGTTATTTTGTACCTTTCAAATATAATGCAACGCATTTAATAGTACTATAAAATATGCAAAACTTTGATCTCAGTTACACCACAACTTCCGAATTCGCTTATGAAGAACTAGCTGTGACCGCAACTTCGTACGATTGGTGTTTCGGGGTATAACTTTTCGTTTGTAAACCGATTGTAATGAAACAAACAAATTAATTTATAGTATAAATGTTTAAGAATTATGTACAAATTTACATTATAATTAATGTTATATAAGTAAGTAAAGGATGAGTTGATTCCTTTAGCTTAAATAACCCGCAAATATTTTTAGACTTGTTTGTGTAAGGCATATGTTTGTACACAACAAAAGTATCTGTTACAAGTAAATTAACGGACACCGAGACGTTCCCTAGAAATATGTTTCCTTTTTCTTCTCACCATTCACACGACTCTAATTTTATTCTTTCATTGTTACAGTAATGAGGGAGGATAGATTTATTTGGACGATTAATATTTATTTGACATTTCATTTTCTTTTGATGGTGTAGTAGGAGTGACAGACAGACAGAAAATATTCGAAGATGTTCAACTAAAGAGCAATTGTCAAGTAGCTTTCAATGGCAAGAAAAGACCATCAACTAGGACATGGAAATCATATACAAATGGCACTATATTCTTTTAAAAATAAGTTCATGTAGCGTCCAGTATATAATGTTAAACTTTGTATGCCAAATCTAGAAATGGTCTTTTGTATGGCACCACACTTATATAATAAAATATCAAAAAAATATATGAAATATCATAAATCTGGCAGTGTTCGAGGCAGTGTTCAAAACGTAATATTTTGGTGGAAAAACATGAATTTCTAAATGATGAGAACTACGGTGTAGACAATACAAACTACATATTATGTCAATAACATAATTATTGTTTGTTTTTTAGATTTGCACACCGCTTGTCGGTTATATTTACAATTTATGTATGCCATGCCATATTCAACAAATAAATTATTTTGAATTTGAATTAGATTAAGATATTCGAAATACAGTCACACTTACTTGACTGTCTTATGGCATACTTCGCCAAGTAACTTGATGTGCCGGAAGTCGCTGCACTAGATAGCCGTCTTAGTGGTTCAAAGACTCAAAAACAGTGGATGCGATTTGAGCGATTTTGCAGGCTATGGGTTATACTTTCTAGCAGCTAAACTTTTTTGATAATACCGAGAGAATATTTTTTAATTTTTTTTATTCTCTTGGGAATATCAAATAAGATAGGAAACTTCTTATCTACAGCTTCTCTCTTATTATTTTTATTATTTTCAATATTTTTATTTTTAACTTTAATTTTTACTTTTGCAATTTTTTCAAAGTTTTCAGCTAATTTTAGATTAGTAAGGTATTTTTAAACTTTCTAAAATAGTAAAAAATTTCAAAATTGTACAAAATGTAAATGTAGTCTTATATTGGTCATATTTAAGAAGAATGTAATAGTCATTATAATTAATTTGTCGGAAAAATAAACAATCAAAATGTCTGTCAACTGTAGTGAAAATATAAATAGGACACAAGATAAATAATGTTAGGATTTTCGCGAGTGAACTAAAGCTATTCACGATTATTTAAATTCTAAGCGAATGTACTTTTAAAACATGTCGTAAAAATGTTGTTTCCTTGAGGCACTTTATAATATTTTACACAGAGATTTTAAATGACAATATAAACAAATTTATAGTAGCAAGTTCACGACTTTGTGTCATACGAGGATAAATTCACAACTCCGGGCCTCGAACCTTATAAATATTAAAAAAGTACGTTACATTGTTAGCGACGCACTGGGATACTATTTTTCGGTTGCAGCTGCATGAGCCGTAAGGGTACAAACTCATGATTTACGATATATCTTGCTGCGAACTCACCTATACCTCTTACGCCAACAAATCAACCACTGGATTGGTAAAACGATTCTCAATAATAATTCACTCGAACGCCACTTAAACGCCTCTTTATGGTTTAAGAAGAAATTGATTTCAAATTTTACTGCATATTAAAATAACCTTTGGTATTTGATTGCGACGCGTTTTATAGGAATATTAAATAAGGTAGCTTTCAGAGCGGCTCGCAGGCACCCCATGGCTTTCTTGGTCATGAATTAACGTCAATATCAATTCGATTAATTGAAAATAACTTGGGACTGTAAATAAAATTCGCCAGTAACAGAGTGATTAAATTCAATTCGCCGTTTCAAGGTTAAATGATATCCAGGCATTTATATCTGATGTTTTAATGTTTTCGAAACAACATCTAAATTATCATAACCACTGAATCATGTCTAAACAACTGAACTTATTATGACGAGATTTAGTAAAGAGATAGCTTTACTAAATCTCCTGGAGTCCTGGAAAATATATTACATAGTTACTTTTCTACCTTTCAAAAGTGTAATTCATTTGCTTTATTTTAATAAAATAAAAGTGCCTATAAGAATTTGTCACACGCAATGAGTCTGCAATTAATGTTTATTGAGAAACAAACATCCAAATATCGCAACTTTCCCACGAAAATTCAAATTTCACATTTATAATATTATTGGGAATAGGATGATAAGGTTCAAATTATTTACTTGGTACACTAATTATATTTCCTCTCAAAAGGGTGTTAGAGAGACAACCATTTAAATAGGTTATACATACAACAAAACTATGCTAGGCGTTCTCCCATTATATGATCCCAGGGGCCCTAGCCAAGATGCAAATGCAGTGCTTTCTACAGTCGTAAACGCTACGCTACACTGGGACAAAGCTTTGTGATTGGTCAAAATTTTATGCGGGCGTTACAACAACCAATCACCGGGCTTTATTTTGTTCGCTTCGTAAAGTTCGCTAGGGAGCGTTTTCTTTAATGTACATCTTGGCTAGGCCCCCTGGGGCCCTAGCCAAGATGCAAACGCAGTGCTTTCTACAGTCGTAAACGCTACGCTACGCTACGGACAAAGCTTTGTGATTGGTCAAAATTTTATGTGGGCGTTACAACAACCAATCACCGGGCTTTATTTTGTTCGCTTCGTAAAGTTCGCTAGGGAGCGTTTTCTTTAATGTACATCTTGGCTAGGCCCCCTGTAGTTATCACGCAGAAACCGACGCGCGAAAATCCCGGTTGCAGGTTATTGTAGGTAGACGATTGTAAATGTTATCTGTTCAATGTCAAAAAAAAAAAACAATTTAAAATTTCTGTCATAAATTAATAAATTAATTACTCGATTAAAAGCATGTTTCGATAATGTCTTAAGTAAAATATCACGACTAATATCAATGAGAGAGAGCTTAACAAGAGAGGTGCCGCGCACTCGATCGTATCTGCATAAGACCTCACGAACTCATACAGGTTACGCGTGTATGTAGATGTCAATCTGTAATTAATTTGTGCCCCTAATAGTGATTTGACCAGCCTTCATACGGACGAGGTGATTCAATTTAATTTAGCCTATCTGATAAACGGTACTAAGTATTTGTTCAAAGATTACTAAATTATTCAGACAGGCCATGTGATGTAAAGAGGCCGCTTTCCAACTCGAGTAGCTACTACTACGTAATTCCATGATTACTCAATAGGTATTTATGTATTATAAAAAACATGATATTTCTGAGACATATAATAATATGAAGGTTTGGATGGACCGAAAAAAAAACATAGTGTGTAGAATTTGTGTTTGAGAGCTACTATTCCATAGAAAGACACATAGGTAGATTTACAGGTACACACGTGTACACAGATACACAAAAATACACTTAAAACTTATAACCCCGTTTTTGCGTCGTGCGTTAATAAAAAAGCCAGTTTGATGCCAGATTAAAAAAAAAACAGTTTTTAAAAGTTTCATTCATCTTCACATTGATCAGGTATAAAAATAATTAATAATTAAAATATGAAATGGTTAAAATTTCGAAAACAGACTTAATATTGAACAAAACAATTATAAGAAAAGTTTGAAGGGCAATGACACGAGCGAACACAAAAGATGTTATTGAAAAAGTGACGCAGCGTTTTTTTGAATGCTCTGTAAAGAATTGCTGTTTTTTGCTCCCTTCGTGAAATGAATATTTTTCTTGGAATGACGTCTCAATTTAAAGACGTCAAATTCCAATTTTCCGAAATAAAACAAAATACGCGAAAGAAAGATATACAATACATATATACAAGTTTTATAAGGAATATGTATACATGTTTAACATAATGACTTAACAAACGATCCATTCATCATTATCATTATCTCAGCAGCAAGACGTCCACTGCTGGACATAGGCCTCCCCCATAACTCTCCGATAGGACCGGTCACAAGCAGCCTGAATCCACCGTTGACCCGTGGAATTTATTAGGTCGTCTGGACTGACTTCTGACCTGGCTTTCTGGCTTTCTGACCGGTCCTTGTGGGTGGACGTCCTACGCTGCGCTTGCTGGTCTGTGGCCTCCACTCGAGAACCTTCCAGTCCCAGCGGCCATCGGCTCTCCTTACTATATGCCCTGCCCACTGCCACTTCAACTTACGGATCCGCCGGCTTATGTCGTACGTCTACGGATCTCCTCATTTCTGATTCGATCTCGCAGTGTAACCTCGCAGATCCATTCATAATTAGTTATAATATTATATTATTTTTGATAATAAAATTTCCTACTATTAGAAACGAAGGAAGGGAAAGGCTCAATCTAGTTATGACTATAATTTACACAATAACATTACAAGATTATGAGATATTATCATTCTTATCAAGAGTACATTCTTTGCACAATTTAGTATGAGGTTAGTTAATAGCAGTTACCGAGAATGCAATTGAAAATGATTTGCACTTATTAAGCGCGTTGGTCAAGACAGCGAATTCTCTTTGCATTGCGCAATTGATTGAGCGACAATGACTGCGAATGTCCATAATTTAATGTATTAAAACTTGTAAGGAATCTTATATAAATGCTGAATGTGGAAGGTCTAACAATCCTAAGATCCGAATTCGTCTATGGCAACATTCTGAAGCTAAATATATATTTTATAAAGAAACATTGGAAGTTGGAACGTATTTTTTTAACAAAATATCGTTATATCGTTATATTTATATTCATAAATAAATATATTATAGTAAACGATATTCTAAAAACAACTTAAACCTTCAACAGAATCACTAAATTAAATAGGTACTGACAACAAATAACCTAAATCTAAACATACCTATGTTACGAATACGCACTTTTATACAATTTACATGTAACAACATTCCTTATACTTTGATCTCATTTTGAAGGAACGGCTTTGACATTTCCTCAAAAAATATTTTCATTTCTTTCTTCTTGTAGCCTGTCCTTAATATATTTTTTAAAGGGGTGACACGGATTATTGGAACGTTTATTCTGACGTTAATAGATTTCGTGAACAGGGTGCATTGAGACGACGTTATTAAATACATGAATTGCAATTTTCGTAATGACCTTACCCCCATAGAGTCCATGCTGTTTTAAGGGGTTCTGCTTAGGGTTCCATTGACTAATGTGTGCCAAATGACTCGTGTTATCGACACGCGACGATAACGCAAATGATAAAATGATGATATTTTATGCCTACACTAATTCTCTTTATTCTGATAGAAACCTACGTTATGAAAGATTTACTAAAGATTTTCGTTTATAGAAATCCTAATGTAAATAACCCAAATCAATTCGTTTCTTTCTTAAAAATAGTATAACAAGACCTCTTTTGCTATAAATATTATATGTTTTATTAGGGTTTCGGAAAAAATTGCCAAGACTATGACAATCCTGACAAGACCCCGAAAAAAACTCAGCATACCATTCTTTTTTGTCATCTTTAAAGTAATATTATACTTATATAACAATTAATATTACGTCTGTGGCGTTGCTTGTGTTATAGGCGACGGTCTTCATCTATCATCAAGTGGATCGTCAGCCTGTCTGACGACCTTTATATGTTAAAAAATAGATATGAACATTTCAAGTCGATTATAATTACCTTGATCGTTAAAAAGTCGGATTGCTAATATTTGTAATAAGTAGAGGTTTTTGTTTTATAATTTCACAAGAGCGAAAATATTATGAATCAAGAAATCACTAATTAAAGACCAGTGGCAAACCCGTATTATAACATTCTAGTTCGCATTAGCTATCTCTGGTCGTTTATTTTTTACATTACTTATTCATCAACCCGCCCACAGCTGTCAAACGAACAAAATAAATATGTTATTATGAATGCTCGCACTAGCCGTCGCTGCAGACGCGACTCGCGTCGTTGGCTGTATCAGATAAACCATAATCTCTATTACAATTAAATACTTTCGGATTCAACAGCATTGAGGTCGCGTGATATTAGAATTTCTAAGGACCACAGTTTTTAAGACACACACACACACACACACACACAGAAATATCTCAAATTTGATCCTAAAATAACAGGTTTAATATCACGAAAAATTACTAAAAGTGACACTTTTGATTATACTTTTCTTGAATGAAAATTTACAGAAATCGTATGTTTTTTTCGACTATCATCTAATAAATGATGAATTTTTGGAAAATAAATATTTTTATAATTTGTCGCATATAATTTTACTAATATCTCGCTTCTGCGTCGACCGTCGACCGCTACATAATTTTAAAAAAGGGTTACTTAAAATCAGTTCTAATGAGAAAAGTATCCCAATATTTTAAAATATTTTTCGACTATCTAGATTATCTAGATTATAAAACTACAAATAATATGACGTTAATATCTTATCTGCAAACTAAACACATCATGGCATTATGATCCGCCGGGAATCATAAATTTCTGATTCTAACTCTGTAACGGCCTTAAGCGTTTATCACTCTTTATATTACCTAGTGGAAACTGAAATGCGTTGGGTGCTGCAGAAGAAGTTAGCCGATTCCTTAGGCAATCATTCATTGAATTACAACATCACACATGCTGTTATATGTATATGACCGGAAAACTGTTAAGCGGTTATCACACTGCAATTTGAAGGAATCCAATTTAGGAACCTAAGTAGTGAACTAGTGATCACACTACACTAAATTGATTTCTAAATCGAAGACATAGAATTGAAAATAGATAAAATCTAAATTGGATCCAATCTGTTCTAACTGCGATTAAACTTTCCAATTTCCTAAATTGGACTCATTCAAATTGTAAAGTGTGATAACCAAAGAACGATTTAAATCTTTGGTGATAACCGCTTTATCCTCTTTCATGAACTATATTCATTGTTGCTAAAATAAAATTCATATTCTTTCATTTCACTATTGTAAGCAAGACAAAGTTTTTATAATTTAGTTTAAAACTGCGTTGTAAGCAACGGTTCCACTCATTAATACAGAGAAAAGTGCTTATTAATTACACAGCAAACGTTTAAGCGCAGAACTGTTTTTCCACCACTTCATAAACGAGACAATAGAACAAATAATGAAGGAGAAAATTTGCATTCACTGCGAAAAAAAATTCCACGGTCTTCCTGCGGAGACGAACGTTCGCTTCATTAAGCATTAAATTTCAACGCACAGAATTCAGAGAAAAATAACAACCAGCTATTACCGAAAACAGAAAATCAACCACTTCTGAAACTACTTAAAGCACATTTTACGGTTTACCTCTAATGGAATGCAAGCAATTTCTGTTGAAAAAATTGTCAGATCATAACTCGAGAGGGTCGTTGAGAACAGATTGCATTTTCGAACTGCTCCATGGTGTGCACATTAAATTCAACTCTACCGTCATTGTTATAAGGTTCATGGGATTTAATGTAATTACAACTTACTTTGCATACTCAATGTAAAGAATGCACCCCGCTGACGGCTTCTAACCCTATTCAGTGAGTTCAATTGTTTTGATTTGAAATTTTAATTCAGTATCCTTATTATTATTCTTATATTTATATTTTTTCTTCCATTTGCTCGGAAATTGCTTCATTATTTTAAAAAAGAATATACCAATCGTTGATGCAACAATGCAAAACTAATCGATTCTTTTCTGTTCGTACGCCGGCAATGTCCAAGAGGACAATAATAGAGATTGCTGGACAGTTTTTAAGTGAGTATTTCATCGGAAGTAATGGATTTAACCTGGCAAAAGTGTTCAGCAATCGTTGTCGAATTGTACAAAGTGTAATATAAATTTTAATATTAATTAGATTTTGTTTCTTAAGTGTTTAAAGCCTATTATTTCCTTGCAACGCTCGGCCGAAATAGCAAGGCCTTGTTGGTTTAAAAGGGCCTCGGCTTACGCCTCGGTCTTTTAAATTCACTTGAAATATACTCGGCTTCGCCTTGTACTTTCAATACTAATCGGCCGACGATTGCGCTATTTCCGGCCTCAGCAGTAATGTAGGTACTATTAAAACTCGTTTGTTAAAACGCTTCATTGGGAAAAGCGCAGTTTTTTTTAATTCAAAGTACTTGATGCTTACGGCCTCCATATACTAACTGATTTATCGGCTTTCATTTTTTCTGCTTTGCCGTGTTGTATCACGGAAATATATTTTGGCAGAATTTTCATCGCGACGCAAAACTAACAAAAAGCATTTTCAATAAATATGCAGATGTCGACCGACATATTGTGCAGACTAATTGCACCGACGGTTTCGTTGGAACCTCGCATAAATCTGGGAGAGCCACGTGATTCATTTTAAATCGGCTACTACACTATACAAAACTCAGGTCCTATTTCTGAAATGAAAAAAAAAAGTTAGATTTTGCATATTAAGTTACACTTTTTACAAAAGTCGAAACTGGCTTGTAATAATATTAATTAATAATTAAAACTGTTAAAACTTAGAAAGGAATTTTAATGGTTGTTATACTATATCAAGCACAATACCTAAGTTAAAAAAGGTCTTTAATAAATTTTTGTGATACGAGTATAATATGTAAATGAAAGTTTCTTATTCTAATAGGTAAAGTTCTTCGTTTAATTTTTTAATTTATTATAAGTAATTATTTTTAGAATCTTCTTTCATTTATTTATATATTTCTTGATTAATGAGGGACTTAATTTAATTAATTAATTCTAATAGGCCCTCCGGATTGACGCTGGATCCAGGCTTCTCATAATTTTACTCTTAGGGGTTGAAGCGTTTTTTCTTTGAAATAATTTAAGAAAAAAATACATTTTTTCATCCATTTAGCACCGATTTCACCTGAAAATTGAAGAAGTATTCCGTGTCCTCCTCGCAGCTTATATTCCAAATCTCGCTAAAACTGATTGATTGGTTTAGCCACAAATTCTTGAGGGACATAAAGACAGTTAAATATGAGTATTTCATTATTTTTTTTAGTTTTAAGTCAGCTTTTGTCACACTGCGATAACAGCAGAATGCTCAAAAAAAAATATGGCATTTAACTGGCAAAGTAAAAATAGGTAATCCTTCGTTTATCTGTAAACGTTCCGAACCAAACGCATGTATTTGTGCAGAACAAAGAACAAAAAAAAAGATATCAGATGAAACTAAAAACGTCAACTATTGACGGAATACTATTGTACAGTGAAACACACATAGAGTAGTAAAACTGAAATTTGTTATTAAATTTATCTTTAATCAAGTAAAGTAATAATCAGGTGTTATATTTTTCATTTTTCAACGCGGAAGAAGTCGCGGGCACCAGCTAGTCTATGTCAGAGACAGACATTGTCTAACGAGACAGAGATTGGAAATGCTAAAAGCGATAAAGAAGAGGGAGCTGCAATTGTTAAGGCACGTAAAGAGGTGTGAAAGAAGCCGTATTCTGCAACTAGTGACGCAAGGATACATTATACAGGACGAATGTATCAGAGGCAGGAGAAAGATATCCTGGTTTAATAATTTAATAGTGGTTTGGTATGACTTAGTATTCGCTCTTTTCGTGCAGCAGCTTCCAAGGTTAAGAAAGGCATGATGGTCGCCAACCTTCATTGAGATGCACCTTAAGAAGAATAATATATGTTTACGTTTAAATATGGATTAGAATTGGATAGATATTTTTCTCAATTAAAAATCCCCGATTATTGAAGATTCAGCCAGTTTTGATATCAACCTTGAAACAGTAAAAGAGAAAAGTTTTAGTTTTGTATTGTTACTTGTGCGACGGTAGCCACCTACCATCAAGTGGACCGTCAGCCTGTCTGTCGACCTTAGCATTTGAAAAAACTGCATAGTTCCGAAACATTAATACCTATTTGTTAATACTCGAAAATGTTTTTGCCCTTTTAGTGATTTTAAACAAACGAGCATCCTTAGTGTAAATTGCAGTCGGAGTAAGGTTAAATCCATCAACATTTTTTTCCAATTTTCTTCCGCTGAACTCGAATTACCGAAATTAATTTTCTTAAAGAAATTCAAATAATATTGAACAAAGTAGATTTTCCTTGTACGTAATTTATTCTAAATTGTTCTTTTTTATATTGTTAGGTACATTTAATCAAATATTCAAATGTGACGTTGTTTGTGAGCGCGGTGTGATTTCGTTACTTTTATTGCTGTATTGAACTACTGTTTATTTAACTTCATATCTGTCGTACGTGACTGTACAGGGAGTAAGTTGCACACGGAAAACGATAGCCCGCGGGTGCGGTACTATTTTCAAATTTCCCTTCCAGCTATACTTTTTTCCGTTTCGTTTGCTCGTAATACAATATTCATTGGGAGCCTGTCTGGATACCGAAGAGGAAAACTCACAGCGGAACGAGGAAGCGCAAATAGTGTTATCCTGACACATTTTGACAAATTGAAGTGTGATAGAGGCCTCTCCCATTGTTTCATACATTTTTATTGGTAACTCGATTTCTGTGTTTGAACTGCGTTCGTTAGTGACTGTCTGCATTTGATATATGATTTATGTTTCCTGCGTGGGGTGCGTTGCGAATCAATCGGTGCGTGGGTGGTTTAAACTCCGATAAGTTCTTTGTGGTAATTTTGCAATGTACCGTCTAAAGGGCGATGCATACAAATAAAGTGCATGACGCAAACTATCGAGCGCATCGTCTTTGACTATCTTCAGTCCCATAAGATTTAATGGCACTTTGTTCACCAACAGTTGTGTCGTGTCATGCCTTTTTCACTGATGTTTTGAAATATACATTTTGTTTACTATACATATATTTGGTAATAAGATATAGCATTCGCATGGGCACGTTTGACTGAGACGTCATTTAAGTCAATTCCACTTATCTAACTTAGGCATTATTAATGCCAACAAGCCATGTAAATGCCATGTAAGAACTGATATAACTTAATTATTTGATTGATAAATTTTGCGTTTTACATTATTTCAAATTTTATAATCAGAAATAGCATTTAAAAGTGTTTTTAATAATATAATTACAATAACATAGGTACATAATATGAAAAGTGTTACCAAAGTTTTATTTAAATTTTCAAATAGAATATTTTAGATTCACTTTTGATATCACATACATACATATCATATTAATTATGCAAATTGTGCTTTATTGTGCATATTTTAAAGATTATTTTGTACTTATTTTTACTAAATTAGTTTTATTTTAAACCTTGAAATTTTCACAAGAAATAAAATTTGATCCTTTGACCAGATATTATCCCCTTGGTTTTTTTTTTTAAATAAATTTTCGTCTCAATACATAAAATCTATGACATTAACATATAATAAGGAACCTTATTTGAAAATTTTAAAATAGAAAAATCCCTTTAAATAAAAAATAAGCTGGCGCTGAAACGGCAAAGCCTCTACAAATTAAAAGGGAAACGCTTTGAACCACATATATCAGCGTCGGGCAAACGTACTAATTACTCAAAAATCACATTAACATGCGTACCAACAAACCTGTGGACAGGTAATACTCATTAAGCCCCTACGAGCCCCTACATGGGGGCTCAAGGCAGAATTAAAAAAGTCAACTTCATCGTTACCTCTCTCATATACGCATTAAAATTCACACGTGTTAGGGGAAAATGTTGGCTTAACTTGTAAAACCTCGGTTATAAATATGTAACACAACCAGCCTTTATGACAAAAGGCGATGAAATTGTATAAAATTCACTTTGATGTATTTTTTTCGCGTGTGGTCGTATTAACTAGATCGCTGCAAATGCCACAGGAGAGTGAAAAAATGTGAAAAATTTATAATTAATATGGTAACTCGTGGTACCTCACTGCGAAGGGTACCACGGTGAACCATAAAGGAGATGGAAGCTCTGAATTACAAATGGTTTCATGTTATTGGAAAAGTTTTTTTATTGCAGAAACATAACCACCTGAGGTACCTGAGTATTTAATGCTCAATTTAATTCAAGAATTATAATGACTTACAGAAAAATATCCAATATTGGAATACTAACATCTACACTAATATAAACAGAAAAGATTTGTATTTTTGTTTGTAATGAACAAATGCAAAAACTACTGGATCGATTTTAAAAATTCTTTCACCTATAGAAAGCTATATACATTATCAACGAGTAACATAGGCTTATATATTATAAAGTTACGTCAACGAATTCGCATGCAACAGCTATTAACATAATATACGATTTTAATAAACATTAAAAAAAAAATGCTTGTTTGAAAGTTAGAAATAGAAATATGCTCTCTGCATATAACCCTCATTATGGCTAGTATCTCCAACGATTAAACCACTTTCTGATAAGTTTTATGAATTTTATTAATAAAACATTTCCTTCTACAATTTTAGCTATAATCAATATTCTATGCTATTTATGCTTCAGAAAATTATTACAATCACCTTCTAACAAGTTTGTTAATTTTATTAATAAAACATTTCTTTCTACAATTTTAGCTTAATCAAAATTCTATGCTTTTTATGCCATTACTAAATAACTTAACGGTGCCATCAATAACGTTTTAATAAGCAAGCAACCATTATGGTTTTTACACACGCGACTCAAGAGACAAGTGCGATGATATGCAAATCATTTTATACTAACATTCACGTGAATTTATAGTAACGACTGTTTACGGTTGTATGTCGTGACATATGACAATAAAATAGAACTGTGTTCAGAACGTGCTTAGTGCAGAGCGCTATCCCACATATGTTTAAAAGTTCAATATTTTCCGAGTACCTCTATACTTAAACGTTTATCATTCTCGCTCACTTTTTTAACCTATTTGTTTTCTGTCATGTTTACTATTAAAGAGAAATAGTTTCGATTGTTAACATACGAGGCATTAAAATACGTATGTATTTCTTAGTTGAATTTGGTGTACATTGAAATCACTAATCCGGCTGCTTATTGGAAAATTTAGAGGTACGACTGTAAAGTTTATGAAAGCTTATAAACCTTACAATACATTAACTGAAAAGTACGGTAATTTATAGACAATCTAGAAGACGAAGTAGCCGCAATAAAGACTGAATCTTAGGCGATCAAATAGTTGAGATAAAGTAATAGGTCTTTCAAAAACGAGACGCCATTGTAAGAACATAATAAAATAACTTTCAATAGCCCGCATCACGTATAAAAAGATCTTCGAGCGTGTGTAAGAGATGATCAGAATATAGATAGTGAGCCAAGATACGCCTTGACTTCACAAAGGAACATTAGTATTGGTGGTAAATGGCTATTAGAGTGTAACTAACACTGTATTTACGTAGTAAATACAATTACAAGTACTATTACACTTTATTGATTACATCAACGCTTCCCTTAAGAAAGATTACGTCGAAATTTTACAAGAATTCTTTCTACCATTTATTTGCATTTTTTTTTTGCAAACGCTTAAAGTAAAATTTCTATGAAAAAGAATACAAATAAATTGTCATTATATCAGATAAGATTAAAGCTAGTGCGGTACTTACTGAAATTGAAAAAAACATACTGAAGCAGCGAAAATAAAATATATTGTATGTATACACTTGTTGCAAATTTGGAAGTAGTAGCAACCCTTCTGGCGGCAGTAACCACCCCCTTCAAGAACACCACAGTGAAATAATAGCATGTGTGTTGTTTTGTTTCAGTGTGTGAGTAAGGGACGCCAGAGTCCATTTCACTATATCTTCCTAATTCTCCTCGACAGACAACCTGACGGTCTACTTGATGGTGGGTGGCTACCGTCGCCTATAACACAAGCAACGTTATTGGTTCTGCAAATGCGTTGCCGACCATAGCAGGATTAAGGATAGAGATTAGGATGGGATAGCAAATATGGCTATAGGAACTGACATTCCTCAGGTACTCACTCACCGAAACACAACAGCACATTTGTCAGACGGGCTGAGCGTGTTATCTTACTACTTAGAACTTCAAGCTTACGTGGAATAGCACTTATATTTTTATCAATTGTGGAAACGGTAAATCCCAGTTTCATTTGCAACAATAATTATACAGGACGGTGCAGATAAAACCACGCTCTCTAGATGATCTAAAGAGCAGCTCTGATATTTCTCTACTAAAATTTTACCACAAAAGAAGAAAACAACAAAATTATGATTGTCACTAATTTTACATTCAGAAATCTTTTTATAAATGACCGAATAAGACTTCTTTAGATATTTTTTTCTGTCAATAAATGCATGGGATCGAGATAACAAATGATATTCAAATTAAATACCTTTGACATTTTAAGATTACAAACTTCACCGCTACAATACTAAGAAGTAAGCGCGAAGACCGCGAGAAAGAATAATATGGATATTTTTCTTCATATCCATTATAAAATAGTGAAAATAGTAAAACTTGTAAAACAACACGAAATAATACAATCAAGTGTATGGTACAATAAAAATTCCGATCACTTGGATAGTCACTTTTAAAGACTTCAAATTTGTCCTTGTTAAAATAGATAGAAAATATTTTATGTTAATTGTTATGTACGTTATAATCTGTAGGTAATTCTATTGCGTAAATATAGTTATATCAGTAACGGAGCCTATGCTGAAATAGCAGAAGTATGTATATCAACATCAGAAATTAGGTTTTCTAATAACATTGTACGAGTAAAATCGCAGTAAATTTTTCGATGCGTCTAAAGGCTTATCATGCTCTTTAGCAGTTTTTGCCTCAAAAGTTTATAAAATTAGTATTAAATTAAATTTGAACAAATTCACAAATTAATTTAATGTCGAATAGCCTTACAGAATAGTACAATAGTGTTTAAGCCACCTCTACTCATTTTCGTAGATTAATTTCAGGAATTGTAATTGACAGTAGATACAAAGAGAATAATTATTGATTTAATAAATATGTTGTTCAATATTATAAGTGTAGTGTTTCCGTAGATTGTCCTACATTTATGAACAAACTGATAAAATCAGTTCTCTTTGCATAGTATTTAGTATACACATAAGCTTCATTTAACCTAGAAATAAATAAACATACAAAGCTCTGGCCTTTTATTCCGTTGAAAGTTTCTTATCCGCACAAATCTTTCTCTCTGACACATGAGTTATCACAGCAATGCACTTACGATCTCGCTGTCTCCGACGACCATGCTATCTTTATCCAATTTGTTACCCTTATCAAGAATTAAATGCATTTTAGGGTCTCACTCGCCAGTTTTTATTTTTTATTAATTACGATCTACAGAATAATACGCCGCCTCTATAAGGAAAGCGGACAGCTGATGCCTTTTATGATCCCCATTTATCGGATATCCATTTGTTACTCAATGAATATTGGACGGCTACGTTTTGAGTTCTAATGAATCATGAGATAAAAAGGCAATATGTTTGCCGGATTGGGATATCAACTTTGTACATAAAAAAAACATATGAACTGACAATAACTTGTTTTTCCGGTAGAAAGTCGTGAACCACCGCAAATATCATTTCCTTGTTTTAATCAAGCCGACGGAAGTTAGGTCGGAAAACTCGCAACAAACATCGTAAAAATAGTCCTTGATGATTTCGTGTGAATTGCGTGCGTAAAATGTTGCCTCCGGACAAATTGTTCACACAACTTGCCGTATCATATTACACAAGTTCGTTAAAATAGATATTAGTATTGGAGAATATATGATAATGTAACATCTCTATAAGCCTTTTTTTTATACAAGCTGTAGAAAGAGAAATTAATTTAAGAAACTAATTTAATGACTATTTTAATTTGTAAAATTATGTAAGTACGAGTACACATTGAAACACTCAAAAAGGCCTTACTTACACAAGTTTTCCTAGAAAATTTCAACGCATTTCGTTAAAACATTTTCATTTTAACATTGAATAGATTTCGCTGTGATAAAGAAGAATTACGTCGTGTAATATTTTAACATTTTTAACTGAATTTCTGATGCAAAAATATTTACATCAGTTATAGTCTACATTATATTTATTTTTTAGTTCTAAAACTCTTCATGACAGCCGTGAGTTCTATTCTTCAGAACCTTTTTTATAAGGATCAGTGAGTTTAGCGGTTGTATGTATACTTTTAGATATTTCTTACATTTAAATCAATTTAAAGCATATCTATATGCACGCACCTTATTAGCTAAATTCTTCTAAATCATCGCACGTATTTTGATAGATACGCTTTTCACTAATGGAAAGAGCAATAAGCGAGGAAAGTTTGTGTATATAATTTGCAGAAAAAATTGCATCCATGCGAAGCCGTTGGCAGGTTGCTAGTTTAATATAAATGGTGCTATAGATAATACAGTTTTGTCAGCTAACAAGAAAATATTGACTGCATGCGTATATGGAGGTCGTAAATATGAAAACATACACGCCATTTACAATCTTGTCTGCTTGCAGCAGATTACTGCGGATCATAAAAATGTTGTGCCAAATTAAAAGCAACATTTCCGTGCCAATGTTTAGGACAAAATTTACAGGCCACTGAACCTTTTTATCATACTCGGAACATTCTGTAGATTGCTAAAATATACAGAAAATAGTCTTCATTATTTATCACTAGGTTATGTGTTTTGACATTTCTTCTAGAAGATTTTTTTCTTGCAGTGGAAAGACTACAAGCACAAAAAGTTTATATAAAGATCTTGAGAGAAATTTCAAGTTTTATTTCCCTTCTATTTGCCACTCAATAAGAAACAAGATTTTTTTTAACCCCCGACGTACGACGAAAAAGAGGGATATTATAAGTTTGACCTACGGAATAGGTAATAGTACTTACACAATACTTTCAGAGAATTAAATTACATACCTGTCTAGCATTTAGATTGTTAGTTTTAAAATTTCTAGTTTTAATTTTGAGCAGAGAAAAGGTTTTTAAGTTAGTTTCGTACTTAGAAATTTATAACACAGAATATTTTACCCTTAACTGAAACATAATAATAACCTAACCCTCAAGTTAGCATAATAATAAGTGGACAGTTTAATTTGGACCAGCAAGGAGGGCGCTGATTCCCCAATGGGCCTGTACTATTTCAAAAGATATGAGGGTGGAATTGTCACTAGATATTAATGTTAGGTGTTGCGTAGCACTATAAATAATGGCGACTTCATTGTGTTGTAATATATATACAATGTATTTGGAAAGAAAACAGAATATATATACATATATGTAGATAAAAGGGAAACAAAATAAAAAGTTAAAAATAAAAAATTGGTAAAAAATATATAATATAGTCTCCTCAATAAGCATGACTGTAACCTATGGGGTAGGACACAACTATGCTGCCAATAGCCAAACAATTAGCTCAACGAGTTATGGAGAGGTTATACCACAACACTGCGAAATCGATTAAGGAATGAGGAGATAGTCGAACAAAAGTAATAATAATAATAATAATAATAATGCATTTATTAGCTCCACACAATCACAAAATATACAAACAATGTTAGTCTAATTGTAACATATACAATCAATGGTTGTGACATAACCCGGCGGATTAGTTAGTTGAAGTGGCAGTTGGCACTACACATAATACGGAGTGCTGACTGCCGCTGAAACCGAAAGGTTTTCGAGTTTTCGATCAGCAAACGCAGCGTAGGACGTCCAATGATAAGGTGGGCAGACGACCTGATAAGAGCAGCGGGACGGGGCGCTGGATACAGGCTGCTTCTGAACGGTCCTTTCGGAAAATTAGGGGGGGGGGGGGATGCCTATGTCCTACTACGACTACTGCTGAGATGATGATATTTATGATGAGCCGCGCAATTAAAGTATGATACGTTTTGTAGTGGAAAAACTACGAGTTAAAAACACACAGTTTACACGAGGAACATTTTGCTATCACAAAAAATTCAAGTTTTTTGGGATATAGGAGATTTTTTAGTATTCTTTCATTAGACCCATTTAGAAGCATATTACTTTTTGTTTCCCTTATTACTAACAAGTTAATACTAACAAATCAGGCCAGTGTACGATTATTCAGTTAAACATGTAACAAAATTATACAAATAACATACATATCTTGTAAAAGGCGAAGGTAATATTCATAAAGATAAGCCCTCGGCGAATAAATACGCCCAGTGTCGTAAAATGGTGTATTTTACAGCCTCTATTATGCCACATGATGTAAAATATTCACCCTTGTTATAAAATTTTACAGAAATTAAAACATGAATACTAAAAGAGGTTTGATGGGTGAGTCCGACATAAAAGCGGTGCTCCGTCTCTAAAAACGTCTTAATGGTATATTCGTCATAACTTTAGAAGGAGCTGAGTTTCAATGACTTAATGTTCGCTGAAATTATAAACAGCTTAACAGTGAATTTAAGATATTACTTATAAAACTTCGAGTTTCATTTTTTTCATATTCAAAATTATTATACATCGCAATTTAATTCTATGGTCTTGTATTATATTATTAATGTAAAAATTAATGTTTATTTATTAACTAATAAATTCGTAATATGATAACAACCTTGTAACAAACAAACTTTGTAACGAAACATTCTTAACCTAAGACTATTTTATGTTCTTTTTATATATAAAAATGTTAAGTTGGTTTGTGTACGCTTCAAAAACTTGATTATTTCGTTTTTCACATAATATGGACATAAGGAAAGAGGGATAAAAGATTTTTATATATAAAAATTGTACCCCGGGGGAAGCCGGGAGCGGTTCGCTGGTACATTAAAACAGCTAAAATTTAAAACTAAAAAAAAGGTTAATTTAAATTTTAAATTTTTTTTTTAATTTTTTGATAAAATTTTGATGATTAATGATTCGTAACTCTTGGAAATAAAAATGTTACGTCTTAGTGAAGTATTTCAGCACTTTATATTTAAACTTTTTTCAGGGTATCATAGAAATGTCAATGTTTGGTATTTTGCCGGTTAGATATTTCGTTATAATTCCAGGTAATGGACGGTGTAAACCTAAATTGGTTTTGTAATTTAGTATCATTTAATATGAATCGAGGAACAAGCCATAATTTTTTACTTAAATTACAGTATATACTTAAATGTAATATAGGGAAATAATTAACAATTAAATTGTTAATTTAATTTTAATAATCCACAACAATAAATCCTACTGACAAAAATGTCTATATATTTTTTATTTATTTTTTTTCTAACTGAAACACTTAACACGTTCTTGTATTTTTATCCATATATAAAATCTATTTTCATTTGCCCTATAAATTATCATGATTAACTCTAGCTTTTTTAAAGACTCATATACATTCGTATATCAGCAGGGAATTAATTGCGTCGTTGCTTCTCTAAGAAGAACGCTCGGGGATATCATTATGTCAAGCCAAGTCACTTTACACCTTAATGGATTTCGGTTTGTCGCCAAACGACAGTTTCCGCGTCACTTAACTCTACTTCCGTTGTAATCGATATTTTTTTACCTAAAAATCAAGAGGTGTCACTGTGAGACATTTGAGACTGACGACACCGATGCGACAGTGGATCAGTGCACAGAATATAGAACTTTTAGTAGGTAAATTGACTATTGACTTACCGTCCACGATTAAAGAAAGCTTATATTTTCCTAAAGGTCCTTTATAAACATAGTTTTTTTTTAAATTTTTGAAGTGAAAACTTCTTTGGGCGCATTGGACATACTTAGATGGGGAAAAACACGGAACTTGCGCCGTCACACTCTCTGAGCGACAACCTCAGTGACGTTTAACTGTTTGAAATAAGCGCCATCTACCTGAAATAGTACATACTTCTTGGTTCATAATAAGCTTTACTTTATGAATAGTTTGTTAAGATGTTAACAAAAATGGCTATAAAGTATTTAAAAGTTTTCGTTTTACCCACTAACAATAAGATTAGTTTCTACCAACTGCATACATTGTGATGGGGCGTTTCTATGAACCCATGAGGAAGTTATGTGCTTATCGATAAATGTATTAAAGGTATTCTATTACACTACGGGGAATATAACGTGTAATATGTATAAATGTGGTTTACCTAACGACGCAGGGATACATAAAACAGATCATGCGTTTAACATAGCCTAGCGTTACAATAAATTTTATTCTAGTTTCATAAGAGATTTGCAGCACAAGCTGATCGTGTTTGTGAGATTAAAAATCGATATAGATTTATATATATTTTTAAATAACAAAGAGGCAAAAAGACTACCGTCGCCTAGAAATACTTTCAACACCTGAACAGATATAGTGCGTTGCTATATTTATACAATAAATAAAACACTTATGCTATTATTTCATAACGATCATCTGTAACGTCGCAGTTATTGGCCGCAAAAGGGACTCCTAGTTACGACTGCTGTTTTTTTCTTTAGTGTTGAGGTTGACAGACAGGCTGACGGTCCACTTGATGGTAGGTGTGTTCTGTCGCCTATAATCACATACACTGTTAATAAATGGGATGTTAGTATTGATAGTAACGGGATGCAATACGCTTTCAATATTGATAGTATAAAGGGTATGCTCTTGCCGCCAGACAGGCATATTGACATGAAGGCTAACTTAATATTAAATCATATGTTGTAATCGTGGGGAATATCGTTATCATCTTTTTCTTACGACTTTCGGAAGCCTAACTTCTTCTTTAAATACGAAAGTGATGTGGTATTCCACGAAAAATAATGATTAAAAATTTTTAATTACTTTGCTTTTATCTTGGCAACCTCCGAGCTTATAAGGGAGTGTTTCTGTTTCTGTCAAAAACTATACTTATTGTAATGCGGACATATTGTCTTTTTGGTAATTTTTCAATTTGATAAGTCCCATGTCAACTTTTATAGGGCGTAACTATAGAAAACCATGCCTTTCTAAGGTGGAGTCCAAACAACCACACCTTACATTAATTTATTCTCAATCATAAATTATTCAGAAGCGTAACGATATGCGATGGGAAGCTAGATACGAACAAATTTGAATTTAATGCGTCCTATTTTTTGTGGAGGAAGCATAAAAGTTTTTATGTGAACAGAGAGACAAGCCCATAGTTTTGTGGTATTGTGAAACTGCGTGTAAACGTAAAACAGATGTTTCCTTTGCACTTTGATTTCGTTTACAACCTGTAATTAATGGACATTGTTATTATTATTTATAATATTCTAATGACAAATTTAACACGTATTATATCATCATATAAGGTTATCCTATACCTAGATCCTATAATACTAAGACCAAGGTTACTTCGTTAAAAAAAATAAATATGAAAATCTATTCAAAAATTACTCCAAACGAGAAATAAAACTACCGACAATCTGAGAATTTTCATCTATCAAAAAGCATTTTTTTAATACGTTAGACAGACTGGCGGCCCATTTGGTGGTAGGAGGACACCATCGCCTATATCGCTGTCACTGCAATAGCGCTGTAAAGAGCGCTGCAGACTATAGTAGAGTTAAGGATAAGAGATTAGGAAGGGACAGCGAAATTAGCTCTGCCAATCCCTTATTTCACGGTGGTCTTCTTTGTTAAGCTAAATGCTGTTGTTAAAACCTCCTCACGGGCTGCCCAAGTTAATGTCACTACTTAAATTATTATTAAATTAGATGTTATTAGATAAATATATTTCAAATATTTATTTAACATTTTCTTAGCGTAAGACTACACTTTGCTTCATCGTTGTTTCTAAGGTTTTCGTATTGTTAGAAACGTATCGTGTATTCGCAAATAGGTATTACAAGTGGGTACAATTAACTGAAGCATATCCCGAGGCAATGGGCAAGCCTCTCCATTGTGGCATTTATGTTGACGATAACTATTATTGGTATACATAAAAGCTACTTGGTTACTCACTATGAAATTCGCTTTATGCGGTCTGACTACTAAGTGCTCGGGTGTTTTAATATGGTCGCTTTTAAAGTTTCTCTTGTACACTGGAAGGAATTTCAGTTCAGACATTTGTGCTGTGAGATCTTTCTTTGTTTTGTAGTGAAGTTTCACATTTATTATTCTACCGCCCTTTTCTTTTCAACTACATTTGCAAACTACGTTTGACTAGTTAATTAATAAACAACCTTTTGAATGGGTATGTGATTCTTTATTATGTTACTTTGTTTTAGGTGATCCCTTGGGAGCAGTACTTTTTTCTGGATGAAAATGTATTTCTTGTATCCCTGACAACGTGTATGCTAAATTTCACAGAGTTTGCATTCACATTTATAATATTAAATATGGATTATTAGAATTTTAAATTAAAAGTTAAATGTCGATGTATTGTAGTATTGTTTTTTTTTAAGAACGATATCACACATTCATGGCTTTTCAAATATGATGGACAGCTAACTGGTGACTTAAAATTGCACGCGCGAAGCCGCAGTGAGTCTAGTACTACACGATATGAAAGTTCGTGTCTCATTACGGCTAGCATATAAACTGCGCTTATTCTTAGTACTCAAGTAATTAAAAAATTCCGTCTACCGATATTGTTGTTTAATGCCCGGTCATAGGGTCTAAATTTCCTGTTCTTGACTGCAACTAATTCCTTATACACGAATAATTTATGATTATTAGAACCAAGCATGGATGCAGTAACAATCATTTGTTTTCTCTCTCGGTTGCTTGTTAAACAAAAATTTGACATGTTCCACGTACGTGGGCGACTTTCTTTGCTGCGTGTAGGCTTATACCAACCGGACGAACGCAGTTATTCTTTTGTTTCGATTTCTAGTTTACTCTTTATGAATGATTTAGTTGCGTTTGTATGCAAAAACGCATTACCAACTTACATCTATTTTGTACTTGTGACGCGTTGAGTTGACAATTTCATTGTTCAATTGTTTTCTAAGTATTTGCTGTTGCTCATTCACATATTATGTTTTCTAATGTTCAAAGGTGGCAAACGAACTGACGGATTCACTTGTCAGTATGTTGCTATCATTGTCTTGGAACATAAGCATGAATTTAAGTGCAGAGCGTTTGAGAATAAAAGTTATGTGACAAGAGTAATGAGGGATAAGCTATGGGATCCTTTATTCACATGAAGTAACACAACAACACAGTGATATTTATTAAATAATAATAACACTTTTTCGAATTTTTCAAATACTTGGCCATCCATTGCTCACACAAAAACGGTTAGAACGCCTTTAAGTTTAAGAAGAGATGTAGCTTCTGTGAGTGCACTGGTGGGCTTTTACCAATATACTGTGCGTCATAGATGCGGAGTTTCTACAATATAGGATTTTTTTAAACCATTAACAAATTTCTGCAGATCTAGCAGTGTAATCCTATCCCCCTGGTGTCGCTTTGGTCCTTAGGCGACGGTAATCACTTATCATTAAGTGGATCGTCAGCCTGATGCCCACCACCTTTTATAAAAAGATATTTTGTGGTTACCGATGACTGATAGTCCGTGCAGCGTAGACTGCATACTTATTAATATTTCCCCATTAAAAATTAATGCAAATTATGTTCCAATTTTTTTCACTGTGAACAATGTCAGCAGGCCACTGGCTTAGCCGCTAGTAAATCCCCCCGAGGCAATATGCCTAAAAGAGCATAGCCAATTAATATAACAAATTAAACGGATGAATTTTGAAACAGCATTTCAATATTTAATGTGATGTGTCCGTATACATTACAGTCAGATGAGTGAAAATCTAGTTAAAATTTTAGTCCAAATACAGTGTAAAGTCTTTATAACGAATCTTAAGGGACCGAGCATTTTTTTTTTTTCGTTATATGGAGGGAAGGGAGAAAAATAACAAAATTTTCCGAGCCCAACTTCTTATGCTTAAAAATCAGTTATGCCTAGTTTTCCGGCAAACTTCAGCCTTGGCTTTAACAATTGGCCCCTAGATGGGTGGGTACATTACTCTGCCGTTGCTTGACAAGATTGCGTGACCTAAATCTTCCAGTTTTGGCTTCCTTAATTTTTTAGAGGACACCCCTTGCAGTTTCGCCTCTAGAAATGTTTTTTTTAGCAACAATAGATGGACTTAGCTCTAAATATTATAATTATAAACTATATTATAATATGTACATATTAGGTACACTGTTAAATACGTCTGTAAATATTTTCTGTCTTCTTTTTAGAATTAACATTGATTATTTTTATATTCAAAATATTTTTTTAATGAATTGTAATAAGAAAGATTTTTATTATTAACAGAATCAACCTAATTGTCAATACATAAGAACTAGTTTAGTGTGGCAAATATCAAAAGAGAAGTCGGATAAATTGGTTTCTTTGCGCAGGGTCAACTTTTTTCTTACCGATCGGTATCAGAGGCTCTCGTCGATGGGTCGCCGTCGCGACAATCGAATTCTGTACACATCGATATGGTAATTCACAGCTATGCATTCCACAGCTTTGTGTGCTTATGTTGATGAGGTGGGCGAAACCCCATTGATATACATTCGAACTTATTGTTAATGTTATAGGGTGGACTCGGTTTAAAAAGGCAATTTATTCATCCGATGGAAACTTTGATAATGCTTAGTCACGCGTGTTTTTATTGATGATGTCGATATGTTTCATTTTGATGTTACCTCGAGACATGATACGTGTAATCCTTTTTGGATTTGACATCGATTCCTGTTGTCTGCCTTCGTCTGTTAAACTGTGTCAAAGTTATTTCACCTTATTAGCATGAGTCTAACTTTCTTATGAACAGACAGTATACGTCCTCAGGGTGAGTTTATTTGACACGAATTTGTACGCGCCTACACAACTCGGTGACTGCGCGATTTCAAACGGACCTGATGTTTCGAATGTTATCCGAAATTGTCCGAATTATCCGAAATGTTTTGCAAAAGACAAATGTGTTGTCTGCTAACTTGCGTCCTTCAATACACTGGACATTTGCTTGCTCCGACTTTCAAATTTCAAGTTTCTTTTTGTTTGAAAAACAGGTGGGTAAAGGACGACCTCTCCTTTATTGGGTAACGTGGGTAAGGTTGTGGAAGCGCGCGAGCGACTCGTCGTCGACGCGCAGGTAGCACTGCGCCGTGCGCTCCTTCGTCACCTCGTTCTGCAGGTTCCACACGCCGCGCCGTCGCGGTGCGACAGCTCCTTGTGCTGGCTGCGCGACTGCAAGCGACAAACATCACCTCAATACTTGTTGGTAGATGGCTACCTTCGCCTATCACTCTAGCAACGCCACGAGTGCTGCAAGTGCGCCGTTGACTACAGTATAATAACTGAAAAGTAGTGTCAACTACAGTATTATAGGATAAAGAGGGGTGGCATCTCTTACTCGCTCACTGAAACACAACAGCACAAATCATTGTATTTTACATTGGTCTTTTGTAAGGGGGTAGTTACTGCCGCCAGACGCGACTGCCCTGCCAAAATGTTACTGCCCAAATGACAAAGCGCAATGTGCCCAGCTGCCACTACTTTCCAGATCCAGACTAGAGCCAACTTTGAGAAGTTCATTTCCAAAGTTGACCCTGCCTGGTATCAGGTCTCTGGAACCCTGTAACAGAGTGTTCATATTCATATCAACATTCCAACCAACAACTGACACGATATCAGATAATGAAAAAACTTACCTTCGGTAAAATTCTGCATTCAAATTCGGTCATATTGAAAAATCAAGGACGATCCTTTACTATTATTAAAGTAATATAATACATTAATAATTAATAGTAATCAATTAATAAGCATTTTCTCACATATTATTCTCTGATTGGTACATATCTTACTATATCATAGAAATATTCATTACAAGCAAACCATTACGGAATCAATAAATTTTCATCAAAACTCATTGTGGCATCCATTTAAAATGGAGCTATTAAATTTGAAAACCCTTTAGGGGCACCTAACTCCATCACATAACTAACCACAATAATCTTGACTGCCCATAAAATTGGTATTTACCCAAATTAAGCGGCCGACGTAATTGATACAAATGGATGTTTCTAGTTTAAAATAATTGGAGGAGATGTGTGGAGCAAGTGCATCAAACCTGACTCACAACAACGTGACTTCGACTTAATTGTTTACACGTCAATTCTAATCAAAATATTAAAGATACCAATAAGCGACTACTTTAGTATTACTCGAATTACTTGTTCTTTTATTCAATTAATCAAACTTTTTTAAAAATGATGATATCTGTTGATGATGGTAATTAATTTGGTTTGTTGGTCTTTGCCTCACTCATTGAAACGGAACATACCTAAGTATGATTGAAAAAGATGAATGGATAGGAATGATAGAGTTAGATATATAGATAGTTATAAAAAAGATGGAGCAAGCCTTGTAAGACGTAAAACGATGTGTTTGTCTCTAAATAAAAATAAAAATATATATATATGTCTAACTTTTACTCTGAGCATTTATCCCACATTAATTTCTAATAGCAAGCATCCTGTATTTCGCAGTCATAAACTAGGCAGCCTGTATGGCAGAAGATTGACTCCTTAGATGAAATAACACTATTGTGATGTGTTCGGTGTTCGGGTTTTAGCCGGTAGGAATCCGGCATAACCCCGCAGTGTCCCCTACACTGCCGGGTATCCAAGAGGATTTCCCAACGTTAAAAAAAAAAAAAAAAAAAGGGGATTTCAGAGCCACATTTCCCTATAACCTCCTAATTCTTTATACTTTGTCCTACTAGGTCGGCAACCAACCTAGGGGCGAGTCGCTAGTAAAATATTATATAAAAATTGAACATTAAGTAAGTACTTTTCGACATGCTAAGTAACATCTTAGGAGCGAAGCACCAATTTTATTCTGACATTAACCTAATTAGTAGTGTTAATGATTCTAAAATCCAATTGAAATGGAAATGAATGTAACTTTAACATTAGGCCATAATTTTAATAATACTCTAACTTTATAGTTATATCTTATGTAGGTATGTATTCTTCTGTATCTTAATTTTTAAGCTTAGCATATACGTATATGTATATAGATTTACCAGCTGGTGTCTGCTACTGCGACTGCGTCTGCTTATGCTTACGCTTATGCTTTTTTTGGTTGGAAATATCATACTGTTATGATGTTCGTAGACCATCCAAACTTCTCTAAGCATCCAAGACTCTCACATATACTTATTTAATATAATAATTATCTATTTTAATATTTATCATTTATTTTTTTCATATATAAAGTTTCGCATTTACATATCCAAATGCTCTACTTACCTTAGGAATAAGGGATAAAGGATAATGGGTATAAGTTAATAGGCTCTGGCATCCCTTACTCACTCACCTAAACAACAGCACACATGCTGTCTTTTTAGGGTGATTCCGGAAGAGACTGCCGCCCGTCGTAAGGTCCCTCGAGATGGCCGGCGTATCTCCACTGTCGGGTACGCCGAGGTCCTGACATGGGAGGTTAGCCTTTCCACGTGCTGGATAGCTGTGAAGGGGCACCGATGTCGTGTCATAAATGTCGTAACGTCCCGCGCTAGAAAGTCGTTGGGGTTTTAGCCGGTACGAAGCCAGCATAACCCCGCAGCGTCCCCTACACTGTCAGGTAACCAATAGGATTTCCCAACATTAAAAAAAGGGTGATTCAGGTACTGTGAAATATTAACTGTGACTGTGTAATGTTAAACAGTGTTACTGACGTCAGACGGATAAATAATTTGTAAATATTGTAGGTAATTGTAATCTCTAATATTTAAAATAATTATAATTTCATTTATTTAAAATTTTTAGTAAAAATTCTAATGTAACCTCTAGTAGGTTCAACCTTAATGTTGTATACATGTATAATGCATGTAACGGGTTATTATAGGCAAATAAAAATTCAATAAAAACGTAATGTACGTGATACACGAATATAGAATGGCATTGTTTAGAAACGTTGGGAATACTGTAAATCTCTTAAAAATTGACTATCTACTAGTAAATTGTATTAAACGTTTGACATCAACCTCTGAGAACCCTGCTGCGTGATTGCACATAGATAAACGCTTAACGTTGTTATATTAGTAGTTTCTGGTATTTTGTCGCATCAAATAAACATAAAAATAACTAATCGCTTAACAGTTATTCTAATAAGAAAACATCGAACGTTATTTATGAGATAATTCAAATTGAAGCGTGTATAAATACTTGAACCAAATGAAACCGATTCTTGTTAACACAGATTCTTTAGTAAAATAATCTAATGGTATCTATCTATTCTACATTTATATCTATATCTTCTATATCTATATTATAGTATACTTATCTACCATATCTAATTTATAATGATACTAGATGCCGCACTTCGTACTACTAGATGCCGTACTAGGTGCACGCGTCTTCGTACGCGTTATAAAAGCAGTATATCGCCTGACATCTTTATTGCTCTTACACTTAGGCAGGAGTTAGTTTCCTTAATTTTAGATTATCCCTCGGGAATAGTACTTTTTTTCTGGATGAAAGGTACCCTATGTCCTTTCTGGTGTCGCAGACAACGTACGTGTATGCAAAATTTCATGGTGATCGGTTCAGTAGTTTTTGCGTGAAAGAGTAAAAAACATCAAGTCAATGATTTAAAGCTTCTCTTTTCTGATTGGTCCAATCAGCGTTTCATTTTCTAATCGTCCTAAACAAGTTGGGATTTTTGCAAAGATCCTGAAAGTACCTCGGAAGATTGCAAAATTCGTTGTTAGTTTCATATTATCCGGTTCTTTCCAATCTTACTAGCATTTTTTAAAAATCCGTTCTTTTCGATTATACTGCGACATATATAAATAAAAATCCGATGCCAAATGTATGACGGAGCATCACTTGAGAACGGTACTACCGATTTTAATGATTACTAACACAGGCGAGGTCTGCGGCTTCAATTTATACTATGTGAGGAAGATAATAAATAACTTGTCTACGTAATTTGATACACACAAAGAAGTAGAACACGCTAGTGTTTATTGTATTTGCGACAACGTCATCGCAGCTAAATTAATGCGAAACTTCAATTCGCTGTCTCCTTCATATTAGTTGACCTTTCCTGGACGTGTTGCTGATTTACTGTCGGACCCAGTTACAAACTTTCCTAATAAATAATCCTTATTCGTGCCGATGTCAAACTCCATGCTTCCATAAGTATCTCGTGCATTAGACACGGCGGCGGTTGGTTTTTGTATCTAGCCTACAATAAATTGTTCCCTTTCAACCCATATGAAACATACACCACGACCTTTATGAGTTAGGTTTATTTTGAAGTTTGTCGCCGTTTATCACCGTAATCGTTGTACAATGAACTATTAAAGCGAAACAAAGTTGTACCTACCTACAGATTGTTTGGACACTTGTAACGTGAAATACTGGGAATTAAACAAAATTTCCCTGTGATTTACGCCACAAGTTTAATGTAAATTAATATTACAATATATTGATAGAAATTTATGCAAAGTTAATAAACCTTTTATATATGTGTACCTAAAGCATGGAAGGACTCGTCTACTGCGTTATACAATAGGTTAGAAGAGAGGAATGCAAAGAGAATCATAGATATTTTTTATTCTTAAGCTTATAGTAATAGTTGAAAAATCAAATCACTCATGATTAATGCCAAGATCAGACAAAAGAAAAAAATATAGATTACCTACAGCCAGGATAACCAGAGTCCTAATTCCTAACTGCACTGAAATGAAAATAACACGGGACGTTGTATATTATTATATATCGTAGATTGTATTGGATTGAAACATTGTATTTGCTATATTTATGGATCCTTATATCTAGCCATTAAATCGAATTATTAATCACATTTCTCCATCGTTAAACTGTTATACATACAGTAAATAATGATAACCTCTTATCAACCAAATGTGTCGGCAAAGTTGTGAAGTTTAAATCAATTTATCTGTAAACGCATACCTACCACGTATATACAAGTTAAAACGAAGCGACGTGTTTCTAAATCCACTTTCGCACCGCCCCCTAGGTGAGTTTCACTGGGCTGGTTACAAACGTGGCGTTTAATTTTGAGAATAATATATTTTATTTAATCGTATTTGTTTTGTTTAGTAAATTGTAATTTTAATTTAAATAATTTTTAATTTGATTATAATATGTTAAACCCTTTCTCTCCATTGCTGAATGGAGGCCTCTCCCAGGGCTCCAGACGCTTCCCGCGAAGCCTTTCAGGTTGTCTGTTCGCGTCCCATGTGGCCTCCATTCGAGAACTCGTTTACCTCATCCATTATCCGCGCTGCGACAGCTGTAATCGGCCCATTGCCACTTCAGCTTGCCGATTCTTTCCGCTATGTTGCTAACTTTGTGTTATTCGCTATGTTCTTGGAGGAATTTCAGAATATCTAATTTTATCCACTAAAGAATCTCCGACCATAGCCATTTTATCCATAGCAGAATGAGGGACTTGACCTTTCACTAGCCTCTCACTACTTTTCGTCTCCATATGTCAAGACGCACTGAAGACGATATTGCGGCAGTGGTGATGGGATGGGAAGAGATGATTTCAATATATATAGCTTATCAGGTAAATAATCGCAAGGAGGAAGGCGGGTCGCGTTTTATACAAACTTGTTCTATAGCATTCTTGTTACCGTTGTTTACTGGACAACCTGCCCCGTGTGTACAGAGCCTTAAAGAAAGCCGCGAGCGTTTTCGCAAATCTTGCAAGTCGAAAGTTTGTATCGTAGAGTTTCGGGCGTTGCTCCTTTATTCAGTTAGTTAGGCTCACATGTGTCGGGGTGATATTCGAGTTAGCGAGTGAACTCGCAACGAAATGGGAGTTCAACTTTCTCCGCTACTTTGTAAGATTTAGGTTTTTAAGGCGCGTTTCAAGAGTTGTACTTTTCCTTAGATTACTGTTTTTTTTATTGTGTGTAAATTAGTATATAAGAAAGTAAGATAAAAAATGCTTGCAGCACAATATCCTGTGGAGATTAAATCTTTCATCTAATAAATAATCAATGACGTCAACTTTCAAAAATATCATCATTTTTATTTTTTATGTTATACTAAAGACCCGTCTGCGGCTTCGCACGGGTGTATTTTTTCTGCAAATTATATACACAAACCTTTCTCGCTTATCGCTCTTTCCATAAGTGAAAATCGTAGAAATTAACAGATAAGTAAACGCACGTTTTTTTTAATACCATCAATGATAAGGATATATTTTTCTCTGAAGTTAATATACTCGCCTTAAATGCAGTAATATAACTTCGAGAAATCAGTAAAGAATTTGCTGGTTTCCGCTTTCTGTTAATTTTGACTCGATTATAGATAAGTGAGTTAACTCAATATCGTGCCAATATTTTTAATCAAGACACGACTAAGTTCTAGACAAAATTTAATGAAAATCATAAGTTTGTATCGCGGAAAGTTAAACTTTACGATCCAAGTTGTGTCTCTCCGGCGATACTGAAGTTAGACAGTAATTTGCTGACGAGCCACTTGCGAACTCCCAGTTACTCCATTTTGACATCGTTCGCCCTTTTTCCTTTAAAATTAAGATCGCTTTCTTGAGGGTATACTTGTCTGCTCTTTATAATAGAACACGCGAATATTCTGTTTGGTTAAATTAAGTTTTGAACTTTTGAAGTTTGAAACTATTAAAACTCACAGTCTTAAAAAACATAAAATTCATTTATAAAAATTATAAAAACTGACATAAATTTATACATGTTATACATTATAAATATATTTAAAAGTCGCTGCTAGACCTCGTCACTCGCTTGTTGTCAGGTTACTAGTTTTTTCTAGCCTGCTTAAATATTTATTTTAACTACAAAACTGACTTGTTTCCCTACCAATGTGACTACCTAACTAGATTGTTTTTAAGAACCATGGATTCATTATGAATTTTAAATAAAATAAAATTTTAAAATAATGCGAAAAAGCATGTTAAAAGGAAAAAAACCTTGCCACATACGTAAGTAGGTACGTACCTACGAGTAAGTACGGATTTTCACTAACTTCTTTTACGTGTCCTATTGAAGAATTTCCCGACCAATTTTCCTTGCTTCTTGAATATTTTTTTTTAATTGAGTAAACGGAAGGAATATTTACTTTTAGTCACTTATAAAGAGGACTCACAATGATACATAATATTTTTTACTGTTAACAAAATCTTTCAGAGATTTTATGCTTATCGTTCTTTCAACCGTTCTTTCATTATTCGTTTTTTGAAAATCATTAGATACTTAGTTGAATGTTTTTTAATAATCATATTTCATTACTAACGAGTCTATAACCTATAACGGTCTATATGACCGTTCGAACAAATTTTCATTCAGTTTGTTTTTATCACGGACGCAGTTTAGTACAAGCTTCATAAATACTCTTTTTAAGATCCACTTTAAACTCTGACGGGTCGTTATTCGCACGCATTCAGCTTGTAGGCACGATCATCAAACACTCCAATGTTTACAAATTCCATTCGTAAATATGAAAGCAGATAGTAGCATAGCCATCATTTTATTGGTAAACTTCATTAACCAATTTCGCTTAGTGCGATTTACTATGGAATTTTTGTAGCTTTAAATCTGTAAGCCAATAATTCAAAAATGTTTTGTGTAAAATTGAAGATATTGAAGACATCATATTATTTAATATGATTTTTTGAGAGAGGTAGATCAAAAAGAAGTTAGGGTGATGATATTTTTGTATCAGCTCCTAACAGTTTGCTTAGATATGTAATCACAAAAATTAAGGAATTATTTAAATATCAACTTTTTTAAGTAAAAAATATTATAACTAGAAAGCTTGCAGCTAAATATAAAATATAGCTAAATATAGCTAAATATAGCTAAAGTAAAAGTTACAACAATAAAAGTAAATATCAATACATCAAAGCAAAAGGTTGTTACATTTTATGTTTTGATCCTATATTCAAGTTGATGCGTCTAACAAAAAATTACGCCCTTCCCTTTCCTCTAACTTCTCGATAACTTCATTTAACTTATTATCTATGTATTGGAAGATAACAAAAACTATCACAGTTATGAGGATTCTTGGTGAAGTTACGAAACACAAGTAATTGATTCTGTGCCCCGTCGTCAGGGAAGTCTCAGTTCTATTTAAGTTTCCTAAAAGGAAATGAAAGGAAATCAAAACCCGCGCCTTCGTAGTCTTTATCGAAACTTATCGGGTTGGGATGTTTTCCAAGAAAAAGTTTACAGTAAAGAGTTTTATTAAGTTGACGGGAGATAACATTTTATGTCTTTCCAGAACTAGATCAAGGTTGTCAATAGCCAGTCAAGTGTAAAAATATTTATATGCTAATGATTGATGAGAAAATTATAATGTATGAAATACATAATAATTTTAATATGTATTAGCAAATGTTCCAAAATATGATTAATTACCAAACAAGCTATAATAGGTCCCAAATGTAGACACTAATCGACAATAAATTTTGAATGCCAACGTTTTGAATATAAAGAAGTTTTTCCATTCAATCAAATGAGTATAAAATATAGTTAATGATATAATTTGCACAATATCTATATTATGATAGCGATATGTTTATTTAAATATATGTGTGTGTATATTTATGTGTATAGTATAATATCTTATATGTCATCTATAGGTATGTTATGATTCGAGTGAGTTTGTGAATATAGGTGGTTTTATAATTTTGGAATTTAATATAAGAATTTTCTATAGTTAAATGTTGACAACCTGTTATTGGAATTCACATCAGACCATGACAAAATGTAAAAATTTAATTATTGTGTTGTATTGTTGTGTTTTCTGTTGGTGTACCTTAATAAATAAATAAATATATACGAGTATATACCTAGTTAAAATTTGAACATATGTTTATATACCTCCTAAAGTTTTAGTATTCCAAATAACTGATAATTCAAAAGAACGAAAATTGTTACATTGTTTTCACTGTGATGTTCAATGCAGTTTGAGGTCATGTTGGATATAATCCCTAAGCACCCTTTTGGTATAATTTGCCAAATCACTAGTGTTTCATGACTAGTTATTGGATATATTTTATATTAGAAAAATAACATGGATAATGCCAATTTCAACACATGTGGGGTGCGAGAGTATTATCCTGTCACAAGCACTCGACATGTCGCTTGCATAGAACTTTGTTAAACGAAAAGAATTAGTTTTGAAAATGGGGACCCCATTGAATGTGAGATACAATTGCAATTTCAATGTCACATCGAATTCGAGATACAGCTCGAATATCTAATGTCAAAAGAGTAATTTTGTGAAATACTGGTTTTTTGTAATATGTATGAGATCAGCTGTAGAATATTCAGGAGACTAATAAATTTGATTTTATTATGATAATTATTGCATGGGTAGGAAACTCCTTTAAATATATGTTTTCCTTTTTTTATATATATTTTTTCCATAAAAATGATAGAAAAAAAAAACTACATCATTTAATATCGTTGTTATTCAAACGATATCAAATAAAGAAGTGCCAATTGCAGTGGACCTCCTTAAAATGAGAACGTAAATAAATAAGTATGTATATATATACACATACAGTTGTTTACATTGTATGAGCGTTTATTTTTGTTATCTCTATAAAATAAGAACAACGCGTACAAATTGTTTTTATTGAAAACAATATTAATGTACCTACAGACACATATTTACGTTTTTATAATATTTATTCATGTTATACACTTTAAACAAAACAAAAGAGGAAAAACGACAGTGAGGTTCTTAAATATATTTTTAGTAAAATTAACAATTGAACAAGTAGGTACCTATGCATAATATAACGAAAATTACGGCGGTTCCATAACATTTACGAAAACCCACTCAAGCCCTTTGCGTAAGCGACAATATCCTGTTGAAGCGCTCTACAGAAGACATAATTGCAGTCAACCCCTGATTAATTAATCACCTCTGTCTACGAAGACAGGCCGGCGGCGACATAATTGATATTTGAAAGGACCTCCAGGACCGGCCCTGGGCGACGCTAATTTGAGAGATGACTTCCAGACGGGTGACGCTCCACCAAAAAAAATATGCATAATTGTTTTGTTCCTTGACATTTTCCATCATTTTATTTTTCGTAAAAATTCACTGACCGCGCTAATTAAAAGTATGTTACTTGCAAAAATATTTATTGTTATTATAAACTTGCTCTAACTCCAAAAATTTGCTTCTCCATGAAGACTAGCAATCTAACAGCAACCGTTACCATGTGAAGTCATTATAGTTAAGAACTACTATACACTAACGTGGCGACGTTTGATGAAAATTAATGTCTTAAAAATAATTTTAATAAAAAAATTTAAGAAGATAGGAAATAATATTGAAAATATCATAATAACTCTTATGAATGACATTTTAACTGGTCAATAAATTTTGGATGTTGTGAAAGAATGACTGTTCTTACACTTCTAAAAGGAAGCTATGAATAAAATTATCAATCTTCCGTCATTTTAGCAAACAAACGATGCGAATATTGTTTATGGGCCATAACGTTATGCTTGGACTATGAAAAAGCGTAAACAATCGAAAGAAGACAATGTTTTCCGCAGTTTCATGTATTATTCAGTAGCAAATGAATTCCAGCGACAAACGGATGTACATTTTTGAGATCAACTTTTCGTAAATCGATTTACACAAAAATTTTATAGACTCTTTTATATGACATTTTTCTATTTTATGATCAATTATGTAGATGCAGTTTTAATAGCTATACGCTCTAAAATTTACAAAAGAAAATATTACCGACTATAGCCTTTACTCGCAGCACTGCTAATGAATAAATAATTTTAAGCACTAAGGTCTTTTATCCTACAAATTGTACATTAATGGAAAAAGTATTTTAGGTTTTAAAAGTTATTTAAACACAGTTAACACACAGTTTATTTGTTCATAAAATTTCATCTAAATCAGTTTAATTGTTTAAGCATAGTTTGAAGTAACAAACATTCAAAGTAAATATTTGTTTTTTCGCATAATATATTATATTAATAGAGATAGCCAACATCAACATACGATCTGAAGTAAATAACTTCATTTGGATACTTTTATATTAATTTAAAACAAATCAGATTTGATTAAAACATTTGTTGATTCAATATTTTCTATGTGGTTTTCTATACTTGAACAGGAGTAGACTCATTATTAGTATTATGCCGCAAACACCAAAGTACACCACTTTACTGATTACAGATATCCGGTCTTCCAACTCAAATATCGGCGTTGGCGAGCCGCTGTTTGCCCAGACGAGCCTTGATTTATTAATTAGCGCACGGCAATTTCACCCTTTGTCGACGCCCTCAATAATTCCGCCGTAGAACGGGACGAGGGTCATTCAATTTATATACTTTAATTACCTACCTACAGTATCAAATCTACAGACATTGATGGACCTTTTTGTGTTGTTGTTTAGAACTCTCTCAATATCATGATGTTTGACGAAATAAATATGTACTTGGTTTTACTAGAGTACCAAGTTATTGTAATTTTTGTACTTTTAATACATGATATACTTATTTATTAATTGTGTGCAATCTTGTATAGGTTTTCTACAGTTCTAATCTCATTCAAACATTTCTCTATGGTGACGTTATTACTGCTATAATTTTGTTATGTACTATTTATTTATATATTATATCGCAAATAACTTTCGTCGCAAATGATTAGTTTAAGTTAAAATTATACTTATTAAATATATGGCCTGTGGTGTCGGCGTGACCCTCTGTGAGAAATAAATAAATAAATAAATTAATAAAACACTAGGTACCTATTACTAAGTTTGGTATCAATAAAATCGTAAAGTGGTATCTCAGGGATATTTTTTAATAATCAGGGATATTTTTTAAATCTACTCCTCGTAGCGATATCTTACTTAACTTATTTTAAAAGCTTAGAGTAGTATTAGATTATTAAGAGTAGTATACAACTTCATCGAATTTCTAAAGCAATAAGCGGTAAGTTTGTAGTTTGCAGTTCATAGTCAAGTAGTTGCAGAGAAATTACCGTTCTAGCGCTTTGCACATTGAGGCATTAACATCTGTTATAATATATAATCAGATACCACTTTAGATGTGTACCTGATTAAAATGTATACTTAAATGGAAATTTTGGCAATGCTGGACGTTTAATAATCCTACTAATATTATAAATGCGAAAGCTTCTGATAATGGATGTATGAATGGATATTTGTTAATCTTTCACACAAAAATGGCTGAACGGATTTGGATGAAATTAGGCACACAGACAGTTAACATTAACATATAGGACACTTTTTATCTAGGAAAAATGTAAGGCTTCCGAGGGATCGTCTAAAAATATAAAAAAATTTTGCTCTGCTCTCGCTCATTTTACAAAAAAAAAACCTACTTATGTTGTAATCATAACAAATTAATTAAAAAAATATTAAAATAATTTTCCTTTTTTTTTTAAATAACATCGAAATGCGTAACATACAACTGTCTCAATGTTGATTTTTTAATAGTGCTCTAAACTTTCCTTTATAAATATTGACTTATTGAAAATATCTTTAAACCGAATGACTAGAATTAATACGTAAATGTTCTCCACTTAACTTAGTATATGTATAGATTCATCACATACCCGGGCATTAGTGCAGTGTACACGTAATGGATTAGCCATTTGTCTGATTAGCTACATCAATAAGTAACGAACCAAGTACTGGGGTCAAACGAAATCATTGATTCATTAAACTTTAGGGGCGATGTACAAATAGTATGCCGTTTGTATCGCAGCCTCTGAGTACACCAATTAACCTGAACAAATGTTTGCTTTACTATTTGTTTATTGCGCAAATGTTTGTCAAGTTGTGAACAAACATTGCAGTGTGCGATGGACGTTTTGTTTTCAAATTTTATAATTACGTAATTAACAAACTGTGTTTAATTTTGTTGACTGTGGCAACGGTGATATACAAGCAGTTACGTATGTTCTATGCGAGCCTATATGGTGTTTTAATTTGTACGGATCAGAAAAATTGGATTCTCTCGCAATCTGTATATGATAGGTAATCAAGGTCGGCAAGATGCCCTGTGAATGCAATTACTAAAAGGAAATCTTTATGAAATAGTTTTATTAAGATAATTTAAAATATAAGATACAACAATAACAGAGCACTCACACAAATTGCTTCTTACTCTTTATCCTAATTATAGGATACAAAAGTAAAGAGACAAGGTGAAGGTGAACACGCGATAATTACTTTGAAGATTTGTGTAATGACAAGTGGCTACCAGAGCCATTTGACCTACACTGCCGAATATCCAAGAGGATTTTCCAATGTTAAAAAAACGATACATACACTTCACTTATATAGCGGTCTTCAATTAATAAATTGGACAGCCCGTATGGCGACAGTAACCACCTTACAGAGAATAACGTGAAATAACAGCACGTGTGCTGTTGTGTTTCGGTGGGTGACTAACAGATGACAAATCCTATTATTATCCCTTATAGTTTACTAGCTTTTCCGCGACTTCGTTAGCGCTGTAGTTAGTTTTTTCCAAAAATTCCACACGAACCTAATAAACTATCTTTGTACCAAATTTCATTCAAATCCGAACAGTCGTTTTTGCGCGATTGAGTAACAAACAACAACAAACTTTCGCATTTATAATATTTTATTATTAGGATTAAAATTGTATTAAGGTGCAGTGCAATTTTATTCCTTCTTTTTATTGTTTGTCTTGCATTGCGGTGGGTGAGTGAAGAATGACAGAGCCAATTTCTTTAATCTCTCTTAAATTCTTAATCCTATACTTTATCTTGCTAAAGTCTTGCAGCATCTATGACGTTTTGTGTCAGATGGAACGTGTTAAAATCGCAATTTGTATTCATACATAAAAAAAAACTCGACTGTCAACCGACCAGAAAACGCTCTAGTCGGTTGACAGTCGAATAAGATTTACTACTTCAAGTTACCCAATACAATATTCAAAATGTATGTCTCTTTAAAATGGCATAGAGTAAGAGTCGCCTTTATTTAAGTTTAAACTTCGTGCAATGACAGCCCTTAATTAGGGAAACTTGAAAGCGTTTTACCTTAAGACGGAATTAAAGTTCAAAGGCAAGCATGCGTTCGTGTTAGGCAACAAAATGCTAACTGACAAAATGTTAACTCGGCATGAATTATGAGCTCCGCTCCCCGACTACCCCGGGGAAATTAAAGTGTCTTGTTGCAACTTTAAGAAGACGCCCAGGTAGGTACATGTTACTCTGTTACTATCGAAGCGAAATAATAAAATTTATTCTAGTTACAAGAGAATAGACGAATTTGTTGCGGTGAATAACAAATTTCCTTTGTCCTAAATGTATTATGCTCATAGATAAAATCCTTGAAAATGATTGTTCAAAAGACCTTTCTTTTTATTACATCTTTAATACAATTAAAATGTAGAATTTCATGTGTAAGTTTTACCTTTAATCCCCGACGCGTGTGCGTATCTTGTGTGTCTGTTTGTGGAATCGTGGCTGCCAAATAGATTTTGTTTCGGCTTTTTTTTGTTTGAAATCTGACGTGATCGGGATCGTTCTTAGCTATAATTTATGAAGATCTATAATTTATCAAGCGTTTCAAGGCCATCAGCCCATTTCCTAGTTGACGAAGGAACTTCAGTAACATCCGCATGTATGATTGATGTGAAATTTGGTATACAAGCTAATCTTGACCTGATGCTGCAGCATCCAAATAGTCTACGGCATACTCAACTCCTTGGTAACTTACAGCAGATATAGTGTGTTTGGGCCATGTTTGGGCTTAATAAGAAAATCGGGGTTAAGCTTATATTTTTTAATAACAGCTTGTTAATTAAGTTAATATAAACCGATTAAATAAAGTTTGCCTTTGTTGTAAGCAATCATTACCCACAGCCGTATTTGGCTGCTCTTAGTTTCATCAGACCAACAAATATGGTGTGTCTAGAAACAGAGTAAGCACATACATACCAACACTCCTGGGAAATAATTGTTCTCGCCTCGTACAATTGCAGTCCCGAAAGAATTTTTTACGTCCGTACTAAAACATTCCGGAATTAGAAAGGAATTTACCCTTTTAATAACAATTGCTACTTAAAACGTGCAAATCATATAGCTTCCAATTATGCACATAACTTATTTTAGAAAGTATATAGTATTCATGCAGCTTTTAAATAATTATATTAGTCAGGCTGTTTGAGGGTCCACTTGATGTTAAGTGGCTACCGTCGCCGTAGCTGTATTAAAAAAAGCAATGACAAGCGCAGAAAGTGTCTTTTTTTTAACGTTGGCATCTCTTGGGTGCCCGGCAGTGTAGGGTTATGCCGGATTTGTACCAACTAAAACCCAACGACTTTATAGCGTGGCCGTTGATGGGCGGGGTCGCGGGGATGTTATGACACGACATCGGTGCCCCGACACGACACCGATGCCCCGAAACGCAGTAAGCACCTACGCGTTCGATCATAGTAGAATAGAGGGTAAGTGATAAAGAAAAGAGCGGATAGGCAAATGGGCTTTGGCATTCCTCCCTTACCACACACAGAAACAATTTAAATGAATGAATATGATTGTATAACCCTACCCTACTTGTTTCATCTATAATGTTATTTATCGTAGAAGTGTTGTTACATAAATAATTGTAAAATAGTTACTTTAAAAACTGCTTAAATAAATTCTTCGAGCGAGTTGAAATAGATGTAGCAGTACGTATAAATCGTCTTATTATAATTTGGGTAAAGTAACAAGAACTGTGCCTAAAAACATGGAAGTATCTGCGTGTAACAATCATTTTACTAGATTAATTACTATGATTAAAATTATTTTACAATTTCTTTTAATGTGTTAGTATACTAGTGTGTAACTACACTAGTAACAATATAGCTATATACCTTGGAATGTTACTATATCTCGGATTAAAAAACTAAGTTGGATTCTGGCAAAGATTTGTAAGGACAGATACAAATGGAATAATGAGAAAGTTACCGCTGAAGTTTTATTTTTAGATAGGACTTGTTATATAAAGAAGTGAAAACAATAGAAACCAGTCACGAAGAAACTTTTATTATTTGTGCCACCACAAAAAGGAAAAGAAAAAATCATTTAGCGATAGGAACCGTAATCTGTTTATACGTCGATTTTCATTACGAACTGACCCCCTTTGTTGGATTTTGCTCTTCGAAACTTCCGTTTCTATTTAATTTTATTTCTTTTTTCGTGAATGAAAAAGACTTTCCTAATCTATACTCGATTCAATCTCTATGTTAAGGAAAATTTTTGAAATGTAAATAACAACTAATTTTTATAATGTTAATTTCCCAAGGAATTCAAAAATAATATTATGTTTCTACCAGTAAGCCTTTTCTAGGTGTATAAAGTTGAAAGGTATCCTATTTCTCCCCCGAGTACTGAGCTGACCAACACCAAATTAAATTAATCAAAATCTGTACAGGGTTTAGATGTCAAAACGGAAGTAACTTTCGCATTTATAGTATTAATATGGATCGGTAAATTTTAACCTTTTCTTAACTGATACTCTCTAGTACTCTCCTAACTGATACTCTTAACTCATCCATTATTATGCAAATCCAACTTGTTCGTTTGCTCTTCAACAAATAATATTATTTTCAAATCTTCACATAAAAGCTTTTAGACATTTCTTTCTTCTTTTGGATTCGGCTGAAAAGTAAACGCTGTGAGTGCAGTTACATCTCGTTATGAAATTTAATCCGTAGAGATGTTCCGAGTGGTGCACGAATCCAATATTCAAATTAAAGAAACACAGTACTGGGCAACACGTCGGCAACATTAATATGATTTAGTTTCTTTTTACCGGATACTTTCTAGAATTGTTTTATAACTGTACCTCCCTGGAGGATCTAAAGTTATTCCGTATTACTGTTGTTCGTACTTAATACTGCATATTTAAACTGTCTTTGGAATAGACATTTTTATAAAGTAACTCCCTTCAACAACTACGCTTGCAGATAGTCATAATCAGCTTACAGATAACAGCACACTTGCTACGGTGGTAACTGCCGCCAGTTGTGCCCCAGTTTACATCTGCGAAATGCATTGTGCCTTATCATTTTAACGAATTGAAAAATCACTCCTTAACAATTGAACTGGATTTGATTCGACAACTTACATTTTCTAACGACACAGCATTATTCTTATCGTGTACGCGATATTGTTAATGCATGGTTTAGCAGTAAAACGTAACTGTGTGGCGAGCGCTACGGAAGCCGCTAAATGGCCCGTGGTAAGAATTTACTGTTAATACGTGCTTCAATTTTCCAACGATGTGATAAAAAAGGTAGGTACGGCATTGTTGCAATGTGTAAAGTTTCGGAACATGTGTCGCTTGCAGAAATGAAAATGGCTGGGTCTTGTGTCCTACTAAAACAATTTTATATTGTACTAGCTGTTGCAGGCGACTTCGCCCGCGTAACTTTATAAAATATAGCCTATGTTTCGCTTCCCAACAGTGAAACGATTTTTCAAATCGGTCCAGTAGTTTCGGAGCCTATTCAATGCAAACAAACAAATCTTTCCTCTTTATATCGAATAGATAGCCTTTTTTTTTTATATATGGAGGGGAAATGTCGTTTACGCACTATCCCTCGTATTAAAATAAAATTGCGTAGTTTAAAATATCAAAGTAATACAGAGGCGAGCGGCTACTAAAAATTTATTTAAATTTAAAGTTGGCTTTTCGCGCAAAATTGTGCGAGACGACTACTAAACCACTTTATTTGTTTATCTGTTGTCTCTTTATTTATCTACTTATCATAAATAATGCCATTCGTTTCCCCTCGTGACATTCCTACTCAATCTAATTAGTTTGTTTATTTCTATTTTTGTGGTGAATAAAACAGTATTATGTACGTGCCTCAACTCCATAGTAACTTATTTAAATAACTATATAAAAATAATAAAAAAATAAAATCGGAAATAAATTTTAACTTGGCAAAGCACCTTCCAAAACTATATTGATAAAGTTCGTAGTATCGCCATTTTTCTTTATCCTATGCGATATGATATTACTTTGTTATCGTTATTGACAATATGACAGCTATAAAGCATAATTCAAGTAATTTCCCAAGAGACAAAGGAATTATTCCAGATAACTCGAATAATACAATTTCAAGAAGTCTTCTTCCGCATATTATCTTCATGTAATGTCAGCAATATAGATTTCTCAAAAGACAAATAAACAAGATAAAAAAATGAAATTCGTATATCTCTAAAAATATTCTTTCCAATTTCACTCAATTGTTACATGATAAAATTGTATAAGAACATAGTAACTGTTTATGTAGTTATTATTTAGACAAGACGTAATGTTCCCATAGACCATTTAAACTAATTTAAAAAAAATCTAAATCCCTAACTGTCCATCATTTTTTCTACTTTTCGGACTAAATAATGATTAGTTACATCAAGTCTTACAGGGTTATGTCACATAGAGAAGCTTTAAACAAAAAAAAAACTAGAGGCTTTTTTTGTTTAATATTTCACGGGCAAAACTCTCAAGAGCGAAATTCATCATTGGTTACAACAAAAATTTGCTAAGTACCGCTTCATCTTTGTCTTAAATTAATCAATTACTTAACTGATACCACAAAGTATAAGGTTTGGTATAAAACTGTATTGGTTTTTAAAAATAATATAAAATTAAAAATCCTTTCAAACTTCATAACATCTATTAGGTTTTTAAAGAGTTCTATCACCATGATTATTTTGTCTTATGTATCTTTAAACAAATATAAAGTAAACATTTAATGTTAGTTTAACCATCATCCCATGTTAATGAAAATATTTGAGTATTTGATCGGAAAAAAATAGACACCTATTTTCCAAAAAGGTTTTTTCAAAAGTGTAATAACACAAATGGCCAATCCATTAAAGTTAATACAGTGCATAAACGTGGCTATATAGAGGATAGAGGGGAGATGTGTCATGGGCCGATGTTATTCAACGGTGCATGAAAATTTCACAGACCGTGCAGTTTTCCGCATTAGTTTTATTTGAGCATATATAATATTTGCATACTCTATAAATGTTCATAAACTGGTCAAATGGATAGAAGAGTTATCTATCTATCTTTTTGAAATAATCTATCTCTATACTAGTATTATAAAGAGCAAAGATTTGTATTTTTGTTTCTAATGAACAATTGAAAAAACTACTGGACCGATTACAAAAACATAGGCTATCCTTACTATCCATACCAATATTATAAATGTGAAAGTAACTGTCTGTCTGTTACCATTTCACCCCTTACCTTCTCAACCAATCATCATGAAATTTTGCTTACACGTGGTCAGGGATACAGCCAAGAACATAGGGTACCTTTTATCCAGAAAAAAGGAAATGATCCTGTGGGATCACCTAAAACTAAAAAAAACTAACGCCTTGCAAAAGTGTAATAGCAATGTAGATTATATTGATTTTTTATTTTTTTTTTATTTTCCAACGTGGACGAAGTCGCGTGCAGCACCTAGATAGATATACTAATATTATAAAAATAAATTATTTGTATTTTTGTTTGTAATGAATAATCTCAAGAACTACTAGACCGATTTTAAAAATTATTTCACCTATAGAAAGCTACATTAACACCGAGTAACATAGGCTGTGTTTTAAAAAGTAACGCGGACGTAGTCGCGTGCAACAATTAGTGCAATAATAATATATTTCACAGCACTTGTAGCCGTGTAATATAAAAAACAAAGACTGGAAAGTTTGTACATGAAATTTAATTATTTTTCCCAGACCTGAATAGTAATGTTGGGGGTTCTTATTTTCTTTCGAAAAGTTTAATTTAAAGTTTGTTGCCAGCCGGTATTCGTGCAAGCAAACTGCACTTCCTTATAAGCTTATTTTCTTCACAGGGACTCGAAAATTTTCTTTAGATTAGTTTCTCTTGTTGAGGAAAATAGAAAGGAATAAGGAATAATAAGTTCGCGTCGCCTCTTAAATTGGACGTCGCTTCTTTTGTAATACTATTTTTGTGGGCTTCCCAACACTGGAATTGTCCTATTTCTTAACTTATTTTGTGCGTAATCTCGAGCCGGGAAACTTTAAAAAGGAATAAATACAATTACTTACCTATACTATTTGCTTTCTAAACCTAATGTTTGTGCTTAAAAAGAAAATGCATTACTTTTTAGATAGTCCTTACAAAGTATACATTGAAGTCGGTTTTAATGGAAGTAGAAGAAAAAAAAATTTCCAACCAAGTCGCCAAAAATGGGTTACGTAGGCTAAGCCTGTATAAGAGAATTGTTGTTCTTCTAAAACTCATGATGGCATACCCAGAAAAAAAATTACAGAGTGGGTGGCTAGTTAATTATAAAAAAATGATTTAAGCAATGTAAAATACATAATTGAATTTTACAACATACATAATTGAACATTAATTTGTTAAATTTTGACATCGTTTAACCTTTATGGCATTTTCCATATAAATAAAGGAGGATAAAAGAAATAATTTCTTTAACAAAGACAAGCTTTCAACACAATAGGCTCATAAAGACGAAATATTCTTTTCCTAAATCGGATTATAATTTTCTCCCTTGGCGGGTCGTTTCTTTGTTTTTATTCGAAAATGTTTCACAGTTTGCTTCAATACGGCGCTAACTCAATCCGGTCCTATACTCGCCCGCATTTTCACGGTTCATTGGATATAAAAAGAAAATAGCGCTTTAAAAGGGATTGAGGAGCCCTTTCAACGTTTTTGTCCAATTTCGAAGCGATGTTGGGCCGTGCCCGCGCATGTTTCAACAAACACTGATTTAGCGTTTCGTAAAATGAGAAGATTCCATTTGCGTTCAAGTTATCAAACAAAGGCCTAATTATAACTTCTCAGTGAATTTGTAATAAATGTTAATTTAGATAATTAATATTAACCCAATATTTTAGATTTTTCATATAAAAAAATAAGAAATTACAGTTTGTGTTTTAATAGAAAGCTTTGAAAGCTTTTTCTTTCCAAATTAAATCAACGGAGTATTTTGCATTCATAAATTGGAAAGCCTTTTTTAGCCAACGATTTTTGACGAGCCCGTTGGATAGTGGTTAAGGCTGCATGCATTAACGTTGTGTTCTAGGGTTCCCAGGTTCGATTCCAGGAAAGGTCAACTTTGGAAATGAACGTTGGTTGACGTCTGGATCTCAGTATTTGGGCAGCCCATCCGGCATCAGTAACCACTCCCGAGCAGAAGATCATCGTGAAATAACAGCACATGTGCACAGGCAGAGCCCATTTCCCTATTCAATTCCAATGCCTTATACTTTATCCTACTGTAATCGGCACCGCACTTGCAGCACTGTAACTTTTTTCTGGTAACGTAGGTGAAACAATTCGTTTGTCAAACTGTCATTGTCACATTTTAGCGTTATTGGAAGATAATATTAATTGTACTGACTGAAACATGATTTATGTCATAGAACCACATATTTTGCAAATATATACAATATAGAAATTCATCTTCATCATAGCTGTAGAATGTCCACACCAGTACATAGGCCGCCCCCAAATAATTTTCCAAATGGACGGTTAGAAGTAGCCTGGATTTATCGTCGTCCGTATAGTATATAAAAATATATTCTAAACAAACTGACAAGTATTATTCACAGTTTATTAAAGGCATAAATTTTCCAATCTGTTATAACGCGTTGTAAGCATTAGTTCTCTGCGTTTGGTGACTTTGCAGTTTTAGTTGCAAAGTCACTTTCCGTGGCCAGTTGTGATTTGATAGGTCGGGCGGGGACATAAACCTCCACAAAACTAGTTAGCCATAAAAATTCTTCATACCACATTCGATTCTAGTAAAAGACAATAGGGATTATTTTTGCATTTAATATAGTTTCGTGTTAGACATTAACTGAGTATCTGAAGATGATTACGCACAAATAGATCCTGTCTCGTTGAGCGATTGATTCCAACAAAATGTTAGCACTTTATTTTGTATGGGTGTGGTTGAAAATATTTGTATTAACTTCGCTAATGCATTGGTTTTTCTGTTAACACCTTCTGTATTGTCTAGGGGCACTGCAGTGCCCCCAAATCAAGTTTAGTCATGATCAAATTTCGTTGTACACCGCAACATATTTTACTAATTGAAGTAATTTATTCTTAATTTTGCACTGACATTTACTTTAGTTCGAAGTGTAGATTATTCTTTTATAATTATTTTAACGTGCGAGCACCAAGTCATTATAATTATTATAGAAATAAAGATGTCTAATATTGATATGGTTACTATAAACGTTGAAAGATAATTGATTATATAACAATTTATAATAAAAGTTGTTGGATATGTAATTCTATAGATCACATAGATTAAAGAAAAAATTAAAATAGATAGATACTAACTGAAATGGCTGATTTGGTTCTATATGAGGTCTCACAACTTTTGTAGTGGAAGAACTGCCTATGGTCACATATTGAAAGGAAATCTATTGTAGCTAGTACTACATTAACAATTAAATACATTATCTTTTTTGTATAACTACATTAATAAAATACATAAATAAATTAATCTCATAAAATAAAATGTTTCCCGCAGAATATTCAATTATTCGTTGATAGCCGGCCAGAGCAGCGCGTTTGAATTCCAAACAAATTCTATTCTTTCAATGAAATATTTTTTGGATTTTTCAAACAACAGAATTTAATTTATATACAAGCGTTTAAATTGATTTCACGGTTCAATAAAAACCGAATCCTTTGTTCTAATATGGACATATTAAACCTATTGGTAATTCTTCAGTATATTTTGTAATATACATTAACTTAAATTAGATGTACTTATGTTTCTTTCTTCTTTTTTTTTATTTTTCAAATATCAAAATCTTTTTTTTTTCAATTATCAACTACAGTTTTTCTTCTAAAATCCAAAAGAAAACTCTGCGATCTGTCAACGGTTGAATCACAGTAAAAAATTACTTACATTAAATTCAAATTCATTTATTTCAGGCAATTGGGTCCATATGTTACATTACTATACATTAATTATTATGTCTAGACATTAAAACTTTCTCTATGTTATAAATCCTTCATGTATTTTTCTCCTCTAACTATTTCTAAACCACCTAATGAATTTTAATTCGGTTTTCACTTATGGAAAGAGGGATAAACGGGGACGGTTTGTGTCTATAAAAATAGAACCCCGAGCGAAGCCGGGTGCTAGTATGTGTACATAAACAGTGCCCACCCGCATGTCGTAGATCCAACAATGCGTTAAAGAAGAGCCAAAATTATTTAGAGAATAAAAAAGTATTCTTTAGGAGCAATAGTCTATGAACTCTATGAGAATGTGCTCTTCAGGATCGCAAAACACCACCGGAATAAGTTTAAGAATTAAAATAATTAAATTTAAAAAGTGGAACCCCTCAAAGTATCTTTGGAACAAAAAGTGTCACGTAGACAATAAGTGCGATTTCCCCAAATGAGCTGCTCAATATTCAAGAGGCAAACGACTTACTGTAACAACGGAACAAATTCGAAAGACGAAGTATCGACGACTGACGGCCCTTAATGTAATTATCATAATGGCGACCAATAAAAGAGAGGTACGGAGTTCGTGACACAGCTTTAAAAAGTTCTGTCAAAGGTGCCCGAGGCGGAAAACGTCGCATCTTATTTAGGGCCCTTTCAGATGAGGGTTCACGGATAGGGCCCCCACCTAATCAAATTACGTATCTACATTGAAAGAACTGGTGATAAAAAAGCCTAAAACAGATTTGCATGAAACGTCAAAATTGATTAAGAGCACTTGTGATGGAGGACTCTTAAGTAACGTGCGAATATATTATTATTGGACATTTTGTCAATCTTCATTTCAATGAGGAACTATTTATTTTAAACTATTTATCGATAACTTTGTTATCACATGGTCAATCGAACTTCAAATAAAGAATTTAAAAGGAGTTGCATTGGCTACCTAATGTATATTCACTATAATTTCTGTAATAATTTATTTGTATGTAAATTGTGTAGTCTTCTAAATTGTAAATGTGTAAAATACCTTAGCTAGTGATTTTATTTACTAGCTAGTGATGGCGACTCAGGTGTTATAAAAATATAACACATGAACATGAACAGAAAATATATGAGTGATGTAACGCCCGACATCTTTATCGCTATGACGGACGGTGGCGCAGAATTTTTTATATTTTTAGACGAGTTACTAGACTACTAGACGAACCCTCACATTTTTCCAGGATAAAAGTATACTATACTGGAAAAATGTAAGATTCCCGAAGGATCTTCTACAAATATAAAAATTGGGCGCCACCGTCGTCACAGCGATAAAGATGTAAGATATCTTCTCAGATGTTACATTCTTCATTTATCAACGCAGACGAAGTCGCGAGCACCAGCTAGTTTTTATACAAAAAAATCAATCGCCGTGCGTTAGTCTCGCAAAAACTCAAGAATGGCGAAACCGATTTTATTTCGACTCTTATAGAAAGAGGGATAAACAGGGAAAGTTTGTATAATTATGTAAAAACCGCACCTCGGGCGATGTCGCAAGTGGGTCTAGTCTACAATAAAATTATATTTGTTATTTTCCTACCCAATGCTACAAAATATTGCGAGTGTAATTTTGCACCGAGCCTACATAATTTGCTATGATTAAAACTGGATGCAATCTAATATTTCATTTTACACTAAAGTGCATATGAACATGTGAGTGTCACCCCTGTGATACATGATACAATACAGGCAATTCCATTCACATCTACACAGCTTAGCCGATCAGGCGTGAAGTCTTTTTATTTGGCGTCACGTGTCGACCGACGCCGCCGCGCCGTCCAGGAAACCAGCGACTGCGACTGTATTTGAGCGAATCTAATGCACTCAAAACTATGCGACGTCGAACCGAATACTGAAAGAATGGGGTGCGAGAATCAAAACAATAAGAGAGAACAGGGAGGAATTTGGAGACCGTGTATTATTTGCGGAAAAATCAATGGTTGATGTTTCCGATGGAACTTTCGGAGTGGGGACGGAAGATGAAACATTATTATTACTGTCCATAGCAATAATAGGACGTGTGTCGCCCGACTTCCGCGTATTACATTTCCCTTTTTTCTCTGTAAATGATTGCTTTATAAAAGGCGGTCATTTAGCTGTCAATGTGTCGACCCCAGTTCCAATCGTTTCGTGAATTGGTGGCCGCAATGAAGTTTTAAAACTAAATTAAAACTTTTCACATTAATGTGTAATTGACTGTTACAGAACTCATATTCCTTATAGAATATCAAGTTATAGAGTTCTAGAAACATATATTTACTTAACAATATTTACCTAACATATATTTACTTAGCAATGTTTCAAATTCAAATTCAAAAACATATTATTCGAAATAGGATTTACAAAATCGCTTTTCGACGTCAGAGAATGACACGTTCACTACCAAGGTGTGCATTCCTCTGTGGAGAAGAACGGCCAAAGAAACTCCACAGGAATCGCATCTTTTATGTTTCCAATTGTAAATAAACAAATATTACATTACATTATAATTGTAAAGTATGTTTTATTCTTATCCATTATGCTGAGTTGGAGCAACCGTAGACCAGACGTCATTATCCTCCAAATAATCATCTACTTTGTAATATGCCTTTGAATACAACATCTTTTTAATTTTGGATTTAAACTGGCAATCGGACAAATTTAAAATATCATCTGGTGTTTTATTATAGAAGCGAATACAGTTACCCATAAATGTGTTTTTTACTTTACTCAGTCTAAATTGTGGTTGCACTATTTTATTTTTATTTCTAGTGTTTACGCTGTGAATATCAGAACCTTTCAGAAATAACGATTTATTTTTGCGAACATATAAGATGTTTTCATATAATTATGTACTGTGAGGATACCGTGAGAATATCAATTTCTTTGAACAGTTCTCGTAGGGAATCACGACCACGCAATTTGTATATTGAACGAATCGCCCTCTTCTGTAATACAAAGATACTATTTATGTTTGCAGCTTGACCCCACAATAAAATGCCGTAAGACATAATACTATGAAAGTATCTGAAATAAACAATTCTTGCAGTAGCGACGTCAGTCAGTTGACGAATCTTTCTTACTGCACGCCGAACTAAGCCTAGCGGCTAATGTATTCAAATGAGGGTCCCATTGCAATTTAGCATCCAAAGTTATTCCCAAGAAAACCGTTTCATCTACATATTCCAATTTTTCTTTATTTAGGACAACATCCAAGTTGGTACTCCTTACATTAGGCAAAGAAAATTTCACACATTTAGTTTTTTTTGGGATTCAACATTAGATTATTTGTGGTGAACCAGTCATGGATCTGAGAGAGAAAGTCATTTACTTTGTCAATATCTTGATTATGTCTATTGACTTGAAATATAATAGAAGTGTCGTCAGCAAACAACACCATCCTAGATTGTTTTTGTACCATAAAAGGCAAGTCATTAATATATACTAAAAATAGGAACGGTCCCAGTATCGATCCCTGGGGCACACCAATTTTGACTGTTGATCCCAATGACTTCACGCCGTTTATCTGAACTCTTTGTATTCTATTTTTCTTATTATAAGCCAACATAATTATTCCAGACACTTCGTGGAAGCCATCTTCTGTATGTGAATATGTCTTTTACATTGTCGTTTCTGCTTCCTAATTTTTGCGTTTCTCTCTTAAGAATTATGAAACTCTATGATTTAATTATTACATTATTAACTAGCACTTGCTGATATCGCTTCACTTTTTGCCTGCCTTGCCATGGCTTCATGTGAATTATTTTCACAACTAATTAACTCCCTGAGTTAGTTAACAGTTTTGTCTCAATTACATCGTGAAAATCTCCCAGCCCTAAACCGAATACATCCTCGATGAGTGTTACAAAAATTCATTTTATTTGTGTTTCATTTATTAAAGCATAAACTTAAAAAAATGGAGTTGATACGCGAAGTGAATGCTAAAACAAAACCGAAATTCGACATCTCCGCAAATGCGCTCGTGATCGAGTCAACTCTGCAATCCATCGCAGAGGGGAAGACAAAGATCACGGTCCCCTTATTCATGTTATTGACGTGTCGCAAACTAAATTGGTACCCTTATGGAGGAAAAAAGTGTTTTATTTGACAGATATTTCGTTCGGCACGGTTCAATCTAATATTGTGGAGACAGGTGCACATAGTTCATTTTAAACAGGGAATCAAATATAATAAATTTGATTGCTTCTATTTGACTTTGTGCATTTTATATTAATTTATTTCTTACGTAGGTAGGTATGTAAGTTACATAAGTACGGTGGATCCAAGCTTTCGGTAAATTAAGAGGAGGCCTATGTCCAACAGTGGACATCCTACAGCTGAGATGATTATGATGATGATGATGAGGTATAGAATAAGCTAATGAAGCTTATTCTATACTTCATCATAGCTATCCTTAATGAATAGCTTATCCTTAATGAATAGCTTATCCTTAATGAGCTATAGAAGAAGTTATAATGGATCTTTGTGTGGAAGTCAGAAAAGTACTCGAACCTGGTAAGAAAAGTTTGTTAAGAAGTCCTGTGTCTCAACAAATAAATTCAGAATTAACATCAACAATAATAATTGCGTCCATATTTTGATCAGACTCATCAAAGTTCTTTCATCATCATGTTGCATTTCTTTCAAAAAATAATTTACTTAAAAAATTTATATAAGTAGGTAAAATAATAAATGAGGCATTTTCCTTCAGTTGAAGCCACTCAATTTTAGTAATAAAATAACTAATTAATTCCGAGTCGTAAATCTTCTTGAAGACCTAAGTTAAGAAATTATAATAATTTTATTCATAAGAATCAATGACACATTTCCTCAAAAAAAAAGAATCAGCCTTTAAACAGTAGATAATAAATGTCTAAGGGCCTCTTCCACCATCTCTGAGTAAAGTGTCAAGTAGGCTGATCGCCATTTAAAGTCACCAGTAAGAAAGCGTACGAGTTTCGCCATCTTCGAGTAGCATTACTCAAGGTTAATTTCAATGAAATTGACACAAGATACACGTAACATTTACCCGACAATTAGCGTTAGTTGAAAAGTAACTAATCAACACTTTGCTTATAGTTTGTGAAAGAGTTTGGACTAGCATCGATTATATTGTATTATTTTCTACTTATTATAACACTTTAATATTATCATTAGCACTTTAATAAATTATCCACGAAGGGTGTAAATGATTATGCAGACAAGCTTCTCTCTAGAAATTGCTTTGCAATGTAAATTCGATATTGGGTCAACCGGGAAATAATCATAATAGTTTAAGCTGTAAAATGTATGGACTTGGGATAACAAAGATACGTTTGGACTGACCGAACAGATACATTACATATGGTAATAGGCATTACATGTGGTTGCTATGTCTTTTGGTCGTTTAAGAGCATCCTTATAAAGATGTATACTTATTCAAATGAATTACATACTGATTCTACGTAAGAAAGAAACTGTAAAAACCACGTAGGTATGGACTGACAGACCTGTTTCTGACGTCATAAACTTGTAGTGTCATTGTCGCTGCACCAAGTATCATTAGAACAACTTGTTTTATACTTAAATTAGTTACTTAAAACTTAATTGTCTTAATAAGATGCAAATATATATCCCCAAGTTAGTAACTATTGGAGAAGTAAGTAATAGGAACATTATTGGAATAAAAACTGTAGTACCTACATACGAGTATATGTTATTGAGAGGACATGGATCATATGTATATCTTATATTTAAATACATTCTAAGGTGATACACGTGATAAGTAACAATAACTTTATATGTATTTATGGAATAATAATTTCCTATTATTATTTTGTCGTCAATATTGCTAACAAAATACGTAATTGAAACAGTACGTCCCCTACAGTATGTTTGATAATGAGTGGAGATAGGTTTGAGTGCACCCGCATGTCGTATTCAGTTAATTTTGTGTATTATCATTGCAAGATGAATGTTTTGATTGCAACTCTGACATTATTGACTTTATTGCTTTGAATTAAATTAACGTTATCTGTATCACTTCAGATTGTTTATTTTGTGCCAGGACTGTAAAATAAAATTGAGTTTTAAATCATTCCATTTTTGTATCTGTTCACGTATTTGTATTAGTACCGTTTATAGGTAGGTAAGTTTTTGCCCTTTTTAAGTGTTATTTTAATTTAATCATCATAATCATCATCTCATTCGTAGGTTGTCCACTGCTGAACATAGGCTTTCCCCATAATTTTCCAAAAGGATCGATCACAAGCAGCCTGGTTCCAAGGTGATAGGGTAACTCGTGAGATTAGGTTTTCACTGATGTATTAGTGATTACCTGGATTAAAATATAGGATACTTTTTAACATGGAAAATTTTTTGGTTCAAGTGGAATTGACAAAAAAAAACGAACTACAGTTACCGCACCAGCTCGTTTGAAAAAGTCTATAACAAATTAGCATAGACTTTTTTCATTTCATTATTTCGTACAACACAATCACACACACGCATACATTCAATGATTTTATCAAGACAGAGTCTAGAATAAATACTAGGGTAGGGTTTTCGAAATGGAAAATAAGTTGCACACCATCTAAACGGAAACCCGGAATAAGTGCTTGATACACATACTTTTCTCAACTCGGGAAATTGAAAAATGCATTGTACGATTTTCACTTTGCCTAATAATACTGTGACTGCAATACTTATATATTTCCTAACACTAAAATTTTAGTACTTTGGTTAGTGTTTTTAATCTGTTATAATTTCATCCTAAATACTCATAATTTATCTCTAGGTACTAATGTTACTTTTTTAAACTTTCTAAAAATGTTTTATACATAACGTACTCAAACATAATTGACTACTGAACGGATTTGAATAAAACTTATCAAAATAAATCAAGTCCTGGGTTGGGTAATACTTTTTATCTATTGGAGAGTTAAATTAATAAAACTTTAAGTGTAATCAATATTAATTAATAAATAAAATTGAAGTGTCTGTTTGTAATATCAAAATAACTAACAATAACAATAACAAGTTAGTTCTGAAATTATCAATAGCCGTGCGGCAGAAAAAAATGGGTTTAACATTGTTATGATAAAAGTAGAGTTAGAGTAAAACTCTTCCTACTGCATATTTCACTGTTTTGCACAATATGTTTTAATTATACTAAAATAATTTCCATTGAAAAATATTTAAAAATGTATTTCCAGAAACGCTTTCAGAAATATTACGACACAGATAAAATGAAAACACTAAGCTTTTCATAATGAAAGGCAACACAATCGTGTTATTTTTATTACACTCCAACTATATTACTACTCTTAATACTTGCTCTTTACTGCTAGAACTAAATGTGTCAGAGTTCCGCGAGCTACATAATGGGGCGACATTAAAAAATCGATGTTCTCACACGACCCCAAAGCACTCTGAACCGAGTTTTTAAATTGAATTTCTCTATTAGTCGTATATTCTACAAATGGACTTATGGAGTTGTGCATTAGTGGACATCGAGCACAGAAATCGCCTAAGGCCGTGTCACGTGTCGCCTGCAGAACTAATCGAATGTGCAGGGTATTTTTTTCTTTCAAAATTAGTATAGCGTCGCCACTATTTGCATCTAGCAAATGTATAAATAGACTAGCTGGTGCCCGCTACTTAGTTCGCATTGAAAATAAAAGATATAACGCATTTTTTTTAACGTTGGGAAATCCTCTTATATACCCCGCAGTGTAAAGGACACTGCGGGGTTATGCCGGATTAAAACCGACTAAAACCCAACGATGTCCCTTCAGAAATTATATTCTAACCAAATTCTAACTATGGTGAAATATTTTTTTAAATCGGATCGATAGTTTCGAAGATTCGCTGTTACATACATACAAACTTTACCTATTTATAATATTAGTATAGTTTTATAGCCGTTTTCATGTTAAAAAAAATATTATATGAAAATATAATTTTTATAATTATATAAAAGTAGTATACTGACCCGACAAACGTTGTTTTTCCAAAAAAAAAAAATTTTTTTTGGGGTGGGCCACCCTTATCACTTAGGGGTATAAAAAATAGTTTACGACCTATTCTCAGACCTACCGAATATACACAAAAAAATTCATAAAAATCGGTCAAATCCTTTCGGAGGAGTTTGGTTACAAACACTGTGACACGAGAATTTTATATATATTATATAGAAGATATCGGGGGCGGGTCGCTAGTTTTTTACAAAACCGAATAATTCGAATAACATAAACGAATTTATTGTCATTAAGAAAATGCATATTGCCTTCGTGCGTTTTTATCTAATTTAACTCTCATGCTCTATTTCTCGTAGAGTCATGCCGATGAGCGGTCTGAATCAGTCGTGCAACTTTTATCACTACATCTCACCTACAGTTTATAAGATGGCTAACTAAATCGCGATAAACTTTGCTGTTCTCATATACAATTCTCTACCCTATGGCGTGGCACAAATCTATATAAATAAAATCAGAGTGTCTGTCTGTGATTTGCGAAAAACTGCCTCAAACTAAGCTTAGACAGTCATTCGCATGCTGTTAAAACGTAAATAACTTTTTTTAGAATTGTTGTCTGTCTGTCTGTCTGTCTGTCTGTCTGTCTGTCTGTCTGTTCGGGGTAATCTCAGAAACGGCTGAAGCGATTTCGATGAAACTTTGCAGACATGAAGAGGGGGTCGTCAGGAGTAACATAGGCTACTTTTTGTTTATGTAAATTGCGGTACATACACCAAAATAACAATTTTTGTCTGTCTGTTTGTTCCGGCTAATCTCTGAAATAGCTAGACCGATTTTGACGGGACTTTTATTGGCAGGTAGCTGATGTAATAAGGAGTAACTTAGGCTACGTTTATTTTAGAAAAAATACACCCCAGACGAAGCCGGGAGCGGGCCGCTAAATGTATTGCTAAGCGCAAAACTCGAGAACGGGTGGACCGATTTTAATTCTGTCTTCACTCATGGACAGAGGGATAATCAGGGAAGGTTTTTACGTTAAAAAAATGCACCTCGGGCGAAGCCGGGAGCGGACCGCTAGTATGAAATAAAAAAATTATTGTGCAAAAGCTATTAAAGCTTTCATACAAAAAATGAGCTTTATCATGGTATTCCGTGGCTTTATTATATTTTTTACTAGCGGTCCGCTCCCGGCTTCGCCCGAGGTGCATTTTTTTTAACGTAAAAACCTTCCCTGATTATCCCTCTGTCCATGAGTGAAGACAGAATTAAAATCGGTCCACCCGTTCTCGAGTTTTGCGCTTAGCAATACATTTAGCGGCCCGCTCCCGGCTTCGTCCGGGGTGTATTTTTTCTAAAATAAACGTAGCCTAAGTTACTCCTTATTACATCAGCTACCTGCCAATAAAAGTCCCGTCAAAATCGGTACAGCTATTTCAGAGATTAGCCGGAACAAACAGACAGACAGACAGAAATTGTAAAAAATGTTATTTTGGTGTATGTACCGCAATTTACATAAACAAAAAGTAGGCTATGTTACTCCTGACGACCCCCTCTTCATGTCTGCAATGTTTCATCGAAATCGCTTCAGCCGTTTCTGAGATTACCCCGAACAGACAGACAGACAGACTGACAGACAGACAAAAATTCTAAAAAAAGTTATTTACGTTTTAACAGCATGCGAATGACTCTCTAAGCTTAGTTTGAGGCAGTTTTTCGCAAATCACAGACAGACACTCTGATTTTATTTATATAGATGTAAATATCGTTAGATAAGCTGAGGTAGGTGGCCTCACAGCAGTCCATTAACAGAAGCAAAGAAACAGGTGCTGCTATTGCGATGCCGACCTTAATACGATTAAGCGTACACGTCCACTAGGCAGCCAGGTCGCGGCGATTTTAAAATCTACGGACTAAAGCAATATCTCATTGCCGCAGCAACCTGGCCACCTAGTGTGCATATACGCTAAAGATAAGAAATCAGAAAAGGATAGAGAAAATGTACTCTGGCATTCTTTACTGACACCGAAACTATGTTATTTCACAGTGGCTCTATAAGGATGGTTACTGCCGCCAGACGGTCTATAATAAAACTGCAAAACCCATTGTGTTTATTAGTACCTATACATTATGATATTTTCGAAAAAAAATTAGGCAAATAACAAAATTGAATTAAAAATTTGCAACAAATCTTAAATTAGGAACTTAAATTAGGATTTCATAAGTTATATTTTAATAGATAATAGTAATAGTTATACGTGCATACTAATTATTAGAAACTAGCGGCATGTTCCCGGCTTCGCCCAGGGTGCATTTTTTTTACGTAAAAACCTTCCCTGATTATCCCTCTATCCATGAGTGAAGACAGAATTAAAATCGGCCCAGCCGTTCTCGAATTTTGCGGTTAGCAACACATTTAGGGATTTACTTTTATATTATATATAGCAGCCCGCTCGAGAATTTTCGAGAAACTTCTAGAATTTTCGAGAAACTTCTAGAATTTTCTAAAAACTTCTAGAATTTTCTATAAACATCTAGACTTTTCTAGAATGTTAGCGAAAAAAAATCCGTTCCTATTAATAATACATAATGAGCGACTCAGCCAAAGAAAAGATATGCCGCAAGGAGAACTCATCTTATTGCATGAACCTTCGTTTCAGTTGTTAACAACAAATGAAATTGTTATGAACGAAAAAATTCTTTTTTTTTATTGTCACAGGGTTAGTAACTTTTTTTCAGTAAAAGAAAAAATATCGCGTTTGAAAAACTCGAATATATTGCATAGATCCCGTTTTTTATTGTTTATAGCGGCCCGTTCCCGGCTTCGTCCGGGGTGTATTTTTTCTAAAATAAACGTAGCCTAAGTTACTCCTTATTACATCAGCTACCTGGCAATAAAAGTCCCGTCAAAATCGGTCCAGCTATTTCAGAGATTAGCCGGAACAAACAGACAGACAAAAATTGTTATTTTGGTGTATGTACCGCAATTTACATAAACAAAAAGTAGCCTATGTTACTCCTGACGACCCCCTCTTCATGTCTGCAAAGTTTCATCGAAATCGCTTCAGCCGTTTCTGAGATTACCCCGAACAGACAGACAGACAGACAGACAGACAGACAGACAGACAGACAGACAGACAGACAGACAGACAGACAGACAGACAGACAGACAGACAGACAGACAGACAGACAGACAGACAGACAGACAGACAGACAGACAGACAGACAGACAGACAGACAGACAGACAGACAGACAGACAGACAGACAGACAGACAGACAGACAGACAGACAGACAGACAGACAGACAGACAGACAACAATTCTAAAAAAAGTTATTTACGTTTTAACAGCATGCGAATGACTGTCTAAGCTTAGTTTGAGGCAGTTTTTCGCAAATCACAGACAGACACTCTGATTTTATTTATATAGAAGACTAGCGATCCGTTCCCGGCTTCGCACGGGTGCAATTTTTTTCTGCAAATTAAACGTAGAAACCTTCCTCGTTTAACGCTCTTCCCATTAATGAAAACAGTATAAAAATCCGTTCGGTAGTTTTTGAGAATCGCAAACATATAGACAGACAGACGCAGCGGGGGGACTTTGTTTTATAATATTAAAAAACGTAAATTTAATAATGTTGTCTTCGTGAGCGAATTGATTTTTGTTTAATTGTGCGTAACTTTGTCTTTTTCCTGTGTATATTAGTTCCACTGAGATAAGACAACGCAGTTCGGCGAAATATGGGTATATTCTATCTCAAAACTTCGATGATGAATACTAAAGCTGTCTATCAAGCTGATAGTGATGATCGTTAGGCAGAAAAGATAAATGTTTCAACTTATTCGTGTACATAGACTTTTCGAGTTTAATGAGAATGATGCTTATGCATTAAGATAGCCTCACTCTACTTCCTTCGAAATAAATATAACAAATCACCCATCAGGTTTAACAAATTTTTAAATTTCTAAAAATTTTGACGATGTTCTGAAATTTCAAAAAATCTTATTAAATTATCTGAAAAAGTGAAGAAAGTTTTCATAGAATTTTCTAGAAACTTCTGAAATTTTCGAGAAACTTATAGAATTTTCGAGACACTTCTAGAATTTTCTAAAAACTTCTAGAATTTTCTATAAAATTTACATAAACAAAAAGTAGCCTATGTTACTCCTGACGACCCCCTCTTCATGTCTGCAAAGTTTCATCGAAATCGCTTCAGCCGTTTCTGAGATTACCCCGAACAGACAGACAGACAGACAGACAGACAACAATTCTAAAAAAAGTTATTTACGTTTTAACAGCATGCGAATGACTCTCAAAGCTTAGTTTGAGGCAGTTTTTCGCAAATCACAGACAGACACTCTGATTTTATTTATATAGATTAATAGAAACGGATTTTTTTTCGCTAACATTCTAGAAAATTCTAGATGTTTATAGAAAATTCTAGAAGTTTTTAGAAAATTCTAGAAGTTTCTCGAAAATTTCAGAAATTTCTAGAAAATTCCAGAAGTTTCTAGGAAATTCTCGCATATTCTTCACTTTTTCAGACAATTTAATAAGATTTTTTGAAATTTCAGAACCTGATGGGTGATTTGTTATATTTATTTCGAAGGAAGTAGAGTGAGGCTATCTTAATGCATAAGTATCATTCTCATTAAACTCGAAGTCTATGTACACGAATGCACCCGGGCGAAGCCGGGAACGAGTCGCTAGTCTAAAATAAACGTAGCCTAAGTTACTCCTTATTACATCAGCTACCTGCCAATAAAAGTCCCGTCAAAATCGGTCCAGCTATTTCAGAGATTAGCCGGAACAAACAGACAGACAGACAAAAATTGGAACAAACAGACAGACAGACAAAAATTGTAAAAAATATTATTTTGGTGTATGTACCGCAATTTACATAAACAAAAAGTAGCCTATGTTACTCCTGACGACCCCCTCTTCATGTCTGCAAAGTTTCATCGAAATCGCTTCAGCCGTTTCTGAGATTACCCCGAACAGACAGACAGACAGACAGACAGACAGACAGACAGACAGACAGACAGACAGACAGACAGACAGACAGACAGACAGACAGACAGACAGACAGACAGACAGACAGACAGACAGACAGACAGACAGACAGACAGACAGACAGACAGACAGACAGACAGACAGACAGACAGACAGACAGACAGACAGACAGACAGACAGACAGACAGACAGACAGACAGACAGACAGACAGACAGACAGACAGACAGACAGACAGACAGACAGACAGACAGACAGACAGACAGACAGACAGACAGACAGACAGACAGACAGACAGACAGACAGACAGACAGACAGACAGACAGACAGACAGACAGACAGACAGACAGACAGACAGACAGACAGACAGACAGACAGACAGACAGACAGACAGACAGACAGACAGACAGACAGACAGACAGACAGACAGACAGACAGACAGACAGACAGACAGACAGACAGACAGACAGACAGACAGACAGACAGACAGACAGACAGACAGACAGACAGACAGACAGACAGACAGACAGACAGACAGACAGACAGACAGACAGACAGACAGACAGACAGACAGACAGACAGACAGACAGACAGACAGACAGACAGACAGACAGACAGACAGACAGACAGACAGACAGACAGACAGACAGACAGACAGACAGACAGACAGACAGACAGACAGACAGACAGACAGACAGACAGACAGACAGACAGACAGACAGACAGACAGACAGACAGACAGACAGACAGACAGACAGACAGACAGACAGACAGACAGACAGACAGACAGACAGACAGACAGACAGACAGACAGACAGACAGACAGACAGACAGACAGACAGACAGACAGACAGACAGACAGACAGACAGACAGACAGACAGACAGACAGACAGACAGACAGACAGACAGACAGACAGACAGACAGACAGACAGACAGACAGACAGACAGACAGACAGACAGACAGACAGACAGACAGACAGACAGACAGACAGACAGACAGACAGACAGACAGACAGACAACAATTCTAAAAAAAGTTATTTACGTTTTAACAGCATGCGAATGACTCTCTAAGCTTAGTTTGAGGCAGTTTTTCGCAAATCACAGACAGACACTGATTTTATTTATATAGATTACCTAACAGATTTGTATTTGAAAATTAGAAGACGGCAAGGGAAATAATTTTCTTCAATCCTCTACTTCATGCTAAATTTATTAAGGGTCACACTCACGCCCTACCACGCCGCTGTAAGTAACTGTTACGAAAAACGGGACGTTTAAATTCTACGAGTGGAAGTGTCGCTATATATCATCCGAACATAATTTCTGGTCCCCTATAAAAAGTGAACTTTTCCTGGATCCCTTACCACAATATGGATAAGTGGGTTACGGTGTGCAATGCTCACTTTTACAACTATATACTCGCGTACCTCTATCTTTATCTATACTTTATACTAATATATTATTCACATATATTTATGTTCAGCCTTAATTCTAATTTTTTAAAACTAAAATTCCGCAGGTAGCGAGGCAAGGCCCCAAGCCCAACAATTCCTGCCGTGTCAAGAAGTACCACCATCTGTATCTGCTGTCCGTTGATCTAGCCATCTAGTGAGAGCCCTTCGAGGTGTTGGTCGAGGCTCTTCACTATAATTACTATATTACTATAGAAGATTTTGTATGTTTGTAATGAATAACTATTAAAAATTCTTTCACCTATAGAAAACTATAATACATTCAGCGAGTAACATAGGCTATATTTTTTAAAGTCACGCATACTAAGTCGCGTGCAATAGCTAGTGTTTTTATAAATACAGTGTATGCAAATATTTTAAAGTAATGTATGCTCTGTGTGACTTTAAGCTCAAAGTAATTCTAACTTCATGTTAATTCCTCCAATTACACGGTTATCGTTCCTTGTAAGTTTGACTAAATTGTATGGGGATTTTTTAAGCTGTAGGCTCTGATAAACAATTTCGTCGTATAGCTAAGTTAGCAGCTTACTTAGACGAAATTTCAAACTTCCCATTGCTTTCATTAATTCAGACACAAGATACAAATATAAAAAGAAATCGTTTAGCGAAATCTAAATATTTTCGATTTTCACTAACAGTTGTAGCATCTAATTGGCATATATTTTTTGTTGAATTGTAAAGTCAGCAGATGGTTTATATTATTTATGTTTTTACATAAATAAGTATTTAATAAATAAGCTTGAGAAATAAGAGAAAGAATTTTTTAATGGTCCAGTACACTGACGTTACGAAGAAGAGAAAATTAATATTTTTAATAATTTTTATCTGTAATAATGTTAAAAATAGCTGATACGTTGAATAATATCTACTGTTTTCTATAATATTGTGGTGTTACTGTGTGCACTGGGCGTCTGTTTCTTATTTCCTCACTACGTTGGGTAGAATTGGAACTGATTGTTTTTATAGCCGCTCGATCGAAGGGTGGTGTAAAGTTTGAATCTATCTGAAACACGTGTAGAAAATTTCCTTGAAATTGTTTCAGAAATGGAGATTCACTTTATTAAAAAGTTGAATACAAATCGAGACTTAGTAATAAAATAAGTGCAAATATTAACTTATAATTCTAACTTTTTATAAAATCTAACATCTAAAAATTATAAAAGCGTTGAAAAATAAATAATAATTTAACAACTGAGAAAATATCTGACATTTTTATCGCCGTAAAGATGGTGGCGCCGCCACTTTATATATTTTTAGATGAAACCTTTGGAACCTCATATTTTTCAAAATAATTTGAATTCATTCTTGTGTGTGTGTATCATGAGCTCTTAATTACCAGTCAGTCAGCTTAGGACACAATTTCGAACGTACAGCCACTTAGAAATTTATAAATTTTATTTTCTTTATCTATGTCTGGCATTAAATTTTTCGAAATTTCTGTAAAACTGTAAATGGTACCTGACTGGTAGGTTGAACGACCTTCAAATATTGATGAAAGTTGATGCCACTCGAATTTCTGACAGCGAATGTAATATAAATCCCTTCCTATCCCGAATAATCTCGACCACAATTCGTCGCGCGCGACCCCTCTCATCTCTCCCTAAATCAAAGCGTTCGTAGCGTCACAACTCAACAATAAAAAAGGGAATATTTATTCGTTATTTGTTGTCGGTTTGCATTAAAATAAAGCGCCTATCTAGGCCTCAGCACCCTCGGCGAAGCTTTATCTAAGATCAGGATTGCATAAAATTCTCATAGCTCTTCCGAATGTGACAGTCGCCGGCCGGGACGCGACCGGCTACGCATCTTATTTCGCATCACTATAATCTCGATGCCAACAAAACTTACTTAGGGCAACAATTGGAACTTCTACAACACTGAATCACAGCTTTAAAAAGATGTTCCCCCTTTTTAAATAATTGGGAATTTCCGGATCTTAAATTTACAAGAACTTTGACAGAATGGTTATTAGGCTGTTACTATTATGACTTTAAAAAATTGTATTATATAATAAAGCACATTAATTCATATATTAAATCATATTTTGATTTTTGAATTTTGAAATGAATAGGTAAGCTTTCCGACCTTTAAGAGAAGATAAAACCTTTTAGAGAAGAGAAAAATAATATTGGACATGTCCCTTTTTCTCATCTCCTGCTTGAGCCCTTATATCATACAGTGGAGAGCCAATGTATCATATAACATCTATATTCCACAGAAAATAACACATAGAATCCCTTTAAAGAAAAAAGACGTTCCATCCATCTTAGGAGAGTGTGAACTTCAAGTTTGTTATTTACATTCAAGTGGATATACAAAGCTGCTCTTTATGACTGCAGCATAAATATTTGAAAGGATTTTAAAGCAATGTTCGCGTAGAATGCAGAAGAAAGCTGAATAAGACGTAAGATGTGATATTACATTTGTTCTTTAACAAAAAATTCGTCAAATGTGCTCTCTTGAATGCTTTAAAATGCAAATATATTTCGTGGAATTATGTAAGTTCAGACTAAGTCAAAAAACCTATGATTTGAAACACTACGACAACTTAAGCTATGCATAAATATATATAATGTAAATAAATAATAGTAATGTAAGTGATTACCTACTATTAGATTTGGAATAAGTAAATTTTTTATATTACAATTATTTACCCCGTTCAATAAGTAATATTATTGAACTCTACTTATAACCGACATGGATATGTTAAAACAATAACCTCTAGCTCGAGAATAATATGAAAAGGGAAAATGATTTTCGTTATTGCAACAGTTTTCTTTCAGATTCTTATCTCCTTTTTCAAACTATAATACAATATAATAATTTTTTTCGGTGAAATAGTACTTTACGCGAATAAAATCTACTTTATGGAATTTAGATTCACTTTGAGTAATTTAATTCCAGTGAACAATCTAAATTCCAACCCAATTATAAATCTATACTAATATTATAAAGTGAAAAGGTTTGTATGTTTGCAATGAATAAACTCAAAAACTACTGGACCGGTTTTGAAAATCCTTTCACCTAGAGAAAACTACATCATCAGCGAGTAACATAGGATATCAATACTAATAATAAATCTGTAAGTGTAGGTATTGTATGTATGTATACAATGTATGTATGTATGTATGTTCCTCCATAACTCTTAAACGAATTAACTGATTTTCATGAAACTTGGTAGATAAACATTTGGAAGTACGGGACACAGGATAGGCTACTTAATATTTTTCAACGCGGACGAAGTCGTGGGCACCAGCTAGTATTTTATAAAGTTACGCGGGCGAAGTCGCGTGCAACAGCTAGGAATAAATATTATAATATGTGAAAGTGGGTTTGTTTGTTTGTTACGCGTCTTAACTACTCAACCGATTGTCATGATGTTTTCATAGGGATATCGAAAAGGACATAGGGTACAATGCCATATAAATTATACTGTTCCTGAGGGATTCTCTATAAATATAAAAATATAATAGATTCAACGTGTGACAGAAATATTTGAGAAATAAAGGTTGACTACGAGTAAAGCATTGTAACATATTATATATTTTTGCCAGGCGTTGATTTTTTATATTATTAATTTAAAGCTATAGTAAATTAGCTACGTATAAAATTCGCTACCAAAACCAAGTATTATACCAATAATATCATTTAAAATGTAAAACAAGAATTGCTGTGGCAGTCAATGCTACGTACAATCTGCTGTCGGCAATTACTTACGGTTATAGACCAATTAATACAGAGTAGTCTTAACTGGAGTCCACGAAGTTATACTTGGTGGGCAACTCCGCTTCAGAATTTGAAATTTATTGCACAAAATAACAAGACGTTTGACCGAATTCCTGTTTTGAGGATATCAATATACGTGTATGAACTGTTTTGTAGTTATTAGTCTACATAAAAACTATGTAAATAAATGGATGTCTGTTGGATTACAGATACTGGGTATCTTACAGGAGATCACTTTGAAATAGCAGCTCCTGTTCTATTGTGTATTTCAATGCATGGATAAAGGGAGCCAGAGCCCATCTCCATCTTTTTCCAGGGGTATATTTTTTGATGCTATACGAGTCGTCAGGGAATTTGCATAACTATGTCATTTCTTGTATTTTAGGTGACGCTGGATCCAGGCTACTTCTAACCGGAGGTCTATGTCTAGAAGTGGACGCCTTGATGGTATGAAGGTCTATGTCTGGCATGAAGGCGACGGTAGTCACTTAACATCAAGTTGCCTCAACCTGCTAGCCTACCTCACTCAATAATATTGAGATAAAATTTTAATTATAAATGCTAAAGCGAGTATACATAACCTAACACCATTAAATTTTGTGTACATCTTTTTAGGGGTACAGAAAAATATATACTTTTCAAAGTGATTTATCCAAAAATAATAGTTAAAAAATATATTTAACGCCTTATAAAGCAAACGAATAAACACTGAATAACCAAAAAATTTAACAACGTGGACAAAGTTGCGTGCAAAACCTAGTAGTCTATAAACGAGTCGCATTAGCAAATTCCAATATGATATTCCATAAGTTATTCAATCCCCTCTGGCATAGATTATTAAATTGTTATTTTGTATTACACAAGATTCCAATAGCATTAATAACGTTGGTATAAATATGTTACATATACAAAATGTACTTAGGCTTTGTGATATGTGTGTTAAGACATTACGAATAGTCTGTAAATCAAGATAAGCATTTAGTCTGCAAATCAAGATTGGCACCTAATTTGAATAAATATGTAGATACATATTTATTCAAATTAGGTGTAATCCAGTTCAGATTGAAAAATCTGAAAATATATAGTTTTAACAGGTATCGGATTTTATCAAGAAAATATTTACTCTATTAAAGTATTCCTTAAAAAAATATCAGCTGATTCACTGTCTTTAATTCAACAAATTATTTGTACTTTTTAATGTTAAAGTCGGCAGAAAGGCTGATGATCCACTTGATGGTAGGTGGCTACCGTCGCCTATAACACAAGCAATGCCACAGATGCTGCAACTGCGCTACCGACTATATCAGGATTAAGGATAAGGGATTGGAAATGGATAGGGAAATGGAAACACAACAGCACACGTGCTGTTATTTTACGGTTGTCTTCTGTAAGGGGAGGACTACTGCCGTTCAGCCCAATTTTCGTTTGCGCCCTGCCTGTATTATATGTGTTTGGTTTTGAGTGTACTTTGAAATTATCAAAACTAATGAAGATTTTAGTGAAGTAAATACATTTTATTATTAAAATACTGTATATAAAATACAGCTGGCAAATTGACATAATAAAACGATTCATACATTTTATGCTATGCTAGTAATGATAGGGGTGGTATTTATTGCCGAAGAGCAAGACAAACTTTCATTAACTTTCCCAATGAATACAAGCATTTGCCTTCAATTCTGCGCATTGATCACAAACATTCGGCACAATTTTATCGTGTGTATTTTGCAACATTTTAGATCGAAATTTATAATGTCGTAAAATTTAAACGACTGTGACGCTGTTCATTTCGTTAGAAAATATCTAAACTTTGTACGTAATCAAAATGTTTTTATGACCTTGCTTTGTTATGTGCACAATAAGTAAACAAATATTTAAAATCAAACATTATCACCATTACATGAACTGATTGATCATTACATAATTAAAATCACCATAGATTTCACAATTCAAACGACTAACAAATATCTTAAATGTGAAAGTGAGTTTGTTTGTAACGCTTTCACGCCTTAACTACTCAACTGTCAAATAATGAAATGAAAAGAACGTAGGCAAAAATATATGAGCAATGCGATTGAATAATTGTTTTAATGCTTAAGAAAAAAGGGCGTGGGCGAAGTCGCTGGAAAAAGCTAGTAGAACATCATATGTTTATTATTGTCTGGTGAATTGAAATTAAGTAATGAACGTAAACATACAATATTACTCCGCTACAAGCGAACGACCACAAGACAATACACGATTTTAAAGCAAAGCATTTAATAAAATCTATAACATTTTATAAGAAGGTGTACTACCTCTGGTTAGGGACAACCTTAATCGCAACAAGTCCGGACCGTTTACGTTACGGCCTCATAATTACATTAACTACGCGTTGCATGTGCTACAGGACATTTATACACAGGATGTTTGTTTCTGTAATTAAGAAAAAAGAAGAAAATTTGAAAACTGTATTTAAGTTAGTAAGTCTTTTAATCACACCAAATCTCTACATCTTTAAAATCATTGGGAGATTATATTCCGATGTTGGAACTATCTATATATGTTACTCAATAGCTACATATTTACGGTCAACCTAGGGGGCCGAAGGTAAAAATATATAACTAACTTAGAAGACAATATGTTCTAACCACTTTTTCTGATGTGGTATATTGTGCGAGACTTCCAGATTCTGTGCTCAATAATGTATAGATACTAAAACAACAATAATAAGCGATAATATGAGAGATAAACTTTAAACTGTTTATTATTTCAGTGATAATAAACCTTAACACCATAAGTACCTGAATAAGCTAAGAACTTGCAACATTTTTACAAATACATTGTCGCTATTTTAATCTGATTCATGACGAACTACGTTTGCATACGTATTCCGAGTAATTGAAAGATGCGATTGATTCCGTAATTATTATTGACCACTTCCCTTAAAGCGACAGACTCTGCGCCTTAAAGTAGACATACAGCCTTAAAGCGACTCTAGCAGTGAGCGTAGTCTCTTATGATAAAAGTTATATCTTTATTACTCCAGTAATAAAAGTACAATATAATGTTTTCGTCAACATATAAACATACTGTATAATATCTAGCTACAGGGTAGTCACCCTAACCGACCGGTCCAGACAAATTGTCGCACCCCATGTTCGCATTATTGCCGATATTTAATTGTTTGCGCAATTTATTTCTGTAAAGCAGAAAATCGTGTTCATATTGGTCCACCTGATAAAATTACCAATAATTTTATAAAACTTTTTATCCTATTAACTCTTGTGATAAAATACGCAAAAATGTAATCTTAATATGATATTATATATTAAGAACAAGATTACATTTATACTTTATGGACTTTCAACAAGTAAATTTTAGTCATCTAGCTATTAGATTCCCAATAGATTTAATTCTAGAGTAAATAATCAGAAGCAGCCTGGAACGAGTGTGTGGAAGTCCGCTGCGCTTGCTTGTCTGTGGACTCGAGAATCTCTCGGGCTGGAATTTATTAGTATTTATTTATATCATTATATATTTTGGTATAATTTAAATGGTTTCTAAATTATACACATACGTAACAATTATACAAGTAATTATAAATGCTGCCAGCGTCCTTGGTACAATGCCGCAGGGTCCATTCTTATATTGAGTTTTAGTTTTAGGTAAATATGTAAATACCTAATTATTATTGTTCTATTACAAGTATGAATACAAGTATGAAATAATAAAATGAGTGATATTATTCATAATAATTTTATTTCTATTTTAAATCTTCTATTGTGAACAATTACATCGTTGTTACCTCCAAAGTGCAAACGGGGGTACATACCGAACATTGAGCATGGCTAAATGCCATGCAATTCCGACTGCCATCACATACGTCGCGAACCGTCCTGACAGTTGCATATTTCAATATTAGTCACGGCTGTTTTCATTTGTTTTTCAATCAAACACCATTAAAATTTTCAACATACCAATAAAATAACCGGTTTTATTAATGATAAACTTGACGTAAATACCTAATACAAAAACTGACAAAATTATATTTGTAGGAATTGCAGGAATTCGTACTTCGGATTTAGAACTGTGACACTGTCGAATGAATTTTTAAATAACTTTTATTTAAAATTGAAGGTAAAATGGATTCACTTCCATTTATTTATATAAGACTAGTGACCCGCTTCTGGCTTAGCACGGATGCAATTTTTTTCTGCAAATTATATATAAAAACTTTATTCGTTTAACGCTCTTTCCGTTAGTGAAAACCGCATGAAAATCCATTCAGTAGTTTTTGAGATCATTGTGAACATACATGCAAACAGGCAGACGCGGCTATGACTGTTATTTATTTATTTAATATACGCCGAAGATTATACAATATAAGCCGAAGATTGCTGTAAAAATTAAAGTCTAGTATAAACAATGAAAGTGTCTTCATATTTATCACATAAATTTTCTTGATTACCTTATTAATCAAAGGATAAAATTGATAATATTTTGGTACAAACTTTGGTTCAATGTATCTTATCTAGAACTATGTAATTTAAGTAGCGTACTTGAAGAAGCTCTCAGGAGACGTCTTTCTATTTCATATAATATGACTAAGATAATACCATCGTCAAAGTTCGGTATTATGCCGGACTCCAACCGGCTAAAACCAAACGACTTTCCAGCGCGGCCGTAGATGGGAGGGGTTGCGGGAACGTTATAACATGATATCCGCTACCAACCACGGCTGTCCAGCGCGGAGAGGGATACGCTCCCTGTCGGAACCTTGGCGTACCCGGAAGTGGAGGTACGCCGGCCATCTCGAAGAACCTCACGACGGACGGTAGTCTTAGGGGACACTCAGGCACTCAGGGAAGCAGTACGACCTTTTCTTTTACGTTGGGAAATCTTATTAGTTACCCGGCAGTGTAGAACACTTCTAGCGGGGCCGTTGATGGGCGGGGTCACGGGGACGTTATATGACACGACTTCGGTGTCCCGCACCCGGCTAACCAGCGCGGGGAGGACTACACTTCCTGTCAGAACCAGTGGAGATACACCACCCATCTCGGGGGACCTTACAACAGGCGGCAGTCTCCCCAAAACCACCGCCCAGTTCCCGTTACATTAGAATTATTACTTAGCAAAAGTTAACTTCTATACTTATAAGTTAATACTTTTACCATTTAATGTCACTATAAATATTCGTTTGTGTATCTGATAACAAGTAAACAAACAGGTAATATCGATCACAGGATTACTCATAATCTGAGGGCCGTTAAAAGTATCGATAGTGAAGGGCCAGTAATTTATCCATTTCGCCCAATAAAACAAACGGCCTTTATTCGTGAGGGCTTATCTTAATAAGTTTCCGTAGATAATGTAGCTCGTTGTCGGTATCTATGTGCCTGTAATTCCATTATGTGAGTGTGGGGGCTGTGTGTGAGTAGGATAATTCCATTAACATTTTATTAATTAATTTAAAATATTTTTTTTGGCATATGTTCTCGTTAACCAATTTCGTGTTTAAAAACAAAATAATGAATTGATTGATTGTTTACGAACTTATGCCTGTAATAAATATATTTATATCTTTACTAATATTGATATAATTATAAATTATATACTTATTTGGATTTTTATTACACAATAACATATAAGCCGTTCAATAGATTTGGATGGAACTTGATACAAAAACATGCTCAGCTTTATCACATATTACTGAAATACATATTATTTCAGTAATACTTTATTTTACTTCTGATTTTGCTGGTCTGATCTTTTTTCTGACCACCTGCTAATATCAGAGTTCCGATCATCGGAGCTCGTGGCGGAGCATCAGTTTGGAGGCCATAGTATGAGAGATAGTTTGGTAAAAGTTGAATATTTGTTTATTTAGTTTCACAAACGGTTTTTTTTTTTTCAAACTATACAAATAAATCGCCGGGCATACAATTTTTTATATTAGGTATAAATTATTACAAATCTATAATTTTTTATATCAGTGTAATTAATATAAACAATGAAAGGAAGTACCTACAATACAAAAAGCTAGAATTCTTTTTAGGTATCTTTTATTTAAATATTAAATGAATGGAAAATGTTATTAACACATACAGGTATACAATGTATATATAACTTATTAAAAGGAGTGACGTTTATAATCCAGTATGCGCGACGGACGGTTTAAATTAACGATATTTGCAGGGGCAGTTGCTCTCTAATTTGCAACACAGTAGATTAATTGCCTCAGACGTCCAATAGACTCGGTCCAATTTGCTTCTGTACCATATTTTATGTCATAAACTCGTACAACCGTATAACTTCAGAATAGCTGCTATTTAATATTTGGACTTTTGATTAAAAAAAAATGAAGTATTCTGTATGCCTGCTTGCCGACTTTTTACATTAAAAAAAAAAACTTTTTATTTGTAATTTTTTAAAGGTAAAAAACCTACCGTATCGTCCAAGGTTTTTGGGCGCTGGAAAAGCTTTATCCAATAAGCCGATAAAATTGATGTTTTTATTTAATACGTATATTTATTTTTAATATTCTCAAAATCCTGTTCCTGACGTAATAAAGAGCAATTCAAACAAATGTCCACCAGACTGGTGAAAATTTTTTCATCAAACACATGAACGTGTTGAAACGATTCTCTAGACAAAACAAAAATAATGGAAAACTTTAACAAATTTAATCACCACTTAAATTAATTTATTTTCGCCCTTAAATCCCAGTCATTAAGGGTCGTAGTGGTGGAATGTAATTTGTGGTAGGCTTTCGTACCAGTTGTAATGTCATGGGGTGGCAACGTATAGCAATTTTCACGTTTAAGCTTTAGGCAAAATGTTCTTCTGCGCAAAATGTAATGTACCTACTTAGAATTCAATCCAACCCGATAATAAACTGATTTAAGCCACAATGCGTTCATCAATAATAAACTGGTCGACGAGTCTGACGGCAGTTAAAATACCCTTTAGAAGTACCGCGAAAGAACAGCTCTTGTGCTGTTATGTTTTAATGAGTGAGCAAGAGAATCCAGAGCTTATTCTTTATCTTGTAACGGGCAATACTTTTATTCCTCCATATCTTTGTATAAAAGGTCAAGGCCACTATCGTACTTGCAACCCTTGTGACATTGCTTGTGTTATTTTGGGCAACGGTAGCAAATTAGCCATAATAGGGAGTTTGTGTTCAAGTGTCCATTTGAAACCTGTCTGTCGAACCTGTTAATCTTGCATACTGAAATCGTTATGTTTATACTTTTTTTTAATGTAAATATCGGCAGCCAGGCTACTGTCGCCTAGTAAGACAAGCAACGCCATAGGTATTGCAAGTGCACAGGCGACTTTAGAAGGATAAGGGAATATCAATTAGGGAAAGGGGTTCTGACATCTCTCAGTCACACAGTGAAACACAACACACTTGCTGTTATTTCGCTGTGTCTTTCTATAAGAGGGTGGTTACTGCCGCCAGACGGGTTGTCCAAATTACTGCGAAATGTAGCTCTGCCAAATAACAACCTAGTATTGCGTACCTACCCATAGCTAATACATAGCTTGCACATTGCTACAAAGGGACACAGTATACATTTTTCATCGCGTTCTCTAAATAAAGGTGAAGCCACCCGTGTAAGTAGACGTTTATTTAGTGTCTTATTTCTTTTTATGCCGACCGTGGCAACTCCACAAGAAATGAGATGTTTTATGAAATTGTTTTTCCGGGACATTAACCAGTCCTAATTATGGCGGTGCTCAGTTGAAGACGCTCTATTTCCGAGGACGTTTTCACGTTAACTGTGACAAAGTATATAAGACGAGAAACAATTTCAAGACGTGGAAAACAACTTGCAACTAATGTGAATTTAGACGTTTCAAGTTAGTTCGGGAATGTTTTTATATCTAAGGTTTAAAAACAAATTTATAGAGAGCATAAGAACACAAGCAATAACCCGGACAGTGAGGTAAGCATTGTTAAACGCAGAGTTTAAGGTGACTATAGGGAAATTTTTCAATGAAAGTATTTTTTCTGCGCGCCGAAACACTATTAGCTTCCCTTTCAATATACTCTGTAAGAGGGTGGAAACTGTGGTGGTCAGCGTTACTATTTAAATTATGTACCTTTTTCATGTAACCTAAAAAAAAATTAGATATAATTAACTTTTAGTTCTGCAATGCCACTAATAATAACTAATTTATGATTCCCAAAAAATACTGAGCAAAATATACTCGTAACATCCCACATCATCGTTACCAATTTGAATGAATTAGGACACTGCGTGGGAAGTAGGAGAAAGGGCTTAGTGTCTAAGAGAAAATGACTGTACCTTCTCTCGGTAAATGTCAGTGTACGAAGCTCTCGCTAATAATAAAAGACAAGGGTTTCATTTAATTAGTTGCTGTAAACAATATTTTCATTTTATTTATTTATTTATTTATTATTACACCAAAATATTACGATTACAGTGACGCAACATAAACTTATTCAAGTTTTTATGTAATATTTGGAAATAAAGCGCATTCTCTGGTATGACGAGTCCATCCAGGTAATAAACTATCTGTGTGCCAATTAATAGATTTATTTATGTATTTATTTATCTATGCAGTCAGGTATTCCTTCATATCCTCAATGCTATGTAAAAATAAAACATAAATAAAAGTTTATTTTAATATTAACAAAGATTGTTCTTTCGTTTACTGCTTTTTATCTGCAGCATCTTTGTGAAAAAACTGCTTGAATGTTACTGGTTTTTTAATAAAAGGGAAACTCGTTGGGACCATTTTTCTTTCCTTTCATTAGCTTACTCTGTGCCACATGAATGGCAAATTGCAGACAGTAACTAAACGTACACTGTTCACAATTAAACGTGTGGAATCAGAGTGCGACAAAGCTTATAGCCACTGTCACCCTTGTGACAAAGATGGATCGTTTTGCACCTCTATTAATTGTCATTTTGTTTTGCTATTTAAATTGCAGCCATACGTACAGTCGGCGAAGGATGTTGTTAAGTATGCTTGGAACCTTATTTAATTAACGAATATTCTCAATGCATGCCATAATAAATTAATATTCTTGACATTTTAGATATTGGCTTATACTTATAATTATTAGCTTATATTATAAGCAATATTGTAATGTAAATATGTGTCCTATTAATTTATGCAATATTTTTGTGTTAATTTAATTTGTATTGTGCTGTAATATATGCATATTAAAATAAAGTCGCTATATGCTTCTAAATATTTGTTTGTTTGTACGCGAATTTCTTCTAAATCACCACACGGACTTGGATACCGTTTATACTTATGAAAAGAGATGTTGTTACGAGGAAGATTTGTTTATATAAATTACAGGAAAAAATGTATATATGCGAAAAGTCGAAGAAAGAAGATAGAGTCGGGTTGCTTAGTAATTGCTTAGGATAAGTATGATAGGATGAACTGTCCACTTTAGAATCCTAAATTTATAAAAATAATAAAACGTTTCTCTGGCAGCTTCTTTTTCTCTTCTTTATAATTGAAGATTAAAAAATTTAACGGCGCATTTATAATATTATATTAGGATTGTCCTATAATAACGCAAATATTTCTAAAACATCTCTAAGATAATAAACATCTCTAAGACATCTATTGTAACAACTCTCGGGTTAAACAATTACGTTTAACTTACGATCGTTACTTTAAATAGCCTCACATGTCACTTTCATATACTTGATGGGAGCCTGCAGTCACGTATGGTGTCCCTTTGGATGGGGAAATGAAATAATTTGTCTCTGTTAGGGTGCATTTCATATTTATAAGGATATGTGGGGTGAACGAACTGTCTGTTTTATGTCGTGTGTGTAAAAATATAAATATTGTGAAGGGTACAACTCCTAAACAAATAATAATAAAAATCTACTTTGAGATGATTATTCGAGTCAACGATATTGAGGAAGAAAAAAACTGAAATTTAGGTAATATTCTAAAATTGGTGTGATTTAAAAAATAAATGAGGCCATTTCCTTAGACGATGCAAATGAAACGTTTCACCTGAGTTATAGGCCAATCTTATAGCGACATAAAATAAAGACACACGTGAAAATTGCCAATTCGTCATAATAAGGAGAGAGCGAAGTTTTCTTGGGGCACGCAAATTATATGATGTTTCCCCAACATTAGTGCGTAATATCCGTTTCAAAGTGTATTTTTCATAATCAGTTTTATAATAGAATTCGTTTTCTACTTGAAATTTTTCTTCTTTGCCGAAAGTTGGAAAGAAAACGCCAAACTAATTTAGCGAATTCTGATTTCGTCTTAAGTAGCTAGACATTAATGAGGGAAGAAAGATACAATATTCTTCAACTAGTGGTATGAGCACTCACTCCTTCTTTCGTACAACAGCTTCAACCTTAGCGGAGAAGTGGCATCTTAAGAAGGATTTAAAGAGATATTAGTAAACATCTGTTATCAAACCTCAAAAGGGGCTTACTAATAATCTTAATAAAAATTTTAAAAAAAAACTTAATTTTACAAAATTTATAATAAATTATTATTTACCTAGAGATCTATAATTAAATACATAAAGAAAATGTAAATAACCAAAAAATCTAGAAGATAGTGTTTCGAAAATTGGGAAGGTATTACTTTTTCAACAAACGAAGAGATAAACTAGAAATGTTTGATTTGGGCCAACATATTTCTAAATTTCGATTTGAATATTACCACACATAATACATTTAAAAAAAGACTGTTTGTTTCAACGCAATATGTCGAATATAAGGAATCTTCTCAAAAACACACAATAAAAATCACATTGAAAACTGCATTAAGTTATAATAATTAACAGTTGAGTGATGTTAAAACAATAAATAATGCTTAAACGGCTTAAGTATGATAATTGTATTATATGTTATTAAATTTAACGAGATTATTCCACAAAATGGGTATTTATTTAAATTTATACAGAATTTGTGAATGCAGTGTATGAATGAGTGGACACAAAGACTATAAATCGTCGTATCGACTGCTATAAATGCAGAGTCCCCTTATTGAGTAAAACGCTTTTGGTATTCCGGTTTAATTTTATTTATTGCTGAATATTGACTTTCACGCGTCATTAAAAATATCAACTAAGGGTGGGTTGCACCATCTAACTTTAACGGTAACCATATCCAAACCAGTCGTTAAATCTTCGGTTAAGCATAATATGCGTTGCACCATTTTTACAACGGTAAAAATGACGTCATAACTTAACGACAACCGTAACCGCTCGATATTGGCCGGTCAATGTTATTGTTACGGTTAAGTCAACTGTCAACTTAAGTATTTTGTTTTTGTCTGAAAATTTTGATATCATGTCTTTAGTCCGTGATATACTATGGGAATCTAGTTCTTCTGATGATGACAGTGAATACAATATAGTGGCCGAAATGCGAAAGAAAAAAGTTTATCAACCTCGAATTGATCGATTCCGAAAATGTATACATTTTTGTGTTTATCCAATGTCCACAATTATTTGAAGTCTATTAACTTCTTCCTTGCGTTCTCTAAAACCCAATAATGTAAAACAATGAGTAGAGTAGATGTACCGGATTATGAAGGTACGTAATATGTCTGTGTGCAATATAGTATATTAATGTATTTTATTGTAAATTAAATACAGCTGGTGTATTAAGATCAATTTATAATTAAGCTTATAATAAAGCTAGCTTAATACGCGTGGCGTTTATTGCACTCATATCTAAAGTAAGTAAATAAATCTAGTTAATCAAGGTTCAACACATTAGAAAAATGTAGGTAAACTTACTTTAAGCGGTAGTCTGCCATAATAATTTCATCGGTGCTCGATCCGGCACGGTCCATTATTTTGATGTACAAAATAAAATGCTTTATTTACTCCTTCAACACGTTAAAAACACAAAACCTCAAATATTCGAATTTGTTTTGTGACAGGTGACTGAATGTTGCCATAATAAAAAAAATATTACCACAACAACTTACGAAAATTATATGTTTTTATAATGGCAACCCCTTTAACTTTGACAGTGACGAACAATATCATGGTGCAACATGCGATTGTTAATTTCGACTGTCACCGTTAAAGTCACCGCTAAAGTTAGTTTTGACTTTAACAATAACCAAGCCTACGGTGCAATCCACCCTAAGAGTTATTTGTCAAAATTACATCGCGGGTTTGCTAGCAATTCTTATATTGAATTATTTTTCATTTCTCTATGTCTCTATAACACAAGACTGTAAAATAAAATACCTACTCTATACATATAATACAAATGTAAACTGTAAATATTAAAAAAAAAAAAAACAATTTGTACAATGTTGGACTTAGGTCAAAAAATAGTTTTTAGAATTTTTGTCTCTTTGTCTTTGCGCTTGTGCAAACTAATCTCAGGAACGGCTTAACGGATTTGGATGAAATTTGGCACACAGATAGCTTATTACCTGGATTAAAATATTGGATACTTTTTATCCTGGAAAAATGTTAGGTTGCTGTGGATTTTCAAAAAACCAGTTACAGTGCGTGCGAAGTTGCGGGCACCGCTATATTAGTTATAAAATAAACTGGCTGTCCGCCTCTATCTGTTTCTCCGATAACTTGTTCTAAACCACCCGTTTAGAACCACCTTCTTCTTTCAAACCCGAATTTTGATACGGCTATCGCCTACAAATACAAGCAACGCCAAGAAGTGATGCAAGTGTTCTAATGACGACAGTAATTAGACAAGCTTTGATATTCGCGGTTGTTCACTACAAGGGGATGGGTATATGCAGCCAGACTGTCTGTAGGTACGGCTTGCGACTCTAGAACGCTGTTTATCCTGAAAGTACCAGAATTTTCGAATTGTACAAATAACTCAAGTTGTCAAACGCTTTGATAGATACTTCCTAAAACTAAACTAGAGACATATTTTTTAATCAGAACCAGTATTTGTCTTTTATTTCACCTGTAGATGTAGGCTGTATAAGATACGGTAAGGTAGTGTATCCCGTAGAACACCCCAGAGAGGGAATATAAAGCGATTGGTCCAAATCCCCACAAGATTGAATCTGAGGAAAAGTTTCGTAGTAGTGTGTCAAAAAACTTATAATTCCGCTTACAACTCGCCTATTGAATTTTCTCTTTATTTATTGTTAGCGATAAAATAATATTAATCTCGTGGGATTACCGTTGGATTTCATTCTTCTATCCGCAATTCGGAACTTGGAATATAACCCCTAGATTATTTTTGAAGAATAGATCTTAATGTGGATACGTACGATAACAAAAAAAAGTTTTTTATTTTAAAATTATTTCGTAAAGACTGCAAGTGTCAGCTAGCAATACATTTCAGAATTATTAACCCGCGGAACCATTCACTTTACATATACTTTACATATTATAAAGAGAAATTGGTGTTTTTGTATGTTTGTTTTTTATATTTTTGTTTGTAATAAATAAACTCAAAAACTAGTGGACCGATTATAAAAATTCTTTCACCTATAGTAAGATCGAGTAACATAGAAGATAAATAGCTCAATATTTCCTTAATGTTCAGAAACTGTTATAGATGTTACTATGTATAGGATGTCCATATAAATCTTGTCTGTTCTTATCAGGAGCAAGTAGTAATCAGCTGTGGAAGTTTCTGTGCGTAAGAGGGATTATATTTTCGATAACTTAGCTTAGGGTAAGAGCAATAAATAGAGAAAGAGAGATAGGGGAGCCGCCCGGACCCCGCACGTAAGTAATCTGGAAATTTGTTATGGTTTTAAGAGAAAAAAATACTTATATAAGTGAAGAAATCCCAAGGGAAGTATAAATTCTGCTGATAGTTGCTATGAGGAATCTTTAATAAAGGAAGCGTTCAATTTATTTTATTGCTTATTATTTTGTGGTGCCTCTTAACAATTGGTTGTTTCGGGATTTTCTTCTTTTCAAGCTATATATAATTAAAATTATAAACTAACCCAAGACTTTCTATTCAGCCCAAACACGCTATATCTGCTGTAAGCAATGATTTCTAATATATAGTTCAATGGCTGTAAGTTGCTAGATGCTGCACCATCAGGTCATGGAAATACCGCCGAAGTAACAGTATACCAAATTTCACATCAATCGAAAGTTTTTGCATCGGGCGCCGCATTTAAGATCTTTATTGATTACTGTTTGACATATTTACATTTAATGTTTGACAGATACACAGTTAGATAATCATTCGCTTGTACAGCGGCCGAGCAAGAAAATGGAACTCAGGAGAGACATGAGAGGACTTTATGAGCCTGGGTTTACGCGACGAAACAAGACAGAATTCCTTATGGTAGGGAAGCCCACGATGCTAAATGTGGAGTCACTCGAGCGTCGTGGGGACCTATTGGATTTTGAAGATTGGATGGTAGGAAGAAAAAAAGGTTATATTATATTTTTCTTTTCAAAATTGGAGTGAGCGTCTACAGACGTTCAAAAGTTTGAAGACGCTGTATTAAGAAAAATCCTCCAATTAATCGTCAGATTAAGAATCAGCGCGATCAGAAATTCAGGCTGAACCATCTGTATGAAAATCTGACGCGCTCGAGTAGTATTAAAATTTTTACCCCAGTTATCGGAGACACGTTGAGAATATACATTGATAATATCTGAGGCGCTCGAGTTAATCCCAAAATCCCCTTTTGGGCTCCACTACTATTATTCCATGTCTACTATAAAGAGGTGGTGACTGTAACCAGAAGAGTTGCCCAGTTTAAGTCGTTGGGTTTTAACTGGTACGAATCCCGCATAACCTCGCAGTGTAGTGGATACACTGCCAGTATCCAAGAGGATTTACCAACGTAAAAAAAAGTGAGGCTACAGTGAGAACAACTCGTATCATAATTATTTTAAGGTAAAACATATTTATTATTCGGTACGTCCACTTCTCTTGCAACAAATAGAAATGAATTAATGTTACTAAAAAAAAATATTTTTTTTAATATTAATTTTTTTAGTACTAACTTGAAAATCCTGTTACAAAATCGATGACACCAGCCCCCTTTGTTGCGGTTACAAAACACGCAATATTGCCTGAGTTTGAGGGTAGGTAAGTGTACCCTGTGGATTTACAGAGTTAAAACAGTTAAACAGGGTTATCAGTCTAAAAATATTTCGCTTGCTCCATGAGAATGTTTAAATATGTGATACCATTAATAATTATCTACAACTTAAGATTATGAACACTAAAAAAAAAATGAGGTTATAAATAAATACTTATTTTGAATAGCCGAACTTTTTTATGAATATTGAAAAGGTTTATAAAAGGATCAGGTGATATTAATACAAACGACTTCACTAACTTTCGCTATTATTTTACCAATCTAAGACAAATTAATCATTTGGCCGGCAAATGATTAATTTGTCTTAGATTGTATGAGGGAAAGTCTTTTCTAACAGACAATTCTTTTTAAAAATGGATGAAAATTATTATTATTATTTAAAAAATGTTTGTATGCTTGTCCCTTCTTGTTTTTACTCGTATATCATTCATTTGAATCATCCCTTTGGAACAGTAGGTTCACTAAAGTTACTTCTACTAAATTTTACTTTATTTTTCTTTACCTTACTCTGTAAAACTTTCAAACTTTCAACTTCATACTATGCTTTTCAAGGTTTCTTTCTACGTACGGCCTCAATAGTTCCTTTAACCAAAAGAAAGACAAAAAACTGTAAAACTATTTCTTACGTGGCATTCTATTCTAATTCTATTGTAACTATTGGTAAAAGATTTTTTTAAATCGGATGAGTAGTTACGAATATTATCTCCTACATACAAACAAACATTACCTCTTTATTATAAACTAGATGATGCCCACGACTTCGTCCGCGTTGAAAAATATTAAGTAGTCTATCCTGTGTCCCGTACGTCCAAATGTTTATCTACCAAGTTTCATGAAAATCAGTTAATTCGTTTCAGAGTTATGGAGGAACATACATACATACATACATACATACATACATACATACATACATACATACATACATACATACAATACCTACACTTACAGATTTATTATTAGTATTGATAATATTAGTAAGATCAGTGGGATAATCAGTTAAGAAGTGTTACAAATTTTACCAGATACAAGTAATAAGTCTTGTTTCACATCCCTGTTTCGTTCATTGGTTGAAAATCTTTTGTCTGAAAGCCCATTGCTACATTTACCGTTTATTGCGGCCGCAATACAATAGGTATATTATATAGATACCCAATACGCTAGACGCACCCTCCGAAACTATAGTAATTGGTATTGCATCCAACAGACAAGCGTGACAACTAAAGCCACGCGTCCACTTGTCGGTAGCAACCGCAGCTCTCGTTTTCCCCGGATTTGTGGATTTAAACACAATTTCTACTTCATTTTGTTAAAATAAATTCGATTTAAAAAAGCTTAATCACAAATTAATCCCACTTAATCACAAAGCATATAGATTTTTTTTATAAATTTGATTCTTAAGTTTCTTTTTTGTTAAGTTCGACATACAGACTGTCCACTTGGCTTGATGGAAGGTGGCTAACATCGCTTATAATACAAGGACCGTCACAGGTACTGCAAGTGCGGTGCCAAACATAATAGAGATTAAGAAGCGATAGGGAAATTGTAAGGGCCACGGGTTGTCGATGGACCGACTCTTTGGAAAATTATGGGGGAGGCAGCAGTGGATGTTCTACGGCTGAGATGATGATAATGAGCCCCTCTGTCGGCAGTAACCACCCCCTTACAGAAGACCACTATAAAATAACAGTATATTTGCTGTTGTATTTCGTCGAGTGAGTAAGGAATGCCAGAGTCAGTTTCCCAATCCCTTCCTAATCCTGTAGAGTTGCTTGTTTTAATAGGCGATCGTTCTTCAACACATATTTAGTCTATACAGGTTGCTAGAAATGTTGTACTTTTTATTTAAAAAAATATATTTGATATTTTAGAGTTTAACATCTCCGAATAAATATACGAAAATCCACGTGACGAGATATTAGCAATAAATTTTCGCAGTGAATGTGAGTTACATGAGGCGTTCACGCGTTTATCACAGCCGGCTTACCGCATCAGCCGCAGCCTCTATTCAACTTCATATAGATAATGTGTGTGCATGTGTATGTCACACATGCACACACATTTAGTGTATATCGATTTATGTGTTAATTTTCAAACCTATACAATTATGGTACCTACATCATTTCATTAGTTGCTATCAGTTCTTGAGAAGAGGACTCGAAGGGGTTACATTATCTCCTACTGAACTCTGTTTCAAAATAAGGTGTGGCTGTGTCGTGAACACAGCCGTATCAGTGTGTTTTACGTTAAAGCATGAACGTTATAGTAATATAATATTTTCTTTGAGCGTATTATATGTATACTTATATCTAACGAATTCGAATATACCATACATACCAAAAAATCTTTGATCCTTTATCTATCGAGTGGTGTAATTAAATTTTGGATGCAGATGATAGATATGTAGCCACAGCATCTAACTTCATCCCATGATTTTGTTATCATCAGTTTTCTGATTGCCTCCCACTGTGGAAGCAAATTTAAAGACGTATTCACGTCAAAAGTTTCTAATATGAGTATAACTGCTTTATTTTATTATAACTGTTAAGGTATGAAACTTTCTTATATTGGCTATTTGGCCAGATAAAATAATCATGTAATTGTAATATCTATATGTATATCTACAACACATATATTCTAAATTGATTCTAATTTAAAGTTTTTCTCTGCCTGTATGTTTCTCCGCTAACTTCTTATAAATCATCTAAGGGTTACAGTTGATACAGTTTTCAGTAATGGAAAGAGCGATAAAAGAGGAATGTCTGTGCGAAGCCGGGGTGGGTCGCTAGTAAATTATAAAGAAGTGTCAAGTCAAGTCAACCAATTACTTATGCTTCGTTGTATTTTTATTGATACAAAATAAAGTTTTCCCCTTAAATACGTTTGCCCTTTTTTACTTAACGAATTTTCAAAATTTATAATTCCGCACTGCTTGTAAATTATATGTCTTGTGGTCTGTATGTCTAAGCCACATACCCTTTAAGCAGCCCTTTATCGGCAGCCACTACAAAGCTCTTATAGAAAACTAGGGAGAAATAATAAAATTTAAACAAGCGTAAGTGAAGTTAGAGCACCCTCATTTAGTCTTTTGTTCTTCATTTGCATGTTTTTGTTTATTCTTTGTTTAATGACTTCGTTCTTATTCACATTTCTAACCAATACTTGCCTTTCTAACCAATAAGTAAGTACGATTGAACATTGCATTAATAAAATGATATAACTATTGCATTTTTTATGTTAAAGTGGTCAGACAGTTTGACTGTCCACATGATGATTGGTGATATTGGTGGTACCACAATCAACGCCATAGGTGCCGCAAGTGTGCTACCGACCATAGATATTAATAGGATTAAGAGATAATATGTAATACCACTAATATTGTTGTATAAGGTATAAAATTCAGCAGTAAATAAATGTTGGTAAATGCCGTTCTTTTTTAAATGGTCAAATACCAGAATCGTCGTAAAGATTCAAAATTTATGTTGACTTCAATCGATAATAATTTTCTATATAAAGATGACCTAGAAATTTTCCAGTCTTTATGTTTATGGAGCACATACTCGTAAATACCATTTGAGCCCAAAATTAGATGACAAAATTTTCTATCTTTTCTCATAATTATTTTATATTTCTGTGCAAAAATCGTAAATTAAAGTCGTGATTTTATCGATCATATAGTGAGTACGTATATGATTATGTGTAGGTATATAGGATGTTCTGTAAATCAAATCAAAGTTTCATCTCGTCTCACAAGCCGCTTGTACGTGCATCGCACCATTCCGCCGGATTCCCAATGGACCTTGTAAATTTGCCCCGAGATTGTGTACGAAGTTCGCTATCCGTTACACTGTACACATAGGCTTGTAGTCATCTTGTTTGTGAAAACGATTAATTCACTATCTACGGCATTAATTGTGTTTACCATTTATTTCACTTCATACACGAAAACACTCGAAAGAAAATTTAATCTTAACATTCCGTTCCGATATAACTTCATTATCTTCGAGTGTTTGCACCGCTCTAAGCAAAAGCAGAGTGCCCCAGGCTTTCGTGAAACTTGCTCAAGATATGTCCCTAATTTGCCTTTCAAATACTTTGAAAACACTTACATAAGTATCCAAGAGAGCCGCTTTGACTGCGAAAATACGCGAAGAGCCTAGTGTTACGTGCAAACTATCTCGGCAAGGCGAGTTCCTATTGTGAAATTCCGTCCGCGTAATCGCCGAAACACACTTCCCTGGAGAGTTGGCGGTGCCCTCCCTATCTCCAACATTCTTACAGTTTAATGTATGCAAACGCATTTTGTTTCAAAGCCTAAGTCCCCTCTAACACGGTGTTACTTGAGAGCCCTCCGGCGATGTTCACCTAGCGACCGCCTTCGCAGTTTTTCCACGCCTGTATGTCACAACATGCTCTTTGATCTTCAAATGCGAATATAATGTCGGAACCAGTTAAGAACGTTCTTTTCTCCTTTTATCTAACTGTACGTAAGTTTTTCTCTCTATTCCTGAGTGCCATTTTCGCGTTTCCTCGAGGGCTTTTGCGAGGGAAACAAAATAACAGTGTTTTGTCTTTTCCTATTCAGACTATTGAATAAATTTGCTTGTGAAATGAAATACAGATTGAAGCGTTATTTCAAAATCGTCTCTCTTTTGTCGTGTTATTCTTTTTAACAATAAAAATCGTAACTTAAAGTATGAGGGACATTCCATCATTCCGATGAGAGGGAGGTGCTTGGAATAATTCATAAAGGGATTTCATTTCAATATGTCACATTCAAAACTATGTTCAATATATCACATGCACATTAATGTCACGTTAAGCTTACAAAGTTGAAATCATCAATCCGTCTTATGCTAAAAATAAATGTTCCCGATGATGAGGGATATTCGACGACAAAGTACATACTCCTCACTAAGGAAAGTATCAATAGAACGCCATGTGGCGTCACCTCCAAAATAGAACTTGACGCCGCCGTCTCAAACTCACACGTGGCATGCCCAAAAACAGATCGTTTCCTTTAAAAAAGTTAATTTGGCACTTTTTGTCACTAGACGATACTTTTTTGTATAACCATTAAGAGAGGCATGTGTTATGTGTCCCCTAATAATGAGACTAGTTTGCTGAGAAATGTGACACGTTCTTTCCGATAACTGGGAACGAAAGTCGTTTGAGCCTTTTGTTTGCCGTTATGAGTGTGTTCGACTTGCCTCAATTTTTGTTAGTTTTAATTCGCAGTTTATTTGTTTAATCTAAAACGCATTCTAAATTCCACATCATCTATGTCAAGTGTCTCCATGTAATTTGATCGATTGTCAATTACAAGTTTTTTAATACATGGTCCCATCAGACGATCAAAAAATTATCAAATACATCTTCCATCACATCGGAAATATCCCTTTTTTATTTCAATACTTATCGAATAATACCAAAATATACAAATAATATGTCAGTTGTCAATGCTATTCGACGGTCAACTATGATATAGGCCACTATATGATACAATCTATTAACTCATTCAACAGTTTAATAGTTGAATAGCACCAATCGACGATTGTGAAACTCATACAAAGCTTTTACGGACAGTTAATCGATTTGTAAACTCGACAGACAGGCTGACGATCCACTCGATGTGGTTAGGTTACCATCGCCTATAACACTAGAAGCTACGGTGGTTTTCTGGTTTTCTCAATAAATCCAGAGGATTTCCAGGATTTTTATGCTGTAGACGCCCGCATTCCTGCTGCAATATAGGGCTCTTGAAGAAAGATTTAAATAAATTCTAGCCAAGTCGATAGCTAATGCATTCTACCTAATGCATCTCACTGGTCTGGTGTGTCTTTTATCCTGAGGCATCTTTTCTTTTTTTTTTATCGAGGAGAAATCCTTTTATTGATCCCCTGCCGCTTGCTAGGCGACAGGGGTATGTGGGGGTCGACCAGCATACTCCGCGTGCTCACGTAGCAGGCGGAACTGCCCCCTACCCAATAAAACTCCCCGGTGTCTCCTTGCCCATAAGTGGGGAGTGGACGGGCTCTGCCGAGGCAACTGCTCCGACCCACCCCCTCGGGCGGCCTAGCCATTGCTGGCTAGGCTGACGCCAACAGGGGGATTGCCCGGAGACACCGGAACAATCCCCAGACGGAGGGGACCCGTGCAGGCAAACACAGCTAGCAACTGTGTGCGCAGGTCCCCAAGGACATTTGAAGAAGGGCTGGTGTCCGCCTTCTCCTGCCCAGCCATCTGCTAGATGTTAATGGGGGACTCAATGGACACCGCAATGTCCATTGGCTCCCCCACCTCCAATGTGGGCGGGATAAGTCCCGCCCGACCGCCAAAGTGAGCAGGGGACCAGGGGCCACCCTCCAGGCCTCCCTGTTCCCCTGAACTCCAACATAAAAATAGACAACACAAAAAAGAAAACAACAAAACAAAAAAAACAACAAAAAAACCCTGGCGACAGAAGGCGAGAAAGGCAGAGGGAGAGATACCAATCCCGCCCCAGCCGCCAGGGGAACGCCAGCTGTGCGCTCCGCCACGAGCTTGGTATCTCAAGCCCGCTCGGGTGTGGGCCTTCTTGGTCCCCTCGCCAAGAACTTCGAGGGTAAGCCCCCCCACCACGACAAGGTCATGGCCCATCTAGGGGGGGTTATCCTGAGGCACCTACCATAAAGTGGGTCATCACGTCAAGTTGCCTCTCGACTTAAGAAAAATATCAAAGATTGCAGAATTATTATACCAAATAATTTTTTTCTTAACCAGAAGATGTATTGTGTGGCTTTTTATCCCTATGGAATTCTAAAATACTCAAGGGCACCTTGAAAAATAGATACATACGAGTTAAGGTGATGTTTTGAAACTCTTACGGTTTGTTCGGCCGTTAATTTATCAGTTAATTAATACGTTGAACAATTTCCTTGTTTTCGTGAGACGTCAACGAGGTAATACATTGTCCCCAGTAGTAAACTTTGTTCGCCCCAATTCGTCTTCACCAACTTGATGGATGAGTCAACGCCACTCGACTAATAAATGTAAACAAAATAACAGTTTTTTGTCCCAAAAACAATATTAATGAATAGCTGTCGTTGATAACTTTAATTGTTTCAAATGCCTTCAGTTGTTCTCTTTGATTTTAATAAAAGATAACGATTCTTGGAGGAGCATTTTTTGCTACCAAATGACACATTCTTGACTCGATGAGATCCTATTACGTATCTTGAATCGGTCGACTACACCTTTACAATAAGAAATTCAAAGTAAATTGGACCTACATGATTGGAAAAAAGGATAACATTCGGTTGGGAAATTTTATTGTCATAATAATGAGTTTCCTCTGTTTTTTAAGACGCACAAAATGCCGTCACCGTAAAAATAAAGAAAACCTTGAAATTCTTCGTAATAGACACAAATATTTTAATGAGCATTTTTTAAATGATGTCAACGTGTGAAACGGTAGCAATATTTTTTACTTTGAAATGTGACTAATATTTAAGAGTTCGCCATTACGAAACGGAAGTGTTAAAATTCTTCTTTAGAATGGACCTAAAGGATAGACATAAGCTATATTTTTTATCGTTGGCTCTGCGGGTTTATTATTCACTAATACATAAATGTGCTTCGACGATAACATTTATCATCATCCTTATCATAGACGTCCACTGTAAGACTCATAATTATCCAATAGGACAGGTCAGTCCAATGTCAGTCAGTCAGTCAGTCAGTCAGTCCAAATCCAATGGATCCAGTGTCGACTCACGGACTTTATTATGTCGTCCGTAGTATGTACTTTTCGTTATCAAGCAGACGTTTATCCTTTCAGCCGCAGACCGTACTGGACATAGTAGGTCCCTAATTTTCCAGTAAAACCGGTCAGAAAAGCTGTCGATACGCGGCCCTTATCAGATTGTCGTCTACATTGTGGATTGACGTCCTACGCTCTGCTTGCCTCGAGTCTGCTGGCCTGCTCTCGAGCCCAGCGGCCGTCGACTCTCCATGCTACATGTCTTGCCAATTGTCACTTCAACGTACTATTCCGCCGGCAGTCCGCCGGGTTATGTCGGTGACTTTCTCTTAATTCTTGATTCGATCTCGCAGAGTAACCCTGAACATAGTTCTCTCCATGGCTTTGTTACGAGCCCCACAGAGATGACGTTTCAGCGCCAGCCATCACTGGTCGAAAACTTTTGTTTTAAAATACTAAAGAATTTTGGACAATAACGTTATTTTGAATAATAAAATTATATGAACACAAGTGATCTAACACCATTATTAATCAAATTATTTTATACAAAAATCACGTATGTCAAAATGCAAACGTGATGATCGTTCATTACGCCTGTATGTACTTATCTAGTTTGCAGTAAAGCGGAATTTCAAATCTAAAACTATTTGTTATGAGAAAAATATCAGGCGCATATAAAATAATATCATCAATAAAATTATAAGTTCTTCTATCAAGTTATATAAAATAAAAATGTCTAGGGACTAGATTAACGCTCATGTTATTTTGTTTTTGGGACAATAAACGTCGCAATCGCTAGATTAGAAAGGCGCAAACAAAATTTACGGTCGATCAGAACCGTTTTATGAGAGCCTTTGTTATTTGTCAAGCATAACTGGAGACAAAACGAGGTGAATAGAGGCATGGAAAATATGTGCTATTTTCCAGTTGAGATGAAAATTCGTTTTAGTATCTACAATACCTACACACAAAAGCGAAAAAGCTGCCAGTGTACAAAGGCGTCCAATGGGATTTTCATCAAGTGCACTGCAGTATGAATGAAGCAACATAAAAATCATTTCTATACTCTTGTAACTACGTGCTGGGCTCGTCTATTTTCTAGTGCTCAAATTGTCAAGCACATTAGCTCCCATTATAAACACAAAATAAGAGAAAATATTATTTAGGTTCATAAAGAACAATCGGATTTTTTTTGTGCAAATTCGGTTCAGCTATTAAAAATTGAACGAAAATCATATAATACACACCATTGAATGTGTGCGTAATTATAAGGCTGCGATATATTCGGCACAAATACATAATAATAATTAACTATAATTTAATATTATAGTAAAATAATTATGTAAGAAAATAATTGGACAATAGGTAGGTATAATAGTATTATACTAAAATACCTACTACCTAGTATAATGAAATCGTAAAGGAGCCGTGTTTTTACTATTTGTACATATATACCGGATAAAAAAAATAGTTTTTAGAATTCAATTCAATATAATTCAATTATTTATTGCGAAACCATAATGTATAAATATGTTATAAAATATATAAAAACCGGTGTTATGGACCCTGTCGGGCATGCAACTTAAGGGACTAGGAGAGAGGAAGTACAATATAAAAAGAATTTTATTTTATTTGGATTAAATTTTAAATTAAAAAATAAATAATATTTACATTTATTACATATTATATTTACATTAAATAATTATATGATCTATAAAATATTCATTATTGTTATAGTAACATTTACTATTAAAAAAAAATTCAATTTTTTTTATAAATATCATATTGTTGTTTTCTTTTTTAAATTATTTGGTAATTTATTATATATTTTTATAGAAGAACTGAAGGTATTTGATGAATTTAGTTTTAATCGTGTTGTTGGTAATATTAAAGTAGTATGGTAAGTCTTCACGTTTTGTATAAAATTGTTTATATTTTCGGACAAATTACACATCTCCAAAATATATAAGCTGGGCAGAGTTAATATTTTATATTCGAGAAAGTATGGTCTACAGCTATCAGTCTGTTTGTCTGTTTGTGCGTTTGTCTTTATTCTCACGCTAATCTTAGAAACGAATGTATTTGGATGAAATTTAGCACACAGATAGTTTATTGCCTGGATTAACATATAGCATATTTTTTATCCTGAAAAAAATATTGGATGAATTCAAAAAAACAAACTGCAGCGCGTACCAAGTAGCGGGCACCAGCTAGTTATGTATATGTATGTATATGCAATGACGCAGTATAGCTTACAGCCTTAAGACATAGGTACATAGAATAATAAGCTTAGAAAAAAATTTACTGAAAATCATATTATTTTTTCTAAAGCGTACAAAAACCACTCTTAGTTAACTACGTATGCATCATTAGCTATTTACCCGTAAAACAAAACAGGAGATGAGACGGGAGCGTCTATCGTCTTATAAGTAGGAAAACTTCTGACCCGAGTACAATAAATTTTATGTCTTATATACTCATCCGTAAAGTTCAGATTAACACTGCGTTACTATGCAGCACAAAATTTGCATATCATAAATGTAATATTTATATCTCAACTTGATAATTAAGAGTCTTAGTACAGACAGAAAAAAAAACTAAGTTTTTTTTTGTATGCTTCTTATATTGTAGAAAGAAATTAGATGTTGGAATTTTATTTATAACCTTATATCAACCGAATATTAATATTAAATAAAAATTAATATTTTCAAAAAATACTGTCCAGCACCAGCTATAAGAATAATGGTGTCTGCCCACTACACCAGAACGTGTCAGGCAAAAAAATATTCTTTGTATTGAAAAGTATGACACTACTCCCACTAAATAGACCAAGGGTCTTCCTTCAAACTTTTTTAGTGCAAGTGCCAAAAATCGATTTCACGTCGTCCGAAGGGCCACGTCACTTTACCACCATATCAATAAAATAAAGAGCATATAATTTCAAAGTTCAATAATCTTTATTGGTTAAAAAGTTCAATCAATCAATGCGATTTTTGACAATGTTTTTTTGACGAGTGTGTCGATATTATTTGGTTTTATTTTTGTAGTAGCAACCCGCAAACTGCCTTCCAGATGTGCATCTGCGGTAACTCTCGACATTGTTTTAGACTTCACGTTCTTCATACGAGAAAACAGCCGTTCGCGAGCGCGGCGCGATACAATATTTTCTTTAGCCACTGAGGGCCGCAAGAAATTATCCGGCGGGCCCCACATATGTACTGTAGCACTACCATGAGTTGCTATCGAAATTTGACGTTAGTTTACTTCTGTCGATAACGAATAAACTAGCTTCGAATTGTTTACAATATAAGTCGCACCATGAGTTTCGCTAATGTTTACTTTACTCGCTAACGCTAAATCGATTGTGTCTAACTTCATGCTTAATATAGCTATCTCTTTTTAAATGTACTTGAACGAAAGAGAAGGATATAGGATTCCCTACGTTCATACCATGGAGAATAAAGGCAAGGAGGCCCAACTCTATACTTGAGAAAGTGTCCGTCGAATACGCTCAATTAGGCGGCGCTGTAATAGAATTGGGATGTGACACACTAGTAGCATTTTATTTACGGTCAGGGCCGTCTTTACCCGGGGGTGCAAGGGGTGCGGTGCACCCGGGCGCAGAGCGCCCGGGGGCGCCTTGCCGAACCCTGAATATTTAGATATTTCATTGAATTTAACGCCATTGCACAGTTTAATATACTTGTTACGACAAATACGTATGCCCAAAAGTAAATATAAAAAAAATAGTCATCAAAAATAATCATTGTTTTACTTTTATTACGCTTTCGGCGCTTGTCATACCGCTCATGATGTGCAAGCTAAAATGACTCTTATTACTACACAAATAAAAATTTTATTTAATACAACACGCGCGCGGCAAAATCTCTAATCCAAAGAGAGTGTATAAAACTTGGCACATTGCCGCCCGGTCGCCCGCACTTGAAGCAAAATGATCTCTAAGTCAATAAAGTGTGAGTTCATTTGAAATGGGCGCACGGCGGCGGAGCGGCACCTATGCGTCTGTCATAGGCGAGTAATTGCTCCCTTTGATATAGCCGCCCGGGCGCTCGCACTTGAAGCAAAATGATCTCTAAGTCAATAAAGTGTAAGTTCATTTGAAATGGGCGCACGGCGGCGGAGCGGCACCTGTGCGCTATAATTTAATCTCCTCATTTCCTAATATCTCAACATCTCTACGTATATATTTAACACTGCCTGTTACAGTAGCTGAAGGTGAACGATCCTTTTCAAAATTAAAATTAATAAAAAATTATCTTCGGTCAACCATGACCCAAGACAGACTGACAAACTTAGCTATTATAAGTATAGAATCCAAAATTAATATAAAAATAAATGATTTAATTAAAATCTTTGCCGACTCAAAAGCAAGAAAAATTGAGTTTGTTTGATGTATGTACATACAATAAATAGATATTTAGCAATTAAATAATAATATAAACGAGAGTTGGAACTTGGATTGCTGGTGTTTTTCGCCATTACAATCACTGTTAATTGTAATTAACTCATAATTCTATTGATTTCTCAACTAACAGGTTCCTTCTTTTCTTTGTTTTTGCATCATGTTCTTTTTCATGTTAAAATAAAAGTATAATTCTTCACTTTTTTGAAAAAGTAGGTACCTTTTCTAGAGTGTTAATTCCAGAAACTGGACATAATGTCTCGAATGGAGAATAGTTTTGTTTTTTATTTGTATAATTGGGTTTAATTTGTATAATTTAAGTTTAATTTTAGTTTTGTATTTTAGAAAAATAAACAAATTATCAAAATTACGTGTATTGTGTTTTCTTGGTTGACTAGGACCCCTTTCATACTGCAGTGTGTCGTCGGTCGCGTGCCACGCTGCAGTGTAAAAGAAAACGAGGGCGCAGGCTGAGCCCCGCACCCCGGCGCCGAATAGACTTAAGACGGCACTGTTTACGGTTATTTCATGAACTACGCAACCAACCAATCATAATACACCTAAAAATAATTAAGTAGGCATTTCAATGATAATAACAACAATATAAAGTATATAAAAATATATTCACGACTTTTCACCCTTCAATTTGCTAGTGAAACATTTAACTACTAACGTTACGGTATTTCTCGAGACCATCAGTCAAATTTGTAACTCATGGTACCGATTTTGTATAGAAATGTCAAGTTGACGTTAGTCGCTAGTGACTACATTCGATAGGTTTTTTACTTGTGCAACCCATGGTACCGATTTTAGTTCTTTGAGTGACCGCTAGAGGCGCTGTACAATTTTCCATACAAATATTTTACGTTCTCGCTCATCTCTCGCTAGCGAGTTCAGTCGTCATAAACTCATGGTAGTGCTACTGGTCGGCTTGAGCTAGACCGTTGCATCCGTCACCGACCAACCACCGTCGCGTGCCATGCATGCGCCATAAATAGAAATTCTGTTCATTAATGCTACTTAATGTTAATTCATTTAATTTTATTAATTTCTTTTACTATTCATTTAATTTATTAAACTTAGAATAAGTGGGAAATAAATTTACCTGATTATTTTTTATTTTAAATATTTTAAAACTGTATAAAACCTACATCAATATTTTTGCTCACTGTACAACGCCAAGGTAAGGAAACTCCTTTCCCTTGGCCAGTCCGCGTTCCGCTTTTAATTAGTTGCGAGCTGTTATTATTGTTAAGGCAAATTGTGGCCATAAAAATTATTCAACACCTTATCACTTGGTACGAAATTTTACATCGTTTAATACTCATAAAAAAAGGGGGAAATGACAACAATGAAACTTTATGCCCGTTTTAATTTCGCAGTCAGCTGAAATATTGTTTAGCTTATTATTTTTTTTATTACAGACATTTGTTATATTAAGTCAAGTAATTCATTACAGCAATAGACAAATTAAGGTCTTATAATTCTTTCTGTAATTTTATGTACAGGAGTTTGAAGGAAAAGAAAAGTAGTGTTCAGGAGCTTTATCAGCTTATAGTCTCATACCGCCTTCTCCTTTGTTCTATCGGACATCAGACGTACGGCTGGTTACCATCCTCATTTTGTAAAAATCGTACTGCCAATGCTGTCGTCTGTGTTTGCGAGCTCATATAACCGAGTGAATAGGCATCTTCTGGGTGAGCTCGCTCCATCGTCTGCCTCGTCTTTACTACACGGCCAGATGCTGGCGAGGAGCAAACCCATCCATAATAAAAAATAAACAAAAGAAAATAATTACGGGGACTTGTACAAAATTGTAATGTTCTGAAAGTAAGATCGAAAGATTTGGATGACCGTGTAAAAAATTCTTTGTCGTTTCAGTGTTAATTATAATATTATCAATCTCAATGAGTTAGAGTTAAAGGTTGATAAGGATCGATCATAAGTTCATAACATGTGTCAACTTAAAATCAAAATTAATCAAAATCAATTTTAGGTGGTAAGAAGTAAACCCCGTACTTACCTACTCGATGTAACATCGCAAGGACCATATTGTAAATGCGAAAGTGTGAGAATGGATTTACTTTTTCACGTAAAAACGGCTCAACGAATTTGGTTGAAATTTGGTACACAGATATTTAGTTTATTAATTAGATTAACATATAGGATACTTTTTATCCTGAAAAAAAAAAATATGATAATGCCCGCGGGATATCGAACCTCTTCGTGTGGCTTTGATCTTGAGGCACTGCCAACCTACCATAAAGTGGACGAAGTCGCGGGCACCAGCTAGTATAAATAAGAACAGCAAAGTATACATTTTTTCCTCTTTTGAGCGTGTTAATAGCTATGAATGAACTATGAATTTTATTCAAAAATAATAACGGTATGTAGGTAAGCGCCATCTTACTCCGATTTTAATACTTGTCTTATTTTCAGTTATCGTGACCTCTATGTCAATATGTTGGTACTACCTAAAACTATTTAATTTATAAATACCGCCATCCACCGGGTATAAGAATCAAAGTGTACACATCAAAGTGTTCTTCAATTATAATAGAGGGCGCTGTGAGGCATTGGTGTGATCTACAGTATTTTAATAATATGATATAAATGGTAACATTCGATTTGGTCGAATGAATGAACATTATTTTTTGTCGATTGAAAATGTGTGACATGAAGCAATCATAATATTTATTATTAACTATCGACCCTCCCCCGGCCTCACACTGAGTTCAAAATTGTCTAAAATCCTCTTTTAGCTGATACTTCTTTTATAAAATAAGTAAACAGTTGGTAGTCAGGGCAAACAATTTTATAAGTATAGAAGATAAAAGAACATTTTATTAAGGTTCTAAGTCATCAAACATGGGTCAAACAAAGCAAATTGATAACTCTTTAGTTGTTTCTGGATTAATTAATTAAAAGTGACTCAGGTAAATAATTAATACAGTTATCGTCATAGAGTTTATGTATAAGCAAGTTATACCTCTATGGTTATCGTTCATTATATTATAGTAAAGTACTCTGTGCAGATCATGGCATGATGATTGTTGCCTGTGTCAATCAATCAATTATCCAATTATCATTTGTTAGTTAGCGTTAGCGTGTTAGCGTCGTAAAGGGAGGATAAACGAGAGTCGTCATTAGAATAATAATAGTCGTGAAAATGAGACACATTTATGCTTTATTACCTATGAGGGAGCGAGACACATTATTAATTTTTTGTCTCTCTTTGCGTATGCGTTTCTATTGTTTGCCACACTTCAAAGTGTGGCACACAAATCTCTTGGTGAATATACGAGTACGTTTTATTTTGCCGATTTTCATACTTCAAGTAGTTTTCAAAGTTCCTAGGTATTGTGTTAGGTGTGGTACGTGTTGGTGAACGTGGTGAAAATGGTGAACTGTTCTATTTTAGGCTGTAAAAGCCAATCAGAGCGAATATGTTGAAAACATACACTTTCATATGTAAGTACTTTATTTTTTGGTTAAATGCAATAATTTTTGCATGCATGTTCAGTAAACATCTAATTTATGTCTTGTTACACATTTAACAACTGTTTTAGATGATATTTTTACGATTTTTCGATCACAAAAGATCTTGTTTTGAGATTATAAACCGTACAAGTTGTGTAGCCATCTTAAATTATCGGTGACATTTAGCAATTACATGTAACCTAATATAGTAGGATTATACACATTTTAGGGATACCAGCGCATGAATATTTTTTTTCCCTAAATGTTGGGTAATGTTTAGTTTTACGCATTATATTAGCACTATGTGTTTTTGTTTCTGTAAGTAAATAGCGATTGCGTTTGGTTACAGTTTTCCTAAGGATCTTGGCTTGATGAAGAAATGGGTTGCTGCTACTGGTTGTCAAAATTGGAACCCTGAGTACACACGTATATGTTCGAAACATTTTGACGCACAGTGTTACCGGAAGATGAAAAAGTTAACAATTCTTCGACATTCTTCATTATATATGGTTTAGCGCGTACCCTTTGACTAAAACTCATGACATTTGTTTTAAGCAAATTAATTTTTAAATTATTGTTATTTAACCAAAATATAATCTTTCTTAAAGCAGCGTTATGTCATCATTATAGGTATCTTTGTCCCTGCATTTTATTATAATTGTGCTATGATCGGCAAAAAGACATATAGGATGTTCAACAGTTCTTGAACATTAGATTAGTACATTACCTCTTATTCCATCAATATTCGAGATTTTTCAAGAAGAATTGCATGGTCAAATGCTTCCGTCATATCCATGTATACAGCACATATTTGAGATTTAGTATCTACATTTGTCATAATTATATCTAAGAATTCAAAAAGTAGGTACCTCATTTATTGTTTTATTTTTCCTGAATCCATGTTGTTCATTTGTTAATATATTAAACGTTTTCATGTAGTTTAAAAGTTAATAAAAATGAAAATATATTAATAAAAGTTATCATATAAATTGTTTTATTATTCATATTAAGTGAAATAACTACTACTGAACCGATTTTGATGCCGTTTTAAGTTTCAAAGAACAAGGTTTAACTTTAATACGGCTATGTAATACTTTTCACAGCAAAAAAACTCTTCCCATGAGAAAAATTACGCGTTAGCAAAGTCACGGCCAAAAGCTAGTTACATAGTTAATACTATTTATGATTGTCATCAATGATGACTCATCATAATCCATATTTAATATTGCAAGAGTGAGTTTGTTTGCCATTCCGTCGCGTCGTATCGGACTCAGAATGACTTGATTTTTTGAATAGGGATAATTGAAAGGTTGGAGAAAGAGGATACTTTTTACCACGGGAAAATGTGTTCCTGCGGGAAACTTACCACGGGAAAATGCGAGCGAAGCCGCGGGCAACAGCCAGTATTTAATAGTAATTTGATGTGATGATGATCAATGATGTAAGCTGTGTGATTTATAAACAGGGTAAGAAGTGTATGATGTGGCAACCCAAGAGTTCGTATGTACTGTGTCTCCATCCCTTTCCAGTGTACGCTCACCGCTTCTCTAGTTTATCCGTAGTTAGTAGTTAGTCTGTGGTCATTTGTTTGATTTTGCTTACTTGTTGCTTACCTTAGTCTTGTTACTTACTTTATTATAATTAGTTAGTACTTCTTTGTTTGTTGCGGCCTCGGGCCTTTGCGGGTTTGATCCATCCAGCCCCGGCAAAAAGAATCTTCGGCGGTGACTGCTTTTTGAGCCGTGGCGTGGCGTGGCTCTTGTCGCAGTCGTCGGCCTCCCAGCCAGCCTGGATCACAGAATCTGACTGAAAGTTTCTGTTGTTCTATTCTCTTATTAAATGTGATTATGAAGTATGATGAAAGCGATTAAATTTAAAAATTGTGAAGCAGAAATGGTTACTCCTCCGAAAAAGGAATAATTATGGTCTCATAGAAACAGGTGAGGTGATTCTTATAGCTTGCTATACAAACAGTTTCAAGCCCTATCTTATTATTTCAAGTAAAGTATTAAATTAAACTTAAACTGTGTTGTCTTTTGAATATGTGTAGTTATCGCCAGTTTTTCATTTTAATATTACTTAGTCTCAAATCTAATTAATTTTATTTTAAATAGGTGGGTAATTAAAATTCTTTTTGCTATCATTGCTTGCTGTCACATTGAGCTTTAGTTTCGTTTTTGGGACCTAATGTGCCAGTGGCTCTAAATATATATTTTCAGATGATTTATATAGTAAGGCAGATAAAAATACGGGAGAGCAGAAAATGTTTCCACTTCTTAATTAGAAATTGTATGATAGATTTTTTTTTTTACTTACTTTTGGGTGATCACTTGGTCACCTAGGTTGGCATCCCATACTCACTCACCGAAAGACAACAGCATATATGATGTTATTTCACAGTGGTATTCTGTAAGGATTTTAAGCCACCAAGTAAGGCAGTGGTGGGGAGCCCCCTAGATCACTCTGCAAATTGCCTTGTGTGTAGGCAAATCGTAAACATAATAATTATTATTATTCCTACCTCTGAAATAGTGTCGGGCAAACCCACGATTTAGGGGCAATTTATTACAAGCCTCGTTATGTTACTTAAAGTACAGTTACATTAAGTTAAGTACTGTTTGTTCCTATTCCTACTATCACATTAAATAGCCAACTTTTAATTTCCAGTGTACAAGACAAACCATGAAGCAAGACTGCATGGCTTCAAGCGTGACACCAAATACTCTGATTATGACTGAGTCCAACAGTGTCGGTTCTTCGGAATGCACTACGCTTGGTGGAAGTATGTGCATTCGTTAATTAATATTGTTATTTATTAGCTTTGCCTTGTATACTATACTAAAGAATGAAGAATTTTTTAATTTTGTTGAATGTGTTAACCTGGACTATGAGTGATTATAAAAATTCCTTTCGCATTTGATAATCCAATGTCCAATTCTTGAGGAAAGTTTTCATCCCACTGTGTCTCAGAAGCCAAGGAGGCTAAAACCGAGGGACACAGCTAGTATAAATGTAGCAAACATATGTCATAGTAACGCAATTTAACGTTGCTCTTATCTCAATTTCAGTAAGCTGGAATGGGAACATTAAGGAAAAGAGGGATGACGTGATAGACAATGCTCAGTATTATGAGGAATAGACAAACTAGAGGGACAGTTACACTGCTGGAGAAATGGCTACAAGGTAAATGGAAGCATTTATTTCATGTTCAAAATTAATTACTACCTACATAATAAAAATATATACAACTAACTTCGCCTGCGTAATTTTATAAAGTATAGCCTATGTTACTCGCTTGTTTTCTATATTAGAAAGAATTTTCAAAATCGGTCTAGTAGTTTTTGAGTTTCATTACAAATCTTCTCTCTTTATAATATTAATTATAGTTTATTAAAATTAGATATTAGATAGAAAATGCATATGGGTGATTCTACGATAAGAGGTAACTTGTGCGGCAATCAGTTTAAAACAGATTTTTTATTATATTTCCTGCTATTTTTTAAAATGAATCACATCATCTTAATGTACTTTATTAAATAACATCACGATTGAATGCCTAATGAAAACACATTTTTCTGAAATTCCTTACAAAGTCTAAAAAAGTCTCTACCCTGGTCTGTCCCCTTGCTGGTTTCAATTTAACTTTCAGACAATACATATCTTTTTTGTACCAGATGCTAAACTAAAGTAGGTTTAATCGGAATTTAAATAAATATACTTAAGTATTATTAAATAAAAAATGAAATAATTTTGTTTATTTCAAATAATTTTTAAACTTAACTTTTGTCCCGCTTTTTTTGTGTATCTACCCTGCCAAAATTCGTTCCGATAATACAAACATAAATTAAAGGACGGCCATATTGGAAATAGCCCTCAAAGACATTTATCGGTGTGAAGTTAGCAATACTAATCGCCCAAACCGCTTGAGCGCCGCCATTTTTTAATTGTTGCGTCGCGACCGTGCGGTGTAGTGGTTTCGCAAGGTGATTGTGTTTCTCCACTGGTAAGTCATAAAACTTATAATATTCATTTAATTTATTTGCATTTACTGCCCTAATTTAACAATACTGTGATAATTAAAGGGAGATATACAATTAATCCAAAAAATAATTCAGTCAGATAAAACAATTGAATTTGTCATGAAAACGTCTCTCCCCTGCCGTATATCCCCTGTCATCATAACTCCCAGGGGAGAGAGTCACTGACCAGGGGAGATAATATCCATCAAAGGAGGTTTGTACAAACGCAGATATAGCTAACTTCTATCAACGTCAGTTTGAAATTACAAATTATTATTGCAAATGAAAATTAAAGGAGGTTCTTGTTTCATATTGTTATTATATTATTGTCATTATTACAGATTATGGCACCACGGAAAAGTTTAACACGTGAAGAAAGATTACAGAAGAAACGTGAAGCAGAGGCTAAGATGTCAAAAGATTAAAAATGATCCAGAAAAGTATGATTTATAAAAGCAAAATGGAAAGGAAAAATATTTAAAAAAGAAGGAGAAAGGAATCATCAAAACTGTCGAACAAATCACTCCTAGACAGCATAGTAAGGCAAAAAAGATATGAAAAAAAGCAAGAGAGCGTAAGCAATGACTTGCTCTTCAAAATATAACTAATGTTCCGGCAACACCATCAATTTCAGATGTTGATCATCAGATGCCGCAAAGTAATTTCCGTAGAAGAGTTATAGTCAAAGTTAAATCAGAGCAAACTAGAAGACAAAGATATTTAATTAATAAAAAAATACATCAAAAGCGTAAATTGACAGCTACACTTTTTAGCTGAGAGGTTTTTCTTTTTTTTTTTGTTATTGTTTTATTTTTTTTATTATTTTCTTGTCATTTAGATATAGTTATAATAGTTTATTTCTCTTTGATTTTGGTCTTTATGCTTTGTTTGCTTTCAATTGCTTATTATTTAGTTACTATGCGTGTGTTATCGATTGTCTCAATTTCTAGTTTATCTGTGTATGCCTTAAATTTGCCTTATGTTACCTATACCTATTGTAAGTTTTTAGTTTGTGCTGTTGGTGTACCTTAACTTCTATAATATAATAATGAATCCCTAAATGTGTTGCTAAGCGCAAAACTCGAGAACGGCTGGGCCGATTTTAATTCTGTCTTCACTCATGGATAGAGGGATAATCAGGGAAGGTTTTTACGTAAAAAAATGCACCCGGGCGAAGCCGGGAACGAGTCGCTAGTAGAAAATAAATAAATAAATAAGTGATAACCGGGAAACTGATGCAAAAATATGATATACTACAGAACGAAAAAATTTGAAACCTTTGAGAAAATTTTGAAAAGTACGATTAATAGAAAATAAAAGGAAAGCCAAAGCCAGTTTGAAGTAATGAAGAATAAAATTATACATTTGATAATAGTATTCAAATTGTCTACAGAGAGTGGGAATCCGTCTCTACCAAGATAACTCATCCGAAAACGTTTAAGGCAAGAAATATAACTAAATATTTGAAAAAGTCGATTCAGATTTATGTTATTTTTCATTTTATAATATGATTTTATAATATGATATTTTAATCATACATACAGAATGTGTACATATATACAGAATGTGGCCGAAGCGTGTGGTTATGGGCAATATGAAAATTATCCTGATTATCAGTTAAGAAGCGCTAGTCTACTTAATTAGTATTAGATTAATGATTAATATGAAAGTCTGATTATATGTTCAGAACAATGTTTAATAAAAGTTGATTTTATTGATTTTGTTAATTGTGTTATTGTGTCAAATTCTCTCCCCTGGTGAAATAAGTATCTACCCTGATCTTGATGTCTCTCCCCTGCCAGGTGTATTTACCCTGGTCTTCGAAAAAGTGATAAAATACGTATAACGTGACTTGCCCTTAAGTGAAAAGGTAAATAAACAGGACAAAAATCATAATATAAAGGTTTCATGAAAAAACTCCAACTTTTCTCCTTGGCCGTTTTTTCCTCTATGAACTTGAAACCTCTTATCGTAGAATCACCCATATATTGATGGAAAATAATAATCTGTATTATTTTTCTTCATAATGTGCCGCTTCTCTGCAAAGGTTGGCAGCCATCGTGGTTATCTTAACCTTCGAAAGAAGAAGCGAGTGCTTAAACCAAACCACTCTCTTGAATTCCTCAACCAGGAAATAGATTACCTCTGTATTTATAGGGGAAAATACGCTTTCCCTGTATTTTCCCTGCATCACTAGCTGAAGAATTTCGCCCCTCATCATGTGCCCAAAATACTGCAGCTTAATCGTTCTTAGCATCTCCAAGAAATAATAGACTTATATTCAAAACTAGCTGGTGCCTACGACTTCGTCTGCATTGAAAAATATTAAGTAGCCTATCCTGTGTCCCCTACGTCCAAATGTTTATCTACCAACTTTCATGAAAATCAGTTAATTCGTTTCAGTTATGGAGGAACTACATACATACATACAGAAAAAAATTCTAAAAATCGTCAATTTAGTTTCAGTATCATGTATAGAGCCTATAAACACGATATATCTGAAAACAAAGTAACTTACTCCATGACCGACACTTACAGATTTATTATTAGTATTGATCGCAAATATTACACAAGCTTCCTACAACGTAATTTTCATATTTAAGAACTGTGTGTATATACTTTGAAATATAGCTATTATAAATATAGGTCTTGTGAAATAGTGCATCAAGTTTCTATACACGATCAATGGTTGAAGTTATATAATTTAGGTTTTTGTTTTTTACTTTACCTAAATAGTTTGTAGCTTTTTTTTTCTATGACTTATGATTGCATCTTCGATTGAATTGAAAAAGAAAATCAAACTTCACTTGTTTGCTATTTACAGGTGCATAATGCGGGAAAAAAATTGTAGAAACAGCATCGGTGCCACAGACGCAAAACAAGATTCACTACAGATTTTTCATTCCATGTGAAGTGGACAGGTAAAAATGTAAATGTTTACGATTTTTGTAATATTTGATTGTTATATCTATGTAAAACATTTTTACATTATAAAGACTAGTTAAAGTGCTATTAGATGGCTTTGAAAATTTGACTATAACCGTCAGGTACTTACTTTAGGTATGTTATTCGAATCCCATTAACCAGATTTAAAGTTACAATAAAATAAGTAAAGCAGTCAATATTTTACTTCACTTCACTCACTTACTAACAGGTACTAAGCCAGTCAATACATACTTTAGTGTGTTCCGTAATTAAATATTTCAAACAAGTGCAATAGATCGAATAAACTGTGATTTTTACGAAAAACATACTGTGTAAAATCGACAGAGACAAAAAGTGTAGAACTCTTGGCGGATGGCAAAATAACTTGTAATAGGCACCTTCTCGGGTTGCCCCTTGAAGCCTCGTTGCATGTGGCTGGGGTTTCGAAGGTTTTGCTGGACGCCAGCCTTGACGGAATCGAATGAAACACGTTGCAGTTCCGTACAAGACGTTTTTATATCACACAACTTACGCATATATTAGGTAGCAGTGATACTTAGTATATGATGCCGGCCATCTTGGGCTTAAGGTGCTTAAATAAAGAAACAGGTTTCCGGTACAGACAAATCTGTGCGGGTCGGTAACGGTCGGTGCAGGTTAACCTGCATAAAGAAACAGGTGACTGTCTTTATTGACAACCATGGCCTCTAGTTCGTCGGACGACGATTTTATACTTCTGGAAAGTGTTTATTTTAAATGTAGAAACTGTTCATTAATTTTCAATGTAGAACAGTAACTGTTCTTTTCTTTGTTTTTATTTTTATTTTTAACACGTTGGATGTGACTCATTAAGAAAATGTGATAAAATCGGGTCAGGGGTTACAAACTTTAACCTTTTTTTTTACGTGAGATAATCTGCGAATCAGATCCCCCCCAACTAGCAAAAATGTTGTATAATATTAGAATTATACAACTAACAGACATGTAAGGGCTTTATAGCAGTTTTGCAGCAACTACACAGTTGTAAAGTAGTTTTCAGTTCGACGCATTAGTTATATATAATTTAAGTCATATTAATGAGTCTGGTAAACGTCATCTCAATAATTTATATGATTGACATTATTCAACACTTAAATAACAAACTGTTATGTAATGATTTTATAGTTAACTACTACAAAATCGTCTTGTAAAGTCATATACTTCTACCTTTAAGTAACTTTTAGTTTGCAACGTTATTTTAATATAACTTATATAAGTCAATTAATTATTTAAACGATAATGAGCTCCTTTTATACAACTCATCAATTTTATACTTTTGTTAAGTTAGTCGCCATTTTTCATCATTAATTATAAAATGGATTTCAAAAAGTGGAAAAGAATTAAACGGAGTGGTGGTTTTAGAAGAAAAGTAAATAAAAATTATCAATTATTATTGTCAAATACATCAACGAATCTGGAAGAATCTGTGCCCAGCCAAGAAAAAAATGGTAAAAATGAAAGTGGTTCCTTACATTTTTCGACATTTAATTCAGTAAATGCTGGATCCAGTCAAGACATGAGTTCTACAAATCAAATTTGTTCCGCTCATCTTCTTTTACCAGAAGGCACACTAGGTAGCGAAAGTAAGTTATTGCATAAAAAGCTCCTTTAACAGATTAATTCGTAAGTTTATATTACAATTTTTTTTTGTAGACCAGTTAAATCATTCTGATTTCTCTGAAGAAGACAACTTTTCGGAAATGAGTGACGAAAGTTCTAAACAACTTGATAAAGATGATCAATTCCGGGAAGACTTTATTAAATGGGCAATAACTTGTAATGTTCCTCATGAAACAATAAAAAAAGTTAGTGAAATAATTAACAGAAGATTACCTCATATTCTCTCCAAAGATCCAAGAACGCTTCTTCAAACTAAAACAGTATCATTAATTCCATTAGATAATGGTTATTATTGGCACAATGGTGTAATTGAACCACTTAAAAAATATTTAGAACATCTTACCGTCATACCAGAAAGTATATCGTTAAATATAAACATTGATGGATTACCAATTTATAAGAGTTCTAGAGAACAAGTATGGCCTATACTATGCAATATATTTGAAATACCCTACCTTTCACCATTTGTAGTAGGCATATATTCAGGAAAAGGAAAACCTGAAGATTTAGAAACTTACTTCAGACCTTTTCTAGCAGAAATGAAGGAACTCTTGCATAACAGCTTAAAAGTTACAACAAAATATGGAAAAGAGTTGTTAGTTAAGTTTACAATTAGAGCTTTTATCTGCGATTCACCTGCAAGAGCACTAATTAAAGGTACTAAGTTATTTTTTTACTCCTGTTATAAGATAGTACTACCTAGCAAATAGACGGTCCTTTGTACATTTTATGAGATGCTTAATGTTTCTTCATATTTATTTTTTATTGTTGTACAATGAATAAAGTATTACTTATTTGTTTATCTATATCTATTGCAAATTTATTTTCAGGAGTATGTATATTTCAATGGAAAACATGGATGTTTAAAGTGTACTGTGGTTGGCGAGTATTCACACCAGTCTAATACAGTCATATTTCCTAAGATTGATTGCCCCAGACGCAATAACGACGACTTTCGCTCCAATATGTATGGCCAGCACCATAAGTACAATTCCCCCTTACTTGAACTGCCAATTGATATGATAGAAGATTTTCCTGTGGGCGATTCTCTCCACCTTATAGATTTAGGAATAATGAAAAGGTTACTCACAGGTTGGAGGGACGGTAATTTTGGTAAAAAAGTTACGAAATGGTGTGCAAGAGGTATTGCAAAATTCTCCCAGTTTATGACGAGTTGTCGCTTGCCAAAGGAAATACATAGGTCGGTTAGACCTATTAATGTTTTGGCTTATTGGAAGGCGTCAGAATTTCGTACATTTTTGTATTACCTGAGTTTTATAATATTAAAAGATTTACTGTGTCATGATGCCTATCATCATTTCTTGTTATTTTTTTGTGCTATTACTATTTTCTCCAATGATAAACATTTTAAGTTTCTTCGACTGGGTGAAACTTTACTTAAGTCTTTTGTTGAAAATTAATGTAGATATTACGGTAAACAGTATATAACTAGTAATGTTCACAATTTGACACATGTCATCGATGAAGTAAAGAGATTTGGTATATTGCAAAGCTTTAATGCATACCCGTTTGAAAATAAACTTTATCATATCAAAAGAATGGTCAGAAATGGAAATCGGCCCCTCAGTCAAATTGCCAGAAGACTTATAGAGAAGAATAATATCGAATTAGAAAGTTACAATAACAATGAAATCAAAATACCGTTCATCCGCAAATGCAGAAGTAAGAATGGATTGATCTCAAACTTGTATCTAGAAAATTTTGTTTTGTCAACGCAGAGCCAAGACAAATGGTTTTTGACTGCTAGTGAACATGTTGTCGAAATTTTATTTATATATAATAACAAAGGAAATATAGAAATCCGTGGCAATTGCTTCAAAAATTTATCTGATGTGTTTGAAACACCAATAAAATCTTCATTTTTGAACATTTACAAAATATGTAACTTCAATATACAAAACAATTCTGAATGTTTATATACTGTCAATGATATAAAATGTAAATTAGTTAGCGTTACGTATAACAATACTATATTTTTTATACCCCTCCTACATACTCTTTAATTGTAAATAAAAATCACAAATACTTAAATTGTTTTTTTATTTGGCATCATTCAGACTTTTATTTTTTTATTTACTTATCTTAAGTAATTATAAAGTTGTTAATTATTTTAATTTAACTTGAAAGTTATTACACAATATATAAAATTAAATTTTAAAAATGAATACAAAGATACAATGAATGTAGTATGTACGTACAGCGCACATATTACGTACATACTATCGTATTTTTTAAGTACTCTCCTCTAATTAAAAGTATTTAATTAGAGAAGAGAACAAAAAAATGTTATACAACAGTTGAAAAACATCATCAAAAACTACATTATCATTATAAGGATACAATAACAGAAGCGTTCAGTAAAAATCTTCAAAGAAGATTCATCAATAGCTGTTCAGAAAAATTATTCATGTAGTTAAAAACGTTATTACCTTCTCTTGTATGTATTTATTGCATCCTTATAATAATAACCTCAATAACAACTGCTAAAACTAAAACAAAATCAACACTGTTCTCCCATTTTTATTCTGATCAGATTTTATTTCTGATCAAAGTTCTTTTTATCCTTATTTCCATTAGTTTAGAATTCATATTACTTTATTTCTTTAGAAGGAAGCCGTGGCATGCCGCGGCACGTCATCGCATGCTACGGCATGATTGTACCGAAATAAAGTAATATGAAATCTAAACTCATTGAAATAAGGATAAAAAGAACATCATCAAAAATTAAGTCAGTCAGCACCGGCCTATAACGTTCGGCACTTTCCGTTCAGAAGATTGTCGAACAGCGTTTTGGAGACAAACTTTAGTTTAGAATTAACAAATCAACATAATAGGCCACAATTTTTTTAGATTGTTATCGTTAGCTCAACTTAAATCTATACATGTAATTATTTTCTAAAAACCCTAGTTGCATAAGTAGGAACTTTTGGCACTTGTAACTTATTAATTAATAAAAATGTTTAAAAATATACAAATATTAATTAATAAAAATGTTTAAAAATATTCAAAAAATATATCAACACAATTCATAAGAACGTAATTCGTTTATTTCTTGTGAATCGAGATCATTATTGATTATATGAGAATTTGGCTCAAGGGACTGCTCATTTTGTTGAACTTCTTGAAGTACCTGTCTTTCGCTAATGTTACTTCTAGGCATACTACGTTTGGGTCTAGATTTGCTAGATGAAGCACGCAACAACTTTATTTTATTTCTAGATTCGGCATGGCGCATAATATTTTTAAAGAAATTTTCGCATTCTAACTTAGTATAGGTGTTGTCTGATTCATGTACAAGATCGAAAAATAAATCGATTGTCCGAGTGTAAATTTTGAAACAATTTTTTGAAGTTAACTTTTTAGAGTCCCCAGCCCAAGAGCATGTTGTCATAAATTTTCTGGTGAACATTACGTCCACTAATGCGTAAGCGTTGTTGCTCCCTCTTCCTTTTCCACAAACCGCTGCCAGTTTATTTTTCAATATTGACATCATGGTTGGCTCTTTGAGCTGTTCTTCAAAGGCGTCAAGTTCTTCTTTGTCAGATATTGATTTAAAAGCGTTTGCTTCTTGAATTTTAATCTCTGTGGTGCGCTTTACATATTCATCAAGCTGAGTGCTTAAATGTGTCATTTTCATTAACAATTTACTCTCCACATTTTGCACATTTTCAAACAAAACTTTCTGGTTCTCTTGAATTATTTCTGTTATTTATAACAAATTATCAAGTTTTTGTGAAATATCTTGAGAATTTTGTTGAGATGTGTGTAATATGCTGTGTGTGCTATGTTGGTTTTGATCTATTTCTTGAGTGGAAGTTAAAACAACAACATCGTTAATACTTATAGGATTGGACGTGGACGTGGATGGTTGTAGATACTGAGCATTATTCTGAAAAAAAGAAAATAACATCATGATAAATATCCTCATAGATAGTTAGTAGGATTAAAGTAGTTATCATTCTAAAATTAATGCAAAAGTGTGTGGTTTTTTATACTTAAGATACATTTCTTCACATTATTTTATTCGTAGATTATAATTACATTTTACTTACAAAACAAGCATTTGCCAAGTCATTAAAACACTCTTGAACGGCAGTATTATCAATTGAAGTACCTCGTTCGCATTGTCTTAAATCTTCATTATGTTCCTCTTCTGTGTCGCTCATGCTTGACATTCGACTAATCTCTATCTCTGCACTTTCCAGAGATTTTATTCCTCTTCTTTTCACGGAACATTCCATTGTTGTCCAAGATGTTTCGGGACATGAAAAAGGATTATTTAATAAATCCTCCACTTTTTTTCTTGGCCAATAAAGGATACCATCTTTTTCCCATTTTTCAGGCACCGCAGATAAAACTAACTTTCCCTTTTCTAAAGTTTGTACAATTTTGAAGAACATCATATCTAAAACAAAACATTGTTATGGTTAAATAATGCTATATTAACACATAAATTTCCATTAAAAATAAATACTAAACATCAACACTACTACGTACTCGTACTATAATTATTGTTTATTTGAAAAGTAAATTTGAAACCGCTTCCTAAACCGAGTATCAATCTATGACTAACCTAAAATCTAACGTAATGAGAGAGCCGCTAACGAAGTGCGTAGAGCGAGACGGAAGAAAGGGGAATTTCCCCGAGAACTATATTTATTGCGCGTTGACTGTCGGTACACTGGTTTTGAACTTAGAGGCGGCTCGTCTTTGGCAAATTTAATATACCTACCTACTTACATGTATTTAAGTATAACTGAATCAGTGATAACGATTGGGTGCTTATGTAAATATAATTAAGGAAACTAATTCAATAATTTAATTATGATGCTATTATTATGGATGATAAAATGTTTGAATGTCGAATTAGTAGGATGATTACATCCATAGTCCTGTGATAACTGAAAGTGCGTATTATCCCATGGCCATTTTAAGTAGGGGAGATGCGGGCAAGACTGGGTACTTAAAGTTTGATGGGAAATAAAACTGAAACTATTGTACTTATATACTCTGTTTTATTACTATTATTTTCTTTGTTAATTAGTCTTTCAAATTTCTATAATTTTAGGAACAATTGTAACATAATTAATTTTTTTTAATTTTTTAACAATATAAAAGTAAAAAAACTCCACCCACCCCATCTTGCCCTCTAGGTAGGGTAAGACGGGGTACCCTCATCGGGCAAGATGGGGTATAGCAAATCCTTTACTGTTCTTTGCAAAATTCGCAGGTGAATGTTGCGTCATCGTCCTCATCATCCACGCCAGCACAGGAGCAATGTGCCCAATTGCCACATATAGAACACGCAACCCAGCCTTCATCGGAATCCAAATATAGTCCACTACAGTATAAGCAAGGGATATTTTCAATGTTACTCTCGCTTTTGCTACTGGACGAACTGCGATTGGCCCTTACTTTCATCTTTGATATGACTTTACCTTCTTTCCCTCTAGTCTTCTTCTGCGTCTTCTTTAACTTTAATTGTCTGATTTCCTTCCTTTTTTGCTTACTCTCTTCCAAAAGCTTCTTTTTTTTTATCGTTTCTTCCAGTTCTGTTTTGTAGGGTGACGCAGTAATTATAGCTGTTTTTCCTCGTTTTCGAGTCACGCGTGAAGTTTTGCGAGTTGCTGGAAGGGGTAATATTTGCTGTGGACTAGCAACAGAAAATTTGGATTTTTGTGGAGTTGTTGGTCTTCGGTCTATTTCGTTACTAACAAGCCAACTAGAACATCCGGGCTTAGGACTCGACGGGGCGGCAGAAACCATCATAGTGGTCGCATGAATAGTCGCTGCTTCAACCTCGGGAGATGGTAAAACTTTTGCAGGTAAGGCGCGAGATGTTGCTGCAGTGGTAGCAGCTCCAGTGATATCTGGCACATGGAAAGCTGGACAATGGAGTGCTACGGCTGCTGAAATTGTTGTGGGTGTTATAATAGCGACACTGCTAATAACTGATGTGGTCGGCGCAGATTGGCTAATTGGTGCTGTTTCAATGGAAGTCGATACTGCAAGATTCACCGATGGTGTTGTTACAGTAGCAAGTTCATTGTTTGGTGCACTGGCGGTTGCAGTTATTGATTGAGCGCACGGAATGTCAGTCACCAAAGAAGGAGCAAAATCGCTTTCAGAGAAAACCGATGGATCATAGGGCCAAATTCCGCATTTCTTGAACCCATTCACAGCTGTTGCCATGGTAGACGTCTCTATGAAGGCCTTTCCAAAAATTTCTGCAACTTGCCGGATTGTAACTACCATCCCTGGATTGCTGCGAAGCCACGCCGTGATTTGTCGATCATAATAATTGCTCAATGGTCTCATATAAGCAACGTCGGCGACCTGAAGACGGTGAGTAGTATGTGGGGGGAAACATAAAATAATAACCCCGTGGGATCGAGCTTCATTAATCAAGTCTATGTTTTTTGTGTGGGTGCTATGACCATCTAATAACAGTAATACAGGTCGACTTGCTGTCGCCCCACTGAATTTTACAAATCGTTTAAACCACCCGAGAAATAATTCAGTGGTCATCCAGCCCACTGACAACTCCCCATGCTCCAGGGGCAGCATTAAGCATTAACTGAGGGTCCATCCTTTTTCTGGGGAATACCATCATAGGGGGCATATATTGCCCACTGGCACTGAAACATATTTCAACTGTAATCGTAGCACCTCGTTCCGCAGAAGTTAGGGCCCCTACTTGTTTTCGGCCTCTTCTCGCTATAATTTTTGATTTAGTTTTAGGTACAACTGAAATGCCAGTTTCGTCGCAGTTGTAAATGCGGTCTGGTGTAAGATGATGTTCATCATAGATATTACCCAAAAAAGTATAAAATTGATTAACAACTTCTTTGTTGAACCCGGCAGCAGCTGAAGTGCTTTCGGGTTTTCTTATTGACAACTCCGGATGTCTGTTCAAAAAACCTTGAACCCAGTCCTTGCCAGCTTCTTGTTTTTGAACGTTGAAAGGATGTGGTTTATTATTTTTTACTGCTAGATTATAAGCTAATGCCTTTAGGTCTTTGGTTGTAAGACCGTAAAGTCGACTCTCCATGTCTAATACATAGCTACAAAGCTCTTTCTCTTCGTCTTCTGTAAAAATAGGTCGCTTAGGCCCTAAAGGAACTTTTATACTTGCAGATGAAGAAGCAGCCAAATTCTCGCGAGATGCCTTGACTTTTCTTTCTAAAGTTGTCTGAGGAACTAAAAATGTCTTCGCTGCTAACATATACCCCATTTTTCCTTCTATAACAGCATCCACGGCTTTTGCCATACTCTCTTGCGCCCAATCCCCTCTATTTGTTTTTTTCTTATACGTTTTCACCATTCTAAAACAAAATAACATCATTATTGATTGCACCGTCAATACACACTCCCTTGCACCCAAATCACCCATTACCCCACACACTCATACATGTACGAATCATAAAAACTTGCGATATAATCAGAAACCACGAGCGGGCAAGATGGGGTATACAATACCCCATCTTGCCCTCGAACGCCTAATTGTATTTAAAAAAACACATACGGAAAACAATACACAATACAGAAATAAACAAGTTCTTACCTGCTAGCTTAATCGTTGACGCATGAGAATAACTTTGAAGCTAATATAGTCTAGTATTATTTGCGTAGTAAACACGTACCAAATGAACTTAAAAAATAAGAATCAAACTGCCAGAAACCACTTTTGTCTCAATAAACAAAAAAATACGTGTCGCAGCGAATCACTCAACGGACGCACTGACAACCATCATGGCGCCGCATCGTCACGCGCTAGAATGATCGTGATTGGCCAATTAGAAGTCCTTATAATACGGGTGCCCCGTCTTGCCCGCCACCCCGTCTTGCCCGCCACCCCGTCTTGCCCGCCACCCCGTTTTGCCCGCATCTCCCCTATTTGAGCAACTTTAAGTCTGTTTTTGTTAAAAACTTATCAACGTTAAAATATAACAGTATCACCATGATGTCCCTGTAAAAAAAAAACAGAAGTATTCACATGACTATACACCAAGGTTTTTATTTATCTTCCAAGGGAACCTTATTATTGCAACTGTCATGGTGGACGCCATAAATTGTATAAAATCATGTATATGACCAATAGTTATATACATGTCTAAATGCAGTCGCTCAATATCTATTGGCAATATGGCGGAAACTATTGATGAGAATTAATGTATTTTATTTTTATAAACAATATTGAAACACCAATATTATGAAGGCCCATTAAAATATTAACAAAGATAACCATCATATCATCGGAAATTTTAAATTCCCATAAGTATTTGTCACCTACTCTTTTTATTTTCCACCACTTTCTTCCACAGCTAGTTCTTTACATTCATATAATTATTATATTCACATAATTTTATAAGTTTTTTCACAATATAAATCTGTCATGACAACTTTTTCTAACTGAATGCCCCACTGACTGCGCGACCACGTCTATACGATGATTTAGTTATGTAAGCGTATTACTAAAAACTGTTACAAACCTTATTAGTTAAACTTACAATGTCTACGTGATTTTTACTCAACGTAATTGTCGTTGACGCGACCGCAAAACGACCCTTACACGTTTTAAATGTTATATAATCTGCGCCCAAACCTGCGTTATATTTACGTATAAAAAACTATTATAAAACCATTTTCATATGGCTGAAAGTTAAATATAAAACGTTATTGTACCCTTTACATGACACTATTTTGCTAGTTGGGCCACCATGGGGAGAGCGGCGGGGTATGTGGGACTTCTACCCACTAAAACCCCACGGTGTTTCTTCGCGCCGTCTATGGGCGGAGGTAAGGGGACGTTAAGACACGCTACCTTGTCCTCCCGCCAGACGAGGCCCGCACACTTGCGTGATCCACCTCGATTGGGCGCGGAGTGTGACCTCCGCGCCGTGAAGAAACATGCGGGAAACACACAGCACGTCTCCCCTCTTTGCCGATGTTGTGATGACGGCAGACGACCCCATGTCCGCCGCCCCCGGGCGAAGTGGCACATGCCGCCTATGAAGATATTTACATTTCCAATGTCTAAAATACATTATTAAAGATACTTACATTAGCTGCTGCATTTTCACTGTCTAATCCTGTATTCGCGGTATTTTTAGTTAAGACAAATGATATCGCATCGAAAGCAAACCACTTCACTGTTTTACCGCCAGCACTATCACTTTTCTTCTTTTTCTCCTCATTATTTGCGTAAGTTCTCAAACTTCTGACTTTTTTGTAAGCCTCGTTGCTTGTTATGCCAAACTTTTTAGCGATTTCATTCCATCCATCTTTTTTAGCATTTCTATCTTTGTATATTCCGGTTTTTATATCCCACAACACAGGGTGTAAACACTTCATTACTGAAATCAATAATTGTCTGGCATGCCACGTTTATATCTACTGTCCACGAGTTCGGGCAGTAAGCATTTGAAGTAAAATTGTACTAGCTTAGGCTCCATATATGTATATCAGAACTCATCATCATTATGTATTTGTTCTGTAAACAGAGGCTCATTCTCACCTGGCCAGATACCAAGGAGACACACTTGTCGTCCTGTGACATGTAATTGGCCCTGAATTTGGTAGTACCAATTACATTTTTTTGTTTATAGTACACGTTTTTGTGTTTTTATTATATTTCAATATTTGAATTTTGTTTTGTTCAATAGATTTGGCCAATCCTATTTTGGAAGCTGAGAAAGGACACTTTATTCTACGATCATGTTTTGACCAATTAATCCGTCAGGAGTAGCTCCAATAAACGGATGTAGAGAATCAATAAATAAGCCGCAGGGTGAAATTTCGACTTGTTCCTGTCGCTGTAATTGCAGAAATGCCAGTTTTTCGTTTTCAACTCCATGAGCAACGGACGGCACATGGGCCAAACTTTTTTGGTGCAATATACTTTTTACTAAATTAGCTGTAATTAGTTTTTGTCGGATCTCCAGCCACTCGCTACTTTCTCTTTGCAATATAGTTCCTCGTTCTATTGCCGTTTTGTCAGAGGTCAACGATTTTAAATTTTTCATGAATTCTTCTTTTGCCATTTGCATATCTTCATGTGACATATCTGGTGCAGAACTAGAAGGGCCATAATCGTGTTGTTTTTTGTTTGCCTCTTTCAATATTCTTTTTTTCTTTATTGGGTGCTCTACAAAATGTTTTCGCTTAAGTGCTCTCTTTTTTTCCAGTTCTTCAATTCTTCCGCTAGAATTTTTGGTTGTGAACGCTTTTTGAACTGAAGAAATAGCAGACTTAGCTAAACGAGAGGACTGCAGCTGAGCATCTACCTTGATCCCCGTTTTAGGGCAAAATTTGCCCTTTTACCTCCAATAAACTTGGATATAACGCTATTAAAACATTCGACTACATTAGTGTCTACGTCTTCAATCAGGCTTCGTGATTTCCCCGCTATATTTGAAACAATCACCTTGATTCTAAATACAAACGTCGAGTTTTGGATCTTTTTGAGTTCGCCATTGTTATTTTCCTTTTTATCACAGTAATAGCATTTTATGATCGCCGTAAGTATGTGGCAATGAGTTGACAATGTCATTGTGCAAAACCGAAATGGAAACGGTTTTGGGGCTTTTTGAAGCATTGTGATGTTTTATACATTTTACAATGGCCTTCCTCATTGACATTATTTTTACATTCGTAAGCGTTTTGTGATGTGCTAGCCCATATTTAGTTTTTGTTGTCAATGTACGCATTTTTTTACAGAAATTGCGTAAGATGTGGTTTTTGCACTCGATCTTTTCAACCGTTATATTTTGAGCTTCATACGGTTTGGCTTTTAAATTTTTTTCGTATGTCGACGCATCACCATCGCCTATCATTTTTTTACAAACCAGTCCATACATCGTTTTGTGCTCTAGCACATATCAAGCAATACTTATTTTTTACTCCAATATAGAGAACCTGACCAGTTTTTCTTCCAATTATTGCTGCAGTACCTGAGGAAGCTTTGTAGTTAGTACCATAGGACCTCGCACACCACGAGCCGTCTACACAAACATCAATAACGGGGTATCCGTTTTCAATGCGGCCTTTTAAAAGAAAAGACATATGCCATATATCCATGCATATGTCTGTTGCAGTAGGTTGATCTACAATATCTTCAGTAGCAGATTCGGAGGAGGAACTGTAATCAACCAATTTCCTACATGCGTAAGTTGGGGATTGTGTCTGTGGCTGGAGAGTCTAATTTTTTAGACAAAGGCTGACGCAGAGGCCGTAATATTCTTGCTACAGGACAACAATCAGATACATCAGCTAATAATGACGGCGACATGCTAAAACCTTCTTCACAATCCGTGTCAGAGTCCCTGTCGTTGTGATGAAACCTTGAATCTAAGGCTGCTGAAGTAGCTGAATTAGAAGCAGTTTCATGCAGGGTAGGGCGCTGAGTACAAAAGCCTCCTCAGGAATCGCATTAGGATTGAAGGGATGGAGCCCAGTAGCTCTTAACCCGTTTTTTATATTATCTTGAGTTACGCACTTAGACCATACCTTAGATTTTTTTTTTATTAAACCTTGCCCTCGTGAGCTTGCTATCTGGGTGACGATAGGCATACAGCAATGGCGGCGCAATAAAATGGCGATCAAACTTAACGTATGGTGTTGGTTTTGCTCTATTATGTATCTTAGCGTCCGAACGGTCAGAGAGAGAGAGCTCACTCCCGTACGCGCTTTTATTACCTCGGTCCTCCCTCCACTCTCACGCCTCCTACCTAAGCATAAGCAATGACTTTACTTTTATATCATAGACAAATTGATTAAAGTAGTCTACGTACTAGTATCTAGTATGGATTCGCTGCACAGACCTGAAGGGTCATATTCAGTTCTGAAATACAATTCAGTTACAGTTAAATATAAAAGCATATTGAGTATATCCAGATCGAGTCTCATTCATTCGCACACTCATTCGCAGAACATACTACATAAAAATTAAGTATAATATAAAAGGATGTCTAAGTCTTAAAGTAAATTGACTAGGCACATAAACAAGTACAAAAAAAAAACATCAAATAAATATGTAACTTTAGTAAATTAATAGGTTCCCAATTATGATAAATATGTTAGTGACTCCACCTAGTGTTACAGTCAGCTAGGTAAAGTAAAAACACATAACATAACAAGTAACGGTGAAACTTTAGTAAATTAATAGGTTCCCAATTAAGAGAAATATGTCAGTGACTCCACCTAGTGTTACAGTCAGCTAGGTAAAGTAAAAACACATAACATAACAAGTAAGGGTGAAACTTTAGTAAATTAATAGTTTCAAAGTGAAGAGGAGAGTATTAGTAAACTTGTATGAAGCAAGTTTTTAAACAAAGTATGGAAATCTGATTCGATATAGTGACTGTATTATATTTTATCAAAGGTATGAATATTTAAGATGTGAGGTGGCCCATCACCTCAGTCATCATATTTCAAGATATCCTTTATATGAAAGTCCCCTAGCAATTTACCATCCATGTCAGACCATGTATATACTAGGGGAGAGCGCTTAGCTGTAACTATACATTTTTTAAACTTTGGCGCCAATTTTGAAGTAAAGCTTTTCGAAGCTTTAGATAGATAAAAAGTTCTCTTATAAACTATCTGTCCTACTTTTAATTCAAGGTTCCGCTTTCTAAGATTGTAATAACGCTCGTTTTTTTGGTGAGAACGCTTCATGTGTTCGCTCACCTTATTAAAAATGTTCTTTAATTTTTGCAAATTTTTATTACATTCTTGTGTGTCACCTACTTGAAATTGTGAGTTGGGAACTGGCTGGTCACTCGATTTATACAGATCACCGTCTACTATGTATTTATTCCCTTCCGTGTACTAAGAAATAAGGGGAGAACTTTGTTGTGTCATTTACGGCTGTGTTTAATGCACACTGTATTTCTGCAATATTCTCGTCCCATCTCTTATGATCGTTCTTTACATAACACGCGATCGAGTTGACAAAACATTTCTTATGGCCCTTTCCGCTTGATTCACTTGGGGGTGATACCGCGGGTTATAGTATATGTTCGGAACATTATATTTTTTCAACAGTTGTCGTAATTGATAGCTTATGAATTGAGGACCATTATCAATAAATATATATATATATATTCACAAACTCCATGAATCAAAAATACCTGTTTCTCTAAAAACTGTGCCACGGTCTGACCTTTTGCATTCCTCAGTGGATGCAACATAATGTATTTGCTGAAATAATCAGAACAAACTAAAACTAGTATAAATCGAGTGACCAGCCAGTTCCCAACTCACAATTTCAAGTAGGTGACACACAAGAATGTAATAAAAATTTGCAAAAATTAAAGAACATTTTTAATAAGGTGAGCGAACAAAGCGTTCTCACCAAAAAAACGAGCGTATGGTAGTATGTATAGAAGGCGCTGGTGATGAGGGCAGGCGAACGAGCGTGCGTTTGGTGTAACAATGTACGTGTGACTGTCGCAAGTATCGACGATCGATTTCCGCGCGCGCCGCATACGCTTGTGTGCGTATATGGTATGTAGGCACAGATGTGTGCGCGCATCGATTTATTATTGACGGGCGCTTGTTCGTCTGTCCGGCAGTTACAGTTTAAAACATACTGTACGCCACATCACCCCCCCCCCCCCCCCCCCCCAGAGACCTTCCTAAGGGCGATAATAGTCCGGAAATCGGACTGTCCTGCCTGACCGAGTTCTGCGCACGCCATCGTCTTCAGCCATGGGTGTTGTGGTGGTCACCGTGTTTTGAAACATAATAGGTGGCATGAGTGGATTCTTGGTGTTAGTGTCTATGTTGAGTATGTAGGCCGGCTTAATGCGATCTATGGATACTGTAACTGGTTTACATTTAAGGAGAAGTGTGAATGTTTTGCTACCACGTTTCAACACCTCATGCGGTCCCGTGTATGCCGGTCTGAATGAACCGCTACCAGCGTCATCGCGCAGGAAGACGTGTGTGGCGGCGGCAAGATTTTTAAACACAAAGATTGATTTTGTAGTGTGTCGTGACGCAGGAATTGGATGCAACTTTTGAACAACGGTCCTCAACTGCGTCAAATAATCCTTTAAGTCGGTTGCTGCCGATTTGTCGGGGTGAAGGAATTCGCCGGGAAGTCTTAATGTCTCCCCGTATACCAACTCTGCAGCGGAGGCATTGAGCTCTTCTTTGAATGAACTGCGGATTCCGAGTAAAACAAAAGGTAACGAGTTCATCCAGTTTTCGCCGGCATGGCAAGTGATGGCGGCTTTTAACTGTCTGTGGAACCTTTCCACCAGCCCATTGCATGCTGGGTGATAAGCTGTTGTCCTTCGGTGCTGGAATCCAATTAATTGGGATAGGCGGTTGAATAATGCAGATTCGAACTGCCTACCACGATCAGTCACGATATCTTTTGGACATCCGAAACGTGATATCCAACCTTGCAGAAGTGCTTGAGCTACAGTTTCGGCAGAGATGTCCTGTAGTGGTATTACCTCTGGCCATCGTGTGAATCGGTCAACGGCTGTGAGACAGTACTTGTATCCATGCGACATTGGTAGAGGTCCGATCAGGTCGATGTGTATGTACATGAATCTTGCACTCGGTAGCTTAAAATTACCTAACTCTGATTTAACGTGTCTTGTTATTTTAGATCGTTGACACGCCAAGCAACTGCGCGTCCACTCTCTGCAGTCTTTCTTGACTCCTGGCCAAACATATCTGTCCGATACTAATTTTGATGTAGCATTTGCTCCTGGGTGGCTTAACTCGTGCAAGCTTAGAAACACCCTGTAGCGTAGGTCTTTCGGAACGTATGGTGTTACGATGTTGTTTCTGTCGTCGCAGTATAATTCTAAAGAACCTGGCAGTTGAATTTTTCTTAAGCGAAGTGATGATCCCTGCTGTAACAGCTGCTGCAGTTCCAGGTCTTCAGCTTGTAATTTGACCAATTGGGTGATATCTACCGGTTGGGTAACCTCCTCGATTCGCGACAACGTATCTGCTACGACATTGTCCTTGCCCGATATGTGTCTGATGTCCGTTGTGAATTGGGATATGAAATCCAGGTGTCTAAATTGTCTAGGCGAGCAACCTTCTTTTCTCCAGCTGAAACTATGGCAGAGAGGTTTGTGGTCTGTGTACACAATAAAGTGTTTAGCCTCAACCATGTGCCTCAAGTGTTTGATGGCCTCATATATTGCTAAGAGCTCGCGGTCATATGGAGAGTACTTGACTTGAGCTGGAGTCAACTTCCGCGAGAAAAATGCTAACGGCTGCCATGTTTCGCCATCTTTTAACTGCTGTAGTGCTGCACCAATGGCGGTGTCGGAAGCGTCAGTAACCAATGCCAACTTCGCGTGGCAGTCAGGGTGAGCCAACAGCGCAGCTTGGCTGAGTCCTTCCTTGCAGATTAAAAATGCTCTGCTTTCCTCTGCTGTGAAGTTCACTGGCTGTGAACCTTTGGCCGAGCCGATCAACAAGGCATTCAAGGGTGCTTGATGTTTCGCAGCATCGGGGATGAACCTACGGTAGAAGTTCAACATTCCCAGGAATCGTCGTAACTCCTTGACTGTCTTTGGGACTGGAAAATTGTTGACTGCTTCCACTTTAGCCGGAAGGGGGGTTGTGCCTCTCGAAGAAATGTGATACCCCAAAAATGTCACTTCAGATGCACCGAAGACACACTTAGATGTATTAAGGATCATGCCGTATTTTTGAAATCTGTCGAAGATCTGTTCCAGGTGATGCTTGTGAGTGTCAGCATCCTTAGAGAAGACCAGGAAATCGTCCAAATAAGCGCAACAGAAATCTAGGTCGCGCGTCATTTCGTCAACAAAGCGCTGGAACGTTTGACTCGCATTACGAAGTCCGAAAGTCATGAACGGAAATTCGTAAAGTCCGAACGGTGTTTTTATGGCTGTCTTCGGTATGTCCTCTTTACTTACAGGTATCTGATTATATGCTTTCACCATGTCCAGGGTAGAAAAGTCCTTGCATCCCGAAAGGCTGTGGGCGAAGTCGTGTATATGCCGTATAGGGTATCTGTCGGGTACTGTACGCGCGTTAAGAGCCCTATAGTCGCCACACGGTCGCCATCCATTATCTTTTTTAGGTGCCAGGTGTAGTGGTGATGACCAAGAAGATTCAGAGGGTCTGGCAATGCCATTAGCCAGCATGGACTCAAACTCCTCTTTAGCTATTTTAAGCTTGTCGGCTATTTTAACCTCCTCACTAGGCGGTATACTGTCGGTATGCTTTCGGTATAAAACAGTAGGATCTTGGCAGAATCGTTTGTGCCGTCGCGAGAAAATGTCGTCGTCAGATGAAGAAGATGCTTTAGCGTGTTACGTGTTTTGCGACTGCGTAAAAAAAGAAAGAAGTATTGGGTACATCCCTACATTGCCAAAAATATAAATTGCAGACTTTTTGTTGCGGCACAACAACTTTCAATAGATGATGCAAAATTTCAGGCGATGTACAAGATGTCGAAACAAACTTATCGTGAACTTCCGGGACTTATTGCACCCGTGATCACAAAACAAAATACTAGATTAAGGGAATGTGTTAGTGCCGAAGAAAGATTGCTTATAACTTTGAGGTAAGTGCTTGCACAAATATAAATAAAAGTAAATATTATTTAAGTCATTTATTGTTCAAATTCAGAAAACAACGAATTATCATTTATCGAGCCGGAAGATATGTCAGCATTAAATTGTGACTCAGCTGAAAAATTTATAGGCATGGCTTGATTTTGATATACTGGCGAAGATTCAGACTGGTAGTTCATTTGAGCAGGAGGTTCTCTTCGATAGTTGATCGATGCTGGAGGTTCATTTTGATAATTAATTGGTGCCGGAGTGCCTACAGATGAAATTGGAGAATATACGTTATAATAAGATTCTCTTCATGTACAGGGAGTGGAGTCTCTTGAAGAAGTTACTGACGGCGCGTTCTTAATGTCATCTATAAGTTGCAAAACTTTGATTTTGAATGAACGGATTTGTTGCGCATTCATATCTGTAAACTCGGGTAGTAAACTTTGAAAGAAAAGGTTCAGTTGCTTTTCGGTTTTAGTTATATTTTTTAAAAAGTTAATCATTGCGGCGTCTACTTCCAAAGCTGTCGTCTTGCGGCGGCGAACTCCGTGTACAGGTGCGGAGGCCTCAGAAGACGTAGATTGAATCGGTGAAGCAGGTGGCTGATGCTGCTCTGAAGATTCAGTTGGGCCCTCGTTTGAAACTTGCTCTGCAGTGTCCGCCTCGTTAGTCATCTCTGTATCTGGGGTTGGTGGTATGTTACCACGATTATCTGAATCATTTAATGGTTTAACGTAAGGTAAAATGAACGTTAAATGTTCGCTCAGATAATAGGGCTTTTTAGTTTTTGAGCCACTTGGTTGCGCTTTGGTACTTCTGAGAAATGTAGACCTTATGTTGCGCCATTTTTCCTTGCATTCAGAGACTGAAACAATATATAAATTAATCAGATGTTTATAAAAAATTATCTAACACAAAAAAAAAAACATTTTTTTCAGATATCTTGCTACCGGAAGTACATTCACAGCATTGGCTTTATATTTTGCAAGAGGGGTTAGCACTATATCCGACATAATAGCTGAAACGACTGAAGTAATTTGGTTGATACTACGAACAGAGAACATGGCAATTCCAACCACAGAAAAATGGAAAGACATATCTAATCGTTTCTATGAACTTTGGAATATCCCTAATTGCTTGGGAGCCATGGATGGAAAACACGTGCGAATTCAAAAACTGCCTAACAGCGGATCTACAAATTACAATTATAAAGGCTATCATTCGATCATCTTATTTGCAGTATGTGATGCCGATGGCTTATTTACCATGATTGATACAGGCTATGCTGGTCGAAATAGTGATGGCGGAGTATTTCAAGCTTCGTCCATCAGTTACTGGTTGCAAAGAGATGGTTTGAATATGCCTACATCATCTCCACTTCCGCATGATGATACACAACAAGAAGTGCCTTATTTCTTTGTTGCCGACAATGCTTTCCCTTTAAAACGCATTATCATGCGGCCTTATCCTATGACAGGTATAAACAATATCAAAAGAATCTATAATTACAGACTGTCAAGAGCACGTAAAACTATTGAGTGTGCATTTGGGATGATGACTCAAAAGTTTCAAGTACTTTTAACTCCAATTCGTTGTTTAAATTACGCTACAGTGAATAACATAATAAAATCTGTTTGTGTTCTCCATAATTTTATACGATTACGAGATGGAGTACAATATTCTGCCACTGAGTCCACAGATTATGAAAGTACTCAAAATTTTTCTTTCAACATTGAAAGAGATGAAATTTCCATCAACGCCAGATCAGCAGGACCAACTGTACGAAAATATTTGACTAACTACTTTGTTTTACCTAGAGCAGCACTTCCATGGCAGTACAATCATTGTATTTAATTACAATAAATAAATACCTACTCACCAGTTAATTTTATTTTATAAGCAATTTCTGTCCACGCTTTTTCTGTCAGATCCTTTCTTAATACTCAGGTAACTTATAGTTATATAAAAGTGGATATTTTTCCACTTCGGTTACCAAAGTAATACACGTGGTTCTTTCCGCCGCCATTTTGTTTACCAAATACACGCGGTGTGCGCTCGGCATGCAGGCTTTTACTGGCTGTCCGACCCGCGACGCGGTATGCCGCACGCTTACCGCCCCGCTCCCGCGCAGCCCGCGCCAATCAGGACGCGTGCATTCAAATATAGGCGCTCGGTAAGCTTTCGGTACCGATGCGGTATACCAAAACGAAATCGTACCGATACCGCACCGCCAAGTCAGGAAGCGGCCTAAGTCTAACTTCAAGTCAGTATAACCGTATGTATATATTATGGAACCGTTAGCGGCGGACAAATTAAACGAAGTTTTTTGTCTTTTGTCACTTAACTTTGTCCGCGGAAACACAGACACTTCATTTCCTGAATCGACTAAAAATCGCACTTTAGTTTTTTTATCTAATACGAAAAGGCGACTCGTGCTGCGGCAGCCGTCCGTCGCCATCACTGATTGCCCACTGCGTTTCCCGTTGTACTGGTCGCCTTGAAGTCGCATGGCCTCGTACATTTGCGGGCCAGGTTTCCGTACTTATGGTGATACCAGCAGACGGGGAATCTCCGGTAGGCAGAATGTGTCCTCATAGACGATGAACGTTCCCGGCGGCCGCTGGTTGTCTTCCGCCTGGGTCTGGACATTCGGCCTAACTGGCTAGTTAAAGTCGCAACCTGCTGTTTCAGCTCTGCAATTACGGTCATCACTGGATCCGGCGCTCTTGTGGATGTTGAGGCCACTTGATGATTGGAGACCACAACATCATGGACGCGGTCTGCTAACTCAGCCAGGTCTTCAAGTGTGGTCTTCGACTGGGACGCGATTATAGTTTGAGTTCCCGTAGGTAACCTGCTGGACCATATGCTGCGTAGAAACTCCTCCGGTACGCCAGGGCCAGCTAAAGACCAGGAGGTGACGAAGAAATTGGGAAGGTTTCCTGTCGCCTAACTCCTCGTGCGTCAGGAGCTGCTTCACTTTCTTCTCCTGGGATTCCGACAAACGTTTTATTAACTCGGACTTGAGTTTGTCATATTTATTGACCGCTGGGGGTAGTGTAATAATATCTTCTACCTCTGCTGCATATTGTGGTTCTAGTTGTCCGATGGCGTAGTAGAATTTTGTTACATCGGTGGTGATATTCGCCAACACGAACTGTGCCTCCAGCTGAGCAAACCAGAGTGAGGGTTTTTCAGCGTAGAACGGTGGAATTCGTACGCCAACTCTCCAGGTCTCCGTTCCTCTAGCTCCACCAGAAGTCTCCTCATCAATCATTGTGAACAGTGCGGGGTCACCAGTATGGTGGTATGGATAGAAGGCGCTGGTGATGAGGGCAGGCGAACGAGCGTGCGTTTGGTGTAACAATGTACGTGTGACTGTCGCAAGTATCGACGATCGATTTCCGCGCGCGCCGCATACGCTTGTGTGCGTATATGGTACGTAGGCACAGATGTGTGCGCGCATCGATTTATTATTGACGGGCGCTTGTTCGTCTGTCCGGCAGTTACAGTTTAAAACATACTGTACGCCACAGAGCGTTATTACAATCTTAGAAAGCGGAACCTTGAATTAAAAGTAGGACAGATAGTTTATAACAGAACTTTTTATCTATCTAAAGCTTCGAAAAGCTTTACTTCAAAATTGGCGCCAAAGTTTAAAAAATGTATAGTTACAGCTAAGCGCTCTCCCCTAGTATATACATTGTCTGACATGGATGGTAAATTGCTAGGGGACTTTCATATAAAGGATATCTTGAAATATGATGACTGAGGTGATGGGCCACCTCACATCTTAAATATTCATACCTTTGATAAAATATAATACAGTCACTATATCGAATCAGATTTCCTTACTTTGTTTAAAAACTTGCTTCATAGATTTTGATTCCTAGATTTTGGAAATGGACCTATTAGGTCGAGTGATATGGCCTGAAAGGGTTTGATAGCCTTTTTAGGACCTCCCATAAGGCCTGGCCTGCCAGTAGTGACAGGTTTGTAAGTTTTACAAATTTCGCACTTATTTACATATTTGACAACATCAGAGTACATATACGGCCAATAGTAGTGTTCAGATAGGCGCTTGTGTGTTTTAAATATACCTAGATGACCACTAGTGACTTTGTCATGACATTTATGTAACAAATCCGTCCTATTCTTTTTCGGGATCACTAACTTCCAATCTGAGTCCGACGTCAGACCGAATTTATTTTTCGAGTGGCGAAACAATCTATCCCCTTCTATTGTGAAGTTCGGGAATCTACGTGGATTTCGTCTGACACTTGTAAGCATATGAGAGTACCATGTATCCCTGCCCGGTGTGACACTGATAGGTACTGCTCACTTGGATTCTGGACAGAGTGTCGGGTACCACATTGTCCTTCCCCTTCCTATGTTCAATTTTAAATGGGAACTGACTAAGTCGCATGCTCCATCGAGCTAGGCGTCCAGTAGGATTTTTAAGTTTGTAAAACCATTGTAGTGACGCATGATCAGTCACCACGGTACATTCCTGGCCTTCAACATACGATCTGAACTGCTCTAAGGCATAGAGAACAGCTAGGAGTTCCCTTTCAGTAGTACTATAGTTGACTTCATGTTTATTAAGAGTACGACTACAGTAGGCTATGGGATGTTCAGTATCCTCATATCTTTGAGTAAGTACAGCGCCCAACGCAAAGGCAGAAGCATCTGTATGAATAGAAAAGGGTATATTAAAGTTTGGACATTTCAAATAGGAGCAGACACTAATGCTGCCTTTAAACTATTGAAGGCATCATTCGCCTCATCAGTCCATGAGTATTCCTTAGACTTACAGGTTAATTTGGAAAGAGGTCGGGCTAAGTTTAGAGAAATTGGGTATGAATCGACGGTACCAGCCCGACATGCCGAGGAATCTCTTCACTTCTTTGGGAGAAGTGGGAGTGGGATATTTAACTATTGTATCTACCTTGCCCGGGTCTGTCCTAAGACCATGCCCATCCACAAGATAGCTTAGATATTTCAGCTCCTTTCTACAGAAGACAGATTTTCCCATATGGACTGTCAAGCAAGCCGATTTTAATTTATGAAAAACTCTCCAGAAGTTCCAGGTGTTCCTCAAAGTTGTTGGAAATGATAATTAAATCATCCTGGAACGCAAAGACCCTGCCATCAAACTGCACCAAATAGTTTATCCATTAGCCTCTGCATAGAAGCTGATGCACCCACAAGTCCGAAGCACATGACGTTAAACTGAAACAGTCCTCTACGGGGAACAGTAAAGGCAGTTTTCTCCGCAGAAGATTCGTCAGCTCTCGCTGGCTCTGCTTATTGGCAGGTCCCTCTCGGGACCTGCCAATAAGCAGCACTGAGATCTATTGATGACAAGTACCTGGCGTCCCGCAGCTGATCCAAGATATTTGAAATATGAGGAAGAGGATAGGCATCGGGCTTAGATACTGAATTCAGTTTTCGACAGTCAACGCACAGACGCAGGTCTCCATTGGCCTTTTGTACCATAACTACAGGTGAATTCCATGGGGATTGCGACGGTGACAAAACACCTAAAGCCAACATCCGGTCTAATTCTTGTTCAAATGCTTTTTGTTTAATTGGAGACAAGGGATAGTAACGTTGCTTAATAGGGGGACTATTCCCGGTGTCTATGCTGTGGCTGGCCATATTCGTTCTACCTAAACCTACCCTTTCAGTGTCAATTATGTCAAACTTATAATTAACGCATTTAATTTACCTTTTTGTTGCAAATTTAATAAATCATAGTCTTCTAAGCCACCACTGGATGAACAAGAATTGATGTAGTGTTCACCAAATGATAGTGTAGTAGTAGGTAAAATTCTCTCATTTAACCTAAATTGGTTCCAAAAATTAACCCCGAAAGTAATGGGTATCTGTACGGTAGGTACAATATAAAATTTGATAACTTGGACTTCACCTTTAAATAACACAGGTAAGTACATGATTCCTGTGCATGACAAAGGTGAACCGTCCGCTGTATACATAGTGTTAATATTGTCCACACAAGTAATTTCAAAACCGTGGTAAAAAAAAAAAACAGATGTGCATTGTCACCCAATATCGAGCACAATGATCCGGAGTCAAGCAATCCGTACACATTTAAGTCCAATATAGCTACGCATATGTGGGGTCTAGTATCAATTACATTTTTGAACAGGACCTTCCCCTTTTGTTTGCATTCAGAGGAAGAGTCCTGACTAATCAGTTTTTTGGAACCTTATTGCATTGTGGACAATCAGGAGTCTTTACACCCCTCTTGCCACATTTAAAGCAGACTACCTCCCGCTTTCAACAGGACTTTGTGTCATGATCGGTCGAGCCGCATCTATGACATTTATACGATCGTCCACTTTTGGGCATGGGCTCCTTGCCTATACTGGCCACTGGCCTTTCCCTCTGTACAGTGAGTGGTTGCAGGTCCCGCGTTACCGTGTACTCATTAATGTCCGGTTCGCGGTACCTATCTTGCCGATGCTTGATGATCTCGACCTGCCTGCACACCCCTATAACTTCGTTTATGCTTCGGAATTTTTGGCATTCAATCAGCTCCATGTACTCTGGCCTGATGTTGTGCCGGAGGATATCCAATTGTTCTTCAAAATCTGGTTCAATTGTGAGTCGAGAGATCATGGCTTGCATGGTCGAGATATATGAGACAATGGACTCCTTACCACTCATCGTACGTGAATGTATCTCTTTCAGAAGGTGAAAGTCGTAATCGGGAGTGTCATAAGTCATTTTAAGACATGCTTTGAATTGTTCAAAATTAGTGAAGTTACCCTTATTTGCCCGGAACCACAACAGTGGTGATCCACATAAAATCTCGGGCAAAGAGTTAATGATTTGCTGGTCGGATAACCCTCGGGATAGTTTAAGTTCCTTCAGCCTTTCTAAGAAAGCCCTTACACAAGAAGTGCCATCAAATTTCAAGTTTAAAGAATTTATATTAAAGTGTCTGTCAGTGTACGCTACTGTTTCCCTAAGGTCAGGTTGAGAGTTTACATCCTTGCATCCATCATCTACACTTTCACTGCGGTCGGATACCCTCAATACCTTAATGATCCTAGCGCGTAGCGATGCCAGTCTGCTGTCATCTAATTTTAATCGCGAGAGTCGATCCAGCCAATAGTTCGTCCGAGCTGTGATTCGCCTGAGCGCAGAGGAAGTCGCTTCCGGTAATTTTAATTCCAAGGATGTGACCACTTCTTGAGCTAATAAAATTATTTCCATTTCTGAATTCGGTTCGACTTCCTTTGCCGCCGGATAGCTACCGCGTCTCGCTGCGCCAAGGACATGTCTCAGCTGATCCCGCAAAGTTTCCACCGTTGCTGGTTCATCTGGAAGTAAGCCATAACGCAGGAGTTCGACCTTCATCTCATCTTTCTTTAAATGGTTCAGATAAGCTGACAACGGCATTTCTAGTCAGATTAAGTTATATTTTATTCGTTAGTGTATAAAAGTACAAACTTATTTTATTATTTATTTTTAAGCTGCAAAATTTTCATAAAATCGTATTACAACTTGTTAATCATCAATTAATTAAATAAAATTAAATTATATATAAGCCGTAAGTAAGTCTTATTTTGCAATTACCTTTCCAACACATATTAAACTATTCACTAATTTATTAACAAAACATTAAGGGTGTTATTACAAAAAAGATACTAAACTATGTCTAAACACGTGTTTTGTCAAACAGCGTTTAATGATTTAAAACCTGACTGAACAAATGTTTTACCTTCGTTATTACAAAAGAGTGTTTGTCCTTTGTCTAACTAAAACATCGCTAGGCAACCAAGTGTAATTTTTAAATAGCAACATTACAAAAGTTTCGTTCAACTTCATTTAGTTCATTCTAAAACGTTCCTTTCTATGTAAATTTGTTATGTGTTAATAGAATATCCTACGCAGAAACATATGTTAAAATTATCTATGTATAAATAAAACCGTGCAGTGTGTGATTATAAATTAATTATTGCTGTAAATACACCACCATAAGTATGTTTTGGTACCAAATATTATGTATATAATATGTACGTACACATAGAATAGTGATCAGTTGAAGGAATGGAATGTGTAACGTTTATCAAACTGTCAAGTCATAACTCATCCTCATCATTGTCAAATTCTACAATTTTTTTTTGTTTACTACGACTAGTTATAAAAAAATTTTCAACTAATATGGAAAATTGCATTAATAAAATAAAAACACGTGGAGAAAATTGGGTTCAAGAAGAAAAGGTAAAACATTTAAAACTATCCGATATTTCATCGTAAATTATGCTACGCCCCCGATAGCACATTTCATAATTTGTTTTTATATTTTGTTTATATATTAACATTTGGTAAACCTGTACTTTCTTTTGAAAGTAAGGTCATCGAAAACTTCATAAGGATTAATTCGTGTACGATTTTGTTGATTGTCTCGAAAGTTTTCTATATAATCTAATTCTTCTAAATCAATATCATCAACAAAATCTGCAAAGTTTAATTCCATCACTGATATTATTCAATTTTAAATACACAGCACACCCTAAATATAAAACTAGCGAAAATTAGAGACGTCAAAGTAGATTTACTTTGAGGTTAGACAAGGCTTCGACAAGATTTGACGCGTTTTTAAATATGAACAGTATTTAAACCGCGCCTAACTCTAAACCGTGCTTAAACACGATTTTGTAATAAACTTTTTTTTAGACACCTGTTCAATGTATGTTTATCTTTTTTGTAATAACACCGTAACTGTTCTTGTATTTTATGTTTATCCATTGATTATATTTTTCTATCATCTATATTACAAAATTAAATTCTAAATGGAGTATAAATAAATGAAATACAATTACCAACAATTCGTAATTCTCAATACATATAAGTGACAGTTATAAGTGTCACAGAACAGTGGGTATAGTGCACTGTTTAAAAAGTTTGCAGTGAGAGCAAAAATTACCCTATGGATATTGTGGGTATATAGAAAATTATTAAATATTCTTGCAGTGAATTGACAAAAGAATGTTATTTTGTCATTTCCTGCGGTATCTATAAATAAACTTATCAAAACAAAATTTACATATAGTGAGATAGTAAAATGTAAACCCGTGCTGAAGCAAGGTAAATGTAACTAAAAAACGGATGAAGCCAAAATTAACATATAAAAAGGAAAAAAATAAAAAAATAAAAAAGTTGAGCGTTGTGCGTTCAGGAATAGGGGATAAAAGTTACGGAAATTGGGTTTTGAGCTTAATGGGAACATGGGATATTAGGAAAAGGAGTGGACACTGGTGTTCCTTGCCAACTCAACAAAGCAAGGAAGTGGTATTTAACCAGGCGGGCCTGTCCTGTGGGTGAGAAATTGATGCCCTTCCACGGAAAATTATCTGATCCGCACTAGTGCCACTAAAAAAACCGTGTGTGGCTAGTGTGCACTGCCTCCACTCTCCAGCAGAATATTTATATATAGTCTCGAGGTCGGCCCTCTGTCTATGGACAAAAGCAACTCGAGGGTTTCGAGGCCCTAAAGTTGGAGCGCCACTTTGTAACCGCTCTGGTGTGCTGTGTTTTAGTTGCTTTGCAACCACCCAGATTGCTTACCACCGACTAGGTTTCAGCAGGTAAGAGCACGAGACCAGGGCGCCTTTGCTAGAGAGGTGAAGGAGGGCAGCCTAACAAATTAAACACAATACTTGCCACAACACAGGTTTATTATAGTAGAAGTAGTGAGTTACACAAGTAGTTATATTAAATAAGTTAAACAATACAATATCACTAGTAGCATTGCTGAGTTATGATAAGTTAACAGTGTCAAAGTGGGAGTGAGATGCGCTTGATCTTCCTCCTAATGGTGTAAAAATCAGCTAATGAGACGATATAGTTAGCACTTGTGCTATTCTACTTTGAAGTGCACGTTGAGGACGTGAGTGATGAGTGTCGGACGAGCCGTTACGTTGAATGACCCCGAGGGTGGCTGATGATATGCAGGGTAAACTGAAAACTACTCAGCTGAATATATGCTCCACGGGATCAGCCGAGACAGGTCCTCAGTTGCAGCAGACCGTGGAGACGTGGCGCCAATCCAAGTGATGCGCGTAGAACAGGCAGAGTCGTGTCGGCGTGGCGTAGTGACCGGGAACCGGAGACAGGTAGTACCAACGTAGTGGTATTAAATTAACTGTAGCCTTCCGACGACCTCCTATATGTCAGCGCGAGGGGGCACATGCACCTCGACGATGACTCCTTTTGATTCGCGAGCGGATCAAATATATGATCACGATGCAATCAGTGGTTCTCGAAGTTACGACGTCAGTGGGTACAAGAAGAAAATGGCGGTCAAACTTAACGTATGGTGTTGGTTTTGCTCTATTATGTATCATAGCGTCCGAACGGTCAGAGAGAGAGAGAGCTCACTCCCGTACGCGCTTTTATTACCTCGGTCCTCCCTCCACTCTCACGCCTCCTACCTCCCCGGCAGATGGCATAAGCAATGACTTTACTTTTATATCATAGACAAATTGATTAAAGTAGTCTAAGTACTAGTATCTAGTATGGATTCGCTGCACAGACCACGTTGAGTGGTGTGTGCAAATTTTACATGTTACAGGTCTTTCATTTATAATTGAAGGAGAATAAGCATCTTCCAGTATAACATCAGGATCAAGAGGGTATAAGCCAGTGGCTTTGAATTCATTTGTTATATTGATTTGAGTCATAAAGGCTTTGTTTAAAGTTCTCTCTAGAGAATTGCACAGGTAGTTCAACACTTCTTCATCCCAGTGATGTTCGAAGGACCGATTAACTGATTTATCTAGAGGTTGGAGTTCATGCGTAGTGTTAGAAGGTAAACAATACAGTACCATATTATTTTTATCTGCTTCTTCCAGAGCCTCATATGTTAAATGACACTTTGCACCATCAAAGATAAGCAGACACTTACCGAATGCTTTATGTAGAGCAAAATGTTGAATAAACTCCACGAACAAGCTACTGGTCATGCTGCCTTTGGGTGCCATGCTTACCTTTGTTCCATGTGGCAAATTTGATCCTAATTCTGATCTGTACCTAATCCCCTTAAAAATAATCATGGGTGGTATAGCATTACCCACAGCATTTACACACATCGCTATAGTAACGTTCTCATCGAGCTCCGAAACAATTTTGTTTTATTTACTTACTCCATCTTCGGTGTTTATAACACTATCGCATTGGTATATATGTCTGTTAAAAAAAATTCCATGAGATCGAAAAATGGCCATGATGGCGTATAGACTTCGTCAAGTCCAGTCTCAGATCTCATAGAATCTTTTTTTTAATTATTACGGAAAGTCGACATCAATGTTTCCTTTTTTCTCTTTAGGTCGTCTACTGGAATTCCCATTGCATCACCGATACGATTCCATGCATCCGAAACCTGAAAACAATTTAAGTTATAATCATGGGTAGTATAGCATTACCCACAGCATTTACACACATCGCTATAGTAACGTTCTCAGCTTGCTGCGGAGCAATTTTGTTTTATTTACTTACTCCATCTTCGGTGTTTATAACACTATCGCATTGGTATATATCTTTTAAAAAAAATTCCATGAGATCGAAAAATGGCCATGATGGCGTATAGACTTCGTCAAATCCAGTTCCAGATCTCATATAATCTTTTTTTTTTTAATTATTACGGAAAGCCGACATCAATGTTTCCTTTTTTCTCTTTAGGTCGTCTACTGGAATTCCCATTGCATCACCGATATGATTCCATGCATCCGAAACCTGAAAACAATTTAAGTTTTCAATTAGTTCAATAGATAGGTAGATATACTTACATACTTGAGCTACAAAACTTCCTAGTACCTACAATAACTAGTCTTCAAAATTGTACTTATCATCTGCCAACAGATTTAAAAAATAAACAAAAAATATTGTGTGATATCATAAAATGTGATATCGAAAAGCAAAATACTAACTGGAGGAAGTATATTTCAGCAAAAGAAAGGCTGCCAGTATTTTTAAGGTATGTATTTATTAATGCTTAAATACACACCTCTCATAACAAAACGCATAGTATTTATCTTCACTACTAAAAACAAAAATATATCTTCTTTAAAACAATAATTAATGAAATACAAAATTACAGAGGACATATTCATTACAGAATACATTTGTCATTCATTGTTCCGTAATATTTTGTAATATCCGGGGTCGAATCATCGGACAATACACGAAATACCATATTGTCTTAATTAGCACTAGCACTTCCTCTTTGAATTTTTATAATCGAATTCTGCTGAGTTGATTGTGGCTTTTTCACTTCATTATAAACAGCACTGGGAACGTCAACACAATATGCCATATTGTCTTGCTTAGGTACACTAGCTGTTTCTGAATGATTGCAATTATCCTGAGCTGGACTGGGAATGGGAACATTCCACGGCGAATTCGGCTCAGAACTGCTAGAGGCATATGTTTGGTTAAATGATTGTGGTGCCATTCGAGAAACATTGAAATCATTTCCTTGAAATCATTTCCTCCTTCAGTTATTAGCTCATACCGGGCAAAGATAGTTGCCATTTCTAATTTTAACATACTCTGCACTCTAGCTGGAAATTTCTTAAATGTCTGCATAACTTAAAAATAAATAATCAACACCATACAAATTTAGACTTCTGAACATTTTTCTCTTTCAAGTAGGTAAGTACTTTATTACTTGGGTCTGTCATTTTCATTATTTTTCTCCTATAGGATGGACTATCAATTTCATCAACCGCATTAGCTACATTTTCTGGAATATCAATCGGGAATTCATCAACCGAAGTGTCTGTGATGGTAGCATTTTGAGATTCTATTAGGAGCTGACTATTGCTTTGAGTGGTTCTTCTTACATTGTAGTCATCTAAAAACCTCATTTGTGAGGACTCATTACCTAAAAGCAAAAAAAAAATAATGTTTTAGGTACCTTGCTCCAGGAAATAGCTATAAAACAATTGGTCATTCATACCGTATGGGATTTACAATTGTTGGTACAATAGTCAAAGAAGTAAGTCCGCTTGGTGTGGAACGCATTACAACCAATATACATATATGCCAGAGCCGACTGAAACAACGTGGAAGGAGGCAGAAAAAGGATTCAATGAGAAATGGAAATTTCCAAATTGCATTGGCAGTATTGATGTTTCCATCAATACTGCCAATGCCAATAGAATAGAACCAACTGCACAGCATATGCGATTCGGACGAATTTATCACCTATTTTAATCAATAGGTATATTTTGTTTATTTTAAATAGATTCACCACACAAGGCATCTTGTTTATCTTACTTTTTTCTCGACGTAATGTACCGGCTGCGTTGACGTTTGAACGCGGCTGACTAATGTGTGAATGTGTGCGTGCCGGCTTGTACGTACAGCGACCTGGCCGACTCTGAGCGACACAGTGTGTTGTTTACCGAGACTATGTCCGCCTTTTTTATACGTCCGTGATGACCATATAAAAAGTGAAATAGAAAAACAAGATACTAATTGGGGAAAGGCTATATCTACAAAGGAAAGACTGGCAGTATTTTTAAGGTAATTTTTATTGTTTAATCCTAGTACAAAAAATAATATTATACATAGAATTATTGTTAAGAATTGTGAATGTTATTGTCTTGTAATGGTCAGTTAAATTTTGTGTTACCGAATCTTGAGATACATTAGCGTTTCGGGAGTACCAATAGTTTATTGTTGAAATGTGGTGTTCGGAAGAATCATTAATTGAGGAACAGCTGTAGTTGAATTTGTATTAGTCGAAGATCTTCTTTCACTTTCAATCGATGAAGCAGATAAAGGACTGGGACTTGGATTCTGAAAAATCACCACCTGCCTCATGTTGTAGTTCATAGTTTATTGTAGGCAAACAAAGTTGCTATTACTAATTTTATCATACTCTGTATTTTATAAGGAAGTCTTTTACAAGTTTGAGCGTAGCTTAGGAAGAAATAATCTAGTTTTTTTTTTCGTTATCTGGCGGAGGTATTCTAGTACTTTGTTTGTTGATTCTGTATTATTGTTTATTTTCCTCTTTCTTATTTGGGAGCCTCGAATTTTTGAAACGGAATGAGGAGACTCTTGTGACTCATCGTGAGAAAAGTTTGTTTTCTTGTGTGCTGTCCTATTGTGATTGATATTCACTATTGATATTAGTATCTGGCGTTCTACTTTTATTAAAATCGTCAAGAAATCTCATTAATTCGGCTCAGGGCCAATTTTTATATTTTTTATAAGCTTGGCCAGACCAAGTTGCAACGCTCTTCTTATGTTTTGCATAATTGTCCTTCAGCACTTTCCATTTAGAACTCCAGAAATTTTAAATTCGGGAATGTTTAATTTATTTCCACAAAAATTTAATGCTACTGATACACTCCTACTAAACAATTGGGCAGCCAACTTAACTTTCATAACATTATTATGAAAAGCTATATGTTTTGTTCTTAATTTATTAGCTAATACAAAACCTTCATTACTTTGTATTTTTTCTAAATTCCGTAAGGTCGGGGTACTTTGTCCCAAAATGATGATGCTTTTACTTCCCGTTTGAGTACTTCAATTTAAATAGCACTATGTCTATTTTATAGAAGTAGGTGTTTAGTTGTGAATATAATCCACTCATATACATACGTAAAACTTAATAAAACAACCCCTAAGTGTTATATTTTTTTTTTGCAAAGTTTGGGCCAAAGTTGTACTTTGAAGCTGGTTTCTTTGGCCCTCGTTTTTTGATGTAGTAAAACGCAACTGTTTTAAATGAAAGGACAAAGAAACCTGTTAAGATTAGTTACAAATATCAAAAAAAATACATTATCTTGATAAATTTGTTTTTATTGTACTGAAAAACTTGCTAATAATCAACACAAATTAATAAATTTTTAGAACATGGCTTTTTAAAATATAACTTTAGCAAATATAAGAGACAAATAGGAATTCTAAACTAACAAATTATTTTACTAGGTACCTACTTATACCCAATTAACAATCAACTGTTACAAATCAGTTTGAGAATCATTAGGTAAGTAATCAGACTTATCCCTATTAATTAAATCAACTAGGACTTAATCTAAACACTATCAATTTCAGGTACCGTAAATAAGCCTTTTTTCACACATTTAGGAATATCAATTTTCTTTATTACTGCTTCCCAAGGGTATAAATTGTTCATCTTTTATTGCAGGCCATTTCCAGAACTTTCCTCTCTTCATGCAACTTACTAGCGCTGCTTCTACGGATATCGATAAAATTTTCCCTGGATAAACGCGTGAATCCCATTTAACCAACACATGGTCGCCGACACAGTAGTCATTTCCATCCTTAAGTTCCTTCTCAATAATAGCTTCTATTCCAAAATTACGGCTTTGAGCATTTGACTGCACATGCTTCAACAAAGGTAGGTCATCTACCGCTTTGTCTTCATCATTACAACTGTGAGCGTCACATTTCATTTTCTTTGCCAAAGGCAGAATTTCTTTATCTTTTTTTTCGTAATGGCAAATTCGATCTTTAGACTTCATACGTTTCGCCAAAAGTGGGTCATCTATGGGTCTTGCATTACAATCCAGAGAATCGGACATTGAAAACTGAGCCAGTGGTTCATTCCATACTGGATAATCATCATAGCTGTTCAAGTGATCGCGATCTGTAAGCTCCGTCACTGGTAAATTGTCTTCTGAATCTTCAGGTTGATCTCGTGCCGTTATGAGATCTTCAGAAGATGAAGCGAGACTTATTTCCGCGTCACTGCTCTCCGTGGAGGAACTTCTACGAATCAAGGGCTTTCTGATTTTCTCTTTTTTCTTGGAATTTGGTCGGCTCATGCCCGAGGGACCAGATTGTTCTCTTTCTGAAATATCTTCTGCGCGAATAGATCGACCAGCAGGAACATCAAGCTTTTTCTTCTTGGCTAGTTTCTTTTGAATTGGGCTATCATTACTCCGTAATTGCGTTAGATTTTGCATAAATGTGTCGGAAATCAAATTCAGATCTACAATTCTATCTTGGTTTGGTAGTCTACTCAAAGGTTCCATTACGTTTTGAGGATATATACCCGTTTACCTAACCCGGTTGAAAGGTTGATTTGGGTGTCTTTCATATTATCCAATGCTGCTTTTAGTACTCTAGGAAACTGATCTTTTGGCAGAGTTGGAACCCTTCTTCCCTCTTCGGAGTTTTTCCAGTCTAGCAAGGATTGGCGCCATTTTATCTTCAATGGCCTGAAGTACGCCACGTCTAAGGGCTGAAGAATGTGAGTAGCATTTGCTGGCAAGCAGATAAAGCTGATATTATTAGTATAGCATGCATCTAATACAATTTTGTTAATGTGAGAGGACAAGTTGTCGCCAATGATCACTTTGCGTCCTTGTTTTTTCTTTAAAATTGGCAGTAAATGAGACATAAACCAGTCCTCAAAGGTGAGGCTATCAATCCAGCCGCTTTTTGATCTGTTATAACCGGCTCCCTTTGGTCCATTTTCGGTCCAAGTGGACCACAAATGTTCTGCTTTAAAAATTACATATGGCGGAACTGTTTCTCCTGTGGCATTCCCACAAAACATGACTGAAAAACTTACCTTTGTGGCATTAACTATAGTTTCTGGATACTTTGTACCACGTCTACAAATAACTCGCTTTTTCCCGGGGTCATCTGTAAGATTGCTTTCGTCGTAGTTGTAGATATTCTCTGGTGGAATACCTTCCAACTCTTTTGTCAAATTTTCAATGAAGTTTTTGATAATTTCTTCTGAAATTGCAGCTCGGACTTTCTTTATATTGTTTGCTAATCGTCTAGATAGTGTCTTATTTCTATTAAGAAATCATCTAACCCATTCTTTGCCCGGTACATTATGTTTAAACTGCTTAACTTGTCTACCACGTGAGGATAAGTAATTTTTTATAATAATTTTGAGGTCGATATCCGTTATCGGAAACCCATATTCGGAAAGTGCAGTAGTATGGGCAACAAATGCCTGTTCTTCTTCTGTTGTAAATATTGTCGGATGGCCAGGTTTGTTGCAGTGTTTATTCTTTAGTTTATTCTTTATCGTGCTGCGAGGAATTTTGTATTTTATTGCAGCTTCCCGCTGAGTCAAATTCTTGGATCTCACATCATTTAGACATTGCTGCAATTGTTCCTTTGTATAATCAATGTAACGACGACTTCCTGGTGTCCTTTTATAAATTGTAGGCATCTTTGAATATCTGAAAGTTTTTATATATATATTTAGCTTATAAAAAGAAATTAGAAACAGAAAAAAACATCGTAAGGTTACTTTAGCCCATGGGTCAAAGATACCCGAAAACGATGGACAAAGTATACTGTGATTTTAATTATCATATACTCCTCACAAAAATTTCTTAAACTCTTTGCTTTATGTCACATTAGGATCCCAGATACACATTTGTTATTATTGATAACAAAAAAGCACTTACACTTAGGCTCGAATTATATGCGTCCGCGCTACCGAGCGGCCCGGCCGCTACACCACGGAATCACAAGCAACCGCGCCGCTCGGAGCAGCGGCGGCGCCGCTATTTAAATAAATCGTTACCCACAATTGCTTGTGATTCCGTGGTGTAGCGGCCGGGCCGCTCGGTAGCGCGGACGCATATAATTCGAGCCTTACCTGATAGTTTTGTTTCGTGACAAAGTTTGCACATAAGGCTCGAATTATATGCGTCCGCGCTACCGAGCGGCCCGGCCGCTACACCACGGAATCACAAGCAACCGCGCCGCTCGGAGCAGCGGCGGCGCCGCTATTTAAATAAATCGTTACCCACAATTGCTTGTGATTCCGTGGTGTAGCGGCCGGGCCGCTCGGTAGCGCGGACGCATATAATTCGAGCCTAATAACTTCACGTGTTTTACATGTTGTAACTTGTTGCCCTAATGACAGATTGACCAATCCGCTCTGTGAACATGAAACTGTTTGACCGACAGCCCCATAGAGACATCTATCGAGTTACAGCGCGAATTACGTCGATATCTCCTAATGTGCAGCGAGGCAGGAACTTTAAACTTTTTGTCGTTTTGGGCCAAAGTTGCACCCTAGGGCTAATGTACCCCGACCTTACGGTTTTCTAAGTGACTCCATTTTATAGGCATATTGCCTTCGTCATAAATTACAGCTTTAGCCTGAAAACAGAGTCTAACTAATTTTAATGCGTGGCATGGATCTATAAATACCGCAACTTCTCTATTGTTAGACTGATCCATAAAAGTTGTTTTCATATTATCTGATGACAGTCGACATCCAAGTATATTTGCCATATTTATATTTGACGGACAACCATCAAATGTGACTGCAACTACTCTTACGCCCGTGTCATTTAATGCATATAGGCACTGACGAACTAAATTTGCTCGCTGATCTCCGCTTACACCGTTTACAAAAAAATATGCAACTGGTATCTTCCATTTAGCATTTAACGCAACTACTAGAAACACCAAAACATCTTTTGCTTCTTCCAAGTAGTCACTTTCCATATCACAACCGACAGTAACATACCCATGAAATTTGCTACCATCCCACTATTCGTTTTCTTATAGCCATTTCGTCTAATATTAACGAACACAGAAGAGGATGTATGATTTTCGGATGATTTATTAAGATACTAGCCTCTGAGTTCAGAATTATTAGATTGTAGCATCATGGCTTGAGTCCGGTCAACGGGCAACCACATTCATAAATCTCAAATGTGCATCACATACAGCTTGTACATTCATCGAGAAGTATCCCTACCCGTTCCAGATATTTCACCAATTTTTGAATCTGTAATCATAAATGCAACATTTTATTTAAATATTTGTTAAAATAAATATTGACGCTAAATTCCATAAATCGTTAGGATGAAATAGGTATGTCTACTTTGTATTGTAAACCACCGGGCGACTGCATGAGAATATATGTAGGTACAATCGATTGCACCAAGAACTCTTGGGAACCTAGCAATTTTGTAAAAATGTTGTTGTGTATTGTCATGAACTATGTACTACTTACTCCGAGTATGGTCTAGCTATGCCAAATGAGACATCAGATAATATGATACGCCCAGCAGATGATTTTGAGACTCCGACAAAATCCGCAACGGAAACAAGCATTGTTCCTAATCTATAAAATCTTAGTCAGCAAGATTTGGTGCATCGGCGATATACCATGGCTTCTGCAAATAAAGAAATAATTATTTTTACTATGACAATTAGAATATAAACTGACTCTAAATACACTTTATTTTATGCTCAATTAAAGTGAATAAAACAAACAAACTTACCTTTTTGAGGTTACCTTTAGAGAATATCTAATTCACTTTCACTCGAACTTGAATCGGACATTATTCGAATTTATAGGCAGTGAGATAATATGTACTATCTACTAGAGAAGACGTGGCACCCAGATTGCTTGTAACACGCATTAGAGCCAGCTCGCTCTTAACTATTTTATGCTGGCAAGCGCTACATGCAACCAAAGATTTAAATTTTGCATGCAACGATACACTTGTAGTCCCCGGTACAAGGACCTTAAATTGTTTTGACACTATGTCTCCCCGTACATACATGTCGGACAAAAATAACAATGATAGATAATAGTATTCTAAATGCAAATATCGACTTGTCCGACAAATATATTGAGTTAAATAGTCAGTCCGACCAAAAAATGAAAAAAAAAAAATCATTACTAATGGTAAACTTCTTTTTGTCAATTTCTGACTGAATAAACTTAAATATTCACGTATATTATTTAAATACATTAAATTGACATAAAATTTGTCTTATAAAATTACAATTACCTATAAAATAATTTCAATCGGAAAATCGGAAAAATTAAAAATCTGTTTTCTTTTATATTGACATTTTATTATATTAAAAGGTAAAAAAATACGTATTTTATTTTTTATTACAATATCTTATCTGACGCTGTTTTTATACTATGTACACCGAATTCGTCTGCTCCAATTATTTCATGTTAACTTTTAAATCTGGGTTGTGGGATTCGAAGTTAGTCAAAATTTTCAAAGCCCTGTAGCTCGTCAGCCAGATTTTATAACGTAAAAATATTATCTGGATCGAAGAATGTTAAGTATAATTTATCAGTTTGATTATAGATGAGATCCTAATGACTCCTAATGTTAAAAATATTTAAAAATACTTGCCTATGCCTATGCCTATGTATAATAGTAACAACATTTGTGACATAAGTATGTTAGCAATAAATTCAAGTAAAGTATCTTACCCAAATGTATCAATGTTTTATGTTTCCAAGAAGAATTGTAAAGAAATTTTTTTTAAGCCAAACTGTTTAAGCCAACTGAAATTCTTCAAATCAGTAGAGATAAATTTTTCATTTGTTACATTTCATTGTTGTAAATAGTATGTACCTACTTAGTAATTGATTTGTCAGTGAATTAACTAATCAGTGAATTACTCTTATTATTAGACGTGGTTGTTGTAAATAAAGTATACGTTATTTAATTAATGTATTTCATTTTTATTCATATCTTCAATGGATTGGATTTTTTTATAAACCTACTTTAACATTTCTAATTTAACTGTCGAAATACTTCCTGCAATAATTCAATCAGTAATTAATGCCTATGAAGGTATGGCCCAAACCTTATATATGTCTTAGTTTCAGACAGTCTTATGCCCGTTTTCACCAACAGACACCTAGAGTTAGGGAACACCTAACTACTACTTAGGCCGACCATTCACGGCAGTCCGCCTTGCAGTTCGGCACTTCATGCAGGATAGTGAATGTGACTGCCGTGAATAGCCGGCTTTATGTGTTCCCTAACTCTAGGTGAGTGTTGGTGAAAACGGGGATTAGTTCCTTAGTTATATGGGGTGTTAATTTCAGACAGCTACCTAAATCATTATAGCTAGATCAAAACACACCTTGGGGACTCCATAAGGATACATTGACCCTACGGGACCAACTGAGGTTAGAGTACTTGAAACGTCAAAAATCGCAAAAAAAACTATGTTCATACATTTCTTCCAGAATGATATTGAAAATAAGTAAGATTTTTTTAATTAAAAAAAAAGAAGGCAATAATCGTATATATATATATATATATATGTAATTTATTTAATGTATTTTTTGAGCGCCTGATTTGCGCTCCTATTAGCACTATTATGATACTATTATGCGCTCCAGGGTTATCCCTTCTTTCTGGGACACTGTATACAAATCCAACCAATACTTACAGATATGATTAACTTAATTAGATAATTTTATTTATCTATCCACATTGGAGTCTATATTACTTACATCCTTTTACAACTGGTGATCAAGAAAGACTAAATGCCTTCTGAAATACAAGTATAGGTATACACTATTTATCAAATACCTACACATATCGGATGCCGCACGTTCCATCAGAGGGGACCATACTACGACACACGAACGCAGAGGCAAACTTCATTTATCGCAAGCTCCCCGTGACGGATCGGCTTTTATCGCGTGAAGATATTTTGTTTGTTGACGACTAAACGATTGTCCGTAATGACAATAATATAACGCCCCTATACCCTTTTTAGAAGGCTGCTAGTTAACGCTTCGCTAGAACGTTGGCGATTCGTTACGCGAACACAGGTACGGATTTAAAATTAACAGACAAAAAATTTGTTTTGTACTTAATGAAATATTATCTCGCTATGATAGTGATAATTAAAGGTTCAAATTTGCGCCGCTGTCAAATTTCCATTTGCGAAAGATTATTTTTTAAAATTTTTGTTAATTCTACCAATTGCAATTACCATAATCATATCAATACATATTTAAGCTAATTTGCTTATGTAATTTGAATTTATTTGAATATTTGAAGTGAAATTGGATCTCAAATACATTTTGATTTTAAGCGACCACAAGCGACAATTTTGGGGTGGTGGAATCCGTCTCTGACAAGCCTGGCTTTCCCTCTACAACCCTTTGTAATCTTATTATGTAGGTACATTCGTTAAAGGGTAAAAGCCGATATATAGCTCTCATCAATACCACTTACACAAAGCATATATCCCAAGATTGTGGGTGATACTTGAGCCTTGCATTTGTTGACTATATTGACGAATATTCTCTTTGAGCTTTAGGGTTCCATCACCCTAAAGTTTTCCACAATAATTATTAAAAACTCAGTAAAAATCTGCATCTTAGCTGAAGTTGCACTGCATTTATGATTCTTATAATGTCAATTATACTTTATTAAAATAATTAAAAAGTATATTTAGTCTTCTACCAATTAGATAAGCAAATGAAATAATTTCTTTGACTTCGTATAAAACAAATACCCGCGAGTCAACCGAAACCATATTTCGTTAACTACTACATCAAATATTTGACATGTCAAATCTGTGAAGAAATCCTGGTAAGTATGCCCGAGGCTTGCCACGCGTCCGTCCGTCGGCACCTCCAAACAGAAATCTCTCATAACCTCCCTCTATTATTTACAATAGAAAAATAATCAAAGTGAAAGATTGTTTTTCTACGTCGAAGTAGTTTTTGCAGGCGTGATTTTCCCGATAGATAACTCTAATATTTCACCAAAACGGACCGTGCAAATGAGTGACAGCGACGATTGATGGGGTTCCGCTTGTTATTTGAAAAAGCGAAGGGCCATTTTCACCATTCCACCGGAGATATATATCATTGGAAACGTCAACAGAGTAGAAAATTAAAGTCAATAACAGGCGAACGTCGGTAATAAGTTCGGGAGGTTATGAAAACTCTTTATCTCAGGGAACAAAAAGAATTGGCTAATTTGTCAAATGCTAACTCGAAACGCTAAGTGCCGTTTTATTGTTCCGTTTTAGGGTTCAAACAGAGCTGATAAATATTAAAAATTATGTGTTTTATTCGCAATATTTTTTGCCCGCGACTTTTTCGCATTGATACCAATATTATAGAGGTAAGTACTTAAGTTTCTTCAAATCTTTTCGTCCGCTTTAAAAAAATCCACCAATAGTTAGAGTAGATTTTCAGGATGGACATAGGCTAAATATTCCATGCGGGCACTAGATATCTAAAAATAAAGATCCAACGCTTGGCAAAAGTAGGTGTAATTATATTGCTTATATTGCTATATATTAGTTACTTTACATATTTTGTATTATTTTTCAACGCAGACGTAGTCGCAGGCACCAGCTAGTATCTTTAAAAATTATAACTTTTAATTTAACTTTCGCAACAAGGCGAGTCGTATTTTTTGTGTCTAGAAAACTTCTGTACAAATATTTTAAATTTTATTAAAATTTATAAACTTACAAATATCTAATTAAAATATTTAGGTTATACTCAAAGGTATTAATTAAACTCAAAATATTTGCGATTTTTAATAGAAAATCGATATTCAAGATATTATTTCTACGTACGGAACCTTATGTCTGTTATTTGAAACATTTATTGATGTAGGTATTCACGGGGGAAATGAAAGTTTTTATTTTCAAGATTTTTTAAAAACATTTTTAATTGGTTTTGAAAAGAGAAAATTTACCTATTTCTGAGTTAGTAGCCTTGAAACTTAAAGTCTGACGATTTGAAATTCTGACGTTTTGAAACGTTAATTCATAAGACAAAAAAAGATTCATCTTTTTAAAATGTTAAAAAAATTTACTGTTTTTTTTTATAGTAAATTACCTACTAATTTTTAATTATTATTGACGAGCCCGTTAGATGAGTGGCTGGAATCTTACCTTAAGACTCTGTTCTAGGATTGCCGAGTTCGCGTCCCGGCGGGGTCAGCTTTGGAAACGAACTTTTCAAAGTTAGCTCTGACCTAAATCTGGCTGGCATAGTGGCATGGCACACTGCGATTTGGGCAACCCGTACTATTAACTCATAAATAGCTCAATAAATTTTAATGAAAGGAATAACATCACGTTTTTAAAGTTTTATAACTTTAATTAAAAAGAAGACATTATTTCATGGCTCCATAAAAAAGTACAACATTACCTACCAGCGACTTAACCGCTGTTATAGGCAATAACCGAAGCAATTGAGCAACCAAACAATAACAAAGCAAACATCGTGTATGCGCATAATATCGCTTTTAAACGTACACTTATTTATTGACATCAGATAGCAGTATCTTCCCACCGCAAACTCGAATCGCAATAACTGTGTTTTATGTTCTACTCTTGGAGCGATTTTTTTTATCTTTTATTGCGTACAGTGAAGTTATAGTTGACAGTGACGAATGCCTATACGTAAGGATATATATTCCACGTGTTACAATAATATATCTTAATAATTTTTTCCATAAATTTTTCTCGATCATTTTACCTCGTTAAATGACTTTTTACTGCTCTCTGGCTTTTTTATTTTATTTTTCTGAATACAGTGTAAGTATATAAAAACACTATTCTGTTAAAATGCAGTGTTATGAAAAAAAAATTTAGTCAATCCATTGGCTAATTTTTTAATTTTGTGGACACAAACATACGGAGCTTGATTTTTATATATAGGTATAAAGATAAATTTGTTGTAACGATAAATCATCATTTGGTGTTCTAATATAAATTATTAATTTTATTACGCTACCTACAAAGTTAATTTCTGTTTTCGCTTTTTATATAACAAAACGACAAAATATTCGATTTTTTTAAATTTTTTTATTATAAAAGCTTTGAAACAAATTTACACACTTCATATGTATGTAAAAACATTTTATTTAAAAGCGTTCAATATGCGAATTTATACGAGTAACTCTGAAGCACTTGTTTTCAGAGTAATCCATTAGGTTTTTTATTTAAAAATCAAAGCAGCACGAGGCTACTTTCTCATGTATCTAATCGGAGAAATTTAACAGATTTTATTTATTGAAATTCTTCACCAGAGGGCCTGTCCCTAAAACTTTAAAAGGAACGGTATTGATAGGCGAAATGTTTTAACGAAATTAATCTATTGGGAGTTTCGGCCCCGTTGACAGGGATCGCCATAAATACATACAAATAGCCTTTGGTTTTTTAATAAAGCGAGGGTAAGCCGAATATTAGTCTAATATTGAAGTGCAAACCGATGTTGCCCTCCCATAGTGCATTCACCATGTATGGCGGCCTTTTTATATAATAAAGTTGGTGAAAGGATGTGCTAGTATAGATGTGAACTTCAAAGCTAAAAAGGTTGCTATTCACCGACTGAATACGACTCACTACTCACTTTAATATTTTTTGATATTACCAGCATTTTTACTTTAGTGTGCACCTACTTAATAAATTAAAAGACTGTAGATTAGTGTACTGACGTACCCCAGCTTTTACCTATCGTTATCAATGATACACTTACATCTAAATTATTAAATATTAAGACCAGGCAAAGATTGTTGGTTAATTTAATCTATTGATTGTGGATTGGTCTCCGTGTAGGCTGATTTTAGGTGCTCTGACTTTAGGATCCCAGGTTCAATTCCCGGCAGTATCAACTTGGGAAATGAAGGCTCTGGGCTTCTTTTAACTGTCATAAATTAGGCAGCCTATCTGGCAAAGTAATCACCCACGCAAAAGCCTATTTCTCTATACCTTTCTAATCCATTATCCTTAATGTTACTAAGGTCGACAGGGTACTTGCAGTAGGTAGGTCCCTGTAGCGATGGTATGTTAATAGGTGATGGTAGTCGCTATACCATCAAATTTACCATTAAGTGCACCAAGTCAGCATGTCTGACGAACTTTATATAAAGTAAAAATATTACACGATTTTTAGTGCAATAAATGATCCAATGTTAGTTTTGATTCGTTTATTTTGTCGATATTATTGTACAATTTTTTTTATCGTTTGCTATTATTTTCATTGTATGTATTAATGTTGCTTTAATATATTATAAATAATTTGGTATATCATAGATGACATATCTATATTATTCTTCACATGTTATAAAGACAAAAATGCATCTCCCTTCACCCCCATACAGTTAATATTAAAATATTGCATTGTGCCCATGCATTTTTTTATACGTGTAGGTACTGAACCAAAACATTGGCTTTCCTACCCTCAACAAACACCCTCACAATAATCGACAAGTATTTATACTCACATTTTTTTCTAGCCTCAGGGTGGACTTCTTTTTAGTAGTAATGGAGGCGCCATGTTGTTTTTTAACAGAGAAATTGCGTTACGAATATTACTTGGTTTATATTGATATATTAATACGAATATTCGTGTGTAGATATGTATATACCTAACATCCTAAACCACAGAACGGATTTTGATGCGGTCACCATCATTTAGATAATTTTTCACGGAAGGTTTATGAAACCTAAATAAGATTTTATACTTACTTCTAAACCTTCTATTTTGATACGGTTTTCACTTATGGAAAAAGGGATAAACGAGGAAGGTTTTTCTATATAAAATATTGCATCCCGGGCGAAGCTGGAAATGGGTCGCTAGTATTATTTATAATTTTGATGTAGCTGGGCACAAAATTTTCTAAGGTAATAAACCGTAATGTACATCTTTCAGCAGTTACCTATCCTATTAGTATAACTAAAGGCCACTATGAAATAATAGAAAAGGCGCTGACAAGTTTCCGTGTTGTGATTAAAGGATTTTTTGCGAAATTTCACGAACAATTACACAATTCTTGTCAAAGGAAAATTAAACCTCCCCTACATTTATTTGTACTTTCGTGCAGTTTTCACGCTATAAAATATACAACAGTAATACTAATAAAACGAAACTAAACTGCGGGATGACAATCAACTAATGGCGGGACGGATTGTGGCCGTAACTAAAGTTAATTACTATTGCTGGTAAACAAATAAATAAAAACGTTTTAGTCCATTTTAATAACAACGGTTATTGTTATCTTTATTGTCAGAAATGTTTTTCTAGCATTGTTTTGTATGTACGCATCAATCAACATATTTAGACATTACCTACTCTGACCAAAATTAGTATAAGTAGGTCTACTAACCGGTGTTCGCGACTTCGTCTCCGTTGAAAAAGGAATGAGTAATATAACTCCTGACATTTTTATCGCTTTGACGACGATGGCCACAGCGACAGTGTCGCCCAATTTTTTATATTTTTCGACGATCCTTCGGGAGCCCAACATTTATCCAGGAGAAAAATCTAGGTAGTAAACTATCTATGTGTCAAATTTCATCCAAACCCGTTGAGGCGTTTTTGCGGGAAAGAGTAACATTCATCCTCACAATATCCTATATAATAATAGTAAGATACAAATGTATTGAATGTATTACGAATGCCTAACAATATTTTTATAGCAACATTTACTTTTCATGTATTGCTCTAACAGATTTAACAGGCGTTACACGCATACAAGATTAACCTTTGGATCTTTTTGTACTTTTAAATCAGGCTCACAAATAGTTTATTACCTGAATAGGATACCTTATTTATCCTGGAAAAATGTTAAGCCCCCAGGGATCATCTAAAAGTTTAAAAAATAGTTGGTGACCCCAAGTCCCTACAATTTATTATGTACAAACAACCAAATTAAAAAAAAATCTAATCAATTACACTATTACAGGCTTCCCCAATAAACATTAAACGGCCTATATTCTAGACCAACGTCGTCAATAATTTATAGTAATTGGTGGCCCTCGTAAGACTCTTAGCACACGGGAAGGGGATGTTATGAGACATTAACACTAGGTATATTGCAACCACTATAATTAATACATTTTTCTATGGAAAACTAGCTCCCCGCCCCGACTTCGGGTAATTTCAAGTCTACATTTTTCCAAAGTATTTTTTTTATGTTGAGGTCGCCAGACAGGCTGACAATCCACTTGATGATAGGTGGCACCTATAATACAACCAACATACAGGTGCTTAAGGATTAAGGATCAGGAATTGTGAAGGGATAGGGAAATATGCTCTGACATCCCTTACTCACTCACTGAAACACGACAGCACACATGCTGTTGTTTTACGGTGGTCTTCTGTTAGGGGTTGGTTTTGCCACCAGACGGGCTGCCCAAATGACTGCGAAACGCAATATGCCCTGCCTCTATGGGTTCACAAAGGTTTTACAATAATTAAACTAATACTAATAATAATAATTTTTAATTCTATGTAATATTTAGAGATACGTAAAGATTTTTCTGCGCCTTTATTTTATATTAGGAATACAGTGTCTTACAGCTAAAAAATTTCAACCAGAACATTATTATTTTTTCCCTCAAAAATATTACTTTGTCAAAACTTGAAGTTTCCCCTGAAGATACGAGGGCGCGATCGTATGACACATTACTCATATCGCAGGGCGTCGCACTAAAGATATTGTGGAAAGGGCATTAAGATTGCCAACTGCAATACATTGTTCCCCCGTTCCTTGTTTTGACGTGATAGAACGCCTCAAAGACATTCGTAAACAAAGTTCAATTTGCTGCCACCCACACAGAACGCTATTCTAAAATAGTTCTTACCGCGTTGGCGTTGAGACGTCTAAGTAAAGTAGGTAAATTAAAAGTTATTTTTGGATATTACACGGTAATAAATGTTGCGTATCGATGCGATTGAAGATAAGTAATGAAGAATGTGTAGAATAGCAAATTCCTTACAATAATTTTGCCAAATGTAAATATTGCGTACATTTTACAAGTTTGAAATTGTTTATCGGTTTTGTAAACCGTTTCTAGAAAACTATATATGTTTTTAAACTAAAAATATACTTAAAACTCGTATACACGACCTACAATGCTTTTATGTCGTACCCAAAGTAAGTCTGACGGTCTTTGTGCTTACAGACCTTGCTTGCCAAGACAACCAGTATATCTAGCTGTCAACGATATTTTATAAATAGGTATTATGTAATTTTTAAAAAAAATATGAAAAATATTATTTTAAAAAGAAACAATTTTTAAAGTTTCGTCCTGAAAAGCAGAAAATAACTATATTATGGTAGAGCAAGCTGTTTTTATGCACGAATCGTTTTCAAGGGGTCGAGAGAACCCCAAAATTGCATTACTTTTATTTGTGTTCTTCTTCCGAGTTATTGCCGTGAGTAACATTCGTGGTGTTTTCATCCCATTACCTGTCTGACAGACACCATAAATATATTAGCCCGATAGACATACATCATGCCTGAAATATTTTGTTTTGTAGTCAGTGCTACACGATTGTTTATTCTTTTGCTCCTTACGTGCAAGTAGTTTTTAAAGAAAAATAGTTTGCAATTTTATATAAGAGACCAAAGTAACTGAAATGGATTTTGTTTGTTTTCTTCATTGACTTTTAGTATTTCTTGAATTTTATAGTAAATTCACTACATACAATGCACGAAATATTTTGTGAATACAAACTAAGGAACATAACCATATGCCTCCTTGCATAGTATAAATTGACGTCGCTTTCGGCGTATATCTGCTAACTCTTAAATCACGCAACGGATTTTGATACGGTTTTCACAAATGGAAAGAGAGATAAACAAGGATGGTTTGTGTAATTAAAAAATTGCACCCCGAGCGAAGCCGGGAACGGGTCGCCAGAAGGTATTTAAATACTTCACCAACCATCGTGTAAGCGTAACAAAAAAACAAACAAACTTAGTTAGTTTTGCATTTATAATAGGCATTAGTTAGAATTAGTCAATAATAAGTACACGATTTTTATTTCACTTGTCCCTTTTAGTTAAAGTAGGTATTTAAAATCTTTTAAACTCAAATAATTCACTTTAAATGTAAAGTAGTCGAATGTAAAGCTCATAAATTAGACATTTTAAAGTTGACCATTTAACCCTCGTATATAATAGTTCATGTCACTCGTCTAAGAGTTGGTATAGGCGTCAACTAATCAAATTAAGGCCGACAATTGTTGATAAATGTTCACGGATATCTATGTAGGTATTTAGTGACGTCAAAAAATTTTAAACTTGAAAAATCTGAAGTACAAAAATTTGTTTTCTTTTACACACACATGTCGGGATATATCAATAAGACGCATTTAAAATATTATTCATTTTATAAGTATAGTCCAGACTTCAAAGCTTTGAATAAAGAATCTAGACTTCTTTAGTCATAACATTACTCTCCCATTAAGAAGTTGTAGAGTTCATACAATTTATACTATCCCTAATTTAGGTGTATATAATCCACCAAATCTTAAATCATTTTTAGAGTAAGTTGCTTTATGATTAAGCTAATGATTTCAATGTTAAATTGGGTTATAAATTAGGTTTATAATATCGATAGATTTAAGTCGACTATGTTACATTACTAGAACAAATGATTAGAGAACAATTTGAAGACCGTGACGGATACGTTTTGTACTGAGAATTAAAAGTGCGGGCAGAGGCCAAAGAATCAGGAGATTGCTCTGTGTAGGCGTTTTGAAGGTCTATTCGGTATCATTGTAAATTGTAAGATTCCAATAATAATGTGTAATAGGTTGGTCAAAAAATCCGTAAGGGTTTTGCCACAAGTTTAGTGTACTTTTAGTGAAAAGGGTATATACTATAGTAATATACTATAGTGATTTCCCCTTTTTTATTTTTAAATTTTTTTTTTGATTATTTTAAAAATTATCTATTCTGGACTAAATATAGATAATAGATAATACTTTTTCTCGCGACCTCGTTCTCGCCCTTATTTATTGTGCGTTAAAACATTTATTCAATCTTTATTGCTCCTATATTTTCGTCAGGCGTTGTTTTTTTAATATTTTTTATATGATTACTAGAGAACAATATTCTTTCTGGATGAGTTACCCTATGTCCCTTTCTGTATCCCTAACAAATATTTCACAATGATCGTTTGAGTAGTTAATGCGTGAAAAAGATTTAAAATGAATAACCCATTAGGACATTGTAAACTCTTTGTTGTTCATTTCAAGGAAGGTCAAGATGAAGTGTTATGGTGTTAATGAAATAAAATAACGCATACCAATAGTGTAGTATGTCTACACACAAAGACAAATTTCACAGAAATTTCTCACGCGGTAGGTACGTGTTCATGAAGCAGCAAAACTCAGTTAAACTGAATGCTGATGTTTACCAATTTTCATATAGCCGTCTAAAAGACAATGTACAAATAGATGTGCATGAGATGAGAGTCCCATGTGTAAAGTAACTGTATCCGACGCTCCTTGCGCTTTGGGACGATGCCAAACTATTTTCCGAGACAGTGATATCGACAGGTCGTCTACGTATATGAGACGATCACGATTCTAACACTGTAGCTTATAAATATTATGATTCTGAAGAATTCTTTTGAAAAACAGTGATCAAAGATTTTTTTAATGTTAAGGTTGACACATTGATGGTAGGTGGCTGCCGTCGCCTATAAGAAAGCACTACTTTTCTTCATAAAAGTATGAAGAATACAGGGTTAGGAAGGGAATGGGAAGGGATAAGGGATGAGGTCTGGCATCCATTACTCACTCACCGAACCACAACAGCAGACGTGCTGTAATTTCACCGTGGTCTTTCGAAAGGGGGTGATTACCTGCCGCCAGAATTAATTCAAAGTTGGCCCCCAGACCAGAACCAACATTGAAAAGTTCATTTCCAATGTTGACTTTGCCGGGAATCGAACCCGAGAACCCTCACACGGAAAGTTAAGGCAAGCACTCATCCGAGGGGCTCGTCAAATATTAGGGAAATATTTTTTGGAGCATTATCAAGAATTAAGAGTACCTATTAAGACCAATTTGAACTTGTGAACTAGACTATTCAGTAAGTTGTATATATTTTATTATTCCTTATGATTCATAAGTCACAGTTAATATTATCATCAAGCTTTCATATTCCTATTATCGAATAGTATAGAACCAAATAAACATTGGCTTGTCTTGAATCGCATCTCGTGGCTGTTGGCGCAGACGCGTGAATTGCACGCACGATAAATATCATTCAAAAACCACATAGTGACAATTAAACAAGATTTACATTCTGTTTCAATGAGCTTAATAGTTATTTATACACTTAGAAACTGTCAATAATACCCGCATTTTGGTCTCAATACAATTTCGAACCAAATATATTTTGATCCTATCTATACTCTCAAATTGGACACATAAACTAGGTCCTTGTCTGAATCAATTTCAAAGTATTTTAGTGAAAAGATCCAACAACAGACATTTAGGGTGTTTTCGCTGAATAAATAAGTCACATATTTTTTTGTAATCAGATTGTTCCCGTTCAGTGTGATTGCTAAAAACCATTCAGTGGTTCTGCCAACTTAGTTCGAAGACAATCGCGAGCAAAGTTTAAACGTGGAACTAGCCAGACGAATAAATCAGATCGGCTCGTTTTGCAAATCATCTGCTCCAATACCTATACAGATTGATACAGATACGTCGGCTACATGGTGTGTACTAACACTAAAACAATATATACGCCGAGATAGCCGACAAAAGTTAAGATTTACGGACACTATCCGACAACGGTGCGAGTTTCACAGATAAGAATAATGTGGATGAGACCTTTTATTTTATTTTTTCTTTACTTATTCTTAAGTATATTATAAAAGTCATTTTATTGTAGCATAGGTTTGACCACTTGTTTTTCTAAACTGTAGAGGATATGGATTCTATTTTCAATGTCATAAAGAGTATTCAGACAATATTATGAAACTAATATTACTAAGTCAATCTTTTTTTCTTCGGCATAAGCCACCCATGCTCACATCTCGCAGGGGGCAGTCAGCGAGGGGCTTTACCCCTGAGGCACCCCATAAACTCTCCTCTACGTCACAACCTACCGCAGAGTCGGTGGCCGCTTCCTCCGAAGTCGCGGGCACCAGCTAGTATTCTTATAACTAGATTCTACTAGTCACAAAATGCGTGTCCATATAAAATGAATGGTTAAAAATTTTTAACTTTGCACAGCGTGTGAGCGTTTTGCGTGGAAAACAAACAATTTACGAGGCGCGTTGAGAGCCAAGCCGCTTATTGAGACGACCGTACGAGTCACAATTTAAAATCCTCCCTTATAGTAGTTTTGTTCCTAAAGAATACTGCGTGTTAGACCTTTTATGTTTGAAGGCTATGACCTGGCTACTATTTTACCTTTCGCTTGGTAATTTTTTTTTTGTTATATCTGAGAATTTTGTCCATTAGAAATATTTATAACACTTTCTGCTTTTTTATGTTAAAGTTAGGCAGATAGGCTGAACAACCACTTTAAAGTACCGATGGTACTTAATGTTACTTGAGGCTACCCTCGCCTATAAATACAAGCAAAATTAGGGAATTGCAGCTACACTGTCGACCATATACAGGGTGGAAAGATAAGTCGGGCCCTGGAGGGAAACTACCTTAAATCCTTAAGTTAGCTCATTTTACATAAAGGAAACATTCCTTTATTTTTAAAAAGAAACAAAACTGCATTCAAAGATTTTCTAAAACTCGCTTGGCTCGCCCGGGACTCGAACCAACTAAAATTAAAAAAAAAACAAACACTCACTATTTTATTATACTAATCGATAGGATTATTATTCAGGATAAAATTTCTCTAACAAACATTTGGTCTTAAAAATAAAAATGATCGTAAAATCTAACATTAACTTTATTTTGTTAACAATTTGTTATACTTAAATTATTTAACTGATAAATTGTTCGAAATGAGCCCCCTCGTTCCGGATACACAAATTTAGTCTCCGTTGAAATTCATTTCTTGTAGCCTTCAGCAGTGTTGTGGTGTATGCCCCTAATAACATTTTTTTTAAACAAGGCCCCCAACGAGGCAGGCATCAAATTAAAACACGTTGTTCAGAATAATTGGCACTAGGCGGATGCTGCCGCAATTATAGGAGCACCAGTAAGACCTCCAAGCAACATCCCATGTACTAAACCTAAATTTAATCTAATCTAAACTATAATACTAATGATAATAAAAAATACAAATTTTTAAAATAATTGAAATAAATAATAATAAAAATGTCACATTACATGTCACATTTTCTACAACCCTTAGCTCTTGCACGGTGTCATAACAGGTTTCATAAATAACATTTTTTACATTACGTTCATTAAAGAACTTGTGTACTAAATAGGTATTCTTTATGGATATCTTGTACGACAGACGAGAGTAAGACCAAATGTTTGTTAGAGAAATTTTATCCTGAATAATAATCCTATCGATTAGTATAATAAAATAGTGAGTGTTTGTTTTTTTTTAATTTTAGTTGGTTCGAGTCCCGCGCGAGCCAAGCGTGTTTTAGAAAATCTTTGAATGCAGTTTTGTTTCTTTTTAAAAATAAAGGAATGTTTCCTTTATGTAAAATGAGCTAACTTAAGGATTTAAGGTAGTTTCCCTCCAGGGCCCGACTTATCTTTCCACCCTGTATAGAGCAAATATAAATTATAAGGTTAAGATAAACCAGATAGGATTAAGATAAATTTATAGATATGGGCAATGATATGAGTTATAAGATAGACCAGCAAAATACAAACGCATTTATAAGTGCTGTTATTTCGCAGAGGTTTTCATACATATAGTTCAACGTCTGTACAACCCGTACGTATGTATGTAGATTGTTGATTAAAGATTATGTATTAATATACGCATTAATTATTCGATATATATATATACATACACTATAATACCTATAATTTTTTATTGTGTGTCATGAAGGTAGTTGATATTTGGAATATACCAATACCAAGCAGCTACTGGCCGATACACATTGTTATGTCGTAACGTAAGCGGACGCCGGTGGTTCTTGTTTCCGATTATTAACAGGTTTTTGATGAGCCGACACCGCTGCCACGTAGTTTCGAACCTCTTATCAGAGAAAATTAATCTTAATTACCAATTTAAACTCGCAATTTAGATTCTATAAGGCGGTCTAACGAAGCGCCTGCTATGCCACCGGCGGCGTTAAATATCACAAGATGAGTTCGGAGTTCTTCAAAACGAGATGGTTGCCGATCGCTAATCAAACAATGGGCATAGCTTTCATAGCTAAATCGTGTGTCGTAAAATTCTATTATACAAAAACGGGAAAAACAGGCGGCAACAAAGTTTAGGGCGACACGGTTGGAGCGCGCCAACAATGCATTGCCGAATATCAGTTCTAAAGGATCACTTTTCATGTGCCGACTAAACATAGCCGCCTCTTTTTACAACAAAATAAACCTTTTCACTGTGCACATAGAATTCAGACTCGTTTTGAATAGTGACAGAAAAAATACGGCGGCTGTTTCCATAGCTGCCATTTGAGTCTGCAGGCGATATTGGATTTTCAACTCCTTTTCGAGTAATTTTTAAAAATGTAACCGGTGTATATTTTAGCTACCAGACGAAAGTCATTTGTCTTCGCAAACGAACCGATTTGTGCGTCGGAGAATGGGTAACGGATGTCTGGAAGCACGTAGCTGGTTAGTTTGACTTATAGCCTTCTAGGCTCGTGAGGACTAAAGGATTAATATTAAATCATAACTAACTTTTTATATTTCCCATCTTTATTATCTTTTTTCTAGGTTTCTTCTGAATGTATGGAGATATGATCTATAAGTCACCACACTATAAAACCACACTATGTTGTCAAACAGACGGATGAAGGGACGAACAACAAAATGATTGCCACAAGTTCCCTTTATTCCTTTTGAGGATATAACCCTAACAACGAAAATTGGGTTGGTAATTCCTTTACGCAAATCAGAAAGTATTAAGAGTACTTACCTATACGAGTATCATATAATGCTCTTAGTCACGTGAACACCACGAAGCTTTTTTTGGTTTAATATGATAACATAATTACCAGTAATACATTGTGTAAGAAGGGCTTTAATTATTCAATAATATAATTCTTAATTTTAGAGAATTTTAAGGGTTATCCCAGCAACAGCTAATTCAAAGCCCTGTAATCGTTTTTTGACTGCTTGATTACCTACAACATATTATATTATAAGAACGTTGTAACGCATCTATTTCTAAATTTTAAATTCTATTCGTAATTTAGAAAAACTTAGCAAACAGGGAGACAGACGTAGTTAGCAATTTATACTACATATCTATACATATAAATAAGAGTGTCTGTTTTTAATATTGAAATAACCGTTTTTTACTACATGCATATGAATATATATACGGTACATACACCAAAATAACATTTTTTATAATTTTTGTCTGTCTGTCTGTCTGTCTGTCTGTTTGTTCCGGCTAATCTCTGAAATGGCTGGACCGATTTTGACGGGACTTTTATTGGCAGGTAGCTGATGTAATAAGGAGTAACTTAGGCTACGTTTATTTTAGAAAAATTCTTTTATTAGAATAAATACACCCCGGGCGAAGCCGGGAGCGGGCCGCTAAGATACATATATATAATTTAGACTTATTATGTTTTATACTATTAAGACTGGATGAGCCTTTAGATTACAAGATAACGGTGTTTGAGCGGCGTTTCTTTGGTTTAAATTGAACAAAAGACATGCAAAATTGGAAATGTAACTTCATAAACTATAAAACAAAGCAATATTCGTAGGGGCATTGGAGAGCCGGCAAAGTTTAGGGAGTGTAGGTTTGAATTATTCAGCATGCGAATCGGCAGTCAGTCAAACTACGCGGCCCGTTGCATTTTATACGTAAATCTGCTGTAATATCTGAGAATAACGTATGATTTGCCATTCGCTTTTACGTTTTCAAGTTTCGTGTTTTATTTTGAATGTCGGGATAAATTTCCTGCTGTGCTCCGATTATTCAAGAAATGTAGGTACACACTTTGCAATGCTAAATAATTAACAAGAGCTACAAAGCAATGTTGTTGTGCAATAAGAAGTGTTATAGCGTTTTCTATTAGAATATAAATTTTGTGAAAATCTTTACTTTGAGGTAAATACGTCTTTAAATTTGCTTTAATAGTGAGAGAAAAGTAATGATTGTAAAATCGTTTTCCATGCGGAAAACTATTGATAACTGTTTTAAAGGCATGTTGTTACCTTGAAGAGACAATGCATCGACTCCAGAAGACACATTGTTAGTATTTGTATATTCAGACTTCTATTTTGTTTCATATAATATGTTGGTTGGTATTTTTCGTATTTTTTAATTTTACAAAATTTTACTATAACATTTGTTTTCGACTTGCATTTGTTTTTTTTTTTTTACTTCTGACACCATGTCATTATTAACAATAAATACACGATCAATTTATTCACTGTTTTATTATATAGGTGTGTGTGACATGGTTGAAGTAACACATTGACACACGTACCTATGTGTAGGTACGGGGTTCTCATGGCGAGCGCAGTGTTGCTACAGATACCTAGTTATTATAATACCTGACAATAACAGTGTCGAGGGATACAGTTTGATGCTGTATCTATGATCTGGATTTGATACAGGTATAAGTGAAATAATACATAGTTAGAATACATAAATTAGTTTGTTTATTGAATTCATAAAAAAAAACACAATTTATGTTTTGTAACTATTATTTAAAATTCAAATTTTCAAATTCAAATAAGTAAATTATTAGGTATATAAGTAATGTAGGTAAATAAAAGGTCATCTGCGGAAGATCCGCGTCGTAGCTTATGCTACGACTACATGCAGCTGAGCAGAGACAATTTTGGTGCATAAAATAATTATGTTTATATAAATTATAACATACCAATACTTTACAATGTACCAAATAAATATTTTTTCTTTCTTTCTTTCGTTTTTAATGGATTCCATGTAAAAAAACCCGTCAACATTGTTATATTTTGTTGTTTAAGTTGAATTTTTTTCCATAAAATTGGAGCAATACATAAATTCAGATCTTTTCAGAGAGAGAGAGAGAGAGAGCACTTCCATTCTACCTACCATTTACTCTCCAATTTAATGAATAAGTAAACAGAATTAGTGGGGCCAAATATCGGTATAAATAAGTGAAACGAGTGGTATCCGTTCAACGGTACGAGTCCAGCATATAAAGTGTCCGTTTTAAGGAAAGTTAACTTAATAGGTCACTTTTTAACTTTTACGATCAATCCAGAACGTTTTTGATTTTATCCTTATGGCACATATTCTTTGTGGTTGCAATAATATGATTTTATAGAATACATTGGTGAAACGCACATTGTGGATGGACTGTATTAAGTATTTTGTCTGCAAACGAAAAATGCAAGTAATATATAATTTGTATTTCGATGGTCACCAGCAGACTACATTATCAGCGAGTAACATAACATATATTTTATAAAGTTACCCGGGCGAAGTCGCGTACGCCAGCTAGTTATATATAAAAACCTTCCTTGTTTAACGATCTTTCCAAGAGTAAAAATCGCATGAAAATTCATTTAGTAGTTTTTCAGATTAATTGCATGCAGTGTAAATCTTAAACCAAAACACACATAAATGAATAAAAATATATAAATAATCAAAATTCTTTTTTTTAAATAAGACACAAAAAAACAAGTAGAAATACATAATTATATAGGATTGAATCAAAACCCTCACTTACACTTTTTTACACTTAATAATATCTTGAGTGCATCGTTGAATGTAAACGCCAGTATAATTTCTGATTCCACTGCGTTTGGATTGCATTTAGAGACGTTCAGGGGATAGAGCTAGATAAACTTTATTTTAACTGTAGCCATAAAAATAGCCTTTACGACTGCACGTGGAATGGTAACGATTGTTTGCGACATTTAATCGTGTTCATATACGAATATATTTTTTCGAGTTAACACACACGTAGATATCTACAAGGATTGCTTTTGTATAACAATGCTTATGTATACTAATAGAATATAACAAAAAAAAATGAGTGTGTAATTATAACTTTTGTTTTAACCTAATGTTTTATAAAAGTTCATCTAATAAACATAAAAGTGATAGCTTTAGCCTGCGACTTACCTTATTCCTTTTTTGGAGCCCATTACCTTATTCCTTATTCTTAATCCTTCTATGCTCGGCAGCCCACTTGCAGCACCTAGTGTTGCTTGTGTTATAGGCGACAGTAGCCACCTACTATCAGTGGACTATCAGCCTGTCTGTCCACCTTAACATAAAAAAAATACTCAGGCGTATATTTGTCAGGCGTTGAATTTTTATTTTTTATCTTTAAATGTATCCTCGGGAACAGTACTTTTTCTGTTAGAAAGGTCTAAGGTCTGTCTATCTGTCTAAGGCGCAGTAGTAGGTACCTAATTCAACGCACTTGGTATAATTATCTATGACATTCAATTGTTAAACGCCTAAGAAGTTTGCATTATTATTATATCCATATTTAATTGTATATGTAGGTACTTATATACACTTTTGTCAAGATTAACATTCAAATTATTTATCAAGATCAAAACAATGCTTACGACTGGAAGAAAAGTCGCAATGTAACTGTTTAAATCAGTATCTACTGATAATTTTTTGTTCATAATGTTCTTTCGTCAAACAAAAATCTTGAGGTGAATACCTACTTATTAAAAAAATAAAATTTTGACTTCAAAATATTGCTATGTAGCTATTTTTTTCTATTCAGAATGTAATAGATATAAATAACTTTTCACTTAGAACTTATGTTCAATATTTGTATGGAGATTTATTATTTATTTTATATAAATTTTATAATATTCAATATTCAAAAACCGCCGTTTAAAAATATAAAAGAAGAAAAGGTACAGAGGAATTTTGGCCATTTTATTACCGTCGATGTAGACAACCAATTAAATGTATTAATTCTGAATTTCGATTCGATATTCAAAAATGTTTATTGGCTGAAAAAGCCTTCAAAATACACAACGAAAAAGCTTTTAATATGTTTCGGCCGTGTAAAGCTTTTAATGAAATTAAAATTTTACGTTGCATAACTATAATGCATGTAGATGAAGTATTAAACTAGATCACTTAATAAAAATAGATCACTGCTTTATCTACCTTGTGAATCACATTGTATATCGATTGCCAAGCAGTTTGCAGCGTATAAGAGATTCTTATACGCATAAACTATTTATGCCGAAGTACTGCAAAACTAACGCTGGTGAACGTGCGCCTTTATATCGTGTGATGCATAAGTACAATTGTCTATTTACAGGTGTTGATCCATTTTCTACTAGATCACGTGAATATAAAAATAATATTGTATGATGATTTAGTTTTATGGTGTTGTGTTGTTTTGTTTTTTATTTTCTTTGTTTTTTGGTGCATGTATTCTTTTTGTTATGTATAAAGTCTTCTCTGTAAAAAATTAGTTTACCAACTCGTGGAAAATAAAATAAATCTAAGCTTTATCTATGGTAAAAATGAGCACTATTTGTCGAACTAGAAGAGCAGCTAGAATCTGTCAAAATTTACTCCATTATCAAAATAATCAATAAACTATTAAACTTTCACGTATAAAGACAAATAAGTTTACGTATAACAACCCATAACTTTCAAATAAGATGCTTTTTTAAATAAAATTTCATATGAAAATTTTCAAGAGAATTTTTTTTTTCAATATCCCAAAAGTAGGTATACCTTTTGCACATAGCAGATTTTGCTAACTTTGCTAATCTAACAGATGCAGCAATACAATATAATTTATTAAGTACATAAAAGTACTATTGAAAACAAACTATATTAGGTTTGTAATCAAAACATAGTCTTCGAAATCTGTTCACAACATCACGTGACGGCGTGACGCTTTACGGTTCACAACTACTAAAGCCCATTCGCATTGCACAAACGGTGACCCCAATCCAATACAAATGGTGCAAGCCTATATTTCCTAGGATGTTGGCGCACAACTGTCGCACTTTACAATTATCGTTTGCATTATGGTGGCCATAATTTTATTATTGTAGTGTACTAACATCTCTTCTTTATGAATTTAATTTGAACAGCGATCGCCACACGCAACGGCTGCAACATGTCGCCGCGGTTTGGCCAATGTACATAGCTGCAATGCAACGTTGACTGTTCATCGGGAAAATTAAAAATTGCTTATTTCAATTAAGTACGTGAATAATAAATAAATTTATGGCCATTGAACAGTTTGGTATAACAATTTTAGAGTTTTACCTAAGTAATTCAGGAAGTTTTCTTGACCAATTTCAAACAGATAATTCTGATTTCTTTATTTATCGCTTCCACAAAGTGGAGCCTTTTTGATAAATAGCAATGGAGAAATGAATTTCTAGCGTTATGATTTCAAAAAAGGAGAAAGTGAATTCGCCAAGAAGAGACCGATCACCACATGTGAGAGAATGCATTCGCTATTCACCAGTATTTGCTTGTTCTACTTGCTTGAGTTATTAAACAAATACTAGCGACTCTTCCCGCTTCGCTCGGGAAACAATTTTTTTTATATACTTTGTGTTTCTCGTTTATCCCTCTTCGGCAAAAACCTTATTAAAATCCGTTGGGTGGTTTAGAAGTATAGTTTGCGGAGAAACAGACAGATGCGGTAAGTTTTGACGACTTGGTTCCAAAATATTGTTTTTTCTACTTAAATAAAAATAACGAACATAGTTATGCCGAAATGATGAATAACTATTCGATCTGAAGTATAAAATACTTATCTAAAAAGACAGGCCACGATCGTTTCATTTATTATGAAGTTCTCTGTTGTAATCGTTGTGTTAGAGATGACATCAAAATCCTAATATTGCGCCATCTACACAATATTATTTAGAAAAAGAATGTTTTTTCGGCGTGATCAAATTGTGAAAATTATAAACGTTCGTAGTAAACTCCAGTCGTGTGTCGAAGCTGACACACGCAATTTTTTTTTCATATGTACGTACAATACGTACATAAGTCGTTAATTTGGGAAATTTTCTAATGCACTTAGACGATGATAAGTTTAAAAGATACTTTATTTAATTGAAGATACGATATTTAATGAAGGCGACGAGTATAATTGTCAAGAACAATACAAATTTATGCATCTGGGTCGCAAGACACATTTTCTAAAGTGCATGTGCGACGTCTACGCTGGTTGCATATGAATGCTATTGTATAGCTAGTGTCTTGTTTTGCATTTTATATTATTATTAAAATGTTATAAAAGTAGTTAAGACTATTATATACCTTGTTACATAATAATAATAACAATAATTGCATTTAACAGTTGCACATAGGTATATTTAAATGATTTTCTAATGTTGTGCTAATTGCGGGGCTAGTTTAAAGTTTTTAGTTTATACTTACACGTATAAACTAAAAACATGTATATATCTGCTGTTTATAAGGGAACTCAAATATATGTATGTACTAACAATTATTTTAATTATGTCCATATATATACTAGACATTATTTTTTTTTGAAATTTATAAATAGTGGGCATGCAGGCCATCTGGATGGCAGTGATGTCTTATCCTGGCCTTCTATCTTTTATCCTTTTGCTAGAGCACCTAATCCCTAATCCTAATTTCTACTTAGTTTTATTTGTGTTCTACTTGTTACAAAAGTCTACAGTCGACACACCATCATAATAAAATATAAATTTGAATAAAACATTTTTCCATTAAACAAAGAATGTTTATTCAGATGATTCCTATAATTCTAACCTACATCAAATATTCACTTCATTATACTTAAGAAAGTTCTAATTGTCACCCGTTGGAGGATCCTCACTGAACCCATTAAATTGCCATGGGGTGGTCTGCTGACCCCATCTGATTCTAAAATTACACTAGGCACAAAGAAAATTTAAGTGTATTTTGGTTCAATTAGTGGGAGGGCAAAGGGTGTGAAATTGCGCAAGGGGCAGTAATTTATTTTAAGTGTGACACTCTAGCAGTTTTACAATGCCCGTCAATTATGGGATTTTTGGCTTTGTTTTGTGTCACATAATGACTGTGAGTAATGGACCGTAAACACGTCATAAAACTTAACCAATTTGCTTACAGTCAAAAGTTCATTGGGTTAATATCTACATATTTTATAAAGTCATGTATAATATAAAGTCAGGTATAATATAATATCTCCCTCTTAACCCTCGACAATCCGGGCGGTTGCAGGGGCCGGTGGGGTCACCGGCCTTTGCTTGGCTGATCGGATTGTCGCTGGGGAACAAAGAAGACCCACGTGCGTGTGCTCCGAGTGGGCTCCGATCATCGGAGCTCGTGGCGGAGCATCAGTTTGGAGGCTCCAACTGTCCGTTGGAGTTTCACTGTCACCGCTCGCTGGGCCGAGGAGGTCAGGCTCCGCGCCTTATCGAGGTGGAGCCCGCAATGCGCGGGCCTCGTCTGGTGGGGGGTGGAGAAGGTAGCGTGTCTTAACATCCCCTAACCCCCGCCCATAGACGGCGCGAAGAAACACCGTGGGTTTTTAGTGGGTAGAAGTCCTACATACCCCACCGATCTCCCCATGGTCGATGGGGATCTGGTTTGCAGATTTTCCCACGCGAAAAAAAAAGCTGTAATATAATATAATCGTACCTGATGGCCAAATATTTCTTATAAACATAAGCAACACTTGCGTCCCACAGATTCTAAACCTAAATCTTAAGGGTCCTGTACACATTGGCCCAACGCATTGGGCCAATACGTTGGCGTTCGCGGTGTGTAGCTGTTCACACGTTTGCGTATTGCTCATTGGGCATTGGCGCTTTGACAATGGAGGTTGAGACTCTAGCTGCGGCCACAATTTATTTATATTGCACGTTTAATTATTATGTAAAGGTGTATCATAATAGAGTGACTAAAAAGAAATGGCGAAGAAGAAGATGGTGGATGTACATACATAGTATCACGTCTTTATTACTTACAGGCTAGACAAAGCCTAAGGTCATAAAACCAAAGGCCATATTTAGCATGTTGGGTCCATATAGATAGAAAATGAAATAAAATCGGTTGCCAATCGCATCGTCTATTGAAATTATTCCTTAACTCATAGATTTAGAATTTTTTGAAGCCTTAACTTTATCCACCTGCATGCCGTCTCACGACCGGCTTTTACGGCATGCAGGTACATACATTCTACTTTTTTTTTTGCTGTCAACAAGGAAATAAGTAATAGAATTGAAATGAAGCAATGTGAAACAGTAGGTACGTAGGTACTCATGTTTCTTGTGAGATTCATAAGAACTAAATTTTCACGCGCGAATTAGGTAACGCGCATCAGTGATTTATATCAAAAGATACGAGAGTAAAAGGTTTACTGGGTTGAATTTGCTATATATACCAACTCTTACATGAAATCTTTGATTTTGTTTGACTATTCATTAATATTAATCGACCCATAGCGATGATATTCGTACTGCAATTGATGTTCTGTTGTGTTTAATATATTAGGTACTTACTTTGTTTTTATTCTTGTGTTGTGGGTGTTTCGGATCCCATATAATTCTTTCATTTCTATATATTTCAATAAACTCCATTATCTCGCTACTTGACCTGCCTGCCGCCATTTTTACGTCAACGCACGGCACTACTTTCTCCGTCGACGAGTAGTAACGAATTGATTCAGGCACCAACGTGTGAACGCAGTTTGCGGAGCGCGCCAAGATCCTTTGATTTGTGCACAAAAAACCGACACAATTCGGTTTGCCGGCCAACGTTCGCGCCTACTACGATTTGTCACAAATGTAGCCCTGTACACATTGGTCCAATGCGTTGGGCCAACGATGTGTACAGCGGCCATAACTGATATTAACGCGAAAGTTAGTTTGCCTTGTTTGTTTGTTACGCTTTCACGCCTTAAGTACTTAACAAATCATCATGAAATTTTGCACACGAGTTGTCAGGAATACAGAAAAGAACATATGGCACATTTCATTCATAAAGCTAGTAATTAATTTATTAGACGAGCCCATTGGAGAAGTAGCTAGGGTGCTTGCTTTAACGCTCCGTTCCGGGGTACCCAGGTTCGATTCCCGGCAGGGTCAACTTTGGAAATGTACTTTTCAAAAGTTGCCTCTGGTTTGGATTTGGAAAGTAGTGACACTGCGTTTTGCAGTCATTTGAGCAGCCGGTCTGGCGCCAGTAACCACTGCCTTATAGAAGACTACCGTGAAATAATAGCACGTGTGCTGTTGTGTTTCGGTGAGTGAGTAAGGGATGCCAGAGCCCATTTTTCTATCCCTTCCCTATCCCTTATACAATATTTCGAAGACAATATATTCGATTTTTAAATCAAAATGTATCAGAAATACATTTTTTTTTATTTACATATTTTATACACTTGTTCAAAAAATACAATGTCCCATTGTGTACCTACATTGAACTATTTTGCTATCAAAACTTACTTTGTTTTCTCAACTCGACTACAAACTGAATGTGTTGTATTAATATCCTCACAGAAAGCGTATCAACAAAATTATACAATAGAAACAGGCTTTGGGTAACGAACATAAATTTCAGTGTTACACGGCTAATCAACATAGAAATTGTAATTCGAATATCGGCCCCGCAATTACAATACATTTACATAGAGATTTGGTTGGATTGAATTTCTATGGTTACAGCTTGCTTGTTAATTTGCTTAAAAGGAAAGTAATTGGTTACATACAATTTTGTTCTCGTATGAAGAAATATATAATAAAAAATTTTTGTGCCGTTTACCTATTACCTATGTTTCTTATGCTTAAGATCTTAAGGCTACTTAAGCTTACTTACTTAGTTTATATAAAATATTTTTTAACAATTTTGAAATATGTTTGACTAAGTGTCTTCTTTTTATATAAAGACAGAAAACCTCTCTTTATTTCAAAAATATTCTGCTACCAAATTTCTGAAGAAAGATAGTAATGTAAGGAAAAAATAGGCTTACTTATTTTCCGGTAGGTATATCGATTTAATAAAAAAATGTTAATTGTTTGTACAAGTGTAATTGTGTCAGTTAGTATAAAGTATTGCAAAAATTAATAAATTTTACTATATAATCAATTCTAATATTTTAAAAAAATATTTTTAGAAAATTCTAAAAAATGTCACTAAATGTAATAATTAATTTAAAGTTATATTTGAGATTGTTTTTGACATAACAATCTTTATAGGGCTATAATTTTCCTCAAATAAATAAATAAATAAAATAGAAAAACATTTACTTTTATTTCTAGATAAAAAAAATTCTTAGATCCCTGAAATTACTGCAGTATATATGTTACGGTTAATGATCGGTGTGAACATAAACTTAAGATTAGCCGGCTAAACTTAGGTTTATCTCCGAGGAGATGTTAATGTTAGTTTCATCTATCATTAGCCGGCTAATCTTAAGTTTATGTTCACACCTATCTTTAGCCGTAACATATATACATAGAATTCTTTTACAAAATGCCACTTTCGAGAACGAAATCTTATCGAAATGTTTAAAAATGTAAATCGAACGTGTTATTTTGAACAAATGTAGAGACAATGGGTACATAGAAATTTAAAGAAAAAGCTTGAAAACATTTAGTTGCAGCTATTTCTCGGTTTGGAATCGAGTAATCGTTTTATTCGACGTGATTGCATTCAGTGAATAAATATTTTTTTCTTTTTACTACTCGCAGCCCCATTTTTACTACAGAACGATTTTACCCATTTGACAATACAATTGACGCGTGCCGTTATAAGTGTTTTCATAGATAGCTTTTTGGATCGACTCATTTTTCATATTCGTTTTAGAGAGATCAATATAAATTTTATATAAATTTGATTACACAACTCAGAAATACAACCGTAATCTCTGCTTCACAGTAACTTAATACACCCAAGGCTACAGATCATTTATATTGAGGCTGGGATTTAATTATGCAATGTTGTCTGCTGAAAAATAAAATGTCATAAAATAACTACGAGCTGAAGACAACAGAGATCAGACAAGATCATCTTTAAGGAAATTCAAAATACTGATGATTTGTAGAATGTATACTACATAAACTAATTAAGGGCATTATTTTGGTAAATTATTGTTTGCAGGCTAAATCGACTCGTCACAAACTCTATCACTAGCTGACTGTTATTCAGTTATCTAAAATGGCTCCAAATAGAAACATGCAAAATGTCTATGTCATCAAACGATATTTGTTGTGCATCTTTATCGTATAATGCAAGAAAAATTAAAAAGAGTAGCTTAATAAACCGAAAAAAATTCTTTGAAAAGTGAAGAATATTATGTTTCTAAAATACTCTTTAATAAAAACATGTTTCTTTGAAAAAACACACACAGTAGGAAGCTTTAAAAAAGAATTCATTAAGAACATGTTTATAATAACTACTTAACAAAAGCCAATAAGCCACAAATGTTAGATAATATAATATAAAACACATTATTATACCCTTCATCTTTTTAAATGGATTCAGTCATTTATTAGAGTGTGATATAACTTATAAGAAATTATCTTATAAAACCTCCACCATGTGGCGCGTTCCCTCTAAAATTTGTTTTAACGTGACTATATTTGCTAAAAGATGCATTTTTAAAGGGTGCATAATTTACTTTCCTGCAATTATTTTGCGATAGGGTCGCGCAGATGGTTAAAACTCAAATTAGGGCTCCGAGTCGAAGGAAATTTAAACGGTAAACTTTATAATGAAACTTAAATTAAGTTTCCACGTGATATTGTGAATAATGTTAATATTAAGTATACGTATGGAAACAATAAAATTGGTTGATATTTTCTTTTTAACCGCCGACACCCGACGCAAAAGCGGGTTTTTTTTTTGACGACACGTTTGGTCTAGTGGCTAGTAATCCTAGCTGTTAACCAAACGGTCGCGGGTTCGAATCCCGCTAGGGGAAAATGTTTATGTGTTAACATTTACCTTTGTACCTGAGTCATGGATGTTTGTATTTATAATATGTATGTAGGTATTTACAAAAAAAAGTAATCTACATATGTAGTATATCAACTGTGGTATCCATAATACAAGCATTAAGTTGCTTAGTTTGGAACTAGATGGTGCTGTGTGGGATGTGTGAAGATATTATTATTGTTATTATTATTATTATATTATTAATTCAATTCAGTTTTTAGTTATGTTTGACTTGTGTGTCTGTCTGTAACCGCAGCTCCCAAACGGATGTATTAAATTTTTTGTTCGGAAATCTGACGTGATCGGAATTATCCTAAGCTATGAAGGGACTTCACTAACTTCCACATGTTCTATTGATATGAAATTTGGTATACTGTTGCTTCGGTAGTATTATGATGACATGGTAATTTTGATGACTACAGCATCAAGTAGTCTGTGAGACACCAACTCCTCAGCAACTTACAGCAGAAATATAGCGTGTGCATGCTCCATAGAAACTAGGGGTTCAGTTTATAATTTTAATTTACAAGCGTAAATTTATTCTTCTTCTAATGCCCAATGAGAACAAAGTGGTTTGTGGACGTTCAAACAAATGAGATTCGTTAATAGGAAAATCAAAAGGCAAATTCTGGTGACCGCCTCGTTCGTCGCTCCCGGACGGATCTCAGCCAAATTTCCAATTTTCTATACGTGACCTTTTTCACTCGGTTGTCACATGTTCAACAAACGAGGTGTCTTTGAAAACGTAATTAGAAAATTCCCAAACGACGTTCCATTTTGCGCTTTCCAACGGATTTCACGAATTTCGAGAATGCGCTCGCAAATTAGTTTTGTTCAAACGTGGCCTAGACTGTCTGTCGTAATTTTTTTTACGAACGGAATACGTTATTGTTAAGCAATAATTAGCAAATATGTAACTTTATTAGTGACACTATCTCGACCACCTCCTTTTTTATGATAAAAATATTACACTTTGTAGGTAATTTTTTTTTGAAACGTAGTCAAGAACCTCCAGACACTTGACAATTGGGCGAGAGTGAAGCGCTCAGTTTTTATAAACGAAAAACTTAAACGTAACTTAGTCAGTAAGTCTCAACTGGAAACTATTTATACCGGGAAGCGATCAGATTATCACTTTCAGATGTCAAGTAGCTGATTAAAATAAATCAATACTTGATGGGGACTTTGGCATATTTTCTTTAGGTTTCCAAGGACTCGAGCGAATTAGAAAATAGTATGCTCTTTAAATAACAGTATTAATCTTTAAATAGCAATATTATTAATAGCAAATATATATTTAATCGAATCCCTAATAATATCCGTAAAATTATAAATCGTAGATAATTAAATATTTACACACTTGCCAATTGACTAATTTCATTATCAAAAGTCAAATCAAACTTTTGAATTAAAAAAAAGCAAACTTTGACTGGTCTGGACCTTGTGTAATTTTATCCGATCGTCTAGCAACTGTGGTATTTACATTAAAAAATGTATGTACATTTTTAAATAATACAATCATTTTGATTAAATAATACCTATCAAAATATTAGTTAAAAACATTAGTTGCTTCATTACTCACAAAGTACCTACACTTTACTATTATTGGAACTTACGACCCATCATACCGGTTCCCACCGCATACTTGATAACTCAAACAATTTGAATCCCTAAACTTGGTATTAACTTTGACAATCAGATATGTGTGTTCCCCTAATACCAGCGTATGTTTTAGTTGGGATTATTAATATGTTGACATTATTACAGAACTATTAATCTAAATTGGTACAAATACTTAAGTATTAACGTGAAGTTAATCTACACAATGTTACCAAATTACATGTTGCTAATCATTTAGGAATTCTCATGACGGAGGATTTCTTAAAAGATTAAAACATATCCTACCTTTAAGTAGATAGGTCTTAAAAGTTATTTTTTCATAAAAGTTTTCGTGCATGGTCTTGTTACTGAAATATGTTTCTTTATCCATACTTAATATTAATATTATAAATGCGAAAGTTTGTTTGGATGTATGGATGTTTGTTACTCTTTCATGCAAAAACTACTCAGTTAAGGCCCGGTCAGTTCACGGCCCGCGTCGCTGGAAAACTAAATGAACGCGCGTATCGAATTGCAACGCTTGCCGCTCCGTCAATATGGTCGATTATTGTATAGCTCTTCGTCAGGTTTACGAACGAAAATATTACTACTATTTAGAACATTTTAATTAATTGTTTGAATTCTGGATATTTTTTTAAAAATCTAACCGGTTATTGTGTTAGAACCATTAAAAGACTATCCTTTTTGTAAAAAAAATCATATCACTGTCGTTGAAAATTACGAAATGGTCAACATGGGAGTTAATTTTTTATGGTGATGTTTAGATTTTTTTTAAAGAGTTACCAAGCCATTTTTCAATATTCGTTTCGGTTATTGTGTTTCTTTTTTTCTTTTTCAACCTACATTAATTTTTGTGTAGTACAATTCTGCATCATTTCATCAAACTTGAAGTTCAAACATCAATCTTTTCGTCACATTTCGTGAATCCGCCTGGCCTTAACAGCACTTTGTTGATGTGTTTCGGTGAGAAGAGAGAAACCAAGGAATGCAAGAATTCACTCTTCTATCTCCTCTTTAATTCTTAAACTTAATCCCTTTATGGTATAAAGCTACCTACCATCAAGTATATCGCCTGTCTGCCTGTAGATTTTTACATAAAAAATAATAATAAAAGAAACTGTTAGAAACTTTCGGCTAATCTAATAAATGCTCATTTCCCTCACAGAGAATAGAGGTCTTTCTAGCAGTAAAACTCATTATGGGGGAAACTTATACCAGCAGTAAACTCAGTATGTAAAGTACGAATCTTCATTATCCTTACTAATTAATATTGTAATATTAATGACACGAAATCAATGTTTGCATGAATTAAGACGAGAAACGCAAACCATAGAATTCATCCAATTATTAATTTAATCGCCACGTAGCACTTCAGTTCTAAGTTCACCGTACATATTGGAGCTTTGGATTCCAGTTCGGTTAAATTTATAAAATGACCTTACCCAGCGGTATTGCGGCGCACTTCTGTAATTGGTTCAGATAAATTAGCAAAGTAGTTTCAAAGAGTGTGCCCTTGTCCCCCGAGAAACAATTTAATTGTATAGGTACAACTCGCCCGCCCTCCGTTCGCCGATTGTTGAATTGATAATGTCTGTTTTGCATTTTTCCCTTTCTGTGTCCAATAAACGGTGAGAGTAATTAGTGTAAAATTGTTTGAAGACTCAAATAGTTGCTTGTTAAAGGTAACAATTCGTTCTTTTGTTACACGCTTTGATGTTAAGAATGATTGAGTGTTGAGAACAAAAACATTATTACATTTTAATGAGTCAAATGCTTGCAACATTATTTATAAGGTTTGTCTTATTCTTTTCTTATTTCTATTAGGACAAGCTGTAATTAAAATTATAAACTAACCCCCGACTTTCTATTGAGCCCAAACACGCTATATATGTTGTAAGTTGCTGAGGAGTTGTGGGTCCCACAGACCACTCGATGCTGCAGCATCATGTCATGGAAATACCATATAAGTATACCAAATTTTACATGAATCGAACATGTGGAAGTTAGTGCAATCCCTTCCTTAACTAGAAAATGTGCTGATGGTCCTTAACATTGAGCAAAGTAAACTATTTAAAATTCCTACCAGCTAATACTAAAATTAAATTATCAGCTCACGCATCAACACCAAATGTTATGTCAGACAAACAAAGAGACCCGATGCGTGACCGAATTGATTAAACGGAGCGTGTGATAACCTAAGAAGGCATAAATCTACATAACTGAACAGACGTCCTGGCGCTGACAGGACGACAAAAACACACGCCAATAATCTAAATGCACTGAATTAATGTCAACATTATCGCTAATAAAATGAATGGATTATCTCTAATATAAATTATCAGAATCTGATCACAATACTTTAATCAGTATGTACATTTTTAATGTTAAGGTTGACATACAGGCTAACGGCCCACTTCATGGTTGGAGGCAACCGTCGCCTATATCACAAGTAAGGCCATAAGTGCTGCAAGTGCTCTGCGGACCATAGAAGGATTAAGGATAAGGGATAAGAAGGGATATGGTAATAGGCTCAAGAATCGACAAAATTCAAATTATTATAAACGTTATTAAAAATAATCTTCTTCATATATAAAGCTCCATAAGACCTGCTCCCGGCTTCGCCCGAAGTGCAATTTATCCCTCTTTTCACATGTGAAAACCAAATTAAAATCGGTCTATCCATTCTGGAATTTTTGAAGCGTATACAAACCAACTTACAACTTATTTATACATAAATATAGAAAGAAAATGTTGTGTTGTACCTACTCCATTCAAAATATTTGGAAAAAATTGCTCACTTCTTCACTTTATCAAATAATTATGGCTATCCATTTATTTTATACGGTTCCTAACAGTAATATCCATAAACACTCGCAGCAAAAATTAACCGAAAGATTGCTCCTTTTATGAATGTGTATTAGGCGACATTCACATAAATTTATTCAGAGGTATAGCATAAAATGAATGCAACCCCAAGCGCTTGGGGCATAGTCACCCTTATTTTATTATCCACTGCATATCCACGAAGTTTTCATAACAATTTACTGTGTATTGGAATACATTCCAGTATAACTAAAATATCCATTTCAAAATGTTGAAAGTAGTTAAAAAATTTAAACATTAAAATTTTAAAATTTAAACGAAAGTTATTTTTATGTTTGTTTGAAAATATTTTAAAAAATATCTAGTATTAGCAAGGCACACTGTAGTATTATATAAGACTTCCCAAGAGGCGGCAATGAAGTTGCAAGCGGAGCAGGACATGCTCGCCTTTGCTTCAGAGGCTAGAGCCACCCGCTCCCGCCTGGCAACAACAGTGGCGCAACTGAACTGAGCAACCTTGAGACCATTAAGGACTCGAAGCAATTTCAAACCGGACGGTGGTAGACGAAGTTGTGGCGCTGCGGCGCGAAAACGCCCAACTGAGAGCGGGTATGGCGGACCTCCGAAAGGAGGTCGCTGACTTCAAGGCCAGTCTGCAGTAGCAGCAGCCCCAACCGACACCGGACATTCCTCGCATTGTCACTCCGGCGATTCTCGAGGAGCACGAGGCGCGCCTCTGGAGGTGCCTGAGTAAGAGGGTGAACATGAGGATGGAGGAGCTTATGAGCAAGGAGCTGCTTTGCTCTCCTCTGGCGTCCCGAAATGGACCTCCTCCGCAACCGGCGCCCAGGAGGGCTCCACCCCGCCCCCCTACTGCACCGCTTAAACCCGCCTGCCGAAGGAGAAATAATCGTGGTCGTAAGGAGGCAGGAAAAGGGTCTGCCCCTTCGATGTCGCGTCCTCTCCCTCCCACCTCTGTTACCAGGATCGTCCATGGAATACGGTAGTGAGGGGAGGAACACAAAGAGAAACTTTCTCCTAAGGAGCAAAAACGGCCTCAACAGGCACCCACGACAGCGAAGCCGCGCACACGAACAACAAGGCGGATGCGTTGGCAGCCAAAATGAGGCCCCTTCCGAGTGCGGGGTCGGTCCGAATCTCCAGGCCGGTCAAATTGACCGAGTTGCTGGTCTCGACTCCGTCATTCCAGACGAAGTGGGGCGGCCATCGCCAAACTTGGAGGTTGCGTCCCGGAGGCGACGAAGGTTGGAGTAATCCGCCATTCGCGCTTCGGCATGGGCACGGTCTGGGTGAGCTGCCCGGTGGCAGCTGCAAAGAAAGTGCTGGAAGGGAAACTGCTGATCGTGTGGACGGCAGTACGGGTGAAGCTGCTGCAGCCCCGCGAGCTACGCTGGTCGTGGCGGGTCGCAGCGCCATGATGCCATGAATATCACATGCGAATTTACCTTAATAACAGAATTTCATTGTCATTAAATATTCAAACTTGATAATTTAATCATACTTTATTCATAGTATAATCTGTATACATAGGAATGTACTGTAGGTATACATATAAAAATGTTAACTACATACATTTACTGTATAATATTTAGTATGAAACAATGTAACGTTGTCATCTCACACAAGGGATAAGTAATATTAATATAATGCAAACGGAGGTATTAAGTGTGAAGAAATAGCAATTTTACTTTGACATTTTACTAATATCAGCACTTTCGGAAACATTTTTCATTATATAACAATATACCTTTTAATTTGTCTAAACAATAACTGGGTGCAGTGTTTATTTCCTTAGGTAATGGAACTCACTTTTCGTCAATTGAAATAATAATAAGCAGCACCAAGACATAAGTTTACCTTGGTATATTTACAGTATTTAAAGGGAAGGTTATTCGTGGTAATTTTTCTTATATTTGTTGTGTTCAGCTTAATCGTTTGATTAGCGATGATCCTAATCCAAATCCTAATTCTAATCCTACTAATATCATAAATGCAAAATTTTTATGTTTGTTGCTTAATCACGTAAAAACGGCTAAATTGGGCACACAGTTTACTATCGGGATTAACATATATGATACTTTTTCCTGGAAAAATGTTAGTTTCCCAAGGGATCATCTAAAAATATAAAAATTCGGCGCCACTGTCGTCACAGCGCTAAAGATGTTAGGCGTTATATCAGGTGTTATATTTTCACTTTTCAACGCGCTCAAATCTAATATTTTTAATTGATACCTTACTCGCGTCATTGACGTCATTTCACAATCAATAGGAAAACCACGGAAAGATGAACGTGGAAGTGGGAGAAGGGTTTGCATTCCAAAGTGGCTATACTTCATGGTCGTATCTTGTCAATATATACAACAACATTTGATGTCTATCGAAATACGTAATAGGAGCCACATATTTGCGTTCAAAACGCCTAAGGCATATTCACGATACGGAACTTGTTAGAGGCTGGCGAGGCCCAGGAGATACATATTCGGTGTAATTGGGGTGAACACGCTTTATTAGTGAGAGATTTGTTATGAACTTGAGCTAGATAAAGGGTCTTTGACGTCAATGGTAACTGTTTAACTATTCACAAATTAGAAGGCGCCCGCTTCGTTCTGACGGGATTTCAATTGTTACCCTTTTGAATTGGATTTGAAAACGGCTTTCAGCATGTCTGGTTAATTAATTCATGAGAGTAATTAAAAAATATATAACATTTCTATAGAAATACTAGCTGATCCAACAAACGTTGTTTTGCCAAACAAAAATAATTTGTGGTGGGCCACCCTTATCATTTAGGGGTATAAAAATAGTTTACGACCTATTCTTAGACCTACCTAATATACACAAAGGTTAATTACAAACACTACACGAGAATTTTATATAATATAATAAATAGATATTTGTTATAAATATACCTACTTAATGGTATAAGGAAAACCCGAAAAAGCTGCCCACTGACCTCTCACAAGAGGCTCTTAATGTTTCTCATCTCACTGGCCGTACTGATTGCAGCTTCGAGCATCAAACACATTTTGAAGTTGACTCAATCCACCTGGCACAGTCAGAAGTCACGGTCCACTTGCTGTAACCATAAAATATTTCCCCCACAAAACGGTACAGAGTCCATTGATCGTTTCGCGATGAAACTTTAATACAAGTACCTACCTCGGACTAATAGCCGGAACGTGACTCGAGTTAGAGGCAATTTTGTAAGAGGACCTTAAGAATATCATACACCAACAACGCGGACGGCTTTATGTTAGATGTTTCGATACATTACATTAGTACTAAAATATTTTATTATTCTATTAATATTACAATAAAAATTATATTGTATTGTTTATTAATAAGCAAATATTTACAGGATTTTTTCGTAATAAAAATCTCGCTAACAATGATCTATAAGTCGTCTATTTTTCGACCGTATCTAATAGAAGCGAAGTGTGAAATTTCTTATAGAAACCGATAGATCTAAAAAAAATAGTTTACATCACGTATTAACGATCCATATAATCGAATAACAAAATCGATTTATTATAATTGGTTAATAAAACAGCTGAAGAAATGGTTTATTCAACCGACAAAATCCTATATTAAGTCAATTATTATTGAGCTTTTTAAACAGTTATGAATATTACATTAGACATCTTTCAGTATATATTCACTAATCACTGCCAAAAAGCTTGTCTCTTTATAACTTTTTCCTTAAAACCCACAAAATTTCTAATTATTTCAGTAACCTAACTTTTATCATATTGATTATTATATGTAAAATTTCCCTTTTTTTCCTCTTTTATATTTAGTTTTTATGTTAGTTTAAAAAAATCTTTAAGTAACATAAAAAAAGTCCTTGTCAGAGCTGCTAAGAAATCTGAGCATATTCTACCTACATACATACGTCTAAAACTATTAATAAATCTAAATTATTCTAAGACAATATAAGTCTAAATTAAACTTAAAATAAGTCTTATTTTATAGGTAACTATATTTTTTATCCCTGTTGTATACTTCATCCAATTTATTCCCCCTCACAAAGGTCTTATCTTGAATGAGAAAAGCTTGTTTTAATGTCGTTAATTTAAGGGTCTGGCGTAAGGTTACGATTACATTATGGTGTTACGTCTTGCATACCTTTAATGGGTAAGTGCAGTTATAGTTTGGATTTATCTTAATTTTCATTACGCCTCGGCGTTACCCTTTTGCGCTTCTAATACTTTGATTTATTATCTAAATGATATTCTTATCAATATACCTCGTTCAGAATTTCTCTTTATCGGTAGTCATTACGGCCAAATATTGTGATTAGGGCCAGTTTTATAAACGACATACCTTTTTCCCGTTCGTTACAGTGCTAGTAATCTGTCAATAACGTTTACTGACGGTGGTTCTATAAAAGAAATTAAACATTCGGTAGCTGCCCGTAAAAATACGCCGAAGTTTATGAATATTGTCGATGGTTTCGGTGTAGTCTGTCAAGAACTGTCAAGTGTCGCGTCACAAACACATTTATTTACATAAATAACAAAATAAACGATACGTAAGATAAACCGACCTTATCATAGTCAGTAAAGAGGCAGTAAACGCTAGCTGTCAAATTATACTGTTGACTAACGAACAGTTGTTTATAATACACTATATTATACTATTAGATCATTTTTTCGTCTATTTGATATAAAATTTAACTAACGGATCGTTATAAAACTGGCCCTAAGGGAAACATTGACAATTGACAATGACGTATGAAGAACACCTTTCTTATATGCAAAGGAAATAACACATTACTCATACAATCTCTGCATATTTGTGAATTTCTTTGTAAATGCGAATATTATTGTAAATAAACTGTAATGTTTATTACTTAAACATCTGCATTCTTTGTAAATGTGAAAATTATTGTAAATAAACTGTAGGTAATATTTATTACTTAAAATTTCTTTGCATGATTATTTAAAATTTTACACAAAAAATGCCTGGTTAAATATAACGTACCAACTTACAATAGGTACCTCTTGAAGATTTTTAATTTAAAAAGGTTCTATATTTTAACTTTTGTAGGTACCTTAAACCTATGGAAATATTCAAATCGTATGTATGTATAGCGTTTAATCGCTTACAGCTTTTTATTTTATTTCATGGTACAAAAAGTAGTCTCAATATTTCTCTATCTACCAATAAGAGTTTCTTTCAGTGGATTCAGCAGATTAGGTGATTAAGTCGAATAAAAAAAACTTAAGCTGAAGCTTTAAAAAAATCAAAGATAACATACACTTTAACGTTATTTTTTTTTATAATGGATTCATTGGCAAAATCTCGAGACTACAACAAGACTTCCTATTATCCTTTATCCCCAACATAAACACAAGGGTAAAAGGTTGTAAAAGGGGTGAATGACTTTGGTCAGTTTTTACATATGTATTTTTATATCGTCTTATATTATTATGGAAATCTTATTGTGTTTATGGCCAAAGAATAAACTTATTATTTTATGATACCTATACCTACTTACTTTTTGAATAGTGCCGTGCGTTTTTATAGTGCCATAAAAATAAAAGTTAAATGAATAGATAAGAGACAATATTGTTGAAACTTAAATGAGTGGTTTTATGGTATTCTAATTTGAATAAGCACTTTTAGTTTTTGTGTGTTTGATTTATGGAGTAATTAAAAAGCAGGATATAAAATAAGTTAGTTAAGTAAGGACTACACGCAACAGGTTCTGTGTCGGTAAAATTGTATTTGATAATTTTTATAAATATATACTTTTCTTATAGTTTCTAAATTCATATAATATTATTCGCTAATAAAGCAATTTCTTTTATATAATTATCCCCTTACAGAATACCACAGTGAAATAATAGCATAAGTGCTTAGTGGGTGAGTAAGGGATACCAGAGCATGTAATATAAACTATTTAATAAAGAAAACAAAATTAAAGAAAATATCACATTTTTATCAGTACAATGAATTTGGCATCGGCTTATTTCGACTAATATCTCTTAGTCAAGCATTTTATAGAGCTAACGTTTTTTTATTAATTATTATTATTAATAATGGGTTTGCTCTTGGCCAGTATCTAACAGTGCAAGAAAGACGTACCGACGACGATGGAGCGAGCTAACCCGAAACTTCATTGGAATTTACTCGAACTTTAAAAAGTTCCTTTAAAAAACTTTTAAAAAATCTTTAAATCGTAAACTGCCGTACGTCTGAATGGCGGATGGAAGAAAAGAGAAGGCGGTATGAGCTCATGTAGCTCCTGAGTACATCTATCTATATATACACCTCAAAATACAATTCTGCATTTAATGAAGCCACGGGCGTGTGTCACGTTAAGCTCACATAATCAGATTCCTCGTTTTAATTATATAAATGAGAACAGTACACACAATTTGCTGGAAATTCTCATTTGTATTCGATTGTCGATACGGCAGCGATAAGTCCGTGTTATCATGGCGCTCCAAAGTAATATTATTACATTAGTAGGCATACTTCATTTGGGCATCTATTCATATTTAATTATATTGTTAAAAAACTTAAAACAAACTTACATAAGTATATAGGTACTGCCATTGAGAACATCTTTATGTTAAGCAAGGTAGGAATATATCCATACTAATATTATATACGTAAAAGTAACACTGTCAGTGTGTCTGTTTTAAATCCTTTTCACGCCTTAACTATCCTAGTTTGAACAACGTGAAATTATGGGTTGTGAAATTTTGGTTTTGTAGTCAGGAGTAGGTACAGAAAAGGGCATTATATTTCCCGAGGATCGCGGATGAAGCCGTTTGCAATATTTAATACAGAATCTAGCACATAAATATCTACAGGTAAAGTAAAATGAAAAAGTTTATTTATGAGCATTCTAATATGTAAATAGAGTTTTTTCAAATGTTGGTTTTTAATACTACAATAATTATTATTATGAATTTATAGGAATATAATTGAAATTATATTCCTATAAAACAAAAGAACAGCATCATCTCAGATGTAGAACGTTCACTGCTGGACATAGGCCTTCCTTATAATTCTCTCAGCCTGGATTTAACTTAAAAAGAAACTGCGTTTAATTAATTCTAGAAAAATAATAATATTTTATTTAAATTAAGTATGTATTTCTACTACAAAAACGAATTCCAATAAACATATGCTTTCATGTCCAAATCCACTTTTGACAACATGAACAAATGACAAACGGCGTAATTCAAAGATTATCTTCTTAACATGACTAATGACTTTACTAGACATCACCGCCCTTAAGAATCTATATATAATGTTAACTTAATAATAAAAATACGCCTTAAACTAATTTTTGTAAACAACAAATTTAATGTAAAAATCTGGTCACTCAATTTTGAGTTTCATATGTTAAGAAATAAGGAAAAGTTTCAAGAAATATTGATCTTTGCAGAACAGAGCGTTCGCGTTCACACGTTGCGTTGTCACTTCAGTGTTTGACGATGAATTCAATTTTTCATTCTACAGCGCGAAATCCCTAATTAAGAAGTGAAAGTATAAAAATATATTTTTATTTTTGAGTAACAGGGCAAAACTGAGTGCAGTCGCTTCGAACACGTCTTAGAGAAAGTCTTAGAGCAAGTTGTCACAGTTTATTTCCTTATTCTAGTTTTGTCCCTTACCCTATACCTTATTTTCTTTTTACACCTTTAAAGCGTGATCAATGACACCACTAGCCTTGCTGGTATTGTAATTGCATAATTGCATAGTAAAATAAATAAAAATAAAGTTTCATCGTCAATTTAAAGCTATAAGTATCGTAAGTATGTTTTTTATGTTCAGGTCGTTAAGCAGATTATACAGTCCATTTTTTTATTAAAAAATATTTATTAAAAACTGCCTCAAATGCTACCTCAAATGTGACCCTCTATAATGATTATATTAAACAAGGCAGAAGGTTGTATGAGGAAAAAAAAAAGTAACCTTGCCTCTATAAAAGATAAAAAGTTTGTTTCTACAGTTGTTTGGAACCGAACCCGGGACCTAAAAAGGGAGACAGCATTCAATAAATTTCTTAAATGTAGTACTTATAGTTTGTGAGTCTTTTAGTTGTATGGAATTTAAATGATAAAAGCGCTCTAGATAAAAGTCTTTCGGAACTAGTAGAAAGTGAGATTTCAAGGAACTGGAAAAACTGGAGCTCAGTTTAAAACTGTGAAGAGATACCTACTTAAAAATGCATATTGTTTAAGAAGTGTATCCTTTGTACGTTGTGACATAACGAGGTTTAGTATCAAAGTTTGGTCGGCGCCGGTTAATAATATAGGGGGTTTAACACGACCGTCCCACTTCCTGGTTTCAACAAAAAATACTGCTTCAACACGCGAAACAAATTTTATATGCATACCGAGCCCAACTTTAGTGATGGACACTTAGTAACTTGGAAAAATGTCTTTTATTTTGTACAATTAACAAACAGAGAACCTATACATATTTTTTTAATAATGTTAATGGGTTCTAGCATCCCTTACTCACTCACCGAAACACAACAGCTCACGTGCTGTTATTTCATGTTGGTCTTCTGACATTATGCCCTGTCACTACTTGCCAGATCCAGATGAGTGTCAACTATGATACTGGCATAGTTGGCATTTCTTTTCAAAGTTGGCGCTACCGGAAATCGAGAACAGGGCCCCATAGACAGAGCGTTAAAGCAAGTACCTTAACCACTCGACCAAGGGAATCTAAGGAATTTCGAATCCAATCCTCTAACCAATTCTTATCCTGTCTTTATCCTATATCTATCCTCCCTACATATTCTTAGCACGGCCAAAGGTCACAGGCTGATATATCATGCATAGAGGCCGTAACACAATGCATGTCAGGTAAGCAAACATAGCTAGAAGCTTCTAACTGTCACAAATTTGTATAAAAAGTATTATAATTATAATGAATTAATTTTTTATATGAAATTATTATAATTTATCGATAAAATAAGTACAGCACTACAATACTCAAATAAGGCGATTATTGCTAGGGTTAGACCAGTTTACTCGGTAAACTCTCTTTTTGTGTTCCATGCTTCCAATCTACTGTGAACACAACAGCAACCTCGAATAGAAATAAAAACCAATTTTAAAAACAAAATTAACTGAAAAAAATATTTTCATTGAAATCACTATTACTTTAAAAGTAACAAACGTTGTCAATTATATGCATTAAAAAAGAAGTGTCTTAATTAATATTATATAAATTAAAAAAAAATATCTATAATAATATTAATGTTTTTAATACAACATTAACATAAATAGTAATTATAACATAAAAGTAAATAATATAGCTACCAAAACTAATATTGATAATTTCTACAAAAATTATCATTAATTACTGGCTAAAGCCTCATAAAAGCTATATAATCATGGTTCAATTTAAGAAGAAAAGTTATAAGCCCGACAAAAAATACTACCACCATGAGTTGGATTTTAACAGCAGAACTACTCAGAAACCGCTAAACGAATTCGTAAACTTCTCTGAACCGACTTTCAAGTACTAATTTGAGTTGAAAATGAGACGGAAAATGGAGACAAAAATCGTCTGAAGTTTTAATAAAATGTCAACTTTTATATAAGATATACCTAACTATCCTTATTTAAAAAGTGACTGGTGATAACTTTGCGAATTCTATAGAATTTATTATCATTTTTAATTTCCATAAAGAAAGAATGTACTGTGCAGTACTTACGGTAGTAACTACTTATTAATCTGTGGCAGTACTGTCTACTAATTGTCAATTTAGATTTTTATTTCATAATCTATAATATAAATAAACGTTAGAGTATTCATAACAAGTAAGTCAATGAAAACAATATTATAAAAGTATAGACAAAAAGAATTTTCTTTGATAAAATATTTGGGATTGAGTTATGTAGGTTGTGGGTGGTCTTGACTATTACAAACTAGCTAGCCTTACCTACTATTATAAATTGGGCGTGTATTTATGTACTCATAAAATATAGTTCGATAATAGCAATCGTTACGTATTGTAATGTTAGAGCAATGATTAAAATTAAGTTCTTTCAAATATTATACTCAGTCGACTATGCAGGAGAGATTACAGTCATTCACAGAAAAAAAGTTTAGTATGATAATAGTAAACTATTTTAAAACTGCTCATGCTTACCTAATATGTGACAATGCATCCACTATTAGAGCATGTCTCAGACACTATAATAACGCTAAATTGAGGCTTAATCTATAGTCAGTGTTAGGTCAATAACATTTTTATTTAATACTATGCTCTCTTTAATATGATAATGTACCACATGAGCGCTGTGTTCAAAACTTTCACCAGGTGTTACAAAAATATAGTTTAAAAACACATTAGGTATACTTAAGTTCATTTAACACAAAAGGTATTAAAACTTATGTGAAAATACATTATGTCAGTCTCTCCATATGTGTGTCATAAAAGAATAGAAAAGTTTTTCATAAAAAATTCGCACAACAAAAGTAGCTTAAGCGTTTTTCGTCGCCAATAAGTGAACACGTTAACTTTAGAAACATATGGTGTCCCAGAAAACTATTTTGCAAGGCTTTTATCTCATTTTGGCGAGGCTTGAGTAAAAAGTTTAGCAAAGTTGTATAACACAACAGGTGTTCGGGTTGTGACGACCCCGTAATATGGAGAACAAGAAGCTAAGTGCCTATTGCTTAAACAAGTTTACTTCAATTGAAGCCGATCATTTTAAGTACTTGCATTGTTTATTACAAAGTAAGTAATACATACAATAAAATCGTAAACGAAGCGTCTGTACATTAAATATTTAAAAAAAAAAACTAGTGTACACGTTACACTTAATGTTATGGAGGTCAAATAAATAGTTTTTAGATTTTTTTCTGTTTGTGCACTGTAATGTCAGAAACGAATCCAAATCTCTTAACGGATTTGGATGAAGTTTGGCACACAGATAGTCTATTAACTTAATATGGGATACTTTTTATTTTGGAAAAATGTTAGGTTCTTGTGGGTCTTCAATAAACGAACTACAGCGAAGTTGAAGGTAACGTTGAATGATTAGACATGATCCTTTATTTTGAGTGCTATAAATATTGTCTAAAATTTGCCATAAATTTTTCTGAGGTACTCTGTCGATAAGAATGGAGAATAGTCTGACTGATATTTTTTTAAGAGTTTTATACCTAGTATAAGTGAGATAAACTCGTAGTAATTTTTTTAGAAAAATCTAACCATGTTAAAAAAGACAATATTTTATTGTATTATTATTAACATTTTCTTTATTTGAGTCTATTAGTAGTTTGCAAAAAAAATTTAAACATTATAAGCACTTAACCGTATCTCAAATTCGCAATATAAAAAAAATCAGCTGATCATACAAAATACATTTTCTTTTCCATTTAATTTTATTCTAAATGGGTCTAGTGAAACATGTAGGATATTCAAAAATCGTCTCGTTACTTGTGATTTTTTAACAAAATTCGGATGCTAATTTAAAATTTAATTCGTTCGATGCGGTCACATGGGAACGGAATTGTACGGCTTTGCACCCTTGATAATTACGAGATGTTTCTTGTAGGCGCCACTGCCGGGGCGGACAACGCGGCGCGGGGCGTCGCGGTCGCCGTAGGGCGGAGCTACGCAACGCCGTTCAGTCGGTGGGCAGCCGCCGTCCGAGCCTTACGCCTCGTTTCTATAAAGCGTACCGTTGTCTAGCCACGCGAGTCGCGATGTCGTCAGCGTGTGAATATTTATGACGCGATTTAACTTTGCCTCGTTATAAATGGCCCAGCCAACGTCGACGACTCGCTGTTTCTTGCAAATGATCGTAAAATGCCAATAAAAATAACTGTCGCGAAAAAACTTAAAAGCCGCCGAACTTTTAACAAAGTCATAGTGTACGTGTTGTTTTACTGTCATGTTGTTGAACAGTGCTTCGCGGCCGAAACGCCGCACGAATGTGCTTACCGTACCTCTGAAACGGAGACGTCGGAAGGTTCCGTACTTTTTTGCAAAATACGAAGAATAAACAATTTGGATCATCTTCTACAAAACATCAGTCGGACGCATAATGACGACATGGTGTCTCTCCATGCCCAGTGTAGTGATATATTGTTTTACGAGAGCACGTTGACAAGTCACGTTGAAAAAACATCGAGCAAGCACGTCACCTTTCCCAAGCTGAGAGATCTCATCATTGATAAATGTAAAATACGCCAGATACCGGCACGTGCTTTTGAAAGTTTCAAAGACTTGAAACGGCTGCACGTGACCACTCACAACACCGAGTGGTCTGCTATGACGATGGACATTCACGAACAAGCGTTTACAGGCTTGAATGAGTTAGTAGAGCTTGATTTAGGTGATAATAACATTTGGAGCACCAAAATTGAAACGTTCTGCTCATTGTACAGTTTGAAGACTTTGAATCTTACAAAGAATCATATTCAAAATATAAAAACTATCGGTTTTGCTGACTCGTTAAGAGAACAAAACTTAAGCGTTAAAAGTTGTAATTTAGTCATAGAAACTTTAGATATGTCTTTCAATGATTTGATTGTCGTCACTGATAATAGTTTGTCAAAATTGCGATCTTTGTCAAAATTGTTACTGCAAAATAATGCGATCTCTACCCTAGAAGATGGTGCCTTCGGGGGATTGCTAAGTTTGCAAGTTTTAAATGTATCCAGTAACTTTATGAACACGCTTCCACCTGATCTATTTTCTGACACAAAACTTTTGAAGGAAATCAATTTGAGTAACAATACAATAAACGTTTTGCCTCCGGGTGTGTTTAGCGGTTTAGACCAACTTCTAGTTTTAGATCTTTCGATTAATTCACTTACTAGTCAATGGATAAACAAAGGTACGTTTGTTGGTTTATTGAGAATGGTTATTTTGAATCTCTCCTTTAATAGGTTAACTAGTGTCGATCGATATATGTTTCAGGACTTGTACAGCTTGCAAAAGTTAAACTTAGAACATAACGAAATATCTACTATTGACGAACACGCATTTGAAGAGTTGCGAAACTTGCATTCGCTAACACTTTCCAACAACAAAATCTTGCATGTGCATTCCCACCTGTTCTCAGATTTGCACGTCTTACACGAATTATTTATTGATAATAACAAAATCACACATATTGATGAAACTGCTTTTGATAATATGACCACTATAGAGGATTTAGGGCTGAACGACAACTTGTTATCCTCAATACCTGCGTCCATTCGCAAATTACGCTCCCTAAGGTCATTGGACATCGGTAACAATAATATAACACATTTGAACCGGGAAAACTTTCGCGGCCTGTCCGAACTTTTTGGGTTACGCTTGGTGGACAACAAAGTTACGTATCTAAATGAAGACACTTTCGAACATTTACCTCAGTTGCAAGTGCTTAATTTGGCGTGTAATAAAATAAAACACGTGTCGCCAGGCTGTTTTCGGAAAAATGTCAATTTAAAACTATTGCGTATGGACGGTAATGATATAACCATGTTCGATGGGATATTTGGCAACTTGAATAGTTTAGTATGGCTCAATATTTCCGCGAACAGAATAAAGTCTTTCGATTTTAGAAGTTTTCCTGGTAGTCTTGAATGGTTAGACCTCCATCAAAATCATATTGAAAACTTTGTCAACGATGATATGTATTCTAACATAAATATTAAATTATTAGATTTGAGTTTTAACAACTTAACTCACCTCACTGTAACCTCGATCCCGAATTCAGTTGAAAAGTTATATTTAAACGACAACAATATAGAACACATCCAAGTCGGTACATTCTCGAAACTACAAAGACTATCAACAGTGACATTAAGTAATAACAAGCTGGTACAAGTTGACATGAACGCATTTAGAATAGATCAAATAAATGAAGATAGCGACTTACCCGAGTTCTTTATAAGCGGAAACCCATTTGTTTGTGACTGTTCAATGGAATGGATTCAACGCATTAATTATTTGAGCCACAGTCGACAATACCCGCGTGTGTTAGATTTAGATAAAGCATTGTGTACACTGGTACATTCACGTATCAAAGAAAAAAAGATGATAATAGATATGTCGCCCTCGGACTTTCTCTGTCCATACGAGAGTCATTGCTTTGCTCTATGCCATTGTTGTGATTTTGTCGCCTGCGACTGTGAAATGATTTGTCCGAATAATTGTGAATGTTATCACGATATTACGTGGAATGCGAACGTAGTCGACTGTTCCAATGCCGGATACACGGAAGTACCGGACCGTATACCAATGGATGCAACCGAAATTTATTTAGACGGAAACCACATCAGCAATTTAGGCAACCACGTGTTCATTGGTAAAAAGAAATTACAAGTGCTATTTTTAAACAACACGAAGTTAGAGGAGGTAAATAACCAAACATTTAAAGGAGTTGATTCATTACGAGTTTTACATTTAGAAAATAATAAATTGGTGGAGTTAAAGGGTGATGAATTTTTGCATCTCAATAATTTGAACGAATTATATTTGGACCATAACGCTATTGAGCATGTTGCAAATAATACATTTTCCTCTCTGAAATCTCTTTCGGTACTTCGAATAGATGATAATAAACTCGTTAATTTTTTCCCGTGGAAATTGTTAGCTTCGTCTTCCAAAAGTTTAGCACATGTGTCTATTGAAGGTAATCAGTATTCCTGTGACTGTAAAAGTATCGCGGAATTAGATTCCTGGCTAAGAAGAGACCCAGGAGATCCCGAAAAAATGTTGTGCACTGACTCAGAAGGCAACCCAACGAAAATAACAATAGCCTCTGTGCTAAGTCACTGCAAAGAATATATGGGTTCATTAAATGACCCCACTGTATCAAAAAATGAAATCGTCTCTAACACTATTTTTATTCCTGACAACTACTTTGCTATAATCTGTAGTATAGTCATAATACTTGTAATTATATGTCTCATAGGTGCTATCTTCTATGCTTTCAGATATGAAGTAAGTGATTGGTTATACACCAAATATGGCGTACCGTTATTCAAAGAACAATCATGTCCTAATGTTGATCACGTTATAGAAGGAAACTCGAATCACTTACACGATTATTACGTGATATGTAATACCAAAGATACGAACTTTATTTATCATAATATTATGTCAGAGCTAGACTTTAGAAAAATGTCCTCTAAAAAATTTTCCCCAAACGAGTCTACGCTGAACATACTCACTCTAGATAGTTTTTCAAAGTCCCCTAAACTATCTAAAAGGTTGCTTATCGTTTTAACTACAAACTTCATTTGCAGCGATCTTTGCGACATTCATTTCAAAAATATATTCTACAGTTATTTGAAAACATTGAATCGTAGCGATTTCAATAAAGTAGTATTTATAAAAATCGTCGATAACAATCAAATAAACGACGAACTGTGTTTCTTATTAGATAAATTCAAAAATATATCTTACAGCGATCCACGTTTCTGGGAAAGATTCATTTGTGTACTGAATTCCACAGACACCATTATTACAGTAAAAGGCTCCGAGACGGGCGTATTCAAGAAATCGTTACGTCAGACTCCAACGTTGAGGTATACGACAATGCCTGTTACAAACGATACTTGCTCAAAGCAGAATTTCACAAATTCCTTACAATATTGCAAGAGGAGTGACGGAGAATCGTCCCAGAACGAAAGCTCTCCTTCCTCGGACAACAACACGTACGGGGAAGGGAACAATTCGAACAATAGCTACATGTCGATCGACAATAGGACATGTCCTCGGTTTAATTATGACCTGAGGCTTTCCCCTAGTAATGGTCACGTATATTCTAGGGTAGAGGATATTTCGCCAACAATACCGCGTTCTCATTCTGGCACTGCCTCAGCAAAAGGGCGCACGTATTTTGTTTGAGGATTTAATATTACCGAAGAATTTTCCTTTTTATCTTACAATGAACGTACTAAGTCTTGACTTCATATTGTAAATAAGTTGTTAATAATGTTTCAGTCAATTTTCCTGATACGAAATATACGTAAGCGCATTGAACCGGAAAAGAGAGATATTGTTAATAAACAAATGAATGGGATAAAATCATTTTGCATTTATTTAGTTATTAAAAAAATATAGTCACTGTAAAATAACACCAAATAGTTTAAGACATTAATGTAATCTTCAAATAAACATAAATTAAAAATATAATATTATTTTATAACACTTATTTATTCCATTAAAAATGTACTTATATTCATTAAAAATATTAACAAACCGATAACTGGTAATTATTTAATATTACTCGCGCCGACATAAAAATTCGGTTTATGTCAGTTTAACTAATATGAAATATTATATATTATTTATTTGTTGTTAATAATTAAGTTATTTTTTGATATACCTATGAAGCATTTTTATTTAGCAACAACAATTGGTTATGTCTGCTTATTGATTTATTTGTGTAACTTACACGATAGTTTTTATTTTAATGATTTTACACATAATCGTGGTCAAACCAAAATCTCATGTGTATTTTTTGAGATCCCAACATTTTGACCTTAGTGAATCTATAGTTCATTGTACAAAAAAGCTATTAAGTGCTTATGAGCACTATTTGTCGCACTTCGATCCCTCAATAAAATACTCTATATATGCAACAGCTAGAACTTGTTATCGAAATAATAAATAAACTATTAAATGTTCATGTTTAAAAGACAAATAAGTTTATGTACCTTAAGTTTAATATAATATACGTTTTTAAAATATTTTTTATGTAAAATTTTTCAGAAAAGCTTTTTATCAATATTTCAAAAGTATACTATTTGCACATAGTATAATTTGATAATATAATTTGATATAATCCTTGATTTGACAAGGACGATATGTTTGTATTATAATAATGAATTAAAACAATTGTAGCTTGTTTCTTCTATTGTATCTTTTTCCATATATTTTTAGTAATTTATCCATAAACACTTTGCTTCCCTGAATTTCGATACAATAATATATATATATATATAAATATAAATGTGTTTTTTTCTTAGAACTTATATAACAATTTTGTATAATATACATAATATATGTAGTAATATAATCTATATGTTGGCGATGTTATCGTTAAATTCGTAAAAAATAATAAAAATTGCTTACGTACCTATTTAAATATAATATTTAAGCTAAATCGTGATATTAGATTTAATAATTATAAACTTGGAAATGAATGTAATTTTTCGATTGTAATTATTAGATGTAAAGAAAATTATTGTTTTGTAAAAAAAAATTGTACAAATAACTTGAAACTGTAATTAAATTATACCGACGTTTTGATACTTACTCTTGTGTTTTACTTTGTATCGTCCAATTTATATTTCAGAAACAGACTTTACGATATAATGAGAATTTATTATTTACTTTAATTCCAATATCAAAACTTGAAGTTAAAATAATTCATCATTTTTATTTTTATATAGATGTACTTTTTAATTATTTCTCCTCCAACAAACATTCAATTCGTTACATTCAAAATGAATTCTTATTTGTAAGATATTAGTACCACCTGTTTCCCGTAGTTTCTCTTGGGCAATCAGCTAACAGATAAAAGTTTTCTGTTTTTATTCAAGTTATTACTAAACTTGACTCACTCATGGGGCACTCCGACAATATATGTGGAACAGTCCTGTAAATATTTGTATCAACAATTTTTGGGGTTCCATTGACCTGACGATCTTGTATCACGTTTGGGAAAAACAATTTGGTCACAGCAGCCGTGTTCCCCGCCAAGTACCTCTGGTTCCATTCGTCAAGCGAACGCATCCGAATGCTTCGTCTGACGAATGAAACCGGTCATTGGTCCATAATGATATTCGGAAGAGGTAAGATATGACTAATATATACCTACCAATATTATAAAGAGAAAAGTTTTGGTTTGTAATGAATAAACTCAAAAACTACTGCACTGATTTTAAAAATTCTTTTACCCATAGAAAACTAAACTATCAGTGAGTAACATAGGCTATATTTTGTAAAGTTACACGGACGAAGTTGCGTGCAAGAGCCAGTAATTTTATAAAAAGGTACATATTTTTTAGTTTATTATACATTGTGATGGTGGCTCCGTCGCTTATCAACTCAAGAAACGCTATAGGGGGGTGGAAACGCGCTGCCTATTTTGATAGGTATTTGGAATGGGACTTCATATGAATAGGGAAATAGGCGCTAACGTTTCTGTCTCTTACTCACAGAAACATGACAATGTTCACCCTGTTATTTCTAGCTAGTCTTCTGTAACGTTAATTTTTTCTCTTTTTCAAAGTTGGCTCCTTTTGCATCTGCGGCAGCGCATCTGGCAGCAGAAACCACCCCCTTACAAAAGAAATAACAGCATATGTGTAAGTGAGAGAGTAACGGATGCCAGCTTAGCCCCTTACTTATCCTTATAAGTTCCTCATTCTTAATCGTACTATGGTCGGCATCGGCAGTGCGCTTGCTGCACCTGTTTGCTTGTGTTATGGGCGACGGTAGCCTCCTACCATCAGGTGGACTATCAGCCTGTCTTAACATAAAAAAAAGACATTGTAACTTATATCATTTCACAATATTCCTTTTAACCTTCTTATGTTAAAAGGTCACATACTATCCAGTGGAACGTGAGCCTGTCTGCTGCCATTTATGATATAAAAACTTTAATTAGATTGTTTTGTTGTCGGCAGTCCTGTTTGTATATATAGACAATGAAACCAAAGTCCACGCTAATCTCAACGCTAATAAATCATTAATTACAACGAGCACAACAATTGGTTGATTGTTATGTCAATAAAGATAACTGATAAACCGAAGCAATCAGTAACATCGAACAGTGTTTATTTATTTTAATAAAAACCAGAGTTGTTTATTTTACTTATTTTAGTTTGTACAAATATTAACGAAGCAGCGATAGCCCAGTGGGACGAACTTACTACTTATGACACGGCATGTGCATTTTCAACACAGAGATGACCTTCAACCTGATTTTTTTGTCCATTTCTTGACTGAGTGAAACATTCGCATTTATTAGAAATATTCGAGAAATTTAAACCAAATTCGCATTTAAGTTTTGCCAATTTTATACACAAACCTTACTCGTTTATCGCTCTTTCCATTTGTGAAAACCGTAACAAAATTCTTTAGGTTAAGTTTGGTATAATTAACGAGTTGCGACCCGCCTCCGGCTTTGCTTTGGAGATAAAATTTTCAAAATATCTTTCTTAGCGGAATAAGCTTACTTTATAAAATAAAGCTGAAATGTGATTTTGGCTGGTGATGTGATGTGTACTTATGTTAGTGATTTTGGCTGTGCATTGATAGTCAGAACAAACGATCTTATATGTATAGATAATGTATATATATAGATATGTATATGTAGATATAGACTTTACTTCACAAAGTAGGAATAGAATCGCAAAATAGGTTAAAACGGGTGATTTTCTTATTACGAAATCATAAATTATACATATATATGCCCGAAGACAAGTTCTATTTTGATTTTGTTTACGCAACTCACTTTTATCAGTGTTACTCTAATTCAGAGATTCCACAATAAACATTTAAAGCTCACTGGGGACCATAAAAATAATAGTTTATAACCGAAGTCACGACATCAAAAATAATTTTTTTGGAAACATTCGGTGGTGCTGGTTTATTAATACATATTTAAAATAGTATTATTGTTGTGAACAGTACTAATTGTGTCTACTAAAGGACATAATCCACTTAAAAATCTGAAGAAGCTAAAATAAGTCTTGCTATGTCACAACAAGGTTTCTCTGTTAATGAAAAATATAAAAATATATCGAAATTTAGTACATTGAGCGAATTTTTTCTTTATAGAGTTAACTGGCGGAGTTGTGGGCTGCAACTACTCCTGGTATACCGAAATAACTGTCTACCATCATGTTAATCGTCAGAATTCCTGACACCCATTATTGCCATAAAGAAACCCAGCTGTTTTGCACAACACAGTAGCTTTTTTCGGGAAGGTCTTCTTTAAGAGGGAGGTTATTTCCACCTATAAGATAAATTTAAGATAGTTAATCAATACTATTAATAAGTGTAGGTATTGTATGTGTGTATGTATGTTCCTCCATAACTCTGAAACGAATTAACTGATTTTCATGAAACTTGGTAGATAAACATTTGGACGTACGGGACACAGGATAGGCTACTTAATATTTTTCAACGCCGACGAAGTCGTGGGCACCAGCTAGTATAAGATAAATCTGCCGTGTCACACCAATCTCACGTAACTGAAAATACCATTTTGAGAAAAATTAGTTTCAAGGAAATTTCCTTGTTTCCCTTAACTTTAGGTTATTTTTTTTGTTTATAGGTCAATGGTCTTTATTGTCATTACAAAAGGCTTAAGATACGGTAGATCGGTGGGACACGGCAAAAATGACGGGGAATCTTGTAAGAAATGTAACTTATTGAAATTCTTGTTAGATTCTGATTCAATGCGTATTTCTAATTCTAATGAAGTTTAAACTTCATATTGGAGTGGAAAGTATAAAACTACATAATGATAATAAATATACATGTAAATATACAAATATTTGAAAAATTTGTAATAAGATCAATTTGTAGAATAATAATAATGTACATAATACAAATACACAAAATCATTTTAAAGGCACATAGTAACCGTTACTATAAATTTGTAACTTTAACAAGAAAAACTTTGAAACAGGCAATAGGGCCACTCTGTGGTGGCTGAGGCCACTTGATTAGTTAATAAATACCTAAATAGAATAATAAAGGACAAGGGTTAGGGGAACGGACATCCCTTACTCACTCACTGAAACACAACTGCTCATGTGCTGTTTTTTAACGTACTCTTGTGTAATGCCGCCAGTCAGATTGCTTAGCTTAACTGCAATGTAACCAGCTTAACTTGAACCTGCCGGGACTCGAACCCCGGATCCCCTGAGTCCGAGCGCTAAGGCTTACTTTAACCACGTGACCAATGAGTTATCAAATTTACTATTGGTGGTCATACTGATAGATGTCTACCAGGGGAGACAATGGTAGAGACAAGTAGACCGTGCGATATTAACATATTATTATCCTATAGCGTACCTACCCCAAAGAGTACGTTCAATATTTTGATAACATTATTCTAATGCGATTAGGTATGTCTATATATATGCATGATAACAAACCTCATTTATAAACATATATTTTCTAGTTATTCACATGTTGTTGGTCCAATGAATACAAAATGCTTTGACTCCGAACATGACGCCGCAAACAGGACAATGATATTACTGTAAACATGGACTTAATCATGAATTAATATTTGCATAATTAAATCACAATATTATTGTAATAATACACGGTAATTATTGCGATGTTCAACTTACAACCGTTGGGTAAATGTTTGTTAGTATTATAGAATTCTGAGTCCTAGAAAAACTTTATTGTATTCTCTTTCTGGTAATAGAAGTTTCATATTAATATTTTAATGTATTATTTAAATGTTTTTATGCAGTTATTTCCGCTTAGCTGATAAAGGAATTCGAACACAGAAAACCATCACTATGTTTATATTGTTACGCGCAGGGTACGTTAAAATGCCGTTTAGGGGTATAGGAACACGATTTACTGTCACAGACCAAGATAACTTCCAATATTACAGAGCTTCTCCAATCAAACCGTAAAACTTGCCAAAAGTCGTCGCTAATTCACTCTACGTCTCAACTATGCACTGTCGCAAATATCTTCGTAAAAGCTCCCAAGTGTTGTTAACGTATCGCTAGTTATCGCAGAACTGCTCTCTCGAGCGATCGCACCCGTATTTATACTGCCCAGAAAGTTGTGGAAATTACTGGAAACTTTAAAAGTCGTAAACAAGTTTATCAAAGCTTCTCGAAGGCTATTGCTGTCAAAGGAATCTGAACCTTATGTCGCAACCATAAGGAACAGTTTGCTTTGAAACGAATCAAAGAGGGGGCGTGGTCACCTATTCATTGTGCCGCCCCGAGCGCGGCTAAGTGTGTGGAATTTTCCGCCGTCCAGATCTTACGCTATCGAGAATGTTCCATACTCTGATCGTAACATTACCCCCCTCTTAGTTATGATCGTCCCGATCATCATTCGTACCGTGATACTTCGTCAAACGGTCAATGTGTACGACCTTCGGTTTTCCTCTTTGCCCCTTTTTGATTCGGTAGGTGACGTCGTTAATTTTTGTAACCACATTGTAAGGTCCTTCCCATCGTGCTTGTAGCTTTGGGCTTTTGCCCTTTCTTCTGAGGGGATTGTGAAGCCATACGAGAGTTCCCTCTTCAAAACCGTTGATGTTTGATTTCCTATCATAACGGATTTTCATTTTTTCACCGGTCTTGAGACTGCACTCGCGAACTAGCTTGTGCACTTCATCCAGCTGTTCGCGAAGATCGCTGACATAATCCGTCACAAGCTTCGGGCTATTCGGTGGAGACCCTGTTATTGCATCGACCGGTAGCCTTATTTCTCGTCCAAAATTCACTTTGGCTGGTGTAACACCAGTACTGTCGTGTACAGCGGAGCGATAAGACAGCAAGAAAATAGGTATGTATTGGTCCCAGTCTCTCTGATGTGAGTCGACTACTTTAGCCAAATTATTTTCCAATGTTTGGTTAAACCTTTCGACCATTCCGTCTGACTGAGGATGAGCTGGTGTCGTACGGGTCTTATGTATACCGAGAAGGTTGCACATCTCTTGAAATAGGGCTGATTCGAAATTTCTCCCCTGATCGGAGTGTATTTCCAGAGGTACGCCATACCGACAGATTACATTCTGAACTAGCTTCTTGGCAACAGTTTTAGCTTCTTGGTTAGGGGTTGCAAACACTTCTGGCCATTTGCTGAAATAGTCTTGCACTACAACGATGTATTTGTTGCCATCCTCAGTTTCAGGAAATGGTCCGGCCACGTCAATAGCGATACGTTCCCAAGGTGCTCCCACATTGTAGAGCTTCAGTTTTCCTCTACTTCTTGTCTGCGGTCCCTTGACTGAAGCGCATGCGTTGCATTTACGACACCAATCTTCTACGTCTTCCCGGCAATGGACCCAGTAGAATCGCTGTCGCACTTTCAAAAGGGTTTTCCTCACTCCAAGATGACCACCGGACACCCCATCATGGATATGACGTAGCAGAGGAGATACCTTGCTTCGAGGGACTACAACCTGTACCGTAACCTGATTTCCGGTATTAGACTCCCATTTCCTGCATAAGACTCCGCCTTCCAGGGCCAAACTATCCCATTGAGCCCAATAGCTTTTTGTAACAGGACTGGAAGCTGATACGTCCGCCCACTCAGGTTTCACTCCTTTTTTCATCCAATCTAAGATCAATCGCAAGTCGTCATCTTCCTCTTGCGCCTTCCTCATATTTTCTCCACACCAGTCGTCGTCTAATCCTTGGGTACGGATAATTTTTACTGATTCCCGGGACTCTTGTTTCCCGCAGTGTTTACAGGTTTCAGGACATGGTCTTCTCGATAGAGCGTCAGCGTTACCATGACCTTTTCCACTTCGATGTTCTGTTGCAAAATGGAATTCCTGCAATTGCTCAATCCACCGTGCTACCTGTCCTTCAGGACTTTTAAATTGAAGGAGCCATTTAAGCGCAGCATGGTCCGTCCTTAAGGTGAACTCACGTCCAATGAGATATTTGTGAAAGTGTTGCAAGGTCTTCACTACAGCTAACAACTCTCGACGTGTAACACAGTAGTTCCTCTCTGGTCTGGAAAGCGTTTTGCTGTAGTATGCAATCACAACTTGTTTGTCTCCCTGCACTTGTGATAACACTCCTCCAATACCCGTGTTGCTGGCATCCGTATCCACAACGAATCTTCCATTCCGTGTCGGATAGCCCAATATCGGGAACTCGCATAAACGCTGTTTGAGTTCTTTGAAAGCGTTGTCACAATTTGCATCCCAAGAAAACACGTGTTTATCTTCAGTCAAGCGATGGAGGGGTTTGGCTATTGTTGAAAAATTTTTGACAAAGCGTCTGTAATATGCGCACAAGCCAAGAAAGGATCTGACTTCCGTTTTATTCTTTGGTGTAGGCCAATCTTTTACAGCTTTGATCTTTTCTGGGTCTGTTTGAACTCCTTCCTTGGTGATTATGTGCCCCAGATAGCTAACTGCGTTACTGAAGAAGGTACACTTTTTGGGACTTAGTTTTAAGTTTGCCTCACGTAGACGGTTGAACACCTTTTCAAGGTTTTGGAGATGTTCCTTGAAGTCACGACCCATGATGATTACGTCGTCCAGGTACACCAGGCAAACATCTCCCAGAAGACCCACCATAACTCTGTCCATAAGGCGCTCAAACATTGCGGGAGCATTACACAAACCAAACGGCATGACGTTGAATTGCCAAAGTCCATTTCCGATGCCCGTAGAGAATGCTGTTTTCTCCTTATCCTCTGGACTTATTTCCACCTGCCAGTACCCACTTTTAAGATCAACGGTAGAAAACCATTCCATTCCACTGAGCTTATCTAAAGTGTCATCAATACGCGGTAGAGGATAGCTGTCTTTCTTGGTAACGTCGTTCAGCCTTCGGTAGTCTACGCAGAACCTGGTTGTGCCATCTTTCTTTTTCACCAGCACCACAGGTGACGACCAGGGGCTTGTGGATGGTTCGATGATGTTGTTTGCCGCCATATCCCTTATCATATCCGCGACTTCAGCTTCTTTTGCCCACGGGATTCGACGAGGTCTTTGCCGTATAGGTCTTGAATCGCCGGTGTCTATTCTGTGCTTCACGAGTCCTGTTCTACCGCAATCATTGCCTACGGCAAAAATGTCTTTGAACCGCATTAAAAGATCCTGAGCTTGTCCCAACTGAACTGACGACAAATTTCCTTTCAACGGATCCAATAACTGCGATACTTGGTAATCTGTGCTTATTCCTGCGTTTGTTGTACTGCTTATACGTCTTAAATACTTCACTTCCTGACACTTTCCAACTACGCTGTTTCTTCTCAGCTGTACCTCTTCATTGCTGAGATTTAAAATTCTTACTCTGCCTATCCTGTTTGTCATTAGTAGTGTTCTGGCCATTATCCAATTAGGATGTGTTCCTTCATCCTCCGCGATGACACAAAATCCGTTCTTGACATTCGATGAGAATTTTGTCATTACTAGATTTTCTGATCTGGGGGCTAGTTTCACATCCTTTAAACAATAAAGTGTACACGGGGTCGATCCTTCTAAGAAAACTTCTTGATCAGGAAATTTGAGTACTCCTTGGTCAACGTTCAAAATACAACGGTGATTTTTTAAGAAATCCAATCCTAATATGCAGTCGTCAGTAATATTGGCAATTAGCACTGAGTTTGAGTACAACTGACCACCAATTCCAATTTCTATGTCTGTGTCACCGAGGACAGGTACTGGCTGGCCCGTTGCTGTTCGCAGCTGACATTTTGGAGATCGTTGCTTCCATGAAATAGTTCGTTTTAAAAGTTCAGGTCTTACAATGGTGCGCGATGCTCCTGTGTCTATTGTGAACCTGCACGTTTTCCCGTTCAGCGTACCCTCGATGATTAGACTGTTTCCGTTAGAAGCTTGTCTGATAGTAATAGCAGGGGCTTTCTTTCTCCCAGCCAGCGCCTGCCCCGCGGCCCTGGCGACGCTTAGTTTAACTGCTCTTCGTCAACTTGGGTCTCCATCTCTGAGACCCTCTTTCTTTTCTTCTTTGGGCAGTCCACCCTTATGTGGCCTTTTTCACCGCAGCCATAACAGGTCGGACCATAGCGAGGCTTTCGCTCCTCGGCTACCAGCTCCCTGACCTTGAATGGCCTTGTGTCACGCCGTACAGCTTCCACTTCTAGAGCATGTGCCAGTGCACTCTTCAGGCTCTGATGGTGACCCAATCGCACCGCTGCGCGAACTTCGCCGTCCCTTATGCCGTCTACGAAGGCTTGGAGCAGGGTTATTTCCACTGCATTCGGTGTCGATATATAGGCGCGTCGAACTAATCTTTCGATTTCGTCAGCCCACTGCTGGAGTGTTTCCGTGGGCCTCTGTATGCGATCGCGTAGTTGTGCCCTATACGTGTGCTCCATATGCTTGTCACCATACCGTGTCTCTAGGGCTTCCAGTAGGGCTTGCAGAGACCTTCCTTCTGTAGGGAGTCGCTCCAGAATCAGTTGGGCGTCTCCTCTTAAGGCTAGAGTCAACGCCATGAATGCTTGATCCTCGGTCCAACTGCTGCAGTTAGAGAGGGTTTCGAACTGGTACTTATAGGCTGTCCAGGACGATGTGCCATCAAACCGTGGCAAGTCCAATCTGCCTTGTGTAGGTACCGGCGCAGTGAGGACTGCCTCTCTCGTCATCAGCTTCTGCACTTTCTCGGCGAGCGCTTGGTGGCGACTGTCGTTTTGGTCGAGTCTCTCTTCCAGGCCTTCGACTTTCAGTGAGACCCCTTTTACTTCGGACTCTACCTGTTTAACTTTGTCACAGATTGCTTCAAGGTTTGTGTCCAATTTCGAAAGCAACATTTGGCTAGCCGATTCCTGTTCACGGCGAGCGGCTTTCTGACTGGCTTGTATGCTTTGTACAGCAGCTTCCTGTTCCCGGCGAGCAGCTTCCTGGCTGGCTTGTATGCTCTGTACAGCAGCTAGCAGCGCAGCGAGGTCCATCGACGGGCACGATGAAGGTGCTGCCATAGGAAGCAGTTCAGCATCGGTGCCTTCCTCCGGCTCCTCAAGCCCTCGTTGTCTCGCAGCATCCATTTCCACTTGTCTCCTTGTCCGTGGAGTACGAGTTCCTTCGTCCCGTGGCATTAACGGCATTCCGCTTCTGACACCAGTTGTTACGCGCAGGGTACGTTAAAATGCCGTTTAGGGGTATAGGAACACGATTTACTGTCACAGACCAAGATAACTTCCAATATTACAGAGCTTCTCCAATCAAACCGTAAAACTTGCCAAAAGTCGTCGCTAATTCACTCTACGTCTCAACTATGCACTGTCGCAAATATCTTCGTAAAAGCTCCCAAGTGTTGTTAACATATCGCTAGTTATCGCAGAACTGCTCTCTCGAGCGATCGCACCCGTATTTATACTGCGCAGAAAGTTGTGGAAATTACTGGAAACTTTAAAAGTCGTAAACAAGTTTATCAAAGCTTCTCGAAGGCTATTGCTGTCAAAGGAATCTGAACCTTATGTCGCAACCATAAGGAACAGTTTGCTTTGAAACGAATCAAAGAGGGGGCGTGGTCACCTATTCATTGTGCCGCCCCGAGCGCGGCTAAGTGTGGAATTTTCCGCCGTCCAGATCTTACGCTATCGAGAATGTTCCATACTCTGATCGTAACAATATTTTAGATCAGATTTTACTGGCGACTTCGTCTGCGTATATTTATAAATTACTCCTCCGTTTGTTGTTTACTGTAGATATTGTAGGTATGTTTTTCAAGTTTTTGAAGTGAAAACCTCTGTAGGCGCGTTGGAAAAGTGCTGAACTCAAGCGCTGAACACGCTGAAGTGAGTGAGTGAGTGTGTGTGTGTGTGTGTGTGTGTGTAACGCAACGTTTTTTCATTGAAATACTAATAGAAAACAGCATTATTAAAGTACACACCTACTTACCTATTTCAGAAGTTAAATTTTTATTCGACAGAATAACAAGTAAAAGTTTCATAAATTATTTTTGTCTCTAAACATGTTAATGGAAACGTTTCGGTACACGCAAATCAATGCGACATACTTACATATGTGTTAAAAAGAGCTTTTTGCGTCATAGCGTCATCATAGTGTTTTAGCTTATTTAGCGACACTGTAGTAATATCAACCACGAGAAAACCGTTTACAGTAATGTTTTGTATGTGGGTTGATGATTGCGTGTGACACTTTTTCTTCCCTCTTTTTCTCATTACCCACCCCTTTAATTGGTATAAATGGATCGACTTTAGTATGTACCATTTATCTTCTCAACTCTCCTTGATAATAGAGCTGACAAATTCACAAGTTCACTATAGAGAGATAACAATTCTGAACAGTGCTAACTGGTAGTTCACATTGGAGCGGTGTTTTATTCACTATAGGGCACAAATTAGGTCACATATTATGAAACACTGCTTTCACCTCTGAGCAGGGCTACCAACATTACTAAACAATTAATAGTTAATAAGTTAGTCTACGATTTAATACTCACGGTCCCATTAGTTAGACCCTCTTTAGTATTCTTCTAAAGAGGTTCTGACAGAGTTACATCCGGACAGAGTCACAGACCCGGACGGAGTCACAGATCCGGATGGAGTCACAGATCCGGACGGAGTCACAAACACGACACAGACTGTGACAGAGTGGGTGCACATATACTGATATCTGTTCAACCGACTGTATTGAGAGTGCTCTGATAAATTGTTCGACTGAATACCCATACCAAATTTTTACTACCACTCGCATGGGTGGAAAATTTATGTCTATCTGTGTCTGCATCTGCGTATATCTATGTTTTAGTTCATATGGTAAATACTGCTATTCCTAGCGGGCAAGGCCCAAATATAGACTGCATATTGACGAACATCCTGGCAATATTTGATTATATATGTCAATATACAACCATAGATATACACAACGTGATTCATTCAGTTCCATCTGCCGATCTTGATTCAGGATAACAACAAGGAGTTGAGGCTCTTCACTATTAAACCCTCTAGATTCTCACGAGATTATGATTGTGTCATTATGAAGATATGTCAAAAATTTGGTGTCAGAACATTACGTACATTGCTTGATTAAATAAAATATCGTGTACCAAGTAGGTACTTTGTTAAGTACAATTATAATTTCTTTGATTTCCCATAAATTTTAGGTGTGTTGTCAATCTCAGTTCCCCTATCGCCTGCCAATTTTAATCGGATGACGTCGCTGCATCGAAACGCATAATTACTGAGATCGGGTCTGTCTCACGGGACAGACTCGTATTAGTTTTGACATTCGGCTTGATGGATGGCTCACAATCTCTGGTCGAATCTCGTGAATGAACGCGCCCGTATATGTGACATACCAAGATAGCTTTACCATTCGTTTCGTTTCTAAGCCGAAGCCTGTAGAGATCATTTTCAGATATCGATATAATTTTGTGAAAGCGAACGTAGATTGAACAGGCGATAGGTGTGTCAAATTGGGTGCGGCGGTGGGGTACGTATTTGACAGTAACTGGATGGAAGGATTTTAGAAATTCAATGTTGTTTTTTATTTAACTTAGAGCGAATTACTTACAATTCGCAAAAAAAAAAAACAGTGCATTACGCAATGAACACAACATATTTTCTTTTGTAATAATTAAGAGACTGTTGTGCCAAATATAAATATAACTATAATTAAACCTTGTTAACTTTTTATGTAATTAGAAAAAAAAACCAATATTTTGCAACCAAGTCGCAGAAACAGTCCGCATCTGTTTGTTTCTCTGCTGACTTCATTTAAACCACCCAACGGCATTTTGATACGGATTTCACCAATAGAAACGAAGAAAGTTTGTACATAAAAAAGAATCGCTGGCGAAGCCGGGAGCGAGTCGCTAGTGTTAGTATAAGTAATCAAAATTTATGTTGGTGGTGTACAACAACAAAGAGTCCACGTACGTTGTGTTCTAATAAAGGTAGATGACATTTACACATAATTGTTAATACGATGACAAAAGGTACATTGTACTTACAATTTTTTATCAGGCCGGAGGAAGAGCCTAACAAAGATCCACATCGCGATAACTAGATGTTGCCACATCACAAAATGTCAACTTCCGTTTTAATAGTTCACAAGAAAGCCGAGCTTAATTCATGTAACTTAAATGGTAGTAGTACATCGTATCATAATATAACTGTATGAAGTTCTAAAGCTGTTCTAAATATTACGGAGCTATTGTTGTATAAAATCTTCTTACTGCTTGCGTAGCCTTTAACGTGGGTGCGACTCTTTATACTTTGATGAAATGACAATAATACATATTAAATAATATTATATTAAGATATATATCTTAATTTTGTTGACAATTTTCATAAATAATTATTTTAATGTTAAGGTATTATTAGTTGTTATTGACTAGGCTTGTTGTTAATTACTGGGCTTGGACCACAAAACACTTTTACACCTACTTCTGAATCTTCTAATCTATAGTTATTATAAAGATTTAAGATTTTATTATAAGATTTGTTTTTTTTTGTATGTTTGTATTATTGTATTTTTCTTTGTAATGAATAAACTCAAAAACTAAAGGACCGATTTTAAAATTCTTTCACCTATGGAAAGCTATTCTATCAGCGAGTAAGAAAGGCTATATTTTATAAAGTAACATGGACGAAGTCACATGCAACAGTTAGTGCAATATAAAGAAAAGAAAAAAGTGGTTATTGAACGTATTTCCCATTTTCGAAAACACAATGTTTTCCCTGCTTATGTTTTCAAGTCATGGTAGACCTTCTGTCAGGTAGACTTTCAGCCTACCTATTTTATAATATATCGGCCCTACTGTGGCTGAGATAATGATGAAGTATAAACTTTGACAATTAAGTATATATTGACATTCATCGACAGAGGGAAGTTGGAAATCGAATAATACAAGAGCGGTGTCGAACAGGCCAACTCTTATGAATGACAATCATTGTGCAGCACAATATGTTACAATATTACACTATTCCTTTGTATTTCTAAGTCATTGTAGTTCGTGAATTTGTATCATTTTGTAAAATTCAATCGACCAAATACTGTGCTTTGGTTTTTTTAAAAACCATTAATTAATTAAAAATAAAGGTAATTGAATATTCATTTTGACTTCTAGTAGTCATTAAATTGATAGCACTTTCCCTTAACAGAATAACAGCATATGTGCTGCTGCGTTTTGAACCATTACTGTATTGTATATCCACCTCATCCTTTTTAACAACCTGACGCCCGATGTGAAAACGGGGTGTCATAAGTTTGACGTGTGTTTCTATGTATGTGTGTATCTATGTGTGTGTGTATTTGTGTACCTATAGGTGAGTCGGTCTATGGAATCGTAGCTCCAAACGGATGAACCAATTTTGATTCGTTTTTTTTTTGTTAGAAAACTGACGTGATCAAGATAGTTCTTAATTTATAGTTTGTGAAGATCCACAGGTTCGATTGATGTGAAATTTGATATACTGTTACTTCGGTGGTATTTCCATGACATGGTTACCTTGATCTGATGCTGCAGCATCAACTAGTCTGTGGTACACCCAAATCTTAACTTACAGCAGATATAGCGTGTTTAGGCTCAATAGAAAGTCGGAGGTTAGTTTATTATAATATTAACCATAGCTTGTCTTTTATTCTATCAAAATTAAGTATACCGTTAGCCTGTATACCGCTCATTATCATAAAAACTTAATTTCAAGAAAATAATCTTCCAAAAAATAAAACTGCCGAAAGGGCGGACTCTTGACTGTCAAAAACTTTAATTTTTTTTTTTAGTATTTATTGTTAAAAATAGCATTATAAATTAGTGTATCGATTTTACTAGTATAAAGTGATAACAGTCTATATGCAATTCGATACCAAGCCACCCACCGATTCGATCCAAGTATCACTTTACAGGAAACCAAGCGGCGATTGCAACAATTCTATCATTCATCACGAATAAAACGCGAATTTAATATCCGATCGAAATATCGATACACCAATTTGAGCCTTATTGTAACTGCATAAGTAATAAGAATATTTCATCTTGTTACAGTTTTGAGCAAAAATATTTTGATGTAAACCGGAAGAAAAAAATAAAGAGGGTGGCCACAAAATGGCGATCGGTTTTGAATCGATTTAACAACAATAGGTGATATTGAGCAATTTTCTTTGTTACATTTTCGAGAAGACTTTTTTCTTTTTTTTTATTCAAAAGATGTTCATGCACGTGCAAAACTTTATACTTGTAGTTATATTTTTACATTTAGGTATTCTAATAAAAATATATTTATATATTTTGCATGCATTTTTTTTCTCGTCCAAATTGGGCGGCACCGCACTTGCAGCATCTGTTATAGGCGACGGTAGCCACCTACCTTCAAGTGAACTGCCAGTCTACCTGCCGACCTTAACATAAAAAGAATAAGCCTTTGAAAGATTATAAGAAGTTAGAACAGAAGCCGATCAAAACGGACAGCGACTAATATTTTATAATAGGCATTAGGTACATTACAATATTATATATATCTGTATCGGAACTATTCAGTACGCAATAATTTAGCAAATTATTCAGTACGCAAGATAAACGCCCGAGTGTAAACTTGTATCGAGTTAGACTTGTAACATAATTATAATCAAAAATGAAACTTTTTTGTTTTCTTTGATAGGACCAAAGTAAAAGAGTAGATATATCTAATGAGCGAAAAATAGTCTCATTCTAATGGCCTCATAAAAGTGACTGATATTTAAAATTTAGTTTTTTCTTATTTCCCTTATGTGACGATTTCAATTTAAAAGAACAAGAAACTAAAAAAAATGTTAAATTAAAAAATAACTTGAAACAAAAAACTTAATCTGTAAGTATCTCGTAATAATGGCAAAGGAAACAGCAAAAACGTTTCTTGAAATTGGTCCGGTTTTATTTTTAAATTACCGTTATTACACTTGCCTGATGGTAACCGTAATCGATATCATGAGTTTGGGAAACTACAGGCTTTTCGCTTTAGCATTATGGGGGTCGATTAACTTACGACCATTCCGTTCTCAGTTGGTAGTATATTATGAAGGAATAAACGTCGATAATCTCTTAGGAAATCAGAATAATTCATTTATAATTTCATAAAAGCAAATTTAAGTGGTATATGTATTTTAAGGATAAGTGCCGTTCAGTTCAACTAACTGCAGTATATTACAAATCTGTTTAGCTATAACATATTTTTGTTAAAAGAAATATGTTGTAAATCACAATAACTACACATTAGTTAGGCAAAACATTTACCAATTTATTTTTTCACTAAAAGCTAATTTAAATTATTTACAGTGGTCATAGTGAAAAGCTTTGCTTCAAAGATTTTGGTAGTAATGACTTCCGCAGCTATTACGCCCCATATTTTTATGTAAGTTGAGTTTCTTGGTCAAGACAAACCAGTGATGCATTGCAAATGTAGGATTAGGTATTGTTTCATTTCAAGCGAAATACATTTTTACACTTATTAAGATAATTTTTGTGTGGCATAGGTTTCAAATGTATTCCCAGTTTAAGCCTCATTAAAACCTGGTTTAAAGAGATACATATACCGTGACTATTACGGACTTGTGAATGTGTTTGCAATCTGTTACTGCGGTAGGAATTCACGCCGTTGGATAAGAATAAAGCTTTCATACTTTTAAGTAGAATACAGTTACTCTACGCACTGTTATTAAGGTAGACTGCGAATTGGGAAGAAAACATCGTCGAATGTTAACACCAACAAAGATCACGTTCGCGAACCTTTCAATTTGAGAATCGTGTTTTAATTTTTTAAAAACATTAAAATAATTATTTACACGCAATCGCCAAATTATTTGAACTTCCAAAATGCACCTGCATTCGTAACAGACCCCACCCGGAATCTCGCTTATGTCATAATAATCACTCGTCGAAGTATAATTTCTACTGCTAACGACCCGAAACATTGTTTGTTCTTCTCCCGACGTCGTCCGACGTCTCGAAAGCTTTGTAAATATATGTATGGAACCAGCAATCATCCTATACCAAGCGAGCATAATGATAGCCCTTCGAACGAGTAAATTATCAATTCCGCCCGGAGGGTTCGGACCTTGTTTTCGGAAAGCTGTAACAAGCCTATCATCTACCGCCTTTGAGCCACCATCACATTGTACGCTATTGTGACCCTAATAACCTTTAACATTTAGACTTAAAATGGTCTATACAGGTAAAGATTTATCAAACGGAGCATCTCGTTAAGAATATCAAACAGAATAATTTACAATCTCTTTCAAAATTAGATTGTTAAGATGTTACACTTAAAACTAATGTTTGGGAAACTATATTGCAACTAATAATCAATATTAAATATAAGTATTAAAGTTCAAAATGTTTATACTTATTTCCGACTGATTTCCGCAGGATACACTTTTAACTTTTCAAAGTTAGCTCTGGTCTGGATTTAAAAAGTAGTTGCAGGGCACACTGCGTTTCGCAGTCATTTGGGCAGCCAGTCTGGCGGCCGTAACCACCCTCTACAGAAAACCACTGTGAAATAACAGCTTGTGTGCTGTATCCCTAATTCTGCTATGGCCTGTGGCCTGTGATTTTTGATTTAAAGACGACGGTAGCCACCTACTGTCATATGGACCGTCAACCTGTCTAACGAACTTAACAAAAAAAAATCTGCTTCCCGAAGCGGATAAATTCAAATGATGAAAAACTTTATGAACTCAAAAGACCACTTAGTACAATGCTCCACGATCTATGCTGGGAATAAAATTCAAGAAAACTATGCTAAAACTTTCAGCCTGTTAAAATGTTGACGTCCACATGAACGTAAACACACTCGAGGGTAAGTAACCCCCCATGTTTTACTTGTTGGTTGTTTTTCCAACTTTAAACGTTTTCACAAATTCGTTAGTTAACAAGTCTACATGCAACTTACTGAAGTGGTTCCAACTTGATGTTAATAGTGCATTGTGGTTGCCCGGTACTCAAGCGTAAACAAATACTTATTCCTTATACTTTTTCAGTTTATGTTAATTTACCTATGTGGATCTAAGTTTAAACCTATATACCTATACGAGTAACACACTAGATTTGAAAAAAAAAATGTTCTTCCATGGATAAGCTGATGCATCCTAATTTGTTGTTACTCAATCATGCAAAAACGTTAAACAGATTTGGATAAAACAGATTTGGATAAATATTCTTATTTAATCTGGATTAACATATAGGGTGCTTTTTATTCTGTTACCGTGGCGGTGTAACATCTTGTATCGCTGTATATTCTCAGGTATTATATTTTTTATTTTCCGACGCCGATTTCGATTTTTTTTTTACTTTAGTTGCTTAGTTAACAGTACCATATGTTTTTTTACAAAAGTGCTAACATATAGTGAAGAGCGAGACAAAGAATGACTGAATTATTTTAACCAATGGCGAAACGCAGGTGTTTTAACCGGAACATTGTCATTAAATCGTCAGTTTGCATTGTGTCCTGCATTGAACACAGCCTTTACGGTTTTATTTACAAAATCAATATAAATGAATGTTACTAATAAAATATTTAAATAATGTTCAGTAATTCTAAGATGAACAAAGTTTTCTGTTAAAGTTTGTTTTGTTCATGAGTTTACTAACAAGCTTTATCAATAATTTATGCCAGTATACTTTCAAGGATTTTACAATACCTTATTCTCACATTAACTTATTCAAAGCCATAATGAAAAGGCCAAATTTTGGGTTAAAAAGTTCATTTAGTTGACTATCAATTATTATTTAACTATTGTACGCCTAGTCAAAACTCATGACAGGTAGAGCCACCCAACCCCGGCTTTGCACGGGTGCAATTTTTTCTGCAAATTATATCGCTCTTTCCACTAGTAAAGATCGTATAAAATGATTTTTATAACTGTGAAAAATTATCTAATTGTTGTTGAAAACCGCATCAAAATCTGTTGCGTGGTTTAGGAGTTAGCTGCCATGCAGACAGACGCGGAAAGCGACTTAAAATTATATCTAGGTAAAGATGTAAAGATGTAAGATGTAAAGATTATTAGCATTGGGATTGTAGATACGAATCGATATAGAAGATACTAAGTATTATTTTAAGTATTAGTATGTTACTAAGTGAATGTCTTTGATCATATGTAGTTACTTAGGTACTGTTTTCAGGCATTGAATGTTGTCTGTGAGAAAAAGTTTTGATCAAACAGTAGATAATAAATGGTAGAATACAATGTCCTGAGTCACAATTAAATGATAACGTGGATATATTGCCACCAATCAGCAGAGAGCGCTTGATTCACCACACCCACCGCCGCCATCTTGCGCAAGATGCGCGTGCGCATATTAATTGCTTTATTACCGCATCGAAAAAAGTTTATTAATATTAATGTGAGAGATGTTCTAGCTAATTGAGTGTTGGTTTTTCTTTACAATGGAGCTTTTATTAAGTATGTTTTGTACACCCACACGAGCACAACGGAAGTAAGATAGCAATCGATAGAATGTTATGTCTATATGGATATTTTTATAACAAGTTTTTTTTAAAGAGTCATGTTAGGTACCTAACATACACTTGTATGGAATAGAGCAATGGAGTGTAAACAAGTAGTTAATAGTGTTTGCACAATTACATATACTTTTTGTTCGTATGAAAAAGGTCCCTTCTCTAAGATAATGTAAACATAAATTTCTTGTCCATTTAATATAAGAATAAATTTAGCAAATATTCGCAATTATCTTTTTACACCTGGATGCATAGACATCAAACGTTAGCATCATTATTTCAATATTATGTTCTCGTTATTTAGGCCAATAAACATGTCGAAATATTTGGTTTGTTTTCAAATAATTGGCTCGCTTGAAACATAAAGCAAATAAATACGTATTTAGTTGACTCATTTCTGAATGATTCTTTAACTAAGCTTGTTAGATATTTCCTGTGTAGGCTGACGTTCAAATTGATGGTAGGTGGCTACCGTCGCCTTTAACACAAGTAATGCCACAGGTGTTGCAAGTTCGCTGCTGACCATAGAAGTATTAAGGATAAGGGATAAGGAAGGGATGGGGTAATGTGCTCTGGCACCTATGTGCTATACCACTTGTATTAAGTAAGATGGTTCACTACTACTTTATCCTCAATATTCTAGACACCCGTTGTTTTCTTATAAGTATCTAATATTATACAAGTTGTCATTGTCAAAGTAATCACATCCATTGAAAATCAACATGTCGACACTGTATTCGTTTGTTTGGCTCAGTCATTGTCAACGTTCACAAATGGTTAGCCGTAAAAGTCGACGCGGCTAATTTAGTGTCCCATCACGGGTTTGGATCTTGCTCGGACATCATGTCACGTGGGCGGTGAGATGTTGATTCCAAAGATATGTTCTTTTATAGTCTATCGATGTCTGTATTCTGTATTCACTTTGGAGTTTAATATTATCAATGCGAAAGTATTTGAAAATGTTAGTTACACCTTCAAGGAAAAATAAAGAACGGAGTTTGATAATACTGTATAATTTTGAAAGAACCGCGAAAGAAATCACGAGCTAATAATCTATAGATATAAAAATCAAAATCAATACTATATAAAAATCATTGATAAATAATAAAAAATAAATAGGCCATCACAAAAAACATTCTTGTTTCGTAATTTCAACTGCCAAATTTATTAAATATTAGCGTATACAAAAGCCTGAACAAGAAAATTGTACACAAAAGCCTTCTTCGTTGATCGCTATTTCCATAGTGAAAACCGCATCAAAGTCCGTTGCGTAGTTTAGGAGGAGTTAGCGGATATACAGACAGACTGACAGATACGGACAGCGACTTCATTTTATACCTACTATGTGGGATGGTGAGTTTAATTTTTATGGTGGTGACTTCTACAAAAATATGCTAAGTACTTATGGTAAAATCAGTCCAGAAGTTTTCTTTAGATTAGATGTAATGTCGATTGCCATTACATCTAATTATTAATTATTAAGGTACTCTATGGACTTATGAATTCCGTCACTTGAAAAACTATTAGTCTTTAATGAATTTGCCTAGTCAACGGTGTTATTGTGTTTGTACAAGTCGTATAAGGTATCTAAACTAACAAACCCATATCCCAATGCTCACTTTATCCTATCGGTAGCGTACTAGCAAGCAAGTCAAAGTTTTTGCTTTTACTTTAGGCGACGGTAGCTACCTTACCTATTATCAATGTATTATAAGAAACATACGTACGTATGTTCTATAAGTTTACCTCTAAATAAAAAAAAATGTAGGTACACTGCGACGTTTCAAATCAGAATACGGATTTCTCTGAATTCGAGTTTGTATGTAAAATTCTAAATGTAAAGTTTTGTATTCCGAAGATAGTGCAAAGTGATTTTCGATCAAACCCACGCAATTTTTGGAATGCTACCTTAAAATTTTTGTTCGACTGAATTGAATTTAAATGTCGACGTTTCTTTGTTTTTGTTTTCGCATTATTTTCGTGATAACTACATATTTGAATAATACTTTATTATAATAACATAAATGTCACATGAGTATAAATATTACTATTATCATAATATATACTAATACTATGATAAAGCTGAAGAGTTTTTTTGGTTGAACTAGCGCGTTCAACCAAACAAACTAAAACAACCAGTCGAAATTTGAAAAAAAAAAAAACAGAAAGAAGGCTAAGGGAAAGCCCACATGTGCTTATTTTTGTCATAAATATTTTTTTTAAGAAATAAATAAAACACTTTTGATGAATGAAGTGACAATATGTTTGATTTCTTACAACTTAATTTGGACCGGTTCTATGCAGCATTAAAAGGGGTCTATTTTTATTTGTTGCTCTAATGGATTTTTGTAATGTGATCCAAGAAATTCATGTGGTTTTTTTTACGGCGTTGCACCTATACTAGTACGCGCCTTTAAAATCTTATACCGCACACATTAACTTTAACGTGTCTGATGTTTAAGATAAACCGATATACGAATACATTAATTGCTTTTTTATCATCGATATTGTGTTACTGTTGCTTATAGATTTTCTATGGCTTTAATGTTTAATACCCCGTTTACATATGGCCCATTTCCACGGCCATCAGCCCCTGCTGATGGGAAATAAATAAATAGGTCGCTACTCGCTTCCCTTGCCGTTGCCGTTGCCGCTCGCATTGCCTGGCTATCCCTCAATTGGCGGTTTTTCGTACGGACATCAAAGGGCTGGCAACGCAAGAGCGAGGCTCTCGCTCACTTGCTCTGGAACGCGCGAACGGAATGCAACGCGAGAGGCCATTTCAATGGCCATAATATGCAATATAAACACTCATTGCCCTTGACGTTGCCACAGCAGTATATAGGGAAATAAATACGGCAATGCGAGCAGCAATGTCAATGGGCACATGTAAACGGGGAGTAACTGGCAGAGGAAAGGATAATAATTCAAAAACGGATGGAATCATATCAAATGTTAATATATTATCAATAGTAGCCTATCTATTAGTACAAAGAAAATGTGGATTTTTTTTAAATAGCGTTTTTCTTACTGATTGAAATTAATAAAATTATCAAGGTAATAATTCATAATTCTGAATTGGGACTATTGTTTTATTCAGCCACAGGTAGTTACTGTTGCCAGATGATCTAACCATGAGACCCACTTATATAAGACCGCCGTGCAATAACAGCAAGTGTTTTTAACACCAAACTTCCGACGGAAAAGCGGAATTTGTGAGTGACATTGTGAATTTGACATTTGTGTGTGTATAGTTTGTCCGATTTTTAAGTTTTTGTTTAGTTGTTGTTGAGTTTAATTCTATAAGCATTTCGACCGTGAGCCTACTTGTCACCATTTATTTAAAAAGTAATAAGCCTATTTATTGTATAAATAATATACACATAAATAGTTACACATGATAAAAATCTCAATTTTTCTTAAACAAAATGAAAGCATATTACAAATTGGTAGCCTATTTGTCTTGTTCACTAAATAGAATTACACGGTCGATAATGACAAGTAACTAAACATATTAAACTGAATTTGAACTTTATCTGCTTCATCACAGATGAGAGAATCGAGTGTAGTGTAAAATAAATTAGTTGTGAGGGTCTATGAAGTACAACATTTTAAAACAGTAGGTGGCAAAAGTAATTGAGTATTGTCTTCCGTAGCCGTGGGTGTCTGTGTTTTGAAAGTACTACGTTGATGATCTTTTCATATAATATGTACATCTCTGTTGCTTGTTCAAAGTTTTGTTTATTGATGTGTGATAACAGAAAGACGTTTGGATAAATTCAATGTGTATAGTAGAGAAAAAGATGAATTGTATGTTGAATTCTAAAATTCATTGTCAATAAATATTGATGCAATGTTTCTCAAAAGTAAATATTTCTGAATTGTCATTGCGCTTCATTCAAAATTCAAATTCAATAGAAGGAGAAATAGTACTTATATTATACTACCTATACTAAACATTAATGGTTTTTATATAGAGACCAATCTTTATATAATATATTGGTATAATAATTATATAATTTTTCTATACGTATGTGTTACTAAACTCCTTCTTTACTGCCGGACCGATTTTAATGATTTTTTTGTGTTTGTGTGTCCTGGCTGGATTATTTAGATTCACAATTGACAGATAATTTTTCTTTTCGGGTACTGGCAAGACAACTTTCTCTCTTGTAATGTATAACATATAGTTAAAACCAGACCGTAGTGTATCCTATGATGACTAATGGTGAATTTTACTAAACAGTAATTAAGTATAAATAGTTTTTATGTAATCAGTCACGTAGTTATATATCTATAATCTTTGTCATCAAAAAAGAAAAAAAAAATACCATTCTTTATATTTTTCACCAAATAAACCTAATTATCACTAATTAGGTACCTACTCACTTTTTTCTAATCTTGTTTTTTGTTAACATGTTTGGTTAGCGCTTTTGTGTCTTGTCTTGACGTAAATACGTCTTAGGAATTCTTATTAAGTTGCTAAATAACGAGCTTCTAGTTTCCTTGAGCTAAAACAGAGGGGGCATTCAACCGAGATTTGATTAAAGAAAAAGCATGTATAAAGTAGGTACATACCTACTACTGCTTCTATATATGTAACCTTACATTACATTAACAACAAATACTTAGTATTTTTTTTTACTTGTTTGAACCTTTACAAAAACACGAAATAGTTGTTTGTTCTTTTATTTTGTACTTACTTGACTTGTAGGTAATGTTGATAAGATTTATTTGAAGCAACTATTTTAGAAAGAGACCTTTATCTTAACATTTAGTCAATAGCTGGTGCTAGATATACATATCTATTTGAGCTAATCTCGTTATACTTACATATAATACTCGTTACAATATTATATATTTTTATATATATTTTTTTAATTTAAGTTATTGCTTGCCTTGCTGGCAAGTTATTGCTACTCGTTAACTATATAAAATATATGAATATATAAAATATGTACATGCAATTAAGAAGGATCACGGAGCATATTAGATGGCATGAGGTTGTTTTTTTTTATCTATATGATGGTAGGACCTTCGCCTACTAATATATAAAACGCAAGTGAGCGCAGCACTGTTTACTTCAGTAGGATAAAGGATAAGTGCCTAAGTATGGATAGGGAAATAGACTCTGGGCATCCAACTTCCTGTCATTTCACAGTGTTCTCATGTAAGAGGGTGGTTATTGTCGCCAGACGGACTGCCCTATATATGATGAAACGCAGTAGGTATGTCCTGCCACTACTAAAATGCAGTCCAGTACAGTGAACCACATAACATATTATTACTATTTTATATTTTTAATTTTAAAAAATAAATTAATAATAGAGAGTGACCGTATATGAAATCATTACAGCTTAAATTATGACATTATGTGATTGACAGTTATATTAAAAAATAGTGCTAAATTTACAAAAATCTCACAAAACCAGATTATATTTGAATTAGGGTTTACTATTCAATTTACGCATTTCCCTATAAGTGAATCTTACCAAAATTAAAACAGTTTCGTTATTTATTATTAACGATATAAATTCCCTATGGACGCCATTAATAAGAATAATTAGGATCGTATAACAAGCATGACCAAATTTCTATGCCCACATGTTCAGTAACAAGCAACAGAGCACAACAGAGCACGGTCCACCACACCCCCACAATGCAATTTAACGTGATTGCGTATAATACATTTATTATTTACCCTTGCCATATCTGCTGCAAGATTAAATGGCGACTTGGGCGAAGATTAAATCCAGGATTTTATTCCTATATTGCTGTACATTTCCACCCCCAGAGTTGAGGCAGAAAACTCGAGTATTCATTGCGGGTAGCCAAGTTGCCGCAGTTAGGGATGACGACAAGTCGTTTACTGGCTAATATTAACGTTACATTTTCGTACCAAGTACGACAATTTCGTTGGAACAAATTTTTATTATAAAGTAGTTCCAATTTCATTAAATATTTTAGCGACTCGAAATATTTTATTCTTAAAATCTCGTTTAAAAATAAAAGTCCTGATATTTTTAGAATACTCAAGGCTGGATACCTAGATTAAGTGTAGGTATTATAAAATACATATAAATAAAGGAAATAAAAGAAAAAATGTTGCTTTAAAATAAAGCCAGCGTTGTACTCATGTGATATTTATAGTATTTGATGATTTTTGATAATTTCTATTGTGTTATTTACTTGTTTAAAAAAAATAAGAATTGAAATAAAATTTTTGAATATTACTAGATTGCACCCTCGACAATGAATTTAAAAAATTGTATTTTTTTTTATAAGGAATTCGATTGTAATTATTTATATAATATATAATTTTTTATATAAGTAGTATTCTATATAATTTTACGGTGTTCTTGCTTATAGTTTACTCATCTATTCAATTTTTATTCATTCATGATCTTATTCAACGATTAAGGCCAGGACCAAGCTCAAAACGAAATCAATTTTTACGCACCCACTAACAAAATGGGCGGAACGTAATACCAGTAACAACCAATCATATCCATTCCCGAACAAATGACGCTTGCACAGTGTAATGACGAGATCAGAGATGTTTTAGTACAGTTTAAACTTTAGACTAAGTTTACAACTTCAAAGACTGTCTGCTTTGTTTATTTTTTCAATTGTAATTTTTTCAATAAATTTTATTTAATAAATAAATTTCATATTTAATAAATAATAATTTATTTAAATATTTAATAAATAATACATTAAGTTTACATAATATATTACATAGTTTGCATTAGTTAATACAAAATATTTGTTCAAAGAGCGATGATAGAAAACATTTTTAGTTTCCGCTAATTTAAATAAATAATATATTCACCAATAAATTTATCAGAAGACCCCAAAGGCTTCTCAAAACGATTATGGAGTAAACAGTGTAGCTCCCGATATGACAGAGGATGAAATTGCAAAAGCCAAAGACATTTTCCTCCAAGATTTAAAAATATTGACAAATGATAGAGAGCGTATACAAAAGGAAACTTTTTTACAGAGAGATTGCAGTGATTGGCTAGAGCTGAGAAAGAATATGGTTACTGCATCAAATTTCGGAAGAATTATAAAAAAGAGGAAAGGCACGAACTGCTCCAATTTGGTAAAGACTTTGTTATAGAAAGAAAATTTATCTTATATAGCTTCAATAGCACACGGGATTGAAAATAAAAAGCTTGCAATGGAGCAACTGGCAAAACAAGAAGGAGTTGTCATTGATGCTTGTGGATTATTTATTGATAACAATGTTAGATCGTGTTGTATAAATAAATTAAAAAAAATATTAAAAAAAAGATTCTCAGGGCGCCAGCTACCGAAGAAACCTAAAAATCAGCGGGATTTGTGGAAAAAATGCAAAAAAAAAAAGGATGAGTGCAATCTGGTACCATGCAGGTTTTGTTTTAATTCAAAGTGACCAGTGAAATAAAACGGCAATTTCATATTTATTAATTATATTTTAAACACAGGTAAGATGATTTAGAATTCAGAAAAATCTATTTTCCTTACAATCTTCATGTGAATGGTCCGGCAATTGTCATTATCAATTTCTATGTTTTCTGATAAGCAGCCAGGCTGTAAGTCGGACGTTGTATTACCAGTCGATGTAGCGCCTTTGCTTATTTCGCCATTAATTGAATCTCGTATAGGCAAGCCGCGAGAATACCTTGAATTCACAATTTCTGGTAAAAGGCAGTCCATATAAAAGTTAATCAATTTATGTTCCATTTTATCAAACCAAAATTGGTCATCTCTTGTGATATATTCGACTTTTACGCGTTGATTTTCACCACTCCATATCGCAAACAGACATTTTTTTCTTTGGGTTACATGAAGTTGTCCTTGCACTTGGTAGAACCAATTACTATTGCGATTAATGCAAAAAGTTTTATTTCTTTTATTATACTTATAGATTTGAATTTTATTGTTCATAATAGCATTATCAATTCCTTTTTTATATGCTATTATGGGGCACTTCACCTCCACTATTATGTCATTGCCTATAATACCATCAGGTGTTGCACCTATAAATGGATATTTGTTATCAATAAATAATCCACAAGCATCAATGACAACTCCTTCTTGTTTTGCCAGTTGCTCTATTGCAAGCTTTTCATTTTCAATCCCGTGTGCTATTGAAGCTATATAAGATAAATTTTCTTTGTATAACAAAGTCTTTACCAAATTGGAGCAGTTCGTGCCTTTCCTCCTTTTTATAATTCTTCCGAAATTTGATGCAGTAACCATATTCTTTCTCAGCTCTAGCCAATCACTGCAATCTCTCTGTAAAACAGTTTCCTTTTGTATACGCTCTCTATCATTTGTCAATATTTTTAAATCTTGGAGGAAAATGTCTTTGGCTTTCGCAATTTCATCCTCTGTCATATCGGGAGCTACACTGTTTACTCTATAATCGTTTTGAGAAGCCTTTGGGGTCTTCTGGTGAATTCTATTTTTTTTAAAAGGATTTCTTCGATTCCATTCTCGTTTTAAATTGCGTCTCTCCTCCATTTTCTTTAAACTGTTTCTTGGACTTCTCCCAAGACATCGTTTCTGCAAGGTATATTTGGGAAGTTTATTATTATATGAAACGACAGCAGCCGCACATCTTCCTTGGTAGGCACGTCTTCTAGTAAAACAAATTCTTTTGCCACCAACGATCTTGGCAACAACACTATTAAATCCTTCAGCCGCGTTGGTATCCACGTCTTCAATCAAACTTCGGCATTTTGTAGCTACGGTACCAATAATTACTTTTAGTCGAAACCAAAAAGTTGAATGGGTCAGTTCTGTGGCACTCGTCAAAACCTTTTCTTTATTACAATAGTAATTTTTACAGTTGCAATGATTGCCGAAGACGTGTAATATAGAATTTTGGATATCTGCATGTAAGTATTGTATCGCTTGTGCAGTTGCAATAGGGCCGTCCAGTAGAAGTTTTTTATGTTCTTTGACTGATTGTATTATTACTTTTCTTATACCCATTACTTTTTGGTCCGTAAGTAATTTTCTGTAAGCTAAAGGATATTTTACTTCTTTTGTAATTGCGCGTAATTTGTTACACAAATTACGAAGTATATGATTTCTGCATTCAAGTTTGACAACTGTTAAGTTAGGATACGGATTAGCAGCTAGAATTTTGGCATATGTAGCCGAGTCTCCATCTGCAATAAGTCTGCCGTATATGATGTCATACATCTCAACAGAATTTTTAAACCCCTCACAAATGATTTCAGCTTCCATGCCCGTCGAAGATCCATCATAATTTTTATAACAGAGGTGTTGTTTTGGAGTCAAATCTTTCTTGTGAGCCTGAGCACAAATAATGCAGTATTTGTTTTTAACAGCCATGTACAAGACTTCTCGGAATCTTCGTCCAATTATTACAGCGGCACCAGAAAGAGCCCTATAATTATTGAAGTAAGATCTAGTTGACCAACATCCATCAGCGTACACATCTATTACTGCAATGCCGTTTCTTTCTCTTCCCTCCGCCAAGGCTGCTTGTCGTTCTCGTTCAGCGGCAGCTTCCATCTCTTCAGCAGCAGTGACTTCCCATTCATCGAACAGTTTTTCCTGTACTTTTGAATAAAATCTTTCACTAAAGATGGGAACATTCATAGAAGTTGTTATCTCCTCAAACTGAGAATAAGCTATACCAGATGATATTACTCCTATTACTGCGCCAAAATTCGTGTCGACATTTTCAGTACTTTTTGGATCTTCAGAGTCGACATAAAAAACAGACCCACACATATTGCATTTTATCTTAAATTTGGATATCAATCCTACCTTCTTTTCGCCCACTAATGTCATACATTCTAAACCTAAATTAAATAGAGAGCTATGGTTTGCAATTTCTTTCAATTTATTAAAAAAATACGACATATCTATTATTCTTCTCCCCGTAACTTGATAGTTGTGTTCATTTTCAATTTCTTCAGTGGTATTCCTGTAACAAGCAATTATACATAAAGATCTGTTAAATATTAAAACAGTGCTAAAATCCAATAACAATTTATAAGTATCTTAACTTACAAAAGAGACTCAGTTTGTTCCATTGGAGATAATTCTATTATTGGAGAAATCTCGTCTTTCAGCGTTGTGTCGTTACTCGTCCTAAAATAATGAAAATGCTTTTAATGACATATGATAACATAACATACATCTTACAGTATTAACTTGTTTTTTTTTTTAATATTTAGATTAAATTGTTATGAAAGTGTCCCGGTGCCGGCACAACACAGTCATAGTTAAAAATACCTATAATCATTATTAAAAATACCTATAACTTACTCATAATGTTTTTCAGCCACTGTTCCAACGGTCTTTTCAAGTAAGTCCATCGTCGATCCATCACAAGATTTAAGTCTTTTTGCTGATCTATAAAACATATATAAAATTATTAATAATTATGAATAAAAGCAATACCCAATCATTAGTAAAGAAAGAAAAATATTAAAAAATTTACACTGAGTCTCTGCACCTTACATTACTCTGCCGAATCACGAATTCACAAAACACAAGTCAACTGTATTCTCGCAAATTGAACCTTATAATTAAGTTAATAGAGTGCATCGAGCGAGACCTTATTGAGTTTTACGTTTTATGGAGTAATTTTTATTAATGTAGTTTAATTATAGCACAAATATGTTAAACACCCCATTTTAAATAATCTTTGGTACTAGGTCACTTTTTAAAAGATAACTTTCATAGAGAAAATTGCTCACCCGAACATTCCGTCATTGGTCGTATTTTTTTTCTTTTCCTTGTCATTTCTTTGCGTAATACTTTATAATTCTTGTTACCCATTCTCTTCTTCACCAATTCAGTCACTAATAACACCAAATTATAGCACCAAAACGTACACAAATTTCACTACACAGAGCGTCCGGGAACGACCTCACTGCTTGAACGGCCGACGCCGACTGAATACAATTGGGAAACGATAACTAAACGTGTACACTGTGTATTTTGGTTCAAAATTGCAAAGCAAATTTTTATGGCTTCTCGGAGACAACGGAACAGATTTACATTTGTAAGGTTTTTCTTAAATATTGTGTAAAATATGAAAAAAGAAATAAAAGTAGCCGATTCAAATTTTGGTGTAGAACGTAAGTTAATTAATGAGCCTAAAAACAAAAGTAGTTGTTACGGAAAATTTTTAGTACTGTGAACAGTAAGTTTTTTTTAGCAGTGTTTTACTAATTTTTTTTCTCAGAAAATGGATTTGTTTTTATAAATCTGCCCGATTCAAAATTTTTTCAATATAGTCTATTATGCACTGTATTTTTATCTAACTTATGATTTTACTCTAAGAAGTCAAACTAGGCGACTAAAATAACACTTTTCTGCTAAGTCCTCGCCTTAACAAGATTTAACACAACAATCATATTTTTTTCGATTATTTGCTATAACTGATATTTTATTCGTATTATTATAATAATAAAAATGTAAGTAAGTATATTATTTATCACAATATAGATATGAAAAGTCGTGCCTTAAATACGAAAATGTGACTGAATAAGATTAAATAAAATAGGTAATTAACATCATCTGAGCAAATTACCAAAAGTTATCGAAGACTTGTCTACTCGTGTTACAATACCAAAATAATATTCCCAAACACTTTGACCTTATTTTTTCATTAGTTTATTAGCATTGTTGGTTCAGTAAAATATAATCGTATTTCGGCAACCCTACGAACTGCAAACCAAGATTTATATGGAGGTCGTGGTTATTTATACCGACCAGCCTTATTTTTATTCCCTGTGTGATATTTTTAATGAGGCAACTGAATGGCCGCTGCACCTTTTATTAAGTTTTAAAAGCATTAGGCGGGCGGGGTCCGAATAGCCGGAATTCACTACTACAGATAGCTTGTTTAAAGGCTGCCTTTATTAGATTTTTCATTTAACATTACTAAAACTGAGGAAACAATGTGCATTCAAATGTAGTATTAAAAGTTGTAAGACCGCTCAGCTCACAAACAACCCTTTAGAAACGTACTGTTTATATAGGACTTTAAAAGTGTTATTTGTTTAATACTATGTACTTATTACATAGTATAAATTGAAGTCCGCGTCTGTGTATGGCAGCTAACTCCTCCTAAACCACTGTTAACCGATTTTTTCACTATCAGGTAATAAAGTTTCAGGGAAATTTTATATTAATGATAAAACTTAATTAAGTTTATATGTATTTTGCAAACAAGTTGACAAAAATAATTTTTAATTGCTTATACGTAGGCTAAACCGTAAGAGATACGAGTACATAAATATGATGTAAGTATATACTAGAGAATTGTAGTTCTTCTAAAATTCTAAATAAAACTCCACAATGGCATACCTTTATCTGTTACGGTTGACTCACAGTACTATTAAAAAACTATTAAAAAAAAAAAACAGACTTATTAATGTAAATTTGAACCCCAATCATAGTTAATCGATGTACTAGTAGATAATGATGAATACAATCCAAAACAGGTTTTTTGTTTTAAAATATAATGAAGGTTGTGATGAACCCATAATTGGGCCTCACATGGATCGCACTATGCAAATGCAGCAATTAGGGTAATAAAGAGCGTAGTCGACCCCTGCTGGGTTAACGATGGCTTAACAAATTTGCTCGCGCGTCTGTTCGCATTAATTCGTTAAGATTTTATTTACGAACTGAGAAAGAATTAATGTTTGATGTAGAAAAATCTATCTAAAAAAAGAAAAGTCACTTTATACCCTGGTAATATCGTTTGTCGGAAAGTATATTAATTAACCTACTTATTTACTTACTTCCGACATGCTTCCGACTTACTTACTAATAAATTATTGTAGTGTAAGTAAAAATCATATTATGAACATTTATGTTCTATTTTGAACAGTAGTAATTCAATGTACTGATTTTGTTAAATTTTGTCACAACATTACTTATATTTATTTAAAATTAAAAAATAATAATTAATATTAACATTATTTTATAAAATTAATTATTCCATACAAATGGTACATTAAGAAAAAGTCAGTTAACGTGTGAAACAGGTTTGAAATTTAATAGAAATGCATTTAAAATATGTATTGTATAATAGCTGGTGCCCGCCACTTCGTAGGCGGTGAAGTTCGTTTTTAAAAATTCTACATTGGAACCGGTGAAAACCGCATTCAAATCGGTAGAGCCGTTTCTGAAATTAGCGTGCACAAACGCATAGACAAATAGACAAAAATTCTATACACTATTTTTTTGATCTCGATAACATGAGTATGACGTGTACAATTTTTTTTTTTTTTTAATAATATTTAATTTATAGACACGGCTCCTTTACGAATTTATTAATTAACGATTTACATTAGATTTCCTTTTAGGGAAACATGCTTAGAAAACTTTTTTTTTTTAATTAATAATGTTTAAGGCTGTGTAAATTTTTTTCAGACGATGGTCGGACATTTTACTAAATGAAATACAGTTTGTACCTAGGTATACTAATACTTATTCAACAGTAAATCACAATCTACAAGCAATAAAGTAGGTCATATACCTACACTATTAATTTGACAAGTTTACTGAGTAACTTGCTTGCTCAGAATCACCAATCACTATTGATAAAATTGATCAGGCACAAATAAAATGCATGAATGTGAAACAACTTGCGGAGGCTGTCATAAAGCTATAGACTCGAGGCAATTTATGAAATGTCATCTGTGCAAGTGCGGATATCACTATCAATGTCTTAACATGGTCAAGAAACAATTTCTGGCTTTGACTTCCGACTGTCGTGAGTCGTGGACATGCCCGTCCTGTAACAATATCTCTCGACGTCAGAAATCGGCCGAACGCTTTGCGATGCGCCGTGAACTTGAGTCACCTATGTCTGAATCGATCAATATGTCCTATGAACCCACCGATTTTGTTAACTTATGCGTGCCTTCGAATGCTCAGTTGGCTGATGACACTGTGACCATGGACAAAATCAGCACCCTCCTGGATGACAAACTAAGTGCCTCGTTGACTGCTTTGATGGAGAATTTTCGGGTTGCCTTAAAAGAAGACATCTTAAATATGATCAGGCACGAAATTCAATCGGAGGTTCAGACACTAAAGAACGAATTCACAAGAACAACCGATTTCATCTGCGCTGAACAGAGTACGCTTAAACAGGCTATTGAGTCGAAGAATAATATTATTAAGAATTTGGAAACTGAGAATATTCGTCTTCAGTCGGATTTAAACAAGCTGAACAATAGATTATGCTCTGTGGAGAAAATATCACGCAGTTGTAACGTTGAATTGCAATCTGTTTCTGAATCCCGAAACGAGAATGTTGTCAGTCTATTTAAGAAATTATGTGATACAGTGAATTTGCAGATTGCTGACGTCAATATACTTGCTTGTCGCAGAGTTGCTAAAATGAATGCTTCTTCCTCTAGACCACGTAATATACTAATCTCATTAGCCAGTTCCCGACTTCGTGATGAGGTGCTATCTGCTGTGCATCGATACAACAAAACTCACGTTAATGATGCACTCAATACGTCCCACTTGGGTTTGGGCGGTAATATACGCAGGATCTTTGTATCGGAACATCTTTCTCTCGAGCAGAAATCTCTTCATGCGGCGACAAGGCTCGAGGCTAAGGCTAAGAATTACAAACATGTATGGGTGAAGTACGGACTAATATATGTGCGCAAAGATGAATCCGCCAGAGCGATCATGGTTAAAAATATACAAACTTTGAATGGACTGTAACAGACTTTTAATTACTATAAGATCTTTTGTGTTTTTGTTGCTTGGTCTTGCAATTTATTTTAATTTTAATCACAAATCATGACCACTATTTTCTATCAAAACTTAGGAAGAGCCAAATCTAAAACTACAGAAATCCATTTAAACTTGCTTAGTTCAGACTTTGATATTATTTGTTTAATTGAAACTAACTTTGATGCCAGTGTCTATGACAGAGAAGCAATTGATGAGCGGTACAATGTTTTTAGAAGGGATCGTCATGACACCTCATCAATTAAAACCGCTGGTGGAGGAATTCTTATTGCAACTAAAAAACACCTCAATGTAACCCGTCTGCTGTCCTACGAATCGAAGGTTGAGGATCTCTGGTTGGCTATTGATGGTGACAACCGTACTCTCATTCTATGCCTTTGTTACCTACCGCCTGACCTGCCGATTGTTGACGTAGCCTCCTTTCACTACAACTGTCAGAAGGTAATTCTCGACTCGTCATCCAATGTTGACTTTGTGGTTCTTGGTGATTTCAACACACCAAATATTACCTGGGTAAGTGTCGATAGTTCTAATATCATGACTCCCTCTAATCCACGAGACAGGAGAGCTATTCTCCTCGTCGAAACGTTGAATATATGTAATTTAGCGCAATTTAATCATATACCTAACCTCAATGACCGTTACCTAGATCTCGTACTCGCCAGTCTCCGATCGATTTCCATATCTATTGCTGATCCAGTATGTAACCTCGATAAGCATCACTTGGCTTACTTGATCGATATTCCTGAACTGAAGTGCGTCAAATCTGTTAAACCCAACATTTCAAAACGACTCAATTTCTACAAATGTAACTTCGATAAAATTAAACAGGAACTGAAACAGATTAACTGGTATGACCTTTTGCTTGGTGAAGATGTTGATGAATTAACTACAATTTTTTACAGTGAGTTAAATCGTGTAATTCATAAACACACACCTATATCTAAAAAAACACTTAAATATCCTATATGGTACAGTACGGCTCTTGTTAGATGTATTGAGGAAAAAAATAAATACCACAAACTTTATAAGAAATATGGCAACCCTCGTGACTACGATACATATTCTTTACTTCGCACTAGATGCAAGACTCTCCAGCGTCAATGTCACAAAAATTACATATCATCTGTAGAGGACTCCTTACATGACAATATAAAAACATTTTGGACGTACATAAATGGCAGAAAGGATAGGGTCTCCATACCTCTAAAAATGCACTATAATGAAAAGTTGTCCTCTGAAGCCTTTGACACATGTGAACTTTTTTCCGAGTACTTCAGTTCTGTTGTTGGTGAGGTTCATTCGGACACAAACCTTCCATTGCCAAATATAAATGTTATGTTTGCTGATACACTTTCCAACTTTGAAGTTGACAAGGACACGGTCTTAGCTAAACTCAGTAAACTTAATATATACAAAGGTGCCGGCCCTGATGGTATACCCCCTATTGTCTATAAAACGTGTGCTCGTGAACTATGTGTACCGCTAACATTTCTGTACAAAATATCCATTAAAACGGGTGTTTTCCCGGCATGCTGGAAATCGGCTTATGTAATACCAATCTTCAAAAACGGTGATAAATCTAGCTGCTCAAATTATAGACCTATCAGTATCCTGTCCTGCCCGGCTAAGGTACTCGAATCTATTGCTTATGCACCGATATATAGCCATTTTAAGCAATTCTTGTCAGAAAGGCAGCACGGTTTTGTTAAAAACAGGTCCACATTGACTAATTTGCTTGAATATAAAAATTATCTATGTGGTGTATTCGCTGCTGGGGGTCAAGTTGATGCTATTTACACCGATTTCAGCAAGGCTTTCGATAGAGTTAATCATATTCTGCTTGAGCACAAATTGGAACAGTATGGCTTTCACGGTAATCTCTTACGCTGGATTGCATCTTATCTAAGTAACAGAAGCCAGTTAGTTGCGTTGAAAGGTTTTGTTTCATCGCCCAAACCGGTCCTCTCCGGAGTGCCCCAAGGATCACTGTTGGGACCACTTTTATTTGTCATTTTCATAAATGATCTGGTTGGACATTTTCAATCTTCCTGTCTCCTTTACGCTGATGATCTGAAACTGTTTACGTCTATTAATAACCAGAATGACTGTGTTACTCTTCAGAGGGATCTTGATGTTTTGGCCGATTGGTGCATGGCAAACAGGATGGCCCTGAATGTTGATAAATGTCAAATTATCACATTTACAAGTAAATTTCACAGAATTAAAAGTAATTATCATATTCAAGATTATGCATTGAGACGCGTATTTGTGATTAGAGATTTAGGCATTCTCTTTGACGAAAAACTTACATTTAGAGATCATTATGATTACATTGTCAGTAGATGCAACAAATTATTAGGCTTTGTCATAAGGTCCACTAAGCAATTCAAAAAGCCAGCTTCCACTCTTTCCTTGTTTTGTGCTTTGGTGAGAAGTGTTCTGGAGTACTGCTGCCCAGTTTGGTCTCCCTTCTATGCTATTCACATTAATAGGATTGAGTCCCTGCAGAAAAAACTTCTAAAAATAATTTCATATAGAAATGGACTGGGTCGTACACTCAACAAATATACTGATCGCCTTCGGAGTTTTGGTTTGTTATCTCTGGAAGATCGGCGAAGGAGGTATGATATCATTTGTCTTCATAAAATATTACACTCATCCTGGGATTGTCCGAGTCTTCTCTCCGCGATTAAGATCAAAATTAAATATAGATCACGTTCTCCCCATGCTGGTCCCTTTTCCATTGAAGCATATAAAAACAACACATCCTATTATAATCCCTTGGTCAGGATGTGTCGAAGTTATAATGATATGGTAATCGGGTGTGTGGACGTTTTTGATATATTTGACAGCAGGTTTTCTCGTGTCAAAAATAGATTAAGACTGATATTTAAATAGAAAATAAGAAAATGTTATTAATTAAGAACTAATTAAGTAGTTAAGACATGTATTAATAACCATTAGTAGTTAAGTTAATTTAAACATGTTAAGTACACTGTTTAGGAGTGCAATTTAGATTAGTCAATACACTTGTTATTTATAATTATCATGTATATAATTGTATTCTGTTTGTGTACTTCATCAAATAAATAAATAAATAGTAAGCGATCTCCCTGACTCGGTCACGTTTTAAAGACGCTGCAACGAAGTTCCGTAGGAGCATCCCTATATCTCTTATCTGAGTTAAAACGACCTAAATATTTGATGAAGCTAACAGGATCAAGTGAGATGGGAACGTATACATTAAGTTAAGTGAATCAAATACTCACCCAGTTTGAGATGATTTTTTAAGATTCATAACACATAGCGATCAATAGATGAAAAAGCAGAAGTAAGTAAAGATAAACTTGACATTATGTAGCAAAAGAGCAGTAAGTAATTATATTTAACCTCATCTATTTCTTCTATACTTAGTATAAAACTAGCTGGCGCCCGCCACTTCGTCCGCGTTCAATATAAAAAATAAATGAGCAATATAACGTCGGACATCCTTATTACTATTATACTTTTACCAGGCATTTGTTTTCTTAATTTAGATGATCCCTCGGGAACGGTACTTTTTTTTCTGGGTCGCTGACAACGTGTATGTAAAATTTCATTATAAACGGTTGAGTAACTAAGGCGTGAAAATGTAACAGACAAACAGACAGACAGAGTCACTTTCACATTTGTAATATTAGTATAGTAAAAATAAGGATAATGTCGCTCTCCGCCTTAGTCTGTTTCACCGCTAACTTTAAAACATTAAACTTTAAACCAACAGATTTTGGTAAGGTTTTCACTAATGGAAAGAGCAATAAACGAGGAATGTTTGTTTATATAAATTCCAGAAAAAGTTGCATTTGTGCGAAGCCGGGCGAGGTTCGCTAGTTTATTAAAAGAACGAAAAAAACCTCTAAGAATATGATGTTTTAAAAAGTTGGTGTGGAAAGCAAGACCGCTATCAATATTCATAACTAACGTATTGTCTCAAGAGAAATGAATATAGTAGTTAATGTCGTGGTGTAAATTGTAAAATAATGTTTTAAAAATACTCTAGTCATAATAATATGTTGATTATATTACTTGATGTTATAGCACAGAGATGGCAATGCTTTATAAATTGCGTGCCATTTTACCTTAACAAAATGTTTAATTAAACTGTGACGTGCTCCGTGAAACATTAAGTTCATGGCAAAATAAGTAATAAAAACATTACAAGTCATAAATTTTTATTTTATTACTAAAAATAAAATTTAACCCATTTATTCCGCGCCCAGTGAGCTCCCTGTCAGAATTTCAAACCATCTCGACACGAACTACCTATAATAAAATAAAAAAGCCTTTTATTCCATGCATTATTTTGTACAATTTTAACTTATTTTTAATAGGTTAGTATAAGCCTGTTAGTTTCTTTATAACGAACTACCTATATCTATATAATAAAAACTCTTGCTTGAATAAAGCCCATTGTTCTATTTCTTCATAATCTACTAAGGTCAGCACCGCACTTTTTTTCTAGTGTCTCATGTTAGTGAGGGAAAGTATTCCAGGTTAAAGAATATAATATCTCTGATAAGATTATTATACTGTATGGCTGAACTGTTTAAATAACAATCAATAAAATCTACATTTACATATATTATTTATGGTTGAAGGAAATTTTTATGAAAAGAAAAATACTAAGTTCATTTGAGCATTTTTTTTTCATAATATTGTTTCTTATATTAGGCGAAAATTTGCTAAATATTAAGAAAAACGTACAGATACTTCTGTACGTTTATATTGTGGCGTTGTTTCTGAGGCGAAGCCAGCCAATAAACAAAGCCCGCCTCAAGTGAAGTAACCGCTTTCGAAGAGCTCTTACTTACCGCACGCTCATAAATTTCAGTTTGCAACTTGCACCGTAACATTCGATCAATAAGTGTTTTGTATCGGTTCTATATTTGCAAGCTAATACGCCACATCAAAACTTTGAAGCCTGTCTTCCGAGCCAATATAGCGTCACGAGTTTGTTCGTCAATTTCATTTTAAAACGACATAAAAGGTTAAAAGCATCATCATAATCCACTCTCTCTCACGTAGCGTTAAGTCACGTTTTCCTTTAATCTTATAAAGGTGATTGAGTAGGGAGTAAAACTAAATGCAACGTTGCACTGGTGCCAATAAGGTTGAACCACGTGCATAAGGTTACACGAGGTAAATCAGATCACGTTAACTTGAAGTCTTACATTTAAACTGCACCTTATGAAATAATTAGCAAAACGTACAGCAACAATTCAATGAGAAATACGCTAACTAACGATTCGTTAATGATGATGATGTATTATGAGAACGCAATATTCATTTATCACATTTAATTTATGTGAAGGTCGACAGACAGGCTATAACATATTTTGATGTTAGGTCTCTACTGTTATCTAGTACCTAACACAATCCCATAGGGGCCATAAATAGTTACCAAAAAAAACCGCATGCGTGCTGTTATTTCACGGTTTTTTGTGCTACCACCAGGCGGTTTGCTCAGTTTATGATTGCGAAATGTAGTGTAGCGTTCCTACGATTTAATACTTGTAAGATGTAATTTAGAAGAGTAGAATAAAACACTAATGACAAAAGCAGTTAAAATAAATATTAATAATTAAATTAAAATAAAAAATAAAACATTAAGCAGGCCAAAGGTCAAAGAGATTTTTGATATTAAGGCAAATCGCTCTCTTAGAGAAGATCACATTGAAGTAACAGTATTTTTGTTCCGAGGATGCCATTTCAATCTTAAAATAAAAATAATAATAAAAAAAATAATATAGACAAAAATACGAAACAAAACATTACATTTTTTGTTGTTCTGTATTTGATGTTTTCATCAGACGTTAAGAATACATTATAATATTACTTAATAAGACCGTGACTTGAACTAATAAAGGTAACAATTTCGTTATAAATCAAGATCTAATTCAGTACCACATTAAATAACAATATATTCTTAGAGGGATTAAAAAAGTATCAGTCTCTTTGAACTATTTTGAAAGCGCGGGTGGTCAACGATTTGATTCATTATATCTGTAGGTGGGCTCTTGAACTTTGGTTGAAATGACCCATAATTCCCTTGTTAAGGCTCAAGGGAAATAACTCGCACTGACGTATTAATCTAGAGTCATAAATATTAAAAAAAAAGACTGGTTAGGGTAAACACAACTTGGTTTCAAGGTTAGCCGTAAATTTTATATCGACTCGTTTAATGCAACCTCGTATCCATGGGAAGCATCTTTTAGCAATTTTTTTAAAAGTATAATTTGTGGGATACAGATAATTTATTACCACATTATATATTTAATTAGTACAAGAATATATGTATGGATGTTGGTATCTATACCTACTATCATTTTATACATTTTTTGTCTGATACGATGTCCCGATGGCGTTGCTTGTGTTATAGGTGACGGTAGCCATCGTGGGACCGTCAGCCTGTCTGTCGACCTTAACATACACAAAAAAATCAATCAATCAATCCATTTAAGTTCAAAAGTCGAGACAAATGTAAGTCTAATTTTGATGAAATAAAGTTCATATTAACCAATCAAGTTATTGTCTACTTAATTTCTTTGTAAACAATGTATAAATATAGACGACCATACGTACAATATTGCAATCTCAATTTTATAAAGTGGATACTACCCAATAAATTACACCACTGGTCAAGAGTTAGATCGTATTTATGAATTATTATAAAACTTAAAGTAGGTTACGCCGTCACATCGGGGTCGAGAGTATCAAATGCTTAATTAAAATTTATAGGGATGATTCGTTCAATATAGTGTACTGCTTTTGTTCTGGTAATATTACCTTATAATAATGTAGAGGGGGAAAGGAACGTTGGTAACGTATACGGCTTATCGAGTTTGGATTAGAAATATAATATTTTTTAAAGCACTAGGTGTGCCCGCGACTTCGTAGTTCGTTTTTTGAAAATTTCTTTCTCCGATATTTTTTTTTTTTTTTAATTATCTACTTAAATAATTTTATACAGACATATCTAATGTCTAGTTTGAAATAAACGTCCACCTTTGATTCACTCAACCGGTCCAATTTCTATTTTGTGATTACTTGTTAAACTCTCAAAATATATCACGTTTGTTTCCAATAGTATAGATCTTAACTAAAACAGCGATGTAAGTAATGAAAAATTTTTTGTGGTAAATATCCTTAAACTCAAGTCGAAGTCTATTTGTGTTTAACCGCGTGCGTCGTTTCAACTCGCGGAGAATCCCGACAAAATTTTGACATCGTAATTACAAGCTACTGCAACAGTGCTAAATCTGGCTCTGTAATGATTTGAAAACATCGTATGATGTATTTTTGTAACATTTTCTTAGTTAATAATGTTGTTTATATTTGAACAAAAATTGAAAAACGGCAAGCTATCAGTTAACTCGACTGTAGATTAGACTACCGTTGTTCTAAAACGCTAGTAGTAGGGACAGAAAAAAAAATGCGTTTTGCGTTACTGCATATGAGTTAGTAACCACCCCCTTACAGAAGACTAGTTATATATGAAAACTTTCCTCGTTTAACGCTCTTTCCATTAATGAAAATTCGTTGCGTAATTTTAAAATTCTAAGCATACATACAGAGGGGACAGACGGCGGGAAACGACTTTATTTCATACTATATAAAGATTCATAAAATAAAAACCAGTGCTGTGTCCACTTCACTTACAGGTCCTCCTACGTTACCCATTGAAATAACATTCGTCCAGTCCACTTATATCAGATTTCTTATTGTTCCTCATTCGTTCCATCAACGTTTGTTCTACGCTCCCTTTATGTTTTCTTGTGGACTCGGAACCTCTATTTACTTTTCCGGATAGTGGACCATTGTACTTTTCTTACTCTATTTTTGTCTCTATAGTGATAATTTGATATTTGCTCAAAACGTGTCGATATTTCGTTACCGATTTTCCCAACACATTTACTTTGTACCTACTTATAAAAGTATCGAGGAAAGCGACGGAATAACTGTTTTGTTTTTTAGTTTTTATCTGTTACTGTTTACATCTAGTATATAGTATACGACGCAATACACATAAATATGAACATTTTATAAAAAATAGAAAGTCAGATACTCTATTGTGGTCTGGGTTCTTTATGTCACTTAGAATATTTTTAATACTTCTTGAAATTATTTAAAATGTTAATTAAGTAAATTGTAGATTCACGATAATTTTGAGTAGTAGAATTTATAAATCACATGACAAAAAGACAAAAGATAATAACATTTTATCACAAAAGCTAGTTTATAGTGTCCGTTTGGAGCAATTTATTTAAACCTATTTAATTACATGACTTTACATTTACTTTACATTAAATTTATTTAATTACATGATATAAAAATTAGGGTTTTGCTTAATTAGTTTTAACGCTTAATATATCAGAGCTAAACATAATTTTTGGGTACTAAATTATAAATTGTAATTTAATTTATTTATACCGTGAACTATCAGACGTAACCGTCGCTTTAACGCGTACGCATCTTACATACAAAACTGTTGTTTTCTATGGACAAAAGCTGAACTTAGTTGAATAAATGTAGTTACTTCTTTACATGGTCTTATTATATTTATCAATACTAATAATAAATCTGTAAGGGTCGGTCAAGGAGTAAGTTACTTTGTTTTCAGAGATATCGTGTTTATATGCTCTATACATGATACTGAAACTAAATTGACGATTTTTTGAGTTTTTTTCTATATGTATGTATGTTCCTCCATAACTCTGAAACGAATTAACTGATTTTCATGAAACTTGGTAGATAAACATTTGGACGTACGGGACACAGGATAGGCTACTTAATATTTTTCAACGCGTCCAAATCCTGGTTAACAGCTATTATTATAATAAAAATTCGCGACTAATAGAAGCAGAATTGTATAAGTGTAATCAAAATCTTCTAGCGAAACGCGAATTGAGCTGGATATTTCTCGAATAGACCATATTGGTAATAGATAGTGGTATGTTTATTTTCAGTATATTTATTTTCTACTGTGGTTCGCAAAACTGAGTATTTTTGCATTTTTAGATATACACCAGTACATTCCGGACTTCATTAATGCATATTTATTGTTGGTATTACAACTGCGGAATGGTTTTTCGATACAACTGGAAAAATACCAAAGGGGTTCATTTACATACGTTCGTTTGCTTTGCACGGATTTAATGGACTCATAAACCAGAACTTGTATAGAGTTTTATTTGAAACAATTTTTTGTTTATTTCGCGATTTTAAATAGAATTCAATTCTTAGTTAAAGTTTGATAATCAAAAGTGACAAAAATATATGAAGACTTTAATAGTATAATAAGAGTAAATGCTTATAAAAAAAAATTACAGTAGCTAAACTTTATTTTAATATGATTATACTTATTATTCATTATGTAATATACTCATACCTTTTTTAAATTATTATTTTTATTGCTAGGTTATTTATGTCATTTTTTGGGCAATTAACTGGCTTGTAAAACAACCTTAAAGAAGTTTAATAATCAATCAATCAATATTTTTTTAATAATAAATCTGTAAGTGTAGGTATTGTATGTATGTATGTATGTATGTATGTATGTATGTTCCTCCATAACTCTTAAACGAATTAATTGATTTTCATGAAACTCGGTAGATAAACATTTAGACGTACAGGACACAGGATAGGCTACTTTTTTTTTTCAACGCGGACGAAGTCGCGGGCGCCAGCTAGTACTAAAATATAATAAAATATCACCGGATACAAGTATCCCAAAATGTTCTTTTCTTGATAAATTTTCTTAATATCTTAAGAAGATTTCTAAAGAATCTATTATCAACCATATATATATATATATCTGGTATCTCTTTCTTACGCATTGTACTAACACTGAAGCTTATTTTCTGGTGGTTTCTGGTTGATAATAGATTCTTTAGAAATCTTCTTAAGATATTAAGAAAATTTATCAAGAAAAGAACATTTTGGGATATATATATATATATATATCCCAAAATGTTCTTTATACTAAGTATATATATATATACTTTTGAGTATATATATATACTCAAAAGAAAAGGAAATGATACAACAGAAGACGATAAATAAAATATGTATTATCGTAATAGATTTTTTATCGTCCTTTGTCCGTAAAATTCAATTTACTGTAATAGAGCTTACCTATCGCTTTAATACCTTGAAGTAGGTACCAGACACGTTAACAATGCCATTTCGAAAATGACTCCCCGTTATCGAAACAGTATGCAGTCCATTATTCTGTCTTACGAGCCGCTTAATGAAATCGGTCATTATATAAAGTGCTAGTGAAACATCGACTTACACATGAAAACAGTTAACAAATCCTTTAAATTTATCTAAGGTTTAGTGAATGTAAAAATGAAGAATACATTTTTATATAAAGAATGTTGCATTATGTAGGTCTTAACATTTTTTAAAAGAAGAGGGCAGTAAACTTATGTGTTTTTTTGTTTATATGCGTGGTCTCGAACACATTCTTCTGTTCATACCTTGTCCTTGCCATATAACTCTTAGGAGTCGTCAATATACTGTTACCTATAACATCATCTTCATTATAGTATACCGTAGGAAGTCCATTGCTGGGCATAGGCCTCCCCAATAGCTTTCCATTGAGACCGGTCAGAAGCAGTGTCAACCCGCGGCCTTACATTCAGTCGTCTGTCTGTCTTGCAAATAGACCAGATGTTTTCTTTATTCCTAGTTAGCATTAACTTACTTGCATCATCCACAGACTTCTCCTTAAATAATTAGATACTTCATTAAATATATTAATTAAAAACTTATTTAAATGATACTAAAACTACATAAAGACAGACTTCGCTTTTGCCTTCATTAAATTTATTTATGCTTTAATAGTAAGATTAGATATATTAAAAATTAATAACTATGTCATCTGTATGACATAGTTATTCAATTTTAATTACGGTCATCGGATGTAGGTATAAAGATATCAAGAATCCAGGAAAAGCTGAATGACTAACAGCGATAAGTTATCTAGTGACGCACTGTATTGTTTTTGTTGGCTTACATTTAGATTAGGACAGACGCATTATCGTTAGTGCATTATCGTCATTGTTGTAGGTTTTTAAACGGAATTTTGTAACAACGTACAATGCTAAGTGCTCTTTAGATTTGTTAGAAGTTAAATTTAAACGGATTTTTTTATATTCTGACAATCCTATGTTGTAAGTAGGTGCTCTGTTTTTTGAACACTTAGATATGTATATGCAATTTCTTTGTTCAACTTAATTAATATAGTAGGTTAAAATTAATATACACAACAAAAGTCCAATAACTAAAATATTATTTTACACAAAAGATTTTTACCAATATGTAAGGTAAGGGTGCTCAAGTCGTACCCCCTAAGGAAATTACACTGTAATATTTACTGCAATTAAAATAAAACAAAATCTTTAACAATTACTAAATCTTTATTTAATTGCTTTTCAATTAACAATTATAAAAACTTTAAATTCTTTAATGAAAATAGGTATTTTATTGTTTTATTTGATTAAGGCACCTAGTTGCCTAATTCGTACCACCTATACCTTAGTCGTACTTAGAAAACAAATGTTAGTAAACATATTAAAAACTATAAAGAGAAACACTTAATAATCAGAGATCACATGAACAACTAAAAACTACAAACAATTTGGTCTGAGATCAATTTTTATAAGTATCAGACGAGATATTGCTGGGGTACGACTTACGCAACCTTACCTTAGGTATATTTTAAACATCATTTTTAATATTGTTTACGAACTAAGACAATTGTTATAAAAAGGATTTGAATAACTACCTATGTCGACATAATATGCTGACGCAAAGATTTTGGAAGATCTACTACATTATGGTTTTGCAATAAATGATTGAATTGAATGGAATTGAATTGTTATCAATACCCCATGTCGCAGTATTGCAGCAATATCTTCTTTGTTGATAAACCTTAGAAGTGTTTATCGTACACATTCAAAAAAGACTTTCATTTTTTGGATCAACAATTTTCACATTAGAAATTAATATAGTTTACATACAAGAATATATTTCACATCTCAATTTTATTACTCTATCATAATATAAGTATAAATTAAGTTCACAAGTGAGATACAAATAAATGTTTATTACTCACTTCCCGTCCGATGGTGATGATTTCAAACGGACAGCCAAATGCTCTTGATATATCGATGAGATTTTCCACTGCCGATTCTCGTAAGATTAAGCGCACATTAACGTTGCGACCGAAATTGTAGACAAATATGATATACACGACAAATAAGTAAGTATATTATAGTAAAACAAAGGTTTGCATTACCTAACAGCCTGTTAGGAATATAAGAATCATATGCCTATGTCAAAAATATACACTTATATACGTGCTACCTAAAAGTATAGAAACTAGATAAAGCTAAAAATATTAACCTTAATGTAGTTCTAAATTATTTTATTTTGGAATCGCGACAGATTTGTTCATTTCTTTTCGGACTGTGAAAAGAGTGACCGCAAGCTCCACTAAAGTTAAACCGTAATGTTACCAGCAATGACTTAGTGAAACGAAATACGGCTATTACGCTATTACCTATCTAGTGTATTGATTCTGATAACGCAATGTTGTTGAGCCAAAATATAAATGGCGCGGACCCTATACATTAATTTAACCGTTTTATTTACTCTTGAGCATTTACAATTTGCTTATTTTTAGTAGTTTGACCTCTTAAAAGCTCTAAAACTTAATTAAATTAAAAGTATAATATATAACAAAAGTGCTATGTAGTTTTTACTGTAAATTTTAACAAGAATATGTCCTTAAATTTGCTTCCTTAGTAGGAGGCAATTCAGAAAACTGATGATAACAAAATCGGAGAATACAGTTTGATGCTGTAGCTACATATCTATCATCTACATTCATTATGCCACTCAATAGCTAAAGGATTAAAGTTTTTTTTATAGGTAAGTATATAATATAGTATATTTGAATTAGTAGGATATACAGTATACACGTATACGTATTCACATATCCCTGTCCACAACACAGCCACACTCCATTTTTTATTTCATTCTGTTCAGTAGTTTTGTGGAAAAGAGTAAGGAACATTAAACATACCCTAAGCTATTATTAATTACAATGCTTATTATTATTATTATGCTATTATTAGAAAAATAATAATAATAATTTTTACATCACAAAAACTAGGTCTAGTCTAGACATAGACATAAACTAGGTCAGTCGAATACTTGTAGAGAAAAATAATTTATTGTGCTAATAGTGTGCGCAGAAACTTAATCACGAATTGTCCAATGTTTATTCAGATGCAGGCTATCGCTAAAGAGTGCCTCGATTTACTGGAAATTAAGAGACGCTGTCAACCGGGGATACTATAATAACAATGAACCGCTAAAAATACACCGAAGTCACGGGAGTAAAAATAATCTGTAATGCAACGGTCGTGACAGAAATGCTCTGGACAAATGGGGATGTCTTTGTCATATTATTATAGTCTGGTTCCAATCATCGCGGTCCTCATTTCATTATTATTATGTTATAGTCACAGTGTATTATGCAATTTTGGAGAAAAGAGAAAATGTGTTTTATTTTTGGATACCATTATAAAACACTTTAGGGCCGGCGCTGACCGACGGTATGGCACGGCAAGGCACTCTTCAGTATGCCACAGGATGCTGCGGCATGCTTAGGCATATCGTGGTATCCCACAGTACGCAACCGTATCGTGCCAAAAACTACTTTTACTGGTTAACTTTGCGTTACTCCGAAGTCGCTTGTGAACACATAATTTTTTTAAAAATGAATGATTGGGATTTAGTGTAGCTCTTGTCTCTGAAGGAATGCCGTAGCATGACGCGGAACGCGACGGCCTTTGCCATGCCATGCCGTTATTCAGCGCCAGTCCTTATGAATTTGACAGCAATACTTAGTTAACTCTTTTATATCATACAAAATCTGTACTAAGGAATATTAATATCGTGTCTTTTTTGGCTTGTATAAATAGAATCTCAAAAGTCGATACTAATGTGGTAGTAATTTAAGAAAATGAGAACGACAGTCGATAAGCTGTTTTTTTTTTGTGATTCGGTGAGTTAAGGAATGCCAGACCCCATTATATCCCCTCCTTATCTTATCTCATCAAGGTCAGCCGCTCATTTAGTATCCCTTTAGCGTTTCAGTGTTAAAAGGCGACATTAGGCTCAGGCTCAATTAGACTGTCAGCCTGTCTGCTATCTTTATATAAAAAGAACGAAAAAAACCTCAATTAATATGTGTTCTTAAATAGCACATATTTTTGGTGAAAAGTCAAAATATTTGTAAACTTACAATGCAATATGCAATATTTTAGTCATTGATTTTTTTTAAATACATATTCATATAGCAATAATATGACTCCATTTTGATTATAAGAAGTATTATAAACGTCTGATTTTTAATCCATTATTTAAAATAACTATATTTACAAAATCACTGGAATATGCTTTATATTTTGCTTAATATTTTGCTAAAAAATGAAATGAAAATCTTTTTCGCAGCTAGTTATGAAACGTAGTTACCGTGGTGCATGGAGCAGTTTTGATTACTCGATTGCACTATTATATTTACTACTGTTGACCTAAAGTCTGAGCAAACTGGGGTTGAGTTGTAGAATTTAGCTCTAAAAAGTGTTCATTATAATCCAATCCAATATCATAAACCGTTTATCGGTTTATGATATTGGATAAACTTTTTCTAATATATCATCAGATTTTTTTTTATTCAATAAACATATTGTAACCTATCATATCATCTGAAATCTGTCTCAGTAGTAGGACCTTCACTAATGGGCATAGGCCTTCCAAATAATTGAGTAAGAAGTAAGAACAAGAATTTTATTCACATTATTATGTCAAATTATACATAATATTTATACATACATGTATTTGTATATGATGTACAATTAAAAATATTGAAGAAAATATCAAATTTAAGTCTTTTTAAAATAATTAGGTATTGTAGCTTAAAAAAAGTGTTTCATTTCCTTATTATTTTTCCTTTTCCACTGTTCAATTTTGGGACAGGTTATCTTGTGGTTCAAAATTGAGTAGAAATTTTAAAAAAGTCACATCTTTTTTAAAACTGTCTTTAGAAAGCAACGAACACGAAGGCCTGAAAATGAAAGAGCAATTTAATTTAAGAAAATATCTTTCTCAATTCATCTGGTGAACTAGACGATGACGAAATTTGTATGATAATATTTTGCTGACCATAAATGAAGGAAGGGCGTTCGGACTTAAACGACATCTTCTCATTAAAGTAAAAATTGCTAATGACTTTATCTCCATATTTTAGCATAAAAACGTCAGCGCTGTGTAATACTGCGCTAAAGGGAAAATAAAACGAATAATTACTATATACATCTGCATATCTTTCAACGCCTCTCGACTGTTACCTACTCGACACGTGGAAGGGGATGCTGAACGCTTTTTTGTTTGCACTCGAAGAAAGACGAGTTTATTGCTTGTAAAGAGATTACGGGATGAACAATAAAATTAATTTGTTTTTTAAACATAAACACGACGAACATTAACAATCGACGCCAATGAAAACAAACTCTGTAGGTAATAAGTTAATACTCGTATTTTTTTAAATTGTATCGATTGGAAATAACAAAAAAAATGTCATAATAATATAATATTTTCGCAATGATCATATTATTATTACTTTGCTATGTTTATTTATAAATTATTTTTTATTATCTATACAATCTTAACAACCTATTGAATAAGTGTTTGTTAGTTGAATAGTTTAAAAATTGAGGCTTTTTTTCCCCACTATAGTGCACGAATAACTACTCCGAGCGGGATTCGATCATGTCGAAGGAACGTGATGTTCCTTCTTTCTGGCTAACATCGCGTTCCTTCTTTCCGATGACTTTCCGCCGCTTCCTTGCGCGAAAAACACAGTATGCCTGCCTCTACTAATAAAGAATACACCACTAAGATGTAATTTCGAAGACGTTTATTTGTTACAATAATTTGCCAAAAATAATGTACACAATGTGCGAGGGATGATTTGAAAAATATATTGCATATTCTCGCTAATTTGTTTACGCTTTGCACGACCCCTCGAGCCACTGTTTACTTTCAAAATCTTAGTCGTCATAAAACGTAATAAAGTTCGCCTCTCGATGATTATATCGCTTTGGAAATAAACTTGGGAGTTCGTTTCACGAATATTGCCTTTTATTTTTGTTTAGTTTACTCTCATTCGTCTCTGAGCGTCTCGTTGAGTTATGAATATCGTCGTTATTCTTTGGAAGTTTTACGGGGAACTTTAGCTCTCTCCCTTTTATTGATACAATGAATTTTTTACGTGTTCTTCTACGAACGCTACTTTTATCTGTTTTTAAGTTTTTATCAATAAAAATAAATCTAAGGTTTGTAGACGTTTAGTATAAGCACAACGCTCCACAGCATATTTATAACTATTTTGATAAATACATATTTATCGACAGACTACAGTTGCGACTACAATCAAAAATTAAGCAAAATGAACAGAAGTTGCACTAACTCATCAGTCAATTAATTCCAGTCAGCAATCGAGAAAATTAATGCAGGCTGGCTATAAAAGCATTTAAATAAAAGATTTTTCGTCCGCAGACAATAGTTTCGATACACTGGTTGAAGTAGTAAAACTAGACGATAGAAATCTAAGCGAGCGATCATGCACTTGACTGGTTCGAACAGATCAAATTAAAAATCAAATAATGGTAAGTTACCTGCAACAACTCCAAGTAATACATCATTTCCTACATCGGAAGCCACGTAAAGTCATAAATATTCACTTGCCTCCTGTTTGTTTTCACCTCTTAGGCCTCATAAAATTAATGCCTCTAATATTAATATTTATTAATATGAATGTCTCAACGTACAATGTAGTAAAGCCGCTATGATAAAATGGTAAGTAAAGTTTATGGTGCAATAAAGCCTTATTATGCTTCTATTACGTATGAATTTCTATTACTTATAGTTATATATAGTAGCCGGCTCTCATTCTAATGTCGTAAGTGTAAAAGAGAAGATATGGAGATGATTTAAGCTTAGTAGCTTAGTAAGGTGTATTTCAGGGTTTATAGGTACAGGTCGTAGCTGTATGGGATTTGTCGCAAATGTGATGGTTAGTTACATTAATGACAGAATTAATATTTACTGCCAAACCTAGCGTGTTAGCTTTTTGATTATATTGCGCACGTAATTAAATTATATTATGACTATAAGGAAGGAGAATATAATTATTTTATGTGTGTAAAAGATGAAACAAAGTCTTTTTATAAACATATTAAAATGAATATAACGCACTAAGGCAAGTGTAAGAATTAAAGTAAATGATGGATTTGTTATTATGTTGGTGAAGATAACTTCTTCTCAAATATTTTGAAAATATGAAAACTTAAAAAACTATTTGTTGGACATATAGTAAGCGGATCGTGGATCGTCTGCTTGATTGCTAACCTTTAAAACAAAAGCAATCAAGCAATCAAGTGTTATTAATCATCAAATTGATATGTACTCGGATAAAATCAAGTTTCTCGAATCACCTGAGGTATCAGTTACAAGAAGATAAGTAATTTGACATATCAAGTAAATTACTTAATATTTTAAATTCAAAAATTAAAGAAAGTTTAGATAGAAGCACAAGTTGAAATGAAAGAGTAATTTTAGAATTGGATTTTCACAAATCAAAAACGAATTTGTAATATGATAGAGCGTCTTTATTCTTAGAACTTTCAAGATAGCCTCTAATGACATAAGAATAAGTTGGGCGACACTGTATTTTAATCTTTATGCTTCTCGATTTAAGATACTAAAAAACAAAGTTGAAAATGAACCTAATCGTAACTCTGGTTTAACGTCTATCCGGCCGGAAGATTGCTCTTTTGATATGATTAAAAGGGTGAAGACTGTTTTATGCGGCAATTAAGAAGTTTTGTGTTATTTGAGGTCTTATTTCTGTGTATACCAAGCCACGTGACTTACCGGCAGCAACGTTGTAGTACCAGATATTTTACTAATAAAATTGCGACCATTTCTAAACTTAGAAAGTTCATAAATGGACAAATTTATTATCAAAAATAGACAAATTTATTATCAAAAATAGACAAATTTATTAACAAATTTATTAATTCAAATTACTTGATTATTATTATTTGACGAGCCCGTTGGATAAGTGATTAGGGTGCTTGCCTTAATAATCTGTTCCAGGGTTCCCGAGTTCGGTTCCCAGCAGGTTCAACTTTGGAAATGAACTTTTTAAAGTTGTCTCTGGTCTGGATCTGGAAAGTAGTGGCAGGGCACACTCCGTTCGCTGTTTGTATTTTTTACATAATATCCTTGGTATACCTAATACAATTAGTAAAAAAACAACAAAAAAAAAAACATAAAATTGACAAGTATTACTGTACAATACGATTCAATGCCTCTTTCATTAATAACAAAAATTATACGCTATAATGCCAATTATACAAATGCCAATATGGCATAGGCTCAGAAAACCGATGATGTGTTACAATTTATTCTCATATTTTTATTTATATTTATTAATTTATAAATAAGTATCAATAAAAACAGGAAATTTAAAAATAATTCACTTACACGTAAGTAATTTGTGTCATTTTTTTTTAATTTTGAAAACAAACTATGGGGAAACAAAATGTTTTCCATTCATTTTTGTACAAGTCAGTTCACCGTTCAACGAAAACAAGTAAACTAAACTTTTCACTTGCATTTCCTTCTTTTGACTTGACAAAGTTTACACACGGAAAGAAAATTAGACATTTTAACAAAAATGCCAAAAGATGACATGACCACTTGTAATGTAAGTTTGCAAATTTTACACAATTTTGTTTAGATAATTTGTCTGGACCTTTCTTTCTTATATTATAAAACAGTCTTCCGCCGCGTCTCTCTCTCTGTTTGTATGTCACGATGGTCAAAAACTTTATTTTTATTTTTATGCGGTTTTCACTAATAGAAGAGTTTTTGATATATAATTAGCACAAAACAATTGCACTTGTGCGAAGCCGGGAGTGGGTCGCTACTAGATTATATTTTGTGTTATTTTGATGTTGAATGGAGTCAAATATGCTTAGAATACTAATAATTTTTTAAAATTGTTTAAGCAACATTATCTCTTGTTAAATTTTATTTTAAATTTTACAACAACTATAAAAAATGGCTCTTTTTTGCAAACTGATATAAAACAATTTTACATTAGTCAATTTGGCCATTGCTTTTACTGGAATTATTTCACACATACTTAGGTATTCATAGCGTTGAACACATGTCAAAGCTTTCGTAAATAAAACATACATCACAAAGGACATCTGTATTTTTCTATACCTACCTTTCACCACAATACGAAGATTATGAAAATATAGTTTAAAAGACAAACAGCATATTTATTCCATCGTCCTCTTGTAAATTTCAAATGAAAGCAGTGTGCTGTATAATCCTATCAGATCATCAAATACCCATTGTCTCCATTAATAAACAAGTAAGCAAAGCCTTGGACAAAGTCTTGTCGCTTTTGTCTTGCCCCAGTATTTTGTTTTGGCGACAGCAGGAAACGGATATAGAGGGAGACAGAATAATAGCCGTCGGAAATGGTCAGACATGTTGGAATCTTTACTTTTTTCTCTCGATACGCTGGACAGTGGACGTTGCTAACTCAATACAGTCGAAATAAGTTTTATACGAATTTGAATCCTTTTCGCAGGTATTCAGAGTTTAGTTTTTATTGTAAGGGTTTTTGAATTTCTTGAAATTAGTGCCACATTTTCCAGTAAAGCTTAACGCATTGTATATGCACATTGCACATGACCAGGCACAAGATATTATGTAATGTTCTATATAAATAAAATCGATGTGCGTTGTGTGTATATGTTACATATGGACTCCAAAGTTAGTGTACCTACAGAAAAAGACACACCTACAGATACTTACACAAAAAGCAAAAGCCATTTATTTGTACTCGTATATTAAAATCAACCGATTTTGATGAAATTTTAAGGCAATCTTCAGATTAGCCCAGCGGGTGATCCAGTGAATTTTGGTAACGATCGGTTAAATAGATTTTTTTTTTGGTTTTTGGTAATTTTGTCATATTTAATAAAAAAGGTTTTTAAGTAGATATTGAAATATTCAATATCTACTTAAAAAAATAAGTAAAGTCTGAATGAATGTTTTAACACCTAAAAAAGGGGGCGCGGACTAAGTCGTAAAATCTAATTTCATGTTTTATTTCAAGATTTTAAGTTATTTATTAGTGACATTATTGAATGATATTATTTATTAGTGATACCTATTTATAATACATACCAAAAGCAAACTATCTCACAATTTAGTGTATAGGCAGCGCACTTGTAACCCCACTGGTGTTGCCATCAAAGTGGACCATCAGCCTGCCTGCCACCCTTAATAATATAAAAAATAATAATTCCTCAATATTATATTTGATTTGCACGCCTAAATACATTTTAATGATCTAATTGCATTACATACATCAGTCACGGTCCAACAAAAACCTAATATCCGCTTTCGACAATTACAATGGAAACTAAAACCACTATCCATATCCATGTAACTAATTATAGGTTTGGGAATATTGAGGCCCCGCAAATACCGTCTTAATAACGGCTTAACTCAAACAATTTACAAAGTAAATATTCAAACAAACTTAATTAGTAAATCCTATGAGACCGACGTGAGTTATTTTGTTTGACTATAGGCGAATGTATTGATTGGCCATTAAAATAATGGGTGCAAGTTTGAGCGATACGCTTCATCACCCAACTGTGGGGTTACAAATAATATCTCACCAGTTTCCAAAGAACCGTCCAGCTTTCTGTGTTCATTGCGAAAAAGAACATCTACAAGGGATTCGCGGGAACTTAAGAGTTCTTCAATAACTGGACGTGCACCAACTATTTGTTTAAGATCGGCCTGCCAGACTGTATCGAAAATAAAGTGAAAAACGATCAAAAAGCGTAAACAAGTAATATCCGGCGTCGTATTGTTCTTGGCTTGCGTCCGTCGAGTTAATCGAAATTAAGTGATCCATTACAAGATACCGGTCTTATTTGACTTTTAACAAACGACAGTATTATTTATGGAATCGATTTTTTTACGCGTCGTTAAACATTATTCTCTTATGTTATTTTCTTGTAGTTAAATGGGCACCTTTTGGTTATTAGTTAAGTTATTATTTCTATAATTAGAAAATGTCCAGTCACTTTCGTTCGGCATTCGGGTGTATTTCTTTTAAATTGTCCATAGACGTTAATTATACGTTCATTTGTTATATCTTTAAGGCTACACTTTTAACGAAGCTTATTTATAAAGCAAAACTCTTACGTTGTTATTTCTAACTAAGGTAGAATTTAAATAAAATTTCTATTGAATGAAGAATTGAATACATTTTTATCTATGTATTGGGCTTTGTAGGGGCGGGAGATGTTTAACAAAAGAAAAAGTTTACAAATGAAACAGGGTATAATGCAATGAAAACTAAGTATCGACTATGAGGATTCTGCTAGTGAGAGAGTTCTGTTTTCTTTAAATACCTCAAAGCTGTTATTAAGTACATACCTATAAACAATCTTAAGTTTCGTGGATGGAAGCAAAAAGAAAGATTAGTTACTCACTATCCGCGTATCTACCTCTAATACTGAGTCCAATGAACTCAATTTTATTACAGTTGTGGGGATGAATATTTAAGCGGTTATCACACTTTACAATTTGAAGGATTCCAATTTAGGAAATTGAAAAGTGTAATCGCAGTTAGAACAGATTGGATCCAATTTAGATTTTATCTATTTTCAATTCTATGTCTTCGATTTAGAAATCAATTTAGTGTACTGTAATCACTAGTTCACTACTTAGGTACCTAAATTGGTTTCCTTCAAATTGTAGTGTGATACCGCTTTAGACATTTAATTTTATGGAGCTCATTTATTGATAACGTAATGTAAGAACGTACCGTATCTTTCTTTTTGATCACATCTTAGTATAGTTTCTACTTTGCTAATGCCTCAAATGCAAGCTTGTCATAAAATAACGCTAACAAAGAGAAACAAGTAAAGGTACAATGTACAAATTCTATATAAAGTCTTTGACTGTGTGTAAGAAAACTGCTCCATCCGAGGAGTTTGTTTCATGAACACCACTATCACAGACAGCTTTAATGCCTAGAAAGTTTCTATTTGATAAGAAACTTTTAACTTCGTCGTACTTGCTAGGTGGTTATAACTCGCCTCTTAATGATCCATCTACCGTGAAATAAGCGTGTCTATCTGTGGATTAAATATTGAGTTTCACTCTGTTCAACTTTGCAGAGTTGCTTTTACAATCTTTCCTCATAATAGATTTTCAAGTAGAAATTATATTAATATTAAGGCGCTACACTGCTGTTTGCATTAAGAGATGTTGCTGCTTAAATTTTAGAATACATTTCTGTACTGGCTAATATTTATTTTACATAATACTACTATTAATACTACTTCTGAGCCCGGCATCTCTTATGTGTTAGGTGGTCTAATTGTCCACTTTACAGATGGGAGGCAGATGGGAGGTGGTCTAACGATAATAATAACATATTATGCTAAAAACATATGATTAGCATAATAGTATATTATGCTGACTCAACGGTCTACTGAGATACTTAATATTCTTAGCTTTCGCAGGTTTCTTTATGATGTTGTCCTTTAAAGTTATATTTTTTCATCAAATGCACACACGAGGTGAATACATCTCCTAACGACAAAAAGGGCTGTTAAAATGACTATTAAATAAAAAAATCACAAAATTAGTTTTATGATTTTTTAATCATTTTATAATTTTATATGTGAGACATAATCATAATTAATAATTAGTTAATAACTTGCAATAAATATATTATATGTATTGATTAGTGTTGCCTAATAATTATCGCTTATTTATCGCTTCTTATGCTATACGTAAAAATATTGATATTTTATTAAAACTTTAAATAACGACATAGCAACTTTGTTATAACATCATTTATATAGCCAAATATATAAATAGCCACAGTTTTAATTTTAGTCGACATGGTATTAAATCAATATTGCGTATAACCTTTTCAATTGTTGATATCACTGTTACACTAAAGGAACAATAACAGTAATAAACTTAAGTCACATTTTGAGAGCTTTACGTTTGTTTAAATTTATAACCGGGATCAGCACTTCCCGTTTATGTTATTTTTGATGATCTCAGAGGCGCCATTCTGGCCTGACAATGTTTTTATAAAACGGCTCCGTGCCCATGACAGTGTGAGTATAGAGTTGTACCAGTTTACTCATGATTTTTATATTGATTTATTTTGTCATCGTGGTAGAACACTATGATGAAACAATATTTCTCGCTTGAAAAACGAATGCCTCGGTACAACCTGGATTTTAGATATTTTTTATAACATTTTTGAATTTCGAATGAATTTTTAAGTTAGAAGTCAATCTACAGCTTTTTGCTACATATCATGTATGTACGCATAGATATTTTAAACTACGCAACGGTTTAATGCGGTATTGGCTGATGGAAGGAGCGGTAAAAGAGGAAGGTTTTTATATATAACTAGCTGTTGCACGCGACTTGGCCCGCGTAAATTTATAAAAATATAACCCATGTTACTCGCCGATAATATAGCTCCCTATAGGTAAAAGAATTTTTAAAATCGCTCTAGTAGTTTTTGAGTTTATTCATTACAAACATAGAAATCTTCTCTCTTTATAATATTAGTATAGATTTACAGAACAAAAACTTGCGAAGCCGGGGGAGCCGACTAGTTGTAAATGTTCAAAGCTGTGTGACATTTTTTGAGATTAATTTCAACAAAGCATTTACTTTACGAATTCCGGCTGAAATATTATGTGGCAAAGATATGATATGAATATTATAAAGTTTATTTTAACTGAAACATTATGGCTAACATTTGCAAAGATTATGAAGTTATTTAACCAAAAAAAAAGTTCGAATAATGTCTAAACCAAAATTAATCGCGATATGAAATTGTATGAAACATATTATATATCGTACATACGCTTCCTCTTATACATTGACCCCGGTATCTGTGAAATTTTGCTTTCTTCCATTAATAGTATGAAATTAATTAATGTCAATCACTTTTATCGGCGGATAAATAAAAACAGTAGCACCACTTCCTTGTGGGTATGTGTCACGCGTAACTATAAATTTTGATTCTTAGACGCCGACTGATAATTATCTTCAAGCCCAACACTAGCCTTAATTTACGACTCGTGCGCCTCGGTCAGCGGTTTTATTGGAGAATTTTGGACTAATTAAAATATTTCCCTTTGGCTTTTTACTTCATTCACCCTTTAATATAACGAGAGTTTGAAAAGTTTGGGATATTAATTTGGGAGTTATGGGTATGTGTTCCGCAATCGTTAACTGTATGAGTATTTATAATGTAAAGGACTATCCCTCACAGAAGACATTACAGCACTTAGGTAAATAATTTGCCAATATCCACCATAACCTTTGTTAAAGATAACCATGGCATATCTTGACTAAGTTCAGCAAATAAAGCTTGGCAGCTAACGTCGCCTATAAATATAGGCGACGTTAGCTGCCGGCCATTTATTAGACTATCGGCTTTTATCATAAAAAAAATAACTTAGATAGAAAGATCTTTAGAAGGATAGGTGTACTGGATTTGCTTATATCTTATACATTGGCAGGCAACGTGTACTTGAAGAGCCAAGATTACTATAGAAACACATGCAAAAGTTTCACTGTGTTGCGTCAGCTTCTCTGCCTGCTTTAAAAAGCAGTCACGATTTTGAAATAGATTTCTTAAGAAGCAAGGTAGTTTGTGTAATAAATTTAAAAAATCGTCCGAAACTAAGACTTTATTTAACAAATTTATACATTAACAAGACAACAACCATTTATAAACAAGCTTATTGTTTAACATATTATACAATAGTCGATAGTTATATACATGGAGGTTACATAATATATTATACCAGAGATTGCAATATCTAAATTTCCTTTGTTGTAAAAGTAATGCCCCAACTAGTTTAGAATTAACATAGGTAAACACTTAATCCCCCGATGATAGTGCTCAGATGTGAATCGTAAATTATTTTAAAACTCGTGTCTGGGTACCGACAAGCCGTTTATGTCGCGTAAATCAAGATTAAGTACAAGGCATACGGGTCATACCTCAAAAAGTGTCAAGAATAAATCACGAAGTAAATAAGAAATTTGCTTTAACTAATTCCTTGTGACTTCAAAGTGAGATTTGAAAATAGAATTTGGTAAAGGGTCAAAATTGTGGAAGTTAAAATTGTACAGTCGAGTTAAGAAAAGTCGACATTTGCTAGCAACAGGACAATTATCAGTCATGCCAAAGTTCATTTCAAACTTCTGTCAGTTGTCTGCTTAGTGCTTTAGTTTCAAAAGGTACTAAGAGTTATAAGGGAATGAATTAGAAAACTGACGAAGGTTTTCGTACATGTATAACTGTTTGACTGATTTTGAAAAATTGTTTTAAATTATTCGTTGGTATATGAGTAATACACACATGTATATTTCTGCGAAATTTGCAGTATTTTCCGTAAAATATTGTGTTAAAATTTAAATTACAATATTCGCGCTAAAAACGCTGTTTCTGTAATGGCGGACGCCATATGATCTGCGTGACGTCACAGCCAAGTAAACTAGTGTACCAAAGTGTATAACAATAAACAATGTTGACTTGCGTGTGACGTCACGCGAGGCGTAGCCAATCACTGAGCGTTCTTGTGAGATTTCCGGTGACTTGAAATCGGCAAAATTTTGCACACACAATCATGCTAGAAATTGAATATTATGCATTCCATCTGTTTTTTTTTTCATAGATAAAAAATATTTTATTATTAACATTAAAAAATATAGTTTAAGACTTTCTATTTTGTCTGCTATCCTGTCAATATCATAACTAAATTCTACATATTTCACAATTTCCATAAGAAATTGTTGACGAAAGAAAATGCATTATGGAATAACTTAAATCATAATTATTCCAATGTTATAAGTGTTTCCGGCTGCATTTATTATTTGATAAAACGATTCAAAAGAAATAGGAAAAAAAAAACACTAACATTTATTTCCTCCGTATAATTTAGTTAGTTCTGAAACGATACGGAGACGTCTTTTAAAGATTTATAATATAAATTGACTGTTTTTTTTGGTGTTTTACACGCTTTAAAAATGAAAATCATCACAAACTTTTTAGGGCGTAGCAATTATTTACTACATAAAATAAGCTAATATAGAACCCGATATTGTAGGGTTAAAAAAAAATTATTTTGACCAACTCAAAATATAAATACAGACCGAGAACTTAAAAAAATATCAATCATTAAAAATTTTCGTTGCGTGAATGATTAAATGGAGCTCGTTTTCACTTCATTAATAATAACACTTTGGAGTGTTTTATTAAACAGAAAGTAATTTATAAATAGTTAATATGAACGCGACGTCGTAGATCACTATAATTGGCGTACCGAACGAGCAAGTTTATAGTTTTATACAGGCGTAGAAACTCACTGGATTAAACATTAGCACGCGACCCCTTGGATAAGCTTTTAACTTTATGTTGAAATTTAGAAAAGAATTCATAAAATAATTGAAAAATTGAATGTTGAGCGCAATATTTATTGAACTGATATGATTTAATAAAAGGCTCTCCATACAGGTGCGATTTATTTTATAAGACGCTAGTGTTTAATAAGTTAGACCACTCCGTATTAGCTGGCTTTCATGTATCTTCACAGAGGTTTTCTCATCATGTTTTTAATTTACCGCTATAACAAGTGTATATTATTTGTATTGTAAGTTGGGTTTGGCAGGCAGAATGACTCACTCCACTTGATGGTTAACACAAGCAACGCTGTAGGTTCTGCAAGTAACCTCCGCCCTTAGCAGGATTAAATATTTATAAGAGATTGGAATGGGATAGAGAAATAGATCTGCCATCCATTACTCACTTGCTGAATCACAACAGCACACGTGCTGTTACTTCACGGTGGTTTCTGTAAGGTTAAAGTCGCCTTACGGGCTGCCCAATTTATGTAGGTATTTATGCAAATCGTATGCCTATTGTTAATTATGACAATTTATGCCCAGTTGTAGAACATAAATTTCAATTACAACATTAATTTTTTCTCAATTTATATGTGCACCAGCCGAATGATGATATCGAAACGAATTATGATACCGAATGGTATTGTTCCCACACAATAATAAAGTAACGCAAAAATGCCGAGGCAAATATAAGCAAATAAAACGCTCGGTGACATTTAGCTGTCGTCAGTCTATTAAGGGCTCTCACCAGCGCTTTATAAATGGGCGACTCGCATGCAACCGCAGTCATTCCGCCGGAAAAATTGTCCGGACGGATAAGACCTTGAATAAACAATTTTATTGCCACCTCATTTCGTGCAAGTTTCAACAAATATAATACTGACTTCAACCAAATGCTGATATTTAAACCCTTACGAGCTTTACGAGTTAATACTCGTACAGCTCAACGAAGCTGTATCGAAAAACAGACAATAATAATGTGGCAGCACTTCTTCACACAGTTTTGGTTTTGAACTCAGATCAAATAAGAACTATAGAGAATTTTGCGGACAACATAGTGAAGCCGGTTTTATAAACATGTATTGATATTTTATGTTCCGAGCTCTAACCTCTTATGTTAAGTTCTTTTATTTTTATTTTTTTCATTATAATGTTCTCATTAAAATATGTTACAAGCCTAAAATCAATATCTTTACTCTATAGTTTAAACTAGCCACATTGATTTTTTTTAAGTTGGGCAACTCTGGGGCCGGTTTTCAGTCTCTTAGTTGTGAGCGCATCGCGATGGTGGATCAGTTTTTGGAAAAAGTTTGTAAATTGGGACGAGACATTGATATTTTCGAGTTGAAGGATAGTTTTAAGTTTTTAACGATTACTGAAAGAAATTATTAAAGGACAATAAACCTAATATACCTGGAACATTTGTCTACTTTCACTTTGGATACCTAACTGCAAGTTTGGTATTTCTTATATCTACACTCATATATTTTCCTTTTCAACAATACTACAACGGTTAATATTAAATAAGCACCGCTGGCCACAAATTAAAAATTTCTACGCACCCCATTCGAAATATCCCCAAAGTCGACACTGGAACAATGGAAAATACCAATTAATTGCTTCATTGTAAACAGATTGCTTAATTAAGGAAACGAAATGAATAAGGAGCGTTTAGCAACATGAAGTCAAATTAATTTTAATGATAAACGATTTACACAGCGGGAGTCGGCGGCTCACAAACTCTTCATTGAAAGGTAAACTTAATTTTCTAGTCTATTATTCAGCAGTAGGCAATGGAAACGGAGCATATCGGAATGGGGGAAGGGAATGCTTAAACTTTGTAACATAAGAGATTAACATTGTCTCCAATTAATATTTGTAGACTTGCTTTATATTGTTTCATATGCTCAAGTATATTTTATACCCATATACTACAGCGGCATATAGTTGTAGTATCCTGCTAACAAGATAAATGCGAAAATTTGTTGGATAGACACTTTCACGCAAAAACGGCTGTACGGATTTGGTACACAGATAGTTTATTACCTGGATTAATATAAAGGATACTTTTTATAATGGAAATATGCTAAGTTCCCGAGGAATCGTCTAAAAATATTAAATACTAGCGACCCACTCTCGGTTTTGACCGGGGTGCAATTTTTTATATGTTACAAACCTTCCCTGTTTATCCATCTTTCCAAATGTGAAAGCCGAATCAAAATTGGCCTACCCATTCTCGAATTTTTGAAGCGTACACAAACCAACTTAACATTTTTATATATGTATAAAGATTGGGCGCCACTGTAGCCGTGGTGGCGCTACCGTCGTCACAGGAGTATAAAATATCTATACTGTTAAAATCAATACTTTTAAAATCGTTGTCTTGAATTTGGAACAATGGTTTATTTTATTTATGATACATAACATAGATTGCATAATTGTGGATTAGATTCGTGTTTTTCGTATTTTTGCTCTATATTATAAAGGGCATAGAATCTACAACATATTTATTGTAATCATGCCAATTCTACCCCCCAATAACAAAGAAGTTTGTAGTGGGAACAACAAAAAGTTACAAAAAGTTCACTGTAATGTGAAATCTTATCATGTTATTCCATACATTTGAGAGCGAACAAAAAGTAAATTATTATAATATCTCGAACGTACCAAGTTTATTTAGGCTTAACAAAAACATAGAAGGGTTCATTTAAAGGATTTTATAAATAATAATATAAGTATAAATAAAAATATCTGATATAAGATTTTTTTTGTATTTTTACTTCTTGTGTTGCTACTCGAAATGTATAATTATACAATTTCTACATTGCATTATAAATAAAATAAACAAATCATAAATGTGTTGGCAGTAGCAGAAAATGCTAAAGTCTAACTAAGCACATAACTGGCGATTCCAGAGCTGGCTATGACCTGTGTCAAGAAATTAAGAATAAGAATTGTTTCTTTAGATAAGATATCAAAAATAGCCTATTTCTAGATGCTTATACATGGCCATGTTATGTACTACTTAGCAATTTGCTATTTGTAGATCACATCCCTGGTTTTCAGTGAGACTTTTTTTGTGTGGGATAAGGGGTCGATCAGTGGGGTATGTGGGATTTCTACCCACTAAAAACCCATCTGAGTGTCTTAAAGATCCCTAACCAACCGTCTATGGACGGGGGTTAGGGATCGTTAAGACACTCAACGCAACATTCTTTCCGCGCCAAACGAAGCCCGCACGTTGCGGGCTCCACCTCGATTAGACGCGGAGTTTGACACCCGCACCGTGGACAGATGTTTAATGAATAAAAATAAAAATATTGGGATAGATATTATATCGGGATAGGTATAGATATATTGTCGCAGCGGCAAATGCTTCCACGTCCATCTCGGAAAACGTTAAGAACACAACTGAATGTCGCCATTGTGTAGTTGCGTATCAACCATCGCATGGCCATCTCGCTGGGCCAGCGCTGGCCCATTATGAAGAGGGCCCATTACAAAGCATGCTCCTCCTCATTGCCTGTATGTTCTGTATTCCACGACTAAGTACGATGGCTAGTAACTATAACTTTATATTCTATGGAAACACAAATAAAATACTTGAAATTTATCTAATCTCTCTCACAGCAATAACTTATTTAATATTAAGTAAAAACTTTGCGTTGGCACTAGCAGTGTACACAATGTCTAGACGATTTATTGTCTCGTTTGATTTTTATAAAGAGAAATTCCTAAATAAGCCCACTGTTTATCTCCACCTTAAACTTCCATTTCGTGTGGTATTAACAAAAAAGTATAAAAGGGAGATAAATGCCTGGAGCAAACAGGTGTGGGGTAGTTAAGCACATAAAGGAAGAAAGCTAAAAAAGGTTCAAATAAAGTCAGGGTTTTAGATCGCGAAATAATATTACATTACGTTTTGATTCGCAGGATGGAGTTTAATTGTACAATCTACAGCGATTTTATGGTTTAAGTATAACATGTTGCAAGAGCTTGCATGTTACATGTTATACTTAACCTAAATTGATATTCCTCAGATTTAATTATTTTTATTTTTATCATCCAATTTAATCCTTAAAATCCTTTGTGATTTATTTGTTAAAATGTGACAGATTATGACATATATTATTGTAATACACACTAATATTATTATGGACTAAAAACATATTAATAAAAAAAAAAAGAGCTAGGACCTGTATATTGATATAACAAGAATAGTTTAATAAATTTTAATATAAGAACAAATTGACTAGACTGCTTATTACTTGGACCAAAACATAGAGTTTCAAAGGCATAAAACATTGTATCGCGACGACTGCTGTGTTTGCGCCGCCTTCAGGCTATTGAAAATTAAAATTGCAGGCAGTCGTTTTTTTTGTTAAATTCACGGTAGGTTTAACTCTGCTTTTGTTAGACAGTTGTGTTGTTTTATACAAAGCAGCTGGAATTATGTTCACTTCTTTAAATTTAACATTGAATAATTTCAATGTTAGCTTATAACAATTTTTGTTTTGTAAGTAATTGTTAAAAGTGATTTAATTTTAACAATTATTAATCAGTCTTACTGGGAGCCAAAATTTCAGCTGATCTAACAACCTCGCTTAATCTCACTAGCATTTCTGAAAAAATTTGCCCATTTTTGTTTGGAATCCTTTTGAAATTTAAATTTTATTTATAATTTAATGTTATATTTTAGCCGAACAATAAACTATTTTTACTTAAAATATACATCAGTAGTTCCTATTCCATATAGATTTAACCTTTAAAATAGTTTAGATGTTCGAACAACCTTTTCGTATTTTTTTTAAACAAATTAGACATGCTAACTAAACCATCTGTCATTTTTGTTTCCATAGTGGGGGCAATTCAGAAAATTAATTATAACAAAGTCGAGTTATACAGTTTGATGCTGTAGCTACTTACATATTTGATCTATCATCTGCATCCAAAATTTTAAAGGATGAGAAATAAGGAGGAGATATATTTATAGCATCCCTTAACAAACGTAAAAGTGCTCAAGCTGTTATTTTATCGTAGACTTCTTTGAGGGTCATAGCAAAGATAACTAAGATTAAACATGGCATAATTAGCAGCACATATAGACACATAGACACACACAGCACATATAGATATATAGACACATATATACATTCACCAGAAACTAGTGATAAAAAGTTAGTCAAAAAATCACTCTTAAATGCCATCTCCAAGAACGTAGGTGATTTAATCATCTGTCCTAAACCAAATCGATGAATATATAGCAGAATATATTACAATAAAATACACAAAACAAAATTAAAGCGGAGCCCAAAATTGCCCAACGTTTAATTACGCGATGCTATACTGCGGCATAATTGCGAATTAATTGCGTACCGGAATCAAATTCATCGAATTTACATGACAATTTGTTAAACGCGTATCGCTGTATATGAATAAACGTCCTCGCCACTGTGCAACTTGTTAAATAATTTTTAGTTGTTCTTTTTGATTAAATATTATAATACAATTGCATATACGAGGGGTGTTCAATAAAAAGCGAGATTGACAAAGACGCATTTTCATTTTTTCATTTTTTTTCTTTTTTTTAAAGGTTCATTTTTTTTCTGACCAAGGAGTATCTATTTCATGCTCACTTTTTATTGAACACCCCTAGTAGAGGAATGTGTGAAAAAATAAATAAAATTAAAATCAAAATATTTATTGATCAAATTATAGGTTTCCAAGAAACTCTTTCAATTGTCATTACATATATATTTTTACAAGGGTTTCGAAAAAAAAATGGTCAAGATGATGACGATCCTGAGAAGAAACACAGAAAGAAACTTAGTTCCATTATTTTTGTCATCTTTCATATAATAAATATAACAATTACAATTATTACATTTAATTATACACAAATCAATGTATATATAACACTAAAAATAGTATGAGCTCAGGATAGTCTAAATCCAGCGTAAATAATCAGCTTCATTATCGCTTAAATAATCAGCGGTTTTATAATAACTTTTCGAAAGTTTGGTTTTGAATACACCTTAAAATTTATTTATAGGTAAGGCTCATATATATATTACTAGTATATATTATATAGTACAGACTATATAGACATTATTAACTTATATACATTGACCTATAAAAGAATCTTATCTTATTTGAAATGTTTTAAATCATATACTCTTATTGACTTTTCAAATTTAAATACGATCTCTAATGAGCTAATAATTTAACTTTAATGAGTTTCTCTATTAAATATGATATATCAACATACTCGTAGATATTGTGATATATTTATCTCTGTTGCGCCGCAGATTGGCTGAACTATATATGGTACTAATAATACATGGTACATGTATTTTTAGTCTTAAAATATTGTATTATTTCTTCGCAGTATCATAACTTGTCAGTACATTTTCGTTTTTCATAATACATGAAAGACCCTTTTTGTGAATACACATTGGCGAGTCAAGTGCGCAGGTTTGCCGTTTCTTATTGAGTTATTGCTATGGAAATTCTTTTGTGATTTTCCGACATCAAACGTCTTTCAACATATCTTATTCACAAAAGATCCGCCGATGTAATGATTCAGTGACATTTGAAGCGAATCGAATAACCCTAAAATAATGGCGGGTGAAAATGGAATCCCCATTCGGGAAATTTGCATTTCTGCACCTATAAATTATACATGTCAAATATGTTAAGCGTGATTCACCCTTGAGAGCTCAGTAAGTGGCTCTCTAATAACAAGGGAAGTCACTAAAATACTCAAATTACCCGAGTTTATTACTTAGTAGTCGGAAGGCTTTTAGCATGGAAAAATTGAGAGACGGAGAATTTAGGTACTTTTACGGTTGGGGTTCTCGAGATTTCTCCTTATATTACTATTATGGTGCTTATATTTGCGAAGTGTTCTTCAAAAATGTCATGCAAGTTGCTATTGTGTTTTGTACTCAGATATATATATAAAAAAAGATGAAGACGTTTTTTTTTGTCTAAAGGCTGTAATTTCTATTATGATTTTTTCATTTGATTCAATTCTCCGAGCCTTAGGAGCTGATAAACGTCAGAAAGAATGCTAAGCGAAAACCAAGTAACAGCTCATATGGGGTTTCCTATGTTGTAGGTCGGTGAACAAGTAAGGCCGTACGACGAAAACCGAGCATTACCGAAATAGAGAACTTTTATTATTTAATAATTAGAATGAGGGGATTTTCGCATTCATGATTCTGGTCTAAGCTAAGCTTGTTCGCACCTCTTTTTTTGGTTGTATTCAGGAGCATGAGTAAGAGATATTCAGAATTTAATTCTCTTATCCTCATAAAGTTTCGTACACTTTAATATTATCTCCTTGCACTTTTTTGCTGTATATCCTCTGCGTTTTACTTGACATGGCATTAACAACAATCATAAATGAATATTATTCCTGTGTATGTGTATGTCTATATCTCTTCCTATGTTACTAAACAATGCCGATTAAAGACACAACCTTGGCGAATACATTACAATCTAATATTCACACAGAATCTAAAGGGAGCATCACACGAGATAACATGTTAATCTAACGCGAAGGTATTTCGAACTGCTATTAATTTAGACGAGAATTCATTACTGTTACCTTCAAGACAACATCAAACGGTCACATATACTTTGCCACGTTAAATAAAATATCAGTAACTTACTATCATATTTAAATTTATATTCGCTGTTACTAGATTTTCCATCTTATTGCATTCACTGAAATGTTTCATATCACATTGTATCTATATTGTATGTTCCGTATTGTATCTTACTTAGACCTACTTGTAGTAATACTACTACTTATTGTGTGCTTAGACTTTGATGTATTGCTTAGGAAGGTAATTCAACAGTTTAGAAACAAAGTATGTAACGGAATTGTCGCCTGCCACGATTAAGTAAATCAGTTATTTAGTGTCGAATTTTCTATATCATTATTATAATTTTGGTTGAAATCTTTATTATATCTTATTATATTATAGAAGTTATAAAATATGTTTTAAAAATACATAATTTTATCTTGAAAATTGCCTTATAATTATGTTGGATTATATGTATGACACCTAACGTCATATCTACATCTGGTAGTGGTTTATCGCAGCCAATTTTTCAAAACAGCACTATAGTAGGTAATTAACTAGTAGTGAAGTCTTATAAATCCTAAAAAAATCTTACAACATATTGTCACATTGAATGGATAATGATGAACTCCACTACTGATCTACATTTATACTTTTCCATAACATACGCGGCATATAAGGTAGCACAATATGTGACATGCGTAATAGAATATAATATTGCTTTGTTGTGAATGTTCGTATCAAATGTTAAACTCTTAATACAAATTTTGTTCAGAAATAATTTACGTGAAAGTGTATTGTACCATTAAGAGCAATTATACACTTTAAAATATGATTTAATTATATTGCTAATTAAGAACGGCTTTTAATTATTTTTCTGTGGGTTTAAGCAATAACAAGTGCTGGTTTAAGAGTAGTTAAAGCTCTATATATATGTATATCTATGAATATTATTATAGATATACAAAATAGTCTCAAATTAAATAAAATATATTATGTAATCAGTATTTCCAGTAAGTTTTTCTAAACCAACGGTTAGATACGGTTGATACGGTTTTGAAAATTGGAAAAAGTGATAAACGAAACTGAAAACAGTCAGGGTGTGGCGTAACTCCTGGGGGAAAACTTAGAAAAAAAAGTGTCCAAAATAACTATGCAAAGTAATTTAATAGAAAAATCAAAATAATAAAAACACCATACCAAAAAATGTTTGATCTTTTAGTTATAGAGTGGTTTAATTAAATTTTGGATGTAGATGACAGATATGTAGCTACAGCATCAAACTGTATGTGTCCCCCTATTTTATATTGCCCCCCACTATGGAAGCAAATTTTAAGACTCTTTTTTATTCTCGTCAAAAAAGAAACGTATTAAAAACGCCATCGAATACAATGGTAATTATATTTCTGCGCAAAGGCACGTTCAAGGCACTTGACATGTTTACGGTTCCTTTTATTAAGCCATCGCAATTAAAAATTGAACCGAGATGATCACCCCGCGACTCGTTCGCTTCATTTGTTATACTGCTGACAAGTTAAGTCCGCGTTGGGGGCGAGTTGTCTGTATTCATAAGACACCTTCCCTGCAGTCGTTTCATTATAAGCTTGCGATGAGACCGTCGAGGCAAATAGACACGGCGGAATGCGTCTAGACAATACAAACTTTGCTTGGCCACGATTCAAATAAAAAGAAAATATTAATAAATGCGTTTTCTAGTGTCTATACTAATCCTTACGTATATGTATTAAAACAAAGTCCACCGTCGCGTCTATCTGTAAGTATATATGTAGGTATGTATGTTCGCGATGATCTCAAAAACTTTGAAACGGATTTTCATGAGGGTTTTCATAGTGATTCCTGAAAAAGTTATATGTAAGGTATGTGTATAATTCGTTAGGGTTTTGTGTAAGTTTGGGAGCTTTCATCGAAAACGCTGACTAATCTGTTTGAGATATAACAAAACAATGGGATTGCTTCTCTTTTATAGGTCTACAATAAAGTCCGCGATCTTGAAAGATAGGCATTTATCTATCTTCCAAGAATAACTTAATATACCCATTCTAACATTCTACATTCTACATATCTGAAATAAGTACATAACTAGAAATAAAAATAACTCGCAGTTGTTTAGTAACTAGATAATATTTATTCTCGGTTAAAACAAACGAGGAACAAAGATAAGATTAATAAATCAATAACTCTGATTACGGTCGTACTGGGAGTTATTCATTTATTGAAAGAAATAAAAAAACGAGACGGCGATGACACAATATTTCTTAGAAAGCTTACTCGTATGTTGACTATTAAGAGCAGGCCCCACGAAAACAATTCCTACGCTCGCTCCGCCCACGTCCCGCCACCCGAGAGTTACAAGTTGCTCGGCGGCTCTCTAGGATTTTTTTTAATATATCGCAAGATACAGCTTACGTAAGGTTGAATATTGCATACATTATTTGAAGCACGATTTGGTATGCACTAGCTCGGAACTAAACAACGTAAGTCTCAAAATTGTTTTCGTTAATTATAGGAGTAAAAATAAACCTAAGTTTATTTTATTTTGACAATCACTGGTAAACAATGTTTCCTTGCTACGAGCAGTTTTTTGGCGATATAACTCAAGCCGTTTAGTAGAAAAATGTAATATTCTCCGGAAAAGGCGGCGATTTCGATCAAAAAATGTATCGAATGAAAATCACCTAATTATGTTTCTGACTTGATAATCTACAGATAAAGGTCTCAAAATATATATATGTAAATTCCACATTGATCAGATATGTGGTTGACTCAGCACATTTATTTAAAGTTCCCTTAGTTTCATAGGGCCTGGCCTTAACATCGAAGCTTAATTAAAGGTAAATAAAACGAAATTCTATAAAATTTTCCCTTAGCACAAACGATAGTTTTATCAGTACCTAACTAAAATTTTTAACATTTCTTTCCTGTTTTTTTTTATACGTAAATAATGCTGCCACTAAGATGATATTTCTTTTAAAGTTGAAACTTACTGATTACAACGTAATCTGTACTAATAAATAAAATTTAAGTATATATCAAAGTATATGCGGTACTTAGACAAAAAAAAGCCATAGTCTCATTAAATTTATTCAGTACCTAATCATAAATCAGTAGTGGCAGTACAGGCCTTACAGGAAACCATCGCGAAACCGCTGTAGTGTTTCGGTGAGTGAGTAATGGATGCCAGAGCCCATATCCTTAATGCTACTATGGTTCTGTGGCGTTGCTTGTGTTATAAGTGACGGTAGCCACCTACCATCAAGAAGGCCGTCTCTCTGTCTGTCAAGCTTAACATAAAAAAGCATAATAATATATACATTACTGCAAGGCTTCGCTGGGGTGCAATTTTTACATATAAAAATCGTTACCCTCGTTTACCTCTCTTTCCATATATGAAAACCGAATTAAAATCGGTCTACCCATTCTCGAGTTCTTGAAGCGTACACAAATCAAATTAACATTTTTATATATAAACTTTAGACTGAAAACCACGTGAAAATAAATATTTAGCTGTTTTGACTAAGTATAGTTTGTAATTTTCGTCAATTCTAAATGATTACAAGTCTTGAAAAACTTACGCATCCTGCGCGCGAACAACGTACAAGTCGCGGACCATGAATCTCACCACATGTTGTTTCGGGTGCCTTTTTAATACAATTTTGATAAGCTTTTAATAAGACCGTGTACTTCGTTAGCGGCTTTATTCATCTTCAGCTTGTATGGAGTTTTAAAATATCCAAAATAAGAAGATATCATCAATCGTTACTGTATCACCATATACATATACGTTACGGACATATATCTTGATCATTGTTTCTTTTGTAACTTGGTTAAAAAAACAAAGTGGCCAGGCTTTGTAATGTTAATTTTTAAGATATTGATCAAAAGTGGATTAAGTTACTTGTTTTTTTCTTTAATAAGCTGGTGTCGAGGACTTCGTCCGCGTCAGAGATGAATTAGGAATAAACATTCATTCACTATTATTTTTATTTTCTGTGTAATATCTTAGCGTAGGTATATAATAATATGTGAAGTTTAGAATTAGTTCTTCTTTATCAAAACAAAGAAACATCATCAAGGGAATGTATCAATCATAAATTATAAACATACTTAATTCATGTTCTCAAAGACAGATATGACGCAGCGATATAGAGGATTAGGTTGATGTTTAGAATGTACCCTTCGTCAAATTTGTAATGCCGTAACGAAAGACGCAATGAGCTCTTGGAAAGTATATTAATTGCATGTCGACATCCTTGGATTATGGGCGAGACGACTGATGTATTAAGATGGTGATGACGAAGATATAATGTTGACACATAAGGATAAGTAGTGTTCATTTCATACTCGTATTTTGCGTTGTACTATCGTTGTGTTGAGAAAATTATTATTTATTTATTATTATTACTTTCATAGTTGAGATAAAAACTATCCCATTTTTTAAATTGGATCATAGGTAGTTACAAATTACATATTTGATCAAAATCGGTTCAGTAGTTTCGGAGTTTATCCCGAATAGAAAATTATGGTGTCGAATCTTTTGGGCCCACAAGTTTTGACTTTTGACCCGATTTTATAAAAGATACAGTCGACATTTCATTTTAGTAGAACCATTATCATATTATATAGGAGACTTGAAATCTCTTATCATTTATATTTTATCATATAAGTTCCGTAGATATGCTGGCCACTAATCATATTCTAACATTCATCATGTCGACCGTCGAGTCAAACGTCAAATTTAAACAACATAACAAATTTGAAAATTCGCTATTCTTTTCACACACTATATTATTATCTATTAATGTCTAAAAACCTCTTAACAAATCTACAAAACGAGCAACATTCGAAATGACATTGTAAAATTAGCTGTTTCTGCAAATTACTCGATTTCAGTACACCCCAGCGGTAGAGGCGCTGTAGAAATCCAGCATCACATCGTCGTCGACTCCACGACTCTAGTTAAATATTAACGTGCACTCTTGTTTAACTTTACACGGTGGATGGATGTGATTATTCCTTGATTTAATCAGAAACTTTGCTCGTTTGAAGCTTATATATTTAGTCTACTAGTTGTGTGGTACAAAAGTTTTTTTTTTTGAAGTGAAAAGGCGCGTTGGGGATTTTTGAGATGGGATAAAATCATTGAACTCGCGACAGTGTCATGTAATGTAATGTAAGCATTGATGTAGCTGATATTAATTAAAAATAATTTTAAAAAGTACAATAAGTACAACTGCATATGAAAGTAAACTTACTAGATATGACAACAAGGATCAATATGGTATACACCTCTGATCAATAATCTAGTTTCATATCAACGTCAAACAATGAAGTTCGTGTTAAATAATTATGTTCTATTTATTGTCATTGTGTGTCAGTCATATATTTTCTCTTGCGATCTATAATAATCCTATTTACCTAATTCGATAATGCCAAGGAATTTAAATATCATATAATTATTTTTGTGAAGCTACGTTTTCACTTCAGACGTGCAGTCCTACGACTGACATTTTTTTACATATAGTTTTTTATTCAGGTATTTATTTTAAGATATGATTGGCAGGCAAGTTGACAGTCGCCCTTTAACACAAGCGACGCAAGGATAGGGAATGGATGGGCTCTATTTATATTAGTTTCTTGTTCTTGCACTTAATCTAATAATCATGATTCAAATGATGCGTTTTTTTATGAGAAACGATAACGAACAGGAAAGCAGTCGTAATATGCTATATTATTATACATACTCGTATCGTAATATATGTTCTATACGAGGTGGGTTTTAAAAAATATATCCCATATCTGTGATTCGAGGATTTCCATGGACTAAATAATAAAAGTTATAGATTCTTAGTTAAGGAAAAAGGTAAAATAATACAAGATAAATAAATGAGATAACAGTTGACAAAGTATAACAGCAAAAATTGTTTTGTTTTTAGTTGGACTTATTCCTGCTTAACGCAGTAGATGTTTACTACTATTTTAAATAATTTGAAAATAAAATCTTACTGTAAAATACTTAATATTCAAGAAGGTGGAGGAGGTATTTGTGACATAACAGTGTTACGTAGTGCCATAACACAGCATTATTATTAAATATAATCTCGCGTAACTACTAATATGATGCTCGTGGGAAGGCAACACGACGCGTTGCCAAGATTTATAGAGCTACGCGAGTCTTGTTCCTGGGCTCTAAAGTTAATTAGCGAAATTGTGAATCTTAAAGTTGTGTTAATTAATTTAAAAATAAGTATTATTAAAGTTAGTTTTTTTTACTAATTACTGATTTCGTTATGAGCAATATAAACACTTGAATAATCTTAAATTTTTATTAAAAAGAATAAAAAAATTGATCATTATTAGTTATATTAAATTTTATTCGTGTAAAATTAAACACAATATTAAAGTGAAATTACATTAAACTACAATTACTTAGTTAATTATAATTGATATGATATAATTAATAGTAGACCAATCCTGTCCCGAGAGGCCGCGTTACCATACGTAATTACTGGCAGGTCGCACAGATTGTTAGGCCTTGGTCTTTAGACAATTGCGGCAGTGGTGAACGTAGCTTCCCACAAGCAGCCCAACCTACCTGGATTCTACTATCAGCCTCTTTGGTAAGTCTTTGGACTGGTCCACAGTCCACAAGTAGCTCAGCGTGCTATGATGCGGGCTATGCTCGGATTCTGTGATAAGATCAGAAATTCTGAAATACGCCGAAGAATCAAAATTCTCGACATAGCCGAAAGAATCAACAAGCTGAAGTGGCAATAGGTCGGTCATATCTGTTGCAGATAGATAACCAATGGGGTAGACGAGTTTTTGAGTAGAGGCCACGATTTGGAAAACACAGCTTGAGACGCCCTGCGGCCAAGTGGACTGACAACCTGAAAGGCTTCCCGGGAAGGGAAGCGCAGAGGACCATGCGTCTGTTTGGCGGAAACAATGATATTCTATAACAATGCTGACGCGATGAATTAATTACATGAAAATATGTTCATCTACATACCTCAGAGGTTTAACGTTTTCCACAACGTTGGATCCCGTCTAAGAACGCTTTATCTTAGCTGGAGCTACGCATCTCCGCAGTATACTGCCGATGTAGACCACAAGAAGCGAGCTTTGAGAACCTGAGAAGGAACTAAATTTATTTGGAGTAGGCTTTTCTTCTGATTTTATTGCCTCTGATTTTATTGCCGGAAACCCGCCTGTCTTTTCCTACTCTGTTAATCCTATCCTTTATATTGTTCCTTTATGTTGTTCTTATCCTTTATATACTTTGTTTATTCCTTTTCCTCCCTCGTCCTTACTCTTTATCCTTTTTCTGTCCTTTATGGGTAGTAACTAGGGATGTAATAAATAATTGAACACAGCATTCTTATTTTACATGGCGAGACATTACAGTTTTTACAATAATCAAAGACAAAAAGCATCAAACTAAAATACATTATAAATATTAAAATATTAGGCAATTATAACATTAAAAACATTAAAACATCAACTATCTACACTTGAATCCTTATATTAAAACATTAACTAATTCAAAGCATTATAATTTAACACATTAGATAATTAAAAACATTAAAAAATTAGACTATTTGTAATTTTACGTTTTGTTCCTACTTATAACCCTAGTCACTACCTTTTTACAGTACTCTATAAACTTATTCCTTTGGCTACTCGTGATCAACGCATTTGCAACTGTTTATACGCGGGTAAAACATTTAAATACCTTTTTCTATACATAATTTCGAATCCAATGAGCTATCGCACATATTTTTGGGAGGTTTATCAAGAATTAACACGAATAGTACAAAAAGGATGATAGAATTTTTAATTTAACTTTATAAAAATGTGGTGATGTTAAATTAAAATTACTTCACAATTTTTCACAATTTGTCAACCGTTTCAATATTTGAGACAAAACGTCAACCATGATAATTAAGAAATGAAAATTACCGTATCCAACATACGGATATCACAGACTTTCCGACCTCAATGTTTCACCACAACCACTGAAGAATGTCAGCATTCAAGTAACTTGAAGGCGAGTAATTAGTGCTGAAGCTCTTATTAGCACGGAGCACCAAATAGTAGACGCTTCGTGGTTCAGTTTAGTAATCCGTATAGCTCAAATCAAATTAAGACGCATTATGCAATAAAGAGCGTCTTTGGAAAATCAATTCAAAGTCTACCATATTGGTAATTTATAAGAGGTAGTTTGTTAGTTTTTGGTAGTTTAGTAGTTTTGCGTATCGCAGTAATAAATTGGGCAGCCCGTCTGGTGGCGGTAACCACTCCTTTGAAAAAATAAAACCGTGTAGACAAGACCACCGTGATAAAACACCGTGTGCGAAACACAACTTTCGGTGAGCGAACTCTTTTAACTATCCCGTTCCCGTCCTAATCCCTTATCCTTTATCCTGCTAAGGTTGGCAGAGCATTCGCAGTGCCTTTGGTATTGCTTGTATATAGGCAACGGTAGCCACTTACCATTGGTTTCATTGAATTCGAGGGTACTTTTTATGTATTATACAGTAAGTAGGTATTGGACTTCGAATTTATTTATTAAATTACGATCATTGAATCGATTCTGGGAAAACTCAGGCAAGTAAGTCAGCTAGTATCAACTATTAACATGGGAGAGACTAATAATATGATTATTATTTTTTAAATTTTATATGAAGAATTAATTTTTAACGTTACCGATACCCAAGCGAAGCCTCGACAAAAGTAATTAATAATAATGTATACTACCATTATTTTTTATAATATATAAAAAAAGAAAAGATGTATAATATAAGTTGGTTATTAGGTATTCGTTTGGTTATGCATGCATACAAAACGTGCCCTCAACACGTGACAATGAACGGGTTCAACTGGTCCCCGGGATTCGCGGGATTTCACCAATCCCGCTAATTGTGTCCGAACTTTGACGACGAGATGGGGCTTTTAATTAAAACTTATTCAATATTATAGAGTCGGATCGAGCTGGTCGGTCACTCTAATAACTTTACTGAAGTTTTAACATAGCCTTTTAACGAAACGTTTGCCGATTTTTCGACATGTAACTGGCTCCATAACAATTTTTAATTTAGATAAGCTTATTACATTATTTGCTTGATTACTTAAAACTGACTTTTTTACTGATTGTTAACATTTATTTAAAGCATGTTATCAGTTGAACAAGCGATAGACACTTGGTTTTAAAAGAAATTTCACTCCAAATTTTTACTATTATCTGGAATGGTTCTTTTGCTAACTGTCGCGTGCACCAGCTAGTTATGTAACAGTACACCGCAAGCGCAGCTTACTTCTTCAAAAAATGTATTTTCTATGTATTTCTCTGTCTGCTATTAAAATTTTCAAAAAGTACAATATAATTATATAAAATTTCCAAAATATTACAAACCAAATTACAAAGTATGAGCATAATATATATGTACGAGTATATTAATAGTAAAAGTACAGGTCTTTGGAAGAACAAAATCTGTGTTTCAAGAGCTAGAGAGTCCTTGAGACTTTTAAAAACATAGAGCTCTGTGTCTTTGAAGAGAGTCGTAGGTATATCTAGGTACTAAAGTCCGCCGTGCTAACAATGACATTGATGATGATTTTCGAATCGCTACTGTTAGAGAGTGTAATATACTGATTAAAGTAAATTCTCTGCGCAGCGCACCGCTACGCGGCCGTCCCATTTATTTTATAGAAACGGCAAACGACCAATAACTCTTGCTTCCCGGGATATTAACACTATCATAGGTTATTCGCTGGTTTTATGAAGACACATTAGGCTCGGCGACATTTCCATAAATGACTGTAATATATAATTTCGCGGTTAATACTACTGTAGCACGAATGCCGAATGAAGCAGTTTTATTAATTTCGTAATATCTTTTAATGGAAGCTGTTTTAACAAAAGTAAATTAGAAAATTCATCTTATAATGTGATTTTAATGATACTTTGATTAGTTAAAACATAATTATATCAATTGTCCTATTTAAAAAGCAGCTATTAAAAAAAAAGATAATTTTAATTACCGTAATACCTAACTGTTTGGAAATATTACCTAGAAATTTTTTCTCACTTATTTGAACTATTCAACTGCATTCATCGTTTTGAAATGTAATCAGATTAAAGGATTTTTAAGCGGATTAAATATTAAGGTCACATCAAATGAACATATTTAGGTAAAGAGCGTATCTGTTATTATATTGTAACTTGAACTTTTAAGTTTAACTTGCACATTTTGCTTGCCTCTATCCTGTGTTTCCTGTGTCCTGTGTTCCTGTATGTCAGATGTATGTGAAATAGTTTCAGAAAAAAAATTCATTGTAAAACATATTTTGTCAGTTACAGCGTTAGGTACTCTATTTCTAGCTATGGCTCTATATACGATATATACGAAACGATATGTAGGCACACAACACTTTATTTAGTGCCAATGGACGGACCAAGCGGCCAAATAGCTAAATGTCCAATAAGTCCTGCAGCCGATATTAACTGCGACATAGTTTACAGCAAGCGCGCCGCCTGTTCATTATTACCAAGCTCAGTTTTATGACATTTAGAATTTATATAATTGACCGGTTTTAAATAGCGGAACCGAGCCCAATGTTTAATTACTGTGCGCTTATAAAATTTATTATAGACCGACGACGGATAAGGAATTAATTTGTTGCGCAAATTCGCTTATTTTTTATTAAACTTCAGAAGTAGTTATCGAAGAAATTTCGTGAATTTATGAGCGATGAATGTCGGAATACTAAACTTTTCAATAACTCGCTAAACGTGTTACAAGAGTAAATGAATGAAAGAAAAATTGTATCAAAAGGAGCTTTTCAGGATAAAGTAGGATAAACTGAAACAGAAGCCCATCTCGACCTCGCAAGCCTGACGAATCCTTTGATATGACTTTGAGTACAATTTACGTTTTCATACGAGATGCTTCCTGTGAAACATTTTCAGAAAACGTAACACGTTTCTGTTTTTTATTTTTTTATTTATCTGCCATTAGTTCTTGGTAAACTCTTACTGGAAAAAAAAACAAGAACCCTCTGTAGTTTTTTCGCTTTTCAAATAAATCTTTTATGATAAAAAAATATTATTAAGATATTAAGACTATTCTTGATATCGCATCTAGCTCATAACAACATAAATCAAATAATTTGTTACTTTTAATTAAATAACTTGTGGATATATAATACCAACACTAAGATTAAGATAATCGAACAATTCTTAATATCGAACAATTATTTTTTAATATTATGACGTGTTCTGCTGCCAGAACTACTTTAGCCAATTGTCACCTTGACCGTACCCTTTACAAATAATAATAAATATAATTTCCTCTACACTTTTGTTGGAAGTATTATTTTAAATAATTTTAATTTAATTATTAAATGATAGATAATTCAACGTAAAATATTTTAATTATTTTAGAATAGTCTAGAGTTACTACAGTGGATTGCGGATTGAATCTACGGAGAAAAAAAAAACACACGTTTTAAGAAAATATATTATCTAACGTAATTCTACATGAGGAAACAAAGGTGCGAAGGTCCGATGAAGGATTTTGTCAATGGTTATTGAAAAGTTTTCATGTAAGACCGTAGGATAACCCTGTTTACTCACAAAGGCGGCTTTGGCCGACAATGTTGTTTTGTACTGATGAAATATGAGATCGGCACGAAAAGGACTTTGATTCTTATTGGATTTCCTTTGTTTTGCAAGAAACATTTTAAAAAAAATCTTATAAAATATTCATAAGTATAATTATTTATATTCACGCTATCGTCAATATGAATGTTATATACTAATGTATTTATTATGATTTTAAATTTTAAATAAATATATCATAATATTTATTGTAGGACCTAATCTTAACCAACATAATTATAATTATAGTAGGTATATCGTGCTGATCTTTTAAGATACTTCATTACAACTTTATATGTAAATTTACATAGATTAAACTCACACACAATATTACCAAAGCTAGGTCCGTCTTTGGTTTAAGTATGTGCAAAAACAAAACATAGATTTACTTAGAAACTTAGAAAGGAGTTAAATATACTCACATATTTGATTCTAAGAAATTAGTATTTTATCAAACACCACGATGGAACCTATTTATTTTCACGTATTTCTGTACTTGATACTTAGTATTCTAAGCTTAGGCTCATGATCCCCGCACTAAAAATTTGCAATGATTATTTTTTGTTGTGTACTACTTCTGCGATAAAATTGCGCTATGGCAGCGCATTGGTAATGCCTATAGCGCTATAGTAATGGCGGTAGGTACTCGTCAAACACGGGTATAAGAATATCATAATAATAACTATATTATAATACACTATTTTATAGATTACGACGGCTGCGTAGCAACTGGACAGATTTGCAACCATTGAACTTTATCAATAATAGCTCAATGTTTGCAACTATGTATTTTTTGCAGGAACATCTTAAGTTACACTCTCAAGGGCCAAACAAAGTAGCATTGAGGATAGAGGTATTAGGAAGGGATAGGGAAATATGCTCTTAAACAACATTTAATTAATCCTAGGAAACACTTTCGTGTAATGGTTAAATATTAAACTGTTAATTTTGTTTGTATGTTTATTCCCATAACATAATTGAACCTAGCGGACAAACAACGGATGAAATAATAAAGATTGCAAACACAGCTCTCCCATTAATAAAATAATATTTCACAGTTGGTTCAAGTAAAGTTAACATGAGAATAATTGCATTTATATATCTATGTCCAACTTCGCCAGAAATAGTTTGCGGACGACTATAAACAAATTGCGTGTGCTGTGAATAATTCATCACAGAAGAGGCGCTGACAAATGAAATGTAATGAATACGATATGAGATGAGCGAGGATATTCTCAGATTCGCGAAGAAAAATATACTTTAGTTGCCAAGGTGGTTGGAGAAAAATAACTTTACCTAGATTGTTTTGTGGAGGCGATGTTGGTTTTATTAAGCCGCTGAAGATTTTGGAGTAATGTCATTCTTCAAACACGATGAATAATGAATTCTAATTAGAGAACATGTCATTATGAACGGTTTTCACTTTATAAATCTTTTTTGTATTTTTGTCACGTTTGATTTTACAGTGCTTTCATCCTGATAGTATAAAAGTTAATTGAAGGTCAAGAGAACTAATTAATGCTGATAAAATTTAATATGAAAACAATATCACACGAGCCCATATGATGAGTGGTTAAGTTGTTTGCCTCAACGTTCTGTTCCAGGGTTCCCGCAGGTTCGACTTCGATTCCCGGAAGGATCAACTTTGTAAATGAACTTTTTAAAGTTATCTCTGGTCTGGATCTGAAAAGTAGTGGCAGGGCACATTCCATTTTAACGATTACTTGAATACAAAGACGTTTTGTGTTTGTAGCTAAAAAGTAAATCTATTGTGATGCTATTGCTATTCGCTAAAGAACGTCTGAACAAATATCCGTCTATGTACACTCAAACTGTTGGAATTATTGTCCTGTTTATTAGAACCGGACGCGCCTGTGCCCGAGGCAAGGATTCAATATAATGGAATACTTCAACATTATTTGCAGATACATGGGCACTTACCAGATACGCCTCGGGGCTGTATTAACGTGAGGTATGTGCCTTAATCGTGTCGACATAAAGGCACAATTCGAATCCCTCCGGTTTTATTCGGAGATTAGCGAAAAAGGTAACTTTGTTTTTCACCAATCCTTATTCTTTAGTTGTAATGTTGTTTTGTCCCGGAGCGTTGTCTCACGCGTTTGTTTTGTTATAATTTCGTCTTAAGATACTGTTATTTTCCTTGCTTGTTTTATTTGTATCAGTTTTTCTGAGGGATTTGATCCGAAATACGGATATCTATAGGAGAATCAAGGTGGTCGTCATAATTCAAAGAGTCAGCCAAAGTTAGGGTGGGCGAGATATGTCTGTCGAGCAACGGATGTGAGTGGAAATGAGTTTTGGAGTTTGGAGTAGAGACAATGGTGGATTCTGCCCTTGGGGTGCCTTATTGGGCCAACTAACCAGCTTCCTAGACCGATGACCGATACAGCGGCTGATGGATACGAATGGCAGAAAATCGAGTGCGGTTTCTTAAATTACACTAAAATGCATAAGTTTGTCTAACAGTTGACGCTTATTGGCCGAATTTGATGCTAATGATAAAAAATGCTGTTGTAAGTATGTTAAAATGTATAACAAAAACACTGAGGGCAAGAGTTTGCAGATGTACTGTATAAAAATTTTAGAACTTATTTATTACCACTTCATAAATTCTTTTACACAGAGAAGAAAAACTTTCCTTGTGATTTTTTCTTGTTAATCAGTATGTGTAAAAAAGATACAATAAATGTATTCAAATTCATAATGGAGTATTTCAAAGTGTGTTAGCTGGAGTGTGTTCCAGTGTTTTAAGTTTTGTGTTTAGCTGGAGGAAGAACCTAGCACGAAGATTCGTCTAGATCAGGGTTCCCCAAACTATTTTGGACAAGTGACCCCTTTTCAACAATGAACTGTTACCTCAGACCCCCATGGTCAAATTACCTACTTTTAAGACCAACCCCCTTATTCATAATGGTCCGCTAACTTAAAGCAGCTATCTATCTTAGTCTATCTTTAGTTTTTTCCTATTGGTACAAAATACCTAGGTACTAAGGTGCCAATTAGAAAACTTTGCACTTGGTTAAGTGAGTGAAGTTGATTTCATTTTCTCGTCAAAATTTAACAAAATAAAAAGACAATCCAATTCAGTAAATATCAAGTTTAATTTATAATTATTACAAATTAATACATAAAGCATCTTAAGTTGGTAGGAAATTATATTTTAAAAACTATTAATTCGCAAAGAGAAAATAAAACATTCAGTGCGATGGATGAACCTGGTGACTATCTACCAATCTAGCTACATCCGGTTCAATATTAGTGAGTTGCAGCCTTAAATCTCCACGTTCGTTGATTTTCAAACGGTTTCTTTGTTTTGTCAAAATGTTTGTTACCACACTGAAGCTTTTTTCAACTAGATATGATGATGGAAAAGCGATAAGGTATTTTTCAGCAATGTTCCACAATGTAGGATACTGTGTTTCAATTTTGCGTTGCAACCAGAACTTCTGATAGCCTTGGTTGAACTTTTGCTTAAGCTCTTCGTCTGTGCTGATGGTAATCAACTCTTCTTGCATTATCACATTGGCTTCTTCTATGGCTGTGGTGTTATACGGATTTATTATCCATTGAGGAATTTGTAAATTTAAAAGATCATCAAACCTCTCCGTAAAATCCTTGTGTAATGCGTCCAAGTGAGTAACATATAATAAAATGTCATCATCTTGAAGCATTTTTGGTAATTTTGACAAATGCGGAAACTGCGAATATTCTTTTCTGCCTAAATTTTGTTTATAAAGAACTAGTTTACCCACGAAGGCCGATATTATTGATTTTGTTTTAATCAAGTTAAGATCATCACCCTGTAGTTGCAAATTAACTTTGTTGAACATTCCAAAGATATCAGTCAAGTAATAAATATCTGTTTTACAATTGTTCAGATTTTCTTTCAAATTCGGATCTTTTTCTTGTAAAAACTCCAACACAGATTCAAAAAGGGCTGAAAATCTTTCTAAGCAAGAGCCTCTTGATAGCCAGCGAACTTCAGTGTGCAGAAGTAACCGAGTAAAGACTTCGTCGTTTTCGTCACATAGTTGAGCAAATAACCGAGAGTTCAAAGAATTGCTTCGAATCTTGTTGATAGCATTTATTACATATTGTAAAGACTTATGCAATCTAGGACTCAGCTTTTTTGCTGCTAAATGCTGCCTGTGAATCACACAGTGAATAACCAGTACATCAGGCAGTTGTCGCTTTAAGTGAGCTATAAAGCCACGATGACGACCAACCATAGACGGTGCACCATCAGTCGCAACAGAAACAATATTCTTCCATGGAATAGCTTTATCAGTAAAAAAATGTTCCACGGCCTGAAAAATCGATTCTCCTCTAGTATCAGTCTCTAAATATGCAGCAAACATCAGTTCTTGGCACATATTTTCATCTTTGATAAATCGAACATATCCTAACAATAGAGCTTCATTGCCGGGTAATGTAGACTCGTCCAACTGGAGAGAGAATCTGCGGGTCTGTAAGAACTTGCATAAAATGTTTTCCACATCGCGTCCCATCTCATCTATGCGTCTCTGAACGGTGTTGTTGCTCAAAGGTATTCTCTTTAAAATATCATGTGCGGGTTTGTGCAATACATTGTTAAGGACCTCCGCAATGGCTGGTAAGATAAGCTGCTCTCCAATTGTATGGGGTTTCCCCGACTTCGCTATTAGTAAAGATATATTATAGGACGCTCGTAAACCATCATTGTCTCGAATAGATGATGACGCAAACATCGATCCTATGGATGGCCTTTTGTCTAGTTTTTCTTTCAGTGCTTGAAAATATGACAAGGGCTTACTTTTTTTGTTAGCATGTACTCTTGATAAGTGGTCATCCATTTTTGAAGGCTTCATGGCATCGTTACTAAATACTTTTTCACATATGAGACACATCGGGAAGTGTTGATTTGATGGAGATGCAATAAATCCGAACTTCAAGTAGTCCAAACTGTATTGTCTGCATTTTTTTTTCGTGTCCGCCATCATAAAACTTTCAGTAATTCTGCAAACAAAAAAATAAGGAACCTAAATAAAAAACAATAATAAACTGTTAAATTTGCACACTATCTTATTTTTATCACACTCAGTTAATGGATTCTTGTTAAGTATTACTGACTTACTCTTTGATAAACTTTGATACCTATATTGGGAAGTAACTACAGTAGGTAATTAGGTATAGAAACTTCGTATTAGGTAATTAGGTAGAATAAGAACGAAAACCAAAGACTTAAGTGTTAGTAATTTTTACAAATACAATTATACATACCTATTTAAAATATGTTGTATGTTGTGTTTAACACTTTTTCAGTCACTTTACTTCACTTAATTTAGCTTTGTAATAAGTTTGTAATCTCTTGAAATAAATGAGTACTTAGCTATATGAGTTTTTATCGTTCAAGCTCCAACGAATTTCAAAACGCAAATGAACTTTCAACCTAAATGCAAGCTCGTTAAATAGTAAAATATCAGGAACATGTTTGGACTTGATCATGAATTCGTTCGTCTTAATTCGCGTAAAGCCGCTATCACACTATTCAATTTGAACGATTCCAATTTAGGAAATCGGAAGGTGTGATCGCAGTTAGAACAGATTGGATTCAATTAAGAGTTTATCCATTTTCAACTCTATATCTTCGATTTAGAAATCAATTTAGCGTAGTGTGATCACGAGCTCACTACTTAGATTCCTAAATAGGAATCGTTCAAATTGAATAGTGTGATAAGCACTTTATCGTCAAATAGAGAGCAAGTCAAAACGCCGCTGAAAGACGTACGCTCCAACTCAATCTTGCACAAACTTGTCCACATAGACTTGCCGAGTTTTTCATCTTGTACGAACTTGAAACTTTACATTCCTGGAACATTATTTCCTACAAAAATATTAATTAGTTGTGTTACGTGTATTCTTAGTACACGTAACACAACATAAACAATACAGTAACTACCTACTTACCTATCTTGAAAGTTTTAAATAAGAACTTGTGTTAATATAATAGGGGTCGATTTTTAGACCTCGTCGACCCCCAAAATCACTTTTCGTTTATGTCGACCCCTAGGAAACCGATATCGACCCCAAGGGGTCGATATCGACCACTTTGGGAATCCCTGGTCTAGATTCTAGATGACCTTTTTCAAAAGTTAAAAATAAATGTATCTTTTATCAATGTCTAAAGTCATTTTGAATCCGTTGGTGATTATAGGCTCCTATCAGGCGGTTAATTAATATAACTCTATCGCCTTCATTACTATGTTATGTGTAACGATAAAAATTATATCACGATTTGTAATTAATACTTCGCATTGTCTGTATTCACTAATGAATTAGTACCGTTCGACAATATAGTAACATATTGAAACAGAACTAGCCCCGGGCACAATAATATACAAGTTCAACAACGGATCCGTATAACAGACTGTAGCATAGAGGCAGTTAATGTAACTTTGTAATAAGGGCTACTTCAACAAGGGCCCATGTGGTTCAGTCGGCTTTGTTGTTCCACAGGCGTTGCATAATTTTGTTATGCTTTCTCTACTGTATAATCTCGTTTTAGATACATTTTAAATCTAAAGCTTTCACAGGCAGTGAATAGAATCCTCTGTACCCTTTGTGTACGTTTAAAAATTATTCAGGTGTAATATTTTTTAAATTTTTTCTCCAACTGATATTATCATTAACAAGACGAAAAGGTTAATACGAATATTTACTTCATTAACGTGTAACTTAATAAAATATAGCCTATTTTACTTCCTGATCATGTAGCTTTCTATAGGTGAAAGAATTTTTAAAATCGGCCCAGTAGATAAACTCACCACTACTCCCATATAAATCTTCTCCATTTATATTAGTATAGATTATTTGTATTAATATTTGTTTTTTTTATTGTTGCTTTAATATGTTATAAATTATAATTATAAGCAATACACAGAACAAGACATACCAAGGTAGGTAAGTTTCGGTCTTCGGTTTTAATTTCGTCTTTGGGTAAAAGTCTAACAAAAAAATGTTAATTTTATTAACATTTAAAATGCTCAGAATGTAGTTATGTAACGTCTTTTATAAGCTTTAACACCTAAGTCGTCCTTAAAATATGTTTCATTAAAATTGTATACATATATAATATTAATTTTAATCTGTATTTAATATTAGGCTAGGTACCTACGTATAGTTTTAATAATCTGAGTACCTACGTATATGTATAACACATTATGTCTTTTTCTTAAATTTTAATCATACATACCTATTTAGATGAAATGAGACCATTTTTGGGATAATTCTGTTTTTCATATGGAAAATAAGTATTTTCGGCACTTGAAACCGGATAGCAAGACAATACTGAATTTAGTTATTCCCATAAATAAAACCTAAATCATACCTTAAATATACGGTCTGGGACTTTTCTGTCTCAGTAGTTCAATTGACATTATTATAATTAGTTAAAATAGACCATCTTTCTAATTTCTAATGTTGGCCAAGAGCAAACCCATCTCTAATAAAAAAAAAAAATCTTATGTCACCGTTTTTTGTTTCCATGAAACCTTTTCAAAGAAAAAGACAGTAAATAAAGTATAAATTAATGAATATAATAATAATTGTAAAAGTCTGTCACATTTGGTAATAAACTAAATCGCATATCTCTGAGCACGTGGTTAAGCAAACATATGCTTTCAAGTGTCTACGCGATTCTTAAAACCTTTTTGTGTTAAATCTCTAAGAGGCACTTACGAATTTACAAGCATAATTTACGACTTTATTTGTAACAGTGTTAATATTCACGCAATATGATAAAGAAAGAATAGATGTTCTGTAAGAACTACATGAAAGAGAATATAAATGGTCGCTGGGGCAGGTGCAAGATCACGGAAGATTAATCATAATCAACTTTAAGTCTTTTCAAAATAGTCTATATTGTAACATTTATCGTTATGGATATGAAAATAAATAAATTCACTGTTAATGAAACTGGTACGTTTATCTCGTAATTATGTAACTGTATAAAAGCAGTTAAACTTATAATTAAAAAATTCTGCATGTACTATGCATTAAAAGTTCGAAACTTAACATTATGATTAAATATCTTAAAATATTATTAATGGATACTTAACAATAAAATTGCATTATATTGTACGAAGCAAAATAGTATGCGAAAAAATCTGGAAAAAATCTATTTTGTTACTATACAATTCAAACATTTATTGCAATGCAAAGTTTAAAGTAGATCACAAAGTTTTTTGTACACCGAAATCAGGAAATGAATTGACCATAACTTATTCTCTATTGATTCTCAAAATTCAGAAACGAAGATACCAAAGTGTCAATTGTAAATAAACACAAAATTTCCGAGAAAACGTAACACTAAAGAAAAGTAATATAATTAAGAGACAACCATAATGTCTGCCAGTATCACAAGCAGCCATATCTGCATACATTTTGATCTCAAGAGCGAACACATTGGTTTAGTAAAGTGGTTCTCCCAGCAGAGAGAGGAACAGGAAGCGTTCCTCGGAACAGCGATTCCGAGAACGTTATTGTGTAATAATTACTTATACCGCACTTAGCTGTTCCGTTTTGAGCACAGTTAGTGTGGAAGTGGCTTTAGTGCCTATTACAATACTACTGTGTGCCCAGTATGCCAATACAGTAGTAATGTGCTATGCAAATGATGTGTTTAGTAGAGCGTGGAGGTACTCGCCAACTTTCTTGTTTGGAATACTTTTGTAGTTACTCGGTACATGTGGTTCTGTTTTGCCAACTTTTGTAGGAATTCGTATTAATATTATTGTTTCGTCAATTATTACACCAACATGAATATTATTTCTTAATTAGGTAACTTTTAGAAAAAGATGCACAATTTGTAATATTTAGCAAACTGGGGTACAGGTTGCTAAAAAAAACACATCGAATGTTTCCTATATAGATTTTTTTTTCAAAAATAAAAAAGAACGTTTAGCAATAAAACTACAATAATTAATAGAAACAAAAAAACAAAAACAATTTCACTGGCAAGGCACATTGCGTTTCGCAGTCATTTGGGCAGCCCGTCTGGCGGCACTAACCCCACCACCTTACAGAAGACCAGCGTGAAATAACAACATGTATGTTGTAGTAAGTGAGTAAGGGATGCCATTTCCCTCTCCCTTATTTTAACCCTTAATCCTTAGCCTTAATCCTACTATGGGCGGTAGTGCACTTGCAGCAACTGTAGCGTGGCTTGTGTTATAGCAACGGTAGCCATCTACCGTCAAGTGGACCGCCAGCTTGTTTGACTACCATTATATGAAACAAAAAACAATCTAGGGCAACCGGGGCAAAAAGGAATAGTCGCTCTTAGTGAACTACTAACTCTAATAACACCAGACTAGTTTACTTGCTAACGCTAAACGCAGTGTGCCCTAAACACTACTGAGTAAGTATGGAAATTGAGTGTTTTTAATTCTGTCAATTGAACTAGTGAGACTTTTTAGTTTCGATAGTTCAATGAATTAATGTGACTATGAATCAATGAATTACTGAAACTAAAAAGTCCCAGTAGTTCAATCAATTGAACTAATGGGAATAGACCGTTTTATGCCCTGTCTAAATAAACCATGTACTATTTAATTTAGCAAATGACAAATAGAGTATATCCATATTTGTATTTTAAATAATAAAGTTTTGTGCATTATTTTGATGCACTAACAAGGAAAAAACAGTTCTTTTCCATATTGTGTTAGCTTCGACGCGTGTCGATAGACAGACAGACAGCGAGTGTTTCGAGCCGTTTTAAGGCGCCCATAATTCTGCTCTAGTGTTTCACACATAATAATCGGCTAACGCGATGTTGTGCATGCGTAAACGGTGCATTCACTAAGTGCACGTGTTATGTACTTCGTAGATAAGTGCTTGAGAACATAATATGAAAATTAGATTCCATATATAGTGGAATCATTCTACACTATTGTCTGGCTTAACTTAAAAAATTCCTTGATATACGAAAATTATAGGGAGTCTAATATTTTAAAGATTATCACTTGAATAGTGTCTGTGTGGTGAATATTCCTTTTTTTTCTTTAACTTTAGTATTTCTTTTCGGGTATTGCCCGTGGTCCACCTACTTTGTTCACCTAACCTGTCATTTGGAAAAGCGATCAAGCTTAGCTAGTCCTTTGGATCACAGCTTCATTTTACAAAATGACAAGCCCGTTGGATGAGTTAAAGGCCCACGGGTTCGATTCCCGGCAGGCTCATCTTTGGAAATAAACTTTTTAAACTTGGCTCTGGTCTGGATCTGGAAAAGTAACGGCAGGGCACACTGCGTTCCACAGTCATTTGGGCAAACCGTCTGGCGGCAGTAGCCACCCCCTTACAGAAGGCCACTGTGGAATAACAGTATGTGTGTTTCGGTGAGTAAGTGTGGGATGCCAGAGCTCATTTCGCTATTCCCCCAAACCCTCATCCTCAATCAATACCACTATGGTCGACAGCGCCCTTGCAGCACCTGTGGCGTTGCTCGTGTTATTGGCGACAGTAGCCACCTCCCATCAAGTGGACTGTCAGCATGTTTGTCGACCTTAACAACAAAGAAACTTACTACACAAAAAATAAAATAAAATGAATGCAATTACTGTAAATCTCTATGTAATTGTGTTAGGGCATAAATTTACTCGTATATTTGATGTTGAATACGAATATAACAAAAATAACCACACACTATATAAGCCTACCGAGAGAACATAATTTGAATGAACACACGCTGTTAAAAAGGGTGAGTTTTGAATCATAACACAAAAGAAAAATACGGTTATTTTACACCGATGCGGTAGATTATATCTTTTATGTTCAAAATCAACAGGAAGCATTCAAATGGGGCATGTAACCTACACTTATTATTGCACAATCGGTGAGGGTGCATAAATTTTCTAACAGAAACTTTCAAAGGGTTTTACACAAATATAACTTGATATTTTTATACAGCATCCGAGTATTTGCTAAAATTTAAAACCGTAATAATAATGAAGATTTCACCCAGTTTCAAAGTGGACCATAATTATCTTAATGGTTTGTATAAGTTTATAAACCGTATTTTTATAACGATGTAGTTGTACGAATGGTTAGAACTGACATAAAAAGTTGTTCAATGACGTTACAGAGTATTTGTATGTTTTCTCCCAGCTCCAATATTCTGTAGTGACTTGTAAAATTTTTAATATATTTTAGTAATTTAGTAGAAACTTTGCTGATTTATGTTTTTCTATTATGAATAAAATAAAATAAAATAAAATATTATCGAACTCTTATTATAGTTATCGAACTATAATAATACAATGTTATAAGTAGGTATAGATCATCGGATCATACCAAAGATCTTCGGAAATGCGCGCGGCCGGGCTCCCCGCTAGAGATATGGCATATTAGAACAAACAACAAACAACATGAAATGGTGTGGCCGAGTGCAACAACACTTCACCAATTGACCACTCAACATGTCTTCCATATTATCTATAATTTTGTATATCTATATCTTTTAGACAAAATGTATAAAAGAGATTAAAAAAATCTTTATTTTAAGAGTTTACGTAATGTAATTTTAACGTTCAGATAGACAAATCAATTTGAAATGATTCCGTTTCTTTATCTAAAAAAAAAACACATTGCGGCTTCACCAGAGTGCAATCGGAGTACTATACGTAATATAGCTCAGGCAGCTTAGGCTATACGTAATATAGCCTGAGCTCATATGGAACAACGTGCCTTTCAAACACTGAAAGAATTACACAGAACCTCACAAAATTCGCACGCAGTCTTTATAAGATAATTTTTGGTGTAGGGTTTTAATAAAATAAATATACATTAAAATATTTTTTATTAGTTAATGTAAATGTAATGAAATTATAATAATTATAATCTAATTACATGTCTCTTCTGATCGTCTTTATAGCTCTATGGAAATTTTGCACGGTTTCATTGTTTGAATGTTGCTGTTTACACAGGTCCACATCGTTTACATTGCTATTAACTTGGGGATTGTTATTAAAAATACAGAGCATGGACCTAGCTTTTGTTTATTCAGTCCAATATTAAACAATATTATGAAAATGCAATAATAACAGCCGTGTCTGTGTTACATAATACCTATAGGTATTACTAAATTATATCAATTTGTATTTTTTGTGCTCATGCTTTGTCCTTGTCATATACCTACAGATAAAAAACACCAGGTTGTCGTAGTAAAATAAGAGCAATTAGTTACGTATCACAAACATGTAAGTAAAAATACGAAACAGTTTATTTGACGGTATAAATTACTCCGATATTTTTATTAAAATATAGATACCTATAACGTAGACAAGTTTCAACAAGTTCTAATACCTAGATTTCGCTAATTAACGCTAACAAGTAAACTTACTTTAGTTAATTAAATCAATATAGAATGTTACACATTTTCTCTTCAGCCTGGAATCTTTTGTAATGGAATTTTTAAATATTTTTAATTAACGTTAGAGATGTCTAATAGCTAAGTAGACGAATACCGGATGTAATAAAAAGCTAAGTGGACAAATGGCGTCCAAACTCTTTGCAAAATACCTAATACAATATGTAAGAAGCAAAAAATATATAAAAAAAATGAAATTTAAAAATTCATGACCACTGTCGTAACAGTCCATTTTAGGGTTAGAATTTATGAATTTAACAAGTTATCTAAGTGGAATTCAACTACAAATGCCGTTGGCTGATTCTGTGTTTTTGTATTGTAAAATTTTATTGAAATAATTTTTCTGCAGCTGTTTATCCAACTGAGGTTGTCTAATTCTATTGAGTCTAGTTCTTCTGAGCCTCTATCTATATTAACGTAATCTCTAAAGGAGGCATCCCGAAATTTAAAAAAAAATCATGTAATTAGATAATGTTTCCACAGAAATGGTTCTAAATGGGCGGAAACATCAATTTGTTTGTTTTTGTTTAACATCACCCTAACCTAAGCAAGACAAAAATGTAACTTCATGTCTGACTTCCATTATGATTGATGACGTCAGCGGAGCAGCTGTCTATGATACGCGCTCATACAAAAATTGCATCATAAAAAAAATGACTACCGGACTCGAAGCGACGCAAGGCATTCGCGGGACGCGGGCAACTAGCGAAACGCGCCTACGTCAGCAATTACATTATTTTAGAAAAACTTATATACACATATGGTGGCTATTGACAATCCAATTTTAATTGTAGATATATTATAGCTTAATTGAAAAACATTATTGGCTTATTAGTGAGTAATTACAAGAATTCAACCCGCAAAAATTTCACAAATTCTGCATAATCTATATAAATAAAATCGGAGTGTCTGTCTGTGATTTGCGAAAAACTGCCTCAAACTAAGCTTAGAGAGTCATTCGCATGCTGTTAAAACGTAAATCACTTTTTTTAGAATTTTTGTCTGTCTGTCTGTCTGTCTGTCTGTCTGTCTGTCTGTCTGTCTGTCTGTCTGTCTGTCTGTCTGTCTGTCTGTCTGTCTGTCTGTCTGTCTGTCTGTCTGTCTGTCTGTCTGTCTGTCTGTCTGTCTGTCTGTCTGTCTGTCTGTCTGTCTGTCTGTCTGTCTGTCTGTCTGTCTGTCTGTCTGTCTGTCTGTCTGTCTGTCTGTCTGTCTGTCTGTCTGTCTGTCTGTCTGTCTGTCTGTCTGTCTGTCTGTCTGTCTGTCTGTCTGTCTGTCTGTCTGTCTGTCTGTCTGTCTGTCTGTCTGTCTGTCTGTCTGTCTGTCTGTCTGTCTGTCTGTCTGTCTGTCTGTCTGTCTGTCTGTCTGTCTGTCTGTCTGTCTGTCTGTCTGTCTGTCTGTCTGTCTGTCTGTCTGTCTGTCTGTCTGTCTGTCTGTCTGTCTGTCTGTCTGTCTGTCTGTCTGTCTGTCTGTCTGTCTGTCTGTCTGTCTGTCTGTCTGTCTGTCTGTCTGTCTGTCTGTCTGTCTGTCTGTCTGTCTGTCTGTCCGGGGTAATCTCAGAAACGGCTGAAGCGATTTCGATGAAACTTTGCAGACATGAAGAGGGGGTCGTCAGGAGTAACATAGGCTACTTTTTGTTTATGTAAATTGCGGTACATACACCAAAATAACATTTTTTACAATTTTTGTCTGTCTGTCTGTTTGTTCCGGCTAATCTCTGAAATAGCTAGACCGATTTTGACGGGACTTTTATTGGCAGGTAGCTGATGTAATAAGGAGTAACTTAGGCTACGTTTATTTTAGAAAAAATACACCCCGGACGAAGCCGGGAGCGGGCCGCTATAAACAATAAAAAACGGGATCTATGCAATATATTCGAGTTTTTCAAACGCGATATTTTTTCTTTTACTGAAAAAAAGTTACTAACCCTGTGACAATAAAAAAAAAGAATTTTTTCGTTCATAACAATTGCATTTGTTGTTAACAACTGAAACGAAGGTTCATGCAATACGATGAGTTCTCCTTGCGGCGTATCTTTTCTTTGGCTGAGTCTCTCATTATGAATTATTAATAGGAACGGATTTTTTTTTCGCTAACATTCTAGAAAATTCTAGATGTTTATAGAAAATTCTAGAAGTTTTTAGAAAATTCTAGAAGTTTCTCGAAAATTTCAGAAGTTTCTAGAAAATTCCAGAAGTTTGTAGAAAATTCTATGAAAACTTTCTTCACTTTTTCAGATAATTTAAAAAGATTTTTTGAAATTTCAGAACATCGTCAAAATTTTTAGAAATCTAAAAATTTGTTAAACCTGATGGGTAATTTGTTATATTTATTTCGAAGGAAGTAGAGTGAGGCTATCTTAATGCATAAGCATCATTCTCATTAAACTCGAAAAGTCTATGTACACGAATAAGTTGAAACATTTATCTTTTCTGCCTAACGATCATCACTCAGCTTGATAGACAGCTTTAGTATTCATCATCGAAGTTTTGAGATAGAATATACCCATATTTCGCCGAACTGCGTTCTCTTATCTCAGTTGAACTAATTAATATACACAGGAAAAAGACAAAGTTACGCACAATTAAACAAAAATCAATTCGCTCACGCAGACAACATTATTAAATTTACGTTTTTTAATATTATAAAACAAAGTCCCCCCGCCGCGTCTGTCTGTCTGTATGTTTGCGATTCTCAAAAACTACCGAACGGATTTTTATACTGTTTTCATTAATGGGAAGAGCGTTAAACGAGGAAGGTTTCTACATTTAATTTGCAGAAAAAAATTGCACCCGTGCGAAGCCGGGGACGGATCGCTAGTTTAACATAAATTAATTATTGTACAAGATTTGAAATTAATTTCAGTTTTTTGTTTGCATCCAAACCTTCATATCATATATAGTATCTCAGAGATTTCATGTTTTAGTATTGAAGTAGTATTGAATTGGCAAGTAGCTCCCGTTGGTTATTGGAAAGTGAGCTCTTGAAGATTTAAGAATAAATTTAGATACTTTTGTTTACTATAATCATAATTATGATATGATAAGACTAAGTCAAGCCCATAAAAACGTCAAAGAGTAATCCGTGTCACATGTTCAGATATCGCTTCCCACTCATCATCCTCACATGTGCACCAGTAAGACCAGTGATCATAATATACAATGTTGAGGATTATAAGGGATTTACGTGATGTTGGTGGTCTTTCGCGTCTCGCCCTCTTTTTTGCGATTTATCGAGCGGCATACGGTCGAGTGTTACCAGAAGTACATCTGTTGTGAGAACATACACTTGAAATTTACAATGTAAGTTTTAAAACCTAATAATAAAGTGAAATGTTTACTGAAAGAAGTATTATTATGGATATAAACCTACTAACATTTATTAAAATTGCGAAAATTTGTGAGGATGTAGGTATGGATGAATGTTACTCTTTCACGCAAAAAAGGCTCAACACGGATTTGGATGAAATTTAGCATACATATAGTTTATTACCTGGATTAACATTTGTTAATATCATTTGTTTCTAAATATTCTTCAGAGGTATTGTGATAGGCGCAAAATGAAAGAGCATAAAATCAAATCAAATTATCAAAACAAATCCAAATATATAGTTTCAACGTCTATAGAATTTATTTTTGAAAACATGATTTTTTGTGCAGTAGATTGACACGGTACAAGCCGCATTTATAACACAAAATCGTTGCAAACACTTTTAACATTTGGCTATAAATTACTAGGCCATTTATACAAGCTATTGTGGGCACTTGGGGACGATTTTTTAACAACATTTGCTGGGACATTCTGTCACCCCTTCTGCTTTTTGAGGCTAATTCATCGCTCATGTTCATTCATGATCGAGGGACCGGTATTGTGTTTACTTTGAAATTAGTACAGAAAGGTGTCATATAAGCACTCGAACATTATTTATGTGCACGAAATATGAACCGGTTTTGATTTTTATAGGGGCCATGATCCCTTTTGAGTGATATTTTGGGGATTTTAATAAATTGGGTACAAAAACAGCATAAAAAAGCAGTTAAGATTACGCATTGAAGTGTCGTTCAACATATTTCATTATGTTGCTATGTACCTATATATCTATATACATATATAAAAAAATTTCATGTCACGTTGTTTATCCGCGATGAACTCTTAAACTGAACCGATTTTAATAAAATTTTGCACACTGTGTGCAGCTTTATCCAACTTGAGAGATAGGATATCAATACTAATAATAAATCTGTAAGTGTAGGTATTGTATGTATGTATGTATGTTCCTCCATAACTCTTAAACGAATTAACTGATTTTCATGAAACTTGGTAGATAAACATTTAGACGTACAGGACACAGGATAGGCTACTTTTTTCTTTTTCAACGCGGACGAAGTCGCGGGCGCCAGCTAGTATTTTATAAAGTTACGCGGACGAAGTCGCGTGCAACAGCTAGTAAAATATAAAAGATAAAAGAATCTAAGTATATATTAATTAGCTATATTATTAAAACTCCAATGGAATATTCCATGAGCGTCGGGCGTTATTCCTATATAGTCTCATATAATTTCTTTGGTGTTATATTTTTCATTTTTCAACGCGGACGAAGTCGCGGGCACAAGCTAGTAATCTATAAAACAAGATTAGCGACTTTCTCTTTTTAACCTATATTTCCTTAACAAAGTTTTGCAAATGCATCTCATAAATATATAATGTTTTATTTTTACAATCTGGCTTGGGTTGTAATAATATGAATATACTTAAAATGTCTGAATTCAGTACAATATATTATACTTCAATGTAAAAATTATAATAACTAATATTAGATTATACATAGTTTCACGAATCTTACAATATTTCAGTTATATAAATTCACATATATTCACACAACATCGATAAAAACAACATTGATATTCACACTTAAGTAAGTACAGACAGCATAAACGATTTCGGTCGTCAATATATTCTAAAACTAGCTCTCAGTAGACACTAAACACGATTGCAATGTGCGTCGTTTAAATTCATCGACAGAGAACGTCCATAAAACCAATGTCTACAAACTAAAACAGGCAGACGTAGTTATACTAAAATTAATATGCATCGCTGCTGCAAATACATAGGAATTGCTCGCTTAAACAACGGTTTACTGTCGTCTCACACACTTCACGACACAGAAGGGAGAAATTTTGCATGGACAATTTACTTAAAGGCAGTTTGCAAGCTACAACGCCGCTCAAATACTCTTCGTTGACCGCCGTCGCCCAACCAAACCACATTTTCTTAATTAAAACCCTACATTTTGTGAACAAGTAGTGACAATAAGGCATTTTAAAAGTACGTTCAAATCATTTATTGCTACATAAATAATTTGATTAAAACTTGTATATTTTATGTACTCTATTGAATTTGAATGATATTAATTAATATACATAAGTAAGTACAGTAAAATATAAAGACACTAGGCTAGATATAGACACATATATAGACTATATCGTAGATCATCATTTATATACGACTCGTTTAATAAAAGTAAACTTTAATTGTACGATTTAATAAGTACTTTTAATAAAAGTTATTTTAGTTCTACAGTTATAGAAGTATCAGTCAAATGAACCATCAGTCAAAAACAAATAAAATAATATAATTGGTATGAAAAGGATAATTATAAGTACATACTTGTAAATGTTTTTGTTCTGATTGACTATCAACCCACAGCCAAACATAGTTGATCGCTGATAGGCTAGATTGTTTATATATCCGACATAATAATAGTTGTAATAGACATGTTGGTGGTAGTTTTTAGGCATTTTTTTTTCTTTTCTTTCATCTTGTATTATATCTTATCACTGTTAGTATATTGTAGATATATATAACAATGATTTATGTTATTTAATTAGGAAGTGTAGATAAATATTAATAACTAATGTATAAAAATGTAAAATATATGGGTCCAGTTGCCTGAAAATAAATGAATGTTATTTTTTTTTTTTTTTAAAGTAAGTCTAGAAAACTAAAATTTGATACGTAGGCTCATTTTATAACGTAAGCATCCGCTTAGAAAGCACTTTTGAAAAGTCAGTCGAAGCCGGAGACAGGTCGTTAGTTCTGTATAAAATATGTTGCTTCTTATTGAATAATGAAATTCTCAAAACATGCATACAAAGGTAGTATGTATTAATAATTTCTAGTCTATATACTGAATAGGAAATGATAGAGCATTAGGTATATTGAACCGACCATCGTTGGCTCTTTGTCGGACGACCAACTCAGCAGTTAATGAAAATCGTCTCACTCGCTTTCTGCATATAGAGGGGCAATTTAGTGAAATACTTGCTAAGAACTATTGCAAAATATCGAGTTGTCTAGTGAATTTGCTCTTTATTCAGCAAGAAAGGAGAATCATACTACTTGAATATACATACAAATAATTTTGTGATAATATCAGTTTGATACAGCAAATTGAGTTTTGATCAACGAGTGACAGTTTTAATTCACAGTTATCATTGTTTTTATTCAGATGACGACATATTCACACCACTTAAATATATTTATAACATCAACGGGCGTATTTTGTTGGAGTGGGGTCTTTAACATAGGACAGAGTGCTGTACTAAGAGTGATAGCTAAATCACTATGCTGCTACTCTAGTACCATTGGATTTTACCATTAATAGTGCTATTAATAAATGAGTGGAAATACAACCATTAAAGCTTTAAAGGTCGACGGTCCAAAAGCAACAAAAAAATTCGAAGTAGGTAATTACTTTGTTGCACAAATAATGCAAAAACAGCTGAACGGATTTGGATGAAATTTAGCACACCGATACTTTTATCCTGGAAGATTTTTAAAAAACGAACTACAGTTTTAGTTTTAAGAAACTTTTATTCAAGAAATACAAGTAAAATGTACAAACTGTACAACAAGTGCAAAATACGTTAGAATACCTATATGCAATTTAGTTTTAGATGAAAGTAACATCGAAGAGAAAATATACATATTTTTTTCTAATTAATGTAGTTCTATGCAAAAAAGTTTCGTAGAACTAAAAATATAAAACGTCACTAACTTTTTTTTTGTTGTTTCAAATTTTAACTTTTTAAAGCATTTCTGTCAATATTACAGAGGTCAAGCGTCCGTGTAACTCGTTAAAACGCCAAACTTCACGGTTAGATTCGCTTTACGTGTACCTGCAATTTGGGACGAATAGCAGCCTTATCATTTTTACTTTTAAAACGCTGAATTTTCAGTGAAGCCTTTTAAACCGTCGAGTGTTGGGCACGAGATGATGAAACTACCACTAAAAATTAATAGTGGAATTCATAAACTATGTCGTTGCAGCTTGAATCAGCAATTTGCTCTAGCAGAATATTCGAAGCCATAACGATTATTGCATAGTGGTGTTTTAAAAGTATAAAAGCTGTTCTATTCCGCATGGAATATATGCATAAATTTGTAAGCTAGATGGCGATAAATACTGATTTGCTATTGTTTCGCGATGTACAATAAATTGAAATTTCGAATTTAAATTAAGCTAATACATGTGATATTGCCAAGGTACACTTTATCCCGCAGACATAAACCTGCCAATCTACCGGTAGTAACTTCCCCCTTCCCATCATTCAGAAATTGGTATTACTTTGTTGTGTTTCGGTGATTGCACTGAGCCAATTTCTTATCCTAGTCTCTTTTCTTTATCCTATTGCCTCGACTCGACAGCGCACTTGTACTTATTCCATCATTTATATAATGATTATATATATATTCATTTATATATGAATTCAATAAGTGTTAATAGGTGAGGATAGTAACCTACCATCAAATCATTTATCATAAACATTGACTGACAGAAACATTAGATATTCTGAATGTTATGCAATCACAGTATAACCAATAACTGGCGTGTTACCCTTGATAAGGCAGTATGCCGAGAACAATGATCATATTTTGTTTGAGTTTATTATATTGTAAGATACTTAAATGTCATTTCGATCATTCAGTAGCCGGGCGTCATGCTGTGTGGTACTCGTAAACCGTTCGTAAGGTGTGATTAACATAATAAACAGATATTTACAAAGCGATACACCTTTTATTGCGTCATGTGCTGTAAAATGGACGACTAAAAGTAATTTTTTTACTTCTTTGCAAACTTTTTTATTAGGCTAGAATTTCACTTGTAACTTTTACTCACGTAAGTTACTTACGAAAAATTTACTAATGTAAACAACTTTGTAAGCTGGTTACAACGTAAGATTCTAACATACGTAAGCTGCAAGTCGCGAAAAATCAGACAGGTCTAAACACGTCTTTAGGTTTGCTCTTGGACAGCATCTCGCCGTGTAGAGAAGATGAGGCCTATGATGGAGCGACCTCACCCAGAAGATGCCTATTCACTCAAACATTGAAAAGATTTGGGTTATATAAGTTCGGAAACACAGACGCTCCATCAAACCGTCAATAGCTTTCCATCATGTTAACATATAGGGGGTTGGTAAAACAAACGTTAGACAACAAAATTGATTAATTTAAACTAGTTAAAGTATTTTAAGTATTAAAATTGGTTTAAATTTGATTGTTAAGTTAGTACTAATGATTTTCTGATATAAAATTCAAGGACCACTAGATTAATATACGAAAAGGTTGATGAAGATTATGTTGATGCCAATTTTATCGTGTGGCCAATTTCACTGGAAATATTAGACACCTGCTGTCACTATTAACGGTCTGTTTGAATGACAATATTAATTGAAACATATCTGGTTAAGCATGCACGTCAAACTTTATGAAATTTTAATCAAGGTTGATGCAGTCGCGAATAAGTAACCCGATACTTCTCCAACTGATTGGTCGACTTGCCCCGTGACAAGTTGACAACTCAGCACACGTGCGCCTAAAGTAACACACATTTAATAGGTACACGTTTGAAATGAAATGACGATCTTGAAATGCATTTGAAATTGACGAAAATATTCAAAACAATTCGGAGAAGAATACAGAAAGATTCTGAGAAGATCCGGAAAGATACTCTTAATATCAATTTGAATTCAAGAATCAAGTACCTAATTCTTTCAATAATAACCGTGCTGCTACATGTGCTGTCAAGACTTTAAGTAAAATGTTTACGTGCATTAAAATTTATAGAATAATAGCACCTTTTGCAGCGCCATTTTATTATTGTTTTGCATTTGTGCCTTGGTGACGGTAGCCATCTACTATCAAGTCAACCGTTTGTATTAAAAAAAAATTGCATTAAAAAATACGATTTATATGACATGTAAAAAATAGATACAAATAAGTAGAATGGAGGCGGCTAATGCATTTCAAAATCAGATGTGCCGCTGTCAGTAGCTAAGTAATTCGATACCACCTCGCGTCTACCTCCCGTCTTAAATAAACATTCCTACAAAATGTATCCGAAATAACATTATAAATCATCTTCTTCTAAACCCAACTGAGATTTTTTGTAATGAAATTTGTTAGTTTCGTGACAATCTGTTCCGCTATTTGCTTAGCGTCACTAAACAGATGGTAGGGGGAGCATCCATCATGTTTGAAAATATTAATTTATAAATTTAATGACATTCTTGCGCGTAACGCGTTTGTAGACTTTTTAAAGACAAAGTTTAAACTCAAAAAGGTGAACATAACAAGCTGATGAACTGAATGAATGAACAAAATTTTACTGGAAGTAATTTTCTATTCTTTATTCTTTTTCTCCACAAATGTTGGCGTTCATGGCCAGCGTTCGTGGAGAAGCATCTTAACCTTTGAGGCCTTTGAGGCTGATACCATCATAGCTTAACCTTTAAAGCTGATAAAGGTACGAAAGAGAAAGAGAGCGTGCTCATACAAAACGTTCTCTTAACATAAATTCTTCAACCACAGGATGTCTTTCTCTAGCCTCTGTTACGTTTGTCCTGTAGTTACTTGAACCATTAGTTGAATTTCGTTAGTTCAAGTAACTAATAGTGGAATAGTGTATTTCGCGCCTCATTAAGTGCCCCAAATATTGTGGCTTTCTCTCCTTGATCGCTCTTAACACTTCCATCTTCTTTCTCGTTCGACTCAAAACTTCAACATTTGTTATTCTCTGCACTCATGATATGCCAAGCATTCGCATGTACATCCACATTGCAAATACTTCCAGTTTCGAGCACAACGCTAAAGTTAGCTTTCTACTCTCCGTCTGAACACATAACAGCGGGCTAATCTCATGTGGAGTTTAAGATTGAATCGGCTGCAACACAGACAAGGGGGGAAGAACATGTTTTTTTTATTAATTTTTTTTATTACTTCTAAAGGAAAACAGATAAGTAAAACAGATTTTTTAATTAATAGAACTAAATAAAGTGTTTTTTTTTTAATTAAGAGTTTTTAAACTTTTTAGAGTTTCAAATAAAGTTCCAAATAAATGTTCTACTAAAACCTTAATTCAATAGTTAATAAATCAAATATCTACTCATACGATATAATATTTCTTTAATAGACAGCTATTATGGAAACATTTGTTGGGATAGCAAGTTTAAATAATAATAAAATCAATTTGTTAGTTAATTATTAAGTAATTTTTAAATAATTAAACATATGATAATAAAATGGAAAATGATAGTAACAAATAAAATATAATAATATTAATCCTCTCTAACTAAATATATGCTGTAAGTAGAGGCTCTATCTAAAATAAGTAAACTAGTAAATCTGCATTATCTGTGTCCATCTTTCTTCGAATAGCATAAGGTCTTTTGTTATTACGGTCGACAGACAGACTAAGTGCTAGGCAAATGCTGTCTATAACCCAACAACGCCACAGGCACTGCAAGTGCCAGCCATAGTATTTATATAAGACTAAAGGATAGGGAAATAGGCTCTGACCAAAACACAAGTCATTTACCAAAACACAACAAGACACATACTATTATTTCAAGGTGGTCTTCTATAAGGGGGTGGTTACTGTCGCCAGAAGTGCTATCCAAATGACTGCGAAACGCAGTGTGCCCTGCCATTACTTAAACTGCCACATACATTCTTACACTGCTTTACACTTTGTATATATTAGGCATTTAATTACCTATATATAGATAGATACATTGAGTAGCAAAGTTTTTACAAGCTAACAAGTTCGATTACACTCGGGCGTCCGTATCATGTTCGCAATGCTATTAGAAGCTGACATTTGCTCTCTCGCCAAGCGGGCGTTCGAAGAATCTCAAAATTAGTCATTTAGCATTTCAGTCACGAGCCCGCAATAGCGATTCAACACTGATTTTTACTTCTTTCAATTCCAATTGCACTATTCCACCTGGTAATTTGTCTTCATATATTGAATAGACGTTTGATAAAATAAGATTTGTATTAAGGATTGACTTCTGATATAAATACATTGTACTTTTTACTAAATTATTGATAGAGTACTTACTTATTTTTTATCTTTTGCCTTTTTGGTACTAGCTGACAAATTAGATCTTATCCCAATATTAAGGCCATTTGATTAAACGGATGAGTTTACTTCTGCGTTAATGTTTTAACAACTATATTTTTACAATCGATATAAATATTGACAGCTTAAAAATAATATCAAAATACGGCTTATGCATATTTGTAAAAGTACCTACTTAGTTATTTTGGCTTCCATAGTCAAAATAAAAATTTCTTTCCAAATACGATACTATGTATTAAATGTCGTTTCATCCCTAAAAAGGTCTCGTAAATTCGTAATATTTTTGTGTATTTTGTTATAAAAATATCACATATTTTTGGAGGAAATGACACCTTCACGCTCATTACCACCTTCAAGGTGACATAACGAATGCGCATAGAAAGAAAATTAGCGTAAAATTAATAATAAGTGTATCGCTTTTGATACACCATTAAGTCAGAATCACAAATAAACATACTTAAACTTAAATTACATATCCTTAACATAGTAGAAAAATGGAGAACCAATAAAAGAATGAAATGAAGAGCAAACATTGACTGTTACGAAATTATGTAAAGGAATGAATGAATATTCAGAAAAATATAACGTTTTTATTGACCGATGATCAAATGAAACATTCCAGTGTCAACACAAATATACTGTCTAGACTTCGGAGAACTTTTGAAGTACCCTTGGGACCAATTTTGTTGGGTGCCTCTGGAGTTAACAAACGTCTAAAGGGGAAAAAAGTCACCGAAACAAATTGTTGGCAAACGAGAGAAGTGTCCAAGAGCGAAAATATGTTGATTGAATAAAGAAAAACTATTAAAAGTTTCTCTTAGAGTTTCTGGTTCAGTTGAGACAGACAAAATGAGCGCAGTGCGTGGAACGGCGACTCTGTAAGTTTCCTTGCTTGTGTACTGTAAAACAAGCACCTTGAATAATACATGTGTTTTACATTACAACAGACCTTCCTTACATTTCTATGATTGTCGGCCATATACGCGTTCAGTTTTTTATGCATATTATGCCATCAAATGCATAAAATCATAAAATACATAATAGGTATGATGCATTTTTTTACCTATTTGTCAGATATGTTATATAAGTTATGGCTGTGTTAAGCACGTGAGTTCATACTTCAGTTAACAGGTAACTTGGCCGCTTCTGAACGGTCTTATTTGAAAATTATAGTGGTGGCCTATGCCCTATGACTACGCTGAGATATCGATGATAATTGTTTTATATAAAGTATACAAACTTCTTATCTCAAAAGTACGCAAAATAGTTTTATTAAAATATACGCAAATTATTAAACATGTCAAAATTATTAAGGGCCTCTTTCACCATCTCTGAGTAAAGTGTCAAGCAGGCTAACCGCCATTTAGTCACCGGTAAAAAAACGTACGAGCTTCACCATCTTCGAGTAACATTACTTAAGGGTAATTTCAATGAAATTGAAACAAGATACTCGTAACATTTACTCGCCAATTAGCGTTACTTGAAAATTAAATAATCAACACTTGCAGTTGGTGAATGTGGTACTATTTATATGTAGTAATAATAGCTCAATGGTGAAAGAGGCCTTAAATAAAATTTATAATCATTTCAAGAATAATTAAATACACTATTAGTAGGTGTTTGTTTAATATTATATACCTAAATCCGTTTATACGTCTGCTCCTTTCGGGTATATGAAAAAAGCAGGAAACACCAACGATAGAGTATCATTTCCTACGAAGTTTTTGTAGACGTAATATCAAAGGGCAAGTAAGTTTCCCCTACGCTTAAGATTCGTATAACTTTTCTAATACGACAAGATTACAACCACTCGTCCATGAGGTGGACATATCCGAAATATAATAAGAAAGACAAATTATTGTTACAGTAGGTACAGCTTAACGTAATATATATTTTATGTTGTCGAAGTTTGTCATACATTAACTCTGCTCAATAAAATCGAATTACGATATCGTTCTATGAGAAATGTGTATTCGAATCCGTGCGGGCAATTGCACAGTTTATCCTGTGTTTTATTGTATAGATTGGTATCCATAAAAAAGGTTATGCCTAAACTCAAACCAAAATCCAGTTTGGTACATTGGAGACATTTCGTAATTTTTAATATAAGCCTTCCCTTATTTACTTGGTCATGTAGAATTGTATGCTTAAGTAACTACATAATATATTAAAATATACCTGTGGACAATTGGTAAAATTTTATATATTATATACATAAAAATATTTAACGAATGATATTATGCGTTGAAAATATATACGTATATACGAGTATACCTTCACTTAGGTAATAAATTTAGACGTTTGGTATAATGAAATAAAATTCTAAGGCTTTTTCAGTGGGTGTCGTTTAAAAAAAAAAGCAAAAAAAAATGAAAAAAATACGCAAACAAAATTTATATCTGTCCCAAAAATAATGTCTTAAGATTTCTGAATATATTAAACCCATGCTTGTTTTACAACGAGTGACCCATTATTAAATAAATTGATCGTAAACACGTTTCTGGAAAGTTGAACCTTCAAACTGTCACTTTGAATTATTTGCATACCACTAACTGTGAGCGCAGTCCAAATATTTCTCATTCCAGTAGCAACCTCCGAATAATTCATTCACCAAAGGTTCTTTTTAATGGGTACCCGACGTCAATTAAAATATCGTAGTCTGTTTTTAAAGTTACGTAAAAAGTGTTGGACGGCACAAGCTTTTGAATCTTTCCTTCAGATAGGGCATTCTACAGGTGCAATGTTTGTTGGTGGCCGGTCGTGTCAACCCAACGGATATGTACGGATACAAATTCGTCCTTTCGTTATTAAATAAGCGAATTTGATTCTTATGTCCTAGCAAGAAGAATGATTTTACAGTTAATGAGAGTTGTAATTTACAAAAAAGTGGGAAAAAGAATGATGAGTATTCCCAAGGTTTCTGCCCCTTTTAAGTCTTATCGTATTAAGTGTTATAAAAGAGATTCGGGTTATTTAACATTTTAACATTATTTAACATGTGGTCATTTTTTTAATTCGCTAATATCTTCTTAAGGACTAATTTTGGTGAAGCGTTAGTAATGAGGTTTCAAAGCAGTTTAGAGTGAGCGGAGAATACTCATTCTGTAATAAAAATTTAAAAAGCAAGCCCACGTTGAAACTCCACAGTGTTTGATAAAAATATTAATTTCCCTTGGGAACTATATGCGGCTTATTAATTTGCAAAAGTACAACATTAAACTTAGTTAAGAGTTTTGCTATAAATACGAAAGGAAGTTTATAATATTTTCATACATTTTCAAAAACATGTATTGTTTTATTGTTATATAACACAATAAAATAATCGAAATTGTATGTCAACAAATAGTTGTATATAAGCGAATCCCTATCGGATTGCCATCTACAGCTTTTTTTAAAGTAATAATTACAAACATATTGTAACTAAATTCATTTTTATGTAGACAGATAGTTTCACCAAAAACTATGATCAAAATTTAATTTTTGTAGCTAATATATAGTTATTATAAAACTAGCGACTAGCTCCCGGCTTCGCCCGGATGCAATTTTTATATATAAAATCTTCCTCGTTTATCCCTCTTTCCTAATGTAAAAACAGAATTAAAATCGGTCTACCCATTCTCGAGTTTTTGAAGCGTACACAAACCAACTTAAACAGATTAATTTTAAAGTCAATATTTGATATTTTCACAGACATAGTATTAACATCATTAACATTTTGAAGAGATTAAAACTAGCGTCATATGTCGCGGCATGTCATTTATAATTCAATAAAGGCAGCTGTATTGGATTTCGCCGGGGTTCAAAAGGGGTTCACGAAAATTTGCATAGGCGTATCCCTAAAAACCTATATTTAGACAATATATTATTAATCTTTAATTTACTTTATTAGCGCTTACTCCCCCATCCGCTAGCTCACCCTCGCCCGTGGGATTTACACGAGAGAGCGAAATTTAAATTTAAATGACCCCTCAGAATTACCTATAGGGAAGTTTGAAATTTCATGTGTGTACCTATTGTATGGATTATCCAAGTAAAAAGATACTCTAATAACATTTTTAAAGTTAACTATAATTAATTATTAAGTCTCTCAAATTCCACATACATATTTTAGAAGGCTGGGAAGCAAAGCAAATCATTGATTCCATAATAAAAAACCTTAACGAAGTGCCAGCAACTACGTCCTCGTTGTAAAAGAAAATAATATGAGTTGTATAGATATAAAAACACCTGAAAATTTTGTGGCTGTGACGACGGTGGCGCCGCCACAGCCACAGTGGCGCCCATTTTTTATATTTTAGACGATCCGTCGGGAAACCTAACATTTTTTCAGGACAAAAAGTATTCTATATGTTAATCCAGGTAATGAGCTATCAGTGTGCCTAATTTTATCCAAACCGTTCAGTAGTTTTGCCTGAAAGAGTAACCAAACATATATCCATCCCTCCTCACAAACTTTCGCATTTATAATATCTCGTGTATTAGTTGCCTCAGAACCTTTTATTAACAGTAATTATAATTAGTGTAATATTATAAGACCATAATATTCATAACAAAATAACGCATTTAAACAACTGAACATGTTCAGTTGAATCTAAAATATAATGAGTTTAGTATTGGCAATCATAGCGTGGTCATTTGTGCAAATAATACATATACCAAAATTTCGTACGAAATAAGCTTAACAAATCCAATTACTGTCTACAAATCATTAATTATCGAGCCAATAATTATGTACGACATATTTCGATGGAGTGATGTTCACAAAGCTTCAGTCAATTTTAGAGTCCACAAAACATTTTTATGGATTACTAGCTGTTGCACGCGAATTCGTCCGCGTAACTTTATAAAACACAGCCTATGTTACTCGCTGTTAATGTAGCTTTATATAGGTGAAAGAATTTTTAAAAACGTTCCAGTAATTTTTGAGTTTATTAATTACAAACAAAAATACAATTTTTTCCTCTTTGTAATGTTATTATGCACTGTTGAGTTATTACAGTTGCTGATATAACTTCTAACTTTCCCGGATTACATTCTCAATTTGCTGTTACATGCAACATCCCACTCAATTTCAGTGGTAGTAACTGCATGCAATTTAAAAGAGGCCAACCAGAAATGTAGGTATGTCAGACAACTCTTGCCAAAAAGATAAGGGAAGCGAGGCGCGGATTAAGAATGAATAGTCAAATATGCACTTAACGCCAACAGTTAGTGTTAGTTGGATAGCATAACGAAGATGGTCGCACTATAATATGGAGTTGACGGATGCGTCTTGATGTTGTGTAACTTTATATACGTCGACTTTGCTTTTAATGGGGCTCTTTGGAAGCTTCATAGTTTCCTGTAATAAGTTCAATATAAACAGAGTTTGATAATACAGCCTGCATCACGTAGGAATATCGATTTTTAACCAATAATTAGCTACGTCTTTAATATCGATAAGTTAACCACAAGCTATTGCTTGTAGCTGTTTTAAAATTGGTTTTCGTAATGAAATCGATTATTTTATGTAACTATTAATACAATTGTGCTGTAGATGTTAAATAAAAAAGACCGCCCATCACGCAAATTTATACTAATATAATAAAGCTGAAGAGTCCGACTGGTAGTTAAAGTATATAACAAAGAATGATTAAATGAAACCACTATTACTTTTCTGAATAAAGTAGGTATTAATTATAAATAATAAAAATAAAATGTAAAAAAAGACCAATGATAAAGAAGAAAATTTAATTATGAAATGAAACATAGGTCAAGACAAAATTGTGTTAAATGAATTAATAACAATCCTTTAAATATTTTGGTAATATAAAATAAACAATATTAACTGGATGAATACGATGAAACATCAAAAGGCGACTCATTAAGTGACGACCAAAGAAATGCTCGGCTCGTAATCAGCTACTTAGCTGGCGGCGATTAAGAGATACACAAACTTGAGTCATCCTTGAGAAAACACGGATAATTGAATTGGTCATGTTTTTAAAAATTCTCTTGCTTCGTGGCCATCACAATGTTTTTTATATACTGTGATTTGAGTTAATAGTTGTAATTAAATAAATAACATATTTGTTTTTTTTTTTAAGATGACAAAATAGTTTTGTTCGGGATTTCTTCTCAGTATCGACATTATTTTGGCTATTTTTTTAAATCTGAAACCTTGGTAAAAATTTACTGAAGATTAAAAGTGTTTCTGTGAAAAATAATGAATAAATTATTGTTTCACTATTTCATATACCAGTAATATTTTATATAGAGCATATTTATATACTCTAATCATATATAACATAAACGACGAATGTAGCTCTAGTAGATGGCAGATGGATGCCGTTGCCGTTAGCAGAGTACCGCAATCGTGGCTTTGTGGAGGGTGGTGAAGGCCCGGTTTCGGAGGCCGTAACCGGGCTCCGCAGTCGTCAGGAAGAGTGAACACCCTGCCTCGTCACCCGGCTTAGTAACTCTTTCGCGACGGCATCACGAGGTGGAGCCCGTTTCTCGGGCTGCCGCGATTGCTGTGGAAATGTCAGGTGGACATCCGTTTGGTCCGCCCACCCTTAATGCCATAGAGATGAGCGGCCACATGAGCAGGGGTTGTCCGAGGTGAAAGCGGACTCCGACTCTGCGGTAGGTTCTGCCGCAGTGAAGAGGTTATGGGGTGCTTCAGGAGTGTAGCCCCTCGCTGACTACCCGCTGCGAGAGATGGAAAATAGGCGGCTTGTGCTGCTTAGCCCGGAGGCGGCGGACATGGGGTCGTCCGTCGTCATCACCAAACCGGGCAACGAGAGGAGACGTGCTGTGTGTTTCCGGCACGTCTCTTCACGGCGCGGAGGTCACACTCTGCGCCTAATCGAGGTGGAGCCTGCAAGTGTGCAAGCCTGACGGGGGGATAAGGTAGCGTGTCTTAACATCCACTAACCCCCGCCCATAGACGGCGCGAAGAAACACCGTGGGTTTTTAGTGTGTACCCCACATACCCCACAGATCTCCCCATGGTCGGTGGGGATCTGGATCGCGATATTTCCCACGCAAAAAAAAGGCAAAACAGAGGAATGAGAGGATATTACGGAAGAAAATTAAAAATTCTTTGTGTTCTTATCATTTATTTAATCATAAATTATATGTTAGTTAGTACTTCCATTCACTTGATTTTCTTTGTCTATCTTTAAAAGAAAGATTGTGCTTAACCAAAGGTTTAACCTTTAAAAGAAGGTTTAACCTTTATCTTTAATAGAAGAAACTTTTTTCCTTATTAAATTTCAATATTTTACCACACGGCACTGGATATGGCTTATTTTATATAAATATAAAATAAGCCATATCCAGAAGGTTACTCGACGTTATCTTTGTGCTCCCCTTTCCACCTATTTACCAAAAACTTTTCCGTCGTACCTAATTTATTTTCCGACTAAATCTTATAAAATCGGGCTCGCAAGCCGTCCGCACGCGATCTAAGTCAAACGTCGACTTTTTGATAAAGGCATAAGTAGTTTATTTTTACTTTCCTAAATTCAATTTGGTTTCTGTCAAGAATGATAGTGGGTATAACTACGTTTATTCCAATGCAGATATGAAAAAATGTATTATTATTATATTTATTTTCAGTCTTTTATTGAGTTTAGTTTATGGAGCTTAAAATTTTGTATAGTATTTGTTTTTTTTTTTGATTGGGATTCTTTCTATCCAATTGGCAAATACTGCTATTATTGTTATTTGTCTGAGTAGATTCTCACAAAAAAGTGAAAATAACTATTATGTTAAGGTAAGTTGAAATAATATTTAAAAAGTGTAAGCCTACGCAGTATTTGAGGCAAGAAATTTAATAATGAAGTAGGTATCACCCGAAAATAGAAAAACTAATACATTATAAATTTCTTCTGTTGAATATTTATTTTATAGATTCAACGTCAACAGAGCGCTGAGTGAAAGCAATCTAAATTAGGCTCGATAAGTTGAGAACTGAATGAAAAGGGCTTAACCAGGAGTGCTCCAATTAGTTTGCCGGCATTTCCATACTATGCGATTCTTTTGTGTGGAGTCTCTTCAAAATTGATCCAAATAAGTATAATGGTAGAATTCAAATTGGCACGACTATAAGTTTATTTATTATCGTTATAACACAATTTATTTTTCACAATTATAAGTGGTTTGTCAGAATAAATGCTAAACTTGAAAGGTAAGGTCAGAGTATCATTTAACACATGGTAATTGTTAATAATAAAAGTGGATGGAGGCCACAAATTTCTAGTTGGAATTATCTTGCAGTCGACTGTTAAAATTCAGAATACCAGGAAGGATATGAGGGTTTATTAAAAAATAGGAAGTATAATTATTCTAGCTGGTGTAATTATACTTCTCTATTATATAATAACACCTGAGAAAATATTTGATACCTATCTTTATCGCTGCGACGACTGTGGTGCCGCCCGCACTGCGCCGCCAATTTTTATATTTGTACACGATCCCTCGGGAATCTAACATTTTTTCAGGATAAAAAGTATACTATAGGTTAATCCACATAATACACTAACTGTGTGCCAAGTTTCATCCAAATACGGTAAGCCGTTTTTGCGTGAAAGAGTGAAACATCCATCCAACCTCACTTTTTGCATTTATAATATTATTTGGATTAAAGACAGTTTTACTTTTTATCTATCCTCCAACATCTCGTTCAATATAATTGTTAGCAAATTTTATAATCCATTCATAATAAAGGAACATCGAATGGGGTTAGAATTGATAAAGATACTTCCATTGTTATTCTTCGGTGATGGGTAAACTGAAATGATTGATTAGCCAGTAGTTAATTGTTCAAACATTTGCTCCTATCATTCATCGGATAGAACAATAACTTCGAATGGGGTCACACTTCACTCAACTTGTACCTACAAAGTAAAATTAAAGCAATCAATTCGAGGGTTACTCTTTTAAAGTTATCTCAAGTTATTTTCAATATAGAACCATTTTAAGTTAATGAATAATTGATTCGACGATTCCATGGCCGTTATTCGAAACAAATGCCCCCTCATTATAATAATAAACAACACAGTTATTCAAGTTTATCAAATCTGACCGACGCTAATACTCCACGCGACGGAGTGATAAAGGGAATGAGCCGATTAATTTGAGTAATTAAATCACCTTATGAATAATTCACACCTTTACCTTACTATGAATCAGTGTTTGAAAGGTTAATACGAAGTTTCAACGACGTTCACACTAATTTGAATTCAAATAATATACATCATAAGATTGATTGTAGCTTACGCTGTACGAAGAGCGATTTGAAAAAAAGTGAAAGTGATAGATTTGTATAATCCAGGACGAAAAATGTAGACATTAGAATAGGAAACCGAGTTCACAAGACTTAGTTAACATATTCTATAGTTAAGTTGATACTGTAAAGTATAAAAACATAATGTGATATTATAATATAATTAAGTCAAATACACCAATCCCATCCTTTCAAATAAAGTTCTAATGGTTACACTAATAAAGTACACCCAGATCAATGTTATATTTAAAATTTTCGTTCTTCTCCAGTAATCAAACCATTGAGTTAGAAGGTTAACACTATGACCACCAGACACAATAGGCATTTTAAATCTACGTCTGCTTTCTATATGTAATCTATAGTAAAAAAAATAGTGTGTGTTTGTAATGTCGAAATAACTTATAACAAAACAAATTGTTAAAATTTTTGTCTGTCTGTCTGTCCGTCCGTCTTGGCTGTCCATTTTTGGTCGCTTGATTTTGCTGGATCGATTTTTGAGGATAGCTGATGTTAGGAATAACTTAGGCTACTTTTATATTAGAAAAAATATTATATCTTAAGCAGTGTCCGGTACCGAGAACCAAAGGCGTACTCCGCAGTTAAACGTGGCTGGGTTCAGCTAGTTGTTTAATATTGATGTAAAAACGGCAGAGGGTTGGATTTTACAAGAAAAAAAAAATACAGTTCTCAATCCTTAAAGGACAAAATAAACGATAGCTTAAAAATCAAATTATAGAAACTCATAAAAAACATTTAAAAAAAGTTAATGCAAAAGCCAGCCCGCACTAGGGAAGTTTTTATTCTCTATGCTCGGATGAACAATAAAGTAATGAGCGAGTTGACCGGGCGGTGCGGCGGGCAGGCGGGTGGGTGGCGATGGCGAACGTGGCGACAGTCAGTCCTTATGACACCCCTTATCTAAAGGCACACGCGATATGTGTTTGTTCAGACGCAGCAATAATAAATTTATGGTTTCACGGCTCACGTGTTAAAAAATTAAAACAACTGAAGGTCTTTTTTTTGTAGTCGGCGATGAAAGCGGAGAATAAAACTCCAACTTTTATGTTATTGTAATGGATTTTTACGATAAACAATAAATTAAATTTAAAAATAGATAGAATGTCTAATTCCTTCAAACATTTTTTTACTCATCAATATTGTATCAGAAACTTATATAAAATAATATGCCCCTGTATTTGATTTGTTATTAAATTTTCTTGGACTAAATTGAGGAATGACCAATATACCTACCAATATAAATGAACTCTTATGGTTGTTGACCACGATGGGTTTCTGTGACAGTATACTTGCTGCTAGTAGGGATGTCTAGATTTCATAACATATATAAACAGTCATGTGCAGACAGAAAACTGCACCATACTTTTCCTCGGCATTTTTCAAACTGGTATGAATAGAAAATGATGAAATTGAAAACAACTGCAGTCAAACAGTTTGCCAATACAAAACTAACTGCACAAGTTTCTCCTAGCATAATTTGTAATTAAACGAATGCGCGATAATCTTGAGTTGCATTCTTATTACAAATTGCTCCTAGGGCCAACTTTACCAGTAGAATTGAACTTTTCAAAGTTAGGCCGCCTGAGTTTCGCTGTATTGAGTTTCGCTCCTAGTCCATTGTGCACTTGCATAGTACGAACTTTGTTCAATTGGGAATCTACTTAGGTATATTTGATGATTCTGAAATTATAGTTATAAGAAAATTTTTGAACTATTGATTCGTGAAACTATTGATAAACACCAAATACCTGTCCGTTTCAAAAGAGAAAAGAAAAGAAAATAAATGATAACAACTTTTCAGTTTACATTTAACAATTGAAACCAAAATATAAATGTGAGTATAAATCTGTGTTTATTGCCCATTTAAACATCTACAACGTTAAAACGCGTCACGTAACTCAGTTTTACTTACTAATGTTGGTTTTGCGGTATAAAATAATTGCTGTACAGTGATGTAGGCAAAGTAAAAATTATAGAGAAGGTACTATTTAGTTATGTTTTATGTATTCTTTGGATTTTTAGATGAAGCATTTTTGTTAAAATATGTTTTCTTTTTGTTATTTTATTATATTTCGTTGCATATTACGTCTGCATTTCCAGTGCTTAATTTTAGTTTTAGATGATGCAAAAATCATTTCTATTGAAAGACTAAAAAATTCGCAAATGAAGTCGAGAAAGGTCTCTCGTGCATTATGCATAGCCTCTAGGCAAATGTCATAAGTCATGAAATTATTCTTAAATATAATAATCCCTTAATAATTCCTTTAACAAATTATTATTACAAATTATTGATTAAGTAAATTAAATATAAGAAAAAGTTTTCAAAATAAATATACAAATATATAAATCCAAAAATAAATAACGATACTATTTTACGATTAACAATTGACATAAAAGGTTGCCGTCCTTCAACTCGACCAGAAAATTCAAATTATTCTGTCTCCCAAAGCCTTCATCCCTTCATGGTGCTAACTTATCTGTTCGCTTTATAGTTGTCGTGCCCGGGGCAAATAATAATAAAGTCCGTCGGTGCTTTATAAGCGGACAGTTAGCCTGTATTTTGCGGTTCAAGGTTCAAAAATTTTCAATACTAACAATTGTAGTGGCGTAATCTGAAAAGCGACCTTAGAATTACTTCCGTCTAATTTGATAAAGATTTTTAACAGTCCAAATAATTTAACTTATGAATCCATAAATATGTAAAACTTTTCGAATTATTTAATATGCTATGAATAGTGTTCGACGAGTGTCTGGCTGGGCATTCAAATTCAAGCGGGCATTTTTAAATATTATTTGTCCTTCGCTATAGGTATTCTTAAATAAGCACCGCTGGTGTCTGCCCCGAGAAAAACAAGTCCTCCATTGAATGGTGATGGTTCTGATAGGACTGCGATAGCCTCGAGAGCCGAGGAGCCGACGGTGCTGAGACGTGGTATACAGATGAAATCTCTTCCACAAATTGAAAGTTACTCAGCGAGCTATGAATAGTTCTATTCTCGGAATTTCATTGAAGAGTATTCAGTGTGGACCCGACTTAAGGAAATCCGTCGGAGAACCGAGCCATAGCTTTGAAGAATCAGTCAGCTGAAGTGGGAGTGAGCAACACATTTTTGATGAGCAGCACATGGATATTGGGGACAATGACAATGACAGGGAGCAAATGACTGAAAATATTTTTTTACTGCTGCTGAACCCACCAACGGAGCGGCAGTTGACGTTCACATGGTTTCATGATACAACTTTCTTAAGCATCTCACGAGTTATCGCTGGAGAGGAAATGACTGACGAAATTTGTGCCTGGCTCGTGGACTACGTGATACATGTTACATTAAATAATACGAAAAAGTTGTATTCGTATTAAATAATTACGAATATAACTTAAAATATTAGTTGAACGTGATTGCTGGCTTGCAATATTGCTAAAATAACAAACAATACACGAAACAATGCACAATATTCCTTGATATTACCTAATAGTTTCCACAATGCCCCTTTTTAACTTACGGTATTTGGTAATTTTCGTTCCGGAAAAACAAAACGAAAGTCCAGCGAAGTTAACTGTGATATAATAAATTTCTATAGTTAATTAGGATTTAATTAAGAACTTCAACAAAAGTGGTGCATTCATAGTTGAACTTTTCAAAACTCTTGAAACTTTTCAAAACTCAATCGCCCATGCTACGGTATAAACATTCGTGCCGATTGTGCCGTGAATGAAAACGTAAACGCCATAAATGGATAAGTAGGCAGTGCAAAGAGGGAAAAGCCTATAAATAGAGTGGACTTTTAATTAAATGTAATGTAAACCGACACGAAACCGCCGCTGCGTAAATTATGACCGAGGAGGGTGGTGGGACAAGGACTGTGTGGTGGATGGAATCCGAACAAAGAGTCCGGGGACAATTGCAATATTTAATTCACATGCACTTCTGATTGCTTCCTTCTCGTTTCGAACCCTAAAACGTTTCCCGGGAGTCTCGCAGCTAGAACTTTGTTTTATATCAATAAAGAGGTAGTTTCGCAGTTGAAATTTTGTGTTCTAGAACGTTCGTTCTTGTGAATTTTTTACATGACAAATATCCTTTCAATCATTTGACGCTGTGAGTCTAAAGGCTAAGTTCCCACTATGCTGAAACGGCAGTTTCAGCATGCTGTACAATTAGGCTGTACAATTTAGGGTTCAAAGTTTGAATGCCAACAAGACAGATCTTTAAAGGCTTTAAGCGCTGGTATCGATGCATTGACTGGCGACTGTGATGACTATAAATATTACAAAGTAGCGAACATTATGTTGTAATTGAAATAATAATAAAGTAGTTTGAAAAAGTGTTGAAACGAACAAATCATAATAATTCTAAATAAAAATTACTTTCTTCTATTTCCTTTGCGTTCTTGAAAACGTGTCGCACGTCACAATTAACGTCAAAACATTTCTACCTCGAAAATAATAAAGATATTCAAATAAGGTTCTCACAACGCTGCAAAGGTTCACTAATTAATTGTACTAATTTGAATATATTTAGTTATATTTTCAACTCTATGTGTAAAAGTTTCTCACTTAAGTATGTACATTGCCAAGAAATTTCTATTGGAGAACTTTGGCCCTGATTTTTTTTATTTCCTTGTTCATCACCTTTGCACGACTGTGATTTAACCATTCGATTTGACTTGAGCGTGTTTGTCGGTACTAAAAATAATAATAAAAGTTCTTTAATCGGGTTACTTAGACCCAAAGTGTTAGTAAAAATCTTACAAAATCTATAAATAGTACACATAAATATTATAAAATCTGTGATATTGTAATTCGATTCGAATTTCGAATAATTTAAAGACCAATTAACCTTGATTTTGAAACTATTTAGTTGGATAGGTGCTCTATTTTTTAAAAAACGTGCGTGGGATAAGTTGAAAAAGTTTGGCAACATAAGTAGCTATGAAGAGTTCTCTCTTTACCGACATAGATTTAAAAAACTTACCAAAATTTATTTTAATCAATACATTGAAGGTATAGAGACCTCATTGAAAAAAGATATTAAAGTATTCTGGTCATATTTGAATAGTCGCAAAGACAAGACTGGTATACCCAATTCTATGTTTTTCGGTCAACACAAGTCAGATAATGTCGAAGGGATATGTAATATGTTTTCCAATTACTTTTGCTCTGTTTATGAACCTGCTATTATTTCTTGTGACGATAGGGACACCTGTGAATTGGAAGGTTTTGGCAGCGAAGTCTTATCAGACATAGACTTGGATGTTAATAGTGTATATATAGCACTAAGATCTCTAGACGTGGGGAAAGGGGCAGGTCCTGACGGTATTCCACCATTCTTTCTCAAGAGTACTTGCACTATTCTCTCCGCACCAATTGCAATTCTTTTTAATAAATGTCTCAGCGAAGGTGTTCTCCCACACATATGGAAGACTGCCAATATAACACCCGTTCATAAAAGTGGTAGCAGGAATAATATTGAAAACTACAGGCCTATCTCTTTTCTGTCTACTCTGTCTAAGGTTCTCGAAAGATTAGTTCATAATAAAGTTTATCCTACACTGCACCGCCTCATTATACCAGAGCAACATGGTTTTATTAGGAAACGTTCAACATTAACTAATTTAGTAGTTTATACCAATTTCTTATTTGAAAATTTAGATGATAGAACACAAGTTGACGTAGTATATACAGACTTTTGTAAGGCCTTCGATAAAGTGGACCATAACTTATTACTCAAGAAAATTGAGTTTAATGGGATTAAGGGAAATTTGTTAAGATGGTTCTCGGCATATGTTTTGAACAGGATGCAAAGAGTTGTGGTGCACGGTTATACCTCTGAAACTATAACAGTGAGTTCTGGCGTTGCGCAAGGTTCCATTTTAGGGCCCTTATTGTTTGTCATATATATCAATGATATTGCCAATTGTTTTAAGCATTGCCGTTTTTTACTATACGCCGATGATTTGAAAGTCTATAAAAGGATAAAACCCTTGATGATTGCATTAAGTTACAAGAGGATCTTGATCGTTTTAGTAGATACTGTACTGAGAATAGACTGTATTTATGTTTATCCAAATGTAAAGCAATAACTTTTACTAGGAAAATAAATATAGTTAATTATCATTATAATCTGTGTCATACTATACTGGAAAAGGTACCGGTTATAAGAGATCTGGGGGTTTTTCTTGACTCTAAACTAATTTTGAATCAACATATTCAACATATCTGTAACAGGGCGTTTCAGTTCTATGGTCTTGTTATAAGAACTTGCTCAAATTTTAAACGTCCAGATACTTATCTGTATCTGTATAAGACTTTGGTTCGGTCACAACTTGAGTATGCCTCGATAGTTTGGAATCCCTTTTATGATAAGTATTGCCAACAGATTGAATTAGTGCAGCGTAAATTCCTTAAAACACTTAATTATAAGTGCTTCCACTCAAGGTTGTCATATGTTGATGCATTGGAGAAATATTCCCTGCCAAGTTTAGAACAACGACGATTGCTCCTGGATGCTATGTTCCTGTACAATATTTGTCATAACCACTATGACTGTGTTTACCTCGTGAATAACATTGTATATCGATTACCAAGCAGTTCCCAGCGTATACGAGATTCTCATACGCATAAACTATTTATGCCGAAGTTCTGTAAAACTAACGCTGGCGAACGTGCACCTTTATACCGTGTTATGCATGGGTACAATTGTCTGTTTACGGGTGTTGATCTGTTTTCTGTTAGATCACGGGAATATAAAAATGAAATTGCTAAATTGATTTAATTTTATGGTGTTGTTTTTTCTTTTCTTGTTTTTGTTTTATTTTTTTGTATATTCTTTTTTAGTATGTCTTTCTCTGTATAAAATTAGTGTAGCAATTTGAGGAAAGTATTGTTGATTGTACTGTTACCTTTATTTTTGCATGTTTCTTTTTTCATATTTATTATACACAGTGTAATTGTTTGTTTTCCCAAATAAAATAAAATAGGTGAAATAAAATACAAATACACAAATAATAAGTGTAGATTATGTCTCAAAAATGTTATAGAAAAACAACTCCTTTGTAAACTGTACACGTAAACAGTGTCATTTATTTATTTGTACCATAGGTGCAATATAATACATGAAGTTATTGCACTAAAAATATTTTGTTTTGCAAAATTTTGTTTACTTTTGTTTTGTTTTACTTTAATTTTCCCAATTCTTAAAAAAAATATTGTATTAACTTTGTTGAGCGAATTACACAATATGTTACGTAAAGGATACAGGTATCCTTGTATACAAACATTTTATGTGAGAGTCTCTAATGGCTTGATACAGAATGTATGAACCAAATTGGTTTTGAGGACGCGATTGGTAAAAAAATAAAAACAAACTGTCTTACTTATAAAAATCAACTAATCATCTTCTTAGCATCGTATTAACTAATCACTACTTATCTTCTTAAGTAGTGTTTGACAGTTCATTAAGACATTGCTAAGCAACAAATTAAAGTTAAGCAACGTTTATAAGTAAAAAATTTTCTTAAGTGGTTCCTAAGTATTACTTAAAATTTAAGTAACGTTTATAGGTAAGGCTGTTAATATAAACTGAAGAGTATCAACTGATTACCCCAGTTGGCCGGATCGAACATTTCCATTCGCCATCAGTGGTGGCAAACGGGAACTACCTATCTTTCCATTTGCCACCAATAGCGACTGGGAATGAACAAGTGTTCCCTTGTCGCCAGTTGTATGACATAGGTATAGTATGGAATAATTCTTTTTTATTTTTTGTGATAATCTTTATCATATACATACCTTATTGCGTCCATATTCATAAATCCTTTTCGTAAAATCAAGTTTTAAAGATTTAAAAGCATTTTAAAGAGTGAGCTTATTGAAACTAAAACATCTGTCTTACTTATAAAAATCAACTAATCATCTTCTTAGCATCGTATTAACTAATCACTACTTATCTTCTTAAGTAGTGTTTGACAGTTCATTAAGACATTGCTAAGCAACAAATTAAAGTTAAGCAACGTTTATAAGTAAAAAATTTTCTTAAGTGGTTCCTAAGTATTACTTAAAATTTAAGTAACGTTTATAGGTAAGGCTGTATAAAACTAAAACTTATTTTATTACCACAACTGCGCAGTTCTGTGTATTCGCGTTTTAAAATTTTCATATAATTAGGAAAAGATGTTTGAAAGGAGAAAAAGTTTGTGTAAAATCAAAAATAGGTGAATAACCTGAACGTGTACACCTTGAATAAAAACAAAATGTAAGTAAAGAAATAAGTTACAATTAAGTGTTGTTTCGTTTGTGTCCTGTAAAATATATTCTGATAAGGTTAAAGTAAGGGCAGAAAGCTTTTACCTTATCCAAAGGCCTTCACGTGAGCATTAAGGGTTAACTCCTTCTTACGAGATTAAGTAACCAAACCTTTTAAGGGTAAAAATAAATAAGTGGAGTTAAACACGGTCATGACGAAACCTTTCACCTGATTTATATTACCAAATGCATTTTAGTGGAATCAAATTTCTTCGCAATTTATAAGCGAATTATTTCGTCTTAGATTTTTACTTTTACAATTTTACAGTTGATATACCAGACAGTTGATATACTAGATAGATTACTTTTTGTTGTTGTAAATACATATATGTATATTGTAAATGCAAACATCCATGACTCAGCTACAAAGGCAAATGTTAACACATAAACATTTGCCCCTAGCGGGATTCGAACCCGCGTTCGTTTGGTTAACAGCTAGGGTGGTCTGTCGCGTTCACATCTGTCTGTCCGCGTCTGTCTGTTTCTCCACTAACTTCTTCTAAACCACACAAAAGATTGTGATACGGTTTCCACCAATTGAAAGAGCGATCAACGAGGAAATTTTGTTTGTAGTATACGAGTAATTTGCAGAAAAAAAAACACCCGTGTGAAGCCGGGACGGGTTAACAAACAAAATATATTTCCAAGAATACAAAGCCGCATTAAATGTCACTATGTATGTAACGTGTGGTAACGTGTAATAGAAAACTACCTGAAATATTATTATTTATTTCTACATATTTAATGAAGCATTTCACTTTGTGACAAGAGCCATGCAAGTCCACGTGACTGTTATCAAGTTCACTTAGCATATCGGTCTTTGCGGGTTGCTTTTTGTTACCTAGGCGACGGCTAACAAGCCGAGTAAGGCTCGCCATTCAATGTAAACTCATCTACATAAATTATTCATACATTAATTACCATCCCAATAGTGGCGGTCGAACGATTTGCTGTTTAAAGTCGTTAATTAAGTTGAACCATTCATCGATTGTTTATCAATAATAAATCGATACACAATGGTGCTTCAATAATTCACAATACGCTTTATGAAAATTTGATAATTTATAATTATAGTTTTGTTTTTTATTTTAAAAAATCGACAAAAATATATAAATCTTCACTCTTTATAATATTAGTATAGACTAGAAACCGTTTAAATTTATTTTGTACTTAGACATTTAAACCTAAAATGCACTTGCTTTATAACACTAATTTAGTTTGTATTTAGGTAATATTATGTTTCAAAAATAATGATAACCTATCCAAAAGCAACTGTGCGACTAAATTCTCCGATTTGTCGCGCAGATTTTAGTCGTAGTAGTTATAGGGAGCCTATATTTTGCTTTCGTGACTGTGAGCTTTGTTACTTTGGAATGTCGTTGAAAATATTTTCGATATTCTAGCGAAATATTTAATTCCATTGTTTTTCAAGTAGCTAATGGTTCTCTTGAAGCGTTTTGAATAATGCATTGCTTCCTTATTATTGAGCGAATAATAAAGTGTACGCGAGTGTTTTTTTAAGGAAACGGAGTAATTTCTATGCTTCACAGGATTACACAGGAGATGTTTTTAGAAAACAATTAAATATTTTAATTCATTTTTCTTATCAAAAAAATAAGCGAAGGGTAAAATATATCTAGCTGCTACACGTATAGTTAAACTATAGGCTATTATAGTCTATTAGCATTTTCACTCCGAAAACTTATTGTAGACTTATTATTAAACTTATTGTAAAACAGCAGACTATAAATTTACACTGCCAACAGTGTACTAAATCAATTTCAAAATAAGAATTTACTGTACCTCGAGTCATTATCGTCTCTACAGTTGGAGACAAAAGGCCTTCTCCTTAGTTTTCCCTCAAGACCGGTCCAAAACAGCCTGGATCCATCGTTAAAACGCAACCTTTATTGGGTTGTCTGTCCATCTCGTGGGTTTAACGTCCTTCGCTTCTAGTACCTGGTCTCGACTCGAGTACTTTCCTATGCCCGCGGCCTCGAGTGGCCTTAATATAATATTTTGGAATCAAGATTTTTCGTTGTGCTCACGGTGACCTCAAGGGCTTAGGTAAGTATTCATAATAATAATAATAAAGTTCATTAATTTTTCTTTACACATTATTATATATATATACATACATATATATTTATCAACGATATTCTATTACCTAATTACAAACACAAGCATTAAATAAGTCAATTAAGGCAATTCTGAAAGCACGGAGCTCATGGTATAGGTATTGAAAAATAAAGTCCGGTTTTACTGGATAACTTCGTCCGCAGTCCATACCACTTCCCCATCACTTAACTAGATGTATTTTTTTAAACTTAATAACCGACGTGTTACCGACGCATGTAATATGTATAACGCTTTCAGTTTCCACGTGACGTGACGCGAGGCCAGGCGTTCAACTAAACGCATAAATCAACGCCTGCTAAAATATACACAACTTGGATTAACCTAGGGCCAACTCACTTAAAAGTCCTTACAAATGATTAATTTGGGTAATTAAAACGAATTAGGTTAATGTGTATGGGTTTTGAACGCAAACCCCTTTCGCGGTACATTTACTTGGCAGTACGCAAACACGGAATCTCTTACGCACACACTATACTGTTATACTGTTACACACACATGTTATACTGATGTGAAAACAAAAAATAATTTAGTAAAATTATTTTTTTGTGTGTTTACTACACAAAAACTCAAAACAGAATTAATGAGAAGCCAATAAAATATATACCTAAATTATAAGGAAAACTAACTATAGAAAATTGTTCTGATTTTATTAAGCAACAACAGTTTTTCTCAGTTTATCTCATTTATAGAAGAGTATATATATATTTGATACATCAACTACTGTCAAAGATTTGTTTAGGATATGTAAAGTTCGCTAGAAAGGCAGACGATCCAATTCATGGTAGGTGACAATCGTTCCCTCTCGGTGCACAAATTCGATGCTTCTATCTTCCAGGTAAGAGGCCATAAGTCGGACCAAGTATGGTTCGATTTTCCTGGCTCGAAGCTCTACCAGGATATAGCACCACCTCGCAGAATTAAAAGCGTTCTTTACGTCTAGAGTGATGACGGCATAGAATTTTCGCGTGCGCCGGGTACCACTCGGAGCGAGATCTATCGCCCTGCAAACAGCCACTAGAGAGAGTATCTGCAACGGACACGTGTTGGTTTTGTCCAAATGTAGACACCGCAGAACATACGTTGTTTGCCTGCCCAAAATTCTGTCCGGAGAGAGCAGAAATGATTAAGGATCTAAAAGTGCATATAAGCAAGGGGAACATGGTCGAAAGTCATGCTGCAAAGCGAAGAGTGCTGGAATCGTATTGTAGCTTTCATCACCTCTGTGATGAAAGTGAAGGAGAGGCATGAGCGTGGGATTGAGGCTGAATGCTCTGTTGTCGTCCGAAGGAATAATACATAGTCTCGGACGACTGCATAAGGAGCGGTATTGGAGGAGAGGTTTTTAGCCCGTGAGAGTCGGGCACACGTCCATAATGGATTTTCCCCTCCTCATGAAAAAAAAAAGGTGACAATCGTTCCAAAGTTGGCCCTGACCAGAATCGAACTCAGGAGCCCAGACAGAGCGTTAAGGCAATTTAAAAAGTACGTAAATTAATATAATATAATGCCTAAATAAATATAGTCTAATTGATAAATGGCATTTGTCATAAGCTTACTTCATACCTATACTGTTGTTTAATTACAGTGTTTGCGACTTTTTATATCGTGCAAGCGCCGCGCGAAGCTTATCTGATGGCATTAATCACAATTTCCACCCCCAATTAAAAGCGCTACAGGCAGCCTTTACACGGTGAGAAGCGCTTTGTATAGTGTTTATTTCCTAATAACCTTATCCTTTGCACTAAAAGTTTTCTTTATAGTACTTTTAACTATTAATTTTATAACAAAATGGTTGTTGCACACGACTTCGCCCGCATAACTTTATAAAATATAGCCTATGTTACTCGCTTTCTATAGGTGAAAGAATTTTCAAAATCGGTCAAGTAGTTTTTGAGTTTATTCATTACAAACATACAAATCTTCTCTCTTTATAATATTAGTATAGATAAGATAATTGTATGTACAGTAAATAATAAATTATTTGAATTTGAATTGGAACATAAATTTCGGGAAGTGGTTAAAATGTGCTGATTTTACACGATCAAGTTACACGATACACGTAGATAGGTAGATACTAATTATTTTCCTATTCATACTAATAAATTATAAATGTGTAAGTAACTGTCTGTCTATCTGTCTCTTATCTTTTCACGCCTTAACTACTTATTCGATCGAATATAGTAAAACGGATACACGGTGTCTGTGATTCAGGAAAGAACATAGGGTATTCTGTATTAAATAGGAATGTTTTTAAGATAAAATCAGCCATTTAAGGGTTGCTACATTTTTTTATGTGACTGAAGTTCAAAGACAAAAGATTAAAAAGACTTGGAGCATATACCAAGATTTATTTTCATTTTTCAGGAGTTTATAAGAGTTATTGAACAATACTTAATATCGTGATCATAACGGCCATGACATAACCCATCTTGCATTCAAAGATTCTCTATTAATTTCCGGACACCCTGGATACCAATAATAATAATAAAAAATATTTAAAGGTCTGCCTATAAAATTAAGAAACAACGCCAACGAAAGTGCACTGCCGGCCGATCTTGATATGATATAGGAGGGATCCATCATATAAAATAATCACATACAAATTGCTATAATTATTAAAAAAAAATATAATCTAAATAAATAAATTAAATGGATAATTAAAAACGTGATTAATGTGAAAATAAATATAAAATTACATTATTTAATTAAAACTGCTAACGTGATAACCTTTTATTTTTTTATGTTTAACTTTCATGCCCTCTTTTAGAACCAGCCATTAATTTAATCCCGATATGTCGACAATCATTTATCTACATATAATAAGTATAATTTTATTACATCATTTTGGTAGCGTTTTACTAAATAGGATAATGCGTAAAATTGGCCATTTCCCGCAATAACGTTCCAGTCAGTGTTTGTCAAAGATCAAGAAGTGAGAGCCCGTGGCGCGGCCACAAATCATTCTAACACCTGACCGCAGCGTGTTATCGCAGTTACGACGTGAAAAATTACCTTCGCTCAAACGAGTCACAGTTTTCCCCGCAACCGAGGGCGGTGGTCATTAAAATAAATCGTTGACGACAACTGGCGCGCAAATACTGAGCTAGTTTTGTGGTACAAATAGTTTTTTACTTGATTTTCATTTCATTTAGACCAATTTATTTATAGGTTTTCAATAAATGTAAAAAGCCTTTTGTAATTTTGTGATTTAAAATTTGTTTTAGTTTTTTTTACGGTACTGAATTCGCCGCCATACTGGTTACAAATGAAAATATATACATATATTTATGTTATAGTCGCTAAAAAAACTATTAATACTTATTATGATATAAATGCAAAGGTTTATGAGAATGTTTCTTGTTACTCTTTCATGCAAAAACTACTACAAAATTTTACATTAACATAAAAACTATTCATGAGTTAATTAAATACAAAATAACAAGTGTATTACAATTTTTGTATCCATGGGAACAAAATCGCATTCAAAAGATTGATGCTGATAATTTATAACGGTTCTGAGCAATTACTCATAATAAAATTTAACAGTAAATTGCATCAATAAATGTCATTATTTAAATAAATTTTGAATTCCAAATTAATAAAATGAAAAAAACTGTACCTATTTTTATTTTAATAGAAAAATAATAACTATATTTTTACGCCTATATTTAACATCTGTATAAGTATTTCTACCTATTTTACACAGACTGACAGTCAGGAATCTTCTTAGATAAGTCACCTCTTGTATACTATTCATCAATTACACAAAAAAAACCGAATTGGCTCTAGTAACTGTTATGACTAGTCAGTTTGGTTTAGTTATAAAAAAGTACAAAATACATACATCGATGACAAAATATAAGTATAAATTTTAAGTACAAAATATTATGCAAATATACCTAAGTAAGTCAAAAGAGTCTCGCTTCACTTGACAGTAACAGAATCAAATCTCTATTTCAGTGATTGCATTGAAAAATTCACTAGGCAAGTCGCATGTTACTAATATTTACCGTGAGTCCGGCCCGAGGCAGTACATTACATTTTCCCTTTAACCGCTAACTCTTTGACTGGACTTTCGGCAAATTCATCTTGAACATGTTTGGCCTGAAAAGTGTACGGATTTAAATATGGAAGAGAATATTGCGCGCCTACATATTCCTAATGTCATGAGTTTATTGATTAATCAAAATATAAGAAACTAAGACCGAAAGCAAAAATAATAAAATAAACACTAAAACTGTTTATGTAATTTTATTCGTACCTATATATTTTAGCACGCAATATATGTATGATTTCGCAGTTCATTATATTTTCTTGTTAGACTATTGTGAAAAAGTGTAACAACAAATAACATATTTTATTTTTTTTCAGAAAATATGTCCGGATATCTATAGGAAAAAGTACTGTAATTAATAATAGTGCTTCTGTAAAAAAAAACCACCAGGTTCCCATTGAATTTCTATTCCATGAAATATTTAGTTGGTTATGCGAATTTTGGTTACAAATATTGTATAATAAGTATTTCATTAATCTCTTACATATTAATATCAGTTTTCCATGTATAATGTCACAAAGCCCGTTTCAACAGTGAAATATTAGGGGTTAAAGTATGAAATTGCCGATTTGTACTGAAAAATAAAAATTCGTTTTTTTTTAAATTTAACATATTTATTTAATCAAAATAATTACCATTATTATCTATACATTGCTGCCATCTAATAGGAAGCTCATTTATGCCTTTGCGATAGAACTGTGGTGATCTAGATTCGACAAACTGTGTGAAAGCATTTTGCACTGCCTCCTGAGAAGAAAACTTTTTATCACGCAGAAAATTGTCCAAATCACGAAAAAAATGGTAGTCCGTTGGAGCAAGGTCTGGCGAATACGGAGGGTGACGAATGGTTTCTAATTGCAGTTCCTGTAGAGTCTGCAGATCAGTCAAATCATGAGGCACCCATTTTTCATATTTTTTTTATTTTATTGATTTGACGCAAATGAGTCAATATTGTTGGTAAGGTAACGTTAAACCATGCCGCTAATTCCTGGGTAGTTTGGCTCGGATCGGCTTCCACCATCTCTTTCAAATCATTGTTATTCACCTGTGTGGGCGGTCTTCCACGTGGTTCGTTCTTCAAATCGAAGTTTCCATCACGAAAGCGTTTAAACCAAAATCGCACAGTGCGTTCATTAGCAGTCCCCTCTCCAAACGCAACATTAATATTGCGAGCTGTTTCTGCCGCGTTAGTTCCGCGTCGGAACTCGTATTCAAAAATCACACGAATTTTCGAAGTATCCATCTTTATTGTCTAAGCTGAATAAAAAAAACAACTGAAAGTTGATAATCGAATGTTGCACATTTTTTAAAAGAAGAACTACATAGGTACCGTATGAAAAAAGTTTCACTCAAAAATCTCAAACCATGAAGGTTCTATGTCAATTCGAAGTACCTATTACAATAAAACGGCAATTTCATACTTTAACCCCTATTATAATCATAAAAACAGAAGACTTTCATTCTTACTCGTAGCAATAAAGTAAGATATGTTAAACGACTGTCGAATAATGTCGCAAATGAATTTTTCTTTGTCCAACAAATAAGTACACAATCAGAACCCTTAAGACATCAAACAATAAAGTCGAAACTCGTACAGCTTAAGCAGACATAATAAAGTATCTCGCATCATTCAAGCAGAAAACATTGGCAGAGCGCTTCACCCGTCATAAAGGGGGAAACTTTACAAATCTTCGGATTTCTTACGCTTTTAGGGACACATAATATATTTATCTGCCCCCTGACACATGCACAATAGGTGGAGTTTGACACTTTGGGATTTGAACTCAAAGTCGTCGCTGATTACATAATTTCAAGCAATGTTAATTGCAAAACATGATAGTACGAATGTAATCTTCAGTCTGAGTATAACATTGTTTTAATTAGAATTGTTTTTGTTAGGAGTATTAAAACATTGTTTTAATTAGAACTGGCGATGATATTTATATAAATTGCTAAATATAGAAAACAAAAATTTATTAATTTCTACTCTCGCTTACAGACTAATGGAAATAAATTAGAAATTGAAGAGGATGAAAACAAAAGAAAATGGACACAAGTTTAAGTAAATAATTTGTTGAAATTAGAGCTATTTTTGAATTGGAAAAGTCATTGATTAATAATCATAATAGGATGATTATAGTTATCAAGAATCGTGGATTATAGTTATCAAGAATCATATATAAAAAAGGTTTCTGTTTTGTACATAATTGTACATACATAGTGCCGCTTGTACATAGAAAAGGCTACATACTAATCTGTTTCTATCCTACAAATCTGTTTTACTGCTATTTTTAATTACTATTATGGTATTGTTATAATACCATGTTATTCGCTTTTTCGTAAATTGTAAATAACCTTAAAATATATACTTATAATATTTTTTTCACTTATTTAATGGGGATTAAACTTTTATATAGTAAAAATTAATTCGGCATTATTATGGTATAAATAAATTTTAAAAGTTAATAGGATCAGACTTAACATCATTGGAAACTAACTCATTAAAAATGTACTCATTTACAACACAATAAAATTCATGTCTCGATAATATTACGTTACGGTCAGTTTATGAGGAGAATCGTAAATCTTAGCACGAATCGCGCTTTAAAGCGGTGTCAAATTTTAGTGTCTACGCACAGTTCTAACATACTTGTATTGCTGGCGTCCTGTCTAGAAATGAAGTCATAACAGTTTTATGAGTGGCCACGTTAACTTGAATACACAGTATACCAATTTTTCGGTGTCGTCTCAACTGTACCTAATTGTTTTATTAAAACTGCTCGGCAAGCATTATTTGATTTTAATAACTAAGTAAGTAATAATAATAATAATTATTACTAAGTAAGTATTTATTATTTATATTAAATTTTAAGCAGCCAAACCTTTGTCTGGGTTACAAATACGGGTTAAAAAGGTGACGTCATCTCTTACTCGTTGTGTGTGCTAACTCAGTCAAAATCTTTTTGCATCCCTTCGTATGTTGAATTCTTGAACGTACAACATAAAATAGAACGGTTATTTTATTATAAAATTATTATCAGAAGAAGATATATTTAATACAGAGGAATTAGTTAATTGACCCCTTCGTCAACTAGGAAATGAGCTGAAAGTCTTCAAACGCCTGCAATAACCAATAGGCGGTGTCCAAATGGCCACAATCGTGCAATGCCCATCGGATTTCGTTTTTCGTGTTTGTTTACAATTTACAATGTCGACAAGTTCTAAAAAAATATAAAATACGCACTCACTCGGCTTGCTCTTCGCGGCCCGCCGCCATTTTGTGTTGAGTAGTCATTGTATGTGTAATGCCGTACACATAGGCCAGCGCATTCGCCAACGCGCTGGCGTGGCGGTGCGCTTGCCAACGCGCTTGTGAGTAATCCACACATTGGAAGGTCGTTCAGTATGGTTTGGTTCGGGCCAATGTGCGGACGGATTCAAAATGGATGTTGAGTCGCTAACAGCTGCAGCTGTATATTTATTCACAGCTTATAATTACTTTGTAAATGTGTACAAGAAAAGGGTGATAAAAAAGAAATGGCAAAAAAGAAGGTGGTGGATGTTATCAATACATCGAAACAGAACAAGGTAAAATAATTTTAATTAATAATATGAAAAATAAATATAAAATAATATGAAATAGGTAAGTACTAATTTTGTTGACAATGTATGATGAATATAATACTACAAATAAACTTTCGATATGGGTCTCATAAACTCACTTTCACGTTTATAATATTAAAATAATAATAAAGTAGGATGCTATTTGTGAAGTAAAACATTGTGAAGAAAACGGCATCTCCAAGAACCTTATTTATTTAGAATAAGCACTTTTAATACTTACAACATTTTTATTTTTATGATACTTATTTTTTGGGTTCCACAGGCAGTTTTCACTCTGATAGAGCTCAATAAATTTAAATGTTTCCTCGTTACTCATGTTCGCCATTTCGTCAAGTTAGGTGTTAATTCGCCGCAATAAGAAAACGTGCACTCTTGATCGCTGCTCCGGGCAAACTGATCGCGCGGCCAATGTGTGGATGGTGCGCCAAGCTTGCGACAAGTGTCCTTTGATGTTGCCGACACCGCGCGGCAAGCTCGCAAGCGCGCCAGCCAACGTTCAAATACCTACCGCCAATGCCTCAACGGTCGCTACACATTGGGCCAGTGGCTCGGCCAGCGCGCTTGCCAACGCGTTGGCCTATGTGTAGGGGCGGCATAAAACGAAATCATCATGGCGCGATGGGCATCCAACGACGACGTGGCCAATTAGGACACCGCCTTATCGTTCAGTAGAATACTGCAACTTCGATCTTCGAGGGTTACTTCAATTATGTCTATGACTAAAGCACTTCTTAAAACAGAAAGACCTATTATTTCTATGTAAATAGAAAGAAGTGGGCGATGTTGTTCTGTGTTAGATAATTGTGATTGAAGCTGAATCAGTACTTACCTACTGTTTTGGTTTTAACAGTACTGTGAAAGCAGTTCTTGGACGCCGATATGGCGTCATTAAAAGCGCCGCCAACCGCGCAATCACATATTTTATGTTGTCCCTGTCATCTTAATTAAAGTCTACTACATATTGTTGGGATTCATATTAAAAAATATATATTTATAACACTTTCCATATTTTCTAGAAAATTTAATATCAGTATCAGAAAGCAGACCGTATAAGTATTTATTTGCTATATTTTAACCCATTTAAAGTTGACATATTTTACATTTTTATATTTTTACTTCAGGTCGTCTGTTCACCTGGCCGCAGGGCGTCCAAAGTTGCGCTTTCAAATCCGTGGCCTCCATTCGAAAAGTTTTTTACCCCGTAGGTTATTCTTTAAATTAACTGCTCAAAGTACATAATATACCAGACATTTTTAATACTATACCAGACAATTATTTTTTGCTGTAAACTGACTAAATTGAAAGGTTGTACACACTACTTATTAAACCAATTTTACAATGTTATAACAAGAAACAGGCTGTGGCTTACAGATACAAGCAAAATAAACAGCTTCTCTAATAGTTGTAACAACTATAAAATGTTGTTACAATTTTATTAAAATTTTCTCACGGCTACATAGTCGACTATGGCTTTTCCGCCTACAACTCGCTATAAATCGATACACCGCTGCGTTAACACACTAATAACAGTAAGTTCTAGTTTGATGATCATTTAGAAAGGTAAACAACCGGCTAAACAGCCAATATGGGTCTCTAAATGCAGGCATTAGCAGCTTGTATAGCCTTCATTAATTTCACGGTCATTTTAAATGCGTATCCAGTTCCGGGTTATATTCCCGTCGAAACGAGCGCTGTGATTTGAATAGAAAATTATACGAGGTAGGTTTTGAAAGAGTTGTTACACAGTTATCAGTGATACAAGCATAACGTTTAAGAAAATTACAACTATAAGTTTATTAAAATGAAATTATAATTACTAATTAATATCTTAATGTGTGATTATTAATAGTGGCAAGACACACTGCGTTTCAAAGTTATGAATTGGGCGGCCCGTCTGACAGCAGTAAGCTCTACCAGCAAAATACCAACAAAAAAGAGTGCTGTTATGTTTCGGTAAATGAGTAAGAGATGTCAGTTCCCACATCCCTTCTTATCAGTTCCCTTTCTTATCTCTTATCCAATCCTATTAAGGTCGGCAGCGCACTTGAGCACCTGTGACTTTGCTTATGTTATTAAGCGACGGTAGCCACGTATCATCAGATAGACCTTCAAAATCATAAATATCATCAAAATCAGCTAATTATAAATTAATAAATATTACATAAAATATTAATTAATTTATAATTCCCTGGCAAAAACCTACCCCTTACAGAAGACAATCATGAAATAATAATACTTACAATGTTGTGTTTCGATACACGAATAAACTTATTTTCCTATCTAAAATTTATCTTGTTATTATTATTATTATTTATTAGCTATAGAAATATCATATCCAACTTCCTACTTACTCCTCTTGAACAGGTCTTATAGGTTGGCTGCTCGTGTACCTTTTACACCCCATCCTTAATTTATATATCACTGGTACGATAGGTGGCTTGTGGTATCTGTGTAAAATGTTTTTTTACTTCACATCGCAACGTTACATTGGATCTATAGTGAACAAGTATCAGTGCAGCGTCATGCAAAGCCCACACACTACACGTCTCAAAGCTTTGTGCCGGCCACGTTATGAGAAACCTAATATTAAACGTACCACTGGAATTTTCAGAGCATACAGAACTTCCAATTAACTACACCATAACACACGTAAAAAAAGCTAATAAAACCCCCCAATTCGGCATGCCGTACGTTGAGGCTGCTAGTTGAACGCAAACGACGCGTAAACTTGGATGGAGTAAGCTCGAATAAGTGCGGTAGTTGTATATTGGAATAGTCCAATGACTTGTTTATATACAACTATACCTATTCAAACAAAAATATTGATAATTGGTATTCATAGTATCTAAAAGATAATACAGTTATACAGTTATTAAAAAAAAAGTAATAAATATGAATACCACATTTTTGTAAAAACTGAATTTTTACCAATAAAGGTATATGTCCTAAACTGCGTTCGCCGGTCCGTGGTCTTCACCCGATAACCTTCCGGCCCCAGCAGATGTAGGCACTCCGTGGTATTTGTCCTGCCCATTGCAAATTCAAGATATTAACTTCCTGGATTGTATTAGACGACTTTCGTTTGTCTCCAATCGATCGAATTTCTGATTCGATCATGTAGAGTAACTGAGCAAAGCCATTACTAAATCTACAATCAATTTGAAACTAATAAATATAATACAATAAATTTGAAAATGCTTCGTTACAATCGTGTTAAGAAATTGTTTACACAAACAACAACCTCCTAAAGGATTTTCGTATTATCAAACAAGACATATACCTAGTCAATTCGACGATTTATCTTTTACGCTATGTAGACGATACTCTCATGTTACGCACAATACAGAAGATTTGGAAAGCTGACACGATGGATTTTATACTGTCTTAATTGTTGATGCTTTTCTTGCTATATGATTTTCTTGAAGCTTTAAAAAGGTTTTGAATATGAAAAAAAAAAGACATAGCATATAAAGTTGATCAAAAAATTAATGGCTTCGTGAAACAAGACATTATGAAACAAGACAAGAATCAACAGCAGGCAGTCAATAAACGAATCATCTTGGTTTGAATCGCTTACTGTGAAAGGATGAATAATAAAACACGAGTTGAAGGTAGTGGAATAGGCATTGCAGAACTTTCCTAACAATAATATTAGTAAGAATTAAGTAATCGTTCCATTTTAATCTCTACATTATTCTACGAGTGAACATAATCGCGTGCACGCGGCCGCTTGTTCTTCATCAAATTGGGTTCAATCCCTAGTTTTGGCCCGTATATTCACGCCATCGATCGTGGGCGATAGCCAGTATTTTGTACAGTTAATTATCCGGAGCGCTGCTGGCTTAATCCGGGAAGTCACGTGACACGCACGTGCTGCTTCCAAAGGGTCTTATTTTTGAGGTAACCATAAAAAGTGCCTTCAGAATTAACCTCGCCACTACTATATCCTATTAATTGGACATTTCTATAACTGATTATTATTTTTATGCAAGTATGTTGATGATGCTTACTGGTTTAATATTTCATTGAGAAATATGGGCTAAATTGTAAGTAAGTATTAGAGGAAAACACCAATCACGTTGTTTTTGTATTCTAATATATTACTCCCCCTATAACTTTTGGATTTGCGTGCTCAATGCGTTTAATATGTAAATATTAACATTATGCACATCGAACATAATAACCGTCCCTAATATTTAAATAAATAAACGAATTGTAAATATAATTTTACAGACTCAACGTACCTACGTCATAAAATAACGAATACTTTAATAATAGCCCACCGAGCACCGTTGACAAAATAGGATTAAATTTTATATAAAATATTTGTACGGACGGAAGATAATAAGTATTGGAATTTCATAAAAGTCAACTGACGTACTGACGCTGTAGCCGCAATAAAATTGCTCTATTAGATTTCATATATATTCGAACATATTAGGTATACTATTTATGGAGCCGTTATTGAAATATACAACGTAGTAAGTTTATTGAAAGTAAATTTTAGCAAAGGTACTTTCTATAAAGTAAAGGGAAGAACTACTATAAGTAATAAGTAAAGCTTCGCACCATCGAAATAATATAACTTTCAAGTTCGCTGTTTCGCACGGATGCATTATTTTCTGCAAATTATATACACAAACCTTCCCCGTATATCACTACTTTCATTTGTGAAAACCATATCAACATCTATTGGGTGGTTTAGAAGAAGTTAGCAGAAAAACAGACAGAAGCGGACGGCGACTTTATTTTAAAACATGTATTGATATAGATATAGAACCAAAAGCGAAGATAGCCTAGTGGGATGAACACTAGACTGGCCGCAAAACGACAGCCTAATTAATTATTGCAAAACGAATTGTGCTTTACTACTACTTAAACCGTAACGTAAAACTATAGTGTGATGTTCTGCCAATCAACAGTAGGATTGCCTGATGAGTGAAAACTATTCAATGTGCATACATTTCGGCAGATATATTATGTTTTCATAACACTGTATAATAATCATAATGAATTTATACCCGTAATAAGATTTAAATACTGTCTAGCGACTCCGGCGATTACATGCGAACTGGCCTAAGGGGACGCCGCTTTCATGTCTGGTTGTTCTCCCTTAAATCGCGAAGGCATTTTTGAAGTATCACTGTGTTAGCTATGGACAAAGGAAAGCCTAAAGCGCAATAACAGATTCAACATAACCGTATTATTTAACTATTAAATCAGAGAAGCATGGAAATTACTATGCTGCATATACATGTGCTTTTTAATTGTGAAGGTTCACTTGACAGTAGATGGCTACTCTCGCCTATTGACATACTTGTATGTAATGCCATCATACAGGCTACAAAGTGTATTAAATTTTAAAATTTGTTGATATTAGTGTTTATATTTAATACTATATAAACCTTTCCCCGTTGTTGGCGCAGTACTCATATTGCCAAAGACTTTTTCCAATCGTGAATTCGAAATATTGAATTATGATATTTATCATTTGCAAATACATACGAAAGGAGATCTTACTGACTATCTGTTAAATTGTAACGGCTAAACTACTAAACCAAATTTGATAAAATGTGGTACAGTACAGTCTCATAAATTACTTTTTCAATTCATAGTAATAAATTTGTATCAATATAAACATTACCAACTAACAGAATTATCGAGTTCACTCGATTAAAAGGTACCATTCGCCTATGACACAAAATATAAGAGGGTTAACTGCTGTTACCGTTAAAGCTTCATGAGAGGGTTGTAACTGCTGCTAAATGGGCTACCCAATTTATGACTGGAATGCAACGTGACATATTAATGCGCTTGACAAATAGTGTAAACATAATGCCATGATTTTTCATGTGAGAAAATTTCACCACGAACAATAAGAGGGACGATGAAGGAATGTGGATTCATCGGGGTAATCTCTGAAGTCTTAATCGCTTCATCTAAGTTGGAGTTAGCCATCTCGCGGCCAATTTCCTTACCGACTTCAACTGCCGTCGACATTATTTTAATGCGTAACTCGGAAGAAATTCTGCGGGAATGGTTATTGTTGCAGTTAGAATGGGAGTTGTGGCCGGCCGGTTAGGTATAACCCGAGCTGCATTCTCGGTATACTTCTGTTACATGTGGAACGATAACAACAATTTCTACTCTTTACGCCATATTTGTTTTTATTGGACATGAAATATGCTTTGCACGAGAATCGTTTCTAAGAGAAAACAACTTCAAGTCGTATTTCCAATGCATATTTTTTTTTGATATGTAAAGATTAAGGCAGGCTAACGGTCAAAAACGGAAGTATACATTTTGACGAGCCCATTGGCCGAGAAGTCTCAGGGGTCCTAAGTTCGGCAGAGCCAACTTTGGAAATGAACTGAAGCTGCGCATAGCTGGGGTGGCCAAATGAGAAGAAGAAGTGAGCGACATGCAAAAGTGTAAAGTAAGGAGAAGCAAGATGGAGCTCAAAAATTAAGATTAAGAATTATAAATAAAACAATCAAGAAAATAATAATCAAGACGATTTTATTTCAAACCAAGGTAGGTACCTGTAGGTTCAGGTTCTGTAGGAACCTACAGAGAAACCTACCGGGGTATATTCATCCTACGGTAAAATGTGTTAACACTTAAATGAAATCCAGAGGAAACATTTTCAATTTACCGATACTGTTTTTACATTTACGCTGTTGCTTTAGAGATGGTATTTCGCAAGCTCATCTGCTAAATGTACGCAACGACCGCTCGGCGAGTGAGAGAGGCACGTTCGCTTAAGTATTGTTGATATTCTAAACCGCCCCAGTGGAGCAGGAGCTGCCCCTGTGTCGCAACCGCACCGACAGTGTCGCGCGGGTATGGCTGATTGCAAGCATTTGCAACGTACCGCCTTGCTACGCCGATTTTAAATTGTATTTTAAAATAACATATTTAATTTTAGAAACAACTAGCGGTCCGCTCCCGGCTTCGCCAGAGGTGCATTTTTTTTACGTAAAAACCTTCCCTGATTATCCCTCTCTTTCTCACTATAAGAATAACCTTATGAATATTTCGAAGCGAAAACGTTGTCATTTTTATTCATATAGACGCCCAATCAAAATAAGTAATAATAATTTGAACAGTCTAACTGGGGACAGTAATCACTCCCTAACAGAAGACCGCCATGAAATATTCGTAAGCTTATGTATTTTGGTTAGCGAGTAAGGCACATCAAATCTCATTCCCACGTGCCCCCCTTATTATTTCTTATCCTTTATCCAGCCAAGATCAGAGCACATTTTCATCCCCTTATGAAAGTTACTTGTGTTAATAGGCGAAATTAATGTTAGTTCCTTGACCGCTTGATAATAAATCTTAAATAATATACTTCATAAATTAATTTTACATTTATAAATTTTATCACATTGTTTATATTTATAATTAACTGTATTATTATTACAACTCGCTTTATCATTATTTGGTGATCATTTAATTTTTATAATTACTATAGCTAAGAGTAGACTGTGATAAAAATATTTGGTTCGTCATAGGTGAGCGGCAACTGAATAGAAGTCGTCGGTGGGTGGCGGAGCGTTAAATGTTACATTTTCCCTGGCCATTTGCAATTCGATATCCGGCTAAGCTGCGCAGGATTGAACTCTGCGGATTGCATGTCTCCTCCCATTTGATATTGTAATAATATTCATCCCTTTTAAACACAGAGTGGATTACTTCCACGGGGACAAAGCTTTAACCGGATAATGTTGCAAAAGCCAATTTGCCTATAGGAATTACGTTTTGCAGCCAATTAAATGATACAGTAAATATTTTCATAAAACTTGAATGCCATATCTACACTTTGCCCATATTTTTTCTTCTTTTTTCACAACAGTAGTACCAATTATATATTTTTATTTAATTTTTTATTCTATCGGATTACAAATATAAATTTTTTGGTTTTTGGTTTTGATACATTTTTGGTTACCTAATGAAATAAAGAATGACTTGATAAATGAAAGTAAAAAACAACATATACAAAGTAAGTAATAAAATTGTTTGTAGTTGAATATGCAATAATGATAATTCCCTTAGTAGGTATATAAATTTGACAAAAATGAGCACTTTTGTGGGTGTAAATTCAATAATAAAATAAAATAAATAGGTGACTATTATACGTAATTTGTAGGGTTGCTCTCATAAAATATACTAGATAAAAGAGTCTCCCACACATGCTTGTAACAATTTGTATGTATTTTAAGTCAGAAACGTAACGTTATTTCTTATTGATTCGAGGCGATGTGTTCTACGGAGTGAGTTAAGTTCTACGAGTCGATATCGGTTTAGGTATTTGCTTGCCTATATTCCTTGTAATTCCTTGGGAATATAAAATATGAGTATTTTATTCTTTAGTAACTGTACTAAAATAAAAAATCTGCTAAGCACGTAGGTATCGCAGGCAACGGACGGCGCGCGACAGTTTTGAGTCTATCTAGTCCTAGGCTGTGCTTGCCGCCAGTTCATGGCCTCCACTCGTGAACCTTCCGGCCCAAGCGGCCGTCGGCTCCTCGTACTGCAACTTCAACTTACAATCCGCCAGGTTATGTCGACAATTACTTTCGTTCGTCTACAGATCTGCTCAATCCCGATACGACCTCGCAGTGTAACCCCGAGCATAACCCTCTCCATATATAGCTCGTTGAAAAATTTTATCCTAATTAAAATAAATTAATCCTTTGTCAAAGTTGATTTTAGGTATTATATCCATATTCAATTATCCTAACTTAGAAATAGTTTTGTGCATAAAAACTCATAGTTTATTTGAAGTCCTTATTGTAATTAAAATAGTTTATTTGAAGTGTATTAGTATATCAATGGTTTTAGCGATCGCTACATAAATATCACTATTAATAGTTCCATTAATAGTATTAATTAATACTGTCAAAACTTAAGGCAGACAAATCCATATACATATCACAAACAAATTATTATTATTATGCCTAATATAGCGAGCTGTGCCAATCTGCTAAAAATTAGTAGTACTGTGCTTAATTTTTATTGATATAATGTTGTTTTATAATTGGAACCACTCAAATAAAAAGCGTTAAAGGCGTGATTGCGTTTCTGTGAAAACGAAAGTTTATTTACAAAATATGTTCACATTTGATCAATAACAATATTACCATTATGAGTTTATATAATTTACTAACCTGTAAAAACGAAAGAAACAACATTCAAAGCCTCTAATGTGTTTCTCTTTACAATTGTAAAATTATCTTAAAGTTTACTGTTAAATTTAGCTCACACATTAGTTTCGTTTATAATATACCCAAACATTATTATTTTATTTCATAGTGGTCAGTCGTGAAATATTGTTAGGCTGTCGGTAACGCGGTAAATTTAAATACAAGAAAGAGCGGCAAATTCAAACCAAAGAAAACACTATGACTGAAGTAGTGATGTTCTTTATATTGATATTGCAATTTTTTTAAGTAATTTGTTTTTTAGGTACTATAGTCCAGTGACTAGACGAAAAATGGGAAAAACTTCGGAAAAATTCCAACCAAGAAAAGGTACATACATGTACACAAGTGAAATGTTAAAGTTCCTGGACTACTAAGCTTATAAATAGAGAAGAAAAAACATATTCTATTTTATGAGCCCGAATTAAACAACCGACTACCCAAAATACTAATAAGACATAAATATAAAATTAACGAAGATTGTTTACTTCATAATTATGCAGAATGTATGGCGGTTTTCATCTGAGTCATCTTCGAGTTAGACTATAAAGTACGGCGTGGGTGCGCGCCCGTGGCAGCCTTTGTTGCTTGCAACTTATTGCCACAAGAATCCACACACCTACAGACCGCTCGCATTATTGTACTACAATAAAATCTTCATCATATCCTGTCCAAGAGCCCTCTATGTGGCAGTAACAAATTGGTCATTCTTCACTGTGTTATACGCCCACAAACAAAATATACAGCCTGGCTGCGTTTTAAAGCCTTTTAATGTTACAGTACTACTGTATGCGGAGGATTATGTTTGGATGCAGCCAGACATTTCTAGGCAAGATAAACAGAGGAGGCGTTGGTGCAGATTAGTGCTAAAGACGGAGGCTGTAATTCTTGAACACTGGAGATTTCCCTGCAAATGGCCTAAATAGTTAAGACACTCTCTGTGATAATAACTAAACAAGATGTCAGCACAGAATCCACATACATTTTTCATTTTACCTACTTAATCCCTATATAATTGCTTAAAAAAAGAGAGGCCATTTGACTCTTATAAATTGCTCAATGTATTCCACTAAGCATTAAATACTATGCTTGACTTTTCAGGTGTTATATATCATTTTTTACGAATTAAACATAGCATTTCTCTCAATAAAGATTCTACAAGAACAACCCTTTTTACTTCTAATTGCAGTGGACCCAGGTGGGTTTAAATATTTCTGGCCTAAAATATTGTAGATATTTTAAATTAAAATTTTTGTATGGCGGCAATCAGCATAATCATCCCTAGATAAGACCACAGTTAAATAAATAACCGCATATGTGATTCGGTGAGTAAGGAAGGAAGCCCACAGCGATAAAAATGTAAGGCGTTATAACTCATTTTCATTTTTCAACGTGTACGAAATCGCGGGCAAATGGCGGATTAATACAATAATGGGTGGTTCGTAGGCCAAGGATGTATGGAGGATGCAGGACCTCTACCGACCCTACAAGAATGTGATAGAAAAATATGCAAATGATAAGAATTTTTTTATTCAAATAGATTGGCGATTATCTAGATTTAAAATATTTTACACCTACGACAAATAATTTACACTTCAGCGACTGTAAACAACTAAGACAGTTAGTTACCTAGATTAAAATTATGTTTATTATAGCAATGGGGATCGCAAAGCTCTCATATACATTTCGAACCCAGCGGCATACAGTCTAGAATTGTCGTGGAACTAAGTACTGTGCATGGCTTAATCTGGTGAGCTCGCTCCGGCACTAATGATATCTCAAGACGCTTTTTAAAGCCCATACATAACACTAGAGGAGACATTTTTAAAATTTAAGCCAGCACTAATGCAGCTCTTTAAATAAATACTTATTCAAATTTGTAGGCGACTTCACAATACAGTCTGTGTTGCCTTTATGATACATTATTAGCATAACCCGAGTATTCAATGAACGAAGTAACCGGTATAAAATAAAATTTTACGGTATACCCTTATATTGAAAAAGGGAGGTCGTGTTAGGGCATAATAAAATGACTACGTGTACTGTACTCTGGGAACTGTTTATTTTAAATGGTTATGTTGTAACCAGTTCAATTTAAAATTTCTGAATAAGAATAAAATCTCGACGAATACTAAAACAAATATAACATTCTACAATACGACCAAATGGGACGAATATCTTTGATAATGATTTTCTGAAAGAAATAATATTTCAATTAAATATTTCAATTATTATAATATAATAGCACAGTTATAGTGCAGTTAAAATTAGGTACATTCTACCAACTCCCAGACTAATTTTTAATGAGACCATTTCCATCCCTGAGATGAGATGCATCCATCCCCAAAATAAAAGTAACCTCAGATACATGGTAAACTTTAAAGTAGGGGGTAAGTAGAACCAAAATCCAAATTTTTGTGCAAATCGATGCTGTTTGGCAAAATTTTAGTCATTGACGGGTTTTAGTCATTGACTGGACTATATTATTTTATACTTACCTATTGTGCAACACATTACTTCTATAATGTTTTACTAACTAAAATGTATTGTATTTTTAGTTATGTACCGATGTAAACAGTTGACTAAAAACAGGCGCAAAAAAAAAACCAGGCATATACTCTTTTATAATATGAGTGATGGCAGATAAAAAGAGGAACAAAAAAAATAATAACGCATTATTTTAAAAATCTTTATTAAAATAGTTTGAATTTCTTAAAAGTTATAAACATTCGCATTTAAAAACTTACCGTAAATCTACCTCGCTCAAGTCTTTAAATACTTTATTTTCTTGAACGCTCCTCGCGGGTATTCTCCATTATTGAAACGAATTGTTTTCTAAAGTTAATATATTAAAAACCGTTGTTAGACTTCCGTGAACCCACATTTCTTGTCGATTGTTGCTTGATAATTAAAATAAGGTTTAATATATAAGCATGCAACTTTATTATGTTTACTCGGACTATACCTACATCTTTATACTTTAATAGATACCATTTTAATACGCTAGCTTCTTACTTCCTGGCTAACAACTACGCTTGCTTAGTTCAACATTATTACTTTGTTCAATAAGGACTCATCATAATGTTTTGTTCTAAAAAATCTAATGAAAAACACTTTTTTTAAATGTTAAGCATCAGCCTGTCTGACGACCTTCTGTAAGGGGGTGTTTACTGCCTTTAGACGGGTTGCCCAAATGACTGAAATGCAGTGTGCCCTGCCACTACTTTCCAGATCCAGACCAGAGCTAACTTTGAAAAGTTCATTTCCAAAGTTGACCCTGCAATAAATGTTACATTATGTATTTAACTGTCATATAAGATTAATTACATTTAACTGCTATGATAATTAGAGAACCTAATAATTTTTAAGTAACAGACAAGAATAGTCTACATTAAATATACCTGAGTACCTACTTATAGTATGTATTTTAAACGAATTAAATTATATATTATGAATAGGCATAAAAGGTCTAAAAATATAATCTAGTCGAAATACACGAGCTACTTGCAAATGAGTAAATTGAATTACTTTTAAATAAGTTAAGGAAAAAGGTTTAATGTGATTACATTTGAGTATTTCGTTTGAAACCTTTATAATGTATACGAATTAGCATTCAGAGCGTTCATCATTGGCTTTTAAAGCGGCAATGAAAGGACGCAACGAGAAACTCCATAGAAGAAACATTCAACTCTTAGGACTCGGAAAAGTTCTCGAATACTTATGTATTCAAGAATGCTTATGTATTGTTTTCAATTGAGAGCTGATCGTGAGCGTACTTAATTTCGTTAATTGAAATTTCGTTGCTATGAATAAATACAGATATCTACATAAAACGAATCTATTGTATCTATTATATTAATACGTGAAGCCAAAACTTTGGATCTGTTTTAAAGAAAATTCAAAATTCATGCAGACCAGCCGCTAAAACTATATGTAGGAAAAGAATAGAACGACAAAATGAGAGTTGTTGGAGTTCTTGTGACGAAAAATATCTTGGCCTCCACTTTGCCTTTTCCTGGCTTGACAAGGAATATTTGCTGATGGTGATAGAGTTTGATAAAGCCATTCGAAGAACTACTATATCCACATTTCCCCAACAACAGCATCTTACACAGCTTACCAATTTTCAAAAACACGAATTATTTCCCCTGATTGTCCATATTCGGCTTAATGTGATTGTACTACGGGATCATAATATAGAAAATAATTCAAAGATTCAAAATTAATATTCACACTCATCTGTATCTTATTTTTTCTTCAGAGGTTGTTATGTTAAACTCAATATTAACATCACAATATTAACATTTTTTAAACAATTACTATTGTTGGAGGCAAACAATTTTGTTCTGTGCGCACTAAATTAAACGTCAATGTGTCAGAGGCAGTGCAACGTAGTTTGTTATTTCAATTATCGACAAGACCTCCGTAGCTAGGAAATTCCTAAAACATGCGTCTTTGTTGGAATTTTTAATTTTACCCCCCATCGTGTTACTCGGGCGAATATTGGTTTAGGGCTCACACATGGTGATTGAAATATTGTTAACCGAATGAGCTGTTAAGCTGATTACATTTTTAGGTATATATCAGTGCATCAGCTTAAAAAGTAAGTTTAAAAAGTTCTCTTAAATTTATTGAGTTCATTAAATATTTTTTCCAATTTTTTTTATTTAGAGATTGTATTATCTATAAATAAAAAATAATTGCTAAATATTTTGTTAAGTACATATCTCAAGAATTGAGCGATCAATTCTACTGTTTTTTTTTTTTTTCAAATATTGGTATTATTCGGTTTTTATGAAGAGAAAAATTGGAAAAATGCTCCATGCAAAGCCGGGGGCGACTCGCTAGTTAAAAAAAATGCAAACAGATTAATTTAAAACTTCAATATAAAGAACGATGCACCCAAGATATGCAATGACAAAATAACAAGAAACGATTTTTTGTACCATCTGCTCGCTTGACATGTGATTGACATACGTGCGTAGTTATTTAAAAGGTTCCCACTGTACAGTTACGTAAAAATATACATGAAAATACTGAATTTCAATCACTAGAATGAATTAAAATTTGTAATATTGCAGAAAAACACAATTTCCGAGTGTAATTCGTTCGTTTCTTATTAAAGTTGATTTACTCAATGGCGAATACATTTATCTACAAACCATCATCTCAGCCGTAGAACGTCCACTGCTTGTGAGGCCTCCCTCATAATAGGATCGGTCAGAAGCTATCCACCTAGTGGTTGGAGGTTCTATTATGCGCTTGCCGGATCGTGGTCTTCACTCGAGAACCTTTCGGCTCCAGCGGCCGTCAGCTTTTCGTACTTTGTGTCCTGCCACTTCAACTTTACCGGATTATCTCGGTGACTTTCGTTTGTCTGCGGACCTCCTCATTCCTGATTCGATTTCGAGCATAGCCCTCTCTATAGCTTGTTGAGCGACGTTGAGTTTTCTTAATAGACCCACAGTTAAGGACAACTTTTCATAACCTTACTATTAAAAAATCACAGATTAAACTAAGTTATCACAGTTAAACTATAAAATTTAGATATGCAGATAGTAGGTATAAATTTTCGGGATGATACTTATATCATACTTATAGCTAAGACGCAGGTTTCCACGCTGGTAAAGACACATATAAAAATAAATTATTACTTTATTATGTTAAGGTCGATAGACAGGCTGACGGTCCACTTGGCAGGTGGCTTCCATCACCTATAACATCCCTATAACACTTGATTCTTTTTAGAAAATTTGTCTGAGTTAGTCCTCGGTGAAGGTTCGGTTGGATGACATGCCAGCTCACACAGTTATAAAGCCTTCTTTAAGACTCAATCACTAAACATAACAGACTGACTGAAAAAGCACATATTTTTTTCTCATTTCGACTGGAGTTATTTGTGGAATAATGGAATGACAAAAGTTTGTTTCGAACTCAGCTAGTGGCCAGGTTCATTCCGAAGTCCCGATACGGTTTGACAATGCACATGCAAATTATCCGACTGCGTTCTGAACGGAAAGTTTAATGGCATAGCATTTCTACTTTAACTTCCGCGATCCTTGCAACAATTATTTTGGTGCCATTCTTGTTCGCCTATTCATCCTATTTTAGCTAAATCGTTCAATGTTAAAGGTTAACAATGCATTATAGCGGATAATAAATTGACAGAAATACGTTTAAACTTCCCTAATATTGCATAATTATATCATACAGCGGTGCATTTATATCATACCACAGTTATGAACGATCGGATACCACAGTATATGCTGTGTACCATTATAGTTTCTTCTTTAAATAATGGTCTCTTTCTCACTGACAGTCAACGTCAGGAGGAACCGGAATATTTTAGAAAACTTTCTATCTTTGGAGATATACATATGCGCCTTGAAGACTTCCAATATGTCCTACTATTAGGACATATTAGGACATATTAACAGGATATAAATGTAAGATTTAATTCGTTTAAATTGGGATAATTTGTACTGCAGAAAGAGATCTAAAGTTTTTCTATAGAGTTTAAAATAAGATAAAAGTCAACTCTTTTAGTCTGGTTCATAAGTTCAAATCGGTGTTAATTCTTGAAATAACTCCTAAAAATATGAACATACAATTTTCGTATGTCATGATATCGTGATTTTCTTCTTAGCTGTTTTGGGAGTATCGATATATCAGTTTATTTATAATATATATTTCAGAGTAGCAATAATATATAAAATAAAAATTTCGAGTGTTTAAAAGCAGTACATTTTTGAAAAGGGAAAATGGTCGTAGTACATATTTCCATGTTTTCAGTAAAGAAAAACAAATATTTTAATAATGAAAATATTTCCAAAAGTGCTTGTCATAAAATCCAATAACGCAAAATTAAGTTTTTAATTAATTTTCTTTCGGAATTCACGGCAGTTTAGTACTCTTCCTCGCCCGCAGGCTATCGTCCCGAACACAATATTGAGTTCCTTAATATCTTCATAAACCGAATATTGATTTCAAATAAATTAAATTAATAACACAGAGATCCCTTTTCTTTCGTATTAAAGATAGCCAGCGTTAAGAATTTTTTAATAATGAATTATTTATTCCTCATAATCGTAATATGTGGGATTATGAGGATTTCCTATTTTTTCAAGAAGTACCAACTTACGAAAATTGTTTTTGTTAAATTAAAGTTTTTAGAATTTCCCATACATTGTTTATTATTTATGTGGATTTTAATATCATGTTTTATTTTGTGCTGATTATATGAAATTCATTCACCATTATATTTGGTGTTAACCTTACATTACAGAGTGAAAAATATGTAAGTAATGTAATGGATGTAATAAATATGTAATTACACCCTACTCTCCATGTAATATATGTATGTACTAGTGACCCGCTTCCGGCTTCGCCCGGGGTGCAATTTCATGCAAGAGAAGAAGTTTGATGGTCCATACAATATTTCAGCCATGATCTGTTCAAACATGAAGTTATTTGCAAACTAATCGGTATGCTAAAATTTTGTCCACTTTATACCTAATGGCTGGCCACTTGACAGGGACGATAAATACCTGTCCCCTACCATTTATTTTACAATGGCAAGGGAAGTGAGCTAAATTACGTATTGTGCTGTAATATATTATAATGAAATGCGTTTAATGCCTTGTTCGCTTTGCGGGCGATTAGTCAAGCGAGAAATTGCTTAATCAGTCAGCTGTATAATGTTCAATGATTAGCCTGATGATATGAAATTGACAGGAAAATTTTCGTTGCATGCAGAATAGAAGAAATTGTTCGCGTGTCGTGTGGATTCACGTTATAATAAAACAATTTAATGACATATTATTATCTATCTATAGTCGCATTCTTCTAACCATTCTCCACTTTATTTTGTAATATCATTATTTAAGATATTTAGATTGTAGTTCTTAACAACGAGGTTAATTCCTCAACAGCAAATGTATACTTAATTTGTTTGAGTTAAGTGTATAGCAGGCTACAACCAATGTTTACCACAACCCTTCACACATTCGGACTTTATGAGCCGTAAATTTCGCAACAAATGACCCTTGACGATTTTCACAGAGTCAGTGGAATGAAGAAAAACAGAATCCACAGTCTGGTCACCACCCTCACGTGTCAGACACTTGATATATTGTGGTCCAGCAACTAACATGCAGTGTCATCGCGATAACAACCGACCTTGTTACATTCACAATATACAACCCTTTATAGCAATTTAGAGAAGCAAATACAATTATTTTATGTGAACACATCGATGATTTGTCGGTATGATAAATGTTCTGATGGCCAGTATCAATTATTCAATTTTCTGTCCGATTGTTTTCTGTTACGTTGAACAGGATTTTAATATCGAGTGCCCGTGTAATGAATTTACAGAGGTGTTACGCATCAGTAGTTTTACGAATGCAAAGGAAAAAAAATTACATACGAAACTATTTTATGATACAGCTGGGTGTGTAGGTGACGGACCACTTAAAGTTAGGTGGCTGCCGAGGCTGGAGATACAATTTAGATATATACAAGGATAAATAATACCTAATGTTATAAAGTGTTTGCCACAAATGCAAGCAAATTACGCCTCGCCTAGTCACTCATAAAAATATGAGATAAATAAAAATATAACTTGGATCACAAAAACTCAATAAAGTAAACGGCCTACGCACACATGTTTATAAAACCGGCTTCACTATATATTGTCCGCAAAACTTATTTGGTCTGAGCGTATCAGCAGGTAGGAGTCCGGCATAACTCCGCAAGATCCCCTACGCTGCCGGGTACCCATGAGGATTTTCCAACATTAAAGCAGGGGCAAACATCATTTCGAGTTAATCAATCTGCAGCACAAAATTATACACGTTTATGTATGGTTTATGTGATAAATAAAAAAAAAAACGAAATCTAGAATTCTACAAAAATACACTATACTTAGTGGTAAAATAATAATAGTAGTTGTAAATTTATTTGTATAGTTACTTACTCTTATATATGGATACAAAAAATTGCTTGAATATTTAATTAAAAAATAGTATCGATTTTAATACTTTATAAAATAATCTACTACAATAAGCATAACCAGTAACGAAAAAAGAACAGCCATTAGTTTGTTACCCCATCATTAAAACTTTCAGTGGCGAACTACATACACAAATCGGATTGCAATACTTGAACTACATTATTGCCTGCAAAGTTAAATAGCTTTTGCGGACTTCTAACTAGAAAAACCAGGAGTCTCACCCAGAAAGCAACTTCATTGAATTACACACATTTGCAACTATATAAAATCCTCGTTGTTACTATTTTGCAATTTGTTCCATTTTCTAAGAAATAAATACAGGCAACTAACAACTGGACAGTATGTGTGCACCAACGCTTATAAGAACAGGAAATTTTATAAAATTAAAGGTAATGGATGGTTCTGGTCTTTGGTGTCTCTTAAATATGCACCAAAAGCGTAATAGAACCAGCAAAATATTATTTCGATGAATAGAACTGGGTTTTGAAATATTTTATTAATATTTGAAAGCTCAGATTAGTAATTAAAATTTTTCTGGAAGCAAGATAAAAAAAAAATTGAAGTAGAAATTAGAATTACAGTACATTACCTATTACAAATGTGATACCCCTTTTTGTCATGCAATATTTTCTTGTATTTGAACACAGCAAATACAAGTTGTTAAGCAGCAGTTCATGTTGTCTATTGAAAGATATTATTTTTCTGTTACATTTATTACTTTATTGCGGTACATGTGAGTTGGTTGGAAGCAGTAAATCCCGAACCTTTTAGCAATAAACCTTGCCTACAACTACCCTAGCTTTCATAAAGGCGCGATGATATCATCGCAATACACATAAATCCAATACCATGTTGCAGCGGATGCGATAAAAGAACTAGGTCATTCACAACATGTTTGCTTACACGATGCAATCTTTCCTGAAGACGTTATTAAGATCTGGTTTCTTAAAACCTTTTAATATGAATGCTAGAAAAATTTGTACGATACATTAAGAGACTTTTAAGAGAGCGTTTAATACTAAAAGTTGTGCTGATCTTAAAACAATTATGCTTTGATACGAAATGGCACTATATGCATTAGTCTATACTTTTTACCCCTTATATCATACATTAATTTTAAATCGTGGTCGATTTTATTTTCTAAGCCTTTTAGGTTTTATTCCTTAATAGAAAATAAAATGAAAATTCTCACAAAATTTATGTTATTTAGACATAACCATTTAACAAAGCTATAGATTTTAGTTACACAAAAATACAGTTGTTATAACAAGGAACATTGAATTCCGCAGTTATAAACGGGACAGTGGCAGTAACTACAGTAACCTGTTGTGTTTTATTTAAAGTAATATAAATTCAAGTAAAGCATACCAAATACCGTTTCCCTTTCCACAACTGTATGCTCGTAGACGACACTTCTGCTGGTACTGTTTATATTGTCATCTCTGATGCACAAGTATACCTAAGCGACATTCTCTCTAATTACAATGTCCATAACACAGTACATAAAATAGTCATAACATAATATCTTCACTTTACATACCTTACATTGATTTTACATATGTTAAACAAGTCTATAATTACAATAATCTATAATTAATTCTATAAAAGACAACCTTTACTTCGCGAGGTTTTCCTATACAGCTAATGTGTTTATAATTTACTGTTTCACACATAAAATTGTGAACAGAAACGCTTGCTGACCTGACTAGACATCGAACCTGCTCTTTCAGCAGATGACTGATAGATTTTTCTTCCCACTAATTTTTTTTTGCTATAATATGTCCCACATTTTTTTTTATGTCCTACCGGTTAGGGTTCCTCTTACATGGGTCAGAGACATTATGTAGCTAGTAGAGTAAACAAACTTAAGTTCACTTGCTCTATATAGTACTGCTGTACAATGGTACAGAGTACTGATCGACCATTTCTTTTTTTTTTCTCTGAAAAATGATTAATAGACCCCTTTTTTAACCAACCCACAAATATTGGTTGATATTTGTTTAAACTGGTGGGTCCAAAGGGTCCGAAGCCTACGAATATAGAGCTATTTCCCTATCCCTTTCCAATCACTTATCCTTAAGCGAATCGTCCACCGCCAACTAAACAAACTGGAAACTAAGCTCAGTAAACTAAATTAAGCTAACTAGCAAATATGTTGTCCGTCCACTGAAAAATAAGTGTACAAACATGTTCAAACAAACAACACTAGCGACAGGCGCCAGAAGAGTAAGGTGAGGCGCACAACTAAGTTAGTTCGATTTAGTTGGGCTATTTTACGTTGCTTAGCTGTACCGCACATGTATGAAAAACTGTCTCAACTATGCGAGCTAAGCTAAACTAAGTTTAGTTGGCGGTGGACGATCGGGTTTAATCCCACTGTAGTCGGCACCGCAATAGCAGCACCTGTGGCTTTGCTTGTGTTATAGGCGACGGTAGAGATCTAACATCAAGTGGACCGTCAGCCTGTCTTCCAAACTTAACATAAAAAAACATGATTTATGCAGCAAAATTAACAAATAGAATATTAAGAGCACAAAGCTGTGTTGTATATGGAATGTGGTGGTCATATTTAGTGATTTTAATGTGGAAGACGTTGAGCGTGGAAAAACCTTTATTTCGACATAAATTCGATATAAACAATAGGTATATATATCTACATTAGTAGACTTCTCCTACATGTTAGTGTTTGAAACTTCATATTCATAAAAGAGAGTTCTCGTTATTACCTGCTACGATGGACGCATAAGTTCTATTGCAAACTAATGAGGTTGCAGTTTATGTTGTATGATGGTGTTCGCGAGCACAGTCGTTGATAATGTGAAGATACGACCATTACATTGCTCTGGAAAACTGGCTTTAGCTGTAATATCATGGAAACAGATTTATTTCTTACTCTTTAGTTTTTTTTTTTTTTGATCAATAACATTGTAAGCCTTCACTCACCAGTAAAGAAACATGAAAATTCATATTATATTCATATTATATTTTAATATATTCCATATATTCATATTATATTTTAATTTTTTTTAATTTTTAAGAATTTAAGTTGAATTTCTTATTCGTATTATTGAAAAAATAATACGACTCTCCTTGTTCCTGCATGTGCAATACAAATTAAAAAATACATTAATCTTCCGTACATTATTATGAAAGAAGTCAACTAAAAATTCTGACTAATTAGAAATAAATCGCCATATTATAAGTTGTATCCATAATTTCCATATGTAATAAAATTGTCAAGAGAAATTATTATTAGAAAAATATGTTCTGCCTTTTTGTAGCTTTCTTTAATTATGCAGTTATTATCCTTATCCTTATATGCCTTGGTCTTGGTCGCAGTCTTGTTAGGTTTTTGACAATAGAGTTTCTTTTGTGTTATTAAATAATATTAAAAAAATTACATTTTAATTTAAAATTTTACAATTTTACAAAACATAAAAAAGTGATTTTTCATCTGTTATTGTATTAGTAAAACGCTTTTCTCTAATTATTTCTTTGCAGAAATAATGTTATATGGCAGTAATAATGTTCTGAGAAACGATAACACAGATCATTATTTTATTACCTTAAGTAGGTGTAACAGCATCCCTAAAAATAATCAGTAAAATAATTTTAGACAGATACCTTATCCCTTATCCTGTCAGGTTCAAAACCACACTGTTGCCAGGTTTTCCAAGGTAGCCATTTAGAAGATCGTCGGCCTGCTTGCTACTATTTATCGTTAAAAATATTTTATTGTGAAGTACCATTAACCACCTACTAACAAGATTAGTGTCAGCTTGTCTGCTAACGTTTATCGTAAATATGATTTGAATTCTTAGTACTACACGTTACCATAGCATGGAATTGAGAATTTGATACGAGTATCAGTTTAATCTAAATCAAATTATACGTATCCAGTAAAATCTATCAGCGCACACAAAATTATCATGAACTTGTAATATTTCTACCCTTTGATCAGACAGCTGACGAATAACAAAATTAAGGGCCCTATTGAATCAACCCAAACAAATTACTCGTCTTCACGAGATAATTATTAAATATAATTATTATTTCGACACGAACCCTCACGGCTCTTTTGTAAATAATAACTTCTATTGCGAAGTTAACACATAACAAAGAACTAGAGATTAAAATCTTGGACCGTGTTAAATTTACGTCTAAACCTTCTTTTTTAGGCTTATGCTTCGTTGCCACGTGACAAACTAATATTTTTATAAATACCTACCTACAAAGAATTCCCCTTTGACCCGAGAATTATCAGTTGCCACGAAATGTATCAAGTAGGTAAGTACAGACAGTAAAATAATAGCAAGTATTAACTCGCATTTTTTTAATAACCAAAATATAGATACAATATGACAAATACAATATTCTCAAAACGAAAAAATTCCGATAATGCTATCTATAATTACAGTTAAAACAGAAAGCTCAACTCACGCAGCAAAAAAGGGGTGTTATAAGTTTGACCGGTGTATCTGTGTGTCTGTCTGTGGTATCATAACTCCCAGACTGATAGACCGAAATTGATCCCATCATTTTTGTATATAGCAATTCTAATTATTTATTATTTGTAATGAAATAAAGCAATCTATTTAAATATAGTACATAGTATAAAAATATTTTTTTTAGAATATATTAAACAGAGACAATTGATTTAATTTAAAATAACTATTCTAATTAATTTTATCGTTCATATTTTCTTGATTACATATGAAAAATGTATTATATTGATTACACTTCGCGTAAATAAATAAAAATAACCAACACAATAGAAAGAAATTACCCAGATATTCACATAGTAGGTATTGTGACAGAAAGATGAAACTTAATTGGCAAAGACGCGGTAGGCACCATGAAATTAAACATGACAAAATTGTCCAGACACAAAGAGAAATTACCGCTGCCAGACATTTCCACGTCCCAATTATCGTGAATGACAAAGTACAGACAGACAAAACCACAGGAAAATTCGCGAAAATTTATATCGAGTTAGAAACAATTTAACAGAACAATATCTTATTTTATTATTTGACAAAAGGAATTTTTTTTTTGTTATTTTACCTAATTTTTCTTCAAATTTTAAATATTAGGTTTATAATCGCAGTTAACATATGGTTAGGCACAAGTTAATAGTAAATTCTGGTTAGACCTGGATCTCTCAATCGTTTAAATGGAGATGTTGATTAACTAGAATTTAGCCGCGATTTCAACCGCGCTCCTTTTTCTTGGTGCTTTTGTCATCTATTTTTCTATTTTAATTTCAGAGGCTCCTTCGAGAATAATACTTTTTCTGGATCAAAGGTTTAGGCGTAAAAGCGTAACAACAAACAAACTCACTTATAGATTTATAATATTAAGTCAGGATGATCACTTACTTTCACGCTGAAGGAAATATCGTGAGAAGCCAGCATGACTAAAAAGACTAGTAGATATGTAAAAGTGTGCCGATGCTATGGCAACTTTGGTAAATGGTGCACTGCAACCCATAACTCTTCAGATAGAAGAGAGGCCTGTTGTAATACATATGTGCGCAATACAATGTTCCCACTGATATTAACTATTCTAATACAAAATGCATTCAAGACTTTAAAATAAATATCAATATGGACCATACAATGGAACTAAATCTATTTCACGCAAGCGGACTACAATCTCCTTATAATTAATTCTCAACATTCGTGTTGCTTGCAGACAAAAGCTGAAATCTGCTTTTGTAGACCGCACCAAACAAGACTAAGTGAATTAATTTGATGACAGTTGAAATCTTCATTCGTTTAGCGAGTCGCCTACAATAGAGATAATTATTATTAAATTGAGTTGGCGAAACTAAAAATTTGCAAAAATTTCATTGGACTTGCAAGCGTATTTCATCAAAACTCATACTCGTGTGTGTGAAATATATTGTGTTTACCTGTATTATAAAGTTTTACTTCACACTTTATCCTCTCAAGGTCATCTAGTAATGCTTGTGTTCATAAGCCACGGTAATCACATTTTTTTTGTTTTGGTTTTTAATGTTGGGAAATCCTCGTGGATACCTGGCAGCGTAGGGCACATTGTGGGGTTATGCCGGAGTCCTACCGGCTAAAAGCCAACGACTTTCTAGCACGATCGTAGATGGTTGGGGAATGTTATGACATGATATCCGCTACACACCACGGATATGGAGGTAGTAAGACCTAAGACTACTATGACTATAAGTTACCAACTACTGCTATAGACTACCGCTCAGGTCCCGGGTACGGGGAAAGTGGCGAACCATAAGCCTGTCTGCATTCTTTAATCATAAATAGTCAAATTTCCTTTGATACAATTCTAACAGCAATTTAATTAAATAAAATCTAATTGCTGTCATGAATCAATGGCGACAGATTATCTCGAATGACGTTAATATTTTCTTTGGAAACATTTTTAATAGCTTCTTCATAATTTATTAAAAAATATAACAACCTAATTTTGTGAAGTAACAAAGTATTATAGCTTCCGGGAATCGTCTCGTTAGTGATCAAATAACCGCGAACATCGTGTGGAATGTTAACATTGCTTTTCTCTCCTAAAAACTTTCTTTCTTTTTATTACATCAAAGTCTTGTTCTCTCATAACGAGATACAGAAGAAATTCTTTTTAGAAACCCAAAGGCGTGCACAAAGAATTCGTTATGGATTCCATTTGTACATAGACTAGTTGAATGAAAAACGTCAATAAATCTATTTAAGTTCCTCTGCAACCGCCCAATGCATTAATTTAGCTAACCCTACGCTCCCTACAGTTGGGATAATATGCACTTGTTCCAAAGTAAACAAAATGAACCCTCCCCGAGCAAATAATAAAAGAGAAAGTCGAACTAATTCATTACTGTGCGAAAAACAATAAAATCAGAAAACAAAGGAGATTACCGATAAATCTTAAAAGGGAATTTTTCTACACGGGAGAGGCTTATCTACTTTACGTCGTTTTGGGAATAAATACAGAAGCCTTACTGCAATGACGATGTTGCCCAAGTTAAATCTGCTATTGTCTGTTCGGATAAAGAAGGTACAAGGAAGAAAGTGAGGTCTGTCCGTTGCTCCTTCGTAATCCCTTTATTTATTGGCAAAACTCGAACTGACCTAATCATTTTGTTCGGAAACCTAACAAAAATAACGACATTACCCTGTTTTGTTTGTTTTTTATTTATTTATTTGGTGTACTCTATATTTTACATGACAATCTTTCTTTTAATTTATCTTGTATAAGTTAATTTGTAAAATAATTGTTCAAATTATTGAAACCTATTTGAACCTTGTGACCTTATTCTTCTTCCACTTGCAGTGCCTCTCCAACTAGTCTTTTGTTCTTATGAACAGCTTAACTGCGTTAGATATCCCGGTCTACTCTCCGATGTCCATCAATCACGACTTCTTTATTCGCCCAACTTTGTGACCTTACATTGACATTATACACATATATATTGCAACCGTACACGAAGAAAAACTTTGTTCAAAAAACTTTCAAAAAAGTTCACTCATACTAAGTACGTTTCGATTTGATATTCTCTTTTAAATCTTGAAACCAAATACAGATTGTTAATAACAGAGACACATACGGACCGAAAACAAATAAAGATACACTTACCCGAGACGGTCGTTTGTACACACTTTGTCATTATGACAGCCGGCGTGTTGATATCTACAGAAGATTTCTAAATGTGCCACCGCGGCGCCAAAGTATTAAGTTACAATGTCTTAAAATGAACAAATCGAATCGAGTCACCGAAATCTTGTCCGTAAACGGCAGATTATTTTATTCACCGCCTTAATGTTTTCAAACCGCCTTATCGCAGATGACAAATTATTTTATTACGACGCTTTTAAACTGTTTCGTCATACGGGCCTGTTTGAGTTCTAATTAATGCCGCAGTTATCATTTGTGATAAATTGTATTTATTTTAGGTCCGACTTTATTTTTATATTTTGTGTTCTTAAAATAATTTAAAGGCGTATAGTTATTTGAATCCCTGTAAAGCCTGTAATTATAAAACTAAAAATTCTCAGTTCCGCTATTACGTGAATGAATTTCGATCTTTTTTTTAATAGGGAACGCCACAGATGCAGCAAGTGTGTTGCACTATAATATTAGGATTAAGGGTAAGTGATTGGGAGAGGATACTGATAGGTTAATGGGCTCTGGCATCCCTTTACTCAGTCACCAAAACACAACAGCATTAACGCACAACACACGTGCTGTTATATGGTCTTCAGTAAGGGGGTGGTTAGTGCCACCAAACAGGCTACACAAATGACTGCGAAACGCCGTGTGCTCTGCCACTACTTTCCAGATCCAGACCAGAGCCAACTTTCAAGTCATGAGCATGATTAGTCCCGTATAAAACATGCAAGATCTCAGCAGTCTCATATATCTGTTATCCTGGCATTGCATTGTCTAAGTATTACAGTCAATTGTTTGTTTTAGAATGTTTTGTTTTGCATTTCGTTGAAATCGCGTCTAACATTCACACGTGTAGTGAATTTAATCGTCTAAAGCGCCAGCGCGAATAATAGCTGCGACAAATTTTCCGTTCCGACGAACATTTTCCTCTGAATGCACCTACACAATCGACCGTATTGCCGGCAAAATTGTACGCTATTAAGTGACATTCTAAATATAGGTATCCACTCGGTGACTACGAGATAGCTAGTCGAACCAACCCTTTGGCGAGTTTCATTTAGTATCCGAAACGTTTGTCATTAAAGATTCGACTTTAAATCCATTCGCAGAGAATCTTGTATGTCAAACCACTCAATTACACGATATGACGTTTTGCTTTTGATCAGCAACGACAACTGATGAAGTGTAACTGTTACACATCTGCCTCTCGCCGATTGATTCGTAATGATGATTGCTATGTGCGGTTTGAAGACAACCCCGCGGAAAGAAGTAGTGATTTGACTTCAATAACAAAGCAAGCGAATCGTAATAATGACGGTTTTATTCTGGATAGTATATGTAATTCGGGTCACCTATGGCATGCGGTAAACCCAATATTACAGCATCCTCACATAGTATACTTTGAATTGCTGTCCGCGTCTGCTTGTCTGTATATCCGCTAACTCCTCCTAAACCACCCAATGAGTTTTGAGTCAGTGTTCAACATCGGTTAAATATTTTTTCACATGTTTATATAAGAATAAAACCTAATTAAGTTTTTATCTAAAAAAAAAACAATATTTTGCAACCAAGATGCTGAAACTGTCGGCGTCTGTCCGGATTTTGATAAGGTTTTCACTTGTGGAAAAAGGGATAATCGAGAAATGTTTATATACTTAAAAATTGCATCCCGGGCGAAGCCGGGAGAGGGTAATTTAATAAAAATATGATTAATTATTGTAATTATTTATATCTTTATATTTATGTTATAACTTATGACTCATAAGTATTGACAAGCTAAATTGGTCTAGCGGTTAAGTTAAAGATGCCTCAGCATCTGACTCGGGGGGGTCCCGAGTTCGATTCGGGCCAACTCTCGACATCACATGAACCCATTTGCAATTATATCAATTATTTCAAAATAAGCTTTAATGTGGCCAAAAAATAGCTAAACTATTGGTTTTTATTAATCTAGTTTGATAGGCAGTTCAACCTGGGGTAAATCTCTGGCAGTTTCGGAATAATTTAACTAATTTATTCCTATACAGCAATCAAGTTATAAAGTAAAGTACATAAAGTTTCGGTTATGTTTACATACAGTGAGCTAATTAAGACACTGTTACAATTTTCAACGTTCAGCCCAGCTTACATTACGTAAACTACAGTTTAAACAATCTCACAAGCTCGCTTATTGCTTTAACATAATTATGTACTTAAGGTTGCGACAAATATGATTCTGGTGTTATTAACTTTTATTATTTGTTATTTATTATTATATAATTAAATTTGTTTTTAATGTCTTTGAAAACAGCGAAATTACTGAAAAGAAAATGTACTAATTTTATATCAAATTTTCATTTGTTTCTTATCACATTATACTCGTAGTAAATATTTTATTCACTTACTAACTTAGGTAGTTAGAGCCGCCAGACGGGCTGCCAAATTAATGAAACGCAGTGTGCCATACTTCAACTATTGAATATGGAAGTGTTTTCTATTTATTTTAGGATACATTTCTTTTTTCGTTTACAGCTATAGTTTGCATTCGCTTCCTTTACTCCTACCTATTGGAGAGTTATGGGGAGGCCTATGTCCAGCAGTGGCCTATGTCCTGCGGTTGAGATTGTGATGATGATGACTCCTACGTAATTATTTCCTTTAATTAAATTCAAAAGCGTCAAACGCTCGGTTGTTTCACAAAACGTGCTTCTAATCATCCCACATCAAGAACTTTACGACTGTCTGTTGGCTCCCATAAAGCGTTGCGTTCAAAAATGCCGACGTATTGTACTGATTGATAACACATGTCGGCCTTGGATGGGGTTTCAGAACAGAACAGTGTCTTTGTGATATCCGAAGATGATTACATCCATTACTTATTAATGTATTTAAAACTTTCAATACCCTTTATTGTATGTATACCTATTTTAAAGAAACCTTGTAAATTGCAAACTAAATGTCAAACCATAATTAATTCTCACTAAAAAATTATGAATAGCAAATATCTGTATATGCAAGATTGAATATTTTTTGTGCTGATTCTTACACTGCGTCATTCAATAGACTTAATGCGACAAGCTTGTTATTGACACAACATATTATATATTATGTTGTTAAATTATTGTACTTCTTAATATGATTCATCAATATTTTGTTTTAATAATTTAAAATTATTTTTGTTATTGGATTCGAATTCGCTACTTAGGTCATCTCGTCCTACGAAAATGACAATTAAACTACATTTAACACCACACATTCGTCATTGAAACAAGTAAAAACTGTTATAACTCTTAGTCATTGGAACTTAAAGCACAATTTTAGGCAGAGTTTTTTGTATTTACATACAATTTATTCTCTAAAAATCTCGTAGTCGTAAGTGGTAGATATGCATTGTTTGCTAACACTGTCGTTGCCACTTCCGCGCCATTAGCGAAAGCGAATTCCGTACTCTCTATTTGCCTTGAAGAAAGGGTTGCGGCATATTTTCGTACATTTTATAGACTGTTATATGTATATTTACATATAATGTACATTTGAAGTAAAAAGTAGAGCCGTAAGAGGCGGACATTGCAAATTTCAATGGTTATAACTTTCTCTTAGTCCGAAAAAATGACTCCGGTAAAGTTCGATAATCCGTTGATTAGAAGTAGGTACCTCATAGTTTTTTTTCTTATAGTGTGTATAATAAATATTAATATAATAAATAAAAATAATAATAAATAAACCCACACAAATTTTGGACGACCGATTGACTCGATCCTGCTAGACAAACATTTGAATGCATGAATAAGCAAGTCTGGGTAAGTTTCAATGTATTACATAATTATTACAAAAAAAGTAATAAGTAATTCTTTCAGTTGTCTAACATCCATAACTCTGCTTTGTTTGGGACTAGATGGCGTTATGTTACATGTCTCAAAAATATTATTTACAGGTTCGGAAAGTGAGGAGCGACTGGTTGTACCTACTTGTAGGATTCCTAATTACGAAGTCAGCAAAACACTGGAGTGACTATAAAAAGAATATGGTCCCACAACAATTTGCCAAATTCTACATTTTGCCACGCAACAAATGTGAAGCAGCATGTAATATAACTACTGTTCTTTCAAATAGCATAATATGCACAATGAGAAACAAAATATTGATTATGAGCATTTTATTATGAGCATAGTTTTTTTATTGTTCTAAGTGACTTAATAGTACCTAATAATGGTAGCTTCTATGAAAAGGTGAAGTAACAGTTTTGCCTTCATTTTTAAATATCTATGAGGAAACTTGGCAACATTATAAAGTTATTTCGGTCATTATATGAACACACAACAATATGAATAGAATGTAATACATTTTATTGACTGAAATGGGGTCATGCTTTTGTGTGGAGTTAAAATTAGTAATTTAAATCAAAATATGAATTCCAAGGGGAGAGAAAGATCAGAAGCTGCATATGCCCCATACTGTAAGAGAGAACTATACGCGAGTGATGGAAATTAATTTTGATTTTCTCGAAAACAATTGAAAATTAGATGACAATTGCTTCCAAATTCAATTGAACACAAGGCAATAGAAAAGCTTGCCAAATATTTACAAGTTCCTCAAGTGGCTTAAAACAAATTCTCCGCTACTCAATCTTGGCCTGACTTCGTATTGTTTACACAGAATTTCGCTACCTCACTCAGCTTGTATTTTTGTGGAACGCCACTCAACTCGTGTTTGATTTCGCTAAACATAAAACGTTTGTAAACATTTAACTCTCGTATCGAGTTACACGAATCCTTTGTTCGTTTCAGGATTTTGTTAAACAAGGTTAACGAGGTTGCTGCCAAATATTGAAGAAGATATTGAAAAATATATAATATAATAACATATTGTTCGTTAACCTACTTATAAAATCACTTGTCCTGACTGTGACTATCAACGCACAACCAAAACTAATAAGCTAACGAGTTAAAATTGTCGAAAAATTTTTCTTAGCGGATGCGTTTACGTTATAAAATAAACATACGTTCCAAATTTAATTTTTCTAGACTTAGTTGTTTTGGTTGTTCGTTGATTGTTAGGACTAATGTCAGGATAGCAACAATTCTATATTTATTGCAATTCCATCAGTTTGAATAAACGAATAAGTGTAGAATTAGCCAAACGGATCCGACGAGGATAGACGAAAATTGGAAGAGATGAGGATAAAAGAACGTGATAGTCTTCAGAATTTCTTAAGATTTATATTGTTACAGTTTTTCTTTTGAAAAATAATATCAAATGCTTATTTTACTAATCTGAGATCAAATGCATTATAAATGCTATTAATCATTCCATTCTATACTAATATTATAAAGATGTAAAGTTTGTATGTTTGTTTGTTTGTATGTAAGTAATAAGTATAATCTTCGAAACTAATATTGAACCGATTTAAAAAATTATTTCAATAATAGTTACAATAGAATTCCACGCGGGTGAAACCGCGGGCACCAGCTATCTAAGAATAAAGATCCAACACTTAGCAAAAGTATAATGTCCGGCGTCAATATGTATGTCAGAAGCTATATCTTTATTTACAAACGCGGACGAAGTCACGGGCACCAGCTATTTTATTATAATAGACAAAGTTTGTTTTGTTTGTTTTAACCCCCATGATGATTTTGACAGCCCACCGACGAATGTTTACATCGTCGCCGAAGTGTCATTAGTCCACGCTTTGGTTGCGTCTGCGCATCTGGCGGACGCGTACGTTATACATTCACAACTAAACCATTACACTTCGAAAAATTTCGGCATGCACCTTTCGTCTCACTAATAAAGTCTAATTTTGATTGCTCAACAGATAATTTGAAATAACCGCACAGTTGCCGTGGGATATTGAAAATTATTAAATTTCAGAACCATACAAAGTTTAACACGCGTTGTCTGTTCTTTGACATAAACGCGTCGTGTTGTAAATTATAACAATAAATGTTTTATACCTACTAATATTAAAAATAGATATCATTCGTTAATTCCTTTGTTATTATTATTAACTAACTTATACGCATTTACTACTAGATTCCCTTAGTAAAATGAGCTTTATTTTACTTACTTGCCCCTGTATAAATCCATTTTAAAATGTCTTTTGTATATGACTGAAATTTAGTTCTTACGATTAAGTTAGGTACTCTATTGTGAAGGGATTTAGCTTACTAAAATCTCTGAGTCTGGTTGGACTAAAAGTAAAATGAAAATTAAAGGTATTCTGAAAAAGAGGTGATGAAATATTCTGAATAGAGGTCATATATAGGTTAAAAGCACAAAGGTAAGCTTTGCTTGAAAGAAAAAATCATAGCAGTGGCAAAAAAGGCTATAAGCTGATAATGCTCTTGTTAGAGTAAATTACAATAAGTTTGACTGTCAGAATCTGGTACATAAAAATAAATACAGTTTTTTTTTGCAAATGAAATTGAAATACTAAAGAGACAAAAGTGAAATAAAAATCACTAAAAGTGCCAAACAGACAAAGAGGCGGTCGACATAAAATGTATCAAACGTAATAAATAATTCTCTCGGCCGGCGACAAATGAGGTCATGTGTTTCTCCTTTACGTTTTTTCCACAGCTTCCCGCGGGATCATGTGTCTTCTATTTCCGTTTCAATGTATCGGTCCAATACAGGTGAAAGACAGCATGTAAACTCCAAAGAAATCGTAAACAACAGAGAGCCTAGTGCGAGTTTTACTCGATCAAACGCGTCGACCGCGTGAACGTCAATTTGTATGGGAATAAAGCAGACCTACACGTTAGCTACTAGGTAACGCTTTATAATTAGGCAAAATATCTTACCTAAATACAACACACACGTTATTTCAAGCTGGGGAGTGGGTTAATTCAAAACGGCTGAATCGTTATGAAAATTCCAACCAGATTTATAAAAATAGGTTTATTTTATACTAGTGACCCGCTCCCTCCTTCGCCCGTGATTTTTTTTATAATATATGTATTAAAAAAATACACTAATACGGTTGGGCGGTTTTGGAGTCCTAAGAGAAAAAACTATTGAATTTTATATAATTATAAATAAAGATTTACTTTGTATTCTGTCTTACTTTGTAATGGTTTTGGTTGTTGAAATTAAAAAGTTACAGAGACGCTGACAATATTAATAAATTTAAAGTTATTAATACTCTACATACTGTTTTGTTCATTATGTTGTTCTACAAGTCGAACGATTTGCTCCTTTAAATTTGGATATGTTCGCTGTTTAGTATATCACGCCTTAGGGAAACATTAAATTTGTTAGATGCAGATGTCAAATCGGCGGCACATCTGCAACGTCTTAGATTTTTGTGGTAGAGTGTATTCATTTAACAAATTATTATTTAAATGACTCATTAGAAATAACTGAAACCACTTGTTTTGTCTAAAATTCAAACTATTTTTTTAAGAATTCACTTTCTCTTTGTATTTATGTTTTTATTTTCCATTTATATTTTTTTAATGTTAAGGTCGGCAGACAGGCTGACGGTCCACAATAAGTGGCTACCGTCTATATAGGGAATTGAGAAGGGGTAGGTAAATGGGCTCTGACATCACTTACTGAACTATTACTAACATAACTGTCATATTTCAGTAGATAAAGTCTATGTTCTTTTCTTTATCCCTGACAAGGTGCCTGCATAATTTAATGATCAGTTAAGTAGTTGAGGTGTCAAATAAACAAACTCACTTTATAATATTAGTTAGGATATCACAATATGTATATTAGTCTCTTAGTAAAAAAATACAAATATTTAAAAAAAATAAGATTTAATATAATTCTAACGCTTGACCAATTACAAAATTTAATCCAATAGTTTCATGCCCCAGATTTTCTAAATCTATCTCAAGGTCCAAATGTCCATTGACTTACAAACTCTCAATTACTACACTATTGTTCAGCTTTACAGTTCAAACAAACGGTCGTCGGCAATCCATTACCTCTCATCCTTTTGTACTTTGACCCATTTAGATCATGCTAAAAGCAAAGAGCCTGACCTTAAAACCGCGTTTAGAATAAACGTTGAAAGCTATACGAAACAATCAAACGTCACCTTGGGAATGTTTTATGAGGCGGTTAAAGTTAGTGAGGAACAATGTATTCATTATTTTTGGTAAATGTTCAAATATAACACGCAATAGCTTCTATAATTATTTTATTTATATATATTTTTTTACTGAATGCAATTTTCTACTAACCAGTGCACTTACTGAGGTTTCAATCTATGACTTCTGTAATTAATTTACGAAAAATAGATGCCAAATATTTTTATATAAAAGTTGGTCGGCAAATACCTATATTGACAGTTTTCCTCTAGTAAAGCGTGGTTACTACCGCCACAAGGGCTGTCAATGTGCCCAGCAAGTACAATTTGAATTATGTTATGCGTATCTATATATGCGTACATATATAATAAATTAATAAAAATTTAGTGTCTGACTTTTTACCATATTTTATATTTAATCCCCGAAACAAATTTTGATAAACTTTCATTGAGAATTTTTTTTTATTTAAAAAAAGGGTTTTGTGTAAAAAATTCTAAAATTGCTTTAAAATTCAAAACTTGGTGATTGAACATATGACAAGATGCAGCCTCAACCAGCAGAAACGGATATTTTCTCAAAGTAAGTACTTTTGAAAACTCTTTACAATCATTGAGCTATTACAATAAAGAATTAAAAGGTGCAACTGACTTTATAAGTCTGAATAGCACAATATATTTCTTTTTTAATATTGAATAGTTACGAACATAACATCCATAGTGACGCATTACATGCTTGTCTAATTTAAGTCAGTGTATGTACATATTTCAAGGCAGATACATCACATAAAAATACAATATCGATTGTATCAATCATCACCAATAAACTATTGTACTATATTTTGTAACACGCAATAAAAGCAAGTGTTTATGAATTACGGCCCCGCTGAGTGATACATTTTATTACTCCACTCCTGTGGGTGTGATCTCTTATTGCCAATAATGCTAGATATGTTAGGAATTTTATTTTTAGATACTGTTACTCACTCGCTATAAAACTGAGTGATACTTTGTTAAATATTATCAGACCTTTTCAAGTACACACACCCACAAACACTCATCTCTTATTTTTGATCCATTGAAGGTCTGTAGCACTTACAATACTCCTGGCGATGTTTACGTTTTATACGACGTTATTACTGCCTATTATTTACATCTAGTGTAACGTCAGCCTAACGTCCATCCTGTAAATAAAAATTTTAAAAAATACTAGAATAGACAATGTTAGAAAGACAGCTATCCTAACCTGACTTAGGATAAAAGTCAGCTTAAAAACTATTTCATCCAGAATAAGAGACAGTGAAAAAATTATTGAACAAATAAAAACTCATCTCATAAACGAATTTCTTCATAATGCAATTAGACTAAATTGTATTAAATGATAAAATGTGTGCTTTAAAGAATAGAAAATAAGACATAGTATTGAATAACTTTTTTAACAATGCACGACGGTTGTATCTATCTAGTAGACCTTAACCAGTGTACAGACGTTTTATAGAGTAACTACTTTTTGTTTCTTAGCAGAAATGGCTGTTGAATTATAAAAGACAGTGTAAAACAAGGAGCAACGTTCCATAGTTTTATGAATACTTCGCTCTGGCAACAATCGAGGCGAGAATAAATAAAGAAATAAAATAAAAACCAGGACATGCACCGTTTAAAGTCGCCGGAGCCAACGGTATGATGAATATTACAACTGGCTCGTTCCAGGCCAAATACGAGAAGACTTGTTTTACAAGAAAATAAAACTGCGTTGTTTGTTTTGTATCTTGAGGCCGCTGCTTAATTTTTCACAGTGTGCTAACATTTTGGAACATATTCATGAATTTCATTTGTGAAGTTTCCCTAACTTTTAAGGAGAATACAATAGGCATTGAAATCTTGAAATTTAATGAAAGCATAGGCTGAAATTTTTTTATTCCGTTTTTGCTCTAGTATACCTTTCATTAGTGCCATCAAAGGAACTAGAGATTACCATTGATTATTACCATTTGTGGTACTTGAAATACAAATTGACACAAACAATAAAAGGCTCTAAATCAAATAAAGACTGACGTCATAGTATCAGGTTATTTCCAACCATATTCTACGCACTTTATTATGGAAATTTTGGCGTATCATCATTGGAAAAGATAAGAGTGTAATACTTATTATCATATCGATAATACGTAGATAGAGATAATATCGGCGATACCTAAGTAGTTATAGCCGATATTATCTCTACCAACTCTCTTTATTTTTTTCGCTGTTTATTAAGTGTCAGTAGCACCAATCTTATTGTTCAGCAAGTAATGTATGAATATTTCAACTTGTACTTTAGCTTGTAAAGATAATAACACTATGTGTAAAGATAATAATACTGAGTAGCCCATTTTCCCTATCCCTTCCCAATTCCATACCCTTAATAGGTACTACTTTAGTCGGCAGCGCACTTGCAGCAACTGTGGCGTTGCTTGCATTATAGGCGACGGTAACCACCTAAGATCAAGTGGATTGTCAGCCTGTCTCTGGATCTTAACATAAAAAAATAATACAAATATGTTACACATAAAATGTTGTCCCGCTTAATGAATTTCCCATAAAACTTTATCAATAAAGAAATGTTTCGGCAGCCTTCGACCAGTTTTAGTGTTTGATAGGTTTAAAATCAGAAAATATTTAAATTTAAAATGTTAATCTACATAATTATGTAACGTTGAAAATATTCGGGACAACAATTTGTTTCTACTCTGAATGTAAATATGAAGAGATAATATTTTGTATAAATATTTAGAATTTTTTTCTTAATATAATATAAGTTTATTATAAAATAAATTTTCACACTGAAATTAGAACTCGTATTTGTAAAGCGGCCAACTGACTGACGAGCGTGTTTACAAACCATTTCGTAACAACTAATGGTTCATCTTGTCAAATGCCATCGTATTCTTAGTTATAAATTTGAGAAGCTTTAAAATGAATCACGTTAATGAATCACTATCCGATGGTATGTGATAAATAGGGTAACACTTTTATTAATATTTCACTTTCGCAGATTAAGTGCTACACATAAATAAGTGGCCATAGCGTCGTTTTCTCTCAAAATTCAAGCTGTTAAAACGTAGGTACGTCGTCTTTGAAATAAATTTTAACGTTTATTTGGTTTTTTTTTATAAGTAAACTCGTTCAAGGCAATTAATCTCATTATTAATACAAAAACGTGAATTTATACGTGAGATTTATTTATTTTTCGGTAATTTTCTAAAAAGGTCTTACTGCCACCAAAGGGCCGCCAAACCAATAGTGATTTTTAAAAAAAAATATACCTATTGATGAAATATACCTATTGTAATTTTTTTTTATTGTAAATATTGTAATCCCTAGTGAATGAACTTCCAATAAAACAATTTTAATACTGATCATGTTGATAATTTTTTTTTGTTTTCTTGGCAATAATAGTAAAAGAATTCTGTCATTATAAAAAGTAGTATTAAAAATAATCTAAGTCTTCAAAATTTCATTCTACTTTGAAATCACATCAAAACGTCGAGCTATAAAAAAGTATAAAAGACGGAATTTCTGACAATATAAAATCAAATCAAAATCAATTTAGAAACGACGACTTAACGAAAACCAAAACATGGAACTTTAAATCTCGGACGCATAGTCAAACTACCGAATTTCAGCCGTAAAACCCATAAAAGCGACAAATTTGTGAACGCGACTCCATAAATTTAACTTCATTAAAACTTAAAGGCGCCCAAAAAGAATTTTGTTTATACAAAAATGGACTTTAAATCGATGGTGGAACGATCAAATATAATCTGTTTTTTATTTATTTATTTATTTTATTACGTATCCTGGCATCGGAGATTCCATTTGTGCTATGCGGCATTTCCAACTCCACAAACTTATTATGAAGATTAATTTATCCCCTCTGAACGTGTGAATTTGTTTTATTTTGTCGGTTCATGTCGATTTAGTGACGACATTCCCTTTAGCTACGGTTACAGAGACCGTAGTTAATGTCTTTTTATCTCTATATGCATACACTTGTGAATGATGTCAACCATTTTAATTTGCCTCGTTAAATGTCATAATGCGATCGTGCATACTTTTTTTATGTAAATTGTAAATAGTTTTGTTCTTTACATCCTTATGCTTATAAGGGTTTGAAAAATTTAAACGAACTTAATTAGACGTCTGTCCTTTTGAGAACATACACGGTCACCGGGAAGAGGGCACCTGGACCCCAACTTTATTGTTAAAATAACAAATTCAATGTAGTTCAATGTTCCTTTTCAACTCTATTCCTATAGACATTAAGTATTTATTGCAATGTCTCACGTGCAATAAATATTTTTTGTAAAGAAAAGCTGTCCAGGGAGCTGCCAAGATGCAAACGCTTCGTTACGTACTTCGGAAACGAAGAGAGAACGCTAAGAGAAAGCTTGGTGATTAGTTGTTGTAACGCCTATATAAAATTTTGACCAATCACAAAGTTTTCTCGTAGCGTTCTCTCTTTGTTTGCGAAGTACTCAAAGAAGCGTTTGCATCTTGGCTAGGGGGCCTGTTATACGTTGTCACTTTTAAATTATTAATTTCTATTTCGTCTTTAAAAAAGTCTAATGAAAACTATTGTTTTTATGAGGTCGCAAAGCCAATCTGATTAAAAATCCGGAGCACTGCTCCTTTAGTGTTAGGTCCAGATCTCTCTTTTCATTTCTTCAAAATTTTTCGTTTTATTTTTGTATATTGACATATTTTCAATTTTCTAATCTCTGTCAGGTTTCTTATGTAGAAAAGAAATAAAAGTCCATACAAAATTATTACTGAATTGAATCGAATTATAAAGAAAAAGAAGAAGAATAATAATTATTAAAAATAACATATATTACAAGCACGTACAAAATAAATGTTGTACCTATGTGTAAAGCCATTATTGAAAATTGAAAAATTCATCGCTCTAATTCTGATTTGTAGCAGAATAAAGAAGCAAGCTTTCGCTAGATTTACAAGTGTCCAGCTGGCGACTTTTGTCAAGATCTTAATGAAGATTTGTAACTGTCCGCCGCGAGCCGACTTTAGTGTGGTCTCAAATTCAACACTAAAGAGATCTCTTCTTTATTGCCGCGCTATAAAGGGAATATCTTGCGGGTAATTTATTTGTTGCTTTGAACTGGCTCGCGGTGGCGTTCAGACTATTTTCTTCAACACAAAACTGTAAACGCGCATTTTTATGAACTTGTTCTCTTATTTTTAAATCATCAACAACTGAAACATTCTCAAAATGAAATAAACTTTTTATTAAGAACTTTAATTTCCGTTCAACTAAGCTTTAGTTACTTTACTGAAGTTGCAGTGTACCTCGGGCGCCATCTATAGATACGCTTCAAAACTAAATTATTAACTAACTAAAGTATTAATCTATTTATTAGGCTCAAGCCTCTCACCAATGTTAGGAGAATGAGTTATAGATCACACGCTTATGGGTAGAAATTCACATGTCTTCCAGGAATACTAGTGTTGAAATTTAAAAAAAAAACTGAAACGGAAATGAACTTTTTCTTCATTTCTCCTCTTATTAAGCCACCTTCCGCTTTCCTTATCTAAAACTTGAAAAATATTCTATTTTGATCCCCAAACTGGGAAATTCTGTGTGCTTGTGACACGACATGTTTTCCGGCTTCTTCGTGTCTAAAAAATTCAGTCGGCCATCACTACGTAATTGAAGTGTCAAAAGTTATCTGATTTTACTTGCAAAACGCGTGACAATATGAAATTTTTCGCGCAGTCGAGATCGCTGCGTGGAAAAAAGGGAATTCGATATGAGGAGTGTATGTGCAATCAGCTCCCGACCTACATTCCCGTCGATGTGTAAGCGAGCATACTTAACGTCATATTAGAATACGAGTGTTTCGATTCGAACGCAATTGTACTTTTAAGTGGTGGATGTGTTTTGACGTCGCAGAAATAACGTGTGTCAAAAAGTAAGTACAAGTACGTAGCCAAAAATCAACGTACTACTCAATCACAGTAAGAAGAACGGGGCTGTTCAAGAATCCTAAAAATATTAATTGTTCATGAAGGATTTGTTAAATTACATATTTATTGAATAATATTTTTTTATGGTAAAGATCGGCAAACATGCTGATGGTACACGTTATGTTTGCTGGCTACCGTTACGAAGTAATAATAATCAGGCTTAGAATAGAAGAATTGGCTCTGGCATTTTTTTTGTGTGTATTTACTCGCTTGTAAAAATAGTAATAAAATAATATTATTTCAATTTTATGAAAATATTAAAACTACACAAATAATTGGTTTGGAAATATACAGTTGTAATGATTCACACGCTGCGCTCTTTTTCTTCTAGCCTTCGTTCGCATTTTCATGTTTACTCTATAATTAGTTTGTTACACAGTTTTGACCAAGTTCCTCTTGTTATTGGCGTCGTTACATTGATTTGAACGTTTATCACCATGTTTCGCTCTTAATTGGATATTTTGAAAGTGTTACGCGCGGAAAGAAATTTCACATTTTATGTTTGAAAACTTCCCAAGGTGATTTTAAGTGGATAAAGTTTGAGTTTTCAAAGATAAATATTAGTGCCATATTTCAAATTTAATTGGAACTAATAATATTGTCAATTATGCAATATTTTAAAATATCGACCTTAAATAAATACTGTATTTTTAAACACTCACTCGTACTGTTCTGTTTGTTTTAATTCATTTCCCGTTACTTAATTTAAAATTGTATCTAGATGTCACTTTACCTCTGATTTTCATGATATCGGTTTTATAAATTTGTTACCCATATAACTTTTACGATTATTTAATAAAGAGGAAAATTTCTTGCAGTAAATAACAGTTTTATTTCTATAACACCCGCGGTACACATACTAATTCTTGTACATATGCGCATTTTATGATTGATTAAGATTTTTAAGATTTTTTTTCGCATTTTTTAAGATTGTAAAGCTACAATTTCTTTTGCGCTGTTTAGCTAACCAGAGAATTAGACAGTCTGACAGTCCACTTAATTGTAGGTGGCTACCGTCGCCTATTACACAAGCAATGACATAGGTGCTGCTAGTGCATTGCGGACCACATTAGGAAGAGATAGGGAAATGGGTTTCATGAGTGAATAAGGGATCTAGCATTCACTCACGAATCACAACAGCACAATCTGATTACTGTCGCCAGACGGGCTGCCAAATGACTGAGATGCGCAGTATATACCTACCCTGTTATTACTTAAATTAATTTTAGTGTTCAGTTCTGATTGCCGATTATCAGATTATCGATTGACAACATGTTTATATAAGACATAAGGTAAAACTCCATTTTATTAACCTAAAACAATCCCCACTTGTAACATGAGATAAAAACACGGTGTCTACAGTGGGTAGTTGGAAAACTGAACGCTCAATTTTACATCGAGGAGCAAGTCAACAGTCATCTCATAACTGACTGTGGAGCTGTATATGAATCCTTGATGAGACGCTTTTTTCCGCGTCTGACGTTTACGTGGGCTCAATGTTCTGCAGTAGTTCATCTGCTATACATTCCCTGGTTGCATTCGTAAATACATTGCACTATTTCTAGAATTTGTTTGCATTTTCGTCTGAGTGGACTTCATAATTCAATATAGTACTTATAGGTAAATAAAAAGGTTTCCATGAAGCATTATTCTCATTCATGAAAAAATCAAATACCTATATATCGAGACAATACAAAAGGTAGATATTTCATATCTCTGATTTTTATTGGCTTAAAATTGTAATGATATTTTTTAAGAAATAGTAAATAGAACATAAACACTTATTTATTGTATTTAATTTTTTCCAACTCTATTCCATATTTTATTCAATTGAGTCTCCAAACAATCCGAAAAAAACCTATTGACATCATAATGTACATTGTTAAAAAAAACAGATTTTATGCTCTATTGAGATAGCAATTGAAATAAGTTAACATAAAAATGTCAATATAGTTATGTTTATAAACTCTACTGTCATTGTTTTAAGCTAGAGACTGTCATTTGAAATACTCTTGAGTACTTTTCCCAGATACGAATACCGTACTTAGTTCGGTACCTACTTTTTTTTTAACGAAAATATATTAAATTCAAATGCGTCTTGGTCATGCTGCTATTGTTTTAATTTATCCAAACGTTATAGAAATAAATGCTTAATAGAGCAATTAAATTTCACAGTGCAGAGAAGTCTAAGGCTTCCTAATTTTTTTTGCAAAACAACTGCTCGCCTTATTACTCTACCGACCAAGCCTGAACGAGGCTCTAGAGGTAATTCTCGCTTCATTGTGCAAGGGACGCATGCAGCAATAATGCACGGAAGCAAATATTAGCACAGACTAAATATAAAGACGAGAGCGAACAGTAGTGTAACACATAACCACCCTGTACATTACATTAGCATTAATAGGTAAGTGCATTAATTAGCACCTAACCATTCCTTAGTCGTTACTTATCTATATAGTATATTATTATAAAGAGTTAAGTTTGTATGTTTCTTTCTACGTAGGAGGTAATCTTCGAAACGACTCATCCGATTTAAAAAAACATCAGTAAAATGTCAGGCGTCAATTGCGTTATATTGCTTTAAATATTTTGTCAGTCGTTATATCTTTTATTTTATCGAAAATAGTTGCCAAAGCTCCTTCTTCATCTCTTCCTAATCCCTGAAGCACCTATGGCGTTGTCTGTGTTAATGATAGGAAACTGTAGTCACCTATCATCACCTATGTGGGCCACCAGCCTGTTTGATGTTCTTTACATAAAATATAAAACTAATACAGATTATTGATAAAGTAGATTGCGCGTTTCATATATACTTATATTAACTAGCGGACCCGAGAGTCATTGCCCTGCCAATTTCATACAAAAATAACATATTTCCGATTTTTTTCTAATGGACCAGTATGCACACAACTAAAAAATCAGCGTGCCATTCTCAAGCGATCCTTCTTCATACTTGTGCCAATTAAACAAGAAACTGTACAAATATCGTATATTAAAAATATTTAAAAAATTACATATTCATTTATATTCCCTACTATTTTTTGTTTATGTTGTGTACTGAGTCAGACGCTTGGATGAACTGGGAAGAACAAAAAAATACAGACGCGCACTAAGTTCTGCTTTCAAACAACGAACTTTTCTATGGTAGGCGAAATTTTTAATTTGAATCTTTTAATTTCATTTTTCATATTAAATTTTCAGTGGATTTCATTTTAACAGAATTTTTTCTAGCTCGCAATTCGAAATAAGTATATTTATTTAAATGCCTAGCCGCACTTTTAATATAATGCCTTATTATTCCGAGTTCTGTTGATTCATATTTTAAAACTATAATGGCCGAAATCATCCTAGACGCTAATCAAAAGTTAATTATAAATAGGTATTTGCTATACGCTTTGTACTGAATTAAAATAATTATTTTTAAAAATTTAAAAATCGGTCCAGTAGTTTTTGAGTTTATTCATTACAAACAACAACACAAATCTTTTGTGTGTAGTATCGATAAATATAGGTAATAAAATAAGGAGGCTTCTAAAATTCATATAAGTACGTATTTACTTCGATATATCTACGAGAAACTTTGTGACAGTACTTTTCCTTTGCAACAAGAATTCTTCAACGAAAAAAAAACAAGGAAATTTCGAGAAGCATTATCGGAACACATTTTTCCCATCTAAGGAAATGTGAGGACATGAAGTAAAGGATTTTATGATCGAAGTTGGACTACGACGCTTCCTTATTTATTAGGGATCCTAATTACATGCTTGAGTTTCTAGTACAATTTTGCAATACGAAGAATGAACAAGAAAAAATATGTAAATTTAAACACATGTAAAATTATAGGTTCACCTAACTGTCATAGGTATTTATTAAATATTTAAGTTAAATGCCAGTTTGGAGAAATTATACTAAAGAAGAAGAAAAAACATAACAGAACCTGCTAGTATCTTTCATAGGTATTTTGAAGTTATTACTAATTAACTGGTGCATGCGACTTCGTCCGCGTTAAAAAATTAAAGATATAACAACGCCTAACATACATTGCCGCCTGATACTTTTGCCAAGCGTTAGATCTTTATTTTTAGATAGTTGGTGCCCGCGGCTTCACCCGCGTGAAATATTTATCTTATATATATCCATCCTGAAATTCTATTGTAACTATTGTTTTTTTTATACAGATAAATAGTTTCAACAACACACATACACACTTTACTCTGCCTTTGCTTCGCACAGCTGCATGAAAAATAAATGTAGGAAAACTTCGTCCGTGAATTTATTTTTTACCACTTGTTAACAGGACATCGATTTTTCTCTACTATTTATAAAATCAATTACAATGGTTTCTTTGTAAACACTGACGTTCCACAATCAACTTAAGAAGGTAGTTTCTAAAAATAATCTGCGCTTTTAAGAATAAAGTTACTAGTATGAATAAAAGTATCGTAATATTCTAGCATGGTATCAACTTAATAGCTACCACCTATTCTTTTAACAAGATCGTCTTCATTACATTTTTGGCTATGCTCCAACACAACACAAGCATACAATAATAGTGAATATTCTATTAAATGGTCTGAAAATTTAAAAGGTCTGTGCCTTTAGGTTGTAATAAAATTATAGACTAAAACCTAATTTTTTTTTTTTCATAACTAATCGAAAATATCTTAATGATTTTTTTGATTCTTAATGAATGTTTATATTAAGAACATGCGAAGGATTGCTAATTTAAAATATTAAAATAATGCAACACTTACTTATTCAAATTACGATCAGATTTTGTTCCACCACCATAAACATTAACATGGCGTCAGCCCAGACATTGTAGTCCTTATTGGAAATGGAAATTAGTGAAAGGCATAACCCAGCATAACTTTTTCGTCTCAAGAACCTTTCTTTTGCAACAGTTCCATTAGCTAGAAATTGATAGATCCAGATCTAAACATATCATATGGTACATGGTACATACATAGCTGATAACTTTATTTATACTTCTATTATATGTATATTTCTTTTAAAATACAAATAATAAATAAATATACGCTATACTCAGCGCGTTTAATTAATGTTTAATTTTACGCTTTTTCCTTTTATACATTATATATATTCAAACACTATAACATGACGTATATTATTATGTTTGATTTGACTTGAATAAAAATTAAATTAATAGTAATGTCATATTATATCTTCACATAGTATAATTTGAAATCGCTTTCGTCGTCTGTCTGTATGGCTGCTAAATCCTCCTAAACCACGCAACGGATTTTGACGCCGGTTTCACCATCAGTTAAATAATTTGCCATTCAATTTTTATGTAAGTATATAATAAAACCTTATCAACTTTTTTTCCTGGGCGAAGCTTGGAGCGGGTCACTAGTTAAATATAATAATAAAATACAATTAAGATAACTAAAAAAACTTTTTAGGATTAAGTCTTGATCAGATTGCTCACTGCCGGGAAAGCGTAATGTGTGTTAGTATGTGGATAACGAAGCACAGCCCCATTCATTTATAAAATGATTGATAGTGTTAGCTTAACACCTCGTTTGATGCGCCTTGATTGAGTGTGGGCTTTTTGTAATGTTTGATCAGCTAACTGATGGTCTATATGATTGGTCCCCTTCAAAGTTAATTTTTAAACAAGACTCCATTGTGTTCGGCGCTTGTGATTTAATTGACACACGACCACGAAAGATATTATGCGAAGTAGCAAGTGCAGTTCTTAATGAGAAATTGATTGGTATTTTACTAAGTGATTGTGCAATTGTAAACCAGGCGTCGCGTCGATTGTGTTTGCAAAAATTACATGTAGTCTTATTTATTTATAAATAGGTTTACTTCATTATTATATTTACAGTATGTACTTAAATAATAGTTTTCTAGACAAATGCGTAAAACATTTATAAGAAAACACCGCGTTATATATAGCAGTTTTATATTGTAGTTATATCGTGAAATTACTAAGTTTAATATGAGGTGTATGTGTCTAAAATTCAATATCACGAAACTATGGATAAAAAACATGTATTTTAATTTTATTCGTTTTTGTTTGTAAATTATGTAAATTTAACACTATCTTCATTTATCCAAAATTATTTTCGATTTTGCTCTAAGTATATCATAAATAGTTCAATTATTGACGAAAAAATTTTTCTTGAGAAACGCTGATTTTATGCTAACTAATGCTAGACTCGCTAGACTAATGTTATAGTACTTACTTTTAATTAATTTTGGACGGTTTTAAGTTATCAATTTAACACGAAATCATCCCGCAGTTCCTTAAACTGAAAGTATGACTATTAAATTATGGTATTTTTTTATATTAATAAAAATCTTAGGAACAAAATGTTCACTGAACTTGGTGACAGTGAGTACGCATTTGAAATACAGATTCTCAATAAATCATAGTTTTTAGAGCGCACAGTATGTGGTAGAGAGCGTTCAATTGCAAATTATTCTTGTGTCAGATTTGGTTATAACATTATCTTTATATGAAAGCAAACATTAAGTACTTTATATGGAAATCTCACCAAGACTTCCTTTTTTATTGCGAATATTTAAGACACATTTCTATTTTGAAAACTGTTAGAATTGTCATTTCTTCTAAAACAATTAGAGAAATCATCAAAAAACTTGCACATCCTGTTGTTGCAAGGTGCAATAGATTTGAAATATTCTATTTTAAATTAACCGATAGATTGTTAAATATTACTTGTATCTCATTATTGAAACAAGAATGAAAGAAAAGTGTCTTTTATATGCCAAGGCATTTATGTAACAGAATTCTCAGCAACAAAAGGAATTTAAGAATCTGCCATCAGTGTTCAAGGAATAATTATGTAATCTTCTGGTGGAAAAACTTGTTATTCTCTCAATGAAAATGAATGAAAATGAAATGACGTTGCAAATAAAATGAACTATGTAGAATTACAAATGATTTGTTGTTGTTGTCGTTTGAATATAATAATAATACGTTTATTTCAGACACCTAGTGTCCATATAGTGTTAGTAATACAAGAAAAACTATGTTAGTAGTGGTATTAACAACATGAAAGTTGTGTCCACATTTTTTTAAATGACAGTCTACCTAGGGTGGTTAATGCTGCCTGAGTGGCAGCCCTGTCATGACAATTAAACGCAGCTTATCCCTGCCTCAAACAAACAAAAACGCGGTTATTAACGCATAAGCGTAACCGGTTAGTCCTGTAAAAACAAAAATACATACTGTTTTGAATGAAAATTCAATCAACGAAATCTGTACCTTTACAGCCATTGCAAATCTCTATAAACATTGGGAGTGCTTTTTTAAACCAATAAAAATACTCGTGGAAAATCAATACTAAATAATAGCGGACTCGTTTCCGAAAGTTAGCTTTGGAAACTGAAAGCCTGTGAATTTTGTTTGATTGATTGCAGTGTTACAGTACAAAATTAAATTTCATATATACTACAAGTAACTGGATATTAATATCTACAGTTCACATTGTAATAACATAAATGCTTCAATAAAAACGTCTTGAAGGTATTAAATAACTTTTTGTTTCTGCGAAATTTTATATTGCAGCTACAATTCTCTTGAGAAATTGCATTAAAAATTACGACAGCAATTATTGTAATAAAACCTCTAATGCAATTTCATCGTATCCGCATTTATCGTGATCAAGTAAAAATAATAAAAAACCTATAAGTTTTAAACTTTAACAGCAACAACTCAAATAGGGACATTTTTTATTCCATCATGTCTGTTTGCGGAGCCAGGCGTCGCGGAAGCTTTACTTTTGTTGGCTTACTTTCAGGATAACTTATACATGCAAGCTATAGGCTTTCGACGTGTAAAACAAATCGCTTTAAACATAAGTAATTTTAGGCTCATAGGTATTTGAAGGAAAAGGAGGCTGGTAATATAGCAGTCCACTTGATGGTGGGTGGTAGGGAGATTCGAGTATGCTAAAGACACATATGTAGAATAAAAGATAATGGGCCTAAATAGATATTATTATTATTTTTATAAATAGTATGTCTAACACGATTTTGTTTTACCTATATCATCAATCATCATCTCAGCCGTAGGACGTCCACTGCAGAACATGTATTATACATAGGACATAGGACGTCCTTGTAAAAATTGCTTATGCAATATAAATTGCTTATTGGAAAATTTATAAAATTTTAATTTATGTAAGATTGTTTTAAATAAATTTATTTTGTTACATACTGTACATGAAAATATTATTGATAATTAAGACTTTGAACCAATTAAAGGGTCAAAGGACTTATACCCATTAGTACAAACTCTTTTTTAATGACTTTCTACAAAACGTTTGAATATTGTTTTCTACATACGGGTTATATTATACATAAGAATCAAACTAACTGATAATATACACTCTTCTTATCAAACGTCTTATGTAAAATGGTATGCAAACAATTAAGATAAAAGCGTCCACATAACTTGCGTAGAGTGAGATCACTTTTGCATCACCGTCTAAGAATTCCAGAACCCAGCTAAGAAGACAATTAAGAAATTTATAGTAACTGAACTATAGTTCACTAGAATTTTCCTTGCGAACACATTTTATTAAGTATTATAAAATAATTTGTTTCATTTTATGCCTTGACAAATCCGCCAAACATATTTCAATAAAATTGAAATCCCTGACAGATCATGTACTTGATTTATATATACTTTATACAGTACACTGTGTTTCTGTAATGCAACTTTAGTTCTAATCTCAGTTATTAGATAGCGCCGTCAACTATCGAACATCAAGAAGAGTTTAAAATCAGGAATGCAGATCTCACGTGTGACTCTTTGAGAACTGTGAAATTTTAATATCAATATTATTATTATGACATGTAGATAATAATATTTGTAATTTGTAAATCTATATTTTTAAGAGAAGTTTAAAAGTATATTTATATGACATAATAGGTCTAGTGGGTAGCTACATAATTCATAAAGACACTCTCCATAAGTCCACTCGAACAACTCTTCATAGACTATTAAATGATATGCGAATAGTAAGCGTATGAAAGGAGATAGTAAAACAACAAAGCAACAGACATTATTAAAATTGATTCCGTAAGCACTGCCACGATACTTTCAAGTACAGTAGAGAAACACTTTACCACATCATTAAAAATAAAATTCTTTAACAAAATCTTCAGTCCAGGGTTATTCGAATGCAGAATTTCGACATCCAAGGATGCGGTTACGGTTGCGGATTTCAACTTTCTTTTTACAAAGAAAAAAATCGCATTAGACGGCATTCAGATACGATTAATCCGGAAAAGACTTGAATAAATAAGTGAAAAGGAGGTTGAGTTTCTGTTTTAATTATACGGTACAGCTATGTGACTTTATGTTAGTTTACACTGCGATACTTAGTTAAATAGTAAATAAACGGTTCAATAATTCAGTGAACTGAGTATAACTAATTTTACTGTACTGTGTACACGGAGTGCGTTCGCATCCCAGTGGCCCTTTGCCGCATCCACGTATAAAGATGATTTGTTTAAAATGCTGCAACCACAGGCCCGTGATGAATATCGCAGCCGTATATTGGAATAATGATCCTGCCTTGCACTGCATTCAATGGCATTTTGCATACAATATGGTAGATGGATTTATATTAAAATATGGCCAACGTCAGTGGCGGTTGCTCACAATAAATTATTCATTGCACATAGTCAATTTTCGTTTAAGATAAACAGTCCCTTGTATAAGTATATCAAATTCACAGATGCGCTGTTTAAGCTCATAAATATTCAGATTACACATTATTGTTCTTGGCTTGTCGGTAATTAGATCGCCCACGAAAGGAAGCTGAGCCTTAATAAGTTAGTAGCGACAAAGTTCGTAATAAATTACCTACGAAGCGAAGCTACACGCTTGCTTTATTCTCTCTTTAGTATGTCTACCTCATTAAGATCACGCCGCAATCATGATAATTTCTTTTGAGGCGTACAAATTTCTTATTGAAGTCACAATCATTATTGATTCTAGTTCCAGTTAACTTGCTGTCAATAATCCATCGAGCAAGCGCATGACGTATAGCAAGTTTTACTGGCAATACAAATGACGAATGCCGAACATGACCTTACAATTTATATCATCGACCCATAAATCAAGCCACAGCAGCGTACGATCGAACTTGACACGGAGTTCTCATACGTATATTCAAGAGAAATAACATTCGAAGTGTCCGGTCACGGATGAACAGTAATAAAAAACTTTATGATTATAGCTTTCAGAGAACTAAAATTGTTTGGTTACAGAAAAAATACATGAGCCCATGGAACCTTGGTGGTAGACGGATAAATAGCTATACTAAGCTTCAATTGGATGAAACTTTTTTCCATGGTAAATATCAAGTGAAAGCCCACAGGAAGGAACGCTGCTAATAATTATTATGTAGATAATAACAGTTCTATCACTTTCTCAATTTTTTTAAAAATATATATTAAGGTCGACAGGCAGGCCTATGTTCTACTTGATGCTAGGGAGCTACCATCGCCTATAACACAACCAACGCCACACAGGTGCTGCAAGTGTGCTGCCGACTATATTACTTGCTGATAATGTAGCTTTCTATATATGAAAATATTTAAAATCGGTCAAATAGGTTTTTTTTTATATAAAATAAATAGTTCTAATTTATAGCTAGAAGAGTAAATATTGTTCATAGTATCTAAACAATAAAAAAACAGAGAGTAAGTAACACAATACAAGCTGCAAATAAATCCACAGGTTGAAGTTAAATTTAGTCTAGCAATTGTGGCAGTTATAGTCGCAACACTAGAAACTTGTTCGCATAACAAAGCGGCTGCCGTCTTTTTGCAATTCCTCATACAGGCAAACACAAGAATAATGTGTAGTGTACTAACAAATTGGCACGCAGGCACCGAGCAGTTATAGATGGCCCGCGACGCGAACTGGAAACAAAGGCCAAAATGTTGGTTACAATCACATAGCCTATTCATAAACCCGTGAAGTTATGAAGCATTTATAAGAAAATCGTAGATTATCTCCTAAGTAATTCGGTGTGGAATTCGGTGGAAATTTAGTGGTGCCATCGATCTCGAGAGATGAAAACATAGTTTTTTATGAAAATACGTAAATGAACTCCAGAATCTCTTTGTCATGAACATAAACCAACGGACTTCTTGTATGGAGTGAATTTTGACTTCAGACAGGCTACCCTGTGTCATATATTTTCCGCATATCTTTAGTTTCATCCAATTCATCCAATGTTTTCATCTAATTCAGAACGATTCCAGGGCCCATGACTATTTTCTTTCATATTCTCAGTTCTTCGAATGGGAATACTGGCATTGTTTTAGAATGTAGACAACAACAAGTATTATCCTTTAAAACCTTTCAATTTAGACGAAACGAAGCATGATATCGAAGAACAAGTTCATAGTCTCCTGTTCTAACTATTATATTTGTGTAGGTATTGTCAATGTACATTTACAGTTATGTGATCTATTGTTCGGGTAATCTCTAAATTGGTTTAGTAACAATAATAACTACTATAATCATGTTTAAGAGGTCAAATTGTCACATCTATCAAAACATGTAATTCCATGTAAGCCGTGCTAGCACGCGAGCAAAACTCATTCAGCCAATTAGGCGTAGGCAGTGTTGCAACCAATCATCGTTTGACACAAGTCAAATTGGAGTTTGAGCGGTTGGGTTTGATTGATACAAATCGAGGTCATCGATTGATTTATCAATTCTCTATACATTTGGCCGTATGACCATTATGATTGCAGTTAATAATTTTTGCGTCATCAAACAACTGTCTAACCAACTTGTTCAGTTTTAGTTTTATTCTCCCCTAACTTTCACCACAGGGGGTCCCAGGTTTGATTCCCGGCAGGGCCAACTTTGAAAATGAAACTTTGAAAATGAAATTTTCAAAGGTCTGCTGCTCTGCTGGTCTTTTATTTTTAATGATTCACTGATAAACTCCTCTGTATTGAACAACATAATGAAGACGTGCCATCATTTCTAGCGACAAGTTCAAACTGGTTGAACTTACCTGACGTCGCGAGTGAATCGCGCGCTCCGCTACTAGTTCGATGTGAACCAGGGCCTGGAAACGTCATTTAAAATAACGTTTTCAAAACGTTCTAAACGGTTCTTTTAGTTTGGTTCGCAACTTTACGTTCGGAACGAAAACGAAATAGGAATGGTTTAATCCAGTGGACGCGACCTTGGTCAACGTGTGGCACGCACTGAACTGCACTGGTAAAGCCAAAACCTCAATAAAATTGGTATTATTATTCGTAGCTGCCGAGAAAAAATGGCAAAAAACGTTTTAAAACGTTCGAAAACGTTATTTGATATTTCGTGATTGCGCCCGCGAGTCAACGTGAATGAGAACTTTTATAATAGCCGGTAGTAGTCCGGCATAACCTAGCAGCGTCCCCTTCGCTGCCGAGAATTCCCCAACGTTCAAAAAGGACTAAGTTTTCCCTGCGGGGCTATATCGCCTGAAAATTAAAAAGCAGTTTTCTTTATTCTTTGTGCATGGTAACATACCATGCATAAGGAATACCATTGGTATGTATGTTGTACTCATGTAGAAACTTTCACTATATCTTAAAATTAAAAATGTAAAAGTTAGGATACTTGACGATGCACTTTTACAATGTTTTATTCTGATAAAATTCAAAACGTTTCAGTTTATACGGTTGGGTTTATCTTAAAAAATGAAGGTTAAATCAATTTCCTTTCACAAATAGCAACATTATCCTCAGATATTGTATTCAATGGCCACAAAGCGACTTTGTTATAGCGATCGTTTATGGAAAAACGTCCGTGAAAGTATAACAATCCATCATGTTTTATTGTGGTTGAAGCCAGTAGATTATTTACATAAAATTGATGAGCATCCCATGGGCTCTGACCTTGACCCCCGACAGCTACAGAGTAACGACTATTCAACTAATAGCGAAATTACAGTACTCAATAGTAATTACCTACGAGTACTATGTAGCTTAACAAACGAACTCTTAAACTTATTAGTTTGATAAGATTACTACAATGTTTTAAAAAGAAAGAAAGAACAGTTATTATTGTAAATTTACAATGACAATCTGTAAGTGGCAAAGATAATTTCGTCATTATATTGGATATAATGACACCTTCTTCTTCTTTTTGCGCCTCTTCATTACTGAAGATCGCAGTCATTTTTTTTTTATTTCTCATTGTATTTCGCGAGTCTTAACTATTGTTCCGTAGTTTTAATACCGGATCACTCTCGGATGACGGTTCACTTGATGGTAGGTGGCTACCGTCGCCTATAACACAAGCAACGCCATAGGTGCTGAAAGTGCTATGCCGTCCATAGAAGGAGTAAGGATAAGGGATGAGGAAGGGATGGGGTAATGGGTAATGGGGGTAATGTTTGTCCTAACATGGACAAAGAGCAGTGGATATCTGTCGGCTGTTTTTGATAACTTTAATGATGAAGTGAAATAGAATAACGTGAATAAGAAAATAACTCATTTACCTCTTATTATGAAAATTTTTAGATTTCAATGTAAAATAAGTATTCTTTATGCTGTTTATCTTTTCACTTTTGACGATATCCACTATCTACCATCGTATTTTTTAAAAAGAATAAGCAGCTATTAGTGGCTTTAAGTACTGATAATATGATATCTGTATTCCCTTAATGATAATTTCCCACATAGGGGAACATCTGTTTGGTATGACCAATAAATCAAAAGCAGGAGAACATTTATGAACGTTTAACGGACTTGGTCAATATCATTATTGCAATGAACGCAATAGATAAGATATTTGAGTCGAGGCATATTAATGAATGTCGCGACAAGTCCTAATCAATTTATATCAATATCGCCAATAGACCGCACTGTACTTGTTAGTAAGCATTAATATGAGCTTTAACTTAAGGGCTGCCAAAAATTTTACTAAACATAATAATATTGGATACAAAATTTACAAACTTAATAAAATAATTTAAATTTATATGAATTTTAAAAATATTAAGTAATTTTAATACTATGTTAATAATGGCAGCAGTCGCCGCACCATTACTGAAAAGGTTACCTTTTATGTGATAATTGTTTTACATTTTTAGACGATCTCTTGGGAAGCAAACATTTTTTCAGGATAAAATATGTTAATCCAGGCCATGAACAATCTGTGTGCCCAATTTCATCCAAATCTGTTAAGTCGTTTTTGCATAATGAGTAACAAATATCCATTCATACATCCATTGTCACAAACTTTCGCATTTGTAGTAGGATTTAATACAATAAGGCGCGATTTCACCATACTCTGTTAGTATTGAACATCGCTGTTAAGTAATTTAGCGCTCACTCGCATACTGTAAACGTCTGTTAAATGACTTAACAGCGATGTCAAATACTAACAAAGTATGGTGAAATCGCGTCTAAAACTCCTTTGTGCATTCATAACTTAATAGATATTTGTAAATAAATAAAAGTAAAAGTATCACTGTTCATTTAAAAACGATCATGTCTTATATCTGACTCAATGATCGTTGAAGCAACGACAATCTAAAGTCAATGACATTGAAACTGTCTCAATTTGTTCTCGTAATGTTAGATGTATATGGATAAGAAACCGCGACATTGAAAGTAAATTATTTCGTGATCGAGCGATGTAACACTTGTTGCAGTCGGTAGCTGTATTTCTGTTTCATTAGCACTGATAAGCTCAAGGTAAATACCTTGTGTAGCAGTGAATACTCTTGGGCCATTACGAAAAATTATGACCATTAAGATAACTATTAAAAAGTCGTTCTCGACTAGTTTTGACGTTCTCGAATTCCAGATATGTTGTTGTTTGCGTGATTATTATGTTTTTAAATATTTCAGATTTTTTTCAATATACTTAATTTTATTTACTGTAAATCACATATTACAAAATGTCAAATATCTTATGAAAATATGATGGTAAAATTTCTTTTGTTATCTACAATTATCATCAATACTAATAATAAATCTGTAAGTGTAGGTATTGTATGTATGTATGTATGTATATATGTATGTGTGTATGTTCCTCCATAACTCTGAAACGAATTAACTGATTTTCATGAAACTTGGTAGATAAACATTTGGACGTACGGGACACAGGATAGGCTACTTAATATTTTTCAACGCGGACGAAGTTGTGGGCACCAGCTAGTTTTAAATAATAATGTTCATTTTATTTATTTATTTAAAGTCAGGTTGAGGGTAAATTTAATGATTAAGAATAGGGAAATGGGCTCTGGCATACCTTACTTACACACTGAAATACAACATACTATTATGTCATGCGATGCTTTTTTTTCACTTTCACTTCAGTGCTTAATTTGCCAGCTTAATTCTGGCGGTAGGCTGCAATAATGAGTGACGAAAAATGTAATACCACGTAGACCCAATGAAAAGCTACAACCCTAAACATCATCTATTCGAATTAAGGCAGAACATGTGTGGCATCTGCCTATACGAAGCGGGGCGGCGGTCGTAAATACTCGTATCTGCTGTAACAGGGACATGTTGACTATATAGCCATAGCAGGACATGTCGACAACGGTTTATTGTATAATTGGATACATATTTTAAACTGTAACATAATTTTATTGGTTATCGATCCATCGGCCCGTTTTGTGGCAGTGTTTGGAACGATAAATTCTGGGGGCAATGTCTGTATTAAGATTTTACAATATATCCTACTAGTGTAATCAAAATTATGTTAATCCTTTCAGTAGATGTTAGTACAAATGTCAGTTACATTTTATTATATTATTATACATTACGTATACGTTAATGTTGTTGTTATAATTATGTAAATGTTAGTTGAAAGTAGATACAAAGAAATCAAAATAATTTTAATTAATAAATACTTAATACTGTCGATAGTTAAATGCTATTACTCTTTATTATACTATTCTTATAGTGTACTCGTATAGTCCGTACATTATAGTAAGTATAGCTTATAATAATATGTTTGTTAGATTCAATACTAGCTGTTGTAGATCGTTTTTTGAAAATCTCAGAGGATGCGTAACATTCGTTCTAGGATAAAAAGAAAAAATGTTCGCATTTATTCCTATAGTATCCTATTTATTCTATGTAATCATCAATATATCAATGAAAACCTCATTCAAATCAGTAAAGCCGTTTCTGAAATTAGCGTGTACAAACGCAAAGACAAACAGTCAAAAATTCTAATAAGCATATTTTGACCTAGGTTTGTTTTTTGAAAAAATATTTAATGTAGAGAGTCTCTAGAGACAGACAGGCTCCTTTACGATTTTGTTATATGTGTATATATATTGTACTTATTGGCGTAAACTTATAATTTGCTCTTGTATGTATCTGTATTTCATGTTCAGTGTGTGTAAGTTCTGTTAGTTTTCCTGCATAAAATAAATAAATAAATCTATAACACACCGAGTCCATCAATGGGATCTTAATTATTTTAGACTTTATTGGGTTAGCTTGAGCCTTACGTAAACGGGTGGACTATCACAAACTGGAATTGATCAAGTTAAGTAACCGCACTGGATTAATGGCCCGGTGACCAGATACATTATCTAGTGCTTCGACCCACCTATCTGATGGTCATTAATCTATTGGACCACGTTAAGTTGTAGCATTCATCAATTACATTGGGTCAAGGAACATTCGTCAGAACGGGGCGTTGGTGGCAAATTCAACGAACGTCTGTGAAAATGAGAGACGATCAATTAATTTTACTGTTTATTCCTATGGAAAAGAGACGAGAACGCAAATGGTTTCTCAGTATATTAAAAACTAACGGCCCGCTGCCGGCTTCGCCCACGATGATTTTTTATACACAAACAATATTTCTCGTTTATCCCTCTTTCCAGAAGTGAAAACCGTTGGGTGGTTTAGAAATAGTTAGCAGAGAAACAGACATGACGGATTTATAGTACGTAGAGATTAAAATATTTAATGGAAAAAAAATGAAAAAAAAAAAGTCAACCGAAACAGATAGAGATATGCCATCCAGGAGTTTTATTTAGGATTTTAGAAGAACCTAGAATTCTTTAGTACTACATCATTTTTATGGATCTCTTACGGTTTAGTATACGTAGACTAAACCGTAAGAGATTCATAAAAACGATGTTCATAGAAATAAATTTGCATGGCATACGTTTATTTTTTGGCGACTTGGTTGAAAAATATAAACTTAATTAGTCATTATTGTATATAAAATTGTATACTGATAGTGAAAACTGTATCAAAATTCGTTGTGTGGTTTAGGAGCAATTAGTGGCCATACAGCGAGACGCGGAAAGCGACATCAAATTATACAATGTAATGAAAATATACTCCAGGAATTGCAGATGAATTACTGGCAGCCATTACTGTGATTGATAATACACGCCATATCTTTAAGGTATGTTCAATTTGTGTTCAATAATAAACGACGATGACTAAACACAAACAAATGAGGTACAATATATATAAAAAAATCATGTAAACGTTTCGTGATTAGCATAATGTTTGGACCTCTAGTCAACGATTTGTATGTGATTAATTTGATGCTTGTCAGCATTTCATAAGACGTTATCCAAGTAACTCATGGTAACGCCTTTTTATCGTTATTTCGACTTGATACGATTGTTGAGGGTTTTTTTTTTATTGATCACAAACTAACTGTGCCCGCAACTTCGTACGAGCTGTAGTTAGTTTTTTGAAAATACTACAAGAACCTAACATTTTTCGAGGATAAAGGAGGATTTGTGTCAAATTTCATCCAATTCGGTTCAGCAGTTAACAAACATCCAAACATACAAACTTTAGCATTTAAAATATTACTAGCTGTGCCCGCGACTTCGCGAGCTATAATGCCTTATTAATCGCTGTGACGTGACGGCGATTTTTTTAATATTTTTAGACGATCCCTCAGAAACCTAACATTTTTCGAGAATAAAAAGTATTCTATATCTTAATTCAAATAATAAACTATCTGTGTGCCAAATTTCATCTAAATCCGTTCAGCTGTTATTGCGTGAATGAGTAACAAACATCCCAATTTTCGCAATTATAATATTAAGAATACCACTGAAAATATTTTTAAAACAAACCGCATTTTTTATTGCAAAAAACCTTTGGGATTCATATCCGATGCAGTCGCGTCGTTAGTATTACAGACAATTATGGATAATTTATTAAATTGGTGGAAGGTACATAATGCTTTGGGTTAAATAAAAAACAGCATTAAGTCAATTGCCATTACGTTAAATCTATTATTATGTGTGTTAAAAAAAAACTTAAGTATTTTTGATGTAATAACATTTTGAAATCCTTGTTTTGCCGTTTGTACTACTTACTTATGTTGTTGTTGGTAACTTTGTTTATATCGTCCACAACGTTAGAAACCATAGCATTAACCTAAGTTAAGTAAGGGCGGAAGAACTTGGCCCAAGTTTGGTAATATCATTACTGGGGCTCGCTGAGTAAAAGCAGTCTACTAATAAGATCATCCTTTTCCTCAATGCGCTCGATACCTCCTTAACCAACTTTACTGTCCCATTTGGGCAGGTATGTCTATTAACATAAATGAGATGGATAATTATATACTAAGTCTAATTTGCTAAAAGGCGGTAATGCTTTAAGGAGAGGTCATTTGTTAATTACTCGATGTTTTTGAACATATTTCCCTATGTTAATAAAAGGACATTTTCCTAACATAGCTAACCTATTTAAATTGAATTTATTTATTTTAAATGCTTTATTATTAGCAGGTATTTTATTAAAATAAAACAGAAGCTAAAGAAACTAAGAATAAATACACAAATTCAACGCTTGACAAAAACTCTCGACTAGAAATGTTTGTTATTCAATTTTGAGTAAATAACAGACAAACATACTTACAATATTCAAATGATTATATTTTCTCAATATACTCGTACATTAAATATAAGATTCTGCTGCGAGCATTATCACTCAGGTTTACCTTGGGTTTACCTTTATAAGAAATATTGTGGCGATATTTCAAACTTGATGCTTAAACATAATTATTCCTTACTCGCAAACTGCTTCACATAATATTACTGGTTAAAAATCAGTCAGCTTCTTAACACTCAAATCTGTGTTAACATCGGTTCACTAATTTGTCTTTACCGTCCGTAAAGGATTCTCTCGTACTTACTGCATTAGTCACATCCTTTGTGGAGATGGCTCGAGGCATGCACCAGTTTTTTTTTTACCAGCACCCCGCCTCACCCACACGCTGGCATTGTTCCGAGATATCAGTCAGGATCTCTTCATGTTTGTCTAACAAGAGACGTGTCCGAATATTATACACTGTTTTATAAGTAGACGGTTAGTAGCGTTAGAAAAAACAGGGACGGCCGTAATATAAATCTAAATTTTTTAATGATAGCTTCATACGATTTCTTCTACAGTCTTTTATTGGTAATAACGAGCAAAGTAAATCTGCCTTGATAGTATAAAGAATAAGGGGTTAAAATGGAGTAGGCAAATGCGCTTTGGCATACCTTACTCACCGAAAAACAACAGCACACCTGCTGTTATTTCATGGTGATCTTTTGTGTGTGGTGATTATAGAGACCAGCGATAGATAACCCAGATTAGGACTGTGGAATGCAGTATGCAAAATTACTGCTAAATGTAGCTAAACTTACTGTTTCATGTAGCTAAGTATTGTATTTAGCTACATGTAAAATAACACAGGTACTTTAGTAGGTAAGTAAAGTACTTTAGGATGCTATGTTTACTTTATTAGTTTGTATCGTGTAGCTTATTAAGTTTGAAGTGGGAAAAATTCCAAATTTCAGTAAAAACTGCATCAAATTCTGTTCAATCAAGCGAGAATTAAGCGAACAAAACCTTTGTTTGAAGCAGTGATATGTTAAGTCTTGTTAACATATCACTGGTTTGAAGCTATTGAAAGATGTCAATTTGCTTATTTTTTCTGTTTTTATCAGCAGGTAGGCTGACGGCTGACGGTTAACAGATATCTTCCGATGCCTATTATCAAAACAACGCCGTAGGCATAATGCCGTAAGTGCCATAAGTGCCTGCCGATTTTGATGGGATAATGAATAAGTTATATATAGTATCTATAATATAACGGATAGGGAAATGGTTGCTGACGTACCCTCTCACGGATTATAATAGCACATCTGCAGTAATTTTACGGTGGTCTTCTGTAAGGGTGTAGTTACCCGGCCAAATGGGCTGTCCAGTGTATGACTTTGACAATTTCAACTGTCAAGTCATAACGCAGTGTCAAGTCACTTTGAACGCAGTGTGCTCTTAACTTTATTTGTCGTTATATCAGCTATTTTATATTATTCTTATGAGCACATCCATATTACAATCAAAGCTATAGAAACATGATATTGAAAAGATTAAAATAACATAGCGTCCTGTGAGATTGACCGAACCTTGTCGGGTGGTAATAAAAAAAATAAGAACGCCTCTTATTAGATCCTTGATGTTAAATTACCTGTAGGCATCGGGTATCTCAAAATTACTTAGTATTTTGTTATGGCACCTAATAAAAATAACTTCATTCTACCTTCATTTCAATAGATTCTTGGTTTATTCGTAGGTTGATGCTAATTGTTGAAGTTGTACTTAGATATCTAATGTGAGATATTCTATAATAATAGAATCTACCATTAGTTTATTGGAGTCTGTTCTATTTGATTCCTAATAAGTACGGTTTTTATTATTATTACATTTTGTACTTATTTTATTTTGTCTTAAGCACATTAATTGTCAGCGTTACAGAAAAGGACATCCAGAAAAAAAAACTACAACAGAAATGTAGACTCCTAACCAAAGTTACATATTTTATTTGACTGTAATGTTGAAATTGAGAGAAAACTTGATAATAAATCAAATGAATAATAAATGAATGACATTAAGACACAGTCGTAAGGAGATTGTGCCTTCGAATAATTCGCCTTTGTAAATAGTTAAAATTTAGGTGTAATTTGAAGCGCCTAAAACGTTCAGCAGTTCTAAATGGTTAAACGTTACTCATTATGTAAATGTTTGTGAGCGGGGTACGTGCAGATAACAGGGCGGTACACAGATTCGACGTCATGCATTATGCAGACTACTAATGCAGCTGTTAATTACACGTCCTTAGGGGCACTGTTGATTGGCAATTTGTGTTTGATGCTATTTTAGGCATTGTATTACTTAAACCGCATTATGCAGTGTGTTTGTTGACATAAGATGGAAATTGATATCGATGTTATTAAAGTAAATGTGTAAACCTATGGACAAAGAAAATATGATCCATAAACTTAATATGGTAAGACACGCTGCTTTGTATAGTTATAAAAGGATCTACTTCTTACAAAAGAGCTTCTTACTCCGGGACATAAAATCACTTGAGCTTTTTTCTCAGGGCATAGGATAATCAAAGCGACACAAAGATTAACCTCAATAATACATAAGGTTACTAAGGCGCGATTTCACCATACTCTGTTAGTATTTAACATCGCTGTTGTCATTTAACGCTGTCACTCGTATACTGTAAACGTCTGTTAAATAACTTAACAGCGATGTCAAATACTAACAGAATATGGTGAAATATTCTGTTAGGGTGTTATACTTTAGCTACTTAGCTTAAACACCTACTAACCTATCTTTATGTGGAAAATAATATAGACAGGTATAGAAGGAATATATAGGTAAACAATGTATAGGTAAGAACCGTTGGCACCTTTGAAGTATAAGCTGATGTAAGGCCTGCTTGACCTGCGCTGATTAAAAAATTTACGAACACAAGTATAAAGCTAAAATTGCAATTAAAGTTATATTAGAAGTTCCTTTTTTATAACTCATGCGAATTAAGCAGATGTACAACTTCAATTAAGGTTTTTTTAGATGAGAGGAGATAAGGTTTTTTTTAGATGAGAGGAGAGATAGTGTCTAGTACCTAGTACCATCACACATTTGGATAAAAATTCAATGGGGTTAGTTTATAGAAATAGCGGAAAAATAGCCAAGCGACATATAATAATACATATTTAAATGGTACCAAAGAGCATAAGCGCTGGGAAGTCAAAACAACCAAAGTGAATAGGAAGTCTAAGGTTGGACATTTTCCCGAGATACATTTTGTGTAAGCGCCGGATAACGTTTTTATTGTTAACAAGCAGAAAGCCGTGGCCACGACGAGCGACGATGATATCTCCTCGTATGAATGATGACTTCGTGCTAAGCCTCTGGAAGCAGCCTCCAATGAGCGACATAAAACCGCAAGACACGCCACGAATATGCAGATTTTATGAATTTCTATTATGAAGATAAATATCCAACTGCAAGTAAATGACACGCGGAATTATATACATATTATTTACTTAAAGCGATGGAGTACCACACTTCTTTGATAGTCAACTAGATAGTTGAAGCGTAAACGAATACGCTAATAGGGCTTACAGTCATCCCTTCAACAGTGAACAAAGAGAAATTTAATATGGAAAAATAGTGTTAATTTTAAATATTTATAAAAAGACGACAATAAATTAATTTTTTAAAAGTGCGCCTGTTTAAATTTATTTGAGATATAATTCATAAAATTAAAATCATTCACAGTCAAAAAAAGAACGATTTTTAGTAGGTATAGAGATATACATAACCAATAGCAAATAAAAGGTGGACTGACAAACTGCATTCACAAATTTTAAAGAAAATCCAACACATTGGTAAATCAAGCTCACACTAAAAGCTTTCGAAATACTCAAAGGTGCATTATCGTTTATAACCATATCATATATTGAGCAACCAATAAGAATATTGTTAATGACGTTGTAAAGATTCACACCAATAAAATTTAAAACAAGACGCGGCAATATTGCTAAAACAGAAATCTACTTAAGATTATTGCATCTCCAATTATGTTTGCTAACCGTTGTGTCTTAAAATGAATACATTCTTATGTCTATGGCCGCGACCCATCTAAGGAAGATAAGGGGTCGACGTTTTTAGCACAAAGCGTTTTCTGTTTCGGACCCTTTCTTGCAGGTTATTTTGACTCGAAACGTGCCCTGGGAGTACCTGTTTACTGAGACCACCTTTATCAAGTCTCGAGCAATATTTTCTGCAGATTATCTTAAAACGCCTTTAACGTTCAACGTTCGATTCGACTCTATAACAGATGCGATGTCTTATTTTACAAATAACAATTATGTATGCTTTTAAAATGTATTTTCGAACACGGGTCGTTAAGATTGTGTCTCGATTTACGACAAATTTGATATTGATACGAAATAACTTAGAGCAACATCTTATTTATTAATGTTCTTATTGAAAAACTAGCTTTATCCATGGATATGCTCGAGTTATCTATTAATAAAGTTCTAAAACAAAATGGTATCAAATTCAAGATAAAAACCCAGCATTTCAGTATCTAATTATGTACCGGTGATTCGAATTCAGATTCGAATTCCGGTGATATCAAACAGGTAGGTGCAGACTGCAGGTATACACTATTTCATTAATTGAATGTGGATTAGAAATAATGGCCCTTACTCTTATGATGATGGTCATGGCGAAGGAAATATTTTATGGAAATCTTCAAGACGAAAGATCTTGCTACGAAATTACCAGTGCTGCGAAGGATATTATCCAAGTAATAGGATATACATATTAGGATATTAGCCCGTAAATCCTCTCAGTAAGGAGAATAGTGTTGAGTAGGACATACAAGAGGCGGTACATTTGTCCCATACATGACGTCAAAATGTAAGAGTAGCTCAAAGTATTTCAAAGTGTACTACTTCAAATTTTATGTCGCGGTCGTCGCGTCCGCGTCACAGAGTGAGTACCCACAAACTTGTAGGCAAGGCACTCTGTGATCGTGGTAAGTAAACTATACTAATACGCTATGTACGCCTCGCCTCATTTGAAGTAGGACATTGTACTGGCTCAGTTGAAAAAAGAGGCTACTCTTACAAACTCTTTTTCAAGTCGTGTCCTACCCAACACTAAAGGAGAAGCGTAATTACGACCAGTATATTATTCATATTATATATATTATAATATGAATAATATGAATTATACTAATTCAGATTTCAACGAGTTTTTGTAATAAATTTAATATTTGCACATAAACTATACATGACATAACTAACTAACTAAACTAAAAATAACATCTGCCGGTAACATCTATATCAGGATAGATAACCGATTGGGTAGACTAGTTCTCGAATGGAGGCCAGGAATTGGAAACGCAGCGTGGGCACCCCCTGCAGCCAGGTTGACAGACGACCTGAAAGGTTTAGCGGAAATGCGAAGCGAAGCGCGATAGACCGTGCGTGGTGGCGGGCCTTGGGAGAGGCCTAGATTCAGCGCAGGAGTGACTTGGGCTAATGATGATGTTGATGACGGCATAAACTAAAAAAAAAACTATCAATTGTTCAACCGTGATTCCCTTCAAAGATTTCTCAAAAAAAAAATTGAAAAAAAGTTCCTCAAAAGTTTTAAAAGTGTACACAATAAAACGTTCCTTCAATAAACTCATTATTTGCGGTGTTGACAGCTATAACATAGATGACCGTCTCTACCTACTTCCAAATTGTTTACTCGGTTTTATAGTAGCCGTAAAATTCTGTTAAAACCTTTCAGTCTCCTACTGGCTATCTTTGAATTTTTTAAAAATATTAACATTTTTAAAAAGAAAAAGCACCAACCGCTGTGAACGTGTCCCCAAATGTTCTTGTTTCAAAATTAGAAAAAAGCACTATAAAACCATACCAAAGAAATATTACACCAGTGCAGCATTGAATGGGTTGTAAAATCTTTTGGTTACGGCTAATAGAATTGTTCCCAATGGGACTGTGCAAGAGTCGTTTCTGCTTCATGTTTAGTTTCAATTTGGATGCAATTTTCCATTGTTTCGTTTTGAAAGTACATATCAAACTGAGCAGAATTGTTACAATTATATTGTTAGAGCTTCTGTTAACTGACTGTTTTAGTGTGCTAAGAATTCAATGATGTAACGTTTGCTTCAATTCACCTGTAAAGTATATTTCAATTTATTACAATAATAAAGATTTAATGTAACTCAGGTTACACTGCTTTCCAGGCTCATAGTGCAGTATTCTGGTGGTAACTCCTTCCATTAGAGAAGATCACAGTAAAATAAAAACAAGTATAGGCTCTTATGTTTCGGTGTGTGAGTAATAGAAGTGCAATTTCCAAAGTGGGTGTTTGCTTATTATTTATAAATGACATTAGCTACCTACAATCAAGTGGACTGTCACCTTGTCTTTTTCATGAGAAACATATTAAATGTAAATAATCGTGTAAGTTTAATCCTAATCCTATTAATATTATAATCCTAATAATATCCAGGCTCAGTGCAGGTCGCCCGACGATTGAGACCATTCGCCCCTCACTATGGCTGGCGAAGAGGCGCGGGGCCCTCGCGTTCCGCCTGGTGCAATTGTTTTCGGGGCAAGGTTGCTTCGGGCGTTACATTTACCGGGTGGCCGTGAGAGAGCCGCCGGAGGAATGTCACTATTGTGGCTGCGCGGTTGACACTGCGCAGCACACTTTTCCGAATGGGCAGAGCAGCGTGCTGCCCTGTCTCTCGTCGTGGGCGCCGATCTCTCGCTGCCGGCTGTCGTGAAATCCATGGTTGGTAGTGACATTGCGTGGCAGGCGATGCACACTTTCTGTGAGCACATTATGTAGCGCAAGGAAGCGGCGGAAAAGCAGCGGGAAGAGGATCCCCTCTCCCAGCCAATCCGCCAGAGATGGCTCAGGCGCAGGCGGCTGGCCTATGTCCGCCGCCTTCCACCCTGACCGGGACCCGGGCGGTAGCCGAAAGTGGAGGACTTTCGGGTACGCCGAGGTTCTGACATAGGTCTCCCCGCCCTGGATAACCGTGGTGGGGCACCGAAGTCGTGTCATAACGTCCCCGCGACCCCGCCCATCAACGACCGTATCCAAGATCCGTATCCTACACTGCCGCGTATCCAAGAGGATTTCCTAACGTTAAAAAAAGGATACTTTTTATGCTGAAAAAAATATTAGATTCCTGTGGGATTTAAAAAAAACCGATTACGCGTACGAAGTCGCCCGTCTGATGAATGTTTTCTTTTAAATTTAACTATATTTAATGTAATATTTATATATTAAGGATTGTCTTAAAATAATTGGTATACAATATGTTCATATTGAAACCGCAAGTGCTAAATGTTAACTTATTATTGTATTTTTTATCTATTTTAGGTCTCATTTGTGGGCGATCTATTTTGAGAAAGAGTAATGAAAAGATTGATGAAAAAATAAAAAAAAAAACGTAATATTAATAAATAACTTAAACCCACGTTTTTAAACAAACTTAACGTAGTACCTACCTATGTACCTAATGGATTGATAGTCATAAATATGTCACTGATAAACTAAAGGCATAATGCCACATAAAAGTCATATTGAACTTAGTCCACAGATAGGGGTGGTGTCAGTCAATACTATTTATATTCGTAAAGAAAGATAGCTATAAGATGTGTTCTTAGCTAGCCGTTAGGAGATAAGTGGTAATATTGTGTTTGATGTCGTTAGTAAATATTGAGACTTCGCGTAGACACGTGAGATATTGACTCAATATTTACAGGGAATATCAATATTCTTCGTCCCCATATCGACCTTTGTGAGACGGATCTTTTTCTAAGAATAATTCACTTATTTATTTTATCTGATTTAAAATTTTAAACGTCTATAATCTCAATAAAACTTTTCATTTGGTTTTTAAATATGAAGTGTGAGGCAAAAACATTATATTCCTCCCGAAAAATTTTTTCATCGCAATACACAGCAACGTTCTCACAAAGTTTCGGTGAATGAAGGAACCCATGCAGCCAGACCCCACAATTCCCCATTCTTTCCTTATCCCGTATGTTAATGTGTTAAAGGCAATGGTAGCCACCTACCTTCAAGTGGATCGTCAGCCTCTATGACGACATTAACATAAAGAGAAATAAATACGATATCATGACACAATATTTGATACAAATAGTTAATAAATTTCATTTCTGAAAACAATGAATATCTTAAGAAATTACTAATAGATTATTCAAGAAGTAATCGTGAAATTCTATTACTTCGTAAATCGACAAACGACATTTCTTTATTGGTTAAGAGATCATTGTCACTTTTATGTTATTGCACTTTTCCCTTGACTACAAACATTTTGTCTAAGGAATTCATCGCTGTATTTCTATTAAAACCGAGATTGTTGTGTATAAAGTTTTTGTGTATTAAGTACAGTGCTTCTCCCACGGTAGACGCAATTCGTCATGCACGTGCTAGAGCATCTGATGGCCCACGATTAAACTTCTTGGTGACCTTACATCTTGAATGAACGTGTTTTGTAACTAACTACTTCGTATCTTTTATTTATTCATTTATTTTAATAGTTACTTTTATATTTTGTTTTTCGATTAAATATTTTTTTTTTAATATATTCAAGTCGCGTTTTGAATATTTTAGCTACTGGGTGTCTTCTGATCTGAAGTACGTGGTTCATATAATACTAGCCGATGCCTGCGACTTCGTTCACGTGGACATGATCTCAAGGGGTGAATATATCCCTTAAGATATATTCATCTCTTCATCATCATCATTATCATCTCAGCCGCAGAACATCCACTGCTGGTCATAGGCCTCCCCATAACTCTCTAATAGGACTGGTCATCATTAAGATTCATCATCATATCATCCCTTAAGATCCCTTAATCCACCTCTTAAGATGATCCCTTAAGTTTTATAAATAAAAACTGATATTAAGAACTAAAATGTAAATGAAACGTTTAGATAACTAATAGATTAAGTTCGCTCAAACCGCGGTCGACTACGAAATACCCGATTCGAATAATTTAAAGTGAAATTTACATGGACAATATACATAATCAACTTCAATATTATGACATGAATCTTTCGATTGTACCTGTGTTTTGATTGATTAATTTGAACAAAAAACGGATATTGTGACTTAACTATAAAGTTATAATTTACCTGTCCTAACGCACTTCTTTGTCGTTAACGATGAGTAGGTACTAATAAAAATGTAGTAGGTACATCATTTAATTTAATCGTATAGTCAATATTATATTCGCAGCGCACACCAAATATAATGACTTTTAAAGACATTTTTTATACCTTTTACACCTTACACTATTGTAATATCGTAGGGATCTCTACCTTTTTTAATTTAATAAAAAAAATACCTGTGATATTAACGCAGAAAAAAGGTACCTACTCTATATTGATTGGTGGTTAGTTGCTCGAAATAAAAGATATTATATATAAAAGTACACTGTACAGTGAAAATTTTTAGAGTAAAATGAAATCATCGAGTAACATACAGAGATGTAAAGGGGTACATTATTATGAAATTTACTTACATTTTATTGTCATCGTGTCTTTGTTGTGGTACTGTTATTGAACATCTGCTCTGCTTTCAAATTGTTTATTGAAAGGTAAATTTAAACACAATACTTACCTACATACAATTTTTCGTTAAAATGTAAGTCACATTTTTTTAACCGTAGCAGAAACGTCAATCAATTTATATTTTGCATTTACAAAGTGTCCACCCATCTCGTTAATGCTACGTCAAATATATCAGGATCGAAAATTTTATTTTGGTAAAAAAAAACCAGTATTTTAATATAAAATATTTTAATATAGATACCATTACCAAATAAATAAATAAAACAATTAAAAATATATTACCTATCTGTATATAATAATAACAATTTTATTATGCATGAAATTGTCAAAGTAATTAATAATAATAATAATTTGCCCAGCCTACGTCATGTAAAAGTTGCATTCATTACAAAATATTGATTTATCTTCTATCTTAATTAATATGATAAATGTTTTGTATGTTTTGATGTTTGTTAGTTAATCACGTAAAACCAGCTGAACGGATTTGGATGAAATTTGGCACTCAGATAGTTTATTAGTTGAATTAACCTATACTTTTTAGTTTTACCCTGGTAAAAAGTAAGGTTCCTGTGGAATTTTCAAAAAATTTTGATCAACTTTCAGGGTGAAATTCTTTAAATGATGGCACCATAATTAACTTAGAAGAGTAATTACGTAATTTCAAATAATGGACAGATAAAAATAGCGACTTTGTAATAAATACCGTTAAAACAATTTTAAGTTAAGTTCTAAGCTACCGTTTCGAAGTTGCGACCTCCTTTGAGATTGTAAACTGAGAAGGTGCAAGCAACGAAACACGCAAGCGTAAGTCTTCTGCGCTGCATAACTAATATTTTTTGAGAGTTTTAACACGCGTGCCATCTGCTGTTACGCCAAGCCGGTGCATTGCAGTGCGGGGTCCCAAGTCCCAATCGCCCGCCCGACCGCGGACCGCCTCGGTCCCTCCACAGCCCGCGCCCGCAGTCCCCTTCCTACACCCATGCGGCTTTCGTTCGTTCAAAACTTACGTAGGTCAGTTACCGCCCGACCGCAGTAGAGCATGGCTGCGTCAAAAGTTTTACCGTGTTTCCCCACTCTATGTTTACATGCGCTGTAAACGGCACTGGACGTTATTACGAAAAGTTTATTTTGCTCTCTTTAAAGTTACAACAAGTCTTCATATGAACTTTGTGTGATATATTAGTGACAAATGGACGATTTCACTGTGAAAATAGAACTAGAAACTTAAGTACAATGTTTTTGTTAAAAGTTTGGATGTGCTTTCTTGCGATTGTCGGTGCGCGCGCACGCTCTGCGCCGCCCGCCCCCGCCGGCTGTCAGTGGGACTATTCTGACGCAAAGTTGAGTGAATCCAACTTTCTCACGTGTAACATCAAAACCATTGGATCCATTGACTTCTTATTCAAAAACATCACTAACGCGCAAGCGTACAATATCAACAAGTTGAAGTTGACTTGTACCGATTTGCTTTTCTTTGAAAGCTCATTGCACATGAATACCGGAAGTTTTCTAGGACAATTACGCAAACTTGAGGACCTGCGCGTTGAGTTCTGCAAAATTCGGTATGTGCCGGCAACTGTATTGTCTCCTTTACGAGATTTAACTAGTTTAACCCTCCGTTCGTATAACACTGATTGGCCCGCGATGACTATGGAGTTTCACGCCGAAAGTTTCCGTGGCCTAATGGAGCTCCGGTCACTGGATTTGGGAGATAATAATATATACATGCTGCCATCTGAAGTTTTTTGCCCTCTTTTCAGTTTAGAAACATTGAATTTAACAAACAATCGAATTCAAGATATATCTGAGATTGGCTTTTCTGATTGGGGCAAGGGACCCATTGCTCCGGGCAAATCATGCAACACGGGATTGAAGAAATTAGATTTATCTCACAACAATGTACTCAGACTTCCTGACAATGGATTATCTAGTCTGAGATCCCTAGAAGTACTGAATATTCAGAACAACTTAATTAATGAAATTGGAGACAGAGCCTTTGTTGGATTAAATTCATTGAGAATTCTTAACTTATCTGGGAATAAGTTAGTTGCTGTCCCACCAGAACTATTCCAATCATCACGAGTTATTAAAGAGATTTCATTAGCAAATAACTCCCTTGCCGTATTGGCTCCTGGTTTGCTTGAAGGTCTTGATCAACTGGAAAACTTAGATTTATCTAGAAACCGCCTTACAAACGATTGGGTGAATCGTGATACGTTTGCCGGACTTATTCGTTTGATCATATTGAATTTGTCTCACAACAATCTCGTTCGTCTCGACCCAAAATCCTTTCAAGATCTGAATAACTTACAAGTGTTGAATTTAGACAACAATGCTATTGAGACTGTCAGTAACGGCGCTTTCGGAGAATTAAAGAATCTTCACCAACTTTCTATATCGGATAACAAGTTAAAAACATTAAATGAGCACATTTTCTCTAATCTTTTTGTCCTCAGTCAACTCTACCTTGACAATAATCAGATTTCTACGGTTCACGAACGTTGCTTTGAGAATATTACGTATTTGCAAGACCTTGGATTAAATGGAAACAGCTTAAATACTATTCCTGATGGTATCAAGAGGCTGCGATTTCTGAAATCTCTTGATGTAGGCAAAAATAACATCACCAAAGTGTCCAATACTTCATTTGAAGGATTAGAAGAGTTATATGGATTACGACTGGTTGATAATCATATTTTAAGCATTCCAAAAGACACTTTTAGTACTTTGCCATCTTTGCAAGTCCTAAATTTAGCTTCAAATCAAATTGAAACAATTGAGCAAGATGCATTTTTGTCTAATCCGACTTTAAAAGCGGTCCGTTTAGACGGAAACAAGTTGACCGATATACGAGGAGTTTTCAGTAAAATAATCACGTTGGGTTGGCTCAATATATCAGATAACAAACTTATATATTTTGACTATAGTTATATGCCTCAGAATCTTGAATGGTTGGATATTCATAATAACAATATAACAAAGTTGGATAATGAACACAATACTCAACCGAATATCCGAATGCTTGACATGAGCTATAACGCTTTGGAAAATATCGATGAAAGGTCGATACCCGATTCTATTGAGATTCTTTTCTTAAATAACAACAAAATTCACACGATTCACCCAGGTACCTTCTTACAAAAAAGGAATTTAGAAAAAGTTGTCGTATCGGACAATAAATTGAGAACCGTAGAACTCTCTGCTTTTACATTGCCTCATATACCGAAACATAGAATGCTGCCAAAATTCTTTATTGGCAATAATCCATTTGTATGCAACTGTCATATGATTTGGTTGCAAAAAATTAATCAATGGAACCACATGAGACAATATCCAAGATTTATAGACTTAGACACAACAACGTGCGAAGTTGTCAATAATAAATATGGCGGAAAAGCCAATTTGATGGATGTTCCCGAGACACAGTTTTTATGTTCCTATGAAACTCACTGCTCCTCAAGCTGCTATTGTTGCGAGTTTGAAGCCTGTGACTGCAAAATGACCTGTCCAGAGGGTTGTTCTTGTTTCCATGACAGTAATTGGAATTCCAACGTAATCGATTGCTCCAATGTCGGTTATACGGATGTACCAGAGAAGATACCTATGGACGCTACGGAATTATACTTAGACGGAAATGACTTTGGCTCACTCGGCAGTCATCTATTCATAGGCAAGAAAAAATTACATAAGCTCTACCTGAACAATAGCAACATTGTTTCAATTGACAATGACACTCTAAACGGTTTGCACTCTCTTAACATCCTTCATCTTGAAAATAATCATTTAACGGAATTGTCTGGAGGGGAATTCTCGCAAACAAAGCACTTGAGAGAGTTATATTTGAATGATAACCTCTTGACAAGTGTCTCCAACAAGACTTTTGAAAATCTCTCTGCTTTGAGAATTGCGCATTTACAGGGTAACAAAATCCTTGACCTTGACAAAAAGTTAACAAATATCCATCTAGAAAACATCAACGTTGATGGGAACTTCTTTACTTGCACTTGTGAAAATGTTCTACCCTTACAAAACTGGTTTAAAAAGAATCAACAAGATCCCGGTGAAGTGTTGTGTAGTGGTGAAAACGGCTCCATTTCCAATATGACAGTTTTTGATGTGATTGATAAGTGTCGTGACTCTAGTGTAATAGACAATACCATTCCGACAGAGAACCAACCGTTTCAATATGATGAAGTTAGCACTATAAAATTGAATTTCGTGCCCCTTTTAGCAGTAGTTTTAATAAGTGTAATTCTAATTTTATTGTTTGGTGCCTTAGCTTTCTCGTTCCGGCAAAACGTACGCCTGTGGGCTCATTCTAAATATGGAGTGAGGTTATTTAAAAGTGCTTCAATACAAGAAAGTGAGTTAGACAGAGATAGGTTATATGATGGTTATGCAGTGTATAGTTTGTTAGACGACGATTTTGTAACTAAAGTAGTAGCTCCTGAAATGGAACATTCCGGTTACCAAATGTGCTTTCATTACAGAGATTTACAACACGCCGAAAATTATTTGTCAGATCAAATAACTAATGCTTCTGAATCCTCTAAGCGAATTCTTGTTTTTGTTTCATTTAACTTTTTGCAAAATGAATGGTCTAAGGCATCTTTTAAAGCAGCTTTGAAACACGTTATAACTACTATTCATCCTTCAATTAGACGCCATAGAGTTGTATTCATTTTAACAACAGATGTCAGTGCACTAAATCTAGATTTAGACTTTCAAAACTATTTGAAAACTTGTAACGTTTTATTGTGGGGTGAAAAGAAGTTTTGGGAAAAAATTAGATTCGTGATGCCAGATATTTCAAACTTACAGTGGAACAAAGATACACTTAATTACAATCACCATGAGTGTCCCAATGCTAGGAGACATCCATCTAGGTACACTGCATCACCTACTGCACCTGAACATTGGTACAAATACGATGCCATACCGCCTCAGACCCCTACAACTGCAAATGTAGGAATTAGTATTGAAGATGACACATCAATGCTTACTAATACAACTTTGACGAGTCAAATTCAAGATTGTGAAAATCTTCACCATAGTTATATTTCAATAGATACACAAAACTATGAGCAACCTTATGGGGGTCGATCCAGACCTCCTAACACATTGCGCAAACATCCTGGGCATCATTCTCCATCAATGCTCGATGAGCAAGGTTACTTACAACCACGCTCGTCCGTACATGAGTGTTTACCTCAAACACACGTAACAACGCATAGGTGATAAGGTACAATATAGCTATTTGTTATCTGAAAGATATTTCTTAATGGAAACACACATTCCATGCACATGTGTAGGCTAAACTGCGTTTTAAGTAGGCCTTGCCTTATTAAAAAGTGATAATTTCTGAAAAGTGTCAAGTTAGAGAATTTGGCCAAATGTTCGATGAATGATTTGTTCCTTTCTAGATAAAAAATAATGTTATGTTAATATATATAAAAGAGACTGTGTTTATTCGATAACTATATCGTCGTGAGTAGATGAAAGCCTTATATTACATACATATATCGTGTATTTGCATGATTGTAGAACACTTATAAACAATAAATAACTCTATATTGTTGTCATTAAGACTGATATAAATTGAATTACAAGTTATTGCCAGTATCATGATTGTACTAACTTGTATAAAAAATATTTTGATATATGTAGTTTACATCTCATTGTTACCAAATATTTTGTAGATAATGTTAAAACTGATCGTTGTATAAAATTGTATGTAATTTTATAGCCTGTATTATATTTTAAGAATACCTAGTCATAATTTAAGAATCCGTTAGACATAGATATTTCATATGATTGTTGCCATGAAATTCAGCTGTTAAAACTTGTACACAAAATGCAACAATAAAGGCTAGTAAATTAACCGGCAACATAATATGGTCATTTGTAAATATAATATTATTATTATAATTTTTGCCGACTGTTATTCATATTTATAATTATGTAAAGAAATAAAAAGGAAATTAATAAAATATTTTTGTTTTTCATTTTATTTAAGTATAAGTGTAGTATGCCATATTTCGGCGTCTGTGTTTCCGAGCTCATATAACCCAAATCTTTTCAAAGTTCAAGTGAGAAGGAATCTTCTTGGTGAGCTCCTTCCATCATAAGCCTCATCTTCGCTATACGGCTAGATGCTGGCCAAGAGCAAACCCATTTCTACTAAAAACAAAAACAAACTAACTTACCTAATGATTTCGCATTAATTACACTAAATAATTAAATTAAACAAAAGTTAAGATTATCGAAAACCAGAAACATTATGTATTTCGAAAATAAACCATAATTTGTTTATTAAACAACAAATTAACAAAGAGATTATGGAATAAAGTAGACCATTTATTCCATAATTATTTTTCATAGCTCGGTTCATTTATTATCTCTTCCAAACTTTGTGGCTTGTTTGAAGAACTATATTTTCTTTGTTTCGCCGACATAGATAACAAAAACTACGAACGCTTTGTTGTGAAACCAAGTGTCGGCATATATATATACGTGAGCTGGTTGTTTCCATTGAAACTTATTGAGAAATGAGAAACGCTGTCTGTATATTCTTTAAAAAAAAACACGAGAATCATTTCGGCGTCCGACAATCATCGTAAGCCATAATAATCGTGGTCCCTTTGCAGGTAGAAAACGCTCCCAAGTCATTTATTTTAACCGTCACAGATACACTATAGTAGCCATAAAGGAGATTTACAATACAAACTATATTCGTTTCTAGTTATGTCTATGTGACCTTCTGTTGGACACGGTCCGAGGAGCAGTTATTGATTTTTTTAAATGGTTTTCGATGTGTGAACTCGTCAGCGTCATATGGTGTAACATGCCTCCAGTGACCGTTCGGTTAGCTTACTTTGTTATTTTTGACCATATGGCACAACTGACACAGTTTTACTAACCTACAATATATTATAATATTTAAAAAAAGTATCCTTTTCCAATGACTATAGCTTGAGGTTTATACCCATTGGCTTCACCAAAAATTATCAAATAAGTGGTTGTCATAATCAGGTTTCTAATATCCTATTTTTACCAGCATCGTGTTACCAAAACTATATCTGGTTTGGAGATACCTTGCTATCAATATCCGGGGATATCGGACGTATCTCCGAATTTCACGGTTAAACGCACCATTTGATACACCGATCATCCCCCAATATGTCCCCACCGATAGATAAGAAACGGACCAAGATATCAAACCAAAAGTCCTTTTATAACCTTTGTCGTTGTTTAATGGATTTTATTGCACAGGAAATAACTCGTGCGGTGAATTGTAACGTTTTTATATACGTATATTAATATTAAATTATATAATTACATAATTTAATTTTAATACGAACTTGTTCATATTGACTTATAAATGTCTCGTGATATCAACGCGCAGCCAAAAATACTATGTCAAGAAAGCTGAAATTTGGAAGGATTTTTTGCAAAATTTCAACTCCGTGCGAAACCGGGAAGGGTCGCTTAGTTTATTACCTATATATCTGTTTTGAAACTACAAGTTAATGAAGTCTACTTAGAAATAAGTTCTTCTTATTAATATTACTTCAATTTTGATTTTCAATTTTCTTTCATTAAATTTTATAGATATTTTTATTGATTTTTTCTGCTAACTTCTATCTGAGAAAACAGAACCACATTTAAGTATATTACCAACCTAAACAAATGTTTTAATATAATATTATGTCGTCATTTTCGATAATTGAAAGCATTTTACAGTCTGGGGAGTATAATTACTGGAACCCAAAAATAATCATCACTTGCAGCACATAACCTTGAGATATTTATTAGGATTGCTGTGTTATAAGGAAAGAATCACGAGTTTTAGTGAGCTTAGGTATTAGATTTTTTAAATCTTTCACATGGTTTAAAAAAAATACTTTGAAACCTTCATATGTAGGTACATATATTTCATACCTATATGATTTCAATAGGTATGTAATACATTTATTAAAATATTAACGACACAGAAAAGCTTTTGCTACGTGATAATAACAATATTAGAGTGTGCGTCATTTCACGGTATAAAAGGAATGACTAACATCATATCGTAAGGTCAAATCGAATGAAAAGGTTTTTGTTTTCGCTGTGGCGTTTGATCGACGCCTGATATCCACAATGTGCCGAGCATTCCCTGCGTTAGGCTAGGATACCACTATGCCGGACCGGCAAACTTGCCGGAAACCGGCACGCGGACAGGTTCACATTAAACCGGATCATGCATCATCGAAGTTTGGTTTCAGTATTAAATATTCTTCACGTCATGCTGCTAATTTTACAGCGTCAGGAGGGCGGTGGACAGGATAACGGTGCGAGCTCGTTCGCATTATTCCGGTCGGGGCGTTCTGCCGGCGCGGCGCTTCGCAGTGGCAAAAGGCTCCGGTAAAAATGCTAAGCTTGGAGTTATTGACAAATCCGGCATAGTGTGAACAGTTTAGTATAAATTGTGCAGACACTGGATTTTCCGGCAGTTTTAGCGGCCCGGTAAATCCGCCGGTCCGGCATAGTGGGAACTTAGCCTTAGGCATTAACAAAAATCGGAGCCACCCGCTGGTCAAACATAACATTTCACACTCCACGCCGGCATAGAGGTCACGTCTCCTCACTCAAAACTCGACCAGGAGCGTACCTATCGCTCGGAATTGGTTCGTGACAACGGAGAGATGCTATCGTGATTTTCTGGCCAATTCCAATGCATCGCTCTGTTGTTAGAACGGATAATGGGAGCATGGGAACACAGGCGAAGTTGGAACTAACTAAATTATTGTAAGTCAAATAAGGAGATGTGTTTGTGGAGCGATGATTGGGGTTACGCCTGGCAGCTTTGTTTGCTTAGCTAGTGAATTTTGTCGTATGATTGACATCACGATTTAACCCTAAGGTCTTGGAAGGATTGCTGACATCGTTACAAACAAGCGTTATTGCTGTCATAATTCTGCTTAAACATCGGCAGTGTGCATTAAACAGATTCTATCCTATCTTTCTTTACATAGTATAATTTGAAGTAGCTTTCCGCGTCTATCTGTATGACCGCTAACTTCTAGCTAAACTACGCAACGGATTTTGATACGGTTTCCATCAGTTAATTTTGTATGTAAATGAAAAAAATATATATTAAGTAAGTAGCGGAAAAATAAAATTGCATGGCTTACGCAGGCTAAACCTTAAGAGATACTTAAAAATGATGTAAATATAGTTCTTCTAAAATCCTAAAGAAAACTTTGTAATGGCATATCTCTATCTGTTACGGTTGACTCATAGTAACCTTTCTTTCATTAAAACGTTAATCTCTAATTATAAATCCGTCATGTCTGTTTCTCCTTTAACTACTTCTACACCACCCAACGGATTTTAATACGGTTTTCACTTATAGAAAGAGGGATAAGCGAGGAAGGTTTGTGTATAGAAAAAAATAATAATCCCGTCCGAAGTCGAGAGTGAGTCGCTATAGTAATGTAATATATCATTGTTCAACTTCAGAAGCTAAGAGTATTAATGAAGTAACTTATTTAAAAAAAAAAACAAGTACAATCAAAAAATATTGGCGAAATGAAATAAAGTTGATTCAATTAGCCGAGTTACAAACAAAGTTTTTATGAAAGCATTTTTTGTTATTAATGAACATCAATGATCGTTATAAAAATAATTGCTGCAAAGTAGAAACAGAGAGTCTTTTGATTTCTATAAAGAACTACTGTTTCTCATACCAAGAATACGATAAGTAAATTCAAATTCTTTAATTGATAAATATTTATATGATACCTACATTTTAAATGTTTATGAAAAGTATGTTGTATTGCTAAGCTAAGACTAATATTGCTAGACTGCAACCCTATTATGATTGTAAGTTTATGATTTAACACATAAAAGCTGTATTTTGACAATATGTCACATAATATAATAGAAAAGTAATATGACGTCTATGCCAGAAGATATTACAGTTAAAATCTAAACTTTTAAATAAAAGTTTTCACTTGAAATTATATAAAAAAAGGTTTTCAGTTAACTATAATACTTTTGACATAATTGATACACGATTGTACATGTGAAATGTAAATAATCTGATGATAATATAGATTTCTTTACAATTATTAATTGTCTCGAAATTAAAATTTAACATTAAAAAACATTAAAACAAAATCAATATTAAAAGAATCCAAATAAGACATTCCTTGTGATCTATTATAACAGAAAAACTCCAACAAAAACGTCCAATAGAGGAAAAATAAATTGGGTTATGGGAATCTGAGCTTGTATAAATCACGGTGAAAATACTGTCACGAACGGGACAAAAAATGTGGGAAACTACGAGACGATTTCATTATTCGAATATACAGGCGAGTTCTCGACACGACCAACGATTTTATCAATAAGCAATTTCACTTTTTGTATAATAATGTTTGAATTATGTACCTTTGGATTTATTTAAGAAGGAACTTTGGTGTGCTCAACTCATAGCTTAGTTTTGTAATATTTCGGATGAATTGTAAATCTGGAATGAAGAACTAATTGGCTTTTATTAGGTCACTGAAATTCAGGGTCAGAATCCAGACCAGAGCCAATTACGGAAGGCTAATTTCCAAAGATTCCTAGAATCTAACCCGGACGCCTGGAACGGAGCGGCTTAACCACTCATCGAAGGGGCTCGTCAAAACATTAACAATTTCATTTCAGTCCAAGTTTAGGAACCAAATTTAATATGTAGAGGTTAAAATAAGGTGATTCCAAAGCTGTTTTTATAATAAAATTAGGATAATTAAGAATCGTATACCTGGAAGGTAACGAAATATAACGCGAAACGTCCTCTTTTTGAGAGTTCTTATTATGAAATATAATTAGGTTTACGCAAAATATAACATTATTATAAATTTATGAAAATACACAGAAATAATATCTACATAATTATGAATCTTGACAATATCTGAACTAATGTTGAATTTTGAGTTCCTTTGCAAGCATTCCTGGATTAAATGAATTCTTTGCATAGGAATCCATGCACGAACACATAGTGTAGGAGGAAGTAAAGTTTGTAGCCATTTTGTATTTAAATGATCATGATAAAGTATTTCCCTGTGTATATTGAGCGCACAAAGTGGAGCAAACGCATACAAGTAAATACTAGGATTGATCGTTTACACGAGAGCTTTATGAAAGTCTAATTTAGAATTGAACACGTTTCGTTTCCGTTACAAATAAATTTCTAGAACGGACTCCTTACTTCGCTTGGTGCCTCAACAATGTGTAGGTAGGCAACTGATTGAAAAATACCTTGTTATTTGCACATACTAATGCTGATTAAGACTTCTATAAACATCAGAAACTTGGTGTTTAAAATTACTATTCAAGTCAGAAGTGCTATATCCATGCCTAAATCCGACTTCTCTCATAGACGGGACTCTCTTTTGTGTGCTATTTTTTTGGAATCAGCTCACACAGGCAGCTCTTTCGTTTGATAGGTTTTTGAGGAAAAAAAATTCATACAAAACTTTCATATAACTGGAAAATGTACCCAGTGGCGGATATCCACCCCAGTCTAAAATACTTACTTACTAAGGCTCCCACTAAACTTTCCTGAAAAAAAAAAGAAATCTCCCTACGCGAACTTCCCCACATGACTACAGCCAGGTCCAGGACTAATATTTCTAACGAAAGTCCTAAACACTTATTGTAAATAGCTTGAAAGCAATCTTTCTACCAGTATTTTTTTTTAAATTTTTTTTTTAATAATCAATATATCTTAAACAATTGAGAGATAACTGTAGAGAGAGAGAGTAAATGAATCAACGAAAAAGAAATCTGAAATGTGTATATTTTTCTTGTTTTTGTTAGAAGGGTGGTGGAAAGCGTTGTATTAGGGAAGCGCCAGTTGTTTACCTGCAAGATTTTATATTATATATAAGAAAAAACAGTAAATAACCGTTACAGTGTATTTCCTGGTATAAATGTGGCACACAAATAGGAAAGTTTTCTAGGGAAAAATTATCATATAATATGAAATTATTTAATTAACGATTACTGTTATCTACTACCTTTGTAAATTAATTAATAACACGTCCATAAAAGAAATCACTAATAATTAATCAGTGTTCGAAAATGTTAATTATAACAAACAATAGACATTACGTGTCATAAGTGAATGCACAATGAGTACAGTCGCCCACGCAACTACCTGCTCAACAACAAAGCATAGTAATGGACAAAATTAACTTAACTTGAACAGATTAATGGCAGGATTGTACAGTAGTATAAGACGATAACTGCAAAGTAAAAAGATACTATCTGGCTCCCCCACGACTAAACACAGTTTATGGTACACAACCAATTAAAGATTTTATTAGATTATAAAAACTTTCCCAAATTTTCGTAGTGAAATACGTTACACCCACAATAAAATTCCATTTCGGCGATGAAATGCGAAGTTCCAACATTGAATGACTAAAACTATAGCTATAAACATATAATTTTAACGAGTTAAGAGTTTGACATCGAGCGTATCGTCCAATCGGACGTAACATATTCAAATAGGTTTATTCCACTTATGAACAAACTATAATATATATTAATTTTATTTAAAAAAAAAAGTAAACAAATAAATCTAATAGTTTATTTTAGCGACACACGTCGACCATATTGTATTATGGAGTTCCATTTATAAGATTAAATAAATGCTATGTCCTTAAAATAACGCCTCTTTCTTATGGAATGTACGATACTTATACATAATAAATACTTTTATATTTAATGGTATATACAATAAAAATATAAAATTATTTTTCTGGTTAAAAGGGGTTTAGAAATGCTGTTTCTGAGAAAAAGAAGCGTTATTTCGAATTTTAAGAAAGACCTATTTATGGGAGAATTACATGTTCAACTTTGTTACGAAAATTCATACCTAGTGGTCAACTGTGACCGTTTCGGTAACTTAATGCAACATAAGTCGCTTAAAGAAAGCTACATACTTAGTTAAAGAAAGCTGATAACATACGCTCCAGGCTATTTAGCTACAAAGTGGAACACGCCTTCGACAGTTAGTTGGGCGCTTTGTAAGCACACGTGCTATGTTAACAGTTCACTGACTATTGAAGCAAAGATGATGACGAAATGTAAAGTACACGACAAGACACGAGTGCTCTGAGAGTTCAAATGTAGAGCGTTAACATTACATCACCTCATTTGTTAAATATCTGCAAGTTTTACGGTTACTATGTAATAAAGTAATTATGTAGGAAGTCAATTACTATATAATGAAAGCGCTTCTCAGGCCTAATTAATGAAGACAGGATAATTACCTTTTCATTAATAGTCACAAAATATACATAACTTTACTATAATTTTGATAGTAATTTTGACTCCTGGTACGTCGGCTTTCTTAAGTTTTTACATGGACGAAATCTGAATAAAAGCTTAATCAATATCCATGATTTTTAATCAATACTTTTTTCAGTCATTCTGTTTTAATTAATAAATCTTACTTTAGATCACGTTTATTTCTTATATTTAGATATAATTGTCGTAATTTTCTTTTGGTAGATTTCAATTTCATTATAATGAATTAAAAATTAGTTATGTTTGAAGTTTCTCATTCCATGGTGAATAAAAGTAATACCTCAAATTCAAGTTATGTTATGTTATGATTTCTGTACGTTTTATTTTAAATAAATGAGAAAAATATTATCTCAGTGCCTATTCAGAATCATACAAGTCTCATTATTTACTGAGATTAAAGTTAAGAAATTAGAGCTAACAGCTCGTATAGTTTAAAAGTTCTTTTAAATTTCTAAACAGTTATGAATTACAAAGCAGCCATTTATGTTAAACATTGTCCTACTCGCAAACCCAGACAAGAAATACAATATCAAAGTTAAGTAGCTTTGAGAAATGCTCTATCTTTAGGCATATAGGAATTAAGTGACTTAAGGATGACTAAGTAAAAGTTAGGTCAAAGTTAAAAAGGCATATTTATTATAGATATTTTTTTACGTTTCTCCTTTTATATTTTTCTTAAAACAATTGAAGAGACCATTAGTAATCTCTATTGAATCAATGGTTGTAAAAAAACCTTAAAGGCCATATTAATTTCGCTGAGTCACACCCACCCTCCAATTGTTCACTGCTTACTGAAGAATGTTTTTATCTGGAGGACCTGCGTGCAACATGACTTTTTCATTTTGGTGTTTATTCATATAAAACCTATCATCACATGCATTAGTTCCCTGGCATATAACTATAAAATGCTTACTATGAATGTCACTTTGAAAGTCATGTTGAAGACATGTAGTAAGTTAATACCTTTATGTATCGGACTGTACCTATAGTATGCTGGCATGCGAGTTGTCTAGTGAAATAATAGTTAAAATCATACATGATAACTGGCCGGTTCAAGCGAATTAAAGTAGTCTACTAACCCGTCGATAAGTATTAGTGAGAGTCCAGTGGTATGAAGGCATGTATTGCATGGACATCTAAGGCTTTTGGATTTCAATTGTGGATTAGAATTCATATAGGTACACTAATGATGAAGAAAAACATGGCTTTATAACAGTATAATATAATATTTAATAATAACTAAAATAAATAAAAGGAATGAACTCGAAACAAAGATTTATGTTTTCAATTTTCCACGGAAGGTTAATCTCCGAATGAGAATTAAAAAAGTATTTTTGTAAGTATCAAAAAACTTGAGCCTCTCTCGAGCTTACGAAGACTGACTGAGATGAATGACTGGGATAATTGAAGCACACGTTTGAAAATTAAAACTGTTTTTCTAAACAATTTTAGTAGTAAACAAAATCTAAATACGTCTTAAACCAAAGATTTAAACAACAAAATAAAACAATAAAAAAATTCCTATTATGTATAAAGAATAATTTGATATAGCCTTTATAGACAACATCAAGGAATTATGGCCAAGGACTAATTCTTTTAAAGTTTTACTATTTATCTAAAAATACTGATAAAGAATAGTTTATGAAATATGATTGCTGTTCAAAACTATAAAATATTTAGTTTATCAGAATCTCTTTCTTCAGCGCCACCTAGTTCAATATCTATGAACTTTATGATTTGAGACTACAGACGTGCTAGTGCTACAACACATACAAACTGGAAACGGTTTAACATTTGAACCACTGATATATTTGAACGCCCCAATAATCAGCTTAGCTTAAAATAATTTAATTAATTTTAGATATATATTTTTTATTTACTTAAATGTATAGCAATAATAAATTGATATTTATTTATATATCTAAATTTTTCATTCAGTAATAATTATATATAAGTATACAATTATACTTCTTTCAGGATAACTGACATTTGTCTTTTTTTATGTTAAAGTAGTCACACAGACAGACAGGCTGAAGGTCCACTTGATGGCTACAGTCGCCTATAACACAAGCATCATTACAGATGCTGCAAGCGCGCTGCCGACTAGAACAGATTTAGCTATCGTTTGGTGTAATTATTTAATTTATTTTAACTAAAAGATACAAATTTAAACATAAAAACTTAAAAACTAATTATTTTCAAAAAATACTTATAAATAATTTAATCCTATTAAGCCTTTGGTAGACGGAAAAGTGGCCAGAATGCTGGCGGCATTGCCCCGTTGAATGCATATGCTTATCTTCTGGGCAAAGTAAGAGCCAGCATTCTTGTCACCCGACGCCTCTACCAACCGTTTTGCCAGCTCCTTGTAAAGTAGCAATTAAATTTGGTGTAATTAAATTTTGGATGTAGATGATTGTTATGTAGCTGCAGAATCAAACTTTATCCCCCGATAGTTATCTGAATTGCCTCCTACTGTGGAAGCAAATTTAGAAACGTATTCTCGCCAAAAGAAGAAATATTTCGAATAATAAAAGTTTACATACTGGGTTAACGAAGCAAAGTTTCAATAATATAGGTACTGTAACAGGAGGAGTGAAAGGAGCCGACACACGAACGTTATTTGTTTTACGACCGTCGCCAATTTAAACTTAAGTGCGAATGTGGTTATTAAATCTTAAAGCATTTTTATGGCGTTAATAAAACAAATTAAAATGAGTTTTCATCCCGCAAATTCATTAAAGTATCAACTAACTTAAGATAATGTTGTAATTATGTGATACAGATACGAAACATTTATTGTTTGTGTAAAGAGTTTTAATGTCTCTTTTTATTTATGTTTTTATCTGTAACATTTGGACCTACACAGTAGGTCCTCTGTAGAAGCTACTGTGTACCCATCAGAGCCTCACAAGCAACACAGGCTAACTGTAGGATAGTTTTATTTTAGGATGAAACTTAGTAGTTAAGATCTATGTAGTTAATGGCGTTCAATTAATAATGTCCCCAAAAACCTCATTTTTAATTATATTAATGTATTTTTTAAATTACAAATATTAAAAAAAAAACAATACCTATGTCATGTCACACTAATTTATTCATTAACACATCTCATTACATAAATTCAAAAATCGTCTCGACCAAAGGTGTTGTCTCGACTCGACCGACTGTTACAAAACCTACACCATAAAATATCCTTTTAAACGGACAAGCGGCGATAAATTGTCCTTAATAACAGAAATATTTTATTAGGTAATGGCCTTTAAAAAGGTGCGCCCCGCTTTTCAATTTTTACGACATAAGTATTTCGTTTTAAAAAAATCTTGCCCTTTGGTGTGAGCGATCCGATCTACAGTTTGTGTCAGAAAAAGGATATACCAGCTATCATCCTAGCGGGTAGGGTGCCAGTAGTATTTTTTTTTTTTTTTTAATAAAACCGGCTTAATTTTTGGGATCCGTAGTGGAATGTTACGTTGGAATACGGTTACAATCTTTTGTATTTAAGTATTTAGAACGAAAATTAAAACTTGTTCAATAAAGTTAACTTTCAAAATAGCTTCATTGAGTTCGTTACCAAATAATGAAATTTAACTAAGTATTCAATACACACTAGCCCGCGTATTCATCCGCGTTGTAAAATGAAAAAAAAAATTAGAGAAAATATCTGACATCTTTATCGCTGTGACGACGGCGGTGGCGCCTCAACGGCAATAGTGACGCCCAATTTTTTATATATTTACATAATACCTCAGAAATTTAACATTTTTCCAGAATAAAAAGTATCCTATATGTTAAACCTGGTAATGAACTATCTGTATGCCAAATTTCATTTAAATCTGTTAATACGTTTTGGGTGAAAGAGTAACAAACTTTTGTGAGGATGGCCTCACAAACTAAAAAATAAAAAAATAAAATAAAACAACTTTAAAAATAAAAATAAAATAAAAAAACAAAAAATAAACAAAATAAATTTCATTTTCTAAACAAAAGAAATTTATTTTATGAAAAGGGTAGGAATTGTTTCGACTTTTTATTATTATTCTACGGAACCTTTAAAATATTGACGCGGTTCTATCTGCATTATATTTGTTCTTAATAATCCCGAAATGACAGATGAAGATGACCGGAGTAGCCATGACGTCGCATTACAGCCTTTTGATATGCATAGATTTTTATCAAAATGCTCGATGTTAAATTGGAGGTAGTTTGTTATGACAGATTTTAAAAAATGTGGTTATTTTGTTTGTATTAAAATCATCTTAGAATGTTTGATTTTATAACAAAGAAGCGAAGTTCATGCCTAAGGCGAACCTATGTTCCCTGCATGAGTTATCCCATGTTCTGAGTTTCATTTTTATTTTCATAACCCGATTTGACCTATGGTTAATGTATCAAAGAGGTTGCAGCAAAGATTATATCAAGTCTGATACAGATCTAGCTTATCGATGTTACTATCAAATGCATCTAAACTATTTATAGTTTGCATGTTTGTATTTTGATTTGAAAAATATAATTCGCCACAAAATCTAGTTCAAAGTACTTAATTACTTGTATTTTTTTAGAAATCAATTAGCGTTCAGCGTTTTTTAGAGTTCAATTAGTTTCAGCGTTGGAAATTTTTTAGAATTTTCCAACGCTGAAAGAGGATGTTATAGTTTGACGTGTGTGTGTCTGTATGTGTGTAATGTGTCTTGAATCCACTTCCAAACGGATGGGCCGATTTTAACCGGTTTTTTTTGTTTAAAAGCTGACGTGATCGAGATGAGATGATTCTTAGTTAATAGTTTATGAAGATCTGTTCAGACGTTTGAAGATCCTCGGCCCATTCCCTACTTAAAGAAGGGTTTGCACTAACTTGCACAGGTTTGAATATGGTATACTGTTACTTCGGTGGCATTTCCGTGACATGGAACCTTGATCTAATGCTACAGGATGGGCATTAGATCAAGGTTGGGTTGGGCTCAATAGAAAGTCGGGGGCTAGTTTATAATTTTAATTACAGCTTTAGGAAATGATACCTATACAATTTCTCTGAAATAAAAAAAAAGGATAGCTCTCTATTTAAAAGTATGTTAGTGATATATAGCTTTAAAGTTACGAGTATTCATAACTCCCAAAGTTGAATAATCAATACTAATAATAAATCTGTAAGGGTCGGTCATGGAGTAAGACATGGAGTTTAGAATTTTTTTCTGTATGTATGTTCCTCCATAACTCTGAAACGAATTAACTGATTTTCATGAAACTTGGTAGATAAACATTTGGACGTACTGGACACAGGATAGGCTACTTAATATTTTTCAACGCGGACGAAGACGTGGGCACCAGCTAGTAATTAATAATTTTCGTATATGTTAATTTACTCAGCGAGTGTGAGTAAAAATTTATACATTAATATTAACATAATGTAGTAGCTGCAAGTATAATTCAAATACCTTCAACAAATATTAATTAGATATTAATATTGGTTTATTTGTTAAAAACAATCCGTAGAATGCTGAATTATTGTTAGAAAAATGCTAACACAACGTGCTAAGATGAACAATATAAAAAGCAGTGCCTAAGTATAGCCTAAATTTAAAAACGTTAAAATACTCTGTTAAGTTTTTTCATATTTCAAAGATAATATAAAAACTACCATTAATTATTTTATAAGTTCATCAATCAATTTAAGCATTACAATTGGATGTGAGGATCCGAGAGCAGATGTGAAGATCAAAAGTTTTTAATAAAAAATAAAGTTCTTTATAAACAAACAAGGTGTTAATACAAAGATCGGTATCGAAAATAACTTCGCCCCATCCTTATAAAATATTGATATTTAATAGTCACATCACAACCAGTGTAATGCAGGCAGCCCCCAACAGTATAGCTTACGCATACCAGATTACTACATAAAGTATTCTCTTTGCCTGACACTTCAAAGAACATCCAACCTTATTACACTAATGTTAGAGATTTAGATTGACTCCTACTGATCGTGCAGGTGGCACTGAATGGCAACGCATCGGTTTTATCTTAACTATCATATCTCTCTACATTATAATAAACTTTTACTTTCACGAGTCAACGAGTGACACCCGATAAAAGACAAATTGATTGATAGGTATAAGAATAGGTATAATAATAATATGTATATATACATATATCTCAACTGTGAATATATATATTTTTCATCTTGTTTTAATCATGTCAATCAATGAAATATCTTTGAAATATTTGTTTACGAAGGTGTCGCGTTACCAAGAATAAGTAAGTAAGACCAAGAATTAAAAAGAGGTGTCAACACCTTTAACTCTTTGGCAAAAAAACGGGCAAGTAAATTTAATATAACAGTATTTTATTAAGTTGTCTTATAAATATAACAAGTAGGGTATCTGATGATATTAATAAGATACAAACTTATACAAAGCAAATTGCTTAAAATTACTCGCGCAGTCAGCACAGAACTTTGGCCCCGAGGCTAAAATGCCCGCCGTAATGAACTCATTTCATTGCAGACCGTTGGAAATTATAATATTAAATTTGATACAAAATAAGAACAAACAATGCAACGCGGTTAATAACAATTGAACAGTTGCTATTTGACCCAAAAATGAAATTGTTTTGACTCACCTCTCAAACAAGTTTTAACATGTTTGGCTACAATAGAATTAACCATACAGCTATGACATTTACGACCTGTTTATTAATTACGACTTATTGTTTCGACGTATTATTTTTCCAGTTTCCAATGTAAATTAAGATATTTTACATGCAGTATAAGTTTTGGTAAAATTCCAAAAAATACAATAAAATAGATTACAGATATTTAAAGGTGATTCGTTAAGAACAAAAAAAAAACAATAATAATACACAACCAGGAATCGAACCCGGTTAAGTCTCTTAAAATAAAATTAAAATTATTAACATACTTCATAGTGTAAGGAATAAACACATTTCTCTGTGGACCCTTCTATAAATAATAAACAGAAATATCTGCAATTTAAATAATTGGCAAAATATTAATATCATAACAGTTCATTGTAATAAATTAATTATTTGAAAAGGTCACTGTCAACTTTAATAAGAGATTAACCTTTTATTTTTTGATTAGTCGTAATGAGGAAGAGTTTGCATATAGTGTATGGTAGGTATGGGTTGTTAAAGTAACATAATAAGAAACAAGCATTTTACCATTAAATATTAAGGAATAATAAGGAAATAACAACATATTAAGGATGTGTTTTTGTCTCACTGTAGTTGCAACAATATTTTTCAAACAGTTATTAATTATAGATAATTTTACAAAAATACTAGATACTTGGTAAACAGAGAAACCATTACAATAAAATTGTGTGTGTTTTACAAGCAACTGGTGCAGTTCATAAGCAACTTGTTTCATAACAAAATAATACGTTTGCTCACCAACATTTGGAAACAACGTATAATTTTCATGCATTCACTAGGGAAACGTGGTGATTATCATCTATGAAGTATCATTGCGTAAAGCTCACTACTCAATGGGCTTGATCACGTCATTTTTGGGCGACGAACTAGTCAGATGAGGAGAGTTTCTTACACGAACTTGAGTTTATTACTTAAATAGCTCATTACAAAGTATTGTATATTTACTTAGATACATTAAAACTATAATAAAATTCTAAATGCTAAAGTTACTCGTCTGTTTTTGAAGTTTTCATGGCTGTAGGTACTAGAGAATAAATAACTATTTAAAAAAAGATGATTTGGTCATCCAATTCATGAAAAGATAAATAACCCTTGTAACTAAATTACGTGTATGTTTCTTTCTTATTTATATTATTTATATATGATATTTTTTTAATTCATAACAATTTAAACAGATTATTTAACAAGCGCGAACAAGTTTTTAAATTCGATGTCTAAATATTAAAAATATTACATACATATTTCGTTTTATTTATTATAATTTTTTGTGTAAAATACAACAAATAAACGTATGCGATAATGTATGGAATCAAAAATACTAAACAATAACAGTGCTACAGATTTTACTTGAAAGTGAAAATATATTAAAATAATGCGATATCAAAAAACAACTTTTTGATCGACAGGTCGTAAATCGGAACGTAAATCGTTTTAAAATTGTTTACGATAATGTTTTTACCTGGTCCATGTCGATATATATATCGATATATCGATTATACTTGGATGATAAATTCATTGACAAGATCAAGGCTAACATAGGTCAAGTTTCCGATCTGTTGCTTTACAAAAAACGTAGGTATTGAAATGAATCTTTGTTTCAGCAACTGTGTTACGACACTTTTATTTTAATATAAATTAGACATCTATTTTGGAGACTAATTAATTATTTCCTTAGAGACTAGAAAAGAAGACATAGTACGAAGATTCTGCAAATATTCCAAACCGCTTTTAAAAAAATCGTTATTGGCACCTAATTTTGGGATAATTTTCAATATTTTCTTAACCGGCACCAATATCTTTAATCACTTTTTACAAACAAAAAATCTTAAAATTACTTATATAAAATTATTTATGCAGAATTTTATTATTATTTATTATGTAAAATCGCTAATATTGACGAAGTTGACGATTTTCTGTTCGAGCGTGCTTGCATTGTCGTCCTTTTACTCAATGTTCTTGTTCACTTTGCTTCTTGAAGCTTACTATGTACTTACAACAGACAGGATTATAACCTTAGATTGACGGGCTTACACTGCAAACTCTGGATAAAATAAAAGTGGCAGAAAAAAAGGTAACAATTGGCAGGAAAAGATAATCATGGGCAAATGACAATCGAGAAATGAGCTCAGGATGAGCAGCGCGCTCACTCCTGCCGGAATAATATTATATCGTAATTTTACGATTATTGCCTGCAAGGCGGTGGAAACTGCCGTCAAACATGCCGCCAACTATTTAAAAGTTATACCAATTACACCAATTATGTAACAAATCTTAATTTACGAACCTTAAAATATGATTGTATTTAAAAGTAAAATTTTCAACATAATTTGCATTTCAGACTAAGCAATCATTACTCATACGAGGATGATATTTAAAAAAATATTAACAGAGGAGGATGAAGCAATTAGTGAAGATTTTACCCGACCAGCAAATGAAGGGTTGTAAGGAAAAAAAAACTTGCGTTTCGTTCCAACGGCCACCAACACAGAGTGGGTGGATTCCAATTGTCAATCATAGTGGCTTTGCCAGCAGGTTGTGATCCCTGTAATAGACTTGCTTATACACGTATGTTGCGCCTTTAGTTTGAAAGCCTCTTTTTATGCATAATTTGTCTGCGCAAAAGTTTTGCGCCAAGTTCATTATCTATTCTTTTGTTCATTAATATTTTCTTACTTACAATTTAATAATTTATCCTACTAATATAATAAATGCGAAAGTATGTATGTATGTTTGGATCACGCAAAAACGGCTAAAAGGATTTGGATGAAATCTGCAACACATATTAACATATAGGATACTTTTTATCCTGAAAAATGTTAACATACATACGGTTGAAAAAACTGCTGTCGTTTCACAAAACGGTATTTACCCTTGAATTGGTTTGAATTGGTTAAAAATTTAGCATATATCAGTTATTGAAGAAGATTAATATAAAAATAAAACTTCGAACCCAACCCTACTCCGGTCCACGTCAAGAGCCCAACTTTAACCCTCATACAATAGTTTTTATGGTATAAACCGGGTCGTGGCCCGATAGACCGATAGTTAAAAGGTTGTGGAACAATCGAGTGCGCCTCGTGAGAACACTGGCCGGCCACTTGAACTTAATGCACAACACTAAAGTAAGGACGCTTTCAACAAATACGTTGATGTGGCATCACGAATGTCTGTTTGTTTATCTCGATACATAAACAGCATTACTAGCAGACGAAGCAAAATAACTTAGTACTTATTCTAATTTTCGAAAATCACCTTTCTTGTTCTAAAAAGAAATTTACAATATTTCGTCAGAACGATTTTGTGTATGCGTGTGTACTGAATTGAATATATTTTGAATTAATTGATGATAGGAAATCATTTTAAGAGATGTCATTACTTTAAATTTTAAAAATAATTATCCCAACATACTACTTCAATCTATCGATGAGACCCTATCGTGAAAAGCAAAGTGATAACTCTACAAATTCTCAAGCAGAATCTCACGGCACACAAATAAAATAAATACATGGGTCACTTCTTAATCGTGTAATTATTTCCTTTGAAAAAAATTATAAATAAGTAGTGGACACACTTAGTAGGTATTATAATTAGTGAAAAAATAATATTTAGCGTTCATTTTAATCAATTTTGCATTTTTTTTATACTAATTCAACTTATTATGCACCTTTTAATAGTATATGTGCTGGCTGAATACCAGCAAGAAACTATTCTCTTTTACGTTATAGAAAGAAACGAATGCAGACCTATCAGAACGGTTCCCCTACACGAGGTCGGCCCGGTTCGATATCTCTTGAACTTGGAATGTCAGCGCGATTTGATACGACGCGTCACTTGTGACAAGCCGCTTCCTTTACGTTAACTGTTATTAAATTATGTAATAACAATCCATTCGTTCCGTAGACTTCATGCTGCAGCTTAGCTTTTGATATTTGTTTATTTATTGTTTTTTTTTCTAATCATTCTAAACTGTATGCTCATAAACACTTGTGAATTTGACCTTAAAATTCAAATTTTAATAGGCAACGAAGGTAATACTTAAAACTAGACATGTACAAAAATTTTGAATATAAAATAATAATTTAATGAAAGTTGTAAATAATATTACTTCACACTCATATTATAAAGAGACAAGTTTTGTATGTTTGTAATGAATAAACTAAAATTTTAAAAATTCTTTCACCTATAGAAAGCTATTTTAGCAGCGAATAACATATTTTTTAAGTTACGCGTTATAAGCGCACACGCCGCTTACTTACGTTGGAAAAACAACAACAAACTTGCTGACAGTGGTTTGACAGTGGTCTTCTGTATGAAGATGCTCACTGACGCCAGACGATGGTTGCTACCTAGGTATATCATGACGCAATCTGGCTGCAATGAGTCAATTGATTGTATTAATGAGCTAACATTAAGTTGTATGCGTGTCTACCGGAGCTATCACTTATGACGTTAAGCTTCTAATAGACACGGTCATTATTGTGTCAAATGTATCGTGCCTGCTTAATCGCCAAGGTATGCATAAATATCATTTTTTTTGTGTTAAATATCATTCGCGTTCGATAAATGTAAGTTTACAACATTATCTTTATAAAATCTTATAATTAACGCATGTCATGCATGACATTTTAGTATTGCCAATTGCCAACCAATAAAAATGTTATTTTCACAAACGGACTAAGTAATTATGAACATTACGTACTGATCCAACGGAAGATAATTTTAAAAACTGATCAATGTAGTCGTTAAAATTAACAGCAGACATTCAACTGTCCGAATATTATTGATGGACGTCGCAGAAAAAGCAAAAAACAATTCCGTAAGGCACAATGCATTGAACCTGCAATAAAAATTATTAATACCCATTCAAACGAAGAATTTGAACGGCCGTAGCCCGTATCGGTGGTAAATTGGTCTCAGAACGCATGAAAATACAAGCTAAAATTTGTTGGTTCTGTCCGTTTAAATAAAGACTTCGAGTGGAATTTAATATTCGTATTCGAGTCGAGACCGCGGGCTGAGTGGGAGTGGCTTGGTTGTTCATGCCTCACCGGAAAGATTTATATTACATGCATTTTCGTATGCTAGTGATCTGAAATTGTCGAGCGTGGTCGCACAAGGGCCGGTAAGTATCGACGACGGGGCATTGTGGCCCACGCCCATACGTTCTTAACGACTATTCAATACGCTTTGAATGAATGAACGATTGCTCTTTGATATAAAAATTCGCGAGGACAACTCTCGTTGCGGTAAAAAAAGATTGTAAAGCGATCCCTCTAGCTGTTTTATTCTTAAGTTTTTGCAAGGGACCGCCACACATTGTGAAACCCTCACCGATGTTCGTGAGAATTGGTTATAATTTAATTAAAGACCAGCGAAGCACGTGTTTATTTGTATTTTTTATTATGAAAAATGGTAGGCAGGTTGATGATCTATCTATATGATCGTCTGTTTACACCTACAAATAACACTAGAAAGCAAGTGCGCGGTGTTGCTAACTTACAAAGGGTAAAAGAGGTTCTGAACAAGAGGATAGGAATAAAAAGGAAGTTTAAGTGTCATTTGGTGTCAATATTTTAGATTAGATAAGTAAAACAGAAATACAGCTCAAATAAAAAACTGATGATACGATAGTTTTCTTTGGATTTAACTTAAAAAAAGACTCAACCCTTTCGTTGTCGGATTGTTGCTTCGCTCGACGCAGACAAAAAAACAATTGTGGATGTGACCCATTGTGTGTTTAAAACTAAGTCAGTTTTTAGGAAGTTTCTGCTTGAACAATAACGCATTTTAATAAATTTCATTAAGATTGACAGCGCTGATTACGTAACCCTTCCTTTTCTATGGAACATTTCTTGGTTTTGTAATAAAAGTGAAACCGAACACGTACCTTGTATAAACTGGTTTGACTTAAAAAATTTAAAAAAACATATTTCCAATTAAAACGAAAGTCAAAGTCCGCAAAAACTATACTTACTTGATTCTTAAAATCACCAAATTTTATCTACTTTTAACAAATTTAATTAGTATATTAAATTCTAATATAATTAATTAATTTTCTACAACTAATCCTACATCCTTAGTGTTGTTGGACAGGACACATCCCAATCTTTTACATAAAAAAGAAACTGTATTTACCACTTTAAATTTCTTTTTAAATTTAATATTTTAAACTATTTTTTTAAACTTGAAACTGATTATTAATATTGTTAGCATAACTGATCACAACCAAAGCATTGGTGAGACGAACTTCACAGGACTGTCAAACATTATTTGGGAAATTGTAAAAAAAAAAACACATTTGAATTCATTACAAACTCACAAGTTTTATGAAATCAAAGGACACATGCTGATAACTTAATTTTGACAGTTTAGATGGGGTCTAACGAAAGTTAAAGAGCAGAAACAAAGCCTTTGTTGTTGCAAGGAAAATTATGTCTTGAAACGTCTTTACACAAAATTTGCAGCAATTGTTTATAAAAGTCCAGGGGTAGATTAAACCGGCTCAGTGAATAACAAAAGTGTTGCGGCGTTTAAAAGAGGATTAAACAAGGAGGTAGCCGTATCATCCGCTAAGAGCTCTTAAGTTTATGGAAAGTATGGCGACCGGCTTAAGACGTTTAACCATGACTTCCCTTTAAAAGGGTTGCGCTTTTTGTTAAACCACTCTTTTAAGAGTATTAAGTCGATCGCGCGCCAATGTGATATTAAACTATCGGCTTTTTAAAAGTCGACCTTAACATCTTCGTGGGGGTTCCAAACGATTTACAAATTTTGGTATAATTCCTTTGTTCTGCTTTATTAGTGGCCTTCATTATTGTAATTAATTGTATTTATATTGCACAAGAAACTGATCAATTAAGAGTTACTAGAAATACTAAATGTCCGAGAATACTAACAATTTTCGAAGACATTTGAAATTCTGTCAATCTGAAATGGTGGACGTAAGGTCTTAAAACTTAAAGCCCATGCCCCTAATCGCTGGAGAAAAGGGAAAAACTGCGAAACTGCGAGCAAATCTATAGACGATTGATTAGAGATCAATAAGCTAAAAACTAGAATTAAGGAAGTTTGCATATTATAATACTATTACATAATACTGGCCGGTGACAATAGTATACTTAAATACTATTGTCAAAATCAATCTTTTTCGGACCAGACGTTTTGAAAACTATTTCATAATACCCACTGCCAAGGATTGGTGTAGCTCGCTCCATCAATGGCTTCGTTTTTGCTACGTACGCGACGAAATGCTGGCCAAGAGCAAACCAATTTTTAATAAGAAAAAATACTTACATAGATCACTGATCAATGTAAGTAATACATAGAACTTTATAGAGCTACTAAATTCTAAGAATCTTCTCACTGACGATAAAACTTATAAAAATAACAATAATAATTCAAAATCATCAATTTTAAAAACGAATAGTTTAAAATTTTTGTATTTACTATAGGGACAGGGGTCCCGTCAGGGGCATTTATCATTTTTGCTATTAAATGATACAATACTTTGAACCCCCGAAGGAGTCGATGGGTCCATCACAATAGCAAATGATACCTCGGGGCGCAGACTGAATGCGCCTTAATTAACTCTCCGCCACTTAAAGGAATAATGATCTCCTGACTTGTTTATTTTATATTGTAACGAGTTGTATTTATATACTTAATTACATACTTATTAATTGAATATCACTGCAAGCTGTTTATTGTAAATTAAATGCATTTAAAATTGCTTTTATCACTACATATTGAAAAGTATAATATACTATTTATAAAAGTTAAATAAAACATCTGGTAATTTAAAAAAATCACCGGTAAAGAGGAGCCAGCTCTCGATGGGTTGATTTCTGAGGTTTTGCTTGACTCAAGGAAAGGTCTCCAGTATGTTTTTTCCTATTGAACGAAAATACATTCAAAAAATGTATTTCAAACACACATAAATTCAACACAAACACAAAATATACGATATTTGTAATAATAGTATTGAATAACCTATTTTTACTTATAACTTCTAACAAACTCCGTGTATAAAATAAAGAATAAAATATTCTATAAACCAACTTACTACAATCTTACTATAGAATATATTTTCCGTTTAATATTGGGCCAGTGAGGCAGGTGCAGAAACAGGTGAGTGGTGTATTTTTTAAGGTCATATTCCCAAAAATATGGTATCATCATTATGTAAGTTTGTTTAAGTTCCGTCACGCTATATGTGAACATAAACCATCTAAAATGTATTGTTCAAGGCCCAAGGCGGCGTTTTAGCTGACGTCATTTAATTGTCCGATTTTAGATTAGGTTTTTTGTGTCGAGGGATGCGCTCTCGTGAAATTCTTTGTTAATATTATGTTTGCTTTCGGCCCTCAAAGGTTCGGCGCGGATAAAAGCGATAATTATTTTATTCCGAGGGAGTTCCTTGTTTGTTTCTCTAATAGCCACTTTAATGGAAGTCTAAGAGGTTGTATTGAAACAACAATGCGAGTAGAATGAATAAATTAAGGGAATTTCAACTATTTTTATATTAGTATTTATTTTATAGAATAAAGTAGAACATTGTATATATATATATATATATATATATATATATATATATATATATATATATATATATTTATTGTATATTTTTAAAGCCTTGCCATTTTTTAAATGACATGTGATAGACAGGCATACTTACGGATAGCAAGCCAATTTAATTTTCCCAATTCTAAATTCAACAACACGGACCGTTTGTAAAACTTTTAGTCATACTATTAGGGGTTAAAGTATGAAATTGCCGATTTGTACTGAAAAATAAAAATTCGTTTTTTTTTAATTTAACATATTTATTTAATCAAAATAATTACCATTATTATCTATACATTGCTGCCATCTAATAGGAAGCTCGTTTATGCCTTTGCGATAGAACTCTGGTGATCTAGATTCGACAAACTGTGTGAAAGCATTTTGCACTGCCTCCTGAGAAGAAAACTTTTTATCACGCAGAAAATTGTCCAAATCACGAAAAAAATGGTAGTCCGTTGGAGCAAGGTCTGGCGAATACGGAGGGTGAAGAATGGTTTCTAATTGCAGTTCCTGTAGAGTTAAAACGGTTTCTCGTGCTGTATGAGGTCTCGCGTTATCATGGAGCAATAATGGTGAGGATCGATTCATAAGTCGGGGCTGTTTCACTGCTAGTTTCGCTATCATTGTTCGAAGTTCGGCGCAGTAGACATCTGCCGTTATTGCTTGACCAGATCGGAGAAAGCTATAGTGAATAACACCACGCTGAGACCACCAAACAGTTACCATTACCTTTTTATTGGTAAGCTTTGCTTTAGGACACTGTTGCGGCGTTTGACCTGGGGTCAGCCATTGCATTTTCCGCTTACGATTATCGTAAAGAATCCATTTTTCATCACATGTCACAATTCGATCCAATATTCCTTCATTTCTGTATCGATTCAACAAGGCAACGCAAGTTTCAACACGCGTTTCTTTCTGCAGATCAGTCAAATCATGAGGCACCCATTTTTCATATTTTTTTATTTTATTGATTTGACGCAAATGAGTCAATATTGTTGGTAAGGTAACGTTAAACCATGCCGCTAATTCCTGGGTAGTTTGGCTCGGATCGGCTTCCACCATCTCTTTCAAATCATTGTTATTCACCTGTGTGGGCGGTCTTCCACGTGGTTCGTTCTTCAAGTCGAAGTTTCCATCACGAAAGCGTTTAAACCAAAATCGCACAGTGCGTTCATTAGCAGTCCCCTCTCCAAACGCAACATTAATATTGCGAGCTGTTTCTGCCGCGTTAGTTCCGCGTCGGAACTCGTATTCAAAAATCACACGAATTTTCGAAGTATCCATCTTTATTGTCTAAGCTGAATAAAAAAAACAACTGAAAGTTGATAATCGAATGTTGCACATTTTTTAAAAGAAGAACTACATAGGTACCGTATGAAAAAAGTTTCACTCAAAAATCTCAAACCATGAAGGTTCTATGTCAATTCGAAGTACCTATTACAATAAAACGGCAATTTCATACTTTAACCCCTATTATTAGGCGCTGTCCTAATTGGCCACGATCGTGCGATGCCCATCGGACGATGGTTTTTTTTCCCGTGTTTTTTTACAATGTACATTGTCGACAAGTTCTAAAAAAATATAGTATAATACGCACTCCCTCGGCTTGCTCCTCGCAATCCGTCGCCATTTTGTGTTGAGTTGTCATTGTATGCGTAAAACGAAATCACCATCGTACGATGGGATCGTACGATTCTGGCCAATTAGGACGCCCCCTTAGAAAGTGTAAAGGGTAGACAAAAAAGGAGTAAGTACCTACGAAAAATAAATTCTGGCAACCCTTACTCATGCACCGAAAAAACGTGCTGTTATTTCAAGGCATCATTCTCTAAAAGAGTGGTTTTTACTTCTAGACAGGCGCCCAGTTTGTGTCTACATTGTTCAGTCAAACTCAAGTTAATTTTATATCATATAACAATGTTTCGTTAAAACTTGTTATTTTAGCACAATATGATGGGAATCTTTTCCCTTTTTAGGCTTAGTTTTCTTAATGATCAATAGAAATTTAAATTGATCAGAGTTTTACAAAACTATTTAGTATGTAGACAAGCTTACAGAATCGTTTAACCTCTGTTGTTGCCGATTTCAACTAGGTCACAATTCAGACCAAAAGTGTTTTATTTCTCGTTTTAGTCGTCCCCTCGCTTCGCATGACCTCATTCAGCTACGTCTCCACGAGATCCTCTTTGAGCTGTACAGATCACTTTGTGACAACACAACACACTTCTCTGCTCACAATGTTCAAACAAATAAACGTTTTGTTTCAAGTAGTATTTCAAGATTTGGTCTATTTTTTTTCCATCCAACATTTTATACACAGACTCACATACATACTTATAATATTAATATTAATTGTAAGTATGTTACTTTCTAATAATAATAATTCAGTATTTAAATATCTATTAATAAATATATAGCTATATCTAAGCTATATCTAATTAACAAATGACTATACTAGAAACGTTTTAGACATATTATATGTGCACATTTATAATACACATTTTTAAAAATATAAGTAACTTGTTAATGAAATTATTCTTTGGATACACATATTTATGCACTTGACTCTATAAAATATCTAATTAATCTCTTCATTCTAATGAATAAATGTGTTCACCTTCATTATTTATTCGCATTCAATACCTATGTAGAATTAATACAATAGTAAATTAATATACTTAGCGCATTTCCTATCGAACTATGTTAAAGTAGCGTGACATGTGCATTGCTTTGCATTAAAGTACATGTCAGTGTTATTGTACGGCATTGTAAGCAATGACTTAAATAATAATCAATCTTAAAAATTATTTTTAAATGTAATAATTCTTTTCCCCTTACCTTAAGTTCTAATTTTGCTTGTGTTTAGAAAATGGTGAGTGCAAATATAAGTTTGCAGACATAGAGCAGTCGCATTGTGCCGCATCGATATGTATGCACATTTAAATACGGTCATCTATGTCGGTGACCGTATGGGACCTCGAAGTTTTAATATTGGAATCCTGGTAACTTTATTATAGTAAAATGTGGAATTTAAATATACCTTTACCTGAATAGTTACAGATTTTTCCGTTTTTCCTTCGTGTTTTTGAAATAATTTTCCCTTTTTTATTTGTTGCCAGTAATGACATTTAGTGATAAAAAAAGAGTAATTTCCCCCGACCAAAAGAAATAGAACATAAGTCAGGTTTTAGTCAGTAAAAATGTCACTAAAATCTGACTTAGGTTTTAGTTACGTAGGTATTATAATGTAAATAATAGGCCTGGGCTTCATCATGTTAAGTTTCTGACCAAATGTAAAGGAACCAAAATTATTGCAGAAACTTTTGCACAACATTTCTGCTGAAACTTTTTAAATAGAAACAGTTCAGTAGCCAATATTGGTTTACAGTCTATGGTTCAGTTACATCTGCACTTAAAATTGGGATATCATTGATGATGAATATTATTCAAAACATTAATCTTACAACCCTAATGTACATTTAACAGTAAAAATAAAGTGTTCTTTAAAGTACCTACTTGAACTACTTTGTTTAGAAGCAAATGCAATAAGTCAAAAGATCAATAAAATAATTATGATAGTAGCTATAGTTGACTGTTGAGGCAGACGAGCCTTTGCGTGCCTCGTATATTACCTTGGTCGCATGTGGTTATTGCGATCGATAAATGAAGCGTAATTTGTTTTTATGGCGCTGCAAAAACAAAGTGGATTGACCCGGTGCCGTCGTTCCTGCTGTGAAGGGATCGCGTGTGAAGTTACGGATGATGGTATTAGCCAGAAGATTTAGCAAGAGCGATGGCGGACATAAAAATTATGGTAAAATCTCAAAAGTCTGTTAGAAATTAATATTCTTTCAATACTGAGCAGGACCTATCTTATTTTATATCATAGAAATAAAAAGTACCATAATAGGTTGACTTTAATCATATAAGTACTATAATAAAAAAAATTGGGGTAATTTTTATTTAATTTTTCACTTATATTTTGAAATCGATGCCCGTAAAAAAATATTGAAAAAATTGAAGTAGTCAATAATAAACATCGCAATTCAAGAGCACGACCGATATTTTTTTAACATTATCTATATTATATGAATAAAAATTAATCACTAAATGTGTTGCTAACCGTAAAACTAAAGAACCGCTGGACCCATACGGCATTTTTCTTTTCAAATATTCGATGAAGTCCAAAAAATTGAAAAATATACTAGGAAATTCGCGAATTCGGCTGCAGGTCGCTTGTTACCGATAAAAACCTTCAATACACTCGCATTTAACTAAACTTATGTCACCGCCTCTTTTTAGGTCCTTAGCTGTTACTCCGTCCTCCCATTTTAGAAATGCATGTTCACAACTATACCAATATGGTTAGGTTTATTTTGGTTAATGCGACTACAATCAGTTGGATGATCGAAGCGTATAATGTTTTAATAAAAGTATAATTATTAAATTCCGTTCTCCGCTTATGGCACAGTGACGCTTACTTTAACCGTCCAATCAGGTGTACTGATGCACGCAGTCAGATGGACAAGCGAAGATTCACCGAAGTCTAACTCACTGGCAATGCGTTTTTATAACTTTTTGTTTTTATTAGAAAAGATAGGATTTTATGAGGGAAAGGCTTTATCCTGGTTAGAACATTTTTTGCCTTAATCACTCGTAGCTTTCCATAATATAAATTATATATGTGATGACAAAATTGGGATATTGTGGATAACAAAATTTTAATAACAATAAGAGATTAATATAATAGGATTAGATATCAATGCTTATGAAATAAAAGATTTTTTTTGGATCTGTGACCCAAGCCTTAGATTTTATGCCACAATAAAAGTATTTTAGCAAATCAATATGGCGTAACGTAACGTAACAGATGAAATAAGAGTTACGTAACAGTCACAAATTATTTATTTTTGATAATATTTGCTATTGCTATTATATTTATCGACATTATTTTAAGTTACTTAGTTCATTTAGGGCCTCTTTCACCAACTATATGTAAAGTGTTGATTAGTTACTTTTAGATATAATTTTATGTTTTATTAAATTATGCACTCGGTTTAGTGCATTTTTCGATAGGCGATTTTTTTTAATTATTTTCTTTTTAATGTTTGGGACTTTTACCGTACAAACAAAGTTATATCAGCTCCATCATCCCCGGTGAACGGTGACTTTAAATGGCGGTTAGCTTACTTGACATATGGTGAAAGAGACCCTTAGTATTAGAACATCAAATTCAAAATCACCTTAAAAATCAAACATCAATGAAGAAAACACTAATTTCTCAATAATAAAAAAAAATCCCCAACTTGTGTTTTAATTGTGTATATTATGATTATCAGGATAATCTAGAATATTCAAGAACTACACATCCATTTGTAATTTATTTATTTAATCAAAGTCTTGTTTCGAGAATACAACTTTCAGCCCCCGCTGAGATTGCAAGCAAAAGTTGATGTGAGATCTGGCACATTTATTTTGCTACTAGCTGAGCCCACGACTTCGTACGCGTGATGTTCGGAATGGCGTGTAACTTTTTTGTTTGTAAATTGATTAAATTTAAACAAACACTAAATGTTAAGGAAAGCTTGTTACAATAGGTCAGTAAGACCTCATTCAAAACGGCTGAACCGTTTCCGATGTTAACAACGATTTTATTTTATCAAAAATATAAATTGCCCTTGTAAAATAAATTCAAAATAATAATTTGTTTCGTCATAATAGATTAAATTGGTTACTCACCATCTCCATAATTTAGTTATTATACACAATTTTAATGACCTACGGTTCCAGTCTATTAATTATAAAATCAAGTGCCCGGTAGTAAATGTTAAAGATGCTCTTTATAATTTGGTGATTAGCAATACTATCACCACGCAATAATGGAACAGTAATAGTTCGCATGTATTATTAATTACATAATAATTTAATCACTGTTATTTTTATGGCGAGGCTTCAATACAATTAGAATTTTCAGTATGAGTTGAGCGAAACTGAGAAGTCATACCTCAAAAAATTTTGCTCATTAAAATATATTTTTTCCTTCGACGATGTGATGATTCATAACCCCTTTTGGTTATGAAATTAGAAGGAAAATTAATAAGGTATAAATAAAAAAATAAAAAATGGACTTTATGCTGTTCCCACACCTTAATATGAACCTACATCAACCTCATTGGCTCATTTGGCTACCCCTTAATCGAGTGGTTAATTCAGGGGACCCGGTTTCGATTTCCGACCTGGCAAACTTAGGAAAAAGTTAACTTTTCAGAGTTGACAAGTACTGGTTGGCAGCGCACTTGCAGCACCTATGATGTTGGAAACGGTAGCCACCCACTATAAAGTGGGGCGTCGGCTTGTTTGACGACCTTCACATAAAAAAAAGAAACATCATTAATTACTTATCAAAGCATTGAATAAGTAATTAATATACCACGCGTATCGTATTTTCGTTTCTTAATACGCTAGTATATCAAGGTGTAGTATTTAGATCAGCTTACGTCGGTGTTCCATTGTCGCGAAAGAGTCCGTTATTACATAAAATTGTAATCATAAAAGGAGTTTCAGTTTTCTATCACAACTTATCTCAAAAACATGAAAGGTCACAAAGATATGTTCCCAAGCACACTTCGTTAATTTCACACGGAGTCAGCATTCGGAATTCACACTTGGCAAGTACGTGAGAAGACATTTTAAAAGCAAAATTATTCGCATAAGCACAAAATATATTTACTAGCCGTTTTGAATATAAATGAAACGGACTGGCGCCATATTTAGATGTTACTTTTGCTTTTGTGGGTAACTTGGTAAACCAATTAGTTGTCACCGAGATTCCTCGACGACGAAACCCCTTTGATCGTTTAGAAATCAAAGCATCCTCTAACAAGTGCTGTGACAGATTTATTATATCCAAAAAAGAAATGGTTTTAGTTAGTGTTATATTTATTGTATTTCTTAAATATATATTTTGTGTACCTTAGATCTTGACTTCTCTTGACTTCTTTGTTTTCTTATGATTCTGAATTTTAAATCATAGAAACAATTAGAAATGGTAGAAGTGGTGGAGTTCATCACACATGAATAAGCTTAGAATGATAGCACACGATATCTTTATCATCGGAAAACAAATTTTATCATTTATATGAACTCCCTGCATTCGATTGAGATTTTGCGCTAAAATTATGATTTTAACAAAAATAAGTTGCAAGCTGGTAATATAATGTATTTAATAATATTCACTTCCACGTGATTTTTATTTTTGTTTTAGGAAGCGTGTAGCAATTCAACTTATTCAGTCTCCGTTAGTCATTGCAACTCTGATTGGGTTCTTCAGAAGCACAAATCACACAATCGAAGCGACTGGTCTATATTATAGTCTGTACCATACATCTTTCAATAAAAACAATCAGAGGTTTAGGTTTAAAATAAATGCTGGTCATGCCAGTCCAAATCTTTTCGACTATCTGTGTAAATTAGAATTAGTATTCATTTGCTTTAATATTGAAGATGAACATAATGAGGTTATCTCCTTCAATCTTTTTATGATTTTTGATTAAGTTCTTCAATCAACATTCAACAGTGAGTTGGCGTTGACAGCGGATAATAACCTATACCTTCTCACACAGACAAGAATCTTGTGTTCAGCAGTTTATTAACGTTATTGTAGGTACAGTACAAGAGTGTTACGATACTGCATTGCATTCCTAAAAGCGATAAAATCGCCTCCCGTCGGCCGCGGATGCTTAACGTATCGTGTCTGCTATGGCCCTTAGAACAGTTCCCCATCATTTAGCGACTACTGCGGTCATCGTACCCAATGCTCATTGCCGTTTGATTGAGACAATGTAATGGCCCGTCACGGAGTTTAGTAGAAGCCGTGATTCCATTTCCGCGGTACCATCAACCATAACAAGAAGCCCCGTAGATAGACAATAAAATGAAACGCGAGCGATAGTTACTCGCAGTTCATTAACGCTTTCGCAATTGTTTTTACGCTACTTTAATTTGTGACCAATGGTTCGAGTCACTTTTTTTCTTACAATTGGAACAGAGAATAAAACAGAATTAGTTTTTCTGATATTAAATTAACGGTACAGAATTTAAAGTAACTTCGAATTGTTTTTACGTATCAATCGATTAATCTTATTAAATGTATATTATAAAAACCTTCAAATCCAATTAACACGAATTATATGTTACATAAGTTAGACCACAGATTATGTAAGTTTTTGTTTATTTCTAACTTAATAATACTCAGTCACTTAGTAGTGGCAGGGTTCATTTCGTTTCAGTCATACATTGAGATACTAGTTTAGCGACAGTAACTACCAACTTATATGAGGCCACATTGAAATAACAGCACGTATGCTGTTGTGTTTTGGTAAATAAGTAAAGGATTCCAGAGTCCATTTCCCTATTCCCTTCTAGTCCTTTTTCTTCTAGCACTTATAGCGTTAGGCGACGGTAGTCATCTATTACTATCAAATGGACCGCCACACAATCATTTGGCCAGTGTGTGTTATGCACGAGGTCAGATCATTATTCTACTGTTAACTTGATAAGAAAATTAACAACTTCTATATTTAGATACGCGAGAGAGAGAGCCCTTTTTTTATTACTTACTTACTCTTCAAATTAAAAATATTACAGAATGACTAGATAGTTATTTTATGCTATCTGATACTTCATATTTTGCATTACATTCAGTGTCAAAAGTGTCGGAGTGATATCTAGAAAATGGTTGGCATTTTAGTGTAACCAAAAATCGCGATTCTTTTTGGGGATGAACGCAAGACGAATGACAAATATAGAAGTGTCAAGATCTCTGCAGTTGAATACAATGGTATGGGTGGACCTTATAATAAAAATACCGCATGAATACTTTTTAATGCGCCAACGATACGACCAACGCTTTATTGTGTCTAAAAATTACAATAGATTTTTTTTGCTCGTGAGATATAATTCTTGAGAGCCCGTTCTTTTTTGGAATTCACATAAACTGCGTTTATATGAAGTCGTATCTGTTGAGGACAAAGGCTATCTGTCGTAGACCAAGTCGACAGCTGTTGAGTTTCCAAACGAATGCTTGTACCGACCGTGAAACTTGCGCGCGGTCCAACAAAGGCACCGTAAACATTCTTAAATTTTTAAAGTCGATTTTTGACAGTTACAACCTTTGATGAAGTGTAAAGCCACACCTACCGTTATTAAATTGATATGAAGCGCCATTGAATTTGTAAGCGGCAACGTTCGCATCAATTACTACACAATAGTGACAATGCCAATGTTTCTGCGACCTCAAGAGGTTTCTAATAGTTTCCTGCTATTTATTCGCCGGTCACGCTTCATCGATCACACCCACAAGTTCAATAAGTTTCACGGACACGGTACCATTTAAATTAATCCAAAATTTGTTGACTATTTCGAAGCATTGATTTTTCATTTATAACAACATAATAGTTTTTGTACGTCTATTGCAAGCTATTGTTGGTTTTTACCTATTTTTAATTCTTACACTACCAAGATTATTTTCTTACCTAAGATTGGTATTAAACAACTTATATTATCCGTTGAGTTATTCTCTGTGATAAAATTTTCTTTCTTTCTAAAATATGATGTGATCTGATAAATTGTTTTGCTTGAATTTAATTTTCCTTGGTAAAGTTCTGTTCTTGTAACAAATTAATTGTAGTTAATTCGCTCCATATCCACCGCACTGCCTCACACCAGTGTCGCTAAAAATTGTTGTCTCTTGGATTTGTCTTTGATGTTAATATTATTGCTCATCTCCTTCGGACCACAGCGTGTTTTAAACTTAAATTAAAACTCAATAAAACTTCTTGAGTTCTTGAGACAAAAAATTTCAAACATACGAAATAATAACAGTAAACAGGTTTCAAACATACAAAACAATAATTGTAACAGAAAAATCAATTCATCATAATCAATACCACTGGCAACGTGTATACAAAATTTTATGCGTGAAAACATGACAACATACAATTTTTATCTAGCGACAGTAACCACTCCCTTACAGAAGACCACTGTGAAATAATAGCATGTGTGCTGTTGTGTTTCGGTGAGTAAGAGATGCCAGAGTACATTTTTCAATCGCCCCTTAATCCCTTATCTTTAATCCTACCATGATCGGCAGCGCATTTACAGAACCTGTGCCATTGCTTGTGTTAAGGTTAAAGGTGACGGTAGCCACCTACTACCATCAAGTGGGTCGTTAGCCTGTCCGTCCAACTAAACATTTAAAAAATCTCATTTTCGTATTGATAATATTATAATACTGTCATAATTATATGATATACAATATCATTTAGTGTCAGCTTATAACACTTCAATAATGTTTCCATAACGGTTAATTTATATTATAGCGAAAGCTAATCAGAAATCTGAAACTTGTCTCCACATAATAGCGGAGTTAGAAATACATCAGGTATATATACCTACATCAGGTATATCGGATATCAATGCGCAATTTGCCTTTGTGGGAACCGTGTGCGATTTAGTATCTATTACTGTCACGACTACAAAACTACAAAACTGCACGTAAAATGCAATTGTATATTTCAGTTTGTTGAACAAAAAATTCCGGACAATTGCCTCTGTGTAACTTGAATACAGATCATTATCTCGCTTTAGAATAAGCTTATCTCTGTCGTAGAGAAGCCGATCGCATACTAATCTACTGTTCAGCTGCCTAATAATTTTCCTCTCAATTCACTCCTAACGATTTATTCAAATGATACACTTTAAAATAATTACACCATTCTATTTAAGAAGTACTTACTCAGTCGGATACTTGGGAAGTGTAGAATCGCATCTGGTTTCTTGTTTAAATTAAAAATTATCGAAAAAAATTTAATCAAAGAAAAATAAGAATTTGTTAAGGAAGAAACGCAATCTGACATTGATTGATTGAGCACAGATGGTTGCACAATAGTATCATGATTATAAAGAAATGTAGAAGAGGATCCTAAGAAAATATTTTTAATATTAAATTTTACATTCCGTACCTTTTTTTATTTGGAAAAAGAATAATTTCTACTTATGACACATTTTCAATATTTTAGTTATTGTTATACACTAGCTGGTGCTTGCGCCTTTGACCGCGTTGAAAAGTGCTAACTATATATATAACACCTTTGAAAATATATGATATCCAAATGGTATCCTGTATGTTAATCCAGGTAATAAATTATCTGTGTGCCAAATTTCAACCAAATCTGTGGTGCCGTTTCGGCGTGAAACAGTAACAAACATCCCATACATCAAATAGGTATATGCATTATGCATCCTCACAAACTTTGTATTTATAATATTAGTAGGATTGACGTTCTTTCAGGTCTAGATAGTTCCAACTCAATTTTGATTTAATTTCTTCTACTAAAAATACTTTTTACAACCTTTAGACAGCTCTTCAGACTTCAAAGTGTTTAAACGAGGCGTTACTTTGACGTTATCAAAATTCAAAGGCATATTCGTACTTATAATATTTTAATGTTAGCAAATCTGTTATGTTATAACTACGAAAGTAAATTGTGTCTATGTGTTACGTTTTCAGGGCTATAATGACTTTAACGAAGGACGTTTTGATTTCGTAATTTTGGTTAGGTAAGAGTATTTATACAACTCACTTTTTCTGTTATTTTTACAGAAGATATGATAGCTATTTTTTACAATACTACTTGTTTATATGCTAACGTGCGTAAATGAGATGAGGTCTCATACAAAGATTGGTCTGCCTGGTACTGGTCTGGTATATAGAAGTTTTTGGTCTTTTTTTAGACCAAAATGTTCAAAATATACCAAAAAGGTCTATATACCAGATATTCTCCAAATGAATAGTTTAATTGTTGCGATCCACTCGCATTTTTTTTTTTCATTTTAATAATATTTTCTGTAATTTTTATTTAATATGGTTTATTATTCAAAACGGATATTGCGAATTTAACGTCTTATGTAGTAAGAAAAATGTACGGCATAATACAAGCCAAAATAATGTCACATTCATTGAAAATCGTAACAAATTGTTCGAACGTAAAGCACACAGTTCTAAGAATTCAAATCCCAATGGGCAATCGACAGGAGTAAAGGCTCACGGGGTTTAGGCGAATGACAATGCACGACAGTAGTCCCTTGTCATTATTTTACTCAACGGAAACCGGACTCTTGTTGAGACCACCGAATTTATTGTCGAGCTCATGTTTTTAGATCATTTGTTGTATCCGATGTAAAAGTATAATGGGGTTGCAAAGACCTTTGTCTCCATCTGTTGCTTACCTCTATACTACAATAGAACAGTAGTTAAATAGTAAATATTGTTTATTTTCTTGAAACTATTCTTAAGAGGTAGCATGTGGACCGCTTTTGTGTAAGCGGGTCTTAATTTATGAGCCCATGACCACTGGAGGAATTAAATTATTGTCTAATATTAGAAAGCTTTGGTTTGAATCTTGAAAAAAGAAACATTTTGTTTGTTTACAATTTACCGTCTTTTTAAATTTTTTTTTATATACCTAATTCATTTAACAACTCAACAACTAACAAGGGACGACACAGGTGTACTGTGTCAACCCTAAATTTGAGATCATCATAGCAATTTTGACCTTCCCCACAGCCGTTCTGATCAACGATCATGCGTTCATCCCGAATCAGTCACGAAGGTTTTTAAGCCATAATATTTTCCCTTTGCCTGGTTTTCGGCGCCCTTATACTTTACCCTGTGCCTATTATAAATTTCAACAGTTTATGTTTCTAACGTGTCGAATTATGTTATCCAGATAATGCAGTGTAAACTTACAAATTCTTGCTCATTATTTGCAGAACCTTCTCAATCCCTATCCAATCTGTCCCAACATATTTCTGTAATACACACTTGTAATACATCGTAAGTATTTGTCTACTAATTAATAATTGTGTCAACGTGAAGGAGGTAAATTTATATTATTATTTTAAATCAGTGAAGTGGGATTACGAGTTTTTCTAGCAACATGTATAAACATATTATCTTTATTGGTCACATTAGGAACGACAAACTTTCAACGGGAAAGTCAATTTCAAATGAAGCAATTATATAAATGACCGCAATTAAATTCAATGGAGTGCCGCATGAAATGTGGCCAAGCATCGGATTTTATTGCTGTGAGAAACAATAAATGTAGTGATTATCAACCACCAATTAATAAAAGCATCGATTATAATGACAGGACGCTCGAATAGTCAAATATTTGTTATTATTTAAACAAATTATTTAGTTGATATTGCTTAGTAACAGGGTTGTCAAAATATCAATTTCGATTTATAACAATTTTTCATAAAATTAAAGAATGTACTTAATTGTAGTGAATCATTTTATGCATTTTTTTACATGATACTGTTATACAAAATTAAGAAAATATAAATGCTTTTACCATTCATCTTTTTTATGTGGCAGCCCTGATGATCTTATTTACGCAGGTACTCAAGTAATTTAAAATCGTGAGCCATCGTACAAATAAACATAATTATATTCCGTACTCGGTAAACACAAATATTACTAAAATTTAAAGTAGTTGTGTCGTGATAATGTTTAAATAAATAAATAAATTATCCGCCCAACCTTTGTTATATATAGATAAAAATCAATACTTAATTGAAAAGAACACATAATAAGGTTTCTTGTTGCGAATGAATCAGTATTGTACTCAGACCAAATAAGAATTATAGACAAAATTTCGCAGACAACATAGTGAAGCCGGTTTTATAAAGTAAACATGTGTGCATGAGTTATTATGTTCCAAATTATAACGCCAATATTTGCTTATTTTTATTAAAAATATTGGTTTCCAACTTTACTTACCTTCGTCACAGAATACCGTAAGTACAAGTACTTACTTATTTTATCTGAGATTGTAGTATGATCATTTTGATCACTTTATTTTACATAATAAAGATATTTAAAATTCTATAACAATATAATTAAAAAGAAATGTAAAAAACAATTAAACATACTGTGATACTAATAAGCTATTGCAGGTCGAAAGATTTATCGCTTTTTATAGACGATTTGCTCATGAATCGTGCCCATGAGGGACGAAACCCATTGATTTCTCAAACCTTATATTGCGGAGGGTGAACAGGAAATCCTATAATGTCCAACGTTTACCCCTAAATTCGTACAAATCGAATTCCAATTAACGTAATTTCTCTGTAGGTATTTTCACAACTTACCCCAAGATTCCTAATCAAATTGAGAAGAATGTCGTAAATCAGCAAAATAAACAATGATAGATTGTAATAGAACATTTTATTATGAGTATTTTCATTTTGCATCCATTCACAAGAAGGTATTTTTAAATTCTTATTCACGTACTTCTACTCCGCCCAACCTTTAAAAGGTGCAACTGATTAAGGGTAGTTTTAGTTATATAATAGTGAGTTTGCTTGTTACGCTTTCACGCCTTAACTACTCAACCGATCATCATAAAATTTTGCATTACACATTGTCAGAGATACAGAAAATGTCATTTTTTTCATCTAGAAGAAAAAACTGTTCGCGAGAGAACTTCTAAAAAGAACAACGCCTGGCAAACGTATTTCAATGAACACGAAAGAATGGCAATGAAGATTTAAGGTGTTATATTGCTTATATATGTTTTATAAGGTGTTATTATTTTATTTTTCAACACAGACGAGGTCGTGGGCATCAGCTAGTTCTTCATAATTCTTTTAATTCTTTGTAAATTGGAGCAAGTGCTATTTATAAAATGTGGGTTACATCTCTAAATGTCTTAATAACAGTATAGTTTATAACAATATAGTGGTGAGTGAGCTTCGAATTGTTGGAGTTTTTAATTAAGTAAATTGCTTTATCTGTCTGTAGAGACAATGCCACCAATGATGGGGGGATTTTATTAACGCGTATTGTATCTGTGGCACATACGGGTGGCGGTTTATTTACTTATTACTTAACTTAACTTAACGAATGAAATAGAATTGATTTGTTTGATTTCAATCTTTGTTTCCTGTAAACAAGGAAGTCATTGGTTTGCAATTTACTTTAAAATTTTGTCGCACTCGCGTTATTACCGTGTGTTAAAATAACAGCGGGATATTCCCACGAATGTGATGTAACATTTCTCGTTAAAAGCGATAAGAAAAACATCAGAAAGACACGTGCTTGTTTTACATGTCAGCAAACTACAATATCGTGTAACATAACATGTCGTAAGTACTTACCCATCTTACTTAATATTAATTACGAAATTTCTTATGAATTTTTCGAACTAATACTTCAGAATAAGTTTGGTTTTAAAGCTGCACATTCCCATCATTTTAAGGTAGTTAGGGATTTTGAACTTAAAATTAACGGGGGTATGTATAATAGATATATTTGAGAGTTGAATTATTGGAGTTTTTATGTCATGTGTTAAAAACAAAATATCAAAAGACATTATAACTCCATGAACACAGGGAGATAATCACTTTATGAATAATGGTAGGTAGCGTTATTCATAAAGTGAATGATACAAAATAAGGGTGATTGTCGGGTGGAATATTTTTCATACTTATCTTAAACTTTAATTATGGGTGGCTTCCACTCGACACACAGCTCTTACGTAAATAGTCTTAGGTAAAGATAGACACAACAAACAGTTAAAAAAAACACAAGACAATCTCGCCTACTATAGTGAGGCTTTGTAAATTACCTACTCTTATTTTGGCCGGCAATCGATCATGCGCGTGTATTGACGAGAAAGCTGTCACTTACCTTGCCCTTGAAATCGGAGGAGGTTATTTATGTAACTTAGGGAAACATAAGAAATGTTTCACACGAAAATACGACATTATTAAACACCTACGGAGACATTTTGCCTGTAATCATTTATAATGTTAACACATCACTTATTGCCATTAATCTTTTACACGACGATTTTATTTTATTCATGACCGTTTCTGTCATAGATGTGAATCCTTCTGATTCTGATGCATTAGAAGAAATCACAGAAGATATTTAAGATCAATTTGACGAGTTCGTTGGATCAGAGATTAGGGTGCTTGCATTAACGCTCTATCTCAGCGGTCCCGAGTTCGATTTCCGCGGCAGGATAAACTTTTCAAAGTTGACTCTGGTCTGAATCTGGAATTTCGCAGTTATTTGGGCAGCTCGTTTGGCGACAGAAACCCTTACAGAAAACCACCGTGAAAGAACAGCATATATATGCGTTTCGGTGAGTGAGTAAAGGATGCCAGAGCCCATTATACCCTATCCCTCCTATTATTCCTTATCCTTAATCCTAGTATTGTCGATAGTACACTTGTTGCACCCGTTACGTTACTTTTATTATTACAGGCGTTGGTGGCCACCTAACCATTAATTACCTTGACCTTGATTAACACCAAGTCAGCTTGTCTGTCGACTTTAAAATATACAAATATGTATATATAAAAATGATTTCACATTCAGTATTTTCCTAATACTGCAGTATCAGCAGGTAAACAACCTGCTTCCTAATTGAGCTCTCACTGTTATTAGAAAGTTACAGGGATACAATGAATAATTTAACTGTCTATACAGTTAATATAATCAAGTCAATCTCTTTAAAATTTATAACGCAATAAGATGAAAAAAATGCTTAGAATCGAGACTATCCAGTAAAAACTAAGTATAGTGATTTATAATATAATTTAATGATATAGTTTGGTGATAATACATGGTAATGTATAATGACATTAATTGGTATCAATGTATCAATTTGGTTAATTGATGAGACTATATTAGTGCAAGCGATGCAAGCTATGTCGTACATAAATATAACATAAAAATAAATACAATCATTATTTAATTATAATGGAAAAAATAAATGTTTGCTTTTTAGATTTGCACACCATTTGTCGGTTGAATACGTGCTAGACATTATCCATTAAAAATTACAACAAATTATGTATAACCATATATATTCAGTAAATAAATTATTTTGAATTTGAATTTGAAATAAATAAATAACGTTTAAATCGACCATTAAAAATATTAAATTCATTAATTATTTCTTTTAAAACATGCCTCTCATTTCTTATTTTACAAAGGTCATATTTGTAAATACGACTCCGTTATCGTTCAAAGTTTTAGTAATATTAGATTAATCAAACATCGTAACCACGTTTCTAACAGATCATTCGAGCTGGGTATTGTTTTGATGCCCTCTAGTCCAATGATAACTCTGATAGAGACAAGTATAATTACTGTTTACTTTGACGATATGTCCCTTGACATGTTAAACACGCATATTAAACTGTATGTACCAGGAAAACTTATTCCATTTAAGAATTACCGTTAAAATAATTAAACATCAAACAATATTAGCGATAAGAATTACATTTTTTGTGATTTTTAATCTATTAACAATAACAAAACACCCGTTCTGATATCAAATATGGTGGCCTTTTGTATGAAAGATGCTTCTAATATCTGAAATTCTAACATTATCAGAAGTTCTAACATTAAAACTACTCATCTGGATTATAATGACCTCACGAGAATAGCCCATTTCCAAAGTAGGTAATATCTGAATAATTTTATATATTATATCTACATAAAATCACATAAAAATATATATAATTCATAATCACAAATCCAATAGGCAATAAATCCAAAGAAAATGTAAAAGTATTTAAAGAATAAAATCCCAAAAAATGTATTAGCGTGTAACTTCGTAATATCTTGATAGTATCCCAAAAGGCCAACCAATAATTTATAAAGTTACAAAACTCAATACAAAATTACAATACAACAAAACACTTCTCGTTCATATTAAACACGTAAATTCCGTTTCCGTATGCGGCATTCATATTTATGTAGCAGTAAATTGCTATCAGGCGTAATGTAATAAAGTTAATTTACATAAATTTTCTATAACATTTACATTAGGAATAAATGAATTGCAGCTCAATGGAGTTCGGTGCTTCGTTTGTACTTTAACGCTTGTGTATAAGAGATCAAAAGTTCTTGTAATAAAATCATGACTTCCATCCGCTTAACTGAGCTTTATTAATAAACCGCTGTTTATGTGACGAAGTAGAATTTCTACGACCGTTAAAATGTGGATGTTTGAAAAAATACTTAAAATTATAATTTCTTTTCGTATTATGATTAAAAATCTTCATCACTTGGGGGAGGCATATGTCCACTACTGACAAAGGTCAAGGTCCGGTCAGAATCAGCCTGGAATCCAGCGTCGACCTGCGGCCCTAATAGATCGTCAGTACATCTTGTGGGTGGACTTCCTACGCTGCGCTTGTCGGTGGTCTCCACTCGAGAACCTTCCACTCGAGAATATTTGTATTGAATTGTTTTTATTTATTATTTTCTATATTTTAAAATAAGTAATATTATTTAAATTAATAAATAAATATATTTCTTAATGTGTTTTATTATAAAATTCTTTAAAATCAGGGGTAAGCACCAGTCCGCAATAGTGTTTCTGGTAATGAAACGATTGTATCTCTGCCCTTTCTTAAGAGGAGTAACAATAATAACTCTTTTACTGTTTGCTTTTTAAACTGCTATACAAGTGTTGTAAAACCTGTTGTACCCATTAGAAGATTAGAAAATAATTCCATAAATGTAAAGAATCGGAAAATGCAACTTTCCTGAGGCGGCATCACATTAAAACAATCAGTCAGCTATCTTTTTATAAGCCCTGTAAATTAACTTGACTTCTATGTGCTCTCACAACAATAAAATTAACTTTAACTTGTAGCGTTAGACTATAAAACTGTTAAAACTCAAGCCCCTATCTCCGAAAGTCAAATCAAACCGTAATCTTCAATTTTATGGCAGCTAAGCACCAGAAACATCAAAAGTCCATACCAAAACATAGTTGCGTAAACCTTAAACTGGAAATGTTAAAGTTATCTAGCTGTTAAACGAGCCGAAATAAGAGTCGTGTAAATGGGATGAAGCTGTCACTGACATTAATCTAAGTACCTTCGACACATTCGAGCCGCATTGATGATCATTTCGAATTGATGAATTAAGGCGTGTTTCCAATAGACAAATAGAAATAAAAGAATTGAAAAGTATGTATAATCCTACGATGGTCGAAAGTACACTTGTGTTTAGATGACATGTTATAGATGCACTTGCAGTATCTGTGGCGTTGCTTGTGATATAGGCGATGGTAGCCACCTACCATCAAGTGGACAGTCAGCCTGTCTGACGATGGTAATATGAAAAATATTATGATCAAATTGTGATTTATGAATTATGTTAAAATTACTAATTGAAATTGATAATTAAGAAAGAACTTGTGCTGTCATGTAGATGTCATTTAATTATATTCCTAAGATTATGGAATAAAGATATTATGTTCCGTAATCTTGCATATATTCAATATTATATTGTATATTTAATATATTGTTTTGTATTGAAATATGATGATATTATTAGTATAGTATTATGACATCATTTTTTTAATGTTAGCTGACAGGCTAACGGTCCACGTGATGGAAGGTGGCTCCCATCGCCTATATCACAGGCAACACCACAGATACTGCAAGTGCGCTGTCGTAGGTTTAAGGATAGAGATTAGGAAGGGATAGGGCAATGGGCTCTGGCATCCCTTACTCACTCACCGAAACACTACATCACACATGCTATTATTTCACAGTGGTCTTCTGTAGGTACGGGGGTGGTTACTGCCGCCAGACGGGCTGCCCGAAGGACTGCCAAATGCAGCGTGCCTTGCCACTACTATACCTATAACCTAAATTAACTAAACTGAATCATAAACATGTAAAGAGATGTTTGTTTGTACGAATATTCGTTTCACTCTTTTATATAAGTGCGCATTATAAAGGATATGTTTTAAAGCGCTTGATCCAAAAAAAAGAGATTTCGACAAGATGAGGATGATATCCAGCCGTACATCTGTATGTCGGATGGAAGAAAAGAGAAGGCGGTATGAGCTCATGCAGCTCCTGTCCGTCATGCAACACACTCTCCGTCTTTTATAAAACAAAAAGTACATTTTATAAAAGACACAGACTGACAACTTTGCGTCTATGTGCCAAGCTCTGCATATTAGTTTTTAAAAGTGTAGGTACTGTCGCCAATGAGTGTCCTAACTCTTATAAAGTAAAATATAATTTGAATGAATGGTACAATGGAAACACGCAATAATGCTCGTAAGTCTTTCTACGACAAGCCACAGCGACAAGCCTTAAACCGATAACCGAACATAAATAGTACGTGTGTAATTTAGCGATTAATTAAAACTTATACAGCCGTGACTGGCGTAATTACTCCGAGATTTGTGTTGCTGCATTCAGTTTTATTAGCTTAAGTAGTCTTGCGTTTCAATTCAACTAGGTGAATTGGTTTACAATTGTAAACATTTTACTATCGCAGTTACAGCACAAGTTAATTGAACATAAAACTTCACTACAGTTACACAGTAGTTCTATTGCTATGTAAAACGTCGACAAGCAGGCTGACCTAAGACACCTAAGAGGTGTCTTAGGTGTCTTAGGTTCATATGTCTTAGGTGCTATAGATGCTTCGATCGCGCTTTAGTTGAGTAAAAGATAAGGTATTAGGATATGTAAATGGGCTCCGGCATCACTTAATCATTAACAGAAATTCAAGTTATTTCAAGTTGATCTTCCGTACTACTGTCAGACGACCAACCCAATTTAAGACTGCGAAATGCAGTTTATCCTTTTTTAAGGTTGGGAAATGTCACTACTAATTCGAAATTTATGGATATCAAATCGTTGTAGTGGCAAAGTGCATTGGTAACAGTGTATAACACAAAGTGGTGTAACTGAACGGGAACAAAGGTTACAGTAATATATTCTATAATATATTACTGCCAATTTTCTTTCAAAAATCCAATATTAAATAAAATTCTGATGTCTGTATTAGCAAGATAATTATGCTCATTCTGTTATCTGAAGCAAAGTCAAAACACGTTTTCAGGATGACTTGTCTTGCTAGATGATGGCATCCATACAATATCAAGTAGACCCAAAAAAACTATCAGTTAGCAGCCTCACTGTTTTCCACTTTTTAGTTTTAATCTAGTGTTATCATAAAACTAATTTCTTAGCAGTGAGTAGGTTAGTTTGTTATGTGTTTTCTTAAAAGGATTTTATTATTTGTGTTTCCAGTTTTGGTATTCACATTAAGGAAATTTTATAGCAGATATATTCAATGTTGCAGTCCTATTTGAATTTATTTTGAATAAAATATCTCATTTTGCAAAATTTATAATTATATTTTAACAGATATATTATGTACCATTCTTTGGCTCAAGACTCTTGCGGAGGAAAAGAGACGAGATAATAATCTTATTTCTTTATCTTATTTATTTTTCCTCATCTTTTAGCCAAATTATGAATTAGTTTTAAATTAAGTATACCAATTCATGAGGAGAAAGGTTTGTTTAATTATTTGTTACAATTAATAATTCGCAGGTAGTACGAAATTAATTAAAACTCAGATTACTCTATTTCAAATTGGAATGCTGAGATTGCTATCGATAACGCTAAATTAGCAATACAGGCTTTATCAGAGCGTTAACTAACATGACCTAAAAAGCTTCTATGCTTTAATACTCGCGAATAACAAGTTCGATCCTCCTAAAAATATTGGTGCATAAAATTTCAAAAATCCAATTACCGCAATTTCAAAATCTATCTGAATTCTTAAAGTGTAAATTTTACCGAATGAAACTGATGTCGCGTACAATCGTACAATCTTTATTCATTAAAAACGTACAATCGTACATAATTGTTTGTGTCCACAAAACTTGAAAACTAGATTAATATATCAAAATTTTAATTTTTTAATATTTCAATTTTTTTTAAAAATTACACATTACTTTCTAACATAAGAGTGTTTTTAATATATATTATATATAACTAAAAAGATCTAAAAAAAGAACTAAAAATATGAATATTAGACTGATCCACAACGAAGCGATGCCAGAAGCAGCTAGTATAACTTTTCTTGAGAACTGTAACAAAACACAGTCCTTATTTCTTAGGGCTGGTGACTAATTAGATCAGATTGAAATTCTCGACTATGTTATTGAATCACAACAAGCTTTCGCAAATGTTTAAGCATTTAAAGCATGACTCACGGAAATGATAACGAGAATTCAAGATGAATGAATGCACACAGACCTAGCTGCAGGGGTTTGTGCTAATATAATGAATTCTCGGACGTCCGCACTACAAAACGGTAGCTTGCAATACAAATCGTGGTGGTCTTTGTGTTAAAGTTAACACCTACTATGTTAATGTAGCAGTGCACTTGATAAATGTTTTTATTGCTTCTAACCATTAGTAGCGACCATTGGATAGACCAAAGAGAATTACTGGTGTGCATAACTAACTCGCAAACAATGGTTTAATAGTAGGCATTGGCGGGCCGAAACGAATCGGTATCGGTAGCTGGTGTTAAAAATACTAAACACAAAAATGTTCTACTACAATACTTTGGACGGGTAGGATCGATCTGCTTCATTGAAATATGTCCATTCGCAACACTAGTCCATAAATTAAAAAAGATAAATGGCGATTCAACAATGGTTAAATAAACCAACGTTTCTTGTGACGCTCGAAAATAAGCTTTGTTTGGTTCTCAGAGTAAAAAGTTGAAATATCCATTCGCGAAGTGGTACAATGGGATCAGAATATTAAGGGGAGTTTAACACACGCGTGGGCACTTCAGCTGATGCAAAAAACGTTGAGTGTTGTATTGTCGTATCACATTTTATGGTCGCATTTGGCCTACTATAACATTCTATACCTGTCTGAAATAAAAATATCACGCACATAAATGTCTTATAATATTGTCAAGTGGAAAGAGTGCCCCTTTAGTTAACAATATTTTGATAGGCCTTATTGTTGTAGATGTCCATCAAAATGAACTATCAAATCAACTAGGAAGTTAAAGTATACTTTAGAAATGTGTACATATATGTGTACGCATACTGAGAATTTTCTTTTGATAATTAAGAACACCTTTTGTAGTTCAAGTACTTGGAAAATATAATTTAGCAGTAATAAGGCCCCGGAAAGAGATAACCGCCACGAGTATAAGTAAACTAAACCACAAAGAAGTGTTCTCGTAAAACAACGATGTATAAATAAGTGTTTACTTTGTCGGTAGCAACACATGCTTTGAAGTGGTTTCCATTTATGTCCATCCCAACCCTTCTATCCACATCTGTCTGTGAGATGACGTTCCATGTAACTATTTCCCGCTATTTCACTCCCCTCGTTTTGATTTTAATCAAAATTCTTTCAGATAGTACACGGACTGTTACGTCAGGAATGTGTCCACTGTTATGGCTAAAACTTATTGTGTCTCTATCGGCGCGCCGATAAACGATCAATAAAATTAATTATTTATTGTTTATAGATTTAGTAATATATTTTATATAGGCATCTGTAGTTAGCGATTGTGACTAAGCGTTGAAGGTGACTTTGTTACATTTTTAACACTCAATACGATTTCAGATATCTTCTTCAGATTTCAGATTTCAGGTACATATATATGTAGGTATATAATTCCTCTGGATGTGTGTATGTCACTGAAAGGACCGATTTTTGTGTGTATTTGAGTGGGTTAGATCAGATTAGTTTAGTAGATAGATAGTTTATATTTACAATTAGACCCAATATGTGGAGCTACAAATGGGTTAATTTATATTTTAGGTTCGAGGAAGACAACATCTGATGGGTCCGCTAGTTCTATGTGAGTATTCATGTATATGAAACGCAACAAAAATAATCACACTGACCAACCAAGCCCATGTGAAATACGAGTGAAAACATGTTTTCTATTGAGCAATTAATGCTAAAGCCCATTCCCCTGCTGTCTTCACATTGATGCTCACCGTTCATACTCAGACTGGCAGTATGCTTCCATCACCTCTGGTGCTGCTATAGTGTTCACATACGAAGGTGACCATCTACTAACAAGTTCGTCTTTCAGCTTGTCTTCTGCCCTTTCAGAAAAAAAATCTAAAAAATAAATTATTAATTATTATAATATAATTCGATACAAACACATCTATACCAGTCCAACTGTCAAGGATGTCGTCTAGCAAATTGCATAAACCAATTTTATCCATAATCTTTGCAATTGCATTACTGTAATGGTATCTCACCCGCAGAGTTTCACGGTGACCTATGAAATTGACATGAAGTTACGAATGATACAAAACTATGTTTTAATTTTAGCAATCAGTTTATAAAGTTTTACTATATAATATAATTATTATTCTTCAATTAAAAATAACGTTGCTATTTCTAAATTCTTTTAGTGATTATAAATCATTTTATAGTTTGTTCTTGAAGCCATTACCACACAATAAGGTTTAAAAAATAAGAATATTTAAAAAAAACTTTTGTTATACTTCTCATAAATACAAAAAAAATGTTGATTTGCCTACTCCAATTTAACTTATATCCTAAATATCTTTAGTATTCTCTACGAAGACCCTAAAAGAATTTTGGCTACGCATCGCATCCTACCCTCAGAAACATCCCCTTGAAATGTTGGGGAGTGCAATCATTCCCTTTGATTTCTCTTCCGTCCTGTTCAATTAGGAGGCGCCTCTAACTACTGGCTTTGCGAAAAATGGCTTTGAGCCGTGTCGAAAGAGCGCCTCTTTTAATTACATGTAATATATTTTATTTCACGATATGCTGTCACTGTCTGCATAATCTTATTACCTCTACATAAAGTTTCCCGTCGCACCAAATCTAATATGTCGTTTTAAAGAACAAAAAATATTCTTTAGCCATCAGAAAACAATTTTTCATTTTGAATGAAAAAAAAAAGAATAGGTCGCTTTCTCACTCAGGACCAGTAATACGAATCTCGGTTATCAAATGGTTATCAACACTGCAGGCCAGGTTCAAATCCTGCTCAATAGAGTTTCAACGACTTCACGTGTGAAGGAGTTGTGAAGAAATGTTTTAGAAGTCAGACATTATAAAATTATGCCAATTTACAATGTGCTTGTGTGATATTGTCTTGTTACGCAAATTAGGAGTCTGTTCCCAGAAGTAAGCTTTCATTTTATTTACATAATATTATACCTCAAAATTTGCCACAAAATAATTTTAATGTTCTCACTCTTTTTTAAAAAACAATTCTGTAAAATGTTTATGTCGTCGTTATATTTACTGAATCATTTAAACACTAATTCACTTCCAGTATGACACGTGACATTTTGTTCACCCTCATTGGTCACCATGATATTAGGACACCAACAATGGAGCATTTTTTTGGTTTTATTACTCTACATACAATAGCTCTACTCACATTGGTTATTGACCCTTTGAACAAATTTCATCCTAACGCACGCGCTTCCTACTCTGTGCTGTGTCGCTTTTATCCGAACGCGTAACAAAATAGGTCATACGAATAAGATGACTACAAAAGCTTTGAAATTTTAATTACACTTTTATAAACTGTACAGCTATTTTTATATTTATCGGCACTAACCTTTGGATTGGTGATAATGATCAAAAAGACTTAGCGAGTGTTATAAATATTTCTTTTGGATTTTCCCTACAAAGCGGAATATGTAAAGAGGATATACTAGACTATTATACTATTATAGGTTATACTATACTAGGTTATACCTTATTATGTATTATTATTATACTATTATAATAATATTATTTATAATATTATAATAATATAGATATATAATAATATATCTAATAATGATATACTAGACTATTATACTATATAGGTTATATTATTATACTATACTAGGTTATACCTTATTATATAGCAAATCCTGCTAACATTATACATGCGAGGGTTTGTGATAATGTATTTTAGGTATACACTTTTTCAAGCAAACAATCTTGGCTTTGCTTGTGTTTTTATATACCATAATTGGAGAATACGAAGTCATATAGGTAATTACCATCTTACTGAAAAAAAAATTATTAGTAAGTATTTTCGACCTCGAATGTCGAAGTTCGAAGTTTACTAAGTACATAAAGCGCAACGTTCACATAAGTTTGTTCCGGCCTAATGAGACGGCGTCATTTATTGCGCAAGCGTTCGCGAGGTGACGACAGCGTGCGTCGGCGCACATTCGCTACGGCTCGAAACGAATTGCACCCTAATACGGGAACAGTGAGTTTTCTTTTTCTTTTTTATTTTATTTTTCAAAGTAGTGATGCCGGAAAATACTGGCAGGGCACACTGCGTTTCGCAGTCATTTGGGCACCCCCTTACAGTAACCACCCCCTTACAGTAGACCACTATGCAGCACTTGTGCCGTTGTTTATGTTATAGGCAACAATAGCCACCTTCCATCAAGTTAACCGTCAGTCTGTCTGTCGACCTTAAAAGTCCAATGTTTTACTTCACACCCTATTTAGATTTCCTGTCTATTCTCATATATGTACCTAAAATCGTAGGTTTGTCTACGTAAGAGTAATCTGGTGCAATAACTTCTTCAATCTGCGTATAGAACTGTCCGTGGAATATCGTTTTCCAATGCAAATGCAAGCAACTGTTTATCAGCTTGCCGATTGCATTAATTCAGTTTGCTTGCTTGAAGCTTAATTACAGGCGCGTGTGGGCGAATCGAGACGTTCGGTTGTATGCCAATCTACAGCGAGATGACAGAATTACGGCTTGTACGAACAAAAACCGGTATTAATTAATTTGATTGTGAGATAAGTGAAAAAAGGAGCACTCGTAGCTAATGACTGCCGGTTTAAGTGATGCCGTGTCTAGTCTCCCCCGCGTTGACTTAATCGTATTGCCGGTAGACATGTCAAAGCCAATTCTAACACTAAGTTGCAATGAAAACATACACAGATAAGTTAATTCACTTTAAACTTTTGTTAAATATTAAACAACCTCTACATGTAAACACAGCCATTAAGTGTATACTCTCTTCTTTTTCATGTTAACTCGCTGCCTCGTAGTAATGCGACCCCTTTCTACGCTATTCATGTAATTGTTGGATTAAACCATGGATGAATTAAACAAAAAAAAATGACATCAGCCTAAGCGGGCGAGTTAACTTGAGCGTTGTAAGAGGCAGTCAACGCTTCAAATAATGTTTTGCGTACTCTTTCGTGTTGTTCGTGAAACGATTAGGGGCGTCCTTCCACACTTATTCCTAAAAATCTAAGCCCTTACTTACGAGGGCGTAAACGAGGAACACTGAAGATGATTTTGTCATTGTTATTGGGCTGTTTATCTACTTATGTTCATCTAATTATATGTAAATAAGTAAAGAGTGTTGTATAAATAACTATGTAAATAAGTAATTCTGCAGAATCGCAATGAAATACCTTATTGTTATGCCACTTCGTCTTGTTATTTTGAATATGTTCATTACGTGTCTGGGAATCTATGTGAAGATTAGATTCGAAATCACTTGCAAAAGTCCCAACGCTAATTATTGCCGAAAGTTTTCTCGCATAAAGTAGATATTATATAATATATAATATTAATTTATTCAAAAAGATACCTACCCATAATATAATTTATACAAAATATTATACACTGTTAACGGTTAACGGTTAACTACATGTGGTAAATTAATCTAGCATGCTCTAATAATGTGGCTGTCAAACGCAAATTAGAAAATCTAAATCTAAATCTTTTTAGGTTGATCAGGCTCGACTGTATAATTTCCTCATACAAAATTTAGCAGACATAAAATAAACCTAAAGCGGTCAATTAGATTTAATATTTGGTTCGTCGTCAATTTGTGGTCAATATCGTGCATTGTGGTTTACTTGCTAATTTTTATGAATTTGTAGTTTTTAGGTATAAAGTGTTTTTGAGAATATTTATTGAATCTATTGATTTTAACGTAGGGAAATCCTCTTGGATAACCGGGATAGGAGACGCTGCGGGGTTACGCCGAACTCCTACCGGCTAAAACCCAAGGGCGGGTTCGCGAGAACGTTATAGCACGACATCCGCTACCCACAACGGCTGTCCAGCGTGGGGAGGGCCACGATCCCCTATCGGAACCTCGGCGTACGCGAAAGTGGAGGTACGCCAGATTAAGGGGGAATGTGGCGGACATAAGCCAGTCGCCTGCGCGCGAGCCTCTTCCGGCGGATTGGTTGGGAGAAGAGATCCTCTTTCCGCTGCCTCTCTGCCGTTTTCTTACGCAATATAACACGCTCACAAAACGCGAGCATCGCCTGCTACGCAAAGTTACTCTCGATCATCGCTTTCACGACCGCCGCCGGCAGCGAGAGATCGGCGCCCACGACGAGAGAACGCTGTGTGCCCTACCACTGCAGTACCTATCAATAAATTAGTGTAATGGATAAATCGTCAATACTAATTATAAATATTATAATAACTGTGCCTGTCTGCTACGTTTTCAAGGCTAAACTACTGAACCGAATTTATATACAATCCCTAGCGATGGAACAAAACATAATAACTCACGCTGGAATTTTTTCTATCGCCAGGGATGGACGTAGCTACTTTTAATCATTTCACTCACTCATAACCGCAAGTAAACCTTGTTATTAAATAAATCGAATTAACCTATTCATGTAGGTAATATTCTTGCCGCACTATAAATGTAATAATTTTATAGTATAGGGGTACTTTATTTCAATAAAATCGTTTAGTGAACACTTTAAAACATTTTTTATCAATATCTTGTCATTCAATTGGCCCTTCTTTTTTGAATGTAATATATGCTCTCACGCCGATTCGTCATACTGTTTAAATCAATTGTGGGTTAACAAAAAGTAGATATTATGGTTTTTTTTTTATTATTCTAAAGGGGTTGTAGTAACGGTTATTGGAAGTATTTCTCTTAAAAAATTTAAGTTACACTAAATTTGGAAAATCTTTCTGAAATATGCCTTTACTTTCAAAAGGTTAGATTTTCAAAAGGACAGACTTGTTGTGCCCCTTTTTTTTCTTATTAATTGTAATTCTATATCTGCTTAGATATCAAAAGGAAGTACAGAAAAAATAGTTGACATTTTATAAATGCAGTAATTTTAGTATAGTGTGAGCAAGTAACTACGTAGCACGAAATTAAGTAATTGCAACATTTTGTTTTTTATTTACATATAATAATTAAAAAATGATAAGCACAGGAAAACATCTAACTTTTCGTGGTAATTTCTCTGTGTTATTTTGTGGTTTAATTCAGTATTATTATTATTATTTTGTGGTTCTAACGAACTTGAATTCGCAAACGCCAATAGGCATGTTTGACCTCCACAGGGAAGCGTTTGAAGCAAACCTTATTTACTCTAACTTTACGTTAACATAGGGTGTGCTAAAAGCATTGTAAATAGAGCGGTTAAGTGATGTGTCAACTTAGACAAAGACGTTTGTTCCCTAGCTAACGCGTGTGACTCACGCATTTATCGATTTAACCAAAACAAGAAAATTAAACGTATGTATTCCATACCTGATAAAAATGTTAGTTAACTATTAACTGCGGCTAATACAAAAACGAAACTTACATATTCGATACAATAATTAAACCTGGGTACCGTTTAAATGATAAGTCTGAAATTGAGCCATGAATAATTTCAAAGGATAGAGTAAATTTTCTATTTGTTAATTTAAATTTTAATGAAAAGGAGCAAATATAGCATTATCAGTTAATACATACTTTCTTATTTTCCAGTAGCTATGAGTGGAGGAGAAATCCATGATTTGTGGAATAAAGGAACCAAGGACAAAAATTTTGTGTCAATAAATTCTATGATCCATAAAACATGACATACCAAAATAGAATAAAAATGTATAAAAAAGTAATAATACTTTTTTAAACAATTCAATATTAAAATTTTATTGATAATCATGGAATTGCCATTTCTTTTTTTCACATCAAGCTCAAAATGCACATCAAGCTTTTAGTTAAAATAAAAACATCTACTCAATCATACATCGATTAACTTGCGGCCTTCGTTCGGAAGCCCGATCGGTGCCGGCGCAAAAACCTATTTCTGCAGCGTGGCCATAGACTAAAGTATTATTATGTGTAGACGAAACAACAATAGAACTCTATAGTAACATATTTCCTAGTAACATATTCTCGGTAACATTCTTTTCGTCGCTACTTCATTTCAGAACTTTTTATTAAATATTGCAACTCATGAGTAACGAATAAATTTAATACCAACCGAAAGTATGAAGCCTATAGAACATACAAACGTTGGGTTGTCTATTTTTTTTCCTGGCATAACTACTGGGTTGGCTTGGCAGGTATAACAGGTGAATCAATAATAGTTATTTTCACCTATTTGTTTAATAAATAAATCTTATATCAAAATGAGCGCTATTTAATTGCGAACACGATGATATAGGGTTGTAAAAAAATTTGGCCAGAATGAGGGTTGTCGAGTATTGAATCGGCGAAAATCCCACTTTTGTACGGAAGCGGGATGAAGTAGGTGGGATGGGGGGTAGGGTGAAGGTCCTGGCTTATGGACCTCGGGGAGAAACTGCCATCCCCCGAAGGGAACGCATAGGTAGCTGCCACCGATGAGGAGCTACAGTTTCTAGCTAATTGTAATAAAATCGTTTACTTTCGGCTCCTTCTTTAAGTGTACTTGTTGCCAGAGTTTCTGGTTAGTATGTGTTGAAGTATATTGGTAAAGTAACTTAAAAAAAAAACATAAAAATAATTTAATCTTCCTTAAAAAAGTCATAATTAAAGATTAAAGATTAAATATAGAAATTAAATAAAGATTAAATTACCTAAAATACACTGTCACGTCTGCATTAAATATCATGTTTGTTATATTCTGTACTACCCTCGTTCGGCCAGCTGGCGCAGGGAGTCACGCGGTACGGCAAATAAACTGTTTGCTAACAGATATTATTAAATTGGTTTTAGGCAAACTTTTCTTGTTCAGCTTTTTGTTAATTAATTGCAACTCCTCCCTCGTGACATGTGATGAATCCGCTTTTTCATCCAAAACCACATCGTGTGCAAAATATGCATGTAATCTATGACTTTTTAAAACATCTTAGCATGTAATATTTATAATTTTTGCCCAAAAAGTTCCGAGTTTCAACAAATAAAAATAATAATAAATAAAATTGATAGAAGCACGCACGTAATTCACTGTAAACAAAAATTTGAAAACGTAACGTCAGTGCATATCGATTTAGAAAAGACTCGCCATTATATTTACACTTATTTATTTATTTATTTTATATTCATTTTAATAGATTAAATGCACACATTGTAGAAGACCATCATGAGAAAAAATAGCACACGTAAGATACGCGAGTACTCGTTCCACTGTCATCACATTTTGCTTTTTATCCAAATTAGAGTCAGCCGCACACTTGCGCACGCAAACTAGGGGAGTTTGGTTTTTGAAAATCCCACAGGAACCTAACTATTTTTCAGGATGTAAAGTTTTCTATATGTTAATCCAGTTAATAAACTATCTGTGAGCCAAATTTCATCAAAATCCGTCCCGTCGTTTTTGCGTGATTGAGTAATAAACATCCAAACATATAAACATACAAATGCTCTAGTGGTCTTTTGTAAGTACATATCTTCGTGTATCTTCATGAATTAATCTTCATGAAAATTGGAAGTGGGGTGAATGGGAAAAAAGATTGGAGTAAAAGATATCCAAAGACAAGTTCAAGTGCTGTTATTTCATTGTGGCATTCAGTAAAATGTAAAGTTTTACTAAATAAAGTACACAATTTATGACCTCATTATTTTCCTTTAAGTATTTATTCACACATATAAAATCAAGTACTAATTAATAGATTAAAATATTTATTGAATAAACGAAAACTAATTAATGATGTGTGAAAAACAAAACGTTTATAATTAGTTTCTAATTTTATAGGCGTATCATTTAATTTCCTGTGACACTCGTGGGTATTAAATATTCAAGTACGACTCGTCCTCGAACACAATGAGGTAAGAAGTACTAATACTACAAACAATATCATTCGGTACACGTCAAAGCGATCTCGAACGTAGATTCGACTCGATGTCACTGATCGTACATTGTCGCCCGAGATGACTCTGATACTGCGTGTTTGAAAGGTAAGAGTTTAGTGATAGGAGAAACGGATACTTAAGATGCGTTAAATCTATATCTACATTTATACATATTATAAAATAAAGTCGCTGTCTGCCTCTGCTAACTTCTAAACCGTCCTATTGATTTTGATTCGGTTTTGCTTGTTTTAGGTGACGGTAGCCACCTACCATCAAGTGAACTGTCAGCCCTAACAAAAAAAAGTCTTTGGCCCACTAGTAGGAAGCTAAGCCGCCAAGCTATACTATGTGGCCACTTTTTAACAGTTTGCTAATTGAGGAGTATGCTCGAACAACGCTGTATGCATTTTCAAATTTTTGAAGAAACAAAAAATAAATAAAAAATATATAGATCATGGTGTATGGTTGATGTCTGGATGATGTTTGAAAAAATACAAACCATACAAGCTTACAATTTACAATTTCTCTACTAAAACTACTTTTATTTGTCCAAACGAGTTTACACAAAGCATTTCCAGTTACTTTATAACATAATCGATGTGAAACCACAATTTACATTTAAAAGTAAATTGAACAAGATTACGATAGGCTTGCCAAATTAAAAGTCTGTATTCATAAAATATTCTCTTTTATGTGTCTTATAAAATGTACGAAGCCAACATGCTCTCTATCTTATCTCATGTCATTTATAGGATTACGACTAGATGAGATAGATATCGAATAGATGGGTGGTTGGACACCGAAGAATGCTTAAGAGAAATCGTTCAGTAAATTTTTAGCTTTGTTTTTATGTTAATTAGGAGGAACCAGTATTTCTTCAAGTTTAAACATCCGTTGTTAGTTTGGTATATACACATCACATATTCAAAATGTTAAAGAGCTCACAGTACAAAATTTAACACCTTTTTTGTTTTAATATGGTTTTAATATAAAAAAAAAGTTTATGAGAAAAATACGATTGTTTATACGTAAACATGAAACTACTAACATAGTTTAGATTTGATTTGCTAGTTTGAAAATCAAGTAGAAAAGAATTTTTCATACTCCAATAAGAAGTTTGGAGATATTTGTATGAAAGTTTTATACGTAGATATATACACGATATAAATTTCTTGTCAATGTACTCTGGCAATTATGACAAAAGCAATTCTAAAAAGGCGTTTCAAACAGTTTGAGATAGTAACCGCAACTCTGATCGCCAGTGGCCAGAAACCACAATAGCGATAATCACGTATGCTTGTATTGTCTTTTTGTTCTGATCGAACGTTGAACACAGATAACGGTGTACTTACTACTTTGGGATGGGTGTTAATGTTCCTTTTTTTATAAATTGTTATATATTTTTTTATGTTAAGGTTGACAGGCAGGCTGACCTAACATCAAGATGTTAGGTCGCTAAGTACCGTCGCTTATAACACAAATAACGCCATAGATGCTGCAAGTTATACCACGAGATCGAATCAGGTATGATTCAATCCGAATATTATAAGACAATCCGGAATATTATAAGTTGAAGTGGCAATGGGCAGGAGACATAGTACGGATAGTCGACGCCTGCTGGGGCCTGAAAGGCCTGCAGTGGACGTCCTAGACTGATAATTACGATGATTGTTATACTATTTATCCAATAATTATAAATTCTTAAAATTTTCTTTATTTTAAGATTAATTTTAAATTACAAGCCTCGCTTCGCATATTATTACGTTAATTCAGTTGCAAGAATTGTCGGATACGTTGAACGGTCACGTATCCGACAATTTTCGAACGGTCACACTTGAAGTATACAGGTATACCTATAAATATACAAAACACCATTTATATTTGTATCAACATCGACATTGTCTATCGTCTCTAGGCTCGTGTCGTAGATTACTTATAGCTTTTTTTTTCTTTTGTCGGATGATCTTACCCTTGCGGTTTGTACACCGGCAATGATTTATCACGTTACTCGTTTTTTGTTTGAATGGCTTGTATTATAAGTATTGTTTTATAGTATGTCCGGTTGGATTTCATACTTTTTGTTTTGTCATAGTAAAAACTTTAAGTTCTTATTGACAACTGGTGTTTTTAAATACATTTCAAAATGTTCTCGACTTTTGAGAGCAGTTTTTTTTTTTGACTAATAAAATATATCTTAGTTTAAAACGAAAAAGACAATGGTCAACTTAATAGTGGATAGTTATTTTCGCATAACACAAGCAACGCCATAGGGACTGCAAATAAGTTGCCGAAATTGTTAGATAAAGATGTAAGCGGATTATATGGATAGGGAAATAAGTTCTCCGAAGATCAAAACTGCCCGACTTGTGATTGAACGTAGAATAGAAAAAATAATTGTTGGACTTTTTTGTATAAAGTTAATGTACAAGTAGCATACCATGATCATAAACGAAAAGCGGAACTTCAAATAAAGTCTCTGTTCGTTTTAACAAGTCTCAATCGAATCTTCAAATTTTCTTTTAAGTGTGGGTGTGTCAGTCATCATTCATCATGCATGTAATATGTAAGACTACGCCGACCGCCTGCGTCCTGGACAATTCGGGGAGTCAATAAAATAATATACCTATTGGTAGCATGGTGAGAAGTTCAATTACGAACTCGCGAGACTTGGTTTTTATATGTTAAGAAAGTTTTTTTTTTGTAAATTAGTAATACGAAGTACTATGTTCTATGCATTTATATTTTCAGCAGGACAACGTGACATAAGGTCGTACTAGCTTTTGCCCGATACTTCGTCCGCGCTCCTTTTTCTTATGTGTTAAAAAATTATTCAATCTTTAGTTAGGATTACGCATTACTCACATTGTTAAGTGTTTTTTTGTTGTGTTGATTTTTTATTTTTTATTTTTAGAATATGCCTCGGAAACAGTACTTTTTTCTGGAATACCCTGTGTCCTTTCTTTTTACAAAATTTTAATGATGATCGGTTGAGTAGTTAAGTTGTGAAAACTTAACAAACTCACTTTTACATTTATATTATTGGTTGGACAATTAATGTCCCACTTTTTGGGTGTCATTTACCAAGAATAAGAGTTATACCTGTTTGGTCGAAGACTCTTCAATAACAGCTCATAAGCGTCGCCACTCTGTAAGCTGATTGTACGTAATAGGCATTTTAATTGAGCGCTACCATATCTTCGCTCTCCACTTCCATCTACTGCCAGCCGATCAGTCAAATGGAGCCCACAGGATCAAAGACTATATTTAACAGGACTGCTACAACACAATTGACCGAAAGATTCAAATCAGTGATGAAGCCTTCAATTTCATTCTTAGGCCACTTAAATATGTATTTTTTTTTCTCAAGAACAAGTTTGAAAGTTTTCCTCCCATAAAATGAAAAAGAATTACAAATATACGGTAAGTAATTAACTGTTATCAGTTATATTATTTTAATTGTTTTAGGTATATAGGTATAATTAATATGACATTTTGTATCCGCCCTAAGCGTGTTTTGTTCAAACTGTTGCAATTAAGTGCATGTTGTTTTTTTTCTTGTGTGTATCTAATTTATTTTAATTGCTGTGATAGGATTGTAAAAGTTATAGCAGCCCTTTGTAATGATGTTTCCCAAATTATCATGAAAACAATATACCTACATATAACGAGATTTTTAAACTTAATTAGGTAAGGAAAAATAAATGTTTAATCACGATCAAATCAGTATTTTAATGTTCAAATATTAACAAAATATAATTAAGAATTAAATAATTACCTAATTAAATACACAACAAGCACGACTAAGCTCTAAGTAAGGTCAATTTTTTAGCGTATCATTTTGAGAGAAATACAATCACTCAAAAAACGACCTTGTCCAAAATTACCGAGCGAACATAAGCTAAGTAACAACATTTTTATTTTAGATTGTATACTATATCGATTGGTGAACTTCAGAAGGCAAGCTAATGGTTGACTTAATAGTAAGTAGCTACACCGTCGCTAAGTATACCCCAAAGAATCAAAGTTTGCAGCGGATCCTTATATAGCGTTAAGGATATGGATGGAGTTAATGGACTCTTGAATTCTCACACACCGCAACATTGCATATAATACAGTCATATTTTGTTATTTAATAGTTTGTGCGACAAGCAGTAAAATAATTGAAAATGATAAACATTGATACAGGCGCGGGCCGATTTAGTTTTCGTCTAGCGTATCTACAACCGAGCGAGAGAAATCACAAGGATTTCGTCCTAATATTTATTTTTTTGTAATATTCACGCCTTAACTACTCGACCGATCATACAGTTACATGGAGTAACTTTTATCCAGAAATTAATTAATGGGATCAATTAAAAATATAAAAATTCAACGCCTTACAGAAATATATGAATAATAAAAAATATTAGTAGCGTGGGGATGACAGACAACTAAAAATTGGGTCGGGGACGAAAGACATTGTGGTGTATGTAAATAATAGGGTGGGGACGAAACCTCAGGGACGAAGTGGAATGATTCATATATTTTTGTCAGGCGTTCGCGGGCACCTGGCAGAAAGACATCCTGGTTGGAGAATTTAAAACAGTAGTTCGGTTGAAACATTCGCTCCGTCTTTCGCACAGCAGTTTCCAAGGTTAAGGCAGCCATGATGGTTGCCCACCTTCGTAGAGAAGCGGCATGCTAAGAAGAAGTTCGCCGCTAAAGCTAGTACTAAATATATTTAAGTAAATAACAGAAAGTACGTCTCCTAATAAATACACCATATAACTTAACTGTCTTGGTGACATTTTTATTATATGCAGTTCATTATATTCAATGTCAACATTGAAATTCCCCTCACATTTTCCACAATACGTGAGAATTCCTTTTCTGAAATTTTATGCAATAACCGTCACCGAGTGATATGTGTGAAATGGCTGCATTAAGTAGATTCAAAGTGCACACTCTATTACTGTAAAAGTGACATCATTTTCTTTGTAGTAAAATGTATGAATGGGCGAAAGTTGGGCGTGTCACTCACGACTCACGTCTGATCCCTTATCTCATTCGTTTGTGGGTTTGCAAATCATTGTTTTACCAGCGTCGATTCACTCACGAACATCAGATCTTCATCATGACAATATATTTTCAAATCACGTACATATAGCGTGATTAATAAGTTCTTTTCCTTTATTTGTCATCGTGCACTTATGTCCCCATTTTCGCTTTTGAAGAATCGTTTAGAGAAAAAATTCTTATTACAAGTAGATAATCGAGTATACATATAGGTATTCTTATGAAAATGGTAAAAAATATTAAGTAGTCTATTAACAATATAAATTATTCTAGCCATGTGCATTATGAAGTATTCATTAGTAATGCTAACTGTTTAAACGTTGTGGCAATTGAAATATTTATTAAATCTTTAAAGAAATTGTCGTTTGATTAAACCAAATTTTCGTACTAAATTTTTACTAAAGAATGGTTAGAATAAACTCATTTTTGACTATAGTATATTTTTATAATCAGGTCAGGTGGACGGTTTACTTGACCGTAGTTGGCAACGCGTCAGATGCTGCAAGTGCGCTACTATCCAACCATAGCAGGATTAATTAGCTTTGGCGTCCCTTACTCACTCATCGAAACAACAGCATACATGCAATTATTTAACGGTAGTGTTCTGTAAGGAGGCGGTTACTGCCGCTAGACGAGCTCCACAAATGACTATGAAATACAGTACTTGCTTTTCAGATCCAGATCCAGAGCCAACTTAGAATTTTTGAATGTTTCGATGTTTGACTATAAAAGACAGATTGTATGTTGTAAATGAAAAAGGGATAATCGTCGATATCCACGTTTCGTTTAGCGCCGTCACTGCTCTTGAACAGTGCTTTTATTTGTCAATGAAAAGTACCTCTTGTTCTTGACATAATGTATGCAAAATTTCCCGATGCTCGGTTCAATAACAACAACAAACAAACAAAGCGTATATGTATATATACGTATATGGAGATTATCATAAGACACGTAGGTGTCGATAACATCTTAAATGTTCACGTTTTAAATATTTTTCATCGAAATGGAACAACTTGCGGGTAGCGAGCCACGGAAAATGAAGTGCAGGTGAATCACAGGCATGATTTGCAAATTTATTACTTTAAGCCTCCGAATACCAAGTAGGCTCGTTACAAAACTCATAGTCATTCGTGATTCACGTAAGTGGTTATAATAAGCTATTGTCTTGACGTGTGCCTTCAAAGGAATTAAACTAAATTTATCCTCCTTAAACTTTTTAAAGTTAGCTTTATCCTTATTCAATATTTAAAAAAAAGCTTTTAGATTCAGCTTTTTAAATAAAAACAGCTTTACTTAAATTAAAAATTAATTCATTTGAGTCTTAGTTTCCGTCTTTCAATGCCAGCTATCACATTTCTAGAACCTCAATATTTAATTTAATCAATTCAATTAGATACAAGCTACTTTTAAACTTATTTTCATTATTTTATTATTAATTGCTGGCTGGCTATTAATTAGGTCGACGGTGGATCCAAGCCTTTTAAAATATTATGGGGGAGGTCTAGGTCAAGCAGTGGATATCTTAAGAGTGACGTGATGACAATGATCGTCAAATCAATCATCACAACGCTTTGTTTGAATCAGAAAAACTGATTTACTGATGAATAATAAAAATAAAAACATTCTTTTTGCAGAATTTTACTTCACTTAGTATGTTCACAGCCATAGATCGTGGTATACCAAAATGCAGAAATTTATCTTCAAAGACCTTTATCAAACATAAAACCAACTCAATAGAAAAAAAAACCTATTGAGATTTACATTGTTGAACGCTTCAATTGTCTCTCCGAATCTATAGTAAGCAAAGTTTGCTGAAAAAGGAGATTCTCTTGACCCGTGTTAAGTAACTTGGCACTTACTAAACTATCTTAAGATAATAAGGATCGAATGAAACCCTTTCGAAGGGTGCGGGCAACAGTCAATATTTGCAAATATAAGACGTTATTTAGATGCAAGACACGATCGTCTGGCCCCAGACTGGGCCGCTTTGCCTTCTTATGCAAATTTTGCCATATCTCCGACTATTCACTAAGAGGTTTATTTAGAGAAATACTTTGAAACTCTCCAGTGAGAGTATTAAATTTTTCATAACTGCAAACTTTTAGAAATTCGCTGGTAAGTTAAACGGAATATATCCAATAAAGTTTATCTCCGCAAAAGTTTGTCTTTTCCTTACTAATATTATTGTCTTAAATATTCAATTCAAGAGAAGATTCAACTTCTAAAACGATCATGTTTCCTTCTTCTATTGAATAAAGGACATGTGGTAAAGGTACCGACCTTTTTAGAATTGGCCGTATTATAGGAAAAACACGCGCTCTTTTGGTTGCCTCCTAGCGCCTTTCAATTAATGCTACGTAAATGTTTTTGCATAAAAAAAGAATCAAATTTAATATATATTAGTGCGTGTGTTAACTGCCGTTAGTAACTCGCTCATTGCCAAAATAATTTTCTTATAGTTTTTATCCTCTAGTCCAGTCATTCATTGACAATGAAATTCTAATAGCCTCCACTGCTTATGACGAAAAATTCATTTAAAATCCAGAACTCAACCAGGCCACAACTAGGCTTAGTGCTCGGTGCGTTATGGACTAAAAGAATGTCCACTAATAGCCGATGCTTAGGCAGGCGTACCAGTCACGATGGATTCTCTAGCTAGACTATTAAGACACTCGTGGACATAAAAGCAAAAGGTTTTATTTTGAAATATAATACTAAGACAAATTTTATACTCTACAAGTAAAATTTTAAGTTAAATATTTGCAAAAGTAAAAGCGATTATTATACAATACATAAATATTCAATATTCTAAGTGATGGTTCAGACTTCAGAATGGTATAGATATTTTAAATGTTTCTGTCTAATAGAATTTTAAAAAATCCATTAAGTTAGATAAGATAAAGTAAGATAAGAAGATACAAGTACCTTAGTTAGACAAAGTTAAGATAAGTTTAGCAATCATATATTGGGCAGCATGTCTGGCGGCAGAAGACCACCGTGTAATAACAGCATTAGTGCTGCTGTCTTTCTGTGAATGAATAAGGAATGTCAGAACCCATTTCGCTATTCTTTTCTAATCCATTATCCCTGGTCCTACTATAGGCAACGGTGACCACCTACCACGAAGGAGACCATCAGCCTGTCTGACGACTTTCAAAATAAAAAAAATCTACTCAGTTCCTTGTTAACGCTATTAAATCAAATAACAATATCCTTTTCAAGTTCAAACCGATCGAAAATGAGACCCCACCTGTTGTTCCTATGAGAATTGAATTAAACTATCGCATGTCAAAAGGCAGTAAAAATCAAAAAGGCTTTCCTCAACGAATAATGATATCATGCTTTCAACAACCATTGTTGTCAAGGGTGAGAAGGTAGGTTAATAATATAATGATGTATTATTTTTCCCTCTGTGACTATTCGACTATTACTACGCGTTAGACTTGAATTTGGTCAATCTGATATTGCCTCATTCCAATGCTTTATTGTTTAGAAAACAAAGTTCATAATCGAATGAACAAATAGATGCTGTCCTTGCAATATTAAACAATCGTGTGATTATGTTTATGGTGTAATGTCAAAATAAAATGTTTCTGTTCTTGTAAGCGCGTCATTAATTCGAATTTTATTCACATTAACTTTCGTGAATACATTTTTATTTCTAGTCAAGTGAAATCGTTTCGATAACGCATCTTTATAGTTTATTATCATATTAGATATGATTATCTATTTGTTTTTTAACGTTTTCTTTAGTACGGTTCTAATAATAATTTGATTTCAATTGTTTAGTTTCAACAAGAAAATATTAACAAGTAATAATTAAAAATAATAAAATAAGACTATTTTAATGAGCCCAACACGCTATATCTGCTGTAAGTTGCTGAGGAGTTGGGTATCCTTAGACTACTTGATGCTGCAGCATCAAGGTCAAGGTTACCATGTCATGGAAATGTCACAGAAATAACAGTACACCAAATTTCAAATCAATCAAAGTTTTGGAAGTTAGTAAAGCTTTTTCACTACTGTCAATAGGAAAATGAAAAGGTTGTATAAATTTCTTATACGTACCTACAATATATAAGCTGCTACACCTTCGTGCTTAAAATCAATATTATATTTTCTTGTATTGGAATAATAATTACGGGCTTGCATCTCACTATACTAATGAGAATCTTCTTCTAGGCACTATATAACCTTCTATAATAAGTTCTTACCGCATATATTTTACTACACAGTAGTCAGAGTGCGCATGAAATGTTTTAAGTTTTTTTTTTAATATTATTTGAGATTGATACTTAACATTTAATTTTTAATAATATTACATAAAGCTAAAGTTTAATTAATTAATATTTTAATAAGTAATCCAGTTATAAAATACCTTTATTATCACATTATCTCTCTTCTATCTATACATATGTATAAAAATCAATTGCTGTTCGTTTGTCTCGCTAAAACTCGAGAACGGCTGGTCCGATTTTAATTCTGTCTTCACTTATGTATAGAGGGATAATCAGGGATGGTTTGTACGTAAAATAAAAAAATTGGTCGCCGGGCGAAGCCGGGAGCGGTCACTGGTTTTTCAATAAATTTCGATGTTTTACAGAAATCATAATCTAGATATGAAAATCTACTACAATTTTATTTCATAATTCAATGAGCAGTTTCAATTAGAAGTAGATAGATAAACAATATCTTATATATAAAAATCTCGTGTCAAAACTGTCAAAAATCTCGTGTCTAAACTCCGAAACTACTGAACCGATTTTGATAAAATTTCGTAACTATATGTAATTTGGTCCAACTTAAAAGATAGGATAGTTTATATCTCATTTTGTTTATTATTTTTTTGCAAATTATATAATATTATTAACATAGCGCCATCTGTTGATACCTATTCAATCCAGCAATTATTTTTTAAAATTATCTTTGAGTTCCATGACAATCTAACAGATTGCGGTGTAAGACAATCTAACAGATTGCTACCGGGCGAAGCCGGGAGCGAACCACTAGTTGGTATATAAATTTGTATAAAGGCCGACCGGTGGAACCAGGCTGCTTATGCCAGTACTTACTGTTGGAAAGTTATGGGGGAGGCATATCTCCAGTAGTGGACATCCTCCGGCTGAGGTGATAATGATGATGACTATTTATTTAATTTCCTTATATGTACAACCAAGAAAGCGAAAAGTATGACTTCTTTCATCGTCATTTGAAGCACGCAGTGAACATTCCGCGGTATAACTAGAGCACACCTATCGAAAAAACATTCTCCGGTGGTGGCTTATAATCAATCAGGCTTCCGTAATCCATTTTTCAGTGTTATCGGTAAACACAGTAATGTATGCGGGCGGCCGCACGACCTTTGCGTCAATATGAAACCATATCGCTCCACATTGAAGTTTCCTTCGAAATGAACACCATGCATGTCTTGTGCCGCATGTAAAAACTTATCATCAGTTTATGCAGAACACTCGTTGAATAACAACCAATGTGAATCAATCGTAATAGTGAATTTGGTAGCTATATGACAGTTCAAGCTTAAAGTAAATCTACTAGAGGATATCCATGCCCTTGTTTGATCTAACTTTTTTAATTTTCTTCATGAGACCTTTCTTTGGAGACGGTTAAGTGAGCAGCAAACTTTGAAATGTGTTTAAATTTTATAACAAAATCTGACTTACTTTGTAAGATACTTACTGTGCTGTGTAAAGTGCTAAAATGAACCTAACATTAAATTCCCAAGCCCAACATTAAACTCGCAAGAATCGAAATAATATGGAAAAATGAAATTCTCATTCATTGTACGGTATCCGGGAAGAATTCATACATTCCTGTACCTACATGGTATTGGAATGTCCGTTCATTTGTATGTAAGGTCGACACCCAGTCGGCGCAAAGCCTGTAATATAGCCCTGCACTCGTATTAACAAAGAACGACACACGTATATTAAAACCTGCATGCAGAATCACAAATGTAGCTGGGACACTTATTAGTGACTGCTAAGACTGCGCCATGCAATTATTTGAGGGAATATGGAATACCCTTTAGAACGCTTTCTCTACATTGTAATATTGTGGCTATTATTTATTTTTTCTCATATTGTTCGCTGTTTTTTTATTATTGCCTCTACAAATCCACTTCGACAGTATATTTACAAGTTCTTACAAGGATTTTTTTTCTTATGTGAAAGTCGTCAGGTAGGATGCCTATTCACTTGATGGTGGTGGCAATTGTCACCTATTAACACAAGAAACGCTACAGATGTTCTAAATGCATTTCAACATGTGGCAACAGCAACACAGCATGTGTGCTGTTGTCTTTCGGTGAGTGAGCAATAGGGTTGCCAGAGCCTATTTCCCTATCCCTTCCTAATCCCTATCCTTAATCCTACTATGGTCGGAAGCGCCATAAAATAGAGTACTATTTTATGGTGCTTTCTTATGACAATAGGTATATAAATTTCTCGGTGTCTAGTTGGACAACCGTTGTTCTATAACGAAGAGCTCACTAGGTGGCACACTCAATTTGCCTAAGAGTCTATTGATGTTGTTGGTTGTGGCACTTACCGTCTCGCTTATGAACCGTTATTTTGTTTGACTTTTAAATAAAGTTGAGGTGTTACAGTTAAAGTGTGAGAGGCTGATATTTCCAGTAGGTAGGTTGTGATCAAAGAAAACGAAATAATTATTATTTTCGGGTCCAGATTGGCATTTGAAAATTTGAGATACCAATAAAGGAAGTGTCATGTAATTTACTCAAAATAGACTGCCGTAAAATAATTGCAAGTGACAATGGCGCCGAGTTCTTTATCAAAAATCATAATCATTCCACATGTGAAACCGAATTAAAATCAGTCTACCCATTCTCGAGTTTTTGAAGCATACACAAAACAATTTAGGATATATATATATAAGTTCTGTGGAGACGAATTGCATTCATATTTTAGTAAAAGTACAAGTTTTCTACACCAAGAATATGCTCAAATAAAAGTCCTCTCATAAATTATCCAAACAGAACCCATGAAGGGACCCCATGACGCTATCCTTCAAGATTGGTTCGTAATAAAATGGCCCTCATACATATTATAGTGTCATAATATGGAACAGAGGGACACCTCAAGGGATGCATCGATTCTGTTTAGCCATTAATACTATATTAGACGAAGGTGGTCTCTATGGATTCCATACATTTCTATTAAGATAAAAGTTATGATTACTTTACATCGGATATGTTAAAACGTACTATAAAGAGCAGAATTAACAAAATGCTTTATAAAATAAAATAATAATATGTAAAACATTGCAGCTAAGTTTTTTTCTTTGAATAATTTTATTTAGTCGGTAAACATTTTCGTTATCAAAATGTCAAAGTAGCACAAAAAGCCCTCAGAGCAGAGGTAAAAAAATTAACATGTTAAAAGGCACGTAAATACAGTAGGGATGAAACATTGCATAATAAAAACAAAAAAATACTCCAGCTTACAAGATTAGCTCAAGGGTGCCGCCGGGCTTTCTTTGATATCTGCTAGATCAAACAGTTGTTTAAAAATCTAAGAGCGTTAAAAGAGCAGGAACGATGCTACTGCTTAAGTACCTCGGATCACTCGCTGGTTGAGTTGTTACTATTCTAAATGAATACGTACTTAAACATTTACATAGAAAGGGTGACGACTCTAGCAGAAAGACTATTTAGAAAAGCTAAAAAAATATATTTTACGCCAACAACTCTTTTATTTATCAACTAATAATCGCTCACGAATTTGTTTACCTGAATGTGACGATTTCATCATGCAAGATTTCATCATCCATCTATATGGGTGGTATTGCGACACATATACATGCGATTCCCTGAAATATTGCAACCTTAAAAAATTAATTTCACATGATTTTCGGACGTATGAATCAATAAGAATCACCGCACACCTGCCCCAAGGGCAGGTAGTGCCTAATACTCCAGTCGGAGAACAATCGGCGGCATTTGGATCTAACATCGACCAGTGTCCACTTCAACGTAGTTATAAGCAAATTCTTTGTGCATTTGGATCTAACATCGACCGGTGTCACTTCAACGTAGTTATAAGCAAATTCAATGTAAAAGTATGTCTTTTTAATTAAACTAACTATAAGTAAAATCGTTTTTTTTTTGCATTCTCTGCTGCCTATGTGCTGTGTAATTTGGTCCAACTTAAAAGATAGGATAGTTTTTGTTTTGACCCGGGCAAAGCCGGGAGCGGGCCACTAGCTTGAATATATAATCTATTTTTTTGTTATATTTGGAATACGTTTTCTTATATTACATATATAACATCGATTTTATATCAATTAAATGTATCTATTGAAGGTATTATTGTAATTTTTAACCTTATTAATTACGGTAAGGTCCTAATATTATAAGTGCGAGTGTTTTTTTTTTATTCACCCAATGATCATAAAATTTAGAATAGGCATGGAAACGAACATAGGGTATATTACAAACATGAAAAAAGTATTGCTCCCGAGGGATGCCGACGTAGTCTCGGGCAAAAGTTAGTTTTAATTGAAAATAAAATACTTCTGAAAAGTGAATAAAGAAATCTTCTTGAGTAAATAACCTCAAAAATGTAAACTGATGAAGGGGAACGCCGTGTCATGGTTGCCAAGAGCTTTGTTTAAATGATTAGACCCCGTCACGCCCACTACAATGGCTTCATAGAAGGGTCAGACAGTTTGGTGTAAGAATTTTTTGTTAGAGGATCACAACGATTTGAAACGACGGCAAACTATAGTATTAAAATGTTTACTGTATAATTAAAAAAATACTGCATTTCAATCTAAATAATTCAGCAATAAATAATTCGTTATTTTTTGTTAATGAGAATTAAAACAAACAAAATTCTCGAAGCAGGTGTGTTGAGGCGCGGTGAACATTTTTCTGATTTGTTAATAACTTTTTTTTTTTAGTAACTGACCGTAAAATAGAGGTGGATGATCATTAATTATTTCGTGGCCAGCAGTTTGTTTAGCTCGGTCATGGCCTAAATTTATGTATGAGCGAAACCATTAAGGGATTGTCGCTTCGGGTTATTTTCATTCGAAACATTTATGTGAAAGAACAGGAATATCGTTATAATTGTGGGTAATTTTGAGGATGTTAATCATTTGAATCCATTATTTGTACGGTGCTTACATTAATTAAACATTCTAACGAAGATAGGCCCAAGAGCTCTGTTTATTAACTAATTTTCAAGCAAATAACTTTTTTTCTATTAGTTTGATATATTATGTACCTCTAATCTCACTTAGCCTTTTATTATTTTTAATATTTGCCAGTTAAATTCTGTCTGCTTTGTGTTTATTGTGTTCCAAAGTAGCCTTTTATTATAAGAAATATTCAACTACATTTCCCTAAAGTTACTTTATGTGACATCTGTATCAGGATCATATAACAAAAATTTGTGACATGTGTTTGGTCAGATTTTTTTAATCCTTGTTTACATGTCGCCTGGATAAAGTACCCTTCAAAACCAAGTCGTCACCTGCTACACTAGCACCTGACGTTACATCATTATCTGTAAACAAAGTGTATTTTATTTCAGTTAGTATAAAATAAATCAATGTGAAAATTTGTATCAAATAAATATTCTCATACTCTTTGTGATTAATATCAATTACAGTTTTTTAGATTAAATACCTACTAACTTACTTTCTAAAGTTGTATGTAAATCAGACTATTATAGCTGGTGCTCGCAGCTTCGTCCTCGTCGAATAATTAAAAATAATCTGACATCTTTATTGCTACGACGGTGGCGCCCAATTTTTTACATATTTAGAAGATCCCTCGGGAACATAAAACTTTTCCAGGATGAAAAGTTTAAATTAATCCCATAAGCCCAGGTAATAAACTATCTGTGTGCCAAATTTCATCAAAATCTGTTGAGCCGTTTTGGCGCGAAGAGTAACAAACATCCATTGTGGGGATGTATGAATTGATATTCATACATCCCCGCAAACTTTCGCATTTATAATATTAGTAAGATATTTTGAGTCTCATTGCTATTCCGACCTCGGCCGGGCTTCACGTATCTTTAAAGATTGCTAGTCCCTACACTGCACATAATATCAAAGATCTCAGAAGTCCAGGCTCGATCGGAATTCTAACTTTCGCCTTCTTTGTTTGCAAACAAGTGTTCATCAAAGTGGGATATCACTGTTTCCCATACTTTCCAATTTACCTGAATTATAAAAGGAGCAATCTCACTGCTCAGCGCTCAGAGATTTTTTGATATATATTTCATTGTTCACTTATTCAATTGATGCAACGATGCGCTTATTTATATGTCAACTTTTTTGTAAAAATATTCCCACACCCACACGTGTGGAAATCACACATTCCATAAATTGGTGCCCCATTGCAAATATTTTGTATCGAATGTGATTCTATTGTAAAAATATCTTCTGACCTAATGACTTGTTTCGTGTTCGTAACCCCATATCAGGTAACAGCGACAGATGTAGTGAAGCCAGATAGTGGGAAAGTTTAAGATGCAAACTAAGGCAGACGTGACTCTGCCAGACTTTCTACTGTAATAACGTTCCTGGGTGCATTTAACTTGTCATTCGTGGGAACACAAATTATAGGTATGACAATCTCTGGTGTCATCAACTGCTTGTTGTGAAAGTACGTTTTTGCTTACATCGTGCAAATAGTACTTGAAGCAAAAATTAATTGGTTGAATTTGAGCGTGCGTAGTTTGAAGAGGTGATTAGTGAAGTACTTGACCCATCTTCAAACCCCTAATCCCTGTTAGTCCCTATTAATTTGAATTGAACGTGCGGCTTACAATGAAAATTGTCGGTTGGTACAAGTACATTTCTGCAGGTAATTGTAGACATTCCATAGCATTTACAAGGCAATTGTTAAAACTGATATAACCTATTACTTTATTTTATATTACTACGGACATTATGTAATATCAAAGTAAAAAAATAGGACCCGTTTCAAGTATCTTAAGTACGTGAAAATAAAATAATTCTTTTACTAATATTTTGACATATCTATAATATAAAAATTAATCCCTAAATGTGTTGCTACAAAACTCGAGAACGGCTGGGCCGATTTTAATTCTGTCTTCACTCACGGATACAGGGATAATCAGGGAAAGTTTTTACGTAAAAAAAAAATGCACCCCGGGTGAAGCCGGGAGCGGGCCGCTAGTATTATATAAAAGTAGGTTAAGAATACGTCAGTACTTTCTTATATTTTTGTTTGTGAAACAATTTTCTTCCATCTTCGATAGGTATTTTCTTACTAAGGGAAATTTTAAAAATGCCTGCATTTTTTAAGACTAATTATAAAATATAATATCATAAGGTTATAAAATTTCTTTTCTACTTTAAATTAGTTTTTCGTATTTTAAAATTAAAATACATTTAAAATACGAAAAATTATTCAGACAATTTATGTATTAATTTAATATATTAAGTAGACATCAAATCAAAATCAAAATATTTATTTATCAATTAGGTTTCTCAAGAAACTCTTATGATCGTCATTATAAATTTAAATTTACTATATAATTCCAATATTATAATTATATTAAAACTTTTCCTAGAAACTGGAAGTCTTTTCTAATGCTTTTACCCAACAATGTGAGCTTCGACTAATTTAAATGAACAAATTTAACTTCAATTATTTTCAAGTGAGGCGGGCTGTGCCGTATCCCTTTCAACCACCCTTCCCCTCATTACAATCCACAATCCTCCAGTTCTACATCTAGATAAGAACCACCCGTAACTATCCCAACCTCACTCCCTTCTGTATTTTGCTTTTTAGGGGGGCCGCTCATTTCATTTCAATTCAATTCGTACCAAACAAATTTTATTATTTGTTATTCAATGCAGGAAACTGATGAACTTGCTGATAAAACATTAGTATATTATTTGTGACTACGGGATATGCCTTTATAATCTACTATCGTGGGTAAAAAATTGGGTTTTATAAATCATGACATGATCAACAAATGTCTTCAAGTTTTTTTTTATTTTGTGAATGAGTGATTTGATGTTTATTTAGCTTTTAGGTCTATTATTAAGTCTTTTATATGCTTCGATCGTGACGCTTGCGCAGCAATCCGTGGCGCCATCTCACGATATTTAATTCTGTCTAAATTGAGAGCAGTGAATGTGGTTGTACGTTCATGATGAGCTCTAATAGCCTGTAGACATCTCAAATTGGCACCATTAGCCTCTTTTCTGGGCAAATGTCTAAAATTATCGGCGTTCAATTAGACGTTTTCATCGCTTTCTATAAAACAAAGTGGACTTCATTTAGCGCAGTCACATCTGCTAGTTTTAGTCGGGCGACGTAATTGTGCTTTTAGGACAACGATTGTTTTTACGATGACGACGTGAAGTCACACATGAGTAATTTGAGAGCATTTCACTTGTAGATGGTTTGCCCAATATAATAACGGAACCCTCAAGCAATCTCGTAAAGCTAAAGCCAAAATGTCACCCTAATATGTAGCAATTTCATTTTTGTGAAATGGCATACGCACTCGCGCACAGAAGCACTCGTCACTGATCTATTTTGCGAGTGTTGTGTATGAAATGAAATGATGTACTGACTGAATTTTTGTGTAACAATCCCACGAACAAGTTAAATTCAAATCTAAACCCTGTCTACATGACATAAAGTAGTTTTCTTTTCGGGCCACTAGCAAAGCTATATTTGCCGTATGATTCGTTGCACTGTCAGCATCTCCCTTGTGTTGCACCCTAATCGAATAGCTCCACGCATGGTGTCTCCCGTCTTTTGGGTCGGACCCTTGTTCCGGACAAGGGGTAGCATTGCGAAAAAATAATACAAACCTAAATGAAACGCCACTTTAATTGGATACTTTTTCCGGCCATTTTTAAGGATTAGTTAATTCATCATTTTTTTTTATGGAAGGAACCTATTATACATTATTTAATCGTAAATAACTATATTTTATCGTATCTTCTTTATACAGTTCTATGGTGCTACGTCAGAATATCACTTTTTCATTGTGTTCTTTTTAAAAATTTGAAAAATTATATCACATTAATTGCTTTTAAAGTATACAACCTGTATCAAAGTATACAATCTGTATTAAAGCAAAAATATATTTTACATAGCTACTTGGTCTAGATTTCTTCGTAAAAATCAAAAAATAAGAACATTATTAATTAACTAATATTAATTATTATTAACATAATTAGATATAAATATACATGGCTGTATTTTTTTTATAAATAATGGGTTAGTCCAACTAGTTATACTACTAGTTATACGATATAACAAAATGAACAAAAAAAGTCCGTATTGGGTTTGCTCTTTTCCAGCAGATAGTCGTTCAGGAAAAACGAGGCCGAGGATGGAGCGAGGTAACCCAGAAAATGCCTACTCACAGTATTTGAAAAGCAATGCTTACTTCCTTCAAGCTACCCCGAACTAACGTTATCTAACATGCATTAATTTGATGCCACAGTAAACTCATATCATTATTCCCTCATAAATCTAGTATCTCTGACTAATTTCTGTGCCAGACACACTCGTATTCTTTATACTAACATACAAAGTTTTACTGTGTTTGTAGGCCTTATTATAATGAGATGATGGGCTAAAATTGTCTAAATAATTGGCATTTATTTTATTTGTAGGAGTGATAATCCAAAGTTATGCCGGCGGTACGCGTGGCCCGGGCTTGACGGCGTGCGTTACTCTTTGGTCACGCATGGCTGGAACGAATTGTCTAGACGGGAGACTAAAGTGTGTACGTTACATTAGTATGACTAGTCTAGGCCTTCAACACTTTCCTATTTATTTTATATTTTTTATTTTCATATTTTAATGGGATTTTTTTTAAATAATATAATTTGTGCGTGCTGGCGTTACTTTCAAATTGAGTGACAGGTTGCGTGAAGCAAACATTTATTAACATGTTTGCTTATCGCGCAACCAGTCACTCATCAACTATACTCACGCATCAAATAGATATCAGGCAAATTTAGCCCGTTCCACACATACCGCAAACGACATCTATTGACAAATTTCCGTACTCAATATCGTACATGTACTCTAATAAAGTCCATACCTGTGTTTCATCCACTCGTTGAACTATGAAATTCAAATAAGAACTAAACATACATATTTATAATTTTTCCCATTTAAAATGTTACTTGAGACTAATAGATGTTTTGTAGGCTCCGCTAGGAAACTGCGGCGCCTCTCTGGTGATACAAATTTTATGTGGCGGCGGCGCCACATAACACAATTAATTTTAAAAAATTATAGTGGTAGGCTTCACTGCGTTTCAGACATAAATTGGACAGCTCGTCTAGCGACAACCACAGCCTCTTTAAAGAAGATCCATGAGGTAAACCATATAATTGTGATGTTGTATTTCGCAGTGTTTATAAGCGATTCTATAGCCGATTTCCCTGCAGTCTCTTATCCTTTATCCTCTCAGAAATGACAGGGTACTTGCATCCTCTCGATGTTGTTTGTGGTTAGGTATAAGGGGCCGTAACAACCCACCATCAAGTAGACCATCAACCTACCAGATACTACAGTAGGTACGAGCTAATTGTATGTTTCTTGGGTTATTATATCCAACCAAAAAAATCCAACCAATTAATGTTTGAATTTTATTTTTATTTTATAGGCAATAATAAAAAAATAAAAATATTTACTGTAACGTGATCATGCTGTCTTAACGCACACCTTCTCTAGAATTGTGACAAATGCAACATCCGGAAAAGAATATGAAAGACCCCTTTCATGGGATCCAAAAATCAGTTCACTTAAGTGAACTTTGTCACATGTCCGAAACTATGAAATGTTGCAATATCAAGTTGTTTTATCAAGTATCTTTTTTGTAGCATGACATGACAAACATTTTTATGCTATTGAGAATTATTATGAATAAAAATATTTTGAACTTCTATAGGTAAGTAAGTACTTAGTACGTATATTTTTTTCAGAAATCGAATCAGTATCTAAGTTGTGTTACTAATGAAGTTTTTTATGATATATAGCTAAAGGGTTAACAATCTGATATTGTTAATTTAGTAGTTAGTGGCAGGGTACACTGCGTTTCGCTTGGGCAGCCCGTCTGGCGGCAGTAACCATCCCCTTACACAGAAGAACCACCGTGAAATAACAGCACATGTGCTGTTATGTTTCTGTAAGTGAGTAAGGGGTGCCAGAACCGATTTCCCTATCCTATCCCAATCCCATATCGTTCATCCTACTGTAGTAGGCAGCGCACTTGCAACATCTATGGCGTTGCTTGTATTATAGGGGACGAGATCCTACGATAAAATGGATCGTTAACTTGTTTGCCGATGTTAACATTAAAAAAAAATAGATCACTAACTGTCATTAGCTATTTTTTTAAACAGGCTGAAATTATCAAGTCAATTTTATGCTAAGAATATTACTAAAAACTAGAAAAGTTCTTAAATCATAAATATAAATATATGTACTTTTTATAATAATCTATATTTAATGTGTAAGCAATTAATAATGTCGGTCCAAGATTGAAATACAACGTTCTTATTGGTCAATAAATAAGATAACGTCGTCTTATGAGAATCCAATTCACTCGGTGTCGATAAACGGATAGGTAATAAAAATCGTCTTATGCTCATTTTAATTCAATATATTATTAAAATTATTTCTCGAAAGCTTGAACAGAATCGGATTTCTGTTTTCCTTCATTCCACTCAATGTGCAATAAATTATGATCAGTGTCAGACACTAAGCTGAACTCAAAACTTTTTTTTTAATCTATAGATTTATATACGACTGCTCTTTTAAACTTTTACTAGGAGTTGTGCTACCAATATTGAAACAATTTTCAAATAGAATTTAACTGAATTATCAAATTAATTAATTAAATACTTTAAATGGATATTATTAAACTTGTAATGAACGAAATGGTTACTGAGAGTCAACCGTAACATATAGAGATTATGACATCGCAGAGTTTTGTTTAGGATTTTAGAAGAACTACGTAAGCCAAGCCATATAAATTTATTTTATCAGAGCGCCACCTACCATCAAGTGGACCGTCAGCCTGTCTGTCGACATTAACATAAAAAAGACTTGTTTGCAAATTATTGTTTTTTTTTTTACTTCCATAAAAACGTAATTAGTATAATTATCGGATTAGAGGAGTTAGCGGCTTTACAGACAGACGCGGAATCAACATAATTACGTAAACATATAAACCTTTCGTGTATTATAAACCTATAAAGTTATCTAACTGATGATGATGAAAACCGCATCAAAATCCGTTTAGTTTAGGAGGAGTTTGCAACCATACAAATAGACAGTCGCCGAAAGCGACTTCAAATTTATATTATGTAAATATTTAACTCTTAATCTTTTATTTTACCGCTTCAATGTCGACAAGCACCATCTTAATTAATACCTATATTTTTGAGACCTAACACATTATGGAGTGGCAGTCGCCTTTCTGTATAAAATAAGTTTATAACAAGTATAAACACAAATGCAAAAAATTAATACAGAACTTTATAATTCATTATGTTTTAAAAACGATATACGATCCATGTTTCGTGGTACACTCAGTCCGTCATGTAATAATGATCAGGAGATGTTCAATCTAATGAAACTCAATAGTTTGCCTTCTGCCGAGTTAATATGGTCCATTGGCGTACACAGTAGCCGATAGGATCAGGTGACCGAGACGCCCCCCGGAGTGACGACAAGTTTTTGCTACCGATTTTTGCTTTAAAAAAATATTTAAGAGCTGTTTTCGAGGCGTCAATACATAAATTCACTTGGTCTATAATAATAACAATTCAATAATTTTTTTCTTCATAAAAAAGCGAGAATCTTTTATGCGAGCTTATGTTTAATATGTGTTAAATTAGCATATTTCTTTGGCATTTAGTGATTTAATCCAGATAAATGTTTAAATATAATGTGTTACAAGTTTTTAGTTAAATTGTTGATCACGGACGTCCGACATGTTTAATTATTTATTTTATCTATCAATACAATGTTTTTTTAACTTAACATAGGTGTGAACACTAACTTATATATTTTATATTGTATTTATAAATGTGTACTTACACATCTTTATTTTTAAAAGTTCCTAGGTGATAGATTGTGGCTCCTTTTTTTAAAGAAAAAAAATGTGATTTTCACAATGTAATTAATACCTTTAAACTGTTTCTTTATCACTTAATTATATACAATACACATATTATTTCAAATACTTTCAAATTCCCCTTCTATACTTGATGAAAATTCGAAGCAACCGCGCACATTACTTAAATAATCACATTGAATATTTATTATTTATTTATAATAATTATTTTAGGATATTAAGGTGTATAACGCCGATTTGGCCTTGAATTGTTAGGCTGATTTCCCCGCGCCACCCTCTACAAGAGATCGACCGCACAGAGATGGCAAAGAGTAGTATGGAGACTAGACGACAAAGGCACGACATAGTCGACTGAGCCTACTTTACTGCAAATACATACTACAAATTTATAATTATTTACAATGTAGAGGGATAATTCAGTAACAATGAAGCGTGTTTTGTTATTTAGGTAGTAAATTATGTTACCTAGTAAAAATTTTTACCCGTCTGCGCCACAACGAGAGTTATGTTTTTAGAGTGTATAGCGGCGCGCTCCCGGCTTGGCCCGGGGTGTATTTTTTCTAAAATAAACGTAGCCTAAGTTACTCCTTATTACATCAGCTACCTGCCAATAAAAGTCCCGTCAAAATCGGTCCAGCCATTTCAGAGATTAGCCGGAACAAACAAACAGACAGACAGACAGACAAAAATTGTAAAAAATGTTATTTTGGATGTTATTTTGGTTTTTTTCTAAAATAAACGTAGCCTAAGTTACTCCTTATTAAATCAGCTACCTGCCAATAAAAGTCACGTCAAAATTGGTCCAGCCATTTCAGAGATTAGCCGGAACAAACAAACAGACAGACAGACAAAAATTATAAAAAATGTTATTTTGGATTTTTTCTAAAATAAACGTAGCCTAAGTTACTCCTTATTAAATCAGCTACCTGCCAATAAAAGTCCCGTCAAAATCGGTTCAGCCATTTCAGAGATTAGCCGGAACAAACAGACACCCAGACAGACAAAAATTTGGTTTGGTTATGTGGTTGGTTTATTTTGGTGTATGTACTCATATATGGTGTATGTACGTATATAATATAATCATATGCATGTAGTAAAAAACGGTTATTTCAATATTACAAACAGACACTCCAATTTTCTTTATATGTATAGATGTATGTATATTTCTTTATACGAATATAAAATATATGGTAAAAGAGCCAAACAAAAGTTTTTATCAAAACTAACAATTTTTTTAATTTTCAGTAAAAACAATTGAGTTTTTGCACCAACCGTGCAAACTTCGCGTGGTACGTTTTGTTTGGGTAACGCTAATGCCGGCGGTAATATTTTTTTTTTAATTTTGATATTTTTTTTCAAATTCACCAAGTGAGTGAAGTGACAATAAATTGAAACAAAAAGTGTTTTTTTTTTTCATTTTGATAAAGATTACGAACTTTTTAGAGCGAGAATCTTGCTTCTTCAATTTTTTCAAAAAATCTATCGAGTGGGACAAAAAAGCGGCTGAGTGGATTAAATGGAAACTCTGTGGGGCTTTTTAGGGTATATTGAACTGTAAAAGGCACACTTAACATTTATTATTTTCTCCATATTTTTGATTCAGCGCTTGATTTTTCTAAAAGCTATCAAAAGCCCTTTTTTATAATCTTTAAAAATTCATGTCAATAGAATTAAAAAAAAAAACAAATCCTTGTAGAAAATTTATTCACGTTTTCATTTTGTTTTCGTTTTGTCTTGTCTTTTGCCATGTCTAATTGTTTTGGTTTGGTTTTGGTCTTATTATTATTAATTATGTAATTTTAAAGGAGGGGGGGGAGTAAGGGGGGAGCGGAGGGGGGCTGGGAGGATGGTGTTGATAGATTACCCTCATCCTTTTAAATGATACCTAACATGGGGGGTCTATTTGTAACCGTTGACCATGGTTACGTCAAATTTTTTATCTCGTCGAGACGTCTCCGATGAACCCAAACACGACCCGGCTGTGACGCGCCGTTTCCGAGTTACGTTCGGGGGGGGTCCGAGGGGGTGTCAAATTTTTTATCTCGTCGAGACGTCCCCGACGAGCCCAAACACGACACGGCTGTGTCGCGCCGTTTCCGAGTTACGGTCGGGGGGGTCCGAGGGGGGCGTCAAATTTTTTATCTCGTCGAGACGTTCCCGATGAGCCCAAACACGACACGGCTGTGACGCGCCGTTTCCGAGTTACGGTCGGGGGGGGGGTCCAAGGAGGGGGCTGTCAAAAATCTCGCTTTTTTTTTTTTGGTGCCCCGGTAGACCGGATGACACTTTCCTTGGTGACTACCGATCACCCTCTATGACCTTCCGCAAACGCCACCCTTCTATCCCTCATAGTTTCCGAGAACCGCTCACCAACTTTTTACCAGAACGGTGTACCGAGGATATCGGATTTTTCTGGAGGTCACGGGGGCGTCCCCTACGCGACCACCTACAATAGGGAAACCCCCCACCGCTCCTTCTAGGAGAACAATTCGATGAGTCACTAGATACGTGAGTGGGAATCCGGCTTTATAGTGGCTTTATTATTTATTTATTAGGCTTATTAATTTATATGTATTAATTAATAATTAATCATTATTAATATTAATTAATTTAATTAATTAATTAATTAAAATTCATGAAAACTTTCCTTCCTCGTTTGGTTTATTTTTGATATATTACGCTTTTGCCTCCTTTGCTTACTTCCTATCTTTATTAAATTTAGATAACAAGTATATATACAGATGAATTATTAATTGAATATTCAAATTGAATATTTCAGATTATTAATAAATTGAATATTATATTACAACACATAATTTATATTTAGTTTTTTAAAGATTTAATTAAAAAGACAAAAAAGAAAACCTATTAAAGTATTATATACACTATCATGCACTGTCTGTTCTACAACTAAAATGTTTATTCTTTGTTTATTACGTAAAAATTAATAATTTGATGAAGCGCAACGCGGCACAGGTCCGTCTAGCATCACGACTCGCCCCGCACTGATTTTATGGACGAGAACGGGCTAGCGCTGAGTAAGTGGGGAAATATTTTTGATAAAAACATTATATAAAATTCAATTTTACGAATTTTCAAAAAGCGCTTCCAACAAATCATGCTACATTGTTATCTTCATAAGTGTACAAAATTTCATAATCTTTTGATAAATATTGTAGAAGTGAGATTGTTATAACTGAAAATAAAAGGGGTGAGTTTAGAATTTTTTTCCTGAATCAATTTCAATAAAATAAAAATTTTAATCCCAACAAATCATTCCTCATATCTTGTAGATAAACATATATTTTTTTCGCTGAAGAAAAGGCGTATATATAATGAATAAAACTGTTACAAAATGTTGCAAAAATTTAATTTTTTGGAAGGATAAGCCTTAAATATATATATATATATATATATATATATATATATATATATATATATATATATATACAAAAATTAGTGGTATCTAATAATCTAATATATAAAATTCTCGTGTCGCGGTGTTGCCAAATTTCTCCGAAACGGCTGGACCGATTTTGATGAAATTTTGTGTGCTTATCGGGTAGGTCTGAGAATCGGCCAACATCGATTTTCCATACCCCTAAATGTTAAGGGTGGTCCACCCCAATTTTTTTTTTACTTTTTGGCAAAACAACGTTTGCCGGGTCAGCTAGTTTATTTTATACATTTCTTGAAATTCAACCGATTACACATCACGCAACAACAGTGAATCACTTCTTGTTGCAATTATTTAAAATAAAGGGCCTGAGACCGCAGGCGCTGTTTGCCCCAGCTTCCTCTAGTTAATGAGTTCATAAAAAATATAAAACCAGCGCCCTGATCCCTTGTCACTTTGAAAAGAGCATTTTTCCGCTTGGAAAGATGCGGTCGCGCGGAAAATTACAATGGCTGCAATAATAGTGCTTTTGATCACGATTTTACCTATTCTATTTTACTTTCCATTCGATCAGATATGAAAGTCGGTTTTAGTCAAGCTATGATAGAGGATGGCTTTCTCAAACTAGCGCATTTTTTGTAATCCTTCCAAGTCTAAATGCATTTATTTAGACTAGAGCTATTGATTAATATAATAAAATAACTGAAGACTTTATAAAGGCAAATAAAATAAAGGCAAAAAAAATAAAATAATAAATTATACAAAATTTTATTTTAATAAATTGTCTTTTCCTTACTTATTACTCTAGCCTAACACGTGAGAACGTGTTAGAAAAAAGAAAATAATCAGAACGACGCCGGTTAAATCTTGGCTACATAATAATCCTTGAAAAAAGTGAGAGAATCATTTATAAACTGTATATGATTTTTATTTTATTTTTTAATTAAAATAAAAAAACACTTAAAGATCTTGCTTAAAAAATTGAATCTGAACATAATTATCACAACAACGAATGCCCGAGCTTTTCTTACTATTTGAGGTATCGAGTTTTAGTTAATAAAAACTTTTATAACTCGTTCTTTCGTTATGGAACCTTCTCATTGCGAGAACACTGTAAATCTGTTTAAACAACTGGATTTATTTTAATGAAATTTAATGCACAGATAACTTAATTTTCAGGAAAGGACTTAACGCTACTTTTTAACTTTTCACGCAGACGCAAACGAAAATGCCAGCGTACAAACAAAGCAATTTGGTGCAAACTTACATTCAGCCTAAAACAATATTTTTGTGAAATAGAGTTGAGTTTAAAATGGAACACTGTTTCCGCGGCAAAATAATAATTCATTCACACAACGATTTGGCGATTTGCCAACGAGAATTTCACTTTTTAAAGAAATACAAAGTTACAGAGGAGAATATTCACGGTTTTAATGACGAATGTCCGCGCAAAAAAAAACAGAATCGTAAACATCCGTTAGTTGCAATTTGCTGTAATCATTATACAAAGAAATATTTCAGAGTTGATTTAAAAAAAAGCTCATTTGTGGTCGGTCAATTTTTTTTTGTTCTTGAAGAACCCACGTCTTGTCCATAAGCCGTTAATCTAAATGGGTATTCTATCTAACTAAACGAATTCATTTAGATTTTAAATTAAGTTTAATAATATTTTTTTAACCCTCATATTCAAAATATGAATATGAGGGTTTGATATTCAAAACAGGTAACTAAATATTCATAACAGGCATCCTTTTTAACTAAAGGAAAAATACAGGGCGAACAAAGCAGAGACAGGAGGAAGACATCCCTGGTTGAACAATTTTAAGAGAATGGTTACGTGCCGTAGTTCGATTTAATTGTTACAGCAATCTGATATATATATATGTTAAAAAAATATTACAATTTTCGTACCAATTCACTATACACCCTTAGCTCCTTTACACTTATTACAAAATGAAGACAAAACTGTCCCATTAGAAGGCGCTCGAGCGAATAATTTTGTGGTTTTACCACAAACAAGAAGTCGTCGCCCGTGGTACCCAACGGGCTTCCAACTACAGCCTTTAACGCTTCTCTCTTAACCACTTTTGTTATTCAAATAGTCAATGTACAAAGTCTACCACTATATGAAGTATATTTATTTGTTTTGTAAAACAAATAGCACTGATATAAAAACAGATAACACTAGAGCTATTTGTACGATTATACAGTATTATTCCATTGATACATATCGACAGCCACAAATTAATTCAGTCGTTTTATTTAATTGAATACAACGGATTATAATTTTCACAACCAAAAACTATCGAAGATAATGATTATTAGTGATGGTATTAATTAATTTTATTTAATTACATATTGCGCTGTATTTTTCTTTTTACACTTCGATATTTCCATTAAAACTTGTTAATTAATAAATAAATAACAAACAATGACACGTCGGCGGTAGGTACCATAAGTAGCGTTCTGTTATACTTAGTAATACATTTTTTGTACGTTCTGCTTTTTTTTTCAATCACTAAAACTAAGTAAAAAGATTTAAAATAAATAAAAAAAAGATTAGAATTTAATAATTCTAGCTTTTGGGTCATTTTTTTATGTTTAGGTCATCAGATTGATGCCTGAGCCCATTTCCCTATCACCTAATATCCTTAATTCTAATTAACTACAGTCGGTTTACTTACTTAGGTCGGCAGTGCACTTGCAACACATGTGGCGTTGCTTGTGTTATAGACGACGGTAGCCACCTACCATCAAGTGGGCCGTCTGTCATTTCATGTGAATACTCATCGTCTCAAGTCCAATTACGTTACATATAAAGAAGGTTTACAATTTAAAACACGTACTTTAAATTCACTTAATCTTTTGTACTTTCAATTCGACCGATTCTTCACGGTCACGTACGATCATGAGCTCAATTGTACTCGATTTGTACTCATTGAATTAAAAGCCGCGAGTATCAAGTCACATTGATATTATGTATTTTATAGTAGGTTTAATGACGCTCAAACGAGACCATAAACATGTAGATATTACATTACTAACTTTATGATCCACTGCTTTTATTTATAAAAAAAATTAAGCAACAGTGGCACCAGTGGTGGAAATTGTGCCAGTAATGGACACTTGTATGGACAAACCAGGAATCGAATATTGTTATGGGACAAAAGAGGAAATTTTTGGAATGTGGGACAAAATATCAGGACGTACGAGGCATAAATCAATAAGTATAGTAATTTTCGGAATTATAGCGTTTTTATTTCCCTGATGTTCATAACTTGAGATGTGTCCATTAATGTATCTTACATTACTGTTTTTTAAGCTGTCCATCACTAGTGCACTCGGCTTGATTTAAGTTTATATTTTGTTATAAATTTATTGCGAAATAACTGTTACACGAGACTTCACCCGCGTAACTCTATAAAAGATTGCGTTATCAGCAAGAAACATGGGCTATCTATAGGTTAAAGAATTTTTAAAATCGATCTAGTAATTTTTGAGTTTATTCATCACAAACATACAAATCTTCTCGCTTTATAATATTAATATAGATAATGAAATGTGGGCTATGAATTTATTTAAAAATTTAAATAAGTTGCACTCCAAAATATGTATAGTATATTCGTCTACAAAAATATGTTATATGAATAGAACTGTCTAAAAGTGTCCATGACTGGTGCCTTTACCTTATAGGCGTGACCATGACATACTCCTGTTTGTTTTCATTGGCATCATTAAAATGCTGCACTTTGTTTTCTGCGAATTATACTAAACATCTCTGCTTTTATATGTACTTGTATTTGTACTTGTATTAATTAAACAATAAACCGAGAAAGTTAACGACTTAATCTTTGTGTTTTCCGTAATAAAAACAACTTTGAGCTTAGAACCGACTGATAAGATCATTCTACAATATCTTTTAAAAATTCGATTGGTAACAGTTTTTCAATACTGAACTCGCTTCTTTAATACGTAATGTCACTATAAAAGTGAAGTACTTGAACTCAACTTGAATAGAAACACACTAAGTAGTCAGCGCCAGTGAAAGCTGACCCAGTTTTCAAGTAAAATGTAGTGTTGTTAAATTTTTCGACCTATTCCATAAAAGTATCTTGTGTATTTCATAAAACGTGTCGTTACGATTCACTGATACAAATTTTTTATTAAGAGTGGAATATTTTACTGTGTGTATATTATGTAATTAGGGTTAGATAGGCCAGGTAGATTAAACTCGAGCTGCCAGAATGTCAGTCAGGCCTACAACTCTAAGTATTTTTGATTTTGTATGGATAATAAATGATGATAAACAGAAAATCCCGTTGACAATAATGCTCTATCGGTACATACATTAGAACAGCATATTATGCGTTTTTGTTTCGGCGAGTCAGCGCACTTGCGCCTGAGGCATTGCTTGTGTTATAGGCGACGGTAGCCACATATGTACCATCAACGAACCGTCAATCTGTCTGACCACTTTTACACATAAAAAATCGTGAGAAAACCTACGTTTGTAAGGTATATTGACAAAGTCTTCTAAGATATGTGAAATCTCGCCAATCCGCACTGAAGTAGCAATATTGATACTATATAGTTCTACGGAGCGGAGTTCGGACTATATAGTACACCATTAGAATGGTGTACAATTTTTCTGGTAAAATTGTAAAAATTTAACCAGAAAAATGGTAAAAAGCTACTATTAGGAATGGTGTAAAAGGGCTAAAAATGCCCACATCTCTGTTCAACAGAGATAATGTTCACATAACTTTATGGTAGACAATGGATCATAAGGAAAAACTGATAAGCACGAAAATTAATCAGGGAAATGTAATATACAAGAAGGCCAGAGTTGACTCATACTGTTACTGCAGTACCTTGCGAAATGATAATGGTCAGTAGTCAATCCCATGACAAGCGACAGTATTTGTGTATACATATGCAATGAAATAAATAGCATCTTCAAAAAAATCGTGACAACTATCAAACAAGACTAACGAACTTACAATGGTAAATCTGAAATGACGAGCATTGGATCTGTTTAAATAAGATATCGACTATGTAAATAAATACTTACATGTAGAATTGGGAAATTTACTCATCCCGAACCAGCACAAGGTCGAACAACAATAGTAATTGTTATGATAACACTCGAAAGATGAAAAGATTATCGTATGATATGTTACAGCTTTCGCATTCCTTCGTTCAAAATGCTACAACGAAATCTCCTTGGCACATAAAGGAGAAGTGAGACGTAAAAATATTTATAATGTCTAATGCGCTTAAAAAATTAGTTAAGTGTTGTATTTTCAAAGTACATGTAAAGCTTGATCTCGAATGTTCTGAGCGACCGTCCTACATTTTTCTAGAACGATTTCTCAAGTATCTGGTATTCATATTTCATAGAAATTACCAAATCTTTTAAATATTTCTAGGGAGAAGCGAAATTGAAGTTGAAACGTATATTTAAAAAAATTGATAAAATTAGGTGCAGATATGAAAAACAGCAAACGAAAAGTCTAATCATGTCGATTCTATTCAAAGGGAGAACCGTTGTGGCTAATGAAGGAACTACGTATAATATGATTTTTACATGGTTGACCATACTTATCAATCGGGCCATATTTATTTTTAATTGTTTTTACACTCTAGCGCCCTAAATTCCTACGACTGTTCTTGTCCCGAACAGACTTTAGTCAAAAATGTTAACAATGAGGTGTCCGCTGAAGATTGCTCTTTGTTGTACTTATTCACCTCAAAATGTCACCCCTCTTCGAAGTCATGCTACATATTTAAAATTTTTACCAATGTAGGTGTTACCACTATAGATGCAGAGCATATAGGTATATGCTGAGTAGGTACTTTGCATTTGAACTAAAACATGTAATGCAATATGCAATCTCATAACTCATTCAGATATTGAGAAGGAAGATTGGTTAACAGATACGAATGAGGGAGTTGAGGATGAAGTCAAATCATTTAACCCTAAGATTCCGAACCACAATCAGCGTGCGAAGTCAATTCTTGTTGGTCCTATCTGTCACTCTTGTTAAAGAGACACCAGCCGTATCGCATTAGAACTACATCATCGCTTTAAATAACACGTGTAAGCTTGTATCATAATATGCATTGATTGTTGAAAAGCTGTGCGAGAATTCGGGCGCGCTGTAGTTTATTTTTTGAAAATCCCACAGGATCCTAACATTTTACCAGGATAAAAAGTATCCTATATATTAATCCAGGTAATAAATCTGTTAAGCCGTGGTTGAGATTAGTGAGATCCCGCCAAAAAATTATAAAAACAATTTTTTGATACAACGGGTACAAATTGTTTTTTTTTAATATTTAATATACAGACACGGCTCGTTCACGATATTATTGTATATATGTAGATACTTATACAGATACATAGATAAAAGCAATATCTAAAAAAAAAACTTATGCCAAGTATTGACAATGTTAATTTTAAATTGTTTCGTCATAAAATGAATATTCGCAGAAATTCTCGACACCGTACATAAATAAAATGTGTGAAGTCACAAAACAAATGACACTCCTTAATCATTCAACAAAAATTTTAATTGAAGTAACATAAACATTTCGGCGGGAAGAGAAGTGAAATTCTCATTATTAACTTCACGACCGACGCTAATGATCGAAGACGCTCCAACACAAAAGCATTCGTTTCAACACGTGTAACTCGAAACCAATACATAAACACTTAAATTATAGTAATAACTTCAAAAACCAGATGTTACGTAACAAATTAGGTACTTTTTAAATTGAGTGACGTCAGAATAAATATATTCTATATAATAGAAAAAATGTGTTACTAGTAATATTTTCTTTGAGCCTGTATACACATATTTGTAGAACAGTATTATAGCTAAATAATTTATTCTTCTTCTTCTCTTTTAATGTCTTGGCTCCATCAGATATTCTCCGATGATTTTGCCAGTGTCATTTGTAGAAATAGCAATTTGAAATAAAAAAGGCAAAATTCAAATTAAAATCAAAAATATTATAGCAGATCCCGAGACAGATTAATAGTTTTCCAAAACATTTCCGTCAAGTCCAAAGCGGTCAGGTCAAGTCTCCACTCCAAGTCAACTTTAAATAATATCAATGTTGTTTAAAAAATAATATTTTATTTCCTTTTATAGACGTTACTATAGTTCGCTAGATGGCGTAAGTCGTTGTTGAAACCACTTAGAACCCAAAATGCAACTAGCTGTCGCTTTCATCGTGTGAACTCACTATGATGAATTAGAAACTCTCCAATGAATTAGAAAATTCCATATGACTACACCAAATAATTATTTGAACCTTTAGCTATCGAGTGGTTGAAATGAATTTTAGATATACTTAGATCATTAAAAAAAAATCTTCGTACCATTATTTTCACGTCGTCTTTGTTTTAAAAGAAATGTTCTTTAATCTTAATTTTCTTATCCTGTAATAGTTATTAATTATTTGATCCCCGTTAGCTTTTATCGGCACAGCAATAGAAAGTAAATATCTTAATTATTTCGGTGTGAGTTCATGCATGTTTAAAATTAACTTTGTACATTTACGGTGTACTTCTTCGAAGCGCTTTTAACTTTCCTTCGGCACTTCGTTAGCTGTGTTTGTATTTATTTAGAACGTGATAAGTTAGTCCGGTGACTGAGAGGGAAACAGGATATGTGCCGTCTTGTCACGATTCATTTACCATCTCCTCAAGGGATTGAGATTGCTTTAATGTTGATTAAGCATTTCTAGATAACAGGTCAGCCTTCGTTTCATTCGTCAGTTAGACATGGACAAATAAGGCTCTGTAAATATTATCCTCAAGCTCTGTAAATGTAATAAGAATGTAATGTATATAAAGAAAATACCGACTTTTCACACTTCAATAAGTCAATAAAGTATAGAAAACAATGAAGATATTTTCATTGAAATTTTTGCTTTAATTTCAGTGAACTCGGGTATTATTCAGTTTATAAATATTTCTGTCACTGGACAGAAAAAAAGAAAAAGAAAAGAATGAATAAATCTTAAAGTATTTTGACATAAATATAATTAGGGGAGAGTGGGCATAGTGGGGGCCACGGGGCATAGCGGGGCAAGCCTTACGCAGATTGTAGCAAACGCCGTACAAACTGTTAAATGCGTCGTTATGATTGGTCGTTATTCGGTGGGTTACCTTCATAGGCGAGCCACGTCATCTAGGCAGGCGTTTGTGTGATATAAACAAAAATATCAAAACCAGTGTTTTTCTTAAAATTTTTAGTGAAATTGAACACTACAAAACGTACTTATGTACTGTTGTAGTGTTATAGTTTATTATGAATCAGTTCCCATTCGTATTTCTTAATCAAAAAGCACAAGGTAATCAAATCAAAGTTAAGATACCGTCAGTTTGTGTTTAATTCTGAATGAGCCAGTGGGGCAAAGTGGGGCACACTATTTGGATTATAAAAAAGGGCCCCACTTTGCCCCGTTTTAAAGACTTCTAAGTTGTAATATATTTATTTTTTACGTTATTAGCTAATATGGTCCGCACATACAAGAGGAAGACTGAAGCATTGGTGGTCTATGCAAGCTATGAAACAAGCTGTACACAGTGTTGTGTCCAGAGAAGTGGGCTACAGGAAAGCAGCAAATATGCATAACGTTCCACAAACAACATTAAAAAACGTGTTAAAGTTGTTTGTGTGATCTCTGATCTCTTTAACTTAAAATAATATTAATAAACAGAAGTTTATTGTTGCTAAGAAATAAAACTATTTCGTTTAGAAGTTCTGTTTCGTTATTTATTATGATCAACCCACAATGCCCCATAGAAGACCCCACTTTACCCCTATGCACGGGGCATAGCGGGTCAAATGCCTTTTTCATTCAAGTATTCACATCTCGTAGATTAATTACGTTATCAACATAAATGTATCCATAGTCATACGCAATGAAATAAGCTATGATTCTAAGTTAAAACTTTTAATTTAATCACATTATTTTAGTTTTTAGGGATGTTTAAACGTTAAGTACCCTACTATTTTTTGAATAGGTAGTAGCATAAAATTAAGATATAAATATAATATCTTCTTCTATCTATATTTATAAAAGTCGAGTATAATATGTATGTTTCCCTATAGACTCCAAAACTGCTTAAACGATATAAACTATGAACTTTAGTAGCGATCGGGTATTTTTTGGTAATTTTGTGTCAATTTATAATCAATTTATACAAAATACTTAAATGCCTCGCAAGAATAAGCAATAAGACTAAATTTATTAATGAACTCGCAGACAAAGGCTAGTATAAAATGAAAGCAGTACTTAAGTATAGTAAAAAATGAAGTTTCTATATCACGTTGTTTGATAAATTTTTTCTTAAATTTTAAATGTCAAGAAAATTTAAATTCAATCAATTTGATCTTGATGTATTTAATTACACAGTGAGTAGAAATTCCTTAGATGTTTAGCACTAGCTATGTCCACCCCAACAGAATTACACGGTTACACACACAAGGATTATGTGTATATCCCGACGCGTCGGATGACTGCCCTTAAAGGACACGCGCCTTTGTAACGAGACCCTGACGAATTTGAGGATGATCAAGTGGACCTTGGGGATTGAAGTGGACTCAATGGATGGGCTAAATTAGAACCTTAAGCCTGTCATTAACATCGAAAAGGATAAGATTAGGGATAACCGTGCCGAAGGAAGTTTTGTTTGAAAGGAAGTTAGTAATTCGATATTTAGGAAACAACGTTTAATACTAGTCACCGTACTTGCCCTCTCATCTAAGTTTTCGATTGTTGAAGATGCTTTATTGGTTCCCATTTTGAATTTTAGTACTTATACATATCATGAAAAAAATCTCTCTACAATTTTTTCTTCTATATACATTGGAATTGGAACAGCATTTTTATATGTCACTAGCGGCTAGCTCCCGGATTTACACGGGTGCAATTTTTTTTCTGCAAATTATATATATAAAAATCGCATCAAAATCCGTTGATTCAATTTATGCGAAAGAAGTATTAGGATTCAGCTAAAAAAGAAAGAAGTATTAGCTATACATTTTTTGTGTTGATCTTTCGTCATATTAATAAATTAATAAATCTCGAGCTAAAAATAATTAAGTAACAAAATCTAATTATTTCTAACATAAAAGATAAGTTAAGTGATTTATAATGCCGCCTTGCTTCTGAAATAGAGATACGAAACAAAATTTATGACGCACTGATAAAGAAACCGTTTACATAATTGTTTGTTTCGACATCTTAATTGTGTATTGAATACCAATATTTAGTATGAATTCATTGCACAGACCACGTTGAGTGGTGTGTGCAAATTTTACATGTTACAAAATCTCTTATCAAATCCCATACGTCTGAATCGATTCAAAACCTAGGGGAGTAATATTTTCACAATGCTATAATCACAAACACAATTTGAATTAAACTTTTAAAAAAGTATGACAATCTTGCCCTGACTCACCTTTAAGTACACCATTTCTTTAATATGCTACACCTTTTTTTTATGTTAAGGTTGGCAGAGAGGTTGACGGTAGTACTTGATGGTAGGTGGCTACCGTCGCCTATAACACAAGCAATGCCACAGACATTTTAAGGACAGTAGGATTAAGGACAAGGGATTAAACTAACTAAAATTAGACATCATTGATCAAATCTTTAAACACTCATTTAATGTAGGCTAAATAAGGTATGAGATATTTTGACCTTAAATTCATATTTAAATGAGCCATTTTCAAAACTTTTAAAATACGCCTAGTATTCCAGTAATACTACATGTATTAAAACTACTTCTATTTGATTTAAAATTAAATAGGTAAGTATTCACTTCGCTTTATAAAACGTGCGATGTTATGCGCTTTCATAATATTTTCCTTTTAAACTCTTAAGCTCTAACTTCTTTAACAGAAACATTTACTGAACAAAACTCAAGGTTATAATGTCTTAATGGTGCAAGTTTAGCTTAAACTGGTGTCCAGAGAGCACTATTCTTCATTAGCAGATGAGGGCCACCGATAAATTATTCTTTGGGTCACTTCGGTGCTATTTAAGTTAATTTAATCGTAACTTCGCACACTTCGCACTTAGTTGCAACATTGTTCATATTATAAAGTGTCGCTTTACTATTAACTTCAGTCGCAATATGCAAGTTGTATCTGTGTTTCTATCTTTATTGTGAAACTACTACTAAAGTTATTGACGTTAAAATAGCCTTACATACGCGTTTAATAAATAATTAAATAAGCGAGTAAGTATGCACGTCTTGAGCTCGACTTGGCTGGCGGTATTTCATACTTGTAGTATTGAATTCTTATAGGACTTTTCTTGTAAGATATCTTACAAGAATAATTAGATCCAACATTATTATTATATTTCGATTCTCACTACATCTATTAGCGCTAAACTATTACTTTATTGATAAACTTAGTACCTCCTCCATTCAACAGGTGGCGTTATCAGTTATGATTGATTTCGTGTTAGTTGTAACAGTTAACTAAAAGTTAAATATTTAGTGTTGGCGTATTTTTATTACTACTGGTAAATATTTCAATTTCATTTATTATGAATCTATTGTTTAAATTTCTACGATATTTTTTGCACATCTGTGACGATATCTAATTTTTAATAACAAATATTTTATTAAACCAATTTCTGTTCATTAAATTATTTAATAGTCTTATTGTAAACAATAATGAGATATTTTTATATTTAATGAACTATTAATAAACGTCAAAGTATGTTGCTCCGAATTTGCTCTGATTTTCTCTGAAATTTGTTTGTGTTTAATTATATATTATTATCTATTTTTGGTTGTATATTTGTATATATTTATTAATATGTTTTAAAGGCATGAAGTGACTTTTTACAGAACAGATAAACGGATCACTAGAGCACTGGCGGTGTCCTCTGGTGATCGAACCAGAGCAACTGAGAGTATGTTTATAGCAGAGTTGTTGCAGATGCAGAATTTTCAACATCCCCGGTTGCGGATTTTTAGAATAACACATCCGCGATTGCGGATATTATGCCAATGTGATTCTAAGTATTTTATTTTTATTTTCTAGTAATTAAAAATATTTACTTCGTATTTGTAAGCACGATAAAGAAGTTCCCGTTAATACGAAAACAATAAATATTCTTTATAAATTGCTTTACAATAAAAATGCATTAGTTACAGAAATATTTAATTAATTTCATATAAAGGTAAAAAGGCGCGCGGAGCATTCGCGGTGTTACGTAATAATAATAATAATAATTCTTGTGTGTATTGACGTTCTACTTGATGGTCACTTGATGGCTACCTTCGCCTATAACACAAGCAACGCCACAGTTAAGGATATAGGAAGGGATAGGGAAATAGGCTCTGCGTGCATCCCATACTCACTCACCGAAACACAACATGTGTGCTACATCCTATATTTCACTGTGGTCTTCTGTAAGAGAGTGGTTACTGCTGCCAGACGGGCTCGTCAAATGACTGCGAAATGTCGCTGCATTTTGCAACATGATACTAATTTGCAAATCCAAACCAGTCAACTTTGTAAAGTCCATTGCCAAGTTGACCCTGCCGAGTAACGAACTCGGGACCCCTCAGACAGAGCGCAGGCAGGCGCCATAACCACTCGTCCAACGGGCTCGTCAAATTATGCGTAATTATTTTCACATAAAATACCATCTTGTAATAAATTGTGTCAGTCGTACTACAAATGAAACGAGTTGCTTTCTCGGAAATCAAATAAAAAACCAATTTAGAATTTATCCAAACAGTAATTCTGGTCGAGACTAAATCCTGACCTAACAGCGGGTGGTCTCCTAAGGCAATTTTTTTTCTGCCCATGTAATTATTTTTATAGGCTCCTCTTCTTGCTAACAAGATCGGATATTTATTACGAAACAAACACAATAAATGCATATTGAAACTTTAATAACACGTTCACTTCGCTTTTTGTTTTAGTTATCTAAATTTATCGTTGGAAGATGTATAACTAAATTTGAATATTTGGTGCCTTTTAATATAATGTATTGGCCGTTGAAGGGTTAACGACTCGACGATCGGAGCCAATTTGTTCAGTGTGGAATTTGATTGATGTATACAAATCGCTTTTTTTCCTATTCAAACTAAAGCTGTAGACGCTATCTAATATTTTTAATAAAATCATGAGTGATATTTATATTGCAATAAGAGACTTCAGTGAATTAAGTGGATATAATACTTATAAAGCGATTGAAATTATTATGTCAGTTAAATTTCTAATTTATCACTTTTTTATTTTATTTTATTTTTTATTAGGGAAAACAAACAAATACACCATATATATTAAGTTAGAAAAAAGAGAAATATACATAAATAAGGATAATAGTGCAATCAACAAAATTTTTAAGGAATTAGTAAAAACATATCTTATTAATTGAAGTGTGTATATAAATACAAACAACCATTATGTATCCGTTTCAATTGTTCGAATGTTCTGAGAAAATCACAGACTTATAAAATGTATGTAGGATTAGGGCTCGTTTATTTTTCATTTTTAAAATGAGACAAACGATCGCTATTTCTCAGTATCAACCGGAGAACATAACAGACAGAAGCGGAAAACGATTTTATTTTCATTATTATGTACCTATAGATACCACCGAAATAATTATTATAACATTTCTCCTCTGTTTCAGGAATACTCGTCTTAATAATATTTACCTACTAAATTATAGGTATCGCAAATCAACAATAAATTGTTTTTATAAAATTTATGTATGAACAGCGACCCTTACTAAACTAGAACTAAATATCCTGTAGTAAAACAGTAGGTAAACTCAAAGCATACTATTTACAATTTCGTCGTATCGTAACGCGTTTTTAGATTAGTTAGAATAAAAACGAGCTTATCATTCTATAAGTATAAAAATTATGTGCTTATATAGGTAGCCATTAAAGCCGTATCAAAATGTTGCAAACAAAAAATATATTCGGCGAAATTCGGTTCAGAACCAATATAAATTAGCACCGCGTATTACCGCAAAAAAGGCTTAGTCAAACACAATGGGCCACCGACAAAGCGGCCGACACGGGGCTCACCGCAACACTACCGATATTGAATTAGTGAGTGCTGTGACTAACTAGCCGTGAGTTATACACATTTTGCGGTCGCGATATCGTTCATCTTTACGCTGTAACTCCTGAGCGGCATAAGGAATCGCGTCTTGGTTTCCATACCATTATTTACCTATGAATCTTATTACCATGTAGTCCTATTCTAATTCCTATTCTAATAATTACAGCTCAGAACACATACCGCTAGACGGGCAGCCTAAATAACTTCGTAACACAGTTTGCCCTGTGGATTAGTCTAACTAGTTCTACTATTAGTTCTACCTACGATGGAACAGTTTGGACAAAAATAATCCAAGTAGTTCTACTGCAGAGTATGACAGATCATTTCAGAGCCAACTTTAAAAAGATCATTTCCAAAATTAACCCTGTTCGAATCCGAGAACCCTGAAACAGACCGTTAAGGCAAGCACCCTTTTTTTTTAACGTTGGGAAATCCTCTTGGATACCCGGGCGTGTAGAGGACACTGCGGGGTTATGCCGGATTCATACGGGCTAAAACCTAACGACTTTCTAGTAGCGCGGCCGTTAATGAGCAGGGTTAGCGCGGCCGTTAATAGCCGTTAATGAGCGGCCATTATGACACGACTTCGGTGCCTCGCCACGGCACCGGGAGCGCGGGGAGGGCTACGCTCCCTGTCAGAACCTCGGCGTACCCGAAAGTGGAGGTACGCCAAGGCAAGCACCCTAACCACTCATTCAACAGGCTCGTCAAAATCGAAGCCTCTTCCCTGTTAAATGTTAGCTGTAAGGCCGTGAAATTAAACCGTGAAACCGTGAAAAAAGCCGACAGGGTCCATAACACTGGTCTTTTATATATATTTTAACATCTTTCTATATACTAATGTATATACTAATGGTTTCGCAATAAATGAATTGAATTGAAATGAAAGTCTTAGTTATATTTTTTAACAAAATTAATACCTGGTTTTATTACACGAAAACTTATTAAAAGCTAAAAGATAAATTAACCAATGAATGCATCTTTTTCGTAAATTTGGAGTTTCTCTGTGTTATCATGTCTATGATATTCGAAGCTAACCCGAAGTGACTAAGTGAGAAAACATTCGCTACAACAAGATAATACTAAAACCACAAAAATATATACATAGTAATAAAAGCGTCAAACTTATAGCTTTGCGGTTAGAATTTTGGCACCATCTCTATTTATTTTAGTGCAGGTAAGTAGTTGTTAGTTTTTACAGATTTATTTTATTGACGTGTTATGGTGGCCTTTTTATGTAGCCATATTGAATATTGAAATGTATAAAGTATTTATGTGATTTTTCAAAATATAGGGTGACCGTTATTAATGGATAACCTTGGACTGCAAGATATATAGGTGTACCTCAGATTTTTGTTTTTCATTTTTTTATTTATTTATAAGTTACTGAGAAACAGTTAATATCGTTCAAAAGTATGTATTTTCAATCATATGTATAAATTTATTTACCCCAATCCCTTGATTGTTATTGAGCTAGCTTATATTAGTGACACCAATTATATCAGTAATTAAACAAAACGGTAAGCTATAAAAATAGTTTTCATGTACTCTGTGCTAGAGCTAGAGGCTTTATCTAATAAAGACATTATAAAATCCACCAGAAGTCGGTCGACTATATTACAACGACATTAAGATAATTCTTATCAACAAAATGTTTGTTTTGGGAGAGATTTTGTAACGACGTGTATCCAGAGAAAGGTATCTGTGTTGCGATAAAACAAAAGATTAAGGCTAATACACCTACATTCGGTAGTGAATTATGAATTTTAAATGATACACTTTATCGCGTTTTGACCATAACGGTTATCTTAATGAAGGCAAATGTAGATTTATTACGACTTAATCATACACGGTGGTGTTGGTAAAACGAAATGTTGTTTTCAAAATTTAAATAACTACGTGGTAAGAATTAGGTTCATTAAAAAATGTAAAAATACAATTTACTGAAAGTTTCAAAGCTTAATTTAATGATCTATCTAAAGTCGGCTTATACTTAGGTACTACCGGGTCTCAGGAACTTTAAATATTATTCATGAAAAATTCCGTGTGTGGGAAATAAAATATTTCAAGAACCATCTTTTCATATTATTCGCTTGATAAAAATGCAGAAAAACACAATAAATTTTAGAAAATCTCAAATACAGATGAGGTAATACTTAAAACCCTTGCTTGGCAAGCACTGTGCCACAAATGAGCCAAATAGGTCGTGCTAAAAATCATTGCCAAGACTCGGGAAAACTGCGACTTTCTGTGCACAACTTCTGTATTATTTGTATTTAAGGACACAATATGAGTTCATAGGTAACTTTGGTTTTCTATTATTAGTATCTGATTGAAAATTTAGGCATTATGAAGAAGAAATAAGATTAAAAATCCAACATCATATATACATAATAATAAAATCGTATACGAGCCGTGTCTGTCACATTACATATTTTTCAAAAAAAAAAATTAAAATATTTTTTGTCTGTTCACGCTAGTCTCAGAAACGGCTTAACTGATTTGAATGCGGTATTCACTGACCTATTGATCATTGCCTGGATTAACATATAGGATACTCTTTTATCTTGGAAAATATTAAGTTTCAAAAAAGGATTTAGGATTTTCAAAAAACGAACATTACTTACTACGAAGTTGCGGGCACAGCTAGTGTTTAAATAAAACGCATTTAAAACACAGTTCATTAACTTATGTCAATGCTTGCTGATTGTGTAAATATATTCATGAGACAGCATATTAATAAAGTATCATTGACTAACTGACCGCTCGTGTCAACCTCTACAGTTTCTTTAAGAGCTCTTTAAACTCTGTTAAGAGTTTACTGTATAATATAACCGTTTTTTACAAATGTTTTTTTTATAATGATTAATAAGTATGTATAACTAAATTTCGTTTTGTGTACACTATCGCGTATAAGAGTAGCAAGGCGTACAACAGTCTTAACCATTTGTCAGCATTTACCAATTTTTTTATAGAAAACTAACATCAAGTGAGCTTTTGTGTCTCCGTTAAATCTTACTAGGTAAGTAAAACTGTGGGTGGTAACACCTGGTCTGTACCTAATAAGGGAAAGACTAGGTATTAAATTGTAACAAATTTCGATCTGTGCATATTCTCGTGCATATGTATTATGAGAGTAGCAAGGTGTACCGCAATGTTTTTCTTGATCGATATAGATATGTATAGACTTGCTTTTAGAAAACCAGTGTGAAGTAAAATTAAATTCTATGTTCTTTTATGTTTCGGTATGTGATCTTAAGAACCTTAGATTAGTCTTCAAAAAACTAAATAGAAATTTTCAACCCCTTAAGTGGAAGGGCTTCACGTTTAAATAGAAGTTGCCTTTATCTTCGGCAAAGGTCAAGCTGTATCCATTTCAAATGTTATTAACATCGGTTCAGCCGTGAAGAGGCCGTGGCTTAGCCATAAAAAAATAACATAAATTATATTTATGCTATATTATTAGTATGGACTTGTATGAATGAAAATTTTTTGTTCTTCTTGACACAGAAGTACATCAGATTATTAGTAATTTCATAAGATTGCTAGAATTTTAACATTTTAGAGTTTATTATCATTAAATAATATTTCCTCGATGTCAGTTCTGGTCAGGACTGTGTTTTTTGTAAATACAGTAATTCTCAGTTTCATTTGATGTCTTGCGTGTTTATCTGCTTATTTATATTATCGTCTCCACTTGTAAAATTGTTATTGATGATAACCGTTCTCCACATGAATTAATATATTATATTAGTCAGATTATGTGCACGTCTCAATATAAACAGCAGTCTAATCACATGATTGGCATTTTCTTTCTGGCTCTTGGGGAAGGTGCCCAACAAAGTACCCCATAAAAGGCACATGATAGTGCAACTCTACGATATTGATATAAAACCGCAGCTGTACTATGATTGATAGTATGCCATTCAATAGAGGCTTGTCTGCGGATCTCTATCAAATGAGAGGAGGCTTATGAACGATCTATAAGGATATTAAATTTTTAACCCTCTATCTTTAAGAAAATTTTCTTTCTACTTAGAAAGAAAATTTTAAAATTTATTTCAGTGTAGACTTGTTTGTGAAGTGTGACTGACAGAAATTGGACTAAATTAGACAGGATGTAATCTATAAACTCAAGTAATAGGGATCACAAAGGCATTTTAGATTGTTCAAAAACATAGGATTTAATGAGATAGGAGCTAACAATGAAGTTAGATTTTATTTTGTATTATACACTCTTATTGTATTTAGGTATTGTACTGTATTGTACTTAGGTAAACAAATCCACAGATATAATTAATTATAAAAGACCATACCAAGATTGGCTCAACTTTGGTAACCTGTATATTATAATGTTAATTAAATGAAGATAAAGTGTGAATTTCCCGTAATTTTAAAATAGTATATTGTTGAATAATTTATTTATGAAAAATGCTATAATAACTATCTCATACCCGCGACTTCGTCCGCGTTAAAAAATAAAAATTCATAAGCAATATAACACCTGACATATTTTGCCTATTAAACTATTAAACTTTTGCCAGATGTTGGATTTTTATTTTTAAATGATCCGTCGGTAACAGTATTTTCTTTTCTGGATTAAAGGTTGAGTAGTTAAGGCGTGAAAAGGTAACAGATTAAATATTTATAATTTATAATATTATTAGAGTCTTCAATTATTTTAATTTATTAAACTAGAAAAATATTATGAAGTTAAACAAAATTTGTTAAAAATATTCCCCTTTAAAAGCTCTACTTAAAATCAAATATTAGATAAGCAATTGGTTATGTTGACAATCGACGAGGCTTGAGGTGTCTTTTGTGTGTCACCAATTTAACTAATGTTTGACTTCTAAAAAATAATGTTAGCCTTTTAGTTATAAAAATGTTTTATGCATTAAGATTAATCATCACTTAGTGAATTTACTTTTTTATAAGTTTTGTTTTCTTTCTTTTTATTATGTCGCGACTTAAAATTTTATTTCTAACTAAAAGTCAGCAAACCAAAATTTAATTTCACCCTTTTGGAAATCACTAAAATGTTTATTATTAATTTTCAACATTCTACTTAGTTTTAAAAGATGACTAATTTAAATTTGCGTTAGCAATCTTTGTATTTATTTTATACTAGCTGGTGTCCGCGACTTCGTTCGCTTTAAAAAATAAAAAAATTACACTTTTGCCAGGCGTTAGTTTTATTATAATTTTAGATGACCCCTCGGGAACAATACTTTTTTTCTGGATGAAAGGTATCCTATATCCTTTCCAGTATCCCTGACAACGTGTATGCAACATTTAATGAATGATCGGTTAAGTAGTTAAGGCGTGAAAAGGTAAAAGACAGACAGACAAACAGACAGAGTAACTTTCACATTAATTATAATATTAAAGTATGGAATGGATTTTTCTTTTCTACGATTTACTCTATCGACATCAATATTAAAGCTTAAGGAACAAAATTTTCTTATATAAAATTTGGGGAGAACTATTTTAACTAAAGTACTCGATGAAATTGCTCAGATCCAGTATAATGCAGTTTAATTAAGCCGCACAATCAGCAGCCGTTACCAAAGGAACGCCCCAAACGTGGAATAAATTCTTGAGGGGCTGGAGTCAGTTCCATACTGTCTGCGGTAATAACTTCGCGTCTTACACACACAATTGTGCATTCAAATTTAATCTTTACTGCCCCAGCATTAAAGTTTACCACCACTGCATTATGGCTGCAAGCAAGTTTACTTTTAGTGGGGTTGACATCAGTCGCAAACGTTTAATTTTCTTTTAATCCCGAAACGCCTCTATCTTAATCATTGGGGGGTTGCTGCGTAACGAATTAAATGGATTGCATTGGTGTCGCAAATGAGCCAATTTCATTTCTCTTGGATGATATCTGATCAATCGATTTTTAGAGGGAACAGAATGATTAATTTTAGATTATGCTTATATATTTACTAGCGACCCGCTCCCGGCTTCGTCCTGGATACAATTTTTTATACACATAAAATTTCCTCGTTTATCCAGTGAAAACCGAATTAAAATCCCTTTAATGGTTTAAAAATAGTTAACCGAGAAATCGACATGACGTATACAGGGCGTCCCACGACTATGCCACATGGAGGAAAAGTACCTTGGATATTGTAGATGGAACATTTTAATGAAAGAAGACATTATTTTAATTTAAAAAACAATTTAAACTGCATTCATAGATTTTTAAATAATTACATGGTTGAACTGGGAATCGAACTCGCTACATGAGAAAAAAAATTACCCTGTAGCTTCATCATAAGGATTATTTTCTACTTGTTACTCAGTGTCCGGTGCCCACTGAATTGGCACAAGCAAGAACAAATACTTTGAATTTTCCTTTTCACTGTATATTATCTTACTATTTTGATAGTATACTTTTTTAAATATGTGGCGCTTGTTATTTCTGAGCTAGTCATTTGTAGTCCAAACGAATTAAATATTTGAGATTTTTTTTCGTCTATAGGAAATAATAATGTATTGATAAACGTTTACATGGACTTTATTGGCAGGGTAACATATAAAATAAAAGTTTACAAAGAGAGATAAGCTAAACGCTAGTTAGTCTGACAGACTGACAGACTGACAATAAAGAAATTATATTTTGACCCAACAAAGAGAGTGTCATTTATGCATAAAACTATACTCTTGCTTTCTCATAACATTCAGTGCATCGAAACGTTTCAAAGAGAATGTAGACGTTACTCGTGGATATTTGCAAGCACTTTACGATTTACGAACTTATGTTCAACAGAAGTGCAAGTAAAATGAAGTCAATAAATATAATTTTATTTGGCGAACGATACTCGACCTAAATTCTTTCGTATTTATATTTTATGAAATCAGCACGAAGGTTTAATGTCCACTTGATGGTTTCACACGATGGCTTCTACTCTAAATGTTAAGTTAAATTTGCTATATTCAGTATACATATTACTTTCCCTCTAGGTGCGGTTAAATCATTGCAGCATGTATAACAATGGTATAAAAATAAATTAGGTTTGGTCTATTAAAGTGTCAATATGTTTATACATTATCGAATGTACAAAATGGCGGATTTTTTACTATGAACCTGTGAGACGCTGTGTGTGTACTATGCATTTAAATTGTATTATTCTGAACTGAAAATACCATCGTAAGCTACAGTCATTGTAATAAATTTAATATCAGATAGCTATAACAGCAGTATTTGTATTCCAATTGCTTAATATTGCTATTATTTTCTGGTCTCTGAGTTTATATCTCTATCACAAAATCACAATAGTCCCAAAGCCTTTTACGTGTTCCTTACTTTGTTTCAAATATTACCATAGAAGTTGTTTTGTAACATCTGTTCGTGTTATACTTGGGTAGTTGATTTCAGATAAGATTGTTGAAGTCTTTATACAGTTTTAGATGTGTATGAACATATTCTAGATTTGCTCTAAGTTTTATATATTTTTGTTTTCCGTTCGACGGTTGCGCCGCGCCTGTATGTCAACATGACTCCGTTAACCAGAAACGAGAAGGCATCAAGGTTTATTTAATTTTTCTGTTACTTCAAGACTTTAAAAATACAAGATGATAAAGGGTAAGGCAGGATGACAGTCCATGTCTGGCTAACCGTAGCCGCGCTTAGAAATACAAGCATCATGGTAATAGATATTCAATGCGATTGAATGAACATATTCAACGACCATGATCATTTGTTGTTTCAGGGTCAAATTTGTTAAAAAGAAAGAATTAATTTTTAGTATCGTGGAACATTTTAGTAAGGAGAAAAATATAGTTAATCAGGCTTCAGTGTTTAGTTGCTGAGATCTTATCTATTAAAAGGCTACTAAAATAATTTACATTTGTGAAAAACGTATTAAAATATTAGCCAAAGTTTAGATAAATGAGATTCTTCAGAATATGCTAATGCCTCTTAACAGTACCATGTCCCTAAAAGAGAATGTTTTACAACAAGACATCATCGTAGAGCTATAAAGCATCGAGCTTTATTTCGACAAAAGAGTGACTTAGTCTAATGTTCTATACTTAAAAATTTGTATCATTACACTAACTTATATGTATTTTAGAACAATAGGATTAATTCACTAAAAAGAAAATCTAAGTAATAAGTTGAGTAGGTGTAATTACACTCGAAAGCTACATTTAATATTAAAAAAATAGAGTAAATAAAACAAAAGGAAAAATCTCGAGACAAAGGCCAAAATAAATTAGACTGCTAAATAAAACAATAAAGAAATCTTCATACAAATGTAATACAGTGAATACCCAAACATCCGCACATAATTTAGACACATTTTCCTCAAACAACAATTTCCAAACGGATTGACTGCATCAGTACCTACGTAACAATTATTCTTTTTACTTCCCGTAATAACGAAACAAACGGATATTTTCGTATGCCAATTTTGCGCTCATGTTATTTCGCTTTATATACGGTTTTCCTGATAACAAAGAAATGTGGAAAGGTTATGAAATGCCCTTAATAATAAAACGTTGTGTTCGTGTCATTAGTATATTACTCGTTCACCTAAATAATAATATAAACATGAAAAAGCCGTATTACATACACACAAAACATAAGAAATTCTTATTATATCCTACGCATCCATGTAGGTACCTAATTATTTATGTATTTCGAATTCAGGAAATTTTATTTAAGGGGATTTAGCCAATTAAATATTAAAACAAGAACAAAATTGTTCATTATTATAATTATATTTTTCTTGCATATTTTTTTCAAGTGACATTCCTTTATCTGTGTTTTAAGTCAGATTAGCTTATTATTATTTTTGTACTCATCCGTAGACGTACGAAAGTTACCGACATTACCCGGTGGATTAGTAAGTTGAATTAGCAGTAGGGAGGATACATAGGTCGAAGAGCCGACGGCCACTGGGGCCGGAAGGTCCTGGAGTGGAGGCCACAGACCGGCAAGCGCAGCGTAGTACGTCCACCCACTTACAAGGTGGACAGACGATTTGATAAGAGCCGCGGGTCAACGTTGGATCCAGGCTCTGAACGGTCCTTTTGGAAAATTATGAAAAATGGCTGCGAAAGGCAGTGTTCTCTGCCACTACTTATTGACTTGAGGAATAATCCGCGTTGGAAAAGAAAATATATGAGTAATATAACGTCTGAAATCTTGACCGCTATCACGGCGGTGGCGCCACCACGGCGACGGTGTCGCCATTTTTATACTTTTAGACGATCCCTCGAAGAGCTAACATTTTTGAGGATGAAAATTATAGTATATATATAAGGCAAGTAATAAACTATCTTGTGTGTCCAATTTCGTTAATTTTACGTGAAAGAGTAACATCTTCACAAACTTTCGCATTTATAATATTAGTAGGAGAATAGTCATTATTTGATATAAAAGCTATATCACATACTTCTAGAGTCAAAAGCAGACCTGCAGCTTTGCATAAACATTTACAGAGTCGGGTCACTGGTTCAGATGATTGCATTTAATGTGCATACTAAATACGCAGCTGAGTCTAGTGAGACGGAGCCGAGAGTCATTTTGCTATGGAGTGTATGGAGGCGGTTTAACATTGTAACTATCGCGCATCTGTACAACGCAGAAAAGAAATTTCTTTTTGATGGGAGAATTCTCCCGCTCTTTTTCGTGGGAGTAAAAACGTGCAAATGGAACAGAAATGTGTTACAGAAAACCTGGATTTATAGAACGCGCGCTATTTGATTTGAACAATGAGCGTGCCCTGACGTCACCGCAGTGTAACAAAAAAGGGAAATATTAAAAATCGATAAAGTTGCCAGCTAAAAATCGGGAGAATTTTATTCGAAATAAAACAAGAATATTTATGTTTTAATAGCAATAATTTGTGAGGAATTTTCGTATTGTTAAAATCATAGAAACATACATAGGGAGGCCATAACAACGACTTACTGCCAAGGTGAGATGTCAAATGTTACACATCATATTATGCGACAACTAAGGCTCGTTTACTCTTTTTTATTATATAAATATGTGGTAAATTGAAAGTTTACTGTATGGAATGGCTACCGTCACCACACCAAGGTGATGCAAGTGATGCAATAAAATAAACCACATATGCAGGCGTACGTGTATATAAAGGCCATATAAAGACAACGAATAGTCTACCAACATTTTGGAATTTCTTATAACATATAGTCACAACCGCGCATATTATGGTCTTCAAAATGCAATTTCGAACCGGAACGAATGCCATCTCTCCTATTCTTATTACATATTAATAAATGCGTAAATTCTAAATAAGCAAGATCTTCCTATAGACGTATGAGAATGTTGATTGCATGTCCACTCGTCACGGACCATTTGACTAACTTCGCTTTGCTCTGAACGTATGATGCATATTTTATAAATTTCCATCCGTCTATAAAGTGGCGTGAATAATAAACCCTACACACTTATCAATAGGGGTCACATAAAATGAATACGGCTAATGGTACGCGTTCATATTAATTAAACGATATTTCTCTTGGTGACAAGAGGCGCCGCGTCTGGTAAACGCTTTGACGAAATAATCTACAGAAAATTATCGTTCCTTGAAAGTTATTTTGGTCCTTGAAACGGTGTTGCGTTGAATTATTAACTAATAACACATCACTGTAAATAATAAACGAAGACAAAAACATAGTGTACTATCGGAATACTTAAGTAGAATAGCTTTGTAATTTTTTTTTAACTACGTAAAATAAATTAATTTAAATTATTTAATGGAAGTTCTATGATTATACAAGCTATAATTAAAATTATAACCCCCCACTTTCTAGCCCAAACACGCTATATCTGCTGTAAGCTGCTGAGAAGTTGGTTGTCCCTCAGGCTAAGTACTTGTTACACTGAATACTGAAACAAAAAGTTATAATTAATACCGAAATACCGAAGCGCGTACGAAGTTGAGGGCACAGCTTGTATTAATATATACGTAAGTTATTTTTCTGTCTTCCTTCCAACCATACCTGTTTACGTTCCAGAAATAGTGACATAAAAAATCTCTCACGTCCATTACCAGATCAGGGGCTGTCGCCGCGACAGTAAGCACCCCTCGCGTCAATCACGTTCGAAGCTCAAAACGATTCATATATCACGATCACTACAAGGGCACTAAAAAAAAATACAATATTAGTTAAATTCATTTCACTATCATAGTGACACTGGAATAATATTTTTTTGATTTTTTTGACATAATGATTAACTTTTTAAAATAAGTTTCATTATTTTAATGTTGATAATTGTCTACCGTCGCTTATTTTCACAATGTCTCTCGGTGAAGTTTGAGAAGGCTAATGTATTCTGGCATTTCTTACTTACTTTCGCCAGTCGGTTTATACAACTTGTGACTGCGAAATGTGTACTGTGGTGCGAACACTGTGCACTGTCACTACTATCACACTATTTTTCAATATAAAAAAAACTAAGAAACACATTTTTTCACAAAATTTACAGATAATGTGGCTCATTTTTTTTATGTTAAGCTGACGGTCCAGTTGATGGTAGGTGGCTACGTCGCCTATAACACAAGCACGCCACAGGTGCTCCAAGTAAGTGCGCTGCTCACTACAGTTGGATTTAGGATCCCTTACTAAGTCACCGAAACACAACAGCACACGTGCTATATTTTTCGGTGGTCTTCTGTGAGGGGTTGGTTAATGCCCCCATACGGGCTGCCCAAATCCGCTATTACTTGCTATGTAGATCCAATTTTCAAGATAATTCTTCGACTGGGAATCGAACCCGGGACCCTGATACAGAGAGTTAACCTTAACTATAATACGTCATAACGAATAAGATTGTCAAGTCAGCAGTGTGCCCGGCCACCACTTTCCAAATACAGACCAGACCCTACCGACAATCGAACCCGGCATCCCTTTAACCACTCGTCCAACGGACTCGTCAAAACGGCATGTGAGAAACAAAAGAAAATCTACAGTTTTGACGCGTCATTCGTCGCTGACGCGATAGTCGGCTAACGACAAGGCGTCCGCGTCGCGTGCGGGGACGATTTACAGCAGCAATTAGTTATGTACCGGCCGAGTCGGCCGACGACGCACGACAAACGATGCCGGCTGACAAATGGAGCTAGCCAGTTGGCCTGGGTGCCCGTATGCCGCAGACAATGAACGGCGAATACTAGGATCGCTCAATCATTCGGTTTCGCATTTACGAATAGTAAGTAATCTTTCAGTCTGATACGCGAACGCTTTTTGCACAGACATTCCAAGCCGTTTGTTACTTACGCAGACAATCATACAAAGTTAACTTGTCTGACTCAATTCTCACTGCAATATACTAATGATTGTTGTTTTGAGTAATCACTATAATAAAGTGTGTTGGTGATGTGATATTACAATTTTTATTGCCTAGAATAAAAATAATATAAGAGTAAGTAATACAAGATCGTCTATGAATATAAAAAATTGGGTACCACTGTCGCCGTGGCGGCGCCACCGTTGTCAATGCGATAAAGATATCAAGATATTTTCTCAGGTGTTATATTTTTCACTAGCTGTGCCCCTAAAATCTCAGGTGCTGTAGTTAGTTTTTTGAAAATATCACAGGAACCTAATACTAAGACTCCTATTTTCCTGAAACAAAAATTCCATAGGCGAACTTTCTCACAGGACTGTAGTCAGGTCCACGACTGAAGCCGGTAGTTTTCACCTACAGATAAAAAATAGATAGGTTTTATTATTTCTCTATTGTTTTATTTTTATCCATGTAATTATTTTATAGATCTGTTACAATAGTGACAAAAATCAGTCCCCAATCGTAAGTAAAAAAAAAAAACAATATTCTCCATTATATTGGAGCTGAATTTGAGCAATTAAATGATTTGGTACTAAATCCTACAAGCCATACGATAACTACAATAATCCTAGCTCACAGGCGCGACTGTACTAAACAGTTGAAATCCCGTGCAATGCACAGCATTCGTGCCTTTGAAGCCTACGACGGGATCAAAGGTTCAACCGCATATATAAGGATTACAATTGTAGATTATGGCAATGTAGCGCATGTAGCGTAGGTAATACATTAAAAATATGTATTTCAGTGATTAAAAATAAAGTTGTTATACAACTCTTACAAACAATAATGATAAAAACTATCTTTACTATAGCGTCTGCAATCGCGAAAATGAAATCAGATATCAAAGAAATAAAGTTAACTACATACACCAAGAAATGAAAAGAAATGAAAGAGAAAAAATGAAATTAAGTCCTAACTACATGAAATTAAATTTGTATTAATTATTTAATTATTTGAATTTAGTTAAGAGCGTTACACGATCAGAATCAGAAATTTATGATTCCCGGCGGATCATAATGCCATGATGTGTTTAGTTTGTAGATAAGATATTAACGTCATATTATTTGTAGTTTTATAATCTAGTAAATGGCTGAAAAATATTTTAAAATATTGGGATAATTTTCTCATTAAATCAGTTTTTAAAGAGCCCTTTTTTGAAACTAGCGGTCGATAGTGAGATATTAGTAAAATTATATGCGACAAACTTATAGGAATGTTGATTTTCAAAAATTCATATAATTTATTAGTACGTGGCTGAAAAAAACATACGATTTCTGTAAATTTTCATTCAAGAAAAGTATAATCAAAAATGTCACTTTTAGTAATTTTTCGTGATATTAAACGTGTTATTTTAGGATCAAATTTGAGATATTTCTGTTTTTTCTTGGACCTAGTATGTGAAGTCATTAATGTTCTAAAATATTGTGTTATATTTTTTTTAATAACTTGTATATTTATCTGCGTAGGCCGTCGACCGCTAGTTTACTTTAAAATATTTTTCAGCTATTTACTAGATTATACAACTACAAATAATATGACGTTAACATCTTATCTGCAAACTAAAATATCTGAAACTACTGAAATCATAAATTTTGACTCGAGCGTGATTCTAATTGATGAATGCTCTTAAATTTAGGTCTGAATGTACAATTTGTGTGAGGCAAAATAACAATCATTGTAAACATTTTTTTTAATTTACTTATCTTTTTTCTTGTAAATTGGACCCAAATTTAAATCTCATTCACAATCATAAGAAATTCAAAAAGAGATCTTCAAAAAATTCACTTCAAAGAGTGCAGGCACACTGAATGAAAAATATTAAAAATGTTTTTCATTCAGGTAATGCTTCCAAGTTTTATAATTTTACATTTTATAAAGAAACATATATTATGGAATTGCGCCTCCAACCTCTGGCACAGTTACATTTAACCGAACTATAACTGGACTCGCACTCTGAACGAGATAAGCTGCGGCAACTTGCCAAAGGCCAGAACTTTTGAAATTCTGTAATAATATGTGAAGTTAATGAGAAAAATAATGAGATAGTGCACTCCGACTCCGAACTGCACGTTTCAATACGAGTGAATGCAAATAAAGAACTAATCAATGTAGCATTTCAAGTAGTTACGTTTAAAAAGGATCGAGTAAAGGAAATGAGTTACTCTTATGTATGTTAACGAGTTACAGAAGGCTTCGTGTTTTTAAATATATGAATTGTAAATGTGCAATTGTCATTCACTTACTTCACTGGAGTTTTTACCTTGCATTCATTTAAAGGTTTTTAAAGTATGTCGACCACACAAACCCAATCAATCAGTTCTTATCATACGGTGTAGAAATAAATATGTATCCTACTTATTTACTAGGTTTTTTTATACCTGCATTTTTTTAAAATTGAAATATCGGTTGATAAATTATACAGTATTTAGAACATAGTCCATGGGATACTAATTATTTATTTGTTTTGAGCTAGTTTTTATTTTTATGGCAAATTTTATTAAAGATATATATATATATATATATATATATATATATATATATTAATTATATTAAGTTCCCATGGAAGTCGATGTTTGTCACTTATGTATATTATTATAACGTTATAAAAAAATTAAACTTTTATTAAGTCATTAGATAATGACAATTAATTAAGTAGTAAATTGTAATAAATCTGGTGTAATTAATATGGGTAAATTCTCATTATATTCACCGTAATTATGTATGTTTTTTTTTTGGTGAAGGTCTTTTTGTAAAGCTGACGGGGCATTAACTTTCTTAACACACGGTTTAAAAGTGCGCTGCCGACCTCGATAGGATAAAAGATAAAAATTGATTTTGGCATCGCTTACTTACTCACTGAAATACAACTGCTGCTATTTCACTTCAAAAAATGTATTTAACATTAGGCTATTCAAGGACACGTGCATTTATTTTCACTTTAGTCTTTTGTAAGAGACTGCGGGTTGCATATGCTTTTACAAACTATGAGTGGGTAGATGGTTCTATTCCATTGCTGAAGTGTTTACCAGTGGACCCACTACTAAAACTTGGTCCAAAAACTACAACTGACTTAAATCTTGCCCGTAATTCGTCAAAAATATCTTAAAATTAAACAGAATACTTAATCTACGAGACATTATCTCCAGAAATATAGTAATCAAATAAAATCTCGTTGACGTCTCATACGTTAACATCAAGATAACTGGCATACATTTCATGTTAGTCGCTTTATAAGTAGTCATTATATGCAAATTACTGAATCGTGATGATGTATTTCTGATAGACATAACATGTTTTACTCTCTTGCTGACACATTGTTGTCGTGTTTGTGAATACGTATATGTTTGGATATTTATTAGTACTCGTGATAACACATAAACAGTTAGACCATGCCTTGGATTGACACATGGGGTAACATATGAAGGGGACTTTAGTTCTGAAAATGAGCGGTATATGACACGATAATACTTCACAATATATATTATGTTAATTGCATTTTAAATTATGTATAACACTTAATAAAATAATATAAAACAATCATAGCTAATATTATTAAATGCAAAAGTTTTTATTTGTACGAACAATAAAGATAAAATAAATCTTTTAGCACCTAAGATGAAGGGATTCCCCGGTCTTTTATGTCTTTAATCATGTGTGATTTGGTCATAGAGATCACATTGGTATTCTAAAAATCATTTATTTAAGAATTTCTAGCTAATTGCTAGAGCTAGCATAATAATCTGAAATGTAAAGGTTTATAGTATCTAAAATACATTAATGTTTTTGGGTGTTTACATAGCTTACGTTGGCTAACCTAAATTACATCCAGAGCATTCAAGTAGATTTGATATTGCACTTCGGACAAATTTACCCAAAGCTGGAGCAACACTCTCGACATCTGCTAACATGTAATTTATTATTGTGTGTAAAATTAAACTTTGTAAACATATGAAACTTCTTCCCCTGTAGTACCTAGAAGTGCATTGCATCAATAAATGGTTACCTACGAAAATGTGAGAAATGCCGATAGAGTTTACAGATTTTCCACCAATTAGTAAATGATACAATCACTGTACCATATAAGTATTAATGGTAAGACGAATTGAAATGGTATTGTTTTGATAGTGCCCGTCAGTAAATATCTGTGTGGGCGTGAATGCTACTACGTGTGTGGGCTTACCCAAACTTCTACAATGCAACGAATGTTTGCACCAAACTGCCAACCAACACGAACCACGTTAGGTATTCCTTTAATAACTCGTAAGATTTAATACTCGGCGAAGCATGTTAAGTAGACGCTTGACCCGAAACAAAGGTGATAACAGATCGTTCCGAAGCTTTTATGGTAATTTATTGCAGTGCAATTTGAATTAATGCAGCAAAACGAGAAACACACCCACGTTTATATTGTTCACGTACATCAACGAGATGCAATCAGAATAGAAAAATAAGTGGTTCTAATTTTTCAAAAATATGCACAGAACCATTTAATGTACATTACTCTGAGTAAATAAGTTTTCATTACTGTTTTTTAAACAATTTGTGATTTTTTATTGATTGGTTGGACATTATCAATGGATTTTCATTATTATCAGGTACATGTTACATAAGTGTTATACTGCCCGGCATAAACATCTCCTCATTGTGATATGAGCTTATAGTACACCTTGATAGATCACTGCGAATTGGCAAGATTTCACACGTTTCGCAAATTGCTTCTAATGTTCTAGAAAATGCTGGTTTCTAAACCGAAATTTCCATTAGAGAATGATTTCTAAATATACTAAAATTGTGACTGTGGCCATAGACAGATAAACTGTTTAATTGAAGCCAATCAATATAACATTTATACAAAAATCCATATTCTTGGTATTTTACAAACCTTATACCTCAGTATATCTAAACGGATTAATATATAATTTTCAAAAAAAATATCATTTGTAATTAATCAGGACGATTCTTTTACTAGCAGAATTCTGCGGGCAGGACAATAGCATTGCGATCAGCAATTTTAAATCAAATACTCGCTTGGGGTGCTTTTGATTCAAAACAGAAACAGAATAAATTGAATTCTTATCTAGATGCTGATTGTGGACAATCATGGAAATTTGGGGCACACCCGTTATATGTACTTAAATTTGGTCCTTAATAAATTTTTAGAGAGTCATTGTTTTTTGAGTAGTCTGAATTACTAAATGGGCTTTTTGCTTGAAATATCTATGCATGACCATATTTAGAAATTATTTGATTTGATTTCGTTATAAAATTACAGCTACGAGTACAATAAAAGCCTCATTTTAATTGAGGTCGAAATTTAAAACGTCTGCAAGTTATTATTTTCTATGCGTACAACAGAGACTTCACATTTGCTTGAAGGCATGAGAGTCAATATTAGCTTATATATAAAAAGCAATTCACATGCCAGACGCGACGCAAGGCTTTCATCCTTGCCCATTCAAACTTCTTATGCAGATTATATAATGTTCTTTACGACATAAGACGGCAAACTTTACTTACTGAGCAAATATATATAATATATTCGTGCATTTTTCTTCATATTTTCACGAAAATGAAAATATACACATTTTAGGTATTCAAGGTTTTTGCCAGCAATTAACGAGTATCTGAGTCCATCCTGTGTTCTTTGATTCGTACTACGTACTGTATTTATAAAGAAGGATTCCATCAAACTGCAGTAGGTAACTGCTCCTTTATAAACTATCTTTGTCCACGACTTCGTACGCGCTGTACCTCTTTTTTGAAAATCCCACAGGAACCTAATACATTTTCATAATAGAAAAAAAAAATTATATCATAAGGTTGTAATATGTACGAAATACCTTGCCAAATTATGGTGCATCTAATCTTTCAATGATCGCTTTAAACGTTACAAGGCCTGCCAAAATGCTAGTTTGTAAAAGTTCAGGTATGTGACATCTGCTGCTATCGGACATCTTGCCAACTCCGATGGAGAGCCTAGTTGGAGGACTTCCAAGTTGGCACTTCGCATCACATGACCCGTGTTAATAAACGTCCAGCTTAAAAGTTACTTATTTGTATTACTTGTACGAGATAGGTCTTTTAAGCCAACATGCATTTTAATTGTGGGCTTAATTTAGCTTCAATATAAAACTGCATTTATACTAAAAATGCGAAAAGTACAGGGGCTTCACACGAATAATTTTTTTTCTCCAAATTATTTACACAAACCTTGATAGTTTTTTGCTTTTTCCGCTTTAGTGAAACAGTATCAAAACACGTTCGGTAAATTTAAAATATGTTAGCGGAGAAAAAAATTCTTATTTCATAACATACTTATTTCATCTCACTAATATTAAGATGAAGTGTTTGAAAATAAATACAAGGATAGATGTGCAAATTCAATTGGCAGTGTGGAGTTAAAGTGAGTTCACGATACTAGAGTGTCTTGCGATGCATAATGTAGGCGTTACTGGCCCATAAAGTAGGATTCGCCATAAACTGTGTTCGCAATGCAATGTAAATCTCAGTAGCTGTTGGACTTAATACCGCTGAGATATTATGTCAAGATGGAGTGGAACTCGAGATTTGTGTAGTGACGATTGCGAACTAAGTAAATCTACTTGTGCACGGTCATTGTGGTATTAGGCACAATAATTTCCCTGGATTTGTTTTGGAATAAAGAATTTAGAATCTATCCTATAAGGATAATTTTTGACCATGTCATGGAAATAACGCCGAAGTAACAAATGTATCGAATTTCATACCAGATCAGTCATGTCAATTAAGGTCATTTCAGTATACCAAATCGAGCTTGTGGAGTTAATGAAATCCCTTCGTCTACTAGGAAATGGGCTGATGGTCTTGAAACGCTTGAACAGATCTTCATAAATTATAGCTAAGAACCATTTTGCTCACATCAGCTTTCAAATAAACAAAAAAACTGGATCAAAATCGCTCCATCCGTTTAGGAGCTACGATTCTACAAACACAAAGGCACTGATAACCATGTCAGAGCTATGACACTCCTTTTTTGCGTCAGGCGTAGGGGGTTAAAAATTTATAACTCCCTACGCCGGATGCCCACCGAGTGTTCTTTAGCTGTAACGACGACCTCAAGAAAAAGGTTGCCAGTGAATTACATATTATGAGCAGAGGATCAAGAGTGATATCAATTAAAGGGTCAATGTCCAACAGTGGACTCCTTTAATAATTGTTCTGTCATAGCTAAATCAAATTTGTTGTTGCCAGAGGTAACCGTCGTTGATTCTTGTACCGAAACAGAACGTGCCAGTTCTATTGGCGTTTGGATTTTCACATCATTTCCCCGTTCAAGTGGTGATTAGTAGTTAGCGTCGAGTGGTGAATGCTCTCTATTAATTTGTCCGTACCAATTGTGACGTGTCGCAAATCGCGCCGATAATTGGCGAAGCGTCGCGGTTAACCGAACGATCCTTTATTGCTGAACTCAATGTAAAACTAGACTTTAATTTTAACGTAAACGTTTCGCGACCACACCGCGTACAGTATTTACTTTAATGTAAAATTAACACAAATAATGCTGAATACTATTTTACAAAAGATTTAAAGTTGCAATATTTGTAACTTTGGATCTTTTCTACCAATAATTATTTAAGTGGCTAAATATGTGGATGTTATTATATACATAAATAAACATAGAAGTATAAAATGTGATAGCCCTTTCACATTATTGTTTTTTCTATGGTAAAAATTTAAAATATTGCTAACATTATTGTATAATGTTAATAATTAATTAATGTTATTAATTACAAAGTTTTGAATTTTGACAATCCCAATACAGGAGCATAAAAAGAAATAACCATTAATAGGTATAAGTACCTACTTACATAAGATCCTATTAAAATATATTTGAAGTTTTAAACTACTTAAAAAGAGCTCATTCAATACCGTTTCTTTCGTTCATTTATATAGCTACCAAAATGATAACTTACAGTCAATAGCAGCAGTTACGTTTATTGAATGTCTTTAAGTACTATCAGAGAGGTCACAGTAAACTCCTAAACTACAATTATTATTTTTTGAAAGACAAAATAAATTAGTAATTTAATTAATAAGTAGATTGGCATAGAGAAAGTGATTAGATCAGTTTTAAAGAACACGTAGGTTTACCTAGATTCGTTGTATGCAATATCATTGTATAATCTGTTTGGTCAAAGCCACGAATGAAATACCAAATGGGATATCTTGATATACGAAATTCCCTTATTTGTGCACCAAAAGCCCACTAAAGCCTCATACGTCATAAACAATTTATGTAATTGAAACTGTGAGATTGATACAATCGAAGCCAGATTCAATTATAGACCTGGTATTTGGAATCATCTAACTGCATTCAATTTAAACGAGATATCGTATCCACCTTACGCAAAGCAAGCGTTTAATACTAAAATCTTGATTTATTGTTTATTCGATTTGTTCTGAATAGCTTTGTTAGAATAAAATTAGATGCAGTAATCGGTGAAATGTTAGTCATCTATCTATCTATCTATATTATACACTAGCTGTTGCACGCGACTTCGCCCGCGTAACTTTATAAAATATAGGCTATGTTACTCACTGATAATGTAGCTTTATATAGGTGAAAGAGTTTTCAAAATCGGTCCAGTAGTTTTTTAGTTTATACAAATTACTCATACAAATCTTCTCTCTTTATAATATGAGTATACTTAGATACATAAAATCGTTTGTCCCAAGTGATATAACGCCTGACATTATACTTTTGCCAAACGTTCGATCATTATTTTCAAATTGCTGGAGCACGCGGTTTCGCTCACGTACAATGTTTAGCTTATGTTCATCCTGAAATTCTATTCCAACTATTGGTGAAAGATTTTTTTAAATAGGATAAGTAGTTTCGTAGATTACCTCCTACATACAAACAAACAAGCATACATGTAAACTTTACCTCTTTATATTATTCGTACAGATTAGCAATACAAACATCCTTTCTCCATGATAATATTTTGTAAGTTTTGTAAGTGTTTTGTATATTTTGTAACTTTATTAGAAAAACTGATTCATTGAACTGCAACTTCTGTCTGTGATGCAATATTATATACAAAGGAATGAGGTGCTTTGATTTTCAGATCGTATTTGAAATGTTTAAGATCCCATTGACTAAAAAGTCGACTTGGCTGCGGCAAATTAATTTTAATGACATCCCACTAAAATGTCTTAAGAGCTGCTCTCTCCAGAGTCTCTTTAGAGGAATCTAATTTAAATAGTCAAGGAAATGGAACATAAGTTCACATAAGAGTACGTCAACGGAGCTAATTATACGATTTATAAAACGTAGTTCAGTTAAGTTGGTTTCTGATGTATTTAACTTTGCCTAGTCAAATATCCTATTTTTGGCAGACAACTTGTTTAGTTCAATCGTTTCTAGTTTTAGACACTTACAAGATTAAATTTAACTCATTGCTCATTCCAAGTTCAAAATTAAGTCTATTTTCAGATTACAAGTGTGTTGAACTCCTGTGTTTTAAATGTCTTTTTTTATTATAATTAACTTGAATGAACTAGTAAGCTTTATATTGATTAGTAGTAAATAGTTAATATTACTTATTTTAGTTTTAGACACAAGATGTAAAAAATGCGAATTCAAGTAACTGAATTTGTTGCTACAAGTATGATGTAAATGGGAAAATAGTAAAATAGAAAATAATTTTGTAGCAAACTTTTGCTGTGCTTACATATTTGGTTAATTTATGAGTAATAATGTGAATTAAAAGACATAACTATAAGTTCTATATAAATATTTCAATTTTATTTAAACAACAATAGGTGTTGCAAGTGCACTACGACCTGGGATAGAATAAAAGATAAGAAAATATTTATCATGTGCCTTAATAACAAAAACAGCACAGATGTTGTTATTTCACAATTATCTTTTGTAAAGGGGTGGATACTGCCGCCAAACGAGGTGCTACGCTCATATCCGTTTCCCTCTATCCCGTTCCCTAATCTCTATCCATAATTCTACTATGGTCTTGCAGCAACTTGCAGCACCTGTAGCGATGCTTGTGCTAAACCTAAGCCCTACCATCAAGTGGACCGTTAGCCTGTATATTAAGTTTAACTTTTAAAAAAAACTTAGTTTATGAGGCAGGGAATCGTGACACAACAAATACATTTAGGAATCTTGCGATGCTTAAAAAAAGAGTTGAAAATTGTGTTAAAGTTAGTCATGTGGTGCCATCTCACGTTGTTATTAGTTAGTTGTAACTTGCGTTCATGACGAACAGATGGCGCTAGTGCAATGGTTTTCTCAACTTTATACGAACATTGCAAAGAATATGAAATAAATTGAAAAAAAATAATAAGAACGCAACTAATATTTAATATTATTATTTTTTTACTTTCTCGCTCAATGAATTGCACACTAGCGATGATCAATTTTTTTATTACTTATGTGCAATTGACAACGGCTTTAAATTATTTTATAACCCAATTCCGTAAGTTCCCGTGTGACTTTAGGGACTGTCTGAAAGTACAGAAGACCACCGTGAAATAGCAGCACGTGTGCTGTTATGTATCGGTGAGTGAGTAAGGGATGCCTGAGCCCATTTCCCTATCCCTTCTAAATTTCTTAATCCTTATATAGTCGACATCTTACTTGTAGTACCTGTGGTGTTGCTTGTGTTATAGGCGACGGTAGCCACCACCTTTAACTTTTACCTTGTACACTAGGGTTTAATTCTCAATATAACGTATAATTCTCAATCTCAATATACATTCAAGTAACAATCTACATAAAAACAAAACACACATAATTATTAAAAATAATAAACGTATAGTATGGGCACAATTTCTTCAAGCTAATCGAACAGTAAATATGTATGTACTCATTGCGTCGACATTAAACAAAGCAAAAAAAAAGAATATTAGAATTTTTGTTGACCATTAGAAAATTCAATAGAAAAAACTTGTTCCTTTTATCATATCACGACTCTATCTCCCAAAGGCATCTTCATATTGGCTCTTTAATGGCAACCATGACATTTCAATTACTTATTTATAGATTAATTGACTGATAACTTTGTTAAGCGCTCAGTGTTTTTGTTTCATCAAAGACTGATTCGTTAATTGAAAATTATCGCGTATTTCTACTTTCGTTATGCAAAAGTGAACAAAGAATTTAATACATATGTCGGTACATTTTTTTTTTAATAATATACTATTCAAATAAATAGTATGTGCAGTAGGTATAGATAAATAATTTATCAAACGTTAATTTAGTGCTACCACATTTAATTTTGTTACCACTTATTAATTTATTATTATCAAAGTGAGCATTTTTTTAATATTCATGTCAAGCTTCCGACCGGATTCCTGATTCGTGGTCCATTTTAAAATTTAGTTACAAAATGAAGTATCAACAATATGATAAAGTATTTTGTGCAAACACTCGCATATCTCGTCACAAAAAGCTGCCCCTGCTGAAGACAAATTTCATTAATATTTATAAATTCAATTACATTAGCGTCGAACGTGTTTTGTGATCGGGGATCGTATCGACTACACATCCTGGGAATGCAATCGATCCAGCACTGATTGTTCATGTAAAAAGTTATGTTCCAATTAGTTCGAGTTGATGATTTCATTAAGAGCTTAAAATTAAATTTAAATTTTAAGCAAATGATTTTGTTACATGGAAAAATTAACACATTTTATTAAGTTGGAATTCTATGAGAGACTCGTGGAATACAAATGTTTTACTGAGCTCATGATGTATTGTTTGAATGACCGTCGTCGGTTAAAAATACCCATAATTTTACTCTAGCTGCCATTGACTAGCAGGTTATCATCTATGTTATGGAACTGTAATAATATAGTGTAATATTTATGTAAGCGCCGTCATCTCGGTACTACTAGTAGGTATAACTAGTAGGTATAACTAGCTACTGACAAAAGGGGTTTAAACCAAGGTCTGACAACAAAATACTTACTTCGCCATCACGCACAAATACAGCTGTTACAATGGTATACCGTCAGTATCATAGGTACAGTAGGTATTGCTAATATTTTAAAGTACCTAGTGAATCAATAGTTATTACTTAGTCTGTCGTTGTTGTTACTTTTGTTTTTATTGAAAAGTGTAAATAGGTAAGTATTTTAATTATCAGTAAGTAACATAATGGTTATTGAAACTAGTTTTTTATTTTTTTTTATGTTAAGGTCGACAGACAGGTTGACGGTCCACACGATGGTAGATGGCAACCGTCGCCTATAATACAAGCCACGTGCGTATAAGCAAGTGCAACAAGCGCTGCCGAACGCAGTAGGATTACGGGTAAGGGATACGGGTTTGGCACTCCTTACTCACTCACCGAAACACAACAGCACACATGCTATTACTTCACGGTGGTATTCTATAAGGGGATGCGTATCACATGCGTATAGAGCCCAGGATTCCCGAAATAGAGCGTTAAGGCAAGCACCTTAACCACATATCCAACGGGCCCATCGGCACTTTTATCAACTTACAGTACGTGTGTCTTCAGTATATTCAGTCCGTCCCTTCACTCCGAAACTACATATAACTAAAATTTGGCACATAAAATGTATGAATGATCAAAGTTTAAACAGTTTAAACTTTGATATTCACATAGATATTCCATACAATCTTTTTAATTATTAAATCATTAATATATATACATACACTCATATATATATATACCAAACAGATCGAAACAAGCACGCAACTCACTTAACATGGGATGCAATCCTCCGTTACAATGTCTGTGCAGTGTCCCGAGAAGATATAAGTACACATGTAGAAATGCACAAGGCCTAATTAACCAGGATTAGCTCTCAATCTCAGTGAGCGAAACACGCCGCGTGTCGTGTCTAGTGTGCGCTGGCTGTGCAGCCTTACACATTTGTGCTAGCTATGCCCTTCTGTTGCATTTGTGTTCAATTTGGATTAACCAATGTAGGTCACTTTTTATAACATTCGGTAGTAATCAAATGTGTGGCCAACCCATACTGTTAGCGCCGACGCCATCTCATTTTTTCCTCATCTCAATTGGACAAATTTTGTCAGATTTTTTGAAATTTATAGTCACCACTCCTTTAAAAATAAAAATAAAGATATATAAAAAATTCAAGATTTTTTTTTAATTTATAAACGCTTCTATTTCTGCATAAAAATATTAGAATGTTTTTGCACCTACTACATTGTTATTCTATGGATTATTATTCAGGATAAAAATTTCTCCTCTTTGGATAAGATCTTTAGGTTTACATAATAATTTTATAAGGATTCAGAATTAAATTCTGAGAATGGGGATAAACGTAAGTGGTGAAAATATCTATAAGTAACATTACCAATATGTACCTACTCATAATGTAATTCATTTGATTGTGTTGTTCGAGTAAATTATCTGTAATTTAGTTAAATAACTGAGTAAAAAATAAATACATCATAATCCAGCCGACGCGATGGACGATGATTGCACCACACTGCATATTTGCGGTGTATTGAGCATAAATTTTATTACTTGCACTTTCCAAACTTATCAATTCAGCATCAAAATTATGCAATCAAAATATTTTTATAACTTCACCTGTATTTAATTTGCTAATTAAAATTGTGTACTTAATTGAAATTGTCACCCGACTGTAAGTTAAACACCGAGTAAGCACCATGAAAAAGGTACATTAGCTAATCAAAAAGCTTTTTATTCAAAAAATTTATGATTCTATAATTAAACTTATTTTTAATACATAAACTAGTATAATAAACTAGTTTTGTGTGAAAAATAGTCTCGCTGAAAAAAAAATTTAGCTACAACTTTAAAATATCGAGAAGGAAAATTTAATTTAAAATTTTGCCAGCAGATAGTTTTTCTTAAAATGACAGTATATGTACACTGGCACGGAATTTTTGAAATTAAATTCTCAATGTCAATATTTTAAAGCGTAATACTCTTTTTTTGTAAAATACAGTAATAATATGATTTAAAAAAACTTTAATTATAAAATAAATAATCAAAAAAGTAACAGAAGCTCAGAAAAGAACAGAATCAGCCCCACATACAAAGTTTGTCCACTAAATTTGCTGTAAAGTGGACACCACAGCGCATTTAAGTGAACCGGTTTCATTATTTCACAGCGTCAAGATTCCATCAATATATCAATGAAAAATGAGTTTATTTACTCTTCACTTAACTTCGCTTTAATATTTTTTCTGATATATTTTTTTTAGTTAAGGCACGTGTTTCCAAACTACTAACAACCGTTCGAGCTTCTTGGTTCAAGATGTAATTTTATTTTTCCAGTGATTAGCATTATTAAGTTTTATTGTAGGAAGAAGTAAAAAAAAAATGTGTCTTTCATTTATTCTATGTGATGGTTCATTGGAGAATTCCAACAATAGGTATCTAACGGCTGGCATTGCGTATAACCCGTCAGCAACCCTCACGCTGACGAGTATAGATAAGGACATAAACAACATTAAAAAAATAGAGTGGTAACATACCACCTTATTTTTAAGGAGAAAAGTATATATTTACCTACCTAAGAAATATAATCAATTTGCTCCCGTAATTAGTAACTTTAGTTTGTTGTAGGAATTATGTAAGCAAGCTTAATAAAAAATGTATAGTGTCATCTTTTTCATTGTACCTACACAAAACGATTTAGTTCACATCCGCCAGATTCCAGTTTCCTCATAAATCGTAATTTATCAAAACAACTTTGACATTGTCAATATTATCTCTAAATAACAACCCGAATTTCCTCTAATTTTACGTAAATTATTTGTATCATCAAATCACAGCATTAACATATCGTTCCACGCGTGTTCGTACAGAGGCGGAACGTAATAAGTCCCTCGACACACCGTGATTAGCCTGTCATAGGGTTGTGAGGGAGCGTGGCATTGTAATCAGGTTCGCGGGCAGTGCTCGCCGGATTGTGTCTACACTATGGACAACACTGCGGACACAGTGATAAGAGGTAGGGTGTACTGTAAAATACAAGCGCCTTTTATATATTTTTTAATATGTCTAATGGATAAAGAAAAATATCGTTATGCAGCCTGCATGTTTATAAAGGCTAGTAGAAAGACATGTAAAGTCTTACTGCAAAAAGGTGGCAATAGTATATCGTCTAAAGAGCAATTCTAATTTACATTAAAGTTTCTTTTTTCTATTGTTATAAATTTAAATTTAGTATATTATTACATTATATTATTACATCTTTACATTAAAGTTTCATCAAAGTCAATTCATTGGTTTTTATTTGCTTTTTCATGAATTATGCATCCACGCTCAAAAAATTTGGCATTTTTATTATTAGTAAGATGATTTAAGTTATACATTTGAACCTCTCTGAAGATATGATATTAACATTTTATAAACTTTTGCACTTTATATTTAGAACACTACTTACATTTTGGTACACTTTTTTATGCCAATATAATGTATGTATGTATTTAGAACGTACCAAATAAACATTTTTTTCTTTCTTTCTTTCTATTGTTTACCCTACAGGCTTACAAATAGGTGATAAAAACCACATGAATATTCTAGAAGACGCCAAACTCAGATATATATTATAATATGTATGTTAGTTGTTAGTAAGTTGTGTGTCAGAATTAGGTACTATCTAATTCTGACACACAACTCTATTTATTTTGAGTTTTAAGTTTTGCCTTTAAACGCTATTTCATAAGGTGTGTCTATGTTCACACTCTAATGGGAACAAAGACTTTTTTGTTGTACCAATGTACCTCCGGGACGTACCAAGAGGGACATTTACATAACCGCCTTATTTTATTTAAGAACAGTCTCAAACTTTGTACCGACAGAGATATCTTTATGTAGTTCACAGTTTCCTTTGATAAGCCTTCCTTCTCTTTAAATAGATTCAGTTCAGCATGTCTTATAAAATGCAATTCTTATAAAATGTGTTTAGCCAATCTGCTTTTCACATTCTCAGTGTCTATTGTTTCCATAGGTTATATTGGTTTGGTTTGATTGACAGTTTTCATTAAACTTACGTGCCTTTCCACCGAAGAATTAACAAAAAACGCAAGGTGCCTGTCTGGTTTTCTTCCACTTTACTTAAGTTAATGTCTGAAAAGGAGAAGCTAAGAAAGAAAGTAAAACTGTCTGGTAATCCTAGAGATATCTATGAGTTAAAACTAGCAAAGAAACGTGTAAACACTCTTGTAAGATCATGTCACGCAAACTATATAGCATCCATTGAATCAGATTTGCCGAAGAATCCACGAAAATTCTGGTCATACATCAATCGACAGCGTAAGGACTCCACGGACTTACCTAGTGTTATGAGATTGGACGACAAAACTGCCTCCTCTGGCGATGATATTTGCAATTTGTTTGCCGAAAGATTTTCCTCTGTTTATAGGGGTGATGCTTCCGATGAGAAAATACCTAGTGTAGATATTTTTCCGCAGCTTTCACTCGGTTCAATTAATGCGGATGAAAAAATTGTCTGCAGGATTTTGCGTTCGTTAGATGCGCACAAGGGTCCTGGGCCGGATGGTATAACACCGTACTTCATAAAAATGACTAGTAAGGCACTTGCTTTGCCTCTGTCTATCATCTTCAACAGGTCGTTAGAGTCTTCAGTTTTCCCTGACTCGTGGAAGGTTGCCAATATAGTACCAATCTATAAAAAAGGTAATAAAAGCAATGTCCAAAACTACCGACCAATTTCGATACTAAACGTATTCTCAAAGGTTTTGGAGCGTGTTGTGCATCCAGTATTTAGTTCCTATTGTAAAAATTTTGTTGCAACCGGGCAGCATGGTTTCTGTAATGGAAGATCCACGACGTCGAATCTTATAGGCTACACTTCTTACATAATAAAATATGTTGACCAAGGGGGTCAGGTGGACTCAATTTACACTGACTTCTCCAGCGCCTTCGATAAGGTAAATCATAATTTTCTTATTCAGAAACTACAAAATTACGGCGTGCACGGTAGTCTTCTGGAATGGTTCCGGTCATACCTACGAAACAGGACACAAAGGGTTACAGCTTATGGCTTTGCTTCGAAATCGTATATTGCTACATCCGGTGTGCCGCAGGGCTCCCATCTAGGCCCGGTGCTCTTTCTGGTATTTGTGAACGACCTTGCTGATTGTCTGCACCATACCCGCTGTGCATTGTTCGCTGACGATTGCAAATTATATAGGGCTGTAAAGACTCATGACGACTCCAAACTAATCCAAGAAGATTTGGATTCAGTTCTCCTTTGGTGTGCAAGGAATGGCATGGAACTCAACGCTGATAAATGTAGTCATATCAAGTTTACTAGGAAAATAAATAAAGTTCCATCAATGTATTTCATCGGTGGCACCCCCCTTGCAGAGGTCCATACGGTGCGTGACCTAGGGGTGGTTTTGGATGCCAGACTTACATTCATCTCACATATAGACACTGTAGCTAAAAAAGCTTCGCAACTATCGGGCTTCATAAAACGAAACAGCCGAGACTTTACGAATGTGAATACGGTGATATATCTATATAAAACTTTGGTAAGGAGTGTTTTAGAATACGCCTCTCCAATTTGGAACCCTTCCTATCGATCTCATATAGTGAGGCTGGAGCGTATTCAACGTAATTTTACAAGATACTTGGCTCATAAGGATAAACAATGTTCCCCTTCTCTGGATTACAATTCTAGATTACTGCATTTTAAACTTCAGTCTTTAGAGAAACGACGCGTGATTGCGGATGCGGTTACCTTACATAAAATAGCTAATGGAATTATCTCGGCACCTGATGTCTTGAATCTCCTATCTGTGGTGGTGCCCCATGCTATACCCAGATATCCTATTACGAGGGTATTTTCCTGTGACATAATACGCACAAACTTGGGCAAGTTCTCCCCGGTCAATCGTATGATTTCCAGTTTCCATTCTCTTCAGAATGACTTAGAGGTTGATATTTTTCATGACAGCTTGAATTGTTTTAAAAGAAAACTCTCAAGGTCTAAAAATATTGATTAATTGCTTTCATTTTTACGATGTTTTGTTTCAAGTAGATATAGGTATTTATTATTGATTATTATTATTGTTATTATTTTTTCTAAATTTTCATGACAACATGTAACATGTAGCTAGCTGTAAATACCTGTAATTGGTACACAAATGTAAACGTGTTTTTATATCTTATAAGCGTATGTGACAGCTAATTTTGATGTACTGTTGGTGTTTCTATTAAATAAAATAAAATAAAATAAAATAAAAACTTTTTTTATAATAATTTACGGTCAAATAGTTCATTTGATGGATGTCATCTATGTCCTTGTTGAGGTGGATTTTTTCAAGGGACTCAATGAATTTTGTTTACAGGACTGTCTTCGGGCATCCATTACTTACGCAATGAAACGCAAAAGCGCATGTGGGTACTATTTATCTATGGTCTCTTGTAAGTCCCAATTTTTTGTTTTATCACCATGATTATTGTTGCAAAGTAGAAAGAAAACATTATTTTCTATTGAATGTACAGATACTTTATAGGTTGGTTTGACAATAATACTTCTTTACTCGAATATACATTACTATCCTTTACAAATGACCCAATAAATATACTAATTAAAACATCGAGTTACCAATAAGAGTCAATTTGACAGTCACAAAACCATTTAATTGCATAGTATTGCTATCGGTCGACATTTCCTCAATATTTCCATCAAGTTGTTCTAGTTTGCTTTGAGTGATATAGGATTGAAAAAGTGGTTCAATAAACAACTTACTAAGAGTTGTTAATGTTAAGTAACCGGCGTACCAATTTTAAGAATTTGCTTGTAATTGATGCTGGCTTCTACTGTGGACGCTTTTCTTAGAATACTTAAAGGAATGTTAATCGTCAAATGGATGGATATAACATATTTTTTATTAATGCTGGCGCACTTTTATGCAACATTGTAGCGAGTACCTGAACAGGCGAGAATCCCTTGACACGAGCATAAAAGTCAATTTTATGCAAATGAAAAAATAATTAATAGATCAAATGCAGCTTCCAAATAAAGAGATATAAAAATTAGAAGAGGCTATAAGGGTAGTAGTAAACTAAATAGCCCTTCTGTTCTTGGTGATTGACGAAGAATATCAGAGCCCTTATTCCTTATACTTACTTTGTGGTTCTTCATAAAATTTCATATTAACTATCAACAAGGTATAATTAAAATTATAAAATAACCCCCGATTTTCTATTGAACCCAAACACGTTACATGTGCTGTAGGTTGCCGAGGAGTTGGGTGTTCCGCAGATTACTTGATGCTGCAGTATCAGATCAAGGTTACCTGGGAAATTACCACTGAAGTTACAGTAAACCAAATTTTCCATCAATCGAAACTATGGAAGTTAATGAAATCCCTTCGTCAACTAGGAAATGGGCTGATGATCTTCGAACGGCTGAACAGATCATCAAAAACTACACCTTAGAACCATCTCGATCACTCAGTTTATAAAGAAAAAAAAACCGATGTAAATCGGCCCTTACGTTTGGGAGCTACGATCTTATAGACCGACACTCAGATACACCCATACACACATACACAGACACACACGTCAAACTTTTAACACCCCGTTTTTGCTTTGGCCGTCAGTCTTTCTGTTATAGTTCATTATAAGAAAATTAGTTTTCTTATGAAATTTGATCCGATGAATGAGATATCCGAGTAACACACCATAACTATTATTTTAAGGTAGTTTTCTGTAATAGAGCGTTAACTACCTACAAACAGGCGTGCCCAGTTCATTGCTGCGAACAGATTGCCCTCCTTCAAAATTACATAGACGATATTTGCCTCAACACGAAATTGATCACCTAAATTCCATTACATTTAATTACCAATTACTACACAATATGTCATACAAGCAATTGCTCGCGGTTTTATCTTGATTTTAAGTTTTTGTTTTTAAAACTTTAAAACAAAAAATTTCTTTGTTTTTTTGCGCATAAATTTTTACCTACCACTACTAAGGGTTCAAAATCAGTTATTTTCGAATTTTTCCTTTGAGTGTCCTGTATTAGAAATAAAATAATCGGAATAAAAATAATGGGGAATGCCAAAAAAAACCAGGTCTATAGAAATAATTGTAAACAAACACACAATATCTACTCTGTATTATAATAATAACATTTGCGCAACATAGGTTATTTTGGAAATAAAATAATCGGAATAAAAATAATGGGGAATGCCAAAAAAAACCAGGTCTATAGAAATAATTGTAAACAAACACACAATATCTACTCTGTATTATAATAATAACATTTGCGCAACATAGGTTATTTTGGATTTCGCTAATAAAATTCCCTTAACAGCTCGAAGCGTATATTAACATGTCCAATGTTAATATCGGTACATTATTGAGTTGTGTTGCAATATAAATTGCGTTAGCAGTCAATTCACGGATTGATTTGACCTATATCTATCAAATTTAGACAGCAATATTTGACGAAATCCATATTAACCGTATTTATTTTTATTTTCATAGAATTTGCAAAAACACGACGCTTCGCTAATTCTATATTTATTTTATTATATTATATTACTAGCTGGTGCCCACGACTTCGTCCGCGTTGAAAAATATTAAGTAGCCTATCCTGTGTCCCGTACGTCTAAATGTTTATCTACCAAGTTTCATGAAAATCAGTTAATTCGTTTAAGAGTTATGGAGGAACATACATACACACATACATACATACATACATACATACATACATACATACATACATACATACATACATACATACATACATACATACATACATACATACATACATACATACATACATACATACATACATACATACATACATACATACATACATACATACATACATACATACATACATACATACATACATACATACATACATACATACATACATACATACATACATACATACATACATACATACATACATACATACATACATACATACATACATACATACATACATACATACATACATACATACATACATACATACATACATACATACATACATACATACATACATACATACATACATACATACATACATACATACATACATACATACATACATACATACATACATACATACATACATACATACATACATACATACATACATACATACATACATACATACATACATACATACATACATACATACATACATACATACATACATACATACATACATACATACATACATACATACATACATACATACATACATACATACATACATACATACATACATACATACATACATACATACATACATACATACATACATACATACATACATACATACATACATACATACATACATACAATACCTACACTTACAGATTTATTATTAGTATTGATGATTATACATTAAAAATGTATATTTATTAAGGATATTGAATAAATATATAATTAATGAAATACTTATAATAAGTATATATGTAATTCACAAAACTTTATCGTTACTAATTATTATATGTTTTTTTTACTTACAATATTTTCAAGTTGCAGCCACCTCAGTTACAACCAGTTAATTGAAACATTATTAAATTTTACTACTAATATGGTCTTTATAAAGGGGTCACAAACTTTAAAATTACTTAGTGGATGATGACTGCGTTGACTATGTATGACAATTCTTACAGAATCACGTCTTATACGTCTAAGAGAATCAAGTTGTTCACTTCAAAAAGAAAGTTTTTCCAATCGTGAAGTGTGCTCTTAACCTCATGCAACCTGTGCACCGCATCATTTGTACCAGATGAAATGTAAATGCGCACTCGTTACGGGGCGCCAGCCGCTCGCTTCGTATTCATGAGGACTCAGTACAAGTAACTAGCAAACATCGTAAACTTATTCCAATTTAATCAGCGCCTAGTAAAATATCGGAAATTATCGCTGCTCATAACTTAACGAGATTTTAAAGCTAATAAAGGCTAGTTGCACCTTTAACTTACCTGCGGTAAGTTCTTTTTGCATATGTTGGCCTTTCTTGATAAAGTTTGGTTCTCGTCAAACGAGTGATGCAACATAGTGTCATAATCTTCATTAAATTAACTACCCCTTTCATTACTTTACCCTTACTTCATTATTGGACTTAATAAATATATTCATTTCAAAGTGATTCTAATTTCATACTTAAAAACGTACATTTTTTTTAAATTTTGCTTCTTTAGTTCTGTGTAATTAAGTCACAGTTAAACATTTTATGCCTTGTTATGTAAATACTGTCACTGTTTTACAGGATTCCCCCCCCCCCCCCTCTCTCTCTCTCTCTCTCTCTCCTTTAACTGTATTTTATGTGTGTAAAGGTTCTCAGACAGGCTGACGGTCCACTTAACGTTAGAATATAGATTAATGATTAGATTAAGAAAACAATCATTAATGAGTTAGAATTAAAACTCGCCATCAAAGGCGTTTTATAGGACAAAGAGTTACCGCTATCGGCTATAATTTACACCAAACTCGGACACAGGAACATGTGCACATTATCTTCAAATGTGTCAACGGCTCTCGCTCTTTACTCGTTTACTAGCATCGGTCTATTGTAACCTTCGATACTTTGTTTACATGCCACTTATGGAGCTGCGCTATTTTTTGTACTTACGCCTTGGGAAAGTTCCTTTATGACTATCATTTATCACTCTCTTTTGCTGACATTGTATAAATTACTCCAAGTAACACTGGCACAGTCTTAAATATTTGACCCTAGATATTGTAAACTCCTTTTTTTTTTAAATCAAGCAAAAAAGACCAAAGATACCAGTAATACCAGTAATACGTAAAGACGTGTAAGACTTGTGTTTATTAATTAAACACAATTTAATGGTTTATGCTGGCAAGCTTTGAATGCATTTAATGTATTATAGATTAAAATAACCTTAGTCAGTTTTGCCTACAAATCTGATGGTCGAAGCCAGGACTGCTAGATATATAACAAGGTAAAAAAATTAAGATTGTAAGTCTATCTGAAAGGAAGAGTTAATGAAAATGTGTTTCTTAAACCTTAAGTGCAGACGAAGCCGAAAAAAAGTAAGAATTGTTATAAAACAAAAGTGTCACGAGAACAATTTTTCAACATAAAATTTATGCGTTTCATACCGAGATGCATCTCTTTCCGTGTCACCCGGACAGAGACCAATTAAGTTCGCCTCACGACCTGTCGTTGGGGCCTTGAAACCAGCTATTATAAATAAACATGTGACTTTATCGATACTCTCCTCATTTCAATCTAAGTTTCGTGCAGAACTTGTTTGTCATATCACATTCTATGATTTACGCTTCGTCGTTTCTTGCTTCGTGGCCCGACTCTTAGTCAGGACTTCGTGCAGGAGAAAGCGGAAAGCGTTTGAGGCTAGATCACCGTTATTAGATTGTCATGCATGTTGGATGAGGTAATTAATTGTGACAGCGAATTTAGATGGAGTTATGAGTTGCGCTGTAACTTATTGTAAGTTGCTGCTGCCGGGACGAGTGATATAATGTTCCTCTTAATATGGTACAACAAAAATATCTATATAGTAACAAGTGCATATTGCATTCCATATACAATCATAAACTGAGCAGCTAAACTAGCGATAGTGACCACCTCATTATAGAAGACATCTATCGTATGTGCTCTTCATATAATGGAATTCGAAACGAATTTGATTTATTTTATGGTTCTGCGGTCTCAGCAAGGAAATTAATTCATAAATATGTAACTTTATAATTTTTACTTTATTGTTTGTCTTACTGTAACTGTCTAGCACGTTTTTTATTTTTGTATGTTGTGTTCACATGCAGTAGGTTACATTCCGAATTAATTGCTGTATTTGTATGTTCTTGTTTTTTCTTATTTGCTTGTACCTACATGGAATTGTATACCAGTTTTGTGAATGTTATGGTTGTACATGTTATGGTGTTAGGTAATCTTAGGTATGTAGTCAGGATTATAGAATTACAGAATGTTTATAAAAACAAGAATAAAAGACTAAAAAGTGAAATTTTATTTAACCTTACTTACGACCAAAATTTTACTTGGATTACTTGTGTACAAGTGAATATTTACAGTAATAAAGTACACAAGAGATATGTTCATTACAAAAACAATTATACAGCCGCATATCCACGGTCGATTCCCATCCCCATTACCTATAAACAGGTAATGAAAGGATTCATACACGAGCTGACAGCATGCCATTACGCAATTTGCGTAATTACACTGTACGAAATAAGAACGATATTAAGCGAGACGCGGTATGCAAATTTAAGCTTAGGGTGAAAACACTATTGAATAAATGGTACACATGTTCCGTTCCAACGGTCGCTTTACGCTTGAATTGTGATGTTTACGTATATACACATACGTAATCATTATAATTTAATTTAATATTTAATTTTAAACAAAGTAAATTTACCTAAAATTTACTTATGGCAATTTACTGTGGCAGAGGGGAAGTTTTTAAATACGAATGTAGGTGGCTACCATTGCCTGGATTACTAATCAAAACTGGAGAACTGCAATGCTGTCGAACTTACCTTGAAAAAAATGAAAATAGAATTCCTATTTTCATTTCAAACTAGGATACAGTATATCTAAATGCCAATTTTCATGTAAATCCTCGCAGGAGTACTGAAGTACTCGTTATTTGTTTCATATATGTACTACTTACTTAATCAAATATGAGTCGTCTTAGAGCAAAGTAGTCCTTTTTGTATTGTGTCTTTCTTTCTATATATCTATTACAAGGAACGTATATAATAGCAAAATAGAAAAGTGACTACAAGTTGAAAGTTCAATATCTTTTGTCGATAGCCAGAAGCGTTGCTGAATATCCTTTGTACGAGGAACAGGAACAAAAAGCTAAGAACAATGCCTTTTCTTCTACTGATTGATTAATTAACTCAAATCTATTCCTTTCTTGTACGTACATAATACACCTACTTCGTTACTTTTTAATATTAAGACGGTAGAATAAAATGTTGGATCAACAGACAGACATGTTTTTGAAATAAATTCCTTTTTATAGTAAAACTAGCGGTCCGCTCCCGGCTTCGCCCGGGGTGCATATTTTTTACGTAAAAACCTTCCCTGATTATCCCTCTATCCATGAGTGAAGACAGAATTAAAATCGGCCCAGCCGTACTCGAGTTTTGCGCTTAGCAACACATTTAGGGATTCATATTTATATTATAGATAAACACATTGTTTTTCCGTTAAGAAAGAATAAACTAACAATTTTTTTAGATATAATATTATAGATAAATTTAGTAATGTGTAAGTTTTTTTTTATGACAACTTTAGAAAAATGATTTTTTTTTTATCTTAAACTACTCAGCTGACCCGACTAACGTCGTTTCGTCAAAAGCTATTGAACTGTAGCAGCTAATTATGTGTTGATATCAATATTTTATTGAAATATTTGAATGTTAGATTGGTGAAATATTTGAATGGATGGGAAAAAGAAAAATGGCTTCATTTGAAAAAAAAAAACATGAATTTGATCCACCCCGTTTATTATTTCAATATTCCTGTTTCTTGCTTTGTTTGAATATAATAAATATAGAAATAGTAAGTATATATTTGAGGAACGTTTGAAACCCACAAAACTGTACCAACCGTTCTCAAATTAATTAATGCTGACAAATAAATAGATGCGCCGATTTGTTTTCTATGTACCACCAACGTAGTATCTCTATTTTAACTCACTATCAAACGTTCGCACGTTATAAATAAATTCGATGAATTGTATATCACAGTATCATTCAAAGCAGTAATGGCTTTTAATATGTTTTAAAATAAATATTATAATTCAGATATTTTAAAAAAATATTTATTTATTTCTTATAAATAAATTGCGACTTTTTTTCTTAATAATTTAAATTTATTTATCTGTTTGTCTGTATGTATAGCCACTCACTCGACCTAAACTATGCAACGTATTTTGATGGCGGTTTCAGGGAAAGTTTAGGTATACCTAAACCTAATAAAGTTTTATTCAAGTAGAAAATAAAATAATATTTTGCAACCAAATCGCTTAAACGGTCTGCTTATGTCTGTTCCTCCGCTAACTACTTCCAAACCACACAAGAGATTCTGATACGGTTTTCACTAATGGAAAGAGGGATAAACGAGGAAGGTTAATTACATTTCTGCCAGAATTTAATATTAGAAGAAACTTTTTTATGTTCAGTGTTTACTGCAAACATAAATATTGATATAGAAAAAAAAATAGTGTAATGAAAAACACTTACATGAATCTACACAAATAATTCCGTTTTATTCTGAAATATTTTTTGAACAATTTTTCTAATCAAATCATAAGATCTCCTACTATTTTCTGATATACCAGTTTTCTGTTAGAATACTGTCGCGTCGATTCCAAAGGCAATATTTCAGAGGCAGCGAACGCATCGTACGCTCTTTGATGATGTTGTTTATGAATATCTTGAATCCGTTCTTGTGACAGCACAGGGAATGGGGGTGCAGTGGAATGTAATACAAATATCTTCCGTCTAGTCGATATGTCTGGATGTCTTTAAATTGTATGAATAAATACAATTCGTTTCATTGAACAAAAGATTTGGTGCAAATATAATGTCACGTCTTTAATAAAATTTATGAAACATTATTTTATTCATACATTAACATTCACTGACAGATAATACTTAATTTAGACAGGCTTGTCAGCTACACAAATAAAGTTACTTTGTTAAAAAAAAATGAAATTTTATTTCGCTTGCATACAAAATCTAGAGCATACAAAATCTAATGCATAACATTAGAGGGTCTAAAATGTTTACTTCGACTCATACCAACAATGGCTCTATGGGCTTCTTGACATTCCATGTAGGTAGATATGCGGTCACCATTTCTTCACTGAATAGCTAAATTGTGGAACGAAGTTGCCATCTCTACTATCTTGTTGTCTATCAGTCGGTCTTACAAACTTTATCATATTCCTACCCATTATTACAATGAGATTAGTACATCGAAATAATATATCTTTCGGGATTAGTAAAATTGATGTGCTATTAGAATTTTTGCATGGTGACAATAAATTTATTATAAGTTACTACGCTGAAAAGTTCATATGCAAATCCTAGTATCACTAGTAAAAGGCATTCCGGACGGTACACTACATTCCACAGTCATAAACTTACAGGACAATCTTGTATGGTCCCAATAAATAGCATTCTACATGTCTCCATAGCAATATTTTCATTGTACAAGTTTATTAGGCCGTGATATTAAATTTGATTATTATTGTTTTACATTTGATATTGGAAGTCTAACTTTCGTTTATTACTACAAGTCTTTGCTTCATTCCAGTACAACTCTTAAAAAAAGCGGATACAATTTCTATAGCTACACTAAAAAACTAATTACCAGCAGTAGGTAATACCAGAAGCGTATTCTGAACAAAAAGAAACTTGATCCGAGTAAATTGTCGCTGGTAACGAGAAGTTAAGCGGTTCTGCGGTGAGAGGGATAATGTTTGTAAACCGCAAAATGACAGATCGTCGGTCCACATAAAACAAGATGTACCGCAGAAAAGACTAGGAGAAAATAAAACCACAACATAAATTAAACAATTATCCATCCAGAGGACGAGCAGGACAGAGATAAATAGATTAATTTATTCTATAGTAGTTACTGCATAAGAAACATCTACAGATTTACAAGACGTAGGTAACCTCTATTGACTCTATTGAATTGAAAAATATGTTACTACTTATATAACATTGATAAATTATAACAATTTATAATAATGGGCCAATTAAATTAGACATTTACAACTTATAATAAACTTGAGGCCAATTCCATAATCGTTCTAAATCCTTTATTATTATTTTTTATTAGATCCACTTGATGGTAGGTCTAATAAGACCTACCATCAAGTGGATCGTCTGCATGTCTGCCAACATAAAAATATTCATAATTTAATTATTTAGAAAATTTAAGTCTCTTGAGAAGTAAGAAATGTCTTGAGAAACGTTCCATTGCATGCTTCCCGCTTCAAGCAAAGGTCAAGACAGTCTGATTTGGGTATAAGCTAGCATTTGCGTACCCTTGTTAATTTAATTTAACATGCCATCTGTCAGGCGAGTGCCTCAAGACTACTATCCAATGACTTGTGCATATAAGTAAGACTCAAAGTGAGGCCAGTGAAAAATTTAATATAAACAAGTGTATCCAGACTTTGCGCTGAATATCTATACAAAATCTAAACAAGCCGTCAACAATATTAAAAGAAAAAAACCATTTCTATACGTTGTACTTACTTATGTTATTGAGGTTCAAAAAATAGTTTTTAAAATTTTGGTCCCTTTGTTTGTCTGTTATGTCTGTGCACGCTAATGTCAGAAACGTCTTTAAAGGATTCGGATGAAATTTGGCATACAAGTAGTTTATTACCTAGACTAACATATAGGGTACCTACTTCTTATTCTGGTAAATGTTAGGTTCCTGTGTGATATTCAAAAAACAAACTACAGTATGAAGTTCGATGTAAGTACTTAAAGTAATTTTATTAGTGGCAGTGCACACTGCTTGTGCCTTATTTTGGGCAGCAGTAAGCACGCACTTACAGAAGGCCATCTTGAAATAAGAGCTGTGTTCTGTTGTGTTTTGGTGAGTAAGTGAGGGATGCTAATGCTTATTTCTCTATGGACCTTATCCTTCTCAGGTCGACAGCGCACTTCATTGGTACCCATGGCTTAATTCGTAATTTGAATTTTCAAAGTCTTTTTAATTCAAACAAATAAAATGTTTGAGAAGGTGCCTTTTTGTTATGTCAAAAATAAAAAAATAATAAAATAAATACATGTTATTAAAATTTCTATTCAATAAGCGATAAATAACGATATGTTGTTTATTAACTTTGACCAGCTTTTACTGCCGACAAAAAGCGCAATCAAATAAAACCACTGGCATAGCAGATTTATCTACGCAAAGTTATTCAAAAAAAATCTTGCAATAAATTTCATGACCATAAACTTTATTACCTACTCAGTTTTTATACATCGATAAAATGTGAGATTGTAGATGAATTTTTCGATAATATTTTTACTTCTTCTGGGAAAGCGTAAAAATGTTGAGGCCGTTTCCGCACTAGCAGGTTATTGCAATAACGAAAATTATAATAAATTCTCAAACAGCCTATCCATTTGATAGCCTGATGGATCCAATCCATTTGATGGATAGCCTGACTATCCATTTGATGGTAGGTGGCTACCGTCGCCTATAATAAAAGCAACGCCACTGGTGCTTAAGTGCGCTGCTGATGTAGAGTTAAGGGTAAGGGATTAGGTAGGGATACTCGCTCACCGAAACACAACAGCACACGTGCTGTTATTTCATGTTATGTAGGCACAAAATGACTGCGAAACACACTGCGAAAAGTTTATTTCCAAAGTTGACCCAGCCGGTAATCGAATCCGCGGGAGTCTTGAGACGTAGAGCGTTTAGGAAGGCACCCTAACCACTCATGCAAAGGGTTCTTCAAATGATAATGACTGTTGTAGGCATAGGTGAAAATAGGCAAATAAGGCAAACCAAGCAAATAGGCATCTTAACTGTAAATGTCTTTTTTTTTAAACTTTATTTGTATCAGAATGTGAGTACAATGGTAGATAAAATATTACAGTCCTATGCACACTTTGTGGTAACAACGACGTACAAATTGTTTTTATTGTAAGTGAATAGTCAAAAATTAAATGTCAATAAAAAAAAAAGAAGAAAACGACAAAAAAAGCAAAAGTTAACCACAATGTCCTTTTTGGTATAATTTATTTATATTAATTAAGTTAATTAAGTCGCATCTAATTTATCATCAAAATATTCCCTCACCGAATAATAACATTTATCTATTAAAATTTTGAACAATTTGGTTTTAAACATGGCGACGTTATACTCTTTGAGGTTGTCTGGCTGTTTGTTATATATTTTTATTGACATACAATAAAGTATAGATTATTGCCACGTTTATTTCTGCCTTTTACGTTTATATAAACATCTTTATTTCTTTTAAACAGAGACAAATTTTTCTGCACAAATACACACGTCTCATAGACATATAGACTGGGCAGTGGAAGAATACCGTTTTGTTTGAAAAAATGTTTACAACTTTGTAAGGAATCGATACCAAACATTGAACGAATGCACTTCTTTTGAGACTTGAATACAGTTTCGACATCCACAGTTACCCCAAACAATGATACCGTGTCTCAGTATGGAAGAGACGTATCCGTGGTAAGCCAATAAAACCGACTCTTTAGTTGCAGTAACTCTTAATCTATTTAAAACGTAACGTTTCCTGTCCTATAATTTAGTCCTGTCGCTAACGTTCTGAGGAAACCAGGAAAAAGTATATAACGTTCTAAAGAAATAGGATGTAGCGTGTTCATACACTTCATACATCACTCCTGGATGCGCTACTAACCTGGATAACGCCTCAGATACTGTATTTTATATATTTTTCGGCCTACATGTCATTCACGTATCATTTACATCACATTTTTCCCTTGTTTCCTTATTATCTTACCGACAGCCTGTTTTCAGAATGTCTGCTATACTTTTTCCTACATTTTCTCACACGTTTTACATGCATTTAGTCATCATATAATTTCAAAAACGCAAATTTATATATTTTTGACATAATCTCTTTGTTTATTTATTTCGTCGCCATAGTTCCCATAGTATTTTGACATCATGCTTTCTCACTACATTGTTGCTTTCTCGCTCATTTTTTATTCCTTTTTATATACAACCTCACCTCTAAATTCGAAATGTCCTGGCCATATATATTTATTATTTTCTAAATTTAATTTTTAAAATATTATTTCGAAGGTTTTCCAGCCGGCTAGACTGATGAAAATCAAGGAGTGTGTTGTCGCTCCTCTCTGCGATACAACATTAAAATTTGGCCTGTCTTGCCTCTATCTGCTTCGTGTCATTCCGGAAGTCGGTGCTGAGACTCCGGACGCACTTCACTACAGCAAATTTCACTTCGCGTCGTTCCATGAGTCGGCGCAGAGACTCCGGACGCACCCATCTCCGCTTTCCGTCTGCATCGTGTCGTTCCGGGAGTCGGTGCTGAGACCCCGGACGCACTTCACCCCTTCGACGCTTCACTTCGTGTCGTTCCGTGAGTCTGTGCAGAGACTCCGGGCGCACCCATCGCCGCTGCCCGTCTGCATCGTGTCGTTCCGGGAGTCGGTGCTGAGACCCCGGACGCACTTCACCCCTTCGACGCTTCACTTCGTGTCATTCCGCGAGTCTGTGCAGAGACTCCGGACGCACCCATCGCCGCTGCCCGTCTGCATCATATCGTTCCGGGAGTCAGTGCTGAGACCCCGGACGCACTTCACCACTGCACCCCAGACGCTGTTTTTTAATCTTTATTTAATCACCTGTACTTCATTCATAACACTCTACACAACTTTCAATTCATCCATTTTTTTATATATATGTCGGAGGAAGCTATAAGTCTGGTTGATTGTTATTTGTATGCGTAACGCTAAATATTAATTGTTTACATTGTAACTTACCTTTAAAAATCTTAATTTTATTTTATTTAATTTGTTAAATCTTTCTTATGTTTAAAAACCTTACTAATTTAAAAAAAAAGTAATGAATATTGTTTACGTAACGCGGCCAATCAGAGCAAAGCACATGCTTCGAGCGGGGTCGTGGCGCTGCACTCGAGGCGTGCGGTAGTTGAGTTTTTTGGGAGATGAATAAGTGAAAAAGATCGATCGAGTTGGTTCGTTGGAGTTTTTCTCTTGGATTAGCTTACATTTTTGGTTGTTTAAGTAAGATAGGCGCCTTGAACCCGCTGCTCGGCCTAAATATTGTAAAAGTGACAAATTACTGTTTATTTCTTAATTAAAATCGTATAAATCAGTGCTTATTGTGTTTTGTGCTTGCATTTAACCCTAATGACGCCCACTAAGCCTGCGACCACTAATGACGATGTCGAGGAAAACAGTGTTTCTCCGACATCAGAAGTGGGATCGGTGCGGGCACAAAACGTGATCGAACGGACATTGGCAAATGACGGATGGAGCGCGTTATTCGAAGCACAACAGAACAGCATGAAGCTACTCGTGGAGGCGCTAGCCAAGCCACCGAATAGCGAGGATAAGAACATCACGCTGCCTAAATTTCAACCGGAAGATGCAGACACTGACGCCCGGGCCTGGCTGGCAACGGCGGATATCTGCTTATCTGATCGCGATATACAGGGAAGTAAATTAATTCTCATACTTAGTAAGGCTATGAGAGGCTCAGCGGCAACATGGTTTTCTCAGATAGCTTTTCCAAATATGAAGTGGGTAGAATTTAAGCAAATTTTTCTCTCTCGTTTTGATACATTAGAAACATGTTCAGCGACTGTATTAAAAATGTTTTCTGGTAAACCGCAAGAAGGTGAATGTCTCGCTGCATACGCAAGCCGTTTATTTACTTTACTCATGTCACGATGGGGTAATTTAAGCAAGGAAGAAATGGTCGTATCCGTGATACTTGCACACATGGGGCAAATCGAGCCACGGTTACAACGCAACATTTTTTCTGAAGAAATAACTACCCGCTGTAAAATGCAGCGTGAACTAATGGCATTTTCTTATCGCAAGCGGAGTTATCTAGAGATAACAAAGAATGTTGCAAGCACTACACAAGATAATAAACGTCCTAGGTTATCTTCTGATGGTACAAAATGTTACGCTTGCGGAAAGTTTGGTCATAAATCTTTTGAATGTTTCAGCCGATCGCATGACAGGCAGCAAGCAACTACGATTTCTGAGCGCCCCAACACGGTCGTTTCTACGCGGGCCCCTGTGACTTGCTACAAATGTGGTGTTGAAGGTCACGTGGCGTCGCGCTGCTCTAAAACGTGGCCAGTTGCGAGCGGCAGCGCACAGCCCGCCATCACTCCCAGCATTGTGAAGCGAGTGGACGTTTGCGGTGTGAAACCTGTCACCGGGATAATTACGCAATTTGGTGAGCGGTTCTCATTTTGTTTGGATTCCGGTGCTGATTGTTCCTCAATTAAAGAGAGCGTCCCTCGTAAGCTTGTTGGTACAATGCAACGTACAATTGTTACTCTGACTGGTGTAGGAAAATCTAGCCTATGTATGTAAGTGTGGTGAATACTCAAGTCTCTATAAAATATTCTAACAACGTGGGGGTTGTTAAGGTTTAGTTAAGCTTTATGAGAGGCGAGGTGGCCATTCAAAGGCGAGGTGGCCATTGAAAGGCGAGGTGGCCATTCAAAGGCGAGGTGGCCATTGAAAGGCGAGGTGGCCATTCAAAGGCGAGGTGGCCATTGAGAGGCGAGGTGGCCAAGTGAATTCTTTTGAGTAAAAGGCGATGCGGCCACTTGTATATTGTTATTAAGCTAAAATCTGTAGTTAATACTAAAACGATAAACTGCGAGGTGGCTGTTTTGTTACTAGGACTCAATTTAGTAAAGTTTATTATTATTGTAAAGGACATAATATTTTGAGAATTTAAGAAAATATCGTGAATGAAGTTGTTGCTCAGAAGATGAAAATTTAGGTAAACAATTCCCTTGGTCAGGAGACTAAATTATTTAAAGAAAAAAAAAATATTTTTTTTCGCAGATAACTATGATGCGCGGCCTTCAACATCACACGAGGGCGTGTAATATGTCAGGATGGCCGTGTCGGAGGAAGCTATAAGTCTGGTTGATTGTTATTTGTATGCGTAACGCTAAATATTAATTGTTTACATTGTAACTTACCTTTAAAAATCTTAATTTTATTTTATTTAATTTGTTAAATCTTTCTTATGTTTAAAAACCTTACTAATTTAAAAAAAAAGTAATGAATATTGTTTACGTAACGCGGCCAATCAGAGCAAAGCACATGCTTCGAGCGGGGTCGTGGCGCTGCACTCGAGGCGTGCGGTAGTTGAGTTTTTTGGGAGATGAATAAGTGAAAAAGATCGATCGAGTTGGTTCGTTGGAGTTTTTCTCTTGGATTAGCTTACATTTTTGGTTGTTTAAGTAAGATAGGCGCCTTGAACCCGCTGCTCGGCCTAAATATTGTAAAAGTGACAAATTACTGTTTATTTCTTAATTAAAATCGTATAAATCAGTGCTTATTGTGTTTTGTGCTTGCATTTAACCCTAATGACGCCCACTAAGCCTGCGACCACTAATGACGATGTCGAGGAAAACAGTGTTTCTCCGACATATATATTATTTGTAAATATTCTCAAAAATATATGTGTAAATACTTATTTCATTTTTTTATTTTAACTGTCGCTTCACGACAAGGAACGTTCTGAAGAATATACACCGAAACACAACAACTGAATATATATTACAACAGAACAAAAAGCTGTTATTATGATGAGGTGATAAGTGTTGTTTGTATAGCATACTTTTACACTTGAAGAGAGTTGTTAGAAACATAAGGTTTACAACTAAACACTATAAGATTGTGAACGTCAAGCTGGGAAATATAATTAATGAAAAGTCTACATAAAAACTGTATTAATGTAATGACTTTATAAATATATTTTTATACGGCAGCTGGTTTGTTTCACTCTCGGCATTTCACTTAATGACAGAATTTTCTCACGCTGTGGTCGGGTCGTTAATTTTTTTATGTCAAATAAGAATGTTAAAACACTGTGACAAGTTTATAGGGGAAATGTTATCAAACACACTGAATTTACTTATATTTGGAATAATGGATTGGTAATGGTAAATCTTGGGTTAGCGTAAGGGATAAGGGATTTGAGAGGGATTTCATTGGTTTTCAATTCATTTCTAAAGTTGGCATCGGCGAGAATCGAATCCTGGTGTTCCCTGCCCCCCTTTTTGGACGTTAGGAAGTCCTCTTGGATACCCGGCAATGTAGGGGAATCGTATCATCCGCGTAACAGACCAGAGAGACGCCTCTCAGGTTCGTCCCTCGCAGAACCCAGTCAAACCCCATGTTCCACAGGAGTGGTCCAAGCCCCGACCCCTGTGAAACACATCCTGGTACCCCTGTGAGCGCCAAGGTAAGCGCCTTAACCACGCGACCAATGAGCTCGTCTAAACTGTCGTGAAGCGACAGTTAAAATAAAAAAAATGAAAATTATTTACAGATATATTTTTGAAAATATTTACAAATAATATATATATAAAAAAATGGATGAATTTTGAAAGTTGTGTAGAGTGTTATGAATGAAGTACAGGTGATTAAATAAAGATTAAAAAAAACAGCGTCTGGGGTGCAGTGGTGAAGTGCGTCCGGGGTCTCAGCACTGACTCCCGGAACGATATGATGCAGACGGGCAGCGGCGATGGGTGCGTCCGGAGTCTCAGCACCGACTCCCGGAACGACACGATGCAGACGGGCAGCGGCGATGGGTGCGTCCGGGGTCTCAGCACCGACTCCCGGAACGACACGATGCAGACGGGCAGCGGCGATGGGTGCGTCCGGAGTCTTTGCACAGACTCGCGGAATGACACGAAGTGAAGCGTGCAGTGGTGAAGTGCGTCCGGGGTCTCAGCACCGACTCCCGGAACGACACGATGCAGACGGAAAGCAGAGATGGGTGCGTCCGGAGTCTCTGCGCCGACTCACGGAACGACGCGAAGTGAACTTTGCTGTAGAGAAGTGCGTCCGGAGTCTCAGCACCGACTTCCGGAATGACACGAAGCAGATAGAGGCAAGACAGGCCAAATTTTAATGTTGTATCGCAGAGAGGAGCGACAACACACTGATTGATTTTCCTCAGTCTAGCCGGCTGGAAAACCTTCGAAATAATATTTTGAAAATTAAATTTAGAAAATAATAAATATATATGGCCAGGACATTTCGAATTTAGAGGTGAGGTTGTATATAAAAAGGAATAAAAAATGAGCGAGAAAGCAACAATGTAGTGAGAAAGCATGATGTCAAAATACTATGGGAACTATGGCGACGAAATAAATAAACAAAGAGATTATGTCAAAAATATATAAATTTGCGTTTTTGAAATTATATGATGACTAAATGCATGTAAAACGTATGAGAAAATGTAGGAAAAAGTATAGCAGACATTCTGAAAACAGGCTGTCGGTAAGATAATAAGGAAACAAGGGAAAAATGTGATGTAAATGATACGTGAATGACATGTAGGCCGAAAAATATATAAAATACAGGATCTGAGGCGTTATCCAGGTTAGTAGCGCATCCAGCAGTGATGTATGAAGTGTATGAACACGCTACATTTCCCCGACAACCCCAGAAAAATTTTCGACCGAGAAAATTTTGATTAAAACCAGACAGATCCAGGGGACACAGCTTTGCAGATTCATACATCAACAGACATGCTCAAGCATTCATCTTCAAACACACCGTCTTCTATCATTCTGGTACGGGTGGAGTTCACATTCAATGACTGCCACTCGAAAAGGGTGATCCCAAATGACGGGTAAGGCTTATTTAAGGAGTTGTCAGCCGCTCCTTTGTAAAAAAAATAATGACCTAGGGCTTAATTTAACGAGTAGTCAGCCGCTCGTGTAGAGTGCTAAGTATAGCACTTAAGAGATGAAGATATAACTACGTAAGACTCATCTTACATAGTTAAACTTCAAGCTTTAGAGCTTGAAGTGGAGGCTTCGCGGCATTAGCATATGCGTAGAAGAAATAGAGCATTTGCTCCAAAACTTTAAGTTTACAGGCTTAAAAGCTTGTATAATAAAATAAAATAAAAATTTTGAATAATGAATAAATGAGATGAAATGATGAAATTGGGTTTAATTAGGTTTTAATGTCTTTGATATGCCATTTGCCCTTAGTTCCGTTGGTGTCTTCGAGAATATACACTAACGGTGAAAGCTTTTTAGAAACTTTACACTTGACGAACCAGCATTTCCTAATACTCGATTCTTAAGCCAAACGGTATCACCGACATTAAATTCCTTAAAAAAAAAACGTCGAAGTTCATAATGAGCACTATACATAGCGTGCGCTATGTATAAAGTAGATTGAACCTTATTTGTTTAGTAGGTCAAATTTTATTTGTTTAGCCATAATTGCCAAAACACAAAACACAAAAATCAAATTTTAAATGAAATAATCAGAATACAAATAAAGTTCAAATTTACCTTATTTCCTTCTGTAAAGATAAAATGATATTAATGTGTTAAATGTAGTGAGATGAAACAGCAAAATGAAGAAAATAAAATTTCGAAGGTTTTAGATTGACAAAGAAATGTAGGTCCGAAAATAAATCCAAAAAAAATGCACTAGAAGAAGTGTTATTTTAGAATTTAGGGAGAATTATGTAGATCCGAAAATAAACCAAAAGAAAATGCACTAGAAGAAGTGTTGTTTTAGAATTTAGGGGGGTGTGGGAATTTAGAAAAATTAGTTGGGCGCCAAACTGTCGTGAAGCGACAGTTAAAATAAAAAAAATGAAAATTATTTACAGATATATTTTTGAAAATATTTACAAATAATATATATATAAAAAAATGGATGAATTTTGAAAGTTGTGTAGAGTGTTATGAATGAAGTACAGGTGATTAAATAAAGATTAAAAAAAACAGCGTCTGGGGTGCAGTGGTGAAGTGCGTCCGGGGTCTCAGCACTGACTCCCGGAACGATATGATGCAGACGGGCAGCGGCGATGGGTGCGTCCGGAGTCTCAGCACCGACTCCCGGAACGACACGATGCAGACGGGCAGCGGCGATGGGTGCGTCCGGGGTCTCAGCACCGACTCCCGGAACGACACGATGCAGACGGGCAGCGGCGATGGGTGCGTCCGGAGTCTTTGCACAGACTCGCGGAATGACACGAAGTGAAGCGTGCAGTGGTGAAGTGCGTCCGGGGTCTCAGCACCGACTCCCGGAACGACACGATGCAGACGGAAAGCAGAGATGGGTGCGTCCGGAGTCTCTGCGCCGACTCACGGAACGACGCGAAGTGAACTTTGCTGTAGAGAAGTGCGTCCGGAGTCTCAGCACCGACTTCCGGAATGACACGAAGCAGATAGAGGCAAGACAGGCCAAATTTTAATGTTGTATCGCAGAGAGGAGCGACAACACACTGATTGATTTTCCTCAGTCTAGCCGGCTGGAAAACCTTCGAAATAATATTTTGAAAATTAAATTTAGAAAATAATAAATATATATGGCCAGGACATTTCGAATTTAGAGGTGAGGTTGTATATAAAAAGGAATAAAAAATGAGCGAGAAAGCAACAATGTAGTGAGAAAGCATGATGTCAAAATACTATGGGAACTATGGCGACGAAATAAATAAACAAAGAGATTATGTCAAAAATATATAAATTTGCGTTTTTGAAATTATATGATGACTAAATGCATGTAAAACGTATGAGAAAATGTAGGAAAAAGTATAGCAGACATTCTGAAAACAGGCTGTCGGTAAGATAATAAGGAAACAAGGGAAAAATGTGATGTAAATGATACGTGAATGACATGTAGGCCGAAAAATATATAAAATACAGGATCTGAGGCGTTATCCAGGTTAGTAGCGCATCCAGCAGTGATGTATGAAGTGTATGAACACGCTACAAAACTATAAACTACAGCAAAAATTCAGTTCATAAATTTCTGCTCATAATTTAGTTGACGTTATTGTATCTCCTTGAAAATAAACAGATAACGCCACAATAAAATTTTAATTTATAAATTCTCCGTATTGCATGTCAAATGGCCGTAATGAAAGCAATTATATTAGTTTAACTAACACATAAACAAACTGTTTAATGCTACTGTTTATAATAATAACCCTAACAACTTTGTGTTATGACTGGTCATGCGCGACCGAGCATTTTCAATAAAGCGTCATATAACAAAACAAAATCCTCTATATACTGTAAAGGGTTTTTACTTTACACAATACGTGCCAAAGGCCGTAATGACTCTATAAAATGTTTATTGTTAAAGCTATAAAAAGTTCACCCACAGTTTTGTGGTAGCGTAAGTGGAATGTACGTTTCTATTTATAAATTAAAAATATTGTATTTTGAAGAAATCGTAAAAAAAATCTGTTACAACAAAATCTTAAATGGAAATATAAAAAAGTCTGTGAAAGAAATAATAACTATATATTATACATGTAGCTTGTTACCTTTGTTGGGCATGCTTGTATTTCGAAGACAAGATAACTTTTAACTTTATTAGCAATGCAAACATTGCTTGCATTACATAAATATTTGCTCCCTTATGGTTAATTGGAAGTAAGTATTCATTTTAACGAAGTACACAGTATTTACAAAGGTTCCAAAGTCGTAAGTCATTCCTACAATATAATCTGCGAATGCATCATCTCTTTGGATAAATGTTAATGGTGGTATTGTTTGCAACCTCATTTGCTCAATCATTAGTTTTGAATCTCAAATATTTCGCCCATTGTTTCCTTGAAATAATGTAGGCGAGTTATGAAATGTTCCCTATTAAGCGATCAATGAATGAGTTATAGCTGTACTCGTAGCACAGTTCTAGAAGTAGGTATTAAGGAAGCGAATTCAGATTCAAAAACAGATTTCGGTACTGTTTTCAGTATTACTTCATTTTCTACTTCTATTTTATGTATGTCTGTAATACTTACCACTATGCACTGGAATAGATTCCAGCGGAATAGGTACCAGTGGTTACAGATACTAGTGCGTTAATAACATGATTGATAGGTTAATAACGTATATGTGATAGGTAGAGGACAACGTGAGAATAGAGGAAATTCCTCTCATATGGATTATCATTAGTCAACAGTCTATTTTTCAGTATTACCCATTGTCAAGTACTATTTAAACGATTCTATTGAAAATCTTGATATAATGGATGATTAGGTTCATGTCCTAAATAAAAAAAATGGGAAATGGAGCATATTTATTAAAAACGTTGCCTTTAAACTTCCAAACATGTATTGTGAGCGTAAATTTCTAAATCTGAACATATTCCATTGATAACCTTTGGGCTCATTTCCATTGACAATAGAAAACCATTGAGTTTACAATAAATAAACATTACTTTTAATAATATTTAATCGTTTTTGTATCTGCCCATATTAGAAATATCCAATAAATTTACATGCGATCGCTGGACCCAAGTGTGAGGAACCTCAATTTCCTCCTCACTGAATTTTCTACCATATCAACGTCGCTCAACAAGCTATGGGGAGCGTAATGCTTGGTCTTACTCTAAAGTTTCCTGTCGGACATAAGCCGGCGGATCAGTAGTAAGTTGAAGTGGCAGTGGGCAGAACACTTAGTAAGGAGAGCCGACGGTCGCTGGGATTGGAAGGTTCTCGTGTGGAGGCCATGGACCGGCAAGCATAGCGCATGACGTCAACCCACAAGGTGAACAGACGATCTGATAAGGGCCTCGCGTCGACTGTAGATCCAGGCTGTCTTCTGACCGGTCCTATTGGATTGTCCTATTGGACCTGTCCTATTGGAAAATTATTATCCAGCAGTGGACGTACTACAGCTGAGATGATATTCTAAGACCACGCTAGCTTACTTCGGATTAGTAAGTGTTTATCCTATCTAATCAATAAATAAAATTTAAATGAATCATAGGCACAGAACCGTGACCTAAATTCTCAACGAACGAACACAAGATTGCTCGAATATATTTGCAATAGAATGTATGTCTATTATGTCTACATCAGTCTCTTATGTATTAAAAAAGTTATTGTACTTAAATATAAAAATGTAGACGCCTTATAAATAGACGCAAAAGATGAAATCAGTTCCTATGTAATTGATACAGACGTGCGAACATACCAGGATGCCTACATAGCAATTTCAATAAAAACAAACAACTTCTGATCATGAATTATCAGCGTTATCTTGTCAACTATCTCGGCAGTCGATTTATGCCGTTGGCCGCTCATTTGCACGACGCAAGCATAAATTCTCGTTTGCGGGATCTCAGTGACACTTTTATGATAGTGCACGGTAAAAAAGTCTGAAATCTCAGTACTTGATCAAAGCAGTAGTTCTCTAGAAAAACTTGCGCGAGCACAAAATAGATAAATGTGGTCAATAGTTAAAAATAAAAGCGATAATTTCAGTATTAGTGTTATTGGTATGATAATGCGAATTCTGAAATGATTCGTATATTTGATTTGGATCATATAAAATTTGGAATGAAATTCGTATTTCTGAAATGATTCGTTTTGTAGCCTTAGACAAAATTACTTATAAATTATGCAATGAACAAAATAAAAACGTACACGAGTGGTAAATTTTTGGTCAGCTTATTTCTTTTAAACTTATTCCGTATATGTATTAATAATGAACTCAACAGCCTTATTGATTACTTGTACATTTTTGGACCATTAAAAGTTTGAAGTTGAACAATTCTTTGTTATCACTATATTTTAATACCTACAGTATTGAATTTTACTTGTGAAAGTAGTTGTTTATTGCGAATGTTGTAGATGTCTATTAATTTTAGTAAGTACTAATGCTCTTGGCAAATTACTACAGGAAAGGGGAAAACTTGCATAGTTTTCTATTTGTAAACAATTATTTTGGATTATTTTCTGTACAAATGACATCGCGTCAATTTTTTTGGGTTCGCAAAAGAGTTACATTACTGTTTTAATCTATGCATCTGTGCGCCATGATAAAGGTATATTTATACAACAACGGGCGCAACACGGGGAGCTACCGATGCTGCCTACTTTTATGCGTTTCATTCACAACTCGGACATTGCTTGTCTGCATTCAAAATGACTTTATAAAGCGTCCTTTGGACTCATGTAAAAACAAAAATGGGTGAATATTTGCTATGTTTTGTCATATGATAATTGTGACTGTTGTTATCTATGAAGATTTTTAATGAAAACTTCTTTAGGCGCGTTGGGAACTTCGACGTGCAGGCCTATCATTGAATTTCCTCTAAAAGCCATCATGGTAAATAATACTCCACATAAACTATGCTCTTGCTAATGATTACCTACTGATACCGACTAGGTAAATCGAACGTCTTCTCGCTATGACAACCCAAATCAGAATGGTGATTGCCGCCTTTGGTGCTCCCAATTATTTTAAACAAAAATTTCCGTGTCTTCGATTAAGTATTTCTAACACTACGACTGACACTTTTATCTTCCATTATTTTTTTTTTTTTTCAACAAATTGTGACACTGCCAACAAGGTTTAAGGAGAATTTAAGTAACTGAAACAAAATAAAATATTAATACATAAATAAAATTATCGCTTAGAACGGTTTTGAAATGTTACATCTCGTTTAGACGTAGGTAAACACTGGTTTTGTTTTAAAGGAATTTCAAACCCCTGAAGGCAATAGGTAATAGCAAAGTGATTTTGTTCGTGTAACAACGGAGTCCATAAATTATTTATACTGTTGATTCCCAACATTAAACGTCTCTTTTAACTAGATGTTCTAAGTAGCAATTATTTCAAGTCAAAGATGATTTACACGATATTCGCTTTAGAATATCGTGCAAATTGAATTTCTATGAAAACATAACATGTTTATGGGAAAATAATACTGCAAACTTAAGTTACGTTGGGAGTTTATTAACTGTTTTGTAAAATATATAATAGCTCTTTATTAAGCAGAAGACAACTTAAGTTAGACTTAAGTAGAAGACAACTTAAGTTATTATAATCCAAAACTTAAGAAAATAATCATTACTTATAGCAGTAGTCAGAAACCTTTGTCAAAGATTTCTGTAATTCTACCTACAATTTTAAAGTTAATTATTAGATTTATTAGTACAAAGTGTTTAGCATATTCACTAAAAGAAATCTAAAGATCTAAAAGTAAAACTACCAGTAATTAAATCTACATACTTTTTTTAAGGTGATTTGTTAATACAAACAAAACTGTATACATTCCTTTGTACAATTAACTATCTGTTAAACTGTTAACTATGTTGTTAAATAAGAAGCTAGTGTTTTTCTGTAAGACATTTAAATTTTTTTTTTTTAATTTTGGCTAAAAAATTAGGGAAAATTGGTCCGGTGTGTAACTTGTATATTGTTAGTTATCGTAAATTACAGATAAGCATCTATGGTAAATATTCTTTTCATCTGTTAAGCACAATTCCATAGATTCATAAATAAATTAGGTATATAAGTTTAAAAAAAACTTTCAACATTTGCAGTTTACAGTTTTTTAAATTACGTACATAGTTTCTACAAGTCACCGATGTCATATATTCAGAAGCGCATACCTCTAACAGGTTGTTTATCTAACAAAAAAAGTACTTCAAACAACAAAAACATAATTGACATAAGCTGGAATTTCGCCGGTAGCTATGGCGCTGATGATTCTACAGCACAACGCCGTATCATCGTGGAGCTGCCAATCAACTCGTGAATGGACTCTTAACGAATTTGTTGTCTACATAATTGAGGTTTCTTGTCAATGATTTATGCACACAACAAATGGAATTCAATAGATAGGATCACTGACATTTAGCACCAATTATAATATCTACAATATCAGAAAGCATACATAGATTTAATTGATTAACTCAATGATACTGCATATCTGATAATTGTGTAGGTATTCTGTTAGTTTTATAATTTTGTAAATAAGCTGGTGACGGCTACTTCGTCCGCGTTGAAAAAGAAAATATAATGACGACGGTGGCGCCTATTTTTTTAATTATTAGACGATCCCTCGGGAACCTAAAATTTTCCGAAGATAAAAAGTATCCTACAGTACTAAACTACCTATTGTCAATTACCAGATTTATGGGAATGTTTTGGGAAGCAGTTAATATTCTAAACTACAACTTCTTGTTAACAATAACTTAAATGAGAAAGATTACTCCACAAACTACAATAGGCGATATTAGTTTCTTAAAAACAATTACAGTAATAAGTATAATACGGTAGCAGTCTTGAAACGTTAGCGTGAGTATAACTGCAGTTGACCACAATCACCGGTTTCCGAAGAACAGGCATAAAACAAACACATAGACAGTAATGCGCCTCTCGGAGTAACTAGATATTATCACAATAGGTACTCGGATCAGTAGGTAACTAAAAATATAAGCACTTTTAATTTGTTTATAATGTACTACTATCATCTATACCTCATCTATACCAGTTTGTGATTACTAGATGATTACTAGATCTAATCTAAGATTTAGCATTCAAACTAGGCTATTTTCAGTTAACTATGATTATTTTATGTTAATTTTATGTTAACTAATGTTTTTATGTTAAATGCTCAAAAACAAACCCATATGCAAATGAGCCCCTTGGTCAAGTGGTTAAGGTGCTTGCTCTACCGCTCTGTTTCATGGTTCCCGGGTTCGATTCCCAGCTGGCTCTGCTTTTTTCTGAAATAAATTTCTTTCTTTCTTTTAATTACAATTAGTTCTAAATTGTGTACCTTAATTTTTTTTTCTTTACTAACTAAGTGATACGAAGAAATATATGATTCTCTCTATACCTATAGTTCAGTTATGTTATGATTACTTAATTTATCTTGATGCTATAAAAGAAGATAACATTGAAGTACGCGTTCCCCTTGCAAGTCGATAGTAGCAAAGGGCCAGTTCAACGCTCAATAAAATTGAAACGTAATGAATTATTGCTCACGATAATAATATCCATAAATAACACACCGGCAGGTGTTCAATGCGCGCAGATTGCTTGTTTATTTAATCCTCTTCATTAAATGGTGTAACTGCAAATTTTCAATAAAGACCACGAATCCAATTCTATAGACAGTCGTTTTTACAATCGTGTCCGGCTTCTTATAGCACACTATATCGGTGTGCTATAAGTGTAAGTACATATAGGTATACTTTTCGTATTATTAAAAATTTGTCATCATCGATACTAGTATGGTTGTAATGAAAGATAATTATTTTCGTAAACTTTTTTCTTTTCCAATAATAAAATGTTATAAAAATTGTTGAAAATAATTATATTGCTTATAATAATAATTATGTGTAAATTAATGCATTTTGATTTTGAAGCTCAGTTTCAATGATTACATATGAATAAATTATTATATCCTTTCGAATACCTACGTTGTACTAGCGAATTAAACATTGTGTTATGTATTTAGTAATAAACTATATCCTGTCTGTTGACAGTAATATGTAGGTTATTTATGTATTAGGTATATGTAGGACGTAAGTAATTTATAAAAGCTATCTTCACTTTATCCCCTATCCTTCATCCTAATTACTCCTTACGTATTTTCATCATTTTAAATTATTTTACATGGGGTTGCAATGGTCTATAGGTGATATGCCATCTGTATCTCTATCTATAGGTAAGTCTATGATGACCGCTCACAAAAAGTTTACAAAAATAATAATAATGTTAAAAAGGCTTTAAATAAATAAATAAAATTAACTATTAGAAGTGGCCAGATTAGACATGACATAAATCTAAGTAGGTGTTCACATTTAAACGGAAGACGGAGCCGGCTGGCATCCATTTTGCACGAGCGCAGAGCCGAAATGATGTTTGCGAGGAGTGGCGAGGAGATCCGCAGGGACCGCGGGGTGGGAGGGAGGCACATTGGTGCCGTCTCGTCGTTCACACTACATCCGATCCGGTCGTTTAGACGGACCTTCGCAGTGGCGAAACGTCCGTCCAAACACCCGGATCCGTTCGTTTTCCCGGATCCGTCTAAATGTGAACACCTTCATATAAATTGTACTGCCACTGGCATATCCGTCTGTTTAGACGGACCGAGAAAACAGCCGGTCCGGCGTAGTGGGAACACGCTGTAACACTATGTTAGTGTTTTATATTTCATACAATAATAAAATATATTAAATACCTAGATATAGTAAAAGTATTTTAATTGTGCGATTTCTTTGCTTCAAAAAAAACAATGTCATTTCACATAACGTGCCTTAATTACGCACGAATACGGAGCGGTATTTCAATACAATGTGGCATCTTAGTATTTCATCGATAATTTTGCAGTGATATGCAGTAAATTGTTCGTGCCCCTATAAGAGACCGCTTTCAAATCGTTCCTGAATCTGTTTAAAAATAACTTTACATAAAATATTTAATGTCTAATTAAAAATAAGCTTGAGTCTTGAACTAAACTGAGCCCTTGAACTGGCTAGACTCTTCTTCTGAATCATATTTTTGCTAAATGTGGTCTCCCACTTAACACAGAGTAACACAGCATCATCCTAGCATCATCCCTTTATTTTATAAAAATATGTGATATTACCACCTTGGCATGCCAAGATAACCACAATTTAATCTCATTGAGGTACGGGGGACTCTGACTTCCCTTGACGTCCTAAAGTCGAGTGCAAAAAAACTGCAAAAAAAAACATTTGTAGCGACATCTAAAATTCAGTGCAGTCCCTCAATATATCTAAGACTATTGATATTATGGGTGTGGACATTTCGAGCAAGGGTGTCATTTGGAAGATAAGGCTACTCTAGCTTTAAAAAAATTGGCGTTTCAAACAGGACAATTTTTGTGGATTAGCCAGACTATAAGTTAGTTGGTTGTGTTTTATCATGTTATTTTATGTATTAATTTAGTGTTTTCATGTGTAGGTGTCTTTGATTTTGAATTGATAGGGCCTTAAACATTCGAGAATGCCTTTAAAAAACTATAACAGTACAAAATAGTATTTAACTTTTCACAAAGACATAAAGTATTGCTCATTCGTTAGCGTCAAATAAAATCAGCGCCAGTGCTATCAATACAGTATTAAGAATGTCGCAGAGGAGCATCTTAATAACTCCAAGGTACATAGTATCCTAGGGAATTATCACATAAATCAACCGAGCCAATGATTAATAGGTACGATCGTAGACGATGAGGCTCGAGTAGTGCGGTGTCGTTATAACGGTTGAATGTAATTAAATTGAGCTTCCGTATACCATGGTTCAGCCGGTCCCAGTAATCAAGGGATGAGATAGAGATACCAGCGAGATATTGAAGGGAATTAAAAATAAACGTCGGTTTGTGCCAGCAATATAATTTCTGAGTAAACATCACAGGCCGTTTACTTCACCCCTCCTCTGTTTAGAGTTTATCTATTCTCTGTACTCTGAGCCTTAAGAGTGGAATACATCCAGCAGTGGAGAGACACAGGCTGATGATGACGATAGAAACAAATATGGATTTTTTTGTAAATATACCACTCGATATTACATAATTTGCAGAAATTATAATTAATTTATACTGTGAACAAAATATAACTATGTCACAACATTATTATTGAAACAAAATAACAATGTTGCGTGACTAGCAGGATATTATTAACGTTTCAACTCAAACTGTGATTATATCAATGAGAACAACTTCAACAAAGTTGAAATAAACGTCAAAGAAGTCAACATTGTTATTTATGGAGAAATATGACTCTTTTGAAATTCTATATTTTATTTAGCCTTTGATGGAATCGTCAAACAAAAATACGATTCTTGTTCGATATGAATATACAGATAAGATTGATGTAATATGTGTATGTTTAAATGAGAACAATCTCTTTACTGGTCTGTTAGATCTGATTTTTTTTAAATATAGAAATTATTCACTTCATCACAATTTTTTATAAATTAATCGTTAATTGTTAACGAAATATTTTATCGACCTTATCATGAATTTAATTTTTAAATTTGTAAATAACTGTAATTAAGTAACAATCAAGTAACACAAATTAGAATCAGTTACGATATTATCTAAACTGTATAATATTAGTTAGTAAACATAAATAAAATTCTTAAAAATGAAAAATATGTTGATAACAAGAGCTGTCTCTTTTGGTATTGTTAGTTGCAAGTCATATCCAGTGTAAGAAAATATTTGGCAACCTTTCAGAGCTGGTTGATTATTATTTCACTAAGGGCCTCTTTCACCAACTACAAGTAAAGTGTTGATTAGTTACTTTTAGAAATAATTTTATGTTTTATTAAATTATGCACTCGGTTTAGTGCATCCTTTGATAGGCGATTTTTTTTAAATTATTTTCTTTTTAATATTTGGGACTTTTACCGTACAAACAAAGGTATATCAGCTCCATTATCCCCGGTGACCAGTGACTTTAAATGACGGTTAGCCTACTTGACAGATGGTGAAAGAGGCCCTAATTCTTTTAACGCTTATCTTCTTAACAGTAGTGCATACACAAAAAGTAATAGTTGCAGTCGATAGTTAAATTGTGAATGAAATGTACAATGAACTAAATGTTAGACACTTGCAACGTATTACTATGAACGTGTATAATCCTGAACAATAAATAACTCCGGCGAATGCAACACGCATGCGCTTTGCCGGGCATTAAGCGGTTCGACTATGGTGGTCTCGGCGCAAAGCACGTTTGTTGTATTTCACGAAGTTAATTTTAAAATTAGCATCAGTAAACAAATTGCAGTAAATTGTTTACTCTTCTCTTCCGTCAGTTACCATGAAATAAAGTTAGCCAGTGCTACTGCAAATCACATTTCCATTTTAAGAAAATAAACAACGAAAAGCCATCATTTGCAAATATGCACTAAGAAAAGTGTAGTTATCATCCTGCTCTTTCTTATTGTTCTGAAAAAAAAAATCTTTAAGAAAAGAGCGACACGTAAGATGACGATCTAGTTACAAGATACTAAATATCATCTTAGAACATTAATCAACACCAGGGGATATGCGATTGCGATGTACCTGGGTATACCAAAGGATATAACCAACAAAAATTTAACAACTTCCACAAAGAACAAAAAGTTGAAAACGCATGATATAATATCGATATTGCAACTGAAACTTGGTTCTATGCAGTAAAATAAATATTAATTTTGGCTTGTATACGATTAAGAACACTTGTTGATGGCCAGAGTATACGTGAGATAAAATTTCTACTCATCTATACCGTGTACAGCATACATAACATTGGTCTTTATAATGTAAAATAAAAATTGAAGGTAAAAAGTTATAGTTGAAAAGAGCACCTAGATAAATATATAATTTTTTAAATGAATGTTGCTGAAGTGAAATATCAGTGTATTTTTTTTAATTAGAGAAACTCACGGGAACTCTCCCCTTAACCGATAGGACACACCTACATAGACTACATCCCTTGTGTTAGTGACAGGCTTCGATCAACGTTAAGTGATTATTGGATCATCGACAATTAAGAAGTCTAATGGATACAGCGTTTTAAAGTGCGAGCCAAGAATTACGGACTGTATTGGGCTGTAAATAAATTCATCAATAATTTTATGGAGGAAACAAGAAATTTGCTAAAGGTTAAAAAATAATTTTGTTCATCTTAATGTGCTGTTTTTTTTTGCATAAAGACGTCGTTCAGTGCACGTTTTAAAAAAAAGTTGATGCTCATTACTGAGCACTTTATTATCTTGTAACATTTTAATCATTCAATATATGGAAATATGTCATTCGGTGGCGGACCACACAGCGTTGAAATTGGTAACTTGTCTTATTTTGCATATTTTCTGCATTACTGAGCAAACGTCTTTTGTCAATATTGTCTCCCCGACTCATTGAGTAAATGACTCCTGTAGTCTGACTACTAAAAATACAAAATGTAAATTAAGTCTTGGCGTTTTATTTGTTTTTGTCTCTTTTTACTCAATACTTCGTTGTCCTTTCGTATTATGTTGAGTCTATCTTTCCGCTCGCGGCTCTTCGATTCGTTTTCTTTTAACCGCCCTCGAATGATTTAGTAAGTTACATGTAGCACACTACTTACATCACGACAATGAGAAATGTACACAGCTAGCAAATTGTATCGCTCTAAGGTCTTTTCGAGAAAGAAGGATTATTCTGATCGAATTTGAACTCACGACATTTTTTTTAAATATTATAATAAACTATGGTAGGTAAGCCGACGAACATTGGCAACATTGGCTACTGTCGCCTATCTAGTAATACCATGGCGGGTGAAGGTGAACTGCCGACCGTGCAGAACTTTGTTTAAGAATGAAGATCATGTTGTAATCATAGAAAAGACCCCAGACATGAGACTAAAATGAAATTTAGTTTCTTTGTATAAAGAGCGGCAGTCTGGCTGAAGATTCACTTTATAGTAAGTAACATAAGGGAGACAAAATAAAATATAACACAATGCGAACTCTAATAGAACTATAAGATGAGATGAGTGATAATCACAACCTTAGATGATGAGCTGCCACTCAGAAAATATTCAAAGAAAATAATAAACACATATTATTGTCGATTTTTTATGACAGGCTCTTTAAATCCTGTCTGCAGGAGCTAAAAATGTAAAAAAATCTACTTATGTGTTTCATCTTAGTATTTTTTATTACAATACTATTCTTCCTTATTACAGACATTGTACGAATTTCAACTAAAATTACTAAACTAACGAGACTTTTTTCCTTTTACTATCTAATCTTCAAAATCCAATAGGTCCCCACGATGCTCGACACTAACTCCAAATTTAGCATCTTGGCCTCCCCTACCACTGCACTTATTGTGTTTTTAAATTTGTTCTTATGCGTTTTGTGGCACTAAGGGAGTGTGTTTAACTTTTTACTGTAGCAAATGATTTTGAAATTTTAAAACCAAATAAACAAATAAAAATATTGGTAACTTTAAAACAAAGTACAGATGTTGGTAATAACAAAGTAAAATGAATTTCAAACGTTGCATCAGTTCAAGAACATGACAAAAGCTTTGGTTGAAGACAAGATTGGAGTCTTTGGGTGTCTCAACAAAGGTTTTTAATATTACACACCCCGCGGCTGGATGAGGTTATTTACATAAAAGCCACGTTGTTATTTAAGAACAATTCTGTGTACATGCCCGCGTGTCCACAATACGAACACAGAACACCAATAAATCAGTAGAGTAACGTGACTATAACAATGTGTGACACATTTTTGTGGACTTATGAAAAATACGGACGAAGCATTTATATTTTATGAAATAGTAAGATCCCAGTGGATAAAACGATCGACTGCCGATACAGCCGTCGCAGATATGAATTCTTATCAGAGCGGCGGAGCCTCTTAACCCCTCTAAGCGTTTTTCATTTTATATGTGAACTAAACTGACCCACTCTGAATCGCCCGAGTTTATTCTGTATTCGCCTCCGCCTTATTCCACAACAGTCTTACGCTTTTTTTAAAGTGTAGTCAGTTAATAAATAATTTTAAGTTAAGAGAACCTTTAAAAGTTATCGATTCACGTGCAGCAGACTCCTGAAGCAGAAATTAACAAACTGCCATAAAATGTAAAGAATATGTTAACCATTTTTATATATTTTTTTAATTTATTACTTATTTTTGTAATCTATTTTTTTTTATTTCCATTATTTAATACAAAACGAAAATTGCAATATAATATAAGTTTTCTTTACAGGATAAAAATTTAAGCATTCAAAATTTACATACATGTAAGTAAATTTACAGATTTCATTTACTTTTTCTACTGCAGCCTTTGTATTCTGCTATGGAGGCGAGACACACGAATATTGTTATGCTAACTGGCTTCGTTAGTTTGTTCCTGGGAATTGTTTCGCATTGTTAAAATGCGGTACGTGAGCCCAGATTTGCTGTGTGATCTTTGGTTTGGAGCTGAACAGCTAATTTGTTAGAATGAGGCCAAGGTATACAAGATACATTTAAAAATACTAGGGACCCACCACGGTTTCGCAAGGGTGCAATTTGAATATATTATATATCTACTTGTAAAACTTTTGAAAGATATAATCAATTTGATAATGAAAACTGTATAAAAGTCGGTTATGGTGTGTATTTATGCAAAGTTCGTCAGACAGGATGACCGATAGGATGACTTGCTACAAGTTGAGTCCGAAGCGGACATAGCGGTGTGTGGGAATCCGAGGATAAGGCCTCGCTGTGATCTCGGACCAACACATAACCGCTGATGGTGGAATCCGGAGGGGTTTTAGTAGGTATTCCCGGTGATAAGCCCCTGCTAAAAAAAAGGATGACCGGTAGGTAGCTATGACTTAAGGTTTTTTTTAATATTTCAACAAATTAAAATACAGTACAGTACACCTTTAATTAATTCTGTACAATACAGTACAGAAATAATTAAAGGTACCTACTTTCTGAATTAACTTACTAATTAAAAATACTAAAATAATCTATGAATGTCTTATTCACTGTTAAGTTTTATTTCTACAAAGAGAGTAATTAAAAAAGTATCGATAATAAATTAATTATAGTTATTTACGTCTTAAGTGACAATTCGATAAAATATTTAGTGCGTTTTTATCTTGGATCGTTCCCAATTTAATAAGCCCCAATATAATGCTGGTTAATTAGAGTTAATCTCGGACGTTATCTCGACGAATGTCTACCTCTGTGCTCGTAATTCCGTATTTAGTAAATATTTCTCTTGATGAGTGGCCCCGGACACAGATAAGACCGCATTAACATTGTCAGAATAAGTAACAATGTACAAACCGTAAGACAAGAGATTAAAATACTATCTTAATTAATCGATCAAACACAGATTAAATATTGATAAAAGAAATTGCCAAAAAATCTGTACAAGTGTACAATATTTTCTTTTTTGTTTAAGGTCGACATTGTAATAGACAAGTTGATTGTTCAGTGACTACCATCTCATATAAACAAAAGTTACGCTAACACACCTCAGGTTTGTGCGCTGCTGGTCTTCTTAGAATAAAACTAAGAGGCAATATTAAGGGAATTGCATATTTTCATCCCCTAATTCCGTGTACACGTTTTTATGTACTGTATTTCTTGGTTTCGTACAGAAAGTTGAAGCTCTAAAGTATTCAGAGCTGATGGCCAACCTTTAGGTTGGTTTTGCCTGTCCTGGGCCAGATGGAACAGACCGGAGATGCTGGTCCATTTACCGATGCTACGATGCCAGGATCGGGAGCTCTAAATGGCCACCAATAAGTTGTTAAAATAATACAGTTCCATGTCGATCAATGCGTACCATTGAATCGTAACTACATTTTATTTAAAAACGTGAAGAGGGCGTACTGTTTGAAAATATTCGTTTCGTATAACTGGAATTTCCTACATTGACTGTGTTAAGGGAGTTTTATCGTGTTTTGAAGATCGTTTGATTTACTTAACAACTGTCAAGAAACTAAACAGTGTTACACTTTTTAATGAAAAGGCATGCATAAATGCATAAATGTTTTTAGATTGAATAAATTGAATAAATTTCGATTATTTTATTTTTGCCCTGTAATGAAATAAAACAAAACTAAATGAATATGATAAACACGTTGATATTAACACAATATTTTACTTGTTTGGACCGGCGAATAAATATTCCAGTGATCAGCAAAAAATGAAAGCTCATAAAATTTACTTATAGCTAGCGGCCCGCTCCCGGGTTCGCCCGGGTTGTAATTTTTACATAATATAAACCTACCTCGTCAGCCTTAAATTAGCCAGCTTAGGACTGTTCATGTTGTAATTTTATCTCTACACTTTTAAGCATAATTACCCATGTCCTATGGTGTATGTCCCTCTTTACCTACGAGTGTAGCCTAGCAATAGTATGCATAATTATATTTTAAAATTTGTTCACATTACTCGTGTTTTCCCTATCACACGGGGATTAGAATGATATTAATCAATTGAACATATTCACTGGTGTGTACGAGTTAAGCCTCTAATTGGCCCTTTTGTTAAAACATTTAAAATAAACACTTCCGTCCATTTATTTAGATAACATGCTTTAAGGGCTATCTGTTTAGAATATGTGACGTCAGTTATCTGTTTTATATTTCCAAATTTTACAATATATTTTATTATATAAACCTTCCGTGAAAAAATAAATATCTAACTGATGGCATCAAAATCCGTTGCGTAGTATAGGAGGAGTTAGTGGTTATAATTATATAATCGTGACATATACAAACATGATGTTTGTAATATATTTATCATTGAAAGTTTACTATTTGCATGCACACGCGAGGGCTTCACGAAATAGAGTCACGTGTGGAAAACACGCAAACCCACTTTGCTTGTCTCCAAATTTATGCAACTCTCCACTACTATGTAAAAAGCCTGCCATAACCCTTATTTGAAAACTACTCTTGACTTTATTCTAGCTCTCTCTGTCCCTCTCATATTAAAAATAAAGAAAGAGACAATAATATATTAGTTTTCAAAGAAGCAGTTTGGTATATTTACGCACGGATAGCCACGAACCTCTGTGGACTGCCACCATATTGCTTACTTCTTGTTTACAACGAAGATACGTGTAGCGGTACGTGTTCTAATTTTGAAATATCTGGACAAGATAAAGAAAACAAGAAAACATACTCCAATTGTAATTGAAAAATATAATTAGTCATAACAATTGTGAGAAATTGTCATATGCGTTATGAAAACCGGTGCTCTGAATAACGAAGCGAAGGTTTAGGGATAATTCAACGTGGGATGAGAAGTAGGCGGCCTTAACAGAATACTTGTAATGTTTAAGATTGTGCATTTATGTTGGCGGAAATGGAGAGGTAATAACTATTATTGTGAGATCACATAAATAACATAGATAATCAAGATATCAAAGATATTTATCACATCACGAATTTAAGGACCCCTCAAATTTAAAAAAAAATTTTAATAAAATAAATAAAAAATTAAAAGTAAATTTTTATAATACCTACATATTTGATATCATTTGTGTAGTTACTGAATGTGTGCTGATAACAAGAAATGTGGCAAAAATCAAACTGAAACCGGAAAAATAAGATGCATACTTTCATAAAACAATCAGTCATTGTTTAATTTTATCACACCTGTACGTAATATATGCATTTATTTATCTATTTTAAAGAACACTGCTTAAAATTTAAAAAAAAAAACACTTTAAATTGATACATAAGCAATATTAGTAATATTAGACGCATATAAGCTGGATTCATGTGAGTCGGGCCCTGTATTAAGGAATCATGGCTTTATTGGATTATTCACGGCATTGTGTAATCATAGTTTCAGGAAAATTAACAAAGATTATTTTATACACGTATACCTGTGTCAATCAATAAAGAAACGGCAGATTTAGGTACATTCCCATCTCTATATTTTCTCCGATTTCTTTCTATATGATTTATTATAGATCATCTGGATTTTTATAACCTAGCTCTCAAAATGCTATTTATCGGTTATTTAAAATTTGGTCTGTACGGATTTTTTTTTGTATATTGACACTGTATGTTTTATGTATATCAGGATCTGTGTGAATTCTAATAACTACAAATGCGAAAGTTTGATTGTGTGAATGTTTGATACTCAGTAGGTTATAACAGATATATAATGTGTTATGTTTGATGTACAACATAGTGTTTGGCTGTGTACACACACCTACTTAATATGACGTGTGCGACGGGGTTTCCTTAAATGTCTGTTTGACACTCACTTAAAGATATACATATTATATCTTTAACCCCATATTTTTCCATAGAGAGGACCTGGCGAACATCTGTATGTGCCGCCCTCAGCGCCGCTGCAACATTGATGTTCCCTTCACTCACCGCTATCACATACGTTCCAGGGATGCCATTTTGCGGGTAGATGAGGTCACCACACCAATATATACCATATTAGCTGGAGCCTGCGACTTCATTCGCGTTGTAAATATGATAAATGTAACACCTAAGTAAATTTCTAACATCTTTATCGCTGTGATGACGGTGACGGCGCCAAGGCGAGAGTGGAGCGCAATTTTTGATACTTTTAGACGATCCCTCTGGAACTTAACATTTATTTTTTATTTTATTTTTCAGATAAAAGGTATATGTTAATACAGATAATAAACTATGTGTGCCAAATTTCATTCAAATCCGTTCAGCCGTTTTTTCGTGAAAGAGTAACAAACATCCATCCTTTCAAATTTTCGTTATTTATAATATTAGTAGTATTAAAATGAGTTGTCTGTTCTGCAAAAATAATAATCTTTGGCGTTTCCGAGTATTGCACGTTGCTGCACGTTGCAATAACCTTATTATTGAACGACAAATCCTAATTTCACGTGCCTTTGTGTCGGGCTCGATCAGGCTCACCAAACCACATACGCGTCCACAATAATGCGTTTGTGACTGACATTTATGAATAAACGCCAACCTATCTATAAGCTCGAACAAGCGAATTCCTTTGATGTCCATCATTATACGAATCCAGCGGCTCCTTTACAGTTTGTCTCGTTACTGAAATTGTATTATTTCATTGCTTTGCTTTTAGTATTATACAAGTGGAGTTCGAAAGGTGAAGAGTTAGAACTAGTGGCAGGGCACATTGCATTTCGCAGTCATTTGGGCAGATCGCCTGGCGGCAGTAACCACCGTGAAATAATAGTATGTGGGATGCAAGAGCCCGTTTCCCTATTCCTTCCTAATCCTTATCCTTAGTCCTATTATGGTCGGCAGCGCACTTGCAGCACATCTGTGGCGTTGCTTGTGTTATGAGGCGACGGTAGCCACCTACCATCAAGTGTACGAGTCAGCCTGTCGACCTTAACATAAAAAACAGGACGTGGTAACCTTATTAAAAAACCTTTTTTCTCGAAATCACCCAACATATCCATTTATGTATATAATATATATTTAACAAAATATTGAAAAGCACAGCATATAGGACATCAATAAACATAAATACAACCCATTTATTAACAAACAACCTGCCCAGTTTAATATTTCATAATTAATCGATGTTCATTTTTGTAATCGACACGTCTGTTCATAATGTTTGTGCCTACGACACAAACATTTAAAATCGATTTTAACAATGAACAAGAAGTTATAAGCGATTGTCACTTAGCTTCCTGTGAATTTATCAGTTCATTAACACTTAAATTTAATACAAAGAAACATTTTATTGGAGAATATTCACAATTTAGTTTTTATAGTCGATTTATTTTTGGTAGCTTCTGAATAATTATGTGAAACTCAAAGGAATGCAATATAGTCCCTTGAAATTGACTCCTATCTCCTATGATTCAGCGTTATAACGCCAAATTTTTTAAATGTAAGAAATTAAATAACATAAAATTGAATTTAAAAATAATGATTTATACAAACTAATCAAGTACCTATTAATAGTGAATAGTTATGAAATAATAATGATGAATAGTTTAAAATCTAAACGGCAAGACACAAATCCGACGCCCTTTCAACACTTGCGTCGGCGATCATTACGTTTTGCATGTGTCGATTTATAACATCAATTAGTCAGAGACGCGTGGCCTGCGACGACGACAACTGACAAATAGCCCTCCACTGCTGCACGTGGGTGGTGACTGCATTTATATATATAAATATTATTATTGTTAACTGTACTGCTAGTATTTAGTAAGCGTCCCGTTATGAATGACAAGAGAATTGTATCCTAAATCATTATCAGCTACAGTGACATGTAAAAGTCGATTAGTTGAACTTATCTACCAATTGGGAAATTTTAAGATTTGTTTCTGTTTTATTAAGTGTTTATTCATTATTATTTGTTTATTGGAATTACTGTACTATATTAATTTGCATTTGGATTTTACCAAAACATTTAGGTAAAGTCTAACGAATGCTTTTCTTTCAAAGACGATACGGCTAAAAATTGTGCAGTTATTTCAGAGACAACGCACCCATCGGACACAGGAGGAGTATTTTAAAAATCTGTTGTGCATTTAAAGGGAGGCCTGAAGCGCGTCACGTCGAGATAGGCCATTCGGAGCGGTCTGTGTGGGCCGAGTAATTTAAAATTTAATCATACGTTACGTACGGATAACACGTTAACCGTGGTCTTGTTTGTTAGTGGCAACACTGGTTAAAAAAACTCTACCACGTGAACAAGTTGTGACAGTACTTTAAAATATTCAACTCAACAAATTGGGAATAACACAATTTTATCTTTTATATAACGGGGACGTACTAATAGCATTTTTTATGTTAAGGTCACGATAGACAGGCTGACAGCTGACACTTGAGCTGCAAGTGCGCTGCCGAGTATAGAAGGATAAGAAAGAAATAGGGGAAATAATCTGGCATCCCTTACTCACTCACCGAAACACAACAGCACACATGCTGTTATTTCACGATGTCTTCTGTAAGAGGGTGTTTACTGCCGCCAGACGGGCTGCCACTATTTCCAGATCCAGACCAAATCGTATAATTTATGGATGGTAAATACCTAAATATTTTAATAAAAAATAAACGAAAAATTATCCAGTTTATTACTAGTAATACTCAATTAAAATACTTAGAACGTAAGCTGTAAAGGCGTGCCAATTCATTTAGAAATCATTAATAAGTTTTTCATGAGTATAGTAAACCGATAAATAACTCTGTTTTATTAGCGTTTTTGAACTGGTTTCTTTCAGACTCAACCGTATCTAGTCCGATATTATCTAGTAAAAGACATGTTTTAATTTTAAAAATCTTAATGAGATCGCAACTATCAGCAACATCGTTTAGTTCCTAATTTATATGCTAACTATACAAGCACGTTTCCTAGTTAGTTATTACTGCTCATTATCCTCAAATAAACCTGAGGGAGCGAGCGTATAAGTTAATTTGATCAAAGTGAAGATTAAATGTCGCGCTCCCTACACGCCACTTAAAATCTGATTTGTTAAATTACTTATTTACTTAAAGATTAACAATTTACTCGCGGCAGCAAACAATGTTATACGATAAAACTTGGAAATTCCTCAACATCGATTTAATATTCACGGAGCATGCATTTATGATTTAGATAAAGTGCTTGGTAATTATTGCATTAATTTATTAATAACTTATCTTCCCAATTAATCGAATTAAGGGACGATTTTTCACTCAAAGTAAATTGCACAGCAGATGTTAATTTAAAATGATTGAATATGTTTTTATTTTATGTAAAGTCGACAAACAGGATGACGGTCCACTCTATAGTACGTGGCTACCGTCGCTTTAAACAGAAGTAACGCCCAGGGTCGTCTTTACCCGGAGATACGCCCGGGCGCATAGTCCTAGAGGTCGCGAGCTGAGACCACCCGAGCGGAGCCGCGGGCGCAGCTAGTTAGTTCATTATACATCACATGCAGGCTGATTTTCGGACGCCACAAGTGTTGGAAATGCGCAGCATACCATAAGTACTTGTACCATCATCTGTTCTGTGAACATAGTAGTATTATATAGATAAGAGATTGCAAGGGGTTATTGAAAATGGACTATGGCATCCCTTTCTCACTCATCGAAACACATCATAGATATTATTTCACGGTGGTCTTCTGTAAGGGGATGGTTACTGCCGCCAGACAGCTGCCCAATGACTACGAAACACAGTGTGCCCTGCCACTACTTTCCAGCTCCAGACCAGAACCAACTTTCCAAAGTTGTTCCAGAAAAGTTCATTCCAAAGTTGACCCTGCCGGGAATAGAACCATACAACAGAGCGTTAAGCGTTGCACCCTTAACTCTTTGCTCTAGGGTTCATCCATTCACTGATCCAATGGGCTTGTCAACTTTATATTAATTGAATTAATATAAAGAAATTAACAAACCTGACTTTAGTACTCGTTAATAAACACCTTAAGTGCATACGATTATTCCCACAAAAGAGGTGACGCAATTAAAAAGAAGTCGTGGGTGGGTGTTATTTGATAGTGCGAAAATCATAAGTTTCTTCCAATTAGTGCCCGATTTTTTTATCGGTCGATAAACGATCTGATAAAATCACTATGGCATAAACTTATTTCAAGCTTTATCTAATTGATAAGTAATTTTGCAAGTTTATCTCACTAATGATAATTGGCAGTTAAAACTATTTCTTTTTTTAAGCTTCCTACGAAAAACCGCTTTGTTGGGAATCTACATTGCGTATTTAATACTATCTTTAATGAAAAATTATTGCTTAAAACACTGAATTGTAAGTTGCAACATTCAGTTACTTTAAGGATTGGTATATTTTTTTACTTCTATTTATTTAAAATCGTTTTACGTTTATAAGCATGATTTTGGTTTCGAGACAACTGGCAGAGCTATAAAGTCGCTGAGCAGTAAAGCATCGCTATTCTGCTAGGTAATGCTAGCTTTGTGTACCTATCTATATACTGTGGGGTAGGTATAATATACAGAGAAAAATTGACCATGCAAAACCGGGGGCAGGTCGCTTATAAACATATGTTACAATTAATTTTTGAAGTTTTCTTACAGTATAAACTAAATCATATAAATTTAATTCTACGAATCCGATAAAGATAGATGTCGTACTAGTATTACCCACGTACGTTTAAAGAAGATGGATTGAACGAAGTCGATTTATATCAATTCGTTGTAAACGATTCTCGCTATCCCTTCACGTTCGATCTAAAAACTATTAGCCGCTGGTTACCTTTGGTTCTCTGGCTACCACTACATTTATTATAATGAATCGATCTATTATGATTACCGATATTGATTGTAAAATACCAAACTGACCGAGTCTATGATCATTAGAGTTCAAAGTTTCGATTTATAATGTCCTGTCAATGTTTTGTAGTTTGAACCAGTGAAAGACTAAAATCTTCTGCTTCTGCTCATTGTTGTCCTAATTCAAATAGAATCATGAGAAAAATAACTAAATAGGCAGGAAAGCAGTAAGCAGAGGACTACTGTGAAATAACAGTACATGTTATTCGAAATAATATTTGGTTCGAGGCCTGTATAAAGGGCTTAGTTTACCTACTTTGAGCTGCTTCGTATGGTTAGATATCACCAGGGGGTGAATGACTAAATTATTTACCCAGACAACAAACAGTTTTTTCTTGGAATCCAGTCTCTGGTTCCTACTGGCGATCCATGGTTTGTTATTATACAATCATACGCGCAACTATTCTGTGATCTGTGGATCATATTATCTAGATCTATGGATTAATTTTAGGCTTTCATATAGGATTAATCTATAGATTAATTATGACTAACCTTAAATTGCTAAAAGAATATTCAATAAAATGTATAGAAACTTATACATACACTTCTATATTACAGCGGGTAAAGTCCTTCAAAATCACCGTCTCTTTCCTCTCATTCAATAATCCTAAAACGTTAGCCTAAGCGAGTAGCCGTTCTATTGAAATCCTTCCTCCAGTAATTGGTTCTGATTAAATCCGCTGAGGAATTTTAAATTGTTCTCAGTCCTGAAACCACACATCGGATCCATGGAGTGCGAAATGCTGTTAAGAGTAGGACAAAATGAAAAGCGGCAGCGGGGAGTCGCGCTCCCACTTCACAGCACTTTGCCGAATGCACCTAGAATCCGGATTTACTCGCAATGCCCGGGTAAAGTAAACTTACACTCACATAATGTCATTTCAAATGTGAAAATGAAGGAACAAGAGTCAAGAAAGTTAACACTGAACAAAGATAATCAAGAAATACAATGTGCTCTCTTATTTCTTATCCTTGATTCTGTCAAAGTTGGCAGGGCACCTGAAACACCACGGCGATGCTTGTGTTAATAGGTGATCGTAGCCACTTCCAATCAAGTGGACCGCCAGGCTGCATACGAAATAGGTAAGAAAATTAAATACATAAAACAATAATACTGTTAGCTCGACAGTTCATATATTCATAAAAGAGAAATTAAGTTGATGTTATACAAAATTCACTGTTTATTGAAGACAATTAAAAATTCAAATTAATGCTTTCTGGCATGTTTTTCTCTTCAGCGTTTCCGATCCACAAAAAAAAAAAAAACAGGACGCAAGAAAAAACATAGTAGATTCAAACCTACCTCTAACATTTTGAAGAATAGGATAGGTATTATACTTCTTGGAGTGTTGGCATTAACAATTCATAACGTAATATTATATACTGCGACATAACTCTGTCCGTATATTTGTTTATTATATGGCTATCTATATCTATACAATGTGAATGTGACAGTTTTTTTTTGTTTTGCATTTTCCATTTTTGTTGCATACGGGAAATAGTGATAAACTGCGGGCGGGTGTGTTAACAATTTAATTTCTTTAAAGTTGTAATTATTATTATTGTACTATCGGGCCGCTCCCGGCTTCGCCTGAGGTGCATTTTTTTACGTAAAAACCTTCCCTGATTATCCCTCTCTCCATGATTGAAGACAGAATTAAAATCGGTCCAGCCGTTCTCGAGTTTTGCGCTTAGCAACACATTTAGGGATTCATTTTTATATTATAGATGTGTAATAAGGAATATATAAACGCACACGAGTTTTAGAGTTACATATTTCGTCAAGTAGATGTGAAAAGATTGACAAAAAATAACTTCGAGCGAAATATTCGGGGTCCAGGCATACCGCGGATGGCTCGCTGCGGCGGACAAGGCACTCCCGCGCAGATAAGTGAAGTTGCGTGTACCGCTGTCAAATAGAACTATTTTACGAGCGATTTTGTTCACAACATGAATTTAAATTTAAATTAGGGCTCCGAAAAATGTAAATTGCGAGATCGAACTTGCATGTACGTAACGGAGGGAAAATTTTGTTTGAATTCTAATCTAAAAATTAAGCCTCTTAATGGACAAAAATCTTAAACAGAATAGATATCAAGACACATAAATATTGCTTTTCAACACAGAATTCCGCTTATTAATCTTCGATGAAAATATTAATTACAAACATTTCGTTTGTCACACAATTAATATACTAGGCAACTAATCTGTCACCTTTTAATGAGATAGGGCAGCTGAAGTTTCTCTTGCTCGTAAGTGCCTCTCGTCGTCTCTAAGCGATACAGGGTGAAGTGCAAAATAAGATATTAGGGAATGGGCGTTTTTATCTCTTACTCACGAACATTAGTTCACAGTATTTCACAGTGGTTTTATCAAGGAATTACTTACTACCACCAGACCCGCTACTGGGGTGGTCACTGCCGCCAGACTACATTCGAAATCCATACCAGTTCATTTCCAAAGTTGACCTATCCGGGAATCGAACCGGGGCAACCTCAGACAGAGCGTTAAGGCAAACACTAACCATCATCCAACGGGCTCGTCAAAATAAAATATGTTTTAGAACAAAGGTAATGTTTTAATATCCATTTAACTTCATAACCAATTCGAACATAAAATGTACAGCATTTAAAGAATTAGGTAAATTAGAAAAAAAAAAGAAAATAACAAACCTTTTACTCTTAAAGGTTAAAATACATTTTTTATTATCGTACACCGTCTTAGAATATTTTAACCGATGTCGGTGTTAGCTTAGACGACAACGTCCTGTCTATTACGATAAGAGGTTCTTTACAATCCACAATACGTCTGTCATTTGTGCTGGGAATAATTCAAAGTTAATTAATTTCCTTCTCAGACGAAATGACACTTGGAAATGTAAATTTTTAGATTAAAAGAGTTAACGAGGTACTCAATTTTTAATAGTATTTTTTAACGCTAGATTATCGTGTAGTATTTTAATCTCGGTTTGTGTGTAAACTGGCTGGCTTCGTCCGCATTGAAAAATTAAAAATATAACACCTCAGAAAATATCTGATATATTTATCGATATGACGACAATTTTTATGGTTTTAGACGATCCCTCGGAAACCCAAATTTTTTCAGAATAAAAGTATCCTATTATTAATTCCGGTAATAAGCTGTCCGGTATTAGCAGGATTTTTCAATACATGAACGTTACATTGAAGTTTCTATTTTTAAATTCAAAGAGATATACAAAAAATGTGTTGTTTTACATTTGAGTCACGTAAATTTCCGGTCGACGTACGTAACATCTGTCACCGAAAGCCGTTTTGGAACTGATACGCTAAAACCGACGACTGCACTCCCCTGTTATACGTAGCTTCTATGTAGTATGCAGGGTTCTATTACGACAAACATTCTTGACAATATTAGACAAGAAAGACACTTTCAGTATAATCCTATAACACCTACGAGCACTCAGACGCTTTCTCGTTTGGAGTGTAACATAAGTTGAAACATGTTGCCTGGATGTATATTATTGTCTCTTAGGAGGTTTGCTCCTGTTGTAGGCAGCAGTGAATTTTCATTGACAGAAAACTCGAGTTAGGAATGTAATGTAGCAATATCTACTCTCATCGGCACCACTTAATTCGAAACAGAATAAAGAAAAGACGCAAAAAGAAAACTCCAAGATAATGTAAAAGGCAATCTTAATGAATAGGAATAAATTTTGACGCCTTGACTATTTGCCTTGACTTTTGCTACTAAATAAAATACCTAGTGTTGTTATAACCTGAATGTGTATTTTTGGTAATTTTTTTTATACAATAAAATAAATATTTAAAAATTACTTGTTGAGCTGATTCACTTTGATAACATCTGACACTCGAAGACATTACTGTGAATACGCGTTGAGCAGTTGGTCTGCATCGGTCGGTTCACTGATAAAACAACAAAAGAAAGACTGATGCTCCTATTAAGCCGTTTTAAGAGTGATCATTAAATCCTAAGAAAAAGCTAATGGTTTATCAAACGGGCCACCCAAGTTGATGAATTTAGGAACGTGAGTTTAATGTAACACATCGTAAACTTGTATAGTTTGTTTCGCGTGCTCGTGAAACTTTTCCGAGAATAAAACAGCGCATAGCGTTCAAAGACATTTTTTTGCAAAACGAAACGTAGAAAGTAATTCAACGAGAAAGGACTGCATGAATTTTTTCCTCGAACAGTGGGAATTTAAATTCTTTTGCCTCCTTACACAATCGCGTGTGGTCTAATTATGAATACGGCACAATACCATTAGCTTTTCAAACTCCCATTTACCAGAGAGAATGAAATGCAAGGAAAACTTTCTAGGACTGTTAAGCAGCGATAACAAACTTCCTGCGGACTTGTTTCTAGTTTAAATAATAATTACCTGTATTTTAAACAGGATACCTTTAATTCCACAATTCCAGTAACTGTTAAAGTTATTTTTAAATTTCATATTATTGAATTATTTATTGCTAGTCGTACTAATAGTCCAGTTAGGTAGAGCCAACTTCGAGAGGGAGGTCAATCGTCGAATCCAGCTCGGATGGGCAACGTTCGGGAAGCTCCGAGACATCTTCTCAAGACAAAGGTTTTCGACCAATGTGTGTTGCCGGTGATGACATGGCTATGGAAAGGGTTACACTGCGAGATCGAATCAGAAATGAGGAGATCCGTAGACGTACGAAAGTTACCGACATAAGCCGGCGGATCAGTAAGTTGAAGTGGCAATGGGCAGGGCATATAGTACGGAGAGCCGATGGCCGCTGGGGCCGGAAGGTCCATCCACAAGGTGGACAGACAACCTAATTAAAGCCGCGGGTCAACGGTGGATCCAGGGTGCTTCCGACCGGTCTTATTGGAGAGCTATGGGGGAGGCCTATGTCCAGCAGTGGACGTCCTGCGGCTGAGATGATGATGATGATGATGATGATGATGATGATGATGATGATGATGATGAATCGTACTAATAATATAAATGCCAAAGTTTGTGAGGATGGGTGGATGTTTGTTACTCTTTCACGAAAAAACTGCTGGAAGAATTTGTATGAAATTTGGCACACATATAGTTTATTACCTAGGTTAACATTTAAGATACTTTTTATCCTAAAAAAATGTTAGGTTCTCGAGGGCTAGTCTAAAAATATAAAAAACGGCGCCACTGTCGACGTGGTTTTTTTTTTGACTAAGATATATTCGGAAATTTACTTATTCTTCGAATAATTTTAAAAGAATAACTTATACCTAAGTGGTTTTCAACCGGTATCCATTAAGTAATGGTAATTGAACGCAAATGTTAATAAATTATGTAATACTTTCAAAAATGTTGTCACAATATTTAGTGTCAACAAAAAAATCCTTAATTCCCATTAGATAAATGTACAAGATAAAGATTAGCTATAGGCACATAACACCCAATTAGTTGGAAATTTGTAATTCAAATTCACGTTAGTGTTAAAATAAATGTGAACGACGCGAAAAGTGTTCAAATCTCTTACCAAATTATGGATAAATAAATAAAAATATGAAAAAACTTATGCTAATTAAAAAATTAAGTGTTATAATGAAGTGTGGTCTAGAAAAAAAATACTGACTGTTCTTATTTCGACTTTATTTCGGTCTTACAGAGAGAGAGCTATTCTATGCGTATTTTCTAAGTATCAACAAATTTGCTCCAGTCTTTTCTGATTGAATTTTTAGTTAAATATTTACGCATATAATATCAGTTCATCTTCACGCCTTAACCTCAATATAATAAATTTATGTATTTTATTAATTAATTATTATGCGTAATTTAAATGAGCCTTCAATTAAAACTCATTCTGCTATAAAACAATTATTATATTAAAACTATTGCTTCGTCTGCTGTGTCTAATTTCAAAAGATATTTACCAAATTTTGTCAAAATAGTAAAACTGCTTTTTCAGAAGCAATTACTAAAGTATTATAATATTAAAATTAGAAACGATATATAATCCTAATAATATTATAAATGTGAAAGTGTGTATATGTTTTGATGTTTGTTCCTCAATAACGCAAAAACGGCTGAACGGATTTAGATGAAATTTGGCACTTGAACATATTATGACTTTTATCCTAGAAAAATGTTAGGTTCCCGAAAAATTGTCTAAAACTCACTAGCTGACGATATAATTCACTAGCTTTTGCAAGCGACTTCGCCCGCGTAACTTTATAAAGTAAAATCTATGTTACTCGCTGATAATGTAGCTTTCTATATGTAAAAGAATTTTCAAAATTAGTCCAGTAGTTTTTAAGTTTATTCATTACAAACATACAAAAATAATAAATCTTCTCTCTTTATAATATTATATTATAATGTAGTACACTCGTAGATATATTTTCATTTTTTCAACTCATACGAAGTCGCAAGCAGAGCTAGTATTAAAATATATTTAAATATTATATTATGCGAACAGTCATGCGAGTTTCATAGTGTTGTTACCTTACCCACTGCGCTATTAACCAATGAACTTTTAACACTGCATTAAGAATATAATCGGGTGAGAACAATATGCCATAAATAAATGTATAATGCCAAGCCCCATGAAATGGCGCTTTTATTATTTAAATAATGTATCGAATTATTATGTGTAACGAGTTGAATTTCAATTTGATATAGTTTTCAATTTATTGGAATTTACTCCTTTTAAGAATCGATTTGCATATATGTATATGTATGTATATATAAGCCCGTGGTATGAAAATTATTAGTTACGTTCTATTTTTTGAATATTTCAGATATTGGGCCATCTACATAATATTATTTAATACCGGCTCCACATTAATGCCGTGAATTCACGCGCGAATTCACCCCGTGAATTCACGGCACAAGTCGTGCCCTCCACATTCACGGGTTAACACAATCGTTCGTGAAACCCGCCGCGAAATGGACGTGGAAGCTGCTGCTGCAATAACTTTGTTTGCTGTGGCAACATATACGTCCAAAACAAGAAATACCGTGAATGTAGATGTGTACGCGTGAACGCCGCGCGAAGGAGGCGCGAACCCTTTGTCGCGGGACAAAATACCGACTCTGATCGGGGAACAGGCGTAACGCGCGCGAACCCCGCGAAAACCGTCCACATTCACGTTCACGCCTGTTCACGGAGCTTCACGGCACTAATGTGGAGCCGGCATTAAAAAGAACAATGTTGTTCTTTCGGCATGTTTGAATTGTGAATATTTAAATTTTATAATCGTTCGAAAGGAGTAAACTGCAGTCGTATCTCGAAGCTGACACATACATTTTTTTTATTATTTTGTACGCTCAAATACAAATAACAACTAGAGAAACGCAATTATTAACCAATTTCAAAAGTCATACACCGGTTTTTTTTTTCTAATAATACTTGGAATATACTGAGCGAATAAATATCATTCTTTTTTTATGTTAGTGTTGTCAGGCAGCCTTTTTCATGTTAAAGTCGACAGACAGGCTGACGTTTCACGTGATAGCAGGTGACTTGTGTAATAGGCAAATAATGCTGCGTGCTCTGCCAACAATATTATCATGAAAGAAAAGGGGATAGGGAAATTTTTACAGACGAAATTTTTATATTAGGCATGGTGATTAATTTTTTTAAATTATGATTTTTAAGTTACCCGTGCTTATAACACTTGTGAAAATTGATTGGTTAAATTAAATTTCAAATGTTGGTCAAAATAATTTTTTTAAATGTACTTACTATTAAATTCGTACTAGTTATTTTTTTCTTAAACGTTCTTCTCGCAACACTGTAAAAATAAATGAAATTTATAAAATACTTTATGTTATATATACTCTTTTTTGTCCTGTGTAAGTTTCGTTATAAAGGTTCTATTCTATTTCAATAAAGCACTTAATTCCCATAGGATGTGAGACTCTTGAAGGCAGTCGACGCCGTCAACTACATGTTGTAGTAAATAATTTCACAGTCGACTTCAGCCCTCGCCCCCTTGGCTATTTCTGCGGAAGTCTTCAATTATTTACATCACACGAGTTGCGCATAAGGCAGTTGTTACATGAATAATAAAATGCTAGAATATGCCGTGAAAACGGCAAAGAAACTGCATGGGGTGCAGTACAATGGCATATAAAAGCAACACTGTATCTTTATATGCGTTGACAATGCGCAATGTGCTTTGTACCTTGCAAAGCTGGTCTTCGTAAAGAATATTATACTGTCTAGCTCGTAGATACAGATTGTTATGTAAGCGTTATAGAAAATAATATATTGTTAGTAGCTGTACAAAGTAGAAATCAAGTTACTTATCCCCGATGTAAACACAACAATTCGTTGTTAATTTATGTTTTTTATTAATACTATCAGGTGGGCAGTCAGTTTGCAAGCGCCATAAAATTACTGGTTATAAAAAAATCTCTACAAAACCAACACATAGGGGAACGTATTTCATCAAGCGTGTCCATGGATTCAAGGTTGCGGATTCTAGATACATCCTGCTGTGTAGATATATTAATATTAAATAGAGGTGAAATTTATTTGTTTATGTATCTTACATATTAGGTACATCTAAGAAAATACTGTGATGACCTTATTTATAGGATATTTAAATTATCTAAAAAAAAACTAGAAATAATGTAACATAGACTATATAGATATATAGACATCTAATATAGACTATTTTCTAATTTGATAACGTTTTCAATTCGACCATTATCTTTTTAGTTCGATTTTGCAACTAATAAATAAGTAAAAGTTCACAATCCAAAATAATTGAATATAAAGCTTTGTCCAATGCAATGTCGGTCAAGATATTTTTATGGGTCTGATTAAAGTCTATAGAAGGTGATTTAATTTATCATGACAATTACAATTATCATGACAATTAATTATAACAAATTTATAACCATTATGTATATCTTTTTATATATATTATTTACTTAAACAAATTTTCCTAGATTACATATTGCACATGTAATATGGATACCACAAAATGAACAATTGTCTAAAGTTACACAGAAGTTTCAGTATAAGAGCCCATGACTTCAACCGGCCATCTGTATTCTGGTTTTACAAACAGCAGTGCACGAGAGCACTTCGAGGTCTAGTGCTTCGTATTTACATATGAATGTGATTCAGCGAGAACCTCCGAACATAATGTTATGGTAACATTCTTACCGCTCATTTGAAATGTCACCAGTGTTTATGATAAACACGCGTGGAACAATAAACAGCTAGGCGCTGGGCGCATTGTACAGTGGTACAACGACTAAGAAAATATTTATTCGGTTTTAAAGCATCCTTTAAGTCGAAACTATGCAGAATTATTATTTTGGAACTGCAGTGAGGTACTGAGGTCAGTGCAGTTAAAATAAATTGAATTGAAACAGAAGAACAGATTGAAAAATAAAAAGAGAAGTATTATTTGTCATTTGTAAGTTAACAAAAATGTTCGAATGGTCAATATGAAAATAAAAGAAACAAGAAAACTTTACTAGATTACTTTCATTTTATAATAAGAAGAATCTGTTACTCTCAGGGTCTGGAAATAGCCACTGGTACCTTAAGAGCAGCGCAGAACACCAAATATTCCTTCAAAACCAGGTTATTTACAATACTCGTACAATGATAGAGAATATGACCAGAATCTTATGAGAAAAGTGAAGTAGAAGAAGTATTGTCAGATAATTAAATTATGAATTATCAACGGACAATCCCATTTAACTATTAATTTAAGATTCCAATTTAAGTAGCAGTTGTTTAGACTTGTACTAAATGTGTAATACATAAATACTTAAATGTATAATAACATTTAATACTCAGTGGTTTAGTCTTGTATTACAATAATCGCTAGTGAGAGATTCTTGCAAGGAACTAAACTCGGTTACCGACGACGTTTTTTTTAAACGTTGGGAAATCCTCTTGGATATCCGGCAGGCTGTCAGAACCGCGGCGTACCCTAAAGTGGAGGTACACCGGCCATCTCGGGGGACCTTACGACGGGCGGCAGTCTCCCCCAAGACCACCGCCCGGATCCCGGTCAGGGTGGAAGGCGGCGAACATAGAATCCTTCTATGGTCGGCAGCGCGCTTGCAGCACTTGTGGCGTTACTATAGGTTATAGGCGACGGTGACCACCTACAATTAAGTGGACCGTCGGCCTGTCTGTCAACCTTAACATAAAAAATCTCTGTAATATCATTTCGACATAGAACGAAATTACACACAATTGATATAGGTACACGAGGCAAAAGTTGTCCCACTGTACCATATGCAACACAATGCTAGTGCCGTGTAGGTGGACAGGCGTGTCTTTTATCGTATCTACAACGTGAATCAGCTATTTTGAACTAATTAATGATAAACAACGCTTGATGAGCGCGCATCTTCCTCTTTTCTGATGCATCTTGTTTATTCTTTTTTTTTTCATCAAAGTGCGTGGAAATTAACTCCTCTCGGTGGAGTGACGGCCCTCAGACAGAAGAGTGACGTGACCGGTCATTACCAAGGGCAGTGACCGCCGCAAGAATTTGAATATTGTAATCCATTTTCAATTAACAGTTTTATTAAAAAGAGATCTAAATTATTAATTTGCCTCTCGGTATATCTGCATAATTTTTAAAAAATATTGTGCAAATACCAGTTTTTTTTCTTCACAAAAGTTTTGCAGTAGTCTTTTAGAACTTGGTCTATGTGAGCGAGCATGTGGTATGCAGATGCTACTTTACAAAGTATATTAAAATGTAAACTTGTATAAAACCATGTAAGAAACTAATAAGTTTGTGTATCTGTTTATAAGATTTTTACAAACAATGCAAAGGATATTAATACGGATATCACTATTATTTAGAAAATTATTACCGAAAATAATAGTAAGGGAGCCCAAGAGAAGATTTCAGGATTTACTCGAGCGCGTCAGATTAAGGTATGGTAGTTTAATTACATGCTGAAAAGTGTGCATTTCAATAATCTGACGATTTGAGCGTGACGTAAGTAGGTTAAGAGTCATCCGCAAGTTGGAATAAGAAAGAATAATAAATCTGATTTGTAAATTTTAACCTCCATTGAGTGTTATATAATACATCAGTATTTGAGAGCCACTAAGATAAGATAAAGATACCGTATATTAAAATCAAGTTCTTGTACAGTTTTAGTTAAATTACACACCCTCTTCATTAATGTAAACCGAACATAGCAAGATGTAGAGTCGTTTATCATAATGTTTTGTAAATGTATTTTAGTTTCTAAGTTTATCTTGTGAATTATAATTATTTTATTTATTTTATTTTGTACATAAAGGACGGTAGGAAAGCTAGCCATTCATTTGATGTTAGTGGAGTCTTGTAGAAACACAACTGGAATGTGAGGATCGAGTGTAGTGGCGCTCAAAGTGTAACAGCCCATTTGATTAAACATATCGTATTATATTTGTTTGTACACAGAACTAATGAGATATATTTTTCCCACTAGTTTTGTTTACAGAACTAATGAGACAAAAAGTGGGAATAAGCGCAGCTTTATACCTATGTCCGAAAAGGAAGCCTGCGGGCTGATAATGAGGGAGCTGTGTATGAATTGTCGACTGTACCTGTACTTTCATTTGTTTCTTCCATAAAACCCAATGTGTGCCAATCGCCTGCTACGAATTTCTGATGGTGTCATGTCGCATGCAAAATTATTATGTGTGTGTGAGATGACAACTAAAATATAATTATTTAAATTTAAAATTAGCTTTTCCCACAATTCGTACGAAATGAAATCGTGCGAGATGACAACTTAACCAAAAAAAAGTATATAAAGTATAAAATAAGTGTATAAATAAAAGTGTCCATGATGGGGATACAAAAACACACTATATAATTGTTAAAAAATATTTAATTGCATCAAAGGTTTTCTCTGTTAAATGTTCAACATGGATGTTTTAAAATAAGGGCGGGTGCCCGTATGGTGTACGGACAGACCGCAGATAAGATCATAGACATACATGCATTAAAGTAGAACTGGCATCACCAATTGGCCGATACCCTTTCATACAATTCGCTTTTATTGGACACACCCGCTTGTGTAATAGAAATTTAATATAATTGTTGGAAAAGGGTAGAATTTAAATGCAATTTCACTTTAAGGAATATTTGATTGTCCAAAAGGTTGGCGTTGTATAGGACACCCATCTGCTGCTGTGGCGGTTATACCGTTATTTTTTAGAATAGAGTAAAAAGGTTTAGTGATTACTTTCCTATCATAACTGTTTGTGTGTCTATTACACGTTAGAAACGAGGTTAATGAATAAATAGACGCATTGCTATTGTTAGCTAAAAGAAAAATATAGGTATATAAAAAAAAATTAAAACATTCCATATTCTCTGTATATAAGTATTAAAATATGACATATATTACCATGGCCGGTAAAAAATGCTAATTCTGTGAGAAAGAACATAATATTATTAATAAATATTTTCTCATACATTTACTCTACAATAAAGCTAAATGGCTAAAGTTATCGATTCGAAGCAGTTATCAGTTAATAACAGATCCTAATGAGTCACTAATTTTTTAAAAAAAAAAAAAATCATCAAATATTCCTAAGCAGCCAAAACGCTTTCTAGTATAAATGGTTTGATCAAAATAAATCCTAACGAGTCACAGTTCAAATATTTTAATACAATTTTTGTTTTATCGTTTGGCAAGGCTTGTGGACAAAGGAAAAATGATTCTGTAAAAAGAGGATTTGTGTAAATAAATTAATATGATAGATGTTTAATACTTACATTGAGGTTTATTTGAATGCTAGTTTAGTTATGTCAAAAGTGTGTGGTTTTTAGTGAAAAATGGATACCTTCTAAGTACCCATAATTAGCATCTTATGTGAGTGGGTGCTTGTAACATCGTGTAGATGAAATCATTTATTAATACGGAATGGAATCGGTTGGGTGCGTGGACGCCCTGCTGGGCATACAATCAATTTATAGCGACGAAATAGTGTTGGCCCTTCCCGTTTAAGAAGCGTTAACACACCTCGTGACTCCAAACGAGAAGAGATCTCATAGTCTCCTTTTCTTTTTATTTGTAAACTAGCTGGTGCCCACGACTTCGTCCGCGTTGAAAAATATTAAGTAGCCTATCCTGTGTCCCGTACGTCCAAATATTTATCTACCAAGTTTCATAAAAATCAGTTAATTCGTTTCAGAGTTATGGAGGAACATACATACATACATACAATACCTACACTTACAGATTTATTATTAGTATTGATAATAATGTTTTGATCTCTCAGTATAGGCAAAGAAGTTGCATATCTCTTGCTTTTGCTTTTATTCCTAGACAAGACAGAATTCATCTAATAACTAAATCAACCGTTAGTAAGTCTACCTCACTTTATTAAATAATAAAATAAACAGAAAGTAATAATAACAAATATATGACTTTTTTATTTGATGACAGGTACGTGTAAATGCAAACATCTTGCATTTATGCATAACACTTACATACATACCCGGTTAGCGACTATTTTAATACTAATTAAAAAAAGAGAAATATTACAAAATCAAGAAAAGCCTAATGTCTTTTTAATCAAATGTCCAGAAGTATTTATTATACCAGAAGATTATCAATTATAATACTATTATAATTACTATAATACTAGAATATAATAACACTAGGTATTTATAACACTAGAAGGAGTACCGTGAATTTTCGCTTTATTAATTTACTATAGTGATACTGATACAACACTACACGTTAAAAGAGACAAATTGCGTAGCGCGAGGTGTGTCGCTATCCCACATAACAAAGGCGATAGCCATCTCTTTATTAGCGTCCCGCTTGTATGCGTCTATACACTATCAGACGCTATAATATTTATTGAACCTGGTAAATTGTTCAGTAGAGTATACCAGCAGAATTTATAGAATTACATACATTCAAGAAGTGTAATGATATTTTATTTCGTATTTTATTAATAATAAATTAAGACCTTGTCGTATCAAAGTGGTAGAGTAAACTGCGTTTCATATCATAAACTTTCAGAATGAAATAATGAAATAACTAAATGTGTGTTGCGTTTCGATAACAGTTTTTTTTTAATTTTATTTTTTATTGAAGATTAAATTGTTCTTGGGCATCATCTAGATGTGAAGCCAAGACGAGGCCATCGATGGAGCGAGCTCACCCAGAAGATGCCTATTCACTTGAACAAAAAAATGCGCATTTAGATTTCACATGTTGGTTATTACCATCAATATCTGCAATCGTACAATTTAGAGCTTACATTCTAGGCGCGGGTAAAAAGTTTGCAATAATAGAACTTAAGAAGTTGTTACTTATATGTAATAACGAACAAGAAAAGTTCAATTTATGCGGAAATAAAGTCTCATGTAGGTACACCAGAAAAGTTATTCGCGTTAAATGAGTTGAATTGAATAATTATACATACTTGCTACCTTAGCACGGATTTTAGCAACTATAATATATCATGTACCTACTTAGATAGCACTTAATGAACAGAATTGCTATAAGTATATGAGGAGAGTTCGGTTGAGACAAGGTAGAATGAAATTATTTAGAAATTTATATAGACTTTTCAGTCATCCATTATTTACATTACATAGAATGCATAGCAATAATAGATTTATTGGATAATCTACGAGTTGAAAACAGTAGAGCTAAGTCGACGGGTGGCGGCTCGGGCCCAACATAATTCATGTCGCTTTACAAGATGCGCATTTCCCCCCATGACCTGACTGAGAACTCAACCGACAATGACATGTAATCGGCGTGTGACTGGTCATGTCGCGGTCACGTCATGTCAACGTCGATTCACGAATGACCAGCGATAGCCGATGCGAGCACGTCCCATCTGCAGCGCATCGTGATATACCGATGGCTCTGAAGAGAACAAGAAGGTAACTGATTCATGGTACTGATAATTCTTATTTCGTATTAAATTTATATACAGAATACAATGTCCATTGTATGTGAATATTTTTAAATAGTTTCTTTTAATTGTACTTAGCTTAATATCAGTTATTCACAATTCATTATATTTTTAAACAAAAACCATAAGTTTAGTATAATATCAGTTGTGTAGCCTTAGAGTAATTGACTAACAGAAAACCAGAAAAAAGTCTCATGTCTAGAATATAGTCATTGCCAAGTTGTGGGTTTTATACGTAATCTAAACGTATTAATAAGAACAGGTCCATTTAAAGTTTGTCTTCATTCTGTTATTATTTGTAAAAATATTTCAAATTGAAAATTTGCCTTCCTCTGTCTTAACCTTGTGTTAATTTATAACATAACCTGTGTTCGTTTAATGAAATAAAATTCGAACACCTTCACTTTTGTAGAAAAAAAATAATATTACTTTGAGTATATTTCATTAATAACTAACTAACGACACCTCCCCATGGCTTGGCACTGATTTTTTCTCTAATGTTTCACTTCATAAGAACCTGTCTCGAACTTCAACAAATATTTGAAAAAAAAAAAATAACCTGTCAGTCATAGGGCTACACTTCAGAAGTGAAAACTACGCTGTCTGTTAACATCTTAAAAAACTATTGACGAAGTTTAGCCCATAAACCAAGAAGTACGTACAAATTCGGGTAGATGGCGCTTATTTCATATAGTTATACGTCACTGAGGGTGTCGCTTACAGAGCGTGATTTTCCCCATACTAATAGTGCCCAACATGCATGCTTAAAGAAAGGGTATAATACAGCAATGGGCTTTGGCATCTCGTATACAACAGCAAATGGGCTACTGTTATTTCACGGTATCCAATCAAAAAGAGGGTTTTAAAAGCTACAACAATCACACTATAATCTCATGTCCTTATTTCAAGAATGTATTAAGTAAAGGGTTTGTTTCTCGTCACTTTATATTTATAAGCCAAGAGTAAGTTTGGTAAGTTTTGTAATACCAGGTGTTATTCGAATATATTCACCAGTTGCGAATCAAATTTAATAAACTCGTCAAATCTGAAGTATCTCGTTAACTTTTAATCATGTTTCTCATATGAACGTGATGAGTCAATCTGCTTTAAGCAAATAAAGGAAGACCTTATTCGGACAACTGTTAAACCCAATCCTTGAGCAGGAACGATACAGTCACAAAAGTAAAACAGTTCGCATTAACTTACCGACTGGTGACCGTGCAATTCAAAGTGAACCTTAAGTCTTATGGGAAAGGGTATATTCTGTAAGTGTGTATTTATTTCGAGGTGACTTTAGTGCGAAGATATGTGACATGTTTATTCTGAGAAATCCAATTTTCTGCTGACACCTCATCTGTCAAAATGCAAAAGTTGGGTGTTGCGTCTAAACAAGTGAATGCGGTTGTGAGCATTTTATCTTTTTTGTAAGATATCAAGAGACGATCTTGTTTTGAATGTGTCTTGATCACACATTTGGCTTTAATTAAAACGCTACTAAATTTTATTATATACTAGCTGGTGCCCACGATTTTGTGCGCAATATTGCTATTACACTTTTACCAAGCATTAGTTTTATTTCTATTATTTTATTTTAGATGATCCCACGGAAAAAGTACCTTTTTCCTTAAAAAAGACCTTCTTACCAGATTAAAAGTGCCGTATGTTTTCTTTCTGTGAATGCCAAATTTTATGATGATTGGTTGAGTAGTTAAGACTTGAAAAGGTAGCATACAGACAAACAGACAAAGTTACTTGCACATTTATAATATTAAAGTATGGAAATATGGATAAGTATGGATTTTGTTGCATCCTAATCAGTGCCGTAAATAGGGCGGTGCCACCGGTGCCCAGGCACAGGGCGTATACTCTGGGGGGCGCAAGAATGGCCAGACCAGGCAGGACTATTATTTTTCGGTTTGCTCCTGATAAGTTGCCGCTGCGCCCCTAGTGCTCGATTCCAACACATACGTAGCTAAATGCCAGTATTATCAAAAACGTCTATTAAATTAGACAAAACATCGAGCTCATTTTTTTGGCAGCGCACGAGCGTATTTGGTTATCGTGGCCCAAAAATTAAATCTTAAGCATCAGATCTTAAGGGTGGGCAACGCATTTGCACTAGTGAACTTGCGTTTGAGCTTTAGTGAGTGAAATATTAGATAATTGGTCCACCAACACCAAGTTCCATGTGCTTTATTTTATCACTGAATGAAATAAAGTAGGCCTATACATAGCATTGCTCTAGGGTACCTCTAATATCTAAAAAAACACAAGGGCGCAGTTATAGAGCTCGCACAGGGCGCAGAAAAGGCTATTTACGGCACTGATCCTAATAATGTTAACGTAGTATAATTTGAAGTCTCTATGCTCGCTAACTCTTAAACCACGCAACGGATTTTGATGCGGTTTTCACTATTGCAAAGAGCGATAAAAGAAAAAAAGTTGTGTGCAGAAAAAAATTTTTATTTCCATTTATTAATAAAATTACCAAAGATTACATAGATTATATAAATAAACGAATTATTCATAAATGATATCTAGTAATAACGACAAAAGTATTTTATTTTCTTAATATTTATACACTACCTATACCTTGAGCCAATTATTGAATATCTTCTGAATATCCAAAAGTATTGGTTAGTCAGGTGTCTTGTGTCCATCTTAATATTAAGTGAAAAGCTTAAAAAGTAACTTGGATTGCTTACTTTACACTGTTAGAAACATTAAAAACCTCTTTTGTAAACTCTTCTCTCTATGAATATGAAAAAATAAAAATAAAAAATGTCAGATAAAATTTCATGGCTTTTCATTGTAAAATATATTATAATTAAAATTAAAGTATAAAAAACAGAAAATAACTATATTTAACATGGTCCTTAAATGCCGAAAAGTATTTAATTAAATGTTTTCAAGTGATGGTGACGTATATAGCCGGTGTTCTCTTTAAACACAGCGACGAGTTTGCGTTTGGTTCATTCGCGTCCGCCATATATATAATATAATTAATAAACTCGGAGGACACTACGCATTACAACACCACATAATTTTCACTTCAACATACTATACAAAATGGAACCAAATAAAGCACTTACAAGACGAAGAGGTCACATCAAGGGAAGTATAACCCGAATAAAAACCACGTTAACAGAGGAATTTCTGAAAAGTGCTTCTTTACAAATGTTGTCCTTAAAGGAACAAAACTTAAGCACTTTATTTAATCAATATAACGATATCTTGATTGAAATAGAAGATGAAGAAGATCCAGTTCCGATAGAAAATATATATTACAAATATATGGATATCTTACGCACAGAAATCAATAAGAAGACGCAATCTGAAAACAATGAAACTAAATTTACTGTTGCATCTAAATTGCAGCTTCCCAGTGTGCAAATCCCACCCTTCGAAGGAAAATATTTAGAATTTAAATCATTTATAGAATTGTTTACAGCCTTAGTCCATAAGGATAACAGCATAAATGATGTTCAAAAATTTGTATATCTTCGCAGTTTTTTGAGAGGTGAGGCCTTTGATTTAATTAAAAATTTGCCTGTAGTTGGTGCTAGTTACAAGGAAGCGTTAACAATATTACAAGAAAGATATGATAACAAACACAAAATTATATTCGAACACATCTCCCATTTACTAGACTTAAGTCCAATTACAAAACCTAATGAGTATTCATTAAGAAATTTAGTTTCAGAGGCAAAGCAGCATATTGCTGCTCTAAAGAACCTGGATCAACCTGTCGACAAATGGGACAGTGTCTTAGTGTGCATTTTATCGCGCAAATTAGATCCACATACCAATAGGTCATATTGTCTCGAAAGAGATGCATCTATTCCACCTACTTTTACAGAATTTATCAAATATTTAGAAAGTAGGGCTCTCGCTTTGGAAAACTCAAATCGAAGAACTTGTGCATCATTTACTGAGGCAAAACCAAGGGTGACAAATATTGTTACAAGGCCACAGACATGTGGTTACTGTGGTAAGTTACATAAACTTTTTTTATGTCCAAAATTTATGCTTGCCCCAGTCGATGAAAGATTACAATTTGTAAAAAATAAAAAACTTTGTAAAATTTGTTTAAATTTTCATACACAAAAATGTCACTATCATTTTAAATGTGCTCAATGCAAATTGAATCATAATACACTTTTACATAATGGAAAGAGTATACAAGAGACCGCAGATGGAAGGGTTGTTTTGTTATCAGAATTAAACAGTAATAATCAAGTCTTGTTACCTACTGCCAAAGTAAAAGTATTGTGTAAAGATGGTAAAGAGTTAATTGTAAAGGCCCTTCTTGATTCTGCTAGTCAGTCTTCTTTCATTACAAGTAATTTGTCAAAACGTTTGAAAAAACCTGTTTTACCGGTTAGTACTCAAATAATGGGTATTACAAATACTGGCAAAAATATTCAGTATGCAGTAAAACTTGACATTTTCTCTTGCATTTATCCATACAAAGTAAATGTAAACTGTCTTGTGGTAGATAAAATTACTACTAAATTGCCACAAAATAATATCAGTTTATCTAATATAAATATTCCAAAAAATATAACACTAGCCGATAATACTTTTAATATGTCTAGTGAGATAGATATGTTACTCTCGGCTGATATCCTTTTTCAAGCGTTACTACCTCAATGTGAGGAGTACAATAAACTTAGTGATCCTGCGCAACCCAGTCTGGTCCATACCCAGTTTGGCTATATAATTGCGGGCAACATCTCGGTGCAGTCTTTACAGGATACTGCTGTTTCTTTATTTTGTCAAGAGTGTAGCTCTGACATAGACAGCGCTATAACAAGGTTTTGGCAATCGGAGGCTGTACCAGAAATATTCACTGAGCATACGTCTGAACAACAATACTGTGAACAGTATTATAAGGATACAGTTAAAATTATAAACAATAAATTTGAAGTGTCTATGCCTTTAAAGATACCTATCTGTGATATAAATAAAACATTGGGCGATTCCTTTGGATTAGCCTTACGCAGATATTTAAATCTTGAAAAACGTTTTAAAAGAAATGACACTTTATATCAAGAATACAAAAAATTCATACATGAATACATAGCTCTTGGACATGCTAGTTATTTTGATATCACGAAGTATGATTTGTCACAAGATATGGTATATTTTATGCCACATCACCCGGTCTTAAGGGAAAATGCTATGTCCACACGTCTGCGCGTAGTATTTGATGGATCAATGAAAACTTCTAATAAAATATCATTAAATGATATAATGTCAAATGGCCCTGTGGTCCAAAAAGATTTATTTGACATTTTGTTACTGTTTAGATTAAATAAATACTTTTTCATTTCTGATATCAAACGTATGTTCAGGAATATATTAATTGACAAAGATCAAAGGTCTTTACAAAACATTCTCTGGAGAGATAATCCAGATGAATCAATAAGGTGTCTGCAATTAAACACCGTTACATATGGATTAAAAAGTTCACCTTATTTGGCTACTAGGTGCTTAAATGAGTTGGTATATAGATTTCAACATGAATATCCTTTGGCTGCACCAGTAATATTACAATCTACATATGTGGATGACATTTTGTACAGTCATAATGACCTTAAAACAATTATAGATACAAAACAACAACTTATTGAGTTGCTAACTAAGGGCAGCTTTAATTTACACAAGTGGTCAGCCAACTTGCAGGATATTCCTAAGGAGCAGCAGTGCTCTGGGGATATCAGTATCCAAAATGATATAAAAACCTTAGGGTTAAAATTTAATATAAAATTAGACTCATTCAAATTTTCTCCTCCGCCTGAGCAAACTGCAAAAACAAAAAGAGAAATCTTAAGCTATATTAGCAAATTTTATGACCCCCTTGGTTTAATTGGACCTATATTTGTAAAGGCTAAGCAAATTATGCAAAGGCTATGGCAATCCAAAACAGATTGGGATTCTATTCCTTCCCCAAATATTGAAAAAGAATGGCAACTTTTTTATGATGATTTATTAAAAATGGCACCTATTCTAGTAAAAAGATGTGTGTCTAATTGTGACAAAGATCAATTTCAATTAATCGGCTTTTCAGATAGCTCAAATGTAGCATATGGTTGCGCCATCTACCTGAGAGTTACAGACAGTCATGGTAATATTAAAATGTTCCTTCTTTGTTCTAAATCAAGAATAAATTCCCTAACAAATAAGCAAATGTCTATGCCTCGTTTAGAGTTAAATGCAGCATTGATATTAGCAAAATTATCTTTGAAAGTATACCATATTTTAAGTTTGAGACTGTTAATTAATAAAGTATACTTGTTCACTGACTCTCAAGTAGTATTGGCATGGCTGAAAATCAATCCCATTAAGTTAAATACATATGTTGCTAATAGGGTGAAGGTGATAAATGAATATACTAAAGATTTTAAATGGTTGTATGTAAGTACAAGTTTAAATCCTGCGGATTGCTTAAGCAGAGGAGTGAGTCCTTCAGAGTTGTATAATCACAAGCTGTGGTGGTCTGGGCCCCCAGTTATGTCAAACCCTGATTATACTTTCAATGATAATTGTAATTTTGAAATACCTACAAATGTACCTGAGATAAAAATCTCAGTGTCAAACAGGCAGGTGTGTGCAGTATCACAGAGTTACAATAATGGATTTTTAGATTCATTTTTGTGTAATTACTCTTGTATAAATAAGGCACAACGTGTACTTGCTTACATATTAAGATTTTGCAATAATATAAAACCCAACTCTGACAAAATAAAACATAATTTTATTTCATTTGCAGAGTCAAGTAAGGCTTTACATTTAATTATAAAACATGAGCAATATAAATATTTTCAAAAAGAAATACATTCAATACAAACTACAGGACAAGTACAGTCACACCTAAAGGCACTGAACCCATTTGTGGATAAAAATGGTCTTCTTAGAGTAGGTGGTAGGCTGCAGAATGCTGCTTTGTCTTATGAACAAAAGCACCAATTAATTTTGCCAAAAGAATCAAGAGTCACTCATTTAATTATAAATTATGAACATATAAAATTGTTTCATGCCAGTCAAAAACTTGTACTCTGTAATTTAAATCAACGCTATTGGATAGTGAATGGTTTGCGTTTGGTTAAAAACATAATACATAAATGTTTAACATGTTTCCGTTTTAAGGCTGATACAGCAAAACAATTAATGGGATCTTTGCCTGCGGATAGAGTTACTGCTAGCCGACCATTCCAGAAAGTCGGAATGGACTTCGCTTGTCCGTTTTCAGTCAAGCAATCTCGTGCGCGAGGTGTTCTTATAACAAAGGGTTATATTGCATTGTATGTGTGCTTTGTAACTAAGGCAATACATTTAGAGTTAGTATCCGATCTTTCTACGGACACTTTCCTTGCAAGCTTTAAAAGATTTATAGCTAGACGTAACGTTCCAACCGAAGTCTATTGTGACAATGCTAGCAATTATAAAGGGGCAAAGAATCAATTAACAGAAATATATAAATTAAATAATTGCAAATTACATCAGGCGCAGGTACAGAGTGCATCTTCTAAAAGGGGTATAAACTTTCATTTCATTCCCAGCTACTCTCCAACATTCGGTGGATTGTGGGAAGCTGCTGTGAAAAGTGTTAAATATCATTTAAAGAGAGTGTTGGGTAGTCATATATTTACCTATGAACAGCTATACACTGTGCTTGTGCAAATAGAAGGAGTGTTAAATTCACGACCCATGTTACCAATGTCTTCAGATATTAATGATGTTACATTTCTCACTCCTGGACATTTTCTAACAGGAGCACCATTAACTTGTTTGCCAGAACAAAATCTTGCTGATTTACCAGACAATAGACTCAAATTCTGGGAAAAATGTACGGCTATAAAGCATCAATTTTGGAGATATTGGTCAAAACATTATTTAAATATTTTACAAAACCGACCTAAGTGGAAAGATAGCTTACCTAATATAAAAGTTGGAGACCTTGTTATTTTAAAAGAGATAGACACACCTCCCATGACTTGGCCTATGGCTAGAGTCACAAAAATTTTCCCTGGCGATGATGGTAAGGTCAGAGCCATGGAAGTCAAAAAGGCAAACGGTAGGTGTCATAAAACTTCTATAACGAAGGTATGCATTCTACCTTTAGAGTAAATGTTAGTGTCTTCTCGTAGGTCGCCGAAAGCAACTGCATATAATATTATGTACATAAGTAGTTGAGTCGATACCAAGAGAATTTATGTATAATTTTATAATTTATGTTTAATGTAATTTTATGTTTAAGATTACATGGAAAGTTTAGTTTAGACTACCTAATATAATTTTATGTGTAGTTAGTTACAAATTCATTTAGTTATAATTATCTAAATTGATAATTTAAAAACTCAATAATTTTCTTTTTTTTTTTACTTTTTTAGAAAGTTAGTTTTTTTAATAGTTTTCTGTCTGTAAACAACTGACAACTATAAAAGAAATTAAGTACCTATATGCAAGTTATTAAAAAAAAACAGCGATCTATGCTAATTATAATTCTTTATTCTAAGATATATTACAATACAGTCCACTTATCTTCAATTTGAAATTCATTCTTTTCGTGTTGTCGGGAGTTATGTTAGAAACATTAAAAACCTCTTTTGTAAACTCTTCTCTCTATGAATATGAAAAAATAAAAATAAAAAATGTCAGATAAAATTTCATGGCTTTTCATTGTAAAATATATTATAATTAAAATTAAAGTATAAAAAACAGAAAATAACTATATTTAACAACACAAAGCAAATTACATAAGTCAACAACAACAAATTATAGTGAGAGATATTATGCTGATCATGCAAGTGTCTGTGCGGGCGATTTCCGTACTGTCACAACAGTCACGCTGCGCTCGCATAAATGTTTCAAAACCGCTATGAAATGTACTGCACTGCGGGTGTAAAATGACGACTTGTTGTTGTGTTGGGAGCTGCTGATACATAAGTCTAGATTACACAAACTTCGCTTACAAATTATGTCGGTACTATGGGAGAATTTTTTTTTGCACTCACCGTTTGCTTAATGAAATGTTGCAATTTCCCATGATGCTTCGTACTAACCGCTCCTGTAACATAAAGAATGCGTTCCGCCCCATAAACTCCGATGTTCCTTACGCAAATACGTAATACCCACAAACCGACGGGCAGACTTAAACGAGTAATTACAGTGCTTATCCAATTTGGCAGGGCAGAAAAATGCGACCCCCCGTTGTACAGGAAATTTGTTTTAAATTTCGACAACAATGGGGAGATCGCATTCGGATAATTGCGTACTGGAACGGTCCGTGACGTATAAATCCGCCTGTGAGCGGTTAATGATAGCCCTTTCACAGATCTTGAGGAAGACCGTTTAAAAAAAACCACATATATACGCCGCCAGTATCGACCGTGTGGACAGAAAATTTATATATTCATAAATGTTATGTTCCGAAAAATGCTTCATAGAAGCAGCCTTACGCGATCACAATACTCGGAACGAGTAGATTCGTAGAAGCAGTCTTCATACGAGTATTGACGAGTCCATTGGTAGAGTCCTGGATTCGATTCCGGGCAAGGCCATCTTTGGAAACGATTTTCCAAAGTTGGCTCTAGTCCAAATCTGCTGAGTAGAGACGGGGTACACTGCGTTTCGCAGACATTTGGGTAGTTCGTCTGGCGGCATTAACCACTTAGAGAAGACCGTCGTAATAACTGTTACTTAATTGTTATTTCACTGTGCTGTTGTAAGTAATATGGTGAGTGAGTAAGTGATGGCAGAGTCCCAATCCCTTATCCTTAATCCTATTATGAAGACCAATGGGATCGTCATTTTCATATTATTCGCAAAGGATTCGTTTTTTTTTTAATTATTTTGCTTTTGAGTTGTGGGTGTAAAATTAAAAAAAAAAGGTTGCCTTCAAATTCAAACTTCGCTTTAAGCATAATTTAAGTCTTGTATCCTGTAAGAAGAATTATATATTCGTATTTACTGTCGGAAATTGCGTGTCACAAAACACTTCTTCATTTTATGGTCTCGCATAGACAAATGATTGCGTGGAATATTTATGGGAAGCAAACTTGCTACTGTTGTAATAAATGTCCCATTAATACGGAGCTAGTTACAGGTCTAACTTACTAAGAACACGAATAATTAGCTTAAATCAAAGGCTTAACAGACTTAAAACTAAGTAGTTTCCTTTGGTGCCAGTCAAGAAAAGCATAATAAATTTCTTTTTCTTTTAAATTTAATTTTACGATATAATTATTTGTCATGTTCTATTATTCTTTCATACTCAGCCTCCATAAAAAAAAAGTTTTTCTTCTAGAATAACTTTTTTCCATAAGAATAACTAAGAATTTCTATGAGAATAACTTTTTTTCTATAAGTTTCTAAGTTCACTAAGAAGCAAAAATAATTTTGTCTAAGTGATTTCACTGTAATGATTTAATTATATCAACTTATCATTTAATAAATCAAACAAAAATTCATTTATCTATTAAAGAATTCTAAATGAACAAACGCGTTTAAAACAAATACACTACAAAACGTCTTTTATCGAAAAATGTTTTGAAATTTATATTTTATGTTCATATTATCTAAAACTCTAAAACCTTTCTTTGTACATACATTAGAAAGATTTCTAAATAATAAAGCTGGTTTTTAATTAATTCGCCAAATGCCGACATTTTTAATTGGTTGTGATTTAATGGTAAAGTTTTCGAATTAAAAACGCCTAAGCTATCAAAACAAAATTAACAGTTATAATGATCATCATAAATCATTGTAAGAAACTAACGAGCACACCGTATATAAATGCGTACTAAATAATATCTAAGCCCAGAAGCATCTCGTGTTTGGTTACATTATGACTATCGCTGACCTTAAGTGGGTGTAAGTGTGCATCAACTCGTATCTGGTATCAATAAATTGCTATATTATTTAAATTATAAACAATATTCTATACTATATCTGCGTACTCGTACGATAGTAAGGTGACTGCAACTTTGTAGAAAATTAAGTATTATGTGTACTTCTTAGAATTTCTTATTAATTAAAGTTAATAACAAGTTTTCTACTTTATAAAAATGTTTATTTTTTGTATCTAGATAATTGAAAAAAGAGTAAAAATAATCTATAATATAAAAATGAATCCCTAAATGTGTTGCTAAGCGCAAAACTCGAGAACGGGTGGACCGATTTTAATTCTGTCTTCACTCATGGATAGAGGGATAATCAGGGAAGGTTTTTACGTAAAAAAATGCACCCCGGGGGAAGCCGGGAGCGAGCCACTAGTTATATTGATTTATATGAATAATATTAAACCAAAGATATACTTTTCCACGTCTATCCGAATCTTTTTATATTTCATATTGGTACTGGTTTTAGTTACTCCCTCAATCAACTTCAATGCGAAGGAAAATCGAATGAATTGAAAATCGTCTGAAATAAGATTAATGACAACCCAATATGTATAATTTTAATTTAATGAAGTTATTTAGAATTTAACGTGAAACGATATAAATTTTAAAATCCTTTAAATCAGAAGCTCTTTAGTCCTCAATTACAGTCGACGACACCTTAATTGCTTTGGAAATTTATAAATACTTAAATCAGTGTACTTTATTCCGTATGTATAAGTGGAAGTATAGGTACCAATTAGGTATAGGTATAGGATTTATATTGTATAGGATTTTTTATCGTTTGATAGCAGATGTAAAGGTAAATGTGATAATTTAAAATATATCATACATTTTTTGTTGTTAGTGATTTTACATCACGCATTAAGAAGCTGATTTTGGGCAGTTTCAAATTTACTATGAAATAGTCTCCTGTTGCTTAAAACTTACATTTCCTGACCTAAAACTTTCTTATACTAGCTGTTAATTTTACTTAGCTTACTCTCTCTCTTAAGAAATGTGAAGTTATTTTCGCTTTAAAGTAATTTCGCATGTTGCTCTCTACGTGACTATATCCTGATTCGCCAGAGACAAACAGAAATCCTTCTTGCCGTGCTTGCGTAATGGAAACCCTAATTAATGCCTAAAGTTTCTCTACGAATCGTTGCCAAGAGACTACTACTATTATAATTCTTCATTATATTTGTTGCCATCATATAAATAAATTAAGCGTGACGTTGCTCGCCCCATATGAGACATTAATAACTGGTAGTACAATGCACATTAGAATAACAATTGGGACAGGAAGCCTGTAAACCGATTATGTTGATCGCTCGTCAGTCAATATGACGTGGACACAATCGATTGTGGCGGATTTGTGAACAAGATATCGATGCATCGATTCCTATAGATCAGTACTCGCACTGTAATGTCATTTGAAAAAAGAACATAACGGTAATAAAAATTATCTAGTACACAAAAGATTTATAATACGTACCTACTCATTCGATGATGATTAAACAGATAAGGAAAGGAAATTTAGTAGATTACATTTACTTGTGTTTATAGATTAAGTACAAATATAATCAAAGACACATTTCTCTCATATATGTAAGGAAGTATTAGCTAAGTCTTCCGCCCATTAGGATTTTTACTCAATAAAAATTCCCCGAATTGTCTCTAGCTATCGGAGACTAACTTAATCTAATACTTAATCCGTATAACGACACAGTCAATTCTCACCGAATACCTCGGAGGCTACCAGTTTCCCTAGTTGCCTTTTTCTTCCATTGCTTTTCAGTAAACTATCACGGAAATCCCTTTTAGTAGCCTCACTTGACAGCAGAGGATACCGTGTATGTATTCTGATTTAACCCTAGATCACAGAATACAACTCCTCCACCCTAGTTTACAGTGAATTGACATGACTGTTGAATTAAAATTCTAGGATTTTTTTAAACAATGTTTTCTTTCATTGCTAGAACAAGTGACAGTATTTTCCAAATCCACACACGAAATCAAGCATTCAGAGGCGGCTAGCATGCAGTAATGCATGCTAGCCGCCTCCGCTCTCTAGCAGTAATGCTGCAATCCCAAATGTATGCCATGTCGGCAAATATCGATAAGTACCCCTAGATTATTTCTTGATGAACGTTAAAAATGTTGATTCCGTGAAACAATTTTCAATAGTAAAATAAGACGATAAAATAGAGGGCGGGGATAAATTGCAGTCCTCGCCGCGATTGGATCTCGATCGGACCGCTAAGATAAAACGCAAAGCGTCGGGAACAATAACCGATGCACTTCCTTTGACAATAGTCTGTGACCGGCCGGTGCTAGTAATTTATACAAAAAGGCTAAGATCGCAGCGATAAGCACGACTAAATCGATCAATAATTCTAGAAAGTGATAAGTACCAAATGGGAATTATCAAATTGAAATGTCAGCAGTCTATAATTAAGTGTTGCAAACGATTTATCGCGGGAACGTCCCTTGTAACAGCAGGTTTGCACAGTTAATCTATTACAAAACCGGATCTTTAACTAGCAAATATAATTTTTTTATGTTTACCTTAGCATGCATGGTAAATAGTCTGAAGGTGAGCTTTATCTAAAAAAATAAGTATAAGATACTATTGCCTATATTATCAATGTCAATAAACAACAAAAGTGAGGCAACTATTTAGTTCTCATGGCTAAACCAATGAACTGATCATGATGAACCATAGAGAAGGATATTGGTAATTTTATTCTTTATATTGAGAGCAAAAGCTTAAACAAATTTAAACGTCTATATAATAACTGTTGCTTTATCAACACCATCAGTTATTATGCAAAACTTTGATATCGAATAAAATAAGTAATTTACGTAAGTGACAAGACGGCAAGTGCAATTAAAATTCTCAATGTTGGTTAGTCAAATGTATGTGTTCTGTTAACAGTATGAGTGGCAGACACGGATGTGGTCGAAAACAAGACAGCGCACGTTCGGTTTGTCTTGGGCGACAAACACAAATATTAGGCACGAGCAAGCAAAGAGACGGAATAGCAAATCACGTCGCAGTAGAGGTAAACAAACAGCGTGATCTCGACACTTTTCGTCAAATAATCACCTACGTACACTTATGTATCTTCCGTTCGCTTAAAACCTATCATTAATTAACACTTAATTATATCACAATAAATCATTTGGGCTACGTTTTTATATTATACTAGCTGACCCGACAAACGTTTTGCCATACAAAAAAATATCAGTTAGGGGTATGGAAAGTAGATGTTGGCCGATTCTCAGACCTACCCGATAAGCTCACAAAATTTCATCAAAATCGGTCCAGCCGTTTCGGACAAGTTCGGCAACAAACACCAAGCGACACGAGAATTTTATATATTAGATTTTTATGTTATTGTATTTTTAATTGTATACCTATTAAAATTAAAACCTATTAAGTACCTTTGGTAAGAAATAAGAACATTCTAGTTTAAGAATTCGTTTAATACCTCTATGTAACGGCCTGTACATTATGCTAGTGGGCGAGTTGCCTAAAAAAATAAGAGGTAAAATAAAACATGACAATTCGCCCAACTCGGGCGAGATAAATTTGGGCGAGTAGTCCTTCCATACCAACGATGTCACCGGAAACGGATTTTGAACTTGTATGTGCATTTTTTTTTTTCTAGAAATGGCGCCGAATAAAGCCAAATAAAATTTAGTAAGACGTAACGCCGTGTATTATTTCTGAGTTAACGTCAATCTTTGGAATATTTTACAAATGCGCATGCCGTACTGTTTCTTCATAGTGTACGTATTTATCTAAGGAAAGTACTCGAGACAGCTGTGTATTAGTAAACAGAGCAGTAAAATATTCGATACAGTTAGATGTCAATGAAGAAGGAATGTTCTAACAAAACTAACTGTTGTTTTAGTATTGAGTATATACATACATATATAGGTGTAAATACGAGATAATGACGAATCATTAATTTTTTTAGTTGTTTAACTACAATTTACCGAAACCTTGTAGCTTGGTGTAACGTCTATCTATACATCTATCAATGCATCTGTCTGTAAATTCCAAAATGTCAGCGAGTTGTTTCGAATGGTACTCAATCCCAATTTCCTATCTCTTATAAAATATTCTATTAAATTCGGCAACGTACTTGCAACGAAGAGGACAGCCTGTCTGCCGAACTTATACAAGATCATAATATTTTGTTTATTTACTTTATTTATATCTCAATCTATAATTTTTCCCACTAATTACTTCCTGAATAATGTGTTAGAAATTACGAATACAAAATGACTGAAGTGTACCTACTCGTAAAGGCGTGCTTTATCATTGTAAGCCTTTGTTCCAGACACCCTTCAAACCTTTTCACTGTCTGCGTACCTTTAACTGATCTTTTGCATGTTGAGAGAAAAACTGATCTTTGCACAATCTTATGTCTGATACTTTGTGTTATTGAACAATGTATCGTAATAGTGAATTTTTAGCATGAGTGCTGTGTGAATATGTTGTGAATATGTGATTTTTCTTAATTATTTTTGTGAATATTCGCCATTAGTATTCAGAAAAAAAAATATTAATTCATGCGGTGGTACCTACTATTGCTAATGAGACATTTGTCAGTTGGCGTACTATTTCTCGTAAAAAAAAAATAAGTAAAAATAATTCATATGAAAGATTCAGCTACCTAAGTAGTCACACATTCAGTGACAGTAACCCAAAAAGTAAAAATCAACTGGTAACGTTCTGTCAAACATTATTGATAGTAAATTTTTACACGTATGATACCAAATCGGACTTAGCATAAAAAACAGTATACGTGCCCCGCGTGTACATATAAAACGCCGAAGTCACTCGGCTACTAAAAATCGTATTTTATTCATGAAAGAAACGTTAACATCGAGTTTATGTTAAAATTCGTAGTGTAATGGAAACAATGCATAATGCATTGAGCTCCCTTGACACGATGACATATGGAGTAAAGTTTTGTTTGACGTTAGGGACTAAAGTCCGAATGTAAAAATATAAGATATAAACGGCGCGGCAGGTCGCATTTTTCATAGTTTTTCTTACTATATAATAATTTTTTTCACCGTTTAACAGCTTTTAACCAGTGCTCATTTCAGAGTCAATGTTCGAATTTAAGTGGACGTAGCGTTTACGCATAATTGGTATGCTTTTTCTTGCGTGCAACGAATACGAAACAACTTTTGTATTAAAAATTTTTTATCATCTTTTTATACTTAACGTATTGAATAAATACCAATTCTATCTTGGCTTATTAAGAAGAACTTGGAACGATAAAATACAATGTAAGCTAAGTATATTTTTAACTCTTGAATAATTTACTTCATCGAATGAAAGAAAGAAAATGAAAGAAATCGAACAAACTAAGTATTTTTTTACAAATTTCAATACTAATTATAAGAAGTAAAAAACTGCCCCCTAAATAAAAATAAAATAAAAATAATAATAATATCTATTAATAGTGTGGCCATTCCAAAGAGGTAATGCAACCATAGTGTTGGGTAACTTGCTATTTCGGTTACCCATATTTAATGGTATTGATAGTTAGTAAGTTTGATTTTATTATATATTTTTTATTATTAAGTTAATTTTTATATTATTATCACGATTAAATTATTTACTTCTGAATTGCTACTTTTTAAATAAGTTTAGTATATTTTATAAGTTATCTTGTGTAGGGTGTGTGTTGTGTGTGTAATAAGACTTCATTGTGTAGGGCCACCACTTTTCAAAATTTGTTTCGTAACATTTTAAGTTGTTTCTAAGTAAACAGTAAACATTAGCTATAATTTTTCGTATCATTATTAAAATGGTTAATAATGATACGAAAAAAGATATGTTGAAATAAAAAGAAATGTCTAATAAATATTTCTCGTCATCGAACTAATAAATCAAACACTCCTTACGAACCGTATAGGAAAATCAGAACAACACAATGCTCGTAAGTTATATGAGAGAGGGGCGTGACCTGCGCGTGGGCTGAGCGTCGGTGGACACTGATCATGCCGATACATGCCTCCAAATATTGAACCCGAGATGCTATCGTCATTATAATGTTCTTTTATTACCTATTTACACAGATACAACATTTGCCGATATCATAATTGTGATCTTGTTCGTGAAAAAATTCCTAACGGACTTAATGTGAAAGTTTCTTCATAGAGAATCTCTTTGTCCTCATCTCGTTAACTTTAAAGGCACAATTCACACTCCCGATGTTGCAGCCAACATCATGAAAAGCAGGAGACGATTAGCAGAACGCATTGTTCGGGAACCAGTTCGAGACTATCTATATTATTATTTTTTATAATAAAAAGGTCGACAAGCAGTAACGGCCAACTTGGTGGTAGCTACAGTCCCAAATTAAACTATTAACGCAAGCAATCGCCATATGTGATGCATGTGCGTTACCGACCTTAGCAGAATAAGGATAAGATTGGAGATATTTGGAGGGTACATAAAGAAATGGCCTATAATAACATCCCTATTTCACCCACCGAAGAACAACAAGTCACATTCTGTTATTTCACGGTAGTCTTCTGTAAGGAGGTGGTAACAGCTGTCAGACGAGTTGCCCAATTTATGGCTGTGAAACACAGTGTGTCTTGCTAATACTAAAGCACCATAGCATTGATCTGATTGCTCTTATATTTCTTTAACATATTATAAGACACGAAAAAAACTTATAAATAACTCATAACTAACTCATAACTTTCTACTGTTTTCCATAGTTCACCCTGTCTCTATATCAAATATTCATGAAAATTAGTTGACTGGGAGAAACAGACAATGTTACTTTTGCGTTTATTTTTTATTTATTTACAGTCGAGCAGACTTTACAGTTAATATGTCAATTTGTTTTACCCGAATTCCATTAATTATATTACGTATGTATTTACAATATATCGTACTACTATGTCAAGAAAAAACCGGGAATCGGCCAATAAAACACAAAATATGTATTATTAGGTTTTGCCCGCGACTTCATCCGCGTCCGATCGCTACCAAACTTCACAGGATTACCCGCTGAACTGAAGATTGTCTGAAAATTTTATCAAAATCGGTTCAACGGTTTTGGAGTCCATAGGGAACATACATACATACATACGTTCTGTATATATATCCAAATTGACTGTATCGCCAAAACTATACACTTCGCCAACAAATAACTTAATCATCAAAATATGTTTTAAACGATATTTTTGGAGTCGACTTCAGTGCTCGCTGCGAATTCTCTTTTATGTCTTCTATCGACTGAAAACGGGGTGCCTCGAAGTGGTAATTTGAGATTTTGAAAGAGAAAAAAGTAACTTACTGTCTCACCTTCTCGCAAGGATTCTTAGTGCACGACACCCCGATAATAAAAAAAAACTGTCATCATCACCTTCACTTTTGATTGAAGACGTTGATGGCCGACCAGAGTCTCTTGAATGCACTGTACCACTCATACACACCTGTTTGTGTACAACACAAATAATTTTTTTTTAAATATATAATATTATTCATATTTTTTTTCAGTTATACACAAGTTACTCATCATCATATTACAAAACGCTGATGGAGAGATTGTAAAAATACCAACACTTCCTAAAATATTGTTAATCAGTGCCAGATAGTATTTGATAATGAAAACGCGAAATAGCTATATTGTACCACAAGCCAACAAAAAAGAGGCTCGGGTGCGACAGAAAACTGTTCATTATAATACAAATCCCCGTGAACTGAATATCACGACGAGGCATGAGTTCGGAGCTAATTAAGCGGAGCACGACACGAGAGCCGTGTCATGAGACCGAGATCATGACATCATGACTAGTATAGCAAATGAGGCCTATTAGTACACGCCACTGAAGATTCGCAAGGACGAGCTCTCATCTTGTTGTAGCACATTAGCTGTTATTAGTCACATTTTACGTATATAGTCTTACTGCCTTTGTTGCTGTTCTCTGCCTTCGCTGGATTTAATTTCAAAGAAGAATGAAACATTTTGAATTGCTAGAAAAGTAGAAGAGTTAGAAAAGCCTTTCTGTATATTTTTTTATAAATAAAATGTCTTGTTTTCAGCTGTTAAATTGATCTATATGTCTTCATTTGTATAAAAATATTTTATAATAAATATTTCTCTAAAATTGTGGTATTGTTATTCTAAAGTTGTTAGTGCTTACAAAAATTAATTATAGTTTAAATTATTTTAAACGATTTAATAACAATAACATTTATGTATATCTAACCCAATGTACAAATTTTAATTTAAAATTAAATTTAATATTATAGTTATTTATATTACAATATAAAAAATTTATTATTTACGCTATAGCTAGTAAATATCTCGATAACTTTCAAGGAACTCTCTTCACATATGTATATTTTAATCATATAGGATAATCCATAGGGGATCTTGTTTAATAACGCATTAAGCGCAACAAATTGACCATAAAACAGAATATATCCTAGACTAAACAACGTACAGTGATTGACATTCCTTTCTTAACACCTACACGCATTAATCTTACACAAGCCTGCATACAAATGGCCGTCTTATTTGTGTATTACGCCAGGTATGTAGATATTTATTGGTGTCCAGTACTATACAATACGGACACAAGAGACATTAAACTGACCATTTGCGTACATAAGCCGAACGGGACTCGGTAGACTATTGACACTCAATAAAATAAAAGGCGGCACTGTGAGGCAACCCTTCGTAAAACTTTTTCCCTCCACCATATGATGATACTTTAATATGCATAGAATCCATTTTATTTGTGGTTAACTCTGAGAAATGTCGTTTGTAGACATGTAACGTACACACGTAGAGGATTCGGACATTGACAATTTGGCGGCATTTGGAATCGTTTTTCCGTATTTCAGGTGGGGGGATGAATAATAAACGAGTTTAGGTGTTTTGGGTACGATTTATGAAGGGTGGCCAAGGGTTTTAATCTTACAGAACGACCATAACAAGACATATGGGCAAATTACTGAATCCGTTATGAGGTAAGTGAAACGATTTAATGGCTGCTTGAATTTTAGCCGGGCGACCATTTTAATATTAGATCAGAAGAGTAGGATTAGCCGTTTGATAAGCTTTTGCTACGTTTTTCGAATGGATAAGTACCTTATTATCTTACGTTTGGCCTATTGAATTAATTAACATATTTAAATAAATGAAAACACTTTCAAATTCTATAATTGAGTACAAGTATTTTTTGTTACAAACAATTAATAAGATATGTTTATCTATAAGGAGATCATATTTGTTAACCTATTAGAATAGCGTACCTAGAATAAGTAAATCGCGTATGGACTGTCTTAATATTGAGCAAGATGCATGGAAGTAACATACACAGGGGAACATAATTTAAATACCACCGTTAAAACATAACAATTCAATGCAAACTATAGACCAAGGGTCGGCAACCTGCGGCTCGCGAGCCACACAGTACTTATATATGATAAATAGATATTTTTCTTATGAATAAATAGATTAGTTTTTTATCAAAAAACTTTATTTATGCAAGGCTCTTTAAAAACTTTGAAATTTTGTAAATTGTAATTGTTAAAACTTCCGACTCAAAAGGTTGCCGACCCCTGCTATAGACCATCCTCATATCCCTAAATTGTTCCTAACTCTTCTATTTGCTCTATAAACCATTCTTGTGGAATAAAAGGTGCCACTGTAACACCGTTGGTATTGCAATACCAGTGCATGGTTCATTGTTAAATATCACACATAATGGACCGTTTACTACCGTTTATAAGCAATTTTTATAAAATAACTGTGATAGTGGTACAGTTTTCGTTTGTTTCTTGTTTTAACAAAATACCTACATTTTGTCATTTTGTGTTAAAATTTTGTTTTCAAGTAACTGCAAAACTTCAGTAAAGATTTTGATTAAACAACCTTTATTTCTCAACATATCTCATCTTACGAGTATGCACTATAAATAACTGGCAACATTGCAGCATATTAACTAGCCATGATATTGGCTTCAATAACAAGATATCTTTTTTTATTATGGCATCACTTGCAGTCTCGATTAGTTATAAATATTCATATCAAACTATACAATAAAATTGAATCATGTTCGCGGGCGTTCCGTTTCTGCTAAAATAATGTTTTATGGTGACTGCTCCCACGCTGGCCGCGAATCAACAGCGTAGATTCCGTTTAAAGATGAATGGATTCACCGCTTTAAAATATATCGGACACTCCGACCGTCCAACACAAGGAAGTCTGCCGTAGAACACTTGACGGACGTTCATTGTTTCGACAGTATTCAGACGTATTATTTAAGGGTGTTTGTTTTTAAATTAAAATTGTGTTGACCTAGCGATTGATAATGTGGAAATGCTAAATCTGAGCATATCGTGTTCAACATACAAAAGGGGAGTTACTCCTAAATCCCGGGGTATGTTGAAGGCTGATTTTATACATACATAATTTAGCTTGTTGATAAAAAATATTAGAATAAATATTAACATAAAACCTTAATATTAAGTATATTAAGGTTTTATATACTTAATATTAATATTAACCTTTAGATTTTTGGTAAAAAATCTGGATTAGTCGTAAATCATAAATGAAGTATTATAAATAATATACAAAAGTAATGCAAACGTCGCGCATTAACCCAACATTCTTTCTATTATTAAAATCACTGTTTATATTAAATTTCTTTAAGTATCTATTAAATTCCACTAAGTTTCTCTAAAATTTTTACAACTATAACCTAAAAGACTATTAGTCCTTTGAGTTATTGTCCGAAAAATGAAATACAATTCAAGCCTATATACCTGCTTATGTTTTACGTAACACAATAGTATTTCAAAAACTGTTTTTCGTAAAATACATTCTTTAATATTAATAGCCACCTTAATGTAAGCTCTATCTTAGTCCACCTTTCTTGTTGAATACGTTGTAATAAATTTGTCAATCTAATAGAGACGGTTGTAACCTCTGCACCTGCACAAATCATGTGTCTTTGTTTAAGTCATATGAGTGGTCAAACAACTTCGTACTCGAACTTGATTAATTTCTAAACAATCCTCGACCAAGGGGGTATACAATATGCAACGTGTTTCTTGTATTGTTAGACTGCATACACACGAGCGTGAACGACCGCTGCGATAATGACGCATGACGTTTTAACGCGTAGGCGTCAACCGTTAAAAGCACTCTAGCCTCGTTAATGTGCATACATATTTCTACTTTAAATATTAATTTATTGCTATTACTTAAAATGTCAAAATAGCACCGCGATAAACAGATTTTTAAATTTACGGTTATATTTTTTGTGAAGTTATCTCACTTGGAGAGTTATTTTATAATTATTGCGGTCATAATCATTAATACCATTTTGATTCGTGTTATATAAATCTTAAATCATTATCATGCAAAATGAGATATTCTGCAAATGATGACCACACACTCTATTGTCGTTATTTTAAAATTAAACAGCTTTTAGGTATCAGTACCAGTCACGGAGAGGATAACCAATGGAGTAGAAGAGTTCCCGAATGGAGGCCATGAATTCGAAAGCGCAGCATGGAACGCCTGCGGCTAGGTGGACAGACGACGTGAAAGGCTTCACAGGAAGTAGCTGCGAAGGACAGAAGATCGTAACTCACTGTAATACGACAGCACATATGCTATTATTTCATGCCGCTAGACATGTTACCCAATTTAAGACTGCTAAAAGCAGCTTAAAATTAAACAGTTTGTAGTTGTCAGTAACCTAACTATGTTTTACCTCTTCCCCTATACTAATCTAGCGTTTCAGTGCACCTGGTCGTTGCTTTTATTAGAGGCGACGATATCTGCGAAATTTAGCGCTGTATCTGTAACACAGGTAGTTTATTAACTCGATAAACATATTGGATTCATTTTATTCTGGAAAAACTAGGTTCCTGTGGAACCTAGTGCAACGCGTAAAAACTGGAAAAACTAACTCAACGCGTACGAAGTCGCAGGCATAGCTAGTTTTAAAATAAAACCAGGTCACACGACATTACACATGAAACAAATAACAACATTAAATTGACAAATTTTGTGTGAATACAAAAATTACTATTGTCTGTTCTCAGCTTAAATTTTTAATCGGACGCATCCATCAAACAGCCCTTAATGAATTGTCGATTGGTTAGGGACCTTTAAGGGTGAGCTTCGATGAACATGATAGCGTTTCACATTTTTGAGACAATTAGTTCGCCGGGCGGAAACCGGAGACGGGTCGATGGAGAAGGGTTAGAAAATAAAAATGTTAAAATCCTATCGATGCTTGCTTGATACAACTAAGGTCGATCTTATTTACGGTTCATTTACACAAAATCTTTAGTGGCAAACAAATTTCATCAATACTAATAATAAATCTGTAAGGGTCGGTCATGGAGTAAGTTACTTTGTTTTAAGAGATATCGTGTTTATAGGCTCTATACATGATACTGAAACTAAATTGACGATTTTTAGAATTTTTTTCTGTATGTATGTATGTATGTTCATACATACATTAACTGATTTTCATGAAACTTGGTAGATAAACATTTGGACGTACGGGACACAGGATAGGCTACTTAATATTTTTCAACGCGGATGAAGTCGTGGGCACCAGCTAGTAAATAAATAAAATTAATGTATTGTTTTGGTTTTGGATTTTCAAAGTAGCGTAATGCGCTGCCTGAATGTATTGGGGCTACTCTGAATGAATGAAGAAAAACAATAGAGAAAGGAGGAATGTTCATCTCTTCTTTCTTTATTGCCTTTCCATTAGTCAAAACCGTGGCAAAATCCCTTGAATGGTTTAGAAGTAGTTAGTGGGCAAACGGGCAGAGGCGGACGACTATACATTTTATATAGACATTTACATTTTATATAAATGTAAACATGCTTTATGTAGATAGATATTAACTCTTTAAATCTTCATTGACGTTAAAAATATTCTTTTCTCGCCGAAAGTTTAGGTATCTTGAGTTTAAGTTATACAATTGATTCGATTTTTCATTAATTTAAGTATATAGGAATTATTATTCCTGATTGTCTCAATGAATCTTTGTGATTTCGAACTTTTGACTTTAAATCAAAATTACTTAAAATCATAGTTCACATGAACAGGATAATATTGTATACAATAATACCTATTATTTAAATTCCATGATTTAAACTGATTGATACAATGAATGAATAAAATCTTTTAATTCCGTTAGATTGAAAGCCTAACCCATTGAAGGATCGAATAATCAAATGAGTCAACACAAGGAAAAAACAATAGTACCTAACATAATATTCTTTACAATTTAGTCGAAGCTTTTATGATGATTGCTGCTAATTTTATTACACATAATAGCGACATGTAGTCGAGTATTTACATAGGAGCTATAAACATTTACAGTGTAAGTGCTGCAATTTAAAAAGTAAAAATTAATCAAGTTTTATAAAATTACCGTAAGACGTATGATGAAATATATTAGGTCATCAGCATTGTTAATTTTCAATTAACATTGTAGATAAGTTTACCTATATAAGTACTACAAGATATCTTGTAAGTTATGAATAGAAAATATTCGTTGTTCTTATGTGTAAAATTGTCGGTTAAAACATTGCCTAAAACATTATACTAAAAGACAATGGAAATTTTTAATTATATTTCAAAATACTAAAATATAAAGTAGAATATCTAAATAATATTTGTGTCGTGGTTATAAATATCTAAATACATCTATGTTGTAACATGAAAGTATCCTATGTATATTATTAATTAATCTCTGTGCAAAATTTTATCCAAGCCGATTTTGCGTAAAAGAGTACCAAACATCCATACATCGATCCTAACAAACTCTCGCATTTATAATTTTTTTTATGGTAAGGTCGACAGAGAGGCTGCCGATCCATTTGATGGTAGGTGGCTACCGTCGCCATAACACAAGCAACGCCACATGTGCTGTAAGTGCGCTGCCGACTACAATATGATTAAAGATAAGGGATTTGGAAGGATAGGGGGAAATGGGCTCTGGCAACCCTTTCTCACTCACCGAAACACAACAGCAAACGTACTATTAATCCACGGTGGTCTTCTGTAAGGCCACACCCCCTTACCGCCGCCTTCTTACTGCCTGCCGCCAGACGGGCTGCCCAAATGACTGCGAAACGCAGTGTCCCCTGCCACAATTAATAGGATTATTTTAATGATTTAATAGTATTTTTTACTTGTCGACTAATTATAAATGTTTATTTAAAATTTTATCGCTTCAAAACGTGAGCTGACAAACAGTATGCATTAGATAATACAGATAAAGTCGTGAGAAGGTTGTTTATCTGTAAACTATATTTAATTTCACAGCAGCATCTATAACGGACATTTAAGCTCTAAATGATGAATGAACCGCGCTGATCGTTATCAAATGTCATGTCCGTTAATATCGACTACTTCATTGTTGGATGCATCATTGTGATCTGTTAGTAATAGAAAAGATATAAATGATCAAAACTCTTTTCACACAAAAGGGAATGATGTATAGGTGTGTTGTCTTCCTGTAAAGAAGTTGGACAGAAGGAGATTGCTGTCAGAAACAATGCCTGCTTTAAAACTGAAGAAAAAAGTATAATATGTGCCCTGAAATCATCCATTTACTAACTGAGTTATCTACGTGCAGTGATATAACTCCTTGGGATCTCATTGTGTAATTTATTAATATAACAATAAATTGGAGTGAGTTCACACAACTTTTTTCAATATGTTAATAGGTGGTTACGAATGAATCAAACTTAAGACTTGGTCGACTCAACTGGCGACTCCAGAGCTGGCTATTACCTCGATCAGCAAACTCGTCTGGCAATACAACGAGCTAATGCAGTCAACATGTTTGAAACCCTGCCCTTAGGTCCCATAGGACTCCAGCTTAGTATGTTATACAATTTGTAAATAATTCTGTTATTTAATACAAATCTTAAGTTAACGTAAGATGTAACTATTATGTAACTTACGTAACTTATCTTCTATATATATAAAAATCTCGTGTCACGATGTATGTTCGCGATAAACTCTGAAACTACTGAACCGACTTTGATCAAATTTCATAAGTATCTGTTATTTGGTCCAACTTAAAAGATAGGATAGTTTATATCTCATTTTGTTTATTATTTTTTTGCAAATTATATAATATTATTAACATAGCGCCATCTGTTGATACTTATTCAATTCAGCAATTATTTGTTAAAATTATCTGTGAGTTCCATGACAATCTAACAGATGGCGGTGTAAGACAATCTAACAGATTGCACCCGTGCGAAGCCGGGAGCGGGCCACTAGTTACTTTATATAAGTTATTACATAGTTAATGTTTATTTTGTTATTTTACTTTTTTTTCATTACATTTTAGTTTATATTTTTTGACAGCAGCGTATGTATAAATTACAATTTCCTTATTTTCCCTGACAAAACATATTCCGGCGTTGAACGTTGATATATATTGTAGGTTAGACATAATTTAGTGCAATTATATCTAAAAAATTTAACTTCAATGAAATTGGACTTACACTTATCTACTTCTTTATTTTGCAGCCTTTTCCTACCACCAATATATTGTGTTCCTCTTTCAGTTTTTTGCTATATATCTAGGGTTTGTGTTGCCTGTCACATTCTGCTATACATATTTGTTTACGAATGAATTTTATTTTTTAACCAAGTACAAGAAAGCTTTATAAATCATAATATGTGGGTATGGCTAGTTTTAATGTCAATTCGTCGGACAAGATAAGTAATTACATCGCAGCAGTGCTCTTGACAAATGCGCTGTGAGATATGTACCGTAACTATTTGATTGGATCCGGTGTACGTCGTTCTTCCTTCGGAGTTCGGCGTCCAAATCTTAAATCACGAGTGACACAATTTGTTAACAATTGTTTGGAACAGATACCGAACGAACGTAGAACTGGTTTCTACCTTCAAAATTATAGCCCATACACGATCTGAAATCTTTTACTATAGAATGTACTAAGTAAGCTTGAAGATAAAAATACACACAAGATATGTAATGCGATTGGTGAGTAAGGGATTCCAGATGTAGACTTTAAGAGTCAAAACATAAGTAAAATTATAATAGATAAAAGTGAAACGAGAAACAAATTTAAACAAAGTAGTAATAAAAAACAAAACAACAATATTAGGTAAATAAAGACCCTGATTAAGTTAGGGGTACTGGACCATCCCCCCTTTTTTAATCCACCCTAGTAAATTGTCGAGATTAATTTTATATGTTTATTAACATAATGTTAAATTGTTAATATTTGTTACAAAATAAATGAGCCACGAGGGTGGTATAACCCCCCGGGGGAATAAAAAAGGGATTCCAGAGCCCTATTCCCCGTCCTATCACTAGCACCTATGGCGTTGTTTATACTAAATAGATGACAGTAGCCACCTACCATTAAGTGAACCATCAGCCGACCTTTACATAAAAAGCTAGACTTTTAAAGCTTTTAAAGTTATTATGTCAAAAAAAAAAACTTTTAAATTACCAAGAAATGCCAGTGAAGAATAAAAATTATCACAATTCGTTTATTGAGTGCGTCAGTCACGTGTTTGATTCAATTAATGCTTGTAAAGTGTTTGTAATGAACATTGTTGTGCCACTTTTTCGAAGTCAAATACACCGTTCCAATTTTCTGTAATTGTTTTAAATTGCGTCTATCAGGCACTTGTAGACAGCTAATGGCGGTGATTGTTTTTAAGTAGTTCACGCTTTTCGTGCACCGCGAAGACTGCTATCACACAAATGTTTTTTTTTTAAATGTAAATGTCATCGGACAGGCTGACAGTCCACATGATGATGGTATGTCGCTACCGTTGCCGATTAACAAAGCAACGCCACAGCCTACTGCATGCGGCAGCAGCAGGCGAAATGTCGCGGCGTCATGTCGCGGTGACATGTCGCAGCCTCATGTCGCTTTAGTCGCTTTTTGTTGTTTTAAAATATACGATACTACTAACAGTCTCAATCAACAAATCATCTCTGTATCGGATTACAATGATTGGCAGGGCAGACACGTCGCCTAGCTACGGAAGTAATTTTCATAGAAATATATAGAAACCAGTAGTGTCTCCTGTTGTTTTCTACTGCTGCTTCACTTGCTGTCTGCAGTCGGTTATGGAACCATGCCTATAAAATGCTAGAAAAGGAAAGGAAAGGAAAGAAAAGAAAATGGAAATGGGCTCCCTTACTCACTCACATAATTAATTGCTTAATTAATTCTATTGTCTTAATGTCGGGATTTGTTAATAATTCTGTTTTACGGAGACTATACATCATTATTGAAAATCATATTAGGTTATTCATGATACTGAAATGTCTCCTAATTATTCGTTGACTAAAATAATGATTCAAAATTACCAATTACTCAGTACCTACAGTAATTTTAATCAAAGCTATTTAAAAACATATTAATCATAATGATGTACAGTAAATTTTTTGGCATTACAAACAGTATTAATCTACATTACAACGGTGTAGGTAGACGCATGATTTATCGAATACACAATCGTAAGAGGCCGTCAAATACCATTATCATTACTTGATGGATGGCTAATTCTCAAACTATATCTGATGGCAGCCCGTATAAAGATGCGTGGGACAGTAAGCACAATACATCATTTGAAACCTCCTATATCGTAAGGGGATCGAACTTTTAGATCCAGGAAATAAAGAGTTTATTCAAAGGTCATTGGAAAACAATTTTTAAAGTACCCCACGATTTATGATACCCGAATTCGATAAGAAAAAGCTCTATTTAAACTTTCTAAACAAAATAATATATTTGTTTGTGCTTTATGAGTTTCTGGTATTATCATTTCTTTCTCTGCACTTTTACTTACGTCATCAGTATTCTATAGTTTTCCTTAGATTTTTCTTTACAAATAGGTACATGTAATGTATATTAATGAAATTAATAGAAGATTTCTTTTAAGAAATACATTCTTCTCTCACCCGTCGAACTCAATATCGATTTTTATCGCAGTCAGGCAGAATCAGAAGAACATTAGAGAGTGGACTGGGGCAGAAGAACTGATCCGAAGAACAAAAGACCAAGGGCTTTTCCAGGCTGATTGCTAACCTTCACTAGTTGGAGAGAAGAAGAAGAAGAAGAAAAGAATCAATTTAAAAATATTATAATATATTATATATTAATTCTATTTCATAAAATGTATTATTGCTCTTGTATCATTTAAACACATGAAAATAACGACATTTAAAAACAAATGGCAAATAATTCTTTAAGGCTTAGACGCAAAACAAACAAAAAGCTTCATACATTCGATAAATAATTAATATAGGTGTTAGTCTATTTTGAAGATCAGAACACTCTGTTTAAGTTGTAAAATTGAGATTATAAAAATTATACAACCTTCATTCATCATCCTGACACACGTAATACACACGCAAGTCTTATCTACTTTGATCCAAAGCATAGTACGGATAAAAAAGGGGGAACAAATAAATTAGTCATAGTCATTATCTTAGTGAAAACGAGAATTTTACTAAGCTTTTTTTTGTCTTCCAAAAATAATCTAACATTGTTTAAACTACAAAACATCTGTTATATCATTGGCACAAAGTAAAGAAATACGCATCTATCATCTGCATCATCTGTATGCCTTTCAATATGTCTGCGAAGTCAATATTGTTTTAAATATACGATTATAAACTCCGTGTAGCAACTTCGTTATGCAGTCTGACATGGCGGTCATAATTATTATTTAACATCACATTCATAACTCCGTCGACGCTAATGCTCAAACAAAAGATGGTACAAGCAAACAAATTTACCGAAATTGTTCACCGAACGGCGAATAAAAATTACGACCGGTTTCTCTTAGAACCCACTAAATATTGTTTCCAGTAGGTAACATATGTCCAATCAAATTCACAATGGACGGGACATTATATTTTTGAAGCTTCTGTTATCATTTTAAGACTTCCAATTAAGAATTGACAATGTAAAAAAAATGTTTAATTTGTATTTTGAAACCGGAACACATATTCCAAATAAGCCTTAACTAAATAAGGCTAAGTGGAATTGCTTATTTGAACGTATTAAAATATGGAGTAAGAAGTATGTGTTTTTATTTGTTTTGTTGTCTTTAAATGTATTAGTGTGTGTCATGTGTATGCAAATAAATGTTTTTCTTTTCTATTCTATTCTATTTTATTCTAAATAATTCCTTACTCCATATTTTTTAACGAGGACTAGAGAAATATTTTTTAAATAATAGAAACAGGGCACGCCGCACGACAGGAAAGTTTATCGTAGAATACCTAGGTGAACTAGGTGAATAGACTACAGAACACTTTTTACTTATTCGTTATGCTAAATGTTTTGCTAAGATAGGGGCCGGTTTAAAGTTTGAAATAAAATAGCTCTAACCTAACAGTTGTGACGATATTTAATCAAGGCTGGAATACGTTCTATTGAGATAATAGTTTAATTTTGATGTTATTTCAACGAAGCATTAAATAGAATTTATTTACAACGTGTAAACGAAATTTGTTTCTGGACCTAATTTTGCTTAAATAGTAGGTATAACTGCTGTTTGTGAGTTTGTGTTGGGCGTTTATCCCCGGGGCCTGCGCCCGAGTCGGCCCGAAGTCCATCCTCCAATATTTATGCCTCCATAAAATCCGAACACGCTTTGGACTTGAACGGTCACAAAACCGACAACCGAGTATTTGATTAAAAGGAATAATAAAACCATTTTTAGATTATAGAGTAAATATTAACAAGAATATTTATGTTGTTTATACAAATTGTTGTCTATGTTCGATATATTTATTGTTTATTTATAGATATACATACATATTTTAAAAAAAATATTTCGCTGTCAGTTTCTGTCTATTATTACGCTAACTTCTTCTAAACCAAACGGAATCCAAATATGCCACATGTAGTAGAAATGAAATTTTTGTGGGTGCCAAAATGTTACAGGAGCTGCTCCAATACTGTTAAAGTGGTAATAAAGACATAAAATGGCGGACTTATTCAATCAAAACCAAAGTACCTATAGTTTAAATATTATTATATTATGCATGCATAGGTTTTTATAGTAGGTAAGTTTAATGACAGACATTTTTCTTATTATGATAAACGCTAATCTTTTGTGTACTCATTATACTTACTCGGCTTACTATATTTATACTATTTAACGTTATTTTTACTAACTAGTATAAAATATTTTATATTAGTAGTAAATATCTAGTGATATTTTGTAAGGAGGAATTTTGAAGAAACTTTTAAAATAGACACACAGTTGTTACATAAAATTTTTAAAGATCCACGGACAAAGTCGTGGGCAAAAGGTACTTGTCAATATTATAAAATATTAGTTCATTATTATTAGTTTTCCGGTAATAAAGACGTCATTATATCCATCTAACGAAAGTATTACTAGGTAGCTAAAATATAAATAATCAAATGATAAAAAATATTAAAATTTATAAGGAAAAGCCTTATTGGTTACGATATCCTATATAGCTTTTATAATATATAGCTTCCTTAATAGAAAAAATATAAATATTCAAATGAAACTTCATAAATAAAATTCAAATTAATATTCATTTATAGTACAACAAATGAAAGCATTAATTTAAATCGGAGATTTCCGATCAATTTACTATATTGCCGAAGTTTATTCGATGTTTGACAACTTAATGATGTTTTCAGTGTCTAACGGACTTAATTAGATAGTGACTATGGCCCGGAGCCTTTTAAAATATTTTAATTTCAATGTACGCTGCGCCACCCACGTTAAAAATAGATTTTGCACTGACTACCTTCACAAAGTATTATTAAGCAGTATTTTTTATAGCAAACAGATGTCCCACATATCTGCAAGCTTAATCTGAAATCACTTATATTTATTTTATTGCATTGCAGTTCGGTGTGAAACAATTTATTCCTTTATTTCTAACTAGCTGGTGCCCACGACTTCGTCCGCATTGAAAAATATTAAGTAGCCTATCCTGTGTCCCGTACGTCCAAATGTTTATCTACCAAGTTTTATGAAAATCAGTTAATTCGTTTCAGAGTTATGGAGGAACATACATACATACAGAAAAAAATTCTAAAAATCGTCAATTTAGTTTCAGTATCATGTATAGAGCCTATAAACACAATATCTCTGAAAACAAAGTAACTTACTCCATGACCGACCCTTACAGATTTATTATTAGTATTGATGAATTACGCTTCATTTTTAATTGAAGTTTTTTAATAGTAATGTGTCAAAATCAACAGAACTTGATATATTTTGAGATATTGGATAAAGGTGTGTAAAATTGATATATTTTTTCTAGTTTTTTTTTTATTCATATACTTAAAGGTCAGATGGTAGTCGTCAGACCAGATGGTAGGTCGCTACCATCGCATATAACACAAGCAAAATTACGTGTGAATCAAGAACGCTACCGAGCATAGTAGGATTAAGGATAATGTGTAAGGAAAGATGAAAGAAAATGGGTTCTGGTATCCCTTACTCACCGAAACACAATCTCGATTTATAATTCTTATCATAGAGTGAACGCAGCAAATGAGATGTTACGCTTGTCTATGACACTAACTCTGTCTAGTAATAAACAAGAGTAAATAGCTGGATATAATAATTACAATATCCATATTATATATGTGAAAGTAACTGTCTGTCTGTCTGAACCGATCACATGAAAGGACACAGGTACACAGGAAAGGACATAATAGGGACATAAAAGGATATATTATGTCCTTTTATGTCCTTTATTATGTCCTTATATGAATGGTACCCTATATATAGGGTACCATTCATCCAGAAAAAAGTGGAGGTACTGTTTCCGAGGAATCATCGAAAATATAAAAAATTGTGGCGGCGCCACCGTTGTCACAGCAATAAATATGTCAGGCGTTATATTTCCTCAAGTATTTTCTCAGGTGTCATATTTTTTTTAATTTTCAAAGCGGACGAAGTCGCGAGCACCAGCTTGTTAAGAATATAGTAGACTGTATTGCGTCTGCTTAATGAAGTCTGTGTAACCTAATCTCCACGTCTCATGCCCAGGAATAGATATTAGGTTCATTCATATTACCAGCAAAAATGCAACTCACTGGTAATAATATTGACGTTTTACTAGAATTATCGGTTTGGAGATCAACAGCTATATTATGATAAGTCGCTGTGATAAAAAAGTAGTATCGGCATTCGAAACATTTCAAAGCCACCGATGAGGCGCGGATTCCCCTGTGACAGTCGGCTAGGGCTGTCAAAGCCTGCATAAAATAAAACGCAGAGGACAGATTAGCTGTCCACTTGTCGGCTACTGATGTCTCCCGTCGATAAAGTCTCGCTTAGATGAAGAATTAATTCGATAGGCACTGCGCTTAAATCACTTCTAATATAAATATGAAATGACATTTGAAAGGTTTTTGACGACTAATTTTTTTTTTATAAGAAACTGTGACTGACAATCTGAAGGTAGAACGATGGTAGGTGACTGCTTTTGCCTATAAACATAACACCAAGAGAAATCTTGGTAGAGAAATTCCTCTAGGTCCAAAGGTAAAGGACCTAGTGGAAAAAAGGTAAAGAACTAAGCGAACGACGAAGTCGTGGTTACGAAACATCCGGAATTGGTCTGGAATTGCCTTAGTCGAATAACTTCCAGTTGGCTTTTGACGGACACAGGCTCAAGGAATTGATAGTCTGGTCTCACCTTTATAATATTGAAAAGAAAGTAATAGTAACCATATTTTTAAATTTCCAATATCTTTACTTCATACACAATTATTGATAAACAATAACATTATTCTTAAGAATAAATGTATTGAGACGATAAGCATCAAACTAGTAATTCATTCAGTCACCTCAGTGGCACCTTGTGCATTGTTACTTATTTATTTTTGTTCATTACCTGCAACTTTATTGTCGCTTACGTGACACGAGTGCCTATAAATCGCAATAAAGACACTAACAGCAACGAACTCGTTTAATGAACTTGATATTTAAATTTAAACCGTAATAAGAGTAGACACTAAATTCCCTTAAGACAAATACGTTGTTTAAACTCTTAAGATCGACGAAGCCTGGTAGGGGGTTAAAAAAATAATTGAGTCTCCCATCTCCGGCCATATTTTACATTCAACTCCAGCGAAATTACGTCTTGTTATCGATAATTTAAAGGCCTTTTTATCATTATGATTCACATCGAATATGATTTCTTTGCTCATTCATTTCAGATCGATTATGGATCTTTTTACATGAATTAAATTCGTATATTCGTAAAAGAAACTATTTTAATGAAAATAACTTACGAATTGTTTTACACCAGTTAAATGAGTTTTTAATCGGGTCAATAAACGAAGTATTCGTTTCCATCTAAAATAATATAATTATTTATAATATAATATAAAATAATATAATCATTTAATAAATAATAACTACGTTTATGTATGATTCTCTTTTTTTTTAATTTGCTATATACATAGTGTAAAGGTTTGTTTTTCCGTAATAAAATAAAATACAAGAATAAAACTCCCCCATGTAAATGGAAATTGCTGATCCTGGTTTATTTTTAACTTTTTTTTTTTAGTTTTACGACCTAAGTATAACATTGTAGATTGCACTACTAATGTTCCAGGCGTATTAAAACTAAGAGAACAAATACCTACATTTGTTTTTATATTGTATATATTGGACATATGACATATTGTTATTTTTTTATGTGACAAGAACGCCTTGAATAAAAATTCTTTAGAGCAATTTATAACGACCTCTTAAAATTCAATTACTTATTGCGTAGCTCATCAACGTTGTCCATCTTAATATTTATTACTGGATGCTAATAACTATCATCAGAAGTACTCGGGCGAATCTCTACTAAGATTATGATTAATGCCACTATTTAGTTAACGGTAAACCACGAACCGGAGTTTAAACTTTAGCCTTTCTAATGCACGTAAACCAGAGTTTGGGAGCACAATAATGCGACGACAAATTTTAGAATTGTTTGACCTTATAAGTCAGTAACTAGATCAACTAGCTGCTATCGGACAACGGACAGTACGAAAGTTCTTGTTAACTGTTATCCACATTGCCTTCCTGCGTTCTTCTATACAGCTAAATTTGAAATGTAATATAAATATATTTAAATTCTTGGTTACTTTACATTTATTCCTTTTTTGGGCTAATTTAAATCCTACTAATATTATAATTGCGAAAGTTTGTGAGGGTGGATGCATAGTGTATAGATGTATGGCTTGATGTTTGTTACTCTTTCTACTAAACTAATGAACGTATTTGGATAAAATTTAACATAGATTAACATAGAGGATACTTTTTATCCTTGAAATTATATAACAAAGAAAACACAATTAATTTAATGGACATTCAATGATTTAGTTCAATCATCATTTCGATGATTCATTAAAGAATTTCCACAACAAAAACTGTAGGGATGAACAAAAAACACATTAAAGCGCTTAACCAGAAATAAAACGGTCTTTCTTTGACCATTGTATAGCAAAATACGTGCTAATTTAACCATGACAGAGTAATAATGGCAAGTAATGATTTCTTGGAACGACTAAAAGTAGATTGGTTATAGCTATCAAAGAAAATTTACCCATCTATTAACAAATACATTGTAGTAGATATTAGTAACAACTAATATCTACTACAATGTATTTGTGGAAGATAGATAAAATATATGAATAAATTGATTCTGATCATTACTTTCCAACAAATTTTAATAGGTACTTGTATTTTTTATTATTGCACTGGCGTTGAGACAGCTTTGCAACACAGCTAACCGAAAGTGTGTTCATTAGACGAACATATAATTGTTATATTATCGTTAGAACCAGGTTCAGTACATATTAAGGAATATATTTGAATTTATCTATTACAATATACTACTTTTATATAGGTTTTAAAAATTTAGCTTCAGTATGTTAATGTCCACAAAACTCGGAAACTACCCGATTAATTAATTTGAAATTTTTAATAAATTTTTTTTTTGGAAAAATATATAATTTTTTATTCCCAAATTCCTACAGCAACAAACAGAACAAAAAAAACGAGCCACAGCGAAGCATGGCCGGGTTCAGCTAGTATAGCGACAATTGTTCCATCATGTACTTGGGTTTAATAGGTATATCAAGTCTACTTATTCTACCAATGCAGTTAGTGGACTTGAACCCTCTTCTTGCATTTATTAGCGACAACAGGCGCCTGCCATCAAGAGGACTTGCCTACTTGACTGCTGCTTCGAAATCATTTGTAGACTGTGTGAAGGACCCTAAATTTTAAAAATAAAGTTCTATGGAAAATTTGTATTACCTTTTATCGTTTGAATGAAACTTCAAGAAGTTTCAAATGTTTATTTTCATCATTTAATACTCTACTTAAAAATCGCGTTTACATAGAACTGCCATAAAACTGGTGAGCATAGACTATAAACTGCATAAAACAGTACCTACAAATGCGGGTTTGCGTATCAATTAAGTACTCATCTGACTTTCATGTGTAATCTTCAAACAACGAACGTTTAAGCTTATTTTATGATTACTCTTCTGTCGATTCATATCTAAAAAGCAAACATAAAAGTACGATACTTAAGCAGGTAAGTTTATTTCGATTATATTTTTATTTTCTAAATGATACTTTAGCTGGTAAGTATTTCTGTACTCGGTAGTTATTTATACATTTTCTATTAGAAAATGGTTTCACGAATCATAGAAAACTTGAAAACTGTGAAAAGTTCATTTCCAAAGTTCCTCGCCGAGAATCGAACCCGCCCTGAGACGATAGGTCTGTACTTACCACACATCCAACAGGATCGTCAAGATAAGAATGTAATATATATTGTATATAAATCTTATCAAAAGTATTAATGTTATAAAGGAGAGCAAATCCATTAAACCGGTAAAGCGAGACAAAACTTTTTAACTGCATAAATCGAATCATACTTATTTTATTTTAAGGATAATGCCAGCCAGAGGCAAAACTAGAACTTCGACGACACAGTAATAAGAAATAGCAGTAGTTCGTTTCTAGAGTTGCATGTAAAATTAATTAAATTAACATAATTGTTTGAACGTGATACCATTAACAATTTATCCAGTTAAATGATAACGCTCAACTAAATTACAGTTAGGTCAAATATAAACACTGAAATTAAATGGCCAAGAAAAGCCATGCGAATACGCTTTAAACATTAACTACTTGCAAAGATCTCTTTATACTTTTTAATATTATTTTAATAATAGCTCAAGGACACTCAACAAGCTATGGAGGGGGCTACGCTCGAGGTTACACTTCGAGACCGAATCAGAAATGAGGAGAACCGTAGACGTACGAAAGTTACCGAAACAAGCCGGCGCGGCGGGTCAGTAAGTTGTAGTGAGCAACAACAAATAGTATGGAGAACCGACGACCGCTGGAGCCAGAAGATTCTCGAGTGGAGGCCACGGACTGGAAAATTATAGGCGAAACCTATGGCCTGCAGTGGACGTCCTGCGGCTTGAGATGATGACTACTTTAATAAGGAAAAGCAGAGGCCACTATCTTTGATAGAACGACGTTTGTCTGGTCAGCTAGTAGTTCATAAAATATAATCAGTGTTATGCAAATATGCAAAAATGATAAAAGCTATAAATATATTGTATTAATTTTAAATTTATTGAATTTTTTTATACTAGTAACTACCTACTGTTTTTTAGTAAACTCTGTTACAGTGAAGAGCAAAAAACGTGACCGAGTTTTTGTTCTCTTATTTCTCAAAGTCAGAGGCGTAACCCGGAGGACGTCGATTGTCGCACGATCACTTCCCGCGGGATTCCGTCTCGTACCGCTCGCTGGACCGTTCATACGTTTAATTGGTCTCAATGCTCGAGACGAATCAACTCGACACAGAGTTAGTTTTTTACTTTTCTGACTCACAAGTCTGGGAGCGCATTCATTCGACTTATGGAAAATATCCACAACAAAACTTTTAGATAACTAGATTTAGTCCCTGAATTATGGAACTTTATTAAGACGTTGTGTTCATTTTAAATATGAACACAATGTCTTAATAAAGTTCTGTAAGGGTTCTTCTGATGGTCACCATGGTCTTCTGTAAGGGGGTGGTATTACTGCCGCCAGATGGCCAGGTATTACTGCGAAATGCATCGTGTCTACTTTAAGAGACTTTTTCAAGCTTTAGTTCTTATACTAATGCATTCGCAACAAATCTCTTCCCAGCTCATTCAGTGTCACGCTGTGAATTTAACTTGGTTAATGAATTAATGAAAGGTTTTTCTGTTCCATAATATATTTACATTTATAAATATATCTCATTTATTTTTTATCTTGCCGGATTTTGATAACCAAACCTAGTATATAGTCATACACACAATTTTCCATTGCTGCCATATAACAAAAAAATTGCCTGCTGAGATTTTTTTTCCTGTGTAAATTTATTACCCTGCGAACAAGTTTAGATGCTTAGATATCTTTTGCCTAGCGCTCGATCGTATCAGTGTAAGGGACCGTATTCAGGGAATAATATAAACACCTAAGCGGTTCCCACACCCAAGATATTCTCAACTGAAATCTAGACATATAAATGCAAAATATTTGACCAAATACTTTACTGAGAAATACAAAAAAATGTCTCAAGATATACCGACGTGGCAAAAGTTGTTAATTGAATTCCCTGTTTGCGGACAGTCACATTCCTTCATAAAGTACTACAATTATCTTCATGTACTACATAAAGCAACATTTAATCATGTTTAACCGGTCTTATTATGTCTATAAGTTGATTGGCTGTCGTCTAGACATCCGATTACTCCCTACAATTTTGTTCTGCCCACTAAAGCTGCCATTGCTGCATATATTTAAACAAGGGAAATTTACTTGATACATTGAATAATTAGCATTACAGCAAATTAATTCGCTTGCAAACAAAAATCTGTCTCTTATATTTATTTAAGTTTAAAAAAATACAATTCAATTATCAATGTAAATATTTTTTTTTTAATTTGAGCATAATTTACTTCAATACAGACTTGTTATTGTAAGATCAGATTCTTACAAGAACACAAAGGACCACAAATACAGACATTAGTTTTCACAATTCTTATATGATCTTTTTCCAATTTGTTTCAAGACTGATTGTGTTTTAATACTTAGTAAGGTTTATTATTTTATTTCACCAACTTCGCACTTAAATTAGTTATAAAATTAAATACAACTTTGAGCTTCGTTAAATGTTCGAATTAAAAAAATATCCCTAAACTATGCTAAAGTTAGGCAAAAAATCTTTAAGTTTTCTTAAAAATCTTTTATAATGTTCCAATAAGTTTATAAAACGTTGTTATCTCATTGTTTATAACAGATTCTTAGTAAATATATTTTTAATACGTACCTACAAAAAATGAATAAATTATATGAACCTCTTTTAAGCAAATTCTATTTATTAAACAAGTCGATATATTGTTTTCTAAATTATTGCTATTTATTAAAATATTTAATTGGACGTGTATCACATATAACAAACTAATTTCAAATAATATTTTTTACTTCTAAACTAAAATATTAAAACGTAAAATCCCAATGTTTAAACCTTTGAATAAATTCAAAATTAATGTGTTGAACTATTATTCTCTTCTGGACAGAGATAAAAACTATTCCGTGTTTAAATGAAGTACATGCTCTAACTTTGTGCCCAATTCCACCCTTATCCATTTAAAACTAGGTTTACGTTTTATACTTTTTCTTGAATATTGAATTACATAGTTAGAGATTCACAACTATGTCGTCTAGTTCAATAAGTTTATATCACGCGTTACACAGTGTGAACACTCGTAAAATAAATCTCTCTCTGGACAGTTAAATGATGTTGTAAATTGACGCGATAAATTGACAGTGCGACTAAAAACAAAAGCGAAAAAGGATTAATCGAATGATTGTCTGCCAATAGCTTTATATAACGTGTGAGGAGCCCTTTCTCTCCGCGCGGCGGTGTGAAGTAGCCGAGGCATTTTAATGTGACAGGTGTACACATAACAGCACTTAATTTTGTCCTAATGCGTGCGTCGGAGCATAAGATTCTCGGCCTTTAGTTTGCTCCGTTTTTCTTTAGGGAGTATCTGTGTACAGAATCTCCGATGAGCCAGATAAGGCGAGTGTTTCTTTAAATATGCAAAGTGTAAACTTTGCGAGCGCTCTCTTCCGACAGGATGCTGAATAATTTTACACGCTCTTAATGCTTCGCGTGTCCTTTTAATCTGCGGTTCAATGCTGCAATGACACAGTTAGTTACCACTTTTAATTGCTATGCACATCAAAGAGCATGTGAAGCTCGTTTATTGAAAGGGAGTTTGTATCGATATTTTTGTATCCTTATCTGCGCCTTACCAACATAAATATATATTAATTGAAATTAAATAATTTGTCCAACTCTTAAGAGACTCTATTGAACTCATTTCCATTCAGTCGTCCTATAATGTAGACTATTTTATATTCAACTGTACTTATATAAACATATTTTTCACACAGTTATTATACGAAACAGAAACTATTTATTCTATGAATTAAACTAGAGGCTAACACCGGCTTGAATATGAATGACTAAAAAGACAAGTAGAGTTTAAATATCTTTTTTTTTTTTGACTAGATTTCGAAGTGTCTGCTTTTTCGTTATGCCGAAATCTATAAATACTTTACTACACTCAATAGAATTAGCGGGCGAAGCCGCGGGCATCAGTTATCTAGAAATAAAGATCCAACGCTTGGCAAAAATATAATGTCAGACGTCAATGTATGTCACATGTTACATTTTTCAAAGCGAACGAAACTGCGGGCACACAGCTAGCACTGAATAAAATTCCACAAGCTGCTGGATGTGAATAGAAACATTTTTGTACTATTTCTTAAAAGATAAAGCGTCGAATTTATCGTTAAATATACATTAAACAGTTAGAGAAAATCTGTAATGAAATTAAACGTAATTAAATGAGCTTAAATTATTGGTGTCTTTACAATAACTGTCCATTGTTCCCGTTAGCAGTAACAAAATCAATTGTGCTCACACTACATACATCTAAAGAATAAATTCACTAGGTAACTTTTATATACGTTCTACCTATAAAGACATGCACACACACAGTCGTCTGTCCAATGACAGTTAGTGTGACAGTGAAACACTGCCTTAACCTGTTCGTGGTGAAACGCACACTTGAAAAGCTTCCCTAACGAATGCGAGACGTTCTGTAGTCCACCTGTCTTTGTCAAGAAGCAGTGTAGTCCTCTCCACCTAACATAATTTAGCGCCCACGTTGACCGAGGCATTTTTCTAAAGACAATACAAGGCGAACCAATGGAATATTCAGAGTGCCCGAAGAATTCTCATTCTCGCACCAGCTAATGAATAGCTATCCTTCGAGCATTTTAACTATGGCCCACGGAATGGCATTCGTGTGTACAGGTTTCTTAAAAGGGCCCTCGATATGCGTCGGACCCTTTCCGCTTCGCTTAATTTATGGACAGACGGACGTCTTAGTTTTATTTTTATTAATTATATGCCGCATTTAGATTTCGCGCGTCCTCGGCTCATTTTGTTACGTTCTTTTACTATGTAGTTGCAATCGGTATCGTCTAGTGTTTAAACATATGCTAGCTTGTAAATTTACATATAAGTTTAAAAATATATATTTTTAATTTATTTCCAGAACATCTTAATAGTTAATTATTATCATTTTTAGGATTTCTCAGATATTATTTAAAAATCTAAATAAACTGAATACAGATAAAACAAATTTTAGTCTATTCATAAGAATAAGATGTTTCAGGGACTAATATTTACTCTTATTTACATTTATTTTATTTATTTTACACTTATTTTAGTAGCTTAACAGTAAAAAAGGAACAATTAAGAATGTACACATTTCATCGCCTATTAGGTACAACCCTGTTAGGGGTTGACTGTGGCATTGCTTGTGTTATAGGCGATAGTAGGCCGTTAAGGGTTACCGTTAAGTTGACCGTCTGCCTGTCTGACAACCTTACATAATGAAAATCTAAAAAAATATTTTTATGAAACAAAATTACGAATACGAACAAACCGTGGAAAGTATTTGCATGATACTTACCCCGCAAAGAGTTACTCGTATATCATGTCTCGTTTGATTTTTGCCAAGATACTCCGTTCCCGTGTGATAATATAACACTATAGTACTGTAAATATGTATAGAAGGCACAAACGAAGTCACAGGCTACGGATAGTTGTCTATATCATTGAGTTATAGTGATTAAAAAGCGGTAAGTCTTAGTGGTATCTAATCGTATCTAATTCGGACAATAACTCACGCCTCGTATCCAATAAAAAATTCATTGTTTCGTAATAGAAAACAATCGTAATAAGGTAATAAATTCCATATTAGTTACGCCCGTCTCGCTTACTTCGTTACCTGAATTAAACATACTAGATCCTACTTCAACTGCTTGCTGCTAATTTATATTCAAGATATGTGCGGCCAGCATTATGGTGAGTGCTTTGAATGTGTTTTTTTTTTAATTTCAAAGGGGCTTGACTTCACAGTCGCATCTATGCCTCGAATATTTTAATACTAATTAGTGTTTTGTGTACACCTAATTATTTTCTTTATTACACCTTTTACAATTTAGAAGATTTTGTAATGTGTATTACAAGAAGAATGTTTAAAGTTCAACATTCCCAACTGTCACGCTTCAGTTTTCGCCCGCGACTTCGTCCGCCCTTCTCTTACTTAGACGTTGATACATTTAATCAATTATATATATTACTAGCTGTTGCACGCGACTTCGCCCGCGTAAACGCGTATACGTGTACGCGTAAGATAGATTTCCTTAAAAGAGATTACTTAATGCCAACAGTTAATTTCATCTATTATACGAACATCTTTCAATTTATTAATAAACTCCAATTAATTAACAATTAATTAATTAAATAATGATTATTTTTTTAATGTATGCCAATTAACTCCTGGTAATTTTTAAAGTGAGTATCTCTTATTGAATACTGAAACTTTGTAAGTAATGATATTTTAATACAATAGAATCTGGACGGAACGTACGAAAACTTTTTCATAATCGTGAACCAGAATTTCAATGTGTGAACCCTTTGGCAGTTTGCTTTTCACAAAGAATGTATGTAGGTAGCTACTTCTGCACTGCTTTAGTAATATTTAAAAAAAATACAATAATAAATAAATTCTCATTTATTATCTCCAAAGAGATAAAAAAGGCTTCTCTTAAAGTCTTTTTAAAAGTATATATTGAAATGATTAAACACAATAAGCCTTAACGTTCGTGAACGCAATACGCAAACACAATGTAATCTCTCCAAAGAATATACTCAAGATGATTTATTAAACAAATTCACAATCGAAATTCGTCCTCTCTTAACGGTATGCCGTACAATCACCGCAAAATCTCACGCAGGTTAAAAATTATGTTCATTTTCATACCGGTTTTACTAAATCGATTCTCGGTTATTGATTTTTTTTTATTACATTTACATGAATATAAAAGTTTAAACGCACAGTAAAATTGTATTATATATCTAATTACAATAATTAATATAGGATATATATATATATAGATACAGTTAAAGTTTTTCAGACCAAATAAAAACTAAAGACAGAATTTTGTGGACAACATAAAGTGAAGCCTGTTTTATAAACTACATGTTTGTGCGTAGGCCGGTGTTACCATAATAATTTCATTTTTATTGAAAATATTGGTTTTCAAGTTTACTTGCGTTTGAAATGTGATTCCATCCTGCTTTTTATTTTTTGAAGACTGGTTTTCACACCCTTTCACTGCTGAATCCGGCATTTTCACTAGTAAATATTTATTAAGGAGAGGCGTAGTTTGATTGCATTTGTGTGCGTGTAACACGGCGAGACATAGTTTTACCGCTATTACTCTGCCGCCCACAGAGCTTATTTAATCTTTAGTTTTTATTTTATCTGAGTTAGGTATATGAAAATCTATCCACAATATTTGTGTGACAAGCAAGTGTTAATAATGTTTTTATTAATTGTTAAACATGTGGTAGTAATAAGTAGTAAGCCATGTTTTAGTTTATTTAATTTCCTATTGATATAATCCCCTCGTTTACATTACCATCAGCGTCGCTGATTTGATCAGCATTTCACAGCTTATCAAAAAATTTGCACAATTTTGCACATACACAATTTTCTTTTTTTAAGTAAGGGTTACGGTCTTCTTGGTGGTAGGTCTTCTGTCGCCTATAAAGCAAACAAAGCCACGTGTGCTCCAAGTATAAGGGTCTAGGAAGGGATGGAGAAATGTGATAGGAATACTTGTCACTCGAAATCTGCCGCAATCAGCCTTTAGTTGAAGACTGGTCTGACTGGTTTCATAACAAAAACACCCCCAATCAGCCTTTATTTGTTAGGTATACTGACTCAACTGCCCGATTAATTTACTTTAACACAATTTATGTAAAATATCCACATGACCAGTATATTAAGGTACATAATATGTATAGATGCAAACTCAAAACACGCCCACCGTTCTCTTTATACGTTCGAAACACTATTAAATATATTTTGTCATACAATTTTCTTGTCTACACTAACAGACTTGTATACAATAGAGTAAAAAAATCATATAAAGGCAGCCGGCGGCGGGTTAAAATATACAAGTAGGACTTGATGTTGTCAAGTGAGTTATTCAAATGAAGTTTTACACACGTTACTGTATTCGACCGTTGACATATTCGATAATTTATACGTGTACGGAATGGTATTCTCTTGTGCGGCTGCATTGAATTTCAAGTGTCTGAAAACTAAGTGGCAACGATGATCTTCGGACAAACTGCGGATAACATGGCATTGTTCCATTGAATTATAAGCAAATCTATTTACCTGGTGACTTTATAGGGTGAAGCTAAATCAAAAATGATTTAGGTTTTTTTAAGAGAGGCTTTTATATTTTAGCTACAAGTGCTTTTATGTTTCAAAAAATAACAATAATTAGGCAAAATGTGAATCATTAACAAATAAAATTATTTCGCCATCACCAGTTTTAAATGGCGATAAAATTAGCCATTTCTTGTAAGTCATTAGGTGGTTTGTTCAAGACATACCATAAAATTAGTAGCAAATGTTTGTGGATTGTCGCACTGTTAAGAAATAACAGCCATTGGCATAACCAATTTAGAATGCCCTCTTTAACTTTTTATATATTAGGGGTTAAAGTATGAAATTGCCGATTTGTACTGAAAAATAAAAATTCGTTTTTTTTTAATTTAACATATTTATTTAATCAAAATAATTACCATTATTATCTATACATTGCTGCCATCTAATAGGAAGCTCATTTATGCCTTTGCGATAGAACTCTGGTGATCTAGATTCGACAAACTGTGTGAAAGCATTTTGCACTGCCTCCTGAGAAGAAAACTTTTTATCACGCAGAAAATTGTCCAAATCACGAAAAAAATGGTAGTCCGTTGGAGCAAGGTCTGGCGAATACGGAGGGTGACGAATGGTTTCTAATTGCAGTTCCTGTAGAGTTAAAACGGTTTCTCGTGCTGTATGAGGTCTCGCGTTATCATGGAGCAATAATGGTGAAGATCGATTCATAAGTCGGGGCTGTTTCACTGCTAGTTTCGCTATCATTGTTCGGAGTTCGGCGCAGTAGACATCTGCCGTTATTCCTTGACCAGATCGGAGAAAGCTATAGTGAATAACACCACGCTGAGACCACCAAACAGTTACCATTACCTTTTTATTGGTAAGCTTTGCTTTAGGACACTGTTGCGGCGTTTGACCTGGGGTCAGCCATTGCATTTTCCGCTTACGATTATCGTAAAGAATCCATTTTTCATCACATGTCACAATTCGATCCAATATTCCTTCATTTCTGTATCGATTCAACAAGGCAACGCAAGTTTCAACACGCGTTTCTTTCTACAGATCAGTCAAATCATGAGGCACCCATTTTTCATATTTTTTTATTTTATTGATTTGACGCAAATGAGTCAATATTGTTGGTAAGGTAACGTTAAACCATGCCGCTAATTCCTGGGTAGTTTGGCTCGGATCGGCTTCCACCATCTCTTTCAAATCATTGTTATTTCCATCAAATCATCGAAGTTTCCATCACGAAAGCGTTTAAACCAAAATCGCACAGTGCGTTCATTAGCAGTCCCCTCTCCAAACGCAACATTAATATTGCGAGCTGTTTCTGCCGCGTTAGTTCCGCGTCGGAACTCGTATTCAAAAATCACACGAATTTTCGAAGTATCCATCTTTATTGTCTAAGCTGAATAAAAAAAACAACTGAAAGTTGATAATCGAATGTTGCACATTTTTTAAAAGAAGAACTACATAGGTACCGTATGAAAAAAGTTTCACTCAAAAATCTCAAACCATGAAGGTTCTGTCAATTCGAAGTACCTATTACAATAAAACGGCAATTTCATACTTTAACCCCTATTATTTAAATTGTCAAATTTCAAGACGGACAAGACCGTGGGACTAAGCTTATGAATTTTATTCCGAAAAAATATTTAAACAATATATTTGAAACATTGAAGCAAAATTGATATGTTCAATTTCAATCCCTGAGGACAAGAGGTTAATGTTTTGGGAAATAGCGCGATGACTAAAGGGTCATATGGTTTGATCTACAGTTAACCTTACCCTACAAAGGTACAAGGGAGTTGACCCTTATATTGGCTTTCGCCCTCAGCTCAATGTGAACGTTCCACAACACACGCCTCAGTAGTCTATTGTCTCTAACAATTTCATGGTGCTTTCTGCTTATTAAATTTGACTTGAGTTATCACTTTTAGTTCAGTAAAATGTATAAACGAATAACTGTTAAAATAAAAAAAAATAAAAAAATTGATTTCTCAATTTGTCTTTCTCGTAAATAAAATTAAATATTCATTGCGTTTTCTTATTTTGGTGCCAATCATTATTAAAAATTCTTGTGCTATTAAGATTGAATAGTATGATAAAGAGAACAGAATTGCTGTGAGAATATTATATAAAAATGTGGACCCAAATTCTAATTTGAAAACTCTACATCCGATTTATGTGAAATGTTTTAGTACCAGACTTTTGAGAGGTAAAACGAAAAACGTCCACTGTTTGTGAATAAAAAGATCAGACTTTTCAAGTAATTATCCTTTTAAAATAGTGACCAAAGCAGGGAAGTAAGGAATCAGAAGAAATCCTATCCAGAAGCAATAGATTCTCGTCGAGAAATGAATAAAGTAGGTACCATTATAGCATTTAGCATAATTATAATAAATACCATTTCTCAAGAAAGAAATGAATTGTAGTACCAAGAACCATGACGCATATTTCAAAAGATAACTTAGGACCTGCAGTTTTTAAATTCAGGTATTTACTAAACTAGTGAAGAACAAAACGAGTTATTAAGATAATTTAAATTAATAAGATAAAATCAATAAGTTCAGTTTTTAATATTATAGCTTAAAGAAGGCATTACCAAAAATTCCAAAGGTAATTTTAATAAGCAGAACGCCAAGCAATTTTAATTATTGCTTATGTAAAGGTCGCTGACACGTGCCGATAGGTGGCAATCATGGCCTATTTATGACTGAGAAAAGCAGTAGTAAGTCTCAAGAAAGCTTTGGAGAACCTTCTCAGTTAGTCGATAGAGCATCATAGAAAAAAAAAATGCGAACTATTACTGAAGCCAAATATTCTGATCACAACTATTTGTAATCGTGACAGCAGGCAATCTTTTACAGCCAAAAAAACCTACAGTTCCTACAAAGCTAGTTAAATCTGTTTCTGACTACTTTGTAACAGAACTGTCGACCCAAGTGTCTTTATGTGAACATCGTGGCACAAAACTAACTTGACGGCTCATTCAAAAGCTTACGAGCGATTATTGAAAGTGATTAGAGTTTTACTGTGAACGTTCACGAATCGTCAACTCAACTTTTCGTTCTCTTTCTGACGTCTCATTACCCGCCAAATGAAGCGGGCTAGGTACCAATTTTTTAATCGGACGCAAACTTCTACTTTCTACCGTTAACAGGTTGCTTGATTGTTAAAAAAATATATCATTTAGAATTAAAAATATTTTAACTTTATTATGTTATAATAAAGATATTTAAAACTTGCAATTTAATATAAATGTTTTTCATTAGAAGAATTTCTGCAATGTTACTAACAAGTAGGTAATTGGAAATAGTTAATTTCTAATTACTTAATACTAAGTATATTAATTATTTAACTTATATCCCACTTCATATTTTACTTATTCATTGTCTGCAAATTATTAAATAAAAATAGTTAATGAGATCATTGATAGGCTAATAATAGGTATTTACTGTAATAGCCTGTAATGTAAGCTGCAGCATCAAGGTCTGCGGGATACCCAGCTCCTTAGCAACTTGCAGCAAATATAGCGTATTTGGGGTCTATAGTAATTCGGGGGTTAGTTTATAATTTAGCTTGTTTCAAAGTTTATTTTATTATTAGTAGGTATACTTACTCGTATTTTTTATGTTCAGGTCGCCAATTAGGCTAACAGTGAACCAGGATTGGGATGACCGAAACACAACAGCATAATATGTCCAGTGTTGTTATTTCCCTACGTTTCCTCAATACATTCACAATTCGATTAACGTTTGGAGAATAAAGGAAATGTCTCAAGAATCGTTCAACATAAACGTCCGCTTATCTAAACCTACTGGTGCTGTTTGCTCTCTCCTCTAATTGGCTAATTGGCATACGAGAAGAGATAGATCAGTGGACGCGATCTCTTCCTCGTTGAGAGATAATCGATACAGTAAACTAATCAAACAGTAGTTTAACATATTAATAATTCTATAACTGACTTAAATGTATCAGTCAAAAATTATACGTTAATTATCTGACATGAGACATAAACAAAGAAATAAAACGTTATATCTTGCTAGCTTTTAGCTGCGACTTGAAAGTTAGTTTATTCAATCTCAATATTTATTGCTCGTATGTTTTTGTCAGGACCTCGATGTGGACTACAAAGACGCACTATAGCTTTGTAGTCATTTTCAATTCCATACGAGACCGGTCACTTGAACTATTCGGCTACTAAGCCAAAGTTGAGAAGTGACTTGGCCTATTCCACTTTAATCCATAAGAGAAGCTATCTTATGGATTATCGATTAAACCGTAGTCAAAAAATACGTTTTTTTAACATTAATTACTTCGTTTATTACCTATGTTTCAACATAGAGAAAAAATAATTCTTCCTTATTTACCTTTAAAATATAATTCTTCACTCCATTACTCAGATATAGTACTAAGACTGATCTCTTATAGTCATGTTCTAGAGTTAATTAAAATTTATTATGCCTTTTTATACAAAATCGCATACTGCTTACTCGATATTAGGGTAAATGTGAGCCCGCCTCTGCCACTGTCGCGTTGATGAAATGCCTGATCGATATCAACCGCCCATTGAAATGCTTCTTATAGAATTGAAATATTATAATGAGAGTTGTTTTCTAAATGCGTTAAGGTCATCACCGTGGCTGCTAGAAAATGGCGCGCAAAAAGCTCACCGCGTGTGGTCGGTTATGAGATTATAATGCCCTGATTGGGGCCAGACGTGTTTCTTACAAGTGTACCACGTCTGGGTGGCTTAACAGGAAAATTATGTATGAATAAATTAGTGTTATGAAAATGATCTCAATGCGTTTGATAGTGGCTTAGTAATGTTACCTACATTCAGATTGTTATCGTTATGATAACTATAAAATCCTACATTTATTTCGTTGAGAATAATGCAAGATTTAGATAGCAAAGGTCACGTTATTTAAAATGAAAAAACCAAAATTTAGTTACTTAAAATCGTCATATTTTACTCGTTACTCATATGTTACTCGTATATTACTGATGAGACATTTGGTTCGGACTGATTCAATCACAGCACAGTCAGCACAGTGAAACAGTTGGGTGAATATACAAAAATTGTGTAACTCAATGTCATCAGCCAATAGATACGAAGTATTATTATATTTTATTGATATTACATTTTATTTTATAACAATTAAAAGTCCTTTATTTGACCACCCAATTTTAGGTCTTCATTTTAAATACAAGTTAGTAAAAAAACACAATAAATGCTTAAAACGTCAGTCATTTAGCATGTCACAATCCCGAAAACCAGCAATCAAGTGACTGCCTATTAAACATTATCATCGACTTACGAAAACTTACTAATTCACTACAATCTGTGACGTACATAGTAATGTATACTACAACTTTCATAATTTAATATTCTCCACTTCATTTTTTAAAAAATAAGAAACTTTGTGTTTAGTTTCATTCGTCAGTCCGTTGTGTGTTGTTTAAATTTGAAATTCGCGCCAAATATCACCGACTCAAGGTCAAATCCCTATTTGAATTTTAAAGTTGGCAAAGAAGTTAGCTGCGGACCGCACCATTTGATAGCCGTCATTGCTGTACCAGTGCTAGAGTTGTGTTTACCTTGTATACACGTGCTGATCCAGTCAAAATTTCAGTCTTTTGGTGAGTCGTTATTTTTTTGTTAACCTGAAGTTTATTTTGATTTATACATAGTTAATTAACTATGATTTTTGAATATGTAGCTTGTTGATATTCGAAATTACCAAAAGAAACATTAGTTCTAATTATAAACTCAATTTTATGTCTTTTTCGTCAGTCCGTTGGCGTCAGTCCTTTGTCAGGTATTGCACTAAAAAGACTGACGTGTTTCCATTGACTGATGTTTTTTGTTTTAGAGCAGTTTTATCTTAATTGCTACCGTGTATAAGCATTTCTATTTCATATTTCAGTTTGAAACATCATGCGGCACGCTAAAAAAATTGACCAGAGAAGATATATAAAAAAAAAGAGAGAGGCCTAAAAGGCTTGCTTGGCCAGAATTAAAAGCGAGCCCATTAAAATAGCGGAATGCAAAGAAAAACAAAAAGAGCAAAAAAAGCTATTCAATTCTGCAATCAATCCTGAAATTTTGCAATATCTCACAATGTACTAAAAAAAGTGACTGGCCCGATTTGGAACAATATATTCATTAGATTAATTATTTAATTAATTAGATTAATTATTAATTACAAACAAAATAATAGTAAACAAAATGTCCTCAAAAGTTACCCAACTTTTGTATAATCACCCAGTTATTAAATTCGAACCATTTTTATAATTATTAAATTATTAATAATTATTCACATATTAACTGTTTTACCGCTGGCCTAAATATTGAGGCTTCTACTTTTTACTGTGAAAGCGTATGTATATATTAAATTCCTAAGCATTGTTCAGCGTGTATAGTAATTTTTTAAGTAGTTAAAAATAATTGTTTTTCAAGTTTTTTTAAGTAGGTAGTTTTTATTTATTTATTTATTTATTTTTCACAAATCTTGATAACCCCTCACGCGCCGAATAACCCCACCCCAACAGAGAATACATTTTTAAAGCCGCGCGCACATAAAAGGGAATACGGGAGTGATTCGAAAGTACGGAAATGTGTCCCATACATCAAGCGGGAAAATAGAAAAATAGGAACAAGATAAAATGTGAGTACATTGCCGTGAAATGTTACTACAATTTCGAAAAAGACAAATTGCTCTTTGACAGAACGAGCTTTTTATATGCATGTTGTAATTTTACTTTTTTGCTTGCAAGTTCGAAAGATTGATGCTCTTTGTAAAGCTCAACACGTTTTGCAACACTCCATAATGTTTTTGAATATATCTATTATTCTGAATTATGACAGGTGGTTTAGAAGAAATTAGTGGATGAAACGGCAAAGGCGGACAGTGACTTAATTTATAATATGTATAGATAGATATGATTAATTAACATTTCAATTCAACATAAATTTCAATACTAAAAGAAATAAAAAAATACATACATATAAATTGGTTATACAGGGTGTGGCCTGTAATAAGAGCAATAAATTTAAACGATGATTCTATAGAGTATACGCAGTTACCTTAATCTAATCATAAAGCTCCAAAGTGCTTATACTCAGATATAGCAATCCAAAGTTACAATACATAATCAATAAATTTTATGATCGCTAATTTGTCGATTATCAGTCGTTAGATCTTGGTACAGGGTACTGGGGCGAGAACGATCGTTAATGTCAATGTCAAGTGCTCCGACTGGACACATTATGTCTGTAGCAGTACATTGCTGGCTCGATTAATTTTGTTAGAAAATAACAGTAAATTTGTTTTTCATTTTAATTAATTGAAACCATTTGGAATTAATTACTGATTCGTTAAAAGGTCTATATTTTAATTTATTGCTCTTATTACAGGCCACACCCTGTAGATACATTTAAATTATACACTTTTCTTGCTTAAAAAGTAAAGAGCGTGTATTCGAAGCGTTATTTAGATAGTTTGAAAATAGAAGTGTATCAAATACCGCTGGAATACTTTTAGCGCCGTAGGTATTTCTGTCTCGTCTGGCAAATTGTAGTGGACAGTTCACTCAAGCGTGATTTACTTTCTCACTTTGTGTTCAATTTTAATCACGTTGTTTCTATGTCATCTGTTTAATGTTATGTACGTTTTTCCTGCTGTCTGATACTCGCCTATATCAAAAGTCTACAAATATATAAATAAATAAATGTCAGAAAAAACGTTTTTACAGTAAACAGGAGCCTTCGCTCTTCCATAAAAGCTAATAATCATTTTTTTTAAACAAGAAAAAAGAAAGAAAATTTATTTATGTAGAATAAATGCTTGCTTGTGGTGTGTGTGTGTTTTTATTGCATTACTATTAGTAAGTCTTCCACTTCGTCATAGTTTTTAGTTTTAAGTCAATCCGTGATAAGTTGTTTACATTTGAAGTACTGCGTCATTTGGGCAAATCTACAACCTTACACTAATATTTCAGAAAGTGAATTTATGGAATAGGTACTTGTGATCGATGGTACTTGTAATGTTTGCATTACCTAATGTCCTACCAAATCAAAGCGGTTACAACGATTAGGCAACTTCAAGCTTGATCATAAGGAGTATTACACAACCGACAATTAGATATACGATGTTGAACAATAGGTAATATTTCGCAGCTGAAGGTTGGTGAAAGTATAAAATTTAGTTATTGTATTATTCAATGACAAAAGTTCACTTAGTCTTATCACTCAAACATATAATCCCATCAGTACAGTAGGGCTAAACTATACTAAAAGCCTAAACAATAACAATTAACTTTGGAAAACATTAAAATTTAAATAAATTTGCATATTGAATATTTGCAAAAGCCTTCAAAATGGCCATATCGACGTCTCTACTTTGCACGAGTATTGATACATTTCAGAACTATAGTGTTGTCCTATAGAAGAAGATCGATAAAAATATATTTCTAGTATACCCTATAAAAAGGATTAGAAAGGAATTAATCCCTTACATCACAGCACACGTGCTGCTATTTTATGGTGGTCTTTTTTAAGAGAGTGGTTGCTGCCGCCAGCCGGACTGCCATATTTATGACTGCGGAACACAGTATGACTTCCACTTATTCTTACGTAATGTGTTTTAGCAATATCTTAACAACATTTATACAGTTACAATTAGTGATAAAGAGAATTCATTTAATAAAATATATCAATGTGTTTGTATATGTACATAAAATTTGTACATATAAACAGTAACATACATATAATAATTAGACAACTTTATTACTAATCATTTTAACAACGAAATTGTTAAAAAGTTCAACTTTATTTTGTGTGCTTTTACTCCATTTTCATTCTTCCATACATCTCTACTCAAACAGGAAAATATGAGGAATGTTAAACCAACTGGACATTAATGCTACCGTTTAAATTTAGATTTTAGTTTTGTTATGTTAAAGTTTAGAAAATAGTTCCATGTGAAATGCATCCTGATAAAACAGCGGGTTGCGGTCGGTATGTTTCCGTTTCCTACGGCAGCTGACCGCGGTGTTCCGTTCGCCGTCCTACACTTGGTATTGATGTTACGCCAACGTCCACATTAGGTTCAATGTATTCAATTTAAATTCAAAAATGTAAAAAGGAATTTTATTTTCAACTTAAGTTAACAAAAGTCTTGTCCTAAAATACAAAAAACATTAGTGTCCAGCTTGACATCCTGTACACTGTAAAGTCTACTGCAAAGGAAAGATATGGAAACATAATCTTTATACATTAAAATGTTCGTTAAAGCTAATCTTCGTAACAACCCTGTTCCAATAATATTTTGTGAATGAGTTTGTACATAATTCTATTAAGTATATATTACTTAATAATATATATCTTTGTAAGAAGATTTCCAAATGAGCAAATATTTGTCTGCAATAAACAACAGTTTCGCAGACGTTATATGCATAAATATGTTCCCTATATTACTCTTAACTTATGCTTAATAAAATTCATATAAAAGGTGAGTTTTGCATCTTTGATCTTGCGTACCTCCTCGAACACATCCCACAGAGATGTTATCCTTTGCAATTAATACGTAATATTCGATCGTTCCGCAAAATATGAACGATAAAACATGCAAATAATTGGACTAATAACAATAAAATAAAGATAAAAGCGGTTCAAATTTATTTCATATTTGTTTGCAATCTCCATTTTCATAAATGTTAACATTTTTAATATTCAGATAAATTTTATTGCCAACGAAATTATTTATAAGAAATGAAGAAGCTATGTTAACAGATATTTACAGATCGTCACCAATTTTTTATTACTGAAATGAATCATTTGTTTTACATCATAGAATAGCAATATGATTAACCCTAACTTAATATTACGAGTATACTTAATACTTAATCCTAACTTAATATAACAAAAGTAAGTTTGTTTGTTACGTTTTTACGCCTTAACTACTCAACTATTCACATGAAACGTTGTCAGAGGTATAGAAAAAGAGAAATGGTACCTTTCATCTAGAAAAAAGTACTGTTCCGAAGAACGATAGAACGCCTACGATGTCGCGAGCAAAATGTTCAGAAGGATTCAAAAGAAGAACCTTCTGGCGCCAGCGGCCATTGCCTCTCCATACTTTCGTTCGTCTACGGATTTCCTCATTCTTAATTCGATCTCGCAGTGTAAGCCCGAGCGTAGCGTAAGTCTCCATAGCTCGTAGAACGACGTTTAGCTTTCTTGCGAGGCCCATTATAAGACACCACGTTTCAGCGTCTTATGTCAACACAGACAAGACACATTTGTCGAAAATTTTTGTTTCAAGGTATTCAATAAAATAAAAAGTGAGAATGACAAAGACGCATTTATATTTTAATACAACTTATTTTATTTTTCAACATATAGTCACCTTTTAAATTAATACATTTGATATATCTTTTTTCTAGACTTAAAATTCCCTTAGTAAAAAACTCTTTATCCTGAGCCTCTAAAAAACCGTGTAGTACTGCGGCGATTATTGCCTCATTGAAGACATTATTGCCTCATTGTCTTCAAATTTTTGGCCTCTGAGGTACTCTCTCAACCGCGGAAAAATATAAAAATCGCTAAGGGCGAGGTTCGGTGAATATGGAGGATGTTTCATAAGTTTAAAGCCAGCATCTTTAATGGCAGTATCGCAACGTTGGACTTGTGCGGGGGCGTTATCTTGCTGAAACAAAACAACTTTAATCAGTTTGCTACGCCGTTTCTCGGGTATTTCGTTGCGAAATTTTTTATTTGTCCTGCATATAATTCCTGCATATGGGATTGAGGTATTCGATCATTATCACCCCTGGGCTGTCCCAGAAAATGAGCCCATGACCTCACCGGCGGATGGAGTTGCCTTAAATTTTATATATATAAAAATATCACACGTGAGCGAAACCGGGAGCGAGGCCGCTAGTTATATAATATAACATTATTCGCCCGTTCAACCTATCCCTACTAAGTATCCCCACTGTTCGGAAATTCAAAAAAAAATATTTATGCAGTCGTATTGACACAAACGGCAAATGTATAATCTGATTGCATATCCTAAACGGGTTTAATTGGTCCTCATCTTTTACAATCAACTTTGCTGAAATGTACCTATATCATTCGTATGCAGTACACTTAATGTCAACAGCTGTCCACTCGATATTTATTTTATGAGTTTTGTTTTTAAAACAAGGGTCAGGATCAAATCGATGCTTTTATTGGCCTCTCCCAAACGCCCGACATGAAACATAAATCACTTGCTAATAACACAAAGAGGACAGTGTAAAAATTTTTTAAATGATTAAGAGCGGACGGGTTGTATCGAGATGTGTTAATTTATGCCTCTAATGAAAATAACTTTGTATTGAAACATTATAATCATTTTTTTACACTATTAAAGGTTAATATGTCATTAATAAATAACTTTCGCGTGATAAATTAACTCTTCTAATGAAAAACGTGATTAAATTTATAATTAGTTGTAAAAAACTGAATAAATATTTAATTTTTAAAATGAAGCATAGTAAAAAACATATAGAAAATGAATATGTTTATACAATGATGCTAATCTAATAATCAATGGTATTATTACAAGCCTTTAGCCTTGGCGCTATGACTCAGGGATCCCGGATTCGATTCCCAGCTGGGCCAACTTTGAAAATGAACTTTTTACACTTAGCTCTGGATTTGACATTAAAAAAGACTGAAAAAAAACTCAAGAATTTTCAATCTCAAATAAAAATATGTAGGTATTATTTATTTTTTATAAAAAAAATAGTATCATATTTCCCTGAAAACACATGAGACTATACACAACAGCATTTGTGCAACTATTTAAGGACGGTCTTCTGTAAGAATTACTACAACGTATAACTATTATTACCGTCTGACGGTTTGCCCATTTTATTCTTGCGTAACGCAGTGTGCCCTGCCACTTATTCAATTACAATTTTTTTTAAAACAGTTGCATTTAATGTCATCATTTTTAACATGTATCAGGCTTTAATAAATACATTATTTTTGTTACACAACTGCGATGACTTAAAGGGTGCGTAAAAACTTAAAATTGTGTGATGACGAGTTTTACTGTCATACGCATTCTACCTCTCACTTAGCGGATATACACGAACTGCAATAAAACCGTTGAAGGGGCAATCATCAAAACCGTGCGAAATTCGGACCACACCTCAACATATTTTTATAAAAGTTTCGATTGAGAAATCATTACATTTTATGATATTTTTATTACTTAACACCTAATAGCTAATATTGTAAGGTATGATTGGATTTTCTATAAAAATCTTCGGTTTATTAAATCTTAACCTGTCAAGATAAAGATTAAATTGAAACTGTTAGTTTTTTATACTTGCAATTATTACTTATATTGATTTACGTATTTATGTTTTTTTTTATTATAAAATACTAGCTTTTGTACGCGTCTGCCCATAAGTTAAGTTCTCAAATTATGGTCCCTTGTCCATTCAAGATGTTTTCCATATATTTTTGTATTTCAGAAAACGAATATAATATGCATGTTCAACACTGGTTCTTCAAAATAGGGTTAACTTTAGACGGTAAGACGGTAAGTGGCCCTAAAAAACCTTGCTCGCGCAACAAAACAGCACTGGTGCTAGTATTTCATGGCGGCCTTTTATTAGGGTGGTAACTAGTGCTAACTAAACGAACTGCCCGATTTATGGATTTATAGCAGAGGGCCTTGTTTCTCCAAAATTAGGTTACATTATTTAAAAAAAAATTACAATGTTTAATAATTGTTAAATCTTCCTTTTTTAAACCGTCCATTGACTCGTCGATGACAAATACTTGATTGACATTTATATTTATACTCTAACAAGGTGTTGTACCTGGAATACTATACGTTGCAAAGTTAATCCTCACGCCTGTCCAAGAGAAGATGCGAAAAAAGGAATTAAAAAAATATTTAATCCCAAGCATAGTGGACAAAAATTAATTCTTTTGTGGACACTGAATACGTACTTCAAATTAAGTTTCCGTCAAGCATTCCCATACGCACAAGAAAGAGAAAGTCCAACCTTATTTCACACGTCTTAAGGTTTATGTTTCCATGGCGAATTGTAACTCAAAGCGAGTGCGACATATTTATTTTACAAAATCCAATTTTCTGCTGACATTTCATCTGTCGACTTTAATCGTTCGATATTATTGCACTGTCTTCTCGGTTTCACGCTTATTCTTTAACTATCACCTTTAGTTTACATTTTCTGTTGAAATTGAAACGTGATATTGTAAATAAATATCTACTCTATGTAGGTATAAAGGTAAAGCAAGATATTTTCTTAGAACAGATTACCATGATTTGATAATTTTATTTACATCTTATTTTTTTTTTTTTGTGGAATTTAATTATATAGTAGCCACTCCAAGTGGGATACTCTTTATCGATAAAAAGATTCAAAACTGTTTTCTTTACAGAAAAAAGTCCCAAAAAACACCAAAATGAGAATAGAGGGAACATTGGTCTTTCCATATTTCTTTACGGCGCTGGGTCTTAGACGATATCTGGAGCGTAAGAAGATATTTATACGACTATGTGATGTGGTGCTGGAGATGGTTGTTGTGCAATCCATGGACGGCCAGGAGGACAAACATCTCTATCCTCAATCAGCAAGACAATCCGCCACCTAATATCATATAGCCCGCCGGCAACCGGATAATCTGGAGAAACTGGTGGTAATTGGAAGAGTGGATGGCAAGACATCAATTTCATTTCTGTTACTGCCATTACAGGCTTCACAGTTTTCGTCCTAGCAGCTCCCCAGCTGCTCCCTATCCCTATCCTCTGACAGTGACAAAAAAGTAATTTTTGAAATGAAAGCTTCTTTAGGCGCGTTGGGATAAAAATCAATGAACTCGCGACACTGTATGTAATGTAACCATTGATGTAGCTGATATTAATTTAAAATAATTTAAAAAAAGAACCATTTTTTAAATAGGAAAAAACCATTGAACTCGCGACCTGTTAAGTAATGTAATGTAATGTAATGTTTTTGTGAAGCTACGTTTTTACTTCTGGCGTGCAGTCCTACGACTGACATGTTTTTTTTTTTTGTGATAAAAGTTCACAGGCAATCTGATAAATGTTCGCTAAGACTCCCTGAATAGGTACCTAATTTACTCCTGCGCTTTTAGCATCTCATTCACACAGCGAAACACTTAGACAGACAGTTTATTATTCATAAATAAATACAAGGCATAATAAATAATATTTTGGCACATGCTTCATATACTATAATGTTATACTCAACAATATACAATGGACTTCAGTGTGACAATGTAACGGCATTTTATTTATAGTTGTATAAATCAGACAAAACTCTGAGCTCTCTGCGGAGCGATCGTATCACGATTCTACAACGAAGCGTAAGCATTTTTAGGAATGTACCAAAGCCGATTAAGTCAAAGTTAACGAGACTGTTGTGATTGTATAGCTGAAATAGTTAGAATTAATATTCAAATGCCTCAAAAATTATTCTTAGTACTTTATAGGCTATTAACCGTAGCACGGCAGTACATTCCGCCCAAATATACAACCAACAATGCTGGCGATGTTGAGAATTTTATGGCGCAACTCACGATAAAACTTGATACAAACTACTAAAACGGAACATGTAGAGTTAAAACTATTTTCGCAGTCGATTATGCTTCTGATTTATGAACCCTTAAACTTAACTACTCAAAACGGTTGTTACTTTTATTTGAACTTTGTAAACAATGAAATCTTGTTATAATTTTATTTCTGTATAAAAAAACATTGGTAGTCATTACTTTAAATGCTAGTTACCACCCAACCAGCAAAGTAGTCCAGTAAGAAATGCCCTTATTACTAAAAAGTTGTAAAAAAGCGTTATTAAAGTATCCGTTACAACCGTGTATTCTATAGTAGCGACTTATACAACATTTCAGTTTTATAAAATTAAACAGCATTTAGGCAACAATTATAGGTGTTGTAACCGTTTACATGAACACCTTAGACAACGACTCGTCTAAAGTCCTTTATAGGAACATCTTACACTGTTAACGGTTTAAACGTAACTGGTTCGTAGCAAATTTAAAACCTTAAAATGCATTCCTCGACACTGTTATAACACAATTATAGTAATAAACTGTGATGTGGGAGTCACAATAACACGGCTATGTCACTAACGAGCTGTAATGGCGCGAAAACCTGCCTGAGTAAACGTTTCCATCATTGTTATAGGACATGCATAAAACACAAAAAGTTATTCCGAAAACGTTCTTTCGGTTGCGATTTGGCTGGGTTCTGTCCAATCTCCATTTTCATATCCTATCTTTTCAAAATTTTCGATCTTTTAAGAAATATAATAAATGTAACCAGTGTGCTTTTGTGTTTCGGTAAGTGAATAAAGGTTGCCAGACAGAAGATTTGTATTTTTGTATTTTTGTTTTTAATGGATCGCTAAATGTGTTGTTAATCGCGATCAAAACATTTAGGCAGAACGGCTGTAGAAAGGCTATAGCAATTCGTCTATTTCTCTTTTCAAATATTCTTTGAAAACTGAGGAAGGTTCTTGTGAAGAAAAAATTTTTAAACTCTCCGTGCGCAACCGGGGGCGAGTAGCTAGTATATGATATATTTTATTTTCTGTGTTCCTAATTTAGCCTCTACTCAATTCGATGTGTGTCTATTTCTGTAACTTGACCGTGTGTACAAGAACCAATTTATTTCACGTCAGAACGCTCAATTCGTTTCACCAATCAAACCATATAGGTTCAGACACAGATCAACTACTAATAAATAATCACCGTCACGCTTCTAAAATCGATCACACCACACATCAAACGCATCCGTAACCAAAGCGTTGTCAATCACATCGACCGATTTGGAATTGTCACTTAGCTAAGTTTATGTCGCGTAATTGTATCTCCTAATCCATACGACCGGCTTCTTTTACAATTATAATCCTATTTTCAGACACAGTGTAAATAACAACTGTAGCACCTCGTATTAAAACATTTATTTTAATTCAATTCTGAATAGAATTACAAAATAAAGCATATTAATATCGTCGGCGCATTTTGTTAGATTATAATATATCGTTTTTGTAATATATCAAAATAATTTATATCTAGTGTGTAGCTATAATTAAAATAAAGTAGCGTCTGTATGTTACTCCGCCAACTTCTTTTAAAACCACTTTCTTTCTTCTTCTAAGATTTGTGTAAATACGTGCGAAGCCATGCGAAGCCGAATGGCGGGTCGCTATTGTATCCTGTATCTATATGTAATTCAATAAAATAAACGTCAATATTAATACATTCAAATGGTTGTTTCTTTTATTAAATTTGCATATCGCTGTTATTGGTCGTGTTCCTAAACGACTACTACAAGTTGCCCCACTGTCAGTCTACCTTCGTTTACATAAAAAATTTGGTGACTGTGATATAAGTTTCTCCGTGAAATTATCACTGATTAAGATTCAAATTAATATGTTATACATAGAAGAAAATGTATAACTTTTTATTATTTACCTATTAAATAATCCATATTAAAATTTAGAGGTTACTATAATAATAAGACATTATTCCCATTGCAGAACAACTTAACACTACTTATTTAAAAATACACTCTAAAATCTTATTTTCATATACTTTGATAGCGAATTAATTAATTAATTGTCGCGGTGTTTGTTGCCAAACTCCTCCGAAACGGCTGGACCGGTTTTGATGACATTTTGTGTGCTTATCGGGTAGGTCTGAGAATCGGCCAACATCTTTTTTCCATACCCCTAAGTGATATTTTTTAATGAGTGATATTTTTATATATTTAAGTGATAAAACAACGTTTGTCGGGTCAGCTAATATATATATTATATAAGTTTCAATACTGTTTTGTGTTCGTTCTGTGTTTGTCGACAATCAAAAGCTACTTATTGCTGTACCGTTTACAGGTCGGATTAAACTAAGAGGTTGTTATTTAGATGCCACACATAACATAACGTATATAGAATCAATAAGTGTTTATTTAAAGATAGCCCCTCGTACATTGGAGGCCAAGAAAACCAAAATTAAACAGTATTCAGCAAAAAATAAATTTTATTTCAACCAACGGATCCCCTGCTAGTTTCCAAGAACAGAATCGATATCTGACTGTAGGTAGTGAAGTAGTCGAAAAGCACCGTGTCTCCCCACAATTCAAAACTTTGGAACATGCCGTCGCAACCCATGTCGCATACAAATACAACGTAAAAATACAATAATGCATATTTGAAAGCGTAAATACAGTTATATGAGCGGGGTATCATGTCCCTATCAGTAATACATCCCGTAGGAAATGCGTGACGTGAATCGAGACTTTGTCACAGTAATGCCGAAGAAACAGTGAACATTATATTCAATGCTTTTAAAGTTCGAGTGAATAGGCATCTTCTGGGTGAGCTCGATGCTGGCCAATAACAAACCCCTCTCTAATTAAAAAAAAAATATTCAGAAATTCGAAACGTATAAATTTTCACAATTCAGTACAAAGTGGACAAAGTAGATGGACCGGCAATACCCGCATTTACACTACCAAGTGGTTTTTTTTTTTTCTTTTTATCAGAGGCAATAAACATAACTTTGGTATTGTATGTCAAACATAAACTGTGAAACTACGCCTAAGCTTCGTATATAAACTGAAAACGCATTTGTTGTGGTTAAATCTCGCTAGCGCAATTACTTCAAACACAACAAATTCCATTATATAAAACGATAATAAAAATATAAGAAAACAACGCTACTACCTTTTTAATTTCTTTTCAATCGTAATTTTTCTTCTTACTAAACATTAATACGCATGGTAGCCAGAGTTTACATACTGTTCACGAAATCTACTGACAGAGGTTTTAGATTCTCGGGAATATGGTGGCAGCGGTGAGATGTGTCGCGCATAATCTGTTTCAAACAATATTTTGTTGTCAATACTAGTGTACGTCTTCTAAACATTTTTTTTTTATTTTGTAAATAGAACATTTTTGTAACGGATGTTAAATATTTTGTGAAAGAAGTCGATTGTCTCTATATAAAATTATATACTTACCCATTATTTTAAATTAAAATTACTTACTCAATGAACCGTTGATCTTATAACTTGGGGTTTTTTTTCACCTTTATTTAGGTAATAATTGAATTAAGTTTTTATAGATGAGAGAGAGAGAGGGGGGGGGGGGAGAGAGATACATTTAATTTTATTTTATTAGGGAAAACAAACAAATACATCATATATATAGTAAATTAAAAAAAAAGAGAAACATACATAAATAAAGATAATAGTGCAAACAACAACATTTTCCACGAATTAGTGTATGTAGTATATAAATATATATTAATATAATGTAATATTGAGAATATCAAAATATAATATTAAAATTGCTTACTTATAGGTATAAAATACCTATTTTATAGACTAAATTCTATTAAATATGAAAAAAGGAAAATTACATGGTAAAAGGCACAAAAGAATACATATTATGTAACTCCATTAGTACTCACTATTGTATTACAGAAACAATCTTAAGTTCAAATTAAAATTTGAAGGTTGTCGGAAAAGGAAAGAAGGCTTCCTAGGGATATGAAGTTCATCTGTGTCTTCATTAAAAATTTCAATGAGTATTTAAAAGTATAAAATAAATATTAATCGAGGTGGCGAAAGAAGTTTACAATAATAATAATACATTTTTACTTGTGTTGAAATTTATTCAACAGTCCTAATTTTATTTTATTTTTTTAATATTATATTTCATTTGAAAATTAATAATTTTAATGTACTATTTGATATTTTTGAAAAATATCAATTGCAATATCGAAAGTAATCTGTTTTGTAGACAAATCTTTTGGTCAGCGGTATTCACCGCATTTTTAAGCGCAACCGTCATTTTTATTTATTAATGATTTATTAATAGATTTTATTTATTAATGATTATTAAGTTTGACAGACAGGTAGATGGTCCACTTAATGGGGTGGCTACTGTCGCTTATAACACAAGCAACGGAACGGAACGGAACAGCTGCAATTGCGCTGCCGACGATAGCAGGATTTAAGATAAGAGTTGGCATGGAATGGGAAAATGTGAAAGTTTGTAAGTATGGATGGATGCTTGTAACTCTTTTACACAAGAAACTACTGAATGAATTTTAACGAACCCTTATATACTTAATAGAATATTCATCCGAATAACACAAAGGCTGTAATACATAGGATGTTAAACAGCAATGTTAAATAATATTGACGTGTTATACCTACAACTAAATTTATGTAATATTACTCTCAATCTGGCATAGCTTAAGGGCCAAACTCCATCAGCGGAGATGTGTTGTTACACATCTAACACATTTCCGCTCCGCTCGTCTCGTCTCCGCTTTGGTGGAGTCCGGGCCTAAGACTGTTATTTTACTTACTTTCTACTAGACACTGTATAAGAGTGCTGCTACATTTGTATTTTTCATTACCCTCTTATTGATCACATGCAAATAAATTGTATTAAAAGCCATTAGCTAACGATTACCCTTTTACGGTTAACGTATGTAGTGCAATAAATAAGATCGCTGCACATCGAGCGAGGCATAATTACGTGAAATAATACAAATGAAAATTGCAACCGGGCACGTACTGTCGATGTCTCCTGGATTATTTATTACCGTTTTATCTTACAGCAACCGTCCGCGATAAAAGAAAAGAAATGTCAAGGGCCCGTGATCGCGATTATCATGTTGCGATCTCAGAAGCGCCCCTGGGTAGCCATTGTACGCACCTTGACGCTTCTAGTACTCAGCGAAATATCCTTTACGTGTTACCTTGAAGGACTTTTTAGGAAAAGTCCTCACTGAACAGCGATGTAAAGCGTGCCAGCAATAAAAGCGCGCATTAACAGGTAGATGGTACAGCGGCCTATAAAACAAATACGCATTGAAAAGAGTTAAGAGCTGCTCCCTCACAACATGCCATTGGCAGTCAGTCATTGACTGCGAAGAAAGGCCTGCTCGTATGCACTCTGGCTTCATGTTCTTTCTTGGGACAGCCAAGATCATTGTGTAGGGAATGTACCTTTAATTAGCACATGTAGAGCAAGATTATCAAGCGGCTACGTCAATTTCAGAGGACATCTGAATAATAACGATTTGAAGTATTCATGCGTTCTTCGTTTTGATCGAAAGAACATACTCGTAGTTACATTAATTATTTTTATTTGATTAACAATCCCTGTAAAATAAAACTAAATTTTTTTAGCGACTTTTTTCTGCGCCTCTTTTCTGTTGGTGGTAAAACATTTATTAAATTTATTGCTCATATTATATTTTTGCCATGCGTTGATTTTTTATTTTTAGTTTTATGATCCCTCTGGAACAGTACTACTTTTTGTAGATTAGGTACGCTATGTCTTTTTCTGTATCTGACAATGTGTATGTAAAATTCCAAATCTCATAATGGTCGGATGAGTAATTAAGGCGTGAAAACGTAACAAACAAACAAACTCACTATCAAATTTAAAATATTAGGATATCTCACAGGAATTTATTTTTTATTTTTTATTTCTTAGTGTTGCCAATAGTAGATACCAATCAATCAATCAATTATAGGCTTTAATTGCATTAAAATTTTTATGCAAAAGTCGTCTGATAAGCTAAGGGTTTACCTGGTTCAACAAGTAATTAAATAGATACATGGAGAGAGCTTTCGTACTGTTTGTTACTTCTAAAGAAATACTTATTTTATTTTATATTTCCTATTTTAGTACGAGTATTATTGTATTGTAGTATACGTTTCACAATCTAGTCACTATTTTAAAATTTATAATAATGAAGTAGGAAGGAACGCGTAAGAAAAAATTAATATCTCTAAACTAATAATGTCTACTTAGAAATAAAAGTGTTATAAAAGTCGGAATTCATGGGAGCGTGCCTTTTAAAGATCACGTTTATGAAATATGAAATCTTGGGTCTATCTGTGGAGTGTATCTCGTAGTTTATGTCTGTTACTGGGAAAAACTTTATACTTTGAGCGCAGTGTAGTGATGCTCACTCATCCAATGATTCACCTCTTCTTGCCTCTTTCACCGCTATGAATTCTTCTTGTACGCACATAGAAGCACACGCCGGATTTCACGAAAATTTCATTGGGCTTAATTTGCAAATATATAAGCTGATCTACAGCCAATATTACTTTAAAATATTGTCATTTAAATAAAACAGCGATTTGTCATGGTTTTCAACAATTACCTAATACTACATTTCAGGCGCTAGTAATGTTTCATTAATGATCGAAACTAGATTATGCGAAACCGAATATGTGATAACTTTTGAGAAATATCTTTTTGTTATATATTAATAAATTGGAAATATGTACAGAACGTATTGAATTAGCAAAAAAGTATTGTAACATTTTTGCGTTTGTCTTTAAGCATATAGACATATTAACATATTAAATCGCTTTACCACATGGTTCTTTTTTTTATCAAAAGTCATAACTTAATACAAAAATCAAAATGGTTTGACTAAATCACAAAAATAAATCACAATGTCTTGTAGTTGACACTATAACCTGTTCATCGACATACAACTCAGATGGCGCTCAACAAAATTAAAAGTTACTTTTGAGTTTTTAAAGACTATTTATAGCTGTATATTCTACAACTAGCAATTGGCACGTATTTTGTTAAAACTTTAAATAGAACAAGAAATACCTATTTATAGTATTAAAGTTTTTTTTATTATAAGCTCTAACAAGATGTGTAATAGCAGTCTGGCACTAATACTTACTTATCTAATAAAGCTTAAAAATGAAGTATACAATTAGATTTTGTAAAACAAAAAAGTAATTAAAGTATAAGGGAGCAAAAAATTGCCTTATCTCGGTATTGCGAGTTACTCGTTTGCCCCAAACGAACTATATTTTTATATTATTTTGAAGTGACCCATCACTAGTAGTAGCAGGTGCGCCGGAACGCTGTCACTAGCACCCACACGGTAGTAGTGGTGGGCTTTCGAAACAATTATCATTCCTGCTTGCGAAACATGCCTCGTCACTATCTGTCTAACCATCATCACGACTTGACTATTTACATATAATGACTATTCAACAATAAACGACCAAAATGCATTGCGACGTTTAATTTTTGTCTAAAACATGAATATTCAGAAAAAAAACCAGATAAGAGTAATAAAAATAGATAAACAGGAAATATAATGGGCATCCTGGTCAGAATTTACGTAGATTTTGTTTCAATACCATCTATTAGTATGGTATGATTACAGAAAATATCCAAAATAATATTAGGTACTGGAGACCGTTCCCGGCTTTTCCCGGCGACCAATTTTTTTTACATACAAACCTTCTCTGATTATCCCTCTATCCATAAGTGAAGACAATTAAAATCGGTCCAGCCGTTCTCGAATTTTAGCGAGACAAACGCACAGCATTTGATTTTTATATTAGATGATAATAGTCCAATGGGATCAACACTCGGCTGCCAAGATAAGCAGACGATTATTGTTTTTTGTTAATAACAATTGCAATTTTTATTGCCAGAAAAAAACCTGAAAAGGTCTTTCTCAAAATTGTATTCCGCGTCGAATGAGCTATCGCCCATATTTTTCGAAGACTTCTAGTTTTTGGAGGAAACACACTTCTTGTCTAGACTATAAGTTAAGCCTAAATATATACAGTACTATTTCAAAAACAAATTATGCATTATTCGTAATAAATCTAAATTAAGTTCGACAAAGATGTCATCCAAGGAAAACAATTTTTACTGTGCGAAAATAAAATAAAATAAAATAAATAATTTTAATTTTAAATATATAACTTAAGAAAATGGCTTACCACAGTGTGACCACAGACTACTGGCAGTATTATCTTGTTGAATTGCTAAAATAATCCTCTGGGACTGAGGAAGCTGGCAGCTTAGTATCCTAGGTTTCCAGTGTAAAATGAATGAATGCAGACATGCCACTTTTTTAAATCTCTTTGTAAGTATCAGTCAGCAGTGTCTTTTCGTAAAAGCTACACTTATCTAAGTATCAAAGCAAAGGTACATCATACTCTTGCGTTTTCTAATTTAAAAAATAGGAGGTAAATAAAAATTCGCCGTTTTAGTTATTAATTAATTAACATTCCGATTCCTTTTATTAAAATATAAATTACTGGTCGTCGTGTTTCGCAGAACAGTAGTCACACACATAGGAAACTCGTAAAGCGTTTGGTTTGTGAACGATTATCGAGATAGCATCACTCGTATTTTAACATACAAATCATTCTAAAAAGTAACAGTAGCCTCCATCATTATCAGATGAGAATAACGGGATAAATTATCATATTGTGAATTTGGCAAATCAACTCTAATATATATTTTTATGTACAGTTCGACAGGCAGGGTTTTTGTGTGTGTGCCCTGCCACTACTAACGACTAATCAAGTAGACTACTTCTATGTGACGGTCTACTCGATGGCGTTCTTCATCACGTTTATCCAAGTGTGCTGCCAATTTTAGTAGAATAAAGGATACGGAATTAGAAGTGGAAAAGGAAAAAAGGTTCTAGCAATTTTTACACACTCAGCAAAACACACACGCTATTATTTCACGGTTATCTTCTGTAATGGCCAGACGGGCTACCAAATTTATGACTGAGAAAAACAAGTGCTCTCTCTCTCTCTCTCTCTCTCTCTCAGTGCCTTCAATCCTGAAGGTTGGTCTCAATTCCTTGAACAGGTGCCTGTCAGAGCCAACAAGTACAGTTGGTTGACTAAGGCAATTCCAGTCCACTTCCGTATTAGTATTTTGCTAAGAACGTATCTGACTTCCACCACAAAACCAATGTCCCTGTCACTACAATGACAGAATGCTTAGAAAAAAAAATCAACATTATATGTAGGTTTTTTTATAAATCAAATCGTTCAATAAAAAAATATGTTTATGTTACTTAAGTCAATAGGTTTTACATAGTAATAAAGATTACTATTCATAATGTGTATTATACTTAAAGATTACTGTTCCGTATTGGCCTTAAATAGTAGTAAAAAGCAATTCTTATTCATAATCGAATGGTGTTCACGAACCTATTGATGTTAACGGTTTAGATATGAGCCGGCGTTCAATAGTTGTTTAAATGATCGCCTTCACCTTGATATTTCTGTAGTTACTGTTGGTGGATTTAAAATCAAAAAAGAAACAAACTGTCACTAACGGTAATCTCATTGTGAATTAAAATATACTGAGTGGTTCCTGAGAAGATACATAGGTATTTATAGTTTCAGACATTCCCATTCTGACCCATCTTCAATTGTACATTTCAAGGTATAGTAAATACTATTTCTGATTATATTACCAAAAATGATCTCTTATGTTCCGTTAAGCGAATATACGAGAATTTTATTCAGTGTAATAACATTTGTAATCAAATATTACAAAAACTTAAATTTGTGTTTTCAAATACAAAGTAATCTTGATGAATTACTTTCCGTACAACCCATATGTTTTAACTGTTCATAAACTACTTGTATATTGTATTTACACAGTTATAGCTGCACTTCTTGTTAAACGCATCATGCCCCATCAGTAATCCTCGTTAATTTTTTGTTACGAAAAGAGGGTTACCGGTTAATAACGGGCCGGTTAGAAATTACTCTTAAACACACCCAACTTTTCGTCATAGCCCCCGTACAAATTACTTCAAATCATGTGGATATAATTTTTTATGGGGAACGAGAGCAACATGTGGTAAATTGGAGTCCCTATAAAGAGGAACAAAATAAACAACATAATGATGCCCACACAGTATCTTATAGTAAAAAAAGGTTAATAACTATCCAAAGGTTGTGTCGCGCGCTCTACAAATTATCAGTACCGGGAAACTAGTTTACTTTGAGGAATTTGATAATTTTGGTTTAGGAATAAAAAAAAATAAAGGCGACAAAAGCAGACACCAAATTTTAATTAATAAAATTTAATATTAATCATTTAATTCAGATATTACATCCATATTAGCAGCTACAAAAATTATTATAATAAAATCTAATCTAATGTATAACAATAGGTACCATTTTAATTAGCACTTATTGCAAGCTTTTTAAATTATTGAACTTTTATGTAAAGGTTGCCAGAGAGGCTGTGATAATTCACTTGATGGTAGGTGGCTACCGTCGCCTATTAACTAAAGCAAAGAAAAAGATGCTGCATGTGAGCTGCCGGTCTCAGTAGGATAAATGATCGGATTGGGAAGGATAGGGATAAGTTGAGGTCTAAAGGCAAAGGGGATCTAGCATCCCTTTCTCACTTAGCTAAACACAACAGCACACATGCCGACGGTTACTGCCGCCAGAGGGTAAACGCCAATTTATAACTTTGAATCGCAGTGTGCCCTGTCACTATTTATTAACTAACCTTAGATTCCCCAGGGCCCATTACTTGGGCCCATGCTGTGGCATTGCTTGCTTTATAGGCGACAGTCAGCATGTCTGCCATATAATTTTAAAATAGTCTAGTATATGTTTGGATTGCAAATACAAATTACATGTTTAAATAAATCAATAGAAAGTATAAATTTTTCGCCTGATTAGTTGGTGCTCTATTTGGAGCATGCATTCACAACATTCCTTTTATAATTATCTGTAATGAATTTTTAGTATGCAATTTATTAATCATTAATAAAAATTACAAACACCACAATTGAACATAGTAGTTCAAAGCGATGAGTAAATAGCATTCTCGTACACGCAACAAGCGGAAGGATTATGCAACGCTGCTCTTGATTACGTCTCCAGAACGCTGGAGATTTATATAGAGTTACTGGAAAAGGTCTTCGGTCTTCGGTTTTCGGTAAAGTATGTATTCAATTTAAGTCTAAAACATATTTTGTTTTAGTTATTTACAAAATTAAACACCATTATAATTATAATTAATAGTAGATTAAATAGACCAATAGATTATCTTCATTCATTAAACTAGGGCTAATACGGCAAACTGCTTTACAATTTAATTAAAAATTTAATAAAAAATGTAAATTTAGGTTGACAGCATTTTAGAGTTAGGCAGCAGATTAGGCATTAATTTTAAGTTTGCAGCGCACCAGCACCCTGGTGTTGCTTGAGTCATTAGGTCAGCTTGTCTGCCGTCATTTAAAATATAAAATAATACTTGCTCCTAAGACTATGTAACAATAGATAATGTATTTCATAATACATAATCTATTGTAGCATTATTGTTAACGTTGGGTAAGAATAGTAGTCGAATCGAAAATTTGAAGAAATTAGCCAGTGGCGGATTTGTTTTTATACTTCTCATATATATTTGTATAGTAAATATAAACAAAATAAATATCTTTTTTTTATATAAAATATCTTCACAAATTCCGCACAGCACCATCTAGTTCCACATTAAGCAACTATAGGCTCGTATTATGGGTACCAAACAGTTGATTTACTACATAGAATACTTTTTTTTTGTAAATACGATACATACATATTATAGATACAAACATCCATGACCCGTGTACAAAGGTTAATTACATAAACATTTGCCCCTAGCGGGATTCGAACCCGCGACTGTTTGGTTATCAGCTAGGATTACTAACCACTAGACCAAACGTGTCGTCATAGTGTTAATACAAAATGTTCTTCTTAGAATCTCACAATCGAATCACATCTAGAAGCTCTAAGTTTGTATACCGAATAGATTTATAGAGCGCGGTCGTCCGCCGGATTAGCGAGCCTGTTATCACAATGTTGCAGTTCACCGAAACTCAACCGTGGTCGCAACTCCGACAACCACATCATAAGACAAGCTTCTATGAGATTTTAGTTTTAGTAACTGGGTCATAAAATATCAGTTAATAATTTTGCTTAATTTCTAAATTCATATGTACAACTCACCCGTTGTATGTCCATATAATAAAACATTATTTTGAACTACAAGGACCTTTAATCAATATTTTTAGCCTTGTAATAATATAAGGCTTTGTAAGGCCTTATATTTATTTTTTATGTAAGTATTTGTAAACTGTTACACGCTGTAAGGGTAGCAGTTAAATAAAATAGATCGAGGATTTTATTTTTCGTACTTTATATACAATTTCAAGATATTTCTTATCATAGTTTTCCTCTAAAAATCTCCATTCAAAACTGATGCTGAATAGTAAATGATTTTACTAGATACTTGTAGATTGATACACTTTATAAGATATTATCTTTTTCATCATGTGGTAACCTGGTCGTAACAATGAAAGTATAGATTTGTAAAGTATAGATTGTAAAAGTATAGATTTGGACTATTCATATCTCTACGAAATATACCATAGTATTTCGTGTTACGGTAGGTATATAAGCTCTAAACTAGAACCCCTGTCACGACAATGTTCATTATTGACTGTTCAGGATTGTAATGCTATTTCATTGTTTCACAATCCATTACCTACCATTGACTTTTACCTACTGTTTCGAAACTCTTTGGAAGTGTCGTTTAGACTAATTGTTGTGACTCATCGATTGCATAATATTTTGTTTCGATCTATAAATTAGTTAGAGACGATTGAAGCATTGTTTCTGAAGTAGAACTAAAGTTTAAAGCTAACGAGTGACTCAAGATTTTAGTATTTTTGTTTGAGTAATTTGATTCCTGAATTCACTAGTTTTGAAGTTCCCTGAAATTTCTGAAACGTGAATATTCTTGAATTAAAAATTGTAAATAAAAAACAATACATAAATTAAATGTTCACAAATAAGCACAGCGGTGCATTATAATGTCTGAACGCAGTGTTTGCCCCGCTTAAACATTTAATTTATTATTAAATCTTTAAACAATATAAAACACTAATTCTCGTTTTCACTAAGAGTTACCTAGAGGTAGGAGCTACCTAACTCTAGGTGTCTATTGGTGAAAGCGGGCATAAGAACACGAGACAAAACAAAACTTAACTACTCTGTAGCGTGCATGACCAAAATATTATTCTATAATCAAACGCTCGTGTCAACATTATTTTCTTTACACATATCGAACCGACAAAAAGGCACGTACGCCGCCGCTCTACATTTCAAACAAAATTACTAACAACAAACCAACAACGTCAATCATTTTCGACTAATGGCACTAGCCGATCTTATCAGCAGGAGCCATAAGCGCAGTTGTCAGCGAGACGAGCCACAAAAAGGCTCATTGAAAAATTATGAATCTGAAGCGGTAGCGACGTCGACCGGCAAACAAATGATGCGACTTGAACTCGCAACTCTGAGCTAGTGATGGGCCGTACATTGAACATACGAGTATAAAAAAAGGAAAGATAATTCTTTATGGAGGACGACAAACATTCTAATCTAGATGGTGGTGCAGTTGTAATAGAGTTTCAACAGTTAGCAAAGGCTATACTGGAGCCATCTATTGATAAGTTTACATTAAAGTAAATTATTATTAAAATAACAGTAAAGACATAATGTTATTCAAAGTGCGCCTTACCTGGATGTGGATAATTTACATTATTATTGGCGTTATTTATTGGACACAGTATATTAATGTGATATTTTTTATTATTAAAAAACCAACCGAATTAGAATGGAAATGTTGTCATTTTCAAATATGCAATGAAAAGTCCCACAGGAACCTAAATTTTTCCAGGATAAAAGTATTCTACATGTTAATCCATGTAGTAAACTGTGTGCCAAATTTCATTAAAAATCCGTTCAGCCGATCCGATCAGAAAACACGCAAAAGTCACTACAACTGCTCCGTGTTCTAGTTTATTTATGTACCACTTCCTTACTTGTTATTCGAACAGTTAGATAGCAAGATATTAATCATTTTCCACTGACGCGATCCGTTCAAGTGTTTTGAGGGCTATTATCTAAAACACTTTAGTGAGCAGACTGACTATAGTTTCGCCACGCGATGTTACAAACAGAGCTATTGTTAAGAAATTATCGACTGTGCATCCCATATCTTTGCAATACCTTAAGCGGTCACCGAGTGTTGAAAGATCAAACGCCACGCAAAGATTTCGAGCCGAAGAAAATTGGATAATAGGCACATAACCAATTTAAGCACTTGCTATTTTCCCACAATTCATATACTAACTCCTCAATTGATTGTTGAATTAATCAAAAGCGTGTAAGTAAACACAACGGGTATTCTGTGTACAGTTAACGGAAACCACAATACTCATGATAAATTGAGAGATTTTTTTTTGACACACTTCATATAAAAGTATTATGGATGTTGTAAAAAAATCATTAGTTTCTATTGAATCGATTTGATTGACAGTTGGCCAATCATCACAATTTGTATGCGCAAAGAAATGTATAGACTCAAATAAGTCAGTGAGTGCATGTACTTATGCATGTGGTGTGGCTTTTTTATATATAATACAGAATCAAACAGAAGGCACATTATATTTTAGCTAAATTATGTAAATGCATAGTTTTCAACACATGAAATAATACGTAATCTATACTAAAATGTTATAAAGAGAAAAGATTTGTATGTTTCTATTTTTGTTTGTAATGAATAAACTCAAAAACTACTGGATAGAATTTATAAATTCTTTCACCTATAGAAAGCTACATTATTAGCGATTAACATAGGCTGTATTTTATAAAGTTACGCGGATGCTGTTGCACGCGCGCTAGTTTGAAATAAGAATAAGTGATAAATAAAATAAAGTTTATTTATAAGTTGAATTGGTAATGAACTTATTATACATGAACCTTTGTAAAAATACTCTTAAGATTAATTTCTGATTTGCATTTTTTTTTATTCGCGCTGGCAGTTACTGTTTTATTCTATATTCTGTGTGTATTTTCTATGCAGTCCCAAAATTATGAGGAAAAAAATATTTTTAATCTTACTAGATAATTCTTGTTTATTTGAATATAAATTCACTCTTCGTGTCAATACAACTATTGGTTTGATACCAATGCAATCAGAAATTGCAAATGACGATATTATAAAGACTCATAACTAGTTATTGTTACTTACCGGTTATGATACAAACTAGGTCAACGACTTCTAAAAATTCACAGTGATATGTGTATCTCAAAAATAAACCATGTCCTTGTGTAAACTTGCTAATGAATCGTTAAAAAAATCTTGTCATGACAAAAAAAAACACAATGTCCCATAGAGGAAGTGATAAGATTTGGTTGTCGGTGCGTCGAACCCAAAAACTAATTTGTTAGACTATCTTATCGCGATGATGCACCGAACAATATCCTTATCAGAGAACTTGTGAAGTGCTTACACGTTTTATTATATCTTGAAAAACAATTGAAGCGTAATTTTTACTTGCTGAAAACAGATAGGATAATACTTTATTCCTTTACATCTACTTCTAACTATTTATATCAATAAAAATCAATGCAAGTATTATCCTTTATGGACTCCAAAACCGATTTTAATTCGGTCTTCACTTTTGGACAAAGATATGAACGAGGAAGGTTTGTGTATATAAAAATTGTGTCCTTGGTGAAGTGAAGCAGGGAGCTGGTCACTAGTCTTTATATAAAAAAATCAATGTTACCTCTGTTTTCACTTATGGAATGAAGGATGAACGAGGAAGCTTTGTATATATAAAAAATGCACCCCGGGCGAAGCCGGGAACGGCTAAAACTAGTAAAACAATAATAACTGTCAGTGTTCAATTCAATCAGTGTGATTTTATCCTGGAAAAAATGTTAGGTTCCCTAGGGATCCTCCAAAAGTATGGAAAATTCGGCGCCACTGTCGTCAATAACACTATCGTCAGCAGTGGCGGCGCCACCGTCGTCACAGCGATAAAGATACCAGGCGTTATAACTCATATTAAATATTACAAATTTTTCAACGCATACGAAGTCGTGGGCACAGTTAATGATTTATAAATAAAGGTAACATATTACATGAAATATGAAATACTATTTATTACTGTAACATTTTCTGCCCTAGAAAATTGGAGGTCGATAAAATGCAATCATTTCACCGAAACTAAAAATTCAATCAATTTAAGTACGTTCAAACATGAAATGCTCTGAAGACTTGATACAATATAGCGAGATACGTTACGTAGCTCTAAGCCTGAGGGAACAGGATTCTCTTGAGCGTAATATCGCGCTTCAAAAAGGCTCAGCCCAGTACGTGCGTCGGTTCATATTTAATGACGTCATTAACTGCAAAAGACGGGAGCCTTACGACGCCCAAGGCTTCCAGTCACCGGCTTTGTCACTGAGACTCTTTCCGTATTAAAATTAACAACCTACTCCGTATCGAAGCATAGAAGACAAGTGTTTTTCGTGTGAAAAAGTTCCCATTGTGCTCTACAAAATTGTTTGTAAGATTTCGTAGGAGTAACAAAGGCGAGGCACGATGTAGGCCGTTCAGGCCTCAAGAAACAATGGAGTAAGCCTCACAGCGATAAGACTAACGCATATTCGTCATGATAATAGTCTATGGGAGTTTGCTCAATCCTTTAACGCATTTTATTACACAACCACATAAAGTGCATTCCATAGTTATCGCTTCTTTTGTATTCAATTAGCCTTGCATTTAGATTACCGAAGCCTTTCACGACAACAGTGGTAACGAGCGTGGTCAGCTGTCAAAATGTCCAAACAATCAACCAGTGAAGAACCAACCCTACTTAATATTCTCAATACAAACTTGACGATCTCTTTAACATTTCGCGTTCCATTGCTTCTCTACTATTGTCGATATCAACATAACCATCTGATGCACGTGCAATGAAAATGCTGACAATCAGATTTCATTTTCTCATTTAACCAAACGTTACTACGTGATTTAGTATTGTTACGTGTTACGATTTGGTCCACATTGTTCAGTCTATTAAACTCTTTCAAAGGTGGGTCAATTTTGGTGAGCCGTGATCGGATTATGCAATGGATAACATGTCCATAGCATATGCAATTATTATATGACTTCAATGACAAGAGGATTGTTAACGATGTCAACTTTATCTACCTGTTGCGCAATCATTACCAACGTTGTAGGTATACAGTATTTGTGTTGTAATAGAATTGCACTATCAAGGTTTGGAACTCCCTGTGTTTCCGAGCTCATATAACCCAATTATTTTCAAAGTACGAGTGAATATGCATCTTTTGGATGAGCTCGCTCCATCATAGGCCCCATCTTCGCTACACGGCTAGACGCTGGCCAAGAGCAATCCTATCTCTAATAAAAAAGAAAAAAAATCTACAATTTTTTAATAATAAAATACAAAAATGTAAATTTTATTATATTTCTTATTATAAATTTTATTATGTCGACACGTTTGGTCTAGTGGCTAGTAAACCTAGCTGTTAACCAAACGGTCGAGGGTTCGAATCCCGCTAGGGGCAAATGTTTATGTGTTAACATTTCACCTTTGTCCTGAGTCATGGATGTTTTGTATTTATAATATGTATAGATTTACAAAAAAAAAGTAATCTATGTAGTATATCAACTGTCTGGTATCCATAATACAAACATTAGTTGCTTACTTTGGAACTAGATGGTGCTGTGTGGAATGTGTGAAGTTATTTTATTTATTTTTTATTTCTTCAATCTTAAATTAAATATTCTTAAAAAATCAATCTTAAAAATCTACTTCCTCTAATTTCGACGCCCTGATACTTGAAGTGAAGTGCTGGGGAGGCGCTTGCTGAAAATAAAACTAAGACTATCTTGGTTAGTTACCTACACATTGCAATACTATTCTTACAGATATATCCATTATAACTACAAACAACTTCGCCGTTCTCTTTGATAAGATTCCACGTGTATGATTAATTATAATTGCCTTAATATCGTCCACGCCTACATTAGTGATATCATACGTAAGAGATTTCTCTTGCCTACATTGCTAGTCAAGCATTTAATATTCAATTACAAAACGATTCGTGCTCAGATCGACGAAGTGTGAAACATCAATAAAATTGGCGGAGTTAAAGACATGATGTTTGATCAAGCTTAGTGAAAAATATATGATAGACTAGCTGGTGTCCGCAACTTTGTACGTGTTTTAGTTCAATTTTTTAAAATATTACAGGAACCTAACTTTTTTCAGGGTAAAAAGTATCCTATAGTTTAATACTGACTTCAACCAATACATCAGTGGAAATCGCATTTAAATCGGTTAAACCATTTCTGAGATTAGCGAGCACAAACGCACAGACAATAATTTTAAAAATTATTTTTTTTAACATAAGTAAACGTGTAAAATTTGTTTTTTGAAATAATATTTAATGTACAGACACGGCTCGTTTACGATTTTATTTTATAATCTATATAAATAAAATCAGAGTGTCTGTCTGTGATTTGCGAAAAACTGCCTCAAACTGAGCTTAGAGAGTCATTCGCATGCTGTTAAAACGTAAATAACTTTTTTTAGAATTGTTGTTTGTCTGTCTGTCTGTCTGTCTGTCTGTCTGTTCGGGGTAATCTCAGAAACGGCTGAAGCGATTTCGATGAAACTTTGCAGACATGAAGAGGGGGTCGTCAGGAGTAACATAGGCTACTTTTTGTTTATGTAAATTGCGGTACATACACCAAAATAATATTTTTTACAATTTTTGTCTGTCTGTCTGTTTGTTCCGGCTAATCTCTGAAATAGCTGGACCGATTTTGACGGGACTTTTATTGGCAGGTAGCTGATGTAATAAGGAGTAACTTAGGCTACGTTTATTTTAGACTAGCGACTCGTTCCCGGCTTCGCCCGGGTGCATTCGTGTACATAGACTTTTCGAGTTTAATGAGAATGATGCTTATGCATTAAGATAGCCTCACTCTACTTCCTTCGAAATAAATATAACAAATCACCCATCAGGTTCTGAAATTTCAAAAAATCTTATTAAATTATCTGAAAAAGTGAAGAAAGTTTTAATATATGCGAGAATTTCCTAGAAACTTCTGGAATTTTCTAGAATTTTCTGAAATTTTCGAGAAACTTCTAGAATTTTCTATAAACATCTAGAATTTTCTAGAATGTTAGCGAAAAAAAATCCGTTTCTATTAATCTATATAAATAAAATCAGAGTGTCTGTCTGTGATTTGCGAAAAACTGCCTCAAACTAAGCTTTGAGAGTCATTCGCATGCTGTTAAAACGTAAATAACTTTTTTTAGAATTGTTGTCTGTCTGTCTGTCTGTCTGTCTGTTCGGGTAATCTCAGAAACGGCTAAAGCGATTTCAATGAAACTTTGCAGACATGAAGAGGGGGTCGTCAGGAGTAACATAGGCTACTTTTTGTTTATGTAAATTTTATAGAAAATTCTAGAAGTTTCTCGAAAATTCTATAAGTTTCTCGAAAATTTCAGAAGTTTCTAGAAAATTCTCGCATATATGAAAACTTTCTTCACTTTTTCAGATAATTTAATAAGATTTTTTGAAATTACAGAACCTGATGGGTGATTTGTTATATTTATTTCGAAGGAAGTAGAGTGAGGCTATCTTAATGCATAAGCATCATTCTCATTAAACTCGAAAAGTCTATGTACACGAATAAGTTGAAACATTTATCTTTTCTGCCTAACGATCATCACTCAGCTTGATAGACAGCTTTAGTATTCATCATCGAAGTTTTGAGATAGAATATACCCATATTTCGCCGAACTGCGTTCTCTTATCTCAGTGGAACTAATATACACAGGAAAAAGACAAAGTTACGCACAATTAAACAAAAATCAATTCGCTCACGAAGACAACATTATTAAATTTACGTTTTTTAATATTATAAAACAAAGTCTCGCCGCTGCGTCTGTCTGTCTATATGTTTGCGATTCTCAAAAACTACCGAACGATTTTTATACTGTTTTCATTAATGGGAAGAGCGTTAAACGAGGAAGGTTTCTACGTTTAATTTGCAGAAAAAAATTGCACCCGTGCGAAGCCGGGAACGGATCGCTAGTTATATAATAAAACGTTATTTAGTACATACTTGCATACATTTGGAAAGCAATAGTATGATGAGCTGTTGAATCAACAGTTACTGTGCTAGACTAAGGCGCAATTTCACCATAGTCTGTTAGTATTTAACATCGATGTTAAGTCATTTAGCGCTGTCACTTGCATACTGTAAACGTCTGTTAAATGACTTAACAGCGATGTCAAATACTAACAGACTATGGTGAAATCGCGCCTATACCTCTTAATACATTGGATATTTCTATCCCATTGGGTAGTAATATATTTGTGTAATATATTTAGTTCAATAAACATATTTGGTTATATAAATTGCTTAATATGAATACGTAATATACACTTGAATGATCGTCTGATCCGACGGGCCAACCGACAAAGATAGGTATCGGACATTACCACAACACGGTCTGCGTTCAAGACCCAAGTGCTTATACGAGTTCGATTGAATCGAGTAATCAAAGCGCCATGTCTATATCGATTCAACAACATAGCTATGGCTATCTTTTGGACGATCGATATTTGTTACAATGACATCGAGCAAACAGTTCTTGATGTTTAAAATTCCATTTTTATAACATTCCTGTTTGATTTTGTGCCTTATGCATTCTGTACAGAGTTGTCTGAGGATAATATAGCATCGAACACATAATACCTTTTTAAATTGTGTGTCTGCATGCGTTTCAAATTGATTGGCTGTCAAAATCGACACAATCGCTTCAATGTCAAATGTTTGCGATCATATTGGAATCTCTGTTTGGGTTGACCTTTTCAATTAAGTTAACGACATTGCAGTAACACGTATACTATTGGTTACTTGTTATTGGTTTGTATCTTAGGACATACGGACTTATCTTTTTTATGAAGATTTCTTTTAGACAAGCGATGTGCATATTAAGTTAAGTTAGTTAAGATCACTTAAGTTGCCTTTAGACCAAAGTATAAAGGAAGTCTTTAAACCAAGACCAAAGTCGCAGATGAGCTATCAATAAAGCAAAAAACTGAATGTTAATGTTATATAATACTAGCGACCGGTCCCCGGCTTCGCGCCGAGTTTAAATTTTCAAAAATCCTTTCTTAGCGGATTCTTACGTTATAAAATAAACCTATGTTTCCAATTTCAGCTTTCTAGACTTAGTGATTGGGTTGTGCGTGATAGTTAGTCACTACAAACCATTTTATAAGTATAGATTACTTTAATATTACCTATATATACGAGTATATATTTTGGTAGATGGTAAAAGAGAACAAAGGTTATAAAACATTAACATAGTAACGAATATGTAAAATAACTTGACAAATACACATACTATAGTATGTGTATACTTGAAAATGCTTTTACTAATTTAAAATAAAGGTCTTATTCAGTCATTTATATTATAATCAGGTCAGTGCTGTGTTAACATGTCTAAATTAATACATTCTTCAATTAGATACTATGTATTTTATTTATTTTATGATAAGTAGTTAATAAAAGCAATAAAATTTATGGGCATTAATTAGCTTCCTTGATGAACGGAATATATTCAGTCAATTATGTATCTTATCATAAAGTCCTGCGACGATGGACCATCGATCTTATTTGACGTAAACAACTTATAAAATTTTATCACTTTAGTAAAAGTTAGTATAAATATATATATTGTTAATGAAAATGATAGCTTCGCCAGTAAGCTTATCTATGAGGATATTTAAAAACCCGCTATCATATTTATATTTTATAAATTTGCGCGGATGAAGTCACGTGCAACAGCTAGTTTGATAATATAGAGTCAAGCAATGAGTGCTGGTAATACAAGCAATATTCATAAATACAAACGTTGTTTATGTTTAAAAAATACTTAATTATATCATCAACAAAATTTACTGGCCATTGATTATTGGTAATTAAACATTTATTATACATCGTTATGTTTAACGGCGGACCAGTTTTGTTACTGTTTAGTGCTCCATGAAAGTTTTCTTATAGATATACGCTTTATCTTAACAATTTGGAAAGTAAATATTTACAGTTTATCAGTCTTTTTTTTTCTAATCTATTATTTTAAAAGAGCTATTTATTAAGAATTGGTCCTGGTCAATGCTGTTAATCCATAAATAATGGGTGAATTTTGTTAACGATCTATGTAAAAAAATTAAGAGTCGTATTCACAGGAAAAGTATTTCCAAGAAACAACAGGTAACGCTCATTTTATTTAATATTGAGGTCGATAGACAGGCTAATGGTCCACTTGATGGTAGATGGCTACCGTCGCCTAAAATACAAGCAACGCCACAGATGCTGCAAGTGCGCTGCTGACCATAGTAGGATTGAAAATGGGCTCTGGCATCCCTTACTCACTTATTTCACGGTGGTCTTCTGTAAAAGGGTGGTTACTGCCGCTAGGCGGGCTGTTCAAAAGACTGCGAAACGCAGTGCTACTATCGTACTTTCCGGATCCAGACCAGAGCCAATTTTGAAAAGTTCATTTCAAAAGTTGACTCTGCCGGGAAACGAACCCGGGAACCCTGAGACTACTCATCTAACGTGCTCGTAGAATATTTAGCAACATTTGAAAATATGACTACGATCGTAAAGGGACCTTAAGATGCAGGCTAATCTTGGTTAAATTAAATATGCCTTTGGTTATGCCTCTCTTCGCCCTTTTGTCATAACTGCGCCGCATTTGCAAACTGAAGTCATAAAGTTTACATTAGTAAACATGTTATTTTATTTAAAAGTTTATTCGCTATAACTTTACTTATTTAAAGTTGCAAGCAAGTTTCCCTTAAGTCAGGCTTAAGGCCTCTTCCGAGAGTAATCTCGGAGCAGAGTAAAATTCGAAATAAGGTCACGTTCTCGCAACATGTAAATCTACTTACATTCGTGGCCCGACTACTAACTATATTTTGCTAAGTGTTACACGGCACTATCGTTGAAACGTCAGCTCACTTTTACACGACTTTTCCCAAGTTTCTAGAGTAGCTGTTAGTTTTAAATAAGTCTAGTTTGTAGCGCATCTCACAGTTTAAGTTTAGGAGTTTCTCGACGAAGTTTGCTAGTTGCATTAATCGATAAATTGTTTCTAAACAAACGCTTTAAGTTCGTTTTCTGAAACTATAGATAATTATAATATAGATTAATTATAAATGAAGAAAACGCACTGTAATACATAATTTATAGTTTAGCAACCCGCCCCTGACTTCGCACGGATGCAATTTTTTATATACAAAAACTTTCTCAGACAGACCCGGAAAGCGACTTCAATTTAAATTACTTATGTAAGATTTCATTAGAAAAATACATATCTAATGTATTAAAAATTATTATTAAAAAGAAATAAGTGTTCTAAGCCTTTTACGTACCTTCGCCACTGACAATATGGCCAAGTTCATATCAAACTGGCATGTCAGTGAGGAAAACTCTATGTCTGATCACAGACAAATTCGTTTTGATCTAGCAACATGTACAAAAGATCAAACTGTAACGTACAGGGACCCGAAAGCTACAGCCTGGGATGTTTATAACAACAAACTAAGGCAAAATCTTGAGGACTTCCCTAAAAGTATATGTAAACCGGAGGAGCTAGAACTTGCAGTGGAGGCTATCACGAGGGCAATAAGGAGTGCCTTTGAGGAAAGCTGTCCACTCAGAACGAAGCACTCCAAAAGGAATGTACCCTGGTGGAACTCAAGGCTCAAGAAGCTACGAGAAAAAACCAGACGTTTATTCAACAAGGCAAAAAGAACTCTTGAATGGGAGAACTACAAGAATGCCTTGACTGAATATAATAAGGAGATAAGGAAGTCCAAGCGTGCTGCATGGAGGAAGCTCTGCGAGGAATTAACACAAATGCCTCAAGGGGCTAGAATCCATAGATTGCTCGCGAAGGACAAGCCTAGTCAATTAGGGCTGCTTAAAAGACCTGATGGCTCCTTTACGAACACTGAAGAGGAGACTCTTCAGCTGCTGATTAAAACTCACTTTCCAGGGGCTCGCAACTTTTCGATCGGGTCAGACACAACGCCTTTACACCAAAGGCCTCGAAACGAGGACCGAAACAGAGCGGCTGTTCTCATCCGACCAAATGTTGTGAAATGGGCTATTGGTTCATTCAAGCCCCTGAAATCTAGTGGTGAAGACGGACTGTTGCCCATTTTATTACAAAAAGGCATAGACGTACTCACGCCGCATCTGGTAAAGATCTACCGGGCAAGTTATGCCTGGGGATATATACCGGAACAATGGACCCGGGCTAAGGTATTATTCATACCAAAGGCAGGGCGGAAGGACTATGCTCTGCCTAAGTCCTTCAGACCAATTTGCCTAACGTCCTTTATGCTTAAAACTTTAGAAAAGATTCTAGATAAATACATAAGGGACAAAGCCCTGGCCCTGAAACCCATTCATTCCACCCAGCACGCCTATCAGAAGGGAAGGTCCACTGAGACTGCCCTGGTTCAACTAGCTGACAGGGCGGAAAGGGCTCTGGATGATAAACAGATAGCTCTGTGTGCATTTTTGGATATAGAAGGCGCATTTGACAATACTCCCACCAACACACTAGTGAGGGGACTACAAAACAAAAATGTGGACCCGACTACAGTTAGGTGGGTGAAGGCCATGCTATCCAAACGTAAAGCGAAAGTCGAACTACACGATACAGCGCTTACTGTAGCAACTACAAGAGGATGCCCGCAGGGCGGTGTTCTATCGCCACTGCTCTGGACTCTTGCAGTTGATCAGCTTCTGTGTAGGCTGGCGGAACAGAAGATCGACACCCTAGGTTATGCTGATGACCTAGTGGTGATCATAAGAGGCTTCTGCCAAAGCACAATTTCGGCCCTACTACAGAAAGCCCTAAATATCATTTGCGAATGGTGCACAGCAAATGCACTGACAGTAAACGGTGACAAAACCGTTATAGTTCCGTTTACCAAAAAGAGGCTGCTGGACAAATTAAAGCCACCTCTAGTAAATGGCAAACGAGTTGAATTTTCCTCAGAGGTCAAATATCTGGGAGTTACTTTCGACCAGAGACTAACGTGTAATGCACACATTGGAAATGTGATTAATAAGGCTAAGGCAGCTTTATGTATCAGTCGTCGAATGGTAGGGAAGAGTTGGGGCCCGTGTCCAAAGCTCACCTACTGGCTGTACACTGCTATTGTGAGGCCGATGATCGCATACGCCTCTATAGTATGGTATAGAAAAGCCAACCAGAAGACAACTATGGATAAGCTGAATGGCCTACAGCGTTTGGCATGTCTGATGATAACAGGAGCCATGTCGAGTTCCCCCGGAGCATCTCTGGAGGCAATCCTGGGCTTACCGCCTCTAAATCTATTTTTAGAGAAAGAGGCGAAAACCAGTATGCACAGGATGATGAATCGGGGTAAACACAATTGGCTGTCCGAGGTACTCAGAGCTCTAGAAGACTCAGTACTAAGGGATCCCATTCTAGGCATGCCCACTGATACAATGTTACCACAGTATATCGAAGAAAAAACTTACACTGTGGAGTTACTCTCAAGAGAAAACTGGTCAGAAAATAAAATCTCTTGGGAGGAAGGTAGCCTTTCTTGGTATACTGATGGGTCCAAATCAGGACCTGACGTAGGCTGTGGAGTGTATGGCAGGGACCAGAATTACAAGACCAGTGTAAATTTGGGACAATGCGCCAGCATCTTCCAAGCAGAGGTCTTCGCCATCCTAGAATGTGCGGAAATCAACCTGCGAAGAAACTACGTCAACCATGTAATTTATATTCACTCGGATAGTCAGGCTGCACTTCAAGCACTGGACTCGGACTTTACAGTCTCAAAGCTGGTGCGAAACTGTGTAGACTACTTAAATACTTTAGGGCGCAAGAATAAAGTGGTCCTAAGATGGGTACCTGGCCATATGGGGATTGAAGGCAATGAACATGCCGACCAACTGGCTCGAGCAGGCGCAAAAGGTAGGCTAATAGGTCCTGAACCTATGTGCGGACTACCTAATAGCCTAGCTCGCTGGACCATATGGAACCAGTGCTTTACTAAATCTTACAAACGCTGGACTAACTTGCCAGGTCTGAACCATTCCAAAGCGCTCATAAAAGCCTACAGTCGAAACGTGACGAACCAGGCTATGTCGCTTAGCAGGAGCAATCTGTGTATGCTAACGAGGGCTCTAACGGGGCACTGCCGCCTCAATAGGCACCTCAAAATAATGGGTCTCACCAGTACGGGAGAGTGTCGCTTCTGCCACGAGGCAGAAGAAACACCAATGCATATCCTGTGCGAGTGTGGCCCCTTGATGCACAAGCGCAGTCACGTCCTAGGAAGCCACACAATGGCTTCTGAAGATGTGAGGAATGCCTCTATCAAAAAAGTACTACAGTTTCTAAACGCGGTAGGTATAGGTAGAGAGCTTTAGTTTACGTGGCGATCACAATATTTCAGCAATGGACGAAGTGATACTGGTTCTCTAGCAGACCAGAAATAGCCGCTAGGAAGATAATAATAAGCCTTTTACGTAAAAGAAAAATACCTATTATTCTTTTTTTAATAAAAGAATATATTTTTGTGTGTACGTAAAAGATTAAAAAAACTGTAAATTGTACACAGAAAAATTAAAGGAAATAAACATTCCAGTCAACTTCTATTAACATTTCAATTGCTTTCTTCATTCGTAATAACAATTTTTCTTGATGTTTGATTTACGCAGTTGCGCAAGATGATTTTGTGCACAAAACATTCAATTTGACAGTTACACAAAAAACTTTGATTGAATCACAATTCGATTTGAATTAAAGAAGCAAACTGAAACGGCTTGTGTTACAAAAAAATGTTATTCCCTCACAATCCGAGGCAATTTCTTAGTGGTACAAATTTTTAATTTCTTTTTTGGGTATAACAATCCCCGAAAGAGGACGCGGTCAGCGGGTGGCCGTCGGGTCTCTTTGCCTTGAGAATAATTATAATTATTCAATTAACTTCTACCTCTGCAATTATTCCAACATTTTCTGTCCTCTTTATCTTATTTGTTTTTAAAGGCAACCGTAACCACTGAGTATGTAAAATAAAAAAGTATACCTACCTTATTTAAAAAATCATTTTTAAAAAGATAATTACTCGTGTTCATTTAAGGTACAAGTTAATGAAATAATTATTCAATTAACTTCTGCTCGCAATTATTTAAATATTTTCTTGTTACATTATGTAAAAAGTTTTGATATTTCATTTTTTCTTATAAATTGATTTGGAATTTTAAAAATACTAAGATACTTTAACTTTGTAGTGTACATAGAAACTCTGTTTTTTTTTATAGTTTAAACTAAAAATTTATAGGCTTACTTATAAGTGTAGATTTTACCATACCTATATTTATGTATTCGATATAAGTGTAATGCATACATTTTTACCAATACATTTGTACTATTAATTGTGCTCGAAACTGAAAGCAATCGAAGCAATCAAAACTGGTAGAAAATTTATATGGCTTGGTTGGCATATTATGGCAAGCCATGCCCTTATAACAAATATTGAAGTTTTGCATCGAATGAGAAAGAGAATTGAAGTGTTAAGAGCAATAAACGAAAGCTGTAATATTTCGGGCACATAATGAGGGACTAACGATATCGTATAACTAGTGATAAATAAGGAAAAATACAGATCAAACGGAGCAAAAGTAGGAAAAAAACATCCTGGTTAAAGAATTTAAGAGAATAAGTAGGTACACTTACTTCCTCTTCCATGCAGCAGCTTCCAAGGTTAAGTTAGCTATGATAATCCCCAAAGACGCCAAATTTCTTAAAGAACGCCTTAAGAACACATATTTTTGCTATCTGCTACAAAATCATATTAATTTAAAAAAATTAAAATGTAAATTTAACAGATTCCCTCTTATGTGTGTAATAACAGGGTACTGTTATATAATTTATTATCCCATCCCTTACTAATTTATTTATTGTTACCTAACCATGTATTATAAAACCTCAATAAAAAGTTCACAATGCAAAAAATCTAAGTTAACAATCCTCAAAACAAAGAAAAATTCGTAAACCCCATATGGCGGGCGGCCTTTAAGATCGCCGCACGGTCTCTAAAGAGATTTATTTTCGCCGACGACGTTAAAAATGGATGGATTGCATTACTTGTTTTCTTTAAATATACTGTATTATTTGGAACTTAAACAGAAATGGAAAGCGTGCGTTTAAAAACGAATAGTTTCTGGATGCACCATACAGAGAGGATCTGCAACATTTTAGTTATTTGTACCTCCTGCTGAGTCAGTCAGGGGTGAAAAGCATTTTTAGCCAAAATGTAATTTTCTAAACGTAAATTAATAAATATTTAAAGAAACATTTATCGTTCTTATTTAATTCATAATGATATGGTATTTTTTGGTATTGTTTTATTTTTTGCATCTCTTCCTGTAATTACGTGTTTGAGAACCTATAAAGCTTTGTTTCAAGCATAGAAGATACATTAATGGTCGCAAGAGAACGATGTATGATGTCATTTATGCTGGCGTGCCTTGAAATTTGGCCGGAAGCACAGGAAAGTAGATGATCACATATTTGCCACAGGGAGAGGTGTGGAGTATACATACCGCTGTACCAACTCGGAGCCCAATCTCGAGACGGAGAGTATTGTAGACGAGGAATTTTATGTTATTGTGGTTAGTTTTAGAAATTTAGAAATCATACCCAATTGTGGTTAGTTTTAGAAAATTCAGATGAACGATTTTAATGTTCATTCTTCTTTTTTAAAAAAATACTCAAAATGTTGTTAACTCCTGTTTTCTATGAACTTAGTTTGTTGCCGCACAAAAACAATGTTTGCGGTGAGCATCATTTTTTTTTGTGTTTATAAAAACGAATGCTCCGAAAATCGGCGCTTGAGCCTCTCAGGTAGCAATCAAAGTTAAAATTATTTGTATTTCCGAAAAAACACACAATAGCCTCTCTATACCTGTCACTGGTTATAATAAGGTACAAACAATATGACAACCCATATGTTGTAAAATGTATTTTATTAATTTTATGAAAAAAATAGCAAGCAATTTGTAACAGAGTTCTGTACAAAATTGTTATTTATTTTTAAAGGTATAATAATGATTTACAATCAAATAGCGAATTAATAAAAGCTAAAATAAAAATTCATGACACTAAAAACAAAGGAGTACTGTAAACTCCACTGGTAAACTCAAGTTTCCATCGAACGAACAATTACTACAAAACAATAAATAATAAAATACTAAATAAGTATTATATAATAAGTATTAATGTTTGTTACGCAATTATTTAAGCAACCCGTCTGGCGGCAGTAACCACCCTCATACAGATGACCACCATGAAACACTGTATGTGCGCTGTTGTGTTTTAGTTATGCTAGATCCCATATTATTTTTATATTTAAAACTCGAATGTTATTTATTCAATTTTGGACCGTTAATTCACAAATAATTTTAATGTTTTAAATACATACCTATAATCAAAATCACGAAAACCAACTAAGTATACTGTACCAAAAAATCTCAAGTTGCAATGGTTTATTTCTTATTATTAAGATACGGAACTCCAAAAATGTTCGGTAGCCTTTGTAGTACCGACGTCATTTGGCGAGTGAATTACTTTCCTTGTATACGCTAAGTCGTGGTTAGAAATACGACTACAGTTTATGGATGCGCCCATTTTTGTTGTTTCCCGATGCGGAAAAGGAGTTTCTACATCGTTTGGCTACTTGAATTGGATTAGACACAATTAGCGAAATGCTGTTGCATGAACTTAAAGATGGGGGCCCGTTCTTGCTCTCGTCTTGTTTATGATTCTTAAATACTTTTACATACATAAATACTCTAATCCTCTACTTTGTTGAAATGTTTTTTCGATGTTTTTGCTTCACAATGAAAAAGTAGGAAGAACTATTTAACGCTTGGAGATTAAACATTATTATAATATTTTGGTATTAGACATTTGTAGAGAATTGTAGACATTGTAGTTTTTAAAAACCTTCTAAAGAAGAATAGCTTTATGTTTATTATTTATTCAAAAATTTCATCGTTACAGCTGGTTTAAATATTTCACAGTTCACGACGAGGTAGCACGACTTTGCTACGTGGTTTCAATTTTTAATGTAATCTCGATACTTTATAGTATTTTTTAATGTGATATGTGGTTCTTATATATCGATAAGAACCATCAGATCAAACTTATACAGATCAAAGCAACACTAACTTGAGGGTTTTCAGTTGTGCCTTTTAGAACACAGGAATGAAAAAGTTATGATAAGAAAAAGAGGTTAGAGAAAAAGATGAGGACAATCTCTCTGCAATCTCTAGCATCTTTTACTTACGTACTAAAATACAAGCACACGTTCCCACTGTTATTAGTTACTTACCATACACGTACACGCACTAAAACTAGGAAAAGGAAATATCTTCCTAGAGGTATTTCCTAAATAGAGTAAAAATGAATATATCAAAATTTGTAGAAAATTTTATGTAGAAACTTTTAATCATAATGCTATTCGTACAAATATTTGCGAAATGAGTAAAAACTTGAAAAAGGGTACTTTCAATACTTGAGGATTTTTAGTATGTTTATCTGCATACCGTAAGGTATAATTGTACCGATTTTCAAAACTACACGTTTATTAGTTTTACTGAGCTACTTGTATGAAATTAAATAAAGGGAACTTATCCATACTATTCTAAAGTGGCGTGCTCATTAACCGGACACCGGTTGGACATCAGCTCCTCGGACGTAAACGTAAATGATAATAATGAGTTGTTATTATTGCCCCTCACTTCTATATAATTATTGACTTTTTCCTACATTTCCGCCGAAATTACATACCCGTAACGTAACTAGCCGGTTACTATTTGAAACTGATTGCCAGTTATACCCGTAATTATCTATTTCTTTTTTAATGAAAACAATCACTTTATTATGTGTAGATTAATACCTATTTATGTGTTTGTGGGTTTGTTTAGGGTTTCTTATTTTGAAAGATTTTCGTACACACGCTTGACTGCGCTGATGCAATGCCGAAATATTATACACGTTTACTGAAGCGTTTCTCAAAGGCAGTATGAGCTCAAAGGCACAAAGGTCCGACTGATGAATACGTAAGAAAATTCTTTTGAAAAATACGCGTTCCGGTCAAATGTTAATAATAAAACCAGCGTCTCCCAAACTTAACACGAAAATGGGGTTGAACATATTCGCATGTAATTAAGAGAATGCAGTTCGCAATTCCATGAAGTCCGGTATTAACGGGATATCTCACATTTTTCCCTAATATTTCATATATAAATGAAAGTTATACAGCATTTCAAGAGGATTAGATTAACACAAATTATACATATTATTCTTAGTTACTGTGGTTTTTACTAATGGAAAGAGTGATAATAAATTTGCAGTAAAGTGCTAGACAGACTTGTTAGTAGCCTACCGTTGACCGAAGAACAAGCAATACGAGAGGGAAAAACAAGTGACCAGGATGGGATGAAGAACAAATTGAGGATAGTGAACGAGCTCACTCGTGGTTTTATTTGCGTTTTATGTTCGAGAGTTAGCAATAGCTTGAACATAGTTTTATATTTTACCTATCTATTAAAATATATTTTTTTATTAGAGATGAGTTTGCTCTTGGCCAGCATCCAGCCGTGTAGCGATGGAGCGAGCTCACCCAGAAGATGCCTATTAACTCGAACTTTGAAAAGATTTAGGTTATAATGTGAGGCCGGATATACAGACGCCGGCCGGTAGGGAGTTCCAAACCTTGGCAGTGCGCCTTATAAAGGATGTCTTAAAGCGCTTGGTCCGAAAAAGATGGATTTCGCCGTACGTCTGAATGTCCGATGGAAGAAAAGGGAAGGCGGTATGAGCTCATGCAGCTCCTGAGCACACTCTCCGAAGTACATCTTATAAAAAACACTTAATAAAGAATAAACAAATCCAAACACAGAGTAACTTACAAAATTATACTCAACAAACTTTTGTAGTGGTGCTGGGTTTAACAAGTTTGAAGGACGTCAAGTTTCTTCTCAATCCCGCTATTGAGCGAGATTATTCCCGCATATTTAAGGCGGTAGCGATACCTACTTATTTCCATAATCATATATTGCAATCCCTACGCATAATATTTACAATTATTGTGTTTTATAATCTCACAGTCGGAGGCACAGTGAAGCTTTCAGATAATCAAATTTGATTCGGCGAACATTAATCAATTCAACACATTTACACCATACGATTACATGCGATTAAACCGGTCGGTCGTTGCAAACGAAATCGCATGATTAATTATTGTACGCATCGCATCCGAGACACAGAATCATTAACCAATCTCGATCTGCATGCAGGGCTATTGTTTAATACCCATTCCACGTGAATTTTAATTATTTGTGTCATTATATAAAAACTGGCTGTAGCACGTGACTTCCTCCACAACCTTATTAAATATAGTCTATGTTACTCGCTGATAAGCTGTAACTTTCTATAGGTGAGAGAATTTTTAAAATCGGTCCAGTAGTTTTTGAGTTTATTCATTACATACAATCAAATCTTCTCTCTTTATAATATTAGTATAACTAGCTGTTGCACGCGACTTCGTCCGCATATTAACTTTATAAAATATAGCCTATGCTACAGGCTAATAATGTAGCTTTCTATAGGTGAAAGGACTTTCTATATGTACCTTTTTTATTTATGTTAAGGACAGACAGGATGACGGTCCACTTGATGGTATGTGGCCTATAATGGCCTAATACACAAGCTACGCCATAGGTGATGCAAGTGTGCTGCCGTTCATGGAAGTATTAAGAATAAGGGATAAGGAAGAGATAGGGTAATTGCCTCTAGCATCCTTTACTAAAGGACTCACCTACTTGTTAAAGTTACTTGTAAAATTTATCTGCATCTACACCTACACGTTACTTTCATTTAAAATTGCAGGCTTCTTGATTCGGTTGAAGATACATAAGTGTCTGCAGTTTTAAGGACAGCTATTTCTATTTAATTTCATTTAGAATATGTAATATTAGTTATTTCATAAATGTGTTAACACCCTCACAACAATGTCAAAATTATTTAAAGGTCGTATCGCTCGTCAAGTCAATTCGATTGCGCAAAGTTCCGATCAGCTTTCTCGATCGCAGGCGTGAATTTTGTCTATTGTGTAATATCAAATCAAATAATCAAAAGCTGAACGACCTTTGCCACCGACTGGCATGGCTCGTAATAAGAACACAATTCGAATATATAGCCGTGAATATAATCGAACTCTGTAAGGTGTCAATTTGAAAAAAAAAGAAGAAAAAACAAGTCAAATTAAAAATATTCACAAAATCATTATTTTGTGACTTGCTTTTTTCTATTTTTAAAAAAGCTGTTAGCTGTTAGAGGAGTTAGCATACTGGTACATAATTTACAGCATATATCCATTACCTTTGAAACAGTGAAAAGTGAAAGAGTGAGTTCAAATAGATGCAGTGTAGGATACAGTCAACATTAAATTAACATTAATTAACATTAAATTATTAGAATTGATATATAAATTTGAACTGACACAATCATACGACTGATTATGAACGAGCATCTTTTGCACAATACTATGAAATGACAGCAGATTTATTGAAATTGAAATTAGTTTATTATAAAATCGATAGCGCCAAAGGTAATGTTTCAGTGGGTATACACAGGCAATAAATCAAGATTCGAATGAATAGATAGTGAATCATAGTAGCGAATAATATTTGTATGACTTCATAACGGAAGCACCTTTACCTCTCAAGTCACGATACTGCTGTTCATTCGTAACATCCATATTAATATTAATACCATACTCAAAACATAATGCTGGTTATAATATTTTAAAATATGTATTTACCAAAATGACTCGACGAAGTGATATTATCAACTGATTGATAAAATGTTGTAGATATTTACACTCTCGTAGAAACAATTTTATTCAGCAAATAAAATTTATTCAGCAATAAAATAACAAAAAACCTTCTAAATGAATGTAGTAATGTTTTAATCTCTTAAGGAATAAAAAAACAATGTTTAGGTTTTTGAAGTAGACTAACTGAAATAAAACCACTTGTTATTTATGCTCACACACACACACACACACACACACACATTCCCCACGTTCATTCGACAGCACATTCCTCTTTTCCCATCTGTTCTTTTGGCCTATCAAAGTCAGCAGGGCATTGCATCCCCTCCTGTGTTTCTTGTGTTTTTTGTAATCACCAAGTGGACTGTCAGCTTGACTGCCGAACCTATATTTTAGTAAAAAGTTTAGTAATGTTTTTCTGGACTTGTAAAATACCTATCTTATCCTCCCATGTCATCCCCTTGTCCCTCTTTTATTATATATATATATATATATATATTACCAACTAACATACGCATGAACTATTATACATATATGTATATTTTACCATGTAATTTCCAATCTTGTGTATAGTTAATCCGCTAGTACCAGTCAAATAGAATAATTAATCCAATTTATTGTAAGTAGAAACTACATAGTTAACGCTTTATTAAACCTGGTAATATTTTAGCATAATTTATACATATGGTAAATGCATAAATTTAACCTTAATTTATGTGCAATCTCAATAAAGTACCGCCTCTACTGATTAGCTAACCTTTTGTGAGCTGTAATTTTTAATTTTAATTCAAAACTGCATTTAATGAACCATCTAAAAAGGTTTTTAGATGGTTGGCTTTGCTGAGGCCCGTTCTGGCCACCAACCGTTGAAAAACAACAATTAATAAATAATAAATACAAAAAAATACCCGTCAGTGTTTCAATTCATTGTAGGGGCGGAGTCGTTTTACATTCAAGGGGAGGGTATCTTTCGAAATCATTAGTCCTGGAATGTTACCGAAAGTGAAGTCGAACTATAATTTCGGTGTTCGAGTTTCGTTCGATCCGTGGGCGGATATTGCCTTTGTCTTTGCTAACAAAACGACAAAAAAATATATATCTGTCCTTAAATATTTATTTATTGCCTGCGATCAATTTTACGAGCATACATTTGGCACCCATGATTTTCTCGTTGCGGTTTGTTGACGTGTGATTATTGCGAAGTATTTTATAACTGACCACATAATCACAATAAAGGAAATGTTCGCAATGTCTCCAAAGAACTAGCCTAGTACACAGTAAACTTCAAAATACCTTTTATCCTATTTATAGATTCAGATGTCCGAACTATTGGCATAGAAAATTTTTCTTTGAAAATATACTGTTGTTTTACGATAATCTTAATAGTTTAGTTAGTCGCCTTAACATCTCATATAAAGATGTAGAGCTAAACGGGTCTCCAATTGTAGAGAGGCCGAAATGTATGTCCAGTTATGGATTTCATCTCTGCACTGCAGGATCTTTACGTACATTTTTATTATTACCAATCTTTATAAAGGCTGAGGGTCCGCTTGATGGTAGGAGGCTACCGTCGCCAATAACATAAGCAACACCACAGTTGCCGACCTTAGTAAATTAGTATTAAGGATAATAGATTAGAAAGGAATAATGAAAAATAGGCTCAAAATAAAATATCATAACCATATATTAATCATATGCTATGTTAAAATAATAGGTAAGTATATTAAATTTATATAATTACATATTTATTATAAAAATATTTTACTAAATATTCGCATAGGTATTTCGTTTCCTCTTTTTTAGAAAAAACTCCATCTTACATTATGTTTTTCGGCTACAAGAATTATTTGATACGCGTGTTTTTTTATCTATAAAACCGTCAATTATGTCTTGTAACTTGTTGTAAGGCCGATAACCTTCCTTCCAGGGGCTCATTAATCGTCAACCTCTCTTGTTTATATAATAACCTCATAATATCATTAGAACTTTTATGAGTTTCGGGTTTATACGTAAACTTCTATGCGTTACGGTTTAAGTGCAACATTAAAGATAAACTTAGTCTTGTTCTGGATAAGATAATAGTGCATTTGGGAGTTTTTTTAAGGAGACGTAATGGCTTTCTCTTTAATTGACTGCAGTACTTAAAATACTATTTAACTTTTTTAAACTACATGTATCGCCGTCGATCGTAAACTAAATGGGGCTTAAACTTGTGGGTGAGCAAGCCGGCCTAGACATGGCTCTACATCGTCCGCTACAATGTCCGTACATAAATAAAGGGAAGTGTCTCATAGCTATCTCGGCCTACTAATACTCTAATTCCTACTAAACTAAAGGCTGCGATTGGAATTTAAATGAAATAAAATAACGTATCCACAATTCCAAAGGATAATTGAATACAGCTTGATAAAATGTACCAGTGTTTTTATTTATCTTGATTATTATTTACTATAAAAAATGAAATATAAAAGGGTTTAAAAATTATTATTACTAATTTTTATTTCTATGGTATACCCGTAACTACTCATAGATATGTAACATAATAACATAAAATTAAATAATTTGTAACAATAAATTCCAAACTGCTATCAGATAACATTAAAAAAAAAAACAAAACGAGTCATTACATCACGTAATAATAACATTTATTCAAACATTCTGCTTTTTGACATATTATTTCGCCGACACTGTTGGAGATTAAGTTGACTGGAATCGAGTAGCTAATGAATTTAATTTACATGAACATACTATTAACACATGACTGATGGCCGTCTCATGTAAACTAAGTTCTGATCTGAAGTCTGATGAAACGTACAATAAGAATGTATATCTTATTGTACGTTTCTTGAGCGAGAAAATAGTTGATAATTAGTCGCTTGCTCGCCGGCGGTGGGACAACTGCCTTAATAGGGTAACTTTCTTCCAGAAAAAAGTTCCTAAAGCGGCCGCGGACGAAGTAGCGGAAAAATTTTTAAATTTACATGAATGTCAACATTAAAAAAAGAATAAAAAGTATGCGTTACTTTTTGTAAATAGACTCAGCGCGCGCTAGCAAAATTTATACAAAAAAACTTGTGTCATCACTTCTGTCTTCTTGATTGATTCTACATTACTAATCTTCTGTCAGCAAAAATAATAATTATTGCCTTGCCTATTAGGCCCAATAATTCTAGAAAGCAAAATTTGTGATGTAAGTTCTAGAGATATCTTCGTTACGATCCTATCTAACCAACACACAATTAAGGTCAATAGTTACAGTTAATAATAAACGGCCCATTAAAACATAAAAAGACAACTGACATGAAAAATTGCTGTAATATTATAATTAGGCCGTTAGTTGTAACTCTTTAAGTAAATATCTATAATATTGAATCCTAATCCTATTAAACCTATCAATATTATAAATGCAGTTTTTGAAGATCTATACATATTTGTTACTCTTTCACGCAAAAATGGCTGAACGGATTTGGATCAAACTTGGCACACAGATAGTTTAACATGTAGATGGGATTTGTACCTTTTTATCTTGGAAAAATGTTAGATTCCCGAGGGATCGTCTAAAAATATAAAAAGTCGCCGCCACTGTAGTCACAGCAATAAAGATGTCGGGAGTTTCTCAGGTGCTATATTTTCCATTTTCAACGCGAACGAAGTCGCGAGCACTATCTAGTACCTAAAGTCATATGCCCAATTAAACAGAGACAATTCGAAGCAATATTTCATCAATATTTTGTTTCATATGAATTAGCAATGATTCTACTTTCATAAAAATATGTATATATTGTCACTTTAATAAATGGCCAGGTCGAACTATAATAGCTATAAATCGATAATAGCTGTCTGTCATTAAAACAAAACATAAGTGCAATACGGCGAAGTTTCGCGCGCCTCGAAAGGACAAAGCTCGACAGATCGTCCAGTATTTATGCCCTCATAAAGCTGCGCACGATTCAAACGGGCGATCACAACGACAGACAATCGAGGTTGTTCCTCGAGACAACGACAGTGCAAGAAATGTTTGTCTCTGCTTTCCAACCTTCCGTCTCACGGTCAAAGTCGATACTTTATCGGTGACACAGTAAGATTAGAACAGTGCGTAATCTGAAGACGATAACTGTTCACATTTTTAAGGTGACCTTCAATATTTAAATTAATACCATCGTCTTAGAATACGAGCAGATATAATGAACATACAAAACATACTATAACTCTGCATGATGTTCAACAACTCAGTGCCGAGTAAAGGGATTGGATTTCTTATGTAAGACGCCACGGCGACAGTGTTGCCAAATTTTTTATATTTTAGACGATCCTTGAAAACCTAACATTTTTGCAGGATAAATAGTATCCTGTATGTTAATCCAGGTAATAAGCCATCTGTGTTCCAAATTTCATTCAAATACGTTTTTGCGTGAACCATTAGCAAACATTCATACATCCTCACAAACTTTCGCATTATTAATAAGTAATATTAGTAGGATGGTTCAAATTTAAAAATATATAATGCAAAATAATAAGGAAGTGAGTGATTTAAAAAAATACGCTAAAAATAATATAAAATGTTATGTTCGAGTTATATACTAAATTCAAATAATTCAAGTACAATAACTGTTCATTAACTGTACTATGTACCCTTGCTACGTATTCCACTTGATACTGTCGATATGGAGTCATTCTTTGAACATCAAAGCCTCCCGACACTATGCTGTTTCAAACATAGCTATGAGAATTTTTTATATGTTAATAATTACATACAGTATTGTTAGTGACAAACAAAAAATAGTAAATGTTATTATGTTGCTTTTTAATTAACTCATGACCAAGAATCACAATGTTCGCAGCAATCTTTTATTTTATAGTCGTCGTTTAATCATTTATTTTTATCTATACATATTTTTTAATCAGTCAGCAATCAAATGAAAATATTTACCGAAAGCTAACTGTATCTGTTATAATAAAAATTGTGAACTCCAAATGATTCCAATGAGGAAGAAAACGGAAAGCTGTAAGTAGGTGGCGCTGTGATCGTTGGTCTCATAACAACAAATAAATACGCCAATTGCAATTTTTTTGCAAATATTGAGATTATTGTAAGATAATCTGTTTATTTAAGAACAAAATATATGCAGTGTGGTCAGTCTCACAGCTTAAAGCTGAATTGAGGAAAAGAGGAGCCTCTTTACGGGGTAGAAAAGCCGATCTTGTTAGCAGGTATAACACATGATTTCTCATCCTTGGTTACTAAAGACATTTAAAAAGGTGACTAGGTTAGCTCCTAAAGAGTGTTCGTTATCAAAATCTTAGTAACACCATAAACATTTAAATATTTATAACCATGAACCTAGAAAAAAATCACTGTACAAAGTGAAGCACCGTAATGGCGGCGCGTTTTAAATTTTCTAAGAAATTAATCAAAATGAAGCGTATATTTACCTATGGAAAGTTATTCCTTGTCATTTTTTGTCACGTAAAATACACATTCCTGAGCTTACTACGGTGTTTCATTTTATTGGTATATGGAATTCCGTCCGTTGTTTTTTCTAGGTTCATATTTATATTCATATATTCAATATGTTATTTTTCATAATTGTAAACATAAGCTAAATACTGTAATTTTTTTGTTACAGACTCGAATCATTCGATCGCAATTTAAATTTTGGTATACTACAGCCTGATTCTAAAACAGAAGACACAAAAATGGATTTACCTCCGATGGATTTACCGCAAAAATGGATCCTACCTTAGTTCAGGATTTACGTGAACGTTTATTTTTTCCGGAGCGTAGCAACCGCTATACCAACCGTATCAATTATATGGGGTCATCGGGCTACAGGGCTACCCGAAGTAAGTAAATAATTCGGAAAAGGTTATTCCAAATCTCACTTAAATTTTTAGACCGTTTACTAAACTATAAAGTTTAGAGTTTAGCGTACGACTACGAGTTTAGCGTTTAAGAGTTTAGACTCTAAATGGTCTAAAAACATGCGAGATTTCTGTTTCTTGTATAATAAAATCTTTATCCTTCACCACAGTCGCTTGGAAGGACCCCCTCGATAAAGTTTGATACAGTGTCCCCATCTATCCAATTTCAATGTAATGACGCTGGAAAGAAAATTAGATGCACAATATTAAAGAGTGGATGCAGGTATAGAAGAGCTGCAGAGCTTTCATGCCTCGTAGGTAAAATTTCAGAAATTAACAGCAAAGAGACGAAGTAACTTCCAAAGTGACAGCTAATCTCCAATCATTGGAGCGAAACAAAGAGAAAAAGAACAAACGCTTAACAAACATAGCTGTGTGCCACTTACAATATTTTAGGTATGCGTTAAGAGAACACTGAATATTTACAACCTAAAAGTTTACAGCAATCATAAATAATGTGTGGGCGAACAAAATTAACAAATGCACGAGTGTTCACTGAATGCGCCCAACAATTTCAGTTGTGCCGGTTTAATCTCGCTGCACCAATCACTTGGGAGTATAATAAATCAAATTTAACACCCTTTTAATGATCACTCGTAAAATATTGTAAGTATTGTAAAATCGCGAGATGTGACCTAAATCGGTTGCATCCTATATTTACAAATTAAATGTTAACGATTTCCACTAAACGCTTATTATTATTTAATATTTACTTGCAGGGTTGAACTTCCAACTGGACGCATTTGTAATAAGATAAGGATTTAATAATAAGAATAAGAAAACATAACTGTTTTCTTATTCTTATTATTAAATCCTTATCTAATTTTATACTAACGTATAAAATTTAATATAATAAAGTAAGAAAGAAAATTCAAGCAAATAAAAAATATATTTGCTTTTATAAATATAGAAGAATTAAGAAATTAGAAAAATTAAGCTTTTATAAATTAGACTATAGAAGGATTAAGGATAAGGGATGAGGAAGGGATGGGGTAATGGGCTCTGACATCCCTTACTAAAAACAGCATATATACTATTATTTCACCATGGTTTTCCGTAAGAGGGTGGTTACTTCCGCCAAACGCGAAACACAGTGTGCCCTACCACTACTTTCCAAATCCAGACCAGAGCCAACTTTGAAAAGTTCATTTCCAAAGTTGACCCCACCGTTAAACCGACAAGTCATTACTTTTCTCACAGTGTGATTCTACTCTATATCACCAACCAAATTGATTCTGCAGTCAGTATATTACTATTAATGATAAATAAGTCATATCTAACATAGAGCCTCATAAATTAACCGAGAAAATCTGACAAAATTAATGTCGTATCAAAATATAATGATAAAATAGGCATCCCTAAACGCATACTTACATTGTCATTAAGTAAGGATGTGGAACATCAAAAACAGAATTGTTAAATTAAATACGAAAATATCGTTCTCGGTAATCATTACAGCATATTAGGTACCTGACCTAAATGTATCATTTCAGTGCAAATTTGATCCGATTATGCAAAGCGTTGTTTGTGTTTTTTGTTTTTTGTAGTCACAATCTATCTACAGATCGGTGTCTATAATAGACAATGGTATCTTAAAAAGTTTAAAAAGAATGGTATCCTGAGTTTTTTCGGTGTTTCTTCTCAGGGTGGTCATCATCTTGGATATGATAGAGATTATTAGAAGGTGTCTCTTTGAAAGCTATTAAAAAAATAAATTATTATTTTACTCTTGATGAGTTCTTTTATTTTCTCTACAGATTTTATGTATTTTCTAAAATCCATTATATAATTAAATATGTACCATTCTTATGTTCTTTGGTTTAAATGTCCTAAAAACATTTAAACCTAAGAATATTTGAAATTTGGGTAATGAAGATTAATTCAATTTAACTAGGTTCACCCACAAATCGAAATGAAACCATATTCATTTATAATATAGGAAAAAGTTTTTTTTTTTTATTGATAACACTAAAATTCGTCAGCAGCTACTAAAGAATAGAAAAGAAAATCTGCTCATAAATAAATGACTACTTAATAGTTTAGGAACTGTATTATTTTTATCTACCGTAAATTAGATTAATGGATTTTTTTATAGACTATAGTTTGCCTAATAGTTCATATTCTACCATAAAAATGTTCAAGGTGGGAAAACTAATTATTCAATTTTTTTTGTTGTTCACTAAAACTGGTCAAGAAAACAAAACCGATTAATGTCCTATATTGATATGTATATTGACTTTTAATTCAATTTAATTAAGATTAAATTAGACTTTAAAAATAGAAATTGGAATTTTTACGTGTAATTGTCATTTCATTCTTGTGTTCACTCAATCAAAAACAGATTAACATGAGAAAACATTGCTGACGAAGGTCAATTAGTGTCGGTAGTTATTTCCCATTCACCAACACATAATATGAACAAAAACTAGACGTTGTTACGTACAATATATGATTGAATTACTGTTTGTATGGTATGGGGGCAAAGGTCTGTCTGGAAAATGTCTGTCAATTTTTTGCCGCCCGCAACCAACACAATAAAAGTGATCTTTACAAACGAGAATTTATGTTTGTTACATGCAAATGATGTCGGCGTGATAAACCTGCGTTCGTCGCTTGCCAAAATTGACATGACACCATAATGTCAAGATTAGCAGTAAGGTATCTTTGCTTATTCAAATATTTCAATATATATATAACCTCAAAATCCAATCAATCTAACCAAAATTTAATATAATAACAATACTTTTACAACACAGTATTTTTCTAGGCCATGTCTTGTTTTAACTACGTACACATTTATTATGATTAAAATTGCATAGCTTATTATACCAGAGTGCGGTGACAAATGGCTACAGTCAGTCGCCTTTAAGCACAAAAGACTCCAGAAGGTAAAAAATAGTCCAAAAGCGCATTTTTATGTTAAGGTCAATAGACCGGCTGACGGTTCTCTTTGATGATACCGTCACCTATAACACAAGCAACGTCTCATGTAATGAAAATGCGCTGCCGACCATACATACTGCCGATAAGGGATTGGGAAGAGATAGACAAACGGGCTCTGGCATCCCTTACTTACTCAAAGAAACACAACTGCATACATGCTGTTATTTCAAGGTGCTGCCAGACGGGCTGCCTAAATGACTGCGTAACTCAGTGTGCCCTGTCACTATTTTCCAGATCCAAACCAGAGCCAACTTTGAAATTGAACGACCGGGAATCGAATCCGGGACTGCCAAACAGAGTTAATACAATATACTATATTATAATATTATAATATAGTATATTATACAGGTGGAAAGATAAGTCGGGCCCTTGAGGGAAACTACCTTAAATCCTTAAGTTAGTTCATTATACATAAAGGAAACATTCCTTTATTTTTAAAAAGAAACAAAACTGCATTCAAAGATTTTCTAAAACTCGCTTGGCTCGCCCGGGACTCGAACCAACTAAAATTAAAAAAAACAAACACTCACTATTTTATTATACTAATCGATAGGATTATTATTCAGGATAAAATTTCTCTAACAAACATTTGGTCTTAAAAATAAAAATGATCGTAAAATCTAACATTAACTTTATTTTGTTAACAATTTGTTATACTTAAATTATTTAACTGATAAATTGTTCGAAATGAGCCCCCTCGTTCCGGATACACAAATTTAGTCTCCGTTGAAATTCATTTCTTGTAGCCTTCAGCAAAGTGTTGTGGTGTATGCCCCTAATAACATTTTTTTTTTAAACAAGGCCCCCAACGAGGCAGGCATCAAATTAAAACACGTTGTTCAGAATAATTGGCACTAGGCGGATGCTGCCGCAATTATAGGAGGCTCAACATGCACCAGTAAGAGCTCCAAGCAACATCCCATGTACTAAACCTAAATCTAATCTAATCTAAACTATAATACTAATGATAATAAAAAAAAAATCAAAATAATTGAAATAAATAATAATAAAAATGTCACATTACATGTCACATTTTCTACAAACCTTAGCTCTTGCACGGTGTCATAACAGGTTTCATAAATAACATTTTTTACATTACATTCATTAAAGAACTTGTGTACTAAATAGATATTCTTTATGAATATATTGTAAGACAGACGAGAGTAAGACCAAATGTTTGTTAGAGAAATTTTATCCTGAATAATAATCCTGAATAATAAGTCGGGCCCTGGAGGGATCCAGGGCCCGACTTATCTTTCCACCCTGCATAATAAAAAATACGTCACTGCGAAAAGACGGGGTTAACGAAAGACAATTTTATATTTCAGAACACAGATAAACTTCTCCTTATTGTAATTGTTGTGATACACGGCTTATTAGTTCAGCAATCATTTATTACCGAACCTCCGTCGCGTTAATCAATATTGTCTGGCGATGAAACTGAGATTAGACCGCCAAAGGAGTATTTCATATTGATAATTTCTCTTGATTGCTGTGCGATATCCATTGATATTTTATATGCGAAGTTTATTTATAAAGAATTAGCTGGTATAACCCGACGGTTTGGTGCCGGTACGCCAACGTATGAAAACGAACAAACATTGATTTTTATAAATTAGTGTATTTTGTATTCAAGCAATAATTTCACAGCATTTTATCGCAATCGTATTAATGGTATGGCAGCGCATAAAATAAGTAAGAACGAACTGACAAAGAAACAAAAATAATTTATCATCATCATTGTCAGCCCGCGTCTCTCCACTTCTAAGGCCTTTCCCAAGGCTCGCCACCACACATGGTCTTCTGTCCACTCTTTCCATTAGTGAAAACCGCATTAAAATCCGTTCCGTAATTTAAAAGTTCTAAGCGTACATATATACAGAGGGACAGACGGCGGGAAGCGAATTTATTTTATACTATCTAAAGAAGCCTCGAAAAAGTACAAAGAGTAAATTCACATTTAAAAAGTTAGGATCCGTTTCTTAATATATTTACTCTTAGGGAAGGATAATTTCTTCCTGTCAATAACACATCACATAAAAGAGAACCCATAGCCGGAACCGGAAATAAATATTTTCGTGGTGCATTTTGAACAGCTTACTTTCATTTGTGAAGTTTATATCTGCATTGAAACTAATCTACCAATAATAGATTTAAGGCTGTTGCTTGATATTCAAAATATAAAGGAGATACATTTTCCAGGTATGCAATTTAGTGTTCGTAAATTGGTTGTATGCAATTCAAAAACGCACTCGAGCTATGTCGTTGTTCTATCGCTAAAAGAAACTTGTTTAATGGATTTCTACCATTACTGGGCAAATAATCGTACTGGACTTATAAGACTACGCGCTGAGTGTTGCACCCTCAACTTATTTATTATTTTACAATTAAAATGTACATTAATTTAATTTCTTAAATTATTAACAACAATAATACTTGTTTTTAAATTTACCACATTTGTTATAATTTTAACAAATACTTACATATTGCTGAATTCTTTCAGTTAAATTATAAGTAAAATCCATGTAAATAAAAGTTCTTGCGTACATAAAATGTTCTAGCATAACTTATTACGTTAGGACATTTTAAACAGCGCATTTGGGTGCTATACTAGTCAATTAACAAATGGAAATACTTTTTTTGGAATACGTACATAGGGATCGAATCAGCGACGGCCGACGTCTAACACAGCAAATAGAGCTATTAACAATGAGTTAATCAGTACTCAATTTACAGTTTATGTGTCTGTCATAAAGAAATATATTATTCCATATTTTATTATGTAACATATTTATAAATAATATCATTAATTATTTTATGCCATAAATATCAGACTGAATGGTATGGGGATTCTTGTCAGTATTGAGAGATCCTTCAGTCAGAGGAGGTCACTTCAACCTCATAAAACTATGTTATTAAAATAATAAAATCGCTACATCTTCCGCTTCGCTTATGCTTCCGTGGTATGGACGCACTGCTGCCCGCGGCGCGCGGCTCAGTCACGACGTGCCAGTCTCTCTGAACCGCCAATTTGCGGCCGCCCCATGTTGGTTTTGTTGAAGCAAGACTCTTCATACCTACATATTGGACTTTTTACGCTCTTTGCTACTTTAATGCACCTAGCGTATACGTGGAAAAATGTTGCAACATTGACCGACTTGTAGCTACTTCAAAACAAATATTTGTTCTCTTTATCCAACTTGCAAGGTTTCACCACGAGCCATCAAGTCAGCTTCGCAATATAATTTATTTAAAATATATGTTTATTTAAATTTAACCATCATAAGTTAACAAAGAACTTGTAAGTCATTATCTTTTTGCGACCTGATTAAACAACATCGACTTTTTTGTACTATATCCACTATATTAATTTTTAATTAATTAATTATACATATAAACAGTTCTATTACTTTTCTCTAAATTATAGTTAACTAGCTGCTACCCGTGACCTAGTCCGCGTTGAAAAATTAAAATATAACACCTGAATCACGCCTGACATCTATATCGCTATGAAAACGTTGGCGCCGCTGCGCCGCCATTGTTAAAGACAGCTTAGACAGCTGACGACAGTGGGCCGATTTTTTTTTGTATGATCCTAACGTTTTTCCAGGATAAAAAGTACCCTATATTTTGATCCAGGTTATAAACTATCTGTGTCATAATTTCATCCAAGTTCGTTGAGCCTTTTTTGCGTGAAAGAGTAAAAAATATTCATACATCCTTTCTAACAAACTTTCCCAATAATAATATTAGTAAGATTTAGTAGTTAGGATACATAAATTATCGTGACAACAGCATAAAATCAAGAAAATATCATACACACAGAACAATGGCTACTTAGTTTCTTTTAAGCTTTAAGTAATTTTATTTGAAAAAGTTATTAAATTCCAAAAGAATAATGCGCATTTAATTAAATTCATACTACATACTCTGCACACGAAAGACGTTTATAGCTTCTCACATGAATTTATTAAACAAACATAAGACAATAATTAATAATTAGGTAATAAACATTTGCGGCATGTTAACGTCAACTACAAAATTTCGAAAACACACACCTAAACCAGTACACAATGATCTGTGTGCGCTCATTGAATTCTCCTGTGGTCATCTCAAAGTACAGACGCGGGGGGACCGCGGCAGCTCAAATTATGTTGGATGCCCTTTATAATGACGGCCCCGTCAGTCCGCCCGTCAGTCAACGGGTCCGAAGAATGAGTTCATTTCCTTCGAACACGCGAGATACGATTTTTAATTAAGTTTTTGTTAAAATTTCATTAAAGAGCAGCTACGACCGCGCATGTTGTTTTAGCTCAACTATACGCATAAATGTCTATGTTATTAATGAGCATAAAACGAGGCCCGGTTGCTCATTATCGACATCTCTTTAAAAACTGTACGCTATAATCATTTACTTGTCATTTTTTTTTATAATTAAACGTCACATGATATATGTCCTATTTTTAAAAGGTCCAACGGATAAAAAGTTAGCAATTAACTTCACAAAGATTTATGTAGACGGTGTGGATCTCATAAAATCTCTCATACGCACACATCGAATGGGGAACTTGGTCCTTAAGCGGAGATATAAAAAGCCTTGAGAATATTAAATCGAGTCATTTTTCTAAAAATCACTAATATTTATTCACATTAATCCAAAGTGGACAGAAAATCTTAATACTTTTTTTAAAGAATTGATAGAAATCTCTTTGTCTCGGGCAAAAAGGATGGGACCGAGATATTAATATGAACCAGTTATTATCCTACGTCAACTGTCAACTGTCATACCTTACGGAATTTTCTATTTTGTGAACTGTTTAGATATTGTTTTGGTTTATGTTACTATTAAATAATTCAAAGTTTGTTAGAGGGTTTCTTACTCTATTACACCATAAATCTTCCTCGTTTATCCCTCTTTCCATAGGGAAAACTGTATCAAAATCCGTTGGCTGGTTTAGAAGTAGTTAGAGGAAAAACAGACACACGCGGACACTTTGTTGCAAAATATTGTTTTTCTTTTTTTTTTCTATTTACATAAAATTTTAATTAGGTTTTGTTATATATATGAACCTTCAGTAAAAAATTATCTAACTGATGGTAATAACCGCATTAAAATCTGTTGCGTGGTATAGGAGAGGTTAGTGAATATTCACACACACAGACGCTGGAACTTATTTCAAATTACACTTTGTAAGGATTATAGTTTAAAGTCTTTAATGACGTCATTTCTATATAATAATATTTTGTTAAATTAATTTTTAAGCCAAACTGTAATATCGTTTTCAAATATAATATTTAATAACGAATTTCAAGAATGTCTTACCAAATAAGGACGACTATTAATTGTCTTATTTTAAGAGTGCCACGATGGCGCACAATCATTTTTTATATTTTATGAGGTTTTACTTCTTATTATTGCGAAATGTGGTCGCAATTTTCACTTACATTATCAAGTTGTGTATTTCGTGAAAAATATGTAGTTGTAAATGAAAATATGTATATAAAAATATTAAATATTTCCGTAACAAAAATCTACACAGTATTATCTATCTACACCTTTTTAAAGTTAAAAATTCTAATACATTATATAATATTTTTTTAATAAAATAATTAGTGTTTGAAAAGGCTGTACCACTAAAAGATATACAGATACCTAAGTTCATGCTAGACATTGGATTTAGTAATGCAATCATTTAGTATATTACTATTATATGTATATTAACAACAACACAGCTGCCACAATGCGTATGCGCACACACGGTGTCAATGCTCAGTGCCACCATCATTTTTAAATTTATCTTCAGAGTAAGCTCCTGCCCTAAACATATTGCCCGCGGTACTCAAACGAACACCGCGAAATCGTTTATTTGTATCGAACGCGTTCAAGTTTTATTTTCAACCTCTCTCTCATTTTAAATAACTTCATCACGTTGAGTGTTTCATAGGTTTCTATTTCACGTTTTGACTATTTTGTTTTTAAGTCAAAACAATGATTGGAAAACATGGGAATTTGCTAGCTCTAACAAAAGACTTCAACGCTGCAACGAAAATTTTAAAAAAAAATTAACCTACAGATCCAGTCTTTAGGTATTTCATGTTACTAGGTCAATATTATTAATTTTGATCGTTCCTTTTTTAATACGACTTCTTTATAATAAATAATAAAAAAATATTTTTTGTTTTTAATTTCGCCTAGTAAACTTGGAATCAAAAAGTTTACATTTTATGTCTTAGCTATAAAGTGAATCTGGCAGTTTACGATTGTTGGTCATAAACAATGGTCATATAATATGACTACGGAAACCAGTGTTCCCCTAGTCAATCCAAAATTCAAATACCATTAGTGTAAAACAATAGTTTCTGAACTTGATCTAGAGAAGGACATTTTCTAACTTATTCTATTAATTTATTTCAATTATATACACGTACATTAACTTTGTTTCTCTGAATCACACTTCAACCGTCAACGGGACAATATGAACAAGCATTAAGTTCAATTAGAAAGATCAGACTCCTACTATCTGAACTACTCGACCGACTAAAGCTATTCCTAATGCCAGTGAAGCATTTCAAGGATAATATTTAATTTTCATATTGATCATATGTTGCATGCATGAACATGCAAAGCTTACATGTCCATGTGGGGTCCATGCCATTTAAAACAAATAAGACTTTATTTTATTCATTATAAAATAAAATCACTCTCCGCCTGTGTGTTTCTCTAAATCACGTAAAATTTATGTATATAATTTGATGAAAAAAATAATTAGATCCGCCCAAAGCCCTTGACGATTCACATTCTTAGTAGAAATAATAATGATAAAAAACTTGCGAGCTGTGATCAAATTCTATTTAACTTTTATGATCGTAAAAATCGTAGTAAATGGAAAAAAAAGACGATAATAATTGGTTTCTGACACAGACTTGTAAATATATAGCCCACGGTTATTCGTGAAATAACAATAAACAATATACCACAACGATCTTCGAGCGACATTAACGCAAAACAAAATTTATAGACGCAAAACATTTTTGAATGCGACCAATTTATATCTTAATTTTAGATGCTTAATGAGGTGTTTCCTTTAATGTCGACTTGATGCGTCGCTCACATATATTTTATTACACTTATTAATATGAACAAACTATTATATTTTTATTAGCCTCGCTTTACCTTCAGACAAGTAACTGGCAACCGGACACCAGCGACTGAATCATAAAAATATTAATATGGTTCTAAACCTATATTAAATAAAATCTTCATAATAAACTCCATTAACAATACATTTTTAAAATAATATGATAAACCTTTTTTTAACTACAAAAGCATTATTACCGAAAATAAGCTTTTTTTCTATAGTTTAATATGGTTTAATATGAAATATATGAAAAATCATTTTGATGCGTTTTTAAAAAAATTTTTTTTTGAAAGAAATATATGTATTATTTTACTTTTATGACAAATATTTTAAATAAGTAAGTAAATAAGTAATTTCGTGTAATAATATTATTAGTGTCTATTTTGTATTATTGTAATTTGGAAATAAATTCTATAAAATTATTTATAACATCATGCCTACTTATAACCAAAAATTAGTTGATCTTAATTAAAGATTAGTTAATCTGTGTGATATATAGATTATAAAACTGTTGTCTTGTTGTCTTGGGTTTATGAGTCAAAAATCTATTTTCCTAATCTATTAATTGCAGTATTTATTACGTATTCCTTTAGGTCAAATTATTTATATGTTTTATTTTCGAAATTGTTGCTTTATACTTATATGCAAATATATTTTAATATAAATACTGTTAAATGGGTAATTAATTTTTAATGCCTATAAAATTCTTTTAACACCTTTTGAAATTCGATATTCGGAATGTGGCATTAGTTCAAGCAGGTAAAATGTTTCGTAAAATATTTTATTGTTTGTGTTTATGATTTTACAGATCTTATCTTAGAACAGATTAATAAAACTAGTCAAACGAATAAAGTATATCTTTCTACACTAACATAATTAAGCTGAAGAGTATGTTTTTATCTTTGCACCTGCTAACCTATGGAACTAACAGTGAGATTTGAATTTTTTTTGTACATTTGATTGATTGCATTGGACTTGTTAATTATTAATGGACAAATGAAATTATTTATAATGTTTTGTTTTTGTCTACTCATTTTCGTATTTCGTTTATATTATATTCTACTTTCTCTCTTGTTAAACAACTAAAAAGTATTCTGCCACAACCAATGATCCTTCTTACATATAAAAAAGTAAACTCGAATCCAACACGAGGCAAAGTTGAATTAAACAAATATTTTAGACAGTAAGTGTGAATGGTAGCCGCGTCGTATTTCCAGACAAGTGAGGTTGGTCAGCTTTATGGCTGCGATTTGACTCCCTCGGTGTAGGGTGACCATTGGGAAATGTTATGTTTAATAACATTAAAACTTAACATTAAATAATATTTGTATAATCTACTAGCTTTTACCCGCGACTTCGTCAGCGCCCCTTTTTCTTTGGTGCTAAATATATTTATTCAATCTTTATTGTTTATAATTTTTTTTTTCAGATTTTGAAATTTTTTTAGATAAATCCTAGGGCATAGTTTCTTTTTCTGTATGAAAAATTTGCATCCCGGGCGAAGCCGGGAGCAGGTCGCTAGTATAGTATAAATATATAATCAAAAATAAAGTTTATATAGTTTGTATTACTTTTGTATTTTTTTAAGGTATTTGATAGATATCTAAATTTATGGTTATCCTAGTAAAAGGGAACAATTCAAACATTTAGTATGTTCATGCGAGAATAGTGAAAAGTTGCACTTTGATATAACTTCTTATTATTATACTAATAGTGCTTAGCACTTCGGTACTCATGAGATATTCACGATTTTATGTTATACTGATATTTTTATTTACTAAAATGTTTATTGTCAAGTTGCTTCCTTTTCATTTCTATTTTAAAAAGTATAAATACGTCTAATTTTATAATTTCCTTTCTTAATAACATGTGAAAATTTCACGACCACTTGTAAATTCGAAATATTATTTTTTAGTTATCTGTATGTTATTACTTGGTTTACAAGCTACTTATTTGAATAGTGCTGAGACAATCAAACCTTTCACATCAGTCGTCCAGGTTGGATTGATGTGAAAGGTTAGTGAAATTTCTTCTTCAACTATAAATTGAGCTGATGATCTTCAAACGCCTGAACAGATCTATTATAAATTATAGTTAAGAACCATATCGATCACATTAGCTTTCAAACAAAAAAAACGTATCAAAATCGGTTCATCCGTTTGGGAGCTGCAATGCCACAAATACTTGAGATTTCAAGAATTTAAGTGTGGGTTTCATAACGAGGATCACGAAGCTAGATGCCGGAGACAGCATATTCTCCTTTTTAAAGAAGACGTTTTTAATTATGTATTGATATTGGTTAGAAACAGTTTTATTTAATTTTATATAGATTCAATATGCGGAAACTTGTAAATGGTGTCAAATTAATCTGTCATTTAGTTATAAAGTAATTTTTTATATAAATAACACTGTAAGTTTTCCTTAAAAATAAATAAATATAAATAAATAAATAAATACACACATACGCAGATACACAGGTCAAACTCTTTTGCATCGGGCGTCGAAAGTTATTTTTCCGAATTGTTGAAAAATATGTAGGTACCCCGACATAATTGGCGAGAATGATCCGTTGCCTAGAAGTGCTCGGAAGTCTGCCACTGAAATGGGAATACTGAGTAGGAGTTGGCGGGAAATTGGAGGAAATGTTGGTGGGTCTTGCAGTCTTTTTTTGTTATGATAATAATGATTAAACAACATAATTATAATCTCCTGATACTCAACAAATATTTTATTGTACTTAATTACCACTGCGACTTTAAAAATATTATACCCCTTGACACTAGTCCTCTAATTGTATTTAAAAAAAACCATTGTCACTTCCGTTTTGAATCAACAACTGGCATTTTATTGCTATGAAAATTGATAGAAACACCACAAACTCGTAGCATATAGACCGCGTGTCGGCATTCAGTATGAAACTTTGACCAAATTTAAACAAGATATTAAATGTTGGTGGTAACAAAGCGGCGAGCATTCAAGGTACCCTACGTCCTAATACATAATAACGAAAACAGTACACAATGCGAACAGAACACAAGTCAAGTGACGCGTGAACTAAGTGAGACAGACCAAAATGAGGGAGTCTCTCTTTTTGATGCAAACACACGAAAGGAAATACTATTTTAAGAAAGGTATACGAATTTCCAATAATCATAGTTCTAAATCTTAGAAACCGTGTATCATAGAGAATGCCTAATCAATAATTAATTTATAATTTATAATAAATAAAATATGTTTTTGATTTAAAGTAACAAAAACTAGACTAAAAACTATGTTTATAGGTAATCGGGTATGTGAGATTCTGACTTCTAATCAATTTTATGGGAAATCCATCTCAATTTGACTATAAATCTTACAGAAATGAGGGTCATTAGAGACAATCCTAATCCAAAAACCCTTTTAATCTTTTAACAAATTTGAGTACTCTTACTCTACTATACTTATTTAGCCCCTGATTACAAAGTTAAAACGCCAGATAACAGATTAGTAATACATGGTATTGTTACTCCTGATCATAAGTTGATGAAATAAAACTGATAGATTCGCTTTTAAAAAAACCGGAGTTTCATCTGACTTCAAAAAACGTTAGAACTAACATAAGTTTTTCAGACATGTCTTAAACAAAGAACTATATTTACTTAAAAATATATTTAATGTCCAAGTAACTCGTGTGTTTATTAATCCTTTGAATTCGGCTCAACACTGGATGTTTCCTAAACGCATTTTTCCCCGAAGTAAAGGATCAATATTTACCCTTTCCATGAGCAGCACAAAGACTAATGTTTGTCCCGACGTTGCACTTCGGATCCTGTGTAAACTCACCCTAACAAATTGAATGTAGATCCAAATTTAGAAAAAATCAAAACCACTCTTAAGTCGTACAGTGTAAAGCCGATTTTTATACGAAAGAAAAGCTACTGTTGTTATAAAAAAATTCTTTTATGTCTATAGTAGCGTTTAGTAGCCTTAAGCAATTCTGCGGTTACAATGTATGAACTTTATAAGGCGACCGTAAAATAATACAATTTACTTCTTTATAAAAGACACAATACACAATTGGGGTATCATTTAAGAAATAATAAAAAATATTTTCAATCCCTGTTCCCTTATCCTTATTTACTAATAGGTGTGTCCCACGATTCCTACAAGTATAATAGTCCCAAAAATTAAGGGATATAAGAAAAAATTCCAAATTTTTAGGTAATTTTTGAACATTTTTGAGCTTATTAAAAAAGAAAATTGTAGCTCCAAGTCTGTAGTTTTTGAATCCGAGCTTTAAATATTTTTCACGCTAGCGGTTTATGAATCGTCGGAAAATCAAAGGAAAATATATTTTCCAAATTTTTGCTCGTCTTGAAATTGGTATACTGTGGGCTGTAAAAAATTTTTTTTTGGTAATGGTATAATTAAGCTCTTTTAGAGAATTTAATTCCCTACAATTTGACTCCCTTAAGCTCTGTATGATAACATGTAACTGAGTTACTTAACCTCGATCAAAGTGAAAAAGTCATTTTTGACTTTGACAATCGATTACTCGGGGAAACAATGGTCGTATAGAAAATTAAAGTAAGGTTTTATAAACTGCAAAATATTTCCTACAAGGTGCTTAAATTGAAATTTGATAAAAAAAATCAAACCGAAAATGTTGGCCGAAAAAAAGGTAAAAAACTGCAAATATAAGGATATTTGGATACCTTGGATAACCTTGCAATTAATGCAGATAGGAAGGATATTTTCTATAGCTTTTCAACCTCAAAGAGTCCTGAAAAAACCCTGAAAGTTTCAAAGCGCTGCGATTTATAGACTTTATTTATCTTTATTATTAACTATGGTCGAGTGGAACTAAACCATTCTTCTAGTACTAAGCCAATACTTTAATGCAAAGACAGCATTATTATACTTGCGACCCGCCCCCGGCTATGCAAACAAATATATAGGTACACAAACCTTCCTTATTTATCGCTTTAGCATTAGTGAGTATAAAATCCATTAAATAATTTAGAAAAAATTAGCAAAGAAACAGACACAGAGGGACCTTATATTACTTTATTTTATTCGACTATTTTACAATATATATAGATAGAGAAATATATATATACTTAGATACAGATAAAGAGATATTGGTAATGATTCTCTCTATATTATATGCTATTATTATAAACATAAGTCCACATAGGTTGTTACTGACGAACATGCTTACTATTCATATAAAGGTATACCGAGACGTGTTTGAAAGATTCTAACGTAAAAAACGGATCGTAACACACTTAACGAACAAATGTTTACTCATGTTTCTTATAACAAAACATGTATTGTCCATTAGTCAGCAACTATTGAAAAACTTTAACCACAAAAACCTCTGATATCGGACTTGTATTCAAAACCATTCCCGTTCACATTCACAATGAACATGGACATAGATCAAAATATTATGAACATCATATCGATAGTAGCAGCATTGTACTAAGTTATTAAAGGTACATATATTTTTTTCGTTAAGTTCTGTATTATTAGAAGTTATTAAGAAAATATATTATATTATATTTATGTTGAGGTGACATAAATAAAAAAGTAATTAAGGTGACGGTCCACTTGATGGTAGGTGGCTACCGTCGCGTCGCCTATAACACAAGCCATGCCACATGTGCTGCAAGCGCGCTGCCGACTATACTAGGATTAAGGATAAGGGATTAGGAAGGGATAGGGAAATGTCTTTTATTTTATTATTATTTTTATTATATTATCGTCTTTGTTAGCTTTAAAACTAATATATCTACAATAATCCCGTCGTAAGTCAAAGCGTAATGCAATAAAAACACCCAGGCAAGTCACAACTGTTATTATCGTCTTCCAGTCGTGAATTCTTAAAAACAATTCGCGTTTAAAGGCATAAACAATTCGTTTCGAAGTGTATCTAAAAACAGAGAGCTGTGGCTCGTAAAATTTATAGTAAATAGTTGCAAATATCACAACTATCTCTCTATGTCTTTGTCTCTATGTCTTAAACAAGAACCCGTCAGTGGGATTTGCAATAAAGGATGACTCAGACTCGATGACAGTGGTATAGTCTGTTCAAGAGAAATATAGATGGCTAATTGCCTACTATAAACAATAATAATAAGATTAGTTTGTGATAACCGTTTTATTGACATTACTGCATCGCTGTAAAGAGATATATCTATGTCTAAAGTAGGTAACACGAAACTAATATTAGTTTCATTAGTAATCGATAATATAATTTACCAACTTAGATATTTTAACAAAATAAAGATTTATAATATGTTGACTTAATATGAATAATATATTAAACCAGTTTTTGTAGTTAACAGAAATAGTTCCCTTCTAGACAGTATAAAACGACGATGTTAAGTTTCTTAATTTCTCCGCTTAATTTTTCGATACGTTCGTCCGATTGTAAATACAATTGTAAATTATTAAATAAAATAGGACTGTGTGTTCATGACAGATTTGTATGAAGGAGACGGAAACCACAACTCTTCGCCATACCGCGCGCAAGAACGGATTTGCTTCGCAAGGCTCCTCTGACGTGAGCCTTGCGAAACCTTAATAAAATAGTACAATTGATTGACCTGTTCCATTGCACACTGAACTAATTCAGTAGGGGTGGGAGACCATTTGTGATATCTTATAGTAGGTAATTTAGGTTTATTGTTAAGTATTCTTTAAAAAAATTATGCATGTTTTTGTAAATTTTGTAGTTTTTAAAATTTGTGTAATTGATTTGTGTAATGTAAATAATTTAAATAATGTTTATTTTAACTTCGATTAGGAACAGATACATCGAATTAGGATTACTCCTGTGATGATGTACAATGTGTGTTATTGTAAAAAAAAATATATCTAGATATATAAGTTATATAAGCAATATAAGTTATATAAGTTATAGATATATAAGATATATAAGATATATAAGATATATAAGATATATAAGTTATACATAGATATATAAGTTATATAAGCATAGGGGAGTGAAGTGTTTGTCAACTGTCACTACATCATGATGTATCCCGCATTCGATGTTAAGGAAATATTCCCTGAGAAATAAACATTATTATTAAATAAACATTATTATTATAAAATTATTACAAAGAAATAAACATTTAAATTTATAAATGTTAGAATTAAATCTGTAATTGTGATCAAGCTTAAAAAATCCGGGCCTTAAACATTTCATACTAACAGTAAATAAAAAAAAATAAAACAAAAAATAAAAGGGAGATTTCCGTAATAGATTAAATCTATGATTACCTGAAATATAAAAAAAACTCACATAATATACAAATAGATTTTGATAAGTTTAATACAAATTTTTGACAACTTTTCCATTTAGGTTGTAGGTACTTTCAGACCGCACAAACATATTAGGGGTACACAAATGTATTTGCATAAAAATGTAGGTACATAATATATAACAAATCGTTATAGCTATTGAATTTAAAATCTACATTTAGGATGAGGTTATTGTCTTACTTTATTACGTCCTCAACGAATTCCGCTACAAGCATGAGAAGTATTTTTGTCGAAGCCAATATTCTTATGAGTTTCTAAACATGACCATTCCATTTAAATCCCTGTCTCGGATGTGAATGTGTTTTACATTTTATTGCGCTATTATTCTTTACGATGTAGGCATAAGATCTGACCAAAAATTTAAATAAAAATAAACATAATACACGGAAATATTTAAAAGTAGATAAGAACCATTAACTGCAAAAGCGGCAAATGTGTAAACAAGTAGAAAACTTTATGAGCCATAACACTTTTTTATATTTTACGTCATTTTTAAAGACTTTGTAAGTACAATTGGTTGTTCTAATTTATTATTTTTTATTTATTTATTTTAATGCCCGACGCAAAAACAGGATGTTATAAATTTACCTGTGTGGCTGTGTATGTGTCTATCTGTGTGTCTGGCTGTGGAGTTGGAGGTCTCAAACATATGGACCGATTTTTCCATGGCATGGCAATCTCAAGCTAATGCTGCAGTATGAAGTAGTCTGCGAGATACCCAACTCCTTAGCAACTTACAGCAGATATAAGCCAGCATGTATCTGAATATCTAAATATATCTGAATATATAGCAGATATACCTACTCAATAGAAAGTAGTTTATAATTTTTAATAATAACTTGTTATTTCTTTGTTCTCACGACTTACATTTAAAATTAATACATAAAAATGAGCAAAAATAGGTACGATACTGAATTGCAAATCTTGAAAAACGTCTTTACAAGTACAAATAAGAATAATATTAAATAAGAATATCTTTAACGTGAATTTTGTCATAAAGTATTTCCTAAAGCTCATTCTATAGTCGGTGGGAGTCGCCGGATTAATCCGAGGATGTCGCGTGGCCTCGGGACATTGTAGTAGAAACACAAAAGCGCCGACAGAAAACATATTAACCGAGACTGTCGGATCATGTCTTATAGTATTCAATAGTCTCGCGACATGTATCATAGTTCCTCAATCAAAGCGATTAACAAATACCAATCAGAGTATACCCGCTACACACAGAGTTTATACCGGAGTGTATGTAATTGCATTCCACTTCAGTGCTATGAACATACCTCGCCTATGAAGAAGTATAGGCTATCCATCATCAACCAAGTCCAATGAGGTTGGAAGGACTGTGCAACTCTTCAAAGCTTGCTAAGCATCTCATACTTCATGGTTTCCTCGCAATTCCTTTAGGTACTTACTGTTTACTTACTGTTACTGTTTCTTACTGTTTACTTACTTTTACTGTTATCCAAGTGATCATAATTCCAAGGACATTGATACGGTTTTCACTAATGAAAAGAGATATAAAGGAGGAAGGTTTGTGTGAATATAATTTGCAGAAAAAAGGGATACCTTCGGAGCCAGAAGCGGTAGATTTCTGGTTTATCTGGTCTAGTCTAATTAGGCACTGTCGCTAGATAGAGTAAGTATCTTTTTCTTATTCCCTTATTTTGTTTCCTAAAATATACTGTTATGGTAGGTACGAGCATAAACACGCCCCATTCAATAAGCTAGCCTGCCTACCTGTCAGCCACATAATTTCATTTTAAAACAAAAAAAAATATTTATTTTTCTCAAATCACCTTTCCCTGTGACATTTCATTTTATTTTACTCCGTTTAAATAACATTATCTAAAAGCCGTAAATATCGGCCATTATCGAGGGCCCTTCGAAATTCCGTGCGGCGTTTTTGAACGACGCGAGAGAATGACGTGTCAACTCGATCCATGAAGAAAAATATTGAGACAACAGGCCCAGTGGAGTGCCCTCCACGGCGACATAATGGCTTTTCATTGAATTCCTCTTGCTTTCTTTTGTTTATATCCCATAACGTTTCGATTGGTGCATGATGGAGGGCGGCTGTGATTACTTTAATAACAATGACGTACGGCACAAAGGACGAGAACACTGAAATTATGTGCGGGGTCGGCCCGTACCGTTCTCATGCCCCTCACGTACGGAGCGCGGAGGCACGCCTCAATGTTACCTTTTACCTGTTCTATTATGTGACATTTAAATATTATCAACTCAAAAATAATGAGCCTTTCATAGAAAGACATAAAACTCCCCGATGCTCAAGAGATAGGGAACAAATCAAACGGACATTATTCGTGACATGCATTTCGAGGTAATTAGAGATAATTCTCATGAGAAGTTTCCGCGAAGATTTCAAATTTTGAATAATTTTTTAGATGTTTTCAACAAACCAACCAGTCGGATACTTAGTAGAAATAGGTGCAACAGGCGACTTTTAACGTCCTTTAGTATGTCATTAAGCACAAGTTCGTCATGCTCTAGCAAAAACTTGCTGCTATTTAAAAAATTACCTATTTGTAAAATATTAAACGAACTGTAATACGAGCCTAAAGATATGTCTGGATACAAATATGAATACGGTTTTCCGAAAAGCGTATCTTTTTGAAAATGGTTATAAATAATTAGTATTAACTTGATTCCTGCATTTGCATTTACATTTGCAAAATATATATAATTTTTGAAATTAATTTGAAGTTACTCCAAAAAAGTAGGTATTAATAAGGTATTAATATTATAAGTTAATACTACTTATAATACTAATACTTTGACGCCCCGTTGTATGAGTGGTTGACACTCTGTCCCAGAGATACCGGGTTAGATTCCCGGCAGGGTTAATTTTGTTGGGTTGGGTCGGTTCTGGATCTGGAAAGTAGTCGTAGGGCATACTGTGTTTTGCAGTCCTTTGGGTGACCTTTGTTATCTATTTTAAGGTGTATCACAAAGAAATTAATTAGTACATAATATATGGTGAAGACCTATAGAAAAACATTGACGTGTACGGATATTGTATAATAATATGTATCTACATATAAAACCAACCTTTTATAAGTAGGTATATAAAAGGTTGCTAATTTTGCATTATTATTTTTTTATTTAAACTTGTAAAGATAATGAAAAAAAACGGACACTTTCCAAATATAGATTTTTAGGGTGATGTTTGCCTAAAAGCCGATCCTATTTGCAAACGCGTCAGGTATTCACGGCTCGTACGCACCAAAGTGTTGGATATGGAAGTCTCGCCCCAAACGGAAACAAAACGCATTTCTTTATTTTAATACACAATAAAGGCGACGCGACGGCCAAGCCCAGCGATATGTATGCGCCGCGGCAAAGGGACACGCTGTTTGATATGGTTATTACATCTTTTGTGGAAAGGATAAAGAACCCGGTGAGAGCCGGCTCTAGGATGCGTTGTGAGATTTGTCTTCGTGATACGCTAAAATTTAAAAAGCCTCTTGTGAAAAGGACACACTGACGGGATCCTTGGAAATGGAAATGTCCTTTGAAACGGGAATTTGTTTACAAAGTGGCCTTATGAAAAATTTTAATTGGTGTGACTGAACTGGACGCAGTTTGTCTTGATATACTTAAATATGAAGAACGGCGTATTATATCAAGTTTTATTTATAAGCTAAGCTTTTTTGGGCAGCAGTTACTAACGTAAATCAAATAATATATTAAAAATAACGGCGAGGCAAGTTGTTTTTATATTTAAGAAACGAAATTTTAAATAGGTACAAAAATAACGTCATTGTTTACTTATATTTAAAATAGTTTCTTTAACTTACGTTATGTTTAAAAATTTAATGTTTTTACCACTGAATATTAATAAAGAAATACCATTATATTTTTTTTAATATATTCAGCGATTGTAATGCAAAATAATCAATTGTCAGTTATATTACAAACGAATTATATTATGACAGACAGGCTGGGAGCAAAGTACCTACACCTAAGCGATGTGCGTTTGCATAGATTGGGAGGTTTCTTTCAAAGGAATCTTAATCACTTAACCAACGGTACCTATAGATAGAAGATACCGTCGAGTAAGTTTAGAAGAGTTTGTACATCAAAGTATAAGCTCCAACGAAGTTAGTTTTTGTGATAGCAGTAAAATTAATGCAACCTAGGAATATTGTAGTAGTTTCTTTTCGTCCCTATATGAAGCAGCAATAAATAAAGTGGACATTAGCAGGCTTGACGCTGAGCTGTAATTATTTGCGTAATTGCACACAGTTGGACGGAACACATTCAACAAACTGCACTTGAGTTATTATGTATCACAGTTACTCGTTGCGAGAACTTTGTCGTAGTGTTCAAAATTGTTAAGATCGATAACTATTTTAATAACTTCATATTGGCACTCAATACGTCCAAATTCCAAACTAGTTTTCGTATAAACAGAAACTTGGTATTAACTTAATGAGTCGGCGAAAGTCAACAGGAAATATAAACGTCCGCCAGTGTTTGGAAAACATTGTTATGATAATACGAGTACGATCTCAAAATCACATTCTATTTTCTTTCGATTCGTGTTGTGTGAAAGTTGTTAGCACGAGGAAATATTTGTACGTGGAATTTGTTTCTGTCAATATTATTCGTCATATTGTGGACTATGGAAGTATCAATAAACAAAAAAAGAACGGCTGTTAAATCTTCGATGTTGACGTGTATTAAAAGCGTAACACGACTATCATTATTTAATAAGCGATGTGTCATTTTAAAGGGCTTTGGTTTTTAATACTTTTATTTTTCAGTACATCTATACATGTAGGTACATGTATATATTTATAAAATTGCCACACCTCTCTACGCTTAAATTATGCTAGATAAACAATCTTCTGTGTAATTTCGCTTAAAAAAATACTAATGCTACAATAGAATTGACATTAAAATGTGTAATTGGGAAAAAAAAAACTTTAAGGATAATTAACAAGCACGAGACAAAGCAGACCTGCCACGAACTGATTGATCTCTTAAAGTTTCCAGGGGCAAATATATTTTGATACCTCCCCACATAGAACCACTAGCCAGAACCAAGAAATTCGATCAGATTATACTTTGTGTAATTTAGAAGCTATAGCTAAGAAAGATTTTTTAGAAAACATTTTGAAGGAGATAAGGGCAAGATAAAATTTGTTTAAAACTAATTTATAAGAGTTTCTGTGAAATTGACACGGGTGATTTAGAGCGGACTTTCAAGGCGAGCAAAGATGCGAAGTAAAAGTGTATTTGTATAGGTAATAAACGAAAATGTTTTTTCTATGTCCGCAAATACTTTCTCGCACGTAAATAGAAACATTTCGAACTTTGCGTCCATCACCTTAACCTGTTCCAAAACAAGAATCGGCCAAACCAAGATGAACATCTAATCTCTACATCTTGAGCTAGTTTCATAGTAGGTGTAACCGACACAAGTTCAGCCACGAACAGGCGTAACACCTTTAGCAGATGCTTCTAGACATTCTCAATTCATATTGAATCTCTTCACGGACTCTCGTGAATCCAACAGACCTTATCAATCGCATCTGAAAGGCGGCACTTGGGCACAGAGCAGTTTAAATTTGAGAGACGTCTTTGCCACTTTGCAGACAGTTAATATAAAAAACTTAATATAAATTATTTAAAATATGTTATTAAATAAATATTTAAAACACATTTTTATTAGTGTATATATTAATATGAATTATTATTTCGTTTGAAGTTTCGTTTCAAATACAAAATAAATCTTAAACATGTTATTCTCTTCTACAACTGTTGCTAGATTTTTTTTTGAATGATTGACATAAGACTGGGATTGTATGAGGGATGGCGTTGATCTATATGCGTGTTCCGTCTGTCTCGTGATTTTATTAGACAGTAAGCAGGTCCAACTGCTTCGACGGCTTTATCGGACCATAACGAAGATATGTATCTAACAGACTCTTGAAATGTCTTAGCGAATACCCACTGATGATGCAAAAGTAGTGGACATTCGCAGAACTGTTTTTGTTTAAAACATTTATTTTTATAGCCAAGACTAATAAAACTTTCGAAATTCCCTTCTATCTGTATTGTAAATTTTGCAAGTTTTGTTGGCGAAGAAAATCGCATATTTGCCTCAATAATAGACATTTATTACTCTCAGAAAGTATGTCCATTAACAATAGCGCAAGGGTTCAAAAGAGTTGCAAATATAAACAATGCTCGATGAAATACAAAGGGTACTACGGTCATTGCGCGTCTGTGCAATCCTAAACGGGTGTCGAAGCACAACTTGTGGTACAGACGCTATCAATGTAAAAACCGTTAAGCCCTTTAAAGGAGCGCTATTACGTTTTATTACGCCAAATAAATTCCTGAATCGGTACTCTTGAAAAAAATTGACAATACTAAACAGAAATTTTGCGATGATCATAAAATAGAAAGCTTGAGCAATTATTGTGTAAGCAAAAAAGGGTAAAAGCAAATTGTAAATACAGAAAAAGGAAACATGAAGGTATATTGCCATTAATAACGGTAAACTAATGACGTACGAGGTATGTCGTATTTTGGCAACATAACACACATATATTGACCTGGTCATCCACTTATACTTAGATACATATTATTATTTAAACATATTTTCTATAGCCATGAATCTTGACAAAATTTATGTATATAAGGTATACCTTATTAAGATTACATTTATACCTTATCAAATTTTCTACGACATTCTAAGACTGCGAGTTGTACGCGTAAAAGTATTAAATAACAATACTTTTACTTGTAATGGACAACCTGCAAAGTATGTTTTATATTGTTCACTGTTGACCCACCCCGGCTTCGCACGGTTGCAATTTTTCTAAAAGTGATATATATAAACCTTCTTTGTTTATCGCTCTTTCTATTAGTGAAAACCGTACCAAAATCCGTTACGTGGTTGAGAAGTTAGCGAACAGACAAACAGACGCGGACAGCGACTTCATTTTATAATATTACTAGGTGGCTCACCCCGGTTTTGCACCGATTTTTTTCTAAAAATAATATATAATAACCTTCCTCCTTCTTTAACGCTTTTTCCATTAGTAAAAACCGAATTAAAATCTGTTGCTTAATGCGTTGCTTAGTTTAAAAGATCAGACAGACGGCGGAAAGCGACTTTGTTTTATACTGTGTGAAGATTATGTATCTGCACATAGGCTGTTTTCAAAACACTGTTTTGCTTAAATGCTCTTATCTGTACGAAGGCAACAAAAAACCTAAAAAATATTAATTTGTTCTAACTAATATAAATAAACTTTCATTATATAACAATGCTAGCAGCGGTTTTAATTAATACTGCTCCAAGTTAAACCTTGTTAATTTTTTGCAAGCAACATGATAACGATTCAAAATTGAATATAATCACATCAGGTGTATTAATGTTTCATTTTATATAGGTACCACATAATAATTATTTTCGTCGGATGATTATAATGATTAGGTTGTTTTCATTAAGGACCCGTCATGTCGGCTCAGTCGTTCGGTTTACGATGATGGACCACACCGGTTTTTATGACACCAATACATTGCTAATTGTGGAATACCTACGTCTTGCTCGACGTGTTACAAGTTTTGTTTAAGTTTTTAACAGAAAAACTACATTAAATATATTCGTGTTTTTTTTGTGCAAATGTGAATGATCGAGTCGAGTACTATTCCGAGAACTGATTCTCTTCGTCAACGTCTTATTGAAGAACAATTTGGTTGAAGTTTCAACCAAAATTTTCAGCTTATCAGTTGAATCTTATCTATTCTAATACGTACGCATACGTCTGGTGGCAGTAACCACTTCTAAACAGAAGAGCACCGTGAAATAACAGCTGAATTCTGTTGTTTCGGTGCCAGGTGCCAGAGCCTGTCATAAGGAATACCACAGCCCTCTCTCCTTTCGCCAGAGCCGTTAATAGGCGACGGTAACCATCTACCATCAAGCGAACCATTCTGCCAAATTTTTTATAAGAAATTCCAGCAATTATTTGCGAAATTTAATTTGCATTTTTTATTTAGTTCCAAAAACTATCTTCAGAACTTAAATCAGGTGACTCTCCATGTTATCTGATTGGCTTCTTATCTTATTTGTAATAATAATATGTATATTAAAATGGCTAACTGTGTAACCAAAGATTGGACATTTCACGGAAATACTAGAATTCATCTCACCCTAAAGCAAAACAAAAATTTATAAAGAGGATGGAAGGATTTTCTCTAATAGCTTAACCGCTGCAACAATGGGTGCTTGAGTCCAGAGAGGGTTGTCATAATCATGTGAACGAAAATAAAGTCGGTTGAACTTTTGTGTGAATTGCATTCTTGCTCGTTATTGAAAATTATTGAAAATAAGTTCAATAAATTAAACTATAGATCAAAACTAGATTTTTATAACACTTAGGAGAATACCATTTAAGACGAATGCCACGATAAAAAAGAATGGACATTTTATTTTACAAATCCTTCACATTCTGTATCGCCTTACATATCTTTCTCGTATTACATTTCAAGCTAACACAGTACGTACATACAAAATGCAGGCGATGGAAATGCGCTAATCTCTTCGTGCAGTGTAGTGCAGGTGATACATGCAACCGGTTACAAGGTGAAGTCGACTCCTACCAGCAATAAAAACATGTATTTAAGTGTGTTTATTTACAAAATCAATTACCCGTAGATTGACTTCCCCATCTATCAACTCGTCATTGTCATGTGTTTGCTGCTTCGCGTTTGCGTTCGATGTTTAAAATATTTTTTTTTTTTTTTACTTCCTTGGCTTACTCGTCGATTACACAGATTGTCTTTACAAAAAAAAGGCCATATGTCTATATTTCTTGGATATGTTCTTTATTTTGTTACCAAAAGCTGTTTCGAGAGAAAAAATATCGATAAATTTCTGAGAGAAATTCTGAGAGAAATTTATATTGGTATATGTATAAATAATTAAGGAATCTTACTTGGAATATCAACATCAAAATTATGTTGCCATCAATCAACTCACGGTTTAGGATAGGTGACTACGGTGACCTTTCATTAAGTAATCTGAAAAATAATTTATTTAATCTGAGTAACTTTTATTTAAAAAATACACCTAAGGTATCCAAAGCAGTTATATACAAAAATGTGGACAAGACTTTATGGATGACAACGAAATTTACTGCAGCACAGGTCGCTTAAGTCTCTGACAAAGACCTACATTGTGCCCTTAACGCGCATGTCCAAGAGAGGCGCTTGACTGACAGGCAAATAAAAGTAGACAAAAGAAACATCGCACACCGCCGACGCTGTATTCAATCCAGGCTAGATACAAGCAAACATTACTGTTCTCACTACGATGTACCGGCCCTCTACATTATGTGGGACTAAAAGCTTTATTCACAAAACAACCTCAAGTGATAGTGTTCTCTAAGAATACGCTTATCGTCCCTAATATTGAGAGGTAAAAAACAAAAATAAAAATAAAACAAAACGCAACTAGAGATTACAAGGGCCTTTACGAAGAAAACCAAAGACATTAACAGAGTTTTGAGAACGTACCTACCTAATTCTAGAAGAATTTACCAATAACTAAATGTAATAAGCAAAATTCAGTATAAGAATTATTAAGTTCTTTGGAGACAGTTATCATACACACATCGTATATTTTATGTTCTTCTTAAGTTTTCTTCAATATTAATTCATTGATGTGGTTTAATTAGATCTAGGTACACAGTACTCTGTTAGTAAATTCTTGAATTTCTTCCTTACTGCCTAATTGAGGAAACTCGTCAGAGCTGGTTCAGGCTATGCTGTTTAGCTATTCTTATTAATAGTAAAAATCATAATTATTTTACCAATCTGATAATTATTATGAAAATAATGAAAATTAGTAAGATTAGCCGATTGAGACCCATGATAACCAAGAAATCCACCGATGTGCCATAAAAACAATTGCAAAAACCTAACGTGTTTTTTCATAAATGGTAAACAATGTTTTGCCTACACATGAAGATTTAACGAAGCTGAGTCTTACTGTTACGTCCGAGAAGCGCTGCCCGAGAATTTCCCAGGTGTAGGTGTGCATACTACAGCGTGAGAGGTGGAACGGTGGAGGGGGGATGACGGACGGCGCGGGAGGGAAGGCGAACGGACCACCAGCGCAGCGTGCGCCCGCGCAGGCCGCATAATTACCCTGTATGGACATACGCACACATTCACCACAGCCCGATACAACACCAAATTAAACTGCCTTGTTTTAACAGTCGTTGATTGAGTTTTTTCTCAGATCTATACCAAGCATGTTAACGTGACAGTAGCTTTATAGAACTCGACAGGTTTAACTCACCCCATCGTCACAGCTTCATTAAAACAGTAATAGAATCCATCGGTGATTTATCTACACCAGTGGTTCCCAATTAGTTTTTGCTGCGTACCACTTCATAAAAGACCTCAAACCTGCGTACCCCTTATTGTAGCAATAATATTATAAATGCGAAAGTTTGTGAGTGTGTGTATGTTCGTTACTTTTTCATGCTCAAACGCCTGGACCAATTTTGATGAAATTTGGTATACAGGTAGTTGACACCCTGGATTAACATAATATAGGCTACTTAAACCGCTGGTAACACCGCTGGGCACAGCTAGTGATAAATAAAAAAGATAAGTCAGTTTAAATAACATTTATTATATTCAAATTACAGTACAATAGTGAAAATCAAAATAACATGATGTATTGGCGAAGACGCTAATGTGACAAATGTGCACGTTTTTCTTTGCACAGCTCTTGAAAATCTGGTTGTCTTTCAGTCAGCTTCAGTCTTAAATCGTCTTCAAGTTGAAGTCTGTGACGATGTTTAGTTTTTAAGTTCGTCATGGCCGAAAATCCGCTTTCGCAAAGGTAGGTTGTGCAAAATGGCAGTAAATATTTTATTGCTGATTCGCTGATATGATAAATATCTTTTAAATTAGCCCAAAAGTCACCCAGTGATTGCTCTGCAAAACAACTCTTGAGTCTGCTGTTGCATGAGATGTCTATTAATTCCTCTTGATCAGAGATTACGTAAAATACGTAATAAAATAATATTTTGGAAATTGTTCTTGTTTTTACTGATAGCCGCACGTACCCCTTGATGCAACTTCACGTACCCCTGGGGGTACGCGTACCACTAAATGGGAAACACGGATCTACACCAAATCTCCGCTTGACCTTTCGCCATAAGAGCTATTGTCAAAAGCGCTAAACGTATTCGCATTCCTTGCGCGTTTCGTGTTTCAATCAAAAATGGCTTCTATATTTGTTCAATGAAATGACAAAATGTGTCGTGAGAACGTCAGAGAAGCGTATGATCGGAGAGGCGCATCGTGTCCGACCGGTCACGCGAGAGCGCCTTACACTATTGTACGCGGATACTTACTGCAACCCTGTTGTTCTCTTGCTAATAATTTTAACCTCGGCAGTATGGAGTTCTTTATAAGGTTTAGAACTTGTTACACACGATATAGCCTTAATTAGTCGCGTTAATCTGTTCATTAAATACCCTTAAGGTGAACTTAACATTGTTTAAGTATCACGTTTCAAGTGTACCAGTGAGTTATCATAATTGCTGTATCTTAACACTTATTTAGCTTACAATGTATACATCTCAATAGTAGTTACTTAATTTAGTATCTGTATTAATTCAGTTTTTAATTTATTCCTTACATAAATAATAAAAAAAGAAAATATTAGAAGTACTTTTTAACAGTATCGTATCATTGACATGTGTGTAGCGTGTTTCCGAGGTTTAGGTCAGCGTACGCCTTTATAAATAATCAAACAACACTTTTTCTCAAAACTTCATTCACATTGTAATGACTATTCAAGACGGTTTTTTTAAATAAAACATTTTGTATTAATCAGATACTATAACTGTAACATAAAATATTTTTTAGGTTTTATTGTTTCGGAGATAATTAATCCCGTACCGCCATAAAAACTCACGGGCCTGTTAGAATCTGTAGACTATTATGAACCGTGAAAGCAGCACTTGCGCTGTTGTTATGTTTCGGTGAGTGAATAAAAAATGTAAAAACCTAATTCCTTTTCCCTTATCTGTTATCAAAATCCATTCTTAAAAGACTTTAATTCTTTAAAATATTTTTCTTCATTCTTCTTTTCACCCAGTTTTTTTTTTATGCTCAAAAATCTTAAATCAACATAATATATTCATAGTGGCAGACTGCCTCGCAGTGCGATCGCATTCGCATCTATCGCAGTCATAAATTGGGCCGTGCGTCCGGCGACAGACCACCTCCTTACAAAAAGACTAGGTATCGTAAAATAATAATTAGATAATAATATGTGCTCTTGTGTTTCGGTGAATGAGTAAGGAATGCCAGAACCTATTTCCCTATTCCCTTATCCTGAATCCTTTTATACTATGGTTGGCATCGCACTTGCAGCGCCTGTGGCGTTGCTTGTGCTAATAAGCGACCGGTAGCCACCTAGCATCAAGTCCATCAAGTGGACCATTAGTCTGTCTGACGACTTTTACATAAAAAAATAAACTCTTTAGTTGGAGACTTTCTGATGAGAGGTTAATAAACTTAAAGCTACGAAACACGATGATAATAGGGAGACTATCTTACATAACTCTCCCGAAACGAACGATAATCGATGATTCATAATTGAGACTTCGAGGAGTTCGAAATCAATAGATAACTATGAAACATGATCTCATAATTACCGACAAGCTAGCGGCGGTAAAACCAACAAAGCAACGTGAAGACCGTAATTCAACGACGACCCATCTGTGGGCGACCCGGTAATGGTCGTCTAAATCACTAAACGTAATCGCAACGGTGATTTTAAACAGAGGTCACGAAGTACTCATTGGCCAGTGTTTACCGAGACAAAAAACTTCCGGTCACTCTGAACGATATATCAAAGAGAAAACATTTTTTGCCAATTGTCACGTCAAAATTCTGAACGAACAGTCCTTATTGTTTTTTGTCCGAAGCTCTCGACAATACGTTCAAAAAAGCTTTTATCAAAATTAAAGTACTAGCGGCGGAATTTTGATCGGCCCTGTGGATCGGCCTTTTCAAGTTGTCTTTAAAAGTTTCATATCATCCGAACGTGTCTCCAGACACGTTAAAATAGATAATGTTAACTTTGTATTGTCCATAAATTAGGTTGAGGCTCGACCGCAGTGTGGATCACGATGCTACTATTTACAAACTGCTGCGTATCCTTATCAGGTAGCGCCGATGCCCGCGGTGAAATATTTTTATGGCATTCGTACACCGGCTTCCGTGTTTTACGACAGCGGTTCATCAGTGCCATTTCTATTTCTATCCCACAATGTTATCCTATATCAATAGTTACTATTGTAGCAAAATTTACCATCAAAACTAATACGCGTGTGTTGAGACCAATCACAATTTATCATTCAAAATCAATAGTGATACTGTCTTTTTATTAATGGGAGTAGACTACAAAGAGCCGAACGCATCGAAACTCTTGTTTCAATAAACTTTATTGTAAGCGCGTTGATGTTTGTCTATAAAGTGAGTTTTTAAGCGGCATTCCAAAGGCACAATAAATCGATGTTCATTACAGAAATCGCCGTAAAATACCTGAGCGATTCGACATCGATGGGAGTGCACGGCTCGCGGGCTCCGATGTGCGTTGTGTGTGTGTGTGGACAACACAACACACGGCACACCTCACTTCGTGAACAGGTAGAGTGTTGTGTATAAACAAATAACAAAATCGACTTGTCTTACGGAGCGCGCCAAGGTCGCCGGACCGACTCGGCCGCACCGCCTCCGAGAGATCTTCTTTTTTCTCCAAAGACCCTTATTTATTGTGATGGCTGAGTATTTGGGCGCACAGTTTGTATAAGCAATCAATTTTATTCATTTAGACGTAACGAGTTCCCTTGTACAAATAAATGAGTGAATATAAAATATTGTATTGGCCGAGAGAGAGCCTCTCGAACGCTGCGTCGATGTTATGATTCTAAATTCAAATCGGACGAAACAAGTGAACGTGAAAGTTCCGAGACACACTTAATGGAAAAATTCACGGTGCGTCAAACAAACAGAGTGAATTCGATTATTCAAACGACAATTCGACTACAACAATGGTGCGGCCCATGTAATCGATAACTCAAACATTCGATACCCGATCGATTTGGTGAAGAATGACGGCCGGAAGTGTTTGGTTCCCGCGTTCACGGGAATTGGGACGAGACGCGGCGAGTATGCCACGGGAAGGTTGTCCATTCCACTCGACGATCCACGTCCGTGACCAATTGCTGCGTGCCGTCGTCACTCGTTCTTCGTTGCGTCGACAATGATTCCGATTTAACTTAATTAACGCTCGACTGCACTTAAGACGATGCTAATGGCCTATTACTAGGTAGAATCTGACAATCTGACGTTTTCTGCATTTTTTATAAAAAAATCTTCCTTGTTTATCACTTTTTTCATTAGTAAAACCATATCAATATCCGTTTTGTGATTTAAACTGAGGGTTTAAAAAAAGTTAGCTGACTAACATACGGTAGCGGACAGCGACTTTATACATATATAGATGTGTTCTTGTATCCTCATAGAGTTGCTTATTTTGCTATAATTATGTCGATATTTACCTAACAGCCATCCAATCCAACTGTCCAACTGTCATTTAAAATTAAAATAAATATTACACTTTGGTTAGTATTTTTCAGAAAAAGAAACATTACTGTAGTACATCTCTCTACTGTTACATAAACATCAACGTTGCAAGAATGATAAAGTGGCTCGTATTTTCCCATAACTTCTATGCGGCTGTGCGACAACTTCTAGGAAGTGTCGCCTTTGTATCAGAGTAAATGCAAGTATAAAGAGTTGCATCGCGTTACTACATAATATGATCCCGTTTTGTTTAAATTTACATTGCAATACACCATTTTCAATGTTAACACCAAGACGCTACCGTTAGTATTCTGCCATGCTAGTGACGAAGTATAACTATTTAGGTATTTTTATGGCGCTGCTGCGTTGTATCTAGTTAAAAGACGAAAAATATCATTATTCATTAATATTCAGAACGAAAACGTTCCACATTCCACACACTTTTCTTGTTGTTTTTCATGCAACCCGCTTCAATTATTGTTTTAATTATATAAATAATTCTACTGCTTAAATTTATATGTGACTGAAACAATCAACCATAAAGACTATTATAAACCCGTCTGCCACTATTTTTCTTAAAAAAATATCAATGTTTAGATTTTCCGAAGCGTTTTTTTTTGTACTGCCGAAATTACTTTCCAACATAATCTAGTGATATCGGATTAGGCTAGGGTAAAAATAACTATGTAACGCACATATAAGATATATAGATATGTCTTTGTCTATATTCGCTTAAAGTTCTTAGAATGTCTTTGCCTAATATGCCTTTGTCTATATTCACTTAAGAGTTCTTAGAATGAAGAACGCTGACTTAAATTTCCTGTAACAGAATTTCGCATAATTTTGTTACCGAAACCTTGCCGAAACCATGTCTTACATGGCTCTTATTATAGATTATACCACATTATGAAAAATTTGATAGTAATGTACATTTTACATTATTTTTTCTGTTCATTGGAAAAGATTTGCTTCCTTACTTTGTTTACAATTCATTTGCATCATTAACCGATTTAAGAAAAATGTTACAGATTTTATCAATAACAACTAATAATAACAGAGAAAAAATTTAACCATAACGAAAAGAAATGAAAAATAATTACGAACGTATCCACAACGGAAATTGGTATACAAATTGTTTTCTTTCAACTCGAGACATCACTTATAAGATAATCGTCTTGTTGTTATTACGAAAAAAGTTTAACTGACACAGTAGCCAGTGAATATTAGAAAAAAAGGCATGAATACATCATAACACGCAACCGCCGCATGCCAAGAGTTTCTCGAAATAAGCTATGTGTTTCTACTTTTAAGTTACATTACTTAGATAGGTATTACCTATATCTACATATTGTGTGTATTACGCCTCCGTGCCTTGTAACTTAATGATGTAGGGAATCTTGGATATGTTGAAAACAATTTAGGTACTTATTTTATAGTTTCTAGAACACTTGGCACTGAATCTATTGACGTAAAGTCGTTCAATGCCCGATCAAGCTTATGGAAAACTTATTTAGTGTAGATTTTTAATATGAAGAAAAATATAATCATAAAATCTTCGTTTCTATAATAGTTAATCTTTTTAAACAGTTTAACTGTGACTGCTGAAAAGTATATTTTTTATTTTATCCCCAAAGGTTTCACGCCACCCTCAAGAGTAGTTTATTTTTCCTTCTCACAATGATATCTTACTTCTTGTGTAATTTAATGCTTAAGTTTACAATATTAATAATCTATATTATAAACGGTCCCTACGTACATAAAGACATGTCTAAAACCGGGGTTTACACATTAAAACTCAATGGGTTTACATGAGAGCGTAATTTATGTTCAAACCGCTTTAGAAATAATTATATGTATAAGTAATTATAGTAGGTCTGGTGACCTGTAACACAGGTATTTTTCAATACCTACCACGGGCACCAGGCTCTCATACAGTTACAACCATTGATTGTATATGTTACAATTAGACTAACATTGTTTGTATATTTTGTGATTGTGTGGAGCTAATAAATGCATTATTATTATTATAAACAAAAAAAAAAAAAAAATTGTTTTTTCTAGAATATTTTATTAGCTTTAGGAACTTTCTAATGGTAATCTAAAGACAATTATGCAATAAAAAAAAATTGCCATTTTTGACATGTCTATGTACGTAGGGACCGTCTATATGTTCACAGCCAATTTTATAGTTGAATGTGGAAAGAGGAATATTTGTACTCCCTCACGTAATCATGGATCTTTTTTATCTGTTTTAAATTTTGTTTACTAAATAGATCTTATTAATTTACTTTCGAAAAGGCAAGTCTAATCCAAATCGATGAAGCATTTATGAAAAGTGTTTAAGTTGTCCCTAATTTAAATCAATTGAAATAAAATATCTACAATAAAACAGGTAATAAAACAAAGAGAATAAGAGAGACAAAAACACAAACATATAATATTTTAGTGCCTTTACATTAATACATAGTACTACATAGTTAATGCCTTTGAATGCCAATGTATGCTAAGATTTATGCTCTAACACATGACGCTATTCCATTTTACATGCACCTCCCTCTTTCGTTCTCCCAGCATAAACGATCTATTGATACATAAATTCATTGCTGCAATAAAGAAAAACAAGCACACACTAAGTACAAAAACTTAGTAAACGTCAATTACAGCGCATTTCCAGGGTATCGTTGACTCAATCGGATTCGCACAGAATGCACCATGAGACATGGTTCGGCTTATGAGAACACAATTACAATCCATTATATTCGCCATAGACCATTTAAAGGGCAGCACCGAAGAAACAAACAACTCAGAATGGACTAGTATTTGAACATTGTCGATCCCTTAATTTTATAGCGTAGAATTTCATCTAAGTCGTTAACGTATGTGGTTATTTTCAAATAGAAATTGTTTAGGTTATAGTAAGATACAATGGACCCCATTTTATGGGATTTTTTTTTAATTCTGTAAAACGATAGAACGAAAAGATGAATTACCAATAAGAAGTTACTACATCGTTACTGTTTTGTCTATCAATATATTAACAGTCAGTAAATCTTCATAAGCATATGGGTTCCCTGTCGGAAAATCTATCCTATTTCTACATCATCTGGAAAATCCATCCAAAATTACTTATTTATTTACGTCAACTTCAAATAAATTCAAATAAGGCGCCTTAGGTATTCGTGTCTATCAGTGAGTTGTTAGAAAATTAAGAATTTGATAAATTAAGGCGCGATTTCACCATACTGTGTTAGTATTTGACATCGCTATTAAGTCATTTAACAGACATTTACAGTATGCGATTGACAGCGCAGCGATATTAAATACTAACAGAGTATGGTGAAATCGCGCCTTAGTTTGTTATTATGAAATATATATTTTTTACAATTGCTTATTTTTACACACTTGGTAGTGCGGTGATGATTTGTTGGTTACAAGTCTTATTACATACCCCTACTTCAATATTCCTTATATAGTTTGTATAAAACCTCTTTAGTTTTGCATGGAATGTTCGATGTAAATGCTTGATGTAATGTAAAACTGTTGGGATTGTTCTATGTAATATAACGTCTGTGACGCGGCGGCTTAACCAGGAGCAATGAGCAATGAGCAAAGGTCCGTAGACATTACATTCAGAGGAGCGGTGTCGGGGTAGTCTCACAGGGCACAGTATTATGTCCACCACAGCTTATTGTTTGTCACTCAGCCAGATTTCACGGCGACAAATGGGCTCTGAGATCCGGGATAAACACGCCACGACTATAATGCCGGGAATAAAATTAAATGGACTTAAACATGATACAATTTCTTATCAAGCGATTTAATTAACTGCGAATGTTGATTACATGTTTATGGTAGATACTGTTTTATTTTTGTTGAACAACTCTGATGCATTCAACTATCTAATTAAATAGGGAACCACAATAAATACTAAGAGTATATCTTACTACAAAAATATCAAGTTAATCTTGCGCTAGACAGATGCGCTTGCGACAGTATTAGTTTCCTTAACAATTACCTATAATAATCATTTATCACGATAGCTTTGTTAAATTTAATAAAATAGTGAAGTCATATTTTACTGATTCGCATAGGTTTTATTCTTGTAGGTATATTTCATTATCTTATCTTCGAGTTTTAATATTGACAATGTTGTTATTCACATATCTAAGAGGTGCATTATCAAAATTATTCATTTCACCTTTACATATAAACACTTGTACTGCTGATATCAAAATAATAATAAAAAAAGTTAAAAAAAAAAACTAAAAAAACAAACTTTTTGGATAATCCAGTTAAAACTGTTATAAATACATTAAAACGTTACAACTAACTGTCAATAGTGATACCAAAAATTGTTTAAAATGTATGGCCTCAAGCGTACACTGCAAACCAGCTGATAAATAGAAGAGCAGTGAATGCAATGAATATACCTACCTACCTATATTATTTTTAGTGAATAAAAAAAATAACAAAATTGAAACACGTATTACATTCGCACGCAAATAGACCGTAAATGTAAAAGTGTATCAAATTGCGAAGCACTCATCATTACGTTGTAGCGGTTTTATGTTACCAAAACGGTTCCAGTAAGTAAAACATAGAAATGTTAAACTACATACTTATTATATAACAAAATGCGAAGAACAATAATTATACTAAGAAATGCAAACTGAGTATAAATTGACAATCGCTGTGCAACACAAATGAGGTATTACTATTGAAATGTTTTAAAATTTTGATTAATCCACATTTTAAATACCTATTTATTTTTATTTCCATGAAAATAAAGCATTGTTTTAGCATGCAAGTTTTCAAAAAAGCCTTTCCCAAGTGTTCTAGCTTGAACACATTAGTTACTTTATTATTTATAATATAGTGCATAAAACATTAGACGAGCAGATTTTAGAAACAACTTCATATTATTATTATTGTAACAATCACTAATTTAATGATAACAAATAAATGTACTGCCGACGGTCACTTGAAGTCCCCTTCAAGTCGAAATATTAGACTTAAGAACAGATTTAAGAAACAACTTCATATTATTATTATTGTAACAATCACTAATTTAATTAATAATATCAAATAAATGTACTGCCGACGGTCCTTCAAGTCGTTCGTAAGCAACGCCATTGGTGATTCAAGTGCGCTGCCGAACTTAGTAGAAAGTCCCACCAAAATGATCTGTCTTTTTTAGAATATATTTTTAATTATAAATAATAGGTATCCTGTACAAATTTCAACTTCTCGGAATGAATATGTGTATTTATGTTCCCTGTATGCCCTGCGACAGACAGGCTGACGGTCCACTTGATGGTGGTGCCTACCAAAGTATGATTGAGGATAGGAATTAGGAAACACAAAAGCACACATGCTATTATTTTACGGTTATCCTTTTTAAGAGGGTTGTTAATGCCGCCAGACGGGCTGCCCAAATGACAGCGGCCCCAGCCACTAAGTACATTAATATGCCAACTTATATTAATTCTGAAGTACACGCAAAAGAAGTCAACAGCAAAAGCTAGTATAAAATATTACAAAATAACGAGCATCAGTTAATGTTTTTATTTTGAACTACACGGTGTCAAACGACAAGCAAACAGTCATTATGCAATAAACAATGACAATTTGCAGCGCAAAGTCCAAGTGAATGCGTTCAAAATTGGGGTTCAATTTTCCTCTCACACAATTGCGGGATTAAAGCTGAATTTATACGTCTGGCTTTTTCAAATAAGGCGGTAATACTTGGATTTAATTTGTCTGAGGACAGTGTGTAGCCATTTCATTTATCGCCTGACTAAACCCTCGCCTGTCCTATGCCAATAACAGAACACAGCAAGCTGAATTTTCAAATCTATTGTCATAAAATTAGTAACGTTCAGTCTTTGCTGCAGTAAGGGCAACTCAAGCGCAAAAAGAATTAATTTTCCGAATCACAAATTTAAAATAATCTGCTAATATTCAAAAGAGGCAAATATTTTATGAGGCCGACTTAATTTAATTGATAATACTAGTGTTTGAGAACTTAGAAGACGGTGTTTTATAGTTCCTCAGTATTTGCATTTGAATATTCCTCCATAGTACAAACATGATATAGGTACTAAAATATAGATACTTAAATCATCCATTAAAAAAAGTATTCCCAAAGGACGCTGTCGAAATCGTGAGTAAGAAGTAAGTAAAGTAAATAAGTAAGAACTTTAGTAATGACAAATCTTATATATTCTAAAATAAATCTGTCTATATCTCCGCTAACTCCTTCTAAATTTTACTAATGGAAAGAGCGACAACGAGGAAGATTTATGTGTAGTTTTTTTGGAAAAAAATGAATCCGTGTTAAGTCGGGAGCGGGTCGCAAGTAAAATTTTTAAATTACTTTCATTTACCTACGTTTGTTCATATAGTTTATAACCGAGGAAATTGGTATAGATTATGTCGTGATAAGTATACTATGCATGCGTATTAAGAGGCTGATAACCTCTATCTGAACCATGTAATTATCGGACATACCATTTGCTTAGACAACTAATACTTAACTATACATAACAAAGTTCAAATGAAAATATGCTTTAATTATTATAAACAGGGATCATTTTTGAAATTGTTTACAACATAGCCCGTCATGTTTCCTCGAGCACGAAGCTTGCGTCGCTGCTACGAATCGGTCTATAATTAAGAAATAAGTTAAGATACTGTTTTTAGCTAACTTTTTAATCCAGCGTCGTGCGGACCAACGCAATTAACTTGCCTTGTAAATTGAATGTTTGCTTTATAGTGATTAGTAATTAAGTTTAAAGTTTTTATAAGTGCCCACTGACGTCGTTGAATGTATTGAAAGTATATTTGTGTTAATATTAATTTTAAAAAACAAGCCACTGCCTTATTGCCGTTGTAATTAGCTGACTTACTTTCTTATTATATTTACAGCTTTCGTAAAGATTGTTAAGACCATGTTTGTTTTCGTCGTGTTATTTTATGACATTGGAGCTAATGCATTTATAAGAAAACCGGCGTGGTTCTATACTATACTATGACAATATCTGTTTTTCAAAGCGCATTAGTTCGCATAATGGGGAAGTTTAACAGAAAACATAACTTGAAATGCTAATGGGAAAAATGAAAACTGTATTTACATTATAATAAATTATTTTTTATGTAAGCATACTTGCTGCGCTTCGCAGTCATTTGGGCAGCCCGTCTGGCAGCAGCAACCACCCCCTTACTGAAGATCATCGTGAAATAAATAACAGCATGTGGCTGTTTCTCTATACCTTCTTAATCCCTTAATCCTACTCAGGTCGGCAACACCTGCGGCGTTGCTTGTGTTATAGGCGACGGTAGCCACCTACCATCAAGTGGTCTGTCAGCCTATCTGTCGATCTTAAATTAAGAAAAAAAAAAACCTTTTAACACCAGGAGCATTTTCAAAGTACCAAAACCTAGACTCATTCGCATTCACCTCTTTGGTGCATCGGATCCCTTTCCATTTATTAAACTGAATAAAGAAGAGCATTTAGAAAATAGTTTTCTTACAATATCTAGACTGTATATAATCTAGTTATAGTAAAAATTTACGTGAAGTTTCCAGGTGAAGTCTCAGACTCAGACTAATTCTTGATCTTATTTCGTTTTAATGAATAGAAATTTTATGTAATTTATTACACATCTTCTAATTACATATGCAATTACTTGTAAGTGAAATAATGTCAATTAGTTTAGCAAAACACTATATCGTGGCACCAATATTCTATCAATTAGCTATAAAGCAGTTGGTGGCGGGTCGACGCAGTCCTGCATAAATTCAATTAGAACAAGCCGCCTGCCGCACTGGCCCACAAATCCCATTGGCTGTCTGATACATAACTTTATGGAATAATTGATCGGTCAACGGCAACCCGTAGGAATTAGCTTGTGTTAATCAATATCTATGCTAAGAGCATAGCCTGAGGTAAGACTTCGCAAATGTTTTCCATAACAACTTCAATAATATATTATGCGATATTGATTTTCTTTGGACTTCTTTGGATTTTTGCATTCAGGTAGATATTTTTCGACTGAAGCCGCTAAAGTAGAATTTCCAAGTTCCTTAAAATCTAACCTGAAAATAGGTAATCGGATTTTTTTGACGAGAAATTGTGATGTTTATAGGCTAAGGAAAATATATGCCTACAAGATATGAAAATACAATAGTTATTTCTGCTATGTATAATTATTGTAGACAATTGTTATTTAGTATAGTCGTGTCTGCTGAGCACAAATAGCTTTAATTAGTGTGAGGTGACTAGATAGTCCAAAAAAAATTTCCATACATAAGTGTGGCAGACAGGCTGACGATCCACTTAAAGGTAAGCACAAGCAACACTATATGGGTACAAGTGAACTGGATAGGATAAATAACAAGGTACAAGTTGGGAATTCATTTTCCATGGACTACTTACGTTGCACAAATTTTAGCTTTGTTTTCTTAGCGGTTAAAAGCCTTATAGTTCTTTTGCAAATTTTTAATTATCTCTGGTTATCATTATTCTGAGTTATCAGAGGTTTATAACAAAATGTTTGCAGTATATATGAAAGATATAACGTTCGTTGAAAGTGAAACTTGTACAAAAAGGGCCTAGATAAAATGGCTCTGCAAAAAAGATGTTTTCAAAAGGTATATTTCTCGTTCAACACTACATAATCTTGAACGCCGCGCTCAGCCGGAGCTCCATTTATTTATTTATGGAGATTATTATCGTGCGTAATAATTCACTAAGTTTCAATTGCATAATGACGGCGGACAGGGCTACCAGCCGGTGCTCTGGGCGGACGTGTTGCTACAGATAATCTTCGGAGGGAGGACTATTATTAAATGGAGGGCTGTCAGAGCTCTAGGCCGCCTCCTAGCGAGCGTCCGTGTTACCAGACTTGCAAGGCAACATCGACAGAAACACTTCCATTTTACATTCTCACAAATAAAAATCGATCAAGTTCTTAAATTAATACTTGATTGCAAGCAAAGTTAGGTGTTTACAATAATGTTAGAATATTTTTATAAAGTTACATAGGACGTTAGATATTAATTTTCATATTATTAAACAGAACACAGCTGCAGCGTTCGGGAAATTCGGAGACATCTTCTCGTCCAAAATTCCTCAGTGACAGTGACCGCGAGTAAATGGTAGATCCAGCCTACTTCTAACCGGTATTTTTGGAAAAATATGTCCAGCAGTGGACATCCCATGGCTGAGATGATGAACTAGTTTTAAAACTGGCAAAAATAAAAGAATAAAAAGTACAAAAAAAAATACACGACAAATAGTAAGAAATAAAATTAGATCAGTGTTTGTATGATTTTATGTATTTTCAAAGTATTCTGATGTTAAAAGGATCCTAGATAATCCTAAGATAATAATAAGAGAGGAAAAATATGAAAATAGAAATAATCCTTAGCAATAAGAATTTTTAGTTAAAAATCTTACATCTTTATCACGTCTGTACAACATTCCACTACTCATAAAGATAACTGTGAAGTTAAGCTCTATAATAACATAGTACAAGCCATCTTAGAAATCAGTGGGTCTACACTTCCAACCAACAACACAAATTTATGCTTCTACCTGTATTTATTTGCATGAACTTCTTATAACATGTAAACCATTACGCATACTGCAGGGTTGAAAAGATTATGGGTATTTAGAATAATAAACGTATCAATAACATTCCAACTTAACATTCTAACTTAAGGAGTTATTTTTATGAGTCCTAGGAATTTTCGATCTATCTATCTATTTGATGATATCAGTCAATTTAAAAAAAAACATTTCAACATTTTTATACGTGTTTGATGTTAAACCATCTTAAACACAAAACCAAACTCCAAGCTTACTCATCGATTAAACCTATTTGCAATAATCATGACTTTAAATGGGGATTACTTGACACTTTAGTGTAGTTGGTGAATGAGTGACAAACATATAAACATCGGGTTTTATGTTATTAGAAACACATTTATCTATTACGTTTTTGCATATTTTTTTCATGATGTTTTCGCATGATAAAATCGTCAGACATAATCTATAATCTCAATGTCTGCTCTATCTGAATAAAAACAAAGATAACTTTAAATATTACTTTTACTTATCAAATATTTATGAAAATATTATTTGATTTTAGCGAATGTTAGATTGTTTTTATTTTTAGCCCCCATTCACGATTTAAAATCTTCAGCGTTGTCCTTCAACATTTAACAATTTTAGACCCGCCATTAAAGACAGTATTATAAAATCACTCATGGGATGTCAAAGGTAAAGATTTCTGAATGTTTGTTACCTACTCAATTTTGCATAAACTGTTGAACTGATTTGGATGTAACTCAAAAATGATGTAATATATTCTTGTTATCCCATATTTTATTATTAGTTTCCAGTCGGATATGTTTTCATTTTCAAGTGGCCGTCGTAGGTACCGGCGATCGATTGCGATTTAATAATAATAATCATATCATTGACACTATATCAAACTATAAAATTATTTTATTAGCAGGCTGTCAGTCTGCACCTTGTAATCCGACAAGAAAAAGATCAAAAAGTCTTTTCAAAAAAGGTGAAACTCTTGATAAATGGTTGATTAACAAAAAACTGAAATATTATGCTCGTACTAAGCTGAGGGTAATCGCTTGTATTCCGTGTGATTGACTGTTGGCCATAACTAGCAAAACTCCAACGTAATTTGCTCAAATATCACACGGTAATAAATCGTAAACTTGAAGGCATTGTTATGGAAATCGGTGACACAGACCAAGTGCAGTGAATAATGTTTAATGTAACAGATAATCGATCTTATCGCCGTTTGAACGGTGAATTTCGTGTTAAGCGCGATAAGAGCTTGCGATATTACTGCGGTTGAATATTTGTAAACAGTGACAAATCTTTTATTATTGCGAGACACGTCATAATGACTGCAATTCGCGGAAACAAAGGAGACATATTATATATAAGTAACTAAACCTGAACGTACGATTGTCAGAAATCTGCCATCAACACATTGCTCAGCCATCAGATCACAGAATGAATTCGTCAGAACTGTAAGATGTTGAGGCGGCTTCCTCCAAAAATTCGTCACACAAGATCATGTTTTGCACACAAGAATAAATAAATAAAAATAAATTAGTTTACTGGCACTTTTGCGTACTTGCAAGTACTTAATACACGAACACTCACTACACGATATACTCAAATAACTTTTTGTTTTTTATTTAATTTTATTCTTTAATTTTCGGTTGCTGCAAAACAATCTATATTTACTCAGTTAAGTAATTTGTTACATATAAAAATCTAACTGTTACTCATTAAAATAAGAATTTTGTATTATACCATATCAATCGCGCCACCGCATCTCTATTTAAGACCTTATTTAACTAGTTTAGTTTAGACTGGGCTAGATGTTTAGATGGTTATACGTTTAGATGTATTCGTTATTGCTAAAAGTGGCAAATTTCAGTGTAGTATTAATATAACTGCAGATCGAACTTCGAGAGATTAAGATTATATAAATATTTTAGTAATATATTAAACATTAAGTTAAAACTTAATTATAACAATTCCTATTAGAAAATGTAGGTACCTACTAACGAAAGACATCAAAATCACGGCTCATTAAATCTGTTAAAGTTTAATCGCTGCTGTTTGAGGCTCCCTAATAAACGAATATATTTACTCGTACAAATGTTTTGCAAATTTTGCATACTCATTAATGCAATTGAATTCTCAGAAGCACTTATAGATTTCTACTTATTAATATGTGAGACTTGCTAAATGAAATTAGATCATTTACCTACTCATCTCAACTTCTTAAAACGAATGCAGTTATGTGTTCTTATAATTTACAAAATTGCCTTTATTATCTTTTTGACTCAATCGAGTAGTGACTCTTTATTGAATTAGCAAATTGTTTCAATTGAATTTGTCATACTATTACAATTATGACGACGTACAAAGTTTATTCAAAATTTCAATCACTATAATTCATAATATATTATAATTGAAATACATAAACGTGACACAATAACCGATACTCATCACGTTAATTGCCCTTTGATTAAATCAATGGGTAACAGCAAATTGATCAAAACAATAACCAAGTGTGCGAACATAGAAGTTACGGTAAGAGACACACCGAGTTTTTCTTTTTTTTTTTAGTTATTAGGAGACCTGTAGGTATATTCTTATTAATTTGTTTATTCGACGTTATACTAACGAATTTTTATAAAACATTTTTTTATTAAAATTGTAGTGGCAAGGCATAAATAGAGCCCAGCATGTGTGCTTTTCGATTTCAATGAGTGAATAATGTTTGAAAGACTATTTCCTTATATTTTCTGAATCCGGTATCCTGAATTTTACTAAGGTCTTCAGCCTTATAGATGGCGTTGCTGGTGTTAATCTAGGAACTTACCATCGACTAAGCAGTCGGCCTGTCTGCACATGTATGTGAACAACCTACACATGAACAACTAAAAACCACACCATTCCTTTTAGAACAGTACTGTAGAAAATTCCATTTTCAATTTTACTGTTGCCTCATTGAGCATAGTTTTAAATTAAGAAGTGTAAAACAAAGTTTTTGTTAAAATATTTTATTTTGTAAATTAAAAAAATCTTTTTTTAATAGATATTTCATTTAATAAAACATTTTATTTAGTATTGTAACCACCACCAGTTTTCCTGCTATGAAAATAAGTGGAGACATAAGTAGGTATTGCATGGATTTATTTCATATAAGGATAAATAACTTAATTTATTATATTCACTTTTCTCATTAAATAATGCGCTAAGTGTATCACATGCCTTGTCTATTGTATATTCTAAAGCACGAGAGGTCGCTCTAGAAATGTATACCGTTACCTAAATAGATATTAATCATAATTTTCACTGACTCTCAACTATTTTAGATAATAGTCATTGGTGCTTTTTAGATGTAAACACGAATGCGTGTGGGCGGTCGTGGTAAAAGGCAGCTACTGGAAAATTGCCGTGTGACATCGCCCTGTAATGGATTTAAAACTGCTCCGCGACGAAGACACCTCTGAATAGTGAAATAATCACTTCCTGCACAATTACATGTCCCCATTCGCTCTCTCGTTACATTGCGACTGCGCTTCTAGCTTCCAATTTAAATACATACTTATATTATTTAACTGATATACGGGATATTTAGTCTAGGTAGCTTTTGCCTTTCATTCGACCTTCTATTCAAACCGAATTGCATTGCACAAGACATCATCAAAGAGGCGACGCCAGCCCCTAATGATAAAAAAATCCACTTATTTGTAACCATTTTCCTTTTAAATTATCATAATAATTACAATTTAAAAAATACTCAAATCACCTGCAGGATATATGAAAGCGGATCATCTTTATTATTTTTTAAATTATATTTAATTATATATATTAAAAAAATGACAAAGTTGGGGTCTAATATCGATGTTGTAACCGTGCGATTTGCTTAATAATCAATATTTTAAAGAGCTATTTTTTTTAATAAATACTACGATCTTCTATCTAACGGCTCATCAAAAGAAAAATTTGAATTATACTTTATTTAATTTTTAAATAGATATTTTCGAGATTTGCAAGTACGGCGGGTAGCGACTCCCCCTGAGCAGTCCCGTCAATTCAGTGCGGGACGAGTCGTGGTGCAAGGTGGACGTGTGTCGCTTTTCTCCGCTACGTACTTACCGTTTAACAAAGATCAATTGAGTCGTCGCAGAGGGTATAACTCATTTAATTTAAACTAATATAAGTAACGTGTAGTAGTGGTAAGGTTTTATTTGTGTGAAAATGGGATATAAAAAAGGGCGTAAAAAGCGTGGGTTGAAAAGACTATATAAAAATAGAATACAGTTCCTTACCGGAAGAAAGTTGTAAGTACTTTTCTTTGTCCCAAATTAATATTCTATAATTCTATATGTTATAGTTTCGCTTAAATATTTTTTTAAATCATGTCTCATCAAAACATTTTACACACATAATACAAAATTCAACAATCATTATAAACTCTAGAACAAACTATCATATTTTATTTTGCCGTTATTCCTTTTATCGTACATTACAACTGACTAGCGCATTTATTTATTTTTGTCTTTTGCCACTAGTCTGACTTTTTGAATTTGTCTCTTACCTACTAATGATTACGTTCCATACTTGGTAAACAATTCGAATTCTTGAATGGTTGATTTATATTAGTTGCTCTTAGCTAAAAATCTTGTACCCAACTTAATAACTAATGAAATCAAATTACATAGGTACCTGCTATTACCTACAATAATTTTTGTTTGTCGTGTCTGTTGCTGTTGTTGTATACTCTATGACAAAAAACGCGTTATGCGATAATAGTATGCGGGGGAAATCTCGCTGCGGGTTGCCGGGGGTAATTACGGAATTTTTGTTCGCGGCTGGAGTCGCCTTAAGTATAACTCGAGAACGGCTGGACAGATTTTTATGATTTTTGATTTGTTTAATTTGTCTTCGCCCCGAATAGCAGAATAACTATTAAAAGATCGCAAGTATTCACGAATAGAAAATTAATTTTCTCATACATTTTGTATGGAACGGGGCGGTACGAAGTTCGCCGGGTCAGCTAGTTTCTAATATTATAACCTAAACTGTTTTTTATGGCAGGGTACTGTGCGTTTTGTACCATGCGTTTATAAATTGGGATGCCCGTTTGGCAGGCAGTATGTTTTTCGGTAAATGAATAAGGTATGCCATAGTCCATTTCCCTATTTATCTTTAGTCCTACTAAGGCCGGCAGGGCGTTTGCAGAATATATGGCGTTACTTTTGTTAATAAATAAACATGACGGTGACCACATACCTTTAAATAGAAAAAACATACACAGAGATAGACTAAACAATTCCTTTTCCACGCATACCACACATACACATAGGTAATTGACGTGAACATTGTTCTAAACGAATTTGATTGTGTCTGCGTCAACGTGCTCCAGTTTGGTCGAAATTTATGAGACATCAATTAGGAAGTAGGCATTGTTCGTTCATCTTTAAACACTTTCAATCACAGTTCGAGAAAATTTCACAGTATAATGAAGCCAGAAGTTCTATTCGTGTTTCTATATGGTTAAACTAATCAAAATAAATTGTAAAATATAACTAGATAGTAATTCTAAATAGTATTCTAGATGTTCATCAAGAATGTCCTGAGTGTTTCGTAGTAACACTCAGGATTATTATTTTATTTATTTTATTACCATGAAAACCCGTCGTAGGCGATAGTTGTGGAGATAGTTTAACTGTATCTGTATATAAATATTATATATAAAATAGTCGATGTCCTCTTTTTTCTGTTTCTCGGCAGACAATTTGGCAGACAGATAGTCTATTAACATTAACATATTAGGATACTTTTTATCCTGGAAAGATTTAAGGTTCTCGAGAAAGAAATATATTTTCTTTTTTCAACGCGAAGTCGTGGGAACCATCTAGTACAAAAATAAAATAAGCCGTACAGAAGAATTCATACTGCGTTATGATATTTCCATGGTCAGAATTCTACTGGGAACAAACTGATCGCCCACTTGATTTAATTGAGACAATGATGTCAATTTAAAGATGAAACATCGATTTGCATATAACAGAACATGTTGACTTATTTAATAAATCCCAATCAAGGTTTTAAATTGTGTATTGACATTAAATTTCTGATGATATCATAAATTTAAATCCTCTTGTATTCCGTCACTACATAATTATTCAGTATTGTGCAAACTATACGTTTTCCATAAGAAAATAAAATTTTTGTTAATAAAATATCCATAACAAAATATAAGTTGGTATTTTTCACTATACAGTAACGTGTAACAAGATATTTGTTTATTTCAACGCAAAATAAAATCTATGTGTAAAAATTCTTTCAATTTTTCAGAACAGATAAATTTTAATTAACTTATTATTTTACTGTTTTTCAATCAAGTGGACATCTAGACAGGCTGACATTCCATATAGGTTATATAGGTTATAAAAATTAGTAAACAATATATAGAAAATTAAATATATTACTCTTATTAATAAAATATTATTAATAAAATTATTCAGAGATCCGTACGAAACCGGGTGCGGGTCGCTAGGGTTTAATTAATTTAAACTATTAAGAAATCTACATCTAGAAGATAAAATAACCAAGAGAAAACTCACAGCTGTCAATATACTTAAAAGAAATTCGTTATATAGGCAATGAAAAGTGTGCCACTCGCCTACTCGATTTTATTAAGGTGTCATGTCGCTCGCAAGAAAATTATATATGTGCGAAAACACTATTAAAAATATATTCAAATTTAAAGTTGGCTCTTTGCACATTTCCTACGAAATAAAATCGTTCGAGATGACAACTAAACCATGGAAACATAACAACAGAAGAACTTTTTATACGTTGTTTAGTAAAAATTGTTTGTTAATGTATTAAAGAAACTTTAAAACGACACCGGTGAACATGCACGATATTAAGTTCATTTCGAACAAGCAAAAAGGCCTCACGTGTACACATGCAACTAAGCACAGCCAGTAATTACGCAATCACAGCGGCACAAACGGAAAAGTGGACTAGTCGCCATCGCCGCACTGTCACGGTTGCTTGCTAAGCCGTCTGTCAGGTTCATATTGCCGGAACACAGCAATTCGCATAGCTTTGCTCATTTAGCGTACCTCTATAATGTAAGTAATTGAATATTACTCGAGCGTGCAATCAAGTGTAAATACATTTTTAATAAATATCAATTAAATTGTTATACACGAGCTATGTAATCGCCAGAGGCTGTTAATGTTACGTCCTGTTAATTTAACAGTTACCAACAAAACTTTGATATGAGTATGATATAACCACATTTGGAGTAACATTTGTTGTATTTAAATGTTTTATACCATTACTAAAAAGATTTACCAGTGGCAGGGTACTATAATTATAAAATTTATTGAATAATAATAGTACGGTAAGTATTTATCGGAAATTTAATTTGTACAAGAGGCGTTCAAGTATTACGTAACGTAATTTTGTAAGATTTTTGATATCATACACAGAATAATAAAACGTTTTTAAAGCAAAATCGAAAAGATAATTCCATTTCGTTTCCAGTAAATGAAAATCATAGCAATCTTACACGTGTCATCCAGTATTTTTTTTTTCTTAGAAACAGTTCCCGTGAAGAACAACTTAATTTGCCGCGAGGTTATGTTTGTTGTTAGCTTTTTAATTTCCCCGAGGCTCCGATATAGATGTAAGTATGTGCTCATATTATGTATCCAATAACCGTGGTTCAATTTTAATACTCTTATTCAAATTTTTATTTTCATGTGAAGATTTTGACCTACGTCAAAATTGTGATTAATTATTACCTACGTGTTGTTTCGATCTATTTATTAGTTTCAAGCATCATAAATGTTACTTGACACTAAACTTGTTCACTCTTTAAACAATCCTACAAAGTTTAAAAGTTCTAATTTTCTATGAATTGATATTTCTTATGTTAATACTAGCTGTAATTAAAAATTATAGACATAACTTAGTCTTAGATATAAATACATATGGAACGTTTACGTAATTTATTTTAATAATATAATAATAATGGAAATAATGATTTTAATTATCGAATACAAAATTATTAACTTCCACGACTTTCTATTTTGCACTACAAGGCTATATCTGCTGTAAGTTGAAAATCATAGCTCCCAAAAGGTTTTGATTCTTTTTTTTTGTTTGAATACTGACGTGATCGTAGTCGTAACAGCTATAATTCCAGGCCATTTTCCAGTTGAATAAGGGATTTCAATGACTTCGACATGTTCGATTGATGTGAATTTTGTTATACTGTTACTTCCATGACATGGCAACCTTAACCTGATTCTGCATCATCAATCATCAAGGACACCCAACTCCTCAGGAACTTACAGCAGATAGAATGTTTTTGGGCTGAATAGAAAGTCGGAGGTTAGTTTTAAATATTTAAAAATCCTTTCTCAAATAAAAGTTAACTATTTAAAATAAATGGCACATAAATTCTAATACATATCTGAGAGAATCTATACAGTGAGAGTTTGAATACAGGCGATAAAAACATTATTCGACACTCTCAATAAATACACATTAATGTCCCAGAGCATTCTGGTTTACATTCCCTGCGGTTTCTGACGAGTTTTATAAAAGCAGCGTACGACCGTACACATGCAATTACAAGCGCCTCTTTGTAACACAATCAATATTTATATCCTCACGGCAATACGCGCAAACCGCGGTTACATTGCTGCATATCCAATGCTGTTTAAATACGCACTGTTTACGAACCCAGCGATCAATCTCGAACTGTAATAAATTCTCGCCTCGAGTGTACCAATTTAAATAAAGCCGGGCACACACCGGCCGCGTGTCCGTGTCTGTGCATAAATAACCTCACAATACGATCCTCCGACTTAATGATATTACGATGCGCTCAAATTCATTCGAAATCCCTCAGAGCGCATTAAATTTTTTCGAACTCATTAAAAAGGAATTGTCGAAACGAGATGTTTTTTTACAAAAAAAAGTCTGCAATATTCGTAAGAATTTGAGGTTTATAGAATAAAAAAATAAATAAAAGGCATGTAGAAATCGAGACAATATTTAGTTTTAGAAAACAAGTGAGTATCCGATTTTTAAAATGAAAGGTTTTAAAAATCTGCTTTAAATACTATCCTAAATGATCTTAAGTAATCTTTCTTAAATTTTAACCGTTTAAAAAAAATTATATTTTTTTTTATTCAATCTCAAGTCGCTACACGCGTCCGTCTGACTGTATATCCTGTAAAAAAAAACTTCTCATAAACCATGAAACAGATTTTGATGCGGTTTTCACCATTAGTTAGATAAGTTTAAAACAAAATAGAACAATATTGTTGAATAATTATGGATTAGTTTTCTTTTTAATTAAAATTTATTAAAATGTCTAACATTGAAAACTCTCACATTGTTAGAGAAACTGCCTTAAGTTGTAAAAACTTTATAGAATTTATGGGATTCAATTTTTTTTTTTAGTTTTTTAGCAGCTGCGTTTTTTATTGGAACCGAGCGATGTTAAAATGAATGCAATGTCATGAGTGCAGTAATTTTATTGAGTGGAAAACAATGCGTTCGATCCGCGATTGTTCGTACAATCGGTCACACCCGATGCAAAGGGACTTTGTAGTGAAAGCTCTTGAACTGAAAGAAGACGAGCCCCGCGAGCCAACCAGTTATTACGCTAATCGGCGCAATATAATTCCAGAGTCAACTTAAACACAGGTTGCGGATCGAAATGCAAACATGGCGGGCGCTTTGAATGCAACAGAGCGCAGGCAGGTAAAAGACGCGTGCCGCCTCGCTGAGACGAATCTTTTAGTGAACACTTGTAAAGAGCATTAAAACAAATAACTTCTGTATATATGTCCTATGAATTCACCCGCCACTTACATTTTGGTATGTATATATCATATTACAGGCAGCCAGTCTAACAGTAGTAACCACCCCCTTACAGAAGACTGTCGTCATATACATAAATAAATAGTTAGTGTTGCAAAATAAAAAAATATGTTCCAGAATAACGCATTATGTCACGGAGTTCATCATCATTATCAACATCTCCACCGCAGGACGTCCACTGTTGAACATAGGCCTCCCCCATAGGTAATTTTCCAATAGGACCAGTCAGAAGCAGCCTGAATCCACCGTCAACCTTGACGTTAAGTTCATGTCACGGTTATTTTATTTCAGATTTTTTTTTATTTATATCTATTCCAAATTTAAAAATATTATTATCAAGGTAAAAAATTGTATGAAGGGAGCGGTCACTGGTTCTTCCCGATTCGGTCCATCAAAGACGCGCGAAAGTCGGTGTGTTCGTTTTATCGGTTTCGCGCCAGACTCGCGATTGTAAACCCAGCGACCCATTCCGGCGCACCTTACAAAACAATCATTCCATCTATCTATCAAATTGTACCTACACATAATGAGCAATAAACAATGTTACACATTTTTAACAATTTGCCAAATAACGTAGCTGTATGTAATTTTCTGATAATATACAATAAATCATAGTGGATACATAAAAAAGACTGTCGCAGTTATCATATTGCAACTGTTTTTTACAACTGCTCAAAATTTTAAAAAATTAATAAGTTTAAAAGTTTTAAATTGTAAAAATTTAAAAAGGACTATGAACTTTGAACAGAAGAATTTCACTTAGCACTTAGTCCTCTACTTAATATAATAGAAGGCTTGTTTAGCAAATTACAATACTATAGTACAAATCTGACTAATATTACAAATGCGAAAGCTATTGTTACTCTTTCAAGCAAAAACAGTGCAACGGATTTGGATGAAATTTAGCACACAGATAGTTTATTACCTGGATTAACATATAGGACACTTTTTATCATAGAAAAATGTTAGGTTCCCTTCCCGAGGGGATCGCCTAAAAATATAAAAAAATGGGCGCCACTGTTGTCACAGCAATAATGTCGGGCGTTATAATATTCTCAGTTGTTATATTTTTCATTTTCCAACGCGGACGAAGTCGCGTGCACCAGCTAGTGTTTTAAATAATATTCTTATACGAGAAAAGGTAATAAATTAAATATCATACACGTAGGTAAGTTAAAATTTAAAACTTTGAATATTTGTATCACCTGACTAGTAAAGTTGACATTAATGGACATCGAGACCAACATATTTATTATCCTAAAGTAAATTAAAAGTATAAAATTTCGTGTATTCCATTATTAATCTGACACATAACATCAAAATCCTGTTTCTTATTGATTCTGTGCCTACTCACCTATGTGTGTTTCACAGTCACCCGTAGTGAATTTTAATGAATTTTAACTTTAAATGTCATATAATTTGTTTTAACTGTTTTCGCTATAGTTTATTATGTACGCTTTAATATACGATTCAACTTTTATACTCGTTTGATCGCTTAAAATTGAAACACCCAATAATATGTTATTAATTATAAATAAATATTGCGTTCAGATTTTTATTTTCAAAATATTTACTAAATTGTTTTTTCGTTTTCCTTATATCTTCAGACTGATTTAGAGGCTGATGGTCCACTTGGTGCTAGGTGTACCTATATTAAATAGATATATAAAGTAATATTTTAAAAAAATTGTGCCAGGTCCCAAAAAACGTATTAAAAAACGATACACAAATAAAGACTACGTTTGAAAGGATAAAACGGGCCCTGCTTTTTTTAAAAATATGTTAACAAATAATACAATGTATTAACGTTATCTTTATTGGATACAAATCTTTGTCCAATCGCGGTTCGGACCTCCTAGCGTCGAGATATTAAAGATTAGGTAATTAAAGTTAGGTTCTTTTAAGGGTAAGCTATTAAATTGTAAAATATGGCCGATATGGGCCGTACAATTATTCGCTTAGCCCCCCACAAGGCGGCAGGAACTGGCGGAGCTTGCACGTTGCGTCTGCGCACACTGTATTTCAAATTTATCACTTCGATATTAAATGTCATTCCCCATTATAAATTACTGCATGTAATGAGGCAAAGAATTAGATGGTTTCGCTAATTTCATATAATGACCATTATTTATAGATCCTAAGTGGAATTTCCAATTGCTAACTTTATTTATAAGTGTCATAAGTCTTTGTAACTGTTTCTTGTTTTTTTTTTTACTAGAGAGGACTATGCTCTGTTAATGCGAGGTCGAATCAGGAATGAGGAGATCCATAGATAAACGGAAGTTACTAAGCCCTTTATTATTTTCTTTATTTCTTTCCCCAATTTTAAAATATAAAAACTGTTTGTCTTAATTATGATTTTTTTATTATTTAATTTAAAGTTTGCACCAAAACTTATGAGTCTTAAGAATGTTAAAAGTTGAAGTATCAATTTGAAAGTTCATTTGAAAATTAATCCTATGAGATAGTACTTAAATCCAAACCTTGTAACTTTTGACCTTTGAATCCTCTAGCTAGAGACATCATTATCAGCACTATACGAAAATGGTTTTTTTGCCAAAACATTGACGAATTCTGCTTCCAAGTTCGCATTGTAAGAGGCTACCTGACCTACAGGTGGGTCTCACTCGCACGATATCGTGTTGCGCCTCAATTGTGTATACCGATCGTACCTTTCCGGTCGGAACTGGGTTGCACGCCCATCGCGTACCATTGTAAGCTGTATTAATTGGCCTCAAACCGCAGTCATTTAATATCTCTTAATGCGCACCAAAACGTACAAAAAGGCGCTTCCAAATCTCCCAACAGCTCAAACATCCGCGATTTCAATGAACCCTGTGTACAAACTGTAACTCGATACTTTCTGAAGCGATTTGTTGGGAATAGCAGATGGGTGTGCCAACAGGAAACAAATAACTTGTAACTTACTGAATAATCTTTTTTTTCTTTCAATAAGCCACGTGCACTTGTGTTCTTACAAACAATTTTGTTCAAGACTTGTATGTACTTATTTTTGAGCTATGTTTCTGTGCTTTTAGCACTTAAACGAAGTAAAAAAACATCTTTAATAAAATTGTCTGTAACTTGCACTTTATTAAATTGATTAAAAAAAGACATTTTTTGTCACAATTATTTCTCTCCAAGAACAAGAAGAAGTTTAGAAAATCGACTAATGAAGATAATAAATAAAAAATTAGTCTAATAATTTGGAATTGATATGTCATCACCCTTAAACAACCACTGTGATATGTGTAGGTATGTAAGGAAAGCCAGAGAGTCCATTCCCTGTCTAATCTCATTCCTTAAAAGGATAACCTTTTGGTCGTTAAGCTCCATGATTCCTGTATAAGCAAGAGACTATGCTGCTGCCACACTTCCACGTGTCAAGTCCATCCTCATTTTTTTAAATCCCTCTTTTACGAACCAAACTCTTTACAAAATCTTTCATAATACGAACTGCCAAGGATTGGAACTCCCAAATATTTTTAAAGTTCGAGTGAATAGGCATCTTCTGAATGAGCTCGGTCCATCGTCGGCGTCGTCTATGCTACACGATTAGATGCTGGCCAAGAGCAAATCCATTATTAATTTTTTTTTTAAGTCATTTATTACAAAAATTAATAATTAAAACACAAATTTGATGCTATAGTTTTTAGAAATTTTACATCACTTGCATATACTATTCCACTTCTCCCTTGCTTCAGGTCTATGAATTAAGGCGAAATACGATTTGGAAAAATAAAAAAGTGTCTATCAAAGCAACTTTAAAATTCATTTTTAGAAGAGAAAATATATATTATGTTCCATTTCCGTTTTGTTTTTCTAACGGAACAAATCCCTAGTCTTAGCAACCGTTCAGGTAGGTGAATGTTTTTTTAGTAAACTCCTCCCATACGTGCCGTGTAGCAGTTGTATGAGATTATTATTACAGTAACATCTGTAAGAGCAACTCTTAACTAGATACTAATAGATAACCGCGGATGTTTTTTATTGGGGCGTCTTTTTTATCTTTTGTATAGAGTTTGATGCCAAATGTGCACATTATTTATTGAGGGATGAATATTACTAAAGGGTCGCAATGCAACAATAACAACAGGCGAATGATGTAGCGCACTTGTGTCCACTTGTTTCTAATTGAATTTTTTACAGGCAAGTGTTAAAAATAATATAGTTGGGCAGTACAAAACAAATATAGTAATAAAAAACATGCATAGTATCACATTATATGCATGTTGCATAGTAATGTGCACACTCAATAAAATATTACAGTTAATTTTACTATTAACTGTTACGTGGTCGCAGAAGGTCATGTAACATAACTCTGCCACTCTGTTTAAAATTGCTAACATAATAATGACTTATTAGTAAAAGTACTTGGCTTTTCTTGCCCTAATCGACAAGAAAGTTGCAAAATTTTACAATTTGTTTTTAAGTCTCAATGAGAAATAAGTAACACTCCCCATGCAAGTATTATTATTCAAAGGGCTCTTAATCACGTTTGAAAACGACAACCTCCGAAACTCCCAATAAGCTACCGCTAATTAGGTAATTCAAGGACCGTGACCGAAATAAATAAGGTAAAAAAGCTAGAATAGCTGGCGGTGCATTGTGGTGGCGGCGAAATGCAAAGGGAATGAGACAGTGTAGGGAGATCGCCAAGCACCGAGTTCCTGTGCGAACGTAAAATGAGTGGAGTAGGCATTTTTTTAATTATTTTTTTTTTTGGTAATTATGGAATTGCTAAAGACAGCGATAGTTACTTTGTTGTTAATAGTGTATATAAGTGTGTTTTTGCGTTACTTTATGTAAAGTACGATGCCTTTTTTAACTAAAATATCAATTATTATTTGAACACTTTAAAACATTATCAATTGGTCATTGACTTAAAAAAATATCACATTACAATTAACAATATGTGACCTATATTTGTTTATAAAAATAAAATAAAAATTTACACTCAAAGTAGTTAAAGCTTATTATATCTTTTAGTATATTATTTATATCAGTTTAATAATATTAAAGTCCAAATTACACGATCTAATTAATAAGTACCTACGATAGTATCTTCAATTAGAAGTGAATGACTATAATATTTAATTAATAAATAGAGAATTTTCTCACAATTTTATTTTATTATTCTCTATTCGTGAATTGTTTTTTTAGAAATACATAAAAAATACACATACTCAATACAATATTTATATTGGTTTATTATATCTATATTATACTTACATTAATATAAATAAATGTAAAGTATACGTATACGAAATTACGTATACAAAATTTATTTCGTGTACACAGCAACTCCACCCCATCTGTTGTGATGTCTTCCCGGGTCGAATTTTAACGAACTATTGTAGTGCTGTACTCGCGACAGTCGGTGCTCCAATCAGCATATTCAGTTACATCCACTTACTATATGTTTGCGACAAGTGCGACCCTCCATTGCGCATATGCCCAATTTCAACCGCAGAGCCGTTGGAGTGACAAATAAAAAACATTATCTTGAAGGGTCATACATACTCGTATTATGAATTTTCCCATTACTTATTAAATGTATTGATTTTAAATTGTGTTATTGAATATACAGAGTATATTCAGATTAGCCTTCGTCCACGCCTCTTTTTCTTAAGTGTTAACATTTATTCTTATCTATAAAACAATATCTAAAAGTAAAAAGAAAATATATTTTATACATTTTATGACGTTTTGTCATTTTTTCTAAACAACGCTTTTTTCATATTTTTAGATGATCTTTTTTTCTGAACGAAAGGTACCCTATGTTCTTTTCTGTGCAAATACCATTAGTAAGGATTAGGCGCAATTAAAAGTATATAACTTTTTATGATAATAGCCGGTGGACAGGCTAAAATACGAGTAATTACAAGGCGATATAGGACCAATGGTCACCTCTAGGAAGTAACTATTTAGTACTACTCTGTGCCCTAAGTGTCTACGGACAACAAAGTCGACATCATGCAAGCAATTTTTTCTATACTATGAGGTGCGGATGTATTATATCGAATTCAACTTTGTATATGAATAATATAAATAAATAACCTCTATTTGTGTTAGCAATAAGGGATTTTTATTAATCCAGAAATTTTAAAACAGGCAATGTTATCTCATTCCATCTTCTTTAAGCACGTTCTGGACATTACTTAAGCAAAAACGTCATCCCTAAAAATATTCCCTACTAACGTCCGTCTTAACTCCTGAGATTAGTAGGTACATATGACTAACGGTCTACAGATGTTTTCGAACGTATATCAAAAATAGAAATTAGGGGTTTCATGCTCGCCCCTTGATCAATGATAACTATTAAAAATAAAAATTATCCGAGTCCAATCTTTCGAACCACCCAAGTTTTAAGTGACGGTTAACTAAACAGTAATTAAATTATAATTAATGATTTATTTGTATTTTTTAACGATATTCACCGGTTACTCCTTTGATTTCATTGCCTTTAAAAGAAGATACATTTTATTTTAATAAGATATTTTATTTAGTACTAGCGACCCTCTCCCGACTTCGTCCGGGTGCAATTTCTTTCTACAAATTATTTATACAAACCTTTTATCACTCTCTCCATCAGTCAAAACCGCATCAAAATCCGTTGGGTGGTTTAAAAAAAGTTAGCGAAGAAACAGACAAAAAATAGTAGCGACTTTATTTATAGGTAACAAGCGGCCCCTGGCTTCCCACGGATGTTTTTTTTTCGCAAATTATAGACACAAACTTTCTTCATTGATCGCTCTTTCCATTAGTGAAAACCGTATTAAAATCTGTTGGGTGGTTTAATAGAAGAGCGGAAAAACAGACAGACGCGGATAGCGACTTCAATTTATAATATGTAGAGATAAGTAGGCTAGATTTAGTATTTTATTTATACTGTAGTGAAAGGATACTAAAAAGCCAAGACTTCTTTTATTGGTTGCATAAACACAAAGTTCCTATAGACTTTACATGGACTTCACAGATGCAGACACAATGGCATTTAGGTGGCGATGGTAGCCATCTACCAAAAAGTGGACCGTTAAAATATTCGTGCCGATCTTAACATAATAAAAAATTAAATCATAGACGAATTCTCTTAGAGCTCTGGAACCACAATGTACCTATAGAAAAATTATTTTCGAAAAACTATGTGCTGGACTTATTCCTCATAGTTAAGTAACTGAGTAGACAACTGTGTGAAATAAATAATAATATACGGTTGGATAGATAAACGAAGAGACTATTTCGTCCCCATATATTTTTTATGTATCTTTCATTATCTTACTTACTCTATTCTGCCATTGATAATTTCGATATTATTATTTTTTTATATTTTCAAGACAATATATTCCGCCACTGTTTTTTATGGCTGTATGTCATATAGGTACTAAAAAGATTCCAATTACTCTTAAAGAGTTCGTTTTCTTAATTTTTACCACTAACTAGTACTATTATTACCTATTCTGAATCTCACCTAGGACCATTGAGTCAGAGTACTATACTAATAATAGGTTAATAAAATAGCCTAATCAAGCGTGATAAATTTGCATGTTTGCAATAGACGGGCTTGACGACGTCGTGATTATATTGAACTATTCATGCGATAACTCAAAACATGTCACCCTTGAGCAAAAACTTGTAAATTATGTCTACGTAAATGTCTTCCTTTCAATACATTAGGAGAGCGTTGCTGTTTCCTGCAACCTTTAACTTACAAAAAAAAAACCTGTTCCCGATCATTATAATGGTAACCACATGCGATACATTCCACGCCGTCAACACGCTCGCGGACTATTCCCCTAGCGAATTTAAATTTGTAATTTTCCCTGTCTTCCTCAGGACCTTCCCTGGGCCAATAACGACGAAACATTCATTAAAAAAGGTAACTCCTACTGCCGACGGAAACAGCTGCAATCCAATTACAAACATGGCTCTGAGCATTGTTGTTAAACTAGTAAAATTCTATGGATACGTTTTGATACACTATTATTTACTTAGAACCCACCTGGCTTATTAAGTAACTGGGTTAAACGGTGGAGCGCTAATTAATCAATACCAATACTTAACTTTAGTAGGCACTATAACCAAGCATTCTACAAAATTATATTTCAATGTTCTATTTCAGTTTCTTATGTTTACTCAGATTAGTTAGACTCTGTTTTACTCTGTTTAGTATAAAAGTCTTATCAAATTTCCAATGCTTATAAAACTTTTGCAACATAGTTTCGTAGCTACTTTATGATAATGCACGGGCAAATGTGTCAATAATGTGTCACACGTTACTTTAATCCACAATTTTCATAAGAGCTGCCATCAACACTTTCAATATAAACCTGTCCAGACACCGATAACATCGCAATCGACGTCACCAAAAGCTAAAAGCCGTTTATAGGGACATAAACGTTTATAGAATCATAAAGCAGAACCAATCTATTGTTTCCATTCGGCCTACGCGTTTCCCGAACATAACTAATCGAGCGATTCCGCTTTTTGTCTCTCGCCACATAGTCAATTGTCACCTCCATCTTAAATATTTCCCACCTAAGTTCACAATGTCTCGAATCCATTTAGAACGGGTTTGAGATAGCTCGTCGTCTATAAACGATCGGGTATCATGTTACACGGCGAATGGAAAAAAGGTGATGAGTGGTTAAGATGGAGCTGTGTTGGCGCAAATTGATGACCGTATGCACCAGACACGGCCCGACTCAATCGCCACAATTTAGAACCAGCAGAGGCCTACACTAACATACGACGTGTGACCGTCTGGACAATATTATGTTACAATGAATTATTCAATTGAGACATATATAATACTTGGATATCTCAAATTTCATTCGAGCATGCTGATTGCAAATGATTTTTATATCTAATATATAATGTTACAAAAATAATATTCATATGTGGAGGGAACTACTGGGTACCTATTTTTCCTCTAGAAAGATTTTAAATTCCAAATTTCTTTGAGCAAATATTTTCTAATCAAGCCTTTAAAAAAAAAATCTCGTGTTTACATGGTTAATGCTGACAAGCTTATTTGCTTAGACATTTAATATAAATTTAAATTTTCAACTAGTTGGCGGCAGCCGAGTGAAACTGGGGTGGGCTGCTGTTTTAATATGGATATTAAAAGTTATGAAGGAATAACTACTACATAGAAATCTCAACTATCCAAAAAACTCACTTATAACAATTAGCAATTATTATCTTATTATTCCACCGTGGACCTGTAGCCCTTATCACATCGTTATCAGGTTTACGGTGGATCCAGGATGCTTCTAGGACTTTCTAATAAATTCCATAATTTTCTAATAGAATAAGACCTGTCTATTAGAAACAGAATTATAGAAGAGGGCTATGTCCAGTAGTAGACGTCCTTCAGCCGAGATGTTAATGATCTTATGTATTAAAATAGATGGATAATTATATTTTATATGCCACTACAAATAATAACGTTAAGAACAGTTAAAAGAGTAATAGCTATTTTCTATTATTTTATTGCATAACTTATTGCAATAACTTTATTGCACCCAAACTATGAGCATTGTCAAGATGTTATTCTTCAAATTTATCAAAGTATCATTATATAAGTTCTATTTTTGTGTATATTATTTATACAAATATGTACCTTAATATTTTATTTGTTTGATCATTAAATGTTAAATTTAATTTATTTAAAAAAAATGTCTAAACAATTTGGTTTAAACTACAGACACATGAAATTTCAACCACATGAAGATGTTGTCAACGAACAACATCCATTTTTAACATTTGCAGTAACTTTCTAGATATCCCTAGGCAATTTATTTTTGTCTGATGTCCGCCAGATTAGGGTCATTAAAATACTGGGTTGTTTATTGGCAATTACTAAAGAACATGTCGTTCAGATGAGTTGCAGCTAGTGTAATGTAGTTTCAGTCTTACTACAAGACTACTTAATGATGAAGAGACATCGGTGTGCACTCAAAAGTCAATTAAAATGCTGCTTACTCATCCGACGGCCGGTCCGACGATGATTTATAGTTTCGCAGCAGGCAAGCGGCGCAGGCGCACTGTCGCGGCCGCTTTTTAAATTAAAATCATACAACCTGATCGGGGCGTGATCTTTATCCAGCTCGATCAATTTAGATAAAATAAATATTTATATATAATTCTGTGAAAAGGCAAACAAAACCACTCGATAAATTGATTGTCAATTTCTTGTCTAAATTCATCTAGACGGCTTTATTAATTCGAATGATATTCATTCAACATTTTTGTCTTGTAATATTTAGAATATTACGAGACAATACCAGACATTCTCATTATTGCTGTTGTCGAATTATATTTGATCGTAATTTAATGTCGCGAAATTACTTTTTGTAGAAAACAAATATTTTTGTTTTAAGTACATGTTTTAAGAATATGTATCGATAGAACTGTTACAATTATAAGAATCTAATTTAGTTACAAAATTTATTTATTTATTTTGTATATAAAGGAAAAATTGGGTTATTAAATAAACATATCTGTAACAATTGTTTCGTTCTCAACGACAGGAATTTCATAGGAATTTCATGAATTTATTTTCCAGCCTCGCTTCGGTGCGCCTGATTCCTACTGGAAACTGGTTATGTATAACATATTTTTTAATTTCTAAAATATATAGTAGCCTAATTTACCCTTTATACTCGTAACATCAGCTATCTGGCAGTATAGGTCCCATCAAAATCGTTCCAACCGTTTCGAAGATTAGCCTGAACAAACAGACGGAAAAACAGACAAAAATTTAAAAAGTTTTTTTTATATATGTAAGTACCGTATTAGAACTGTTTCATATACATTTAGTAAAAAGCAGTTGTTATTATGACATTAAAAACAGACACTCTAATTTTATTTATTCGTATAGGTACCTACTATATAGTCTGTAAATGATGTAATTTACGAGTATCACAACTATTCCTGTCGTATTGATTGTAATACTATAATTAATAAAAAGCAGTGTGTAGTAGACAAAATATTAATTTATTCAACTTTTGGAAGCGTAATAAATACGTTTTTTTTTCATATCCTAGCTAAAATTACATCACAAATTATATTTCTTACATGTAAACATTTATCTATTTACAAATTGACTAGGGTACAGTTCAGTTCTTTAACAAACTTAACATAGTTATTATAAATATTTACAAAACATTATTATTTACGTATATACTTATTTTTCTTACACTTCTCACTTCTTTTCTTAGTCTTTATCAATCATACATATTTATAAGTACTTTTTATCACATACTATTTATTACTTCCTGTGGTGATAACAGGATTTGCAATAATCAGGAACCTTGCAGAACCATTATCTATACATTGAGAAGGAGGAATGTATCATATAAATTATGCTACGTGGTATTTACAAAAGAATACATATTATTATTACAAATTTTTACTAAAAAAAAGAAATTGGTACGTTTTGATATTTAAATTCTAAAAGTCATTATCATGCACTTCAAGTACAATCAGTTATTTTGTCATTTACAAGTACATAATATACAGATCAGCAAATTCAGCACCGAATTCGTTTTTAAGAATAGATAAGAACTTCATATCAAGAAAGAGATCTTTCATAAGATAAGATCTTGCATTTATTTCTTTCACAAGTATGTGAAAGAGATAAAATTCATTTGTTTAATTTTTAAAATCAAGCTTTATAAATATTGTGCATTGGTTTAAAATAGGATTAATTCATTATAAATATTTTTAAACAAAATAAGTCTTTCGCATATTATTAGGCCTAGTGTTAGACATGGGAATTTGTTGGGGAGGCCTTAGCGGGCGCTCTTCGCATTGATGGTTATCAATAGACACATAACTATGGTGATGCGGCAAGCGATCGTCGGGACGACCCTCGCTGCTGGCCACTGAGCACGTTTCATCTTCAGTACTACGCGCAGAAACCTCAGCACTCGCACTAGTCGAGTGCAAAGGACTCGACATCATTAGAACAGGTGGAGCCATCCCATATTTGTACCAGGGATCGTGGGACGTCGGCGGCGCAGTATACCTAAGGTTCCCGTGACGCCCGAAACCCTCCCGATTACTAGTTTTTAAATTATTAGCGTTATGAAGCGTTCGATTCGGCAATGTCACGTCCACATCGGGTAACCGAAAATTTAGCTTTTCCCAACAATTTCTCTCACCCCACACAATCACTGTACAAGTTTTGAGTAACACTTTCAAGTCGGGATCAATGTTTATGGCACCGACGTCTGTCGTCACGAGGAATATAATTTTCTGCCGTCTATGCCTAACGTTCACTGAGTTTATAGCACTTTGCACGGACGCTCGCGACTCTGACGAGTACCACTCTTGTTGTAAAAAGTTTATAGACAAAACAATCACAAGTCTTTTAGAGCTTTCTGCGGCACTAACTAAACTATCACTAGAACGTCTTTCAATCAATTGCAAGTCCCTGTGTTGCAAACACAAGGAGTGACCCGAATTTTCTAACTCTGAACTCACTGCACGCGTCACAAAGTCTTCGTCCCGAGGATTGTACACAAAAAAAGCGTCGAATCGCTTGTTTTTGTTATCGTTCATGTCTTTCGATGTAGAACTAAACACTCTTATACCGTATCTGGAATGCATCCACAATTTAAAGTCTTCTTTAAACATGCACAGCAAAGCGCCCATAAGTAAAAGTATTATTACTATTATCAATACGACTGCAATATATGGAATGTAATTTTCTACGCCGTCATTGGCCTCAATGAATAATCGCTTTTGAGTCTCGGTCTCAGTTTCTTCGGTAGTGGTTTCTGTTTTACATTCCTTCGCTATAGTCGCGATAGTCTTATTCATCGGTTGGCCGTGAGCAAAGTAGCACATCATCGTCTCGGTGTCTTTAGATTTTTTTATTAGCCATTGATTTAGCTGCGCCACGTCTTTGCAATCGCAAATCCAGTTGTTACCGTCCACAGAGACACGCGTGCGAGGATTATTGTCCGTGATTACTCTCCACGGCATGTAATCTACGTATCCGTTATTGTTCAGGTCCAAGAGTTCCAGAGAGGGCAGATAATTAAAAGTATCGTTCTCTACTATTTTTATTTTATTTTCACCGAGATACAGTTCGTTAAGATTCGGTAGTCTCGTGAACTGTGAATTTCTGAGAATCTCTAAATTATTGTTTTCTAAGTGGAGTATTCTCAGTGATTCGATTCCGTTAAATGTTCTATTTCTTATTGTGTTGATATTGCTGTTATTAAGATACAATACCTGTAACTTTTTCTTGCCAATGAAAACGTGATTTCCTAATTCTTTTAGATCGTTACCGTCTAAGTATATTTCGGTCGCGTCCATTGGTATTCTATCCGGCACGTGATCGTAACCGGCGTTCGAACAATCGACCACGTTTGAGTTCCAAGTGAGATCATGATAACACGAACATTTATCTGGACAAGTCATCTTACAATCGCAAGCGTCAAAGTCACAACAATGGCAAAGGGTGAAACAGTGTGAATCGTATTCGCATAAAAATTCAGACGATTTTACTTCTAATAAGAGTACGTCTGCTTTACTCCTCGAATGAGTTAAAGTACACCTCACACTTTCTAAATCCATTACTCTTGGGCGTTGTCTGAGGTCACTTAATTGATTAATTCTCTGCAACCATTCCATTGTGCAGTCACATGTAAATGGATTTTCACTTATATAAAATTCGGGCAAATCTTTCTCCTCCGGAACAGACGATATTGCAAACGAACCGAGTTCCATCGTTTTAATCTTATTGGAATAAAGAATGACTTTGTTCAGATTATATTTTTGTAAGAATGTTCCTGGATTAATTTTTTCAATTAAATTGTTGTTCAGGACCACAGTTTCAATACTGCTTGGAAAAGAAAATTCGTCTATACTTCTCAGTTTATTATAACTGACGTCGAGCATCTTGACATTACAAGATTCCTTCACTCCGTACGTGTCTTCAAGTTTTTCTATTTTATTTTCATGCATGTCCAACCACTCAAGATTATCGGGTATGTGACTGTAGTCAAACCAGAGCAACTCATTATTAGAGACATTAAGCCACACGAGAGGCTGTGTGTTTGTGAATATTCCTTTTAAATCAACCAGTTTATTCCCGTCTAAACCGATAGCTTTTAACTGTTGGTTTGAAGAAAAGGCACCGTCATCTATTTGATCTATATTATTCGAAGCTAAATTTAATATTTGTAAGGATGGTAATGCTGAAAATGTATCCTTTGATATTTTTTCAATCTTATTACCGACGAGTCGTAACCCGTACAGATCATCCAATCCTTCAAATTGAACCGTAGATACTTTCGTTATTCTATTCATTCCCAAGTCTAGGGACGTTAAAAATCTTAACGTCTTTATAGCTTCCGGTACCTCTGACAACTGGTTTCCACTGAGGCCCAAGTCATGGAGTTTAGTTATGTTCTCAAATGAACGCAAATCTATTTTAGATATTTTGTTTCCGTCTATAAATAATTGCTGCAGTACGTACAAGTTTGAAAAGTGATTGTTGTCCACTTCAATTATATTGTTATGAGCCAAGGAGAGAGAATGAAGATTTTTCAAATTGGAAAACGCGCCCTCCGCTATTCGCGCAATGTTATTGTATTCCAAACTGAGAAATTGTAAATTATTCAAATCTTGAAATAGTAGCGAGTCTATTTTTGTGATTCTATTGTGCGATAGGTTTAGAACTATAAGTCGGACTAATCCTGAAAACGTGTCTCGGTTCACCCATTCGCTGGTTAATTCATTCACAGACAGGTCCAATATTTGTAACTGATCTAAACCTTCGAGGAGTCCAGGTGCGAGAACACTCAACGTGTTGTTATTCAAATAGATTTGTTTTATATCCCTCGACGACTGGAACATTTCTGGTGGTAACGCAGTCAAAGCGTTTGTTGACAAATTTAGTATTTGTAAATCACTTAATCCGACGAAAGCACGATCGGCCACCGCCGATATTCTATTATTTTGCAAAAACAGTTTCTGTAGCGCTCGTAAGCTAGACAAACCGTTATCGGGTAGTGCGCTGATTTCATTATACGACATATCTAGTGTTTCTAACACCGTGTTGCACGACTTGCCAGGTGCAGTCGGTCCATTGCCCCAGTCCGAGAAACCGAGGTTCGATATGTCCTGCAACCTGTTTTGGGTCACATTCAACTCCTTCAAATTATGAAGGGGGCAAAATATTTCAGACGGCAAAATCCAAATATTGTTGTCTCCCAAATCCAACGATCTCAACTCGGTGAGTCCTCGAAACGTGTCTCTGTGAAATTCCATTGACATGGCTGACCAATCGGTGTTATGGGTCCGAATGATCAAGCTACGCAATCCACTAATAGGCGACAAAACAGCTGATGGCACGTAGCGTATCTTGCACGACTCTATTTTGAGTTCCTTTAAGTTGTGAAACCGAGAGAGAAGTTCGGTTCCTTCCTCTTTCCTTCTTCCCACGTCGAGAGAGCTCTCGAAGAAAAGCACATCGGTGCAGTGAAGATCTAGTGCTGTAATGCGTTGGGCCTGTGAAACACTGAGACCGGCCAGTAGATCGGTCGCACCGGCAGCTGTGCGCAAAGAACACGCAAGCTGAACTCTGGTGGGCTCTCCGCCACCCCCTGACACACGTTGCCATTCGCATTCCTGTGGAGCTTCAGCTACGCGGCTCGTAAGCGATGCACCACTGGTGCAAAGGTACATCCAACTCCAAACCGCATACCACAAAGCCAATAATCCCATCGATAACATCTTGAAAATCACACTTTCGAACTGTCACTTATTTTAAAATGTCACTGTTTGATTTGCTGTTATCGCGCACATCGCTACGCTAGTCGGAACACGGTCGGAAAACTTCACGAATTTCCCGTCAAACTTGTTTCGAAGTACGACACATAACGGCTCGAGCGCATCGAGTTTGAGCGCAACAGGGACCGCTCGCGGTACGTTTTGAGAACCGACTGAGTGAAAATGTGTGGCGGTCGAGTTGAGCGACCGGCGCGGTGCTCTCCCCGCGCACTATCGCTCCTCCCCTAACAGAGTCATCCGATATTCACCTCTCTTTTATCTTAAAAGTTCACAACGGCAACAAGTTGCTTACCGCCACAAGATTGGCATGAACAGAAGCGCGCTTGCAAGCTTTTATAAACATGGCGCTGCTTACTCTGTTTGTTTTATCTAATCACTGTATGCATTTTAGATAATAGCGCAATTGCTTACCTTATAATGAATATAAATATAAATACTTAATACAAGCAATTTCATTACAAAAATACAACGGTAGTTATTTTTTGACACTTTAAAAGGAAAAATATTTACCTTTAAAGCATATTATCTTTTATCGTCACTGCAGTTGACATGTATTGTGTACTTTTATTTATTTATTTAAAAGGCAACTTGAAGGGCCCACATTTTGATATTAGAATAAAAATGAAATTCTAAATTCTTATGTCTAACTGAATATCAATGCGTTCTCTGTTAATCCCATTGTCAATGAAGGTGATTCTTTAATCATTGATAAATCCTAGCAATACATGAATATACCTATTAAGAATAATAGGTTTATTACAATATTGCAATAATAATAAGTAATAATGGATTTTTTTTATTTAAATAGAGATCGATATCAAGATATGGTGAAAAAGCGGGGATTTACTAAAATAGCGATTTCGCCTATAAGTACTTACTTTCTTTGTTATTATTGCGTTACGCATTAGCGGATACGATAATGTTATCATGTGAGGCATAATACATTACTCACTGAGTGACATCACTAAAATAATCCACTTTCATTGTAATATCTTACATACCTATGCCTACTGCCAATATCTATGGCACGTGGACTTTTACCGAACACTGTATAAATTAATAAGCAACAATTTAACACTGAGGGGAAATAAAATTGACAAGCTCACTATTATCTAACCAACAATCGTTAGGAAAAGTTCGCGTGGGGGCTGCGAACAGCTGATAAGTAAAGGGGAAAGTTAAAGTTATTTAAACTCGGTAGTTTAACGCAAACGCTGGGATAATTCATAGTGAATTTTATTTCTTATACTTACCTGTATTAAGTACCTGTACCTATATTGTACTTTTAGATAATTAACCTATTGATAGATACCTTTGTAGATAGACAGAAACTGTATGCCTGATAAGAGGGTTCAAGGTGGTTCAGCTTGCTATAGAAATTCTGTGGATTTCAAAACAAGACAGTATCCGTAAGGTAAAAAAAACTGTAGGAAAATATTAAAATATAGCACTTAGATCATAACTCTTAAAATGAGCTAGTTAAAACAGCAATGGACATATTATAGACCCGTAGAACCGAAAATCCTTAGAATTAAGAAATCCTCAGTTATGCATGCTTAAATACTGCTTTTGAAGTTTGATTTCTATTTTCACATTTTTTAATTGAGATAACACCGTCCTCTTAAATAGAAATTCCAGGCCAATAATTATGAGAGCAATTGCAAAATATGAAAGATCTTTATTATTATTACGTAGGTATGCATTTATTGGCGGCGTAACACAAAAATCTTGCCGGCAAAGGGTTAACTGATAAAACGAATGCACTTTTTATTGTATGAGTCAGACAAGAGCCGCTCTGATTTGCGACAGAAATAATATGGATTTTTGATTAAGTATTCATTTTAAATTTTGGAATATGATGAATTATAGAAGCAAATTATGGTGCATTCATTCGATATTCAAATAAAACTAAACATGGCATTTTAAAATAGAATTTGGTATTTAATATATTTCTATAATATAAGGACAATGGGAATTCTTAATAGGTATAACTATTAACTAAAATATTTCACTATCCAGTCCCATCAACTGTAAGGCTAACGCACCGCCTGCTCCACTCAGGAAGTTGTAAATCACAACAACTATATCGACTCATCAACCGATTCTTATAACTTCACCAACCTAACAAGATCTACCCTCGCAACCAACCAAGAGACATTATCTAGTTGACAAAAGACCTCATTAAACTGGCTTTTGAACATACGAACCGCTGAAAATCTACTTTTTATTGCACAAGCATCCTGTACGGCTACTCTGTTGTATGTGATGAGAGAGAAAAATAGAAAAATCATGTATCCGTCGTCGCCTCACGCGTTTGATATCCGAAATTTATCAACACTCCCACGTGTACAATAAAACTTTGTCATTATTAATCAGTCTTTGATGAATGCTCCAAAAAATAAGATGTAGAATGCATGCAGAGATAAACTAAAAATCATATCACGATAACACTATAGATAACTTTATCTATGGATATTTGGGAATAGTTTGACATTTTAGAAGACTAAGATAAGTTTTTTTTTATGTTTTGATGTGTGTTGTGTTTCGTTGAGGAAGTGCCCATTTAACTATGCTAATCCTTTATTCTTAATCGCACATGCAGCATCTGTGGCGTCGCAAAAAACACTTCCATCTGCCAAATTAACCATGATTAGTTTAACAGTTTCCGAATTTTACGACTGTAGATATAAACATTCATTTTCGTAGTAATAAAATTCATTTGCTACTATTATATTCAATTCATTATCCCTCAATGACAAGACACTAAATGAATACAGCATGTGACTCTGATCACCATAACTAACCACATTACAAGTTGGATAGTTCGCGCCAACTGTTCCCAAAGGCCTTACCGTTCTATAATCTGTCAATAAATAGGGATCTATTGTGTGCTCCTGCAAAAAATCGCATAAATCGAATCGATCTTCCTAGCTGTCTGCCACTTGCATTGTATCTGACTCCTCTACCACACTAATGGATCAAATCCCTAAAGAGTCGAACCCATACTCAGTGGTGAATGTCAAAATATTTTCCATTTAATGGCAACAGTTGTCATGGATCTGCATTAAGACCGCGTTATTATTAAATCTATAAAAATTGTGACCACAATTGCAAAGTGAAAATTATTTTTAATCCAAAGATTTAACAAAACTTTTCTATAATTATAACTTGACTGTATTATACTTTTACGTACCTGAACAGCATAACAATCTTGTCTTAGGTAGTTTCTCTTTTGATTTTCACACATTTATCGCATCTATTATAGGTTGTACTATCTACTTTTTATATTATAAATGATGGCAGCCAGACTGACGGTTCACTTATTGGTGGTACGTATCGTTGTCCAAACATACAAGCAAAATCAAGAGGAACACAAGTGCGCCTCCGACTCTAAAAAAACTATCGGTAATTTAAAAAGTTCAATAATTTTGCTAATATATTTAGTGCAATTATACTTAGCATATTTAAGTTTTATTCGTTTAAAGTTAACTTGCAAACTTAAAAGTCACATGAAAAATATAAGAAAATCTGGCTACTTTCAGCAATGTTTACTAATTGGTTCGCCGAGAATGCTTAATTTTAACATTGTTGCGTAAAGTTTTGATTAAATTTAATCTGTAATGAGAAAAGCATTGGGACGTTAAAAAAAATTAGAAAACTCGAGAGCGATCCGAGAATACTTGACGAAATCCGGCGAATGAATGTAATGCCATTATGATTAGCATTATTCGGCGCGGAGGGGCCGCGGATTCCGGTTTACCAGATAAAGCGAATTTCACGAACACAAAAGCCATTTTTTCTTTACTACGCTTTTTAATTTACCCCAAACATCTGTACTGGATCTCTGATTCAGTTCCTATAATCGTATTTGTTACGCCATATGTTAGTAATAGTTGAATGATTTGTTTGGATATTTTTGGTGTAAAAAAATGGTTGTCTCCAGCCGAATGGACTTAGATTTATGTGAGGATTTCAATATTTAATTAGGGATAAAATGTGTAAACAGTGAACTTAAAGTTTTATTTATAGCCCTATTTTTGAGATCCAGTTAATCCCGTTTCGTTTGTCACGAACGTTTTTCAACTATTCACTAAATATGAATCTTTATGCGTTTCTTTGACATTTATCACAAAAGAACAAGTGATTTATATAAACGTAACTATTTTAAGTTTTGTTATGGTTTACTCTCAGAGCTGCCTTTGTGAATTGAGACTCGTGCCGAAAACAAGACATTTTAAACTACATTAATGTTTTTGTCTGGGCTTTCAAGGTGAAAGCTACCTATATCTAAACGTTCAACACTAGAACCTAAGTAGTATTTGCACACCTCACAGTAGCCGTCTCGTCCACATATCTGTTGGGTATTTAAAAATTATTATCATCTCAGCCTTAAAGGCCGGCGCTGACAACGGTATGGCAAGGCACGGCATGGCAAAGGATTTTTCTTGCCATGCCGCCGTGCCGTGATTTTAGCGCTCACGCACTTTTATTTCAATATCAAGAGAGCGTTAGCGTTTCGCGATATGCCAAGGCAACAAGTGCTATTGTCATTAAATTCCAATGAATTATTTTAAATAACTGTAATTTACTAAACTAGCTAGGATTTTTAATAATTGTGTAGTTGGCTTGAAATTTTATTCAGTGTTGCCTAAATGCATACAAAACTTTTTGTAATTTCTCATCAATATTAAGAATGATAACGTTTAATACTTTACGCCCTTTGTCGGCTTAAAGAATCTTATGAAGTCCAATAATTAAAATCCGAATCGAAATAATTCACAATACTCCTGCATATCTTCGTAGTCAGTGACCGGTTCTGAATGAGTTCTATATATTTTTTTCATAGTATCTGTTTGTGAGTTCTTCTTTGTGATATAAAATTAATGATTTTTGGTCAGCGCCTCGCAGCGTCAGCGGACACAAAGGCCACAGTGACAATGGTGTCCCGCTGTCTCCCATATTGACGGAAGGCCTAGAGGCCGGAGCGAGCGCTACCTACGCTCCTGTTGCCCCACGTCCTTTTGTGAACAAGAAATTTTAGACGCGTCACGGACGTTACCTTTGAATACGTCTCAGAAATAACTAAAATCATTTTAATTCTATTTCTCTTAGTAGGTAAATCAAACTCATTTAATCTGTAGCGGGAGGGAAGTTTCAATTGACCTGCATTCGTACCGTCTGCATCGCTAAAATAATCCAATCTTGCATATCCTTATGAATCAAAGGGTAAAAGAAACTTATACTTTCTTTCAGTTTCTTTATCCTACTTATTCTGGATTAGGTTATATATTGATTTTACACAATAACATTGGGTCAATGCATCATGGATAAAATGAGACCTTTCACTGGATATGATGGTGTTGGATAAGTATTGAAACGTATAGTAGCAATACAAGTTTAAACATAATAAAGTTTAACAATACTTAATTAGTTAATTACTATTTGTAGAAAAACGTAATAAAATAACAAACTATATAATTAAAATTATAAACTAACCCCGACTAGAACCCAAACACGTTCTATCTGCTGTAAGTTGCTGAGGAGTTGGCTTTCCCGCAGACAACTTGATGCTGCATCAGATTAACGTTACCATGTCATGGAAATACCACCGAAATAACAGTATACCAAACTTTACATCCATCGAACCTGTGGAAGTTAGTGAGTCCCTCTAACAACTAGGAAATGGGCTGATATGATCATCAAATGTCTGAACAGATCTTCATAAACAATAATTAAGAACCATGTCGATTACGTCAGATTTGTAAATAAATGATTTGAATTTGAATTCAGACAAAAAAAACCAGTTCAAACGGTCTATTTATATTATTTAGGAGCTACGATGCCATAGACAAACACACAGATACACACATACACAGTCAAACACGTCAACTTTATAACACCACGTTTTTGCGTAAAGCGCCGGGGTTTACACAATGTTTTCATCTTCGGAGTGAGTTAAAATTATTAATTATCCTCAAATTATAATTTAATTATTATAATTGTTTAGGCTCAAGTTAGCAGCCTAAACAAGAGCCTCAAATAAAGCCTCAAATTGCCCGTTTTCATATAATATTTCATTTCATTTTAATTAATTGTAGGTACAATTTATTCACCACAAGATATCTTGCTGCCAGTGCCAACTATAAACAGCTACAACACAATGTGCACCACAAACGTAAAACATGAGGGTGGTCCAACTGTTGTGATCGCACCACTATTTAGTTGAAATACGAGTCATTGTAAATGGCCATCGCACATCCCAATTTGGTTCATCATTGTGGGCACCCGACACTGTCCATTGTCGCTTTATAATTTATGGCAATTCAATATCATTTCATTAGCAGCAGCACACTATTTTATAAAACTGTTGTAAATAGGCGCTATAGTCAGGACCGGATTAACCACGTATTATTTACACCGGTATTATTTATTTATTTTTTACTCGTACTGGTGACCCTCTGAGGGGTGCAACTTTTCCATAAGTAAAAACCCGAATGAAAATCGGTTCAGCGGTTTTGAGTTCTTAGAGGACAAACATACTTACATTGATTTTTATATAGACATATATAAGAAGATGTAGGACCGGCTATTTATAAAAAAATGGATGTTTATATAACAGTACACTCAACCGAACTTTTATTTCACGCTGGATCTTCTGTAAAGGATTGGTTACTACCGCCAGGCAAACTGCTTAATTTATGAAAGGCACAGTGTTCCCTACCACTATTAAAATAATATCTTTTATATATTTCCTAAAATGTATTTTTTCTATCACGACACAGTTTTTTTATATATTTACGTTTTTAATAACTTATGAATGCTATAAAAAAATGAAGAAATGTCATCATAAATCATGAAGAAATGGTTTGTGGCGGGAGACGTTTGTGTTTCTATATGTTACCTGTGTATGTTCTTAAATGTCCTTTACTACAAATAAAATATTATTCCATTCTATTCTATTCTATTATATTCTATCACACTGTTAAAAAATGAAAACTAGAATAAGGGAAACGCGCAAACGTAAACTTTTTTAATATTTCTTAATTTTAATCCAATAATAAGTCTTTAAATTAGTTTAAAAATTACCAATTCTTTTAATAAATATTAACCGATGCAAGGCCTCTAGGCCTGCCTACGTTATAATTCTGCCCTGGCTATATAGTACTGGTGACAGTGTTAGCTATGAGCAATAAATTAAAAGATTATACCAGGTTGTATCGCCGTGATTGGACGCTGTCAATGTTTAAGGGTAAGTCGAAAATGAAATCACTTAATCCAGCCTAATAGCGCGCATACAATGGCGTGCCAGACTATTGACAAATGAGACCAATGAAATAAAATCAAGTTATTGCCGTAATAAACACGGAACACCCACGGATACGTTTGATTTTAATTGCAAAATCGTCTTTCATTATATAATGCATTGCAGCTTGGGACTGTGCAGTAAATTTTAACAGCTAAACGATCCGCCCAGTCTTCGAATGATTGTTAGTGATCAGATTTATATTATTTATAGGATGTCAATGCAGGACGTAGGTAAAATATATAGATATGTATCTTCTTTCTTTCTTGCTTCAACTGTAGGTATTCATATTTGTGAACACGAGGTCTAACCGTTTTCAGTGGATGGCGGTTTTTATATATTATATAAATATTTTAAAAGGTAGTTTTTAAAGTAGTAGTTACAACTCAGGGTTTATTTGCTGCGCCACAACAAAATGTTTAGAAAATCGGTTCAGTGGTTTAATTGCCCATTTTTTACTTTATTTTATTTAATTTTAATTTATTTTATTTAATTTTACTTTATTTCATTTATTTTATTCAACCCGTCGCCAAAAGTCCCTTGTCGCGCAAGCCATGATGGTGTGCCACGATGAATGCCGCACCTTTCCACTGGGATAACCTTCTCTTATATCCAGTTAACTTACATAAGTTTGGAATTGTAGCGATATTTTATTTGTGCTTTTGTGATCCACAAAATTTTATAATTATAATATTAGGAGGACAGGAAGGCAGCTCTCATAAAATAGGTAAATATGTGAAATTTTTTCATTCAAATCCAATTAAAAAATTATCCAAAATTTACCATAAATGGCGATTTTATATATAAGTCTATGATTGATATAAGAATATAAAAGAATACCTACCATATTAATTTATTTATGAAATATTATACCTATTATATCAATATATAATAAAATTATATTCGGACATATTTTTGGTATAAAATATAAAAATGTTTAATACAATCGATACACTCGTAACTTAAACTGAAAACGTAAAGCATAAAATGAACTTTAAGATAAAAACCATTTTAAATTACAGTATAAGCACTCTCACAATACGAATACTTTATAAAAGTGGTTTAAATTCGTCCTTTTTATAAAGAATTCCAACAAAATCCCCGTGTATCGAGTTATAAACAATTCCCGTAATTCATTCGGGATTCGCGCAGCGTCTAACAGGGATATACTGAAATGACCAATCACGAACGTGCATGGCCTGCAAAAGTCTTTTATTTACTTCTATAGGACCATTGTTCTTACACCGATTTTCGTTTACCGTAAGAAATGTTACAAATTCCCTTCGCTCGGTGGCTAGATTCTAATTGCATACGTGATTATTTGATCGTATTAGATTATGGGAAACTATCTTGAGAATTTTCAATTAAATATGCCTTATATGTAAAAAATATATTTCAATGTAAACATATGGAGGCTGGAAGCTAGAAGTAATTTCCATTTTTATTGAAACCAGTCTCCTCTTCTCTATTAGGCACTCTGGACCAAATCCCAAGGCCACGCAATTGATATTTTTTCTTCTTATTTTTATGCCTTATTTTATGTATAGGTCTAAAGACGGGTTAACGATTTACTTGAGGCTACTGTCGCCTATTATAACAAGCATCGTCATTATTAGGTATGATGTGGATGGATTCTGGCATCCCTTACTCATTCGCTTACAAATTCTTCAGGTAGATGAACATAGAAACATTAAATAGGTAATTTATATTGAAAGAAACTATAGTGACCTACCCCCGGCTACGCCGTAAATGAATATTTCTTTTTTTTTTCTTTTTTTTTTTTTCATATTATACCAATAATTTACACAAAGCTTCCTCGTTTGTCGCTCTTTCCATTAGCAATTTGTTTAAAATATCTGTTAATTGGTTTAGAAGTCAGAACAGACAGAAGCGGTAAGCAACTTTTTTTATAATAAATATAGATATTATAGTTATAGACATTATATTATATTATATTCTAAAAGGTTAGAAGAACATTCGATAAAGAGTTTCGGTGTATTTTCTGCCGACAATCATATTCCTGTGTACGTAGGTATATCTTACGTAGGAACATAAGTGGTTTTATTTGATCCAAAATCGACACTATCCATGACCGTTAGTGTATTACGATTATTATGTATGACCTTCTTTTATAGGGTTCCGCGCGTCATAAAAAGAAATTGGACCCTTATGAGATCACTATGTCTTTTGTCAGTTTGTTGGCTTTCGACGGTTTTAAATTGAAAGACTATACTTACTACAAGAGTAAAACATGAAATGACCATTTTGAATGTTTTTTTTTGAGTTTTTTTACATAAGCCTTTACGTAAACTCTCAAAAAAAAATTTAATTTTATACTTTAGAGCCTTCACAAAATTTACAAAGTAGTAATATTTGATTACGTTTCTAAACAAGTGTAAGGTTAGATTGATTAGTTTGAACATTTAGGTACATTGAATCTACGGTTTCTCTTGAGTCTAAAAAAACTTACATTTTTATTTTGCAAATTCACTAAGTGTAGATACGTATCACAACACAAGTAAGTGATTACAGAAAACTGTTATAGCAACCTCTATCCTTAGAAGACCAATGTAAAAGAAAAGTACGTGTTTCGATACTTGAATTTCAATTTACAACTGAAGTTATTAATCAAAGTTTTCAGGCAATTAGCTGCTGTAGTAAATTGTTCAATAAAAATGGTTGACATTTTTAAAATTTATTTAAAGTTCATGTATCCTGAAAAAAAGCTTATAACAATAGATATTGGATGTGGATACCAAACATGCAACAATACGTATTAAGTACTTCCTGGATTCGCGCTGAATGCTTACCACCTCATTACTCTATGCGAAACACATAAATGCTTTATGGAAGCTCGCTTATTAGGTGCCGGTAAGGTCCCTTGTGTTGGATTTAACAAAGAAATGACATTTATTGACTGTGCTTAGGCCTCTTACATATGGAGCAAAATTTTATTTCTAAATTTTTATTTTAAGTAGGTATAAATAAATAAATGATTTTTTTCTGTAAGTATATACAAAAACCTACTTCGTTTATCGCTCTCTCCATCAATGAGAACCGTAACAAATTTGGTTGGGTGGCTCAGAAATTAGCGGAGAAACAGAAAGAAGTGTACAGAGACTTTATAGTATTAGTTGTAATGGATTGATATATAATATGTATAGATTATAAAATAAAGTCGCTGTACACTTCTGTCTAGAAATACCTAGATAGATGATCATCATTTCTAATATTCTATACACCAAAACCATCGATGACCAAAACTAAAGAGACAGACAAAGGTAATGAGGTTTCGACCATACCGCATCGACAAGCGAGCACCTGCCACTGCTCTGTCATTTTTTTTTATTATTTGTAATTTGAATGCGATGGTTCATTTTCTCTTACTAATTTTATTTTAATTAAATTTCTTCCAGTGACTATCTGCAATACCTACTAACTATTCGATAGTTAGAAATTAGATCGCATTTGTTTGCTCTGTGACGATGGCCTTACAAAACATAACGGTACATGTCACTCCACAAAATTATTATTATAGTTAACCCTAACGAGGACCAAGCCATAGCTTTTATTCGTCAACGGTGTAATTATCTTGACTCAGTCTGTTTGATTTTATTTAATGAGCCATTAAATTTAACAACAATCGCCTTTTAGTGACTTAGAGGAAGACAACTTTATGTTTGTAAGTGGGCAGATTAAAGTTTTAGACATTTTAAAATGTTCAAATGGACACCCGATGCCCGAGGTTCCTATCGACGGTCCCATTACCATAATTTATACAAGTATCAAATTCTTATATTGCACTTTTGAAACGAAATCTAAAGTAAAACAGGGAGCAACTTTAATTTATTTTATTAAATTGGTGGATTTGTTTCGGTTGTAATTAAATTTAAAATTCAAATGTTATTAACGTCAAAATGGCGGCGACCCGCTTTAGCAATTTGCGATTCTTAAGTATACTTAGGCTTCCTTTCATCGCTCTTAGTTTTGCTTGTCCGTTCTTGGTGTTTCTAGATGACGGGACGGAACTGCTTTATCTGCCCCTTAGGTATCATAAAAAATAAAAGTTCAAGCAGCTAAGTAGATTGTATTCTTTCGATCGACAGCCGCCGTCTAGGAACATTTTCAAATTTCGAATAGAATATTTTCGAATTCTCCGATGACGTGATATACACACTACCCACTATAAAATCTTTGGAATTCTCATTAAACTGCTTTATAGGGTTTGATCCGAAAGGAGCTTCTGTGTGATTCCAACGGTCATTTATCTTTTCAATTTAAGACGTCGCGATCTTAGCTTACCAGTTAAATCTTTGTTTACATTACAAAACTACGAAGAATTAAAATAATTGTATATTTAATCTGTAGTTATCGGTAAATCCTTAACTGTTAATTGTGAAGTTTTCTGTAGAAAATAAAATAAATAAATTTATGTTAATGAAATAATGTAACATAACATAATATACCTACATTGGTTATTTCATCGAATATAATTTTAAAAATAACAGAATAAATGGTAAAGCAATGTCAATGTGTCACTTCAAAAGTAACTTTCAACGGCCAGGTGCAACGCTAATACAATTTTTGACTTTAGCTAATACTTTCAATAAAGGCAGACCACACAAAGAAGTCAGTTTACCGCCATGTAACATACGCCATTGTCGTTGTCAAAACAAGATCAGTTACAATAAATCTTATTATAAATCGGGCCCAACCACACACAACCATTCATGGGCGTCTTTGATCGAACCACGAAGAATAGTTGTTTACAGAATATTGCGGAAAACCTTTGTACACACAGACATCTGCTCTACCTGGACACGAGGATTTTAACGTTGAACATTAAAAACTGATCTTTCGGTAATGTCAATTAAATGTGACATATATTGATTTTACAATATTTATTATCATTTGACCAATTTGTCATTAAATTAAATGCGATAACAATAATTATTATATTCTCAAAATTTCCTATTTAAAAGCTAATTTTATTGGAATTGTTAATAGTAAAAGGCTCAGTTCAGTTGTAGGTATAGTAGGTATTATTCCATCAAGCTAATAGTTCATTTCATTTGGATTGCAAGACTGATTTTTTGGAATTGGAAACACTAAAGTGCTTCCATTAAACTTAATAACAAACCATCTATACCTAATTAAAATTATAAACTAACCCCCGACTCTATTGAGTCCAACAGTTGGGTATTCTGCAGGCTACTCGATGCTGCAGCATATGGTCAAGATCATGGAATTTTACGTCAATCGAAGCCATGGAAGTTAGTGAAATCCCTTCGTTAATTAGAAAGTGGGATGATGGTCTTCAAACGCATAAACAGATCTTTATAAATTATACCTAAGGAGCATCCCGATCAAAAAAAATCGGATCACAATCGGTCCCCATCGTTTGGGAGCTAGGCTTGCAGTATCCGGGGTAGGTACATAAAATGCTGGTGGACAGTGATACATATTGTCTTGTACATAATTTTTCTTTTAATCAAGGAAACACTTTATTTCTTGTTATTGATTTTTTAATAAACTTTCTCGCCATATATTCTGTCGAGGTAACTGCAATAATAAATGATCTAAGGAAAGTTTGCTATGAAAACGCCACTAGGAAAAGTACATTGGTTCTAAACAAACAAATATTTTCGATTGTCCCCATACAATTAAAGGTAGGTATTACATAGTAAGCATAGACTTATGTAAATAATACAATGTTTCATGAATTTTACCCTATTCACAAAGTTCACAGCATGAACCTGTCTATGAGTGCTTCGCGGAAGAAGCTAACTAAGCATTTTTGTCGTTTGCATTAATATGTACTCGCATTATTTACATTAAAAAATTAAATAGGTAATTTGCAATATATCGTGTAATACCTTTTTTATTTTCCATTTATGCACATGATAATCTATTGTCATGTATTCTGAACTGGCAACCCTTTTTGTTCCGTTTATATTTTTTGATGGGGATTCTCCACAAAAGTAGATAAGATGGAGATAAGTAATTATTACGAGTAGGTAGATTGTACAGAAGTAAAATACTATAATATTTTTGGGGGAATCCTAGGTACATTCCTACAACGCGACATTTTAAGGGAATTTAGGCATATAGGTATATATTTTAGGCACTTTGCCAAACATAGTAATTTGCATAAGATTTTTCTGAGAGGAAATTCAGGACTCCGTGCCGTGAAACCGCCACATAAATGCATAAAAATATTATCATGTGTACATAAATACAAAATAGAAAAGTTATTACACGATATATTGTATTAATATTGTATTACGAGTAATTTTTAATATATGTAAGTAAATTATTGCAAACCACAAAGAAAAGCTTGGCGTCTTCCTCGAAGCACTCCTATGGACTTTGTGAATTGGGTAAAATTCAATATTCCATTACATAAGTCTATACTATGTAATACATATCTGTTTCTAGTTCTAATTTTATTGGGGACAATCTTTATAACTAAATAAAATAAATTTGTTTTATTTGTTTAATATATAATCTAGAACCAATGTGCTTTAATTTCCTGCTGGGATTTTCATAGCAAACTTTACTTGGCTCATTTATGATTGCAGTTACTTCAACATTTCAACAGAATAAATGAGAGAAATACTGACATTATTTGCATTATTTTATATTTTGCCGTTTTTTTTTTCTGATTCAATACATTAAATTAAACATGGATGAAATAAAGATGAAATTATCAATGGCCTTCTAACCACCAACAATAAATGTTAAAATATTGTCATCACTGACCTCCATATATACAAGTAATACATATATACAAGTACTAATTAATATTGAAATAGAATTATACCATCATTAATTGAAAGTAATAAAAAGTAATGCTTTATGTTTAAAAAATTATTAATCTAAATCAAATACCAAAAAAAACTGTAAATAGATGGCAACACCGAGTTTCTCGTTTGTTTCCGTCAGTGTTGCCATGTGCACCGTAATTACGGTAAATGCACCGTAGTACTCAGCACAAATTTACCACCTACCGTAGACGCATGGCAACGGTGACAAAGTCTACCATAATTTGGAAAGATTTAGATTTTGTATAAAAAAAAAATTAACACACCAAAACACAAAAAATATTGTGTTATGAACGCACCCCAATCTTCATGAATGAGTTATGTTCGGGAATTCCCCGTATTTAGAGGAAATATGTACTTGCCTAAAATGCTAATAATTTGAGCGTTTATGCGTGTCAATTTCAAGTAATAATATGACAATTTATTTTAGTTTCATTGCATTTTGGTTTTAGTAAGACGTCAGATAGTAAACTTTTTGCAGTATTTCTGTATCAAATTGTTAATTGTGTTTGTTTTAAACTTAATAATGAGTGAAAGTAGCTCCGATTCTAAATCTGAAGTAGAAGTGCCGAATAAAAAAAGAAAACACTATAAGCAGAAGTTTCGAGTGAGTGGCTTCAGTCCAGTCACCGTGATTTGGTAAAATCTACCGTAGTTTTTTTGATGGTATCTCCGTCGACCGGATTTTGGACTTGGCAACACTGGCTTCCGTTGACATGTGTCAAACTTTAACATCATCTGACAAACACAAACACGTATTCACCAATCAAAATGTAATCTTTTACTTCTATTAACCAATCAAAGCGACGATTTTAGTTTTGGTTGCAGAAAACAAACATAATTGGTATGTGAAAACCATGTGAAAACAAAGTTATTCACTTTGTATCTGTACTTGATTGAACCAAACCAACCAATGCACGCACTGACAGAAGTGACAAGCAAGTGCAACAAAGCCAACGAACAAAATGCACTTTTGTTTAGAAGTTTGAGGTTGAGGAGTGTACAAACAGGTTCGATCCTGATTTTCGTTTTGCATTTATTGTAAAATGCAAGGAAGTTTAATGAAATTGTGCTAAATGAATAAATCCGAAAGGAAGGATCCCAATACGGATTTTTAAAGTGGTAAGTTAATATGTTAAACTTTTAAAACGTTTTCATTAAATATTCTAATGGCTTATGGATAATCACAATGAAAGTTGCAACATTCGAATCATTAACAATGAAAAGCTCACGTGAGCCGAAGTTTCATACTTTAAAAATAACTTTCCAGGGGATGAAATTGTAGTTCCATTGCAATTTATTACATAAAATACATATATGTTTTATTTAATAAAGATTAAAATACTATTTGAAAAAGCGTTTAAAATAAAAATAACAATCTTTTTATTAACCTATAATTGCCACTGAAACGGAACTTTAAAAATGTAGGAACACATAATTGGAAATGGAAAATAATAATGAGGAGCATGCAAACATATTGTGTGAAATTGGTCGTGACATGTAATGTGACATTTTTATTATTATTATTTATTTCAATTATTTTAAATTTTTTTTTTATTATTAGTATTATAGATTAGATTTAGGTTTAGTACATGGGATGTTGCTTGGAGCTCTTACTGGTGCATGTTGAGCCTCCTATAATTGCGGCAGCATCCGCCTAGTGCCAATTATTTTGAACAACGTGTTTTAATTTGATGTCTGCCTCGTTGGGGGCCTCGTTTAATAAATAAATAAATTGTGAAATTTTTTAATTGAACCTCAAAAAAACAGTTAAAAATTTCTCTTGTTTTTAGTGCATGAAAATTTTAGTTACAATCCTAAATCTGATTAGCTATGTGATTAACAATGTATTTACTAAGTATGTCACTTAAATATTTTTAGTTTAACTAGCTCAGATTAGGGGAATATATCCCTTCCTATTTATAAAAATGAAACGAATTTGTGTTTCAAAATACTTCAGTATGTAGTCTTTGGAAAGCAAAAAGAAATCTTATTCACGAACTGTTCAAAAATAACATTGTATAAAACATAAGCTCCAGCCAGTTGTCTCAAATAGTTATATTGTTTTGGACCCTTTTTTTTAATTAAAATGGACACTAAGAGATTTTAGATAACATTTTTTCTCAGAAAGACATAAGCCCTAGCTGTACTTGTACTCTTGTAAAGATTTCTTGTATTAATTATTCGCAGTAGTTACAATTGTATTAATTGAATGAACCTCTAAAATATTATTAATTCCATATTGCTATTGATATTTTTATTCAATATTTACTTACATAAAAGTTTTTGGCTTTCAAAAAAACTAATTTATGCTCACCATTCTGAATTTTTGGAAATTTAAGTTTAGCTTTACATTTTTTTTTGGTACCTATTGTGTTAAAAAATTATTTTGTTTTATTATGATCATAATAATAAACAGTAAGCCTTATAGAAAATACCAATACTCAAGGTTGTCTTTCCTTGGAATAGTAGATTGTTAAGTCAACATGCTGAGATAATCACTTTAACCTTATCAAAAGAATAAATTTCATATACAGTATAATCTCGCTAATCCGGCACTTCAATAGACCGGCACGTCCAGTAATCCGGCACCCTCCGCTCACGCTATGTACATGTTAATTTAATACATTATGTGTACTCTCTCTATGAAATGCTTTATTTTATTTTTTCTTTATAATCCAGTAATCCGGCACCCTTTGGTTTTTAATAGTGCCGGATTAGTGAGATTGTACTGTACATATAATATATATACAGCTGTTATATTAATGTATTAATATGTCTCAAATAATTATTAGGTACTTAGCTTTAATAAACTAAAAACTAAAAAGATATCATTTTTTATTGTGACTAAAAATTAATAAATGAGTCATAAATGGATGAAGGTAACAGTTTATCTATACATACCACAACTTCCTGTAGTCGCTGATAAATTGTTAAACCTACTCCACGCTGTTATAAGTATCTACTTACCCAATTTACATAATTACCACTTTTCATATAATACAATACATATGGATTTTGTTTCCGTTTCTTGTTTGAGATTTAATCATCTCAGTCTAGCATTAATTGTGGTCCAACTCAATAATATGTAACAGGATATTTTAACACACTTATTGCCATGGATCCACAAAAAAATATTAAAATGCAGTAAGTACTTCATGTATTGTTCGTAATTCAACATGCCAAACAAATGACTTTCCTATCCAGAAAATGAACTGTATGTGTGCCAAATTTCATTCTAAGCCATTTCTGAGATTAACATGCACAAACAGTCAAAAATTCTAAAAACTATTTTTTGACCTCGGTAACAACATGTATATCTTCTATATATATAAAAATCTCATGTCACGATGTATGTTCGCGATAAACTCTGAAACTACTGAACCGACTTTGATCAAACTTCATAAGTATCTCTTTTTTGGTCTAACTTAAAAAGTAGGATAGTTTATATCTCATTTTGTTTGCAAATTATATAATATTATTAACATAGCGCCATCTGTTGATACTTATTCAATACAATTATTTATCTGTGAGTTCCATAAGGAAGCCGGGAGCGGGCCACTAGTCTATACTATAATATAAAAATGAATCCCTAAATGTGTTGCTAAGTGCAAAACTCGAGAACGGGTGGATCGATTTTAATTCTGTCTTCACTCATGGATAGAGGGATAATGAGGGAAGGTTTTTACGTAAAAAAAAATGCACCCCGGGCGAAGCCTGGAACAGGCCGCTAGTCTTATCTATTATTTGGTCCAACTTAAAAGATAGTTTATATCTCATTTTGTTTATTATTATTTTTTAAATTATACAATATTATTAACATAGCGCCATCTGTTGATACTTATTCAATACAGCAATTATTTATCTGCGAGTTCCATAAGGTTCTCACAGATGGCGGTTTAAAGTAATTTATCGGCTGGATTGAGTAAAAAATTGCACCCGTGCGAAGCCGGGAGCGGGCCACTAGTGTGATAATAAAATTTTTTTTAAAGTATTTAGTGCACAGACAGGGCTCGTTTACAATTATATTTATAGATTAAAATTTGGAATCTAATGAACATAATCCATCTTGAGTCAGTGTATTTTTCAGATGATGAACGGAACAATTATCAGATGTACTGACACAGGCAAGAAAAAAGCTTGATTGTCAGACCAAAATCTAATTTTATTATTATTTCTAAGGAAGAGATTTAGAAAAAGAAATTTTTTGTTACATGCAATGCAGTTTCAATAAGAAAACCACTATTAAAACATTTCACAGGTTCCAACAAGTATGAGCAACTATGAAAAAGAAAGTTCTTTGTGGATTTGGTCTTTGTTTTATGAGATCATGTCCAATAATAATGTATTTTACAATTTGGTAACAAATGGAAATGGAACAATATGAAATCTAGTTTGTAAATAGTACCTCCTCTGTTACAAAAATAATCTATGTAAAATATAAGCAAATATACTACATAATTTCATCACAAATCTTTGTTATACAGTCAAGTCATGATCAAAAATGCATACTATATTTCAATTACACTAACTTACACACTTTTAAGAAGGGAATGGACACCTATAATCACAACCTACCAACTGCCGATTATGTATTTTTTTATTTGTCGTCACTTCAAAAATCCAAATAGGCATTTGAAGTTCCAAAAACCTATGAGTTTATCCCACCTGCAATAAGTGATGATGAAATCTTCACTCGGTTCTTTCAATGTGAAGATTCTATTTTATTTGTAATTGAGGTAAATATTACAGTAGACTAACTAAAGTTTCATGGTGACCTTGTTCTATGGATCTTAATTTATGATTCACTACACTTTTGTCCATGTAAAGATGGTCATTGACACTCAAAGCAATATTTGTGTAACTTGTTATGTAGGTGGCAGAAACTACTCAAGGTTGAATGTCATGAACAAAATACAGTCATTAGAAAACTCTATTAACCACATCTTAACATCAATACCGTACTCTAATTTTATTAAGTGTTTCTGTAATTGTTTTTAATTTTAGTAAAAAGTGTATATTTGTTAATGTTAGTCACTGTTAAAAGCTCATAACTACTAAACAGTAGTCATGCTCTGTATGAAATAATATGTTATAAACTTTAACATACCTAAGTGTATTTTTTAGCTTGAAGTAAGTGTCTTACCTAAGTGAATTTTCAGCTTGAATTAAGTGTCTTATTGGTTAAGTGTCAACAAATCGACTATATTAGTTTATTAACATTGTGCAGTGATGAATATTTAAACATTTTGCATGCATACCTTGCATTAAATAAATGTATTACCAAAATTGTATGTGATTTTGGACAAAAAGCGAAATTTATACTGTCGAGTCAAGAAACTAAATTCAATAGTCAAACTTTAAATAATAGTTTTTTTTATTTTAGATGAAAACTTTATTGCTAAAATGGATAACAAGAACAAAGCGCTCCTGCAGCGTTACAAGAAAGACATCATCAGGGATCTGGACGTAGCGTTCATTATCGATAATCTCTACTCAAATAATGCTATTTCACACTCTGACAGTGACTATATTCTAAAAAATGTCAAGGTTAGTTTGTATTTCTATTTTATATATTTTTTTTAATCTCTATCTGTGTGGTACAGTCGAATTTCTCTTACATATTGTATTTTGAAATTTTAACAATAATATTATTCAATTAACTGGTGATTAATGATTAATATTATTGTACTTTACAAAACATCCCAGATGTAATGTATAATTAGTTAAAAAAATATATGAATTTTAATTTTGAATATAGACAACCATTATTTTCAAGCAACTGTTTCTGTACTTAATATTTTACTTAAATACTGTTCCGAATCTGAGTAAAATGTCCACGTACAAAATTATGTTTCAGAAAAATCGTGAAGGGACAGCGAGATACTTAGTGGAAAAATTAATACAAAGCGGCAGTAATAGCACATTCCAAGCCTTTGTGGACAGCCTCGCTAAAGATTACTACTGGCTAGCTGAAAAATTTACTATGGACACAAACAGTGTCACCCTAAACGAAAGTTTGGAAGATAATTTAAGGAAAGGTGATGTCCCTCGATTGCCTGAACACCACATTAGGAGAATTCACTTGGTAAGTGTAAACCTATTTAGGACCATGCATGGAGTCAATTCAGTATTTTGAGCACATTTTTATAATTAAAGTGATATACAATGAAGTCCTTAAAAAATAATTTAGTTTTCTTATCTATTTAATTTTTTATAGACAAAAAAAAACAATTTATGAAACTTCACCTGATTAATAAATGTTTATGTAAGGTGAACCCCCTAAAAATTGGTTTTATCTTTTCGGATAAGTACTATCTTAAACATATCGCGCAGCTCAGCATGTCATAAAACAAATTCTCTTAATTAATCTATATTTTATGCTCATACGCTACATTTCAACAGTACTCTGACATAGAGTTCTCAATAACTAGCGTGCTTATCAAATAATTTTAAATATTCTTCCAAATTATCTATATACATACTTATATAGGTATAAAAATTACGTGTCACATGTTTGAGGCCAATGAACTCCTAAACTACTGAACCGATTTTGATAAAACTTCTTAACTATGTGTAATTTGGTTCTACTTAAAAGATGGATAGTTTTTATTTTGAACCCGGGCGAAACCGGGAGCGTGTAGCTAGTTATAGTATATATTTTTTTCTATCTCAATTTTCAGGAAAACATTGTTGAGAATAAATTAAACAATCTCTCCCGTCATAATTTTCTGGTACTCCACGGCCCCACGGGGTCTGGGAAGACGGCGTTGGCTATCAGCGTATTAAGGCATAACCCAGATATGGTCAACACTATTTTTAATAGTTCCGTCTTCTGGCTGAGAGTGGACGGTTGTATAACCGAGGATGATATAATAGCGCAGCAGACAAAGTGAGTGTTTTATGAAGCGGTTTTACCTGAGTCACTGCATTCGAGTGCTCTACGCGCAATAATTATGCGGTTACTTAGATGTTCCACTCGGCTGCTTTGGCTTCCTAAAGAGTTTTCCTCGTTTCATTGTTTTGCTTTTCTTTGTTTCCGTTTCTTGATCGCTATACGATACCTAAGAAAATATTGAAATATTCAGTAGTTTCCAAAGCCCAACTGAAGCGTGTAATAGAAAACAATCTGACAGTCGTATGCGATTCCTATATTTCTTTCGCATATATATTTAGACGACCGCTAATTTCTTATTTCACCCTATGTTATCTTATGAAATCAGCCTTTTTGTTTTATATTATTATTATTTTTATTATAAAGAACTCTGCTTGACTTTCTTGGAAATGTTGCCTCTCCATCTGTGTTAAAAGTTAAATCTGGTCTAGATTTGGAAAGTAGTGATAAGGCACAATACTGCGTTCTCAGTCATTTGGGCAGCCCGTCTGGCGGCAGTAACCATCCCCTTACAAAAGAATACCGTGAAATGACAGCATGTGTGCTGTTGTGTTTCGGTAAGTGAGTAAGGGATGCCAGAGCCTTCACTGTCCCTTCCTAATCCTGCTATGGTCGGCAGCGCATTGCTTGCGACGGTAGTCACATACCATCAAGCGGACAGTCAGCCTTTCTGTCGAGTCTTATTTTGATTATTTTTTCTAGTCTGTTTTTGGTAAATATACAAAAAGTAGATAAATATAGTTCTAATAAGTAATAAAAAAGTACTAAAACCACTTATCTAGAATTGTCCAAGTTTTATATTCCTGTATGAATAATCTTAAATTTTTAGATTATATCGCAAAGCGTCGGCGTGTTACTCGAACAGTTCTTACATGAACTCGACCGTGTCGATGTCGAGTATTGGCTCCAACGGCGATAACACTTCGCTCTCCTGCTACGATTGGACCGTCAACGAACTAACCGACAGACTGAAGGCTCTCTTCTCCCAACAAGGCTTGCTGGACGCTCTCCTGGTCCTGGACAAAGTGAACGACAGGAAAATTGTGGAGGCATTCGACGTCGGTTGCAAAATATTGGTCACCACCAAGGATGTGGACGTTGTCTCTGAATTTCATCCGGAGATAGTGAAAGTATGTATTCGTCTCTCTTGTATTATGCATATACTATTATGAAGGGTGGCAGGCAGGCAAAATTAATATATATATATAAAAGTCGGCGCCACCGCCGTCGTCACAGCCTCAAAGATGTCAGGCGTTATAACTCATATATATTTTAATTTATCAACTGGTAGGAAGTCGCAGTGACAGACTAGTAAATAATAATAGTTTCGAAGGCCATCGAAGTTATAAATAAAAATGTAATTGTTTTTAGATCGATGATAAGTTTGAAGAGAACGAATCTCTCGAAGTGCTGGCGTCTTTCCTCGATACGGACATTTCCCAATTGCCGAGGCAGGCGAAGAAACTCCATGAACTGCTCAAAGGGAATCCCTATTACATTGCATTTATTGGCGCTCAGTTGGCAGAAAACAAGGAGAAGCTAATGCATCAGCCCAAACATTGGAATTATTTTGTCCGTTACATAGAAAAAAAGGAGTTCTTTTTGTGAGTAAAAAATTTTTATAAATCTATACTAAAATTATAGAATAATCATGTTCAGAACTTCTTTTCTAAATTTTGGGTTCAAGATATAAAATTCTGAAGTAATTTACACTAAAAATTGCTCATGATGTATGTCTAATATCTATACTAATATTATAAAGAGAGAAGATTTGTATGTTTGTTATGAATAAACTCAAAAACTACTGGAGCTATTTTTAAAATTCTTTCACCTATATATCAGCGAGTAACATAGGCTACATTTTATAAAGTTACGTGGGCGGAGTCGCGTGCAACAGCTAGTAATTTTATGCATATATGTATATATTTTAAATCCTTTTAGTTTGCCCAGCAACAAGAGCAACCCAATGAAAACAGTGGAGATGAGCATAAATTCGTTGGAGAGTGAAGCGTTGAGTCTGTTCGAAATGTTGGCCGTTCTGCCGGACAATGTGAGAGTGTCCGCAAAAATGCTCTGCAGATTTTGGAACAAAGAAGTGCACCAGGTCGACTCCATAATGAAGATGTTGCTGCGCAAAGCCCTCATATACGCCACGTACGACAAGGACCAACACAATTACATATACGAAATACACTCCCTCATCATGAATTACTTGAGAAGTGTGACAAACAAGGAGGAAATGAAAAGGCTGCACACTCTCATAGTGAAGAGCTACAATTATGACAGTCACGATGTGCCCGTTGAGATCGTGGATGACGGATATATAGCTTTTTACATCGGCTACCATATATCACATACGAACATGTTGAGTTTGTTCAACAAGTTGTATTTGGATCCGCGATTTTTAGGAAACAAAGCGAGACTGACGGGACCGGCTGATGTTATCATCGATTTGAACAAGTACGAAACGCACATCATTGCTCATGTATGTATAATTTTATTACTATCAAAGTGAGTCTTTGCTTGCATCATTATTGATTATGTGCATTGGAATGTGTTTTCGCGCAGCACATGTCTTTCAAGGCGAAAACTTAACAGAAAAGCGTTATTTTCTTCGCCTAATTTGAATTCTGTAAAATTAAAATTTAGATAAAAAAATATTGCATTATTGACTATATTTAAAAAAGTTTGAATCAGGCAGATTGAAAAAAATTTGTAAATTACTGCCCAAAAAAACCTTTCTCGTCCCAGTAAATCCTAATAATATTGTTGTTATTTAACAATGTTCTTTTTTATTTTATTTTTTTAAGAAGTGTATTTTTTATCTTTTCCACCAGAGTTCGGCCATTGTCGACCTTATTTGGCTGAAAATGTCAATCCATATGAAATACATACTGAATGTATGGTTCCATAATAATCTTTTAATCATGCTTTACTCTGATAGTATTCGAACTCTTTAGATATTCTACTTGTTTGTACATTTATATTGGTTAATAGATTCTAAAACATGCCAGGTAGCTTAAGTCTAAAAAGAATATTGGTCAATTTCCAAGGAAAAAATGATTTAAATTTTACACAGACTTATTCTGCTAACGAATCATATGGCTGATTTGTTACCGTTTACACACTCAAAGAAACAAATTAAGAAACTCGCTTGAAAAACACTGTCTTTTAATATCTATATTGTAAAGTACTAAACACAAATGTTACTTATATATATTACTAGCTGGTGCCCACGACTTCGTCCGCGTTGCAAAATATTAAGTAGCCTATCCTGTGTCCCGTACGTCCAAATGTTTATCTACCAAGTGTCATGAAAATCAGTTAATTCGTTTCAGTGTTATGGAGGAACATACATACATACAATACCTACACTTACAGATTTATTATTAGTATTGATTGATAAAGTATTGAGCGCAAAAATTGTCACACCTGCCTCGACATGTAAATACGTTGTACATTAAGAAGCAGAATAAGTCTGTGTAATTTTGTATCAAAATTCAAAATTATTTGTTGTAAAATAGAGTCAACTATCAATCCAAGACTTGATAGTTCGGGTGTTACGTCGACTCCTGTGCCCGAAGCTATGCCCTCAACATTTGTACCAATCGGTGAGAAATAAAATGGCACAAAATCATCTTAAAACACTTAAGTAATAGTCATCTCTAACCAACGGGAAGCTTCGGTATCATTGGATTGCACTTCCATTGCTGTCTCGGACTATAGCGCTTGTCTTTTAGCTGTCTTAGCTTGTCTATTATTTCATAGCCTATTTCCTTCTTTCCCCTCCCCATTTTTGAAACCTCCATGTCTGTCTGCCTGCCAACATTTTTTCCGCAAAAACTTATGCGATTTACCAAATTTTAACAAAAATAACATTTCCACAATGATTTCAAATCTATATACTAATATTATAAAGAGAGAAGATTTGTTGGAATGAATAAACTCAAAAACTACTGGACCTGCTTTGAAATTTCTTTCACCTATAGAAAGCTACATTATCAGCGAGTAACATATTAATTAGGATATATTTTATAAAGTTACGCGGGCGCGAGGTCGCGTTTAACAGTAAATAAAGGTTTAAAATTTTCACATTATCCTGTGTCGAATAAACGGTAGTGTCATTTGGCACCTTATTCCCCAGCAATAAAGTTGTTCATTCAACTACAGGAGCTGGATAGAGAACTGCTGAACAACATCAAAGCATACCTGAGCACGCACGGAGTCGACTTGTATCGGTATCCGAACACGGATATAATTCAGAATATATTACAGCACGAGTCTAAAGGCATCCTGTACGCGAAAGCAGTTGAAATTGCGCAGGAGAGAGTTTCCAAAAATGAACTTTATTTCGAGTTTCTGTAAGTACAATTTTGCTTATAATAAGGGATCCGAAGAGAGGTTAGAGAAGGACGCAACATAACGGCTAATTATTTTTTTTTTCTTTATAAGGGATATTCATGAGCATATTTTAATAGGGAACACAATCGTGATTTATTTCCTCATATTGACAAAATATACTCTTCGTCTGGTAAACAGATAGGTGAAGGACGACCTTTTTAGATTCGGATCTTAGACCATTAATTTGGTAATTATACTTCTGACTCAATATTTCTTTCTCAGCTTATGTCATCACCCTTACATAGTATAATTTGAAGTCGCTTTCTGTGTCTGTCTGTCTATATTAACTCCTCCTAAACAACACTTTGATACGGTTCACTAATGAGAAGAGGAATAAACGAGGAAGATTCGTGTATATAAAAAATTGCATCCTGGGCAAAGCCAGGAGCTGGTTGCTACTTAGATTTACTTGTCATTGATTTTAATTAAAATAAGCAATTTCAGTATCAATAATTGATAAAATCTTTTTTATGTTTTCCAGACACGAGCAGAACGTGGAAGAAATAAAACCGTCCAACATAGACGTGAAGGAAGTTGTATGGTCCGTGTGTTTCCTTGGTGATTATGTTCTTATTGGCACCAATACAGGCATTATCAATGTACGTAAATGCTCCCCAATCCAATAACTCACTTGTTATTATCACTTTGAAGACACTTTTACGCATATCAAGTAACAGACAATGATAATTAACAATAAAAATAGCAATAATTAGTCCAGGAAAATTTACTAACAAGTCAAAACTTAAGACCCTCAGACTTATTTTTGATATAAGTTTCTAGTAGATGTGTGTGAAAGAGTTTTTTGAATCCACCCTGTAAAACAATGTTTTTTTTTTAAATTATACATAAATAACATAGTAAGTTAGAAAAAAAGTTTCAGATAAATTTTGTGGAGAATTTAATTTTACATTAAAATGTTCATATTACTTTTTTGCTAAAATTAAGGACGCAGCATAGCAGCTTTTTTTTAAAATTTTTTTAGGGATATCCATGATTTTTTAAAAGCCAACATAATCGCGTTTTATTTTTTTATAGATAAAATATACTTTTCGTCTGGTAAACAGATGGTTAAAGGACGACCTCTCTTCGAATTCTGTACCATAATAAACTCATTAATTTTCTAATGAATGTTTGATAATAACAGGTGTTTCACATATCGGCGAATAAATTAAAGAAAGAGCTGCAAGGAAGCGGTTCACCCATAAAGTGGATCAGTGCTTGCCCATTGAACCCTCCGATGGTGGCCACCTTAGACAATAACGGGTACATCAAATTGTGGTACTTGGACGAACTCGTACGCCAGCCCTCCGAAGATACTATCGAAGAAGGTATTATTGAAAACAATTGTCTCACTTGTTTGTATCTGCATCCCTGAAGGCGTACTTAGTGCGCGTCAAGACGCTAATGCATCCCGTGACTCTAGTATGAGTTTATAATGCCCCCACTCGCTAGCGAAAGCGTAAAACATTTGTATAACAAGTTATGAATTGTGAAATTGTCAATTTTACATATAAATGATTTACGCTCGTGCTAGCGAATGCATTATAAACTCATACTAGAGCCACCGGACTAGCGTTCTATGGGCAGGCGCGCTAACAGTACGGAACGCTTCGCTGACGCAACTTCCTGTATGGTATTTTTTTTTTACAAAATTTTCTTTGTCAACGCACGTTTTTGGTTGAGACTGTGTTACTAAAAAATGGTTACTGAAAAGTTATTTTGTGTTATTTTGTGATAAAAGGTGCCAGCATAAACGATGACATTCTCCAAATTCGCCCTTATTAAGATCATGCACCTATATTCTATTCTTTAACGAACATGAATACAGAATTGGGTCGAGCGTCGAAGCCGCTCAATTACAAAGTAAGCGGCGTTACAGCGACAAAATAATAATAAGTATAAAAAGAAAAGTTGTATAAACGCAAAATTTTTGATTTCTTTTCGAAGATACTTGTTGGAAACGATTCGCATAGGCGACCGACACATCGGTATCCTATGGGACCGACATGCGGACGCATAGGATACCGATAGCGAAGTGTGAGATTTCCCATACAAATGTATGTGAGATACTCTGAGAAGACTCAACCTCGAGACTTGCGTAGTCGTGGGGCATTAGTCAACAGGCTATGTCAATTATACTTTAACAAATGAAATAAAAAACTTTTTTATTTTTTTACAGAACCAGAAGAGGCATTCTACAAATACACAAGCAACACAACAATATCGCCTCCGCTCGAACCGTTTATAAACTGTCGATGGGCCCCATACGAGGAGATACTGGTGGCCCACACTTCCAATGTGGTCACACTGTACAAACCGAGCGGTGTGATTGTCGATGTGTTCGACAATTTCGATAAAAATTGCAACGTGGTGAACTGTGTACCGTTCTGCGATGAAAGTGAAAAGTATTTGATAGTCGCCTTGGAGAACACCTGTAACACGATCGAAGTGATATGTCGCAGGAGGAAAAGGAAACTCATGTGCTTTGACGTCACCGACTCCATTATAAACATCTTGACTGTGCCCGGTTAGTGTCATAAGTCTTTTTATTTCTTTGAAGCAAACTAACAGCATTACATACTAAAATTATAAATGCAAAAGTTTGTGAGGATGGATGGGTGTATGTTTGTTACCCTTTCACGTAAAAAATACGAACGGATTTGAATGAATTTTGGCGCACAGATAGTTTATTACCTGAAATAACTTATGGGATACTATTTATGCTGGAGAAATGTTAGGTTCCCAAAGAATCGTCTAAAAACATGTGCTATATAGAAATAAGTGCATACCTACTAATTAATAAATGCTTTATATTTTAATAATAACTTAGTTAATATTTTATAGACATCTAAATATTTTGTTACTTCTCTGTGGTATCTCCAACTATATTACAATTAATTACGTACTCCTATTTGTATTTTGCATTCGCTATCATGTTTTATTTTGAATTTTATTGAAATTTACAGTCATTGCAATTTTCGTTATTTTCTCACAAATAATGAGTGTTTGCATGACCACACGATAGAAGTGAAAACAAAACGCGGCGAATAGAGCCGAGTAAACCCGATTTAACGTCACCGACCCCCCTGCGTGATGGTTCACTTACGTTCACTCCTCAGCAAAACGCGCCTAAAGATATTTTCACTTCAAAAACATTTCTATAATTTCAGGAAGCAACACGGTAATAATTCACACGGAAAGGGAAATAGTAAAAAATGTGATAGAACTAAAAGCTAACTCGTACAATTGTAATGTGTGCAAGACCAAAACGGTGATCAGTGGGAACGACGTGAAGGATAACTTGAAGTTCATTTCGGTGGCCGTGAACAACTCGGGAACATTGTTGTTCGTGTCCACGGACGACAGTAGAGTTATTTGTATAGATCTCAATACAAATGCTCACTTGTTCGATCTGGAAAATCGCAGAGGGTGAGTCCCAATTTCATTCTTGTTGAACTTCATTTCAAAAACATGCTATGTACACTATTATAATAAAGCTGAAGAATTTTTTTTATGCCCTTAACTCTGGAACTACCAGTCGAATTAAAAAAAATAATTTAGAATTCCCAATTCTTGAGAAAGGTTATGGGCTATTTATCATCACGCTATGGTCCTTAGAAATCAGAAAGAAACGCTAGACGAAAACGAAGTAATATAGCGTGAGGGCAATGAAAAGGTCAGGGGCTTTATGCATTTCTTTGTCAATTTATTTAAACGGCGGGTGAAACCGTGGGGTAAAGCTAGTTTAAAATAACCCAAAATTTGTTTTTGCTAGTTTTTATTTTCATTATAATGAAGTAGTAATTGTATAAGTTGATGTTTCCAGCAACGTTGTGTCTATGAGTGTGAGCGAGGTGTGGTACGACTTCATGCCAGGTTCTGATGTCCTCCTGACGGGCACCGGCACGGTCGAGAACTGCGCCAAGATTTGGTATCTCGACTCTTCGTTTGTGGCGCAGGCAACGCAGAAGAATAGGTAATTTTCATATTACAATTTATAGTAATATAGTAATTGGATTTAAATTTTTCAATTTTGTAATTAAATCACCCTAGATTCTGTCATAATGCATATTTAATTTCGATTTCAAAAAAAGTTGTGAAGGCTTCATAGAACCGAATTTGATGTAAAAATTACATCAGAACAATAAAATATAAGGCAGTTTTCTATCTGAATTCCACAAATGTTAGGTTCTGGTTAGTAGACTGTATTGTATTATGTGTTTTTCAATATCTTATTTATTTCCTCCTTAGTACGACCGTTCGAACGTACCACTGCTATGGTATGCTGCCACTCTATATTCGTAAAATCGGAACTATATATTTTACTTATTCTACCTACTGCGGGCTACCCGTACTGATTATGATGAAAACGATGAAAAATATCGTATTTCTATACATTACGTATATATCCAAATCCAACATAGTTGACGAAACATTTCAGCAAAGCTCGTCTTACTACGACATTCGATGTGAGTTTCTTGAACTCAATATCACCTCCGACGCCCGGCTCTGCAACGCCCAACAACGGCGTGGATTGTGTCATGAATTCGCCCAGGAGACACGCCACATCGCCCTTGTTGAACTACAAGGAGATGGAGAAGAAAGTCGTCAAGAAGACCGCCAGCCTCGACAGACACGCCTTGAAGCCTTTGAACCTGAAGGGCATTTGCAACGGGAACTTTATAGACACCGTACAACCGTTGCTGGCCGTGGTCGACGATAAAAACCACATACAGGTAACGAAGCAAAATTGTATATTAAATTTGTATTTTAATAATGTTAGGTTAAAGGAGAAGAGATGTCTTTTGTAATGTGAGCACAAGGCAATGAATAAATTATTTAATCTATGCCCTATTTTAATAAATATGATTACTGTATTTTTAAAGTTATATGTACCTTACAAGTATACATACCAGAAAACGTCTTGGCACATAATTATTACTGTGTTAGATCTTGGCTAAACCTTTTATAACTATATGTATTGTGTTTATATCACCAAATACAATTCTTAACTGGTTTAAAATCAAATATCTCTAATTGAACGAAACAGTTTGTAGATATATAAAGAAAGTAATTGTTTACACTGTTTTAGATACTGCGCGGAAGGAAATTTCTAACGGAAATCACGGAGAAATCCGGCGAACAAATAACCAGAGTGAAAATAAGTCCGTGCAACCAGTACATAGTGTACGGACTGAATTGTGGTTCGGTGAAGAAGTACGCGTTGCGCACCAAGGAGACCAAAGTGATAATGGAGGTGTACAGTCCGGTGGAGTACATGAAGTTCGTGAGCGCCGACATGTTGATAGTGGCCGGGAGGAGTTGTAGGCTGATGGCGTATTGCTTCAGCGACGAATCTGGCTGGGAGCCTCAGATGCTGCAGCGGGGCAACGCTAACCTCGGCTCGCAGGAGATCCTGAACGATATACAAGGTAAGCCTTTCAGCTCGGCTCGGATAGCTCCATGACTAAAAGATTCACAGATGATGATGTGGCTTCTTGGTATTGTCTACGTAAGGTAATATTACATACTGTATCTGACAACATGTTAAACATCTTCTTAAAATACTGCTGCTACCTTAATAACCTACTTTTTATTATATTTGCTCGCCATTTGATCTAGCTTGATCTGATTTCAAACATTTTTGAAAAGTATATGTTTTTATAATAAAAATTTATAAAAGTTATATTTCTATATCTATCTATACTAATATTATAAAGAGAAATTGTATTTTTGTTTGTAATGAATAAACTCAAAAATTACTGGACCTATTTTGAAATTTCTTTCACCTATACACCTATAGTAAGCTACATTATCAGCAAGTAACATAAGTTATATTTTACAACAGCTAGTATTTTTGTCATTATCGATTTAATTTCTAAATTGTATAACACTTAATGAATTTAAAATTTATATCAATTACACTTAAAGGTTGTGGTGAGAGAAACTCGTGAAATAGTGGTTATTATAAAATATCGGGATGTAAAGGAAGAAAAAAAACCGAGGAAGAAAACAAATATATTGTAATTTATAAAATAATTATTTTTAAATCAGTCAATGGGAGATTTTCCAGTTTTTTCCTCTTGGAATGAATATTTCGAGCCAGTGATAACATAGTGTCTAGAAGTATATAATTATAAAATAAATGATTTGAATTTCAGGTGTAAAAAAGAAGAACGGTCAACCGGAGAGACTGCCAAGTTCGGGCAGCGACAGCAGTATAAGCTCGAAAGACCGAATGTTCCCTGGAAACGAGTCGAAGGAACTGTGCCAACGGAGCGGTCTGCTCTATTCCCACTGGCTACCCGACCTCGGCTTGGTTACAGTTGAGCGAAACGCCACCATCAAACTGTGGGACCACAACAACACCACAATAGTGCTGCAAGGCAGGAAGACTAAGGCGCATGTCACTTGCGCTGTCATCAGAAAACACACGCTTGTCGTTTGCGACGGAAATTATAAGAGATTTCAAGTGAGTAAAAAAGTAGACTTCAAAGTATATTATGTCGAGGTTGTAGAACCAAATAATTACCTCATTATGCCTCCTTAATTGAAGAAATCAAAAATGGTTATCCACTTGTCGCCAATCACCACTTGTTGAAAAATTATGAAATAATTTCGATTATTTTGAACAAAAAATGGTTATTGTAACTCGACTATAATGGTTAAACTTATACTAATTTATACTATAATTGTTAGCCTCGCGAATACAAGTAGTACATTATTTTATGTATCAGCTAATATTGGTTTAACCTCTAGTTCTATCCTCATAAAGGAGTACCGCATGGCTCAAGAGCTTTACTATAATAGTATTCAAAGACTAATATTGATATTAATTTAGTTGAAATGTTGCTTTTCAGACGTTCGAATTAAAAGTAGGAAGCAAAATAGAACTGAGAACTATACAGGAGTATCAACTGAACAATAAAATAGTATCGTGCGATCTCACCGCTGACGGGTTTCTTCTCGCTATGGGACTCGACTCTGGCGACGTGGTGGTAAGCTATATTAGTTTTGGCGCTCTTAATGTGTTTTAGTGAGTAAATTAACAAATGTCCTACAATTGCATCAACAGCTGTGGAACGTGGTGGGTAGACGCCAGCTGAGGCTCCTGAAACACCACAAGTCGAAGGTCCAGTGGTGTTCCTTCTCGCCGGTGCCCAATCCGTCGCTGTACACCGTCGGCGCCACCGCTGCTGATGATGAACCGCCTCTGGTCCTCGTCACCATGGCGGCGGAGATCGTCTGGTGGAACATCAGCTATCTGATGCGATCCCGAACCAACAAGAACGTCATAAGGTCAGTTTTGTCAAAACATTCCTTTCCTATATTTATTTTTTTTCATTTAATAGCGTCGTTGAGCAGATATGAGTTCACTTAGTGTGCTTCAGCCAGCCACAACCGTGAAATAACAGCACTTGTGCTTTTGCCGTTAGCAAAGGATAAGGATACTAGTTAGAGATGCTAGTAGGGAGGGGCCAGATAAGGGAGATTTTGATTTTTTATTTAGGGTTAGCAAGTTTGCGTCCCCACTTTGGTATTGCTAATAGGAATGGACTGTCATTTTGTTTGCCAAAACGATCTTTTTACACATTTTTGTTGAATATGGCTCTCGTTTCATAACATTGAGTAATTTGGATGAAAACGATTATTTTTAAAAAGAGTGATGAAGCAGTTTTTTATTATATACTTTCCTTTGCAAACAAAAATGTATTTATTTTGTTGTGTAATAAATAAATATGAACCTCGAACACTTTCAGGTCTGGAATGAACGTGGTCTCTCCACTGTTGAGTCCGGTCGAAACAAGGCCGGAGACGTCACCACTGATCGGTGAAGAGACTAAGCCAGACACCAACTACTTCTTCGCCGGTTTCGCTCAAGACTGCTGGAAGACTATTTGGCGAGGGAAGACGTAAGTATTTTATGGCATTTTTCGTTCTGCAGAACTGGGCTCAAGAAATGAAGGGTTTCTTAAAACCACTGTACTAACTGTTTATTATAGTTTGGTTGAAATCACTGCTGAGAGGGAAGGGATGGGGGTGCCTTAGGTTTAATTCAGACCGAAAGCTAAGCTAACTCAGTTTAGCATAGCAAAGATGACGCAGTTTTTCATACTTGTAGACACAAGTTCGCATAATTACAGTCTGCACACAAGTATGAAAAATATTATGAATTTAGTCATTTTCTTTCTTCACCCGGGTGCATTTTTTTACGTAAAAACCTTCCCTGATTATCCCTCTATCCATGAGTGAAGACAGAATTAAAATCGGCCCAGCCGTTCTCAAGTTTTGCGCTTAGCAACACATTTAGGGATTCATTTTTATATTATAGATAATAAACAGCAACCAAATCTACTTTAACTTCAAACTCTTAGTATATTATAAAATGCATACAATATATTTTGATGTTTAATTTTTATCCACTTAGGTACAAAGAAGGCTCGAAGAAAAAAGAAATACTGGCTTGCATCAAACTGTCAGGGGTGAGCGCTAAAAAGTTGTGTCACGATAATAAACTGTCCTGTTTCGTGACAGTTGACAACCCTGGTCATATACATATCATGAATGTCATGAGAAATGACACGTAGCACATATATACGTATTTATAAGCAATTGTTCGTTCTCAAAGACTGTATAATACTAGAAACATAGTTTGACACAGATCAGAGCTTCGACCGGCTCAAATACAGTCGGGGCGAGAAAAGGTGAGTCACCTTAAAGTCGACCAGGGCATTTATCGGTCGTGCCAAAGTTTTATTTCAAAATTGAAAACTGACGAAGTTTTTCGTACCCCGACTATACATCGGTATTGCTTCTAACATGTGTCAAGCTTTCCACTGTAAGTTATAGACAGGAAGGTGTCTGCTGCAATTTGGAATCGCCGTCAATCAATTGGTGGTTGCAGTCAGACGAACAGGTTTGATTATAAGGACTTATTATAGATTTTATACATATATTATGTACATACAATTGAAATTATTATTATCTCTTTCTAATAATTATGATATTACGACGAGTCTCTAAAGAACTTTTTATCAGGTTTTGAATATTTCAATCGTCATATGAATTTTGTTTATTGAGTGCTCGGTTCCTAATATATATTTAGGAACAGTTCGTGCTATATATATATATATATATATATATATATGAACTGCATTAGAATTTCAAAGCTTATAAATAAATGAAAATAATAATAATTTGTTAGATTTATTTGCTCTTTTAAATAAAATGGATAATGGACTCAAAATTTTTGGGTAGCCCAGCTTCCACCCTTTTGTATTTCAATTCCATCGTCGCACTTCTCGTCGCCATGTTTATAAAATATTTTATTATCTTATTAAAGTTATGTTATTAAACACCCACCGAAATATCATTCAGAACGATCTGTTTCAATGACATTTTAATTTATATAACTACAATATTTTACAAAATAAAACTTAACATTACTGCGGAATAACATCGTTTTCACAAATCCATTTTAATAAAGTTAGTTACAATTTGAAATAAAACGTTATTCAAAAACACAGATATTTTTTTTAATTGGATCGTGGTTTCGTTTTACGGATTATATATACTAAAATGAACTCTTTGATTGCATGTAAATGTCTATTTTTATGTAATTTCATGACAATTTAGTCATAGTCTAAGTAATTATTAACATTTCGTTTTATATCAAAAAAAACATTACTAAGTGTTTCATTATGTTTATATAACGATGAAATAAAAAAATCAAAAATAACTGAATTAATGTATGTCATTTAATTCTGTTATTTGTTGACACTCATTATATTTGTTTTTAATATAGGTTGTATTTTTCATTTAAATTAAGTTTTTTTTATTTTCTCGCTCTAACATTTGTTGCTTTTAACATAGTATTATTAATAAGTTGGAGATAATTCTTAGTTAATTCTAAAATGAACTTCATACATTAAAATCGCAGCATTTAATACCACTGCCTTTTTATACGTAATTTTATATAAATGCAATTAACAAATCTCTAGATTAATTTATAATTTACTTTAGATTTTAATGTTTTTAGCTGATTATAATTTTGCCTGAGATTATAAAATAATTCGTTGAAACTTTTACATAAGAAATGTGATTTTTTATTACAACGAATATATTTGCTCACTCAAGTGATACGAAAAGTAATCGTGATACTGAGTACTTGTACTTATATAGTTTATGTGCTCAATTTTAAATATTTCTCTTACCCATTAGTTTGTTTTAATAGCCAAGAACAAATTTGTTTCAGTAAAAAGAAAAGTTATGATCCACATTTGAGTAAGCCTCAAAATGTAAGCATTTAAAAAAAAATTGAAATTTTAATCTATACATGTAAGTAATTTCATAGACACTTAATTATTTTATGAATCGAGCATTTGCCATGTAGTTTTCGTTTCATGAAAAGACTGTGATTTTTTTTTACCAGTTATAGTGATGAATGTATTGTAATAAAGCTCGGCACATACTTGGCTATAATATATATTATTCAAGATGCTAAAATAGATGTTTTATATAAAATTTCACATCAATCGAACACGGTGGAAGTTAACTAGGAAATGGGTTAGTGGTCTTCAAACGCCTGGAACAGATCTTCATAAATTAATATAGCTAAAAACTATCCCGATCACGTCAGCTTTCAAACAAACAAAAAAATAGTACCATACGTTTGCGAGCTACGATTCCACAGACAGACACATACCTACGTCAAACTTATAACACCCCGTTTTTGCGTCGCGCATCGGAAGTTATATAATACATTTAGTTAATTTCTTTATCTTAACATTGTAGCGGCACTCCTATTAAGTATAAAAATACTTGTATCTTATTAAAATATATTATAGCTACGTCTCTGTGCCGGGCTTAATGCGAACGTTTGTAAGGGCAAACCTTACAACTTCCGTGAATTGATAAAATATTAAATGAAATTCACCCATGTAGTATGTACGCACAGTTTTGTCTATAGATAATGTGTTCATTGTCATTTCATGTGTGAAAGTGCTGACACGTAGATGGGTGCCATCTTTTTAATGTAAGAATATAAATTAATATGTAAATAATAGTCATGTAATATTTTTTTATAACGGTGCTGTATCATTATAACTAATGTGACACTGTTTTCTGCTGTAACAAGGGTCGGTATGAAAATGTAGATTTATCTCTTGTTAATGGCATTTACTTAATCATTCAAATGTTTATCGTTTTTTTTTATCTATGCCATGACTGTGTGAATAGAATATCAAAACGAGATAAAAAAAAATACGTTTTCATTCCGGCTTAAATAAGAATGATAAAAATCCATTGTGCTCAACTTGCATTTCATATTATATTCCTTTGTTCCTATGTGTTCGTTTTAAAGGGGTTTTCACCGCAGAACAGAATAAATACTATAGAAATAACATAGCAGCAATATCTTTCAATGCCATTGGGAAAGTACCAATTTAAAAATATATGAAATATCAAATCATACCATAGAGTTTTAAATATAAATAAAGATGACGTCACGCCGTCAGCTTAATTATTTTTATATGGGATTTTGTTTGCACAGCGTTCAAACTCGTGAGTGAACATACTAGTAATAATTCTATTGTATCAAAGTGTTCTGTGGTTTTGACTATGCTCGTGACTGACAAACGTGATGTAATTGGTCAGATTTACTCGTCAAAAGAGGGAGTTGTCTCTTTCTTTTCTATTTTTTTTTAACAAAATCCATTCGTTTACTCATAGCCATTTACGAAATAGATGTTATATGAATACCGGTGGCATTCCTCTGTAGACGAGTAGACTTCGTGATTCAAGATTTCAAAAGCGGACAAGTAACTTCTCACTTAGAATACAGAACAAAATAGAAACCACCCGCTTTCATAAAGTTGAAAAAAATCGCCTCCCACTACGGAAGCAAATTTAAGCACGTCAAAAAATCAGAAATTTTGTTTAGAGTTCACAAACATTTGCTTGTAGATATCGCTCGCATAATATGAAGTAGGTATACTTTATTAAAATTAAAGATGTGTCGTTCCGACTTTTCACTAGACTTAGAAAAATTCATATTATATATAGAATTCGTTAGAAATACTTATGAAGAAATGGTATGGTAGCAATATCCGTTGTCATATAAATTTATTTCCAAATGCATTTTCTTATTAATATCACAAGTTATCGCAAACATCATATTGATTTGAGCGTCTTCTGATTTGACTTGTATTCTGAGTTTAGTTACTCATTTCTGAGCTTTGAGTCACGAGCTAATTGATTAATTTTTTGTTGATCTTTATCTAATTAGTTAAATATATTGTAGATTTACGGTTTCCTTATTTAATGACATTTTTATAATCATTTTGAACTTTTTATATACTTAACTATCATTAGTAAAATTATATTTTTAGATTTTATTATTTTTCTATATGTAACATGTACCTTTTTATTATCATTAAAGTTTATTACATTTTTTTTATTGATTGTGCACGTGAAAAATTAAGTCACTGTCATAAGAATGATTACAAGCCATAATTAAAAATTGTAAACATTCTATTGAGCCCAAACATGCTATATTTGCTGTAAGTTGCTAAGGAGTTGGGTATCCCGCAGACCACTTGATGCTGCAACATGAGGTTGCAGTTACCATGTCATGGAAATACAACCGAAGTAACAGTACACCAAATTTCAAATCAATTGAACCTATGGGAGTTAATGAGATCCCTTCATCAATGAGCTGATGATCTTCAAACGCCTGAACAGATTTTCATATATTACATCTAAGAACCATCACAACAGCTTCAATAAATAAATTAAAAAAAAACAGTTAAAAATCGGTTCTTATTTACACGGTTATTATTCCATTCCAAAGATATCACGAGTTTAAAAATATAAGTATTATGCCGGTCACTCACATTCGCGCGAATACGCGAACCCACAAGTGTAGGACGACATTTGCAAATGACTATGCGAAGATTTTGCTACATTCGCGCTTTTCCGTGCAGTGTCGGTTTTTTAACGCACATCAAAGCGCGCGAACCTCAAACCTTCGCGTAGTCTCCCACACATTCGTGCGACCAGTTTCGCGTACGATTGCGTATTGATTGCGTAGGTAACGGACATCTCGTTTACCATTTTCAGAGTTCGTATCGTGTACTGAGTGGCGTAAATTGAATTTGATCATGGATTGGACAAACACTAAACTGCACTAAAATCATCTTCACCTTCAACGCATTCGCAAATGAGTATGCGAATTGCGAACCCATTTGCCTACTCGCTGAGTTTGCGAATGAATGTCACGTTCCTTCACATGCGTGCAAAGATTCGTACAATGTAAGAATGTTTGCACGCATGTCAGTGACCGGGGTTAGAAAAAAGTCGCGTGGTCGCCGCTCTCCCCGCTCGGCTAGCTCGGCAGCACCATAATATTTTATGCGATGTAGTCGTCACTGGGGTACGGGACGGGAGTCAATGTCAAGAAATAAAGTGCCTACGCAGCGGTCATGTGCGGAATCGAATAATATTCTATAAAGTTACGCGGACGAAGTCACGTGCAACAGCTAGTAAAGAATAAATGCTTAACCCAATTAAAGTATTTTAAAAATCATAGCTGTGTATCTGCTAGCTGATCCTTAAGTGTAAAAGAATGCTCGAATGGAGGACACGAATTTGAAAGCACAGCGTGGGATGTCCTGCGCCTGGTGGACAGACGACCTGATATTATTTTTAAAATGACAAAAAGAATGGTATCCTGAGTTTCTTTTGGGGTATCGTCGAGAGTCCTGCTTTAAACGAAATCCAAACTTTAAAATAACTGACACGAATGTTAAAACAAGATGAAATATTTTTACCGTAAAATATATAACTATTCAAACAAAACTGATATTAGTGAAAACGCTGGTAGCATTATTAGTGTTGAGTAGGACATACAAGAGGCGGTACATTTGTCCCATACATGACGTCAAAATGTAAGAGTAGCTCAACATTTCAAAATGTACTACTTCAAATTTTATGTCGCGGTCGTCGCGTTCGCGTCACAGAGTGAGTACCCACAAACTTGTAGGCAAGGCACTCTGTGGTCGCGGTAAGTAAACTATACTAATACGCTATGTACGCCTCGCGTCATTTGAAGTGGGACATTGTACTGGCTCGTTTCGGGCCCTTGGCACCACCGGCTTGCACGACTGGTGGTGCAAAAGGTATTTTTTAATACCCATTACACTACCGTAGTGCTGTGCCGCCATTAACTGTAGCCTATTCTTACGTTAGTAGTACGTTTAAGTCATTTTAGGTATTATTACGGTATTATCTATTTGAATTGTATGAATCATTGGTAACCCATATGCGTACAATGCATAATCAAATTAATACGCAGTGCAATAAATGCATTGAAACTTTTTGGTTTATGTTTTATTTTTAAATTAAAAAAAGCATGTTTAAAAGCAAATTCCATGAAGTGATTTGACAGTGACATAGATTGAAAACGATTTAAAACTAAAATGAATAAAAATCCGGAAGAGATAAATATTATTAAAATTCATGGAGGAAAGTCTTTACTTCATGATAAATATAAATATCATAGACATAAAATATATAAAAACGGTTCCAGTATATGGAGGTGTTCGAAGTATAGAGCCATAAAATGTCTTGGTACGCTTACTATCTCCAAGGTAAATAAAGATTGTATAATATTCTTTTAATATGTTTCAGGATTCGTTTTTGTTTTACTGAACTGTATGTTTTGGTTTAAGGACAATACTTTTATGAAAAAGAAACAACACATTTGTGATCCCGACGTATATAAAAATGAACTGCTAAAAGAAATGTGTGATTTACGGGAAATGGTGGTGACTTCCGATGAACCGGTACCTCGACTGTACGATAGAAAAATTATCGATTTAAAAAATAGGGGGCTCAATTTAGTTTCAAACTTACCAAATTATGATAATGTCAAACATTTCCTATACAGTGCGAGAAATAAGGCTTTGGTAATATCTAAGACTACATATAAAGAAATCTGTGAAGTAGAAGTGCCACTCAAGTTTCACACCTTTGTTCTAGCGGATTATATGGACGATGATACTCGAATTTTAGTTTTTTGTAGTGAAGAATCACGTAATCTAATTTCGAAAGTTAAAGAATATTTTGGCGACGGCACATTTGCTAGTTGTCCAACTCCATTCAAACAGCTATATACTCTGCACGGTGACATGAATAGTACAATGGATACAACTAAGATTAAACCATTAATTTTTGCTCTTATGTCAAAACGAAAGGAAATTAGTTATTATGTTCTATTTAATTTAATAAAATCACAAATACCACAATTCGCTCCACAAAAATTTCATTGTGATTATGAATTAGGGCCGATGAACGCCATTTTGAAAACATTTCCCGACATTGTTGTCCGGGGGTGTTACTACCATTGGACCCGTAACATCTGGAAAAAAGCCAAAGCCTTTGGATGTTCTGAAACTATGTCTGACAGAAGAGTTGTAGCCATGACTGCGGTTTTACCACTTATTCCAGCGGATAAAGTTTTAAAAGGTTTTGATTACATAAAACAGGAATCTAACAGTAATTGTGCAATTGATAAATTTCTAAAGTATATAGAAAACTATTGGCTCAAAGTGCATACCTGTAACGTATTTAGCGTTTTTGGTGAACGTCACCGTACAACAAATTCTACAGAAGGTTTTCATTCTAAAATAAACAAACTCATAAACAAGAACTCGGTGACAGTCACGCGTTTACTTAACGTTTTACATAATATATCATTTCTATCTTTAAAAACTCCTGCGAAACGAAACAAAAAACAAACCGCAAATGACGAATTTATCTTGAAGGTACAAATGGAGTTGGTGAATGGGGAGATTACTGTAGACCGTGCATTAGATAAATTACGTTATTGATTATTGTATTGCTAATAAATGAATTGTTTGATATTCATAGTTGTTTTTTTAATATTTAATTTATTGCAATAAAAATAGGCTGCAGTTAATGGCGGCACAGCACTACGGTAGTGTAATGGGTATTAAAAAATACCTTTTGCACCACCAGTCGTGCAAGCCGGTGGTGCCAAGGGCCCGAAACGGTACTGGCTCAGTTGAAAAAAGAGGCTACTCTTACAAACTCTTTTTCATGTCGTGTCCTACCCAACACTAGCATTATTTTAAAATTTGACATTAGGAGTCCTGTTAAATTACTCAATCAAGTTATGCACAGATTTAATATGAGTTATGCAATGCAATGACTTAAAGGGCTATTACAATCAGTGTTGCCGCCTAGGAAAAAATTAATCCCCCAAAACTTTATTCAAAAGTCGCTAGATTTAAAGAAAAACAGATCTTAAATAAACCCCTAGAAGTCGCTAAAATTTTCAATACAATTCTTTTATTTTATATGTATACTTATATTACCAAATTTTATATACTACTTTTTAATACTAGGTACTCTTTTATTTTATAATATATGTCATTAAAAATTTATATACAGGGTATTAAGTAGATAATTCGCTCTTATCCTCTCGGGTGGTGAATCAGCCCATGAAACTGAACAACTTTCCCTGAACAAATTTCGAAATACGAAAAAAAAAATTTGACTTCCCATACAAACTGTATCAGAGGATAAGAGCGAATTACTTAATACCCTGTATATATGTCATTAAAAATCATTATTTGATATACTACGTCATACTACTATATTTTATATACACTATTTTCAATACTACTCTTTTGTTTTATAATATTTTAAGGTACGAGGTAAATAAATAAAAATGTGGTAAATAATATCAATTGTTTAATGTCGTACAATAATTAAAATTAAAAATCAATTTCTTGAAAAATCTCATCTTCTATCATCATAACGTCCATATCTGTATCTTCGTCACGCAGTGTCGGAAGTACAGAGGTGGATGGTTGCTCTGTGGCACTGGAAGAAGAAGCTGTTGACGAAGATGGTGCGGTTTGAATTTTTTTAACTTTTTTTGTTATTTTAGCCAGAACATCTGCAGGTAAAATATAAGTGTGGCAGTTTTGTTCCCCCTGTTTCCCCTGTGTGTTACCAATAGACAGAGGGATAAAATGCTCATATGTTATTATTTTCCTTTAATGAATATTAAGAAATATCGTTATGAAAAAAAGTCGCCAGAAGTCGCTAAAATATTTTTTAGGGTCTAAGTCTTAAAAGTAAGTCGCTAAAAACCTTAAAAATCCGCTAGATCTAGCGACATAGTCGCCAAAACGGCAACACTGATTACAATTTCAAGGATTCCAATCTAGGAAATCGTAAAGTGTAATGGCAGAACAGATTGGATCCAATTTAGATTTTATCTATTTTCAACTCTGTCTTCAATTTAGAAATCAATTTTGTGTAGTGTGATCACTAGGTTCACTACTTTAACCTAAATTGGAATCCTTGAAATTGTAAAATGTAATAACCGTTTAAATGAATTATCATAAAGGCGAAAAACGCGCGTAAAACCATGTAACATAAAGGCGAAAAACGCGCGTAAAACCAAACGTCAAATTGAATGACGCGACCGTGGAGAATAAAGGTAAGGAGGCCCCAACTATACATGTGTATATACGTAGTGATTATACCCAACTATACGTAGTGATTATATACTCTATACATGAGTGTCCGTCGAATCGGGCAGCGCTGTAGTAGAATTGGGGCGTGGCGCTCTAGTAGCACTTTATTTACGGTGGTTTCATGAACTACAAAACTAACCAAACATATCAATTCACCAATGCTACACAAGCGCCATTCTGGTCAATTTATGAATCATGAACCCATAGTTTATATAAGCAAGCAAGCTCATGCATGAACCACTATTTCATGCTTTTAACTTGCCACTTTTTCAATCCAACACCCATGTAAGTTGGTACTCCCAAGGTACTCCTTACATCTATATAGTCTCCATGACGTGACGTTGGATATTAGAAAAAAAAAATGCCATATTATAAAAAATTAATATTCTCCAGTTTCTACTTTTTGCGAAACTATTTACCGTCATTTTAAGCAATGTAATTAATGTACCTATTACTGATTGATTCCAATATTAATATTAGAACTATATTGAATGTTTCATTACTCAATAACCAGCTGAGTTCTAGAAAAAAGTTATTAAAACTAATTCACTTCCACGCATAGAATGGTTTCCTCTGATTTGAGTATGTGGTATATACAGGTATATTATATTAATCTCATGAAAGTTCAGCCACAAACTAAATAGTAGATACTAAAGTTCAGCTGCTTATATCATCGAGAACCTTAGAGCATTTAACCTATGGAGATGGCATAGTTGAGCGTTCCCCTCTGCCATAGTACCGTAGCCATATGACCAAGCACGTTATATAAAACTAGTTCGTCCTAGGCTGCAGCCATTTTTGATCGTGTCGTCTCGCAATTAAGAGCTCTCAAAAAATGGTTAATTGTGTGGTTTTGACATGTAAAAGGCGTTCTGCTACTTCAAATTTGCGGAATCAGGGAGTTTCCTATCACATGTAAGTATAAATTATCCATCAACTTGGTTTTATTTAAACGTAATCTTCAAAATAACCTTTACATCGTTGCGATAGAAAAATTTAGTGGTACGTTGGTAGCTCAAACGCAGTACAGGGTTTTGTTTTGCTCTAGGGATGGGACAATGTGAATGAATGAAGAACGATTACGAACATTTTTCATTCATTTATTTTAGATGACACGCAACTGCGGCGATGACCTAGTGTTATGTTTCATCTTTTTATTTTTTCTTTTCTTTTTAGGGTTCCAATTATTGAAAGTTACGTTTTTTTGAGTGATTTACTGTGTCTGTCTGCAGACAGTAAAAGAACACTAGTTATACACGTTTGTCCGTCCGTAGGACCTAAAGTCATGAAATTTGGCGTGAAGCATGCTTTTATAGAACAGATTAAGGATAAAAGAAGTAACCAAATGAAAAAAGTAAATTTGTGATAAGAACTTATGTTTTTAGGGTTCCGTAGTCCGACAAGGAACCCTTATAAGATCGTTCAGTCCGTCCGTCCGTCCTAGTTTGTCACAGCAGAATATCTTCTACGTTTATGGACTGATTTGCATGTAACTTGGTTCGAGGATACTTCACATATAGATCTCATTTTTAAAAATACAAAAAATTAAAATTTTCCCCCTTACATGTATGTGGGGTGAATTATTTTTTTGAGTGCACCCCCTTGTGTGGGGTATAGTTGAAAAGGTCTATGGAATTAAGGTAGGGTTTCCATACGACACTTTTTTATCAGCTTTACCATTTGCGAGATATAGCCCGCCAAAGTCGTTTACACGGTGTGCCCCCCCCCCCTGTAATTTCTAGTCTTGGACCTATAAACTTCAAATCACTCACGTAAAGAAAGAGGCGGGGTACTCTTATTTAAAATTGTTTCGAGTATTCTGTGATGAATACTTTTAAAATTATAAATAAAATAAAAATATATACTGTTTTCATGACTACGGAACCCTACTTTATGCGTGGTCCTACACGCACTTGGCCGGTTTTTGTATGTAGCCTTTGATGCAGGAGTCCAGTCGCAATTGGTTGGTCTTTTTATCCGACTGCGACAGAACCCAAAATGGCAGATTTTTTTGGGAGTTCACGATAAGGCTAAGGTTTTAGTATTTAAGTTACCGTTATCTTCTTAACTAATAAGTTTGTAAACTGAACACATTTCATTATAATTGTTTACAGATTTCCAAAGGATCCCTACATAAGGGAAAAATGGAGGATATTTTGCGGTCATTCAGATACTTGGAGACCCACGCGTACTAGTGTAGTTTGTTCTGAACATTTTACTTTCGATTGCTTCAAAGTACTTCCAAACAATAGACGACAACTGATTGATGGTGCCGTACCTACTTTAAAAATTGCTCATTGTACAGAAGAACCTCCTGTAAAATTGCGTAAAGTTTCAACAAGCTCAATTGGTGCAAACACCATATCTACCACAGGAAAGTTATTACAGACACACAATCCACCTAATGCTCAATCATTACAGCAAGATTATCCATCTACCTCCCAGCCATCATCAACACTCAGAGAATCCCAACCAAAGACATTGCAGTTGCAGAATCGACCTACTACCCACCTACAGACATGCGATGATCTTAGTCAATTTAACCCTCAATCGTCATCGACCTTCAGTCAATCCAACCTACAGCCGTGCTATAAGTCCGGATCTATCAACATGCAGTCAATCTAATCCAGACCCATCGACGGCGGTAACTACCAGTAGCCTCTTGGAAACCCCCAGAAAAAGGAAACTGCGCATGCAGTTGAAAGTGAAAAATAAAAAAATTCGTAGTTTGCAAGCTAAAAACCGATACCTAAAGAAAAAAGTCAAAACACTACAAGAACTTCTGAATAATTTAGAAAAAAAATTATTAATAGATAAAGAAGAAAAACTAGTCCTAAGCAAAGTTGTCAGTTGTCCATACAAGAGCTGTATCATAATTTAATTTTTTAATTTTATTTCGATGTCATGTGTATAATGACTGTCATTAAAGTACCGTTTTCGATTTTCAAATGTTGACATTTTAGTATGAGATTAGATAAAAATTTAAAATATAGCGATTTTTAATGTTGATTGTTTCCAACTAGTATTTACTAAACTCTCAGACCCGGGGTTAAACATAGGCTACTTTTTGACGCAAGACGGAAAAAGCTAGTTTTACATAAATGAAGGTATTTTCTCATTCATTCAATTTAATGTAATTATTCAATTAATTCAGTGACACATCACTAGCATTCTTTGTTTGTGTACATGAGGTGATTGAATTAATACACGCTGATTATCAATGTGTGTATTTTTTTTCGCTGTAGTGCAATTTTTTTTGGTGTGCGTTTGTAATTATAGAAAGCATTTCTTTGTGTGAAGTTGTCAAAATGCTGTAGTGTGCTATACATGTACACCTCACCTCCCGCAAAAAATGGCAGAAAAAATAGTTCGGTGATTCATTATATAACATCTCCATAGGTTAAATGCTCTAAGTCGAGAACAAATATCGAAATTTATAGAATATTTTTAATATATCTAAGTATATTAAATATGGCAACAAAATTTTTTCGATGAAGTTGTAACGGTTCGATCAGATTCAAAATCAAAATCAATCAAAATGGTCTCACGTTTTGCGTTCCTGTGTGTGTTTTTGTTTTAAATTCTGTGATTTTGTTGTCTGTCGTAGTGTATTTTTACGTTTGTAACCTTTTACATCTATGATTAAATTAAATATACATCGAATGCTTTTGAAATGTGATAGTTTGTGTTTACTTTGAAAACAAATCATATGTTTTAAAAATAACTGCAAAATTGACTGAAACTGCATTTAAGTTTCTTTGTGTTGATAAACAATGGCACAATTTAATTATTTGAATGAGATAAACAGTTTAGCCACGATGGACGGACCTATAACGAGAGGACCTTTGCAACGTTGGGCCAAGAAATCGAATAATGAGAACGTGAACCCGTCATTGTCCTCATCTTTTAAGAATATATCCACAGTAAACATTAGTTCTTGCAACCAGTCCATGAAGAATTTATCCTTATCCGTAAACCAAAGTTATAATAACAGTATTTTGTCTAGTAATAAAACCCCAACACGTTTGGATAACAAGAAAGGGAAAAAGACTCCATCTAAAAACAAATCGCCAGGTATATCGAGAAGATATGATTTTTTCCTTCTAAAAGTTATTTCTTTTTGCTACGAAGGTAACAGATTCTCGTTATTGCAGGACGCTCGACGACACCGACTCCTAATAAACTAGCCAAAACACCGAACAAGGCTGATAGATTTATTCCATCGAGAAGTAATTCAAATTATGATTTGTGCCACTTTATGGTAAGTATACCAGTAATGTAAACTATAAAGAATTCGGTAACCTTTGGGACTGTCTGTAAATAGCAGTAATATTGCATTATAATGATAACCAAAAATAAATTATAAAACATAATTTGTATTTCATGTCTACATGATGGCAGACAAGACATGGTAAGAAAGGTATAAATTTATCTCAAGTTTTTGCTCTTTGTGGCCACCAACCAACCAGTTGCCAACAAGTATAATTTATGTTTTAACAACCTATCTGATAATAATAATTATAAAATAATAATAACTTTATACACCATTTTTTTCCTCTAATCCCACAATCAATGCAATATAAATAAAAATAATAAAAAATTCTGAGAAAATTACATGATTTAAAATATATAATAATAATTCATCATTTATTTGTATAAGTGAGAATGTGCATTGAGTAGAAAAGAAATGACACTATCAGAAGTTGTCAGATATAAAAACACAAAGGTTTTTAGGCCATTAATATTTTTTCATTGGTAACTCCTATAAAGCAGTTGGATACAATACAGAGCATCTGTCAGTTTTGTACATTGTCTTGTCTTTGTTCTTGAATTTCTGTATCTTTTTTAGACTTAAGATACTTCTCACTGGCATCAACTACAACAATTGTAGAAGTTTAATATTTGCATTTGGCTTATTTTAAAAACTCTTTCATTGAATCTTGTATAATAACTTAACTATTTTACTTTTTTAAACGCTAATTGATTGTTGGAATGTTTTAGATGAATCGCGATGAAGATAAAAAAGAGTCAGCGGCTCCGAATGCAACAGTGGAAGCTTTGGGCCGAGCTTTGAATGATACGGAACCAGATAGACTACTCCAATACAGTTGTAAAGCACCCTCAGCCCCCGATGGCTATCAGAACAGATTGAGAGTAGTTTATTCTCAAGTAAGTAGTTACTTGTTCTTATTAAGCAAGTGCTAAGTTTGTTACTGTTGACATAATTTATCATAATTTTCTAACACATTTGATCATACTAAAATTCTGGCTAAAATATATATTAAATTAATTTGACTTAGTTTGAAGAAGAATTAAAGCATTTACTTATTTACCAAAAATAATTAAAAGTAGAACAAATTATAATAGCCATTTTGCCACATTTAAAAACAATTTGCTTGTCAATTTAACTTTTCAGGCAAAAGCACCTTCGTCTGTGAAGAATTCAACAAGATATATTCCCCAAGCTCCGGATAGAATATTAGATGCTCCTGACATTCTGGATGACTATTGTAAGAATTTATAAATTTATAAATAGTGCAAAAGCTGTCTGTTTATACTAATGAGGTGGCGGTGACCTACAGATCTGAGCTTGGTGGACTGGAGCTCGTCAAACATCCTGGCGGTGGCGCTAGGGGGCGCCGTGTACCTGTGGAATGCGGGCACAGGCCAAATCGACCAGCTGCTGTCGCTGGAGGGCTCGGAGGTGGTGTGCTCGGTGGCATGGGTGCCTGGCGGCAGCCCGCACCTGGCCGTGGGCACGTCGGCCGCCACCGTGGAGCTGTGGGACTGCGAGAAGGCCAAGCGCCTGCGCGCCATGGACGGCCACTCGGCGCGCGTCGGCGCTCTCGCCTGGAACATGTACATCGCCTCCAGCGGAGGCCGCGACGGCCACATCTTGCACCACGACGTGCGCCAGCGCGACCACATCGTCGCCGACCTCGCGGCGCACTCTCAAGAGGTAACACTTGCTCGTGGGCCTTGATAGTAGCAAAAATGATTCCGGTTACTGTTTGGGTCTAAATGGTATTATATTTATGACTCAGGTGTGCGCGCTGAAATGGTCCCCCGACGGCCGCTACCTGGCCTCTGGAGGGAATGACAATCTACTCAACATTTGGCCCATCGCTCAAGGACAGCACTACTCACAGCCCACTGCGCTGCACACTTTCAAGTAAGTCCACCGAAACTAAACATAAACTCATTGACTTGGTTACCATAACACACACGTAAGACAATATGTGATTTGCTCCCCCTAGTCAGCACCTGGCGGCCGTGAAGGGGCTGGCGTGGTGCCCGTGGAGCGCGGGCGTGCTGGCGTCGGGAGGAGGCACGGCCGACCGCTGCATCCGGCTGTGGAACGTGAACTCGGGCGTGTGCCTCAACTCCGTGGACTCGCAGTCGCAGGTGTGCGCGCTGCTCTGGAGCACGCATTACCGCGAGCTGGTGTCGGCGCACGGCTACGCGCACAACCAGCTGGTGCTGTGGAAGTACCCCACGCTGACGCGCGTGGCCGAGCTCAACGGGCACCAGGCGCGCGTGCTGCACCTCGCGCTGTCGCCAGACGGCACCACCGTGCTCTCGGCCGGCGCCGACGAGACGCTGCGTCTCTGGAAGTGCTTCCTGCAGGACCCCAAGCGCAAGCCGCCCGCCCCCGACGCCAAACCCAAGTCGCTGCTCAACCTCAACTCGCTGCTTAGGTAGTCCCACTCAACACCTATTTCAACATTGATTGCCATTCCGAGATCAATATTCAAGACTACCCAATGTTGCCAATCCAAAATATTTCAACATTCAAGACTACCCACTTAATATTGCCAATCAAAGGTATTTCAGTTCTAGCTGTTTGAGGATATAAAACAAATGCAACACGGTATTCTCATCGTTTGTTTGTTGATGTTTGAAGCTGTGGTATCCTATAAATGCCGTCGGCGTCACGTCGTATGCCACATCACAATGCTTACCTACTATAACAATGTACTATTGCTGGGAGAGTAATTTTTCAGCTCAATTCAGCTTTTGTCCATATAAAATACCAATTTTATATGAAGATGCGTACGCGTCCTTTCAGCATAAGCTGGACAAAAACTCAATTGAGCTTGTATTGACTTGATTATGTCAAGTCAATAAGAGTTAATGTGCAACATTTGAAGTTCGACTAATAGACAAGAAATTAAGCCATTGAAAAAATTTCTGACTATTGAGTTTTCTATAATTTCATTCCATCAAGGAAACTAGATCTCCAATTCTCCATTCTCTTTCTTAATTTCAGTGTTTTCTTCATTGTGAAAAGAAACTTTCATTGGTACAACTTCATTGTCACTTTGTATTTTCAAAGAAATTTTGAATACACAATATTAATAGCAGACCAAATGTTTCCATAGCAATATTTGTTTCTTCAGACTTCTTGTTAAATTTTCATAAGAGAATCATTCTAGAGTTGATATACAATTATTTTTTTAAATAAATGTGAAATGTTTCCTTAAAACGTGACCTTGCATTGTTCAACAAATTGCAAAACATTCAATTAGTAAAACACTATTAAAAAAATAATGAAACTTATTTGCGTGCAAAACTAAATGTTACTGAGATATTTACGCGCAGCCATTTTGAAAGATTTACATTTGTTTTATTTACACAAAGACAAGTTGAGGTCGTCAAATGTCGCGGGTGTGAAATGTCGTTATTTTTAATTTATTACTTGAACATATTACTAATTAATTAAACCAATTTATTGTTTGATAGCATTTCATTACCTCGGCTTCTTTGTTTTAAGCTCTTTAGTTGTATATTGTGACCTAGTATTAGTAGTTAGGATGTTTTTTTAAGATTTTGACTCAGCTGTAATTTTATTATTCAATGATTTAATAAAGAATTCGTTTCCTTCAATGTGCTGTTTTATTTGTAATCGACTAGCTTTTGTACGCGACTTCGTCCGTCCTTTTCGTATGTGTTATCTATTTGATCCTTATTGCTTGTATATTGTGTTCGTTTTGCACATTATGCTCCTGAAGCCCTGAGAAATATTTTCAAAATATTTCTTATTTCGATATTGGATCCTTTCAAGAAACGGAAGTACATTATAGAATAAAAACGAGGTCATAGAATCGGATCTTAGAATTGAAGTTATAGTTGATTCCCAGCGGGGTCAACTTTGGAAATGAACTTTTTAAGTTTGCAGTAATTTGGGCAACCCGTCTGGCGGTAGTAACCACACAGAAGATCACCGTGGAATAAGCATGTGTGCTGTGTGTAAGGGTTGCCAGAGCCCATTTACCTATCTCTTATCCTAAAATGGTTGTGGTGTTGTTCGTGTTATTGGCGACGGTTGTCGTGAAGCGACAGTTAAAATAAAAAAATGAAATAGATATTTACAGATATATTTTAGAGAATATTTACAAATAATATATATAAAAAAAAATGGATGAATTGAAAATTGTGTAGAGTGTTATGAATGAAATACAGGTGATTAAATAAAGATTAAAAAAAACAGCGTCTGGGGTGCAGTGGTGAAGTGCGTCCGGGGTCTCAGCACTGACTCCCGGAACGATATGATGCAGACGGGCAGCGGCGATGGGTGCGTCCGGAGTCTCAGCACCGACTCCCGGAACGACACGATGCAGACGGGCAGCGGCGATGGGTGCGTCCGGGGTCTCAGCACCGACTCCCGGAACGACACGATGCAGACGGGCAGCGGCGATGGGTGCGTCCGGAGTCTTTGCACAGACTCGCGGAATGACACGAAGTGAAGCGTGCAGTGGTGAAGTGCGTCCGGGGTCTCAGCACCGACTCCCGGAACGACACGATGCAGACGGGCAGCGGCGATGGGTGCGTCCGGAGTCTTTGCACAGACTCGCGGAATGACACGAAGTGAAGCGTGCAGTGGTGAAGTGCGTCCGGGGTCTCAGCACCGACTCCCGGAACGACACGATGCAGACGGAAAGCAGAGAAAGGTGCGTCCGGAGTCTCTGCGCCGACTCACGGAACGACGCGAAGTGAACTTTGCTGTAGAGAAGTGCGTCCGGAGTCTCAGCACCGACTTCCGGAATGACACGAAGCAGATAGAGGCAAGACAGGCCAAATTTTAATGTTGTATCGCAGAGAGGAGCGACAACACACTCATTGATTTTCATCAGTCTAGCCGGCTGGAAAACCTTCGAAATCATATTTTTAAAATTAAATTTAGAAAATAATAAATATATATGGCCAGGACATTTCGAATTTAGAGGTGAGGTTGTATATAAAAAGGAATAAAAAATGAGCGAGAAAGCAACAATGTAGTGAGAAAGCATGATGTCAAAATACTATGGGAACTATGGCGACGAAATAAATAAACAAAGAGATTATGTCAAAAATATATAAATTTGCGTTTTTGAAATTATATGATGACTAAATGCATGTAAAACGTATGAGAAAATGTAGGAAAAAGTATACCAGACATTCTGAAAACAGGCTGTCGGTAAGATAATAAGGAAACAAGGGAAAAATGTGATGTAAATGATACGTGAATGACATGTAGGCCGAAAAATATATATAAAACAGGATCTGAGGCGTTATCCAGGTTAGTAGCGCATCCAGCAGTGATGTATGAAGTGTATGAACACGCTACATTTCCCCGACAACCCCAGAAAAATTTTCGACCGAGAAAATTTTGATTAAAAACCAGACAGATCCAGGGGACACAGCTTTGCAGATTCAGACATCATCAGACATGCTCAAACATTCATCTTCAAACACACCGTCTTCTATCATTCTGGTACGGGTGGAGTTCACATTCAATAACTGCCACTCGAAAAGGGTGATCCCAAATGACGGGTAAGGCTTATTTAAGGAGTTGTCAGCCGCTCCTTTGTAAAAAAAATAATGACCTAGGGCTTAATTTAACGAGTAGTCAGCCGCTCGTGTAGAGTGCTAAGTATAGCACTTAAGAGGTGAAGATAAAACTACGTAAGACTCATCTTACATAGTTAAACTTCAAGCTTTAGAGCTTGAAGTGGAGGCTTCGCGGCATTAGCATATGCATAGAAGAAATAGAGCATTTGCTCCAAAACTTTAGTTTACAGGCTTAAAAGCTTGTATAATAAAATAAAAATTTTGAATAATGAATAAATGAGATGAAATGATGAAACTGGGTTTAATTAGGTTTTAATGTCTTTGATATGCCATTTGCCCTTAGTTCCGTTGGTGTCTTCGAGAATATACACCAACGGTGAAAGCTTTTTAGAAACTACACTTGACGAACCAGCATTTCCTAATACTCGATTCTTAAGCCAAACGGTATCACCGACATTAAATTCCTTAAAAAACGTCGAAGTTCATAATGAGCACTATACATAGCGTGCGCTATGTATAAAGTAGATTGAACCTTATTTGTTCAGTAGGTCAAATTTTATTTGTTTAGCCATAATTGCCAAAACACAAAACACAAAAATCAAATTTTAAATGAAATAATCAGATAACAAATAAAGTTCAAATTTACCTTATTTCTTTCTGTAAAGATAAAATGATTAATGTGTTAAATGTAGTGAGATGAAACAGCAAAATGAAGAAAATAAAATTTCGAAGGTTTTAGATTGACAAAGAAATGTAGGTCCAAAAATAAATCCAAAAAAATGCACTAGAAGAAGTGTTATTTTAGAATTTAGGGGGGATTATGTAGATCCGAAAATAAACCAAAAGAAAATGCACTAGAAGAAGTGTTGTTTTAGAATTTAGGGGGGAATTATGTAGATCCGAAAATAAATCAAAAGAAAATGCACTAGAAGAAGTGTTGTTTTAGAATTTAGGGAGAATTATGTAGATCCGAAAATAAACCAAAAGAAAATGCACTAGAAGAAGTGTTGTTTTAGAATTTAGGGGGGAATTATGTAGATCCGAAAATAAATCAAAAGAAAATGCACTAGAAGAAGTGTTGTTTTAGAATTTAGGGAGAATTATGTAGATCCGAAAATAAACCAAAAGAAAATGCACTAGAAGAAGTGTTATTTTAGAATTTAGGGGGATTATGTAGATCCGAAAATAAATCAAAAGAAAATGCACTAGAAGAAGTGTTGTTTTAGAATTTAGGGGGGCATTATGTATATAAAAAGGAATAAAAAATGAGCGAGAAAGCAACAATGTAGTGAGAAAGCATGATGTCAAAATACTATGGGAACTATGGCGACGAAATAAATAAACAAAGAGATTATGTCAAAAATATATAAATTTGCGTTTTTGAAATTATATGATGACTAAATGCATGTAAAACGTATGAGAAAATGTAGGAAAAAGTATACCAGACATTCTGAAAACAGGCTGTCGGTAAGATAATAAGGAAACAAGGGAAAAATGTGATGTAAATGATACGTGAATGACATGTAGGCCGAAAAATATATATAAAACAGGATCTGAGGCGTTATCCAGGTTAGTAGCGCATCCAGCAGTGATGTATGAAGTGTATGAACACGCTACATTTCCCCGACAACCCCAGATAATATAATACAATATAATATAATATAATATAATACACGGTAGCCACCTACCATCAAGTGGACCGTCAGCCTGACTGTTGCCTGACCTTGACATAAAAACCAATAATTTATTGTTTAAAATAAAACAACAAATACATAAAAAGGGTTTTATTTGCCTACATTAAAAATACAGCAACAAAACGGAATGTATAAGAGATAGAGTAAAACAAGTCAATAAAAGATGTATAAGTGCTAACAAAAAAAAGAACAAAATTTCATGGATTTACATTATTTTGTTAAAATTGTGATTATGGTTTACAGTGTGATGACAGGAACCAACCAACCTTGGAGAAAAGCTTGTGGTTGTTGTGACTAGAATTAATTAAATTTAGAAAAATTAAGTGCAAACTTATAATAAAAATCTTAGCTGCAATACAAATCTTAAAATAATGCATCACTGTTGTTTTTTTATTGTACTTGCTCTTGAACACAGTCATTATGATTTCTGTTATATAACCATGAACCGACTTGAGGAATAATCAAAATATATTAAGACAGTAATGAAAATTGTGATGATAAAATAACCAAAGTAAAGCCACGGTGACGTCGCAAACAATGTAAACAAATCCGACCCATATTCAGTTTTTCAATATCTAGTGATTATATATCTGTCCCTTTCCCTCGCATGTAAAATGTCAAAAGCGGTCGGTGCTATCTCTTTCATTCATGCAATTCATGATAAAGCGATCTTGAGAACACTTGTCACCTTTTTACGAATAGTCGCGCTAATAAATAAATAAAAAATAGTAAAAATACATGTTAGTTATTTGTTTTATTTAAAAAAAAATGTTTTCAACCCCTAAGTTTGTTTGCGTTGTCTCCATGGCCTTGCTTTAGTTAACTTATTACATACCTAGTTTATCTTATTTTGCCTTATTTCATTGAAATAAACGCTTAAAACTGTTTATACTGATTATTCTATTATTAGAGATCAGAGTTGTTGCGGACATTCACGAATGCGGATGCGGATTTCAAGTTTTTTTTAACAGATTTAATTTTTAATTCAGAATTAAATTATTGTTAATTTTAATATTTTTTTTATTAAGTAATCAAGCTCTTAATAGAAAATTTAAACAATTTAAATAAGAAAATTTAAACGATTTCATTTAGGACTAGCTCATCCGCAAAAGATTCACATTGATTATTGCGCAACAACCCTGTTAGATTAAGTACATATTTTGTGTAAATTTTATTGTCAACCGGTCAATTCGGTTTCAAAATTAGTTGAGACATAACCGACCCGAGGCTGTGCCATGCAAATTATATTCCGCAAACTTTTTATAAATACAAACATAACCATAGACAAACTGAACAAAAAATATGACGGTTCATTTGTTATGTAACATTAAAACAGTGAGCTATGTAAAATAAAATACGAGTATTTTTTAAAAACTGCCATTAACTTTTCAATTATAAAAATTAACTATTGAACATTATACTTTATCCCAATGAGAACACAGTTCTAAATCGAATTAACACTAAATATAATATAAAAAACTTATAAATGTTAGGGGATCTTTTTTTTTCATTTTTGTAAACATTTAACTACACATATTAAGCTCTCGAATTATTATCAATCTTAATTAAGTAGGTATACATACGTTAAGGGTTGACTTATAATAAAATTTTAAGTAGATTATAAACATTCTAAATGGCTCATTACTAATACTAAGTATTGTGCTTAGAACGAAACTTGGACTTACAATTAAATTTTATTCAGAACAATTAGAGATTCCAATCACATAGACTTCGAATTCTAAAAAAAATATTTGATTTAAGTATGAGAAAAAAATTATGCTAAAAAATATATTTTCCTAGTGAGATTTTAATAAAATATGAGAATCACTAAAAATAAAATATAAAAAATATATAAATCTGTGATGCAAAAAATTCATTACAAATCAATACAAAAATATGATAACATTTTGACAGAAATAACTTGTGTAGCAATATAAATTATATATCAAATTAATTAATTATAAATCGAATTCCGTTTAAATATAACAAAGTGAATCTAAAATATGTTGCAATTATTTCTTAACTTTTGTGTTGAATATGATTTCATTTGTAATCGATGATCTCTTTGATACACAAAAATGGGTTTCATCGTAAACCTTTTCGAAAACAATAATAACAATAATTTATGAACCTTGCATGTGAGATAGTGTTTTCGCTTAGATAACGATATCGCAGATTTAATCATAAAATTGAAGCATAAACGGTGAAATTTTATAACAAATAAGATTTCGATTTCTAAAAATATATAACAATTATCGCAATTAATCCTTTAGGTTCTTTTAGTTTTCATGCATTTTTTTTCTGTGTGTATCAAAGAAAAGTACTCCCGTTCTATTATAATATAATGGAGAAATAATTATTATTATGCGACTGTACTAATTATAAAATAAAAACTAAATAAACATTATTCGTTGAAGTTTGACCGCTTTGTGGAAATTTCAGTTCAGAGGAACACTACAAAAAAAAATTACAGAAAACGACGTTCGGAGTGGCTCATTTGAGAGTTACTACATTTGTTCAGCTTAATTCAGCTTCACTGTCAGCAAACAACAATTTTGTATGGAGATGCGCACGCGTCTCATCAGCTTTCTAAAGCTGAATAAATGTAGTTATTCCTTGAAGTGAGGTGACTCAGTTTTTCATACTCTTGCACACAAGTTTGCAGGATTTGCGAGCTAAGTAAGGTAAACTATGTTAGCTTAGCTTTCGTTCAACGTCCAGCCTTTGCGACTTCTAATAACACCATAGAACCGGCGCTAACAATATGTTTATTAGTCGTTTTCAAGTAAAAAGTCACTCGGGACTTCACTGACATACTCGTTTTAGTGTTTTTTGGCAGTTTTAGTGATGTACTACCCCAATATTCGAATAGACATTAAGTTTAAAGAATCACGGTGAAGTGTCAAGTGACATCCTTTTTGAAAACGACTATAGAAAAATATCCTTTACTGTGCCGTGCCATACCTTCAGTCAACGCCGGCCCTTAGCCTTTTAGTAAATAAGCTCGAGTTACATGAGCGAGGCGCGACTCCTAGCATGGACATCGCGGTCTACCTCCAGTCCGTTGTCCAACATGGCGGACATGGCCACCGTGTTCGAAATAGGCTCAATGTCTCGCACGAGCTGCTCGTTGCTGGTGGACAAGCCGCCTCCGTACCTGAAACTGCGCCTTAAACTCGACCTGATGCTCTTGGCCGAATCGCTCTTTCTCACAAACGACCTGCGCAGGTAGTCGCGCGTCAGCGACAGCGATGTCCTCGATGTGGACGAGCTCGCTCTGTTGACCGTCGTGTCCGTCTCGTCGGCAATTATGAGCGAGGGGGGGACGTAGTGGGGGGGATTGTTCGAGGGGAGGGGAAGTTGCTCGCGGTCGACGGTTTCGCTCACACTGATCGGAATCGGTGACGTGTCGTCCGATTGGACCTCGCTGCGGGCCGACGTTATTCTGTCAAGTTTACGGTGACGTTCAATTCAAACCAACACATTTAGGGCACACTGCGTTTAGCAGTCATTTGGGCAGCCCGTCTGGCGGCAGTAACCACCCCCTTTCAGAAGACTACCATGTAATAACAGCATGTTGTGTTTCGGTGAGTAAGGGATGCTAGAGCCCATTTCTCTATTACTTCCAAACCCTTATCGTACTATAGTCGACAGCGCACTTGCAGCACCGATGGCGACGGTAACCACCTACCATCAAGTCTTGTCAAGATAAAAAAACACGAAACTGCATTGCGCAACTGTCTCGCTCACTCGTAAAAAGAGCGTTAAACAAGTTGCATTGATATTATTATAACTATTTATATATTATAACTATGTATTCATATGTTTATACTGAAGTTATATTTTAGTATAAGTAATGGACAGTTTCTAAACATACCTCCTGAGCGTGCGGAAGCTGCGGCGTATGGTGTTGAGCAGGCGCGCGCCTGTAGCCGTCGAATAGGAGGGGGGCGGTGTGTACTTGGGCGGGGGGTCGGGGGGCAAGGGCGCGGGGGGTCGAGGGGGCACACCGGGGGGCGCCACGGCCAAGGGTGGGCGGTCGTCGCTCGAGCACATGCGCGGTCGGTACAGGTTCTGGATGCGCTGAGGATGTTACACAATTTTCTCATTAACAACCAAATTGTAAATTGATGTAATGTAATATACTAGCAGTAGGTTATTTAGATTCATCATAGTTCCCTTCTCAATGTGGCACTTAGACAAAAGACCGGCTAAAGCTAAGGTTGGCCACATACACACGTTTCCCATATTCGGACATATCTGGCGCGGACTCGTCTGCGCTAGTCTCACGGAATTCCAAATCGAAATTACGCATTAGGAAATCGAATACGGAAAACGAATGTATGTGGCCAGCCTAAATCTATGATTTTTCATTTTTATGTACTTATAACATATACCTTTCAAATTATTTGAATTAATTAAAGTATTATACTACTACCAAACATTGCTACATTCTTACCAATTCTTCAGTACATTCACTAGGTCCGTAATCCTAGCAGCGTGAAACCAATGCACTAAGTCAATATTTACATACTTTCACCAAATAAAAAATAGGCAAATATCCTAATTCAAGTACCAAATTTCTCAATTGCTTGGGTAAAAAATATAATACATAACTCGGTGTTGAGTCTTTAATAAAGGCGCTATTTGGTTTTGGTGGTTGGTATTGTAAGAATGGTCGCACCTCGAGAACATCGGGCGGCCCCTTGCTCATGTAGCGCCACGTCTGCACAAAGGCGGCCACCGGGATGGTGAGCAGCGCGGCTTGCTGCAGCGCCACGGCCGTCTGGCGTGCCCACACGGGCCAGTAGCCGCCGGCCCGCCGCCACGAGTACAGTTGCCGCTGCTGGCCCGCGCGGAAGTCCAGCACGCACAGCGCGCACAGCAGCACGGGCAGCAGCACAGTCCACGCGAAGCCCAGCAGCGCCGCGGGGCTCGCGCGGGACACCAGTGCGCCGGCCACCGTGTCCGGCGCGTACGGCCGCCCGCGCACCGCGAACACGCCGCACGCCAGGCACACCTGCGCCGCGCTCTGCCACCACAGGCCCACCCACGCGTAGTCTACCAGGTGCACTCCGCGCACGCCCGCCTTGCATTACACAAGCGCCTTGTTTAATAAACATTCCTTACTTCAAAAAACCATAAAGGCAATTTAGCCTCACGTCAGTGCTGAAGAGCAGTCCCACGGCCAGGCCGAAGACACAACTGAGGAAGGTGATGGTGGTCTCCCAGACTCGCAGCGCGCGAGGGTTGATGGCCACGATGCCCGCGATCACGCAGTGCCAAATGGCCAGCTGTTGTGCCAGCCCAAGGGTGATCAGGATGAAATAGAATATCACCGCCCACGCGGGAGACAACTGAAACATGTCGATTACAAATAGGATTTCTTTTAGCGCGTTTAGCGTTGTTACATTGAAGTTATACTTTGAAGTAACAAATGTGTAGTTTTTACTGGTGTGTACCCTTTGAATAGAGAACTACATTCTAAAGTAACCTTAAAAGAAAGTTTAGCAATAGCAACTTACAATATTAGCCGGCAGCACAGCCAGCGTGGCGGGCACAATCTGTGTGGCCAACTGCAGAGGTTGCCAGCCGCTAAGAGTGCGCGCGGTGTTGCCAGTGCGCCAAACCGTCACTCCCACGAGGCTGCCGTAGTGGCTCATATACCGGACGGGTGTCGACATAGTGTTGCCGGGCACAGGCTCCGAAGTGGGCCACAGAAACTGTGACGACTTTACACTCTCTGAAATACAACGGAACAATTATTGGCAGACCAATCCGGCTCGAAGGACTGCTTTTTTGGGGCAGAGGACGACTTGTTGTTAAGAAGAAATTAAACCCAATAACGTAAGTGCTTACGTGAACCAGGAAAGTGTAAATAATGTAATACAATTATAATGTATATGTATTATGTATAATGTATTATGTGGGATAATTGGGTATCCCATAACACAAGCCTGTAAGTGTTTGCTTTTGGGGGGCATACAATTGGTGTGTTGAGTCTTGGCGATTAATTTCAAAGGGCCTGCAGAATAAGTCCGAGTGATGGAAAACTAAACTAAATAAATGTCTATTTCAAAGATTGTAAACGAAGTATGTTATTGTTTAATGTAACTCTCAATGACCCTCAGCGTGAGTATTTATGAGTGGCTGAATGAAAACAATGGTAAGGGTACAAACTTTTTTACGAACACTGAAAACAAGGCATACTGTCGTTCGTACTCACCATAACTTCCTGGCAAATAAATGTATCCGTAGTTCTTCAATATTTGCACACAAGTGTTGGCTAGGAACGAGGAAAGAAGCAAGACGGCAAACGTGAAGGCAATGATGCAAGCGCTCTCCTTTTGCAACATTCGACTGCTCCTGTTCTTTGCGTTCTTGTGCGAAGTTAACTGCATTATGCAAGGCCCTAACAAACCCCAGGTCAGAAACGTTTCTTGAGCCGCTGCGGACCAACTCTGCAACGAAATCATAACATTTCAAAATTTGTTTCATCTTTCACGATTTTTGCACATTCCTTTAACTAAACTATACTTAGTCCCTTCTAGATCATGGGCTGGATCATGGCTTACAAGTCTGAAATGTTACATACACTAAGTCGCATATATGTATTATGTGATTTAGTAGGTGTAGGTAAACCAAGGATAATGATGGTTACTACTACTTTTTTCATTAGTTGTTAAAAATAACAATAAATTTGTATTTTTATTCACTAATTATTATCTATATATATACATAAAAATAGACAAAAATGAATTATGTCTGGGATTACGATATGTCTGCTTAGGTTATTCCCCGAAACCATTTTGACAGTACTTTGACTGGTGGCGGACAAATTGTAAATTTTTGCAAGGACTTCTTATTTTTTTTAATATTAATGAAGGGTTGACACAAAATAATGTAAACTTACATTACTGTTGATGAAAAACTCAGTCCACACAGTCTCCGAGAATATATTCGTTACAGAGTCGTACGGTATTAAGGTCAATAGTTTCGTACACAATACGAGTATGCCGCAAATCGGTAGAAAAATCAGCATATACACAGCCTGGAATTTAATTATTTTTTAGTTCGTAAGGTCAGCTCTTTTTATATGTTAAGAATAGTTTTAGAAATATTAAATCTAACTTTTTAAATTTTGGAAAAAAAGTTAAAGAAATCAAATTAAGCAAATTAAAAGCTGCTGCTTCCAAAATCAATAAAAAATCATTTGTCATAGTCATTTCTTTATAAAGTTTTGGCGTCGAAGTTTTAATAGAATTTGCAAACGAATAAACGGGTAGCTTCTTGGCGTCAGTAACCACCCTCTTACAGAATACTGCAAAATATGTGGTGTTCTTTTCCGGTGCAGGAGATATTCTAACTGCTTTTTCCCCTTTTCTGATTCACATTTAAAAAAAAACAAAGTTTTCTATGTTATTCATTTTAAAATAAACTCACCTTGCCATAGGACCTGAGGCCTTTGCTGAGAGCGACAAACACGATCATCCAAACTACAGCCAAATTAAACGCGACTTGAAATTTGATTGTGCCGAAATAAAAGAAATTAGAGCCGAGATTCCTTTGCAAAACTTCCGTATGAAAGTATTGAGGTATAGTGTCTTGAATTTTATAACTGGCATTCTTTGCATCCGGATCTATTAATTAAAATATTATAGATTTAGTTCTGGAAGGTCACAGTTGCATTGAGCTTGTGACAGTAAACTAGTAGTTTAACAAATAAATAAATAGTGGCAGGACACATTGCCTTTCGCAGTTATAAACTGAGTATCCCGTCTGGTGGTAGTAACTATCCCCTTACAGAAGACCACCATGAAATAAAAGCTTATGTTTAGGTGAAGGAGTAAAAGGACCTTAACCGTTAGTGTAGGTAGAGAAACCATAACAAGTTACCCAGTGTGCTCAAGAATTACCAAGAAATTTATCAAGACTAACCATATAATATATGACCATTAGACCAATTTATAATATTAGGGAATGTTTTGACATGTAATAAATTTATTTTGTTTATATTTTATGTTTTATATATTTTAAGTATTGTAAATTATATTATGAGCAGGTCAGACATGTAAGTATTGTATAGCAGGTCAGACGTGGCGGTACACGCGGTTGCATACTCAAACCAATAGAGCTGGATCACATTAGCCCATGTTACTTGCAAATAAATTGATTTGAATTCATTTCCGGGTAACAAAACCTTACTCAAAATTAGAATTTTATCTTAGTATACATTTCAAACAAAGTGAAATACAGGAAGTGAAATATTCAAACATATTCAACAGAAAAACAAAGAAAAAAACGAAACTAAAACAATAATTATGACATTCAGAACATATTACGGAATGCAAAAAAAACACATTATAAAATAAAAACAAATGTATAGGTAGGTAGAAAAGTAACAGTGCTTTTGACGTTACCAACTCATAAATTCCCGTTAGGTATCTTACTTTATTCACCTAATATATGAGTCCCATGTAGGTATGTAGGTAGCGGTTTCACTTTTTAAATGAAGTAAAAACTCGCGTATAAGTCTTTACACAGATATGCTAATCGCCATGCCATGTCATAGTTCTAAAATTGGTTCACATAATTTGTGAAAAAAATAGTTACAAACCATCTTTCTAATGCAATTATGTTTTGTAATTCGTAACTATGTAATTATTTGCAACTCTGACTAGAATTGTAGCTTAAATCGTGACTATTCCCTTAAAGAACAAATAATCTAACGTAGGTGTCCTTAACTTTAAAGCTATTAAACTAGGCAAGTATTTACATAGCTTACTGTAATGATCCCCTTAATATACATTCGATTCCCGAAATATTTTTCGAGTCTATTTTTAATTGATTGAAATTTTGTACTGATATTCTTTCAGGATTTAAATACCTTTTTAATAGTGAAAATCGTTACGAAATGGTATTAAATTTTCGCACATATTTTATTTTTATTTATCTGATTATTACGATTTTTTTAACATGAAATTAGACAATTTTGAAACTTGTAAACAAAACATTCCTCTATTATAGGTATTATCAATTAAGAATTTAAAAAAGTCTAAATTACTGTGAAAACCGTCAATCCATCCGTAATAAGAATCCCTTTCATGGTTTAAAATAAGTAAGTTGACACACTGAAAAACGCAGTGATAAGACTTCGTTTTAATATAGTTTAGATATATATTTTTTTACATTTTCTTACAATCCGAAAGTGGGGCATTCAGTGCGATGTAAATTACATGTGTAATTAAAATTCACTGTGTAATAATACACAACTGAAACGAGCAAAAAATGTAAATTAGGAAATGGGCATCGTAATAATACGGAATGAAATCAGAGCATCTTTCGTTAATTTCCTTGTTATGTTCGATTGAGCGCGAAAAAGTAATTGACTTAAATTGACTATCGTGGCCTTGATTGACGATTGATTCGTGTGATTCGCTTAATCATTTGCGTATAAAATTAAATTACTTTAAAAACAACCAATGTAACATTATGTAAGCGTTGCCATTTCATTATCTGTGGCGTAGATTGTTATAGGTGATGGAGACATCTACTATCAAATGGAGCGTCAACCTGTCTGTCGAACTTAACATTAAAAAAAAATAGTTTAAAATGACAATGCCTAAACATGAAATATTTTTAATACTCACCTAAGAAACTGCTTTCGTGTATATCTGCCCATTTGTATATATCATCGGAATTAATAAACGAATCTCTGAAGTAGACAAAAATCCAAGAAAGGCCAACAATACTGTACATTCCAATAACGGCCTGCGTCAGAAGCAATGTAACACCGACACCTTGAAATATTGGCGATATCCTCCACATATCTATCGGTCCTGATTGCAATACTTGACCCAGACACAAATGCAGTGTAAATAATGGTATACCAATCAAAAATGACAATATGAAAAATTGTACTATGAAGCTCGCTGAAAAAAAAATCAAATTAAACAATTACTTAAGTAGTTGCAAGGCACACTGAGTTTTGCAGTCATTTGGGCAACCTGTCTGGTGGCAGTCACCACCACCTGTCTGGTGGCAGTCACTTACAGAAAACAAAAGGAAATAACAGCAAGTGTGCTGTTGTGTTTTGGTGAGTGAGTAAAAAAGTTGACAGAGCCCATTTCTCTCTTCCTTCCGAATGCCATGAACCTTGAAAACCCTAAAAAGCCTAGTTTAATTTTGATTGAATCTACTTCATTGACAAGACCTGTATTGCAAAATGTTCTCCATACAATGCAGATCAAATATTTCATAGAAGCAATTTGTATTAAAAGATTCTAATAAAATAGGTTGTTAATACATCCTTTCAAATTGTAAGGTCAACATACAATAAATCAACTAAAATTACGTATGTAGGTAATAGTTATCCAAGGTTATATATAAATGAAAACCTCACGAAATTGGGAAGAGCTTAAATTCTCATTGTGACGTTTTTATAATGGGGCCCATTAGTCCTCTTTCTTTTTCCTATTGAGTACATAATTGCCAATTGTCTCTTCCTAGTTCTTATCCTGATATGGTTGGCAGCCCACTTGCAGCACACGTGGCGTTGTTTGTCAATTGGCGATGGTGACCATCAAGTGGACCATCAGCTTGTCTATCGATCTTAACATGAAAAAAACATAATTTGAGTTTAATTTCTCTGTATTTTTAAACTTCATCATAAAAACTTACCACCAAAATGAACACTAAATACGGCGAATCTTGAAATATTAAATATTCCCACAGTACAACTGAGACATGCTAACATTGCACTCATTCTATGAGGCCACACTCCGAATGGTGGTTCTTCAGTCTCTTCATTTCTATAAAACAAATATGCTTAACTCAATACCATATTAGCATTAAATTTAATTCAATTATAATCAGTAGGAAATTATACATTTGTACCTCTCTTCTGTGGCACTTGGCATAGTTTGGTTAATAGGTGGGACACCCATTAATGACTCGCTAGACGAACTGGACATGCTAGTACTACGGGCTGTGCTCCGAGCTGTATTACGACCTGTCCAGTCACCAGCGGTTACATCACTCTCACCGGGCGATGGTAATGACAGTGTCCGATTCATCAGTAAAGCTCTTCGGCCAACTATAAGAGGCCCAGATGACCCGTCGCTACTAAGATTTGCGGCAGTCACTTGTAACTGTATTGGAGCGCTCGTCGGTCTCATATTCACGTGGTCAAGGAACAGTATTACTGGCAAAGTCAACTGTTCACATGGAGATTCCTGAGCTGAAATTGCCGGTAAAACTATTGGATCTAATCTTCTCATTGAGTTGCGTAAGTTTTCGTTTGTTGTACTCATTCTGTCTAAGTTTGGGACTATACTCTGTCTTTGACTTTCAGACAATTCTGAAAAGCTCTTCGAGCGGCCAAAGGTGGAATGAAACCTCTCCTGGTTAGTGTGACCCTGTTCCAGATCAATCTCCGAGAGTGGTGGTGCTGAAGGTGTAAAAGCACATAAAACTACTTGACCATTGTCATCCATTGAACTTAGTGGCTCATCCTGATTTTGTTGATCAATTGGTAGATTAATACACCCCTTTAGTTTACAGATAAGATCATCATCGTCACTATCAAACTGTGTGGTGTCATCAAGACAGGCCAATAAGGATTTATCCAATACTTCATCAAGATCATTAAGTATGTCCATAAATTGACATAAAGCCGTCGCTTCATCTTCATTTGTGATGTTAGATGTTTGTGCTGTGATATTTGTATCCGATTTGTAGCATTCAGCAATTGTTTTCTGAAGATCCTCTCTCAGATCATCTTCGTCATCAGTGGTCTTGTCACTTTCACTCAGCTGTTCGTTACTATCAGAGCAGGAGGTGTCACTATCTGCACTGCTACCGGGTATGTTGTCCGTTTGTTCATATCGCCCACTTTGTAGGTTTACCACTTCCATCTTTATTGCGTGACCTAAATCATAATCAGTTTTATTTCGTTTCAACCCTGCAACAAAAAACAAAAACAGTAATTTAATTCTTAAAACACTTACTTATTGTACTTATGAAAAAACTCACAATTTCTTAAAGTGAAACATTTCCACAGCTTATACATGGCGTAACAGATGACAAAATCCAGTGCAAACACAATATTTACATGTGAATTAACATGCTAATATGACTAATTAGTTGAACTTCATACATAATAACAATACTGCTAAGTGTTCACTTCAGTACGATAAATAAGTGACACAACAAATAGCTATTTAATATTATATAGTAAATTACTTTACTATAATGTAATATAGTAACTACACCTAAATCAAATTTCTAACTATTCTCTTATCTGTTTTACTAAGATAAGGTATTAACATCAGATAACAATGGTGTAAGGTAGAAGTAAATGTATACTAAAAATCCAAATTAAATCTGTCAAGCTAATATGAGATAAATAGTTCTGTAAAGCCATTATCACCAGCTATTATTACGAAAAATACAATTACTATTCGTAAATAAATAAAATTACCCAAAAAATTACATGGACAATGCGAAATTGCGAAAAATCTAAAAGCTCGAGCTGAACTGAACTGAACTGAGCTGAAGTAATTTTTTATGTTTATTTAACTGTGCCGTATGTTATAAAAATGTTTAAATGACACTAAAATTAATTTATTATCCCACTAACCTGGTTTCCAAATTATGTGAACAAAAAAAGCAAATCAAATTTTTAACATTTCATTCTTCACGTAAAAACTAATAAACAATATATACTAGATATTTAATAGTCATTATTTATAAAAGAAAACTATGTAGTATGCAGCAAGTATGCAGTAACAGCAGGCAAAAACTTAAATACACTTAAATAAAACCAGTGCAATGAGCAGAAAATTATAACAGGCAGTACCACAGACCACAGAACAGAATATATACATTTACGCATAGATCTACAAGAATAATGACAAATTGACAAGTAACATCCTAACAGGCTAACTTGGTTATATAAGCGAAATAGTGACTTCTATTTCTATTCTAAAGGACATTCTTTAAAGGAAAATATGACTTTATAAATGAAGCATTTTTAACTCAATTTATAGGTGTATAAAATTTTGGGAATAACCTCAGAGTAGTTCTCATCTATTAAACTCTCAGATATTTTTTGATAAAGTAAACATTTGTAAGACATCTTAAATGGCATCCATACTTAATTAGTTTGAGTATTACGTAGGTATGTACATATTTTGTATGTATGTATTTTTTTGTATTATTTTGTCGTACGATCTTGTATGTATTATTTTATTATATATTTGTAGGTAAGTAATACTTACTTAAATGGCTTCATTTGTTATGGTATTTATAATAACATATTCCTTATTTATAAGTATCTATTATGTAGGTACGTAACATAATCATGTAGGTAAGTATTTATAAATCTCATATTTTGTAAAACTAGAATAAAATAATGATTTCAAAGTAAAGAAAAATTTATATGTTAGCGATATTATCTTCAGACGTAAGCAATATTTAACAGTAAGCAACCCTGGCAACACGCCTGGACGACAGCGGGGCGTAACGACGTGAAGGGGGAAGTAGGTATATAAATGGCGGCGTTTGGGACGGTCACGTCCGGTGACGGTTCCAAAGTCCCCTCAGGACTGAACCGTACCCATCTCGAGATGGAGTTTTAGTGCGCTAAGAATCCCACATAACCTTATGCCATTTGCGTTGCATGCAGCATTTGTCATAAGGTACTTTTCTTCACTCGTAAAAAAAAGTCAAAGAAGATTCCGTTCTACTGTTTATTCCGTGTTATTATTTATTCATATGGTCATAGATAGATATTTACTTAACCGTAAGTATTTAACTTCACTGAGTATATTACATACAATTCAAAAGTTTTATTTTAAATATTGATCCATCATTGGTTAGTAGATAATACAAACAATACTTACATATTATTATAACGGAAGAAATCATGTTATTACATAATATTCGAGTACAACGTGGTACAGCACTATCTTCAAGGTTGAGGAGGTGTGAAGCGGGAGGCGCGGAAACGCGTCCTGCGTGGACCCGCCCCCGCGCCTCCCGCAACCTCCTTTCTCGCCATGAGTAATTTTGTTAAAATCCGTGTTTTCTAATGAAAATATTACTTACCGATGAAAAGAAATATCATTGTTCTTTTTATTTTGCTTCAGTGAATCGTTCTTACAGCTTGCTACTGCATATTCACCATTATAACATTAAATTTAAATAAATATCGGTGGGAGAAACAATCAGCGCGCGTGACATTTGTGACTAATAGCGTCGCCATTGCAATGTCGATACTGTTCAAACCCGTGCTTACAGTTCATACTCGCTAACTAGCACTCTATAGCTTGCTAGCTTATATAAACTCTATGTGGCATACTGATAATATCTTGACTTAATAACGTAATTTTATACAGTTTGTGCAATTTTGTATTGGACGTTCTACAAAAAAGAAATAACCCAAAATGGTGCTTTGCTTGATTTGTGCCACAGGGCTACATATTCCACAGATTACTAATTCTGTGCTGCTAATAATGTTGTGTACTCTGTGTTCATATTTTTCAATACTTTTTATTTGGACGCTCAAATTTTTTAATAGTCACAGACTATACATTGATGTGTTAATAGTTTTTAAAAAGTTGGAGACTTAGAAGCTTAGCCAATTTCAATAGCTTTTCTGTTTGGAAATAATCAGTAAAAAAGCCCGAACAAACATCTATTCTGAATTAGTGTGGAATAATAAACCAGATTTCAGTAGAGTCTTGAAGATAAGATTTTTTTTATAATCTGCATTTCAATTCATGTAACAGATCTTTGCTTGATTGGGAACTTCGGGGTCAAAGTTTTCGTTTTAAAATACTTGTTCTTTACTATTGAAATGGAATTTTCAACTCTATTGTAATGGAAAAAGGTTTCTTTTAAATGTTAAAATCAGGATGTATATATAGATGTGTCTAGATAAGTTTATGTAAATGTTGTTTTTATAATTATCTGATAAGAGTTATATTCTTCATTTTACAATTCATAGTTAGTGCCTTTAGAAATTACAAATAAAATAAAAATCATGACTTTCTTCAAAGCAAGCAGAATAATTACCATGAAAATGCAACCAACAAAGGTTCGTATACAAAATAAATTTCACTTTACTTTTTCTTCAGTCGTGTTATGACTTTTGACTACTTTGGGTGTACGTCTTGGAGGAGTCAATATAGAAATATTTAACGGGTTTCTAAGGAGTTTTTCTGTTAGAACTATATTGTCTTATAGTATTATTTTTATAACACCAAGATATTTAATTGTTTTTATAGTTTTTGAAAACGATGGCGGCGTATTCCACGAAAGTATCCCTAAACGAAGTGGTGATAGCATCAGCTGTACGAACACCAATAGGCTCCTTCAGAGGGAGCCTGGCAAGTTTATCAGCTTCAGAACTTGGCGCCGTCGCGGTAAAAGCGGCGATAGAAAGAGCCGGCATTCCCAAAGAAGAAGTTAAAGAGGTTAATTGATTTTACGAACTTTCACTACTAGTTAACCGTTATTAAAACAGTTAAGTACTTCAAAGAAATGCATACAAACCAACCGTAAATTCACTATTTACTGTCATTTGTAATCTATTTTCTTATATAATATGAATAATCACATTGATACCTACATTAGATAAGATCTCCACTATCCAATAATAGTGGATATAATCATTACTTAAAATGTTTCTTTTTTACAGATTAGCACCAGTGATAATTTATAAGTAATATAATCTGTAAATAAGAAATAAAACTTTTTTTTGTTAACTTTTTCTTTATGTTTGATTCACATGTATATAATTATATTAATAATCATTTCCTAAAATATTCTTACATACTTAATTAGCACAGTGATAGTTATAATTTCTAAATAAGAATTAAAACTATTTTTTCGATTTTTTTTGTTTATGTATTGATTTACATTAATATGTGAATTGTATGTGCATTTATTGTTCACAGGTATACATTGGCAATGTATGCAGTGCTAATATGGGACAAGCTCCGGCGAGACAAGCGGTTATTTTTGCCGGTCTTCCCAAATGCACAATATGCACAACAGTGAATAAAGTATGCTCCTCAGGCATGAAATCCATAATGTTGGCAGCACAAGGACTCCAAACTGGAGCTCAAGATGTGATTCTTGCAGGGGGAATGGAATCCATGTCGAATGTACCTTTTTACTTAAAAAGGGGTGATACAACGTATGGCGGCATGCAACTAGTGGACGGAATCGTATTCGATGGTTTAACAGATGTCTATAATAAATTTCACATGGGCAATTGTGCAGAAAACACAGCAAAAAAATTAGATATCAGCAGACAGCAACAAGACGATTATGCAATTTCAAGTTACAAGCGAAGTGCTACTGCGTATGAATCAAAAATATTCGCTGATGAATTAGTATCGGTACCTGTACCGCAAAAAAGGGGTGCACCACCCGTTATATTTGCTGAAGACGAGGAATATAAAAGGGTTAACTTTGAGAAGTTTAATAAACTAGCAACAGTGTTCCAGAAAGATAACGGTACTGTTACAGCTGGAAACGCCTCAACCTTGAACGATGGCGCGGCTGCATTAGTTTTGATGACATCTGAAGCAGCAAAGAGGCTTAATGTTAAACCTTTAGCCCGAGTGGTTGGCTTTGCTGATGGAGAATGTGATCCCATAGATTTTCCAGTTGCACCCGCTGTTGCTATTCCCAAGTTATTAGAAAGAACAGGTGTTTTAAAGGAAGATGTGGCCTTATGGGAGATAAATGAAGCGTTTAGTGTGGTCGCCGTTGCAAATAAAAAACTTCTCGGTTTGGACCCCTCTAAAGTAAATGTCCATGGTGGGGCAGTAAGTCTTGGACATCCCATAGGTATGTCAGGGGCTAGAATCGTGGTTCATCTTTGTCACGCCCTAAAGAAGGGAGAGAAGGGTGTTGCATCTATTTGCAATGGTGGTGGTGGCGCATCATCTATTATGATAGAAAAATTGTAAGTTTACTTTTGACATTTTAAACATAGATTAATAACATGTAGATGCAGTCTTTTTCAGAGAATTGCTAAAAACGTCTGATCGCGAATTTATATAATAATATAATTTATCTAATGCCAAGTTTCATATAAAATTTTGGTATTGTATTCACATCACTCGATCAAACTTTGCATCTAAATGTTATTAATCTAAGTAATTTGAATTTCACCTCTTGTGTGACATGACTGTGCCTTTTAATATTCCAATTATTATTTGCAATATTAATAGCTATAATGTTGTTTTCTATGCATGTTGATTAAAGCATATTATAATTATGTTAGATTTAAGAATAGTTAACCAATATTGTATACAATATTAAAGAATTTCTGTAAATAGGTTTTTATGAGATGTTTTGTTAAAGGTGTTATGTGTATTTATGGCAAATTTTCTATGAAAGTAAATAATGTTGAAATAAACAGTTTTAACAGACTAAATTTTTTTCTTTATTTAAGAACAGTTTTGCTACTGAATGAGTATATTGTTATGTAAATTTAAATATCTTTACAGATCACACACAATAGATGGGCCACCCATTTTGACCTTCTACACAAAAGATCCCTGTCCTCTATGCGACATAGTGATGGAAGATTTAGAACAATTTAAAAACAGATTAATAATTCATAAGGTTGATATAACTGAACAACAACACGTGAGGTGGTTACGACTTTATAGACACGATATACCGGTTTTGTTTCTTAATGGACAATTTTTGTGTATGCATAGATTGGACAAATCTCTACTTGAAAAAAGATTACAGTTAATAGAAGAAAGTAATTAGCATATTAAGCTTGTATTAATGTAGTATCACATATTACCTAAGTCTATTTAAGGCGTTTCCCCGACCGAATGACCTTGAGCGTTTCGCTTCCTCACTCTCGTAAGGTGTAGCTAGCGACACACTGCCTCCCGCTACACCTTACGGGCGCGTGAGGAGAAAGGCTGGCCGAAATTTGATAAAAAATATGAAAAAAATATCAAAAAACGGTTAATTGATACATTTTTTTCGGCCAATTTATAGTTTTTTTTCTTGTCTATCGATTGGTGAAGGCCATAAATTTTAATAACTTATACTTATGAAGGAGATGCATGTAATCTATTATTTCAGGCGAATTTTCAAAGCCAGATATCGTTATTATAAATTCCAATAAACACAAATTTTAAAAGAGGAATTTTAAGATGAAACTGCAAAGATTTTAACACATATTTTTTAATTATTTTTATATGTTATAATTAATGAGTAGAAAGCCGCTAAAAGCACGAAAATATCATTTATTTTCAACTTTTGGTGTGGGACCTTAAGTAGTACCTACTTAATTTTTTACGACTTGAAATAGGATCATGTATAACTAAGTATTTTTTATTATCATGTTTAGATCTTCGGATAGACTGACGGCCACTTGATGGCAAGTGGCTACCGTCGTCTGGTCATCAATGACCCCATAATTTAACCCTTTAACCGCTTGGTTTTGTAGTTGTCGTGCCCCTAGCGCTTGACTCGATTTTTTTTAATAGATAGCAACGCAATGATTTAAATTTAAAAATAAACATCATACAAGTAGAGCAATTTGTTGTACGTATATAACGACTCTGGCGAAATGGATACTAAAGGTGCTAAAGGCTAAAGGATAAAAAATTAAACAATAATAAACAGAATGTGACCGAGTTTAATTGAGAAGCTCTATAGAAGCTTCTCATTAGTCAGCAGAGTAGGTACCTACAACGCGGGCATTATCTGACTTCAGTGATGGTTTGGTGGGGTGTTAGGTATCAAGGAGTGACTGGGCCATATTTTTGTGAAAAAGGTGTCAAAACATCGGCATCGCAGGTGTATCAAGATAGATTCTTCAGAAGGTGGTTAAGCCTTTTCAAGAATCGTTTAAGGCCAATGGAGATTATTTTGAATGAGCTTCGTATTTTTCAAATTCTATTATATTAATGTATAAACGCATACAGTAATAAATGTTTTATAGAATAGAAAAAAAATCTTAATTTTCCTTGATACAATATTTATGGAAAGACTATGCCATATGAGTGCAGTCCAGCCAGTCGTCTATCCAAATTCCATGGTAGTCTTGTCAAGAAGTGTGATCTGCGTAAAAATAAATATGAGCGAAAGCTCATTCGCCGCGGAATGCAATTCTGAGAAAGGCGTTTTCAGGATTTTTTCTGCCAATAAAAATTGCAATTGTTATCAACAGAAAACAAAAAAAAGGCCATTTAGATTTTGGACGATAACTATAAATGATAGCGAAAAATCGCAAAAAAGATTCTGAAAGAGGAGGAAATTTCCGATAAAAAACTCCCGACTCCCGGATGTCTAATATTTATAATTTTAATTGCTGAAAGTAGGGCTGCGCGCGGCCGTTTCGGCATGAGTTGAGTACACCGCCACGAAACCGAGTGCCACATCTAAAATATTTGTTTCGGAAATATTTGTTTTAAAAATTTGAAAAAAAAAAATACTGTGTCATCTGAGGGTCTAGTGCGAGTTTTACAAATGACAGCAAATTACTTCACCATGGAGTCAATCGAAAAAACTTTATAAGCCGAGAGCATCGAGTAAATGCGAGTGCGAGTTCCAATCGAGTATGACTTTCGATTGCCGTTTCGTCACAGACAACAGTGAACAACAGTCGATAATTTTTATCTATAATTTGGTAGCTCTGTAAAGTCCAACAATAAACCGGCCAAATTGAGGGCGTAGTTAACAGTCGCTTTTTCACTGGCTAGAGTTGCCTATCACATTTAAGCGGATAGAAAGAAGAAGTCTCGTTAAAAAAATTTAAATACAAAATTTTTTTTCTTTATTTTGTTGCATGTGGTTGTTTTTGTATTTTTTAGTAGTCTTAGAAAAAAATATAATGAAACTGAAATTGTTTATAACAAATTGTTAATAAACATTTAAATTATTAAGTGAAAAGAAGCCATGGTCAAAGACATTAATTAATGTCTTCGGGGTATGTCCACCCAATCCATGTGTAATAGTATTCTGTGGTCCACAAACAAAGACAACAAAATAAGAAGAACAGCTTATTACAGCAGCAGCAGACAGAGACAGAGATGTTAAATAATATAAATAAGATACATTCTCCCTCTACGATAAATACCCGTGGTCCGTGGACGTAAGTGTGTACCTGCATTGATATTTTCGAAAAATATTAAATTATGCCAATGCTTTATTATTCATATTAGTGACAGGGTACCACACTCCATGAAAAATTATTAATGTCTATTTTTCATTTATATTTTGTGAAATATATCGTTAGATAAATAAATACAGAATGGAAGATTCTGCTATACAAACACTCGAGGCAGCTGCTCAGATGTTGATGGTATGTAATAATTTTTTATTTATTTAATCTTCACTCGATTTTCTTCAACTTGTATCTTCATTCAAGTTTCTTATTTGCGACGAAGAATGAAACCATCACGGTAAAGAATCAAAACGACCAATAATGCTTTTTCTTTCATTTTAGGCACCACCAAATTTAGTAAATTCGGAACAGCGGCACCAAGCTGAAAGTGTCTTTTTAGAATTTCGTAACACAAAGAATCCATATCAATTGTGTAGAGAGATTCTTGAAAATTCAAGTTCAAGTTATGTGCTCTTTGAAGCGGCTGGTCTTATAAAAACAGCTCTCATTAGAGAATGGAACTTGTTATCCGAAAACGATATATCGTCTTTGCGAGAGTATTTACTTAATTACTTAATGAGGAAAGAGACTACACCTTTTCTGAAAGAAAAACTTCTACAGGTAAATTAATTAAACCTAAATGAGTATGTGATATATGCAATGCACTTTTCATCATAAATAAATTCAATATTAATAATTTGTTTTATTTCAGACTATAGCTATTATTATAAAAAGAAGCAGTATAGATGACGCCGGCAGAGAATGTAAAATATTTATAGGAGCATTAGAGAAAATTATTCTCAGTTCACCAATTAATGAACAAAAATTAGCATGCTCATTAATTTTAGCGATTATGCAAGAGTATGCTATAACTGTTAAATCTGCTGACGTTGGATTAGTATGGGAAATACACTTTCGACTGAAAAAGAACTTCGAGGCTGTAGAATTAAAAAGAATATTTAGGTTTACTGTAGGTGTTTTGGAGCAAATTGTTAGATCAGGGCACCGTCCGGAGGGTGATCAAGCGTTGTTGACTAAACAGCTTCTCACTATAGTTGAAATGGTGCTATGTTGGGGGCAGGTTTCTCCATTGCTGCCGAAAAGATTGATCGGTGCTTTCGAAGCCATATACGAAAGTGACACAGCTCCGGCTTTACGTTTAACCGTCAGTTGGCGGGACACAATATTGCAACCGGAGTTGATTGCTGTATTTTTTGAAATCCACATGTATGTGAGGTCAAATCCTGACCTAGCTAGTCCATCGTTAACATGTTTAGTACAAATGGCTAGCTTAAGTGGAGTTGTGGTTTCTGCTAGTAATCTCAAACAACAGTATTTAGAGAATTATGTGAATGGTTTTTTGAATATGATGGCCAATATTCAGCCCATGGAGCGAGAAATGTTGGGCATATCTGATATTTATAGAAGACTGACACAGTTCTTCCCGCCGGCTATGATTGCTGCAACACCCATAGCTTTCCTACAAACCTTGACAACTCTGACTTGTCATTGCATCAGAGGGTCTGTCATAGAAGAGGCGGTAAGTATTTTATCAGCATATTTAACTTAATATAACTAATTAGCTATTTTTATCCAATGTTATCATCATAAATATATAAAATCCAATGTTATGATAATTCTGTGCATCAAACTCCTTTGTGGCATATAGGCAATCTTTTGTATGGAAGAATCTTAAAATTGTTACTGGATTGTAAGGACTATGGAACTGAAAGCCAGTTTTCCATATTTATCTATTGGTTTAGCAATATTCTATAATTATGTGAATAAAGTAATTAATATATATCATATATACTAACCTCAAAAGTGTAATCATTAGCTTTTTGAAAGAAAAATTTCACTCAATTATAGCTAGAATGATATGACTTGAATTTAAAATGAGTGGAACATTTAGTAGAAATTTACTAATACATACCACAAGATAATTTATTAGACAAGGAATAAAACTTAGTATTTAACATTTCGCCATAAAATGGTACAATAGTTTGACTATGGGATCAAACAATTTCACATAATATTAAATTATAATACAAGAAATCTAAGGAATCTAAATTCTGATGTATGTAATATTAGGGGTTAAAGTATGAAATTGCCGATTTGTACTGAAAAATAAAAATTCGTTTTTTTTTTAATTTAACATATTTATTTAATCAAAATAATTACCATTATTATCTATACATTGCTGCCATCTAATAGGAAGCTCATTTATGCCTTTGCCATAGAACTCTGGTGATCTAGATTCGACAAACTGTGTGAAAGCATTTTGCACTGCCTCCTGAGAAGAAAACTTTTTATCACGCAGAAAATTGTCCAAATCACGAAAAAAATGGTAGTCCGTTGGAGCAAGGTCTGGCGAATACGGAGGGTGACGAATGGTTTCTAATTGCAGTTCCTGTAGAGTCTGCAGATCAGTCAAATCATGAGGCACCCATTTTTCATATTTTTTTATTTTATTGATTTGACGCAAATGAGTCAATATTGTTGGTAAGGTAACGTTAAACCATGCCGCTAATTCCTGGGTAGTTTGGCTCGGATCGGCTTCCACCATCTCTTTCAAATCATTATTATTCACCTGTGTGGGCGGTCTTCCACGTGGTTCGTTCTTCAAATCGAAGTTTCCATCACGAAAGCGTTTAAACCAAAATCGCACAGTGCGTTCATTAGCAGTCCCCTCTCCAAACGCAACATTAATATTGCGAGCTGTTTCTGCCGCGTTAGTTCCGCGTCGGAACTCGTATTCAAAAATCACACGAATTTTCGAAGTATCCATCTTTATTGTCTAAGCTGAATAAAAAAAACAACTGAAAGTTGATAATCGAATGTTGCACATTTTTTAAAAGAAGAACTACATAGGTACCGTATGAAAAAAGTTTCACTCAAAAATCTCAAACCATGAAGGTTCTATGTCAATTCGAAGTACCTATTACAATAAAACGGCAATTTCATACTTTAACCCCTATTATTTTATTAATTTCTTTTGTTAACGCAGATTTCTTTATCTCTTATTGATGTATCAAACATTAACAAAATGTGATGTATCACATATTAGCAAATGTTACTTCCAAATGGGGGTTGTGGCAATTAGGGCTCCTTCCACTTGGATCCACAGCTTGGCTCCACATGTGGATCCGCGGAAACTTTTATCTCCTCTTAAATCTACCATTGAGGGGATTCAAGAATACACATAATTTTATATGCCACTTTGATCCACAAACGAGGGGATCCAAAATACTAATATTTTTCTATGCCACTTGAATCCACAAGTGGATCCAAGTGGAAGGAAGCTCGGTTTCACGATGATCGGTTGAGTAGTTAAGACGTAAAAAGGTAACAGACAGACAAAGTACTTTCACAAATTTGTTTGTTTCTAGTTTAAAAATAACTAGGTACATGTTAAGTTAATAGAGTTGGTAAAAGTATATGCCTATCTTTTTATTTCATTTCTCCTTGACTATCCCAAAGCATATTTGACTAATAGCTCATTTGACGAATCAAGTAATTGACCAATTTAGGTTTTGACCAATCTCTAATTTGACAAATCAAGGATTTGACAAGTGTCTGCGTAGGATCTTCTTTTAAGATCACTGTAGGTCTTTTAAGGTACACAGTAGTGTATTAAAGTAGGTTCATATTATTTAAACAACAGATTTAATTAATTATTTATTGTGTCAAAAAAGGTAATAAAACAAAATGAAAAGTATTTTAGCCTAAAGTGACACTTACAAAGAACAAAAATATTTCAGTCATACGTAATATCGACAGATCCACCTGGTGGATAGAAGAGGAAAAAGAAGTATCCATGGATCCACACATGGATTTAAGAGGAGATAAAGTTATCCATGGATCCACACGTGGATTTAAGAGGAGATAAAGGTATCCGCGGATCCACATGTGGAGCCAAGCTGTGGATCCAAGTGGGAGGAGCTGCAATTAGCACTTGTTTTTTTTTTATCAGTTGACACTTATAATTTCATTGGTGAAATAATAGTTCAGAATAAAATATTGATTTTTATTTATTCTAAAATGTTGATTTTTATTTTCAAGGCAAACGATGACACAGTGTGGATGGAATCTTTGAATAAGTTACTTCACACTTGGTGTTCCTTAGTCCACGAGACTGAAGGGTATACAAATGAAACTTTGATGAATCCATGCATTGAAATTTTCAATACATATCTTCAAGCTAGACTGGCCCCACCTGATGGTACAAGGTATGATTTTATTTTGTCAAATTCCATACATATTTATTGATGTGGCAATCTTAATTAACAAATGTTGTAGTTACAATAGTATAGACTTACTTTTATATGAAGTTTTTTTATAAACTTTATGTTAAGGTAATTAAACAGACTGACTGTCTACTTGATGGTAGGTGGCTATATTTACCTATCACAACACAAGCAAGTTTACTGCTGACCATACTTGGATGAGTAGTTAAGGGTGCTTGCCTTAACGCTGTGTCTCAAGGGTCCCAGGTTCGATTCCCAGCAGTGTTATCTTTGAAAATGAAAGTTGGGTCTGTGGCGTTGCTTGTGTTATAGTCAACGGTAACCACCTACCATCAAGTAGTTCGTCCGTCAGCTTTCTGTAGAGATTAACATTTAAAAAAATATCAGTTTTTCACAGATGTCTGTGGTGATTTTTTTTTGTAGGGGTTTGGAAAGCAGTGACGGATGCGGTGATGATATTAAGGACGATATGGAAGAGGATGAACGCAAACTGCACAGTAACGTGTTGTTGACGATCGGCGCGTGCGCAAGGAAAGCGCCGGCGCATTGCTGTCACGTGCTCTTCACCTTATTGCGGGATAGGAGTAAAAGGTGGAGTATTTTATATTATCACCCGTTCTATTTCTACTCATCATCATCATTATCAGGTAGTCTGTCCACCTTGTGGATGGAAAACAGAAGAGGATATTAATTTTGATTTTAGTCAATATTTTCTGTCTCAAATTATTGGTTTTTACAGATACGAGTTATAAAAAAGTTAGCTATCTAAACATCTGATGATATAGGTAACTAAAAAAATCTTAAATTAACACAGGTTCTATTGTTTCTAGATGTTATCAGTGTTTCTGGAATAAACATGTGGGAATTAATCTATTGTCTCATACTATAAAGGTTTCTAAAACTCTATATTTTGGGCAACATTATTTGTAAAGTCACTAGTACTGGTGATAAATGTCTGGTTGAAACCAAGCTCCAGAGTCGGATTTATCCGACAATTATTTTCGTGTTATTTCGCCAGAGCCGTATATATACGACAAATTCCTCTACTTGTATAATGATTTTTTCAAGTCAAGCTTGGTTTTGTAAGAGGCATAACAACTCTTACAAAACCAAGCGGTTAAAGGGTTAAGAACAGAGTGGATAGGTTATTAATAGGCAAGCGAATTCCATCTTTGATCAATAATATGTTCAGCTATAACATTGATACTTAATAGTAATAGTTTCTTTATTGTTTTATTTCTTTTGAATTTAAATTTATTTCAGATTGGAAGAACATTTACAACTACTTCACATGAGAAAGTTGCCGGTGAGCGGTGGAGGACAACTTGTGAATTTGTTTGAAGATTTACACTGGATTCTGATGATAACAGGTAAGTAATTTATTGTGATACATTTTATACAACCCTAACATAAATAAAATAAAAAGAGCCTGTATTGTTGAATTTACAAAAAGTATATATATAACACCAACAACTACAACTTTGCCAATGTCAACATACAATCATAATATTTATTATAAAAGCGAAAATTTGTATGTTTATTACTCAACACAAACATATTCGCACTCGCGCCGAACAACTAAAGTGGCTCTTTTATTTTCGTTTGTACCTCTTTAATTGCATAATTATATTTATATATTTTTTTATAATTTCAGGCCATTTCTTGGCAATAGATTGTACTGAAGGCGAAACGGTGATGATGCCACCAGAAATAGTGCGTTACAGTTTGGTAGAGAACGCAAATGTGGACGTGTCCTTACGGTATTTGGTCGGAGAAATCACAGACGCGACTTACGTTGACCCCGTACTCAAGTAAGTCTCGGCAGTTATGGAATGATGCCATATTCAATTTTATATCTCATGTATTCGAAAGTCCCCTCTATTCCCTTCTATATTTTGAGTATTTTTCGCTTGTCTGTCTGCAAAAAAAGATGGTGTTTAATCATATGTATAAAAATCATAAATATATTTACTAACTAGCATTGCAACGGATGGTATAATATCTTATGTGATTTTTTTTTTGTGTGGCTTTCTAAAATAATTTAAATAAGCTTATTGTTAAATTCAAAACATGATTTGCCTTTATAGCGAATTAGAAAAGCAAATTGTGCTCTGTTCAACCTTTTTAAAGCAGTACAGTACATAACTTCCTTAGAATTCAATTATGAAAATATGATCATATCGTGTTATCTGTGTTATTATAATTTATCTTCAGGTCAGGTTCTATTGTGATGTGATTCCTGTCGCTACTTTTTTTAGAGTTTGTAAGAGTAATTGTATATTATTAAATTATGTTATCACTATGTGCCTCTGGTTCTTCGCTAACTTCTTCTAAACCAACCAACGGATACGGTTTTCACTAATGGAAAGAGTGATAAACGAAGAAGATGTTTAAAATCTTTTCTAGAGAATCTTCCTCTGCAACAGTATGTACTTTTTTCTGGATGATGTATGTCCCTGACAACGTATATGCAAAACTTCATGATGATCGGTCGAGTGGTTATAAACAAACTCACTTTCGAATTTATAATATTAGGTCTATTTATTACCACCTAGGTTCCAAGTAGTAAGTCATCAAATCGCCTGGTTTTTTTTTTTGAGATTTTATGATTATTATTTCCAGATTAATAGCTGAGATTCTACGTATTAGTGCGTGGGAATGTGAAGCTTTGGAGGCGGGTCTTGAGAATATGTTCAGTCCGGAACTGTCTGCGACAATCTCTTGGCTTCTCAAGATATGGGCCAATTCGTACCTAATGCCAGAACCATCTTTGTATTCGGAGGTGAGAAACAATAATATTGTATTATAGTAAATAGGTCTTTTTATATACTAGACTTTGCAAATACCCTATTTTAAATACAATGTGCGGGGATAAAGTGCAACTCGGACACCCCTGTATCCCCAAAGATTACATCAATAAATTTTAATCTATAAAAATAAATTAATTACATTGATTTTTATTGCTTTTGTGGGCTCCATGCACAAATTCTTTCAAAATAGTCTATTTCATTATAATAAAAAATCCTTCCTACCTGTCAATTGCTATATATTTTTTGTCCTCTATTATTACGAAATCTGTGTTTGAGTTTGTATGGAAACAAAAGTTACAAATTTTGTATAAATTGTAGTTGTCTCCGGTGCTGGAGGCGGCGTTCGGGTGTGCGTCGCGCGGCGTGAACTGGGTGGTGGCGCGACTCGCCCGACGCGCCGCCTGCTGCCTGCGCCATCTCGCCTCGCAGCCGCCCGCCGCCACGCACGCGCTGCAACTGCTCGCCACGCTCGCGCACAACACCAGCAAGTAAATACTCACGCATACACTCACTACGAACAAGCGAAGGCACAATTACACAGCGGCTCGTTTCCCCACACAGGCAGAATCCTTTGGCGAGTTGCGAGGAGTTCATGGGTCTGGTGGCGTGGGAGGCGGGCGGCAGCAACTTGCCCGGTCACCTGAGGAAGGAGCTGCACAGGTGCTTCGCGATGGCCGCCACTTACGCCGACGGTACACATTGTTGCACACCCTCGACTAAGGTCCTAATAGTTTGTATAGAATAATAGGACTTGGGACGACACTTAGACGAAATTTCCGCGATCAACTCCATATTATTTCATGGACGATATTTATTTGAGATTTACGTCATTTTTTATTGATGTATTTGAAGTTTATATTTGATTGAATTGTTTGAATTTTCAGCTACGATAGGGGTTTATATGTTTTTCCATGAGATTTTTCCAATTTTGAAGTGAAAACTTCTTTAGGCGCGTTGGGAATTTTTGAGATGGAAAAAACCATTGAACTCGCGACACCTCTGTATATAAGTATCTATAATAATAATAATAATAAATATGTTCACACATTCCACACAGCGCCATCTAGTTCCAAATTAGCAACTATAGGCTTAGATACAAAGTACAAACCATGACTCAGGTACAAAGGAAAAATGTTACACATAAACATTTTCCCCTAGCGAGATTCGAAGCCGTGACCGTCTGGTTAACAGATAGCGTTACTAACCACTAGACCAAAAGTGTCGATGTACATAATTATATTGTAAAATATTTCCCGACGATTCAAAAAATACACACATAATTGTTGCAACTTTTCACTTCTGTCGGCACTCCCGGAGTGCCACTGCTTTTTTCTCTTCATAAGACCTCCATCAAAAAAAATAGGCCAACATTTAGCGAGTAATTTAAATTGATATAAATATTGATGTAACTCCTCAGGCTCGGTTCGCAACCTCCTTCTGTCCAGCACGGTGGTCCTGCAGGAACAGTTGGCGCGCCTCGTGGTTAACACCGAGGACTCGGAGCCAGTGCGCAACTTGCTGGCCGACACCATCGACTGCTTCATCGGCATCACCGACGGAGTGCACGAGGTATTATCATCCTCGCGAGCCTATTTCTCCATCTTAACGTGATTTGACGAGACCATTTCCAATTCCTTAGCCTTAACCCTACTGTAGTCGCCAACGCGCTTGCAGCACCTGTGGCATTGCTTGTGTTATAGGCGACGGTAGCCACCTACCATCAAGTGAACCATCAACCTGACTGCCGGCTGGACCAATTCGGCTTTTTTTATTCGTTAAAAGTTCGAGCAAGGTTCTTATAAATAGAAAAAAATGGACATGTGCGAAACCGTGGAAGGTTCGCTTGTTACTAACATAAATGGTGATTTCTCTTTTCGCTATTTGTGCACTTTCTCCAACATCTTGCTGATACAAGCTATTTGTTTTGTTTGGAATTTCTTGTAAATATTATATTAAGAACATTAGCATCCATATTTTTCGCAACTTTCCCATCGTTTGATCTAAATACTTGTTTAAAATACAAGCCTATATTTCTTCAAGAATAAAACATTCTATCAATTGTTCTTGTAAACGACTTATTATTGAAAATTAGTGCTATGCAAACTGTTTCCAGGTGGGAGCGATGGACGAACAGTTCGTGATGCTGATAGCGGCGTTGGAGAAAATCCCAGGCATCGTGTACCGATATCACAACTACCCTGGTGTCGTCTTGCCCTCACTCAATCTACTCGCAAAGAGTGCCAAGAGGATGTTGCATTCCGTGCAGGAACAAAATGTCAACAAGTAAGCATTCATATTTATCTTATTCACTGGTTAAGATGTGCTTTTCTCCCAATAAACCATTACATACTGAATCTGATCTGGTATGTAGTGGCAGGGCACACATGTCATTTGGGCTGCCCGTCTGGCGGCAGTAACCACCCCCTTACAGAAGACCACCGTGAAATAACAGTATTCAACTATATATTTCGTTGACAATGGAAGACATTTTATTGTTTTGTCTATCCGATCCAGCACCAAAGTCCAAATCCTAGTCTTGGTTTGTTTCTCTGAAGGGAGGAGTTATAAAACTTGTATCTTTTGATTGTTTTTAGATTCTTAGATGTTTGCAACACGACATTCGACGTATACCAGCGATGGAATTCGGGGAAAGTGTCCAGTATCGCACAAGACGCCGAAGACGAAGCTTACGAGGTAATCATTGCTAACTATCTTTATAATCTTGAAGATTATAAGTAATTAAGTATTTGATTCTTATTCAGTTTAAAATTTAGTACCTAGGTAACAATTATAATTGATTTATTATATTATGATTTGATTATAATCCATCGGCATCAATACAAGTACCACAATGAGATGGTTGATACGATCACTATAAATGTTGATAGGTTATTGATTAGATAACAATTTATAACAAATGAATAGGTGCTTCTATAGAAACCAAATAAAAGAACTGACGTGGTTTTTACATGACATTTCATAACTCTTTGTAATGAAAACACTGGACTTGGATTTTTTTTCTTATTTGGTTTTTGATGGGATTATAATTATTATACTAGCTCTTGCACTTCGGCGTAACTTTATAAAACATAGCCAATAGTAAACGTAGAAAAATACAAAATTAAATGTGTTGTGTGTGGTAGGACATCTGCGCCCTGATGGAGGTGATAACGAGCGTGTGTAAGTCGAGCGGAGGAGTGAGCGGGAACCCGGGCGCAGTGCGGGAGACGGCGGCGCGCGGCCTGCGCATGCTTCTGCCGCTCGTCACCCCGCCTCTGCTGGCGCTGCCCTCGCTCGCGCTCAACACCTACAAAATGCTCAAGGAGCTCGACCACTGCGACCAGGTATTCACACTTACAAACTTTGTCACCGAAAAATAATAGCATGTGTGTTGTTGTTTCGGTGAGTAAGTAAGGAATGCCAGAGCCCATTGCCCTATTCCCAATCCCTATCCCTACTTGGATAGGGTTTAGGTATAGGATTCAAACAAGGACTCACAAGGAGGGACTAAAAAATCTATTACTATTGAGTTTTGTTTTGCTTGAGTAATATGAGGTCATGCAGATCACGTGTCGACGTATAGAGGTTTAGGCGGCAAAATTTAAATGTGAATATATATTTTTTATATTTTATCAGTGTTAACAAAATATAATATAGCTTAAAATTGATCAACAATTAAGTTATATGCTTTCGTTTGACCCGGTCTGCAAGTGCTGTGTTCATTGAATTTCAGCTGATAAATCTGCCGATAGACGTGTTCAATATGGTGGTGACGGCACTGCGCGTCGGTCTCACGGCCGTGTCGTGCGACGTGTCGACCCTGTGCTGCGAGACGATAGTGGGCCTCGCGTCCAAGGCGAGGTTGCTCGGCGAAGACAACCCCTACGGTATTTCGCTCTTGACCCTCGCCGAGCTCCTCCTGATGCTCATCATCAAAATGGAGATTCCTCCGAATTCGGTGCCGTCGGCCGGCGGAGCGATTTACGCTTTGACTTGCATAAAACCGGCCTTACTCGAGGGACTGGCCCGACAGCTCATTGAAGCCTTCGCGGCCAGCGACCCAGCGAACGCCCCCAACTTGGAGGAGGCCTTCGGTGTTTTGACCCAGGGGGTTTTGTTCGATGGCATGAGGCCACACAAGATGCGTTTTCAGGTCAATTTTGACAAGTTCCTAGCGAACGTTCACGGTTTTCTGTTTGTTAAGTAATTTCTATGAGAGGCTTTTGCTGCGACTCAGTTTTCATGCAAATGTTTTTTTATATTAAGGGTCAATATTATAGTATCTGCAAATAAAATATATATAATACGCGTCAAGTGCACACGATAGTGTTTTCGACACTTCTCTACGTCAGGGATTATGCTTGGTAATACTTTTGTTATTTGCAGTGGAAAATTTTCAAGAACTTGTTTCATTTGTATTTTACACTCGTATTTCAATATTTATTCGTTTTAATTAGATTGATCTAAAATTTTAAACTAATATTATAACATAGAAACAATTTTTTTGTTTGAATATTGAAATCTATAATTTTTCACTAAGTGTCTATTATTAATTTTACATAGTAACAAATACTATATTTAATTCTTTATTGCTTTTTACATCTGAATTACAAAAGGAACATAGTTTATGTTTCGCTGTTCACTAAACTTGCCAATAAAAATAACAAGTGTATACATAACATATGTATATGGAATCTATAAAACATGTTAAAAATTGTTTTTTAATTTTCAAGTTATTATATTTTGCAAGGTTTCGTGTGCCCTAAGGTTTTAAAGTCATTTCAGGCTTGTCTAATACCTAGGTCTTTAAAATCAATGAAGTTTGTAATACATTTGTATGGAAACTGACTTGATAAAAAAACGTATTCCATGCTTATATGCTGTTAAATGAAAAAAAAATTCAACTTAATTTAATTTTAGAACTAGATATTCATACATGTAAGAGTTAATGATGATTTCAGACTAAAATGTATGGCTACATTTTAGAAATTTTTGTGTGATATTTCATTTTATATTGTGCAGTTCTGAATTCTCGTTTGCATTTTATGTCGACACGAAATTTGATCACTAAATCAAATTAGTAAAATAATAAATAAAATACAACAGTTAACCATTATAGCATGATTTTAAACGATCGTGGTTTGTTTTTGTTAAAGAATTTAAAGAAACCTTAAACCTAAAGAATTATATGTATTTTTTTAGCATTCCTTAATACATGGACATAAAATGCTAACGAGAGAAGTGTTTTGCGTCTTAATTGGCAAACAAGTGGTTATTCCAAATGAAACCTTATTGGCTTAACAATGAGGGCCAGAATTTCGCGTTTTTATTGTAAATTTTTATAATTTAATTGTTACTTTTATCATTGTCTAGTTAAGTACGTTTTCGTATTGAACTGAATGCGAACCAAATAAGAGTAGGAAAAGACTTGAAATAAATGTTTAGGTATTTATTGCGCGAATATCGGAACGTTCGACGGTATACGCCGACAACTTCACATTGAGCCCGGGTGCTCTGAACTGGGTGTTTAATTTCTTGTGTTTTTATTATTAGACTGTATAATATGGACCGTTTCTTGATGATTTATCAACATTGAGTAATGTGGATCACTGTTAAAAAATACTATTTCGCCCTGTTTAAAACATTAAACGACAGTAAATTTCATGAGTCATTCAAAGGATATCCTTTAAAACCAGGCCATTTTTTTTAAAATTACATTTTGGAGAATTTAGTAAAAGTCTTTCTCAAATTCAGCAATTTATCGTTAATATTTCAGATTTTTTTTTATACTTTTAAAACTTAAATATCTATAGAACCCTATTAAAAAATTACACGATATTTTCCTAGTAAAATCGATAATTTCTCTTACTTAATGGTACAAGTTTGAACCTTTAAAACGAAAATAATAAAAACTGATGTCCTTCACTGTTAGTGCGCGGGCTCTTGATTGATTCGTAGGCTTATTTGACCGACTCTCGAGTCCATCCTTGGGCTGTGTAAATGTAATTTGAACACTATTGTGTTTAATTTAAGAATCGTATGGACTTTTGAGTAAGAATGTATCGTATGCCTGTCGGAGTCTCTTCTGATTTGCATAAATTGATTGTGGCCTAAATTTAATACAGGGTGCTTCGTAACTCCAAACGTAATTTAGTGGAGTATCCTTACTCTTCCTTTTACAATTATTATCGATCTTGATACTTTTCATTAGAGACATAATGTCTGTTTTTTTTATGTTCACAACGAAAGAAAGGCAAATTATAAAGGTTGTGAATGTGTAAAGAAGAATTACATGGTCCTCTGTGGTATTATTACGTACTTGTTTAGGGTATAAAGATGTGGAGGTACACTTTAGTACTGGTTAGATGTGAAGTACACTTTTAGTACTTACTACATTAGCTTGTAATTATTGTGATTTCTATATTACTATTGTAAGCACTTCTCGGATTCGATGTTTGTTTATGTACATTAAAGTTTGTACACTATGCTAAATGTTTTAAATATGTACCTACGGTTTAAATGTTAAGTTAAATAAAGTCTTTGTATTGAATCTTTATTAGAATTAATATTTTTGTTTTCTCACTTGTATGACGATGAATGTGTTTTTGTGGTGAATGTTCGTTTTATTAAGGAATTGTTTAAATGATTATATAAAGAATATAATGTACACTCGATCATACATATTTCAATATAGATTTTATATGAAAGCTGCAGTCATTTTATCTCAACACGCTTGCGGATTAAATTTTAAGTGAAACTTTTTAAATTAGTATTTAAAAACATTGCTGTTTAATGTTAATAAATTCCATGATAGTAATATAGTTAGCAATTCTACTGGATGTCCAACATTGTAGGTTTATTGTTTCCATTAGGGGGACAATTGGTGGAATTTAAAACCTTCACGAACATTCGGTTTTTTAACGTGTCAAGTGCTGTTGCCAAATTATAAAAATTTTACTATTGAAAGTGACGTCAAAATGTTCGCAGACATTATTGACGTTTTTTGAGGTTATAAATGGGCTAATATTTTATCCACCATTTGCTACTGAAACTGTCCCATAGGGAAAAAAATATAATTATCATAATTAAAATATGAAGACCCATATAATTTACTAGCTGGTGCCCACGACTTCGTCCGCGTTGAAAAATATTAAGTAGCCTATCCTGTGTCCCGTACGTCCAAATGTTTATCTACCAAGTTTCATGAAAATCAGTTAATTCGTTTCAGAGTTATGGAGGAACATACATACATACATACAATACCTACACTTACAAATTTATTATTAGTATTGATTTGCTGCTATATATATGTACAATGTTACTGTTGGCTATAACGAGTCATAGAATTTACTTTTAAGAGTTTTTAAAAAAAGCCGGACGGTATCAGACAATAGGTTTATACTACAACTATGGATTTCGCATCCCATACAAAACACTACGAACTATGGAACATTTAAAAATGACATATGCATAGAGCATGAACTCTGTTATCTGTCATTTAAAACCAACCAAACATCTGTTATTTAAAGAAAATGTGACTTTAAGTCAACACATTAGTTTAAAATGAATAGTAGTTCACCGTCTCTCCTGACCTTGACACTGGCAGAATCATCGTAGAATTCGATGGGGCCATAACAACAAAATTGAAATTGGAATAGTAGGAGTTAGTCGTTACTACCTTTTACCATTGACTCCACCATGATTCCGTTTTAGGCGTACTTTTTATGTGCCTTTTGGCATTTGTGACGCAAAATCCATAGTTGTAGTAGATTGATGGATATAGTATAAACATTTACAATAAAATTATAGTTGGGCAAAGCGATTCATCATATTCTGTCTTCGAATTCCTTTTTTTTGCCAACTTACGCGTCGTTTTTCGTAACTTAAACATTTTAACAAGCGGATAAAACGGTTTCAAAGGCTGAAATTGATAGAACAATAGTTGCACTTAGTAATAGTCACGTTTGGCCGAACTCATAAACAAGCCTCCTAATCGATTTTTCTGAAAACGATTTCCGAATGTAAATGCTGGTAGATCTTCATCATTTACGAGTAACTGTATGAGTAACTAAATGAGTTCATCATTTAGTAGGTAACTGACAACATGCTATTATAATTATATCTTCACGTTTAATTTCAACATTTTACCATTGTGGTCTTTTAAATGTTTTATTTATACGTTATCTTAAAAAAATCTTTCTATGAGAGTATTATTATTTTTTTATTTACGATGATATGGAGACTGTATTCAATGAGTTTTAATTATATGTTATATGTATGTATACATTTAAGTGTTTATTTGAGTAGCCGTTGGTAGATAAGCGAATTAAGTTATTGTTTAAATTTTATGGTAGGGGAGCCCATGATGCTAAATGCTCGAGCGTCGTGGGGACCTATTGGATTTTGAAGATTAGATGGTAGGAAGAAAAAAAAAGGTTTTATGATTTTTTCTTTTCAGCGGTGGGGTGACCGTATACAGGCGTACAAAATTTTGTAGATGCTGTATTAAAAAAATCCTTCAAATAATCGTCACATTAAGAATCAGCACAATCAGGAATTCAGGCTGAACCGTCTGTATGAAAATCTGACGCGCTCGAGTATTACAAAATGGCATTCGCCAAAAATCTTTTTTTCATTTTCAAAAAGCTGCTACGAGCTTGCGTTACATCCGAATCGTCTATATTTTAAATGGGAGCTTAGTTTGGGTTCACTTAACATCCCCTCTGAAAATCTGACGCGCTCGAGTTGCATTTAAATTTTTACCCCAACCCCCCAACCAAACCGGTAGATTAATACATATCCGTTATCGGAGACACGTGGGGAATATACATTGGCAATATCTGACGCGCTCGAGTAAATCCCAAAATCCCCTCTTGGGCTCCTCTACTATTATTGTGATAATTAAATTATTCTTTACCACAAAAAGAGATGTAATACAGCCAGAATAATATTTATGATGGGTTAAATTCCACAATTTGTACGCTATTAATATATGGACATCATTACACATAATTACGAACTTATGCTTGTCTAATTCTTGTAAAAGAAACAGTTTAATGACTAACTAACGACTTTCAGTCTATATTTTCAGCCTTTTTAGACGTGTGGAGTGTTACTACAAAAGAAATTGCTCTATTCAAAACAATAATATAATTCAAAATCGCTAATCCTATTTACAGATTTTAACTAGATTAGATCACTATGTACTTGTACCTAGGAAAGCCTTGGATGGTATTATTTTTTTTTGTGGCAAAGGAAAATTTATTTGAATTGATTCACCTTTCACCCGTAAATAATGTGTAATTGTACGTAATTAAATTCTATTGTGTAAAAATATATTCCAGATATTTCAAATCAAGCGTTAAAACCTGAATAGGTGAATAACCTAATAGGTTTACTCTGTAAATACTCAAAATGTATTTTACTATTTACAATATACGTTATTTCAATTTCTTATTCCTATTATATGATATAATTGAAATAAATAGTACAGATTTTATAAAGTATGAAAATGTGGTTTTTCTTAATCCAAAAATTCGTCATACAAGATCAAGTTTTTTAAGAAATGCTAATTTTTGTAGATGTGAAAAAAGTGTAAATATTGAGGATATCTGTAAAGATAGCTTCTGGTACACAATTTATAATACTTCACTCAAAATAACTAAATCCTAAAGTAGCTAACGAGACTTGACCTGACTGCTTTGGACTTGACGGACCTGTTTTGGAAATCTCTAGAAAAATTAGACTTGACTTGACTTGACTGACTAGTCTCGGGATCTGCTATTTTTGATTTTAATTTCAATTTAGTCTTTTTTTATTTAAAAAAGACTTACAAATTGCTATTTTTACTAATGACACTGGCAAAATCATCGGAGAAAATCTGATGGAGCCAAGACATTAAAAGAAGAAGAAGAAGAAAGTAGCTAACACGGAATTACAAATTTTGCTCTTATTTTCTGTATGTTTACAATTTTTTTTAATTAAAATATTGATCATGAATGGTACTTTGAATCACTAGTTGATGCCCGCTACTTCGTCTGCGTTAAAAAATAAAACATATACCTAACTTGAGAAAATAAAGGTGAAACGTTCTGTGTTAAAAATGTTTTTATTTTTCTACATAATCTCCCTTGACTAGCACACTTGGTTCAGCGTTTCTGCAACCAATATTCCTTCCCGGAAATGAGTTGAAGCCTGTGAAAAAATTCATCTATGATCTATATCACTGTATAGACCAAAGAGTATATAATCACGTATAGACCTCTTAATTTCTTCATTGGATCATTAGGGTCATAGGATCCTCTTAATTCTTCATTGGATATGAAATGAAGCGCTCTGCGCTTCCAAAATCCCGCAGTTTTCCCATCGTCACCACAGTAGTAGATAGACTAAAAGAATGCCAACTGCCATAAAAACAAACGGGGACCAAACCGCGTAGGTAACAGTTTACAAATTAATTAACATTAAAAAAAATAGTAATTGCAGTAAAAATGGAGATTTTATTGATATACTACGAAATTGAAAGCTCGGTTGGGTCAATAAACTACACCTTCGTTTTTTTATTTCTTTGAGGATTACAAATAATGATCAGTGTTCTTTCAGTGCTAAAAACATAGTAGTCCAGTTACTTTAGACATCCTCTGCGAATTTTGGTCTGTCAGTACGAAAATTTGTATACACTTTCGTTTTTATGTTTCAAACATTATGTGAAAAGTCTATAAACCAGACTTTTAAGGAAAAAAAGTTATTCGAGGTCAAATGGCGCGAATTTCGGTTTTTCGCGAATAACTCGTTTTCTATGCTCTTGATCACTTAGATACCCATTACTAAAATTAAAGATCATAAAATTCTCTACAAGTTTACTGTAGATCATTTTTTTCTACGAGCAATAGATTTTGAGATACAGATTTTACAATATCACCTCAAATTTTCGTCTTTTTGTTTTTTTTCGACAACTTTTTTTCAACAGCGAATAATTTTTTTTCTAGGCTTTTTAAGCCTATAAGACTTCTATAAAAAAATGTAGAGCGCAAAATTATCTTTAAAAATAGTGTTGGTATGTATTTTTCTGATCAGCTCTGTTTCAGACACAGCGCGCTGAAAACACCCCTAATTATTCGATTTTTTGACCTTTCAGAAAAAACTTGATTTTTCGTCAATATCTCATTTTCTATGAATTTTTTCTCTCCCTCTACATGCCTATATTATGATCCATATTACACATCAAAATAGTATAGTAGATCAGGTACCAATGGGTACCTTTAAGTGTATTGTTTGCGCTCTACATTTTTTTATAGAGGTCTTATAGGCTTAAAAAGCCTAGAAAAAAAGTTATTCGCTGTTGAAAAAAAGTTGTCGAAAAAAAACAAAAAGACGAAAATTTGAGGTGATATTGTAAAATCTGTATCTCAAAATCTATTGCTCGTAGAAAAAAATGATCTATAGTAAACTTGTAGAGAATTTTATGATCTTTAATTTTAGTAATGGGTATTGGTGTGGCGACGGCGACATCTGTTGGCAACAAGGTGTGCTGCGCAGGCATTGATCGGTCTGGCTGTCGCTGGCCTATTGCGTTAGAGGGCGCAAAGTAGAATATTTTAAAAAACCGCTGTGCTTAGACACATATTACCTTACGAAGCCCGCTTCAAGTACGCGACACATATTGCGCTCATATTTTATTTATTTATAAACCGCTAAACTTTGTAAAACCGCTTAATTTGTGAATGTGAGTAGTGTCCGCGTATCGCTTGAACATTATTAGAACATTTATTGATCACCGCATCCGCAAAATACACGAAATCACGATCGGCCAGTCCAGGGTCGGCCCTGTTGATGAAGAAGACCACGAGAGACGCCGGACTGAGAGCAATCTTCGAGCAGGTTAGTGGATAGCTTAGATTGGTCTTTGTCAGCATTGTATACTTGTGTGGTCTTATAGATTCGTCGCCCGACCCACCTATCTTCTTTACCACCGCATCATACAGTCCACTTATTCTCCCGCCAAACCATTATAAGATGGTCCGTTCGAACCGGATTTCCTTTGGTGATTTACATTATTATTTTTCCTAATTTTTACCGCTTTTTCTTGTTTATTGAAATAATTAATTACATCTTTTTTATAAACTACCTATCTACATATATAATTTCTCTTATTTAATTTGACTTATTTACATAGAAATCATGGCAAAGGTGGAAAACAGATTAAAGTTGTTACAAGCAAAAAAAGAAAGTTTATTCGAACGAATGAATGACATATTTGTTCAATCTAAAAATATTTTAGACTTTAAACCCTGTTCAAAAAATGATACTTTTCTAGCACTTACAGAATCTATTGATGACATGCAAAACAAGTTTGAGTCAATAATAGATGAAATTAATACTTTAAATTTATCGTTGATACCGCCAGTTAACCCCAATTACCAACCTTTGGCAAGTTTTGATGAATTGCATTCCAAAGTAAAATATATACGCAATAAAATACTTTCTTCATCGCCAAAACAAAGTGATACGCGCTGTCAAAATAATAGCATAAAATTGCCCCCGATAGAACTGCCTTTCTTTGATGGTAAGACTGAAAACTGGTCTATTTTTTATGAAACATTTAAAAATAATGTTCATTTGAATGAACAGCTTTCTGACTCACAGCGTGTGCAGTATCTTGTAGGGAAATTAACGCAAAATGCTTTAAAAATTCTAGCAGGTATTGTACCTACTGGTGATACATACAATATTATTTGGAATAGTTTGGTAAAGAAATATCAGGATAAAAGAGCTTTGGGCACTCATTATTTAAATAACGTATTTGACTTAAAACGCTGTAATCATAGTGCAACCAGTTTAAATAATTTTATAGAAAAATTTTCATTTTCTATGGCCGCTTTAAAACAATTAAATATTGCTGATCTCGCAGATTTTATTTTCTTGCATTGTGCATTAAAAAGACTAGATCCGATAACCGCTCAATCATTTGAATTATCTGTGAGAGATATAGAAATACCCTCTTGTAATTCTTTGATATCCTTTGTACAGGATCAAGTTAAAATATTGGAACGATCGAATAGCAATTATTCTCAAATTACCCATGAGTCTAATAATAAAATTATTGCCAATATTAATAACCGCCCGCATAATACATACAAATCATTCGTTTCTAGAAATGATTATGTGACCGCTCATAGGCAATGCTTTGTTTGTAACAAAAAGGATCACTCTCATTTATACAATTGCACAGATTTTAAAAATAAATTTACACCACTAAATAGGTTTAATTTAATTAAGTCTAAGGGAGGTTGTATAAATTGTCTAAGCTTATCTCATAATTTATCTAAGTGTAATTCAAATAATGTGTGTAATATATGTCAAAAACGGCATCACACATATTTACATTTTGACAACATTAATTTAAAAAATAAAAGGCTGCCTAATTTGCATAGTCAGCAGTCACAGGCAACTTGCATTAACGATATTAATATGCATACTTCGCAACCCGCTCCCGTTCGTCACCAAGTAACGACAACAAGACGTCAAATTGATTGCGCTGATAACAGTGATAACACAGCGCCACAGTATAATCACATAGACAGTAAGGCGACTCCGCAACAATTTAATACTCTTTCATTATGTACTGATTGTGTTCCTAGTTCAAATATATTGTTGTCAACCGCGAAAGTATATGTTTTAAATGAAAATAAAAAAGATAAAAGTTTAATTAGATGTTTCTTAGATTGTGGTTCACAAAATCATTTAATTACCTTTGACACTTGCAAACAATTAAATTTACCTATAATTCCACTAAATAACTCTTTTGTTAAGGGTTTTGGTTCAGATTTAAAGCCAGTACGAGGCTATGTTTATTTGAATATACAGTCTCGAATTTATGCAAACCATAAATATAATATTTACGCTTTGGTAGTAGATAGCATAACAGAGAAGTTACCTAGTGCTCCTATTAAAGATTTCGATACAACTCACCTAAAGAATTTACCTCTCGCTGATTTAACTTGGAACTGTCCAGGAACAATTGACCTAGTTATTGGCGCCCAGTTGTTTCCATACGTGTATTGGGGTAACCTTGTACAGTCGAATAAAAATGGACCACCTGCTGCATTGACCGCATTTGGATATGTGATCATGGGTGATGGCTGTAATCAATTGCGTCCATCGGAAATAGTTACGCTCACCGCTCATACGCTTAGTGACCTTGAATCATGTTTGCATAAATTTTGGGAATTGGACGAAATTCCTAGCCAACGTATTATGAGCCCTGATGAATTGGAGTGTGAGAATTTATTCACCTCGTCAGTGTCCCGCAAGGAAAATGGTACATATGAAGTTCACCTACCTTTCTGTAAACCGCCTTCCGAGTTAGGAAATTCATACGCAGTAGCTCACCGTCGACTTTTAGCTCTTGAGCGCAAGTTCAAGAAGGTACCAGAGCTCCGCAATAGCTACAATGAGGTCTTTAATAATTATATGGAAAGTGGATATTTGTCAGAAATTACTGAAAATAATAACTTGAATGATGGTTATTATATCCCGCATCATGCTGTTGTACGGCAGGATAAACAAACAAGCAAGGTACGCGTAGTGCTTGACGCTAGTGCCAAGACTAATTCTGGCTTATCGCTTAATGACACTCTTCATAGTGGTCCAAACCTACAAGCAGATTTATTTTTACTTTTATTAAATTTTAGACTGTTTCCTATAGCAGTTACTGCAGACATTAAACAGATGTTTTTGCAGGTATCAGTTGTTGAAAAACACCGCCAATATTTAAAATTGCTATTCCGTTTTAATGACAAGGAACATACGCACTTATCAATTTAACCGCGTTCCCTTTGGGCTAAAATCCAGTCCCTACCTTTGTATGAGGACAATTCGGAAATTAGCTTCTGATGAAAATTACCGCTTTCCCGAGGCAGCACAAGTTGCTGGATCTCATTTATATATGGACGATTTAGTATATTCTATAACAGATGAAAAATCCGCCTTAAATTTATCGCAACAATTAATTTCTTTATTTAAGTTAGGGGGGTTCGATTTACTTAAATGGTCAAGTAATTCTCTCACATTACTCAATAGCCTTCCTGATTCACATCGTGCCGCGTTCGAGTTTTCAGATAGCCAGAAGGACAGTAAAGTGTTAGGTCTTTCTTGGGATCCGTTAAAGGACCTTTTCAAGGTCACCGCTTCTTCTACAAACGAAAAATGTACAAAACGCAACATACTTTCATTAGTAGCTCGTTTATTTGATGTTTTGGGCTTTATAGCGCCAGTTGTTCTGTACGCTAAGTTGCTTGTAAAAGAACTCTGGTTATGTAAAATCGATTGGGATCAGGTACCACCCGAATCCATAATAAAATCTTATCACTCTTTGATAAGAGAATTTCCGCTTCTTTCTGATTTAAAAATACCGCGCCACACAGGAGTCCTAATCAATTCTCACATTAATTTAGTGGCATTTAGTGATGCAAGCTTGAACGGCTATGGTTCAGTTATACATTTGCAATCATTCGATTCAGTAGGTAATATCACTGTTCGATTATTATGCGCAAAATCTAAAGTTTCGCCCGCAAAAATAACCACATTAGCACGGTTAGAATTATGCGCAGCCCTTTTAATGTCGAAGCTTGTAAAATTAGTCTTAGACACTTACTCCGCTCGTATTCAAATTAAAAATATTTACGCCTTTACAGATTCGACAATAGCTTTATCGTGGATAAAATCTTCCCCTCATAGGTGGAACATATTTGTTAGCAACCGCGTAGCTCAGTTACAAGAAAACTTACCACCTGAAAATTTCTATCACGTTGCAGGCGTCGACAACCCTAGTGATTGTCTGTCACGTGGTTTATTACCATCTCAATTAATAGCGCATGATCTTTGGTGGAATGGCCCCTCATGGCTGAATAAACACCCATCAGAATGGCCGATTAAAATATTTTCTCCGCCAGACTACTATACTTTACCCGAACATAAAACTAAATCTTATAATATTACAGTAGAGCATAGAAAACAAAGTATTGTATATGAGTTGGTTAAACGCATTTCTTCTTGGGACAAACTACTGCGTACATTTATATATATTCTAAAGTTCTGTAAAATATTGGTTTCCGATTCTAGCTTTGTTGAAAACTCCATTAAAGCCGAAAATATTATTGTTCGTACAGTTCAGCGGGATTACTTTTCAGAAGACATTGCTCAAATCAAAAACAATAAGTTACCTTCAAAGAAACTAAGAAATCTTTCTGTTTTTATCGATGACCTTGGAATCCTACGTATAGGTGGCCGTTTGGCTCACTCAGATTTACCCTTTGAGGTTAAACACCCCGCTCTCCTTCCTAAACATGATGATGTTGTGAATCTCATCATAGATTCCTATCATATAAAGAATTGTCATACAGGACCAGGTCTTCTAATGTCAATATTGAGACAACGCTTTTGGATACTGGATGCCAGAACTGTTGTAAGATCAAGAGTTCGTAAATGTAATTTATGTTTCCGCCTTAACCCAAAACATCCAACTCCAAAAATGGCTGACTTACCAAGATACCGCATTAGTGAGTCGAAGGCTTTCGTCCACTGTGGAGTAGATTACGCTGGACCCTTGCGTATAATACTCTCCCGTTCTAGGGGGCAGAGGACACAAAAGGCTTACTTGTGTTTATTCGTATGCCTTGTAACTAAAGCTGTTCATATTGAACTTGCATCCGACTTAACTTCGGATTGTTTTATTAATGCTTTTAAACGCTTTTTATCAAGACGAGGTCCAGTCAGTGTAATTTATTCGGATAACGGTTCCAATTTTATAGGCGCGAAAGCGCAATTAGATGAAATATATAATTTTCTTTTAACCGCAAAATTCCAACATTGTTTAAACCACGAACTGAGTAACCACCGCATAGATTGGAAGATGATTCCACCCAGTTCCCCGCATTTTGGAGGAATTTGGGAATCAAACATTAAAAGTTTTAAAACTCATTTATATAGAGTTATTGGTTCACAAACGCTCACTTACGAAGAATTGCTCACAGTGCTCATTCAAATCGAGTGCATATTAAATTCACGACCGCTGAGTGTTATTTCATCAGATCCGCATCCTGAGATTCTTACGCCCGCACACTTTCTTATGTCCACCCCTTTACAATTTTTACCCGCAAAAGATTTATCTGATGAAAAAATTACTCTTAAGCAACGCAAGAAACTTTTGGACCATATGGTGCAGTCCTACTGGAAGAAATGGCGCATGGAGTACTTGCACACTCTCCAGGTTAGACAAAAATGGCTTAATTCCGATCAGCAAATTGAAGTCGGCAAAGTAGTGCTATTGGGAGGAGATAATGTGCCACCTTTGTATTGGCCATTGGGTGTAATTGTGGCCGTACATCCTGGGGCAGATAATATAGTAAGGGTGGTTACAGTTAAAACCGCTAGTGGCTTGTATAAACGTCCTATAGTTAAAATTTTCCCATTACCTAATCAATGATTATTTTTGTTTAGTTTATTTCTTACCGCTTGCCATGAATTCTATTGTAAATTTTCCGCATTAATTTATTTCGAATTATTGTACCGCCTTTAACGCTCCGCATTAATGTAATTTAATATTTACCTATTTTTGTGTTAATTCACCGCTTTATGTAACTTCCTATAATTTGTTTCGAAAACTCTTTCGAGTTTTCAAGGTGGGGAGCATGGTGTGGCGACGGCGACATCTGTTGGCAACAAGGTGTGCTGCGCAGGCATTGATCGGTCTGGCTGTCGCTGGCCTATTGCGTTAGAGGGCGCAAAGTAGAATATTTTAAAAAACCGCTGTGCTTAGACACATATTACCTTACGAAGCCCGCTTCAAGTACGCGACACATATTGCGCTCATATTTTATTTATTTATAAACCGCTAAACTTCGTAAAACCGCTTAATTTGTGAATGTGAGTAGTGTCCGCGTATCGCTTGAACATTATTAGAACATTTATTGATCACCGCATCCGCAAAATACACGAAATCACGATCGGCCAGTCCAGGGTCGGCCCTGTTGATGAAGAAGACCACGAGAGACGCCGGACTGAGAGCAATCTTCGAGCAGGTTAGTGGATAGCTTAGATTGGTCTTTGTCAGCATTGTATACTTGTGTGGTCTTATAGATTCGTCGCCCGACCCACCTATCTTCTTTACCACCGCATCATACAGTCCACTTATTCTCCCGCCAAACCAGGTATCTAAGTGATCAAGAGCATAGAAAACGAGTTATTCGCGAAAAACCGAAATTTGCGCCATTTGACCTCGAATAACTTTTTTTCCTTAAAAATCTGGTTTATAGACTTTTCACATAATGTTTGAAACATAAAAACGAAAGTGTATACAAATTTTCGTACTGACAGACCAAAATTCGCAGATAGTATGACATTTGGTCTTAATGACTGGACTATAGTGAATCTACGTACCCTACACTAGCAATGAGATATATTACATTCATTCCTTGTTCATATTTACTTAGAATATCCTTAGTACAATATGTATATGTCAATGACAATATGTACCATTTTTTAGGTTGTCTGTAGTCAAAAATTCTGACAATGACATAAGGATCTATATTCAACTTCGACATTAATACTGACATTCAACTGACATTGAAAGCCTCTGCTTTCTCCAACACAACAATTGTCAACAATTTGTTAGTTTATTTTTTTCTATTACAATTGATTCATATGAAAAAAATCTTGTAATTTTTTTACTTATATAATTACGCTTAATTTAATCCAATCTATGTACGTGAAAAATGTTCTCAGCAAATGATAGTTTACGATCAAATTCATCACTTTTATCCAACTCGAGCGAAGAAGCAACAAGAGAGAAGGGTTATATCAAAGATTTGTTAAAGTCGCGTATATTTCTTGGACGTTATGTAGAGAGAAGACTAATCGACCGACAAATCGGTTACCGTGACATCGTAATAGTAAGTCCGGCTGAAGTCGAATTGAAGAGAGACTTGACTGAGGCACAGCAAAAGTTAGTACAAGTATTTCCTAACACATTCTGGATAGGTATCGCAGACGCCAAACAATTTGGATACAGCTCTTCCAGTATCTGCCTTTGGACTGAGATAGAAAATCAACCACTCGGTCCTTTTTGGTTTCAAATAAGGAGTGTAAAATATAGAGAGAATGAAGTGATCGTATCTTTGAAATGCTTGAGACATATTTCCGATGCCTACCTTGAATTGGAGCCTCTACTAACAGTAGCATCTAAGAAAGTTCACAAGGATGTTGTCAATCAATCGGAAGGTAAAGCACAGGTTAATGAAACTTTGAATGAAATAAAGGAGAATTTAAAAATCAGTTTCAGCATTAGTAATATTAAAGAATTTGTCACTTTCCTTTTCGCATTCATCATTGCCATTTTTACGGGTAGCTCCGCTTTCATTAACTTCTTGGGCAATTTCATACTGGCCTTGTTGAGGGAATTATCTAATTTAATAAAAAATGGTACCCCATGGTATTTAGGTACTCTAGAATTCTTCAGCAAGATTGTAGGCGGTTTTTACATATTGTTAGCTATGTTTTTTAAACAGAGCACTCCTAATCCTCAGAATAAAAGATCTATAAGATATTCTCATGATCAATATGAGAATAATTTTGATAGTAGGTACATAGATTAATCAATCCAAAGGCCTGATATTACGATGGTAATATTATGTAAGTACTTGCTACCTATATGCTATAGTAAGGGGGTAAGGGTAGTTAGGTATACAACATGTTTATCTCAAGCCTTGCAACATTTTAAATTGTTTTTTATAACAATATTAGCAATGGTGTTACGTGGATTCTCATAATTTTTATTAACCATATATTATCTAAATCTGTGTGAACAAACACAATTCAGAATACATATTGTATTTATTTAAAAAAAAATTGTGTTTGTCAGCTTCGACACATGACTAGAGTTTACTCCTTACGAATGATTATAAAATTTAAATTTTCAGAATTCGAACATGCAGAATGAACAACATTGTTCTTTTTTTTATATAATATTGTGTAGATGGTGCAATATCTATGAAACTTCAGATATTCTAAAATATTCAAAAAAATAGAAAGTAACTATATAATAATGCATTCATGCTTGCAATTTGTGTGAATTTTGATTTTACTCCCATAAATTTTCATAGGGCTTATATATATATGCAAATCGATTCGGAGTAAACTCCAAAAATGAAAGTTTCGTTTTTTACATTGCAGTAAGTAGTTACATAATACAAAGACACCAAACTAAACCAAGTTTCCACATGCATTTAATTTATTCCTAAGACTGTATAATTCCTTACTGTTTTCCAATTATTTTTACATACTTGGATATTATTCCACTTTAGCTTGTAAATAAATAACAATGACTAGAAAATATACAATTATTTCATTTGTATGGTGATGTAATTTATAAACACTTGAATTTGTATTATATTGAGTGTATAGTATAATCAAAGAAACATTTTAGCATTTATATGTTTATTAAAGAGTTTCTAATTATATACAGAACTAATTTATGATTGTAATATAAAAGCTTTTTGTTTACTATTATTTAATTTCTTGGAATAGTAAATTCCAGAAATATTCATTAAAAAAAAATTTGTTTAGGCAATTGGCATTTGTGATATTATCTTTTTATTTTTACTTATTTATAAATATAATATTTGATATTATCTATGTGTGTGTTTTTTCTTCTATTGGTACTACTATGATAGACCTTCTCAATTCTGAAAAAAAAGTAATGATTAGAGATTAAATTTGGATAAATTAATAAGTGTACTGACTAAATAATTTTGACATGCATATTTTTTACTGAAATACTGAGTGTTTGTTGTTTATTGTTCTCGCATCGATAGAACAAAAGGAATTGAGGTCAGCTCACAATATAGTCTGGGTATACTAGCATAATATTATAAATTTGTTCCGGGATGGAAACTAATACTTGGAAAAGGTCCATAATGGCATTAAAAAGCTTTTAAATCAAACTCCAAATTTAAGAATGGCTACATTTTTTTAAACAATTTAATCAATTGTTTAAAAAGTGTGAAAAAAACAGTATTATTCAGTTTTTTTTAGAATTGTGAAAACCTAAGTAACCTATTCATTAATTTAATATTCAAATCAATACCCTTTGCAAATTTTCTTGATCTGTTTAGCGTCCTGGGTGTGCTCCAATCAGAAACTATAAATAATAATAAAATTTAAATTATGATGAAATGGGTGGATTATGATGAAATGAAAGATGTATTCAAATACAACTTCATACATAAAATATAAGAAAGACTTCTCGATCTATTGTTTTGTAGGTACTAATTCTAATGCATTTAAATTTCGTAAATGGGCTACATTTTTTACCGTTCTTTTTAGAAGACTCGCGAAACTTGTGTGGCGCTAATCCTAGGCCTACTTTAGATTTGTTTTTCTTATCATCGTGCTTTTTTGGTATAGGAATTTGATTCGCGAAACTTTTCATCTTGATGGGCTGCAATAGAAAGACAGGTAAGTGGTTCATTCATACGGCGCACTCCAATCTTGTAGGTTATAGCTCTTATCGTTAATGGCCTCCGTGCGTCGGCAGACCATATTATTATATAGAACTTGGTTTCTCCTTTGGAGACAATGTATTTAGAATGGGTCTGGTTGGTCTGGTAAATAAAAACCTCTAATGTCCTATATCATATTGTCCAAATATGAATAAATTAAAAAAAGAAATGGTCTAGATAAAAAAAAATACTAAAATATTTAAAAAAATTAAGCAAATCTCGTTTCGGGCGTACTTTTATTAGCTACTAGCTTTTGCCCTCGGAATTCGTCCGCGTTGAAAAATAAAAAATACAACGCACTATAAAATATATGACTAAATTTATTCAATCTTTATTGATATTATAGTTTTTGCAAGGCGTTGGATTTTTTTTAATAATCCTTCAGGAACAGTCTCAGGCCAGACGGGCTACCCAAATCACTGCGACTGGCAGTGTGCCCCATATAATAAGTTACTCTATGGTGTGCCCCGCCCGCCACTACTTACCAGATTGATCGAACCCGAGTGGGGAGACAGCGTTAAGGCAGGCCAGCACTTTAACCACTCGTCCAATGGACTCGTTTAATATTAATTTTAACACATGGTCATCTTTCATTTTAGACTTTATTCGCCATAACCGTTAGGAAGACCCATTTGTTCTTAATTCAAAACAATTTCAATATTTCAAATAAAAAGTACGAGAAATATATTTGGTTTAACATCCCATATCATTACGTACAAGTATAACTTTATGTTCTACATCATTCTACATTGTACGAAACTGTCATCTTACCTCAGTAGCGACATCGGCTACAGCAAACACTTTATTTGTTTCAGTCTTTTGTTCCTTTTGCATAGTAGTCTTCGATATAACATTATTCAAAATATTCGTCACAATTAAATTCATTTCGCTGTTATCGTACTCCATTACCATATGTTTAAATAAACTCAATAGGGCAGGCAAACATGTCATCATTTCTGCCTTCCCGCTTTCGGAACCACTGAAGTTGTTGAGCAAATCTAAATAAGTGAATATTTCATCCAGTGTCATGTTGTGGCGATATTGCACCAGAGAGTTCATAGTATTGTTTCCGAAACCTAAAAATTAAAAAATACATGAAGTTTTTATTTAAAACCTTGTAAATATCTTCACAGAGGAGTTCGTTAGAATTTGGCGCTACCTCGTCATGTATATTCGAAAAGAAGGCTCTGCACTTTTAGAGCTACGATTAGTTAATCTGTAAACTCTGGATTGATCTTTGGTCTTTTCTTTTTTGAAAATTTTTCTATTTGGTTATCAATTACTTTCTTTTGTTTACCTTCATTGATAGATTTGCAGTAGTATGTAACGTTTACGTGCTGTGGCAACGGTGGGTGTAATAAATTCAGAGTGTCATTTAGGCTTTCTAAAACTTCAAATGCTAGTTTTGAAGCTTTCTTTCGTAACACTTTTTTCATGTCATTTGTAATCTTCGAGGTATATTTTAAATATCTTCTCCCTTCTTCTAGACGTGCCATCTTGTACAGAAGCTCTGTTGCTAGTTCCTAAAAAACAAATGGATATTACATTATATTATCCTTATCCTTATACATAGTATGTATAAAACAAAGTCGCTTCCTGCATCTTTTTGTCTGTCTGTATATCCTCTAATTCCTCCTAAACCACGCAACGGATTTTGATACCGTTTCACCATCAGATAGATAATTTTTCACGGAAGGTTACATAAATTTTTTTACATAAAAACTAAGTTTTATGCAACCAAGTCGCCGAAATCGGCTGCGTCTGTGTCTGTTTCTCCACTAACTGGGTACTTCAAAACCACCCATCGGATTTAGTTTTTCATTTATGGAAAGAGGCGTCCAGGGTGAAGCCGGGAGCAGGTTGCTAGTCTATACTGATATTATAAAGAGAAAAGATTTGTATTTTGGTTTGTAATGAATAGACTAGAAAAACCTCTGGACCACTTTTAAACATTATTTCACCTATAAAAAGCTACATTATCAGCGAGTAACATATTATAGGCTATATTTTATAAAGTTACGCGTTCAACAGCTAATTATACTTATAAACTGAAGTCCCTGTTCGCCCCTGTCTATTTCTTCACTAACTTCTTTTAAACTTCTTCTAAACGGATTTTGATACGGTTTTCGCTAACGGTTTTGAGCGATAAAGGAAAAATGGTCGTGTACCCATATAATTTGCAGAAAAAAAATTCATCCATAGCATTATTATTTAATTTCATCTAAAAAATCGCAAAATATTTTAATTAAAAGCATAAAGCCTACCTGCGTCGTTGAATCTTCACAATTTTCGTATTTACAAGGCCACGATATACAAGTGGTAACAAGCGAATAATCTTCGAAAACATTGCATATATCGGCATGTGAGCATCCAATAAGTATTTCTATTCTTTCACTGTGAGCTGACTCTCTCAATCCCTGATAAAATAAATAAATAAATAATTACACGAGGAAGTCATATGGGTACCTTATGTTATTCCCGATAACGTGTATGCAAAATTTCATGATCGGTTGAGTAGTGGCGTGAAGGCGTAGTAAGGCGTGAGTAAGGCGTGAAAATGTAACTGACAGACAGAGTTACCTACTTTAACATTTATATTATAATTATATGGATTAAGTAATATATATATGTAGGTACTTGAATGCTTACTTCATTTAAAAATAGTAATGCATTTTTAGTGTAATTTCCACCCATGTAAAGAAATTTTTTAACAGTACGTATATTCTTTATCAATTCCCCCATAGTGTTTGTGAAATATTTGATATGATCGTTGAAATGTATGACGAAATCGTTGTACTCGTGTTGGTTCAAACAATGGCATTTTCTTGTTAATTTCTTGTACACAGAGCAATCATTATCTTCATCCTGAAATAAATACGTATGTAAATAACTTTTCGTTATCCCTTTTCTAAGCGTATACAAAAAAAATAACTATGTGAAAAAGTAAGTTCTGTTCACTTAGAAAAGAGTCAAAGCGGCGACCAAAAGTCGCAAAAGTCGAGGATTATTAAGCTTGTAGAACTTAAACCTGTATTTTAAGCAGATTTTTACAGTTTCGCCACACTACTCGGGAAGTTGATCTTAGTTAGGCGATGGATGAACGAAGACAAGAGACGCAGGAAGGGATACGCCCCAAAGGGAAAGGGGAGATGAGGGAAAACACTTACCTCGATGATGTTGGTGCAAGAGTTCTCAATACTCGCGAAGTTCTGCTTTACACAACAGTTCTTCAGGGTACTTTCTCTCACTACCTTCGGGTGGCCTGTTCCTTATAAGCGGGCGGGGTCGCATATAGGACGTAGGTATGAAGGCTCGCGAGTCGTAAACGTGGTTTGTAGAAAATTGTTATTTCATACACTTGCGAAAGCTGCGGTTTTAGGCGAATATAATTATGTCGGCATATGCCGCATCGCATAGATGATTGGTGTCTAATCAATGTTTAATTGTCTATTGTTAGTACTAACTTTCTTCGTGCGTAAGGCAAGCGCGGAGCAGGAAGAGGAAGTGGGGAGGAATAGGTATAGGCGCGTAATCAGTTATTTTATAATATTATTTTATTACAAATAGGTAAGCATTACCGGTATGTCCATAACGTTTAATTTTTTGGCGCGCAATTCTAATTTTCGCAATGCATTGGCTCCAAGGACGTTTGAAACTGAATGCTGTAGACAAAGGAGAAAGAATTCAATATTTTTATACTTACGTACACACCTAGAAACTTAAAAATTATAGTTACTTACTACTTCTTGAGTATTAGTAAAAGGAGGAAAAAATTTAGATAAAAGTGGCGAAGATGTTCGATTTTTATGACGTGTTTTACTTTGAATCTCTTCCAATAAACATATTATTTTTCTCGTACTCTCTTTCAATTTTGCTATGGTATTCTATAAAATAATAAAAAATATTAAGTAGGTATAGGTATAGGTTTACCAAGAACTAAACAAATATAGTGATTTTCGATTTTTAGATATTTTTATGTATTATATTAGTCTTGATAAATTCATCTAATTCTATCATTATAATATTTATTATCTGCTAGTGATAGGCACCGATTTAATTTCATAGACAGTTTTATCTTCATCTGAAACAGGATACTCGTCTTCGGCTACGTCAATAACTTGCCCTTTACTCTGGTTTTCCATCTGAATTTCAACTGTTGATTCGTTGTCACTTTCTTTTCCACTTCTGGTCTCATCCTCACTCAAAAGGTTGCACATGTTAGAATAAGTTGATCCTTCTTCCATGTTTTGGTGATCCATTGTTATAGACTGTTGAAATTTAATTTTACTTTTCATGTAACTGATTTAGGTTTCACTGGGCCATTATTTATTTTGTGTATTAGAAATAAAAATATTTTTTTGCAATTAATAATTTTTAACTATACATTTTGACTTTTATTTTGCATTTTTGTGCATTTGTGTTCTTGACTCAATATGGGAAAATAAGTGTCATACAGAATTTTACAGAAATTACAATAGTGTGACAGAGTATTCAATTCTGTCATAACTATTGAACAAGATAAAAGAATAAGGCATTTATCATTTTCCAGTTTTTATTTCGATGTAATATTTTCTATACCTAATTATTCATTTAGGTATATAAAGAGGTAAAACAGATAATAATCTTTGACTTAAGTATTACAAGTACAGAATGCGAAAAGTTTTGAAATAATTTCAAGAAATTATAATCATTTTAAGCCAGAAGGTGAGGCGGGAAAATAACCTTTCCCGCCTCTGTTGGCCCATGCAAAGAGTATAATTATAATTACTACGTTTTAGGCTGGCCCATGTTTAGGCACAGTCACAGAATACCATAATATACCCATGAGGAGAGACATTTATCTGCACAGTCCATAAACGTCAAAACGAGCAGATTCTCTTATTCTGGGGTCAAACAAAACAACAAAAAATAAACAGAAAGAAATGTTTGTGCCGCATTCTAGTTAGAAGTTTTTTCTTTCTCAATATGTACTAATTATATTAGAGAACTATTATATAAAGCTATAATATAAATAAGGTGACAATATGAATATTACAAACCACAGATCCGAACGTAATTACGATAGCCCAGGTAACTCCGATAACGATTGGACTAATTCTTCCGATGATTCTGAATACTCCGACTCTGAAAGGTAAATAATGTTTTCTTCTTTCTTTATAAAAGTTATATACAAAAGTATGTAAGTAAGTACTTATGATATGATTTTATTTATAGCTCTGTACCCGAATGGGATTCAGATGTAGGAGAAGACGGAGAACTTAACTATATTAAAATCAAATTACCTAACAGTACTACCGAAGAGTCGAGGGCTCCCTTACTGGAGAATTGTGAAGCGTTTAAATTACGAAATAATTTTAACAGATCATCAACAAGACATTCGTCTAAAGGTAGGTAATACAGTTTGTATTTAAAACTATCTGATGCCGCACTTCGCGTCGATAAATTAAAAATATGACACCTGAGAACACTTGAAATCATTATTGCTGTGACAATAGCCAATTTTTATATTTTTAAACGATCCCTCGGGAACTTAACATTTTACCACAATAAAAAGTATCCTACATGTTAAGCCAGGTACTAAACTATTTATGTGCCAAATTTCATCCAAATTCCTTATGCTGTTTTAGCATGAAAGAGTAACAGACATCCATACATCCTCACAAATTTTATATTAGTGGTGGGATGGTGGTCTTTTATTTTAAAATTCACAAAACCTAATGCATATGGATAAAATTTAAATTTTATCAATATTTGTTTTAAATATTCCTTCTATTACATATATCATTTATAATTAATTACACATATTACGAGTATTTTCACCTTGACTTTATTAATTACTTAGTACTTATTATTGATGTTTAAGAAAGTTTTAACATGCAACTCTTGTTTCAATATTTTTAGGACTTGACAAGTATTTTGTATTTTTTTGTTCTTTAGGTAGAATATTCAAAGTACTTAGATCTCATAAAAGGCGAGAAGAAAAGAATCACAACAAGGGTATTGCAAGCACACATCCTAATGACAGAAATGAAGATGCTAATATTGTTATTATTCAGGTACATATATATAATTATAATATACCAGTGGCCCGCTCCCGGCTTCGCATGGGTGCAATCTGTTAGATTATCTTACACCGCCATCTGTTTGATTGTCATGGAACTCACAGATAATTTTAACAAATAATTGCTGGATTGAATAGATATCAACAGATGGCGCTATGTTAATAATATTATGTAATTTGCAAAAAAAAAAAATGAGATATAAACTATCCTATCTTTTAAGTTGGACCAAATAACAGATACTTATGAAGTTTGATCAAAGTCAGTTCAGTAGTTTCAGAGTTTATCGCGAACATACATCGTGACACGAGATTTTTATATATATAGATAGACTAGTGGCCCGCTCCCGGCTTCGCACGGGTGCAATCTGTTATTGTCTTACACCGCCATCTGTTAGATTGTCATGAAACTCACAGATAATTTTAACAAATAATTGCTGGATTGAATAGGTATCAACAGATGGCGCTATGTTAATAATATTATATAATTTGCAAAAAAAAAAAATAAACAAAATGAGATATAAACTATCCTATCTTTTAAGTTGGACCAAATAACAGATACTTATGAAGTTTGATCAAAGTCGGTTCAGTAGTTTCAGTTTATCGCGAACATACATCGTGACACGAGATTTTTATATATATGTTACGGCTAAAGATAGGTGTGAACATAAACTTAAGTTTAGCCGGCTAATCTTAAGTTTATCTTCGAGAGGCGGCTAAAGTTCGATATCATGTTAGTTTGCGTCGTGAATTTCCATCTTTGGCGTCGTGAAACGAAACGGCTAACAACGTTTCGATGGATGCGCCGCGCCGGGGCGAACATGTCGCTTGAGGGGGCGGAGGGGAGACGATGCGCGAAGACAGACAGGCTGACGGTCCACTTGATGGTAGATGGCTACCGTCGCCTATAACACAAGAAACGCCATAAGTGCTACAAGTGCGCTGCCGACCATAGAAGGATTAAGGATAAGGGAGGGATGGGGCTTCTTATTATTTTATTTTAATGACTAGATATTGTTTTAAGTTATTAACACCGCAGAAGTTTTTTTTTTGGAATTTTAAATACAGAAGTATCTGTAATGAACAAATGGTTTCTTATTATTTTATTTTCATGAATAGATATTGTTTTAAGTTATTAACGCTGCAGAAGTTTTAATTGGTAATTTTGTATACCTACATAAGTATGTGTAATGAGAGTGATTATTTTTTAATAAAAGTTTTTGTGTCGAAATAGTAAACATTATTATACCGTTTCCTTTTTCATTTGCTTCTACATTTTTAGCCAAGGGCCTGCAGTTAAACTTAAGTTTAGCCGGCTAATGATAGATGAAACTAACATTAACATCTCCTCGAAGATAAACTTAAGTTTAGCCGGCTAATCTTAAGTTTATGTTCACACCTATCTTTAGCCGTAACATATATATAAGATATAAGATTATAATGTGTACATAGGTTTCTCCCATTGCTCTCACTGCAATGCTCACAATTTTATGGTATAATTGATTTTGATGAAACATTGCTATTTACTCAGATTTATGACTTGTTGAATGTTTTAATCCTGGATTACAAAGAATACTTAATACTAAGAATCCAATAAATGCATCAAATATCAAAATCAAATGGATAGAATCAAAATTCTAATTCAAATTGATTCACTGATGGTAAAATTGCTGCATTGTTGAAAACTTGTAAACTAAACAAAAACTAAATTGGTTCAGATTTGTAGACTTTTCAATACATTAAAGATAGAAAATCTTTCTGTTAATACTTATCATTCATAAGTGATCATTCATAAGACACTCATAAGTGGATTGTTTTAATAACAGTGTTTTGGAACATGTGAAGGACAGACTTACCAATGTTAATTCCACAGGAACGTAAAATTGTTCCAGGATAAAAAGTATCCTATAACTTAATAAATCTAAGTAATAAACTATCTAGGTAATAACATCCAAATCCATTCAGCCGTTTTTACTTGATTGAGTAACAAACATCCATACAAATTTCACAATAAATATATTATTAGGATTAATATCAATTTTATTTTTTACAGATCAGTAGAAATATGATCTTCACAAGTGAAAAGAACTGCTCAATAGAAAAGCTGTTCGGATTGAGTCTAGAAACACATACGGACGGAAAGACTCTTATTGTCGCCGACTTCTTAACGGAAGCTCGGACTATTTATACACCGAAAGTTAAAATAGGTTATCATTTTATAAAAGTGAACGGCATTGATGTCAATTCATACAATATCAAAGGTGTTTTGCATCGAATAACAGAAGAATGCAACAATATGAGGCTAACGTTTAAAATCGTCTCCGAAGACTTTGATGTTGATTACATCAAATTACTTACAATGAAAAATGTTGAAAATTCAACAATTCAGTTTCTAAAGGACAGGATGTGTTCTGTATTATATTTGTGTTGCAACGAAGTGGAATATCAAAGCAACGATGATAAAGGCGTTTTGTATTGCTACCCCAGGCCTTTTAATCACAATTTTTTATACAATACAAGAGGTGCCTATGTAACGTTGAACCATTTAGCACCAAAATCTTTGGGTACCAGTGAGCCTCTCAGTTCAACCGTATTGAGCAATAATAAACTCGTAAATGTAGCTTATGTGTCCCATAACAGCGATCTACTGTTGATAGCTTTTCCCATGGATTTGGATTGTTTTGCAGTTAAAAAAATAATTTCAGACATAGTTAGAGTTTTAGAGTTTTTGTACGGTTCTTTAAAGACGTGTTTCACGAAACCCAATAATGTTGACAAGCTTGACAGTTTATTTTCTAGAATATTTGTAAATTTATTGTTTAATGATAGACGTAATGAAAATAGAAATGTTAGTAAAACGGTTTTTGAAGATTTAATGGCGGCCCATTCTGTCGCTTTACCATTGGAACTGAAAATACAAGTCGACGATGCTATAACAGAATTGGAGGCGGCTGATTACAGAGAGTGGGTATGTATGTAAAGAAATTGTAATTTTATATTATTTTTAAGATATTTGAGTCAAAGTAAAAATGGTTTTTTAAAAAGTTTTAAAACGTCTGAAAAGTTACCCTTTTTCATGTCAACGTCGAAAGACAGATCGAAGATGGTCCACTTGTTGGTAGATGGCTACCGTCGCCAGTGCACTGCCTACCCTGGTATGATTAAGGATGAGTTATTAGGGAAGGATAGGGCAGATCAGTCATTCTGTTATTTCACGGTGGTCTTCTGGGGCTACCCAAGTTCTAAGAAGGCCAGCTGTTTCTTTAGAAGCACTATATTTCATAAAATAATTTGTATTGATGCCAACTAAAACTAGATTTGGCAAAAGATTAAAGTATAATTCTAATAACTTGAATTTTCAGACAGATGATGTTGAAAACTTCCAAAGATTATATACCGTCGTCGGTTCGTGTCTGTATTATTGCGGTCACCTGTTAAGTTCACATTTACAAGATGAAGATTTAATGGAAATCAATGCGTTCTTAAAACTCAATGGCGTTTTGAAGCTCAGTGTGGAAAAGGAATTGGAGAAATTGATAATTTGGAAAGAGGTCTTTTTAAATGAGCATCGAAAAGGGAATAATGATGGCGGCGATTATAGGTTGGTGTTGCTATCAAGAAATATTTAATGCTCTACATGTTGTTGCAATATGGCCACTCTAAAAAATATTTGTTTTCAGTATTCCAGATGGTCGTTGGTTTCTACTGACCGTCGGTAAGGGACATTTTATACTTGCGACACTGATGGAAGCTGGAGGTTGTACAGAAGATGTAAGTCTTATATATTACTAGTGAAAAACTCCTGGCTTTATTATGGGTCATTCCATGTCAAATCGACCAATGGTTGGAATCGACCCCTTTTGACGAATTTTGGTCAGAACTTTTCTTTTGGAGTTCTGCCAAAGGAAACAATTAAATATTTTTTTTCGAAAGTTATGGAAAAATTTTTTTTTTCCAAAAATCGCTATTTTGCAAGATTAGAAAATCAAAAAATCGTAAAAAAAGACGCCTGACAAAATTTTTTGCTCTAATTTTTTTTTCTAGAGTACCTCTAACTTTTTTTTTCTAGTATCTTAAAAGATTCTTAAATTTTCAATATGGAAATTTTAATGAAAAAACTATTACAGGCATGTTGACCTCATGATGGCGGGGTGGCTACCGTCACCTACGGTTACAAACAAGGCTAGGAAGCATATAAATGTGTGCTGTCCCTGACAGGAGAATATGTAACACATGTTATCCCTTAAGGGATAAAATGTGGATAGGGGAATGGGTTCTGACATACGCACTAAAATGCAATAGCACAAGTGCTGTTAGCCACTGTGATGATGAAATTTCGAATGTTTGTCACAGGCTGTAGGTGTGACTCCACCTTCCGCCTTCTACGTAGAGGAATGCGAGAGCTGTCTCGAATTGCTCTATGAAGTTGGTCTGAACAAGTACTTGACTTCATGGTTCACCTCCAACACGTATCCGCAAGTGGAGACGTCTCCGGAATACTTGACTAAACAAGGCAGAAAAATAAGAGATACAAATGGTAATTATTATTTTTTTGTATAATAGTACATACTAGCTTTTGCCCTCGCTCAGGTGTTTAAACATTTGTTCAATCTTTGTTGCTCATAATATATTTTTGTCAGGAATTTTTTATATTTATTCTTAGGTGATCCCAAGGAATTGTACAAGGTACTTTATATCCTTTTTTGTGTCCGTGGCAACGTGTATGCGAAAACATTAGCGACCCGCCCCGGCTTCGCATTTATTTAAATTGCTTCTTTTCAGCGACAAAACCCGATATAACAAGCAATAAAACGTCAACACTGAAAGTGGCTAAACAACAATCGGATGTACGACGTCGCCACAACTCTACAGAACAAATAAACGCGGGCGCCAGCACAAGCGACAACGGCGCCAACTATGGCAGCTATCATAGTCTGTACAATCAGTGGTACAGCGGAACGAATAAAAGACACTCCAACATTGATGTCAGCTATTCAGAAGACTCCAACAGCGTAAAGAGTAATAGGTAAGAAAATATTCTGTTGCCTTCAACTTTGTAGAGCCTGCAAAAATATGTAAAGAACAGACTACTTGATGACTGACTACTTGATAGCAGGTGGCTACCGTCGCCCGGTGGTGCAATGCGCTGCCGACCATAGTAGGATTAAGGATAAGGGATTGGGAAATGGGCTCTGGTATCCCTTACTCATTCACCACACAGAAGAACACATGTATTTATTTGGTCTTCTATGAGGGGGGTATATAGTTATAGTTACTGCCCCCAGACAGTGTGCCTTGCCACTTCTAAATATGTAACATTATGTCATGTATCAAATATAAAATATATTCTGTTATTTCACGTAAATTAAATTAATGAAACTTAGAATTAAAAACACTAAGTCAAATAAAGGTTTGATTTTTTTTGTTTCAACTTGGAAACCTAACATTTTTCCAGGATAAAAAGTATCCTACGTGTTAATCCATTAAATAAACTATCTGTGTGCTAAATTTTATCCAAACCGTCCTAACAAACTTTTGCATTAATAATATTACTTGTATTAAATATGTTTTAGCGAAATGAGCGAGGAGCGGATTCAGGGCAGAAGGGCCGACAGGGAACAGAAGAGTCGTCGCGACTCCTCCGGTTCCGATTCCGATTGGGGCACGCAGGTAATACTCCGGCTTAGGTTCTACTATTATGGAAGTACAGCCTTATAATAAAAACATTCATTCTAAGAATTCTAACATTCCGATAAGATAGATTTAAATTGTCAGTAAGGTCCCTCTTTTAAAAGGGGTTTAACTAATATTGTCCGGATAAATTATATATTTATGATCACTGAATATTATAATTTACGTATTGTTCATATATCTTTTCAGAATGACAGTAAAACAAGTGGAAGCATAGACATGTCAGATATAAGGAAATCTCTGTTAAACGAAATCAATCGTGTCACAGTTCAGAGGTCAGTTACAAAATATAAGACATTTAATTTTTTAAGCTTTTATTACATAAATAACAAGGAGAGAGATAACATTAATTCAAAAGTCAGGCGTTTGCTGACCATAAGCCCATTTCCCAGTTAACGAAGGGATTTCACTAACTTACATATTCGATTGATGTGAAATTTGGTATACTGTTACTTCAGTGGTACTTCCATGACATGGTAACCTTGACCTGATGCTGCAGCATCAAGTAGTCTGCGGAATAACCAACTCCTAAGCAACTTACAGCAGATATGGGCTCAATAGAAAGTCGGGGGTTAGTTTATTATTCTAATTATAATTGCTTATACACTTACTGCGTTTGTTTACAGAATAACAATTGGCGAGGAAAATGTGTTATTTCATTTCGTCCAATTAGAGGCTGAAAAGGGTATACTGATAGCGCCCGTGAAAGATGTTGAATTGCAAGCGAACAATCCTCTCTATTCGTACATCGTCGACACGTTCAGATGTGCCAGTAAAAGAATACACGGATTGCTGGAGCACGGTGTAAGGTGAGTTTTACATCTACGATATATATAAATTACGTGTCACGTTGTGTGTCCGCGATGAACTCCTAAACTACTGAACCGATTTTGATAAAACTTCGTAACATTCCTAGAGGTTTATTTCGATTTGATATTCCACATGTTGAGTTAAATATATTACAACCTGCTTTCTGAACATAAGTGAGTCTTTTAAAAGGTATTTTAAAAGAGGAAGTACATGTATACAAAATAAAGGATACATGAAACAAAAAACTATGTGAGCTCATTTACGAAACATAAAATCTCGTTTTATGTTTGAATTCCAGCTGAAATGAAGTTATTTATTTTATTTTATTAGGGAAAACAAACAATTACACCATATGTAGTAAGTTGGAAAAAAGAGAAATATACGTAAATAACGATAATAGGTTACGAATTGGTACACTAATTTTATACAGAGAAGACTCTATACATAACAAAAAAAAACAACAAAAAACAAAAACAAAGAAAACAAAACAGTCTTATAAAACTAAACCATTAACTTAACAATATTATTTTTATATTCCCGTGATCTAGTTGAAAATATATAAAGGCGCACGTTCACCAGCGTTCGTTTTGCAGTAGTTCGGCATAAATAGTTTATGCATATAAGAATCTCGTATACGCTGCGAATCGATTTACAATGTTGTCATAGGCGGTTATGACAACTATTGTACAAGAAAATTATTTATATTTACTTTATTTTCTCGTATTGTGCAGGTTCAAAAGAAATCACCGGACATCGAACCCGCTCAACAAAATACTCGTAGCCGTCAAAGAATACGGGATGTTGTTTGAAGCGCCACAGAACATATTGAACCAGTGCGGGATACTTAAAAAGCACACGGACCCATTCCAATTTTGGGTTGTCGGGTAGACATTTTACTGTATTTCAAAATAGGTTCTTGTTTGTTTATTTGTACAGCTAATCTCTAACTGTCTACTCGATGGTAGGTGGTCACCGTCGCCTATCCAAGCAATACCATAGGTGCTGCAAGTGCACTGCCGACAATAGAAGGATAAGGGATAAGGAAGGGATAGGGATATCTGGCATCCTTTATTCACTCACCGAAACACAACAGCACATACTAATATGTTACGCACATCACATAGCATATTATGCTGTTATTTCACGGTGGTTTTTCTCTAACGGGGTGGTCACTGCCGCCAGACGGGCTGCCCAAATGACTGCGAAACGCAGTCCTCCCTGCCACTACTTTCCAAATCCAAACCCTGGGACCCCTGAGACGTTAGGCAAGCACCCTTACCACTCATCCAATGGGTCGTAAAGATGAAGTGAACAAGACAGTAAAATGAAATCGCCATGAAAACGAAGATAAAATGAATTCTAATCCAAAAAACTTTTTTTTTTTCAGTCGGATTTTCAGCGAGCCGGAATCCCGGGAGCTTTATTTGTGCTATCACGAATCCATTCCACAGGATTTGACTGAAGTGGCGAATTTATTATCTTATTTGGATTAATTAAATCAGTATTATTTTGATGAAAAGAAATACTTACTATTAATGAACTTTGATATACATATAAGCTCAAGTCAAGCTTTAATCTACTCCGTCCATTTAAAAATGAAAATTGTGATACTATTTGCATTTTTATTCCGTGTACTTTATTTTATAACTTTATAAGTATATTTTTACAGTTTATTCATACTGGTTGTTTTATTTTTTATTACTTACTTCATTGACGGCCTGATAAACTTTTTCTGCCAAAAAAACATAACAATGAACTAATTCTCGCCAAATAGCGCCAAATGACAATCTTTGAAAGCAATAATTATAGAACACCATTATACAATATACAGGTGTTTCAAGCATAATGTCGCATATTTTAACTACTCGCCCTTTAAGGGTCCCTTACGGCAATCGAGGGTCGGGATTGTAAAAGAATTATATAGTAAACGTGCTCCACAACCTTGAAAAAAATAACACAGCTAGCCAATGAATGTTACTTTTTGCTGAAACATTCGAATTTAAGATAATGCTTATGGATAAGTGTAAAAAAAATCCAGAAAATCACTAAAAACGTGTAAATCGCACTCCCGTTTTGTTACAATTGTGTCGGTAAGTATCAAGAATTATTAAATGAATTTTATCAAATAATAAAGTTAAAACTATAAAAAAATAGATGCAATCTTCATTTCTTAATAAACATATTCCTATTTTGTGTAAAAAAATCACAAACTTGCCCAATTTTTTCGCTCAAAATCTTCATACAAATTACTATGAAGGCTATTATTATGAAATCACGCTCGGGCCACGGTTCAGTCTGGTTCAGTCGGCCATGCGCCTCCGAAGTGAGAGCACGTCGCTTTGCGCCGCACTGACAGTTCGTGATAAAACCGTGTACTTACACAAAAAATGTCACATATGTCGTCTTTGATGTTGAAATTATACCCCAAGAGCCCAAGGCCAGACCTTCGTTCAGTGTGACCATATATGGCAGGATTTCCACCCACATAAGAGACGACGGTAAAGGTCTACCGGGGCAACGAAAAAACAAAAATTTTGGAAAAACCCTTCCCCCCTCCCTTAAACCGCCCTGTCTGTCCGGCGCGACTCAGCCGAGTCGTGATTGGGCTCATCGGAGACGTCTCGACGAGATAAAAAATTTGAACCCCCCCTCTAACCCTCTCAGCCGTAACTCGGAAACGGCGCGACTCAGCCGGGTCGTGTTTGGGCTCATCGGAGACGTCTCGAAGAAATAAAAAAATTGACGCCCCCCTCGGACCCCCTCAGCCGTAACTCGGAAACGACGCGACGCAGTGGGGTCGTGTTTGGGCTCATCGGAGACGTCTCTCCGAGATAAAAAATTTGACGCCCCCCTCGGACCCCCCCCGGCCGTAACTTGGGAACGACGCGACGCAGTGGGGTCGTGTTTGTGCTCATCGGGAACGTCTCTGCGAGATAAAAAATTTGACACCCCCCTCGGACCCCCCCGGCCATAACTCGGAAACGACGCGACGCAGTGGGGTCGTGTTTGTGCTCATCGGAGACGTCTCTCCGAGATAAAAAATTTGACGCCCCCCTCGGACCCCCCGGCCGTAACTCGGAAACGACGCGACGCAGCGGGGTCGTGTTTGTGCTCATTGGAGACGTCTCTCCGAGATAAAAAATTTGACACCCCCCTCGGACCCCCCCGGCTGTAACTCGGAAACGACGCGACGCAGTGGGGTCGTGTTTGTGCTCATCGGAGACGTCTCTCCGAGATAAAAAATTTGACGCCCCCCTCGGACCCCCCCCGGCCGTAACTTGGGAACGACGCGACGCAGTGGGGTCGTGTTTGTGCTCATCGGGAACGTCTCTGCGAGATAAAAAATTTGACACCCCCTCCAACCTCTCCGGCCGTAACTTGGAAATAGCGCGACGCACCCGGGTCGTGTATGGAATCATCTAAGACGGCTCTCGGGAAGGCGAATTTTTTAGAGTAGACCAAATTTCAAATTTTGGCAGTTGCGGTCTACTCGTAGGACCATGGTCAACGGTTACAGGTAGACCCCCGTGTTGGGTATCATTTGAAAGGTCTCAACGAGGGTGATCAATTGAAACTAATCCCCTCTCCCTCCCCCTTTTAAGTAAAAGTCTGGTAAAGTAGTAAATCATGGTAAATTTACTACATATGGAACGTTCTCGAAAGCCCGAGCGTAGCTCTGGGCGCAAGGAAAGTTCCACACACGTCCGCACTTTGAAGACGCAAAGCGTATAATGATTTTACGGCAAATTATACAAGCGTCCAATTAGTGACGACTTTTGGCAAGTTTTACAGTTTTATTGGAAAGTAAATCTAACGACATTTTAACTTACCCTGTGCATAACCATATCTATTCTGATTTATACAAACTCATGCTCAGGATCATATAATTGACTCCAGTTTGAAAATTAAAAATGCTTACAAACGTTTTCAGAACAATATATTATTTTTGTAATTGGGAATAACAATTTCATTTTGTGTTGTGCAACTAAAATAATAATTATACACTAACTAGATCGTGCTTGCTACCGCGGTCTGCAAGCAGCCCGCGAGGGCGCGGTTGTGAGTTAGGTGTTGTCATTTGCCATAGTTAATTGTTTTGGTTTGGTTTTGAGTCTTTTTTTGTAATTCGTGAAGAATTAGGGGTAAGTAAAAAAGGGGAGTAAAATAGGTCACCCTCGTTGAGACCTTTCAAATGATACCCAACACGCAACCGTTTATCTAAAACCGTTGACCATGGTCTACTGAGTAGACCGCAACTGTCAAAATTTGAAATTTGGTCTACTCTAAAAAATTCTTCTCCGAGATGTCCCCGATGAGCCCAAACACGACTTGGCTGCGTTGCGCCGTTTCCGAGTTACGGCCGGGGGGGTCCGAGGGGGGTGTCAAATTTTTAATCTCGGAGACACGTCTCCGATGAGCACAAACACGACCCCATTGCGTCGCGTCGTTTCCGAGTTACGGCCGGGGGGGTCCGAGGGGGGCGTCAAATTTTTTATCTCGGAGAGACGTCTCCAATGAGCACAAGCACGACCCCACTGCGTCGCGTCGTTTCCGAGTTACGGCCGGGGGGGGGTCCGAAAGGGGCGTCAAATTTTTTATCTCGGAGAGACGTCTCCAATGAGCACAAGCACGACCCCACTGCGTCGCGTCGTTTCCGAGTTACGGCCGGGGGGGTCCGAGGGGGGCGTCAAATTTTTTATCTCGGAGAGACGTCTCCGATGAGCACAAACACGACCCCACTGCGTCGCGTCGTTTCCGAGTTACGGCCGGGGGGGTCCGAGGGGGGCGTCAAATTTTTATCTCGGAGAGACGTCTCCGATGAGCACAAGCACGACCCCATTGCGTCGCGTCGTTTCCGAGTTACGGCCGGGGCGGTCCGAGGGGGGCGTCAAATTTTTTATGTCGGAGAGACGTCTCCAATGAGCACAAACACGACCCCACTGCGCCGCGTCATTTCCGAGTTACGGCCGGGGTGGTCCGAGGGGGGCGTCAAATTTTTTATGTCGGGGAGACGTCCCCGATGAGCCCAAGCACTACCCGGCTGAGTGCTGGTCCTCGCTGGTTTTTAATACCTGTGTTGGGGACATGCACCTAGAAACTTTTAGCTTTTATAAAATAACGAAGATCTGGCCGTCGTGGGCTCTTGCTCTATGCATACGTACGTGTGTGCGTGCGATGCGCGAGCCTCGATCGTTGTGAGAGTAACGCTAAAAACCTAAACTTCGCGCGGCGCGTCTCCGAAACCGGCCCTTAACCGCTTGGTTTTGTAGGCGCCTGACTCGTAATTTTTTTTTTTTTTAAGAGAGCAACTCAATGACTTGATAAACATTATACAAGTAGAGGAATTTGTCGTACATATTCGGCTCGGGCGAAATGGACACGAAAATAACTGTCGGATACATCTGACTGGCGGATAAAGGGTTAAAAAGAGTTATTTAGCAACCACCGTGAAATAACAGCACACGTGCTGTTGTGTTTCGATGAGTGATTAAGGGATGCCAGAGCCCAATCCCTATTCCTTCCCAACCTTTATCCTTAATCCTAGTATAGTCGACAGCGCACTTGCAGCAGCTGTGGCGTTGCTTGTGTTATAGGCGACGGTTGCCACCTACCATCAAGTGGATCGTCAACCCGTCTGCCGACCTTAACATAAAAAAAAGTTGATGATATTAATGCTCATGCCTCCGGAAAAGAGGATGAAAAGGAGAAAAGACATTTTTCTTTTCGGAAATACTAAATACTCTGTATAAAAGTATCTTTTTTATTGGATTGCAATATAGTGATCTTATAAAGAGCATTAGGAATTAAAAAATATAACAAAACGGCGACTCAAGTTTTACCGTGTATAACGACATCTATAATTTAATTCTAATTATATTTTTGCATTTAACAACGAAAGATTATGGCGCGTCTTTTAAATACTACATCGGAATGGAATATTGAACTGCATCAACTTTCCCCGCAGGAGCGACTGACCTTACACAGACAATAAATCTAATAAAGATGTCATACCGGTTGCACTTGTTATGTTATCATATCATACTAAAAGAGTGTTATACTATTTTTACATCTCAGTATTGCTAAAATACTCAAATTTTGTGGATGACGTCATAACCAGATTGAGCTTCTAATCATGAATTTTCATTTTCCTATGATATGAAGTACTCTGTCAATTTGGTAATTATTATTGTTATTACATACGTTAGTATCTACTATTTAGTTTGTGGTTATTACTACTACAAAAAAAAAACTGAACAAGCAGATTAATATTGTTTTTATTATTATTATTTTTCAGATTATATATTTTTTATGCAGGTAATTTCGATCTTGATTTATCATCAACTGATAACGTACAATCCCTCTCGCTTAGAGAGTACTATATTCCTTGGTACAATCTATTACAATGTCCCATAGTTGAATTCATGTTGAATTAATAAGTTGTTAAATCTAGACAAAAAAGTGTCGATAAAAGCAACACGGAATGGCGCGTCCACAAACTAAATAGTAGATATCTATGGCGCGTCCTGCCTTTCGCCTCTAAAGTTTTAGTCTATGTTCAATTTTATGGTTTCATTTCATTCATAGAGAATATATATTACCTTGCATTTCTTTCTTTATTGCTCTGCTTTGCTTCAGGCTGGCGCAACTCAAAGGAAAGAAAATGATGTATGAAACAGGTGGATTGGGTAATGCCGGAATAACCCGACTAAGTCAAGGCGATTGCGAAACCCATTAAGTTATTAGACATCACCGATTCTCTAATTTGGCCGTATTATACATCAAAACCACAATAAACCTGTATGTATAAGTTACTCTATGCAATAAACCATCAGCGGCCATATTGATGTGTTGCAATATGGCGTCTTTCATTTCAACTGCTTTGTTTGTTGTTTATTTACGGATTTTTCGGCAAGCAGAGTATTGATTTTTATAAAACTTGCCAAAATTTTAGTGTTTAAATACTCTTTCTTCGTAGTGTTATATTTGGTGTATCGTGTTTAGTGTTCTAGATGCCGAAAGTAAGCTGCGAAATATGTGGCCTAAGAACGAGTCGCATTGATAATAAAAAACGAATATTTTCGGCCCAATTCCCGCTGGATGAAGATAGGTTAGTACATATTATATCTTGCTGCTGTTCTAAAACCATGTATAATATAGTTTATTGGGAGTTTAGTTCAAATTTTCGAATAAAATTGTGTTGCATATGTGTTGCATGTAAAATGTAAACAATAGTGCAGTGCCATTTTTTATCGACAATCGGCAAAAATTTCTTTTTGATTTTATTGCACTGAATGATAAGAAATGAACACATGCATACACCCCAATGTACCAATTGGTTTGTTTTAGTTTTATTTTGCCTTTCTTTTTTATTTATATGTATATTTAACTAAAAAATAACATTTATTATTCATTTACTTTCTAGGTGCAGGCAAGACTTTGAAAAGAAAAAAACAACAAATGAAATGCTGTTCCATGTATCGGAATCTCTGCCAATCCATTGAACGATGAAGTTTTCAGTGAACTCCCTCTCCATATTGCTAAAAATCCTGTACAAACAACAAATGAAATGCTGTTCCATGTATCGTTCCAATCCATTGAATTACTTTATGAAAATATTATTACGTTATACATGACATAATCCAATTTTTATGTGTGTTACAGAACCTTCAACGTCGACCTTGGATACTGCCGTAATTAACTTAAAAAATAAATAGATCCTGCAGTCCTCAAAGATTTTATGTGAAGTTACTCTTGTGGCTAGGGAGCTGGGTGCCAAAATTTCTATATGATTTGTTCGTGTTAGGATGATGTACCATAAAAAAACATTAAGGACCGCGTCTGCCACCATGACAGCCCTGCGTTGTCAATTGAACGACGAACTAATCTCCTGGTATCAGTAATCCGGTTGTTCACGTCACTCGAACTGTTGAGCCTCCTCTTGTATCAGTAGTTCGGCGCTGGTGCTTTGTTTTCTAAGGTACTGTATGTACACATAAGGCTCTTATAATAATATCAAGGAACTTCAATAAGTGTCCATTATTCAACCTCTTTATTTAATTAGCCACTTGTTATCAATGTATTTTGTAGAGATTCCTTGTGCATCAAATGCTCTAAGTATGGCCATATCGATTGACAGTGTAACTCTTCCTAGCATTTGATTTACAATTTGATATATCTTTTTTATATTTTTAAAGTTATTATTAATATACATATTTATTCCTCTTATCTTACTTCGAAATGTAAAACAATCGTCATGTGTGTACATACATCAGTACTTTAGAAAACAAAAGTTTTTCACCAGCGCCGAACTACTGATACAAAAGGGGGCTCAACAGTCCGGGTGAGGTGTACAACCGTACTACTGATACCAGGCGGAACAAATCATATACCAAAATGGCACCCAGCTAACCATTGTTTTTTTCGTTCACTGCTTCTCTGCTACTCCGTCAGTCGGCGATAACCGTAAACTGTATGATAGTAATAAAGCGATGATTGTAATTATTTGTTTTTTTATTTGTCAATAAATAATATTTAAAATTATGTAAGGCCTTTTTTTGGGATTTTCATAAAACCATAGACTATAGAGTCAATTATACTATCGACCTTATTTATCGTAACAATAGCACATCCTTATTTTTATGTTCGTTATGTTGGCAGCATCGTACTTGTTAATTTTGGTTAGGTTGGTATTGGAGCAGTCCATCTTTGTCATAGAACAGTGGATTTCATTTTCATTGTATGGGAGTCCCGTCTCTTAAAACGTAGTGATTATATACTCTTTGCTTTGCTTTTGCTATTTCCTCATCTTGTAATAGCATAGCATTTTACGATCACATTTTGTTTTGTCAAATTGTCATTGATTTTTGAGTGTAATGGAACAGTGGAGACAATATAATAATTATTTGGTTCAATTTTAATTAATGAAAAGTTTAAATGTGTATTAAATGTATGACATGATACAATTTAAGTGTAATTGGAATTATGTTAATGAAAATGCAACCTCAAGCTAATGTCGGAGTGGCACAATCAGTCACAACTCAGCCCCAACCGATTGTCGGAGTCCCAGCTAATGCTGTCATATTGAAAATGTCGGAAATTCAGCAATTATCAACAGTTGGTGAGTTTAATTTGAAATTAAAAAGACAATTGTTCAATTGTTGTGGAAATTTACAAGACGTCAATTGCGGTGTAATTCGGGAATTTTCCAATGACTGAACTGTTAGCATTGATTGATCGTAAATTATATATTGTTTTAATTTTCTTCTAATTCGTTGATTATTTGATTAGGACTATTAGAGCTCGCTCACCGCGAATACCAAGCAGGCGATTATGATAGTGCTGAGGTACATTGTATGCAGTTATGGCGTCAAGACAACTCAAACACAGGCGTTTTACTGCTGCTTTCATCCATCCACTTTCAATGTCGGCGTTTGGACAAATCGGCACAATTTTCCTCGATGGCCATAAAGCAGAATCCTTTATTGGCAGAAGCTTACAGGTAAGAACTTTTTAGTTTTATGATAACGACTAATAAGAAGTTATTCCAAGTCAAGTAACTGAACGGTTGTAACATTTAATATTGTAAATAAAACTACACTGGCGGTCTGGTAGGTTTGAATGTCATAATGATCTACACAATGAAAGCATTTTCATTTTCCTTTCCTAATCTACATGGACATAGAACCTTAACAATGCAATATATTTTTTTTAATAAAAAAGTTGTCTTGTTTTTTTGTATTGTGTAAGGTCTAAATAATTTAATAATATTTTATAATTTCATAGCAACTTGGGCAATGTTTACAAAGAGCGTGGTCAACTGCCGGAAGCACTGGAGAACTATCGGCACGCTGTTCGTTTGAAGCCAGACTTTATTGATGGATACATAAACTTGGCTGCGGCTCTGGTCGCAGCTGGAGACATGGAGCAGGCAGTTCAGGCCTATGTTACTGCATTGCAGTATAATCCAGTGAGTATGCATTTATTTCAGTTTTAGCCTTAATCTTTGCCACATCTTTTCGGCACAAAAACTGAGTAATTTGTAATATTATGTAATAAACAAGGAATTCTTTAGTTTACTAGTAGTTGTACTCATAGTACCAGCAGAAACTACTAAGTTCAAAAATCTGAAATTTTGAACCTAGAACCAATTTATTTTGTAAAGTAACCATTGCCTAAGAAAGAGTTTTTGGAAATTTCAACTCCTTACAAAGTCGGGAGCAGGTCGCTAGTAATAATATGTACAAATAAGCATGTTTTAAATAAACAACAATATAAAGATTATTAATGTTTGTTTATAAAATCAGATCTAGATAGAGTTGTACATTTTAACCTTGAGCAACTTATCGTGTTCATGTGTTTTCCTTATTCAATACTGACACTAAATTTATAATGAATTATTGAAAAAAATGTGTAAATACAATATGCAGAAAACTTTTCTATTAAATAAATTTTGATTTAATAAAATAAATATTTATTTGAACAAGGATAAGTAATGTGGAATTCAGAGCAAGGGCTGTCTTTTTCTTTTACTCATTAGTTTATTGAAAAAGAAAAAATAATTGAGTGGTTACTGTCAAAAGACTTTTCTAGTAGTATACGTCTAGTTATCCATTCAATTGCGTTTTAAAGAATAACCTAAGATAGTTAATATTTTAAAAAATGTGAAAGCTATATTTCAGTGCATGAGTGAGGAACTCTCATAACTTTACCATTTCTCCTGTCAGTACTGGCGGTGTAGATACTTCCAATCCCCCCGGTGTTCCTTGTCTTTATAGGTACTTTATAAAATATAGCCTATGCTACTTGCTGATACTGTACTGTATGTTACAGCTTTCTATAGGTGAAAGAATTTTTATAATCAGTAAGGTTTACTTTAAAAAAAAAACTGAAATAACTAAATTATTCAAATTTCATTTTAAGCATGAATATCCATTATCCATCTAAAAATCAACAAGATCCATAAAATCCGAACCAATTATCCTTCAATTGGTGGACTAAAAATAGACTCCATTGTTTCAGGATCTATATTGCGTCAGGAGCGACTTGGGTAATTTGCTCAAAGCTCTGGGACGTCTGGACGAGGCGAAGGTAAACAATTGTTTTGTTGCTTCACCTTTGATTTCGAAATAAACAGGACTCAGTTTCAATTTCTCCTTTGTCTGTGACCAAATTATTTTACTCCCTGTTTTGTTTGCGTATCTCTGCTATTGCGTAAGTCCCCTGCATTTGGCGTTCACATTTTCATAACATATTATAATGGTTTGATCAATTTCAATGAGAACATAATGAATGCATTTCCTGTTTAGGGTGTGTTGTACTCTCAGTACAGTCGTGTAAAATTATGTTTTATAAAATTATGTTAAATATTGTGTTTAAGCCATTATGACGCGAACAAGCTTGAAAACTGATTTGAATGGTTTGGTTTTGTTTGTTATTGTTTTCGAACTTGTTCAGTTTATTTACTTGCGACAGAATATTGTTAGATATTGTTTGATATTCTGTGGCACAGCATACTGCGTAAAGATTGCCTCATAACATTCTGTGTTTGTTCAATTATTAACAGATTTTTCAATTTATAAGGTCAATATATTATGGGTTCCATATATTATACACTGTTAACTGATGACTAAATTTATAAATATTTTATCAAAAAACATAATATGCTTTTAGTATTGAAATATGTAAATAAACTATAGAAACTAATTTTACTCTAAATAATAATCACTTTCATTTAGAAAATTCTAAATGAAAACTGTCTAAATGAGCCAGGCCATTTACACCATTCCAACAAAAATATATTTCTGTATTTGAAGGTTCTAATTATCAAATTTTTTCTAATTTTTGTTATAAAAATGAAATAAAATGCGGAACTGCGGTTAAGAGATAGCTTGAACTCTGTTCTATGGACATTAGTTGTTTTATGCAGGCAATTACTTTCAAATGTATGAGCACAATGATAAACATTCAGTATATGGCCAGTATATATTTTAGCAGCAGTTTCAAGAAGAAAGATCTTCATAATTAAGACCTTATTTTTATTCTTATTAAATGTTTGAATACAATTTATATGCAGAATGATATGTGGAATTTGGCAAGTAACAGGGAGTAGGCTAATGTAATCAAATGACTCACGTAAAAATTGCCGATGTCCTGTTTATTTCGCCTAACATTTAGATCTGTTTTTCTCTTGCTTGTAGTAGTTTCTTATTATACATAATAGAGGAGGATCAAAATGGTGTGTTATACTTTTAGAATATGTACGTACCATCATTAGTCATATGACGTAGTAGTATTTTTTTCTCTACATGAATATAATTTGTCATTAAATCATACCTCTGATTATACTCCGCTCGAAGACAGCGTGAGTTGAGAAATGATCCTCTCGTTCATTAAGATATCATTCGCAATTTAATATCAAGTTAGACAAGAATCGGGTGAGATAATGTGAGTGACTCAAAATCAACTAATTGTATTATATTTTCACAAGGTGTTGTCTGGTAAAAGACAGTAGGTGTGACCGGAGCTGTTTCTAGCTGGGTTCCAGCCGAGATGACTACATGCAGCCGCAGGTAAAGTGGAAAAGGTTTGCAAGAAATAAAAAAAAAACAGGATAACGGATACAACTCATAAAATACTTTATCTCATATTTCGTGACCATACTCTTTCATCGGTTGGGAAGTGAAAGCGTCGCAAAATTGGCAAAAATCGTCTGTGGTAACGAAACTATGTCTTGTTTTTGGTAGTTGTGGTGAATTGGTACAAACGGATCGTTTGCATTTCCTATACTGATGTGTTGCTCTCGGCGTAGTCTTGTCTAGGGCGCGATTGGCGTAATGTAGTTAGTAAATGATCGCTGCTTGCTTCGCGGAGTAATTGCATACTGGTCCCAACGAGCATCGGTCATAGCTATGGTGTAACTTTAGCCACTTGGCGTAATAAACATTGCAGACATCAATGTGAAAGATCTACTGGGGTGCACATTTTGATATGTTGTTTTTTCCTGTGTTTAGGCTTGTTACTTGAAGGCAATCGAAACTAGGCCAGATTTCGCGGTTGCCTGGAGTAATTTGGGATGTGTATTTAATGCACAAAGTGAAATATGGCTGGCAATACACCATTTCGAGAAGGCCGTGGCATTGGATCCCAATTTTTTGGACGCTTACATCAATTTGGGGAATGTTTTGAAGGAGGCTAGAATTTTCGACAGGTAAGCAATTTAAATTAATTTGATTTAAATTACGATACTTAGTATACCAATCTAACGGCTTTTTTTTTCTTACAGAGCTGTCGCTGCTTACCTCCGCGCACTGAATTTATCGCCTAACAATGCCGTCGTCCATGGAAATTTGGCATGCGTTTATTACGAACAGGGATTAATCGACTTGGCGATCGACACATACAGGCGAGCCATTGAGCTGCAGCCGAATTTCCCTGACGCGTATTGCAATTTAGCTAACGCTTTGAAAGAGAAGGGCCAAGTTTCCGATGCGGAAGAGTGCTACAACACGGCTTTACGATTGAGTCCAACTCATGCGGATTCTCTTAACAATTTGGCGAATATAAAACGCGAACAGGGGTACATAGAGGAGGCGACGCGCCTTTACCTGAAGGCTTTGGAGGTATTCCCAGAATTCGCTGCGGCTCATAGCAATTTGGCGTCGGTTCTGCAGCAGCAGGGCAAGCTCAATGAAGCACTCATGCATTACAAGGAGGCTATCCGCATTCAACCGACGTTTGCAGACGCATACAGTAACATGGGAAATACACTGAAAGAAATGCAAGATGTGGCAGGAGCATTGCAGTGTTATACGAGAGCCATACAGATCAATCCGGCATTCGCCGATGCGCACAGCAATCTCGCCAGCATACACAAGGATTCGGGAAACATACCCGAGGCTATCCAGTCGTACAGAACCGCTTTGAAACTGAAACCCGATTTCCCAGATGCGTACTGTAATCTAGCTCACTGCTTGCAAATCGTCTGCGATTGGACAGATTACGAGGCGCGAATGAAGAAACTGGTGAGCATTGTAGCCGAACAGCTTGAGAAGAACAGGCTTCCGTCTGTTCATCCTCATCATTCTATGCTATATCCTTTGACTCACGAGTTTAGAAAGGCGATAGCGGCTCGTCACGCGAATCTCTGCCTCGAAAAGGTCCAAGTTTTACACAAACCTCCATATAAGTTTCCGCGCGATTTGCAAGGACGGCTGCGAATCGGATACGTCAGCAGTGATTTTGGAAATCATCCCACATCGCATCTGATGCAGTCCGTGCCGGGACTGCACGACCGTTCCAAAGTTGAGATATTCTGCTACGCGTTGAGCCCCGACGACGGAACCACTTTCAGATCAAAGATCGCCCGTGAGGCGGAGCATTTCACGGATTTGTCTCAGGTGCCTTGCAATGGGAAAGCGGCTGACAAAATTTACTCGGACGGCATACATATTTTGGTCAATATGAATGGTTACACTAAAGGCGCTCGCAACGAGATTTTCGCCCTCCGCCCTGCCCCCGTTCAGGTTATGTGGCTTGGCTACCCTGGAACGAGTGGGGCCAGCTACATGGATTATTTGGTGACGGACGCTGTCACCTCTCCCCTGGTTTTGGCCAGCCAGTACAGCGAAAAGTTGGCTTACATGCCCCACACCTATTTCGTGGGTGATCACAAGCAGATGTTCCCACATCTGCACGAGCGTTTGATCGTCAGTGACAGGATCAAGGGTCAAAATAACCTCGGAGGCCTTGCGGACAATGTGGCGGTTATAAATGCGACCGATCTGTCGCCCCTAGTCGAGAACACTGATGTGAAAGAAATAAAGGAGATAGTGCGAGCGGCGCGCCCTGTCGAAATATCGCTCAAAGTCGCCGAACTACCCACCACGACACCCATTGAAACAATGATCGCTTCCGGACAAGTACAGGTAATTATCTCACTTCTGTTCACACACAATTATGATGATTTGTGTGTGTTTTTTAATCTACTTGATGGCTTGATAATAGGTGGCTCTACCGTCGCCGTTACACAAGAAATACAACTATATAGGTATATTTAAAAAGCACAAAACCTTATCTGAATACAAAATTTCATCCAAATTATTAAGTCATTTGCCCGATGTGAAATATATTTATATAGTATAAAACAAAGTTATTTAGTATGTATATATATCTTTATAATGTAAGCAATGGATTTTATTGCGGTTTTCACGAATTGAAAGAGCGTTAAAGGAGGATGGTTTCGATATATAATTCAACGCCGAAGTCGTGAGCACCAGCTTAGTATATTATATATAAGAATTGTTCATTTAAAGTTTTTAATTGTAAACATGGATCCATAGACATTTCTCAGCGATCTTGCTTTCGCGTTTTGGTTACGAGTTTTCGCTAACGGTTTTACAGACATCCGTGAACGGTGTGATACTCCAAAACGGTCTGGCGACCACACAGACCAACAACAAAGCTGCCACCGGCGAAGAAGTCCCGCAGTCCATAGTGATAACCACTAGACAGCAGTACGGTCTGCCGGATGACGCGGTCGTCTACTGCAACTTCAACCAGCTGTACAAGATCGACCCGTTGACGCTTCACATGTGGGTGTACATACTGAAGCATGTGCCGAACAGTGTGCTCTGGCTGTTGAGATTCCCGTCCGTCGGGGAAACTAATCTTCACAACACGGCTCAGCAACTCGGTGAGTGCTGACGCTTACTTTACAACTAACTTATTTCGAAGAGCGACGAAAACAGAAATGTCTCCATTTTTTGTTCTCTTGTTATATAGGCGTGTAACCGACATCAATTAGCCTATCCGTTACAAAATAACATAAAAATGTTAAGGGTACATTTATATTAAACTTATAATTAGACTTGCACCAAAATCATGACACTGGTAACTCTTAAAACTTAAAAAAGATCTACAGTAAAATAAATAGTAAAATAAAACAATAATAATTAAATAATGATAGCATGCATTTTATGTTGACTACAACCCGCCATTTTGTTATATAAGTACCTCTTTTTGTTATACTTAATAGATTCATATTTGAATGTCATGGAGGCCGACAGACTGACTGACTGTTCACTTGGTGGTAGGTGGCTACTGTCGCCTATTAACACAAGCAATGCCATAGGTTTTGGCGCCAAGGGAGGGAAATGGGTTCTGAGTTCTGACTCCTTTACTAACCCAAACTCAACAACATCACATAGTGTTATTTTACGGTGGTCTATAGGGGGTGGTCACTGCTGTGAAATATGGTGCCCAATTTGATTAATTTATTTATCTAGTGACACTTTAATTGTACAGATGCATATGATGTAGGTATCCATTACAAATCCATTACTCTTATTGGAGGATAGAACATTGATTGACATGTGTTTTATAGGTCTGCCATCCGGGCGCATAATCTTCTCAAACGTGGCCGCCAAGGAGGAGCATGTCCGCCGAGGCCAGTTGGCCGACGTGTGCCTGGACACGCCGCTGTGTAACGGCCACACCACCAGCATGGACATCCTCTGGACAGGCACGCCCGTTGTCACACTGCCCGGGGAGACATTGGCCTCGCGGTCAGTTTATCTTTTTCTTTATTTTCATCAATACATTAAGTTACCAGTTCCTAGAACCTTAAATATTTTGGGTTTTTAACATTTAAAACCTTTGTACGCGTTCGTTAATCGTATAAGACGGATTATAAGACGGAAAATTTGGTGGAATAATAATTGTTTTTCATACGCATTTCAGAGTGGCTGCATCACAATTAAACACATTGGGATGTCCCGAGTTAATTGCCAAAACCAGACAAGAGTATCAAGACATAGCTGTGAGATTAGGCACCGATAGAGAATAGTGAGCATTATTTTATTGTTTTATTATTATTTAATTAGGCTGATAATACTAATTAAATATTGATGGTAAGTTGCCTTGGTCACCTATAAACACAAACAACACTGAGGGGGTGCAAGATGCTGTTGACAGCAATGTAAATAAATATTAAAGCCATTTTCTTGAGTTCGACTCATGGTTACATGTCGAATTATACATGTCGATTTTGTTAACTAAGAAATTAAAAAATCGTACAAGTCGCTAATTTCGCTATGTATATAATTGTAATGTTTTGTATGTTATTGTAATGTTTGTATGCCACGTTGGGCAAAATGTATTTTTCTAAGTGAGGAAATCATATAGAAAAATACTGTTTTTCTTTTTTTTAAAAGATCAATAAAAAATCTTGTTATTATTTGATTCACCTGATAATGAACCAGTTTTGGCGTTCACTTCCTCGGAGTTAGTAGTTGCAATGTTAAGTCTAGTAATTTTGTGTTTTGCAGCCTGAAAGCGATTCGTGCCAAAGTGTGGACGGCGCGAACGGAGAGTCCTCTGTTCGACTGCAAGGCGTACGCCACCGGTCTAGAGATGCTCTACAGCAAAATGTGGGCCAGGCACGCCAGGGCCGAGCGCCCCGACCATGTGCAGGCCGTTGACAAGTGAAGTGATACAGTGACTAAAGTGTAAAGTGACAAAGTGCACTGAAACGGAAGCCTAAGGGCCGGCGATGACTGACGGCAAGGCACGCTTCGGCATGTCACAGCATGCTTCGGCACGTCACAGCATGCTTAGGCACGTAGCACGCAGCCGTGTGGTGGCGGAAACACATGATGCCACATGACGCGGAACACTACGGCCTCATGGTATTGAAATAAAGGAGTGTGAGTGCTAAGATCATTGCAATAAGGTTAAAAATAATATGTTTACTTGTGCCGTGCCGTGCCAACGTCAGTTAGCGTCAGTCCCTAATTCATGCGATAGTTCCATTGTGTAATCCTTTTGATTTTTTTTGAAATGTTGAATCAAAGTACTATTATACCCAATAACAAGTTGTTTGAAGAAATAACCAGTTTTGATTATATAATTATTTAAAAACAACCCTTCACTACACTGTACAACGAAAAGCATAAAGTAGAATAATGTTTGTGACATACATTATAAGGCAGTGACATAGTTTGTATAAATTGGTGCTAAAGGCAAAGGAAAGTGTTTGGAAATGTTGACAGAACAATCTTAATCTATAAGTGTATCTCTTCTCTTTTGGATTCCATTGCTTGAACATAACCAATCTCCTTTCTTCTACTGTAGACAATCTGTGTAACTCCTTTAGGTCTTATAATAATCTCAAGCAAAGTTTTACGATTCTTTAAGAGTACTATAGTGCTTTTTTAATTATTTTGCAAGGTTTATTATATAAAAAAAAACTCTTGCAAAGGTAGTTTGTTTTTGGTAGGTTTGAAGTTATATTGATATACAGTTTTCATTAGAACATTTGGATATCTACAACAACTTTGACAACGTTCTACGATTGATCTGTTGAAGAAGAATGAAATCTATTAAAATTATATTAAAATTAAATTATCAATCAATCAAATTAATCATCAAATTCTTGCATTTTCTTTTTCATCTACAGTGTCAACCATTTTTTTAAATTGAAGGCAATTTTTATATTTACAAACCATCCTATTTGTACCTCTTTCCATAAGTGAAAACGGAATTAAAATCGGTCTAGCTATTCTCTAGAGTTCTTTTGAGATTAACCCATGCCGTTTGATTTTATATATAAAGAAAAAAAAAAGAAGAAGATCACAACACATAATATGTGCTATTAAAGCATTAATTCGAGTGTAGGGTATGCAAAGCAATAAGCGCTAATAAATGTGTGAGAATGTACTCGTTTAGAATGAACCTTAATTGCTGAGGAATAAGTGAGATTGTAAATAAATGTGATAGTAATATTACAGACAGTTGTGTTTTAAAAGTATGTAAAGTGCGCTCCATAATTGGAAGGAGTAATATGACAGGTCCAATGTGTCAAATTTTAAAATAATTTTACCAGCGTTTTCTCCGTAGTGCTGTACTAATATCGGTTTTGTTTGAGTAGTGTTTGAGTATTGTTGACTTAAATATTTTTACGGTAAATTTTTTTTTATCTTGTTTTATTGATTTAACATTCGCATTATTGTTTTTTTAAAGTTCGAATTTCGTTTAAAGCAGGATTTCTAATGACTAGGTCGATTTAGAATGATTTATTCGTCCAAAAAAACAATTGAAAATTATAATGTGAAGTTAAATAAAAAATAGTATAACACAATACATAGCTGTTATTTTGTGATAATTCTATGTCAGCTATGAAAATATTCTCATCAGAAAAGTTTTAATGAAAAGAATTGCGACTTATAGAAGAGTTATGAAAAAAATGTAATTTATACAATTAAGTAATAATTAATATTAATTTTATGCTAAACTTATTAATGTCCTATAGAGCATTGATTACGATTTTATTAAACCGAAAGTTTTTTAATAAGTTATTAGGTTACATCATATTTTTGTATGGTCAAAAACTTGCAACACAGCAAATGTCAAATTAAACCTTCCAATTATGGAACACACTAGTTAAATGAATTCTACTAATGTCGCCTAATTTCCTTAAAAAGTCGATGTTTTATTTTTAGGATTTCTATGTTGCATCACATTAAGGTCAAAATTAAGATAATTAATTTCAATGATTTTAATTTAAAGTTTAAATATTCTATGTGATAATGACTAGGCAATACTTCTTGTCTTGTTTTTTTTTTGTTTGCTTTTTATGTATGAACTATTTTGTATGAAATGATGTAATTTTGCCGTTATTTATATAAGACAAAATTTTAAATTTCTGATAAAAAATATTGAGGTATGTTTTTTTTTTTCGGGCCTTAGGAGGTCGCTAATACTCATTACCGTCAAAGCTCATTGTATTGATGATGGAAAAAAAGACATTTTATCATTTTATTAGGTATATAATTTGATCACAAGTTCCAAATGTTCCAGTGAGATAGACTATTCCCGATAGTGCAAAGATGCTGAAATCACTTTACATAATAATTATAGAACTCCATCTGTCATAACTGTTTATGGCACTTATTTTTTTGTAAATATTAACTTATATTAATAAGATTTTGGTTTCAATAAAATAATAAAATTAAATCCTGTTTTTTATTTCGTAATGCTGTTGAAGGAGAAGCCAGCAATGTTTACTTATGATTAGGGCCCGGATAAATATGTATTTACATATTTTTATTTGAAATTGTTTTCGTTTCTTAATTATGGTTTCTACATAAAATATGTTATTTAGATCGTGAAAATTCAGGTTTTATTTTCCATATTTTTCCATATTTTAAATATAAATCCATATTCCACAAAATATCAATCAATTTATCCATATTTTCATAATCAGCGCTAACGTTCGCCGCTCGCACTACCCGTACGCGCTCCCCGCCCGCACCGCGCCTTTCCTCACGCGGCTGAATGTATAAGATTTCAGTTTAAAAAGGTTGACAGTTTAGTAACAAACGTAAAAAAATTTTTTTTGAAGGCTCCAAGTAGGATCTCAAAATTCAAAGACATGTATCCTGACATTCCCTTACCGCCAGAACTAGTGCTAACACGCTGGGCTAACAGCAGTTGAATACTATACCCAATATTACGATCAAGGATTTCATATCCTAAAAAAAATCAACAGCATGCTGTGTGGAAGTTTAGAAGACGACATAAACGTGCCCTACTCACTTGCAGAATTATGCAAATTTAAATATGCTCCAATCACATCCAGTGATATTGAAAGATCATTCAGCTAGTACAAAGCATTATTTCGTCCAAATAGAAAAAGTTTCAATTTTGAAAATTTTAAAAAACACGTGATTATTTACTGCAATTCAAATATTAGTGAAACGGAAGCTGAATAAAATTGTATTTTTTTATTTTTTGCAATAAACAATAGTTTTATTTGAAATGTTGTTACTTTTTATTGTACATATTTATTCCATATTTTAGTTTTATCAGTCCATATTATATTTACATATTTCGAAATTTTTAATACATATTTATCCGGGCCCTACTTATGATATTACATAAAGGACAGTCGTTTTTTGTCTACGATGATCCAACAAGACAGCAACAATATAATTTCTGAACGGTCCTATTAGGTGAAGGTTACTTATAGTTCCGTGTACGTTTGGTTTTTAATATGGAGATTACGACATGGATTCAAGCTTCAGTCATGTAATGAACTTCCCACGAATATAAGTCAGTGTTAAAATCATATAGGCTATTTTTCAATCATACATATAATTATATAAAATTCATTATAACAAAGTATGATTTTTATACAACACTTGTGGTCACGTTTACGGGTGTCCACAATGGTATTTACTAGTACTAACAATAAAAATAAAAGAAATGTATATTGTGGCATTATTAAAGTGTTATCAATCTTAGAATTCTATAACTCAGATCGGCTTGTGATAGGCACATAGCGTACGAGGCTTTATTTGTTGCCATTTTGAGCTGAACATGGATTGGACAACTTCTGGTTTGAACAGGACGGAGCCACATGTTGTTCTTTCCTGACAGGGGAGTGCAAGTGCACCCCCTTGCACCCTGCTGCCGGCGGCCATGGCCACTACCACTATCGTCTTATTGCGCCGTAAGTTCGTCGATCGCCTAATTTCCAAAAGCAGTGATTTAGACTGGCCACCAAGATCGCCCGACTTTTTCAAGTGGAGTTTTTTGCAGTCCAAAGTCTATGTCAATCAACCACGGACTGTTGAAGAACTCAAGGCCAATATTCTACGTGAAATAGCTGCTATAAAACGTGCCACTTCGCAAAGTGATGGAAAGTCCTGAAAAACAAGTTCATTGAGCCATTCGCTGTAAAGGCGAACATTTACGCAATAATACCTAATTTTCAAGAAGTGATCCAAACGAATTGTTAAGTCCAAAATAAATGACTAATCACTTAACGGCAAATAAATGCATTGTTTTTTAAATTATTTAATAAACAAAATATGCTAAACACTTTAATTGGGCCACCCGTTATTTTAAGACTTCCAGAAATGTTCGTGTCTGTTTATTATTTTCAAAGAAAATTAGAAAAGTACCTAGCCGTGACTATTGATTCTTAGGCGAAACATGTATGAGTCTAGAACATGTATGTGCCTCTGCTCTGTGTGAGGATGTATGGGACGATGGGCGAATAGTTTTTTGGTATATTTGAAGATTACTCTTGTCACATCTCCAAGCTAATATATTCTTCTTCTATATCTATCTATTCTATATTATATACTAAGTAGGTTATAGGTATAAAATAAAGTCGCTGTACGCTTCTGTCTGTTTCTCCGTTAACTTCTAAACCACTCAACGGAATTTGATACGGTTTTCACTAATGGAAAGGCGATGAACGAAAAATGTTTGTGTATATAATTGCAAAAATAAATTAGCACAGTATAGCTGTGCTTGACTTGGCACGGGCCGGGGGTGGTTCGCTAGTATTATATAGGTAATATTAGTAGGCTGATAATCCTTATTTCTAAGTACTGACGTATGTTTGCAAAAAGAAAGTGTTCTATTTATTGTATAAGACAAAGGTAAATTGTTGCGTAATATGTCTGTTTTTTCCCAGGCAATAAACTGTTGCAAAACGCGTTTGTTTCAATTTCAATCGTAACAATACGTTCTCAAAGATATCTTCACCCTCATCTGTAATTTGACCGGACCTTCAACAAGCCAGTACCTAACCTACTTACTATAGTAGGTATGAAGAAAGCTGAGAATTAGAAAATAATTGCAATATAAAAGTATTTCAAATATATAATATGTGACAACAGAAAATTATAAATATCTTTTCGAATTCATTGGAATGCGTAGGTAAGTAAGTACATCCAAATCGACAAAAAGAAATGTTCTAACTGTTAGTGAAAACCGCATTAAAATCCGTTAGACAGTTAGAACAACTAATCGGCCAAAGAAAAGAGACAGACTGGTAGCGGCTGGTAGCAACTTTGTTTTACACGTTTTAGAGAAATGCGTAGGTACCTAAGTTATGTTAAGTAACTTTTTCTTTATTGACAGGAAGAAACGAGTCACGTAACGGTTCTCGTTTTGTGAAAAAAAAAACAGAAGGGTTACTTAGTTATGCGACGATAGAAATGATGTGTGGCTTGCCTACTGTAGTTATACCCTTGGAGCCGCGCGCCGCTCGGTCCGCGGCCGCGCGAAACGCATTCATGGCGTTTTCATTGTAAGCGGAGCGGCAGTCGGGACTCCGCTGTCGCGGGGGGATCTCGCGTCTACGTTGCAATGTGTCACAAACGCATTGTTCTATTTACAACCACGTTCAAAATCATTGTTATCGAATCGTTTCCGCACACCGATCTCGCTCCGTGCAGCTAAACATGACCGCGCGCGACTTAACAGCGCCACGTTCATTCATAAAAACTCTGACCTTCTGACAAGTGACGAAAATGAAATGGACACAGTGCCACTTAAAATGATAATTAACGTGATATTCTTTTGTTTAGTGATGGGTGCGGCGCTCACAGAAGCGCCGGCCGATACTGACGTGTGCTTTCGTGTGACCGGTGATCATAGTGCTGTGGAGTGCAATGTACGGACATTGTCGTCGGACAGGGATGTCGTCGGTTCGATGCACTCGGATGGTTCGGAGCGGCTCACCATCCGATGCAGCCCGCTACACCTCGAGAGCACGCTGCGGGATCATCACTTTGGGAGGATGCAAGGTTTGGCAGAGATATCTATTAACGACTGCAAAATTCTTCGGCTTCCCGGCAACGTGTTCGAAGGTTTGCGAGGCCTGAAGACTTTGACCATACGCTCCATGAACACGGACTGGGGTCACAGTAAGGAACTGGAGCTGTCATTGGGCGCTTTCAATGGATTGAGAGAATTACACACGCTTGACCTAGGATACAACAACATAAGAAAGATACCACCGGATCTGTTCTGCGCTTTAGAGAATTTGATTTCTTTAAATTTGACCCACAACAAAATTAAGTTTGTCGACGAATTAGGTTTCGGTCACAAATGTGGCTCGACACTGCAAACGATTGATCTGAGTCACAACGACATCATGTCGCTTCCAGCCGACTCTGAAATTCTGCATTTACGGAGATTGACGCAATTGTTTCTGCAAAATAACAAAATAAGTGAACTGCCACGCGATGTCTTCACTGATTTACTGTCTTTGAAAGTTGTGAATCTATCCGATAACGCGATAAATTACTTGCCCGAAGGATTGTTCTCTAATACGAGAGAGATCCGTGAGATTTATATGCAAAATAATGAGTTGGAAACTTTGCCTAAAAGAATATTTAATCGGTTGGAACAATTGCTCGTTTTAGATCTTTCGGCGAATAAATTGAGGAGCGACCAAATAGAAGATGAAACGTTCAGTGGCCTAATAAGATTAATTGTGCTCGACCTGTCTCATAACGCGGTCGGAAGGATTACGCGAACCATGTTCAAAGATTTATTCTTTTTACAAATCCTGAATATGAACAACAACTCCATGGGCTCTATTGACGACAACGCGTTCTCCCCTCTTTTTAATTTGCATACATTAAATTTGGGCCAAAACAAATTACACACCATCGAGGACCATGTGTTTAATGGATTATTTATATTGAATAAGCTCAATTTGAACAACAATGTTTTAATTTACATTAATGAGAATGCCTTTAAAAACTGTTCCGATTTAAAGGAATTAGATTTAAGTTCCAATAAACTGACTAAAATTCCGGAGGCTATTTTGCAGTTACCTTTCTTGAAATCGCTAGACTTAGGTGAAAACTTGTTAACAGAAATAACGAATAATTCGTTTCAGAATTTAACACAACTGACCGGGTTGCGGTTGATAGACAATCAAATCGGGAACCTCACCGCGGGGATGTTTTATGATTTGCCTAATTTACAAGTTCTTAATTTGGCAAAAAATAAAATTCAATCAATCGAAACTAACACCTTCGAAAAGAATACTCAATTAGAGGCCATGCGATTGGATAGCAATTTTATTTCTGACATAAACGGAGTATTCGTGTCCTTGACCAAATTGCTGTGGCTAAATTTATCTGAAAATCACTTAGTTTGGTTCGATTACGCGTTTATTCCCGGCAATTTGAAGTGGCTAGATGTACATGCCAATTTTATTGAAATACTAGGCAACTACTATAAAATCCAAAAGGAATTGCACGTAAAAACACTTGACGCCAGCCACAATCGCTTAGTTTCTTTGTCTTCCATTTCTATTCCCAACAGCGTCGAGCTTCTGTTTATAAACAACAACCTAATATCGAATATCGAACCGGACACGTTTTTAGAGAAAAGAAATCTAACGCGTGTAGATATGTATGCCAATGAAATTGAAAGTTTAGACATAAATAGTCTGCGTGTTTCGAGAGTTTCTGACGATAGAGCTTTGCCAGAGCTCTACATTAGCGGCAATCCCTTTCGGTGTGATTGCACAATGAAGTGGTTGTTGCTTATTAATTCCGTTACTACTAGAGAGTATCCGCGTTTGATGGATTTAGATAATGTTTTTTGTAAAGAGTCCTATGTTCGTGGTTTTAAATTCTTGCCAGTTATTAATTTGCACGTTAAAGACTTCTTGTGTAAATATGACGTGTTCTGCCCTGAAGATTGTGATTGCTGCGATTTCAATATATGTAACTGCAAAAGGGTTTGCCCTAACAACTGTTCATGTTATCACGATTCTACAAAGAGCACGAGTGTTATCGATTGCTCTGTGCAGCAACTAAAGCGAATACCTCATGATTTTCCTATAGACGCCACTCACATCTATTTGGATGGAAACGTTTTTAGTGAACTCAACGAGTCGGTTTTAGATTCGATGCGTAAAGCTCTAGTTCTATATTTAAACTCTAGCAATATAGTCAGCATTCATAACAATACTTTCAATCGCTTGAGCGACCTAAGAATACTTCATTTGGATAACAACAAGTTGAAGCAGTTGCGGGGTCTCGAATTTGCAAAGTTAAGCAACCTGAAAGAATTATATTTGCAAAATAATATAATTGAGTACGTTTTCAACGAAACTTTTTCCTTTTTGGCCTCACTGGAAGTTTTACGCTTGGATGGAAACCGCCTCGTAAATTACGGTTTGTGGCATTTGGACAACAACAAAAGATTGCAATCTTTGTATATTGGTGATAATCAGTGGTCGTGCGATTGTAAATATCTACAAGGTTTCTTAACCTATGTGTCTCAGAATATTGGAAAAATTATTGATGTAAATAATCTGTGGTGTCTGAATGGCGACATGAACCCGGCGGCGAAGAAGCCATTGAATTTAAATGTGACAGTTTGCAGTGAAATAAGCGATGGCTCCGTGATAAGCGCGTTCTTCGTCTCTGACAACTTGCCGTTATTGGCCTCCGCTCTCACCGGGTTCATGCTTATTTTATTAATATTAGCTTTAGTATTCACATTTAGATACGCTTGTAGAATGTGGTTGTACTCAAATTGTGGTATTAAGCTCTCCCCCTTAGCGAGCGCTTTCGAGGATACAGATAAGCTTTACGACGCCTATATTTGTTATAGCCCTAAAGACGAGGAGTTTGTCATAGAATCTCTGGCCCGAGAGCTCGAGAACGGTTATCCTTCGTATCATCTCTGTTTACATTATAGAGACGTGCCACAATTCGAAGCTACTTATGCACAATTCCCCGACTTGGTGGTCGAGGCTACAGAGGCATCGAGGCGTATCATAGTAGTGCTCACAAAGAACTTTTTATCGACTGAATGGTCACAGATAGAATTTCGTCAGGCGTTACAAAAGGCGCTTAGGAATAATCCAAATAAATTAATTGTGATCGCCGCCGGGCTCATCCCACGTGATCCGGAGTTAAAGTCGTATTTCAAAACGGGTTTGGAGATAACGTGGAAGGAGAAACGTTTTTGGGAAAGGTTACGGTACGCTATGCCGTCTTGTAAGCGGCGAGGTCAAAAGTTGAAGAGACTTAATTATGGAAGAAACTCAAATACGTACACCATGGATGCTTCCGTGCTGAACAGCACGTGTCAAACTCTATGCGGGAAATCTGCGAATTCGGCGGAGCGTTCTCCTTGCGACCGACCGCTTTCCGAACACATATATTCCACTATAGATTCAGATTACTCGTCTACCGACTTCCATGGAAGGCACAACCAGCCACAATCTGTGGTGCTGCAGCACACTGTTCAAACGTACCTGGTATAAAATGTCCAAACGATCTCTTACATTTACGTTCATAGCCTTAGATGTAGCCTTAGAATGATCTAAAACTTGTTTTTGTAGAAAGATTTTGTTGTTAATATCTACCTACACGTATGTATATTATTATTGTAAATATCTAATTTAAATATTTAACAATTAATTAAAGAAATCTTTGCTAGTAAATATTTAACTTTTGTACATTAACGATACCAAATTCTCGTTACTCTTAACGATTTGCTTCACAAAATAATTTATTACTTTTTTATATTTTAAAGTATTTTAAGTATTAATTCGAAAGACTGTAAATTATTGTGTAGTTGTAATTCGATTGGCTGATGTTTGTATAGGAAAACAAATAAAGAAGTTTATAAATTGTGCAATTCTACTTTTAATATCACTCGACATTGCGATCCATTTTCTGATCACAACAACACGTTCACGAAGTGAAAATGTGTTGGTAAGAATTAAAATTCACGTTTTGTGATCTTTTGTGAAGTTTTGTGAATCAGTTTTTACGAGTGGCACGAGATACAGTGCAGCTGGTTCGTATATAAACAGAATAAAAATGAAACGAACACAACAAACATAGACCCGATGTTTTCAATAGGCACGTTTATGAACGTAGTTTGTGTTCGCTTTGCTATTCTATTCAGTTTTCCCTGCTGCATCAATTACGCTTATAAAAAGCATTCAAGTCATGTATTCAATTCAATTTCAGCTAAATTAATTAAGTTAGTGCTAACACTGTTAACCCTAGGTGTATATAGATAGCAGTATTGGCACAGTTAATAGTGGGACTGATTCTGGCACACCTGTAAAACTGCTTTTTATAACATTTTTTAGCTGTTCTGCTATGGTCAATTAAGGTTAGGGGCTACAGAATTTTTTGTGATGAATTAAATATCAAACTTAGGAACACTTGGGGTGGATTAGATAGCTTTAGATTTTTAGTCTTTTCCAAGCATTATTTAACAGTTGATCCTATTAAAATCCTACAGGAATTAGAACTTAATTAAATGATCCATTTCATTTAAAATCTAATTTAAATCAGTTAGTATTTTTGAGCAAAAAAAGTTTTATAGATAAAAACTCGGAAGTAAACGAAATACCTTTATCAGAGGTCAACCGACATACCATAAAAATTGTACCTACAATTTATTACTTATGTAAAATGGACAAGATAATAGGTATAGAGAAGCAATTATACTTAGATGTGTAGGATTAAAATTGAAACGAAACGGATAATAGGATTGACGCACCGTTTTGTTGTGTCCACGGTCCGATGGCTATTCCATTACTGTCCATTTACAATATTTACTCTATATACCTACATTGAATTGAATTACACTTTGACCGGAAGACTCTCACCCAAATTACGACATTATTATCGAACTTGCAACTCATGCTCGGGTCTGCTTATAGATTGGAAAAGTTTTTGTTTTATTTAAAAAATGTATGAATGTGTTCGCCACTAGTTTACAATTAATTACATTTACTATATAACAATTCATAAATAACTAGCGACCCGCTCCCGACTTTGCACTGATGCATTTTTTTTGCAAATTATACTCGTAACACAAACCGTTCTCTGTGTATATAGTTTAGGCAGAGTATTATAATCCGTTGGGTGGTTTAGACAAAGTTAGCAAAGAAACAGACAGATGTGGACAGCGACCATTCTTTATAACATGTATATATACAGATACAGATGTATACACATACAGATATATACAGGTATATACAGATAGATATAAAATACAGTTTTGCGGACCGTCTGTTAAATTGTACAGAACGAAATTTAGTTCTAGTTTTTGCGATGTTTGCTATAATTTATGTTTCCGTTTCTTGACTGCAAATTTAATAAAGTATAATATAATATTATAACGCTTATTTGTGTAATATATAATAGTTTTATGACCGAAAGCAAGTTTCTAATTCGACTGAAGTATTCAGGCGTGAAATTAAAGTTATTTTTTTATTTTGGCGAATCATCCATGATTTGAGTTTTTGAATTCAAATTTAATATTTTTTTTAATTAGCTTAGTTAGTTCGGTGCAGAACGTAAATTAAAACTTTAATATATACAAAATATATAGAATTATCTATAAATAAAATTACTGAGTAGAAAGAAAAGCCATAAGAGTTTTATTAGTAAAACTTTTCACAAAAAAGTATGCATTTAAACACGTTTTTTTACAAGTGACTTAATGAGATATTTCATAAGTAACATTAAAGGAAGCTCACAAAATTCAGCCGCAATTCGCTCGTGGCGTGTTCTAATTAACAATGAGGGGGCATTGTAGAATGCCGAGTTGTTCTGGCTGTAGGACTATCTTATGTAGGCACTAAACAATTGTCATTTACAAAAGGTCATAACACAGTTGATCAAGTGTAGCGGGCATAATGTGGGAGATGACTAATGTGGTTCATACACTACAGTAATTCTCTTGGCTCTGTAGATATTACATGAATGGACAGGAACACGAATTCCAGGGACAGGAACAATGTGTGACATTTATATGTTTAGTTGACTCAAACAATAACGCCTTTTTGAATACAATTCCACAGTGTGACCTTTATATTTAACCTTTGTATTTGAATTTACAAATTGATTTATTTTTAGCCACTGACGCCCGACGCAAAAAACGGGGTGTTATAAGTTTGACGTGTGTGTATGTCTATGGAATCATAGCTCCCCAACGGATGTACTGTTTCGATCAGTTTTTTTGAAAGCTGACGTGTTCGAAATGGTTCTTCTTAGATATAGTTTATGAAGATTTATAATTTCCTTGACATGCTATCCTTGATCTGAAGCAGCAGCATCAAAGTAGTCTGCAACTCCTCAGCATCCAACTCCTCAGCAATTTGCAGCAGTTACAGCGTGCTTGGGCTCAATAGAAAGTCGGTTAGTTTATAATTTTAAATGCTTGTTTTATATAGCTCATCAGATAGATTGACGATCCAAATTTTATTGATAATAAGTGGCTACCTGTTCTGACAGATTTCACTCTAATGCCAAAGAAGATGCAATGTAATGCAATAAATGTTGCCTACAGACGAGGTGGAATTAAGGGAATAAGGTAGTGCATAGAAGCACAACAGCACAAATATAGTTGTTCCATGGTAAGAGGGTGGTCACCACCGAGAAATTTATGACGCAATGATTTGAGCTAAAATTAAATATAAAAAGCATACTGAAAATAATAAAACAATACAACATTAAAAATTTAATACCTGTGCACTTATTGCATTCATACCTCTGTTCATTCTTTTCCGAATAATTTCGTTCTCGTTAACAAGTGGAATTTCTGTTTTACAATTTAGTGATTTAATTTAATACAGTTTTATATTTTGATATCCCGTATCTAAATATAAAACTGTATTAAATTAATTCACCAAATTATAAAATATGACGTCAAAAGGAAAAGTTCTCAAACATTTTAGTGTCTGACTCATAAAATAGCAAATAACAATAAATAAACAACTTGATACTCATTTAATACTAAATAATCTATATAAATAAAAACGAACCGCTAAATGTGTTTCTAAGCGCAAAACTCACGAACGACTGGCCCAATTTTGCTATTTCTTTTTTCTTTAAATATTTCTTGAAGTCCGAGGAAGGTTATTATGACGAATTTAAAAAAAAAATACTGGAAAAATTTGCATCAGTGCGAAGCCGGGGGCAGATCGGTAGTACATTCATAAAATATATTAAGATTATGTAGATGTTGTAAAAGGCATAGCTTTTAAAAATGAGTTTCTTCAATATAATAATTACATTTATTGTTTACAAATAATATTCTTACAAAAGGAATGCCAAACGCATTTATCAGTCTGATGACAAAGTGTGTTTATTCGAGGAATCACTATCAACTATCATTAACATTTAAGTATAAGCAATAATAAGAGCTTACCGGCACAAGATTATACGATAGAATCTCAAATTATGACAAAAATAAATAAGAATAATATTAAAATTAAATTAGTGAGTGCTAATAATGAAATAGATCGATTTAAGTCTGGAAAATAAACTGTTAAAATAAAGATGGCTCTATTAATTTTACTTTACAATATCAGGAGGAGCAGACCCGACCGAAATTCAAATCTGATTCGAATTTTGATATGGACTATCTTCTGTCAGGCGAGCATTTGATTTATTGACTACGAATATAACAAATATTATTTGTAGGTAAACTAAATAGATTATTTTAGAGCACATTTACAAAAGGTTTTAACCCCTCCTTGTTTAAATCTCTATCATTTGGGAAACCTAGCTTTCTATAGGTGAAAGATTTTTTTATATGAGTTTATTCATTACAAACAAAAAATACAAACATACAAAAATATAAAAATTCTTTCTATTTAGGTATTAGTATAGACTACATCACAAGAGAACACCAATAAGTAAAGTTACTGTCACAAAATTCTTAAGCCTAGTGATAGTAGGTACAGACACTAAATTGAGATAACATGTTTAAACTACAATATAAACAAACGTATGCGCCTACAAAACACTTTCGAGAGTATTTAATTATATAGATATAGAGATTAGATATAGATAATATATATAAATATAGATTCAACAATTATTTATAACCTAAAAGTTAAAAAAATAAACTGTTAAAACATATTGCTACTGTTTAAACACATTGCTAACGCTGAGTTTGTTATTTACTCTACACAAATAAACACATGAAACCATTATTTTCTGGATTGTAAATTGATGTATTGATGTTGTGATAAGTAAGTCCCTCGTGTTTATTCAAGTGTTCTCAGTAAGCCAATTGAAGCACTAAAAGTTGATTACGCTGCATGATTTCTGACAGTCTTCCCGTTAGGGCGACTACACACTACACGTACCTACTAGACATTGAAAAAGAGAAAAAAATTAATTAATGAAATTTTATTTAAATTCAGTAATTAAATTTACTAAGCTTAAGTTATTAAGCTTATTTAGACTTAAGTAATTTGATCCCGTACACAAATTGCTTTCCAGTTTTATGGGACAATGTAAATAATTAAGATAAATAAACAAATAAATAAAATAAAAAAGTGAAAATCATGAGTTTTCACCCATGTTCAACTTCAGTGAACTTCAGTGAAGGTGACTCCGCGTGCTCGCCGCCTGTGAGAAGACACCAATTAAGTTAGTTTGAAACTTGTAAAACCTGCGTACAACAAATTGTAACATTAATAGAAATAAATTCAATTTAAAAATGTCCCGTGAAAATTTTTTCACTAATCAAACTACATTTATATGCACAAACTTGCTCATTTAATAAAAATCGTATCAACATTAGTTAGTTGGTTTAGAAGTTAACTAAGAAAGAAACAGAGATGGACACACCGATTTTCCCTGATAAAGAAAAAGGCTGAAGGTCAAGTGAAACAACATGTTATATATATGTTATATAGCCTTGTTATATAACACGTTCACATTAAACTAACAGAGCAATATAACAATGTTGTCTAACATGTTTACAATTGTCGCGGTCGCATCATAAGACACGTGATGACATGACTCACGCAAAAATGGGTCATATAACTTTGTTTTATAACATACCTATCTGTCCACACATATAAAACTTGCTTTTCTATATGTCTATGTCTATGTTTATGTTTAAAACTTGCTTTTTGTTTTTTTTTTTGCTATATGACTGTTTTATTATATACTCACACGATATATAATAATAGATTATTTCTAAAAAATACTATTCGTAACTTAGCATAATCCTAAGTTGATCTTCCAGAACTCTAAATGTAAGGCTGCAGTGAAATTCGTTTGATGCGCTTTTCTTTTTGTTATATTATATTTAAAACAATGTTATTTATTTTTAGTTCGAACGTAGTGTTTGAACAACCTAAACCTATAACAAAATTGTCCCCGAGTTAAAATTTTAAGCGTGGCTTGCACCCCCTCATAGAGGCCTATTAAATTTATTACTTGTAAAACGAGGAGCTAATTTAGAGTTACATTTTATTGTGTTAGCTTAACTGTTTTACTGCAGAGTGGCGACGAATCGAGCCGCACTTGGCCGCACCCGCAACGGGCTGTCGCGTTTCTTCTTGGGGTGTGCGCACTTTTTAGAAGGGGTAGTTTTGGTAAGTAATAAACGAGTATTTTGACGCATACAATTATAGGAAACTGAACAATTTATAGTTGGTACATATAGAAAAGAGTATGCAATACAACTGTTTCATGTAATATGATTCTGAAGAATTTTGGTCATACTGATATCAAATGCTTGTGTAATAGGCGACGCGCGACGGTAGCCGCATACCACCAACTGGGCCTTTAGCCTGTCTGACGACTAAAAAGGAATTTAAACTTCTTAAAATTGTGTTCTTATGTTTTGATAACAATAAATTATTACAATATGCAATAATTTATTAGTAAAACAAATTACAATAACTTTTTTTGTAATATTGTCCAGTAATCTTATTTTATGCTTTACTAGCTGTTGCACGCGACTTCGTCCGCGTAACTTTATAAAATATAAACTTCTATATGTGAAAGAATTTTCAAAATTGGCTCAGTAGTTTTTGAATTTATTCGCTAAAACATACAAAAATACAAATCTTCTCTTTATAATATTAGGTAATAGATGTTTGAGTATTCAAAAGAATTGTTTTACAGTTTTAATGTGTATTTAATATTCTGTTGACCACTGTATGTGATTTGGGTACGTGTTTAATTCGGTCATTGACAGCAGTATTTTGTGAAATGACAGCATTTGAGTATTTGCTTTGTACATTATTAGGCCCAAAGCACGCTTACAACACGCGCCGCACGTAGGTACTTATCCCGCCTGTATATCTATGCGATATTGAACGATGGCGAGTTATTCACGTCCTCACTTGAAATAAATAAGCTTAAAGAATTATAAGTATTTTAAACTGAAATAGTTCTTGACAAATTCTAATTGTAATATCATACTTATAATTCTTTAAGCTTGATACTTATATTAGAATTCAATTTAAATAAATGTTATAGAGGCAGGGCAAATTGCGCAGTCATAAATAAAACTGTGGAAGTCTGGCGTCACTAGCTAGTTTTTATCTAAATAACAGCACATGTGCTTTGCTGTTATTTTTTGGTAAGTGAGCAAGAAATGAGACCTGCTAGGATAGTTAGGGTTGGCTGGTGTAGCTTCTGCTGGCAGGCGACGGTAATAGCTTATCTATGTCTAATAAAAATAAAAACGTGTGTCTTGAAATAAGTATTTTTGATCAAACGACACATTTAACAATAATAACCAAATTTTCTCAGAAACACACATGCGATAAAAGAATTTCTAATATCAACAAAAAAATAAAAAAATAAAAAATACATCAAGAAAATTATTACTTTAAGTAAATTACTTTAAGGAAGTTCTTGTCTACCGTCCACTCATCTTTCATATTATCACGTCAGGCGTAATGAGAGGGATTGTCGTATATCTGATGGTATTATACACGTTATTACATCAACTTGATCTTCGTGACTCCGGGAGTCTATGATTCTTATGATAAAAATGTGTCCATTTGTTTACATGTACTTGTTATGAGCTTCTTTAGACAACTCCGCCTGAACATATTTTTTATTACAAAGATATTTTTAATTTTATTTAGTGTTTTTATTTACAGCCGCCAGGCGTAACTGCTCAGTTTACGCCGTAGTAATAATTATTTCTGGGAATGATTGAAAGAATCTTTAAAACAAGATATTCTACGAAAAAAGATTCCTTTTTTTATATTATATGCCTGCCAGACGGGTTGACGTTTTATTTGTCTAACTAAGGACACAAGCAACATCAGAGGGATACAGGTGCGCTACCGACCCTGCAGGAATTTGATTACAGCTCACTTGAAGACCAAAGAAAGTTAGGTGAAATTGTTATAACAGGAAATAATCATTATTTCAGAAAAAAGAAATACAGTGAATAATCTGTAAATGTAAATCTCAGAAAGGTTCCAATGTTTGGGGATAAAGTTTTTACTCACAAATACAGCAGCACCTTATCCAAATAATGCGGATGAATTCTTCATCTGTTGTGCACAGTATGGTGGTAGAAACTCCATTTATGGAACAAGTAACTATACTAGAACACTTATCTAGCAACAACTGAGGGTGAGGATCCATACATTTTGGCACGTGCAATACTTGTAAGTGCTTGTAGAATGATAAAATCTGTTATACCTACCGCGAGCTGTCTACGTGTGTCTGCGATTCAAAATGTCGATATCGCCGTTCGAATAATAATCGAAGTTATGTGTGCTATGAATTTTATTTGGACTCGTTCTGTAGTCATACGGAGTAGATTGAAGTGGCTTTTTGTTTGATGTTCAATCGCTATTAGTATGAAATTTATGTCGATGCTTATCTATCGCCTTCACTGTATAATCGATTTGCTTTTCTTTTAATTGAAGTAACATGTATAACGCCACAGGGTTTATAATGAAATCAAGGTTTGATTCAGTTTGAATTTTATAAATGTAAAGGCATACAGGCAGATGGCAGACTGGCCGTTAACTTGAGGTAGTAAAGAGTCGGGGTAAGAAAAGGTTCGTCACCAAGAAAAAATTGACATTTGCTTGCACCAGGGAAATTATCAGTCATGCAGAAATTTCATTTCAAACGTCTGTCAGTTGTCAGCTTAGTGCTTTAGTTTCAAAAGGTACTAAGAGTCTACCACTTAATAAAGGAATTAATTTGAAAACTGAAAGGTTTTCGTACCCGGACTGTACACAAGCAACACCGAGTTGGATGCAATTTCACTAATTGCATGATAGGATAAGAAAAAGGAAGGGATAGGATTTTGAAGTCTCTAACTCACTCGTTGAAACACAAAAACGCATGTGCTAGTATTTCTCGGTAGCCTTCTGTAAGAAAAAAATGGTTACTGCCACCCGATAGGCTGGTCAATACCTATGTAAAGACTGCACGTATGTTTCACTAAATTTCAGAATTAATACCTACTTGTGTAATTTTGATAAAAACATCAATATCAAAATCAACCAAATAACAATAAAGTAAGCGGACAATCAGTCAGATGAGGACATAATTTTTTTAAATAAGTATAGTTTCTATTAGCTGAGTGAAATAATTGCCAGACCTGGCTTCGGCATTGTTGTAAACGAAACGATTTATAGTCTACAATACAATATGGTTATCTATAGTACTTCGTATGTTAATATTACCTTCAAAATTTAAGTTTCATTTGCATTTATTATTGTTTTTTATACATCGTTGTGTGTTATTTCGTTATCAATGTTTATCCATATATTGCCGCTATAAAGAAGTACAGTTGATTTTTTTATAAAATAATTCTAAAAAATTACAAGGTTTTTCTCTTATTATTTCTATTAACAGTGTTACTCACTCTAGTATTATCGGTGGAGCAATTAGGTTCAACAATCTAGTCGTATTTAACATTCACGATGAAACTGATTACTATTATAGCTTGTAGGCTTTACTAAAACAGTATTATCTGAAGTTTAATTGCATGTTTTGTGGATGTGGTCTGGTTTATTGCCAATAGCTACATAACGGATTGCTTCCTGATACGCCTCGTTTCTTCTATAGAGTCGTTCTTTATTCATTGGTAATATAATTTTATTCTGTGCACTTTCAGCTCAGCCGAGCGTGAATGTGTAATCTTTTTATGTTTTAAATTACTTCAAAACTTCTGTATTTTTCCTAAACCTTAATTCTGCCTCTGTAAAATGATTCTGCAAACTTATGACGTTGTAGTTGTATTTAATTTTTTTAATGTGTGTTGTATATTTTTTTTCCATCATCGACGTCATCTTCCCTTACCATCAGGTGGGATCAGGTGGACGCTTTCGCGTATACAAATTAAAAACTCTTCTATCCCTATCTACAATACAATGAAATTTATATCTATATATCTAGATATAGATTTTGATACGGTTTTAACTGGTGGAAAGATCGATAAACGAGGAAGGATATGATTTGCAAAAAACTGCATCCATGCGAAGCCGAGGGTGGGTTGCTAGTCAAGTATAATACCATAAACCGAGGGTCACTTATCCGAAGCTCTGTCATTTTTATCATAAAATTACATTTTTTCTATCCATAGATTAGGTTTAAATAATTAATATTTTCTAATATTTTCTTCACATTTCACTAATATTTTTATAATTTCATTCAAGAAATAATAAATGCAAAAACTCCTGATAGTAGAGTCACAACACATTACAGAACATTACATAAATTTTTATTACTACTATTAAATGTGAATGTATGTATTCAGTGAGTTGCTCCTCTGTACAGGTTTAATTGCCGGGCTTATGACCATTTGATCCCTGGTTTTTATTCCCGCCTCGGGCCCTCGAACTTGTTTTCTCGAGGACAGGCTTCGTTATTATTAAAAGTACTCGTACATTGAGACGTCGCTGAAATGATGGCGCAAATTATTATCTTCCCTACGAACAGATCGATTTCATAAATAATATCCAATAATTATTTATGATTGTTAGAGAAAATAAAAGCTGCTATGTGGTCTGCAACTGAGTACAGAGATACGAATGGAATATTCCCTCAATAGATCCGTTTTCCTGGAGAACAGGTGCGGGCATTTCTGTTATTTATGGCGCCCCACCGATGCCTATCCTATACGCACGATAGTAAAAACAAATCTTATGCATGATTTTGTTTTATTTCCATGCGATTTATGTTGTCATAAATATTGTTATTACATGTTTTTACGAATGTAGCAAAAGTGATATTGTGTTATATTGCAATATTATTATTGATTTTTCGTTAGTTAGCAACGGCTGAAGGGTTACCCAGCCAGCGAGACCGGCTGACCTCTTCAAATACAATATAGTTAAGAATCTAAAGTAAAACGTGGTAATGTTTGTTTTGTACTTGAAAATAAATTAAAATTAAAAATATTGACATGACCCTGAATCTAGCGTACATCCGACAAAAAAAAGTTTGCCTAAGGATATCTAGTTACTGCAAATGTTAAAAATAGATGATAAAAATGGTCATATTTTGACACCTACTTCAAAATTATAGATGTGTAAATCTGTTGGGGATTTAGTAGTTACTGCAAACTGTAACTCATAAACTGCTGGCTTTTGCGTTCCGTACACATACATAAACTGTCCTACTGCTTGTCCTGAACGATGGGCAAATAGTAAAAATAGTAAAAAGCAAATAGGAAAGTCAAATTTACTAATGAAATTGTAAAGTTTCGGTATGCAGGTCCAACTGTGACACAACATTAGTTCTTCTGCTTTGCGTGCTAGCGCGACCCACTTGCCTAATATTGCTTAGAAATTGTCTAATACACTTTGTTCATGTTTATTTAATAGAAAAATATTACATCCTCTATTTCGTTTGTCCCACGAGGCGTAATTTGGTGTCTAGTCTAGTTATTATGTTGTTCAATTTAATAATAAAGGTTCTGGGCAATTTGGCACGGCCCGTTCGTTCCGCGGAGTCAAGTGCCATCGTTCTAGGAGAGTAGTGCAATTTGCTTGCATTCGGCCCTCGAAGCCCCAGAGAGCACACCAATTAGACGGGACGAATTCAGAGTTGCTGCCACAATTCGATTGAATAATAAATGGTGACGTTTGTTCAGATACCGTTACTCTATCTATAGGGTAATCGTTATTCTATAAAATAATATAGTCTACAAGCGACCCGGTCTAAGCTTTGCAAGAAAGCAATTTTTTTTGAAAATTATATATGTACATAAACTTGCTTCGTTTATTGCTGTTTCCATTAGTCAATCAGTTGGGTGGTTTAGAAGAAGTAAGCGGAGAAACAAACATAGGGGGACAGGGACTTTATTTCATAATGTGTAGGTATTTATATCGATTTAGAATCTTCATAGAGAAATGTATCGGCCTGTATCCTACTTTAAGGAAGCGCTGCTACCTTCTTTGTAGCAAACTCTAATCTTAACCTTATATATATTTAGGATTAGTAAAATAATTCCAGGATAAGTAGTTTCTTATCTATGTTTACTTAGTTTTAGTAGTGGCAGTGTACACTGCGTTTCGTAATCATAAATTGGGCATCTTGTCTGGAGACAGTAATTATCCTCGTATAAAAGACTACCATGAAATAAAAGCCTGTGTTGTGTTTAGGTGAATGAGTACGTTATGACAGAGCCCATTTTCCTACACTATTCTTATTATTATTCCCTTATTATTTACCATATTAAGCTATGCTAAGGTAGAGCGAACTTCGAGAAGGAGGTCAATCGTCGAATCCGGCTGACATGGGCAACGTTTAGGAAGCTCCAAAACATTTTCTCGTCCAAAATTCCACATGTGTGTTGCTAGTGACATACGGCGCTGACATGTGGTCTTAAAGAACGTGGGCCTCGTAAGAAAGCTCAACGTTCAACAAGCTATAGAGAGTGCTATGCTCGGGGGTTACACTGCGAGTGGAGGTTCTCGAGTGGAGGCTAGGATTGGCAAACCCAACGTAGAACGACCTGATAAGGGTCTCGGATCGACGGTTGATCCAGGCTGCTTTTAGAAAATTATAGGGGAGGCCTATGTCCAGCAGTGGACACCCTGCGGCTGAGATGATGATGATGATGACTAAGCTTTGCTGCAGCGCAGTTGCAGCACCTATGGAATTAGTTGTGTTAATAGGCGACGGTAGCCAGTTGCTATCAAGTGAACAGTCTGCATGCATGCATAAAAAATAGGCAGCATGGTTTGAGTAAATGATCTTTTTTTTAATATAACATACGTGAGAAAAGCTTGCAAGAATTGTTGTGGAAATATATTAACAAACTCTTGAACCTTTACGCTGTAATAGGACCACGCGATTTGCTAGTAGCACGTACAATATCACACCAACCTTAACCTCCCCTATATGGCAATTATTAAATTACCTTGCAAAGCGTATACTCGTAGTCGGTGGAAATTTAACGCTACCGGATTTGAAAGCGTGAGAGAGGCTTGACGCGAGCAAATTATTGAAACTCAAGTATTTGTAGCGACCAGCTCTCACAGTAACACTTAGTGAAATGTATGTAAAATAACTGTTCCGCTATTGTGGGCTAAGAACGGTGTTTTGACAAATGGAAAACATTGATACGATCTGTCGACGATCCCAACAACGTATAATTAGATCGGCTGACTAAGCGAAATCTATGGGAGCATTGGCCTGACTACGAATTTAAGGCACCATTGTGGCGATTTCTTTATGGTGGAACAAGACCTTTAAGTAATAGCCCACAGTCGTTACGGCGCTGCTCTAAATTTATGATACGAGTAGAGAAAAAAACATGTTAAGAAATTTTGATATTGTTTTAAAAAAGAACTATAAGTATAAGAAAAAAATCTACAACTTTTTAACGTTAAGGTCGACAGACAGGCTGATGGTCCACTTGATGGTAGGTTGCGTCGCCTATAACACAAGCGACGTCACAGGGTGCTGCAAGTGTGCTGCCGATCATAGTAAATAGGATTAAGGATAAGGGGTTGGGAAAGGATAGGGAAATGGGATCTGGCATTCCTTACTCACTCACCGAAACACAAAAGCACATGTGCTGTTATTTCACGGTGCTCTGAATTAAAGGGGTGGTGAAACGGGCTGCCTAAATGCCAAATAATGTTTTTTATGGGTTCGAGTAGGGGCAAAAACACAGCTTCCATTTAAAATTAAGTAAATGTACACCCAAATCAATAAGGAGGCAATTAGTTTAATTGAGAGTAAATTGATTGGAGGTTCGTTGCGGAAGCTTTACTTTGTTTGCATCTCGTTCGTTTATTCGTAAAAGCTTGCTTTTTTCATCCACACAACTTTTCGCTAATTACCTACAATATAACAATAGTTTTTTCTTTAAGTTTAAAATTTGTATCAGCTGAATATTTCATATATATATATATATATATATATATATATATATCAATTGCTGTTCGTTTGTCTCGCTAAAACTCGAGAACGGCTGGACCGATTTCAATTCACTTATGGATAGAGGGATAATCAGGGAAGGTTTGTACGTGAAAAAAAAAGGTCACTAGTATAAATATAAAACATATATGACAACTCATATTATTCTACTCAAAGTGGTCAATTAGGCCAGGTTTGAAGGTTTTTATTTCTGTAACTTATAGTGCATAATTATATTATAAATAAAGTACATTTGGCTGATTCTGTTTTGTTACTTTTTTGATTAAAATTTCTTTGATTCTATTATTAGATATAATTTTTTTAAATATATTACATTTTATTACTATAATTTACTGTAAAAATGAAAGCGCGGATTACCCTACAATAATCCCATTAGGTATACTATTATCACTGTGAAACGCAGTATCCCCTTTTTTCACTAGAGAAATCCAAAATCTAATAGGTACCTACTTAATATAAAAACTTTTGAAAATTCTACACTATTTAATTCCGAGAGAAGACATGTTTCGGACAACAGAATACGTGTTGATTTCCGTTTAAAGTTACCGTAAATGTGTGGGTATGTTTTCCGGATAACTACATATATTCCGGACACCCTAATGTGTTCTGCCATCTGTCACAGAAATACATTTTCACATGTGCTCTGTAAGGGTGTTGTCATGGTCCAGTTCAAGATAGCAGAATTTAGTGTGCCATGTCTATTAGCTCGACTAAATTGGAAATTAGAAGCTCGTTGGATGAGTGGTAAAGGGTGCTCTAACGTATCAGGGTCCCCGGGTTCGATTCCCGGCGGGGTCAACTTTGGAAATGAACTTTTTAAAGTTGGATCTGGTCTGGATTTAGAAAGTAGTGGCAAAGCACACTAAATTTCGCAGTCATTTTGGCAGCCCGTCTGGCGGCAGTAACCACCCCCTTAGGGTTGCTATACATATAGTCGGCTGCCTTATTATCTAACAGCAGACGACTTGCGATCGCGTGTGCTGCCTTACAGAAATGATGCACTTTAATTTTAGCTATTGTCCGAAAGAGGCCTTATCGCAAACCACACCTTTGTTATGAGTTACATGATACCAAAAACACGATTTAGTGTGATATTGCACAAATTTATAGAAAGTTTTCGCCTGTCACAAATTGGTCGCAAGTCGTCTGCTGTTAGATAATAAAGGCACGGGTGTGCACATTTACAACAACAACTGCACTGCATAACAACAAAGCCAACCCGAGTAGGCCAAGAGGTTTTTCTGCAGAACGTTCATCTACATATATTACCGCCCGGCTTTGCCGACACGCCTTTAAGTAAAGCAATTTGTCAAACGTTCATCTACACATATTCGATTCTACTGCCCGGCTATGCCGCCGGCCGACTATATGTATAGCAATCCTTATAGAATGCCATCGTGAAATAACCGCATATATGTCCTGTTGTGTTTCGGTGATTGAGTAAGAGATGCATGAGCCCATTACCCCATCCCTTCCTTATCCTTCATTCTTAATCCTTGTATGGTCGGCAGCACACTTGCATCATCTATGGCGTTGTTTGTATTATAGGCGACGGTAGCCACCTACCATCAAGTGGACCGTCAGCCTGTCTGTCATCCTTAATATAAAAACATAAATAAAAAGGAAACAGAAAATGCCTAAAATGTTTGTCTTGAAATGTTGCCTGCATTTAACTTAAGTAATCGTTTATATGTAAGACTACATTCCCATCTATTATCCCATTAGGCGCCATTAATTTTCATGCCTGACTTGAAATCCTAATTACACGTTACGGGTACAGTTGTGTTAGATTAGTACAGATTAGAGATAACTATTCCCAAATAACAATTAGACGCATTGTTTTGACGTCTAAAACACGTTCTTAAAGTCCTTCGAATATATTTTTTAATAAAAGGAAAGGACGATGTAATTATATATTATTAAGTTTTCAACTTCTGAGACGGGGAGGTAATGGTCGAACGCAAAAGATTTTAATGGTCGCCTTACAAATTACGGATTCGGGATAAAATATAAAATTAAGGAGAAAATTTTATTAGAAGAATTTTTGGTTAAAAATTATAATTCTTTTGTTAGATACAATATCAAATTTTATATAATACTAGACATTGATCTTTAATCATGCTATCATCCTTTGCACAGTCAAAACATAGTTAGGTATTATACCTAACTGTGTTTTGACTAATTTGAATAAAAAACGGTTTTGTGACTTAAATAAATATAATAGTTAAACATATTTATTTAAGTTTTTGTGGGTAATGATGAGTACATAAACATGTAGTACATTATTTTATGTAACATCAATAGTTTTCTCAGCGCACGACAAATACTTAATGACTTTTATAGGCATTTTGTTGATATATTTTTTATATTATTATTTATAAATAAGATACAGTCCACGTTACTCGCTGATTATTAATGTAGCTTTCTAGAGTTGAAGGCTTTTTGAAAACAATTATCACTGCAAACGAAAAAACAAAAAAATCTAATATTTTCTTTTTATGATATTATTGTAGATAATAATGCCTCGCTGCTGGACTGCAGAAAGTTAGTAAAACTGCAGAAAATACTTCTAAAAGGCCAAGTCTCGCGACGCAGTTCTTCCATTCCTTCGAAATGGAGTGACTTCAATAATTTTACCTTGTATTTCTTCAATTTATATTTGAAATGTGTACATAACTTATGAAAAAGAGTCCCAATACTGATCAGAAATGTCAACAGTAATCTCAAAAAGACGCGGATGGGATCAAACGGGTTACCGGGACTGTCCTCCAATAAGCCTGACAGGTCGACCCTCTGCCACCACGGCTATGTTGATCCCTATTTAATTTACGTTTATTTTTGTACGTGAACATATTGCTGTCATTATTACAATGAATATGGACAAGACGAAAGTAATGTATGTTTGTTGTGCCCGGCCCAGTAAAAGTTGGGAATTCAATTCTTGCAGTTGTTGACGAGTACATATACTTTAAACAAACAGTCCAACATATAGGATACTTTTTATCTTGAAAAAAATATTAGGTTCCTGAGTGTTCATCCAAAAATATAAAAGAAATGTCATATTATTTTTATTACTCATATTATTTTCTATTTCAACGAGAACGAAGTCGCGGGCACCAGCTAGTTATTTATAAGAATTTGAATGACAAAACTTATTATTATTGAACGGGCCATTAACGTTATTAGCACAATTGAACGCATCGTCGAGAATACTAATTTCACTCACTTAAACCTCTTTAGAGTGACGCGTAAGTAAATGAAATAAAATGGTGCGAGGGATAAGAAAGCGTTAATTGGTGGATGCGTGTGTATGTATGCGTGGGCTTAGCGATGTATCATGAAGAGATGCCGTTTTCCTGTTGAGAGACGCCGTGGCGGATGCGCTCACTTCTCCCTAATGACTTTCAATGGTCGGCGTCGCTTCTTTTATACACCGTGTTACTGTGTCTAACTGTAATTATGCGGCAGTTAAACGCTGATGTGTGTAAATACTGGTCATGTTTGTGTTAGTGTGTCGTCCGCTAATTAAAGAGCCCCCAATCGCCTTCCTTTTTGTAATGCGAAGCCGCCACGCCACCACTTGCGACGTTTCATTGCCACCTACGTTGTCATAATAAATAAAATGAATTTTGTTTGCGAATATTTGCACGTACACTTATTGAAATTCCTTGTAGACTGTTATTGTAAAAAAAGTTTTCAAACAAATTCTGTTGAATATGTTTGATATTCATAAAATAGTTATTTTTGATTATGTAGTATAATTTGTGGCAATAGTGATGAGTGTAAATGGAATGCATCCATCACTACCTGTAGAAACTAATTTGTATTTATCTCCAACGGTAGGGATATTTAGTGAAGGAAAAAGAAGCTTAAGGCCAGGACCAAGCTCAAAACGAAATCAATTTTTACTCACCCACTAACAAAATGGGCGGAACGTAATACCAGTAACAACCAATCATATCCATTCCCGAACAAATGACGCTTGCACAGTTTAATGACGAGATCAGAGATGTTTTAGTACAGTTTAAACTTTAGACTAAGTTTACAACTTCAGACTGTCTGCTTTGTTTATTTTTTCAATTGTAATTTTTTCAATAAATTTTATTTAATAAATAAATTTCATATTTAATAAATAATAATTTATTTAAATATTTAATAAATAATACATTAAGTTTACATAATATATTACATAGTTTGCATTAGTTAATACAAAATATTTGTTCAAAGAGCGATGATAGAGCTATACCAAATAGCTATAGCTATCTCAAACTGAGAATAAGCTATACCAGATGATATTACTCCTATTACTGCGCCAAAATTCGTGTCGACATTTTCAGTACTTTTTGGATCTTCAGAGTCGACATAAAAAACAGGCCCACACATATTGCATTTTATCTTAAATTTGGATATCAATCCTACCTTCTTTTCGCCCACTAATGTCATACATTCTAAACCACAATTAAATAGAGAGCTATGGTTTGCAATTTCTTTCAATTTATTAAAAAAATACGACATATCTATTATTCTTCTCCCCGTAACTTGATAGTTGTGTTCAATTTCTTCAGTGGTATTCCTGTAACAAGCAATTATACATAAAGATCTGTTAAATATTAAAAACAGTGCTAAAATCCAATAACAATTTATAAGTATCTTAACTTACAAAAGAGACTCAGTTTGTTCCATTGGAGATAATTCTATTATTGGAGAAATCTCGTCTTTCAGCGTTGTGTCGTTACTCGTCCTAAAATAATAAAAATGCTTTTAATGACATATGATAACATAACATACATCTTACAGTATGAACTTGTTTTTTTTTTAATATTTAGATTAAATTGTTATGAAAGTGTCCCGGTGCCGGCACAACACAGTCATAGTTAAAAATACCTATAATCATTATTAAAAATACCTATAACTTACTCATAATGTTTTTCAGCCACTGTTCCAACGGTCTTTTCAAGTAAGTCCATCGTCGATCCATCACAAGATTTAAGTCTTTTTGCTGATCTATAAAACATATATAAAATTATTAATAATTATGAATAAAAGCAATACCCTATCATTAGTAAAGAAAGAAAAATATTAAAAAATTTACACTGAGTCTCTGCACCTTACATTACTCTGCCGAATCACGAATTCACAAAACACAAGTCAAGACTGTATTCTCGCAAATTGAACCTTATAATTAAGTTAATAGAGTGCATCGAGCGAGACCTTATTGAGTTTTACGTTTTATGGAGTAATTTTTATTAATGTAGTTTAATTATAGCACAAATATGTTAAACACCCCATTTTAAATAATCTTTGGTACTAGGTCACTTTTTAAAAGATAACTTTCATAGAGAAAATTGCTCACCCGAACATTCCGTCATGTGGTCGTATTTTTTTTCTTTTCCTTGTCATTTCTTTGCGTAATACTTTATAATTCTTGTTACCCATTCTCTTCTTCACCAATTCAGTCACTAATAACACCAAATTATAGCACCAAAACGTACACAAATTTCACTACACAGAGCGTCCGGGAACAACCTCACTGCTTGAACGGCCGACGCCGACTGAATACAATTGGGAAACGATAACTAAACGTGTACGCTGTGTATTTTGGTTCAAAATTGCAAAGCAAATTTTTATGGCTTCTCGGAGACAACGGAACAGATTTACATTTGTAAGGTTTTTCTTAAATATTGTGTAAAATATGAAAAAAGAAATAAAAGTAGCCGATTCAAATTTTGGTGTAGAACGTAAGTTAATTAATAAGCCTAAAAACAAAAGTAGTTGTTACGGAAAAATTTTAGTACTGTGAACAGTAAGTTTTTTTTAGCAGTGTTTTACTAATTTTTTTTCTCAGAAAATGGATTTGTTTTTATAAATCTGCCCGATTCAAAATTTTTTCAATATAGTCTATTATGCACTGTATTTTTATCTAACTTATGATTTTACTCTAAGAAGTCAAACTAGGCGACTAAAATAACACTTTTCTGCTAAGTCCTCGCCTTAAAGACCCTGCACCAGTAATACAGCTCAGTTTTTTGTCTGTATCTGTCTTTTTTTTGACTATTCGGAAGTTAATGACAAGTTCACAAGTATTTACATTTTGAAAGCGTCACACTGCGTCACATTCAAATGCCATAACAAATGAAATACCTATTTGGTGCGGGTTGTTGGAATGGCATCACTTTGGCAGTCCGCCAGTTGGTCGGTCACGGACTGCCATTTATCCCTAATAATGACCTGGAAGACTACTTATTATGAAGTTATGACATTTCATTTAGCATATTTACTGCACGCGTCATTTCATTATTTCTTTCATTTTTATTTCGCAAAATTTACACAAACATTTAGTAGACGCCTACCTAATCATTTTCCATGATATTAATAAAATAAAATAACTCATATATACGATGATATTAATAAATATTCAGTCCATACGAAAATGTTAAGTTCGCCACCCAAATGTTACTAAATGTCAACAATTACGATACAAAATGTTAAAGTTCAAATAAAAATAAAAATAAAAAATATAATAAAATCATTTGCCTACGACTACGTCCGCGCCCTTCTTTCGGGTTTTTAAAACATTTTTTCAATCTTTATTGCTCATATAATATTTTTGTCAGGCATTGAAAATTTAATATTTGTTTTTAGGTAGAAATTTTTATTTGTAATAATTTTTAGAGAAAATGTGACACAAAAATTACCAAAAAACAAAAATGTACTATATAATTCGATCGCTACTTGGACAGGTTGCTTTTGAACTGTTAAAATTCGTTGTCGCTTTTTAGATCCCCTGACCAAAAGCATTTAACTAAAAAAACACTAAGACTTATTCATAGACTTCTAGATAGCGAAGTTCTACAATAATTGAATTGAGAAAACGTGGCTGTAATCTTAATACATTACGCTTATTTTTTGTCGGTTTTGCTAGCACATTGTAATCGATTTTAATTGATGTTCAAGCCAACAAATATTAAAAAAGTATTCTTTCTCTTTCTATAACTCAGTATTAGAACGAGATAAATTATAATGTCTAATGTGTTTGTCATTAGAAGCTAATAAAAGAGGGTAAGGTATGGCGCCACCGATTGGTCGCGTGACGTCCCGGAACCTCATGCATCCCTAAAACCCGATTTCCCATGTCTGGATTGTGACCCCTAGTTATACTGAAATACAGTTCAAAATAACTTTTTTATAGGCAAGCATAAAATTGTTATGCTTACTGCTTTCAACTATTATCAAGGTAATGAGTCACGGTAGAAGTAGGGTTTATTAAAATGAGTCATGCTGTGTGCACTTACCAGATAACAGACTGATATGAAAAATATAGTCATATTGTACGTACAGTAACAGGTAATAGTAGGTCGCCAGCAATATGTGTTTTGCGAGGCTAAATAAGTTGAAGTTTGTCAAGCTATCACATATCTCATTGATATAAAGATAAGATGATAAGATAAGATCAACTGTCCACTTGATGGTAGATGGCTACCACCACAAGCAACACCAAGAGGTGAGATTGCCCTACTGATCTTACTGATAATAATTGATAAGAGATAAAATGTAGATGAGATGGGCAGCGTTCGGGTAGCTCTGAGATATCTTCTCTTCCAAAATTCCTCAGTGCTTTAAACCAAAAGTTTTCACCCAATCAGTGTTGCCAGTGATGACATACGGCGATGAAACGAGGTCATTAACTATGGGCCGTGTAAGAAAGCTCAACGTCGCTCAACGAGCTATGGAGAGAGGGCTACACTGCGAGATTGAATCAGGAATGAGGAGATTCGTAGACGAACGAAATATTGTCCATTATATGCACAGCACACAAAATAAACATACTTTTCTAAGTTTCATTGGTTATAACTATAAAATACGAGCGACTCGCTTCCGGCTTCACACGGAGTTGAAATTTAAAAAAAAATTCTTAGTGAATGCTTACGTTATAAAATAAACCTATGATCCAAATTTCTACTTTCTAGACTATAGTTTTGTCTGTGCGTTGATAGGACGAACGATTTTTTATAAATATAAATTATCTTTGCACATTTCTTTCATTCATTCTTTCTATATCTACGTCTACGTAATCGACAAGCGTATGTAGGATGTAGGTGTCTTCATGCTTACTTTTCTTGCATATATTCAATTTGAATTTTCTAAAATCGTTGACATACAAGGTTAACGTAAGGGCTGAGTTTTAAAACAACCCTTATTTTTATTACAAAGTGATTGTGTTCCTAATTGCGGTCTCTGTTTTGACAGCCCTTTGTTAGCTCACACACGCGCGGTGGTGCTGTTAGGCTTACAGAGGCTAAAACCTGATTTTTTGCGAAACCGTACGCTATATAGGTGTGTATTATGTATTTACGCGACCGACCCATCGCTTCAAGTAGGTACGTGTAGGTTGCCAATGTTTTTTTAATCCGAAAATCCTGTTCGACCCATCACATTTAATCTCTACAAAAAAAGAATACAACTATAATATTGTTTTTATAAACTAGCTAACTTACTGCCGTCAGACGGCCTGCAAAATGACTGCTAAAAGCATTACTTTCCAGATTTAGACTAGAGCCAACTTTTGAAAGTTCAATTCTCTCTATACTGGAAAAATAAATTACAGATATACTAAAATAATTTATAGGTATTTCCTAACTAAAACTTTCCAACTAAAATGAAAATTTCCTAACTAAAACTATTGTTTGTTTGTTGAATTGTTGAATTCGAATTATTATTGAAATTGCCAATAAATGACAATATGTGTTCTTGTTACAATACTCTTTTGTTATTGGATTTTATGGTCAATAAAAGAAAGTGCATACAAATAAAAAAAATGGCGAACACAACTCAGCATAGCGCAATGCAGTGGGAATATTTCTTGCTAGAATTGTGAGCGTAAGCGCCACACATATATCGCCTTGGATTAGCCAGAAATAATGAAAAAAAAATATCACGAATGGAACACTCTTGACTATTTTTCATTGCGATTCAAAAATTGTAATATAAAATAAACCTGTCACAACAAGTATGTAATAAATAAAAAAATCATCATCATTATTTTAGATACAGGAGGTCCACTGTAGACTCCTAAATGATTTTCCAATAGGACCGTTCAGAAGCAGCCTGGATCCACCACCGTCCGCGGTCCTTATCAGGTCTAGATTATTTATCAGCAACTTTAAAGCTTTTGATCATTATACTATGAAGCAAGGGTTTGGGTTAGACAATTTCAACATGCTGTACTTTATTCTGTGCCTAACTCTTTACAAACACAAGCAATTAACTTAGCATTAGTGGTACTCTTTATAAGGCACAAAAGTTGCATTAAAAACTATGCGTTAGACAAACTGTCCGTATTGACTCAAGGTACCGTGAATAAGTGTGGGCGGGGACCGAGTAGGTTTAGTGACCCCGGAAAGATATCTCTCATAGTTAAGCACAACAGTGTAATAAGGCAACTGACTATAAATCGCACTAACTGGTTGTCTAAGCTTTATGGGTTAAGTAAACGCAACGCTTCGTGGTCAGTTTAAGTTAAAGTAGACGAAGTTCTCCCACGGGCTTGCGTGGTTTACTTCGCTAATCAATAATTGTGCTGCAATTTGTACGACATAATGCATTAGAGGCTCATTTTAGAATTTGTTTCTTTGAATTCATATCTTTTGATAAGGTCGACGTAAACGAAGTCGCAGACATCGGCTAGTACCTATATACTAATACGTACTAATATTATAAATGCGAAAGTTTGTTTGGATGTATGGATGTTTGTTACACTTTCACGCAAAAATTACTGAACCGATCACCATGAAACCATGCATACACGTTTTCTGGGACACCAGAAAGGACATAGGATACCTTTCGGCCAGAAAAAAAAGGACTATTCCCGAGGGATCATCTAAAATTAAGGAAACTAACTCCTGGCTAAGTGTAATAGCAATAACGATGTCAGGCGATATATTGCTTTTTCAACGCAGACGAAGTCGCGGGCACCATCTAGTATATTATAAATGCGAAAGTGGGTTTGTTAGTTTGTTGCGATTTCACGCCTTAACTACTGAAATTTCGAGAGTTAGAGATATAGAAAAGAACATAGAGTAGTACCTTGCATCCAAAAAAAGTACTGTTCCCGAGGGATCATCTAAAATTGAAATAAAAAAATTAACGCCTTACAAAAATAGATCAGCAATAAAGATTGAATAAATACGATAAATGTTTACACCTAAGAAAAAGGGGTATCGACGTAGTAGCGGGCAAAAGTTAGTTCGTAATATTATTTTAAACGAAACAGTACCAAAGAAGTTTCGAATCTTATTTAGTCAACTATAAATAAAATGAAAGCCCATATATGTTTATTTACATTTACTTTTGATATACTGTATTGTTAAAAGAAAAATGTCTCATCCCATGCTCTTCAAATTGTGTACCAGCGGCACCACGCGACCTCTATTTATACTATATATGTATTTATATATACAGATATTTAACAAGCATTGTGTATGGCTATTTGTATACCTCTAATTCCATTGGAGGCTGTACTTAGCATGCCTTTATATTTCGTTGAATACAGTCATTAGTAACTGTATGAGTACATCATAAATGGTAACTAGTGATACCGTACTTGAACAGACGACACTATTTGTATAGTGCAGGGTTGTACTTTAGTTTCTCTGTTTATTTTAGTGTGTTTTCTTATTTATTTATGAAAAGGTCACTTGATGGTACGTGGCTACCGACTTAGGCTTCTCCCAAAAATTTCCAATAAGACCGATCAGAAGCAGCCTGGATCCACCGTCGACCCGCGGCCCTTATCTCCTCATTTCTGATTCGATCTCGCATTGTAACCCCGAGCATAGCAAATTGTAGTTTAAATTTGTAGAAGAGTCTATTGGATGAAAGTTTGACAGACAGTCAGACGGTTCATATCAATGAAGGTGGTATCCGTCGTCTACAGAGCTTTGTAATAGGAAAGTTGCATGCAGTTGGGCTGACGACGAAAGAATCGATTCGCGCCGTCCGCCTACTCGTAACACGAGGAGTACAGGAGGGTATTATAAAATGTTGAGCTTGTATAGGCGTTTTAGCTCGGAGAAATCAAACAACTGTTTACCTTCATATATGGCTAGTTCTCATTACGAAGGAATAAAACGGACGTTTTTAGTTCCACGTTTTTTTTTGTGTGCAGATTTCTAGATTCTAGATTAGATTAATTCTAGATTTAGTATGTAAAGTGGCCAGAGGTCAAGATCTTGACTTAAATAAGCTAAAGTTTTGCGGGTCCGACAATATATTGGTAAATATTTAAAATATGCCCCTTTTTATATTTTTTGAGCATAGGCAAGTGATAATTGGCGAAGGAAAATCAAAATAATTCTTTAAACGTGTATAAAAAGGCATAGGTAATAAGTTACGTATATATACTTGACAAAATACTTGGCAATATATAAAGGTGAAAAAATTTGAAAAAAATAATATTAATTCATTCACTTAATTTATTTAAAATCCAAGATTATTTATACATACGTATAACTAACTATGTATGCAACTGTTTCTCTTAAGGCGTACACGTACGTATCCGAATGTATTTCCGTATTTAGCTGTTAATTTGTAATGTGTAATCCCAATTCAAGTTAATTAATTGGGATTACCGTTAGCTCGCATTCATTCTGCTGGCACGAGATAAAATTTTATGGAGTGTGACGTAACCGACCAAGCTCTAATACTTTGTGGTTCTTAAATTTCAATCCTTTCTGTTTGACCTACTAAAATGCTAATTGTTCTCCTTTGAAGATGAAAGGATCCCACTGAAGACCTTTTAGTTAATTGTGTTCGGCTAAATACGTATTTAAGAGGGTCTGATTAATTAGTTCTTGGTTAATGGATGACGTTATTTTTGTACATAGCATTAGTTCCTGTTGAAATAATATTATAAAGAGAGAGAGATTTGTAAGTTTGTTTATATGTGGGGAGTAATCTCCGAATCTATAATATTTGCACCTATTTGATTTTCTTTTACTATTTAAAAGGTTATATTAAGGGTATATATTTGTATATTAAAAAATTATAATCAATACTAATAATAAATCTGTAAGGGTCGGTCGTGGAGTAAGTTACTTTGTTTTCAGAGATATCGTGTTTATAGGCTCTATACATGATACTGAAACTAAATTGACGATTTTTGGAATTTTTTTCTGTATGTATGTATGTATGTATGTACGTATGTTCCTCCATAACTCTTAAACGAATTAACTGATTTTCATGAAACTTGGTAGATAAACATTTAGACGTACAGGACACAGGATAGGCTACTTTTTTCTTTTTCAACGCGGAAGAAGTCGCGGGCGCCAGCTAGTAATTAATATAATACGCCCTAAAACGGCGCAGGAATGTTATTCCATACGATCTTAGACATTAAATCTTCAAAATCACTTCCGAATGTGATCCCTTAACATTAGTATTTTTAGTATTACTTTTTAATCGCCTATTTTAACTACTAAATATTTATTTATTAACGATAATAATAGCGTAATTTTAACTGTGCATTATTTTTCTCCGAGGGTTGATTTTGATTAAGGTTAATTGACAGCGAAAGTATCGTTTAATTAGATTTCATACATTTTTATAAATATGTATGAAAAATGTCAAAATATCGAAAGCTTTGCAAATGACAAACAGTATCGCTCTCAAATGAGGCTGCATCGTAAAATTTAACAACCCGCCCAACGACAGATAGTGCTGATGGCGAAAGTGAGTGCCTATAAACTGAATTGATGATTCCCATTGAGAATACTCCTCACCCATAACATGATATAATGTGACATACAGTAGATAATGTTACTACTAATCGAAGCTACAGTAAACCAAGTGAACAACGCTTAACTTTATTGTTCATATATTTGGGGAAGCCTATGTCCAGCAGTGGACGTCCTACTTACGGTTGAGATAATCACGAGATGATTTGAGATGATGACGAGAATTTTCAGAAAAGACTAAATCGCTAGCTAAAGCCAGCGATTTAGTCCACGCCCTTTTTTGAAAAATAAACATTTTAATTTATGTTACTCCATATATTTGTCAGGGAAATATATTTGTGCCAGTTTTTTTTTTAGATGTACCCGCGGGAACAGTATTTTTTTCTGGATGAAAGGTATCTTATGCCCTTTTTTGTATCCTAGAGAATGTGTATGCAATATTTCATGATCATCGGTTGAGCTGCTAAGGTCACTTTCTTATTTATAATGTTACTTAGGATTAGGATTTATATTCATTCATAAATTTTCATTTGGTTTAAGAATTAATTCTGTTTCAAAATTGGAACCGAAAATCCTAGAATACTTTTTAATATTTCGAATTGATCGGCAATGGAATTGGCAAAGGATTAAGATAGACAAATCCTCTGTGCGTATGTTGACGTGGTTGCGCGGTTTGTGAATTTAATAGTTTCGGATTGGCTGCAGAATAAAATGGAGTGGGTTTAAAGTTTATTGGACTACTGAAACGCTGTAGCGATGAAAGAAAAATCAACGGAAATCCGGGAAATGTCCAGCTTTAAAACTTGGGATTTTTTATTAATTAAAAATTTAACCTTAAAATCCAGTCACCGCCGATTTATTATAACTTAACGAAAGCATATTCTTGAAACTAGATGCTACAGTTTCACTGAATATTAGCAAAATATTACTCCACAAAAAAATACTTGATTACATCAAATGTAAGATTTGAGTACAGAAAATTTATGGCAAAAATAGAACATATTTTTGACAACTAAAACAAAACACATTAAAGTAATGCATCATTACGAGGTTAACTCCTAGAAGAAATTATATTATTAATAGCATTTTGTTTCATCGTCGAATCCCATTTTTCTTGATTCTTTTGTAAATTTTTACATTTCATACTGCTTTACAATACATTGTCAATATCGTTGCTCTGATGTCAATTTGTGTATCAACATTTGGAGCATTTTGAGAGTATACTCATGCAAGAAAATATTGTTGTTACAATGTTTTAATAAAGTGGTCCTACCTACTCGTATGAAAGATATGAATTAGGCACTATACTTTTATCTCAATGTCGGATCTCATATAATAAAGGATCATTTAAAAATTTAACGCCTAATATATATGATATGATTATATATGAGTAATAAAGATTGTTGAATAAATGTTTTATATGCTAAGAAAAAGGAGCGCGGGTGAAATCGCGGGCAAAAGCAAGTTAATAAATAAATAAAATTAAATAATAAAAAAGAATACAGAAAATATTTAATTCTTAGATTAATTTGTCCAATAATATGATCTGCATTGTCAAATGAATTTTGTTATTACAGTTTTTGCATGACAAAACAACTCTCAATAATGTACATATATTAGAACAAAATTGTTTATATTTCTAATTAATATACATAGCATTTGCTTTTATTCCTTTCATTACCTTTATATTATTAAGCATTCGAAGTGTTCAGGGTGATTTCTGTGACGTGAAGTTACTACGTCATCAATAAAATAGCTTAATATTTATATTGAAAATAGTTTCGTAAATATTTAATTGTAGCTTACATAATATGATTACCTAGAGGCGCTGTAACACAGAGCAGCAGACTTTGCTACAAATTTAGGGTTTCAAATTTCGTTAACACTGAATATGTGTACAATATTACAAAGCAAAATTGCAAACGGGAATTTAATTAAATAGTGAGAATTAGTTACAGCGTTGTTTAAATCACGAAAAAGAGTTGGTTTAGATACCAACTCGGATTAATTTTTTGTGATTTAAACGCCCTGCGGGACGCCCTGCGGCCTGTAGACATACGACCTGAAAGGCTTCTTGGGATGCGGCCGAATGCGAAGCGCAAAGTATGCGTGGTGGCAAGGCTTGCGGGCCATCCAACAGTGGAGATATACTATGAAACTGCAGAACTGCTGGATCCACTGCGCTGTCATAGGAGAGGGCGTACCACTCTCCCATGGCAGTGCGCCGCTCTGCCTATCGTCGTGCGCGCCGATCTCTCGCTGCCAAGATTTTGTGTGTGTTTCACATTCATAAAAAGTGAAACAGCCTATCTGGCGGCAGGCCGGCAGCAATTTCCTTAAAGAAGAATACCTACAGTTTAATAAAAATAAAAGTAGTTGTAACAAAAAAAAATTAGGTGATTGTAGCCGTCTATCATCAATTGGACTGCCAGCCTGCTTGCCGACCTTTATTTAAAAAATGAAACAGTTTTAACTCTTAGCAATCTATTTTCCGAAATATTAAGGTTTATGACACTGACCTACATTCTTTGTCCTTGACTTTATTAGATACTACTTAGGAATATCCGAAGGGAATAAATACCCTTTTAAGGCGTTTCTAACTTCATTGCGACTTATGGACTTAACTGAGAACATATAATAATAATAATAACTTTATTTCAGACATTTGTCCATAGTTTCTAAAAAATTATAAACTAAATATAACACAAACAATGATATCATTGAGCTTTGACACTGTTATTATTAATACCGCTTAACACCGCGCTAACCAACGTTATGATGTGAAATACGGAGAATAGTCCAAAGAATCAGTCAGCTGAAGTGAGATGATATCATCATCATCATCTCAGCCGCAGGACGTCCACTGCTGGACATAGGTCTCCCCCATAACTCTCCAATAGGACCCGTCAGAAGCAACCTGGATCCACTGTTGACCTGCGGCCTTTATTAGGTCGTCTGTCCACCTTGTGGGTGGACGTCCTACGCTGCGCTTTCTGGTCCGTGGCCTCCACTGGTCTCTGGCCGTGGAACTAATTAATCTTTCTTAAAGCAATTACTGATATTTGTCTAAATTATGTTCATTATAAGAGATTTGGATTACTTTCTCTGAATAAAAAAGACTGCGTAAAATCGGAAGCGGTATTGTAAGTTCAGTGAGGTTTTGTGTTTTTCTTTTCACTGCGAGGAAGCTGCAAGCTAAAGATAGGTCAGTCGGTATATATACCTACTCATCGTAGTACTTACATAGTCTTCTAAGTTACTACGTGGTTGGCCTAGTTTTGATACTTGAAGCAAGATTCTCTCTAATAAAACTATCAAGGTGATGTAAAAAGTACATTTTTTTAATAATTTGGTTAATTTTTTTTGCTATGCTTAATAATAATAATATTGTAAGAACTCTGGCACCTTTTACATATGCCACCGATCTTTTGCAAGGGGAATGGATACTGCCACCAGACGTGTTGCCCAGTGTGTGTCTGCGTAACGCAGTATGTATGGCCTTTCAATACTTTGCTAAATTTTAATAACTTTAATTAAAATATTAAGATTAAAAATATTAAATATTTTTTGATGACAGAATTTAAATCAATTACTAAATGTGTCTATTAATCGTAATCCTAATAATATCGGCACGAACGGCTTCGTGTGATGGTGACGACTAAGTTGTAGATGTTACACGCCTGCAATCAAATCTGTAGGTGAATCTGTGTTGGCCATGTACAAGCCGCACTATGTAGCGGGTCCGAACATTTGCATAGAAATTAACCGGCCGCCACCTAACCGACATTTCACACCGAATAAATAACTCGGCCGGGCTGCTGCCGCTTGATAACCTCATTTTATTTTAAGGGTTTCACACGACATTTTCATTTATCTAACTAAACTATATTTTATTGGTATTATAAGGTTTGGATCTAGGGTAGGGAAAATTAGATAGCCATTTTGATTCTCCACCTGAGGACATTTTATTAGCATTTGCATCACATAAGAATGCATCCATTAGAGTTAAGTTATTATAGAAGGATCATATTCATTCATTACAAACCAACGAGTATTTATTTATCCTATATTTGTATAAAGCTGTTGCTCGCTAATTCGCCCGCGTAACTGTAAAATATAAGTAAAATATGTTAGTCGCTAATATTGTAGCTTTCTATAGGTAAAAGAATTTTCAAAATCGGTACAGTAGTTTTTGAGTTTATTCATTACAGATATACCAAAATACAAATCTTCTCTCTTTGTAAAATGTATACTATACTATTTTTCTATATTAATGTATAGAAGTATAGATTTGCGCTGCGAACCATGATAGAATAAACGATAGGGTATAAAAAGCATATATATGTAGAAATATAAAAATTGATAACAATGGAACCCATTCCTGGCTACCCTTTTCACTTATCATAATAAAACAACATGGTCTTATTTCACTGTGATAACACGGTTACTTACTTACTTACTTTAAAATTAGTTATTTATTAGTTACGAGTATAAGTACAAATTCTATTAGGCCATATTTAATTTAGAATATATAATTGTGTTACTTAATTAAAATATAAATGTATAACTAGGTCTTACATCTGTTTTGGTTGTAACATTAAAAAAGACTTATCACTCGTTTGAAGCAGTAAGTGTTTTTCAAACGCTAAAGCGTCTTCAATCATTAAGACTCTTTTCGACACTTGTGAAGAAAAATAAAAGAAATGAAAAGTTGAAAATGAATGTTGCTTTCATTTTTAACTTTTTGTAGATGCAATACCAACTTTATTATTAAATTAACCAATAACAGTTTACTCTTATTTATAATTGTTTTTCTTTTAGTAAAGCAGTCAATGTACTATAAATAATCAGAAGGCGTCACGTCTGCCATTTAAAAATGACATACACTCCAATTTATTGCAGGGGTTTAGGTGACAAAACCCTTTCATTTTATGGCCCTCATAGGTGACATTTTTACATTTTCAAATATATTTTTCAGATAGAAATAATTTGTAAGATCAAAGTAATTTTTATATTAAAGTTGTAAGTTGCTGAAAAGTTGTTTATCCCGCAGACTACTAGATGTTATAGAACTACCGCTGAAGTAACAGTAAGCCGAAGTACCAAATTCCACATCAATCGAACCTGTGGAAGTTAGTGAAATCCCTCCGTCAACTAGGAAATGGACTGATGGTCCTCTAACGCTTGTACTGATGTTTATAAATTATAGCCAAGAACTATCCACAGCACTTCAGTTTTCACACACAAAAAAAGAAACTGGTAAAAAAAGGTCCAATCGTTTGGGAGCTACAATTCCACAGACAGATACACAGACACAGAAGTGAAACTTATTAAACACCCCGTTTTTGCGTCGGGCGTCGGGATTAAAAAGCTTGCTCCTTTTTATATAAAAACTAATAAGGAACAGTACACAAATAATTAATAATTGATATTTTTGGTGAAGAAATTACAGCATATGCGCACTATGTAACAAGTAATCACATTGCATCATGGAACGTATGAATATCATTGTATGCGATTACAATGCGTAATGTAGGTAGAATCATTGTGCTGTCGGCTTTGAGGTCGTGTACAGAACACAACAGCCTTAATAACATACTAGAACCACGTAAGACCTTGTTTGTGTTATCTGGAAAGGCAGTTAGTTAACTGCATTTATGCATTTAGAATTGTTAGTTATTCTGTAATGATAGGTCATGCAGGATTTTTATCTATTTTTATGTAATAAAAGATTAGAAATAAATAATGAAACCGCTTGGCGTCGTTTAAAGAATAGGTATATATTTCTTTCATGTTAAGGTAGGCAGACAGGCTGACGGTCCACTTGATGGTAGGTGGCTACCGTCGCCTACCTATACCTAACACAAGCAACGCCACAGGTGCTGCAAGTTGGCTTCTGACCGTAGAGGGATTAAAGATAAGGTAAGTATTTGAAAGGAATATTAACTAAATATATTTTTAATTAAAAATTATCACCAGTACGCGAAACGCTGAGATAGGTAGAAAATCACCAAACAAACTTTCCTTTAATATATAGATATAATAAAAATTGAGGTTACAAAGCGTTTGGTATGTAACTCATTAAAAGTTACCAGTCGTCCTATACCCATATATTCTTACGGGAAATTGAACGCATTCGAATCAACGCCTACACCAAGATGCTCTATAAATCAATACAGTTGAACGGTTTCAATGCATAATGTACGAACACATTTTCCCTTTGTCGTACAGGTTCAAGCCACATGCAAACAGACGTTTAAAGGCAAGTGCAATAAGCTGGATATTTGATGAAACTTACAATATAACTGAAACTAGTCTGTGGCAGTGAACGAAATGTGCACGTACGTCGAGGGTCAGGCCCAATACGTGTTCCAATCCCCTTGTATGCAAAACAAATGGAATATTTATGCACTGCCGTAATCGGAAAATCGTCAGTCAAATCAAATGATCGGTAGATATGTTACCAATAGTGATTTATGGACTCGATGCATTGGGGGAAGATTAACAGATAAATTAAAGAACAACTTTTACAAGTGCGTGATTGGAATCCATTTCTCAAACTATTGGCATGCCGTGTGGTGCTAACTTCACAAGGAACTTTGTTACTGATACGATTTAGTTCGTCTAATAAATTTTGTGTGCTTGAATTTGTTAAATAAACATTTCTATCCGGGCTTGCTCTGGTAAAATTTTACTTAAAGTTATGTTACTGAGTTCAAAAAAAAGGTTTTTAGAATTTTTGTTTGTCCGTTGGTGCAAGCTTCCCTAACATAACTAACCTATTGCATAATATGGCCCGAGGACCTCTAACTTATATACTTATTGACTTACTTTAAACTTATAACTTAACCTAAGCAGCTCTCACTAAAGAGTGTCACTAATTTGTAGCGTTTATGGACAGAACCAACGGGGAAGAACGGTCCTCAAGTGAGAAGATTGTTGAGGGATGCGCTTAGCAGATCGCATCGGAAATGGGGGAAATCTATAGGTACAATATAACTAATTAGTCGTTAGTTTGGATAAGGATTACCTGGAGGTCTTTTTCTCTCGCTCTTCTTTACTTAATGCATTAATTTTGAATAAACCAAGTTGTGCAATTTTAATTACTAAACAATTCGTTTTGTGTGGCTCGTCTTGATTGTTTAATTTGTTTCACATCGGTAACAAAACAGTAATTATAATGATTAGTGTTAATTGTCTCTTCTAAGGGACAGGTGACATATGGGCCAACAATAGCTCATTGTCGACCTTTTGTTTCTCGAGTAATTGTTTAAACTGTCTCATTAAAAGGCCACGGCCGCCGGAGGTTCACTTTAGCGTTTATTAATTACGTTTGTTTTAGATTTCACATTTGTCTTATGTTGGCAATGAAGTGAATAAATAGGCGTTTATACATATATTTTTATTTTAGAATATTGAATCAACTTTAGAATCAACTTTGTAAAGTTCATTTCCAAAATTGTTTTTGCCGGATTTTAAAAATTGAAACTGTTTAGAATAGTTCATTTTCTAGCTGTGGGATACTATGTGAACAAAGCGTGCTTTAATTATATGAAAGTTTTTTTATTTTTTATTTTAAGCTTGGCTATGTGGTTAATATTTGTAAAAATTGGATGGAATTACATTTTATGTATAAGTAGTTCATTAAAATATCATATTTATTTACTAATTGCTTTATTTAACTTTAATAATTTACCTAATTCTTCTTGTATATGGACGGGGCATTTGAATTTGGACATATTGTTTCTAGATAGAATGCATGTGATTATAATAATTGTACACGCCTTCTTGTTTCTCTGTCGTTATCGTTACCTCTGAGTTATAAGACACAGACAAATCCATTTGGTTCATACGATTAAGAGATTTAAATAAGAGATAACTTTGTTGAATTTATGATACGAAATAACTGAATATTTATGTTAGTAGCTAAATCAACAATTGCAACCATAATTTGAAATAGCACCAATTATCTCTACCTCATCTATTAACTGGCAACCTACAATAAATTCTATCACTGGTAATGTTCAATGACTGCCATATTGAGGGATTGTGTAGTTTATTAATTGATTATTATCATTATCGCATTGAATTATTATACTGCAGTCTATTGATAAGGCTATGTTCTCACAGCTACATTTTACTCTATTAAACTTCATTAAAAGGCCCTTTACTTCATTGCCATCATTACATCCTTCTTCTTCCTGTCTTTATTTTTATCTTTAGAGATATGTCGATTGAAGTATCTATGATTTTTGTCATAATGTCATAATCTGTCAAGTAGTTTTTTATTATTAAAATTTGCATGCATTGTGTCGGTTCCCTTGGTTTAATATGGTCGAAGAGATTTCAGAACCCATTTCCCTAATCTCTTATTTAGTCCTTTACATTTCAGCTAATTAGTCTGGAATGCTTGAGTTTAGGCGACGGTTTCTACTTACTATCAGTAAGTATAGTGGAGCGTCAGCCTATCCGCCGTCTTTTCTTATAAACATTCACCCGTATAAAACCAGCCCAGTTCGTGCGAAAATCAAACATTAAAAATATGTTACACTTCCATAAATTGTGTGCAGATATATTACTTTTTTATCATCATTGGCATCTCACTTATTAAAGGGAAATATTGTATTAATTAATCTATATTTTTTCTAATAATAGAGAAGATTTGTATTTTTGTATTTTTCTTTGTAATGAATAAACTCAAGAACTACTAGACCGATTTTAAAAATTCTTTTAGCAATAGAAAGCTACATTATCATACGCTATATTTTATAAAGTTATGAGGACGAAGTCGCGTTCAATAGCTAGTTATTAATATTGGAGTGTGATTCAATAGTTATTATTATTCGGGGTTCCAGTCTATTAAAACTATTAAAACAATAGTATGTAGCTTCATTTAATGTCGGTTTAATGATTTCTTTCTTGCAACTGACTGTTAATAGCTTAACCATTTAGTTATAATTCTACTGAAAATTCGCTGCAAGTCACTTAAACATCTGAAACGTAATAAAAGAAATAGGTGGATAAGGCAAGTGATATCTGCGCTGATATTTAACGCGTGTGAATTGCAGCCGACCCGAAATACCACTCGATACAAATGCGGTCGATGCACTTAGCTTAGATATATTTAAATCGGCGCAAGCGCAATTAACGTCCGACCATCTCATTACACGTTCGATTCCCGTTCTAATTATACGTCTGCCAGCACATGTAATGCCACCGTTCTATGGCATCATTTACTATGAGCTTATTTGATTTAATTGATCCCAAATGAGAAACCTAGGACTCATTTTCTGATGACCGATATTATTAAACAAGCTGATGCCTGCACCTTCGTGCGCTGTGGTTCGTTTTTTTTTTAATTCGCAGGTACCTAACATTGTAGCGTGTTCATACACTTCATACATCACTCCTGGATGCGCTACTAACCTGGATAACGCCTCAGATCCTGTATTTTATATTTTTTTTCGGCCTACATGTCATTCACGTATCATTTACGTTACATTTTTCCCTTGTTTCCTTATTATCTTACCGACAGCTTGTTTTCAGAATGTCTGGTATACTTTTTCCTACATTTTCTCATACCTTTTACATGCATTTAGTCAGGGCCGTCTTTACCCGGGGGTGCAAGGGGTGCGGTGCACCCGGGCGCAGAGCGCCCGGGGGCGCCTTGCCGAACCCTGAATATTTAGATATTTCATTGAATTTAACGCCATTGCACAGTTTAATATACTTGTTACGACAAATACGTATGCCCAAAAGTAAATATAAAAAAAATAGTCATCAAAAATAATCATTGTTTTACTTTTATTACGCTTTCGGCGCTTGTCATACCGCTCATGATGTGCAAGCTAAAATGACTCTTATTACTACACAAATAAAAATTTTATTTAATACAACACGCGCGCGGCAAAATCTCTAATCCAAAGAGAGTGTATAAAACTTGGCACATTGCCGCCCGGTCGCCCGCACTTGAAGCAAAATGATCTCTAAGTCAATAAAGTGTGAGTTCATTTGAAATGGGCGCACGGCGGCGGAGCGGCACCTATGCGTCTGTCATAGGCGAGTAATTGCTCCCTTTGATATAGCCGCCCGGGCGCTCGCACTTGAAGCAAAATGATCTCTAAGTCAATAAAGTGTAAGTTCATTTGAAATGGGCGCACGGCGGCGGAGCGGCACCTGTGCGTCTTTCGTAGGCGAGTAATTGCTCCCTTTGATATAGCCGTCCGAGCGCTCGCACTTAAAGAGAAATGATCTCTAAATCACTACAATTAGGTGTAAGTTCATTTGAATTTACAGCGCGGCGCGCGGCGCCTATGTAGTGTCGGTCAGTGATTGATCTGATATCTTCTTTTTAAGTAATTAAATTCGTTAGCTCATTTCATTTGCGACAACCGCCGAATTAGCACAGAAGATCTTAGTGCAGAAATTATTGAGATTTTGTGTAAGTTGTAAATGCATGGAATAAATGAAATTTCTTCGTCATAAATAAGAGAAAAAATATCAAGGTAAGTCAATTTTATTTTTTAAGTGTTAGGTCAATCATTATCATCGTAGCCACCTATCACCCACTCCTGGACATAGGTTTCTCCAAACGACAGCACGCAGTTCTCGACCATCCTCATCCAACTAATACCTAGGCGCCTACCGACTATGTTCGTCGGTCCAGCGGTGGGCTGGAGGGGCGTCCGAAGCTACGTACGTTCGTTCGTTCGTGGACAGTGGTTTCCACTCGAGAACTCGTCGGTTAAAATTAAAATACAATACATAGGTACAATACCGATACCCAAAAGTACTCATACCTAGCTAGAAAAATACATCATTGTTGACGCCATCGTGTTGGAACGAATGGTCCTGCTTGGTTCGAATCCTGGGTTAGGGAACAATTTTTTTGTAGTATTTGTTTATGAGAGAGAGTCATGATTGTTTATTTGTTTATAATCGCAAAAATACAAATTCTTAAGGGCGTGCAGCGCGAACGAAAATCTTCACTTCCAAAAACACTTTAAACGTGTGTAAATACAAAATTTATAACACAGCTGACTTGATACCTCATGACGTCATGCCATACGACAAATAAGTGCGCCTAGTGATTTTATTAGAGCAATTTTTTTGTTTGCAAAACCATCAGGCGTTTGGATTAAAAATTGAAAATTCTTAATAATTTCCTATTTATATTTTTATAATCAATATTAAGAAGAGGGTGCTCTGCGGAATATCAATACAAACATTTCCGTGTGACAGTTAGTGCTTCATGCGTAAAATTTACGAAGTATTCGAAGATAAATATTTTTAAAAGTCATTACCGTCATGTATTGTTTATTAATACAAAATGCATTTATTTCAAATTTCAACAAGGCGGTGACCTTGTGCAAGGATCAGACTAACCTACAAAAGTTCTTTTAATGTATTTAAGTAATTGAGCGTACATTACTAGTTATTTAAAAATACGTCAATTTCCAAAATTTCGTGCAGTACCCTCTTAATGTTAGTGATTGATACAAACCTACTTTATTTATTATAAAGAAAGAAATATTAAATTAAAATTTAATTTTATTGTAGATGGCCGAATTAGGGGATGGTAAAAAGAAACCATCGGGTGCTCAAAACAGAAAAAGGAAACTGGAGAAAGGAGAAAAAATTAAAAAGCTAACTTCTCCGATTGACTCTTTCTTTCGATCTGGTAAGTTCAGTTAGTTGGTTGGTAGGTACCTTTAAAGTACTACCTTTTTTGAAAAAGTAGGTACCTTTTCTAGAGTGTTAATTCCAGAAACTGGACATAATGTCTCGAATGGAGAATAGTTTTGTTTTTTATTTGTATAATTGGGTTTAATTTGTATAATTTAAGTTTAATTTTAGTTTTGTATTTTAGAAAAATAAACAAATTATCAAAATTACGTGTATTGTGTTTTCTTGGTTGACTAGGACCCCTTTCATACTGCAGTGTGTCGTCGGTCGCGTGCCACGCTGCAGTGTAAAAGAAAACGAGGGCGCAGGCTGAGCCCCGCACCCCGGCGCCGAATAGACTTAAGACGGCACTGCATTTAGTCATCATACAATTTCAAAAACGCAAATTTATATATTTTTGACATAATCTCTTTGTTTATTTATTTCGTCGCCATAGTTCCCATAATATTTTGACATCATGCTTTCTCATTACTCTACATACTCTACATTGTTGCTTTCTCGCTCATTTTTTATTCCTTTTTATATACAACCTCACCTCTAAATTCGAAATGTCCTGGCCATATATCTTTATTATTTTCTAAATTTAATTTTAAAATATGATTTCGAAGGTTTTCCAGCCGGCTAGACTGATGAAAATCAATCAGTGTGTTGTCGCTCCTCTCTGCGATACAACATTAAAATTTGGCCTGTCTTGCCTCTATCTGCTTCGTGTCATTCCGGAAGTCGGTGCTGAGACTCCGGACGCACTTCACTACAGCAAATTTCACTTCGCGTCGTTCCGTGAGTCGGCACAGAACTCCGGACGCACCCATCGCCGCTGCCCGTCTGCTTCATATTGTTCCGGGAGTCAGTGCTGAGACCCCGGACGCACTTCACCACTGCACCCCAGACGCTGTTTTTTTAATCTTTATTTAATCACCTGTATTTCATTCATAACACTACACAACTTTCAATTCATCCATTTTTTTATATATATATTATTTGTAAATATTCTCAAAAATATATCTGTAAATACTTTTCATTTTTTTATTTTAACTGTCGCTTCACGACAGTTTGGCGCCCAACTAATTTTTCTAAATTCCCACACCCCCCCCCTAAATTCTAAAACAACACTTCTTCTAGTGCATTTTTTGGATTTATTTTTGGACCTACATTTCTTTGTCAATCGAAAACCTTCGAAATTTTATTTTCTTCATTTTGCTGTTTCATCTCACTACATTTAACACATTAATATCATTTTATCTTTACAGAAGGAAATAAGGTAAATTTGAACTTTATTTGTTATCTGATTATTTATTTTAAAAACTTTATTTGTGTTTTGGCAATTATGGCTAAACAAATAAAATTTGACCTACTGAACAAATAAGGTTCAATCTACTTTATACATAGCGCACGCTATGTATAGTGCTCATTTTGAACTTCGACGTTTTTTAAGGAATTTAATGTCGGTGATACCGTTTGGCTTAAGAATCGAGTATTAGAAAATGCTGGTTCGTCAAGTGTAAAGTTTCTAAAAAGCTTTCACCGTTAGTGTATATTAGCGAAGACATCAACGGAACTAAGGGCAAATGGCATATCAAAGACATTAAAACCTAATTAAACCCAGTTTCATTTCATCTCATTTTTCATTATTCAAAATTTTTATTTTATTTTATTATACAAGCTTTTAAGCCTGTAAACTAAAGTTTTGGAGCAAAGGCTCTATTTCTTCTACGCATGAACTAATGCCGCGAAGCCTCCACTTCAAGCTCTAAAGCTTGAAGTTTAACTATGTAAGATGAGTCTTACGTAGTTATATCTTCACCTCTTAAGTGCTATACTTAGCGCTCTACACGAGCGGCTGACTACTCGTTAAATTAAGCCCTAGGTCATTATTATTTTTACAAAGGAGCGGCTGACAACTCCTTAAATAAGCCTTACCCGTCATTTGGGATCACCCTTTTCGAGTGGCAGTCATTGAATGTGAACTCCACCCGTACCAGAATGATAGAAGACGGTGTGTTTGAAGATGAATGCTTGAGCATGTCTGATGATGTATGAATGCAAAGCTGTGTCCCCTGGATCTGTCTGGTTTTTAATCAAAATTTTCTCGGTCGAAAATTTTTCTGGGGTTGTCGGGGAAATGTAGCGTGTTCATACACTTCATACATCACTCCTGGATGCACTACTAACCTGGATAACGCCTCAGATCCTGTATTTTATATTTTTTTTCGGCCTACATGTCATTCACGTATCATTTACGTTACATTTTCCCCTTGTTTCCTTATTATCTTACCGACAGCTTGTTTTCAGAATGTCTGGTATACTTTTTCCTACATTTTCTCATACCTTTTACATGCATTTAGTCATCATACAATTTCAAAAACGCAAATTTATATATTTTTGACATAATCTCTTTGTTTATTTATTTCGTCGCCATAGTTCCCATAATATTTTGACATCATGCTTTCTCATTACATTGTTGCTTTCTCGCTCATTTTTTATTCCTTTTTATATACAACCTCACCTCTAAATTCGAAATGTCCTGGCCATATATCTTTATTATTTTCTAAATTTAATTTTAAAATATGATTTCGAAGGTTTTCCAGCCGGCTAGACTGATGAAAATCAATCAGTGTGTTGTCGCTCCTCTCTGCGATATAACATTGAAATTTGGCCTGTCTTGCCTCTATCTGCTTCGTGTCATTCCGGAAGTCGGTGCTGAGACTCCGGACGCACTTCACTACAGCAAATTTCACTTCGCGTCGTTCCGTGAGTCGGCGCAGAGACTCCGGACGCACCCATCTCCGCTTTCCGTCTGCATCGTGTCGTTCCGGGAGTCGGTGCTGAGACCCCGGACGCACTTCACCCCTTCGACGCTTCACTTCGTGTCGTTCCGTGAGTCTGTGCAGACTCCGGACGCACCCATCGCCGCTGCCCGTCTGCATCGTGTCGTTCCGGGAGTCGGTGCTGAGACCCCGGACGCACTTCACCCCTTCGACGCTTCACTTCGTACAGAGCCTCACAGTAATTTTCTATAAGTGTTGGTTATTGCCTCCAGACGTCTGCCCAGTTTATGACAGTGAAACGCAGTAACGTATTAATGTATTATAATTAAGTTTATATTTCGTATAATAGTAGACTTTAGAATAATAAAATAAATTTTAATATTGCATGTTGGACATCTAGGTACGTGTAACACTAGATGTTATTCATATATGTTCACGCCGTGAAGATTTTTAATAAAATATTGTTTTGACCCACAGTGGGTCAAAAGGCCACTTTTATTAAGCGGGTCAAAAGGGTCTCCGACACCAATATTTTGGCCCTGGACTTTTAAAAGCTTACTGTATGTCTGCTGCTGCTAGCTTGACTTACTCTATGTCCGTCATGAATAACATAATATAAAATCAATTAGACTTGATTTTATGTAAGTACTCAGTTTGCATCAATGTTTATAAATCGAATCAAGCAAAACAAATCAGACACCTCACCAGCCTTACCACCCATACAGGTCTGCAAATGTCTTTTCGTGAAGTTATTTGAATGTGATTTCCCGTAACTGTCCCATTATAAAGTGATATATGCATTGCGGAGCTATATATCACTGGCGGTACGTCAACAGCAATATCGGTATTTAATTATTAAACAGATATACGACTGGTGACGTTGGTGTTGTGACTTTACCTCGAACTCTCCGTTATTAAACGCTGGTTTCACTTCATTAAATCAACCGTAAACATAATGCCTTTCTGATTTTGACTTTGTACCCCGCTGAGGACGTCAATCGAAAATCTACTCTCACTATAAGACGTAAGGTTTAAATTTCAATGATCGTGAGTTTAAAGGATGTTTCGTTATCGGAAGGCCTATTGTAGATAGCATTATATCCTCCTAATGAGTTCGTGTTTCAGTATGCGAGCAAACGGCGGACGCGATGCCAGATTGCGAGCTGTGTATTAATTTCGTCTTGCTCAAGGATTTACGACATCTAAATGAGTATTGTTTGCGGGCCCATTAATATGTAACCTACACGCACCCACGTTATATTTGCTGTTAAGTTTTGTTTGTAATCCGTTCTGTGATATTAATCCCAGTAAATGCGTAATTAGCCTCTTTAGTTATATGGTTAGAAATTATTCACATAATTTTTTTTTAAATAAAGGGCAGCAGATAAGGAGACGGCACACTTTGTGATATTATGTGACATAGTCGCCTATATACTTTAACAACAGCAGGGCTATAAGACAAAATCACAAATTAGAGAAATAGGCTTAGTCCATTCCCTTATTCTTTTATATTTAAAAACGCATATACGATATTGTTACTTATTATAATATCTTCATCATCAGCCACCACTTTTGTACATAGGCCTTTTTAATTTAGCTCTACCATACATTCACCACTACTGTCACCATTGCCTGTAGACTGAATGTCTGAAGACCAAGGTCTATAACGAGTGCGTTCTGGCAGTAATTACGTATGGTGCCGAAACGTAACCTCTTTCGGCCTAAAAGTTGCTCAGCGAGTAATGGAGCCGGATAGGATTAGAAATTCTGAAATCCGCCAAAGAACCAGTGTTCGACATAGCCGAGAGAATTAGAAAGCTAAAGTGGCTATGGGCCGATAATCAAGGAGGTAGCCACGACTTGGAAGATGTTCCCCCTTCCACGAATTCCACGAATTTAAATAGATTTAAAAATCTACTTCAATGATTCGAACATTCGTAAGCCCGACCTGCGACATATTTTATCAGAGCATGATTCCGCTGACAGTGTGCCTTTAAAATAATAAACAGAAGAGTTCAGAACAAAGGCACATTGGCTGCGTAGGTATGTTATATATTTACAAATGAACCCTGTTCGTATGTATGAGAATCGAGTGAGGTAACAATAAATATCATTCGGAGACATAAATCGCGAGGAGCTCGCGCAACAAAAGCGTTTGCCATTAAAACAGCTCGAGCACCAAATGTGAAATGGCACATTAAAATGTCAAAACATGAACGACACAATTTCGCGCGTCACGTCAGTAGAATATTGAGGGAATTATGGAATGAGAGAAAAACACATTTGCGTGTAATAATACCAACAACTTTCGGCCGCCGAAAAACCGCGCCTTCGCTTTCTGCATTGACATTTTTAAAATTTGTTCAGGAATACTCTTTGTTTGATGAAGCGGTCGCACGAGTAGAATTGTTTAAATGGTATTTTACATCTACATTAGGTAAAGAATCAGCTTTAGAGAGCATAAATATGTAACGATCAGCAAAAAGGCTCTGCGTTTATAGACAGTCAGGACAAACGATTTGTAAAAATTTTGATTTTACGCCCATAAATTTTCATATCACGGGCTTTTATATGCAAATCGATTCTTAAGTAGTAAACTCCAAATACTCCGAAATAATAGCGCATGTGGAGTTGTATTCAGCAAGGGATTAAGGAATGCTAGATACTATTTCTCTTACTCTTATCCTTTATCTTCATGGATAAGGGCCCCGCCGGGAATCAAACCCGGGAGCTCTGAGACCGAACGTCAAAGTAATCGTTTTAAGCAGTCGACCAATGGACTCGTCACATTTATTCACAAAAATTCCACAAGTTTTCTTATTTATATCTAATAAGAATCATAACAGTATTTAAAACATGATAGCATTTTGATAAAGAAATCACAAAAGCCTCTTAAGATGATTGAGGTCTAAACTTACATGAAAGCCGGGAGAATATTGCACATTTTGTGTTGAAAACTGGCATCTTATATTTCGTGTTCATATTTCTCTGCAAGCCTTTGTGAAGTATTTCAGCTTTGAAAATGTACCAAGTTGGTACATTTGGTATATTTTTATTTGGCGCGTCGGGCGGGAATGGGCGGCCGCGAGTCGGGACCTAATTTCGTTTCGCTACACCTGCACCCCTTCAAACTTTCGAACTAAGCTGATCAAAGAAGTACGACGAGTTGAAACCATTAAACCGGCTTCGTTGACGGTTTATCGATTTTTGTGAAATCCGGTAATTTCTTCTTACATCTACTTTAGTTCTTTTTGATCTCGACACGTGGGCAAGTGTATTTTCTAGTAAACATTTGAAAGTATTCGTATAAAGAACTATAAATGACTATAAAGAAGATTACATACTAAATTGAAAATTGTAATTAAAATAAAAATCTTCATTGTGAATTAAAATGAATTAATAACTATAGACATCGTGAAAATACATAATTAAGTATCTACTTAGCTTTTCATAAATATTGTATATTATACTAGCTGGTGCCCCCGACTTCGTACGCGTTGAAAAATATAAAATATATATACAAAATAATTACGTGAAGCAATACATTACATAATATATCCCACACTAACCGCGTATTTATTTAATTTAATAATGGAAAACTAAAATATAGATATATATAAATATAGCAACATGTCGAATGTAGTTCGAAACTTAAAGTAAGGAATATTAACTTACTCATTACGACTATGATAAAGTGTTTGTATCCAGTTCATGAACTATCTCTGTGCTAAGTTTTATCTCAATCAATTCATCTTTTTATGTGCAATTGAAATTGAATTACATAGCCCAGGCAAATTAATAAAATCAGGGGGAATATTTCGTAGTTTTGATGTTTTGAATACATAATTATTTAACATGAACTTCATAATGACAAACCGTTAAAAAGGTTTGAAGTTGATATGAAACTATTTTATTAATCAGAGGTGTATACCATATTGATCCTTGTTATCATATGTAGTAAGTTTACTTTCATATGCAGTTCTCTGCTTACTCTTATATACAGAGCTGTTAATTACACGGTTACATTACATGTCACGAGTCGATGATTTTGCCTTTTTAAAATGCCCAACACGCCTAAAGAAGTTTTCACTTCAAAAACCGGATCTAAGACGTTCCATCCGTTTGGGAGCTACGAAGCCACAGATACGAGTACGCATACACACGTCAAACTTAAGAGCCATTTCACAAAATCGCGCTCCTCAAGTTTAGGTATATTCCTGCGCTCGGCTATTCGGCGCGTCCGTGTATAGAGCGACTATGCAAAAAAGTTTTTTGGTCCTTTTTATTAACCAAATTCATTTAATATTTTGTATGGTAAGTATTCATAATTGTATTTTAACATAATAAGGAACCTAGAGGGTTAGCTTATTAGGTTAGAAATCAACGGTATGTACTAGAGATATGTTTTTTTATTGATGGAGGAAGAAATAATAGTCGAAGGTTTCAAAAATTCAATAAATGACAGAAATTTGATATATATAACTTCATAACCTTGTTTTTCTGCTGTTATTTTTAAGTAATTTAATTTACAATTTAACCTTTCACTGTGTTTATCTATAAGTAGCAGTCGACTCCAAAAATACTGAGTCAATTATCCGTCCCGTTCTACCAGATCTTGCTGAAAAAAGAACGTAGCTTTAAAATATTTTTAATATTCTAGTATTATCGGGTGTTACAGTAAGGTTTAGTAATATTTTAGGGTTTAGGGGGTTATTTTTATATCGAGTACGTTGAACTTTATCTATAGAACAGCTGATTTTATTTTCACGATTTCGAAGTTGGCCCCATAGTAAAAGTTGTGTGTATTGATGGGCAGAATGACTCCCTAAAATATTACTACACCTTACTGTAACACCCTGTAAATTGTGCTAGGTAAATCACATTATCATTATATCAAACTTACAATTGAGCTTGAATTTAAAAATAAACAAAACATTAAATTTTTCACATAAATAAATAAATAAATAAAGAGATAAAGGGATAAAGATAAAGAGAAAAATAGAAAAAGAGATAAATAGATAGATAAATAGACAAACAAACAAAGAAACGAACAAACAAACGAACGAACGAACAAATAACTAATAATAAATAATAAATAAATAAATAAACAAATAAATAAATAAAACAGCTGATCGACTTACTATGGTTCTTCAAAAAACTTACTTTACATGTATCCTGTTCTATGGTATATGAATTCTCCTCAGGGGTGTTATCCTCAGACCCCACCTTTAAAAAATAAATTCCAATTAATTTTGAAACATTTAAAATAAGAATAGTCAATAAAATAAATGAGTTCAAGTACCTTGTTTCTCTTGCTTTATCTAAGGCTTCATTATTACGACGTTTTCTTATTTTAAGACAACGGTAATATTTTTTGTCTTTTCGCCCCATTGCTGAAAGTGATTAAGAATATAAACAATACTATCCAATGAATCAAAATCTAGTAAAATATATATTAAAATAAAAAATGCTTACTGGATCAAAAGTATCCGAACGTGGCGGTCGCGCTATATTTTGCACAGTACACGTACGAACGGAGCGCGGGAAAAAGAGACACAGGTCCGACACAGATTACTGATCGGTGCGCACGAATACATCGGAATATATATTGGAATTGGAACTAAATAATATAGTATTATTATAAATTATAAGACTAATTTTTTTTAGGATCCTGATTGGGCAAGATCCCAGTTTCATCTGGTGAAAGTTTTGATTGGAAATAACGTTCAGTATAGCTGAAAAATGTCAAGGTAAAAGCGTAGAAATTCATACCTCATATTTATTTTTTATTTTGTGTTCTAAACTAGATAACGAAAATGTGTTCTATTAAGTGACAATAGATTTATACTTGTGATCAGAGGGTATTTTTTTCAATTCTCTTTATTAATTTTAACAGTACAAACACGTCTCTGAACTTACCTCTGCGCGTGTTTTTTACAAAACTAGCCGTAGCATTTTGGCTACTACTCAAAAAATAGAATAATATTTCAAAATATGTTTTATTAAGTGTCAATACGAAGAATTGAGCTATTTGAAACAATACTTTAATATCATATTATTATTTTTTAAGTTGGAAAATTAAACACTCAAAATTGTAGAAATCGAGCGAATCACGTGAAATGGCTCTTAAAACAGCCCTCTTTCATTGGGCGTTAAAATGACTGAGCTTTTATTCGAAAAAGAAAGTCTTTAACTACATTCTTTTGTTTACTAATCTGCTGTCAAAAATGTAAACATCAAGAGACTCATTACTTACAAAAACGTTTCACAAATATACATGACTCGTTCGGAGCGTTCAAAACAAGAAAGATATTAGCCGCCATTTGTCAGTAATAATTATTTGTACTGTTTACTGTGAAACCATTATTTCGTCAAGCCTGTTTTGTTTTAACACGATTTACGATTATATCTTTTATTGTTTTAAGTTTCCTGGGAACACTGTCCTTAACGAAACTTTTCATGATTTATTGACTGAATATTTGTAAGTTACGTATAATCCCTTTACAAATTAAGTTTTATTTTATTTTACTAATAGCAGTAGGTTAGCTTCTGTAATTTGTACGGGTGGGTGCAAGGGAAATTTAATCTATAGGGTATTAAATGTTAAAGTTTAATCTCTTGAAATATGTTGTATGTGTCGCTTGAATATATTTTTATGTTTTTTATTATGTGACGGTTGTCAGACAGGCTGACGGTTCACTTGCTGTAATAGCTCAAGCAACGTAACCGCTGCTAATTTCTTTAATTATCTCGCAGAACTCTTAGCTCGTCCATAGGTCGTTGAGGGACGTAGAGTTTTCATACAAGGAGGGTGTTGGAAGGGCGGCGGAACTTTCACGTGTAAAAGTCTGATTGTACAAGGGCTAAATTGCTTCAACGTCAAAATGTACATTGGTCAAAAAGCCATATTTCAGTGTCATTATGTCAATACTGGCAACACACATTGATTGAAAATCTTTATTTTATTTGAATTAGACATTGACAAATTTATCCACATATAATTCTCGTTTTAGAAAGAACATCACGTTAATAAAGGCAAAATAGCACAAATAGGCATTTATCAATATACCAAAACCGTAAACAACAAATGTGTAATCCTATGAAAATCGTAAATCGAAATTGAATTCCCAGACGGCAATAACAATTAATTAACGAATTTATTACTGTAGGGATCCGAATCGTTTGTTATATTGTGACTGATGAGCTTTGTTTGAGCTAACACCGTCCGAGTCACAACACGGGCTAAGAAATCAAACGCGAAAGATATGTCGGAGAAAATAAAGACGAACAAAAAGTGTGTGGATAATCTCTAGGGTTTGTTGATAGATTTAGACGTACATTGGTATGTGGAGATGCTCACTGAAATACCATTTCTTAATACAATACAAAATCATATAAAAAGTGAAGTTACGATATTACTAAAAATAACAAACCAACTGATTTTGTTTAATGTTTATTTGGTTTCACTTTCATATTAATTAAAGGGTCCGCACTCGGCAGGTAGGTTTATGATGTGGGCACCTACACCTCGTCGAGCCCGATGGATGAATGGTTAACGCTCTATTCCAGGGTTCCCTGGGGCCCTAGTCAAAGTAACAATTTAAAACGATAACGAAACGATAACGAAGTTTGAAAGAATAAAATGTATGGGATGTATCACGTGATTTAACGACGGCATATGTCAATCCCATACAGTTTATTGTTTTCGAACTTCGTTATCGATTCAAATTGTAACTTAGACCCTGGTTTGATTCCTGGGTTTTAAAAAAAAGCTAATAAAACAAGAAACGCCATGGGGCTGCAAGTGCGATGCAGTAGGATATAGGATTAGAAAGAGATAGGGAAATAATCTCTGGTATCCCTTACTTAATCATCGAACATTTGATTTGTTTATTAGTTCCTCTGAATAGATAACCATATAATAGTTACCTCCTCTAAATATTCTGTTACCATTTGCCTTATAAATTTCAGTCAATGTGGTGCAGCTGTTTCACAGGTTAGTCTGAACATGTGTTCAGACGTGTTTTTTCATATTTTAATTTGTATGAATGGGTTTTGTGGAATATTTTATCAAAACACATTAAAACAGTCATCCATTTTCAAAGTATCACAAATTAAAAAATAAAAACTAAAACGTGCACGAACACTCACACAAACGGTCCCAATGTGGCATTCATTATACACTCGCTTATTGTTTTGCTAACTGACCTTGATCTGAATAAAAAATGAGAAAAAAAACTTAACTGGCCGAGAGATAATCGGCGATGAGATCTCAGGTGGTACAGCATTGTTTGTAAATAGGATCACTAAAAATAAAACTAGACTTATTTGATGCTTTCTCGATTGTTTGGCTTTGTGATGAAATGGGAGTGGAGTGCAATGTCGATAAAACTATTGGCACGTTTCATTATCTCGTTATTTATGTTTGATTTACTTTCGATCAGCGGATGAGTCAATAGAGTAGTCAACAATTAAATAGAATTGATTACAGATAGAGAAGAGCCGATACAAAAAAAAAATCATTTTGAAGTTAGGGCATAGTTTTAGAAACAATTGACAAGTGTAAAAAATATGTTTCATTATATTTTTTATACAAATGTCTATATTTTATACTTGTCTATATATACTATGTCCTCTTTTAATCTGCTTTTTCTCGGTAATGCTCATTTTTAGTAGGGCGGCGGCTCGCGATCCCTGACCTATGTCATAACGTGATGATAAATAACCTTACTTGATAAAATAAAACACACGAGCAAAGAGTATATAATCACTACGTTTTACACACGAGATTACTGACCAAAACGCACATGCTGCTAAAGTGCAGACAGAGTTACATAAAACCTAAGACATGTACTAGGTAAACACATAGAGTACCTACTTATTATTCGGGAATTACTCTTTAGAAATTCAAAACATCCTTTAGGATAAAAGTAAAAGTTTAAAGTAATTTCTAAATGTACAATAAATTCAGCGAGCGAAACCGTGATAAACAGCTAGATATGATAAATATCATATCTAGCTAATAATGATAATTAAATATGATTTAAAGAGATAATTCAAATAAAATATTTCTATGTCGAATGCTAAATTTTACGCATTAAGCGAGCAAATGAAAGCATTCATCATACTCCTTGGTTAAGAAACATTGACAGACGCGAATCGCTGATGATGCCTGTCAATAACTGCATTTAGAACTAATATTCTCAGTAAAATTATTATGTTATTGGCAAAGATGATAGTTCGAATTGGATTTCTAATGTATTTCAATTCACTCATGAAGTGAATCTTAACACAGCGTTCTAACGGTCATATTAATACACATCATGTTAAAATACGCGTGCTTTACATTACTGAACTACAATTTTTTAGTTAACAAATAGTTAGGGTGCCTAAATAAATGCAAATCTGTTTTAGTATAAAAACAGTAAACAACAATTTCATTTTAACAAATTATTTTTATATTAATATATACATTAGTTTTAGTTGTGTACTACCTAGTCATAAAAATCGGACACTGTGTTTCGCAGTCAAAAAACACGGAAGATCGTCTGGCGGTGCTGTGGCGGTCGTGTTTAGTTGAGTTTTTAAGGGTTGCCGAGCCTATTTCTCTATTCCATACTCGTAGTTTCCCAACCAGTGGGGCGCGCCCCACTTGGGGGGCGCAGAATGATTCAAGGGGGGGCGCGGCGGCTTTAGCTATGTTACTTTTCATTTAAAAATTTCATATTCTCGCGGGGCGCGGACTTGTGCAAGCGATGCGAAGTTAGCGACAGATCACAACACGACCTCCGCTCCGCCCCCGCCGCGCGTCGCCGCACTTCGCTCGCTCACTCAGTTACTAGCTGCTGTCTATTCTGGTTGTGAAGTGAGATAGCGACGCTTACGCTCTAGTATACGCACGATATTAATACAAATTTGGCAAATATGAGCACTGCTAGCAAAAAAAGAAAATACTGTGATGATTACATAAAATTTGGTTTCACTGTTACAAATAAAAACGGAATTGAGCAACCACAATGTGTGATCTGTTACGACGTGTTAAGTAACGATGCGTTACGACCCACACGGCTCATGCGACATCTTGAGACAAAACATGGAGCATTAAAAGACAAACCGGAAGAATATTTTGTGATGAAAAGCCGAGAACTAAAACGAATACAGACCAATACAGCGGCGTCGTTCGTGCCATCTACAGGTAAAATCATCGAAGCATCGTATGAAATTTCACTGCTCATAGCACAAAACCAAAAACCTCACAGTGTTGGCGAGACTCTCGTAAAGCCTTGCTTATTAAAAGCAGCAGAAATAGTACTGGGGCCACAGGAGAAAAAGAAGTTGTCCAATATTTCACTTTCAGACAACACAGTGAAAAGACGTATCGATGATATGGGTGCTGATTTACGAGACCAGGTTGTTGAGGGGATCAAGTCTTCTCCCTGGTTTGCAGTGCAGTGTGACGAAAGCACGGATGTCGCAAATTGCTGCCAACTTTTAGTATTTGCACGTTACATATCGGAAAACAACATAAAAGAGGAACTACTATTTGTCAAAGATTTGAAAACAACATCAAGAGCTACTGATGTTATGGCGGCATTTACTGATTTTTTCGATACTCACGGAATTTTATGGGAAAAACTTATCGGAGTTTGTACAGACGGCGCTCCTAGTATGATTGGCTCTCGTTCAGGATTTGTAACTGTTGTTAAAGTAAACATAAATTTATCTATGTTGATTGTCGTCACGGCTGTGGCTCGCTGCCATAGTATACTTTATACTATATGTCATGTCACCATTGTACTTACTCCGGGCATTAAACCGTTTGAACTAATAAGCTATTTAATTGTTTCATTTAATAACTACAGGTTATGGGCCGTCTCATATACCTAAATAGTTTAAAAAAGTTTAATATTTTTTGCCATAAAGTATCGTAATAAAGTATTTCGCGAGTATTTCACCGCACATCGTCCCGAAAAAATAATCAAACATGGCTATGTCTAACCTTCAAATTGAAAAGTTAGCCGGTCGGGAAAATTATTCGACATGGAAGTTTGCAGTTAAATCCTACTTGGAACACGAAGATTTATGGGAATGTGTCGATCCCGGTACCGATGTCGACAACAAAAGAGATATAAAAGCCAAGTCAAAAATAATTTTGTTGGTCGAACCATTAAACTACGTCCATATTGAAAATGCAAAATCATCGCGAGAAGTTTGGTTGAACCTTCAAAAGGCTTTCGAAGACTCCGGGCTATCCAGAAAAGTCGGCTTATTACGAGATTTAATCAACACATCACTAGATAACTGCGACGGCGTCGAAAATTATGTGAATAAATTACTGAGTACCGCCTTTAAATTGCGAAATATTAATTTTGAAATTGATGATGAGTGGTTGGGGACGCTCATGCTGGCAGGTCTACCAGATAATTATAAACCAATGATCATGGGTCTGGAGAGTTCCGGCATAAAAATTTCATCAGACTTCATCAAGACAAAACTTTTACAGGAAGTGAAAGTTTCCGAGTCTTCCGCATTCTTTACAAAGCACAAAAATACCTCTAACAATAATACAAAGCCAAAAGCAAAAGGCCCTCGATGCTATAATTGTAACAAATATGGACATTTCAAGAATCAGTGTAAAGTAAGAAAATCTGAACAAAATAATTTTTCAGCAGTTTTTTCAGCTTATAGTACAGTGAATGAGAACGACTGGTATATCGACTCAGGTGCCACAATGCACATGACAAAGCGTTCTGACTGGATGTATGATTTACAACCACCTCCGGTTCAAACAATAATGGTGGCCAATAATGATGTTGTCTCCGTACAAAATGTGGGTAAAATAAATATTCAGACATATTTTTGTAAAGATGAGCATCCAATCCAGGTGAGAAATGTCTTATATATACCTAAACTAAGTGCAAACCTGTTGTCGGTTAGTCAATTAACTAAAAATGGCTGTAAAGTAGAATTCACTGATATGGGCTGTAATATATACAATGCCAATAAAATTCTTATAGCAACTGCAAGACTAACCAATAACATGTACAAGCTGAACACTGTTACTGGCAATGCTTATGCTGTTTCATGTGAAAATAAAACTGATATTATGACGTGGCACAAAAGAATGGGGCATTTAAATGTGGCCGATTTAAAGAAGTTAGAGTTATGTGCTGAGGGTATAACTATTACCAACAAAGATGTTGATACCGTTTGTATACCATGTTGTCAAGCAAAACAAACACGACTACCGTTTCCACATTCTGGTTCTAGAGCGAATGCATTGCTAGAAATAGTGCACACTGATCTATGTGGTCCGATGGAAACACCGTCTATTGGTGGTGCGAAGTATTTCATAACCTTTATAGATGACTATTCCCGTAAAGTATATGTATATCCTCTAAAAAATAAAATGGATATTAAGTCAGTGTTGGAAAAATTTAAACAAGAAGTAGAAAATGAATTAGAAAAGAAAATAAAAATATTAAGAAGCGACAACGGAAAAGAGTTTTGCAATAAAGTAGTCTCTGATTTTCTAGCAGCTGCTGGCATCAGACATCAAACCACCAATCCGTACACCCCTGAACAAAACGGGCTAGCGAAGAGAATGAATAGGACATTGGTGGAACGTGCAAAATGCATGCTGTTTGAAGCAAAGCTGCATAAACAATTTTGGGCAGAGGCGGTCACCACGGCAGCCTATGTTATCAACAGATCTCCATCACGAGTTTTGGATGATGTAACGCCTTATGAAAAGTGGACTGGTAAGAAACCAAATGTATCACATTTAAAGATTTTTGGTTCCCAGTGTATGGTACATATTCCTAAACAAAAGCGTTTGAAATGGGATCCTAAGTCACGAGAATTGATATTTATGGGGTACAGTGACAATACAAAGGGTTACAGATTGTATGATTCAATAAATAAAAGGATTGTATACAGTAGGGATGTGATATTTATTGATAAAAATACCGATAATAATAATATCACACCGCACCCAGTATCTATACCACAACTCGTTACCATGCCTATTAGTAGTAGCAATATACAAAATTGTTTACAAGAAAACCCTGAAATACCTGTCAATGACAGCTCACAGGACGAGACACTTCATGACACTTTGTCACCCTCGAGTGCTGACACATCTTTTGACAGTTGTGTGATGAATAAAACAACTGATGATGAAACATATTACCCCACTACAAATGAAGAGAGCAGTGATGATAGTTTTACCAAAAATATCACTTTAAAACCTCACCAGAGACGCAATGTACAGGGAAATAATTTCATGTGTGTTCAACAGATTGTAGATCCGTTGACTGTCAAAGAAGCTTTATCAGGCACTGATGCTGAACATTGGAAAGCCGCAATGGATGAGGAGTATCAGTCTCTATTGGAAAATAATACATGGGAAACTACTTCTCTTCCAATAAATAAATGTCCAATACCATGCAAATGGGTTTTTAAGAAGAAAACAAATGAGAATGGAGAATTAGTAAAGTATAAAGCACGGCTTGTGATTAAAGGGTGTTCACAAAAACCAGGTATAGATTACACAGAAGTATTTTCACCCGTTGTTAGATATGCTTCGCTAAGATACCTTTTTGCTTTAGCCGTTAAATACGATTTAGATATTTGTCAAATGGATGCCATATCAGCCTTTCTTCAAGGCGACATAGAAGAGGAGATTTATATGATGCACCCACCTATGTATGGCAATGGTAAACAAATATGTCGACTAAAAAAATCTTTATATGGATTAAAACAAGCAAGCCGACAGTGGAACAAGAAGCTCAGTTCTGCGTTAAAAGGATTGGGTCTATTACAAAACAAGTTAGATCCTTGTATTTATAGCAAAATTGTAAATGAGAATGATATGATTTTTCTAGCTATTTATGTCGACGATATAATTTTATTTACAAATAACATGGATTCAAAGAAGTATATTAAAGAGGAATTACAAAAACAATTTAAAATAAAAGATCTGGGAGATGTTAATTACTGTATTGGCATACATGTGGAGAGAGATAGAAATAAAGGAGTTATATATTTAGATCAGAAAAAATATATACAAGAAGTTTTACATAAATATGGCATGTCTGATTGCAAAAGTGTTAGGACTCCAATAGATATAAATACAAAGTTACAAGAAAATATTGAGGAAGAAAAAATCTTGCATGACATTCCCTATCAAGAAGTAATCGGGTGTTTATTGTATGTTTCACAAATTACTCGACCCGACATAAGTTTTGTTATAAACATGTTAAGTAAATACAACAATAAACCTAACATGTCACATTGGTTAGCACTGAAGAGAGTTATGCGCTATTTAAAAGGGACTGAAGGATATAAAATGAGTTTTAAACAGAACATACAAGAGAATATGACTCATGGCTACTGTGATGCAGATTGGGCAAGCTCAGAAGATGACCGGCGTTCTTGCACTGGTTACACCTTTTTGTTTCAGGGAGGAACAATTAGTTGGAATTCTAGACGCCAACCTACTGTTGCTCTGTCTACAACAGAAGCAGAGTATATGTCGTTATCATCATGTGTACAAGAAGCTATGTGGCTAAAACAATTTCAAGAAAACTTCTGGCCGCAACTGAAGAACGAGGCAGTGATTATTTACAGTGATAATCAAAGCTCTATAAAACTTTCAGGTACCGATGGTTATCATTCCAGAACCAAACATATTGATGTTCGGCACCATTTCGTACGCGACGGAGTCGCTAGAGGGGCCATTGAATTGAGGTACATCTAGACTGGCATGATGGTGGCTGATGCACTCACAAAACCGACATCGCACTCCAAACTGAATTATTGTTCATCTAAAATGGGGTTGATTTATGTTTAAGGGAGGATGTTGTTAAAGTAAACATAAATTTATCTATGTTGATTGTCGTCACGGCTGTGGCTCGCTGCCATAGTATACTTTATACTATATGTCATGTCACCATTGTACTTACTCCGGGCATTAAACCGTTTGAACTAATAAGCTATTTAATTGTTTCATTTAATAACTACAGTAACATTACTCAAAGAGAAAAATCCATCAATACAGTCAACACACTGTATGATACACAGACAAGCATTGGCATCTAAAACACTTCCAGAAGAGATAAAAACTGTTCTTAAATTGGCTATTAAAGTCGTGAACTACATTAAACACAGCGCTGTCAATACGAGATTGTTTGCTGCTCTTTGCGATGATTTGTCCTCAACTCATAAGACGCTACTATTTCATACAGAAGTAAGATGGTTGTCAAAGGGAAATATGCTTGCACGATTATTCGAGCTCAAGGATGAGGTTCTAATTTTCCTTGAACAACAAGGTAAAACGGACCTGCATATGTCTTTCTCCAATACTACATTTCAAGTATCCCTTGCATATCTTGCAGATATTTTTGAATTGTTAAATAGCTTAAATTTGAAGCTACAAGGAAACATGAAATCAAATATCATGGCTCATCATGATATCATCAAAGCTTTTGTTGAAAAACTGCAACTGTGGAAACGTCGAGTGCAAGCTCAAAATTACTCAGCTTTTCTCAAGTACTCCTCAATGCTGGAAAATATTCAAGAAACTGGAAATTTGTCTGTACACATAATGACTCATTTGGGCAGTCTGGCTGACGAATTTTTTAGATATTTTCCCGAAAACTTCTCTGATGACCAAGTTAATAAATTAATAAGAAATCCATTTCTGATTGATATCGAACAACTGCCTGAAATATTGCAAGAAGAAGCTTTGGACGTGAAAAATGATTCGTCTGCTCGCGATAACTTCAGCCACATGGAGTTGACCGAGTTTTGGATACAATATAATGCTATGTATCCTGTTGTCGGCAAGGAAGCACTGCGTATTCTTTTACCATTCTCAACTACCTACCTTTGTGAACGTGGCTTTTCAACGCTGTTGGGAATAAAAACAAAATCAAGAAACAGACTGAATGTCGAAAATGATCTCCGCTGTGCACTTACTACGATGAAACCACGAATTCACAAACTTGTAAATAATGTTCAGCCACAGTGCTCTCACTAAATGTATTTCTGTAACCTACTTGTCATTTGAATAAAAATAAACAAACTGATTTTAATGTTTGTTTAATTTAATTTTCTTAGGGGGGCGTAGTATTTTTGCAAAACGTTGGGTGAGGCGCATTAGGTAAAAGGTTGGGAACCCCTGGACGCATTAGGATAAAGGATAAGGGAATAGGAGCGAATAGAGTCTATTCGCTCCTATTCCCTTATCCTTTATCCTACAAGGTCAGCAGTGCGCTTGAAGCACCTATGCCGTTGTTTGTGATAATTAATAGGCTCAACCTTCAAGTGGAGCGTCAGCCTGCCTATATTTATATCTATTACTATAATAAAGCTGATGAGTTTGTTTGTTTGTTTGAACTCGGATTAAGAAAAAACTTTTTGAATTCAAAAGCCCAAAACTCATTAAATGGAACCTAAGTATTATATAAAAATGTCTTTATCTTACATAAAGAATTTTATATCATGAATAATATTTTTATGTAAAGGCTTAAGTTGTCAGAGATCTGAAGGATTTTGGGAAAAAAATAGGAGAAAACTTGTAAAATACTGTATAATTAATTATATATAATATATATCCTCATATGTTTAATAGACTGCTTCTAGACTGGCTGCTAAGTTTATGACTGTGAAACGCAGTGCCACTACAGAGCAATGGGTAAATTACAGGGCAATTCAAAGAGAAATCACAAGATAACTAACCATACTGTCCCCAGACTTTGTAACTTGTGAGTCCAACAGAGTTGCTAGTTTATTGAAACATATCTTATACTATCTACACGCTCCCGGCTTCGCCCGGGTTCAAAAAAAAACTATCCTATCTTTTAAGGTGGACCAAATTACACATAGTTACAAAGTTTTATCAAAATCGGTTCAGTAATTTAGGAGTTCATTGGCCTCAAACATATGACACTTAATTTTTATATACAGGTGTGGCCTGTAATAAGAGCAATAAAAGATGATTCTATAGAGTATAGTTACGCAGTTACCTTAACCTAATCATAATGCTCCAAAGTGCTTATACTCAGAGATATATATAGCAATCCAAAGTTATAATACATAAATCAATGAATTTCATGTTCGCTAAATTGTTGGTTATCAGTCGTTAGATGTCTTGGTACAGTAGTAGTACATTGCTGGCTCGATTAATTTTGTTAGAAAATAACAGTAAATTTGTTTTTAATTTTAATTAATTGAAACCTTTTGGAATTAATTACTATAAGCTGGTGTGGCTGTGTCGCGGATACGGCCTAGTGTTTTATGTGAATACCTGTACATTACGAGTAATATTTTCTTTGAACGTATTATATGTATATATCCAAAGCATTTCTTCCAGGTAAATTTTCTTTGATCCTTTTGCTATCGAGTGGTGTAGTTAAATTTTGGATATATATATGTAGTAGCTACAGCAGAAAACTGATGATAACAAAACAGTTTGTTGTTTTGTTATCATCAGTTTTCTAAATTGCCTTCCACTCTTCTTCTCGTAGTGCCATCTCTTATCGGAGGTCAGCTATCATCATGGCTATCCTAACCCTCGAGGCAGCAGCTCGAAACAGCGATCTGGTACTTTAGCCAAACCATTCGCGAACCATATTTTCCACTATGGATGCAAATTTAAAGATGTATTTTCGTCAAAAAAGTATAAATAAAACATTTTATTGTGGCTGTTTTACGACATCTGGTTTCAATGATCTTTTAATTCCCAATACTTATAGTAAAGTGAGTTGATACATCTTTCAATTGAATGTAAATTTTACAAATGACTGTTTTGTTTAACTGTAATTTATCCGTTAATCGCCGTTAATTTCCGGCCAGTCATACAAACATTTTATAATTCATCTGAATGCGGGCATATTATCGATATTAAAAGCATTTCGGCGAAATACCATTTGAGTTCCATTTTTTCTTATTTATTGATTTCTCTAATAATCAATTCACATTTCCATACTAATCTAGTGGCCAATAGATATGCGTGTGAGGATAATAGAATAAAGTTTTCTATTAAATATACGTATATAGTATCGACTCACAAGATTGTAGATTAATAATTACCGTCATCCGCAAACATTAGCATTACTAAGGGGATCCCAATGCGTTGCAGACCTTGATACGAGTAGACCTATAAAGGACTAGGGACGAAGTGTGGGTACTGTTATTTCACGTTATTCTTCTAAGAAGATGATTACTGCCAGTTCAAAGGCCGCAAGGAAATCCAATACTGCGATTAACTAATGGATTGCAATAGAAATAGAATTTTATCGAAGAAGTCGCAAATTTGTTTTCAAACAAGTATTCGATCATATCTCGATCAAATCTCAAAAAGAAGAAGCTTCTCAAGGTAAGAAGCATTAAAATTAAAAAAATAATAATAACTAATCCACATTTAAAGCATATATAAGTGCATATAGAAGTGGCGAACTGTGTAGAACCATAAAATCATAAAAAAAGGTGAACGAAGTTAACAGTAAATGCTTTGAGATTCCAAAGAGTAATTTTCTACACGTAATCACTGATGACCATTTCTTTAAAAAAATTTACCATTAAATTTAGTGCATTTCGATTTAGACATAATTTTATTTAGTTTGTGTACTGTGATTTCAATAAATGCAGGTGTATTCGGCTCGTTCGGCTTAACACTGAGTATCGTATTGCTATTTGCCGCCGCTTTCCCCGTATATTCAGTAAGCGACCCTCGTCATTTGTTGGGTGACACCTGCTTGTCACATCATATAAACGTACTGGATTCGGTGTTAAATTAATTTCATTGCTCTTTACGAGGGACCACACAGTATTGAAATCGGAGTTGAATATTCATTCGATTGCTAATTATGCATAGAAACGTTTAACTTTAATTTCACAGAGAAATTAAAGTTAAACGTTAGAATATTATGTTCGAACATAGTTTAAAGTTACGTTAGCATATAAAATGGTATTTTCAACTGACTTAAGCTTGCTTCAATCTGAGGAACCATGATTTTTATAAGGCCCTGTTCAAACTCCATGTAAAGTACAGATACAAAAGTATAGAAGGCAGGCTGATGGTCAATTCTCAGATAGGTGGTTGACATACGCGACATCAGGGAGGATTCAAGTAACCAGCCGACTTTGATTGGAAAATGATAGTTGAAATACAATTGATGTTTAATTATTTCTCAGGCTCTTCCGTAAGATTGTGGTTACTACCGTCAGACGGGATGCTTAATGGTATGGTTATGCTCTGCCTAGGTCTAGACAGTACCTAGGTTTGCTTCCTTAGGTAACTACTGAATTATCCTGCCATTAAATTAACTGTCAGCCTTTTGTTGGATAAAGTAAGATGCAATACTACTCTAATACCTATGTTCCGTTGATTTCAAATATCTAATCTATTCTTAAGCGTAATAAGCGTTGTAATTTTGAGTTACCTAGAAATATGCTGGATATATGTGATTAAGCAATCCTGTAAAAAATTAAGCATTTCATTAATATATTCATCCTAGATGTTATGCTATTTATAATTGCAATTTACTATGAAGGCTATGTCTATTTATATAAAAATAGCTGTTGCCTGCGACTTCCTCCGCGTTCAAAATGTTATATAGCCTTAGCCTTTCTCGATAAATGGACTATCCAACACAAAAAGAATTTTTCAATTCGAACCAGTAGTTCCTGAGATTAACGCGTTCAACTAACCAAACAAACTCTTCAGCTTTATAATCTCTATTTATAAAAAAATATAAAAATTTCGTGTTACATGTTTATCGCCGATGAACTCGGCGTGTGGGCTCCTTCCACTTGGATCCACAGCTTGGCTCCACATGTGGATCCACGGATACTTTTATCTCCTCTTAAATCTACCATTGAGGGGATTCAAGAATACACATTATTTTATATGCCACTTCGATCCACAAACGAGGGGATCCAAAAATACTAATATTTTTCTATGCCACTTGAATCCACAATCCGCTAAGTGTGGATCCAAGTGGAAGGAAGCACTATGATTTCAGGACCTTTGTTCTTTTTCTCATAAATATTATTCTGAAAACCCCTTGATAAAATTTCCTTTTTTTTTCTATTAACTAGTGTATAAACATGACAATGACCGGATCCGAAAATGTTAATTATTTCTCATCACAAAGAAGAAAAATATTGCGTCTGATGAAGATTGATAATGTTGTGATAGTTTTCTTAATTTTAGATGATCCCTCTGAAGCCATACTTTTTTTCTGGATGAAAGGTACCCTATATCCTTTCTTGTATCTCTGAGAATATGTATGCAAAATTTCATGATGATCGGTTGAGTAGTTAAGACATAAAAAGGTAACAGACAGACAAAGTACTTTCATAAATTTGTTTGTTTTTAGTTTTAAAAATAAATAGGTTAATGTTAAGTTAATAGACGTGGTAAAAGATATATGCCTATCTTTTTATTTCATTTCTCCTTGACTGTCCCTAAGCGTATTTGACTAATAGCTCATTTGACGAATCAAGTAATTGACCAATTTAGGTATTGACCAATCTCTTATTTGACAAATCAAGGATTTGACAAGTGTCTGCGTAGGATCTTCTTTTGAGATAGGTACACAGTGGTGTATTAAAGTAGGTTCATATTATTTAAACAACAGATTTAATTAATTATTTATTGTGTCAAAAAAGGTAATTAAACAAAATGAAAAGCATTTTAGGCAAAGCGAGCATCCATCCACTTGGATCCACAGCTTGGCTAATGCTTAAACTAAAACTAAACTCAAACAAATTGCTGGATCCACACGTGGATTTAAGCGGAGATAAATGTATCCATGGATCCACACGTGGATTTAAGAGGAGATAAAGGTATCCATGAATCCACAGGTGGATTTAAGAGGAGATAAAGGTATCCGCGGATCCACATGTGGAGCGAAGCTGTGGATCCAAGTGGAAGGAGCGGCGTGTGTGATTTGGTCTAACTTAAAATATAGTATAGTTTTTATTTTGAACCTGGGCGAAGCCGGGAGCGTGTAGCTAGTATTAGTATAGATTTTGCATAGTTAATGTATGTTTTCTTTATGTACCTATGCCACTATTTGCGGTCCCGTGTTAACGATTGTCTAGCTCAGATCCTGTTTGTTTTATTATCGTATTGCGTGCCTGAATGTGTCTTGTCGTAATCTAATATTGATTGAAAGAACCTGCAGATGTTCTCATTCCAATAAACAAAACTTGTGCAACAATATCGTATGAATATCAAACAGCGCGTGTTGATACAAAACAAACGCCATATAACCGTCACGTACACCATTCGTCACGCGTCCCCACAAGAGATTTTTGATTTGTTATCCCGTCTGTCAGTGTTATTGATGTGTAGCGAAATTGGAAAGTTCAAGCGCACTTATCGCTCAGATTTAGATAGCGAGGCAATTTATAAGAGGGCTTCTTCCCCCAAAGTATTACAGTGACAGCGTCTCGCCGCCGGCAGCGACTCAGTACTCAGGACTTATTGAACACTCGGGAAATTAGATAGACATTGTATAAAATGTCACTAAATTGCCAGCCAATCCGTTAAGTATCTTTTGGTTAACTGCTCAGAAAATATCCTAATATAATTTACTACTGAACCGATCATCATGGAATTTTGCATAGGGTACCTTTTATTCAAAAAAAAGTATTGTTTCTGAGGGATCATTTAAAAATAAAATTAAAACTTCAACTTCTAACAAAAATACATATATAAGAAATAAAGATTGAATAAATACTTAAGAAAAGGGCCACGGACGAAGTCGCGGGCAATAGTTTGTTTATAATATATAAGTCAAACACTACCAGCCCGTTGGTCGTGTATATGGAGGGGAAGGTGTTAGGTCTCTGAATCAATAGTCATTAGTTTAATTACAGGTAGTGTAAATACATTATGGAAATGAACATTTTAAAAACCTATTTGGTCTCAGTGTACCCATTAGACAAAATTTTGCCCTGTTCCTAAGTTCCCAAGTTTATTGTGGCACGTAGAAGTCCAATACAAATTGTATTATTTTATATCAAAAAGAGTGGCAATCATGTCCTTGAGCCATCTGATACTAGGTTACTTCCGTCACCTAAGGACACAAGCAACATTAAATATGCCGACCCAGCAAGGATTTATTTACAGCACGCTTGAATAAGCCTTGAATTGGCCCATAGCAAGGCCGAAACACCTCAAAAGGAAGTTTGCTCCAAAGTTTGTTTTTGCGGGATAAGTTTCTATCCACAAATGCTACGTATTAATTATGCTTGTTTAGGAATTACTATTATATATTATGTTCCACTGTTGGGAATATGACTCCTTCGTATGAAGAGGTGTGGGTCCATAGTTCACCACCTTATTTCACATATTATTTTTATTATACAGGACGTAATAGCGTAATATACTGTTTTTATTTACTTCGATGTTTTGGACGTGTCGTAAAGATGGTCTCTAGGGCCTGTGGCCTGGCTGGTATCAGCCTATTCTAACCGGGCGAGTGTTTTGAACTATCCGCACTAAATCATTATTAGGTACTTATTTGACTAGTGGTATGTACTGAAGAAAAAATATTTAAATCTATTATGTAAATAATGATAATCTGTTACGCTAGTCATTTTGACCGCAAGGGCAGAAAGTACAATAGTTTATTGAAACGAGTTCGGGTTTTGTACTGAGCTTTAGCGAATTTTTAATTTTATTGTCAATGAGATTTGCAATAACTTTTACGCCCCAATATCACACGAAGTTTTTCAATTCAGTCACGTGAAAATGGAACATTAGAAAAATATTAAATACATATATCTTCTGATAGTGATTGGGTTTGATTGTGTTTTCCACCATGTGAAAATATTCAGATGGTCGAATATTTATTTCGAAGTTATGGCGACGAAAGTACAATCTACTTTTGCGGCTTTTTTAAAAATAATAGGTACGTATATCGTTTATGCGGGGGAGTGAACTCCAAAATATTACAATTCTCTTCGTTTTCACTTATATTTTAGTTTTTAAAACAAAAAATATGTTTTGTAATTGTACTGTGTATTAATTGAAAAGTAAAAGTAAAATAAAATTGTTTGCATTACATGGATAGGGATCTTGATTTAATTTTATAATCAGAAAATATTTAGCAATGCGAAAAGCTAAATTTCATGTAGTAAAAGATATTATGAGTTATATAGTTGCATAGGCAGCAACATCACTTTGCAAAAATTGCAAGTGGAAAAATATATATATGGATATGATCTCTGTCTTTGCAACTATATGACTCTTATGATACTACAGCTAGTAAGATAGTAAAATATAAAAGAAAGTATGTGAAAAAATGTCATAAATGTGATCTTTCGTTACCAGTTTTCATCAACGTGTTTCATTATTAGTGTTAACAGATCAACGGGCATCTCTCCAATCGAGAATAGGGTATGCTGTGTCGGTACGTTTGCTTGCGGATCGCTCGGTATGCTGCCTATTTCCACTCGCCTCAGTCAGTCGGCGGGGATGAATATTTATGTGCAAAGTCCGTCGGCAATGTCCGCTTTAATTACTGTGCCGCTTGAAGCACATTGATTGCGGTTTTCGTTTGCAATAAGAAAATTATACATTTTAGACCTTGTGCCGATTAAGAGACGACTCAAATTTCAACTATTCAAATGTATTACTTATGCAGCTTTTGAATACTTGGTACCATTCTGTCAGTATTGCGAATCATATATCGTAGTATGATCTTAAATCGATTTGAATTATGTCAAGTCAGTGGAGGTACGTCATTAGTGAAGAACTAATATGAATGTGTTTTTTTAATAGGTGTTTATTAACATAGGCGATTAAAAACTTATATGGAAACTAAACTGCTTAACAATCTTATTTCATCTTGAATAATAATATGAATTATTTTTTTACCTACATGATTTGAAACATACTTGAAATGGATTCAAATTATACGGGAAATCCTGAAAGAAAAAACAGTATCTCCCTACTGAGCTAACGAATTTTAAGCTTTTGGTAAAAGTTCAGAAACCGTTACAAATACTGCATTCAGTACTAACTTGTAAAACTTAGAGATTGCAACACAAAAAACAGTATCTCTTTGTTCAGACTTACGTTAAACACTGGATATTTTGGGGCGAAAGCTTTTTCAAACTTTTCACTTAGCTGGTGTTTGACGCATCTGCAAATTCCCAGTCAGTATTAGAAAGTTTGTGAAAACGATTCCGAATACACATAATACACAAAAGGGGTTGCTTATGTAATATTGTACATGTTATATAAAAAATAAATTAAATGTACTATTAGTTAATTTTTCCATATCTTTAGATGTGAAAGGATGTTTTTGGATCTGAACATAGATCACCTTCTAGAAAATCATAAGATTTCATTGCTATAACAGAAATGACAATATCAAAAATGCAGGAACTAAAAGTCAATCGTATAATCAAAAAATTGTTTCGCCACTTTTAAACACGTACAAAAATTTCAATATACTCGTATTTTATAGACACTGTAAAACTGAGTCATGCTTACACATTAACTGCGTATGTTACATAAGGAAATATTTTCGGAGCTAATCAAGTGAAGATAGTTTACGATGCTGCATTAAAAAGTGTTAACACATTGCGGTTAACCAAAATGAATGTTTTTAAAACTGCAGTACAATTATTGAACAGTACGAAACTTTGTACCTACCTTAAAATATTAACATGGTAATTCATAATCAATTAAAGTCAATAACGGATATGTATTCAACAACTGACAACTCATAATGGAGAGGAAATTTCCAGAAAATGCTTTACGAAGAAAAACGTAACACGGAAGAATGTTCCGGGTTAGCTAGAGACAGTAACTTAAGAGTCAGCAGACCTTCAATAACGGGATGCTGCCAAAGAAGAACACTGTGAACCCGTCTCTTGTTTATCGGTTAAAAATCCGAAACCTTCGGTATCAACTCGTAGAAACCTACAAGAGCAAGGAGGAAATAACAGATTCTAATGGATTTCTGCTGTAGTGAATTTTAATTGGAATTCTGGAGTTTTCTGAACTGATAATATAGTACTTAGTTCCTTGCTCTTTACCCTATCTGTTTTAACTGAGTTTATATGAGATGGTAGCAATTCCGTCAAGTCGCCCCTCGGCCTGTCTGCTAACAAATGAAGGAGATGAAAGTAACTGCAGATCTTACTGAAAACTTGATCATATTTGGACGCTTTGTTTCTTATGTCGTTTACGAAATTGTTGCAATGTATTTGGTTTTTGGTTAGAAAGAATTTTTAATGCTCAGTCCACAACAGTTACTGTGTTTTTATGCACGTGATGGTTAAATTTCTTCCGTTTATGGTGCTAACTTTACGAGTCTTGTCCGAACTTTACTTTCGCTCTGTAATGAAAACCAACCCGCTTTATATTACAGAACTAATTATACTTACAAAATTTAGGATAATCATAAACTTTATTATCTATTATACTCCTAGATATTGTCAAGAGATTATAATTGTTAGATATTATAATTGTTTAACTAAAGAATAAGTAGGCGTAAAATATTATTGTAATTTGTTCAAATTGATAAAAATATACATTGTTTTTAAAGTTACTTTTATTGATTTAGAACGTTCACAATATGTTACTTTCATAGTATCTTAATAAATTTTATTTTAATTAAAAACACATTAAATAATATTTTTTCAAAATTTTATAAATTTTGTGGTGTTGTTTTAGGTATTATTTCAATATATTATTCGTCACTTCTTTATTATATCTGTCTTTATTCTGCTGTCTTATTTAAAAAAAATCAATTATTTAAGCTTCTTTGTTAAACAGATCAAATGTCACACAGGTTTCTAATCAAAGTGCTTTTGTCTAAAACAAATATCTCTAAATAGATATCGTATTTTCGTTATTCTGGTGTGTCTGGTACTAAATCCATGTCGATGGTAATGACCACTCAGTCAATATTCACAATGTCGACCAGCTAATTAGGACGAGGCTGCCGATGGAGGCGACATGTTCGCGAGACAAATGGCGCTTCGGAATAATGGAGTAGACCGTAATTGCGGACGGTCACGTACTTTTCAATATTGAACGAACCGGGGTCTGTGTCGGTAATCGATTTCTAAGTAGATACGTCACAGCAACGTTTGGCACTCGACGAAAAATATTTTGGGTTGGCCATTTCTTATCGAACTATACGAATGCTAAAAGGATAAAATGACAGAATTTTTACTAGTGTCATCATCTGCTCAGTTTGGGACGACGGAAGCAGTGGCTACAAATATATGTAATAAACTAAAAATGCGTGAAAAACATAAGGTACATTTAGAATTGATTGATGTCTTTTTTTTTTTTGTAAAGTTCGGCAGGCAGGACGCTACAAGTGTTGTCGACCTTAGAAGCACAACCTTAATAGGACTTCATGGTCATGGACTCTGGCACCTCTTATTCACTCCTGCTGGTGAGTAATAAACACATTTCTAAATTATTAGTAGAAATTTTGGCTGACTAAAATTTTTTTTGCGTTTTTGTGTTTTTAAGACTTAGCATTGTATGACACGTGCAGAATTATACGTATATACGATCTCATCCCATTGTCATTTCATAACTAATTAAAAAGAAATTCAAAATAACACTTTAAATTTATTGCCGATGATTTGTCAAATAAAACTCGAAATTGTAATTTAAAAAATATAAATATACTGGTATAATTCGGACAAATATGTCTCAAAATGGTATAAGCCGTCATTCCCATAGAACTTTGCTTCCAACTTCCAAATACCTTGCAACGCGATGTTGCCTTTTGGTGCATAAGTGAAAATAGGACGTGAAGTTTACAAAGAAAACATATTTCTTGGTGATTGTCTTTAGATATTCGACTGCCGCACACGTTGAAACCACATCCACGCAGACGAAGTCGCGGCCAACAGTTAACTTTGCTTGTAATCATTATCGTTTGTTAAGCCACGAGTTAACGAACATTAATTCTGATGCAATAAAAGTTATTTTCTTCATTTACTATTCATCTAGCTGGCTCAGATAATAAAAACCCTTATTTATTACAAAATTAAACGTGTTGTCTGATCAATCTGTTGGACATAAAACTGCCGCACAGAGATAGATATTTACGTAATAAAACTATAAAATTGAATATAAAAATTTAATTATTAAGTAATAACTGTAAGTAGCAGGTAATAAAGAAAATCGTTTATTTTACACAAACCGCGCTCCCAGTAGGTGGCGTGGTGGCTATAAAAATATTATTTACATTCAAAAACTAATTTTTGATTGAGCCATTAATTTTCTGTACATAAAATTTGAGGCATATATGTACGTTCTAATAAAGAGTATAAACAAACATATTTGGTTATATGAAATTATCATTTGTCGCGCCATTTTTCGGCAAGAAAAGTTAAAAAGTAGACCGACATCTATGTTGTAACATGACTTTGTTCCAAGCTTTTGATTTCAAATTACATCAACATTGGTTTTGTTTTTGAAAAGGCAGACATAGCTACTTTTGAAATTACAGATCGATGGATAATGATTGATGAATTTGAAATATGATTTTTAAGTTTATCTATCTACACCTAAACATCTATACTAATATTATAAAGAGGTAAAGTATTGTTTTATGTTTGTTTGTTGTTGTATTGTATCTTTGAAAATACTTATCCGATTAAAAAAAGTCTTTCATCAATAGTTTCAGGATAATTTCAGGATGGACATAAGATAAATATTCCACGCGGGCAAAGCCGCGGGCATCAAGTGTCTAAAAATAAAGATTCAACACTTGGCAAAAGTATAGTCAGGCATCAAAAGTATAAATCAAATTTATGTCAGGCTTTATATTTTTTATTTTTCAAGGCGGACGAAGTCGCGGGCACATGTTAGTTATAAAATAAAGTCGTAGTCCACTACTGTCTGTTTCTCCGCTAGCTTCTTTTGAATTTTCATACAGTTTTCGCGGTTTTAATACGGAGCGACAAACGAAGAAAAAAGTATCAGGAGCATTGACAATGCCTATTAAAAACCTATTTAACTATTTAAAATCACTTTTTATAGTGACATTTTATGAACTATTTATTAAAAACTAGCAACCCTTCCTCCGCTTCGCACCTTATTTATCTTCCTTATTTATCGCTACTTTTATTAGTGAAAACAGTATCAAAATCTGTTTAATTTGTATTTAGTCACAGTTTACAACTCCCTTATACTGAACTCTTACTCAGTATAACAGAGGCGAGTTATGATATTCATGTATACTGTTGCATATAATATATAAAGAGTATATTATATATAGAAGACATCTTTTGAGAGTTTGTACAAGTGGATTACTGTTTTTAATGATAATTTTAAATTAAATTGTTAACCACAGAATATTTTCATAATGTATTTCGGGTTTCCCACTGAGACTGAGACAATTTAAATTTGCGGTCAACATTTTCAACCCGCAGCCATTCTTGCAAACTGGCGGTTTTGTACATGAACTTCTATTAAATTAACATATTTTACAAATTGTCTAATTCCAGATTTTATAATTATATTTAAATACTTCATTATTTACTGTTTATTGTAAGCATATAGTACTAGCTGTGCATGCGACTGCGACAGCTATTGTTTTTCGAGTCATTCAGTCAATCGTCGATTTACAAATGCTCTGTTAAATTTTCGTCGTAGGACATACAAAGTTAACAGAGATGTTAGTGCCAATGTTAATTTTAATTTTACATCATGTAATGTCTGGTTTAGCAAATAACTAAAGAGTATGGCGAAATCGCGCCTTAGGTAGTTACATAATTGTCCACATTTATAAATTAACTCAATCTTTATTTAATATATACTACAAATGAAAAAGTCAAAAGTTTAACATTCAATAAAATGTTTTGGCACATCAATTCAATAGCTTTGTTAATTGGATATTGGTCATATTGTAAACAACCCAAACAAGACATTATGCTACCAATTACTGTTAATGACCAAGTAAATTAGTATTATTAACTTGCTTTAAACTTAGATATATTTTATAGTCTTTCACGAACGAAATGCATCTGATTGGATATAATACTGGCCGCCTCTAACGCAATTTCAGCTATATCCGTGGCCTATTTGTGTATTAATCACCAATGCGAAGGCAGATCAAGTTTAGTTGGAAACTCATCGAACACTGTCAGATCTTGTATGCAGTACGTGCTCCACTGTCACATTGCAACGTTACAATTGCCATTATTGTTTGACCTGTACCTTCACTCCGTTAAAACTTAACTCGCTCACAAACAAAGGCGAGACAAGTTTCAGTGAAAACTGGTTCATCGCTGTCCCTTAATTCAGTTACATCCAGGTTCGATGAGACTTCAAAGCCTTTTTTGAAAACTACGATTGCTTTTTAATTTACTATATACATCGGAAATTTACTATATCGTATTTTGAAACAATGGAATTGTTTATTTTTTTGCAAGCAGGCAGCTAACATATAAAATACATGGAGTGTAGCTAACATATGTCGCTACTATCGCCTTAATCCTATTCAAGTTATTATCAAGAGGCATCGACTTAGATTGTGGACTCAAATAGAGTAAAATGATAGGGGCCTGCCATAGAGTATGTAAGCATACACTACAAAAAATAACAGCAAAGATTATTCATGGCGATAAGAAGACTTCTTAGAGTGTATAAGAGGAAATTACTACTCTACAGAGCGCAGAGTATAAAGAATTGACAAAAACATTTGTTTATAAATTGTGTATTTTGTATTCCAAAAATAGCGCTCTAAGGCGCTTTAAGCGTTTTAAATTTCGAAAATGGAAATATATGTATTTTAGTTGGATCACTGCTAATGTGAGCTTGATTTCGCAGATTTTAATTAATATTAACAAAATTACAGCAATAACTTGCAAAATACAGTAAAATAATACGTCTTTAGAATTTTATTATTATATTATATTTTTTGCTGAAAATATCCAGAACTTTGTTACTAAATACTACCTTTTTCAACAAAGAAACTAAATCTAAAACTACAAAACACCCTAAACTATAAAAGTATTATTTTTATTTTACATTTAACACTAAAATATATGAAAAAAAAAATTGTTAGCTAGTAGTATACTAATATGAAAATCTTTCAGAAATGATACGATACTGTAGCATCGATTTCTATTTGATTGATAGTCCCTCGGTTAATTTCTTAGATGGATAGCTGGCTAATGCTAAAAAGATTATTGGGAGAAATTGAAATATTACACGATACAATCTAGAAGTCATTTAGGCGAAATCATTTTCGATATAATGTAATCGATCATTCTATTGGTGAGTATTGAATGAGATATTGAAAAAGAAAATATCTTACATATTTTATAAGGCCAACAGACAACATAAGTTCAGTTGCAAGTAGGAAACATCATTTATCTTTGCCGGTGCCAACTGCATTTGCTATTTCATACAAAATTCAACAGTTCCCTCAGAGTATTCGTGTTAAAGTTCGCTTCTCGATCGAAGCGTGTTTGACTAAAGACGTATCTTTGTTTGTTTTTTGAACTGAGTTCAAAATTCCACAAATTCATAATTCCCGTAACCTTCGTAAGACAAAAGTTTTGAATGTTTTATAATTGTTAGAGCCAGGGTAAGTAACCTGTATTCTACAACTATTTTTTTTTCTCTGGCTGCCCCGTCAAACGGAGAAGTAAGCACCCCTTATAGAAGAGCATCGAAAAGTATGCTATTTGTATGTAGAGGAATGTCAATCAAGTTTAGTACTATCAAGTAGACTGTCGGGATAGCTGTCGCCTTTATTTTTTTTCAGATGTGAGAACTCTAGGCTTTTAATTAAATGTCATTATAATTTTTGCCATCTACCATTGTCTCACTTAGACGGCACTGCTTGACCGCCATATTCTCCCAAAGACAATCTTTTACTTACAATTGCAAAATGATTATTGTTGTTAAATATCGAGGTTTCTTCGAAATGAGACACGTACTTGCTTGAGAAATGATTTAATGCGTGTTGAGCAAACGTATGTACAATAGATAGCGTACAATGACCGTATAGATAGTCGGTCCGCGGGTGAAAAGGTGAAATTATAAATTGTGAATGATGGATGCCAAGCGATGCGCCGCGGCGCTCGCGCCGAGGTGCGGGGGGGCGCGACCAGCCCGGCGGGGGACGAGGTTGTGCGTTAACAAACTGGCCCCCTTGGAGCAGGAGCAGCTTCCTGGTCCAACTTCGTTGGTAGTGGGCAAAGCCGGTTCCAGGCTCTGCGCAAGGTCCCTGATGCAGTAGCCACGTCAGCGACCCGGTTGACGCCGTCGTTGCCTGGATAGACAGCGGCGACACGCCCCAGCAGCCATCTGTTGGGGGGCAGCCGTTCGTCCTTGATGAGAACCATCTCTCCTGGCTGTGGTTGTCCTCTGTCTGTGCGCCATTTGTTTCTAATCTGTAATTCTGAGACGTACTCCTTATAATATCGATGCCAAAAATGTTTCTTTAGTGCTTCTATCCTTTTGTATCTGGAGAGCGTGTGAAGTGGAGCCTGATCGACCTGGGGAGCAGGCAGCATAGTGAGTGTACGTCCAATTAAGAAATGCGCTGGCGTTAGAGGAACTAAATCTGATGGATCAGATGAAATTGGGGTGAGAGGTCTGGAATTTAGTATTGCTTCAATTTGAGTCAACACAGTGTTCATCTCTTCGTAATCTAGATGAGCCATTGACAATATATGATTTAAATGCCTTTTAATTGATTTAACTGAACCCTCTGCGACGCCGTTGAAATGTGGACTATAGGCTGGACTAAATTTGAAATTGATTTCATTTTCAGCAGCAAATGAAATAATATCGTTAGATTGATTTTTTAGAAACTTAGCTATCTCGCTGCAAGCGCCCACGAAATTAGTTCCGTTATCGGAATAAATTGTAGTTGGCTTGCCTCTGCGGGCAATAAATCGATTTAAGGCGGCAATGAAGACTTCAGAACTCAAATCGGTTACGAGTTCTATGTGCACTGCCCTCACTGCTAGGCAAACAAAAACTGCAATATATGCCTTCTTCAGCTGACAACCACGACCCTTTCTAGTCGCCATCATGATGGCGCCAGCGTAGTCCACAGCTGTATTACTAAAGGGATAGTCTGCTTGCAATCTTTGCAGAGGTAAATTGCCCATGATGGGCTGGTAAGTTTTGCCTGCAAATCGAAGGCAGGATATGCAATCTCTAGTCACCTTTCTACAAAGACTACGACCATTGACTATCCAATATTTGTGACGTAGTGTTGCTAACAACAGCTGTGGTCCAGCATGTAAAAGAATTTTATGATAGTGTGTGTGATGATTTTGTGATGTGATGTGATGCGTCTAGCAAGATAGGGTGTTTTGTGTTGTAGTCATAATGTGTATTGTTCACCATATGAATCACGTTGTACCTGTTTACATAATATTGCAATGCAGAATTGAGCTCTGCAACAGTCAATAGACCTACTATTTTATTGTTAGTAAGCTGACAATTGGAAATGAATCTTTTTACGTAAGCTATGGTACGTTGTAATTTGCTGAAATTAGAAAAATTGTTGAAATAGTCAATATTGTGACAATGTGATTCCTCTGTTGATAAATGACATTGATGTTTAATTTCCGGTAAACTATCAATATTTATATTTTGTGGTTGTGTGGGCAACTGTATATCTGTTTGATGTAGGAAGAAAGGACCTCCCCACCACAAAAGTGAAGATTGAAGTTGTGATGCATTGAAACCGCGTGAACCTATGTCGGCCGGGTTCATGTCTGTGGGAACGTAATTCCACGAATTTGTGTCAGAATTGCGGGTGATATCGTTGACCCTATTGAAAACAAATTGTTTTAATTTTAATTTGCATGTTTTAATCCAGCCCAGCACGATGTAATGAATGCAGCACGATTCACACAAGACCCTACGAGTATGTAATTTTGGAAATCTCTGGTAAGTAATTAATGAAGTCATGCTATTGTGACTCAACTTCGGCAGGTAACTGGTCATCCCATGTGATATTTTGGCCCATAGTGTTTGTAGTATGAGTTTTGCCTGTAACATGCAAGGATTAATGGTGGATAAAATTGTACGTTTGTTTGTGTTTTTCTTGTTTGAATATTTGTTCATTGAGCATAATAGTGTGTCTTTCTTACAGGCCCAAAATAAACCCAAAGTTTTTGCATAATCATTGTTTAGTTTATAGTTTAGTTAGTTTAGTTGTTAATGTTAGTATAGTTTAGATTGTTTAGTTTAGAGCTTGCTGTTTGGAGTCGCCTAAGGATTCAGGTGATTCCTTTTAATGGTTTTGTAACTATGAATTTGTCATCTAGGTTGTGCTTTATTGTTTGTGTAAATATTTGTTCTCACTCACTCTCACCTTTAGTATGGATTTGTTGAGTAGAGGGAACTGATTGTAGTTTTGTGTAAATATTTGTTCACACTCACTTTCACCTTTGGTATGGATTTGTTGAGTAGAGGGAACTGATTCTAGTTTTGTGTAAATATTTGTTCACACTCACTCTCACCTTTAGTATGGATTTGTTGAGTAGAGGGAACTGATTGTAGTTTTGTGTAAATATTTGTTCACACTCACTCTCACCTTTGGTATGGATTTGTTGAGTAGAGGGAACTGATTCTAGTTTTGTGTAAATATTTGTTCACACTCACTCTCACCTTTATGGATTTGTTGAGTAGAGGGAACTGATTCTAGTTTTGTGTAAATATTTGTTCACACTCACTCTCACCTTTATGGATTTGTTGAGTAGAGGGAACTGATTCTAGTTTTGTGTAAATATTTGTTCACACTCACTCTCACCTTTATGGATTTGTTGAGTAGAGGGAACTGATTCTAGTTTTGTGTAAATATTTGTTCACACTCACTCTCACCTTTATGGATTTGTTGAGTAGAGGGAACTGTTTCTAGTTTTATGTAAATATTTGTTCACACTCACTCTCACCTTTATGGATTTGTTGAGTAGAGGGAACTGATTCTAGTTTTGTGTAAATATTTGTTCACACTCACTCTCACCTTTAGTATGGATTTGTTGAGTAGAGGGAACTGATTCTAGTTTAAAAAACTTGTGTAGCTTCTCTTCGAGCTCATTGTTTGAAATTGGCAATGGACTGTATGTGATTGATTTGTGTTTGATTTAGTGTTTGATGATTGTATAGAACCTGTGACAAGCCACCCTAATGTTGTTTCAATCAAGGTTGGTTTGTTCTTGCCCAGGGAAATGTGATTGTTTAAAAGGACATTCCAAAAAATGTCCGCCCCCAGCAACATCTGCACCTCTGACGGCTTGGAGAAGGTTGGATCCGCAAGGTGGATGCGAGAGGGAATAGAGAAGAAATTGCAATTAATTTGTGAAGTAGGTATCAACTGGGTGATACGTGGCACAACAAAACAATTGACGTCAGTTGTATAACCACTGTTTGTGAGTGACGATATTGTGACGTCACACCTTTTTGTGATTGTAGAGGACTGATTGTTCAATCCTTGAACTGATAGCGAAGTAGAATAACTGGGTATTCTTAATTTGGCTTGTAAAGTTTCTGTAATGAAACTAGATGTGCTTCCATTGTCGAGTAGTGCACGAACTTTGTGTGTATGACCATAACTGTCTTGAACATTGATTATGGCTGTGGATAGGAGTACTTGACTGTTATGTATGGATGAGAGTATGATACCTCTTGATTCTGTTTGTTTCTGTTCCTGCATGGTTGGTAAAACCACACAACCCTCTGATGAAGTTGTTGCCTTGGGAACAGTGTTATTATTGTGTAATAGTGTGTTGTGCCGCTGTGTGCACAGTGTGCAGGAACTGAGCCTACATCGCTGTTCATCGTGTCCTGAACGCAAGCAGTTTGTGCATAGATTTAATTGTTTGACTCGTTCAACACGAGTCTCGATTGGCATTGATTTGAATTTCATACATTGGTAAATAGTATGGCTATTCTTGCAAACAGGACATTTAAATAGTGCTTGTTTTTGTGTTTGATTAACTACGAATGTTTTTGGACGGTTGTGAGTAATATCGCTGTGTCGGCGGTGCTGTTGTTGATGTTTTGTGTTTGTTGAAGATTCTTCTACGGTTTCTAGAATGTCGGCACGATTTTTTAAAAATGTATTGAAATCTTGTAAAGTAGGTAATTGTGTAATATGGTTGCGTTCCCTTTCCCAATCACGTTGTATAGATAGGTCCAATCTACTAGTGACCATGTGTATAATGAGAATATCCCAGTGTTCTGTAGGTAACTTCAATGTTTTCAAAGCCCTCAAGTTTCGATTGATTGAATCTATTGTGTTTCTTAAGGCCCTTGACGACTCTTGAACTACTGGTTGTATATTGAATAATGCTTGTATGTGATTGTTGACTAAAATTCGATCATTGTGATATCGATCGCATAGCAAGTCCCATGCTACGTCATAATTGTCTGCTGAGAATTGCAATGATTTAATAATTAATGCTGCATTTTCCTTTAATGAATTCCGCAAATAGTGAAACTTGTGAATATTAGGTATTGTAGTGTTGTCGTGTATGAGAGATTTGTAAGTGTCGTGATACTCTAGCCAATCCTGATAGCGTCCAGAAAAAATTGGTAAGCTGATAGTAGGTAATTTAATGTTTGGTCCACCTGACGGTCCAATATTATTGGTAGAACTCGTCACCGACTCTGCATCCCGCTCCGCAGAAGCAATGCTGAGTAACTCCTGCGCAGCCGCCACGCAAGCGAAGTAGCTAGTTTCGAAAATCTCCCGTTCCTGGTGTTCATCACCTGGAATTTCCACAAGACCTTCTATGTCAGTCTGAACTGAATCAAAATCGTTGTATAAATCTAGTATTTTATTCAATCGAGCTTTTATTTCAAAAAATTGAATTTTATTAAGAATTTTGTTAGGTAGAAATGTGTCTATATATGTCTTAAATATGGTGAGCTTTGCTTTATGGCTCGCTCTTGTTTTCTTTAACGATTTAAGATCCATTATGTAAATGAATGAATAATAATGACAATGAGACCAATGTCAAACTGTCCAGCTGAAATGCTAAATTAGCACAATTAAAGAGAAAATTGAATAAAAAATTGAATTGAAAAATCATATGAAGCGATACTTAAATTTGTAAATTGGCCGTTTGCAGAAAAACGCGAAGTAGAGGGTAGATTCAGTTGGCAGTCGCTAAGGCAAACATTTGTCTCGCCGCAACTCCCGTAGGCCACGCGATAGGTAGGTGACCTTGACCCCCAGATTTGCTGAAATATTTTTAAAGAAAATCGGTAGAAATTTACAATGGAATTGCACTGTATTGTTCAGAATTGATACAATACAGCATTTAAGACCTCTGTAAAGGAAATATAGATGACAATCGTCGCTGTAATAGGAAAAAAATATATGTGAAAATACGTAGGTATATTTGCAAAAAAGTTGAAATATTTTTAAAGAAAATCGGTAGAAATGTACCATGAAATTGCACTGTATTGTTCAGAATCGATACAATATAGCATATAAGACCTCTGTAAAGGAAATATAGACGACAATCGTCGCTGTAATAGGAAAAAAATATATGTGAAATTACGTAGGTATATTTGCAAAAAGTTGAAATATTTTTAAAGAAAATCGTTAGAAATGTACCATGGAATTGCCCTGTATTGTTCAGAATTGATAAAATACAGCATATAAGACCTCTGTAAAGGAAATATAGACGACAATCGTCGCTGTAATAGGAAAAAAATGTATGTGAAATTACGTAGGTATATTTGCAAAAAGTTGAAATATTTTTGAAATGAAATAAGGTTGAAATCGTATGTTTTTCGAAAGAAATGTCAGCTATATGGACATTGCTTGAATTAATTGTAATAATAAATGTGGAAATTGGATTAAAATATTGACTTTAATGCGCAATGATTGGGAATTAATTGGAACGACTCACGTATGTACCACACTGCGTGTGAACCCCGTATCTTGGTTTCTCAAATAATCTCGTTGTATATTGGCACAGCACAGCACTTTGTAATCCTCTTTGTTTTGTAGTATATTGTAATGTTTTCTTGAAAATTGTATTCTATTCGATGATTGTCGCCGCTCTGTTTGTCCCGCAAACGCAATCCGTATCTCGATCGATATTTTCCTCGTATCTTCCAATCCTTCTTTGAGATATCTTCTAAATCTGGATCCGGCTCGAATCTTGTTAAATATCGAGGTTTCTTCGAAATGAGACACGTACTTGCTTGAGAAATGATTTAATGCGTGTTGAGCAAACGTATGTACAATAGATAGCGTACAATGACCGTATAGATAGTCGGTCCGCGGGTGAAAAGGTGAAATTATAAATTGTGAATGATGGATGCCAAGCGATGCGCCGCGGCGCTCGCGCCGAGGTGCGGGGGGGCGCGACCAGCCCGGCGGGGGACGAGGTTGTGCGTTAACAATTGTAGTGACAGGTGTATGGTTTTGTGAGGTACTCAAGAATATGAATCACCTTTCTTATCTTCTAATATGTTAAAGAGCAAATAAGAGAAATATGTTAGCAATATAGAGAAATTCTTTTTTAGAGAACTGAGAGAACTTCTTTTGCGTTGGAAGGGCCTTTTCAGACGTTTTGCATTTCGACTGCAAAATAGCTGCATAATTGTAGTTTGATATAACTGCATAGAGAGTTCCTACCACCTATACAGTTCTCTGGTAGACGGCATGCATTGCTAGCAATTGAGAGTCAACTGCGTGCAAGTTGCACGTTTATGGTGCAGTTCATTTGCAGTGCACTGCACGCTGACTGCCAGGGCCGTCTTTACCCGGGGGTGCAAGGGGTGCGGTGCACCCGGGCGCAGAGCGCCCGGGGGCGCCTTGCCGAACCCTGAATATTTAGATATTTCATTGAATTTAACGCCATTGCACAGTTTAATATACTTGTTACGACAAATACGTATGCCCAAAAGTAAATATAAAAAAAATAGTCATCAAAAATAATCATTGTTTTACTTTTATTACGCTTTCGGCGCTTGTCATACCGCTCATGATGTGCAAGCTAAAATGACTCTTATTACTACACAAATAAAAATTTTATTTAATACAACACGCGCGCGGCAAAATCTCTAATCCAAAGAGAGTGTATAAAACTTGGCACATTGCCGCCCGGTCGCCCGCACTTGAAGCAAAATGATCTCTAAGTCAATAAAGTGTGAGTTCATTTGAAATGGGCGCACGGCGGCGGAGCGGCACCTATGCGTCTGTCATAGGCGAGTAATTGCTCCCTTTGATATAGCCGCCCGGGCGCTCGCACTTGAAGCAAAATGATCTCTAAGTCAATAAAGTGTAAGTTCATTTGAAATGGGCGCACGGCGGCGGAGCGGCACCTGTGCGTCTTTCGTAGGCGAGTAATTGCTCCCTTTGATATAGCCGTCCGAGCGCTCGCACTTAAAGAGAAATGATCTCTAAATCACTACAATTAGGTGTAAGTTCATTTGAATTTACAGCGCGGCGCGCGGCGCCTATGTAGTGTCGGTCAGTGATTGATCTGATATCTTCTTTTTAAGTAATTAAATTCGTTAGCTCATTTCATTTGCGACAACCGCCGAATTAGCACAGAAGATCTTAGTGCAGAAATTATTGAGATTTTGTGTAAGTTGTAAATGCATGGAATAAATGAAATTTCTTCGTCATAAATAAGAGAAAAAATATCAAGGTAAGTCAATTTTATTTTTTAAGTGTTAGGTCAATCATTATCATCGTAGCCACCTATCACCCACTCCTGGACATAGGTTTCTCCAAACGACAGCACGCAGTTCTCGACCATCCTCATCCAACTAATACCTAGGCGCCTACCGACTATGTTCGTCGGTCCAGCGGTGGGCTGGAGGGGCGTCCGAAGCTACGTACGTTCGTTCGTTCGTGGACAGTGGTTTCCACTCGAGAACTCGTCGGTTAAAATTAAAATACAATACATAGGTACAATACCGATACCCAAAAGTACTCATACCTAGCTAGAAAAATACATCATTGTTGACGCCATCGTGTTGGAACGAATGGTCCTGCTTGGTTCGAATCCTGGGTTAGGGAACAATTTTTTTGTAGTATTTGTTTATGAGAGAGAGTCATGATTGTTTATTTGTTTATAATCGCAAAAATACAAATTCTTAAGGGCGTGCAGCGCGAACGAAAATCTTCACTTCCAAAAACACTTTAAACGTGTGTAAATACAAAATTTATAACACAGCTGACTTGATACCTCATGACGTCATGCCATACGACAAATAAGTGCGCCTAGTGATTTTATTAGAGCAATTTTTTTGTTTGCAAAACCATCAGGCGTTTGGATTAAAAATTGAAAATTCTTAATAATTTCCTATTTATATTTTTATAATCAATATTAAGAAGAGGGTGCTCTGCGGAATATCAATACAAACATTTCCGTGTGACAGTTAGTGCTTCATGCGTAAAATTTACGAAGTATTCGAAGATAAATATTTTTAAAAGTCATTACCGTCATGTATTGTTTATTAATACAAAATGCATTTATTTCAAATTTCAACAAGGCGGTGACCTTGTGCAAGGATCAGACTAACCTACAAAAGTTCTTTTAATGTATTTAAGTAATTGAGCGTACATTACTAGTTATTTAAAAATACGTCAATTTCCAAAATTTCGTGCAGTACCCTCTTAATGTTAGTGATTGATACAAACCTACTTTATTTATTATAAAGAAAGAAATATTAAATTAAAATTTAATTTTATTGTAGATGGCCGAATTAGGGGATGGTAAAAAGAAACCATCGGGTGCTCAAAACAGAAAAAGGAAACTGGAGAAAGGAGAAAAAATTAAAAAGCTAACTTCTCCGATTGACTCTTTCTTTCGATCTGGTAAGTTCAGTTAGTTGGTTGGTAGGTACCTTTAAAGTACTACCTTTTTTGAAAAAGTAGGTACCTTTTCTAGAGTGTTAATTCCAGAAACTGGACATAATGTCTCGAATGGAGAATAGTTTTGTTTTTTATTTGTATAATTGGGTTTAATTTGTATAATTTAAGTTTAATTTTAGTTTTGTATTTTAGAAAAATAAACAAATTATCAAAATTACGTGTATTGTGTTTTCTTGGTTGACTAGGACCCCTTTCATACTGCAGTGTGTCGTCGGTCGCGTGCCACGCTGCAGTGTAAAAGAAAACGAGGGCGCAGGCTGAGCCCCGCACCCCGGCGCCGAATAGACTTAAGACGGCACTGCTGACTGCCAGCAGTCACCTCAGTCAGTAGGCAGTTTCGATGCAGTTATATCTAGTGCACCAAAAGCGCATTCAACTGCTGTTTTGGAGAATAAATGCAATAAGCGGCAAACTTCTTTCACATAGCGCAAATAAAAATTTAAAACGCAAACAAATTTCATTTTGTGTCACTTATATATTTCAATTTTATCGCCGCGAAGTCGCGCCTAAAACTGGCTGAATGCAGCACAATTTAAAAAGAACAAAATGCAACAAAGGCAGTGTGAAAAATCCAAGCAGATAAGTTGTTTATATAGCGCGGTGATGCATCGGCATGTTCCGGCGGTCAGCCGCATTTGCATGCAAATATACCGGACGTACAGTCTACAGAACTACCAGCAACCTCAACAGGATAAACACAATCTAAGCTCTAAAGCCACAGCTTTAAAGCACTGTACACAACTACCACAAAAACATGCAATCTTAGCAATCATAGGAGAGCGGCGCACTGTACTATGGCTACGATAATCGCTACCTGGTCTGGGGTGTACACTTGTACACTCATCATTATAATGGTGCGACTATTCAATATGCAAACATATTAAAGTGTCTCGCGTGCAACGTTTCCGTTCTGTTATATGTAGTGCAAGCTGCAAACTGCGACATTTACCGGAATCGAATTGCGTTTTGGATGGTTGGCATAGCGCGGCGGGGCTGTGTCGATGATAGTTTCGGCACAATATCACTTGTGAGCTCGTGACGAAACACATTCGAAAATCTTTATTTGTTTGTTTCCACTTAGCCCAATGGGCTATTCTATTATTTCCTTAAATAATTTCTTTTATGTTTTTGGACAATAGAGAATTCCTGAAACTCAGGAATGCTTAGGTTGATTTTAATTCAGTTTTCACTTATTTATGGAAAGCGGAATAAATGGGGAAGGTTTGTATGTACCCATAAAAATTGCACCTCAGGCGAAGCTGGAAAAGCACTAGCAGATAAAGAAATGGGAGAAGCTCTGGATTCTTTTCTAAGGTACTTCATTTTATGTCATTTCCAACAGATTTTGGCATCCCAGATGAACTATTTACTTTATAACTGAGGAGTGTTTTAATTTGACCAAAAATTATGGCGCTATTTCATAATTTCATTGTGGAAATACATTTTGGTATCTAGAATAATCTACATATTTTTGATTTGTTATTATTTTACAAACGAATATGTGCATGGAATAATTTTCCTACTTTTTCTCTGCACCTGTAACTGTCAATAAAATCTAACCCTCACCAGTAAGATAGAGGGTCCGACCTCACTCCCAATTCCCCAGCGAGTCATTATTTCTAAGTGCACTTCTCCTAGATGCGCTCTCGTGCAATGCATTTTAAGTATTTTGGGAACTTTTAAAACTTTAGCAGGGATTAGTGTCTATAATATCATTCTATATTGAAGTTAACAATTAAGTAGGTATAACATTTATATTATTGTCTAACTTTCCTCTTTTCATGACCCCTAATTTAAAAATATCATAACTCATACATTTATATTTTTTTCATAATGCAGTACATAAGATATTCATTACGCAATATTAATATAAATTCTTCTTGAACAATATTATACTCGTACTTATAAAATAAATGTTACAGATAAATCGCTAACATTACTTTAATCGACCAAAGTTTGTTCTTATAAATTTGGATTTAGCAATTTTAGTAAATTGCTTTAAACGGAATTGAAATTTATTTTTAGTTGTTGGTTAATGGGACTTTAGGAAAAACGATTTTAGTAAACTTTTTTAATCTACAAAGTAAGAATATCTTCTTACATTGTAGGTTAAGTCCTAGATGCCCGGTTGAGTAGTGTATAGCTGGTGCATACTTGGCACAAGCAAATAGAATATTCATGTCGCAGCATCCAACTCGTGGTAAGTTAGCACACGGTTTTAATTACGTACACCCCGTAGATTGTGTAGTCACTGTATTAGTGAAAATCAGTAGAGAAACTTGAGAAGGATAAGTAGTTATTTAATTATAAAGAAATAGGTTCCATTGTTGATACGGTGCTTCTATAGCAATATTTCTATGTGGTCGTGTGGTAGATATTATGGTCGTAGGGAAACAAGAGGAATTTGGCGTTTATTTATTTATCTATATTATAAAGAGGAAAGATTTGATTGTTTGTTTGTTTGCATTGAATAGGCTCCAAAACTACTGGTCCGATTTGAAAAATTCTTTCACTGTTGGGAAGATATATTTTCAGCGAGTAACATAGGCTATATTATATTTTCAAAAAAACATAGGGACCCAAGGTGTAAAAATGACCGAAAATATTCCTTACATCGCGGTGTGTTGCGAAAACTATTGATTAACAAAATAATAAATAAATATAAATATCTCCACACATTCCACACAGCACCATCTAGTTCCACACTAAGCAACTTAATGCTTGTATTATGGATACCAGACAGTTGATATAATAATAGATTTCTTTTTTTTTTTTTTTTGAAAATACATACATATTTATAAATACAAACATCCATGACTCAGGTACAAAGGTAAATGTTAACACATAAACATTTGCCCCTAGCGGGATTCGAACCCGCTACCGTTTGGTTAACAGCTAGGGTTACTAGCCACTAGAACAAACGTGTCGTCAATAATGTACTACAACTTTACAGAACACATCATTATCTACAACAAGTGTCGCGACAGCATACTTTATTTGTATCTTGGTATTAATCCTTATCAAAATAAATTACTTCATATTCAAGACTGCTAATATCTTTATATAACTTTTTGAATTATTCAATTTGGACATTCCATTCGAGCTATCACGAGTTTAAAAATTTAAGTATTAGAAAAAAGTCGCTTGATCGCCGCTCATCCCGCTCGGCTGGCTAGGCCATAATATGCGATGTAGGCGTCATTTAAGTACGGGAGGGGAGCCAATGTCAAGAAATAAAGTACCGCGCGGCACACTCGCGCGGTCGGCTCCCCACGCAGCGGTCGTGAGCAGAATCGAATAATATTCGTTAAATACCCGTGCGAACCCGAGGCGAGCCGCTAGTGCATAATAAATATTGAAAATAACAGAAAATATAGTTTTATTTAAGCCAGATGTATACTTTTTGTACGTAACGGTCGGTCCACTTATTGGTGGTTACAGTCCCCTATTAACAAAAGCAGCGCCACGGGAGTTGCAAGAGTATTGCCGACTGTAAATGGAATTCGCTTTCCGCGTCTGTCTGTATGGCCGCTAACTCCTCCTAGACCACGTAATGGATTTTAATGCGGTTTTAATCGAAAAACCTGATTAAGTTTTTTCCTAGGCGAAGCCGGTAGCGGGTCGCTAGTTATAGAATAAGAAAGACAAGGAGGAGTCTGTGTTATTATTTACACAATAAATGACTATAAAGTCACAACGTTTTATCGTATTAGCTATAAGCTACTTTAGTTTAGTTCTTATACTGAAATCTATAATTACTGTGAATATGGAAAACTTTTACACAGATCACCACCTGCGCTATTAAACTTTAATTGTGTTCAACTGAACCGTGAATCATGAATATCATCGCTGTTTGTGTGTCCAATGAATATTTATACGATTAATTTGGTGTTTGTTTTTTATTAAAGGGATTTTCTTAACAAAGGTTCAATAGGTAGAGAAAAAATCTTTTAGCGTTCTTTTGAAAGGTTGAATTCACTGTCATTTCAAGAGATAAATATAAATAAACCGTTACATATGATACATAAGATAACATTACATAATAATTTATAATATAACAATAGTAGAATTAAAATATTATAAATATACAGGGAATAACAATCGTAAGATTACAGCAGTCGATACGTTAGACCGCCACATGCGCCCTCTCATTACTATAACATTTGTAAAATATAAATAGGCAATTAATGATACATATATTCGGTTAATATAAATTTAAACACTCATATAAATTCACTTTGCTTTGACGGTTAATTTCTTTAATGAACTCACAAAGTAAATTGTGAAGATGAGAAGACGTTCAAGCCGCTTTGTGAGTCTTTCGCGAAAGTAAATATGTATAGAGTGTGTTTAATGTTCTATGGCAGAAGTCGCAAACAATTTTTGTTTCACAGTCTTACAATTTCAAAAGCAAAATACACGTCCTTTCCCAACTTTTCTATGAATGCGAAGCATTTCCACTGGATGCCGTGGAGTGGTCTCTTTTATGATGGCCACATTTAAAGCCGCGTAAGCGTTAGTTCAGCTGTGGTATTTTCTCACGGGGCAAGGATTCGTTTACACCGTTACCGGCCGTATTATCTTACTAATCGTACTATTTTTTATTATTATTAAAGATGAGTTTATTATTATTAAGACCAATAATTATTAAGACAATTAAGGTCAGTATGACTGGTCAGAAAAAACCTGGACCCACCGTAGTGGTCTTATAAAAATTTATAAAAATCTTAGTCATAGTAAAAAACCTGGTCTTCATCAGGTCGTCTGTCCCCCTTGTAGGCATAACATGGACATTAGACATGTTATGACATGTAAGAAGGTAATTTTAATTGATCATTTAAATGCAGAGAAACAAACTCTTTGAAACAGTTTTTGACTCTTCCAAAGAGTTTGTGATTGCAGAAGTTGAACTCCAAAAATTTTACACAAGAAAGTTTAAAGGCAACTTTGTCATTTTATTAACTGTTTAATATAAATTTTATATTATTTTTAAAAAATATGTCTCTTCGGTCTGAAAACGGTGAAGGTGATGACTTAGGTAGTCGCGTTGCTTTCTAGCATTTCAAGTGTAATTGTACGAGCCTGTTTTGAGAGCAGTTGGAGTTATATAAGTAAAGCTGTCTTTTTAAAATATTCTAACTTAAATTATGTGGACTGTTGGATGTAAGTAATGTATGTTATATTAAGATGAAACATTATAGTATATTATGATTTAAAGCGACGTGCGGAGTTCTCCATACGGAGTTGAAATTTTCAGAAATCCTCTCTTAGGGGATGCTTACTTTATAAAAAAATTCCAAATTTCAGCTCTCTAGACGTAGTAGTTTTGGCTGTGCGTTCATATCTGGGACAAACTATTTTATAAGTACCTACTTATAGGTTAAGAAAGTATTTTATTAGGTATTCTATCCTAAAATAAAATATTTTCAATCACTTCATCGCAATTAATTCAGTGGTTAAGTCGTAAGAGTAATAGCGGAAAAAGCGGAACTTTTAACGAGTCTGGGAGGATGTTTGGCCCGTCAGATTTGTCTGGCTCATTGGAAAATATTTTAAAATATTATACTTAATAATATATATAAAATTCAGCCTTCCTAAAATGACGCAAGTTCCCACATTTTTTTACGACTTTTAAAGTGTCTGTCAAAAGTTATGGCCCACAGGAAGTGTCTGGCAACTGTAGGTATATGTTTGTTTATAACAATATGATATATGACAAAGCATTCCTACTTTGACGTAAGTTAGCATGGTTTTTTTCCACCTTTGATACCTGCTATCTATAAAACGGCCCCCGCTTTCAGCTTAGCGAGTCCTAAAAATTTCATCTTTCATAAAATCGCGTAAGTGTGGGGTGACTGGGATCTCACTCTATAAGGAGTTACTTGAAGTTATAAATTGATAAACAGGCAGAGACAGTATGTTACTTAAAGTATGTACGTACAAGTTGTTACTTATAGTATGTATGTATTGTGTTCTGTAACGTGTCGGAATAAAACACATTTGGGAGCGTGCTCTAAAAGCGATGCATCAGACACAATGGTCGTTACACCTAGTGATTATGCAGTGCATGGGCGATACATATCTCGCTATGCCCCACCCGCGCGCTTCTGTGCCGCTACCGTTACCATCAATTTGTATCAACTTACAATGTAACAAAATGATCCATTTAGCTGGAACATTTTTGTAGGTAGTCCTTGAGTGTTTTGTCAATACACAGCCACATTTTACACTGTTTGTACGAAATAAACTGGCCATCTCTGTAACTCTCTCTTCCCGGCCATCTCTGTAACAAGCTAATACGTTAAATAATTTAATGTGAAGAAAGACATTTTATTCACGAGAACACTACGCATAAACACCAACATAAAATGGACAATTGTATTTCACGTGAAAAAAATAATAAAAAATTAACTTTGTTCGTAATTCTAATTATATTTAATGAATATTCACAGATCAAAGTGCTATTATTAAAATAGACTACATATTGTATTCTGGAGGTAGTTTATTAGCTTAAAGAGATAAATATAAAACATTAAAAAAAAATTAAAAATAGTCCAAGTGTATTGTTGAAATACATATATATTTTTATATATTATTGAGGTTGGCAGGTCTATCGACGGGCCACATCATGGCAGGTGGCTACCATCGTCTAATGACGCATGAAACACCATGCAGGTGCGCTGCCAACTCTGCAAGAATTTGTTTACAGCCTGATAAGGCGGAAAAACTTCAGAAGGAAGATTGTTCATAAATAGTAATGGAAATGAACTCATCTGTGGCGCTCAGAACGGTGGTACTAATTATAAAAATATAAGATAAAATCCTAAACTGTCAATAATATTTCCAAAAAATGAAAATTTCAAGTTTTTGGTTGGCAACCAAATAATATAAAACAAATGATACACCCTTCTTTATCTGTTTTTTCACTTTAGTCGTTCTAAATTACGCAACGAACATTGATACGAATTCTATTCTGATTAGTTATATAATATCTTAGATTAGATAAGCTTAGCTCTTGCGTAATACAAATCTTCCAGATATATTCAGCTTAGGACATAATTTAAAGACATATTTTAAGACTTACAAGTTACAAGACATACAGCATTTATAGGAGAAATATTTGCTGTATTATTAACAATGAACTGAACATTTCTTGTTCACATACCTTCCTATTAAACACGGGAAATATAAATAGTGTTTTTATTCCCTTCCTGCAATGAAATTACTCAGTGTGAGTGCAATTTTTGCTTGTGTAATTAAACTGCAGACTTGGCTCACTGAATTGCGTCGTCGGTATCCAGGGAATTCTTGGACTGTTCTATACTATGATTGCGAGATGGAATTATAGGCGCACTAACTATTTGAACGACTGATATTAAAATAAAACGCTTATGTATTCTTAATTACGTGGAATTATATATATTTTTTTTATTTAAATATCGGTGTTAAGGGCCATTTTACATTTCTCTTTTCTATATATTATGGAACGAAAGGGCAGATAGATTGTAGCCTATAAAATTAGGGTTTCATACTCCTTCCAAAGTGTGAGTTCCTCAGTTATAAACTGGGTAGCAGTATAATCTTGCAGCACTAGAAGACAACCGTGAAATGTCCACAATTCCAAATGACTTTTATAGTTCAGTATAGGTAATTGAGGAAAGCCAGAAATTACTTCTTTAGCCAGACTTATGTCCTTCAACGTCGATAGAATGCTTAAAACCCAAATGGCGTTTATGTTTATAGGCCACGGTAATCGCCTCATAGTAAGTATATTAGATAAGATGTGAGCCTGTAGGGGATAATATAATAATAAAGATAATAAAGGTAAGGGATAATATAAGTATGGTGAAGGAATAAGCTCCAGCACCCCTTCCTCATGCGCTGACAGATAATTTCGTTCTTTTCACATTAAGTACTATTCTCCTAACAAGATATGTAGTTACTGCCAGTATATTAGTCCGGAACGCAGTGTGATTTGCCACTTTTTTCTCACAACCTTTATCGATCACTGTGTTAGCAACTGCGCCACTGTGAACACTTTTTAACGAAAAACGACAAAAAAATGGTGAACTTTGAAAAGTTCAATTTTGCAATTAAAAAAATAGTCCAGAAAATATATAGATCGATTCAACACACTGTTCTACAAAATTACTAGCCATCGCACGTGACTTCGTCCGCGTCCTTTTTTCTTAGGCAAAAAAAAAAACATTTATTCAATCTTTATTGTTCATATATTTTTGGCAGGCGTTCAGTTTTTATGTTTATTTTTAGATGATCCCTCGAGAACAGTACTTTTCTTCTGGCCTTTTTTTTTGGTTACAGCGACAACGTGTATGCAAAATTTTATGATGATCGATTGAGTAGTTAAGGCGCGAAAGCGTAACAAGCAAACTCACATTCGTATTTATAATATTATTTAGAATGTACTTTAAAACGATTTTTTGTGTTTTAAATAAATGATTTTCTTATACACGAAGTTGTACCCGAAATGCTTGTAAAAGCCGTTATATTTTAGAGCTTTAGGCCTGCACATAATCGCCATGTTATTCGGGATCGTGACAATTCACCACGCTCTGCTGTTTGACCAAATCTAGGCAAGCCTCGATCACAAGCGGCCATTATTAGTACATACACACTGTGTAAACTGGTACGTACAACATTCCGTATTGTAACAGGGTTGACACAACTCGAGTTAAGTCGGCCTTTGTGCATGTTCCATCCTCCAGATATGCAAAATTATAATCACTTTTGACAGAGTTCGGTGCACTCTCTATGAAAATACTATACAATAAAGTCTTAACACTGTTTGTAAGCAAATTTAATAAAGATTATATAATTTCATATCGAATTAAGACTTCTATTTTAGTAGTAGAAGGGCACACAGCGTTTCGCAGTTATTTGGGCAGCCCTTCTGGTGGCAGTAACCTAGGGGAGGTTACAGAAGAGTACGGTGAAATAACAGCATTATGGTGTATTTCGGTAAGTAAGTAAGGGATGACAAAGCCCATTTTTCTATTCCTTCTCAATCCCTTATCCTTAATCCTACTAGGTATATTCGACAGCGCGCTTGCAGCACCTGTGGCGTTGCTTGTTTATAGGCGACGGTAGCCAACTACCATCAAGTGGACCACTAGCCTGTCTGTAGACCTTAACTTATTTAAAATAAAAAAAAAATAAAAAGTTGTAAATAGTTTTTTATCACCTAAGCCGATATTACGTGTTATTTCTTGCTGAGGCCAATGATTATTGATTTCCTTTCGACGCTATATAGAAAAATAAATGCACATTTCAATTGGTATTAACAATAATTGCTAAGAATGATCCAACTTATGTATTAACTATATATATATAATAAACCTTATGTGAACTGATGGCGAAATCCGCATCAAAATCCGTTGCGTGGTTTAGTAGTTAGTGGATATACAGACAGACAGACGCGGAAAACGACTTAATTGTACAATGCAAAGATGAATGGTTATGTGGTTATATTATATGGTTATATTATGTATTATTATATACGTATTCTATACATTTTTACACATAAATGTTCTTCTAACTTATTCCTTTTACAAGGAATACGTAGGTGATGCACTTCGATAATAAAATTGAATGAAAACAGATTAGAGTATAAGTATATTTTCAATGCAAATGCATGAAAGAAAATTTTATTCGCTCAGTGTACAGAAAATGTAACGAGCCAACAAAGCTGTTAGTGGCGCTTCTCTATTAGGGTACAAGATAAAAACTAAAGCGAACTATTACTTTTCCACCGTTTTCTAATACTCATTTAAAAAAACATGTAAAATGCGGGGTAAAATATAACTAAAATAAGTAAATTTTTGTTTCTATATCAACATACTACAAAAAAAACAATGGCACTCCGAGAGTGCCCACAGAAGTGAAAACTTGAACAATTACGTGTGTATTTTTTGAATCGCCAGGAAAGTATACATACTTATATACAGAGGTAACGGTTACACGGTTACAGGTCGCGAGTTCAATGGTTTTTTCCCACCTAAAAAAATTTTTTTTAAACAGTCAGTGCCATATCTGTTCGCATTGGTACAATTTAATTAATTTTCGCGGGGATGTATTATTATTACGTAACATATTCTAGTTTCAGTGGTATTATGTAGATGGCGCAATATCTGAAAATGGACGGAGGTGTCGGTTACGTTACGGTTACACGGTTACATTACGGTTACAGGTCGCGTGTTCAATGGTTTATACCCATCTCAAAAATGCCCAACGCGCTTAAAGAATTTTTCACTTCAACAAATCGCTGTCCGCCTCTGTCAGGCGCTGAAAAGTAGAGGTAGGACACACTGTGTTTTCTAGACATAAATTGGGCAGGCCATCAAGTGGACCGTCAAGTGGCTAGCAGACCTTTAAAACAAAGAAAGGAGTTTTTAAAAAATCTATTGCCCAAATTTTTACCGTTGCATATTAAGTGTCACTTAAAGTAGTTTTGGGAAAATTTTCCCATTGTTAACTTTGTACTCCATCCGTTCATAGCTTATGACTGCAGGATATTTGCACCACAAGACGGTGGTGGCGTCATAGGAAACGCAGCTATTTCAACTAAGCGTTTTATCGTTGAAGCGCAGCGACAATCTGCTTTGCGAATTTGACACTATTGCTTCAAGAAGCCGCTCGTGATAACTCTAAAAGGAGGTGCTCCATGCTGAGCTTTTTCTTGTCTTGAGCGACTACGTGTAACCATTCTTATACCTTACCTTGCTTGTATATTTTGTGTTTTTGTAAAAAAAGTACTTAAATTATTTTGGCAAAAATAGCGAAATTGTGTCCAATTTAATAAATTGGAAATTATTGTCCAAAATAACTAGACAAAGTCCAAAATGTAGACCAAACTATTTATAATATATATTTTTATAAATTATAGCCTGTGTTTTATTCTATAAACTACTAGTTGGTTGCCGCTACTTCGTCCGCTTTCAAAATTAAAAAATAAATAAGTAATTTTAAGCCTGACATATTTATTGCTATTACACTTTTTCCAGGCGTTAGTTTTCTTAATTTTTAGATGATCCCTCGAGAAAAGTATTTTTTTTTCTGGATGAGAGGTTCCCTGTGTCCTTTTCTGTGTCACTGACAAAATGTATCAAATTTTCATAATGATCGGTTGAGTAGTTAAGCGTGAAAAAGTAACAGATACAGACAGTTACTTTCACATTTATATTAGTATAGGTAGAGATGAAGTCGTGCGCAAAAGTTAGTAGTATATGTTTGCTAGTAACTTAATACACTCTTGTGTAAAATAGCTAAGTTATGAAGTATTTAAATAACAATTCTAACAGCATCCATTACATGTTACTCGACAATATCCATACGTTTTCGTTAGCATCAAATCCTGCATTGTATTCATTCATTGAAATTATCTGTTCAATGGATCAAAATTAGTCTGAGTGAAAGCGACAAATATTGGAATTGGATTTTGGAGATTAATTTGGAATGTTTACCGTTTCGTGCGATTGCAATCGGTCCGCTACGTACAACTGTTTCAAAATTTTGTTTACATATCTATTCCATTGATTCAAACGTTCAATGATATATGGATAGAACACACCTACCTACATACTTGTAATGTGTACATTACGGACCTTTAAAGTTAATTAATTTAATTATGTGGGTCTATTACGACGAATTTAGATTAGACAAACTAAGATGAATAGGATAATTGATGTGGCCTTAATTAAAACTGCAGTTACAATTACACTGGCAACAGAAGTAAATGTTTAATGAAACTCGATTTGTTTGCTGTCCTGGTTTCAGCAGTTGACCTTTGCTATTTTAAAAATGTACACTAATTGCATTTGAAGAAGGTTTTTAGGGCAGTGTTTAAATTCGATGTAACCTAAAACAGCATTTTCGATAAATACACCAATTTACCAAAAAAAAATTTAATTGAGTATATTTTGTTAGTAGGTATAGTTGCAAGAAAGAAGCCTTTAAAAACCCTTATTTTTATTTGTAGTGAAAACTATATAACTTTTAATGAATGAGATTGGTTTGTTTAAGCAGTAAAAATTTTGACACTTTTTCGACTATTATTTTATGAATCATTTACTAACTATAGGAAAAAACTTCAAAAAAATTAATTTTTCATAAAATAGCTGTGATTTATACTAAATAAATTAGATAAATAAGGGACTCTTTTTGAATTTTATATTAACGGGACAATTTATATTAGACATACTGAAAATATCGAAATATTTCCTATGTTTACTCTATGTTTAAGACAACATAACACGGAAGCATAAAACTTTTTAACAGCATACAATACAAACAACAGTTTTCGACAGATATCAGAGATCAATGAGAGGAGGAAATAAATTTACCTGAACGCAGCCAAGATTTTCATTACATTCGGAGTCACTTGACCGAGTTTTGCCACAAAGGAATCTAACTTACTTTTATCTCTTTAGCGAGCATTTATTGCGGCCAGTGAAAAGGTCTACATCAAAGGAAGGTACTATAAAATATCTTGTTGAAAAGCACGATCGTCTTAACATTTCCTTGTTTTATTTGTTCTATGATGAACGAATCAGATTATTCTATGTGATCCAAATCTTTGTTCTTTAACGACCTCTGTAATTGTTGCGGCTGGTATCGCTATAATTTCATTATGATATCAGGCTGATGTCGTTTTAACAACAACTTTGGACAGTGCATTTGCTTTCACTATTTAATGTTTTCTGTGAATGGACTAGTAGCTTATCATTAGTGCTGTTTTGAAACATCATACATTGTTATTTTCACGCTTGTCAAACATATCACTGAGGCCATCAAATAATGCAGTGATCTAGATTAAAATTAAATTGTGTTTATTATGCGTTGCAATACGTGTATATACATTTTTAGCATTTGTTGTACCATCATCATATCTGGCGAGTACGTTCACTGCTGGATATAGGCCTCCTCCTTAACTTTCCAGCTTAGATCCCTTTTTAGGTCGTCTGTCCATCTGTGGATGTATCTTTATGAACGGCAGTGAAGAGTTTAGGAGAGATAACGTGTCCCTGTCTCACGACTCTTCGTAATGAAATTATTGACTGTGTGCTCTGCTCCTGTACTCGAACCGACATGACGGCTTTATTGTATAAGTACTTCAACACTTATACCACTGTTGTAGCATTGTCGCAGAGCCAAGTACTCGCATAGTTGTCATAGTACTGCCCACATTTTGATCCTGTCGCTAAAAGACAAATCTAATTGATAAAAAAAATTATAGAGATAGCCCGAATCTTAGGCTGTCCTACATTTTACTTAAACCGTCATTTCTAGAGAACATAGGTATTCGTAAAAAAATTTATTTACGAAAGTGCTAGTTATTGTCGCCTGACAGGTTGCTTAGTTCACTGTGTTTTGTTAATTTTTTTAGAAATTTTTTTTAGGTATTGTTTGAATGTTTCAAACATTATGATTTCTCACTCCTCCTTTATACATCCAATCTGAGTATTCCCCTTTTTAACAATTGAAAAGACTGTAAAAAAGACAGTAATCTGCTTCAATAAATCTATTTCAAAGTCGGTTATTAAAATGTCAACTTAATTTTATAAGTTAATTTTTCAAAACCCTTCAAAATAGGGGAGGATTAGTCACCCCAATAATCCTTCGCTTACTGTGGACATTTGTATTCCAAACTGAACAAATGAGGCCGGAATTAGTAAGAACTCCATTGCTAATGTGTAATCGAGTCATCTTCACTTGGTCCGCACCATAATCCTTTTAACACTGACATACCAAAATAAATGTGCAGTGTAAAAGAACTTTATGACAAGGCAGTAAAGTTTACATTTAGGTGTAACATATCCAGTGAAGATTTACGAGATTTTGCTACTAGAAGAGCCGCAGATGTGCATCGAAGTGTCTGTCTTGATTACACGTTCGGAATACGAATTTAATTTGTGTGCAGGGACGGTATCTTGTTTCGGTTACAGTATCAGCTGCGTTCCTTGTCACAGATAATGGGTTTAAGAACGTTGCTTGAATATTTAACAGACCTATACATTTCGGCTAATACGTACAGTTCTTGCAGCAGTACACATCAGGTACCCATAGGGTATAAGTTTCTACTCGAAATACGTATAGGAATAAACCATAATCTTGATTCCAACTCGGCGTGGCAATGGCAGGGAGATTCCGACGTAGGTATCTTCTATCTCGAAATACCTTTGTGCTAAATTATTATAGTTTTTCCTGTGGTGTTTCCTGTGATGAATGTAGGGCATTTGGATCATGAATGATAGGCACATAGTGAAAACGTTCTAGCGTTTTCACAAGATCAATAATCTTATTTAAAGGGCTATATAAATATATACATTCTAAATAAATGTTTTCTATTGAGATAATATTTATAACGAGAAAAATTGCACGAGAAGAGAAGAAACAGCGATATAGCTTCTAGAATTTTGGATCTAAAGTAGCAGTGCAGTGAAGAAAGGATCTCGAGTGGAGGCTAAGAACATAGAAACATGGCTTCCAATGACGTAGATCGAAGACATAATAAAAGCTGGTAAATAAGGCAGTGTAGCGCTTTCGAAAATTGCATTGAAATACGAACCATAATATTTTTATTCGTTGTAATTTTCACTAAAATTCATACAGTACTTATTTTATTTAAAAAAAAAAGGATAACGAAACCTTAAAATTCTTGATAATTTAAATAAAATTGCAATAATAAATTTTATCCAAATTTACAACACTGATTGTATGTAATATTATAGATGCGGACAGTTTCGGCGACTTGATTGCAAAATATTGTTTTTTTTTTACTTACGTACTTAAAACTATTAGGTTTTATTATTTGCTTTATTGTATTTTATATACGATCCATCTTATCATGGGGGCAAAATTGAGGGGCGAAGAGGAGTCGGCAGAAAGGAGAAGGCAGAAAACATCTGGTCTTGGTTAAGAAAACATCAGTCAGTCAGTGACGCGTGATAGGAAGCCTTTTCGAGGGTGATCGCCAACGTCGGGGAAACCTGATAAGGTACTTAGAGAAGAAGAAGTTTTATTATAAATATAAACCTCCCCTGGAAAAATATCTAACCGATGGTGACCACCGCATCAAAACACGTTGCGTGGTTTAGAAGTTAGCGGATATACAGACAGAGAAACGTGAAAAGCGACTTCAATTTATACTATGTGAGGATTTCTACTCTGCTTCCATAACAACACTGTTCGAATAACTACATTCTAGCTATACCATTGATAATAACAATTAAAATTAATAATAAATGATTTCATTTTTAACAATAATCATCCAACAATCGTCGGCTATTGCCACCCGCAGCGTCCCACTAAATCTCGTTCGGTTAACTTTGTTGTGTTGTACAAAGCACGCTCGATACGAAATTAGACTTCTCGTTTCACAGGCCATAAATTTAATAGACCCCGACTGGGCTTACAAGTCGACGATTTAGGAAAAGCCGAATGACATAACTAAAGTCACGTCACATTTACAAAACGAATGACAAAATATTTTTATTTGAAACTTTGTTATTTGACAAGCGACAAAAAATGCGACGGCGGTTTTTTTTTTAAATTAGTAAATGATAGTAAAATTTAAAAGTAGTCATTTAGTAAAGTAAAAATGACAATTTTTTTTTAATGATGATGACTTCCAGACTCAAGAACAACAAGGTTTTCGGAAAGGCTATAGTACCATTTACCATAGATCACATCCATACGCTACGGCAAGTTATATAGAAAACCTAGGAGTATAACCTTCACTATGCTTGGCGTTTGTAGTCTACGAGAAGTCTATCCGACATTCATCATCCTTCCTCTATCGCGTCTATCTGTCTGTTTCTACACTAACTTCTTCTAAACTACCTAAAGGATTTTGATACCGTTTTTCCTAATGGAAATACCGATAAAGAGGTATGTTTGTGTATATAATTTGCTAAAAAAAATTGCATATGTGCGAAGCCTGGGGTAGGTCGCTAGTCAAATAAGTTCAAGGTTATTGCAACATGAATAAATGAGTCACACTGTTCGTAGAATGAACTTGTGTATCGTGTGTGATTCATAAGACTGAGGTTCACTAGAAAGTTGTTTGTCGTGTTTTATGAATTGCCCTATAATAAAGCTCTCTAAACGTGGAATTATGGGAAAGTATGCGATAGTTTATATATTCCTTGTCATGCTCACTTATTTTCTTAAATTTCATTGAAACCTTTCCCAAACTGTAAAACAGTCAAATATTTTCAAAAATCCTACCGTGGAATGACGCGGAATCTTACCAATGGATACATAACTCAAGGTTGCAATAATAATAGGAAATAGAAGATCAATTGAAGCGAGGAAGAGGCTCAGGTTTTTCAAAATATTGTCGAGGAACTTCTTCACAATATGACACAACTTCACACTTTACAAAAACCTGAGCAAGACGGGTAATTTTAAAATATCGAAATACATAGATATATGTAGTTTGATATTTTAAAATTTGTGATTATTGGAGTTCAAACATCTGTGATTATTAAGCTTTATTTTTAAGGACTATACTGATCTCTTACATTGTGTCTTGAACAAAATGTTGAAAACAGAAATGAATAAAATGTTGAAATGTTAAAAATAAAACAAGTAATAAAATAACTAAATATCTCAAAGTAATAATCATTAATGAATATATCGTGTCATTTTTCAATATTATAGGCTGCTTCAATTTTATCGTGAAATGTTACCCAAAGGTCTGTTATATCAAATTTTTTTTGGCGTAGGCTGAAAGTAATTTTTATTATGACGGGGCTCGTTTTTTTGTATCTTCATCGAATTGAGGATAAAAGTTAGAACGATAAGGTCCTTTGCCTATAGATCAGAGAGGTCGAGCATTCCCCAGAGGACAGACCAAAATGACTTATGTATTTGGGCCCGCGGTTCCAAAACGAAAACTAACCATCCATTTCTTGAATTTATCATCACTTAATCTTGTTACTTCTTGATTTATACATAGTATAAAACCAAATATATATTCTTTTTAAATTTGACGAAGAAGTAAGAAGTAATCGGGTGATAAAGGCTCTAACGATCATGCAGGAATCAAAAAAGCTTACATAACATTAAGGTACGTTAAGGGACAAGCTAAGCATGGACTCATACCTTAATTACCTGTAAATACATAATAAGCACATGTTGGTCTAATGTAATAGTGATTTGTGACGCCAGATAGGCTACATAAGTTTAAGAACCGGTATGTCGTACCTTTTAAATAAAATAAAAAATAAAAAAAAAGTTTGCATTATTCAGGTATGGTATGAGAAAATTAGGTTTCTATTGTAGCATTAACAAACTCTCCACTATGTAACATAAATATAATAGCACCCAAGTAAGCCAAGTTGTTATAAAATTTTTAAAACAAGCCCCTTATAAAATCTCAAATTAAGACCAAGTAAGTTGTAGTTTAATTAAGAATATTTCCACTGCATTTCTCAGCTTAATTACCTCCTTTTCTTGGCTTTGCATTTAAATGTACTTAAAGGGGAATTAAATTTCTTCCCAGCACGCTACGTGAATTTTAGAAATGGTGGTAAGTGCCATAATAAAAATACTTGAGGGAGGTGGCCCGTGGGTCAGAAGTAATGAAAAACTTCGAGGAAAATTTCCTGGTATAAAAAGGAATATTTGACACTTATACGAAAACTCTTAAACTGCTGTATAGAAAGAGGAACATTCGTATAATTTCTTGTTCTCTAAGTTGAACATTGAAGATGAGATAAAGCCTATTTTCCTATCCCTTACTTTGATCCTACTACAGTAAGATCAAAGTATAGGGAAAAAGGCTGACTACAGTCAGCAATGCACTTGGCTTATGTTATAGGTGACGGTAGCCACTTACAATTACGTGGACAGTCCGACTGTCTGCCTACATTGAAAAAAATATGTGTATTATTGCATTACATTCATATAACTGTTGATGTTTCGACGCTTGTATGTAGAGCAGTGATGTCCAAGGTAATGAGATTTATAGATGTGGAGATTTATATTCTGATTAAAGCACATATATTTTCAATCCAATTTTTTATTTACAACTTGACAATTACAACTACTGATTTTTCTATATACATCAAAACGTACTTTTTTCTTATAGTATGGAATACAAGAGGTTGTATATGAGCTTAATCTCCAAGAATAACATCTAATAATCATCTAATATTTAACAATCGAGCAATATTTTTTATTAGGATTAAACAATAATACAAATCGCAACAAGTGTTAATATCAATAACACTAGGTCGAGGTTGAATTGGTGAACTGAATAAGTAATTTTTTAGTAGATATAAGGTAAACATCAGATTCTATGGAAAGGAACTGGAGATGATGGGATCAGAGCGGATTTGAACGGGTCGTCCGATAGTAATATCGGCAATGGGCACGGTGGCCATGCGTTTATTTAGAAATATAAACTCATTAATTTCAAATCTTTTTATTTGATTTCACTAATAACGTAATCGACCTTGTTTGTGTTAGTAGCCAATACACATGTGACATTTCTTTCACGGTTTATTTAGAATCCACAATTCTTAATAGCTTAATTTATTAAATTAAAATTCTAAATATAGGTACAGCAAGTCACTAGCCCCTTAGATTTAAATATTATATTTTATGTACGTATAATTATGACAGTCAGATAATCAGCATGTGTAATCTAATCATTGTAGTAATCAAATTAAAAAAAAACAAGAAGAATATTCATGGGTAAGAGAAATGTTCAAATAAGCTAGTATATTTGTATACATGCACTGGTATGTAAATATATAAATACACAGTCGTACACATACCTATACCCTTGCATAAAAATTACCAGTATATGTCTATGTCTTTTGCCAATCATTCCATAATTAGCCTTGAAGTAAAACTTGAAAAGGTGGAATGACGAGCAGAATAGTTTTCTTAGTATTTATTTATTTATCTTCCAACAGTTGATATACAATAGCCTTAAGTTTACGTTGACTACACTAAGCTATGCTTGTTTTGTGGGAGTCAACTACGAGTACATAAACACTTACAATAGAAGTACAACATAGAGTATAGTAGGTTTAATGTGAGAAACGAATGTTTATTTTCTTACATTTTTTCTACTTGAGTCGCGTGGAAAGCTTCTAGAAGCTTATCTACTATTTTGACATAAGAAAAGGCTTTAAATTATTTAATGTGTTTCATTTGCAGTTAAGAGCACAAATTTGCATTTTATACAACTTAGTATTTCTGTAGACAACGAAATGATGGCCACCCTACCGGCGGCACCCCGCAGGCGTCTTTATAAAGGACCAACGCGTTACAGGAATTTTTCCCAGATCCGACCGTTCTGTCGGCAACAAAACATTTTACTCCGCTCTGTTTACATTTTGTCTGCCGTTGCTCTGATTGAAAATCCGCTATTATTTACTTTATCAAAGCTCTAAAACGATCTTCCTAATTTTTGTAATTTCACAAAGAAAGCCGTATGAACCAAATATGCAGAATAAACCTTTCATTAAGTAAGCTATTAAAATATTATATTTTTATCTAATTGAATCAGATAAATGGCTTCTAGATCAACTAGATCTTCTAACTTAAATTAAAACCGAATACCTATAAATGCTCGTCTCTAGCTATTCAGAATGAACGAGTCAAGAAATGGAAATGAAATTATTGTTCAATTATTGTTTCACTGCATATATATAAATTAATATATAATAATATATTTAAAATTATATTTGCTGTTAGTATTATTATTCACGTATCAGACTACTAGATGCTGCGGCAAAGGTCAAGCTTAAGTACTATGTTATGTCTAAGTAACAGTATTTCAAATTTCACATCAATCGAACCTGTGGAAGTTAGTGAAATCCCTTCGTCATCTAGAAAATGGGCTGATGGTCTTCAAACGCCTGGGCAGATCTTCATAAACTATAGCTAAGAACCATCTTGATCACGTCAGCTTTCAAACAAATAAACCGGATCAAAATCTAAATAAAATCACAATCAGTCCGTCGGGTTTGGGAGCTACGATTCTACAGACAGATACACACACACGCACGCACGCACGCACGCACGCACGCACGCACGCACGCACGCACGCACGCACGCACGCACGCACGCACGCACGCACGCACGCACGCACGCACGCACGCACGCACGCACACACACACACACACACACACGTCAAACTTATAACACCCCGTTTTTGCTTCGGGCGTCGAATGTTAAAAATACGTATTCGTCGACTGATTTTATAATAGAATTTAAATTGCCCGATGTATTTAGGTCTGATAGAGAAGTAGATTATTATGTAAACCTACTTAAAATACCCGAATATGTTAACAGTTGCACTGACCTTAATAAAAATATATATTGGACGGAAATAAGAGGACTTTACATAGGATTAGTATTTCGGTCCAAAATTTATTTTTATTGGGGTCAGCGCAGCGGCTTGGTGACCGACTGGCGAACAATAGGTCCAAGATGGATTCCGTAGTCGTCAGGGGAATTTTGTGTGAATTCGGCACTTTGTACGGGGCTCTAACCCCAAGTTAGAGCAAGCATTTGCTTTGTTTGCACTGAATAAAGTTCTCTGAATAGGGCGGGGTGTGACGTTTTATAATAAATAAATATATGTGAATATAAATCCATTATTTGCTGTATTTATAACCTTTTTATCGGCAGAAAAAATTTTTTAACACCACTTCAATTATAATAGTGATATGGGTCATTTTACTTTTAAGGCCCGTCAAAAAATTTTGCTTGTCCCAAAGTAGTAAAAACGATAATTAAATACGGAACCAAACAATCGTCTTTAATTATATACAATGTTACGTGTTAAATTATGCTACAACTGAGCAACGTAATCGGCTAAAAGGGAAAAAAATAATAAATTAATTAAAATGGGCTCCAGCTAACTAAGAATAAAAAACGGAAGTTAGCAAATAAAAATATATTGAGAAAACTTAAAACAGGGTAGGTCCTATGCCCTACGAATTATTCAAAAATAGTTTATATATATATAATACATGAATAAATAAATATAATTTATGTCAAAGTATTTCCTATTATAATAACATTTGTCTATAGATTTAATTATTAACATAAATTCTTATGTTAATAATGTTCTTATGTTATTAATTTTTTTAAATAAATTTCTTGGTAATTCTCTAATGGCAACTTCTCTGCATAGAGTATAGAAGGTAAACATATATACACTGATTTTTATTTATACAGACTAGCTGTGCCCGCGACTTCATACGCGTGGTTTTCGTAATAATGTGTAACTTTTTTTGAAATGTTTGGAATGAAACAAACAATCCAATCGGTTAAATGAAAACCGTATTTAAACCGGTTAAGCTGTTTTTTGAGATTAGCCTGCACAGACAAACAACGATTTTTATTAATTATACGAGTATTTATGTTAATAGATATGTAAAAATTCTGTAATTTATGTTATTAAATTAATGTACTTTTTTCTGCAAATTATATTTCACAAACCTTCCTCGTTTATCGCTCTTTCGTTTAAAGTACGTTGGTGGTTTAAGCCAACAGCGACATTATTTTGCTTAGACTAGCTGCTGTTAGTTATCCTACTCGATAACAGATGGCGCTGAGAGGCTTATTTGCTTAACGAATCTCTTATAACCCTGTTGTGAGCAATTCCTTGTTTGCATACAATTTTACTATATTTTAAACAAAAATACTAATTTAATAACATTCACAATAGAATTTGCCTTTATGAATATTTATAAATGAATGATTTGATTAACTTCCTTTATACAGTAATAAAATATATAAACATAAATTAATTTTCTGAAAGAAATAATTATATAACCAACGGCTGTCAACATAGCAAATGAGAAACCCCATTCATACCAGCAGTACAGTGTCTTTTTTGTATTTGAAGGGCGTCAGACAGGACGACGGTTCACTTGGCGGTCTTTGGCTACCGTCGCCTATAACACAAGCAACGCCACAGTTTCTGAAATTGCGCTGCCGACCATAGTAAGATTAAGGATTGGTAGGATAAGGAGTAGAAACAAGTCTTTGATTTCACGTTTTGATTAGAGTCTGTAGCAATCTTTGAAGATATCTGTTTTATCTTTAAAGATAAGTTCTATAAGTCCACAGTTGGCTCGCGTCGTGAAGGACCGCCCACCTCAGCCAGGAGAGGTTCGTGCTGAGTAGTAGGAAGTAATAAAAGTAAAACAGAGATAAAAAAAAAGATAAGAAAAGTATTGAAATCGATACAAACTTTAGTAATACCGAAAACTGTCCATACATATTACGGAATTAGATTTTGGTACTAGTACGTTTGACCGCGTCGATTAATTCTATTTTCATTCATATTTTATTACTTCATCGCTACCTGGCATAGGCTTCACCGGTAAATCAAACAGATCGCTATCCGATTACTAAAACAGTCACGGGTCGATCGACAAAAAGTGCCGACAAAGCGACGACAACCGAGCGACAAGCGACTCTGATGCAGTGGCGGCGATCTTTTTTATTGACACCTTTTACACACACGTGAAACCAGAATAACCAACAGTTGACCTATGAACTAAAAATTTATATATGTAATACAAGTACAGTAGACTCGATTATCCGGCCCTCGGTTATACGGATTCGCCAACCGCGACCAATTATGTATATTAAATACCTACAAGTCGAATTTATGCAAGTATGAACGCGTCGGAACTGGCATTACCCCGGCCGCGCCCCGTGGGATCTTAGTAATCTTAATAATTACTTAATAAACATTGATTTTCGTTGATATGTATTTGTTGTTTTTAATAAACACATTATGTACGACATATACACCCGCTTTTCTTCATACATTCGATTATCCGGATTTTCGATTTTCGACAACAATTAGCCCGGTTAATAGGGTTTCTACTGTAAGTATATTAAAATAAGATAATGTCAGGCCACACTACTTTTCGAAGTCATTTGGGTAGTCCGTCTTGTGGTAGTAACCACACAGTGAAATAACAGTATGTATGCTGTTGTGTTTCGAAGAGTGAGTGAATCACTATGGTCAGCAGTGCAGTTGCAGCACCTGTGGCGTTGCTTGTGTTATAGGCGACGGTAGCCACTTATGGTAAGTGGCTACCGTCGCCAAGTGATCATCAACCGTCAGCCAACTGCATCGATCATCATAAAATTTTGCATACACATTGCCAAGGATACAGAAAATCACATAACTCTCACAAAGAAGTACTGTTACCGAGGAATCGTATAAAAATAAATCGCCTGTTATTGCCTTATTTCTCAAATATTTCGTCAGCCGTTGTCTTTCTATTTTTTAACGCGGACGAAGTCGCGGGCGCCAGCTAGTCTACTTGATTATACTTTTGCAGAAATTAGATTATGAATTCCAAATTTTTGAATTACTGTTTATTGTTTGTCTTTACTTGTCAAACAAGTCGACAGTGTGTGTCAGTATGCAAGGGCGCCTGTTCTGTAAGAACCACCTGCTTAGAATTCAGATAATGCATTTATGAAGTAGACAACCGGTTAGAAAAACTTGACATTTCATCGGTTACCTAAACCACTAGTATTTTGGTGAGAGCGTAACCCTTTTTTAACTTTTTTCTTTTGACCTGATAACAAATAAAGTGTTGTGTACATTTTTTGTATATTTGCGAAATACGATTTCTCAAGAGAAAACATTCTTATACGCCGCCGACCTTGATAGGAAGTTATAAGGATATATAGGGAAGGATATAACAGGTAGTAATAGGCTCTGTCATCCCCAATATAACTTATTCATTGAAACAAAACCGCACCGAACTGAAACACACGAACTGTTATATGATAAAAAATGTGGAGGGGATAGAGGAATAGGCTCTGGCATCCCTTTAACACACAGCACACAGAAGCACATGTGCTGTTTATTCATGCTGGTCTTCTGCAAGGTTGTATTAAGCCGCTTGACAAGTTGCCCAGTTTATGACTGCGGATTGCAATTGGGCAATGCTACTACTAAAATACCAACCGTTTAGACTTATTTTAGATAGCATGTTGTATTGTAATGTAATAATGTAATGTTGTATTCAATACACGATAAATTTCATCTAATAATATAATGAAAAGAATTCTTGACGACTCGACAGATTTGGTAGTACATAATTTTTTTAGGAATCTCACAGTCTATACCTGAAAAAATATATGAGTAATACTCGTATAACGCCTTACATCCTTATCACTGTGAATTTATATTTTATTATATTTTAGACCATCCCTCGGGAACCAAATCTTTTCAATGTAAAGAGTATACTATATATTAATCCAGATAATAAACTATCTCTGTGTCCAATTTCATTTATATCTGTGGAGCCGTTCTTGCATGAAAGTCACAAACAGCCAGCATCCATCAATCCTTACAAACTTTCACATTTATAATATTAGTAGGATGTGATGCTGATGATATCACAAAATTCAGCCACCTTTGGAGCTTAAAGACCTGTTACAATTGATGTTAAAACCTGTGATATTAAAACTCATATAAACTTTTATATTGTGTAGCTCGCCATTATATATTTATTACATGAGTTAAATCTCGCCATACCTCCAACACTAATTCCAACACGACCCGAACACAATGTGGGTATATAAAGTGATAAAAAGGGCATTTTGTTGTATAACCGGAACTCAAACCCTTTTCACAGACCGATACGCGACAACCAAATGAAGCGTATCAATCTATAACTTAAGACAGTTGATTTATATGGACGCCGAAACAAAGGGGGAGAAAGGTGTGTCAATACAAATGGGCACAAAAAATTGTAATGAAGATAAAATAGTCACGGTATACGAAATGAACGGGGCAGGTGGGGGCGCGATGATATTGATACAGTTCACGGCACTCTTGGGGAATCGTGTGACGATAAACATACATAAGCAGGCAACGCACAAATATCAGTTAACGGAAATATGCCAATTTCTTCCCGTCTAGGGAATTTTGCTAAGGAGTTAACGTATACTTGACTCCAGTCATTATCAGCCACGTTTAGTATGTAATAATTATTTTAAAATTGTAATAAGTATTAGAAGTTTTCACTTCTATCGTGTGTGAAGCATACATCCGTTTTTTTAAAGCATTCACTAAGCTATTGGTCCTGAATGCAAAATAGTGTAAGATGTAAGACAGGCTGATGGTACACTTTATGTGTGCTTTGCAAGTGAGCTGCAAACTCCGATAGAATAAAATTTAAGGCATAATATTCGGATAGGGGAATGGGTTTTGGTATTCATTATGGTATTGTGCCGAAACACAAAGGCACACGTTCTGTTATTTCATGTTATCATCTGTAAGGACATAACTGATATGTAGGTTTTCTATGATGTGATTTATAAAACCAAATCTCATTTTCCTTAAATGTGTCTAGTTCCTTAGTCTAGCCCATGTGTTAACACTAAAGCGAAAGACACTTTCTACATAATTTATCGCTCATATTATGTTGAATTATGTTGGTTTGATATACAGTCTAAAATGTTTAGTCAGAAATATAAACAGATCGTGCTTTTAATATAAATACAACAAACCTCTTATTCCTCAGTTTTCTTAAAAATAGATTACTCAGGGTTTTTCGTTTACTGTAGTTCACTTGCAAGTACTTCTCAGTTTGTTAGATTTAAATTTTTCAAGAAGCCAAAAGAATAAAGTGGGGACTTCATTTTACAAATCGACCGATACATATTCTATGGTCACCGCGTTGCGAGCACCTGTCTGCGGGCGAGGCGGCGACAAAACGTTGCCGGCTTTATTTAAAAAAAAACCTTATCTCTGTAAAGGTGGCTGCGGAACAATACAAATAATCTTATCTTTTTAGCAAGATAATGTGAGGTATTTTCTGTGCTTAATGTTAATTGGGGGCCAAATATTGTCCTTTTTTCGGTATCCAAAAGATTTTCCGATATGATTGTCACTTGGATTTTTTTGGTCTCTTTTTTACATTCTGGTTTAGACTTTTGCTAACCGCTCTATTATAAAATAAGTAAACGATTATACTGTAGCAATTCCGTTACAGAAAGGCCTTTCTTAAGGTTTGTAGCAAAGGTTCTTAAGATGGTTGGTGACTACTGAGTACCGTTAATCTAAACCTTAATCCGTCGGCAGTACACTTGCAGCACAGGTGGCGTTGCTTGTGTTATAGGCGACAGTTGCCTCCTACTATCAAGAGGAACGTCAGCCTGTCTGTCGACCGTAATGTACAAAAAACAGTATTTTAATTACCTCACTTTTAATATTAAAAATGTCCACAACATTGAAACTCAACTAAAGATATCACAATATCACGTACGATTCCTTAAAAGTCGAACATGCATCATACTTATCTAAAGAAATACGTGAAATTGCGAGTAAAAGACGACATTAAGGCAAGAAAGGTGCGATAAAATCTGCTAGTGGCGAAGCGTGGCCGTGATTTAAGGCGGCGTCATCCCGCTAAGAAACCATAAAGATTATCTCACTTTTGCTAATGGATACTAATTAATTATTTCTAATTAGGTTACGAATTTTAAGGCTTCATTCAAGTCTAATGCCTATGAATGGTCAGGGTCATTTTTTAATTATTTGTTTATTGAAACTAATAAATAAAAGGTAACAACGGAACATTATTCTTATTAATCAACGAAAAAACTTCGTTGTTATAATCTATTGCTTATATATTTCTCTGCGGTTTCGTCAGTTTGAATTTATTTTTCTTACACAAACTTTCTACTTTGGAATTTTGGAAAACTCCTAATCTCGTTAGCTCTGACTGACTATCAATGCACAGTCAAAACCACTAAGTCTAGAAAGCTGAAATTTGGAACATAGGTTTATTTTATAATGTAAGTATCAGCTAAAAGGATTAAATTTTATCTCCACGCGAAGTCGGGGGCGGGTAGTTAATATTCTAAAAATTATTCACATTAGTGTATTTTCATTAATTTTGATACGGTTTCCATTAACGGATATAGCTATAAACGAGGGAGGTTCGTGTTAACAATATTATGTAATTTGAAAAAAAAAAGAGAAAAAAAAGAAAAAAGTTTTCAAAATGAAAATATAAATTTATTAAATCTAATTCTACTATTATTTCTCCAATGTCTGTAGAATTTGACTGCAACACCAAACAATCTTTCCCTTAAATATTTTTCAATATAACATTATGTGTATTTTATCTATAAATAAAATTGTTTAAAGGCCAGATCACATTAAGAGCCGTTTTTATAACTTCCAAAACATTGTCCATAAAACTTCTCTGGTGTTAAGTAAATGATTAACGGCTACGGGGGAATGAATTTTTAATGGCCCACTTTTATGATTAACCCTCTAATTTGATTATGAATATATTTTTGTTAGGATCCTCCTTTATTTATGGTCAAACGTTAAAATGTAATAAAGCAAAGAACCAGTCGTAATGAGAAAAAAAAAGAGTTTCCAATTCAGGTAATAAAAATGCTTTTTAATGATTTTTTTTTAAAAGTGTTATAGTTTGATTTAAGTGAATATAAATGTGACGACAGAAGATATTAGAAAATTCTTTCAGTACGTAATTTTCTATGTTCATGTACAATGTGTCAAATGAACTTATACTTTTTACAAAACAGAAAAATATTAGAAAATTAAATATTAACCAATTTTAGCAGCCACAAAAAAGTCATAATATAGCATCGCGGGCTGGAATGTTTAGTGAGTATTTAAATACTCAAAATTCAAGCTAAGAACTTTCAAAAATTGCTTTAATAATTAAACTTTTATTTGATGTAATGAGAAAATGAATTTATATTTACTGTAATAATACGAAATTTACCTAGTAATGAACACTTATATTTTGGCTATGGCGCCGTAGTTAGACCGCGTAGTTCGATCAATCGGACTATGTGAACTTTATTTTCTTATAATTTGACAAGCCCCTTGGACGATTCGTTACGGCGCTCCATCTCATGGATCCCGGGTTCGAATCCCGGCGGGGTCAACTTTGGAAATAACTTTTCAAAGTTGGATTTGGAAAGTAGTGGCAGGACACTGCGTTTCGCAGTCATTTCGGCAGCCTGTCTTGCGGCAGTAACTACCTGCAATATTCAGGACAAAAAATTATGAATACAATTAATTGTCATATATTTTTTATGTAGGATGGTTTTTATTCTGAGACAGTACGAAGTTTGCCGGTTCAGCCAGTTATAATAGATGAAAAACATGATAGCTGTTTACAAAAATATTTTTCTATTGGCAGGTACAACACCATGATTTATTAGATTAGCTCGCACTAAGTTTGTTGTCGCAATATGGCTTCACGGTTTATAACCTTCAAGAGAAAATTAGTACGTCATTTCCTTTCATTCAATTAGAGTATACAAACTACTCATTCCGTACAAAGTATTTATTTCTAACCGTTATTAAAGCGAAGTTTTACGCGCTAATTTTGTGCAGAAATGCACAGTTGACATAGTCGCGTGAGGGTACCACTGTAATTATGCCTTGGCTGTTGCAATTAGAGGGATTCCTAGTCGTCAGTCGGTGGGAGAGATATTTGAACCTACCCAGTCTTTATGTGTGGCTAGTAGTACGTTCACACGAGAAACATGTTATATTTTTATTTTCGCAACATTTTAAGGGTAACTGGCATTTACTTACCGCGCCGCTTAATGAGAGTTTTAATTGCACTTCCATCGCTTTTCACATGATATGCAGTTCTATCATTACTAGATTGTTTGAAACAAGTAACACTTTTTTTGTGTTCGGTTGTTCGAACATTTTCCATGTTTGGTTGTCGTTTTTACATATTACTTCTTTAATTAAACTGTGTTATTTTCCTGAAAATTTTAAATTTAATGTATGTGAAATTTAGAATATTGATCTTTTTATTAAGAAGATAAAAGAGGATAATTTAAGACATTAAAATTCTAATCTAAATCTAATAATAATAATATAACAATTATCTTTTTAGCAAAAATCTTACTTTTGTGAGTTTTAGTGCAATTGATCCTTTTCTAAAACTAGATAAAATCGTACGTAAGAAGGGGAGGGATATGTGCTCTTACATGGGGTTACGGGGGGGGATATCAGGAACTATACTATAGCTTATGATTTCAAACGTAAATTCTGAGGCTTAGCGGCGATTAAAATAATTTCAGAATGCTGCGTCTCTGTTTGTGGAACAAAAACCTGTGTAAATAATATTTTCGTAACGCGAAGGCGGAAGTTATTAAGTGTAATGGCTCATTTACTTTTCCCGTTTTCGTTTCATTTGAAATTAATACGTTAATGTATGCATTACTCTTTTTCCTTTAATATTTTGTCCTTTATTTGCGTACAACATAACAGAGTTTTACATATTTTAATAACTTTTAAACAAAAAAAAAAACAAAGACTTTTACAAAGCATTTTTCAATTCTCTTTTTGTCGTCAGAAAGGCTGACGGTCTACTTGATGGTAGGTGGCTACCGTCGACTATATAGCGATCAACGACACAGATGCTGTTCCAAGAAAAAGTAGGCGCGCCAAGTTGCATCCAAAGCTTCCCGTCCTCAGGGTTGGCTATTTAAGTTTAGTTATTTATCATGATGAACTCGTATATACAAAACGGTGGTAAAAAATCTTAGGCACTATGTGGAAAAATTCATCACAGCAGCCATCATTGCATAGCCGGCAGAACACGTTTTGTACTACATATTTAAGTAATATTATTGCTTTGATGATTTGCAAATATCGAGTACCTATGTGGATTTTTCTTAAAGCAATAAGATAAGAACAAAGTTTTGATAGCGTCGGCGTGTCTATAGAATAATTCGCATATTTTTTCTCGTACCAGTTTTTATGTGGGGACAGGTTGAGGCCATATTTTGTTGGAAGTTTAATTCCGGTGTCCGCGTCCCGCCCACCTGCCTCGGCACCGTAATATTAAGAGAGTAAATCATCCGACCGTCTGACCTTAAGAAAAATTGTTCGTGCTGTTCCTATAGTCTACTACTCTTTATGTTGCTAACTCACTATGCGACCCAATACATTTGGGTTACAAATGTGGAAAGAATTTTGGAGAAGATCGATCTAAATTAACAAACTGATAATAATAAGGCATTATTTTAAATAGCTGGTGCAAGCGACTTCGTCCGCGTTAAAAAATGAGAAAATATATGTACGAGTACCTAATACTAGTAATCCGCTTTCATTTTGGCACGGGTGCTATTTTTTCTGCAATTTATATATATATCTTCCTCATTTAACACTATTTGCATTAGTAAAAATCGCATGAAAGTCCATTCAGTAGTTTTTGAGATCATTGCAGACATACATATAAACAGACACGGCGGGGACTTTGTTTATTAAATTTTGTTTGTTGTTTGTTAAGTATAAACTGCGATATTACATTTAATAAAAACCAAAGCATTTATTTGGACATTACAAATGGTGAAAACCGCGTCAAAATCCGTTTAGGAGTTATCAGCCGTACAGACTATCCTTCTATGCAAGGATAAGTACAGAATATAGTCTCACTATTGAACTTAGACCACAGTGTTGAGTATGTGTTGGGATAATTTCATATGCTCGCTACAATATTTCAAAGTGTAAAAAGAAAAGTGAGAATTATTTTTAACTCCATTGAAATTCAATCCAGTGAATTTATTCAAACCCCATTTGAATTTCCATCCGTATATAACTGCAGAATACGAAGCATACCTACTGTCAAAACTCTATTTAAATATACATTTCAAGTAGTTGGTCAATATCCGCTAAGTTTCCTAGTATGAGCTAAGCTGTTAAGTTTATCTGCTGCGAACCTTCATTAAATACAGTCATTAAAACTTCATCAACTTATAGTTCTTTTGTTTTATGTTCGGACTATCTCGTTATTAAGTAATATTTGCTAATATTTTCCTTCAAGCTGTTAACATATAATTATACTATATTTATTCGAGGCTTTGTCTGCATACAATGTTAAAAAGTAGACTATGTCCACCTTGAAGTAGAAATTCTTTCTCGGGAAACTCAAGTGTTACGTTTTCATTGTATTAATTCATAAAAATTAAGTATTTGACAGTTTACAAAGTCTAACTTTACAAAGTCAATATAGAGCTCAAAAATCTATACCTACATACATAGGGAATTTGAAAAATTTCAACCAAAAATTTTATAATAATCCACACAAGCTCACAAAGGCAATATTGCCTGTCACAAGTGGCGGTGAATCTAATCCATTAGAGGAAAAATACAGCCGTGAACAGACAGTGCAATACATTGGAGCCTTAAAGCGGCCCTGACCCAAACAACTCTTACAAAGTGATTCGGAATTAGTGAAAACCCCCTAGCACGAGCGCCAAAGGGCAAAAAGTTAATACAAAGACGACTGCTAGATACAAAAGGCGATATAATAGCACATCAGTCGACTCGCAAATCCTTATCTTCCCTTCTTATTTATTATAGAGCATCAAGAAATGACGTTTTGTGTGGGGTAGGCCATACGGCTTTATGTGGACTTTTGTAAGGGTTTTATGACGACTTTGAGTGCATCTTATACGAATGTAATAGCGTTGACGATAAGAGTAAAATTTTAAATCTCTTTTGTTCCTACTTCTACTATGAAATTATTATAAATTACTAATTATTTATAAAAAAAAATATGTCAGGAAATTTAACACACAGCAGGCGGAAAATAGCTGAAAGTACTTCAAGCAGAAAAGTAGAATCTGTTTTGATCCAAATCTTATCTTGATAATCTGACTATCAATGAAACAATTATATTGAATTTTTAACTTTTCTAAGACGTCAGATTAGTCTATTGTTGAACAAAAAAAAAACGCAAATTATAATAAACAACATTAAATGCTTTATTTCCTATACATAACTGTTTCTTAATTTCATTGGCTTGTCACGACGAGGAATCCTGATTCTATTTGTTTTATTAGTGATCCAGACATATCCTTTCCGAGAAGTCATATGAACGTCCACTAGTATGAGTTATATGTCGGATAAATATTTTAATGCGTTCGCAGTTCGTGATGTATGGGTCTGAACAAATACAGTGGGTGTATTCGTGTTGCTAAAGGACAAAAGATTTTACTAAATTATTTAATTTATTAATTAATAATTTAAAAACTAATAATGTGTAGTAAGAATCTTTTTTAGTATTTGTAATACATATCAGGGACAAATGAGCAAAAAAATGATGAACTTTACTTTATCTACTTGCTGCTTAAATAAGAAATGTATTTTTTTAAGTTGCAGCCTTTTGCCCGTGATTCGTTTTCTTATGCGTTGAAACATTTATTTAAACTTTTTTGCTTATATAGGTATATATAATATATTTTTGTCAAGCCTTGGATACATATTTTATTTAAGTATTTTAGATGACAGATTTTATTATTATCCTTCGGAAATAGTACATACTTTTTTCTGAATGAATATATATAAATTAGAAAACAAGGCTCAGTAAAAAGCATATCGTGTGAATGTATAAAGTCCATCGTTTGCCAGCATTAATCATGCGTAATGAGTACTAAATATACCACTGTATCGAGATTTATGCCTCGTGATTTATTTGGTACACAATGGTGATATTAGTATCGCTAACTATTAAGGGATTTGCAATAAAACTAATCGTGCTAACAGGTGAATTTATAGGACTAGTTGAAGTTCACGATTTGTAAGTCACTATTAAGTTTAGACGCTAAGTACCATTATGGTTATTTGTAGGAGTTAACATTTTTATTTATTTGTTTTTAAACAAACGATTACAATACAATGAAATTGTGAGTAATGTCTTAGACTTTGAAGGCTTCAGTCTCCTACTAAAAGCTGTATACGACGTCCGATTTCAGAGTAAATATTTCGCTTGACATCTGAACGCCAGGCACAGCGTCAGCGGTCAGTCATTACTCATTACATACTGGGAATTAAGTATTGTGATGTGCTTTCAGTATAATAACGGGTGATTCATTTGGAGGTACTTTTTCAAAACAAAAAAATATATTAATAAAAACAAATTTATCGGGTAATTTTTATTATTATACAAAAGAACTATTCTTTACATTTATTATTTAAAGATTATTTCTTTCAAATGTTGGCCGTTACTCCGGTTAACATAGTCCATTCTGCAGTTCCAATTTTCGATGACGCGTCTAAGCATTTCGATTGGTATTTGGCGAATAACGCGAGTAATGTTGGCTTCCAGTTGCTCAATCGTACCTGGCTTATCAATATAGACTTTGGACTTTACATAGCCCCAAAGGAAAAAGTCTAAGGGTGTGATATCACAGGATCTAGGCGGCCAACTCACCGGTCCGAAGCGCGAAATTAACTGTTCACCAAATTGTTCACGCAATAAAGCCATGGTTTCACGTGCTGTGTGGCAAGTGGCGCCGTCTTGTTGGTACCAAATGTCCTGAAGATCACGGGCTTCAATTTCAGGAAACAAATAGTCTGTTATCATGGCACGATAACGGTCACCATTGACAGTTACGTTCTGGCCGGCCTCGTTTTTGAAGAAATATGGACCGATGATTCCACCGGCCCATAAACCACACCAAACCGTTGTTTTGTCTGGATGTAATGGCAGCGCTTGAATCTCTTCAGGTTGCTCTTCGGACCAAATACGGCAATTTTGTTTGTTGACATATCCGTTAAGCCAGAAATGTGCCTCATCACTAAACAAAATTTTTGACGAAAACAGTGGATTTTCTTTAAGCTTTTCAAGAGCCCAAAGACTGAATTGGTGACGATTTGGTAGGTCAGTCGGCTTCAATTCTTGCACTAGTTGAATTTTGTAAGCTTTGAAACCAAGATCCTTACGTAAAATACGCCAAGTCGTTGCATATGACAAGCCAAGTTGTTGCGAACGGCGCCGGATCGATTCTTTGCGGTCAACGCGTACACTCTCAGCTACCGCCGCAATATTTTCTTCGCTACGTGCTGGATGTGGTCTTTTTGGTCGTGTATTATCTATTAAAGTAAATTGGCTCTCAAATTTTTGGATGGTATGGCGAATCGTGCGTTCGGTAGGCCGATTATGTGGACCATAAGTTTCTCTAAGTGCACGAAACACATTCCTCGCTGAACGCTGATTTTCGTAATACAGCTGTATTATTTGTAGACGCTGTGCGGGGCTAAGTCTTTCCATGATGAAATGTCAAACTATACAGAACAAAAATACCATAAAAGGTTATCACGACTCACGCTTCATCTGTCAAAAAATCCATAGACAAAAAAGTACCTCTAAATGAATCACCCGTTACAAGTATGTCATTATAGTAATTATATTTAGTTAATAAAGTTAGGCAGCGATTAGTACCTACCTAATTTCTTATCGACATCTGCTGTCTTTGACTTTGGGTTTTTAATTTTATCGATATTTATAAATATTATTTTCAATTTTTCTTTTTCCAATTTTCTCCAATTCTCCAATAAGCATTTGCGTGTTACGCCAAACTATTTACCGTTCGGTTCAATGTACTATTAGCAGGGAAAATAGAAAACTAATGGGCCGCTATGTAACGACTAGCGCATGTGCCTTTGCACAACGTATTGAACCAGAGATATAAATTTGTTACAGTGTGACCGCTGACGCTACATTTACGCCCTCACTTATTATGAAAGTATAAATTCACAATTTTATTCGAACCGTAGACATAACAAATACGGAACCCATAATTAGGGGCAGCCTAATTATGGGGTGGTGGTAATAACTGGTGGCAGTAATCACTTCTTTACAGAATAAAATTTACAGAATAACAGAATAAAAAACAGCATATGTGCTGTTATGTTTCAGTTAGAGAGTGAGGGATGCCATAGATCCCTATATTTAATCCTACTTAGGTGAGCAGCGCACCTGTGATTTTGTTCCTGTTAATAGGCAACGGTAGCCACCTACCATCAAGTGGAGCCTATCTGATGAAGAGAAACAAAAAAACAAAACACGAAGAAAAAATTAAAATACGATAGAATATGCAACAAAATAATATAAATCAATACTATTTCATATCATCTAATATTAATTTTATCAGATAGGTATTACTTATTAGGAACATTTTTAAAAACGTGAAAACGATGGGCATGATGGAAATGATGACTATTCTAGATGTTAGGTAATTTTAGTCTGTGTTATAGCAGTTTGCAAGTTTGCAGCAATCACTTACATCGCTTTAAATGATTGCAAGCGGCACCGTGCCTCTGATGGCGATGGCGGTACATTTATTGTTTTGTAAATATTATTCATGTCACTATTCTACTTGTACGTTAGATTCGTCAGATGGCAATGGGCGCACTATAGTGCGCCTATTGCACTCTTATGACTGCTGAATGCCTTTCCTTTATTAAGTAATTAGTAACTAATGTTCTCTACACATCTAAGCCGCCGATCCAACTACACGACAGCTTTGTAAGGTTCAATCCAAAGTTAGCCCTTTTTTTGGAAAAATCTGCGAACCAGATCCCCACCGATCATGGGGAGATCGATGCAGTATGTGTGACTTCTAAATACTAAAAAGCCCCGGCGTATCCTAGCGCCATCTATGCGCGGAAGGTCAGAGATTGAGACACGCAATCCAATGCAAAGTTAGCCCTGCCAGGAATTAAGAGTGCGACCCCTGATTTAGAGTCTCATCTTATTAAGATTTTAAGTTTTACGTATGAGTATTTTGATTCTATTGTCTCAACACTAATCAGAAACAACCGAATCCGAAAGGTAAAATTAGCTCATCTATAAATCGGCAGAAGGCCACACGCGATGTAATTAAGCCTTCATTGTTTTCGATCGACATTTGGTTGATTCCGTATCTGCCGATTCTGATTGCGCTCTAGCGATGTAATTGGTGCATTTCCCATACACCGGGCCACAGATAGATCTCGATACAAATCAAATAACGGTATCGGAATCAACATTAATTGTTCGTACCGACTGTAACGTCCGCCGTATCCCCGAAAACTACACTACACGCCATCTACATAAAGCATTTAATACAATGTCTATGAAGAAGAGATTGTATCTACTTCGCTGTTATTGATACGCCGACCTCATCAACGCCTTTAATTCATGTTTAAATGAGATAAATAATAACATCAACTTCGTTTGAATACGTTAAGTTTGTCAGTTGTCAGACAAATAGTGAATTTAAACCTATTGGTCGAGTGGCTAAAGTGATAGCTTTATGGTCAGATTCAGGTGTCCTATCGATTCCGAGTGGGCCAACTTTTCATAATTGACTGACTCTGGTCTGGACGTGGAAAGTAGTGGCAAGGCACACTAGTCATTTGCGGAGCTCGTCTGGCGACTGTAATCACCCTTACAGAAGATCACCGTGAATAACAGCATGTGTTCTCTTGTATTTCGGTGAGTAATCCTAGAGCCAATTTCTATATCCCTTCCTAATCAGTTATCCTTCATCTTACTAAGGTGTCGGCATCACAATTACAGCACCCGCGGCGTTGCTGTTATGGCGACGGTAGTCATCTACCATCAATTGGAACGTCAGCTTATCTGACGACCTTTACATTTAAAAACATTTAAAAAATCTATGAAATATCCATACCACTTTTGTTACGTTTCGTAACATATTACTAACATGCATAATGTAGGTATGCTATTTAGTAATAACAAAATATCGATAAAAAAAACAGAAAATGTGAAGCACTTAATGCTAATGTTAACACTTAGTGCTAAGTATTAATGTTAAGTCTGAATTATTGTTTAGATGACGTGAAAGTTTGCGGTAGAAAGTAAAAAAAAATAATAAGAATTTATAAGAGCGTAAAAGAGTGAAGTTTTCCCGATAAATCTTTCATAACATGCATCTTATATTACTTGCATTTTTCAAACTTTTGACACTTTAGCTGCGAAACTTCAATACGTCAATAATTATTTCAGTAAAATACTTTAGAACAAAATCACTAATATGGTTGGCAGATATTTTTTTAGCAAATACAAAAATATTCATAAATTAAAACCTCGAGAACTAATCAAAAGACTTTTCTTATTTTCTTTTTGGATTATTTTTTTCTCTTTTTTTTTATTTATTTTTTTATTCAAGTGTGTTAACTATTTGGAAGTTAGTACATATTTAGTTTTTAGTAATATTAAATTGAAATAGTGATGACATGTTGCGCAGAAATGTGGTAACTTAACTATGGTCCTTCTAAAGAAAGCTCAAAGTCGTTTAACGAGCTATGGAAAGTGCTTATGCTCGGGGTTACCTACACTGCTAGATCGAATCTGGAATGAGGAAATCCGTAGAGGAACGAATGTTACCGACATAACCCGGCGGATTAGTACCTAAGTTAAAGTGGCAGTGGGGAGGACACATAGTACGGAGAGCCGACGGTTACTAGGACCGGAAGGTTTTCGAGTGAAGGCCACTGAACGGCAAGCGCAGCGTAGCACGTCCACACACAAGTTGGACAGACGCAGACGAACCTGATAAGATAAGGGCCGCGGGTTGAAGGTGTATCCAGGCTGCTTGAGCCGTCCTTTTGAAACATTATGAGGTCTATGTCCAGCAAATGAACGTCTAGTAGACGAATATTAAATTTTAAGTTAATACTTCACTAATAAAATTTAATAAATCTTCAAACATTTTTAAAATTCCTACGTTATGAAGGACCTACTTAGTTGCTAGTTTAACTTATTTAACTTGAGTTAATGAGTTTGGTTAAAGATTACTTAATTGTAAACCGATCCGTGGTGTAAATAGCTACCTATTGTCTTCTACATAGATAAGAAAAACGTTTGAGTAAGTTGTCCTTGGCATTCATTATCTTTGAACGCTTACTAATTGTCTGTTACATGCAAGGATATCGTATAAGTGTATATTATATTATATCTATATTTATCATAATCGTTAAGTTCATGGTCAAATAGCAACAGGTGATTAAAATTTAGGTGTCTGCTTTTTGTGGCGAAGTACGTATTTAATATGAATGAGACAAGTAGATACAAGATAAAAATTCCACTTATATTTCGTTCACTTGAATTATACCGTTACCTTAAATTATAATAAAAAAAATGTGTCAAGACTGCGGTATCTATCTACGGGCGTATCATATAAGTATGATTCCGTTAAGATATTAACTTAAAATAAAATTTCTTATTTAGTTATTCTATAAATATCATACATAAGAAAGTAAAAAAATATATGTGAATAAACTAGGTTTGTGTGCACATGTTTATTTTTTGTATGTGTTTACATAGTAAATATATAGCTAAAGGTAAAAATTTAATAAACGAATTACCTATTATAGCTGGATCGGATTATTAACAATGCATTACAATCAACGAGTGAAAAGTTATATAATCAATAGCGTGTGTGCGTCGACCTCTGATTATATTTTGGTTTCGTGGCGTATGGACGTAACGGGAGCACGCTGCTTACACTAAACTCGGAAAGGTCAGGTTCATTTGCTTAGGCCACATCTTCAATGGAGATCTTATAAGGTTTTTGTTGTAATTTTTGTGGTTTTTTATACTTTTATCACAATTTTATATCTTTACTTTACTAATGTTATAAATGCGAAAGTAAGTTTGATTGTTTATTTGTAACGCCGTCACGCCTTAACTACTCAGCCACTCATCAAATTTTGCTTACACATTATCAGGGGTACAGAAAAGAAACACTTACGTTACCTTTCATTCAGAAATGAACATCCAGAACTGTTCCCGAGGGACTAGGAAGAAAGTCGCCCAGCGACAGATAGTTTAGATTTGTTCAGCTTTTTTAATCAATATATTATTTACAAAGATTTATTGTAAATAATATATTGATTAAAAAAGCTGAACACAGCATTATGCGTTTTCAGTCCTATTTACTTTTAATTAATTGCTTATATAATACAATTGAAAACTATTATAACTATATGTCAATAGTGATGAATGAAGTAATAGTCACACTACTTCATAGTACCCCTTGTGCATTTGTGAAGTTTAAAAAAAAAAAATAGTAATTTTTGTAATGTGACTCATTCCCGTGGCAAGGAAACACGCGAGCTGTCAAGTTCCACTTATCGCGATTTGCAATAGCTATAAATTGTTTGGGATGCCAACCGCCACTCTAAATAGAAAAACATTTGAAAATGAAATGCACGAGTAAAAAAATAATAATAGCTGGTATACAAAACGAAGTTTCGAACGTCACAATTTTTTTTTTCATGTTATTGCAGAGCTTTTTGCAGGCGTTACATATTTTTCAAACAATTTATTTTGATTGAGCAAGCGTGAAAAAATGTACTAAAATAATGTTATAATGAAATTTTTAACTCTCGTGTCAATGTAAACGTTTCCCTTCTTAGACAGTGCGTTCAATCAATGCCAAGCATAGTTAGTTTTTAATGCAGCCCTGATGACCTTCTTATAAAAAGATCATCCGTCAAATATTATTAGCCTTTAATGTCATTTTGTATTGAATAAAATTAAGTCTTTACATCGAGGTTATACATTGTATATGGAATCAAAACTATCATCAATATAAACAATATTAATATAATCATCAATTTAACTATCAATAAGTATAATAACAAAGTGTAATCAATATAATATAAAAAAAAAACAGTTTTTATTTATGAATCTGCAAATAGCAAGATGATAGGTACTTAATAAAAGTAGGCATAAGAGGTTCTTTTCGAGCATAAAATTTATATATAATAATAACATATAAATATGCAGACTATTTTGTCTATAAAAATTAAGGAACATATCAAACGCCTTTTAAAGTCGTATGAAAATTCTAACTAGAAATATTAAGTTAAAATTAAAGAATATTCTTGTAATGTTTATTGATAGACGGTAGGTAGATGCTGTTTGTTTGATGATTCAAGTTTTCGCGTGAAGAGCCCTAAGGGGAGTGAAACTCTTAATTGTCCCCCTGCCGTGTTATAGAAACAAAGACCCTAAAGGAGCCCGTTTTTTACATTACATTTCTCCTTCTTTTGGGCCAAGTTTGAAATAATTAGCGATTCAAATAATATCGACAGATCTCCAAGCGGTTGTAGCTAACATAATTTAATATGTGTTAACTGGCAAATATTATAAATACTAGACTAGTTGAACCCGGCCACGCTTCACTGTGGCTCAATCAGCAACGTTCCATGGATGCCATAACAACGGTCAACGTATGAAAATTATGTTTTTTTTTTGTAAAAAAATTGGTATCCGTTGGAATTTTTGGAAAAAAAGTAAATAAGATCATTCTTTCTGCAATTTTCAAGTCAATCTGTCTGCTAGTTTTCGAGTTTTTAAGTAATCACAGCAAGAGTGATTACATAGTTTATTTCTGTAGTACCCTATATGAACTGAACTGGTAGACGAATACTATTCTGGTTGCTATAGGTATTTCACTCAGTTTGTCCTTCTTATTGTTGATCCACCTCCAAATAAAATTCTTTAAGGCAGTACTATCCCGTTCGCAAACCTCCTATATACCGTTCCGGGACATATGTAGCTGTTCACATGACTGAACGTCCAAATGGTTCGAATGTGTATTGTTTCTATGATAATATTACTGAAACTGTACTGATACAGAATATTTAATACGCTAAAATCTTTTTACTTGCAGTCATTTCATATGTGGATACCCCTTGTTAATAGCTGTTTGTGGAATTACTTTTTTTTAATTTCCCGTCTGCACTAGCTCACCTATTTGCTGAAATTCCCCCTAAAAGGGCTTAGTCCACCCCAGGTTATGAATAGTCTTGATGATCTTTCAGAAATTAAGTACCCCGGGGCTTTGCTTTATTTTAAATTTTGTTCTGATTAATATCTTAAGGATTTTGGTTTAACATATTAAGTAGTAATAGTAAAATATAATGGTATTATTTATGATTTCTTAATTACATTATAATAAAAATATATGATGAAGTAAGCAATAGTTAGCGATATTATTGTACAATTCCAAATTGCAAACATTGGAATGCATACTCTAATATCTGTAATAATGATTTCATAAATACATTTTAAAATTTTAAATTTATTTTAGATATTATTTAATATACATACCTACCTATTATTTTTCAACTAACAAGTAGCCAAAAATAATTTAGCCTAACTTCCCTGCCTAAAACATTATACTTACTTTAATTTGGTCATTGTCTACGAAGCATCTTTTTCATACTAATTTTTCAAATTGTTAAATAATTAATTATAATGAAACTTATTAGCTACATAGCAATTGTACGAATGAGACAGTATGTACATATAAAGTTACACAAGAAAAGAAGAGTTCTTGTAAGCGTTCAACTAATTACAGAGAATGAAACAAAAGAATTACGTACGTTGTTCTAATGTTTTTTTCTAGCTCTTCCTAGCTGTATGTACGCAATATAAGTACCTTCTACATATATACTTACGCAACGTATTTTTATATAGTGAGTTTCTTGATTACATTTTTTCCTCACTTAGGTTCAATTAGCTTTATCTATGATCGGATTAGGCGAAATAAACCGAACATTTGGACTCTCAAATCACATCAACGAATCAAGAAAAAAATGTGACGAGTCATAGCAAAGCGTTTAATGATGAGCCAAAAAAAAGCAGCGGTTTGTTTTTGAAATGTTACAATGATAGATTGACTTCTTCGAGAAAGAAGTATTAAAAATATTTGTTAGGATACTATTAAGTACTTGAATTATACTTATATTACTTACTTGAAAATTAATTACTTCAAAATACACTTTTGTATTTTCAAAATACAAAAGTGTATTTTGAATTTATTAAGTGTTGCAAAATAAATTAGTTTTATCGATATTATTTTATTTTACAACCTTTTTTTTGTATACGAACAGTCTTTGAGTTACCCGCCCAATTCATGTCCCTTCCTCTTTTCCAGATCTCAGATAACAGAGACAATATCGCTTGTATCCATCCATTAAAGTGTTTCCCTCTCCCACATATCTCCCCTCGCAACAAACCTCAGATCGTTCGTTAGTATTTTACGCATGAAAATACTACCAGACATCACGCAAATTGCACAGACACGTGCCGTTCTGCCCTACAATAGCTGCAACATGTCTGCAATGTCACAAGTTTACCAAATAGACCCTAAAAGATTTATATGCATTTATACTTTCACCCTTAGGAATAAATTTGCTATTGATTGTCAGTTAGTAACGCCTCACTTACCGACTATGTTGTTTAGGAGGCTCGCGTAAAATATGATAATGTATGTGAGAGATTTTATCGCTCCAAAAGTGTCATAAGTGTATACTATAACATTGGTTTGCAAAATAAATTTAAATGTATGTCCTTTTAATAAGTAAAAACTTATTTTTTTTTAATTTTATTAATATGCTCTTATACTTGTAGAAATGCTTTTTCTCAAGAAAGAATAAATGTCAAATACTATTAGAAATTAAAACTAAGAGCTTAGTATTAAGTCCATTCTTGTAGATGTAAGAATTAGTAGATAAAAATCATTAAATTGTAGTTGTCTTGTATGAAGTAGGTGAGATGTTTGGACCTTTGTGTCCTTAAAAGGTAGTATTTAAAAGCGCTCACGAACATTTGTAGCAATATTTTTAAATAAATTATCAACAATAATATCAAAAATATCAACGATACCAAACTTAATTTTCGGAGTTGGCTTCTTGGACTTCAATATAAAGAAATAGAATTTGTAATGTGATGTGAAAGGCAACCAACATTGACTTTTAAAAAAAAATATTTATGTAAGTATTTTTTATGTTTAAAACTCGTGTAAAATATTATTCGAGTCTGTAATATGCATTTTACCTATGCATTTTTATACCTTTAAATACATTAGAGTTTATTTGTAACACATAATTGAGATAACATATATAATTTTTGCAGTTGGGATTTCTTACATTTCTTATACCGATGTATGGTATTTTTTTTAAGGTTTGCTTCCAAGACTGACTATCGAAAAATCAAATCTATCGACGCGTCAAGTCTATGTGAATATAATAGCAAATCCATCAAGTTATTACTTTTAAAATTATTCTACAATATTTATTACTTGAACACTCGCGATCTTTATCAATAATTTTCGCAGGTGTACCTTCTGATAAGAGAACGGTCTTAAAGCATCTGCGTAGACCGGTTCTTTTTTGTTATAACATTTCTGAAGAGACACAGCCTTATAATGGAAGCAAATTGTTTGCTGGATTCCGCTGTGTCAGCACAGGTAATTATGACTGGTATCGTTTGCGGCAGATTACATCGAAAGTTAATCATCTATTTGTCAAAATAACATAGATTGTTGCCATTGATACGTCTCCCAACTCTGGCGAGTGCCTACTAGGTTGACTTCATAAATGTAATGCTGGCATAAAAACATTAATTTTCTCAATCATAAAAAAAATTGCAAGATCACAACTGTTTTATTAAAATATTAAAATTAAAACTTCAGAATATTTATTTAAATACATATATAATAAAAACTTAACGTTAACATGTGGGTATATTTTTATAGACAGGCAGACGATCCACTTGATGGTATGTGGCTACCGTCGCCTACGACAGAAGCAACGCCACAGGTGCAGCAGCAAGTGCGTATGTCGATTTCAGTACGATTAATGATAATGATATATTAGGGGTTAAAGTATGAAATTGCCGATTTGTACTGAAAAATAAAAATTCGTTTTTTTTTTTAATTTAACATATTTATTTAATCAAAATAATTACCATTATTATCTATACATTGCTGCCATCTAATAAGAAGCTCATTTATGCCTTTGCGATAGAACTCTGGTGATCTAGATTCGACAAACTGTGTGAAAGCATTTTGCACTGCCTCCTGAGAAGAAAACTTTTTATCACGCAGAAAATTGTCCAAATCACGAAAAAAATGGTAGTCCGTTGGAGCAAGGTCTGGCGAATACGGAGGGTGACGAATGGTTTCTAATTGCAGTTCCTGTAGAGTCTGCAGATCAGTCAAATCATGAGGCACCCATTTTTCATATATTTTTATTTTATTGATTTGACGCAAATGAGTCAATATTGTTGGTAAGGTAACGTTAAACCATGCCGCTAATTCCTGGGTAGTTTGGCTCGGATCGGCTTCCACCATCTCTTTCAAATCATTGTTATTCACCTGTGTGGGCGGTCTTCCACGTGGTTCGTTCTTCAAATCGAAGTTTCCATCACGAAAGCGTTTAAACCAAAATCGCACAGTGCGTTCATTAACAGTCCCCTCTCCAAACGCAACATTAATATTGCGAGCTGTTTCTGCCGCGTTAGTTCCGCGTCGGAACTCGTATTCAAAAATCACACGAATTTTCGAAGTATCCATCTTTATTGTCTAAGCTGAATAAAAAAAACAACTGAAAGTTGATAATCGAATGTTGCACATTTTTTAAAAGAAGAACTACATAGGTACCGTATGAAAAAAGTTTCACTCAAAAATCTCAAACCATGAAGGTTCTATGTCAATTCGAAGTACCTATTACAATAAAACGGCAATTTCATACTTTAACCCCTATTACTTAGCTATATTTTTGTATTTCTTCTTTTATCTACCGAAAAGACCTGACTATAAAAGCTAGTTCGCATGTTGAGAATACGGAAAATGCAGTTTTCGCCATCAGTTAGATAATTTTTCTCGGAATTATATAAAAATCTAATTAAGTTTTTAATTTTTATGTAATATAAGTAGAAAAAACAATGTTTTTCTCAACCAAATCTCGGAAACTGTCCGCGTCTACATGTTTCTCGACTAACTACTTCTAAAACACCCAACGGATTCCGATACGGTTTTCACTAATTGAAAGAGGGCTAAGCGAGGAATTTTTATGTATATAAAAAATTGCACGCAAAGCCGGGAGCGGGTCGCTAGCTTGTTGTAAAACACTTGAAAGTATAAAACGGTTATAAAGTACGCTTGAGAGAGATAAATAAAGTTTCCCCCTTATCTATTTAAAAATATCATTGATGTTCTGGCCATATGTTATAAAAATTCACAACAGTGTTGACGTTTTTATATTGTCTTACGGCGTGTGAAGATTCGAAATTATTGTTTTTTTCCTTTATTATCATACCAACGGAGTGTTTAGGCTTCGTTGACAGCTTAATGAGTTAATAACAGTTAACAGTGGCTTATACGAGATAGTGCACAGATTGTTTTGTTTTTGAAAATAAATTATTTTTATTATTACTTTTCTCTTTACAATTTATTGTGATGGTAACATTATTATTAACGAAATTTACCTTAATAGTTACCGACATGACGCTTGTGTTGTAAGCCATAATTTTAACGGAATAGCACGTTTTAGGTATCTACACGTATGTGTATATAAAATATGTTTCAAAAGAAAATGAACACTAAACACTTTACTAGCTATCATTACATTTGGTAGTAAGCCAGTAAGTAATGTTTCAATAATTATTTTTTATATAGCATTTTTACATTTATTAATAGTCACAAGTAGAAATTTAAGACAAAATTAGTAAATAAAAAAAAAACTTGTAATGTCATTATTATCAGCCAGCGTGAGTTATTTAATTAAGATGGAACAATATTTAGAATGCAAATTTATGAATTATTTAGATAAATAGATATTATAACATATTTTAAGTGATCGGTTTTTATAATATACTAGTGGCACGCCCCCGGCTTTGCACAGAGCTGAGTCAGGAAACGATATTATAAGTATATACGATATCAATACTAATAATAAATCTGTAAAGTCATGGAGTAAGTTACTTTGTTTTCAGAGATATCGTGTTTATAGGCTCTATACATGATACTGAAACTAAATCGACGATTTTTAGAATTTTTTCTGTATGTATGTATGTATGTTCCTCCATAACTCTGAAACAAATTAACTGACTTTCATGAAACTTGATAGATAAACACTTGGACGTACGGGACACAGAATAGGCTACTTAATATTTTTCAACGCGGACGAAGTCGTGGGCACCAGCTAGTATTAGATAAATATTACGTCCATCACGCTAACCTACTGCAGATTAACTGGTTCTTATGTGACTTTCAAAACTCTAGATTTTTCACACATGGAGGTTCCATAATTTAAACTTAACAAATGAAATGGATAACACTTAGGTTTAGAATTTAGTACTACATAAATATGTATAAAGTTTTGTGTATAATTTATGTATTGTACATAAATTATGTATGAATTTGTATAGGTTATGTTAACTGAAATAAAACCACATTTAAAAAAAACAATCTTTATTTGTATTAAATATTAAAAGCCAAGATTCTTTATTATCATAATTATGTATCACAAAACCAAGTAGTTATTCTAATTTGATATGCTGTTTCTATCAGCTTAATCTAAAGCTAGATCTTCAACAGGTAATGCCTTAAAGAAAGCCTTAATGTTGTCCACGACCCTAGCGACAATGGCTTTAATTACTGATGGACCAATTTCATAGATAACGTCATTTCCATTGTTAGTAATGAGCTCACGAGCAGCTGCACCTGTAATAAAAATATTTTGAAATCGTCTTTCATTTGGCTTATAGTAGAATTAAGCTATAATATAAATATAATTTTAAAGCTGCGTTCACAATGTATGTATAACATGCGACGCCGGAGTGGGTCGCTAGTAAGAAATAAAGAAATTTAATTTGGCCGGTGATTGTACGTTTTCGTCCTGTATAAACGCGGTCTATTTAAAAATAATTTAATAAATTTTTTTTTCTAATGTTGACAATTTGATTTAAAAAAAATTTTATTTCACACAAGCAAGTTTTAAATATAAACAGTAGAAAAAATAATAATAAGATTGCAAGTTACAGATACAGTTAAGAGATAAGTTATAATACAAGTTAATAGATTTTACAAGTTAGAGGGTTCCTTCAAACATGACCTTGTACTTATCTATTTTTTTTCTACTTTTCTAGTAAACATGTTTAGATTCCTCAGGTACCTCTCTAATGGCATAATAAAACCTGTCCCATTTTTTATTAGAAGTATTTTGATGAGATATTTCGTTTGTTACTTAATTTTTGTACCGTATGATATTCCAGTTACGTACTGCACGCATCCTGATTGAGACACCGTTTTAGCGTTCATTATGCGTTAACCGTTTAATTATTATGTTACTTAACTTTCCTTTCAATGGTTGAATGATTTAATGGATATTCTGTATAAGTACCTATTGTTTCAATATAATTAAGGACAGTGTAGTTTTCTATTAAATAAATAAATATAGAATCTATATGTTTTTCTTATAGGAACTTACCTAATTTACAAATAATTATTTTTAAGCTTAAAGTATATAACTTCTATCATTGGCCTTTGGGTGTTTTTTTTTAAAACAGTTAGAATTTGTTACCAACTCCAAACTTTGATGTACCTAACATTATTATTAACATTTTTATTTAATAACATATTACATTGAACATTTTAGGAATTACTTAAAATTCACTATTAATATAAAATAAAATTCTATCTAATAGAAACTAAAAAAGATTATTTATTTTATCTAAAATAACATATTTTTAAATTTATTTATTAAATCGTACATCTTAATATGCATCTTAGTCGAAGGTATGCGACTGCCCAACAGTCAATGCAATGACTTCGGAACTTGCAGACGCGTTGCTTGTATTGATAGGCGACAGTAGCCACCTATCAAACGAAATTCTATCACCTATTCTATCACCTTACTATCAAACGAAGCATCAGCTTATCTGACGACTTATACATAAAAAGATAAAGTGAAATCTAATTCATTGAAATTGGATACTTAAGTCACCTTAGGAGCATAGCTTAGGTTAATGATGCTGTTCTACTGACCTAAAATTTCATTTCCATTGAACAGGTTCTTGAAATCGACATCCGACTTGTCCTTTAAATCGAAGGTGTGTCTCCAACTCTTCACAATCCAATGTATTTTACCGTCTTCAAGTTGTTTATCCTCTAAGTCTCCTTCAATGGCAATTATGATCTTCCCTGAAACAAAAGATGTCCGAAACTTCGAAATTCACTTAACAGGCAAATTATCTAATTCAGTATTGTGATTTATATTGTAAGAATTATATTTTACATTGAGTTACTAATCCAAATAAGTTACTAGTTAGTCCTAAGTTACTAATAGGTAAATGAGTTACTAACTTTAGAAGAGTTGCACTACACTACAGTACAAGCATGGAACTAGATGGTGCTGTGTGGAATATGTGAAGATATTTATATTTATTTATTTACAAATATTGTGGAAATTCTGTAGTTTTATTGTTTGTTTGATAAGGTTTCAATAATTTCATATTAACTCTTACTTACTGAGAGTCACGTGAATCGGTCCTTTGCCTTCTATAGGTAAGATTAATACATTTCCTTTTAGTTCGTATTGTCCATCTAAATTAATGATATCACATTGAAGCTTTCCTGCAATTTTTGACTTTGCGACATCACGTCTTAAATAAAGAAAAATATAACTTAAAAAAAATCAATAATTAAGAAATAAATTGAGTACCTACTGCTTAAAATTGTAATGCTAACGATGTTTATGTTGTAGACATTTATGTTAATTTGAACCGATCTTATGTTTACAAGTGTTTGTAAAAAAAAGCCGGAAATGTAACTTACAATGTCAAATTACTCATGGAGTCTGTATTATTATTTTAAAATTATTGTTAATTCATTATTGCTACAAAGACCTTGAACAATGTAAAATCAACAAAAGAATATTCTTCCTTGGAAGCAACCTTTGGAACCGACAGTAGTTGTAATTTAAATGCAGTGCCACTACTGCTAAATTCTGAAAAACTAAATTCTGCTAAATAAATTTTCTAAATTCTATGGGATAAATTACTTCTGTGGGAAGTGTATGTATGTGATATAAATTCATTATGGCAATCCACAGCGGATCGGGAGCACTTCATATATATTTTCGAAGATTGACACTAACATATTATAAGATTTATTCTAACAGTAAGTGAAAACCTATTTCACTATGTTTTTCTTTGTTATAAAGCACAGATGAATTTTGAAGCAAGAATTTTGGATAAGAATTTCAAGAAAAACAAGTGAACGTTCTTTGTAGAATTTTGGTTTAAGAATAATAATTTCACTTGCTCTTATGTCCAAACTTTATTTGGAGTAGTCCAAATTGAAAAGGAAAATTGAGTTTTCCCGACCCGTTTGACGAGTTGACTATTACGTTTATATACGTTCTTATAATTACCAATAACGCATGAAAAATAACACTTTAGTTAAATGCCAATGAGATATATTTAAGGATATAGGCCACGTGATGCATTATTGTGTTATATTACAATATTAAGAAAAAAAATTAAAAAAAAAATCTAAACCAAAAATATATTTTAGTATCATTTTGCAATTTTTTTCAATATATATTATTTCAGTTTAGATTCTAATATGGGGCACCTGAACCTGATTAAAAAAATTTTTGAAGCAACTGTATAAAGTTAAGATAAATTTGATTTTTGATTTACTTACTGAATTTTTTTAATGTTGCAATTTTTCAAACCTTTAACAACGATATTTTGCAGTGTAAATTTAAGATTTCTTGTACTGGCGTCTATTGCGTTTATAGAAACAGGCTCTAAATTTTCTACTCCCAATTCAGGGATTCCAGTTGCAAAAATTGGAATCAGTGCTTGCGCTGACTCTTTCAGACATTTTGAGTCATCTGCTTTGCATTTTTTAACTAACGATGCTGAAAATAAACATATTTTTAATAAATACCAAATCAGTTGAAAATGAGTGAAATATTTTATCATTGAATATGGGATCAAAAACAATAATGAATAAATAAAATCAATAAAAATTGATCGATCGACATGAAATTTTCAATAGAGAATATTGTTATTCCAATTATCCAAATTCGAGGCTGGAGCCGCCAGACACGGTTAGTATGATATAAATTGAAAACACCATAAATAATAAAATACACATATACAATAAATAAAAATAATATTTTTATTATCTATTTTCAATTAATTAATTTTAAGTTTTTACATTAATTTATACCTTAAAAGGTTTCTTATTGAAATAAGTTTTCGACCAAACGGACAAACACAGTTAAATATTTTTAATCAATTAGTTAAATAAAAATTTAAATGACTAAATTACATCAGTTTTAGAAATTTTAAAGTCACACTTAGGTGATATTATTCCAGACTAGTTAATATTGTAATTATTAGAATAAAACATTATATATCAGAAATCGAATTAGTAGGTAACTTCTTATATTTCACTGTAAAATTAATAGTCATAACAATATATAACATATATAACAATTGAAAAAAAGACTTTTTTTAATACAAATAATAATGAAATATTATTAGGATTAGGTATTGGTACATACAGAGAATAAGTTATAATTATTATTATAATTGAACCAATTTTTTAAGTTTTAATAAACCATGACTGTTTGTCATTGTAGTTTTCTTTTTAAAAATTTGCACAGGTTATGTAGGTACGTCTGAGATTTTTTTTACTTATTATAAATTAGATATAAAAAAATTGCCAGCACATGAATAAGCAACTACTTGCCTGCTGCAGAACTTGATAAATTCACTGAAACTGAGAGGATAGCTGCAAACAATAATAAATATTTACACATTATTGACAATTAGAAATAGCGCAACAGAAACAACACTTCTACACTTAAAGGAAATCAACGAAACACCTTTATTTATGATCATGAACATCCATTTATATGCGAGTTCACAGAACCTGTTTAACCGGCAAAGGATAAAAAAATACTATACATTTTATTATTTCTTTTATAATGTCATATTTTTCATTTAAATCACCGCGTTGAAACATAGTAGTAAAACAAAAATGCACAAGAGGCTTGAAAAAAATGAAGAACAAGATTGGTAGGTTTTTTATTTATTTAATACGTCCAAGGATTTAAAGATTTAAAGAAGGGCACTACTCAAGTCCTTTAAGACTTAAGAATTGAGACTGCTTTTTCTGTACTAATATTATAAAGGGAAAAGATTTTACTTTTGTATTTTTGAATTCACTCAAAAACTACTGGACCGATTTTAAAAATTCTTTCACCTATAGAAAGCTACATTATCAGCGAGTAACATAGGCTAAATTTTATAAAATCACGCGGACGAAGTCGCGTGCAAGAGCTAGTTTGCATATAACCCTAATGAAATCTAAATATTAATATATCTAACTAAATTTATTATTTTATTATCATTAACGCTTAAAAGTTGAAAGTATTATTAAATCCTAAAATACCTCACGTTACAGCTCACCAAACAATTCACTTAGAATAATGGAAAGCGTACATTGAAATTGGATGCGTATTCAACCAATCTGATTAGTTTGCATAATTTCCTTTCGTCGTCGCTTCATTGGTTAGCTGTGACGTTTAACGTGTTTTCATACAATGCTTTTGTGTTTTAGACATGTAATTATTATGTTACTAGCGTACCGCCTCCGGCTTCGCTAGATGCATTTTTTCTGAAAATTTACATGCACAAACCTTTCTCGTCTATCGCTCTTTCCAGCAATAGTAAAAACTGTATCAAAATCCATTGGATGCTTTAGAAGAAGTTAGCGGAAAACAGACAGAGGCTGACGGAGACTTATAATGAGCAGGCATGTAACAGGGATTTTAACAGAGTTTTCTCGATTTTTAAAACCGCGCCTTATTATTTAGTATTTTATACTAAGTAATAACGTGATTTTATTTAGTATATTTATTTAGTATGTGATTTAATTATTTGAATTTAAAATAAAAGATCATTTAAAAAAATAGGAACTCTAGTTATTGTAGATCCTGACAAACTATATAGTAGTTCATGTAATTATCCGGAAATATAGTTTTTTTTTTCTAATTTAGCTTTTGAGATTTTTTTTTTTTTTTAATTTTCCCCCCGGGGGTTACACCACCCTCGTGGGCCATTTATTTTGTAACAGATCAACAATTTAACACAATTTTAACATCAATAAACATATAAAATTAATCTCGACCAATTACTAGGGTGGATTAAAAAAGGGGGGGATGGTCCAGTACCCCTAACTTAATCAGGGTCTTTATTCACCTAATATATATATATACATACACATACATACACACATACATACACATACACACACATATATATTATTATTATTTAATTCTTTTTTTTTACTAGTTTGTTTTATTTAATTTTCTCACTATTTCTCCGATTTTTATCATAAATTTAATAAGTTTGTTTCTCGTGCTACTTTTATCTATTATAATTTTACTTATGTTTTGCCTTTCCAGTTTCAAGTCTATATTTAATTCCAACTCCAAACGTGCCAGCGCAAACCTAGGGCACTGGAGTAGCAGGTGTTCCACCGTCTCCCGCACCCCAGGCCCGCAGGGGCAGTCCGGAGTTGGTTTCTTTTTATACTTATATAAATAGTCCGAGAACCCACCGTGGCCCGTAAGCATCTGTACCAGGGTTGGCGACATTTGGATTTTATGAACCACACTGTACGCCACCTCTGCGTCGGGGAAGAACAATTTTGTCCCTCCGGCCGTCTTTCCCTCGGCGTACATATGCTTCCATTTGGCGACAGTCGTACCCCTTGCCAGACGCTTTATATATGAGATGGGGCACTTATCATAGCTTATTTTTCGCTTTGAATTTAGGGCCCCATCTTTAGCTAGGAAGTCAGCTCTCTCGTTGCCCCGTATCCCCACGTGAGCCTTAACCCAAAAGAGCCGCACAGTCCTTCCCTCTGACTTTATATTGCGCAGATTATCTTTTATCGCGTAAGCCAAAGGGTGGTATGTGTTGCAGCTCCTCAGCAGCTCAAGCGAAGATCGTGAGTCACTCAAGATGCTGACCTCCCCATCCCTGGTATTTTTGGCGATGACTGTCGCCTCATGAAGGGCATATAATTCAGCTTGAAAGACCGTGCAGAACGGCTCCAGTCGGAACTTCTTCGTTTGGGTCTCCAAACCGTCCCTCCAACAGGAAAGTGCTGCGCCGACGCCGCCGTCGATCCTGCTACCATCCGTATAGATTTTGAGCCCGACGTGATCTATCTCCGACTCATTCTCGATGGTACCAAAATCGACGTCAACCTCGGTCGCTGGGTGAGGGAGGTTCTTAATGGACACCCTGCTCTCCACTTCCCTGCCCTTTAAATGCCACTGTGGTATACCTCTCCTTGCCTCATAGATTTGCGCCGCTTCTGCGACGCGCATATCCAAAGGCAATAGGCCCGACAAAATTAAGGCGGCATTTAGGGAGACGGTCCGGTAGGCCTTGCAAATTTTCTGAGCGAAGCCCCTCTGCACGGAATACAACCGTTTTTTAGTACACAATTTCAAGGCCGAAGGAGCCCAAACGCTCGCGGCATACAGTATGATTGGTTCAATTACCGATATATACATCGTCCTGATAACCTCCGGACTCAGCCCCCATGTCACCTTAGCAGCTCTTGCTAATTGTTTATAAATTTTTGTAGCTTTTTTGCAGACTTTTTGGACATGGGAATTAAAAGTCAGTTTCTTATCTATGATTAAACCCAGAACCTTTATTTCATTAACAATTTTTATTATAGACCCACCCATGCGTATTAGCGGTTCGTCATATTTAATTTTACGAGTTATTATTATACATTGCGTCTTTGTAGGCGCGAACTTTAATTTATTTTTTATTCCCCACTCATACACATAGGTTAGAGTTTCATTTGCTTTTTCTTCTGGGCAGCTTTTGAGATTATAATTAACAACGTTATGACCTTCGACTAATTACTCAATGCCTTGACTTTTTGTATATAATAAAAACAAAGTACCGATGAGTAGCATAAACAAATTTACTATCATTTGTTAATGTCAACAGTATTAGCCTTTATGTATGACGTACATGTTCCACTGCTGAGCACAGGTCTTAGTTATTGGAGAGAAAAAGGGCTTTATTCTCTCAAATAAGGAAACTAGACACGACGACGATAGCTTAATCCTCTCGCCACGTTGATTTCTTTAGAATATTTTCCTTCACCAATTGTAGTAAGAGTTCTACAAGACATGAATGCATACCTACCTATATGATCTAATATTATACAAAATATAAGCAGTAGTAGTATAAGCGTGTTATTTGAATTTTATCAAAAGTACTTTAGGAACAAAACCTATGGAAAAATTTAAATATTTTGCCGTACCCTCCTCCAATTTGCGCTGGCCCTTAGTAGATGAAAAATATAGTGACCGCAGAGATATATTGTTTCGATGAGTGACCGTGTCTAAGAGTCGAAACGTCCTTTTCATAAAAAGGTTCTAATACAGATTTGAAAAAAGACCACAAAATACAAAAAGGCATACACATTTTGAAGGCCAAACATAACGTGTTTTCAAAACGCGAACTACACTCACGCCTCACGCATGCATGTGTCACCATCCGACGCTTTCCTTGTGCCGAGACCTTTTAATATTGAATTACAAAACGGGTTTTCATTGCTCTTGAACATCAACATACATTTTACTTTGATTTTAATGGAACATAGGAATGATTACGGTTAAAATGTTTTAAAAAAAATCAAGTTAAATAGAAGATGTCTTTATATTTTGAGTAATGTTTGATGCTGGGGAAGCTTCCATATACGCATACGACAATTGAGTATTTTTATAAATTAAGATTTAAAAAATCAAATGACTTGTCTTCCTGATGGGAAACGTTATCTTTAATGATGAAATATAAAGTATTACATAAACAACCTTGCCCATTATTTCGAACATTTTCCTCGTTCATTATTGAAGGTTATAAAATTAATATCAAACAAAGTATTTTATTGTAATAAACATAATTTCCGGAAACGTTTAATTAATCTCATTAAATAGGACAAGATTATTACTTCATTTGTAATAATGAAGTAATTGTTATATATTAATATGGGGGCTTTGATAATTGATCGACAGATCCAGACAAGAGTCAACTTTGAAAAGTTAATTTCCAAAGTTGACTTGTCTGGATCTGAGAAGTAGTGACAGGGCATATTGCAGGCTTTTCGCAGGTATTTGGGCAACCCGTCTGGCGGCAGTAACCACCCCCTTACAGAAGACCACCGTGAAGTAACAGCATGTGTGCTCTTGTGTTTCGGTGAGTGAGTAAGGGATAAGCCCATTTCCCTATGCCTTCCTAATCCCTTATCTCTAATTCTACTGTGGTCGACAACACATTTGCAGCACCTGTGGCGATGCTTGTGTTATAGGCGACGGTAGACACCTACCATCAAGTGGACCGTCAGCGTTGCGAAACCGTCTTCTCACAATGTTTAGTTAAAACATTGCTATGAAGCCACCAGTAGCGTCTTATTCGATGAACTTCTAGAAAGTTACGAAATATTTTTAATGGGGTACCCACATTAAAAATGTTATAGTTATATGTAAGCAAAAATTGATTTAGAATATTAATCTCAGAAGAAAGATCTCTTAACGTAGATATTGACATATAATATTAGTTCAAAGGAAACTGAGATTCGAAATTGGATAGGGAAACGTGACTAGAATAGTTACGGTTTTATTATAAACTGAGACATACATATGAGGTTCCATATAACATAAATTTAACTTATCAAGACGATATGCAGAATGTTATGGACAGGATCCAAAGAGCTTAGATAAGGCAAAGAAGGTGTATATACAAGACATTAAATTCTCTTATTGTAATATAATTTTACCTACTTGTATATTATTTCGCTCCTACCTTAAACGTTCGAAATTATTAAAGGAGCAGACACTTCCGCTGCGTGATTTTACTTCAAAAAATTTTCAAATTTTTTTTTATCTGTTACTTTTTAAAAAGCAAAAATAGTGAAAAGTAATTTGTAATTACAGGTTATGGTTTGGTATTTGACTTTTATATATTCCTATTTATTCACTGTCTCTGTCTCTATGCGTAGTACACACTATATACTTAGTGACCTTTCAAATTGTTCTTTATATTCGTTGGTCTTCACAAGTTCATTTCTTTGTGACTTAGATCATATCTAACATGAAGCTGAATCAGATTTTTTTCGCAGCATACAGTTAAAAAATAATTTGTCTGTTAACTATAACATTAATGTTATGAAAAACTAGCTGTTGCTCGCGACTTCGCCCGCGTAACTTTATAAAATATAGCCTATGTTACTCGTTGATAATGTAGCTTTCTACAGGTGAAAGAATTTTAAAAAATCAATCCAGTAGTTTTTGAGTTTATTCATTACAAAGATACACTTCTCTCTTTATAATATTAGTATAGATAAAATATTTTATTGTTTCTTTATAAAAATTAATGACAGAAAATATTTTAACTTTATGAAGTTGACAATTTTTTTTTTCATTTACAGGTATAAAATTAAGAAAAAGCTTAGCAGTATAATTTTATACCAACGATATTAATAACAATTTGATATTAAAGTACAATGGTGCTCAAATTGTAGTTCGCAAAGAGAGCAAGGTAAGTAAATATGTACAAAGATCTCGAATGCTGCGTTTGGAATGTTTACCCAATGTTTACCGTTTGGTACTCGGGGATTTCTAGTAGGCTTTTTTATTCATAATTATTTTTCCCAGCTTGCTTACTTAAATGTTTGTTGTTTAGTCGAATACTTTGTAGAACCTTAGTATTATTCATTAATATGTCATTAATATACTATTAAACCTCTCTTAAATCTAAAAAAAAAAAAATTACAGTAAATTTATTTCACATATTTGTGATGTCCTCACATGTGATAAAATTATACTCGTAATTCATTGATTGTTTCCTCAATAGTTGTAATTTATATATAGATACGATTTTTTGTACATACGAGATATACAAAATATTTAGTTTATCTTTATCTAAACTTAATTTTTATCCATATTATATTATTCCATATTAAATAAATATTAGCTAAATATTATTTATTACTTATGTTTTTAAGTAGGCAGCCCTGTCTGCTGAAACGCAGACGCAGATAAAAAACATATCATAGTAAATGTCAGTGTATTAATTTATAGATAACTAAAAACCTACATAATATCGTAGTAACCAAGCATTTTTCGAAAATATTTGACTTGACTATCCGCAGTGGGCTTCGTAGACTAACCCCTCACATTTTAAGAGGCCGGCGCCCAGCGAAGGATACATGTAGATAAATTTACGAAATATGTTACTGGCAATGTAAAAATAAATAATGTAAACGAATAATGAAGTTGTCCTACCATCAAACTGACAATTTATTGCTAAAGCGAAGTTAACATACCATTTTATTGGTAAAGTGAGCACATCGTTTTTCATAATTCAGTCGAGCATATATAGCTACTCATATGCACTGAACACTCCATATATTCATTAGGAATAAAACTTATATAGTTGCCTTATGGTTTTACCTCTTCTACGTTTGAACATTTTCTTCTCTGTATGTAATTTTTGTATGTCTTCTATTTTCTGGTTATATTAAAATTGTGTCACAAACGAAGTAGAGGAGTTCTCCTTTGTACAGGTAATTAACATTAAAGGCGATTCCTGGCTCATGTAACTTACAACTTGTGATCAATAAATACATTATTATTATTATTTATAAGAATTTACATAACGATTTATAAGAATAAATAAATAAAGATGTGTTGCTTTAGAATACTTGGAAAGTTGCCGATTGAGCTTGATTGCATTTTGAACAGTGTAACAAATCTTCATACTTGGAAAAGCTCTTTTTAACCTCTGACGCTCGATGCAAAAGTTTGACGTGTGTGTCTGTGTATCTGTCTGTGGAATCGTAGCTCCCAAAACGGATGGACAGATTTTGATCCGGTGTTTTTTTTTAAAAGCTGACGTTTTTTGGATTGTTCTTAGCTATTTTATAAAGATCTTTTTAGACGTTTGAAGACCATTCTAGTTCACGAAGTTAGTGAATAACTTCCACAGGATCGTTTGATATGATATAAAATTCTGTGATTCTATATATAGAAACTTGACTTTTACGCTCTTTCCATTAGTGAAAACCGCATTAAAATCCGTTGCATAGTTTAAATTATCTAAGCCTACATACAGGGGGACAGACGGCGTGAAGCGACTTTGTTTTGTACTATGTAAAAATGTAGATTACTCTTAAGTATCTGCTGCGTTGTTAACAACATAAATTAATCACTCAAAAAAGTTTGACGTATCTCTTATCGTGGTTTAACAGTGACGTGAAAAATTGAATATAAAGAGATTTTGGAGTTCCCAGTACGTACGCGATAAACGTGTGCAAATTCAGGCGTATCCAATCCACGCGGTGTAGCAAGATAAAAGCAAAGTTTGTGCGGAATGGATCGAGATCGAGTTTTATCAGTTTTCGGCTGAATTTGTTCTCGGAAATATATTTAGGGGTATTATCGTTAACTTTCCTCTTTATGAGTACCAACACTTTTTACGCATCTTGATTTTAGGATGTTATGATAAAATTTAAATAATATATAATATATCTGTTGATTCCTTTGATGTTTCCTTTGTTTGATTTCCTTTGCCATATTCTCAAATAATATAATTATTATATTAAAAATTAAAGTTAAATATGCATAACATTTATTTTGTTTGGTCGAACTTCAAAGGCTTGTCACATTGTCCAACTGTCAAATTAGTTTTAAAAGTGTCGAGTTTTGAATAATATTATATATATATATATAAACACAATATTTAACTTATTTTACTACACTTATTTATACACTTTAATTTAATTTAAACTAATTTATGTGTAAATGTGACTAAATCAAATACTGTTAAGGATGACATAGATTTTTAAGTTAGTAATTTAATATATGTCTGAAATAAAAAAAAATTACTAAATTATTAAAACCTCTTAAAGTTAGCGTGTTATCACACGAAAATGTTAGGACATTTTGTGATATTTGATACATTTATTGAAACCAGAAACTCTTGCACAATAAATTTTGCAGCATGAAATTTAAGCAGCTGTTTGCATGCAAATCTATTAGATTATTGCCAGGTGTCGTGTCATAATAAGTATATAGAAAGTTGTTACAAATTCCACAGTAACAGACCGACTCGAAGGCGCCACAATCCAGGGTGCCCGGCTATCGGCTAAACGACGCGACAAATATCTATCACGGGCTTACGTTGCTTGCTGGAATCTACGGGCCAACTGCGAAGATAATGGTAAAACTTTGAAGCAATCGAGTCGCCTTGTGAAAACATTCATAATGAGTGGAGTTGCATTAACGCAAATTTTCTTTTCTACTTTATTTTTAATATTTATATTGTAATATAATTTATTTATAACGTAATTGTAATAAGTTGATCGCTCGGATCTACTATGCTAAATTATTATTAAAGCTATTGCCTAAACTGAAAACGAAAGACTGAATATGAAAACTTAAATCAATTTTGTGTTACTCTTAGTGACACTGCATTAAGTGTCCTTAAACGTCACAAATTTTGTTTTTTTATTTTGTGTCGAATTTTTTCGTTTTTTTTTTGTAATAAAACTTCGTAATGTATCGAATTTCTTCCTTATTTGGCTGATAGAAGAACAATAGAAAATGAATGATTTTTTTTAAATGTCATTTAATCGTATCAAAATCAGCCAAATACAAATAGTAGAACTAAAGAGATTGTACTGCAACTTTTTACTTATAAAATACGAAAAACTTTTTCCCCGAACTATTATTAGTAGGTATTCCTCCACTCAAAGCATTTCTATGTCCTCTTGTCACTACGCTCCATTTGCGCTGCAAGCTTTATGATTATCCTCAACGAACAATTTAATGTTGTTCCTTGTAGCGGACGTTTAACTCGTAAATTAAAACTTGAAATCTCGGTCTCTATGCCCACAAACAGTATACATGTTCATAGTGCCTTTACAACTTTTTTTATAACTATATTTATTTTGTATAATAAAGAAAGGTAGAGAAATAACCTTAAAATTTTATATAATTCAAAAAAATCAAATTTGTTTGTATAATGTATTTTGTTGATTCCAAAAATCTATACAATAATTCCATAAAATATCCAATTTATCAAAGTACCTACCTTCGTTTTCCCAGAAGCTTGAAGGCATTGATGTACCTACACGCTAAATTGAGGTACGTAAGTATTTCCGACATATTTAAACAATGCGTTCCGATGTCATAAACGTCTAACAGAAGACCATCTGTGAAATAACAGCACTTGTGCTGTTGTTATTCAGTGAATGAGTAACGGATGCCAGAGACCATTCTCCTATGCTTGGGTTGCCATCCGTTGAAACTAAAAGGATCCAAAATTTTCGCTTAACGTTTTCGTATATAGTAAAATTAAATCAAGTTATAGTATAAAAGTTAAGTTAGGTATACTTAATTTTATACTTTTAAAACCGTTAGTCCCGACTGGCTAACGCACAGTAAAAACTACTAAGTCTAGAAAGCTGAAATTAAGAACATATTAACGTTATAAATAACGTAAGCAGCTGCAAAGAAAGGATTTGAAAGAAAATTTTAACTCGGTGCAAGCCGAGGGTCACTAGTAACTAAGTATACATATATTATATATAGATTATTTATCCCCACATTATATATAGAACCATTATTTTACCGGATGAATAATGTTTATGTTTATTAACCTTGAACAGAAGCAATAAACAAAAACAAACGACCTTACATAATTGAATGAAGCCTTCTAACGCCATCTGTACAAAAAAAGTTGAACTTTTTAGGACAGTAGAATGCTAAAGGTTTCCTTGGAGAGGCCGTAACAGTTTTCTTTGTGCCAGTAATCAATAACAGAACGCAAAGAGAGGAAGTTTTATTGTTAGTATTACTCGCAAGAAATATTAGTTAAAATAAAAGACATAATTATGCAAACAGGACTTGCATTGCCCCCCCTTACTTCGATTAAGCATACTTTTTTTACAGATGATGTTAGTGGACAAGCGATTATATAATTACCAAAATTTGAGAAAATCAACCACCAATCAAATCATTTCAAGATGAATAATCTAAAACATAACTATATTTTTCGTGACAATGAGTCTTAATAAATGTCATGTGTCTGGGCTCACAGTGAAATAACAGCTGGCGGCAGTAACCACCCCCTTGAAAAAGACCATCGTAAAATAACAATTGCAGCAACTGTGGCGCTACTTTTGCTATAGGCGACGGTAGCCACCTACCATCAAGTGTATTGCATGCCTCTTTGTCATCCTTACCTAACACTAAAAAAACTATTATCTCAGTCTTATCCCTTATATACAGTAACCGCCTACCATCAAATGGATCGTTATTCCGCTATCGATTTTTATGTAAAAATAAAATAAAATAAGAATGAAGCAAGTACCTATGCTGTTAAGGGACATCAATGATCACATTAGAATATAGACCTAATCTGATTGATTACCTGTTCGTCTCGTATTCAAATAAAAATCTTAAATATATCGAACACATTCAAATTGTTGTCTAGAATGTAATAAATGACTTGTAAGATTTAGTTTAAGCTAGTTAAGCTAGTTATTAGACTTAGTTTAAGCTAAGAAAATCTGTCTTAACTTTCTCAAAAAACTCTAATTGGTTATCCAAGGAAACTAAAAAAATGTAAGTAAAAAAAATTGAACTTCATAAAAACAGCGCTAAATTTTCGAATGGCTTGCATGTTAATGTCGGGGATTATTACAGCATTTTGGCAGATTGCCGGTTCGGCTGTGTTCCGTCGCTAACCCAAAATTGGCTAATATTAGTGTAACGATCGCAAGATTCCAAGTGATATCTACAACTATTGTGCAAAATTTACAATTTCATATTGTACTTTAAAGTAGGTATCCCCAGGGCCGTCTTTACCCGGGGGTGCAAGGGGTGCGGTGCACCCGGGCGCAGAGCGCCCGGGGGCGCCTTGCCGAACCCTGAATATTTAGATATTTCATTGAATTTAACGCCATTGCACAGTTTAATATACTTGTTACGACAAATACGTATGCCCAAAAGTAAATATAAAAAAAATAGTCATCAAAAATAATCATTGTTTTACTTTTATTACGCTTTCGGCGCTTGTCATACCGCTCATGATGTGCAAGCTAAAATGACTCTTATTACTACACAAATAAAAATTTTATTTAATACAACACGCGCGCGGCAAAATCTCTAATCCAAAGAGAGTGTATAAAACTTGGCACATTGCCGCCCGGTCGCCCGCACTTGAAGCAAAATGATCTCTAAGTCAATAAAGTGTGAGTTCATTTGAAATGGGCGCACGGCGGCGGAGCGGCACCTATGCGTCTGTCATAGGCGAGTAATTGCTCCCTTTGATATAGCCGCCCGGGCGCTCGCACTTGAAGCAAAATGATCTCTAAGTCAATAAAGTGTAAGTTCATTTGAAATGGGCGCACGGCGGCGGAGCGGCACCTGTGCGTCTTTCGTAGGCGAGTAATTGCTCCCTTTGATATAGCCGTCCGAGCGCTCGCACTTAAAGAGAAATGATCTCTAAATCACTACAATTAGGTGTAAGTTCATTTGAATTTACAGCGCGGCGCGCGGCGCCTATGTAGTGTCGGTCAGTGATTGATCTGATATCTTCTTTTTAAGTAATTAAATTCGTTAGCTCATTTCATTTGCGACAACCGCCGAATTAGCACAGAAGATCTTAGTGCAGAAATTATTGAGATTTTGTGTAAGTTGTAAATGCATGGAATAAATGAAATTTCTTCGTCATAAATAAGAGAAAAAATATCAAGGTAAGTCAATTTTATTTTTTAAGTGTTAGGTCAATCATTATCATCGTAGCCACCTATCACCCACTCCTGGACATAGGTTTCTCCAAACGACAGCACGCAGTTCTCGACCATCCTCATCCAACTAATACCTAGGCGCCTACCGACTATGTTCGTCGGTCCAGCGGTGGGCTGGAGGGGCGTCCGAAGCTACGTACGTTCGTTCGTTCGTGGACAGTGGTTTCCACTCGAGAACTCGTCGGTTAAAATTAAAATACAATACATAGGTACAATACCGATACCCAAAAGTACTCATACCTAGCTAGAAAAATACATCATTGTTGACGCCATCGTGTTGGAACGAATGGTCCTGCTTGGTTCGAATCCTGGGTTAGGGAACAATTTTTTTGTAGTATTTGTTTATGAGAGAGAGTCATGATTGTTTATTTGTTTATAATCGCAAAAATACAAATTCTTAAGGGCGTGCAGCGCGAACGAAAATCTTCACTTCCAAAAACACTTTAAACGTGTGTAAATACAAAATTTATAACACAGCTGACTTGATACCTCATGACGTCATGCCATACGACAAATAAGTGCGCCTAGTGATTTTATTAGAGCAATTTTTTTGTTTGCAAAACCATCAGGCGTTTGGATTAAAAATTGAAAATTCTTAATAATTTCCTATTTATATTTTTATAATCAATATTAAGAAGAGGGTGCTCTGCGGAATATCAATACAAACATTTCCGTGTGACAGTTAGTGCTTCATGCGTAAAATTTACGAAGTATTCGAAGATAAATATTTTTAAAAGTCATTACCGTCATGTATTGTTTATTAATACAAAATGCATTTATTTCAAATTTCAACAAGGCGGTGACCTTGTGCAAGGATCAGACTAACCTACAAAAGTTCTTTTAATGTATTTAAGTAATTGAGCGTACATTACTAGTTATTTAAAAATACGTCAATTTCCAAAATTTCGTGCAGTACCCTCTTAATGTTAGTGATTGATACAAACCTACTTTATTTATTATAAAGAAAGAAATATTAAATTAAAATTTAATTTTATTGTAGATGGCCGAATTAGGGGATGGTAAAAAGAAACCATCGGGTGCTCAAAACAGAAAAAGGAAACTGGAGAAAGGAGAAAAAATTAAAAAGCTAACTTCTCCGATTGACTCTTTCTTTCGATCTGGTAAGTTCAGTTAGTTGGTTGGTAGGTACCTTTAAAGTACTACCTTTTTTGAAAAAGTAGGTACCTTTTCTAGAGTGTTAATTCCAGAAACTGGACATAATGTCTCGAATGGAGAATAGTTTTGTTTTTTATTTGTATAATTGGGTTTAATTTGTATAATTTAAGTTTAATTTTAGTTTTGTATTTTAGAAAAATAAACAAATTATCAAAATTACGTGTATTGTGTTTTCTTGGTTGACTAGGACCCCTTTCATACTGCAGTGTGTCGTCGGTCGCGTGCCACGCTGCAGTGTAAAAGAAAACGAGGGCGCAGGCTGAGCCCCGCACCCCGGCGCCGAATAGACTTAAGACGGCACTGGGTATCCCTTCCACCTTACCTTTTATAATTAACCGGAGCAGACATCTGTCGTGTCTAAGCACGCGGCCAAGATCTACCGACTAGTATTATTATAATATTCTGAGACTCCGTGCAAAAAAAGTACGTGAGTATTATTTCATATTCTTTATCTTTGCCTTTTAATCTAATCAATATTGGCAGTCTACTTGCATCTCTCCTCGCTTAGCTTGTGTCACACTACCCACAAATAAAATAAAACAAAATTATAAAACAAGCACTTTTCATGTGATTTATTTATTTATTTATGTCAACAATACATGTCCTGCAATTTCTGTCGACTAATATTCAAAAAGTTTCATCAATAGAAACGTCTGCTTACCTCAGTCATATTAATAGACTGGCATGGCATGTATCGTTAATAATAGAGCGAGCTATTTGCCATGCTATTGTCATTGAGGGCATGAATGGCAGACGAAGGTGGGCACGTTAATATAATGTCAGTAGAATTAATGCACGTTATATTTGAGCCAGTGATGTGATGCTTATCGATTTTTAAATTATCGATATCTAAAATTAACTAAAGTTCATCCATTCAGAGTCTGGGTGGTAATTATGGTTGCAGCTTTTGAAAACGACCTAATCACTAGATTAGGACCAATTTTTAGTTAACATTTAATTTGCTTTAAGAAAATTTAAGTAACTATATCGCTATCAATTATTATCAATCACTATCAATTTATCGCATTTATTAAAATTTTGTAACATCTACTGAAAACAATGAATAAATTAATAATTTAATGAAAACAAATTAATAACACCAAGAGACATGTTATACTAAAATTTTAACCTCCGATTTCGCTTCAGATTCGAATTAATCCATTGTTAATTGCTCTCCACTCTGTAGTCATAAACTTTTTGTATGGCATAACCGTAACATACTGTGCCATATGACAGTAGTAGTAACTTGTAGTTAATTTACAAAAGACTACCTACTCTATAATAACTATACGAAATCATTGCGACCGTCCCTGGTGATAATTAGTTTTTTGATTATCATCGGATTAATGGGTCATTGGCTCACATTCTCGAAAACAATGCAATTTTTTTGATGCTAGTTGCATTCTAGATCTATTTAACTATTCAAATATTCATCATCATCATCAGCTTGTGTCTCTCCACTGCTAAATGTATTCCAAGGCTCGTCACTACACACGGGTCCTCTGTCCTTCTGTAATGTAATATTCAAATATTATATTTAAAAATAATAATAATCCATTAGTGCATTGATTTTAACTTGCAAACTTCAGTGTAAATGTCACCGTATCCCTAATCGCATTGAGATCAGCAAACATTAGCCATCTACCAATTTTACCATTAAGTGGACCGCCTGCCTGAATATCGAACTTCATAATATCAAAATAACAACAATTTGTTTTTGTTATCGATATTATATCGATATTCCAACCCTAATGCCAAACACATCAAACGTTCCCATATTTTTTGCACAACCAACCCGTGGGGGATTGAACATGCGTTTACGCAGCGCAGGCCACACATCATAACGCAACGAGTTTTTGCAGACACTTTTAATGGAATTTAATTGTAAAAAACTTTCAAAATATACGATAGTAGTATGCTACTGAGCTTATTGTGGGCTGATCTGGACTTAAAATCATTGTGAAAATAACATACACCTAAGTTTAAGCTATGCTATAGGTAAAATTTCGCTGAGCTGGTTTGACTAGGAATTGGTGCATCCAAAAAATGTACTATTAATTGGTAGAAAGGCCTCTTTATAATTAATAGTACAATACGTATATAATTTTCTCAGAATTAAAATAGTAATGAAAATGAGAGCTAATAGTAATGAGTAATGAGAGCTAGAAAATTTCTAACAAATAAATGTCAGTGGTAATTCTAACAAAATTCTGTTACAGTTAAAGTTTTGTTTGAAATGATCATTTTAAAATGTATAAGGAGATCGGAAACCTCCCATCATTCCCCGTCGCATAAATCTCGCAGAGCGTCATTTTTTATCCCTAAAAACTTTTGTGCAGTGATCACAACGGACTATAAATAAAACACGCCCATTTTTGTTCACCATTGTACTCATGCTTTCAATTGCATTTCTTTATGTTTACGTTTGTTGGTGAAACTAGAGACGAGATATCCTTTTATAGGAAAAAAAGATTTCTTTGCCCCTAGTGTCGAGGGCAGGAAAGCAGTATACCTTACATCGATTTGTAGTGGAATTGTAATTATTTTTCATTATTAATTTCAATTATTCATAGCATTAATCGGTGGAATCTATACATATTACTAGTGTATAGTAATACATATTACTAGCCGGGTAAAAAAAAACATTTTTTTAAACGCAATTGCAGCGCCATCTATCGGGTCCAATTGTGAATCTAAACTATTCAGGGGACCACACGGGACGGACGCGGCTTAGGAGTTCAGTTACATACATGTGGACAGAAGAAATCCTATTCCTAATTACCTATATAGCAAAACTTTGTAACCAACATCCATCCATACATCCATCCTCATTAACTTTCGCATTTATAATATTTTTAGAATTCACAACATTCTTTAGAAATGGTTTACCGCAACCAGAGAGCTTTGCCATTAACATCTAAAAAAATAAGTATACTAGAACTCTTACATTATTTTTGTTTATTATGACGTTTTAGAAACTATTCTGAAAGACTTGTACATACAAAATTGATTCGATGACAGGACATTTTATCTACATAATACATAGTATGTAACTAAATTCTTTGGCAAAACAAGCTTGATGTCACTTGTATAAACATTTCAAGGAAGTTATTTTAGCAAGGGGTTGTTGAAAAAATTGCGGTCCCCAAAACCTCAAGCTTTTCTTACGGTGATTAATCCGCTCGATAAGAACCACAAAGACTTACAAATGTGTGCCGAACAGATTCCAGATTGAAAGCCGATAAACTTTTGAGGAGAATAAGTTAATAAAAAAAATTGTTTTTGTTGAAGTTATCAAGAATCTTAGGGAGCAGTTTGTTGAGCACGTGTTTTGAGTATTAAGTAATTTTTGCGGGCACGCGTTTTTGATGAGATCTAAAGGCAACATCAGGTTAAGTTACAAAAAACGGTTAGAGGCCTATGAATGTTATTCTAAAAATAGTAGTCTTATTGTCTAAAAATAGACAAGAGAATGTTGCAATAACATATGTCATGTAATGCAAAATTAGTTTAGACAAATTTTGTCGAATCGAACCACAGAAGATAACCTTTCTAGATTAGAGTATTACGCTATCAAAACTTCTTTGTGTATTCATTATAGTAACTAAATGAAGCAACCTTTATCTTGAGACATTCAAAAATTCACGCTGAATTCGTTTATGAGACGTGCATGTAAACCAAATGTAGACTAACTAATAATCTCTCCCTATACTAATAATCAATACTTACTAGAAAATATCTCTAAATTCAAAAACTTTATTATAACTGTTTTATAATTGAATTAATCGTTTCAATTAATTACTTAAAGCAATTTTTATTTAATTTTTATTTAATATTTATTTAAAGCCTTTCAATTTTTAATTCTTCTAATATAATTATTTGACTTACTTAGTACAATATTCTTTGTATATATAATCTAGGAAACTAATGGGTCGTTAATTATAAATATGTATTTTTCATTCATATTATGGATTGTATTATGTTACTGTTTATTACGTCATAAAAAATTAAACAAAATATTGCAACTGCGAAAACTTACAACTATTATTAAAAGATGCTTTTGAAGCATTTTAACTAAATAAAATTCCAAATTTAAAAAATCTGATGCACAGTAAAAAACATGTTTCTTAAAAAGAAATGCCATTATAAGCGTACCCTTTACACCCTCGTGTGGACCATATTATAGATTCAAAAGATAGATTAATTGCTCACAAGGACACAAGCATCGTGTGTGGCTGCGTTTTGATGCATCACTGATCAAAATCACGATAATGACCCCAAAAACTAGTCAGCGTTATAAAATTCCTCTTAGTTGACGTCACGATGTCATTACACACATAAACACAATAAGATCCACATACCTTTTGAACAAAAATAAAAGAATTGAAACCGTGTCGCTTTCTTTAGTGCACAGTTCCCTGTGGTCCTCCGTCTAAACTTGATTATCTAAATGCTTTTGATACAATGGAGGATTAGAGAGAGGATTGGCCTTAATTGTTCATTGTGACTGTCGTGACATTAAATAGAGTAAGTGCTTACATCCTTTTGTTTTTTTTATTATCTCCCGCGTCTATAAAGTCTTGACATGAATAATTTTTCATACATGATAATTCTAAACGTGGAGATTAATAAAATTAATCTGGTCGGTCTTTGTTGAATCAGACTATCAGGGGTTTAGGTGTAAATAAATTCCTGCCTGCATTTGATCTTGCCTTAGTATAATAATCTTTACCTATAATTACGAAAAGTCTTTTCCTATAGGTCTTACACATTAACTTTTTTGTCGTTAAATGTCAATATTATTATTATTATATATTTAATTTATTAACAACCATTTAATGTTACTTTACAAAAACAAGACGAATTACAAGACATCTCTTTCGGCGATATTTATTTTGTATCTTGAGAGACGGTATATTGTTATTCGGCAAACACAATTTTTGGTTAAAATGAGACAAGGGGCAACTTATTGTGCGAATATCCTTGCGGGTGACAGTGTGTTTATATAAACAGAACTGCCTGGAGACCTATTGTCGTGTATATTAGAAAGAGAGAGAGAGAGAGAGAGATCTCTAATCCGTCGGAAACAATTTCATAAGTATTGTTACAAATGTCATTGTCAGTTTATCTTACCTGTAATTACCGACAATATCTTTTACTATATTATTGTCGTTGCCAACTAATTTCTAAGGAAATGGTCATCTTTATTTGTTTCTGCCTTTGTTATATTGAACCATTGTAATGGTTTGCAGATTTTGTCGAGTGAGAACAATTTAGTCCCATTACGAAAACTATGTACTATTGGACGATTCATGTTTTTAATTTTAATTAAATTCCCTAAGTATAAATGTTAGCCTTGCAATCTAATCATAACTAATATCTTTCATGGCTCAATCTGTTTACTCAATTGATAAAATCATTCAGTTTTGCATACACGTTTTCTCTGGATGGTATCTGTCATCCAGATAGAAAGTGCTATTATATACTTCTGTATTAAAAAGTAAATAGGTATATAAGTATCAATAAATTCGTTGATTGTCCTTTTATGCTGTTTGCTTTTAAGAAATGAAAATATTATTTTCGACTTTTTAGTTTAAGTTTGTTCGTGTAGATATGGTCTTGAAGCCGTTTTATGTATTTTATATAAATAATTTCATTATACAATCGGATTGGTATGCGTAATTTAGTATATATTGGCAATCCATGTATATTGGCAACGGAAGCCACTACCATTAGGAAACAAGTGGGAACCTCAATCAATATAAGTAAAAAAATCAAATATGAGAAGAAGTTTAAAAAAATTTTTAAACTAGGAACACTAAACATAAGAATTTCGCAATATTTACTGAGTGTCGAACTAAAACAGAATTTTGTGTAAATAAAAGTTAAAAGCGTTTAGAAACATGAAGATTTTTTGTGAACCGAACAAACGAATCAATTTTGAGCTAATCAATTGACCACGGGTCATTAAACATCACGCCTCTCTCTTCGTTAACAATTTAATAACTCTCAAATCCCACGGCTAGGCACGATTGTAAAAAAAGTTATTTTCTAAGAAAAATATGTTAACAAGGCCGTTCACATATATTAGCTTTCAGTTTTACAAGCACTGAAGAATGCTGGCGCAAGGCTATTTCGCGTGTCAGATCCAACGATGCGATACCATTTCTGGGTAACGCGGTGTACTTTGGTGTAATAGTCTTTAGCGATAAAGTTTTAGTGCACACAATGACTGGTGATACTTGGTAAACGTTGGCGATTTATTTACTATAAGTATACCTTAATGATACAATTATGGTAACTTGATTTATTGTGAAAAAAAAAAGGAACACAACGCCATCTTGAGCAAGATTATCTAGTTAGATAAGTTCGATTTATGAATTGTTTGTTGTGAGAAACTTTATGAAGAAAGTAGTACCTATGGCAGGGCACATTGCATTCCATCGCCATAAATTGGACAGCCAGGCTGGTGTCAGTAATCAACCCCTTACAGAAGATCACCGTAGAATAACAGCACGTCAAAAGAGAGCAAAAGATTCTCTTTTGACAAATATTTGTTTCTTTCATACAAAATGAAATATGATTTATTTAATGAGCGACAAATAAAAAACTTAACATCTGTTCAGTAATACAATTTGACCCAGTTTTAACGAGCGCAGTGTTACGCCTTGCATGTTGCCAGCCCCTACGTGACTTGGAAATAACTTCAACTGATTTTATTTGCTCTCGTGTACAAAAAAAAAATGAATGGGAACACCTCATGGGATTTAAGAGCTGAAATTATTTCAGTAAGAAGTGGTTCGTGGTGCTTAATAAATTTCATATTTTGGTTTTGATTTTACACTATGCAAAGTTTGTCGTTCAACTCTGTGTAAAATGAAGCCCTCTGTTAAAGAGTATATGTTAGACCTAGGGAGCATTAAAAGTTGATTGACGGACTCTAACTTGTGAGATTTTATTTAAAAAAATAAATTATAATGTCGTACACTGTAGGTTCTCTTTTGTCGTCATCTCTTGTACCAAATTCTTTTTCAATCGGGAGTCCTATTTTCAATTCGGACTAGTTCGGAATGTGTTACAGTTCCTATATATGTACACAGCGTTTTGGCACTAAGGAGCAGTATAAACACCCCCTTATAGAAGACTACCGTGAAATGACAGCATGTTTGTATACTGTTGTGTTTCGGTGAGTGAGTAAGGGATGCCAGAGCCCATTTATGCATAGTACCATCCCCTTATCAACATGCCGCGTACCTACATGGGATTGATTCTAATCGTCAAAACCTTTGGACTTGACTGGCACTTTGTAAAAAAACCTACGTGTCAAACTATTTATAAAAAATCATGCAATGAGCAATAGTTTTTTTAATAAGACTGAAATAAGCAGAGTTTAGATGTTTTATTATTAGTAAAACCACCAGTTTAGCTGACTTCTTGTTTCCTTATAATCAACTGGACGGGAAACAAATATGGGTTACAAAACATTCAGTTGGGCTCCAATAGAAATGGTCTCGTTGTCACCCCTGGCACGTTTGGCAATTAATTCCAGTTGCGTCTGGCCGGTTCATTAGAGGGAACAATTGTCGTGTACTAGCGTCCAGTACTAAGTTAATTTGTGCGTACATATTTCCTATTGATAGTAATGGTTACCCATAACGTAAAGGCCTATTAAAATTCATTTAAATAACTTTATCGTTCTCAAACCATGTTCAAAACATACTTAACTAAATTTTGAAATATTTAATGGAACGAAAGAAAAAGTATTTTTTTTTCTAAACCTTGTTATTTTGTAATAAGTTTGTCCAATTGGATTTCAGTTTAATTGGATTGAAATTATTATATTAAGTAACTAAAAAATAAGTGGTGCGATATGCTATGTTAGCTTCGTACTGAAACGGGTTTAAGGGCAAATTTAAATTTAATTAAAATACAGTCTTAGTTTAAGAACTCAAATAATTCTAAACAAAGATGTCTCAAAATATAATATATATTTCAATACAATATATATTAAAGCATATTAGATTGAAATGTACGAGCAACCAACATATTTCGCATAATCTGTGCCCATTAAGGAGATGAATACTTACGTATTATTTCTATTTAAGCCAGGAGACAAGTATGACGCTGAGGAGCTTTGCATATATTTAGTTTATTTTAACAATATATTGTTATCTGTCATGCAAGATCGTTTAAAACAATATATTTCTAAACTACATTTCAGTTTGAAAATGAGAGAAGTTATATAAAATTCAGTCTGCAGCGTTCGGGAAGCTCCGAGACATCTTCGGCCGGCGATAACCACTCGATGTACGCGCCTACTAAATGTGTTTTTTCCCTTGTAAGGGCAGTGTTGTAGACATAAGTGCTTTTGTAAAACTGTATGCTGTAAATAAAGTGATAATAAAGATGTATAAATAAAGTGATTAACAGTTCTCGCGTTCTACATTATTGAATATCGCCTCATCACAAGTTTCGCCTCAACGTAAAGGCATCCTACAGTGGCGACCAACGTGAAGCCATCTTACAAATTTAAAATAGTATCTACAATACCATGTTATAAATAAGGTTCAATCAGATGTCAACAAGAAGGTTTTAAAAATCGATTTTCTAAATAAAAATTCAAATTAGTATGTAACTTTTAAATTATACTATTTTTTATCTTCGTTCTATGTTTTCATAAAAAGTACGAGTTTTGCATGTGAAGAAATTAATATCGATATAACTTGTTTATTTATTGTTCAAATGTTACATTACTTAACGTCATATCTTTGAAACTACTAACACATTCAAGTTGATTAGTTTCGCAGAATAGTTATGGAGTGCTCTTCATAGTTGTTGCAAACAGGAATACCCAATGGCTTGATGTAAGTACTTTATGCCTTCTACATTGGGTGTTTAGTTTGTATAAAAGATCAGTATTTAAGTTTAAATGGGATTATTTATAGGTAATAATAGTGATTTCAAATACAATTTACTATTTTATGAAAAAAATGGGAGGTTCACGTGATAGTAGATGCTACAAACGCTTATTTATAAACACAAACATCAGTAGGAGGAATCTTTACATAAAATCTTTACATACTGTTGAGAAATGCGCTACCGCCCTTCATGAGATAAAAGGAAAAAAAAAACCTAAAATATATTAGAAATATCAGTAACAACCCTTGGTCGAGTAGTTAAATTGTTTGCTTTAACAGGGGTTCCGGGTTCGATTCCCGACAGGGCAAACTTTGGAAATCAAATTTTAATAATTGGCTCTTGTTTGGATATGTTCCTAACTAGGTGTATTTTGGTGAAAACGGGCATAAGTATTGCCACAGAAAAAATAGTAGTATTGCTTTTAAGGATTGGTAATAGGTTCTTCGATTTTATGATAGAGCCATTTTACAATACTGGTTTCTTGTTGACTGATTTATTAAGATGAGTACATATAAATATACCAAACATTTATATTGACATGTACGTAACAAATAATTGCAATAAACACTACAGCAATACTTGTTTAATAGTGAAGAATCAACACATAAACAACTCGAGCCATAAAATGCAGCCATAAATAGTGCTTTGTTTATGATAGCTGCTATAGAATTGAGACTAGACTTGTACTATAACAAATGATAGTGAACATACGAGGCAATATCTCACGTTTTATACTCTGCTTAATAGCGACACATAGTTACAAAAGAGATAAAGATAGAACTAAAGTACGTCCTACACGGATTTTTTCCTAACAGATTATGAAGACGTTGATTTAATTCATTGTGTTGAAATAAAGGACTGGAGACGAAATGAAAAGGATGATTGTTTTAGTTTTATCTTAATCTAACGATGTAAGCATCGGTGAGGAATGACGTTGGAAACATAAATGAGTGGAGAGGGTTCACACTATTAAAAGAAGTGTTATACTTGCCAAAATTTCTTTTAATGCAAGTACTACGAGTATTTTTAATTCATAGTCGCGACCTATTTCGCAAATTAAATAAATGATTTCAAACTTTTTCTTAAATATTATTGTCTATTTGCCCAGTCTGTTTTTATTATTTTTTTTAAAAAAAAAGTAGATTTTTTGTTTTTGAATATTTTTTTAGGAAATTGATTTGTGAAATTGAAATACTTCTTTTCTCAATTTCAATTATGAATGAAATTTCGAATACAGAAAATCAGAAACTGATATTTAAACAAGGTAAAAACTTGTCAAACGCTTACATTCTTTTGGTGTTAAAGGCAGAAAGGAGATGAACCACTCATTTTCGGCAGGAATATTAAGAGATGGAAGAAAAGCTACTTGTAGAAGTATCTACAAGTCGGCGACATTTAGCGTTACTGTCTTAATCGATTTGTAGTTAGAACATATAATGTTCTTAAATAAAATTGTAAAAAGTTTTTTCTTAAGTTTTATTTTTAAGAACAAAGTATTTTCAAGAAAAACGTATTAAAAATTCTTATCTACTAAATATTCACAAACAAGCATTTGAGTAACAGATATTTTATTTAGAAAATAAAACAGTGCCAATAACCTGTCCATGTATTTTCTTTCTTCACTCTACTCCGTTCGTCGACACAAGTCGGCGACATTTTGTGATTTCAGTCATTAATTATTTGTCGCTCATTGTCCCGCAGGCTTAGGTCCATTGTGACAACTCTCGCCTTTTAAAAACATCTCAACAGTGATCTCCTACATAGACTCATCGTCACTGTCACGAGAACGCAGGTAAAACAATGTGTTTTAAAACAGATTTTCTTCCGTTTATTATAAAATTGGTATATTTATTTTAAAACTATTAATTTTTTTTTTATCGTATAAGAATCATAAATTATTTTATTCCTTTCTATATAAAAGGGACTTCCTGAGATTCTTTTAATTTGATTTACTAGCGAATTATTAGGGAAGGGATAAGGAAAAATGGCTTGAATTTATAGGAGATACCATTTTTTTTTATCATAAAAACCCCTTTTAATCTATCGTCTAATAGCGTAAAACATAGATTAGTTAATTAAACATGTCTGCAGGAACTAAAAAGCCGACGAAGTTAAACTTGCTGTGTTTTCCGTCAAATTTTAAATTAGTGAACGTCTTTTGGTTCGGTATTTACCGGTTCCACAGAAGGGTCTTAATAAAGCAAAGGTGTTTTAATTGGCTGACAAACTGCTCGCGAAGTAATTACGTCTTGCCTGGCAAAGGCTCAAACAACGCGTCAATCTAGTTCGCTTTAGAGAAGGGAATTTATCGATAAACATTTTAATCTCGTAGAACATTGCCACCTCAATGGACTTGTAGTATTGAACTAGATTAGACTGTGAATTATTATTAGTCATATAATTAGACTATTTTAATGATAATTAGCTAATATGCGAATAATTAGGTCCGATAACTGACTGTAATATTATACAGGTATTTAATTTAATTTTACTTGCTTACAAATACTTATAGTTACAAAAGCCTAATCTATATGTATAATAAAATAAAGTCGCTCTGTCTGTTTCCCGTTTACTTCTTCTAAACTCTAATGAATTTTGATACGGTTTTTATTGATTGAAAACGTGATAAATGAGAAAGGTGTAACATATTTTGTACAATAACATCACATGAACTTATTTCTGTAAATCATTTGCAATACCCAAGACGTTGCTCGTATTAATAGGCGATGGTAGCCACTTAACATCGAGTGAGATGTCAGCCTGCCTGCCTATTTTTACATGAAAAATATAACACGCATTTTTCTTGAGAATACGCCTAACGCTTTTGCACAGGTTATTTGTTAGAGACCTTTTTAAAAAGCCTCAGAGCTTTATAACTCTCCAACGAGCTATGAAGTACATAAGTATCTTGTCTAATTAATTCGTCGGTTCGTTATAAAAAAAATATCTTTTTCGTATTTTTTTTAAATAGAAAATCGATATCGATGTTACTTTAGTTTCGAAAACACTATGCCGTATTCCGCTGTCGCTCCAAGTGGCAAACAGCTTCATACAGCGCGCCGTATGCGGTTAGTTTGCTATTATTCAATGTTCTTGTAAGCAACTGCTTTCATTGTGGAAGACGTTTCAAAATATAGTTTTAATTATTAATAGCTTAAAATAACCGCTCTGATCGAATTTCTACGATAGCCCATTATATGATAGGTACAATCTATATATCCAACTGCCAGACTAGATTAAACCTTTCTCCGACGAAGCAAGACGACGCAAGACACACAAGCCATTGCTAGTTTTGGTTTCCTCAAGATGAATTCATCATTCACGGATGTAGTTGTGGGCAAAATACTAGTCCCTTATACTCTCTAGGTCTACAGCGAAATTGCTCTTCCTCGATGTTAATGTCAGCCTGTCAGTATGTCTGCTAAATAAATAAATAAATAAGATATAAACTAAGTTTAACATTTGACTAGGTTTAGTACGTATGACTAAATCTTGTACACGAAAACTCATTTGTAAATTTGTTTCATTAAGTCTTAGAAACTATCAGATCGGTTATGGTAACCACTTTAATTATTTTATCCTTAATGAACAATGACAACGACTTCATTATTTCTTATGCATACAAGAAACAGAAAGGTTCTTGTATTACTCCGAACGGGACTGGAACCTGCGTCTGAAGATATTGTAGCAGATCTTTCTATCCAATAAGTCTACTGAATGAATAATTTCACAAGAGTAGAAATTTCGTTGCACTTGGTTCGGTCCTTGGTAAATGTGGATGCAATGGCAAATAATGAAACATGTGGGTATCTGCAAATCTAACATAAAGCACATAAGGGTGTGAAAGTGCACGAAATGTGTTTATAGTGAATCGCAAATAGCTGTAGAGAGGTCGACGTACCACCATTGAGTTTCTCATTAACAGTTTAATTAAACTTACGGGTTTCGTGAATTACAGTTAAATGTGGACCGTATGTGCTTATTTTTAATCTAAATAATATTGTCAGTTTTTAATTTAGTTTTAAATACTAGATAGAGAGGGGCGTCTATATAGCTCATTTGTATAATAAATCCCCAACCACTTCGGGTATAAAGTGCCCTTTTAAATAGTAAAAAAAAAAAACAAACAGATTGTGAATATTCAGATATTACCCAATGCATAATAAGAAAGTCACAAAATTCGCTTTATTTATTTACCTATTACATTATTTAAATGGAATTGATATAGGAATGACCAATTATATATGTTAAATTTATTACATAATTAGAATAATAAATACCCGATTTTTTTTCATAAATATAGGTTTATTTTCATGATACTTATTTTATTATTAGGTACTTTATTATCTTACTAGCTGTGCCCGCCACTTCGTACGCGATGCAGTTGTTACCTTTCAATTACCGATACAAATTATAATTATTTTTATTATAATTGTATAATATTACAGAGACAATAGTGCAAAAGTTAATTTAGATTTTAATGGGTCCATGTATACCCAACTTTTCTATGACCGTACTAAAAAGGATTCATTACGCTGTACCTTAAACAGTCGTTTTATTGACTTAGTTTAATAAACAGTCCTTGCTTTTATGAAAGGCAGTAAAATGTGAAGTAATATAATGGTAATACGTTACACTTTGTTTATTGTAATTTTAATAAAAAGTTTCAAATGTGTAATAAAAGGTGAATTCATTAACTTGGTAAACATTTAAATTAAGTTTTCTAATTATTTATTTGTTTAAATAAAATAAAAAAAGACGCCAGTTAAAAATTGAGATCGATAAGTGACTAAAAGATTCATAAAAAATGTAGTTCTCTAAAAGATGATATTAACACTGATGAAAATATCTTACATATTACATCATTATTTATGACTAGCGGTCCGCTCCCGGCTTCGCCCGAGGTGCATTCTTTTTAACGTAAAAACCTTCCCTGATTATCCCTCTGTCCATGAGTGAAGACAGAATTAAAATCGGTCCACCCGTTCTCGAGTTTTGCGCTTAGCAATACATTTAGCGGCCCGCTCCCGGCTTCGTCCGGGGTGTATTTTTTCTAAAATAAACGTAGCCTAAGTTACTCCTTATTACATCAGCTACCTGCCAATAAAAGTCCCGTCAAAATCGGTCCAGCTATTTCAGAGATTAGCCGGAACAAACAGACAGACAGACAAAAATTGTAAAAAATATTATTTTGGTGTATGTACCGCAATTTACATAAACAAAAAGTAGCCTATGTTACTCCTGACGACCCCCTCTTCATGTCTGCAAAGTTTCATCGAAATCGCTTCAGCCGTTTCTGAGATTACCCCGAACAGACAGACAGACAGACAGACAGACAGACAGACAGACAGACAGACAGACAGACAGACAGACAGACAGACAGACAGACAGACAGACAGACAGACAGACAGACAGACAGACAGACAGACAGACAGACAGACAGACAGACAGACAGACAGACAGACAGACAGACAGACAGACAGACAGACAGACAGACAGACAGACAGACAGACAGACAGACAGACAGACAGACAGACAGACAGACAGACAGACAGACAGACAGACAGACAGACAGACAGACAGACAGACAGACAGACAGACAGACAGACAGACAGACAGACAGACAGACAGACAGACAGACAGACAGACAGACAGACAGACAGACAGACAGACAGACAGACAGACAGACAGACAGACAGACAGACAGACAGACAGACAGACAGACAGACAGACAGACAGACAGACAGACAGACAGACAGACAGACAGACAGACAGACAGACAGACAGACAGACAGACAGACAGACAGACAGACAGACAGACAGACAGACAGACAGACAGACAGACAGACAGACAGACAGACAGACAGACAGACAGACAGACAGACAGACAGACAGACAGACAGACAGACAGACAGACAGACAGACAGACAGACAGACAGACAGACAGACAGACAGACAGACAGACAGACAGACAGACAGACAGACAGACAGACAGACAGACAGACAGACAGACAGACAGACAGACAGACAGACAGACAGACAGACAGACAGACAGACAGACAGACAGACAGACAGACAGACAGACAGACAGACAGACAGACAGACAGACAGACAGACAGACAGACAGACAGACAGACAGACAACAATTCTAAAAAAAGTTATTTACGTTTTAACAGCATGCGAATGACTCTCTAAGCTTAGTTTGAGGCAGTTTTTCGCAAATCACAGACAGACACTCTGATTTTATTTATATAGATAGATTACATTTTCAGTAGAATTGAAAATTATGTAACTTATAAAACTAAATTTTTGTAAATCCAATTAATATTTTCATTTAAATAGTTTTAAAAACAAACATAAATGATTCATAAATGCTATTGTAGTACGGTCATAGTAAAAATTAAATTTTCATAAAAATTTTCATAATATGTCGAAATGGTTCATTTAATACAATTCTTTACGATTGCATTTTAGCTGCACTAATATGAAATGTAGGATCAACTAGTATTTTCATTTAAATAATAATAAAAACAAATATAAATGATTCATTAATGGTATTATATGTAGTACGGTCAGCTTCCAGTGCTAACAAGTCAATAAGGTTGAGATTAGTGGTCAGCTGAGGCCGTAAACAGCGCATAGGGAGGCGAGAGGCGACACTGGTGACGGCAATGTGACATCATAAATCAACTTATATGAAACACTGTTACGGTCAGAACGACGGTAATGAAGGTGTATTGGTTTCATATACAACCAGAGCTTAGACAGTTTTGTGCGTATAACCTTTATTTCTCGGTACACTTACACCTACAAAATGAAATAACGTAATGAAACGCTCTAAAATAAGAACGCTCTATAGTAGTGCAGATATAATAGGGGTGTTCAATATAAACTGAGAATTAAATACTTAGTACTGAGAATACTCCTTGGTAAGAAAAAAAAAAATGATACTGGCAGGCAAAGCCTAGACATTTGTTATAATAATAATTATATTAATTTGTATTTTTAAAATTGTAGTCATTTGCTTTCTACGTTTCGGAAGGTGTTTTCGAAAATGGAGAAAATTGAAATTCGCGCGGTAATTAAATATCCTTGCTTAATTTTTTTTACTACGGAGCAGGTAAATCAAAACTTGCAAGGGGGTTCACGCTCCTCCATAGTCTACAGTTGCTCGTTGGTGTGCTGAGTTTAAGCGAGAAAGATCTTCCACCAACGATGACCCACGATCGGGGCGCCCTGGGACGACAGTAAGTGAACAAATTATAAAAAAAAATTGAAAAATTTTTTTTTTGGCAGATCGTCGTGTTAGTTCGTTTTAGAGCTGAAGAAATTTCGATATTTCGATTTCAATAGGGAGTGTCTATAATTTATGTACAACCACCTGGGCATGAAAATAGTGTCCGCGAACTGGATGCCCAAATGCTTACGGATCCACAGAAACAAACTAGACTAAGGATTTCGCAAAGCTGTTTGGATTTGTTACAGCAAGATCTTGATTGATTTTTGTCTCGATTTATAACCATGGATGAAACATGGCTTCATCATTATGACCCGGAAACGAAACAGCAGTCCATGACTTGAAAGAGGCCGTCATCTCCAACTCCTAAGAAGATTAAATCAACTCCATCCGCCGGTAAGATCTGGGCTCACTTTTCTAGGACAGTCCAGGGGTGGTAATGATCGAATACCTTAATCATGGAGCCACTATTACGGGAAATTTATATGCAGGACAAATAAAAAAATTGCGCAAGGAAATACGCGAGAAACGGCGTGGCAAACTGACTAAAGTTGTTTTGTTTCACCAAGATAACGCCCCCGCGCACAAGTCCAACGTTGTAATGGCAGCCATTGTAGATGTTGGCTTTGAACTGATGGAACATCATATTCACCGGACCTCGCACCTAGTGATTTCTATCTTTTTCTGCGGTTTGAAGAATACTTCAAAGGCCAAAAATTTGAAGGCGATGAGGCAGTAGTCGCTGCAGTACACGGTTTTTTAGGGGCTCAGGATAAAGAATTTTTTACTAAGAGAATTTCAAGTCTAGAAAAAAGATATCAAGTGTATTAACTTAAGAGGTGAACGCACTTTTTATTGAACACCCCTCGTACTTGGTATATATTCACTATTGGTATTGATATTTTGTATCCAGAACGAGGAATAATCTCTAGTAGTGTGGCTACTAGTGGCTGGGGCTTCATAAAGAAGCCAGAATTTGTTGCTTTGAAAAGCATCTGTGGTTTTTTATATTATTAAGGGTGGCAGGCAGGCTGACGGTCCACTGCATCTGCTCATCCGGACTGGGCGCATCGGCACCTTATCCAAAAAATGCTGATCTGTGGCGCTTCGCATCTATGGCGCGCAGTACGGTGGTAAAAGCTTGAGGTAGGCATTATTGTAACAACTCATCGGAGCACTCACCATTATACAGCCGGTATAATTGAATGATATAATAATATGTTCTTGGCATCATTGAAAATAAAAAAAAAAACAATTTTTTGGAGACCATAAAACAGCATGTAGATATGTCATGTTGACAGAAAAAAAAACTAAAACTAAGCCTTATTTATAATTTTATAATGACTCAGTTATGATTACACATTGGTTACGAATATGTATTTGGTTTGTGCGAAATTAGAAGATGTTGAATATTTTTTGCCAAAAACCAACAAACATATCTGTCGACTTAACAAATAAAAGCGAAACTTTTACAAGTAAACGATATGAGTCATGAATCTACTGCAAATAATAATAGCCCCGAAGTTTACGAACACCGGCGTTCCAGATATTCCAATAATCGAACGGCAGATGTCAACAAAGAAGGCAAACTTCCGAAAGAGTTAGAAAGTAATATCCTACTCTCCCAGGAGCACTGAGTCAATAATAAACAAAGGGGTGCGTTTGATACACTTGTAAACTAATAACGCCCCCCTCTCTAGATATTCCTTATTTCAACATTAATATACAATGGCATTGTCACTAATAATATTGTCACGGTAACTATCAGATATGATTTATTGATTGATATTTTGAAATTCTGCGGGTATTAGACGAATATACAATTCGAAGTAGTGTCGAATATATGTACCATTCTTTAGTTTAGAGGGTTCTTGAGATGTGTCTTCGTATTACAAAAAAGAAAGTCGATTTGGCGAGCCATGGTGAGCGACCTGTGCCTATACTGTATCTAAATATGGATTATCTACTTATTTCAGGTATCTAAGCTGTATCTAATCTATATTTAGATCTAACTGTTCCTGAAGCTTCGCCATCTTCATCATTAATTAATTTATGGTGTATTAATAAATTCAAGGAAAATTTAATCGTGGGCTGTTTGTAGGTAGAGACGTGGGTCGAAAGAAGCTTTAAATAGGATAGAAAATTGCTTTTCTCAGAGGATCTTCGAAAATTTTGAAACCTGGCAAATTATGCTAGCAAATTATTTTTGATGAGATGCTAAGAAAAGATTACAGTTGTATTAGTATTAGTAATTTCGCGTGTGGGGGGCGAAATATTTGTTTTTGTAAGTAGAATGAGAAACGAATAATAAATACTAAGTTGAAGAATAAGTTGCCCTAGGTTGCAATTGTGCTGTCATTGCCTTTGACCATGCAAGAATTTGGTTTCAGCACGTTTGAAGGAACTCATATTGTAGCTAAGTGGAATATCTTAGAAGATAGTTTGTATAAGATCCAAATATTTATTGTACAAGATTAATAATTTGTTGTTTTTAATTTAAAGGTCGACTAGTAGAGTCTTCCACTTGAACGTTGGTGGCTATGGCACGGTTTTGGTACCTATTACAAGCATTTCCATCTCCATCCATTTTCCACAGATAGGAGGTTATAGGGAAATGAGCCCTGGTATCCGTTAAGAATTAATTAATATCTAATAAATTAGTTTAAAGTACCTAATTTATTTATTACAAAGGCTAATTACGAAGACTTCAAAGTTTATCTACGCTCAATGCTACCGCCAACAACTTGGTAAGGGACTAAATTTATTGGTTCATTGGAAGTTCCCAATTTCTAAGTCCGTCATTAATTGGAGACTCACCACAAGTACTCTTGATGCGACAAGTTTCGCAATATTTGAGACCCTTATTTGTCGCTTCATTGATTCACAATATCTTGTTGTTGGCGACTTCTAGCTCGACGTCTTCCTCGTAACTTGATATATTAAATAGTTTATAAACATTTTCAATTTGGTCACATTCAAACAAGGTGTGGCAGTGCACTCTGCATTTTTCAGTCATTTGGCAGCCCGTCTGGCGGCAGTAACCACCCCCTTACAGAAGACACCCGTAAAATAAAGCACACATGCTGTTGTGTTTCGATGAGTGAGTAAGTGATGCCAGAGCCAATTTCCCTTAATCACTACCATTAATCCTACTGTGGTCGGCAGCACATTTGCAACACTTGTGGCGTTGCTTGTGTTATAGGCGACGGTAGCCACCCACTATCAAGTAGCCACCCACAATCAGAAGAAAAGAGCACGGTTTTGAAATTCACCATTGAACTCTATGCTACCGTATATGCGGACAAAGTCGCGGGCACCAGCTAGTAAGTATATAACGATTAATCTTGGGATATATTAAAGCATAAATTTAATAAAGGAAGATGTAATTTTCTTTTTAAATATTTCTTACAAGAAAACAAACAAAGATTACGCGACAGAGTCCCTCGGCAGGCGACAGAATGAACTAATTATTTACAATCCGTCACGGGACCGAAATTGCGTCAAAAAAGTGGTACGTGAAATCTCATTTCCGAACTTTGCTTTGTACCAACAATGGAAAATAAACAAATACAAGGGGTCCCCTGTGAGCTCTTCCGTAACCTGCGATTGATAACTCAGATCACTCAGTCGTGACACTTTTTGACACAGAACCAACTATAATACTTACCTACTCTAGGAGCATTGAAGCACTGTGTACAACATATGAACAAAGGTGCTTATAATGTACTAGCGACCCGCATTTTTACATATAAAAATCTTCCCCACTTATTTCTCTTTCTATATGTGAAAACCGAATTAAAATCGGTTTACCCATTCTCCAGATTTTGAAGCGTACACAAAACAAATTAACATTTTTATACATATAGGTATAGGTATGTATAGGTAATATATTTATAAAAAGGATTTCTATTAAATACCATAAATACATCAGTATGTATACTTTAAAATTAAAATGAAATACAATTTTCATCTTGGGTTATAAATTAGTTAATTATCTAGCTTAAAAAATTTATTAACTACAGTAAAATGAACTTTTTTTTAGTTCGAATTGTTAAAAATGGCAAATAAAATTTCATCCTATCGTGTTAGTGAATTCTTTAGCTCTATTAAAAACAAAAATAAGAACTAAATAATTTTTATTAGTTTTTTTAGGGAATTTTGCATAGGTATTTAAATTGCAAACTCAACGTGCAACATTTTTTTTTCTACTACCGCTCTACCATCCCGATAATAGTATTAAAAATATTCAAATAAAAGAATAGGTAGTGTTGTTCCCCACACTCGCATTCGCGTGACCGCCTCGCGTGTCTCATGCCAGCCTCAAATTAAAACGGAGCCGATAACGCCCTGCACCTCACGACTGTCGCACAACGCGTCTTTTTTAATTACGCACCGGCCTGCTTGTCGTTTATTCAAAATTATCTACCCCTTTTAAATTCAAATTATTTACGAACTGACACGACGCATTCATCCTCAAACAGTTCCTTTTTATTGTTTAAATTTTGAACTATCCTACCGAATTTGGATGACAACGAATGAATGAGTATAATTAAGGAGTGCTGTAAGAACTTGGGAAGTAAGTAATAGGTGTTTGGGAGAATTTGGTGTCTCAACTTGCTATAATTTAAATAACCGAAGACAGATTGCGACGTAACATAATCGCGGCACTTATTGAACTGGCGAAATTAATAAAAAATACGCCAGAAATTCCAATATTTTTAAAAAAATCTCTAAACATAACGCAAAAACATTTTTTTAGGTGTTATTGCTATCATAATTATTGAGTAATTATTATATATTGAGTGTACGCTTCATTAAAATGTTAAGAAGAGAATTTCCTCAGTAAACATCCGACAGAATAAAATTAATGGCGTCGATTAACAGACGTCGTCGGTGTCGCGAGATCGCGTGCGAGTGATGCGAACACCGACACTTTCTGGGAGCAGGCTGTGTCAATTTTAATTGGGCCTCACTCTTGCTCTTGTTGTGATACGCGGCGTGATTGGTCCTCCTTATTTATGTGGGGTCATGGGTTTTTTTAAAAAATAACACAGCAGTCGCATTCGAATGCAACATTTTAAATTAATTCATTTCGTTACGACAAATTTTCCAACGGTTAAGTGTTTGATATGCATTTTTATTTAACACAGTTTTTAAGAAGCTTTCCTTACATAAGTATTTTATAATTAGTATAATATTAGGTTTTATTATAGGGTGGTGAAAATCGCATAAAAACCTGTTGCGTGGTTTTAAAGGAGTGAGCGGCCATACAGACAGAAGCGGTAACCGACTTCAAATTATTACCATGTAAGATGTATAGTACTTATTTCACATAATATTATATTATATAATGTATATTATTATACATATGTAATATGCACAGAATGTAAATTACATATGTGCACAATATGGTTTTCAAAGTTTTAAAGTGAACATGTAAGTCGAATTTGTATTCGTTAATAACAGATTTTCCACAAATATTTTTTGGAAAATCTGTTTTGTGTTAACACAAAATTTTATATTTCATTGCTGAATATGTTAAAGTTAAACAGATTAAAGTTAAAAAAGTTAATATTAAGTCAGATATATGACCTTTTATATTTGCCCTTGATCGTCTACATTCAAGTAGCCACGTAATGTTTTTATTAAAGTGCAGTTGTCATGTCAGAAATAACAAACCACTGAGATTTGTATAAAATTGAACATTTAAACGGCGAGTTAAAAACGCGAAAGAAAATAGATATTACCTAAATTTCAAGAATTAAAAATATTAAAATAAACTAGATTTTTTGAAAAGGTCGTCTTAGCAGCAGTATTTTATGGTACCTATGTTTATTATTTTGTTATTTTATCAGCAGTTTTGACGGGCTAATGATCTATTTGATGGTAGGTGGCTTTTGATGGTTTGATGGTACACAAGCAAAACCATAGACTGCAAGTTTGCTGCGAGTGTGCTGACGACCTTAGTAGGACTAAGGATAAGGAAACTTCTCACTCACGGTGATCTTATGTAAGGGGGTGGGTTAGGCCAAATAGGCTGCCCTAATAATTGCGCATCACTACTGAACTCATCCAAATTGGATGTAGAATCCCTAACTAACTCAACGAAACACATCAGTCTCCTTTCTTATTTATCCTTTTATTGATTTCATTTCACGCAATTATTGATAGCTTTACAAATAAACAAAATGTACAGTCATTTAAAAGTAATTGAGCTGTAAATTGAGGCGGACAAAAAGACACTGTATATTGTTAATGAATACAGTTGAAAGCTGATCTTCTAATTTCATGGGTCGTGTTCCATTCGCCGCTCGATTACCGTAATAGCAAATTGGATCATTCGTTTCTGCAGCTCGGTTTGAACGGAAGCCTAGCACGAGTCTATTGTCTAAATGACACTATCATTGTGTACGTATTCTGCAATAGAAGTTTCTTTGTACGTGAATGGAGAGTTCTTTTTTCTACTTCATAGACGTAAACGTCAGATTACTGTATTAAGTTTTGTTCGAGCTAGTGTCAAATAAATTAAGTCATTTTTGACATATTTTGCTGTGACAATTTTTATGTGACGAAAACGCATTTCAAGGCATTTCAAAGCAGGCAATGTTCAACAATAGAAAAACGATTTTGATTAGCTTGAAAGATTAGCCATAGCTCTATATAAACTTTGAATACATTTGCCAATTCAGAAAAAAACCCTTAAAGTAAGATACTGTGATATTTAAAAACACCTCGCATAAATACAACAAATAAATCATAAATGCCCTTTGAAGTGTTATCAACTTAATCCAAAACGTTAATTGACTTTGAGAACATCTGTTTGTCGTCGTCGCTATTAAGTCACAGACCAAAAATTTCTATACTGCACAAAATGTAAATGTGCCAGTATTTAAACGGTTCGTTTGTAAATTTAATGCGCATGCGGTACGCGATACGAGTGTCGAAATGGGAACGGAAGACATTAATCATATGGCAGGAAAGCACGGGTGGTATATCGACGCAGTTTGTCGAGCTCCTGATCTATTCACCTATTCTATATTATCATTCAGGAATCAGTCCCTATCACCATCTCGGTCTCTTTGTAAATTTATGAAAAGGACGGAAGATGTATTGAAACGTTTTAAAGCTTAATTTGGTATAACGTCTCTTGGTTAAATAATGTTGAGAATGCGTCATTAACTAACATCCCTTCACCTTACCTACAGCGACGATGTCACTCGAAAGTGTCATTCGACGGGCCTTTTTTGGAGGACAAAAATATGAAATGCTCATTAGCTTAAAATCAACACTGAAGGTAGCTCATGTGAACATCTGGAACACAAAACACTTCTGAGTTATTGATCCATTGCAGTAAAAATTCACAAAGTTTAAGTTAATTTAGACATATTCATCTTCAGAATTTATTCATTCAGCATCTCAGCATTCAAAATGTATCCACAACAAAATGTGCTTTGGATTATCTAAAAAAAACAACACCATGTATTCCTTATACTTACTTTAAATTTTATCAGATTCAGAGTAATGATATTACACCTGTAGTATTTTCAATGTAAGTAAACAATATGTCAAGATATAAGTCATTAATAACAGCGCGAACTTTATGCCAACAACCTCTGCGAGTACGATCAACAAATTAGGCTAGTTACAGATTGCGTGACGGTACGGACGCGATTAGCTCACGTACTAGGGGACGGGACGTGACGCTGATATCCGTCGCAGACCACGCCCTTGCGCAAGCGACCATCAGATAACTTAGCCCAAATATAGCCTATAAAACATAACAACAACGCGCTAACGTTGCAGCAAGTTACTCTGTAAGTATTATTATAACCTTAAATTTTGTTAGAATAATTAGACTATTCAGAGGGTGAAGTTACATTTACCCGAATGATCAGAAGACATTTAAACAGATAAGTAAATAAATGGACCGATATCCTTGAAACTCAACATGTTGAGATGTGTGAGAAAATGTTAGGTCCTTACATATGGAATGGGCTTTTTGCCGAATTGGCAATTTTGATCACAAATATCTGCCCGTTCCACCTATCCCTACTAAGGATAGTCACTGGTAGAATCTGGTGTTTGATTAGATATTCCAAATTCAAAAAATAAAATAAAGTACATTGGTTACTAATTACAAGAGAAATATTATACACCAACTTGTAAGAGTGATTATTTTAAGCAACTGATTTGACTGTGCACTTTTAAAACGAACAACACAAGAGGTTCGGGGGGGAGATTCCGTACGGCAGGCGAGTAGTCAGAGTAAAACCGGGCGTCCGGCGCGTGTGGACGTATTAAGAGTGCACGATAAAATAAGCATATTGTCTTTAAGAATTGTATTAATATTATAATTATATAAAGAGAGGAACCAGCAGAGGACTGGAATAAACGTGTTGTAACTCCGTGGCGTTTTATTATAAACTGGTGCCGGTAACTTCGTACGCGCTATAGTTCGCTTTTTTAAAACCCACAGGAACCTTACAATTTTCCAGCATAAAAAGTATGCTATAGTTTAATCCAGGTAATCATCAATCAGTAAAAACCAGGTAATGAGTAAAACCCGCTTTCAAATCGGGGTTAAGCCATTTCTGAGGTTAGCGTGCACAAACGCGCAGACAAAAATTGTCAAAAATTCTAAACACTATTTATTTACCTCGGTAACATAAGCACAACGTGTACAATTGTCTTTTTGAAAAATATTTAATGTGCAGACACGGCTCGTTTACGATCTTGTTATGTATAGATACTTATTTCGCCTTAATTAAACTAAAAGCTGCTTGTAATTCTAAGCTCTTAAAAAGCAGTTACCTGATTAAATGGAACCTTTAACAATATACAGTCCTCCAGACTCCTTTGTGCTGTTGAAATTCATAGGAAGCACTGGCCACTTATTACATTAAGTGGGTCGTCCTGGTGTAGGTACACCATCGTACCGAAGAGATCGTTAACGCCGGCGCCGCCGTACTGTTCAATGTTGGCTCACCTTTCGTTCAGGACCACTCAAACGAAACGTTCATTTGAGATCTCTAGAGCTTCTATAGGCCAGTATTAAAGATAAGTGTTGAGAATAGGGTACGTAGTTACGTACATAATAGAGGTTACGTAATAGGATCTTTTGTGAAAAAGCTGGAATTAAAATTGTTTTTGCGAGTGCTATTTAGTTCTCCTTTATAATTTTTAAAGGCTTAGATTTTCTGAATGTGTCACTAAGGGTTATTTACATTACTGTACGTACATAGAAAAGCAGAACAAGGTAGAACAAAGCAGTTATAGGTACTGTTCTAGATAAGCAGAATTCTAGCCTTGTCTATAATCTAGCTATCTAACTTAATAGCTATTTATAAAGGTAGGATATAAGTAGGTATTAATTATGGCACGTTCAAATTTTGTACATACCTATCTACTTACTCTCCAATAAATATAAAAATAAAATAAAATTAGATGATTAACAAGCGTAACGCAATATACTCGTATACAGACATCCTCATGTCACAGTATTTTTTTTCAGAATATTTTATCGAATAGGAATATCAATAAATATAAATAACGTTTAACGGGTACAAATCTCATTCTATTTAGGAACATTTCTCTGTCAGCGCGGTGTATTCAGGAAATACCGTTTATTTCCTTTTTAGTTTGGTTACATGTGATTATATTTCTTTGCAAAAGTAACAAAGATTTAGATTATTATAATTGAAAAATGAGAAAATATGTATTATAACGCCCGACATCTTATCGCTGTGACGACATCATGGCGACGGGGGTGCCTATTTTTTTGTATTTTTAGACGATCCAGCATAAAATTATCCTATATTATGTTAATCCAGGTGGGTCAGGTCCATGTAAGGACCATCCATGACGGATTTCCACTTGTAAAAAAAGGTAATGAACTATCTGTGTACCCAATGTCATTCAAAACCGTTGACTGACACATTTATTATGAAGAAAACAATTTTGTTTACTAAGTATATTTTTTTAAGCACATTAAGACATGGTCTCTGGTGTTTGAAGATAAATTGCGGTGGATCGTCTGAAAAATAGAGAGTAATTTTGCTGTCGAGGTCGCTTCGTGTGTCCGGGTCAAGGGCAAATTTAAAAATTTGCCCTTGACCATTTAGCTCTATTCCATTTTGGACATGGAACAATTAAAAGCAATCTACTTCATCAAATATAAGTTTCTATAATAATTATATTCCTTTTATGTACCAATTTCACCTAAATCTGTTCAGCCGTTTTTGTATCGTATAATTGAGTAACAAACATCCAAATATTACAGTAATCCACATATTAACAAGTGGATCGTAAGCTTGATTTTAAGTAGGTACTCAAAAAAAATATATCAAATCATTAATCAATTGTATAATTAATTGTGTATTTTACTGTGGAGACAGTATACAAGCTAAATAAAATTCTTATCAAATATACTGTAATTTATATTATATATATATATTTATTTATTTATTTATTTATACCCCAGGCAACAGATTTGCATTGCCATACAACGAGGTAATGCAGCCAGCATGCTTGGGACCCTGCCTGAGGACCGAAGCTTTAAACTTTTTAATATCTAAATGTCATATAACACGCAAATAAATGTATATTGAAGTATAATCAATTTCATTTTTTTATATAATATAATATTATATAATACATAATAAAAGATACTTATAAAAGAAAAGAAAAAATATCCTAGGATTCGCATCTACTTCTATGTTCGCCTTAAGTAATATAAATACTTATAATTAATTATTAATAATAGTAACTTTGTCGGGACCTCTGTAAATCGAGAATCCGTCGAGTTTGCAAGCACTTAAAATGTAATAAATCTAACAGATAGCGATAGAGCTTCAATTTTAACGTCAGTTTAGCGAGATAATATTTACGTTGAGCTAGACCTGAATCTCAGTATCAGGAGTTAAGCTGGGCTTTAAACTCGTCGAACGGAACGGCGAAGCAGAAACCGTAGATAACGCCATTACAATGGCATTTATAATTTACTTTATCCGCACCTTTGGTTGATTTAATGCGAGCAAATTATGTCAGTCTACAAGGTTTGCCTTTTAAAACAAATGCGAATATTTTGCAATACAAAATATTTCTGTGAATTCACACGATAATACAATTCAGTTAAATATGATACGACTTCAAAATATATTTAGGTAAGATAAAAATATTAGTAAAAATATATTTTCTTAATGAGTTTACTGTATTTAATTTTAAGGTTTCAAGACAAACATAATATTTGACACAAGCTAAAGTTTGCAAGTGAATATATTACCACACGAGCAATAATATGTCCAAAAATACTTAAGACACGGATAAGACAATAAGTTTTGAACAGCAAGGTTTTGAATAAAAGAAAGTTTTTCCTTTTAATCGAGTGAGTATAAAATATAGATTATAGATTAATAAAGATATATTAATTTTTCACAGTACAAACAATATCATTACCTATTTACATTAATATTATAAGACAAAAGATTTGTGTTTATAAAGAATGAACTAAAAATTCTTTCACCTATAGAAATCTACTTTATCAGCGAGTAACATAGGCTATATTTTATAAAATTACGCGGGCGAAGTCGTGTGCAACAGCTAGTCTTAGATATTTTATCACGTATGCATGTTATAGAAAAAAAAAAACAGAAACATATTAATGACAGCTTATATGTGTACATTTATTATAAATGTTTTTTAAAAGATATTCTAAAACAATACATACTATGCACTTGACTCTACAGTAGAAGTAAAGTAGTTTAGAGTAAGTACTAAAATTCAGTTGGTAAGAAATGTGAGCGCGTGTTTCTAAAAAGATGTTAAGTGGTGATATGGAGGTGAAATGGGGCGCGTGCTGACTACGTGACTTCAGTCGTGATAGCCGTGACTCAGTGGCTCTAAACATCAGCTGCTGTTGGCTGCCAACGATTTCGCTTGGCTACGAGTGTTGGCGAAACTCCTAGCCAAGCAAAAACGAAATAATCTTATCAATAATAACGTAGATACAAACCCTAAAACACGTATGTCTCCAACAAGGATAAATTAGGATAAGCTAACCCACCGCGATATGCATGAACCACATTATTATTGCAATATTGTTATTGTACATTGTATTGCTAACATTCATCAAGATTTATTTACTTATTCTAATTTGAATAATTATATTTTTATAAACACAAACCTTCCTCGATTATCGCTCTTTCGATGAGTAAAAACCGAATTAAAATAAGTTGAGCCTTTGTGGTGTCCGTAGATGGCATATGTATACTTATATTAATTTTTAGTGACCCGCTCAGCTTCGGCTTCGATGCAATTTTTTATATACACAAACCTTTGTCGTTTATCTTTCTTTCCAATAAGTGAAAACCGACTAACATATTTATTATATATTTTCGTAACATTTTTTAAAATAAATCAATGCTTACATAGTCGCTTCTATTATTCTTATAAAAGGTAGGAACTAACTTGTTTTGCGTGCCTGTTTAAATTTAAATTTACAAACGCCACTTCCCCTCGAAAAACTTTAATTAATCAAGATTAATAGCTTACAGTTTAGCACTACAACCCTAAGGAATAATTAAGACTTGGTACTACAATCACACTCGTATATATTTTTTTCTCCACCAATACAGCTCCGAAGGAGGGTTGAAACGTGAACAGGAAAACAAAGAAACTCGATTTGGAACCCTTCGAGGGCCGTAGGGAGAGTATTAAATTTGCATTAGACGAAATTGAAATACGCCCTACGATGACTCGTTACAAGGGAAGACTAATAATGTCGTCAATTCTCATCGAGGAGATCTTCAAAGTCACGGCGTGACTATTTGATTAATTGAATCATTTTTTAAACGACTCCTGAATTATTCGGGAGAATATGTCAATTTGTGTCCTCCACGTTTGAGTCATTAATTCGATACCTCTCGTTCTTTGAAAAAGACTCTTCAGCTTTTTTGATCCGATTGGATATCTTGGCATACTTAACCTCATTAAAATGTGTTTCAGTAACAATTTTCATTTGTTTTATGTTTACAAGAAACATTCACAATCATCTACTTAACTAGTACATCATATCTCATGCTATTTAGTATCGGTTAGAAATGCTGATTGAATAGAAATTGGTAGTGGCAGAGCACACTGCGTTTCGCAGTCATTTGTGGTAATCAACCACTGCCGCAAGACTTGGTGCTCTGTCGTCTCGTCTTACGGTAGACCACTGTGAAATAACAGTATGTTGTTGTGATGCCAGAACCCATTTCCTCATCCCTTCTTAATCTTAATCCTATTATGGCCGGCAGTGCATTTGCATCACCTGTGGCTTTGCTTGTCTTATAGGTGCCGGTAGCCGGCGAAGAAGAAAAATCGAAGGAAAGGAAGAAATCTGAATAGAAAGATGAAATTGTCATGATTACTCGTTCTTAAAATTTCATCAGTAAGGAACGCCTTATATACATACCAAAAATTATGTTTAAATGATTATACAATCAAAACAATGAACTGAAAGCTTATAATTAAATAACGAGTTTATAATTAATAATAATAATCAAACAATTAGTAGATATAATGATAATTTCAATAATGTATCCACTTGTTTATCTTTCATCAAATAAAAGCATTTAAATAAACACAAAGTAATATCATATAAGCAATAAATTTTCAGCGTTTGAACGAGTTCACAAAAATGTTTTTCCAATAACGAAATTCCTACCGTTTTTTTTTGTTGCGTACGTGCCTGAATTTCAGGGCAAGGCGGAGTGTGTACGTTATCGCGAACCGTAACCATTGGACACTTATTTACTTGCGGAAAATTTGTATTCTAAGTTCAGCAGGCATGTGTTTTGCGTTTTCGAATTTGCTTCGCGCGTTTTCTTGTAAACATGCCACCTTACGAATATTCTAATGAATTCACCCCAAGATTTATGTAAGCACAATATATTTTCTACATGACAAACGAGCACACGTGTTAGTTTTCTCTTAATTGCATGCAATAAAATAACACTTAACATAAACACTAATTTTGGATGGTTTTAGTATACCTACACGACAGAATGAGTAGTAATACTACTAGTAGTACCTACCTACACTAGATATTTTACAGTGGATTTCGGTAGGATATGTTCTGGTTTTATATTACTAGCTATTTATTTTATATTGCTGCTACTAACTGATCCGAGAGACGTCGTTCTGTCAAAATCTATTGGACTGTAGCAGATGATGTGTAATTAAAAAAAAAAAAACGGGATAATTTTTCTAGTTTTTCTCTTCATAAGAATCTTCCTCGAACTTCAACGAATATTTGAATAATAACAATAATTCACGAAGCCTTTCAATGTGTGTTTTCCCTTCAACAAGATATTTAATATTTTCGAAGGGATAACGCACATTGAAAGTTTTTGCAGAGAAACAGTGAGTGGATCCGCAAAGTTAATTTAGTGCCAAAGATTTCAATAATATAAGTGGCAAAAGACAAAGAGCCCTTCACTCAATGACATCAGTGTTAAAATATTTAAGTTTCACAATATAAAAAGAAACCATACTAACTATTTGAATATATTTATAGATAATAGAAAATAAAAACGCTGTCCGATATTCTTCTACGATATTTCTTCGCTATCTTCTTCTAACTAAAACACTCAACAGAAATTTATACAGTTGTGTATATAATTTGTAAAATATTAAAATAAATGTAAAATGAAATATTTTAGACTCATTGAAATAAATTAAAATACATTTTGTTAACAAAACTTTCAATATTTCATTAAAGCTCAACTGCTTAGAGCTCTATAGATTAGAGCAAATATGAGAGGAAATGTTAGAATAATTTATGGGCATCCTGAATCTGATCATAATGTCTTAACAAAGCTAACCATATATAAATAAATATAGGCACATCACTCTCTCTAATGCATCCGAACTACTAAAGTTAACGACCACAGCACACGGTCCAACAAAAGCCCCTGAGATCGAAACATGTAACGTTACGGCATCCGGTACCACCCTCCGTTGATATTAACTCGTAATAGGCTTGGACATTTGCGATAAGAGCTTGAATTCCATGATATATGTATAGAAAACTAATTAATATTTTTGAGCATAATAATTTTTGGTTATATTCAAGATTATTTTTTATCCAAATAAATGTATAAAAAATAAATAAATAATGATCATATAATTTCTGTCTATATTATCTGCTGACTAATAATCCGCGATTTCACCAGCATTAATTTTGGATTCAAGAAAATTTTTCAAGATAATATCAAAAACTACTGACTCATTTTCATCCGGTTTTCACTAATGGAAACAGCACAAACGATTGCACCCGTGTGAAGCAGAGAGCGGCTTGTTAGTTTATTAATAATTACCTATTGATTTCATATTGCATAATAGTTGTTTCTAAATCCTTTATTTTTATTTAGTCAATCAATATTTGATAATCGTTTCTTAAAACAAAATTAATATGATACATTTCAAACACTACAATAGTTGTCGCCTTACCTCATTCCCTGTGGCGTCTAAGCAAAAATAGTTACGCAAATATCCCAGTTTCCGACGAAGGTCTATTGTGCTCAACTCCTGTCGAGACACGCCCGTAATGTGTTGACATCATTATATGGCCGCAATAAGAGCTCCACAATGCAGATAAGACCGTGTTTGGTACCGGAGGGATTGAGTTCTTCGAGCTAACATTGTGTTGAAGCGGATCTTTGCAATAAAATTTGAGATCAATCAGTTTGTGTACGAACGCTTTACTTGTACATGGGAATATTCAAATTTTTAAAAAGGGAACTCGATTAATTTATACCCTTTTCTACCTTGGGGAAAAAGTTCAAGTTTTTCAATTCGTGTGTTTGTTTAGTCTTGGCGATTTTTATTTATTATATCTGTCCTGGGGATACTTCTGTCAATAGGAATTTAATGGGTATTCTCCTTTCACTTCATTACTCCGAGCTGTAGATACACACATTGATCATTATTGTCTTGTTTTCTTTTCTTTGATGGCTGAATTTCATTACTTTTGGCTGAATGTATGAATCTTAATATTGCGTAAATATTGTATCGATAAAAAAATCCACCTCATAATTGCAAACATTTTAATTTAGATCTCAGAAACGAACCTTGATTGCAAACCAAACTTTGACAAGCATTACAGATTCGTTTGAGGTCTTAATTATAATCATTAGTTACACTATTTCTTGCCAAACTTTTGTGGAAATACAAGGAAACAGAAGTAACAAACTTACTGAAAGTAATAAAGTAGTTAATTGATTGACGGATCTTTCATTTGTGGGAAATCGGTTTATACAAGCATTATAACAAATCTGCATTCGCATAGGTAATAGGTATACATTCTGTCACATAAGTACCGGGAATTGATTATTTAAAAAGCCCACTTAAAGGGATCGTCAAAATTATTTTTGTCGCTATGTCGGCACAACTGTCCTCTATATTCACGAGGAGTTTGAACATCATAGGTCATTTAGTTTATTTACAGAGCGCTATTTTGTCAGTTCATTTCAATTTTGCGATTTTTACAATGGATCAAACAAAGGATCTGTCTTAAATTTTGCATTGCGAATGGAATTTCATGTGCCGAAGCTCTGAAAATGTTACACAAGCCTGACGGTGAATCCACTTTATCAAAAACACGTGTGTATGAGTGGGTACAGTGAATTCAAGAGACTCTGGTCGGCATTAAAGTCTTTATTCAAAAGTGAAGGTGATGATGATATTTTTTTATTTTTATTATCGGGGTGTCGTGCACTCGGAATTCTTGCGAGAAGGTGAGACAGCAAATGAGGAATATTATCTGGGCGTTATTCGACGTTTGAGAGAGCAAATTCGTCGAAAAAGACCAGATTTGTGGAAAGAAAACTCATGGATTTTGCACCACGGTAACACGGCTATCATTGTGAACGCATTTCTGGCCAAAAACTCAACAAATCTTTTGGAACAATCACCGTATTCCCTGATATGGCTCCAAGCGACTTTTTCTTTTTCAAAAGCTCAAATTACCACTTCGAGGCACCCGTTTTCAGTTGATAGAAGGCATAAAAGAGAATTTGCAGCGAGCAGTGAAGTCGATTCCAAAAAAATCTTTTAAAAATGTTTTGATGATTGAGTTATTCGTTGGCGAAGTGTATAGTTTCAGAAGGAGCCTATTTTGAAGGCGATACAATAAATTACGATAAATAATACATATTTTGTGTTTTATTGACCGATTCCTGGTATTTTCTTGACATAGTAGTAGGAAACGAATTTAAAAAACACAAAGTCTTCTTCCATATTATCAAACTTTTAAGGAGACACTCTCTGACTCCGTACGTACTTCGTAGAGTTTCCTGTTCCTCACAATACACTACAATACAATACAATATTATGTTACTAAACAACAAACTAATTCAAATGGTAACATGAAATTTTTCTTTTATTTCAGTTAAAAAGAATATTTTTACAAAATATTACATATAATTTGCATAATATTAATTAACCAAAAAAAGTTGTAGAATTAACGCCTTCATTAATAGGTATTACCGATAAATTATATGTAGTAAAATATTTTAGCCTAAAATGCTTAGCTAAAGCAAATTATTTTCGTTGACTTGTTATTTGCGATTGCTGGACAATTTGTGGTTAACGTTTGTAAATAACAAGCAGTTTAAGGGTAATGTTTTTTTCTTTTTTCTAACAAAATTTGTTTAATTTGTATAAATTGCAAGCGCGGTAAAGACACTACATATTTGTTACTTACGTCATTTTTTTGTGTCATACCTTGTAGCAACCTGCAACTTGGTGGCCCGGCTACATTGGGAATTTTACAAACGATAACGATGATCCACAATTCGAAATAGGCAATAACAATACAATGCACGTACGTACCTTGGACTGCTACTTGCACTCGATGATCTCCACCCGGTACAGGAATTTCTTGGTGTTAAAAGGTAGTTCGCGCGCGCGGCAATCTTTCACTGTCGGGATCGCCGATACTCTCGTATGTGTGTTTTCGCTCCAATATTTTTACGGGAACGACGTGCATGACAACTCATTAGAGCTGTCATTGTCACTGCGCTAATCCGAACGTCAAACATCGTTTATCGGTAGCGCGAAGATTTGAAATTGGTCGAAAGTCCGTTACGGTGACGGAACATCCCGCCCACCAAAATGCCTATGGCATTTTCTGGTTAATAAAAGAAAGAAAACGATAGCAACAAAGAAAACGGTAAAGAAACCCAAACCGAAAATGATAATGATAAGAAGTATGTCTCAACGATACGTAACTTAAACCTAAACTAAAATACGATTAAAGAAAGAAGGAACTGATTCAAATTAGTCCTCTATTGGTAGAGGGCACAATTTAACTAAGGGTCGTTGCATTTGATCACTGGTTACCGTTTTTAGAACTGCGATCCGAGTCACTCCATCACCATCAGGGATAAGTTTTATCACACGACCGATAGGCCAATGCAGTGGAACACGATTTTCGTCTTTGATTATTACCATCGACCCCAGGTGTAATGGTTTGGAATCCTTATCATCCAAGAAAGGATTGAGTTTACGAAGTGGTTTAAGTACTGGCTTGTTGGCTCTTATGTTAGAGACCTGGCTCGCGAGCCGCATCCGAGCATCCGCGAATGCCTGGCTCTGTACATGATTTACAATATGCATTAAGGTATCGTGTCGATCAACATTATTGAGAAACTTGTTGCGATTAGCGTGAGGTGGATTTCGAGAATTGTTGAGAAAGCGATTGATGTAAGTCAGAACGTTAATAATTTTCTGTAATGAAGAGTAACGATTAAGCATGTCATCCACGACGCTATCCTCACGTTCGTTAACCTGTACGCGTTCAGTAACCAAAGGAACCGCGTTGTGTGTTTCCGCTTTAAAGATTGCTTCGTCTTCGGGAAATATTGTTCCTCGATCGGCAGGCCAGGTGTCCTTATCTTCAGATAGCCAACGAGGCCCCGCCCACCATAGTGGATTGTGAAGGATCTCACCCGGAAATTGCCCTCGTGAACATATGTCTGCCGGATTGTCACCCGATGAGATGTGATGCCAGCATTCGGTAGAGGTGATATCTTGTATGTGACTGACGCGACCAGCGACAAATGTTGCCCATCGGGTGGAAGGGGAACGTATCCACGATAAAGCGACTGTCGAGTCCGACCAGAAGTAGATTACATTAAACGAAACACGAGTGAGGTACGTGTCTTGAACGAATAGGTATAAGTCCGATAGTATAATTCGTTTTGCGATTGGATAGGACTCTCCTTCATCTTTAGCGAGTTGTTGTAATGACCGACAAGCGAAAAAAGGGGATGAAGCCACACCACACGTCACCGTATTAAGGCGATACTCCTGAAGAGGCTCGTGTGGTGAAGCTCTCCAAAATATACGTTGATAATCGCGATGATCTGGACAAATTAAAATTTGTCGGTACATTTGACGGACGTCAGCCATGAAAACGATCTTATGTTCCCGAAATCGCAGAAGGATTTCAACGATATTAGGTTGCAATTTCGGGCCGATCAGTTGAGTATCGTTTAACGAGCGCGAATTAAAATCTTTGGCGGACGCGTCGAACACAACGCGCAGGCGAGTAGTGGCAGATTCAGGACGTAAAACACAGTGGTGAGGAATGTAGTATTTTCTCCTTTCCATTTCATCGCTGGGGACCAACGACATATGTCCAGTTATGATGTAATCAGCCATTAAATCTGCGTATTGACTGGACAAGACTAGGTCGCGCGATAGTCTAGGTTCTGCTGCGTGAAATCGCCGAAGGGCAACTTCACATGATCCACCGAACTCGGACTCTGAATCCTCCTTAAAAGGTAAACGTAATATATATCGTCCACTGTTATCACGTGAGTGATCAGAGATAAATTTCTGCTTACATAATGATTCGTCTGAAGTTAACAGTCGAGCTTTAGGTAAAGACTCCAGATCCCAAATCCGTTGCACTAGTGAGTTTAAATTCGTATCTGTTTCTGATGCTTTCAACAACGTGGTCGATGCCAATCGTGTTTTGCCTACAAGAAGCCAGCCGAAAATCGATTTAAAGGCAGTGGGTTGATTAAAGTTTCCCTTTATTTGTTCGCCCAGCAAAGACTCGGCAAATATATCAGCGGCAAACAAAAGGTCAATCGGTCCGGGAATATCGAAACCAGGATCTGCTAATGGCAAATCTACGATATGTGACCATCCTGATGTGTTCAGATTTGCGATAGGTTGATCACCACATATTTTTGACAACACGTGCAAGTCCAACTCAAAAGACGCTCCGTCATTAGTAACGATACTACAAGTAACATCTCCTACGACGGAAGCCACTGCCTCACCAAGTCCACTAACACGTGCAGCTGTCTGTGTACATTTGAGTTTTAAACGGTTAACTGCTGATTCGGTAATAAAGTTGCTTTGGCTACCAGTGTCAAACAACGCACGAAAAGATTGTATACTTCCTGACGCGTCTTTAACCTGCACGATCGCTGTAGCCAGCAGTACAGTTGTGTTCGATAATGATCTTGAGACTAAAGCTGAGACGGTTTCGCGAGGTTCAGTTGACGTATGGCGGTGAAGCAATGAGTGGTGCTTACGCTTACAGGTGCGGCAAGAGAAGATACTGTTGCAGTTCTTCAATTGGTGTGAAGATTTTAAGCAGTTAAAGCACCAGTTTCTATCAGTTGCAATTTCCATGCGTTCGTCGATTGATTTTTTTAGAAATTCTGGACACAAAGAAATACTATGCGATTCGTCACAAAAGGAGCAAGTGACAGGACGTGTTGCGGTTATGGACCTTCTCACTTGGGCTGGACTTTCATCTGATGCTATGAGAGTATGCGACGTAGGTACGCGTTTGTGGTGAGCTGATTGAGAAGAAATCTTTGGCGAAGGCTTGTTTTGTTTAACTTGTTCGGTAAAATGTGTATCGCGTACTAGCGCCTCGCATTTAGAATGCAGGAATTCTTTGAGTTGTGTATATGAGGGTAGTTCGGTGTTTGAATGCTTCTCTTCAAAATCACGGCGTATAGTTGTGTCTAATTTCGATAAAATATGATACACCAACACGAAGTCCCAATGATCAATCGGCAGACTAACTGATTTTAAAATGCATAAATTTTCTTCGAAAAGGTCAAGTGATTTTCGGAACTCGTAAGCATCCTTGAGGTTGAAGTCCATATTTAGAATTTCCCTCCAGCACGTGAAAGCTAATTCTCGCTTACATTTATAGCGCGCGATAAGCGCAGCATATGCGTCGCCGTAGTGCTCGCTGCTCAGTGGGAAGGTTTTTACTACCGTCAATGCATCACCGCTGAGAGAAGAAATCATGTAATGAAACTTCTCGGTGTCGCTAAGCGAAGCGGCGTTATGTATCAATGCGTTAAAAGTATCAATATATTCGGGAAAACGTTTAAGGTCTCCATCGAAAGTGGGAAGCTGTATTTTCGGTAACCGAACATTCGACAATGAACTACACTGCGAGTAAGACGAGCAAGATTCATTTTTGGTTAAACTGCGATAAATTGATATAACTTTGTAATACATTTCGTCAAAACGTTCCTGCATGTCAGCATCATCGTTTTCCGAGTCATCTAGAATGTCCAGAATCGCGAGGTGGGCGTCTTCGAAATTAGAAGCAATTTTCTTAATTTCTTGATGATATGAGAAGAACATGTCCTGTTGAGAACGGTCATTGACAACTGAGACACCGACCTCTAATGCCTTACACATTCTCTTATAAGCGATCGTACGTTGCCTACGCAATGACGGTAGGTTCTGTGCAGTGTATTCTATGTCCTGAGACTTCGATCGCGACTTTTTGAGAAGGCTCGATTTGCGAGCGGAATGTCTTTTTAAAAGAGACATTTTTACAAAGTATTATGATTATGCTTTATTAAAAACGATAATAGAACACTCGACTCGATTTATAAAATAGGTAAGTAATTAATAAAACAATTAAAAAATATATATTTAAAAGAAGTCAGCCGCTAAGATACAGTGTACCACACAAGTTTTGTTTGAATTTGTATGAAAATGTATGCGAAGTACGGATAAACTTGTTAGATGAACTGTACGCAAAGTAAGCTAGCATGCACAGCACTCCCCACAAGTTCTGCACAAACTGTATGAAAAATGTACGTCGGTACGCCTGAACTTGTGAGGTGAACCGTACACCCCACAATGAATGTCGAGAACAACGACCACAGAAAAATAGACTTTATTCGTTGAACAATTAGGTCGATGCGACGGATGCAAGTCGATTCGAACGTTGAATGACAAAGAATGTCGAGTGATTTAAACGTACAACCTACCCCCCGCTACTTTTTTCAAAGCAAAATTATAACGTAAAATCTTTATTTTTACGTAATTTAACGTTAAATATGCGCTGATAATACGTTGTTACGTTATGATAATTGATATAATGAATTAAAAGATTGAATCACTGCAAGCCGACTAGAAAATAAACACCGATATGTTGAGATGATTGTTTATTTGTTCCTACAGTAATTCAATACTTTTACGTTGAATTCGATGAAATCCCTGTTCGATATGATTCAATCTATGTAGGTACTATCGATAGTTGGGTAATTAGGCTAAAATGGAGTAACTCAGATCACAAGAACGGGTAATTTGGTGAGTAGGAGGACCCGAGCTACGACGATACGATTAACCAGAAATACCATACACAAATTGATCGGTGAAATAGGTGGAAGTCCCGGGTTTCGGCACCAAAAAATGTAGCAACCTGCAACTTGGTGGCCCGGCTACATTGGGAATTTTACAAACGATAACGATGATCCACAATTCGAAATAGGCAATAACAATACAATGCACGTACGTACCTTGGACTGCTACTTGCACTCGATGATCTCCACCCGGTACAGGAATTTCTTGGTGTTAAAAGGTAGTTCGCGCGCGCGGCAATCTTTCACTGTCGGGATCGCCGATACTCTCGTATGTGTGTTTTCGCTCCAATATTTTTACGGGAACGACGTGCATGACAACTCATTAGAGCTGTCATTGTCACTGCGCTAATCCGAACGTCAAACATCGTTTATCGGTAGCGCGAAGATTTGAAATTGGTCGAAAGTCCGTTACGGTGACGGAACATACCTAATATTTTTTATGTTAAGGTCGACCGACAGGCTGATTGTCCACTTGATGGTATGTGGCTACCGTCGTATATAACACAAGCTACGCCACAGGTGCTGCAAGAGTGCTGCCGACCATAGAAGGATTAAGGATAAGGGATAAGGAAGGGATAGGGTTAGGCTCTGGCATCCCTCACTCACTCACCGAAACACAACAGCACATAATAATATGCTGTCATTTCATGGTAGTCTTCTGTAAAGGGGTGGTTACTGTCGCCAGACGGCCAAATGACTACGAGATGCACTACTAAAATACAGTTCAATATGATGTTCAATACAGTATATTTAATATTTATGAGCGGATGGGCGCACCGCATTCCGAAGTCATAAACTTGGCATCCCTGACCCTTTTTATGACGGTCTGGCGGATGTAAGAACCCTTTTCAGAAGACCGTCTTATGTGAACCGTTCTGGTTCAGAGTCTATCACTAGACCTGTCTAGTCTAGAGAACTATCACTGTTTCGCCACTCAACTTGGTATCACAATCACATATAAAATATCTAGATCGGCGCCACTTTCCTCACTATTTCCTCACTACCTATGTATCTACTGTTTGTGTAATCGACAGTGCCAGTGCCACGCTGGTATTGCACAAATCTATAGGTGACGCTGACGTCCCATCAGATAGTCAAGTGACGTCTAGATAGTCTGCCTGTCGTTAACACATTGCTTAAAACCAATTTAAGGTTCTAGTTATAATTGCAATAAAATGTTTATGTTATTAAAATGTTGAATTTAAAGCTAAAGTTATTTAACGAGTTATTAATCCTAAAAAAAAAAATTTAGATTTATCTAGCTAGCGTATCACATTACATACATAATATGTACACATTACATACATATATATGTATTATGAAATAGAATTATGTTTAGAAGAATAGAAGCTGGACAGATGACCTCATAAGGGCCGAGGGTGGACAGTGCATCAGACCAGTCCTTTGGAAAATTATGGCGGAGGCCTATGTCCAGTAGTTGACGTCATATGATGATGAGGCATTTACTTTTTTTGTTATTAGAATGATGAAGAGATATGTCGTATGAAATTTCAAAAAATCATATAGTTATATGAAAATGTCAGTGTAAATCCTTCATAATCCATTATTGTCTAGACGCAATAAAAAAGGGTCACGGAACTATCCCAATGATTCATCAAAACAGATGCTGCGCCTAAAAGTGTTAATACTTCGGGGAAGATAAGCTTTTCCCTACCTGTAGAGTAATACCGGATGCAGACACTAATGGCTAGTTAAAAAACCATAGGATAAGAAATATTGTTATGGTAAAATGTATTCTTTTGTCCATAAAGTAAAAGCAGGCGTTGAAAGGTGCCGAATTTTTTATTTGGCTTGTCCATTATGTGTTGTGGTTCCAAAAAAAGTAACAATATGTATATTTGTGGCTTATTTCGTGAAATAGAAATTCATTACTCTTTCTTGAAAGTTAAGAAAAAAGTATTTTCGAAGATTACCTCTTACATACATTCAAACAAACATACAAACTTTGTCTCATTATAATATAGATAGACGAAAGTACGAAAATTTGATAATCTATACAAAATTAAATAGATACGACGTACTAATTTTCAGAATAAAAATAAAATATAAAAATATACCACCTGAAAATAATAAAAATCAAAGAAAAAAACGAAAATGAGAAATGTACACAATTATCCTACAAAATGACATACGATTTTACATTTTCTAACGCTACAATATAGTCTCTGTAGTAGGTTAGGTAGTTACCTATTCGACAGTCTAATATTTGTAGAATAAGATTTTTCCATTTTCTCTTGCTTCTCACGTTTAAAGCGGGTTTTTCTAAAAGTAGGTTTTTGTACAAACACATTCGTATGATGTAGGTACTTAGATAACTATTAAAGTCTGTATTATCTAGGATTTTATTAAATTATGAAACTAAGTCATCTAATCGCTATTAGTACCTATTTACCTATTTACTAATTTAGTTTACATTTAGTTTATATATGAACCCCAATTGTTATCTACTTTTATTCACAAACTAGCGGTCCGCTCCCGGCTTCGCCCGGGGGAATTTTTTTTTTACTTAAAAATCTTTTCTGATTATCCCTCTATCCATGAGTGAAGACAGAATTAAAATCGGCCCAGCCGTTCTCGAGTTTTGCGCTTAGCAACACATTTAGGGACTCATTTTTATATTATAGAAGATAGATAAACAATTATTAGTTATAAACCCAAATACAAAATACGGGTCACCTATAAAAAGCTCACAATAATTGAAGTAGATCTAAAACTTATTAATATAAACCCTATCGTGAGCTGATAAGAGATATTTTACTTTGAAATACGCTAGAGCGACATCTGCTAATAAAAAGCAAGTAACTATTTTTTAAAACTTCTAAAGGAATGATACTTTAGGTCATATTATTAAATACTATATTTGTTTCAGAAGAACCTTTATTAGTTAAAATATTAAAATAATATGTAAGCCTATCTAACGAGACATTTGTGTATTAAGAATAATACGATTATTAGACCATCGTAAAAGATTAATTTACATTGTACTTATTTTATTTATTTATAAACGAGCGGTGACATTGCGTGAAATTGTGAGATGTTTATAAACTTTAATATGATTCAGCTTCCAATTATTATTTCTTGTTCAAAGAAAAAAACATTAAGTTTTTAGGAACATATAAAACAAGCGAGATATGGTTATTATTACCAAACAAATGTCTAGGTACGTTTAGGGCTTAAAAAACTCGAAATGGTAAGTATATTTTAAGCGGTTATTACACTATTCAATTTGTAGGAAACCAATTTAGGATATGGGAAGGTGTAATCGCAGTTAGAACAGACTGGATCCAATTTAGATTTTAGATTCTATTATCTATTTTCAATTCTATATCTTCGATTTAGAAATCAATTAAGTGTAGTGGGATCACTAGTTCACTACTTAGGTTCTTAAATTGGTAGTTAGATTCTTAGATTCTTAAAAATAATAATAAAATTTAGTCAATTATCTACTACATACTACCATATTTGGTAGTATGTAGTAGATAATTATAACTACTTATAACTATACCTTCACACCATACCTTTTAAACATAATTTTGTACAACACCACGGTCATTATGATGTTTTATGTTAGTTATAATTACAATACTGCTACTCATCGCTAGATGCCAGCACGTGGCTTACAGAAGTTGCTATTCAAGCTTTCGGCTTTGCGGGGCGCGGGTCGAGACGAAGGGAAAAGTTGCGCGCCCCCACTGCCACTTCAACGAGTCGAACGTTATTACTCCACGACAGTCGCAAAGCAAACGTGTAGCGGAGAGGTTGTGTTGTATTCCGTACCGCTCAAAACACGCACCAACATCATATTATACAAAAGTGATCTCAATCGTAAATTAAAAATCATAAGTGAAACTTTAAACAAACTGTGCCCACAAAGGACTATTTATTAACCGCACATAAAGAACTATAGTGAAGTGAAATGCTGGTTAGTTTTTCTTCAGTACTAGAGTGTACAAGAGATTTTGTTAAGGAAATGGTGATATCGACCCATGGGGAGTGTTTATGAGACATTCTCTAGTGAAATGAAAAGTCTGTGATATACTTCATAATGTATGCGATAGCTACAGTATTTTGTGCGTTGCTGCAATTAGGATGGACACTATTTCCCTACGGCTCGGAGAAATGTATCCGAGCTACCGACGGCAGTGTACTCTGCCGAACACGAACTCTTGATGGTGATGGAGGGACTATTGCGTCGCTATCGTCAGACACAAGTCGTCTGGCTATCGAGTGTAATCATCTTTTACTCTTCGAGAGTTCTTTAAGGTCTCATTACTTTAGTCCTCTCGAGAGTCTTACAGAATTGTCTATCAGCAATTGCAAATTACTTCAAGTGCCAGACAACACATTTCAAGACTTGAGAAAACTAAAAAGGCTGAAACTACGTTCAAAAAACATTGAATGGAGTCCTACAAAGAATTTAGAAATATCTTTGAACGCTTTCAACGGATTGTCTGAACTGCAGTCTTTGGATCTCGCTCAAAATAACATAAAATTTGTTCCTTCCGGGGTGTTCTGCTTTCTAGAAAACTTAAATACCCTGAACTTAACATATAACAGAATAAAAACAGTCGGACAAATTGGATTCGGGCAAGGATGTGGATCGAGTTTACACAATTTAGATTTAAGCCACAATGAAATAAAAACTCTGCCCGAGGAATCAGAACTATTAAAGTTAAGAAGTTTACAACATTTGTATTTACAACACAATAATATTACAGACATATCAAGTGAAGCTTTTAATGGATTAGTGTCAATGCGAGTTTTGAACATATCACACAACCGTTTACACACACTACCTGATGGAATTTTCACCAACGCTAGAGAATTAAGAGAAATATATCTGAATGATAACACACTTTTTGAATTAGCTAGAGGCATTTTTCACCGTTTAGAGCAATTGATCGTTTTGGATCTATCCAGTAATCAACTTACAAGCAATCATGTTGACGACGGAACGTTCCTTGGACTGATACGTTTGATCGTATTAAATTTATCAAACAACGCCTTGACAAGAATTGATGGCAAGACTTTCAAGGATTTGTTCGTTCTGCAAAATCTTAACTTAAAGAATAATTCAATTGGATACATTGAAGAAAACGCCTTCTTGCCATTATATAACCTTCACACTCTTAATCTAGCAGAAAATCGGCTTCACACAATCGATGAAAACTTATTTAACGGCTTATTCGTTCTCAGTAAATTAACTCTAAATAACAATTTGCTTGTGAATATTGACCGAAAAGCGTTCAAAAATTGCTCTGACCTTAAAGAACTGGATTTAAGTTCTAATCAATTATTAACAGTACCCGAAGCCTTATGGGAGTTACCATTCTTGAAAACACTGGATTTAGGCGAAAATCAAATATCTGACTTCAAAAATGGTTCATTTAAAAACCTAAATCAATTAACTGGTTTAAGATTGATTGACAACCAGATAGGCAATCTCAGCGTTGGTATGTTTTGGGATTTACCGAGCTTGCAAGTGCTCAATATTGCCAAAAATAAAATTCAATCTATTGAACGTGGGACATTTAGCCGGAATACACAACTAGAAGCAATAAGACTTGATGGCAACTTCCTGACTGACATCAATGGCGTGTTCTCTACGCTGGCGAGCCTACTGTGGCTTAATTTATCGGAGAATCATTTAGTGTGGTTTGATTACGCGTTTGTGCCCAGTAATCTGAAGTGGTTGGACATTCACGGAAATTTTATCGAACATTTAGGCAATTACTATAAGTTGCAAGATGAAATTCATATAAAAACTTTGGACGTTAGTCATAATCGTATCGCGGAAATATCGCAAATGGCGATACCGAACAGTGTCGAGTTATTGTTTATAAATAACAACTTTTTGAATAACATTCATGTGAATACTTTTTTCGATAAGAAAAATTTAACGCGTGTGGACATGTATGCAAATGAAATTGCCCATTTAGAACTAAATAGTTTGCGTTTATCAATGGTGCCCGAAAACAAAAGTTTACCCGAGTTTTATGTTGGTGGAAATCCTTTCAAGTGTGACTGTACTCTTGAGTGGTTGCCCATTATAAATAATATGACCGCAATGAGACAATATCCGCGAGTGATGGACCTAGAAAACGTTTTATGTGAAATGACAAATACTAGGAGTGGATCTCGTGTGCCCTTAACTAACCTCAAAACGTCCGATTTTCTCTGTGAGTATGAAACTCATTGTTTTGCCATCTGTCATTGCTGTGACTACGACGCGTGTGATTGTGAAATGACTTGTCCGCAAAATTGCACTTGCTATCACGACCCGTTATGGAATACAAACGTCGTCGACTGTTCTGGACAGTCATCCATGGAGATACCGCACAAAATTCCGATGGATGCGACCGAAGTATTTTTAGACGGAAATAACATAAGGGAACTACAAAACCACGTATTCATTGGCAGACAGAAAATGAGGTCTTTGTATGTAAACAATAGCAACGTTGACAGTATACAAAACAGAACTTTTGCCGGGTTAAACGCTTTACAAATACTTCACTTGGGTAACAATAAACTCAAGGAATTGAAAGGATACGAATTCCATCAACTGAGTAATTTGAAAGAACTGTTTTTACAAAATAATCTAATCAGCCATATCGCCAACATATCGTTTCTTTCGCTAAAATCTCTAGAAAATTTACGCCTCGACGGTAACAGATTAGTCGACTTCAGTATTTGGACTTTCAATCATAATGCCAATTTAAAAGCGTTGTCACTCGGCAACAATTTGTGGTCGTGCAAATGCCGCTACCTGCAAGAATTAACTGCATACTTGGCCGAAAACGCACAAAAAATCATCGACATTACCGACGTATGGTGTTGGAACGGAGAAGCGAAGCCACAACAGAAAAAAGAGCTCAATTTAAACGGCACCGCTTGCAGCGATTATTATGCCGATAATTCAGTCATCGGAAACATGTTGGTGTCGAACTATGTTCCCATGATGGTTTCTACTCTCACCGGTTTTATGTTAATTTTATTAGGCCTTGTTGTACTATTCCTTTTTAGAGACACGCTTAGAGTGTGGCTTTACACGAACTGTGGAATAAGAGTGTTCTCATTTGCTGGGGCGTTTGAAGAGACAGAAAAATTGTATGACGCCTACGTTTGCTACAGCCCCAAGGACGAAGAATTTGTGGTACAATCGTTAGCGGCTGAATTAGAAAACGGAAGCCCTTCGTATCACCTCTGCCTTCATTATAGGGACATTCCACACCATGGCGCTCAATACATGCAATGCGCACCGCCCGTCGTTGAAGCCGCGGAAGCGTCGAAACGAATAATAATCGTGCTAACGAGAAATTTTATGCAGACCGAATGGTCCCGATATGAATTCCGACAAGGGTTGCACGAAGCTTTGAAGGGGTGCGTTTATAAGTTGGTGCTAATAGAAGAGAGTTCTGTAGTAACGGACGCTATGTGCGATCCAGATTTGCGGCCATATTTAAAAACTGGATCCAGATTAAGATGGGAACAGAAAAGGTTTTGGGAGCGATTGAGATATATGATGCCTGACGCGTCACATGCAACTCACAAGACGCGAAATCATAACTATAGGAAAAATATTAACACTTACACATTAGATTCGTCTGTTCCCAATGACGGTAATCGTACAATGCCGTTTCCTAAGTCGCCTGTAATAGGTGGTGGAGAGCAGGGTGCTAGTGCACCGCCTGAATATACTACTGAAGTTAGACAATCGCCCTCAGCTGTAAGACAATCTCAGGGCGTCGTTTATGGTCCAGACGGACGACCGATATCGGATCATATTTATTCATCTATAGACTCTGATTACTCCTCATTAGAGCAAGGCATGGCTCCAGGGAGACGGCGTGATTTACGTCAATGGCCTCCGCCACCTCCTTTAGTCGATACAGGCAACGCCGTTCAAGCTTACCTAGTCTAGAAGGGCGTATGCCCACTTCCAGTCACACTATGTAAATAAATGTTAGTTTTAGTGCTTTGTAAATAATGTAAGTAGTAGCTACTAAGTGCTATACCAAAACTTAACTATGTAATATTGTCCGTTATCCTGTGTATATGTAGATTTCTAAAAATTTAAAGACTGCTGTAGTATATGAATATTGTAAATAGCAAGATGCAAGTGATGGTACTATAAATATTAGTAATGATGTTATTTATACAAAATAAATTAAAATGATGAATTTATAAACTCTTTTTATTATTATTCATCCCCAAAGATATGCATATTAGCTTTCATTTTTTCCTGTAATGTGATAAGTTTATTTATACGTAGTCATATTATTACTTTTTATTCGTTTTATTAGACAAAACTGAAAAAATTATAAATGTTTATGGAAAACAATGAATTCTTCAATATGTATTGTATTCAAATTTAAATTCAAATCCAAAAATATTTTATTTGCTAAAAATTACAAAATCACTTTTCGACATCAAGAATGGTACGTCAAGACTTATAAGTATGGTTATTATGATTACTTAGTTAATCTTGACAAGGCTTACAAATTAAAAATTTTATTGTAACAGAAAGGAAAAACTAGTAAATTTAAATTCTTTTCGCTCTTTGATTCAATTAGTTATAGTTATATTATATCTTCCAAGTACACCTAAGTATGCTAATTAAGTATGTAAGTAGCATAATTATGCTCCTTTAGATTTCCACACTTTGATATTAGTAGTAGTTGAATTTGAATACATTATGAAAATCCATTAATCAGAATTCAGACAAGCTAGAATTCTAAAGGTGTCTAATGCTGAATTAAGAAGGATACAGATGAGACAGTGTATATCTGTATGATGTATTGAATTAAATTTGTATTAATTTCGCCCTACCAATCTATCATTACTTTAATTAGATTATTTGTATGCATTAATTTGAATATTTTTTTTACCTTGTATAAGTATGTCGATTACTCGTACAAAAAGCAGAAACTAACAAGTCCTCGTATATATTAGATTTCTTATGCAATTATAAAATTAAGCTTTCGTGTGTTTGTGTCCACAAAACTTGAAAACTAGATTTGAATTGAAATTTTTACATTACATTTGATTTTAACAGTATAGTGTTTCTATATACTTTTTATTTCGAAATTCAACGGGAACGAAAAAAAAGATTGGCATACCCAAACTTTTTATTTGTTTTTTTATATTTTTAAAAAAAAGATGTGTTATTTGGACAGGGCAAAACTGGTTCTCGCATAATTACAATATTAGCTTTCGCCCACATTAAAATTTTTAAAGGAGCCATGTTTTTCTCAGGATTTAGGCATATAATTCTATAATAATTTGGGTAAGTATCTATTTTTTTAGTAAGAGTCATTTCTTGTTAACTATAAGAAAATCTCAATTATAATTAATTTTTTATATAAAATTATTCAAATATAGTTTTATAAAAGATCTACGCATACACAGAGGGACAGACGGCGGGAAGCGACTTTGTTTTTTTATACTATGTAAATCTATACATCTACATTATCTAGCTATATATTATATTGTAATACTTATTCTATTTGTAATATAGCAATAAATATTGATTCCGATGTTGTTATAAATGTAGACAGTAGTCGGTTCCTTTATGAATTTTAATGAAACGATGTGTATAATATTCCATTCGCATTCCTAGTCAAGCACTTTGCAGAATTTCGTACATATTTACACCGAATTGTGATAGTACGAGTATAATCAGATTCATGATGAGTCATTCAAAGCGAAAACCTGTTTAGTGTTTATTAAAGAACCCTGAATAGCGTTAAAAAGTTTACTTATTTGCTTACTTACTTACTTACTTACTGTATTATTTTTATTTCAAAACTTAGATCATCATTAATCTATGTCCACTGCTGGTCACAGGTTTTCCTTATAATTTTCTAATAGGACCGGTCAAAGCAGACTGGATCCAATCCAATTATTAGGTAATAGTGAAATAATAATGCTAAAGTTATATTTTACTACATTTAGGTACGCGTTGAGGCTGTTGAACGGATTTAGGGAGTTAACTACACATAATATTATCTAACTTATGTCTATATGAAATTTTATTTAGTAAAAAATTTTTCAGAGGTGCAATTGTTTCAGAGATCCTCTACATACATATAACTAAACTTCTAAAATCCGCTTTCTCTCTTTCAAATATAAATATAATTATGTATTAGAAGATAATGTACATGGTTTTTCTGAAATAATCTAGACAATTATTTAATATCAAATAGTGCTTTTAATCAGAAGAAACGTTAGAATCTTATCTATCGTGATAAATAAGATAAAGAAAAATTCTGGAATAACTGTAAAGCTTATTATACTCGTAAATTCATTAAATAGGGGAAAATTTTATTTTTGGTAGTAAAAGGCGCATTGTATGTATTTTTTTATAATATGCAATAGACTATAAAAGTATTAAATTCTCATAATAGCCTGCAGACAGGAAATGAATAGAATTATTACGTTGTATCAAGTGAATATTTAAAACTAAAAAAAAAACTGATTCGTGTCTGAAATTTGAAATCTATTACAATGACTTGGTATATTTATTTAAAAACAAGTCAATACAGTTTTTTATTGGCGTGGACACAGGTTGGTACCGGACGCCGCATCCGGTGCGGCGCGTGATCATAGCTCCCACTATTCCTGCCGACTTGTCTAGGGCTGTTACTACTTACACCACTTTAAATAGTGAAAGTTATTTTAATACATTTTTATTGGTCTTGGCCGAATCAGCTGTTCCTTCAGTTGTTTATTGAAATTTATATGAATCTTTTGACAAGAGACTCTAGCTGCATTAATCAAATGAACTCCATTTTATACATCGATGCATTTATTATGCATCACACTTAATATATAGATTTTAATTAAGAATTCTTTTTTCTTGATAGTGTTGACCTGATAATCCTGATTCTGGTGTGTTGTTGTGTGTTTTATTTAATTATAAAGTGAAAGATAGTTGGTGGCTACCGTCGCCTAAGGACATAAGTGAGAGATAGTATGGTTAGCAGGTGTGTTTCTGATATACATTTTTTAAACTAGACTTAAATAAGGAGATTCCTCACCAAGGAGATTGTTCCAAAGGGATAGTTTCCCAACATTCGCATCTATGGCGCGCAGTACATTGGTAAAAACTACGAGTAACATTAAATTGGAACTACTTATGAGTGCATTCACCATAGCACAGCCCGTAGAACACACAAAGAGAAGCTCTACTTGCACTGAAGCGTTCTAAAAGCTGTTGCTCGGCGATCTATTGAACGTCGAGAGTATGAACAATTCTACAAACAAGGTATCAAAAGAAATCTAGCTGGTATTTCCGCGTGCCAGCACAGAGGTAAGACCAGTATTCCGTGCAGTAGGTACCTTATCTCAATTGTATTATATGTAAACTAAAATTGTCAAAATTGTATTATAAACTAGCAAACATGACTTTCAGACATGCTGACGGTTCACTAGATGATAGATGGCTACCGTCGCCTATAACACAATCAATGCTCTAAGGTTAAATGGGCCCTAAGATCCCCTACTCACTTATCGAAACACAAGAGCACAAATTACTGTCGCCGGACGGACTGGCCAAATGACTGCGAAATGTAGTGTGTCCAGTCACTACTAACTTTCTATTAGTATAGACTATAATCGATACATTTTTAATTTAGCGATTTTAGCTTATTTTGGGCATTACCAAAAATTGGGCATACCATTCTTTTTAAGCTACAATGAGGTAACTCATTCTATTCGAATCCAAAATGAGGCATTTGGATTATCCATATCCAACCCTATTGTGGCGTTTCTACAGAGAATACTTAATACATTATGAGCTCACACAATCTGTGCCTCGAGTAACAATAGTGCTTGTGACGAGTTATGGCGGTGACGTTCAATTGTTTAGTGGGATTGGTAGCATCTTGTAGGTGTTCAGGTGCTTAGCCCTAATAAGCTGAGGGGTTCCCTGTAGTTGGAAGGAGACACGACATGGTATTGTGTATGAAACTATATTAATGGTTTATAATGAAATTTAGTTTAAGATGCGTATTAAATCATTGTTATGGTCAATTGGTCATACATCAAAGTCATACATGTTAACACAATGCGCTCTGACATTGTTATGGGAGAGGCGTAATAAATTTATACACAGTAAACTTCGATAGGCTATGTTCGATAACTTCGAAGTTACATTATGATTAAATTAAGTAAGGTATCAACGCCGTATATTCAAATTATTTTTAGTATATTATATAACTAATTGTAACTAGCCTGTGTACTTTAAAGTACAGTGACTTTAACATAATATCCTAAAGCAAATGAAGACTCGAAGACGAGTGAAGTTCTGCCAATTTTCAGTGAAATTATGTGAATTTCAGTGTCAGTGAATTAAATTCCCGTGTTATTATTATAATTAATAATATTGATTAAATTATATTCTTATTTTTGTAAGCATTATTATTAAGTGTTGTTTTTTTCTTTACAGTAACTACAGTTAAAGAAAAAACAACACTTAATAATAATGCGAAGGATAATACTTGTAAGGTTTGATCGAGTTCATTCTTTTTATATAACCCTCAAACACCTAAGGTGTTAATGTATGTAAGCCTATTACTTCAAGCTTAGTTTCAGATTTACGTTTTACGAATACTAACCACAATATAATGCTAACATAAGTATTCAAATTTCACTTACCTTCATTTCAAGGTAATCTCTTCGGTGATGTTAGAATATACATTAGAGGATTTATATAAAAAAATGTAACTTATTAATATCTAGCTTTTGCAATCGTTTCAAGAAGTTTCAGTGATAATGAAAGCAAAATCTTGTTTCAAAACTTGCTGATATAAAGTGTCTCATACTCTTTTATGGCAGATTAAGTTATGTTTGCTAAGATGAATCAAACAGTGATGGCAATTTCTTGCAGGGAACTGGAACTCGCTCAATATTTCTTGTATACTTAATCGACGGTAGGATGTGTTATCAACACCATCTGGCTCTCCACTGTTGGATATAAGTCTCTCCCAAGGCTTGCTACCACTCACGGTTCTCTGTCCGTCGCATTCAGCTGCCTAAACCTGAATGGCGACATACTTAAGTATTATAATTTTCAACACTAATAACATTTTATAATAATATAAAACCTAAATATGTTCTAATTTTATTTACATTTAGTGCCTTTATAGTAGAATTTTCTCAAACTATGATCTAAGAAAAGGTAAATTATATTTTTAAGGATTGTATAAAATATTGAACCATCAAATCACGTATAAACTCATAGTAATAGTAGAATTATAGACATTATATGCATGGTAGATAATGCTTGAGCACGAAAACTTGATAAAATAATTTTCTTGCCTATTAAAATGCGCGAACAATGGAGGGAAACGTTTCGTAACCCGATTCTTTATGTTTACACAAAAGAAAACAATTATTTACAATAGCTCCCCGACATTATTGAATATTCTCTTTATGATATCCATGCATAAATAATTGAGAGTTTGCTCGATGTTCATTAATAATTCTATAGAGCGTCGAGGCCAAATACTGGGGTTTCAGGCAAAATTTGTTGGCTACAAGTTTCTATATTATGCAAGTAAGTAATATTAGTATCAAAATAGTCAGATGTCAGTGTCGTAAACAAACATTCGAAAATTGAGTTCGCACTTCAGGACACCTAAATTATATTCAATAATTGACACACTAACAATAAAAAATAAAATAAAACGTACTTATTTTAGTAATGGTGTGATATAATAAGGCACACTTTACACTATGTTTCGCATCATTCGGGCATCCTGTCTGGCGGCAATAAGCGTGTTCTTTAAGAGGACCGTTTTCTCACAGAAGCCCACCGTGAAATAACAGTATGTGTGTTGTTGTATTTTGGTGAGAGTAAGGGATGCCAGAGCCCTATTTCTTATCCTTATTCCTACAATGGTAGCCAGCGGACACGCAGCACCTGTGGCGTTGCTTGTGTTATAGGTGACGGTAGCCACCTATCATCAAGTGGACCGTCAGCCCGTCTGTCGACTTGAGTGCTCAAAAATATAATATTATGACAATTCACGAATGACTTTTCTTCTTATTTGCTATTTTATTTCAGTGAATGAGTTTTATATCAGTGGTGAGAAAAATCATTTCCCTAATCCCTTATTCTTTATCTCACTAAAGACAGCAACGCCCTTGCAGTACCTATGTGGTTGCTTATGTTAGTTGGCGACGGTAGCTACCTACCATCAAGTAGATTATCAATCTGCTTGTCGTCCCTAACATAAATAAAAAAATAAATTGTCCATAAATATGTCAGTTCCATCAAGTGTAGATATTTTGCGTGGTGGCGAGCCTTGGGAGGGGCAGTGGAGAGACACAGGCTGATGATGATGATTTAAAAAGCTAGATGTATTATTTACTTTTGAAGTAGCTTTAGAAGGCACTTGTTTAGTTTAGGTAAACAACACTTAAAAAATGAATGTCACCATGTAAACTGGAGCGAATCCGTGGGCAGTACTGAATATTTCGAATACCATTAATATTCGCATGATACAACAATTTTGACTGTTCCATACGAATTACCATTGCTAATGTTTGACCAGTGGGTAAATATAATTGTTGCAACGGGCCGTGGGAATGTTTGTTTATGGAATGGAAATTCTAAATGTTATTGTTAATTTTAAAGCGTCGGTTTTATCACAGATAGCTTATTACCTGGATTAATATATAAGAAACTTTTTATTCTGAAAAGTCTTAGATTCCCGTTTATTAAAATATTCATATAAATAAATAAAAAATAATTATATTTTCTCATTTATCAACGCGGAAGCACCCGCGGGCACCAGCTAGTCACTGATATAATAATAATTAGTTAATATACCCAATTAGTTGAAAAAATAATAATTTATAATAAGCATAAATTTTTTATAATGTCGAAATTTACTTTTCATTAACAAAGGAAACGACCACAATTAACACCATTCGCATGAAACGACAATGGCATTTTGACAGTAAAATTTGATATGTCTCATTACAAGTAAAAGTATTCTCACTCGACTTTCGTTTACCACTAAACGACAGACAGACGTAAGCGTAAAATATTAGATGTCGAATATTTTTTTCACCTCCTTCAAATCTGTCAAATTAATATGTAAGTCGCTTTTGCATCGTTACCCAGCGCCAGAGAACTCTTCATATTTTTGCCCCATCACACTTTCTCTTGCGGTCACTGAAATATAAAACCGTACATTATAAAGACGTTAGCAATGTGTCACGGTCCAGTAGGAACAACTGATGGACTGACGTATCTTAAACACTTTCACTTTGTTTCATTTATTGAAATTTCATACTTTCCTAAAAAAAATTATATTTGGATGCGTTTACGGTCCGCCGCCGGAACGCGTTTACTCATCACGATTCGTTTAATATTGCATTGGATGAGTAAACAAAGTGACTATCGGCGCGACGCGAACACTAATAATTAAGCTAACAGTATGAAAGCTTGTAGATATTTTAATTTTATAAAATACTAAATCTTTATGGAGATTATGGTTGTTAAATAAACATAGAATGTTTTAATCCCTAATGTGAATATTTAGATTATGTAACTAAATCTCAGATAACATTTGCTAGAAGAAATGTGTATGCTAGAAAAAATGGGACACGGGCTGTGTGTTTTACGTGAATACGTATACGTTACGAGTAATATTGAGCGTATTTATATATTATATTTTCAACGAATTCGAATATAGCATATATACGAAAAAAAAACTGATCCTTTAGCTATCAAACTATGAATTTAAATTTTTGGTGTAATAGATATGTAGCTACAGCATCAAATTCTATCCCCCGATTTTGTTATTATCAGTTTTTTAAATTGAGAAAAAAATATGTAAAATGAAAAACGGAATATATAATAAGGAAAACAGGTACTTATTTCTTGTATTTTTTTAATACATTATTTTCGATTAAGCCTAGTGCTTTAGTACAAGGAATTTAAATGCGACAACGGATAATTTGGGAGAGCGTAAAGCGCTCAGCCATTAAAACAAAACTTACAAGCAATTTACGTGCTAACTTGCCTAAGCAACACAGCGGCTAAATTCCTATATAAATAGAGGCAGTGATAATGACATAATTATAAACAGTGCTGCAATGCTCCCATTGTTGTATAGTAGTGATCTGGCCCCGGCTTCGGTCAAATGCAATTTTTTCTGCAAATCGTACATCGTTTTATTGCTCTTTTCATCAGGGAAAATGAAAAACTTAGCGGAGAAACAGTAAGAGGCGGACAGCGAATACAAATCTATTATAAATTGTTTAGTTAGATATAATATATATGTAGTTCTTGTATTTACCAGAACATGCTATATTACCTACTGTATTATGTTTTCATAATAAAGTTCAATAATAATAAAATAATTTTAAATTAAGTATTATAATGCTTTCATTAGAAATTTTCATGATAAAATATATTTCTATCAATATAGTATCAACAGTTTCCCTCATCAAAAATTCTTTATAAAAAAGTAGTTTAAGATTTTTTCTACAACCAATTTTTTCCATTATTTTCATTTCAACTAAGTAAAAATGATTTCGATATCGTAAATGACTTAAAGAAGAAAACGTGAACGCGTAGAAATCGATTAAATTATATCTGACATTTTCTCACAAATGTTTACAAGTAATATGAAGGAACTCGCGTGTCTCCATAGTATATAACATTTCTCTCACAATGGCTCACATAACGGAAATTAAACTTCTAACGTGAAAAGTTCGTACTAAGGAGTATCTGTATTGCGTTATCGCTTCTTGCATTGAATGACTGCAAGCGGCAATCACACATACGTGTCAAAATGGAATTACGATGTTTGCTATTAATTTTCCAACGATATAACCTGCTTTTAATTATTTATTATCGGATGGTGTGTTGCGATCGCTCATCACTGTCGAAGTAAAAAGGGATCATTCGACCATGAAATACATTTAATTTGCAATCCATATGAACAGGGGACCATATGCGCTATAAGACTCGAAATCACCAAAGACGTCCTCTAGACGCCTGTCCATTCGTCTTTTTGTCACGTCAACGACCAAGTAAGACAATTGACCATAAAATCCGTAGTACGTGTCCCTTACAAAAAGAGAAAGCCCCGGGTCCATTCTAATGTCCCGTTTCTTAGAACATTATGTCTTATTTAAGATACGACAAAAAATAAAATAGCTCGTGAAAGAATAAAGCGAAATGGGCCATAAACGGGCCGCGCCGAACTGGAAGACAAAAGTCATATAGCTACCGGTGTAGAAATATTTTGGCTGTTGTAAAGTTCGTCTCTAACTTTATTGCGACATTGTTGTATTGGCTCATTTATTTTTCAAAATTTTTTGCTGTTTTTGACATAGTTTTTTTTTGAGAACAATGAAGTTTCGGCTTCTGTTTTTGAAATGACCTTAGTGACAAAAGCTTATTCATGTTTTATGTTTTGATCTATGATTTTACACGCAATGAGTTTTTTTCTACCAACAAAGCCTTCAAAAAATATTTTTCTAACACTTATTACCAGTCATAAATTTTTCTGCCAGTTGAATCTTTGTATACCAAAATTATTATAATTTGATAATAATAATATAAAAACTTTTTCGAGTAATTCTTTTTTGGGCCAATGTTTTATAATAAGGTTTTATAATAAATTTCCTGAGAAATTAGAGACCTACTTACTTATATAAAATAAAATAAAAGTGTTATCAATAACACGTTATATTTTAAGCGATAATGTAGCGTTTAAACGATTCTGAGCTCATATTATGTGAGCTTTACTATTATATATTATAATACTAAGACTATGACATGTAGTTGTAAGAAATGTAATTTTTATTTTTCTATTCTAACACTTATTACCAATGTAATTTTAATTTATTTTATTTTAAAGATCACAAAAAGAATATCGTGAGTTTCTTTTGGGATTTCTTCTCAGCATCGTCATCATCTATCTAATAGGCTATTTTTTAAACCTTCTTAATAAGGTACACTGGTAAAAGTACACTGAGTATTAAAAGTGCATATTTGAAACCTATTTAATGAATAAATAAATTTACTGTCAATAATTCGTTGATAGTAATCGTAGAGGAAATCCAAACAGTTAATCTTTTTGTCTTTTTGGAACGACAAAAAGATTAACTGTTTCTTTTTAAACTTGCAAAAACTTGCAAACTTGTAACTGTTTCTTTGTAACATACTAAAAAAGAGATTAAAATGTATAAGTTGGATATTATATCGGTAGAATACACATGCGACCAACAGATCGGAACAAAAGTTGCGTCTTCACTTCACACACATAGGCATATACATTTACATACAAACAGTAGGCATTTTATTGCACAGTAGCGTATGTCGTGACGTCCTGTTTATACCAACAACCCTCTTACCCCACCTCTAAACTGTTCAGTAGCTGTCGCACAACATCAAATAAAATTTAATTCGGCCGTTGTCTTTTTTCCTTTTCCTCCGTAAAACTGTTGCCACGTTTAGATTTTAGGTACTTAGCATGGAAACGAGCGAAACAAATAAAAGAAAACAATATTGAATTGTTTTTAAACTGTTTTGTAATATTTTGTTGGACATGCTTCTGAGTAGGTAATAACCATTAACTAATACAGAATTTGCATTCTTTATCCATATTATCCAATAATTTTAAGTTATTTACTAATGTATACTAATGTAATACTAAGTTTAAGTACTTAAGCTCCAAATATGTAATTTAGAAGAATAAAATTGGAAGAAATAAAATTGCTGTCACAAAATTTTAGCGAATTTATGAGAGTATGAAGCGAGCGAATTATCTGAGTATGATGATACCATTGTTTTTATTATACCTACTCCATGTTCTATTGTGATATGGGTGAATTAAGTCGTTAAATTCAAATTTACCTTATTAAACACATGTTCCAAAAGCAATGAGGGAAAACTTGTAGATGCGAACACATGTTTGTGTCTATTCATAGTTTATTTGAAAAGTTTGAACCAATTGTGTCCCGGGGTATCGTCGTAAATCACTGAAACACTCCTGTTGCTTGCTATTGCTACCGAAGTTGGACCGTTCGTTTTATGATTCTTTTGTTTAAAACTTTTATTGGTCGCTCCGTAGTCTAATTTATTCAGGATCTGGACGACAGCCTTGAAACTTATCGGTACCTCTGTAATGGTTGTCTCGTTTACAACTTCATGTTTTATTAGTGTTTTGTGAACTATTACGTCACATTGATTGACGAAATTCTGTTCTTTTTATTTCGTTTTAGTCATACGATTTTTGGAAAGTTAAAGACATACTGGACAGACGATCTGAAAGGCATCGCAGGAAGTGGCTGGATACGAAGAGTGGTGGCTTCGTATCCAGCCATGGTAGCTAATGATATTCTAATCAATATCGTAGTAAGATTTGTTTATGTTTTTATAATAAGAATGTTTAAGTGTGTGCAATAAGTGAAAATTAAGTTTCTATTAAGGTTTTTAAAGTTTTTTTTTTAATTATTTAACGCTTTTTTCGAATATTTTAGAGTTAAATGTTGTTAGTTTCAAAAAACAATATAGGTATTTATATTTTATTTAAATAAATAAATCGCGAAGACTAAAAACACCGACTGTGTGGCTTCCAAACTAAAAAATTATAGGCTTCTGTAATGTTTAAAACGGACAGAGGTCGACAAACCTAGTACACCTAGAAAGTTGCCCTTGCCGAGAATCGATCTCTGGACCCCTGAATCAAAGTTCTAGTTAATTGTTTTCTCTTGTCGTTTGTTAATTATTTACGTAATTATTATTAATGACTAGCTGTTCCCCGCGACTTCTTCCGCGTTCTAAATGTTATATACAGGGCGTCCCACGACTATGCCACATGGAGGGAAAGTACCTTGGATATTGTAGATGGAACATTTTACTGAAAGAAGACATTATTTTAATTTAAAAAACAATTTAAACTGCATTCAAAGATTTTTAAATAATTACATGGTTGAACTGGGAATCGAACTCGCTACATTATAAAAAAAAATTACCCTGTAGCTTTATCATACCGATCGAAAGGCTTCATCATAAGGATTATTTTTTGCTAAATAACATAGTGTCAGAAATAAAAGGAAGACCATGAATTTTAACATTTTTAATACAAAATTAATCATTTTATCAAATGCTCATAATGAGTCCCATACTGTTGAATACAAAGTCGCACTCTTTTGATTATTTCACTCCCTGTAGATTTTTGATCTTGTTGTGGTGGATATTTAGAATAATACGTCTAAGTTCTGTTTGTAGCTCGTGGACACTTTCATACTGGTTCTTGTAAACTAAATTTTTACGCGTATAATTTACGCGTCTCGGCTCAGGATACGGCTCGATTTGTTGCATACAACCAGGTACCTACTAATTACATTTTATCATGCACATAAATTATAATAGGGAAATGATGCGTACTTCTCAAGTGAGTACATTTATTAGTAATAGGTACTTTTGATAATGCCGTTGTATGTCCTTACGGCAGTGTCTGCTTTTAATTTTTCTGAACAAAATTTCACATCAAATGTTAAAATTCATGGTCTTCCTTTTATTTCTGACACTATGTTATTTAGCAAAAAATAATCTTTATGATGAAGCCTTTCGATCGGTATGATAAAGCTACAGGGTAATTTTTTTTCTCGTGTAGCTGGTTCGATTCCCGGTTCAACCATGTAATTATTTAAAAATCTATGAATGCAGTTTAAATTGTTTTTTAAATTAAAATAAAGTCTTCTTTCAGTAAAATGTTCCATCTACAATATTCAAGGTACTTTCCCTCCATGTGGCATAGTCGTGGGACGCCCTGTATAGCCTAAAGCCTTTCTCGATAAATGGAGTATCCAACACAAAAATAATTTTTCAATTCGAACCAGTAGTTCCTGAGATTAACGCGTTCAACCAAACAAACAAACAAACTCTTCAGCTTTATTGTAATGATAAATTACTTATTGTATTTATTGTAAGATAAAATTTTATTGTAATGATATTCAAACTAATTTGTTTATTGTTTTTTCTCCATGAACAATGTATTAGTAAATTTTAATCTAAATTAAACGATAATTTACGCAATTCAACAAAAAGCACCTTAGAATATGTATTTTTTACCAGACAAAAACAAAGGCTTATCATCTGATTCACGATATGCAATAAAATTTTATGCACTACAAACAAACTTTCCACAATAACCATAACGTATAGATAAAGCCAAAGAAACGACTCTATACAATATTAACACCTATAAGTGAGACCGTGAAATGGTTCTTTACGAGTAATGGGATAAGATTTTTCGAACGGTAATGAGTTTTAAAAGTTATTAAGCCAAATTACCTTTTAGTCGGAGTGATCAATAAACCATGTAATGTGTTAGGCTGATGGGTCGGAAGGCGTAACCGAACGAACTGAACTCTAGCTACTAGAATAATAATGGCTTCTGTATTGCACCCGATTATTTATAATTTATTGCCGATTAGCACCCGCCTTTTGTTCAGTAATTTTTTTTTGTGTAAAATGGCAAAGGTTCATTTTAAAATCGTTCAAAAATTTTAAATATTTTTCTTGATTTATTATTAATAATGTTAAAGTTACGAGTATGGGGATGTATAGATGTTGTTATTCTTTCACCCAAAAACTGCTCACGGATTTTTTATGAAATTTGGAATATTTACATAAGAATGTTGGAAGATTTTTTTATGAAGAAAATTATTATGTCCAATTTCAGAGTGTGTGAAGCTTGGTTCTATAGCTAGAGTTATATGTATATTATATTAAACACACTCCTGTTCATAACAAAATTGTTCAATTCTAAATATAAAGTAAAAGACGAATTCCCCTAGAAAAACAGTAATGCTACGAAGAAAATATCTTAAGAAATTTTAAATTGGTTATTTACGATAGTATTTTTATTTACTTTCAACCTGTACACTTTTCGATACAAACTATTTAAACATCAGAAGACGAGATAATAATGATTTAATGTTTTATATTTAAACTTGTGTTGTATTTACCTCCCACAGTATTGCATAGTACCTTCTTATCTTTATTTATTTCCAGATGTAGGGGTGATAAATTCGTGATCGAGTTTTGTTGTGTAGCTTAATGCTTACTGTTTATAAAGTTACTTATTACTTAGAATTTGACGAGTCCGTTAGATGAGTGGTTAGCGTGCTTGCCTTAACGTTCAGTCTCAGGGGCCCGGGTTCGATTCCCGGCAGGGTCAACTTTGGAAATGAATTAGCTCTGGTCTGGATTTGGAAAGTAGCAGCATTTTGCGTTTCGCAGTCACTTAAGTTAAATAATAGCATGTGTGCTGTTGTATTTCGATGAGTTATTAAGGGATGCCAGAGCCCATTTCCCTATCCTTTCCTAATCCCTATTCTTAATCCAGTGGCGTTGCTTATGTTATAGGCGACGGTAGCCATGTACCATCAAGTGGACTGTCTAGTTTAACATAAAAAGAAAATAAATCTCTAATTTTCCTTTGTTAAATTTTTAAATTCGTTGATGTAAGTACCTGTTATATCAGATTTAACATATTGTAGACAGTCCAATCTAGTCTTAGTTCAAATAGGAGGTTGGTTTGGAGTAATTAAAATAAGAGACTACTGGGACCACTTACCAAAACACTATAGGACATTATGATGTTATTTTGTCTGTGATCTAAAGGTACATATATGATTACTCTCGCCAGACACGTAGTGCCCGTCCACTCCAAAATCTTGTATTATGTATCGTAATATCAATATTGTTACTGACTTTCAATTCTCATGCCATCATTTATTACGTGTGTACAGGAAACCGACTAAATAAAAAGACTAGATAAAAAAAGTATTTTATCGATGATCGTTTAGGCAGAGCGGCGCAGCCGAAATGGGTATTTAATGTGAAAAAATTATATCTCTTTTTATTCAAAGGTTCTGGTTATGACTGACTTAATTACCGGTTTACTATGATTTATGATATAACTCGGGAATAATTTTAAGTCAGTCCAATGACGTATGACTGCTCTCGCCGAAGGAACAGGTTGGGTCGCCTCCGGCGTTACGACGGAGCTCGTCGGCGGCGACTAGACAGGACACATTGGAAACAAAAGGTGGTGAAAAAATCAGTACGATATAGGTAATAGATCAATTATTTTATGAAAATAAAAAATCAACACTAACCCATAATTTTTGTGATTTTTACTATGACCGTGACTTCTTATTTTTAGCATTCAAGAATTGCTATAGCTTAATCTAAGAATCTTTAAATATTAGATACTGTATTAATACAATCTAATAGTATAAAAAAAATAGGTAATATTCTTTTAATATTCATTTTATATATATTTATATAAAGTTTTTATTTTTATAAAATTTTTATAAATATTTATATAAAGTTGCAAAATGTTCGCATTGAAATTAATGTAAGCTGTTTTGGGTACATAAAAAAAAAATATTTTGGTCAGTTTTTAGGGCATGCTTTTCATATACAACTAGCTTTTGCACGCGACTTGGCCCGCGTAACTTTATGAAATAAAATAAATGTTACTCGCTGATAATGTAGCTTTCTATTGGTGAAAGAATCTTCAAAATCGGTCTAGTAGTTTTTGATTTATTCATTACAAACATAGATCTTCTCTCTTTATAATATTAATATAGATATGAAAAAAATGATATAAAAAATAGATATAAAAAAGATATTAAATATTAAAAATGTACATTACAATATTTAATATCGTGTCTATAAACTTGACCAGTCTGGTAATTTGTAAGTTCAAGCGGCGCATAGATAGCCTCTTTTCCACCAGCGTTGCTGCGCCTGCGTTTGCTCCGGTTATAAATAATACCATAATGACAAGGAATTACCGTGTTCCTACCACGCTACATGCTAGACATTCCCGTTCTTAGATACAGGTTCATTATATTCAAGGCCTTCCAACCTATTCACTGAACTATAATGTCGTGTATTAAGAAAATAACCGCGACAAGTGCTTCAATGAAATCTCTGTTTTTCACTTGTCAATTTTATTACTAGTATTTTAATAGTTTAGTTACTTTTTTGTCTGCCTGTCTTGGTTACATTAATATGTCAAATGCTTGACTCGCCTATTAAAAAATGATAAATATAAGATACAAAGTTTTTTTTTTATTTCATTTAAATATTAAATTAATTCAAATGTAAAATCACCATTGTGGTTGATTTGAAGGTCTTTTAACATTAGGTCTCATTTGTTTAAAAATTTAATTTCTTTTTCGTAATTCGTAATTAAATGTCTTGTCAACGTCTATGTCAGTTTCTGCAACTGTTCTGTCTATACCATTGTCTATGATTAAACAGTTAATATATTTTCGTTGTTATAAAAATGTTCACAATGTCAAGACTAGGTGCTACCCACTGTCTAATAAAAAAAAAACTATTTTTATTTACTGTAAGCCCTCCTGCTACACTTAATAATCTACCTATACTAATATTATAAAGAGCTAATTTTGTATTTTTGTTTGTAGGTGTTGTTTTATATCATGTAGGAGGCAAAATCTCTTTGATCCACGTTTGTTACACATAATATGGATTAAGGCTAACAACTGGTTATTGCACATTGAATATTCATTAACAAACGTTCGGAGAAGTAATTGAATCAATTTATTTTATTATGTTTCCAATTCAAACATTGAAACAGTAACTACACCTCGCTTTAATTGCTGTTATTTATTTCTTTATAAAACTTATTCATTATAATTTTCTACGTTGTATGTGGAAATACTTGACCTGAATCAATTTAGAATAAATTACATTATATTTTTTTTGTAATAACTTTATTATTTACTAGCAAATTATTTTTTTAATTTTTAATTGTATGAAAACATATAATAATGTAGGTTGCTTTTAAAATCCGATAACAGTATTATTAACCCTTTAGCCGCCAGAGTCGGATTTATCCGACAATTATATTCGTGTCCGTTTCGCAAGAGCAGGATATATACGACAAATTCCTCTACTTGTATAATGATTATTTTTAAATCATTGAGTTGCTTTCTCTTAAAAACAGCTACATTGGCTGTTATAAAAAATGAAAAATACAACAATTGAATAATAGTGGAGCTACTTTTACTTTACATTCATTATTAATAATATATAATTAATAATTTTACTACAATAATCATACTACTTTAACGAAGAATAAGAATATGTTAGAAATTGCTATTAATTTTCTGTATATTATTTGCTTTGACTTTATTGGATTTACTTTTTGTCTTAAGTGTTTCTTAGATTTCGTCTGTTTCGTGTAACAAAAGAAAATGAATATAGCACAATGTATGATTGTTAGCTTCTTGGATATTTTATGATTACGAGTACATGACGTCATTAGGCTCGTATTACCACACACGCCGTTGTTATTTATTGAATCCGTACGTATGATACGCAGACATACAAACTTAACAATGTTCTTATAAGAGCATGCGTCGTTAATTACAAACAAACATGACGCAGGAGTTTATGACGATTATAAGGAGTATAGAAGCTTGTATACTAAATTGTATATTATGTCTACACATTAATACGATGCTACATATTTTATGGAGATGTTTTCACAGAAGTTGTAATGGTGTTAATTAAAGTGGGGAATTTTGAGGGGAATTTAGGTAAATAAATTGAAAATTAATGATACACAACATTCAATTTGTCAATCTTTAAATATATTATTAGGTAAACTTCATTATACCTTTCATTGTCAACCCCCTGAAGGCAAAATTCTATAACTAGTGCGTGGTGAAAGTTATTTTGTTTTATGTTTAGGCGACAGCAGGCTGACGATCCACTTGATGGTAGGTGGCTACCGTCGCCAGTAACACAGGCAATGCCACAGGTGCTGCAAGTGCGCTGCCGATCATAGTAGGACTAGGGAAATGGACTCTACAATCCCTTACTTATTCAACGAAACACAGCAGCACACGTGCTATTATTTCACTGTGGTCTCCTGTAAGGGGGTGATTACTGCCTAAGTGACTTCTAAATGCAAATTAGATATACGGTGCTGAGACTGAACAAATATCTTGTCCACAAATTACATAATTGAATTAACTAAGAGGCCCATATTAAAATTTGTCATTGGAGACGTAATACATATAAAACATACAATATACATAGAATCAATTATGATAGTCGTTGATGTAGGCGAGCCCTGTAATAGATGCCATAGCCGTAATGCCCCGTGGGCCTGCCACCTGCTCGCTGGACTAATGATCTCAAGAGAAGAGCAGACATCGCTGGATGCAGAGAGCAAATGACCGAGTGAGGTTCTGCACAGTTAAATATATAGGCTTATGCTCCACTCGCACGAAATATCTGGCACGAATAATTTATTCCCCTTATATATGTCCAACTGTGTGGCCTGTGGGTGAATGTAGACGATGAATGATTTTATATAAAATCTTCCAGCCTAAATATTTCATCTAAAAGTACTCGTACCTACTCGATACTGTTTGACGGATTCTATGTCCAAGTATATTAACAGGGGAAAAACTTCATGTTTATGTTGACTTATTTTATTATCTGTAAGAGAGAATTTACTGCAATTAATGACTGTGGAACGTGCTTAAGGTGCTTACTGTACAACAGCTTATTTAACATTCCGTCTTTAAGCACATTCCAGAAGCTAAAAGGCTATAAAAAGACGCTCACAAATAATATACAGAATAATAGAGGAACGAACATAAACTTGTTAGACGAAGCCGGCAAGATGTATTATTTAGTATCCAACCTAACACTATTGGTGCACTGAGATCGGGTGTCAAAGCGTAGCCTCTATTTTAATGGAGCTGGTTTACTGCTAAACTGTCCAACAACTTTAAAGCCAACTCCATACAAGTAGACCCTATAAGTCTAGACATAAAACTGATATTGATTAAGAGATTTCAGTGAGATCACTTACACATTGCATTTGTTCATTTTACATATTATATTGATGCTTTTAAGAGGTTAATTTACAGGTTTTCAGGTATTTTGGAAAGACGGTTTAGATACATTCAATACATAATAATACTTGTAATACTAAAAGACTTATGAGTTAATCTTCTGTAATGCATAAATATATGTAAGACAATGTTCACTTAGAAAAAGGCGTAATTAACTTGTAATTACTATTCCAATCATGTGAAATATAATTTATAATATAATGACAGCAAAACGACACATTTTCAAATGCTATAAATTCGACACATTTTTAAAAATTAAATTACACAATATTCATTAAATAATTAAGTGATAATTTAATTACCCGTTTTTTTTTTATAAAATAATATATATTTTTTAATATAATGACATTTACGAAGAGATGAGGTCCTGGCCCATCTTCTGATTCTCGAAAAAAAAAAGACATATTAACTGATATATTAAACAATGAATCTTGAATGTTTAATTAAATTTAAATTCATTAAAATTTACGTGTCCATCCTTTTATGTAAATATATTATTATAAAAATTCTACCTAGATACTTATTAGTGCACGAATGTTATGTAAATTTTTGTAATAATCTTAGACAAACATATCGTTCTTCTGAAAATACGTTGACCAAGATATATTTGAAGTCGTATTAATGGTTATGGTTACAGACGATGTTAGTGCTTCTAGTTAAACTTCGCCACTCCGAGTCGTACTAAACAGGGAATGTCAAATGTCATGCGTTCATGTGAAATGTATGAGACAGAATTTGTCGAGCGATAAATTCACGAAGGATTAGTTCTGGATTATTCTACAACTGCCGACAAATTTGTGATGCTAGTAGATATTTGACAGCTAACAAATTTTAGTTTTTTGTTGGCGACATGTTATCTTGTTTTTAGATTATATTAATTTATAAGTGCCATATTCTAAAATTATGTTTGTTATTAGTTTGTCAACTTTATGGTAGGTGAATAGCGTCACCTGTAACACAAGCAACATTAGGGGTTCCAAAAGTGCGCTACCACCCCTAGTAGAATCTGTGGTAGAATCACACAGTATATGGTAGAATTAAGGATTACGGATTAGGAAGCACGCGGGCGAAGCCGCGGGCACAGCTAATGATATTTAAAGAGGTAAAGTATGTATGACTGTTTGTATGTAGGAGGTAATCTTCGAACTACTCATCCAATTTAAAAAAATCTTTCACCAATAGGATTAGACATAGGCTAAACATCCACGCGGGCGAAGCGGCGGCGGCCACAGCTGCTTAAAAATAAATGGCAAAGTTATAATGTCAGGTGTTAATGTATGTCAGGCTTTATCTTTAATGCTTTAACATACATACCCCAAAAGCTACGCGGTCGTCACGTGATCGTAACGTCCACGTTGCACCAGATTGTAACAAAATACTAATCCAGTTAACAATTTTAGAAAAAAAATATCTAATCTAAGTAATGCTATTATTTTCCAAAGACGCAAATCTTAAGTTCGATTCCAATTTTACTTCGAAATTTTCCAATCGCAAGAAACGTTTTACAGTAAAGATATTTTTTTTTCATACTTTTCAATGCCTCCTTTGACAACCTATTTTCATGTGCATCGAGGACGCAGGTGTTTATATGCAGCAATAACGATTTCGAACAGATAGGGTGCATGTCGTTCTTAACATGAAAATGTCTTTCTAGTAAGCGTAGTCTTCTAGCGTTGATTTTTTTCTACTTTGTGAAATGAGAATTCACATATTCTTTTTCTGTCGTTTTTTCTTAACGCCCGACACAAAAAGGGGACGTTAAAAGTTTAACGTGTTTCTGTGTTTTTGTGTATGTGTGTGTCAGTCTATGGAATCGTAATTGCCAAACGGATAGACCGATTTTGATCCGGTTTTTATTGTTTGAAAGCTGACGTGATCGAAATGGTTCTTAGCTATAGTTTATAAAGATCTCTTCCGGCGTTTGAAGATCATCGGCCTATTTCCTAGTTGACGAAGGGATTTCACTTCACTTTCACATGTGAAATTTGGTATGCTGTTACTTCAGTGGTATTTCCATGACAGGAACCTTGACCTTACGTTGCAGTATCAAGTAGTCTGCTCGATACCTAACTCTTCAGCCACTTACAGCAGATATAGGAGTCTATAGAATGTCGAGGTTTAGTTTATATTTTTAATTATAGCTTGTTATATTTGTTCAATAAATTGTCCGTTTATTTATTCGTTTCTTTGATTATATACTCTTGTATGTGATAATAGAATCTTAATATTGTAGACTGGGGCATATTAAATGAACTTGTATTGCAAGTGTCATTCGCAGTTACAATCCGTTATGACGTGGAAATGTGGCAATTTAGCGAGAGTACAGCGCCGCTTGATGTAACGGTGTTCTGTCGCCAGATATATTACGTTCACGCTACTTGTAAAGTGTACTGAGACAGGGGTAATTTTAGCACTGATTTATCTCTGCCATCACATCTACCTACTTCTGTGGCGAGTCAGCATTCATTAGATCATAGGTATTAGCTGTAGTCAGCGGATTCTATAGCACCAATGTTGAAAAACTTCTGAATCATATTACCTAATCCTTGGCGTGGTCTGTCTGTGAGCCCATCACTTTGCCCTTACAAATCCCAAATCCTTAACGTGGTATTTTTCTGCTGATAATTTTATTTAGTAATTTAAAAATTAAAGTGTAATTTTCACTTTAAGGAGAGAGTTCCAAATTAAAAGAAAAACCACTCATTATATTAAATAATAATATAATTACGATTTAGTAGGCGTAAAAACGTCTTTGTGTACCCATTTAAAATAATGTTATATAAAATCTAAGAACGAATTTCGAATAAAAATAGCTACAAACAATACTCTATTGAATTCTTAAATTGATTCTATGAAATGTTTTACCGACCCGATATTTGCGCTACCGAGAACTCCAAGTGTGGCCATATCGATTACAAAGTATCCATTTGGAAATAGTACCTAAGTCGATACTCCTATGTTACCAAATGTGACAGAATGCGATTGTATTGCACAATTTGAGTGTTCAACGAAACATAAATTCGTCTTATCGAATTTAGTGCTTGCTTATTTTTAATTGGAATTTTAAAACATTGGTTCTTAGAAGAATTAAAGTCACCGATACAGATCGCGTAATCGACAAGGTCGCATAGCCAGTAAAAGTTTGTTAGTCAGGCATAGGCAACTTAAAACCATAACGTAATAACAACTACTTGTTGTTGTTATGCTATGCCCTATTTGGATTTGGACTGATTGTAAATACATAATCTTTATCAGAACTTTCATACAACGCTGTAACCGAGAACTTAGATCGTTCAAATATGGTCTGAATGTACAGTTCGGCCTTGGAACGATAAAATTACATTTAATTAATTATGTGTAAGTCTGATAAATGGGCAATCATAGTTAATTTGAAAAGATTAGAACGGCTGTGTTTAGAATAATTTAGATATTTCGATTTTCTCTTAAGTAATTAAAAACGTTGTTGATCATATATGTAATATTCTATTTGGGTATTTTGGTTTATTTGAAAACTAAACTTGGCTCATAATGACATATGAATCAAATAGCAAAATGAGTATTTTTGTGTCAGTCGTGCTTAATGTATCTATCGTACATCAACATATAAGTAGGTACTTTGAAATTTTGAAATAAATGTAAATGATTAGACTTTTATTATGTATCCCAATTGTAAAAAATTAGTGTAAAAATTTAAAATTCAAAATTATAGAAAAATAAGTTGCATCGCTTCCTACCAAATAACGATAAAATGCTGACGACAAAGCTGTCTAAAATCAAAATGGATCGGCTAATTTTCATGAAAGTCATTTATAAATGTGGTTGGAAAATTCTCGGGCGGTATCTTCTCATAAATCTTCGTCTTGAGTAAATATTCGCAATTACCTTTTACAAGCAATGTACCACGAAATCAACTAATCACTAGCCCTCTAGCAAACTTTAGCTGATTGCAAACATAGACTAGAAGCAATCCCCGGTTAATCATAATGGGCGATTCAGAGTAATGCCTTCATCGCGCACCTGCGTTCTATAGGTGGTCTTGAAGGCCGAGATTTATCTGAAGCGGACATATAAATAAATATACGAAGTCATTTGACGATGTTCTATTGTAAAAATAATAGTCATAAATAAATGTTCAAGCGACTAAATTGTATATACAACTCACACTGTATCAGTAACAATTAATCTTAAGAGCTATATTAGTGTACTAAAACATGCCTGGGTTCCTACTCTGGATTCGCGGATACTGCGTTTAGCAGTTATTTGGACAGCCCGTCTGACGGCAGTAACCACCCCATTACAGAATACCACCGTGATATAACAGCATGTTGTGTTTGGTGAGTGAGAAAGGAATGCCAGAGCTCATTTCCCTATCCCTTCCCAACCCTTATCCTTAATCTTACTGTAATCGGCAGCGCACTTGCAACACCTGTGGCGTTGCTTGAGTTATAGACGACGGTAACCACCTACCATCAAATAGATCGGCAGGCGATCTGTCGAACTTAACATTAAAACAATCTAAGGAATCATTATGAATGATTCAAATCGCAAAATATTGAGTGGTGAGAAATGAAAAATTCGGATATAGGTATTTAATTCGGCATGTTGTGAACAGCGCGTTTCGCATTCATAACATAGGCGTCAATGCTTTAAGAGAAAAATCACCGTGTAATGATTAAACAAATCTTTGCGTATGTATATTTATATGTATATGTAATATATGATACACACTCGAATTTAACTAAAAAACTTGATGTCAAGACTTAAAATTTTTGTTAATCATACTAGAAATAACAAGAAATAGTTTTTTGTAATACAAAATAGAGACAACATCTTCATGTACGGTATGGTCGGTAGCCGCGCTTGGGTGGCGCGCGCGACGGCACGCGAACGTTGCTCGCATAGCCTGCCAGTCGGCACCGCCTACCGTTCCACTCAAACATAGAATATATTTCAACAGACAGGCATTAGACATGTAAGTTCAATAATGTAACGTAAAATATGCTTTCAATTTTCTTTGTGCTTAAGCAACAAGAGAGCCGCCTTAATCATAGGAACATACCTAATGAACTTTCTATAAGGCAAAATTTTCAAGTATGCAGATTTTATTGTATTTAAATAAGATCCTAATAATAAACTGTAACAAGAAATAAAAATAATGTATTATTGAAGATAATTATCTTTAACAACTAATTACACCGTTATTTTCAATAAATAAAAAATTGTAACAAGAAACAAGGATATTTAATGTACACATACCACACAATAGTTAAATCATCAATAATTCTCTTTATCTGTATATACCTATTTCAATAATTTGGTATGCTTTTATGAGGCAGAACTTTTTAGTATGTATATAAAGAAATAATTAGGTATAGTAAAACTGATCAGCATTGTGATTCTACCTAATTTCGCTTCTACGTGCCTTAATCATTACCTTTGATTGCCTCGCAGGCTGAGTTTCCCCCACCAAGCGCTCGCGCAGCTTCATCTACATAATTACTCCGAGCTCATTGGTGACTATTAACCTCATGATCATTCATGAGTTGGTTCCTTTAATTAATACAACGTCATGTGGGCTGTCAGATAAGACATACTAAAACTCGATGGTTTTTTATAGTTTCATTTTATATGAGTAAACTTCTTATCCACATTTAGTCAGGATTTATAAATGTTTAAGTTTTCTTCCGGTAGCGCTTGCGGTTTTAAATTTTATATTTTTCATGTTTATTTTCTTTTAACTTAATATTTACTTCAATTAATAATTCAATAAATTAATTATTAAAGCTTAGGGCTTAGCACGTCTTCTCAAGGCGGCGGTTTTTTTTTAGTAGGTACCTACATCAAAAGTCTAATGTGACGTGATCATCAGAAAACTGTGTTCTTTAGAAAAAAAAATAGAGAAGGCGGATAGTTATTTCATTTTCTATTGTTTATTCTATATTATATTGTTACTATAAAGATTTGTTGCAGGTGCAGTGTAGCGTGTTCATACTCTTCATACATCACTGCTGGATGCGCTACTAACCTGGATAACGCCTCAGATCCTGTATTTTATATATTTTTCGGCCTACATGTCATTCACGTATCATTTACATCACATTTTTCCCTTGTTTCCTTATTATCTTACCGACAGCCTGTTTTCAGAATGTCTGGTATACTTTTTCCTACATTTTCTCATACGTTTTACATGCATTTAGTCATCATACAATTTCAAAAACGCAAATTTATATATTTTTGACATAATCTCTTTGTTTATTTATTTCGTCGCCATAGTTCCCATAAAATTTTGACATCATGCTTTCTCATTACATTGTTGCTTTCTCGCTCATTTTTTATTCCTTTTTATATACAACCTCACCTCTAAATTCGAAATGTCCTGGCCATATATATTTATTATTTTCTAAATTTAATTTTTAAAATATTATTTCGAAGGTTTTCCAGCCGGGTAGACTGATGAAAATCAATCAGTGTGTTGTCGCTCCTCTCTGCGATACAATATTAAAATTTGGCCTGTCTTGCCTCTATCTGCTTCGTGTCATTCCGGAAGTCGGTGCTGAGACTCCGGACGCACTTCTCTACAGCAAAGTTCACTTCGCGTCGTTCCGTGAGTCGGCGCAGAGACTCCGGACGCACCCATCTCTGCTTCCCGTCTGCATCGTGTCGTTCCGGGAGTCGGTGCTGAGACCCCGGACGCACTTCACCACTGCACGCTTCACTTCGTGTCATTCCGCGAGTCTGTGCAAAGACTCCGGACGCACCCATCGCCGCTGGCCGTCTGCATCGTGTCGTTCCGGGAGTCGGTGCTGAGACTCCGGACGCACCCATCGCCGCTGCCCGTCTGCATCATATCGTTCCGGGAGTCAGTGCTGAGACCCCGGACGCACTTCACCACTGCACCCCAGACGCTGTTTTTTTTTAATCTTTATTTATTCACCTGTACTTCATTCATAACACTCTACACAACTTTCAATTCATCCATTTTTTTTTATATATATTATTTGTAAATATTCTATGAAATATATCTGTAAATATCTAAAAAAAAAAAAAAAAAAATGTAGCGTGTTCATACTCTTCATACATCACTGCTGGATGCGCTACTAACCTGGATAACGCCTCAGATCCTGTATTTTATATATTTTTCGGCCTACATGTCATTCACGTATCATTTACATCACATTTTTCCCTTGTTTCCTTATTATCTTACCGACAGTTCCAATTTTAGTATATGTACTTGCTTCGGCAGTACATATACTAAAATTGGAACGATACAGAGAAGATTAGCATGGCCCCTGCGCAAGGACGACACGCAAAATCGTGAAGCGTGCAGTGGTGAAGTGCGTCCGGGGTCTCAGCACCGACTCCCGGAACGACACGATGCAGACGGGAAGCAGAGATGGGTGCGTCCGGAGTCTCTGCGCCGACTCACGGAACGACGCGAAGTGAACTTTGCTGTAGAGAAGTGCGTCCGGAGTCTCAGCACCGACTTCCGGAATGACACGAAGCAGATAGAGGCAAGACAGGCCAAATTTTAATATTGTATCGCAGAGAGGAGCGACAACACACTGATTGATTTTCATCAGTCTACCCGGCTGGAAAACCTTCGAAATAATATTTTAAAAATTAAATTTAGAAAATAATAAATATATATGGCCAGGACATTTCGAATTTAGAGGTGAGGTTGTATATAAAAAGGAATAAAAAATGAGCGAGAAAGCAACAATGTAATGAGAAAGCATGATGTCAAAATTTTATGGGAACTATGGCGACGAAATAAATAAACAAAGAGATTATGTCAAAAATATATAAATTTGCGTTTTTGAAATTGTATGATGACTAAATGCATGTAAAACGTATGAGAAAATGTAGGAAAAAGTATACCAGACATTCTGAAAACAGGCTGTCGGTAAGATAATAAGGAAACAAGGGAAAAATGTGATGTAAATGATACGTGAATGACATGTAGGCCGAAAAATATATAAAATACAGGATCTGAGGCGTTATCCAGGTTAGTAGCGCATCCAGCAGTGATGTATGAAGAGTATGAACACGCTACAGCAGGTTACAATTGAAATAATGAAACATCTCTGATAATTATATGCATATCGAGCAATTTAAATGCAAAAACGATTTGAAGCTCGACAAAGACTAATTCGAAACAAGAATGCGATAATCAACTGAATAATGAAGGGTCCGTCTGTTGCATCAATTCAGAGCGTTGAGTCAGTGTTTTGTGCATCACCACAGATGTGTTTGTTGAACATACAACTGTAAAACCTATGCACACTTAACATTAATTCTTCACGGGAAACGCGAGATGAGACTTGGTCAACAAAAGCAGGCCTAGGCAAACACTCTACTATTATTAAAGGTTCCCTCTCACTACACCGTAAAATTTTATTAAGTCGCTCGGTTGTCAGCGCCGTTTAGAAACATTGTAACAAAATATTATAATATTTACAACGTTATTTTAAAATCCATAACGGTTTCTTTTCTTAATCTGAAGAAAATATCCGATATTGTTAACTATGAGTTATGGCACGTATTGAGCGTTTTTTAGTGTAGCAGCTTTTATGCTATCAATTAAGATTTACTGAAATATTGCATTTTTTATACTCTGATATTGTACTGAGAGGCTATGTTAAGACCAGCCTTAGACAATAGTAAGTTAACAAGCATCCATGCTATTGTAATTTTTGGTATATGAGTAGGGGATGTCAGAACTTATTTCCTCACCTAATATATATCATGTAGATACTTTTTTGTTTCTATGACCTCTCTGCACTTTTTTGATTCTTGCGTGATTTTACTGCGTCCCTGGTGTTCCATATTTCATGTACCTACTACGGTACTTTACATGATTAAGGAATCGATTAATTATTGCGACATCTGTATATTTTTACTGTTGCAAGTGATTAATATCATTTTAGATTTTAAATTTTCATAAGTAAAGATTGATACGAAAATATAAATTAGTGACGAAAGAATAGCCCCTGAGTCGCTAAAGTGGCTACAGGCGAATACTCTAATTATCGCATGAAAAAGTACACAAATCTGATGTACTTTATAATGCATTATCTTTAAGCGAAGCTATGGTGGAAAATCTAGCGTTGGTCGTCGATGGTTCCGTTGATGACTCAACCAATGTTTGTGGCCAATTCGTAGCGGTCCAAATGAGCCCTTACTTTTTATTCAATACAAATATTAATACTTTAAACTCTACCTAGTAAATAATAAGGTTGAAATGTTCGTATTTCTTTAATATTGTTTCATATTAACAGGTATAAATGTTGAATTGTGGGCGTTTGTTGTTTTAATAAGAAATTTAGTGATTCTCTATTCTTCAATAAAAATATAAATTGGGTGTGAACGTTTTTTGTTTCAATTTATTAATAGATTCGGCGTTGTTTGTATAAATTTTGTTGAGTATTTAAATTAGACTTGTAATTTGGACCCCCGCAGCGCTAATATAAATAAATATCATCGCTACGTATTGAAAAAAAAAAATGGCGAATGCTACAAAAAAAGTATACATGTTATAAGAAAACAGTGTGTTTATATTATTCGATAGATCACCAGGACTGATCTAGTTAGAATGTTCTTGGAATGAAATAAATATAGGTAATAAATCTATCTATATACAAACAGGCAAAGAAAAAACAGTTTAGTATCTTTTTCTCATTTCTTTTTTTAGTGTTAGTAATATGTGATAAAAAATAGAAACAGATTGTTTTCCACCATTAAAATGGTTATGGTTTAATTTCGCCTATGGCCTATGGCTTTTTCCATGAATTCTATGAGCAGAGAATAATAATTTACTGTTCATCAGTAGAGGAGGAAATGTACAAAAAAGCTCTTTTCTTTAATTTCAGCAAAATCGCAAACAATAAAAAAAGCTTGTGTTGTTATCGTTAGTATTAGATACAAATAATGTGTCAAACATTTAAAATTACCCTCCAACGCTGAGGCGACATCTAACGCACAAATTATGCGTCGTCTCAAAAGGTGGGCCAAAGAATATCGGGCCCTTTGTCGGCGGACAAAACGGCACAGGTTGTAATTTGATAAAGTCGGCCCGCCTACGACACGGACCTTTCTTTGAGGGTGAGCCCACGCAACCTTCAATCTAATCATCGAACCAAGAAGTAAAGTTTGCTCGTAGATGCGGCGCCTATTGTGTTGTTAATCTGATCTGAAAATATAGTGTATCTTAAAAATTTATATGAGCTTTATACATAGGTATAACAATATTTCTTTTTATGTAGTGATAGGGCTAACTGTGTTTCGCAGCCATAAATTTGACAGCCCGCCTGGCGGCAGTTTCAACCCCTTATATCTAAGGTCATTAGAACCCTACTGCAGCAGTTAACCTTCAGATGTTGTCTTTCGCAGAGTATGTACATTATCCTTTATCCTACATTATTGTTTATCCTACATTATCTTTTATCCTACATTATTCTTTATCCTTCATTATCCTTTATCCTTTACCTACACCCTCCTTTATCCTAGGAGCACTTGCAGCATCTATCGCGTTGCTTGTACAAGTAATAAGCGCCGCCTGCCATCAGTGGACTGTCAGTATGTCTGCAAAGTTTTACACAAAAAATATCTTTCAAACATGCTGCGTCCACGTTGAGCGTCTTATTGCTGCGCCTTCTTATATAGTTGAGACTTATGATATGAGCCAGCTTGCTTCATGAGGAAACCTGTCAAACTCTTTTTCAAAACTAAGTTATGCAGATTTTGTATTTTTCTTAATTATTCCTTAAGAATTCTTATTCGACTCTTTATATATTATATCTTATAAAAACGATAAATTTAATGTTTTTCAAGGGTGGAATTTCACTTTAGACTGTTTAAAGTGAAAGAATTACCATTGAAAAACATTAAATTTAACCTTATCTGGTCTCTGAATTTTTTTAAACTGTTCTAATGACATGTTAACTAGTATTATAAAAGCCATATCCACATTCCCCAATACAATTTATGTATGTGATCTATTTTACCTGCCCCTACATTGGCTGGGATCAAAATTATACAGGTTTAATTAAATCGACATTAATCCGGGACTAGTCAGGGTAGAAGTCGCATTTTATGGACGTCGCTGTCATTATGTCATTACCAACAGTTTTTGGAAGGAACTCAGAAGAGAATTCATTAGGAATTCCAGATTAATGTTTAAGAACGTTGCTTTTTTTGTTAAGTATGGATTACCTGTAAACTTAACGGGTTTAATTTTCTTATAATACTAGTCGGCAGACAGATTGACAGTCAAATTTATGATAATTGGCTATCGTTGTCTAGGAACAAACAGACATCTCATATAGAGAGCTGCCCATAAAAAAGTACTAGCAATACACAGAGAAATGTAGATACTCAGTTTAGTGTCTAGTCTCCAACGTTGCATCCCCCGATACTTATATGATATTCATTGAAGAACCCTCAACGATTTTAATAATCGTATAAGCGAAGTGTTTTGGCCACTGCCTCTTCATTTTGTTAAATCCTGAGATAATATGTCGGTGATTTCACTCTTAAGGAAATAAATAAATAAAAATACAAAAACATACTATCAAAAATGTTGATTTATTAATTTGTTTACATATTAACGGATTTTGTCGCGTTTGTTCTTGAAATGAGTAGGTATTTGTTCTTATGTCAATATAGTTCACACTTAAATTTTAGAAGTGGATAAAATTAAATATTACAGTGCTTTTAAACTACATATTCTAAAATATATATTTTATAAAAAAAAAATCAATAAAGTATATTTCATTTAAATAAATTTACCAACAGAAGGTACGTCGATCTCATATTTTATTAGACAAGTGAAAAAAGTTTAAATAAAACCTTCGTAAATCCTTTGTAAAGAAATCATAATATAATGAATTAAACGACAGAATAGGTGGCGCATTAAAAAGAAGTTATTGGTATTTTTTACCGTAATCCTAACCCAATGTGCTCAAAGGAGTCAAAGGGTTAGTTTATAATTTATAACAGCCACATTTCAACCACACTAAGCTCCTTGTAGCTTGAACTTATTTATTATAATTCTTATTCTCTGTTGGAGCCAGTCGACTTCTTGACTTCTTGGGTGATATTTTTGCGGGTTTCGAAATAAAATGTAGACTTTGATGAACGACGTGATATATTGTTAGATAAATTTACAAATTTTTCGAATACAAATATAATATGTGAGGTAGTAGGGTGACACATGTAGTATTAAACGATTATGGGGGGTAGACGACACACGCATTGCCTCGGTCCATCAACAGATGTCGCTGTAGGTCTCGAACATGCCCCCGGCCTTGAAAGAACTGACTTTCAAAAGGAGTGATTGTCTTCGGTGCCATTAGAACCATCTCGCTGTGACACCAACGGACAGATTTTCGTGTATGCGCGTCTCACGATGCCGGATGCAGTCTGAATGTCCGCTACTCTTGAAACGCCATCTTTTCCAGGAATCGTATTGACTATGCGGCCCAAATGCCATTTAAGGGGAGGTAGATTGTCATCCTTTATTAGGACCATCGTATTTAGCGGCAAGTCTTCACAGTTGACCCTCCATTTGGACCGCGTTTGTAGCTCAGAAATGTACTCTTTGGCCCAGCGCTCCCAAAAATGTTGTCTTATCTTCTCCACCATCTGGTACCGGTTAAGTCGATGCGCAGGCGTCTGCTGAAGATCTTCTGAGGCAGGCGACGTCAGAGCACGGCCAACTAGGAAGTGTCCAGGTGTCAGAGGTAGATAATCGTGCGCATCAGACGACATTGGGGACAAAGGCCGTGAATTTAGAACCCCTTCAATTTGCGTTAATACTGTGCTGAATTCTTCAAAAGTGAGATGAGAGTTTCCCACAACACGGCGAAGATGAAACTTACATGATTTTACCCCAGCTTCCCAAATAGAACCAAAATGGGGAGCATATGGAGGTATGAAACGAAATTTAATGTTCTCACTAGTCGCGTAATTAATAATATCATTACTACATCCTGCTAGAAATTTGGCAAACTCATGCATTAGACCCACAAAGTTCTTTCCGTTGTCAGAGAAAATCTCTGCCGGTTTTCCGCGTCGAGCTATAAAGCGTTTAAGAGCAAGAAGGTAGGCGCCAGTAGATAGATCGCTCACGAGCTCTAAATGAATAGCCCGCGTGACGAAACAAACGAATAGACAAATGTAAGCTTTAATCGTTCGAGCGCCCTTACCTTTGCGGTTCAATATGAAGACGGGGCCGGCGTAATCTACGCCACAAGTAAAGAAAGGAAATGTAGGCGTAATTCTCTCCTCCGGTAGGTTACCCATCAGCGGAGTAAGGGTTTTCCCTCTCAATCGTTTACAGAGCACACAATCATAAAAAACCTTTCGTGCGAGATTCCTGCCACCTATAGGCCACCAAGTATTACGTAATTCGAATAGTAAAGCTTGTGGTGCGGCATGCAGAAGTTTCTTATGTTCATAGCGAAATAACAAAAGCGTAAAGTAGTGTTTACTTGTTATTAAAATCGGATGTTTTTTTATTAAAAGAAAATTCTTGTGAATAATCAATGCGACCGCCGACTCGCATGATGCGGTGGTCATCGATAAATAAATTTAGCTTACTTAATTGTTGTTTAGGTTTAAGTGTGTGTCCATCAACCAACAGCTGGTACTCATTTGGAAAAGATTCCAACTGAGCCAGCCTGGTTAACAAGTTGGTTGATTCTCTCAGCTCATCGACATCTATGCTACCCGTACGCTTGTTGTTTTTATTGCGCGTATTATGTATAAATCTTAAAACATAACAAGCGGCGCGCAACATGCGCGAGAACTGTGAGAATCGTTCAAATGGGAACAGTGTTTTAGGTTCACTGCTAGCGGCAAGTGTGAAATTGACGTTAGGTTTAATTTCGGGTAATATATCGTGCGCGTCTTCAGGGCTCGGAACCTGAGATATATTTTTGCTATTGAAATTCACGTCCAACAGAAAATCCGGGCCTGACCACCACAATCCAGAACTAGCTAAGTCTGTCAGGTGGGTACCGCGTGAAACCAAATCAGCTGGATTTCTTTTGCCGCTAACGTGTCGCCATGAAAACCCTCTGGTGAGCTCGTGAATCTCGGTAACCCGGTTTTGAACAAATGTTTTTAAAAGGTTTGGTGGCATACGTAACCATCCTAGTACAATGGTCGAATCTGACCAAAATACGACATAATCGAATTTGCAATGAATGCTTTTTATTACTTTATCATATAATTTAGCACCCAACAGTGCACCACACAACTCTAGCCGCGGTATTGATAAAGGTTTTAAAGGCGATACTTTCCCCTTCGAACATAACAAGCGCGACGATACCTGTAACTCATTATTAATTGTGCGAATATAAATACAAGTGCCGTACGCCACCTGTGATGCGTCCGTAAATATATGCAATTCTATGCGCGTATAGTTGCTAATACCAATCACGTAACGCGGCACACGTATTGTACCTAAACCAGCTGACAACGACTCGGCAAACTTAGTCCAGGCGCGCATGACGTCAGAAGGGACTTCGTCATCCCAGTCGAGTTTAAGTAACCACAAACGTTGCAGTAAGACCTTCGCCTGCATTATTGTTGGACTTAAAAACCCTATGGGATCGTATATTTGTGACACATGAGATAAGATGCTGCGTTTAGTTACCTTTTCATTGTTATTTATTAAATTTAAATTATATTGCGAATTAAAATAAAAATGATCTGAATAATTGTTCCATCCTATGCCTAATGTTTTTGAATTGCAGTCTTTATCGAACGTACGATGCGTTTGCGCATTAAATAGTTTATCCGACTGGGAATCTAGTGATGACTCATCAAAGTTGAATACCCATTTTCGAAGCGGGAAACAACCCAACTGCAATGTTCGCGCGGTTTCTTTGCATAACTGTATTAATTCGGATTTATCATGCGACCCAGTAATCATGTCGTCGACATAAAAATCTTCGTTGATTATTCTTTTAACGTCGGGGTCAGTGCATTCTGTGGCCAATTGTTTTAAACAACGAACACTTAAGAATGGCGCCGACGCTGTGCCATAGGTAACTCGATTTAAACGATAAATACAGATCGGCAGTTCGGGGCTATCGCGCCAAAGAATTAATTGAAGGTCACGTTGCTGTTCAGCTATCAGGACTTGGCGGTACATCTTGGCCACGTCCGCACAGGCTACGTATCGATGCTGCCTAAAACGTAAAAGAATAGATAACAAGTCACCTTGGATAGCGGGCCCTACCATCTGAAGGTCATTAAGTGACCTGCCAGATGTGGACGCTGCGCTGCCATCGAAAACAACGCGAAGTTTTGTGGTGGTGCTATGCTCGCGAAACACACCATGGTGGGGCAAAAAAAAATGTGGTGAGTCATACGATGAAATTTTACTCATGTGTCCTAAGCCTTCGTATTCGTGAATAAAATCCGTGTACATTTTTTTATAATTTTCTGAACGCTGTAACCGTTTTTCCAGCGCCAGAAAACGCCGTTCAGCTTGAGGATACGTTTCTCCTAACACCTCGGGTGACTGCTTGAGTGGCATGCTGACGCAGAACCTTCCGTCGCTGTTGCGCGTAGTGTTGCGTACGAAATGCTCCTCGCAAGCCTTCTCCTCGTCAGTCAATGCGTTCCGAGCCGTGGGTAACTCCTCAATCTCCCAGAACCGTCGTAATAATGAATCTGTTGTGTGTGTGAAATTACACTGGATGTGGCCTTCAATGCGTGCGTTTAAATTGATAGGACCTGATACTATCCAGCCTAATTTAGTATTTAGTAAGTAAGGTCCGTTATGTAACCTTATCTTACCCTGCGTAAGTAGATCCCAAAACTTATCGGCACCTATTAATATGTCGATGTCGTGGAAATCAAGAAATTGCGGATCAGCCAACTGTATATTATCTGGAATACAGAAACTTGCGCGATTTTGATATACAGTTGGTATAGTAGCGGTTATTTTTGGTAAAACAAAACAACATAAATTGGTTGTGTAGGTATTGATTCGCGATTTTATCTGTACATTACAGTGTTGCGTACACTGTGTCACAGAATTACCTACACCGCGTATTTCGTGAGTGGACTGTACTAATGGCGCGCATAATAAATTAGCTAATGATTTTGTTATAAAGCATCTTTGACTCCCATTGTCGAGTAGTACGCGCGCGGTGTGATAATTATTTTTATTATCGGCTACTTCAACAAGGGCCGTCGATAACAAAACCGGTTTTATAAGCGATCGTTGTGTGCGTTGCGATGCACACGCTGATAGTGTGTGCGTGTGCTGACAGTGCGCATTGATAGACACGGCTGAGCTAGACGTCGCGGGGCGTGAGGTATTCAGCGGGGCGGAGCGAATGCAATCGTCGCCTGGTGGATGAATAATAGTATTGTGTTTACTAGTGCACTTTCGGCATGGTCCGAACAAACATGAATCTATAGAATGACCTGCACGTAAACAATTTTCACATAAATTATTACTTTTAATAAAATTTAATTTAGATTCATAATCTATCTCAAGAAACTTAATACAAGAATAAAGTGGATGATTCGTTTTACACATTGGACATGTAAATTTCGATACGCGTTGTGATTTATTCCGTTTATTATTGATGGAAACATTACAGTGTACTTTGTTGTTACTATAAGAAGCATTGACATGTTTTTTGTTTACTTCGTATTTATCGCGGGAACTCGTACTTTGCGACACCTGTAATGTTTCTAGCATGTCAGCACGGTTTTTTAGAAATTGCAGTAAATCATCCAATTTAATTCTGATTTCAGAATCGCTGCTAGAAAGACTACTTTTATGTTGCTCCCACTCGCGTTCGGTAGTCTTATCGAGCTTTGAAACTAAAATATAAATAATTAAAGTATCCCAATATGAAACAGGTTCACCTAGGATTTTTAAAGCGCGTAAATTTTTAAGTGTAGTGTCAATTAATTTTCTAATAAATATGTGAGATTCTTTAGGCAAAGATTGCATTGAAAATAGTGCTTTAATATGATTGTGTGTCAATAACCTATTATTGTTGTAACGATTAAGAAGGAGATCCCATGCCACTGAGTAGTTACTTGTTGTTAGTTCGAGGGCGTCTATAACCAACAATGCACTCCCCACTAGTGATGACTTTAGGTAATGGAACTTTTGAATGTCACAAAGGTCTTTTGAATTATGAACAAGTGACAAATAAGTGTCCCTGAATGCAAGCCAGTCATCATATGAACCGTCAAAAGTAGGTAACGATATTGTAGGCAATTTAATCGTGTTTACTGTTTTTTGCAAACATGAAGGGCTCTGAGCGATCTCGCTACTGTTGAGTATGGACTCGGCCAGAGCCAGCGCACCGTAGTAACCATCCTCAAACTGATCTCGCTGGCATAACTGATCTTCGAGATTGGATTCAAAGACATTTGTTTCAATTTGCGTTTGAAGATCGTTAAATTCGGTGCACAGGCTCGTTGCTCCTTGTACGCGTAACCTTAACTGAATTAAAGAGGAAGCAGTTAATGCGTTTAAATTATCGTTACAATTTTGTAGGTAGCTTGCGAACTTTGTAAGTCTAGCTTTAATAATTCCGCGTTTTTTTAATAATTCACGAACAAATGGCTCATTTTCTTCGTCACAAATGGGCCTAGCTGGAGATCTACTGCGCGATTTGTTCTCAACTACGGTATCTAGCCCCATTTTGGTTATATAGAAAAAGCCAGAGTACTCACGTGCGTCTTTTAGCCATGAAGCAAATACAGCTCGTACTAGCGGGATGTGAGCTGTTAGCGGATGTTCTTCACTGTCCCACGGATGTCACGGTCGTTCTCTTTCGTCCAAGAAGAAATGTTGATGTGCGCTTCGTCTTCTCCAAAAATGCGGTAGTATTTTCCAGAGGTGCTGCTTCTCGGAAATATTGTTCAGCGAAGAAGAATCAATATGATATTTGGCTCAAAAGGACCAATATGTTGGAGCCAGTCGACTTCTTGACTTCTTGGGTGATATTTTTGCGGGTTTCGAAATAAAATGTAGACTTTGATGAACGACGTGATATATTGTTAGATAAATTTACAAATTTTTCGAATACAAATATAATATGTGAGGTAGTAGGGTGACACATGTAGTATTAAACGATTATGGGGGGTAGACGACACACGCATTGCCTCGGTCCATCAACAGATGTCGCTGTAGGTCTCGAACATTCTCATTGGAAGTAAATATTAAAGTTTTATCTTATTATGTTTGCAAGGGTTGAAGGAACTGTTTGTCTTTAAGTTTAACATAACAATAAACCGAATTAATAATGTGTAGGTTGGTTTTCAACAACCCTTATCTACATGTTTCTCACAGGCAAACATTAAATTTAATCTTAACAACGTTGTTGGAATCTTTTTTTCTACTAATTTCTACAAAACCTTAATGCTCGGGCAGTCATTAGCAAATCACTGTAAAGCAGGTAAAAAAGGCGAATTTATTGGAATTGACCACGAATTAGGGCTATTATTTTAATTATACATCGACACACACTTTTGTAGGCAATTTAGATTTCATAGAGATTTTTTTTTGTCCTGTTTATATACGAATTCAGGGACAGACAGGTACCTACATGGATATTTTCCTATGATAAAAGAATATTCTATGCTTTTTGACCAACCAAACATTTTTTTTAAATGAGGTAAGTATTCATTTTGCAATTTTAAATTATTTTAAATTTAACCTTTTTTTAATAATAATAATAATATAAATATGTTAATTTTATTTATAAGTTAAAATACTATTAAATAGAAATATGAACCCTTACTCACTCCCGAAACGCAACAGCACACATAATTGTATTTCAAGGAGATATTCTGTAAGTAACCACTACTGCCGTCATACGAGTTGCCCAATTATTGTGTCCTATCACACTACTAAAAGTGAAATTTACACTGCATTTACATGTGTAGTCTGATCTGAAGGTAATATTGATACAACATTTGAGTTTCGAATGAATATGTAACATTCAAAGCACAGGTTTATGTATAAAACGTTCGGAAAACATTTTATAATTTACTACTAGCTGTTGCAAGCGTTTTAGTCCGAGTAACTTTATAAAATAAAGCCTAATATGTTACTCGCTGATAATGTAGCTTTCTATAGGTGAAAGAATTTTTAAAATCTATCCTGTAGTTTTTGACTATCTCTATCTATCTCCTTATTATATCTATATATATAAAAATCTCGTGTCACGATGTATGTTCGCGATAAACTTTGAAACTACTGAACCGACTTTGATCAAACTTCATAAGTATCTGTTATTTGGTCCAACTTAAAAGATAGGATAGTTTATATCTCATTTTGTTTATTATTATTTTTTTAAATTAATAATATTATTAACATAGCGCCATCTGTTGATACTTATTCAATACAGCAATTATTTATCTGTGAGTTCCATAAGGTTTTCACAGATGGCGGTTTAAAGTAATTTATCGGCTGGATTGCAAAAAAGCACCCCGGGCGAAGCCGGGAGCGGGCCACTAGTATTTATATAAAAATTACCTGTCACGTTGTTTGGCGCCAATGAACTCCTAAGCTACTGAACAGATTTTGATAAAACTTCGTAACTATGTGTAATTTGGTCCTACTTAAAAGATAGGATATTTAAGATTTTTATTTTGAACCCGGGCGTACCCGGGAGCGGGCCACTAGTTTATTATAAAGAAAAATACAATTCCTCTTTACCCGTAATTTAACTCTATTAAGAATATAGCCTTTAGTACTCAGTGATAATGTAGCTTTCTATAGGTGAAAGAATTTTTAAAATGCATCCAGTAGTTTTTGAGCTTATTAATTATAAACAAAAACACAAATATTTATAATATTAGAGTATAGATTATATAAACATTTTTCACATCAACATACTTGAATCAAAATAAATATAAAATACATTTCTAAAACCAATAAATAAATAATTATTGTCAATAATGCATTTTAATTGTCAATAAAATTACCTAAGTAAAATTAATTGTAAGTTTAAACGAGAATATAGGATTAACCCACACCGGACTGCCCTTAAGCGTCCCTTGACAGCCTTCACTCATTCCTACCTCCTCTCGTATGGAGGATTAGACCGTCATTGATGTGAAAACTGATATACAGGCTAATGCCTAATTCACTTTTAATCACCTGTCCTGTGGCGGATTATACATATACTAAATGTTGCTTTTACATAAGCATATAAACTTAAGGTAGGTATATGTATCAAAAACAAAGCTTTTCTATATCAGAATTTCGATATAATTATATTCAAAAATAGACATATTTAATTTTAATATATATTTTAAGGATGTTAAGACATTTTTTAATATATAAAATATAATTTGTTAATTTAAGTAGATAAATTAAAAAAATCGCCCTTAGTAAGATTTGTTCGACTTCATTAATGGAAGAATGAGTATATAGTACATTTTTTAAATTAAGGTTTTAGTTGTACTTGTTTACATTTTGCACAATATAATATTTATTATTTCCTTTTTTTCTATTTGATTTAACTTGACCAATACATTATTCCCACAATACAAACATACTATGTATATTTTTGGTTACTGTTAATGTTAACGTGTTCACAATCCACGCACTTGATATCTAAATTCCATTGATATTTCAATTTACTTTATTGTTAATAAAAAGAAAATACATATCGCTTTGAAATCTGATAATCAACTTAATACTGTTCAAGTTTCTTGGCAGCAGTTGGATACTGGTTTTCAACAACTTATCTTGGATAGTTTAATTACATTTCGAAGCCAAATTGTTATTATACAAGTTTTAATCTTAAGTTTAATATGTTATTACAGTTAAGCAGCGACCAAATTAAATATCCGTATGATGTCTCCAGCAAATGAGAATCGGAGCTACAATTCCATTTACATTTCTAATTCGTGTTAAGAAAGGCGATACAAGTTTTTTTTGATTAGTGAATGAAAATAAATCTAATATAATCTCGCCGATGTTACCGTAGAAACATGAAGGTGCAAATATCGATGCCTTATTTAGTCATGTCGGAAACGGACTAGTTACTAGCCAGTAGCCTGAGAAAGCTATCAAAGTAGCGAGCGTCGAGCAAAATAAATCATAAAGAAAGATTCATTCTGTACATTGCTTAGATTAAAACGAGTAGGCTTGCAACTAAATAACTGAGCCTGTTCTTGACGCGCACGTATCACCTGAGATATATTCAGTCGTTCTCTCATCCATCCCGGATCGGAGTAAGTGAGAGGGAACGTAAATGCTGGTAAATAAACGATACTCGATAGCCCCGCGGCTCCTAGCATACTCTTAGCAATATAAAAACCACGCGACGTCAACACGCACGCATTTAAAGCCGTGATTACACAACATGACACTCACACACACGCTTGCGGTGGGATTAACGTCAGACAACCCGTTTCCTGTTACCTGTTCCAGAGCAAAAAGTAGACGTACCTCGGTAATTTAATTTAGAATTAATTTCACATTTGAAACAAAATCGCTGTTGTGGCACGTTGAACACGAAATAATATAACATAGAATTGAGAATTCATTACTAAAACCACCCGAAAGGAGATTACGTTCAAATTGTCGGTGCATTCGAGCGTTTTGAAGTCTCTATTTTCTAACGCCGAAAATGTCTGTAACAAATCTGTGCGGCGGACGCAATCTACGGGACTTAAAACAAACAATTACTTTGGTTTATTTGAAAAGGCGAGCAAAAAGCGAAGCAATCAAATCGGTGCAGCTACCGTGCAGCAAAAAACTGGGCATGGGCTTGCGCGGTTGGTGTAACGGCTCGGAGCGAGTCAGCGGCCGGTGTAATAAGGTAGTCGAGGAGAGATCGTCTGGTCACCTCCACTCATATCGCATTGCGGCTTTCACTTAAACGATTTTTAGAAAAATACACCATCACTCATAAAAAAATTGTGCATCAATCTTGAAAAGCAGCGGTAGAGCACTCGAAATTTAAATCATGATCGAAAACCGTGCATCAGCTGGAAACGCGTGACAAATCTTAGGCAAGGTGACACACTTTCTTTATAGCTAACTCCCAGACAGGGTACCGTATCAAAACACAAAATGACTTCGGATTTTCATAAATAACGCAAAAGATGTGAACAATAAATAAAATAATTCGTCTCGCTTCAACCAGCTGCGCTAAGGAGCGCGCTGAATCGCACGATTTGATACGCGCCTCCATCAACTTGGCCTTTGTCAAAAGGCACTAATAAAGTTTAGCAGATGTGATTTCCTAAATAAGACACTAACAAATGGAAGCTGGAAGCATCGTGTGATTATATTGTAAGAGAATGAACGATAATCTTGGAAGGCAATTTTCTCTTCATGGCGTGATTAATGTAATCCGACTTGTGTGTGTTTATATTCTTAGTAGTCGTTTTAATAAATTTAGATTTAAGTTAGGAATAATCTTAAAGCCTAACACGATTGGCACCCGAATTATTCGTGTACAAAAATCTTGAAACAATTCAGTTCATTTTTGCGCTATCTCCACACGATCGCCATCAACCAGATATCCGAAGAAGAAATTCGACCATTAACAGCCATACCTCACATACTTGAATGTCCTACAACATTTTGATATCGACAAAGGAACGGGCCCGCATCATTATAGCCTATTGTTGCGAATTTAAAATTTTCGAAAAGCGAATTCGTCAATCGTAAAACAATTCGATACGCGTTTGAATTTGTTGTTTGGACTGACTTCAATTCAATTTCTTCGTTGTCCGAACCGTTCGCGTGAATTGGGTCGCGTAAACGGGTCCGCCCTTTTGGGACCAAAACGTTATTTTTTGCACACAGATTGCGCGTTCTTTGATCTCCAGAATGTGTGCGTTAGCTTTTCCTTAGCTTTGTGTTTGGCTTGTGTGTGTCTTGTATCGACTACGCCTTTCAACGACCCCCAGCGGGATGTAAAATGAAGCCAGAGAAATTTTGCAATGACTACTCAAAAAGGGGTGAGACTGTTGACTTGGACGACCTAATGTTTGTTTTTAGTGAAATCAACAATGTCAGTTCATTAGTGTCGCATCACAAACAACAAAGTGAGCATGCCAAAATTCCTAGCGTCAGGTATCTAATACGAGGGCGCAAACGTGTCGAGTACCAGAGAACTCATTCCGGTTCTTGACACAGTTGAGCGTTATGAACATTACTTCATCCACGTCCACGTAGTTTAGCACGTCGTAAACTCTGGCTTCCATTAGATAGGTGAGCTCGAGATTATTCAGCTCTTACTTTACGTCCTGCCGTTTTCCGAGTAAGAATGTTGTAAATGAATTTTATCTATACAAGCATTCTTTTATTATTAAGAATATCAATTATACAAGACTTTGTTATTTATCTTAACCATAAAGTTGTTTGTGTAAAAATTTAAACATTTTGGTTTATTTCAATTTATTTTAAATTTAATTCCCCTCAATAGACATAACAAGAATTGTGTTAATGTACACTAATGTTTGTACATAATTTTGGTAGTTACGTAATTTTCCTTTAGAAATTTAGTGAAAGTGATATTTCTAAAGGATTCAATTTGTAATGTTTTAATTTTTAATTCAAATTGTAATGTTACACTACTATGACGTTAAAAATAAAATTATAGCTATATTACAATTTTTATTGTATAAAATACTAACAAATCTTAAATAAGTATTCTACATATTGTTAGAGACATTTAACAATCAGGTACCAAAACATGCATCATCGTACCGTGTGCGGTCCTCTTTCGGCTCAGGTGACAGCGTTACTAATCATGACATCGATAGAAAAAAATCTTATAGTATTGAAAGGGAAACGAGAATTAAACGGAAAAACAGCGTAACGGTCTATTATTAAATTCCTTTTGCTTCACCGACACCGTGTGAGACACACGCTGTGCTAATTTTTCGCCCCGCGACGGGGCTAACTTGTTTTCTTTATAGCACAAAAGGATACACCGTTACAAACGTCAAGAGTACAAAAATTAATGGCGACAACCTTTTATTTGGCTCCTTTGTCTTCCACAATGTGTCTTTGTCTGTTATAGAAGCAATAATGGGAATGTTTAGCGTCGATGCTTTTGTGTTTTCAAAAACTAAATCTTTGAGTGATGAATAGGACGCGTGCCGTGCACGCCAACAGAGACATGATTATTCACAGATTTTACTCGAATAATTGTACAGCTTTAAAATGTAGAATGAATAAATTCTGAGAACTGTTGAAGTAGTTGGAGTTTATTTTATTGATTCCATTGAAACTACTTTTGAATCCAGTTGCCATTAAACATATTTTTAAAATATTTGGATTATGTGGCATGATCAATATTTAGGTATGTGTTTATTACTACCTACTTAAGAAGTTCCCCATTCGCATGCTGTTTAATGCCTGTGTCCGAGTGACACGGCCTATTCACTTATAAACAAGAAAACAGACAAAGTTTAGATAAATCAAGAGATATGAAGGTGGGTTATAAAAACAGGTTGAGCAGAGGAAACGCGTGCAGAAAATTATAAAGATTTGCCTCATGACACGCTCACTTGCGTGTGATCTAGATTGTTTGCTTGCGTCTTTTTCATAGAAAGCATTGAACTGCATTAGGTGATTACAACAGTAATACTTGCATGGTTATTATTAAAGCATGAAATAACACTCAATAAAAGAAAAAAAATCTTACAAAGTTAGTGGCAGTGCACCACAGAAATCAAAATAATTCCAATTTTTGTGCAGGACACACTGCGTCTGGCAGCAGTAACCACGACCGTAAAATACAGAATGTGTGTTATTGTGTCTCACTAAGTGTGGAACTGTAAAGGATACCAGAACTCATTTACTTATCTCTTCCCAATTCTTTGCCCTTAATTCTAATAAGGTCAGAAGTGCATTTAATGCACTTGCAGCATTTCTTGTGTTAATAGAGCTTACTACTATCAAGTGGACCATCAGCCTCTCTGATTACCTTTACATAAAAAGGTGTAACTAAATCACTCAATAGTAAAAAAAAAGCTGTTAACACTGTCCGCTTAGTTCTAAAATATGCAACGGATTTATAAATAATTTACTTATTCAAGAAATATAACATTACAGCACAATATAAATTAAAATAATGATGACAAAATAAATATAAAATGACAAAATAAGTATCCAACGTTGCCATTGGTAGAAATTCGCGCGAAGCCAGGACGAATTTCCAGTGCAAGGTAAATATGTTTGGACGGAAAAAGATTAACTATCGAAAAGCAATTTTTATGACTAATCACGGATTAAAAGGAATCCAGTCACGGTTTTAGAATTTTTAATAACTCTAAATCATTTGACAGGCGTGCCGCGTTGACATTCTTGGAAACCTCGCCGTATTAAAACATATCTCCATAAAACAAGATTCGATCTAAATTATAATTTGACGGCAAAAAAGAATCTCTACTAATCTTCAAATAATAAATTACTTATGCAAATTTTTCTGCTATATTTTTATTTGAAAATAGTGTTCGGAGAAATATTGAGAGATGTTTTCTTAAGACAATGGCACAATCGACACGCATGGAATTCGGCGTACCTGGGACTGTTCTTTCACAGGAAACCGTAGTATTAGCATAATGCATTCGGGTTCCTAACGAAATTTACGGCATGAGACGTTCATTGAATATTTTATTGCCGGAATTGTCGTGGCGCCACAAAGGATGATAAAAACTAAGTATATATGTGTGTGTATTTGTGGATATAGAAAGTGCTAATGAGAGTGTGGACAAAGCAGGATACATTCGCCATCTTAATACTTCCTGTTCAATGCCTTAGGATATCAACGCTACTGATGAGAAAGCAGATAGGGAAGTGTTTTTGTTCGTCATACGCAACGCCTCGGTTGCAACAATGCTAGTTCCCATGATTGCTATTTTTTTCTTGACATCCAATGTTTTGTTCTTGTCTGTTCTCTGTTAAGCTTATTGCTTAGAAAGATGAGCGATAGCGTTGCACAAGTGTAGTCTTGTGGAAAAAACGAAATGTTCAGCAGTGAACAAAACTATCGTGATTATAATATCTTTAATTTTATTATCGCAAACAATTCACTTTTGATTGTAGTTTTTTTTAGTTAACAATTATAATTTTGCATGATTATTTATCGTATTAACCTATAATATTAGAACACTGTTTTCCTTGTGATATTTTTCTTCACAGTTAGAGCGCATTTAGTGCGGTTGCCATGGGTTGATATTCATTCCTTTCCAATATATTCTAAAAGTTAGATTTTCAGTGAAATGAAAGGCTAAGATGAAATTGAAAAGGTGAAGATATAGGCCCTGCTGAAGAACCAACCACAGCGTTTCCTTGTTACCAGATTACATGATTTAAATCATGTAAGGAATATTACTGAAAATGAACTCTTTTTGTATGTATTTCCTTTTTGTATATTACTGTTTTTGGTGTAAAGATAACGCTAATAAGCTACTAAGTAATAAGAACATAAGCAACTTTTTCTGAAGCAGTATTGCTGAGTGTAATAATTGCATTTTTTTGGAATATCTTATGTTGTATTTACATCTATATAAATGAGTATCAATTTTTATTGTAGGAATTTGGTAAAATATAAATATTTCTTCATTTGTTATTAAAATTTTAGTGATAATTTGTTATTATTATTTTTATGGAATTCCTTTTTTATTAAATAATATAAACCCGACTTTTATAGTAAATATGATATTGTAGTAGGTGTTCTTTACAGTAATTTCTACTCGAACTAATTTAATAACATTTCTTTATGGTTAAGCTAATTGCTTGATAAGAAAACAGAAAGCCTATTATAAGCTTAATAATATTAGCACTGTTCATTGGCTTGTAGGATAAAGTGGTAAGTTATCATTATTTGTTACAAGCGAGACATTATGCAAGGTGCAGTTCGGAGACCACCCACAGTGGAAGTTATATGGACGTACTCTCATTGTTTCCATAGTACATTTAAAACCAGTGGTGAAACCTAAGACTACAGATTTTTTATTCATATTTAAAATATATGATAATTTCATATTTTATTCGAAAGACAATAATAAATAATTAATATTGATTAGACATTACTTTTGAGTTATTTACATCCACGCCAATGGACCTGCCGCCCACATCTATTAATAAAATTCGCCAATTATGTTATTTTGTAACATAGAACAATGTAAACTCGACAAAAGGTTTATTTTTGATTGTGTAACATACATATTAATATATAAATTCTCATTGATTATTCAAGACAAACTTAGTAAAAATATTACAAATGCACAGAGGTATACGTTCACCTGCTGCTATTTTAATTTGCACTGTGATTAGTTTTTCTGTCCAGTGTAACACCATATTAACTGTGGGAATGTGCCACGGAAGTCAACTGAATGATTAGATTTGTGTGAATGAGTGATTCTCTTTGACAGTTTAGCACTTGATGAATGATGAATAGAATATTTTAAAGTATAAAGTTACAATGAATTGAAAGTTATCATTTGGAATAAAATGCAACTAATATTTTTCTATTAGTTGTTTTGATATGTTATCTTATATATATATATAAAAATCTTGTGTCACGATGTATGTTCGCGATAAACTCTGAAACTACTGAACCGACTTTGATCAAACTTCATAAGTATCTGTTATTTGGTCCAACTTAAAAGATAGGATAGTTTATATCTCATTTTGTTTATTATTTTTTTGCAAATTATATAATATTATTAACATAGCGCCATCTGTTGATACTTATTCAATACAGCAATTATTTATCTGTGAGTTCCATAAGGTTCTCACAGATGGCGGTTTAAAGTAATTTATCGGCTGGATTGCAAAAAAGCACCCCGGGAGAAGCCGGGAGCGGGCCACTAGTATTCATATATGATCAATATGTAAGAGTATGAATTGTTTATTTTGACTATTTGTTTTTAAGTATGGAGTATGTTTTGAATAATGTAATTATTGTACAATAGGTCAAGGGGGATTGAGCTAAATAGTCGGTTAAACTTGTTAAAATAAAATAAAATAAATACCAAACACGCTATACTACTGCAAGTTGCTATGGCGTTGGATATCCCGCAGACTACTTGATGCTGAAGCATCAGATCAAGAAATAACAGCATATTACCAAATTTCACATTAATTGAACCTATGGAAGTTAGTGGAGGCCCTTAGTCAACTAGGAAATGGGCTATTAATCTTCAAACGCATGTATAGATAGATTAAGTAACTCGTTAATTTTTGCGTAGAAAGATACAATTTACCATTTAGAAACCTTAGAAATTTCGCATAGAAACTTTTCTAAATCTAAACATACAGTTTTGATTTAACAATTTTAATTTTATAGATTTATAATTCAAATACATTTTATTACGTTAAAACCTAAAAATCTGTTCGAAATTATCTCATCTCATACACCCAAACATATTTCACATCCCTTCGCGTTCATTAAACCTAATATAAATACTCGAGTTGTAGACAGATTACAATACAAACAAAACACGTATCAAGCGAAGCCAGTAATTACGTTTATTGCCTGCTAATAATTAGTGATACAATAATAGATACCATACATATGTCTGTCAACTACTTAAGATCGAGAAACCAGACGTCATGTCAATCAATTGGAACATCAACATTAAACACATGTTTCGAAGATGAGTAACATAGGGTGTGGCGCTACTATGAGAACTCGAAACTTATGGAGGTTGCTTGGTAGTGCAACCTGTTTACTTTGTAATTCTGTCTGTCTGTTACCTTTTCACTGCTCTGCTCATCTGCTCAACCGATCATTTGGAAATTTTGCATAAAATTTTACATACATTTGTGGGCATACAGAAAAGAACAAAGTCTACCTTTCATCGTAATGGATCATAAAAATAAAAATCCAACGCCTGACAAAACTAAAACAGCAATATATATTGAATAAATTATTGCTCATATATTTTTTCAGGCGTTATATTTTTTATCATACCAAGTCGGGATCACCGAGTGTTTCATTCATATTTATGTTAAAAAAGTTAAAATAAGAAAACCGTCTATTTAAACATTTATTACACACATATCTTAGAAATAAATACAACATTTTGAACCAAAGAATTTTTAAAATTGATATTTATTTCTTGCGGAACTAAAACAGTTACACAATAATTGAGTTCTACCCATGTTCTACCAGGAGAGAGGTCTTTGCGGCCTATTTATTAAAGCCAAATTAGTAAGTAGCTTCGACATATGGCGCGGCGCGGCGCGGCGGTTCGCCGCATTCGATATTTACCGAGAGATTATTTTGAAATTAGGTGCGAAGTAATTTATTGTGAATTAATTTAAACATACGCCTTGTAATGTTTTTTTGTCATCGGGCCGTTGTAATGACAAGTTGACACCTTTTCTTGTGAGAAATAGCAATTTGAGACTTATTATTATCAAAGGGTAACCTTTTATAATTTACTTTTACGAGGAATACGATTTTCATTTTAAATAGAGTTTTTTTAAGTTTCTATGTTATTTATCACTTTTTTAACTTACTTTTTTAATTAAGTTTTTAAATCTTATTGCGAAAAAATATCTGACAATTAATAGAAAATGTGTACTTCTAAAATCATTACTGTAAGTGTTTTCTTTAGCATTACAAGTTTTATTTCTGTAAAGACTTAAATCTTAACATATTTAATAACTAGCGGTCCGCTCCCGGCTTCGCCCGAGGTGCATTTTTTTTAACGTAAAAACCTTCCCTGATTATCCCTCTGTCCATGAGTGAAGACAGAATTAAAATCGGTCAACCCGTTCTCGAGTTTTGCGCTTAGCAATACATTTAGCGGCCCGCTCCCGGCTTCGTCCGGGGTGTATTTTTTCTAAAATAAACGTAGCCTAAGTTACTCCTTATTACATCAGCTACCTGCCAATAAAAGTCCCGTCAAAATCGGTCCAGCTATTTCAGAGATTAGCCGGAACAAACAGACAGACAGACAAAAATTGTAAAAAATGTTATTTTGGTGTATGTACCGCAATTTACATAAACAAAAAGTAGCCTATGTTACTCCTGACGACCCCCTCTTCATGTCTGCAAAGTTTCATCGAAATCGCTTCAGCCGTTTCTGAGATTACCCCGGACAGACAGACAGACAGACAAAAATTCTAAAAAAAGTTATTTACGTTTTAACAGCATGCGAATGACTCTCTAAGCTTAGTTTGAAGCAGTTTTTCGCAAATCACAGACAGACACTCTGATTTTATTTATATAGACTAGCGGTCCGCTCCCGGCTTCGCCCGAGGTGCATTCTTTTTAACGTAAAAACTTTCCCTGATTATCCCTCTGTCCATGAGTGAAGACAGAATTAAAATCGGTCCACCCGTTCTCGAGTTTTGCGCTTAGCAATACATTTAGCGGCCCGCTCCCGGCTTCGTCCGGGGTGTATTTTTTCTAAAATAAACGTAGCCTAAGTTACTCCTTATTACATCAGCTACCTGCCAATAAAAGTCCCGTCAAAATCGGTCCAGCTATTTCAGAGATTAGCCGGAACAAACAGACAGACAGACAAAAATTGTAAAAAATATTATTTTGGTGTATGTACCGCAATTTACATAAACAAAAAGTAGCCTATGTTACTCCTGACGACCCCCTCTTCATGTCTGCAAAGTTTCATCGAAATCGCTTCAGCCGTTTCTGAGATTACCCCGAACAGACAGACAGACAGACAGACAGACAGACAGACAGACAGACAGACAGACAGACAGACAGACAGACAGACAGACAGACAACAATTCTAAAAAAAGTTATTTACGTTTTAACAGCATGCGAATGACTCTCTAAGCTTAGTTTGAGGCAGTTTTTCGCAAATCACAGACAGACACTCTGATTTTATTTATATAGATAACCTATTTCAACTGCCACTTAGTTTTAATAAAATATACACTGTAACCTTCCTTAAGATCAAAACTTAATACCATATCCCTAAATAGTGAATATTTAAATTAATATGGATTTGGATTTTCATGTATATATATATGTATAACCTATACATGATTTTGAAGTCTTATTCTTATTTTAGAGTAAATTTTGTGATTTTGTGACCACCATAGAGCAGTAAGCGTCAACAAAAATAAATGAATTATATCTCGGATTATTTATTATTAATTCAGTTTTAGATAAAATTCAGGCGAACTTCTAGAAAACTATTAAACTTTTCATTTACAACGTTCATTAAGATTTTGTGTGTAAACAAACCCTTATTAAAAACCCATTAACCATTGATACTCGGACGTATAACCGAGAACAAACGATTTAGTAAAGGAGCGTAGTATCATCAAATATTCTTAAGTATAAAGTAGAGGGTTCTGTTTCGTTTCTTTTTCACTAACAAAATATGTAGATGTTTTGCTGGACATAGGCCTCTGCTATAATTTTCCAAAAGGTCCAACAAGCAGAGCCTTCTGACAAACGACCTTATAAGGACCGTCGATCCGCGGCCCTTATCAGGTCGTCTGTCCACTTTGTGGCTGCGCTTGCCAGTCCGTGGCTTCTACTCGAGGACCTTCCAGTCTCCAGCGGCAGTCGGATCTACGTACTATGTGTCACTTCAACTGCCACTTCAACTGTTATGTCTTCTTATTCTAGATTCGATCTTGCAGTGTAACCCAGAGCATAGCCCTTTCCGTAGCTCGTTGAGCTATGTATTTAGTAATATATATTTAATATTTAGTAATAGTAAGTAATTTAAAAAAAAAATCAATGTGACTTTTCAACTCAAGTCTTCTTATATCACGTCAAATCTATACTAATATTATATAGAGGGAAGATTAATTTGGACTAGACTAATTTTGAAAACTCTTTCACCTATAGAAAGCTACATTATCAGCGAGTACTATAGGCTATATTTCATAAAGTTACGCGCGCATGCAACAGCTAGTAAGTTATATTATTATATCCTAATTAATAAGTTAGGATGGTACACATCTATCATTGAGTGGACCGTTAGTCTGCCTGTATATTAAAAAAAATTGTAGAAATTATGATTCTATATAAAATTCTTTAGGAATTTAATTAAAAAAATGTCACACCTACTACTACAGCGTTACATCGTGCGTTTTGTTTTTACATTTGAACAACGGATCCCTATAAAACATACAAAAACGAATTTATGTGTCTTCGGGGACGTTGGCCGGCGGTGTCCATTACATGATATCCTTCTTGATTTATTAATGTGGATATCTCGACGCGAATAAGTATTATAAAATAATACTGTGAGGTCCGGCCAGTAATGAAATGTGGGTGGCTCGTTTGTATTTATGTCTAGTGTTGGGTGCTCAATTTAAAGCTAACAACTAAAGTGATAACTTATCTTGAAAGTAAAATTTAATTGTCTTGCACGATACAGCAAGTATTAATTGAAGAAACGCTGCCAAAGTGCCAAGAGAGTCCGCATTTATTTCCTATTATTATACGAGTATATCCTATCTAATATCACAAATGCGAGTCAGTTGTGATATTGTGTTTGTTAAGCTTTCACGCCTTAACTACTCAACCGATCATCATGAAGTTACTAACTTAACTTAGGTTGTTGTGTAAGCGATCAGTTGATTGCGTCATCAGGCGAAAACCTTTGCCTTTATCTATTTTCATAAAAAAATAATAATAATTAATGTTCAAAAACAACAAATAAGCCTTGCATAAGATCTTTAAAAAATTGCTTGTGTATAGTACATGACGTGTACTTACGTTAGTTAGATACCAGTAATATTTTCTTGAGCGTACTATATGTCGAACGTTGATACCAAAAATTTAGCTATCAGCTGGTGTAATTAAATTTTGGGTGTTTATACAACAACAAACTCTAATCCCCCGATTTTGTTATCATCAGAAAACTTCTGAATTTTCTGCCTCCCACTATGGAAGCTTTAAAGACGTAGATGTTTACGTCAAAAATATTTTTTTACAAAATATTAATTTAAAAATTATGAATACTTATTTCATAAAAAATACTCGTAAGAAGAAAATGATACTTATCAAGGTGATTTCAAGTTATACCCGTAGAATAGGAAATAAGCAATTAATATAAAATTGTGACAGTAAATTTTAAATTTCCTGCCTATCACACTCTCATGAATGTTAATGAATTGGAAATTTTAAGATATAACGTTACGGTCGCTGTGAATGGTTTATTTTTTTCGGTTTTACTGAGACGTTTGTTTGAATACGAGTATATTGGTGATTTTAAATTTGATTACCTTATAATAGCAATTACATTTTTATGTCTTACAAAATGTCTTAACGGAGTTTATATTTATGAAACTATCAACAGACGAACTATCTACAGATTTATTTGTGTTACTTCTGAATAAACTGACAATGGCATGATAAAATATACATTACATATTATTAAACTTAAAAATAAGAAAAAAAACTGTAATAATAACACCTGACTCGCATCATTAGGACTTCCACTACTGGAAAATTGTGGCCTAAACCTACTTTTTGCCTAAACACTAGCAGCTTTCGGCTTTTCTTTACAATTGATTTATATCAATTACCTACATTATAGACAACACAATCCCAAGAATAAAACAATGATTTTAAACTATCTACTAATCAAGTTAATACATTAAGTCGAGAATTAAAGATTCAAATTATAACGTAGTATATTATATGACAAAGTCAGTATAATACTTATTGTATCACGAAGAATACAAAATGTTTAACAGTCGTCAAGTTAATCCAGTGCCAAAGTTCAAATCATATCCATCCCATCCGCATCCAACTCTGACCTTATCCGTGAACTTTGTAACTCAAAACAAAAGACGAAGCTTTAAATAGGTGTAAGAGTGCTCAGCGTTCATACCATTCATTATTCAGTCGGTAAACGACAACACTGCCTCTCGAGTCGCGGATACCTCTTCAGCAACGAAGCAAGTTTATTGTCTGAAAACAAAGCATTGGGTTCAACAATAGATCAAGTCTTAGTGACAGCGTGTTGCCGACGATACTACGGCACGCCAATTACGGAGCTAACGTGGCTCGAACACGCAAACGTTCAAGTCAATTTCGAGCCTTAAGACCTACGACATTGTGTTGCCAACTCATCACATTTGCTTAAAACTTAAATGCTTTTCAATAATTAAGAATTAACAGCCTTACCTATAAACGTTACTTAAATTTTAAGTAATACTTAGGAACCACTTAAGAAATTTTTTTACTTATAAACGTTGCTTAACTTTAATTTGTTGCTTAGCAATGTCTTAATGGACTGTCAAACACTACTTAAGAAGATAAGTAGTGATTAGTTAATACGATGCTAAGAAGATGATTAGTTGATTTTTATAAGTAAGACAGAAAATGCTCTGTTCCAAGGTTCCCGGGTTCTATTCCCGGCTGGGTCAATTTTGGAAATGAACTTTTCAAAGTTGGTTCTTTTACCATTAAAGGTTTACCTTATGTGTAAGGATTTATTAAATAAATTTTCGATTTTTATGAAATTATAAAGCACCTGAGACCCGCCCCGGCTACGCACGGGTGCAATTGAGTAAAGGCCAATCTACATTAAAAGTCCGATGTAATTAAGGTTTAGCCAGCGCCAGACATGTAAGTGAGGAAAATCGTTTTTTAACGACTTGATTACAAAACACTGAATATTTTTATATATCAAAAATTCTACTATTAAAAATTTATTTTTATACGTTTATAATATGTCGGAAGGAAGACTTTAAGTACCTAACGGTAAAACAGTATCAATTCCATTGAACAGTTCAAAAAAACAACAGACATAAAACAGAAATATTTTAAAGACAAGTAGGTAGCCAAGTTGAGGCAACAAATTCTCTCAAATCTGTCTTAAATGCCTTTTACTAACTTCACACGCTCGTATAGGTACTATTTTAACATATCACTGGATGTCTATTGGAATCTATATATATATAATCTATTGGAATGAATTGGTAGTTGAACAAAATCTTTTTTTTTCTATTCGGTTATGTTTTTTTTTTAAATAAAAATAGTCGCCAAAATAAAATTAATGTCATAGAAGTATTATGTAATTAAGTATCAGTGAAAAATATAACATTTTTTTTCTCAGTATTTCATAAAACAACGCCTCTATTTTCCGTAGCAACACTAGCCAGGAATCCTCATATTTATGATTGTGGAGTGCGCCCGTTTATCTATTCAACGTACTACTTCCTCTATCCAGGTTTTGTTTGATTGTATTTATTACGTCTTGGCACAGTGTCATTACTTAACAGAACTTTATACTGTCGTGAAGAATCTCATTAGAGAGAATGTATCCAGAGCTTTATAAGACGTACCTACACATATATCTATACATTTGGGTATGGATATATCGAATCTAACTTCCGTAAGTTTTAGATAATCTTCAAACATTTTAAAAACAGTCTTTATCACAATCATTAATTTATTGGTTACAATTGCTTAACAATTTTAAGGAAGTATCCAGGTTTTTTGGTGAAGATTTAAGAGAATAAAAAGAAAGTTTAAATACAGTAATAATGAGACCTATGATTGTCATTGCCCTGAAGATGTACTGGTGCGGTAGCAGTTTGTCAACGATTTTGTCAAGCACATCAAGACAACCTTCACTACTAAAGGATACGAACAATAAGAATAAGTCATTATTAAAACACGTGATTGTACAAATTAGAATACAAAATAGTACTCTGTAGAATCTCTGTGGAAAACAGTGGAATGTTAGTTGTAATTTTCAATCATATTGTCATCATTGAATTAGTAGCAGATAAAGAAATCGAATAAAAAACAAAACAGCCGTAGATTGGTTATACACATTAAGGGGTGCCCAATGGCGCCCAAGTTTGGTCTTTTAATGTCTTTATAAGTGCTGTCTGACATAGAGTTAATGAAACAACCAGTTTTATTGATCTACCTGCGAAGTGACACGAATCCTGACCGTTTTAACCCTGCATTAAGTTTTTTCTTCATATTGTTTCCTATTTCATTCTAATGTATTTAATCGAATGTGTAGAAAAAGGACAGAAGTATTGTAATGATGGGACTTAGGGTAAGACATTTCATTTGGTGAAGACGACCTCTGTCATCCGTTAATCTGAATGGACAGTTTTTACTCTTAATCTGTTACAACAGAGAAATATTTGACTCATTTTATATACCTACTCGTTTTAGTCTCACATGGCTGTGTTATGTTATACACATCGATAAGAATTTTGTTTACATACAATGTCGAAATCTTTACTATTTTTGCACAATTTATTATTTTAGTGATTAAAAAACGCGTGATAACGTGAGATTTAACAATAAATAATTAGTTCTGAAACGGAAATCAGTTTCACTGTAATTAGCAGATTAACATACTATAAAAATGAACTATGTTTTGATACATCAAATGAAAACGTCAGTAAAACCATCAGCAAATTTTATTCTGCAACACTTCAATCTTTTGTGCAAATTGAAGCAAGTATCTTTTATTTAGATTTTTTCTGATACACTATTTTTTTTCAAACTTTTTCCTAAGAGGCCTTTTCTGATGGAAACTGAACAAAATCTATTTTGGCACGATCTATTTTCAAACGAGTTACCGTGATATATACCTACGATTGTTGTTGTATTTCATCTTGTCTTTCTTTCAGATTCATTTTCTTAATTCTTTCAGATTCTCCAGTGGACTTGTAGACTTGCTTATAAGCGGCGACAGAGAATTTAAAAAAGAACAGGATACAGACTTTCGGGGCTTTCAGTCTTTCGTCTTTAAGTAAGAGTAATTGAGTATAAAAGAACCAGGCATCATTAAAATACGTAATTTTTAAAGCACGTTTGCAGAATAGCTTTCCATAATGTAATTTACTTTGTTTACAGTTAAAATTGGAATCACTTGTGGTGTGCACATTAACACATCATATCATATAATTTTATTATAATTTATATCAAGATCAACAAGCTGTTGCCACCCGCATTCCGAACAATTGATACAATCATCGTCAATGAGATTTGGGGGTGTTTGTAAAACGGAACTGTAATTGCATTGGCCACAACCAAATTATTGTTATAGTCACTATTCAATGATAATGCCATTTCGAGAGACACTGCGGGCAAAGGCCTCCATAATTGCCTTTGTAATAACTTCAATAGTTCAAATCACGCGTTTGCTGCTTAGGGGAAATTTTATAGACGTTACGATAGTACAGCATTAAAGTATTGTATTCGCAGATTCGGTATCCAATGCACCAATCACTAACATTATAAGGGAAACATTAACTAGAGTACCCTTTATAGCTCATTTGGATTTTCTTTGTTTTGCATACATAACTAACACTAATTGTTAATAGCTCTTTCGCGGGTGATGGAGTAATTCGTTTGTTAGCTATATATTTTTTTTAATAAATGCCATCTTTACATTACAATATTGATTTTGAAAATATTATTTATTTATTTATTTATTTATTTATTTATTTATTTATTTATTTAATAGCTAACCTTACAGCATGTAACATTTCACAAATACATTTAAAAATAAATAAATTTTTATATAGACATATTAATATTTATAAGTACTAACACAAAAGAAAAAATTCGAGTAATTAAAAAATGCTTAATTGCAGTTCAATTTCTTTATAAGTATATCTTAGGATTATTGCTTGTGATATTTCTACCGTAAAAATTGTATTTATATAGCAAGAGAATCATCACTACTCTTGCTTGTTTTGTTAATTTGGTTATGTTAACTTCCGTTTCTATATACATACCTACACATTAAACATATTAAGCCTATACATATTATATATTATTTATATAATATTAGATCTGTTAATACAACGACAATATCGCTGGTATAATATAGTAAATAGTTATTTTCTAATAATTATATCACCCAGGTTAAATATTTAATATTTTTAGATTTTACGAGTAAATTATAAATAAATTAACACTTGTACTGATATGGAAGGTAAATATCATATGAAAATCTGGAAACCTGCGTTTTAAACCTCTTCACATTAAAGAAAGTCCGTGTTTATAATAATTAGTAATGGGACATCATACAATAATATAGGCACATATTGACGTTAAATACTTATAGTACTTTTTTATGATTCCTTGGTAAGATTAGAACCATTAATATTCTTGTCTAAACGTAACTCTTTAATATCTATTAGCTAAAAGTAAACAAATGTGTCAATTTGATTTATGGCATGAAAACAAATAAATTCTCTATACGTTTTATAGAACTCCAAGTGTTATCCTTGACCTTGTATCGTAAAATTAATGTGGTTAAACCCAATCGAAAAACTTTGAACATAAATAAATAAACCTTATTCTTGGTGTACCAGTGATAAGTAATCTGTAACCAACGACAGTTAAAACATATATAAATCAAAAAGCCGTGAAAAGGTCGGAGTGCTGGGCCAAGAAGATAAAATTTGTCTGAGCATATAAATGTCAAAATATGGTAAAAGTAAATTGTTTTGGACAGAAAGAGGCTTATTTAGTAAACAATATTATTAACGTACCTACTACGTAATATTGGTATTAATCTAATGAGACTTAAAGCAGATCTTATGTGAATTATGTGAATTCATGTACATTATTCCAAATTTCTTTTTTTCATAAAAGTAATATTTAGTATGTTTAATTATAATAATAATTAATATTTATTAAAGTGGCAGAGTATAATGCGGTTCGCAGTCATTACTACGTCTGGAAGCAGTTATACAAACCCTAACTATTGAGTGACTGAGATAAAGATCGCCAGTCCATTTACCTATTGTCTCCTAATCCACTGTTATCCTACTAAGATTGCCTGCCTACTTGCAGCACCTATATGGCGTTCTTTATATTAATAAGCGATGCTTATCCACATACTGTTAAGTGAACCGTCAGTATGCCAAAAAAATATGATATTTTTGGTCGAATTCTTATCGAGTCGAGTCCTAGATTCAATACTTGGTAAAATAAAGTAGAGGCACACAGAGGCCATCTCGGGGGAACTTACGACGGGCGGTAACCTTCCTTAACTCTACGGAAAGTTAAAATAATAAGGTCTAAAAATAGTTAAGACTATTTGTAACAATAGACTATTTTTGCAATTCAATATGAAATAATTTCTATTGCAAATGGTGTTGAATTGAAGGCTACCTCCATTTATGTACCTCAGAGTTTAACGTCAAACCAAAACCTACTAGTCCAGAGGAACTGGTGAAAACCAAACAAAATACAAATACGACATTTATTTGTTGCTAGCCACAAAATGTACTTAATACTGTCCCGTAAGATTTATTACCAAACCAACCATAATCTGGTCTCCGTGGGCGTGGACGCATTTGTTCAAAACGAAGAATGGAATATTCACCCTTGTTGTTGTATATTTCGGCTAAAACATTCGTGATAAGCACGGGTCGGACCTCCATATTCGACGATAAGGGAAAATATGTTAATTTAGTTGCCACGAGAGGTCGATATGACCTACTAAGTGATTGGGTTCCTGATGCGTTAGCGTGTTTTGAATCTGAACCCTTGGACCGTTTTTGATTCTCAACAATGTTTACAAATTGCTAGGTGAAGAGTAAACAAAAATACATATAGTATGACGAAATTTGTAAAATTTATTTTACAATATTATTATTTTTGTAAAATAAAATTTCATATAAATAAGTTATTTATGAAGTAAGTTATTTATGCCCTCAGTTTGTTTTGGTGTGTTTGTCGAAATCTGAAGAAAAATTTAATCAGGAACTCCAGAAAAGCAACCCCAGGCACACAACCCTAGGCAATAACATGTAGTTGGCAATTGCAATGCTCTTGGTAGCTTGTAAAAAAATGTTGAAAGGATAAAATGGTTCTCATGTTCTAATTAAAGATACTTTCTATATATGTTACAAGTTTCATCCAAATCCATTTAAGAGTTAACGCGTAATTGAGTAAGAAATATCTAGTACACATTCAAAAACTTTCCTGTTTTATGATTTGTAAGATAGTAAAATTGTAAATGCAAAAACAAATCTAAATCTTGATTGCTTCTGCACTTACAAGCATAAAACAAACCGATTATAATAAAATACGATTTCAACTCCATACAGTATACATATAGTATAATAAAAAGTGTTATATTTCACCGTGCGGTTAAGAGGGTCAGTAAGCGAAGTAATGCTGATTTAAAAAAACACACCGTCGATTTTAAAATTCACTCTAAAAACAAAAGTTCCTGTGTTGTTTTGATGAGGAACTCCGCATTCGAAGGAAACAATCAAAACTAACCACGGACAAAAAGAATTAGTACAGGGCACACTGCGTTTCGCAGTCCCGTCTCTGGAGGCAGTAACTACCCCTTTACAGAAGACCACAGTAAAAAGCAGCCAGATCCCATTTTCATTATCCCTTATCCTTAATTCTACTGCGGTCGGCAGCGTACTTGTAGCAACGGTGGCTTTGCTTGTGTTATAGGCAGCGGTTGCCACCTACAATCAAGTGGACCGTCAGCCTGTCTGTCGACCTTAAAATAAAATTAAAAAACCAACAGTTAATAGTGAAGTTTTATAAGAAGTTTTGTTATGAATGATATAAAGATTTTGTTTTAACGTTCAAACATGAAATAGTCGTAAAAAGATAAGAAATTGGGTCAAATTACGCGTAGAGTAGAACCATTTGGGATGCAAAATATTGCCGAAATGAATGCCTTTTCTCACAATATGGCGCCACTAGAATTTCCATCTTTCATAAAATATTACGGATTACGTAGAGCGGCCGTTTCATAAAATCTAATTTTAATTAAAAAATAAGCAAACGGTAATTAATTTTGTCGGTCTCTTTCCACGGATACAATGGTGTACAAATTAAACGTTTAGAGCTGAAACGCTCCTGGATAAATTCTACTTCAACTTATTTCGTGTATTTTTTAATTAAAGTTATAATAAGATTTTTTTTGTTCTAAGAATCATACCTATTTGTTTCGTATATTGTTCAACTTGATTTCACAATGCTTATAACTAATTATGTACGTACGTAGAAGACATACCATGTACCTGTACATGATATGTCTTCAGTTTGGGGATTATTAAAGGGATAAGAATTTAACGAAAGGGTTTAATTCCAGTGCATAATATATAATATAATATAATATAATATAATATAATATAATATAATATAATATAATATAATATAATATAATATAATATAATATAATATAATATAATATAATATAATATAATATAATATAATATAATATAATATAATATAATATAATAATTTTAAAACAGATATGTGCATTCGAATCTTTCGCGTTTTTGACTAGTGGAGTTATGATTGATTGCATCATTCACATTTATTTTCCTTTAATTAAAGATAAATTTATTACTAAACAATATGTCATTGGAACTTGTGTCTATCATGTCGACAGCCGAGTGTCAGATCTTCTGAACTATTAAATGTTCGAAATTAATGTTCAAGTGTTTTGTTTAAATTTAGAGCGCGAGGATCGTTCCTGATAAACTAATTCCGTCCCATAATATAGCTAACACGACTCAATTTCCGAATGCTTCGGGCGCCCGTTACTTTATTTGTCGGCGGATCGTTCTGAAATAATTAGAATGAGAATTTATAGATGTCATCGGTGGGACGTGATTTAAGAGTATACATCTTTGAGAAAACTCGTATCCGCATTGTTTAAATAGAACGAACTGGCTCCGCGCCTTCCCTTATCAACCGAGCCGATATCTTCGAAGTAGATTCTGAGAAATATTCACATAAATCCAGTTTACGGATGACAGACATTAATACTGAATTGAGAGCCGAGATACTGCGAATAATTTGCGAGTGTCTTAAACGAAATAACGTTATATTTCGAAGGCAGTGCAACACGTTCGTGAGATGTGAAATAAAGTGTTTAGCTTGTGTGGTATGTACCTACATAAATAGCTCGTATAAGTTACAAATACTAAGTTTATTTAAATATAATTTCGGAACAGATTGACGCGGCTACTTAATAGGAACTCGACTTAATAGGAACTGGACATGATAGGTCTGATTTAATAAATAATAATTCCCCATCGGAATAAAGAACATCAACATTGACTTATGATAACAATTTGCGATGGTTTAAGAAAATGTAATAAATGGACTTCTGATTTACTTAATCAGTACCTAACTATTTACTAGCAAATAATTTAAATTGTTTTAAATTGAAGCCTTAACAAGTCTAGTATTATATTTTTAAGTCGAAAGGATGAAAGCTGCAATGCAATAAACAAAATATATATATAATAATGTTAACAAATAATAATCAAATCTTGACTATAAGGCGATTGATTAAAATTCCGAAACCACACTTGCGTAGGGCAGCCATCGCAACGTGGTTCTTGCGGACTGGTGCGTTGTCGAGCAAAAGCAACACACCACGAGTCCATTTTCCCCTTCTTTTCTCCTTGATGGCATCTTTTAGCGTTTTGAGTAAGCTGGCGTAGTATTTTCCGGTGATGTTGACCCCCTTTTCTTTGTAGTCGACCAATAAAATACCCTCAAAATCCCAAAAAATCGTAGCCATGATCTTTCCGGCCGATTGTAACTCTCTGCCTTGCTTGAATAGGCCATGCCATTTAATTTTATAAATCATGATTTTACCAGGGCAAGAGTAAGCAGATAACAGTTATTCTTCGATTATGATCTGCGGCGTTTTTCCCTGTTTGGTGAGGAAGTTTATGACAGCGCGAAACTCAATTATTTTGTATAGTTAACATTTTCTTCCCGATTGGCTCATTGACTTGGCGATAACTAAAACATATGTGACTAGATTTAGTCAAAACTTTTTATTTATAGTAAAGTTGAGTTATCAATTAGTCCTTGGTATACGAAAAAATTCCTGTCTCTTTCTAACCCTTTCATTCAGCCAACTTTTTGACCCACTCTCGTACAAATACAATTCAATACAAATACACTTCGGCACTTCGAGTACAACTCATGAATATTTAAAAAGAATCGATACGTTGTGAAGCCGAACCAAGAGAAAATTGGTGGAAACAATAAACGAAAGCCTTCTGCAATTCCCAAACACTATAAACTCTTAAATGTCGTACAGTAAAAATAGAGGTAATAAAAACTATTTAAAATTAATTGGATATTATTTTAATGTTATTTTCAAATTTTATTATTTCACCAGCAACCAGTTTCGGTTAATTTTTTTTAATAAGGTCGATTGTTATTATTTCTAGCCAACTTGATTTTTAACACTATAAATATAAAGTACTAGCTGTAGCATGCGACTTTGTCGGCGTGACTTTATGAAATATAGCCTATGCTACTCGCTGATAATGTACCTTAACTTATAGGTTAATGATTTTTTAAAATCGGTCCACTAGTTACATATATATAGTTACTTATACTTAGTATGTATTATACATAGATATATACTTAGGAACCCTGCGAAACAAACGCTTTATATAATAGTAAGAATCGCATGAAAATACGTAGCTTCGTTTATAAGGACTAAATGGACAAACGTGACATTTATTAACGTGAATATTATTATTGACTTAATAGTCTTAAAATTACAAGTAGGTAAAGTGTAAGCAACAGTTTTATTTCCAAAACATACAATGCTCCAATCAAAGATCACTAACTCCGGAAATACTGAATCAGATCGCAATCTTTCAAAATGACAAATGTTGAACGCAGACCCTTATTTATCGTCCACATTTCCAGTAAAATTAAGTCGATTGGAATAACGAAAGACGCAGTATTAATCACTGCCTTCCCTAACAAATTGTCGGTATGTGCCTCACGAATTCGGTTACCAAAAATGTAAACGGGTGTCCTGTAACGGATAGTTCGGTGACGTTCACAATTTCTTGAAAATTACTTATGTGAAATACTGGGTTTTATATAAGTTTTCTGGCTTATGCTCCACTCGCACGTGGCAAACCAATATTTTTTTAAATACCTACAAAGAATTCCCCTTTCGCACGAGTATGAATATGAATTCCCCGCTGCCACTAATACAAAAGTACAGATAGCAAAATAGTTACAAATATTACAAACACTTGATTACTAAAATTATTAGTAGATTAAAAAACTCATTCATAATTTAAACTTTTTAATAAAATGCTTAAATTTAAATGAACGTGTAGTTAAATTTTAATCAACATATAAAAATAAATAAGGCTTACGACTTTTAACCAATTTAATAGGCTTCATTTACACGCATACTGTAATAATAAAACAAAACATAAAATAAGTACTAATACAAAATAGGCTCACTAAATACATTATTGCTTATAAATAAATTTAAAAAATGTTTATTTACTGTCAGAAAACTCGTTAACAACATAAAATTTGTGATTGAAGACAAGTGATTGAAGAAAAAGAAAGTGGCACTGAATATGGCATTATTGAATCATAATAATAAAAAAAAGAAGTGGAACACACTTTAGTTAACTGTATATATAATCTTTTGATTTTTTGTAACAGTTGCTCCTTTTAATAATATTATGTACTCATAGAGGTCGAGAATTTATTCCCGTACCATTTTGAAGCGCGGAAACTTATGTCTATTGGGATACTTTGTGTTGTTACCGTAGTCATTATGAAATATATATTCCACAAGCATATTTTCATATTATATTTTATGAATTGGTGTGCGGATTTGTTGGGCCGGCTCGATTTAGCGGTAATAAATATAAAACTTGTAGCTTGCAGGAGTCTTAACCCTTCGTTTAAGGCTTACCACAGGAGGATTATCGTCATTACTCATTCCTACCGTCTAGAGTGCTCGAGGCTGGATTCGAAGCAAGACAGTCAATTTTAAAATATCACTTTTTTTTTAAAACATTTGTAATTCTATTTTGGTTACTTCTATCTATTAGACTCAATTTTCTTGCACAGATATGACGGAAACTTTAACAGAGGGCCTTCTTAAATATTTTTTATCTCCAGTCAAAAATCAAAAACACATAATTTAGTCTAAAGCCATAAATGAAACACAACTACCTATCTAGTTTTAGCGGTACGTATCTACTATTACAAACTGAATACGGTTTGTTTCCTGTTTCATCTTCTCTCAAATTATAAGTGACAGGGGTCGCAAGTGAACCCCTGCCATAATATGGTATCCACTTATAGACATGAAAATTAGGAATCATAAGAAAATATTGAGTAATAAGAAAATACTATAAAATAACTGTAGTTAATGTACATTCAGGTTATTTGGTATATTTTTTTTTCCAAATTGTGACTTCGTGTTTATTATAATAATATTTACTACCTTATACTTATACTTGTGTATATTTGATGGCAAGTTGTTATTTTTATTATAGTATACCATCATCTAGGTGTTGGATTTTTTTTGTCCAAACAGTTCTATCGTGGAACTAATAGTAGAACTGTTTGGACTAACCCCTTGTTATCATAATAAAATTACATATGCAAAAGTTTGTGAGGATAGATGAATGTTTGTTACTCTTTAACGCAAAAACGGCTTGACGGATTTATATTAAAATAGCTGGACTTTTATATAGGATACTTTTTATCCTTAAAAAATAATAATAAGATCCGTGGCGGTGCCAAACGTCGTCACTGCGATTAAGATGTTAGATATTTTCTTAGATGTTAGATTTTTCATATTTCAACGCAGAAAAATCCGGGCAGGGCTAGTTTACTTATAAAAAATGTTAAGATTTAAAAACTATTCAAATTAAAAATATGTAAGTAATATTTTCTAAATTTTTTTTACCTAAAAATATAATTTTTTAATTTTTTTTTCTCCTTTTCTTTTGAGTTATATTGTAGGTATTAGTTATTTTTTCTGTGGTTATATCTACTTAATTCCATTTTAAATAAAGTCGAAACATAAAGTTACCTATTCCATCTCCTAAATCCAATTGTAAGGTTTTATAGATTACACGGGCCTTGTTCCACTTTTGTATTGGTCCCAAAAAACGTATAAAACGAAAAGTGTGAGTAAAGAGGTTTACTTACCCTTTGATTGTTTGCGATACGTTTTCCCGAACCTTTGCGGGAGGAAAAGTTGCGTTGATTTCCTTTCTCACTATATATGACTTATTTATCGTATTTTCATTGTTGGTTTCCATAACCCATAATAATCCATAATAAAAGACATAAAAAAGATCGAAATATTATATTTAAAATTTTTCGTGAAATGTTAAAAATGATCCCACTATTTCAACGGAAATACAAAATGGAAATAGTGGGATTAGCGACTTTTCGTATTATATCCCACTAGATGGTGGCCGCGACTTCGTCCGCGTTGAAAAAGCAATATATCGCCTGACATCGTTATTGCTATTACACTTAGCCAAGAGTTAGTTTCCTTAATTTTAGGTGATCCCTCGGGAATAGTCTTTTTTTCTGGATGAAAGGTACCCTATGTCTTTTCTGGTGTCCCAGACAACGTTAATGCTAAATTTCATGGTGATCGGTTCAGTAGTTTTTGCGTGAAAGAGTAACAAACATCCATTTATGCAAACAAATTCTCTACTTTTATTCATTTTTTTTTAATTTAATGACGAATGATAAAATCTTTTTTAAGTACCGCCGATGGATTCAACAAATTAGTTAAGTCTTGAACAGACAACCAATCAGGCAGAAATTAAAATGACTTGAATTATTTTTGTCTTTTCATCATTGCACATAATTAATTTCCCTAGTTCTTGTGTTCGTAAAAGTATCTTCATTTACTTGCTAAGGAAGTTGCTTATATGTGTACTTGCTAAGAAAGTGTATATATTTTGTTCTTACTGCATAACTATGTATACAATTTATCCTCGCAAAATATTCTCATTATAACCTTTCATATTGTCTCTTAACAATAGTCGATTCTATTTGTGTGGCATTAGACGGGACAAAAGTATGACGGACAAGAATTTACGATGTTTACTCTGGACAAAGACAGGAACAAAAGCGCGTCATTTACGGTCTCTTCATTCACAGAGGACCTGTAAACAACTGCCAACTTTGATAGACGTCGCAGGACGACAAAAAGGATTAAGAACTCCTCACAATGTCTATTTGCTTTACGTTCCGTATTTTACTATCCAATTTCACCCTTGTATCTAAAGTAATAAGATAAATTCAATACTATCCAAAAGCGTCAGTAAAATTTGTCGAAAATTGCAAGGATGACATGTTTTTTTAGGTGCATCTCCTCACTTCTGAATAAACATTACTAACTTTTGTAATTCTCTCTTCAAAATTCTATTTCATCTTTCTGGATTATTTTCCACGTAGTTAACTTGTATAAACATTTCAACGATTTACCTTTTGAGTTTCTGACGGACAGATTTGTGCCCTGCAAAAATAGTGTGCCTATTTTTTTATAGCCTGCAACTTAGCAAGAATAAACACGTACAAACTTAATAGCGTCGGTACTACTTAGGGCTTAAATAATTCATAACTCACTGTTACAAGCAACTTTATTCAACTTATTTATGTTTACACCGTCTCTTAGGAAAATAACTCATGGAGCTTTAAATTTTCAACCGTCACGTACTAAAGAACCCTCCGGTTCAACACTTACGAAAACTTCATTTGAACAAAATGAGGTCGATATCTCTTAAACTGTGCGCAATAGAGTTCCAACTCCTAAAAAAGCAGTCCTAACGGTTGAATGATTGTTTGTCGGAAATAATAACTATGTTTTTCTTGTGTTTGTCTTTGAAGGAGATTTCAAACAGGGCGTGCACATGGCAAGCTCTTCAATCGAGAGCTCCCTCTCGTTGTGACATCAGAACTATTTGTCTTTGAAATAGCTTGGTGACTTTCTCCGCTATGGGTTTGTTGTGAAATATGAGTTATTGCGATGTCCCCCAAGAAACATGGGTCCGTTTCTACAACCAGAATCACGACGAAGTACATGTATCATCTTAATCTTGAATGAGTGGAAATAGATATCTGAGTTGGTTTCACGTTGATAATTTACGGACACTTTATTTTTAGAATTTACGTCAAAGGTGTATGCTTTCATAATTATTATACCATTTGTATTTATTGCAATAATAATAGTTATATTATACGATTGATTTAGCGTGTACTGTGAAAGAAAGCTATGAAGTGAATTGTATGGGTAATATCTAAGTAATATCTAATGCCTTATACCCATGAAATGAAATCAGGATTTTTTTTTATGAATATGCAATGCAAATTAGGGTATGTAATGGCATTGTTTGTCGCCTAAAACGCAAATTACACTAAACGGGAAGTAAGAGCACGCTGAATTAAGAGTAAGATCTAGGAATTAAGAATAAGAATTAAGAGTAAATTAAGGACAAGAGACAAGCACCTCAATCATATTAAAAAATATATTTTGGAACTAAAATTTTGTAAGAATTGCCTTTGCCTTTGCCATTAGCAACTTCATGTAAAATTTAACACAAATAGTTGTGTAGCCGAGGAAAAACTTCCATCAAATTAAAAGTGTAAAGTGTAAATGTGGGGCACATTTTCCGACTTCATACTTACATTGACGTTGGCACGCAATCTTAGTGGTAGCGTTCGAGTCTCAATCGCATTCCAAAAAGGCCGCCGTAAAACTCGCGCCTTGGGCTAACACAGCGGCCGCTAAAACACCCAGTTATTAAAACAGCTACACTATGTCATTATTCTCGAAACGGAAAAAAGACGAGTGAATCGTAACAGCCGCGCCACATATCATCGAGGGAACTGGCACTTATGCGCGTAGTTTCTATCGTAAATCAAAGATATTAAACGGGATGGCGGAACCTCTTTCGAGTTCACAGTATAAATCATTGAGGCGCAAGGCGACCTCTGGTGCCACCAATACGGCCTTTGCATGCGTGCCGTCCACATAAATCTTGTAAAATAAAAAATAGCACTTTACATAGCGTTATGTGTCTCAAAATGCATTGTCTTCGAAGTGTCACGTATATGGTCAAAGAACATGTACCATTATGGTTTTATATTTGTACATTCTCAGATTCTCAGCGTGTTAGGTAAATCATGCGTCAAAATGAACTCGTGTTCAACTCAGATTTCAAAAAAGTTTCAGAAAATGTTTTATATTTCGTATAAAAAATATATAATTCAATATTTTTGAACTGAAAACTTCTTTAGGAGAGTTGGGCATTTTTGAGATGGAAAAAACCATTGAACTCGCGACACTGTCATGTAATGTAATGTAATGTTTTTTGTGAAGCTTAGTTTTCACTTCTTACGTGCAGTCCAACGACTGACAGGTTTTTTTGTTATTTTGGTTATTTTTACTTTTAATATGTATTATATTATATCTACGCGATTATATGTATCTGTGATTGTACTCAAACTGAAATACAAGTTATATGATAAACCTGTGATTGAAATAAAAAGCGACCATAACATAACTGTATTTCATGATATATATTATAAATCACACTCACAGACATGACTGTCATTAAAAACATTACAACATACTGAACAACCACTATTACATAACAGCTGCCAACAACAAATCAAAAATTAGTTTTAGTTGACTTTTAAATGCGCTACTTTAAATACAATAGCAATATTTAGTCGGTAAAGTGCGAAATAAAAGTGAATTACTTTCACTGAGCACGCGCCGGTAAACGTGATCAAGAAGCGAATACCAATTTCAAATGGTAAACAATTTGAACTGATAACAACTTCACCGACTTTCAGTTTCGTTGAATGAAATTGCACTGTCCTTTGCGTTCTTTAAGTTCTTTGTGTAATACTTTGAAAAGATTAAAACATTTTTGACTCGCTTTCTACATCACGCTTCCAATAATAATGGGATACTTGAAAGGGTTACATAAAACTGATATCATAACCGACATCAGAATAAACCGTCTAGTCACCGATCGGTGAAATGGAACTATTTGTACCGAACTCCTATTCGATTTTCTTGTTAGAATCGTGGCGAGATGTTATAGATACGACAATTACAACAAGACGCTATTGACGTCATTTTTTGAAATAAAGAAAAAAATTGACATTGTTTTCGAATAAAAGAATAGCGGTCGGCTTTTGTTTATTGTGGTTACAGAAATTTGTTTCATCTTATTAGAACGTCTTAACAGCTCTCTAAATGACTGTTATCTTGATATTAGTAATAATATAATGGATCACTTTTAGTAAGAAAAATATAATCATATTCTTAAACATTATGTATATTGAAATGCACTAATATAGTATATTGGATTTAAATCTATAGATACACTCTTCTGTTCCAAGATTAAATTTAAACTAGACTGGCAACATTAGAAATGCACTCAAACTACGTTGGCCAAAATAAAAATGAGATGGAAAAGTTTCTCGTTCGTGGAAGGTTGCTAAACTTTCAAGATATCTGTGATTATAAAGTATTTAAAAATCACAATCCCAGTTAATATTATAAAAGCGAAAGTGAGTTTGGTTGTTTGTTTGTTACGCTTTCATGCCCTTAACTTTTGCTAATGATCGTCATAAAATTTTCCATGCACATTGTCAGGGATACAGAGGGTATTTATCAAAAAGAGTTCTGTTCCCATGGGATCATATAAAAATAAAATATAAAATTCAACTTTATAAAGCTAGTAATAAAGTTACTGAAGAATCTGAAAGTGTATACCTACTAAAATCTGAATCAGAAGAAACATGTCAAACTGTGACATCAAAAGTTTCTTTCTTAATTTTCTTCAGCTAATATTAATAATAATCTCGTCACGCCACATTAAAAATATATCCGTTCCTTTAATCCCTCAGCGCCAAGTTTAGCGCGTTTCCACGAATGAAAACATTCCAAACCAAATCTCTATATACTATAACTGTTGACAGTCTTCAGGCGTTAAGACGTATGTTCTTTCATAAATCGCCAAGAATCTCGTTCACAAAGCTTCGTTTATAAGCGAAGTCGTTCGATCAGGATCCCAAATTGAAAAATATGTAAAGGAGATATTGAATGTGTCGCGGGTAAACATGAGGCTGTCATTTTAACGTAAAGGTAGATGGCGCGGCAGTGTTAACATAGATAAATCGGTCGGAAGACTCCTCGGTACATTGCCTTCCTTAACGACCTTTGGTACGGAATCAGTTTAGGGTTAAGGGAGATTTCGTTCGGGGTATTTGAGATGTGTCAACGAAGACATCCTGTAGGGTATTTACGATAAAATGTGCTGTAACGTCTTTCTCAAGTTTTAACATTCAAATATACTTTATTATATACTTTTTCAGATATTTACAACTTCTAGGATTACAAATATCAATTTAATAATGGTTTAGTATGAGTTTTAAATAATGTAAAAGGAATGTATAGGTACGCAGGAGAAATATATAGGTAGATATTTTTATGCATTATAAATGACATTCACGTCTTTGTAGCTGCAATTAATATGTAGTATTTCATGTTATAGAAAATATTGATATGCAATAGTAGATATTATTCAATACCATTGAATACATATTGTAAACTTATTGTAGACAATTTGGACGGAAATCAGATAATTTTAATTTTTTTTTAATTTGAATAGGAATTTTAAATATTTTAATATTTTAATTAGGAAAAATACGAATTTATTATTTCTACATTTTGACTTGTGTATGCTTGTGACAATTCTAAGTATATTTAATATTCATGGAAATTGTATTCAACTCAGTTACTATTAAATTTGATAATTTTAAAATTGCAACTTTAGTTGTAAAGATTTAATTTGATTCTTTATAAAATATATAGGTATGTGTCCTAACTAAAACGTTCTTTCAATTCATATGTAAGATGCAACAATAGATGTAGGACAATATGTGAAGGCGTTCTCTTTGGTTATATGTTACTGTTATGTTAGATTAATGTGCATGCCACATCGAATGTGTAGAAAAGATCTTTGTGGGAACCCCTTTTGGAAATAGAGTGAAATATCATGACATACGGTTGCCTTCGCTACTAAACTTTGGTAATATTTTCTGTTATTGTATTAGTCTTACGTGAATACGTAATTAAAGCTAACCTTAAAAAATTTGAAGTTGGCTCTGGTCTGGGTGTGCAGGGTTTCTCCCCGTGTCCGTTGTATGGTTATTGGTTATCCCATAGCACAAGCCCAATAGTGATTTTCTTGAGGGACATACACTTGGTGTGTTTAATATTGGCGATTTGTTTTGCTTAATTTTTTTTTAATAATCCATTTTTAAAATACTTTTTTAATTAGTTGACAGTATTCAAAGGCTTATATAGTATTATAACTTAATTTATCAAAATATGTTGTAGAGCTTGTGTTTTTGAGTTTTCAATGACGGCTCCATTACTGGCGTACCAATACAAAACATGTTACTCTTTCATGATAGGCTTATATAGTAAATTTTTGGAATTATTGCCGCCAGGAGATATAGTCTTTTAATCGAAAGTCTAAAAAGTAACATAAGTAGGTATACCTACAAAATGTTTCCCAGTCATAGAGTCCGTGTGTCGTAGTATAACATTATGTTATCGTCCTTTTGTCTCTGACACTCCCTCACTATTTGATTTATAGATTCGTGCGTTGACTGCTTGTCTCTCGTGAGTCTTTATTAATGAATTTATTTAAACGCTAATGAACAACTTGCGTTCAAGACAAGTGAAACCAATTTATCTGGATCTGAAATGAAGTGTTATTTTAGGATCATAATTAACTCGGCGCTCATTCGTTGTATGTTTAAACTTTCGTTTTGGACGTGATTCCGTGTTTATGTGCGAATTTCGTTAAAATTATATTGAAAATTTTCAATTAAATTACTTATAAATTTTCAATTAAGATTGAAGAGATGGCAGATAAATTTATACATTACTGATTAATCAAAAATTTTACATATGTTGGAAATTTAATCCTCTTCTACCATCAAGTGGATCGTCCTTTTGTCTGACGAGCTTTACGTAAAAAAATACTCGTAACATCACAGCCAGCTATGCCAAATAGTCCATCAGAAATGCCTGCTGAGTAAAGTTTGAACCAGAGGAGGTTTACCTAATTTGTCTGTCGCGAGACCTGGTTATGTGGGAGTAAATTGTTAGAAATTTAGTTTTAATCTTCAGAATAAAATAAGTTTCAAAATTGAATTAAGAAATGTTCTCAAAAAGTTGCACACCAAATGCGTTTTATCAATTTTAAACACACTGAGTAGTGGAGTAGAGACTTCGCCTCGTGTTGCAACGGAGTTCATTCAAAGGGGCTTTTTACTAATGCTTTCAGAGAGGCTTAATTAACATGCTACACAGTGAATAGACGAGAGTACTTAATTCTAGCTGTGAGATACCTACTAGCGTTTGTCCGTATGAAAGTAGAAAATTATTTGAAAATAATCTGAATCTCAGTATTTTATTAAAGAAAACCTTACTGTATTCAGTCTCAGATAGAATAACAAATATTACATATTTGACATTGCTAATTTGAATACCGTACATAGTAAGGTATAATGTATAAGAACAGTTCTTTATATTAATATTTCTAATTAATGATATTAACTAATAATAACTAATATCTCAACTATTGAATGTTTAAGGTCGTTTAAGGTCGTCAGACATAGTGACGGCCCACTTGATGGTAGTTGGCTAGTGGCTACTGTCGCACTTTAACACAAACAACGAACGCCACAGGTATTGCAAGTGCGCTGGCGACCACAGTAGGATTAAAGATAATGGATTAGGTAGGGATAGGGAAATGGGCTCTGGCATCTCTTATCGATCACCGATGCTCTTCTGTAAGGGTTGGTTACTGCCGCCAGACTGGCTGACCAAATGAACTTGAAACGCCACTACTTGCCAGATCTAGACCAAACCACGGTGAAAGAGATACCCTCATTTTACCTTTTTTACGCTTGTGTGAAAGCTATTTTGTTAATTAATTTGTAGTATGTAATTACAATATATAGTTAATAACAGGATTTAATTAGAAACGTATCCAACCAAGTTAATTCCACGAAGATATAACATTCTATCATTCCTTTAAGGTCCATTATTAATCTGAAATCTCAAGAATGTAGAAATGATGAATTCGAGAACCTAATTTGTGAAGTTTCAAATTTACTTTAACAGGTAAAGTTAACTGGTATGCTGAAAATTTAGGCACACCTCTAAAACTGTAAGAGAATTCGAGGCAAATTCAATTCTTAACTGAAACCATCCACTCGATAAAGATTTAAGGTCCATTTCAGTCAGCATAAGTTACTTGCATAAGAAAATCTGTCAAACGCCTTTAAATTGAAATGTTGCTGTTGGAAGGAATTTCATTAATCCCTTGATTCTGGTAATATTGAGTTTTATTTCAATTTATTACTACTTAACAGATAAAATTTTAAATACTTTCTACCCAAACGCTTATTGTAGTTAATTGTCAATTGTTGTGCTTCATTCAGTTTTTATGATTATGTTATGGTATGTATATATTGAAATCTTTATTACCGAATACTGAGTGAATGTATAGTATAAAAATTATGTTGGTACTTATGTATCCTTTCGAAGTTAATAAATACACAAACAGTTTAACATTTCAGTTTTTTTTTGCAACAGGAATCTTTTCGCCCATATTTGTTTATAAAATATATACACATATGGGCGAACAGATTCCACAAAATTTCTTAAATTTACAAAATACCTATACCTAATCTAATCGCATACAATCACATTTTCTCATAACATTGTTACATAAACTGATTTATTCAATACAGTCTCTTCCTAGCATTATATGCAAAGCACTCGGTCACGCGTTTATTATTTCAAGCTTCATCTTTGACATTCTGGCTCCTTTATTTACGTAACGAGCCAGAGTTAGTCGCTCGAGCATGAATTCCTATAAAATACGACATAAATAGTCCGCAATTTCCAGCAATAAAGGAGAAACATCAAAGAGATTCAGAGAAACCACTATTGGACACAGTTGCTCTGAAGTCACTCGTTAGTTTTTTGCTCCTGCTAGATCTCTTTTGCGTCTAGCTTAATTAAAAATTGTATGGGTCTCTAATAGTCATATTGTGATAAGTTGAATAGCACTTAATGAATTTCCATTTTGCGAATTGGGTCGATGGTGGGAAGTTGCATAATTGCTGGAAAGTCGAGATCGGTGACCGCGAGCGTTCGTTACAGGACGCTGCACCAATTTTGGGTTTATTGTTTCGATAATTGCTCCAGGGAAATCTGTTACGGCTGTATCAACTTTTCTTGAAACTTTATCTCAGGATTTGACTCCACAAATCCATTCATTAACATCGGTTCCAATCTTTTTTAACTACACTAATCAAACCTATATTAAGTATTGCCTTCGAAGATGTGTGATAAGTAGCTGTGACCTGACATTTACAATAAATAATTTACGGTGTACAAAATTTATCGTAACTCATGATCTGCTATCCTGTTTTATCTATAAAAAATATTTCTCGAAGACTAATAAGTAACATTTTGACCTTTCATAAGTGTGCGGTAAAAATATAGTAACAAATTGGCTTTAAATGTCGGTGGGCTAATCTGAGAGAAACCGGTGTCGTACATTGACTAATGTGATCATACGAACTCTTACTTCGTAGATTACTGTTATACCGTTTAACTGGGTAGGCATACTATCATGGCTTCCACATTAAGACGGAAACACGATAAATGGTGTCCACTTAATAACTAACCCCGATCATTCATTACTAAAGCATTACCTTAATATATTTTGGTTGATTCAACGTCGCAGTAGATTTCCCTCGACGGCCAGATTAGGGACACCCACGTGTTTTATCAATAATCCATTATGCGTACGGCAAACAATGAGGTGTGTTATCAGGAACGGTCGTATCGGAATCCGGCATGATGAATGGCCGAGGTAGTACATTAGAAAATGTCAATAAATAAAAAGTAAATATCTCCGCGCTCATCTCGCGCTCGGTAGTAACTCGAGATGAAAAGATGTGGCCACGTATAGTATAGTTCGTTAGGAGATTGTTTTATTTAATTATATGTCAGCAGACAACAAGTTCAGATGTTTTGTTTCTCCAAATTGTCTAAATAAATTGAATGACTTAACAAAGTGTCTATCATTGTCTAAAACTTTCTAGAAACTTCAACAGTCGATATAATTAGATTTGTTCTTTATAAGTTACACTTTATTAAAGTTATGAACGAGTGTATCCCGTAGTTGTAAACTGCAAGTTTATGACTAACAGTTCTTGCAATTAACGAATGCGCATAAATTTATTGTGTCTTTTTAATTAGAAGCAAGTTTTTAATGTTTTAGTGTAATTGTGCAATTGGTTTGATATATCTACTAATAAATATATCTTAACAAATGTTGTTTAGAACTTTGCCTTCTAAACAAGTTCAAATAGTTTGTTGTTTTAAAATGAAATATCTAAAATAATTTCTGTTACATAAATTTAAATGCAATACAATAATTGGAATAGCACTATCTAATGCCGTGTATGATAAAAGAATTGTATCGTCTAACTTGAAACATGTCAAACAAATATAAAGTGATTATTGATTGCTAAATTAGGTTGAATGGTAAAAAGATCAAACAATGCCAACAATGTGAAACGTTTTTTGAGATTTTTATTATTAGATTATTTATTTATTTAATAATTTAAAGTGAATTAATGTGTATGTATTTCGACGGCTATATCAATGAGTTTTTGCCGCAACTAAGTACGCGTAGAGTAGAAAGAAATATAATATGAGATTGTTGATACTAATAAAAAGAAATCAGAAGTAGCTTGAGTTAATATCAACTTTCAGTTGAGTGTACGGGCATGTATAAATTGAAGAGACTACAGTCGACATTGGAACCGGTAGCCGGCAAGATAAGTAGAGTTATGCGTTTAGTTCGAGCAGTGTATGCCATATGAATATTAAATACAGTATAGTTATTTTTACACGTATCTGCTCTTGCTTTTTATACAATACAGTAAGATGAAAAGTATCTTCATCTACAGACCACTCTAACTTTGGGATTTAGACGTAATTTTTACTAGTACAAGTTACATAATATTTTTTTGTTGTTGTTTTATAATACGTTTTGTCTATGTTATGTCTTAACTTAGTTAATTAGATGTCTTAGTGAACTTAACTAATTATAAGGTGATAATAATTTATGTGCCTTTGGCCTTGACCTAGGATTGACCTTGATTACAACCTAGGCCATGCCAGGCCAAACCTAATTACAATACAGGGCTAATTTTGTGTAGTTTATGCCTATAGTTGGACCAAATCTCATGGCACAAAGTTAAAATCTCTTTCAAAATCTATTGGACTTCGCATCCTTACATATTCTTACTAGTTTAAATTGAAGTCGCTTTCAAAACCTTCTAAAAAGGGCGATACACGAGGAAGGTTTTTGTAATTGCTCAAAATATAATTTGCTCAAAAAGTTGCATGCGTGCGAAGCCGAGTGCGGGACGCTAGTTTGGTATACATTGAAGTCGCTTTCCGCGTCTGTCTCTCTATATATCCGTTTTAACTCTTGAGTTGTAGTACTGTTTAGAAAATGTCGTATAATAATACAGCGTGCGTAGTGTCCGCTCTCCTACGCGCTCAATTTGCCTCTACGGACACGTATATTTGTTTCTACCTGTGCCATTGCATTGTAGCCATAGCATTTAAATCGTTTTGACTGCGAAATTAATAGTTCCACCGCTTCTATTTTCCACTTCATAGTCACAGATCCGTTTAAGAATACATTTCGTTGAATTGCGGAAATTAAAATCAGAGCTTGAGAAGTTTTCCTTTTGCTTTAATGAGATGTTTATGTACTTACTTGAAATTTATGTCTATACCTATCTATACGAATATCTATGTCTAAGATAGTTATTTTAAATATATCTAGATAATTTAGAAGTCGAAGGGCACACTGCGTTTCGGTGTCATTTGGGCAGACCGTCTGGCGGCAGTAACCACCCACTTACAGAAGAACACCGTGAAATAATAGCATGTGAGTAAGGGATGCTGGAGCTCATTTCCCTCCCTAATCCTTTATCCTTAATCCTTAACACCTGTGGCGTTGCTTATATTAAAGGCGTCGATAGCCGTCTACCATCAAGTGAACCGTCAGTTTGACGATAATTATAAAATAATTAATTACAAACAGGATGTTAGTGAAACAGGAGTTGACAAAGGCAATGATCCGGACCATCGGACCTAATGGATTTTTTTTTTCAATACTCCAACTAATTAAGCAAGACATCCAAAATAAACATAAAAGAAACTAACGCACCATAAAAGGAAACTTTATGGTAAACAAAGACATCCGCTTACACTGTAAATAATTAAGTGAATTGATACATCAGGATTTATTGTCTTTTTGAAAATTACTCTGCCTATAGATTAATTTGAATTTAAAGGGTGATCGCCATTTATATATCCTATTTGTCCACCGTCACTTATATGTACAATATACACAAAAATACGTACCTACACCAGAAGGGATGTAAGTGCGTTGCATTGCAGTCAGTGCTATACGAATCTGTAATGATTACTTAAGGCTTATCCTTCCAAAAAATTAAATTTTTGCAACATTTTGTAACAGTATTATTCATTATATATACGCCTTTTCTTCAGCGAAAAAAATATATGTTTATCTACAAGATATGAGGAATGATTTGTTGGGATTAAAAATTTTATTTTATTGAAATGGATTCAGGAAAAAAATTCTAAACTCACCCCTTTTATTTTCAGTTATAACAATCTCACTTCTACAATATTTATCAAAAGATTATGAAATTTTGTACACTTATGAAGATAACAATGTAGCATGATTTGTTGAAAGCGCTTTTTGAAAATTCGTAAAATTGAATTTTATATAATGTTTTTATCAAAAATATTTCCCCACTTACGAGAACGCTAGCCCGTTCTCGCCCATAAAATCAGTGCGGGGCGAGTCGTGATGCTAGACGGACCTGTGCCGCGTTGCGCTTCATCAAATTATTAATTTTTACGTAATAAACAAAGAATAAACATTTTAGTGGCAGAACAGACAGTGCATGATAGTGTATATAATACTTTAATAGGTTTTCTTTTTTGTCTTTTTAATTAAATCTTTAAAAAACTAAATATAAATTATGTTGTAATATAATATTCAATTTATTAATTAATTAATTTTAGTGGCAGAACAGACAGTGCATGATAGTGTATATAATACTTTAAACCTTAAGACTACTTTAAGAAAACCTTTCTTTTTTGTCTTTTTAATTAAATCTTTAAAAAACTAGATATAAATTATGTTGTAATATAATATTCAATTTATTAATTAATTAATATTAATAATTATTAATTAATACATATAAATTAATAAGCCTAATAAATAAATAATAAAGCCACTATAAAGCCGGATTCCCACTCACGTATCTAGTGACTCATCGAATTGTTCTCCTAGAAGGAGCGGTGGGGGGTTTCCCTATTGTATAGGTGGTCGCGTAGGGGACGCCCCCGTGACCTCCAGAAAAATCCGATATCCTCGGTACACCGTTCTGGTAAAAAGTTGGTGAGCGGTTCTCGGAAACTATGAGGGATAGAAGGGTGGCGTTTGCAGAAGGTCATAGAGGGTGATCGGTAGTCACCAAGGAAAGTGTCATCCGGTCTACCAGGGCACCAAAAAAAAAGCCCCCTCCTTGGACCCCCCCGACCATAACTCGGAAACGGCGCGTCACAGACGTGTCGTGTTTGGGCTCATCGGGAACGTCTCGACGAGATAAAAAATTTGACGCCCCCCTCGGACCCCTCCGACCGTAACTCGGAAACGGCGCGTCACAGTCGGGTCGTGTTTGGGCTCATCGGGGACGTCTGGACGAGATAAAAAATTTGACGCCCCCCTCGGACCCCCCCGACCGTAACTCGGAAACAGCGCGTCACAGCCGGGCCGTGTTTGGGCTCATCGGGGACGTCTGGACGAGATAAAAAATTTGACGCCCCCCTCGGAGCCCCCCGACCGTAACTCGGAAACGGCGCGTCACAGCCGGGTCGTGTTTGGGTTCATCGGGGACGTCTCGACGAGATAAAAAATTTGACGCCCTCCTCGGACCCCCCCGGCCGAAACTCGGAAACGGCGCGTCACAGCCGGATCGTATTTGGGCTCATCGGGGACGTCTTGACGAGATAAAAAATTTGACGTAACCATGGTCAACGGTTACAAATAGACCCCCCATGTTAGGTATCATTTGAAAGGATGAGGGTAATCTATCAACACCATCCTCCCAGCCCCCCTCCGCTCCCCCCTTACTCCTCCCCCCTTTAAAATTACACAATTAATAATAATAACACCCAAAACCAAACCAAAACAATTAGAAATGGCAAAAGACAAGACAAAACGAAAACAAAATAAAAACGTGAATAAATTTTCTACAAGCATTTGTTTTTTTTTTTTTAATTCTATTGACATGTATTTTAAAAATTATAAAAAAGGGCTTTTGATAGCTTTTAGAAAAATCAAGCGCTGAATCAAAAATATGGAGAAAATAATAAATGTAAAGTGTGCCTTTTACAGTTCAATATATCCTAAAAAGCCCCACAGAGTTTCCATTTAATCCACTCAGCCGCTTTTTGTCCCACTCGATAGATTTTTTGAAAAAATTGAAGAAGCAAGATTCTCGCTCTAAAAAGTTCGTAATCTTTATCAAAATGAAAAAAAAAAAAACACTTTTTGTCTCAATTTATTGTCACTTCACTCACTTGGTGAATTTGAAAAAAAATATCAAAATTAAAAAAAATTATTACCGCCGGCATTAGCGTTACCCAAACAAAGTTTGCACGGTTGGTGCAAAAACTCAATTGTTTTTACTGAAAATTAAAAAATTTGTTAGTTTTGATAAAAACTTTTGTTTGGCTCTTTTACCATATATTTTATATTCGTATAAAGAAATATACGTACATCTATACATATAAATAAAATTGGAGTGTCTGTTTGTAATATTGAAATAACCGTTTTTTACTACATGCATATGAATATATATACGTATGAGTATATACACCAAAATAAACCAACCACATAACCAAACCAAATTTTTGTCTGTCTGGGTGTCTGTTTGTTCCGGCTAATCTCTGAAATGGCCGAACCGATTTTGACGGGACTTTTATTGGCAGGTAGCTGATTTAATAAGGAGTAACTTAAGCTACGTTTATTTTAGAAAAAAATACAAAATAACATCCAAAATAACATTTTTTACAATTTTTGTCTGTCTGTCTGTTTGTTTGTTCCGGCTAATCTCTGAAATGGCTGGACCGATTTTGACGGGACTTTCATTGGCAGGTAGTTGATGTAATAAGGAGTAACTTAGGCTACGTTTATTTTAGAAAAAATACACCCCGGGCCAAGCCGGGAGCGAGCCGCTATACACTAAAAACATAACCCTCGTTGTGGCGCAGACGGGTAAAAATTTTTACTAGGTAACATAATTTACTACCTAAATAACAAAACACGCTTCATTGTTACTGAATTATCCCTCTACATTGTAAATAATTATAAATTTGTAGTATGTATTTGCAGTAAAGTAGGCTCAGTCGACTATGTCGTGCCTTTGTCGTCTAGTCTCCATACTACTCTTTGCCATCTCTGTGCGGTCGATCTCTTGTAGAGGGTGGCGCGGGGAAATCAGCCTAATAATTCAAGGCCAAATCGGCGTTATACACCTTAACCAAATTTTCAACCCTGTTTAATAATGTATTATTAATGTTTTAAACTCATATTATATTATTGAAGACGATAAAGACTATTATAAATTTTATTTTTATTATATTACCTATATCCACCACAAAAATTAGATTTAGTCGATGAAACTTATCAATAAAAAATCCCTAGATGGCGCTGGTAGCGCCTAAGTTAACTATTGTGCCCAAGATGTGGCTTATTCTTTTAATTATAATTGTTTAGGACGGAAGCATAGATAAATCAAGTGCTTTTTTCTTGTCTGGTGAATTTCTACGTCTGTTTTAATAATGACTATAACAGATTCAAAATTAGACATTTATTTTTTATGTTTATATAGAATAGATAGAAATCATATTTCTACATTTAAAATAAAAAGGTTTTTTATATAAGTAATAATTCCCTTTGGTGTTACATAAAGTTGCAAAGCCACTAATAATAGCCCGGTAGAAGCACGTAAGCCACTCTTATAGATGACTCCTACATTCTTATCAATAAAAATCTCGATATGAAGAATGGTCTTACCTACCGTAGCGTGCCACATCGTTAAGATTTTATCCCCATACTCAACGAGAACTAATCTGTATTGGTAAGAACCTCCGATACAAATACAATGGAAGGGTTGAATAAAGGGACTTTTTTTATTATTTTATTTGTACAAATTCTCAAGGGACAAGGCATCGTGTCTCACATGACAGATTGAGCTTGTTGCGAGAAAAAACACCCCACCAACATAATTTTAATCTTCGATAATAATATAAGTCGATGTCTGACTGTACTATGGAACCTCTGCGGAAAATATGTGTATATCAAAGAAAATTCATCTGTATATTTAAAAAAAAAAACAATGTTTCGAAATATTCTTGTTGCAATAATACTAATTTGAATTTCATATCACACGAGTTTTGCTCAGGAATTTGAATAATATTGAATATCTACAGAACATAATTATGGGCAATAATAACATATGAAAAAGGGTCGCAATATTAATAAGTGTATATATATATATATTAACAAATTTTACAACTTATCTAGGCATACGTTTTTCGTCGTTGCCAATTAAGTATTGGATTTTTCTTAGTAGTAGGTACTCAGTACTCATACTTCTATATACTGTGTTACTGTAATAATAGGTTAGAAATCATATTAGAGTTTAATGTAGATCTATTTTAAAACTGAAAATAATTGAAAAACAGTAGTTAAGGTAAGATAAAATTTTAAATTCAAGGGTTGCTTGTGTTAATAGGCGACGGTAGCCAACTACCATCAAATGGACTGTCCTTCCATAAAAAAGATTCAGAATTAGTCAGAGGTCCTAGATTAAAGAGCTAGTAAATGTTCCGTTACTAAGAAAACTTTTTGCTAGCGCTGTGTCATTCTCCAGCTAAAAAAATTGTTGAGTATATACCTACCTACCAAATAAACAAAAATCCGTATAACGTTTACAGCTTTAGTTATTGTATAAGAACTTTTTTTTTAATACTTGCCACGCCCTACTACTAGTTCATTAAACAGTCATTAATCGTGGCAAAGCGTGCGGCTTCTTCTTTGTTTATTTAAACATATAAACTAAACGACAACAAACCTTGTTTGTGTAAGCATGTTACCAATGTTGCCACACACAGAACACCGACCTCTCATAACATCAAAACTGCTTATGATACGCCTATAGCTAATTTAGGTAGCATTGTGAACCTCACAAGAGGTGCGTCTGAATAAGATTATCACGGAGTGAAGAACCCGTTGGGAGTCATTGGTCATAAATCATAACCCATAAAACGACTGACAATAACCTCTTTCTTACACTACGCTTCCTAGATGAAAATATCATCGTTGAAATAGAGACTTTATTGCAAACAGTTGAAGACATAAATTGAGTTGAATTATTTCGGACGGTTTCTGATGAAGCGAGAGAGGAGTGTCGTTAAAATGACAGGCGAACTTAATACTCCGTTTGATCGGACCAATTGTTAGTATTGTGTTTGCTATCAATTTTTAGAAAGCAAAAAGTTCTTTTAATAAGCGTGGAGCATAACAGGAATGCAGGGTTGGAGGACAAGCATCAATCATGTCAGACATCTCTTCTTTTTCATATAATCTATCGATTTATGCATAACTGATCAATACAAAAATACATGTAATGAGGCACTGTCCGATGCTATTACTTTGCAATTGTATATTTAACGCATGAAAAAAGTTGTTGTCCATTTAAAAAGTTATTAACATTAATTTGAGTGAGGTTAATTCGCTCGGTCGTGTCTTATTATAAGTTATTTCATACAATTCATTTTATTGACTTATCTGTACGTTTTACTAATGAGAGTGTCTACACGAACATGATATTTGTAATATTAGTCGAGAGTAACAACTCTGGACGGTCATAACGTCTCGTAAATATGTTTCATCAGCATCACTCACGTTTATAAGATCTAATACTTCTGTAATAAAAGTTATTGCAAGTAATTGTAGTAAAAGAGAAATAACGTACGCGAGCTACATTAAAAATAACAACAGTATAACACGAAACACCATTTTTAACACAATGCCGAGTGTTATTAACTTGATGCTTGATAACGATATCTTCGGGCTTGACTCTTTTTATTGCTCCATTTGATGTCCCGGCTAAATTGGAATACGTGTACGTTATTGTGGCCGGGGGAATTAGATCTGGCGCATTCAAAATTCCAGACTATCCTATTGAGACCTCTCGGAAGGGAACTGGATCTGATAAGGTAGATCGTCGATAGGGCCCCTTTTTCTTTGCGCGACACCTTTGTCATGACAAAGGGGCTGTTTGGCCTCAGTTGTGGCATCTGAATAGGATCGCAATAACGCGTCCTGGCCCCGAGCTTGTATCCCGCGAGATCGGTCGCAGATACACTCAACTCTCAAAAGATTTATTAATCTTTCTCGTCCACTGGAACAATGAGCGGTTTCGGTAGGCACCTGGTGCTTTTTTCTCGTCGCTTCAAGTATGCTCGACGTTTGAATTCACATCTCCCCGCTTAAATGATCCGGAGAGAACATTGTTGTCTGCAATAAAAAAAACATAGGACTTAATATTGACACTAAATACTTGATCTTATACAACTGTTGAAATTCTTGACGCTGACAAATTGGTCGTAATAAAGTGATGTAAGAGATTAATTTACTTCAAAGAATACTATTGTCCTTCCAAAAATTATTCTCGCTACCCTGATCAAGTTACGCTTTTAATTTGTCTAGATCGCGTGCAAGGAGACAGCTGTAATAAATAATGTTTTTTATCTCAACATCACATGGAGGTTCTAGGCAGAAATTCTTACACGTCCGTGCACTGAAGTAAAACTTTACGCTTTTTACTTATCAGAGAAATTATTTATCTTCTTTTATCGTATAAGTTTTAGTGATAAAATAAACAAAGAAGCGCGTTAAGTTATATCACAAGCGATAAAGGAGATTCCCAGCATAACAATTTATTTTGTTTGTTTTTTGTACAAGTTCTTGGTGTAGAACATAAAATTACCCCAGATACCTGGAAAATAATTAAATAAACTTTCAGAAACGGCACAGTTCAGCACGAAATTGAATCTTATTGAAAATAACCTCTATTCTTGCTCTGGAGGAAGATTTAAAAATGTTGCAATGTGCATTTAATAGAGATAACAATACCGTCAGCTGCTTGTTTGATGCCACTTCTTGATAAGTTGCCCACATATTGGCAAATATGAAACAGCAGGATGCCGTCACAATATTTTAGTTTCTACAACTGTATCTATGTGGTTGGATTGTTATTTTTTGTGGTGATATAGAAACTGCGGTATAGAACTCAAAATTTTGTTTTGGGCAAAAAACATAAATTATTACTTAATAGATTTCTTTTAAGAACCATAACAACCAAGTAGTTAATTGTATACTTCGTAAAAAGCATAGATATACTACAATGTAGTTCCACGTCAAGAGTATAAACAATGGAGATAATGCGCCAAGGCGAGCTTTAGTATGCACCCAGACAAGGTCATCATAGAAAAGATTATTAATAAAGATATCTTCATCGTGGGCCTGAGTGTCGACCAAATAGCTCATAAAATATCACTAAATTGTAGAACATAAATAATTCTCACCACAAGAACATTGTAGTAATGACGATGATGAGATAAGGCACACATAATCTTGATTTTAAGCAAATCTATTAATATTCTTTGTAGATAGATGAAAAAAAAATACAGTTAATTAATAACTAGCTTTTTCCAGCGACTTCGTCCGCGTTGTAAAAAAAAGCCTGAGAAAATATGTAATCACTAATTTATTTAATCTTTATAGTTTTACTAAGCACTAGCGTTTAGTTTTTATGATCCCTCGGGAACAGTAGATACTTTTTTATGAATGTAAGGTACCCCATGTCCTTTTCTTTATCCATGACAAAGTCTATGCAAAATTTTATGATGATCGGTTGAATAGTTAAGCGTGACAAAGGTAACAGACTGACAGAAGACAGAGCTTTCACATTTATACTGCATTTATATATTACAGATTAATAGAAACCAAGGAATACTTGGTTTCTATTAATCTGTAAAAATAGCTAAAAACCGCAAATTATCAAACTCGATAATTCTTTTCTTTTCTTGAGTTTCGATCACTCCTCTTGTTCCCAGAACGTTGCACAAAAGAATAAAGGGAAATAACTCGAAATATAAAAAGTCCACGATTTCGTCCCCAAACCTCAAACCTTTTGTGTATTTTATAAACCATCCTTTCTAAAATTTATTGTCACAGAATGATGTGATGTCTTTATGTCGTGGTTCTATTGTTGAACACTTATCTGATCGTCTTCCGTATTATGTTTAATGGTTTGGAGTATAGTAAGACAATTTTTGATTTCATTGTTTGTGCTTGGCTTTATTTCTTACCACGCCTGATTTTGTGATAGTTGATATTTTTAAATGGCGTGGCGGTTAGATATTCTTTAAGTAATGTGATAGGTTGACGGAAATGACTTGTTTCAATAGTTATAAATACATGTTTTGAATAAACTTGAAGAATGACAATAAACTTGAAGAAAAGTCTATATAAACTATTGACATTACGAGATCAACTTGAAAGTAACCATTAAAATGTATTTTGTAATCTAGTTGTCAATTAAATATTTTTGATAAACAACCTTTTTTAATAGTTATACAGATAATCTCAATGATCTATAATCTCAATGAGAATAACTTTGTATGTGTCGCTAATATAACACTAGCTGGTGCCCGCGACTTTGTCCGCGTTGAACATAAAAATCTTCCCCGCTTATCCATCTCTCCATATGTGAAAACAGAATTAAAATCGGTCTACCCATTCTCGAGTTTTTGAAGCATTTTTATGCCAAACTAACATTTTTATAAACATGTAATTAATGTTGTGCTTCTAATATTAAATTCACTGCTTATCAGTCGATTAATCGTCAAAAATCGCAAAAGAAATGGCCTCTATACCTATTTTCAGGTCAACTATTTCTCGCGTCTAGATTGTAATAGTGTTGAAAGACATCGACAATGATATGGGCAGATATTAAAAAAAGAACTAAACTTGTTCGACCGCTGTCACTAAAACCCAGTGAATATTGGACACAAATTTCGCTTTCCCAACGCAAAATGGTTCAGCCGGTCAAATTGAAAACTCTTTGTTACAATATTTTAGTAAAAGCTGTATGGCTGGACGGACAATAGTGATGTTTTTTGCGGTCCGTTTGCGCAGATAGATTTTTTGGTAAATAGACGCCAGTGATTTTTACAATATAATGCATAGAAATTATGGTGTGATATTGATAATGATTGTTTGATAGTTTCGATTGAAATTAATTTTTACGCATTTGGTTTTTGTGCGTTTCCGCATTATTTGTCCGACTGTTAAAACTTTTGCAGCATTTTATGCACAATTTGTTCTAATTAGAATTTATTCATTAAGAATCGATTTGCATATATATGTGGTATGAAAACTTATGGGAGTAAAATCGTAAAATCAAAATTGTTATACGGAATGCGTTTACAAATGCGTTACGTTCTGTTTTTTAAAATTTTTAGAATATATCTGATTTCGGAATGTATTTTATAATCGTTCGTAAAGAGTATTTATTAGTGGTCTGTCATTATGAAGTTCATGTTAAATAATTATATTCTATTTAATTGTCATTGTGTGTGTCATATATTTTCTCTTCTATTTCTTGCGTTCAATAATAATCGTATTTATTCGTTCGTTCGTATTTATTAAATTATTTATTTATCATTCGTAAGGAGTAAACTCCAGTCGTGCGTCGGAGCTGACACACACAATTTTTTTTAAATAATGCTTCATCGTAATAGAAATACATCTAAACTTTAACGAACAACTTTAATATTTTATAAAGTATTTGCAATTTGCTTTTGAATTCGAATTTAGTAGATGAATTTTATTTTTATTTTATTTAATTAACTTGTACATTTAGTGATTTTTTTTAAATTATTCGAAAGGAAGTAAACATTTTTTTTTTCTCACATAAATATTGTGTTGCATAAACATACAAAGAAGTGAACCAGGTTAGGTTATTTAAGAAAAGTAATTTTGAAACAATTTTTGTACTGTAAACTATAACAGTACCTACATAACAACAGATCATATTTCGTTGAGATGATATCTACTATCGTATTGCTATTACATTAATTATTATTAAGATCTTATAGATAGTTTGTTATATTTACACAAATCCTATGCAAGTAAATAAAGGTAGCTATAGTAATTTTGCGGTGAAGGGATCTATTTTCTAATTAGTGACGCACCCCATTTGCGGTTCGTTGAATAATTAAATTTCCTATGTATATGAGTTAATAAAGGCCATGAACATATTAATATGATTTATATTTATAAGCTTTATTTTGAGTTTAACAAGAAACATGTGTATGCATTACACAATCCTATTTAATTTTTTTGTAAGCTGAATAGGTAGGTACATATAAAGGAGTCCATTATTCTGCCGATTGGCTGAGATTATGATAATAGGCTATGAAGTCAAATAAAATAAAGATATCGGTATATATTGGTAAATACACATCAGATATTATAATTAGTTCAATATAACGAGCCAAATTAGGCCGAGGCAGAACCATAAAATTACCGTAAACAACAAACCAAGAACCAACAAATTAAATGTGTAAACGATCTTCTTAAATGTGTAACGGGTCAATTTGCGCAAATAAAGTAGTGGCATCAGTGTTGGACATGGTGCCAGTAATGAACCTTGCATAATAGAATTTTCAAAACGATAGCGTTTTTATTTCTCTTTAAGATATTTACCACCTTCGACTTGGATTTTAGTGTGTCCATTATTGGAGATTATTGGATAACTTGGGATGTGTCCATTATTGCATTTCACATTAGTGGTTTTTAACCTGTTAATCACTAGTGCACTTGGCTTGGTTTACTTTTTTATTTTTTTTAAAATTTTATTATAAACTAGCGACTCGTTCCCGGCTTCGCCCGGGTGCATTTTTTTACGTAAAAACCTTCCCTGATTATCCCTCTATCCATGAGCGAAGACAGAATTAAAATATGCCCAGCCGTTCTAGGGAGTCATTTTAGGGATTCATTTTTATATTATAGATAATTTGAGCTTTATATATATATATACACACCCTTACGTGGGCTATGAATTTATTTACAAATTGAAATAAGTTGCACTAAAATATATATTGTATGAAATTCTACAAAAATATATACATATTGTCAGGGACCCCTATGAAGTCTCCTTCGGAGCTGCAGTCAGAACAAAACTGGTCTACAAACACTAACAATGCCTCTATTATTAGTCCAACTCACTCAAATAGATAACAATAAATATTCTAGTTTCGGCCGTGAAATAAAAAGTACAAAACTGTACGGATATGATTAATAAAAACAACTTCACATTTGTAAAAAATAAACTTGTAGATATAAGAAATATATTCTTATTCTTATTCTTCTTTATGTAAACTTGTAAAGTGGCATTTCGGCTCGTTTTGGGAATGGCCATTATCTGCCAATGTCATGTCAATGTGACGTTATGACTGCGTTTTGTGACTTCCACAGCATGAAAGCGAATAGACAAACAAAAAAATAAAGAAATAAAATATTACAATAATGAGCCATTACGAAGAATTGTATAACCGGTATTATTATTATTAATTAGAGTTTAATATCATACATATCTATATATTTACATAACATATAAACAAAAAGAGAATTACACACATACAAAAGGAGCGACTTCATGTTGATGGGACGAGGGATTTTGGCAGGGAGAATGTCATACAGGGACACAGGGCGTAAAAGACAATTGAAAAATACATGATCTGTAGAGCCCTCCTCAATACCGCAGTCACAGATAGGGCTGTTACGTACACCAATTTTATTAAGGTGGAGGGGAGTAAGTACATGAATGTCCCAACCGAAGCCTGCAAATAGTTGAAACGGTCCGTTTGTTGGTAGAGCGGAAGCGATAGAACCAGGGTCTGGAGGGAATGGTGGGTTGAATGTCGCTATAGTAACGACCTTTAGCCAGTCTAGAGATTTCCCAGATTGACTGCCAGCGCTTATTAAGATCGGGCAGAGCCTGAGCACGTAGATCATTAGCAGTGGTATAATAGTGTTCACAATTACCAATTTGGATGGAGTCTTTAGCGAAAGCATCAACTGACTCGTTGCCTGTAATGCCACAATGACTAGGGATCCAAGCAAGAACAATATTTAAATTATTATTTTGACAACTATATAGAGCCTCCTTAATTTTGAGGATTAAAGGGAATTTTGAACCAGACGCAAACTGATTACCGAGTACCGCCTGGAGGCAGCTTAGAGAATAAGAAATATAAATCTAAATATTATGTATGTAATGTGTTTACTATTAGTTTATATTGTCACTGTCAACTGTCATTATGTCATGTCATTTCTCGAAGGAAGAAAGAATAAGGAAAAGCATATGTCAATGTCATTCGTGACTGGGTACAGAATAAGTGTTTAGTATTTAAGTTTTTTATAAAATGTCTATAGCATAAGTTTAGTATAAAGTTTTTATAAAAGGGGAGATGTCAGGGATAGAGCTATCTGTGGCAACACCACGCTAGCGTGTGAACCCCGAACGGTGTCAATCGCCAATTATGTAAAATAGATCACAGGTTGTTCAATAAAACAGTTAGTGAAATATCTACCGTGTACTCATTATTAAAACAAGACACATATCTAAAAGTGTCCATGACTGGTGCTTTTACTTTATTTGTCGCTATACTATTTTAGATAGAAATTCTCTGTGATTGATTGATATTGTTTAATTTATTGCGAGGAAACAAAATCGTTTATAACAACATTATCTAAATTCATATCTTAATTTTACTAAACCCGGCCTCGCTTTGATGCGGCGTGCGCTTGGGGCAGCGCTGCACTGTACACAGCTCATGTCATATATTTTTTCTATTTTTCCAAAATAAAAGTAGCCTAAGTTACTTCTTATAATATAGGCTATCTGCCAATGGAAATCCCATCTAAATCGATCCAGCCGTATTAGAGATTAATCGGAACAAACATACAGACCTTAAAGTTTAGTAAATCAAACCTAAATTTTAAGTTCAAACAATATCGTGGTAAAAATCTGGGATATTATACCTACTAATAAAGAATCAAAACTGGTTGACACAAAAACGTTTTATGATTATTATTATTATAAATTTTACAACTTTATTAACAAAAGTAACGAAGCGAACGGATATAATATGTTAATGAGCATTAGTTTTTATTTGGACGAGAAAGCGATATCAAAATTCTGTCATTTTCATTCATCTAGAAGAAACACATGTTATTCAAAAACACAGAATTAGGAATAATACAGTAAAAATAATTGCTAATTTTATGTTAAAAAATGAAAATGTTATTCAAACTAGAAACGAGGTAGGCACAGTTATAAAAAGTACTTTTTGCGGTTACAGTTAATCTCGCGATTAAACTTTGCGGTTTAAATAAACGAGAGGTTACATTAATAAAACACTCACCTGCTTTTTCAAATGTGAGTGTGGTCTGAATAAGTTGATAAAATTGTATCAAATTTATTAGATAAGAGTACATTATTATTGTTCTTTTAAACTATAGATAAGAAAAAACAATATGCAATATATAAAAATACAAAGGATATATTTTTTCTAAGTACATTCTACATTTCCCTTTTATTCTTGTAGAATAGGTTTAAAAAAACTGCATTATTCCAGATTAAAGCTTTTTTGTGATACCTATTGCATGTTTCCTTAAATAAACGTCATGTTTTATGTAGAGTTAGTTCTAGGGTAGTTTAACGCGATTAGATTCCCTGAGAGTTCCATAATACTTGGGAATTAAATATTTCATGTGATGATGAAAAGAACCAATTGATTCAATTTTTTTTATAACTTCTCTATAACTACTAAATAAAAGGAGAATCTATTCACAAATTAACAGGATTTTTTGTCTTTACCTATATATATTTATTTATATCTATATTTTATACTTATTTATACATGTAGTGTGTGCCTGCGAGGTACTATTTATCATAAAAAAGTTAGGAATTTTACAATTAATTGGCTTTAATTAATGTAGGCTACAATTTAATTTAATGTAGGAAATTACATAATTGAACAAAATACATGTTTTTATCATTATGTGTTGGTGATTTCCCTACATTTCAAAGCTCAAGCTCAATTAAAAAAAAAATTGCAAAAAAAAATTAAAAAAATTAAACGCGCAAGAATTTGCACGCAAAAATTAGTATAAATATAAACACATTAATACCATTTATACAAGAATTATTTTCAAACACATTCACGAACAAAAACCAGAATGGCATGTACTTATCATAATAATTATGGTTTCAGTAATTGCCAACTGTTACGACAAATGCGTTGTGGAAACACACCCGTTAAGAATACGGTCCAAACCAAATGGAGTAATTAAAGCTGAGGCTTTTAAGCCGCCGACACGAATTATTGGAAACCGGTTCTCGATTTTGTAACTTTACTATTTAACCTGGATATTGTACATTTACTCCCTTCTTATCTAGTTTATGTCTGTATTTGAATTTTATTTCCCGGATAGTGTGATGATTTAAAAAAAAAAATAAACAGTTAAAAATCGAAGGGCCTAATGAAGGTATCTACTATTTATGGCACTAAAAAGATATCGAACATGATTAGAAATTTCGTTCGAAAGTTTTATTGATTGGAGCCAAAACAGTTATACTAACAAGTGGTTAGATTTTCTTTCCCATGAGTTTCAATGTTATTTAAATTATTATTAACCAAAGTAGGTATGCCTTACACTATTTATAGTAATAAGAAAATATACACAATAAAACTGATTATTATTGTAGCGGCTATATTTATTTTATTAGCAAAATTATTAGCCTATATTTCTTAGTTAAATGAGATCTGATTTTTTTAAATTATTAATATGTTATGAAGTCCAGCGCGGAAAGGTTTGTGCTCTCTATCGTAACCTTAACGTACCCGACAGTGGAGGTACGCCGGTCATCTCGGGCGGTATTTTCTCCTAACGTTACCCTAAGCTCTGTCCCGATCAAGAGGAAAGGTGGCGGACATAGATCAGCCGCCTGCGCCCAAACCTCTTCCAGTGCATCAGTTAGGAGGCTAGGAGCTAAGAGCTAGGAGGCTAGGAGCTAAGAGCAGTGAGCGGCTCCTCTTCCCATTATCTCTCCGCCGCATCCGTGTGAGACATAACATGCTTACTAAACGCGAGCATCGCCTGCCATCGCTTTCACGACTAACGGCAGCGAGAGATTATGCACACACGACGAGAGACAACGCACCCTATTCAATTATCTGGTTATTAACAAAAGTCCCAAACGAAACTTTTGTAATAATATTGAATGTATTCATTAAATACAGTCACACTTATACACCTTATTCAAAGCTAATCTCATTAGAATGTGGCGTGGGACAAATCCAAGTGAATCTTTACTTACAATGGTGGGTGGCTTCGCTTAGTTCACTGGATTAGCTCTGGATAGAATATAATATTTATAAGCCTTCATTGGTCCAGTACAATACTGATACATAGATCAAACTACCGTTTGACATAAACTAAGTCAGAACGTAGTGGGAATTAACATACTCGAGACATTACTGTCTTGCAAATGTTCAGTGTTTCAACATAGTCTCGCTTTGTTATAAATACCGGTCATGACCGTGAAACTCCCATGCTATTTCCCACTCATCGAAATTCGCTTCAGTGACATATTCAACCTTATTGCTAAGGTCTTAAGGATCGTGAGAAACAAGTTCTTGGTACTCAAAGTGATATTGTCTTGGTCCGAATGTGTGCATTTGAATAATGTAAACCTGCCTTGACGGAGGCTTGAGAGATGACTTGACATAATACAGCAGGGAAATGTATACGTATAGTTGAAGTCAGTGCAGATAGACAGGATTAATAAGGAGATACCGGCAGAGATATTTGTTTTAAGATTACATAAAAGGAAATAAATGTTCATCTTATAAGTTAACCACGTCTCTATTCAACACCGAGTTTAATTTTTATATTAACCCTTTAACCATTTGGTTTTGTAGTTGTCGTGCTCCTAGCGCCTGACTCGTAATTTTTTTTTGAGAGAAAGTAACTCAATTGATTTAAAAATAAACATTATAACATATAAAGGAATTTGTCGTATACATCCGACTCTGCCGAAATGGACACGAAAATAAATCCACCTTTGGCGGCTAAAGGGTTAAAGTGAGATCTTATTTAATTTTAAAACATTATAAGTATTTCAAAAACGGATTATCTCATAAAAACTATTTTGCACTAAATAAGGTTATTTATCTATAAAGTATCTAATACATCAAATATAAGGTAAATACTTACACTAAATTAGGTAAACAGTGAAACAGTTATTTGTTTATTTAAAAGGTTTCAAATGAACACTTTTAATAAAAATAGAAATTATCTGATAATAAAGCCATCGTTTTCGAAGTTCGAAGTGACCAACGAAGTGATCGATGAATACAATATTATAGGATCAAACGAAATATTTTCAGTAAATCATAATCCACATTAACCTCGTCGTAGAATGATCACTGGTCCGATCCCAGGAGCACGCAGCTTACAAATTATTCCTCCCACATACTTGTATAAGTGCACCTGAATCAATCAAAACACATATTCGTTCCGCCCAATGTGTCTGTTATGCGCATTTGCTTTATTAATTCGATGATATTTATTAGTGTCATTAAGGTTTGTTATTACGCTTTCATTAGTTTAAGTAGCGGAACTATGCTTAATGAAGTTTATCTCCATTTGTTAATATACATACGAGTTAAAAATGTTAACAGCTTATACCAGCTACTATAATTAATATTTCGTCGGAAACGGAAATATATGAAAACATATTAATTATTCGTTATCTCGAATAGTTAATCAGAATAAAATATTTATAAGTGCAATCCGATATTTAAACGATTGTAAATAATTAAGTTAACGTATTATTTGTTTTTATTTACGAGTATGTATGTATGTATATATTATTTCAAAACGTATTATTTTTAAAAATCAGACAATGGAACACCTCTGTGATTAGCTCAAAATTGCGCTGGTAGAGGTATTCCCCAACATCAGATCAGAAACTTGGTATATACAGCATGCCTTATGACCGCAGTACTGATAGCACGTGGAGGCAACACGAAGTAGGTACTATACACAAAATCGAAGAAAAATTCTGTTCTTTTTTTGTTTTAACATAAGATTGATTTTTTTTCTTTAAGTAAATGTATATAAATAAAATACTAAATGGTAAATAAATTTCTTTTTTAAAAAGAGTATTTCATAGTCTTTCAAACACAATTTATTTCACTAAGATAGTGTTCCTCGTTTCCGAGATATTCATGTTTTTATAAATGACCCTGAATTATTGCCTAGCACTCCCCTTGGTGTTGCTTGTGTCCTTAGGCGACGGTAACCACCTACCATTAAGTGAGCCGCCAGCCTGTTATATTATAAAAAAAGAGAGAATGTTATTACTTACCCACTTCCAGAATACAAAATGAATGCAGTTATTTAAATCGCTATTGGAAAAATGGCAAGAGCCAATCATAATAGTTCCTACTTCGCTAGTAGCTTGATCGAAGGCAATTGTCATTAAAAATACAGTAATGTAGACCACTTCATACTTACTGACGACCGAAGGGCTACTATGAATTCTTGCATTTATCAATTTACAATTATCATTACTTTTAATTGCCTGCCTGACAACACATATGTTCAGTATGTTTTCAATAAACGCATCCTTGGATGTATTCGAGAATTTATATAGCGAGTAAACAGCAAAAAGTGGCTTAAATTTTTTAATGAACGAGAAATGCCAATGTGCTGTCATGCAGCGAGAAAATGGGTCGACCATTGTGCAACGATTGTTTCGTTTTAATCAGTGAATCCAAAAAAGAGAATGAGACCGACCACTTTTTACTTTTGAAATTTCCAAAGCGATTCTTCGTGTTCTTGTGTTCAGAACAAAACTAAAGAATTGTGTGTCACATCTAAGACGCTTTACATTCACTGTGGGCCCTATTTTTAAATCTTTTCACTGCTTGCCAGAATCTCTTTCCGGAAAGTTTCTTTTGTTTTGAGTAAGTGCAAAGCTACAGATGACACGACGACAATTAGAAATTTAAAAAAAAAATGTTTTCCCTCTGTGACTAACACAAAAATAAATCCTATGCAAGTTCTCACCAAATTGTGTCACCAAACAGCTGAATATCAGCTATTTCAAATAGTCTCCTGTAGGAATACTACGAGTTCTTGAACTCCATTTTATAATGTATGAAAGCTAAAATAATATAAATCATTGATACATTTTTAACAAATATCAATTTTTTATCAATCAAACAATCAAAATTACTACACAAGTGATTTTTATTATAATATATTGATTTTAAAAATTCTTTCACCTATAAAAAGCTACATCAACAGCGAGTAACATAGGCTGTATTATATAAAGTTATGCGGCCGAAGTCGCGTGCAACAGCTAGTATTAGGTATATGTATAAAAAATGACTGACCATGTGACACTCTAAGAACTCTGATTTAATCTTAAACGGCTAGTCAGCTCACTTTACTTCGTTTAAGGACTTTCGGACGAATGTGCAATTGAAACTTCTTTAATCTAAGGCACCATTAGTTTAAGTAAAAGTAAAAAGGAAAATTTTTCCATGGTATCCTATCAGCACTTTCCTCGTCAATTATTTATTGAGGCAACCTTTACGTGTCACACTGAATTATACTCATTCGAACTCGTTACATCTGATTGCTGTTCGATAAAATTACTGCTGTTCCTAGTTCTCATTGTGGACTATATTTAAGTTTCCCAGCTCTGATTGTAAAGTGGATAGAAGTTAATGTTAGTAATTTTAGAACTGAATTTAAAAGTTTTAAACTATTAAACGTTAATTAAATTAAGATATAACGCTGTGCCCTCATTATTAAGCTGAACGACATCGACTGGAATGAAAATAATAATTTATTAAGTTTTTATTTATTAGGCAGCAATTAAAAGTAAAAAAAGAAATAACTTAAAATGAAAATGATAAAAAAGCTATATTCCCATATGATAAAGTAGTATTCTTGTTGATAAAAAGAGATCAAAGTAAAATGCCTGAGGGGTGACGTTGTTAGAGAAAGTGTTTGTCTTTAACATTTTGACTTGATAGGGGTCTGACATCCTATTCTCGACTCTTGATAATTTATAAAAAGTTATGAGAAACAGATGCACTTGTTGAAATGTTTGAATTTTAATTATTATAATCGCTACATGTAAATAAATCTATTCTTTTAAATATTTATATATTTGTTTATAGTTTAAATATTTGCATATTTGGTATCTGGTTAAGTATTATTTTTTTGTCTTGTATCATTAGGGTTTATCATGATCATGATAAATCATGATTATAAGTTTTCCCATAATAATTAGGGCCTATAACATTTTATTGCAGTTTAAACCCGATTTTGATACATCTGTAACATCGGCGTTTGTTCTTAGTGTATTGAATCGCATTGTTACATCGATTGGACCTATTTATAAATGGACGGTGTCAAATGTGTGGCGCAATTCCTAAAGAAATAGCGATTTTACAAAATGGCCTCTTTGATTGGAAGAAATCTTTATTACTGGTAAAAAATAATCAATGGTAAAAAGTAAATCAATGGTTGGAAAATAACAACCTCAAATTAAATTTCAATAAAACTAAAGCAATGGATTTAAGAATAAGGGGTAATAATGATCCAATCAACATTCTTTATCGTGGCGAAACTATAGAAAAAACAGATGAAGTAAAGTTTTTGGGCTTGCAAATAGACAGCAAACTCACATGGAAGTCACATGTAGAAAGCGTTTGCAAAAAACTAAACAAATTCTCGTATGCATTAAGCAAATTGAATAAATCCTCAGGTACACCAACTGCACCTATTGCATACTATGGTTATGTGCAGTCGACGCTTAGGTATGAGTTAATGTTTTGGGGTAACTCAACTAATAAAAAACGACGCTTTTAAAGCTCAGAAAAGGTGCATTAGGGCCATATGTAATCTTGGTCAACGTGAGTCATGCAGGCCATACTTTAAAAGCCTGGGCGTCCTGACGCTTGTATCTTTATACATATTGGAAGTTGTAATGTATGTAATAAATAATAAACATTTGTATGAAAGTAATATAGCCTCACAGCGACGAGCACATACCCTCAGTCTAACCAAATCCAAAACTAAATATTTGCATAATAGTGTTTTCTGTCTGGCTCCTAAAATATATAATAAGATGCCTGTCTCTATTACTTGCATTTCAAATACAAAATTAATAAAGAAAAAACTAAAGGAGTTTTTGGTAGGCAAAGCATATTATGCTCTGGATGAGTTCTTAAAGGACGCGTTTTTAGAATAGTGTTCTGATGCATTTTAAATTTGACTAATGTAATAAGATGTAATAATTTGACTTAGGGCCACTTGCACCAAAAGCTGGGTTAAATTGCGTAACTCCGAGTTTAGTAGCTCCGGGTTAAAGTGTAACAATTTAAACCCGAACATTGTGTTGCGCCACTGAAAACTAACTCAGAGTTAACTAACCTCGTAGATTTTTATTTTATTACAAAGTATTCATTCGGTTAGGTAAACCGACAGAAATAAAAAAGAGCGAATGATGAGCGTAACAAGTATACACCTCTCTTTTGCACTACAGTACATTGTATATGGCTGTCGCATTGTTTTATTTTGACAACGACTTTTCGTTTTGATCGCTTGTTGTTTGATATCATTCATTCTTCAATCTGTCAATTTGGATTTTGGGGACGCCATCCAAACAACAAAAGATTGTATTGAAACATGGAAAAGAAAAACCGCTTACGAGGGCCTAATTTCACAAAGAGTGATAGCATATTGTTGTGTGACGTAATTAGTAGGTATAAACATATAATAGAAAATAAAAAAACGGACGGAGTCAATCTCCAGGAAAAACAGAAAGCCTGGCAAGAGGTGGTCGAATTATATAACTCTTCGACTACTGGTTCAAAACGTAGTCTAGAAAGTCTACAACAAAACTACAAAAATTTGAAGAAAAAAATTAAAAAATCTGCTTCTGATGCGAAAATGAGTATACCGAGTAAGTATGAATAATATGCATGATTTATGATTTTCATTATTCCAAGCACTGAAATTAGGTAGAATCAATTTGACATTAGTACTAACCCGGAATTAGTGACTTAACCCACGCACATAGATGGGTTAAAAATTTAAAAGTTTAACTATAGGTTACCCACTAACCCTTGGTGGTGCAAGGCGTAATTATAATTTAACCCCAGGTTAAGAACTAACTCAGAGTTAATCAGGATAACTCAGCCTGGCGCAAGTGGGCCTTAGCTAACTGAATTGACATGTATTATTTTGCACACCAAATGTGGTAGTATATGGTGGGACTTTGTTTTATGTATGGTATCTGGTTTTACACCCATGTACATGCAAATAAATGATTTGATTTTGATTTTTTTTTTTTGAAAAAACTCAGGATGTAATGAGTTTCAATACTCTATAAAACGACCAGCTAAAAGTTTTGGTGTGTGTGTATGGGATTGCAGAGCCGATTCCTATAATGATAGCAGGATTATGAGAACATTAGAATCAGAGGACTGTTCACAACTCTTATTCTGGTCATTTCACAGAGATGATATAAATGACTCAATCATCTTATACCTAGAAATTTTATGAAAAAACAATATATCCACTTTTGTCATCGGAAGCGATGGCACCATGAATTCCGCCTTGATAGTAGCTGATAATTAATACCATAATTAATAGTAGCTGATTTTCGAGAACTTGGTTTGTTGAGGATTATGATAAACAAAAACGAAATGAATTCAAGTGAAAAGTTTCTACCTTAAGTAGATGAAGCAAATATAATTGTATGTGTGACTGCGAAACACGCAAGAATTTGACATGCCGCACCAGACGTGGGTGTGTACGAGGAAGATTTGTAGTTGACAACTGAAATAAAGAATGTCAATCCTGAGTATCGAATGGGAGTATCGAGTCTATACAACAACAATCAAGCTAAGAAAAGTTAACTTTAGATCTGAACAAAACTATTAAAAGAAAAGCCTCCACAGATCGAAATAGTACCAAATGCGTCGTTGTAATAGTCACTACAATAGCTACAGATTGAAGTAGTTATATTTTAACTATAAAAATCTCTCGAAAAGAACATAAACGTTAAGGTTTATGAGGCATTGTAATAATTTAAATAATTGTTTAAGATTGCATTAATTAATTACATAAATAGAAGAGCTATCATTCACTTCTCACATTAATACTAAATATGTAATTATTATTAAAATAATGACATGGAAAGCAAAAAGAGGTTTGTATATAGCCCTTTCATATAAAATGTCAAGTCGGCATTGAATTTTTATTTTGCCTACTGGTTTTACTTGTAGATATGCCCGACGGTAACTATTTACCATCGAGTGTGGTTATTATAACAGTTATAAAAAAGTATGATGGGATTATTTGCAAAATTATTAATGACTGAATAAGGAGCAACATTGTTAAACCTCTATTCAGAATTTCAATGAATTATTGAACAGTGTTTAATTATAAGAAGATCGCGGTGAAAGCCGTTGACGATTTCATACCAGAGGCAGAGTGGTATTTATGGAAAATGTTTAAGAAATAATATTTCTTGTTAATTTTGAGATGCTGCTTAATTTTGGTTCATTAAAATATCTCAATTTTCATAAAAATTAAGAAAACAATTTTAATAACGTTAATTATGATTAGATTAATTCTTTAAATTAACTGAGGTTTTTAAAAGGTTATTATTAAAATTTGTTTTTGGGATATTTTCGAACTTAGAAACAGAATCTATCAATTTCAGCGTTCCAAATTGTGTCGAGTTGATTAGATTGTAAAACAAGCACATAAAATAAAAACCAAATCAAAGCTACTGCATGTTATTGCTTTTTCTTAGTACCACGTTATGCAGAACCAAAAGTACTATTTTCTCTATGGCAGAACTAAGTTTTGTATAGAGAACTGTTTCGCATGAGGGCACACACACGACGTTTTTTAAAAGATCTGACGACGCGCGTTTTTCATTATCGTGTCCTCTGCGCGTCGCGTCGTGAGAGCGTATTGGCAAATTGTTTGCGTTTTTATCATTACAATAGCAAATCGAATCTCCCTAAATGCTCGTTTGTTTCGCTACAAAAGCAAGCGGATCGCGTTTCAAACAGCCGAAAGCGGATGTCACTTGCGAGCTTACAAGGTGATCTATTATCGCTAAAGAACAAATAAGCAAATCTTGATTATCCGGTTTGTTTATATATCGCTGATTTAGTACATATATTCGCCATATTAATACACAGTTTTTCATAGTTGGAAAGCTAGAATCCGATGTCGTTTCAATAACAAAATTTCGAATGCAACGCATTTGTTTTATTTTTGGCGTCATTGTAGTCATCGTTGATGGCTTTTATGACTTAAACATTGTCAATTAGTGAAAGCTTTGGCAAATATTTTTTCCAATGTATCAACAAATATATTTTTATACAAATATATTTTTTAAATTGTCAGAACAATAAAACTTTTTCATTGAATTCAAATATACTTAATTTAATTTATTTATTTATTTCAGATTACATTTGCATATAATAAAGCCTGTTAAGTTATGCTAGTAATACAATATTATGTATGAAACAATAATGGTTAATTAAAAATCAATATTTTGTTGATGTTGATATTGTTATTTCGAAATAATTCTCATCCCTGCTAATATTATTATAAATGAGAAAGTAATAATTAGGACTAGCTTCAACTATGTTAGGGTTTTACGTTTTTGCAAGAACGTAATATACTATTTTGTTTTTGTATATTAAGTATACAATTTACGATTTGTATACAAACATTTATCTAAAATAGTCTTACATGTATTGCTATTAAAAAATATGGTATTTATTTGTAGTTTAATATTACATACAACTTTTAGTTATACGAAGTCTTCCGTATCTTCAAAGAAAGCTTCTTACCTGACTTGAGGCAATTTCACCGTCCACTGGTTTCTCTCAGAGGGAGATACACGCCTTCATCTCTTTGTACATCCTTCTTCAACTTATATTTAATACCTTTTCTAAGTACGAGATGTTCGTTTATAACATTACATTTATATTTTCTTAAAATTCGTAAAAACTTCTGGACTCATTTTATCTCATAAATTGCAAATACTTCATTCTCTAAGACTATACAGGGCATGAATAGAATTCTCTTTAATATAAACCTTACTCTCTATATCGTCTGGACCGAAACTTTCTAAAAGCAGTTCATACCGACAGTCAGCTAAATTCAGCAGAAACTTTCAAATTTTCTTCGTCATTTTTGAGCATCCAAAATTTATACTATTTTTTAACTAACATGTCTTTCGCTATGCTTCATCAAAATACATCATAATTCTTAATAGAAACCTTTTATAAAAGACTCAAGAGGTGTAAACCCACCAAGATTGGAGCATACCATGAGTTTTCCCAACTTCCATAATATTGAAGCCATAATACGATACATAAGTATTTATTTGCGTGGGTAGTTTTAATTAAACCACACATGATAAAGATCAAGATTCAACACCAGGTGTTTTGTCAGGGGGTTGATGGGTTTCAATAGCAACAAAGCATTATGACTCTCAAATTCAGTTGATGTATTGAAACAATTTTAGAACACTCTTTTGTTCGGTGATATTAGAGAAAACCGACTTTGGCGTCCCGTAGCGAATCATAATGAGATAAAACTATACGAAGGCGTCATATAAATGAAGCTATCATAACTATCAACATATGGTACAAAAACTTTTTTGATTTAGTACACAAAACAGTTATTCATACTTTTTTTGCAAACCACTCTAATGAGTCTGCGGTTTATAAACATTCAACCGCAGATTAGGTGTTAAATTCAACAATAGAGCCAATTTATAATTAGCCGTTAGTCCTGCTGTCCATACTCGTATCTTTTCTGTTCGGTTCGTGTCGCACTATACATGATTTATAGTTCGAATAATTGCATAGGCACGAAATCACCTCTATGCAGAAAATCCTTAACATTTAATCTTGATATATTGTGACACCATTAATGAATAAAGATTAATCTACAGATACTGGAAGGGTAATAACTATTCGTGAGAAACAAGTTTTTAAAATTAAAATTCTTTAGGGGCCTACAAATTTTATCGTTCTTTTATAAATAGTCAGTTCATGTGACTATACGAAGCATTTATTTTTAAAAATGTCCGTTGTTTTTGCATAGTAATATAAAATTTGGCTTTGTTTTAACTAAATTGCACTATAGTCATGAATACACTATAGTGATCAATGAAAACGATTTTCTTATCATAAAAAGGAGACCGCTTGACGGTATGTCAAGCATCATATGCTTGACATACCGTCCTTTTATATTAAAAATAAGAGGAAGAGGTGTTTGAATGAGTGAGTAGGGATATCATTACCCTTTCTTAGTTTTTATCTTATCACTATCAGCAGCATGTTTGCAGATTGTTATCTAGATATTGAATTGATTAAGAAAATTTGTGTAAGTACATATTTCTATAATTTAGTCTTTATTGTTATTATGTTTCTATAACTTGTCTTTATTTTTGCAATTAATTAAAAACTTATAACCAAATTTTAAAAAAAGTATTCTACATTAACATTCTCTTTACTAGTCCATTAATTTATGTCACTAATGCAAAGAAAAAACTCTTTGTAGTTTTCTCAGTCCTTTTAAAGATTTCAATATAATTATAGATATATTATAAGTATAAGTATAGAAGTACGCTGTATGTAGTCCTTTTATTTAAAAATACACAAACACATACATTAACAATATTAACTTAACAATTATTAACTTTAACAATATTTAGTCTGTTGTGAACTTTTTGGCGCATTCCTAATAAAATATAAACCAACGGATACATAGAACATAATTGTATTACTGCAATTTATAAGAGTCTCGGTCATATGTTACCAACATTGAACCCTTGAAGAATACCACCGAACAAATTTAGTGTGTGAGCTTTCGTGTGTCAGCTCGTTACTAAGAACGCCAGCGTTTGTCCTCTTGTCCTTATTCTTATGGTATTGGATATCTCATCAACAACGCACAGAACTATAGGCGACTTTCTATCGAATTATATAGCTGCTGTCTATTATATAATAATATAAAAGGCAATAGTAAAAATATTAACTAAACTAACTAAACTAGTAACTACTAAACTAGGTAACAGTATAAACGGTTGCTTTAAGAAATAAGAAGAAAATCCTACACCGTTTATATTTTCTTAGTAACAGTAAGCAATCATACACAAGAACAAATTTTTGCATTGTTCGACAACGAGCACCAGGATTATTAAGTGGGAGCTACAAAAATAAACATGTCCCAAAGAAAACAATGGTATAGTTCTAAAGACGTATTAAAAAAATAACTTGGGTTAAGTCGGTACTTAAAATGTTGCTGTTCACTGCGTGCGGTAGGCAGTCAATGTTCGAGGCATTTATAATATGTGTAGTATTTAGAATGTTATGTTGGAAAGCGCCCACACGCAACATTCAATGGTACGTGCCTCCACGAAAAAACATAATATTGAAAAAATGGTTGCTAGAAAATCGTCACGTAAGGACAATTCGACGGTGAAATTCCTATAATCATACCTTCAGTGCTTACCAAGGAATATTTTCCCCTCAATAATGTTGCTGATAACAGAATACCTGTCCAGGATTTTAACGGTTCAAGAAAAACCCCACAACTACTCCCCTTGAGGACATTTCAAAAAAGTAATCTATTTCGATAAGCCAACAAGGAGGCTGCTCATTTTTATTTTGTCCGTTCCCTAAGGCTTACAGAAACTTAAGGGTGTGGTCCAATCTACAGCCAAACGACTTTAATATTCGATAATATTAATAATATTAATATTAATAATAATAATATTCGATAATAATAATAATATTCGATATTAATATTAATAATATTCGATTTCAGATAACCGGAACGAAATTGGTAGAGTAAAAAAAATATTTTATTAATCCCTAATAAGTCGAAGTTGCTATCCGCTTTTAAGTTATTATCCATTTTTATATGTTTTTTTACTATTACGTAACGATTTCAGGTTTATAGTGGCAAAGCCTAGGAAATGAATATAACAATTTGTCATCGATTATATCGATGAAATTAGTATATTACTACTACAACTATTTATATAAAAACGCTATAAGCTTATGTCTTGGACCTGATACACAGAGGCATGACGATGCATTCGCCTCCCGCCACAGCCTTAATCTCCGTACGATGCGGCCGCGATAACATTTGTGTGGCGACTCTAGTGTTGTGTAGAGCCAGTATAGTATCAGATAGCGCTTAATGTCAGGTTTAACAAAACTGCCCTCTTTAGCGCAGCTGCAGAGAAATACAAGAACAAGAATTTGTTTTTAACTGTTGTTATTCCTTCAAAATATTTGACTTAACCTTCAAATTTTTTTTTTACCACCGAGCACTAAACCACTGTTTATAGTCATTTATAGTCATTGTTTTTTACCGTTTTATATAACACTGGATACAGAAAGACAATTTTGATTGACACCATTATTATGAATTGTCCATTATTTATTTATTTCATTAGAACGTTAAAAATCTGCAAGAAGATTTGATCGCATTGAAATTAATTTAATTTAAAATAACTTAGCATACATTAAAATTTAGGCAGACACAGAGAGCGACATTTTCAATCTTCACTTATGAAGAACAAACTGGCCTGATTCCCTGTACAAATATGGTCATTTAATTAGTTCAAAAGTCATTTTTTATTACTTTAAATGCTGTTCCAAGTGTAACCACTACCGATACAAAAAGTAACCCCCTCTTCACAAAAGACCACCGTCAAATAAAAGAAATAACAAAACAGTTAATGTGGTTGTTTTGGCGAAAACTAAGACATGTCAGAATTTACTCTTTTTGACCCAGATCAGCTCGATCAAGTGCGCCTTCCAACTCTTTAGTCGCCCAAATCTATAGCCAATATCTTATTTAATGGTTCGTCTTACTGTCCGCCATATATTAGCATAAAAATAATTTGTCTCAATATTAATTAATTAATCAAGTCTAATATTCAGAAGTCTATGCTCTGGAAACTATCGTACATTTCACACACCAGTACAGGGTTACATGTATGCAGGTTATTGATACTATACATTTATAACGCTCTGAGCGTATTCATTACTCGCGTATACGATTTTGAATTAATTTTACTAGATAATAATTTTGCATAAGTAAGTTATTTGCAGCGGTAGGTAGTAAATAGATATTAATAAATTTCTTCGCCCTTAGCCATACTGTGTACCTATATGTACCCTAATATAAATAATACCGAAGTAATATATAATAATATTATTATTATGAATTTATGTACTTATTATTTTATTATGAAATTCAGTTAGTAGACAGGTTGATAAGATGTAGTTGGCTCTGATCTGGATCTGACAAGTAGTGGCAGAGGGCATTAGTCTTTATGATCATAATATGATAATCTTTGAGATTTGTTGATTAAAAAATTTGATTATTTAGGTATAAACTATAAAAAGGTTGCAAATCGTAGGCAGCTCTGCATGTATGCAACGAGCTATGGAGAGGGCTATGCTCAGGGTTGCACTGCGAGATCGAATCAGAAATGAGGAGATCCGTAGTCGAACGAAAGTTACCGACATAACCCGGTGCATTATGTCGAGTGAAGTGGCACCGGCCAGGTCACTAGTGTAGACTACGGACCGGCAAGCGCAGCATAGGGCGTCCACCCACAGGGTGGGGGTAACTAAAAAAAGGTATGTAATATTTAGGCTATGGAAATAATAATTATTGAAATAGGTTCCCTGTTTGAATTTATAGGAAATTTTCAAATAATGAACTACCAACGGTTACTCTGCAAACGGAAGCGACTCATCCCCCATTTAAATATTTAAAAACCAATGGCAGAAGTTAAAATTCATTGGATTCCAAAGGCCACCCTCTGTTGGAATCCAAATAAGGCCATAATGACCCCATTTAATAACAAATTAGATCGCACCGCATTAATCGGATACACACAGTAAAAATACTACCAGAATAAAATGAGTGGTTACGCATTTTAAAATTATTGTTTTGAAAATAAATGTAGATAGGTAACAGTGAATTTCGTTGCTACTTTGTTAATCTCCATAAGATTTTTTTTGATTACTTTTGATTTGTGTTAGATTAGTAATTTATGTTATATATTTTTAATTGGATTCAGGAATTCACACTGCCCTTATTATGATTACAAATTATTGTCTTGAAAATTAATTTGTTTAGTTAATTTTAAATTAATAAAAAAGAAATTATTTTAAAATAATACTCTCAATTCTGTTGGAATGTTTCAATTAAGAAGTTAAATTTAAATAGGTTTAAGTGCAATATTAACAAATTCTTTCATGCTGAAACCGAATAGAGACAAATTATACCTACTGTTAATTTACTTTACTGTGATGAAGGTTCAGACCCGTCCTTTTTACAGAACCGCATCTTTTCGAACGCCTTTGTTTAGGCACAAATGTTCCATGCATAATAGAGTGGATAATATTAAAATTACCCATATATTATATGGAAGACAATGGATATTCGTGTAAGGTACCCTCACGTCGAAGAAGTCTCGGACGCACAAATAATACTTTTATAGATAGGTACTTACTGAATTTGGTATCGATACCATTCATGGAACCGTACTGGCTTTTTAAGTTAAGAAAATATTTTGATTTTAAATTCATCTGATTTGACAGATCCAGACAGAGCCAATTTAGTGAAAAATCAAAATAAATTTTAAGATAACTTTTAACACATCCAAAGTAAAGTTTACAAAATATATATATAATAAGTAATAATATCTACCCGTTTTTTTTTTTTCATATATTTACTAGTTGGATTGACCATTGGACCCAGTTTTAAGAAACTTAATTTTATAAGGCAGTAGGTACCTACGCACATCTATATGTTTTCTTAGTGCACTCACATAGAATGTTATACAACATGTTAGGTACATTAAAAACAACATTATAATTGTTTTTAGTAACTTGAAAAATATTTAAAATGGTGCATTCTAAAACTAGATTCTCGTTTTGTTTTAACGTCAGGGCATTTAATTATTGCCCCAACAGTATCTTGCTGCCGATCTACAGCGAGGCCAAACCGCCCACTTCCTCCATGTCTAGATTTCTGAATGGTGTTGGAGTGCTAAAGTTTTGTTTAATTTTGTGGAGTGCAGTAAATAAAAACGGTTTGTTTAGTAAAAATAACGTAATGTCAGAACTATTTTTTCTCTGTTTTCAAATGTCCAATGTAAAATAATTAATAACAAATGATATTTATAGTTAACAATTAAATAAATAGAATTGAAACCTGATGTCAAGAGATTTAAAAAGTAACACAACTTTTCTTTAAGGATTTCAACTAACACCAGTTCTTTCTAATATTACTTACATTTGAGATTATTCTTCGCCCTTCTTAGGGGTCTAGTCTAATTCTAGTAAAACCAGTAACTATCAACTGTAACTATGTAAGTAAGTACATAATCTTCATCCATATTGAAATTATGTAATCTATAAAATAGAGTTATCGTCAAATGAGGATACAGCAATCACCTGCCATTCCACAGATTAGGTACAAACCCGAGTCGTGTTTAGAAAATTGAAACACGTTATGTCTAAAACTACATGCAACCTAGTCGAAAAAGGGCGTTATTAGACCATTATTTATGTCAAATATTTCTCCTCTAAAGTTATTTATCGCTTAAACTGATCGTCTATATTATAGAGTGCAGATATATAATTCAAACCTCATTATATATTTTTAAAATCGTTTTTCTTTACTATCAACGCATAACCAAAAGTCTAGAAAGCTGAAATTTGGAACATAGGTAATTTTATAACGTTAAGCTAAGACAGGATTTTTGAAAATTTAAACTCCTTGTGAAACCGTAGGCGGGTCGCAAGTATACAATAGAAAACATGGCATTAAAACAAAAGTGCAATGGAGATACAAAACTTGTACCTGTAGCAAGAAACGCCACAGGTGAATGGAAATATAATATATTCCTGTGGCGTTGCTTGCTTGATAGTCAGATCGTCAGCCGGTCTATTGACCTTGACATAATAATAATAAAAATTACTAATACACTGAAACACAAAAACACAAAAGCATAAATTAGTAAGGCATAAAAGGCATAAAAGCATAAATTAGTAAGGCATAAAAGGCATAAAAGCATAAAATAGTAGAAAGTAAATAAGCATAAACAAAATTGTACATAACATAGAAATAACATTGTAAAGTAAATAACATAGATAATACATAAAAAAGGTAATTTACTTAGATAATCTGCTGCATAAAAACAGTATAATAAAAACGTATAATTAATTGCTACGATTGAATCCAAATTGCACTTACCCAAGATTAAATTACCCGCGGCAGTTTTTTTTTAAAGAAAAGAAATTAAAGCAGATATTCTCACGCCTCTGTTTTGTTATCAGAATGTTGAGTACAAAAAAGTGCGCCGGCGTTCACACTGCACACCTTCTAAGAAAGGAGTCACTAGATTTAAAAATACAACGTTTTATCGCATGTGTTTATCTCGACGCATTAGTTTCGAGGCTGGCACGGCTGGCGGTTGTTCCCAAATGAATTTTAATCTTCGTGTCAGATACCGCGAATTCATAAAGCAACAAAATCGCATAATTTAGGGCGCTGCTGCTTCGGCCCTATCGCTTCATCTCGTATGAGACTGTTTGTTTTATTAACGCTTTATTAACGCCCACAGTTACGAACACCGAACGAGCTAACGTTTCCTGACGTGAATATTAAATATTGATATTTTCAATAGGCTAAAATTTTATTGCGTTTTTTTTAGAAAAACAAAACTATTCAAAGTCCATACTTGCTGCGTGAAAGATGAGATAAGAGTCTACGGTTACTGCCAAATAGAATAAAACTCAGACAAACTTGAACAAACTTAGAGTTGTAGACAACGTTGGCCATAGTTTTCACTTGTTAAGATAGAAATATATTTAGAACTTGTATTCAGACACAGTCCTTTTTAAGTGAAAACCCTTTAGGCGCATTGGGCACTTTTAGTATATAATAGTAAGGAAGAAACACTGAACTCGCGCTGTCCCGCTCTGTAAGCGACACCCTCAGTGACATTTAATTGTATGAAATAAGCGCCATAAAAAAAATCACACTATATTTTTTAACTTTCGTTCAACAAAGCATCTAATCGATGAATGACGAATCACAGTTTCTGGCTTTTATATTAAAGTGTATTGTTTCAGCCCAAACAAAAGAAAATATCAAAAACGAAAGCTTTTATTCGTGAAGTAAGAAGCGATATCGGGGTCCAAAACAAACACTTTGTCAAAACATAACTTCGGGGATAAATTGTTTGCTGTTCACTCGAAATCATATGTTGATGTATCGAGTTGATCGAATCGATATCATAAAGTACGGATCCGAAAATCGAATCGCTGACAGTATTATTAATTCAAACTTATCGCAATGCCCGCGCCCCCTGCCGACTGTTTCGAAACAAACCTTGTTCTGTTGTGTATGCATATTTTTAACAATAAAACTGTACAATTTTGCCCAATAAATTTAGATATTTAACGACTTGCCACGTCTTCGTGATGTGGTTATTTCGTCATGGTATATAATTTTGCACTCAGCGTATTTTTGTGAAAATCCCTTTGCTCTGTGTTGTAATGCTTTTGTGGTGAGAAAAGTAAGTTTTTTTTTACGGTCTCGCGGAATTGATAAATTACCATCTGGTATATTTCGTCGAGTTCTCTTGTTAGTAAAACCTAGTAGATTCGTGATTTTGTGGTGATTTTAGTTCTATTCCTTGTAGTTGAGGTTTTGGTTGTTGATGTTGATGTGTGTTGGTGGTTGATTGACCACATCTACGTTGTGATTGCTCGTATGCCCACAACACGAGCTTATGTGGTGTTCTGATAACGCATTGTGACATCTCATATCATTCATCACATAACTACACTCATATAAACTATTACACTTTAAAATTATGATATCTACATAAATATTCAAGTGTAGACGCAGAAAACTACTATGGAATGCCTAATACATTTAGGTGTATTTTTTTCTTGTGCATGAATAAGGGTTACTGGAGCCCATTTCCCTGTATATACCTGGTCCCTTGGCATACTTTTCGTCTCTTATAAATATGCTTATAAAACTTCCAAGTATAAAGAGAAAAGTATTTTATCTTAATGACTACAAAATTACTTACAGGTCACCATTAGCATCGAAATAGCAAAATGCTTACTTTTTTTAACATTTTCAAAATAAATGGAAACTACTCCAATGTAGCGAATTCTGGCTTATCATATGTACAGTACTACCAAAGGAATGGTTCTGTCTAGGTCATAACACTTTATGTATAAGCACAAGTAAACAACGCATAGGGCATCCATTTCTCTATGAATAGTCTAGCGAATGACATGTTACTGCAAATACGTCGCTGTCTTAGAAGGAACTGGAGCATGTTCAGTTTTGCATAAGCCTTTCAAACAACTAGGTTGTGGGTTAACTACAACGATGTCATATCAAAAACAGATAGATACGTTGAGTGTCATTTACAACAGGCACGTCAAACTGTGCTATTTAGCAAACCTGAATACAGTCTAATGTGATCGATCACCCATCTTAAATGGGAGATTTCAAAACGCTCTCCAGAATTTATTATGCCTTATAGCATCTATTTATAAATTACTATCTCATGCCCGCGACTTAGCCTGCGTTGAAAATTAAAATGTACGCCTGATAAAATATGTAAAGCAATTTAATGCCTGACACACATTGACGGCCTGAAATTATACTTTTTCAACGAGTTGGATCTATTTATAGATGGCTGGTACCCGCGACTTCACCCACGTGGAATATTGGTCTATCCTGGAATTCTATTCTAAATAATATACAAACAAACAAAAATATAAACATTACCTAGTTATAATTTTAGTATAGATTAGTAAATTTAACATTAAAATTTTTACTAAAATTAAATTAAAATGATTCCAGGTGGTCACACACATACGCCGAATATACAATATAGTATAAAGTACTTACCTACCTATTTTTACCATAATGTAATTGGTTAACTAGGTCAAAGCGAGGCAAAACATTGGTCATTAGCAACACGCCACAGCAGACAATAGCTGTGGGTAGACTGTCGGTAGTTAAAGATTACACTATTGTGACGAGACTTCTCTCCAACGGTTCGCAAACGACAAAAGTGGTGGTCACCCGAGTTTTGAGTCCGTTACTTGTGTTGTTCTTGGGTTTTTGAAGGTTCACGCTCGAGCGGCCCTTTGGCTCTGCTGAACTTTTTTTGACCGCTATTTTTCTTAGCTCGTTCCCTGGCGGAAATTTAAACAAAAAGACGAAAAATAAAAGAAATCTTGATTAAATATACGCTTTGGCGTTCCGGAATTCTTGTACAATATTGTTCCTAGCGTACAAGACAAATTATACAATACTACTGGTCACATATATAATAACAAAACTTCACCTTTTTAACTGTGTTATTAACATTAAACTTTTTAATTATTAAATACATATACATATATCTCATTACAGGAAAAATCTTTCTTTAAAGAGCTTATCTGACCTTAAATTTAAGCAGTACTTACATGGATTCAAGTTAACACGAAGTATAATATACAAAAATGTTACAAAACTATGATATATTAAAAACAACTTAAACCTTGTTATTGATAGATTTCTCTTGAAGGTTTGCTAAGAAATCTATGCACTGTATAAGAAAAGTTTGTGTTTTTCGATCAACTATATATTTATAGTTTAACACAACCAGGATATGTCGCTAAGATCACAAAAAAAGAAAACAATTAGGCTAAGTTCAGATGACTTAGTAGCAGCGCGCCGCGCGGCGACGCACGGTACCATGCGGTTATGTAGACAAGACACATTGTTTAGTTTGATCTTGTACCGCGCGGAACTTCTGAACTTAGCCTTAGTCTTTTATTTTAAATATTCATAATTCCATTATCGTTGCACAATAAAACCCTTAAAATGGTGTTCTTTTATAACAAACCAAAAAAAAAAAAACAAAAGTTGTGGGTTATAAATTTTGAAAAACGTTAGGACTGTTTTTCAAAATTGCCTATCCTACGCCACTACCAACAACACTTTGGCCACCGGTAAAGTGACGCGTGTGTGCAATCGGGCATAGCAGTAATGACGCTGCAACTCCATTGATATTGGCCATTCTAACGCACGATTTACCACTACGGGCTATTTGCCGCCCACCGGGATACCGATGTGATGTATTGCGGACAGCAACGACTTTTGTTTTAGAGCCACTTGGAGTGCGAACGGATGATATACTATACAGATTTACGAGGGGAGCGCTCGATTCGTTGTTCAATAGTGCCGATATCGCAGCGAATTTTGCTTGTTTATACGTAATAATAAAATAAATTTCTATTAAACCTATGTAGTGGCTTCGAGTTGACCTCATTACTTGATCAAATGTAATTCATGGTAGTATTATAATTTCCTTTAACGATCCATTATAAATTCTTTATGACCTCATCCAATATCTTACTAACACCATCTTAATAATGCGTAACTCTGTCAGACTATCAATGACCACAGCCACTCAATCAGGAAAGTACTAGACTAAGAAGTAAAAACATTTTTTTTAGATGAAGTCCAAGTAAGTCAAAGAAAAGAGAACCAAAAAGAATTAAGAGTAGGCTACTTTTTAATTATTTTAAAAGTTAACTCTGGCTTTAAATTTTCTGATCATAAAAAATAATTGAAAATATGTGAATATCTCGAGCGTACAGCGAAAAGCTCAGTAACGCATAAATCCAATGAACACAACTATTAAATATAGCTGCATGGTGAATGCAACCGTTTAGAGCACATGCCGCCCCTTTGTGCCAAATAACTTACAATTAATGTATAAAAACCAGCGCTGTAAGCGCTTTTTGATGCGATCTACCGCTTGTTGGGTACACTGACACGATTTCATTAGTGAACACAGAGATGTATGAAAAAATGTCATTAATTTTTTTACTTTACATCGAAATAAATATAATATAAATATATGTATTGCTATTGGAAAATTATGATAGTAAATGCAAATCTGCATCTGCAGTCTTTTCGAACGTCTAATCTGTCACCACTGTCGTCTGTCTAATCTAAACGTGGTTGAGAAATTATTTTCTATAGGTACTAAAAGGAAAACGTCGCGACGAAACCTACTTCTGATTGCCTGCACTTTGTTTCATTTGTTTTATAAATAAGTAAATCTATTAAAACACATAACAAAGCAATAAAAAGATCACCAGAATCATCGAAGTGTGGGACATAATGGGAATATTGGGAATAGACGGAATCTCATAAAATAATTAGGTAATATTAGAGTAATTAAAAGAATCGAAGATTGTGTAAATTTATTGCGTGATACAGAGAGAAATAAGCAATTATACTGTGTTTCAAAAAGAAATACGTTCTGGTTTAATTTTAAAATATAATACAATACTACTTTCAGTGACTTCTCTTGCCTCCTACGTAACCGTGTGTCATCCATTATCACCATAAAAGCATTCCTTGTTTTATTCCAGCAATTAGTTAGGTATATCCTCGATTGAGATTGTGAATATTACATATTATATGTAATATTGAATTAGCTAATATTTAGTGCGTAACTGAGCAAGCGCGTAAATACGTTTTATTGAGTATTTTGAAGTACCATATCCATCGAGCGTCCGCTTTTTCTACTGTTTCACTGACGTAGAGTTTTTGCGTCATCCGACCATCACAGTTGTCCGAGGAAGTTTTTACTCGATGCGACGTCGAGGGAATTTTTTGCGGTTGCCCAAACTCATCGCGGCATGTCAACCGAAGTACCCATAAGTTAAGGGAGGTGCCCATTACTGATGACCAATGCAATTGATTGAATCCTTTGAAGGACGCTTTGTTTCGTTCGCAATTCTTTGGGCAGATTTTTTGCGACCCTTTCTCCTCTAATTAAATCCAACAATATGTTGGCTTTTTATTGATTCGATGTTGCTTTTTTGAAGAGACGCGGATAGTTTTTCAGTTACTATTTCTTGTTGGACGAGGTTTTTTAGGCGCGAGCGTGGTCGAGGTATTCCAATAAGAAAAAAGAACGCTTGTTATCGAGTTAAATACGAAACGATGTCGATGTATCGATACACGAAAGCAATCATCGCGAGATGCAATCGCTGCGGACAGAGACAGTGAATCTTTTCATATTGTCTCACTTTAATTTAAAATGTAATTTAAAGACAGTCGCCAATTGAGTGAAGAGGCATTCCGGTAGGCGTTAACGCCCGTGTAAGTTATAGCGTCGATAAATTGAACAAAGTCAACACATAAAACAATCGCCACGCATTGATTCCGACCGGTTGAAACTTTCAATTAAACCGCTTCAGTTTCAACGTGGAACAAACGACGATTGAGATCAATATCGCAGTTTTAATAAAACAGATGGGAAACGGCTTCCATATCCGGCAGGCCTGCTCATTTTTTTCGTTTCAACGAAAAAATGTGTGCCCCTCGAAAAAGCAAGCATTGATAATAGAAACAACGGAGCACCCGATTCAAAGGGTTTATTCGCCAATACAATAAACTTACAGTACAGAATTATTATTTTTTTTAATCAAAATCAAAATATTAACATACATAATCTTTATTAATAAAAATCGATGTGTTATGTATGTATGTTTATGGACTCCAAAACTTCTCAACCCATCATCTTGCATTTTGCAGGTTATCAAGGTTTCCCCAAGGATCCTGTCTTTTCTGTGACCTAAAAGATTTTATATCGGTGCAATTATTATCGACCTAACAAGTGGACCGTAAGTATGATTTCCTTCCTTTTATATAAAAAAAACCTATTGCTGAACAGCATAATTTATAAATACAAGTAGTTATGCTACTGGTTTGTACATATATCGAACTTATTCTGTTTTTATTTGCGCTTATTTGGACTCTCTTAGGATGCGTTAAAAGGGATATGCAGCATATCCTATTCAGTGCGCGGGTTGTGGAATGAGAGCAGAGTTCTCGTGTTGTTTGCATGAAAATCTGTGGATTACCCTATGAATGTGATTACACTATGTTTGTGTTTTTAAATGTAATGAAATTTTTTTAATGTTTTTTAATAAAATCTATAATAAGTATTATTGTTGGGTATTAGTGTCAAAATAAATAATTCAATTGTAAACGGACAGCTTAACATAAAAAAAAACACGTTTGGTCACTAGGCTAATATAAGTTTTTTTTTTAATTTACGATTATTTTAGTATAATAGGTACATTATAAAAGTATCAATCGTAAAATGGTGATAAATAAATGTTATGAAATTTGTTTTCTATTTTCACATTTAAAGTGAGACTTAATGACTAGATTTAATGATAATTCATTGATATTCGTGGAAAATGTCGTTACCAATTACCAATTCGACTTACCAGACTTACCAATATAAGTAATTCGTGGAAAATGTCGTTGATTGCACTGTTACCTTTATTTATGTAGGTATATGTTTCCCTTTCTTCAAATTTACTATATATGGTGTAATTGTTTGTTTTTCCAAATAAAATAAAAATAAGACATTAAAAAAAAACTATACAATATACTTCAATATTAAGTAACAAGCAGATTGTTTCGTAGTATAGTATCATTAATCAACTGACATTAATATAAGAAAATATATAAACAGGGTTGCTTTTGTACGTCATTCTGCGTATTTCTTAAGAGAAATCAAATGGAATCAATGACTTTTGCATAGTATAGGATCAAATACTCAGGAGCTGCGTGAGCTCATGCCGCCTTCCCCTTTCTTCCATCGGACATTCAGACGTACGGCTGGTTACCATCCTCATCTCGTCAAACATGTATTGGTAAGACTTGATTTTGAATTTGAAATTCTATTGTAGAAGAGCATACATTGATATTGAAAGACTTCCTAACTTTGCTAAGCCTTGTACGGTATAAAACCAATTTATTGTTTCTTGTATTGAAATCGTGACAATCACCCGTTAGTTGTTACCTACTGCAGTATTTACCTATTTTACAGTACAAAATATTGTTTGTATATCAACAGCATATCTCCATACATACGTAAAACCTACAGTGAAAGTTAATAAAATAGCAGTGTATATTAGTTTGGAACGTTTATTTTCCACATTCCTATAAGAAAAGCGACCTAATTGGGGAGTTTTGTGCACGCCATAGAGCGTGACCAGCCGTTGGTGACAGTTTGAATTCCTAATTAACTAAACGAGAACGAATAATACGCAATCTGCAAAATATATGCGGTGATAAACTTCAGAGACCACAATTTATTTCGTATCAATATGCCTAATGAAGAAGTCATTAATATATTTCACAACAAAAAGTAAAATCATACCTAGAAAATTGCATTAAAGATATAGTATAAACCTAGAGGTTAATAAGAGTGCTGTAGACCTTATAGACCTTGATAGGATAAGAAATAAAGTTATCCCTTATGAGATTTGGCATCCTTACTTACTTATCGAAACACGTTAGTTTTTGACGAATGGTTCTTATTCTTTTTATAAAGGGCTGGTCGAAAATGACTTTCGTTACATAAATTTAGAATTAAATTATAGTTTTATTTAAACAGCTATAAAAAAATATCAAAAACATATAAGTTTCAGCCTTGCCTTGAAAAATGTTTTAGTTTATATATATCTCTCAATAGTATCTCATAAGGTAGACAGACAATCTGATAAAGGCTGCTTCTGACCGACCTTATTGGAAAATTATAGATGAGGCTTTTGTCCAGCAGTGGACGTCCTGTGGCTGAGATGATGATCTCTTTGTATATACTAGTAAACCTTTTTAATATACAATTATTGAAAAAAAAAATAGCTATTATTTATGAGATTTTGTTTTTAAAGCACTAAACAAACTTTGATATTTTTACGACACCAAGAGATGGCAATGACATCGTAAATACCAGATTTTAGAAACGTTCAAGATATTATGTCTCATATGGATGGAAGTTTTTTTTTTTACAATAAACGGGGTGCGAGTTAAATAAACATTAAAGTGGGGTCCTTGCTCCGTTGACGCGGACAACGAATTTTATTCCCTACGACACTTTGACGAATAGGGCGTAAAAAACTACGACACACTAAGAATCTCACTTGAAACAGACAGTACAAGTCGTACTAGTTGGAATCTTGTTAGAATCCGATTTCTAACATGATAAAACAAATGAAACGGAAAACGGTATAATTATGTATTTTCTTTTTTTTAAATCTTAATTTTTGAAGTTGTATAATATTCAAATTGTTTGCAAACTATATAATGAAAGATGATAGAAAAATTTGGAAGATTTTTTTAATTAAATTTTATATGACTAATTAGTATTATGGTGTTATAAGTAAATATTTGAAGAAGCTTCAGTGCGGAAATAGGTATTTAGTCATAGTGTACATCTGAAATATTTTTCTTATTCTTTGTCGTCCTGGGCACGGCACTGTTCACAGTGTTGCGTGACAAAACAATACAGCACGCACACTGTCAAATGATAACTTCACGTCTATCAATTTTCAGAGGAATGGAACACTGCGGAGTGCTTAAAGTTTATTATGGCCTTCGTAGATAAGCCGACCCAATAGAATTAGAAGTCACAGAGGCATAAAGTAACTAATAGCTCGACTGTTTGTTTTTGTCCTTAAATAGACGTGGAATTTAGGCCGTAGATGACGTAAAACTTGAGGTAATTTTAGAGCCGGTAGCTTTGGATTTATTTATTTAGACGTAGTTATAAAAAGAAAAGTTGTAATATACTTCTAATTTTAGATAAGAAAGAAACGTTCATGTTTTTTATGATTTGGTTACTTCCGCCAGAGGATTGTCTAGGCTAGCCTGTGAATGCTTTAATACCTTGGCCTCTCCTTTTGCAATGAAATACCTAAGTAAATTGCTCTCAACCTAAAAGTTAGAACACAAGTGAAGCTGTGGAAATAACTAGTTGTATAAAAAAAACTCGTGAAAGCATAATGTTTTATGTATTTCGATAAATACCGTTTTCGGTATGCGACCATCGTTATTATGGGGGACCAAATTTAGTAGCATAACTCCAGTGAGAGAGAGGGCAATATATTCTCATCATCTTTATTAATGGGAACAAATTAAACCTTGTTTAAATCCCGGGGAACATCCGATTTTTCTCTTTCAGTCCGCAAATTAACTACAACGAATGTTACTTAAGCCCACAGGTGAAGGATTCAGTATTTTAAATTAAAATTAAATTAATGCTACCATTTTTCTTACTCCTAATAACAAATATATATTCCGTTCGTGCGTAATGAATTCGATATTTTAAAGTAGGAGGAAAATCTACTACGTATTTACCCTATACGAAACGCGCTCATACCAGTGTATGTAGCGTTCACCAGTCTTGTTTGTTTTAAGCTTTGATTTATTGCTTTCATGTACGCAAAATAACGAGACAATAAAAGAATAAGGAAGAACACAATGAATAACGAAGATAATTAAAACTAACTTAATATAAAAATTCGTCTTAAACTGAAAAATATGAGAACTTCGTTAATTGGAACGAAATTTTTCGTTCCAATGTTCATTGTAATTGTTCGATTGTATTGAATTAGTTAAAATTAAAGTATCAAGTTTCAGTAAAATTTTGGAGTCGACTTATACTTCAAGCTATCTGTACCTAAACATGATATATTATTCGATGACCTAAACCAATGATAGGTTAGGTTCAGTTTGTTAGACATGCTTAATTTTATTATATCTAGGTATCTATTACTAGCGGTCCGCTCCCGGCTTCACCCGGGGTGCATTTTTTTTACGTAAAAACCTTCCCTGATTATCCCTCTATCCATGAGTGAAGACAGAATTAAAATCGGTCCACCCGTTCTCGAGTTTTGCGCTTAGCAACACATTTAGGGATTCATTTTTATATTATAGATTATTTTTTGAAATTAGAACACCGTATTTAGTGTTAATTTTGTTAGTCTACTTAATTCTCAATAGTTTTCCTTAATTTAATATACATCGTTAGTACAAATTCTATCAAAAATCGATTTTGTTGACACCACTCGTAACTGTTACTGTAATTACTTAGGGACGGGTGTCAATATTGCATTTGGCAGGTGGTGTAATATAGAGGTAATTGCTTCCTTTGGTCACATTCGTTAATAAAATATAATTATGTATACCTACAAAGTAAAGGTTATCCATTGTATTTTTAGGTTTCGTTCATAGTTATAACGTTGGAATATACACCCTAAAGTACAGATGAAAGAGGTCGAAATCCTGCGGAACAAAAAATATTCTCTAGGAACAATGAAGACAAAATGCCATTAGGTACATATTGATACACAATTGCTGCATGAAAATTAAAAATCAATAATTATGGAATTTGATTTCATCAAAATCCGTTGCGTCCGATGTGGCACGAATTGTTAGGCCCTCTACCTGCAGAATTATATAGTTTTTTATGATATTTAATTTTTTTTTAAATATATTTACATTGTAAAATTAAAAAAAAAATAAGAAACTAAATAAGTAAGAATAATATAAAGAGAATAAAATGAAATTATGGTTTTCATAATACTGTAATATACAAATAAAAAAATAAAAAATACTTCTTAAAGTTCTTAATACTGTGAAAGTAGTAATTCATCTGTAATGTTTTATTTAGATACAATCTATATTGCATTGTTTATTAAATTAAATAAATGAAATTAGTTCTTAGAAAATACTAATGAAAATTTGTGACATTTTCAAGCGTCCCCCGAGGGTGGCTTTTAATTCTTAATTCAGTAGGGGCTGAAGTTTTAAGCGCTCATGATGTTTTAATGAAAAACCAACAATAAACGGACAGTTTTGTCGACTATAAAGCGATCTAAATCTGAGAATGAATCACGCAAGCATTAGTGCAACAATAGACAAGTTAAGGTTGTATAAGTGCAGTAATAAAAACACTAAATATGGATAAGAATGTTATAAGGTTTAAGTGTCTTACTCACTCACCGAAACACAAGAGCATTTATCCTGTTATTTGACGGCGATCTTCTGTAAGGGATCAGAGGCAACTTTGAAAAGTTTATTTCCAAAGTTGACTCCGCCGGGAATCGAACCCAGGGCCCCTGAGACGTTAGGCAAGTATCCTTACCACTCATCCAACGGACTCGTCAAAACTTGCAGTATCTAAATGTGCAGCGTCAAAACGTGCCATCAAATGGACCGTCAGCCTGTCTGTCGACCTTAACATAAAAAGTAAGTAAAAAAAATTATATAACTAAAAAATGTATAATAAGTATTAAACGATAGTGTTCGATTATACAGGGACATATTCGGAGTTACAATTTCTCTAAACGACATGTGACAGCTGTTTGTGGGCGGTCTTAAAAGATGGAAGGTGACATTTAATCGGCAGCTAACATGAGAACCGGTCGGTGCGATTTTTTTTTACCATTCAAAGGCGCAAAGTGTCGGAGGAAACATTATGAATTATTCTGTACATATGAAAGTGTCTGATACGATACGATCAACTTTTAAAACCGAAATGAATAAGTGGTAAGTCGCAGTTCAATTTATGTTGTCCCGTTATGTGTGTGTGTGTGATGTTGCTAAATGAAAATTTGGTTTTTTACTTCGTATTGGGTTGCCAATCTTTTACAATACGTCAGGTGTATATTTTAAACCAAATGAATACGTGAATTGAGGAATAGGAATTTACGAATTTAATTCTTATGCTCTATAACACATACTAAACTGAAATATATATATCATATTATTTTGCGAAAACCTATGAGTAGGTGTATAAAAAACTTACAAATGACATAGAAATTTATGCTGTACTTTAAAAATAAAAACAGTAGGGCATCTGCTTTTTTTCTGAATAAAATCAAAAGTTGAATAAAATCAAAATACTTGGCGGAATTCACTAACTTTGTTTAACTAGCTTAATTTTTATTAACTCGAGTTTCATCTTAGACATCTGAAATCATAATGACATATTTAGACGATCCATTGGATAAGCGATTAAGGTGCTCGCCTTACCACTCTGTCTCAGGGGTTTCGGGTTTGACTCCCAGCTGGGCCAACTTTTGAAATAAACTTTTCATAGCTGGCTCTGGTCTGGATCTTGTATTATATGTATGTATTATAGACTTGTTATAAGAGCACTTGTGTATTATAGACAATGTTACCTACAATCAAGTAGAACGTCAGCCTGCCTCTCGATCTTAATAAAATAATATAAATGTAGTATTTTTTATTTCAATGCATTTATTTAAATCTATGGAATATTAACTTGCGTTACCGATTTTATCTTATATTCGAAAAGATGCGTACCTACTCAAAACATGAGTGGACGTTAGCAGGTAGTGCGCTTTTGCGGTTTCATTGCATGCAGGATATTCGTGAATGAATCTGGTTTGCTCGAGATCGTTTAGGGTGTCAACACACCAGTTTTTGCATTCCCACGATCTCGCCCCGTCAATATTAAAATTACATAATAATTATGTTCAAGTAAATATAAAAGAAGTGTTTGTGTATTGTTTGAAAATGTTCATGTTTCCGTTCATGCCCATAATGTTAATAAAATATTATTGCGTCTAAGGAAATGGGTTTCATAAGACGCAAAATTTTAACACTTTTCAATACTTGATTAACAGAATTATTATTGTATTATACTTGCTGTGTTTTACCACCATTTACTAGCCATTTAATAAGCCTTTGCCCATCTCAATTAATCTCAATTACCCTATCTCAAAAATTGGGTAATCAATGCATACTCCAGACTATCCTATAAATGTGTAGGATATACTAGTTTAGCCCAGGACAATCTAGTTTGACTTAAATATGTTAGGTTTAACTAGTTTGGCCTTAGACAAACTGATTTTAAGTTATTATTCAGGTAAAATATGCTTAAAATTAAAACGCAATAAATTAGATGAGAAATAATTATTCAGACATAGGCTAACTAGGCTATTAGCCCAGGCTACCAAATTTTAAAAAACAGTACACCGTAAATCCTTCAAAATGTATCGATACATAAATCAAAAATCCTTAATGTTCCCTGAAAGAAACGGAACATTTCATTTTTACTTGATATTTTCACGAACCCTTTAATTCATTAAAGTTTGAACAACTTCGAAACAACTACAGTAGATGATTAAACATTAAGCCGGCTCTTCAGCTATAAATTAATGAATGGGGACATCAGGAGTTCTTAATAGGATTTTTGTTGCTTCAAAGGAATTCGATGCAAAAAGTGATAATTAAATTATAAAGTGCGTAAAGGATGGTGTACTATGTTTGCACGAATCACAGTATTTTCAACAGTCTAGTAGGCCGATTACTGAATATTTTCTTGTCTTTTATAAAAATCATAATACCTGCATATCTGCATATTATGCTCTTGACTTACTCATAATTTAGTCACCAATTAATAACATTAACCAAACTTGAACAGTGGACATGCATACACATCATATAATATGTTGTCCCACGTTATTTCATCCATCCAGAACAACATATATTTATAATCCATATCATCAAATAAAAAATAAGATTTTTTAAAATTATTTTTAGAATTATTTAGTTGAAAACTTAATTTTTTTTTTTCTAAAAAAGAAAAATATATATTTGGGCCTCACCTATGCATTTCTGATTATAATTACTTATATTGTTTTACCAATGTCATCATCAAGTCGTAGGCTTATGTCCACTGCGTCATCATAATTTTCCAATGGGACCGGTCAGAAGCATCAAGAGTTTGAAATGACTGAGTTTCCTGAATGCTGCCCATGCGAGCTGTATCTGAGTATAATTTATTGAATAGTTACATCAGAGATAATTCGTAAATAGATTGTGTATGTTACAATACTGTTTTCTCGTTGTACGGTGAATCGGTGATTTATTACAGGTGAATAATCCTGTTTCATGTTACCCTGAAATCCGGTCGCCTCTCTTGAGAAAATGTGTTATAGTATAATTTGTATAGAAGATGAGTTATGGAGTTGTACCGACTTCCAAACTTATTTTTGCTTGGCAAAAATGATGACGAATAAGGAAGAACTTAGGGAAAAAAGAAAATTATATTGTAGCTAGCTAGTAGGTATAATAGTACATCTAGCTAGTGATGGGAGAAGTTCTGAAACCCAAAACTGAAGATAAGTCTTTCATCTTGAACTTGCACAGAAAGCTATTTGAGATATTTATATAATGAGCTCTCTCTCTCTCTCTAGCGTTATGTAGTTAGTTTAGTTTGCAGATGTAAACTGGCTTTATATTTTCTCTGCCTGTTTACGCTATTAGTACAGAAGAAGCAAAATCCTGTTAACAATAAAGTCTCAGCAGGTTTTGTTGCTGACTGTACGATTTTTTTACCGTTGATAATAAACCTTTTATGAAATATGTTATAAAATCCGTTATTAGGGAAATCGTCACGTGTCTCTAATAAAATCAGCAACATAAACACCCTTTTATTGTTAAGCGGTAAAATACACAAATCGTCCAAAAAATATAAGGATAGGGAACCAATAAAGAAATTTCTATATTAGGTACTGAAAATAAAGGTTGTGGCACAAATGTAGTACGTTTCTTCTGACTTTTATAGGTCATAAAATGGGATAATGTGTCGGAGTAAGCGTATTTCGGAATGGTACAAATTTAGACTGAGGGCGCCTCGCGGGCCTTACCGATATGAACCAATATGTAGCCACACTCAACGCGAGTGGTTAGAGTACCCTTATATTGTCCGCTATTTTTTTTACAATTTTTTATTAACACTATTCAACAACATAATATTTAAACTGTCTCGCAGCTATGACCTGCTACACCCATACGCATGTACACGTTAAGTTTCCACTTATAGTATTTTACGACAGATAGATAGGCATCGAGACACAACAGTATATTTAAGACGATCTTTTGTAAGAGGGTGGTTATTACCTAAAGGCTGCTACGGCGATTATTTTATTCGATTTTGTAGCGCCTCTCGACAATAACATCTGGTGGGGTCATTGTGACCATGAATTTACTAAAAGTGTAATACAGATCAGACTATTGAATTTATTAAAAATGCAACAGTGATATTAACGAGCTACAACTCATGAACGGAAAAATAGGAGTAGAGCAACATTTTTTTTAAATAAATCAAAACTTGCTACATTTCTCAATAACTTAAGCTTAGTAATTTTAGTAAGGTATATAGACTAAAATGAATTTATGTTTTAGTAGTGGCCAGGCCACACTGCATTCTACAGCAAAATTAGGCAGCTTCTCTGGCGATAGTAACCATTTCCTTAGAAAAAATACCGTGAAGTAACAGTAGTTAAGTTTAATGCTAGGAATACCAGTCATTCCCATATTATTCCTCTGTCCTCATTTAACTTATCAAGATCGTCCAGCGCACTTTCAACATCTGTATCTAGCGTTTAGCTGAAGATATAAATTGGTCCATCTGTCTGCATTTCGAACATTACATTAAAAAACGTCATTATTCTATAGAAAAAAACATCGAATTTAGTAGAAATGATTATTATAATACATATTTAATTTACCACCATTTATTTTTCATATTTTTAAAATATTTTTTCTAAGACAAATTTCACTTTTAAGTAGTCTTAAAGTTTTTCTTATAGATTTTCGATCAGTTGAATACAACTTATATACGAAGTAGTTAAAGTACCGTTGTGTATATTGGTAATATGATATATGTTACAAAGTTGTCACAACAGTTCACACTTCACCTGATAGTTCGACAAATAGATATTGATGTGTGAAGTGACGCATCTGACACCTACCACTGTCGTCGTTGTGAAAACAAATTTATGAGCGTGTTAAAAATTACATTTGAAAGGACTTGTATAGGAAACCAATTTGTTAAGATCGATAGTATCAACATAGTAGCGATCAATAACGCCTACGCAGTTCTTACTTTTCACTTATAGTGCAGTTTATGCAAAATTTTATGTAACATTATTTAAGTTAACTCGATATGCTCATAGTTATAGACGCTTTTTTTTTTCAGTGAATTAACTTCATTTAACTTATGTTTTAAATGTGTTTCTTATAAATAAAAAAAAAATAATTGCAAATTATTTAATAATACAATTATACATTTCAAATAAACTATATACTTACTCAGCTACTTACAACTAGCTACAATATAGGCTTTTACAAACGAGGCGTAAACAAATACGGTTGCGGTCCAACTTGATTGTAGGCGACGGTGACCACCTACCATCAAGTAAATCGTCAGCCTGCCTGCCACTATTTATAATATATAAAGTTTTATATAATAAGTTTACATAAGTTTTCTTTAGATTCTTTTTTAATTTCAGTAGTCTTATGCATTTAAAAAAATAAAATAATATAAAGACGATGAGGATATATTTCTGAAATCGTAACCCTCAGTCGTAAAGTGTAAATAGCTTCATGAGCTATGTTCAGTTCAAGCGGGTCGGCACTTAGGTAAACTCTGCGAGAAAATCGCGCTATTTGTCGGTTGTTGTTTATTGATATTTTCACTAGCTGCCGTGCTTGGGATCCTGGGACTTGGAACGCTATTTTAAACTTCTGCAGTCAATTTTTTTGCAGTTTATTTTTTATTTATAGCGCCATAAACATTTTGTTGCGTTTAGAGATATAGTGACATCAATAAAACAATTTTGTAAATAGTTAGTTTTTTTTTTCATTGTCGTCGATCGGTAGACGAACATAATGGAAATTTTTCAATTTGTATATTTGCAAAAAAACTAATTAAAGATGTTCACGGTCAATTATACTGTGACAACCAGATCAGTCTGTCCATAGTATATGTAGGATTACGCAAGCACATTTAAGCCTACTAGGGCACTCGTCCCTAGAAATTTATATGGAGCTCTAGGAACTTGGAATCGGTAATTGTAGAGTATTCCGCGCTCATAGATTGGAAAGCCATTTTGGCGGCAGTAATCACCTATAGAAAACCACCTTACAGAAGACCGCCGAGAAATGATAGCGAGTGCGCTTTCATATTTTCGTCAGTGAGTCCTTACTCACCCTTCATTTTCATCTATTTGACCCACCTACTAACAAGTTGAAATTTTATCAATTTGTTCAAGAAAAATTTAAAATTTTGTTAATTAATTGTGACTTAAGTGGCGTTGCTTGTTATATAGGCGACGTTAGCCACCTGTCTGCCTGTCTGCCGACGTTAATATAAAAAAGCGGTCTAAAATCCTAATAAATATCGCATTTCTTAATATAAAATATCACATACCATTATCATTTATGATACTATCAATAATTCAACTAGCTAAAGAAATTCTATTTTTGGAATTGTTATTTCTAATGTTTTTATTGCTTTCATCGATTTGTTGTTTACTCTAAGTGACGTGCCATCAAATGCGAAGTAATAAAGTAAGTGGGGACGTTGGAATACACAAGTTTTAGATAAAAATCTATATACATACAACACACTCCCCTAAAAGCGGGGTTCCGTGTCCCATAAAATCGGTACATTACAGACATTTGGGCTTATTTAATGACGCAATATTTTCTACTATGTTTGCTCTTATTGTCATTAAAAGTATTGACGTATCTTATAATATCAGACAACTTAGAGACAGCTTAAACATATTATGTGGACACACTGGCTCCTTCCCATCTTCCTAGTACCATAAAAGCTGGTGCCTCGGCTCAGTGCAGAGGAGCGAAAGTTGAATAAAACATAAGTACTTCTTACTTCTTCGTTTCAGCATTTCAAAGCCAAGAGGCTTTGAAATGCTGGGCCCGTGGGGTTCCAATCTGCTTCACCTTATTAAAGACATATCCATGCGCTTAATAGAAAAACTGGTGATGACAGGGCTGGCCATTGCCTCTCTCTGAGATTAAATTTATCAATCCAGAGAGGTAATGCAGCCAGCATGTTGGGTACCTTGCCACCTGGACCCAAATTTCATTGCCTCAATAATTTATAAATAGTAAATTTCATTATAATGTATATTTTTTATTGGTTAAGTAAGTTTTTAAGTTTTTTTTATTAAATATTATTATTGTGATTAAATTATTGTAGTTCTTTCTTGAATAAAATATATAATATTTATAACAAAATTTATGTATTCTAATATTATAAAGAGAAAAGATTTGTACTTTTGTTTGTAATGAACAAACTCAAAAACTACTGAACTGATTTTAAGAATTCTTTCATCTATAGAAACCTACATTATCAGTAAGTAACATAGGCTACATTTTATAAAGTTACGTGGTTGAAGTCGCGTGCAATAGCTAGTATATATGTTATAAAACTTAGTGATCATTATTCCTTTATTGATAACTTTTATATTGAAGCTCACTAAGCATTTATTTATGACCTATCTGTTTACACATTTCGTCGTTCATTGTATGTTAATTTTGTTCTTCTTGTGCTTATTTGCGAGACTCAACAGTGCGATTACGGTCGAATAAGCAATGAATTTTTACATTAATTAAGCTCTTTGTCTCGATTAATCTGATCTTCATCATCTTATCTCAGAGAACATCTCCGCCGTGAATGTCTTCTCTGAGGTTCGCAATCGCTTGTTTAAAATGTTGTGCACGCTTTATGTATATACGTACTTGCCTGTTGCATTGAGATGTCTCTTGAGTGATATTGGACTGCTTAATCGTTAGTGTGAATTTCAGAGACTGTCAATTTATTGATTTCCATGCCACCATTATGTAGAGCTCATTAATGTCGCTGTAAAGAGATATTTGCAAGCGAGAAATCAGTTGTGATTTCAATTGGAACGATATCTCTATTTACTTCGAAGTCTCTTGAATCTTTAAAGTAAGTTCTTATTAAAGTTGGTATAAGTTGGATAATCTAATAATGCTATAAATTATACCATTTAATATAACACATTGTAATCTGCTTGTAATACTATTAAAGACAATTTAGATTACTGAATATATGTACCTAATTATTTATACAAAATTTCAAAGAGATCAAATGGATTAATAATAAGTAAAAAAAATCATCATAATATAATAAGCCGTGTCACTACGAGTTTAAATTTATTTAATTTGTAGACTAATATTATTTCATTATTTTTTCATTCTACAATTTCAGTAAAGAGTCATAATAATAATCTTAACTTAGTTTGTGTTTTCACTTGACGGACGGTCCAATTATTTAGGTCACTACTGTCGCCTATAAAACATGCAACGCCACCATGCTCAGCAAGTCTGGTGATCATAGTAATAAAAGGTCGGGATAGAGAATCGGAATGGAAATGATTGGGAAATGGGATCTGGCATCTCTTTTTCACACCGAAACACAACATCACACACGTTGTTATTTCCACGGTGGTCTTCTATATAGTTACTGCCACCCCCTTACAATATTATTTCCCTTTTACTTTTTTATTATTATTATACTTTCGCCACTACCAAAGTATAATAAAGTACCTATTATTACGTGTTTACTTGGAAATTCTAAGTATAAGTAACGTTAAAAATAAATTGAAGTAAATTATAGAAATTCTTCACGTAGAGTGGAGTAATAATGCTAGTGTTACAAGGGGTTGAGCTCTGAAACTTTGTCGACACTATCTCGGTGGGGCGTGTCTGCTTTTGTTGCTAGCAATTTAGATATGTTTCTACAAAGGAAAAGTTGGAGAAGTTTTGTAATGCAGTTTGAAAATATAATAATGATTGTCGAGACAAAAAGAACTTCAGGGAAGTAAAGATGTATACCTACTTGATAAGGTCATGACTAGTAGAAGAAAAATCATGAAATATATTTACCGAAACTCAACCTTTATATTGACTTTTATAAGCTTTTTATTTAGCTTTATATAAGCTATATATATTATTATTGTATAAAGTTGACCTCGACTTATAAAAAGGGCATTTTCATACTTACATTTTTATGTAAGTATGTAAATATAAAGACTTCGAAACTTGTTGTTAATTATCTTCCTTAATTGTTAATATAATTATTATCTTCCATTGCGTCCAATACCCCAGTAAGCTATTATTTTTTATAAGTTATTTGATTACTTCAACATACTTTAATATATAAACACTTGCCGCATCTAATGTTAGCCACATTAGATGCTAACTGTTTTAAGATGAAGAATTAATAAGAATGTGCCTCACTGTTTTTTAAAAAAATATCAATAAAAAAGCACAGGAGTTACCTGATTACACAGCTATTTAAAAAATCTAAATAAAAATAAGGAACTCTTCTATTGCCCCGCTACATAATATAGAACGCAGTGTTTAATTTATCCTCATGCTTTAGTTATTAGCGTTAAGATTCCATAAATTGATGAAGGTTGGGAGGGTTGTCCTAGGGGAGACAATAAAGCCAGTTTGCGGCACAAAACCTCCACGAAACTTGTTTAGATGCCGAGTAACAGGGGCTGATTCTTAAATAAACACAAAGGGAAATAGAGAAATGAAAATATTTGAAGCTAAACTTTAAAGTAAATCAACAATGGCATAAAACGCCTACCAACCATTTGATGCACATATTTTTAGAAGAACTCTAATAACTTACGCTTATTTTAAGTTCATTTTTATGCTAAGTTATTTTTACGCTACCTATTGATTACAGATAGAATTTTAAATGTAAAATACATTAGGTATTAGGCATATTATTTAACTGAAATATATTCTCCAATAGTGCCTTACTTCAAAATGGAAATGTTTGACCTATCATCGAGTACTTAACGGCTTAGTCAACAGCCTTAAACAATTTATAGCATTAAACGAAATTACATGTAGCTACTCCATTTGTGTCGCGAGGCATGGCACATGTCGGCTCTTCCCGATGGCCAACCTTCCTTCAGAATTAGGCAGACAAATGCAAGTTTCATTTAATTCAATTTGAGTTTAACGCGTTCAACCAAGCAAACTCTTCAGATCTACTATATTAGTATCTATTTCAATCCTGTAAAAATTCGATTTTAATATTTGAACATTTAAATTTAATAAGACGCAACGAAATAAAGACAGTACCTAATGTATACCTTGCAAAAGTAACGACAATTTCGTGCACATAAACAATGGATTAGATTTGAAATGTCAGGTCGGTTTAGCGAATGATTCTGTTATAACGAAGTAAACCTATTGTTTAATTAGCTCCCAACAAAAAACATAATTAAAACAATCGAAACCCACGAACCGTTCACGACGAGCGAAAGAAACAATGATGGAAGGCGTTGGCTATTTTTTTAATTGACCCGTAAAAGGTGCGTCGCCACATTTTGACCTGATTCCGGAGAATAACCTAAGCGCGATCAACTGCGTTACACAGTACACACATTTGCTGGTAGGTGAGGGTTAGTTTTTGCCTTTATTGTCAAGTGAGCTAGTCAAGTCAGTCTGTGTTTCCGAGCTACATAATATAACCTAAATCTTTTCAAAGTTCGAGTGAATAGGCATCTTGTGGGTGAGCTCGATCCATCATAGGCCTCATCTTCGCTACACGGCTAGAGGCTGGCCCAGAGCAAACCCATCTCTAATAAAAAAAAGGTAACTTCATTTCAATAAGTTTTTTAGGAGACACAACGTTCTAATATTTTTTTATGATGTACTTAAAATAGAAAGTTGTATATTATGAAATAACAGAAAATGATACTTGTAGCAATGCGATTTTGGGTTTTTTCAACAATATTTAGTCTATAAAAAAAGTTTTAAGTGTCGCCTAAAAAAAGTTGAAATAAGTTAACTGACTTTAAGGAATATATTATTATGCAAATTTTAGAATGTTATACCTACTTAATACCACAATTAGAATGACATGAATAATAGCTTAAGTGACATACATGTCAATCTTTTAAGTATTCGACGTACACCTACTCTTCTTATCTTTTTTTGGGTAAGCAGGCTGACTACTTTTTACTACTTCAAAATGTAATTATAACCTCAAAAAATCAAATAAATGTAGACAGTCATTGATACGATAACCACCATATTCAAAGATTTCTCACTGCTTCCTCAATTCAACTTGTATCCCGTTAATACGTTTACAATCTTTACGCTCATTAACCGTCAATCCTGCGCGATTAAGTCGTAACTCGTTTTTATTAAAGGCTGTTTTGGAATGATTGTGTGCATCAATATAATTAAAGTGTATCCAGTCTCACACTATTCGAAAGATAAAGATCTTTACGAAAGAAAGAGAGTTATGTGTGTGTTTTATAATTGCCTCTAATGCCATTTGTAACTCTGTATAGATCTGTGACGCGATAGTGCGGCGTAAGTCAGGATTTTGTTGATGTTAAAGAATGATTGATGTCGGTCAGTTTGCATCGTAAACAAAATTCGTTAAAAGCTAAATTTGAAGGCTGATGTCATGCGACATTATATTTTATGTGGCAGTTGAAAACTGGTTTTCACAAAAGCTACATGGCTCAAGAGAAAAATGGCGAAAGTCATAAAACCCGACTGACTGAGCGTGTTCGCGAAAAATTTAAGCATACTTCACTTTAAGCGCTATTAGAGTAATATTTCCTTAGCAAGTACTATAGTTATAGACTACCACACATTTGATTTATTTGTTTCATTTTATTATCTCTCCGCCATATATCTTTTGACTAATTCAATGCTAAATTAGGTATCCAACAATATGAACAAAGTCCTTCTAAATTTCATAACCAATTAATATTAATAATGACATGCCACACTGCGTTCCGTAGTCTCACTCTGGGCAGCCCTTCTTGTGGTAGTAACCATTCTTTTGCAGAAGACCACAGTTAATATCATCATACTTTTGTATGATTATAATATATTTATACTTTACTAATATTATAAAGAGAGAAGATTTGTTTTTTTTGTATGTTTGTAAGTACCTAAACTCAAAAACTACTGTACCGATTTTAAAAATTCTTTCACCAATAGAAAGCTACATTATCAGCGAGTAACATAGCCTATAAAGTTACACAGGCGTAGTCGCGTGCAACAGCTAGTCTATACTGTTAATATAAAGCTGAAGAGTTTGGTTGAACGCGCTAATCTCAGGAACTACTGGTTCGAATTGAAAAATCATTTTTGTGTTATATATTCCCTTTATCGAGGAAGGCTTTAGGCTACGTAATATTTTGAACGCGGATGAAGTCGCGGGCACCAGCTAGTCTTATATAAAAGGAATTGGGTCTAATTGAAAATTTTGTTACATAAAATGTGAAATTCATTAGGCAATATGAATTAGGCAATACGTTGACGCCTGCAATGGAATCGGAAGTAGTTTCTGTTCAACTAAACCAATCATTGTTATTGTCTCAGATAACTTTTGTTAACACTTTATCAACGCGAATTGTCGATACGTGTAAACGACAATTAATTTGTCACACATAGAACAGACTATTATGTAGGAGTATATAAACATTTTGACTAACAAACTTATTACGATTTGGCAGCTAAAATATTCGAATACTCGAAGACGTAATGTTTTTAGATAAGTGTGGCTTTTAAGACAAACCTTCACAGAAAAAAAAAACAAACAAAAACTAAGTACAACGATAGGATCACGAGCATAAATCTAAATGCATCTAATAAATGACGTCGGATATTTAATACGACCGAATGCCGCTATATATTTGAAACCTAATCGAATAATTGATTATAAGAGAGAAACAATAAAGTGATTAGTTCAATAAAAAGTAAGACAATGAGTTATTATTCAACCGATAGGTTCCTATTGTTGGCTCTTGGATAGAACAATCTTATCCGCCAGCAGAGGGCACCGACCCATCGTCTGTATCATTTGTTTATATGATCATCTGACGATATTAATCTTCCGACGATGACCAGTCAGATTCTACAAATAGATATAATAGGAGTCACTTCCCAAATCATCTTTTTAATTTGTCATTTCTACTTTGATTGATAATGAGCGCTGATGACATTTATCATTTTTGACCAGCCAGTAGTTTATAGGGTGCATAGTAGCCATAGTCTGTGCTAGACAGTCTGTCATTAACTTTCTAATGGGATCTTTTGGAAACAGCCTGGATATAGCGTGGACTCGCGAGCCTTTATTAGGTGGTCGATCCATCTTTTGGGTGAATTTCTACGCTTGCCGGTACGTGATCTCCATTTAAGAACTTTTCAGCTACAACTGTCCATTCTGACCATTTCCACTTCAAATTACTAATCTGGTCCTGGTTTTGGTTATTCTAGTCTATTTGTTTGTCTAAAGATCTCCTCATTTCTGATTCGATCTCCCAGAGTATTCGAATTTTAAGAAGAAATAATCTTTGATATTATCACATACTCGCAGGAACGTACATGTAGGTAGTGTGATTACGGCTTATATATTGTGGATGAAATGTTTTTGCAAATTTTTTTTTGGTTTTTGATCTGTTGACACTGTGTTAATATGTAACAACTACATAATATTCAATTTTCAATTGTATATTACTAATAAGAAAATTGGAAATGGAAATGTATTGACCCATAAATTACTTTACAGTACGAGTGCGTAGGTAAATAGTCTGTTAGTGGCACGACAAAAATGGAAAATGTTATATAAATCGAATATTCACGAAAATAGCTATTTTGATAGATCATAATCATATTTTTTTATATACTTATTTGATGTCTATTTTTGCTATCAACAAATATTTCACATTGGTATTTTGGAGAATATTATCATGTTCAGATACCTTATAATAAATATCCTTGTAAGTACAGGTTGTTATAAAAATAACGCTCGGGCACACAGCAGAAACGAAGTAAACGGAAAATATATATCAGCCTTTAGTCCCACACTTAATAAGTTGTTTAACGTTAAGAGGATTACCGTACCAAACGTTGGAGGGCAATAAATTGTGGAATCTTTATAATTTTTAGACGCCCGCCGATTTCTTATCGTCATAAATTGAATATCGTTAAATATTCAACCGCTCACTGTGTGCTTAAGTAGGCATTATAACCGATAGAGTCGTTAAAGATATCTTTGCGGATTTCAAAAACTTTTCGACTCATATTATAAACAAGCAGTAGTCGAAGGTTTCACCTATCGTGAACTTGGACTCATCAAGAGTCAATAATCAAATAGTCAGAATATCAATACGACTGTATAATATTTATCGAATTTTCGAACAATGGGGATATGTTTAAAAATCCACTAATCCCTACCAGTGGGGATACTTATTAAGGATAGAACGGGCAAGAATAGACAAGGAACTTGTATATCCTTAATAACTCAGGTAGCGACAGCCACTTACCATCCAGTCAACCTTTAGTTAGTCTGATGTTTTTACGTGTCGATAATATGAGAAACAAATACGGATGATTTATATCAGAGGTTCTCAGACTTTTTTCTCATAGACCACTTTCAAAATTTAGCTGGTTCCGGTGGAATATGGCAGCTACATTTTTACCATATTCCCAAAACTCGACAAAAATGTAAAGATTAGATCTAACTATGGAAATTTGCGTTGCGGCTGAGTTCCTGGAGGTCCACCTGGACCACTTTGGGAACCAACGATTTAGATTTTAAATTTTATGGACGTATTAAGAAGACTGTTAGCTGCCTGTAGCTATTTAATATAAAAAATAAAATAAAAATAAATATTACCAGTGTGTTGATGATGTTAATAATAATCATTGAGTTAATGTTTTAGATAATGTTGTCATCGAAAACTATGCTGAATCATATATGTAATATCCGTAATTCTTGCTTACCTTCTTCGCTTATCGCTCTTTCTGTTATGGAAAATCATATCAATATCCGTTAGAGAAACAGACATATACGGACAACGACTTCGTTTAATAATATTATATAGAATAAATATAGATGTTGTGTGTATATAGTTAGTTTGAGAATAGCTTGAGAATTTTAGCAGAAATTGTTTGAAACTTGTAAGTTTTTATATCTGCGCGATTTCCTTTTGCACATTTTCTAAGTTCACTTATATACCTATAATTATAATGCTTATACTTATGTAGGTAAAGTTATATTAAACATTAACTAATTTTAATCCACCTTGATAATATTGTAGATATAAATCATTTATTTGAAGATAGCATACTGACAAAACTCATTATAATGTGATCTTATTTGTACTAGTGTCGTAAAAGCTTACTTGACTAATCCCTAATGTATGAGAAGTAAGACGCTTAGCAACCATTTTATTGTTCTACAAAGTGGAATTGAAAGTGACATTTTAAGGTTTTACATAAAACTCGAACTTTACTTGTGCAGCTCGGCATAAACATTACCTTTATCATCTATTTAAATATTTATATTATAATTTATATTTCTTTTGGGTATTTTCTTTTATTTATAAACTTACGTACAAATTTTCGCTTTATGTATGGCATTCGAAACAATTTTTGACAATATTTTTGTTTTACTGGCAATATTAAAAGCAATATACTGTACTTTATTTTACTTTTACTTTTACTTTAATATTTTTTTAAATGTATACGACTTTACATAATCATACGAATTTATGAAAAAGTAGGTATAATACAAATAGTGTGAATAGCGCCGAGTGACAAGATTTCTGGGCACAAGTTGACCAATAACTCAGGTTACCAGTGATCTTTAGACGTATACTTTAGACATTTTAATTATACATACTTTAGACATACTTTAGACATTCTGCTATTCAGGGTTGAGACAAATAATTAGATAAAAATAAATAAAAGGTTAAAAATATCGGTCCAGCCGTTTTCAAGTTATAAACGGTGTAATTAGACGACTTTCTTTTCTACAACTTAATTTTCATTAAGTCAAGTTACATTATTATTTCTTAATTAAATATTAATGCAGATGTTTTATTCAATAATAGTAAATCATGTGTTATTACAAAGTATTACTGTACAATCGAAACAAGAACCTTTTAAACTACCTAATTATGTATTTAATATTTACTAATGTAATTAAAGGCTTTCATATTTTTTGTATATATTCTTTTTATAAATGTAACATTTATTCTTCTGGAAAAACATTCCAAGTTATTAAATGGCTTGATGAAGTGTTTTCACCTATAAAAATTCTTGTTGGAATAAAAATTAATTCTATTTTTTCGTTATAATTTCATGTCCGAATACTAGTATTGTAAGGCTCTTGGATTATAGTAATTGCCTGCGGTACCGCTTTCTCAATATATTGATAAGTTCATAATTAAATTTTTGTTCACCTGCGACTCACAGATCAATTTGAGACATAATATGTTTTAATATTTCATAACAATTAAATTTTTAACTCTTCTCACGGGACCGTGATGAAATAATTTATGCGTTAATCTAGGACTTGTTCAGCCTTTATGCCAAGTTGCATACCTATTAATAAAATGCCTAATGTAAACAAAACTTTCAATTTCAGGAAATACTTATAAAATATTTTGAAAAAGATTTTTAAATAACTTTTCACTTATTAGTTACTAGCTATGCTCGTCACTTCGTACGACATTTTCCCAATAAAATCTATAATTTCTTCATTATCAAATGGTACTGCAAGTTTCAAGTGTTAAAACGAAAAATAACTGATGGCCTGATCCAAAACTGAATAAACTTCTTTAAGGTGGACAGAGACGCGGGGCACAGCTAATTTACATTTTTTTTATATACACGAGTAGATATATAAAAAAGCAAACAATATGTCTATATTGTTTGCTGCAAATTATGTTCTCAGTGATTATATTCTGAACTTGTTTCGGCTTGATTTATCTAGAACAACTGCTCAAATTCAAAGCTATATCATTGGTTCGCGTGTCGTTCGCCGGTTAGTGCAGCAGCAATAAACTCCGTGCCTTTACTAATAGTTGTAAAGTGTATGAGTATTACGATATAATAAGACTACCAGACAGAACAGGAACTCTTTTATGATAAGCGATGATATGATGATAAGGCTGCCAGCCTGCCTGAGACCGCTTTATTTACAATCGATAGCATAGGGATCCCGTCAAGAAGGGTGCATCTGTAATTCTGACCTTCACAGAATAGGAAATTGATTATCGATTCTGTAAATGTCGTCAGATAGGCGGTCCATTTTATTACTGGAGGTCGCAGTTTGTTTTCTGCCAATATTAAATATTTATTTTAAAATTCTTAACTGCCAAGTTTAAACTAATATTTTTCGTAATTATCTCACATCACAGATTGTGTACTGCACTATCTTCTTGTTGTGTGTCAATAGCTTCCCGCGGTGCCCAGCTTCGCGCCACGGCATACGATCCTGGCTTTATAGCTTAATCTCCTACACGCCATATCAATAAATAAACCTTTTATTTAGCGGCAGTACAAAGTGACTGAGAAGACATTATAGTCAAGCTTTTGTTTTTTTTTAAGAAATGTTACCTACGATATTCGTGAGAGCTGAGCCTTCAGTAAATAAGAATCGCTAGTAAACTTAATACAATTCGATTTATAACAATTTAAAGATAAATAGCAAGGAATAAATACGACGAGAGTGGCATGCATTTGGGATTAGGTATAATAATAATAATTATTTTGTTGTCTTTGTTATTTTATTGTAAAAGTACTCTCATTTTACGATTGTGACTGTTTTCTTCTGCTAGGCTTGAGTAACTTAACTTCACTTTAATTCACTACGATAATAAAGAAAATACGTTTTTAAAAATTTTACTAAGAGTTTGTTACACGTAACGGCATAAAGTAAGATCATTCCCACTAATGTTGGTACAAATGAAAAGTTATAGCGCCATATAAAGCCGTTCTCGCTGAAACTAAAGCAAGAATGTAGTGAAAGCGACAAAATATTTGTTAATTTACAGGACATTAACTGGAGTAACATTGCTCGAGTGCTAATAAAACGGTCATAAAATGTCCTTTGTTCAATCTCCACTTTAAAGAGAGACGTTCAAACACGTCTGTATTCGTATTAAAACTAAAATTAATCCTACTCGTTTCTTAAAACGCATCAAATACGAGTGATGACCCAAAAAGTCCACTATGACAGCGTAGTCGACAACTTACGAGAACCATGTTAACTTTACATTCAGATTTATTTTTCAACGGTCTTAATTCTACGTATTAGAGTCTAATTTCAAATGAAAGTTTTATTTTTGAACTTAACAACGAATATTGTATTGTTAAAGATGTCACTCATTCAAAGTTTAACGATCGACCTAATAGCGTTTTTAAAGCAGTTCCCGAAATCCTTCGGACGTGACTTTAGCGTCAACAAATTTTAAAATAGGTTTTTTGGGCTTATTTATTAATACGTGTGATGCGCTCCTTTTGAACTTTTATTATTTAAATGAATTTACTTATTTGTTTAACTGTATAATATAATTTAAAAAAAAATTATACCGATTAGACGGTTACTTAAGTAAAAACTTTAAAATATCATCAAATAGCGACCTGCCCCTGGCTTCGCACGCTTTCAATTTTTTTCTGCAAGTTATATACACGAACATTCCCAGTATATTGCTCTTTCCGTTAGTAAAAAGAGTATCAAAATCCGTTTCGTGGTTTCGAAGAAGTTAACAGAAAAATAGACACAGACGGGATATTTTACAATATGTATAGGATAAAGATATAAATTAATAGAAAATTAATTATATGCTTCAATCTGTTATTCATAATACAACAAAATATTCACAGTGCTACCCAAATGTGGTATTCGTGGAATTAAATAAAAACCACTTCTAGATTCGGGCTCACTCTTGGAAATATGTACGTTGTTTGCAACCGCAAATGGAACTCAGAAATAAAACCGTGGAATTACGAATACGTTATGTCAGACATTGTTATACTAAAGCAAAAGAATTCAGTATTCTATTTCCCTTTGCATTATAAAAATACATTTTCAGGTCAGCGGACAATGTTTGCATTCTTTCGCCAGAAACGCGCATTTCTGCATAATATTGTTATAGCGTTTGCTGTTCTAAAACAATCTTGTCTTAGTAACTACACACCATTAGATAATCATAATGTTTTTAAGATAATCATGATAATCAGTGGAGATATTCTTTTAATAGAAAACATTATAGTACCCAAAGCTATGCATCTCTTCTCTGCGTGTTTTTAGTCTTTACAGCTAAGTAGGTTTTTTGTGTGTTGGAACATTTGAAGGGCTTATTTCTAACACCTAGAGCTTCAAAGAACTAAAAGCTAGCTTCGATTTTATCGTGCACTCGTCAAGGGTGAAATGGTGATGAAATCTCACAGTAACGTCGCTATGGATACAAGGAATAATATCAAGGATAATAGAAATGTGGAGATATAATTGGCTCTGTTATTCTATACTTATAATAACTATAATAATAAGACTAATAACAAACATGCGGTGGTTCATGGTGAAAATCTGCAAGGATATAGTTACTGCCGACAAATGCAATGTCCCTTACATTGCTAATAATATGATGTCAGTACTAATATTTACAATATACTAATACTAATACTACTAAAATTTAACATTTACCTAACATAATCTCTAGCTTAACCTAACGAACAAATCTCTTAACAACATTGTCAAGAACAACACTTTTGCATACAAATACAATAATGTAGAATAATAACTATTTACAAGCACATAGCTTAAGTTATTTCAGTAGAATCTTGAAAAGATGTTACCATTTTGTTTTTAAAATCAGTCTCCGAGGAAAAATAAAAAGTTAGCTGCTATCGCGCTTATCCTCCGCTTGAGAATTACAAAAATGTTCGTGGATTTTTTTTAAAGAAAACTTTTAAATAAGAAAAACGTTTTCACTCAATGTTGTTTTAGGATGTTCTATTCGTTGGTCTGGAAACTTCATGAATTACAAAGAATTTCTAGCATTACTTTTAAGAATTCCTTTCAATTGAATCTACAAACCTGCCAAATGTTTTTAAAAAATGTCATCTTTGTATAGTAAAGAATGCAATATAAATTTTTATAGCCATTCTTTGATGTAAAGTAATGAAAAATATATATATCAATTATTTCAATTGCATTTTAAAGAATTTAGTTATCATTTCACGCAATTGATTTACCTAAAAGTTTAATATCGATTTACAGTTTTAAAATTTGTACGTTATTTTTTTAATTTTTTTTTAAGGATCGTAAAACCATATCCCAAGTGCTTTGAAACGAACAAATATTTTATTTTACTTCGCTTGCTTTTTACTATCAATAAAAAAGTAAAGTGGGCAACTCTTTCTTCTCACAACGATAGAGCTAGTGATGCTTTCAATTCCATTAAAAGTTTAACGCCCAACTTTAGATAGACTGTCTGGTTACAATATAAAACAGTCTATTGCTTACAATTCATTTCCTCGACTAAGTCCGGAATCCTATCTAGGTTAAGCTACAGTAATCAATTCCTTTGCTTGTAGGTATTATTATCGGCAGAAGATTTATTTTAAATTTAAACCTATGATGTAATATCGAAATAATTTTTTACATGAATTTCATTATTTTTCTTTGCTAACATGAAAAAAGGTAGGTTTAACGTTGAAGGAAATTGTTTACTTATTTTGATATACCTATTCGAAGTTCAAGCACTTGATCCTGCCAATATGCTACAATAGATAAGGCTATTAAAAATAATTGGATTGACCCATTCCCTAATATAATTAATTTTTCGATTGTTGTGTTTAATTTCAGCAGGAGAGAAGGGAAAAGTTAAATGTGAAAAATAAATACGTCTAAGTAAATACCAAAAGTTGTTAAAGAAAAGCAGTAAATTCAATATTTTTTCATTCAGTGAATTTTCTCTTTTTAATGTAAAGAGTGGCAGCTTTTTTATACCTTTTTTTTATTTAGATAAAAACATATATGCCGTAAACAAATGAAATATTTTTTCATTAAGTAGGGATTTTCTGTTTTTTTTTTTTTATAGAATTTAAAAATAATTAAATAATAAAATTAAAATAATAAAATAAATAATAAATAATTAAATTTAGAAGTGGTATTCACCTTTAATTGGTTGCCACACATGTTTGTTATAGTTTTTTCATTAAGTTGTAAGTTATGTGTATAATATGTGTGAGCAAATGTTGTGGATTTTTTGTAAAAAAAAAAAATAAGACCGGCGGATTTTTTTACGTAAATATTTCAAGTAAAAATCAGAAAAGACATGAATACGTTATCAGCTTCAAAAGGATAAAAGACTTTGTGGAAATAGTAAAACTGGCTCTGGAAACACTTACCTACATATCAACCAAAACACTACAGCACACACACATTATTTCATAGTGTATTACCACTATAATATAATGATCTATAGCTCTGCTCTTGCTAAAGCTTAACATTTATTTCTACTTCCTTAAGAGAGGATTGATAGTCGATTCTAGCAAATGAAGATGAAAGTAAAAATAGCTGATACAATTCTGATGCAACTAACTAAGTCTGTTTTGGTAGCATTAAAGTAAAGTTAATCTAAAATATTTCATCTGTCGCTCGTCAACAACTAGTGAAATAACAAACTTAGTGTATAAAACTATCATCGTCGAGTCTACGGAAGCGGTTCGCCTAGGAACTTCATTTAAGAAGGTAATCCGTTCAATTCAAGAGTTGGATGTGAACTTTACTGGCGAGCAAATGAACTAAATTGGATTTGATTTCCGACTTCGACTACCGTTTGTGATTCTGCAGTCACGAATCTTTCTATCGGCGCTTTCTAGACAACATTCATATAAGTTAGGAAGGGTTTTCAAGAATGCGATTAAATATTATAAAACTATTAATCGTCTGGATTTAAATCCAGAAAAACTAGACAGGCAAAACTCGAAAGTATTATTTTATATTCTTGTTATTTGTTTGGTTTTATTGAAATTTATCCAAATAACAAAAAATAGGAAAAGAAATCCCTACATATTTTTGAAAATTAAATTTTAAAAATTCTTGAGGAATACGATCGAATTTTTATAGTGACGCGGCTTATTATATTAGGAAGTAAAATACGGATATGGAAAGTTTTAGACATGGAAGTTGAATTTAGACAATGATGATGATAGTTAAAAATCACAAACTGGGCAGTTACTGCCCCATTTTCTTAACCACCCATTTATTGACAATAGCAGTGAAATTTCATGCGCTGTGTGTTTCAGTGAGTTTATATGGGAAGCCAGAGCGCATCCTCCTGTCTTTTCCTCATTCCACGTCTTTTAATCTATCAATGTTGGTAGTAACAAGTGATCAATATCAACCTACTATCAAGTGGTTCTTTAACCTGCCTGTTAAGTTAAAAATGTACAGAACCGACTTTGGCGTCGTCGCAATGAAAACCAAGCCTAACCTTCGATTTGTCGGCTCCTAGTTTTGTACCGGTGTAGGATTACCGGCCGTACATTAAACACTGAATGAGTGCATTGATGCGTTTGAGACGATAGTACGGATCGTGAGCTGAGGATCTCCGGCCAGACGTTTGCCGGCCATGTTTGTCGTGCAAACGAAACGGTCCTTTAATTAACTAGAGATTAATGAATCAAATCGTATTATCGACACATTACTGTGTTAATGCATTCAATTTAATGAAACCCTGATTAGTCTTTGTTTACATTTTACGGCGTTTTGTCGGGTTGAATGTTTTCCTGTTTACATTGAAGCTAATAAAAAAAATCATGTGTTTTAAACTAACGACTCGCTCGCGACTTAGCTGTCTTGAAATTAACTAGAGGGATATTTTTAACCTATATGAAATAATTAAGTTAAAATCAGTTTCTTATATAAGAAGTCATATAAGAAGAAATTTGTATAAGAATTCATGTTATAAATAGTATATAATATTGTAAGTGACGGTTGTTCTCAGAAAACCTGAATTCATTTTGCTCAAGAATTAAAGCCTTGGTCTTTAATTTAGTGATCACAGGTTCTTAACCTGAATATATTGCTGGCTCTAGTAATTAACGGTCAAGCAAGGGGACCCCAAGAAGAGACACATTGTCTTTGTGTTCATACAGCATATGGTTGTATTTTTTTAATAACTGAATACGAACTGACAAATTACAGTTTTTTGATTGACTTGTTTTGAGAGATGAAATATTTTTGCACAATTTTAGTTTAAAGGAATAAGTAAGAAAAAAAAAACAAGGAAAAAACATTATAATTATTAAGAAAAACAAAAGAAAACAAATTTCCAGCGAAGAGACAAATTTCATACACAGTATTATGAAAGTAGTGAATTTGAATGGTATTTTTATATGCAATTATCTCATAAATATCTCACAGAATAACTCTTTCTGAATATATTTGAATACCCCCCACAGAATATTTCTGTTGTTTTAATAGTTATTCTGCTGGTCGGGACGGAGAAAATCAAAGATTATAAAATTCGGTGCAGCCATTCTAAGGTTATAAATTGTGTAATTAACATGACTTTTTTTAAGGTAAAAAGTTGTGGGTATGTAATGAATGTAAATTTTAGACATATATTATAATTAATTTTACCTGCACATTGGAAAAAAAAATAGTTGATATAGAATCATGCAGTATTTGTCTGTGTGTCCGTCACGTGCGTTTATTCTGAGGGCGACTTCTGACAATAGCTTTCCGGGCAACTGCGTATTTCGCATTATGTCGTCTGGAAACCCTGACAAATTGTCGGCTCTTTATACTCTATGTGTAGGTATGCGTTACTATTACTAAACAAGTAAGCATACACATGATAGACACGCCATCGCCAATAGTCAAACATTATTTTTTTTACTGCTTACATAACTATAGTGGATTTAATTCATAGTATTTTTTTAACGGAGATACAGTTGTTCTGGCAATCCTGAAATTCGGCGAAAAGTCAAGTGTGTTGAAATAGCCAAGAGAATTAGCAAGTTGAAGTGTAAAAATGCATCCGTGCGAAAAGTGTAATTGATTTGAAAGTAAAGAACTACAAACTAAACCGTGAACTTTTTCATTACAGGCCATTACAGGTATAAACACCAGTGTTACTATTGGAAATTAAAAATAGTTCGGTAAATTTAATTAAAAGAAAACTAATGAATATTCCATTAACACTACGATATAAAGCTCTCATAAATAAAAATCTTAATGACAGATGTAGTTCAAAGAGAGCTTTAAGCTTTAATAAGATTAAAGGCATAAACAAAATCTTTCACTGTAAGATTAATCTGATAATGTCGTCTCAACTTCACCCTTAGAACATCCATAAAATATTCTAAGAAAGGTCACAAAGGTTATTACTCTGTATTTCTGTCTGAGATTCGATTTTCATCCTTTTCAGATGTTTTTCACGAATATACTTAAGGCTTTAAATAAGTTTCCTTTGATTGTAATTATTTGCTTGCGGTGTTTTTGCTAGGGAATTTCTAATTAATCGCAAATTGATCAGTAGACTGTGAAAGCATGTCAAAACAGGGTTCAAATTGTTGGTAAAGTGTATCGGTAACGCAAATGGAATCAGACAACCGTATGATCCGTGTGAAACGTCTTTTTGTTAAGCTTGAGTTTCATTTGTACGATTAATATCAGTTAATATACACATTTAAAAATATTCAATAGTTAAGCACTGGAAGTAAATCGGTCTTGTATTTTGACCAATTCTGTGTATTTGTATAAATCCCATATTTGTGAAGGTATTGTAAAGGGCGCCTGTTTATGAAGTTAATCCAGAGTAAAAAGTTGCAACTCATATAAATTGTTTTATATAATAATTATGCTATAATTTTGCTATTCGTCAGTAGTTATAATAAGTCCAGGTACTCGTTCACATAAAGGTCCAATTTAAAATTTAGATAACATAGTTTCATATAATTAACTGTATTTTATTAATATTAAGAAGTATGTAATATAATTTATATGTAATAACAAATGAGCTATAATTTATAATGCTGAGGGAAAATTAGGAAAATATATATGTTCAAGTATTTTCATGTACCTATCATTAGTTAATAGTTAGTTAAAACCCAGCTTAAGCGCGTATTTTAAATGGACAGTTGTATTCAATTTCATCTATTCGGTAGTTTTTGTGGGGCGCGTTAGGTAAATTAATGAACGCGTCGAGACGTCGCACTGCGATGATTTGTATCAATTTATCGTGTGTCAACTCCTTTTAATTTGTTTTATTCATACCAAAATTCAATTTGAATTTCTTGACGTGTCGATATGTCGGTTTTTTTATGCGTAACAAAAGTTATACATCACCATATAGGCATAACAGCTGCCTTCGAGCCTTTTAATGGAATCAGTATTCATAAGATACCCAAAGACTTTTAAAAGTATTAATGGACCCCTGCTTAGGTTTAAAAAAAATTAACCAAAAGACATACATTAAGATTATACATACATTACAATAATGCCTTTATATTTCTTAGCGTGAAAAGGTTTCTAGAAGAATACGACTTAATCATTTGAAATCAAATTATCAGAATTAAGATCCTCGAATTTTGAATCTTGTTGAATTTATAGACAGCTCAGATTGACGCAAATCGTTTCTATTCTAAAAACTTCTAAAAACTGACCGCGTCAGCTAAAAGAGTCATCTGAAAATCGGCTTACAGATGTTATTTAAACTTTTTAAATTCATAGACAGAAATTGTCACAGTAATGGCAACTAATGGTATATATTATCGTACTGTTTAACTATGATCGCTTACACATGTGACGCTAATAATATAAAAAATAATAATAAGTAATAAAAGTTGTATTGTAATAAAGTTGTAAACAATCCAAAATACTCGTATATGAATTAAACAAATCAATGATTGTTTAAACTGTGTTAAAATTTGGTCTTTTATAAACATTACGGCCGCAAAGAACATGTAAAAGAAAAAACGTTATTAAAGAATTATTATAAAAACTCACTGTAGGTACTGTATAGTGAACACCGATTTCATATTACAATAAAAATAAATGAATTTAAATTGGGTTAGATAGGATGTAAGATTTAAATAGAGTTTCATATTTACACGATTTTTAATATTCTTTATATAAAAAAAAAAGTGAGTTTTAATACTGTATATCAATGATATTGTGTATCACTTGCGCAACGATAAATGAAAACGTTCACTAAATCCGTCATCTCGTACTCGTCATAATCCGATTAGGAGCTAAATCGAGAAACGCCTAACGGAATAGCACTGGCATGTATCGATTTGTATAAAAAATGTCGTCATGGCCTCAATTTGGTCAAAGAGGTCCGATGGCCTCTCTAATAATAAAGCCGAGTAATATAATCTTGTCTTATTATAGACATTTCAAATAATACGAGCCTCTTGTCAGTTAATAAATATAAGGTCTCCTATTGTCGCTCTATCCCTTTAATGTTGAATGGAGTTATGAGACAGAATCGAAGTAACGAACGGTAGAAATTGATTCTCTGGTATACTCAACGTAGGCAATCTAGCGGCTGTAGTCAACTTAGAGAAGCTACTGTGAACGGGATGCCAGAGCCCATTATCATCCCTTCCTTATTCCTTATCCTTTAATCCTTTAATCCTTTAATCAACGCCATAGGTGCTGCAGTAGGTCGGCAGCCCACTGCAGTAGCTATGACGTTGTGTTATAGGCGACATTAGCCACCTACCATGAAGTGGACCGTCAGCCTGCCTGTCGACCTTAACATTTAAAAAAAAGTTACTTACCATTTTTCTTTTCACTTCGTACTTTACCCTAATTTCACTTTTCCTCATTTTTGCGTGAACGGGGTAGGTACCACGGAATCCTCCTTAGAGGATTGATCGATATGAAACATTAGATAGGTATCAATCTTAAAAAAAAATTTTTATCCTATTAATATAATAAATGCGAAAGTTTGTATGTTTGTTTGGATATTTGTTACGTATTCATAAAAAAACATTTGTAGTTGATTTTAAGAGTTTCCATTTCGTATTCATTAACGTTAAAAGTCCACCGTGTGGTCGGCCTCGACACTGTTTGTATCTAATCCGGTCTTGCGGTCACCCTAGTCCACAAATCCTCTCTCGGAACGCAAAACTTGAAATTACCTGAAAGTTCTAACCACAATGAGGTACTTTTCTATTTTCTACATTTTTATATTCCCTAATGGACAGGGAGGGAGTATTTGTCCCCTTTATTAAAATCAATGCAGATTCGAAAAGACTTTAGTGTCTTGTGATTTGTCTGCAATAATTTTAATGTTGGATTATTACTTAAATAATTATATATAATGTAAATATATATATTTACTTAAATAATTTCGATATTTAAGTAAATGTTAACACGAAGTCGTATTATTTTTTAGTTGTTCATTAAATGAATCGGATGAATTATGCGGGCAATTCGTCCACACAGTTAATTCTCTATTAATTTAAATATTTTTTACCCATTACAAATTTTTGTTTTTAATATGTAAATAATTAGATTTAGTGCAACTACTTTATTTTATTTTATTGATTATATTCGCTAGCGTAGCTACTAGCTAACTAAAAACTTGTAAATTAAGAATAATTTTTTAAAAATTCTTATTTACAGTTAATATTTTCAAGTTTCCTATTACGGAAAAACTTACATTATATGTGCAATGGTGCCTTTTTTATACAATTAATTACCGAAAAACATAAAAGAAACAAAAAATTAAAAACTAAAATAATAAAAATAATAAGCAATTAATGCACGTTACATTTGAACGCAGACTAAGCAATTTTTAAATACAATATTACAATGCATATATGTATATACAACTATATTCCTTAATAATAACTTTTATGTCATTTTATGCTTAATTTATAATACCATGTTTGCCTATTGACTCTTATAAAATTTTAAGCAATTTAAAATATTTCTCAGAATTAACATTATACTATCATATTTCTCATAAGGTATCGAATTTCTAGTTACGTTACGAAAGGTGTTTAATTTGATAAGGTGTATCAATGTTGCGGTTAGAATTAGCCATTGTATGTAAAAAAAAATGTAACGTCAAATTCTTCAGTTTTTTGTTGCTACATGGATATAAAAGATTTTGTTGGTTTGTAATCTATTAATATTAAATTCTATTTAAAGGATTTTTTCTCTTCAAAAAACGCAGTGATATGTGGATTTAATATAATATGTTCACTATAAAGCCCAGACTAGGTACCAAATATCTACTGCCCTCATTTCTGGGTTGGCACGCCACCTCCCTTGGTGTGCTTGTAATCTTAGGCGACGGTGACCACCTAACATAAAATGGACCGTCAGCCTGCCTGCCACCATTTATAATATAGAAAAATGTATGTAATATGTATTTTTCAAAGGTTTCAAGCCATGCCTCGAGGTACGTAAAGAGTACTTTGGTAAATATCGTTTAAATGAATGAATACATTATAAAAGTATTTTAAACTGTGGGTTAGATTGAAAATGCGTATATAATTACTGTATAAAAATAATATTAATAGAGTTACATAGTATGAAATTCAATGTTCGGGTGCAGTTTGTCAACGTTAATCTTCAAAGAGTCTTCATCTAAATTTATCGTAAGCTACGAATGAAATAATCCGCTGGCATTCGAATCGAGACATAACATAAAGCAGGTCGGTCATATTATGTGTGAATCACCTGCGCACTGCAGTTCTCTATTTCAAGTAGGAGCCAGCCGCACAGAAGTCACTGCAAATGAATTTTAAGTATGTTTTATTATTATTTCAATAATCCAATTTTAGAAGAAATTGTCTTTGCCTCAGATTCGTTTCATAACGTATTAACCTGTCAGTTAAGAATTAGGAAAGGGAAGGGGCTCTTGCATCCCTTACTCACACACTGAAATACAACAGCTCATATGATGTCTCTTCATGTGTGCTAAACGGGCTGCCTAATTGACTGAGAAACACCACTACTTTCAGCCACTACTTTGCAGATCCAGACCAGAGTCAACAATGAAAAGTTAATTTCCAAAGTTGGACCTACTGGAAATTGAAACTGAGAACCTCGAACAGAATGTTATGGCAAGCACCTTAACCATTCGAACAATGGGCTCGTCGAGTTAAACTAACTCTGCCCAAATAAATGAATTTTAACAAATAAAAACGCTTGAAACTTGAAAAAAAAAACAAAAAAAAACAAATGTATACCAAGACCATTCTCAAATAATATTATGTCGCTTCCAGATTCATGTTGGTAATTTACAAATTATCTCATAACGGACGCTTTCACGCAATTCACGGTTCCGGAGAGCAAACGAGTTATATCATTGCATGCCGACACGCATTCTTTAAATCAGTAAATGTGGCAACCAAAAATATTACAGGTTATTTGCAAAATGCAATTGTGTTCTTGTGAATTCCCTCGCGTTTCAAATGGCCATGGGCTATTGTTAGTAATTCATCTTAAAAATGATCTTATTGCTTTTTGGCAAAAGAATATGGTAATTTACTAGTTTTTACTTGAAGTTTTTGTAAAGTTATAAGATTAAGCTAGATTATCCAAGGTTCAACGTATTAAATCGATTCATAGAAAAATGATTGACAACGTACAACACATATACAAACAGAGAGATTTAATTTCCTTCTATCTAAAAATCTTTTAATATACCCATATATTTTTACAAGATTGTTTCCATAATAAAATAGATTTAAGACTTCAACAGAACCCAAACAAAATACTTACTTGCACACATCCATACTGTACTAATAATAAAATATAATAATGTTAATAAATTCTTTATTAGCAATTACATGTTAAATGCAATAGTAAGAATTTCTGCATCCGTGTTAGTGGGACACGTTCTTAACAATTCTAAATACTAATAATATATACAAAGATTACAGACTAAGTGTAAAAATTAATATTAAGGTGTGTAAGTCAAGACATACACATAAATTTATGTTTTCAATTAGAAGATATATACAAAATTAAATTAAGAAATTAGTGAGGTTTTATATAATAACATTTTGAATTTTTATTTTCTTTTTTTATGGAAAGTTTGGCAGTCAGATGTAAGACGGTCCACTCGATAGTATAGGTGGCTATACAAGAAGCGCTGGGTTAGGTATTGCAAGTGCGTTACCTACCTTACTAGGTTATGGATCTGGCATGAGTGAGACACTGCGGAGTTATGCCGGATTCGTACCGGCTAAAACCCAACGACTTTCTAGTTGATGGGGGGTCAAGGGGGGGGGGGACGTTATGACACGACATCGGTGCCCCTCCAGAAACGCAATGTACCCTGCCACTGATAAATATAAATAGTAATTAAGACTTACATTGTATTGTTTTAAAATATACTTCATAAGCAAACGAGGTGCGATCGGCCATGATTCACGAACCTCGCGTTTAACGTATCGCCAAGTTAATTGGGTATCGCGGGCGCGTCACTCAAGATAATCCTTTAACGGTATCATGATCGCAAAATCTGCATCAGATACTTGCTTACACAGTACATAGTGCACACCGTAACCACTTTCGTCATTAAAAAAAATATTTTTTTTTTATCATATTTGTTTTGATCTTTAAAATAAAAGAAAGAATAAATAAAAAATTCTAATTTTCAATTAAGCACTCCATCTGAATTGCTGCTTGAAAGAAGATACACAATACTTTTAATTTTATATTATTGTCAATATGATAGAAACCAATAAATATATTTTTTTAAAGTTGCCTCCAAAAAGTATTTACTCCAATCATTAGAACAAATTATATTTAATTAATATATTGAAGAAAAAAAGTCGTCGTCTACTTCTAAAGTATTATGCGTTATCCTGGGCTTTATGTTTTGTGTTCATACTAAATTTCATCGAAATCCGTTTATTATTATTATTTTTTATTTATTTATTTATACAACACAATCTTACATTAGTTTAACACAGGTGTAAACACAAACTCATTAGAGTTTTACCGTACACCGTGTAGTATTTATCAGGTAGAGTTATTTTCTCATTTATAATATTAACAAAAAATATTAGGAACAAATGTGTATGCAGTAACAATCCGTCATATAGTATCATAAAATTTTCGATAATAAATGAACAATATTTACTACTGAAAATAAGTCTCTACTTGTGCTGCTTTTGGCTGCCGTTCCTGACACACTCTAAAGGGCTATTATTCTCTGACGTGCCTTTAATTGACAGTATGAACTCGATTTATTTCCGATCGTTCTCAACATGCGAAACACTTTTTAATTCGCTTAATAATTCCATTCGACGTCAAGAGTCGATTTTGTAGCGATAATGGTCAGAGATTCACAAACGTTTTTATTAAATAAAATGTAAGTTTAATTTTTCATTGTTATTTAAATTTTTCTCTTTCATTTATTTCGTACACTTTATCACTTATGTAATTATAACAATTTTCTATTAATATTAAATATTATCATGTTTTATTCCATTTCGCCTAGCGTCTATATTTATTTTGTATTGTCCTTAAATAATTTAAAATTCTCCAGACATCTTAGTATTACTATCTTTATTTCTTTCTCTAGGATGTCCACTGCTGGACATTGGACTCGCTGATAATTTCCCAATAGGACCGCCTGGATACACCGTCGACCTGCGGCCCTTGTGGGTGGACGTTCTACGTTATGCTTTCCGGTACGTGGGCTCCATTCGAGAACCTTCCGGCCCCAGCTACCATCGGGCTCTCTGTACTATGTACCTACCCTTTTTTTTTTTTTTTTGTCGAGGAGAAATCCTTTTATTGATCCCCTGCCGCTTGCTAGGCGACAGGGGTATGTGGGGGTCGACAGTATACTCCGCGTTGCTCACGTAGCAGGCGGAACTGCCCCTACCCACTAAAACTCCCCGGTGTCTCCTCGCCCGTGAGTGAGGGGTGGACGGGCTCTGGCGAACCAACTGCTCCGACCCACCCCCCTCGGGCAACCTAGCCATTGCTGGCTAGGGTAACGCCAACTGGGGGGATTGCCCGGAGACACCCGAGCAATCCCCAGACGTAGGGGACCCGTGCAGGCACACACAGCTAGCAACTGTGTGCGCAGGTCCCCTAGGACATTTGAAGACGGGCTGGTGCCCGCCCTCTCCTGCCCGGCCGTCTACGAGATGTTAATGGGGGACTCAATGGACACCGCAATGTCCATTGGCTCCCCCACCGTCAAAAAAAAAAAAAAAAGAGGGCGGGACAAGTCCCGCCCGACCGCCAACTAGAGCAGGGGACCAGGGGCCACCCTCCATGGCCTCCCTGTTCCCCTGAACTCCAACTAAAAATAAAAACAACAAAAAAAAAACCCCTGGCGACAGAGGCGAGAAGGCAGAGGGAGAGATACCAATCCCGCCCCTGTCGCCAGGAGAACGCCGAAGAGGACGGAACAAGTTCCGCCCACCCTCAACAAAAACCCTGGCAGCAAGCTGCCAGGGGAACCTCCGATGTGCGCTCCGCTACGGGCTTGGTGTCTCAAACCCGCTCGGAGCGCACGGTGTGGGCCTTCTTGGTCCCCTCGCCAAGAACTGGCGAGGGTTAAGCCCCCCCACCACGTCAAGGTCGTGGCCCACCTAGGGGGGGCTGTACTATGTACCCTGCCTATTGCCACTTAAACTTACTAATCCGCCGGGTTAAGTCCGCGACTTTCTTTAGTCTACGGAACTCCTCACACCTGATTCGATATCGCAGAGTAACCCCGTGCAAAGCCCTCTCCATAGCTCGTTGATAATCTGAATGTGCTCGTTTTTGTATGATTCACATGACGTTGAGAGAAAAACATACTACGTTACTTATCCCAACAAATGATGGCGTGTTTCCTCTAAGAAACCTATTTGCAAAGTGTTTCGCACCTACACATCGCTAACCTGTAATTACACCGGACTTTAATTCTTTCGATGTGGCTTATCTGTACAATTTATCTTAGGTAACTGCGTCAGGTAGTATTTACATGGTAATGGATTTCGTATAAATAAATAATCTAGTATTAAATTATATTATAAGTATGTTAATAAGACTTACAAATTAATAGTCCGAATCTTCATTTTTGTGACAAATGTTTCAGACAGGCAAATGTTTGGTCTTTTGTCTGAAGACTACCAGGGGGTGATTTTCATAACTAAGTTTTTGCCTAAATTAGATATATTTTTTTACTCACGACAATAAAGCTTGTAAATAGCCACTAAATAAAAAAGTTAATGGGTTTAACAATTGTTAAGATGTTAAATAAATGTTCAAGTAAAATTTAAATTATTTCATTAACAAAACAAACTAGACGTTTAAAAAAAAAACAAAAAGGCTATTTACCATCAACAAATGAGAAAAAAAAATTCTGTCTAAATATCGACTCTTCTGTCGACCTATATATATATATATTAAAAAAACAGCAACCTATATTTACCTATTACCTACCTACGGATTTTTGTAGATTCCCTCAAAATTCAGCTGTACTAACCATTGATATACACTAAACAATAGCAAATGCTGTGTGTAAACTTTATAAAACAATGAATAAAATATCTGTGAATTCAGTACCATGAAGTATTCCACCTTCTGGGCTAACTTTCACTTCAAAGCGAATGTCAACTTAACCAACTACACACAATTGATTACTCCACAAGACGATATACTCTCACTTCACGGCCATTATCTTATTTCATGAGATTACTACCAAGCGGCCTATAATTTGACAAATAGAGAATGACATGCTTTCCTACATAATAGCGTACAATGGTTAGTTGCCGGGTGTGTAATTTAACGGTTCGATCGTGAAGATGGGTTGCCCAGGAATGATAATATTTAACTTGATAAAAAGGTTGATGACTCTCCAATTGATTTCCATATAAGAGATTAGTTCTGATCTTATTTGAAGAGCTATTAATTTTTTATCACTTTTCATATGAATCTAAATGAAGTAGTAATAAGTGAAGAATCTAATGTTATTAACTAAGTATGTACGTTATTCGCAATTTCTTATTATGTCGTATTAGAAGATTCAAAACAGAGTGAATTAATAATAAAAAAAAACATAAATCGTAATAATGAATAAAATAACCGTAAAATAATATAAAATAAAAATGAAAAGGACATAACATTGAAGAAGTAATTAGTCGAAAGAATAAAGTAATTATTCATCCTGATTTTATAATTTGTACATATCTTTAGTTAAGATTTATAATGACTTATGTCATGACATCAGTTTATTCATAAATTATCGCTTTACTATCATCCTAATCCTAATTTTATAGTAAAAAATATTAAATATTATATTAAAAGTAATATACAAATAACTTCACATTTATGATATAAGTAAAGTGACGTCATTATGTACTTAAAAACAACTAATTACTATTTAACGTAGCAACGAAAACTGTAATTTAACAGCATAAAATTCCGTACAGCTCGCATCATAAACGCCTGAATGTTCCAATAAAATGCAATTTGGAAGCGGTAAAATAAACTTACAACTGTTTTATGCGTTCTCATAAATATTGGTTAATAGATGTTTATGATGTCTTTATTATCATTCTTTATTATATCATTGTCAACTTCATAGTTTTATTTTGTTATGTTTTATGATATATATCTGTCGGCAGACAGGATGACGGTCCACTTGATGCTAGGTGGCTACTGTCGCCTAACACAGGCAACGCCACAGCTTACAGCAAACTTACAGCAATTGCGCTGCCAGATATATAAGGATAAGGTATTGGGAAGGGATAGAGAAATAGGCTCTTTCCAGATCTAGACCAGAGCCAACTTTGAAGAGTTTATTTTCAAATTTGACTTTGTCGGGAAACGAACTCGGGAACCTAGAACAGAACGTTAAGGTAAGCACCCTAACTACTCATCCAACGTTTTTTTGTTTGATGCCTGCCTTGTTTGGTGAACATATAGAAATACATAAATAAATAAACACTCCAGTATCACTTCTTTGCCTTGTAAACACTAATATTTTATTGTTTTTTTTCCTTGATAATTCGTTTTAAACAAATTTTGTTTTATTACCAAATCATTCTAATTTTACTTAATTATTCAAGTCAAACACAAAAATTTATTGTTATTTTTAGTCTTTTTCAAATTAAGGTGCCACATTTGTATTAACTGCAAAATACTTGAATAAAAAATATTAAGTTCCATCAGCGTTATGAGATGACATCGAGTTATCTCTTGTTAAAAATTGAAGCCTTTATACAAAGTATTTTTAAAATTAAACTTCGCATAACCTTTTCGTCTCTTTTAGTTATAAATGCGTCTCATCAAAGATTTATAGCATTAATTTTTGACCTATTACAAAATAAATTAAAAATATATTCACGTAAGCATCCAAAAATACAAACACATTTATTTATTCATTCCTTAATTCACAATAGAGTGACAAAAATTATCCCTAATCCCGTCAACGTATCTGTCATACGGGACATGTCACTATAATAAAATTATACATTACACGACAGTTCACAATGTTGACGCATACATTGCCATCTTTGCTGTAATTATGTCATACATTGACGGTTTAAAACGCGCATTGGATATAATAATAAGTCATGTAAAATATTGAGGCGTATATTTTGGCTTCCGGATATCAGGGTTACGCTCACGAGATGTGACGTTCGTGGACGGATGCCCAAATCTCGGTATACGATCTGAGTAAGAGCGGCTTGAAATTAAATTAATTAACAAAATTACTTAAAGAGTATTAACGAAATGTTACGTCGTGTCGCGCATCAGTAGCCAGAGTGATAAGAGTCTGTGATAAATTATAATATAAATAATACTTGGAAGTGAAGACAGGTGATGAAATGAATGATGAAATGAATCGGTATAATCTCTTGATGGCTCATAAAATGTTTGCTTTTGAATGTTATAATTTTGCATAAACTTTGAAGCACTTGCACTGCGCTGATATTTTGAATGTCTGAATGTTTTAAATTAGATGTAACTGCTTCAATTTCTTATATTTATATAATTTGACTGTTAAGTCAAATTGTGAAAACATTGTGATTTTTACACATTATATTATTAATATAAAAATAATAAAAGACGGGATAATAGAAACCCCATTTACTCTTAATAGAGTTAGTTGCCTAATCTTTATAGAGCCGGTATAACTAAGAAATCTTTATAGAGCAGGTAAAACGCAAACTGAATATTTGTGGCATGTGATGTGAACTGCTTCAATACATAATGATGGTCAATAGAAGGGCGACGACGCCTTGGAAGGCTGAAGAAATCCTGGCTACGGAACACCAAGGAATGGACCGATATCTCCCGTGTAAAACATTTATTTCGTCTGGTCGTCAGAACAGACACAAGTTCTCAGATCTGACAGCAAACCTTCAGTAATGGAGTGGCACTTTAGAAGGGTCTCTATACAAGTTCTGAATAGAAACTGAGGTTACACTTTCGCACTCATAAACTGAGAAGCCCGCCTGGCGACAGTAACAACCCGCTTACAGAATACAATCGTTAAATAACAGTAGGTATGTTAAGTTTCGTTGATCGAAGAAGGAATGCTATAGTTCTCACATTATCCTCTTTCACTTACACTCTAAACAGTGTTCGGCAACTCACTTTTATGAGTTTGATGACTTTTATTACTGCAGTGGTATTAATAATTAATTAACAGAGATGTTCTTTGTAGAATAGATTGCCCTATTTTCTAATATGCTCTAATTATTTAACCATGTGCTGAGAAGGGCTATTCTACAATATTACCCTCAAAGACATCGCTGAAGCCATTAAATGTACAATAATGTAACAATACATATACATATGTATATCAAATTAATATAATGTCGCTTTCGTTAAGAGGTTTCTACTTTTTCCAAAAAAAAAACACGTTAATTTTTTTATTTAACACAAATTAAGATGCAATGTGAAAAAACATTATGTTGGTTTATAGACCTTGGTACCATCGGTTACTACTTTTAATAGTAATGCTATTAATAATACTAATAAGTAATAGTACTAATAGTAATATCCTCGACATAAACATCCAATAAAAATAAATTAACCTTTTGTGTTAGAATAATTATGGTAAAAACCACAATTTCTATTGATCATGTTCATTATAAATAAAAATGAAGCTAGTGTTTCTTATAAACAATAAAATTATAGGTACATTTCTTATAAACTCTTGTTTATAAGGTAATTTATAATCGAAATATTCAAATGTTATTTAGCTTGTTTCCATATTTGATGTTGGATGTCATACACTGCTGGTAGTTATGTTTTAACATATAGTATTCTTGTCGTAAGATAAAACAGAGTTGTATTAAATATTATAAGATGTAGTTTGATGTTCAAAAATATTCATAAATTGTACCACTATTAAGTTTAACAATCTTTTAGTTATGTTAAAATTGCATTTTCAATACATATTTAATTATTCAGAATGGAGGATGTGGAATCACAAAATGTTTGATTGCCTTCTCCCTTGAGTATAAAAGTCATTTCTAATTCCCTATAGTGACTGTCTTGTGTCGAAAATATGTCCTTTTATATTATGACCAATTGTGACGTTTGGCCCCTACCATTGAACTCCCCTTTTGGCTTAAATGTCGAAAATTGTAACCTTTTTTCGGGTCAGTGCAGTATAAATCTACATTATTATTTTTTCAATTTTTTTAAGGTAAAAATTCATAAGTAAATAATATTTTTATTATTCCATTATCCATATTAGGATTATTGTATAAGCCCGTGGTATGAAAATTTATAGGAGTAAAATCCAAATTGTTACACGAATGCGTTATGTTATGCGTTATAGTTACGTTCTATTTTTTTGAATATTTTAGAATATCTGAAGTTTCAGATATTGCGCCATCTAACAATAAAAAAAAGAACAATGTTGTTCTTTCGGCGTGTTCGACTTGTGAAAATTTAAATTTTATAATCATTCGTAAGGAGTAAACTCCAGTTGTGTGTCTGAGTTTACATTTTTTTTACGATTTTCGTATAGAAAGAAAATCGCTCTGCTTATGCTTTGTGTGTTCACCCTTAACGACTTTAACTCACGCCGGCATTCTGGGGACTAACTGGAAAACGCTAACAAGCTATTCATACAATTTTGCTATGAACGGTCTCGTAATAGAAAGAATAGTCGCTTTAATGACGACGCAATTATAAAAATTTGTTACTTTTATCGTATATTTCTATATGAATTTTATCATCCATTTCTTGTTTAAAGGAAGCCGAAGTTTAAAGTGTGATATCAAGTGTGCAACTCATAATATTTTGGTCTCTAAATAAATGTGTTTATAAACTTATAATAAACTTTATATTTAAAAATAGCAGACTTAGTGATGGCATATCATTTATTTAAGGTAGACTATAGAAGACAGTGCACTATATGAGTGGACAGACAGTACCATATGGTATAGGCGAGATATCCAGCTTCGTCAGACTTTTTTACGTAGGCTCCTTCTGTTAGGCCTCTAAAACCTATCCAAAGCGACGTGAGTGGGAAAACTCCAGCAAAAGATATAAATTGCAAAACTATTTAGTACTTACTTAAAATCTTTCATTGTATTCCCTAATTTTAACATCAACTGCATGAGAAGATCAATGAACAAGGATCTGACGATAAGGCTTACTGACGATTCGGACACAAAATATTCGGACAGTTGTCCGAGTTGTCAGTTTTTATTTTTAATATATTTTTCACCGACAATAAACTATATGACAGTGTGACGATTATTGTGTAATAACCTTCATCTACGCAGAACTTGAGTGTGTGTTAAATAAATGTGTTGTATACAAGTGTTTTCATCGTTCAAAACTCCTTTCGGGCAACTCGGGTCCTTTCGGGCATTGATCCGCTGGGTTAATTGTTAGTCACTTGCCGAGCCGCTGATCTAGCCGATGGTGACTTCTACCGGTACAATATTACTGGACCTTTTGCAAATGACTTGGCTCCGAATATTAGCATCGAAGCGAGTATCCGAATATTAGAATATCAGTTAATGAAAAGGGTAGGTTAGTAAGCGGAATCAGTAAGACCAGTCCTTATTGAATAAGGACTAAAATAATAAGATATAACACGTCAAAATAAAATGAATAAATAATAAAATAAGATTAATTCAAGTACATGTTGATAATCTTGTCGATTGTCAAAATCTAGATATATTTAGTATCACGGGAGGATTGTAATATTTAAAAGAATAAATTAATGAACGTATAACATTTGCGAAAATGAAGACACCGGAAGCTACATTACGATCCATAGCAAATTTATTAGCCTCAGTTTGTTCGTGGCAAAATTATCTCTCTTTGTTGATTTATTATTAATAATGATCTGGCATTAATTTGTCTGGCTTTGGATCTAATGGTCCATGTATTGCGAGCACTGTACCGTATCGTCTTGGGAATAATCTCACATTATAACCACTAACACATCAAATTGTATAATATATTACTGTAGCGTATTGAAAGTTGGGGTTTTGGTATATAATATAATATAATGAACGTAATAAATTTTCTAATATTCTTTTCGATGCCTTCTAGAATGTCTTTAAAAAAGATAAGAGAAAACTATATTGATCAAGCAGATAAACTCTTGCTGTTGGCGTAAAAAATGTGTGTGACCACTGAATGTTCTTTCGCGCCAAGTATACCATAGAGTTCTGTGGCCCAGTATGTGTTTCTACATAACTCAGTTTGTTGACCTAACGTTTAATGGTTTGAGTGTGCAATACCTAGAAAATATACACCATAATTTGGATTAAAATTATGAATATGAACAAAATATTAATAGTTATTAATTATAATTATGAATAGTTCAACATTCAAATACACACGACTAACTAGGTCATTTTGAGTATAGCTTAGCTATGACCGACAGTGGACGGTAGTCGGTAATATACAGATCTTAGTCGAATTATCGTGATTTTCAGAACAAGTAAAATAAGATGTAAGTTAATTTTAAATTTTTTTTAGAAACCTTAACGAGACAGAAACGTTAAGTATAAAATATATATTTTTTATATATTATAAAGGTTGGCAGACAGTCTGACGGTCCATTTGACGGTAGGTAGTTACCGTCGCCTAAGGACAAGTTACATGATTACAAGAGGACCCTGTTTAGTAGTATAGATAACGCGATATTAGGTCGATATCTAATATAGATAAAGGTTATTAGGAGTTTGATACGCATTGATTCGAGGTTCAAGTTAAATTTCCCATGAGCCTAAGGCAGTTTTGTTTTATGTTCATGGGGATTCTTATCCTCATGTCATGACATTTGAAATATCCATTAGGATTCAAAAGCAAGAGCTATCTATCCTTTACTAGTATATAGTGAGGGAGAAGTATAGCGTATATTTCGGTTCGCAGTTTAAAGATGTCGTAGTAACGGTTGGACTGAGTAAACATATTCCCCTGTGTCCCTACATAACGTAAACTCGACCCCAAAGTTGTAAGTTCCCCTAATAAGGCATTGCGTCTCACCTTAGGGTGGAATGACGTAGCTGCACACTTATAGATTGGACCAAATATTCCAGAAGAGACATGTCTTTGTTCCACATCTTGAGTTCCACGTTCATAAATTAAGGAGTAAGAGATCCCACAGCGCATGCCCCTATCTTTATTCCGTATCCTTCATCCTATAAAATTCACAGCACCTCTTTTTATTAGCGACTGTAAGGCCTTCCCATCGATTTAACTGATTTTTCTATGCTTGACCGATACATAGAAAAAAAGGGAGAAAAAAATATTGCACCTAGTCAGAGACTTATCATTTCAATAAGGTCACACGGTCGTTATTTTAAAAATTATATAAGTTTCGTATTAACTTTTACCAAAACTCATAAAGAAATGATAAATAAAATTTTGATCAAGTTGTTGCCTTTTCAAACGGATTTTCTATTTTTTTTGTTATTCCTACATAGAAAATGATAATATGAGGTCAAACTCATAATGTTAATGGGGGTTTCGTTACGGGAACCACTTGCATGGCTTCTGTGTAAACTATAACATCAAACGTTATAAACTGGAACTACGTTATGATGTGTGGGGTAATTGCTTTGACAGAGACTGCTTATCATAACATCTCTTTGTTTATGTATGTACAACTTTTTAAAATACATTATGGGTGGTCAGCGTATGAGCACAAGACTGTGTTTTTTTAATAAGTTGTGACAATAGGCAGACTTGTTATGCTTCGTTTGTACATTAGTTAATGGTGCTACTTAATGAATTAATTCAAAAATGACGGTTTAAATTGTATACATTGAGATATATGTACTTGAAAAATAATTTGAATAAAAAAAAAAAACAAAAAAACGAATCAAGCTTACATCGTGAAAAACGATCAAAGCTAACATGGAACTACAAAAGTAAGGACCTCTTCAATAAACCAAATTATGTATGTAGGATTACGTAGGTAGGATACTCAGGTGAGATTCCAGCATTCAAATTTATTATTATAATTTATTGATCGATTGTACTTTTAATTATTATACTGATTTTAGTATATGGATCCAATCAGTAAAATAGCCAGTCACAAGAGCAGGTAAAAAGTGTTGTGAAAACAAAGTCACGTATATTTTTGAGCGGCCTTTCGACGTATATTAAGTTCGTATAAAATCAAAATAAAAGAAAATAAAATAAAATAAACAGCAAAAGTTCAAAAATAACAAGAATATGACACGAATACGGTCGTCATTATATTTTGGAAAAGTCATTGTCGGATGTAATACACTTCTGTGTATTACACCCGACAAAATATTCTGAATATTTTTTTAATTTACACACAGTATATGACAAATTAATGGTTGAATTAAAATCAGTGAACATTAATTTGTTTAAATACATTAGGCGGGCACTTTTCGTTTAGATCTTATATTAATGGTTTACTTATATATCCATTGAAAATCATCATTATACTACTTCTCTTTGGCATAAGCCTAAGCTTGACCGTCCTTGCTTCATTCAAGAGATAGAAGGCAAAAATTATTGTGATTTATGTGGTTACCATAATATGTCTATTCTGCATCTAACATGTTCTTTCTCTGTATTGTTAGGTCGAGGTGAGGTCATGTGATTAATGTGCGGGGGCTCCCGTGACGGGCACGATAAACGTGCCGCCTCTGATCATCAACAAGTTGCAAATTAATATTACGCCCTGCAGGACCAACAGTTTATACGACACCTACGAAAGACACGACTCAAGGAAGTTACGTTTAATGTGGGGCCGTGTTAATGAGCAAATAAATTTATTTTATTTATTTATTTATTTTATTTATTTTATTTTAGGGAAATTTACAGGTACAAATACATAACAATAAACAGAGTAAATAGCTTAAACCTAATAAAAAATTTCCACTTATAGATACAAACTATATATTACAAACTAGTCTAAAACAACGATAATATTATAGTTGGCCATTGAAAAATTTATAGGCTATAATATTTTTCGTTTTAACTATGGAACTGTGGAACAGGTCAACATCTGTATCCTCTAGTAAAATTTCATTAAAAAGTTACTAAGAGCTACATGCAGCAAAGAGCGATTTCTCAAATTAGCTAACTCCAACATCAATATTACACAACGCTTGCAGAAAGGTATACTTACATCAAATAAGAAGTTATGATTTTTTTATAAGTTGGTACTGACGAAATGGTAATGACAAATCCAAATTTTCCACCTCGAAAGTCTTACGGATCATTTTTAAATTCATTAAAACTTAGGTCTTTTTTCAGTTTTGTCAATTTTTACTACCAAGGTCCTATGCTACGGCAAAAGTCACTATGTACACTTTTTAATTTGCAATTGAATGAGGATAATTTAGTCTTGGTAGATCAAATGGTTTTAAAGATACGGCTATTCAAAGGTTTGCAAAATTTCAAAAAAAATATGGATGTTTTACAGTTGTTTTTAGTTTTCGATAATTTTGACCACTAAGAAATGGGTTTATGGTAAAAGTTATCATAAACTTGGTAGTTAAGGAAAACAGTAAGGAAGAAACTAATTAGCTTGAGCATTTAGCACGAACGACAACATTATGAATATGCATTTGTATTACAATGTTATCACACAGAATATCACCTATTTAGGAAATATATTACACTTTTTTTCCCTCGCACGTCAAAAAATCTCGCTTTATCTTTTGATCAGTGCGACGCGTCAGTGTGGTATTCTTGAATACAATGTAACAAGTTGAAACATGGCTTGAGATAAGATCAACGGCGACGCTTGCTACAAAAAAAAAGATACTAGTTGAAACAAGGTACCCATTAAGTTTATGCAATTTTGCATTGAGTACAGGAACCTTGCGTAGAGCAGTGGGCGGATCATTTTTATTATTAAGATCTGATATTTTGCCCATATATTATATTTTAGCTTCAGTGGTATTATTTAGTAGTAGCAGGATACACTGCCTTTCGTAGTCACTAATTGGACATTTCGACTGGCGGCCGTAATATAAATAACAGGATGTTTGCCGTATTTCGGTGAGAGTAAGGGATTCCAAAGCATATTTCCCTATCAGTCTGTATTGCACTTGTAGTATCAATGGCGTTGCTTGTGTTAATAGGCGACGGTAGCCACGTACCACCAAGCCTGTCTGACGACCTTTACATTAAAAAGCAAAAGCATTTGTGCATTTAAAAGCAAAAAAGCATTTTTAGATAATTTTAGCAAAAACGTCTTACACTCCTAGATATTGCTTAGATTTGGTTTATCAAACAGAAATATTTTTTATAAAAATATTAATTTGTTTGCTTTAATGTGTATTTTATTTATTTATTTATTTTATACTCTATTCTCACTCATAGTTTTACAAAAAATTAAGGCGTTTATACCAAATTGGACAACCTCTACAGCAAATAAATAATTCCTCTATACTCACTTAAAATTACTTTTTATGTGTCAATCTTCTTTAAATAAATATTATCAACATTCAAAACACCTTGTTAGGTCAAGTTTTACTCTGGAACAGTTTGCACTTCATAATAATTTTATAGCAGCACCCAACTCATTACGATTTCAATGCATGCTTTTAAAATACCTCTCACATTCATTCCTTTACTTCAGGCTCTTTTCATAACTAAACACGTTCGTTTCCTTTAACCGTATTTCACGTTTAGAACGTAATTTACTTAGTTACTCATGATACTGTTGCGTGTAAAACATCCTTAAGTTGGCGAGGTAACGAGCAGAAGGAAACCGGAGCATTTCTTAGTAAAGTTAACTATCTTTGCGTCTGGATACTTTTCACTCGACAACTGCGTGTCCAGTTCTATAGAGTTTGTATGTCATAGGGATAAGATTACAATCTATGTGTGTTAGTTGTGCGAGTGACAGTGTAAAGGTAGTATTGTTGACAATTTAACGTTGTCGGTGCTCTGTAAAATAGCAGACGGTTTCATTGTAAGCTCGCGTTGGTTTTATATGGTTTTATATATCACAAAAATTATTGTGATTTATGTGGTTACCATAATATGTCTATTCTGCATCTAACATGTTCTTTCTCTGTATTGTTAGGTCGAGGTGAGGTCATGTGATTAATGTGCGGGGGCTCCCGTGACGGGCACGATAAACGTGCCGCCTCTGATCATCAACAAGTTGCAAATTAATATTACGCCCTGCAGGACCAACAGTTTATACGACACCTACGAAAGACACGACTCAAGGAAGTTACGTTTAATGTGGGGCCGTGTTAATGAGCAAATAAATTTATTTTATTTATTTATTTATTTATTTTATTTATTTTATTTTAGGGAAATTTACAGGTACAAATACATAACAATAAACAGAGTAAATAGCTTAAACCTAATAAAAAATTTCCACTTATAGATACAAACTATATATTACAAACTAGTCTAAAACAACGATAATATTATAGTTGGCCATTGAAAAATTTATAGGCTATAATATTTTTCGTTTTAACTATGGAACTGTGGAACAGGTCAACATCTGTATCCTCTAGTAAAATTTCATTAAAAAGTTACTAAGAGCTACATGCAGCAAAGAGCGATTTCTCAAATTAGCTAACTCCAACATCAATATTACACAACGCTTGCAGAAAGGTATACTTACATCAAATAAGAAGTTATGATTTTTTTATAAGTTGGTACTGACGAAATGGTAATGACAAATCCAAATTTTCCACCTCGAAAGTCTTACGGATCATTTTTAAATTCATTAAAACTTAGGTCTTTTTTCAGTTTTGTCAATTTTTACTACCAAGGTCCTATGCTACGGCAAAAGTCACTATGTACACTTTTTAATTTGCAATTGAATGAGGATAATTTAGTCTTGGTAGATCAAATGGTTTTAAAGATACGGCTATTCAAAGGTTTGCAAAATTTCAAAAAAAATATGGATGTTTTACAGTTGTTTTTAGTTTTCGATAATTTTGACCACTAAGAAATGGGTTTATGGTAAAAGTTATCATAAACTTGGTAGTTAAGGAAAACAGTAAGGAAGAAACTAATTAGCTTGAGCATTTAGCACGAACGACAACATTATGAATATGCATTTGTATTACAATGTTATCACACAGAATATCACCTATTTAGGAAATATATTACACTTTTTTTCCCTCGCACGTCAAAAAATCTCGCTTTATCTTTTGATCAGTGCGACGCGTCAGTGTGGTATTCTTGAATACAATGTAACAAGTTGAAACATGGCTTGAGATAAGATCAACGGCGACGCTTGCTACAAAAAAAAAGATACTAGTTGAAACAAGGTACCCATTAAGTTTATGCAATTTTGCATTGAGTACAGGAACCTTGCGTAGAGCAGTGGGCGGATCATTTTTATTATTAAGATCTGATATTTTGCCCATATATTATATTTTAGCTTCAGTGGTATTATTTAGTAGTAGCAGGATACACTGCCTTTCGTAGTCACTAATTGGACATTTCGACTGGCGGCCGTAATATAAATAACAGGATGTTTGCCGTATTTCGGTGAGAGTAAGGGATTCCAAAGCATATTTCCCTATCAGTCTGTATTGCACTTGTAGTATCAATGGCGTTGCTTGTGTTAATAGGCGACGGTAGCCACGTACCACCAAGCCTGTCTGACGACCTTTACATTAAAAAGCAAAAGCATTTGTGCATTTAAAAGCAAAAAAGCATTTTTAGATAATTTTAGCAAAAACGTCTTACACTCCTAGATATTGCTTAGATTTGGTTTATCAAACAGAAATATTTTTTATAAAAATATTAATTTGTTTGCTTTAATGTGTATTTTATTTATTTATTTATTTTATACTCTATTCTCACTCATAGTTTTACAAAAAATTAAGGCGTTTATACCAAATTGGACAACCTCTACAGCAAATAAATAATTCCTCTATACTCACTTAAAATTACTTTTTATGTGTCAATCTTCTTTAAATAAATATTATCAACATTCAAAACACCTTGTTAGGTCAAGTTTTACTCTGGAACAGTTTGCACTTCATAATAATTTTATAGCAGCACCCAACTCATTACGATTTCAATGCATGCTTTTAAAATACCTCTCACATTCATTCCTTTACTTCAGGCTCTTTTCATAACTAAACACGTTCGTTTCCTTTAACCGTATTTCACGTTTAGAACGTAATTTACTTAGTTACTCATGATACTGTTGCGTGTAAAACATCCTTAAGTTGGCGAGGTAACGAGCAGAAGGAAACCGGAGCATTTCTTAGTAAAGTTAACTATCTTTGCGTCTGGATACTTTTCACTCGACAACTGCGTGTCCAGTTCTATAGAGTTTGTATGTCATAGGGATAAGATTACAATCTATGTGTGTTAGTTGTGCGAGTGACAGTGTAAAGGTAGTATTGTTGACAATTTAACGTTGTCGGTGCTCTGTAAAATAGCAGACGGTTTCATTGTAAGCTCGCGTTGGTTTTATATGTGCGATGGCTGTTTTTTATTCTTAGAACAAGCACCGCTTAACTAACATAAGAATCACTTCTCTACGTTTTATATAAAATAATTCATTTATAACTATTCTATGGTTACAATTAAACTTTTTTTACTTTGTTGTGTATTCTCTGTGTTAAGGTCGACAGACAGGCTGACGGTCCACTTGATGCTACTTGCTTTTTGCCTATAACGCAAGCTACGCCATAGGTCGTAGTCATTCATAGCCACATATGTGTGTTTTTTATTTGTAATTTCGATTGACATTTATACATAAGCGTATATTCTTTTTGTTAAGCAGGTACTTCTTTTTGTCATTTTATAAATGATTTCTAGTTAGGGCGATAGATTCGTTTTTGGGCAACAATTGGACAAGCAAATTACCTTAGTTTGACGGACACGGTATTATTAGAAATCTTTTACAACGAGAAAAGCTTAGATAAATTAGAATTTTTTCATAATTTTAATACAAGCAAAAAACACGTAGAAACATGTCCACAATTATTACATGTATAATCGAATGTACAACCTCTGTTTAAGACAAACCATACAAAAGGGTTATACCTTAATGTGTTTCGTGCACGTTTTCTTTTGATTCGTCTAACTAAGCCCTTGTTGCGCCAAACAGGGGGCACACTTAATTCAGTTATAACAACTTGATTACAAAGACCCATGTACTTAATAATCAAATTGCTAACTCGGCAAATGCAAACGATCTCGTAAACGACGTTTTCGCGCGATATAAAACATTAAAATGTTTAAAAAGCGAAAATCACAATATAAAAGCCACAGTATGCTAACATTGTTCTTAAAATAATAAGCATAGTACGGTTAATCTAATCGATGCGAATACAAATTTTAGTAAAAGATAAACTCTATTTAAGTAAAGTGAAGAATATATTAGACTAGCGGCTTCGAATGCAGTTAAAATATTCAAAAATTCTTTCTTAGCAGACTCTTACGTAAGAAAATAAACCTGTGTTCTAAGTTTCAGTATACTTGGTAGTTTTGGAGTTGATAGTCAGGACAAACAATTTTATATAGAATATAATATAATAGTGGGCAAGGCACAGTAGGCTCCTAAAACCTTTTGTTTTTAAAAAAGGTGTTGCTTGTGTCGTAGGCGACAGTTGTCTCCAACTGTCAAGTAGATATTTAAGCTCTGTAAATAATTGAATATCAGATGTTTAAATGTTTAGAACTTATTAGTCCAGTCAAATTAATAAGATCAGGGGAAATAATTCATGTAGTTTTGAAAATTGGTAGTTACACTTTACGGTATCCAGATGAACATACTAAAAGTCCTCAAGCTGCCATCATTGGCAGGATGTACGATTATATAATTTGGTCTTCTGACATTAAATATCTATCTAATAAATATCTTCACACATTCCACATAGCACCATCTAGTTCCATACTAAGGAACTAATACTTGTATTATGGATACCAGGCAGTTGATATACTACATAGATGACTTTTTTTGTAAATACAAAAAAAAGTAATTCATAAATACATTAATAAACATATTATAAATACAAACATCCATCTCAGGTACAAAGGTAAATGTTAACACATAAACATTTGCCCCTGGCGGGATTCGAACCCACGACCGTTTGGTTACTAGCCACTAGACCAAACGTGTCGTCATTGCGGTAGTGGTGGATAAGAACAGATGATGTAGCTTCCCGAATACAGCCCAACTCAGCCAGATTCTTCAGTCAACCTCAAAGTTTTTTCGCCTAAATGGATACTTCGTAACAGTCAACAAAAATGTATTTTTTTTATTGTCGTGCTCATATTGCACTGGACAATTTATTTATACGAATAGAGCTTTATTTAGTAGGTAGTGTTGCTACATCACGACATCCGGCTATAAACTATTCGTTTGCATAATGAACAGTAATTTATGCGGACGGAAGGGTATGTCTTAGAACTGTAATAATAGGAGAAATAGACCACACAACGGCATTGACTACCTCTCTATTAATCTAGTTATATATTTTATATACTTAGATAACAAGCTATGAACTAACTAGTGACTCGACTCAATGTTATGCATAGTTATGTAATTTGAAATTCATGAAATTCATCAAAAAATTAAATTTCAATAACTATTAGGTATAATAGTAAAAATAATCAAATTAGAAAGCGTCAAGGAATTCACTTTACACGATGCTACTGTTGTTAGTATTTAAATCACATATTTCGTTTTATTTTCTGTATTTCTACTAATGTCTTGGATATTTATTTTGTAAATTTGATATAAATTTAAATAATCTATGTAGTATGAATTCTTTAATTATATAGTGAATCAAAAACTTGTTTAGAATAACTAATCGGACAAAGAGAAATGCGAATGATGGCTTCGTTAATAATTTAATTACACGAACACTTTAGATTTAATACAAATAAACGTTTTCAATTCAAATTATGTGGCACAGTAAGTAAACAACTAAGTACTGTGAAGTCACCTGTTATTTATACTTGCATAAAGTGGTTCGCCAGAACATGCAGGCATATTTGCATTTCATTACCGTACAGCCGCTAGTTTGCCCACCTTGTTTATAGTGTTACAGAAATGGATCACAGTATAGCTGAAATATAAATTCTAAAGACAAAACTATTAGTAGGAAAAATGTCGGCCTATTCAGTTCAGCTCGGCAGTGACCATCTTTTTGGTAGATAGTTCTAGTCTTAAAAACAGTACTGACAACTAAACTAAGACAAAACAATAAACAAAAATAAGTGTCAATATATTGGTTGGAAATTGAGCAAGTTAGTATCAAATTATGATTTTAAAAATTTGTAATACCATTTGAACCTTAGAAATACGTACCCATATATAATGATACTCCCAAGAGATACACTAAAAATCACATAAATCTATGTTAATTATAATGATTTCATATAATTTCTATAGACTACTCACCATCACTTACATGGATTGTGGACTGATATTTATCTAGGTAAAAGATGATTAGTTCTGATTTTCCCCTTAATATATTTCCGTATTGGTATAGCAAGCTTAGGTATAATAATGTTTCATTTAAGTTCTGTTCCTTATAGAATCGAGGAATTGATATCAACATATATTTCATTCAATATCTTACAACACTGTAAGATTGAAGAGTTCACGTACGTATATTCGAAGAATTCAATTTCTCGCAGTTCTCTCAATATGTATTCTTTCGCCTTATTGAAGATTTTCTCAACTGAGCTAACAATGTAATTATTATTAAGTATACCTACATGCCATCGACATTGATATACAAGATCAAATATGATTTTATATAACACTAGCTGTTGCACGCGACTTCTATTTTGGATTCACAAAAGATTATGATTCGAATTTAACGAATTCGCTAAAGCGTTCGTCAGACGATATCAAAAAATTATATCAGGATTTTATCGGTGATATTAAGTCGGAGACCGCGTTTTCATTATACATTTTTAATCCGTTTTTTTTTTACAAATAATTTGCTTTTAGTTGATTTTAATTAATTTTAAAGTGCTCATTTTGAATTTAGAATAGAAAAAATAAAGGCGGCTATCAAAACATTTTTTCTGTTATATAAGTATTGCTAGCCAACTATGTTTATTTATGTGACCCCTATCATTGTCAGTATCTTGGGGACATGGTGGTAGTGGTAGATAGTTAAGGTCGCATATAAAAACATCCAACGTCATTGGAGTTCTTGTGCCCTCCCCACCTTGATTCGATGAAGAATTTATAGGCTTTGGCATTCCACAATGGTCTTCTATGGTTATTTCCACTAGACAAGCAGCCCAGTTTATAAAGTTTTTACAACCCAAAAAAACTAAGCTAAATGTGTGTGACTGCTCTAGATATTTATGATGTTTCATTAGATATTTACATTGATATTTTTGGATATTTATCTCATAGATTTAATGTAATAATTTAAACTCAGATGTGTGATTTTAAAACTAAACTTTTGTTTATGCCATAGTTGGCATTTCAGAAAGTAAGTTGGTAGTATTTTTCTTAGAAATGTATTTAAAAAATGCAAATTATCCGATTCAATTTAATGAAAATAATATTTAAAAAAAATGATAAGAAATGTATTATGGAAACAAACTATTACTTTGTAGCAAAGGGGTTGAAAATCGAGGGCTTGACAATGACTAGCATCATTTCACAGACTATACGTTATACGCGTACACTTTATTATTGTAGGTACAACAGTGAAATTTCGTCATGGGAAATCATATAAAATGTAACAGGGAGAACATGTATGCGTGAATGTTTGATAGGGTGTACTCATACATATCAATGCTAAATTTATGATAGGAAACACATCTTCAATTGTACAAAACAAAGTCGCTATCTAGGTTAGCGGGTTTGTCCGATTAAAGCAGTATCTTTACCATGAGTTTTCAATGACCGCACTCGCTAGCGAGAGAATTTTATCTCAATCGTCTTGATTACCTTTAAGGGAATTGAATTAATATTTCACCGTTTGGTCAACACCTTTCTAAAGCCGGGGAGTGTTAAAAATGCATAGAACAAAAGACAAAAGTATATCATTTCTACTCCACATGTGAAATTCAAAATTCACATAAGTACTGGCTCGCTAGGGATTTGAACTTACAGATATCGTGTCGAATACCGAGCGTTAATTCCAAGTTTTCAGGCATCAGGCACTGGCAGCGGAGGCAGATAAAACATTGTCTTCGCTGGGCTTAATTCTTTCTGTAATTCCTAATGGCAATAATTCCTTCGCATATTACTTCTTTAAAATTGTAGAATTTATAATTAGAAATTTGAAATTTTGAAAAAATAATACAATTATTATAAAATACATCCATATGCATATAGCATTTTCAGATTTTCAGATTACAAAATCAAAGATTACCCTTGAGCTTATTCATTGTAATGAAATTTCATAGCAGTACACTAACAATATAATAAGTTAATATTCAATAATCCTATAGATTATCGCATTACAGGTGACTAGGTATTAATGACTTCCTCCCATCGGATATAAGATAGCTTATCTGTTAAACGCTAATGAAATTGTAATAGAGTATCGTCGGAAACATTATTAATTCGATATGATATGCCTTCAGATTCTGCTTTTAGATGTGTTACGGAAATAACTTTGTGAATATTTTAATATAATTGGTCCATTCACATTTACTGACAGCTTAATTACAGCAAATTAATAATCGTTTACGAAAATACGACTACATCTCCGTTTACCTGACAATATTTGAGAAATGTGACAGCAGAAATTTCAGTATTATAATGCCTTTTATACGAATTTATTATTGTGTGATTCTGTCTATTCATAATCTAAAATTAAAATATGAAAGCTGTATTTAGGAGTGTCAGTTACGCTTATTTATATAAGTACTAGCTGTTCCACGCGACTTCGCTCGCGAAACTTCATAAAGCTTTCTATAGGTGAAAGAATTTTTATAATCGGTACAGTAGTTTTTGAGTTTATTCACTACAAACATACAAGTTTTCTCTCTTTATAATATTATAGTAAGTATGGATTACATCAACTAGCTGTGCCCGCGACTTCGTACGGCCTGTAGTTCGTTTTTGACAATCCCACAGGAATCTAACATTTTTACAGGCTAAAAAATAATAATGTGTTTATCCAGGTAAGTGTCATGAACATTAATATATATTATTGAGTCTTTACATATTATTTTTGTCGGATGTGAAAGTAAATAGAGGGCTTGAAGTTCTCATAGAATCGCAAAATATTATCTTTCTAACTTAGATTCTAACTGGTCGAAGCAGTCGGACCACGTGGGCTCAGGGGTAAAATTACACATAACAGAATCACCGAATCGGGTAAAATAACCGAATCAAAATCGGTCCATCCGTTTGGCAGCTATGATTCCACAGCATATACACAGACATTAGATTAACAGATAAACGTGAAACATCCCGTTTTTTTGCGTCGGGCATCGGGGGTTAATAATAACAATATTTAATAAATTTATATAAGAATTGAATTAACTTAAAATATCTTTAATTTTTAATTTGAATCCATTTTATATTAAGTATATAACTTTGAACCAAACTTTTATTTATAGTATATGCACAAACCTCATCTGTTTTGCAAATTAATTCGCAAACGCACTTACACATTGGGAAAATACCATGGATTGAATTACACCTGACGCAGTTCCCAAGGGATTTGTGCATAATGTTGAACCCTGTGTAAGTTTATTTGTAATAATAAACTATATATACGTAAGTATTAAATTTATAGTTTAAGTTTATTTATAACTCAGTGTAGGGTACCTAATTTTAAAATAAAATTAGAATTCGCTGCCATATTGACTAGCCCATATTTTTGATTATCATGAACAATAACACAATAAATATTATTATGTTTTACATATTTATTACATAGCACATGGATAAAAATAATATATGTTACATATATATGTTACACTCAAAATATACAAATTAAATTTCCACAAAAAAAAACAAGTGTAATTTTTTTCGTCACAATATTTTTTTGTTGTACTTCTTGTACGGACTGCAGAATAAAAAAACAAACCACAAGAAGAATAAAATGGCTATTTATTTTTCCATTTTTAATTTTACATTTTAAATTTTAAGATTACTTCCACATATGCCAAACGTTATCCCGACATAATCTACTTTAGTCGTATCTGAGTCGATATCAGATAAACAACAAATTATTGCACGTGCGTAAAAATGAACAAAAAAACAGGTCACAAACCAGTGCTTGTTAATGGAACACATAAAGATTTAGCAAAATGAGCAATACGAAAGTAACATAAGTGAACAATAAGTTGTAATTACGACCACAATGGAGTGTCATACTGATGCCAAAGCTATGACAATCACCAGGGCGATACAGTGTCTTTCTGTGGGGGGTCGTGGTCGAAGTTATAAGCTTAAAAGCGACAATGTTTTCGAATATTTTCAATTCTACTCGTCATAATAACTTCTTTATAAAGTTCTTTCTTTATACAATTGACATGATAAAAGATTAGAAACAAGATATAGGCCTCTTCTTCTTTTTGTCTAATCCTTTATTATCAACCTTCACGGTTAATAGTACACTACTATCCCTACCAATGTAGTTTGTGTAGCTACTTACTATAAAGTGGACTGTCTGTCGACTTTTGCATAAAAAAATTAAATAGCCAAAGATACGCATAATATCTGAAACCATACTAAATTGTTGATAGATGAAAATTTTCTAAAATCACAGCATTATTCCGATTTTCAAATTTTCCATTTTTACTTGCATACGTTTTATTTTAAATACTTTAAATACGATTTAAATACCTACAAAATAATAGTGTATTTATTATTGAAATGGCTTGTGTAACGGTCTGCTATATTATGATGATTGCTTATTAAATAACGTTGTTTTTTTAAGTAGTAGTTTACAATAATATTATTATTCCGCTTTTGACTTGGACCACAAAAGCGAAATGGAATTAGTAGCGCCGGCCTACGTAACCCGAGTCGCCTTACATATGGTCTTTATTTCAATGTACCCAACAGGGGTTGGCATTAAATTTATGTCATATTCTCGATGCCCGCGTGATACAAGTTCAATGTTGACATTTGTATTATAAAATACAGGCTGATTATTATTTGTTTTACTAATTGAATTTATTATACATTTTAATAATACCTATGATAAATAATAGTCAATTTTTAATTAATTATCAATAAATTCTATGTCACATTTATAAGTGGTCAATAACTAAAATTATTTAAAAGTCAATAAATAAAATGGTTTATGCCTCATAATATTCTTAAGAATAAAATAAACGCTTCTTTGTAAAAATTTTGTTGATTTGAATCTACTTTAAAATTGACTTTTTATTTTAAGTATTAAATATGACATACTTCTTAATATTTGTATTACTTATTTTTGATTGAATGATACCTGAAATAAGTCAAACCAGTTTTTTCTTCAACGAATCTTCATAGAATGAAAATTGATACAAAGTTTAGGAAATACATTCAACATCCTACGTATAGACACATTTTTATAATTTAGGTATATATACACTATTTAGCATTAAGTTGAAAGTACAAAAAAAACTTAATGCTATCTAAAATTGGACATCCTGTATTGTAACATAACATAGATAGTAACCGATCTCCGGTCGACCATGCCCGGAGCGGAGGTTAATCATTTTATTCAACAGTGTACAGTTACATGAATTATTATTGACATGCCAACTGTCAGTGGAATGTAAATATGTGTGTGATTGAAAAATTCAATAACAAACCTTACAATATTAATATATAGGTACACACCTTTAGGTTCAGTAATTTTCCAAAATATTTTTATTATCAATTGAAGCATAATAATTATTATTATAATAAAAACCTAATTAGGGCAAATGTAGATCTCATGAGAATTACATTTTTCCTGAATGTATCGTTGTAGTGTTGTTTTGCATTTACGTATCGTATACGTAGGTACGTACGAGAAAAATAATATATAGGGTTTTTAAAACAGTAATTTTACTAACTTAAGTTTAAATACTTGATGATATATCGAAAACTAGTATTGGAAACCATTTTATAATCTGTGCATTTTCATTGAATATATGATTTTCATTACTGGTCAAACACTTCGGCATTGTTGTAATTTTATTATTTTAAAGATGACAAAAGAATAGTAACCTGAGTTTCTTTCGGGGTTTCTTCTCAGGATCGTCAACATATTGGCTTTTTTTCCGAAACTTTGGTAAATTGAAACTTATATGACGATCATAAGAGTTTCTTGGGAAACCTAAATTGATAAATACATATTTTGATTTTGGTTTGAATTTGTACAATCATGCAGAAATTTGGACGTATTTTCTTCAATCTGCTTCAAATCGTATTCAAAATGATTATAGGTATATCTGAGACAAATGTATAGGTATCATGGGTTTAGTATTATTTAACATTGATTTATGCTCTATAGTATAAAGCTATATATAGTTATATAGTAGATATAGTATAGCTTTATAATATAGTTATATAGTATAGAGTTTATACTATATAACTATCGTATATTATCAAATATATAGTTAGAAGAAAGTACGTGGAAGAATCATCAATGGTTATATTGTAGCAGTGTCGGCGCTTCCGCTAAATATATCAACGTATTCAATCGATTCGAGTTCGATGGAATGAAATCAATTTCAGCGTTAGTACGCGCAAGCGATCGAGATCTCAAGTACCGTTCTTCATTAACCCGATTTTATCGAGAACGATTTTAATAATTGGAACTCCCTTCAGATTTTTGACGCGGCGATTACGTTCTTTAACAGATAAATCTTCGCCTTCGCTTCCTGGAAATTCGTTAGCCACGAAAATTTTGGTAATTACCGCAAAAGTATTCAATTTCTATAATATATTTGCAGAAAAAATTTACAAGAGTTTTTTTTTAATAATTAGTCTCACATTATTTTATACTATTTATTATAATATTTAACCATTAAAGATAAATAATACATAGAATAAAAAATAAAGGACTCGCCATTTTATGGTGGTCTTCTGTAAGTATGTGGTTACTTCCACCAGACGGCCTGCGGTATGCAGTGTGCCTTGTCACTTCTAAAAAATTGTTCATAGTTATAATACAAATGATTATTTCTGCTATATTTGTTTTAAAAAATAAAGTAAAATCAATATAAGTAAACAATAGAAATTCACACAGGAACTTTAAAATATTCTAATGCTTTAGAATATTGTAAAGTTGAACACAATGTATGGATATGAGAATATAAATGTGGTATAATTTTCAAGCAAAGTGTGGCTCCTAACACAATCCCATAGCGCTACAATATCTAGTTTACTTATCTGATTCACACTAACAATCGAGTTCGGTGGGTTTGCATTTTATTGTTTTAAAATCAGCTAAGGCTATAATGGTGCAGGCAGCGAGATTGTATCTTGAGTTAAATGTTTCGTGAATAAAATTGGTCGCGCTCCTTCGAATCGGATCTCGGATCGTACCGATGAATCGATTCGGCCGATATCGTCGATACTATCGACCGACGATGTTACGTAATTACAGAGTAGTTATGGCAGTTTGTTCATTCGGCGAAACTTTGCACATGCATAATTCAATTCCCTTTTCCGCGATGCAGAATATCGTGCCTTGATAATTATAAAAAAATATATCATTTTATTTTTAAAAATCAAACCAAATTTTTACAAATATACTAACCACAGAAAACGGAATTCGCGCTCCTAATGTACGTCTCTTGGTAGTTTGGTAAGTTCGACTGGCTACCGTCGCCCACGCCACAGGATGGAGCTGCAAGTGTTGACCATATTAATGAAATATACTAGGAATAAATAGGTTCTGGCATCCCTTACTCACTCACCGAAACACAACAGCACACCATATGCAATAATTACATCCTTACAGAAGATCACCGTGAAGTAATTATTACTTCACGGTGATCTTCTGTAAGGATGTGGTTACTACCGCCAGAGAGGCTGCCTACGAAATTCGACTGCTAACAACTCGACGAACATATGATTTATTAGTGCTAATATTTTATTAGCAGAATAAATATACACAATTGTTTAAGGCTCATAATTGCCATTTAATTCAATACCAATCGTTATGCGCTTACAAATATTCGCATTACTGTAATTAACAAATTATACAAATGAATTTATGGTAAACTGTTACAGAGCTGAAAACGGTATCATTAATAACATTAAAATGTAATGTGAATGATCAAAAACACATCAACTGGGAAAGGCTTTGGAATGCTCTTAATTTATTCAATTTTCAACATCCGTCTCGTTGATGCTTTGCTAATTTTTCGACACATACCTTAACTCACACGAAGCTTATCCCACACACGGCCGAGCAGATTTATAGAAAAGAAAAAAAAAAGATATTTTGTTTGTTATTCGTAACTTACATTTACTAATTAAATTAAAACAGCCTCTTAGAGAGGATATACTTAGTGTACACATCTATGCAGAACAAAGGCAATAAAAGGATAAATCTAGCACCGCACCGGAATATACTATAAAAGCTTCTTAGACCATTATTACATTTTTACCAGTCCATGTTTACTATCATCATACGTGCGAAGTTATATCTCTTTCCGTAGTAAATATTAATAATAATAATATTTACTATTCGTTAGCTATTTTAAATTAGCTACCCTGCCTTGGCTTCGCACTAAAGCAAACGTTTTCTACAATTTTTTTTTTTCTGAAGGTTACAGGAAAGATCACGAATCACGAATCACAAATCACTACTAAAGATTCCTGTATTTTTATATTAAATAAAAATAACTCACATTCCTATAAAAATACTTAATAAATCCTGATTATATATTACCTATATTATACTGCTTAACCCGGTTCAGTTTTAGATGCGTTATTTAAAAGTCTGAGTACCTTTTTTTTCCGAAACATTATTTTTTACGGCTGTGTGTCACATAATCGTCACTCACAAGTACGGAAACAATAAGCCACGGCTGAAATGGTTCAAATTAAAATACTCAACGAGATTGAGTGAATGCGAGTTGATTGCGGCGCGGGGTGTATACTTACTTGTGTGATTGTGTGATAATGTAAACATAATATGTACCTACATCAATTATTTTTGGGAATATTTTCAAAGCAAGCCACATGAGTAGATAATAACTAAATGACTGTTTTAGTAGTACTAGTCGCAACACTGCAAACATGTTTAATTCTTTTTTTAGCGCAAGTTTGAATGGTTACATAATGTAGCACTAACATTACATTTTTTTTTCCCAACTTCTACTTAGAAATTTATAAAATCTACAATTTTAAGATACAAAATTTATAAAAAAATATATACTTATAAGCACAATATAGTTATCAATATATAAAATGATGAATATATTAATTACTATCAATTTAATAATCAATTTTCTACCCAAAAGTTCAGGGTTTGATTCCTGGCAAGGACAATTATGCAAAGTAAGTCTTTGTTTGAATTTCTCAAAGCGCAGTGCTTATTCGGGCAATGTTAAAGGGGTAGTGTGCATTATTAATCTAGGCAATTTACTGTATGAGGGTAGAAACAACCTCTGCGGATTGAAAAGATTTTTTTTCTAAGATTGTTATTCTCTTAGGACACGCAGGTTTCATAATAATATCACGCTTTCTCTATTACAAGTGTACGTTATTTCTTATCCGCATATGAATTAAAAAATGTTTAAAAAACAGACTTGTAGGTGGGTAGGTACATAATATAATTGCGCTAGAGATACCTGAACCAATTTCCAATCTTATGTATCCTTTATTTTAATTTTCTTGTGTTTTCCTGCACCTTTTTCTTACGTTTTCTATACACCCTTTTCTTGTGTGACCAACGACGCCATTGCAAACTTTTCGTGTTACAAAACATGACTACATCCCATTTTAAGGGCTTAAATAAAACATCAAACAGCAAACAGCTAAGTATTGTCCAGTTTTGGTCAGACCAATTCAGGAATTACTGAGTACTGACCAAATTCAGAATATCATTTAATAATTTATTACCTAATTTAGGAAACATAACATGTTAAAGTAATAAACTTAGATGTGGTCTACTGTTTTTAAATTACTGGAGCACTACCGCAATCGTTACTCCAGTCGTTATATCGTTCGTGTGTTAAATTCTAAGTTTCAAGAGCTGTAAGGGTTGAAACAGAATGAGTATTGACGTGCCTAGAATATGAATCGTTCCCATTAAACTCGCATAGCTTTTGAAATGCAAATGAGATTTTTTTTTCTCGGTAAAATTTCTTCATTGAATATTTTAGCGCTCTCGGTTTATTCTTCGCCTCCAATCGTGAATTACAATTCGAATGTTATAAACAGATGAATGAATATAGGTCACGTGATAAAAAAACGAGGTTGTCGATGTCGAAATAATAAATTATTTTTTACCCATATAAATTTTAAAATAAAAATTCGGGTAATGTTCCGGCGGAACACGGGTTAGATGATTCAAATATGTATATATATAACATAAGTAATAATATAATAATATAAGTAATTTTTAGAAAATATTTGAATGCAGTATTTTTAAAAGTTGTAACTTTTAAAAATAACAATGTCTCCTTTCAGCAAAATATCCTATCTACGATATTTAAGGTACTTTCCCTTCATGTCGCATAGTCTTGGGACGCCCTGTAGTGTACCTACTAATTCAAATGTATTAATTATTTACTTTTTAATTAATTTTGTTTCAATTTAACTCTCGTAAATTTCATCCCTGTGAGCATCCCTTATATGTCCATTCCAACCCAGAATGTGTGATTTCCTTTTACCCTTAATTTGTTTATTAAGGGCTTTTTATTGGCTTTTTAACAACTTTTTATTGAGGCTTCACTTAAGAGCAGGCTCCACGAATAAAATTCCTACGCTCGCTCCGCCCACGTCCCGCCACCCGAGAGTTACAAGTTGCTCGGCGGCTCTCTAGGATTTTTTTTAATATATCGCAAGATACAGCTTACGTAAGGTTGAATATTGCGTACATTATTTGAAGCATGATTTGGTATGCACTAGCTCGGAACTAAACAACGTAAGTCTCAAAATTGTTTTCGTTAATTATAGGAGTAAAAATAAACCTAAGTTTATTTTATTTTGATAATCACTGGTAAACAATGTTTCCTTGCTACGAGAAGTTTTTTGGCGATATAACTCAAGCCGTTTAGTAGAAAAATGTAATATTCTCCGGAAAAGGCGTCGATTTCGATAAAAAAATGTATCGAATGAAAATCACCTAATTATGTTTCTGACTTGATAATCTACAGATAAAGGTCTCAAAATATATATATGTAAATTCCACATTGATCAGATATGTGGTTGACTCAGCACATTTATTTAAAGTTCCCTTAGTTTCATAGAGCCTGGCCTTAATATATTCACAATATTATTATACATGTTATCTAATATTTGTCTATGTTCTACATTACTACATAATTTATCACTACATTTTATAAACTTGAATAATTGAATTTATTAATAATTGAATAATGATAATCATAAAACCATTATAAATATCATAGATATTGTTAAAATTAAAAAATATATAAAATTATTGCGTTCGCTCCAAACATATTGAATATTCAATACAAGGTACATGTAGGGTAAAGGCGCCAATAATGGAGCATTGTGCTCGCGCGCCCCTGGCTTCATGTTGTCACATAATGTCAGTATCGGGAGGGCTCAAAGTGTCACCCTTCTCGATGAGTGCACTTGCTACATGTTATCCAGATATGCTGCGAATTTACTACAGCATTTTGAATGACGCCTAATTCCATTGTTACCATGGCATATGGGCGACATGACAGGAGCGGTTTAGGCCGGATTGCTAATAACGTGAACCTCGATTATTTGCGTCTAATTCTGTTTTTAATAAACGTTGCCAGAAATTAAACGTTCATTTTGGAAGAACATTTATCTACGAAGCTTAGAAATAAAGTCTCCAAACAAATTCGAAATATAACTTTACTTATTTTTTCGAAATGTATTTTTATTTATGGCTTTAGTAACATTTGGTAGAGTGAGATAGCGTTGTAAGTAGTGAAAAGTGAAAAACCTTTGATTAGTGGGACCTAATTTAACTAACTAATTATTTTAATATTTTTAACTTCGACACATATCATTACCAAAAATTCTATATATTTTATTACACATTTTAAAGTCATGACCTAGCGTAGTTTACAAGCCGCTTAAGAGCAGGCCCCACGAATAAAATTCCTACGCTCGCTCCGCCCACGTCCCGCCACCCGAGAGTTACAAGTTGCTCGGCGGCTCTCTAGGATTTTTTTTAATATATCGCAAGATACAGCTTACGTAAGGTTGAATATTGCGTACATTATTTGAAGCATGATTTGGTATGCACTAGCTCGGAACTAAACAACGTAAGTCTCAAAATTGTTTTCGTTAATTATAGGAGTAAAAATAAACCTAAGTTTATTTTATTTTGACAATCACTGGTAAACAATGTTTCCTTGCTACGAGCAGTTTTTTGGCGATATAACTCAAGCCGTTTAGTAGAAAAATGTAATATTCTCCTGAAAAGGCGCTGATTTCGATAAAAAAATGTATCGAATGAAAATCACCTAATTATGTTTCTGACTTGATAATCTACAGATAAAGGTCTCAAAATATATATATGTAAATTCCACATTGATCAGATATGTGGTTGACTCAGCACATTTATTTAAAGTTCCCTTAGTTTCATAGGGCCTGGCCTTAAGATCTTTCTACTATCGCTACTACTTCCTGCTGTTGCCTTTTCTTGTAAGGTCAGCAGTGAATAGATGCTCGTCTGCGTAATTTTTCTACCGCCTACTTTCACTACCAAAACCTTATTAAAGCTCTGTTTGTTTTTTGGATGATATGACCATAGTAACTCAGAACTGGTTAAATCGTGAAAATGGTAATAATTATGACCAGAAATGGAATTTTCCACTTGGTTGGATCTAAACTTTGCAAATCGTAAAATATCAGAGCGACATTCGGCAGTAAAATAGCAAACAAAAACACAATTAGGAGCGGCACAGGGGTGTGAGCACAATGGCGACCGTGTACAGTCCACACTCGGGACGTTTACCCTAATTTGTTATTACTGCCAGTCGTTCGGTTAACTTGAGGTTACGTACAAATGAGGTAGCTATCTCTACAATTGATTTCTATATTCATATTCAATTCATGTAGCGTCTATGTTATTCTAAGCCTGTGGAAGATTTATGTTTATTGGATATGATTTACTGATATAACTTTTTAAAATTTGTGTAAGTAATTAGTAGAGGAAGTGCACACTGCGTGCAGCCTGTCTAGCACTAATAATAATCACCTTTTTTATCAATGTAAGTAAAAATCTAAGCAACAATTAAAACTTTCATTAAAATATATTTCTAGAGATTTATTCGAATAAGCAGCGTTACAGAAAAAATAAAAACACAATTTTCACAGGTTATCTATTTTGATTTATCCAAATACAGTTCACAAGTGAATATCTTTAGTAATATATATTTTTTGGATTTTGAATTTATTGTCATTCAAACAAGTGCTCTCTTGTTTGAATGGTAATAAATTCAAAATCCAACATAGCTAGATCATGTTTACAATGCACTGCTGGGCCATTTGCCAACAAAATGCCGTCTTGATAAGCATGCTCGAGAAAACAATATTAATCTTACAATGATTCATCTTTTATCGCTCAAACTTGCATGTATGTATCCACTGAAGTGCCATAAATCAAACCTTATAAGAACATTAGCCCGAGTACACGCTGAGAATTAAAACTGTATAATTATTTAGTGGTCTCTATTAGCTATATAGCTAACGTTTTATAATAGAACACGCTTTTCGTTATATCTATATCTGATGCATCATAAATTCAGAAGTTTTCAAAATGTTCATGATAATTCTGCACCCAGGCTAACACTATTTATTTGGTATTTTGTATACCTACATATCATTCTTTGTACATATCATTGTTACAAATGAGTCAATTAACTTAGCTTGATAAGAACTTAATAAGACATAAATCTGAGTTTACATTAACAAAATACAATTATTTTGATGAAAGCTGTAGTAATAGCCGCAAATTCAACATTTAAATCTGTAGAGTGGAAATACGTGGAATGGAATAGTGGATACGAATCAATAGTCTCTCATACCGTGCCAAGATGTAATAAACGTATGAAAAGTGGTTCCAGACTGGGAACATTTGTTCTCTCCCCATTTCAACTTTAATGTTCGACTCTATTACAACGCAATAAGGTCTATGTTAAAGTAGGGAAATACCAAATGTATTGTGGTAGGCTAGGAATTAATGGAGTTTGTACTGAAAATCGTTTGTTACACTTCGAAAATGCGTACCTTGACTGTCCCTTTACATTCATATTTCACTGTTATTGCCAATGATATGGTTGTTTTGCCTCGTTTTCTTTTTATGGATTGCAATCTGTTTTTATTTCTAGCTTTAAAAAATTACATTGAATTTCAATAAAATTAAATGTAACTATATATATAATAAGAAAACTTTAAATTAACTGAAATCATTCTATTCGGGCCCAGTAGCTGTCACGTAAATTAAATGACTTACTTATCCCGTCCACATTATAACAGTAACTGGGTCCGAAAATTCGAGTCACTGGGTCCAGTCACTGCCATCGTGTAAACCAGGCTTTAAGCTAATATAAAATTTACTGTCAGATTCTCTGTCATCCTTGGAAGATTTAAATTTAAAGAAAAAGTAAATAATACTTAATATTCCTTTTGTTTTAATCTTAATCTCCTTCTTTCTTTTTTCTTCTTATATATACGAGTAAAAGGCGATGTGTGTATGTATAAATAAATAAATAATAATAAATAAATATCTTGACACATTCCACACAGCACCATCTAGTTCCAAAGTAAGCAACTTAATGCTTGTATTATGGATACCAGACAGTTGATATAATACATAGATTACTTTTTTTTTTTGTAAATACATACATATTATAAATACAAACATCCATGACTCAGGTACAAAGGTAAATGTTAACATAAACATTTGCCCCTAACGGGATTCGAACCCGCGACCGTTTGGTTAACAGCTAGGGTTACTAGCCACTAGACCAAACGTGTCGTCAATGTATGTATGTACCCGTATGTCTCCTATAGACTCCAAAACCGCTGAACCGATTTTGATGAAACTTTCAGACAATCTTCAGATTAGTCCAGCGTTCCTGTGAAGTTTGGTAGCGATCGGACGCGGACGAAGTCGCGAGCAAATACTAGTTCTTAATAATATTGTATTATCATTATTATGATAGTTATAAATACAAAATACGAGTAACATCATAATTCATATAGTTTTGTCTTGTTGAAAAATAGCTTTCTGATATTTAAAAACTGTCATATGGGTATTTAAAATACAATTCACAAAATCCAATAGTAAAACTGATTAATTTATTAGATACTTTAAAGTATTTTTCAATAAATATCAAAATAGAACAGTTTTTTGTTTACTAACGTTTATGTTGTTGACATCGAAATATCATTAAAAGATCATTAATTATGTTCACGTATAAAAGAATGTATTCTCAACTCGTGTATTGTTTTAAAATTCACTTGTTTAATATTTTTATCGGTTCATCCATATCATCACGTAACGTAATTAATCTTACAATGTGGCACACGCGAGCCTTGTTGTATTGAATAATCAATCAGATAGTAAACAAAAACCGACAAATTTTTAAGAAATAATATATAAATTTAATTCAGTCACGTATAATGAATACGCAATTTAAGCCTCCTTCTCACTACGGAATAAAATATCCCTTTTGTAAATCTTGATTGTTTTGAAATGAGTTTAGAAGTTTTTTTAATATAATATTAAACTCAAATATTCCTTCACCCATTTGATGGTGAGTGACTACCGTCGCTTATAACACAAGCAACGTCACTGGTGCTGCAAGACTAAGGATAGGAATTAGGAAAAGATAGGGAAATGGGCTCTGTAAGGAAGACATAGGGAAATGACTATTATTTCACGGTAGTCTTCTGTGAGTGGGTGGTTACTGCTGCCAGACGGGCAGCCCAAATGAACGCGAAATGCTTTGTGCCCTGCCACTACTTAAAAACTAAACTAATTAGTTACTTTAAAAACTGTCAATGATATGAAAAAAAAAAATAAGTATTCGATCTAGCAGTCGTAAACTCGGTTCATTCTTAGATCCCTTACAAATAAACAGCATGTGTGCTTTTGTGTTTCTAAAGCAGCAGTTAGTATGGGATGGCAGAGCCCACTTCCCTGCTGATCCTTTAATGTTTTATCCTACTGGGGTTAACAGCGATTATGCTGCACAAATAGCACAAATAGTTGTTATGTCATATTATACTTATTTATAATAAAATATAAATGATATTTATAAAGACTCTTGCTTTTTTATGTACATAGTTGTCTAGAATATGAATAATTATTCCAGATATGAAATAAATTAATTTAAAATCCGTATAACAAATAAAATCAAATAAAGTTTTGGACAATTTATTGCATACTTCATTTAATAATTATTATTTTGGGATCAGCTTAGTTAGAATGAATCCAACGGAGCGGATTAATTCGTGATGTTATTGTATAGAGCTGACTAAATGAAGGCTACTTTAATATTCATTAGGGTTAGAGAAACAGACTGCCTAAAGAAACAATCAAACTGATTTCGAAGACTAATTTAAATGCTCATTCCGTACTCCTTTTGTTGTTTCTGCTACATAATTTATTTTGTACCATTTGAAAATTATTATATTTCAATGTGGAATGTAGGTATATGAAACTTATTTGGTGTTACATAATATATAAATAAATATTATATATCTATACTAATGTTATAAAGAGTTAAAGTTTTTTGTATGTAGGAGGTAATCTTCAAAACTACTCATCAGATTTATAAAAATCTTTCACCAACAGTTAGAATAGAATTTCAAGATGGACATAGGCCAAATAAATAAATAAATAAATATTCTACGCAAGCGAAGCCGCGGGCACCAGCTATCTAAGAATTAAGATCCAACGCTGGCAAAAATATAATGAGTCAATACATTTCAGGTTTTTAAATTATTTTTTTCACGAAAAGCTTATATTCAAGAAATTCAATGAAATCGTATATGTGTGATGATACTAAAAATTAGTACTTTATTTGAGTACCTACCGAAAAAAAAATATAATTTAGGAATATATTTTAAGTTTATTATGTTACTTATTTAGTTAGCTATTAAATTGTATAAAATTTCCGTTTGATATTGTTAGGTACCTAATATAGTTATTATTTTAAGTCTTTTAATACAAGAATCCGGATAATCTCTGCATTTTTTTATAACTTGATTTACCCGAAAATTTAAATTATGTTAAATTACTCCAAGGGTCAACCTATGTATATTATACTTATAAGTATATTTATCTCTCTTATAGTAATCGCTTGTAGTTTATTAGTCCTAACCTTAATAAAAGCAAATGTTCTTTTAAAAAACAATAGACGAAAGGTCACATTGACACTGACGTCACCTCTCGTGTAATGTTGTCCATTGCATTTGCAAATCTATTAAATTTTCGACTTTATTGTTATGGGGTTTAAATTAATTATGGAATAACGACAATTTTTATTTCATCCTGTCCACCAAAGGAAACGATCTATCAAATGCGAAGGCGATCAACGCGTTCAACATTATAATGAGTAGAAAAAGGTTTTCACTCAGTTAGGTACTTGAAAAGTTTAAGCTAGAACAAAAAAGATTGATTTTAAATCCAGATTTCATATGATTGATAGCACTATATCGTGATGGAGAGTCAAATAACTTTAAAAAATTGTCTACTTATTATTAATTCGACGATTTTTATTTTCTAGTTAGTAAATTAACTCTCTACTCACATGTGCTTTTTACTTCAAAGTATACCTATCTACATTAATACAGGTATAAAATCAGAAAATACTTTAACACATGTCTGGTGAAGTAACTATCCTAGTATTTAAAAATTTAGCTGAACAGTAATACTACTGTTATTTTTTATAATATTTTATAAAAAAGTCTTATCGTAGTCTTAATATGTTAAAAATATTCTTTTTTATCTTTTGGTAGTAACATAGACATATTTTATCATATAGAAGTTCGTATTGTATCATAATGTCACTAGTAAATTTATTTATTTTCTCCTTCCTTACCTTTACCCTTATGTATATTAAATAATATACCTAACAAATGAACTTAAATAAAGCAACACTCCGAACGAAATTAATTCGCCATATTAAATGAGGTCCCAATAATTAAGACATTAGCAAAACGTTAAACCAGACGCGTCGTTATGGGATGCCTAAATTTAATCGCGAATTTATTCGATCCGAAGAAGAACAATTAATATGCAAATAAGGACATTGTCCGGAGACTGGGTGTGTTAATGTAAAAAGAAATACATAACCTGCTTCGTGTTGTCAGGTACACACAAAACATAGAATAACTGTCATTTATTTGATATTTCTACCAATAGTAGGTAATAGGGGTTAAAGTATGAAATTGCCGTTTTATTGTAATAGGTACTTCGAATTGACATAGAACCTTCATGGTTTGAGATTTTTGAGTGAAACTTTTTTCATACGGTACCTATGTAGTTCTTCTTTTAAAAAATGTGCAACATTCGATTATCAACTTTCAGTTGTTTTTTTTATTCAGCTTAGACAATAAAGATGGATACTTCGAAAATTCGTGTGATTTTTGAATACGAGTTCCGACGCGGAACTAACGCGGCAGAAACAGCTCGCAATATTAATGTTGCGTTTGGAGAGGGGACTGCTAATGAACGCACTGTGCGATTTTGGTTTAAACGCTTTCGTGATGGAAACTTCGATTTGAAGAACGAACCACGTGGAAGACCGCCCACACAGGTGAATAACAATGATTTGAAAGAGATGGTGGAAGCCGATCCGAGCCAAACTACCTAGGAATTAGCGGCATGGTTTAACGTTACCTTACCAACAATATTGACTCATTTGCGTCAAATCAATAAAATAAAAATATATGAAAAATGGGTGCCTCATGATTTGACTGATCTGCAGACTCTACAGGAACTGCAATTAGAAACCATTCGTCACCCTCCGTATTCGCCAGACCTTGCTCCAACGGACTACCATTTTTTTCGTGATTTGGACAATTTTCTGCGTGATAAAAAGTTTTCTTCTCAGGAGGCAGTGCAAAATGCTTTCACACAGTTTGTCGAATCTAGATCACCAGAGTTCTATCGCAAAGGCATAAATGAGCTTCCTATTAGATGGCAGCAATGTATAGATAATAATGGTAATTATTTTGATTAAATAAATATGTTAAATTAAAAAAAAAACGAATTTTTATTTTTCAGTACAAATCGGCAATTTCATACTTTAACCCCTAATATAAATGTGAAAATTTTATTCTTATCGTACAAAAATAACTGAACGAATTTTGATGAATGTTTACAATAACATAGTTTATACTTCAGAGTAACGGAATTCAATTTGTAAACAAAATAATGCCGAATGGAAAAGACAGTTATTTATAACTATACATGTATGAACATTGTATATACGTGTTATTTATAATATTATTTTAATGTGACTTAAATGTCACATAATACCTAGCTACTTATAGGTACTTTATTTTTATCAATACACATTATTATTTTACGAACATATATTGTGAATATATGTACTTAAGTGGAAAGTTGACTGTCTATTTGATGGTTGGTGGCTACAATAATAACACATAATACATGTAGGTAGGTACAAGTATAAATTACATTCCCAATATTCATTAATAATAAGTACATAATATGGCTGAATATCTTCTACGTAACAACAGTATCTTCTAAGTCGCCAATGTCTCGGCACAACATTTAAACGGAAATAGACTTTTTAAAAAAAATATCTTAATACATTCCACACAGCACCATCTAGTTCCAAATTAAGCAACTATAGGCTTGTATTATGGATACCAGACAACCAGACTTTAATGAAAAAATGAAATTACTGTTTCTGACGGTGACTTCCATCTAACCAAGTCGTTAAATAGAGTTGTAGTAATGACTCTCAATAAATTTGAACAGCAAAAAGAGTAATAGAAATTGCTTAGAGACTGATATTTCCCATTACTCTTCTTTATTACCTTGCCCTATCATCGATCTAAGTTTTTACAATTAGTACAAGCAAAACGACCTTTTGTTTGAAGTTTTATAACTGCAAGCAAAAAATTGTTAAGAAATGTTATGCCGAGAGTTGAACAATAATGGGTGGTTTATGTATTAGTTTGTAAGTTGTCTTAATTTGTAGATTTTCATTTGAAATTATTTTCCTTATAATTTGCTTGTAAGAAATTTTCTGTAATGTAATTACATTTTGTAATAATAAAATAATATTTAATTATTATGGTGGGGAATATAGACTAAGTAAATTTTTTCTTCGTCATATTGCGGAAGCCTTTTAATATCATAAAATCCTTAACTACATCTAACGATGTTCTTATGATTTAGTAATTCACAATATTAAGTGAAATCATGGGTCCACACTAGGGTTGAACCCGAAACCCTTAAATAAACTGGCAGACGCCAAAGAGCTCGTCAAATCCTAATATTCCTTCAGTCATTATTGTCTCCCCATAGTATGCACATGCAGAATAATAATTAGTCAAACGTTCAGAATTCGTGATGAGTTACACTCTGCCTATGTTTTGTTATCAGCTACACCCATTCCATTGAAATGGTCGTACAATATGTCATAATTATTTAATTAATGCAGCCCCACCCAGGGTTATCTGTGTCCCCCATAATTCAAACCGCCTACATTTGGTTTTCGACCGAACGAGCGTCTACGCTCCATTTGATTCACAGTACTTTCTATACTCTCTGTGTATTCGGTGTTGCTGTTATATTGAATGTTTTTGGTCTGTGGCTGGATTAAGAATTAATGTCATTGATTTGTATATGGGTTCCAGGTAATATAGGGCGAATCACGCCGACCCACGCCTATCTTAATTATTCGATTGTATGCTTACACGTGTGTCAATTGCGCGTACAAGATTTCTTCTTTTATTTGGTAAAATAAATCTATCCTTAAATTTCCGGGGCTTCTTCCGTCTGGAATTGTGTTTCTTGGAATAATAATTTTACACACATATGAAAAGCATCATCTAGAACCAAAATTTTGAAATATTATTAGTTCAAAATTCATGTGGTCCTAAAAAGTACATGGTCTATCTGTTTGTCAAGTTTAATCCAGATCTAGTCAGCAGTTTATGTGTGTTTGTTATATTACTAGCTTTTACCTGCGACTTCGTCTGCGTATTTTCATAAATGTTTATTGATAAATTGTTGTTTGTATATATGTTCAAAAGAGTACAAAGAGTTGTATGGACTCCAAAAGAGCTTAACCAATTTTGATAACGTTTTCACGGACGGAAGGAGTGATAAATGTGGAGGGTCTGTGTATGTAATTTGCAGATCCATTTATCACATTCATAATGTTATAGAAAGATGTAAGAAATTCTCAACTCGAGAGACCATATGACAGTTATTCCATTTACTAGGATTCGTTCAAGGTCTCAATGATGTATCAATCTATTGGAGAAAAATTGCGTAACGATGTCATCGGGACAAATGCCGCCATTTAAAATCGATCACGACCTTTTTAAACAATTCATGATAAATGTCAAGGGCATAAAGAGTCCTAGTTGACTCATTGATTTAGAAACATTGCGAATTCAACAATTCCTTTATTTCCAAAGTGAGAGTTCAGATCATCCAATGAATGTTGTCCATAGTTCCAACATATGCAATAATGATATTAACGATCATAAAATAATAATAATACGCGTTATTAATAATGATATATATCGCCATAAAAGGACATTTTACCACTACTATCTAGTCTAAGACTAATAAGTTATTAACCTAAAGTTCTAAGTGTAATTATATAAGGTAAAGCATCATTTGGTACTTGATGCCCATTGATCCGGTTTATTTTTTGTTTGAAAGTTCACGTGATCGCGATGGTTCTTACCCGTAGTTATAATTTATGAAGATCTGCTTAGGCTTTTGAAGACGATCAACCTGTTTCTTAGTTGACGAAGGGAATTCACTGACTTCTACATGTTCGGTTGATGTGAAATTTGTTATACTTCGGCGGTATTTCCATGACGTGGCAATCTTGACCTGATGCTGCAGCATCTAGTAGTTTTAACTTAAAAAAAGAAAACATATATTTGTCACACAATATATATATCATATATCCCCTTATCAACATGATCAGTGTAAAGTTATTTAATTTAAGTGTTTAATTTCTTACTAGATAATCAGAGAGTAACTGAGAGTAATTGTTAAAAAGATTTGTGGCGAGGAAGACGGAATAATGGTTTGCCTTCCAGTGAGATAAAATCGTTGTCGCTTAACGTTCGCGGTATCAGCGCCACCAACTTCTGTATTCACAGGGTGCTCAACTTACAAACAGGTTTCTAATTTTGTTTTGGTTTAACATTTTAACGTATAATTGTCATTAAGTAGGTATCCTTGTTTCTTTTTTTTTATTTTTATTTTTTTCAATTCTGACAGGTAAAGATTGCCTTTTAAATTTACATTGTAACCTTTCAAAGGGTAACAGATAAAAACATGCTTACCTATTCAGATTAAATATAATCTGAATATAATTTTGCCCTAAAAGATAAGCTTATATTAGAGGTTAACTAGATAAATATTTATTAAACTTTTGATAGCGTTTTGATTTTATTATTATTTTATATTTTAATTTTTAGATTTAAAATTTTAGTGATAATTATTTTATAATTATCATATATTAATATATCTCTACTAATATTATTACATGATATTGATACCATAGACCGATTCACTGTCCCCTCCCAATCACTTATCCTTTATCGTATAAGGTCGGCTCTACACACATCTTGCAATACCTATTATGACATTGTGGTTGTGTTAATAGGCGACGGTAGCTATTATTACCATTACTATCATATGGATAGTTAATCCGAAAATATTGATCGTGGAATAAAAACAGTGCGAGAACCAAGTTGAAGAAAATAACAATCCACCCATTACGATTTTTTTTATAAACTTGATAGTATAACTGCAAATATTGATCCTAGCGTAAAAATGATAATGACCAAACTTGTAGGAAATTAAATTTCCAACAACTTTGGATACTACTATTTTTGCTCTAAAGTTGTAAATTAACGAGTTATTTCAGAAAAACGAAAAAATTGAAATTTAAATAGATGGCGGCGACGGCGGCGCGGCGGCGGGATTGCGCCGAAAATCGATATTTAGACTTCCACCCCCCCCCCCCCCGACGTTTAAAAAAAAAATCTCGGCCTCTAATTTTTTCTATTTAAATGTCTGCCCCGACTGGACTGCAGATATTTTCGTAAATAATACATTACCTTTATATAATATGGCCCTCTCCTGGATTCAGGTATCTTCTCTTTGTTTGTAGTACCTTATAGTCGTCGAAGATTCATTCAAGGGCACGCATGTTTGCCCATAATACTTTTCAGTACTGTTGGAGCCAGTGATCATTATTCCTAAATTACATATGAAGTTGAAAGCACTCAGAGCTACAGCCAGGCCCAACCCGGCTTTAGGCAGCCGAGTATTCTTAACACTGCGCTATTTTAGCTTTTTTTATTTATAATAAATGTAATTATTAATATTTTTTTATTAATAAATTAGAGATAAAATATAATATTATGTGGTCGAACAATTTGATATTAGTGCACAGTCATAAAGCTATTTGATATCATAATTTGTTGATAATTAATTTAATCGTATCAAAATCTCACTAAGCACATAGTCAAATTCTGAATGTAAAACCTAGTGGGGATTGAATGGCCACTCTATCCGGATGTTATCAGTAGGTATATTGTAATAAAATCCTAAAGAAAAATATGAGGATGTTGAATAAATCTCTAATTGAAAAAACAAGGTATTTTTACCCCCTCATCCTGTGCTCAATGCTCCGTATTCTACGTTATACTGTCCATGCATATTTGCGAATGGGAGTCCATTTTATACCGCCGATGAAGCACTTCTACGTTGCCGGTAATTGGTTGAAGTTATCTACATCATTACATCTCGGCTCTTCTCTTTTTTTGCCGGCTTTATTTCTCTCTTTCGACCTCAGCATTCGTTTGTTTTTCATTCAATTACTTTTAATACTCGCCGATTATATCTCGAGGAATTGTCGGAAAATTATGCTATGTACACTAAGTTGGATACAGTATTCTATCGTAAGGCGTAGTGCTATTAGAAGCTACGCACAGCCCGTTAAGGCGTTCCTTGCGATCTTGATAAAAAGCCATTTTTCTTTTTACTCGGCTTTAGACGTTATTCTTAAGGACACAACATAATTCATACAATATCGCAACGCAGATCAGTACTTCACTAAATGAACGCGTCTCGCGTCCGATATTTATAGCAACGGTGGACATAATTTAATAAACAAAGCAGAGCTGAGCCGACATTTTAATGCCACCCCGGGCATAGGATCTGATAATTGATCATAACTGGTTCTTAGCCTTCAGAGATAGCATTGTAAGCAACTAGTACCACTTCGTTAGGGGCTCCCGGTAAAATGTACGCGCACCAGTCGTTAAGAAAAGCCTATCTCAAGTGGAGCTATTAATAATATTATACTGCAATATCCGATAAGCCGTAAACGCATATTTTATGTGCCATTGCTCGAACATTTTCAATAATGGTTTCATAATACAAATCGTTTTCGCTTCACTATACATGTAGTATACGTCTAGGGACAAGTTGTTGAGGACAAAGAGCATGTTACAAACCTGAGAGATACTTAGATTTTATTCTTTTGACTTCCATAGAGAAAGGCCCTAAATAACGTGACGATCGCGTTCAAACCACACTTCTTCAATTTTTTTTTGGGAATATCTCGAGGAGATCTAATCTTTCTTAAAGTATAGTGATCATAGCTAGCCAAGCTTCTACAAAATTTGTTGTACTCAAGAAAGTTAAGAGATACTTCAATCTGTCAGAGTTTAATACTCCGTAAGGATTGTTCAAAGGGGTTTTTAGGCCAAGATGAACGTCAGAGTATCTTTTCGTATGAATTAAACGTCGGACAATATACTTTCATTTAATTTGTAAATATAAACTGAACTAAATAAGAACCTTTTTAAACATTTAACCTTCAATACAATAGTATCATAAATGTGAGTAGGCAAGTACATTTAAAGTATCAAATATAAGCCTGTGTTTTTTGATTAGATAATGGGCATACCAGCCACGTAACAAAGGCGTCCTTAAACTCTGAACTTGGAAAACAAATGTCTCAAATACCTGTAGCATCAGGGCTTGACAAATGAGTGACACGTCTCATATCGGCCGAGATGAAAATCGGTGCAGTACAAAGAACGAGAAAGTATAAACATTTACATTCGAAAGACGTAGAGCCGATCGTGCTTCAATTTTGGACTTATCTGTCCGAGTCTTTGTTTCCTTGACAGGTGCATTAGTGTGCTATCATGCAACAATTAAATGCATCGATCTTGCACAATCACGGTGAGTGGACATAAGACTATAAGTCCTTGTATTGATATTTTACGTACCAGGAGTACCGTATTTGATTAAGGAATTTTATAAAAAGTATATGAATAGTAAATTCTCTAGAATCCAATTTTATTTTTATGTGAACTTGAATTTTACTAGCGCTATGAGGAAAGTGGAGAAAAGGATATGATGGAAACGAATGCAACCTTCAGCAATGAAGAAAACGACTTGATTTGTTGATTAATTGATCGATTCTTGGGTGAACACATGGTTTTAAAAATGTAAGAGTTCTCCCCCTTTCTTTCACGAGTCATAAATAAAATACTACTGAAGAGAATAAAATAATAATATATTTGTTACGATTCGAATTCGCCAAAGGTTAATCAAACGCCACGGGTCATAACTAAATATTCGAATAGTTTACCTGTATATAAAAACTACTTAATCATTTACAAAGTTTCACCTTAATCAATCATCTTTATCGACAAATACGTAATTGGCACTAATTTGTTAACCTCGATGGGAAAGCAAGTTAAGCGTCAAATAATTCGAGAGGTCATCGCCAGCGGGTTCCGTATTCATTCCTGCATTAAACACATATTTAATAGACCGCTGCTTATAAAGCAATTTAGAAAAAAGCAAAGACCGATTAAAACATAAATATGGATGCCTCGAGGTCATTCCACGCTAGTAATTTCTAAGAGAAATTTTGGCTATTAAAACACGATATTTTTACGCACCTAGCATTTAGAAGTTGAGTGTCTCAGAAGGTGATTTTATTGCTTTTAAATGGACAGCCAGTTCGTCGTGTACTGTCGTAAAATGTTGGCTTTCGTTTGGTCGTCTCATAATTATATTGGAAACCTACCGTGCGAGTTGGCGTTGGAATTTTCAATTTCAATTGCACTTAAAAAAGTTTTAAAGAAATTAACAATTAAGAGGTTATCGCCTACCCTACCACGGTTCATGTGCAATATTCATTGGAACTAAGCTGAAATAAAAAAAAAGTTATATATAGGTACCTATGTGTGGTTTGTTATTTAAAAGCATTTAAAAGGTTAACTAAGACAAAATCAAAAATTACTACTTATCATCTAAACCTATTTATAAAATTCATTTCTATATTCATCTTGAAATCCTTATAAATTACTGTTATAATTATAATGTCCATACAGTGTGAATGTTAAATTGTGGCGGTAATGATTGGAACAAACATAATTATCATATCTTTTGTAGCTGTTATGATCAGATTGTCTAACATTTTATTGGTTCAAAGATCCCATAACACCAAATACGTAAAATCACTAGGTACTTACTGTCTTTGTAATAAATGACTTATGTTTTGTGATAAAATCATTACATTACATTATGATCGATTGTACCTACTGCCTAATTGATACTGCCGTTTAGGCTCTTTGGATAATAGACAAATTTGACACATTTCTGATCACCTGGTCAAACCAATTAACTATAACTAAACCTAGAATTAACAGGAGTCATGTTAACAATTTTACAAAATAGAAAAGCGTACAAAGTCATGTGTTATTTGATATTTTAGTTAAATAATAGGCTAATGTCGCTACGACAATGTTAGCATAGCTTCCGCATGGAGTAAGGCGCCAGCATTTCCGTACACGAATGGTCAGATGCAACAAAATATCGCCCCGTGTATACATTGTTCGGGTCAGACCGTATTTAGAACTAGTAGGGAAGTATTTATGCAGTATAATGCCAGCCGAGAATGTGTTAAACATTCCAAAGCTTAATTACATTTGTTCGAAAAGCATTTTAAACACGCCAGTAATTATTTTTTGCCTTAAAAAGGGTTCGTGATTAGAAGATCTCAGAATTGTGGACTTTTAAGTAGATAGCATATTTCGGTATTGGATGAAATTATTATTGATTTATTTTTAATTAATTGTGATATATTATCCTAATTGTTTTTCTTCAATTTGAATTTTTTTTAAGTCTGTTTTTATTTTATAAGACATTTTGGGGCTTCCGTGGAATGCAAGGTGCCCAGCGAGAATAGAATAAAAAATAAAGGACAATTTGGAGTTAGTGGCATAGGTCGTGGGGACTCATATTTTTATAATCATAGCACAAGTGCTGTTACTTCAAAAATACATTCTATAATAAGGGAGTGGTTACTGTCGCTCAGTTTATAACGCCACTACCGAATGTACAGAAAAAGGTATGTTATGTCCATGTCATATATTTTTTGTGAGATGTTGATTTTATTTTTATTTTTCTACGCTTAAGAAAAAGAAGCGCGGAGGAAGTCGCGAGCTAAAGCTAGTTACTTTTATAAAAGAAACCACAGAAAAATAACGGTTAATAACTAAGAGGATATTAATTAGTGACCGACGCAGCTGATAGCTATCAGTCTCCGAGACACCTTTCCACTTCATAACCAGAGCGCACATTAAGGAATATTGACAAGCACCGCCAACTCATATTTGCCAGATACGGGTTGGGCATTTTCTGCTTAACTACGTCCCATTTAAAGGTCAGCGCAAGTGAGCTATAAATAAGGTATTTAAACCAATGTGTGTGGGCTAACCTTAACTGGTGGCACGATATTCATGGGAATGTATCTATAGGTTTATTACAATAGTTTGTATTTATTTGGTCCTCGTAAATACGTGGATTTGTAAGCCATTGAAGTTTCGTGGGACTTTCGGCCGTTGGTGTCGTTTTAATTTATAGTATTTATAGAATTTAAATTGTTTATGCTCTGTGAAAGTTATTAGTTTTTTTTTTAAATATAATTATAGTTTTTATAATTACAATATGATACGATAAACAATAATTTTACTAATTTACAATAAACTAACTAAGGTATTTAAATGTATTTTTAACTGTTGCTTCATTTATTAATTTAATGAAATGTATTTCGAGTGTATATATGGTCCTCCGAGGTTGCTATGTGAGATTCTGAGATTAAAAAAAGTTATAGATTTTTACTTGTTTTCCTCTTCTAGCTGTTCTGACAATTAATAAACTATATCGAAATATCGAATATCGAATTAATAAATATATCGAATTAAAAAAATATGTAATTTGTCCAGCCGATCTGCAGTTTTAAGCTTAGCAACACATTTAGCGATTCTTTATTATTGATATAGATTTACATTTTCATCGTTCTATTGAAAGCAAATTCATGTATTTTAATCTGAATCAGCTTTTGGGTTTACAATAAAGAGCGCGTGAACTGTCTCGTTCGTGTGTAAATAACACTTTTTTCAAGAGCAACCGCCTACCTTACAAAATAAATGGTAACTCGATAAAAGCTCGCCACAAAAGCTATAAACAAACGAAAATATGAATCGAGATTACTGTTCGTAATACACAAACGTATGTTATCCAGAGAGCGTTCGACCAAGCGTGGGCCGACGTAAATGGTAGTGAAACGAAACACAGTGTATCCAAGACACTGCATCATTTGCAATTACATGTTATTGTGCCTTTGTACTATTTAATGTCCGAGGGTATTCGTTCTTATAAGAATGTGGTATTATAAGCAAAATAGTTTGCAGTATGTTACTGTCAATTTTTGAACCGATAGCCTTTGTGAGTTGCGAGTATGATCGGCAATAAGAAAATGTGAATTAACTAAAGCAAAATGAAGGAAGTCACTTGAGATTTTATGTTCAGAATACATTATGATTGGCAGGTGCTGGATGAGTGCTTACTTTAACGCTCTTTTAAGGCAAGTACCTACCCTAATCAACCCTAAGTTGACCCGGCGGGGTCAACTTTGGAAATAAACTTTTCAATGTTGGCTCTGGTCTGAATCTGGAAAGTAGTGGCAGGTCACAGAGAGATGACAATTTGAAATTGAAAATATCCCATATTCCAAAATAAATTCATATGATGCAGGCTTCGCTTAAAATATTGATGATTTATGAGATAGCAATATGGAAATGAGATATTCCGAACAGAGCGTATTATTTTAGATTAGCAGTTGTCGGTGGCATGGTTGTTTGCGATGTGACAATTTCATTAAAATACAAAATTTACCAAACTTGGCTTTTGATGACGAGCAATGAAATAAACTAAAATAAATTATTCACAAATGTTAACGTTAATGTTCATTGAAATCGGCTGAATATCGCTCGAAGTAAAATATAGTTAAAACTTTCTTTAAGGTCGACATACAGGATAAGGGATTGAGATAGAGAAATGGGCTTTGGCGCCCCTAACTCATCGAAACACGACAGCACATATAATGTTATTTTACGGTGGTCTTCTTTAAGGGGTGGTTAATTGCCGCCAGATAGGCTGCCCAAATGACTGCGAAACGCAGTGTGCCCTGCCGCTACTTTCCAAATGCAGACCAGAGCCAACTTTGAAAAGTTTCATTTCCAAAGTGGACCCTGCCGGGAATCGAACCCGGGGCCCTTGACACGTTAGAAATAAAACCACTTACAAATTCAACTATATAAAAAAGATATCCCCCCAAACAATCAAGGGGCAACTAAGGTGACGTCAGGTTTTTTGAAAAATTCCATATATTTTTTTAAAAGCCTAAATTTGTGTAAATTATTTTGTTAATAAGTAACTTTAACGGTACTTTAATGAGCAACTACTGAGTAATTTTTAACAATTGGTTGATTAATGAATAATAAATTAATATTAATGAAAAATAAAATGTTTGCTTTAAAACTTATTTCAAGAAGCGTATTATTCGTACATTCAATGTATCCCCTTTCAGAAACAATGTGGTTAATAAATTTTATTCTCGTATTAGTACGATCGTAAAACGTAATGGAATTACGTATGGTACTATTGAGTACGCTGGATTCAAGCAATAAATGGTGATCAATATCTTACTGACTATACTAGTAGTAATATTAGTTCGTTTTTCGTTATTACGCTATCAGAACACTGCTCATCTTTACGGCCTATTATTCTATTAGTGTTGTTCTTTATGCATTTCAAAAAGTTAAATTAGTAGAAGCTTTAATAGTATCATTGTTCCTTTCTTACAGCTCACTGTATATATCTCTGTTTATTAAACTTTATTTCCTTGGTACTGTTTGAAATCGTTTAGCGTTGACTGTATATGTATATACGATACTAATACAATATTTATTTTTTTCACTTTAACGCGCTAATCTTTTTTGTGTGTTAAGATCGACGTACAGACTGACAATCCACACCATGGTAGGTGGTTACCGTCGCCTTTAACACAAGCAACGTCACAGGTACTTCAAGTGCGGTGCCAATCATAGAAGGCTTAAAGATAAGAGATTATGAGGGGATATGGTAATGGGCACTTGCATCCCTTAATCGCTCACCGAAACACAACAGCACTCGTGCTGTTATTTCACGGTGACTGCGAAACGCAGTTTGCCCTGCCACTACTTTCCAAATTCAGACCAGAGACAACTTTGAAAAGTTCATTTTCAAAGTTGACCCTGCCGGGAATCGAACCTGGGAACTCTGAGACGGAGCATTAAGGCAAGCACCCTAACCACTTATTCAAAGGGGCTGTCAATTAATATTAATAAAAATATTACAGTGTTTAAAAAAATAATAATAACAGATATCGCGGTAGGCCTAAGAAAGCAAACATGGGATTACGTTAATCCTTTCCACAAGCAAACGCATACCATTAAGCGAATCTTTCAAATAATCCACTTGAAGAAGCCGACAAGTCTCTGTCAACACTCGTCGAACACGATTTCCTTGGCAAGCGACGAAGTTCTCAACGTATTTACATTTTCACACATAAAGCAAATTTCTCGTATCCAGAAGTTGGAGTGAGGGAAACGAAATAGCGATTCATCACAAGTTTTAATCTGTTCTAGAGTTTGGCCCACTTGTGGTGAGAGGCGCAGGCGAGCGGTTTCAGCTTTGGTTTGTAAACCAACATGTGTGCTCAATGAAATGAATTTAACTTTGTTACAAAATTACTCTTCTTATTATTGTGGTCTTATGACCATAACTTAACGTTTTTATTATAATATTACGTGTTTTTTGGATTATTATTTCTATACTAAGTATAAAGGAAAATCTACTTAATCCTATTATACAATAATATGATAAATGCTAAAGTGAAATTGTTGGTTTGTTTCACTTTCACGAATTAACTATTCAACCGATCATCATTATATTTTGAATACACGTTGTCAAGGATACAGAAAAGGACATAGGGTACAATCCATCCAGAAACCATTTTTCATCCAGAGTACTGTTCACGAAGGATAAACTAAAAATGAGAATAAAAAATTCAAAGCTTGACAAAAATATATAAGCAATAAAGATTGAAGAAATGTTTTAATATCTAAGAAAAAGGGACGCATACAAAGTCGCGAGAAAGCAATAATAATAAATATATAAGATGAAATCTTCTTATGTGAAATTGATAGCACGGAAATTATGACCGATTCCGTATCAAATAATTTGCATTAATAAATAAATTATGTTGTCCAATTTTAAGGCGAGAAAAGACACGGATCATAACTAGTATATAATACATATTACATGTAATGATCGTATGCTATTACAGTACATTATAAAAGCTAAACTTGGCTAATAAGTTTTGATATATTTAATTTAATTTAATCCCAAGGATGTCCTTGGAAAAAGTATGTACTTTTAAGAAATATATACTTATCTACGTCCTTTTTTTAAGGTGTTACTCGGTACATCAATTTGAATATTGAGTGCCTACCGACATTGAATTCACTGTAATAGAATTAGCCCAATTCTATTTAAAATTTTATAAGCATCTCACAACACTAAATTTCTTATAACTAACATTTTATACATTTTTCATATTTAAACATCGAGAGAGTAAAATCTAATTTGCATCTTAAAATGGAAAGAATTAGTATGCTTCTGAAGAAAATTGTTACTTCAATATGACTGAAACATAATTGCTGAGTTTGAGTCGGCACTTCTCAGCAGAATTTTCTAGAATCCAACGTAATATAAGATCGTCTTGCACACGAATAAAACACAGGATCCAGTAAGAACATTTTTAAATCGTGAGTGTTGTTATAAAAACGGAATCCACCTTAGATCAACGAAAAAAGGGACAGATAAACTGTCGTTAATTCAATAAAAATAATATGAAATCGATTGTGCTCCTTCATACCTCAAATGATTTTGTTTAACTTAAAAAGCACACAAGATTAACAATAAAAAAACATAATTTCAATTGCTTTTAATTGAGAATAAATTTAGTAGAGGAGTTTAATTATGACAGAATACTTCTTTTATTTTGCTTTAGGTAGATAGGTACCCAAAAAGTCTGTTTGCTTTTTGGCTAGTCTCTCAGTTGTACATGAAAATGCGTTTTGCTTACTCAAAGGGAACACGGCCTTCCGCTGTCATAAACTGGGCAGTTTGTCTGGTGGCTGTAACTACCCTCTTACAAAAGATCACTGTGAAATGCGTTCTTTATCCGCTATGCATTATAATAAAGGTCGGCAACCCACTTGCAGCCCCTATGGCTTTACTTGCTTATCATCAAGTGGACAGTAGTCACTTATCATCAAGTGGATCGCCAACTGGCTGGTTTAAAAAATATACAATTATCAAAATTAACAAACAACACAAGAAATATTTTCTTGATATAAAGTTAAGCAGATATGCTAACCCTCAATTCGAGAGCTGGCAACGTTGCATGGGATGCAAATACGATACCGGCCTTGATAAAGGTGAGGCTTTACCAATCCTTGCTCAGAATCCAAAACAACAGCACATGTGCAGTTATTTTAAGGATATAATAGGAAATGATTATTACGAGTTTACAAAAAATCTCACATCATCTATAATTCTATACTAATTTCGTTACAGTAAAATATAATTCTACTTGAACACAAAAATTCTCTGTCTTTTTTTGTTAAATTATGCGACTGGATATACTAAAATACAACTCCTTTCACAATATTCCTAAGTTATTTTCTCTCTATTTATACATTGTTTATACAGTGTCAGCTGCTCGCGTTATATCAGACAGATTTTATTGCTCACACAATTAGTTAGCCGTCAGCTATCCGGGCCGCGTAACCACATAATAGCAATGTTTACACCTTATAAAACTATGCTTTTAGATTTAGCACAGTGTTGTGTTGTAACTTGCAACTTATATTTATTTTAGAGGTTTGAAGTTGTCATGTGGGTAAAATCTACTCATTTCTAATAAACAAATCAATGTTTTCTGCTAGTACAGGAGGCTAGCAATTTTAGAACATGTTAATTTTTCTCTATTCACAGTCTTATTTGAACATTGAACACATCTTACTGAGAATATTCCTAATATTTTTTAGCAGTAACCCAAATTAGATTGATCATCATTCATCGCCACATAATATTGGTTTCAATTTCAAGATTGATGTTTTTATTTTTACATTCAATTTCAACATCTTTAATAGATAGGTATAAAATAAACGAGTGAAATGGAACCTGAATGAAATGATTGTTGTTGGTCTAGTGCTGAAAATCTTTATTAAATTCTGAAGAATCACTAATTCAGTGTATATGATGTTTTTTAAATCATGTCTATATATTTTACAATACTCTATCTCTTACATAAAATATATTACATAGAGATAGATATGTTTCTATATAATTTAATGAATAAATGATAATAGTTTTTCAAGTTATTCTACTAAAAGTCGTATAACGATGACGTCGACAACAATATTCTATCCTTATAGCGCCTTAAGTCCGCTATGCGCTGTATTAATGCGCTATAAGTAAAAATTGACAGAGCAAATATCACCTTATCAATCGTTATACCAGCATACTTACTCAAGATGGTTTGAGTAGACGTAACTAACGTTTTTCGACACTATGAAAAACTCAGTGAACATTTTAATATCAACTTTCAATTACGCCTATAAAGTATTCGTAAAATTATCTCATTAAATATTGATAGTCCATTACTGTTAAGCTTCCTCGAATTATCAGCTATCTTTGTAACACAACACCGCCGCGTCAACTGCTAATTGATGCTGTCACTCAAAATAAAATGAGCTACAATACTCTCTTTACGTGTATCCTTTTAATCGTCCCCTGGGAAAGTTTCCCGCTTATTCGATTAAGTCGTTTTTATTTTATTACTGAGCGCGCGCCCTTTTCTAACTTTGTAAGGCTAAGGCCCGGCTCAGATCCAATGATTTTATTGCAAACTGGACCAAATTGGAACAATGTGGACGTGACTGCTTTTATTTTATGTGCACTGAGAGAAATCCAATGTACTTTTTATGAGTATCTCCTATTGGTTCAGGCTTTAAAACTTTTGAATATTTCAAAGGTTGCTTTCAGTGAAAAACTTCTTGCTTGTAACATTCATTTATTTTCTATATTTCGTAAGAATTAATATCCCTGGTGTTAATTATTAAGGGTACTAATAATTAACACGTTTATTATTAATAATGTTATTAAGGGTACTTAAAATAATTTAATAAATGTTAAAAAATTAATTAAAAATTCATAAATCATAAGCTGTGACAGTATAAATATTTAGAAATGTTGATTTAAAAAGTAAAATAAAATAAATTGATTATCTATATTAAATAGAAATCATCATTTCAGCAGCAGGACGTCCACTGGTGGACATAGGCCTCCGTATAATTTTCCAATAGTACCGGTCAGAAGCAGCCCGAATCCACCGTTGACCCTCTGCCCTTATCAGGTCGTCTATCCACCGTGTACTGATCCACCGGCTTATGTTGGTAATTTTCGTTCGTCTACGGATCTCGTCATTCCTGATTTAATTTTGCAGTGTAACGCAGTGCCCTCTCCGTAGGTCGTTGAGCGACGTTGAGCTTTCTTACGAGGGCCATACTTATACAAGTTATTTATATAATTTAAAAAATTTTTAAAGTTAGGAAATTATACAATTCCTAACAACTTTAAAGAAGTTGGACACATTAGTTTGATGTCAAAAAGATCAGAGAGGTACGTACTTAAATTTAATAGAGTATGACGTCCATAAGCTGCCAGTGAAGTGGATTCGCTAAAAAATTCGATTTGGGATAAATCACATGTTTAATTGTCCGCGAAATAAAGGGATTAAAGGTCCCTTTTAATAGTGCCGTACACTTTTCACGAGTTTCCGAACTAAACGTCTGCTTTGACGTCCCTGGAATTTATCTTTAGTGACTACAAGAACTTGTGAGCAGTGAAATGAAGTGAAACGAAAGTTTCACTGAACATAAATTTATCGATAAAACCACAAACGTTTAATTTGTAACTTTATCATTGCTAAATATTTCCATACCATTTCCACGAAATGTGATATTTAATTACAGACATTCCTATTTGCTATCTACAATTTTAAAGTTGTACATTTTGTAGCAAAGTATTATTTCCACGAAATCTTTCTGTCTATGAGGTATGCTATATGTTTATTTGATGGTAGGAACAAGGAAGAAAACAGTTGCAAAAAATAACTTTTTTTATGTTAAGATCGGCAGACAAGCTGACGGTTAACTTCACTTGATGGTAAGTGGCTACCGTCACTTAAGTATAACGCAAGCAACACCACAGATGCGCTGGCGACTACAATAGGATTAAAGATTGGATTTCTCTATACTGGCTTAGTTAGAAAATATACTAAAAATTTGAAAACATATTTAATCATAAGTTAATTCGTTATTAAAACTATTTTGCAGAGTTCATGAATAAACAATTAAAAATGAAACAACGAAATAATGTACTTCAATTTGAAATATTTCTTGTCATCACATCGCGTAGACTTTTCTAACGACCAAGATTACATACCAGGTGCAAAATAAACTGCTAACGAGCAGTCCAAAACAGTGGGACTTGAGAAAAAAAACACCATTTTATGTGGCCAGTAAACCATTTAACCCGTGTTTACGCGTTCTGAAGTCAAACTAATAAGGGCATTAAAATTATACGAGTATAGCTCAACAGGACGTCCACACAAAGGGCTGCGATAAAATGTTTACAAATACATGGGGTTGTATAATTTTATGGCACTGGTTTGACATTTGCAGCTAAAAAACATACTTATAGTCGTCTTCTGTATTAGATTTTCAACTTAATGTTAAGCACAAAAAAGGTTTAAGTATTTAAAGTCAAATGTTTTTGTGTTAAACGTAAAATCTAAATTTGTTCAAAACTTAATGACATCACGATTTGAGAATTGCCCCAAAATTCGATTTAAAAAGTGATTGGATAATCCGTACAAAGGTTAGAGTAAACACGTAAGCAATAAAATTGAAATTATATAGAATTTATTATAGATTTTCATTATAAAAAGTCTTGAATTTAAACTTTTTTTTATTTTTTATTTCAACACAAGATTAAAAATTTTGTTTCGAATTGTGTGTTTAGGATATGTTAAATATCCTAAACATTTATCATATTTAATTGTGTTTCGTTACAAGTCGATTGCTTCGATGTTGCTTCGTTTCAATAATGCTATTATAAATACAATAATACAAACTGTGCGAAGCATGCGATCAGCGCCTTACGAATCCAGTACAATAATACTGCAGTGCCTCTGGTATTTTCGCGGATGGCTTTTGTGCCACCCAGAAAGAAAACTTTATCGATGGTATGTGTGTTTGTAGCAGTCCCGACGTCATTCTGAGCAATATTGCTGACACAACAGACCGTTTATGACTGATTTATGAGGCAACCATTGCAGTTACACAGGCAGAATATATAATTTTGTTGAAATTATTTTATTTATTATATAATTATAATATGGATTTATAATGATTTATCGTATAATATGGAGTGGTTTTATTATATAATTTTTATATGCATTTTTTATTCTTTTGACAGTAATTTATATTCTATTTTATTGTGTGTGTTGCCAGTGATGACATATTATGATGCTGAAACGTGGTCTCTAACTATGGACCTCTTAAGAAAACAAAGCTCAACGTTACTCAACGACCTATGGGTTACACTGGGAGATGAATCCGTAGACAAATGAAAGTTACCGACAAAACCCGGCGTAACAGTAAGTTGAAGTGGAAGTGGACAGTATAAGGGCAGTTAGTACGTTAAGCCGACGGCCGCTAGGGCCGGAAGGTTGTCGAGTCTGATTTCCAAAGCTGACTATGCCCTAAATCGAACCCAGGACCCCTGATTCAGAGCGTTAAGGTAGGCACCAAAGTCACTCAACCAATGGTCGACATTGTGTTAAATTAAATTAAAGGATGCCACATTCCACAACACGACAGTGTCGAATCGCACCATCATAAAATCACATGGAACAAGCAAAGTGGTCAAGTGTAAGTGGTTTTTATTACGACTATCAGATCAGACCAAGGGACATAAACACACTAATCGAATGTTTTAATTTCCCGAAAACAGGTTTGTTTAATTTAGTCATTGTTTGTTTTGGGACTAATTAAAAAGATACGTTTAAAAATTAAAAAGATACGTTTTATATGTGGCGTGAAATTCAATCCAACCAAACGCCAAAGGAAGCCATAATTCTCTTATTTTATTAAGGTTGAAATAAAGTAATTAACATTATTATAATATATTTATGTTCATTGGATGCAGATGACCATCTTGATTTGGAGTTAATTTTTTCGGAGCAAAAATTTTAATTAAGCATAGTTTACACGAAACGAATAACTTATGTTAAACTATGTTAAGTTGATATTTCACACGATTTTACTTACATACGGTATAAATTTATGTAATTGTCATAAAATAATTACCAGTGCAGGGAAGAATTGTAACAGATGGCTAGATAATTCTAACTACAAGATATTTTTTAAATGTAAAGGTCGTCAAACAGGCTGACGGTCTTCTCGGTGGTATGTAGTTAGCGTCGCCTATTAAAAAAGGCAGACACAGGTTCTGCAACTGAGCTGCAGATCTTAGTAGAACAAAGGAAAAGGGATTAGAAAGGCATTTTTATTGGAAATAGGGATTAGGGAAAAAATGGCTTTTTAAAATAATGTTCAAACCCAGTGTTTAAGTCAACTTCATACCGAATTTCGTCAAAATTGGTTTAGCCCTTTAACTTTTAAAACTTTACTTTTAGAAGCGTATAACGACTGAAAAATAGTTAATTTCGCTATTTTGTGATATTTAAGTGACGCTTAATAAGTTTTAATAAACTTAAGTGGTTATTGCATGATTAATGATTCTTCTTTATCAGCTGTTTAGTTATTGTATAATTTTTATAAAACTTATATCGTAATCTTCAACGTTAGTTAATTAAAGAACAAATAAATTTAACTAAAAATCAAATATTATATTTTTTTTATTGAAGTCCTTAAGTTTACCTACATTTGCGTAGTCGTAGGCCCTACAGTTGTGTCATAATGTAACAGATTAACACTTTACGTACTAACAAATATAGAAAGTGAAATAAAAAGCAATACTGTGTACAAAATAAAGGTATTTGATGTTCAAATTTATACCCCGCAGTAAGTTTAATGGATTTATCTGGTACTTTGATTGTGTTAAATGAAGTTATTACCCACCCTGCGTTATGTTGAGTAAATGTTAGATGTATTTTATATATTCATTTTTTTAACCAGTGGAACAAAGTATTCAGTATTTTAAGATAGCTTTTACCCGCGAGTTCGTCCGTGCCCCTTTTTCTTAGGTGTTAAGATATTTATTTAATCTTTATTTCTCTTTGCATTGAATTTTTAACATTTATTTTTAGATGACTAATAGTGATCTTTACTGATCGTCTTAAGTTACGAGACACAATAATAATCTACCTATTACAAATTGAAAACGTTAATTATATTGTCATTCAGAAAACAATCACTACATTTGACCAAAAAGCGTCTTAATTTGGCACAATTAAGTTAGGTACTTACAATTAGATAATAAATTGAAATTTGTATCAGAATAGCTGTAATTATTCGTAAAAAAAAGAAGATTTTTTAAATAATTTGAGATTTAGGAATAATTGTGAATAATCGGGTGATTATCAGATTTTAAAACAAGAGAATATAATCAATTTTGGGATATTTATATATATATATACACACCTCTATATTAAAACCTATATATATTTAAAGGCTTTTTAGGTTTATTTAAATACATATCTACAGGTATAATAAAATCCTAAACTAGCCTCTGTACATTAAATATATTTAAAAAAAAACTATTTGTACACGTTGTACTCGTACTTATGTTACGAAAGTCAAAAAAGTGCACGCTAATATCAGAAACAGTTTAACCAATTTGAATGCGATTTTCACTATCTGTATGATCATCCGGATTAAACAGTAGGATCCTTTTTATTCCTGTGGGATTTTCAAAAAACTAGCAACCGCTGTCTATTTCTGTCCGTGTTTTTCTCCTATAATTTCTTCTACACCACTCGACGAATTTTGATACGGTTTTCATAATGTAAAGAGCGATAAATGATAAATATAATATGCATTAAAAAAATTGCATCCGTGCGAAGCCGGAGGCGGGTCGCTAGTGTGGATAAAACTACAACTTCGTTTATAAGAAACGCTGACTGGTAGCTATACACTATGTGCTGCCGAACTGATACAATAAAGCAAGAGTTAAAGCCAAAGGTAAGAACCAGGAAAAGGAAACAGAGATAGACCAAGCAATGAAGCAAGTTTATTTCATGGTGGTCTTTTGCAAGACTTAACTTAGCTTTTAAAGACTTTTAAAGCTTTTAAAGTCTTTTAAAGACTTAGCAGCAATAGGCTATCCTATTGCTGCTAGCCTTATCTAACCATTACTTGCGCCTGTCAGATTTTTATTACAAGTTGAAACTTAATAAACTGATGATCAATAAACGAATGACAATGTCGTTTTTACAACTTCAAAACAGTAATTTCTTCGTGTTGGTGATTGAATGATTCGTAATTTGGGCTATGATTTCGTTAAATAAGGTATATAAAAAGTTGACAAGTCCTGTCAATATGAAAGATACATGTGTAAAATATTGTAAAGGTTTTTGCTGTTTAGATTTAATAGTATTTATGAAGTCGCATTCGTGGTCAACGTTCGTTCTCATAGGCGTACGATGATGAGGTCCAAGATATAAACTCTTAGTAAATAAAAAAACTTATGATGTGGTCCAAGAAATGAATTCTTAGTAAATAAACTGAAAGCACGATTAAACGTGTAACGTGATACAGAACAATGCTTAAAATTGTTTTTAACTACTTTTATGGAAGACGTTTTTGTATGCCATTATTTCTAGTTATTATTCTACTAAGAAAATTTATCTGTGACAGGTGTTTGCTATTTTTATTTCATCTAATTCTCTCTGACATTATAAAAAAGGCTTCGTATCAAAAGGACATTTAAGTAAAACAGACAACCAAATCGGTCACATTCAATCAACTTTCATTCACTAGTAAATTTGCTACTCTTTCATTTTTTTAAATATTGTTCTGATTTCAGAGAAATGTTTTTCAACAGCTTTTAATGTTTTCAAACTTTAAATCTCGTTTGAATTTTTTTTATCCAATTTCACAATATAATTATAAGAAGATAGAGCGCGTGGATACCTTTCATCTAGAAAAAAAAAAGAAGTATACTGTTCCCGTGAGAACTATGAACTATGAATCCTTTTACTGTTACTATTAAATATGAGAACTATTACTAATTACTTATGTCGATGCTATTTTAAAGTAACAACGGATTAGAAATTTAAAAAAGCTGATTAGTAATAATTAGAAAAAAGGGACGAATTCGCAGCCGGTAGGATTCGAACCTACGCTCCCAGAGGGAATCTGATTTCGAGTCAGACGCCTTAACCACTCGGCCACGACTGCTGTTGTGAAATGCCTCCAAAAGCAGAAAAACTATTAGTTACGGAATATTACTTATCATAAAATATCACTTCGATGTTTACTTACAAACTCTACATTGAATATTTCTGTGTAAACTTAGATAAATTAAAAGATAAGAAGCTAAAATTTGGACTAGGTAATTAACCACAAGCAAAACTTATAATTATTAAATACTACTACACGCTCCCGACTTCACCCAGGAAGAAATATTAATTATTATTAAATATATATGTATTTAAAAAATCTGTGAAAAATCATTTAACTAATGGTGAAAACCGCATTAAAACCGCGCGTTGAATGCGTGGTTTAGGAGTTAGTGGTCATACAGACAGACGCGGAAAGCGACTCCAAATTATAAGAAGATAAAGTGAATGAGCTATGAATTAGCTCAGATAGAACATGGCTGGTACTTTTATCGCTGTGAGCTTATGTTTTACGTCCATCGTAAAAGAGAAGCAGTGATACGGCCCTCGCATCATCGGTCAATTACAAAAAGGTAATCCCGGGGAGGCACTTAATGAATCATTATGGCTCGCGGCGCGGTTGGCTCGACCGACGGGTGAGGGACCGTATTTATAGTCAGGATTAAGTTTTGCAATAAATATTTTTTCACTTTGTTTTTAATAAATAACGAACGCTTCGTTAATATATTTGGCTTTGCAACCTGATCATGAGGCATATTTTTGGATAAACGTTTAAATTAACTTAATTTAAATACTATTTTTTATTTACCGCGAATCATTTACAATAAATAATTCGTGGCAATAAACGTGTGGGAATATTTAAGAGCAGGCCCCACGAAAACAATTCCTACGCTCGCTCCGCCCACGTCCCGCCACCCGAGAGTTACAAGTTGCTCGGCGGCACTCTAGGATTTTTTTTAATATATCGCAAGATACAGCTTACGTAAGGTTGAATATTGCGTACATTATTTGAAGCATGATTTGGTATGCACTAGCTCGGAACTAAACAACGTAAGTCTCAAAATTGTTTTCGTTAATTATGGGAGTAAAAATAAACCTAAGTTTATTTTATTTTGACAATCACTGGTAAACAATGTTTCCTTGCTACTAGCAGTTTTTTGGCGATATAACTCAAGCCGTTTAGTAGAAAAATGTAATATTCTCCGGAAAAGGCGCCGATTTCGATCAAAAAATGTATCGAATGAAAATCACCTAATTATGTTTCTGACTTGATAATCTACAGATAAAGGTCTCAAAATATATATATGTAAATTCCACATTGATCAGATATGTGGTTGACTCAGCACATTTATTTAAAGTTCCCTTAGTTTCATAGGGCCTGGCCTTAATTGTGCGTAAAATAGTATATATTTTATATATCTAGTAGATATGTTACATTATCTGGTTTGTAATGATCATCACTATATACATTATTCAACAAGCTATGGAGAGGGCTATGCTCGGAGTTACACTGTGAGATCGAATCAGGAGTAAGGAGATCCGTGGACGAACAAAAGTTACCTACATAACGTGGACGAACAAGTACGGATTAGTAAGTTGAAGTGCCAGTGGGCAGAACCCATAGTATGGAAAGCCGAAGGCCGCAGTGGCCGGAGGGTTCTCACACTTCGGACCGGTAAGCGCAGCGTAGGATGTCCAGGCTGCTTCTGACCATTACTTTTAGAAAATAATGGGGGAGGCCTATGTACAGCAGTGGACGTCCTATGGGTGGTGGTGATGATGATGATGATAATTTATATTTGGAAGTGAAATTTAAAATTAGTTATTTAATACTGTCAGGGCACACTGCGTTCCACAGTCATAAATTGGGCCCATCTTATGATGTGAAATACATTGCTGTATCGTGCTTATAAATGATGACTCGACTTATTTTGTTGTTCTTGTTGCATTTAGAACTCCTCAGCTATCGATTCAGAAATTCTTAGCGAATTCCATATGATCCCATTTAACCCTAATAACATTGGTTGAAAAGTTCCCCTGTCCAATTATCTTATTACCTTTCTACCTACTTGGTTTGGCAAAGTGGCGGTATCATCTACTGTGACTATGGTTAGTGAACATGGTACCAAAGAGATCAAAGGACATATATCATAGTTAGCTAGTGCCTATGTTTTCGTATGATATACAAAATTTCATACGTATTATGCATACTATGAATACCAATAAGCCGCGAGCTATACGGACGTTTGAGCGACGCGAAGTCAAAGGCGACTGCCGTCAACAATCAGTCATAGAAGTGTATGTAGGTACATGTTCGCCTTGTTTGACCTTGCTTTAATTTTGAGTTACTTATCCAATACTTTCAGTAAATAAGGGTATTACTTTCATTCTAAATTTTTAATTAATTAAAATTACTATTTTTTATATGTTTCATAGTCCCAGACAGGTAGACGTTTCCGTTAATGACGGTGATCATCAAAGAATAAGGAAAATTTTTGGATAAAATCACGCAGTGTCACTTGACAGCTTAATCTATAAAAAGAAAATTAAAATTACTATCAGAACTGCCTAATAAAATTCATTTGTTACGATAAAGTTAGGCATATAGACTGACGCTTCTTTTGACTACCTGTCGGCTATGATGAAGTATGGCACAAGGTAAGAGGATGCTATGTGCCTTCAAACCGACGTATCGTTTTCAAACTACAGAATACATAATTTCCTAACTTTTACTAAAACATACTTATTATAAAAAAATTATCTACTTATAATAAGCAAATTATTTATAAAATATATCATAATTAATATAATACGCTTAATATGTTTATTCATTTGAAAAATAAATATTCAAGCAGCCTCACAAACTATAATACATTTTTCGGATTCATGTAGTCATTAAATTGTAAGGAGCTGAGAGGTCTAAAGTATTCATCTAATTTATAATTTATTGAGCTCAAAAGGAACGGAGAACAGAGATAATGAGGGTTTTTAAGATATCAGGCTTCCTTGCATATGGAAGTAACACGGAAGAGCCTTGTGTAATTCAGTAAAATCGTTCCAGGAAAAACGTCGTGCTTCCAAATTATTTACAAACTTTACTTAATTTCTGCTTGCGTTCGAACAAAGACTTTGAAATTAAATGAAACCTGATGCACGTACTTTTAAAGGCGAATTTCGCATAGCATTTTCTGTTTCTTTTTTTTAAATAATGACTATTACTGATCAAAAACATAATCAGAACATGTAAGTTCAAGCGACGTTGTTATAATACGATTAAAATTGCTTTTAACATTTTATGGAAATTACGTACTCAATTTTTATTTTGTTTTAGGATAATGAACTATATAAGTTAAAATTTTGAGTTTAATATTCAAATAACAAATCATTTATTTCTGTGTCAGTAGATATAATACATATATGTGAATACTCATATATGCGATATAATCTAATACCAATTTATATTAAGAAATGCAAGTATTTTTATTATATTTTTTTACACTCGCACAAAGCCATGAACTTTACTTATTATTTACTAGCTTATAAATTTTAGCATGTGTGTCCTTCTGATGTATTAATTATATTAATTAAAGTTTTATCATCCATAGAAAATCTTCACAAACTAACGCTTTATAATTTTATAGAATAATTAAATGTTTTCTTTTTGGACCTCGTTTGCGTATACTTAATTACAAATTATAGCCAAAGCTAAATTTTAGCTTTACGACAGATCAATCTAGGGTACTGATTTCCTGTTTGATGATATTCTGTTCATTATTATTAACATTAATCTAAATAAATTTTTAAATTGCTACTACTTATTTAAAACACAAAGCATTATTTAAATTAAAATAACATAAAACTACATACAACGTTACCTCATAATCCACAATCATGAGATTTTGCCTACAGCCACAAATAAACGTCTTCCCATTACCACTATAACTGGATCTATCAACTGTTTAGTTTCACACAAGTTTCCTAAATTGACAAGGGGTCTGGTTAACAAATTCGTATGTTACTTTAATAAAAACTGTTGCGTTATAAACAGAAATCATGTCTTTATTAGACCAATTATAATGATTATATACGCTCTTAACCTAAGGTATTTGTAAATAATGCGAGTTAAATTGCTTAGTACCTACATTTTGTAATACCATTTTAAAAACAATTTTCGATATTAGAATTTTGGATTTTTTTGAAAAATAAGTTATATTGCCATAGTAAGATCAGTTGCATGTAATGTAAAGTATACTTTTTATGTTGTCGGTGATTTTATTAATGTACATTTTACATGGATTTTTGAATAAAATTAACATCTTTATCTGACCATTCTCATTCCTCTACATATTTTGTATAAGTAAGGAACATTTAAAATAGATTCAAAACCTGCTCAATCGAGATCTTACAAGTCCATTTGTTTTCTCCCCCTTTCGGTTTCTGATTACGACCCTCTGTGTGGGATTGTGCTAAAAATAAAAACTTATGGGACTAAACACATGTCATTTGTCAGCGTTTCGCTTACTTGACGTGAAGTAATTTACGATATCCTTAGATGTTGCTCTTAAGTGGCCTTATCATTATTATAATAACATAACCTAAAATATAATATAACAATGAATTAATAAATTAAAAAAAAAACATAATATAGAAAGTAATAAAATATACACAAAGTAAGTGCATGTTTTATTACTTTTAATTTCAATTGAAAAAAACTAAAATAATCTTGACAAATTTTAAAATTATTCGTGTAACGTAGTTCGTAAGAATTGTCATGATACTAAAATAATAAAAATTAGTGTTCAGTGAAATACTTACATGATAATTAAAAAATACGTAATTTCAAAACCAGGACATAAAAATACAAAAAATAAGTCATATAAGGTTGTGTAATACTAGAACTCGAATATCAGGACTTAGAACATAAACTATTGTATAAAATATGTAAAAAATTTATATACATAAATGACTAAAAATATTTATCGACATAAAAAAATTTGAAATAAAAAACCAAAATATTCACATTTCCAATTAAAGGCGACGCTCTTAATATCAAGAACGTCGGTCGACGGTATAAAGAGACTCTTTTAAATATTCCGAATTAACGTTCCATCTACAGTCGTTATTCACATGACGTATAGCGTTCAAAATTAGGTCGGATTAGTGATTTCACGGAATTTTAGTTGATTTGCTCCCAGTCATATTTGGTTTCAAACCACCACCGACGCGCGCCCGGAACTCAAAAAACACCAGACGGCTCAACCTTTATAATTCTCTAGCTCTTCTGTGATTGACGTATTATTTATGTGTGGTTTTTGTGATAGTTTATATTTCTGTGTTAGGTTATAATATATTTAATAAAAAATTTATTTATTAAAAACCCCACCTCATGCTGATGAGTATAACGAAAGTGAATATCGTTTTTTATATAATGTAGATTACTTTACAGTAATATTGCTTGTTCCAACTGCTAAAGAAGTTGTTACTAATCAGACGACATTAGCGCCTCAAACAAAGATAGTGATATGATAGCAAACGAGTATACATGAAAAACAACCGGAACATTATCTCAAATACTCAACCCATGATACTGGAAGTATCGTGCACCCATAACGCCGATAATTTATAATCTTTGTACCACAGTTAACAATCACATCACTTGAACGCAGCGCGTAAATTGTCCCCTCAAGCTTTGTACCAAGCACGCACTTAGAAAAATCTCGTGGGCTCCCGGCGATGTGTCCACTTGCTGAGAGAACAGTTGTCCTCATTGGGTTACTTGCATTTCGAGGAGGTGATATATTCAAACTATGCAACCTATAAACAGAAAAAAAATGAAATAACAATAATTATCTCCTAATGAGTAAGGTCAGAAGATATAATGGTCTTTGAAGATATGTCAACATCTGTGAATTTGAGGTGAGTTACAATATTATGTAGGTACCTACAGAAGACCGTGCGTGGTAGCGAGCCTTTGGAGAGGTCTACATCCAGCAGAGTGGAGACACAGGCTGATGATGATGATATTATGTAAATTCAAGTGCATAAATATATATCCAAAGAATCGATTCATAAATGTTTTTAAAAAAGTTCATTATTTCCCTGATTTTATTTTATTTTTTTCAAAATATTTCATAGCTACAGATAGTTTTATTAATGATACTGCTTAGCATTTACACAACATACCTCAAACAAATAACTAGTGCGTATAGAGATAAAAAAAACCACAATCGATACCAAATTTGAAAAAAGTAGTATCCTAATATGAACACACGACATTATATTTTATCATTGCTACATCGCATGTTCACAAATTTTGAACAGTATCGTTTCATTGGTACTTTACGTAATAGGCGTTATATGGGCATGAGACAGGTGTGTGATGAAAAATATTGTTATACATTAAAAAAATTCTTATTGACGTTATTGGGTTCCCGGGTTCGATTCCCAACAATGTCAACTTTGGAAATGAACTTTTCAAACTTGCACTAAGTATTCTATTAATTGGGCACATAAAATTATATATATATATAGCGTAATATAAATGCTTCATTAAATAAGTGAGTTTTATTATGTTATACAGGATAAACAGCGGAAATAAATATTTCCCATAAGTACATAATTGGTCGTTCCCATAAACAATGAACTGGGTGCTTGCGCCTCGAGCCATCAACAAATGAAGCTTGCTCTCACACGTAAAGTAACCAATTATTCTAGGCCTCTGAATAATCGCCGCCTAACTTTTGCTTCATTAAAATTAAAATGTAGATACAAAATACAGGATAGGTTAATTAAAGTAGGTCATTTTGTATCCTTAATAAAACTGTACAATGTTTAATATATTGGACAGTTATTAGATGTGTGTGAGGCCGGTCCTGTAAAAAAATTTACAGGAGAATCATTGATTTATTATAATCAAAAGTTAAACACACTATCAAGTTTTGTCAGTTTTTAACTTTAGAACGCAATTTACTTCCAATAAGTACCTACTTATCGAATATTTCAAAGCTTTTGTTTGGATTGGTCAGCTTTCGCAAAAAAAAAATTAAATTAAAATGTAAAATTCAAAATATGACCATTTAATTTTCCTTTTAAATTAATAAATTAAAAAAAAAACTTTTTATATGTTTGTCGTGTACACATGTGAAGTTTATTATTTACTGTATCCATTGTTCCCACAATATATAAAAATAATTTAGTTCATATGGTACTATTATTCTGTATTACGTCAAATGTACGTATGTTAATTTAATTTTCTTTAAAATTTATGAGCAGAGTCAAACCCTCGAATTGAAATCAAACTTTTTTATACGAGGGTTGTGTAATGTTGCCCTTGATATTAGACACAATTCAGTGTAACTTGTTCGGTAGACATTTTATATCCCTTTTACGTCAAACAACAAGATTTAATCCTGACGCTGGAAAGAAATGACATAGAATAAAAAATAATGCAGATAATATAATATTGTTTTCAAAAAATAAATAAAAAAAGACAAGTTTCAAAAGTGATGTTATTTTCAAATGATAACATACGAAACGAAAATGATTGTTATAATAATTTACACGTTTTGGTAAATATTGAATGAGATATATTTATTAATGTATTTTCACATGATTCGCACTTTATACACATTATCTGATGTGACAACCAACGTACACTATTCATTGAAAATATATAAGTATTATTAAACGTTATAATTATATTTATAATTCAGTGACATCCAAGGCTGGATTTAGGGCGGCAAAATTCGGGGCTTGAGAATAAATTTTTTGCGCAATCAATGCAAATTTCTGCCGTAGAGATGTACTATTCAAAAATCAGACTGAAATTAATAACTTTCCAATTTAAAAAAAATAATGGTTTTTATAGCGGAAAGACAAAAAGTATCATCCATTTTGTGTAAAATATGACCAATAGGTTGGCTTAATTCTGCCTGAGTAATTTTTAGTAGAGCAGTTCATAGAAACTAGAAAATTTTATAGGTATCTAAAAAGCGCTTTGTGTTTTTAAAGCTAAATAAACCCCGCCAGCAAGAAAATGGAAATACTGTTCAGAAAAATACCATGAAAAGTTTCACCGGTCTGCAGATGCCTAATCTTTGATGTATTTAAGTTGGTTAAACGCCTCCCGGAGGTCTCATAGAGGGGTATCTGTTTAATCTTCTCGCGCAAAATATCGCACATCATGTTTATTAATGTGGTGTACTTTTATTGCTTGGTTCTAGGCAATTTCTTCATCACTCTCTGCAACAAGAATACATTGGTTTCCTAAAAAGTAAATTTTAAACAGAAAATATTTTTTTCATTTTAAATTTTATCTTGTATGGACTAATTAAATGTTTAATATAAATTTTAAATATTATATGTTTAACTGTCTTTACAATACTCCACAAAAAAGGGAGTAATTAAAAAAAGTGTGTATATCCGAAATATAAGGTTCTGTCTCTACGACAGCAAACAAAAGCAAATGAAAAATTACCTATAACTAAAAACATTTATTATTAATCCCAGTCCTGCGTCCTTGACATAATTTTATATTTCCTTCTAAATTGTAGTGACCTCTAGAGGTCTATATCTCGATGATGTTATTTAGAAGTGATCCTTAATTCAGGAGAGTTAAGAACAAAATCGAATGGGAAAACTGTGCTTTTTTCTGACTAACGACTCCACTTCATCTTTAGCTATCGAGCCATTGTTCACCTGACAAGGTTCGCGATAATATTGAAATACCGCACGTGAATAGAGCGTCTATTCATCTATCTTTCTATTGCTTTAATACACACGAACATAATGTTCGTAAAACCCGTTGCCGACGACGCCTATAGCACTGATGATACCTAGTGCTCGGATTCAAATTTCATAACTTGATTTTCATAGTAAAAATATCACGTTACCCATGTCTGATCTTACGAATGCCAAAAAAAGTAAATTGCTTCATGCTGGCATAGCCAGTATTTATAAGATTACTAGCGGCCTGCTCCCGGCTTCGCCCGGGGTGCTTTTTTTTAAGTAAAAACCTTCCCTGATTATCCCTCTATCCATGAGTGAAGACAGAATTAAAATCGGTCCTCCCGTTCTCGAGTTTTGCGCTTAGCAACACATTTAGGGATTCATTTTTATATTATAGATTATATTTTTTCGCACTGTTTCATTTGCACTATTGACCAGCACCATCAGTAGTGAGAATGAATCTATTGTGCATTCGTTACCACCATTAATAAAAATACAAAGATTTTCCACTATTCGACGAGTGCCTGAAATATTAATTACTAATTTATATTAAATTTTAAAATAGTCCTAAATTCATTTTATGGAGACTAAAGAAATTGGTTTATTAACGACAAAAATGCTTTAGACGAAATAAAGAAAGGAAAAATATACTTTAAAGTGAATAGAAAATCCATACCCAATGAGAACGAGAGGGAAATATGCTAAAATAGGACATACAAACGTGAAAATCTGATTAGAATATGATGTGTTAGTTTTTCCTGAAGATCGATTATGCGAAAATGCTGTATTCTGTTCTACCGGTACACAATGAAAGCCATTTCTAAGTAAGAATTAAACTTATACAGGTTAGGTATAATAATTTAATGGAACAACTCACTGCCTAGCTCTATCGAATCGGTTAATATTTACAGAGCTAATGTGACCTTGGCGTACTTCCACATTCGGGTTCGCTGAAGTTTCAGCAGGGAGCATAACTCTCCCCACGCCGGACAGCCGTGGCAGGGGTAAAACGACACGTCGTCACGTGACATATTTCCCAACTTTAAGAAAAAAGGCTGTGACCTTTGACAACTTAAGATATCCATAACTTAAAGTATTTGATTAATATATTATTTTCTAAACTACGTAACTGTGTGTCCGTCAATTCCTTGCAATGATTAGCTTATTGTACATTAGCTACCGTTTCATTCTTTGACAAGGTTGTTGCAATAAGTACCATTGAGACATAATTAAGTGGCTTTCGTCTAAATATAGAATGCAATTTTGTAATAGTTGAATCAACATCAATGATATAACATGGCCGATTACCTCGATTTTGTCAGAGATGATTGATATTTCATTGAATATTTAAGGTTAATCAATATATTGTGATTGAAAATTGATTTCAAAGTTACAGTAAATAGACATTTCAAATTAATAACTAATGAAACATAATTGAAGTTCATTGGAATATTCATATCGAAACAGAAGTAAATTTACTCACATGAAATATTTTAGTTCATCATAACAATTTATGTTACATCAAATTTATTATTATTGTGAAATTGTTACTTTTTTATTTTATTTTTATATTGAGGTTCAAGTTGACGGTCCATCTAAATTCTAATTAATGGTAAGCTGTAAGGGATTAGGAAGGGACAAGGAAACACAACAGTACACATGGTGTTATTATTGAAGATAAATGAACTTAAATAAGTCTGTACATAGGTACTGGCATGTTATGTATATTACAATTATTTGAAATTAAAAAGAGTTGTGTTAAAAAAAAAAACTATATAATTTTGACTCTGTCTTGTGTTGTCCTTCTGCTTATGTTTTTCTGTAAATGTTTATTTACATATTATTTTATTTCATTTTATTTAACGATCCGCTATATTTTCCAATATGGTAGCAGAGGTGCTACACGATGGTCTTCTGTAAGGAGGTGGCTACTGCCGCCATACGGGCTGCCCAAATGACTGCGTATTTATTGTAGGTTTTTTCGTTCCCTCAAAAAGTTTCTTAACTAAACAAGAAACATTAGGTTACCTATATATAACATTTTACTTGTTTTTTTTTCCTTACTACACAAATAATTAAAAATTACTTATATCAATAACTTTTTCTCAATTAACACTTAGAAATATTAAGTACTTAACTAAACTTTTGAGAATAATGTTCAAAACACATGAAACTATATAATGTCATACCCTATCCACGATACTCTCACTGCAACCGGAAAGTAAACAAATTATTGGATTTAATTACTAAAATTTTAATATTCAAGAGATAAAATTATATGTAGAATTGTCGGATGGACCACAGCTTTGAAATATAAATTTAATGACCACAACAGATGCGTCAATGCAATTATTCTCTCGGACGGGAAGTTATTATACCTATGTGAACAATAAGTTTAAATGCAATGTTTTTATTAATAATATATTTACAACCGCACACTGTTTTCTCTTTTATTGTTACTTTCAAAGATATTGGACTGGACATATTTCAAAATCTTTGCAAATGGGTTTTGAATGTGATTTTTAATGGTAGGACAGTCAAAGAGCAGACATACAACTGATACTAGTCGTACACAAAATATGTTGTTTATTGGTAATTGTTCGAAAAAAAATATGATAGACTATTGATGATGATATAGACTGAAAACAAGGACGCTTATTAAAATAAAATTCATTTTACCTTTCCATATATTAATTTTACCATTTTTAAATTAAAAAAATAACAGCAAAATTAACTAGCTTAAACAAATTGGAATTTAGATGCTATTTAGTTATTAAAACTAAAGTTTATATATTATTTATAATAACATAAATACATTATAAATTATTAAATTGTAGGTAACGCTTCTAAACACCATTTAAAAACATTGTGTTATTTATAACTTTGATATCTTTGTTTGTTATATATACAAGTACTTGTATATATAATAAATCGAGGAATTAACTTGTTAATTAATCGAGGAACAATATAGAATGTATATACCTATGTGAATTGAAGGAATTAATTTCACATGAAGTTAAACTAAAAAGGGTTCTTTTTTTTTTTGAATAAGTACATTTAATTAATGATTGCCTTGTCTACAATTCCATCTTCGTTTAGTATTGCTCGTGCTCCTAGAAGACTCGAAAACCAGGATCATCTTTCTGCCTATACTGTCTTCACTATTTATATCATAAAAAATTGATAAATATTATTAATAAAATTGTTCAACTGAATTTCTCGTTTAGACGTGGATATTAATGTAAGTTAGTTTTATAAAATAAAATAAAAAAAGCTTTTACTCTTTTACTTTTAGTCTGTGGACTTACACTAGCGTTTTCATAATAGCAGCAATTGTAGAAACAGATGTCGATCCACTGACCGCTATTTCGTACCGGAATAAGTAAATTATAAGTATGGTCGCGACTCCTATGTAATTAGTCGGAAATTTCTCGAATCGCCCGACCATGTATAGGTACAGTTAGAGAAAAAGTCGTTACGTATTTTAGATGAATAAAATTTTTCAGTGAATTTTTTGAGCGCTTTAACTTTGTTTGAGATGATTACCTACTTATCTATTTTACTATATCGTCGACGATACTGCAATAGCGCTGAACTACCATTTGCAATACCGCGGAATTGCAAAAAGTACGTAAGTGCCGCAACACCCGCATAAATAGAAAAACTGCAATTTTTCTACCACTGACTGATGGCCCGGTACACTAAGAACCCAATATTTCATTCTAGATTTGCTTATCATTCGCTTTATCATTCTAAATACTTAAATTATAAAGTTTTTTTATATCCTGGAAAGTAGTCAACCTTGTAGTTAAGCACTATTGCAAATAGTAGATCAGCGCTTTTGCAGTATCGTCGACGATATATTATTTACTTTTGCAATTAGAAAAAATGTAATAATCTGATGTCTGTTTCATACATAATTGAAATATATGTTACAAAAGTCAATTTGACCTTTATTCTGTTTGTAATGTGTAAACACAAAAAAAACTTAATGTTAATGTTAACTCTCAGTTAAACTAAACTGAGAAATCAGACCGCTGGCTTTTATCTTTAAAATATAGCTGTATACCAACAATATTCGCGATAGGTAGTGTACAATTAAATCTGTAGTGTTTTCGTTTCAATAAAATAAAGTGTTTTTACCGTCACAGATTCCAATATTTTAATCCTATAATTAACATTATTGAATTTATGTACCACAATTACTCATATTGCTTAGAATAATTGTGATAGTTCTGTTAACAAATTTGTTAACCTGAATCTACTGATTTTACTACATAACACATTAACACCTGCGTGTAAGTTGAGGTATAAATAAATAAAATTTAACTTGTTATTTGAGTGCATATGATATCAATTAAAATATGTAAATTAATTAATTACTGTTTTATAGAACACCATGGTAAATGACAAATTTAATCAATTCTAAAAGAAATAAAATGCGAAAGTATGCTTCGGGGTAGGGAGGCAGAAAGTCACGTTCCGTTCACCATCCCTAAGATATGAATGATACTGAGATAGGATAAATTACATAATTGTACTAAAAAGAAAACCAAACTTGTAATATTATTATGTTATATGTACTAAACACGACAACAAAATCCAATAAAGAAAGGAAATCTTTACAATTAAGTATGTATAATACAAAATCGTAGTAGTTAGTGAAAAAATGTCCGTATAATGAACGTAGTTTAAATAGTAGGTCAATACCGTTTTGTACATAAAATATTATTTTCTATATAAAAATCAAGTATGCATTGAAGGAGCGTAACCGCTGTGACGGTTTGTTTAGCGACCACAATGCGCTCAGCTAACGAGTTGCGCGTCTGAATAAAACATTGAGAGTATGACGATACAAGTGAAAAGCGGAAGCGATTTTGTGATTTTCAATGTTTTGTAAGGTTAGTTGCACTGCATACCACAGTCATATACTGGAATAAGAATAACTGTCCGGCGGCAGTCAAAAGCCTTTTATAGAAGACTACGGTGAAGTAATAGCAATTGTGCTATTGTGTTTTAATCAGTAAGTAAACCTTGCCTAATCAAGGTCTGCGCACACTTTTTGTTCACCCCAACTTGTTGTGTTTATAGGCAACGGTAAACGTCTACCACCAATTTCACCGTAACCTACTTGCCAACCTTTTTCAATATAAATAAAATTATTATTTACCTACATCATTCCCTTATTTTAATACATAATTTATAAATGTATTACATTTTAAAACCTTAATAGCAATAATCAATAGCAAATTGACGAGTCCGTTGGATGAGTGGTAAACCCGCAGAATACCACAGTGAAATAATAGCATTATGTGCTGTTGTGTTTCGGTGAGTGAGATGCCAGAGCCCATTACCCCCCAAAATCCCTTATCCTTGATCCTTCTATGGTCGGCAGCGCTCTTGCAGCATCTATGGCGTTCGTTGCTTGTGTTATAGGCGATGGTAGCCACGCAACCTACTATTGAGTGGACCGTCAGCCTTTCTGTCGACCTTTAACATAAAGAAAAAAACATAGCGGCGAAATGAAGAAATCGCGTGTCGCTTGGTTACGTACCATATTAAAAACCGGGAACATTTCACTTTGCACAATAGACCCGGTTTGACTGTACCTAACCTAAATATCGAATTGTCGTTCTACAGCCATTCTGTGGAAACGCTGTTTACTGCTATCCATAATACACTGTAACCATTGTTTCACCGCGTATCTCAGTCATTTTAATAGCGTGTTCATTCGTATGAAAATCAATGATTGTAGAATAAATCTCATCCTTCGAAATTAAATGGATAACTCAATTTTAACTAATTCAATTTTTTTTTCTAATGAAATAATTTTCATTATCTTATTTTTACTTTAGGCTAGTCTAGCGAGGGTGAATGAGAGGGTTGGTCTCAGACAGTCCAGAACAAACGCAATATGTATATGACTACTTGGATTTTTTGCCTACATCGCTAAATGACTATCGTGTAGTACGTCTAAAACAAAACGACTAGAATGGCAAAATGGCAGAGGCATTTTGCCTACTTTAGAACGCAAGTCGCTTGAAAATCAAAATTCTTCCAGCGATTAGATATTAGTGCTTACATAATATATTTAATATGTAATTTACGTTGTTGATCTTCACAGTAAAGTAAAAAGTACACAAATATACTAAGTAGCATTATTAAAAGACAGGCTGCATTACACTGTCGTTCTAAAGCGCAGCCTTTAGTGACAATTAAATTCTATATTTAACGAGTTATTTGCAACGGTGCACCTGCTTACTGTGATAACTCGCTCAATGAGGCCTGTTTAACGACAATTAGTTAGAATGTGTTATCGTTCTTACACAAAATTATTTTTATGATCAAAAGGCTTGTCACACAACTAAGCGAAGCGATCCGATACGTATAAGATGATTCAAAGCGATTTCGTGCATTAAATCTAAGTTAGACATACATACGTATTTATTACTAGTGATACGTCCCCAGCTTTTCATTAGTGAAAAGCGTTGGGTGGTTTAAAAGAAGTTAGCGAAGAAACAAAGAGGGGCCAGATTGCGTACAGCGACTTTGTTTTATAATAAATATTTACTTATAGGTTTTATATGTATGAATTTGTTTTATAGTATCTATGTTCTAGCAACCCGTTCCAGCTTCGCACGCGTGAAATTTTATATTCACAAACATTTCTAGTTTATCTCTTTTTCCATTAGTGAAAACCGAATCATAATCCTATATCGCTCTGGTTAAATATTATTAGATAATTTATTAATAGTTAAAGTAAAATTGTTAGAGAAATTAAATACTATTTCGATGCGAACATAGCTAGAATGTGCTTGAAAGCTAGTTTATACATATAATATTGTGTACCTACAATGAACAAGTTCTATATCTGGTTGAATATTACTCAAGTTTATTTTTTACTGTTTTTATTATCGCTTCTGTCGCGCGCCCTGGCGAGCAATTATTGACGAACTAGTATTACAAAAGTTGTTCGTAATTAACAGGTTGCGCTGCATCTGCCTCGACAACAAATACACTTAAAAGCAAACAAAACTACCCACAACCTTATCTCTTTTACATACGGTTTAATTTTGTTTAGCAAAATACGCATAAAGTTCTGCGTTTGGTGATTAAGAAGCGTCTTCAATCATTTTATTTTTATGTTCAAATTGCTCGAGGCTCGGTCAACTGCCACTTTGTTGAGGTGTAGGCCAAGAATTTACATGAAATTGAACATTAAACGACGTCTTTTAACTTTTAAGTATCAAAAGGCAAATGTCATACTTTTCATAAATTATATTTTTTAATTCATTTTGGATCTAAATAAATGGAGCTGAGTTTAGCAAAAAAAAAAAAAAGTTACTTACAATTTAATTTTATAATTGGATGTATATTATATGGATGTATATGTCCGTCTGAGAAACGGACTTTAGGAACGGACATCCTCGAAAAAAAGATGGGAAGATGAAATTCATATGACCTTGGGGCCATATTAGAGAAGAGATTCCTTAGACAGAAATCAATGAAGTTAGTTGGAGAATGCCTATACCAAAAGACTGAATTTAGGGACATTTTTATAAGAAGAATTGTAAGAGTCCAAACATTTCGGAAATAAATCGCTACTTATTACTATTATTATTGTAAGTTGATAAATAATGTTGTTATTCCAATCCACTGTGAGAGGTCTTATTTACCAGATTAAGGCTTACTTTGAAAAGTTCATTCCATAGATATCTTAGGTTAGATGATCCATCGACCGGAGAAATTTAAAATTAAAACTTGGCTGAAATTGACTCGTTGGTAACACAATTATATCAGTCTAGTTTAGAACCGGAACAAGCATGTGTGATTGGCTATAACTTACAATGCTCGTAAAGCCGCTCGTAAAGACTGTTAAGAAAACACCGAACTCATATAGTCAACAAATCAGTACTCACGTCAACGCTTTAGAATCGCCCTAAAACGCTCGTAAACCGCCATTAAGCCCGACAAAGTGCTGTGGACGTCATAAAATATATTTTCCGATAGTCAAATTGCACGATCGGCGTCCCCCACAAATCTTTTCCGATAGATTTTGCCCGAACCGTACTCTGTATGCAAACTCACCACTTTGTCGCACCATAAAACTCTCTAATTTATTTCCAAGAAAAACTAGTAAGTCGTATGAGGTGCTGAGTATTGAAATAATGCGGACTTTACCTACAAAAATGTACCTACAATACCTAACAGCACATAGGTAACTGTGAAATAATATCACATAAAACTTATTATGTTTCTGTAAGTAAATAAGGAATAACAGTATATTGTCAACTATCCCCTCCTTATCGTATTTGCTTATGGCATAACTTGTGTTAATAATAGGACATGGTAGCCTTCCTGTCGCTAAGTGGACTGTCAACTTCTCGGCCGACTTTCATATTAAAAAGGCATTCTGATTACACTAATGATGAGAATGTTAGAAAATCTATTTCTGAATGATTGAATATACCTACATAGAATATGTCTTCATCATCATCATCATGATCACCATCTCAGCCGCAGGAATTCCACTGCTGAACATAGACATTACCCATAACTTTCCAATAGGACTGGTTAGAAGCAGTCTATCTCCACCTTCGGCCTGCGGCCCTTATCAGGTCATTTGTCCTCCTTGTGGGTGGACGTCCGCTTGCCGGTTCGTGGTCTCTATTCGAGAACCTACAGGTAACAGGGGCCGTTCGGTTCTCCGCACTATTATGTCCTATGTGTCCGCACTATGTCCCACAAGTATTTGATGCATTTTACTAAGAAACTTAATTATACCTCTATACCTTATGAAGCTATTTCCAAAACTAATCGTGGTAATTTTGGTTTGTCTATGATCGTATCGTAATTGCTTATTTGAGATCTTAATAGACAATTATTACGTCTAATTTGTATGGCGATAATATTGCGCAGTATTTTTATTTATTGCTTGCCCTATAGATAGAGCAAACGCTATAAAGCGCGTCTCGTACTGAATACTTTCTTAGACTTTTTTATGTTTACAGATGGCATTAAGCACTTATTAAGCTGAATTTATCACTGATAACAGAAAAGTGAGGACAGGGTAGTGAACACTGGATTCCAGTTCAGAGCGATTTTCTGTAAGGGGGGAACCTTAATCACTAAAACCAACTACATTGAAGTTATATTGAGTTCTCAAAGGGAGACACTCAAATTGTATATAAGTATCTAAATCGTGTGATATTTACGTGTTACTAAAAGAAAAATAGCTTGTATTGTCTTGGTCTTCTATAACTTGGTAGCAAATAAAGCTACCAAGCAGTTAGCATAATTTTAAGAAAGATACAAGTGTCCTATACAGGAATTTTGGTTATATTAAAACTACTGTCAGTTTCATTTAGTTAACTAATGAACCAGTGGTTAATTGAATTTTATAATTTATTAACGTATTTTATTTGCACTTAGAACACTTTTAACATTTTATTAAAAGATACCACTTAGTGGTATGTGGTTACCGTCGCATATTATACATGGAACGTCAGAGGTGCTGCAAGTGAGCTGCCGACTAAGTACAGTAGGATTAAGGATAGTATCTTTAGCTGTTGCATTTGGTCACATATATATATCACAGCGATGTGTCATCAATAAATATGAAACTTGATCTATGAACCAACAGATTTTAGTGAACGTCGTGCTTTATAGTACAAAAAGTGAGAGGTGTTCTGGTACGATTGAACTACAGTCGCCATTTTATTTGTCACGTCTCGTTTGACACCATTGGCATTTAGATATACAAATTCATAAGCAAGGGCTTATTGTAAAAATATGTAACTTAGAAATTGTTATTAAAGGATTCTTGAAAAAATTTCGATAATAATATGAAAATTGATTCCTTAGTCTGTTAGTAATTTTTATATGAGGTGTTACAATTAATTATAAAATAATTTACGGTTTAATTTTTTCCTCATCCTTAAACATGAATTTACCTACTGTAAAATTATACTGTTGGTAACATGATATGTTTGACAATAAATACGTCTATACATTTCTATCCTTATTATATAAACGATAATGAAGCATGGAGCGTTGTTTTCTAAGCCCTAGAGTTTCTTTCTTGGAAACCTATTTGATAAATTTATATTATATTTTGATATTGATATCCAAAAATCGATTGAATAAAACCCTCGCGAAATTTGCACGAGTATTCGCATTATATTTTTTATTATTTCTTTGATTGAAATTGACCAAAAATGATCATCAATAAATAAAATATAGATTTTTACAAAACTAAGGTTACATGGTTTGGCCTCTGTCTTATTTCTTTTTCGAACCAATCTAGTTCCAACAAATAGAACTGCACTCACGCGCTGTTACATCGACATATTTATCAAAATATCAAAGTATTTCTAGGAATTCGGAGGTCTTTTAGTTTGTAAAATATTTTGATTATGATCTCAAGTTCGCTAACTAGACTGTCACTCATTTCGTAATCATGACGCAACTGCCTGTCACTTGTGGAATTTTTGATTAGATATTTTGTGTAACAATTTTATCTCGATTATTATTAATATTATTATTTTATTCATACGGTTACATTATTGTATTGATTATTAAATTAGCTACAAACATGAACAGAGCACAACAATATACTTATAAATATTATTAATTTAATGCTACACATGAATATTAACAATAAAAATATAATTCGATTAAAAAGAAAAAAATAATATTTAAGTGTTAATTATATTTATTATTTAAAATTTACTGTCTAAGAAAGATTTCAATGTATAGTAAAGTCTTGAATCGTGAATTTTTAATAGTTAAACCGAAATAATTATTGTAATTAAAATACGGTCTAATTATCTGTTCAAATACAAGTAAGTTATTAATAAATTGGTTTTTGTTAATAAATTGTTGAGGAACATTTTTTTGCAAATATTTACTGGAAATTAAATTTTTCAATATTATTTAAATTTTAATAACTTTAACAACAGTTCTGTTTAAAAAAAATAATTATTTTTTAATTTCTTTGTTAATGAATTAATTTAAATTAAATAAATTTAAATATTTTTTGCAAATTAATTTTTCAAATTAATTTAAATTTTAATAACTAACAACCGATTATCTTTAATTTATTCCTTAATTCCTCTATAGGTACGAAATGATTAACGAAAAATATAAATTAGTTTCTAAAACCATAATACAGTGTCATACTATTACAACAAGACAGGTGATTGCAACTATTACAAGACTAGATTAAACTTTATAGTTATTACTTATTTATAGAGCTTGTTCCCGTATCTTTAATAGACACTGCACAGCTGTGGACAAAAGAATTACTCACTTTTTGTAATACTTATTGAATAAATTGAATGTCAAATGTAACTGGAATAACTAGATACCAACTTATAAATGTGGATTCTCTATAAATATCATGGATATAAATCTATATAAATATTATGGATATAATATTTTTGATATTATATCCATAATATTTTTTCTAAAAGTTAATTTCCTAAAAACTTTAGGAGAATTATAATGTACAAGAAAGGAACCTATTTAATTGATCGATTTGAATTTATATTTAGCCAGGTCTAGACCAGGGTCAACTTTGAAAAGTTTATTTCTAAAGTTGACCTTGTCGGGATTCGATGCCGGGACCCCTGAGACAGAGCGTCAACTTAACCACTAGACCATCTACGTCAATGTTGTATTTTGGTTGTAATTTTTGATATTAATATAAATATTTCCAAAAAAAATAGATTATACAACACTTATTAATAAAATAAAAAAATTGTTTCATTTTTAAAAAATAAATAATTTAATTTATGGAAATATCATTTTTCTAATATAATATAGGTAGGTACATTAGTACGTTATCTTATATATGATAGTAATATATGATTCTGCTTGTATAATTCTTAACTTTCAATTTCGTAAACAGTATTGGATGAAGGCAGGTGCACGTTTGTTAAATAAATTGTGAGCCAGTGTCTTCAGTGAGCACGAAAAGGTCTTCACAATCATACAAATTGCGAGTTAAAAACGAAAGTTCACTCTTGATACAATCGACTACATTATTTATGTGCTACTACGAAACGCTCATAATGTCAGGCTCAATATTAAAACGTATTACGTATCTCTTGTTATCTAACTTCGAAATCAATTGCTCACCTAATAGGGTTCTCAAACTACTGTTACATTCGTATTTAATTACAAATTTTAATTAAAGAATTACAGTACCTACCAAAATTAAATAAGATCTACCAAATAATTTGTAAATCGCCACATTGATCCATCTTATGAATGAAAAAAAAATTAAGTCCTGCGTTTAAACATTTTTTCTATAATATTACTTGGCCAAGTGGCACCTTGTTGGTATGAAAATCCCTATACTAAATCTCTCCTCTTACCTTATAGCTCGCATCCATTCGATTGCGTGATTGGATGTGGGAGAAATTACGTCATAGGGTGCTTTCGGGGTGCCGTGTAAATTTGACCGAGTACACAGTGAAGGCGGCTTATAGTGAGAACGTATATATAGAGGATTGATAAAGTTTTGTTTTCTTTTCATGTAAAGGTGCTAACGGTGCACCAGAAGTAAATAAGCTGAGATATATTATCTCAAAATAATTACAAAAAAAAAATCAGAGGTGATTATTTCTTTACTTTGGATTGAAATACAAATATTACTTACTTATATATCAAATGCCTTTTTTTTAAAGAATATTTCATACATTTCTATAATAAATGGTGCTCCTAATATTATAAACTCTTGAATTACCAGACGCTTTAACTAGATCTTAATGTCTTAACAAATTAACAGAATCACACTTGAGAAGTCGTTTCGCCACAAAGTTTACTATGCACTCATAATAACTGCTCTAAATGTTTCAATTCTAAAGTTTAATACTTATGACTGTTTCAATATTCCCCCCTAACTTTAGAAATGAATTCTCATATGTTGTCTATATTGGAGCCGGGTGTCTCGTTCAAAAGTTTCCAAATTTCATAAAGTTTAGCCTTCACGTACCTTTGTATTAAATTACTCCCTCAATGAAGGATTCGGTGTATTAATATAGTAAAACGTGTTTTATATTGAGTTTAAGATTTGATTTTTATTTAGCTTTCTCTATCGGTTCCGCTAGCACAATATTTTTGAATTTCGAAGACTGTAGTTATACGTTACGTGATTGCAATACCATAAAATATACTGTGTTATCCACCATAGGATAGGTTTGTGTCAAGAATGGTATTGGCTAGGATGGTGTGTAGAGGATGGTAGGTGGCTACCGTCGCCTATATAACACAAGCAACGCTACAGAAGTTGCAATTGCGCTGTCGACTATACTGACATTAAGGATAAGGGATTGGGAAGGGATAGGGAATGGGCTCTGGTATTCCTTAGCCATTCACCGAAACACAACAGCACACGTGCTGTTATTTCATGGCAGTCTTCAGTAAGGGCCACCCACATACTGCATTCTTACTAACTTAGTGATTCGCCAAAACACAGCACACAAGTTATTTTATGGTGGTCTTCTGTAAGGGGGTAGTTACTGCCGCCAGACGGGCTGCCCAAATGACTAGAACGCTGTGTGCTCTGCCACTACTACCGCTACTAACATACGTAATAACAGAATATATGTTTATACATAAACAATCCTTTCCAAAGCTGATATTTCGTTGGTCGATGGTTTAATTAAAGAAAAAAAAAATGAAACGAAATTTTTCAAACAAAGAAGATTTATTAGGAAATATAGAGAATGGAGAGAAACATAAATCATCCGTCGACCTCGCGCTATCGATAATGGAATTATTGAAAAAATTGCATTTTAATGTGCACGGTTCATTACGATTCCCGACATGCGGGTTCCGCATAAATTGCGCGGCAATTTCCAATAACCCCGTTAAAGATTTCATAAATTTATCGTTCGCAGAGTTACAGCGACAGATACTCGGGTTGGGATAGTTCGAGCCAACGTTTGCTTCAACTTAAATAAAGACAGGGCTTACTGAAAATACGATCACACTTATTATAAACCATTTCTTTTTGTCTTACTTTATTTTGACATAATACTAACGACGTAATACAAAATCATTTTTTATCCTACAAATTTTTTTCCTAACCTGTTATATTAAAACGGGATTTTGCGGTTCTCGTCAAAATTTAGAGGTTGCTTTAGCAAGCTTTCTATTTATGACGAGAAATATTAAAACATTACATAATAATAACAAAAAAAGATTGTAATGGGGGCTTTGACAGGCATCGAATCTTCTGTGTAGTGTGTGAATGTGATTTCAGCTCTTGATTCTTCAAGAAGGAATAATAGTAGTTCAAGAAGTTCAAGAAATTCAAGTAGTTCAAGAGGAAATAATTAATTATAGTAGTTCCTTTTCTAAGGAACTACTATTATTAAGGGTCCACTGAAAAACTACTTGCATAGGCAAAGGTTGACTACTTTCTCAGATACCACCATAATATGTCGCTACCCAGTTTATGACAACGTTACACAGCGTGACCACAGCATGTAAAGTGAATCATTATTATAATTCTATAATACTTATTGCAAACGTAAATTTATCCATGAAATTGTTTTAAAATATTAAGCGTAATATACAAAATTGGAGCCATTTAAATATTTTGAAGGTTTCGCAATTGAAACTCCCACGTAAAATCCAGTTTAGGATTCGTTACATTTTGAAATGCAATTAGTGGTCATTATATCTGCGTAATTTTGCATAAGCGACGTAGTAGTCAGCTCACACGCGAACTAATAAAATTACTATTTACAAATACAAATAAGGGCATGAAAAAAATTGCCAATAATGTCACAATTTGTTAAAGGTTTTTATGATAATAAAGACATTACACAAGTAAGGAAACTTTTGAGCCTACATTCTTTAGAATAAATTAAACATTACTTATATTGAAAACTGTTTTTTTTCTTCTTTTTTGTTTAAAGCTGACGAGAGTTTCGGTGAGTTAACAAAGGATGCCAGTGCTCATTTTCCTCTGTTCTAATAATCACTTTACCTTTAACCTAAAAATTAGACAGCGCACATGCAACACCTATGGCGTTTCTTTTTGTTAAATAGGCGACGGCAGCCAGCTACCGTCAAGTGAACCGTCAGCCTTCTGCCAAACTTTAAAAAAATGTATTTACCTATTTATTATTTAACTGTGTATGTGGGCAATTAACACATTTTTGTTTTTAAAGAAATTATCAAATAACTTCTCGGATAATTCAATTTAACTGATCCTATTAAGAATCCATAATTTTTCAAAAGACTAACCAAAGTTAGCTCAAAAATTTTAAATTAAAAAGTTTCTTTGGTAGTAAAGAGGACATGTAATTACCTGATTTCTCAATATGGAATAATTGAATTTAACATTCTTCAGGTGCATAAATTGGAGCGAGATTTACTCGCTAAACTACTAGTTCTTACATCGCCCATAAACAAGTGTAACTAGAAAATAACGTTCTCTACTATAATCTCTAACTGCACTTATCTGCAATTGCACGAGACAAATGCGAGTGAGCCAAGGAGGCTTGCTCTAGTACGCAAACAGTAATGCAACTTTATATAAATTTTAAGCAAAGAAGGAACTTCTTGTTTCAAAACCAATATTTTTGCCCCTAAGTGAAAGAAGATGAAATATATATTTTTATTTAATAAAAAAGTTTTCAAATATTTGCCAAATAAAAATATGTATAATTTAAATAACACAGAAAATTGAGTTAAAATCAGTTGCATTGCATAGAGAAACTCCTAGATATTTGTAAAACTTTTATTGCAATTTTTTTTTTAAAGCCTACTTCGTGTAATTAGCGCTCTTTCTATTAGCGAAAACCGCTTAAAATCCATCGCGTAGTTCAAAAGATCTAAGAGTACTTAGATATAGAGAGACAGACAATATGTATTGTATAATAGAACTACATTTTATACTAATGTAATGTAAAGAAAATAGTTATCTTATAATTAATATCACTAGTTCTGGTTCGGAAGATAAGGATGCATAAGCTCTTGCTCTTAGATAAAAAGTACTTTAGGATAAAAGTAAAAGGTGAATATTAATTTGGTACTCTAGAAATAATGTACAAAATTGGTTATTATCAATCCTATATCAATATTTAAAAATTTGATTTTACCTTAATATGATCTTCAGTAGGTACCTTTGATAACTTATTGGAAAATAATTCAGTTTTAGAAAGAGATAGAATAGAAGTACTTAACGGTTTCAGGTCTAAAATTTAAAAAAAATCCCATTCTTAGCCCTTCTTATACTTATTTCTTAGGTGTTGATATTTCTTTACACAAAATATAGGGCTGGTGACGTAGTTTAATCCTGGTCAGTAGTTTAAAACGAGAATAAAAACATACATCGGACACGGCATCCTTAACATAAAACTGAAAATAAAAATGAATCAATGACATTTAAGTTTCACAACATTTTCTCTAAAATATCGTCTTTACGTACGGCTCTATGTTAATCACTGCTTTCTGTATATTGTTCTTGTACTTGGCAGTGTCTTGTACCGGTTACCGCCCCAGTTCTCATGCTTTGTCGCCGGAACCCTCTTTGTGACTCAACTATCTGGATCACACACTGCTACTGAAGTAGTCAAGGGTTGAGGGACGTAACAATAGATGTGGCGATTTTAGTATTAATATTTCATGTAGTCCGATTGAGACAGAAAATAAAATAACAACTTCTCTAACAAGTCACAATAAAACTTAGTATAACCATTATAAATCCTTAGATACATACAATTAAGTTTTTGAATCTATATACATATAAAAAAATACACTCGTCTTATACGTAAGTACTTATTTAATAGAATTTTAAAAACAAATAAAATTTCAAGTACTGAATGAGTTAATATTTTAATTAAGGTATACTAGAAATATTAACTCATCGCATCGCACATTTCACTCGATTCCATAAAATATTTTTATTTTTAAAATGCTTCACTACTTATACATATTTTTTCGGTAATATGGTTACATATTTTTTTGCGTTATAATATTTCGTATAAAAGCATAATTAATAAAAATTTCAGTGCAAAAAAATTGTGGATAAGATATTTTTTTCTATTAATTGAAGTTTTTAAAATAAATATTTAATTTACAAAACAGAATTTCACCAACAATTAAACATATAGCATACCATGATTGTTCAAGTTCAAATTTCAAGTACTAAAAATAAGTAAAGGGTGGCGAAATGCTGACCAATAATAACTGAGTAGGTAGTTTCGTATGAAATAAAATCGTGCAAGATGACAACTCTAAACCAGTGATAAAAATTCAATGGAAAATAAAGTTTTATAGAAAAACTTAATTATAAAGCAATCAAATAGAATTAACCTTGAACTACCAAATACACTAAGCAGGTTGATGAGATTGACAACGACTAAACCGAATTCAATCAAGAAAGATATGCTAATGCAGACCCGTAACAAAATTGAGTCCAAAATTGAAAACCGCTTCCGCCTTCCTCCTGACCCGGATCATAATAAATAGCATCTACATCGAGCAAGTCGTTGGATCTGACCTTGCTTTCTAGTTCGTACCGTAGTTTTAAACGGGCCAAACATTTTAATCAGGCAATAATAAGCCAAGGCCTCGCAATTCGATCGCAAAGATAATAATTTCGTTTCGCTCCTAATTACCGTCGGCTCTGGGGCTACTTCAGGTTGGTAGATAAAATCTTGTCCACTTCGCTTTTGTCGTTGGTCTCTCGGTCTATTTGTTTGTTACTATCAGATTGTTTTGCGTAATGAATAGGATGCCTTTGTATGCCTTTGTTGAAGGTTATATAAAAGTTTCATATTTAATTAATTACGACAATCATTACATGTAATGTAATAAAGAGCTTATAACTTCGATTTTCAAAACAATTACACTCTTATCAGTACGTGTTATGGTCCATTTTGTGTTAGCTGGCTACCGTCGTCTGTTAACACAAGCAGCGCCATGCAAAATTAGAGCGAAGTTACAGGTGCAAATGCGCTGTGGGCCTTGATAGAAGAATAAAGAAAAAGTGGCTTTTGTAGATTCAGCCTTGATATCTCTCCGATTCACCGAAACACAACAGCACACGTGCTGTTATTTTACAGTGGTCTTCTTAAGGTGTCTGCAACTTTCGCCAGAAGGGTGGCTCTGTTTATGATTAGGGAGTGCAGTGTGCACTGATACTAATAAAAACTTGTGACTCAAAGGTATCGGAAAAGAATGAGATTTCGCATCCCTTACGTAACATTAATAAAATACACACTTTCAACGACTTGGTTGCAAAATATTGGTTTATCTTACTTTAATAAAAACTTGGTTAGGATAAATTATGGGAACTCTTGTTCTATTGGATGTTATAACGTGATGGTTTATCTAACTCATGGTGAAAACCGCATCAAAATCCGTTGCATGGTTTAGGTTGAGTTAGCGGTTATACAGAGACACAGAAAGTTATTCTAATATACTATGTAAAGAGAATACTTAATTAGGTATTTATAAAAGTATTTGATTTGCTACAATACACTTTTTTTGTTATTCGATTAACCGAAACGAATCGATAATAATTTTCATATTAAATTTCTGCGTTATGTCATCAAAAATTGATTGCGAAATTATCAACAACAAAGTAATAAATAATTACATAGCCAATGCGAGATTACAATACGAGTATGTGTGTAATCGACCTCATTAAAATTAGATTTAATTCCATATCAATTCACCTCTGGGCGAATAAACAAAACCCGTCATAGATATTCAAATTATAATTCCACAATGCGACAAGCGTTGCTGCAATAGCGACCTTCGTATACGTGTACTTGTTATAAACAAGCGGCTGAGTAATGCTCTCACACCTACCGTCCTCCAATCGTATGCATTTGATGAAATAATAACACCCCAACAAAAGTTAAGTGTATAATTAGTAACAACGTTGCACCAACTGTGTGAAAAGATAATGAAAACAATTAGAACTCCAATTGAGATTGCGTCGAAACGGATGTACTGGTGGTTATCAGCGATTCTCAAAGTTCGCTCCGTAGAAACCTAGCAGGCGCTACGCTAGTGCAATATTGACTTATAGATTCGTAGCACTATATCCTGCAAAAATCGTAAGGATTATTTATAAGAAAAATGCGTTGATACATACATACTTACCATTTATTTATTATTGAAATGAAACTTCTTTGCGCGCAATTTGAGTAACATTTTGATTTGAGTAAAAACACTGTGTGAAGCTTCAAAGTCAAGATCATGTAACATTCTTGTAACGTTTCAGCATAACATCTACCCTTACTATACAAATACATAAATATTTGTTCGCCACTTCGGACATGCGTCCTTTCAATTAAAAAAACCTCAACGTATAAACCAACGATCGCCTATTATAAACTTAACTGTTGCAACTATTTTTCTAAGATAATAAAGTCGATCGTATTCAGTTCTCTTCAAATTATGCCTGATTTATTAGTTGGTAAAAAGATAAATTATTATACAAAAATAACTTCACAGTGCAAATTTTACAATAATTTTGGTTAATGATTGTTCTAAATTTTTCATTAAAATAGATTTAGCTGTAATTAGGTTTTTCTTAAACTTCCATAAACTAGTACAACGAAAGTGACCAAATCGCCAAAAAAAAGTTCGAGAAACAGTGGACTATATAAACTGTTACCAAAGAGTTTAAAGTACCTATTACTGTTACTAATATTTTTTTAAATCGTTGCTTATGTGGTATTTCCGTATACTTATATCTTTGTTATACATCTCAGAGTTGCGTTAGGTACTTGTGGTTTTAGTAATACAGTTCTCAGAATAGACGAAACGTCGAGCTTATTAAACTGCGATCAGTCAAGGCAAAAAGTTGACGATCTAGTTACGACCGACCATAAAATGATTCATAACTTTATGATGTGTCGTACCCTTGTCTCGCAAAGGAATTCTTGGTAAGAATATCCAATTTGTATTTATGAGAATATAGTGCATCGCGTATTAAAGAGTAATATTTACTCTAAATTAAACTATAATATTTTAAACAATATTAGAATAGGGTTTTTAGAACGAACCTAATACCGATATTACAAAAACTCAGCGTTTTAAATTCAATTCTCAGAATTAGATTCAAAGCCATAAAATCTAATTCTCTAATAAGAGGAAAAAACTCTCAATTAATTAAAAACTTTCACTAAGTTTAAATTTAGGTTTATAATAGTGTCAAACTAACATTTTGAAATATTTAAATAACAACTTTTAGCTTGATTATTTCTCTTTGAAGTAATACATGAAAAAAAAGAAGCTAATAAATAATGTGTCACTTTGTAGTTCTTAAAAATGTCAATGAACAGGAAAGTCTATGCTGGATAGGAATTTTTTGGAATTAAATTTTAAATTTTATCGTTTAAGTAGAGCCTTACTTTAGTATATTACTCACATCTACAGATAATATACCTAATGCAAATATCTTACCAAAATATGTCCAAAGTTACAAATACATTTTTTTCTTATAACAAAATCTTAACATATTTTTAAATATATAGGAATATATATTTCGATATGCAAAATGTCTCTATGTAAGGTGCAGCATAGGTTTAAAAGCCTAACAAGTGGGCACAACATAAATCTTGGGACGTTCTCGTAAGCCAACTCCTAGTATACAGAGACTTGTATTGCTGGCTATACGATAACCGTCGTACAAGCTCTTATTGCAGTAACAACATCCAAAGCCATAAATCCAGACTTGTAGGAAGACATTTTCGATCTCAAAATATCTGATCCTTTGTAATTCTCCGACTGTAAGTTGCATGAATTTGTCGTATTACTAGTTGCTAAGAAATTTAGTTAATTTGTATTGAACTGATTTATTATATCAATGATTCACATCATTTTGTTTTCTATTTTAGACTTCTATTCTAAACTTCTTCCTGTAAAAGGATTTGATGTTAACTTTGTAGCGTACTGTGCGCGCCTGTCAAAGTGTAAAGATGTTTACTTCTTAGAATACTATATATCATTCTTAACTGAGACATTAGTTACAAATATGAAAAGACGTCAACGCGTACTCCATAAATTTCTTCGTGTCATCTAGTTTTTTTATTGCACTAATTTTCTGTATATTCTTACTAATGGTGTAAGTATGACGTATTTGTTACGTTCCTTTTACAGAAAAAAATCTATCACTGCATTTTATTTTGTAACCAGTCTGAGAATTGCCGGCTTATTCAATAATAAATCTTATCGGTAGATTTAAAATTCCAGATTATTACTGATTTACATTTTGTCTTCAATATCATTCTCTAGAAAGTAGCATGCTAGCAAGTATATCCTTCATAATTCTGCTGTCCTGAAAATTTATTGCTCACTTTAGTGAGTTGAAATATTTTAATATTTTATTTTATTTAATATTTTAATATATGAATTTTAATATTCATAATTTTGTATTTTTTAAATTCACACTTTTGACTCTACTTACTTAACTGTTCAAATATACCCTAACTAATGGGACATTTTTTTTAACTTACTTCAGTTTCCAAAACCACACACAAAGTAACATCATTGGGATTAATTAGACGCATAAACATATTTCTAGATAAAAGTGACAAGTTGTTAAAATTTAAATTAAACTTAAATAACTAAATAGTAAAATAATAAAATAAATTCTAAAAAACAAATAATAAAATTGAAATATTTATGAAGAGACAGAATTCTGTGAGCAAATGGATGTTCCACTATACGGTGTTCAGGACATCCATTATAACTACGACATATCTTCAATCGGATATCCATACATTAGAAGCGGCCACAAAGGAACTAATCCATAAATTTCAGGACAACATGTCTCGGGGACAGTGGATGTACTTAGATTCCATTTGGATACCACCGCCGTTTGTCTACCTTTGACGACAATAGTGAAAGTAAATAAAACTTGAAACAAGCACACGCAATACGAGTATGTAAGACATAATTGAATATTACTTACATGTTTTATTATGTCGGTTACTTTTACAATAAGAGACTTGGCAACGATTCGTTCGAAGACAAATAAATGTACCTACAAATATTTTTAGAAGTTTGTAGAAACTTGCATGCATGGGTATTGTTTCAGTAATTGATTTATTCAAAATTTTGGACCAGCTTCATAACTAAAATAAAATACTTCTTATTAGGTAATGAATTCAGCTGATTTTATCTAAACATATAAAATTGAAATCTGATCTAATGTGATCTAGCAGTTTCTCTATTAAAAATAAATTTAATTATTCTACATAAAAATAATTTAGTAAAATATTATTAAATAATTTAAGATGTGAATTAATTTAAGTATTTTTCAGAATAATATTTTTTCACGAAAATATATAATTATATCCTTTGTCGGCTCGTCAAAGCACTGTAAACTATTCCATAAACTAGAATCAATGATACAAGTGCTCATTTATCACCCTAACATCAGACAGGTTATAATATTAATGGGACTAATTAAAATTTATTATTAATTAACGGAAAAAGGGTATCGTATGATAAGCATCACTACAGGAATGTAATAACAAGCTGATTGCAAAATTAATTGGAGAAAAAGTTGAAAATATGATTAATGCATGTTACTTTACATTTTCTTATTGTAACGAGCAAAACATTCATTATCATCAAAATTCTCTTATAGAAGTTCCAACCTTCGTTTTGTATCCGATAGTTTATGCACGACGAGTAGGCCTTTTAGTAAACTTAGTTACATCGGACAATGTTATGACAGTGGATGAACTAACGAGTATATTCTCGGTCAGCTAAATATTACAACCAGGTTTTCCACAATAAGCTCCTAGCGAGCCCACAATAACGACTTGTAGGCGGGAGTAGGTAAGCTTTTGTAAGCTGTGGACCAGTGAATGCAATAGAATTTCATTTGCAGACCTATGTAACACTAACGTTTCAATCATGCAAGAATCAAATAGAAAACGGGATAAGAGGTCAGTGTGAAAATAAACAAGGCATCCAAGTATAAACAGAACGCGTACTATTATTACTTATTTCTAACCCATCGTGGGTTGCAGTCACCAAACATAAAACTCAAACTGTCAAGTTATATTTTTAATAGTCTTATTCATGTGCAGGTTTGATATTTGGTCGCGTACAAAAAAAAATGTGAAACAATAACTATATACTTCTGTTTCATATACTTTTTTGGCATTATAAAAGGATTTAGCAATTTTTTTAATGTAAAGATCAACGGGCAGGCTGAAGGTCCACATCGCTAATTAACTCAAGCATGGGTGTCGCTAGAGCTCTGCCAACATTAGACGGACAAAGAGAAAAAGAGATTAGGATTTAAATTAATTTAATTAGATTCAAATTAATTAGAAATAAAAAAGAAAAATGAACTTTGGCACATCATCGAAATACAAAGATACCGTTATTTCACTGTGGTCTTTTGTCTTTCGTAAGGGTTTGGTTACTGCTATCAGACGGTTTACCCAATTTATGACTGCAAAACTCAATGTGCTCTGCCACCACTAATTGAAATAATATTCATTATCTTTATAATTGAGTGTTACCACTACCTATTCTTCGCCCTCCACTGCTACCGTCGCTGGTCATGACTCCAGCTAGCAGGTATTGAGCCCAAGGGGTGTTTCGATCATATTATTTGCAATAATAAGAAAGTATTCATGAATCGATGAAAACTTAAAAGATCCCTTTGCACAGAGAACAAACAGTTCAATCGTAATCGCAGCGAGTCCTTGAAGTTATAACTCAATCTAACTCTTAAAAGATTCGGAAGCAGATTAGAAAGGCCTCAGGCATCCCAAACATTTGTAATTTGAACAGAAGCAACAAGTTAAGCAACACAAAATTGTTTGTTTTGTTATTGCAATAAAGACATTGTTTATTAGAAATTATGTTTCTCATGCAAATACATAACTGAAATATTCGAGACCGAATTCTTTTAGTCATGTTGATTCATAATATCTACGAGTAATACGCTTCGACTTCAACGAGTTAAGCAATTCTTTTGAGTTTACTCCTTAAGAATCGATTTGCATATATACATATTATAAGCCCGTGGTATGAAAATTTATGGAAGTAAAATCGAAATTGTTACACGAATGCGTTATACTTATGCGTTATATTTACGTTTTTTGAATATTTTAGAATACCTATCTGAAGTTTCAGATATTGCGCCATCTAAACAATATTATTTAAAAAAAGAACAATGTTTTTCTTTCAGCGTGTTCGAATTGTGAAAATTTAAATGTTAAAATCGTTCGTAAGGAGTAAACTCCAAACGTGTGTCGGAGCTGACGCAATTTTTTAAAATTAATGGTTGACAGGCAGATAATTTTTACTTGATGATAGGTGGCTACTGTATCGAGGATAGGGATAACAAATACGTTGCTGACCTAAATAGAATCAAGAATAAGGGATGAGGAGGGGTTATAAGAATGTGTTCAGTCATCCTTTACTCACTCACCCAACTACTTTTAATTGTGACTTGCATTCATATTTTACCAACAGATGTTTATTATATAAACTTAGTCATATTTCAGCTGCATAAAAATGTATATAAATATTTGATTAATGTTAACAACACCTTTTAACAATATAAAAATTTGTTCCAAAGAAATAAAAACAAGTTCGAAAGAACTCGAACAAGAAAGTCTAAAAACTTGTGAAAAATATTCTAAATGATATTCAACTTTCCGAACTGCTTCTTATAAAGCTGCGTAATGTACAAACTTTTTCTCTTTATAAAAGATAAAAATAGCCCTTTATGATAATAATTTTAATTTTCTAGTTTTATTAATATTAATATAATAAATATATAATAAAATATATATATTAATAAATATATAAGAACATTATATATTTATATTTCATTTGTAAAAAAATGTATGCCAATACTTATTGAGCCGTTTCTTATTGAGATAAATAAATCATTTTTCCAAACTTTTTGTTTATCGTCAAACTCGCAACGCTCATTGCGAAATGTTGCTTAATGATAATTGATACCTTGTGTCAATCCCAGTAGAAGTTTTATCAATTAGTGTCTGTAACTATCTATTGCGATCAGATTTCGGTGACCGTCTCATATCAAAGGTATCTTATACATTGATCATTTCGTTTCAATATCGTTACGCAAACGCTATCTGCCTCGAGACATATTTTAATAGAGCATTATTCCGTCACAAATCGCATTCGACCCATGTTCTAGAGCAGGTAACAGTCTTTCGATATTGCGTACAGTTGACATTTGTTGCACTACTACATACATTAGCATAAATAGTTTGAGGCGTGCATTAAAATGTTGTTTCGAAGGTGACATAAGTGGTTTACCAAACGCACGATATAACAATTTGCATCTTAAATATTTCAATTATTAATAATAAACTCAATATTAATATATTTAAGAAAAAAAATAAGAAATAATTATATAAAAAAAATTACTACATACTTGACAAATGTTATTATAATATCTAAAAAATAATTCGTCAGGTAATTAATATAATTTTAACGATAAATAAAATTAATTAATTTTATTGTACGTTTTTGTATTGAGTAGTACAAATTTGTCTAGAGTTGTTCAGTAAGTACCACTTTACGGAACTACTTTACTAGCGGGATACCGTTTCCCTATTCCATCCTTATCCTTTAAGTATTCTTTATGCTATTAATGTCAGTAGTAAACATATTAAACCTCTATGGTGTTGCTTGTCTTATCTAACGTTCAAATCAATAAAAATATATATATATTCAAAAGTAAAGTACTCCGACTCGAATTTAAAACAGCGATAAAACCCACTTACAAATTTATATTAACAATAACGGCTCCAACTTTGTGGATTACCTTATTCAAGTTGCGCTAGATTTAAGTTCGAATTAGGTAATAGGAATTTGTCAAGATTATACAGAGTGGTACGAATTATACGACAGTTAAGTTCTACTTTAATCTCGCCGTGACTGAACTGGACACGACGTTTGTTTAAGACTTAATGAGACCCAAGTCAATTTGAATTGGGTATTTTGCATAATTTAATAACTGTTTACTTTATGGAAATTTTATTTCACTTGTGTCAAAATAAAGTACCTACAGTTATAAATAGTTGCACAGTTTACAGTTTTTCAACCCTGGTAAAATATATAACGACAATTGAAAGAGTTTATTGGAAACCTTTTTTATGAATAATTGTTTTGAATTTGATTTTTTTTAAGTTTGATTGCAGGAAATGCAGCAAACACTGCCTACCACGAATAAGGAATAATAAAATGGGCTCTAAACTTGAATCTGCAATAACCTGGATTCTAAGTAGGCTAGAAAACGACTGGTTGCGCATAGAATATTTAAATTTTATAAGTTTACTGTAAAAACACGAATGTTGCTAAAATAGTATAAGTTATCATTGCCTACATAATAGAGCTTTTTAGTGTCAACAAACAACATTTGTGTTCTCTTATCTCTTTATGTCGTGCCGAACCTGTTTCATGACCGCGACCAACAATAAGCTTTGGCCTGTCCACCTTTGTATTACTAGATAAAAATGATACAAGTCAAAAGAAGTGAGCGTTTTGCGTTTAAGCCTGTTATTAATTTCAAATAAACTGAAGAAAATTTGACCCTTGTTCTACATTTCACCATCATAAAATTGGATACTTTTTCTCTTGCAATTATAACCTCAAAGATCTCATCTTTTGTAATCCATTACACTGATCGATTCTTTGCTCATGTGAGGTGTCGTAGGATTTGCCATTGAATGTGGTATTTCTATATCTTACTTTACGGTTTCTCTTCGATGATATTGTAAAGAATTACGAAATACAAATCTACATTGCTCTTTCTTCCTTAGACTTTCTTTGTTATTATCTACAATTCATACTAAATACTCTATCGCCTTAAGTTTGTTTCTTGTCCTATTGGACCATCTAGAACTATTTGGTAGCGACTTTATATTCTCAAACGTCTTATGTTCTTCATATTATTACATGTCATAACAGTTGTAAAACGTTCGTGGGATCAAGTATGTATGTCGTAGGTATAACATGTGTCATTCGCTTCTTAAAAAAGTCTCAAGACCAAGTGTTCTGGGCGAATAAACGACAGCATGTCACCATAAAACTGTGGGATATTTACACTCAGATATGAGTACTTACAGTTTGCAAGGACTGCAAATTATGTGAAGGAGTTGTTAAGTTGAGAAACCAATGGATATAAATTAACTAATATTGAAAGAATTCTGTTCTGGGGCAAAATAAAAGCTCAGACTTATCTTTAAGTTTATTTTATTTATTTATTTTAATTAATAAATAATGACTAGTTAGTATTGTTAGGGATTCACCGCTGTATGTAGTCGTAAACTGGGTAGCCCATCTTGCGATGGTAACCATCCCTTACAGAAAACCACCGTGAAATTATAACTATTGATTTGTCGTGTTTAGGTAAGTCGGGGATGACAGAGCTGATTTCTTTATTATCCCTTATATTTTAATAAAACTATTAAGGTTAGCGTACTTAGAATCTATACGGCGTCGCTTGTGTTTATAAGCGACGGTAGCCATCTAGACTATCAGCAAGCATTCCGACATTTACACAAAGGAGTTAAACCAACAAATCTAAACCAATTTTCCAAATGAAATGTGAACAAACACCTAAACACTTAAAGTAACGTAATAAATATTGTTCTAGTCTTCAAAGCATGTAGGACACCCACTCAGAGACGTGTTCTAGACCAGCCCGGATCAAATATCTTATTAGAATTCTAGGAGGTTTCACATTAAAGTTTTTGTATTTTATTTTGTTAGAAAACTTCACAGACATTTCTAGATATTTCCTACTTATATTTTATGTGATGCAATTTAATGTTTTATTTTCATACATATATTTTTGAAATATAAATTTTGAAATATTTTTGTTCAATCTTTGCACATAAATCAGACCGTTAGTTTTTCTTCCATAAGATCATAAGACTAAGACTATTATTTGAATATTATTATTAATATTCTTTCATAAAAACTTTTACAGGTCTCTATATGCATAGTGTCATAATATACAATCAAAGAGACTTCTTTAGAAATAGACGAATTACCCGATAGTTACGACAGATGATTGCATATTACAAAATACTTTTCTTTTTCATTATGCAACATATCTTTTATTGCGGACGAAGCGTTATTTCATTCGTAACAACTTATTGCGAGTTGATGAGGACAGAATTACTGGTTCCATTGTCCGGTCGTCATTTTGTATAGATAATAATTACCGTATGTATCTCTAGAGTTCGCGTTCAATATCAAAAAGGTTATGAGCGCTACTGGCAAAGGCATGTCTGATCTTATCGACAGTTGATCATTAATTATTAAGAGTCATTAATTAGTTTGAGAAACACTATGAGAATTTCTTATTGGGTCAATGATGTTCTCAAGCAAACTATGGACCGCATACTTTTGTTGTTGCATATAAAGCAATGTTGATTACATTTAATTGCTAATTAGATTTTTTGTTGCAACAATTTTATATTAGGTAGATTCATTTTTATTTTGTTTATTTATTTCTTCTTACTTATTCGTTAAGGCGAGGACTTACTTCAGACCAAACATATTTTTACCAAAATGAGCGAAACTTAATAACTTATGAATTAATTGAAATATTTCACAACAAATTTTTGTAGCTTCTCTGATATAAGGCAACAAAGCAGCTAATTAAAACTAATACATAACTTAAGTTTAATAAGTTCTAAGTATTCAAAAGGACATCATTCAAAAACAGTCCATTGTTATTTTTATATACTTACACTTTGAAGAATTTAGTAATAAAAGTTTCTTAATTTCAGTAATTTCGTGTGAATATTTTAGATTTATAAATTTCAGATTATAAATATTCCAGATTTCGTAAATAAATATGTATTTCAATACTTTCAAACTTAAATATTTATAAAACCCCATTACCAAGTTAAACAATATTTTCCCAGTAAAATCTATAATTTCTTCCTACCTAATTGTACAAGTTTCAACCGTTAAAACACAAGTGGCTCTGTTCTCCATACAAAATGATTGATCTCCTTTGACTCGGTGAAAGTGAGAATTATTAACATACTTAACGAAAAAAAGGACTCATTATATTTTCATTCTGATTACTTCTCCGTAATGGTACAAAATACTTCTCTCCGAGAAGAACGTCTGTCAAAGTCAATGTTGCATTTTGCCCAATTGTCAAAAGCAGCCTTCAAAAAATGATACTTTTAATGAAAACACTGTACAATAAAGGCGTCGTGGCATCTGGTGGACCCTCCGGCATAGCAATCCTGTAATCATCGGACATTTCGAGCCAAGTAATTGCTAACTAATGAGCGAGCGCCCAAGGCATAGCTCCAGTTTACGCAACTACGAAAATATGACGGTGGTGTCAAATTGTCATTTCTTATCGAAAGGTAAGACTTTTTAAAATAAAATAACGACCTAGATTTTTTAAAAGGATCCTTTATCCTTTAGCCCAGTAGGACGAGCTACACTAGGCTACCTAGCAGACACAGCTAAGCATGAAATGTTTAGAAATTTGAAGTCAATCCATTGGTTTGTTTTCGAGTATTGTGGACATTACCATTATGGAAGTTAAATTTTTATATATAAAAACTATCTGACCGGATAGAAGGCTATTGGACTGTGACAGCTGATGTGTGGTTTAACAAAAAATCCTGTCATTTTTCTTTTTCAATATTTGTCTTCATTAGAATCTTATTAAAAAAAATAGGCGACAAACAGACTTTGTCGAGTTATGCACTTAGCACTATATTGACCGATTAATTTTTATTTATATAGATAACTAGCGAGCTGACCCGGACTTCGCACGGAGTGGAAATTTTCAGAAATCCTTTCTTAGCGTATGCTTACGTTATAATATAAACCTATCTCCAAATTTCAGCTTTTAAGACTGTAGTTTTTCCTGCGCGTTTTAGGACAATCAGGACAAACAATTTTATAAGTATATAGGTTGCACCTTGCTCAAAAAGTAAAGAAATCCATATATTCAGTAGCGCAACCTATTACATAATAAGTAACATGAGCTGATACAGAGATTGAACAAGCATAACAAAATGCCACTAGATCGGAAAATGCATTCGGAATATTCGACACATAGTAACAATATTTGTATAGCATTGTTTGCTTTCAATAAACATCTCCGCGTTGCAAGGGACGAAGAAACAACCCTACGTCCATGAGATGTTATTAAATGTGTAAACAACACTCAAAGTAACATACAATGTTGCATACAATGTAAACAATTTGCACATGACACGATATGTGGAGAGTTGTTTCTAACGTCTATTAAATTTGAAAAAGAATTACTCTGTTGTAAAACTACAGAACGTTTTTGTAGTCTTGTCTAGTTAGTGCCCTGCGACGCGCCATTTTTTATATTTTTAGACTATCCCTTGGGTACCTTTCATTTTTTGGGTTAAAAGTAGTCTATTTGTTAATCTAATAGATCTTAAGTCTACATTTTTGTCATATAATATTTCAATACACATCAAACCGTTTAATGACATTTTACAGTAATAATAACTGCAATATATGCATGAATTAAACACACAAACTTTCCTCAGAAATTCCCTTTTCAATCTATGTAGTCCCGAACAAAAAAGGGTGTGTTTTTTATTTTTTTATCTGAAAGGTAGGTAGTGATATCCATAAGTAAATTGAAATGTTCAGTCATAGTTCATTGGAATATTCTAATGTATAATATTATCTAGAATAACCCAGTTCGTAGCAATTTCAATATGTGACGAGAACTTAGTCATAGCAGTAGTTCAAAGTTGGGAATACTTTACTCTGTTTGTTGTTGGAATTGGTTTGGTGCAAACCGTTTTGAATATTATTTTGAGATCCTGCCCAACATTGTTTAATCTTTATGATGATATACAGCGTCATCTTTGTTAACTTTTATAGTAGTAAAAGTTAATTAAGTAAGTTTTAAAATATAACTTATCCACTTAGTAGTGACAGGGCACACTGTATTTCGCAGTTTTTGGGCAGCCCATCTGGCTGCAGTAACCACCGCCTAAGGAAGATCATCGTGATATAGATGGTAGGTGGTAGGCCTTGAAGGCTAACCTATAACATTAATAGTACACTTTATATAATATAGCCTGTTACTTGCTGATAATGTAGATTTCTATGTGAAAGAATTTTTAACATCGGTTCGGTAACTTGACTTTATCCATTTCAAACAAACAAAACTACAAAAAATCAAATCTTTAATTTTTTAAATATTAGTGTAGATAATCTTCGTCAAATTTGACCTCTTGGCCAAAGATTACTAACCAATGAACATCTTATTGGTTTATTTGCCAACATAACACGAGAAACGATGCTACCAAAATGAATGCAGATAGATATTAAATACGTAACCAAATACAACCGATATTCTTGTCACGGAAGTGTCGTCAGTTCAAATCCTTTCCACTTAACAAATATTTAAGCTATGTACACAACACATGCAACGTGCAAAGGTGTGAAGCTATTTGTTCTGTGACCTATCGATGGCCACCGATTATTGTGTTTAGTTTCTTGGCCTTGTGTTATTTCTGGTAATGGTGTGGCACTACCATTTAGAGTCATGTGTGTTTGTTTAACAATGAGAATATTTCCTCAAAAGTCATATTTACACGGTAAAAAGGGCGAGGACAAGTTTTTCTTTTGCATTTATTAATAACTGCAAATGAGAGTAGTATTTATAAAACTTGTGATTAATAATATTAGTATTAGATTCATCGAACCTTCATTGAATCGTCCATAAAAAAATTAATAAAAAAACCTGCAACTCTTATGGGATCCCCTACATTTTTTATATTAATGTTGACAGACAGGCTGACGGTCCATTTGATAGACAGACAGACAGACAGACAATAGACAGACGAACAGCATGAGTTCTGATAAGAGAGTCAGGTATGCCAGAGACCATTCCCCTATCTCTCCTTATCCATACTAATATTATAAATGCGAAAGTAACTCTGTCTGTCTATCTGCTACCTAACTACCTAACTTAACTACTCAACCGACATGAAATTTTGCAGACAAGTTGTCAGGGATACAAGAAAGGACCCTTCATCCAGAAAAAGAGTACTGTTCCCGAGTGATCGTCTAAAAATATAAAGAATTGGGCGCCACTGTCGCGAGGCGGCGACGCCAGCGATACATATATTTTCTTTTTGCAACGCGGACGAAGTCGCGGGCATCAGCTAGTTGCATGTGTTATTGAGGCGACGGTAGTCACACCGCATACAAAATAGTTTGGCGATTCTAAGAAATTATAAATTACTAGCTGGTGCCCACGACTTCGTCCGCGTTGAAAAATATTAAGTAGCCTATCCTGTGTCCCGTACGTCCAAATGTTTATCTACCAAGTTTCATGGAAATCAGTTAATTCGTTTCAGAGTTATGGAGGAACATACATACATACAGAAAAAAATTCTAAAAATCGTCAATTTAGTTTCAGTATCATGTATAGAGCCTATAAACACGATATCTCTGAAAACAAAGTAACTTACTCCATGACCGACCCTTACAGATGTATTATTAGTATTAATTGATTAGTGTAGTTTCGTCGGCTTTGTAATGAATATGCTACATTTTACATTATATTACATTGTTTAATAAATAAATAAACAGGAAGTTTCAATATTGTTAAACTATTTACTGTTAGTAATAAGACCCTGGTTGTTCATAAGTAATCGCTTTTAATAACTTGCCAAGCTTATGGGCCCACAGCCAACACTAAGTGAAATCAACCTATCAAGATAAATTTAACGCTACTATAACGAGTTAATTGGACCAGTATTAAATATAGAGTATTTGATGTAGGAATATTACAATGTCTTGCACTATTTTACAACGCAGTTGACTTTTATATTTTCTGTTTCCTTTGACGTTATAAAATTTAAAGGCTATATTTTGTTTTTAATTACATTAGTGACAGGACACACAATTAATGGCGCCTATGCTCTTAAGTTTCGGTAAATGATATATAGAGATGACTGAGCCTATTCTCCAATCACTAATAAGTGATCAATTAAGTTTGCAAATTGTTAAGTGTCAAACCTACCTGTCAAGCAGACTATCAACTTATCTCCCAAAACGTGTGGATCAAGATGTAATATGTATAAAGGAAATGCAAAAACATGCAAAAATATCATAAAAATAAAGCCTCCAATTCTTAAAGAACAATAATTCCTGACCGGAGACACAAAAAATTAAACATTTTCATCATCATTCATAAGTGACTCGTCCTTTATGTATAATCATATCAGTTATAGGACGTTCACTGTTACTTAGGTCTTCCTTCCAAAAGCAGCCTGAATCCACCGCCCCAGTTTTGTCAGACCATCTTGTGAGTGAACTTGCTATGCTGCGTATGCCGATATTCACCCAAGAACTTACTTCCCTTTGTATATTACTTGTAAGTATTATTGATGTAATGTAAAGTTATTACACGCTAACAACCTCTTATCGACTGTACGATACAATCACTAAAGTTTTCTTCGATTTTTAAATCATATACATCATGTTGTGACAATCAATTATTCACTGGGGTTTGACGTTACTAAACTACATTAGTATCAATCAACGTCGCATTAATTAGATCAGATACGCCCACAAACAGCCGAATACAGTTGTAAGTGCGGATATGTATTGGAATTTAGGACCTGCAGGTTACTCTGTTCACAATCAAGTCTCTTGTGATTGTCGATATTATTTTTGACGTATTTATCTTATTCGACATTTGCTACAATAATTTTAACACAAACTTCATTTAAAGTTGTCGTTTCGACATTTTTAACTTATTCCAATGAAAAACAATTATATCTGTAATTCAAAACTATTATAATCTTTCTCCTGTTTCTGAACACCAAAACTGAATAGAGATTGTAGAGAATAACCCCATTGTTTTTATTAAATCGATATAAAAACCAGTAGCTCTCTAATCACTGTATGTATGACTAGCACAATTCGATGAATTTAAATTTGAGCAAGCCTTAATAGCTCATAAGTTTTTTATGTGCGATTTTTCTACGAATTAATAATTTAAAATTAATACTATTATTAATGATTACTCTAAATATACCTTAGAATTTAGAGTAAGCAAAAAAATAATAATAGAAAGGTGAATGAACCTTACTGATTAAGGTTTTTCTAATCATTTAACAATGATCGATAGGAAAGTTGAACAAAGAAAAAATCACTCGCTGTTGCTTAACAAGCGTAATCCTTGAAGGAGGCAAATTAAATATGCAGTGCAAAATTTTAATTAAAAGAATGATAATTAGATACGGTTCGTGAGCATGCTAATTAAAGCAGAGCTTAATTCTTCATAAAACTGCTATTGTTCTTTGGGCAATAAAAATCGACATCTGGCGCAAAAAGTTGAACTGAAATATTGGAATTGCAAACTGTGAGTTAAATATACTGTATGTTATAATATATACTTTTAAAATTTAATTTTTAAAGTAAATTTGATTTTTTTAAAGTTTGACGAACTCATTGCTACTCGATCAAGGCTAATAAATTAGGTTATGTTTCTTGATAATCAAGAAACCTAACCTTACCTAAACTAAGGTTAAGATGCTTGCCTTAGCGCTCTATCTCATTAATCTCAGGTTCAATTACGGATAGGGCCAATTTGGAAATGAACTTTTTAAAGTTGGCTCTGTACTGCGTGTTGTAGTAGTTAAAGCGCGCACTGCTATTCGTAGTCATAAGTTTGGCAGCCCGTCTGGCGGCAGTTAGCATAACCACCTCTTTACCATGAAATAACATAATAAGTGCTTTTGAGTTTTGGTCAGTGAGTAACAGATGCCAGAGCCCATTGCCCTATGCTTTCCCAATCTCTTGACCTTAACCCAACTGTAGTCAGCAGCGAACTTGCTGCACCTGTGGGTGTGGCGTTGCTTTTGACATAGACGACAATACCCACATACCATCAAATGGAACATCAGCCTGTCTGATTACTTTTATATAAAAAAAATTAGAATGGCTTATTTTCACACATACATTCGGTATTTATAAAATTGTAGAGTAGGTAAGTACCTATTGTAGTAACTTGCTTAGTTATATCTCGAGTAGATCGTATAGAACAAAGAAACTGGTGCAGCCTTGACTTGCTTATTGTGTGCGACCTTTAGTATTTTACTCACTTTGTGTGTTATTTCTCTGTTCAGATATATTTAACTATAAGACATTTCGTTGAACTTTTTAATATACTCTTTTAGTTTAGTATTTAGTCGTTGTCAAATAAAATCTGCATTGTTTACTTTTATGACCTATGTGAAACTGCTAAGTGCTTATGAGCACAATTTGTCGAACTAAATTACCTCTGAATAAAATAAGCTATGTGCTGCTGCTAGCATATTTTATTCAGCTGTTTGTGCTGCTTGAATCTGTTATGTGCAAAATTTACTCTATGAACAAATCAAATTAAATTTTCATGTTTAAAAAGACAAATAAGTTTACATATGAAAAACCATGGTTCTTTAAAAGTAACCTTTGTTTAAAATTTACAAGAAAAACTATTTTTGTTACGAGTAATATCTCTAAAGTATACTTTTCGCACATAGCAGATTTTGGTTTGACAACGACGACTTACTAAATTTTTTATATTGTTTGAGTGCTAACTGTAAGTACCTACAAGTGGAATTGTATTATATTTGATTCATAAATTAAATTTTACTTTGATCCTCCACCCTCCTATTTCCTGTTCGAATTCACAACACTGACTAATAATAATTAACCAACATGTCACCTGAATCACTATGATATATGAGGTATACTCACCAAAATTCACCACCACCAAATTCTCACCAAAATGAATCACTCATTAACCGAGTTGACATACAATTCGTAATCTTGAGTTAAGTTGTCGAGTTCGATCTGGTAACTGATAGGATTAAGCTCTCACCCGAAACGTAGGCGTTATGATTGCGTCAAAATATTTCACCTAATACTAAGGTCTCTCATTATAATATTTGAGGCATTAGTTAGGTAGCAGATAGACAAAGATACTGGCGTATCAGGTATCAGATGTAAACGGTGGGACAGGTTAACAACCTACGGCAGCATTCCGCGTCGTCGGTTTTAATGACGTTAAATTTATATAGAGTTACTAAATACTATTTATTTTTAACTAATACGAGTGTGTTTTTTTTGTCTGTTTGTGCACGCAAATCTCAAAAAGCGCTTAACGGATTTCAATGAAATTTGACACACAGATAGTTTATTACATGGACTAACATATAGAATACTATTTAAACAGAAAAAGGGTATTTTTAGCAATAATTTAATTAATAGAATATTAATTTGGTTTAATAATCTTATATAACTAACAATTTTATAATTATCTATATTCATAATTATCTTAAGTCTATATCTAGGTATATCTATCAATACCTACATGTTATGAAATAAAGTCACTCTTCTACCTATATCTCCGCTAACTTTTTCTAAACCACCCAACGGATTTTAATACGGTTTTCACTAATGGAAAGAAAGATAAACGAGTAAGGTTTGTGCTTATTTGTTTAAAAAAGATTGCATCCATGCGAAGCCGAGAGCGCGGATTGCTAGTATGAAATAAAATAAAAATTTACTTTGATTGACTGAAGAAATACTCGAATAATACTGTAGAAATAATTTCTACTTAATTTGAACAAAAATATATTGTAGGTATTTATTTGCAATAAAGACATTTTATAAGCAAGTTTTTTTTAATATTATTACTAACAAAATAATAATAAATATACTACTGTGGTCTAATAGCACATCGGTCAGGGGAGGTCACAGTATCAGGGAGATAATATGAGAGCTGACAGCCTTAATGGGATAAGAGGTGACGGACAAGATGATACTAAAAGATATTTTTTTAATGTGTACTAACCGCTCTATACATTTTAATTATCTCCAAAGGTGTACTTATAAGACACAAGCAATATAAGTAGAAGTAGAGCACTATTACTGCCTATTAAATGCGGATTCGATTCAATTTCCAACATCTCGTGTTCCGGAAAGCATGTGCGAGGTCTAATGAAGCAAAGGTGAGACACATTGATAATGTCGTTCTAGGATCTGATAATGGCAATGAAAAGATTGTGAATGCCACGTGACATTTTAATAAGAACGCCCGACACTACAAAATGTATAATTCTTACCCTGAATAGTATGAAACAAAGTTGCTGTCTACTTGTGTCTGTTTCTTCGATTTATCATCATTATAATTATCATCGCATTGAGGAAAAGCTTGTTTCCAACTATAATATGATGACACAGTATATATATATGTAGGTTGATACGGATATAGATATACTAAAAGTACGATTTCCACCTTCATCATCTCAGTCATTGTCCACTGCTGGACATAGTCCTTCCTAATAATTTTCGAGCCTAGATTAAGCGTCGACCCACCGCCCTTAGTTTTTTATAATAACAAAAATTACCGGGTTTGATTTCCAAGTTTTATTTACAAAACTTCTTGCAAATGGATATTTCCATCAATTCTTAAGAAATAAGAATAATAAAGAAATTTATTTCAGAACTAGCTGGTGCCCGCGAATTCGTCCGCGTTGAACCAAAAAAAGTAGCCTATCCTGTGTCCCGTACGTCCAAATGTTTATCTACCAAGTTTCGTGAAAATCAGTTAATTCGTTTCAGAGTTATGGAGGAACATACATACATATATACAGAAAAAAAATCTAAAAAATCGTCAATTTAGTTTCAGTATCATGTATAGAGCCTATAAACACGATATCTCTGAAAACAAAGTAACTTACTCCATGACCGACCCTTACAGATTTATTGTTAGTATTGATAACATTATTCTTTTGAACATTTAATTCCACCTCTTATTGGTTGCTGATTGATCATGCATTGTCAAATTTATGTACATATAATATTAGGATTTATAATCATTAATTAAGAATTTGAATTACTAATAAATTGCATTCCTCCAATTAATATTTACCTGCAATCCTTACTTATTAGTTATTCATATACACGACATATAAGAGGAAATCCAGATTAAGTAACTTGAACTACTAATTGAAAATGAAGAAAGTTCATTTACAGATTAGTTTCCAAACTTGACTATTGATTCGCTACTACAGTGAACAACTACACGTCATTAGTATATTACACTTGATATAACTACTTTTTTATTTTCTGCTGAAGTCAATACACGATCACACGAAAGAAAAATTATACCATGTAAAGATAGTACGTTCCAGAAGCCAAAAATTTTTTTTACAATGTACTCGTAGTACGGGTATCACTATAACCAACTTATTTTTTTTTAGTATTTTAGTAGGTAGTATTTTTTTTTTCATCTTTTGCTTCTGTAACGGTTTAACTCGTTATCATTACTCTAGTATGTCAAGCACGGGTGAAACACTTGCAAAACGCCTTATCCTTTCTAATTCTTACAACAAGTACAGCTGTTATAAAACCCGTACGTTCAAGTCATTGTTATCAAGTTATTACAGTAGTGTCATTAAGTTGTTAGACACAATAAAATAAGGCAAATATTACTTACTATTACTGATATATATATATTTTATTTCTAATACCCGTAGTAGTTTAACAACAGATCCATAAAATATATATATTCCTACAGTTATTTTTTGCGTTTAAAAAAAAGAAAGTGTAGGTTTCAATGAGATATATTTTGTAATTAATACTTCAGCGCCATATTATGTCATCACTGGCTACACATGTACATACATAGATATATAATATGAAATTATGTAGTATTTTTTTAATACAGATATATCAAGAAACCAAACGACCGTAAAACTCGAGTATCGTAAAATCTCATCCACTTTAAAAGAATGAAATTATTATGTTTCATTGTTTTTCCTTAATTTAATTTCGGCTTATAAATTCCGGAGGAAACGCTGGAAATCCCGTGGCTATAACAAACGCAAGTTTAATTTCTTTTTAAGATATTCCACCGTGGACTTTATCGAATTCGCCGGCGAGCGAAAATGAGACAATTATGCAAATGGCAACAAAATAAAACTCATTTTATTAATAATCAAATAACGGGAGTTCGTATTCGCAAATGAAATAAAATTTCGTAAATGGTGGCATTAATTGTCGAGGGGGGCGCGGCATCGCTCCTCTCTGGTTTCTATCAAACATAAGTTATCTCAAAGGGGAGAAGTTTTAATAAAATTCCAAATGCCTCAGGCAGTTAGATACAGACAGATTCAAATCTTATATGCATATCTTGTGAATATAAAATTGGCAACTTAGTTCGCGAGACTCTCTCTCTCGCTTCGGTGGTCTCTTTTGAAATGGGACTTCAATATTCAGCCTTTGAAGAAGCGATGTCGCTCTGATTTGTACAAAAGAATCTAGATGACTGCTTCTAAGATTCGCTTTAAAAACCTTTTGTTTTATGTTAGAACTGTCTTTAAAACTATACATATAACTATATTGTCGTATATTAACTAGGTCAACAAATCTAATATGCACATCTTACACTATAGTATAAGTTACTAGCGACTCGCTCCCGGCTTCTTCCAGGAAAAACATAATTAGGTTTTATTTTAAATATAAACTTCCATGAAGAACAAAAGTCATGATAAACAGTCAACAATGTCTGTTCAATTATTGTGTTTGTGTTGTGTTGACTAAATCGTTGTATATTATACCTACATAAGAATAACATCAATAGCCATAAAAAAATTATAGTGTTTATAATATTGAAGCCACAATGATACTTTTTAAAAATATGTATTCCTACCGTCCGCCGGAATGGACAACTACTATGTAGTAAATTCTAAATTCAACACCTACGAACATTTTAAACATTTACATAAAAGCTACATAATTAATAACATTATTTAAATATTATCCAATAAGTATGAGAATATAAATAGAGAACTTAAACAAATAGAAAAATTTTCTGTTTCAGGCATTTTTGAATGTTGTGCAATAGAACTTCTTGATTACAAAATAATAGTTATATGCATTTACAGAGTCCCAAAATCAACAAATATAAACATTTTCTTTGAAAAACTTGAACAACTTTTAACTTATTTATATAACATAAAAAAGAAAAATGTTATTATTGCAGGAGATTTTAATATAGATATTCTTAAAAATAACAATACTACATCCGAGCTCCATTGTCTGTTGCTTAGTTTTGGTCTTAAACTTGAAATAAGACAACCAACAAGATTGGAAAGTAATACCTGTATAGATAATTTTATTCATGACCTAAACAAATGTAATTCTGAAGTAATAGATCTAGCAATGTCTGATCATACTGCTCAAATATTAAATACTCCAGTTGAACCAATTAACTTATGTAATTTTTGGCGTTTTAAAAAAAGGGATTTTTGTAAAGAAAATTTAGCAAAGTTCTACAAATATATTGAAGATTGGAATTTTTCAGAAATTATACTACGGATGATCCAAATATGGCTTATGATATATTTATTGATAATTATAAACTGCTTTATGAACTTTGTTTTCCTTTAAAGCTAGTAACAATAAGAATAAACTATAAAATCAAATGGTTATCAAAAGGCTTGAAACTATGTAGTAAGAAGAAAAGGAAATTGTTAGAAGTTTATCGAAGAAGTTCGAATGAGACAAATAAAAATAAATATAAAAATTATTCATCATTATTTAAGAAAATCATTAGGTTAACTAAAAAGTCACAAAACAATTATGCTATCATAAATGCTCACAATAAAAATAAAACAGCCTGGAAAATTATCAACAGAGTAAAAGTAGATCGACCCAGAGAAACTATTAAAGAAATTAGTCAGGAAAACAAAATAATATCTGATCCTGTAATTATGACTAATATTTTCAATGATTATTTTATAGATAAAATTAAACCATTTACAAGTACAAAACCATCGACCTTTAACTCAACCTTAAGAAATAACTCTATCTTTATAAATCCTTGTACTCCAATAGATATAAACAATATAGTTAAGACACAAAAAAACACAAATAGTGTTGGTTGTGATGGCATTGTTACAAAAGTAGTAAAATACACGATAAACAATATTGCGGGTCATCTTAGCCATATCATAAATCTCTGTATTAGTGAAGGGCTGTATCCCGAAAAATTAAAGAAAGCAGTTATAACACCAATATATAAAAATAAAGGGGACAGGAACCTTTTGATAAATTATAGACCTATAGCGCGGCTGTCAGTCTTCTCAAAAATATTTGAAAAATACATATATAAAGAAACAAGTAACTATATGGAAAAATACAATATTTTAGCCGGTGAACAATACGGATATAGGAAAAATAAAACAATAAATGGAGCACTCTTCAAATTTTTAGATTTAATTATGACAAATGTAGATACAAAATCCCCTATATGTGCTGTGTACATGGATATGACACAAGCATTTGACCATGTAGACCATAAAATTCTTCTTAAAAAACTTGAAGGCTATGGAATAAGAGGTAATATACTAAATCTAATGAAATCTTACCTATGTAACAGAAAACAAATTACAGAGATTGCTCGAGTGAACAAAGACAACAATACACACGAAATATTCTTATCTAGGGAACGAACTCTGATTTATGGTGTCCCACAAGGCAGTGTTTTGGGGCCATTATTGTTTATAGCGTACATTAATGATCTACCAAGAGCAGTTGAGCATCCCATGTGTCTTTTTGCCGATGATAGCACTATGGTAATAAAATGCAAAGACAAAGATACTTATTCTAATGACATTAGTATTGCTTTGACAAGGATTATACATTGGTTAAATAATAATAATTTAAGAATTAATTTGCTGAAAACAAATATCATGCACTTCAGTCAAAGGGTACCTGCCATACCATACCAGGACATACATTATGATGACCAAATTATAAAAGAAATTCACGCAACGAAATTTCTAGGGTTTGAAATCGATAATAGATTAAATTGGAAATGTCATATAGAAAGTGTCAGAAAACGTTTAAGCAAACAAGCATATGCCCTGCATGAATTAAGTAACACTTTAAGCATTGACGCACTCTTATTAGCATATTATGGACTTGTTGAATCTGTGTTAAGGTATGGGCTTCTATTCTGGGGCAACTCGACAGACAGAAATTTTGTTTTTAAGGCACAAAAGAGGTGTATTAGAGCCATGTTTAAATTAAAAGTTATAGATAGTTGTATGCCCTTTTTCAAAAAGTATAAAATTCTGACACTTCCATCGCTCTTTATATATGAGGTCGTTGTTTATGTTAAAGCCAACCCTAATCTATTTAAGCGAGTCTCTGATAATAGTAAAAGAGCACAAAGAGATCCCAATAGATTATGTATTCGAAAAGCACATACAGCCCTGATGCATAAAAGTGTTTTTTGTCAAGCGCCAGTTATATATAATAAAATTCCAAACACTATTAAAGAACTTAATATTAATTTATTCAAGAAGAAAATGAAGAAATTACTCGTAGACAAATGTTATTATAATATTAAAGATTACATGTCTGACAATTCATTGAAATAATTAGTAATATTAATTAGTTTTATTCTTATGTAGTGTACTTAAAATATTTGCACACCCTCGAAGGGTAGAATGTAGCGAGAAATATCTTTTATAAAACCATTGTAACCTATATTCAGCAAATAAATTATTATTATTATACATTTATTCATTTATTTTTCTTAATTCTAGGTTTTTTACAATATATATATAAAAACAATAAATATTATAAAAAACTTAAAACTAGGTAGCCGCTGGTAGCGGGGCAAGGCCCAAGCTACCGGTGGTTAGGGCTGCAGACTGAGGAACCTCCTGACAATACGCGCCGTGTCAAGGAGTACCGCCTTCTGAATTTGTCCCTTGATCCAGCCCTTGATCTAGCGAGAGCCTCTTGAGGTGTTGGTCGAGGCTCTTCGCAATAAGACCGTTCGCCGAAACGACTATCGGTACGATGATTGTCGAATCGACATCCCACATGGCGGTCACCTCGTGAGCTAAGTCTAGGTACTTACTTAACTTGTCCTTTTCGGCTTTCACGAGGTTTCCGTCGTGCGGGACAGCGACGTCGACAATCACTGTCCGGCGTTGAGATCGGTCGATAACCACGATGTCAGGCTTATTGGCGACAATAGTCCTGTCCGTAATTATAGAGCGATCCCAGTAGAGCGTGGCATGACTATTTTCGAGAACTGGTGCAGGAACGTATTGATAATATGGCACCTCGGTATCTACAAGTTGATATTGAAGAGCAAGTTGTTGGTGGATAATTCTGGCTACTTGGTTATGTCTGTGCAAATACTCTCCGTTAGCAAGATGAGAACAACCGGAAATAATATGTCTCAGTGTTTCTCCGGGACGGTGGCATGCTCGACATATGTCGACCGTACCGTCCTTGAGAATATATTTCCGGTAGTTTCTTGTCTTGATAACTTCGTCAGCTATTGCACAGACAAAACCTTCGGTTTCCCCAAAGAGGTCACCAAAGCGTAGCCAGTTTACCGAAGCGAGTGGATCTACGTCGGGCCCGGTGAGGGCTCCATAGAACCTCCCGTGCAACTCCTTGCTTTTCCATATCTCCTTGCGGTCCTCGGTGCTTAATATTATTGGTTTTTGCCAGTTCTCGACAGATAAGGAGAGTGGAGTGAAGTGTCTATCAATTGCCACAACATCCTGATGTATCCCGCACTCAATGTTAAGGAAATATTCCCTAAGGCTGCATATTTCTCGGTTATGGAGGTTCTTGGCATTCAAGAAGCGACCCCCCAATTTCCGAGGAATATACAGTCTCATAACAGACGAGCGCGGGTGTAACATCCGGTATGTGGTGAGCAGTTGACGGACCCTTCTGTCCACGGCATCTAGTTCAGTCTGACTCCATCTTAGTATGCCAAAGGAGTAGGTTAGCAAGGGCATAACCCAGCTGTTGAAAGCTTGCACTTTATGGCCCCCTGACAAAAGACTCTTAAGTACTTTTGTCAGGCGGCAAAAGAAGCGATCCTTCATCATCTGTTTCATGTCCCTGTCAACGATACCCAATGACTGTGACATACCAAGATACTTATAGGTTTCGGTTTCAGAAAGAGATTTAAAGGTCATCACATCATTAAGTTGTAAATTGGAAGAATTTACAACTTTACCCCGCTGTATATGCATGACCGCACACTTATCCGTACCAAATTCCATCTTTATAGAGTTACTGAAATTTTCTGTTATTTTCAGCAACTCCATTAGATCTTGGTGTTTTGGTGCGAATAATTTGAGATCATCCATATACAGTAGGTGAGAAATGACCTCTCCCTCTCTCCGTAACCGGCAGCCTAGAGTTGAATCTTTAAGCAATGTGCTAAGGGGATTCAACGCTAGGCAAAACCAAAGTGGACTCAGGCTGTCGCCTTGAAAGATGCCTCGCTTAATCCTTATCTGGTCCTGTAGGCCAGAGACACTCCCTCGACTGCCCGGTTGACGAAGAACTGTGGTCCACTGCGCCATGCATGTACTTAAGAAGGATTTCAGAGTTGGATTAATCTTATACAACTCCAGAATCCTTCTCAGCCATGAATGGGGCACTGAATCATAGGCCTTCTTGTAGTCAATCCAGGCTGTGGATAGAGCTCCTCTGTTCCGCCTAACTCTTTGACAAATGGTCATGTCTATGAGGAGGAGCTCCTTAGTACCACGGGACCCAACTCGACATCCATTCTGAGCTGAGGCCAAAATGTTATTAGAATCGATGTGCTTATTAATTTTTGATCTCAGAATGGATGTGAGCAGCTTGTATAACGTAGGTAAACATGTAATGGGTCTGTAGTTCTTAGCTTCCGTGGTACTACCGGACTTGTGGAGCAGGAAGGTTATGCCAGTTGTCAACAAACAAGGTAGGGTACCGAGGTCGAGGGCATTTTGAAATTGCATTGCCAGACATTCATGTGAGCATCGAAACCACTTAATCCAGAAGTTGTGCAATCCATCCGGTCCAGGACTTTTCCAGTTCTGGGCCGTTTGGATAGCACAGCTAACGTCATGAGGGCTGATGGTAACAACCCCCATGGGTTCGATGGTTTCACACGTCTGCTTGACAATGTTTATCCAATCGTCCTCGGTGTGTTCGTCGGACACCGACCAGATGCCACGCCAAAAATTTTTCATAGCGTCTGCATCTGGTAGCTGTTCAGCGTCCACACGTGTATCGGCTCCATCCCATTGCCTGTACACCTTCATTTGGTCACTTCGGAAGAGGCGGTTCTGATGAAATCTGTCCACACGTTTTTTGTATCGGCGAATTCTGTTTGCCCACGCATAGACTTTCTGTTTCAGGAAGTCAATGCGTTCAGTGACACAGGTTATATAGTCTTTAGGTTTGATGCCTGTGTCTGCAAAGGCCTGTGTCACGAAACGCATGACCCGAGGTCGATGGTTTCCGTTCCTGAAACAGTGCAACTTTGCAATGAGAGTTCTGAACGAGTCGATACGCTTCTCGATACGTATCTGCCACGTCGGAGCTCCCGCGGCACGTCTCGGAGCCTTGTCAGATTCCGGGAATCTGACGTGAGCAACTTGACATACCGCGATAGCTCCACAGTATGGTATCGAGTGCGTATCAATTAGATCTTTGCTGGTTTCTATGTACGAAACCAGCAAAGCGTTCTATTCGCGGGCAAACGTGGTAAGCGCGGTTTACATTCACGTGTGGTATGATATCTCAAAATCGTCTCTTCCAAAGCCCTCCTCAATTGCTCTTTTACCTCGGTACTTACTTGCATATTTGCACAACCTTCCGCCTCGTCAACGCGATCCCTAGGCATCGCTGCCGATGACGGATGATTAGTAGGCTCCGATGTCGGCAACGTAGCATCTGAGATCACGGGCGATGTGGTAGCTACGCGAACAGGCAGTGAGTCCAGGCGTAGCCGATCAAGTGAGGACTCGTCTAACAGCTTGCACCGTTGGATAGCCCGCACCTGATCCGACAGTCGTTGCGCGGAGACGGTGACGGCTGGTTCAAGGGCCTGAAACAGAGACAGCATCCTGGCTCGGTACGCAGTCAGGTTAGTTCCCCCTTCTGTAGCCCCGTAATAGGCGCGCATGCAGTTTTCATTTATGGACTGAGTCCATCGCATGCGGCGCACTACACCACCGGTAGCGGGGGCCGGGCGCGAGGCAGCTTGCCTCGCAGGCCCCAAGCGTGCCGGCAGCGGAGGTCGTCCTCGTCGCGCAGGTCGTGGTGGCGGCGAAGACGGCTTCGGCCCGTCATCGTCACTCGACGTGCTCTTGTCGTCGGCAGTCAAAAATTCCTCCGCCGTTGAGCACGACGACGAGACGGGCTGTGGTGGGGGGCGTGCGCTACTTCCATCCGCTACGGGTCGTCTTTTTCGCAGTTTCATTTTCTTTAGTTATTATCTTCACTTAAATTTTGCGTGTCTGATTTGTCATTTTTGACCAAAATATTTTGTTTGTTTTCGGTTCACATGTTGAATATTTTTGTTTATCAGAGTATTTACAATCTTCTAAATGATATTGCTAAATTTATGTATATATATTTATTGTATTTACAATTTTCCACTGATAGTTCCAGGTATATATTTCCAATTTTCCAGCGAAATTTCCAGTACCAAAATGATACGACTGTTTACTTGTCACTTGTGTTTGTCACTATGCAATTTTTTATTAAAACGTTTGCACTTTCAAAAGCGATCTGCTGTTAATGTTTTAATATTATTATACTTTACAATTTGTTTATATTTACACATAAATAAGTATGAAAACTAAGATTTTATAAAGTATATGTAAATTATAAATAGAGATACAAAAAAAGACGTCCGTCAGTGTCAGCGGTACTTTTTTATTTTATTATTATTATTATTATTATTAATATTATTATTATTATTATGTACGAGAAATTTAAAGAAATCCCAGTGTTTGTGTAATAAAAGATAATGATCAAATAATTAAAATATTTTCAGTAGCTATTTCAGACCCCGCTAAGCTTGCTTTTAAACTGAACAAATAAATATAAAGAAGTTTACTTTCAAATAACCTTGTGTAAAGGACTTTCTGGAGTTCGGTATAATTATATTAATTTCAAGATTTGCGTCAAGTAATTTTGGACGATGTTTATCACGACGTTGCTAACTCAAAGCGGGCATAAGAAATTTCGTTACTCTCAATTAAAAGGTTCTTGGACTATATAAATATTGATATACTTTAGCAGCTATTTATGGTCCTCTCAGAACTTAATTAATACTCCCTTTGATGTTCAATCTGTTACCGGAAACCAAGTAATTGCGTAAATAGGCAGTTGAATTATTTGCCAAATTTTCGCAGGGAAAATCCAGACGAAATTCGAAGAAAGATAACAACAACCTTTGGTTCAAGAGCATCTTCAGTCGACCTTTGATTTATTTGATAGGACTGGATTCTGTTCGATAATAATTTCACGCATTTTTTTTCTTCTTAAGATACTTAAAGGTATTGTCATGAATAAATAGTATGTAATGAAAGTGCCTTTGACAAAATTTACGTTACATACGGAGCGAGGACACAATAATTACTTTCACGAGACATTATTACACATTAAGTCCTCTCGTTCCATAAAAATTCCTGCTAATCTCATAAGCACATACCGACTTCTACGCAATATCACATTATTCTTGCCAATTCCGCACCCCTGACAACGTGGAGCTACTAATCCGCGACCGCACAAAAACTTAATTAACCAAAATATATATGGAAGCCTATAAACAAACAACCAGCGGAAAGTCACTCCCTCCTCCCTCGGGACTTTATACGGTGATACTATTTCGTGTAATGACTCCAAAATGAGTATACACCTCCCCGCAATATACGGGGCGTGATAAAGGAATTATTCTTAGCTGGATATGTCAAACTTTAAGACCTATAAAAATGTAGGTCTATGGTAGTTTAAGTACATCAAAATTTTCAATTAAAATCTTCATAATTAATTCATTTCAATAAGATTAACTGTTAGGTACCAAATCTTACTCTTAGGGCCAGTTTTATAACAATCCGTTAGTTAAATTTTATATCAAATAGACGAAAAAATGATCTAATAGTATAATATAGTGTATTATAACAATATATTCGTAAGTCAACAGTATAATTTGACAGCTAGCGTTTACTGGCTCGTTACTGACTATGATAGGGTTGGTTTATCTTACGTATCGTTTATTTTGTTATATTTGTAAATAAATGTGTTTGCGACGCGAAACTTGACAGTTCTTGACAGACTACAACGAAACCGTCGACAATATTCATAAACTTCGGCGTATTTTTGCGGATAGCTACCGAATGTTTAATTTCTTTTATAGAACCACCGTCAGTAAACGTTATTGATGGACCGTTAACCGTTCGTTACCAGCACTGTAACGAACGGGAAAAAGGTATGTCGTTTATAAAACTGGCCCTAAGTCTTCCTAACACTAGGGTATGGTAATGAACGCCCTTGAATTTTTTACTGAGTGCTGTAACTCAGATCTTCGGAAATTACGTACAAAATGACAGTCCATCAAAATACCACACATTGTGGTATTTATTCCATTGATGAAAACTTTTACCTTAACTGGACCACATTTAGCGATTTTATCCACTTACTCAAATCAATAGCTTTGCAATTACTTATTGGTAAGTACTAGGTCTAACAACCTTTTTAAAACTTTACAGTTTTTCTTTCACTTTAACTTTGCCTGGAAACATCAATATTTAAGGCCTTTGCCTTAATCCAGTAAGATATCTTCACTGCTTAGTTTGTTCTCAATAATTGTGCTATATAAGTACTTGATAATTAATACACCACGGCCTAAAAACTTATTTTTAGGTTTTTATATTTTACCAATGAATTGATTTTGAAAAAATTAAGATTGATATAAAACATCAAAAAAAAACAATTTACATTTCAAGCAGACGTAGCCGTTGAAAAAATGTAGTTTGAAATAATCTAAATAATAGTGGATGTTTATTACAAATGATCTTAACCTGTATAACTAACAAACCCCCATTTACCCTCAGTATATCCCCGTTTATTGATCAACCTGTAAGTCGTATACTTCGACGAAGCGGTCGTGGTTATGAAAAGGCTTAATCTGACAAGTTTGTCTTCTCGGCCTTGGCGAGTCTTCTGCATCTCTCTATCACTGGCACTATGAGACACTCAGTGAGGGAACACTTTGTACACTATAAGTACTTTACCTAATTTCGAAAAGAAGCCTGCTATCTGTTACTACACCCGCACGCCATAATTTTAAGCAACTCTTTACGACCCCATTGTAAACTAAATGAAAGAGAAAAACAGGTAAGAGATTATATTTATTTACACAAACAAATATTTGCTAATAGAGCCGTAGGCGTCTCTTAACGTAACTGTGTTGCGTTTTGTATGGAAAGGCTGTGATTACTATCTACATGAAAGGCAATAACTTTTTATGGTACCACTTCTTCAATCTGTATATCTATGTAGAAATATTCATGGCAGCTCCTTAATTCATACACGTCACGTTTATACGGAAGGCGTCGAGTTGTTCTCGAGAATAGAGCAATGTGAGTACAAAATGAACTTACAATTAATGTATCCTCTTATTGGTTTGATGTTGGAAGAATGAAGTTGAAAGAGCTTGGATATACGAAAGGGCTTAAAACACTATCGTAGGTAGTCAGCTCTAGGAACATGATTAATAAATTTGAAGTTCTTTAGTATACTTTTAAAGTAAATTATTTATTACAAAGGAAAGTTAAAATTACTTGAAGTCAAGTAATTAAAATATTACTTATTATGATCTTTAGTTACGTAAGTTTAGTATACCGTAACTTTTCTTAATCAGTTGTCTAATTAATTTTATTTGACAACTAGATGGTAGGTTCTACTTCTAGTCGTCAAGCTTGTTTGTCATAAAATACTAGATTTATTATTTTCAATATAAAATGAATTTAAAATTATGACAAAAATAACTTAATTACTCCAACGACTAGACAAACAATCTATACTAATATTATAAAGAGATTTGTATTTCTGTATGTTTGTAATGAATAAACTCAAAAAAACTACAGGAACGATATAATCTTCCAAATATCTTCCACATTCCACACAGTACCATCTAGTTACACACTAAGAAACTAATGCTTGTATTATGGATACCAGACAGTTGATATACAATATATATTACATAGATTACTTTTTTTGTAAATACATACATATTATAAATACAAACATCCATGACTCAGGTAAAAAGGTCAATGTTAACACATAAACTTTTGCTCCTAGCGGGATTCGAACCCGCGACCGTTTGGTTAACAGCTAGGTTTACAAGGGTTAAAGGTTCACCTATAGCAAGCTATAGTTTTGTTTACAGAACTAATGAGACAAAAAGTCTCAATAGTTCTGTGTACAGAACAACAGCACAGAACTAGTGGGAATAAGCGACATTATTAGCGAGCAAAAGTTACGCGGGCGAAGTCGCGTGCAACAGCTAATAGATTTATATCTTAAAAATACTAATTATTAAAACTTAGTAGAGTTCTACTCTTTTCCGTGTGCAATTACGCAAATAACGTCTTCATAACTCTCTCAAATGATTGCGCTGTATAATTTAATTCGAGATTTTCAGTGCTGCCCTCTGTACTCGAAGCACGCACGCTGCTCTAATATCCCCCTTAATATGAATATTTGTCTCAATGAAAATAGAATTATGTTCTGAGTACACCCCAGTATGGAGTTGTGGGTCAGAATTTATGGCCCTTACATTCACAAGTGGAATTTTTCATATACGCGTAGAATGTGCGTTATTTTTAAAGTGTATTATGACATAATTTTCTTTAAATGTCTACTTTATTTATTATTTACAAGTGGCCAGCCCTAGGCTTCGCACGATGCAATTTTTCGGATAATTACATACTCAAATCTTCCACGTTGATCGCTCTTTTTGTAGTGGAAACCGTACCAAAATTCTTTGGGTGGTTTAGAAGTTAGCGGAGAAACAGACGCGGACAGCGACTTCATCCTACTGATATTAAGTAATGTATGGATGAATGTTAGTTACTCTTTCACGGCTACACAGATTCGGATGAAATTTGGCACACAAATAGTTTACTTGGATTAACATATATGATACTATCCTGTAGAGAGAGCGAGAGAGAGAGAGAGAGAGAGAGAACACCGTTTCTGAACAATATCTCACTAGCAAAAGAATATTTTTTCCAGATCTTTCATTAAAATTAAAATTACATAAAAAATACCCTATAATATTAATTTAGTCTTTTAATTAATCCAGACAAATAACAGAGTCCATAAGCGTGTCGTTGCATTCCCCTAATGAAGGCAGTTATTACATTTACAACAGCCACAATTACGTTTCCCCACCTTAATACAAAACCACAGACTATAAAAATATATAGCAAGTATAAGTCGAAAAGAACAGTTTACCATTCTAAATAACATAGAGTACTATACTCTGTGATGTCGAAATAAAAGTTCAACTTGTAGGCACGGACGATGGCATCTACCTACCGTAAGGCACGGATGCCTCTTCCCCTCAACAAATAAATGAGACTAATTAATCTGAAGTGGCGTCTGTCATGCTAAAGAATAGTCAGGCCGCCCCAGGCCATGCTTGCAGCACAAGTTACTGACGCCAAGTAATTGCTTTTGTAAAATCAACAGTCCCTAACTCCGAAACATCAAATGAGTTCGGCCTAATGCCTGTTTGTCACTTTTAAACGAGTTGAATTTTAATTTTTACTCCCTAGTTTTGGTAATTGAGTAATTGCGTACTGTGAGTTATTGGAAAAAGAATAGCAATCATAACATTAGAAAAAAGGCGTTAATCCCAATTTTAATTAACAATTTGCAACGTTTGCAAAATATTTCATTTCATTATATTTTTTTTTCGTTATATTTATGACATACCTTTAGGTGTAATATTTTATTTATGAAGTGGAAAACGCGAAACGCAGTGTGTATTGTCACTACTTGTCAGATCCACACCAGAAGCCAGTTTTAAAAGTTCATTTCCAAAGTAGGCCTTGCCGGGAATCGATCCGGGGACCCTGAGACAGAGCGCTAAGGAGTTGTAAAGGCTAAACTTTAACCACTCGACCCATAGTTCATTAAAAATAAAAAAGGTATATTGAGATTTTTCATAAGTTCATTTATAAATTCTTGGACGATGAAGAATTTTGATGATAGACTTAAATAAATTTAAGGCCTCTAGAAAAAGCAACGTTTTAGGTAATATCAAGATTAGACCCAACATTCACGGAGTTTTGGGTCAAACATTTTGTATGTTGATAGCGTAGCTCTGACGTAACGACGGAGTTTAACAGAAACAAGAACATCACATTTACTAAACTCGTGCAAAGATTTCTTCGAAAATTTCTTCTTCATATAACTAAGAGTGTTATTTCGAAAGAATGCGTCGATGCTGCTTATCGATGCAAATTGCTATGCATTGATACTTCCTGAATGATCACTCGGCCCTCGCAAATGTTTATAATGACTAATATTTCACTTTTATGTCGCTCGAAGGCTGCTCTAAAAAAAAAGCTACCTAATTATCCTCGAAGAAAGTTGCGAGCGTTCCGACGCTACAGCTGTGATTACACGTCCATAAACCTGCTCTGATGACTGCTTTTTTGTCAAATTTTCTCGAATAATCGATACTTTAGTAGGTGGTTTCGATTATGGCTATCAACGTTCGTGATTCAAATTGCATCTGACAATACAATAGAGTTGAAGGTAGTAAGTGAAATTACTTTTCTTACTTAACAGTGCACCTCTATTGTATTCAGTTGACACCTAACCGATGATTATCAAAGACCAAGTCACAAATCAATCCTTATCAAGTGTTACGTAGTCTGAACGGTACTTTGAGTGAATAATGTTGGAGTGAAACTGTTGTCTATTTTAAATCACTTTATTGCCTCGCTTTGCTGCATAGACATAATAAATTTTCTGTATGCATTTGCGAACTGTTCGCATAAGTCAAAATATGCCCGTAAATTTTGACTTTCCGCGGTATCTGAGTGCCACAATTCGTCCGCAGGCTAAGCGTGCACTATAGATTAATACTTATTCGGGATCATTGAAAGAATGCCTTCGTTTTAAAATTGTTTATGAGTACGAAAGGCTTTTTATTGTTTTATTATTCCCATTTTGAAAGGCTCTGTTTAAAATGTAGTTTCTTTTTTTTTTTAAAAGTTATAACACGCAAAGAAAGTAATGTTAGATGCGGCAATTATTTAGGCAGTTTGTAGTTTTAGTGAACATTGTGGTTTAATACGCTCCGAAGCCCGAAGCAGGCCGCTGGTAGTTTATATTTATAAAATTAAATACGTGGACCATGAATAATAGTTGTACGATTTCTCGAAGCCAATGGTCAACTTAGATAAACCCTCAAAATGGACAAAAAAATATGAAACTAATTTAGATTTTCATTACGAATTTTGTTATGTTGCAAATGCAAAAAGTTTATATTCATCTCGTATATTTTGTACTAGCTGGTGCCCACGACTTCGCCCGCGTTGTAAAATATTAAGTAGCCTTTCCTGTGTCCCGTACGTCCAAATGTTTATCTACCAAGTTTCATGAAAATCAGTTAATTCGTTTCAGAGTTATGGAGGAACATACATACATACATACATACAGAAAAAAATTCTAAAAATCGTCAATTTAGTTTCAGTATCATGTACAGAGCCTATAAACACGATATCTCTGAAAACAAAGTAACTTGCTCCATGACCGACCCTTACAGATTTATTATTAGTATTGATATCAGTAAAGTGGTTTAATCCCATAACGTCAAGAGTTTCAAATCGTCAGACTTTCAAAATATTTGAGTATTTGAATGTCAGACTGTAACCTTTCAAAACAACAATACAATCAAACATAAATTATATTTTAATTCAAATTTTATTAAGGTGAATTAATTACAATGACTATGAACAAGAATGTTCAGTCCAAAAAAGTCTGTTGAAAAACGCTACAAAAATATGAATCTGTAGTTAAATGTCATCATAGTAATAGTTTTTATAGAAAATAACATTTCGTCAATACTGAAATTTTGTAATGGAATGCCACTTGGTTGAACTTATAAGCACTTATTATATTGAAATCAACGCTGTCATATGGCGCGTTGGGCATTTTTTCTCAAAAATAAAATCATTTAACTCGCGTTACGTGGCTGTTACGTAATGTAACCGAAATTGACAGCTCTGTATATAAGTACTATACAGAGCTGTCAAGTCAAGCAGACAACTGCATATGAAAGTAAACTTACTAGATATGATAACAAGGATCAATATGGTATACACCTCTTAGCAATAAAATAGTTTCATATCAACATCAAACTTTTTTAATGGTCTGACATTATGAATTTATTATTATTGTCATTGTGTGTCAGTGTCAATATATATATTTTCTCTTGTATTTCTTGCTATCAATAATTTTGAATCAATTAGTTTTCATTTCTGAGGTACAGTCCAACGACTGACATGTATTTTTTTTATGTTAAGGTCGGCGGACAGGCTAATGGTCCACTTGATGGTAGGTGGCTACCGTCGCCTATAACACGAATAACGCTACAGGTGCAGCAAGTGCGCTACCGACCTGTAAGACTGCTATACGCAGTACGCTCTGCCACTAATAATACAAATAGTATGACGCGTAATTATGAAATCTGATTTGCATTAAGCAGTAGTTTTCTTTTTAATGAACCTTCTTCGTCAAAGTACAAAAAATAGCACGTATTAAATGGTTAAAATTTAAATGCGTTGCACGCAACGTTTCAATATTGGCAACTTCAATCAATGTTCTCACCATCACGGTAACCTTTCACAGCTCAAGCTTAAACCTTAAAATAAACTTACTTGATCTTCTTATAATTCTACCGCCAGATTATTCAAATGACTTTAAACTCTTTTCAGTTAATAATAAATATCAAAGTTCAGTGGAGATTTCTATATTTAAAGTCGAATATTGTTAAGCCAATGTTCAGCGTGCCGTTTTGCAAACAAAGACTTATCGGATTCACGATTTTTTTGGCGAGTTTCGAAGGAGAATTAAGGGAATATTTTGACGCGACTGACCTGACGCCCTTATCGCGAAAATTTAAATGCTATTGTTTACATTTTTATATGCCGTACCAATTACAGGGCATTACTTTCAAGGAACTTCATACAAGGTAAAGTTACAACTCGATAGTGTTACAAAGTGGTTATTTAAAGCTCTTAACATTGATCATATAATAAAAGTAGGTATAAGAATTGGTGCTGATTAAAAGAGTTATAAATTTAAAAGTATTAACACTTATCAACGAATATAGAAAATAGAAGATTGGTTAAGAAAACTCTTTGTATACGTTTTTAAATAAGCATAAAAATCCTTTCAATTTTTAACTTTGACCCTTCCAATTAGTCGTAGGCACATCGAGTGGATTTCAAAAAGGGAACAATACACATAGCGCCCTTGCAGTTAAAATTGTTAATAAGGATGAGGCTCCTTTGTAAGCGTTACCTTTAGACCTTTTGATTGGTTTTTCTTTCGCTAAACCAACTTTGAATATTGACTCGATTATTATAATTATGTATTTTTTATCAAAGTAATTTCCGGACACATTTTAGCCCCAAAATTGAATCACTATAATGATATTTTTAACTGTTATTTGATTAAACAAACAAATATAGGAACAGTTGCTATATTTAAGTTTATATTAAATATATTTTGTTAATATATTTTTGGTATTAGGTATAAATATTTTTTATCTTATATTATAAAGGGTGACAGACAGGCTGACGTAACTAGCTAGTAGGTAACTACCGTCGCCTATCAACAAAACTGACTCCATAGATGCTGCATATGAGCTGCCAACCTTATTAGGATAAAATATAAGTGACTAGGAGGGGATGAAGAAATGAGCTCTAGCATCATTTACACACAACTGTAAGGGGGTGGTTACTGCCGCCAGATCAACTGCCCAATTTACTAGGTAATTCAAAACGCAGTGAGTCCTGCTACTTCTAAAACACTTAGGCGGGCCGCTAGTATTTCAATATATCAGTCTATATAAATAAGTGTCCCGCTAACACTGACACGCGACCTAAAGCGGGAAGCTCACAGGCGACTGTTTCTGCTTGAAACACAGCACCAATTAAAGTTGACACCCTAACGCCTCTGTTCGATTCGCACCTCGCACGAAACGTGAAACAATCGATCGGTTCTCACGTATTTGTTGGTTTGTTTCTTCAGACGGAGCGTTGCCAACGCGATGAATAAAAAGTATCTAACTGTTGGTACCTCGTTGGTACCTACAATATGTATATCTACTGGTTTATTCTAAGCGTTCGTTGCAAGCATACCTTTATTTATATACGACATATGCATTCTTTAAAAAATTTGCAATGTACCTAGTAACTTCTTATTTACAGTAACACCATTTCATCACAACTGAGTAACTATTTTATTGGACTTATTGTAAATTCGCCACAAAGTAAATTTACCATACTTTTGTATATTCCATACATTGAAAGTAACTCAACTCATAATTTTAAAAAATGCAGTTATAACTTAAGGTAAGGAAAGGGTAAAGGCTCTGAAATTGTTTTCTCACTCAACGATATACAACAGCATATTAATGTAATGTATTTTCACTATTTGTTAAGTTTAGTCCACTAAATCAGTTCCACGTTTGGTCTAGTGTTTAGTAGCCCTAGCTGTTAACCAAACGGTCGCGGGTTCGAATCCCGCTAGGGGCAAATGTTTATGTGTTAACATTTACCTTTGTACCTGAGTCATGGATGTTTGTATTTATAATATGTATGTATTTACAAAAAAAAAAAAGTAATCTATGTATTATATCAACTGTCTGGTATCCATAATACAAGCATTAAGTTGCTTAGTGTGGAACTAGATGGTGCTGTGTGGAATGTGTGAAAATATTTATTTATTTATTTATTTATTATTTATTAGTTAAGGGGATAGTACTGGTTTAGGTAAGTACCTATTATACAACTGCAAAATCACATTAATCTTTCAAGGCACTGCAAAGAAAGTCACTAACGCAAAAAGAAAATCGGTATACAAAAAGAGCACAAGAGCATGTATACAAAAGAAAACTATTTGAAAAATGGAATGTAAGTAAAATGTACTTTTCGTTGACCAAAAGCTGTAATAAATAAAATCAATAATTCCAGCTTTCAGTCAATATAAAGGCTTTTTAAAGAACCTAACCAATCATTGGAAAAATATACAGTTATTCGTTTTGATATATGTATACCTACGTAGTGTAAGTTTCTATACAATCATAACAATGAGACTGTACCATGCCCTTTTTTTTTCACAGTAATCTATTATTACTGAAACGATTAAATTAAATTCTTATCAAGTTCACTATACAAATGTTTAAATGCTTAGAATAGTGTGAAGAATAGCCAACGTTTTCACGTTTAGTGCATTTCAACATGTTGATAAATATAAAACACTTATAGATATTTACATATGGATGTCTGTAGACGCCTCCCTTCGTGGTGGGGTGGCTTGGCGCATCATAAAGAAACCTTTCGTGCAAAATGGATTTGTGAAAGTTCCACATGAAATAATATTTGAATTTGTAATTTAACGTCACTCTATATAAACAGAAGATGAATAGCGTCTGAGTGTGGGGAAACATGCAAAGTGTTTTGCAAAATTGATACAAGGCCTCTTGTGGCTAGACTTAGTAACTCGTTTAGGCATCGCGTTTACGTTACCGTACGTTACCGAATTATTGAAATAATGAAGTACTATGGAAGTTTTAAAGTTAATGGGTATACTATTTAGTACTTGTTATATACTTGTTAGATCGTTTGTCCTAATACGATATTTTTTAAGTTAATCTCGGAAAGATTAATTGTACAGATTTGGCATACAGATAGATCATTAATTTATAAACAATATACTTTTTTGTCATATTCTGTCAAAATCACTGATCTATCAAGGTTTTCATTTACTATCGTATATTAGACAAGCGACCCGCCCCTGGCTTTGCGATTTTTTTCTGCAAATAATATACAGAAATATTCTTCTTCAATCGCTCTTAGTCTTTTAACAGTAACAAAATCCGTTGGATGGTTCAGGAGAATTTAGTGGAGAAACAGACAGAGATAGACAGCGAATTTATTTTATAATATGTAATTAATAAATATTAATTGTCTAAAAATTTATTTTTCTAAAAATTTATTGATGTGACAGTTACTAAATCCCGTATTAATATTATGTATGTTATAGTACACATTAAACAATATTTACAATAATGGGATAAGTTCTAGTTTATAGAAACGGAATCCAAAGAGACTGGCGCATGAGACGGCACGAGATACGTCTAACTTAATAACATTAATTATTAACAAGTCAAAACGGCTCCCTGGAGGCCCAACATGCCTTTGGAATAATGTAGTAACGGTAAACAAGAAACTAAGTCAAACGTAGAACTTTGCGAAATTGCCTCTAGCTTACATCTTTGGCAAAATTTTAAAGATTAAACAAGGAAGTTTAAAATGCATGAAGTAGGTATATAGTGTTACGAAAAGAGAGAGCGTTTATTCGCTTACTTAGATGAACAGTTTGCTTAAAAGACATGATCATTATCATCTCAGCTGCAGGACATCCACTGCTGGACTTGGGACCCGTCAGAAGCAGCCTGCATCCACCGTCGATCAGCGGCTCTTATCAGGTCGTCTGTCCACATTGAGAATGGACATCCTATGGTATTCTTCTGGTCCGTGGCTTCTATCCGAGAACCTTCCGGCCCCAACGGCCGTCGGCTAACCTTACTATGTGTCTGCCCACTGCCACTTCAACTTACTGGTCTGCCGGCATATGTCGGCAACTTCGTCTGAAAAACATAAATTCTTAAAAATAAATCTTAAAAACGATTAAGGCCTATTAGTCGATTTGCTATCTCCGCCCAGGACAGGACCAACTTTGGAAATAAACTTATTAAAGTTGGCTCAAGTCTGGGTATTTTTGCAATCATAAATTGATCAGCTCGTCTATGTTACTATTATATGTCTTTCAATTGAAGAATCATCATTTTAACATCATGTTACGTTCGGGACATTTACCTCATTTTTTTCAATGAGGACTATAAACAATAGTATATATTATTTATATCGGAAAAAATAGGTGAATAATAACATTCTATCGCCGTTAAACAATGCTAAGTACCTATCATCCCTTCATTGTGACTGGGCTTAAGTAGTTATTAGTAGTAAGTGGTAGACGAAACTATTCAGGACAACACAAGTACTCTAAGGTTAATAAACTGTGGTCAGAAAATGTGAGGATTGTGTTTATTATAAATAAAATATCGTGTTGTGAATTTTGCAATTCCAAAACAGTCACCTTAACACTGTGCAAGCTGTTTCACTTTTATTTTTATTTATTACTTTTTAATTTTTAATCTATACAGTAGGTATAAAATAAAATCGTAAACGAGTCGTGTCTGTAAATTAAAAAAAAAAACTTTTTAACTTATGTTTCCTGGTTCCTGGGTCAAAAATATAGTTTATAGAATATTTTTTGTCTATTTGTCTGTTAGTTCGTGCACGCTAATATCAAAAACAGCTTAACCGATTTGAATACGGTTTGCATTGATACTTCCCGTAGCATTTAGTTTTGTTTCATTCCAATCGGTTTTCAAACGAAAAAGTTATACCGAATAGTTTAAACCGGATCAGTTTTAGATATATATATGATTAATATTAATAAAAATGAATCATTTTTTGCTAATTTATTAATGGACTAGCTTTTGCTCGCGAATTCGTCCTCGCTCTTTTTTCTTAGGTGTTTAAAACCTAATAAAAAAGGTAGGTTTTGTAAAGTGCAAAACATACCTTTTTAGGCACAATTTTTTGTAAGGTGCTGAATTTTTATGTTGGATAGACTTTTATTATCGATGAAGATACCCTATGTCCTTTTCTGTATTCGGTGGAATGGTTAAGGCATAAGAAACTCACTTGCACATTTAGAGTATAAGTTAGTATCATAATGTCTTTTTATCACTGAGAATGTTTCGCCTTAGTCGGCTAAATTAAATGAAATTAAAAACAATCTTTCCGTTTCACTTTGGCGACGGCTTAAATTTTGTAACAAAGCCATTTTGTTAATTCAAAGAAATTAATTCAATACTCGGTGAATATCCTTAAAGTTGTCAAAACAAATTGCTCGGAAGAAGTTGCGTTACTCGGCGCTCGAGGCCAATGCCCTCGTATAATTCACCCTCCACCAACCCCCACTTCCCTAATGTAAGCGTCCTATAATAGGGGGCATATGGAAAATTTTATTCTGCACACACGCCTTATCACATTTTTATAAGGAAAAGTATAATATCGTGGTTTAATCTTTACTCAACGATAAAAATAAATAAGTAAATAAAGTAAAAAGTAAAAAGTCTGTTGTCAAAATAAGCAGATTTTTAAGATTAGACACATAAGCCATGCATAAGTCACATTACAAATATTGAATTTTAATTACTAAATTACAAATAAGCAACATATTGCACTTACAAATTATTTTATCCAATCAAAACAATTTTGTTTACTTTAAAAATTTATTATGTTAGTTGGAGATGAATAAATTTATTTATTTTTTATATGTGAAGGCAATTTTTTTCTGAAATATTATATTGTAAACCGCATCGATATTCGTTGTCAGTTAGCAATGTCGATTGTTCTTGCCGTTACCAAAATGTTACCAAATCATTGGGTGAAAAGCACTGTTTTAAATGAAAAGTACCTAATGCGTGGAGGAACTAAGTCGCATTATAGCTAGTCATAGTGCGAAGTAGACATATTGTTAGTTAGATCTACTGTGTTATAGGTTGGAAGAAAGGAAAGCAAAGAGGTTCATAGACTAATAGACTAAAGCAATAGTTAAAAAAAAACTTAATGGACTTTTTTAAAGATGAATAGCAGCAAACAAAATGACTGCTGTTTAATAGATGCTAAGTAATTTACCATCGCAAGCAAGCCCAGAGGGGATACAGTAAGACCTTGGATCCCGATAGGATACAGTGAAAGGATAGTGAAAAGCTCATTTACTTTTGTTTATAATAAACCATTCAATAACATTAATACTCGTACCTCCATAATAATGTAAAATAACGACTAACAGCGTAAATTCAAAATAATATGCAAATAATATTATCTTTATGGTTCAAAAATACTTTCAGGTAGATTACTTTTATATCAGTAAGTCAAGTTGCAAAGCTGATACTGGGAGACGGTGGAGCTCAAAAAACAGTAAAAAACACATATCTAAGATATTGTCAAACGTGAGTTCCATGTATTTTCTGTAGTGCGTGAGTTTATGAGTTCTTTACCAGTGCGTAGGTACGGTGTGCAAAAACATTTTCGTTTTACGACATTTTTTATTTTATTTCCCATGTGATTATAATCTACTAGCCTCCCCCGGCTTCGAACGGAATTGAAATTTATAAAAATCCTTCAATAGCAGATGCTTACGTTATAAAATAAACCTATGTTCCAAATTTCAACTTTCTATACTTAGTAGTTTTGGCGGTTGGTAGTCGCATGATTTTATAAGTATAAATTAAGTTATTGGAAATAGTTATTTTCTTTTCTACCTTCGACTTATTATGGTCTAACAAATTTTTTTTATTTCGTTTGTCAACCGGTTTTCTTTTTATTTTCTTTTTTGTATTAGTCAATTGATTAGAATAATTTTTTTTTAATATTGGAAATAATTATTCAAATATCTAACAGAGTTTATTAACGTCTTTAAAATATGTAAAGATAAATTGCTTACAATAATTCATTTGCCTTAATCGTTTTGTCAAAAATTATTCAGCAAATGTCAAAGAGGAGTCGTAATGGTTTCCAATTTAATTAAATTAACTATAGTCAGACTACTTGAAAAATTATTTAAAACTTAAGTTAGCGATATAATATTTTGTAACCCCTCTGGCGTGCTGTGCTATGTATTTCCATGCGAGCACCCAGACAGCTTACCACCGGCTAGGGTTCAGCCGGAAGAACACGAGACTAGGGCGCCTTTACTAGAGAGGTGGAGGGGAGCAGCCTAACAAATTAAACAAAGTACTTGCCACAACACAGGTTTATTATGATATGTATCAATACAGGTTTACAGCAAAGTATGTTATACAATATGTCTCAAGTAGCGTTATCACTAGTTTATATACAATATTAAAGTGGGGGTGAGATGTACTTAATCTTCCTCCTGATGATGGTCTGCTACTGTGATAGGGAGTACACGTTGAAGACGTGAGTGAAGGTATGGGACGAGCTTGCCCGTCAAGAGACCCCTAAGGTGGCTGAAGAGAGAGTATAAAGAATGCTACTCAGCTTAGTGTATGCTCCACGGGATCGGCCGAGACAGGTCCCAGGCTGCAGCCGTGGAGACGTGGCGCCAACCCAAGCGATGCGCGGAGAACAGGCAGTGACGTGTCGGCGTGGCGTTGATACCGGTAACCGGTGACAGGTGACACCAACTTGGTGGTGTCCACTGGAGCCTTCCGTCGACCTCCAAGTTATCAGCGCGAGAGGCACAAGCACCTCGGCGATGTTCTGTTCAGCTTTCCGGCGCTCCGATCGTAATATTACGTGTGAAAATGGCGATCGTATTATCAGTGGGTACAAGTCAAAATGGCGGTCAGCTTGACGTGAGATGTTGATTTCCTCTAATAGTATGTTTTCGTCCGCAAGGTCAGAGAGAGAGCTTCCCGCTCGCGTCCGCGCTTATATTGCCTCGGCTCCCCCTCCACTCTCACGCTTGCCACATCTTCCGACATATGGCATAGGCAAACACATTACTTTGATGTCATAGTTTGATTGACCAAAAGTAGTCTATGCACTGGTATCAAGTATGAATGCATTGCACAGACCACATTGAGTGGTGTGTGCAAATTTTACATGTTACACACACCCCTCCTTACGAAAAAAATTTCCACGTACGAGGAAATTTTTCAGTCCCCGCATGCAAAAAAAATCCATGACTGTCGGCTGAGGCAGGAACCGTGCAGAGTGGGAGCCGAGCGACCTGAAGGGTCATATTCAATTCTGAAATACAATTCAGTTACAGTTAAATATAAAAGTATATTGAGTATATCCTGATCGAGTCTCATTCATTCGTACACTCATTCACAGAACATACTACATAAAAAATTAAGTATAATATAATGGGATGACTAAGTCTTAAAGTAAATTGACTAGGCATATAAACAAGTATATAAAAAAATAAGTATGTAACTTTAGTAAATTAATAGTTTCAAAGTTAAGAGGAAAGTATTGGTAAACTTGTATGAAGCAAGTTTTTAAACAAAGTTAGGAAATCTGATTCGATATAGTGACTGTATTATATTCTATTAAAGTTATGACTATTTAAGATGTGAAGTGGCCCATCACCTCAGTCATCATATTTCAAGATATCCTTAATATGAAAGTCCCCTAGCAATTTACCATCCATGTCAGACAATGTATATACTAGGGGAGAGCGCTTAGCAGTAACTACACATTTTTTAAACTTTGGCGCCAATTTTGAAGTGAAGCTTTTTGAAGCTTTAGATAGATAAAAAGTTCTCTTATAAACTATTTGTCCTACTTTTAGTTCAAGATTCCGCTTTCTAAGATTGTAATAACGCTCATTCTTTTGGTGAGAACGCTTCATGTGTTCGCTCACCTTATTAAAAATGTTCTTTAATTTTTGCAAATTTTTATTACATTCTTGTGTATCACCTACTTGAAATTGGGAGTTGGGAACTGGCTGGTCACTCGATTTATACAGATCGCCGTCTACTATGTATTCCCTACCGTGTACTAAGAAATAGGGGGAGAACTTTGTTGTGTCATTTACGGCTGTATTTAATGCACACTGTATTTCTGCAATATTCTCGTCCCATCTCTTATGATCGTTCTTGACATAGCACGCGATTGAGTTGACAACGTTTCTTATGGCCCTTTCCGCTTGATTCACTTGGGGGTGATACCGCGGGTTATAGTATATGTTCGGGACATTATATTTTTTCAACAGTTGTCGAAATTGATAGCTTATGAATTGAGGACCATTATCTATATATATATATTCACAAACTCCATGAATCAAAAATACCTGTTTCTCTAAAAACCGTGCCACGGTCTGACCTGTTGCATTCCTCAGTGGATGCAACATAATGTATTTGCTGAAATAATCAGAACAAACGAGTAAGTAAGTATTTTGATTCCTAGATTTTGGAAATGGACCTATTAGGTCGAGTGAGATGGCCTGAAAAGGTTTATTAGCCTTTTTAGGACCTCCCATAAGGCCTGGCCAGCCAGTAGTGACGGGTTTGTAAGTTTTACAAATTTCGCACTTATTTACATATTTTACAACATCAGAGTACATATACGGCCAGTAGTAGTGTTCAGATAGGCGCTTGTGTGTTTTAAATATACCTAGGTGACCACTTGTGACTTCATCATGACATTTATGTAACAAATCCGTCCTATTCTTTTTCGGGATTACTAACTTCCAATCTGAGTCCGACGTCAGACCGAACTTATTTTTCGAGTGGCGAAACAATCTATCCCCTTCTATAGTGAAGTTCGGGAATCTACGTGGATTTTGCCTGACACTTGTCAGCATATGAGAGTACCATGTATCCCCGTCTGGTGTGATACTGATACTGCTCACATGGATTCTGGACAGAGCGTCGGGTACCACATTGTCCTTCCCCTTCCTATGTTCAATTTTAAATGGGAACTGACTAAGTCGCATGCTCCATCGAGCTAGACGTCCAGTAGGATTTTTAAGTTTGTAAAACCATTGTAGTGACGCATGATCTGTCACCACAGTACATTCTTGGCCTTCAACATATGATCTGAACTGCTCTAAGGCATAGAGAACAGCTAGGAGTTCCCTTTCAGTAGTACTATAGTTGACCTCATGTTTATTAAGAGTACGACTACAGTAGGCTATGGGATGTTCAGTATCCTCATATCTTTGAGTAAGTACAGCGCCCAACGCAAAGGCAGAGGCATCTGTGTGAATAGTAAAAGGCATATTAAAGTTAGGACATTTCAAAATAGGGGCAGACACTAATGCTGCCTTTAAACTATTGAAGGCATCATTCGCCTCATCAGTCCAGGAGTATTCCTTAGACTTACAGGTTAATTTGGAAAGAGGTCGGCTAAGTTTAGAGAAGTTGGGTATGAATCGACGGTACCAGCCCGACATGCCGAGGAATCTCTTCACTTCTTTAGGAGAAGTGGGAGTGGGATATTTCACTATAGTGTCTACCTTGCCAGGATCTGTCCTAAGACCATGCCTATCTACAAGATAGCCTAGATATTTCAGCTCCTTTCTACAGAAGACAGATTTTCCCATATTGACCGTCAAGCAAGCCGATTTTAATTTATGGAAAACCCTTTCCAGAAGTTCCAGGTGTTCGTCAAAATTGTTGGAAATGATGATTAAATCATCCTGGAACGCGAAGACCCTACCTCCAAACTCTGCACCGAATAGTTTGTCCATCAGCCTCTGCATAGAAGCTGATGCACCCACAAGTCCGAAGCACATAACATTGAACTGAAACAGTCCTCTACGGGGAACAGTAAAAGCAGTTTTCTCCGCAGAGGACTCGTCAGCGAGGGGGATTTGCCAGTAAGCGGCACTAAGGTCAATAGACGATAAGTACCTGGCGTCCCGCAGCTGATCCAAGATATTAGAAATATAAGGGAGAGGATAGGCATCGGGCTTAGAAACTGAATTCAGTTTACGACAGTCAACGCACAGACGCAGGTCTCCATTGGCCTTCTGTACCATGACTACAGGGGAATTCCATGGTGACTGCGACGGTGACACAACACCTAAAGCTAACATACGGTCTAATTCCTGCTCCAATGCCTTTTGTTTTACTGGAGACAACGGATAATAACGCTGCTTAATAGGGGGACTGTTTCCAGTGTCTATGCAGTGGCTGGCCATATTCGTTCTACCTAAGCCTACCCTTTCTGTGTCTATTATGTCAAATTTCCTAATTAATGAATTTAATTTATCTTTTTGTTGCAAGCTTAACAAATCAAAATCCTCTAAGCCACCACTGGATGAGCATGAGTTGATGAAGTGCTCACCAAGTGATAGGGTAGAAGTAGGGAAAATTCCCTCATTTAACCTAAATTGGTTCCAAAAATTAACCCCGAAAGTAATGGGCATCTGTACGGTAGGTATAACATAAAATTTGATAACTTGTACTTCCCCTTTAAACAACACAGGTAAGTACATGATGCCTATGCATGCTAACGGTGTACCGTCCGCTGCATACATAGTTTCAATATTGTCCACACAAGCCATTTCAAAGCCGTGGTCAATAAAAATAAGATGTGCATTATGACCCAATATTGAGCACAATGACCCGGAATCAAGCAATCCGTATACGTTTAAGTCTAATACAGCTACGCATATGTGGGGCCTAGTATCGATTTCATTTTTGAACAGGACCCTCCCCTTTTGCTTGCATTTAGAGGAAGAGTCCTGACTAATCAGTTTTTTTGGAACCTTTTGACATTGTGGACAGTCCGGAGTTTTCACACCCCTCTTGCCACATTTAAAGCAGACAACCTCCCGTTTACGACAAGACCTTGTGTCATGATCGGTCGAGCCGCATCGATGACATTTATCTAACCGTCCACTTTTGGGCATGGGCTCCTTGCCTATACTGGCCACAGGCCTTTCCCTCTGTACAGGGAGTGGTTGTAGATCCCGCGTTACCGTGTACGCGTTGATGTCCGGTTCGCGGTACCTCTCTTGCCTATGCTTAACTATCTCGACCTGCCTGCACACCCCTATAACTTCGTTCAAGCTACGGAATTGTTGGCATTCAAGCAGCTCCATGTACTCCGGCCTGATGTTGTGCCGGAGGATGTCCAGTTGCTCTTCAAAATCGAGTTCAGCTGAGAGTCGAGAAATCATGGCTTGCATGGTCGAGACGTAAGAGACTATTGACTCCTTACCACTCATCGTACGGGAACGTATTTCTTTCAAAAGGTGATGGTCGTAATCGGGAGTGTCGAATGTCATTTTGAGACATGTTTTAAATTGATCAAATTTAGTAAAGTTACTCCTATTTGCCCGGAACCACAACAGGGGTGATCCACACAGAATCTCGGGCAAGGAGTTAATAATTTGCTGGTCAGAAATCCCTCGGGATAGTTTTAATTCCTCCAGCCTCTCTAAAAAAGCCCTTACACATGAGGTGCCATCAAATTTCAAATTTAGTGAGTTTATGTCAAAGTGTCTGTCAGTGCATGCCACCGTTTCCCTAAGGACAGGTTGAGGGTTTGAATCCTTGCATTCATCGTCTACATTCTCACTGCGGTCGGATACACTCAATACCTTTATGATCCTAGAGCGTAGCGATGCTAGTCTGATGTCATCCAATTTTATCCTTGAGAGTCGATCCAGCCAATAATTCGCCCGAGCTGTGATTCGCCGGAGCGTAGACGAAGTCGCTCCCGGTGCTTTTAATTCTAAGGACTTGACCACTTCTTCGGCCAAAATTATCTCCATTTCCGCATTCGGTTCTACTTCCTTAGTTGCCGGGTAACTACCACGTCTCGCTGCGCCTAGGACATGTCTCAGCTGGTCCCGCAAAGCTTCCAACGTTGCTGTTTCCTCTGGAAGTAAGCCATACCGTAGGAGTTCGACTTTGATCTCATCTTTGTTAAGGTAATTCAGATAAGCTGACAACACCATTATTACAGACAAAGTTATATTTTTAGTGTTTTATAAACAAAAAAATCAAGTATCTATTTATATAAAAGTTGTAACTAAATTTTATTCAGCAATTACCTTGTCAACACACAATAACTATTCACAAATTTATCCACTAAACTAAGTGTTCCTATAATCTATGATAATCTACTATTTCTATATATAAGTTTTATATCACACGATTAAATTCCAAATGTAGATAAATGTAAATAGTAAACAACTTGGTAAATAATAAATAATGGAGTATAAATAAACGAATTTCTATTAATTTACACTCTATAAGTAAGCAAATGATAATTTTCAACTATTATCACTGACAATTAGTAATTGTCAATACATACAAGTGACTTGTCAATTGACAGTTGACAGTCATGTGAAGTGTCACAGTATAGTGGGTATATTGCCCTGTTTATAAAAGTTTGCAGTGAGTATTAAAATTACCCTTTAGAAATGGTGGGTATAGAGAAAATTAATAAACATACTTGCAGTGAATTGACAAAAATATTATTTTGTCAATTCCTGCGGTATCTAGAAATAAACACAACAAAACAAAAAGTACATGTAGTTATATAGAAAAAAAATGTAAACCTGTGCTGAAGTAAGGTAAGCTAAAAAAACAAAAAAACGAATGAAGCTAAAAAATTAATAAAAGTAAAAAAAGAAAGAAAAAAAAAGTTGAGCGTAGTGCGTTCGGGAATAGGGAATAAAGGTTAAGGAAATTGGGTTTTGAGCTTAATGGGATCACGGGATTTAAGGAGAAGGAGTGGACACTGGTGTTCCTTGCCAACTCAACAAAGCAAGGAAGTGGTATTTAACCAGGCGGGCTTGTCCTGTGGGTGAGAAAGTAATGCCCTTCCACGGAAATTTATACGATCCGCACTAGTGCTATTTAAAAAAAAACCGTGTGTGGCTAGTATGCACTGCCTCCACTCTCTAGCAGAATATTTATACAGTCTCGAGGTCGGCTCTCAGTCTATGGACAGAAGCAACTCGTGGGTTTCGAGGCCCTAAAGTTGGAGCGCCTCTTTGTAACCCCTCTGGCGTGCTGTGCTATGTATTTCCATGCGAGCACCCAGACAGCTTACCACCGGCTAGGGTTCAGCCGGAAGAACACGAGACTAGGGCGCCTTTACTAGAGAGGTGGAGGGGAGCAGCCTAACAAATTAAACAAAGTACTTGCCACAACACAGGTTTATTATGATATGTATCAATACAGGTTTACAGCAAAGTATGTTATACAATATGTCTCAAGTAGCGTTATCACTAGTTTATATACAATATTAAAGTGGGGGTGAGATGTACTTAATCTTCCTCCTGATGATGGTCTGCTACTGTGATAGGGAGTACACGTTGAAGACGTGAGTGAAGGTATGGGACGAGCTTGCCCGTCAAGAGACCCCTAAGGTGGCTGAAGAGAGAGTATAAAGAATGCTACTCAGCTTAGTGTATGCTCCACGGGATCGGCCGAGACAGGTCCCAGGCTGCAGCCGTGGAGACGTGGCGCCAACCCAAGCGATGCGCGGAGAACAGGCAGTGACGTGTCGGCGTGGCGTTGATACCGGTAACCGGTGACAGGTGACACCAACTTGGTGGTGTCCACTGGAGCCTTCCGTCGACCTCCAAGTTATCAGCGCGAGAGGCACAAGCACCTCGGCGATGTTCTGTTCAGCTTTCCGGCGCTCCGATCGTAATATTACGTGTGAAAATGGCGATCGTATTATCAGTGGGTACAAGTCAAAATGGCGGTCAGCTTGACGTGAGATGTTGATTTCCTCTAATAGTATGTTTTCGTCCGCAAGGTCAGAGAGAGAGCTTCCCGCTCGCGTCCGCGCTTATATTGCCTCGGCACCCCCTCCACTCTCACGCTTGCCACCTCTTCCGACATATGGCATAGGCAAACACATTACTTTGATGTCATAGTTTGATTGACCAAAAGTAGTCTATGCACTGGTATCAAGTATGAATGCATTGCACAGACCACATTGAGTGGTGTGTGCAAATTTTACATGTTACAATTTGTCATTGAATTGCTGACAGTATCATGGTTTCTTTAGCACTATCATATCAGTTTTCGTGCAATATCTCAGTAAGAATAGAATCCATTTTAAAGCCGCTGTTACGTTTTGTATGCCATATAACTATTTTATTGCTTATGATGACACAGGAATATAAATAAGGGATCACTTTTGTGGCATATTTCCAATGTAATGGATACAAAATCCTTGTTATATTTCATCGGAGAGATTGAAAGGGACAATAAAGTTAAATTCAATATAACATGAAAACTACGCAAATGCTCATACATATGTATTGAATCATTTCGTCTAGATGTCGTAAAGAAAATTTTTCAATAACAATTCGTACTCACATATTCATAATGAACTATAAGTCACTGCCCGTGACTTTTCCTTTTCTCGTTATTTTTTGTTCATGTAAAGTCGATAGACAGACGAAATGTTCACTTGATGGTAAGTGGCTATATTCCAAGCACATAGAAAATACATTTGGATTACCTATGTAGGGAAATGGCTCTTGAGTCTCTTACTTACGAATTACAACAGCTCACAAGCTGCTATTTCACGTTGGTCTTCTATAAGGTTGTGGTTACTGCCGCCAGACGTGCAGCCTGGTTTACTTGGTAGGGTAAGTAGTAGGAATAAAAAGAGAAAAAATTTCAACTTTGTAATATTAAGCCATTAGGCTTCTTTTGCCCGCGACTTAGTCCGCTTTAAAAATAAAAGATATATCGTTTGCAAAATATAATCATATATATAATATGATCCCTCGGGAACACTACTTTTTTTCTGAATGAAAGGTACCCTATGTCATTTTCTGTGTCCTTAACAATGTGTATGTAAATTTCATGATGATGGGTTGAGCACTTATGGGGTGAAACGGTAACAGACAGAAAGACAGACAGACAAACCGAGTTACTTTCAAATTTAAATTTAGTAGTTAAATAAAATTACATATTAAATGGCTTTGTTGCTATAGTAGTGTTTTTAAAATTAAAATTCCTTATTTTCCCTTTAAGTAAATAATAATTATAATGTAAAAGCGAAAATGTAAGTAGTAAATTTCAATCCAAACATTAATAAATGCATATTTCACTAATGAGAATATTGTTTTTTCTTAAATAATGTATATTGGAGCTGAAAAATATTTACTATATTTTTCAAGGATTATGACGATTTGTTTCCAACTAACATTTCTTTCACAATTAAGATATAACAAAAAAGAACAAATAGAGCAATTGGGACTGGATTATAAAAATCTTTTTTATGTTGATTACATAAATAAATACAGAATTAATTGAAAACCCGAATACAGAACTCGGTACAGATGTGACAAGATATAGTTCTCGGTAGGCAGAGTATACGTGACGGCGGCGGTTATCTCGCGGTTCCACTTTAATTGAACACGGCCGGCAGTCGACCACCATTAATATGGGGCCATGGGAACAGCGTTTTAAAAGGTAAAGCGGTTATCACACTTTACAATTTTAAGGATTCCAATTTAGGAAATTGGAAACTGTAATCGCAGTTAGAAGAGATTGGATCCAATTTTGATTTTATCTATTTTCAATTCTATGTCTTCGATTTAGAAATCAATTTAGTGTAGTGTGATCACTAGTTCACTAATTAGGTTCCTAAATTGGATTCCTTCAAATTGTAAAGTGTGATAACCACTTAAGTACAAAACTGGTTCATTATAACTCTGCAGCAAAACCTTGTTTGGTTAATATGACCTGGATGAACCTTAGCTGATTTTCAGTAAGAGAGTATTAGTAATAAGTAATAAGAGTTTCATTAAGAAGTTATTTAAGAAAAAAATAAGATTTATATTCGAGCGGTGTAATTACTAATATTTTAAGAAAAATATATATTTGATTATAGTGAAGTAATATTAAAAAAAAAAAAATTATTCTTCCATAACGCAAAATTATATTCTTATTTTGCGCAATTTATATCTTTGGAGGAGTTCCATTTATGCTTTTATATTAACATGTGACTAACATGTTAATTTATATAAATAACATTTTAGTTCTGAGAAAGTTATTTCGAGAATCAAAAAACAAATCAAAGTTAAAAAAGAATCATCTGAAATAGAATTAAAGAAAAAATATTTATTAGTACCAACTTTGAATTTTAATATACAGAAATATATAGACTTGACAATTATTATTTTTCAAAGAAATATTAATGAACGAACATTCTAATTCTTTTTATTTAAATTAAAACCTTGTTTTATGAACTATTTATTGAAATGTTTCAGTCAAAGAGCATAATGATATACATTAGCTAATAAACAATTTAACATTTTTTTATTACAAAAAGAATATGAAAGAAGTTTGTAAATACGTTTAAAGGCTTCATTGAACTTTATTAAAATAATTTAATCTCTCAAAACAGAAGGAAAGAAAATGAGTATTTAAAGATAAGCGAAAACAAAACATTCAATATTTTTGTAAATATTGAATGTTTTGTTTTGTCTTCTATTAATTGTAAGTAGGTACACAATCATTTTGATGTTTTAAAAACGCTAATTTCATGGCCCATAGTTAGCGAATGGATTCATTTAAGTATGTTATTGTATACGTATATAATACGAAAAGGGATTTCTGTAATTGCCACATGTTGTACTCATAAAACTGTACAAAGAACTCTTTTATATTTGGTGTTAAAATTCAAAATCTGTTCTCAACTCTCGAACATAGTAAAATTTCATTATACCCCTGTCTAAAAAGTTTTAATTTAAAATGATTTATATCATTTTATTAATTCTGTTAACAAATTATAACAGCACAAAAGTAATATAGTACCTAACTAAATCACAATAATCACATTTGAACTTTTACTCAAATTCAGTTTGACTCAACATTAACTAAAATTTCAATCTTGCACGACCTTATACCATCGAAATAATATTGTGACCCAAATAAAATAAATAATAACCTGTCACAACAAAAAGGCAACAGAAACGCACGAGTTGCCCGATTGTATACTCGATAATAAAATAATTTGACTTGAACGCCTTTTGATAACCAATTTAAGTTGATCCCTGAAACCCTCCTCCGCCAAACACGTTTCTAATAAAACAATAGAACCGTGCGTATCAATACAGATCAAACCAATTTGGTTGTTTAAATTCCGGGCGGGCGTTACATGTGAGAACGATGTGTCCGTGGCTCTTTTTAATTACTTTCCGTCAATGGGACGCGCAATCATCAATCAATAAGTCGGACAGATTGATGAATGAACAGGTAAAATCAATTCGTTGATGAAATGTTGCCAAATACGATGAAGCATTCGTTTATTTTGCTGCCTAATTTGACAGTAAGTATGCGCGTCGAGACCATCCTTCAAAATCGATATAATTGGTATTGTTCGAAGCGTTAATGTGACGCGAGCGGATTGTCCGCCGGTACAATCCGTTCTTATCGGTATTCAAATCGGCATGGTTGGTCCAAATGGCGAATGGCACAATGAAGTCCTAAATAACGTTTGCAGACGTCTGCGCGGCGCCTCTGACGACGTCTGCGGCCGCGCCGTCCTTGCCATACTAGACTGACGGACAATGCTTCTTCCCTGACTGGCCTGCCACATACGTCCATTCGAGCGGTGGTCTGAACGAATGCATCCGCATTAAGTTTTATTCGACATCGGAATAAAACTGCATTATAATGTGAATTCACTCTGCATATTTCTAAGGTGATTTTGGAATAAACATTTATAGTATTTAAATAAGCTATTTTGTTTTTGTTGAGACGATTTATGTAGGACCAATGCATTTTAATCTAATTGATTGATGGTATGTTTATTGATGGCGACTACCATAGCTTATGAGAAACAGGGTCGGTAAGTATTCTACCGAATGTTCTTCTATAGTTCATATTATCAGTACATATACCTAATAGAGCCCAGCGCCCTTGATTCCATGGGATAACGCTTTAAGCACTCTTTCTTTTTTTTTACAAAAAAATGTCCCTTACTAATAATAAAAATATATGGTTATAAGAACTACTATAACAAAGTACGCAACAGCTAGAAATCAACAATGCCACCTAACGCTGTCACTCTTCTTTGCATTTTATATAATCCCAACACATTATCTAGAGCAAAGTCGCTTATAACCACCAGGTAGGCAGCTCGAACTGTTCCAACGTAATGGATGCCCATGTCATTTTAATTGACACACACGACACATAAAATACAACCGCGGTATTATCATAACACGGTGTGACGTGTTATAACACATTATTAAAGCAGAAAAAGACGGTATGTAAAACAACATTGACGAGGTGTAACCAATCCGTGGACATTTGTTCGACAAAAGTCTTTTCCAAATATATATATTTAGCATTGATTAACTTTACCATATCTTACTTTCATTTTGTTTCCGCGGTCATTCTTAACAATTTTAGCCACCTAAAAATTTGGGAAATGCATAAAGAAATTGCCTTTAACACACTAATGATAAAATTAAGTAATTTTTAAGAAATTGAATACGAAATCGAAACACTTAAATGTGAAAAAAATTTAAAATACCAAATATTAGCCTTTCTTCAGGATTTTATTTTTAACAATAGTCTTTCTGAGTGCTGATAAAATTAAGTTCCATATTTTACTCCATTCACTAACATTTTCTAATGGGCAACAATAGAAGCAATTTGTTGGCTGAATTGAATGTACAAAATAAAGCCGATTATAACAATGAATAGTTTCCAAGGCGTACTCGTATAGTAGGCAAAATGCACTGTTAACAAGAAAATGTCAAGCAACATAGCAATAGCAACATCAAGGCTGACACCCAGAGACACGCTCTGTGATTGCGCGCCGCTGTCGCGACACCCTGAGATATTAGACTTGCTGTGTCGGTGCAGTTGGCAGGACCAGGAAATAAAGATTAATGGAAGTCTTATAAACAGAAGAACGCCTGTATCCTTTAAGGAAATAATTTCGTAGAACGCCGCGTTGCTTGTTCGTGATTATTTAACGTAAAATACTTTACGACATTGTTAAACTGAATCAAGGGGAATTGTTAAGTATTTTTAGAATATACGTTTACGATAATTTTATAAATTATGGGAATTCTTGTTCTATTCGATGTTAGAACGTGAAGGTTTATCTAACTGATGGTGAAAACCGCATCACCATCTGTTACGTGGTTTAGGAGGAGTTAGCGGCCATACAGACAGACGCGGAAAGCGACCAAATTATATTATACTACATATTCTTGTTCTCTTTTCAAACATGAATTTTATTATCATCCACGAATTTAATAATATGGCATTTGGCATTGGCTCAATAATGACGTTGGATCAAACATAAAAGAAAAAATACTATTTCAAAACTCCTTTGAATAATAACTAATTTATACTCATAGACGCACATACATCACTTTCTCTTTCTTGAAGTATTTCGAATTTTTGAAATGTACAATTAACAGTGTGGCCGTTTGTAATGACAGATTCAGTTCCTCTAATTTGACGTTTGAAAAATTATTTTACTATTACTTGTAAAAGCTAAAATTATAAGGAAATCTGAGTGTGCTTTCTAATTAATATAGTCAAATTAAGACACAATAATTACTTATTTAGAAACTAAGGACTACCAAAAAAAAAAAACTAAGCTATGCCTGTCGTGAGAGCCGTTTTCCTTCTCAATTTGTTTATTTGCTGTTTGAAATCCACAGTATTATGTTCATTTATTGATAATTGCAATTTGAAATATACCTGCAGCTTTAAATTTGGAACTTCCCCCACAGTGCCCGCCTAGTTATCAAAACAAACCACAAACTCTACAGGTTACCTTCCAGCTAAAATTTACATCTCTGTTAATAACTCAAGAGTCCGAGATAATCTTCCTCTTGCAGGTTATTAATGTAGTTTTAAAATGTGCGCTTCAAATGACTTTAATCTTTCTTGAAACCGCGTTAACTTGTTAGCTTGTCTTTGTGCGCTTGATGGAAAGATTTATATGAAGGATGAGGGAAATTTTTGCATTACCAACTTGTTCATATAATTCTTTTTTTTGTTTGTTTAAACAATGATAAATGACCAGATTAAATACAAAAAAAAGTCAGCCGTAGGACTGCACGTCAGAAGTGAAAACTACGCCATGTGTTAACATCATAACAAACTATTGACGAAATTAATCTGATTATGAACCAATAAGTGCGTACTAATTCGGGTAGATGGCGCTTATTTCATACAATTAAACGTCGCTGAGGGTGTCGCTCATACAGCGAGACATAGCGAAAAGTGCCCAACACGCCTAAAGAAGTTTTCACTTCAAAAACATGGGTAATAAAACGAATATATTATTAATTTAAAAGGGTTTAAAACTGCTAATTAGATTTGAATGAACGGATTATAAGAAATAAAGCATATAAAATAATTCAGTGTCTGCGTCATAAAAGTAATGACTTGAACAACCATTCATTTCCTTCCTGACATTTTCCACCCAACTTTTTTCCCTTAAACAAAATTTATGTGCAAATATTTTGAAAGTCTATACATTAGTTAATGAATGCAGCTCTTGGCGGTGTGTACGCAACGTCTTCCGCGTCCGTATTCTGTACACTTTCTACAAATTTACTTTATGACAATCGTAGTAGTATGTTACGAAGTTTAAATTATTAATTTTCTTATTAATAGGTATATATCGTTATCATTTATAAATAAATAGTTATACATTTTCTTGTGTAGGTATTTAGTGAGATAAACGGACGGTTTTCTGGTAATTTTGGTAAATCTGTTGTTTTTAGATTTACGGTAAGATTAGAGAATTGAAAGTCTTTAGGTAGATGCACAATTGCAATAATTCGATGATTACTTGAGAGCTTAGATATTTAAGATTGAGATATAGATATATACAATAGAGACTTTTATGATTTTAGTTTGGATTATTTATTTTATTTATTCAATTATTTATTCATTTACTTCATTTGAGATATAAATATTGGGATAAACATTCAAATATATGCTAACATCCGCATCAAATTATTATAATAACTTAAGTACCTGCTCTATATTGTGTACAGTTGTGAATCTAATCTTTCTTTATTGGTAATTTGTGGCAATAATAAATACAAAAGAAAAAAAAAACTACAAAAAATACAAAGTTGCGAAAGATAATAAAAGTTGTTCATTCTGGAGCGAGAATGTTGTGTTTGCTAGAATAACCGTGCAGTTATAATGGATGGTCGAGAGGCTGTCACTTGACGCACCCCCTGCAATACCATTATAGAGCCTTCCGTCTGTCTCCCGCGTTCGCAAACGGATAATTTGTTTTTATAATACTAGTGTCTTTTCGTATTATTAACGATGCGAAAATTTTCACTTCATTTCTTTTTGTATGCAAAGTGATGATAATTTTCCCGCTGTTGATATAATTAATTGTGACAAATATTTTTTATTCACTGACAAATTTTTAGATCTGCAAAAATATATATTTGAATCTGAAAAAGTCTAAAAAAAACCAATATTTCTTACTAAACCAAACGGGTTTGATGCGGTTTTCACCATCAGTTACAAAATTTAGCACGGAAGATTAGTTATTTAAAAAATCCTAATTAAGTTTTTATGTAAACAAAAAAAAAACATTTTGCCACCAAGTCGCCGACACTGTCCGTGTCTGTCTGTTTCTCCGTTTGTTTGTTCGTTTTTTACTTATGGAAAGAGGGATAAACGAGGAAGGTTTGTATATATAAAAAAATACATTCTAGGCGAAACCGAGAGAACCGCTAGTATATTATATAAAACTCATACATATAAAATAAAGCTGCAGTTTATCCGCTAACTTTTTCTAAACCACCCAACGAATTTTGATACGGTTTTTACTAATAGTAAGAGCGATAATTGAGGAAAATTTTTGGATATAAAATTACACTAGTTCGAAGCCAGAGTGGAGTTGTGTTAATCCAGAATCTGAGATCTGTCTGCCAAGTGAGAAAGCCAAATTCTTACAAACAATATGTTATTATAAATAAGTAAATATGTGTAAGTATAGTGAATATAACCTGTGATTATATACCCTTTAGTATATTAACCTTCAAAACGAATGGTTTAGATAAAAAAATACACTTCTTTAATTCAAGTACAAAACCGTCAGTTCATAATACTATCCTCTGACTGACAATATCGATTTCTCCGTCAACTTCGTCGGTATTTTTAGTCTGAACAAAAGCATTTAATTACGTTCAGCTATTTCAGACTTGTAAAAAAACTCGGCCGGGTAAAGCCGGAAAGCCGGATCTAACAATAACTCCTGTTTACATTTCCCTTTGACCTGACGTAGCCGTTATTCTCACTCGACCTAATCTGGATTATAAAAAACATGTCTTGGCTCTTATACGACCACATAAATTGATGTCTGCAATATTTCCTCTTGTATTTTTTTTTAAATTTCATCACCAAAGCTTTCTTTTTTATAGTTGAATTAAAATCCGAAGATTTAAATTTAAGTAATTAAATCATTTATGCACTTTTTTAATTCAGCATGTAGTTTATTGTGATTTAAAGAAGTTTAAAGTTCAGGTGGTTCAGGCAACTATTCCAAGATAGATTTTTGCAGTTTATAGAATTATTTTGTGAGGTTACTGAATCGGAAAGCTCGACTTGTTTTTTACATTTTAATTTTATCCGAAATGATAACATAATAATAATAATGTACGCACATCATTACCAATATTATTTTTCAATAGCACAACTAGTTGAGATAAAGAATTATACGTATGTTAATTTTTATATTAAGGTTGACAGACAATCTTACTGTCCACTTGATGGTAGGTGACGAAAGAGAAATGGGCTCTGGCATCCCTTGCTCACTCACTGAAACACAACAGCACACTTGCTATTATTTCACGGTGGTCTTTTGTAAGGGAGTGGTTACTGCCGCCAGACGGGCTGCCCAAATGACTAAGAAACGCAGTGAGCGTTCATGAGAAAGAAAACAGTTCATCTCCAAAGTTGGCCCTGTCGGAAATCGAACTGGGGACCCTTGGGGCAAAGCGTTAAGGCAAGCACCTTAAGTTATTTTTCAAATTAACTTTAATTTTTTTTTTACAATTTTCTCACATTTCCCCTTTCTCAGTATTGTTCGGACATGACAAGTAACTTTAATATCGTTAAAGAGATGACGTTATATTTATCAATTCCCTACCCTTTTCTATTACGGAGCCTTGCATATGAGCTTAGCTTATTTTTCAACGTCATTAACCATGTCAGAATGAGAAAGGATAATGCATTATATGCAATAACACACGGTATAATGTATACTGAAGGGAGGTGTATATTGACGTGAAAAATTTAAATACATTCTTATAATAGAGAGCTCGTTCGTTAATAAAGCCGGGTAAAATAGGGGAAACCTGCAATGAATGGGCGAATTTTTGACGACTCATTTGTAAGTATTAACTTTTTATGTAAATATTTTCTGTAAGTATAACATATATGTATCCACATATAAAAATTTAATATTTATTTTAAATAATATTTTTAATAGCGATTTGAAGCAACCCACAAGTACACATTAAGATCATTATAAAGCTAAAAAAAAAACAAGTTATAAACAACAAGTTATAAACAATGAAATTTGAAGAAAAATGGATAAAAATGTTATATTATATTATAAAATATTAGACACAATATTAGTATTAGTATTAGTAAACATACACAATATTAGTATTTAAGATACTAATATTGTGCTAATATTTCAAAAGTAACCCTGTTTTTCTGTCTTATAAGCTTCCATAGCCGGTTGAACAATTATGTTCGTTAAGTTACATAGACAGTTGCAATAATAACCTTAGTTTACCTAGTTAGTTTAACCTTAACTGCTTAACTGTTACATTTCTGCAAAGTGGTTAGAGGTATCTTCAATTATTATACGTACTAGCCGGTGCCCACGACTTCGTCCGCTTTAAAAATAATGAAAATATGTAAGCAATATAACGCTCGACCTCTTATTGTTATTAACATTTGGTCAGGCGTTAGTTATTTATTTTATTTTAGATGATCCCTTGGGAACCCTTCCTTTTTCTTAATGAAAGGTACCTACCCTATGTATTGTCCTTTCTTGTATCCCTGACAACGTGTATGCAAAATTTAATGATGATTGGTTGAGTAGTTAAGGTGTGAAAAGGTAACAGAAATACAGACAGTTACTTTCACATTTATAATATTTGTTATAATAATTATAACATAACATGTTAAATTTATAATATATACTTTGTTGCTTTAAAATTTATCTTGGCGATAATTTTATTAAAAGCACTGCTAATTAGAATTATTTAAAAATAAACGTGAATACGTTATTGTTTCTATTGTACGTAGGTACTTGTTGTTAAACTCACGCTCTGTCTGATCGAATATAATTCGTGAAAATGAAACAACACGCTATGTTTACGCGGCGATTAGTCACGCGATGCGATTTTTGAAGTATTTCTGTATTTTGTGTCATTTTTATGTTATTTTTTAAATATCATTCATTTTGTGGCGCTTGATTTTTTGTATTTATTTATTTATTTGAGAAGGCTTACCAACTAAAGACAAACATAATCACAATAATACTAAATCACACTCACAGAAAGTATAAATTTTTTAGCTTATTAACTATGTATATTCAAAAATTTTTATATCGAATTAATATAGGTATAGAGTTATTATGACCAACGACTTATTAGTTTAATTCATTTTTTAACAAAGTACAGTACTAGTAAAATCAGCGATAAAAATATACAATAAAAACATACAGAACGCAGAATGACATTCGGACAAATATTTGAATGGTTCTAGATTTCCAATTTGCATTCCAATATACATGATGTAAAGGTAGGTACTAGTAAATTTTAAAAACCTTCAACCTTTGGAGACCTTAAAATTATTGACTTACAATGTATGTAGATTGAATCTTATAAATTATTGTGTCACTGATAGGAGTAACATTGTACGACATAATATTCATCTCAAGTCCATTTATCCCGCCGTTGCTGCTTCGGACTCGACGAAAGCGTAGGAATTAATGATGCCAATAAAATAAATGGCGACATTCGTTTACACGTCCCACTGTTTATGTCTCATTTAAGACGACATATACTTTTACAGCTGTGTCGTAAAACGTTCCATGTGGCGCGCGTTATCAAGCGTGGCTCTGAGGAGCCAATTCGTATCTAACTTTCTAATGATCCGGACAAAGTGAATTCTGACATCATAATACTCTGCCATACAGTTCTTGTCTCCACAACTTATGATGTCGTCTACTTATTGAAGTCTCAGTGAACAAATGAACTGTCATTTATTAGTGTTATAAAAATGAATGAACGAAAAAAGAAATGTTTTATTTTTTGCATTTGCTGTATTGACGATTATATCGTATTACGGAAATATGCTATGTTGATGGCAATTATGTTATTTATTTTGCCTTTTTGTCTTCTCTGTTTTTGTAATCCTATAAAAATTATGCAAAAAATGCATTTATAGGAAAATTTATGATTATTTACATTACGGAAAGGAGATCAAGAGTTTTGTATGGAGATCAGATCATCAGTTTATTTTCGTTTTAACGGTTGAAACTTGTACCATTAGGTAAGAAGAAGTTATAGATTTTATTAAGAAGAAAATCGTGTAATTTGGTAGTGGGGTTTCAAAGGCCTTCTTCTCTGACCGAATCAAGAGTAGATATTATTTTTAATTTTTGGTGAGAAGTCTAAGAAAGGCTTTAGGTACTTATCTCCATTAATTATTGACACGAAAACTAATTTTTTTTCCAAAGCTCACCACCATTATCTATTCCACGAATATATCAAAAGCTGGTTGAAAGTCAGCCACTAGAAAACACAAGTTGATTGACCAATTCTGAATGACCACAGCACGAGAGCAAGTCTCGAAAACTGATTCCCGACGGACCAACCCCTTTCAGCAAACAAGGACTCGATCACTGTGTTTCCGAAGTCCAATGCCATTCTTTTTTTAAAAATACAAACTTCAACCATTGTCTATTTTAATATCCTCTCTAGTGTAAGCTCCAGCACGCTCTAATAATTTCTGCTGATGGTATTCCAGATATTTCTTTTCGTCACAGTTTGGCCTTAACTAAAAGGCCGGAATATTTGTAATTTCCGATAAAAACGTTAAATAGAAATATTATCTTAGTAATTTTTACATTTTTTTACATTAAACAATGTCGAGAAACGACAATATTGGTGATGCAAAACACTAAAATAAAATGTTCATTAAACTAAATTAATCTCATATAATATAAGTAATCGGTAGTAATGTCAAAAAACTATTTTGCCAATATATTATTTCACAACTTGCCATTAAACACATTATACTTTGCTATGAATATAAAAACTTCAAGCTGAAATGATTTATAAAGAACAATTAGCACGATTTGAGAGAATCACGTTCGCATTAGTAGATATCATCATAAATATCCGCTGGACCATTTCATCAGCCAACTACCAATGTTGCAACAATGGGAGTTATAGCTTTTACTATGATTCTTAAAATTTGGTGAGTTCTTAATTTTTTTTTATTGCTTTAATTTTAATAGTGCAGAAGAGCACCGTGAAATAATAGAATGAGTGCTGTTGTGTTTCAGTAAGTTAGTAAGGGATGGCAAAGCCCATTTCCCTATGCCTATCCTTAATCTAATCTAAGTATGGTCGGTAGCGCACTTCCAGCGCCTGTGGCATTGCTTGTGTTATAGGCGACGGTAGCCACCTATCATTCAGTGAATTCAAGCTTAACATTAAAAAAATTCTACCAAAATTTTTACCTACAACAATGTGCTCATTAAACTGTGTAGTATCAAAGAATTTAAGAGAACAATTTAAATAAAATAATAAATTTTGATCAATTGTGTATGAACCATTTTAATGTATTTTACATTGAGATATTTTTGGAATTCTTTAATGAAAGACCCTATTTTATTTATAAAATACTATTAATACTTTTTCCATATTTTCCCGCAACTCTCAGTTGTATTTTGCCGCCTAAATTAAAATTAAAAATAAGGGATTGGGAAATGGGCTCTGATATCCCTTACTCACTCACCGAAACACAACAGCACACATGCTGTTATTTCACTTGGGTATTCTGTAAGGAGGTGGTTATTGCCGTTAGACGGAGATCGAGACCAGAGCTAACTTTAAAAAATTCATTTCCAAAAATTGACATTGCCGGGTATCGAACCCGGGAACCTTGGAACAGAGCTTTAAGGCAAGCACCCTAAACACTTATCCAACGGACTCGTCAATTATCCTTTTATTATTGTTATTTTAGAGGACGAAGTCACTAGCAAAATGTTATTTCTGAACAAAGGCAAATGTGTTTCCATCTTGTTTGTCTTTAAGATGGTCCGTGTGGACTAAACTTTAAACTCAAACACATCCGTGCGAAACAGTGCAAAATGTTATTTTATCGAGTGATCTTATCATCCATTGTCGAAAACAAAGAGTCGATATTGCATGAAGCTACTACAGTTGAAGCAAACTTTGTTGAGAAATTCAGTATTGTTCTTATTCGATCGAATTGTTTAGATACTATTGTAAACCAGTGCTCACATATTGAGTGTTCTCATAAAATTGGATTTGAATAAACTTTATGAGAAGGAGTTATACGAATTAGCTTTCTGTAGCAATGTTATTTTTCTTCTTCGCAAGTTTCCAAAGAGGATAGTTTTTTTCTGTTACCTTTTCATTGTAATAGTGTGGTATAGTAAATAGTAAAAAGTTTGAAATATTAGTAAAATTTTGAAAACTAAGCAAAACAAATCTCTACCTATAGGTAATTCAAAAGTTATTTAGCAAATATTCAAAATAAGAAAATATATGATTGTCTTTATATTTTTTTATAAATTATTTTTAAAATAATGAGTTTCCAAATTTTTAAAAAAAAGTAATGAAACCTTTATATTTTTATCTCAATTATCGAAGTACTACAACTAGTTGTACAATATGAAAAAATATTGTAAGAAAATTTTTAAGCCACATGCTGTGTTATGTGCATTAAATGCTTGAAAGAATTAGTAAAATAAATATATACGGGGATGATTAAAATTCAAAATTTTTTTGCGAACCGATTTTCTTAACAAAACTGTATCTTCAAATAAGATTGTAACGTTTAAATTAATTTGAATGAACATCTGAAAATCGTAGAGACAAGCCCCCTTTCGCTGATGAAGTTATTTGCTGAAGCTACGCTTACACAATACAGGTCATTAAGTAATCAAACAAAAAGGGTGTACAAACCTAACCTGCAGGGCCCAAATCGACATAGTCCACAGTCCGCAAACAAATACTTATAATGACATGTCATTAACACTTACCAAATGTTTGTTTACATGGGGGACATGTTCGTGCATGACAAATCAAATTATGCTTGAGACATACTGTTTACGAAATCTGTTAACTTCCACTTTTAAATAAGCAATTGTAATTCATAATTGAAATTTGTGTATATGCTTAGAGTACATTTAACAGGTGTCTGCTAGGTTTTGTTGTATTCCTTTTTTTTTATAAACTTAATGTGTCTTCTATAAGATGTACTTCGGAGAGTGAGCTCAGGCAGCTGCATGAGCTCATGCCGCCTTTCTCTAAATGCTTTAACAAGGGATCATCACGAATACCATCTCAGATGTAGGACGTCCAAGGGATACCAAAGTCTATATCCCTATCGTATCCTCCTTACACCTTATTTCAAACAATATATGAAAAATTGAAATTCTTATTTCTGATGAAGGGTGGGAGACTGTGCTTTTTTTGGGAGTAAACCTGAATAAATTGTTATTTCGATGTGATACAATGTGTTATTTCGTATCATTTGTAGCGTCGTAAACTCATAAATCCCACTCAAATCATTAAACCATCTGTGCTCCGAATACGACTAACTACAGCCCACGTCAACTATTTCTTCGCGACTGTCGCAATTATCATAATAAGTCACCTAATTCTGTTACGTCTAACGTTACGTCTTCAAATGTTATTGGCAATTTTATTAATCTACATACTTATTTTTAATTCTGCAATTCATCACGTGATAATAAATTATGTGACCTAATGGGATTTTTCCTAATAGATGTCATAACTTTCAGCGTCAGCCTTGTTCCAATCACACTTAAGATGATTGTCGAAATTATATATAGTCCTTGCATTTCACGATTGCGCGTGTGTTTGGTTTTGTTGAAATCTTTTTTTGTATATACGTGTAAATGTGTGGATGCGAGGGATAGCACGGACGGTTAGTATATAAAAAAGAGACATTGCAATTATATTTATATACAATAACAAATAAACAAACAAGACGTCAACACAATCAAGCTCACGCGCTCTCGTGAAATGCAAGTACTATACATGTTTAAGCTTTAATTCTTCTTGGCAATATCTGTGTAAACGTATTTAACAATTTATATTTTATAAACAAATAATATTTTCTCATGCGTTCTGTTTTTCTTTCTTTATCATTATTACAAGCGAATAGAGTCCCAATTGGAACGTTCACTAACATTTCTACACAAAATTTCACATTTGTATTACACACACGTGCTGTTGTAGTTAATGAGATAATTCCTCTTGGGATCTAACACTATTAGAAAACGGACTAGGACAACGAAATTTCAAATGTACTTGGAGCCCTTGTACTGTTTCCTACACAAATAAAGCGCAAATTAACACCGCATGTTTGTTGGTAAATATTGTTTATTTAAATTTAAATAGATTTACAACAAACTTTGAGTAATGATATAAAAAATCAACTGAAAGGAACTTAGAGTTTTGTGAAATGAAATGAATCATTTAATTTTGTGCAATTAATCTATTGGCAATGTCGATCGCTTAAGTTTATTGGCAGTTCTTCGTTAAAGAAGTTGTAAAATTATGAGTGCTATATGATTTGAAGACGTCACATACATTCATTATTAGATGTATGTAATTAGAGAACAGTACCCTGTGGCATTAAAACATTTGGTGAGAAAATTGTGAACCATGTAACAAACGGAGTATGCGCAAGAATAACCGTGGAACCGTGTTTGTTGGCAAACATGCGGATATCAAAGGCAGTTGTTTGCTTTAAACAGACGTTACACGATTCTCTACGTGAGAAAAAATGGGAATATACTTTACTATTTACATGTCAAGCAACGTGCGTATAATCGCAATTCTATTTGCACATAACTTACTCTGTATCTAAAGATTGCTTTCTCTATGTGTTTTTAGGGCTTTATTGTTCATTTAGAAAACAATTTTTGCAGTCATTGGGTATTTAAACATAATCTGTTTTTGTCTCACTGTTGACGAACCCAAGAATAATGGATAAAGTAGTTAAGAACAGTCGTTTGATTAAAGGTTTCAAGCTAAATCTTTATTTTATTTGAATAATAGACGACGCGCCCCGGCCTATTTAATATTAATATGCTCAATAAGTCGCCTATTTTATATACACATTTCAAGTAGTTAAATTAATTTTCAAATAGCTGCAGTAATTCCACTAGATATAGTATAAGTATAAACAAAATTACTAACTCCGCTCTTTCTCTCTCTCTCTCTCTCTTTCTTTATCAAGGTAGGTACTACAGATTTTTACATTAAACAAATTGTTTGTAAAATAAACATTAAAAAAAGCTTCGAAGTGTCCTTTTATAATGAATATATAAATATTTTGAATACGAAGCGTATTATAATCTATTTACATATCAAATGATTCTGAGTACGATAAAACCTCGCTTTTTTGGTGCAATGCGCGTGTCGTCAAGGCTTTTAACAACTAAATGGATGGCGGAATGGTAAAATGTTTAAATTTTAACGTCGCATTATGTCATCTCTACGAATCTCTTTTATAATTTGCTCATAAAACGTGCTCAATTTGTCTCTAAGCATAAAAAACATTCCAAGCAATACCAGTACACTTTCACTTCCAGAATTCTTTTTATTTTTGTAAATTCAATTATGATGATCGATGGTTAAAAAGACAATTAAAATGAACCAATTTAAAATAAAAATTTTAAGTGGGTAAAGTAAAAAAAAAATTAAGTAACTGGTGCATGCACTGGCATGTATGGTACCATTGCAAATACGATTAAGACTGTTGTCATTAAACTTGTATTGTGTTTCGAACTCAATTAACTTTCTTTTCTTTCTTTCTTTAAGTTAGGTATAAGGTATAATAAATTGTCACTTAAGATACCTTCTTCTCTGCTCTTCTTCTTGTACCCTGATCCATGCACGCTGCTACTGCCGCATGGCTACTGCCGCCAAAGGACACGAGCAGCGTGTCTTGACCATCATCAACAAATTGACCATCATCACCTAGATTTTGCATTTTTTTTAATATTAAGGTCGACAAACAGGCTGACGGTTCACTGAATGATAGGTGGCTACCGTCGCCTATAACACAAGCAACGCCACAGGTACTGCAAGTGAACTGGCATAACAGGATTGATGATAGGCAAATTTGAAGGGATAGGGAAAAACTAAATTAACGTTATCTTTTCGCAACGAAAAAAGAGTTCTTTGCCAAAAGTTTTGCTAGTCAACATTAAAATGTTATTATAATAGAACGGAGGAATTTAAAACGTCCGCCTAATATCGCATTTCATATTTCCATTAGTGATCGCCCCATTTTCACCTACTTCTATTTGTTAGGCGCCGCAAACGATCTTATTTCCAAGCTTTAGGGTTGGCGGAATAAATTTAGAATTTGTGTCGTGTTATGCCTCTTCGTTGACATGGATCAAATTATCAGGTAAATGTTCTGAGGGCGTTATTGGGCCGAGTATCATGTTCACCCTCTAACGACGTTTATCTGCGGTTAGGGGATGATCAAAAACATAAAGTTACTTGTGTATATCAAATTAATATTTACGGTGATATGCGACGTCAAGACTGAATAAAATATGAAGGAGTTAAATTTTGAAATTCTATCTATCGGTACTACCTTACCTCTTCGAAACTACTCATCTGTTTAAAAAACTATTGGTAATAGTTAGAATAGAATTCCAGGATGGATATAGGCTAAATTATTCTAAGCGAGCAAGATAAATATATTTAAATTGTATAAATATAGACAATATCAGATAACTTACGGTAAAGTATTACCACTACTTTGATCGGACCCTATGTAGTTGTCTGGGCATAGTTATTCTTTCTCTTGACCATAGTTTATAATGCAAGAAAATTACTGTAAATAATTTCAACTGATAACTCCACGTTAGATAAGAAATATATATTTTTTTATTTAAGTTAAAGGATTAAATTAAAAATGTTGAAATTATGGCATCTAGAATTTGAATTTAATCTCTGATTCAATATCAAAAGGATACCAATCAAACTTGTTACTATATACACTGAGGATTGCAAAATTTATAACATAGTAAGAAGGGAAACGTACATTTTGTAGAATAATAACGATTTCCAACATTTGACAAGTGACATCACAATTCGTAGGAACCCTCTTCATGTTTTCTTTTGTAGCAAATGGTCCGTTAAAGGAAAACTTCTTTCAAGAGACCGTACTATACTTTACATTCTGTAATATGTAAAGGGTAATATCAGACATCAGGTCAATCCCCTTTGGCGTTTCACCATTCATTTTTTATATGGACGATACATATAAATCTTAGCTAGTAGATACAAAATCTTGCAAAAGATCAAAATGTCTATAAGCTATTATAAAAAAACATTTTAACATTTTTACTCATTATCTAACTTCATAATATTCATCGAAATTGTATATCTTTATAGCCGAGGATAGCCACATACCATTAAATTTCCACATTTTAATTTAAAAATACATTTTTATATCAAGAAAATAAATGCTTACGCAATCAATCCCATTTAATAAAATCTCGAGCTAGAAAACTAGATACGAGTCTATACTCGTACTATATAATACTATTATATTTGCGCCAAAACTAATGTTGGAGCCAATATACGAGTATAATGTATTTGACTAAAAAATACCCTACATTCCATATTTGGCCTACTCAACACAGTGTACATTATATTTGTATTTTTTGCTCCACTAGTGGGCAATAGCGAAAGAATGTATTAATTTTTTACTGTCACATTGTCTTGCAATAGTCAGCCATACAGCTGGCAACGAAGGTAATTGGTAAACCAGTAGTGCGGCAACGTTTGCATAAGCTGGGCCAAGCGCGGGCTTTATTTTTGCACGTACTCAATTTCTCGCCTCACTGGGCGTCTCTTAGAATAGATATTAATTTACATGAAATAAATAAAATTTGCATTAAGAGCGCTCGAGACGTTCCGGGCCTTAAGGGTAAGAAAACTGTTATATATTTGAGTGCAATATAGCTTTAATTTAATATTTTTAGGTAGTTTTAAATAATAAATTGTTACTGGTTGATTAAGATTAGGTACTTATTATCGTAGCGTTTATATATATTAGGAACATATACATCGAATTAGAATTACTCCTGTGATGATGTACAATGTGGTTTATTGTAAATAAATAAATATGTTTCAGGGACAAATATGAATAGGCTAACAGGTTTAGCGTTAATCATGTAACTAAATAGTATTTAACTTTTAAATGTTTTTTTTAAAACGATTATTAATTCAACGGGACTTATCGAATCCAGAAAGGGTTTATTTTTAATTATATTCTGATTTTTTTTCAGGAAAAAAAAAAGCAAATAAAAATGAAGTGTCAATTCCTCACATTTTTAGCAAAATGGCAGAGTGTACAGACGTGTGACATCACCATAGATTCTTTGAGTTCAGACAACTTTTTTTCTATAATCTCCTATAAAATCATATATATTGATATCAATACCATACCAACAACGTTATTTTTTAGACTGTCTAAAATATGATCTCTAAAAACTGAAATACCAAATTATGTCCATTTAGACTTTATTCGTTTTTATCATAATTGTTGCTTAAACTGACTTTTTTAATACTTTTGTAGTAACATATTTTTTCTGTCTTCGAACAGTTTGTGCAACGATTTTTCTTCCGCGTTGAGTTATAGACATTTTTAGTACTTAGAGAGACAGGCAGGCTGGCTTTCCCCTTGTTGGTGGCTGAAAAGTGCAATTTCTCTGTCGACCCTAACATGACAAAGGATAGGGGGGCAGAAGGACAATAGGTTCTGAATTTTTTTTTTTTTGTATACTTTGCCTCATATTCATAATTTAATTTTGTGATAGGGCACACTGTGTTTCGTTGCAGTCATAAATTACCTTACAGAAAACAAAAAAAAACGTGTGTGTTAATAGCATGTGTGCTGTTGTGTTCCAGTGTTCCAGTTAGTAAGGCATGCCAGAGCTCATTGGCCTATACCTACCTAATCCCTATACCTTATCTTACTAAGTCGGCAGCACACTCTCTTCGGTTGCTTGAGTACAATAAAAAAATGTCTTAAATGTATGTTGTATGTACCTTAATTTATTAGAATGTGAGATAGTTTATTATAACAAAAAAAAATTGACGCTGTTTTAACGAACGTTGTTATTTTAGACCAATACATTGATTCTATTTGCACTTTCCCGTTTTGTGCTTCCCTCCCTCAGGGATCTATGGTAATGCATTTATGCGGCGGCCATTTTGTTTTTTGTTTACGTTTGAGGGTGCGATAATGAAATTTTCTCATCGCGTATAAAATTCCCAACTTTTCACATTGGACAGATTTGAAAATTCAGTTCCAATTTGTATTATAATTCGGTTTACTGAATCTAATGATAAGTAGACTTCTGATGTAGATTATACAGCTCATCGTGTAATCGATTTTAAATATAGAACTTTTATTTACAAATAACAAACAACCGCTATATACAATATACAAACATATTTACTCCTTTTTTTAGATAGCAAGATCGGCAGACAAACTGACGGTCCACTTGATGACAGGTGGCTACCGTCGCCAAAGCAAAACCACCGGTGCAGCAAGTGCATTCCCGACTTCAGTAGGATTAAGGATCAAGGATAAGGATTTTACTAAGGATTGGGATAACTTATTTAACGATTAGAAGTGGAGTTCGGGATGAGATAGGAAAATTGGCTCTTATCAATTACTAAGTTTCTAAATTGGTACTTCTAAAATTATCGTATTAATTTGTTGCTTGGAACAAATAAGGAAACAAATTTATAAAATGTTCATAGCGATTTTTTATATCGCCGACTGTACTTTTCGGAATTATTTGTTACGTACGAATTTTGAACAAGCACAGGTTTTAATGAAGTTATTAGCGGATAGAGTTGCGTTGATTAACAGGTTTCATTAGTAAAATTATTGCTCAAGTTACGACGTAATAATGCGACGTGTATTGTAACACAGAGGCGAATGTTACTTTCATAAAATTAATTTGGAATTTTAACTATGTGCACTAACTTACACATGAGAATGAAATTTCATTTCCCCAGCTTCGTTTCAATAATAATTTACAGTTGTGCTACAGCGACCTAGTTTTTGTCCGCGACTCCTCTCGATTCCCAACATTATTCTTATCGAGATGATATTATTTTAATTCTACGTTTACTATGACATTAAATTTTAGCCCGGAATAGATAATATGTAGTTTTTTTTTCTTCTTAGGACTTAAAAGAAAAGTTATATAAAGTGAAGGTAAATTTTAGTAACCCAACTTACCAATAGCTAGATTTAACAACGTCGATAAAAAGGTTCAAATAAGTGGACGAAGGGACCAGAAAGCCTGCGGATTGCAGATACGGTCTGAGTTTCGGTACAAAGTAATCTTCGGCGACCGCCAATCCCGCTCGATAACGACATTCTTAATCTAATAGAGATTGATTTCTTATTCTAAACGCATTTGTGATCACTTCATTTCAACTACTCCTAGCAACTCTTTTTCAACACACGGGTGGGATATTTAATACGATTTTCATCTGTACTCGAAGGCTATTTCTACATAATAATATTATTTCGGCTACGTATGTTTAAATGATATAATTGTAATTCAATTGAAGCAATAAATAAATAAATAAATAAATAAATAAATAAATAAATAAATAAATAAATAAATAATAATAATAGCAATTTGTATATTGAATAATAAAGAAATATAATATATAATAATTGAAATATAATAATCATATTTTTATATAATAATAATATTTTTATATAATAATTATTGTAAGTATAATAAATAAATAAAAAGTTAATAATTGTAGTACACTACATTCTTAAGTCTAAACTGGGTAACCCGGTATGTGAAATAGCAGCATAAGTGCAGTTGCGTTTCGGAAGGTATTCAAGATTTCCGAGATGCTAGGTTTGCCTATTATCCCTGTGTTACTTATTCCTCTTATCAAGACAGCTCACTTGCGACGTCTATGTATTTATCAGCTTGCTAGCTAACTTTTATATTAATAAAAATAATAAATGTACTATTGCAAAATGTTAAATTTTTAAACTAGAGCTTGGCAATTTCTTACTTAACTCCCGTGTTAAAAGTAATCACTTTAATAAGTGGTTTTAAAGTCCCTAAACAAAAATAGCAACTGAACTGACCAGGCCTTTTCCTTACGACTCTTTGTCGTAAGGTCTGGTGCCGTAGCAATACTTAACTTGTCAATAAAGATTAAAGAAGTGAACTATGTTTTATCGTGCTGTAGAAAGTAATAAAAAAAAACCCTAATATTAAAAAGATCGTTGAAAGTAAACTAACCCAGAAAAGCTTACTCTGACCCGAGTCCAAACATGCAAAACGAATAAAACCAATTTTTTAAAAGTCCGGCTTCCGAAGGATTTTGGCGACCCATTTATCCGGGGCTAGCTTATTTTACAAGGTCGCCACAGAAATAAATTTATTGGAAGGTTCAACTAACACCTCCATATGAGAATATATTATCGGAGTTTTCTTATACCAGGGTTAAGGGAGTCCCTATCTGCACACGGCAATAGCCAATTGTTACTGACAAATATATGTTTATAAAATATTAAGTTAATATTTAAAATAATATGATTTTGTTCTTAATTTTAATTTGTTTTTAAAAAAATAGAATAAAATCTATCTGATTCAATAGGTATTAACTTCAATTTTATTTATTACTACGGATTAAAATACGGATTAAACACGCTTAGTTTTAGATATGTGACTTATTAGTTTTTTTTGACTGACAAAAGATTTATAAAATCCTGTGTAGGTACAGGATTTTATAAATCTTTTGTAATGAACATTTTCATGTACACTGTGCCTTTTTTGAATAAATAAATAAAAAAACCGTAGAAATTCATACTGTTTTCGTAGCAACAGAAATAATTAGTAAAAAAACTTTGTCCATTCCATACTTTCGTTGATTTAATATCTCCATGGTCTTGGGTCTCGTGTGATAGATTGCCTTCTCCGACGTCCAATGTTCAATAAGCCTGAATAATTTGTGCAAAAAAATACTCAAATAAATACTCCCGTCTCTTAAAGAACAAAGAAAGGCAAAGGATCCAATTTACGTTCAATGTTTTCTAATTAAAGTTACACTGGATATAATCATTACTTTACGTTTCGTTAATACGAAAAGAGTATTTTTGTCAAAATGTTAAAAATGTCATTTACATTTAAAAATTTTTTGAATCTTTTTGACATTTAAAAATGTCAAAAAGGTCTTATAGTAGAAATATACTCTTAAAATGTGTATACGAAAGACTTGATTTGCAATGATATCGACTCAACATTCATTCAATACAAAGACAAATACCTCCAAGAAACAAATAAACAAGGAGCACTCAATACCATTTTCCGTGAAATGTTAATGCATTTCGTTTCACAAAGCCTATCTAATACAACATTGAGCCCAAATAATAGCATGGCTAGAAATAACCAGGTTTTCCACCTCGTATTTTCCGTATTAAGTATTTTGTTGAAAGCCCTTTGGCAGCCCCTCGTTTGGAACCGATATCATCCCCTCAAAATTATGAAAGTGTATAAACATTTTCACGCCCCCCACACCAACTCGCCCGACTCACCCTCTGATTTCCACATTTCCCGTCTCTAAGTTATTATTATCAAATCAAGTTATAGATACCTGCCTAGATAACTTGCATACCCGCCACTCCCCCGTGTTAATGGAAAAATTAGACAGTATTCGAGATTCTAAATCATTGTTTTATGATACTATAATTTACTTGGGGGCTTTGGGTTGCTTTTTAAACTTTTTGGTATCAATAAATCTTTCAATATTCACCTACTTTTTCGTATATTTTACTTCTTTGTTTCTTTACATAGTATTTGAATGCGGTTCTCACTAATGGAAAGAGCGTTAAACGAGGAAGGTTTCTACATATATAATTTGCAAAAAAAAAATTGCACTCGTGGGAAGCCGGGAGGGGGTCGCTAGTTTATTATACATACGAATCTAAAGACTTTAAAGATATAGACATTAAGTACCACGAATAATATTCAAGTGATATTCGCACAAACTTATTAGAATTACTCTTTTGGGAATAAAATGCGCGTGGGAATTTTGGGAATAAATGTAATAGCAGAACTTAATTCACAAATTAATTACCATCAACGTTGAGTATTAGGTTTAGAAATCCCGTCATAGCTATTAAAACTCTATTAGCGTACGTGATAACAGGGAACGGGGAAGGATATGCGTCCGGATTTGCATAATCCGTGCATCAAATTCCGTTAATTTTCTTTTAATGCACCCGCTGCGCTGGTGAGAAGTGGAATCCAAACACTTTAGTGTTAGCCTCATATGTTAAGCTTACTTTTTGTATGGAAGTATACGCTCATTCATTTCTATTTTATTATAATTTATTGTTTTTCTTTTTTTTGTGTGTGTGTGAAGCGGTCGTCACACAGACTGACGGTCGATAAAAGGGTCCTTTAAAAATTTGTACATGCGACGGTAGCCACCTACCACCAAGTGGACCCTCAGCCAACCATGACTACTTTTAATAGCGAGTGTCCCTAGTTAGATTAACATAATCTAAAGTCACTAGAGAGTGACCGTGATCATATTGATGTAACAGTCATCTGACTACGGATACTGAACCAGCGTGCCTATCGACCTTAAGGCCGTTACAGAGTTAGAATCAGAAATTTATGATTCCCGGCGGATCATAATGCCATGATGTGTTTAGTTTGCAGATAAGATATTAACGTCATATTATTTGTAGTTTTATAATCTAGGTAATAGGCGAAAAATATTTTAAAATATTGGGATACTTTTCTCAATAGAACAGATTTTAAGCAACCCTTTTTTAAAATTAGCGGTTGACGGTCGACGCAGAAGCGAGATATTAGTAAAATTATATGCGACAAATTATAAAAATATTGATTTTCCAAAAATTCATATCATTTATTAGATAATAGTCCAAAAAAACATACGATTTCTGTAAATTTTCATTCAAGAAAAGTATAATCAAAAGTGTCACTTTCAGTAATTTTTCGTGATATTATACGTGTTATTTTAGGATCAAATTTGAGACATTTCTGTTTTTTCTTGGACCTAGTATGTGAAGTCATTAATGTTCGAAAAGATTGTGTTATAATTTTTTTAATAACTTGTATATTTATCTGCGTAGGCCGTCGACCGCTAGTTTAAAAAAAGGGCTGTTTAAAAATTTTCTAATGAAAATTCACTTTAAAATATTTTTCAGCTATTTACTAGATTATACAACTACAAATAATATGACGTTAACATCTTATCTGCAAACTAAAACATCTGAAACTACTGAAATCATAAATTTTGACTCCAGCGTGATTTTAATTGATGAACGCTCTTAACAAAAAAAAACATGTTAGTGTATTAGTAAGTATATAATAGTATTACTTATACACTCCAAGTCTGAAAGGAGTTTCACATCAAATTATAGACAGACAACACACACAAACTGTTAGATGTTGCCGCAGCGTTAATATTCATTACGCTTGCCCCCAGGGAGTTCGCAGCAGACAAATCGACACCGCTGTCGCAGACTCCACCGTCAATGTATGGGTTTACAATTCCATTGAATACTGATAAGTTGGCTCTTTTTGCTTTTCTAAAATGCACATCGACAAGCTTGCTACCTATTTTATGGAATTTTAAAAAATTCCGAATTTTTTAAATTCTACAGTAAATTGTTGTTCCCTGAGAAATGTAATAATTTTTTGCCACTTAAATTTACGAGTATATAAAATAATATAAAGAGTAGCTGTGATCTGCAGTTTAACCCGCTAATCAATGTAAAAAAATCATATTCTCTCTCTCTCTATTCTGTCTCTTTCGGTAATAATCGGTTTTCGCCGAGCGGCCGAACTCGATCACCGATATTCTGCCTCATAGCAACAGCATTTAGAATTAGAGGAGTTGGAATGTAAACCTTCTTCAAAAAATGAGTTATTAAATTCAAAAAGAATTTTAAAAATCCAACTGATAGTTCCAGAGATTTATCGCTTTCGAACAAAATAAAGGAAAGAAAACAAACGCTTCCGCTTTATTAAAGATCATATCTTGCAAAACATGACATCTAATAAAATATATTAAGAAAGTTATTATGAAAGGAAGATGTCCTCGAAAATATTAAACAAACGGTCAAACTTTATCATGAATATCACAATCCCTGTCTGTCGTCGTATAGAAGTACCAATGTTAAACGTTGAAATAGCAAACTTCTCAAGATTGATCCTAAGTTATGCAGGAACGGACCATTAAATTTTGATAAGTAACCGAGCATTTCTGCTTTATGTATCAGACGGTTCAACGCTTCAACGCTTCAGTATCAGACGGATAGTTTGCTGCCACACACGGTACGGTAGTTATATTAATATTCATTAACGTTAGTCTTGGATAAACTCACGGTGGTGCGAGGCAGGAGGTGCGTCTCAGCAGCTTTATCGCTTATTGTGTTATGGAATAGAGTAAGTGACAAATTCTTATTTGGTTGCGGTTTATAACACATTTCTCACAACCGAACTTTTTGTATTTCATTTCGTCACTTCAATGAAACTTCATAAGTCAGAAATTTCAATGAAAATTCGTTCAGAACCGAAAAGTAGCACTTGATAATTTATATTGGTTCAGCCATTTTCGAGTTTTGCGTTTACCAATACAATTAGCGATTCATTTTTATTTTTATAGAAGATTTAAAAGGATGATATCGCTTAAGGACTCAAGCATCTTCAAGAGGTAGGATACGTTGCGATGTTGACACTATAAGAGTTTCTTTACAACTGTACTTCGGAGAGTGTGCTCAGGAGCTGCATGAGCTCATACCGCCTTCCCCTTTTTTATATCGGACATTCAGACGTACGGCTTGTTACCATCTCTCAAAATCCCTTTTTGATTTGCGTCTTTGCTTCACGGATTGATTCTGACCAAGAGCAAACCTACCAATAATTAAAAGAACACGATAGATAAGCCCAATACTTCCGCCTTTCGCCTTCTTTTCCATAATTTTTCCGCCTTTGAAATACTTTGAATTCATTCCAAGGCGGAAATACTTTGAAGTATTTATCCTGAAATAAATAAACGAATAATAAATAATGAGAGGTAGTTACTGTAGTTAGTTATAATAATTTACTGTAGAAAAGTCTACTGTTTTTATGAGCTCCCATATCCTATATGATTTTTCTTTTTTTTTTTTTGGTGATTTAATAAAACAAAAATAAAACAGATATTTTATGGGAGCTCAGGTATTTAACGTATGCTTTCAGATAATATCAGAAACGTTCGTCCATCAACTTTTGTAGAAAAAATGTGAGTACAGTGAAAATTTAATTTAATGTCACTTACTTACTTCTAGTTCACAGCATAAAGAGACGAGCACTCAACAGTTGTAATAACACGATATGGGGACGGATAATTTGCAATCTCTTTTTGCTCTGGATTATCTCTGCTCGTCATTTCGAGCCCGGGCTCGAATGAGCCGGGAACGGTGAATGAAGATTATTATTTTTAATTTTCACATTTGACACCGCAGTGGCACTTATAATTTATTCGAGTTTCTGCTTTCATTTATTATTATTACATGCAATTCAATTTTATGCACATTTTAAGTATATTTTTTAATCTCGTATGCACTTCTTCTATGACTATTTCTTTATATACAACTCTTCTGTTTATACATTTGATATTGAAACTTATTTTGTATTATTAAAATGCATTATTTTTTTGTATAATATGAATGTCGCTTTCACGTCTGCCCGTATGGCTGCTAACTAATTTTGATGCGGTTTTCACAATCAGTTAGATAATTTTCCACATAATTTTTATAAGTATATGTAATATAACCTAATTAAGTTGTTTCCTGGGCGAAGTCGGGAGCGGGTCACTTAGTAACTTATACGATCAACTTGTTACTTCGTCTTTAAATAAACCTTATGAATTGATTAATTGTCTATACTAACATTATAAAAAGAAAATATTTGCATTTTTGTTTGCAATTGTAATGTGTACCTCTGTAACTATAAATATTTTTATGAACTAAGTTTAAATATTTAAAAGAAAATGTTGTAAAAATTATAGAAGCTATAATATAGATTCTTGTTTATTAAGATTAAATTATAATAATTCCACTTAATTACACATATATACTCAAAAAATACTGAACCGATTTTGAATATTCTTTCACCAATATTTTATAAAGATAAGACGAAATCGCGTGCAACGGTTAGTATTTTATATTCTTATATATATGTAATCAATAATGATAATTTTACTTATATATTCTTTCCTTACATCGTAAACGGACTTCCGGCAAACGGTAAAATTGTTTAAGTATAAGGTACTTTTCTTATGCATATGGTAGTGTATGATTAAATAGCTCTCAGTTTTAAACTAAATAAAACCTAAATAAATATTTATAAAATTCAAATATTCCTTCATAAAGGTCTCGTTGTTGGGTGCTTCAATAAAAATGGAATGCCACTTATGCTATAAAGCAATAAAAATTCATTGCCACAATATTCAGTGCACTCCAATTACTAGAGGCAATAGAAACCGAGTAGCTGGAAAAGAATTTTCCGGTATAAAAAAATAAAAAGAAAGGGCGGGCGTGGAGGGAAGCGCGTGACGTCACGAGCCGTTGCAACAGAACCTAATAGGAAATGCGATCGTTGTCTTTAATCTAATCTGTGCGGACTGCGGACTACTAGGTATCGTAGAGTTAGTTTGGAATAGAGTGTACCAAACAATGGGATATTTATTAATGTTTTATAGAAAAAAGGTTAGTAATTTTGCATGTAATTACCAATTTCAAAATTTTTGTTGAAGAAGCAGCAAAAAACAACTCGTGTTAAAATAAAGAATTCATAAAACATATTTTGGACTAACAAAGCTGTTAGATTTCTTATGATATGCCCTGACATCTGTCAGAAAGATACGCAGATACCTAAATACAATTAATATACACAGTTTTTTCTTCAAACTTATAACTGTAATTTTTTTAAACAATTTATATAGAGATATAAATATACTTATATACCATGGTTTCTGCTAAGAATCTTAATTGGCCAATTCCCACATTTTATTGGTTTTCGTTATCTTCTGTAGCAGGAAGAGAACGTCACATTTTGTTAAATTGTTACTTGTGTAGAAAAGAAATAAGTATTAATTTTATGTATTCGTAATCGCAAAAAAAATAGAAATTAATTTTATTTTGTTAATTTTTAGGACACAATCAGAAATTAAAATTATTGTGATTCCTCCACATAAGTATCCCAAGGGAGTTAGAACTAGGAAGTGGTTAGTGACTCGAGTTTATCATCTACTTGTTCTACCATGTTCTTAGATAACTTTAATTAATTATTCAGTTTCTCGGCAATTTTAACATAAAAATCAAACGGTGTTTGAATCAAAACAGAACAAAAATAACCATACTTTCTATTTTAATAATTAAAAACTATATAACGTCTATTTGTACCACGTCCTATAATGAATGTAATTCTATAACGTTCGTTCTCGGTATTATTTGATACACCTATTATAATCCGCTATAAAACTGTAATAACTCTAATGGCATTCGCATGTCTTTATTTATTTAGCGTCTCGTAAATGAGCAATAACTTATACGAGTAGGTGTATTACTGTACTTTTAATTATAATGTGGATAATAATGACACAAATTCGCAATAAAAAACCTGTGCATAAAAGATCATTAGAGTCCATTTTCGAATACAATTGTTAATTATCTGTTTTTATTTGAATTATATTTTAATGGTTTTTATATCCAAGTTGTTTTCATATACCTTCTAATAATAGATCTCATCTTTTGTAAACATAATATAATGATAGATCATCTTCCTAACTTATGTTAGCACCCTCTACTTCGTGTACATTGATTAAACCACTATGTTTAGTCCAAATACTTTTATAGTCCGAGCGATACATCAGAACTACAATTCCAACTATAAGATGTGCGGACATACGACGACGACCTCTCTTCGCGAACGCGTTCGTTCAACTGACTGATATTCTTTCAATATCATACCACCGAATGAATCTGAATGAATGAACACCTCTTTTTGAAACGTCACAGAGCACTTTTCAATCAACTTCTGTCAACATAAATATCAGACTTATCGACACTTATTATAAAAATTCTGATTTTTTTTTAGGTCCTCAACAGTGATATGTTAAACAAGAAGCAGACAAGCGGTCAACTTCATGTAAGTAACGACTTACTGGAAGCTGTGCGCGCTGTTTTCCTTAATAGAAAAAAGGATAAAAAAGGACAGATACATACTTACTCACAGATACATAACAAGCATGTATGCTGTTAATTCACGGTGGTCTTCTGTAAAAGGATCGATACTGCTGCTTGACCCCATGACGCAGTGTACCTTATCATTCCTACGTTTTACTACTCTATACATTGCTAGTTGCTAATATAGATGATAAATAAATAATAAATAAATAAATAAATATCTTCACACATTCTACACAGCACCATCTAGTTCCACAGCAAGCAACTAATGCTTGTATTATTGATACCAGACAGTTGATATACTACATAGATTACTTTTACGATGTTTTCTACTTAAATAAAAAACATCCATGACAGGTACAAAGGTAAAATGTTAACAGGATTCGAACCCGCGACCGTTTGGTTAACAGCTAGGGTTACTAGCCACTAAACCAAACGTGTCGTCCACTATATGATATAAATATATTTCCGTTATAATTAGTAGATTTTGTTCAAAGGAAAATCTTTTACTTTTACAAGAACCTATTTAATATTGTATACATAGGTATATGCGAAATTATGTTACAATTAAGAAAATTTACAATTTAATAACGCTATGCAGCTCTGAAAGGAAGCTTTAATAAGATTTTTGCAGCACAAACAGCCTATGAATCTCCATTACTTTTTAATAGAGAAGAAACGGGATACCCCATTGTAACCCTCCTCGCATAACTACCACGTTATCTAGATCCGTCGGTTTTAAACCAAATCTAAATTTAACAGAGGTCGCGAGAGGTCTAGAAAAGTGGTTAGTTTTGTTAGAAGAATCTTCCGTAAGAGCCGAATATTACATTGTGATAAATCGCAGTAAAGAGGCTTTAACTTGTATTAACCGGGCCCGTGAGACGGTATTAGCTAAAATGGATGGGGACACATAGTGATAGTTATATGAAAGCTTTATGATACTACGTAATATGTAGTACTTGCCTCATAGTTGGTGTCTTGTTTACATACAAAAGTTAAACTGAAATTCGAACAACTTTTCTTGGTCCCATAACTAACACGCATTTAGTTACCACCTTTTTTTTCTTATTTATCAGGAAAGTAATATATTTCACAAATATATTACTTTCCACATAGCCGGACAGAGACTTCTTCTCTGGATAACTTTGAGCGAGCGTGGACGTACTCGCCAACTTTCTTTTTTGGAATACTTTTGTAGTTACTCGTACATGTGGTTCTGTTTTGCCAACTTTTGTAGGAATTCGTATTAATATTATTGTTTCGTCAATTATTACACCAACATGAATATTATTTCTTAATTAGGTAACTTTTAGAAAAAGACAATTTGGAATATTTAGCGGCGAGTACGTCCACGCTCCTTTGAGCTATATCCACCATGCAACCCATTGTGGATTGAATAGGTACTTTTTTATTTTTTATTAGAGATAGTTTTTTTAAGATTTAAGGTTTCATCTAAGATTTCTAATACATTTCACCTGGCTAACGCATTTTTTACTTAACTCATAATTCGATTTATTTGTTTATATTCTTTTTTGCAGGGCAAAATCCAAGGCACGAGACCGCGCAGAAGATCACGCGGAGTTTGTTTAAGCTTAAATTATTAATAAATTTAATAAATAAATAAATATCAGCGCCATCTGTTCGAATTATGATACGTGATTGCGTTTTCCAAGGATGTATTATTACGTAACATATTCTAGTTTCAGAGATGGCGCAATATTTGTGGAACTTCAGATATTTTAAAATATTCGAAAATAGAATGTAACGCATTTTCCGTGTGACAATTTTGATTTTACCCCCATAAATTTTCATACCGTGGGCTTATATATGAAAATCGATTCTTAAGGAGTAAAAGGACTTCAATAAAATAGTTTTTAGAAATAAAATTCCTTTGCTTACTGCATTTTTGCAAATAAATTAGAATTTTAAGTGACCAAAGCACTTAAACACATTATACAATAAAAATAGATGGAGTTAATGGGAATGCGCCCTTTAATAGTACAATTTATATTTGAAAATGTTTTTCAATTAACACCTACGCTAAATAGTTAATATGTCGAGTATAATTGTAAATTGGTAACTCGTTTGTCAACTAAATAGTGAATTTTCATCCAAATACGTATTTGATATTCATAGACTCTGGAGTGCCATAAACCTAAGATCAATATGGCGAAGCTAGTAAGCAGTTACTAGTACCCTGGTGGAATCCTTTGTGCCTCAGATTGCGTTATTTAGGGAGCCATTGACATGTAAATGCCTTTAGGCTATTAAATTTGCATTCTAATTAAAGAAGATACCGCTCAACCCTCAGGTCGATTCTCGCTCACCTGAGTTTTTTTCGGTAATAAATGTTGCAGTTACAGTGTCGTTGGTGTTTTGACCTTTTCAAATTACTTAAGCTCGTAAAAAAGTTTAAGCTAATGTTCTTAATCAGACCTAATGATTACAAGAACAAAAAAACGAGTCTCTTAAAGATTTTTTTAGTGTAAATGTTGCAGGGCAGGGTTAAGGTTCACTTGATGGTGGATGGCTTTTAGCATTAGCTAAAAAGGGGGGGGGGGGAGTCGTGGGTTTTGATCAGCAGACCCAAAGGTATAACCCACACAAGTTTCAAAAATTTATTAATTTGTTTGTCTGAAAACATAGAATGGCCGGACTATATAAGTATGTGGTTACTTCCGCCAGATGGGGTGCCCAATTTGTTTGCCCTTCAAGTTCTATATATTAATCATTTTAAGCATGAAAAGTGAGTACCCACCTAAAAAATTTATTCTTCAGGAGATACTAAGTTTGATTTTTTTATAAATATTTTGAAATACATTAATTTTAATGACTGCTTTTTTAAATACAGTCGACTGCGTTATTCCTTTATTTTATTCGTTAATACCTACTTTTTTTAGAAAAAATAAATAAAACTTAAATAAATTAAAGTATTTTCAAAATAGGTTAGATAATTTTTGAGTTTATCCATTACAAATAATATACAAAAATACAAACAATCAAATCTTTCCTCTTTTAATATTAGTGTATAGATCAGGGTTCCCCAAACTATTTTGGACAAGTGACCCCTTTTCAACAATGAACTGTTACCTCAGACCCCCATGGTCAAATTACCTACTTTTAAGACCAACCCCCTTATTCATAATGGTCCGCTAACTTAAAGCAGCTATCTATCTTAGTCTATCTTTAGTTTTTTCCTATTGGTACAAAATACCTAGGTACTAAGGTGCCAATTAGAAAACTTTGCACTTGGTTAAGTGAGTGAAGTTGATTTCATTTTCTCGTCAAAATTTAACAAAATAAAAAGACAATCCAATTCAGTAAATATCAAGTTTAATTTATAATTATTACAAATTAATACATAAAGCATCTTAAGTTGGTAGGAAATTATATTTTAAAAACTATTAATTCGCAAAGAGAAAATAAAACATTCAGTGCGATGGATGAACCTGGTGACTATCTACCAATCTAGCTACATCCGGTTCAATATTAGTGAGTTGCAGCCTTAAATCTCCACGTTCGTTGATTTTCAAACGGTTTCTTTGTTTTGTCAAAATGTTTGTTACCACACTGAAGCTTTTTTCAACTAGATATGATGATGGAAAAGCGATAAGGTATTTTTCAGCAATGTTCCACAATGTAGGATACTGTGTTTCAATTTTGCGTTGCAACCAGAACTTCTGATAGCCTTGGTTGAACTTTTGCTTAAGCTCTTCGTCTGTGCTGATGGTAATCAACTCTTCTTGCATTATCACATTGGCTTCTTCTATGGCTGTGGTGTTATACGGATTTATTATCCATTGAGGAATTTGTAAATTTAAAAGATCATCAAACCTCTCCGTAAAATCCTTGTGTAATGCGTCCAAGTGAGTAACATATAATAAAATGTCATCATCTTGAAGCATTTTTGGTAATTTTGACAAATGCGGAAACTGCGAATATTCTTTTCTGCCTAAATTTTGTTTATAAAGAACTAGTTTACCCACGAAGGCCGATATTATTGATTTTGTTTTAATCAAGTTAAGATCATCACCCTGTAGTTGCAAATTAACTTTGTTGAACATTCCAAAGATATCAGTCAAGTAATAAATATCTGTTTTACAATTGTTCAGATTTTCTTTCAAATTCGGATCTTTTTCTTGTAAAAACTCCAACACAGATTCAAAAAGGGCTGAAAATCTTTCTAAGCAAGAGCCTCTTGATAGCCAGCGAACTTCAGTGTGCAGAAGTAACCGAGTAAAGACTTCGTCGTTTTCGTCACATAGTTGAGCAAATAACCGAGAGTTCAAAGAATTGCTTCGAATCTTGTTGATAGCATTTATTACATATTGTAAAGACTTATGCAATCTAGGACTCAGCTTTTTTGCTGCTAAATGCTGCCTGTGAATCACACAGTGAATAACCAGTACATCAGGCAGTTGTCGCTTTAAGTGAGCTATAAAGCCACGATGACGACCAACCATAGACGGTGCACCATCAGTCGCAACAGAAACAATATTCTTCCATGGAATAGCTTTATCAGTAAAAAAATGTTCCACGGCCTGAAAAATCGATTCTCCTCTAGTATCAGTCTCTAAATATGCAGCAAAAATCAGTTCTTGGCACATATTTTCATCTTTGATAAATCGAACATATCCTAACAATAGAGCTTCATTGCCGGGTAATGTAGACTCGTCCAACTGGAGAGAGAATCTGCGGGTCTGTAAGAACTTGCATAAAATGTTTTCCACATCGCGTCCCATCTCATCTATGCGTCTCTGAACGGTGTTGTTGCTCAAAGGTATTCTCTTTAAATATCATGTGCGGGTTTGTGCAATACATTGTTAAGGACCTCCGCAATGGCTGGTAAGATAAGCTGCTCTCCAATTGTATGGGGTTTCCCCGACTTCGCTATTAGTAAAGATATATTATAGGACGCTCGTAAACCATCATTGTCTCGAATAGATGATGACGCAAACATCGATCCTATGGATGGCCTTTTGTCTAGTTTTTCTTTCAGTGCTTGAAAATATGACAAGGGCTTACTTTTTTTGTTAGCATGTACTCTTGATAAGTGGTCATCCATTTTTGAAGGCTTCATGGCATCGTTACTAAATACTTTTTCACATATGAGACACATCGGGAAGTGTTGATTTGATGGAGATGCAATAAATCCGAACTTCAAGTAGTCCAAACTGTATTGTCTGCATTTTTTTTTCGTGTCCGCCATCATAAAACTTTCAGTAATTCTGCAAACAAAAAAATAAGGAACCTAAATAAAAAACAATAATAAACTGTTAAATTTGCACACTATCTTATTTTTATCACACTCAGTTAATGGATTCTTGTTAAGTATTACTGACTTACTCTTTGATAAACTTTGATACCTATATTGGGAAGTAACTACAGTAGGTAATTAGGTATAGAAACTTCGTATTAGGTAATTAGGTAGAATAAGAACGAAAACCAAAGACTTAAGTGTTAGTAATTTTTACAAATACAATTATACATACCTATTTAAAATATGTTGTATGTTGTGTTTAACACTTTTTCAGTCACTTTACTTCACTTAATTTAGCTTTGTAATAAGTTTGTAATCTCTTGAAATAAATGAGTACTTAGCTATATGAGTTTTTATCGTTCAAGCTCCAACGAATTTCAAAACGCAAATGAACTTTCAACCTAAATGCAAGCTCGTTAAATAGTAAAATATCAGGAACATGTTTGGACTTGATCATGAATTCGTTCGTCTTAATTCGCGTAAAGCCGCTATCACACTATTCAATTTGAACGATTCCAATTTAGGAAATCGGAAGGTGTGATCGCAGTTAGAACAGATTGGATTCAATTAAGAGTTTATCCATTTTCAACTCTATATCTTCGATTTAGAAATCAATTTAGCGTAGTGTGATCACGAGCTCACTACTTAGATTCCTAAATAGGAATCGTTCAAATTGAATAGTGTGATAAGCACTTTATCGTCAAATAGAGAGCAAGTCAAAACGCCGCTGAAAGACGTACGCTCCAACTCAATCTTGCACAAACTTGTCCACATAGACTTGCCGAGTTTTTCATCTTGTACGAACTTGAAACTTTACATTCCTGGAACATTATTTCCTACAAAAATATTAATTATTCTTAGTACACGTAACACAACATAAACAATACAGTAACTACCTACTTACCTATCTTGAAAGTTTTAAATAAGAACTTGTGTTAATATAATAGGGGTCGATTTTTAGACCTCGTCGACCCCCAAAATCACTTTTCGTTTATGTCGACCCCTAGGAAACCGATATCGACCCCAAGGGGTCGATATCGACCACTTTGGGAATCCCTGGTATAGATAGTCGGTATTTCTATCAAGCAATACCAAGTTATCCGTTCATGCTATCACTGCTCAAACTTTATTAATTCATACCTTTACTACGAGGATCTTTCAAATGAGTATGGTGTGTACAATTGTTTTATAGTTAAAATACAAATAATCCCATACGAACGGGCCGTTCCTGCGGACACACACGTGATAATGCATTATTTATACCAGATAAGTCAAGTAAAATGAATGCAGATACTAACGAAAAAGAAAGACGCAGCGTCTCCTTTTGTCTCAACGACAAAACGTGCTTCGTGAATAAATAACACAAATAAAAATCCTATAAATATTGAACACCCCGTATATTTCACACTTAACCGAGAGCCCCTGTAAGTGAGATTTATATTATGACATGGTCCTATGTCGATGCCCGTTTTTCGGCGATGATGTTTTTACGAATCTTTGTTTGTAAAACGTATTGGAACAATGCATGTGGATTTTTTATACGACAGTTTATGTTACTGCAAGTTGTTGCGAGACACGCAAAAAATCTACAGGGAGGTAAGGCGTAAAGCGGGAGATGACAAGATGCTGCCTCAGTTTTTTATAGCGGCATCGGGTAGCGATTGTGTAACTTTTTCTGATTTAATGTTTTTAAAAAATATTTTCGTTTGAAATTTTAAATGAGAAACCTTTGGTCACTAATAAAATCAATAAATTAAGTGTAGCTTTATTCGTATTAAATTATGGAGGGTAGGATAACGTAACTGTTATTGTAACTGATTATCCCTGCCTATGTTCATTATATTGTAGCCTAAGTTAGCTGACGACGCCGACATGATAAAAGTCTAGTCTGTCCAGTTTTATTCATTCATTTACATTACTTCTTGTCGTGCTAGAAATTTCATTTTTTTTTTGTTTTGTTGATTCTGGATGCAATGAATGCTTGTATTTAAATTAAAAGAAATAATCAATTATTTAAATGCATATAAAAATAAAAATAATTTTTTTGGTGTGGGCCACCCTTATCACTTCAAAAATAGTATACGACCTATTCTCAGACCTACCGAATATACACAAAAAGTTCATAAAAATCGGTCTAGCCGTTTGGGAGGAGTTTGGTTACAAACACTGTGACACGATAATTTTATACATATAGATAGATGTAAGTTCATTAAACTTGAATTTAGTGCATACAATGGATGCTATATTCCAAATTTTTGTACATATCAGCTTATTTACTTATTTAGTAGTAATAGAAAAGTAATTACCTAAGTTATGGTCATTATTCATCGTGCCATTTACTCTAGGAAGATTTGTTTACCATTACAGTTTTCAAAATTAATATGAAAATCCGACTCGAGATAATAGGACCAGAATACTAAACGTATTTAAATTGTCAGTAAAAATTTAAAAACGCATTTTGGACTGATCCTAATAGAAGAGAGATTTTAATTACGGAGGGCTTATTTTTTGGATTTGCTGTTTTTTTTTGTGAGTGTTTTCCTTTTCCGGATTTGAGAGTACAGTTGGGAGGATTTTCTGAATGAATAGAAGGAGACACAGCGCGGCTCATGGAGACGCCACACTATCCGTGGCGACTAAAACAGATGGAAAAGAAAAAAATTCTTATAATGGATCAGCAGCTTTTGATATGGAAAAATGGCGAGTTCACATTTTCACATTTGTGTGAAATTCCGGGGACATATTATTAGGGGTTAAAGTATGAAATTGCCGATTTGTACTGAAAAATAAAAATTCGTTTTTTTTTTAATTTAACATATTTATTTAATCAAAATAATTACCATTATTATCTATACATTGCTGCCATCTAATAGGAAGCTCATTTATGCCTTTGCGATAGAACTCTGGTGATCTAGATTCGACAAACTGTGTGAAAGCATTTTGCACTGCCTCCTGAGAAGAAAACTTTTTATCACGCAGAAAATTGTCCAAATCACGAAAAAAATGGTAGTCCGTTGGAGCAAGGTCTGGCGAATACGGAGGGTGACGAATGGTTTCTAATTGCAGTTCCTGTAGAGTTAAAACGGTTTCTCGTGCTGTATGAGGTCTCGCGTTATCATGGAGCAATAATGGTGAAGATCGATTCATAAGTCGGGGCTGTTTCACTGCTAGTTTCGCTATCATTGTTCGGAGTTCGGCGCAGTAGACATCTGCCGTTATTGCTTGACCAGATCGGAGAAAGCTATAGTGAATAACACCACGCTGAGACCACCAAACAGTTACCATTACCTTTTTATTGGTAAGCTTTGCTTTAGGACACTGTTGCGGCGTTTGACCTGGGGTCAGCCATTGCATTTTCCGTTTACGATTATCGTAAAGAATCCATTTTTCATCACATGTCACAATTCGATCCAATATTCCTTCATTTCTGTATCGATTCAACAAGGCAACGCAAGTTTCAACACGCGTTTCTTTCTGCAGATCAGTCAAATCATGAGGCACCCATTTTTCATATTTTTTTATTTTATTGATTTGACGCAAATGAGTCAATATTGTTGGTAAGGTAACGTTAAACCATGCCGCTAATTCCTGGGTAGTTTGGCTCGGATCGGCTTCCACCATCTCTTTCAAATCATTGTTATTCACCTGTGTGGGCGGTCTTCCACGTGGTTCGTTCTTCAAATCGAAGTTTCCATCACGAAAGCGTTTAAACCAAAATCGCACAGTGCGTTCATTAGCAGTCCCCTCTCCAAACGCAACATTAATATTGCGAGCTGTTTCTGCCGCGTTAGTTCCGCGTCGGAACTCGTATTCAAAAATCACACGAATTTTCGAAGTATCCATCTTTATTGTCTAAGCTGAATAATCGAATGTTGCACATTTTTTAAAAGAAGAACTACATAGGTACCGTATGAAAAAAGTTTCACTCAAAAATCTCAAACCATGAAGGTTCTATGTCAATTCGAAGTACCTATTACAATAAAACGGCAATTTCATACTTTAACCCCTATTATATGAGTCCTCAATTCGCGGGTGTACACATGACATACTTATATTGACAGTTCTAAGAATAATAAAATTAGTTAAATTACTTATAGTGGGATAACACTATGGTACATAGCAACCCGGGGCGGGTCAATAGTCGTAAACTATTTTGTATAATACTTAAAACAATAAGAGTGGAACATGATTACTTACATGGTAATCAGCGTTAAGAGTTAATGCCTCTCTTAACTATTAAAACTGTTGACAAGAGAATCTAACTTTATATTTAAAATAACACATTATATGTATATTTATTCTCCAGTTGCAATTAAAACTCATAACTAGCCAACCTTTGCAAATCCGGATCCTTTTAAACCGGACGAAATCACTTGTTTTGTGACCTACAGCATAATCTGTGCCAAATTGCTTGTTATCTCGCATGCCAGCTTCTAGCATAATTGGAGTTTTTGATCCTGTTATAGCCAGGACTAGACTCAAGTTGTTAATTAAAGCCACTGAAATGAATAAAAGCGGTAGGTAATCATTATACAATGCTTTAATGCTTTATATACGCAAAAACATATCCTAATCGTAATCTATACTTATATTATAAAGAGAAAAGATTAGTATGTTTGTGAATAAACTCAAAAACTACTGGACCGATTTTGAAAATTCTTTCACGCGTTAATCGTCGCGTTTGTATGTTTGGATGTTTGTTCCTCAATAAAACAAAAACGGCTGAACGTATTTAGATGAAATTTGGCACACGGATAGTTTATTACCTGGATTAACATATAGGATAATTTTATCTTGAAAAAATGTAATTTTAACCGAGGAATCATCTAAAAATATAAAAAATTCGAGACCATTCTCGTTAGCAGTGGTGGCGCCAACGTCGCTACAGCGATAAAGATGTCTATATATTATAAAAAAAAATGTATTTTTGTTTTTTTCTTTGTAATAAATAAACTATTTTTTATAACCTTTATCGTGGTAACTATCTTTTATAGAGGTTATAAAAAGTTTTAAAAACTACTACATCAAGGCTATTAATACACTCACTAAATACGAGTATATCCACTGTGTCTTTCTACATTGTGACCGAGGTTTATCGGCCGGCTTTACCTTAGTTACGTGAGCCGATAATGGTTTGGTGTTCCGAAGGTTGTTTGTATTGTTTGATGCGATTAGCACTTTCTACATCCTAGAATATCCTTTCGAATTGCCATCAGTAGTAATAATTATATATTTTTTAAATAGTTTATTGACAACCCTTAACCAGGCCACGAAGAACCATTGTAGCTAGAGCAGTTTCTTGTTTGGATTTTTAATAATATTTGATAACTTTATTGGATTTTTTTTAAACATTGTTGTAAATAAAACAAATTTGGCAAAAGGATATCCCATCGGAGTTCAGAAGTAGAAGTAGTTCTGAAGAACTTAGTAGTTCAGAAGAACTTTAAACGTTACTAGAGAAACTTGCTTATCAACTACAGAAATTCGAAGTACTACTTATACATTTTCACTGTCCTTAAAAAAATTAAACAAATTACCTTGAATAAAGTTAAAACAAAAAGGTCGTTGATACAACAAATACAAAGCCTTCAGAGCCAGCTTTCGGTAAAAGGGAAACAATTCTAAAAGCCATATTTTACGTTCACGTCAAAATACACTCCATCAAGACTTCATTGGCAAAAGGCAGGCGTGTATTTCACGTCTCTCGTTCATCACTATTCATTTTGCCATTTCTCCAACCTTCCACGTTTAAATTGATAACACATAGCCACAGAGTAAAATAAGCTGAACAAACTATTAAAGATACTGGCAGTATCAAAAGAGTAACTGGCGTCAGTGTTGGAATGATGTGGGCGAAGTGAAATGGAAACCGACTCGGCGTGAAATATAACTAATGAAATAAATTAAGCAACTAGTAAGAGCCTTTTTATTCGCGATTTATTTCCACGGACCGGCTACTCGAATATACTCAAAATATACTTGAATATACTCGAATTTTCAGATTTTTTTTTACTGAAATTGGAATGAGAAAATTGCCCCTAAAATGTTTTTAATTTATTTAGCTCTCTACCGACAGCTGTTTTCGGAAGATTTTACTTCCATTCAATCAAATGCTTGAAATCTCCACTTCTAAAATTAAGAAGGCGCTTCTGAAAATCTGCAGTTTTATGGACGGTCCGCTCAAGTCGACTATACCTCGGCAATAAGCATGTTTATCTTTCAAATACTCGACTCGTTTGCGAAATAAAAAATCTAGAGTCTCAGGATTTTTTTTAAGTAATCACAAAATAATTTTATTAAAAAAAAAAGAACCACCCAAATAGTAATCAATAGAATAATCAACAATAGAGGCTAGTTTAGTATGCACTAAAAGAATAGGTTTGACTGCACTGCAACAATCAGAAAAATCTGACAGCCACCATATTCGGTATCATTCATTATTGACAAAAAGTAAAAGTTTAATCTAGTTGTACAAGGTATACCCTGGAAATGATACCACCTCATAGCCATATGCACGATTTTCTTAGAATACAAAAAAAAACATTTAGGATGAGGGTGTAGTTAAGCAATGTTTTATATAGGTCTCAATGAATAAGGCACAGAATACAGGAATGTAGGCAAATGTTAAACATGACTAAGCCGCACTAAGTCATTGCAGACCTCAAACTTAGCAAACAGTCTGAGATCGAATAGAGACGAAGAGCCATGTTTACGTTGAAGACCATTACCCTAATTAACTACAAACAGTAACAGTACAAGGATATTACAGCAAGGTATCTAAATCTTCAGAGTTGTAAAACAGACTAGACAAACCATTGGTTGATATTTTAAACCAATCTAACCCCCACTATTTATATGACAAAAAGAGTAGGCACAAATTGTGCACTGATGTTACACCTAATTTTAAATACAAATTAGTAAAACTAGCTATAATTAAAATTATGAACTAATCCCCGACTTTCTATTAAGCCCAAACACGCTATATATGCTGTAAGTTGCTGAGGAGTTTGGTGTCCTACAGACTACTTAATACTGAAGCATCAGAACAAGGTTACCATGGCATGGAAATACTCTAAATTTTACATCAATCAAACATGTGCAAGTTAGTGAAACCCCTAAGTTAACTTAATAAATGGCTTATGGTCTTCAAACGTCTGAAAAGGTTTTCATAAATTATATTTCCGCATGTATTATGCAAACATTTTTGCCTGTTTAAAATGAAATTAATTTTATTTTTACAATAAATTCGACATAAATTTGGCATATTCAAGTAGTTTATGACATAAATGTGACAAAAATTCGACATAAAAACTGTACTGTTCAATTTAGTTACGGTAAAGCGAAGGTAACCAATAGAGACAAATTCAAACAGTCATATCGGTGAAAATTGGGCGCAAATAATATCCGAAACACAGTGTTTGCTCGCGGGGTGTTCCAAATTCGAACTTTACAGGTTGTCTTAAATGACGCTAATGTTAAAAAGTTTTAAATGTATATTATGGCGTTTTTTAACTACATGTAATTATGCATATCAATATGTCTAAATAATAATTGATTATGTCAGTTATTATTTTCGAGGCAAAAATATTTCCACTTTACTCTTTAAATAATCCTTTATTTGTTTTATAAACTACAACTGGAAATCTCTTCATTACATTTTTTTCTTACATTCACTTTTTTTTAACTAACTCCTTTTTCTTATATATACACACAGAGTAAACACGGTTTGTTATTATACACAGAACAATTACCCAGACCATAGAGATTCTCAACATGAATTAACTTCATAAATATAAATATAAACTTCATAAATTTCATTTATCGTATCTCATAATCAATTTACGTCACTTAAGATGTTATTAAAATTGTATAAAGTTTGCCTATTAAATTATAGTAAACTAGATGCCACTTCTACGTGTTGAAAATAAAAGATAAACGCCTAACAAAATATGTAAAGCAATAATATTACGGCTGACATACATTGACGCCTGACACCACCCTGTTATTATATTATTTTTCACGCCCCCACCACAAAATCACTAAGCTTTTCGAAAACACTACGGTCTTACCACAAAAAACATTAAACACACTTTAAAGAGGCGTTGAACGCGTGTTTAAATAAAACTTTACTACAAAACAGTATCTAGGCATTATTTAGGGTAAGACAATGCTTAAGCATTATTTAAATTTAAACACCGCAGGACGCTAGTTTAACGAGTGTCTATCTAGTTAGCGGCTTCTCTTCTTTGGATGTGTTCTGTCAAATTTGTAATCGTTTTGCGTAATATTAAAGATTTCTTTTGATTTTTGAAATGACTATGGATATTTTAAATTTAATTTAATAATATCAACGAAATGTTTAAAAACGAAACGCTATGAACTATATATTTTTTATGAAAATATGAATATTAAATTAACAAATTAAACTTGACATTTACAATTACGCCAGTGTCAGTTACGTTCCATTATGCGCAATGTTTTTGGTATAACAAAATTTTATAAATAATCTAACGTATTTGTTGTAATTTATGCCTTATTCCAATCTTATAATTTGCTTATATCATTAATATAGTTCGAAATAATAGCTTGTGAAAACCAAAATTCATCTTTATACGCCTATCAGATCTGCGTAAAATGAAAACGACACGAATGAATGAATGAATGTTTGCCATTTCACGTACTTTAACACTGGCTTACAAAAACAAGCGCTAAATAAGGTTTTGTGGTAGGGGCATTTTAAACGCTCGCTAAACGATGTTTAAATAGTTTGACAGTGTCTAAGTAAACACGTGATTAAACAGTGTTTATTTATTTTTTTGTAGTAAGACCGTACGTGTTCGGGAGCCTTTATGACAACTAAATGTGCCCATCTTGGTGTGAGTCCAGCTTCGAACCTGGCAAAACTTAATACATTAATAATAATATTCAATAATATTTTGACTGGTTTATGGGACTTATAGTCTAAAGCCACTATTCAATGCGTTTATAGATTCATACGAATGAATAAACATAATAAAAATCATTGAAAGCCATTGAAGCCACAATAAAAGACAAATAATAGAAAGAGTATTTGTGACAATTCTAGTAGAGACTATACGCCATAGATACTTAAGTATGACTCAAGTATACTCAGTATTAAAAAAATGACTTATAAAGTAAGTTAATGTTGATTTTATTCTTTAATTTTAGAAATTTAGAAAACGATTTAGGTGCGTGATTCATTCTCACCTTCTAAATTTGTGGTATAAAATCGATTGACACACACACGGCAACGGAAACGCCAGTGTCCCAGTGAACCGATTCTGCTTAATCAACGCCCGTTCCCCAGATTGGAACTATTCGAAGTGATTGAAGCGAGAACTCGGATTGACGAGCAATCTTCTAGTAATATCCCTCGCGAGAACTCAATTACAATATGCTTGTGCCTTTAATTTCCTCATGCATGTAGAGTTAGTGCATTCCAGTTTAAAACAATGCATTGTACCATTTGTATTCGATTTTGTTGTAAATTTTTTTAAACGTTTAGGTCGACAGACAGGCTGACAATCCACTTGATGACAGGTGGCTACCGTCGCCTATAACACAAGCAACGCCATATGATTTTAAAATGATGCTGTAGCTACTACGTAAATATCCTATCACCTACATCCACCACTCAATAGCTAAAGGATCCAAGAATTGTTTGGTATATATGGTATATTCGAATTCGTTGGATATATACTATATAATACGCTCAATGAAAATATCACTCGTAATGTACACGTATTCACATAAAACACACGACCGTGTCCATGACACCGCCACATGATATTTTTTCAAGTTAGCCTTAGTCATTTATTGTGTTAGAAAATACTCGTAATGTTTAGTTTTAGGTGACATGATCGGTGTGTGTTTATTTGAAAATTATTTAACACATTATTGCCCGTTTTCACCAACACTCACCTAGTTAGGGAACACATAATACCGGCCATTCACGGCAGTCATATATTTACAATCCTGCATGAACCGCGGCGACTGCAGTGAATGGCGACATAAAACGTAGTTAGGTGTTCTTAATTTAACTCAATACCTAAATTTTAATTATATCTCAATTTAATGAGTAACGAATAATCCTTAGCAAAAAGGCGGAGTTCAGATCCAGTTTTTAGATGTTTTCAAACATCCGTACTTCCGTGGTAGGGGAGCGAATACTGGAGGTTGAGGATTTCCTAAAAGCTACTGAGCTATTGGTACTTTTAGACACTTTCGAGGCCTCTCTATCTGTTCCCGGTAGTTGATTGACGGATTGAAGTGATTGAAGGTCATTTTTTGGCCTTCTTTTGTTTCAATCCCGAAACTTCTCTTTGTTGTTTCTCTGTTATTCGTTGACGGATTTTGCCGCGGATTGCGTTGATTTGTAGCCCTTTTCAGGGCTCGTCGGGTGGCCCGCGGCAATTTTTGTTAATTGTTGTTATTCTTGTTATATTGTTGATTTGTCTGTTTTCTTGGTTTTTGTTTGTTAAAATTTGTTGAAATTGTTAAAATTAGATTTTGTTCAAACTTGGTCTGTTGAGGTCTTTTTCGGAGCTCTTTCGGACAGTGCCGGAAAATCGGAAATTTCCGGATTTCCGGAAATTTTTGATCGGCCGGCGCTGCGCCGCTAGCTGCTCCACGGCGGTGTAGTTCGGCTCATTCGAAGCCTCTTTCGAGGCTCCGTAGGGCTGCCCACATCAGCTGTCGAAATTGTTGTTGTTTATTTTGTTTTGGTCGTTTTTTCGTTTTTGATTTTGTGGTTTTCAAGTGTTATTGTTTAATAACTTTGGCTCTTGTGGCCGGATCTGTCTGGGAGGCGATTCATTAGAACCGCCTTCCAAGACTCTTTCGGAGGGTAGGCCGGGCCGGAAAATTTTCGGGTTTTCCGAAATTTTCTTCCGCCCGTAAGTTCCGGAATTCCAGAAGTTTTCGGTTTTTGGGAGGCTCGGAAGAAGCCTTTTTGGAGGCGCTTTCAGCCGGCCCCAACCCGCTTTTGATAGCGTCTGTAGTTATTAAGTTATTATTGTTTGATTGTTTTAGGTTTAAGTTTGTTTGTCAATTTTTGGTTGTTTAGTTAAGTTTCTTGTTGTTTTGGTCACCCCTTTCATAGGGTTGGCCTCACCAACAGAGTCGGAGGTCGACAGGGCCATTAATTGGCCAATGTCGGCTTCCAAGAGGGACAGTCCGCCTACGGGCAAGACGCGCTCGCAAACGCGGAAGCGCATAATGGAGGGTGCAGAGTTGCCTAGGGCGTCTTCTGCAATGTCGGTCCGATCCATGGACGAGTCCGGGCCCGAGGAGGAACCATTTCCTCCAAAGGTGGTCAAGTCCGGTAAGAAGAAGCACGGCCACGACGTTGGTCTGGCTCAGGCCCGCCGTGAGTTAAGGGATTGGGTGTCCTCCGACTCCAACTCGGAGGATGAGACCGAATACCAGTCGGTGGGATCAGTCTCCCCCACTGGATCATTGGAGGCCCTAGCCAGGAAGGTGGAGGCGAGAGCCTCCGCAATACTGGAGGTGGTCAAAAAGTCCACCAACATGAAAGGCACTTGCCAAAAGCAAGTAAAAGATGCGACCAGGTCGATTATCGAGCTGGTCAATGCTGAGGCTGCGAAACCCCCCAAGCTCGGGGCACGAAAAGTGGAGGACAGGAGGTTGTCCGCTGAGATGCGTCGGCTCCAAGCCGACAACGAGGCTCTCCGGAGCAAGCTGGAGGCAGCTTCTCCGTCGAAAGCGAGGGCGCTCATCATTTCGGATGAGCTTCGCCGGCTGAGGGCCGAGAACAGGGGTCTCGCCGAAAGGGTGCAGACCCTACTATCGGAGGTGGAGTCCCTCAAGGAGTCTCAGGACTCCCGTCATGAGCTCTCGGCTGCCACGCAGCCTCCCCTAGAGGCGCCTACGACGGTGGCTGCTAGCCAGCCGTTGTCACGGGCTGAATTTTTGGAGGCCCTCGGGGCCCTCCAGAACGAGCTCATATGCCACGTGAGTGGCGTAGTGAGCGACCGCCTGGAGTTCCTGGAGGCGGATGGGAGGCTCCTCCCGTCCCAACAGCACCGACCGCCTACAGAGGCGCCCTCGAGGAAAGAGCTGGCTGCAGCTTCACAGCCCTCCCAAACGACGCTCACGCCCCCGGCCAACTTGCCGCAGAAGGCAAGGGCCAAGGGCAAAAAAGGAGCTAAATCTACTGCTGCTGACAAGGCCCCAGAGCCGCAAGCTCAGGGCCAACCGGGAGGCACCACCGTGAGCTGGACGGAAGTCGTGGGGCGAAAGAAGCGCGCCCCTCCCTCTGCCCCTTCAGCTCCAAAGGCGGCGAAGACGCCCGCCCCTAGGCTCCCTAAGGTGCCTAACAGATCGGTGGTGGTATTGTCCCTCAAGCCAGAGGCTCTGGCGAAGGGGGACACCTATGTTGCCGCAATCAAACGAACAAAGGCGAAGGTCTCCCTAGAGGCCCTTGGAATTGGCCCGCTCCAGTTCCGTGAGGGCATCACGGGCTCCCGGGTGTTCGTGCTCCCTAGGGAGGCAACACCCGCTCAAGCGGACAAACTGGCGGAGCAGATGAGCTCGGTGCTAGGAGACGCGGCGAGGGTGACTCGTCCCGTCAAATCGGCCGACATCCGGGTCGTCGGTCTTGACGACTCGGTGTCGGCCGAGGAGCTGAAGGCTGCGCTGGCGTTGAGCACCGGCTTCCCCCCTGAGCAGTTCAGGGTGGGAAAGGTGCATCCTGGCGCTAGAGGAGTGGGCTCCGCCTTCGCCTCTGCCCCTGTTGCGGCCGCCCGGAAGCTGGCCACTGATGGCCGACTTGCGGTGGGATGGAGCTCGGCTACCATCCAGCTGCTGGAGCAGCGCCCCATGCGCTGCTTCAAGTGTATGGGCCATCCGAAGGTCAACTGCCCGTCGCGTAAAGACCGCGCCGGGCACTGCTTCCGCTGCAGCGAGGAAGGACACTCTGCCTTTGAGTGTGAGGCGGCCTATCATTGCGGGGCCTGCGCGGACGCAGGCCTCCCGGCCGACCACCGCATGGGGGGCGTCAAATGCTCCCCCCCAGTCGTTAAGGGCCGCCTAGCGGCACAACCTAAAGCCCCGACAGGGGCTATTGCTGCCGGAAGGGAGGAGCCAATGGACACCATTGGTGTTCATTGAGTCCTCCTCAACACACGCAGATGGCAGGACAGGAGAAGGCGGGCCTTAGCCTGTCTTCAAATGTCCTAGGGGACCTGCGCACGTAGCTGGCGAGCTGCGTGTGCCTGCACGGGTCCCCCCCATCTGGGGATTGCTCGGATGCCTCCGGGCAATCCCCCGTTGGCGTCAACCTGGCCAGCAATGGTCAGGCCGCCCGTGTGGGGTGGGTCGGAGCAGTTGGTTCGCCAGAGCCCGTCCACCCCCCGCAATAATGGGCACCGCAAAGGAGGCATCGGGGAGTTTTAGTGGGTAGGGGCAGTTCCGTCTGCACGTGCGCAACGCGGAGTATACTGTCGACCCCCACATACCCCTGTCGCCGGCGGGCGGCAGGGGATCAATAAAAGGATTTCTCCTCGTCAAAAAAAAAAAAAAAAAGGGGAGCGAATACTGTGAAACAATTCGAGCTATTCACAATGTAGTAGCAGCGAGTTGTCAACTACTATTTCGCTTCGAGAACAAGTCAGTCGATTCACTTCGGTTAAGATGTCGCCTTAGACTTTAAGTCGCGTCTGCAACTGCATAAGTAGTTAAAGAAGCAAAGTGTTTCGCAAACTTTGATCTCCATGAACTGAGTTCCTAAGTCTTGCGCTTTACGTTCCTAATTTAAAAGGCACTGTTTCTTTCGAGTCTTCACAAAGTAGCGAGAGCAAAACTACACTTACATATACACTTGTTGACATCTACATTTGTCTATGTCAAGCAGACTTTACATCTATAACGTCTATGATAAGAAGATATTTTTGCAGCCCCATTACAGAAAACCATCGTGAAATAACAACCAACATGTGGGCCGTTGTGTTTCGGTAAGTAAAGTAAGGTAAAGGAAGTAAAGTAACTCCTTACTTTAGTTAAAGTTAAAGTACTTTAGTTACCCTATTCCTTCCCAATCCCTTATCCTTTACCCTACTGTAGTCGACATACATCCATACATCCATCCATTCTCACAAATTTTCGCATTTATATCTAATAATGTTAATAAGATGTACTTACCTAACTGTATATAGTATTAGACAGATGCAAGAAAAAAAATTATAGAGAAAATTTAATGTTTCGTTTCTAATAATCTAACTAATAGGGCAAACACTGCAAAACCATAAAATATAAATTAAGTTGCTTCCTGTGCGGAACACATAGTTACAATTTCCTGTAATTTATTCTTAATAATATTGGCTTTACCTTAGTAGATAAAGCCAATAAATACATGAATTCCACCTATTAGCAATAACATTGGTGTACAATTATCAGATACGACCATCTTCAATTTGAATGGGATTCGGTTCTAAATTTTGCAGCTTTGTCTGTTACAGTTACAGCATATTGTCGTTATCTAAGTATTATAGTCTCCGACTAGCTTTCGTTCGTTTACACAATACGACTTTTAATACAAATATTTAATAATACAACAATATTGGATTTTAGTCGTATCCATACAAAAAAATCCTCGCCTTAATTATATTATTTAATGATATACAAACAAATACACTTTTTACAATACTTACATAATAAATTTATCTGGATGACTCTGTAATCTGTAACCGAGGTCCTAGAAAGTTTAACGCCTTAATCATTTAATTCTATTAATCGCTTAAATTAATATTACCATATCACCATCAGATTTCGTTTATCCCTGCTATTGTAGATAACTTTAGGTAGTTTAGGGATAGGTGGAACGGACGTAATACTTGATTCCTATGACTTTTAGTACAAAGAAATGTCAATTAAACATTCACATTAGATTATTTTGTATTTCGGTGATCAGTTTCAATGGTTTACCACTTCAATGAAAATTAAAGATATTTTTCCCTGAGACTGCGTGATCCGACTTCTTCGTCCGATTAATCGGAACACGCGGATTTATTTTCCGTTTGCTCCGATTAAAGAATCAGACTTTAATGATCGGTCGATGCGATTCTGCAATAAAATAAAATAAAAATGTAATCTAATAAAGGTGATTGTAAATCCTTGTTTATATTTTTTAAAATATAACATCGAATAATTTAATACGTCAGGTGTAAAACTGGTTAGAATTTGAATTGAACACGCAATCGGGTGTTGTCGCAGCTTGAACGGCCGGTATCGGGAACAGGCCGCAGGTGCCGATTAGAGCAGATTTCTCTACAGATAGACGGTGCACGCAACTTTGCCAACTTCGGTTTCAAAGATTATTCCTGTGTGCGAGGAAACTTTAGATGTATTGACAAATAAATAATTTATATACTTACTACTTGTGAAAATCCCACAGGAATATAATATTTTTTTCCATGATAAAAAGTATCATAATCATGATAATAGTTAATCCAGGTAATAAACCATTTTTGCATGATTGAATGACACACATACAAACTTTCGCATTTATAAAATACTATTAAGATATAGTATTATATAGCTGTTAGACGACAATAGCCACCTATCATCAAGTGGACCGTCAGCCTTTCTGATGACCTTTAAATAAATTAACAATTTAAAACTAATGCACTGATTTGTTCGAAGGTTGTAGATTTTTTTTAAAATATAGCCCAACACATTAAAAAGCATCTGTAAAAGTTACACATACAATTTTATAATTAATCTTTTATTATCAATTTCACCAAAAAAACAATAAATTGCTTATAAAAATAAAGTACAATTATACAGGGTGGTCAAAAAGTCGTGGATCAAACGAAACAGGAAGATAAAGGAGGTAATTTCCAACAAAAAATCTTTCTCCAGCATGGCCATAACTTCATTGCACGAAAAGTTATGAATATTTTTGTTTTTTTCAATGAAACTACCGAGTTTTTTTACAATTTAATCAATAAAAAATTAAATTGATTAAAAACAATAAAACAAAAGGTGTTGTATTATGACTCGATAATGTATCAATACTACAAAAATTGTATTGCAGCTCTTGGTATAAAGTTTAACGAGCAATGAATTATTTTCCGTAAATTTTGAAGCGTTACAAAAAATTACTTCTCACTTTAAGAGCACAATGTGAAAAAAAAATGTATTACGGAAAAGTGACCCTGTATTAAAAAAACTTGCTGATTTAATGCTGATTCATATGAGGTACAACACTTTACTGGTTGACCTTTAATTTTGGTTTTATGGTCGTTTTTTCATATCAAGGTGCAAATTTTGAAAATGGTAAATTTAAAGGAAAATTTAGATTTTTACTCATACATACTATGTAGTAATTTCAGAAGCCATAATGAAATAAAAAGAACAATTGTGACTTGGTAATTTTATTAAAATTTAAAATTTAACAATAAATGTTCAAAGTTCCTACCTCTGACCACAATGCACAATCTGGACCGCCTAATAAAATTCGCCCGTAATCGGCGGAATGCACCTCTGTTATTAAGAATTTGTAACCTAGCAAACTCGAGCTTTTGTCGTAGTTCTTGTTCGGTGTTATTCTCTCCTTGATACACTATTTCTTTGAAATAGCCCCAAACAAAAAAGTCTATTGGATTAAGGTCGGGCGACCGGGGTGGCCATGCAATAGGTCCGCCTCGACCAATCCACCGGTTAGGGAAGCGCTCATTCAAATGTCCTCGAACTGCTCGAGCGTAATGAGGTGGGGCGCCCCGCGCCGTCTTGTTGCAACCACATTTCTGCCACTCTATCTTCAGGAATCTCAGCTTCGTTGAGTATTTGGTTCAAATTATTTTGTAAAAAATCGTTACCTGAACTGACACTTTTTGACAAAGGATTAAATGGTTAGTGTGAAAGAGTGTCTCTCCATTTCATAAATCCTAAGTGTGAAGAACAGAACAGTTCTAGCGTTCCAACGTACAAAAAACTAGCTGTTTATGATAAACTAATAAATTAATAATAAGGCTAATTTAATGAAATTTGCACCTTGACATGAAAAAACGACCATAAAACCAATAGACTTTTTTGTTTGGGGCTATTTCAAAGAAATAGTGTATCAAGGAGAGAATAACACCGAATAAACTACGACAAAAGCTCGAGTTTGCTAGCTTACAAATTCTTAATAACAGAGGTGCATTCCGCCAATTACGTGCTGTTATATGGATTTGTATGAATCGCTTTTTAAAAAAAAGGATTATTTATTTTAATATGAGAAACACTTTATTTAACACTAAAACTTAGGTAAAAACACAATTAATATAAAAGGAATGAGGAACGGTCAATGGATAAGGTCTGACCCGTCCGGTTGAGCTCTCGAAGAAGACTGACTTGTAACATGGCCGCCGGACAGAGCTTGGAAATGTTGGGTCAGCTAAATAAGGAGTGAGTCAGGGATTATAGGAACATAGGAGGGTTATAACAGTGCGAATTTTATTAGGCGGTCCAGATTGTGCATTATGGTCAGAGGTAGGAACTTTGAACATTTATTGTAAAATTTGAATTTTAATAAAATTACCAAGTAATAATTGTTCTTTTTATTTCATGATGGCTTCTGAAATTACTACATAGTATGTATGAGCAAAAATCTAAATTTTCTTTAAATTTACCATTTTCAAAATTTGCACCTTGATATGAAAAAACGACCATACAACCAAAATTAAAGGTCAACCAATAAAGTGTTGTACCTCATTTGAATCAGCATTAAATCAGCAAGTTTTTTTAATACAGGGTCACTTTTCCGTAATACATTTTTTTTTCGCATGGTGCTCTTGAAGTGAGAAGTAATTTTTTGTAACGCTTCAAAATTTACGGAAAATAATTCATTGCTCGTTAAATTTGGTACCAAGAGCTGCCATACAATTTTTGTAGTATTGATACATTATCGAGTCATAATACAACACCTTTTGTTTTATTGTTTTTAATCAATTTAATTTTTTATTGATTAAATTGTAAAAAAACTCGGTAGTTTCATTGAAAAAACAAAAATATTCATAACTTTTCGTGCAATGAAGTTATGGCCATGCTGGAGAAAGATTTTTTGTTGGAAATTACCTCCTTTATCTCCCTGTTTCGTTTGATCCACGACTTTTTGACCACCCTGTATAGTGATCTATCTGATGACTGTTATTGATAGTTCGGTTAAAAGATTAAGATTGATCTTTTATAGTAACTAAATTATGTAAAAATGTGATATTAAGAAAAATCTAGAAATTTGTATCATTCTACTATGGGTATAATCTACGAGAAAATGGCAGATATAATGCGGTGGCACTGTGTTAATATCCATAAAGATAACGACCAGCAATAACAGGATTTTCTCCTAAGACATATTCTCTGCGTAATTTGATCGCAGATATATAATAGAATAAACTTTGCCTCGAGGCGCAAAAGCATGTGCATTTTAATTACAAAACCTTCCCTTTAAACTATGCACGAAGTCGTGTCTTTCTTATTAATGGTTCGGATAAAATCCTCTAACGATTGTTTTCCCGGCTATAAAACAAGTTATACTTTTAGAAGAAAGTGGGAAGAAGTAAAATACATTCCATTCGGTATTAATAATGTTTCCTACCTTCGTTAAAATATTTTTTAAAATTGGATTTTTCATTAAGCCTTCAAAGGCTTATGTATTTAGAAGATCGATAGTTATTCTGGCTTGGATTTGAATAGAGTAGGTACATGACTTAAAACTGTCACTACTTTATATTTTAATAATATAACCTTTACAATTCGAAATCTATAGGTAGACGTTGCGCAATATTACATGTTATTAGATATCTTACAAGTTTAATTTAGATTTTTAAATTTTTCATTGTCTTTCAAGTTGCCAAATTAACCCAAACCAAGACGAAAAACAAAAACCTTATATTGTGACTTAAATACATCGAATTTTTGTTATATTTATAACTAGCGACCCACCTCCCGCTTCACAGAGATTTTTTTTTTTTTCTGAAAATTATATCCACTATTATACACTAAATCTTCTTATCGCCCTTTAAGTGGTAAACGTTGGACGGTTTAGAAGATGTTTGTTGAGAAATAGACAGAAGCAGACATTGACTTTGTTTTATAATTTAACTAGTGGCCCGCTCCCGGCTTCGCCCGGGGTGCTTTTTTGCAATCCAGCCGATAAATTACTTTAAACCGCCATCTGTGAGAACCTTATGGAACTCACAGATAAATAATTGCTGTATTGAATAAGTATCAACAGATGGCGCTATGTTAATAATATTATATAATTTAAAAAAAAATAATAAGTAAAATGAGATATAAACTACCCTATCTTTTAAGTTGGACCAAATAACAGATACTTATTACGTTTGATCAAAGTCTGTTCAGTAGTTTCAGAGTTTATCGCGAACATACATCGTGACACGAGATTTTTATATATATAGAAGATTATATTATTTTAGTAGATTGATATTAATTGCTAAAAGAATCTAATATTATTTGCCAAAAAAATATTTTACATAGTTTACATCAAAGTTTAAAGTTTTTATATAATGTATGGTACAATACCAAATAACTGATTATTTAGGAAAATAAGATTTATTAGTAACAAAATAAAATTGGTTAAAATATAAAGGTGGGTTTAAAAGCAACATTGATCCAAATAATCCGTTGGGATGATACGAGTTCGCGTTAGTGAAACGTCATCGGCAGTCCGGGCACGTTCGAACCAGCCTGTGACATCCAGCCTCTAGATACGAAGGAAAAAATACGGGGGCAACTTTCGGCAAAGTGGGAGAAGTCATTTATCAAGCTAGCGCTAAGAACTCTCGACAGCGAAAACTTTTGATACAGGATACGATGTCGCTAGACATTAATATTAAAGGATATCATAGCACTCAGAGCGTTTTTAGGATGCCATCAAGATGTTTTATCTCTTAAACAGGAAAACTTTGCTCTTCACATCAATTTTACTCTATTTCATGTTACAAGCTTTCATAGTTGCCTTGGTAGGGAAGTTTCTTTATTGTAATTTTTATTTATAAATACTATACTAGTATTATACAACTTTCTTTTGTATTTGTTGTATCTTTTTTTTTCTACGCTCAATTATATATTTACAAGGAAGACTCCAAACATTGAACATAAACAAATTTATTGACATATCTTTAATTCTGGTCCCTGCTTTCAAAAGTTCTATCGTATTCTGCACGCAGCTAACTTCTAGTTGGGCCGTAAACGACTTTACATGTCGAACACGGAAATCAAATTACCAGCTCTCACCAACTTTGCACCTCTTCTCACTCGTACGTACGAGATAGTGGAATTTGTAGCCTTAAAGTGGTAGTAGCCCTTTTCTATTTGAAAATTCTGTGCGTTTCTGTAGACTGTAATATGTGTAGGATCACAAAAGCTAAACTACCTTTATTAAGCAACGCAGCCAAAGTAGGTATGTGACTGGGGGAGTGGGGAATCCAATAAGTGACACTGAAAGAATTAAGAGTTTTCGTCGAAATAAGTTTACTTTGTATTTCATTGCTTTTTTTCACATAGTATTTTCCACATAGAATGGATACGGTGACACATTTCATTTTATCCAGACACCCATTTAACGCAATTTATTTAAAAAATGCTGAAAAACAACACATGATCCTGAATTGTTAATTAAACAAAAATGATCTTAATTCGTAACTGAATAGCAACTTCAAATACCAAACTACACCGTACTCACGCTACATGAAAAATAGAATATGCTTTTGGCTCTTACTTCCGCTTTTCCAATAGAAAACAGTTATTTATAAAAATATATCCGGAATCTTTGTATTGAGCTTTGTATTAACGATGGAAATTAGTATTATATTATTTTCTAATATTATAATAGATTATATCTTAAAGAAGAATATAAATTTTCCTTGTAATGTAATGTGATTAAGAAAACATTTCATAATTGTTTGAATCCGGCCGACGGCAAGAAAGTCTAGTGGCGCCATGCGTGGAAACGTGTAACTATTTCTTAGGGGTGGAATGAGGCTGCGGGGGGAGTGCAGTAAAAGCGGCGGGTTGGAGCGCTTACCGCACCACTCTCTCACCCGACTGGTGAGTAAAAACGCTTTGACGCGACAGTTGCACACGAACCGCGATGCGGACGGCACGCGTTCGCGTCGCCTCTACCACCATATGCACGTACGTGCGTCGGGACATAAACAAAAACCAAGTGAAGTGAAAATAATAACTGAGAATGTTTCCCTAATATGACATTGGCTGAAATATTTGTGATCCCCTAATATGACATTGGTTAAAAAGTTATTTGCTGCTTTGTTTATGTGATCGGTAAAAACCAATGTGTGTAGAAAATGTTCGAATTGCAGACTTTTTTGTTGGTGACTTTGAGTATTAATGTCGCATATGCGCCAGGCGTGGACAGTTGCAGTCGCCTACCAAAAGGTGAGGTGGAAACTGTTTTGTGCCAGGTGCGAACGCTAGAAGCCGATGGATCGAGTTTAATGTCAGCGCCTATTGAAGGCACCAAACGCCTCACTGTCGAATGCAACCAGCTACTTCTATTTGAAAGTTATCTGGAAGCAAACTATTTTCAGAGACTTTCTGCGCTTTCCGAACTAACACTACAAAATTGTAAACTTCTCAGAATACCAGGCAACGCGTTCGAAGGATTACGTGAACTGAAAAAGTTGTCTATCCGATCGAAAAACTACGATTGGAGTCCAAATAAAAACTTGGATCTTTCTCTTGGAACTTTCAATGGATTAAGAGAACTACAAACACTCGATCTGGGAAAAAATAATTTGAAATCTATACCATCGGATGTTTTCTGCCCTCTTGATAATTTGCAAGAATTGAATTTAACTCATAACAGGATTAAAAGTGTTGATCGCATTGGCTTTGGTCAAAACTGTGGTTCCGGACTACGCAGTTTAGATTTGAGCAACAATGAGCTCAAGTTTTTGAGCGAAGAGTCAGAAATTACCGGATTGAAGAGACTTCAAGAGTTGAACCTTCAACATAATAATATATCGGATGTTTCAGGTGAAACGTTTAATGGACTTATTTCGTTACGAATATTAAACATTTCACACAACAACCTCCAGTCGTTACCCGAGGGCACATTCGCGAGCACGAAAGAGTTGCGAGAAATATATTTGAATAATAACCTGCTATTTGAATTAGCCAGAGGCGTGTTCCACCGATTAGAACAGCTGCTTGTTTTAGATTTATCGAATAATCAGCTTTCAAGCACTCACATCGACGGCGGTACATTTATTGGCCTTATACGCTTAGTTATCCTAAATCTATCTAATAATGCCTTGACAAGGATAGATGGTAAGACATTTAAGGATCTATTTTTCTTGCAAATCTTAGATTTAAGAAATAATTCCATTGGTTATATAGATGAAAATACGTTCCTTCCTTTGTACAATTTACACACACTGAATTTGGCCGAAAATCGTTTGCATACAATCGATGAATTTCTATTTAATGGATTATTTGTACTAAGTAAGTTAAATTTAAATAATAATCTCTTGGTAAAAATTGACCGTAAAGCTTTTAAGAATTGTTCAGACTTAAAGGAATTAGATTTGAGTTCCAATCAGTTGACAGATGTCCCAGAGGCTGTTTGGGAATTATCTTTATTAAAGACATTAGATCTCGGTGAAAATCAAATAACTGACATAAAAAATGGTTCCTTTAAGAATTTGGATCAATTAACAGGCTTAAGATTAATAGAAAATCAAATTGGTAATTTGTCTGTTAGCATGTTTTGGGAATTACCGAATTTGCAAGTACTAAATTTGGCAAAGAATAAAATACAAGCCATAGAAAGAGGAAGTTTTGAAAGAAACAAACAGTTAGAAGCTATAAGGTTAGATGGTAATTTTATATCAGATATAAATGGAATTTTCTCAGCCGTTTTGAGTTTACTTTGGCTTAATTTATCAGAAAATCATTTGGTTTGGTTCGACTACGCTTTTATACCCAGTAATTTGAAATGGCTTGATGTACACGGAAACTTTATAGAGCATTTAGGGAACTACTATAAACTAAGGGACGAAATTCACATAAAAACTTTGGATGTGAGCCATAACCGTATTGTTGAGATTTCACCACTAGCGATCCCAAATAGCGTAGAACTGTTATTTATAAATAACAATCATATAAACAACATACACGTAAACACATTTATGGAGAAACGCAATCTTACTAGAGTAGATATTTACGCAAATGAGATATCGCATTTAGATATTAACAGCCTCCGCTTGTCTCCGGTACCCTTGAACAAGTCTTTGCCTGAATTTTATATCGGCGGAAATCCGTTTGATTGTGATTGTTCGATGGAATGGTTGCCTTTGATTAACAATATGACTGCCACGAGACAGCACCCCAGAATAATGGATCTTGAGAATGTATTGTGTAAAATGACGCATACAAGAGGCGTCACTCATATACCATTGAATAACTTGAAATCAACTGACTTTTTATGTACGTACGAGACACATTGTTTTACTCTATGCCACTGCTGTGATTACGTCGCTTGCGATTGCCAAATGACCTGCCCCAATAACTGCTCTTGTTATCATGATCCAACCTGGCACACCAACGTAGTTGATTGCTCGAGACAACGTGCAATTGAAATACCAGAAAAAATACCTATGGATGCGACTGAAGTATACCTAGACGGGAATGACTTCAAAGAATTGCAAAATTATGCATTCATCGGCCGAAAAAATATGAGATCGCTTTATGTAAATTCAAGTGGAGTCGAAAATATACAGAATAGAACGTTTGCGGGTTTATCCTCTCTCATTATTCTACATCTTGGAGACAATAAGTTAAAGCATTTAAAGGGCTACGAGTTTGAGCATCTTACGCAGCTTAATGAGTTGTATTTGCAAAATAACTTCATAAGCTTTATAGCGAACTCCACTTTTGTTACGCTACATTCATTAAAGGTATTAAAGCTTGATGGAAATAGATTAGTAGATTTTTCAATTTGGAATTTGAATGTCATATTAAATTTGAACTCTCTTGCGCTTGGTAATAATTTGTGGTCATGTAAATGTAGATACTTGCAAAGATTTACAGCTTACATATCAGAACATGTACCAAAAATTGTCGATTTATCCGACATATGGTGTTGGAATATTGATGCAAAACCACCGAGAAAGAAAGAACTTAATCTTAACGGTACGATCTGTAGCGATTATTACGCCGGAGATTCCGTAATAGATAACATGCTGGTCTCAAATTACATGCCCATGATGGTTACTACGCTCTCTGGATTTATGCTAATCATGCTTGTCATCCTTGTGATCTTCTTATTTAGAGACACCATTCGCATATGGCTCTACACAAATTGTGGAATAAGATTGTTCCCATTCACTGGAGCTTACGATGACACTGATAAATTATACGATGCCTATGTTTGCTACAGTCCTAAGGATGACGACTTTGTTATTCAAACATTAGCCGCAGAGATGGAAAATGGTAGCCCTTCATATCACCTATGTCTACACTATAGAGATATACCGCAAAATAATGTTGCTTACATGCAATGCACTTTACCATTACCAGAAGCCGCAGAAGCTTCGAAACGCATTATACTCGTGTTAACTAGAAATTTTATTGAAACGGAGTGGTCACGTTTTGAATTTCGTCAAGCATTGCATGAAATAATTAAGTCTCGGATTTATAGCTTAGTTATAATCGAAGATAATTCGGTACTTCCTGAAGCCGAATGCGATCCCGATTTAAGACCATATCTAAAAACCAGTTCCAGAATAAGATGGGGCCAAAATAAATTTTGGGAAAAGTTGCGGTACGCGATGCCTGACCGTAAATACAAATCAAAATCAACTAGTTATAGAAACAATATTAATTCTTACACCATGAGAAGTAACGGAATGCAAAACGGGACTATGAGATCTTTCTCTTTTACGGAGAAAATGAGAGGTGCTGCAGATGGTGAAAATATTGCGCCAGAATTTATGGAAGTACGACCACAAATCCAAATTTCTTCATACGGTCCTGATAACAGGCCGCCTTCCGATCATATATACTCGTCTATAGATTCTGATTATTCATCCTTAGAATTAGGCGGCAGTAATCCAAACCGGAGACGAGAATTTAGACATTGGCCACCTCCGCCGCCCCTAATTGACACTCAACCGTCAGGTCAAGCATACCTTGTCTAGTCTAGTGCTTCTCAATTCAACAAAGTATTTAGTCACGCTTCATGTGAATATTGTATTATCGCGCGCGCGCTTTACCAAATAACTTTAAATTTTAAACTATTTTTGTATTTTCTCGCCATTTCAAAACGGCGTTTCAATGTTGGTGTAAATACATTCTATAAGACTGCTGTAGTATATGTGAATTTGTATATACTGTGTAAATAAATGTTCGTAATATAAGTCATGAGTATACTATTTATATACTTTAATAAAGCCATTGTGATAATTTTTGCATAGAACTATTCTTTTATTTTCCATTTCACACTTGCATACTTGTCAACAGCGACATTTAAAAATTCCTTAATTTTTTTTAAACTACTCCATAAAGTCTGTGGGAAAAGAAAAGCTTTTTATAATGATACTAACGAAATCCCCGTTTAGCATTGATTTTTACATTCAAAACTTTACAAAACCATCACAAATAAAATTCAAATCGACGGACATGTCATTCTTATAATGTATGTTAAGAGGTTGTGCTTCTCATAGTCCGCATTAATATTAAAATCACATAGAATAAGACAACAGTAACAGATAAGGAAAATGTAAAATGATCTTTTTGTCTATAGGCAACAACGTTGATTTACATCCTGAATACATAACATGCTTACTAAATAAAATAGTTCAATAAATATTTCAACAAAATTTAGAAATACAGACTTTTATATCGATAATTATGTCTATATATAATTATTAAAAGATTATCTACTATTAGACAATAATAATGTTTATGAAAATTTACATAAAACCACAGAATATAACTTTTTAATTATTATTTTGTCATCATCCAAATAGCAGATTTATATCACTGTAATCAAAGATTTAAATCGAATTGTAATACATGAAAGTATGTTTTCTTTTATTATTTATGAATTGCAAAAAATATATTAAGTCAAACATCATAATGAATAATGAATGATAATAAAACTCATAAAGTTTCAGTACTTATACTTAAAAAATCAGGTGACTAATTTAACTGATATTTTCAAAAATAAATCACGTTTTTATAATATATACTGTGGCTAGATTTTTCAGCTTACGTGTTCAAATATTAAACATTGTATTAACATGTAAAAACGCATACGTATCGAGGTCTGGTATATTTATTTATTTCATTTAATTCATATAAAATAACAAAACTAATATTATAAATTTGGAAGCAACTCTGTCTATTACTTATTGTAGTTTAAACTCTAAACAACTGAATCGATTCTAATGAAATTTGTAATGAATACCTCTATAGCTTGAAACTTTTCAATTTATCATGCAGACGAATTCACTATTCGAATGTTAGTTTTAAAAACTATTCTTTATCGATGGAGAGTAGAATTTAAATAGGTTTTTGATAGGTACAGAGTTCATTTGGGATGCAGTGTCAAGTTATGAGCTCAAAATCAACTATAAAAGGAATAAGTGTGAAAATTTACGTAAGTATATATGTATATATATACACCTACTCGTAGTTACACTGGATCTGGAATAGCAGTGTAAGTTTACGTGACGTGAATGCGGCGGTCATCATCAGAATGTCCGGACCACAATCCCAAGGTGAGGAGGCACCAACTGAATTTCAAATTTAATACAGTTTATTATCTTCAAAGGGAAACCGCTCGCAAAATAACGCAGTCGCAATAAACAATTTAAATGTTTTTGTTTAATACATTGTTTGTGTTTTGGAACATTTTCACTTGTGCTCTGTTTTCGTCTTGTTTTCACACAAATATTTGTGTGGCTACTCGAATATGTGTCTATTGTAGCAACAAACGGAATCAAGCCAGTCTCATAAGTATCGTATAAACCTTTCGGAGAGTAAGTAAAATTATAATCCATACCTTTAGTTATGTATATGTTTTTCTTTAATATAATAAATATTTTTAAATATTTTTATGTATATTATAAATTATTCATACAAAAAAATGTTTCTAAATTGTCTCAGTATGTTTGGAAAATAACTTTTTTAGAATAGCTATAATCTTGAATCTTGAGCTATACCTATTTTTTTTCTATATCAAACTGATGATTCGAGCTAATATAAAAAAAAAACTAAATTTTATTTTTTTGAATTATATAAGTATATTATATATGTAAAGAATTAAATATGTAAAGCAATATATAACGCCTGACATTATACTTCTGCCAAGCGTTGAATCTTTAGTTTTAGATATCTGGTGCCCGCGTGGAATATTTAGCCTAAAATTCTATTCTAACCATTGGTCAAAGAATTTTATAAATCAAATGAGTAGTTTCGAAGGTTACATCCTACATATAAACATAGATGAATTATCTTTATACAATGAAAAAATTATACAATGAATTAGAAAAAATGATTTTTTTCTTTCCCATTAAAATTCCAAATAGATACAATATTTCCTTTAAAGGGTCAACACACGTCGCCTACCGCTTGCACAATGAAAGGCGTTCTTTATAAACAAATTATCATAATGCCATTAGTATTAATATCACGGTGACCTTTTAAATTTAATAAGATATATTCCATTAAAGCAATAAAAACTATTAGTACAACAAACCACAATCAATCAAAGCGGTACCTAATTCGTATTTGATTGTTATTCAGTCTAATTCACTAACGACTGTTCACCACATCTCATAGAGGAATAATTATCTAAATGTGTCTTTGATTACACGCAAATTTAATGGCACATTTAACTGGTGGGTGTTAACTATTATAATAAACATTTAACGCAACATTAAGCCTTATTCTACTCGATAGTTGATTTTGATTAGGGATAACTATATCTATGTATAAATAAATAAAATAAAAATAGCTTTATTGCTGAAGTTAATTTACAAAAAATAAGGTATTACTTATTATTCAACACCAACAAATCCAACTTGTCTTGCGACACAGGCCTCTTCCAAAGATGATTCCAAATATACATATAAGAGGCCTATATCTAACTAAGTATACATATTTAAAAAAAATGCGTTAAATTCTTCTAAACCAACAGAAGTATTTTGGTATTGTTTTCACATAAATGAGGAAGGTTTGTGTATATAACCTTCCTCGTTCCAGTAAGAATCTACCATGTAGTTGACAGCTCTAGCCTTTGTAGATATTTTATTAGATCATTTAAGTTCAAAATTACATTTATAAGTAAATGAAAGAGCATTTTCTTAACCTTAGATTGAAGCCCTAGATTTATGGCACAAATAAGTGAGGAATTATTACTCAAAAAAAAAAGTCAAAAAAGGACAATATCACAAAAACGGTGGGGTTTATTTTAAAACAAAATTTTCAACCCTAACCTAGCATAGATGGTAAAGCACCATGTGAGGATAGGATAATGCAGTCTGATATTCTCTTACTAATACATTGAAACATATCACAACACGTATAGACACCCCCATATACTCGTCACAGTCGTCTTCAGGGGTGGTGACTGTGTCAAGATACCTAAAATCCCTTGTACTAATGCTTCGAGGCATTTCTTCGAGGCATATGAGCAACACCAAATATGAATATAGTGCCTAAATGAATTCAACCATGTTTCTTGATTACAACTCGGTGTGTATCCGTCATACGTAGCTTATTCAACGCTGATTGATTACACTAAACTAATGAGAATTTAGGAATGAGCAATTAAGTAAATGTAGTCGTAGAGGAATGTTTGTTGTTATGCGAAGAGACAGGCTTCGCTAAATTAATATCGTAAATAGACAAAACAATAATTAAATTAATATGTAATTTGTAATTTTATTAATGTTGTTATGAATCTTATATTACAACCTATAGCACTATTGCGCGGTAAAACATATTGTCGCTGTACAATCATGCTTAAAATACCTATTAAATTAGATATTTTATCTTGGATTTTATTATTCGAAACAATATATAAATTTTATCATAGGAGTAGTTATGACGACATAAAAAATATTAGCGAACTCTATTTTATTACTCCATAAAAAAATCTTAAGTTACTTACTTTGCTAATTGAATGAAATCATTTTTTTCCCCACGATATGATGCATGCAATGTTTTCGAACAACATTATGATAACTTCACCAAGTAAGTAAGTATAATATATATTATAATAATAATTTCCATAATAGAAAGTTATGGAAGGTCATTTGATATTTATTTCCAATAGATTAACATCTAAATGACAAAGGGTGGCAAGTAAGCTGAAGGTTCACCTAATGGTAAGTGATTACGATCAGATACAATACCAGGAGATACAGTTCGCTGTCGACTCTTTTAAGATAAAAAGCAATGGTAATTAAGGATGGAGAAATGGGTTCTTGCAAGGTGTATTGCGATCTTAAAAGAATTTTGCCAGGATGTTAAAGACTGTCAACATTGGTTCGTTTGTTTTCTAAGTTTAGACTTACAAAACAAGGGCACATTACATCTCCAAGTACAGCCCGTCTAGCGACAGTAATCACCTTCTGAAACAGCATCGCTTTTTTATTTCGATGTGAATTGGGGATAATAGACGATTATATATAAATTAATAAAATAATTCAAAATGTTTTCGCCTCTATCCTCACTTTGACCCTTTTTCATATCTGGACTATAAGCTTTTCTGCAGATATTTACCGCAAAGCAGTTAGTATATTTGAGTAACAATAAAACAATCTCCTTAAGTTATTATTAGAAAATTAGATTATTTTTAATAATCTAATTATGAAATCTTTTTTTGTAATGTTATAGGCTCACGGTTTTTACGCACGTTTTACTTTTTTTAGAAAACAAGATGAAAAAGCTTCTTTGCTAAAAATAATAACAAAACAAATTAAAAGCATACTTTCTAAGTGTTCTGTTTATTTCCTTTTTTCTGACCTATTAAATGTTGGGCACGAGAAATAATGAAACCACTGAATACAGGAGATTGGACACAATTTGAAAGCGTCAACAATGACTAAACCCTTTAGCATCTTTCCGCGGAAATTCGATGCCTGCTCAAACATCAAGACAATCATTAATTTTCCTTTGTCATAACCGCATCTTTCGTTGGGACACAGTCGGTCCCTTTAAAGGTCTCTTTCAAATTAAACGATTCCAACATCCTCGGCCGGTAATTAACAATGCAAATATAGACAATGATAACACATTTCAGTTTTAAGATGATGAAGAGATAGTAGTAATTTCACGGCGTACAAATAGGTCATATCTTTTGGAATGTTGACCCGGGAACGTTTTTATTTGCCTGACGTCCGCGTCCTGTTTGAATTGACTTTTACCATGTTACCTGGAACTAAAGTTGGTAATAAATTATGTAGTGTGGACAGCTCGAGCGTTGCTTTATTTAATTTTAGAGAGAGTAGATTATTTTTTAAACACACCTGTCTTCTTTATTATATTGTGCTATGCATTTATCTTGTAGTGATGATGTATTAGCTCAATTGTTAGTGCCAGAGAAATATTTACAGGAACAGAGAGTTATGGTACTCCCATTTAAAAACAAGCTCTATTTGACAAGCTCATTGGTGTAGCTATAAAGTTTTCTGCTTTAGCGCTCTGACTCAAGGAACCCGGGTTCGATTGCCAGCTGGGTCAATTTTTACAATAAACTTTTAGACGTTAGAAACATTAGGGGTTAGACAATAACCCTCAGTCTGTTGTTTTATCTAAACACATACCTACAATACCTATAGCACGCGACTTCGTCCTTTTTATATTTTTTTCTGGATAAGTTACCGTCTATAACTGACAACATTTAGGGATTTATTTAGTATACGTAATTTGGTTTGAAAATCATTGAGGTTTTGAGACTCGTTCATTTGCCGACACGGAAGACGTAATTTCTAATCCTGGTCGAGTTTGAGTCAGTTCTCAGTTTACTAGACAATGATCACTTGTTTTGACATTGAAAGAAAATTAAAAAAATATTATATTATATGCAGCGAATTCGAATATACCATATATATTTTAGAAAAAGATCCTTTAGTTATTGAGTGATGCAATTTTGGAATATGAAGCTACAGCATCAAACCGCTTTTATCATCCCCCGATTTTATCATCAGTCTTCTGAATAGCCTCCTTCTATGGAAGCAAATTTAAAGACATATTCGTGTCAAAAATAAGTTAACAAAATAAACATGGTGATGTTACTTAGTGTTATTTTTAGCACTTAAGTGCTAAAAAATTTAATTAGATAGACAGATACGAGTAGATAGGCGTAAAATTAAATAAATGAAAATGGCTATTATCAGATAAGATATATTTTGTTGGGTACTAAAATTAGGCGATAAAAAATCTTAATGCGTTTCCTCTAATTTTAATTTTTCGTAAAACAGTCGAGAAATTGGCTGGAAACTCCAAAAAGCAGATAATTTATTGAGCAATGAATACAAGCCGCTAACACATAAATTAGGAATTTAATGAACAGTTTTATTTGCTTAATAGTATAACGTCTTCGTTCACAAGCCGAAAGCATTTCTGTTTAACGACTATTGTCACAAAAACATTGTTCTGCGACAGAATTTTCTGGTAGTTTGCTCTTAATTACAATAATATCATTCGCGCTCCTCTTCTTGGGACCAACTCATTATTTTCGTTTACGGTTTGTTGAACACTTTAAATGGCAACATTATTTCACCGTCTAATTTTCATTGTGCGAAATTTCATTACACCATAAGACGTAGCAATTATGGAAGTACGTGTCTCGCCGCACTACCATTAGTCGTATTCGAATGTTTGGTTGCTTGTATATCATGTAATAATTGTGATTTCACAACGTCAGTAACTTTCCACATTGGCAAAGTATTCCGTTATTTTATTTTAGGCTAGGTTTTAGCTAAATAGTTACAAACAAAAATACAAACCTTTTTCTTTTTATAATATTAGTATAGGCAGCTGTTCCGCGTAACTTTATAAAATATAGCCTAAGTTATTCGCTGATGATGTAGCTTTCTATAGGTGAAAGAATTTTTAAAATCGATCCAGTAGTTTTGAGTTCATTCATACAAATCTTTTCTCTTAATAATAGTATAGATTATTTTTTTTTCTAAAACAAATATAGCCTAAGTCCCGTCATAAACGGTTCGGTCGTTTCGAAGATTAGCCAGAACAAACAGACAGAGAAAAATTTAAAAATTTGTTTTAATATTTTCTAAATTATAACAAATATGTTATAATTGTTATAAATTTAAAATAGTGTGTAATATGTTGACATATTATTAGGTATAAATTATTATTAGCTATAATATTAAAGATCACGGAAAAGAAAAACCTGTAAGAAGTCAATGATTAGATAAATTTTTGACAAAATTTCGAGGCTTCGAAAAGATTAAATTCAATGTATAGGTTCTTTAAGTCCACAATTATTACACATAATGGATATATTCACGATTTCTTACACATGTTGTGCCCTTTTTATTTTTGTATCAGAGCGAATAATTTACAACTGTCAACTGAGGACATTTAATTTAACATAACAGATGTTCCCATCTCAAGTGGACATGCTTCGTCGCGAATCCTTTGAGTTTGTCACGGGGTACTTCTCAAAAGAAGACGGTAAACAAAACGTTGTTATTACAAGTGCTGGAACTTTCAACTTGTTCTGCTATTGTTAATCGTCTGCAGATAAATATTTTTTCTTCAAGTTTTGGTAACAAATTAATCTCAAATGAAGATAAACTTAGAATACCTTGAATTTGTATTTCTAGAAACTCTAACCACAGTTCTAAGTACATATATTTGCAAAATTACCTATTTTATTTATATATATATATATATAAAGGTAAGCTGACTATTCACCTCATGGTATGTGGTATGTGGTTACTGTCCTTATTAACACCAGCAACGCTGTAAGTGCAGCACGGTTACCGCCACGATACGGACTGCCACGATATGACTGAAAAATGAAGAACATTGTTTGCATTATTATAACGACTTGATTAATAAATTAATTGATTTGACGACACGTTTCGTCTAGTGGCTAGTAACTCTAGCTGTTAACCAAACGGTCGCGGGTTCGAATCCCGCTAGGGGCAAATGTTTATGTGTTAACATTTACCTTTGTATCTGAGTCATGGATGTTTGTATTTATAATATGTATGTATTTACAACAAAAAAAAAGTAATCTATGTATTATATCAACTGTCTGGTATCCATAATACAAGCATTAAGTTGCTTAGTGTGAAACTAGATGGTGCTGTTTGGAATGTGTGAAGATATTTATTTATTTTTATTTATTTAATATGTACTATGATTTAATAATACAATTCGGCTTATAATTTAAGTTAATTATTGTGCAGAAAAAACAATAAATCTTATGTAGGTATCAAACGTTGATCAGTATCAACGCCGGATCAATAAGTTGAAGTGGCAGTGGGCAGGACATATAGATACGAAGAGCCGACGGCCTCTGGTACCGGAAAATCTTGTAGGTATTGAATTATTTTTTCTAATACGAAACATGTTTCTGTAATTGTTATAAAAGAAAAAAAACCTTTTCCTTGACGTTGTGTTTATGATAGATAAAAAACAGATCTCTATTGCTTTATACTTGTTAGAATACTGACCTATTTCTGCCGCATATGCACATTGATGCGCTCTCCACATTCAGGCAGATCCCTCAACGGATTATATTTGCATTGTATAACAAATATTGATTCCGTTAGCGCCTGTGTGTTCTGCTCATTGCTTCTAATTTCCACCACGATTACCTAGTTTAGCAATCGTATAATTTTGAACACATGTTATGCTAAATTTTGTTGGCGCAAAGGATATTTTCGCCGATATCTCACAACGCTAAAGTAATAAACTCGGTTCCAGTTAAGTAAATTTCAATATTTGCTGTTAACGCAAAAAGTTGTAAAAATTATAAAAGTAAAATTACATTTTTAAATTGTTAACATTATAAAATTATTTAAAAAAAAATAGTAAGTACCTACTTATATTTTCGGTGATATCTCACAAAGTAATAAGCTCTGTTATTTAATTGAGATCCTTAGCCTACTTAGCCCTAAAGCGGTTATCACACTTTACAATTTGAAGGATTCCATAATTTAGGCAATTGGAAAGTATGTAATCGCTTTTAGAACAGATTGGATCCAATTTAGATTTTATCTATTTTCAATTCTATGTCTTCGATTTAGAAATCAATTTAGTGTAGTGTGATCACTAGTTCACTACTTAGGTTCCTAAATTGCGTTCCTTCAAATTGTAAAGTGTGATAACCGCTTTAGTTCTAAAGATTAAACTTAGAAATTAATTAAATTAAAAAAATTACGACAATCGCACACAATAGTAATATATAGTCAAAATTTGTATAAAATGAACTATTGCGTTATATAATATTTAGTTTTAGGTAAATATGTAAATATTTCGTAATTGCAATTATTGTAATATAATTTACAAATTTGTATCGTAATTTAAATATTACACTTATTTATAATAAAAATTGCGTTATATAATATACTATTAACAAAAAGCTAAAAACAAAGCAAAATATACAAAATACTGGTACATATTAGTAATTTTTATTATTATTTAGTCTACTTAGTAAAAATTATAGGTATTTTTTTATTTTTTTATTTTATGGTACACCAACAGTACCTACACGTGCTAAAATTATTTACGATGATTCACAGAGTATTTAAGCTGATACGCGCACCAATTACAGGCGTTATACAACATTAGCCACAGGAACGGTAACAAGAAACCAAAACATATATATGTCAGAACACCATCAATGTTATCTACTCTGGGGATTCCTACTTAGCTTGAATGCTTTGTGAATTTTATTTCTAAACGCTCCAACCGTATCAGAGAAGATGTCGAGGTCCCGAACGCGGCTGATAAAGTCATTGTAGGTTCGACACATTTTGGTTTAGCAAGTTCGAACATTGAAGATACCGGCTACGCACTGTCGCGGATAGTGATAGGGAACATTTACTGAAATATTCTCCGTGATCGTGGGACAGTCAACAGAGCCGTGTAAGATTTTATGAAGTTTATAATTTATGATATTCGAGTAAGTACAAGCTACCGGGAATAAAAAGGAAAGAAAAAACACGATCATAAAAAGAAGTTGTTATTCTTTGTTTAAAGATGCATATTTCTTTGGTTGTTTATGTAAATTAATTCATAATAAATATTTTGATTTCATGTTAACGAGTAGTTGAATCTGAATACTGGAAGTTTTTGGTCTTGTTAGGGTGGAAAACGAGGGGCTATTAACATAATATTTTTGATATACACACTTTAAACATTATGACTGGTAAAATTTCTATATTATTTCTATTACATCTACAATCTTGTCGCAAGAGAAACAATAAGTGCAGAGCTACAAAAGTTTTATCTTTCACTTTCATTGCAAAGTATTACGTCCGTAATAAGGTTTAAATTAGAGTACCATTCCTAGTACCTTAACTTCTAAGGAAATCGATCTATTAGCTCTGTAGGCATCAATCACTTTGAGCAAACATTGGACCCATTACATTGGACATACACGGCCGCCCCTTCGCTACTGGGCTGTAAACTTGGCATTTCTTTAGTTGCCATGCAATCTACTATTCAGACTTGACTTAGGTAAAATATGCTTTCCATAGATTTTGATTTATTTCTCCTTTCTTTAAGCATCAACATTTTTTTTTCATGTGTACTAATATCAAAAGGATCCTTAAAAATAATTATGAAGCAACACTTTAAAATGAGGTTATTTAAATGAGGTTATTTATTTATTCAGTAGCCCAGATCCCAACCCTACTGGAAGAAAACTTCGCTGTAAGTGGTATAAGTATCCTAGACCAATAACCAACCAGTAATAAACAGTATCCTAGGGGTAAATTTTATTTTTAGCAACCCACTCTTTTAAGCTAATAAAGTAAAACAGCTCATTATGTTGGTAGATCTCATTAGTAACTATCATCCTAAAAATCACAATTTTGAACTAATAGATTAATAATTTTCCTGAAAAACTTTTATTTCTCACCACGTGATCCTGGTGAATATCTTCTGAGTTCCTATTAGGGACTTTATTCTTTATTACAGCCCACAGGTATAAGGATACAGAGACATCAGTTCCTGCAAAGACGCGTTTCGTATTCCTCACACAACTTGCTCCGAGATACATCGTTATAACTTAGAAACAGTTGAAATAGTCCAGTAAAGTTGACGTGACCATTTTTTGTAATAACTTCATACTTACAGTATGGTGCGGTACCGTTGGAACGAGTTTACGTCTTTCTCTCCCTTCTATGTTTAATTCATTTAAAAGTTTCACAAAAAGTGGGTTATTCGAAGAATTGGAGATAAAATATGTAGTAATAACCTTAGGATAAAAAGGGAGTCGTGTCAAATAGTGCTTAAACAAAAAATAAAATTAATAAATATAATAATAGTTTTCTATGTAAAAGCCAGCAGGCAACCAAATTGTGCATTTTATGGTGGGTGGGAACCATTACTACAAGCAATGGTTTCAAAAATATTTGAAATGTAATTTATAAAGTGTAACAAAAGTGCAGACTTCGGTACTTCCAATGCTAGGATAACCCAATCAGCAACTGGTGTAGTTTCAACACAAGGCTCTCTAAGGTTGATTGAAAATGATCCCGTATTGCCCTGTAGAGAAGTAACGCCCTGTCAGCATTGTTGTATGTATACTACTTTGCCACGAAGAATAAAATACGCACTATCTTACAATTTATAGGTTAGATACTTTACCTAATACTATTGTCATAAACTTATAGGAAAATTATATAAAATTGAATTTTAAAATGATTTTTTGTTTTGAAATACAATTTAATACTGCACTTGTATATCTGTCATCTAGAAAAAATGACATTTGCATCAGTTAAGTGCAATATCAACATTTTGAATCAAAAGTTACATTATATTAATGTTTTATGTGTCGAATACAAGTTTGTAACATAAAAGAAAATTATGGTTCCTGTTAATTTTAATAGAATTAAATATTTTGTTTATGATAAAAGGCTGACGGTCTACTTGATGGTAGGATGACTTGGGAGGTTACAAAGACACTGCTTACCTTTGTGCTGCTGATGACACACGATAGTTAGAGTTGCAAGATTAAAGACGCACTCTCTCAAACTAATACAACCAAAAAGATATTAATTACACAATGAACAAACGAAGAAAAAAAAATGACAATCTTTTCGGTTATTCAACATCTGCATAACCAAAAGTTGTTCACGTACAAAGACAATGTTAATGCCGCCTGGGATGCAGATAAGATTGTTTACATACAATTATTGTTTTGAGGCTTACATTAAAGTCTGGTTTCGACTCTGAAGAGGCACATTAACATCGAGCACAGTCTTTTGTTTTGTCGTAATAACCAAGTTAATGGTGAAATTTAAAACCACCATTTATGACGTTTGTATTGTGTATAAAATCGGAGAACCTCTAAGTAACTGAGCCTTCAAATATAAAGGGTTAAGATTGGACGTAAGTAGTGATTACTAATATGTGTTATGTTTTCTAGTATGTAGCTTTTTTAGGTTTAATATTAATATTAAGTTTGTTATCCTAATTAATTAGATTTAATAGAATTGGATTAATATAACGTAGATATAGAAATATAAAATGTATGTAGCTTGAAGTGTCTATTTGTAATGTCAAAATAACTGCTCTTTACGAAATGAATATCAAAGTACCTATATACGGTACTTATTTAAAAAAAAATTGTCTGTCTGTCTGCTTGTTCCAGCATCTTTGAAACGGCTTGACTGATTTTGACGAGACTTTCACTAAGAGTAATATACTTACACATAACTAATCCTAATTAAATTCGGATCAGAATAACAAAAAGAACATAAGTGATTTAAAAAATGTCAGTTACGTATTAGACTAAAGACAATGTGTAAAAGGCTCAAAAATATTTCCCATTTAAGTACTTCCCGCAATTAAAATCACTAGAAGAAGTGGGTTTTTGGACAATGACAAAAAAAAGTCTAAAATAAAACGGCTAACGGGTATTGATCTGAAACGGTGGAATCAGACAGAGAGCATCCGGCAAATAATTAAAACTCAACAAAAACCAATGAATTGTAGAAGAAAGAAATAAATTTTCTGCCCGAACACACACTTTCGTTTTTATCCTATCTTGTGATTTATTTACCAAATATGCTTTGCTGCTGCCTAAATTAGGTGCCAAAGAATTTTATGTCTTGGTACCTTCGAATTAAAGTTTAAATGAAATAATGAAATTCTCTACCATAAATAAATTTCCTTTGACACTGAAAAGATGCGTAAATCGTTGAATTGAAATATTTAGTTTTTGCTATTTATGTCGACGCTCGTTCTAAAAATACTTTTATTTAATTTTTAACGAGGATGTCTTTTAGAAAGGATGTGTATGTGAATGGTTATAATATAATTATACTAATATAAATTTGTTTTATAAGAACCATATGTCTAGAACTACTATACTAGAAAGAGCTATAGTAGCTAGTCATAGACTTTAGGGAAGCCCATTTCCTAGCAATAGACGTCTATCGGTTGTTAAAAAGACTAATAATTACGAAGCAAGGTCACGTTTAATCGTATGTTTGAACCTAATATCCTTCATCAAATTACGACTATTTTATTCTCATTCATAACCGTTTTTTTTTTCTATATTAATCCAAAAAATAATAATAAACAACTATTATATCATGCTCATTAGCTAATAAGAATTTTGCCATAATAAGATGTAGATAAAATTTAACACAAAATACCATATTATTGGTTTAGATAGCAATTATGTTTATCCCGGTAGTAAGTTTCCATGGGGACTTAATTTCACAATATTGTCAATAGATTGTCCGAATGAAGCAGTACACAACAGCTAATATATACAGCTAATATAACAGTATAATATAATATAATATAAAATTAGAGTCCAGTTGCAAGTGGCCAAGGAATTGCGACAGTTACAGCACTCAATTATATTAGTCAAGGTGTAGTTTGAACAGAAATAGAAATAGTCCTTTGAACTACGAATGACAACTGCAAGGTATTTGAGAAGACATGAAATAGCACAGCATCTGAAAACGGATTAGGTAATAATTATTTTGTGAGTATAGAATAACGAAAAAAGATTATTATAAATAGAAGTAAGAGGGTAATCTACTTTCCTTGGGTACAATAGTGAAGGCAATTTTTTTGTAGAGTACCTACTATTCGTTCGACTAATATAATTGGACTCTTTGTAATATAATAATATAATATCAAGCATGTATGCAGAGGTGGGATAATTGGAATTTATCTGACATAATAATATGTCATAATAACGTATTGTAGTAGGTATTTCTTTTTAGACTTCAATACTTGCTATTATATCACCGGGGAATTACCCTTACAACAAGATAATAAAAAAGACATATAATTCAACTAATAAAGCCTATTAATAATTTTTAAAAGCTTATTGCCCAAATTTCTAATAAAAATAATTGAGTGATAAATTGAAATTACGGATTTTTAAAATTAGAACATAGTTTTAGAGTTGATTTATTACTATGGTATCTTATTTTATACTAGCCAAATCTATTTTAGGAGGGGAGCGATTTGCGCATGGGGCGCGAGCGGTACATGGAAATTTCTTGTATATATTGTGTTATTATTTTTTGTTTTTCTACAACAAAAGTAGCTTAAGTTCCTCCTTATAACATCTGCCAGTGAAAGTCCCGTCAAAATCGGTCCAGCCATTTCCGAGATTAACCCGATCCGACCGACACAGACCAAAAATTTTAAAAATTGTTTTTTTGTTATAAGTACCATATATAACTTAATAATTATGTAACGTATAATTAATTAAAAAAACAATTATTTTGACCATACAAACAGACCCTTCAAGTTTATATGTTAGTACCTATAGAAAATAAAAATACATTATCAATATATTCTACGCATATTCTCTACTTACAACGTCTAATCATTAGATTTACTAGATATACATTAGACTCTAATTTATATTAGTAAATCTTAATGGACGCCAACTAAGTAGACAAATGGGATTCATGTACAAGTTTAGAAGTAGGTACTCGCTCGCGGTTTTGCTTTCGGTCATTTGGGTCAAGCAGTCTGTCTTGAAATTGGCTTAATTGTCTAGAGAGTTCAACAAGTCATATAATGTCAGAGTTCAAAAGTTAGTTTAGGCTTAAATTAAAAAAGTACTGCGAAAATAAATTTTTATAGCACTTGAAAAATAAATTCTTCATGCATTCGGATATAAATTCTTCATGCAAAAATATGTTTTAGTTTCTTATAATGTTATCGTTAACTAGTCAAGAAAAAGCTATAACCAAACTCGAAACAGTCGTTTGTAATCGCCCCAAATAAGTAATCTATATAAATAAAATCAGAGTGTCTGTCTGTGATTTGCGAAAAACTGCCTCAAACTAAGCTTAGAGAGTCATTCGCATGCTGTTAAAACGTAAATAACTTTTTTTAGAATTTTTGTCTGTCTGTCTGTCTGTCTGTCTGTCTGTCTGTCTGTCTGTCTGTCTGTCTGTCTGTCTGTCTGTCTGTCTGTCTGTCTGTCTGTCTGTCTGTCTGTCTGTCTGTCTGTCTGTCTGTCTGTCTGTCTGTCTGTCTGTCTGTCTGTCTGTCTGTCTGTCTGTCTGTCTGTCTGTCTGTCTGTCTGTCTGTCTGTCTGTCTGTCTGTCTGTCTGTCTGTCTGTCTGTCTGTCTGTCTGTCTGTCTGTCTGTCTGTCTGTCTGTCTGTCTGTCTGTCTGTCTGTCTGTCTGTCTGTCTGTCTGTCTGTCTGTCTGTCTGTCTGTCTGTCTGTCTGTCTGTCTGTCTGTCTGTCTGTCTGTCTGTCTGTCTGTCTGTCTGTCTGTCTGTCTGTCTGTCTGTCTGTCTGTCTGTCTGTCTGTCTGTCTGTCTGTCTGTCTGTCTGTCTGTCTGTCTGTCTGTCTGTCTGTCTGTCTGTCTGTCTGTCTGTCTGTCCGGGGTAATCTCAGAAACGGCTGAAGCGATTTCGATGAAACTTTGCAGACATGAAGAGGGGGTCGTCAGGAGTAACATAGGCTACTTTTTGTTTATGTAAATTGCGGTACATACACCAAAATAACATTTTTTACAATTTTTGTCTGTCTGTCTGTTTGTTCCGGCTAATCTCTGAAATAGCTAGACCGATTTTGACGGGACTTTTATTGGCAGGTAGCTGATGTAATAAGGAGTAACTTAGGCTACGTTTATTTTAGAAAAAATACACCCCGGACGAAGCCGGGAGCGGACCGCTATAAACAATAAAAAACGGGATCTATGCAATATATTCGAGTTTTTCAAACGCGATATTTTTTCTTTTACTGAAAAAAAGTTACTAACGCTGTGACAATAAAAAAAAAGATTTTTTTCGTTCATAACAATTGCATTTGTTGTTAACAACTGAAACGAAGGTTCATGCAATACGATGAGTTCTCCTTGCGGCATATCTTTTCTTTGGCTGAGTCGCTCATTATGTATTACTAGCGATCCGTTCCCGGCTTCGCACGGGTGCAATTTTTTTCTGCAAATTAAACGTAGAAACCTTCCTCGTTTAACGCTCTTCCCATTAATGAAAACAGTATAAAAATTCGTTCGGTAGTTTTTGAGAATCGCAAACATACAGACAGACAGACGCGGCGGGGGGACTTTGTTTTATAATATTAAAAAACGTAAATTTAATAATGTTGTCTGCTTGAGCGAATTGATTTTTGTTTAATTGTGCGTAACTTTGTCTTTTTCCTGTGTATATTAGTTCAACTGAGATAAGAGAACGCAGTTCGGCGAAATATGGGTATATTCTATCTCAAAACTTCGATGATGAATGATGAATACTAAAGCTGTCTATCAAGCTGAGTGATGATCGTTAGACAGAAAAGATAAATGTTTCAACTTATTCGTGTACATAGACTTTTCGAGTTTAATGAGAATGATGCTTATGCATTAAGATAGCCTGAATTAAATTAATTAAATTAAATTAAACTTCTGAAATTTTCGAGAAACTTCTAGAATTTTCGAGAAACTTCTAGAATTTTCTAAAAACTTCTAGAATTTTCTATAAACATCTAGAATTTTCTACAATGTTAGCGAAAAAAAATCCGTTCCTATTAATAATACATAATGAGCGACTCAGCCAAAGAAAAGATATGCCGCAAGGAGAACACATCGTATTGCATGAACCTTCGTTTCAGTTGTTAACAACAAATGCAATTGTTATGAACAAAAAAAATCTTTTTTTTTTTATTGTCACAGGGTTAGTAACTTTTTTTCAGTAAAAGAAAAAATATCGCGTTTGAAAAACTCAAATATATTGCATAGATCCCGTTTTTTATTGTTTATGACGCTTGGAGAACCCTCTGGAAACTAAAGGAAGGGCGAAGAATGGAAGCAAACAAACAATCTGTGCGAGCAAATTCTAGAACACCTTTTTTAACACGTGTACATAGACTTTTCGAGTTTAATGAGAATGATGCTTATGCATTAAAATAGCCTCACTCTACTTCCTTCGAAATAAATATAATAAATCACCCATCAGGTTTAACAAATTTTTAAATTTCTAAAAATTTTGACGATGTTCTGAAATTTCAAAAAATCTTATTAAATTATCTGAAAAAGTGAAGAGTTTTCATAGAATTTTCTAGAAACTTCTGAAATTTTCGAGAAACTTCTAGAATTTTCGAGAAACTTCTAGAATTTTCTATAAACATCTAGAATTTTCTAGAATGTTAGCGAAAAAAAAATCCGTTCCTATTAATAATTCATAATGAGAGACTCGGCCAAAGAAAAGATACGCCGCAAGGAGAACTCATCGTATTGCATGAACCTTCGTTTCAGTTGTTAACAACAAATGCAATTGTTATGAACGAAAAAATTCTTTTTTTTTATTGTCACAGGGTTAGTAACTTTTTTTCAGTAAAAGAAAAAATATCGCGTTTGAAAAACTCGAATATATTGCATAGATCCCGTTTTTTATTGTTTATAGCGGCCCGCTCCCGGCTTCGTCCGGAGTGTATTTTTTCTAAAATAAACGTAGTCTAAGTTACTCCTTATTACATCAGCTACCTGCCAATAAAAGTCCCGTCAAAATCGGTCTAGCTATTTCAGAGATTAGCCGGAACAAACAGACAGACAGACAAAAATTGTAAAAAATGTTATTTTGGTGTATGTACCGCAATTTACATAAACAAAAAGTAGCCTATGTTACTCCTGACGACCCCCTCTTCATGTCTGCAAAGTTTCATCGAAATCGCTTCAGCCGTTTCTGAGATTACCCCGGACAGACAGACAGACAGACAGACAGACAGACAGACAGACAAAAATTCTAAAAAAAGTTATTTACGTTTTAACAGCATGCGAATGACTCTCTAAGCTTAGTTTGAGGCAGTTTTTCGCAAATCACAGACAGACACTCCGATTTTATTTATATAGATTAATATTAACGGATTTTTTTTTCGCTAACATTCTAGAAAATTCTAGATGTTTATAGAAAATTCTAGAAGTTTTTAGAAAATTCTAGAAGTTTCTCGAAAATTTCAGAAGTTTCTAGAAAATTCCAGAAGTTTCTTCAGGAATTTCAGTTTTCAGATAATTTAATAAGATTTTTTGAAATTTCAGAACATCGTCAAAATTTTTAGAAATTTAAAAATTTGTTAAACCTGATGGGTGATTTGTTATATTTATTTCGAAGGAAGTAGAGTGAGGCTATCTTAATGCATAAGCATCATTCTCATTAAACTCGAAAAGTCTATGTACACGAATAAGTTGAAACATTTATCTTTTCTGTCTAACGATCATCACAGCTTGATAGACAGCTTTAGTATTCATCATCGAAGTTTTGAGATAGAATATACCCATATTACGCCGAACTGCGTTCTCTTATCTCAGTTGAACTAATATACACAGGAAAAAGACAAAGTTACGCACAATTAAACAAAAATCAATTCGCTCACGCAGACAACATTATTAAATTTACGTTTTTTAATATTATAAAACAAAGTCCCCCCGCCGCGTCTGTCTGTCTGTATGTTTGCGATTCTCAAAAACTACCGAACGGATTTTTATACTGTTTTCATTAATGAGAAGAGCGTTAAACGAGGAAGGTTTCTACGTTTAATTTGCAGAAAAAAAATTGCACCCGTGCGAAGCCGGGAACGGATCGCTAGTTCTAAGTATAAATTTGTTATTGTTTAATCCATATTTTACATAGGTATTTAGAGGTCAGGAAATTTTATAAAAAAAGAACAAATAGTTAGTTTAATTAGTTTAGTTATTTTAGTTATTAGTTAGTTTAGTTAATTTATTATACAAATAAAATTATATAAGGTGGCCCTAAAAGTATTAATAGTTAGATTTTGATATAGAAGACAGGTAACCCAGTCTTCCTTTATCAAGAATAATTGTATATTATTATTGTTATTATTGTAAGCACACGATAAGATTGTTTAAGGTTTTTATTTTAAATATCATTGTGTTTTTAATACTGGGCTTTCAGGCGGTAATGCATAGAATAGAAATATAGAGACTACAACTCACATGTTTATAAGTAATCAATATTGTGAAACGTACGAGTAATGAAGCTCTTACCATAAAATAAATTATTATTTACCACGGTTCCATAAGGTTGTAGATAAATGATTCCTAATTCAAATATAACCCCAAAAATCGGGTTGTTCCTCTCGTCATAAATGAGATCTCTTATTTTAATTTCGGAGATAGTTTCTCGAACTGCCTGTTATTGTAGTGACTGATATTTATACTAGCTATTCATGCATGTCAATGGATAAACATATTTTCTGAGGAGATTAATGTACTTCCATTCCGTACCGTTTTTTTATGTCACTTTTATCGGCAAAGATTTGCCAAACATATTTATTAAATGTACGTCTCATGTTTACTAAGCACAAATAACATGGCACTGAAGCACAAAGCGAGTGGTACACTGTATTCATATTTTAATACTGACTTATAAAAAGGTGGATGTTACCAATTCGTTTACTTGTTATGCTATGAAACATTCATCATGTTTGCGTCACGTCTATCATATTTCTTTTATTTATGAGAAAACAAAATATACATGTTTCGCTTCAAAGGGAAACAATTTATTTGTGACATACGAGTTCAGATGTATTCTGAAGTGCGCTTAACACGTTTCGAACATGAAAATGTTACAAAAATCCAATGTAAAGCTATTTCAATAAATGGAAGTTATACAAATAAAATTATATTAGGTGGCCCTAAAAGTATTAATAGTTAGATTTTGATATAGAAGACAGGTAACCCAGACTTCCTTCATCAAGAATAATTGTATATTATTATTGTAAGAGTTATGAGTTAATATGTACTGATTGAACAAAACACAAGCAACTGACGTCATGACGTCGCACAAATATGCATTGTTTGTTCATTTGTTTTTGGAATACCTACGTAACTGCGCAGCTCTCAGAATTACTACATACTAAGAGTTACCACTAATGAGAGTACTGGGATTATTTTTTGATATTTATAGTAGTGGCCGAGCAAACTGTGTACCATTTTCCTCCAAGAAGAATATCATGAAAAACAACGCGGGGAAACTTTTGTGTTTTTGTATGTAAGTAAGGATTCCACAGCTAACTGTCCTATCCCAGATTCTAGTACATTTAAGCCCATATTCTAGATTCTAGGCTTAAGTGTCTTATTCCATATTGTTCTATTAAGGCACCTTTTCGTTTTCTGTTTATAGCCTAATCACTTAGAGAAGAAGTGTCAAAAGCAGCATTATTGTTCTGAGGCAACTCTTGAATCTTTTTTTTTATTCGTGCCATGAGCTTAACAAGTTTACATAATTATAAATCAACGCAACATCGGTCACCGCAGCGTGCAGTGTTACGTTACAACTATAATTGCTCGGACCTTCGCCATTGAACGTGTGGCTAATGCAACAATTTACGCATCAGCTAATCTGCAAATTGGTGCGGTAATAGTATAGGGAAATCACAGTAACTAAACTCGTCATAAGATTTTTTAATTCATATTTACATAATGTTGATATAAAATTAATTATTCATCATCATCGTCATTTCAGCCGCAAGACTTCCACTGCTGGAGATAGTCTTCCCCCATAATTTTCCAATAGGAGCGGTCAGAAGCAGCTTGGGTCAATTATTTTCTTCCAAAAAGTAATTATTACTTAATTTAATTCAATAATATTATATATTTTATAAAAGGAATAAAAGAAAAGGCTTATTCAGCCTTGCGATTTTGTTATTGCTATAAACTTTTAAATAAATTTACATAAACTTTTCCTACATCAGTAAGAAAAGTTAAATTATAATTTAAAAAATAAAAAAAGGAAGATATTGAAAATTAGATTCATGTCGAGTTTTGTTTCTATTAATTTTTATTTTGACACAATCTTCATAAATATTTCATCGAGCAACGATCAAAAGAGAAGTTCTAAGTAAAGATTTTTCGAGGGAATGTCCTTTCTTGGTCTTCCCACACTGATGTTTATGTAATACTGTGACTTGGCTTTGTCGGCTAAGTCCAGGCGTGTCGTCGTCCAGCCTGTCTGCAACCGGCTTTTCCAGGGTATAACACGTTACGGAGCGGAGCGACTGGCGTTTAACTAAAATAAATAACTTTAATTAAGATATATAATATTGTTTGTATTGTATTATAATACTATCACATAAAAAGTTTATAGTACGTTAATTGAAAGTTGTGTAATGTGACCGTATCAGCGGAAAATGTAAGGAACCAATAAAATATTTTTCCAGAAATTTGGCCCGGTTAAGTCAAGGCCCTCATTCCCGCGAAACAATACCACGGGTTTACGGGTTGTTGATCATTTCCTATCACCTAGCTATTCCTTACTCAGTGTTTGGCAATATCGATTAATGCTATAAGTAAAAGTACAGAGTATTATTTTTCCATATTTCAGCCGGTTCGATTTTCGGCTGTGACAAGCGTAATTTCAAATTTAATTTCAAATGCAAGAAGTTTTATTTATTTTAAAAAATAAAATAAAGGAATGTTTCCTTTGAGTAAAATTTATTATATTCAGTATTTAGAGTAATATTAATGTAGACTCGTTTACGATTTTATGCATAGATGAAGATGTGCTTTTAAACATTACTTGCTTGTGGTGCAAGCAAATAACATGTTGGTTCGTTCGTATGACGTATTAGAAAATCTTGTCTCTGTACTTGTACCTTTAGACCGCCAACTAGGGGAGCCCAACAGTTTCGTTTGGTCCGCTACCACTTGTAATTAATTTAAAGCCACGTCTGGTCAGCGCGGTGTCCGTAACTTCGCGTTCATGCACCCGTCAGGAAAAGTTTAACTATGCGCTTATATAAATGAAATCTGTTGTTACAGTTGTCAAGATGCATAAGGTACTACTAAGTTAGAGTTATCACTTTTATAGTTATTTTATGCTCGTTTTCACTAACAGACACCTAGAGTTAGGGAACACCTAACTACTATTCACGGCAGTTCACTTTGCAGTGAATGGTTGGCTTTATGTGTTCCATATGTGTTCAGGTGACTGCTGGTGAAAACAGATATTATTGTATTTAAAATCTTGCTTTTTTATATAAATTTTGGTCATCTATACACACAAGCAACGCCTAAGGGTTTTCTTTTTCTCTAACACAGTCACACGAAACACCAGCAGACTATTCAAGTACCTTCAAATATTCGAGTAAAAATGAGTCCTTACTCACTAACCGAAACCGCACCAACCGAAATCGTCCGAAACCGTCTTTTGTGAGGTCCTTGTTTATGATTGCGCAATGCCATGCAACCTTTACTAATAATAATAATAATAATAAATAAAACGGGATGATTTATAAAAAATAATAATCGACTATTCAGTTATCCGGTTAAAATGATTAATTATATTGATTTATTCATTAATTTATTATAATAAAATACTCGAATAGTTTATATGTTTCTATTTTTACTTAAAGTCTTCTTTATGTAATGAGAATGTTTCTCTAATAAGAATAAAAAACATAAATAAGTATTATAGTCTAAACAATTTCAATACAATATCTCTCATCTTATTTTTCCACCTGAGTTGTAACGCTTTTGTTGAACATTTTTGTTTAGACAAACAACAAATAATCTAAATGCTCATGTTACTTAGGTTATAAGGACATAAAAAAACTATGCAATCATTTGAATATTGGGTTTGAATGGAAAATACTAAATTAAAGTTTGAACATTTATAATAATTATTAAAAATAAGTGAAAATAGTGAACTTTACGTATTAACCTGAACGGGAGATATTTTTGTGCAAATTTCGGTAGGCCGGTAGGCCGGTAGACCATCCATATTATGGTAGATGTAATTGCCGAACATCATATTTTAACTAATGCAACGCCACAGGGAATTTATGTGAGCTGCCGACGTTAATATTATATAGGGTAAGGCATAAGGCAGAGATAAAGAAAGAAAGGGAATATAAGCGGCTTCGCAATATTTTTTAATAGCCAAAATTATTGATATCCTAGCCCTAACTAGTACTAATTGTAATAATAATTTTATAATGCGTTAGTTTGTATGTGTTTATGTTTGTTACTCAATCACGCAAAAATGGCCAAACGGATTTGGTACATCCAAATTTGGCACACAGAATTTTTATTACCTGGATGAACATATAGGATACTTTCCATCTTGGAAAAATGTTAGGTTTCTCTGAGATTTTCAAAAAACGAATAACAGCGCGTACGAAGTTGCGAGCACAGCCAGTTATTATATAAATATTTGTAGAAAAATATTACTTTGCACTCAATTAAAACATATTTAACTTGACGAACACACCTGGCCGCGATAAACATCGAAACTATTGTGAAACTTGAGAATTTTGAACCTCAATTTTGACAACAAAAAGGCCATAATCGATTTTGGGACAACAAAGGGAGCATTATATTTAACAAGTCGTCTGTAAAAACGTTGTTTGCGGTAGAGATTATTTCGGTTGGAATGAATGAAAGCAAAACACGATCCTCTGAATAAGTGCGTTGTGCCTTAATTGAAATTTGAACGATCTCCTCAAAGACACTTTTACAACTTATATTTTTTATAATTTCCTCCAAAAATCTTATAGGCCTACAATTTATTCTATATAACGTATTTATCAACTCGACGTGCAGTATAAAAATAATTTAGAATTAAATTTCAAAGTTACTTGTGCTTATTCATCTTCAACTTACACCGTTACGTCTCGAAGGAGTTTCATGAATGTCTTTAGTGTAAATTTAAATGGTATCATAATTTTAATAATTAAGTAGTTTAAGTATTAACATAATAAAAACGAAGTCTCATATATAAATGATATATAATAATTATTATTTTCTTTGTAGGTCTCTACTGTCGTCCATATGCACCAGCACCGCCTATAAGGTGGCAAAAAATGAACTCTGGCATTACAGTGTACCCTACCACTAATAAAACTAAGAAATAAAATAGGATAACTTCAAAAAATGTCACCAATAAATCAAGCATCCGGTTAAAATTAATAAATTACTCAAATAGTTTTTGTGTTTTATAAGTATTTATTTTTTATTTCCATTTTACCCAGTTCTTTTTTCCATTTTACCCAAGATGGGGGATTATGTAGGGATAAAGAAATGGGCATTGGCATTCCTAACTCATTTACCAAAAATTCAAAAGACAAGAAGTGGCCGTTAGCCTAACTACCTCATTTTATTATATAAAACCTACTTTAATACTTGGTCCTCAGGAGTTTGTTCCAAAATTCACAATGCATGTTACATGAGAAGTTGAAACCCAATTTTTTAACACTTAATATATATCTATTGACGAGCGCTGACAGATTGATAGAATGCATTGTAAGATGTTTTATTGTAACCCAATTTTTTTTAAAAAAAGATATCCCTCTTTCTCTGTGGTTTATTGATTAATAGCCGCGTGTTGTAAAAGATTTGAACAGGAAACGTATGGTGGTCAAAAAACCCACCCGCAGGCCAAAGTCATTACATTCGTTGTTCTTCACAGAAGGGTTGTACTATTAAATGATTAATTCAAGTAATTTAGTCCGTGTCATCGGACCACCACATGCCTTTTCTGCCCTCCCTATAGTTTAAGTTTTACCAGGTGGCGTTTTATCTGATTGTACACCGTAAAAGGGTTTTTATGGAGTGATAAAAGTAGGAGTGAAAGTTGGCTAAACACCTTTTTAGGTGTTACGAGCGATAGGTTTATTATAGAAAATTATACACGTCACGTACCTAAAACCGTACGTTGATTAAAAACCTTTAAGCCATTTAAAATCTTCTCACGTTTGCTAATTCGAATACAGCTTCTTATACATCTGAAAACTAATACAAGGCTTATACGAAATTTTGTATGGATATTAACATTGAAGTTAACAGCTAAATTATTTAAATATATATATATTTAAACTATAATTACAATAAATAAATTAACGATAAATAAGATTTCTATAGGAAAAAAATATTTGTTCTATAGCAAAAAAAAGCAGTTCTTTGAATAAGAATATTTAAAATTATTGTATCCATTGGGTATAATGTTTATATTAAATACATGAAATCAATCTAAGTTTTTCTTAATTAAACTTTGCAAGACATTTAATTGAGGTTATTGTTATTATTTTAAGATTTTTTTTTATCACAGCGATAAAGATGTCAGGCGTAACTCCTATTTATTTTCATTTTTCACGTGTACGAAGTCACGGACACAGCTAGTGTTTTAATAATAATTTTAAGAGGAATAAATGCAATTAGGTAATAAAAATTAATTACATATATTAATAATCACATTATTATATACTAATAAAACCAAATCACACAATAAAAAGTATCATTGGAAATAAAAAAAATCATCTTATCCTAAAAAATCTTGAATAAGGCATTCTTTTCGACTAGAAAAAAAATCGCACCTGTGTATTTTAGGGAGTGAACGTCAATGTAGAGAGTTAGAGATAAGTGTGCAAAAACGTGCAATCCGTGCCTACTGTCAAACAATAGATAGGGAAGCTGCAAACGCAGACATAGATCAAACAACAAAAACAGCTCTCGACAAACGCTCGAAACCGACGAACACTATCATTTACGCAACGATTTGTCATCGAGATCCAGCGGTAGGGGCGGGAACGTTTTCAAAATATACCCCTACTAATGCATCATTTTACACTTTTGCTTTTACGAAATCTTTACCTTAATTTGACGATGTTTAATCATTATTTTACTAACGCTAATAAAATAATTATTTTGATTCGTAGAAATAATAATGAACCAATTTTTTTTTATAAATATTTTACACAATTATTGCAACCTAGTAGTTTGTAATTCTTAGTTGTAAGTCCTACATAACACTCACGCAGCGTCCTCTACGATGCCAGATACCCATGAGAATTTCCCAACGAAGTATGAGGCGAATGGTGCAGTCGAAACCGGGACCACTATCCTCAGTAATGAGGGAAAGACTGGAGTGGAGAGAGATTATCTTAAAAATCGAACTCAGTGTTTATGAGACGTATCAAAACGCATCATTGCTAAAACATCTCATAGTAGGGCCCCGGAAACTGGATTAACGCTTGTCAACTTGATGAACGATGTGCGTAAGTTACACGACAATGGAATGCGGGCATCCGTCCCATTTGCCCCCGCCATGTGTCCGATACGCTTCACGAACATTAATTAATTATGAATCGTTTTTGACTACAAAAATATAGGAATTTTACTTATAGCTAAGTAACAAATATGTACAATGGGGGGTCCTGTTTTAAAACGAACATAATGGACCGAAGAGTTCTACCATTGTTATGCCATAAAGCTTTAATTTGTTACAATTCACACGTTTAGTGTACGCCCTTTTAACTTCACAATTATAGAAGATTTGTGAGATTCTTTGTAAAATCAATCTTATATTAATATTTTAAAGAAGTTAGTAATTTTATACAGACGAATTTTCTATTGTCTTTTAAAACTAATGTAGGCTTAGTAGGATAATGAGAAATTTACGGACTACAGACTAGTTAAAAATAATTACAGTTAATTAGACAGAGTGATCAATGTCAAGCCGCAACGCAAACGAACGACATTATTTTAATTTTTTTTATATTTCGGCAGGCACAAAACTCGACATTTTCGCACACAAAAGAATATATTATACCGATAAATAATCACTATTATTTTAACGCCATTATCGTAAGGTTATTAAACCTTACGATAATGACGTTTACATCAGAAAATTTTAACCATAACTTACTGGTGCGCCAACTTTTGTCAAACGGCGGAAAATTATTTGTACACCTAATATTTTCCCCACCTTCGATATAACTTATAATAAGACCACAGGGAAATAATAGCATGTGTTTCAAGTGAGTGAAGGAACATTCTGTTATAAAATATATATTTTTTAAATAATACGATGTACTGTAACCTAAAGTAAATCTACATCAACTATTGTACTGCGTAGCGTTCTTCGAGACGATTTATTGTTTAATCACAAGAACTCAGCCACTGGAGTATTGCGTCAGTAAATTGTGTAGTGGGTTAGTACGATGTAAGTTTCAGTTTATTGAATACTGGAACAGACCACCTACCTTTAAATTAAATTTCGTAGGACCAAACCACGTCAAAAACTAAAACAAGTAGTTTAGCATTAGCACAATGCTTGCCCTTAACACTGAGGAGGCAGATCTTCAAGCGAATCTAATCACCCTCTTGACGAACGAAGGAAACCTAAAAATTTTCCAATGTAAAAAGTATTCTATATGTTGATTCAAGTAATAAAACTATATGTGTACCAAATTTCATCTTAGTTCGTTGAGCAGTTTTTGGGTAAAAAAGTGTCAAACATCTATACATCCATCCTCCCTAACTTTAGCGTATAATATATATTATATATATTAGTAGGATAGGATTATAAGATATTAAAATGATAATGAGCGCTTACTTGCGAAAGTTGCGAAGATGCTTCATTTTTTATTATTTTTTATATCGTTAACAATATAAAATGAGTATTTATTGAGCAAAATCATAGAAATTATAATCATTTATTTGTGTAAAACGCAATTTACAGTCCTTGCAGCAAATTTTAAACCTACTTAGGTATTTATTAAATGGAGACTAGTCACTGTGCGTGGTTACAGTAAACGGCTTCCAAGGAATTTACAACGATTCTTATAATGTTTCCAGGCAATCTTTATTTCTTTGTTGCGGCTCAGCTAAAATGTGTCGCACGCTATTGTAGTTGTCGATGTGACGTAACAAATATGGCCGCCACTGGTCCCACACACAAATTGCTCACAGACAAAAGGTGAATGCAAATGTGCACTAAATTTCGTTGTTTGACATGTAATTATCTAAATGTATTTAACTTATTTAAATACTAGCTGGTGCCCGCGACTTAGCCCGCCTTAAAAAAAATATTACGGTTGTAAGAATATATTTTATGAACAATGATTTATTAAATCTTTATTGCTGTTATAGTTTTGGGAGGCTTGGGAGGATTTTATTTTTATATAATCCCTCGGGAACGGTACTTTTATTTCTGGATGAAAGGTAGGTAACCCTATGTCCTTTTCTGTATCCTTGACAATATGTACCTACCTATGCAAAATTTCACGATGATCGGTTGTGAGTAATGGTAACAGACAGACAGAGATACTTTCACATTTTAGTATGGAAATATGGATTAAGGAAACTGTAACGTAGTGTATTTTTTTTGTAGTAATTCTGGTTATATTACCTTATTTATCTGTTTATAACTTATGTATTAAAACTTTTTTTAAATTAGTATTCCTTCGTTTGATGTTTAAATTTTAAAATTTCGTTCTAGATTATTGCGTTCTTCTTTTTCTCCGTCGCGCAGTGAGTTTCGACATTCTCTGTTTGGCTGTGGAGATATTTTCTTCAATTTTATCTTTGATAGTTTTTTCCTTTTGATATATGATTTTTTATTATAAGTTTCACTTTAAATGTAATTAAAACACCCCGAATATTATATGGGTACTTATTTCATCTTATTTGTAACGATAGATTGTGGATTTAATGTTTTTTTATTATAATATGTGATTTTAGTTAATTTTAAATCTTTTGTGAATTAACATTCTATTTGAATTTCTAATTATCCTTGCAGTTTTTTATTCTTATGCATTTGCAAATTTTTTTTGTTTACTCTTGTTTTTGCCTGACCATTTATTGATTAAATTAATAATATTTAGGGATCTTGTTTATCCAAATTTTAGTTTCACACGGGTCAAACACACATTTTCTAGATGTGTGCTTAAATATTTCTATATTATTTCAGGGTTTTTTTTTTATTGGGTCATAAATTCGCATCCTAGTTCCTTTTGGATCCTTGAAGCTTTGCACTACTGCAAGCTTGCTGTATAGAAGAGTTTCCTACGGCAGGGGCCAACAATCGAGACTCACGCCTGTTGTTTCCGTGGACGACTCGGGTTCCGGCCGTTATTAAGAAGGATATTCGAGCGAATTATAGAACATTCAGTTAAGTTGTGTTAATAAGGAATAGTGATTCAAAATAGTTAATATATATTTATATTTTTCCGTCCGGGCATAGGACCTACCCTGTTTAAGTTTTCTCAATATATTTTTATTTGCTAACTTCCGTTTTTTATTCTTAGTTAGCTGGCGCCCATTTTAATTTATCTTTATTATTTTTTTTCCCTTACGTTGCTCAGTTGTAGCATAATTTAATACGTAACAAAACTTACTCGAAAAAATTACTTTCTACCTACTTCCCCTTCATTTCTATGCTTCCTACTATATGTACAGGTCGCCGTAGGCTACAATTTGCTAGAGCCATAATAACTCTTTTTATATAGCTAAAGGTATCCTTCCACTGTGAACGTTGAGATAATACTAAAATTTAACTTACAACAAATATAAGAAAAAATATATAATATGGTATGTTGATCTCTCCGACAAGTCTACAAAAAGCGCATCTTTCTTTAAGTCCAATATAAACATATTTTCGAAGGTTCCAACTTAATCCTATTACAGCCACATGACAGATGGTCTGAAGGCATCTTTCACTAAGTTGATAAGGATTTGATGTTGAACTTACTTGTATGTTAATCGCCTTACTAACTTCGTGTTATTTACATTATAAGAAGACCCAAATAGTATACATATTTAATCTCAATAAAATTATTATTATTATTATATATGAAGATATTTTAAATTGTTTTAAGTAATGTGTAGGTACATAAACTTTTTATTTATAGCACAGTTTTGATACATAGTAAGTAGGTACATCGTTTTGATACTCTTTTAATTTTAAATTCTTTTTATTGCATACATTTATCAATCGCCCTTTGTTTATTGTAAAAGATCCAATTATCGTCGTTGTCAAACCTAAATCTGCTATGTGCAAATATACTTTTGAGATATGTTCAGAAAAAAGTTTTGTGGTAACTTTTTACATTAAAGGTTTATTAAAAGTATTTCATTTGAAACTTATAATTGCAATACGTTAACTTATCTGTCTTTTAAACGTCAAAATTTATTAGTTTATTTATTATTTTTATAAAAGAGTAAATTTTGCACATAACAAATTCTAGATTATGCACACACATTGCACACAGCATATTTTATTAAAGACTAATTGTCGTAGTTCGACAGTTAGTGCTTATAAGCATTTAGCAGTTTAAAAAAAGTTGGAATCCTAAAAAAGTACAATAACAGATTTTGGTTTCAAAACGACGATATTTTTTAAAGGAAAGTTTGTTCAGTACATTAAGTCTTTTTCTCCTCTTGCCTTGTTTTCCATCAACATAATTGATTCAGATTTTACGCAATCATCTCAATTCTCAAACTCGCTGCCACAGATTTCTTAATATTGTATAAACAAAGTACCTACAGTTATAACATTTCACGGATATATACTGTGAGCAAATTGGTCAAAAAGAAGATGTCAACAGCGCTTTTTGTTGCAACCAAAAAATTTGTATGAAATGTTCCCAGAAAAAGGCATAATGAAATCCTGTGGAGTGAAACAACACTTGTGCTATTATATGCCACTTTCAAAGATTGGAAGCGTGCCACTTTTATTATGCTCTTTTGTGAAGAGTGCAGTAGCTACCTGCATTGTTTAAATGCAGTTACATTTTAAACACAGCGGGTGGTTTAAATGGAAGCCTGGAGCCCTAATGACCCAAATAGAAACGCATGACTATTGTATTGTTTGAATAGAGGTGAAGTTTTTTTTTACTCATAAATTGAGACGCCCAAACATTGGGATATTTTTTTTATATAAGTAATGGTGTGATAATAAAAGTTATTTCAAGCTTTTCGTATTATTTTAAAAGGGCTTGTTTATGTTTTATGTTGCGATTTATAATTTAAAACTAATGAACAGACTAACCAAGATAAGATATTTAAAAAAAAACATAGAATTAGTGAAATAACAGTATGTGTGCTGTTTGTTGTGTTTCGAGTAAGGGTTACGATAGTAACTCTTATTTAATCTGTGGTAAGGGTTGCAGAGCAAATTGCCCTATCCCTTCTTTATCCCTTATTATCAGTCCCACTTTTGGTCGGCAGCGCACTTGTAGTACCTACCTGTGGCCTTGCATGTGTTAAGGCGACGGTAGCCACTTTAACATTAAATAAAAATGAAGATTGAAACAAAATTATTTCTAAGTTTAATCTAACTTTTACTCGTGAAATTAAATGTAATAAGTAAAATAAACATTTCGAAATGATTAATAAATTGAATATACTATTCGTGTGTCGTGGTTAAATGAAGTTATTAAGTCACAATTAAACTGCTTGTGGGTGTATATCGAGGCAACATAAACAAACAGAACATCTCAATATTAAGAGTCGAGGCGACATATTTACATAAACATCGATCGGATCGCGCTCCGTACAACTCTCCGGTCACAGTTTGAATACATTATGGCCGCGTTGTTTTTTATTGCATCAATAATTTAAGAATTAAACTGTTGTTGCTCGGTTTATTGAAGGCTTTTCGCTGGATCCGAAGGTTTATCTAGTTGCTCCCCGCGATGCTCCATTTCGGAAGACATGCAATGGTCACTGACTATGTATTCGTTTTTTTTTATCCTGCGCTCGTAAAATCATATTGCTTTATTTTCGACTATTCAAATAATTATTGAAATGAAGAAAAATACTGCTGTGATTTTATGGTACCCCGTGCAGGCTTGTAAGATATTAGGTACTATTTCAGTATCAGTATAAAATTTTGAGTCGAGTGTACACGGTAGAATAATGGTAATGTAAACTATTTTGTTAATCTATAATATCATTTCCCAATTTATTACTTTTTTTTTCGTGATATACTTACATATTAACTGTTTACAAATAAAATATTGCCAAATGAATTTTCTGTTTCTTCAATGAAGAGTTCTAGCTTTATAAAAAATAAAACGATGACGACGGGTCGGGTCCATTAGATAATAAGTGGCCTAAGAAAACCAACTTCAGAGGTTTTGAACACATGGGATATAATTTATAAATATACGCGGACAAAGTCATGAGCAAAAGCTAGAATTATCAATGTAAAAGATTGCAAGGATGAACATTTGTTACTTTTTCATTCCAAGGATATAAAACGCGAAAGTTAAAATCTCTTTTAAACAAGAACTGGGGGCCTAGAAAAGATGTACATTAAAGAAAACGCTCCCTAGCGAACTTTACGAAGCGAACAAAATAAAGCCCGGTGATTGGTTGTTGTAACGCCCACATAAAATTTTGACCAATCACAAAGCTTTGTCCGTAGCGTAGCATAGCGTTTACGACTGTAGAAAGCACTGCGTTTGCATCTTGGCTAGGGCCCCAGGGTTTGATGAGACTTTACAGTAATATAGTTTATACATTAGAATAATATAATTTATGTTATTATATAATTTATAAAAATACGCTGACAAGATCGCAAACTAAAACTAGTAATTTCATAACACTAGCTAGACCATCAGTGTATTCACGACTTTAGAGTTCAGTACATTATATTGTTCTGGCTTGTCAAATGGGATACATAACTTGTAACGTAAGTTTCATTGTTTGCATTTTAAACGGAACGACAAACATTTATGACCCATTAGTGTTTTGTTTCACGCTGTCCATTAATAACTTAACAATCAAAAGGAAGCAAGCACCGCACCGCCACTAATTTACCTCGCTCACTTAAAACATTACAAGTTAACTGCATTTAAATATCTGATAAGAAAGTTGCCGAACTAAAAAAAGACAAAAAATGTTTTCATACGGGCTTACATCAACAACGGTAGCTTTAGGAAGTTTATAGAAGTTGAGAAGGGGTCAATATCTCAATTCCGTTTCGGCCGTATCGCCATTTATCAGTGGCATCTAATGATCGGGCAGCCAGCCATAATACGGCAGTGAGTGTCAAACTAATGAGAATATATACCGTTTAGGTACACAGTAAATTAGACAGGTTCCGAATAAAACGGCATATTAATTAGATATTAGTGATCGTTGACACCTCAAAGGCGGAGCGTTAAAGACGATTTAGTATTACAAAATATCTAAGAGGATATTAGATTCGTATAAAATCGAGTTTGTATAAATTTTTAACAATGCGTCGAACATTTTGTTATAAATGGACAATAAATTATTTATTAACTTGAATTATTTATTAAAATGTGTGAGTGAAGCCGCAGGCAACAAATAGTACGAGTTACTAGACTACTCGCTGGCAATAAATATGTTAACTTCGGCTTCGCTCACACATATTTTTCTTTTTGTAAAGATCGTTTAATAACACAAGCAACGCTATAGGTTCAGTAAGTGCACTATCAACCTCAGTTAGGAAATAGGCTGTTGTTATTTCACGATAGTTTTCTGTATGGGCCACTTATAGTATGAGTGCTTATTATTATTTATTGCAACCAGACGCGCTGCCCAATTTATGACAAAGAAATACATAAATCTTCTATATGTATATAAAATTCTCGTGTCACAGTGTTTGTAACCAAACACCTCCGAAACGGCGACCTATTTTTATGATTTTTTTTGTGTATATTCGGTAGGTCTGAGAATAGGTCGTAAACTATTTTTTATACACCTAAAAAAATTTTGGGGAGGCCCACCCCAAAAAAAAATCCGTGTTGAAAAAAAAAAGCAATATAACGCTTGACCTCTTGTTGCTATAACACTTTAACAGTACTTTTTTTTCTGGATCAAAGGTATCCTATGTCCTTTCCTGTATCGCTGACGAGTATGCAAAATTTTATAATGATCGGTTTAGTAGTTAAAGCGTGACAGACAGAATAACGATAAAAATTATTATACATTTGAATTGTTATTAAATTAACGTTAAGCTAACGTTTCTTACCAGAATAAAAGTATGCTATGTATTAATTCAGGACTTGAAAACTAACTTGAATGGAGAACTTTTGATTGAGCAATCTTCAGCATATTTGTTTAGCAAAGATGACCTCAAAGTCTTACCAATAATTGGATTATACTCATAGTTATCAAATTGTATGGATAAAGTAATTGCGTAGGTTTTTACTCGTGCTTTTATTGATTACCCTATATTATGTTGTGGTTTTGTGAGAGAACGAGACGGAGGCAAACAATTCCTCCAAAAAGACGGTAGTAGGAAATAAAAATTCTTTCGCTGTAGTAATAACAAGAGGCGCTTTAGAGAGACATTACTTTTGTCTTAGCAAATTGAATTCCGCAGAATCTTCTCTTGAAGATTGACTGACCACAAATTGGGGATTCGTTGTCAAGCGAGATAACATCGGAGGAATCTCATTAGAGTGGAACATTCGTCCCGGACTTAGAGTTGCCTTTACATGTTACGTCCAACTTTGACTTCGGAATGTGGGGAGTTTAAGATTGATTCAAGTTTCTTGTAGAGCAAAGTAACTTTATGCCGTTCTGATTACAGATCGCCAAATTTATTTGTGAAAATCCGTATAGAAATTATTTATTGAACACGAAACGGTTTCACAGTGCAATCCAGTATCGGGTAAAAAAAAAACTGGCGAACGTAGAAATTTCAACAATTCATTAGAAAAAACTGCAACATATTGTTCTTCTTTAAAGTCAGTTACGAAGAGTAAAATTATTAAAATGTAGATATTGGTTTAGAAATGATACCTACTAGTGTATCAATAATATGGAATATTGCTATTGTTATATCAATTAAGCATTATTGTAAGTGTTATTATAAAGATAATAATTATGAAAGTTAATGAAAAAGTTTGGATATTTGTTACTCATTCACGCGTTTATCGTCGAACAGATTTGGATGTAGACGAAAGCTGTATCCTGATTTTAAACTTATTATTATTTATCCCGGTAATATTCCACGGAATTTTTCATTCTTTAGAAATTTATCAACAAATGCCGGGAGCAAAACCGCGAAATTTAGTTACAAAAGTTATAATGAAAAACTAGAAACTAACGCTACTTCTTTGAATACCTAGTGAGCGCATGACGAAAGTTTATAAATATTTTAGGATGTATTTTACGCTATGCACTTTCATTAAACATGAAATACTTTTTATCTTTATAATACTTTCCGATGGGATAGTAATATAATTTTTCCAGAGATGAAGCAAGCGAAGACATAGGTAACAGCGAGTTGGGTAGAAAAGAAACTTTAGGCGCACATATATTCTGTTTACAATATCTGTAAATGGATAGTAAAATAATATATCGCCAAACAATAGAGTTTATAGTGAATATAATTATCAATACAAGGTTAAAGAAAAAATATTCAAGTAGAAACATACCGCAAAATATAAAGGCCTCAGACGCCAGCGGCGAACGGAAAATTAAAAATCAAAGCTAAGACCGTTTCGTAACCATTCTTTTTAATTTCAGCTTGCGAAGCGATGGATGGTGCAGAATATTTTAAATTTCCACCACACCACCCTAGCGGATTTATCTACTCGATTCAATATGGAACAGTTACTTATTCGCCCCCATAATTACTCTTACTAAGTTATTAAGTATTACTAGTTACACTCTTCATACTATATGTAGATTTACAGGGTTCAATCTTTGCGGGGATTTGATTGATGAACTCTAATTACTAAGTTAATTTAGTGTCCTTGGGTCCTACATCTCGTGAGATATTAATAATTTTTATCTGTTAGTGTGTCTTTATCTGGTCTTTTTAGATTAGCCATTAGGTACTCATACAAATGAACCTTATTCTTCAAAGTGAAATCACCCTTTTTTTCTAATCACTCACACTACCAACGTATTTATTTTTCAGGTGGGTAATTCAACTTTTCAGTGTCATAGCTCTACTGATTAGGTTAAGTTCATCTCACAAACTAACCAATGGGGAATGAAAGTGTGCTACCAACCTTAATAGAATTAGGGGAATATAGGATAGAATTGATAGGATTCACTCATCGAAATGCAATAACATACACGTTATTATATTCTTATATCATGGAGATATTTTGCAAGTGTTATTGCTGCAGCCGCACGGATTGCCAAGCTTATCACTCCGGAACTCCTGTTTTTCCTGTCACTACTAAACCTCCTAGTCTTAGTCAGTTAAAGTTTCAAATAAATTAGGTTACAAAGCTTTTTCCTATTTAAAAATATCTAATATTGAATAATTTTTAGAGTCAAGTTATACACAACTTATTATAACTTAAAAAAAGTAGATACGTAATCAAGTATGCTTTTCTTGTAAACAATCGTAGAAATTCTATAGAAAAAAGTATACACTAAAAAAAGTTATGTTACATTAATTAATCTGACGTTATGGGTGTTTTTTAAACATTTTAAAGTTAATAAAATATTAAACTCTTCAAGTTTAATTATTACTCCTGCCAGACATCCGCTATAAAAAGCTTAAAATCGATAAGATTTGTATTATTCTTGATTGATATTAGTTTCGTTAAAAAAATCGATGGAAGTATTAATTCGTTTACTTTTTTATTCCCTAATAGAATTTAATAATGAAAAAACCGAAGGCGTGACTGACCACAAACATTTCCATAATCCTCTTAGCATTAATAAGGCACAGAAATCACAAGAAGCAGTAGGGGCACACTACAGAATGAAATATAAATTCGTTTTAACATATTTATAGAGCTATTCACTGTAAAAGGTGTTTTCTTTAATACCAATGCCCAACGAAATACAATACTATATTAACGGACCGAGAGATTTATTTTGCCATTTCAAATAAAAATACATATTTTTACGGTTTTCAATTATTTTGACTACACTGAAATTTGACATTAAAACACACACATTACGTGCTTCTTATAAACATATTGTGATAATATTAAAGTAAATAAGATTTAAGCGTATACCTAATGAAGGCTTTATAGTATTATATCATTTATAAAACTAAATAAAGGCGCAGTAAGGCCTTGTACCTACAGCTGTTCTTTTCGAGCCTAATTCATCTAAGTTTAACATTTACCTTAACTAGCTAATCATTTTTTAAGCTATTTCAGTAACTTGGATCTAGACGATCTATCTATCTAGACCCAAGTTACTAGACTTCTGTGGTTATAACATAATACGTCATATGTAAATAATATATAGTTATATAATATAAGCATGTTTCCAACGTGGCTTCTAAAGTCCTCTGTTGAACGCTGCTTGAGAGTGGACGCGCGCGCAGAGGTCAAAACGTGCTTCGTACCGCTTTAAATCATTAAAATTCAACTGTGCGTGCATAAATAGCGACATATACAAGTGCCATACATCATCGGACGCGCATTGTCACGAGCTATCTGATGGTGTCTTCAGTTTTAAAATTGGACGAGATCTGACGAAGATATCGAACATACAATTGCGGAAAAAACCATCGGAAAACTCGGAAGCAAACGCCGTGTTTTTCTGTGACGACACCTGTTTTTTTTGGGTGTTGTTTGGCAGCTGGACACTTCCTCTTCACTCTCCGACAAAATCCGGATTTTTCCGGGTTCTGGTTTCCACGGGACAGCCGAAATTTCGCCGGTCCCACCGGTGGAAACACAAAGTGGGCCTCCGTGGGAGCACTCCGTGGGACCATAAAAACGAGGAAAACCGGGCGAGTGTCTTAGTGAAAGAAGTGTAAAAATCGGAGCCGGAAAAGACGGAAAAATTTGGACGCCGGAGACCGAAGATACAGACTAAAAACAAAAAAGATAAGACGGGTCCAGTTAACTGGTTAGCTATAGAAGCATTTTCGGCTATCCTGAAGCCCAGGATCGTCACAGAAGGAAGACACTGACACCATTGGAATCCTCATAGGCAGATTAGTTATACAACACAAGCAGCCCCGGAATCGGACTTGGGCTGGTGCCGGGAGACTCCAGAGGAATATTGGGTTTCCACTCTAAGTTGATCTGCGGCAAACCATTGCTATACTACTGCCTGCCAAGACGTGTCCGCTGAATAAAATTTTAAGATCTTCTAGCGCCAATATCTTCGCAACCAGTTGCGCTAAAATTCAGTGTGACGCGTCATTGAATTTGGAAAATTACCATCTTTTCCCAACTTGGAGTGAATACTAATATCCTTACCCGAATTCACCTGTAAAAAATTGAAAACCCCACAACTCCTCATTCTTACACAGTACGTGGACGTGCGGTACGTCGTTGGATAGGTCCCGACGAGCCCTATCCGGCGACCTATCGAGTTCGACTGCTGCTGCACCCGGTTTTGCTTGGCATCTTAAATAAAATTAATTTTGGCAATATTAATTTAATTTCTTCAAAAGTTTTTCTAAATTTGCTCCTAAACCGATCCCCCCTCCCTAGATACCCTCCCTCCCCCCTATCTGGCTACCTATCCCCCCCCCCCCAACCTCTGGAGTGTCTCGGCGGCCGGGGGTCCGATTTTGGATTCTGACCAAATAAATTACAGAGGCTTAGGTTAAGTTAGTTTTAAGATTTTACTTGGACTTATTAGACTAATTGCCTTAATTAGCACTAATTAAGATCCATTTTAATATTTGACTGAGCCCATATACAGCTCAAAATTTTTATTTTGTATTTTAATTATTATTGACTATTGTTGTACATTATTTTAATATTATTATTTGACTATTATTAATTGTAAACTTATTTTAACAATTCAACTGATTTTTTTTTTTGTTTATATTATTCTAATATTATTAATTGACCATTTTTTTTTTAATTGTAAATTATTTTAACATTTTAATTTTGAATTTTGTATATTGTTTTAATATTATTATTGACTATCATTTTATCGTTTATACAGACAGAGCCCTTTTACAGCTCAAAAATTTTAACTTGGATTATTGTTTATTAATTTTATCACTAGACTAAGATTTTATCGTTTTATTGTTTATTGACAACTTATTTTATTTTTTGACTTTGACATAATTGTATTTAATTTCATTAATAGGTTAAGTTTTAACTGAAGGCCCCTATACAGCCTATAGTAGTAATTAAGTAGTATTTTAAGTTTACTTTTAACAAAACGACGCCAATCCCCCCAGCATTATGCTCCGGTCCCCCGCCAACAAGACAGACAGTGGACCCCAACCCCGCCGCTCCCAGGTGTCCCCGTCCCTGCAGCCGAGTGTCAGGAAGAGCATAGGGGAGTGGGAGACGGGAAAGCTTTCCGTCTCCCCCCTGACCTCGGCCAAAAACCGAAAGGATTCGACACAAGCATCAAAAAGGGAGACTATAGCAATTGAATATAAGGGCAAGGTTGACGAGGCGAGGGCTTGCCTGAAAAAGGCAAAATTTTATCTTGGCAGCTCGAAGAATCTGAAAACGGATTTGAAGGAAGGAATAGTGCAGGCCGTCGACCGCCTCTTCAGACTGGTTGAGGAGGCGGTTGCTGGGACTGGGGCGACGGGGAAGGAGTCAAAAAAGAAGGAGGAAGCCCAACCGAACAAGGACCTATTAGAGGCCTTGGAGAAGAATAATAAACTACTAATAGAAAACAATAAAAAACTAGACGAATTTAAGGAATTAAAGGAACAAATAACCGGGCCCAAAGTCTTGTCTTACGCGGGGGCTGTAGGCAAAAAAGAGAAAGCGGTCAGCAGGCCAACGCTCCACTCCGTTGTGGTGACGTCTGAGGACGTTCACGACACCGGGGAGGAGGTGTTGGCAAAGGTGAGAGAGGCCGTCAACGCGAAAGAGGGTTGGGTCAAAGTAGAAAGGGTGCGGAAGGCAAGAGATAGAAAAATTGTTATGAGCTGTGTCAGTGAAGAGGAGAGAAGAAAGGTTAAAGAAAGAATTGAGCAATCTGGGAAGAAACTATTATGCGGAGAGGTCGAAAACAGGGACCCACTAATGTGCCTTTGGGATGTCCTATCGATTCATAGCGATGAGGATGTCCTGAAGGCCATTAGGAACCAGAACCGGTCTCTGTTTGAAGGCCTCAATGTAAAAGAAGGAAGACTGCAGATAAAATATAGGAAGAAGGCCAGAAACCCTCTCACGGGGCACATCGTTCTGAGCACCTCTCCGGAGGTCTGGAAAAGGGCGACTGAGCTCGGGGCGCTGCACGTTGATTTACAGCGGATCAGGGTCTCGGATCAGTCGCCTCTAGTACAATGCACGAGGTGTCTTGGCTATGGACACAGCAGGAGGTTCTGCGGGGAGGCGGCGGACCTGTGTAGCCATTGTGGGGGAGCCCATCTTAAGATGGAATGTCCCCAATGGCGGGCGGGAACGCCGCCCTCCTGCCGAAACTGCGCAGTGGCAAAGCTGGGAGGTCACGAGCATAATGCCTTGAGTTCGGTGTGTCCCGTGAGAGCAAAATGGGATGCGATCGCCCGTTCTGCCACTCAGTACTGCTAAAGGCACCCCTGGCGCTAGCCCTACTTACGGGCTTTTGCAAGCAAATTTGCAGCGGAGCAGGTTGGCTACCTCCGAGCTCCTAGTGGAGGCAGAGAAGAGAGGATCAGCCATAGCGCTTCTTCAGGAGCCCTATGTGGGGGCGGCTCGTACGGTTCGGAGTTACAGGGGGGTGCGAGTCTACCAGAATCCCGTTCCGGGGGAGGGTACTGTTAAGGCTGCTATAGCAATCTTCGATAGCAGCCTTAAGGTCATACAGTACCCGAAACTCACTACCAACAACATCGTGGTGGTGGGGATCCGGACGGGGGCCTGGCGGATGACGCTGACCTCCTTTTACTTCGAGCCGGGCCAGCCAATCGAACCCTACATCGGGCACCTGAAGCGGGTGGAGGCTAAACTGGGGGCTGCGGGGTGGCTGATCGGCGGCGATGCAAATGCAAAGAGCTCGTGGTGGGGTAGCAACAAGATTGATACCAGGGGGGAAGAGTTTTCAGGTAGTCTGGAGGAGCTTGGCTTACAAGTACTCAACATAGGAGACACTCCGACCTTCGACACGATCCGGGGGGGGCAGCGTTTCTGTAGTCATGTGGATTTAACAGCTTGTTCCCATGACCTGTTAGACCTGGTGGAGGACTGGAAAGTCCTCACTGATCTCACGAGTTCCGACCACAACGGCATTGCGCTAAAGTTGAAGCTGAAGCCTTCTCGAGGAATGGAAGTGGTCAGAACGACCAGAAAGTACAACACCAATAAAGCAAATTGGCAAAAGTTTGGCATCAAAATTAAAGAGTTAATCGAAAAATATAAATTCAACAAGGGTGTTGTACTAAACAAGGATGAAACAAATTTGGCAGTTCAAAATTATACAAAATTGATAATAGAGGCGTGTGACCACGCCATTCCGAAGAGAGGGTCGAAGGAGAGACTGGCGCTGCCGTGGTGGTCGGAAGAACTTGCGATCATGAAGAAAGAGGTCGCCACCAGGAAAAACAGAATCAGGAACGCTGCTCCGATCCGAAGGTCGTGGGTCGTTGAGCAATACCTCGAGAAAAAAGAAGAGTACGTGTGGGCGGTGAGGCAAGCTCAGACAGACTCCTGGAAGTCTTTCTGCGAGAGACAGGACGGCGAAAGCGTCTGGCAAGGGATTTACAGAGTCATAGGGAGGACTGCCGTCAGGGACGAGGACGCGCCACTAGAACGAGATGGTGTGGTTCTGGATGCGAAGGGCTCGGTGGAGTGGCTTGCGGAGGCATTCTACCCGAAAGACCTTCCGGATTCGGATGAAGAGTTTCACCGCCAAATCAGGAAAGCGGCGGACGGAGTGAATGCTGGGGAACAAGACTCCTCTTGGGACCCTCCATTCACTCTGACCGAGCTCGAGATGGCGGTGAGGTCCTTCAATCCGAAGAAGGCCCCGGGGGCCGATGGACTCACTGCTGATATCTGTTCCAGGGCCATCAGTTGTGACCCTGGGGTGTTTCTGAACCTGGTAAACAACTGTATGGCCAACCATATCTTTCCGCAGATATGGAAGGAGGCAGCAGTGATTGTCCTTCGGAAACCGGGGAGGGATAGTTATGCCGTCCCCAAGTCATTTCGGCCCATTGGTCTGCTTCCCGTGCTTGGCAAAGTGTATGAAAAAATGCTTGTGGCTCGCCTGAAATATCACATTTTACCGGGCTTAAGCGCGCGCCAGTATGGCTTTGTGCCCCAGAAAAGCACGGAAGACTCCCTCTATGATCTCGTGTCGCGGGTGCGCAGGCTGATTGGAAACAAGAAGCTTGTGACACTTGTGTCCTTGGACATAGAGGGAGCCTTCGACGGCGTCTGGTGGCCAATGATCAGAGTCAGACTGGCGGAAGCGGGATGCCCCGTGAACATCAGGCGAGTCTTCGACAGCTACCTCACCGACAGGACGGTAAACGTCAGATACTGCGGTGAGGAATTCAGCACAATGACAAGCAGGGGATGCATCCAGGGGTCTATAGCCGGCCCTTTGCTCTGGAACCTCACCCTCGACACATTGCTGCGGAGCCTGGAGGGTAGAGGCATCTACTGCCAGGCTTACGCGGACGATGTGGTCCTCGTCTTTGACGGCGACACAGCTCACGACATAGAGAGGCGTGCCAATGCCATCCTAGCATATGTTCTGGCGTGGGGTGTCGAAAATAAGCTGAGGTTTGCACCAAGCAAAACAAATGCGATGGTGCTAACCAAAAAGCTTAAATTTGACACTCCGCGCCTGAGCATGGGCGGGGTCGACATTGGCATGCAAAAGGAAATTAAATTGTTGGGCCTAACTATCGACGACAAGTTGACCTTCAACAGTCATGTTGACAGGGTCTGTCGGAAGGCCATCGGCGTTTACAAGCAGTTGGGGGAAAGCTGCCAAAACTAGCTGGGGGCTTCACCCCGAAGTGGTTCGCTCAATCTATATCGCCGCGGTGGAGCCTATAATTACTTACGCTGCGAGCGCGTGGGCGCCCGCAGTCGGCAAACTGGGGGTGGTCAAGCGCTTGAACGCTGTGCAGAGGGGTTTCGCTCAAAAATTGTGTAAGGCCTACCGCACGGTGTCTCTCCACTCGGCTCTGCTTTTGGCTGGGCTACTCCCCCTTGACCTACGTATTCGCGAAGCCGCTTCGCTATATGAGGCCAAGAGGGGAGTACCTCAGCCGGAGTTGGGTGATAGGGACGTCGAGCGGATGGTCCCAGCAATCGAGGGTCCCCACCCCGCCGAACACATCAGTCTTGAGTTCGGAAAGCTGGTGGACGAGGATCAATTAAAAGAAAACAGCGATTACCATCTACGCATATATACGGACGGCAGCAAGATTGACGGTCGGGTTGGCGCCGCACTATCCTTATGGAAGGGCGACGCCGAAACCAGGGCCGTCAAGCTTGGTCTGCCGTCCTACTGCACCGTCTACCAGGCCGAGCTCTTGGCGGTGTGTGAGGCGACGAGGGTGATCTTGCGACGCGGCGAAACTACCTCTGCAATATACAGCGACTCAATGGCCGCCCTCCAGACCATCGCGGCGAATAGTTGCTTGCACCCTCTAGCCGTAGAAGCACGCAGAAACTTGAGAGAAGCTTTTAGCAGAAATAAAATAGTAAAGATTTTTTGGCTCAAAGCTCATGCCGGTCTAGAGGGTAACGAGCGGGCGGACCACCTGGCTAGGGAGGCGGCGCTGAAGTCGAAAACCAAGCCCAAGTACGACCTGTGTCCGGTCTCATTCGTCAGGCGAATCATACGCATGCGCTCGCTTGAGGAATGGGACCGCAGGTACGTGCAAGGCGAGACAGCAACAGTCACAAAACTGTTTTTCCCCACTGCTGCCGGGGCCTTCCGTATAATTAGAAAAATTGGAATAAATAATATTCTAACGCAGGTATTCACGGGACACGGTGGATTCTCCGAGTACTTGAATCGCTTCAAGTGCAAGGAGAGTCCATCGTGTATCTGTGACCCAAGCGTTGCGGAGACGGTTCCTCACCTGCTGACCGAATGCCCAATACACGATAAAGAAAGGATAGAATTGAAATTTGAAATGGACATGGAGATAACAGTAGAAAATATAAGTGAAATGATAATTAGTGAAAAGAGAGATAAATTTCTGAAATACTGCATTAAAATTGCGGAAAGGGTTAGGAAGAGGAACAAGACCAACTAATGTAAATAGAAAAAAAAAAAAAAAAAAAAAAAACTGAATAATGTGTTCAAATGTACATAAGTTTATATGTTAATGTTTTATTGTTATTATGGAATTATATTGTTATCATAAGTTTTAAAATTTAATACTGTCTATTGTTCAAAATTTGTAATTAATGAAAAATTTGTGCACAGTTATTTACCCTTAAATACCCAAATACCGCAAATAAAGCAAGGCAATAGAATATTATGTTAGTTAGAGTAGGAAATGACAGACGGGCATCCCACCCGTAATGGAATGAAAGATGACGAATAAAAGAAAGATAAAGTATGAAGAAAGAAAGTGCGAGAGGAAAGGGAGCGAGAACTGGTATGGATGAGAAATTGCAGACATAGGTTTCAGCATAGTGCTGGAGGGATTCGAGAAAAAAAAAAAAAAAAAAAAAAAAAAAAAAAAAAAAAAAAAAAAAAAAAAAAAAAAAAAAAAAAAAAAAACGTGGCTTCTACTCTTTTGAGCGCGAATCACACTGGGAAAGAGGTACTTTGAAATCATTGGAAAGATATAAGCGGTCCGCGAGTGCAAGCGGGAAGCGAATGTTTTTCGAGGCGATTTACACAGAATACCGCCCCCAGCTTCGCACCGATTTTTTTCTGCTAATTATAAATATAAAACCTTTTTCTTTAACACTCTTTCTATTATTAAAAACCGCGTTAAAATCTGTTATAAGATCTAAGGGTACATACAGAGCGACAGACAGCGCAGGAAACGACTTTGTTTTATTATGTAAAAGATGTAAAATAAACAAAATAATTCAGCCATAAATATCAAGCAGAATAGACATAATAACGTATATATGATATCATAAATATAATATTATATTGGTTGATACAAAAGTAAGTGGGTAAAACATTTCTCGAAAATATACAAAATCCGTAGGATGTGTTTAAAGACTCTCAATATACTTATATAGTCTTAGGTTTAAAGCTATCAACTCGAATACATTTATAAGCATTGCACAAACTGGCTGTTTTGGGTTCGTTCCAGGGGAGTTATCATTGCAGTGATACTATAATGGTAATGTTGGCAATATCGGTTAATATTTCGCTATGATAATGTTGCCATATGTTCACCAGCTGCTTGTCCTACTTTAAACGTTTTAACACGTGTCGACATATTCTAGTATGCGATGTGATATTAATAAAGGATCGCGATATGAGTCTGAACGCTGAGAGAATGTGTCGCAGTTTAATTAAACAATGAAAGTTAACGACCTATAAAAGTTTTATGGGGATTTGTGTCCCATTTTTAATTAAGAACTGTAATGTTATGAGTCGGTGAAGGGTTTAAAACGCTCGGTGTTAGTTGACCACTACTGAAGGCAATAAAGGCCGCAATTAAAACACGCTCGAATTGTACCAATGCTTACTGCCCTTTTATTACTGCTTTTAGCATACATGGTCTGTAGATTTAAATTAATTTATTTCACTTAAAAGGTTTCCTTTTTTTTTTCATGAGAAAAAATTTTAGGTCTACTTTCGTATGTATTTATATGCATGTATTCTATGGAATATTAATTCTATATATCCACAGAAAAAAAAAAATTATATATGTGTTCTATGGCATATTTTATTATCGATTTAATAATTTAATTAAATTTGATTTGATTTTTATATAAGTAAGATACGTAATATTTTCTTCAACACACTCGCTAATGAAGTGATTCTAATTACATCACTTTTATGTATATGTACAGTCAAGTGTAAAAATATGTATCTACTAAACCATTACATGTTCCAAAAAGAGATACAAATATATAATAAGTTTTGAATTGTTAGGTTTTGAATAAAAGGAAAATTTTCTTTTCAATCGAATGTGTATAAAATATAGACCAATATATTTGTGCATTGTGCAAGTTTAATACATTAATTATATTGAAACGTATCCGTTTTTTTTTTAATAAATGCCATATTAATGACAGTTTATTTATAATAAACATGTTTTTAAAATTATATTTATCAAACATCTGTATGGATATATTTATGCACTTGACTCTAAGTATATTGTATAGTGGCAGAGGGCAGAGCACACTGCGTTTCGCATTTGGGCAGACCGTTTGACGACAGAAACCACTCCTTACATAGGACCACTTAAAATAACAGCACGTGTGCTGTTGTGTTTCGGTGAATGAGTAAGAGATTCCAGAACCCATTTCCCTATCCTTTATCTTACTATGATCGGCAGTGCACTTACAGCCTGTGGCGTTACTTGAATTGTATTCAAGCCTGTCTGTCGACCTTAACACGTTTTACAAGATTCCATATTTTTACTAATTTTAAATTTCTACAGTGTTTTATTTTCTAAAAGTTTATAAACATTTCGCGAATTAATAACTGTAATTTAATTAATTTACTCAGTTAATGTTTGTTCAAACTTTGCACATAGTTAAATTATTATATTTAGATTTCATTTTCTCAAATTATTTAATTTCATCAACAACTCAAACAAAAACAATAATAAAAAACAAAACAAACAAACAAGGTTTATTAGTGTAACCTAATAATACTTCAATTGAGGATCCTTTGTGCACAAAGAGCGCTGTTATCTGAGATACAGGCTTTAACTTAGTTCAGATATTGATGCAAATATTAGTTATAGACTATAATAAATAAAGAAATTCCAAAAAATAATATTATTTATTATACACGGTTTCATTACTAAATCTTCTTGATTCAACTAAATCGTTCAAAATGTAACTCGTCTTCATGGAATTTATTTGAAGGAGGCTCATGACATCAACTTTCTTTTCAGTAACAATGATTTCAAAAATAAAATATTTGCCAAAAAATTATTTGATCTTAAAAGATCAAATAATTTAAGGCTAAAGCTATCGAGTGGTGTAATTAAATTTTGGATGTAAATGATGGATATGTAGCTACAGAATTAAACTGTATTTTCCCTATTTTACTATCACAAGTTTTCTGTGTTGTCTTAAAGTAGCTATACCCAATTAATTAAATGTTAAAAAAAATCATAGATAAGTTCCTGTGTGGTCATTTTATTTCACGGCTCGCTTTTAACTCTCGCTCCTTAATATAAACAGGTGAATCACAAAAAGAAACATAAGAATAATCTGAGGCTGAGCTCGCTTGCAAGTAATAATACTGAGCCGTATTCCCATCTCATTACACCCCTGACTCCGCAGCCAACAATCCAAGGGACAATTTTTTCAATTATCTCGCGCGCCACCGCGAGTGCAATCAGATACTCTTTTATTTATACACCTGCGCCTTATAATCCCAATAAAGGAAAATTATCTGAAGATTTGACATTGGCGAAATGTGTTTTAGTTTTATTATTATTATATAAGATTACAAATTTTTATGTAATGTCATGTTATAAATCCACTTCTATGTCTATACACATATACTTTTGCCAAGGGTTGGATATTTATTTTTAAATAGCTGGTCCTCATGGCTTCGCCTGCGTGAAATATTTAGCCTATGTCCTCAAATGTTATTCTATGATTTCCTTTTAAATCGGATGAGTAGTTTCGATGATTACCTCCTACATACAAATTTTACCCCTTTATAATATTGGTGTAGATATTTTTATGCCCTCCAATAAATTTTACAATAGATTAATGGTCTTACACGCGACGAAGTCAACTCATAATTTAGGCGGATGCTCGCTAGCCGAGAAACTTCGGGACACAATGAGACACTGTGCAGCGACATTAATTACGAGTTATCGTAAAACATGGAGTGCACGTCGCCTATCACTATAAATAAGTCCGCCGGACATTTGCATGGTACAGGGGGTACAATGGAATCGATATCGATAATTATGAATAGTTACAAGACACGATATCTTGCCTGATTTACCGTGCCTTATGGCTTCAATATAAATCCAGTGGGGAATATGCGTGTTTTATTACGGGACGACCGCCAATTTTTAACGCTAGCGGCTGTATGTCGCTTTTGATTAATCGCTTCGGATAATACTAGATAAGTGTTCGGCTTGTTTTTATTTAGTTACAAACAATTCTTTTTTTTTGTATTTTTTTTTTAATCTTTATTTTAATTTTTCAACGCGGTCGAAGTCGCGGGCATAAAAAAACCAGTACATAAAAAATTAATAAACATGTTTTATTACTTTATATTTCTTCTCTTTGTCTCTCCCTGAAATAGTATTTTATTAAGAAAATGAAAAGTTATTAAATCAAATTTTACTGGCCCCCTCTACTCGTCTTCATTTTCAAGAGAGTTCGAGGATGCTTCTAACAATCTTCCTCAGTCAACAATATTTTAGACTAGATTGTTTCAAGTTTTACCAGCTTAACATAATTGGTAAAAGTTTTTATTAATTAAAAGCCATAACGGTTTTTCGATATTAAATTTGTTTTAAAAGAAAATGTAAATGTTTGATGTAATTGTAATTACAAAGTACGTATTAAAGTTTAAAAACATGTTATTTTTTTGTATTAAATTCAAAATAATTTTACTTAATTATCTCACAAATTACAAACAACCTGGTTATTAAAACAACTAAAATATATTTTATTTTATTTTTCAAATAGAATATACTTAACTGCGACAAAATTTCCTCTCTAGTAAAAAATTTATAGATAGATCTTATGTGTCCTCTTACAATGGCCCTGTTTGTAATCACACATACTATAAAAAGAGACAATTCAACTAAAATACTTTGTAGCAATAATTGTCTACTACAGCAGCAGCAAAATTTTGCATACAAAAGTAGACTAGCAAACAGGTTTGCTGTAGCGTAAAATGCAAATTTTATTACAATAATAAACAGTTTAATTTAAAATTAACACGCAGTAGGTTGTTCATTATGCGATAGAATGGAGTGCACAATTACCAACAATGAACCGTTCATGCAATTTAGTCCATACGCATCGTGAATATTGATGCTACATACAATAAGTAGTGTGGACATGAAATACTTCAGCTGTGGTATCGAATCACCTGTTTGACCATAACCCACAAAATGTGACGGTCCATTTTTTTTTTAAATTAATTTGTACCTATAAAGGTCGACATGCAGGCTGAGAGTGCACTTGACTGTAGTTGGGTATCGTCTCTATAAACAAAAGCAACACTAAAAAGGGATACAAATGCACCATCAGGTTAAAGGATAAGAATAAAGGATAAGGAATAGTCGAATGGTACCTGAAATCCCTTACTCACTCACCGATACATAATGCGCTGCAATTTCTGAACCTGTTGTACAATATTTCTACTAATAAATAGATACAGGTCAGGTATTTTAGTGTCTAGTAGACATTGGCTATATTTTTTCTAAAAAAATAAATAGATTTTAATATAAAATATAATATAATTTATAATATAATTCAATAAAGAATATAATAATACTTACAAAGGTGTCGTGGCCGTACTTTATGCATTTCTTTGACAATTTTGGGCATATACTCAGATGTGTTTTTGATAGAATCATTGAAACGCCTTTTATCACCGACAAACTGCAGCCATTTGCAACAATTAGCCGTAGTTGGACTCTCTTAACGAACCAATTGTCTATTCTTGCCCCTCCATGACTGTAAATGCTGCTGATTAGTTGACCTCTATCGGTGTATTTATCAAGATAGTTTGAGATAGAAGGGTTGATAAAATTAGTTTCCATTATAGTTTGACCCTTTTTTAAACTGTAGTTTAATTACGACGCTTCCAGTCTTATTTAATTTGCTGGAAAGTATGTAATATCGATATTGTTGTTAAATAGATATGTATACTTCCTTTAATAATATGATCGATTCCTTTGTACCCTCCAACGCCCAACACAAAAACGGGTGTTATAAGTTTGACGTGTGTGTCTGTGTATATGAGTGTCTGTCTGTGGAATCGTAGCTCCCAAAACGGATGGACCGATTTTGATCCGTTTCTTTTTTAATTTGATAGCTGACGTGATCGGGATCGCTCTTAGCTATAAACTTATGAAGATCTGTTCAGGCGTTTGAAGACCATATCAGCCCATTTTCTAGTTGACGAAGGGATTTCACTAACCTCCACATGTTCGACTGATGTGAAATTTTATATACTGTTACCTCGGTGGTCAAGACATTGTAACCTTGACCAAATGCTGCAGGTATTCTGTATGCATCAAGTAGTCTGCGAGAATTCCTCAGCAACTTACTACATCAGATAAATATGGCGTGTTTCGTTAGTTACCTACTTGCTTAATCATAATATCACATGTTCTGTTATACCACAGTTTTCCTCTGAGACGCTAAAAACTTCTGTATTCCGTAAACTTATAGTTATCTATTTAAAGTCATTAAGTTAAACTGTTTTCATATCCCACGCTATCTACTCGTGAAATCATGTCATGTTTAATTATAGAGTCAAATACTATGTAGATCATATAAGAACTATGACAGCGGGAGCTCAACGACATCAATTAAATGTTATTAGTCATTAACCTATTTAGTGTGAGAAGGAAGCATCACTTGTTCATCAAGTATATTATTCTCCCTTAACAAAATTCCCGTTAACTGTTCCTAGCAGCGAGTTATTTATCCAGACTTTGTTAAGAACAACTGAATACAAAGATTTTCCATTTGCATAAACGTTTTTGTTCGTTTTAACTTTTAAACAAACTGGCAGTTAGTTAAGCTGTGTTTAGTTTTCTTCGTGTCTTATCCTCGAACATTTTGAAATAATCGATGGAATGATACAATTTTAAACTACTATTACAGGATCTTCTTTTATTTGTCATAAGATTATGAAGCCAAATGATATTAGTAGGTATCAGACAGCAAACTTGAAATAGATACCTATAATATTATAACAAGAGTTTATACTTTAAATTCTAAACTTTTTTATTGACAATGGCCGTTCTTTCCCCTTACTCTTCATATACTATATTCTTAATTACTTGAAATGTAGAAATATATCTCCGTTTCAAATCTGTACGAAATCTTGTTGGAATTAGTATTATTATTAACATTCCTTAGAATGCAAAAACGGTTATTTAAAAAAATATTGGCTTGCATGAAACTGTACAAAACAGTAAGGATCAATATTTAAAAAAAAAACTTTTTTTGTATTTTTATATATAATATAAAACAATGAAAACATTTTTGTACGACATAGTAATATTAACAACAAAATTGTTGGTACATATCTTATCATTTCTGTGAACGTTATTGTTCCTGAGAATTTTGCGGATACAAAAACAACACTTGATTCTTTCCATCAATGGGTTATTATTTGTCTTACACAAGACGGATAACATTTAGCAAAGAAAACAATTTAATGGAATATTCTGCGGTGGTCGACGAGTCACTTAACCGTAATCCGAGAGTTAAGTCGCCGGTTAACGTGTTTGCACAGTAACTTTATACAACGAACAGAAGCTTCATTAATGCTTTGGCCCACTTCGTTCTATTTGCTTTTCGTGTTTCACAAGAAGTGGACAAAGAGATCTTTATACATTTAACTTTAACTTACAAATAAATAACTCATCCTCGCGGATCTTCGACGCAGCTAGTAATAGAGCGCCACAGTACTGCTGCCTTTAGAGGTAGCTTTCGTTATGCTGCGTCAAAGTGCTGGAATAACATCCCGCCGCCTATTAGGGACCTGCAAAGTACTAATAATTTTAGAAATAAATTAAAGAAATTTATATTCGAACACCAAAAAAGCGAGGAGCAACTGCGGAACGACACCAGTGCCTTCTGAATATATATGTATTTTTAATTTTATATATTATTTTTTTGGTAGATGATATTTTCTTTTCTGTATAAATATAGGTGTTTTTTGTATTATATATTTATGTTATATTTTTAATTTTAAGAGCTTTTATGTATTGTTTTATCTTGTAAGTGCGTAACCTCACCATCGGCTCTAACGGAAGACCAGCGCAGGTTTTTATAACCTGCATTATGCTGAGTTGGAGCCGGTTTGTGGCGGGGGACGTTTGTGTTAGTCTTTTTATATATTTGTATGTTTTCAATGTCCTTTGCTACAAATAAAATATTATTCTATTCTATTCTTCTATAAATTAATATTTTTTTGTAAATTGGGAGAATTTTTAATGTATTGTTTGTTTTATGCACAGATTACCTCCTAGTTTTATGCGACTTCGAATTCATTAACTTTAGATTTCGCAGTTATTTAAAGAATAAGTAAGTAAGTATTATGACATTGAAAAATTATAGAATTAGTATGAACATAATTGCATTGTATAAAGTCTAATATTGCATGTAATGGAAGTTAGACCATATTCTTTATTTGTTTATTTTATTTAACACTCTCGTTTCAGTGTTGCCATTAGTTTAACAGGTTCTCCAGTCTCCACTAAATTCAATTTCTAGAACCACAAGAAAAACACTTACAAAAAGTTGTCCCAATCTTGTTATCGCAAAATTTTCCACTACATAAATTATTGTTCATCACGAAAGAAAACAATTGGCTTGTTAGTAATTATTCGTTTTTGTTTATGGTAACTAAATAATTATTAGAAATTAATAATATTAGTAAAATGATTTATTTAAAAAAATATCAAGTTAATGTTAAATCATCTTTTTCAGATGAATTGCCTACTTTTATAGGCGCCATCATCGTCGTTTTCAGATTAGTAAGAAAGACCTTTAAGACAGAATTTTAAGGGTTTAAAAAGTAATATAATTAAATAAACTTCACCATCAGAATTATTTTTACATCATATTATCTACATTTAAGATCAAAACTTCATTATGTAAATGTACTATAAATTGAATATCACAATTAAATGTCAAAGCGATAAAGGCATGAAAAGCAATATTTTTAATCCTGGCCGTCATAATAGCATGTTAATATTGAAATAGGGTTGCGGCACTCGGCAACCGTAAATAAAAGTAATGTTCCAAAATTAAATTAAAATTGTTTTAATAATATAAGAGGCCACGCGTTAGAGGCCATTAGAGATAAAGCGACCACATACATTTATAATGTTCTATTAGATTTCTTTCACGCTAATCTCAAATACTCAACGTTTATCTTTCACAACATAAATTATTTAGCTCAAATAAGCTATCCCATGTGTAACGTTGAGAAATAATTTTATGCCTACTCGGATTATTTTCCTTTTATCTCGACCCCACACTGTTCGGGTCAGAAATCACTTCTATATTGAATTATCATTTGAATATGATATATGGTGCGATATCATAATATGGGGTGCAGACAAATGCCGTGAAATCGTTACGATTTTGTTTGATCGAATGCATAATAAATAGTAATGTTTTATTCACATATACCTACACTAGCTGGTGTCTGCGGCTTCGTCCGCTTTGTAAAATATAAAGTCTGACAAACAGGGACCGTTTATCTCGTCTTCATAGTAAAAAAGCAAAAGTTTATCTTCCAAAATGATTTGCTTTCTAATAACGACACTTTTGGTCTAGTGGTTAGTAACCCTAGAGCTGTTAACCAAACGGTCGTGGGTTCGAATCCCGCTAGTGCCCATTGCCTTTGTACCTGAGTCATATTTGTAGTATGTATTTTAAAAAAATATATGTAGTATATCAACTGTCTCCAAATATACAAACCTAGTTGCTTAGTGTGGAACTAGATGGTGCTGTGTGAATATGTGAAGATATGTGATAACTCCGTTAGGGAAAATTTAATATTTTCTCTTAAATGTGTTCCCTTGTTAAATAGGATCCGTCACGATTTATTTCCTCAAGCTGAGTGTAATGTAAGATGGTTATAAAGTGGTTTAAATTTGGGATATTTCGGAAAGAGTCGTCACTTCGAAAGCAATTTGTCTTTAAATAGCGCGACGCGGTAGGCGCTTCCCATCTGCGAAGTTTCAGGAGGGACGCCAACAAACAATTAAAATATCCAGCTAATGGACTACAAGGAATTCGAACCACGTTAATGAACATATTGCCGCCGTGTTCTTTATTTCACGCCGAAACCTTCGAGAAATTTCCAAATTTCAGTAAAAAAAAAAATGTCCGACTAATTAAAAGTTCGTCATCTGCCGCTTGTCATTTCCTTGTTACAAATTTGCCCTTCGATTTCTGCTAACGAATTTCACTGTGATCCAATTAATAACTTTTAAATTTCAACAAATATCTATATACTTATATATTTTTATTAGTTCAGTACCCTGTACAGTTATAAGATTAATTTAATATGAGTTATGACTTACTTAAATTTCAATAAAAAAATTGTGCTTTCTATTCTAGACATAATGTCTTTCTAGACAAAATATGTGTAAAATAAGCTGACATCGACTTTATTTTATAATATTACTAGCGACCCTCATCCGGCTTCGCGCGGAGTTGAAATTTTCACAAATCCTTTCTTAACATTGATAGTCAGTCAGGCAGGACAAACAATTTTATAAGTATATATTAAAATAATGTCCGCTTCTGTCTGTTTTTCTTTCTTTATCTTCTAAATCACCCAAAGTATTTTGATACAGTTTTCACTAATGAAAGAGCGATAAACGAAAAAGGTTTTAGTATTATCAAATTGCACCCGTGCGAAGCCGAAGGGGATCGCTAGTTTTCAATAAGATGACTCATGTTTTTACGTATTTGTGCCTATATATATTTCATCCCTTTCTTTATTAAGTATCGTGAATTATGTATTGTGTATTATGACTCCATTGTATAATATGAGGAATTCTTTCATGTCATCATCTTCTTTCTTTCTAATGTATTAACCCTTAACATAAAGATTTCAATTAATTTCTCACTAAACTCTAATTTTCAGTTAAATATTATAGATTATAATAAAAATAAATAAAACCTGTATATTACGAAGTCGCTGTACACGACTGTACATTGAAAAAGTCCATTCTTTTCAGAGTAAAAATAAATATTAATTGGTTTGTTATCGAATTTTGATTTTAAAATAATTACGCATATCCGATCAATCTCTACAAAAATAATTTGACATTTAAAGCAATTTGTTTTTAAATTTACTAATATTGAAACTTCAATGTACTTTAATTTTTTACTTTTGTATGACATTTTTTAACATTTACTTTTGGTAACTGGCTGGTTAGCGGCCACAAATATTATAAAACATTTTATGTAAAATATAACATCTGACAAAATATATAAGCAATAATTTACTCAATCTTTATTGCTGTTATTGTTTTGCCATGTGTAAGATTTTTATTTACCCTCGCGAAATAAAAAGAACTTTTGTATGGTTAAAAGGTACTCTGTCATTTTCTGTATCCCTGACAATGTGTATGCAAAATTTCAAGATTACATGAAAGTTAACAGACAGACGGAAGACATATTATTAAATATCATTCTAATAATACCATAATTACACCCTTAATTTCATTTCATACAATCCCTTCCTCAACATTTACATAAATGTTATTTTAATTGTTTAAATTAATTAAAAAGTCACAAAAAAAAACCTAATTTATTCGAGTGTTCATTATAATATTTATAATGCGTAAGTAATTGCACAGGATACAGTATTTAAACTGATTCTAGTGTGATAAAAATCTCACGTAACATGCAATAGATATGAGAAATATTTTTATACAATCTTTCTTCCAATGAGTATTTTTTATAATGGTACTAATATATTGAAGCATTTCTAAAATAATTATTTATTCGTTCAATACTTCTTTTTTCTCACTAACTCACTAACACATTTCTTTCTTCAGATTGGTAGAGAACCTACCTTCACCATGTTACTATAGCTTATGTCCGCGACTTCGTCCGAGCCAACATTTATTCAATCTTTATTGCTCAAATTTTTTGCCATGTGTTTAATTTTATGTGTTGAATTATTTTTAGATAATGAGCACTTTTATCTTAACAAAAACAATTCTTAATCGATTTACGAGTTTGTCGACAAAAAGTGAGCTAACAATCAGAACATGCTTGTTTTTAAAACTATTACATAAAAAATGTTTTGGGTATTTTTGCATATTTTTTATGTTAAATTTTTTTTTTGGCTTAAGTCATTTCCAACGACATACGTTAGACATTAGTCGTTAAGAAATAACTAGTTGCACTTCTTAAAAACTATTAGTCATATTAAGTATATGGTTTTTTTTAAAGACTTAAAACAATTATTCTCATTAATTTTGCTGACATACAATATTTGTTAGCATTTGTGTTATACAGCATTTGTAAAATTGCTGTCATTATTCTTACATTCTCCTAAAATAAATGTTCTATTTAAGTAGCTTATTTATTTAGTAGAGTAGCTATTCAGCTACAGCTACAGTACAATTGTCATAATATCAATTTTGATATCAATTGTTGTCTTATCAAATGTCGATATGACCTTTTGGTTTTCGAGCGAAATGTTGATTCTGGTGGCAACGAGGGGTTGATAGACCTCGGCAATAATAGAAATATGCAAATACTGGTGGCCAACCGAGATGATATTCAAACAAGATTACGTGGGCAAACGTTGACAGATGAAATGTGGACGTTCATAAATCCAATGAGAGCACCCCTTGGCGGAATAAAGAGCTCTCTAAAGATTGTAATGCGAAACGCAAATTGAATTTGATAAACCAAAATGCAAACAATGAAGGGTTTCATGCAAAGAATCGCGTGATATTATAACGTAAATCATAATAAATTGCTCGGAAAAATATGTATCTCGTACGGACAGATATGGCGACTTTTAACGATCCATCCAGGATTCGCACGGGTGCGATTGGCTTAAGTGGCGTCATTTAGGTTTTAAAAGCACCAAGTACCAATTGCTAACCATTCGTTAGCGCTTTTATGTGTAAGCACTCGTAAATCGTGTTTTTGATGGCTTATGCATCCTCTTTTATAATATTTGTAGAGTTTATTTTGTATAATACTATCTGGTGCCCGCGACTTCGTCCGAGTTGGAAAACAAATGATATAACGTCTGACATACGTACATTTATGCTTCACATTGTAATTTTGCCAAGCGTTGAATCCTTATTTTTAGGTTACTGTTGCCCTCAGCTTAACATGGAATTTTGCCCATGTCCATCCTGAAATTAATATCTACATTGGTTCAAAAACATTTCATTTCTACATTTAACTTTAGATGTTTTGGTTCAGTGAACGTTGTATCAATGATCGACGAGGTTTTATATAACATTTTCTTTTTTTTTTCTAAATAATTAATTAGAAACAGTTAATTCAAGCACGTACTGTAAGTAACTCCGATGTCGCACGCGACCTCGCAAGAAATGTGTGTAATTTATTACTATTACATGATCGTTAATAGGTCAAACGTAGGACATTTAATTTTGTTTTTTAAATTAAAATTATTTATTATAAAATTGTTTTAACTGCCAAACAAAATATTTTTATAACTTTAATAGGTACGTATAACTTCAGGGTTCCATTTATTTTTCAACTTAGTACAAAAATTATAGAATTTTTTTTTTTTTTAAACTAGCGCTAGTTTCCGTGACTTCTTCCGCGTTGAAAAAGAGTAATATAAGGCCTGATATCTTTATCGCTGTGACGACGGGACACCGTCACGGCGTATCACATAATATATTATATGTAATTTAACTTTAATAATTTAAGTAATTTTAACTTTTAGTTTAATTAATTCAATTAATTTCATAATTTATTTAATTGTGTGGAATTGAAAATTTTTGGTGTCAAAATGACAGTGTATATTTTAAATTTGCACAAGACCTCGTGAAACAATTCATAGCCAGCGTACCATAGAAAAGCGTTACTTGTTAAGTTTGTGAGATCCTCGTGGGACGCACGGCATATGCGCCCGTTATAATTAGCGAACAATGTTTGGCTTTAGCAAATCCCTTTGGGGCGTAAATTAAGAGATTTCGCTTTCCGGACGGCTTTAGGAGACATTTACATTAAAGCTTGTATGAGGACGCAAATACTACTGTTTGTATAATTGTATGTCCGTTCTTGTTCTCATGTTAAACGCTAAACATTTCGTTGTTATCTGTAGCGGGCCAAAATCACCGTGAGGTATCAAATCATGAAGAATAAAAACAACTTTTATAAAACTATATAACAATTACGCGTAAATCTTTTGTCAGCTTGTGAAAAATTTTACAAATATTCATTAAAAAAAATCAAAAATGACAGAACAATATAATATTTTTAATACATTATAGTTGAAAAAACGGCACGGACTAATTGGTCATCAACTAAATAATATGTCATATATTTTTAAATTTCATAATGACAAGAAAATATGTCTTATGCTGTATATATTATAATATTTTTTATTACGTTGTATTATTATAATAAAAATCCATTTTATATATGCTTAGTAAAAGTTTCACCAAAATTGGGTTCAATTTCAATGTGGCGAATTAAAACATTGCCTATCTTTGACTAACATTCACTCAGAAGCGCGTTAATAGAAAGACCACGAACCATGATAAAAATCAGCCTACCCATTCGCATTAGCACGTGGTCGAATCCCACCCTTTTGTCTCTTCAAAAACTCCATAAGCACCTATCAGACGGACCCATCTGCAAACAACCTCAAATTCTGCTACAAAACGAGAGTACGTGCGAGAAGCGACCTAATTGTTACCACCCAAAATGTTAATTGAATTTTTTGATACGATACAACAAGCCGACTGATGGGGTGAGCTAATCTGTCAGCTGAGTCGCTGGAAATCGTTTAAAAGCTGTGTCCCCTTCTTGTTATTGTTTATTTAGGATAGCAATTCGCGGTGAAGCTGGTTTCCGAGGCGTATGTTAATGCGATTGTCCGTTACTCGTGGAGTGTTATCAGGGGAATGAAGAGTTCGGAATCACAAAAGCAGCTATGAAGTGGTCATAATAAGGGTAACGACTCCGTTTAGTGTTGTGTTTATTGAGATATAAGCGTGTCGCGGCACGGAACGTCGCCTACATAGATTCAACAAAAAACAATATTTCCGTTTACCCTATTTTTTAGCTACATTATATACATTCAAAGAGAAGACACGCATTGTAACTATTTTTCAATTAAAACTATTGGCGAAGCCGAGAACCATCGAGTTTTCTTCCGACAACGAGCCTTAAAACCAGCGACCTTCCAACACCTGTGTCCGCAATGACATATTGGACCGTCGGAGCCGGATACAATTGGTCCATCACAGTCGAATACAACTGGACCTTCAAAACCGAACATCATTGGACCTTCTCAACTCGACTTCAACCGGACTTCAAGATCATAACCATCCGAGGCGATCTCCAGTAACCGGACCACCGATGAGTCGATCTACAGAGAAGAAGACTACGCGCACATTGGTACGGCCAGCCAACCAGTTCACCTAGACCTCCTATGAGCTTAAATTAATCCCATATTCATCTCAATTCCAGTGATTGCGACGCAGTGAGTTACCCGTTTGTTCGTGTCCAGCAGAGGTGATATACCGTAGCATCATCTGCCACTTTCAAATTGTGAGTACTCCACCTTTCACTATCCACCGAGATGAATACTGACACCGAAAAGCCTAGGTCTAAATCGCCTCTTAAAATAACCGTTACAAACGATGAGGCAACAAATCAGCTGATTCGCGATTTAGTAAAAAAACGCGCTATAGTTAAAAGTAGATTAACGAGATTTTCAACCTATATTAATTCGTTATCTGAAGATAGGTTTATTTCTACACAGGCCAGAGCCGATTTAAAGCTGCGTATGCAGGGTGCTACTAGCTTATTTTCCGAATTTAATAATCTTCAAACACAGTTAGAAGAGGCCGTACTTGAATGTGATTTAAATGAACAATTAAGACAACGGGATGTGTTTGAAGATAGCTACTATAGCACCTTGGCGCGAGCAGAGTGTATGCTGGGCGGTGAGGTTGATTCATGTTCTAATGTGGGTAACACCGATTCTATTAAATTACCTACGATCTCTGTTCCTACCTTTGATGGTTCGAGGGAACAGTGGCTTGAGTTCAGAGACACCTTTTTATCGCTTGTGCATAATTCTACTCAAATAAGCAACATACAGAAGTTTCACTACTTAAAATCATCTTTAAAAGGCAGCGCAGCCCTAGTAATAGATTCACTCGAGTTTTCCTCTGATAATTACCTAGTAGCATGGGAACTTATATTAAATCGGTACAATAATAGTAAACTGTTGGTGCATAATCACGTAAAAGCGCTATTTACAATACAACCGCTAACTAAAGAGTCACCAGATATGTTACGCAATTTAATCGACACTATTCTCAAAAATCTACGTGCTTTAAAACTATTAGGCGAACCCGTCGATACGTGGGATACGTTAATTATCTACATAATAGTCACTAAACTCGACAAGACCAATGAGCGCGAATGGGAGCAGTATAAAAACACAATATATAAACAAACTGTTGACTCAAAATCTAGTGTAAAAATCGACGTATTATTATCATTTCTCAAGGATAGGGCTGATATGTTAGAAACGCTTATCGTGTCACACAGCACCAACAAAGGTTCTGAAAGTAGAATACCTAACACTAATGTACATAACAACTACCGAGTTCACTGTAACTTAGCCGCTAATAACAAGCCGACGCGAGCGCATACGAAAAGGCTATGTTTACTGTGTAACTGCAATCATTCACTTTACGCGTGTCAAGTATTTCTTAGTAAATCTTTAGACGAAAGGCTTAAGTTAATTAAGGATAACAATCTATGTGAAAACTGCTTAAGACCTGGACACGTAGTACGCGATTGTCGGATGGGACCTTGCCGAAAATGTGACATGAAACATAACTCATTAATTCACAACGACGTCATACACTCAGCAGCGGCGCATACTACTGCACGCGAGAATGCGACGGCGGTCGAGGCCGCGCGCGCATCCCCTTCTACTAGCCCTACCAACACGGCGCATGCGCGTGCGAATGTGTTATGTTCACAATACCCATGTGTGCAACCCGTGTTGCTATCGACGGCATTAATAGATATTGCTGACAACCGAGGTACTTATCACAAAGCGATTGCATTACTAGATTCGGGAAGCGAACGTTGTATAATTACGCGTTCATTATGCGAAAAATTAAAAATACCATCGATACAGTCCACTCAAGAAATACGCGGTGTAGGTAACATAATTACTCAATCTACACAAATATGTGAAGTTAATATAAAGTCACGCGTTAGTTCATATACAACAAATTTACAATGTTTTGTTTTGCCTCACATCACAACAACAACTATACATTCTAATATACCTAAACGTAACGCACATTTTAAAATTCCCGACAATATACAATTAGCGAATCCATTTTTCGATGAACCGCAAAAGGTGGATTTATTGATAGGCGCGGACAAGTTCTGGGATTTACTAAAAGACGGTACAATACGTCTTCCCAACGGGCCGTTTTTACAAAATACCTACTTAGGTTGGCTAATATCTGGCCCTATTTATTCAAACACACGCAAGAAGGATTTTTTTCAATGCAACTTCACACAATCAATAGACCATCAACTACGTAAGTTTTGGGAGCTTGAGGAAATATCAAAGTCATGTGATTCACGCAGTGATGAGGAGCGGGAATGCGAAAATCATTTTAACACACACACAGTCCGCGATAAAGACGGAAGATTTTGTGTTACCGTTCCATTGAAGTTGTCACCATATGATTTAGGAGAAACATTTTCCCTTGCTCTCAAACGATTTTTAGCTTTAGAAAAAAGATTACTTCGCTGTCCAGATTACAAGACCTTATATGTTGATTTCATTAACACATTTATTAACTTAGGTCATATGTCACCAGTCGACACTTACGGAACACCTCATTACTTTATGCCGCATCATGGGGTCTTCCGCGAGCACAGCCTAACTACCAAGCTGCGGGTGGTATTTGACGCGAGCGCACCGTCCAGCACTGGCGTCTCGTATAATGACCTTCAGCTCATTGGACCTCCTATACAAGGAGACCTACTCGCCATCTTACTGCGTCTGCGTCAGCATACATATATAGCTTGCGCTGACGTAGAAAAAATGTATCGGCAAGTGTTGGTGAAGGAAAGTCAAAGAGACTATCAATTAATTCTTTGGCGTAATAGCCCCACAGATGCAATAGGTATATACCGCCTGAACACAGTCGTGTATGGCACCGCGTCCGCTCCTTATCTCGCTGTGAGGTGTTTAAAAGAGCTAGCGAGCTCATGTTCGATTCCCGACGTACAACGTATAGTCAACGAAGATTTTTACGTCGACGATTTGATTACTGGGTCGGACGATAGACTAAAGTTAATTACTATGTGTGAGAAGACGTCTGAATTATTACAATCCGGCTGCTTCCCACTAAGAAAATGGATATTTAATTTTGACTATAATAACACGTCTTTAAAATCAATTAACGAAAATAAATCTTTAAATTTAAATGAGGACAGTGAATGTAAAACTTTAGGTATTAGTTGGAATCATAAAACTGACACCTTTACCTTCAATACACAATTTAAAAATACAACTACACACACATCGAAACGTACTATACTTTCTTGTGTATCGCAAATATTTGATCCTCTCGGATTATTAAGTCCCACAGTCATCATAGCCAAGGTGTTGCTGCAACGACTTTGGTTGTTAAAACTGGATTGGGATGACGAACTTCCCGACGACGTCATGGTTATTTGGAATAAGTTTGTTAGTGGTTTGTCTGCGCTTAGTTGCATATCAGTGCCGCGCCACGCAGTAGGTATCAATGCTAGGGACATTCAGTTACACATATTCACGGACGCATCTCAGACAGCATACGGCGCGTGCGTTTACGTACGCACCGTCACTGATACTGAGATAACGGTGCGTCTACTGTGTTCCAAGGCCAAGGTTACGCCCCTCAAACCAGTAACTATACCTAGGTTGGAATTGTGTGGAGCATTATTGGGAGCGAAACTTTGTGATAAGGTTCGCAGTTCACTTCGCTGCAATATCAATGCTGTTGTGTTCTGGACGGATTCAACAATAGTTTTGGGCTGGCTACGCATGCCACCAAACTTGCTTAAAACTTTCGTCCAGAATAGAATATCAGAGATACACGAGCTCACCGGCGAACTGCCGTGGCGACATGTCAGCGGCAGGGAAAACCCAGCGGACTTGGCCTCACGCGGAGTTCCCTTGTCTGAACTCGCCACTTCCAGCTTATGGTGGGAAGGCCCCTCCATGCTCAAAGACCTGAATCTCCACTATAACCATGATATGTCTGAATTAAATTTTAATTGCAATTTAAATGAGTTACCTGAAGTCAAATGTAATCAATTTAATGTTTTATTATCAGAGCAATTTAATTCAATATTTCCATTTAATCGTTTTTCTCAATTTAATCGTATGACACGCACATTCGCTTACGTATTACGTTTTATTAACAACGCACGCAAAATTAAAGGTGATAGACAATTCACTGAACTTACCGTAGATGAGCTGAAACAATCGGAATTATGTTTAGCAAGATTATCTCAACTAGAAACCTTTAGAGACGAACTAGACTTGTTGTCAAGGGGGACGACGATTAAACAACCTAATCTATTTAAATTGAACTTATTTTTAGATACAAATAAAATTATACGTGTTGGCGGGAGATTAGGTAATTCCGATTTATTCGGTTATGACAGGATGCACCCCGTTCTGATTGCGTCAAACCATCATTTTTCAGTGTTATTGTTTCGCGAGCGACATCAGAGATTGCTGCACGCCGGTGCGCAGGCGCTGCTTTACGACTTGCGTCAGTGCTGGTGGCCGCTCGGAGGCAGGAACCTTGCGCGAAGGGTAGTCAATGAGTGCATTTTGTGCAAGCGATTTAAGGGTAAAACTCTCAGTCCATTAATGGGTAATTTACCCAAGGAACGGTTGACTCCTACTTATCCTTTTTTAACGTGTGGAGTGGATTATGCAGGACCCATTCTCACACTGAACCGTAAAGGCAGAGGAGCGAGAACGGTCAAGTCGTACATTTGCTTATTTATATGTTTTATAACGCGCGCGGTACATATAGAACTGGTAAGCGACTTATCGTCTGAGGCATACATTCTGGCGTTAAAACGGTTCATAGCGCGTCGCGGGAAACCCGCTGAAATATTTTCAGATAACGGTAAAAACTTTGTAGGTGCAATGAATGAATTTTCAAAGTCACTACAGTCATTTTCACCAGATATTCTAGAATATGCACATAAACAGTCAATAAAGTTTAAATTTATACCGGTGTATAGTCCTCATTTCGGTGGTTTGTGGGAGGCTGGAGTGCGATCATGCAAGCATCACTTGCTCCGCGTAATCGGTAACGCCCATCTTACATTTGAAGAGACTACCACAGTCTTAGTACAAGTGGAGGCAATACTAAACTCGCGTCCGCTCTCACCACTTTCCTCAGATCCTACAGATCTCCTTCCCCTTAGTCCAGCCCATTTCTTGGTTGGTCGACCTTTGACTGCGTCAGTGTCTCCTGACCTGCAGGATCACTCTACCAGTCTGCTGTCACGCTTCCGGAGGGTCGAGCAACTGCGCCAGCACTTCTGGTCGCGCTGGTCCAAGGAATACATCTCAGAGCTTCAAACCCGCTGCAAGTGGAGAACGAACGCTGACACATTGCTGCCAAACACACTTGTCGTCATCAAGGATGATTGCCTTCCTCCATTGAAATGGCAACTCGGTCGGATTGTGAAGACCTACCCGGGGAGAGACGGCATATCACGAGTAGCAGACATCCGCACATCATCAGGGATTGTGAGGCGAGCGTTCACGAAGATTTGCCCGCTTCTAGAAGAACATGATGTGACGCTTTTGAAAGACGGTGCTTCCAAGGCCGGGGGCATGTCGCGGCACGGAACGTCGCCTACATAGATTCAACAAAAAACAATATTTCCGTTTACCCTATTTTTTAGCTACATTATATACATTCAAAGAGAAGACACGCATTGTAACTATTTTTCAATTAAAACTATTGGCGAAGCCGAGAACCATCGAGTTTTCTTCCGACAACGAGCCTTAAAACCAGCGACCTTCCAACACCTGTGTCCGCAGTGACAAAGCGGGATAAAATGTAGCTACTTTAGACATATGCAAATTTGCTAAACCCTCTCTATAGGTACTGATCTGCTTAATGAGTTCCCGCGATATTACTCCGTTTGCAATTTAATAGGTTTTTATTAAGACCATGAATTAACCAAAACATTGTATAAATCAGTTTTTGTATATGAAAATCTGTTCAATAATTCCTTAAAGTAATATAGGTATAACTTTATAGTTGCTGACTTGTAATAGTAAAAAAGCACGTACTGTTTTTTTCCATTGTCCCTTTGTCTTTTCAGGGACGATGACGTACTTTCATATTTTCTCGTATTACTTGTGTTTGAGGTTATGGTAACCACCTACCATCATAACATCATATGGACTTACAGCCTGCCTTCAAAATGTAAAAGTAATATGATAATTTCGACACATCCATCGGAAGAAATAGAATAGGATTCTTAATCAATAAGAATAATATCCTTGGGCCCAATTTATTATTGAATCCTCAACTCAATATTGAATCCAGAGGTAATTCAGCCAATCACAGGACGATAATAATGCGGACAAAAGCACAATTAAGTGCAGCAGGGACCGATAACAAAAGGCGGCAGAGCACACAATTTGTTGCAGCCATCTTTATCTAGCCCACTACTGACCCCTTTACCGTAATTCATTAAGTGCTCAACCCTCGCCGTCAATGCAGAGCAATTTCGACCCACAGCCAAAAGAGATTTAACCGGAGTTTTCGTTGTTGTTTCGTTTAACATTATTTTACTCTGTATTGAGGTTTTTACTTGAGCGCAATATCATGGGGTACTCATTTGTTATTATTCTTTTATGTGAACCAAACATGTGGCTGGGGTTTGGACATTATCCACGCTTTAGCGACATTTTGAGAGTGATTCGCAACGTATTCTAAATAATACCCTACGCTACGGATAGCGTTGTTAATGGTATCATCATTTTCGATGCACGTGTACTTTGAATGTTCTGATTATTAATTATATTCAATTAACAACATACGCAGAAAGGGGACTCTGAAGTAGATATCATTAGGCTTAAATTTAAAATTATTACACGAAATATCATATTTTTCAATGTTTAATTAATTCTCAATTTAATTACAGTTTTTTTTAATGAAGAATTTTCTGTAAAACTGTTGTAAGCTGTTACTGCAAAGGTTGTCCAGAAGGTAAAATGCTTGATTATGGTGACAACATATTTATTATATCAAAACAACAAAATTTTTTGCTCAGAAATGTATTTTTTTACTGTACGGCGCAAGAAAACTATGTAAAATTAAACTCTCATTAAAACTGTCAGTTTGTAATGATTACAATCTGCTGATGAGCTTACCTAATTTTTATTTTTTGGTTTTATGTCATGACAACAAATAATATACATTTCAAAAGCACTGTAACTCCTACACTAGTTGGTTAACTGAAGATTAGGTACTGAGCGCTAAAACTTTTATTCAGAAACTACATTTTTTACAGGCTCTTAAAACAAAGAAACAGCTTATATTCTCATTTTGATATGCTACAAGTATATACGGTAAGTAGTGATCATAAATTACTTGTTAACAGTTCTAATAAATTGTTTCTCTGTATATAAACAACATCACTTAATTAAACGCTATCTAAATATATATTATAATTAATTAAAAATAATATATTTCACTGTACGTTAGTTAACGAAGGGTGGACCAAAATTTCACGACGGCGCGGCGGTTCACTCTTCACCTTTCCATTTCGTTCTGTCGCTCATTCCGCGTCAACGCATGCAATAATTAGTTGACACCCGACGCCGACACACAGCTCCTAGCTCCCATGGGAATATTTTGACGAATGGAGAAAATACACAAGGTGTGAAATTGGCTAGTTTACTATGATAGACAATAATTGTATGATTAAACGATGATTAGAATTTTTTTTAATAATTAATTGAACTAAATAAAATAAATTCAATAAATAAAATCAATGAAATTAATTTAACAACATTGAATAGGAATATTTTATAATTTATAGATATTTTAATAAAAATATGAGTAAAACAATTTTTCAGACATAAATGTCCATAGCTTAAATATACACAATACAAAAAAAAGTAAAATAAAAATTAACATAAACTGACGCATTTATAATACGTTATTTTGCAGAGCTATGAATTTACAATTTATCATTAAAACTTATTGCAATTTAAACAATTAAAATTACAGATAAATTAAGATTTAAACAATTAAAATTACAGATAAATGACAGATACATTAAATTTACAAATAAGTTTACAGGATATCAAGTTATCAACAATAATTAATTAATTATTGTTACCTGATTTAACATTATTGCTTTCACCTTTATTTTTTAACTCTATAATTCTTCGAAACATTATTCCATCAGGCCAAAAGTTTTCATCTAGGAACACATTTAGTTTGTGTTTTGGCACCATTAACTTGTATGCATTATACTCTTTATTCCATTTCATGTTTATTTTTTGTAGAGGAAGTGACAGATGCCTTTTCCTGAAATTGTGATCCAATATATCGCCATCAGATGTTGATTTGTCAATATTATGAATAAAAAGTGACACTTTTATATCTGCTGCTTTAAATTTTTTCACCTGGCGTTAAAGGGGCTATACCCTGTTTACTCACGAAATAATTTCTGGTTCGTTTTCTTCGTACTTTTTCCATTCTTCGGAAGGTTCATTGCATTTCCACTCTCCACTTCCTTTGATTTCAATAAAGCGATTTTTCAATTTCCGTATTTGTACTGTAATCCATTCAGCATTAGACTTATTCTGCTTCCAATTACCCTCTTTCAATACCTCAGCCATAGACTTTCGAATAGGCACTGCAACCTTGTCTTCCAAGTGTTCGTCAATCTTTGTCTTTGTCAATTTTGTAGGGCTTGGTGGCGATATCAAATTATAATATCAAAATTATAATAAAGTATAAATACTTGAGACCGGAAGTTAAACTACTTTTCTATTTACTACTCAATGATTGTATTTTATTTATAAAAAATACACTTCACATCAAATGACCGACAGTAAAATAATTAAAATGGAAAACAATAAAATTTTAATTAATTAATTCTTAGTTATTAAATTATTTAAGTGTCTTATTAAAATTAATAATTATTATAAAATTAAAATAAAATATTAAAGTAAAATTAATTAAATTTGCTCAATTATGCAATAAATAGATTCTCTATCATACTGTACTTTAGAAAATGGGGAAAAAATAAAATGAGAACTGTATTTCCTTTCACCAACCTTATCCTGTCTTGTTACATCTACTCCGTCCGTAAAGGAGTATAGAATCGGAATGCTTCTCTGATATCAATTAGTGTTATAAATTCCTAAAGCGATTCGTTTGAGTTTCCTTTAAAAGTGTAGGTATGAAATGCAAAGTATCAAATTATTTTGACGTAACAAGCCAAGCCAAGCCACTGCCTTTTGAAATTTTGAAACGAACAAAACAATTTCAAGCATAAAGCTCGACTCGTTATAGTGTTGCTGTCGCAAACTTCGTCCTTTTGTCGCTTCGTCTGACCGGGAGCGTGCCACCGAATGTAGTGACTAATTAGTATCCCTGCCCCCGAATTATTTGCAGAGTGCAATAGAAATGTCCCGGCTGTTTGACCCCTGTAAGGAGACGAAGAATTTTGGCGTTTACCTTAACTATTTAGGCATTATTTAGGTTTCAAGAAATAGTTACGATGAAGGTGTGTACTTGGGGTTTGTTCTTTCTCTAAAAGACATCATTCTAATCAACGATATTCTGTAACTATAGAATAGTTCTATAGTTATAGAATAGTTCTATAGTTATAGAATAGTTATATTGGTCTGTAGTTATAGAATATCGTTGCTTCTAATCCATTACCAAGAAAATGTCCGAAGATTATGAATGGTCGACTAAGACGCCGTGTGTTAGATTTGTGTACTATAGATGAGATTATGGGTATGGAAATTTGTTCCATACTTACTAGTAATTGAGTAAATTTGAATAAAGGAATATTGCGTTATGAATAATAGTTACAAAAATTGTGAAAACAATCTAGTAAAACAAAAATATCCGACAGGCGACGAATTGACTTGGTAAAGCTTAAAGATTTTATTGATTATTTGAAGCAAATTTCCAATTACCAGAGTGTTGAATGGATTTGTGACCGCAGTTTTGAATGCAGGCGAAATCTCCGACCGGAATTAAAATAATGGACATGTCGCCTTAGAACATTCGATTTTAGAAGAACAAAATATTCCAAATTCTAAAAAAAATCGATAAAAAAATCGAATGAGTAGTTTCGAAGATTACCTCCTATATACAAACAAATACACGCACTTTACCTCCTCATAATGTTACAAAACTAAACTTTTAAATGGAGGCTTTTTAATGCTAAAGCGTCGCGGTCGTCGCGTGGCAACGCGTCGTCGTCACGTGACGCGTCACTCTAACTCTACGGCATTAATATACATAATTTTAAAACAAGTAGGTTTTATTTTCTTTGTAATGTAAATTATATTTGTGCTCATCAATTTTAACAATTGATATGTCTAAAGAAAGAACGCTAATTAAAATTAAAATGTGTTCTGGCAATGCATTATAATTTTTTTTTTTCATAACTCCTAATAGATAGTTATGTAGGTATTAATAACACAACTAAGTAAATATACAATAATATGTTGTAACGTCTTCTCATTTTATATTGTTTTTATCTTAAATTAAACGATGTCGTCTGCAGTCGTGGCTTGCAGAAAAGTACTTTTTTAGTATGTTTTTAGTAGAAAAAGTTCAAGTGCGACATAAGAATTAATTATTAAAGTAAACATTGCGACATTTAATGTTTTTGTTTCTATTAATACTAATCGAATTCTTTTTGTATAATACGCCTTAAATTCATACAGCAGATATCAAAAGTTCAGCATGTCTATTTTTCAAAATAAAATCTTATGTAATATATTTTTTAAGTTTTTAAGTATTTTTACACATTCTAAGGTAAGTCGACACCAACTAACAAACTATATCCTTTCACTTTTAAATAATTAGTACATATATGATATGAAATTAATTAAAATTATATTATTTCACAAGTTATTTGCAAGATAAATTTTGCAGACTCCTTTGAAGTATAACTTAATGAGGGATATGACATTGTTCGACACTTTGGTGAAGTTACTTTGAGAAATTGTTATACACGAGATCTTTTGTATAATTATTAGACTTGTTATTTTTTACGTATATTTTTTATTTAAAGATTTTTATAGAATTAACCACGTAAAAAAGAAAACTTAACATTTCATTTTGATCCATTAATTCATTAACTTCAAAGTTCTTTTTTTCTTTGTTAGTGCGACTTACTTTGAACAAATAACTGTAGTTTTAAAAAAATCTATTAAAAATATTAAAATTAATATGACATGATGACCTAAGTGGACATTTACGGCGCTGAAACATGATTTCAGTTCTTATTCAAAAGTTCTTCACACGACCTTATTAAAGAAAGTGTCATTGCTACATTAAGAGAATTTAATTTATAAATTTACATATATTTTATATTTTTAAGATGGAGAACTTAGAGCTTTTGACCTATTACAATACAATCAAGATATTGTAAAGGAGGGTGTATTTTGTAGCGTCTCTTGGATAGACTATCTAACTATTCCGCTGAGTTTTTTCTAGTAACTATGCCAGAATGACTATACAGCGTTGGTAAACAGTTTCGGGGATATCACATCCTTCTGTCGAACTCCTCGTCCCAGTTGGATCGGTTTCGTCCGCTGGCCCTGTACTTGTACGGTAATCGGCGCCAATTTCTCTATTCATAATCCCTTTCCTATTCCCTATCCTTTATCCTAATAATGTGGGCAGCGCACTTGCAACCCTCTGTGGCTTTGCACGTTTTAATAGTCCATCAAGCCTTTGTGTGACAGGCTTTTCATAATAAAAGATGTACCTGCAAATTATACACAAATTCTTTCAAAATTCTATGCAAATTTAGTACCTGAAGAAAATCATCAATCATCATTATTTTTTTATTAATTTTATTCTAATAACAGGTAGACGAGTCCACTTTATAATGTCAGTGTTTTACAACTAAACATTAAAATGTATAACCAACAAAAAGAGGCATAGAATGTCATACTTTGTTAATATTATAGTCACAAACTCTTTTGAATGTGAAAGGGCGGTCTTAAAATTAATGGGAACTGACAGTAATAGTTATAAAGGACGACACAATAATGTGTTTCATTTTGAACTACTAAAAGGACAGTAATTGAACATAACATCCCTACTATCATATGTTATAATCAATGAGTGTTGCTTGTTTAAAATTCAACGTTTATCAGTTTATGCAGTGTATTTTTATTTAAATATGTACATTAATATTCAAATGCGGTACATTTATTTAATTCTTTAGTAAGTGGAAACCAAATGTACGTCATTTAGCTGTTAAACATAATACTAAGCTATAATACTAGCTGACTCGGCGAACTTCGTACTGCGGTGTATAAGAATGATTGATAGTAGGACGCGACTACACTCGTATTATTTGTATTATTTATAAATAATAGGTAATATGGTCATTCCTGCGCCCCTTCAAGGTCTTAGCCCTGTGCCTGGGCACCTCTAGCACAGCCCTGGTCATGGCATTGGATATCATTACCACATACGATACTTTAAGTGTTGTTCATTCTAAAATAATTTACAATAAGCCCGTCAAAAATATACCTTGCAGCCTTATTGTTATCCTTAAATTTTCATTGTAATTTTATCCTTATTTAATATTAGAAATTTTATACAAGTTTTTTTTTTACAGATGTTTTCTTCAGAGACTATTCCCCTAACGGGGAAATAGTTTGTATGGGGAGAGTGGTAATGTTGCCAAGATTTTGTTTAAGCATAAAATTTGCTAGTGGCACTAGCTTACATTACAATAAATGGTGTCTCGACCACAACGCTAATAAGGTATAAATTTCATGCGAGGCGAACCATAAACCATGGTTAGAAGTAACAACTTGCAATGTACGAACGAACAGTCGGTCAGAGAGATGATTGACTACATATTCGAATGTAATTGGAAACCTCAAGTTATTACCTGGATGCCTCATCACAGAAGACCAGTATTTCTCGTGAGACAACAAAATACGAACATAGTATAAGTTAACTGATGTAAATATAAAATATTATTTTGATAATATTAGGTATATATTCTAGAAATACCTGGCAACGCTTCACTTAATAACTAAATTACACATGCCTTTTTCTAGCGGCGGCATTTCAATTAAATTTTTAAAATAAAAGAACACTTATTGTGGCATAACTATAATAGTAAGACATATACTGTAGCGACACTTTTTGTAGTTTATAATGTGTTCTGCAAAGTCGTAATACATTATTTTGTTCTAATATCAATAGTTTTCGCAGCGCACGCGATGCAAGGAATATTTTAGGTCATTTTTTACACCTTGGGTTACATTAAGGATCCCTATTTTTTTTTTTTTTTAAATATAAGATAGCCTATGTTACTCGCTGATATATAGCTTCTCAACAGTGAAAGAATTTTTCAAATTGGTCCAGTAGTTTCGGAGCCTATTCAATGCAAACAAACAAACAAATCTTTCTTTTTATAATATTAGTATAGATTTACAGAAAAAATTGCACCCGTGCGAAGCCGGCAGCTGGTCGCTAGTTACGATATAAAAGTAATTATTCTCTCTTAATCCAGACATGTCACGTTTCAGCAAAATCTCTTAAAAGTTTAACTAAATGCTCCCACAAACTTTCACGTTATTGTATTCGTGGTCTCGAATGGTATTTTTAAACTACTTAGGCCGTGAAGTGGTGAACTGCATACATAGAAAATTAATTTACTCGAACAGTGAGCTTGAAAGAAGTCGTTAAAAAGTTAAAGTACCCTAATGAAAAGAAATTTTGAAATTGTTTTGTTCATTTTTAGTACATGTAATATGCCCTACACATAAATCACTTTGACGATAATTCATCTCATTACGGTCTGTTCAGAGCCCGGCTTATTTGCAGTTTTTACGAGCCATCTTTGAAAGAAATATAGCGATATTGGGCCCTTTTGTGATAAAGGCAATGCTTCAATTTTATAGTTCATAGTTCACACGAGCCCGAACCGCTAGCAAAGAAAGGGGACTAAGTACCAGATGATTTAGAATGCTCATATAATCTGGATAATCGGCGGTTAGCACTTAAAGCTATGCTCTTAAAACGCTGTATGCGGATTGTGGTAGGCTGTTGTGTCATGTTTTTTTTAAATATTTACATAATTTAAGTTATCGTCCAGCTCGAGAAGAAAAAGCAAATATGGCAAAGTCAACTTTTTAACAAACCGACAACTTAACTTACTTACTTAACTTGAACCAAGGCTAATCAGCAGACGAAAAGGTATCCAAGAAATTGACTAAGATCAATCGCTATAGCTGAATGAATAGGGAAATGGGCTCAGTAATTTCTTACTCAATCACCGAAAACATGCTGTTATTAAAAAAATATATATAAAGGCAAAGCAATGAAAAAACTAGTAATTTCTTAAGTGTCACTATAAATAGGTACCTGTTACTTACCACAACGCGACCTCGCCTTCATTCATGTCACAGAATATTTATGCCCAGCCAGAGTCAGTTCAAAAGAACTAATGTTAATATTACAATCGAGTAAGGTATTTCTTTATTTTCTGTGTCAACTCCTGATTATAAGAAATTAAATAATATTATAAAGCATTTAGTTATACATAACACGATGATTTTTTGTCGCTTAATTAATAACAGGATCTTATACGATGTTGATGTGATTGTTTGAGGGATTATGCAGCAGTTTTATTAGGAACTCTGATTAAGCATAATGTGACATTTTATCGATTATTTTTTTAGTAAGAAATTTTTTTTGAAAAGAAACAAATTTAGGTACTGATAAAGATAACTTCACAATTTACGAGAGATATATCTTTTTTTCTATATGTAAAGATCGGCAGGCATGATAACAGTACACTTCATGTTAGGTTGCCTATAATCACAAGCTTGTTAGTGGCCTTTTTAACATTGTCCTAGACATGATGAAGTCTTGGACATTCTTACATTTGGGCTAATATACTCCGCTGCAACTAATATTTGTAAGAATCACTAAAAAGTGATAATTTTTCACGTTGGTTTTCTTTAAACAGATTGCCAACCAAAAAAAATTTTTTTAAAATAGGAAAGGATTTTTTCAGAAACATTCCAGACATTCCTGATATTCAGAGTGAACCTAAAATTTTCGCCATTATTTTACTGTGCTCTCAAATTTTCTGCTTCGTAGAGATGTTAAATTGCAAGATTGTAACAACAAAGTTCTAACGACTGCTCGGCGCCATGTTTTCCGAGTTTTAAATTCAGACATTTTCCCAGCATTTTCCAACTAACGCGCTATGGGGCTAATTCATTCATCGTGTAAGTAAAATGTGCTCACAGCACGATACGGAGTTTATTAAATGTTTGTTTATAGATACTACAACATCTTTTAAGCTTATCTATACTAATATTATAAAGAGGTAAAGTTTTTATGTTTGTTTGTTTGTATGTAGAAGGTAATCTTGTGCTAATAAAAAATCTTTCGCTAATAGTAGGAATATGGACATAGGCTAAATAAACCATCAGCTATCTAAAAATAAAAATCCAACTATTGGCAAAAGTATAATTGGCGTTATTACATCTTTTATTTTTAAACGCGGACAAAATCGCGGCCACCAGCTAGCGTTACATGAATATATTTGTGAAATCAATTTATATACCTATTATATTACTCATATGGGACGTACCTACACAAAATTATATGTATACCTCCTAAAAAATACCATTCCGTTGAATCAACTTTAAATTAGTGATCGCTACGAGCGATCTCATTTTCAGAGGTCCCTCATTATAACGTTGTTACGCACACTCAACATAGAATATTATAATTCGTATTAGCATTTAATTTTTCGGGCCAACGATCGGACATGTCGATGTTGATGGGACTACGTTCCCACAACTTAAATGCTTAAGGCGACTCCAGCCGCGAACAAAAATTCCGTAATTACCCCCGGCAACCCGCAGCGAGATTTCCCCCGCATACTATTATCGCATAACGCGTTTTTTGTCATAGAGTATACAACAACAGCAACAGACACGACAAACAAAAATTATTGTAGGTAATAGCAGGTACCTATGTAATTTAAAACACCATAAAATCTTTAAGAATACAAAATAGTATTATCATATTTATTTATTTAGGCCTTCTAACAGGTACACTGCCGTGCTAACGATAATTGCAGTAAGTACACTAAACTCAATTTCGAGAAAATGACGCCTAAAGTTTTTTTAGTGTTTTAAGCGACTGTGTCTAAGTTACTAGCTTTAAAAAACATTGAATTATGGTACACGATGGAAAAAGATGAGTTCTTTTTAATGGTGATTTTAGGTTTTTAATTACAGGGTTGCCTATATTATTGATATTATACGTAGATTTATACGTAGGGAATTATTCATACATATGTTCATATACAAACGCTAAGTAAAAATGCAGCAAGTATAGTGTTTAAATATTTATAGAAAATATAAATAAAAAGATTGCAGCTAAATTTAAAAACTTCTTAAGTAAAAAAATCCATATTTTATTTAAATCATCTGTAATTAATCTAGATTTTTAAAAATGTGAAATAATAGCAAAAAAAAGCAAGGTCACATTGTGTACATGTAGAAATCAACCTAAAAGTATAAAATAATTATAAGATACAATATCTACAATAGACTTCTTTCTATCCTTCGCTACGCCCCTTCGATTTTGTTTTTGTTCGATGTCTGGAAAAAAAACGCTACTCTTTTGTTCACAATATGACTAACTGTTGATTTCGGGAGCTTACACTCGCACCTGCATCAAGTGATACGAAAATATGAAAATTAAAAAAAAGAGTTGAATACCTTGCCTCGCACCCCGTCCTAATTGCCATTATTTAAAAACAGTACTTGGGGTACCTAGCATAATAATAATTGCAGTAACAGAGCCATTTACAACTTATTACTTTCCTTATTATATATAAAATACTTATTATATATATATAATACAAAAACGGAAGAAATATATATAAAATTCTATATTTTTACAATACCAATAATTAAAACTCGTTAAAATCTAAAAATCGTTTTGTTATATTACGACATCCGCGATTATCTAACTGTTTATTATTTCGAGATTCCCTTAATGGACTCTGCATTACTACTATGTCTTCCTCTGTGGCTTTATTTATATCTACAGATGTCTCATCCTTTGCAGTTTTTCTTTTTTTAACCAAATCATCGCTTTCTTTTGGGTGCCTTTTTTATATCCAATTTTCACACAAATAAAACCTTACCACTACTACACGTTACTTATATTAGTTTGAATTAAATGAGTTATACCCTCTGCGACGACTCAATTGATCTTTGTTAAACGGTAAGTACGTAGCGGAGAAAAGCGACACACGTCCACCTTGCACCACGACTCGTCCCGCACTGAATTGACGGGACTGCTCAGGGGGAGTCGCTACCCGCCGTACTTGCAAATCTCGAAAATATCTATTTAAAAATTAAATAAAGTATAATTCAAATTTTTCTTTTGATGAGCCGTTAGATAAAAGATCGTAGTATTTATTAAAAAAAATAGCTCTTTAAAATATTGATTATTAAGCAAATCGCACGGTTACAACATCGATATTAGACCCCAACTTTGTAATTTTTTTAATATATATAATTAAATATAATTTAAAAAATAATAAAGATGATCCGCTTTCATATATCCTGAAGATGATTTGAGTATTTTTTAAATTGTAATTATTATGATAATTTAAAAGGATAACGGTTACAAATAAGTGGATTTTTTTATCATTAGGGGCTGGCGTCGCCTTAAATAGCTGGCTATGTCTCAGACGATCTTTAAGTGATTACCTATGAGACTATAAAACATTAAGCATCTCGCACTCTTTCCCGCATAATGAAATAGAGTGGGAGAGCCATATAATTTTATTGAAATTCACGCATTCCTATCATTGCAATAGGGGATATTAATTTCGTTTGAATGTTTAAGGAATTAGACCGCGAACAACTTAAATATATGGTTTGTATAAATAATCGCGTTTGGTAAACGGTTAACGACTCTATAGAAATGGTGGAATTATTTTAACATTATCTTAACTGTAAAACGTAGGCGGACTAAGTCATGTGTGTAAATAAAAACTACTCGTAAGCTTCGAGAATAACCGCATACACTTGCCAACCAAAAAATATTTTAAAATGGTAATTATTAGTTTTTTTAATGTTAAGTTCGGCAGACAGGCTGACGGTCTAATTGAACACAACAGCACACATACTGTTATTTCACGGTGGTCTTCAGTAATATGGTGGTTACTACCGCCAGACGGGCTACCCAAATGACTGCGAAACGAAGTTACCACTACTACTTTTTTGGTTTGAAAATTTATAGCCCAAGGTTTTTTTAATTTTAAAATATAAATTAATTAAACATTTTGATAAGGTTCTGACTCTCTGATTTGAAAGTCTAAGATAGATTCCTTAGTCTAGTCATAGAATAACTAATGTGGGTCTTGAAGAGTATATTATTTCGATGATATGGGGGCCATACAATTTGTATTATTATTATTGTAAAGATTTTAACCATTAGATAGTACACACACTTAGTGCAATCCACAAATTTCAAAATAAAAATATAATCGGTTTAAAGCAAATATTATACAAAGGTTTTACTTATAACGGCCCACTTTCATAAAACCGATCTACAAAGTTACTTGGTCGCAAAATGAATAAATAATATCACAATAGGTTTATTCGTCTAGGATCAAATCTTTATAAGGGTTTTTTTTGGGTGGGCTTACTAATATATACATACATAATATACATATATTGAGAGTTTTTGGATTGTTTTTGCTAAATCAATTGCAAAAATTTGAAATAATTTATATTCAACTAGTGACCTGCTCCCGGCTTCGCCCGGGGTGCAATTTTTATATCCTATCTTTTAAGTTGGGCCAAATAAATTACACATAGTTACGAAGTTTTATCAAAATCGGTTCCGTAGTTTAGGAGTACTGAGACACGTATAGATTTAGCAAATGTCATAAAAACAGACAAAGAGAAAGTATAGCCCTTTTTCTTTGACTGTTTTTATATATCCAGTAATGCTATCAGAAAAAATATATACAAACTTATTCTTTAAATGATGCAGGTAATATATGACTAAAAAATACACAAGAGAAATATGTCAAAATATTCAAATTGCATATACTTTTTTTAAGTTATTACATCCGACAGGGTAACAATGTATGTCTAACAAAGTTTAAATGGTTATAACAGATCTCTGTTAAGCGCTTATTACAGCTAATCGTGACGATGCAAGCATCCATGAAATTAGCCTATAATAAAAAGATACTTAATTCATATCATAAAGAATTTAGAATTATAAAACGCTTGATGACATAATGGGATACGTAATTTTGGGTTAATACAAACTCTGATCGTTTGGTAAGGATGAGGATCGGCAACGCTTGCCTCATGAATAAATAATATGAATTCTCAATTTTGGGTTGCCATTAAGCAATTATCCTGTTGTTACCATTATAATGTTTTCAAAATGCTTTTAATTTTTTATTAGATCAAATTATCGTGAAGGCCAACCAAGGTGCTGGCCGATGCCAATATAAATGTCGAGCTATTATATATCAATCAAGATGGCCATCGCGTGCAGCCTAAGGAAATTTATAAAATGCAGTTCAAAGCAAATGAGTCGTAAAAATAGATAAACACCAATTATTTTAACGTTTACTCGTATTAATCATCATTTTAGATGCATCAGTAGTGGGAATACCTCTACATGGCATAGTTTTCTAACTTACTAATATTATAAAGATAAAATATTTGTATTTTTGGTTGTCGAATAAACTCAAAAACTACTGGACCAATTTATAAAATCCTTTCACCTTTAGAAAGCTACTTTATCCTGGAGTAATATAGGCTATATTTTATAAAGTTACGCGGGCGAAGTCGCGTGCAACAACTAGTTTTCATGCAGCTGGTCATTATTCAAAAACTCCAGATTAAACTTCAGGTAAAGATAGTAACTGAAATTTTAAATTTTAAGTGTTACTGATAAGTAGACGGATACCTTATTAGATGAATTGAGAGATACGCACTATAACTAGAACCACTTGAAGTTTTTAAAGATATTCCAATTACAAGCTTGCTGAAAAAAAAACTTCAGAGTTCCGTAACTGAGGTTATGTAATAGGGTTGTATTCAAAAAAAAAAACGTGCCATTCTCTAGCCAACAAAAATACTATCTTGAGATTGTTGACTTTGTATATAGGGATAACGATGTCCTGTAACCGACCCCTGATTCTAAGTACTCGTACAACCCCTCGCAAGACCATTATCTAGAAAACTTTAACGACGACCTTTCGCCATTTTTAACCAACAAGCATCTTTCTATTTACATTGTAAAGGATATTAGAAAGCACGCTTTTTCTCATTATTATTTTTATTTTTTTATTTTATTAAATACTAGTAACCGCTCCCGGCTTCGCCCGGCGACCAATTTTTCTTTTTTTATGTACAAACCTTCCCTGATTATCCCTCTATTCATAACTGAAGACATAATTAAAATCGGCCAAGCCGTTCTAGAGTTTTAGCGAGACAAACGAACAGCTATTGATTTATTAAAATTGATTAAAAACTGCAATTGGTTAAAAATAATCACATATCTATATATAATGAACAGGAATTGATTTATATATATATATATGTGATTTTTTTTTAAATTTTTTAAAGCGTCAGTGAAATTGTGTAGTATGTTTCTCTTAGAAAAAACAAAGTAATTCTAAACAAGTTTGATTTAAAAATTACATATAGCTGTAATAAAGCACAAAGTATTTCCCTAAGCTGCTGCTTAATAGTGATCGAGCGCATAAGGGTAAATAAAGGCCATTCTCACCTCACATTCTCCCCTAATGGTTTGCGCCCCCCCTATACACAAAGCTATATGGATAAACCTCAGACAAATCTGCACTCGTATCGACCGGTCTAACGTCCCATCACTCTTAATAATGAAGGATCATGATGTAGATTGATAAGCTCACCCTTGGCTTACTATAAAGAGTTTAATTTTACAAGACATGACTTCATTTTTAAAATGTATTAAATTAATACCACATATAAAAATAAAATTTAACAATTTAAAAAATAAAAATAAAACATTATTTAAAAAGTCTGCTATTTTATTTTTATATTTCTTGAAATAAGTGTTTTGACACTGTGTTGAATAAGACACTGTCAATTATGTAAGTTTAGTTATATAATTTCTTTTTTATTTCTTAACAATATTATAGCGATTACGTCTACGTTCTTATTAATGTATATTATTTTAAACATTTTAACTTAGTTTTTCTTTTAATTACGTTAAGTTAACAATACTAAATATAATTGGGATAACATAGTTAAATAAAATATATTGGTTATTGTCCATTACTCTACGAAATTCTAATACATTCTTAGTTCTGTTTTCACTGGGTACTCATTACTTAAAAGGATTAGAATTTTACCCTGTGCGAGTACCGGACTATCTGCAGCATGTTTTTACTTAATCTTCTCGATGTTCGAGTTTACCTAATGATTGATGTGGACGCGGACTTTCGGTAATGTAATTAATGTTTTTATTTGACACCCGTCCGCTTTCCTCAATTAGAATTTATGCGTCCGGTTTTGTAAGGAAATTATAATTGTCGAGGAAGTGTGTTTAGGAAAATGCTCTCCTATTACTTAATATTATATTGTACAATAGAAACTGCAACTGCATTTCAGCCTCTGAGGTGTTTGTTTAAATCGGACAAGACGGTGTAATATTTCCAGTTGCTTATCCGAATTGAAATCTTCGGTCAATTACTTTTATGAAGTTAACCAACAACTGACAGCAGTAACCACCTCCATACGATGGTTTTCTGATTCTGATCATTATGAAAAAACAGCACGTATGTTGTCTTGTTTCGGTGAATGTATAACGGAAGACAAAGCCCATTTCCTTATCCCTTCTCAATTTCTTATCCCTAATATTAACTGCTATAATCGGCAGCGAACTTGCAGCGACGGTAGCCACTTGCCATCAAGTGAACCTTCTGTCTGTCTGCCGACCCTAACATAAAAAAAACTAACATTTCTTGTCTCTAACTAACCATTCCTTACATAGTAATATAGTAATCCTACTATTCTAGGTTAATTATGCTTTTTAACCGCATAGGCACTCTTAACTGTATCCAGCAAAGGTCATCAAGTCCTTAATTAAATTTAAATTCTCATGCAATAAAAGGCACTGATTTAAAATAGTAGCATCATTAAACGTAACAACGACATCCGGCATTGTACTACTGACTACTTGAAATAATTGACCGTAGACGTTCCATTTTGCCTAGAAAATAACTGACATTAGCGCAAATTGTCTACCTACGCAAAAGACAACTTCTATCGATTTCCCTGCCGTAACCGCTTTAAAAATTGTTAGCAACTTCGCGTGTAACAACGTTAGTATCAGTCTTTTTAACTAGCAATTTATGTGACAGTGTTTCACGTTATGTTGAGCTAGGTAAAGTTGTTATTAACCCTTTACACGATGGCTACTTTTGGACTTAAATGCACGCCACGTCGCTTTCAGAGATTGAGCAAATATGGTATTAATAATAAGTAGGTTAATATACTTTACGGTCTTTTTGTTTGTAGAATTTAATTCTATAGACAAATAGAAAAACAATAATTAATCAAAATATGTATCGAATATTTTTATCTGGGCATTGAAATCGTAAAATACCTACTCAAAGGTGCATGAATTAGATATTGCAATTATTATTGTATTAAGAAATTGTTCGACATTGATATTTCTTTTATTAAGAAATGAAAATATTTTAAACTTGTTTTTTTTTATGTGTTAAGTGAAATGCCTTTTGTAAATGTATAAATAATCTTAAACTGGTATAACAATAAAATCTGCTATAGAATGTAGTACACGCTTAGTCTTTGATATACGGGAGAATAACGCAAGAAACAAGAACTAGAAAGTGCATAAAACAGAAGTTACACAAAGCGAAGTAAATGTGTAACGCCCTCGAGGCCAAGTTACAAATGTTCTCCGTCGACAAAACAAATTAAGACAATTTCAAATTAACAGAGACTGCAAAGTCTGATATATGTGCGTCGTGGATCCAAGCCACATAACGTTCTTGTATTAGTTGAAGGTTTTGAACAAAACTAACTGCCGCAGGACAAGGCGCTATGGTTGCATACTAGCATTGAAACGTTACACCAAATTCACAGTGTAAATAAAATAGTACCTGGCGCACATCCAAAGGGGTAGTCTAGAAAAATAAACCTTAGTAAATTTTCTATTCTGCCTTATTTTGTAGCGTCAACTGTACGTGCGCTCACGGGCGACTCTTGAGTGCTAGAGGACCCCTTTTGCCGGTGGCTAAGTCCCCTTAGGTCCCCTTCCTTATAGAGCCCGGGCTCCTAATGAGTCGGTGCACTAGAGTTGTAGGTCGTCTCGTATTAAAACTCACAAGTCTCCCCTAGCACTACTGAGTTACTTCGCGTGGAAACGCTGCCGGTGGGCGGGTGCGTTTTTCTTTTGTTTTGCTGGGGGTTTTACACGAAGGAAAGTAGGGCGATCCATTTAAATGAGAAAACTTGGCAGACGTATCTCTTACTTAATTTATATGCCATCGTCGTTACGTTCATTGTAGCTAATGGAAATTATAATAAAATCTTTCCTTGGTTTCCCAAGATCGATTTCCGCAATTACTCTGGCGATGATGGTCTATGTCCTATGAGTACGCTGGCTGCGCTAGATTATAGTTCAACTAAAGATTTGCAAGACTTCATAAGTCTTCCAAGATTGCTAGTCTGTAACCTGCAAGTTTCCTTAGAGTGGTTTCTTTTATCAACAGAAATATTCACAAAGACTCAGAGGTACTCAACCTGGATTAGAACCGATAAAGCTGGCTGGACAACCAATCATTTTCGAAACCAGGCTTAAGACAATCTGAATTTTCTATATTTTTAACAATAGCCTGCATTATTCTTCCACTAGTTACTCGAAATAACATCAGGGAGTTAGAAACTATTTTCGATATCAGTGTGTAAACTAATTAGTTTAAAAAAAAATTAAATTAAATAGAGGTGTACTTAAAATAATCACGGCTGCAAACTATTTTTTTTAATGTATAATGCATGACACGTACTCTTTACAAATGGACAACAGACTATCGATGATAACGGATCTTAGACGTACGGTAAAATTATGAATAAATAAAAAGAGGCCCTTTTGTCTCTGGCCTCCCACGTAGAGAACGAAATAAAGGACTTAATGAGATCACTCATAGTATTCCTGAATATTGTTACTTGTTTAGATATTTCTATTGTTATTCAGTTTTGAACACTGTGAGAGTGCGTACTTGTTTCAAATGTATTTTCCTTGATAATTTATTTCTAAGTTATCAAGATAGATAAATATGGCAAGTCTTTGACTTTACCATAATAAGGAGAAATTTTACAATAATATTGACTAAGGGGAAAAAATCGTAGAATTTAAGGTAAAAAAAAAACTACATTATATAGAAATACTTATATATTACGAGTATACAAAACAATCACACTATACTCTTGATTCGAACCTGGTTACTTTAAAAAGCCAGTTATATTTTATTGCGAATTTGCGAATCAATTGAAAAATTGTAAAAATTGTGTTTTACTACCTAATAAATTAAATGCAGTTTTTCATGTAATGGCAGCCCTTTTTGTAGAAAGGCTCGGTTGTTCCATTATTTTAATAATTTATTCCGTCTACCAATAAAAATAATTTTGGTCTAGTTAGTGAATGTCATATAGTGAGCTAACTATAATTATTCCTTGGACAGAGAGGCATATACATTTGCACAACTGTGAGACATGATATAGATATTTCTTATTCACATTGTCGAGTAGTTTTTTAATTCTTAAATAAAACTGTTTCGTGATTCCTTAAAAAAAATAACAATATTTTTTCTTTATTTTCATTTATAACTAAGTATTATTGATCTTAACAGAAGATAAAATATTTTCATTATGTGTTCATGTAACAATATAAAATTTACCGTTAAGTATTAATCTTGAATGACGACATCAACGATAATCAAAATTTGATCCTCTATCACTATTGTATTCATCTGTGATTTATGAGTAGGTGTCGATAGATGTTGTGATACAGATCAATGTGGGGGCGAAATCATATCCGTATTGTTATTCTTATAATTCTCTCCCATTATAGAAGCTTCATTATTATTTCTAGCAATGGTGAAATTAAGGGAATCCATTTCGTGAGCAGTGAAACAAGTCGAGCTTCGCTTACATTCTTATAGTTTAACTAGCATTCCACCTCTTGCTTCGGACGTGTGCAATTTTTCTCTCAAAGTTATATTAAAATTATAACATAGGCTATATTTTATAAAGTTACGCGGGCGAAGTCGAGTGCTAGAAAAGCTAGCAATCTATAATTGCATATAAATACAGTTGAAGTGTTCTATAGAGCGATGGTATGCATTAAATGTGCTATAATCATTTAGGTAAGTACATCTCTAAAGCAGGTAAATCTTAAGCAACGGTTGGCTGACTACTGGTCCAGGAAAAAATAAAACATGCTAAGAGGAATGCTGCAACTGCTCGCGAGTAGAAATAAAAATATCGAAACAAACTTTTGCTTCACCTACTACAAACGAGCCAGAGCCATAATTTAGTCATCACACCGTTGCTGATCGAGCGCGACCATCAAACGCTTTCTCGTATTCAAAAGTCGTTAAATGCAAGCGTGTCCACACATCCTCCCGTACCTAATTGAGACATTTTACACGAAAGGATGTGATTATGAGCGAACATAAAACTCTGTATTATTTCAGTGTCGGGTCTCGAAGCGGAACTTTAAAAATAGAGATCGAGGGTTGAGCATTTTGTGAACATTTAGCATCAGGTTATGCCAGCACACGGTACTGTGTAATTTATTTATGAAATATTCTTTCTTGACTTTTATTAGTGTCTGTTATGATATTATGAAGGTTAATTAAGAGTAAGTATTAATCTAACGACAGAGCTTGGTAGGTAATTAATATGGCCATTTCTCGGCTTTGACTATTTCTACACTGACATAAAAAGTATATGCATGTTGAAATCTTTTTTTATGTAAATGTTGGCAAACAGGTTGTCCATCCACGTGATGATAGGTGGCTACCGTCACCTTAAAGCGGTTATCACACTTTACAATTTGAAGGATTCCAATTTAGGAAATTGGAAAGTGTAATCGCAGTTAGAACAGATTGGATCCAATTTAGATTTTATCTATTTTCAATTCTACGTCTTCGATTTAAAAATCAATTTAGTGTAGTGTGATCACTAGTTCACTAGTTCACTACTTAGGTTCCTAAATTGGAGTCCTTTAAATTGTAAAGTGTGATAACCGCTTAACACTAACATTAACACTAACAGCGCCACATTTTCTGTAAATGCACAGTCAACCTTAGTTTAATAGGACTCAGGGCAAGGGATCACGAGGTGATAGGGAAAATGAGCTTCAGTATTCATCATATATGTCGTTATTTCACTATGGTCTTCTGTAAGATGGTGGTAACTGTTACCAGTGCTGACTGCCCAATTATTTATGACTGCAAATCGCAGTATGCCCTAATACTACTAAAAGATGATCACACTCAATAATCCAGCTTCATAACCACTTTTCATAGCCAGTTATCTCCATTGATAGATATTTAATATTTATCAAGTTTATTAAATAACAATGAATAATTAAATTAAGTATTGATAGTTTCTCTTACATTTTATACCCAGTATTTCTGATAAAATATCTAATAATTATAAATAATACTCAAAAAATTTCAACATGATTTATTATTAGGAAATCACACATAAAATCAATGAATAAAATGAATGTGTTTTTACTAATGAATTGTGTTTTCCTCATAATTAAATATTTTAACATTCGAACACAGCATCACTTTATTCAAACCTTGTGATACTATCGTGCGCTTAAAATATTTTGAAGCAATAAAACGCCTATTTTACACCATAAAAGTACAGCCGCCCTTATCTCGACCAGTAAAGCGTTCAAAATTAAACAAAGTTGACTTTATAAATTATTGCTCCTTTTAATTCTAACTTTTATCGCCCATTAAAATCGGTTCTGTAAAATCTCAAGTAAAGCTTCAAACAACTAATACTGGCTATAACGCTTGATTTTTTTGATAAACATCTTATTATAAGTGGGATAGGTCTTTGAACTGCAGCTACTGGTTGGTATTTTTTATGTTTTTTGTATTGATGTATGCTAGATGATACAAAGAGATAGTGACATAGAGATGACTGATTTTGAATTTTATAGTTGCAAATACTCGGTGTATGTTATAATTACAGAATAGGTCTTATTTTATTTATTTATTTATTTATTTATTTATTTATTTATTTATTTATTTATTTATTATAGGTATATAAAAAGTTATCTTAATAATATTTACATTGTCCTATAAACTGGAAAGCAATTTTTTATTTGTTTGTTGTGTTTTTTGTTGTTTGTTTGTGCAGAGACCACAGACCTTATAGCTGTATGGATCTACTTTATAATTGTTTTCACAAAATCTTTAACAAAATTTACAAATTACTCACCCTGAAACTGAAAAAGAAATCGATCTGATTCAAAATGTAACTGATTATTGTCGCAATAAGTACGGATTATTGTCGCTGTCCCCACTTTCAAACTTAATCTTACAGCGCCACTGCAACTCCAGCCACCTTAGGCTTACATCCCTAATTTAATGATGATCCATCTAATGTAAATAATCATACAAAAATCACTAAATTAAGGCGACGCTAACTCAAATAATATCACCGAAATGATCAAACGAGATAATATGACACCAAAGAGGTATCCAAACTTGGCTTAATTTACACTCGGTTAATGCTTTGCTTTGAAATTTTAAGCCTTGTATATAAAAGAAACTGTCTCTGAAATATAAACTATAACTTCTTTTTTTATTCTGCGTTTATATATTGTATGACGGAAACTCGTGCGTGCCATGATGTATCTATGCCAGGGTTGGCTGTGCACAAATTGTGGCATTCATTAGTGGCGGACTGCGAATAGCGTTCGACACATTTGCCTACAGTCGGATGCGTTAGATTGGAACCAGTATTTAACGGTCAGATTTTCTGAAAACTAGTTACGCTTTGACACAAACGAATGTCAAATATTAAATGTTTAGTGTTGCAGATTAATAACTATTTTTAAAGCGTGTTATATTGATATTATAATACGCAAAGAAAAAGGGTCGGTTAGAAAATCTTCAATATCTTCAAAAGTACCTCAAAGTTTTTCTTTGCGGTCCAGTGTATATTATATTTTATCTATAACAATATAAAGAGAGAAAATTTGTATTTTTGTTTGTAATGAATAAACTCAAAAACTACTGGACCTATTTAAAAAATCTTTCACATATAAAAACCAAAATTATCAGCCAGTAATATAGGTTATAATTTATAAAGTTACGCGGACGAAGTCGCGTGCAACAGATATATTTAATATGTTAATATTATAAAAATTACTTAAACCTGAGTCTGTTGTGTCATTGAAAGCTATGGACTTTTAAAAATACCTATGATGTCTGACGGATATAAAAAAAAACGACTGTTTGAAATAGACTAGAATGATAAAATGAAACCTAATATATTGGAATGACTGTGTAAACTTCATTCACAGACATAAAAAAAAACAGCAACTTTTAAATACTTAATTGTACTGCAAAATCTATTGCCGCTATTTTAAGTAGTGAACAGAACCAGGCAGTTCGTAAATGTGCAATACCACTTTGGTACATTGTTAGCACATTAACTCCGTAATGGAGGGCTTTATTTTTAGTTTTATTTTTGGGACACGGCACGTGTTTGTTGTATTTAGTCGGACGTCTGTCACACAGTGGTCATTTTTCATATTCGTTGTTTTAAATTTTGTTCTAATATCTTTACTTTGACAGTTAAAAGTTTTATAGTTAATTATATTAATTAAAAGGTATAATTTAAAGGTTTGAACACTGACACAAAATTTATTCAAAATCAATCCAGCCGTTTAGGAGGAGTTTAGTCACACGGATAACTTAAAAATAATGTGAAAATAATCATTATTAATAAAAAAAAATACATGAAACAAAGCACTAGTAAATTTAAAAAGTGCAATTTTTTTTGCAATAATATTTTTTTCATATTACCTGTAATATTTGTTTTTGTCTACGTCACCTAACGGTGTAATAGAGGTCCTGTCTTAAGGGACAAATGTTTTTGCGTGCCCCCAGTTGGTGGCATATTGGTGCGGACACGCGCCAGCCACGTGTGTCAGTGTGCACACTCCTTTATCCGGACTTGGAATGCACATTCATGGCTCGTTGTGTTCATCAGTTTGTGATTGGATTACGATTGTATACAAGACAGGAGCCCTCCTAACTCCCTACAACCAAGTTTCATATATTTTATGCATCTTCTAATGATCAACGTTGTAAGGGTTTCTGTATTTGTTAAAAGTATTTTTTTAATGATGAAGCAATTGGTCAAAAATTGCATTTATTTTTAGTACCTAGTGGCAGGAAACACTGTGTTTCGCCTTTATCAATTGGGCTGCCACTGTGGCGACAGTTACCGTCAAGAGTCCGTGAAATATTAACATAGCTATGTGATTTTATGTCTCATTGAGTCACATGCTTATGGAGGTACAATTTGAATTTAAAAAGATGATTAATTTTATCTCAGTATGGTTTACTAATTTTAAACCTTTACAAAATATAATTAAAATATGCAAAAGCTGTGTAACATTAAAATACTTCAAAGATCCTAAACGGTTAAAATGCCTGGAGGTAAGCTATAAATATGCTCTGTCTGAATCGACACCTCAAGCGACAACTTCATTAATAATAATTAATGTTTAATTAATGTTTTTAACAGACCTTAACATATTTCACGTGTTAATAGTGGGAAGCACATTTGTATAATAACACTATTAGTTTTCACCTGTTTTACCTGCACTTATATTAAAAAAAGTTAAGTGGTGAAGGATTACCAGACAAAGAAAAAAGAACTTACATAGGTAAGTTACACGTCATTTATTATTTAATGAATTCTTCTCACAAGAATATACAAGATACACTGCCTAAATTCAGTCGCTCGGCTTAGTGTCCCAGCCTAGTTGCCTATATTTTGGTCGCCGATAGACCAAGTTTCCGGCGATCAGTCGACAGGCGTAATAACTCCTAATCTCGATGTTGACATTATATGGAACAACTCATCAGAACATTACCTATGACACAATCGACAATATACTACTAATGAGTTCAGGCGTTTTGTGATTATTGAAATATCTACAACTCAAACAATTCTGATATCCATTTAATTGTCTATCAATTCGATTTTATTTTCTACTCTACCAAGCTTAACCAATTTGATTTAATCATCATTGAATTGTCATGCTTTAATGACGTCATCTAATTAAATTTCGAGCACAGGTAACGCTGACGAAACTCTTGCGGAAATTAGTATTTCAGAATATCACTTATATCCAGTATCTTTGTCAATTCTAACCGGTAGCTTTTCAGCAAATTGTTGAATCTATAAAAGAATACTTAGAATAATAATACATGTGTAGGTAAGTATACTGCTAACAAATATTGGCACAATCACAGACCACTCAGTATGTAAAAGGTTTTTTTGTTAAGTAAATCATTATAGCGACAAAGCCGGAACTTCTCTAGACTGTGCAAATGAAATAGGCGCCAATGACCTCTTACGAGATTTTATTTAATTTACTACACCAAATACACAATAAAAGGTTTTCTTTTAATGTGTTCTCTTTTTATAGAAATTGCTTGCTGAAGTAAGTAAATAATTTATTCGTTTGTTAATAGGTAAATTAAAAAAGAATAAATAAATAAAAATTAGATTATTTTTTATTACCACAGCCTGGGTGTAAAATGTTAGTTGTTAAGCTGATGTTTTTGTCGCAAAATATTCTCAATATCGATAAGTTTTATCTTCGTTGACGGGCGTTTTTTTTTAAATTATATCAATATTCGTAAGTTTTTCTATATAATAATTTGAATAATGTAGTATACAATACAAATATTCAGATTTTAAGCAAAAATTGCTAAGTACTTAGCAATTTTTGCTAAGTATAAGTACTTAGTTTATATTCATCAATGCATAGGCATTAATTGTGTTTCTGTAAATGAAATATTTAACGAATAGTTATTTAAATTTTTATAAGTGACAGCAGGAAGGTATAAACACAAGAATCATAAATGCTCCAAGTGCCATAAGTCATAGCCAACCACACCACAGTGGTAATGTATAACGACAATATTTTTTGTATTGATTTGTTAGTATATGAGCTTGAATTGTTATATCACTAAAAAGCGTCTTTTAAACGCTCGTCTACAAACATAGCTGTTGCCATCGATTGCGGTATCGCGTAGGCGTGTGATCACGTATTAGCATATTAAAAATTTACGATCACTTTTTCGGATTGTTTTTACGCATGGCTAATGTAATCATTTAATTTGAATCTGTTTTTATAGGCCGACTTATTTGTGACTGGATTTTGGTTTAAAGTGTTTTTTTTTAATGAAATCATTTTTGTCTGCTATGATTATGTTAAACATATTTTATAATTGAAATAATTTATAACTTTATCAAGCTATTAATTTTATCAATGCTTTAAAATAAAGATGTAGGTTGATATTTTATTTTATAATTATCCACTTATATCATCGAAATAATCATATCATATCTTTGACATATGGGTAGATTCAGTGATATGCTAGTTAACATATCACTGGGTAGATTAGAGAAAGTTCAGCGTTCAAAATTTTAGGTATAACTACCTGGTGCCCTCAACTTAGTACGCGCCGTAGTTGTGAAAACCACATTAAAATCGGTTAAGCCAAACGCACAGACAAACAAACAAAGAAAAAGGTGTACAAAATGTGTTTTTGAAAAAATGTGTACCTACAGACACAGACATGTTTACGATTTTATTATAAAATACTTATAGATTCCTTAGACTTTGTATTGAGTATTATTAGGTATTGCAAAAACATTAATCTCTTATTCGTTTACTGACGTCTCTAAACACAAAGCCCGTGAACCGAGCGTTTATGGTTCTCATTTTCGCGCTATCACGATTTTAGTGAACTCTGGTTCACACTCACAAAATTACCGTAATGCCTATAGCTTGTTAACCTTTAGTAACTTTACATCAGCAATGTAAGCTTTGTGATATCACGACCTGTTAAATGATTGTTTTTTTTTAAATAACTGTATTCATACGACTTTTTTAACACTCAGTGGAAGGAATGCAGTAGTGGCAGGACAGTCATTTGGGCAGCCTGTCTGGCGGTAGTTAATACCCCCTTATCGAAGACCACCGTGAAATAATAGCATGTGTGCTGTTGTGTTTCGGTGAGTGAGTAAGGGATGCCAGAGATTATCCATTCCCAATTCCTTGTCCTTAATCCTGCTGTGGTAAGAGCACCTGTATCTTTGCTTGTGTTATAAGCGACGGTATCCACCTACCATCAAGTGGACCGTTACTCTGTCTTATTATAAAAATAAAAATAATAAGTAAGGGAAAATGTTTGAAATCGAAAAATGAACATTGATAACCCCTGGAGCTAAACAGCTTCCCTTACTTATTTACCCAAGCACAAGTAATCTTTTGTAAAGGGTAATCCCTCCGCCAGAGGGGCTGCCTACATGCCTAGTTTTTGATTTCGGAATGCAGTATGCTCTGCAGCCACTAAAAATTAAGAAACTTTACACTTATTAACACGTCAACAGTCAATATGAATGGTGAACAATGTAAGCAAAGCCCATTGTTAGCTTGAATACCTATTCAAATGAATTCATAATTATGTAGATTCTATATAGTTGCTCTTACTTCTATTACATAATGACAATTGACGTAGTTATATTATATTGTTTATTATATTTAGTACCTACAGCCTTGGACTAGCTTGGAGGACTATAGAATACTTTTAAGGAGAGGGATGCCCCCAACAATGAGACGTATGCAAAAATATATATCTGAATAAAATATTGAACATATTTGGAGGATTTATCAAAAATACTTGGAAACGTATCTACAGTTAATTAAAAAATAAAAAATTAACTTGGAGAGGAATATACTATTCAAAATATGCTTAAACAGGCTTCCACAGCATAACAACCAACTAAAAACGTGTGAAATTTAGCGGAATTGAAACGGGCTATAACAGTGCGGGCTAATCATTCGCACGTATAATACACAATGAGCGTTGTTATCCGCTGGCTAGTTAGCACAATGGTCGGTGTTCGCTGTCTTGCGCTGCATTAAACGTTCCTTGATGCACCGACGCCCTCTATCTATAGTCCGGTACATGTTCACCATTTTACATCGAAAATTTTAACAGTATTTTCTTTATTTTGACATGTGACAAGTTAAGATTTGAAACTATATTCCTTTTTTAAGTAAATTCGCAGAGAGACTTACGCTCCACTTGATGAGAATTGGCTATCAATTAACCCTTAGTGTGTTTGGCTTGTGCTCTAGTCTGCCTGGCGGCTAAAATCCTGCGCAAAATACTGCGAGATTTCGGTAACATGGCGCTGAGCGCTGTGTAGTATGTGTAAATTAATTAATTACTTATAAAATAAGCCACAATATCGTTTCTCAATAGTCAAGTTGTATGGACGTGGATCCATGTTTAGACACACAACGCACCGAAAATTTTGAACGTGGATCCACGTCTTAAACACAAGTGCGCCGCTGATAATGCTAGGTTTTGCTTTATTGATAATCTGTTAAACTATTATGTATTATCTTATCAGAAGACCTTTTTGCCTTTTGCTCATGCTTATGTGGATTTATAGTCATTGTTATGACTACTTATTACTAAGCTTGTGGTGACTTGCTTATTGTCATGATTGTACAACTACAACCTTCCAAATATAACACTCCAAATGAGACTATTCGATTTTAATTTGCCATTCACTATAATTTATAAACACTTAGGATAATTAACAATTAACTAGAGATGCTTGACAAGATTGATAACAACAGTAATTTGCTCTTATACTTTTGTGAAGATAATGCCAATCGTCAGCCACATACAAATTTTGTCTCTAGAAGACATTGGTCGAACCTTGAATAAATTGGCTTACAGATGAATTTTAAAGTGAAATTTATAGCGTAGATAAGTAGAATATACAGGTTAACATTTAAAAAATATGCAATTATACAAAAGTGATATCATTACTATGAATAATTCCATAAGTGAAGCGGCAACCCGTCAGTACAGTCGATCGCACGACGCCGCGGAGTCAGAGGCTACGGACGTCACATCACTCATCGCCCCTTTACCTCTCACGTGCTCTCTGCCTTCACGAGGACTTAACAACAATAACGGCAAACGAAATCCAACTTTGCTAAAAAGGATATAGGGTTACAATTCGAACAAAACTTTAACTACAATTGCTCCATTCCTGCCAAAGAAAAGTGTAACAAATTGTTTTGAAATACAGTCCAATATCGAGGAATGGTCAAATAAATATGGTTACATGAGTGCGGATGGGAGACACCGTAACGTGTCGGTCTGTAATTCAATAAGGACTACCTAAATTGACTCATGCGCTTCGAGTTTGTGAGAAGGCTAATTTGTTAGTTAGCAAACATTTGATGGACCGTTGGACGTGAGTTATCTTATATCAGATTTAATGGACATTGAATTGATATTTCTTGTCCAGGATTAAAACTAGGATTAGAATGCTTTTTTTATGTTAATGTTGAGACAGGCTGACGGTCCACTTGATGGTAGATGGTTACTGTCGCCTATAAAACAAGCAACGCCACAGGTGCTGCAAGTGTGCTGCCGACTTTAGTTAGGATAAGGGATAAAAATTTCATAAAAATTGCTCAAGCCGTAAAGTAAAGCTCATAAAATTTGAGCTTTACTTTGTCTTATATTGCAATATAATTAAAAGTTAGGGCTTAGGAACTAATGCAATTTAACCTTTTTTTTTAAACATGACTACCCTTACATTAATTATAATAATTTCTCCAAGCGAATCATCAATCATTTCACATTTTTTGGCTGTTTATGGGATACGTTTTGACATTAATCTAAATTGGTCCATACTTTAATTAGAAGTTTCACGGGTTATGATTTATGAGAAAGAATAAAATGTGTGTCGGTGTTTTTATTTTATTTGTTCTTCTTGAGTGATGGCATATCTGACCCTGACGAAAGTCCTCTAAGCTTTTTTATGTGTATTTCTTGTACTAATAATTTATATTAAAAAAAAACTACTTAGTCTGCATGTCTGCTATGTTTTCCCGCAAAAACCACTGAACTCATCTTAATGAAACTTGGAAAATAGATAGCTTAAATCAATAATATATTTATGTAACTATTTATTTTTAATGAAGGCAAAGCCACAGAAAAAAGCTATTACATTAGTAATCCTACAAAACTTTATAATTTATTTATTGAAAATGATATAAATAAACTTCAAAAAATTTATGATTGAGACAACAAGTAAATACGTAACGAAGCATCGAATATTTAAGTTGCGCATGCGACTGCTTTCTTAAGACGCACCAACAAACCGGACGTCACATAAAAATTAAATCCTACAAGATTTACGGCCAAAACTTTGAAATATAATAACACGTGAGTTCAAGTTACGACTGTGTGCAATAAATTTATGTTTTTCGAGCTTAGGTTTCAAATGAGAATTCTTTGAAGGCTCAAAACTCACTATCTGATATATATATATTTTCATTTTCATTAATATTTATAATTTGGAACATACATGCCACCTGGAAGATACACATAAGAGCATATTAAATATTTTCTCTGTTTACTGTCGTTATAATATTTTATGAACAAAAAGATATTTATAAAAACTATTTGTTTATTTTTTGTTTTATGTTTTCTCCCAAACTATTAGAACCGAACCCAACATTAGAAAAATTCTCTTCTATTCTTGATTGTTTAGAAATAAACCTGGGTATCATATGTCATACTAATCGCTTGACCGATGGGCTCTTAAATTTTTGTGATAGATACATCTTATTTAAAATAAATATTTTCTATATTCATTATCTGTTTCCAAGTTCCAACTTTCTACGATTCAGATTTCTGCGTCTAACTAGTTAGTTCAGTCAATAATATTACAATCATATCAATTAATAAACCTTTCAAAATTACATAAACCGTTTCAGTGTATGCAAAGATAAAAAACTATGAATAAATATAAAAGTTTCAAGAATAAAAAAATGAAATAAGTATGTAATGTACGTGGTTTAATACTAAATGTGTAAACAATGATGTGCTATTATTACCTATATTTATGAAAAATATCATATGTTTAACAACACGGCCTGTTTATATTATCGATCACTGATCAACACTATGGGCAGTTGAAATGTTCGTAGACCAAACTCAATTTCACTGTGAAATGAACGAATCGACAAAAAATACCCCTACAACCGAACCGGTGATTTGTGGGGCACATTCATTGTACTGACAAGCTTGTTTGGACTGGCACCGAGCACACGAACCGTTTTTCAAATGACGTTACTCTTACTCGTACATGGAATACGTACTAGCAACATGGACATCAATCGCTGAATCTATCTCTGCTTCTATCGGATTGATGTTGATTGAGTTGCCTGCGTGTGGTAGCACTGATTTTATGAAACGAACTATATTTTTTATTGTATTTCACTACTGCACTGTTAATATTGTTACTCCATTTTCAATTGACATTTCACTGTGTTTTGGCAGGATTTTATGTGTCTTCTTAGATTTTAATGTGGTAGGAATAGGCAAGTTATCATAATTTCTAATTTTATATGTAAGAATCTACAATTACAGTCTGCAAGTATACTGCCGACCATATCAGGATTGAGGCAATGTTTCGGGCAGACGGGCTTCCATAATGACTGCGGAACGCAGTGGGTTGGAATGTCGATGGTGTACTGTCACTACTTGCCAGAGCTAACTTTGTAAAGTTCTTTTTCGAAATTTGGTCCTGCCAGGAATCGAACCTGGGACCCCAGACAATACAAGAACCTTAACCACTCAACAAAAGTTAGATTTATCAGTTTATATATATATAACAGAAGTAACAGATTTATAATCAATACACAGAAATTCAATTAATGTCTTTGATGTCCAAATAAACACAAGTGTATCGAGACACTATTAAATTAAACTAGGACCAAGGCAAGTTAGTTATAGATGGAATAAGTTCTTCTTAGCCTTCTACACCAAAAAGGACTTGCGTCTACCATTCTGATAGCGAGCTTTCGGTAACTGTGCTATCACTGCTTGCACCATTACTATACCTAGACTAGTTTCTTTCCTCATTGCAGCTAACACACACTTAGGTTTGCCACACCTATGCGTTGTTTGTGTTTATAAGCGACAGTAAATAACATACCACCGATTGTACATACCGCCAGTCTGACATTTACATAAAAAACGAAGTTGTGTCAAATTTGTTCATTTTTTATATTTCAAAATAATGTAAATAATCCTTTTGTTGCACAATTTCGTGAAATGTTGTTTAAAAACATGGTTCACCATTGTTTAAATTCTCCTCAATAAGTAAACGTAATTACCTTCGTTCCGTTATCTCTTTCCACGTTTACGCTTCACGAATATAAACAAAAGCTTCACGCTAATTTGTTTACAATTAATTAATCCCAATAAAATACTGTGAAGAGAGCAAAAAATAACTCCTAATAATATGTACAGGGCCAACATTTTATTTTAGTTCCCTTCCCTTGTCGAGAGCTTAGTTAAATATATAATTGGTTTCAAGTGTTTCTTTTAAGTAGGACATGAACCAGCCTTTTTATAACCCCCGCTCTCAAATAATGGACTTGTTTAATACGACAAAAAATAATTTAAAGTGAAGAACGTTCACAAAAATGCGTAGGGTCAGAGCCAACTGCGAATGGACACTTAATTAGTATAAATCAACGGTTTGTATGGAAACCAAAATGAGTTTTCGAACGGAATCGTAGAGTTATTGCCCTCTGTTTTCTGATAACTTGTGACATGTTGTGTTTTATTCTGCTACAGATTTGTACGCATCTCAATAACTACTAACAAATAACTTAGTCATGTCAAATAAATCTCATGTTGTAGTTTGTTAAAAAATTAACTTGAGTCACCTTTCTAGGTAGACTAAATTTTATATATAAAAATCAATCTTCGTGCGTTAGTCCGTAGTTTCTAAACCACCCAACGGATTTAAATTCGGTTTTCACTTATGGAGAGAGGTATATAATCAGGGAAGGTTTGTGTATATAAATATTGCATCGTGGCCGAAGCCGGGAACGGGTAACTAGTCGTTAAAACATCTACACGAGATATCTTAAAAGTTTTTAAGAAAGAAACATATTAAAGTATCAACCTTCTCACAGAAGGTCTTTACAGAAGTTTTGTTTTGATGAGTAAATAAGGAATGCCAGATCATATTTCCCTATCCCCTCTATTGCCTTATCATTTATCCTACTAAGTTCAGCAGTGCTCTTGTGGACTTATGACAATGCTTGTGTTGATAGGTGACAATAGCCACCTCCATCCGATGGACCTTTAGCCTTTCTACAGTCCTTTTACTTAAAAAAAAAATACCATTTACAATCATTATTTCCCTTAAAACACTTTCAATATGTTGTTTATGTTACAAGCTTTAGCTCCAATCCTATCAGGTGCAAACATAATATTGTAATAGAGACAATTTAGAAGCCACAACGACCCATCACGTTAAAGCGTACTAGACACACGCGAGAAATTCCAGATAAATTCAGTGAAAAGCTTGTGATAAATCTTTTTATGTTAGCTTATGCTAAAAAGCTACCGACTGCGTCAAGGGACTGTTTTGCAGACCCTGAAAGAAATGACAATCTACATTTATTTTAGTATAGTTCAAAATTAGACAGGACAAGACCATCTTCCATCATCTTAAAATGTGAACTATAAAAGTATTTATTTGAATGAATAGCAATACTTAATACATTGTGTTAACCATTACTTAAGCAGTAGTTTAGAGTAATATTAATAATTTTGTATGCTATTAAACATTTTTACTCAAAAGTTATTTATGATAAATATGAAGTTTAATTTTCACTTTTCTGACACTTCCTATACACCACTTACTTGTGAGTATAACAATATTGTGACAAATTTTCCAGCAACAGACCAACATAATAGATGTTCCATTTCTGTTAAAGATATTCAAATTAAATTTAACTAAATTCAATTAAGCAGTTCTATCTTATTGGGTAAAGCGTAAAGGGATTTTTATTATTATTTACATATTTATTTTCAACTCTTAATTCTAAATTTTTTACAATATAAATATTAAAAAACAATAAATATCGTAAAAAACCTAAAACTAGAACTCCGCAGGTAGCGGTGCAAGGCCCAAGCTACCGGTGGTTAGGGCTGCAGAGTGAGGAACCTCCTGACAATTCGTGCCGTGTCAAGAAGTACCGCCTTCTGTATCTGTCCCTTGATCCAGCCATCTAGTGAGAGCCTCTTAAGGTATTGGTCGAGGCTCTTCGCTATAAGACCGTTCGCCGACACGACTATCGGGACGATGATGGTCGAATCAACATCCCACATGGCGGTCACCTCGTGAGCCAAGTCTAAATATTTACTTAGTTTATCTTTTTCGGCTTTCACGAGGTTTTCGTCATGTGGGACAGTGATGTCAACAAGCATCGTCTGGCGCTGAGATCGATCGATAACCACGATGTCAGGCTTATTGGCAACAATAGTCCTGTCCGTGATTATAGAGCGGTCCCAGTAGAGCGTGGCACGACTATTTTCGAGAACGGGCGTAGGCACGTACTTGTAGTACGGCACCTCAGATTCAATAAGACCGTATCGAAGGGCAAGTTGTTGATGTATGATCCTGGCTACTTGGTTATGTCTGTGCAAATACTCGCCGTTAGAAAGATGAGCACAACCGGAAATAATATGCCTGAGTGTCTCTCCAGGACGGTGGCATGCCCGACAGACGTCGACCGTACCGTCCTTCAGGATATATTTCCGGTAATTGTTCGTCTTAATAACTTCGTCCGCAATTGCACAGACAAAGCCTTCGGTTTCCCCAAAGAGGTCACCGAAACGTAGCCAGTTCACTGACATGAGCGAGTCTACATCAGGACCCGTCAGGGCCTTGTAGAACCGCCCGTGCAGCTCCTTGCCCTTCCATACGTTCTTTCGGTCTTCGGTGCTTAACACTACAGGCTTACGCCAATTCTCGTTAGCCAGAGATAGAGGAGTGAGGTTTTTGTCAATTGCTACAACGTCTCGATGTACACCACTCTCATTATGCAGGAAATATTCCCTAAGACTGTACACCTCACGGTTATGGAGGTTCTTGGCACTTAAAAAACCGCGACCCCCCAATTTCCGTGGTATGTACAGTCTCATTACCGATGAGCGTGGGTGTAGCATGCGATGCGCCGTGAGCAATCGACGAACCTTCCTATCTAAACCATCGAGCTCAGTTTGAGTCCACCTTAGTATGCCAAAGGAGTATGTGAGTAAAGGTATAACCCAGCCATTGAAAGCGCGCACCTTGTTACCTCCTGATAAAAGACTCTTAAGAACTTTTATCAGGCGTCCAAAGAAACGCGTTCTCACTGTCTGTTTTATATCCTTATCACTAATACCCAACGACTGTGACATACCAAGGTATTTGTATGTCTCAACTTCGGAGAGGGATCTAAAAGTCATTTCATTTGAAAGTTGTAAATTTGGAGAATTTACAACTTTTCCCTTCTTTACATGCATGACCGCGCACTTATCGACACCAAAATCCATCCTTATTGCGTTACTGAAACATTGAGTTATTTTCAGTAACTCTAACAGGTCTTTGGGTTTCGGTGCAAATAGTTTAAGGTCGTCCATGTAAAGTAGGTGTGAAATGACTTCACCCCCCCTCCGCAGTCGATAGCCCAGCTTTAAATTTCTCAGCAGAGTGCTGAGAGGATTTAAAGCCAGGCTAAACCATAACGGACTCAAACTGTCGCCCTGGAAGATCCCGCGTTCTATCTTTACCATGTCCCGCGGATCAGCGGCACCTCCACGATTTCCTGGTTGACTCAGGACTGTGGTCCATTGCCCCATACACATAGCTAAGAAGGATCTCAGAATTGTATCTATTTTATATAACTCTAATATCCTTCTCAGCCAAGAATGGGGCACTGAATCATAGGCCTTCTGGTAATCAATCCAAGCTACCGAGAGGGCGCCACTGTTGCGCCGGACACGCTGGCAAATAGTCATGTCTATGAGGAGGAGCTCCTTAGTACCACGGGACCCAATCTTACATCCATTCTGAGCAGTGTCCAAAATATTGTTTTCAAAAATATGTGAATTAATTTTTGCTCTCAGAATAGACGTAAGTAACTTGTAGATGGTGGGTAAGCACGTAATTGGTCTGTAGTTTTTAGCCTCCGTGGTACTACCTGATTTATGGAGCAGAAAGGTGATACCGGTTGTCATAAAGGTTGGGAGAGTACCTAATTCTAGGGCGTTTTGGAATTGCATTGCCAAGCACCCGTGCGAACAAGTAAACATTTTAAGCCAGAAGTTGTGCAATCCGTCCAGTCCAGGACTTTTCCAGTTCTGGGTAGAACGGACTGCACAACTTACATCTGAAGGACTGATGATGATTTCCTTCATTGCTGTTATTGGTTCGCACGCCTGCTCAACAATGGATATCCAGTCACCCTCGGTATGCTCGTCGGACACCGACCAGATATTACGCCAAAAGTTCAACATAACTTCTGGGTCAGGTAGATGTCCGACGTTCACACTTAGGTCGGTCTTCTCCCAATCTCTGTATACCTTTCTTTGGTCACTTTGGAAGAGGCGATTCTGATGAAATCTGTTCACACGTTCCCTATAGCGACGTATTCTGTTTGCCCACGCATAGATTTTCTGCTTCAAGAAATCAACACGTTCCGTGACACAGGCCATGTAGTCTCTAGGTCTGATACCAGTTCCTAGAAAAGCCTGAGTCACGAATCGCATGACTCGCGGACGATTATTGCCGTTCTTGAAGCAGAGTAACTTTGCAATGAGAGTCCTAAACGTAGCGATACGCTTCTCGATACGTATCTGCCACATTGGGGTGTGCGCGATATCTTTTGATGTTTGATTAGTTCTTAAAAATCTAATATTGGCAACGCGACACACCGTAATAGCTCCACAGTACAGTATCGAGTGCGTATCGGTTAAGTCTTTGCTGTCCTGTATGTATGGCGACAGCAAAGCGTTTACGGCTTCCATTAAAACAAAGCCACGTCTATTCGCGGGCAAACGTGGTAACCGTGGTTTAAGTTCACTTGTGGAACGGTATCTTAAAATCGTCTCCTCCAGAGTCCTCCTCAATTGCTCATAAGCCTGGGTACTTACTAACTCGCTCGCACAATCTTCCTCGCCGTCAACAGGGTCTATAAGCAGCGGATGGGCGGTTGGTTCCGCATTCGCCACCGCAGTTGATAAGATCTGTGACGTCACAGAAGTCGCACGAACAGGCTGTGAGTCCAGGCGCAGCCTATCAAGTGCAGACTGGTCCAACAGTTGGCACCGTTGGATAGCCCGCACCTGATCCGACAGCCGTTGAGCGGTGACGGTGACAGCTGGTTCAAGGTCCTGAAACAGAGACAGCATCCTGGCACGGTACGCCGTCAGGTTAGTTCCCCCCTCTGTTGCCCCGTAATAGGCCCGCATGCAGTTCTCATTCATTGTCTGAGTCCATCGCATGCGTCGCACTACACCACCGGTAGCGAGGGCCGGGCGCGAGGCGGAATGCCTAATAATAATAATAATAATTATTATTATTATTATTATTTATTTTATAATTATGTATCATAATTTTATATTAGTATATTTTTAGTATCACTAAGTGGCGAATTGTCATTGTAGTAAAAAACAAACTAAAAACAAACTGAATTAAGTCTATCTAACTTAATGGACTTACAATTGGTTAATGATCAAAATAAAGGTTAAGATCATTAATATTAAAATGTAAGAGAAAAATTTGCTAATAAATTTTACGAATTAATTTAGAGGTCTTTTAAAATTTCACATGTACGAGTACGTTCAACATGTGACACATCTTTTTATGAGTAATAAGTTTTCAAACGTGCCCTCCATGTATACATTATCATATGTTTTTAATTTTAAAAGGCGTTTTTTATATTTCTTTTTCACAAAACCTTCCCGCGTAAGTGCTGACATCCGCGACAAGGATTGTATTCAATCATGACGAACGCCCCAGGGGTAGGATAAAAACCTTGTGTGAAAATTAACACCGTACATTCTATGTGGCAACACCTCCCGAAAAATATGTGCAATTTGAGCAAAAGGGGAGTAATGGAAGTAAATATAGTTTAGGTATATAAATTTTCTCTTTAGGTCATAGGTCTATAAGTCTATAAGAGTCTATAGGTCTATAAGAGTCTGTAAGGGCCGCGGGTCGACCAGGCGGTTTCTGGCTGTTCCTATCGGAAAACTATGGGGAGGCCTACGGCTGAAATGATTATAATATGTTGAATGATTTGAATATTAGAAATATGAAAAGAATAGTAAGGCGAAAATTAAATAAGTAATATCACAGACAGTACATCAGCTTCTCTTGAAACATCTAACTTACTTATATTATGAGATAATCTATACCAATATTATATGGAGGAAAGATTTGATTGTTTGTTTGAATTGAATAGGCTCCGAAACTACTGGACCGATTTGAAAAATTCTTTCACTGTTGGGAAGCAATATTAACAGCGAGCAACATATGCTATATTTTATAAATTTACGCGGGCGAAACCGCTTGCAACAGCTAGTGAATAATAAATCAAAACATCAGCTCCAAATAATTTTGCAACGATTTTGCAATAATTCAATGAGCTAATTAGTAATAAAATATATAATAATTGTTTATTAAGAATAAAATAAAACTAAATTTTATTATAACAAGTAACATCTATATAGTTGTTTACTTATGATGTAACTGCCTAGCTATAAATTGCTAATTGCGACAACTTATCTCATGAAACAAGTTCAGTAATGAAACAATAACACTATTGTAGCAACTTCTGACATCAATACAAATATGACGTATACCTACATATGTAGGTATACATAGTTTATGTAGTTTTTTATTATGTTGGCAAAGCGGCTCCGGCATTAAGTGGCTCCTGGAAGGAAACAAGGGGAGATTAGATAAAGCTCGAGTGTGTGCAACGAGCCTAAAATAATCGTATTAATTAATGTCTAACACTCTGACTAGTAGATGGAGAGTTAAATGGTGTAAACAAAGAAAATTATTCACTTTTTAATGACGACTTTTGTTTTTTAAAACAAGTGTTAGAACTAGTTATATGTGGCTTTTTTTTTGAGGTTTGCAGGAATTAGTGGAATCGCATTTCGTTTTCACTTACCTATAAACGTTTACCTGAACTGAATTCCTGCTGAACAAACTATTTGAGTGCTCTAGTTAGAGTTTACAATAAAAATGTATAGAGTTTGGTAACTAAGTAATATTACAAAATAGATTATGAATATTAAAAGAATACTCTTTTACACAGGACTAAAAACTAAAATTTACTGGAATATAAAAATTGTATAGTAGCTATTTATGTCTATGAGGCTCTAAAGGCTAGTCTTCAATATATTTATTTATTTATTTATTAAGATTACATACAGCCTTAAATTATTACAGCCATATTAAAAAACTTGGTAGAGAAATAAAAGTTTTTTTTAAATTGATAAAGGGTTAAAGGTTTGTCGAGGGCGCTTGTGCTCGAAAGAGGAAGCTGAAAAAAAAAGTGTTTTTAAATAAATATTTCCTTTTCAAAATCATTCAAATCTCCTAAACAGGTGGCAGTGTTTAAGTTAATCTCCGTTAATGCCACATCTGCCTATCTGATGTATCACTTTAAAATGTTCGCTTAGCATTTCAAACATGTTCTACCCTGACACATGTTAAAGGCTCCAACAAAATATGCGAGGCGACGCGGCGACCCGTGACATATTTTTTCGGCAAATCCTCTTTCTTTTGGAGTCATTTATTAAACTCGTGTGTGAACGTTCTGTATAAAATGTTGATATGTATATGACAGAGGAATATGAAAAAGCGTATTTCATTCAGGGAATATTAAACTTTAAAAAATATACATATACTTTTATGGATAAATTTTATAAAATATACATATACTTTTTAATTCAAAATACCTTATGGATATTTTGAAACAAGGCCAGGATATACTGCTTTTTGAAACTCATTAACATGGCAGCGTTTATGTCTGGAGGCAGTGCCTAAACATCTTTTTACAGACCAAAACTGTATGATAAAAGCACATGTGCTATTGTGTTTTGGTGTCATAAACCATTCTTGAGACATCATCTTGTCTTCATCTTATTATAATTTAAATATTTGCAGCCAGTCTGGCGGCAGTAACCCCTTACAGAAGACCACAGTGAAATAAGAGCATACACTATGTGCTGTTGTGTTTCGGTGAGGGAGTGAAGGATGCCAGAGCCCATTTTCCTATCCCTTTCCAATCCCTTATCCTTAATCCTACTGTACCTAGTCGGTAGTGCACCTGCAGAACATGTGACGTTGCTTGTGTTATAGGCGACGAAGCCACCTTGTATTCAATTGGTAATCAAGTAGACCGTCAGCCTGTCTATTGAACTTAACATTAAAAAATCTTACGGTTTTTCTTATTTTGTTCCTTTTATCTTTATATCAACGGAGTTACTATATTAGTAAGCATATATTTTGATGGCGTCAGCCTGTCCGTTCATAAGAAATACAAAATATAGTTGTGCAGTACACACTACAATATTTCATAGTTTCTTTATCTATTCCTATTACGCATTAATTTTGATTAACAAATTAATAATTAAACAGAAAATTATGAATTATTCCTTTTTATGAATCTCAAAGCGTGTATTTAATTACCGAAAAAATGTACAGTAAAATTTAATTCCCTACACGTTCCTCCATTAAGGTAAAAAAATATATTTTCCTGTAATAATCGTGAAATGGCATGGTAATATGAAATTCTTATTCAAATTACGGATCTTCAATATAGCGCAGGTATTTGTGTACGAACTCTTATCTTCTGCATCGTGTTTAGAGGTACAACTTCAAAGGAAGCTATGACCAGAATCTCCAATGCGAACTCCATACTTAATCCGAAGCGATTTATTAAAAAACATAATATTTATTTCACGGTTGCCGCTCGCGGAACGCAGCACAACGCGATATCAATCTTTTCGCATTTACCTTTTGTCTTGGCTACGGATCGCCTCAGCCCTGCTAAAATATGTTTCCGAATATGTCATATTTAAGATTTCTGCCGCCAACGCAGTCGTTACGCCGTGACATATGGCTGTCAGAATTAGTTGGATTAGTGATTTCACGGAGCCCCGACCGTCTCGGATCCAATTACTCGCGCCGGAACTGGAAATTAAGGAAAAAAAAACAAACACGGCAATTGGGTAGGTATGAAAATGGAACGGAATTGTTTGTTAATTTTAAACACGTTTGAGACTTACTTTTTCATTTGAAGTTGTTAAGGAAGTCATATTTATTTAATTATGAAAAAAAATGTGAAAACAAAAAAGATCTTGTCTTATTATCTTGCCTTGTTTTGTCTTATTAACTGCTCTACAGATCAGAAATTTCAAATATAAATTTGCCTAAATGAAGCCACATTTATAGCCACACAATAAGATGTACTTATTTAATGTTTTATAAGCATTATTAACAATAAATAAAAAAATACAATGATAATGATAATGATAATTATTCAATAATTATCATTTTTTATTCATACTATTTAGAATATTTTAATATCTATTTTATTTTTGTGTAACAAACCTCAACAAAGAATATTTTTGAAATAATAAGACAAAACCTTAGAATTAAGGTTTTTAATAAACAAACATGAAACTAGACAAAATATAGACATTCATAACTATGACAGATAAATGAAAGACAATATTATAATTTACGTAAAACATAGAAAGAGGTTTGGGTATATTTAAGTAGGTTAGATATAATACCACAATTTACAATCAAGTATATTTTACAATAATTACAAAAATATTTCCATAACATTGTCCATGACTTAATTCCTATAATGCCCATGCGCAGATGTAGCTACTGCCATCTATTGGTTTCCGGCGATATTAACCTCAATAACGCCAGTGCCCGCAAGATGGGTCTTTTTAAAATTGACCACACGTTTTGAGTTAATTTTATAGTTATGTCAAAAAACACAAATATCACAGAGATTGATTTATAGTTTATAAGCAAGTTTTTTTAAATTTTTAAACAAGATCCACCAACATTTGCTTATAGATAGAAACAACAAGCAAACTTAACGAACAAACTTATAAAAAACATGTTTGGCAATATTACAAGTGAACTATATTAAATTAAGCACAATAATATAACTATTAATTTTATTTATTATTTTATAAATAAGCAAGTTTTTATTTTTAAGTGACTACTTGAAACTAGTTTGTTAACATTTACAATTAGATTTAAGTTTTAAATTTTTTAGGGCTGACTTCCAGCTTTAAAACAAAATCTCAAATGAGAAAAAAATAAAAACTCAATTTAAAATACACAATTAAAAAATAAATTAAATTCAAAAAATTATTAGTACAATCAAGAACCATTTCAGCTGTTCATAGAGTTGACAGTTAATTAATTAACCCAAGCTTATTTAGAATCACCTCCAGGCTCCACCCTGAAATGTTACTGTACTTTTATATAAACAAATAAAAAAATATTGTCTCGCAGCTAGAAATGAAGTCTGGATAGGTTAATAACCTGTTATTGTACTTTAAATTGGCTATTTTCCTACAATCCATTTGATATCTACGATAAGGACGACGATAAAATCTAATTGAACAATTTTCTTTTTACCTAATCTCACTTTTTTAAACTCAGCCGATTGACTTTGATCAGAGAACCTATAAAGATGGAAATGATCGAACACGAAGCGAGCAATTTTTACAAATAAAAACTTAGTACTAACTATAAGATTACGTAGTTGAGCAACTCTTGCTAGAGAGCGAAATGCTAAGGTTAGAAACTGTTTTCGAATAATGAGATTGCTGTGAGAATTGTAATCCTATCCTGTTTTGGGTCCCCGAAGACGCCATTATTGGAATAAATACTTGTAGGTTTAGTGAAATTCAATTATATTTCGAATATAATTGATTTTTTTTTAATAACCTAGAAAGCATAGAGTAACGAATTTTTAAATCGTTACTGCTGGTCTTCCTAATATAATATAGCAATATTCCTTTATATAATGGTACCATAATCGATAGAAATTTTTAATATAATTGAAGAAATTTATTTATTAACCGATTTTAAGGAAAACAAAACAAAACAAAATAGCTGTTAATAAAATTGTTATCTTGGGATTAACTCTTGGGGTTGCCTTAAAAAGTGGAAGATTTTAGTTTTTTACAAATCGAAATTATAATGCGAAAATTACGACGTAATCTCTCAATCCGTCTGACGTCTAAACAATTACGTAGTCCATCAAAATTAATCTTCCTAATCCGAAAGAGCGCTTCAAATTTAAACAAAGATATTTGAAAACTGAATAACAAGTGCAGGGGTGAAAACATACAGACTTTTATTTGATGAGTTTGCACTTTACGCCGAACTCTCCACATATTTTGATGTTTTTCATTAAAAGACTAATTTGTGTAATGCCAAATTAATTTATATTGTCAAAGCCATATTTAGTTATATTTTATGATTTAAATTTTTTTTTCTATTAATTTTAAATTATTTTGGATTTACAAATTTGTACTTTCTTATTTCTTTTTTAAAATCAGTAAAGCGATGGCAAAGTGACATGTCTAAACGCTAGATACATAAATATAGCACGACAAATACTTTAAAATCATAACTGATTGTTATTGATTATTTAATCACATCTGCAAGCAGGAAATCTCTCCTGTACGTCGCTGTACGGCTTTAAATACGCGTAACGACGTGGGTGCGCAAATCCACTGCTGATTATTTCGTTAAAATAAAAGGGATTGGATGGAGAAAAAGAAAAAGACAAAGTGTACATTTCCATAATGACACGTTTTTAACAATTGCGTAAATAAAATCTGCGTTAAATATAAAATAATATCTGTTAACATTGATACATCAAGCGTTTGTACCTACGATTTGCCATAAACGCGTGTAATTTAACTCCGTATGTTTTGTCGTGGAGCAACGCCAAATTTCTGTTGTATTCAATCCCCTCCGTTTAATTGTCGTTTATTATTAAGTGTTCACCCTTCTGCAACAGTTTGTGATGACGATCAGCGATAATGAATAAATGACGCTATAATTTTATTCTGAATTAAAAAAAAGTTGAAGATTTAATCATTGGAAGAGAATGTTCACAAAATACATAATTATTCATTTACAGTGTTGTGTACAGTGACATTATTTTTTATTTCTTTGTTATAAAAAAAATAGTACATGTCACACAGACAACTGATAGATATAAAATAGGTTTTTTTGTAAGTATATATATACATACTAAACACCCAGACGAAGACAAACAGAGATATTCATGCGTACAAATGTTTGTCTTGAGCGGGGTTCGAATCCGCGACCTCTGTCACAGCAGAGCTACTACAGCTAAGCCAATCGGTCGTCAATTAAAATTGATTTTTTAATGTCAGGTACAGGTCGTCAGACAGACTGATGGTAGATGGCTACCATCGCCTATTACAGCAACGTCATAGCTTCCCAATTCCTCATCCTTAACCTTACTGTGGTCGGCAGCGCAGTTGCAGCTTGCAGCACCTGTATTGTTGTTTGTATTATATGCAACGGTAGTGGACCGTCAGCCTGCCTACCGACCTTAACATAAAAAAGCGATTAAAAATAAATTAAACATGTAACATCTCTAAATTTACCACTGCCTAGATACCCTCAATACTCACAATGTCAATCTTCATCAGCTATCTTGACCACGACAAATAACGTGGCCCCCTCCTTGCCACCCTTCGTGTCCCCTAAAGGGCACAAAACGACAAGCGCGTTAACTTGTCGCCTCATGTCGTAGCAAAATTGCATTCGCGTGCTCGTAAATTTTAAGGACGAATTGTTTGAAAATCTGCGACATTTCAAAGGGGAGAGTGGGGAATGTCGGGTCACTGCTGTATAAATTCAGGCAAGTGTTTTAGTTTATTGCCCTTTTATCGCCTCTTAGATCTTATAAGGAACTGTTGAGAAATTAAATATTAAATTCACGGAAAATTTTCAAGTGGTCGTAAATATTGCATATTATTATGTAACTATGAGGTTTCTCTTATATACTAAGTTAAATGTTAAATGTTTAAACATTACATTACATACTATTGGAGAAAATGTGACAATGTCATTTATTTCATTACATTAATTAATTAAATACTTTACGAATATTATTGTAGTAGCGGCAGAGCAAAGGCATTTGCAGTCATAAACGGGCAGCATGTCCGGAGGCAGTAACCACTCTCAACAGATCACCATGAAGTCATGTTTCGGTGAGTAAGGAATACCATAGCCTCCTCCTAATTCCTTTTCCATTATCTTACTAAGGTCGGCAGTGCACTTAGAGCTCATCAAGGAATCTCTTCTAATCTTATCAATTATTATTATTATTAATTATTATAATGTCAATATTATTCTTATCAAGATAGGTAGCCAATATGCTATCCCATTGCATTGTTTGTGTTAGTAAGTAGCGGTAGCGAACTACCAGAAAGTGTGCCGTCATAATTAGCCAGGCAGGCTACTTTCCAACATTTATGTAAAATAAATACGTAATGAGAGTTTGTTTATCAAAAACTTTAAATACGATTATCATTTTTTTTTAAATATGTATTTTAAGTTAAGTATTTAATGTTGTTGAACTTTAATGTTTAATTTTTTGATTTTTCCATAGTAACTTGGGTGAAGATTTTGATATTAATTTCGACGTTATTACCTCTAAACTGTTCAAAAATTAAATATTTGATGTTAAATTAAGAAGCTTTCGATGAAAAAGATTCTGTCGGAAATTGGTCGTAGAGGGATCCTGTTTCCCCCTTTTTTAGTTACAAAACCCTAAAAACGGATATACACCATCTAATATTTATAACGAGAACCTCATTATTTTTAACAAGCTTTACCATTTTCACACCAAAGTGATGTCGACCAATTTATTGGAAAAAATATAAAATAGCCAAATAATTGTCAGGTATTGTTCACGTCATTACTGTTCAGAATCGACCCCTACGCTCCGCTCGTTCACAATATGTATTCGCCATTATATCACGATAACCAATCATTGCCATACATGTCACTGCCCGATGTCCCCAACAAACTAACAGCCGGTATATCAGCATTCTCATTATGACCGAAGATTTAAATGATATTAAAATATTTGATTGATATTTAAATGATATTAAATAATGATAGGATATTTCATATACCCAAGATTAACCTTGGGTATATGAAATATCCTATTATATTATAAATGCGAAAGTTTGTATATTTGTTACTCAATCACGCAAAAACGACTGAAAGGATTTGAATAAATATATAGGATACTTTTTATTCTGAAAAAAAAAAATTAAGTTCCTGCGTACGAAGTCGCAGGCACACCTAGTAATATAATAAATCTATATAAACGATTTTAAATAGTCAACAAAATATTTTTTTTAAAAAGATGATACTATACTAATAATTCCCTTGTAGTGTTTCATTGTCAAAAAGATAATAATTACATCCCCTCAAATAGACTGTTATTCTGAAATATTCTAGATCTTCTAGAATTAAAATTCTTCTGATTATACAAAATTCAGTTATATGCTAGGACTTATTGTACTTATTGTTGTAAGCTATTCAAACAGTATAGCACTCGAAGAAAGATGTTAACACCAAAGTGTCCAGTATCTTTACCTTAACTGGAATACAAGCGACTGGTGTTTTTGAAATAAAAATATTGCGAATTTTTACGCCATTTCCAAAGGGATGAAATCAATTTAGAACTTTACGTAAGTTTTATAAATAATAACAATCACATGATTTAAGTAAATTTTAGTAACATGATGTAAAATATGAGCACACGGCGATCCGTAGTCTATACTTGTATTGGTCCGATTGGCCGTAGTAACCACAATCTTAAATCGTGAAATTACATCACGTATACTATTGTGAGTAAGCAGCAATCCATAGCCTACGTCTACGTCCTTATCTCCTTTTAATCCCTTATTGTAATTCCTACCAAACTTGGCAGCCGCACTTGCCACTAAGATTTAAGGTCACACACCTATGGCGTTGCTTGTATTAGTAAACGACGATAAATCTATTATATAAAAATGTTGTGTTGGTTTGTGTATTACTAAAAAACTCGAAAACTAGCCGACGGATTGAGTTGAAATTTTTACACAATATGCTTCAAGGATTGATTTTATAAATTTTTGCGTAATAATATAATCTCTATCGCGAGAAGTTTTTTTTACGGCGCCATCTACCGGAAGCGAGGAGAACTCACTCGCCAACGAATACCGCTGTCACAATTAAAGTGGAAGTTAGCCGTTGTTATGGCAGCCGCTGACCGTTGATCGTCAAAGAAAACCACAGCGAAGCAAGCTCGGGTTCAGTTAGTTTTTACATAAAAAAATATACTTCCAAAGAAAAAAAAACTACAATTTAAACCACAATCCCCCTTCCGCTTCCGAAACCACAACTTTCGAGGTACTGAATAGAGCTAGGCACTATACACATGACGATATACTTGCACAAGTAACCACCCCCTTACAGAAGACTACCGTGAAAGACCAGCACCTATGCTGTTGGGTTTCGGTGGTGAGTAGGGGATGCCAAAACCCATTTCCCTATCCCTTCCTAATATCTATCCTTAATCCTACTATGAGAGGCAGCGCATTTCGGCGTTACTTTTGTTATAGGCGATGGTAGCCACCTATGATCAAGTGGACGGTCAGCCTGTCTGTCGAGTTTAACATTAACTCACTATAGTTACTGAAAACAAAACAAAATCAGCTTCTGGTTAAGTTTTTAAAAACACCTAAAACATGCCGCAGTGTACAAAACTTCCCTCATTAACTCATTATTAACGAAAAGTTCGAGACGCCTTAAATAAATTGTCACACACAGTGTAACTATAGCTGTTACTTTACAACCAACTCAAACAATTTCAGCGCATGTAAGTGAAGTGCAAACTATTGCAGCAGGCGAAGACAATAAAATCTCCGGACCCCACAAGTTCGCCCGTTGCAATTAAGGAAATTGAATACGGCTGCCGAGCAATTCATTATGTGCGCTGTACTTCAGTAGTGACGCGATAGTTTCCTCGTGATTTTAAATTTGACTTTACAATATAAACCGACATTTAATTAATTCAAATATAGGTGGAGAGATTGTTCTACAAGTTTTATTAGATCGGTCTCTAGTTCTTCCACGTCGTGGTTATCCCACAGTAATTGAAAAGATAATTAATTTTCATTAATTAATTAATTAATTAAGGCAATAGATAAGTAGATAATTAATCCTAATGACTAAGAAACTTTTATGTGTAAGTAGGTATAGCTTTATACATATTATGCGCGTATACTACGTATAAATGTATATGCAAATTTAACTGGCTCAAATAAAGCAAATTAAAATAAAATATTAAAAATATATCTATTTGTGTAAAATTTAAATAAAAAATAATTATCAGAATTCCTGACTCGGCCTGCATTACAAAGAACGTTCATTCCTAATAAGTTTTACTCTTTTAAAAGCATTAAAATTGCAGTGTCTGCGAGGGACTCGAAGAAATTGTTACGACTTTTCATTCATTTCAGATATTCGTTCATTTCTTTTTCATTTTGGAATGCCTTTCATTTACGACCACTTCTTTTGGACTGCACAGACCAGCTCTATATCAGATTATATTTTAAATTCATAATTAATATTAACTAATTACCATTAACCATAACCGCCAGAATAGGCTGGCTCTTTGCATAAACATTTTAAACTATTGATATTTCATGTTTTTATCGTAGATTTTGTTTGAGTTTCAACGTCCACAACTACACATAGGCTTACAAGGTTGTACAAGACTACATCTGTAATTGTTAAGGATCTAAAACGTGAAGTTAAAAATAACTTCACATTTTAGAACAACAATAAACCAAGTGAGAAATAGTCTTTTTCAATGCATTTAATAGTAAATTAAATTGAACACGGTACAAGCTCGTACATTAATGGAATTCTTAAATAGAGGTGTGAATTGTTGAAAACTTGGTCGCGATTTGAACGCTCCGTTAGTTAACCTAGTTCAAATCTAATACAGTTAAACGTCTTCGCATGAACATCGTACTCGGTGTATACATTAAAATTTAAAACATTTAATTTCAAACTTCGTTTTGATTAAACTCTTATCTTCAAGTTATGTGGTGTTGTACATACTTGAAACAATTCGTACTTGCATATGCCACGAAAAAAAAAGGATATTTTGCTACATATTCAATTTTTTTTTCCGATAGACCCTCTCAAAGCTCGTGTAGGTACAATATTATATCGGTTTATATTTCTTTATTCTCATTAAAGCTAGCTACTTACATGAGATATATAACAAAAGACTTAATTAAGAAATGAAACATCAAACAGACAGACAAAAGTCACTAAAATTAAACAATATTTGTTACTGATTTTTTATCATACACAACATTTAACACAAAATGTTTCAACAGCTTTGATCTAAATTCTCCAAAAGATTTTGCCTGTTTTATATGTAAAGGTAATTCATTAAAAAGCAAGGTCATATTTTTGGTTTTTGTTTAACCAAGGTAATATCGGAATGAATTGATTTGTCTAATATCTTTCGAACGAGTATACATGTACTAAATTTAAATAATTGAGTTAAATCCATTAATTTTGTTTCTTTATAAATTTTGTTAGTAGGTGTTAAATAGGGATAATGAAATAGCATTTTAATAATTTTGTTTTGCGTAATTTGTAATTTGGCTAGATTTGATTTGTAGGCACAACCCCAGATTTCAATCAGGTATAATAAATGTGGTTTTACCAAAGAATTATAAATGGTTTGACGTACTTGGCAAGGAAGAGACCGCACAACCCCTCTAAGAGAACCCAGCAATCGTGTAAACTTATATACGATAAGATGTGAGCCTGAAGGGAAAATCTGACGCCTATAAAAAAAATCATCTTCATCGAACAAATCAGCAATTGGCAAAACAATCATATCAAAAGTAACAGAAATAAAAGGAGAAATCGAAATTTGTCACCCTACCAACTGATTTTCCGAAGCTTCGAGCAATTTACTCACCATCTTTGATTAAAGTAACAGGATATCCGGTCGCGGTGATCGTTTTCAATCTCTTTTACGGTGAATGAGCGTTCAGTTATCGTGTTTCAGGTGGTTTTGATGTTTATATTGATTCGTTCTATTTGCAGACCAACTATTGAGCAACTAAGTGAGTTTTAGAAACTGTTATAAGAATGCTATTCATTTTGAGACCTAATAGAACTTAAATCATGAAACTTTCTTCTATATTTGTATATAAGTATGTAACATTTTATAGTTCGAGTATATTTCTTATGAAGACGATGATTAATAATAATAAATTAAATAAAAATAGTCTTATATTACTCCAAATACTTAAGTCGGTACATGCACTGAAAATTAGCCGGGTCATTTTCATTGGTCGATAGTCCCCGCTTGCAGGGTGCGGGAAGTTCCAAAATTTTTGAATTACCTTTGGAAGAATAGTAATAAACATACGTAAATACCATAGATCAACAATTAATGACGTGCAGAGTAATCACACCCCCCATGTATATCGACAGAGTTATCGATTAATGTAAGTAAATGACCCCTTAATTTTTTTTTCCAGCATCCGCACTTTCGTGATTAGGTTATCATTTAGCATGGACCTACTCTTGATCCTAGTTTCATGATCCTAGATCCTAGTTTTGATACTATTTTTAATTATACACAGTAATTATTCTATCACGTAAACAAGGCCGAATAACTAGCATAACCTAGATAATTTTAGAAATTGGAACAACTTTTTAAAAGTTTAACCTTCGCTTAGGTTTAATTTGTGTTACTGAAATTGTTTAGCTGGAATTTTGTTATCCAGTGGTACAGCTTGTTTTAAATTAATTTTATAATAAAGTCTTACTTTATAATTCGCATTATATTACATAGATAAATGAAAAGTTTGTCCACTGGGCAGTATGATCAGTATGATGATAACATAACGATGAGTGAAAAAAATAGAATCCTTCATACTAATATTATAAATGCATGAAAGATTGCGGGTATGGATGTATGGATATATTTGTTACTCTTTCACGCAAAAACGGCTTAACGGATTTGGATGAAATTTGGCACACAGATAGTTTATTACCTGCATTAATTTATAAAATTCTTTCTATCCTGGAAAAATGTTTGGTTCCCGAAAGATCTTCCAAAAATTATATACCTGTTAAGTAATATTATATAAGCAATATATTTATATTAAAAATAGAAATTAAAACGTACCTATTTCAGTTATATTTCGTGAGTAAATGTGTTTTAATAATACAAGATAAAATTTTATTTGAACATAAATTGTATAGGATATAGTATGTATTATATTGTATGGAAGCCAAAGCACCGGACCAATGTCCACCGCAATCGTGGCCGTCTCGCCGCAAACACCCTTCCCTATTATTTCCTACAGCGCCCATTCATTACTAAAAACCTTCCGGCAAACTCCGTATATCCATTGAATTTGTACAAATTAAACCTCTATTAAAAATTTTAGGTAGCAATTATTTTTAATTGTATTTTTCTTTTATTTTATTTAATCGAAAAACCAACCACACATCAACATTTACTAAGTAACATACATCAGTTATACAAACACGTTTACATTTGCGTCCAATTACTGGTATTAGTATTGGTATTGTATTAGTTTCATGCCTTAAATTTGTCCTCAATTAGGTACTAATCATAACATTTACTAATCATAAGAATACTTTTATGATTGCTCGGGCGTTGCTTGTGTAGCCACCTACGATCAAGTGGCTGGTCAGCCTAACCTTAACATAAAAAAAAAATTAGATCTTTAGATAAATGTTACATATTTGTAATTACATTAGCTTTAATATTGCATGTTTAAGGTTCTAAAACTGAATCCGATGCTATATATCTATCGTATATTTACAAGGTAAACGATCATGATTGCACACTCCCAATGCTCGCGTGAACCCACTATGCCCACTGTGAAGTAAAAGCATTAATGAAATCACTTATTATCCGATTGCCGATAATAAATTACTGCGGATTCGCCATTCCCGTGACTGATGATTATTGATAAATACTCTTTGGATAATTGGGTGTTGATTGTGTTGATTGCTGAATATTTTACATACATATGACTTTGCGCAGTCTTAACTAAATAACGAAGTTCATTTTAGCGCCTGCATGGTAATAGTTATCAATTTTATCACACTGATTATCCACTTTTATAGATTATAGAAGGAAAGCAATACATGTATAAAAGCCAATGCGATTTTCATAGTTCTATTTTTAACATATACTACGAAACCCCTTCATACTAACTTTTACTCCCTATTATTTTTGAATAGGCTTGGTAGATGACATAAGTAAGATTAGGATAGAGGAATAGAGAATTGACATCCCTTACTAATCGACAGATGAAGCCGCGGTCATAAGCTATTGTCATATAAAAATAGTGTTTTGTTTTTAATTATTTGTAAAATTAATATAAATACCTAAGCATTACATAGAAACACTACTAAACACTACTAAACACGTTTAAGGATAAGTTATCCAAAGTCATAAATCCTATTAAAAAGTTGCAAGGTACATACTTAAAAGATTGCTAGAAATCCAATTAACAATAAATAACAGATGGTTTGTGACCCTAAAGATGGAGTTAGACTATAAAACAAAATTTATCGTTGACGTAAAACCGCAAAACGGATAAAGTTAATAAAAAGAAATACCGATGGCAAGAAGGCATTTCACCAAATTAGTCATTGTAAATACAAGAATGAAATATTTTTGATGCAATATTAGAGAATGTGGTCATAAATCTTCAGTAGTGTGTGGTCGATGATCAATACGTTACGAATTCACTCAATTTTGGTTTCAAAAACACAACTGCGTTAAATAAAATGGGTGTTCCCATAATACTCAAAATCTTACTTGGAATTAAATCAACGTGACGATGAAGTCTTTTTAACTTGGCACGCAATAATTGTTAATTTGTGCGACTGATAACTTAAAAAAAAAACTTTATATACTTAGATGAGAAAATAAACGAAAAGAAAAGGTAATAATAAATATAACTGGTCATATTAATTATCTTTTTTTTGGCTGAAGGTCGGCATGAAGGTCGATAATTCAGAATAATTATTTTGACTGACAGGGTAATTTTTGCTAGCATCGCAGTCGGCCATAGGAATGGGATAGGGAAATGGGCTCTACCATCCCTTACTCACTCAACGAAACACAAACGCACACATGCTGATATTTTGATGTTGATATCCTATGTCTTTTCTTGTATTTATGATGATCAGTTGAGTAATTAAGGCGTGAAAAGGTAACAGACAGACAGAGTTACATTCACATTTATAACTAGCTGGCGCCCGCGACTTCGTCCGCGTTGAAAAAGAAAAAAGTAGCCTATCTTGTGTCCTGTACGTCTAAATGTTTATCTACCAAATTCCATGAAAATCAGTTAATTCGTTTATGGAATATTAATTTAATGGAATAAGAGTTATGGAGGAACATACATACATACAATACCTATACTTACAGATTTATTATTAGTATTGATATTAAGTATATAGAAGATTATATTAAAGTGAAACTTGTTCGTTAATTCATTAAATAAAAACTAGATGTATCACCCCACTCGATTGCGCACTAATGCATCAAGTATAATGAGTCATTTTCTATAAAATGTTTAATGGCGTTCTTAATTTACGACTCCGATATTAGTATCTACGAGCGTGGTTTCTTTTACGATCCGCCTTTTAACATTTATCTCTATAGCTGGGTGTAATTAATTTTTGGTGTCACTACAGTTATTGCTATTCTAAGAAATCTAGTTTTTTTTTTATTTGTAAGAGAATTTAATTATTTGTTCCATCCTGTATAAATTGTTCTCATACGACTAAACTTCTTTATATCATCATCATTATCACAGACACAGGATGTCCACTGTTGGACATAGGTCTCCTTCATAATTATCACAGACCATCAAATGGACCGTCGTGTGCTTATTGAGCTTCACATAAAAAAAATCTAACTGGAAACAGTAAAATTTAAAACAATACAATAGCAATTACAAGAGGAATTTTAATATAAATTACTTATTATTTAGGTATTATGCATCTCTTACGTTCACAATTTCACATACACATAAACACTCAAGGTGATACACATGTAATAGTTATATATTCTGTGCTATCACAGCAAGTGTTTCTAATCCAGGTAGTATTAACTCGAAAAAAATCAGAGATATTCTAATCGTATAGCCAACCAAACATTCGTTTTTCGATGTCCTACAACTGAAACTGGCATAAATGCTGGTTTTCTCTGAACCTATTAAGGCAGACAAGTTGAATAAAGAATTTATATTTATTAAAAATATCTATATTCACGATGCTTCGCGTCCCTACATTTAATAATGATCGTTTTTAATCTAGTGTAAAATTACAGTCTAAGTTTAACCACTACTACGGGATTGCAAAAAGTTAATTAAAGGGTAAAAGAAAAGACATTGAATGACGATCATACCCGCCCTTTGCGTATCGCAATTTATTTGTTTCGTCTCGATACCAACCTTTTGCATGCTTCTGCATTTATATTGAGGACAGAAGCTTTGCTTTATCTTTGTTAAAACCATTTGTTTATGGTAATGATTGACTTAAAATTTACATCAAAAAGTTCACAATTCGTGTCAATCCATTTTAAAAACTTTAATTTTATCACATACATATATCAGAGATATATATTATGCATATATGAAAATATTAAGTAAGTTAGTATACGCTTCAAAATCTCAAGAATGGGTAGACCGATTTTAATTTGGTTTTCACATATAGAAGGAGGAATAAACGGAGAAGGATATTAAAAATTGCACCCCGGACGAAGCCGGTTACGTGTCGCTAGTATAACTTTAAAAATTTTTAAAAAGAATTTTAAAAAGTAACAAAAATCGAATAAAAAAAACACTAATTATAATACATACAAAGCGATGTCAGTCTCGACATTGGCAGCCACAAATTGCTAAATAAAAAAAAAACTTCAGTATGCACACATTTTTGTGCCATTAAATGAAAAGAATATACAACTAGGTTAAGTTATTCTATCTGGGTTAAGTCGCTGGTTCTACTAATAATGACATGATGGATGATATCTTGCTAACTGTCATTAAAATTAATACGCAATTATTTCATCTATACGAGTATGTATAGGCTTTTACGAGGATTCGCATATCATCAGAAAAACAATTAACCTACAATTAGTCTACCGCTAGCTCGTAATGCTAATTCAAAGAGGAAGGATCCTTCAAGAAAATACAGTCGTTTCTCTTTTGAAGATGTCAATTTGTCAGTGGTTCAAAAAAGGACACAAGGTACTTAACTTTTATCCAAAAAAAAGTATTGTTCCCGAGGGACACGGACGAAGTTGTGAGCAAAAATAGTATGAAATAAATATTGAAAATTATAAGAAAGCTTAGAGCAAAGGACCGTCAGTGTTGAGATTTTATTATTTTCACGAGAGCATCGTTGGCAACAGAAGGCGTGTTTTAATTAAGCTTTTCATATCCAGTCACATCTGACGTCACGATGTCTGCTGGCAAGAATAAATAATAAGACATCGCTGGAGATTTAAACAATATCCTTTATTTTAGTGTCAATTTCTTAAGTGTTAATAAAAATCTCTCGTTAATGCGAATACATTGTACCTATTAAAGTTTGTATCTTCTACCTTACCATGACCTTACCTACTTGTAGTCCTTGCATTCCATATTTAATTTCTGCAAAGCTGCTACGTCTTCGGAATGATTTGCACTTAATTTTATTTAAATATGATGAAATATTTGTCAAAATGGTAAAGATTTAATATTTGAAACAAATAATAACCATACCTAATATGTAGTCATTATAATAGTAAATGTATTATTAACAATTAAGATGAGGAAATGGGCTCTGATTATTATGATGTAAAATTTCCTTTTCCTTATCCCCTTCCCCAATATCCTTATCCCTTCCCCAATCCCTTATCCTTAATCCTAATATAGTCGGCAGCACACTTGCAACATCTATGGCTTTGCTTGTGTTATTCACTTGATGGTTATACCTACCATTATGTTCTATGTAGTGTTAGGTTAATTCCTAATACTTTATTCTACTAAGTAATATAAAGCACTAAAAACAAAGTTTGTGCTAAAAAAATTATGCAATAAACAAGTATAATAACGACAAACAGAACTTCAATTGGATATACATCTGAGGAAGAGGCAGATTGTTATTAAATTTTTCAGCCAAGCCTTCTCCCTAGAGCAGTCCTAGAGAAATGCTGGAATATTAAGTAGGGAAGCACTAGTCTTGTTGTCAGTCTGTTGCGCACGTTACACTTAAGTCCCGCGGGTTGCACTACCGACAAAACCGAGTAGTGTTCTTATTTAGTTTCATAAAATTTAATTCAGAAATTTTGTGACAACTTAAGAGTCGTTAAGGGCCCTTAAGACTGCTACACGGAGTTATAAAAGTTGTTTATCTACGCGCCGAATACGTTAGACTTTAGTTAGACCAAAGATTTTTTAAAATGCTTAGTTAATATAAACATATTTATAACTTTTTCCAAGCAAACCTTTTCCGATTTTTTTTTACGTGAGATCTTAAATACTGTTCTCTGCTTTAGTATTCTTTCTTTTATTGTTAATTTCAAATATTACTAACCATTTACTTCTTGTTCCCATTTAAATAATTGCTTAAAATCGTATCAGATACACAGATACACAGATACACAAATGGACAAATACACAGACACACATCAATCATATGACACCCCGTTTTTGGGTCGGGCGTTGGAGGTTAAAAAACAGTGTCGAATAGACGTCAAATTATTGAGAGATGCCTAATTTTTATTGCTGAATTTTTATTAATCAATAATTCCTTTAATTATATTACCTATACCTACTATTATTAAGTCAATAATAAATTCAGTACCTACATGACATACTGTTTACTTTATTTAGTTGTACAGAATTGTACTTTTCGATTTCGTTGTTTTACAATTTGATGATATTGAAAAATTGTTGAGCGAGATTGCAATTGCCGCTTTTGACATTCTAAAGGCAATCGGGAATTGTATGTACAAGTACATTGACTCAGTTTTATTAACTTTATCGAAGATTGGTACGATGACACTGGTTTTGAATGTGATGCTTTCTTGTTTCTTAATAATCGGATTCATATTTTTTTTCCCTTACAATAACTAAATCGAAATTAATTTTTACTTGCGTCTTCACCCGCTACAAAATATCGCCAATTTAGTCCATTTTGAACAAATAATGTTTAAATGGGATTAAATAACACTAGGTAAATTATAACTTTACCAAACATACAAGGTTTCGCACCCTTTAAGTATAAGAGTAACTCTTATTTTATCTGTGGTATAAGTTGAAGTCGCTTCTCTCGTCTGCCTGTCTATATATCTGCTAACTCCTAATAAACCACGCAACGGATTTTGATGCGGTTTTCACTAATGGAATAAGGAAGGTTTTTATATGTAATTTGCACAAAACAATTGCATCCGTGCAAAGCCGGGGGCTGGACGCTAGTTTATAATATTATTAGGATAACATATTTATCATGGTTTAGTCAATACATATTTCATACAAAGTCAGCTACAAAAGTGCCATTTACCAGAAGCATTATGCCGAATAGGTTAAAAGTCTTATATAATATATTTTATACCTGTTACTAAACTACATGCGAGTGCTTGTATTATTACTGTAACTAACAGTGACAACTATGGAAAAAGCTCTGTAACTATGATTGAGCGATTGAACTGTGAACCGAAAACTATTCAAATTATACGGAAACTAACAGTTATTTAGGTTACGAAGTTTCAAACGTATTGAAATAATACGCACTGTGTATAAAAAAACGCGGCGTTTTTTTAACAAATTGACTCGTTTAATTTTTAAATTTTCACGCCTTGTTCAATAAAAGTTGAGGTCACCACTGTGGTTTATTGGTAAAACCAAACTCTATATACAATTTAATAGAACGACTATTAATAGAACTTACAATAAAAATACTTATTAACTAAAAAGAACATTCTATGAGAAAAACCAAGCGAAAAATAGTAGTATGTCACCCGTCACGGGTGACATCATCTTAACATCATCTTTTTTAAAACCCGCGCGCAGAGTTTACAACAAACGCGTATCTATATCGAACGCTCTTTGCGTTCGCTACCGACTGTAGTGAAAAACAAAATTAAACTATTCCTTATTCTGAGGTATCCATTTCTGTGGGTTTCAAATAATATTTTTCTAATTACAATATTGAATAAAATGAAATCGCTGAATTGAACTGAACGCTGAACTAGAGGAACCGTTTGGCCGATTACCTTATAAGTGTATTTTTTTAATGAAAAGGAGGTTTGTGATATCAAATTTTAAAGCAGGTGGAACCATAAAGTAAAATATCAGTTTTTGGTTTGTTATTAACTGAACATCTTTTCTCCATGACTTTTTGAGTGACTTTCCACGACACAGACAGGAATGGCAAGATTTACAGTGAAGAAAATACATTAAATTCTAGTCCAGCAAAGCGGAAAGCAACAGTAGATATTCTTAAACTAAAAGAATGGCAACCAGGCTGACGATCCAACTGATAGTGGGTGAGTAGCCTTACCTAAAGACACAAGCAATATTAGGGGGTTGCACGTGAGCAACCAATTCTTCAAAAAAACTTTAACAAGTAAACTCACAACCTGGCAAACAGAACGACGTCACCATATAGTATATTACGAGTATTATAGAAATATATAAATAATATGTAAAATTACTATTAAAGTAGTACCATCATTAATAATCTTAATATTTAAAGATGCATTATGATTGTAAATATATTATTAATTCTATAATATTAAAATATAACATAAAGACTTAAAAATTATTGTGAGATTCATTAAAAAACCGTTAAGTTTTTTAAGCTTAGTGCGTGAATACACTATACAGTATGTCGCTTCCAAACCAGCTGTGACCGTCTGGATGTGGTCTTTAATTAAGACCCTTTTCCCAAACAAGTTACTTCAATTCTAATACTACAAATTAATGGCAGTAGAACACACTGATTGATTAGTGTAAAGAAAGAAAGAGGGAGAGAGAGAGAGAGATAAAAAAGAAAATGTGTAATGTCTATATTGCAGACTCGGGTTCGATTACCGTTCAGTCCCGATAAGTATTATTAGATTAGAAATAATTATTTTTTATATGGCACTCAAAATTTATAATAACGTACCTACCTAATTCATATAAGGACCTTAATATCTACTCGTATATCGTAACATTTAAAACGTACTAATATTTGATTGCTATAATTAGTGATTACTTAACTGTTAAATAATATAAAGTTATGTTAATGATTACATAATCTAAAATACTCTTTTCATTTATTAACTCAATTAATATTTGTATATACTTACATAGCCTATTAAGTCTTGTTTATATTAAGCCTATTAATTCATATTTGCCATGCCCATAACAGCAAATTAATATTAAATTAAAAAAGACTCAAGAACTTTAAAAGCCACTGTTCGAATAAATTTATTACGCGGCTTCAACATTATTACAAGGCATTTAATTTAAAAACGTATAAAAAGTGGTCGCTAGCGTTATCGGCACAAAATCAATCGTCGACTTAATTAAAACATCAATTCAACGTTACTTCGATGCACATGAAAGTGACCGAAACAATTAAGAAATGCAATGATCAAGATTGGACTAAAGACTTTTGGCTAAATAAATATTATAGTAGATATTTTGAAATTATGTAAAGGTGAAGTTCCACCGGACGCGTCCAACATGGCACACTGTGCGTTGAATATTAATATTATTTTTAACACTAGATTATGCTGCACCACATAGATGTTCCTAATGCTAAGGGATCCCATCCTAGACATGCCTACTGATACAATGGTATCAGAGTACATAGAAGAAAAGTCTTACATTGTGGAGTTACTCTCAAGAGAAAACTGGTCAAAAATGAAGTGGCGCAACAATAAAGTGGTCCTAAGATGGGTACCTGGCCATATGGGGATTTAAGGCAATAAACATGCCGAGAAACTGGCTCGAGCAGGCACAAAATGTGGCTAATAGGTCCTGAACTTATGTGCGGACTACCAAACAGCCTAGCTCGCTGGACCATATGCAACCAGTGCTTTATCTTACAAACGCTAGACTAACTTGCCAGGTCTGAACCATTCCAAAGCGCTCATAAAAGCCTATAGTCGAAACGTGACAAACCAGGCTATGTCGCTTAGTAGGAGCAATCTGTGCCTGCTAACTAGGGCACTAACGGGGCACTGCCGCCTCAATAGGCACCTCAAAATAATGGGTCTCACCAGTACAGCAGAGTGTCGCTTCTGCCAATGCATATCCTGTGCGAGTGTGGCCCCTTGATGCACAAGCGCAGTCACATCCTAAGAAGCCACACAATGGCTTGTGATGATCTGAGGAATGCCCATATCAAAAAAGTGCTAGTTTCTAAACGCGGTAGGTATATGTAGAGAGCTTTAGTTTACGTGGCGATCACAATATTTCAGTAATTGACGAAGTGATACTGGTACTCAAGCAGACCAGAAATAGTCACTAAGTTTCAAAACTCCTTTGAATAATAGCTAATTTATTCTCGTAGACGCACACATAAATAACACGATGACATACATCACACACGCGTTCAAGTGCGTTTCTCTTTCTTGCATCGAAATACTACAATGGAATTTGCGTTACAAATGCCAAAGCGGCACATAAAAAGAACGCCTTTGACAGAATCATGGCGGACTCTTGCTTCGCGGGTCAATGGTAAAAGGTAGTTACGACCAACTTCTACTATTCATTTTAAACTCCAATGTGTTGACGTAGTCACATTTTCTTTAAATGACATATGTTTGGTTAGTTTTAAATGACAGTTCATGCTCTACGCATATGTCACTTTTAAATGTTCCATAAAGTTCATAGTGTATGGCATGCGGATTCCATGTTGTAGTATGATCCTTTCTTGCAGTATTTCAAATTTCTGAAATGTACAGTTAACAGTGTGGTCGTTTGTACAACATAATTATTACTCCAAGACTTTAAAGGTAAGATAATACATATGCATTTCTGTTCTTAATAAAGCCATTAAGAAGAATTATATTAGTGTTGTAATCAATAAATACTTGTTTAATATAAAATTCAATAAATATACCAAGTGAGTATTGTGCGCGCAAGCTTCTTATCGTATGAGATCTTCTTTAACGTCCATACGTGGCTATAAGTTGCTTCTTATCTTTATGCTTTTCACCAATCACTGAATTAATTTAGGTGAATAAATTTTATGTTAATTGACACGCAATGTTGCTTGATTAAATTAACTATAAAACATTTAATCTCATCTAAATTTATTATCGAATGAATCTGTATCTGTCATAACCATCGGCTGTGTTTTTAGTGTGATTAAAACATTTCAAAATGTCAGTGCTTTTCATGCCACTTAGACAGACTGCTTGCGGATATTAAAGTACATCAATTCAAATTTCAATTCAAAACTTTGAAATTGAATTTGAAATTGACAATTTGAAGAAGTGGTATGAAAAGCACTGACATTTTGAAATGTTTTAATCACACTAAAAACACTGCCGATGGGTTATTCATAATATATTTATGTAGTAACACGCCTAACTATACTATAATCGATGGTTACTCCGCATTCGGAGCTGTCTCATTAAACGCTCCTTAAATGAACTTAGCGATTGCAAGATCGAGATACTGGAGATCTTCGATAAAAACCATTTATTCGTCGGCTCCCGTGCATTTTACTAGTAATCAATGGGCAGGTAGATAGAAACGTTTTTAAAAGCCACCATATATTATATTATATTCTACAATTTATTATCAACATGTTTGAAATAAAAATATAGGAAAAAGGACTATATTCTACACATGAATCGTTGGCCGGCTTCGTACATAGAAAACAACTATAATCAAGATATTAGCACCTACCCAAAATATTCGTATGGATCTTAGAGGGTTTGCTAAAGAAGTAAACATATTTTAAGCCAGTTAAGTGTGGTTTTGGGCATGAACTAGTACCGAAAGAGCTGAATTTCATTTAAGAGGAAATCATATTTTCATGAAAAGCATGACAATAGGGGAGAGACATGGGCTTACAAGTATGACATGCTGAAAAGCCTGTGAAAGTTTCTGGGAAAGTATGTCTCAAAAACCAAACAAAACCCTTTTGCGTTATTCAAATTTCAAAATTATTTAAATTTCAAGGTTATTTAGTTTGTTTTCTTTTGTTACCGTGGTTTAGTTTAATTTTAAGTCCCTACCAGAAGCGCAAGTTATGAATAAGAAATATGGTTTAGATGTTTCCGTGGGGGCAATTCGCCGCAACTTGCGAATTAGTGGATGACAATAACCATTATAGCTTATATTGCACAATTCAATAAATGTCATCAAGCAAACACTGGTGGTAAAGCAACTGACATGGTTCTGTATGTTCTAAAACTTCTAAAGATTTTTCTTTTTGCTGTTTCTAAAGCTGAATTACCACTACGTTAAAGGCGCTTTGAGTCGTTTAAATATATCAAAGGAATTTCGCTTATAGAGCTGAATCTCATTCCTACTTCAAAATTTATGAAGGACTGGATGAAGCATTGACGTTGTTTTATTGCAAAATATGGGGTATATTTTGAAGGAGATGAATTAAAATCTAAAAAATAAACTTTAGATTAAGTTTCATTTCAAAATTTCGTATACCTTACATATTGAATGTTAATGTTTAAGTTGAGACATAACTAAAAATACTACAATAGGAATTTTGTTTCTAATGTTACTACATAGACTAAAAAATTACATTTCTATATAAATATAACATTTTACATCACCAATAAAATGAAAAATAACCGAGACATGTAAACAAAAATATATGTTTTGAGTGGATCAAATTGAAATTGAAAAGTTGAATAGTAAAATGAGTGAATTCCTTCAATATATTTACTAGTCGGTATTACGACATCGAATCCCAATAGTATTACACAAATGGACGATCGTATCCAATACAATTTGTCTGTATACTAATAATTGAAGCTACGACCTATTTATGCAGTATTGAATTGAATTTATCAACTGAATTTAGTTTAGTACAAGTCCCGGGTTAGATTACCGGCAAAACCAACTTTGGAAATGAACCTTTCAAAGTTGGCTCTGGTCTGGGTCTGGAAAGTAGTAGCAGGGCATACTTCGTTTCTCATCCATTTGGATTATGCGTCTGGGTGCAGTAACCACCCCCCTGCGGTAAAAAAAGTAAAAAAAAAACATATGTCAATATTATATTAGACTTGAGTATTTTTATCTTTTTTTCATCAGAAATAGAGCGATTAAGCTTATTTAATACCCAAGGATTATTATACATATATTATGTAAAAATGGTGAGTAATGACATTAATATAAAATATTCTGGTATTGGATTTTAGTCGTTTATATGTGACGCATATAAAATAACATTCCCTTAATAATCTACTTAAACTGAAAAATGAACAAATAATCTTTATTTGTTCGGTACACACATCGAGTATCTGTAATGAGCATAAATTAGCACAAAATAACAGTGAAATTCCTTAGTAACAATAACAATAGCGGTTTGAAATACAAAGAGAAAGAAATACAAGACTGTTTTTAAAATAGAAATAATAAAAAGTTGTGTACTGTTAATTTAAACTTGTTTTGCCCGAGGAAAGAGAGGCGTGCTAATTAGAAAATTTCAATTGAGAATTTAGTAAATTTAGACTCAAATAACTTGAATAATTTTAAATAAACTTGAAAGGTAGTGTATACTTTAGCAGAAGTCGAATAGAGAGCTTTTGGAGAAGTAATACGATATTTGTAAATGTAAGTAATAGTGATGACATATGGTGCCGAAACTAGGCCTCTCACGGCAGGACTTCTCCACAAGTTAAGTCACTTAGCATGCTATGGAGTGGGCTATGCTTTAGTTTCTTTGGCGGATAAGATCAGAAATTCGTCGAGAAACCAAAGTTGTCGACATAGCCGAAAGAATCAGCATGGGCCGGTCACATCTGCCGCAGAGCAGATAGCCGATAGAGACGAGTTCTCGAATGGAGGCCACGAATCGGAAAACGCAGCGTGGGACTTTGCGGCCGCTTGGGACCTGAAATAGGCGAAATTCGCTGCCTGAAATACTTCGCGGTAAGCGGCTGGATGTTAATCGCAGAAGATCGTGGTAGGGAGAGGCCTACATACAGCAGTGGAAAGACAGGGACTGATGATGATGATGAATATTACATGTCTGATATATTTGATCATTTCATCGCTACGATTTGAGGTTTTATCTCTACTAGCTTCAACTGCGGCCCCAATCGATCAATCTATTGGTGATACCCAATTTTAACTAATAAAATGTTTTAGTTATTACAACTTTATGTGTAATCTAGAATTACAGTAGAAATCAATTTATTACATTTGTACATATTATATTTAGATTTCTATAACTGATATTAATTCAAAAATAAAGTTAAAAGTTTCTGCCCGTTATTGCAGTTAATAACCTCGAGTGACTAAGTAGTTATGTGGATTGTTATACAGACATAGGAACCTAGAACTGATTGGATGGATGTTAGACGTCCAAAGTTGCTCGTTATCTCCAGCTAGTAGCACGTCCTTTGGCCGACAAAGGAGAGTGTTTCTACACAGACGCTAAAATCCTCCGCGTATTTATTCTGTATCAAATATTTGAGTTGACAATAAATATTAACTTTTAACTCCATTATTAGAAAGTGCATTATCTAAATTCTACCATAAAAATAAAGCGTATTTATATAATTGAATATTTCAATTGCAGGAGGTATTTAAGTCTGCGGATTATATTTTTAACCTCTGATGGTCGACTCGAAAGAGGGGAGTTTATAAGTTTGACCGGTTTGTATCTGTGATCCGGGTTTTTTTATTTGAAAGCTGACTTGATCGAAATAGTTTTTAGTTATTATTTATGAAGATCTGTTCATACGATTGAAGATCATCATCTCATTTCTTACTTGACGAAGGCATCACACTAATTTCCACAGGATCGATTAATTTAAAATTTGACGTAGAATTACTTCGGTGTTTATTCATGGCATGATAACTTTGACTTGCAGCTGCAGCAAGTAGTGTGCAGTATACCCAAATCCTTAGAAACTTACAGCAGATATTGCGTATCTGGGCTCATTAGAATGGTCTCAATAAAATGTAGGAAGAATTTTAATTATATCTTATACTTGAGTTGTAATTGACGGTGGCTGGTTTGCAATAATTGCAGCAACAATAATTTGTATGAGAGCTGGATCTAATGTTTTCTCTTAACAAAATACTATAACTAACTTAAAGCAACAACCCAGTAATAATGTTTTAAGTAAGTCAAAGTACAGAATAGGCTCGCGTTGTGTACAACGTAGTACGTATCATAGAGCTGTATCGTTAGCCGTAGTAGTTTTCACGAAAGTGTACTTGTGTGACTGATGTGGCTTAAAATTAAACTATATTGGAGTTAACTACATTGACCATGACTTAAGTCTGCAAAGTTTGCGCATATTAATTCGGACTTGGAAATTTCTAAGCTGTAGAGGACATAATTTGGGTTCAGAGACGTCAATTAAGCAAACTTGAAGTCATCAACAATTAGTAAAATTGTAATAGAAATTAGTTTTAGCAAATCACTATATAAGACATTCAGATTAAATAAGAAAAGCTTTAACAATAACTAGCTGTTGCATGCGACTTCGTCAACGAAACTTTAGAAAATATAGTCTATGTTACTCGCTAATAATGTAGCTTTCTATAGGTAAAAGAATTTCTAAGGTCTCTTATAAAAATATTTTCTCTTTATAGTATTAGTATAGATAATTTTATATTTATCTTTGATTAACTCCACCATTAGAATGTAAATTAGGTATTTTATCTACAGTATAAGTGTAATGTAGATTTTATTAAGTGTATTATTACATATACCTACTTAACTATAAAAAATCCAAAATTGTAATCAAAACCCAACTCTGTTCAAAGGGGTATTGTAGAATCGCTAATTTATTTAAGCGACAATGAAACCTCGGTTCAAACGATTCTGAGCTCATACTTGCTATGTTTAGTATTTTATGCTATTATTTATCTATAATAGTTGAATGGAATGTAATTTTTATTTATTTTATTTTTAAAAATTACATAAAAACTTCGCATAAAAAAATAGAAAAGCCCTCATTTGATAAGTGTAGGCAGACATTTAAATGAAAGATTCCACATGTCCTTTTGTACAACTCTGACAACATATAAAATATGGCAATTTGCAGGGTGATTTGTTTAGCAGTTTTGTTGTCCATAGGGACACATCGATTTTAATTTATAAAAAGAATATTAAAGAAAAAAAATCACTGGTTATCAGGATACTCAAATGAAAGTAAATACTACCGTATTTACCTTCAATGCCCGCATATTCTAAGTGTTTCACAAGGAAAAAGGTTTAGGTACCTGAAAGAATATAGTTCTTTGAGGCACAAACGTTTTCTATGTGCTTCCTTTTGAAGTAACTGCGATCTCACTAAATTTAAGTGCTTCTATGAGAATGTACTATCTACAGAGTTTTAATTTCAATGATCATATATATTATTATGATCATTGGACCATACATATCATCTTGGGTAGCCCTGTAATCGTAACTATACTGATATAAAATAAAGAAACAAACATATGTGTATGAGCTGATACACTTATATAATTTAATTTAATTTACTTAGTAGATATATAGTTGCCACTAAGTATATTTATTACAGTTATTAGTAATAATTATTAATATTTCTACTTGTAGGGTCTATCTTTCATAGAAAAATCTTTATTTGACATTTTTTTCATACAAGCAAAAATATTATAATAGGGAAGTTTTTTGCAACTATTTCTTCTTTGAAGCTTCATTTATAAAATATGTCAACAACGTGGCTTTACGTGTTAGAAAAAGCCCTAACCGAACCCAGGGTTCCTTATCACAGACGTTGCCGGTTCACTGAGAGGGGTCCCTATAAAAATTTAATAGGCTTAATCTTTGTAAAGCCCTCCCAAGTTTCTGAGTCGATGATAACCCCACATTTACGAGATCCTCGTAAACTTCAGACTCTGTACTACTTTGTTCCTAAAGTTTATGCATACTTTTTTATGTTTTTTAACATAAAAACTGGTAGCTAACATTTTGCGTTTCCATTTTGAGACGAAAAGTATGAATATGTAGTCTTTTATTAGACACTAATAACGTGTCAGTAAAATCTACCTTACTTATCCGATAGTATAACTCATTTTACGAGTTGAACACTTATTTTTTAGTTTATAAGGGACTTCGGTCTTTAGTTAGTTTATAGTTTATAAGGGCTTTTGCAAGCTTTCGTCCGTTCGCGTCCCTCTTTCGTAGGTATTAAAATATATATTTAAATTTTATTCCTCATATATTATTAGTGGTATTATTAATGCTTGATCCATTTGATGATAAGTGGCTACCGTCGCCTATAACATAAGCCACACCACAGGTGCTGCAAGTGCGTTGCCAACCATAATAGGCTGAAGGATAAGGGATTTGAAAGGGATAGGGGCTCTATAGTATATAAATTATCAGAGTATATGATAATAATGTACTCTTTATTAAATACTTTTAACTACTAAGTACAAATAGGAACTTTTACAAGCTCATTTCGGTGACTAAACTAAGCCTAATATATAGGTATTTACAAAATGTAATCTAACGGAATAGCGTGTCCAAGTCGCATAAACAACAGTTCAGAAATGAAAGCGTGTTTATTGTTTTAAATAACCGCCCGACTATGAAGGAGGCGGAATATGAAATGGCTACGACTTGTTAGTAATTGAAAGGCGGATTGTTTTTGTAAATGTTTTATTTGCATACGTGCATTTTTGACGTGAAAAGATGTCTTGACCATTCAGAAAGATGATGGTTTTTAATATTTCCTTATTGGAATTTATTTGTGGAACTTAACTGTTGGCTTGATGGGTAGGCTAAAGGTGAATTAGGGTGTTATGAAAAGATCTATATTATGCTCGAAGTGAACTAAAAAAAGTTTGATATATTTCATTAAATTACTAGCAAGCTGACGTAGAAATGGGAGGACACGTACCTCGTAGAATTGACGAATCATTAGTATTTATATTATGCATATACAAAGAAACTCTTATAACCGAGATTTTTCATTGATATTGAATATATTTCATAATAACTAAACCCAGGCGAGATGATAACTAAATCCAGGCGCATTTATCAAACAACTTAGCATCTGATTAGCCGTTTCATCCTACCATTAGATGAGCTGTTTCTTAAAAAATCATATAAAAATCTTTAGGCTTTCCATATTAATTGCTAGTTTAGATTAACTAAAATGCTTACGATACCAAATATAACGAGGCGTGTTACATGTGAATATGACCCCGCATACCATAAGGAACATTAACTCATAGTGTTAACGCAGTGCGCCCGTTAATTTTGAGTTATTAGTAGAAAAACCTCACGAATAACGAACGTATGGAAATAGCGGAACATGCCCAGAAATACCTTTTGTAACACAGAAATACCTCTTTCATTTTTTACAGTAGGTACCTACCAATTGATGAATAAAAGCTAACTTTAACTAAACCTCCTTTTATGTATATTGTTTAGAATATTTGCACTTGAGTATGATAGCATCACTAAAATAAGTATTTAAAAAATTATTGAAATAAATTAATTAGGTATTGAAATAAAAATTTTAGTCGCTGTATAGATAGGTATAAATAAAGAAGGAAAACCAGTTTTTACAAACCTTATAGACGATATATTGGTTTTTATAAGAACAATATCACAAAGAAAATGAAAAATACTAGGATTTTAAGCCAACTTATTATAACATGGATTTCTATATTCTTATTCTGTAAACAGAAAATATTTCTTTTATTAAAAACACTAAACGTCCGAAAAACAGACAACCTAAAAAATCAGCAGACACAACGTTATGTCGGCGAATACCTCCGCACAAAATGAAAAAGCTAAAAAAGCCGTATAAGTCACATTTGCATAGGGTTTCGTGCTTGTCTGTCAGACGAAGAATGTGGCGTGCTATCTATTGTGAGCGACCCACGCCTGACTTATTATTTCAACTGTGCGTTTTTATATAGAAAAAGGAGGCGTTTACTTGAAAATAAACACAACTATTGACATATCACACGAGACTGTTGGCAGTTTAAGTACCATTAGAACATCAATTATCGAGCGAAATAACTCATTTTATATCCATTGACGATTTTCTTTTGAAATTTTTCATTATGTTCTAGAACTACCAGCGATCTATTTGAAACAATTAGTAGAGGAGAAATTCAAAAAAGATTTAGGCGTCATCGTAGTACAGTTACGGGGTCGCGTGTACAACTTGCGTGATTTGTACTAGCGGGGAGTCGCGCGTGACGTTGCTCAGGGATCCTACCCTCCTCTGATAGGGGGGACAGTTAGACCCCCGCATACCAGCGTTGGGTGCAACATATCCGACCTCGTTCCGCTATGAAACGACAGTTTTATTTCCCGAGTCCGAGACAAGAGCAAGAAATCAGATTGTTTTTCCTCATTTAGTTCAAATCCACAGTGCAGTTTCAATTTCATTAGAGAAGCGACCTCCTACATTTTCTCATTGATGAGAAAAACGACTGCGGACATAAAGGAATGAGAAACTTAATATTAACTGTCTTTTATTGTTACTTATGTACGTTTTCTTAAATAAAACAGCGTGTAGAATAAATGAATAACTACGATTCATTTTAACTACAATTCAGCGCTTTATCTCTCGAAAAATGTCTACAAGAAGCAGGATGTCTACAAAAAAGAATGAATTTTACAAATGATTCTGGAATTTGACATAATCATCTGATGACATACCATATACTGAAAGGAGAGAAATTGAAACCGATAAAAAACTAGCTTGTCCGCGAATTTCTCAGCGTCCCTCGGGAACAGGAGTTTTTTTATGGATGAAAAGTATCTAATGTCCTTTTCTGTATCCCTGACAACGTGTATGCAAAACTTCATGGTGATTGCTTAAGTAGTTAAGATGTGAAATCACAAGAAACAAACAAACTCACTTTGCATTTAAATATTAGTTTGGATGTAAAGGAAACTAATCTGGAATAAAAAAGCGCAGGGCTCATGTAATAATATTGGTAAAGTAATTCAAAAAGTAACTATAATATGGGCTACAATATATAATATACACAATAATAATATATAACTGGCTACAATGTGCGGCTACTTCAAGCGAGCTGTAAACAAACTCCTACAGGGTAGGCAGCGCACTAGCACTCCCCTTGGTGTTGCTTGTGTCCTTAGGCGACTGTAACCACCTAACATCAAGTGAGCCGCCAGCCTGTCTGCCACCTTTATATAATAAAAAAAAACTATTCCTGGAGATTTCCAGAAACATCCCACCCTCATCGTGCAATACACTATTTTATTCAATGATTAACGGAAGGCAACGTGTAGTCATGTATGACTTGACACATATTAATATACATAAAAAACATGCACTTTTACAATATTCATTATAAGATAGTAAATAAATTTTTTTGCACTTTTTTTTCTTTGCTGACCATAGCGTGCGGTACTGTATTATTTTGATGTGCCAAGGATTTAGGGTTGCCAGAGCTCATCCTTCCGCTATCCCCATAGCCGCAGGCAAAAATAATGCAATAATATACCTATGTTATATCAAATAATTCTACGATGCCTTTTAATTCCAATTCAGAGCTTCATCTCTCTAAAAATGTCCACAGAAGCAAAAGTAAAAAAGAATGAATATTACAAATGATTCAATTTGGGGCGACATTATTTTTTGTTGCTCCCTTCGCGCGGACTTGCGATTTCTTTGAACGAAATCACTTACTCTCTTCTTTGTGAAATGAAGGCAATAGAATTTTGCGGAGTTCTAATGATGGATATACATAAGAATGGTACGTACTGAAAACGGTAATTATTTTTAATGACGATTGAAAGTTAACAAAAGTCTTCTGAGAAAAGGTTATATAGACTATTTATTTGAAAGACATTTTTCGCTTATTTCATCATAATATTTTAATTTTAATCTCTATAGACTTTAATTTTAAATTTCATAATAAAATTTTCTATTATTATTGTTATTTAATATCGCAACAAGGACGGCTTCGTTCTTAAACCCGAGCTTAGATGATCGACATACCGAGCTTTCGCTATCTTATTTTTTTACTCTATATCTATTTGCTTTGAAATAGCTCTCTAGTAGGACTAGAGAGCTTAACATACTTACCTTTCAGTCATGCTTCATCAGTATTAAAGTTTTTATCATCAATACATATTAAAAAGTAAAGTCGCTGTCTGTTTCTCCACCTACTTCTAAACCAAACACCAGTATCTTTACCATGAGTTTATAATGACCGCACTCGCTAGCGAAAGCGTAAAACATTTATATGGAAAATAAATAAATAATCAACGTTTTAAAGTAAAATGCCTGTTCTAATAACAATATAAATTATTTTGTACTGACCCATATTATGTTTTATAGGCTTTTTTCTTTTCCAGTCGAGTTGTAGCGTTTGATTATTATATAATTTAATGTATGTATTGCTTAAGGATATAAATTTGCCTACATAGAAGCCATTTTACTTTTCTCTAAGCTGGTTAAAATGTATGTAGGGTTGATAAAAAATTCACGCCCTTTATTTAGACCTCTTTATTTATTCTAACCACACTTTTGTTAGCGCTGATCAACAAGAAAAAGCTTTTTCGCCTGATCTTATTGAGGAAATTTCGACGTCGCAAAATACATTGTACGTCGCGATTGCTATCTTTAAGATAGTCTGGAACATTTATAATACTATATTTCTTACTAATTCATCATCATCATCATCATCATCATCATCTAAGGCATAGGTTGTCAAAAGATGGTTACTGCCGCTAGGTGGGATATTATTGACCAATAAGACTGGAAAATGTAAGTACCTATATTTAATATCCTACTCATACTTATAGCGAATGCTAAGAATTGCTGTTTTTTTTTTTCATTTATTAAATATGTTTGCAAAAATATTTAATACAGAAAAGAATATAGCGTTTTACACATTGACTTCTTTTAAACTTTATTTTTATATTTTAGTGAATTTCTTGTAACCAGTGGAAAATCGAATTTTCTCCAATGAACTCGCACGCTAAGCTTCTGGCTTCAGAAATCAGGCGCTGGCATATCTGGCCACTAGCCAACTTAGTTTCTTCGTCACAATACAATGAGCACAGAATATAATATTTACTACACACCAAACAAATTAGTATTTGCATTTTATAATATTTTGAAATATTTTCTATATAATTTCTATATGTATCAGGATGACGGTCTTTTTGAAGTTAAGTGACTACCATCACCTATAAACACTTTCAACACAAAGAGAAGATACAATAACCTGCCATCTTTGACAAGATAAAGGATAAAGCATATGGAGTATACAGCGTGTCCCAAGAAGTAGTGATTTAAAAAATCTAGGAGGTAGAGGACTCCTAGATTTTTTATGAATTCAATTTTTTTCCATTTTTTTGAACCTTAGGTAAGATCTAATTATAGTAAATGTTATTGAGCCTGATTAGCCTATCCTTCAGCTTACTATAAAAAATTCGGCATCTTTCACAATAATTCATGTATAATTAAAAAAATTTAAAAAAATCAAACATGGAAAACACGAATAATCGCAGAACATGGAGATCGAGGTCCTCTGCCTCTCAGATTTTTTATATCACTACTTCTTGGGACACGCTGTATAATGGATGTTTGTTACTTTCGAAGGCGGGGAAAATAACTGTAGTGCTATACCTAACACTACTGCTTGACAATTGCTACTAAACAAATAAACCCGAGAAAATTTGTTCATAAGTAGGTAAATGAGAAACGGTTTCTTCATCTATTTTTGTATAAATTCTTTTCGCACTGTGTTAGGTATGGTATTATACTTTTTGGAAAGTATGTTTATATTTTGTGTGTGATTTATTTATTAATATTAAAATATTTTAAATTGAGACTATGGAGGGTAGAGGTAAGGAGGACAGACTCTTAGTATCAAAAAGTGGTCCTAGAATGTAATTTAAGATAGTGTTAATGCTAGTGCAGGCGCTAGTGTAGCGTTGAGAAGTAAATTAGACAAAGATAGATAGATAGAAGATATGCTACACTGCTACACTAGCGCCATTCTGTCCACTTTTAGAACCCTTATTTTATTGTTGGAGAGGACAATTTTTTCAGTTTGATTGTCATATGAGTTGGTACTTCTTACCTAATTGAGACAAATCTTTTGAACAACGTTTTAAGTTACATTATTCCAAATATACACTGTGATATGAAGGCGACAATTTTAAATTATTTTTAACTGTGTGAATTTCAAACGTTGGCCTAAGTATTAAGGTCAACTTGCTACCTAAAGAGATATTTTTCTATAAAAATAATGCTACATTATAGTAAGACCATAATACTTAACTACGCGGTTCACTTTGATACTGTGTTCATATTCTTTTTACATTTAATGCTCTTAAGTTTGATATAGTGGACTGTCCAACTTATTAAATTGCATAATAGGTACACCGTTGAGCCTATTAAGAGGTTTAGTTGAAATTGCTTTTAAAGGAAATTGGCTGTTACATGAGGAATGTAGATAAAAATATAATATTTCATTTTCTTATTTGAGTAGCTTATTTACTGAAGCCACTTCGGATAATTTCAACATTCTATAGAAGTATTTTACTTCATTCTTTTCAATTTCCCTATCCCTATCCTTGATCAGTTTTCTTCATCAAGTTATAGAATTCTTATTCGGGATTATAATATAGGATCTACTTATTACTTCAGCATATTAAATCTCCTCTTAAATAGGGTAAGAGTGGGTATTACTGTGTGTGTAGGTATTACCACGGATCTTTTTAATTTTAGTATAAATAAATGATATATGAATTTGTATAATTTGAAAAATATATGAATAATATTTTGTGCTTCTAAGTAAATAACAACATACTAATTTTACATGAACGACAATTATTGAATTAGTTATTAATAATTAAATATAGAGGGTTGTAGAAACCAAAAATCAAACCTTATTGTGTCAGTTTGTGTGTAAAAACATGTGACACGAGATGTTTTTTTTTTGGTGATAAATTACTAAATATACATATGTTTTTGCATATATAATTAACCACAGTAATAGGGACGTCGCTAGTTTCATGTGCTTGTAGGTATTACTGTGGATGTCAAATGCGCTAATTCTAACCTATAAGAATTGTGTGGTAGCTAAATTATTCTTGAACATAAATAAATACTGGGCAAAGTTAATAATAAATCCAATGTAAATAAACAAAAAATAAAAATAGTAAAAATTCCAAAGTTGTAAAAAAAAACAAGATGTATTTATGATAAGGCAGATGTAAAATTAGCAGTCGCAGAAGTTCTTGGTGGTTACAGTCGCAGAAGTCTCTAGGAAATATAACATACCGGAGTCTACGATTAGAGCTAAAAAACAAAATAAATATAGTGACAAATGACCTGGAGCATCAATATTCGTGTCAGTTACCTATTATATGATATTTTAAGATTTGCTGTATTAATTTAATTCATTATTGTCTTATTTAGGTACAAGTTTATAGTAAAAAACTTGTAACTAATGCAGTTTTAAACTTCAATAGCTATTCGCTTAATTCGCAGTAATTGACACACCGTAATAGGAGCAAACTACTTTTTTTTTCTTTAAAATGTTTATTAATTAAAGAAAATATTAATTTGTCACGCCGTTGATTTTTTCTTAAGTTCAAAATACCTAAGGAAAACTTTAATATAAAAAAAAAATCGGTATCTTGAATTAATTTCAAAAAAAAAAACTTCCAAAGTAAGGCCTTAAATAAAAACCGCAGTAATACCCACACTTACCCTATACGAAATGAGATTAATTTAAATTTCGAAGTTATAATTATTTTATTTTTATATTCCCTTGGTTGTCTCGTAAATGTCAGCGAATATAACGCTTTTTTCAGCGCTCGACATTCATGAGCAAGTTTTTATTATGCCTGCGTCGTTTGTCACTACGAGACAGAGGCAAGCGTTAATTTGACAAGGGATCTCCTCCCACAGTGACCTACTTGCACGGGTGAAGATTTAACGTTATATTACAACCTTGTTACAGCACAGTTTTCCTAAAATTCTAGTTTGCTCTCCCAAGGAAATTCCCGTAGTAGGTATATATATATATTATATATATCAATAATAATAATAATAATAATAATAATAATAAATCATTTATTAGATGTAAGTTTTTACAAAACATTTACCCTCGTCAACATTATTTTATATTTACAAACTACCACCGGTTCGGAAAGCTGCTTCTAGGGGGAAGAACTCGGCAAGAAACCCCCTAGTTGCTCTTTTCATAAATCAATTAATCAATTTACAACAACACGTAACAATACTTAGCTATCTATTAACACCATATTCAACTCCAAGGACGTTCATCATTTATATAATCTAATATTCTATAATAACCCTTTTTGCACAGGGTTTTCTTAATATAAACTTTAAATTTATTCGTAGATAATTGTTGTATATTAGCAGGAAGCCTGTTGTAGAAGCGTATACATTGACCCATAAAAGAGTTGCTAACCTTGTGAAGACGAGTTTTATGCAATTGAAGCCTATGCTTGTTTCTAGTATTCAAACTATGAACATCACTATTTCTACTGAAAGTGCTAATATTTCTGTGAGCAAACAAAAGATTTTCAAAAATGTATTGTGAGGCTACAGTAAGTACATTTATTTCCCTAAACTTATCTATTAGCGAGACCCTGGGACCGAGCTTGTAGATGGCACGAATAGCCCTTTTCTGTAACACAAATATAGTGTTTATATCCGCAGCATTACCCCAAAGTAAAATACCGTACGTCATTACACTATGAAAATAGCTGAAATATACTATCCTCGCGGTATTTACGTCAGTAAGCTCACGAATTCTTTTAACAGCATAGGCAGCCGAACTTAATTTAATGGCTAGTTTATTAATGTGTGGTCCCCATTGTAGTTTAGAATCTACATTTATACCTAAGAATACAGTCGACTCAACCAGCTCAATGTCTTCGCCATTTACGTGAACATTATGATCAATTTGTTTGACATTTGGTAAAGTGAATTTAATACATTTTGTCTTTTTATTGTTCAACGAAAGATTATTAACATTAAACCAATCAATAACCTTAGACATCGCCAAGTTAACATGCTCATGATACTTTCTACGGTTAACTTTAAAAAGCAATGACGTATCATCTGCGAATAAAACAATATCATGATCGTTAATATAATAAGGAAGGTCATTTATATAAATAAGAAAGAGTAACGGACCCAGAATAGAGCCCTGCGGGACACCCATAGTCACTAATGATCCCTGTGATCTAGTCTCACCCACATTGACACTCTGAATTCTATTACTCAAATATGATTTCAAAAGATCCAATGCTACACCTCTAATACCGTAGTGTGAAAGTTTCCCGAACAAATTTTCATATTTAACACAGTCAAAAGCTTTGGATAGGTCGCAAAATATACCCAGTCGCAATATGCAATATGCAATAACGACGTCAGTTATATTGGTTTAAACGCCAAAGATGTTGGCGCTTACAATCCTACAATATATCTTGAACACAGGCTTGAAAGGAAGTCTTTCTTCTTTTCCCTTCTATGTAGTTATTAACAGATATAATTATTTTCTCGTCTCTCAGCGTGATTTTCACCTACGTCGGATGCCCAAGTCTAATTTGCTCATACATGGACAAAATAAAAAATTTGTTAATAAATTTTGTTCTTGCCAAGTAGGTACAGTCAGCGTCAGAAGTAGATGAGCATCTGAAGTAGGCAAATAATTGTTAGCATTTAATTTTTCATTAACATCTACGCAACAACAGATTTCAAATTTATTGAATTCAAATATATCTAAACACCCATATGTCATATATTTCATTACAAAGGGAAAGTCTTATGTATACAATCCGATCGCCAAAAGTATCTAAGCACTAAAATGTTCAATTATATCTCAACACTTTTTGGAATAACCTTTCAACTCTTTGTATTAAGGTTCATATTTAGTTAATAATCGCCTACTTAGATTGTCTCTCATAATACGCTTGAATGACATCAGCACACATCAGTGAGGAATTATTTTCAACCGAATTCAAAAAAGGAAGAGGTTCTCAATTTGACTATAATTGTGAATTGATTTTGATGATTCTTTTTATTTAAGTCGTACTTCAGAGGTGGTCCCATATAAATTTTATCGAAATAGATTTAGCGCTTTTTGAAAAAAAAAATCAAAACAAATACGACTTTAATATTATTCTACCTTCAATCTATATTTTAACTGTCATTACCGATAGTCATCACAGAAACATTAGCCAAAAACAAAGGATATTTGTATGTACATATTTGTAAGGAGCCAACATGATACTACCAGTCGAATGTCATTATTTTCTGTACAACCTTATTTTCATAATTAGGTATACAACTAAGTTTCCAGATCGATTGTAACTTGTCAAATTACCCGTATCTAAGTATTTAAATATAGTTGGAAATTAGCTGCAAAAGGGATAGAGATTTTTCGACTTTCGAATGGCACGAGGGCCATTCAAAAAATCTCTATCCCTTATCCTTAATGCTAGTGTAGTTGGCAGCGCACTTGCGGCACCTGTGACGTTGCTTGTTATAGGCGACGGTAGCCACCTACCATAAAGTGGACCGTTAGCATGTCTACCATTCCAAAAACAGTAAAGTTTTGTCAATTTTAGTTCAGTAATTAAGAATTAATAAACTATTAAACTTATTTTTCAAATTTTTAGTATATATATTTAGATACTATTGATCACCAACACACGTCCTAATACAAAGCACGAGGGCCATTCGAAATTTGAAAAATCTTTCGCTCATAACTTCTCAATTACATTTAGATACATCTGACAACTTAGGTAATTATGAAAATATGATCGTATAGAAAATAATGACATTCGACTGTTTAGATATTTTTGACGCGTTGAATGTTCACATTAATTAGAGTACTTTGGAGTGTAGATATAATCGGTCTTCAAAGTGTGTAGTGTTATTTGAGTACCTAGACAGATCCGATATATCTGATGCTGACTGTACAGCAGGTGGCAAAAAAATACAGTAAAAGTTTAATTCTAATATTTCTCTATAAGTTACATCATTCTAAAACGAGCCCTCAATTATAAAAATAAAAAAAATGTATAAAAGCTATCAACAGTAGAAACCAACAAAAACTTCAAAATATCACAAATAAAAAACAAAACTTTTGCATAACCAGATAGTTAGTCTGTAGTTAAAGTTTAAAAAATCCAATACCTCGCTACAGGCAGTGAAACTGACAGGTCGAGTTCAAAAGTTTATAACTAGATTAATAATAAGTCCCACCGGCCGAGATAGTACTTAGTTGATAGCTCTCCAGAGCCAACTGGAACTTCCAAATTTGAAACATTGACCTGGTATAACCATAATGGTATATGCATTATAACTATATCTGTATTTAATACCTGAAAGTTTTATGAAATATTTTATTTCGGACTATTTGGGACATTTAATTCACCAGTAAAATACACTTCAAACATTTATATTTCTATACGAGCTCTTTGCTTGTACTTCATAAACAGTATTATCCTTTGTACCTACTCGTAAGTGTTGAGTTAGCATACGACGATTTTGCGGACAACAACGGACATAGACAGACATTAAAGTCGGATTTAATAAAGATCATAGTCTACCGAACACCTGAAGCAGAGTTTATATTTATAGAACGGACGTAGGATTATAAGGATCTTCTTCTTATTATTATTTGGGCAGCCCGTCTGGTGGCAGTAACCACTCCCTTACAGAAGATAATCGTTAAATAATAGCATGTATGTATTTCGGCGAATCCCTGTCTTTAATCCTACTATGGTGTTGTAGCCATCAAGTGGATCGTCAGCCTGTCTATCGAGATTAACATAATCAAATACGTGTGTGAGGTTCACGCAAATATACCAGATGATAATTATGGCAAAGAGCTATTTCACTGCCGATTTATTTAAAACTCCAGCTATATTTTTATGTCTATAATACTTAAAAATTTAATGTGTAAGGTATAAATTTTTTTAACAATTAAAAACAATTCTGCTGTCGCGGCAGTAAATATTAATTTTATTAAATGGAATGAGCTGCAAAGTGGACGCAGAAAACGTCCAACGAAAGGATGCATAGAGCCCTTTTGTAGCAAGAACCATATTACAACGACACCTCTTGTCTCTCATATAATATTACTTAATAGGGTGTTAATAAGGAGAGTGCTCACTGGCATCGGAGGTCCAGTTAAGCCAGTCGTTCTTACATTCTGAGACCAAGTGCGACTTTATGATCCGTGAATATCGCACAGGCATTTCTAGATGTTCGGATCACATTTTTATTGTTATGGAAATGTGAGTTTCCCGTTAGTTGGAATTTCAAAAGGGTCGATTAGGACGTCTGGTTTTGAAGGTGGCACACAATACAGAGTTTCCCCCTTATTTGTTAGATGTGCCCCCGGTTGAGTTGTGCTGCATTCCTTTCAAGGGTTTCTGAATATTTTCACCCTCCCGATTTCTTTCTAATATTTGAAGTGACTTTTAAAGTTGTCCAGTACCTATTCAATTACGTTGGGTACAATCAATTGAATTACTAAGGACTGTATCATCCAAACAATATCAAACTAAAAAAACGTAATTAAACACATTATCTTTTGTGATAATACAATTATAAGTTAGATAGAAAAAAATACCACAATTTTTGTATTCCACATCTCGAAATTTTTTGTATTCCACGAAATTCAATCCAAAGCTATATGAAAAATGGTAAATTACTTATGTGTAAATAATTGTTTTAAATTTAAATAATTGTTTTATGTGAAATATTTCATGAACATATTCGCAAATAATTGTTATGAAATAAGATAATAAATGAGAGCCAGTAAATTATTGAACGCGCCAGTTGGCAACAAATGGGGCCGACAGGCTGGACAGGATCACACTGAAAACTATAAAACTGTCTGATATAATTTTATTGAATTTTCCGTCCGATATGAGAAACGAAGCGTTATTGATGGTGGAGCCGTGACGAAGCAGGACCGCTAAAATGGCGCTTACGGTAACTTTTCTTAAGCAAGAGTAGTCAATAGTTTTAATTATGAAACTAAAGCTTGTATTGTATTGACGAATACAATTTCAGTTATTAAAAAGAATAAAATAGAAAACCATTTTTATATTTCATAGCATCTTTTATTACTTTTATTTTGTGTTTTAGTTCAATAAGTTTGAAAGTTATTATCTATAATATACACAATAAAACTATCTTATATCTTAAATATAGACATAAGATAAGCAATTATACTACAATTGAACATTTTAGCGCTCCAATCCATAGCTGAATTTGCAACAGTGTTTCATGTCAAATTTTAGGACAACTCTGTATCTTTTCGGGCCGGAACATCGATCAATAGTTTATTAAAATTCACTGATCTGACAGATCACTTTTATGCAAATGTATATTGACACCAAAAAGGTCTTAAATAGATTATTGATGCTGTGTACTCTATCATTCATTGAAAGATCTATACATATAATAAAACCGTGAACTAACCGTAAAAAAATTGATTTTAATTTTTTTTCTGTTTGTCTGTGCATTTATGCACGCTAATCTCAGTAAAGGCTTAACCAATTTGAATGCGGTTTGCACGGATGTATTGTAGCTTTCCTTAAAACTTAGTCTTTGTTTCATTCCAATCGGAAATGTCTTTGTTTACAAACAAAAAAGTTATACAAAATACCAAAATACTAAGTGAACTCGAGGTACGAAGTTGCAGGCACATCTAGACTAATAAATAGGTCCTTTATTCATAATTTTTGAGCATAACTTATAGCATAACTTAATTTTAATTTTAACCATTTTTTTTAATAATAACTGATAACATTTTTGATCTTACTGACTTAAATCGCAAAACTATACGTTTTATATCCTACCCAAAGGTCCTTGAACTCTAGATTTCAGAAAGTCAAATTTAAAATTGGAGAAGCAGTTCACGTTGGACAAATCTATCCAGGGTTTTCATGGCTCCAGTTTTATACCGCGATTATGGTTTCTGAGACCCGACGAAATTGGCTAACCGTGTTCTGCCCTACGTGTTGAATTACCTTAACCCTATGTGGACGGCGACGATCGATTTATGAACTTTAGGAATTATGTACTGACAGCAACTTCAAATTTTAATAAGCTATTGTGTCTTTTATACATATTTTATTAAAAAATGAAATAATATATGATTGCCACAATAAATTTTATCAAGTCTACTGTCAAGTGGGCCGTCAGCTTGTCTGCCACCTATTTTAGTATTAAAAAATATATTAGTTGAAATCATCCTTGAATCTGTTATATTAATCATAATATAAACTTTAATAATTTAATAAGATTAAAATGAAAGTTTTGTATATATCCTATATAAAACTTATATATACATAAGTACATATAACATCGTCATGTTATTAGAACAACGACGGTTCTGCAATTTACTAACTTTACAGTATGGCACTTTAAAGTTTTCGGATGGAGTTTTATGACACATTTTGAAAACGGCTGATCCGATCAGCTTTAAATTTGGATATGTTGTTGTGTTTATGAACTTTTATAATATGACATTCAAAATAAATTCCTAAAATGTTTAGATTTTATAAAAAGTCACATGCGCCACTGTTCTATGAACACTAATGTGTCGTATGTCATCATACGTCGTTATTGTGCGAATTGTCCTCTAATTTTATATGACGTAAGGTAGTTTCCGTCGATGTTTTAGGAACTCTCTTACAAAATTTACTGACGGATTTCAATACATGGTTAATAAAATAAAAAATATATATAATCATTACACATTTATTATTTATTTTCAAATGAAATTGTTATATTTTCTTATAATGTTAAGTACAAAAATAATTTTCTACACTCTAAGCAATACAGTAAGACTAATGTAATATGTATTAACAATCTCAAACGTTTGCTATGTATTTATACTTAAGAAACATTAATATTAACTGAATTATAACGAAAATGTATGGCATTAAAATAGAGATCAACCAGTTTGCTTTTAATCACAAGTTTTGTACGTGTGAAAAGTAAACATCTTAAGTTTACCTAATTATTTAAAATTAAGTTTTAGTAAAAAATTGGGAATTTATTGTGAAAGGACGGTACATAATCTTTTATTCGAGGTCCATCGCTTGCCACTACTTTTTCCCATATTTCTGGTAGCATACGGATACCGCGTCGGAAGAATGCTTCATCTTCATATGATGTGAAATGTTGCTCACACAGATCATGCGCTCACCCCAATTGAGTGTTTCCAAATAGGTTTTGACCGGCGCCGCAACATGTGGACAAGCATTACAATGAAGGAGAATAACTTTGTCGTGTCTGGAGTAGTAGTGGGCACGCTTTTCCTTGAGTGCTCCACTCAATCTCATCAATTGTCTTCGATAGATAGCTTCAGTAATGGTTTCTTTCGGTTTGAGCAACTCATAATACAGGACACCAAGCTGACACACCAAATACACAACAAGAGTTTTTTTCCATGAATATTTAGCTTAGCTGTAGATTTTGAAGCATGGCCAGGTGATCGCCATGATTCTTCCTTTTTTGGTATATCATAGTAAATCCGTTTTTCATCACCAGTGATTATATGGTGCAGAAAACCGTTTCATTTATGCCTGGCAAATACCATTTCACATGTGAAAAATCGGCGTTCAATATTTCTCGGCGTCAGTTCATATGGAACTCAATTTCCTTATTTTTGTATCATTCCCAATGATTTTAACCGATGTGAAATTATTACATCATGTTGATCCAATAATGCTTCCAATTCCGTGTCTTCGTACAAATCAAAAAATCAAAATCAAAATATTTATTTATCAATTAGGTTTCACCAAGAAACTCTTATGATCGCCATTATAAATTTAAATTTACCAGGGTTTCGGAAAAAAGCCAAGATGACGATCCTGAGAAGAAACCCCGAAAGAAACTCAGGATACTATTCTTTTTGTCATATTTTAAATATAAAATTTCAACAATTAGGTACACTTAATACAAAAAAAATCAAAGTCCATATACAATACTAAACAAAGTATGAGCTCCGAATCAAAGCTTTAAATCCAGGCTTCATTGTTGCTTAAATAATCAGTGACCTTATACTGCCTTTCGAGAGGAGCTTGGTTTTAATGACACCTTTAAATTTATTTTTAAACTAGCTGGTGTCCAGGACTTCGTCCGCGTTGAAAAATATTAAGTAGCCTATCCTGTGTCCCGTACGTCCAAATGTTTATCTACCAAGTTTCATGAAAATCAGTTAATTCGTTTCAGTTATGGAGGAACATACATACATACAGAAAAAAATTCTAAAAATCGTCAATTTAGTTACAGTATCATGTATAGAGCCTACAAACACGATATCTCTGAAAACAAAGTAACTTACTCCATGACCGACCCTTACAGATTTATTATTAGTATTGATAAGTCTCTTATCATCTCAGGCAGTTTATTATAAAACCGTATACATTGACCCATAAAAGAATTACTTATCTAGTGGAGTCGCGTCTTATGTAAATCTAAATCATTTTAAAGCTAGTATTTATATTTTTATGCGCGTAAATTAAATTTTCATAAATATACTGACATGTTACAGTTAAAATCTTTATTTCTTTGAATTTTTCTAGGGGAAAATGTCTGGGGGGCTCTTTTTTGTAAAATGAAAATAGTATTTATGTCTGCAGGCCGCGCCTGGTGGTAGTGGCGAGGAACGCTGTTCTTTCGCTGTAAAATAAAAGAAAGGACCACGAATTAATTATTTTTCAAAAACATAATTAACTTAGATAAAAATAAACAATAAACATCTGGTTGAAATTTTAAAACATAATCAAACAACGGCGTATGCGAAAATATGTCCAAAGAATAACATCGGTTGTGCAAAACCGACTGGCACCTATCCGTAAAAAGACGACGGTTTGTACCATACGCCCAACATGAGTTCGTAGAACAGTGACGGTATTTAATTTTCGTCACCGAAAAAAAAAACTGAATTTTATTATGTTACAGACATGGCATAAACAAAGTAGTTCAAAATTAGTAATGGCGTTAAAATCAAGACACACAAAACTAAATATTCCGGACTACCATGTACAACGACGGATTTGACAGACCGTCGTTGTACAGCGAAAGTGTAATCAAAAACGAATTCCACCTAAAACAACATGTAAAATTCGAAATAAAATATTAATAGAAGCAACAATAACTTACCTGCCGTACTGCCAAATTGTTCTTCCGTTTCGTTTGTAGACAACTTATCAATTTGTGGTTCATTTGCATTTTTTGTATTTTCATTCGCGGTTTTATCAAGGCTAATAATATCTGCATGGACCTTTTTGATACCATAATTAATTAAAATTTAATGTAGAAACACCATTACCATTCATAATTTTTTAATATAATAGTTAAACAAAAATAATCGGGGGTAATTAGGTGCGACGCTTGACCTAGCCTAGAACATGGACGGTACTAATCATCCGCCGCGCGAGAGCGGGGCGCGGGGGACAGGGGTCAGCGCTGTACACTGGCGAAATGATTAATACGCCATTGTACTGCGTTTAGAAATCAAATCCGTCAGTATTCCAACTCTGTATCTGGAAAGTTTTAAATAATATTTGTCAAAAAATGTTTTTGGTCGATAAAGCACGACATATAAAGTCAGTTTACGCAAAAAAATAAAAATTGAAAATTATCAGAACCGTCGTTGTTCTAATACCATGACGACATGCCTTGCGTTGTTCACAAGGTATACCTAATGTAAACAGCATATGGTCGATTGCGCATCGCAGACATGTAAAACAATGTAAAACAACGCCTCTATTGTGTCCACTGCCTAAGAACAATAGTCTGATTCCGACGCACACGTCATATCAGTCGGCGCAGATGAATCAACAAACGGGGCAAATAAGGTATGGTCCCTGTGAAGGGCGAAACGTTAGCTCAGAAAAAGAAAACCGCTGCTACATTTCGACAGAAGAGTGTAAATTAAGAAAACTACGGTAAATACGGTAATAATATGGAAACAAAAGAATTTCATCTTATTTTTATTTTAATTTTTCGTAGATAAAAACGTTTTAAATTTTTAGCCTATTTTATTTTTGAAATAATTTTGTATTTTTTATTTTAAATAATTAATTATTAGTCAAATTTTTGTATGCTTGTACTTGTTTAATCATCAATGGGTTTTTAATTATGTATTCTCATGTAAATGTGAAAAAATTGTATGTATTTTATTTGTTATCTTTAGATGTATTCGTGTGTATGCATATAAATGTTTTCTATTCTAATCCACTCTAAATCCACCTACAGGTCCTCGTAAATCATAATTTTTTTTTGTTTACTTTTCACTTTTTATATTATATGTTAAGGTTTTCAGACAGGCGGACAGTCCACTTGATGATAGGTGTCGCCACAGCAACGAGTGCGATTCCGACCATAGTAGGAATAAGAATCTAGAATCACACTAAAATATCAGATCCATTATCCTCTGACTAGTATCAGTCATAGATATAAATATCTACTTAAATATCAGATCTGTTGTTATTATTTAACAGGAAAATCGTAGTTTGAAAGATTCCACATTTCCTACCTGTTCATGTTTATTATATTTATCTTCCTGTCCACTGCCCACATATATAAAAGGGACATCAAATGTATCAAAAGATTCTTATATTGAATTTTACGCAGTATCCTCCTACTACTAGTTTTCCTTGTGATGGTTTTCTTCACCGATAGATCGTACATAAGAAAAACTTACAGGCACAAGTCTGACCGGGATTCAAACTTCTGCTACCGTGTCGGAAGTCACACTTATGTATAACTGTTTTTTTTTTACTGCCATTGCGTGGTACCTGATCAAAATAATTTCCATTATCTGTTTGAGAAGTTCTCGTTTTATAAAGCCCATCCTTTTCTTATCGGCAGCGCGCTTGCCTCCTACCATCAAGTGAACCGTCAGTCTGTCTGTAGACTTTAACATAAAAAAGCTCTATTTCCAAAGACATTTCAAAAAAGTATATGTGTGTCAGCTACGACGCACGACTGGAGTTTACTCCTTACGAACGATTATAAAATACATAATATAAATTACAAAAATATTTATCATAACGAATTAATATCAGCGCCATCTCTATTCGAATGATTACCGGTTCCATCTGGTTTTCGCAAGGATGTATCATTACGTAACATATTCTAGTTTCAGAGATATTGTGTAGATGGCGCTAAAATTAAAATATTGTGTAGTTGGCGCAATATGTCTGAAACTTCAGAGATATTCTAAAATTAAAACTAACGCGTAACGCATACCGTGTGACAATTTTGATTTTAGAGTATTATTTGTTCGTAGTTTTACCCCATAAATTTTCATACCCCCCAGGCTTATATATAAAAGTCGATTTTTAAGGAGTAAACTCCAAAATTTTATATAATGCTACTTAATTATTTAGTTACGTAAGAAAAATATCATCTCTATAAAAATCTTTTAGATTTATTATACATATCCTTTACATTTTTGTGACGCAAATGTTACCACTCACACATATGTATTATACAAACTACATTATAATACCCCGCGTCGTCGTTCACACGGAACGAATATTATGAGGAATATTTTTCAGGCGTGCGGGCTTATGAAACTTGTGGAACGCATTTGAATGCTTAAGGTACCTTTTGAATGCATACGCTTTTTGAAATAACCTTCATTTCATAGTAAGAAATAGACATCTTATGATTTATTATATTTGATCAAGACGCGGTAAACAAAATTATTCATGGTTAAATGTGCAATACAAACCTTTTGTTAAATGGATTAGATATTGATACCTTTGACACCATTCTATACATATGTCCTTCAGAGACCGAAAATACATAGTTGTGACAAAATTGAACCTTTTACAATAATAGCACAAAAACGGAACACATTCACACATCAACGGATGAACAAACACAAATTTGTTAGTACACATGTGTTATCGCTTTCCGGATGAATCGTTTTGCATCGCGTTAGCAATTTATGCAGCGGCAACCGAGTAATGTATTGCTACCGTCCACGCTCAAATCCATTTTCCACAACATATCCGGTTCGTACACAACTATGCCTTTGTGGAAACATTATATAGAAAACGTGCTCAAACACTAAACTTAACAAATTCTAAATTCTGACTTTCTATAAGTGAAAGAATTTTTAAAATCGGTCCAGTAGTTTTTGTGATTACTCATAGAAACAAATATAAAAATATTTTCTCTTTATAAGATTAGTATCTTATCAGGCAAACCTTGTCGTGACAAGGTGTATATGAAAAATTTAATAATCACAGTTTGAGCAGTTAAGGCGTAAAAGCTTAACAAACAAACAAAAAAAAACTTACTTTCATATTAATAATCTTGAGAACAGACTATATAAATATGAGAGCAGTGCTTAAATTATACTTAGGTTATTTATTTCATCAAATTACGTTTCCCCCTTAACATTTTTAGCCCTGTAAACCCTCCCTTAATAACCTAATAACCTGTTTAAATAATTGAAAAGATTCAACTGATCAAATCGTTTGGTACACAAAAAAATGACATCTCATCTCCATTCACTAAAATATGTAATTACCGTAACAAATGCACTCGATGCGGGCGTAAAAATTCATTAATGTCTGAAGCGCCATCATCCATCAATCTGTTCAATGATTGATGACATGTTAAAACTTGTTTTGCTTAACCGCCTTCTAATAATACTTTTTTTTAAACTGTAAACAAGCAAAGTGCGTCATTACTAGGACGTGTTTTAATTCGTGCATTTTTTTATTTAATTTACTTTTAAGAAAATAAACGACTGTTGTGGATATATACAGATCAGCATACATATCAGCATAACCCGAAGCACAATATGCAATAAGACCAAATTTTAACAATTATTTTATCGTCCAACAATTTGAGATATTTTCTTCTAATTTACTCAATAAAAAAATTAAGTTTTGTCATGCTTTCAATTAAGGCGATTTCAAATGTTTAAGCAAGAACTCCTACCCATTACACTTATTTAGAATATATTATTAAATACTGTGAAGGACGAGTCTATAACTCTTGACTTAACGTAATGTCTCGGGGGTCCTGGGATGATTCCCTGCAGGTCCAATTTTGGAAATGAACTTTTTCTTTACTTAAAGTTCGTCAGACAGGCTGACGGTTCACTTGATGGAATGTGGCTACCGTCACCTATAACACAATTAAGGCCACAGATGCTGCAACTGCACCTAGAGTGAGTTTGTAAGATACCTACCTCAGGTAGACCTAGGTATGGAAAATTTTGTTTAAATATTACTTTACAATTAATTGAAAGTTAAATATTTTTTTAACTAAAACACCGTGCGGCTTGTGGAGACCATTAAACACATATGTAAATACGTCTTAAGAAGTATAAGCCTTTTAATTATCTGGGCACAGTTCAATTTGCATACAAATGGGTGATTACATGAGTTTAGGTCGGTGCGGAATGGCTGTTGTTTTGATACAGTGCCTCTTAAAGTGTTCATAATCCGTATTAAACAAATGACAGTAGACGTTATCCAAGCCACACCACCGGCAACAGTTTCCAAATAGTCCCTTATTTGTTTCTTGAAACTTCCTCTTTTGTTTGCATTGTACAAAGGAGGGACTAATGTTAAACATATTATACCTACCTATATTTGACAAGCCATATGTAAACTGTGATAATCATATTATTATTATTAATGTGGAAGTTTGTGAGGATGGATGGCTAACTAAACGGATATGGATCAAATTTGGCATACCTAATAATAGTTGAATACATGGATTATTAATAAGGTTTTACTGTACCCACAAAAGCTAATATTAATAAGCAATTCAATTCTTCTAAGTTACGTTTTTATAGTTTACGTAGCCTTTTTATTGTTTCCTTTTATTTAATTTTAAATTAGATCATGTTTCTTTATAAAATTGACAAAAAAGTTTGCATTGTAAAATATAACATTAAATTTACTCACAGAGTTTAAATGTGTGGTTTTTTTAATAAAAAAATTCTTATTCCCTCTTTCGTCCTTTTAAATCTTAAAGTACAGGTTATTTGAAATAATATACTTTCTTTGTATTTTGGTCAAAATATTTACAAAATAAAAGTATACGGCTACACAAGAAGTTTAAATTTAAAAACCAAATATTTAAATAAAAAATTAAAACACCTTTATACTAACATTAAACGTTAAAATCTTAAAACATTTTAAAACATTTTAACAGAACACCCGTGACCTAATAAGACGTATTAAAAAGCGTTTTAATATGAAACAGGACAATATAAAAGCAACAAAATTGTGATGCCGAAACGTGGCTACGAATAACGAAGACGCTTGTGACAGCCAGAGATCGCAAGATATAAAACTGCAACGGTATATACGACATCCAAAACAACCCTGCCGCTTAAATAGAGATGTTATGATAATGAGAATAAGGTGCTTCTTCTGTATTGTTAGACGAAAATTATATTTGTAATTTAAACCGTCCTTCCAGCGTCTTTAAGGTGTAAATTATTCAAACGCGGCTCATCCAACATTGGCGGTTGGCTTGACTTTTTTACCGACGTAAGCCTCTCTTTAAACATAACAGTTGGAATTATTTAAAGAGGGCAAGATCAAGAATTAAACCCGGAGATGTCACTTTTGAATTCTTATAAAATCTCAGATGAACATTTTGTGGAAATAAAATATAAATTCCAAATTTTTTTTGTTCGTCACAATAGCAGAAAAAAATTGTTTGTTTAAAACTGTTTTTCATCAGTATTTCGGATAAGTTCTTTGTGAATTAAAAACTTTGGATGGCAAGTAGATTAAGTATTTGACGATTTAAAACAATTCAAGCCAAAAAAATACTGTTTAAACAAAAAGTTTTGGTGATACGAAAAAAAGTACCTAATGTTGTCTAAACTATGATAATTCATCTATTTATTTATTTTAGCAATTTTAACGAGGACTGGGCCTAATAAAGTACTTAAGCGCTTTATGGAGGCAGAATTGACTTAATTTCGTATTCAGCTTTTAAGTTCATACCAAGTGTAAAATTGCTATTAAAATATCTATATTTACGTGCAAAAACGTGCAACATTTTCTCAAAAACCTTTTGTAGTCAAGTACCTATTTGTTAGTGTAATCGATATTTATACCTAAGTAATTGTCGAAGATTGCAGCCTTTTGCTACAATTAGATCGGCCATTTTAACCTCAATACTAAAATCAATTGTCGCAGTGTCTTTTGTTTGCAGATTTATGAACATATTTAGAAGAGGATAACAGTCATCGTCGGATAACAGTCATCAACAAAGGAAATAATAATTATATAAGAAAGACGAAAAAAATAATTTATTTTAAAATATTAAATAGATTTTTATATAAAAAATTATAAAAAAAATAGCTAACACTGTGTATATTTTACCATTTGTATCTTGAGAGTCATTCATTTACATCACAATTAATTTGTTACCAATAAAAATATATAATTATGGTGTACTAAATGGATGTGTGTTTGTGTATGTGTTTGAATATTTTTAAGTTCTTGATGTGTTTGATTGTGTTATGTATACATTTTTGAAGTCCAAACTATGAAGCAGAGCATATTGATAGATATTTTCTATATGACCAAAATCGAGGATAGACTTTTTTATGGTAAAACTTGGTAGGAAAACTCACGGTCCGCACTTAATTGTTGAAGCTACCATGGCTTATTAGTACAAGCACTGATACCTTATTAATGGTCTAGCAGTCTTTCCCAAAGTGGGCGATAACGCCCCCTTGTGGGCGCTGCAGGCCTAAAGGGGGGCGGTAAGTGACCCAGAAAAAAAATGGGGGCGTTGTGTAGAGGCTTGGGGGGTGATTTGTAATTTCGTTTAGCGCAGGATGGGGGCGCTAAAAAATAATTTACTCTCAAAGTGGGCAGTAGACAAAATAAGTTTGGGAACCCCTGGTCTAGATGGTCATATTTCATTACCATATCTGCATGGTCTGTATGGTCATATTGGATGGCAAAATATTTCACACGGGCCAAGCCGCGGGCACCGGCTGTTTAAAAATAAAGATCCAACTATATATTTTATTTTTCAACGTAGTTGAAGTCACAGGCACGAGGTAGCATATTGTTAAAGAGATAAAAATAATTACAATAAAATAAAGACAGGGAAAGATGTAGGTACAACGAACTTTCTAAGTTAAGCCCAAGCTTTAAATGTCACGCGAGCTATAAGAAAGTACGACTAGAACAGCTCAACTTAGCAACGTCGAGACCCCATGAGACCAAAAACGGTTCACAAATGGGATGGGTGTGTCCGACAGGGGCATACAGAGACGCCGGCGGCTGCTCCCATAAACAAGTGCGCGGCGAATAATGAAAATTGGCAGTGTTCAAAATTAAACTTGAAGTACCGCTAGAAAAATAAAAATGAAGAAGAAGAAGTAAATAAATAAATAAACTCACTATTTTGTTGTTATAAAACGACACAATAATTTAAAAGAATTTGTTCGCGCCACTCGTCGCTAGGGGGCGCTAATGTGTTCTCTGATTAGCTTATTAGAATGCACGTCATTGCCGGCCAATAAGAGCACTTCCTGACGGCCAATCATACGCCATAATAATTATTTATTTTTAACTATAATTTACAAGTTTTAACTATAACTCGGCTCGGGTTGTTCCAAACAGTCTACTATAAGTACTACGATAGAACTGTGGACAAAAAAAATTCCAACTAGTTCTACTGCACAGTATGACAGATTGGACTCGAATAATTTTAATGGAACATGTCCAAACTGTTCTACTATTTTTACAATAGAACAAAATAAAAAATACATGCAATGAGTTATACTGGTGAGTATGAGTAGCGGAGCGGAGCGGCGGCAAGGGTCTACCGGGGCACCGAAAAAGCAAAAGAATGAACTCAAAACTATTCGAAGAGTTCTTAAAACTATTATGTTAAACTATTCTTAAAACGAAAACAAATATAAACATCATTACATTTCGCTTAAGTTCGTCGTTTGAACATCCTTAACCTACCTATTGGAACGTTTAATGCTCTGACCCTTCAAGCAACACCATAGACGGATGTTTTGAATTTCGTGCCATGTACGAGTGGGTGGTGCATAGACAACATCTACTATAGTTACCCACATTACAACAATGTAATCTGTTCCTACTAATATTGTAAGCAAAACATTGTTTGTTTTTATTTACGTTTATTATTTTGTTATATATTAGATTATAAAAAAAATCATAATAAGACCGAAGGCAGTCTTCTTGACTGAGTTTATTACATTCTAATACCGTCTATTAGGTCTAGCTCAGAAACGCATAAGTCTTGCATTGCAAGTGCGTTGTGGACGTTATTAGGATTAGAGATATCTTAAGGGGATAGCAGGGTGGCTCTTGAAACCCCATACTCACTCATCCAAACCCAATTGGTCTTTCCTAAAGAATTAGTTACAAACGTCAGACAAAGTGCTCAGTTTTGAAAACAGCTGAAACGCATCATCATCATCATCTCAGCCATAGGACGTCTACTGTTAGACATAGACCTCTACCATAACTTTCCAATAAGACCGGTCTGAAGCAGACCGGATCCACCGTCGACCCATGGCTCATAATAGTGGATGCGCTTTCCACTAGTAGCCTCCACTCGAGAACCTTCCGGCCCCAGCGGCCGTCGGCTCTCCTTACCTACTATCGTACGGCTACTGATCTCATTTCTGATTCGATCTCGCATTGTAACCCCGAGCATAGCCCATAGAAGCCCATAGATGTTTAGAATTTCAGAATTCTACAAATTGGCGGTAAGCTCTAACTTAGCGGTAAGCTCTCAGCGGTCTGGAAGTCAACAAAGTTTCAAATAGATATATATATATACACATAACTTAAATGTATGACACCCATGTCATTGAAATTAGATACACGCTACATTACTACAAATGTGCTTTTGTCACGACAGCACCAAGAATTATATCTTCAAATGAAATCGTAGGGAGTAAATAAAACAATCCTTCGAGTTACGTCCACGCGAACTCCCCCACATTATTTCTCTCGTTCTGTGAAAAAAAAATCCAATTTCGCATCCGTCTACAACACGTGACGCGAGAAAAAAAGCCGCCTGACAAAGCCGTCATAAAGTTCCCAAGTAATTCATAAACTGGGAAAGTGCCATTCCGGTGACTGGCCGATTCATCCCCACGCGACAGAGACCTATTAATTTTTACGATCCATTTAATTCTTTAACCTGGCGGAATCAATTTATAACTGTTTTATCGTCAGTAGCAATTTAACACAAGCTGTAAAGCTTCCTTTTTAACATTTCGGAGACTTATTTTCAATTTCATTAATATTTCGACAAGATTTTATTTATTTTGAGTGCCTTTTGCCCGCGAATTTACCCACAACCTGAAAAGTATATGAATAATTTTAAAAAGCAATTTCTGTCTGATGCTCTACAATAGAAGGTGCTTTTACCCACCTTTCTGTTGTTAATGGTACCAAGTATCATTTAAATCTGTTAAACAGTTTACGTAAAACTAAGCAACAAAAACCAAAACATAAAATTTGTGAACTTTCTCATTTATGATATTAATATAAAAAGTAGTAATTAGAATAAAATTAGTTTAATGTCATTAATTTCAAAGAAATTTGAAACTTACGCTTTAATTTAAAATTTTAATTAACTTTTAAATTGTTTAATTAAAACTTGATTTTAAGATCCTAATATTATAAAAGCGCCAGTTAATGTCTTTTTTGTTACGCTTTCACGCCTTAATTACTCTGTAGACGTAAAAACTACTACACGGATTTGAATGAAATTTAGCACACAGATAGCTTTTTACCTGGATTAACATATAGGATACTTTTATCCTATAAAATTGTTAGGTTCCCGAGTGATCGTCTAAAAATATAAAAAAATGGCGCCACTGTCCCTGTGGTGGCGCCACCGTCGTTACAGCGATAAAGATGTCTGACATTAATTACTTATATATTTTCTTTTTCAACGCGGACAAAGTAGCACCTACGAAATGGGGGCACAAACGAAGGAGCAAACATAACTATGAAGTTTCCAACATGTTTTGTTCAGTAAAATTTATATAGAGATCAAAGATACATCTCAATAAGCGGTGCGAGTGAAACTATGAAAAACATATCGCAGTTTATTAAAAAATCCACCAAACAACTTATAATATACGAGGGAAAGTTCTATGACAATTTACAAGGGTGAAGGGAAAACATGAGATACAAACCTACTAGTAAATCATAGGGGTTCTTGTTTACGAAACCCTACAAATTTCAGTGAATTGCAAAAGCTCTGTCATAAATCAATGAAAATTCATTCAATCTTTTTTTCCACTGATAATAATGATTCCACTGATAAAATACTTTTACTCGTTGGAGCCACGTAAGACATAAATAAATAAAATTATCACAACGTTTGCTAACTTTTCTATACAATTATATATTTCTTAAAGCACAATGAAGAACATTACTATCCTACTAATATTACAAATGCGAAAGTTGTGATGATAGATGTATGTTTGTTACTCTTTCACGGAAAAACGGCTTAACAGATTTGCTTGAAATTCGGGACACAGATAGTTTATTACCTAGAGTAACATTTCATAGGATACCTTAAATCCTGAAATAATGTTTGGTTCCCAAAAGATCGTCTAATAATATTAAAAAATGGGCACCACCGTCGTCACAGCGATAAAGATGCATGTCGAGCGTCATAATATTCATATACAATATTATATTTTCTAAGATATCCAACGCGGACGAGGTCGCGGGCATTAGCTAGTATGTTATAAAAAATAAGATATCTTGCTAAACAAATACTGAAACATTATTGTGAACACAAGATAAACTGAATCCAAGTATCCAGGTACATGTATACTTGGTCAGGTAATATAATGTCTTTTTCATAATGACTAAATGTAATTTTTAGTTTTTTTTTAAAAATTATTTAGTACTTTATATGTGCGCACAGACAGCGATCTGGATGTCCATGATCAAAGCATGCAATCATCATAAGTTCAAACTCACATCATAATATCATTGTATTTCTCTGATTGTAAACTCCTCAATCATTAGCCATTGGATCGGCATAGTGGAAATTCCTCTATTGTGTATCTATAGTGTATACCTAACTATTATTAGACCTATTGTGAGGCGTGGGGCTGTGCATTAATTACTACATTCGGCAAATGTCTTTGAACGGTGTTGTATCATTCTAAATCACTAGTTTTTACTAGGTAAAAAATATTAATAACTCATTTTAAAAATAATTTTGACAAAGAAGCAATATTTGTACCCCATTATAGATAGCACTCAGCATGTGTATTTCTTTCTTTTATGCTTGTATTCTTCAAGCATAAATTATTTCTTTCTTTCTTTATAAGAGGTTTATCCATGCAAGAAATCAAAATTACTGAGAATGAGTAGTAGTACTAATAGAAAATTAGTAGAGAATTGAATTTAGATTGGATTCCGGGTTCAATACCTACTAAGGTTCACCTGCTGCTTTGCTTGTGTTTATAGGCAACAATAGCCATCGACATAAAATAGACAATAAATAATTGGATGAAGTGATATACATATAATTGATTGTGTTTAGTCTTGGCGATTTATTTTTTTGTTTATTAGGCGACAAGCTACAGTTAAAAATTACAAAACACCATGTTAAAATGTTTGACTGTTATTAACAGAGCAATTGTATACGTGGTACATTGCAAATCAAATTTGATTGCTGAAGCGAGTTTGCAGTGCATGCATCCAAATCATAAATCAATTGGATTGGCGATTACTTTGTGTGCTAAGCCATTAGTATTGCATCCAACAACAGCAGTGATCGTTCTAAGTCCGTTACTTTACTTTAGTGAACTAGTATATTGACTTAACCACCGTTTATTATTCATATTAAATTGAGCTTCAGACGTTGAAGAATAGAAAGAAATTTAAAAATACAAATTTTTAGACAATGTGTAAAATAAAATTTAGTAGTTATTGTTACTCAAAAGACGTCAATAGTTAACAAAAGGCAATGATTTCCATGATTCTATGCATAAATTAGCGAAATTAAAAATGCAATAAATTAACTGAGAAATATTTGAAAAATCTGTGAAAAAAAGAAAGAAGTAACAAATCTAATAAGTTTTTTTTTAATAATGCTAATAACGCTGCAATACTGATTGTATCATAAAATATAAAATAATATTAAAAGAAATCAATTTTGAGGTTTCTATTCAAGTTTTGCCTCATACAATCAGTAGGTACTGAAAGTAAGATTGTAATGACAAGAATTTATACTTAAGTAGATTTGGTTCCATAAAATAAAAAATATTTTTAATTAATTACATTCCATTAGTTTATTTTTCATTTTTCAATGTACTTATTTTAACTGTTTAGGGCAAACTTACGGTCAATTTTAATATTTAGGAAGAAAGAAAGAAAGAAAAATGTTTATTTGGTACGTTCTAAATACATATAAAAAAGTGTACAAAATAGTTAACTACCAAAGACTAAAAACGCTAGTAGTTCTAAATAAAATACAATAATCAAAGAAACAAAGACGTCTATTGTGTACATGCATAAAGTTATGACGAAAAGCGGAAAATCAATTTCCATCGACCCCGAACGTCTCACTTACCACCCTCAAACACAGTAAAATATAATAATAGTGTAGTAACTCCTAAACAGTAAGATTATAGTAACAACAAAATAATATATTTGGTCCAACGATATCATTGATTTGGTCATAATATTCTCAATTATATTATTTACTAGACTCAATCCGCGACTGTATGTTAATCTAGAGTACCTATATAAACTATATCATTGTAATGTTACATCAAGCTAGTATTATATATTTGTTTAATATCTATCTTAATTTACACTTCATTATCTGATTTTCGTTCTCATTTCACACAGTGCCGCTAGAAGAAATTTTTGAGTAATAGTTTGCATCATACTTACATACTTACTTTTAAAAACATTATAAATCGAGAACATTAACATTTTAAAACATTATAACCTTACATAAGACCACCGTGAAATAACAACATATTATGTGCTGTTGTGTTTCGGTGAGTGAGTATAGTCGGCAGTGCGGTAGCAGCACCTATGGCGTTGCTTGTGTTATATGCGACGGTAGCCACCTACCATCAAGACCGTCAGTCTGTCTGTCGACCTAAATATAAAAAAGAATACTTTTAGTTTATACTGCCTTACTGTGTGGAATAGTTGCACACAGTAAGACTCCCCTATTCGTTCCCTTTCATGGTGCTGATCTAGCTCTTTTTCGCCCTCGTTACACACGTCAAAATAACAAGAAATGATGGATGAATGCCAAACATCACTTATGAGGAGTTTGCCTAATGGACATTTAAATATGTGTCTTGTAACAGAGGTTCATTCTTTAACAGCCTTTAAAAATACATATAAATAACACTTCAAGTCAGGCGTTTTCAATATTTTTGTCACATTAACTTAACTGGGCTTAGACAATCTTATTTAATAATTTAAAAGTAATTGTCAATGTAATAACTTATCATCAATCAATACTAATAATAAATCTGTAAGGGTCGGTCATGGAGTCAGTTTCTTTGTTTTCAGAGATATCGTCTTTATAGGCTCTATACATGATACTGAAACTAAATTGACGATTTTTAGAATTTTTTTCTGTATGTATGTATGTGTGTACGTATGTATGTATGTTCCTCCATAACTCTAAAACGAATTAACTGATTTTCATGAAACTTGGTAGATAAACATTTGGACGTACGGGACACAGGATAGGCTACTTAATATTTTTCAACGTGGACGAAGTCGTGGGCACCAGCTAGTAATTACATAATTTCAGTATTTTATAATTCTATTTTGTAATAATAACTACATGAAATTTTACTAACCATTTTTAAATAATATGTTAATATTATACAAATACAATATCTCCCTCTCTTTAACTCTAGCATTCATTTCTATAATTTTATGCAACCTTCGCTGGCATTTCTACAAGCATGAAAGCACACGTAGGGTGATTGTATGCGTGACTAAGTTTGCTGCAATTTTATCGTCTTTGAAAATTTATTCAGTTCCGGGAAACCACTTACGTAAGGGTGGAATGTAATAGATTAGTTAATAACCCGAAAATATTGCGGCTTGAAATTTTAATTGTTAAACGTTTATCGCCTTAAAATAATAGTTTGAAATGTAAATAATTTCCTAGTGATTAAGAGGACTCACTAACGCCTCGCCCCCGACTTCGCACGGGCCCAATTTTAAGGTCATTTTTTCCAGATTTTCTTTTCGTAAGTACCTACCTTGGAAATCGAAAATTTGAAAAATTAGTCAGTCGTTTTTGAGTTTCGCACTTAGCAACACTTATAAAAACTTATAAAATCAGCTATTTGTCAATAAAAGTACCTTCAAAAGTGGTCCAGCCGTTTCGGATTAGTCGGAACAAACAGACAGACAGGCAGGCAAAAATTTTAAAATTTGTTTGTTATAAGTACCGTACATATACTTTGATTTACATTTAATAAAAGCAGTTATTTTGACTTTACAAACACTCAATTTTATTTATTAGGTATAGATTGTTTTAAAACAAATTAAATACGTATCTATATCTAACTGCATTCAATGTGATAACAATACAGTAAAACGATTCACATTTCTCGGACGATATCGCCGTCATATCGACCATACCAGGCGTCTCCCTCCCTCGATAACTTTGACACCAAACTTGGTCGTCACAAACGTAGAAGGGAAAAAATAAATATTTCACAGCTCCCTCGGTTGCACCCTTGTTGGTGGAATCGCGTCGCGCGCGTTTTCACGAAGATGGATCATCGGAACGCGCGACATTTATGTTACAGACGGGCTTTTTAAAAACGCCATTAAAGAAACACGTTAGTTATTAGCGACTTATCCGCTCCCGGCTTCGCCTGGAGTGCAATTTTTAATCCCAGGCATCCCAGGAAAATCTCTCTTTCAGTATGTGAAAACTGATTTCAAACTGATCTACCCATTCTCGAGTTTTTAAAGCGTACGCAAACCAACTGAACATTTTAATATATCGTATAATAAAGAGAGCAATGCAAACACGATGTAAGGTGTTAAAATATAATTATATCTTTGCCTTCACAACACTAAAACAGGTCTTCCTATGTTCAGGTATTAATATATATTTTAGTATAGGGCGTGACACAATATATTTATACGACGGTGAATGACTTCGTATTTTTACTATCTCGGCTGAAACTCATCAAATCTACATGTCTTAAATCCTTAAAATCGGTATCTAAAATTTTTGTTAAAAAAATATATTATTTCGTCACCCATCTAAAGATCGCTCGTCTGCACAGCCAAATCCCCCGCGAAGATGGATCATCGAGACGACGGCGACGGGGGGCACCGATTTTGCGATAAACGGTACGATATGGAAAACTACAGTATGCAGGCAAACGCGACAACTGCACGACTTTGCTAGAAGGTTAACACTATTGTTTTTTTAGACTAGGTGGCGCGCGGCGTGAGCTCCAAGACAATAGACACGGAATATTACAACGAAAACAAATATCAACACTTTTATCATTGTCAAAGGCTTTGACTCAGGTTCTTGAGTCTCAAAGGTTATTTAGATGTCTTATATCCTGGCGGCAACTTACAGCTTTATTATTATTTTTAATAAAGTAACTTATTTAAATTATGTAAGTAAATCCAATTAACATACACAAAACAATGAATTCATAACTTTTTAGTTACAACTTAGTGTAGGTAACGATTTTTTATTAAAATACAGTTTCATAACACCTTAGTGCTAGTAACAGTGCTAAGAGTATAACATAGTTCAGTTAAAACTATGAAAGTTGTTCTGTGATCCCATAAAATATTATAATGAAGATTTTTTTTCATGTATATATTATGTTATATGTATATTATGTATATAATATACATATAATATATATGTTAGTTTTTTATAAACTTTTTGTTTATAGGCACAAAAATTTGGTAGCTCAAATCTGTATAATAATAAAATTGATTGAATATAGTTTTCAATTCATCACGTTAATATAATTCATCATGTTATTTTGTTTAAGAATATTATTAAGTTACATATGAAAATAACAATACCAAAGACAATACAATAATATTGTTTTTCCTATACATTTGGGGGACACGAGAATGCACCGGTTGTGTTCTCGCACCAGTGTACGGCTGAAAGCAAAGTTTCAAAATAGCGTCGCGAAAGAACAGTTTTAAAAGAGCATTATCTTCTTTATTCTTATATTAAACTTGAACCGGGAGGAAGTCTTGTAATCGCCTTAGCTTTCCATCATTTGGGGACAGCTGTTGCAACGTGACCTCCCCCCGTTAGAATGTTTTTCGTCATATTTATTTCTATGATATAGAGCACGTCATAGAATAATTCAACATTAAAACTACTATTTTCAATATAGGTATAATATTTTCTAATAAAATATAGCCTAGGTTACTCGCTGGTAGTATAGCTTTCTATAGGTGAAAGAATTTTCAAAATCGGTCTAGTAGTTTTTGAGTTTATTCATTGCAAACATACAAATATTCTCACTTTATAATATTAGTATAAATTAGATTTCCATATTATGATAGCAGGAATATTGTTTTATTTAAATACAATTAAAGAGAAATCATCATTTTCATTAGTGTTATAAAGGCGCCCGAAATAACCAATTATTCTTCTCCTGTAGGTATTCATTATGGCCGAGTTTTATTCAATTCGCTGAAAGCCTAGTCGTGTTTTATGGCCTTTACAAAAGTTTGTACGATGTATTTATCAGAAGCACAAAGTTTTTTCAAAAGAAAAGACAGACAAAAGAAGTTATTATTTTAAAGCGTCCATCTTTTCGAAGTACTATGAAAGTTTGACAGCCATTTGGATTTTAACATTAAAAATTTTAACAATCTGAACTTTTATCCTGTTTATTCACATTCGACGTTTTTAGGTTGTGAAGTATTTTTTAGTTTGTATGATAAATTTTAATTTTAATTAGTACAGTAACTTTGTTCAACTTCAATTTTTAAAAATCAATTCCACATTCTATTGTGAACAATCTAAAAAGCCCAAACACTATATCTGCATTAAATCGCTGAGAAGTTTGATATACCGCAGACCACTTGAAATACCATCGTAGAAACAGCATACCTAATTTCACAACAATCGAACCTGTGAAATAGTAATGATAGTAAAAATAGTAAACTGGAAAATAGTAATGACACTATATGATAGAAAAAAATCCTTGAAATGTGTAAAAAATTACCTATTATCCCGAACGAGAAAGGTATTCTTATTGTAAAGGACACAGGAACCTTAACATTTTTTACGTAATTTAATGTAGATTTGGATACCTTCTGTGAATGTTATCAATTTGATACCGTATCCTCGTTTTTCAAATTTATTACAAAAATATACGTTCCGTCCGACTCGAACCCCATTTGTATTCGGACTATCCATATTTGTCGAAACCCTTTTACAATAATCGAATGTAGCACTCATCTTGCCAAAATTCCGAATGGACATTTCGTATAATGATATTATAGTGTTCTGTCTGGCACCTACATTGAATTGAAATTCAGTTAAATATAAAACCACAGTTAAATATAAGGGCAAATGAAATGAAGTTTTTCAATATTTCTTCATTTAAATAAACGATAAAATAAATAGTTAAATATAATAATAGATAACTTTAATTTTAGCATTTTTCCCTTCAATGAATGAATCAAAATGTATACATATTTTATGTTAAGGTCGTCAAATAGACTGAAAGACACACGTGCTTTTATTTCACGGTGGTCTTCTGTAAGGGGGTGGTTACTGCCAAAATAACTGCGAAATGCAGCGTGCCCTGCCACTACTGCCAAATCGAGATCAGAGTCACTTTTGAAAAGACCCCGTGACCTCGAAAAGGTCCCAAGAATCAAACCCGGGACAGAGCGTTAAGGCGAGCACCCTAACCACTCATCCAACGGGGTCCTCAACTACAACCACTACTAAAAAATGGTTGTGCCACTCACTTTTTCTTCAGAATTTTCAAGGGTTACTAATTTTCTTGTTTTTAGATGTCTAACACCCTGTTCTTTCTAAATAAAAAATAAAATAAATAATAGAAATATTACATACCATGATACCTACTCAACCAGCGAGGGGACTGTTTTCGCATTGTTTGAGTTCAGCACATATATTCAGTTGCGGGCACTTGATAACTTATCTTGGGACAAATTGCTTTGTGCGTTGTATAATTCATGAAGGTCGTCCAGGTGATAGGGGTTCCGATAGTACCCTAAAATTATGCACATACATTCCATATACGACCAATGGTTATTTTTTCTACAGTAAGTAAATTGTTTAGGTGGGTTATTTTCATTATTCTAAAAGCCTATTGTGTGTTCCCCTCTATGTCTTTATAATCTACAAAAAAAAGCAGTAAGATGATTTTCTCTATTATTTGTATAATGCTTTTATATAATATTATAAGTAAGAAATCTTCTTGTGTATTTAATCATTTTATCTCCTCACATGCTCGGGATTAAACTGCGAGATCGAATCAGAAATGAGGAGATACGACATAAGCCGGCGGATCAGTAAGTTGAAGTGGTAATGGGCAAGACACATAGTACGGAGAGCCAACGGTCCCTGGGGCCGAAAGGTTCTCGAGTGGAAGCCACGGACCGGCATGCGCAGCGCAAGACGTGCACCCACAAAGTGGACAGACCTGATAAGGGCCGCGGGTCGACGGTGGATCCAGGCTGCTTTTGACGGATCTTATTGGAAAATTATGGGGGAGGCCTATGTCCAGCAGTGGACGTCCTTTTTTTTACAAGAGGAATCCATCATGGATACCCACCGGCCTGGGGACAGACCGATGGGTTATGTTGGGCTCCTGCGCTGAGATGATAGTGGGGTAGACCTACCTTGGGAAATATATGTATCGCCCACACATTTAGTGAAAGAATTCGGTAGTATTGGAAAATTTTAAGAAAGCATATTCGCCCTCAGTTCCAAACAAAATTTACCTAATAAAATAAATAAATAACTAGAAGCCTAAATTCCAAAGTCAATAATTATATTTTGTCTAATATCTTTTAGGTCGTGTCTTTTCCGGTGTATATCCCTATATATTATTGTTAATTTAATTCATAAATTTCACTTTAAATTTGAATTAAAATGAACACATTATTGCTACTATATTATAATGAAATAATGAAAGCTAACCGCTCTAATTATATAAACAACTAACTATCCTAATTCAAGATATATGCAACTTTCTGAAAATTTAAGCATTTTGCATTACTTACTTTCTTTTAAAAATAAAAATACTTGGACTAACATCAAAACTGAAAATAAAGAAAAGAAAAATGGAAAGCCGTTGAAAGGCCCTTGGCTTTTATTGAAATATCAATACGCTTTTAAAATCGGATCGAATAAACGGTTTCTCTTTGTTCCTTTAAGATGTTACCATTTTCTAAAATATGATTTCTCACGAAATTCTATTATGCAATACATCGAAGCTCTGAACAAACTTATGATAATAACAAAGTATACTAAATAAAGTTTTATCACGAACGAAGCAGGCAAACTATAAACGGAGTCGGCAGAAAAAGTGAAATGGCGGAAACTGGGAGCACAGTGCGCCCAAGAAACAGATAGCAACTTTTATACAAACACCTTGATTACTACTCTACAATGATCATATATAACAAAACTTACTACATCACAGTGTAAAAGTTCGAAACAGTAAGTCAACTTAGTCGTGTGGATTGTAACAAACACACGAATACACATAAGCTATAATTAAAAGGTACAAACTAACCAACGACTTTTTATATTAAGCCCAAACACTATATCTGCTATAAGTTTCTATATACTTAGGTATTCCGCGGACTACTTGATGTTGCAGGATCAGTTCAAGGTCACCGTGTCAGGGAAATAGGAAGAGTAATTATGCCAAATTACACATCAAGCGAACGTGTGTAAGTTAGTGAGATCCCTTTGTCAACTAGGAAATGGTAGATGATCGTCAAACGCCTGAACAAGATCTTCATAAATTATAGCTAGAAACTACTTCGATCGTGTCAGTTTTAAAAACTACTTAAAAGTTTACTCCTTACAAACGATGGATAAATAATTTAATAAATACGTACGGTAGAATAAATACGATTATTATTAATCGCAAGAAGTACAAAAGAAAATATGTGACACTGATACACAATGACAACTAAATAAGAAGATAATTATTTAACATGAACTTCATAATGACAGACCATTAATAAATACTCATTACGAACGATTATAAAATACATTTAAAATCAGATATTCTAAAATATTAAGAAATAGAACATAACGCATACCGTGTGACAATTCTGATTTTACTCCCATAAATTTTCATACCATGGGCTTATACATGCAAATCGATTCTTAAGGAGTAAACTCCAAAAACTGGATCAAAATCGGTTTATCTGTTTGGGAGCTACGATGCCACAGACAGACACACAGATACACAGACACACAGATACGCAGACACAATCATTTGCGTTTTTGCGTCGGGCATTAAAAACATGATTTGCGAGGGATTAACTTATGTAGCTAATTATAATGGAGATATTACTTTATTGTATTAAATGATATTTCTTTATTGGATAATTACATGTTACTATAAACTTAATACCTCTAGCCATTTGTAGCTAGGCTTTCACATATTTATGGCCCCTATACGCATACGCATTTATAAACGACCCACCTCATACAAGAATGTCAGTAATCTGGTCCGCCCGTTCCACCTATCCTTGATAAGTACCCCCCTGGTAGGTCAGTGATCAGATGGGTAAACCAAGCGTTATGTAGTTCTGGCCGCGGCGACTGGCTGCAGTAGCCATACCGTGGCTGATACTCCTGCACTATCACCACATACCTTCCTACTAGCCCTAACGCGGAAGATACAGTCCACACCGCCGGTAATCTGATCCTATGCCACATTACTTTACTTTTAAAATTATAATCTCCCGCCGAAACACCTTGAAAGTGGTTTGAGATGACGATATGCCATAATGGTTCATTTTATTCAATTGTTGATTCCGTACTGAAACCTTAGAATACTGTGTTAAGATGAAACTCAGAGCGTACGGAGCGCAACAAAAATTTAATTTTGCGACAAAACTTTCTATGGCCTCTCTCTTAAATTACTGACATGGCAGCGGTGAACTTTTCTTATTAGAGTAGATAGTATACGCTATCGATGAACAACTAACAGGACATAGCTATGTTTTTAAACTATGCTAGGTAAACGAAATACACAGGTCATTTGATTATAGATAAATTAGATAAAGATACAGGAGATTAACATCTTCGTAAGAAAAATAAGTATAAATATTAAAAATCTAATTATCTTTAATTGATAAAACATGGAAATAAAGGAGACAAACACCAATATTATAAAAATTAAGATAATAAAGAATGCCTGTGTAAATATTCATTAAAAATTAAAAGTATTCATTAAAAACATTGCAATACAAGTCTCTCAGAAAACATAGTGGTGTTCAGAGCCTAAGAATATCTCTAAAAATTTATATAAATGTTAGATGTTAGTAAGATACCGTAAGTATTCACATGTTATGAAATGTAAAAGGGATTACTGTTTTAGGTCCAATAATGCACAACTAATCCGATTTATTAAAAAAAAATGTAAAATATTTTTATATGATATTTTTTAAGATAAACGTCCGTCGATTAAACGTCCTAATTTTAATTTCTTCTCATAAATTTATTAAATACCAGCTGTGCTCACAACTTCGTACGCGCTATTAGTTCGTTTATTTAAAATCCTACAGAAATCTAATATTTTTCCAGGATAAAATGTATATATAGGGATATTAATCCAGGTAATAAACTATCTGTGTACCAAATTTTTAACAAATCCGTTCTGGCATTTTAACTTCATTGAGTTAAACGTCCAAACATACAAACATTTGCACTTATAATAACTCGAACGAGCAAAAGTAGTGTTACTAGTCCTACAAACTTACGCCTTCTATTTTTTTTTTTTTTGCCTTGCTTGCGTTCCTTTATCAGCGTCCGCAATAAAGTTACAGGCGGTTCTTCCACAAGTTATGAGTGGAAGGCCCAGTCCTGATAAAGCAAGAAAATTTTAGTTATAAACGAATGCTTCATTTTACGTTATAAGGAATAGTGTCTGTATTCATATACTATAATTTTAAAAAAGAGTTCATAATGGTAAATGTAATGTTTATTCTTGTATCATTTTATTTGTTTCGTGTTAAAATGCAAAACTACGTGAATATGAGTTTTATATAGATGCGTTCTTCTATACGTTCTTTCTCATTCATATAAACTAATATTGTGACGATATAAACTAGTAGGAACTAGTGATAATACTAAGTTCCATCAAGCAAGGCCTCAAGTGCTGCAAGTGTGCTACGGACCATAGTAGGAATAAGGATAAGGATTCCTAATGGAAGGGATAAGAAAATGGACAAAGGCATCCCTTACTTACACACCGAAACACAACAGTATACAGGCTATCACTTCAAGGTGGTCTTCTGTTACTGCCGCGAGACGGGCTCCCTAAATAACTGCGAAATGCCCTGCCACTGGAGGTATCATGGTCCCCGATAAACGAGTGGTAAAAATCTCACATAACCCGGTGTTTTTTACAAACTGGGTACCTATAAAAATTTTTCCCCTGGTCAGTAAAACCTTCTATAGGTTTGACCGACCAGGGGTTTTAAAAAGGTATGCATCCAAGTCCACATCCAGACCAGAGCCAAGTCCAAAAAGTTCATTTCCAAAGTAGACCCTGCCGGGAATCGACTCTCATCCAAAGGGTTTTTTTGTGAAAAGTAATTAGTTTTTCTTATAACATACCTGTATTAAGATCTATCGGTTACACAACAAACATAAACTTTCCTGAAGACTATACGTTATTTAAAAGATCTAAGTAACCGGACAAACGTATAGCGAATTGCTCGTTTTATATTGCCTGTGGAAATAACTATTAAACATTATCTTTACCCATCTACTATTAAATTGTCTTACGAAATTGTCTAAGGGGAATAATAAATTATTCCTTCGACAAATTTAATTCCAAGGGAACTTTTAACAGATAAAAAATAATGTTTGAATCTTCTAGCAGTAACTATAATCGTAATGAAATATCATGACGTTATTTTCAAAGTGCTTACGAATCAAGTAAAAATAAATAAAATCTTACTAGAACCATCTCCTTTAAAAGCTCCTGTCAAGCTTTCACTTTGTGAAAATAAGAAAATATTTAAATTCCAGTCACTATTTTAAAAGCATTGGCGTTACACAGAAAACACATTTTAATATTATCTGCTCGGAAAACTAAAGAAAATCTTCCGCCTCAGCACGAAAAGACATTACTTCATATTCTCCGCATAATAAATCTCAAGGGGTGACACATCTGTCAAAAGTGTAAAATATGTGTTTCTTGTAACTCTGGTGTGTCTATTTCACTCTAAGTGAATAAGATACATGCAGTTCTACTGGAGAAAGGAAACACTTAAATTCATTCTAAATCTAGCAAGTAATCAAGCGTTTCATGACAAGTGTGTGTATTAAGTTTAGTAGTATGGGCTGATTGTGATTTAACCAGATCACTGGGTTCATTTTATCCATTTTCCCCTTAGAAAACACCTACTACTGTATTTACTTCCAATGTGACAATTCAATTCATCTGACTGGTCCTACTGAGAGATTAGGCCTACATCCAGCATTAGACGTGCTACGGCTGAGATTATATTATTGATTATGAAGTATCGTTGCATCTTCCAAAGTATTGCTTTTATTTATAAAAGACGGTATCCACAAATAATCAATAAGACCATCAGTGTTCCTGCTAACCTTTCTCATAAAAAAGCAGTTTATATATTTTTATGTTAAAATCATCAGACAGGCTGACGGTCCACTTTATAGTAGGTGGCTATCATCGCCTTTAACACAAGCAACTGGAGTAGGATTAAGAATAAGAATAAAAGATAAGAAAATGGGCTCTAGCATCCCTTACTCACTCCCTGCACACAACAGCACACATGTTACTATTTCACGGTTGTATTCTGTAAAGGGGTACTTATTGCTGCCAGACAGGCTCCCTAAATGACTGCGAAACGTAGTGTTTGCCAGATCCAGACTAGAGCTAACTATGAAACGTTGGCCTAGTTGGGAATCGAACCCGAGAGCCCTGAGATAGAGCGTTAAAACAACCACCTTGTTGAGTATATGCATAAATAAAAAAATAACTATGAAACATTGGTCCGGTTGGAAATCGAACCCCGAGACCCCTGAGCCAAAGCGTTATTAACCATTCGACCGAAGGGCTCGTCAATATATTGAATATATTTTCTTTATAAATTATATGCAGCTCACACAACACCGACAACAGTTTCATTTCAATTCCAAAAACAGTTCATGGATACATTCGAACCAGTGCCACAATACAGATAGTTCCAGTAGTCAAAAATCCGTCCAGCCGTTTCGGAGATTAGCCGGAACAAACAGATACAAAATTTTTAAAATATACTGTGAATAATAAACTGTTGCTGGTGACTTATCGCAAAAATTTACCTATGTAAAAATATTTGAGTTAGTTAGTTCAAAGAATTTAAATGAATTCGACGGCGAGTTCAACTGCTGTAAAGTACTTTCTATGTCTCCGAACTGTTGGCGAACGTTCTCGCTGAAGGATGGCGGAGCGGCCATGCAGAAGTTATCGCTTATTGGAATCGATCTCTCGACCCGCAACCCTGCTGTCCAACATTTTCTATTCCTGCCATCGCCACGTCGACTTACGAGGCGATTTGCATTTTCAACGCTTGCTAATATGATACTATAATAATATGCTAATAATATAAATGTAATATAAATTACAATTATATTACCAAAGTAAGTTACGTACATAACTTTAAGATGATAACTGTTTGTGTTCTTACTTATTTCATTTGGTTTAACTGGTGTAGGAATCCGTGATGTGATCTTAAAATGTCATTTAATTACCATTTTATAAAACTAAGACTCTGAAATCTTCATCAGTACGCCCCAACTCAATAATAATTACTCTGATGTTTCGGTGAGTGAGTACCTGCCGGAGCCCATTTCCCTATCCCGTCCTTATCCCTTCTCCTTTATCTTATCAAGGTTGGAAACGTACATGTAACTTTCATGTACATGTACGTTTCCATGGCTTTGCTTATGTTGTTACTTGTTATGGGACGGTAGCCACCTACCATCAAGTGGATCGCCAGCCTCATTATCAGCATCATAAGTAAAAGATACTCATTCAAAAAACATTTAATAAAATAATAGGGGTTAAAGTATGAAATTGCCGTTTTATTGTAATAGGTACTTCGAATTCACATAGAACCTTCATGGTTTGAGATTTTTAAAAAATGTGCAACATTCGATTATCAACTTTCAGTTGTTTTTTTTATTCAGCTTAGACAATAAAGATGGATACTTCGAAAATTCGTGTGATTTTTGAATACGAGTTCCGACGCGGAACTAACGCGGCAGAAACAGCTCGCAATATTAATGTTGCGTTTGGAGAGGGGACTGCTAATGAACGCACTGTGCGATTTTGGTTTAAACGCTTTCGTGATGGAAACTTCGATTTGAAGAACGAACCACGTGGAAGACCGCCCACACAGGTGAATAACAATGATTTGAAAGAGATGGTGGAAGCCGATCCGAGCCAAACTACCCAGGAATTAGCGGCATGGTTTAACGTTACCTTACCAACAATATTGACTCATTTGCGTCAAATCAATAAAATAAAAAAATATGAAAAATGGGTGCCTCATGATTTGACTGATCTGCAGACTCTACAGGAACTGCAATTAGAAACCATTCGTCACCCTCCGTATTCGCCAGACCTTGCTCCAACGGACTACCATTTTTTTCGTGATTTGGACAATTTTCTGCGTGATAAAAAGTTTTCTTCTCAGGAGGCAGTGCAAAATGCTTTCACACAGTTTGTCGAATCTAGATCACCAGAGTTCTATCGCAAAGGCATAAATGAGCTTCCTATTAGATGACAGCAATGTATAGATAATAATGGTAATTATTTTGATTAAATAAATATGTTAAATTAAAAAAAAACGAATTTTTATTTTTCAGTACAAATCGGCAATTTCATACTTTAACCCCTAATAAACTGCTGGAATATTATACGTTGAAAATATTATGTTCTTCTTTTTTTACGTGATAATTACGCATGACTAATTTCTAAATATGTAAAGTTTGTCCAGTAGAAACTGGGATTTTGTGGGTTGTTTCGTTCTATTTTTACCTTGGACAAGTCTTTTATATCAACACAAATAGAAGTAAACAACGCCTCGGTTGCTTTTACCGTTGTCACCTTTTTAGTTTCGCATCAAAGGCTCCCTTTTGATCGGTTCCCATGTCCCTAATTAGCGAATCCTCGTTCGTAGACCATTCGCCTGGAAGATATTGCTTATTGGCAATAGCTCGCCGCGTCTGAATATCCTAGTACATCGAAACAGTAAGCTTTGTGTTACATAATTTAAATATGTTTTTTTTTATATAAATGTTGGCAGAACGCCTGATAGACCATTTAATATTAAATGGTTAGGGTGATATTCTGTACATGGATGGTTACTGCTTCCAAAGGCAATTCAGCTTATGATTGCGGAAAAAGTTAGCCCTGCCACTATTAAAAATTCCAAAAAAAAAGTGTTATTTTAAATTTTACACAAAGCCAATTTCAGGTTTTGTGATAGGTACCTGCTAAGAAAAGTAGAATAGATGGTAAGGAACAATATGAAGCTTTCTTATCACTTACGCATTGACCTTTACGCTTACGCCTTAGTACTAGAAAAAAATTTAAAATAAAATATTAAAATTCAATTTATAAATTTTATATTTATTTATATATTAAATTTATAGGGCCCGGAAGAATCTCGAGTGGAGGCCACGAACTGAAAAGCGCAGCGTAGGACTTCTACCCACAAGGTGGACAGACGACCTGATAAGGGCCGCGGGTCGGCGGTGGATCCAGACTTCTTCCGACCGCCGTCCTGCACCTGAGATGATGTGAAATTTTATAAGTTATTCGAAAAATCAAAATTCGAAATCTCAAGACTCCATAAATCAGAGAAACCAATCAAGATCTTAAGGAAGGCCTGTCAGGAAAGCAACATTATCTACTGTTATTAACTTTGTTTATTAAAGGCGCTAGAACCAAAATGACTACTGGTTTGGAAAATTAAGGCAAAATCGTATATTGTACCCGTGTTCCACTTAGATAATGCTTCTTAAATTATATTATACTAGCTGTAGCACGCGACTTCGTCCGCGTAATTTTAAAAATTGGTCCAGTAGTTTTTCAATTTATTCAGATATAGATGAATATAATTTCAGGAATAAAATTTATTCCTGTAGCAATATTTGTTGTAAATAAACAAATTGTTTTCTGAACAAAACATGTTTAAAGTTTTAAAGTTTATACTTCAAAAAGTTCCGTTCCTTATGAATACTTGAACGAGAACTCTCACATTCTTTAAGTATGGAAAAACTGAATATAACTTAGAAGGCAGGTGTGCAAACAGTTTATGGTACAACTTTTGTTCAAGTTAAACAAAGTATGCGCTTTAATATTCCAATGTATGTTCAAGAGGGCTTCCATACTTTCTGGTACCACACATTGCAAAGGATAATTTGCAATAGTCCTAATATATTGCAATTCAAAAAACTCAATTCCTTAACTAATCAATCAAAGTTACAAACTAATTATTTGGAACTTTGGTCATAAAACTAGTAAATAAAATCGAACCAAAAATTCATTGAAACGGAAGATATTGCTTATTGGAAACCATTACAACGATATTACCCCACTAATGGGCATTCATCCAAAACATATTTCGTGAGTTGATACCGTACGGTGTGTTTGGGTTACTCATATAACCGTTTTGATCGCATTACGGATCGAATAAAATATTTTCATAACTACCAAAATAAATATGTTATTTTTCCCTGAATGAAGTTATGCGGGGAGGAATATTGCATAGTTTTTTTATTGACCAATTATATTCCTCACAAGTTAAGAATGTCTTTGTCCTCACAAAATTTAAGGGCCAATCTGGAAAGATGTTTTAAATTTATTATTTACTAGGTGGTGCCTGCGATTTCGTCTGCGTTGAAAATTGAAAATATAATAACTTAATAACGCCTGACATCTTTATCGCTGCGACGACAGTGGCGCCCAATTTTTACATTTTTAGATCCTCGAGTACATTTTTTTAGGATAAAAAGTATCCTATCTGTATGTTAATCCAGGTAATAAATTACCTGTGTACCAAATTTTATCCAAATCCGTTTAGCACAAAACCTTACATCAATCCATATCTTAGCGGCAATGAAAAGTCAAAGGTTTATATTATAGTGTTGCCCAAAAGTCTTGCAAGTCTTGCAGTCTTGGTCTTGTTCTTGCATTTTTGCAAGACCAAGACCAAGACTGCCTAATTGTAGCAAGACCAAGACCAAGACTGACCCTGCAAGACTTAAGCAAGAACAAGACTAAGCCTGCAAGACTCTTGCGTCTTGCAATTTAAATCAAACCACCGAGTCCACGAGAGCGGAACCGCGGACTCAGCTAGTTCATTATACATCATAGGTATTGTATTACTATATTTACATCCTGTAAATTACTACGTAAATTATAATAGTATAATTTACGTAAATTTCTAATAGAATTTTGCTCCGCCCCTTTATTTTTTATTAAACATTTTTTCAATGAATTTATAAACTGAACTGTTATTGGTAACGAATTGTATTATTTGATAATTGAAAAGATAAAATATAACTACTGTGTACCTACTGGAGACAAAATAAATAAAAGGAAGTCATAATCTGGCGACGATACGATAATTGATTTATTTGCTGACAGATCTACCAATTTTTTTTTAGTACGGAGCTATTATTTAAGGGACAAATCTATTATTTTCACAACAAAGTTTTATTCATAAAACAAAAAACTACGATTTTTTTTGATAAAACATTTATTATTTTAGATACATATTGACATTAATTTGTTAATTCATACCTGGCGACACATTTATTTAATTGACAATGAAAATATTTCGTGCCGACAGATCTATTAATTAGATGATAGGTACAAGTTTATAACAAAATATAAATTTTGATGACGGAAAATATAGTTCAAAAAAAATTTAGGTGCTGTCGATGAAGGAAATAATCTAGGGCCATTGAGAAGCGATTCCAAATGTAAACAGTTACCGCAAGGTCATTTTTTTATGCAGGGCTTTAGCGCGGCGATGTCCGGGTTGTCCTTGAATATTATTCTATCTTGTGTCAAATAGATACAACATAGAAAGAGATAATAGATTGTCAGTTCAAGTAAGGTGAATAAACTTTTGTATCTCAACAATTTGGCTCTACTTTAAATATTAAAATATTTATCCATAAATTATAAAGCCATATATCTGACATTATAATCTAACCAAAAGAATAGACTAATGCATTTGAAACAAAAAGTAAATAGTAAATACATTCATGTAATAATAATATTTCATTAAGTAATAATAATAATAAGTAGTAATAATTTTAATAAGTAATATTTCATGTACATGAAATATTACTTATTTCATATAGATGATTTCATTACATTTAAAAATTTAATATTAAGAAGACATCAAATCAAGAATAGGTAGTAAAAACAACTTTTGACTATTTGATTTTCGCCGCAATTGCGTAGTTGTATTGATATGTGTAAGCAAATTCAGTTCTTAAAAGTATAAGCACTTAAGTTAAATTTCAACAAAAATACGCACGGTGAAAATTCCAGTTCAAAGTTATTTTTTACATGCTTGCCGCACAGCTTCTTTGTGTAGCTAATGACGCCCTAAATATCTACGGTTTAAAGTGTAAATTCGTTTGCACTGTCATAAAGCGGCAACTTTTGTCGGTTCTCTTTCTAGATTCTACACAAAATTGATTCAACTCTTAACATGTTTATGAATTTATTTAAAAAGAATTTAGCGAGTTATAATCAGTTTTAACATGGTTTTAACCAAATACTATATAAGTAATATTGGTAGTAGGTTTTAACCAAATCAATTGCATACTTGATTGTGTTGTGTTATTTATATAGTTTATGTAGTGCCCGCGACTTTGTCCGCGTAGAAAAATAAAAAGGTTTTTATTAGAAGACCCCTTCGGAACAGTACTTATTCTGGGTGAAAAGCACCTATCCTATGTCTTTTCTTGTATCCCTGACAACGTGTGTGCGAAATTTCATGATAATCGGTTGAGTAGTTAGGGCGTGAAAAGGTAACAGACAGACAGAGTTACTTTCACATTTATGATATTAAAGTATGGATTACGTTTTGCCCGCGTCTTTGTTTACGTAAAGTACGATTGGTATAGGTAATAATTAGATAGGCATAATTGTTACTTAATGAAAATTTATCTTAATTCAAGTAAACGAACAGCCACCTTCGTGATCATGACGCTCATGTTGTGGACGTGTCCGGTCCGCGTAGATACTGGATAGGTAGGTACTTACCTACCTACTTACATAGGTATCTGATTAAATTATAGACTAGCTTTTGAACGCAACTTCGTCCGCGTCTGCCGTCTGGATGAAGATAAAAATGTATCTTTTCTGTACCTATCTCTTTAAAACAATTATACCTATTTCAATTTTATTTTCATACCTACGAAGTTCATACCTACGCTCTTGTTCATGCTCTTGTTTAATTAACTTTAACTTATATAACATTGGTAGGTACTTACCTAATTAATTAATGAATTTTAATGCATTTGAAAGAAATCGAAAGAAATCTTGTAGGTAGGATAGTAGGTACAGTGGGGTGTGGGGTACGAAAACCTTCGTAATTTTTCAAATTCATTCCTTTATCAAGTCGTTGACTCTTAATACCTTTTGAAACTAAAGCACTAAGACAGCTTACAGACGTTTGAAATGAAATTTTGGCATGACTGATAATTGCCCTTGTGCATCATGTTTAGTATGTTAGTGATAAAAATTGTACCTAACCAATAAAATTATACAAACATTGTGTATGTTGGTACTTATCAAGTTTATATAACTCCCGATATAGGTATGTATTTATATAGTCTTCTTAGGTTTATATTCTATTCAGCAAAATTTAAAACTCATCGAGTCGAGTATATCAAGGTAGCAACAGTTTTTGCGCCAGTTAATATGATGGCTAAGCTCTTTTACTTTACGCGATATAAACCATTGGTCGGTCGGCGGTGTTTATAATTACATGTTTCATAATCATTGATGTTTATGGGTGGGCCTTTTCCATAGAAAATAACACTGGCAAAACAATCCGCAAAATTACGCGTGTACTTGGTTTCATTTTAAAAAAAGTTTGTAACCGCAGTATTGCAATATAATATATTCCGCAGTGGTGTCCGCTTACACGAAGCTAGAACAGAACAAGGGATCCGTGGAGTGGATGCAGATATTTATAACTGTGTCTGTATAATAGTAATGTATGTGCCGGTGTTACTTATAAAAATTAATAAAAGTGGATTATACCAAATATAATATATAAAAATAAATAAATAATTAAAATGAAATACTTACTAAAATTACATCTTCGTTAATTAACAAGTCAAAGTCAAGTTAAAATAATTTGTTCATTTGAAACATTTATATGTACTTAATTACTCATTAACGACAAAACAATATAAAATTAAGCTTTTGATAGTTATGAAGGTTTTTATTTTATTTATTAAAATATAATATTTATATGTAACATTTTTATAATATTGTTATAAAAATATTATATATAAATATTATTTTTATCAAATTTAATAAGTAGCAAACTAAAACATTAAATTACTATAGTTAGCAACCGACTCTACTAATTTCGTTAATCACTACTTACGTACCTACAAAAAATTTATTAAAAGACTGTGCGACACAGCATTTGACAATGTTTGATCGCCGCCGCTCTCACATCAAAGGTTGCCGATGTTCCAAAGAATAAAATAAATTTACAGGTGCTCAGAACGAATACGAATACAGATTTTGTTAAAATAGGTACATATTAGACAATTTATTGTAGTGATATTATTGTAGTAATATTGTGTTATATTAGACTGTAGGTGAAAATGAAAAAAATAAAAAATGTTTATTAACAGTTTGAAAAATAATTTTTACAATAACAATGATTGAAGACTCCTTTTAAGCGGAAGCCTGTGCCAGGAGCCTTCGCTCTTCCATAAAAGCTAGTACTAACAATATAAATAATATTTAAATAGATGTGTGTGCGTGTGTGTGTGAGTGTGTGTGTGTGCGTGTGCTTGTGCGGTGCGTGTGTGTTTTTATTGTATTAGTATTAACAGGTCTTCTACTTCGTCGTACTTTTTAGTTTTAAGCCAATCCGTGATAAGTTTTTTACATTTGGAGTATAGTTTGTCATATATATATATATATTTCTTTATTAACTTTGTTATACAAAAATGATGACCTAATATAGTATTGCATTTGGGCAAATTTAGTTTTTACTTTGACCATTTTAACTACTTTATCTCTTCTTCTTCGTGAAACTATGTTAGGGTCAAATATGTTTTATGTTTTTTCAGTATACAGTTTAGGATGTATAATTTTTTTAGTATGTATATATACAGTTTATATATACAGTTTTTTTAGTATGTATATAATTTTTTTAGTAGTAGGATGTATATATACAGTGTAGGTATATCAAATTCTATCGTACTCTAGTAGCTAGTAAGTACATAAATACAGCAGACAACATACCTAGGCAAGTTTGATTTAATTAACGTTAATTCCATCGAAAGAAGAACATAATAGACAATATTATTTATTTACACAGCTATTTTATTGTTAAGTAGGCATACAATAACTGGTGACACTTCTGTATTTTTTAATCTTCCAAAGAATCATTATTTTTATCAAAGAATGCCGACTTTCCTTTATCGGTGTTTTGGCGTGTGCTTATAAATAGGAGTTATTGTTTCAATTTCATTTATTCCCAATTGAGCTTCCCTTCGAGTATAGCGCATTAATTGTTTCTTCCCCATAAACCTGCTCAAATCTATGTTGACATGAGTGACAGTGACGAAGATTCAAATAGTTATAGTTCTAGTCAGAGTAGTGAGAGTTGGAGAATTAGATCTAAAAAACCTAAAAGCAAATTCGATGAGTTTTTCGAAATAATTCATGCGTCTCAAATTGCAACGTGTAAATTGTGCCAACATAAAAAAGTTGAGATAAAAATGAAAAATAGAAACACTTCAGGCTTAAGGAAGCATCTACTATCTTTTCACAAGAAGGAATCGCAAATATTTCTTCCTTTAAAAAAACCCACATTAAGTGGAGATATATGAAGATTTTTAATAACCGCCGGAAAAAGTAGACAGGTAAGAAAAAATATACTATATAAATACCTACTTAATTAATTACAGTAATTTACCTAAATAAAGTCGCTGTTGTTCGCCGAACAGTTTTTTTTTTTACTTCTACCATTTACTTTTTTTACTTTTTTTTTTACTTTTGTTTAAATTTCTATGTATCGTATATACCTATATTTTTTATGTCAAGGTCGGCAGACAGGCTGACGGTCCATTTGATGGTAGGTGACTACCGTCGCCTATAACACCAGCAACGCTACAGGTGCTGCAAGTACGCAGCCGACCACAGTAGGATTAAGGATAACGGATTGGAAAGGGGAATGGAATAGGGAAATGGGATATGTAATTTAATAATATTATTAAGTTATATGTTTTATTTTATTATTTTATTTCAGTCAGTATCTGAAAACCGCAGTGGCAACTTTATGACAGCTACTGTTGATTGGATTGTAAAAAAATATCTTCCCTTCTCATTTTTTGATGACGAAGATACACAAGAATATTTTCGATTGATTTGCCCGAATACAGTATTTCCTAAAAGGTCGACACTTAGAAGGATGGTCAAAGAGCGATTTGAAGAACTACAATCACATGTTAAAAATCGACTACAACAATACTCATGTAAAATGTCATTTACCATTGATGGATGGACGTCCATTGCTGGTAGGAGTTACTACGGGGTCACTATTCATTTTATAGACAACGAATGGAAGTATCGATCTTTAGTCCTTGATTTTATACCATCGCGCGGTCGACATACTGGGGTAGATATTGCAACGATTTTCCAGAAATGTTTATCGGAATATGACATTATTAATAAAATACAGGGTATCACAGTCGACAACGCAACTGCAAATACAAAATTTATGTATGAACTTGGCAAACTGCTACATTTTGATTCAGACAATCAACATTTCCGGTGCTTTGCTCACATTTTAAACCTTGGTGTGCAAGATTTATTAAAGACCTTAGCATTAGACAGTGAAACTGACAATGAAGAACAGGAACAGTATGAAGACTACCAAGACAAAACTGAGGAAGATGAAGAATATGCGCCAAATATTGCAGACTCACGTACAGCTATTACAAAATTACGCAGTATTTCCAGTAAAATAAAAAGAAGTGAGATACTGAAGAGGAAGTTCCAGTCTGCTTGTGAAGCAGCTGGCGTGCCAACAAATCTGAATCCCATACTCGACTGTCCAACGAGATGGAATTCCACACATGATATGATTGGATTTGGTTTAAAAGTTAGAACTGGCATTAACATATTGTGCACTTCTGTCGTCGAATTGAATGTTTTTCAAATCACAGAAATTGAATGGCAAATACTCGAAAAAATATATAAGTTTCTAATAAATTTTAAACTTTTATCAACGAAACTTGGTGGAGAAAAATATGTTACATTACCACTTGTCATTGTATCATTCAATCTCTTGCTCGACAAAATTGAATCCATGGTTAAACAATTAGATGAGAAACCTAATCGAACCGAAGTGGATGAAAGGCTGGTTCTAGGTTTCCAAGCAGCCCGAGATAAAATGCTAAAGCATTATAAAAAGAGCAACTGGATTTACTGTACCACTTTAATTTTAGACCCAAGGCACAAAGCTCAGACCTTTGATATGACATTATGGGGGAAGCAAATTAAAACAGAAAGCCTGCTCAAATTTAATGAACTTTATAAAGAGTATAAAAATCTACACTCGGCGGTGTATAAATCTCCACCAAGAAATAAAGTATGTGAATATAGTGAAGATGAAGATGTAATAGACTTTGAAAAACTGTATGCACGTCCCTCTACGTCATCTCGATCTGGATCTGGTCTTCAAGGCTTAGTTATTGACGAGTTGGAGGAGTACTTAAGTAAACCAAGAGCCGCCAGCTCGGAAGACATTTTAGAGTGGTGGAGGACGCATGAGACGGAATATCCGATTTTATCTAAGATGGCTCGTGATTTTCTTTCTATACCTGCAACTTCAGTACCTGCTGAGAGATTATTTTCTGAAGCATCGTTAGTAATTAGAAAACATAGAAATAGGTTAAGTGATGAGTCAGCCAGATGGTTACTTTGTATTAATTCTTGGTCAAAAGAATTAATATAAAGTGAACCGTAGCTTTGCATCATGTCAAAGCTATTGCTAATTTGTGTTTTGTTTTTTATTTAAATAAATTGTAAATTGCATAAATTATTTTTATTCTACAACTCTTCTATTCCATATAAGGTGAGGGCCTATCACTTCACAAAGTCTTTAAAATACTTATTGTCTAGTTAATTTTATTAATTTGGTTGACCTTTATTTAAGCTCAAAATGTACCTATTGTTACCTTGTCTAAGATGTAAACTAACGTGTTTAATAATGGCAATAGGCTAATAGTCCAATCAAGGCTTTAAATCGAAATTTGAGGTAAGTACAGGAATTTGTGATATGTTCTTCTTTGCAGTATTTAAAAACTTTTTTCAAAAAAAATATTTCTAAACCCCCGAGCAAGGGTTTCAAGATTACTCAAAAATGGTAAGTGCTAGAACAAAAAGTTATTGAGAAAAATTGTAAAGCAGGAAATTTTATATAAAAAAGATTTATAGACTTTTTTCTATTATTAAAAATAACAGAGTTAGGGCGGTTTGAAGTTAAGGGTTGAAATATGGAACTAAAAATCATAGCGAGCTGAAATATTAATTAATTTTCAATATATATTTTTTCTTTTACTTAGAAAAATATAAATTTGTTTTTTTTTTTTCAATTGTTAATAAAAAATGACAACAATTTTAATTTTAGTCCAAGAAAATGGTCCTCTAAAACCGAATTTTGAGATAAATACCGGATTTTTTTATGTATGTATTTCTTTGAAAAATCTAAAAACGACTAGTAAGAGTTTTTTTGTAAACAACCCTCAAGAAGGGGTGAAAAAATTCCTATACTTACCACAAATTTCGATTTAAAGCCTTATTTGATTGGACTATAATAGGTGATTGCAAGACTTGCGAGACTCTTGCTGCAAGAACAAGACCAAGACCAAGACTGTGAGCGCAATACCAAGACCAAGACCAAGACCAGGTATATTGACGCAAGAACAAGACCAAGACTGGCTAAGTCTCGTCTTGGTCTTGCATTTGGGCAACACTAATATTACTGTATAAAATAATTTGTATTTTTATCTTTCATATTAAATCTATCAAAATATACACTTATCTTGCGAACAACTCAAATTGTGTCAATAGATAGATAACACTTCTGTCCTATATTTGATTTTTTTCCAAGTAAACAAAATCACAAATTCGATTCACGATGGTGTTGTATAAGAAAATGGTTCTAAAACTTTCCGATACTACTTTCCAAATCCAGACCAGAGCCAACTTTGGAAAGTACTTTTCCAAAGATGACCATGCCGGGCATCTAACCCGGAAACCCCTGGAATAACGTTAAGGCAAGCACTCTAACCCCTCAACCAATGGACCAGGGCCGTCTTTACCCGGGGGTGCAAGGGGTGCGGTGCACCCGGGCGCAGAGCGCCCGGGGGCGCCTTGCCGAACCCTGAATATTTAGATATTTCATTGAATTTAACGCCATTGCACAGTTTAATATACTTGTTACGACAAATACGTATGCCCAAAAGTAAATATAAAAAAAATAGTCATCAAAAATAATCATTGTTTTACTTTTATTACGCTTTCGGCGCTTGTCATACCGCTCATGATGTGCAAGCTAAAATGACTCTTATTACTACACAAATAAAAATTTTATTTAATACAACACGCGCGCGGCAAAATCTCTAATCCAAAGAGAGTGTATAAAACTTGGCACATTGCCGCCCGGTCGCCCGCACTTGAAGCAAAATGATCTCTTAAGTCAATAAAGTGTGAGTTCATTTGAAATGGGCGCACGGCGGCGGAGCGGCACCTATGCGTCTGTCATAGGCGAGTAATTGCTCCCTTTGATATAGCCGCCCGGGCGCTCGCACTTGAAGCAAAATGATCTCTAAGTCAATAAAGTGTAAGTTCATTTGAAATGGGCGCACGGCGGCGGAGCGGCACCTGTGCGTCTTTCGTAGGCGAGTAATTGCTCCCTTTGATATAGCCGTCCGAGCGCTCGCACTTAAAGAGAAATGATCTCTAAATCACTACAATTAGGTGTAAGTTCATTTGAATTTACAGCGCGGCGCGCGGCGCCTATGTAGTGTCGGTCAGTGATTGATCTGATATCTTCTTTTTAAGTAATTAAATTCGTTAGCTCATTTCATTTGCGACAACCGCCGAATTAGCACAGAAGATCTTAGTGCAGAAATTATTGAGATTTTGTGTAAGTTGTAAATGCATGGAATAAATGAAATTTCTTCGTCATAAATAAGAGAAAAAATATCAAGGTAAGTCAATTTTATTTTTTAAGTGTTAGGTCAATCATTATCATCGTAGCCACCTATCACCCACTCCTGGACATAGGTTTCTCCAAACGACAGCACGCAGTTCTCGACCATCCTCATCCAACTAATACCTAGGCGCCTACCGACTATGTTCGTCGGTCCAGCGGTGGGCTGGAGGGGCGTCCGAAGCTACGTACGTTCGTTCGTTCGTGGACAGTGGTTTCCACTCGAGAACTCGTCGGTTAAAATTAAAATACAATACATAGGTACAATACCGATACCCAAAAGTACTCATACCTAGCTAGAAAAATACATCATTGTTGACGCCATCGTGTTGGAACGAATGGTCCTGCTTGGTTCGAATCCTGGGTTAGGGAACAATTTTTTTGTAGTATTTGTTTATGAGAGAGAGTCATGATTGTTTATTTGTTTATAATCGCAAAAATACAAATTCTTAAGGGCGTGCAGCGCGAACGAAAATCTTCACTTCCAAAAACACTTTAAACGTGTGTAAATACAAAATTTATAACACAGCTGACTTGATACCTCATGACGTCATGCCATACGACAAATAAGTGCGCCTAGTGATTTTATTAGAGCAATTTTTTTGTTTGCAAAACCATCAGGCGTTTGGATTAAAAATTGAAAATTCTTAATAATTTCCTATTTATATTTTTATAATCAATATTAAGAAGAGGGTGCTCTGCGGAATATCAATACAAACATTTCCGTGTGACAGTTAGTGCTTCATGCGTAAAATTTACGAAGTATTCGAAGATAAATATTTTTAAAAGTCATTACCGTCATGTATTGTTTATTAATACAAAATGCATTTATTTCAAATTTCAACAAGGCGGTGACCTTGTGCAAGGATCAGACTAACCTACAAAAGTTCTTTTAATGTATTTAAGTAATTGAGCGTACATTACTAGTTATTTAAAAATACGTCAATTTCCAAAATTTCGTGCAGTACCCTCTTAATGTTAGTGATTGATACAAACCTACTTTATTTATTATAAAGAAAGAAATATTAAATTAAAATTTAATTTTATTGTAGATGGCCGAATTAGGGGATGGTAAAAAGAAACCATCGGGTGCTCAAAACAGAAAAAGGAAACTGGAGAAAGGAGAAAAAATTAAAAAGCTAACTTCTCCGATTGACTCTTTCTTTCGATCTGGTAAGTTCAGTTAGTTGGTTGGTAGGTACCTTTAAAGTACTACCTTATATAATACATCTGAAGTAGCGTAAATCAGTGACAGAAGTCGCTGGTGTATCCTGCCTGGGTTCGATCCCTAACTAAGTTCCTACCTACTTCTACTTATTATTATTACACTTCTTATTTTTTGTATAAGTTACCTGTAACTGTATACCTAATGACAATATCTATTTTGCGCGATGGCCTTCCGTTGCGCAATGGTTAGTAACACTGACTCTTGTGCCGAAGGTCTCGGGTTCGAATCCCGGCCGGTGCAAATATTTGTTTAATTACATACCTTCTCAGACCTTGTATGTTAAATTTTTGTGTTGTGTGATATCTCCAACACGCGTTCCCATCGTGGAGATTATGACAATAAATAACCCTATAGTTTTGGAGGCTCATGTCTAACAGTGGACTGGATGTTGCATTGCTACTTCACAGCAGAAATAAATAAGCGGGTGGTACCAGTTAACCCAGGCGACAATTGCATAATTACCTCTACCTAATAGGGAGCCTATCACCTATTAATAGGATTGCAGTAGGTATAGTAAATGTGCACAAAAATTTCAAAAGGCTAAGCAATAATTAAATCGAGTTTCGTCAAAACTCTAACTAAGTGATAATCTACCAAGAATAGATGTATTTATCTATTCTTCTTATGTAGTCACTAATCCTGACTTTATATCTGTGGGGTGAAGACTGCAAGGTGAAGCGAATACTGAATCAGTGTAACTTGTATAGTTGTAATGTGTATAGTTGTAACTTTGAATTAGTTTGAATAAATAGCTAATTAGTTACCTATTAGGTATATAATCAATGACTGACTTTTAATTAATAGGAACAAAGCAGTACTTGTAATTATTTTTTTTTAAGTCTCCATTGTCCGTTCAATTTAAGTAAACTTTTAGAAATCGCGCGAAATGTAAAATTTTCATAGTTTGAATATTCCGTCGGGCGGTTATGGCGGACATTGTGACGTCACAATGGCCGCCATATTGAATTGGTCGTTTCAATTTCCTATCGCTGCTGGTTAACAATTTAAACTTTTTTTTAATAATAAAATAAACCTATTTTTAGCGTGAAACGTTGTTTTTACGTAATTTATTTATGTAGCCGATCGTTAAAAAAAATAAAATATTGAGTGCATATAGGTACCCTATTCCACAATGAGCGCGCTCGGCCAGACTAACTATGCCCGCCTTAACTTTCAGGCGCTGTTTTTAATTTTTTATTGTCCTAAAATATTATTGCGTGGCCCTGTTACCACACTTGGTTACACAAATTGTTGACTATCTTATGTTTTTTAGGTACATCTTCGTCAACATCAGCTCGACAGTTAGAAGAGACAGTTAACTTGGAAGAGAGAACTTCTACGAGTATTTCACAAGTTCCAGCTCACACTAGTACCAGTACATCGCCTACTTCAAGTGAACCAATTGTTAACCAACCAGCAACAGAACCAGATGTACGATTTTGTGAAAATGTCGCGAATGATCCTGCTCTCTGGCCGCAAGTAATACCCGATAGTTTAAGATTATTTTTAACAGAACGTGGACCAATTCAGGTTAAAAAAACCAACTATCCTTCAGATAGTAACATGAGGTCGTTTTCAGATACATATTACAGTAAAAAGTTACAAAATAACGAAATTATTCATCGAGTTTGGCTTGTATATTCCACATCTACTGATTCTGTTTTTTGTTTTCACTGTAAGCTTTTTAATATTAATGTCACTGCATTTAATGGCCCCACTGGTTACAAAGACTGGGGGCATTTGTCGAGAAATATAGAACGGCATGAGAAAAGTTCAGGGCACATATGTTCTTTTAAAAAATATTTGGATTTAAAAAATGACTTATTGAAAGGGCAAACAGTAGACTCGGTAAATCAAACTGAAATAGACCGCGAGAAAAAGAGGTGGACGGCAGTTTTGGAAAGGATAATAGAAATTATAAAATTTTTAGCAGGTCAAAATATAGCATTTAGGGGCACAACTGAGAAGTTGTATGACCCAAATAATGGTAATTTTTTAAAGTTGGTGGAGAGTATATCTAATTTTGATAGTACACTATCAGAACACATTGCTCGAATTCAAAGAACTCAGCATCGCATGCCACATTATCTTGGTCATAACATTCAAAATGAACTGATTAGTATAATTGCTGAAAAAATTAAAACGACTATAATTAGTCTTTTGAAGCAATGTAAATACTACTCTGTAATTCTAGATTGCACACCTGATATCTCACACCAAGAACAACTTACTGTTATTGTGAGGTTTATTTATTTAAATCCATCGACAAAACGCGCTGAGGTACGAGAACATTTTTTAGGTTTTTTACCTGTAAGTGATACTACCGGACAAGGGTTGAAGACTTATTTGTTAGATTTTTTAAAATCATGCAATATTGAATTCGATGATTTGCGAGGCCAAGGATATGATAATGGAGCCAATATGAGGGGGAAAAATATAGGCCTCCAAAAAAAAATATTGGACATGAATCCTCGTGCTTTTTACGTACCGTGTGCTGCTCACTCCCTTAATTTAGTAGTAAATGACGCCGCTAAAAGCTCATTGGAAATTACAAACTTTTTCTCTATTGTCCAAGAAATCTATGTATTTTTTTCAGCATCCACATCACGCTGGGATGTAATTATGAAACAGATACCTACTTTGTCATTAAAACCTCTTTCAAATACGCGTTGGGAAAGTAGATTTGATGCTCTTAGAGCACTACGTTTTAACATGGATAAAATTTACGATGCATTATACTCTATTTTTACAAATAACAAGTATGATAGCGACACAAAAAACATAGCGAGTTCATTAATAGCCAAATTAAAGTCTTATAGATTCATATGTTCAGTAGTTATATGGTACAATATTTTACTAAAGATTAATATTGTAAGCAAAAATTTGCAAAAATCAGACGTAATTATTTCAGAGGCTACCAAAATGATTAATCTGGTTAAAAAAGATTTGGAGCAATACCGCACCGATAGTGCGTTTGAACAGTTGTTATCTGATGCAAAATTAATTGCTGAAGAATTAGAATGCGAAACAGAATTTAAAGAAACTGTTCGTCCACGTCCCCGAAAAAGACATTTTGATTACGAGGCTGCAGATGAGCCCATTTTAGACCCAACCAACAAATTTAAAGTATGTTTTTATTTTTTTATACTGGACACTGCTATCTCTAAATTAAATGAGAGATTCGATTTGCTGACGGAACACAATTCAGTTTTTTCACTCTTCCAAAACATTGAATGCTGGAGGAAATTAGAGTTGCATGAAAAAAAATCTCAATGTTCTCGGCTCCAACAAAAACTAACATTTAAAAATAGATTTGATATTGACGGGGAGGATTTATATAATGAATTAGAATTGTTACCAATGTTTTTTCCCAATGCATCAACAAGCACTCCCACTAATATTTTAAGCTATATATATTCTAATAATTTAATCTCCTCATTTCCTAATATCTCAACATCTCTACGTATATATTTAACACTGCCTGTTACAGTAGCTGAAGGTGAACGATCCTTTTCAAAATTAAAATTAATAAAAAATTATCTTCGGTCAACCATGACCCAAGACAGACTGACAAACTTAGCTATTATAAGTATAGAATCCAAAATTAATATAAAAATAAATGATTTAATTAAAATCTTTGCCGACTCAAAAGCAAGAAAAATTGAGTTTGTTTGATGTATGTACATACAATAAATAGATATTTAGCAATTAAATAATAATATAAACGAGAGTTGGAACTTGGATTGCTGGTGTTTTTCGCCATTACAATCACTGTTAATTGTAATTAACTCATAATTCTATTGATTTCTCAACTAACAGGTTCCTTCTTTTCTTTGTTTTTGCATCATGTTCTTTTTCATGTTAAAATAAAAGTATAATTCTTCACTTTTTTGAAAAAGTAGGTACCTTTTCTAGAGTGTTAATTCCAGAAACTGGACATAATGTCTCGAATGGAGAATAGTTTTGTTTTTTATTTGTATAATTGGGTTTAATTTGTATAATTTAAGTTTAATTTTAGTTTTGTATTTTAGAAAAATAAACAAATTATCAAAATTACGTGTATTGTGTTTTCTTGGTTGACTAGGACCCCTTTCATACTGCAGTGTGTCGTCGGTCGCGTGCCACGCTGCAGTGTAAAAGAAAACGAGGGCGCAGGCTGAGCCCCGCACCCCGGCGCCGAATAGACTTAAGACGGCACTGCAATGGACTCGTCAAAACTATATATGAAACACTAGAAGAAATTAATAATAAAACGTATTTCGATTACTTTTAGAATTAAAATCTTTAATGTTCACCCTAAAAAAACAATAAAACAGTAATCGAATATTTTGTTCAAGTAGCAAAAGTATTAAAATCAGATTCCTCTAACGTTCTCTTTTTAATTATGAAAGATGGCAGTTTCTTGGACGAAGTTCAGCTGATAAGAATCTCGGAGCGCAAAGCGAAATTTAGTTCCAACGGACTTTCAGTATTGATATCTGTCCCCAACTTTTATCTGTAACTCGTGGAAATTCAGTGAATCCAGTTCGTGTTTTATGTCACTCCGTAACAACCTCGAATTACTTCTAAAAATTCTGTGTTATGTAAGAAGTTTATGATATTTTAAAAAGAATTTGGTGAATATTTTTATACAAATCACTTGTTTTTTTATTTATGAAAATTAATTTTTTTTCTTTCGTTAGGACTTTTATTTTTAGATTTTACCTCGACGACTGCACTTTTTTCTGGATGAAATGTACCCTATGTCCTTATCTATATCCGATTTACCTAAGTCATTCTTAATTTGTTCAACGAGCAAATGTCTATGTAATAAAAATATGATAATTTATAAAATTATCAGCTCTACTTACTTTTGATTTTGATATCCTAAAAATGTGCTGATAATAAATATTATCAAATTGTATGTATTTAAATATATAATATAGTAAATATCTTAGAAATGTGCTGATTTCATAAAAATATTTAGCGAGTATCCAACTTAATTTCAGCTAGAATCATAGAATTCTCTTCAAGATACCATTGAGTGCAAGCAATTCCATATTTAGTCAATTATTGATCATTATTTTCACATTGATCGAATTCAAATTTTAGATCACTACGTTGTAAGGTAACAAAACATTTTAAACATGACGATTAGGAATCATATTATCTAGGGAAAGACGTTTGAATACTCTACTCTGATGTCTGCTATCGCATAAAAATGCTAATGCGCTAAGCAATACAGAAGATATTGACGTCTAACGACTTTCCACGTGGCTTCGGGATTGTTATTTTATAACAGCCTTTTCGTAGTACAAAAACAAATGTTTTATTGAATGTATACTATCCTAATCTGGCCTTCATTAATCCGTGTCTTGCGTCCTCATGAGAATCCGCTATATCGATATGGTGCCAAAACTATCGCATTGTACATCTGTCGTCGATCCATCTATTTTACATTTACAGATTATCTATCTTCCGCATTTTTTAAGAAAAGTTATGCTTCCAGTAACCGAGGCTCCATATCTATTAAGTACATAAAATCCAAGATGCATGGCGTTAGTTGTAACGACATTGATATGGATTTGAAAATCTCTTAGATATATTCTTACAAAATATCACAACGCGATTTTCATTTAAATAAAATCATGTAAGTCAACGCCTAAAATCCTATTACCTACATTTGTATTACATTGGGTATACTTTTACACTTTTAAACCCATTTTATATATCTGTCCTCCTGTTAATAATGATAATGAACTTATGGTTGTATATAACCAGACGCCTTAAAAAGGAGTGGTTAGCTATTTGTATACTTTGTTACAAGCATACTAATACTCCACATATTCTAGTGGATGCTGGATTCTATTACAGTTTTAGCCCTGTTCAGTTTTAAGAGCCCACTTTCCAACTCGAGCAGCTCACCAGTTCCATACTAAGTAATTCAATGATTACTCATTAGTTATTGGTCATATTTATAATAATTATGAATGTTTGAATGGAAACAAAAATTTGAAATTAATTTCATCATTTTCGCGGATTCAGTTCTTGTAATTACTGAGTAAAAGCCTTTAAAAAAAGTAAAAATTTTTGAATGTACATTTAAAATTGGGTTGTAGCTACTAGCTACCATCTACATATATATATATGTTATTCTAAAATATTGGAATTGCTGGCGTATATTTTATTATTTTCGCGAGTTTAGTAAGCGCCACGAATGTCTTGTGTCGCATTCTGTGTCCTTAATAGAAATTCTACAGACGAAATTAAACGACGAAAGCCGCCGTTGTGTACAAGTAAATACATTCGGCCTGTATCGATCCATGGAATAGCTAGACGATCCAACACGGGACCAGACTTCTTCAATTATTCAACCGCCTACTTCCGCGACGCTGGTCGTTTGTTACGTCCTCGAGGTCGAGACCCGTGTTCTGCACCCCTGTGTATTGCAATTCCACTTTTACGACCCAGTTCTGTCCTCTTCACATCCTTTTGACAGTACATAATATTCAAATTTGAGGTGTCTTCCTCCTGGCAACTATTCTCAAATAGAAGTAAAAAGCTGTTTTAAAATATACTTCTTTATGGTATTGTTTCTTAAGCATTTTCTTTCGTTAACATTCATCAAATAACCTCTGTCATTGTCATCGTATTTGAGTTTTTAGCATTACTACGTGAGTTTTATGTCGTGGTCATTCATAACTCTGAGTGGTCGTGGCCATTCGTTCCCTCTTAGTGGCAAGGAACCACACCCTCTTACAGAAGACCATCCTGAAATAATATCACTGCCAGTGTCATTTATCCTATTCCCATCCTACCTCTATGAAAGGCCTGAAGTGAACTCGCATCACCCCTAATAGTACGTTAATCCTACGTAGCCCGGCTGCCCGCCTTCAGGTCAAATTATATTATATCATATTGTATTTTTTTTTGTAATCTATATCACATCTAAAAAATTAAGCCATGGAGGAACGCTTGTTTCTGGAATAGCCTTTTTGCGTCATACATATGCTGCTTAGATGTGTATACACGATATATGCAAAGCGTTACTATTTCAGTAATCTTTCTCTAACTTTAACTTTAGGCCAACTTTTGTTAAGAAAAAAGAACTAATTTGAACCTGTAATTAAATAAGTAAATTTACATTACCTGTACTGTTTTATCAAGTACACAAGGACAAAGTCACTGTATGCTAAATCCAGTAGTATAATACAATAACTTTGTAAATGTAGAAACCTGGATCAAACTAGCAAATAGTATAAGCTGTAGAATGCACTAGCGTAACTAAGTAGCCATAAAATTAGGCTGCTGTTACAATGGACAACCATTAAGCATTAATTGCCTTTAAACAAAACAAGAAGTCATCTGTTGTTGAAGTCCGACTGCGAGGAAATTACCGCGAGGACCGTTTAGTATAGTGGCAGGGCACACTGCGTTTCGTAGTTTTCGGCAGCCCGTCTGGTGGCAGTGACCACCCCCTTACAGAATATCACCGTGAAATAACAGCATATGTGAGTAAGTAAGGGATGCAAGAGCCCTTTACCCCATCCCTTCCTTATCTCTTATCTTTAATACTTCTATGGTCAGCAGGGTACTTGAAGCACCTGTGGTTTTGCTTGTATTATATAGGCGACCATAACCACTACCATCAAATGGACCTCCAGCCTGTCTTACTTACTTCACATAAAAATAAACAAATACTATGTCTAAGAATCACAAATTTTAAACGTTAATCATGTCCTTTTGACATTTCAAAGTATTCTTACTTTTCCAAATAATATGAAACTTTATTCTTAAAACACTACATACGTATATAATTTAGTATTATTTATATACAATATTTAGTATCATTTATGGTAAAAAAAAAAACAAATATTTCTGGGTCTCAGTGTCACCACATCCTAAAATGTCATCCCTATTGCGATCTACATAATAGTCCTACCGAACTAAGACCTGTACTTATGCAGTAATACAACAGCATTTGCTAGATATTACCCATTCAACTATCGATTGACCGTTATAACGCCCGTTCTATATGTTTCATGTAAATTAATGGCATTGGTGCTCTGAGTGATATTTTTGGATTTTTGTAACTTCTCTATTGCTGTATTTTTAAATTATATTTAATCAATACATGAATATATATAAATGTTAAGGTGGTTTTTGTGTACTCTAGAAAAACTCTAGAATGGATAGTTTTTAAACCGATTCTAATTCGGTTTTCACATATGGAAAGAAAGATAAACGGGAAAGGTTTGTACATGTAGGGTAATTTCGAGGGAGATGGCCAATAGAACAAAGTACTTTTGTTTCATTTCGCAACAGGCAACAAGTGTTGGGGGATTTATGTAAAAAGAAGAAAGGAAAGGTGAGTAATTGAGTTTAAAATTGCTAGTTTTTGTTTATTTAAAAGTAATAGTTTCGCTAATTTACTGTAAAAATTTTAATTAGTTTAATTTTTGCCATATTTCAATATTCTTTTTATCTTATTTCCTACACTAGATCTTCAAAGTTAGTAGGGCGATCTCCCCCGGAATTCCCATATATATAAATTTCACCGCGGGCGAATCCGGGAGCGGGTTGCTAGTATTAAATGAAACAAGTTGCACTATTATTACATGCGAAATTGTCTAAAAGTATATATTAAACTTTCTAGAAATACCTTCATGATGAATTAAAATAATCATCAGTTAAACTTTTGTTCGAAAAATATCATAATTTTTAGTCTAAACATAAATCAAATAAAAACAAATCTATTATGAGCATTTTTATTATAATAGAAAATCATAATCGTTGTCTCAAACTTACTCCAAAGGACAATTTGTAACTCCTGTTGTAGGATCTTGTGATAATGCGATACAAATCAAACTCTTAAATCTATTCCACGCCTCAACATGTGTGTCTCGATCAATATTATCATTAAAAACATAAGACGGTACTTGATTTATAACTTCCATTTGTGGGACAGCAATTTGTTCTGCAGCATAGTCAAGCGGCTCTCCCGAAGTTGTGACACAATAATCGAGGTCGACCAAATTTATACCCTCGGCGTGAGCGCAAGCGTATGACTGTTGGGTAAAAGCTGGTCGATTCAGCGAAAATTCACAAGACATGAATCGCACTTGAGCATCTTGGTCACCCTTTAAAATGTCTAGAGCGCATCTGTGCACGCGGTTTGCCCAACAATCAGGTTCTAAAAATTGACAAGTTAAACTTCCGTCAGAATTTCTTACTGTCCGGCCCCACGGCACGAATTCGACTTCCATAAAATCTTTGAATTCTTCATAAGTCTCGGCAAAAGGTCCAATCATTAATGCAATAGTATCGGTGCATCCTGCCGTAGTGCCCAAACTCAACTTAATTTTTCCGTTAACCGTTTGAAGTCTAAGCGATGTGTCCTGTGCACCAGACACGTAAAGGGCGAATAATACGCAAAGGAAAACATTAGACGTGTATTTCTGCATGGTCACCACTGACATATATACGCACATAAACTATACTGAATGCTATAGGTACGCAACATATCTCAGTATATAAGTATCTGCTTTATCGAAATAAATAATCGCTGGATATTACTTATCTAATCCAATGTCAATAGGCATTCGATTAGATAAATTTTGACAAAAAAAAAACGATAAATTTTTTCGACATAAGCATGTTATATAAATTAACAGTATTAATTAATTATAAAGTACTTACTAATTAGAGGAAGGTACACTGTGTTTCGTAAAATGGGCAGCATCTGGCGGCAGTAATTACCCTCCTTATAGAGAAGTAAAGAGATCTTTCGGTGACCACCCCAATAATTTTTCCTAGTAGGTCGGCAGCGCACTTGTATGGAAAAATGTACTTATGGAAAAAGGAATTAACGGGAAAGTCTTATATAGTATATAAAAAATGCACCCTGGGAGAAAATAGGACCGGGTCGCTAGTAATAAATAAAAAATATCAAAATCAATTATTAAATATAATTTAGTGTTAAGGTTTTGCTTAAATATTTGTTGAGTTTACCTAGTATTCACAAAAGGGGAATAAAAAGATTGCGTTATGTTCTTAAATTTTTTGTAGGCATAACCAGTAATTCTAATCGAATTACAATAATCCACTCTTATGAATGTTACTTTATGAATTACTCATAACTTATTACTCATAGAAGATATTACTCAATACTTATGAAATTATAATTTATAATGTGACAAAAGACAAAATTTGGTATATTTTAAAATCATATTCGAAACGATTTTATCCCTTATGCTACTGTAAATGAACCACCACATTATGGTATGCATACCATATAGATGATATCTTATCTTATATATATATATATATATATATAATATCTTATATATTTATTATACAATTATATAAATCAAATCAAAGTCAATGTATGTATGTATGTTCACGATAATCTCAAAAACTATGGAACGGATTTTTATGCGGTTTTCACTAATGGAAAGAGCGGTAAACAGGCATGGTTTTTATATAAAATAATCCGTCCGAAGCCGGAGACAGGCCGCTATTTTAACATTAAAATATAAACTATAATTTCACCTATGCTTTATCATTAAAGATCACATCACTCTTCTACTTACCTTACACAGAGTTTCCTCGCCTTTTCATTTCAGACAAGAAAATATAATTGCCACTTTTTTATTATTATTTAATCAGTTAATTAATATAATATATATTCCAAATCGTTTTATCACTTTTTAGTTTGAATATTTAATTTATTCAATTCAAATATTTATTTACTTACATATATAATTCAATATTGAATTCAATTACTTATTTAGTTTGAATGCACAAATATATCACTAGTAGCATGAGGGGTAATATCGTGGACGTTTTCCTTTAATATTTACTTCAAATGCAAAAAGTAATTCCAGTTGAAGGGTCGGCGATTAAGGCTTCACAAATTAAACTCTTAAATCTTCTCCGTGCTTCAATATGTGTGTCTAGATCAATGTTATCGTTGAAAACAATAGACGGTACTTGATCTATCGCTGCCATTTGCGGAACGGCGACTTCTTCAACATCATATTCAAGTAGTTTTCCTGAAGTTGTGACACAATAATTGAGGTCGTTTAAATCTATGCCTTCAGCGTGAGCACAAGCGTATGACCGTAGGTTAAAACCTGGTCGGAGCAGTGAAAATTCACAAGACATGAATCGGACTTGAGCATCTTGATTTCCCTTTAAAAATTCTAATGCGCATCTGTGCATGCTGTTAGCCCAACAATCAGGTTCTCCAAATTGACATATTAATTTTCCATTGCTATCTCTCTTGGTACGACCCCACGGCAAGAATTCGACTACCAAGAAATCTTTAAAATCTCTATAAGTCTCGGTAAAAGCTCCAATCATTAATCGTACTGTGTCAGCGCATCCTGCCGTAGTGCCTAAACTCAACTTGATCTTACCGTTAACCGTTTTAAGCCTTGGTCGTGTTTTTTGTGCCCAAGACGCAGAAAGGACGAAGAAAACGCAAAGGAATACTTTGCACGCATATCTTTCCATAGCATCCACTGACCTGAACTGTACTGAATGTGAAGTAAAATAGCTTACGCCTATTTTATCGCAGAAACTCATCAAGATAGTCAATACTGTAACGAAGTCTTAATGAATAAATCGTTACACTAATCATAATGCACATCTTATCCAACGTCAATCTGCATTCGATTAGATAAGTTTTGTAAAGAAATTTAAAAAAACAATCCAAGTAATCATTTATAAAGAAAAATAAGATAATAAGACAAGTTGATTTATTTGCGACAGAAGTCCAGATAATTATGGTATGTACGTTTACAGAAGTTACAAAATTTGAATAAACTCGTAATTGTCTCTCATTTTTCTTTTTTTTTTTTGCAAAAATTTAGAATAAAAAAAATCATTAATTTTTATTATTTAAACTTATTAATACACATTAATTTGACAGTTCTTTTTTACACCAATGGCTGTTTATTATTTTTATTTCATAACTAACTGCTATTACACTTTTATTACAATGAAATAATTTTTTTTATGTAAATCGCTAATTTTGAAACACCACATTAATCACCTTTTTTACTGACAATGTTCCTAATAGCAAATACGTAGTTGGAATTTCGTCATCCCCAGATAGCCTTTATTCATAAAAAAAATCGTTATTGTCTTATTCTATTAAAGAAAAACTTCTTAAACAGCTTTCATTCCGTGCCCCTGTGTTTCGAAGTATTTCAAGGTAATCTCTTAAGATTACATCACAAAAAACTCAAACTCTTTAAGCCCGTCGTATTTTCTTTAAGCAAAAAATATGTTTTTTGCAGCCGCCTTGGCTTGCAGGAATAATAAACAAAGGAAGTTATTAACTTTTCTTAGGAAAAATACTAGCTCATTGGGGATTAGAGCAAATGAAAATATATCCCTTAATTTATATCGTAACTTAGCAAAGTAATATATCTTTAAATACTTTATTTGTTCGTGAATATCTTTTTTTTATGTCTCCTTCGTTTTGTTTTATATGTGATTGTGTGTCGAGCATTCATAGGATAGAATAATAATATCGTGGATAGAAATTTATGCCAACGGGTAGTCACTGCTGACCATTACGCATAAAAGGTGGCTGTAAATAGGTTAAGGTAACACGATGAACTTAGGTTAATCGTCTTTCTCAACCCTGACAAGATCTGCTATACTGTCGCCAGTCGGGCAACTCAATTATAGCTGTTTAAGTGTACCCTGAATATAATTATTGTTTCACTATGTGTTTTTGACCAATTATCTTTTAAATCCCTTTTGAAAACATGAACAATAATTATCTAAATAAAAAAATAATTGTATTATTATATTTCTTTAAGTTAAGTAAGCAATTTTCTGATTTTAATGTATATATATGCCTAAAGTGGAGTCATTTTAATAGGTAACATTTGACGTCTGTCAGTTTTATCTTCATAGTGAGGTGTTGCCAGCAACATCCCACCTAAATTCTACCTAACATCAATGATTTTTCTATTTAGTTATTTTTTGTATTTTTATAGTTAGTTAAAAGAATAATAAATATAATTATGTTTTATTATAATCACAACGTGGTTATTAATTTGTGGTGATATTTCTTCACAAGTAATCATTGCATTCGATTCTACTTATCAGCTTTCGATTTTTAGAGTAACATCCCTAGTGTTTAAAAAGAAAAAGGGTTAACTGACGCAACATTGTAACGACGTTTAGTTCTTTAGATCAGAAATTGTTTATTATATTTAGAATGATTTATTAGTGAAAGCAAATCGTAAAATTACTCGTATCGGTCATTATTACAATAAATATGTAATCGTAATTGAAAAAAGTAAAGCAATTGTGCAGTTCTAACAAAAGGAAAAAATATATTATTTTATGCCCGCCGTTACAAGGTTACGTTGTTGAATTTTGATGAATTGTCAAATGTTACCTATTAAAATGACTTGACTGTAAAATGAGTTGTCTGTAGGAAAAATAAGTCATGGGCCAGTTTTGATTGATTTGGTGCAAAATAAAACTGCAAACTAGTGCAAACCGTTCAATGTAATTACTGAACAACAGCTAGTAGTAGATACTATTTCATTTTTCTAGTAGATACAATTTTATTTTTGATATGCTGAATATATTGTTAGATCTTCTTACTTTCACTTATTTCCCTCTTATTGGATATTCTTTCTATAATTAATATTACCTAAGTAGGTGCGCTTTGCATCAAGGATTTATATTTTATGTACTTTTTTATTTGTAATTGTAATTGTATGCAGCTGTAGTCATAAAAAGTAAATTTTGCTGTGCTGTTTGTATTTTCATTACCTAAATAAAATAAATATAACGTAACAAAATGGAAACTCTTATTGCAATGGTACTTTTTAAAACCTGGTTTTAAATAATTGGAAAAAATAGAAGGTATTCAATTGCTCTTAATATACTTAAAAATGTACGAAGCTTTCTAGGGGGAGGGAAGACAACCGCAGCTATAATGAAATTGACTTCCCCAGGGATGAAACCGAGACCCCTTGCTTACGTGACGGTTCCCTACAAGTTCATCTCTGCGGTTGCATTGTTACGGAAGTTTGAGAAAACAAAAGCTTAAACGAAAAGATAGATCATAATATTGTCGAAGACACTCTTAAAAGTTGATTCAACCAATTTTGATAAAATTTTAATTTTTAATAATAATTATATTAATAAAATGTTACTTATTACATTTGTCTTGTTAATATCCTCTTAATTTCTATGTGGAATTGGTTTTTATGTGTCTTTTACACTATGACGCACAAACTTTTGAACTGATTTTAATGAAACTATACAGTAATGTTTTTTATACATCAGAATAACATATAGGCTGTAATTTATAACGTATGCTTTTATGCTATGATAGCTAATGTATGCTTTTATATAGTTTTTATGCGTCTGATTGATTAGCATTAGGTAAGTTAAAAAAAAAATTAAATAAAAAATATATATTTGAAATGGTAACCATTTCAAAAATATTAAGATCCCTCTTATATTCAGCTTAATAAAGTTACTATGAATAGTATTGAGGTTATTGTATTCATGTATGTTTTTATATAAGTTCTTTTTAAGTTGTATTGTAAATTTTTTTTTGATTTGTTTTGCTTATTTTGTTTTTAAACGGTTTAATTTTTATGTAAATTCTATATGCGGAAACATGTAAAAGGTGTAAATTAATTTTATTAGTTAGTTATTAGTAATTAGTATAAAAACAAATGCATGTTTTCCATTAAAAATAAATGAACAAATATTGAATTCATTCACCTATAAATATATATTTTTAATTAATAAAATATCGGTTGTTCTAAATGATTCTAACTCTATGTGCTATGGCAAGAATAGGGTTAAATTACAGCGCGTGGAAAATGCTGCGTTACAGGTTAACATTGAAAAGTATCAGACTGGATGAGTGTTTTAATATATTTTTTCTCTTATATTTATTAAGGTCTATCAAACAAAAAAAAAACCAAAAAAACATTAAAATTAATTCCTAGTTGGCGGACCAATCGCGTAACAAACATACTACAGTCGAATTGAGAATCTCCTCCTTTCAAAAAAGTCAAAAAAGTGTATATATATATATATACACAAACATCCATTTATGAAGGTAAAAACAGCAATATAAACCTTGTATGAACATCTCGAGCTGTTTCATGTGAATGTTTACACTCAACGACTTAATACACCCTCGTCTGAAACTTCAATGGGACCCATGAAATTAATACATCACCTAAGAATTACCTCTGTAAATGGTAATTTTCCCTGAAATATTAGTTTTGTGTGTAGCCCCCCCATCCGCAACAAGATTCAATTTCACGCCCTAGAAGGGGTTCGACTTGGTCGATTCTCGGTTCCTCAAATGTCAAGAGACAAGAGAAATCACCAACTCAACGTGACATCTGCTTCTCCCCACTACTCCTATTTTTGTGTCTGTAAATCTGAGCGGATGGAGAGGCGAGGGAGATCATTTTGTATTGGTGATGACAATAAGCCGGTACCACTTGAAGCATTATTCGGTTGCATACTGAATGGAAATGGAGGGAACTCAATCGAATCAATCTTGCGTCAAATTGGTATAGCTTTTATGGAATGTACTATTTGAAATCACTTTCATTGAACGTCCATTACAATGAATCCTTTGAATATTAGGTACTTCTATGTGCTTATCATATAAACTGAAACATACATTGCTAGTTTTATTAATATGGAAGCAACTTTGTCTACTATTATGTGTGTACGTGTTCAAGACCAAACCACTATGCACATTTTAAAGAAATTTAGTATTGGAATATTTCATTTTCATAAAGTCTCCAAATTACGACATCTGAGATGAAACTAAATAAGGAAACTTCCCAATTAATTTCAATTTACTTACTGGTAAATATTCAATTGAATTGTATAATAACAAAAAAAAACTTATCAGAAATATATTTTATATCCTTTATCCTATTAAAGATGGCAGCACTTATGACAGTACTTATGACTTAAGACAGAAATTTTTGAGACCTAATGAAGACATAACCTCATTTAATGATCATACATGCCTTTGAAATAATAGTCATTATTTTCCCTAAAGTTGAATGGAATCATAGAGAATACGGTGAATATTTCATCAAAAGTATTAGGTGAAGTAAAAAGTTCTGAGCGTAAAAAAACAGCAAGGCCAAAGACCAAAGACAATTGCGAAAAAAAACAGCAAGTCTGCTTTTGTGTTTCGGTGCATGAATAAGGAATTTCAGAGTCGATAATCAAGTATTCTACAACTCTTTATCCAGCAACTGTTGCCGTGTGTTTTCAGACTCAATACAAAGATTTCCCAAATGAGCTATTACAGCTAGAACCTTTAAAACCCTACTAAATTTGAATTTATGTCGGTTTAGAACGACAAGTATGTGGCTGTAAGTACTCGTATCAACACAAAGTCCTTTACAACTTTTATGGGATACGGTAATAAACAAATATTCATAAGGCGCCAGTGCAAGCTATTCGCGTATAAGGACATACAATATTCAGGGCTGCCTCTTTGGAACGCATGAATAAAAACAATGATCGTACGACCCGCATAGTGTACGTTCAAACGGTAGCGAGCTGGACCTGTCTCTCACATCCAGGGTTGATAAAAGAATATTAATTAATTTTTAAGTTTGTAAACTTGTGAGGAACCTTATTTTGTATGTGTTTTCTTATTTATCTTCTAATCATTTAAGAAAAATATTAAGACAGTGTAAAAATTTAAAATTGTACTATTATTTATATAATTATATCAGATCTTGTATGGATTGAAATAATATTTTTATCGATATGTATCAAAATAGATATATTATTAGCATTATAATATATCTATGTAAATATAAAGTATACACTTATATATGCTAAGAATATATTTTACTTAGGTATCTACTATAAATAATTACTAATGATTTTAGAATTATGTTTTATTAACATATAGGTTAAAATGTATTATAAAAATATTAATACATATACATATTCTAATTTTATTTCTTTATAGAATTTGGTTGATATTTTTATATTAACTTTAAATCATTTATTTTGACTCACTTCCCACACAATTAATCACTTATAAATACAATTTTTTTCTAAATTTTATTATTTTGAATAAAGGTGAATTAATAAAGGTGACAACCCTAAGGTGAACATGAAAACAAACGCTATTAACAAACAAAGGACAGTCTCGTATGTCCTGCAGCGGACGCTCTGCACCGCACGCAACTCTGATTTTGTTTGTATATCCCTAATACGAATTTATTTAGAAAGAGGTTTATTTTCTTTCATTCAGATACTATGTATTATTCATTACGTGTTCATTTAATTTTATCAAGCTTGATTAACTAAACATTTTACACTAATTGTTTTAGTTTTTATTGAAAGGGTCGTTCGAGAAAAGGTAGAAGTAAATAATTCAAAAGTATGTTAAGTTATTGAGATCTTTAATTATTAATTAACCTCATATTGTGTCCAAAGAGAAGAAAAAAGATGAGAAAAACCTAGGTAAATTATTCATCCATCTCTTGGTTTAAATCCATCTCCAAAACTTTAAATCTCTTTAAATTCATTAGTACAGTCAAGTGTATGTATGTACTAAACCATTACTATAGCATGTATGTACTAAAGAAATCATGAAATATAGGTATACTATTTTTCTCGTCATTAATATGTTGCAAAATTTTATTAATTAACACACGAGCAATAATATGTATAGACACCAAAGTTTTCTATAGCAAGACTTAGATGAACAATAAAAGGAACTTTTTCCTTTTAATAGAATAAGTTTAAAATATAGAACGTATTCAATATATTAAAACGTATGCATGTTATTGAAAAATATCAGGCATACTAATGACAGATTACATGTATATAAAACGAGTATATTATAAACTTTTTTAGAAACATATTTATTATACTCGTAGTTAATTAGTGTACATCATAATTATGAAACGATTCTTTGTTACATATTTTTACACTTGACTGTACATAGAAAAACAAGGTTAAGAATTGATTTACAACCTCATTTAACTTGATATAAACTTTAAAAAATGCATATTTCCTGTGCAAATATTGCTTTAAATTCTACCTGGTCGTTCTACAAATATATTATGTATGTATATAGGGATTCACTAAGACAATACACCACTTGAAAGGTAATCTAAGACACCAACAGTTTAGTAGAAATTCCAACACATCAACTATCGGGGGAAGTAAGATTATTAACAAACAAGATATTCTTAAAACATAAATTAATAGACGCCCTCTATTAATACGACTTTACACTATGAATAACAAAAGGCCATGTAATCAACATTATGTGTGGAATCAAAACTTACAATGCATTGATGCCCAGGAACGAACGCTTGTCTTCTGGTACGCCAGACTGGATCAAATCCTGATCGTACCTAACGCGCTGGGTTTTAAACATGTTTTAAAACTTCGTGTGTGAATTAAAAATAAATAATCATCATTCGCTGTAATACTGTAAAAGAAGATAAGGAAATCTACATGTCGACACGCTCTTTCGCTGCCTGTCTCAGTATAAATAAATACATAGGCCTCAGAGATTTGTCAACTTTGTCACTTTCATTATTTCTACCAATATTATATTTGCGAAAGTGAGTTTGTTTATTACGCTTTCACGCCTTAACTGTTCAACTGATCATCATTTATGTAATTTAAAAATAAATTCGTGATTAAATCTATAACGTAAAAATAAGAAAAGTTTCGTAACGGACTATCAATTCGTTTTTATGTTGCCCTAAAGGAAAGCAAGTCGTATAAGCCCATTTGCAGAGTCAATGGGCCTAGGCGCGGGACTAACCCATATTTAACCTAATCTCTGGTTAACTACTTGATCTTACTAGATTTGTCGTTAAACTATTGATCATTATGTGTACGAAAGCTTATATAATATGCTTCTACATTGTACATTAAAGTATAAACAGATTATACAAACAAAGAAATAATTCAAAAATGGTTCAAATGTAAGGTAAAGTTTCAGTGGAACAAATTTTACGAGCACACCCACATTCATGACCCAATTTTTGAAATTATTTTAGTATTTTTATTCATCTATTTAATTTTTAATATTTTATTATTATTATTTATATGACTTCCCACACGATGCATTTCTTGTATCGCAATAACCGAAAACCGCTTATTTTATTCAAATAAGTACAAGAAGCAAATTATTTTTATTAAAAATGGTTTTTTGGTTATTTTACAATAGCAACTCTTTGACACTCTAGATACGCAGCTAATTTGAGTATTACCTTTTTCCTGTAACGAGTGAGTTCTCTGTGCGGAGAGGTCAAAACAAAGTTCGAATAAACAAAGCGACAGAAGAAAAATTCATGCACTGATTACTACAGCGCAGTGGCCGTTAGTAGCCTTTTATTTTTGAAGCGTGTTCCAAATTGTATATACATTTATGCATTCTTTTGTTTGGAATTGTACCGAAATTGTTTTATCACAATTATGAACACCGTTAATTTATATTCATTAGATTGTTAAATAAATAATAATGATAGAAAAAAAACAAAAAAATAAGGAAAAAAGGGTTTTAATCGCTCAATGTGTTGCTACGCGCAAAACTAAATAGTGACTGTACCAATTCGGCTATTTCCGAGGAAGGTTTTTTATGAAGAAAACATTTTGAAAAATTGCATGGATTTTTTAAAGTTTAAATTAGACATCTGAAGCCGTATTCCAATGGCTTTTTATTATACAAAAGTTTTTTTAAAGGTCGGAAGTCTAAGTGACATTAAAGGTAAATTGGAGGATGCATGTAGACTGACGACTTTTAAATAGCTTAAAGAATAACGAACAAAGCTGAGATAGGGTTATATTAATGGAATCTAAAAATCACGGTGGTCCTCTCTAAGGAAATGGTCACTAACTCCAGACGCATTGTCCCAGTTTATGATTGTGTAACGTTATTCTGGTCCACAAACTCGACTACTCATCAATCTAAAACTAACCTATTCGAAATGTTGCCTATTCTAAAATAGAACAGTTTTTTTATTATTCTTAATGAATGGGTTTGCTCTTGGCCAGCATCTACCTATGTAGCAAAGACGAGGCCGACGATGAAGCGAACTCACCCAGTAGATTCCTATTCACTCAAACTTTAAAAAGAATTGGGTTACATCAGCTCGGAAACATAGACTTCTTTCTGACTTTTTTAGTATTCTAGGCCCAAGATTAATGGTTCTGTTAATTTCTTAAACCCCCCTGCAACATTACGTAAACAAACGTACGTTAAGATGTCCCTTAAACAAACACCAGCATTTGTAGCGTCTGCGGCAAATTAATAGAATTTTGTTTACGTTGGCAACAACTCTATATAATTACTTGTGCATTTGTACACGCCTGCCGCCGCGTATCATTCCTTATTCATTAGGCAAGCATGAGAAGAGGCGAACCAATTTGGATGTTCAAACATTAGGGGGTTGTGTACATGGAGCAAGTACTTGGGAGTTCGACCACCCCTTTCGCGAATTGCATAGGCACATGGCGCTTACGCGATTCGAGACTAATATACTGTAACAGAGGTTAGATAAATTTATCTCCTAAACAAGATTGCGATGAAGCAGTAAGTGTAATTATATTGTACTAGCGGCCCACTCCTGGCTTTTTTCTACAAATTATATAAACAAACCGACATTTTTCGCTCTTTCCTTAATTGATAACGGTATTAAAATCCGTTAGGTTGTTTAGAAGGTTATCGGGAAAACGGACAGAGGCGCCCAAGTGACATATTTTCTTTGGTTATTTTATAATATGGAAAATAATTTACAAAATACTAGCTATTATATGGAGGATCTATTATATCTGACGATTATATGGAGGATTTTTCTTAATCTGACGAATTAAACAATATATATTTCTTTTTCAATTCTTTTTAATCAATCGAGGCTCTACCTCGATTAGGCGTGCGTCGATCTCGTGAAGAGACGTACCGGAAAAACCCAGCACGTCTCCCCTCGTAGTGCGGTGTAGTGATGACGGCAGACGACCCCATGCCCCCGGGCGAAGCGGCACAGGCCGCCTATTCTCCACCTCTCGCAGCGGGCAGTCAGCGAGGGGCTTTACTTCTAAAGCACCCCATAATCTCTTATCTGCGGCACAACCTACCGCAGGGAGGCCGCTTCCACCTGAAAGTCTCGGATAACCCCTGCTCGTGTGCCCTACGGAATTAAGGGTGGGCGGCCCGGTGTCCACCTGACATTTCCACAGCAATCGCGGCAGTCCGAGAAACGGGCTCCCCCTCGTGATGCCGTCGCGGAAGAGTTACTAAGCCAGGTGGCGAGGCCGGGTGTTACTCTTCTGGACGACTGCGGAAGTGGTTACTAGGCCGGCCCCCGAAACCGGGTCTTCACCACCCTCCACAAAGCCACGATTGCGGTACTCTGCCAGGCGGTCCTTCCCTGCCGCAGAGCTCTGTCCTCGCGTGCGTTGCCTAACTACCACTGAGCGACAGAGTCATCCGAGAAAATCCACCCTCTGCGACCCGCGCCGGTCTTCGTACGCAGAACCGAGACCCATACCTCGATCCGTCGTACAAGGACCGGAGGTGCCGTCTCTCACCGGCCAACACCCGCCTGGGCCGAGTACAGATCCTCGGCCCAACGAGCGGTGACCAGTGAAGCTCCACGGACAGTTGGAGCTTCCAAACTGATGCTCCGCCACCAGCTCCGATGATCGGAGCCCGCTCGGAGCACACGCACGTGGGTCTTCTTAGTTTCCCAGCGATAATCCGATCAGCCAAGCAAAGGCAGCCGGGGGTTAAGCCCCCCACCACTGCACGATCTTGACCCAACCTGGGGGGGGAGGGAGACGACACAGAGTGCGCTGCCACTACTAAATAATTCTTTAGTATTTTTATACAAGGTTTTTCTATGCTCATTGAATAGTAAAAATATCTGGACTGTCCCCATAGTGGTGTAGCGCATTTGTGTAAAACATTAATCTGTCAAACCACCCCATGTTAGAGGGGCGAAACAATGAGGTCTAAAGCTGTGGTGAAGAAATACAAAGCAGTCTAGACACCAAATCTATTACAAACAGACTGAAGCCACACGCAAGGAAACATTTTGTTCATATCACCAATATTATTTCGTATTGTTTTCAGTAAAAAATAAACATGCATTTTATATGCGTTTGTAATATAATCCACGAATGACTGTTTACGTATTTTTTATTTCATTATTTTCCTTTATACCCGTAAGTGGAGGTAGCCATCTTGGAGACCTTCAACCAACCTTTATTTATATCAATAAATTTTATACACCAAACCCAATGTTGCAATTAATTTAGGTGAAGATTTATTACACTTTTTTAAATTTTACGTGGTCTATTTTTCTTGAGACTTGGCCGAACAAACTTTGTGGAAGAATGCAACCTCAATATATATTATAAAAGTTGAGATAAGAGCTTACAACAATCCTGGACGATTGATTCGTTCACTATACCAGCTTAACCTACTTCGAAACGGTTCATACTAAATTAAACTGTACTGTGGGGATAAAGATAACGCGAAACGAGCAAATGGAAAGTTGTAACGGAGTTCCTCCGAGTTGGCTTTCAGATATGGGAACTGTTATATTATTGCAATATTTGCAAAGGCCAAATGAAATTTTTAGTCTACCAATGAACTTTATTCCAATTTTGTTCTTATTTATTTTTTTATTTTCTACGATAATATTGATTTAAATTTTAAAAGATCATTACATCAATAAAGTGGAACATTTTTAATAATTTAATTAATATATACTAATTAATAATATCTATAATTAAATAGTTTAATAATCAATACTAATAATAAATCTGTAAGGGTCGGTCATGGAGTAAGTTACTTTGTTTTCAGAGATACATGATACTGAAACTAAATTGACGATTTTTAGAATTTTTTTCCGTATGTATGTATGTATGTATATTCCTCCATAACTCTGAAAGGAATTAACTGATTTTCATTAAACTTGGTAGATAAACATTTGGACGTACGGGACACAGGATAGGCTACTTAATATTTTACAACGCGGACGAAGTCGTGGGCACCAGCTAATCAGTAATATAATTAACAAAAATTAATGAACATATATTTCGGCCATCTTGAGGAAAGATTATATTAATACATTTTTCCATAGAACAGTAGAATTTTACAAATCTACGAAGATATTTTGTTTATCTTCCTGGGTATGAGTCTTCCTTGCAGGAAATTGACCAATTTGTAGCAAAAATTGTTATAGGTTAGAGTAGTTTGGCGAGTATGAATTATGAAGTATGGTTTGACTCCACATCTTATAATGTAAAGCCTAAATCAAAATAATAATAAATTGGAAGGATAACCTGAAAAATCATGCAAAGCTAAGTAAGCTATACAACGTCCAGTGATCATAATAAATAGATACAAATTGTACGCAGATTTCCATTCGCTACATGATTCCATTCGCTTGAATACTCAGCCCGACTGAGTAGCAATTAGATTGAGCAAACACGTATGAAACCACTCGGATGGAACAATATGAGAAAGGGGTGCAACCAACAAACAAAAGCTTTATGGGAGCCAAACTTAACTCATGGTTGTATTGTAACTCTCCCGCTGGAGCGTTATTAATTCGCCCACTGACTGAAAATCGCGTTTTTATGAAACGTGAAAAAGCACTTTTTTGAAAGATTCGAAACACTTTTTTCATATTCGCTTATTAACTACTGTAGTTCATAAGTAAATAGAACGGAGCGGAGTATATGAAAGGTAACAGAATATATGTACCATTTTTTTTTCATCAATATTATTAAAAATGTCATCAATCTACAGTATTTCGTTGAAAGATGTGGTCAAAAAATTTGTTACAAAAAATGCGCGGCTGAATGCGAAGGGCAGAGGCTTATATTCAACAATGGACAGACCATCGAACTATTTCAATGGGACAGACAGCCTAATGTTGATCATTTCCAAAAATTGTTTAATTAAACAAAAAAAATTTAAAAATTTAACAATTGATAGTGTTTTTATTTTGCTTGGAATTTTTTTTTAATATTCATTAAGCATTATTGCGTAAAATATGAATATATTTCGTAATAAGTAGGACTCTCTGGATGGGTTCATAGTGTAAAATTCTTATAATATTAGGGGTTAAAGTATGAAATTGCCGATTTGTACTGAAAAATAAAAATTCGTTTTTTTTTTAAATTTAACATATTTATTTAATCAAAATAATTACCATTATTATCTATACATTGCTGCCATCTAATAGGAAGCTCATTTATGCCTTTGCGATAGAACTCTGGTGATCTAGATTCGAGAAACTGTGTGAAAGCATTTTGCACTGCCTCCTGAGAAGAAAACTTTTTATCACGCAGAAAATTGTCCAAATCACGAAAAAAATGGTAGTCCGTTGGAGCAAGGTCTGGCGAATACGGAGGGTGACGAATGGTTTCTAATTGCAGTTCCTGTAGAGTCTGCAGATCAGTCAAATCATGAGGCACCCATTTTTCATATTTTTTTATTTTATTGATTTGACGCAAATGAGTCAATATTGTTGGTAAGGTAACGTTAAACCATGCCGCTAATTCCTGGGTAGTTTGGCTCGGATCGACTTCCACCATCTCTTTCAAATCATTGTTATTCACCTGTGTGGGCGGTCTTCCACGTGGTTCGTTCTTCAAATCGAAGTTTCCATCGCGAAAGCGTTTAAACCAAAATCGCACAGTGCGTTCATTAGCAGTCCCCTCTCCAAACGCAACATTAATATTGCGAGCTGTTTCTGCCGCGTTAGTTCCGCGTCGGAACTCGTATTCAAAAATCACACGTTTTTTCGAAGTATCCATCTTTATTGTCTAAGCTGAATAAAAAAAACAACTGAAAGTTGATAATCGAATGTTGCACATTTTTTAAAAGAAGAACTACATAGGTACCGTATGAAAAAAGTTTCACTCAAAAATCTCAAACCATGAAGGTTCTATGTCAATTCGAAGTACCTATTACAATAAAACGGCAATTTCATACTTTAACCCCTATTATTAAATTACCATAATGCTGAGTTCTGATAAAATGCTCCCCTCTTTCACTAACCTAAAATACAAACTAAAATGCAAAGTTCACTGGATAGGTATTACTGAAAATCATAAAATTATTTTCCCAAAATAGAAAATGTTTTATTGTAATATTTTAATAATACCTTCACAGAAAATTAATTGAGTAATAAAGCGAACAGCTGAAACTGATAATTTGTATCAGCCGCATCTCTGTGAGTGAAGTCACTGTCACAATGAGCGCAATTGCCAACTTGTGGCCACTAAATTTCCAATGCCTTATTTATTTTTTCATGGCTGACACTTGACACATAAATATGAAATCAATATAATTACGTAACGTACCTGCAATCAAGTTTACTTCAATTATCTGATTATATAATATAAATATATTCTTGTTACTAATTTTTTTTTAATAAAAAATGTTATTTAAGTACTTTGAAAACTAATTAGATAATTTTCGGACTTGTTCTCGCTAAGTTGAGTAATAGGTAAAATTACGGAAGGCCTTTGAAAAACAAATCTATTTCATAAAAATTTTCACAATAATTGAAATGATACAAGCTTTGAGGTAGAGCCTAGGTTTGTTAAATAGTTTCAATAGTTCAATTATAGCTTATTATAATTGAAAGGTAATATCTTATTGAAACTATTATTTTATGTAAAAGTGTATTATATTGGGTGAGTCTTTAAGAAAATTGCTTAGAACTTACCAAAAGGGAAATGATGCAACAGAGAACTGTTATTACAACCTCAGGTGGATTAACCAATCAGATTCTGATTTTTTCTTTCCAACTAGAATGTATAAATTCAATATACAATTATTAGCATAGAAAAGGATTTAAATGGATGGATAATAAGTACTTAACCTATTAAAACAAATAAGCTTAATGTACTTTATAACCTCTAATATAATTTCGCTTGTTTTATGGCCCCTATCTCAGAAAACCAGCGAAAGGAATACACTAAGAAGAGAATCGTAGACTTCGCTTTTCATAAGTATTCAATCTTATAATGCAAATTTAATCTTGCTTCGTCTAGTAAAATATTTTTCGATCACTTCTTTTAAATTGTATTACTATTTATGGACTGTAAGCCATATTGCGGTCTTTCTAATAATAAATAATCATTTTTATTTTAATTACGTTTTATTTTATTCATAATAACAAAATATTGTAATCTAAACAACCAATGACTTTAATCTCATTTATAAATAAAAGTACTTTTAATGTTGTACAATGTTTAGGTTGAAATTAATTTAATTAGTAACAATTTTAGGCAACGAATCGTAACTTCAAGTCATGGTCTTAATTTAAATGTCACGTGTAAGCATTTGGGTGTGTAGCGATTTGCATGGATTTAGGTCGACATGAATATGAAACTCAAATTACGTTTAGTAATTTCACTTCGTTATATTTATGAATTTCTACTGAAAAGACGATAGAAAGCACTTAGATAGATTATGTTGAAAAATGTCACATCAAATATTACAAATTTATATGTAAGAAAGCATGTACAGTAGAGGTACGAAAACCTTCGTCTATTTTCAAATTCATTCTTTTATCAAGCCGTAGACTCGAAACACCTTTTAATTTTGCTTTATTACTCACTCACGAGGAACTCAAATTTTGATTTATTTATTAAATTTTCCTGGACTGTTTATTAACCGACAGAAAATATTGGCTAACTAAGAGTAAGAACTTTCTTTGGCCAAGACCAAAATGTTTCCCAGTTTATGGTAGCACACAAACCTTTATTCCGAAACTTGAGACTAAACACAATAAAACATTATGAAGACATAGCATATCATATACCTATAAAGTTAATATAGAAATACCAATTGAAATAAAATTACTGTCGTTGGCGTCGTCGTAACACAAAAGAAGCCGATTTATTGTCAAAAATATAAGAGGTTCATAAAAATTCGGATGTATTTATATTTCAAACCAGATCTAATAAAATATTGATATGAATTATGCCTTTGTGTCGTTCACATAGGAGCGCAAGCTTATTAGGTATTGGATAATACCTAATTGTTGCTCTGTCTGCCATTTGTATGATTATTCCATTCCAATGCCTTGAAATAGGTTTATAAAATGTTTTTATTACCTTAGTTTGTGATGTATTTGTTGGTCTTTGTAAATTGTAACCTTTTATCTATGAAACTGTATGTTTTACTTAAATAAATTAAATTGCCAACAACAAATAATACAAACATTGCGTTTACAAATAGTACTCCAATATATTATTTGAAAATTGCAATACACTAGGTAGGCGAGTGCATTTCGATAAGTGCATAGAAGGCAGCAATGGTTTCAGTTACATTCGTAGACGAAATCTAATTTACTTCTCCAACTTTTACGATTCGTCCGTCTAGACTCGAAACGTCCAACTGCACTTTTCGCAAACCGAACGGTTTAGTGTTTTCTTTCAATTAGAATTGTGCTCGCGACGACACATGGCTTTGTTGGGAATCCTATAATATAATTCAATCTTTGCCAGACATCTGCCTTGTACCTTAAGTAGTTACAGATTGGCCATTAGGGACCAACGGTGATAACTTTTCTTCCCAATATAGTTACTCTAATTCTAACTAATAATATAAATAGGAAAGTGAGTTTATATGTTCGTTTTTTACGCTTTCACGCCTTAACTATACTCAAACGGTCATCGTGAAGTTTTGTATACAAGTTGTCATAAATACAGAAAAGGACAATAGGTGACCGACCTTCTATTCACAGAATAAAATGTTCCCGAGAGATCATCCAAAATAAAAACAAATAACTCAATGCCTGCCAAAAATATAGGAGCAATAGATAGATTGAAAAAAAAAAAACAAAGAAATAGGGGCGCCCAAAAGCTAGTTTATGAAGTAAAAGCTAGACGACAACTTCGGTCTAGTGGCTAGTAACCCTAGCTGTTAACCAAACAGCTAGGGTTGTTCGAATCCCGCTAGGGGCAAATGTTTATGTGTTAACATTTTACCTTTGTACCTTTTTTGACGCTAGGAAATGCGTAAACACACGGTGTGGTTATCTGGGACTACATGGATGTTTTGTATTATTTTATAATATGTATGTATTTACAAAAAAAAGTAATCTATGTATTATATCAACTGTCTGGTATCCATAATACAAGCATTAGTTGCTTAGTGTGAAACTAGATGGTGCTGTGTGGAATGTGAAAAAAAATTCCGAAATAAGTAGTATTAGGTATATTTAAAATTATTTTTTAGAGAAGTAAAGTCTGGTTGAAATTCATACTGAATTTGGTTCATATTTCTACTCAATGAGCTCTTGAGTACATTTTAGTACTAGTGAGTGTTGAATATTTATTGACAATATTTCGTTTACGTAAAGGATGCCAAAATCCATTACCTCATTCCTTCCTAATACCTTATTCTTAATCCTCCTGTTTCTTTTGTAATAGGCGACGGTAGCCACCTACCATCAAGTAGACCTTAACTTTTAAATCTGTCGAACTTAACATTAAAAGAAAACTAATGATTACCATTATAAAATATTTTTAGTTTTCAATGACAAACAGTTTTTATTTACAGGAAAATTATATTTTGTCAAAAGTGATTCTCCTTCTAATAGGTTGTCTAACATTCTAAAAACATCCAGCTTCTGTACCCAATTATCTGTATCCAATGCAATTAAGGTTATATTTAAATTTAGATTCCACCACAAAACCTTTAAAGAAACTATTCGAAACATTAAGTCTGAAATATACTTACCAGCTTTATGTACTCATATATTATTTATTCCGTTTTATCTGGGAAACTTTAGCGGAAGGCAATGCATCAGCGACGTGCGATATCGATTCTCTAGATGCTGGCAGTAAATAGCGAACAGTATGAAAGTAGACTCCTCTGGGAACCGGGGTCCTATTAGTAAAGCATTCGATAACATTTATTTATAGCAAATTTATTTCAGGCAACTTTCAGATACTACAATAAAAATAAAAATAATTAAGTAATGACAGAGCACACTGTGTTTCGCAGTTATTTGGGCAGCCCGTCTGGCGGCAGTAATCACTCCCTAGAACAACAATCTAAGTTTTCTAAGTTAATCTAAGTAATAAATTATCTGTGTGCCATATTTCACCTGAATCCGTTCTTGCGTTGAATGAGTAACAAACATCAAAACAAAATACAAACTTTCGCATTTATAATATTAATAGGATTTTCAGCTACTTTGCATGCGTAACTGGTTTTCGATAGACAAATTAGGACAACTATGTTTTTTTTTATCAGTGATTTAACAATCCTTTAATAATAAGATTATCTTACAAAATATCACACGGCATGTACGGCAAGTGCTGTACATACAAGTTATAAAGTTAATATTATAATTTAGTAGCTATTGCACGCAACTTCGTTGGTGTAACTTTATAAAATACTAGCGGCCCGCTCCCGGCTTCGACCGGGTTGTATTTTTTCTAATAAAAAATTTTTCTAATAAAGAATTTTTCTAAAATAAACGTAGCCTAAGTTACTCCTTATTACATCAGCTACCTGCCAATAAAAGTCCCGTCAAAATCGGTCCAGCCATTTCAGAGATTAGCCGGAACAAACAGACAGACAGACAGACAAAAATTGTAAAAAATGTTATTTTAGTGTATGTACCGTATATATATTCATATGCATGTAGTAAAAAACGGTTATTTCAATATTACAAACAGACACTCCAATTTTATTTATATGTATGTATAGATAGCTTATGTTATTCGCTGAAAATGTAGCTGTCTATAGTTGAAAGAATTTTTAAAATCGGTCCATCTTTAAAAAAGGTGCTTTCTGAAAACCAGAGGACCTAGTGCGAGTTTTACTCGATCAAACGCGACGAACACGTAAATGTCAATTTGTATGGGAATGAAGCAGCGCCACCTGGTGTCTCACGTGTAAGTCTGCTTCATTTCCATACAAATTGACATTTACTTGTTCGTCGCGTTTGATCGAGTAAAACTCGCACTAGGCCCTCTGATGTGTCAGATATTTTATCGAATACTTTAAAAATTGACACTTTCTAACGTGAAACTTTCAACTAAGCTATCACCTGCTCTATTCGAGTATTTTACACTGCGCGCCGCCGCCCGAAACCTACATGGATTTGCAAGTTATTTTTATGAATGTAAAGTGCTTTTAGAGAAGTGGCATAATTTATGTCACCTATTATTATAACCGAAGCTGAATAGCAGAGCAGTCTCCTACGGCTACGATAACGATCCGAATACACCTACTTACTATATTTAAATGCTGAACTAAAACTCTTGATTGCATGCTATCGTCTATTCTATACATATATAACAAAATCGTCTGTATTTTTTTTGTTTTTTTTTTTAAAGCAATTTGTATATTATGTTGTGCCTACTTATGTTACCGAGGTAAAAAAAAAAGAGTTTTAGAATTTTTTCTTTTTGTGCGTTTGTGCACGCTAATCTAAGAAACGGCTTTAGGGATTTGATTTAATTTACCACACATATAGTTTATGTATATAATATATAGAATAATCGACGTTTGAACAAATTTCGGCACACCTATGTTGGTTTTCGTAAGCAATAATGCTGCTGTGGCCCCACACTTCTGGCTCTGGAGTGTGGCTCTGAAGCCACACTTTACGTAACACGAACCTTTCATTATCGCGATAATAATGCATTTTTATTGCATAAACAGCCAAGGTGTAACATTTACAATAAAAACCTAAAATCGTTTTCCTTACAGACTATGATTTTGTTGAAATCAGCAGCCACTATCACGTGGCCATTGGAGAACTTGTCTTTACATTGGCTAGAAGTTCATTTTGCTTATTCTACGATCGTGACCATTATTAGTTCTTCTATGCCTATTTATTTCCTTGCTGATCTTATCAAGTAAACACAGGAGTCTTACAAATAAGTTATTGTAAGTAGTATTTAATTCTACAACAAGATAGCGTCAGATTCAATCAATCATTCCAGCAGCTCTCTAACAAGCTGAAACATAAAACGTACATTATTAATTCCTTGTGAGTTCTCTTGTGTAAATTTAAGAAAGTGGTCGGGTTCGTTTCGGACATCGTCAGTAGTACAGGAATACCGATGACCCCCCGCGGCACATGCATTATTTATCCACCTAAGCCCGCCAAAATGAATGCACCAGCCAAGAAAAACAACATTCGCTTACATTACATAGAATTAAATGTACTAGAAACACTAACGTAATGCTGAATTATACCTCAATGTGTAAAGGTAAAAAAAACTCGTGTGGATTAGTTTTATCATAAATAACTTCATAAATAAATTATAAATAACTTTTGCATGAATATATTTTTATTTTAAATGTTCCTTGTTCAACTGAGTTTCCGTCCATATGAGAATCCGTCCAATTGAGATTCTGTCCAGTCGATAATCTGTCCAAGTGAGCTTGAACGAAATTAGCTGTATTTTATGACATTTTTTTTAATAGTGACCCATCACGTATTTTATAAGTTTAGTTGACTAAAGGTAAAATCCACATTAAGTGCTGTAAAGAATGTAGGAAAACGCCCGAAAATATTTTTGAGAAGGTCATAATTACAAAACATCGAATTTTCTTTGCTACTTATGAATGCCAATATGTTTAGATGGAATAATAAACTTAACTACTCCATAAATGTCCACAATATTGTAAAAAACATATCTCTTTTAATTCAGATTAATTTCTAATTATTCTATCGAAACTTATTACCATTAAACATTTATAAAAAGCAAATATTTGTCTTTCAAAAGTATAAATGCTTTATATTACTTTATTATTTTATGATATTGCTTTTTGGAAAGGTTTAAATAAGCGCTGGTTATTAAAATTTGGAAATGACATGCAACTATCGATTGTAAAATATTTTTCTGTTTTCAAACAAAAAACAACATAAAAACAAGATTGAAAAAAAAAACAATATTTCAGTATTGTTTTTTTAATAGCCTAATATTAATTTAACCTCACAACTTATTAACCGTCAATATCATGAAATAAAATAAAATTTAGTCTAAGAAGCACTTTGATACCGCTTCCAGTTAAATTTAAGTTTGCGTTCACACACGTTGTCCCCTACAACCGCGTGTCGACGTGTATCCGAAGCTAAACGACGGAAATAAAAATCCTATAAATATTGAACAACCATATTTTTCTCACTTTGTCGCTGGAAGCCGACTGTGTCCTCTGTTTGTACCTTCACTGGTTCTTTTAAGTCGATTTAGGGTCTTTCCACAGATACATTTGTTTTATCTTTTTATATGTGAAGTGTGAAGGACAGGTAAAGGTCGGCAGACAGGCTGACTGTCCACTTGATGGTAAGTGGCTATTGTCACCTATAACACAAGCAATGCCGCAGGAGCTGCAAATGCGTTGTCGACCAATTAAGGATAAGAGGATTGGAAAGGGATTTTCACGGTGGTCTTCCTTGAGGGGGTGGTTACTGCCGCCAGACGGACTACCTAAATGACTGCAAATTAGTGCTTATTATCTACTAGACATTTACATGTATTGCTAGCTTAGTATTTAGTGCTTAGCGTAGCTTAGCTATTCATACATATTTGAATGTTTTTCCTCGTTTTTCTGTATGTAATGTACTCGTGAAATTGGCGACAAAGAGTTGTAACAGTAAACGGAATTCGATTTTGGATATACTATGTCGGTATCTCAGAATTTATGGCTCTAGGTCACCATCACATAGTGTCATAAATATAGTTTCATTTTTAAGCGTGCATTTTTTGTTTAGTTTAAAATTTATCTGGTTTCTTTTCTTCTTTCCAATCAAAGTGTTTTTGTAACCTATGGTTGCACGTTGCACACAAAGATCTACTTTCTAGAAATTATGGTTCTAAGCATTTGACAAATTTTTAGACTTATTTTTTCCGCTCTCAGTGCCTTGATCGTTCATGTGTAAACGCCCTAAGGTTTTGAGTCGATGCACTCCGCATACAAAGGCCACGATTTTAGGGTCCGACAGGCTGCATACACTTTTATAGGCGATCATTTTAGGGATCAAGAGAAAATTGCCTGTCTGAAGAAATGCATCGCACTTTACTTAGCGAGATATATTATAAAAAATAAAAGAGCGCCATAAATTAGTTACTTATAGTAAGAAAGAATTAAAACATATATTAACTTTTTGAAGTTTCTTTGCGCGGGATGACAGTGAAATATCAAGGTCAAATATTTTATGACGTTTCTGCGTGACATCTACCGCTTACTATATATTCAAATCATGAATCTAATATAATAAGCATGCAAATATAAATTATATTTTTTGGCAGTCAATTGCCAAAAAAGTTTCACTTCTGACACGCGTATACTCTCTCAGTCTTAAAACTGACATGCGTGTGTTTTAAGACGCGTGCGAGTCTTAAAAAACACGCATGTTTTTTAAGACTGCATCTAATTGAAACAGTCACTAGCTTCAAATAATAGGGGTTAAAGTATGAAATTGCCGTTTTATTGTAATAGGTACTTCGAATTGACATAGAACCTTCATGGTTTGAGATTTTTGAGTGAAACTTTTTTCATACGGTATCTATGTAGTTCTTCTTTTAAAAAATGTGCAACATTCGATTATCAACTTTCAGTTGTTTTTTTTATTCAGCTTAGACAATAAAGATGGATACTTCGAAAATTCGTGTGATTTTTGAATACGAGTTCCGACGCGGAACTAACGCGGCAGAAACAGCTCGCAATATTAATGTTGCGTTTGGAGAGGGGACTGCTAATGAACGCACTGTGCGATTTTGGTTTAAACGCTTTCGTGATGGAAACTTCGATTTGAAGAACGAACCACGTGGAAGACCGCCCACACAGGTGAATAACAATGATTTGAAAGAGATGGTGGAAGCCGATCCGAGCCAAACTACCCAGGAATTAGCGGCATGGTTTAACGTTACCTTACCAACAATATTGACTCATTTGCGTCAAATCAATAAAATAAAAAAATATGAAAAATGGGTGCCTCATGATTTGACTGATCTGCAGACTCTACAGGAACTGCAATTAGAAACCATTCGTCACCCTCCGTATTCGCCAGACCTTGCTCCAACGGACTACAATTTTTTTCGTGATTTGGACAATTTTCTGCGTGATAAAAAGTTTTCTTCTCAGGAGGCAGTGCAAAATGCTTTCACACAGTTTGTCGAATCTAGATCACCAGAGTTCTATCGCAAAGGCATAAATGAGCTTCCTATTAGATGGCAGCAATGTATAGATAATAATGGTAATTATTTTGATTAAATAAATATGTTAAATTAAAAAAAAAAACGAATTTTTATTTTTCAGTACAAATCGGCAATTTCATACTTTAACCCCTAATATATCGAGCGTGCTAACAAATTTTGAATATTTTACAATATTCAGGTAACATAATATATATAACAGCGGATTGCAAAACTACAAAAATATTTTAATTAAAAAAGCTTAATATGATACCAAATTTTATTATTAAAGTTGTTGTAAAAATTCAATAACTCAATTCAAAGCTTATCAATAAATAACATAGAAATGTAAGCAATGATGAAAATAAAACAATAAATTGTTAATGCAAATTAAACCAACCGTATATACCTTTGCTGTGACTCGCATTGCAATCAAAACAAAAAAGACACACAAATAAAAGCAGATTCATTTTTAAATGTACAGCAAAGCCGGTGGTCGTAAATGATAATCGCAAATTGAAGATTACAAAGTAAATTAAAACTTAGATTGTGTACTAGGGTGACCATAAGATAGGTAGTGCTTGTTTTTAATTAGCAGTGCCTTTGCGAAGTTGTGTACTAGCCAGCTAGTGCATATAACGTTAAAATTCTTTTTTATTCTTTTTATTGTGACTTTTTATTTTAAAGTTTTTATTTTTATTTTTCATATTATCATTCTTTTTTCTTTTGATTGGCTTTTTATTTCTGCATGCCAGCGTTTTATCTCAACATACTTTGTTGATTACTGGTACTACGGGCTTGTTCATAACCGACAGCGTTACTACGACCCTTTTTGCGTTATACAAGAATCCAATGTGCCATCTTCCTGTCACTAATATTATTTGATACCAATTATTAAATTTATGTCACCTTAATAAAAAAGTTATTAGAAAGAAAGAAAGAAAGAAAGAAAGAAAGAAAGAAAAGAATTTTTATTGAATCTACACAAATAGCACATGCAAAAATAATAGGGGTTAAAGTATGAAATTGCCGTTTTATTGTAATAGGTACTTCGAATTGACATAGAACCTTCATGGTTTGAGATTTTTGAGTGAAACTTTTTTCATACGGTATCTATGTAGTTCTTCTTTTAAAAAATGTGCAACATTCGATTATCAACTTTCAGTTGTTTTTTTTATTCAGCTTAGACAATAAAGATGGATACTTCGAAAATTCGTGTGATTTTTGAATACGAGTTCCGACGCGGAACTAACGCGGCAGAAACAGCTCGCAATATTAATGTTGCGTTTGGAGAGGGGACTGCTAATGAACGCACTGTGCGATTTTGGTTTAAACGCTTTCGTGATGGAAACTTCGATTTGAAGAACGAACCACGTGGAAGACCGCCCACACAGGTGAATAACAATGATTTGAAAGAGATGGTGGAAGCCGATCCGAGCCAAACTACCCAGGAATTAGCGGCATGGTTTAACGTTACCTTACCAACAATATTGACTCATTTGCGTCAAATCAATAAAATAAAAAAATATGAAAAATGGGTGCCTCATGATTTGACTGATCTGCAGACTCTACAGGAACTGCAATTAGAAACCATTCGTCACCCTCCGTATTCGCCAGACCTTGCTCCAACGGACTACAATTTTTTTCGTGATTTGGACAATTTTCTGCGTGATAAAAAGTTTTCTTCTCAGGAGGCAGTGCAAAATGCTTTCACACAGTTTGTCGAATCTAGATCACCAGAGTTCTATCGCAAAGGCATAAATGAGCTTCCTATTAGATGGCAGCAATGTATAGATAATAATGGTAATTATTTTGATTAAATAAATATGTTAAATTAAAAAAAAAACGAATTTTTATTTTTCAGTACAAATCGGCAATTTCATACTTTAACCCCTAATATATCGAGCGTGCTAACAAATTTTGAATATTTTACAATATTCAGGTAACATAATATATATAACAGCGGATTGCAAAACTACAAAAATATTTTAATTAAAAAAGCTTAATATGATACCAAATTTTATTATTAAAGTTGTTGTAAAAATTCAATAACTCAATTCAAAGCTTATCAATAAATAACATAGAAATGTAAGCAATGATGAAAATAAAACAATAAATTGTTAATGCAAATTAAACCAACCGTATATACCTTTGCTGTGACTCGCATTGCAATCAAAACAAAAAAGACACACAAATAAAAGCAGATTCATTTTTAAATGTACAGCAAAGCCGGTGGTCGTAAATGATAATCGCAAATTGAAGATTACAAAGTAAATTAAAACTTAGATTGTGTACTAGGGTGACCATAAGATAGGTAGTGCTTGTTTTTAATTAGCAGTGCCTTTGCGAAGTTGTGTACTAGCCAGCTAGTGCATATAACGTTAAAATTCTTTTTTATTCTTTTTATTGTGACTTTTTATTTTAAAGTTTTTATTTTTATTTTTCATATTATCATTCTTTTTTCTTTTGATTGGCTTTTTATTTCTGCATGCCAGCGTTTTATCTCAACATACTTTGTTGATTACTGGTACTACGGGCTTGTTCATAACCGACAGCGTTACTACGACCCTTTTTGCGTTATACAAGAATCCAATGTGCCATCTTCCTGTCACTAATATTATTTGATACCAATTATTAAATTTATGTCACCTTAATAAAAAAGTTATTAGAAAGAAAGAAAGAAAGAAAGAAAGAAAGAAAGAAAAGAATTTTTATTGAATCTACACAAATAGCACATGCAATACAAGTTTAATAAGAATAATTTTAATCGTATTAGCAATGGTACCATACTTGCCAGTGCATGCACCAGTGTCTCGACCCAAATAGGCACCCAACTCAGCATATGCTGTGTGTGCTACAAGTCACACACAGCGCTGATCTTCCGCTGGGGACCTCATGGTCGGCTTCACGGGCGCCCGCCCAAGTCCATAACATTACACAAATAATATATATCACTAGACTAGAGAAATATATAACAGTCTCTAATAACATAAATAATTGAATAATCACAATATAGTTTTAAATACATTAATTAATTTATACATATATTAAAACTTTTCTTCAGTGTTGATTAACTAAAAGCAACACTTTTGAATGCGTAGCTATATTTTAAAGTATTTCTATAATGCTCTTAATTTTTTCTCATTATAAGGTTCGTCAAATTAGCTGATGGTCCACTTGATAGTAGGAGGCCACAAGCAAGGCCACAGGTCCTTCAAGTGCGTTGCCGACCATAGCACAGAATAGACAATAGTAAGATTAATTTATAAGAGATTTAGGAAGGGATTGAGAAGCAAATGTGGCATTCAAGTATATATACTAGCTACCCGCTCCCGGCTTCGCACGGGTGCAATTTTTTACACAATCCAGCTGATAAAATTACCTTACATCGCCATCTATTAGAATCTTTTGGAACTCACAGATAAATAATTGCTGGATTGAAAAGGTATCAACAGATGGCGCTATGTTAATAATATTATATAATTTGCAAAAAAAAATAATAAACAAAATGAGATATAAACTATCCTATCTTTTAAGTTGGACCAAATTACATATAGTTACGAAATTTTATCAAAATCGGTTCAGTAGTTTGGGAGTTCATCGCAGACAAACAACGTGACACGAAATTTTTATATATATAAGGATACATATACTTGTGCTCTAGACATAGACTACATAAATATTTGACTCACAATACGAAATTATTTATCTGAAATTAGGCAATAGTTTACCGAACCAAAACTGCGTATGACGTATGTGTCCGGTAGATTAATAAATGACCAAAACAAAAGCAGAGAGAGCTATTTATCATGTAGACAATACAAAACCAATAAATGAATTAATTCGTGGATATGAATTTTCATCAGCATTCATTTATCCTGCAAATAAATTATAACCTTTTCTGAAATTATTGAAGTTTAATTCCAACAAAGTTATTTCCGATGTGACAACGTTCTAGTGTCTTCGTAGGCTTTTTATTAACTTAACCTGATCAGCATAATCTTGGATGTGAAAGAACAATTAAGCAACGTCTTCAAAATTTCATCTGAAAGTTTAAATTTTTTTGTTAACTTTATTATCTAGATATAGCTGTGCATCATTCCTTGGCATTTAGGTTTCTTTGACAGCATGGTTACCCTACTCTCCTTCGCTGCAGTCCAGAAACATTACGCCTTAATCTCAAGTAAATTGCCAGTTATCATTCCTAGTTCACTCACTCGCATAATTGCTACTTTGATTTCGTTCTTGTCCGCGCGTCTCGTTAATTGCCGCATTGATAACTGTACTTTACGAGAACCTGTTGGCAAAAATTATAATTGTATTGATAACAACTTTATTATTCGACTTCTAATGAACAAAGTCAAGTATATCCTAATATTTATATTGTTATTACATATATTACATAGATTTATTTAGATATTACTAGACTAAATTTATTTAAAAATGGTCCAGAAATATCTAAATATTCATTGATTCGATCTTGGAAGATTACTTCCACTACAGAACTTTTGTTATTGAAATCTATGATGTTTTTCTAATACAAAAGGCAGGTAATAGATAATAGCGCTAAAGTCGGTTTATTTATACGTTAAGTTTTCCACAAAGTTCTTTGATTCTATTCACGTACCAAACCCGCGGGCCACGCCACCAGTAGGTACGCTCTTAATGAAAATAATCCAATAACACTAATGACATCCCTTTACGTGATGGATTTCAATTGTTGGGAATTTGTGCTAGAAACGGAAGAGTTAGGCGAATGTCTTCACTTATACCGATGTTCTAGAAAATCATTTGTTTATATATAAATACATGATAAATCTCCTAATACAATATAGTCATATTAGTTACACGGTTTATAACTAAAACGGCTGGATAGATTTTTATGATATTTGATTTATTGAATTTGTCTGCTCCTGGAATAGCAGAATAACAGAACTATAAAAACAACGGAAATATTCCCAAAAAAAAATGAAGAAAATTCTTTTTCTCATAGTATTGTGGAATGGCGTTTTGAGGCGGTACGAAGTTCGCCGGGTCAGCTAGTAGGTACTGTATAAAAATATTACATTTGAATTTAAAACTTGTCATTCTCATAAATGAATACTCATTAAAATGGAGTAGGGTAATAAAGAGAACTAAATTTCTATTGGTGTATAATATGAAACGCCGTCTGTTTTTGTCAGAAAAAGAATAAATCCAAGTAATATTAGCACTCAGAACTGATCAAAACAGTGAAGGAAATATCACACGTTCCAATCCTGTCTGGAATAAAAAATGAAATGACTGAGTGACTTGGTGTTTGCAGATTAAAAGATGTCTGTTCATTACTTACCCGATAATTTTGAAATAAATGAGAAGAAACTTTCGAAGTAGCGATTATTTTCTAAGAAGTATCATTTTTTGCTACACCTTATACTTACATACATTTATGTAGTTTAAAAGATCTAGGCGTACATACAGGACAGGCGTGAAGCGACTTTGTTTTTCTATACTAATATCATAAAGAGAGAATATTTGTATGTTTGTAATGAATAAACTCAAAAACTACTGCACCGATTTTGAAAATTCTTTTACCTATAGAAAACTACATTATTAGCGAGTAACATAGGGTGTATTTTATAAAGTTACGCGGGCGATGTCGCGTGCAACAGCTAGTATACTATGTAAAGATTCTCCATTAAAATACAGACTGCATTTAACAGAAATCAAAATCGAAAATCTAGAGGTAAACGGCTGTCGGGATTCCAGTTGTATGGAATTACAAACAATTTCAAGAAAGTGTTTCTCTTTCGTTCAGCATTCGCTTTGGGTTTCGTTTGTCGCGGTCGACTTTCGCCATTACACTAATTTGAACTTGCTTGTGCGCTCCTTGTACCTACAAAGCAAGATCAGGAAAGGTTTTCGTTATATTTATTACAGTTTTCCTGTCTAACTTTTAAGAAAGAGGATTTTTAGGATTTACAGATTACTTCTTGTTTTAAAACTCAGTAGGTATACTATCCTATGAACATTATAGATTAAAAAAAAGTTCTTGTTTTAATAATAAAATTACTTATGAAACAGTGAGAGAATTTCCTTTTTCGTAGCTGGTTATGAAAAATGGTTATGGATGAAGGTTAATAACACTAAATAAGTAAAATATATTTAACTGTTTTTATATCTGTTTTAAATTTGCATTGTATAAGGCTTTATTTTATATATATATATATTTAATTCACAAAAAATAATTATACTCGTAAAAAAACCTATAAATAATGCGTGGCGGTTCATGGGATTCCTGCGCTGCCATATAAAAATACGAGTTGAGACCGAAGGGAAAGATGCCATGTAAAAGATGTGGACGTTTAATAATAGTTGAAGATCCGAATAGGACGTCAACCTTCACCCATCTGTTTAATGAATGAAAAGTATTTTAAATCAAATTTCTCATAAATAACTTAAAACTTAATACATTTTTAATTTATTTATTTTAAAAAATATATCTCAAATGGGTTGGCTAATAAAATCCTGGCCAAGCCATGATTAATTAATAATTGAAAAATATACTGACAGATCCGGAAAGCGACTTCAATGTATACTATGTAAGGATGTTATTTAATTTGGACGCACATTTAAATGGTAAACAAATTTAACATTAAATAAGTAGCAATGAAAATAAGTAAGAAAAATATTCCGCAGCCAGACAATTTTCCCTAGATAAGATTATATATAACTCTGGTCAGTGACACAACAATGTACACTGTATGATAAGGGTCAACCTCGTTAAATTTATCCGCTAACAACGCAAGTGAAAGAGGATAGCCCGGAAATATTTATAAGGAAATATAAGGAAAACTTATTTTGGGAAATCTTGAGACACGTGACTTCTGCTGTGGAACTTGCAATGCTTACTTGTAAAGGGAATGATATATTTACATGAATATTTTACGATTTATATCGAATATTATGTTCTTTAATTATTAAATAACTTTTTAAATAAAAATTATTGTCTTCAAAACACTTTTATTCCTCCTGGTTTTGCTTGTGTTCCTATGTGACGGTAGCCACCACCATAAAGCGTACTGTCAGCTTACTAACCAACCAATTTTTTTTTAAATTATGTATAAGTCCGGCAGGCTGACAGTTCTCTTGATGGTAAGTGGCTGTGGCATCCTTTACTTACTTATTATACCTAAATATCAACAAAGCTAATAATAGGTTTAAGCCATTATAAATTAATTTTATAAATTAAATATTTATTTAAAAAAATGTCCAATATTATAACTAGTAAACTAAGTCACAGTCTTTCCCTAACAAATAAATAATTTCTAGAAATATACAAATAAATCTGCCCAATACTCGAATTCTTAGGGGGCTTTATGGGAATGGTATACTCTATATTTTTGGGAAGTGTTTAAGTATAACACCATTACACCATTCGCGTATTACCATACCATTAATTTTAAATAATTAATTATTTTTGACCACCTAAAAATAGTTTTGAGTACTACAATAAAACGTCAAAAAATCATTTTTTACACTTTTTTCGTAAAAGCTCTTGAATAGGTACATATCTTGTTAAACGAGAAAAAGCACCAAATACATTTTTAACGAACGAATGAAAAGGGCCCTGTCATATTTTTCCGAACGTAATTCGTTAGAACGAAATATGTTTCAATTACCAGTTTTTAACAATATAACGTCATAAGCTAAACATGTCAAAACTTCCTGTTAACCGACATGATTACATGACATCAAATAAAATCGTTATTTGGATGTCAGAATTTTTTGACCGTTCTATAAATTCGGTAATCATTTTGTGCCTACAAATACAAATTGAACGCCGTTTATGTTGTTGGAGGAAATGTTCATTTTTCGAATTACACAAGCTGAAAGTTGAAAATATGTATTTTATATACTTTTTTGAAAGTACTTCAAAAAAGTGTAGTTAAAGTTTTTCTTTGTAGATTCTCTATTAAATAAATAAATAATTATAAATAAAATAAAAATAATTAATGTCAGGCATCTAAAAATAGCCCAGATTAAATGTATTATTTAGTATAATTTAAATTTAACCACACAACGGATTTTTATGCGGTTTTCAACATTAGTTAAATAATATTTCCCGGAATTTTCATATACATATATAATAAAACACAATTAAGTTTTTTTCCTGAGCGAAGCCGAAAGCAGGTCGTTTGGTTAGGTAGGTATTACAATAAATTATTAAATTAACAATTTTTAAAATATTCCTTTGAACAGCATGGAAGAACACTATCTCCCATAATCCTATGTACTGTCGCCAAAAGAACAGTATAGTTTTTTTTATTGAACGCAGTCCTTAATTTATACTAATAATTATAAAGAGAAAAGATTTGCATTTTTATGTGTTTGTAATAGTATAAGTTGTATATAGTTAAAAATGTAACGTTTTTGAGAATGCATTTTAGGTCGATTAGTTTTTCCATATTTCTCATTCATACTGACGGTCGGTAAGAATGCAGTACGTCTGGCACCTGGAAGCGGTTGCGTTTACCAGTGCGCATCCCATCTGTACAGGGAAAATTGTGCATTTTAAAATTATTTTAAGACAAATTTTATTTTTTTTATAATTATATATGCCTCTTTAGCAATATAAATTTATAGTTGCCAGACATTTTTGTCGTTGCTAACATTGCCCCAGACACAATTTTAATCATTAAAAAATGATAATTTTCAAACATTTTTAGTATGTCTGTAATTGTAATATAATATAGTTCTATAATCAAAGAATATAATATTAATTTGCCAGATAGAAATTCCGTTGCTTAATTAGAATTCAGATCAATTTAAGTATCAGGGAGAATGTTTTTATTATTACGAATTCCATACATATGACACACGAATTTTTCTAGGTAGGAAATGCATTTTCTAGTATGTCATCGTTATCAGTACCAAGATTTTGAAATGCTAATTGATAATCTTCCGATTCTGTTAATAATTTGAAAGGTCGCAGTTTGCCTTTACGGAAGAAAGTTGGCGTATAATCACATCCGGTTAATGCGTGGAAGCCCGGTAAAGCTTCACATATATTATTACCCAGTATAGCATACAGTTCATTATAATAATATATCTTCACACATTCCACACAGCACCATCTAGTTCCACATTAAGCAACTTAATGCTTGTATTATGGATACCAGACAGTTGATATAATACATAGATTACTTTTTTTTTATAAATATATACATATTATAAATACAAACATCCATGACTCAGGTATAAAGATAAATGTTAACACATAAACATTTGCCCCTAGCGGAATTCGAACCCGTGACCGTTTGGTTAACAGCTAGGGTTACTAGCCACTAGACCAAACGTGTCGTCAAAACGTGTGTCATTGATGTTGATATATCTCTGTCGCAACTGTCTCTGTCACACAACCTACGTATCAGTTGCCGCACTCTTCTAACTCGCCTATTCTCCCCGATACTTAAATTGATCTGAATTCTAATTAAGCAACGGAATTTCTATCTGGCAAATTAATATTATATTCTTTGATTATAGAACTATATTATATTAAAATTACAGACATACTAAAAATGTTTGAAAATTATCATTTTTTAATGATTAAAATTGTGTCTGGGCAATGTTAGCAACGACAAAAATGTCTGGCAACTATAAATTTATATTGCTAAAGAGGCATATATAATTATAAAAAAAATAAAATTTGTCTTAAAATAATTTCAAAATGCACAATTTTCCCTGTACAGATGGGATGCGCACTGGTAAACGCAACCGCTTCCAGGTGCCAGACGTACTGCATTCTTACCGACCGTCAGTATGAATGAGAAATATAGAAAAACTAATCGACCTAAAATGAACTTTTTCGTGACGTTGCGAGCTCTCGTACCATAATGAATAAACTCAAAAACTACTCTTCCTATTTTAAAAATTCTTTCACCTAAACAAAGCTACATTATCAAGCGGGCGAAGTCGCGTACAACAGCTAGTTAGTTATAAAGTTATTTTACTTATTGAATGTACAAGCAATCCGTAGAGTTACATCCATAGCCATTATTCTATTAGACCGAGTCTAACTGTTTTGTACAAATAAACCGCCTGCATTATTTGGGGAGCATTGCAGAGAATCGGGCTTTAATCCCGACTAAATTGCTTACCGTCTGTTGGGGACCCGGGCGATTATCTCTTGAAGCGAGTCTTTAACACCGCAGCTAGAATATTCAGCGTGTTTGCCTTTACTTATACTATTGTTGCGTTCTGATATTCTGCTAAGGTTTAACGTCTATTTGTCGAACATTCGACGATTCTCGTGAGTGAAAAGCTTTGTTTTAAAAACGTTCCGTTGAGCAGTTTGTAAAAAGGTAAGAAAGAAGATATGACATGTTTATTTTAACTGTATATTATGTGGAATAAATATTTTTCATTTATTTTTAAAATGAAAAATTAATTTTTCGTTAATGCATACGTTAGTACATATAAATAAACTGTATTTTTATTTCACTTTCGTTATAATAAAATAAAAAGATTATAAATAAAAATCACCAGAAGTTAGATTTTTTATATTATAAAGGGTGGCAGACAGGCTGACGGTTAACTTGATAGTTGTTAGATAAAATTAACACGTTTCTAATAGTGGCAGTCGAAATAATACAGATTGGAAATGTCTTGTTATTAAAAAGAAAACATCGTGTAAAAGTTTAAATTGATGAGGTAAGGTTTAAAATAAAATATTTAAAAATAAATGGAAAATTCAGATCGATTTGAAATAAAGCATTAAGAAATAAGAATTAAGATTTTGTTTTCGCAATTGAATTTAAAATCAGTAGGGCATAAATATCAGAATGCCCACCTGACCCCCAGGCAAAGACTTTCTCCATTACTACAACCACGATTAGGAAATTTTAACTAAAAACTAAGAATTTATAACTTTTTACCTAAGAATCTAAAGAAGAGTGTATCCTATGTTGCGAGTTGTCGAATTTTCGACAAAGCGTTTATGAAAAAAGAAAAAAAAAACAATTTAGAAAAACGAAAACCATTTTGCTCGTAAATGAAAATGTAATTGCGGCGAGCGAGCACAGTGACTCTGAATCTCTCAGTCACGGCTCCGTTCATCGGCTGAGCCTTCTCGAAATCTCGTCAAAATCCAACAACAAAGAAGTTATTTCAAATTCAATAAACTCAAAAGGCCAATATTGGAGGAACCTCTCCTTTTAACTTCCTCCGTGTGAAGATTTTCCTTAGATCGTACCAAGCTCGTGGATATGCTATAAAATGTGGATGAGACTTATTATTTATTTTTTAATTTAAAAAATTTAGTAACGGTTTAATCAAAGAATTGTATAATCAATCACATTATATTACTATTACTTAAAAAGTCGGTTGTTCGTCTTAGCAAAAAATGCAAAAAGTTAATGCTTGAATCCTTGATGTCCTTCAGCTTATTACATTTAATTTCTTATTTCACCCTCTGTCTCTATCCTTTGTCAGTCTCAAATGTTCCCTCCAGAGAGTAGATCTTCGGCCTAAGAACGTTTTCTCCATTCTAAGACTAGTCTACGCTAACCGGAGTGTAGCCCATCCACTGCACGAGAAATATGTAACTTACTTTAGTTTTGTTTTAATTTATTATAGTAGTGACAGCACACTGCGTTTCGCAGTTATTAAGAAGTAATTAATTAATGGATGCCAGAGCTTATTTCTCTCTCCTCTCCTAATACCTTATTCTGAATCCTACAAAGGTCGGCAGCACACTTATAGGACATATGTAATTGCCCTTGTCTCAGGTGACGGTAGCCATCTACCATCAACTGAACTGTCATACTTTACATAAAAGAAAAAGAAAGTAAAGATGGATCTCCATATTTCATATGCCTAATCCAAATGTTACCACACATCCCCGCCTCGTAAGTCACAAAGAGAATTCTCGTTTTGTTTCTTAATTTTACGCGCGGGCGCACACATCCCTGCCTACTTAAATGTTCACAACAGAACTTTTCCCAATGATATGAGATTTTCTTGTTCTTCTATATAAGTTATAGTCGCTTATTTAACAATCGGTCCGGATACTTAAACAATTTCGAATTTTCCTTCCTTTGAATATCGTTTGATGACTTTAAATTTCAATCTACTCTTTGTAAACTTATAATAGACCTTACTTATAATGGTTGGATGTATAATAGTTTATACATGAAAAAAAGAATAGATTGAAGTGCTGTAGAGTTTAATATTATATTCTTTTAACCATTTCACGGATTTGATACGATTTTCACTAATGCAAAAATAAATAAACAAGAAAGTTTTGTTTATAACAAATTTAAAAAAAATTGCATCCATCCATAACTGGGGGGCGGGTCGCTGGTTCAGTTTAAAAGCCTATCTACCTATCAGTATTTTTGCATGTCTGTTAATATGGCTAAACCACTAAAGCGATTTTTAAGAAATTTGTTTTTCAGAGAACTTAATTTTGTTGAAGCTTAAAATACTTTTTAATTTTTCACACAAAGTAAACCGCAAATAAAGTCATATTTTAGATATCTACTTATTAAGTTTAATAGTAACATATTTATACTCAGATAAAGCGGATGAAGCAGTCGGACCACGCGGTCTCAGGGAAATATTATCTTACCAAAGTTCTCATTAAAAAATAAATGATAAATTATTTTTCACGCCACTATTAATTTAATAAAGAACCTATTAAATCTCAACTTTCAAAGTACAAATCTAATTTACTGCGACGGCTTTCAAAAGAAGGAAACAAGAAAAAATTTATAATTAAATTATACCGCGATACTTCGCCAGATCCCTAGCAGAATTTCTTTTGCATTTTTCACTTTGTTTAATTATTGAAGAGAAAGTATCGCTTTTTAATGTAATTTCCGAAACGGAAGGCAGCGAGCAGAACCTCTCGTGTACTTGATATACTTTCATTATGAAGGATTTGTAATAAGAATATTTTCAGTTAGCATTTCAAAACAACAAGTAACTATTGTTTTTAAAATGTACTTGTGACCAGTACCTGGATGTATTTTTTTTTTATATACAAACATTGCCTGTATATCTCTCTTTCAATAAGTGAAAACCGAATCAAAATAGGTCAATCCATTCTTGAGTTTTTAAAACTTACACATTGCACTTAAATGACTTTATCCTTGTATGATAAATGTTGCTTTGTTATGCTTGAAATAGCAATTAAAGTATAGAATGATCGATTTACCGAGCCAGCTTATTTTTAAAGAAAGTTTTAAGGACAATGTAAAAGACCTGTAAAAGTAGTTAAAAAAGTAAAGGTCCTTACCCCCTCTTCTCTTGGGTATATTGGGTTTTCAAATTAAAAAGTCATTCCTTTATTTTCTTTATCTATTCTCAGTGCAGAACCTAATTTGATCCCACAATTTTCTCTTCTGATGCGGTCGCTGGAGGCTCAGTGTCAACGTTTCATTCGGATTACTTATTACCGACTTACGGTATTCCGTTACATTGCTCTAATTTCAACTGCATAAGGTTTAGATTAGTTAATTTCAAGTGCAAATTTGTCCTTGTTCGACGTCTGGATGCAAGACGACGGTCATTCTATTGCAACAGTAGCAACTTGAACATCTTCCAAGACAGTTTCGTTATTAAAGTGAAATGAAAATTGTTATTTGTTAAGCTTGTTGGTGATTGTAAGTATTCTCTAATAAGTTTATTATTAGATTTCATTCTATAATATCTGGCCGCCCCGTACGCATATTACCGTTTCCTTGTTCAGTGGGAAGCAACAAAAACTTGAAATCAGCAAGTTTTTATGCACATTTTTATCGTAGTTGTAGTTTGTATGACAAGGAAACGGTGATACGCGCCCCGTACCGCACCATTCCATACAAAATGTATGAGATAAATGAATTCACATTTTTTTTCCGTGAATATTGCAGATATTTATAAAATTAAAGATCATAAAAATCGGGCCAGCCGTTCTCGAGTATGAATAGTGTAAATAACACAACTTTGTTTTATATAGTGTCAAACAACCAACTTATAGGCAGCTTATTACTTTCACATTTTTAGAAAGAGCCTTAAAACAAAAGTTTTTGACTAATGTGTGTTGCCAGTGATGCTGATGACATATGGTGCTGAAACGTGGTCACTAACTATGGACCTCGTAAGAAAGCTAAATGTCGCTCAACGAGCTATGGAAAAGGCTATGCTCGGAGTTACACTGAAGGAGAGTTATCGAGGTAAACCCGGCGGATTAGTAAGTTGAAGTGGCAGTGGGCAGGACACATAGTAAGGAGAGCCGAAAATAGTAAATGCCAAAGTATTAGTCTAAATTTAGTACATTAAACAACATTAGTCCCTAAGGAAACATAATGACATGAACATGTTTGTTTCCAATTTTACGCTTCGGTGACTGCACAGAAGGAAATCCTCTCAAGAAGCGCTTTCTCTATAATATTATCAGTTTGCGTTGAACTTCTTATAGCCTGTCTACTCTACGGATATGTCATAATTTGTATCTACCTTTTATCTGATTCTTTCGCGTCTGTTACATGGGGTGAATTTTTAAAGATATGCGCATTTCGGTGTTTGGATATTTGTTCAATAACCTAGACCGCTCATCGATATAATATCCATTTACTAGATTAAAACATAGCGTACTTTTTATCCCGGTAGTAAATTCATGAGGCTATTATTTTCCGAGGTATGTGGCGATAATGGCAATAATGGCAGTTTTAAATTCCCCTTGTAACGTTTACTTTAACAAATATCAATAGCTGTGCGAAGCACTTAGATCACATTTAGCAATAACCTAAGATACGTTAAATCCCAGTGAACTTAGATGCTAGTGTGGACCAGCCTAAATTGAAACTTCGTAATGGGAATTAGTAATGACGCATGTACTCCTAAGGTGATTAGCTCTGGGTTGGAGATGTTCAAATTTTCATGAAAAACAAACACCTACACCTTAACAATCCCTTACATTTTACATTTTAACTTATCAATTCAATTAATCATTAAGAAGGGGCGACTATATAAATTAATATAATAATAATAATAAATCATTTACTTTGGACTTGGATATTCCATTTTCAACCGACGAAAATGAAAAAAGAAAAACGGAGGAGGTTCTCATTTAGACGCGTAGGTATATGTTTTTTTATGTATGACTAAGCATAACTTTTTACAGAGTAGTCCGATTTTGATAATTATTTTTTTATTGGAAAGGGTATACCCCTAAGTTGGTCCCATAAAAATTTGAAAAAAAAATTCCATCCCTAAGGGTAGGAAAACAGGGGGTGATTGATTGTTTACTGACAGATTTTAATGCTGAGTTGTGTATTACAATTAAAAAAGTAATCAAAAATTAAGCATGTGGTTATTAGTAGATTATAGCCACAAAAAATTATAAAGTAAAAACTTTTTAACAAAAAAATTAAACCGCTGAATAAACTGAAAAGCAAAAAATTATAAACCTTTTTTATTTAACTAATAACTCTTAAACTAAGTTCTTAAAGACTTAAAGTTCACCAACTAATTGATGTTATAATTTTCTTGTAATTGAGATTTGAAAATTTTGATGGGTAAACTTCTTCATTTAATCTTGTAACATTACAATAGAAAAGGTTTTTCGAAAATCCACTCAGTAGAACTCCGATTTTTTTTCACATTTTTATGTCTTACGGCACTGCACTATTGGGAGAAGACATTCTAAAAATCCTTCAAATTAATTAATTTTATTTAGTTTAAACTCCTTAGTTTAAACTAACTAGTTAAACTAGTTTAACTATTTTATACGTTTAGTATAAAATAAACCATATTATTATTCAAACAAGCAGAATTTCTGAAACAATTTTTAAAATACAAATTTTAATGAGAAAACTGGGGAATTACCTTTCACATTGGCGATTTTTTTAAGTATAATTAGCCTAAGATGCAGTTGTCCCTTTCGGTCTGTATTGAAAGAACATTTATGTAAGAGTAGCACAACACTACTCAAATGATTATGTATGACATACTAATTCATAATGGGTTTAGCCACGTAGTCCAAGGCTGACGATGGCTGAGGACATATTAGGTTCGTGAAACGCGATCGTTTATCTGTTCACTGACAGACGAGAAGTAAATTGCGTTTGCAAGAGCGCCAGCCCGTGGGCGTAAGCGGAAATAACTAATTATAAGTTTGCTTGTGTAATAGAGAAGCATTACGCGTCCGCTGTTCATGATACTGACAGTTGAGACGTCATTATAGTTTCTTTGTTTTTGAAGGAAATAAAAACACGACATGCGTCATGATACATGTAGAAAAGTGTTTAAGTTTTTGCTAAGTTACAAAACAGATGCCGCAAAAATAATAAGTTACTGAAACTTTTACAAACCACATTTTACAATTCTATCCCTACTAAGTATCCCCACTGGTAGGGATATTTTATTCACAACTAGCAAATTATATACACAGACCTTCTTCGTTTATAGCTCTTCATTAGTGAAAATAGTATCAAAATCCGTTGTGTTGTATATGAGACCGTTATTATATTAATTATTCATGCAAATTTGTAACAATGTAATTATTATTTTAAAAAAAGCACAAATAAAATCAGTTTTCTTTTTTCTTTCTTTCCTTTGAAATTCTTGTTTACTTCAATTAAATATCTGTAATTTGGCGCAAAGGAAGTCACTTTAGCAAACAAAATAATTCGACTTAATTAAAATGATGGAGAAAAACAAGAGTCCTTTTGATAACTTGATATTGAAATTTTATTTTATTTTTGTACATTTTGCCAATTTTTTTATGCAAAGGACGTAGACAGGCTGACGGTGCAGTTACCTATTAACACGGGATAGGGAGAGTAGGCAAGTGACATTATCTATTATAGATTACTAGCTGTTGCCCGCGACTTCCTCCGCGTCGAAAAATAAAAAATATAATCTAATCCCAAATTGTCTGTTTCCCATATATGTTTAGATAGCTGGTGTCAGCGGCTTCTACAGCGTAGATTTCCTAAATTCCTGAAAAATACATTTCCTTAAAGATCAAAATTCGCCATTACTTGCACACCATGAAATTGTAGATTTATACGTTGCTTAACTACAAGACTATAAAAGTATATAGAGTATTTCGAGACGAGAACACGCCTTTGAAAGCCAGTGCGGTGTAAATGTCACTCTATATGGTAATCAGAGCTGTAAAGGCTTTCAGTAGATAGACTAAGATGTTATGCGGAGAGCTTGGCGTATATTTTTACAGCCCTGTTAATAATGAGGGAACCATTTGGGACTGACTAGCAAAGAGGTTTCTATGTGACGTTTAAAAAGCTTTTGCTTAAAAATTATCGTAAGCAGTCGTGTCAGGAAAAAACAAAGTAGAAATAAACAAATTTATGGTATCCATTGATTAGTAACACATGACGGGTGCTACATAATACATGAATTTCTCTATACATTTATCGGCCAGAGCAAACTATGAAAAGTTAATTTCCAAATTCGGCTTTACCGAGGATCGAACCCGGGACCCCTGAAGAGTGTTAAAAAAAATCTTAACAACTTGACATGATAATTTTTTGAACTTTTATATTTATTCTTCTTTATGACATTTTATATTTATTCTTCTTCAAAAGTTAACGCTTAATATAATATTATTAATAAAACTTCAAAACATTTTTCAAATAAGTAGGTATACAATTATACGCTTGAATTATAACGTACTTACTTAATTAAATGGATTTAAAGGAAGACATAAAAATGTAGTTTTAATTACTCACTCTTTTAAGGTTGATTTGAGAGCTGTATTTCGCGTTAATAAAAAGCAAGCACACTCGAGTCGATAGCACATTTTAATTTCATACAGTGCCGCGTGGCCAAAGATATGAAACGGTTCAAGTAATGACAAATTAGATACGAAATTTCTACAATATTGTAAGGCTTTCAAGGTCTATTAACATTGCTGCGCCACTTGCCGCTAGGGGGTACGAATGCGTTCTCTGATGGCTTATTAAAGCCAATCAGATACGCATTTCTAATGAATGACATCGTTTTCCCAATCAGGGCGCTTCCTGACGGCCAATTACACGATATAATTATTAGTTGTTTTTAACGATTTAATATAATAAGATTTAAGCAGAAGACTAGTCGTCTTGTGCCTCTTGGCATAGCCACCTTTCTAAATGCGTTTTTGAACGCATCATCCGCATAATATATTAACCGCGAGTCGGCAATATTGCGACTGATTGATCAACTAACCCATGAATCAGGAAACGAATACGTCCATAATTCTGAAGTATCTGAAGTCTGAATACTAAGTAGAGTAGTTGGGGACACTTTTCCATATTTTACTACTGAGTTGGTACTTAGATATTTATAATATTAGATGTTAGACCTTTTTATTACATTTTTCTTATTAATTATATGCTATTAGTAAAAAGAAATTGTTTAAATTTATATTAAACTTTCTCATAGGTAGGTAATATTCTTAATTCTTTCAGTTCTTATTTCGTTTCCTTCTGTCCATAATTTTGTGTGGCTGTATAAAATAGCGATTACAGTCTTGGGTCACTGTAAATAACAATACCATAAAATTAACTATACAATGCTGCAGTAAGATATATAACCACATTGCGTTAAAGTTTACTCGCTGTATTCTGTAACTTGCACCACACCTGTGGCAAGCTGCAAGCCAGTACGCAAGTTCATAATTAGCTATTTCCCATTTCACCCGGGGCCGCTGGCTTTACTCTGAACCTTAATTAACAACACTATGTTGTATAATATTCCGCAGGGGGTATAACAAGACTTAAACAGTTGTGCGTACATGCCAAAACATATTTACAATTATTACACAACGTAATCTAATTTAATATTTTTTATTAATAAAAAATATATATCAGTACGAAAGTTAGCAGTAATTAATTTCAATTTTAATTAACCAGTTTATTTTAAATTGCTACTGTGAACTATTTTGCCGCATTGGCTCGTGACTCGTGAGATTTTATTTAAAAAAATGTTTTTGGTGTTTCTTATTTTAATGTTATTTATTGTCTTACATAATAGAGATAAAAATAATAACAAATTAAGAAAGTGGCAATGGATTCTTAAAAATAACACAAAAATTATAATATCCTCCTCGAGGATAATAATTAGTAACATTTTGTTTTGAATTCTGTATTAAATACGAAAGTTTTTAAGGTATTCCAGTTGAATACCTTAGTTTTAGTGTTAGTTTTTAAATATTCCTTTTTTGTGGAAACGGCATGTAAATAAGTGGTACAGTGTCGATTTTCCAAAAAAAAAACTAATATACGAACTTGTTTGTTTGTTACCTTTCACGCCTTAACTACTCTACTGATCATCATAAAATTAAGCATTCACGCTGTTAAATGTCAGGGATACAAAAAAGGATATAAGGAGAAATATTCAGATAAAAAGTACTGTTACCAAGAGACGTGAACAAAGCCTAGGACAAAAACTAGTTAAAAACATAATAGCACAAAATTGTAACACAAGCTTTATAAGTTTCGTTGCTAATCTATAGTTAACTGCAGTCATTATAGTATTCAATTCGTCGACTATAAAGGTATTTCTATTCTAAATTCACTTCACTACAGTAAACAAGTTAGTAACAAGCAAAAACTGATTTACATCGTAAACATTAATTTGGAAGAACAGTGTTTGGCCACTAAACAAAATTGCCTCCACGCCCTACTGTCAACTGCAAACGCCTTCGTGTAAGGAAATTTTAGACCTGTCACGCCGACTAAAGTCTAGTCTACGTTGTTTGTAGCGATAGAGTATCTAGACACGCCAACGATAAAAAATAAAAATCATGATAAAATTAGGATATTTACAATTTTTTAAAAATCTGTAAAATATTATTTTTAAAGCAAAACAAGCTAAGCCACAAACCCGATAAAGTGGATATTTAACTGGTCACTAGAATAGGGAATTTATTAACAAAATGCCTCGATAGACCAGTGAAACGAACTTTACGCGTTATAAGCATTAAACTTATAATTCCTATAACCTAATAGTCAGATGAGGTCGAAGAATATTTATTAAATTAACTAACAAAACTCTTAATTACTTAATTACTTTACTAAATTATTTAATATATTGAAAATGTACTAAATTGTTAAATGTACCTACTAAATTAAATTATCTATTGAAAAAAAAAACTTTATTTCTAGGGAAACCGGATGTCTACGGTACGGCCGCGCTTGAAATAAAAGTCGTTGGACTTAAGCCGGTAGGAGTCCGGCATAACTACGTAGCGTCCCGTACGGTGCCATGTATCCATTTGGATTTCCAAACGTTAAAAAATAGGGAAACATAAGGAATAGAATAGAATAAAATAGAATAGAATACATTTTATTTGTAGCTAAGGAAATACATAGATAACATACAGAAATACAAACACAAACGTCCCTCGCCACAAGCCGGCTCTAACTCAGCATAATGCAGGTTGTTAAAACCTGCGCTGGTCTTTCGTTAGAGCCATAGGGCAACCTACCTCAAATAGCGATCCATGATCTAAAAATAATATTTAACTTGAAGAAATTTTATGAGAGCTACTAAATACTATTTGAAAAAAAAAATGAAATATAAGTTACAAGGTTTGCTTTTACAAAGACGTTAAGAAATATCTACGAGTAATTCACTAACATAACGTTAGTTTTAATCTTGTCAAACTCGCAGACTTCTCGGAATTGAGGTTAGTGCCTTATTTTGATTAGATCACGTCATGTAAAACTTGAGAAGAATACATACATTTATTTCGTATTATTTATACCAATATTATAAAGAGGTAAAGTATGAATGTTTGTTTGTAGGTACATACAATGTAATTCGTTCGTACTTGTTGACTGGTATCTTCGAAAGTACTCATACGATTTAAGAAAAATCTCGCCAATAGTTATTTCTTCCTAATAATGGTTAGCGCCTATGGCGCTGCTTGTGTTATAGGCAACAGTACCCACCTGCCTTCAAGCAGACAGACACTGACTACGTTGAAATGTAATATGTAATATAATTAAAATTCTTAGGAAATATTCACCAATAACTTCAATAGAATAGAGACTGTCATAGTTTGTATCTTTGCGACCGTAATTTTCCTGGGTATTGTCCCAACGAGGTACAATCGTGCAGTTAATTACGACGGATCCTGTTCGAGGGGTTACGTATTGGAGGGTTATGGCCAATTATAAAGTTTGCCATACAAACTCCAATAATTCGAGACCCGCAACCTCCCCTCGAGCTCGTAATGGAAACGTCAAAAAGACGAGCGCTGCAAGAAAACGGGAGGTCCACGTTAAATGGTCTAGAATTCTGTGTTTGCGTTTAGCAAAACCAGATCTGAAAGTTTGTCCTAAACAGTGTCTGTTTTGTTGTTTGCATTTTATTATGGGGGCGCCGAAATTGTTAACTTTGATGTATTCTAGCGTGGGGAAATAAATAGTAGAAATTTCACAATAATATTTGTTTAAATATAAAATCAATATATTTCTTATCGCCAGGATTTTTATTAAATAGACTAGCATTTAAAAACCTGGTTCCAAATTATTTTTTCCGTAAATTTATTATAAAATACATAAATGAGGATAACATGATTCATAAAGGGATGTCTTGACAAATTAAATTAATACTGTTAAAGGAGACAGGCGAACCGACAACCCAGTTGTTGCTAGGTGGCTACCACCGCCTTAATACATAAGCAATACGATGAGGGATTCACGTGAGCTGCCTACACTAAGAGGAGGTTGATGAAAATGAACTCTATTATTATAATGATTGTCCAAAGCTTCTGTTACATAACGATCCTCTTCTAGAGTTAATGTCGCCAGACGGGCTTCCCATTTTTGACTGCGGAATTTCGTGCCATGCCATTACTAAAAATAAAAATATTTGCAGCAAAACAAATAATACGTAAATTCTTTAATTTGTTAATTATATTTTATTAATAGCATCAATTTACGACCCGCCATTTAATACATCGCGTAAGTCTCAATTTATTGTAGTTTTTAAGTAGCATAAATATCTACTTTCTTCATGAATAAACTCGTGACAATTTTCATGGTAATCATTCAAACGGTTTGATTCGAAACTATCCGATACTATTGTCACACGAGGAAAATCACGATTAAAAACCAGGTTTTAACAAAGAAATATATTATAAGTGAGTATTCTGTCAACTACTTACACTGCAGGTCGAATTGCTATATTAAAATGTTGTTTGTGACCAATAATAATTATACTTCCGAATGTTCCTTGAGATGTAAATAAACATACAATATCATGTAGCTAAAGTAATTAACTGTTGTTATTAACATCACCCAATAATGACTCCCTCCAGGGGCGACAAAATAAACAGATTACCTTTGAAGGAAATGCTTTGAGACGTGTGAACGACGGTAATTGGTGAGGCGTAACCTACATCGGTTAATGGCTGCCGTCGAGGGATCGCGCGGAAATATGATGCCCTCTTATAATAACACCATTAAAATTGTATCAGTCCTTCAACTATTAAATGATAACGAACCTCCATTAGAAAGTTGGTACTTAAAAAGGTGCTAACAGAATAGAGTAATGACCGTTTTTCAACACAATTTTAAGGCGATGCAGTATAATTAATATAAATTTCGAAAAAACAGTGGGCACATACGAAGTGTTTTTTTTAGTATAAAGGTCCCCTCGATGGTAGATGGTTGTCGTTGTCATAGGAGTTGCAATAACTTCTGGCGCGGGTCCCTAACACAGTAACCCCTCAGTGTCCCCTTTTTTTTACGTTGGGAAATCCTCATGGATACCCGACACTGCCGGGTTGTGCCGGATTCCTAACGGCAAAAACCCAACGACTTTCAATCAACGCGGCCGTTGATGCGCGGGGGTCGCGGGGACGTTATGGCACGCCTTCGGTGCCCCGCCACGGCTATCCAGCGCGGGGAGGCCTGTGCTCCCTGTCAGAACCTGGGCGTACCCGAAAGTGGAGGTACGCCGGCCATCTCGGGGGACCATGCGACGGGCGGCAGTCTCCCCCAAGACCACCGCCCGGGTCCCCGGTCAGGGTGGAAGGCGGCGGAATTTCCCAGCGTGGAAAAGAAACGTGGAACAGGCGAATATATTCAGTATAGGCCATGACTCAATAAAAATTATATGTTTATAGATGCTTGTTAAGTCACTAAAAAAATGCTATAGAAAAAATATAGCAATATGCTTCGCTATAATACATGTTAATATATATTATAGCTATGTCTTTTATGAGCTTGTGTGGCCTCTTTCGTAAGATTTCATTTAGATCTAATCTAATTCATAGGATCTTTCATAGGATGGTAAAATGTATTTAGTACTTGGATACAAATTTAATTAGAAGCTGCTTTTAGAACAATGTAATAAATATGTAATAATATCTTTGTTATTTGGCGCGAGCACAGGAGACACCGCAACCGATATTGAGTGCCTACTTGTCATACAATATTAAGTTATATCGGATATTGTGTAACATCTTGACGGAAGTTAATAATGACAATATTACTAAAGTTCCAGGCTTTGAAGTTATTATTGTCTCGTTTGCTGAACTATTGTAATTATTGACTTATTCGTTACTATGGCATCCTATCCTCTCTATTGAATAATTAATAATGTTACTGAGTAGTAAAACATCAGTATGTTCACTTCAGGGCGCTCTACTATGGTTTGCTTTGAAAAGATTGATTCTGAACTAAAATATTAACCCAGACATAACAAAAGAAAAACGGAACATAAAAATTTGCTCGCTTATTTTCTTGCTTGCTACTTAACACACTCGGGGAGCCCCAGGTTCGATTCCCGACAACTTAGTAAATGAACTTTTTATAGTTTTATAGAAATTGAATTGAAATGTCTATACTTTTGCTTTGCTAATAAAATGAACACGTTTTATTTTATGCTAAAATTGAACAGCGGAAAAAAGTAGACAGGCCGTTTCTAAACCATTGTACAGTACACAATGGCTGCAGCAAACATTGATAGAATGTTAGTGCAAATCAATTTATTGCTGCTTCCTTCTGATGAATGTGTATTGAATGGAATGGATGTAGTTCGGAATACGAATTTCAAACTTGATATGCAATTTGACAATCAGTTTATAGGGTAACTGCCAGTATTGTTGTGATATTGATTGCTGTTTGTATTCAAATTTTGAATTTTGATTTTTCTCTCGTTTTGTATACAACTTTTTCTGGGTTCTCATAGTTTCAATGTTTGTTTATAAAGACAACAAGATGTGTCCGCAAATTCATACGCGCTGCTTTTTTTTATACCACAGGAACATAACATTTTTTCAAGGTAAAAAGTATCCTATATGACATATAACTTATCCTGGTGATAAGTTATGTGTGTGCCAAATTTCATCCAAATCATTTTAGCAATTTTTGCGTGATTTAGTAACAAACATCTAAACATACAAACTTTCGAATTTATATTATTATTAGGATTTGAAATAATCCTAATCCTAATAATATTATAAATATCTGCATAATTATAAAAAAAAATTATAAAATCTTTATAGAATTTATAAAAAATAAAATGGGGTGTGGCTGTATTGTTACGTGTTACGTGTTAGCCCTGTGTTTACGTGAATACGTGTATGTTACGAGTAATATTTTTTTTTGCATATTATAAGTATATATATCCATCGATTTTGAATATACTAGTACCATATATTTACATCAAAAAATTCTATGATATTTTTTATCATCACTATTCTAAATTGGCTCCCGCTATGAAAGCGAAATAAATGACTAATACACGTCAAAAAGATGTACCTGATAAAAAATTGAACCTGCATCTTCTATTTCGCTAGCATCAATACTTTCTAGAACGTTAGCAGAACATTTTAATGAACAATATGAAATTAATCGATTTAATGACATCGTAGTGTGCTGAAAATTAACTACGTAAAATATAGGGCACCGGTACCCTCATAAAACAAAGATAAAGCTGTACTAATCTCGAAGTTAGTGTTATACAGTCAATTAAAGTGAAACGCGTTCAGAAACTATGATTGGACCGACCTTTAGAGAAAATTGTAGGTGGAATATTGAAGGGAAATCTACGTGGACATTGGTTAAATCATTTCAACCGTTATTGTCGTTAGGAACTTCGATAAATTTATATAGCAATTCCATATTATGTAGATATCTACCATTATATTGGAATGTGCAGTTTCATTAAAATATTTTTTTATTTAGGTCATTTAGCATTTACACCTGAAAATCGTATGTCAAAACGGGACAACAGAATTATTGCATATCCTTGGAAAAGAATAAAAATATAAAGTACAATATACAAATAAATAAATAAAAAATTATATATTATAAACTATTTGAACACTGTGAAATGTATTTTCAATTAGATTCAACTAGATTAAAGTATTCCCAACTAGAATTAGAATAAATATCGAAATAACACATTTTATCAATAATTTTATTATCTTTATCTACATAATCAATAATCATATGTCTATAATTTTATTGTCGTGTTCAAGTTAAAACAACTAATACGGATTTATGAAATCTGAAAAAAAAAGCCCTGTATTATATATACTCCAAAGGAGATAACATATGTGGGTAATAATCAATATTTAAACAAAACTTTTATTTTAAAATGTTCAGTTGTTAGTTAAAAATAAAAAGATAAGTTTCCTTTATTTTCAATTAAATTTTTCTTCGAACTACTACAACTTTAAGAGTTTCAGTAGTTCGGTGATTTGTATCAACCGAACTATTGCTACCCAAAAGTTGTACTAGTTCGATCAACCGGACAAACAACCGAACTACTGCTACTAGACGCAATGTTCGTCAATGTACTTACATTTTGTATAAAATGTTTTCATATGGTCAAATGTTGTTCATAAATGAGTCTGTTTTATACGTGAACGACTGTCAAAATACAAAAACGTTTAACAATTTAGACAAAATATTGTCAGTGTAAGCAGGAATGGATTAAATAAATATGCAACAGTGATTTGTATTCGAATGTATCCTTTCACGTCCATTGTGATGAACTCTTAAAGCAACATTTATCGTTAACCAGTTAATTTAATCTAGAGAATCAATCGGTTCGTCCACAGTTCGAGTTCGAACTGTTATAAACTTCTCCAATTACTTCACTTGAAAATTTAGATTTACACTCAAATTCTAGTTGATTTTCTGATCGAATAATAATCTACTTACACTTTTAATTGTTGAAGTGTTTGTAGAGAGAAGATTAATTAGTATTAATTTTCCTATTTGAAATTTATTGGCAATAAATTAAAGGTCCACGTTAGAATCCTAAAAAGCTGGCTAAAGCTGGCTGGTCCAGATTAAATAATTAATTAATAAACTATAAAGCCGAAATACCACTCACAGACTGACTGACTCATCGAATTGTTCTCCTAGAAGGAGCGGTGGGAGGTTTCCCCGCTATAGGTGGTCGGATAGGGGATGGCCCCGTGACCTCCAGAAAAATCCCATATCCTCGGTACACCGTTCTGGTAAAAAGTTGGTTAGCGGTCCTCGGAAACTATGAGGGATAGAAGGGTGGCGTTTGCGGAATGTCATAGAGGGTCATCGGTAGTCACCACGGAAAGTGTCATCTCCATCCTACCTTCCCCCCTTCGCCCCCCCTCCATACAAAAGTGGCATTTCTTTTGGGAAGGATGTTAATATCTCCAAAACCATCGCGGATAGGTGGGTGGTCACTTTGGCGGATAACCATCACTCCGCGAGGACCACCCCCCGAGAGCGTCGCCCTCCCCTCCCCTCCCCCCCTTTACCCCCCTTTCATACAAAATCACCCCGGAATGGCGATTTTGCGCATTTAGAGGAGGGCGGTCGACCCGCCGCGAAGGGTCTCGAGGCCGGGGGGGCGAATGACGAGGAGGGGGGTAGGGGGGATAGGGGAGCGCGCAGCGCCGGACTCGAAGGCCGCAGCGGCGGCAACGGTGATCGGAGAGCCGCGAAAGTCCACCCCCATCGGCCATTTAGACACAGCCAAGACCTAATGACCCCGATCCTCCCCATCCCATCCGTCCATCCCGGTACTAACTCGGAAAGGGTTCGACCGAAACCCCCCGTGTTTGGGCTCATTCGATCGGGCTCGTCGCGGGTAGTCCAAGGGGTCCGACCGAATTTTGGCATTGCGCACTCGCCCTCCCCTCTCTCCCCCCCTCCATACAAATTCACACCTGTAGACCTTTACCGTCGCGGAGCGGAGCGGAGCCAGGTCGTGTTTGGGCTCATCGGAAACGTCTAGACGAGATAAAAAATTTGACGCCCCCCTCGGACCCCCCCGGCCGTAACTCGGCAACGACGCGACGCAGCCAAGTCGTGTTTAGGGTCCTTGGAGACGTCTCACCGAGATAAAAAAATTTACACCCCCCTCGGACCCCCCCGGCCGTAACTCGGAAACGGCACGTCACAGCCGGGTCGTGTTTGGGGTCATCGGAGACGTCTCCCCGAGATAAAAAATTTGACGCCCCCCTCGGACCCCCCCGGCCGTAACTCGGAAACGGCACGTCACAGCCGGGTCGTGTTTGGGGTCATCGAAAATGTCTCCCCGAGATAAAAAATTTGACGCCCCCCTCGGACCCCCCCGGCCGTAACTCGGAAATGGTACGTCACAGCCGGGTCGTGTTTGGAGTCATCTGAGACGTTTCGGGAAGACGAATTTTTTAGAGAAGACCAAATTTCAAATTTTGACAGTTCCTACTCGTAGGACCACGGTAAACGGTAAAAGATAAACCCCTCGTGTTGGGTTTCATTTAAAAGGTCTCAACGAGGGTGATATATTGGCACCCCTTCCCCCCCCCCCCCTTAGACCCCCTCTACTTAAAATACTTCCGAAATACAAAACAAAGACCCCAAAACCAAACCAAAACAATTATAAGAGCACAGTCTCACGAATAAACACTAAACTCATCAACTCCCCCTTCCCTCCTCCTCCCCTTCCCCTCCCCCCTCCCCCCCTCAACACAAGTGGATTTTTCGGCGAAACGGATGGGACGAATTACAAAACAAAGACCCAAAAGCAAACCAAAACAATTAGACATGGCAAAAGACAAGACAAAACGAAAACACAAAAACCCCCCCGCGGGCTGCAAGCCCGCGGCATCGAGCAACCTACTAGTTACAAACTATACAAGTCGGTCAAAGTAAGAAAATGCAAAACTCGGTCATGTCATAAAATGCAAAAGTGAGTTTGTTTTATGTGAATTTGTACCTTAAAATTTTTCTAACATTTTATCAGGAGTACAGAAAAGGAAATTTCATCGAGAAAAAAAGTAATGTTCATAAGAGATCATATAAAAAATAACAATACAAAAAACATTTGAGAAAAACAACTGAGCAATAAACATTGAATGAATGTTTTAACACCATGGAAAAGGGATCGCGGACGAAGTCGCTGGCAAATTATAGATGAATAAGCTAATTATTGATTTTTGGTAATTAAAAGCAACTATTTATGTTCAACCTAATTCAATATTTCATCTATGAGGTTTCTTGTCATATTCTTCCTCGTAGAATCAGCATTTCGTTTCGGCGGTAGGTAACAATCGTGCCCGAAATAAATTCCGCAAAATAAATATTGTAGGCGAAAAAGGGCTTCAGTCATATAACAAAAATTATGTTTTCATTTTATTGTTGATAAAAATGTTTTATGACATAGAGAGACTAGCTATTCCTTGCGGCCGTCCCTTTGGATAATAAATAAATAAATATTATTTAAATAAAATCAAAATTGATCAATTACTGCCTGCAACATATAGTAAAAACTAAGATAATGACTGTGTACGTTTATATTTTATTAATATCATATGTATCAGTAATTTAATTAGTTGTTCACGCGCGGACTATTCTTTTCATGATAAAAGACAGTAGACAAACTGATGAGCTACTTAATATACTTAACATATGTAATATGTGGCTACCGTAGTCTACAGCAGGCAGTATCTAAGTGCGCTGTATACAAACAAAACGTCAGGATGAAAAATCAGGGACAAGATGAATAAAGGAATAGAGAATTTTTTACCAGATAAGCTTGCCGATAAACTGGTCTGCGGAACATTTATTGGCATTCCTCTGAACTTATTTCTTACATCTTATCCCATCAGGATAAACATCGCACTTTTACATGCGACGTTAGCTAACTACCATCGATCATACCGACCTTCAGCCTGTCCGCTTCCCTTTTCATAGAAAACATGACAAATTAAATGTAATGAAAATTAATTAGAATCAATATCCTTCAGTTCGACCCAGGTCTTGAGTGATACGTAGCATCACAAATGTGTGTAAATTGACGTGCTACGAGCCTACGAGGTGCTACGGCGTAGCCTTGAGGCGTTGCTAAACCGTTACTGGATTGCATGAGATGCTGCCCGTCTTGACCTATTTTGAACGCCTCAAGTGTTTTCGTAATAGAATAATCAAAGTATTTCGCTAAGGAATATTGCATGAATGATATAAATAAATAAATAAATAGATAATTGTTATTTACGATGTTTAATTTTCGAACATTGAATTACCATCCTCATCTTGTGAAAATCCCTCTTTTTGTTACCAAACGTTTTAAAAATTCTTCTATAATACGTACTGCCCAGGATTTGAACTCCTTTCCGGTCTATGTTTCCGAGCTCATATAACCCAAATCTTTTTAAAGTTCGAGTGAATAGGCATCTTCCGTGTGAGTTCGCTACCTGCTACCTGCTAAATTAAGATAAAATACAAACACAACAATATAACTAACAAATTATATTAGGTAGGTATGTACTTGTAATAACTGCTATTGAAACTTTAACATTGTCAAGTAGGCGTTTTATAAAAGTTGTAACTGCACGTCACTTGAAAACATCAAATGCGACGCAAACCAAGGGTTTATTGTAGGGATAACTTTTGCTTCGTGTTAACAATTATACAGTAAGCGAAATGTCTGCGCTTAACGCGGTTGGCAGCAACTTACTGCGGCCACTGCTTACATAACTTATTTGTACGAGAAACAAAGTGACTTGTTTCCTTTGAATATACAATACCCGGTTGTTCCATACTTTAACAGGAAACAACAATGAACGCGAGATCTTTTATATTTATTTTAAGCTGAATAAGAGTTTACACTTCCCTAATTGCTATAGTTGTTTTAAAACTAGCTAGTTTCATGAAATATAGCGTTTTAAATGTGAATGAAAACAAAGAGAGACACAAATAAACTAAAAATCAGATAAAAGTAATAGAGAGTGTAGTCATAAGGTGTGTTTTGGAAAAACAAAACAGCAGTATCCAGAATATTATCTAGAAATAAATACTACAGCTTTTCGTTTCCGTACGTGTGCAATAATAGCTCAGGCCCATTAAGCATTTCACACTTTTTTTAATTTATAGAAGCAATAAGGTTCAATGGGTTCTATAATCAAAAACCATACAGCCAATCCGGTGCCAGTAACCGTCATACATAACATACAATCGTCATACAATCGCAAAAATTAGCACGTGTGCTGCTGTGTTGTGTTTCGGTGCCAATAATATAATCAAATAGGGTTTTTTCTCGTCATAGCTGTATATAATATTACCAAACAGACTTTTAGACATCATGGAGTATTACCTGCTAGCTAATTCGCAACATATTACATAAAAATATACGTGCATACGAACTCTTTTATGTTAAAAAGGCAGCAAGTAAGCTAGGTTGAACTTGGACCGTCAGCCTGTCTGCCGACCTAACAATAAAAGAAAAGTGTATAAAGCAATTCAACAATTCTAATTCTATTTCACAAATTTAAACCTGTTCAATTGAATTCGAGCCAAAACAGAGTTGCGTTATTTTATTTTCTCGGCTGTAATTTTCAGTTACAGTTGTTCAACTTTATGCAGTTCACGGTATTGTGAGCAGTAAGCATTGCAAACGGTACGCTGAAAGAGTTATTCGTCGGCTAACGCTTTTATTCTCAAGCAGAAAAAATGAAAAATGTAACCTACGCTAATTTTGACATACGACTTTATCAATAAAATTACAAAAATACTTCAGCGGCGTATTTTAGCAACCATAAAGTTTTTGATCGTGTATAAAGTGGAAAAATGTGCTTTGCCTGGTAGTATATTCGTTGTTTGTAGTGTTTTTGTACCTATATGTATTACAGATATACCATCAGCATATCAAAACTGGTTTAATTCAAAAATTATAAGTTTTATTACCCTATTTTCTGATCCCTGATTAGATTACCTAAACGAGAATAAAACTGTTGTAACTTAATTGTTGATAGTCTATTTTGGTAGTCTCCGTGTAAAACAGTCTCATTTGACGATATCCAATTCTCAACATAGTGCACTTGGTTCAAGATAAATATGTATGGTGTTACTTGTGTAATATATTATATCACACAAGCAACACCAGGAGGTAATTTGTTTTCAACTCGATTGATTAAGCCCATATTACATTCCCTAGAGGGAAATACCCCATACAAAGATTGTTCATACTAATATAATAAAACGAAATGTGTGATTGCTTATTTGGTGGAAAGTTTTAAACGCTGAAACTGTCAGTCGGGTTTAAAAAATAATAATATTATATTTTTGTATTTCACAGCCCAATTCTTGAGAAAATTAAACAGCAGGTGAAACCACGAGAAACATAAATTTTCCACCAATATTGAATCTGTGACACATATAATAGTATATTTATTAATGTAGATAAATTAAGTTTTAAGTTTAAATTCATTTAACAAATATTAAGTAAATAGGCAAACTCAAACAGATGTATTGAACGCGAATTTGATTACCTACACATTGTATTTTGCTAATATGAAAACTTGTTTTCGAGCATAATTTCCCAAGGGTGTACAACCAATAAACCTAAACTACATAGTTTCAAATATAATTGAGTGTATTTCATAAAGTTCACTAGGCCTTATCGGACTTGTTACTAATAGTTACAATAATTAAGCAGAGACTGTTTGTTTCAAGTTTCACTTAACTATCAAACTAATTTGCCGAAAATACCTTCGATACTAAATTAATTGTTTAGTAGCGAATCTTACCGATGTTCGTACTAAATATTAATATTACTGTCTTTATATTTATTAAATAATAATTTTTGAAGTTCCTTCCCATATTAATATTATAATTAAATATGAATCTACAAATATATCCTTATCTAGATATAGATAAAAGTTAGTATAATAATATTATTATTATATAAATTTTATACTAACTTTCATCCCCATGAACATTAGTCACATATGAAAATGTAGGTTGAATTTAATAGGTGAAAAAAATGAAAAAAATCTTTTAATTCATTACAAACAAAAATACAAATCATCTCTCTTTACAATATTGGTGTAGACTACTAAAGAAGAAGAAGAAGAAGAATCTTCGCCTGATAAAAGGCAAATAGAAAAGGAAAAGGAGTAAGAAATATATTCGTAAATATCACAGTTTTGCTTGATCAGTTATGAAATCATTGGTGCAATCTCCTTAATGAATTCCTAACGCGAGCTAACCTTCTTTCACTACAATATCTTCATTGTACGAGATAGGTATATAATTTTACTGTCTTTATCTTGTCAATAGTCGTTTTACAGTAGACCATTTGAAATGTAACCGCAGTTCGTCTGCAGGCAGGACCGCAGAGTCCCGTCCGAACGCTGTTACCCGCAGACAGAGGTGAGATTACACGAATGTCCAATACACTCTTGCAATTGTCTGCAACGATTTCACCGAATATATATTTGAAAATGGGATATATTATATGCATAATAAATGCAAAATGTTACACGTAACATATACATATATACTCCTAACTAATATTATGCGATATTGAGTTTGTTGAATCATGAAATCTTGCTGGGTCAGCTTCTGTCTGCTTCTTTACTAACTTCTTCTAAACCGTCGAAAGGATTTTGATACAGTTTTCACGAATGGAAAGAGCGAGGAATGTTTGTGTATATTATTTACAGAAAACAAAATTATCCGTGCGAAGTCGTGGGCTGGTCGTTGGTTAATAAATAAATAGGTAAATATGCAAAAATATAAGTTAAAGTAAAATGAATACAAATTGGCAAAATATATAGAGGCTATTGTCAAATAGAAAATATCCAGATACTTGATCGCTAATATATTATGACCGCAAGTTTGCTGATATGTATACAGCGATGGTAGCCTAAAATGAAATATATCGTCAACCTGCTAGTACATTTATTATAAAAAATAATGAAAGCTAAATTAATTCATTAGCGATGTACTACCGGTTCATTAAGGAATCCTTGTTCTTTTCTTATTAACTAGTCTCTAAAACGCTCTAGGCGACCGTTATACTCATAATAAGGAAAAACATTCTCTCTTTTTCCACAACCACCTTGTTTCACTGTAATAAAATACCACAAACATAACATATACTTGTTATATATTTTAATGAACATTAATTAAGTTCTTGTAACATTATACATAATATTTTTATTATATAGTTTTTATTAAATGTTGTTTTATGTTGTTATTTTTCTAAAAAGAGCAACTATGTAAGTTTCATTGACGTTTTCCTGTATTAATTCCTGTTACAGTATAATTTTAAATTAATTATTTGTTAAAAACTTAAAGATAACCTAAACTAAGCATAATATTGACACACAAAACCATCGAAACGGATTACCTGTGGGAACACGAGTCTCTTGTAAAATATTTCAAAACAATATTTAAAGAATGTTATATACTAGCGACCTATCTCCGGTTTCGCACGGATGTATTTTTTTCTGCAAAGTATACCCACACAAACCTTCCTCGTTTATCGCTCTTTCCATTAATGAATACTGGTTTCGAATTATTTAGTGGAGAATTAAAAAACACATAAGTATAATTTTTCTGATGTTTACTCACTAAAATAAATAAACCCTTGAAACAGTTATGTAAAATACTTACTAGGTGTATATATATTACATTTTCCTCCGTATCAGGCTGTAAGTATCTCTGCAAATGTATCGTTTATGTGTGTTAGCTGAAACCATCCCAAGGGGTAGGGATAAGAGTATTTTCATGAGCACTTACAAATAACGAGTTCCGTAAATAAGGCAGCCCTGGTAAACACGAGTGAGTTAGCGCGAATTATATACCTACGAGTAGCTACGAGTATTTATTTTATTCCCCTCATATTAGTAAAAAAGAAAGTAAGGCGAGCCGTTCTGTAAATAACTTTGTAAGCGACATAAATATTTTAACCCATTTTTTACTCATAATGATCGCATTACTTAAAACTAGCAATCCGTCCCTGGTTTCACGATTTATATACACGAACCTTCCTCGTTTTCTCGCTCTTTTAGAAATTAGATATACTATAGTCTTACCATATCTATGGCTGGCCTTGTCGACTGGTAAATAAAATCTGCCTAACATTGTCTCTTACACTGTTTTCGTTTGAAGCAATATAACATTTTCTTTAAGCATTAACACGACTACCTCCAGCACTTACCTGTAATAAGACCCAGATTTATTTTTATAGAAACCTTTATATGCCTTTTAAGTATATTAAGTATATGTTTTCAAATCCGACTGCTTGGAAGGTTAAACATTTTTCGCCCTGTGTGTAAGTGGAACGTACTTAAAAAACATATAAAACTCATAACTACTCCATAAAGTATGAATGTAAGTGGAGAAAATATTTAAAAAAGATTGGTTATTTTATTCGTATTTAGGTAAAAAGGTAACAAGGTTAGGCGTGGTTTTAAAAAATATAATTATAAATTTCTATGTTGTCATAACAATCAACAGAAACCAATAAATAGTTTTAATTTCTTGAACAAAACATTTGTAGCTATGCTATCAGGTTGACGATCATTTGAAAGATTACTAGCTATTTGACAAAGATTACTAGGTCTTACTAGCGACCCCCGGATTTTCACGGATATAATTTTTTGTACAAATTATAAACATGAACCTTCATGGTTTATTGCTATTCCCATTAGTAAAAACAGTATCAAAATCCGTTATGTTGTTTACAAGAAGTTAATGGAGAAACAGACAGAAGCGGACATCGACTTCTTTAAGTATTTATAGATTTGGGTCAAAACCTTTAACATGTTCTGCAAGAGATAGCCTGATAGGCAAAATACTTTCAATACAAATGTCATAAGTCATCAATTTGTATATAACGCTTGCTAACTAATGAACACTTTGCATCTGATGATTAAACAATTAGGTTATTCGTTTACGTCCATTTCAAATGGATTACATTTACAAAGTTTGTACATTTAAAATTCCAAATTGAAATAAAATTACAAACTTTGTCCCTTAAAGCGTCGCAACGTCAGGCGAACAAGAGGGACGCAATTATACAACTAACTCTCTCTTAAGTTCAACTATACCTCTTCAACTTGCAAAACTCTTCAATTTTATGGCTTTCCTAAAGGAGTCAAAGGAAATTGTTAAATGAAGGGAATAACAATTGTTCTAATTACTCTCCTAATTGAGGAAACTTTACGGTAAGTAAAGTAGTATTCGACTTTTTTTAAGTGTTTAACGTTACTCAACGTTGGTGTTTCTCCTGTGAAATAAAATTAATTTAAAATTTAAACTAGGTTAATAAACTACTTTAATCTTGTAACTTTTGTTCGGAGTTTGTTCGGAGCTGTTTTTTTTTCGGGAAAATATTGGCAGGCAAACTGACGGTCAACTTGATGATAAGTGCCGATTTTACCGTCGCTTATTAACACATAAAACGCATTGGGTGCGGCTAATGGCAAGTGTGCTGTTAAAGGATAAGGGATTAGGATGCCAGAAGCTAAAAGAGCTCACCCACAGATAGTACGGAAACATTGCTACACACACATTCATCATAATCATAATCAATTAATCATGTATGTTCGTACACATTTTTTCTTAGTAAAATTGTTTTCATTCAACTCTGAAATAAAGTAGCATGAATATTTTATTCGAAAAATTCCACATGAAAATATCGTCTCGAGTCCTCGGCGTGCAACAAACAAATGCATTCACTACCACTCCCTCGTGAATACAAATTGCCCACATCTGAAGGAAATAGGCGTGGAGGGTTCGCATATTGCGCCGATGCTTTTAATATCTCAATATAAGCACGCATACTTATGTATATGTTTATTAAATGGAAAAAACAACATAAATCTTCACTCTCATGTAAGCATGGAGATTTAGTAGCAAATTTGTACGCGAATGTACCAAATTAAACGTGTATTTTGCAGCATCCTGGTGCGTCTACATCGGCATTTGAGTTACTATGTATCTATTTAACTGGTTCAATCTCTGCTGATATCACGTCTCTTGGTAGCCATGACTGTAACCATGAAAACAGAGATGTTAGAGTAGTAGAATGGGTTCAAATATGTTGCAATTTTTTTAAACTTTTTACATTACAAACTTCGAATGAGAAATTATTTATTACTAGTGAACCGCTCCATTAATTCGAGTTTCCATAAGTGAACACCGAATTAAAATCGATCTAGCCATTCTTGAGTTTTTTATTTATAATGGATTTTAATGCTTTTATGCGTGTAACATGGTGTTTATTTACTTAACTCTTTTTCTAGTCGAACGATACACGATTTACAAAAGTACAGAAAAATTTGTTACATCTTAATTTGTAAATTTTAAGATACTTAATTAGTTATTAAATATAAACTTTTTTTATCGCGATTCAGACGCAATTACCACAAGAACACAGATACAACACTAATGAGTTTCAACCCTCTCAATCACTGACTCTCAATCTAAAAAAGATTAACCCTTCTGAACGCACTTCACTGATTAATTATTGACTTACTGTAGTCAATGAACTGTGAGGTTGAAATACAGAAGTACGTCTGTTTGAAGTCTACTATAAAAGTGCTAGCAGTTGGAGAAATGGATACTTTATTTTTACATAGATAGAACGTACGAAAAATTTTATTTTATTTTATTTAATCGAAATACCAACAGCACATCAAAATAAGCTAAGTCACATATATAAGTTATACAAACACGTTTACATTTGTGTACCAATTACTGGTATCTGCAGCTACATGTTGTCTGTGTTAAAAATTTAGAAAAAATAAATAAATAATTAATAATACATATATTATACCTACTCGAACCTAAAGCAAAGTAAATATAATAGAACTGGAGTAAATACTCGTAAAATCAATCAGATCAAAATTGATGGAAACAATTCACTTAAGCACTGTTTAACAAACTTTTGTCGATAATCTCTAATCCTGTTACTTATTGGGGTTAAAGCAATGAAGTCATCAATTTGAATAGAACCAATCGCTTCTGTGGCAACCCTCTGCTTCCCTCAACCAACCCTCAGCTAATCAAAGAACATTGCACAAGTTAATACCGGTGATTTTTTGCAAACAAATTCCGCCAATTGTAATTTGTAAATGGGTTTATTTTGGCAGGTATATTAGGCGCTCCATTGGGGCAATAATAACAGAAAGCATTGATTGAACCTTTGGGAAAGAATTTTAATCTACTAAATTGTTTGTGAAAATTATTAGAGAGCCTTTAATATTATTTATGGTTGGCACCCATAAATGGAGCAGCCCTTATGGCGGAATCCTCTTAGATGATGATGATGATGTTAAGGCCCATTCCCCTAAGTATTGAGAAGGTTTATTCCTTATCCTGTAAAATTTGGCAACGTCTATTACTTACGTTGATAGACACGATAACCATCTAGTGGACCGTCAGTAGTATACGAGAAAAGACGAAGAAATGTCTTTTCTACGTTGGCTTCTAGTCAGGATCACCGTGGACCTAAATGTTCTAGGCACGTTCCAAAGTCTGAACTGTCGCTAACAAAAGGTGTACCAGTAAATTGTCGAACCGACGTTTGTGTCTATCCAATTCGCACTTGTGATTTCCCAGGGGTGGCCTTCGTAAATAATTCAACTCGTCCCGTGTCCGATCCTAACCTTAGTTACTTACAATAAAGACGAATAATTAATATTACAAGTGCTTCAGCCGCATCAGTTCGCGACCTAGTTGCAATTTCTTGATGAAGATATATGGTTTGGTGTGCAGGGGACCTAACAGTTTGCATAATAATAAGCTGGCCTTGATACACTTTATGAAGTGATTTTTTTATACTTTTGCCTGATAATGTAGAAAAATTATTATATTAATTTTAATATTTCCCATTTTAAAACTATTGCTTGTAACCAGGTCTTGGGAGGTATGCTGGAAAAGTTGTTCTAATTTTGGACAATTACTATTACACTGCAAGTTTAATGAATGGTGGTTAAATTTTTCGATGTAATTTTAAATTACACTTTTGACTCAAAAGTGACTACCCATCTATCTGCCATCAAGTGGGCAGACTGCCCACTTGATGGCCTATAACACCGTTAGGCAGATGGTTACCATCGCCTATAACACAAGCAATGCTAAAATACAAAACACAAACACAAGCAAAGATAAAATATTCAACAGTGCGAAATATACTCATATTGGTAACAATATTTCACAACCAAAGTGACTCCTGCGAACCCAGGTGCAATATTGCATACCTCAGACGCGTACAAGACATGAAAAAAAAATGTCATAAGGAAGATTTAAAAGGAATTGTTTTTCGTATCCAATTCGTTCAACCAGCTTGGGGACACCTGACTCTGATATTATTTCGATTTGACTAAATCATTGCGATGGATGCAAAAGTTTTTAGAAACAATACGTTACAATTGCGATCGTGCGACATTTTTGTAAAAATAATAAAAATAGGTCCACGATGTCTTATTAATATACTAATATTATAAAGAGAAGATTTGTATGTTTGTTATGAATAAACCTATAGAAAGCTACATTATCAGCGAGTAACATAGGCTCTATATTTCATAAAGTTACGCGGGTGATGTCTAAATGTAAATGGTGTAAATGTGTTCTTCAATTAATTTCAGATAAGTCTTATAATATATCTTATCTATCTTATCACACTTATCTATTTTATACATACACTAGCTGACACACGCGACTTCGACAAAATTACAGATAGTTACGAAGTTTGATCAAAATCGGTTCAGTAGTTTAGTTCATCACGGAGGAACATGTGACACGTAATTTTTATATATTAAAATGGTTATAGGTAAATCATTGTTCTGTGTTATAATTTAAGAAATTAGAAACTAATAAGTATTTATTTCTTAAACCACTAGCGACCCACCCCAGCTTCGGATACAATTTTTTCTGTATATTACACAAAACCTTCCTCGTTATCGTTAATAGCTCTTAAAAAGAAACAGACAAAAATAGCTTAAAAATATACAGAAGCGGCTCTATTTTATCTATACAGGATAGTTAATGCCTAACATCAAAATTAATCGTTAAACTCGTAAAAGGCACAATGATCACCAACAAGTACTTGAAGAAAAATCATTATATGTACATAAAAGGCCCATTAATGGCCATTAACCCCCTCGCGTGGACAAAAAAACACGCAATAAATTATGTCACCGCAAACCATGTATCTTCTTACCCCTATACTAAATTCATGAGCGTAGTACTCGGCATTTAGCAGTACCCAAGTCCAAGCTCGTAACAAATTAATGGTCCAGCAAATATGTCAAAACGTATTAGGGGCAACACGATTTTGAATTTGCGTACATTGCTAAAACAAACGTATATGTATGCAATACGCCTTAACAGATCGATAGAATCCATACTAGAACTTACTATCCATACTATACTAATTTTATAAATGTGAAAGTAACTCTGTCTGTCTGTTAACACACTTAAACTTTGGCCAGGTATTAGTTTTTTATTTTATTTAGATTATTCCTCGGAAACAGTCCTTTTCTTCTGGATGAAAGGTACCCTATGTCCTTTCCTATGTATATAAATTTAAAGGTGTCATTTAAACCAAAATCCACTGCTAAAGGCCACGGCCGACAATGAAGCCTGGATTTAAAACTTGGATTCGGAGCTCATACTATTGTATATGTACTTTTGATTTTGTTTGTATTAAGTGTACATATTTGTTGTAATTTTATTTTTTAAAGATTACAAAAAGAATAGTATCCTGAGTTTTTTTCGGGGTTCCTTCTCAGGATCGTCATCTTGACTTTTTTTCCGGAACCCTGGTAAATTTAAATTTAAATTTATAATGACGATCATAAGTTTCTTAGAGAAACCTAATTGATAAATAAATATTTTGATTTTGATTTTTGATAATAACGACCCAATAACAAAATTGCAAAATTGCATAATTTTCGCTAATCTAATCATGATAAACAGAATGTAATTTTCAATAAATCCTGAAATTAGCGGGAAAACAAACAGTTTAATGTTGGCTAATACGTACGTCAAACAAATCAAATAAACAAAACTTATGTTAACATAAACCGAAAGTGGTAACAAACTGTAAGTAAACTTGATGTATCTCCTCGCTGGCGGAACACGTGACTTGAACTTTCAGTATGAGTTGGTAGAGGAAAATGTAGTAGACGAAGCCTTTATTGATTTAAAGCAGGGATTCCCAAAGTGGTCGATATCGACCCCTTGGGGTCGATATCGGTTTCCTAGGGGTCGACATAAACGAAAAGTGATTTTGGGGGTCGACGAGGTCTAAAAATCGACCCCTATTATATTAACACAAGTTCTTATTTAAAACTTTCAAGATAGGTAAGTAGGTAGTTACTGTATTGTTTATGTTGTGTTACGTGTACTAAGAATAATTAATATTTTTGTAGGAAATAATGTTCCAGGAATGTAAAGTTTCAAGTTCGTACAAGATGAAAAACTCGGCAAGTCTATGTGGACAAGTTTGTGCAAGATTGAGTTGGAGCGTACGTCTTTCAGCGGCGTTTTGACTTGCTCTCTATTTGACGATAAAGTGCTTATCACACTATTCAATTTGAACGATTCCTATTTAGGAATCTAAGTAGTGAGCTCGTGATCACACTACGCTAAATTGATTTCTAAATCGAAGATATAGAGTTGAAAATGGATAAACTCTTAATTGAATCCAATCTGTTCTAACTGCGATCACACCTTCCGATTTCCTAAATTGGAATCGTTCAAATTGAATAGTGTGATAGCGGCTTTACGCGAATTAAGACGAACGAATTCATGATCAAGTCCAAACATGTTCCTGATATTTTACTATTTAACGAGCTTGCATTTAGGTTGAAAGTTCATTTGCGTTTTGAAATTCGTTGGAGCTTGAACGATAAAAACTCATATAGCTAAGTACTCATTTATTTCAAGAGATTACAAACTTATTACAAAGCTAAATTAAGTGAAGTAAAGTGACTGAAAAAGTGTTAAACACAACATACAACATATTTTAAATAGGTATGTATAATTGTATTTGTAAAAATTACTAACACTTAAGTCTTTGGTTTTCGTTCTTATTCTACCTAATTACCTAATACGAAGTTTCTATACCTAATTACCTACTGTAGTTACTTCCCAATATAGGTATCAAAGTTTATCAAAGAGTAAGTCAGTAATACTTAACAAGAATCCATTAACTGAGTGTGATAAAAATAAGATAGTGTGCAAATTTAACAGTTTATTATTGTTTTTTATTTAGGTTCCTTATTTTTTTGTTTGCAGAATTACTGAAAGTTTTATGATGGCGGACACGAAAAAAAAATGCAGACAATACAGTTTGGACTACTTGAAGTTCGGATTTATTGCATCTCCATCAAATCAACACTTCCCGATGTGTCTCATATGTGAAAAAGTATTTAGTAACGATGCCATGAAGCCTTCAAAAATGGATGACCACTTATCAAGAGTACATGCTAACAAAAAAAGTAAGCCCTTGTCATATTTTCAAGCACTGAAAGAAAAACTAGACAAAAGGCCATCCATAGGATCGATGTTTGCGTCATCATCTATTCGAGACAATGATGGTTTACGAGCGTCCTATAATATATCTTTACTAATAGCGAAGTCGGGGAAACCCCATACAATTGGAGAGCAGCTTATCTTACCAGCCATTGCGGAGGTCCTTAACAATGTATTGCACAAACCCGCACATGATATTTTAAAGAGAATACCTTTGAGCAACAACACCGTTCAGAGACGCATAGATGAGATGGGACGCGATGTGGAAAACATTTTATGCAAGTTCTTACAGACCCGCAGATTCTCTCTCCAGTTGGACGAGTCTACATTACCCGGCAATGAAGCTCTATTGTTAGGATATGTTCGATTTATCAAAGATGAAAATATGTGCCAAGAACTGATTTTTGCTGCATATTTAGAGACTGATACTAGAGGAGAATCGATTTTTCAGGCCGTGGAACATTTTTTTACTGATAAAGCTATTCCATGGAAGAATATTGTTTCTGTTGCGACTGATGGTGCACCGTCTATGGTTGGTCGTCATCGTGGCTTTATAGCTCACTTAAAGCGACAACTGCCTGATGTACTGGTTATTCACTGTGTGATTCACAGGCAGCATTTAGCAGCAAAAAAGCTGAGTCCTAGATTGCATAAGTCTTTACAATATGTAATAAATGCTATCAACAAGATTCGAAGCAATTCTTTGAACTCTCGGTTATTTGCTCAACTATGTGACGAAAACGACGAAGTCTTTACTCGGTTACTTCTGCACACTGAAGTTCGCTGGCTATCAAGAGGCTCTTGCTTAGAAAGATTTTCAGCCCTTTTTGAATCTGTGTTGGAGTTTTTACAAGAAAAAGATCCGAATTTGAAAGAAAATCTGAACAATTGTAAAACAGATATTTATTACTTGACTGATATCTTTGGAATGTTCAACAAAGTTAATTTGCAACTACAGGGTGATGATCTTAACTTGATTAAAACAAAATCAATAATATCGGCCTTCGTGGGTAAACTAGTTCTTTATAAACAAAATTTAGGCAGAAAAGAATATTCGCAGTTTCCGCATTTGTCAAAATTACCAAAAATGCTTCAAGATGATGACATTTTATTATATGTTACTCACTTGGACGCATTACACAAGGATTTTACGGAGAGGTTTGATGATCTTTTAAATTTACAAATTCCTCAATGGATAATAAATCCGTATAACACCACAGCCATAGAAGAAGCCAATGTGATAATGCAAGAAGAGTTGATTACCATCAGCACAGACGAAGAGCTTAAGCAAAAGTTCAACCAAGGCTATCAGAAGTTCTGGTTGCAACGCAAAATTGAAACACAGTATCCTACATTGTGGAACATTGCTGAAAAATACCTTATCGCTTTTCCATCATCATATCTAGTTGAAAAAAGCTTCAGTGTGGTAACAAACATTTTGACAAAACAAAGAAACCGTTTGAAAATCAACGAACGTGGAGATTTAAGGCTGCAACTCACTAATATTGAACCGGATGTAGCTAGATTGGTAGATAGTCACCAGGTTCATCCATCGCACTGAATGTTTTATTTTCTCTTTGCGAATTAATAGTTTTTAAAATATAATTTCCTACCAACTTAAGATGCTTTATGTATTAATTTGTAATAATTATAAATTAAACTTGATATTTACTGAATTGGATTGTCTTTTTATTTTGTTAAATTTTGACGAGAAAATGAAATCAACTTCACTCACTTAACCAAGTGCAAAGTTTTCTAATTGGCACCTTAGTACCTAGGTATTTTGTACCAATAGGAAAAAACTAAAGATAGACTAAGATAGATAGCTGCTTTAAGTTAGCGGACCATTATGAATAAGGGGGTTGGTCTTAAAAGTAGGTAATTTGACCATGGGGGTCTGAGGTAACAGTTCATTGTTGAAAAGGGGTCACTTGTCCAAAATAGTTTGGGGAACCCTGATTTAAAGTATCTAAAGAATTGTATGTAGGAGTATAAAAAGAATAGCAAGTATTCTACTCTCTCTATGTGGCCTATTACAAAACGTCGCCACGCTAAAGGTGATGGAAATGCCCTGATAGTAGTATTCAGAATTAGGAAGGGATAGGGAAATGGGCTCTGGCATCCCTTACTAAGTCACCGAAATACAACAGCACATATGCTGTTTCTACAGTGGTCTTCTGTAAGGAGGTAATTACTGACGCCAGACGGGCTGCCCAGATGTGTGCGAAACGCAGTCTGCCCTGCCATTTCATTTACTTCATAAAGTTCATTTACAAATTTGGTCCTTCCGGGAATTAAACCCCTGAGAAAGAGAAATAAAGCAAATACATTAACCACTCAACCAAAGGGGTACGTCAAAATGTTTACCTATATGTCTAAGTAGCGAACCACATAATTATGGTTGCACGGCAACGAATTTCCATGAGTTTATATTTGGGATTTCCCAAACTTCTGTTGTGTACCATCCCACCCTTGAATCGAATTCTGAAATGTTTCTCATCAATAGAAAAACCTTTTCGTAATATTTTTACAAAAGTATCAGTTTCCTGTAACTGCGTTTTGGTCGGAAAATAAAATTATAGAGCACCTTTTCGCAGGAGCGTAACACACTTGGTTCGTGATCAGAATACTAAACGAAGGCGATAAGTGAACGGTATCGATTCCTTTACAAATTTACCACTAACTTGTGTTTACGTTTCGCTACTTATTACTGAAATCTGTAATCTTTGATCAGCTATTTCTAACTCTTTAAAAAGAGCCTTTTTGTTTGGTTAATTCTTTAAGATGTTTAGTACTGATAACTTAAGGTACAACATTTAGTTTAAGGCACACTTCTTTACCTAGATAAAATTTAAGCTGCTAAAATATTCATGTGTATTAATAGCAGATATTATTATGCAGTTGCTCTTAATCTTATAATTTCTTCATACATTACATGCTACATTTTTAGAGATTAAAAGTCGTACGCGATGTGCTCATAAACTCAGAAATAAAAATGCTTTCTTCGTGCACGTAAAGTATTGCTAAAGAAAATGTTTCTCTGAAAACTATAATATGTAAAGAAAAGAGAGAGTATAAGTGAAGTCCCATGTCCACAATACGTGATGCAAGCCCTGAATACAAACGACACCCAAAAAATGCTGCGGTCAGAACATCGATTCGAAAGGGTCAGGATGAAATGTGATATCTTTAAAAGTATTTAGGTACTCGCTCTTTACTTTTAATATTTTTATTTACTATTTTGAAACACATTTTAACTTAAAGGCATCTGTCTAATCTACTTAATAATATTTCAATATAATAATAAACTAATTCCTTTTTTTCGTCATAAAGGTTGGTAGGTGATTATCGTGTCCACTAAACCGTTTAAAAACTAAACTTAACCGTTTGGTTTTGTAGTTGTCGTGCCCCTAGCTGCTCTAGCGCTTGACTCGTAATTTTTTTTAAGAGAAAGCAACGTAATGATTTAAAAATAAACATTATACAAGTAGAGGAATTTGTCTTATATATACGGCTCTGGCAAAATGGACACGAAAATAATTGGGGCTAAAGGATTAATGGTAGGTGGCTGCAATCGCCTATGTGTCGCAAGTGTGTTGCCTAACTTAGGACAATTAAGGACATTAAGGGAGAAAGAACAGTGAGATATAAGAAAATGGGCTATAGCGTCCGAAACTCTCTCAATTATAATAGGGGTTAAAGTATGAAATTGCCGTTTTATTGTAATAGGTACTTCGAATTGACATAGAACCTTCATGGTTTGAGATTTTTGAGTGAAACTTTTTTCATACGGTACCTATGTAGTTCTTCTTTTAAAAAATGTGCAACATTCGATTATCAACTTTCAGTTGTTTTTTTTATTCAGCTTAGACAATAAAGATGGATACTTCGAAAATTCGTGTGATTTTTGAATACGAGTTCCGACGCGGAACTAACGCGGCAGAAACAGCTCGCAATATTAATGTTGCGTTTGGAGAGGGGACTGCTAATGAACGCACTGTGCGATTTTGGTTTAAACGCTTTCGTGATGGAAACTTCGATTTGAAGAACGAACCACGTGGAAGACCGCCCACACAGGTGAATAACAATGATTTGAAAGAGATGGTGGAAGCCGATCCGAGCCAAACTACCCAGGAATTAGCGGCATGGTTTAACGTTACCTTACCAACAATATTGACTCATTTGCGTCAAATCAATAAAATAAAAAAATATGAAAAATGGGTGCCTCATGATTTGACTGATCTGCAGACTCTACAGGAACTGCAATTAGAAACCATTCGTCACCCTCCGTATTCACCAGACCTTGCTCCAACGGACTACCATTTTTTTCGTGATTTGGACAATTTTCTGAGTGATAAAAAGTTTTCTTCTCAGGAGGCAGTGCAAAATGCTTTCACACAGTTTGTCGAATCTAGATCACCAGAGTTCTATCGCAAAGGCATAAATGAGCTTCCTATTAGATGGCAGCAATGTATAGATAATAATGGTAATTATTTTGATTAAATAAATATGTTAAATTTAAAAAAAAACGAATTTTTATTTTTCAGTACAAATCGGCAATTTCATACTTTAACCCCTATATACACAAACAATCCTTAATTATCGCTCTTTCTTTAGTGAAAACAGTATCAAAGTCCTTTGGGCAGTTAAGAAAAAGTTATTGGCAGTAGGTTTTAAGTATACATATGTATTTATTCTTATATTATTGTCGTATTGAGTGCTGTGTGACTGTTTCAATAAAATAAAAATAAAAAATAAGAAACAAACAGAGGTGTACAGTGACTTTTTTATAAAAAAATAATTATAATAGATAAATAATTTCAGAATATCAGTAAAAGAATGGAAATCATTGAAGATTGCTACCATAAAAAACACAAAGGGAGATGTTTTAAGAGGTGAGCGTAACTGCGTTTGATTGAGTGGAATGTGGGTTGGAGAAAAGAGCAAAGGTAAATCCCTCCTGACCAAACAGCACTTAAGAATGTCCACTTAACGTTTCAAGAGAACGGCTGAAAAGGCCTTAGAACTCGCGGGGACCGGCCAAAATAAATACTGGAAATTTCTTTTAACTCCTCCAGTACTAAATGCAGTCAACTTAAGAAAACACTTGTGTAACTTATACCTAGTACATGTATATTTTAAAATGACACTTTTACATGATTCACCTTTAAGCATTTTTTAAAATAATTTAAAATAATACAATGGTGTTTGTTCACGGCAATAATAACAATCAGAATAAGATATGGTAGACGTTTTGTTTGGGTTGATAGGCATTACTCACTGGAGTTGTGAAGCCAGTCCTCATCTTGATGGGTATAGTGATAAGTATATCTTGTATAAGATATTGATACATAGGTTTAGAGTAAAAGATAGTAGTAGTATACTAGTAAGGAATATGACATGCCTAACTTTAATAAGTGCTGCTATTTAAAGATGGCTACTATATGGGTTTATGCAAGTGGAACACAGTGTGTCCTGTAACCACTAAATAGGTTATCTAAGTAATATTCTTCATGGAATATGTTTTTTAACCATGACCTTTTTATTTTATGGTCGTCAGAAGGCTGACGGTCCTCTTGGTGGTAGGTAGATGGCTACCGTTGCCTATAACACAACAACTCTACGAGTATAGCACTTTAAACCAGTCAAACTTCTTGTCTGTCTGCAGTACATATTAAAAAAAGACACAATGAAAAATATTACCACAAGCTTTTGTTTAATTTTAAAATTGTATATTCAGTCGAATTCTCAAACTGTACATTTTTAACTATTTTATACTGGGTGTGCCAAATGTTTGTGAAAAAAAGTTTACACAAAATTGCGGCAAGTACGTAAAAAATTCGATTGGCTCGGTTTCCGTTTTACAATTTGCATACAATTTGTAACTTAAAACTAAGTCTTCGTTAAATAACATCGATGTTTTTATACTGTATCACATTCACAATTTAAATAAGTTTGAGATTTTACAGTATAAACTTTAACTTACATTATATTTGTAACCAGATTTTTAAACATGTTTCTGTAGCAAGAACTCGTCAAATATCCAACCAACAGTTCAGTAATTAAATGAAATAGTTTCAAAGTTTTCCACATTTTATTTCTTGAAACCGAAGCGCGGAGTTGACCGATGGTGTTAAAAAGTTAAACGTCCAGCAACCGGTGAACGATTAGTGAATAGTTAAAAGCGTTTTATTTTCCTTAACGTACTAAGTCGTTTAACTTCGTATTTGGTTTAGATTTTTGTTTAGATTCTCGTTCTCAACTTTATTTATTTAGTACACTAGCTGATGCCCGCGCCTTCGTCCGCATTGAAAAATAAAATATAACGACTGACGAAATATATATGGCCAGCTGGATCTTAAACGGGTTTAGGCCAAGATCTTTGCGCAAAATTTTCCGCGTAGTGGACGGACAGAGCCCCAATTCCTGCGAATGACGACGAATCGATAAATTTGGATCTTCTTCCACACTTTCGTTTACAGCGGCGATATTCTCTTCAGTACGGACATTCCACGAATTGATGACTGATTTTCAAACTAAATCTGGATAATTTGGTAGCTTTGTTCAAACGTCAGTCTATTCATGATGATTTATCAGAGTATACTGAGTATTTGCCGCAGTAGGACAGTTCGTTTGACAATTAACCCTTTCGAAAGTTCTTTTAGGTTTAAAAAAACACACTTCTACAGTAGTCGCCTAAAGTTTCGTCAGTTCGTAACGAGACGGGTCAGCGCTTGTACAGTAATTCAGCGAGTTTTACGAGAATGGGAGAGAGGTTTTCGCATCACACTCCTAAACATAAACTTAACTTAAACAATTAGAATAAACGGCATTGAAATTCTTTATAAATTCTTTTTTTTTTATTTAAAAACTTGGATAACTTAAGTCTTAATCAAGATAACATACATCATCTCAGCCGCAGGACCCCCCCACTGGTTGTTTCTAATAATAAGTAAACTAATGATAATAACGAAAATATTTTACTTTTTTGAATATATTCATACCTAGTGACCCTCATCCCTGGCGAAGCCGGGATGCATTTTTTTATACACACAAACCAGGAGGGTTATCTTTATTCCTCTTTACACAAGTGAAAACCGAATTAAAATCGGTTGAGCGATTTTGACGTCCATAGAGGACATACTTTTAGTTGATTTTTATTTATTAAATTAATTTTTATTTAACAATATTGTCTTAAAGCTATTATGAAAGGTGCCTTCATTCGGTTAAAATGCTAAAAAATAACCACATCACATTAGATTATTTAGTACAAATAAATAGTAAGTACTATAAAAATGTATATATAATATATATAATAAATAGTAACGTAAATGGAGCACATATTATACAATATAACCCTTGCTGTGTTTTTTGCAACAAAGCCCGAGCCTAATTCAAGCTATTCTGGTTCGTTCGCCGCAACCTCGTAAACTCGGTCAAATTACGACAACACTGTCCCGAAATGCCGTCAACCCCTGTTACCTTGGGTGTTACACTATGGGTACCATATATGTACTTATGTAAGTACTTACAGACAGTTTATGTAAGAAAATACAATACAAAAAAGAATTTTCTAAATTAGTGTCCAAAAAAGTAGACGAACCAGAAAAATTTCCTATGGGGATTTTTGTGTGTCAAATGAAAATTTTGAAGTAAAAACTTCTTTAGGCGCGTTGGGCATTTTTGAGATGGGATAAAATCATTGAACTCGCGACAGTGTCATGTTACGTAATGTAACCGATTTTTTTTTTAAAGAATAATTTTTAAGATGGGAGAAAATCATTGAACTCGGGACAGTTTCATGTTACTTAATGTAGCTGATATTAATTTCAGTCAAATAACTAGTTGGATAACAGATTATATTTATATGGACATTGACAACTCTTAAATGCAGTGACGATCCGACACCAATTATGTTGTTGAAACACTAGTTCGATACAGTAAATTTATTAACTCAATTACTAAGTAATTTTTAACGCGATAGTAAAAGGGCACCGTTATACTGGTGTCACGCCAAGTTCCGTGTCAATTATACTTAGTGCAGACGCAATTAATGTGACACTAACCATTTCATTTCTAATTTAAATTACATTATTTCCTTTTATTCAATTTCTTTTCTCATAAAACCTGAGGGTTACCAGTGTTTAACTGATACACGTTGTGAACTAGCATTATATCTAGACATTGTCAAACCAAAATCTGCTATGTGCCAAAAGTATAGATTTAGATATTGACCAATATTGACAAAAAAAATCCTAAAAATTTGACAGGATTGTCTTTTAAACTTGGAAAGTTAATAGTTTATTTATTATTTTGATAATATTATGTAGAGTAAATCACATTACATATTCAAGATGATGAACATAGCATATTTTGTTCAGAAGTCGTAGTTCAACAAACATAGTGTTCATAAGCACTTAGCAATATTTTCATACAATTCATACGATATATGAGGCAGTGAACTATTTATTAAGGTCGAAATGTTAGAATAACAAAAAAGTGCACACAGATTTTGGTTTGACAAACGACGATATTTAAAGACGTAACCAAATACAGCAGTGCAGTTAAATATAACAAACCAAATATAACCGTACACTTCGCTGGGATTTCTTGCAGGTTTTAAAAACAAACTTGCTACTCCTTTTGTATACACACACCAATACTAACCCAGTGGCAATTTTTGTCTACAGTCACGTCTGCAATAAGTAAGTTGGAACTATATATTTGGGCCCAATTTCCGTTACAATACTTCCTCATATCATATCCTTACTTTTATGTATTGTTTATATGTAGAGAGTAGGGGCAGCGGTACCTGCTATATCCTTTACATAGTATAAAAATTAAAGTCGCTTGTCGTGTCTGTCTGTTTGTATATCCGCTAACTCCTAAACCACGCAACGGATTTTGATGCAGTTATTACCATCAGTTAGATAATTTTTCAGGTAAGTTTTTATATGTAACTAGCTGACCCGGCGAACTCCGTTTCGTCACCAGATGGCTTCGTTCGTTCGGAAATTTTTCCTGAATTTTCTTTGCTATAAACCTCACGGAGCCCGAGACCTTTCCAACGAATGCAAAACCGTGGAAATCGGTTCGTGCGTTCTGGAGTTATAGCGTCAGGAAGGAAAACCCGTCTTATTTTTATATAGTAGATAAAATCTAATTAAAATTTTATATACAACAAATTCGCCGAAAAATAAATTTACATCGCTTACGTAGGCTAAACCTTGCTGTTTGGCTTGGTCCTGTGTTTACTGTGATTTATGATTGCTAAAAAAAGTAGGCATATAAATATTTTTATCATCTATACTACAAGCTCCGCTTAGTTTAGGGCTAGAAATGTGTGCATTTCCCAACATTTTTTTAATTTTATTCATTTTAAGTATTTATCCCCATAAATACTGAATTTTCAACCTCAGATTTATTGCAACTTAATAATTCACAGGCAATGAAAATATCCTGTGAAATCACATGCAAAAATATTATGTTTTGGAAATATGTAACTGCTGTAAAATTTCCCTTAACTTCCGTTTTGAATATAAACATATCTTCACTTGAGCGTAACAAAATTATACAGAATAAACACTTCAAACCGACCGAGATTCGTCTCGCTTTACAAACTGATTGGTTACAATTTTACAAGTAAAATTACCTTACTTATTTTGGCCGTAAGCCAACAACCGTTTTTAATTACTTTTATAATTACAGAAACGTAGTAATAGAAACCTCCGGTTGCAAAAGACTCTCATAGACCTCAAAGAAGAATTTGATAAATCGTAAGCAATCCATTAAGAAGTAGAAATTTTGAAAGTAGGTACAAAGTTACCAATTTTTAAACCGAGAATCTAGATTTAGATCTACATCACATGTAGATCTAAAATCTAATTTAGAATATAGAAAAGAGAATTTGGAAAAATGCACAAAATAACCGATTTCGGGATTCGTCGTATACTTTATTAGCGTCAACATCTCTTGATATCCCACATCACATTTCTGTAATGAAGCATAATACGCCTAATAACTTTTTTTTTAGTCATCGGCCGTAGGATGTCCACTGCTGGACATAGTAGGTTTCCCTCATAATAACAGTTTCTTACAACACATAGATGACAATACAATTTTTAGTAATGTTTAATATAAATTGTTGAATATTATGTTATTACTAGCTGGGGCCCTAGACAAGAACCAAACCAATGCAAACGTTTCGTTGCGTTCTTACGAAACGAAAGAAATAAAGCCCGGTGATTGGTTGTTGTAACGCCAACATAAAATTTTAACCAATCACCGGGCTTTATTTCTTTCGTTTCGTAAGAACGTAACGAAACATTCGTTTTTTTTTTAAATCCCACGAGAACCTGGCATTTTCCAAAAAAAAAAGTATGCTATAGTTTTAATGTGGACTTTGTATCCTTAATCCTATGTAGTCGCAATTGCATCTAGTGGACCGTCAGCCTGTCTGCCGACCTTAACATTAAAACGATATTAGTATCTCAATTAAAACTCCTTGACGAGAATGGAAAACGTTTTGGTAATACGAAAGTACTATCTCCTTATCGACCAATATAGGTAACATACTCGTCTTTAAAATAAATGACATTGTAAAGTCTCGTGTTAGGTACGTAACACGGCAAAATTGTTGCACTATTTGCGACTAAGATAAGCCTGGACGCATAAATTTCAACTTTACCTAGACCATATCATTAAAGCGCGGAAGTCAGAATGACTCTGTAGCCACTTAGGCTAATGGAAGAAAACACTCAAGTTTCAAAGGGGCAAGCTTCGTATATTTGAAGGCAGGTCATAAAATGAATACATTACGATAAATACTTAGTAAGATACCTATTAAGAATTTTATTCCTTACATATCAAATTTTATTTTAAGCAAATCTATATCAAATTGATGAAAGAAATTGTGTAAAATTTTCTATTAATATGTCTATTGGTGAACATAGGTAGGTCATACATTTAACAGGCAGGCATTCAATTAACTGATCCGCCGGATTATGTCGGTTGTTACCCCTGGCTTCCATAGCTCTCCATAGCTTAATATTAAGCTTTCTTATAAAGTCCAAGCTTTTTATAATGTGTGATAGTTTCACCTGAACATATTTCAAATTAATAAATTTTACTAAAAACCCTGATCAAGTCAGTTTCAATAGAAACTGACAATAATACCTGTTAATTTTGGTATAACTTATTAACAAGTAAATTTTTCAATACAAAACTTTGTTCCCCTAATGCTAAATGACCCTCCCGGCATTTCTCTTGAGGACATCGCAGCAATTTTTTGTCTAGACCCCGCTGCATATTTGAACGTTTCTCGTATACAAATTGGATTTACGAATTCCCATTCTCTATTGTAAACAAATAGCTACTAAAGGAATAAAGGAAATAAATCTAGTAGGAATCTATTTTGAGAATAAATGAGTAATAAGTAAAACTTACGTATTTAAAACAATTCTATGTAAGTTTATGGTTTAAATTTTTTTTTTTGGATTTACTAACTATTACAGATGCATAAGTGCATCTAATATATTGTCTTAAACTATTATAAACTGTAAGTAGGTAATAAAACAATATGTAGGTAAAATATCTATTAGAAAAAAATGCATACTTCTTAGATATTAAGAGAAGGGTTTTCTGTACCCATGTGTTTGAAAGAAATAGGATAATATCAAATTACATACACTTAATTGCCGGAGCGTTTCCCAATTTTTATTGAACATATACGAAACAGACGAAAAACTGCACTACTCATTCACTAAAGTAATAAAAGTATATCTATACTTTCATTATTGCGACATAATTGTGTTTATTATAAAAAAAAAATGTTGTATATTTCTTTTTTTTAAATTTATTTATATTACGATTGAGAAATTTTAACTTATTTTATATATAGGAAAGCTTACATATCCTATCCTGCGTCCTGCACGGTTTTTGGCACACATATAGTTTATTAGCTGGCTTAACATACTTTTAATCCTGGGAAAATTTTAGGTCACTGTTAGATTTCCATAAAACGAAATTACAGCTCTTACGAAGTCGCGGGCACAGTTATTATTTTTTTATGCAGCTCTTCTGTGTAAGTAAAAAATAATTCTCTATTATAGAGACCCTACAGTTCAAACGCCCGTGAATTTGCCGTAATATTCATAGTCGTTTGAACCCCTGACACTGGCAATTAGATTGGACATACAAATCACGATTAAAAGGCCAGTTCACTTTCATCTCATTAATGTCGTAGACGCATTTAATTAAAATTCACCCTCCGAAGCACCGACTTTGTCTTCGTAGGGTTTTTTGGATCGTGATATTACCACATTCTCTATAATGTCTGTGAGTAATGTCTGAGTATCCCTCGCAAATCGGAATAATAAAGTTAAAAAGAATTTTGGCAATTTTCAAGAATCATAGTCTAATCATAGTCTGATGAATCATTAGGAATCTAATGAATCTAAATATTATTTATTATCTTGAAGTTTTTTAAACATTATTAGCAGTTTTACGTTTTATTTTATGTAAATGTGACGGTCTGCTTGATGATAGATGGTAAGCATCGATTAATAAGCACTGGCAACCCTTTGGAGGTTGGAAGTAGCTTCCGACATTTTAAGTTTAAAGAAAAAGAAACTAGATAAGGGTATGTCGATACCCGCTTCTGCTCGAGTTAGAAAGAATGCTGAGCCAGTATCCGATTCACTGCCGCGAGGACACACACATCTTTTATCTAACACTAGCTGTTGCACGCGGCTTCGCCCGCGTAACTTTATAAAATATAGCCTATGTTACTCGCTGATAATATAGCTTCCCAACAGTGAAAGAATTTTTCAAATCGATCTAGTAGTTTCGGAGCCTATTCAATTCAAACAAACAAACAAATCTTTCCTCTTTATAATATTAGTATAGATGACTGTCTACAATTACGTCGGTCTCATCACGATTGTGATAACGTGACTCACGCGCAAATACATAACTTTGTTTTATAACACATATCGACGTATAAAACATGCTATATAACATACTTTGTTGTATACTCTAGACTAAACCTTAATAGAAACCTAGAACTTTTCCAGTATTCTATTATCAAAATATTTTCTTTCACATTAGGGACATAAAACCAAGATTTAAAACATCTAAAACATAATTGAGTAGATATGTGGGTGGATAAATTACATGGAAGTTTGTATCGCTTAAAAATTGAGGTCGGACTCGGTAATCCAGACTTTTCTGCGATTATGCGGGTCTGAGTAAGATTGATGACGACGACTAAGGAACGGATGGCTGGCCCGACTTAAGCCGACCAAATCCCGCAGATTATGAGGTATAAATAGCAATTCATGTTTGTTTTAACACCTATATGTTGTATTCTATTATGTTCCACGCGACACGAGGAGTCGTTTACGTCCTAACAACACCAACTCTATTTAGATTAACGGAACTACCTACATATTAGTTGTCCTTTTTTCGTATTTGGTTTCAGATATTAAATATTGCACATCTTTAGGAATAGTTGCTCTAAACATAATTTATGCATTGTCAAAAGCAGAGAGTAACAACTATGTATAATTTTTTACTTCGATTTATCGTCGGCTTCTTATCTACCTACTCGTATACTAATGTTATAAAGAGAAAAGAATTGTATTTCTGTTTATGATGAATAAACTAAAAAACTACTGGACAAATTTTAAAAATCCTTCATCTTCACATTATCGACGAGTAACATAGGCTATATTTTATAAACTTATGCGGACGAAGTCGCGAGCAACAGCTAATATAATAAATAAAGAATAGATTATTTATTTAGATATAAATCAAAGGAAGCTGATAAGCATATACCATCTTCTGTATAAGCATCGAATAATTTATAATAACTGATTAATCCGTGTCCTCTCGAAGTAAGATTAAAAAATTTCTAAGACTTTTTTACTCATCTGTACTTGGTCCAACGTGATTCGTAAAAGTTATTTAATATTTTGTAAGAATAATCTTTTGGGGCTAATTAGAAGCCAAGTAGAAATACCATTTTGGAGCCGACTTAATTTGGGCAAGCAGGAACCACCCATAGTAAATAGTAGATTAATATAATTAATTTTCTCACAAATCTTTACATGTATATAAAAATCATTCGCTATGAGTCAGTCTTGCAAAAACCCAGGAATGGCTAGATTGATATTAATTCGGTTAACACTTATAGAAAAAGGGATAAACGGGAAGTTTTATAAATATAAAAATTGCACCCCGAGCGAAGCCAGGAGCGGGGCACTAGTAGTAAAGTTAAGATTAAATGTCAAATACAGAGCTAGTCGAAGCTCATGGTATCAATTACACTGATTCGCATATCGTCAAAGGGAGTTTATATCATTGCACTATTGACATACTATTTTGCCCGATTCATCTCTGTGAACTGTGTACAGTAAGAGCCATCGCATTTTCTATACATGTAACATTCACATGTCCATAGGGGGAAAGGGGGTCGGATTAGTCGGGCCGGCTCTTAAGCCTTACAAACGTTGTTCCAAATCGGCGTTATTTAGCAACGCTACGTCGGTCCCACTTCTAATTAAGGAATATCCTAACTTTTCTTGACGTCTCAACTGGAGCATACGTCTGTCGGTTTTGTGCTACTTAAGGAGATTTGTGTTGATACCCGATAGATAATGGATTAGGAGGACTCACTAACACTCGCTATAGTTAAACTTTGATTGAAACTAATATCTTGAAGCTAATTTTCGCCCATCGTTGCCTCATCAACAAATAATTCGTTGCATTGACGAATCGAATAGGAAAAGACGAATATAAGAATATCGATAAATATTTGTCGTTAAAAATAGTCACAGATACTAAGTACAAATTATTGTATTTATATAAAGTGACGAAAAATTTAATACCTACTTACTATAAATTCAATTTCGGATTAGTGATCACATAATCTTGGTGGCAGTAAGGCACCCTAGATTTCGCAATGATTTGGGTAGCCCGTCTGGCGGTAATAGTACCACTTTTTCTTTCCTTTTTTTCTTATCTAATTCTAAACCTTAATAATACTGTGGTCGGCTGCGCAATTTCAGCACTTGTGCCGTTCTTTTGTTATGGACAATGGTAGTCACCTACCATTAAGTGGACCGTCAGCCTGTCTGACGACCTGTACATATAAGAAAAATTAATGATCTTGAAATTAATGATCGTACAATTATATATTGTATTCAGTTAAAACTCAAAATCATTACACTCCATAAAACGATTTCCCCACTCGATTGAATTTTTCCAAAATATTCTCGCCAAGTATACCATGCACAGAGAAACTGTTTGAAAGGCTTCCTGAAACCGTAAATTGAAAAGCTACGGGCACATAGCTCGGTGCATAGCTTTGAAGAAATAAAAACAAGAAGCAAATGAAAATGGGTTAAGCGCCCTCGCGGGAGTGGAAAGGTCTCAGAGATCGGTTTTGTATCACCATCGCCAGTTTGTGCCGCGTTTCTAATAAAAATTTAGCAACGGACGGAATTGAAAGTAGCTCGAGCCGTTAGGACCCTTATTCTTAAAGGTTTCAAGCTTTGTTTATATTACGCGGAACATTTTCGTTAATATGTGAACGAGTACCTAAACACCGCACCTTGCGAATTTTACGAAACTATCGTAATGTCGATATTAGGTACCTACACATATCGATTTGATAATAATGTATTTTAATACTAATCTATGTATTATAATGCTTCTTCAATGCAATGAGAATTTATTCTCCTATTTTAATTGATTTTTTTTATGTTAGCTCGACAGACAGACATGTCTCTTGTCCACTCGACCATAATTATTAAGAGTAGGGATAAAAGATTAGGTAGGGATAGGAAATGGGCTCTGGCATAGCTTACTCACCAAAATACAACATCACTCGTGCTTGTATTTAACAGTATTATTCAGTAAAGGGGTGGTTACTGACGCCAGACGAGATGTCCAATACTGCGAAAAAAAAAACTATTACCAATACTTACGAGGGCGGCACTGAAAATTTCGGGAATCAAGGAAGTGATCCAATATTATTAGTGGAAAAGATATTTATTGTTTTTCGAAGTATTCTCCTTGAAACTTGACACATTTTTCCATTCGATGGAACCAATTATTAAAGCATTCATTCCACTCTGAATTTGGGGTATTCAAAATGGCCGTTTTGTAGGCGTCTACAGCTTCTTCAGGTGACGAAAATTGTTTACCAAGCAATTTTTTCTTAATTTTGGGGAAAGTATAAAAATCATTGGGGCTTAGGTCAGGGCTGTACGACAGATGATCTAATAATTCAAAGTTTTCTTGCTCCAAAAACTCTTTAGTTCTGTGGGCGGTATGAAAGCTCGCATTGTCGTGATGGAGGATGATGCGGCGGTTGCAGTTCTCTTTACGAAGTTCAGAGACTACCTGCGGCAAACAAATGCTATCATACCATTCTGCAGTGACCGTTCTTTGTCCGTCAAGAGGAATAGTCGCAACATGGCCGGTTTTAGAGACAAACGTGGCTACCATTTTTTTTGCAACGCTCCGTGAACGAACAACTTTTGTTGACTTCAACTCATTTTCGAACACCCAAACTCGTGACTGGTTTTTTGTTTCGGGTTCGTATGCGTATATCCAGGATTCGTCATCTGATACGACGCTGTATACAGCATTTGAAGATCCTCCGTGGAATCTCTCGAGAGTTCTGACGCACCAAGTAACGCGAGCCGCTTTTTGCTCTTCACAGAGCGAATGCGGGATCCATCGGGAAAACAACTTTTTTACACCTAATTGTTCATGCAAGATTATTTGTATTTGACTCATGTCAATGTCTAAAGTTGCCTGAATTTCGTGATATGTCACATGTCGATCTTCCTCAATCAGGTTACGCACGGGATCAACGTTATCTTTGGTAACTGCAGTTTATGGGCGACCTTGACGGGGATCGTCACAGAGCTTGACACGTCCACGTTGAAATTCCGCAAACTAGCGATAAATTGTGGTTTTAGATGGGGCTTCATCACCAAATGCAGAAAACATCCGATCAACACACTGTTTTTGTGTTAAACCACTTCGAGTCAAAATAAATCATTGCTCTTGAATTTTCACAATTCCATTTTCACACTGACTACAAGTTCGACAAGACCTTGTGACAGGACCGCGTTCTTTTTAATAAATAAATAAATGGTATTCGATTAATAAAACCAAGGACTTTTCGATTATAAAGACTTTATTATGGCAGGAACAATGGAAATATTCCAATCCCGATACTTTTAGTGCAGCCTATCTACCAGCTGTTGGCTGAAACTTAATTAAATATGGCATGGCGTTGCGGTGGAGAGTTCGTTGTGATTTTCTACGATATCGCTATTGTGTAATTCTGTATTGTTTTGAAGAAAAATAAAATTATCACCCACTTTATTATTAAATTATAACATTGCGTACCTTAATTGCTCATACAGGTATAAACAGGTACCTTAAGCATACAGTATATTTTGTATTACGCAGACGTAGTAATTTTACACTTAATTTCAGAGACTCCAGTAACTGAATGACTGCAAAAGGCACTTGTGTATAAAATTTGGCAATTGTGCGCAAATCATTCGAGCCGGTTATATTGAAGGGATTACAATTAGATACTCAATCCGCCATATCTTTGAAGGGGTTGCTTTTAATTTAAATCTAGCCCTCCAACCGACTTTATATCAACGATCGCGTTATTAGCACATTCGTCTAGTGAAACAGATTTCATCCCCTAAATTGGGGTGGCCATCCTTTGAAAACCACATTTGCACAATTTGAGACAAATCCTTTTATCAGATAATCGTATTCAATTTTTGTTAAAGGGACAAGGTTATGAGATGGATCAAAGAGAGGCGGATTCGTTACGGTTGTCCCGACTACAGGAATTTCGCTTTACGATTCTGAATTCGGCTCTAATAAAATTTAACTCAGATGGAATGTAATCGTCGTTAAGACTTATAGAAAACCTTTGACAGAAAGTATTCGCTTTCAATATTATAATGAAAAGAAACCTAACTAATCCTAAATATTATATATAACAAACTACCTAAGGTAGGTACTTAATATTTTCCAAAGTACGAGTATATTAAGTATATATCTGCGAAATTACTTTGTTTATAATTTGAAATATCACATATTACAAAGGATTGTTTCATACTTTCATACAAAAGAATTTCTTTTTGACATACAAACTTCGAGTTTCTGTAACAATAGCTTACAAGTGTGATTATTTGTTCACTCTTTCAAGGCTCCTGGGTTCTATTCTCGGCAGTGTCATCTTTGGAAATGAACTTTTTGAAATTGGCTCTGATGTGGAGCTGGAAAGTAGTGGCAAGGGCACACTGCGTTTCGCATTCATTTAAACAGCCCGTCTGGTGGCTGTAATCACCTCCTAACTGAAGACCACCGTGAAATAACAGCACGTGTGCTGTTGTGTTTCATTGAGTGAGTAAGGTTTGCCAAAGCCCTTTTTCCTATCAATTCCCAATCTCTTGATCCTTAATCCTACTGTAGTCGGCAGCGCCCTGTCTGCCGACCTCAACATAAAAAAGTCACCACAAAATCAAAATCAAATCCATGAAAAAGAAAAAGACAATAAAGGAAATGATGAACGCTAAAGAACGTGCATTTTTCATTTCGATTATACAAAGAAGTTACTTCCTTATGCGAAGGCAGACAGTTAACACAGTGCGTTCTCTCTGTGGATACAGAAAAAATAACAGTAAAGTGACGGAGACAGGACAAAGTCTCCCCGAGTGTTGTACCTACTCGCCTAAGCCCAGGCAAACATCCATTCGTGCCCACCCCACTTCAAGCGATGCCTCTCCTTAAAAGGGAGGAGAAAATTATCTCGTGAATAAATTATATTTTTCCCCTTTTATGAAGACAGTTGAAGTGCATTTTCGTCCATGTTTTTTCTTGTTTGCCTCAGATCAAAGACGTTGCAGGAATTCCGGTCGTGACCCCGCAAAATAAAATGAATAAAGAATTTAATGTAACTCGATGTTTACGGATAATAATCCTAAAGTGCTTAGGAATGTTGCTTTTGTAAAACGGTTTTTCTAGCACAACTCAATATTTTTTTATTTTTTTTTTCAAATTTAAAGGGCCATAACAAAAAGGTCAGCACTTAGTTCTGAAAATTACACTTAGTTCTAAATAATGTTCTTTACCGCACCTATTGTATTATAAAATACTGCCTTTTGTCCGTGACTTCGTCGACGTGTCTTATATGTTCAATTATACTTATATTAATAATCTATGTGATATTCTGATAATGTAAACTACATTAAAGTATAGATTTATCAAAATAATAAAAGTAATTTTAAAGTGAAACGAACTTTCGCACCCAACAGCTTTTGATGCGGTTTCCACCATCAGTTTCACGGAAGGTTTTTTTTTGTTTATGTGTATAATAAAACCTAATGAAGTTTTTATTTAAGTAGAAAAAAAAAACTATATTTTGCAACCAAGTCGCTGAAACTGTCCGCGTCCGTCTGTTTCTCCGGTTACTACTTGTACAGCACCCAACGGATTTTGATACGGTTTTCACTAATGGAAATAGGGATAAACGAGGAAATTTTATGGTTATAAAAAATTGCATCGATGAAGAGGGTTGCTAGTTTATAATATTAGAAGAATTTAAGATTGCACAATTATTAAATGCATTGGAAATACTTTTGTATATTAGTGATTTATAAAGCCAGTCCTTAATTAAATTCCTATAAAATTGTTCATACACTCAGTTCTCGTAAAATTGGAAGCAATATAAGTTTTTGAGCGACATCTAGGTTGACGTCGGTTCGGACTGAGGGGTCTTTTTGTGTTCAAACATTATTCTCTGATTCTATTATAAAGTTAGAGTTGCCACGTTAAAATACAATTTGGCAGAATGAGGTCAACCGACGAATCAACGTTCAGTAAGTATATCACACCCTCTCATCCTCGGTAGCTAAAGACAAAATCTGTAGACTTAAAATTTTTGTTGACAGACTTATTTTCATAAGATTACCTCTACTCTTTTGTGTGGCAAAGAATATTTTGCATGAAGGTCAATGAATAAGTTTGAAAAAGTTCCGTTGAGTAATTCCGCCTTTTATAGAGCGTTCTGGGAAACTCCGAGAAATCTTATAAAAATTTTAGTGCCTTCAAGCATTTTTTTAAATCTTGTGTTTCAAGTTATTACATTATGGCGCTTAAAAGTAGCGTCTTATTATAGGCCTAGTGAGAAAATTCAACGTGTTATTAGCTATGAAGGGGGCTATGCTATGCTATGTAGAAAAAATTAAAAAACTCATCACATTTAATATGACTTTATTTCCAACTAAAACTTAAAGCGAAGTACTAGTTACAGCAAAATCTTACCTACAACCTTTAACATTACTAGCAGTACAGTACACAATACAATATTTGAGATAATAGACGTTTCGTTATGAGTTTGTAATTGACAAGCATTAAATCGATGAGCAAATCAAGGCCTGCTTTTAAATTTGGCACATTTTAGTACCCTGATTTTATAACAATGTCTATTTTACTTTATAGCTATCCAATTTATTTTTATTATTTATCCTCATACGGAGATTCTACCCACTACTTTTTCACTTAATTTAATAAGAAGCTTTATTTCTAAAATTGACGCGCAATAACATTAAAACATTTAGTGAAATAAGATATAGAAATTGATTAAGCGGGAATTTACAATTTAAATTATAATTACAGGGAATTCAAGACAAAATAATATTTATGTTAAGATTGGTTCTGTTAGAATGGCCAAGAGGACAAAATGGAATCGTGAACATTTTAACAATTGAGACTTTACTTTTAATTTACACTATAATAGTATATTGACATGACATTCTGAAAAAGTTGTAATATTCTTTGAATCCGCTTTTTTTAAAGTGATGTCATACTACGCTAGAACTTAAAACTGAAAAAACAATGTAATCTGAATCCTCCTAATAAATGTTGCTTCAATCGATAGCGTTATTATTATTTATTTCTTATTGAAAAATCGAGCTATTAAAATTGAGAAACCAATAAAATTTTTGATTGTATCATATATTTTATAAATAAATTGGATTGGTACTTATCTTATTTTCTTCTTTATTGTGACGTGTCTATAATATAGCTATATATTCAACAAAAAAGAATAGATTGCTATATAAACATTTTAAAATTTAAGACTACATACTAGACTAGTGCAATACTAATAGTTGGAGAGCCCAAGAGGGGATTTTGAGATTTACTCGAGCGCGTCAGATATTGCACATGTATATTCCCCACGTGTCTCCGATCCGATCCAATGTATTAATCTGTCGGTTTGGATGGTAGGGTTGGGGTAAAAATTTAAATACAACTCGAGCGCGTCAGATTTTCAGAGGGGATGTTAAGTGAACCCAAACTAAGCTCCCATTTTAAATACAAACGATTCGGATGTAACGCAAGCACGTGGCAGCTTTTTGAAAATGAAAAAAAAAAGAAGATTTTTGGCGATTACCATTTTGTAATACTCGAGCGCGTCAGATTTTCATGCTGATTCTTAATCTGACGATTATTTGAAGGAATTTTTTTTAATACAACGTCTACAAACTTTTGAACGCCTGTAGAAGCTCACTCCACCGTTGAAAAGAAAAACATCATATAACCTTTTTTTTCTTCCTACCATCTAATCTTCAAAATACAATAGGCGCTCCAGTGACTCCACATTTAGCATCGTGGGCTCCCCTACCACAACTCCAATGTTCTGATAGTCTCTTAACCTAGAAGTAATTATAATTCCTATAAGTATGTAATCAAATGAATGTAATCTACACAACAGTTTTAACATAGCATAAGATTACTAATGAAAGGCATAGGTTATTTGCTTATTTTAATAAAAATAAGGCTTTATTGCCTTTAATAAAGTTTTGACATTTAGTAAGTGACACGAGTTTGGCATTATTTACAATTTAATCACTCTAATTTTGATTTTGAGGCCACAGCTTCGATTCAATTTAGAGGTATAATCGATTATCTTAGTTAATAACATTTTTTTTTATTCAAGGAGTCCTCCGAACGACCGCTACAAACATCTTTTCACATAACTGACATAACATTATAATAAAGTATGAAACTTTGCAAACATTACAAAAATAAAATCTATGTTTGACATTGATAAAAGAAGAGAAGAAGAAAAAAATGAAATAAATAACATTAATTTATAATGAACTGTGAAAATAATTATAATACTTGTATCCTAGGTCCGCTCGGGGGAGCCTTGAGTGTTGTGATTACAAATTTATTGTACAATAATAAATCACAACACTGAAAATCTAGCCAATCCATCTACTACCTAAATATCGAGTTATGCAAAAAATTCATAAATAAAAAAAAACTAAAGTTTACACAAGGCTGTTTCCGATTTTAATTTATATAATTAGAAGAACAAGCCTTTCGAGCGTTGTTGTTACTATAAATGATAGATAGACACTACATCTCTTTTATTATGTAACGTGTTTGCAGTTAAAATGGAATAACAGCTAAAAAGCGTATCAATGCAAAACTTTACAATAACAATAACATTTCATGTACGTACAATAAATGTAACATTTTCGATGTTTTTATTAAGCAAAGCACACACACACACACACACACATATATATATTTTACATTTCTACGTTCAAGTGTATTAGGCCGGTTCACCACAATTAATTGTACCTTATAATCTATCAACTACTTATATATTTTAATCATTTTAAGGACCAAAATTATTGGCTTTGACACAAATTAATTTTATTAAGACTATAACAAGTAATTTTTTTATTCTTTTGAACGTCATGGAAACTTACTGACTAGTGAAATCAATGAACGATCAAAGAAAATATTTCTGAAATCTCTTCATATTAACAAATATAAGGCCTAATGCCCGTAATTTCAATTACCGTTTAAACTTAAGTTTACCTAAACCATGATAATATTTAAACTTTCGTTTAAACTTTTTTCGTAATATCAATACGAAAACCTCAATCGATTAGTTAATCCTAGTTTAGTTTTCTTGTGTATAGCAACATTAAGCTAATCGTTCATTCATTGGTATCAGTCATGCAGAAAATGACAACATTATTATTATTGATTTGTCATAATTGACACATGACTTTGATTATACGTACCTTGCCGGCTGCTGCTTTATTTATATTGAAAAATTCAATCTCTTGCACAAAATTCTCAGTCAAAATTCTCGATACAAAAGAAATAATGAGTGGTACGAAATCAAGAGTTCCTAACTTTACGAAGTCAGACGGAACTTTTAACTAATTTAGTAAAAAAGTATTCCCATATTTTGGAAAATAAAAAAAACAGACGTGGTGAATAACAAGCTAAAAGAAGAAACGTGCATAAAGCTGGCTGAAGAATTTAATAGCTTGTCCGGCGTTCTTTCGAAACCATAACACGTTAAGGGCAAAATATGAAAACATTAAAAAAAATGCCAAGTCAAAATATGGTACATACCGGAGAAGCATGTATGCGACAGGAGGAGGACCACCGCCGAATCTTGATTTAACCCAAGAGGAAGAAGTAGTCATGGAATTATCTTCTACTAGTGTCACAGGCCTACCTCCAAGAAATGACAGTAATGAGGTTTGTAATTTGAAAATGTTAAAATTGCTCCCATTTCTCATGCTTTACATAATTTTTTTGTAATTATTACTATTATTGACAGATAATTGAAAAAGTCGATAATGAAGCTGCTGTTGGACAGATTGATGATGGAAACATATCACACCAGCCCCTCAAAATATAAATGACCACAAGATAAACTGTATATTGTATACTTGTTTAAACTGTATATCAAAGTTCATCTGCGTTTGAAATTACGAGTTAATCTACGAATAACAGTTTAATCTTGATATCGCAGTTTAAACTACAATTGAAATTACGGGCCTAAAAGAGTTGTATAAAGGGATTAAACCATTGACTTCGGTCAATCAACAACAGACCTTACCTTAACCTCACTCTTCGATGACAGATAAATACGATAAAAAAAAAATACCCATTACATATTACATTTACATATACATTTTCATATAACTTTTCAATACATTTATGTGGATAAGAGAATTCTATTATATATTTTCATACAATAAATGTATGCTTGCACATAATATTGTGTATAATTTTAAATTGTGTACTTACAATATATCTATAACTTATCCTATTTATTTCATAGTATTATATATCTACTAAAATAGTATTCGTTGCAGAAGACAAAGAGTTAAAAGTCAGTAAAATGTCATAAATGATATCATATTTTTGTGTATGTAAGATTACAATATTTCTATAAACATATTTGCATAACTCTTTTTTTATAATTAAAAAAAAAAACTATAAACATTATTCTTTCTGTTCATTAATTACAAAAATATATTTTTTCATTAATACTATAGCATATATTATAATATATTATTTAATATACCCATTGATACAGTAAAACAGTAAAAAATCAAGTAATTTAATTGCGAGCATTAAAAAATTAAATGAATGAGAAAATTACGACGATTGGAAAGCAAGAGCAAAAATAATTTAAACAATCGATCCAAATTTGTATGTGCATATCAAAAATGAAGAAACTGTTCGTAAGGATTGCTTCGTAATCCTAAATCCATCCGTCGAATAAAAACTGTGAACCTATGTCTCAATATGTGACTTCAATATTAGAAACAAGTCAAAGATTGAAAATTGATTGAAACCGATGATCATGGCTGTTGAAACATTGAGTTAATTACTCTCGATAAATTTAAAATTAAATAAACAAGTAATATAAATTTAAATAAAATTATATATAAAAAAAAACAAACAATAGTACTTGGTGATACTTCCAAGTTTAAAGTTATAAAATGTTCAATGTTATTATGATGAAATGCATTTTTTAAAAAGTTCTTAAGAAATCGTTTCATTGTATGCGATTTTGTCGTGTTTATAGTTGTTTTAAGGAAATTTTTGTACGCTATTTGTTAATAAGTAGCAACCAAAAGATCAGTTACATTACAGTAGTACACAATTGATAAGGCGCGTCTTGAATCTTCGTTCACGCAGAAAAGAAAGTCGGCCCCGAAGATTAACGAAGAAACCTATAAGGTTCATAATACAATGCAGCTGTTAGTTTTGTCGCACTCGCACGAGCGATGCAAAGTGGCGCACGCTAACATGGCGGCAGCTGGCGACCAATAGCGGTACTGGAAAAAGCCGCGAAGTGGTACATCGGTAAGCCATATCAGTTGGGTACTACTGTACAAGTATTGTCCGTATAATAGTAATAAGTATATGCGTACATATTGGCATTTCGTCATGCTCATATACCGAGCAGACAGAAAGCGAGCAGGTTAGAGCATCAATCATCCTGGTCCTCCTCTTCGCTCATCTCCTCCTCCGAACTGCAATCTGGTTGGGAGGACTCTGACGTGCAGCGTTCACACCAGCATATGAACAGGTAGTTTTGAGCCAGTTCCTGTCAATAAACAAATGGTTTGTAATATATACTTATGTTATAAAGAAAGAAGATTTGTATGTTTGTAATGAATAATCTCAAAAACTACCAGACCAATTTTAAAAATTCTTTCACCTGTAGAAAGCTACATTATCATTGAGAGTAACATAGGCTATAGTTTATAAAGATACGCTGGCGATGTCGCGGGCAACAGCTAGTCCTGTGTCCATTTCACATCGATCGAACCTATGGAAGATGTGAAATCTCTTCAACTGGGAGACGGGCTGATGATCTTCAAACGCCTGAACAGATCTTCATAAAATATAGGTCAGAACCATCTCTATCACGTCAGCTTTCAAACAAAAAAAAACGGATCAAAATCGGTCCATCCGTTTGGGAGCTACGATTCAACAGACAGACACACAGATACACGTCAAACTTATAACACCAAGTTTTTGTGTCGGGCGTTAAAATTTATTCATGTCAGGCATTGTCCTGACTACTAAGTCTAGAAATCTGAATAAAGGATTTCATTACTAGAATCACAAAGGGCTTTTTAAAAATTTCAACTCCGTTAGAAGCCAGGTCGATAGTAATGAAAATGTGTATCAATATTTTACTCACTTTTTGTCTAGAATGTCTTGATTTGGACAAGGAACAGTCGTCCAAGTAGCTGATGCAGATCTCGTCCCCGGGCAGAATGGTTTTGACAGCCTTCAACTGAATCCTGTGGTTGCCGTAGGGGAAGGAAGACTCCGCGTTTGGTGTGCAGCTGTGATTGCACGCACTTTGCAGTTGGAATAGACCAGAGCCTTCAGTGTTCAGGAATGTTCCGGACTCTGTAAACATTTTTGTTTTTGTCTTTAGAAGATCTTTTCGCGGTATGAAAATCACAAATGCCTAGTGAATTCTGTTCAATAATTAAAATAAACAAATATTATTATGTTTTATTGAGGAGTTAAAATTTCGAAAATTATTCTAAAATAAATATTGAAAAATAAAGGTCACATCAACTCACCATCTTCAACATACTGATACAACTTATCAATGAAGAGGTCGATCTGTTGCCTTTCATCATCAGACATGGTCTGATTGGTGACAGCATTCACCCACATCGCCAAAGGACTTGTGCCTATACCTTGTCCATTAGTACCAACCAGGGCCATTAGGGAACAAAATCCTTCAGGCGTTAAAAACTGTAAAATATACGACAAAAACTTTTATATTAACTGTATTTATTATGTCCATTGATGCACATATTATACTGGTAAGACATAGATCTAAAAATGAGTTCAATTTTCATTTGGCATATGAACAGTATTAGTAGTAGGGCAAAATAATTTCAGGATAAAAAAGTAGCCTTTATGATAATTCAGGTAATAAACTATCTGTGTACCCAATTTCATCCAAATACCTTCATTCAATCCGAAGAGTAACATCCATACATTCATCCTCACAAATTATTCGACGATTTCACTACATATACAAAAAATTTTTTTTTTTTGTATAGAATAAGAATCTAAAAGTGAAATTAAAATTATTTAGCAATACAAATGTGATTTATATTGTAAAACACTGACCTCTTGTACCTTGTCATCATTAACTATGTTAGCTGTCAACTCTCTTAGTGTATTTAATTGGTCTGAAAATTGTTCCCCAAGCAGCTTATGAACCAACTCCGCATCCTCGTTCACAGTACGATGACAGAACTGTTTGAACGTTGCCACCAGACTATCTGAATCGTTACTCTGTTTTATGATGGCAAGTATTCTAACAAGTAGCATAATGCTCGTTGTTTCCGGCGGATAATGCATTTGCCTGAAACAATAAAATCATCCAAACTGCTTATATCTATACACACAAGTTGGAGAGGCTGTTTTCCCTTTGTGACTATTATTTGTGACGAAAATTTGTGTTTATTATTATAATAATGTCAATGATGTTAGTCAGTAATTTAATTATTTCTTATTTATTCTTTTACAAATAACATTTTAACTATAAATTATGACACTAATGTTAAGAGCAAATGTTTCAGCAGCTGCGAGGCTTATAGACCACTGTCTATAAGCTTCTTCCATTCTCAGAGTTGTATTACAATAATGACATATAACACAACAATGCACATATAGATCCTAATGAATTGTGCTTGTATTATTTGAAAGTATGTTTTGTTTATATTGCATACTAATATTATAAAGAGGTTAAGTTTGTATATTTGTATGTAGGAGGAGATATTTTAAAGTACTCATAAGAATCTTCGAAACTACTCTTTCACCAATAGTTAGAATAGAATTTCAGGATGGACATAGGCCAAATATTCCATATGGACCATCTATTTAAAAATAAAAATCCAAGGCTTGGCTAAAGTATATGTATCTCAGGCATTATTATTTTTTTTAATTTTCAAGGCGGACTAAGTATTATCGGGCACTAGCTGGAAATTGAATATATTGGCATCATTGGTTTTATGAATGAACTATTACCATAGAGTAAATAGTACTCAACCAGGTACTATTTTCCTGGCAAGTGTTCAATCGTCAGTGACTATTATAAATATTTTATATAATATTTTAATATATCTACTACTAAAATTAAATTTAAAAAGTAAACTAAATGTAACTTACTTCCAAGCTTCCAATAGTACTACAATAGGATTCTGTGTGTCATTAGGATTGTGACACAATGTTCTATGATATTTCATGAAAGCCTGTTGCCTACAATTTTCGCAGCAATATAAAGTGCCACACTGGTCACAATTTGTTATGTTTTCCAAATTAGTTTCATATGAATCTGGGTGTGGTAATACTATGTCTTTCTTCAGTGACAGACGTCTCACATTTTGCTCTGGGGTTTCTAGTGGCCTGTTAATGGATCAAAAGCAAAAAAATATATTCGAATGAATAAAACATACCTATTGAATCTACATATAGGTATCTTTCTTATATTATCTTACATATTATAAAATAAAGTCACTGTCAGCATCAGTCTGTTTCTCTGCTAACTTCTCCTAAACCACCCAACAGATTATGATCATATATGGGTACCATTAATCAAATCATTTGCTCTGTTAATTGCTAATCCGTTACTAATCTAATCTTGCATTTGCGTTGCTTGTCCTTTGTAATGCCACTAGCGTGATTTTCATGCCCTCGGGGGTTTCTGCAGTTTATAAGGGACGGTACCTTACCTACCATCAAGTGAAATTTCAGCCTTATCATAACCTAACTTACTTTAATCTTACTTGCCAAATGCCAACGTTTATTATAGGGAAAAATACAAAAAATGAATTAAATACGTGTTTCTTAAATATTTAAAATATACACCTCATGCAATGATCACATGCTAAGTATCCATAGGCGGCGTTCCATGAAAATTGGCATGACACTAAAGGCTCTTCCTCCAATATTACATCTCCTACATCAAATTTTTGAGTCGCATACAATGCTTTCCCCTGAAAAATAAAAAGCAGCGTGCACTTAGTATTAATACAAATCGTGTAAAACCACACAATCGTATACGTCCAAAATCGTATGTGTTTTACCTTTTGGCTATTACATGTTCTTATTTCAAATCCTGACATTTTGTTCATATTAGTCCAAGTACATTAAAACCTTAAACTTAAAACTAAAATTAAAAAAACATATTATGTTGCTAATGCTAATATTATAAATTGTTCGTTGAATGAAAAATTGGAATCAGTACATAATCACCGGAATTAGTTATTTGATAATAAAATACCGTCAATAATTCAATATTGCAATAATAAAAATGAAAGAGAAGAAAAATGATAATAAAAGTGAGCACTAGCCACTACCACAGAAGAGCAACAGTGGTGATATTTTGGGTGATACAGTACTAGCAGTGCAGTACAGTATACTATTGTATAGATGAGTAAGTATAGAAAGGCAATGCTCCTGTATTTAGTGGTCTTTTCTGTGGTTTTTAATCTTGGCCTTAAAGAGGCCAAGTAATCTTACTTAGTTGGTAAACAATTATGGAGTCTGTGGCTGCTGTCTGAAGAGAATATAATCAGACTACATTAGGTTCTGTCTGGGGTTCTGTCATTCTGTCTGCAGCTGCTGTCTGTCGTGTCTTGTCAAATTGTCAATCAAGCAAATGAAGTGAACGAGTCTCTTGTGCTCTTGTGTTTGTTTTGGAAGATGTTACAAATTTTGTAATTATTCCGAGTTTTGTTTGTTTTCAATAACTTGGTTATTAAAATCTATAATAATGCACATTAAACAGGTAAATAGTACTAAATCTTATTAATTATACTTTTCGTAGCTAAACAAATGATAGGATTAGCATAAAGCCCCACGCTCCCTTTCCCGCTAACTTATAGCGTCTGTATTTTACGTTGTGATTATTTAAAAAAATTTTTTCAAATTTTTGAAATTGTTAAGAAACCGCATCTTGCATTTCAAACAGGTATCACTCATAATTTTATGTCATCGTAATTGAAATTGAATTACCTACTTAACAAATTTTTTTTAATACTTAATGTATTATTTAGGTATCGATATAGATTTCAATTATAAATAGTTTAATGGCTAACCAAATTTTATATTACAGGTGATCATTCAAGGTTTTAAAAGTTATAGAGAGCAAATAGTTGTGGAACCGTTTGATAAACGACACAATGTTGTCGTTGGCCGCAATGGGTCGGGAAAAAGCAACTTTTTCAGTGGTTAGTAACAAATTACACCTTATATTGAAGCACTTACGTGTCATAATATACATACCGTAAAAAACCGTATACAACAACTAAATAGCGAGGTCTCTGTGGAATCTCTATAATGAGTTAATATCGCTTATAACAACTATCCATTTATATTATTACGACCAATTTATGTGGTCCCTTGAATGTCGCTATATCCAATTTTCATTGTAGTTTTGACAATCCGTTGCATAAGTTGCTTGTGTTACAGGCTACAGTAGCCACCAAACATTAAATATACAGTCTGTCTGTCTTTCTGTCTACCTTAACTTTAAAAAAAATCTGATCCCGTGTATTTATTTGCAGCAATTCAATTTGTATTGAGCGATGAATATTCACATCTTAGGCCAGAGCAAAGATTGGGTTTGTTACATGAGGGAACAGGCCCAAGAGTTATATCAGCTTTTGTTGAAATAATTTTCGACAACTCCGATAACAGAATACCGGTAAGTTTGATTCTATTTCATTCCCTTTTTTACAGGCATTTATTTACATCTTATTGTAATAAAAGTTTTTTAAAATAGGTAATATGATTATTTGTTGAAGTTGCTTGTTTTAAACTCCAGTGTTGAGATCCATTGAGAACAGTACATTTTTTCAGGATGAAATGTATCCCTTTTCTGTATCCCTAACAATGTATTCCTTTTCTGTATCCCTAACAATGTGTAAGAAAAATTTCTAATTAATCGGTTCAGTAGTTAAGATATGAAAAGTTAACAAATGGACAGATTTACTTTCACATTTATAAAATTAGTATGGATTTTGTTTATGGGAACAAAAATGTTTTGTTTAAGTGCACGAGTAAGAGACCCTAATGAGATTTATCCTAATCCATGTTTTTTTTTTTTTTTTTTCAATTCAATTCATTTATTGCTAAACCATAATGTATATACAAAGATGTTAAAAAATATATATGTTTTTGTTTTGCTTTTGGCTAATTTGCTTGTTGTTCATAATTTGCACATAAAAAATGTCTAATATGTCAGCCTGCCTGCCTCATAAAAGCTAATATGTATATTTCTAGATTGAAAAGGATGAAATATTTCTACGTAGAGTCATAGGATCTAAAAAAGATCAGTTCTTCTTAAACAAGAAGGTGGTGCCGCGTTCTGAAGTTCTTAACCTTCTTGAAAGTGCTGGACTCTCCAACTCAAACCCCTATTACATAGTTAAACAGGGAAAGGTAATAATTTTATTAAATAATATATATTCAACTAGCTGACCCGGCGAACTCCGTTTCGCCACCAGATGGCTTCGTTTTATGTAACATTTCGTAAAAGATTTTCCCGCTTTTCTGTTGAAATTTTTCCTGAATTTTCTTTGCTATAAACCTCACGGAGCCCGAGACCTTTCCAACGAATGCAAAACCGTGGAAATCGGTTCGTGCGTTCTGGAGTTATAGCGTCAGGAAGGAAAACCTGACTTATTTTTATATAGTAGATTTGAATTGTTAGTTTATATTGCAATTTAACAGACAAAAACGATATTAAATATTGAAACCAGAATTAAAGAAATCATCTAAGCAATGGCAATAGTGACAGGTCACTTAATACAGAGAAACACATTTCAGAGATGAAAATCCATCAAAATAATATGTCATTGTTTGAGTAAATAGATTACATATGAATGATTCAGAGGAAAGTGTGTTTTTCTGTAAAATTATTTTAATAGAAAAACAAATAATTTTATATTTTTAAGTATTTTTAATATTTGACCTTTGAACATTATTAACTATTACCATATGGAGCATTTCACGTGAAGCTGACATGACAATGAAAAATCAAGAACAGCAGTAAATTACATTAAAGTACATCACTGCATTTATTATTTTATTATAATTTACTGCAATATGAAAATAAAATTGCAAGGAAACTGTTGCGTCAATTAGGTGTATTCTATAGAAATCTAAATCTTAACACCTAAACCTCAAATGATAAAAATATTATGTGTATACATTCATATAAAAAAGTCCAATAGGACTATTGAACTGTAATAGATCCCACAAGATATGGCATTTGAGTCTGTTTTCTTGAGAATAGTTTTGAGAATGCTAAGATTAATGTAGAATGAAATTAATTTCACTCATGTCTTAGAAAAGCCTCTAAATAAAGATTTAAAAAATGTCTTGATTCACATTTATAGTTCATACAATTTTAATACAGATCAATCAAATGGCAATAGCTCCAGACTCGCAGAGGCTGAAGCTGCTGAGAGAAGTTGCAGGAACAAGAGTTTACGATGAGAGACGAGAAGAGTCTGTGACCATTTTGAAGGAGACTGTCGGAAAGGTATCATTTCATTATCTATACCAACCATATTTTGGCACAGAATAGGCATAGATATTCGTTGATATTATTCAACAAAATAAAAATAAAAACTTACATTTAGTTCCCTTTAAAAAGATAGTTCCCATAAACATTATAACTGCAGTTTTTTGGCTTAAAAATTAGTTAAAAATGTGAATAATACAATCTAAAAATTGATCGGGAAAATCTTTTAAATAACAAATAAAGAAATATACATTGCAGAAATACCTAAAAAAAAAGGCTCCGCCCCTAACAAAGACCCATCTCACTCTGTCAATATCGGAAATATGCGAGAGGCATACACAGTACTTGTTTGTTGTTAAAAAAATAAACTGTACCATTAAACTGTAAAAATATCTATAGGTTTTAGACCCACTTATCTAATAGACTGCTCACATTCCTTGTGTCTACCTGCTAGTCCACATCAGCATCCACACCATCAAATGTTAAATGATTGCTTTTTTCATAAAAAAAATTACTCATTTCTCTTGTTAAATATTCCAGGTGGAGAAAATCAATGAGTTCTTGCAGACAATAGAAGAGCGGCTCAAAACGTTGGAAGAAGAGAAGGAGGAGTTGAAGGAGTATCAGAAGTGGGACAGGGCCAGAAGGATTCTCGAATTCATCATTTATGACACGGAGCACAAAGAGAACAAGAGGAAATTGGAAGAGGTAATTTACATTTATTTATATGTATTTACAGAGCGTTAAGGCGAGCACCATAACCGCTCGTCAAATGATGGTTTAATATATTATTTCCTATAATATGCCAAAATGTTAAAATAAGAAAAATCTATCCAATTTCAATTTTATATCGAAAAGAGAAGGTCTATTTTTTTATTGTTCAATTATTAAGTTTAAGTGAAATGAAAAAACAAAAAAAAAATATTAAAATATCTTTAGAAATTAAAAAGTTGTGGCGCTTGCAAGAATAATTTCGTTATATTGATAGCTATCAAGCATGTGACTTCACTTGACCTAGATGACGAACTAATAAGTTACAGTCTATACGAACTAATAGGTAAAATGACGTCACAGGCGAGTCGTTCCGCGCTAAAATACATAAATTTCAATAATCTATTAATCAGTCGTTTATTGATGGTTTTTTTTTTAAATAGTGATTTATAGTTAAATAACAACATCATGAAACTTATCCATTGTGTTAGCAAATTAATAATTTTGTAATTTGTTATAGTTGGAGAAGAAACGCGCCACTAGCGGCACGGAGCAGCAACATTACGCCGATATAGTCAGAGAAGCACAGGACCATGTTCGAGAGGCCAACAAGTAAGTTTGATTTTTTTAAGAGAAAAGGCTGTATTATTATTATGTACAAGAAGCCAGGCATACATCCAATATTTTTTCACTGTATCATACTGTCTATTGTTATATAGGAATCGAATAACTTTAATTGTTCTTATTCATCTATAGGAAACTGAAAGAAGCTCGCAAAGACGTAGCAGCCGCTCGCGAAGAGAAAGACATACTTTCCACAGAGCAACAACAGTTGTTGAGAGATAAAACCAAGCTTGAGCTGGCCATCAAGGATCTCATGGAGGATGTCGATGGCGATAATAGATCTAAGGTAAACCTTTATAGTTGTAGACATCTAGTTATCTAGTAGATACGTCTGGTGTAGACGTGTGCTGAATGAGTAGTGATGTGCAGGAGCGAGCTGAGGCGGAGCTGGAGCGGCTGCGGCAGCAGATCTTGGAGAAGGAGCGTGAACTAGAGCAGCTGAAGCCCAAGTACGAAGAGATGCGCAGCCGCGAGGAGGAGTGCACGCGTCTGCTTGCGCTCAACCAGCAGAAGCGCCAGGAGCTGTACGCTAAGCAGGGTCGCGGCACTCAGTTCACCTCCAAGCAGGACCGAGACAAGTGGATCGAAAAGGAGCTCAAGTGAGAACACCACTTTACCTTCATGTATTTTAGTACGTTGTGACTAAAGCAAGGCCAACGGGAATAATGTAAACAAACTTTCAGGGGTTCATACATATTTTTTACAAAAACAAATAGTTAACACATATACTAGTGGTTTTACTTTTACTTATTTGATCCATAAGGCCTTGATCACACATGCCGAACAGAGTGGCGAGAGAGTGTTCTTGGCCTAGTGCTCGGTTAATATGTACCCTGTGACGAGTTCTCGGCCGAGCAGAATAGCAAGACTGTCACTCGGACCTTGTTTTGTTTACTCGGCTAAGTACCTACCATCGCGCTCCCTTCAGCATACCCCGCACTGCCTCACTCAGCCACTTGGTAGGTAACACCTATCTGTGTTGTTGCCAAATTTCGCCGTCGATTCTTGTGCGAATTTTCTTCGAAACTGAACTGACTCCAAGGAAAGTAAAATGAGTGTACATCTACTCGCTCACCCTACTCTCTCACCCCAAGGCTTAAAGGCTTGATCACATGTACCGAGTAGAGTCGCGGGATAGCAAATTGGTACTCAGTCAATAGAGTACGGTGGGCGAGTACGTGTTAACGCTCATTTTTAGTGTAAACTCCCTCTCCCCCTATCTACTCGCCCCACCCTCTAATGACGACCGAGAACACGTCAGAGTGTACATACTAACCGAGCATTCGGCCGAGAGCACTCTCTCGCCACCATCTCCATCAAGCCCTATAGCACAACCATTCGTAAAGTCTTGTGTTTAAAAATTAATTATAGAATTGGTATGTAAATGAATAGAGAATTTTATATTCTAAATGAATTTCTTTCAACCTAATTACATAATTGTGGGATAAATTAACATTGTTACTAAAAGTACATTTAAATTGGATCTATATATTTTTTTAATTGTAACATATTTTTCGATTGTTCAGATCTCTGAACAAACAAATAAAGGACAAGAAGGACCACGAGAACAAACTCCGCGATGACCTGAAACGCGACGCCGCCAAGCTCACCGAACTGGAGAAGAGGATCGAGGAGACCACGAAGGAGATGGAGAGGCAGCGAGTGGCCATCGACGAGCACAACAAGCAGTTCTACGAGTGCAAGAAGAAAAAGGACCAGGAGCAAAGCAACAGGAAGTAAGTCAAGGAACATTCAAGCCTATTTGGTTATCATCTTTGTGCCTACCATTCCTAAAGCCAACAAAAAAAAAACATTTAATACCATTCATTCTAACTGTATTTCGAGGTATAAACCTAGTTGCACTCGACTAGAAGCAATGTTATAATGAAGCCACGTATTCACTGGTAAACATTTTGTTTATAAACAGTGTTTCAGAAACAAAATCTACGTGTTTATGAAACTAATAGCATGTTTCAGAAACATGCTATTTTGTTTCGTAAACATTTACGTGTTTCACATTGTTTCTGAAACAGTGTAGCTGCTCCCGCTCTGTGAGCGAAAACATGAAGTTGCTCAACAAGTGTTTACATGTCAGGACGTGTTCAAGTCATGGAATCAGTGTGGGACACAAACAAAGTGTTAAAATTAATTGAATGCTACCAAAGTAAAACATTGCTATGGGACGCTTCTAATGAAGAATACAAAAATAAATTTAAAAAAAATGACGCTTGGGAAGAAATTGCGATTACTATAGGTGTACCAAAAAGTGATGTCGAGTCAAAAATGCACATTTTACGCTCTCAATTTGCCAGAGAAAAAAAAAACTGGGCAGCAAAAAGACGACTGGAAGTAGCGCCAATTCAGAAAAAAAATGGATATTTTACGATCCTTTGTCGTTTCTATTATGTGGAGCAACAACTTCTGGCCAAACGGATACAATAGAAATCGGTGTAAGTTTTTACTTTATTTAAATTTTGGTTCTAAAATACAATTATAAGAAAATCAATATCATGACACACTTGAAAAGCGTTGTATTCATTGATACTACAAATATACTTACCTATATAGTCTTTGGTTGTATTATAATTGTATCTACCTACAAATATGTACTTAATTATTGTGTTTGTATTTGTTTGTATGCAATGCAATAATTCTGTGTTTATTTCTGTTATTATAGACAACTCAGGTGTACGCTAAGTACACCTTAACTGTGTACCACCAATTGTATTTTTTTTTTGTGTGTAAATAAATTAAAAATATTAGAATTTATTCGTTAAATAACTTTTATTTTACTATTTTTTTACTTTTTTTCTACAGACATCTCAAAGTTCTGTGGCAGACGAAGAAATGTCAGCAGCATCGCAAGATTCGCAAGTATTGACGCAGCCACCGGAGGCACCCATGTCGCCGCCATTACCAACGCAACCATCACTGACACCACTTACAAATACTCAAAATAAAAGGAAAAAAGATGACTTGAATGAAATGTATGAAATTGTGAGGAGCGCAAAAAAAAAGATGGATCAACCAAAAGATGAATTTCAAGTTTACGCCGAGTACGTAGCTACAGAGCTAAGAAATATAAGGAATGAACATGCTGTACTTCAGGCGAAGTACTTCATCAATAATATCTTATTAGAGGCTAGGATGGGAAAATACAACTATAGAGGATACGAAACTGGATCTAATTCGGGCCCTGGTTCTGCTTCTCAATTTGAGAATATTCAGGAACTAGTTTCCAATTTCGAATCAGAAACATGTTCAGAGTAAGAACGTGTTAACACGTAAACGATAATAAATAAAAACTTGATTAATATAGTAAAACTTTTATTTAGAAAGCTACACCAGAACACCATTAAACGATTTTAGCAAAATTAATATGGTCTATATTTAATTTTAACTTTTGGTTCTAAAATACAATTTTATGGTAAGAAAATCAATATCATGACACATCGTTTTGCCAGGGAATACTTCCGTCTTGGCTTACGAAATATTCTGCAAAGCTATCTCTAATAGCCAAACTCATTTGTGATGCGTTTCTGCCATAGTTCTGCAATGACGTCATACAAGGATCATTTGTTTCTCTGCGCCAAGAACCCTCTCTAATAATATGTTCATCGTCTTCATGATCAAAAGTTTGAAGAGGAGTGTATAACGCTCTTGAACACGCATTTCGTCGTAAAAAGTTGTGTAGGTAAACGCATGCCATTACAATAAGCTCGCAGTTTTCAGGCTCGAGTGGAATAGGTTGCCGAAACACTCGAAATATCACACATAAAATACCAAATACATTTTCTACGATTCTTCGTACTCTACATAATCTGTAATTGAAGATCCGCTTTATATTGCCACGTTCATGAATGCCAGGATAGGGTTTCATCATATGTGATAATGCAAAAGCACTATCCCCTATAAGCACAAAAGGAATGTCAGGTCCATTTTGTACTAATGGTTCTGAATTCTGTATATTAAGATGATTTTCTGTCAGGTATTTTCCAGGCGGATGATCGTCCTTTAGCCCACCATTTGCGTATATAAAATTATAATTTGCATCAACAATCGCTAAAAGCACAATACTGAACTGATTTTTATAATTGTAGTAATCACTACCACTATTGCTTGGTGCTTGAATTAATATATGTTTGACATCGATACATCCAATGCAGTGTGGGAAATTCCATAATATTTCAAATTCTTGACTCTTCACTTTCCATTCTTCCTGGGTACTTGGAACCTGAAATTTAAAAACACTGGTATAATCCGCGCGCGATGAGAATGGGATGCGACCTTTTGGAACTGAGGCGCGCGCGGTCCGCCGGCCAGCCGTAGCGTCGGCAAAGTCGCGTTGAAGAATTGGAATAAATGTAAAATAATATACCTTAACATTATTATTAAAAGGATTTCAACCATGAAACATTTTTGTGTATTTTCATGAACCTATGATAGATCGTAGAAATAACTAATTTATAATTAATATTTAGAACTTTTTTGCTAACGCTACTTGCGAACTGTCATTTTTTATTTACTTTGACAAGGTTCCATCCCATTCTCATTGCGCGCGGATTATACTGTACCGTCGTCAATTCGGCCATCAACGGAGGTACCAACAGCAAAGACGTCTTCAAAATGAAAAAGCTGAAATGAATTACACGAAATCTTTCAAATTATAAAAACACCTTGCAGGAGTCATCTGCTCAAAGTCTGGATGACATTGACGCTCAGTTGGATGATCCCACTGATAAAATAAATAATTAATAAAAGATATTTCGAATAAATAACTGTTTCTCACCTTGATGTAGCACCGCAGCGCTTGTATTAATTTTTGACAAACTTCTGGTACAATACGACTAATTAACTGTTTCGATACTTTAAAAGTATATGAAAGTGAACTATATGAATCTCCACTTGCTAAATATCTTAAAGTAATAGCTCAGCTACACTGTGGAGTAACTGCACTCCGAAAATTTGTTTCTTTTTTAGCTATTGATGATCCAATCATTTCTAAAAGTAATTCAAAATCTGATTTTGACATTCTCATAAAGTTAACAAATGATCCATCTGACATTCTGAAATCACGTAATATGTTTTCTCTTTGTAAAAGATAATTGCGCACCCACCATCTTTTCTTTTTCTTACGACTGTTTAGCTTATGCAAATAAATGTATGCGGCACCTAACAACACTACTTCCTCTGGCAACATATTCGCGACAACTATTCAATGTGGACAGTAGATTCTCCGAAACACTGTTTCCAGAAACATTAACGTATATGTTTCTGAAACAGCTCGAAACTCGTTTCAGAAACATTGTTTCTCAGTGAATACGTGGCTGAATCTTATATGAAATTGGTTTTATTGTTTCATTGCAAATGTGAGTAATGATTAAGTATAATTTTACAGTAAAATATACAATAATAATGTCACTCGTGACAATATTTTGTAATATATTGTGAAACCCCATTATTGCTCCAGTGCGTTCATTACCACAATGTTTGCAAAATATTAATCATAACTTTCATATATTTTTTTCTTAAATTTCTAGTGAACTGTGGCGTAAGGAAACATCCCTAACACAAAGTCTGTCTTCACTGAAAGAAGAATTGGCTAAAGCTGATCAGTCGTTGCGTTCTATGGCTGGAAAGGTGAGGCAGTTTATTTGCATTGAGAGTAATTGAAAACATCCCTGTACATACATAATTCCTTTAAAGAAATATGAATTTACTTAGAATATGAATTACTGTAAAAAAAAAACAGCATCGCTAAAAAGGCCCCATTGAGCAATTCTGCCGAAAGCAAATCATTTCCTGAATTCGTTGCAGATCTGTAGCAATTCCTCTAATTTTTATAAAATGGTCTCTTGAATAAGCAATTCATATACAATTCAATTCATACGCAGATTCATATTTGGCGTAAATATTGCCATATTAAAATAATAAAAACCGGTGATTTACCGGTTTTTTTTAATTCTCATTTCTATAATATCATATAGCGTTTCAACAATTATAATAAATATATGATTAATTTGTCGATCAATTTATAAATTACTATGAAAACCACTGCTTAAAATAGCCAAAAAACGAAAAGATTTCAATTATAAATTATATTATAAATCCTTAGACTGGCAACTCATATGCCAATCGACAAAAACATAAACATGTCAACACAACATCAACAATCTCTTGGAGCGGAATGTAAAAAAATACTTAACATATCTCCGTGATTTTAAGTGGATTTTTGCGTTTTCAACACATGAGTGCCTGTGTTAGATAACATTGAAAAAAATATCAACTCATACATATGCTGGAAAAGTGGCGTGTGAAGAATTGTTTCAAATGCATTCATTCGTTTCGTGTTAATCGTACGAGGTTAAGAAATTCTATTACATCAAGTAAGTTAATAAGTTTAGTAAATCGTTATAAATGAAGAATATGGTAAAAGTTCATTGTGCAGTGATTTCAATTTACATAGGTACTGTAACGGATCAATACTTGCGAGTGAAACTAGAATAAAATAATTAAATAGGCTTCCTGTGTATTTTATTTTATTACTTTATTAAAAGCTGACACAAGAACTGAAACAAGTATGACCGAAGGTTTGGGTATTGTTTGAAACAAAAGTGTGAAAGCAAAAAAAATGTACATTCTCGCGTAAAGTTTACAAAGAAACTCAGGTAAACTTAGAAAAAATTGTTATTCATATTTGTCTCAGTAATGGTCACATGCCGGTAGTGTAAATAAATAAATAAAAAAAAAGAGAGTAAAATACATTTTATGGGAAGTCGTTTCTTTGTTTGACAATCGGGCATTGTTGGGTTTTATTGAGGGCACTAGCTAGGATCATTGTTTTGCATTACCAAACATGGAAACGTGACAATAGTATCCGCATTAGCAAAGGAACATTTCAACTGTTGGCAAACAGATGTGGCCATCTTCTTTGTGCTCTTAATATGAATGCGTGGGATAGTTTTGGGGTGTGCGGGGAGAGACAGGGGGTGGCTTAAGTTGGCGTAAAGACCTAAATCTGCCATTTTTTTCAAAAATTTCACAAAATCACGACGAAATGAATTACAAAATGTTGGTCTAGAGTAACATCTTACGATTCTGCTATTTGACACATCGGCAATTCATCTTTTGTGAACCGTTTTACGAATCTCCATAGAAAACTGTCAAACAGCAGAATTGCCGATAAGAATCATATTATGAATCATATTATGAATTGCAGATAAGTGACCATTTTATGATTTGTAAAATGATTCATATTATGAACATATTACGATTCATTTAAAGTTGCCTTTTTAGCCCTGTTTGCAAATGGAAATCTACTCTGGACGATTATACAAATTGGATTACTATTCCTTTTTCACATAAGAAAAAAAAAACTTTATTCCAGTAACTTATGGATTTGGATGGATGAATTTGTAATTGAATTTGCCTATTCAGTTATTTAGAAAACTCAATAAAAATAAAACGTGTTTGTAATATTTTAAATTTTGCATTTTGAAGACAAAGAAATAAAGACGCGTTGATCATCTCGTCGAATTTTTGTTTGAATTAAAATAAGAATTTTTATCCATTTTCAGCCCATCTTGAACGGAAGGGACAGCGTCCGCAAAGTGTTGGACACGTTTCAGGAGAAAGGGGGAGAGTGGGCCAAAATTGCCACTCAGTACTTTGGGCCCGTAATTGAAAATTTTACATGCGATAAAACTATATACACCGCTGTGGAGGTGAGATTTAAATATTAATTTAATATTGGGAGCTACGATTTCACTGACAAATACACAGACACATACGTCAAACATATAACAGTCCGTTTTTGCGTCGGGCGTTAAAAAGACACATTAAAAATTAAAATTTCTATTTGAATACTTATTGGTTTGCATGTACAAAAATATAAAAGAAAAAAAATAATTATCATGAACTCCGAGAGATTACCTCTGATCTCTTGTATCACATAAAAAATGTATAATTGCAGGTGACCGCAGGCAATCGTCTTTTCCATCACATAGTGGAATCGGATACGGTCGGTACCAAGATACTGAAGGAGATGAACCGTCAAAATCTTCCCGGAGAAGTGACATTCATGCCTCTCAACCGGCTTCAAGTTCGGGACATGCTCTATCCAAATGACAATGTGAGTGCAATTGCCAAATCATTTTAATTACTATAGATATAAAGAAGTAATATCGATACGGTCACTATAAATGTTGATAGGTAATTGATTAGATAACATTTGTTTAACATAGTTGTTGATTAGGTTCTCCTGCCATAGACACTAACTAAAATGACTGACTTGATTTTACACGAGATTTCACAATTTATCGCAATGGAAAAACTGCGTTGCGAGACTTGGCATTTTTTACATTTTATGCTTTTGATGGAATCAGGATCAGGGAATTACTGTTCTTTGTTAGGGAAAGTTATTTAGTTTTTTCTATTGCAATCGAAGATTCATAGGCGCAAGCGGAGTTTTTTTGTGCAGTTACATGGACATAATTACTGTAGATATAACAAAATATTTTTTCTGAACAACAGTTTAAAGTTACAAAACGGTATTGTGTGCTTTCAGAATGCCATAGCAATGGTTCACAAGTTGAAGTACGACGCGAAGTATGCGAAGGCAATGAAGTACATATTCGGCAAGACTCTGATCTGCAGGAATTTGGAGTGTGCCACGGAGCTCGGGAAACAATACAATCTCGACTGCGTCACATTGGAGGGCGATCAGGTGACTCATTTTTGAAATGAAAACTTCTTTAGACGTGGTTGGGCAGTTTGTATTGCGCATTGCATGGGGAATGACGCGCGACCGCATTGCGTCCTCCGGTGCGACCGGATCCGTGACCCGTGACTATCTCGCGACTGACCCGCGACCCGCGACCCACTGTTTCGTATGAACCGGTCGCGGGTCTCTGTCGCCGGTTGCGGTCGCTAAGACCCGAAGTGCACCTTTAAGCTGCAATTATATTTTGTTGTATCTGTTGTGTCCTAAATGAATAAATGTGAACGACAGGTATCGTCGAAAGGTTCCCTGACGGGAGGATACTTCAACCAGTCGCGGTCGCGTTTGGAAACCCAGAAGACCAGGTCAGAGTTGATGGAACAGATAACCACACTGGACAAAGAGCTCAGCACTTTGAGACAGGAACTGAACAAGACAGAGGCCAGCATCAACGCCATAGTCTCGGAGATGCAAAGGACAGAGACCAAACAGGGGAAGGCCAAGTAAGTAATCCTATATTTTTTACAATAAAGTTGGCAGACAGACTGAAGGTTCACTATAATGGCTACCGAGGACATTTTATCTGTGGTTATTGAGACATGTTTTTTGTGTAGGGACATCTTCGACAAGGTGAAGGCGGACATACGTCTGATGAAGGAGGAACTGGCTTCGATCGAGAGGTTCCGGTCACCGAAGGAGCGCTCGCTGGCGCAGTGCCGCTCCAGCCTCGAGGCCATGCACGCCACCAAGGAGGGACTCGAATCGGAACTTCATCAGGTACTTCATTCGACTTACAGTCAATGTTGCTGACGGCCGAGTCTCCTCATACAAAAAGTGCCCAACGCACCTAAAAAAGCTTTTACTTCAAAAATTGGGAGCAATACCTCAGATTTCTTTATTCCTTTTTGGAGAAATTTATAAGTTATAAAAATAGTTAATATCGTTGAATAATACCACTCTTTGAAAAGGTTTAAAAGAAAATAGTTTAAAAATATTCATTCTTGTGTGGAAACGGCATGTAAATAAGTGATAGATGGTGTCGATTTTCCAAACACACACAAAGGATGAAGTGAGAATGCTGTAAAAGTGTGATCTATTTTCGCCTACACAGTCAAATAATAATGACACGTTTGATACAGGAATTAATGGAGCAGTTGTCTATCGCGGACCAAGGCAAAGTGGACGAACTGAACGATGCAATTCGCAAACTCACCCAAGAGAACAAGGAAGCGTTCAGTGGCAGAATGAATCTCGAAGCCACAAAGAATAAACTGGAGAACTTGCTCACTAACAACTTGATCAGGTCAGTGTAACCAATTTGAAGGCAATACCTAAGGGTCATTTCACACAGCAACGCGACACGAAGACGATTAAAGAGGTAAGATTCTTAGGGAGTAATCTACACTTAGCTCCATTCGCTTTCCGCTGGATGGTTTTGGTTGCATTTATACAAGCCGCGTATTTTTATTATAAACTAGCGGTCCGCTCCCGGCTTCGCCCGGAGTGCATTTTTTTTTTACGTAAAAACCTTCCCTGATTATCCCTCTATCCATGAGTGAAGACAAAATTAAAATCGGCCCAGCCGTTCTCGAGTTTTGCGCTTAGCAACGCATTTAGGGATTCATTTTTGTATGAAGATGCGTTTGTACTACTACAAACGAAGATGCCACTGTACTAGTAATGAATGATTTGTTTGGGCAGACGCAAGGAGGAGTTGGTGCAGGCGCTGCAGGAGATCTCGGTGGAGGACCGCAAGCGGCGGTTGTCGAACAGCAAGGCGGACTTGGCCGCCACCGAGAAGCGCATCAAGCAGATCAACAAGGAGATGGAGGAGGTCGAGCGCAAGGTGCACGCCGCCGTCAAGAACGAGAAGGAGCTCAAGCTGGAGCTCGACAAGTGGAGGAACAAGGTACACCTTACTACAGTCCGTAACGAATCACGTTGGGAGTATTGGATTAGAGTAAGTAGGAGGGTTAAGTGCACGGGTGACGTTCCAGGAAAAAGAAGCTCAAGACAAGATGGAGGAGGACGCCAAGGGCCTGGAGAAAATGGCGTCCAAGGAGGTGATGCTGCAAGAGAAGATTCAAGAGTCGCTCGACAAGATCACGGCTCTCGGCACTCTATCGCATGCGCCCGATTTGCACGCGAAGTACCAAAAGATGTCCACTAAACAGGTACACCTCCCAAACTGTGCCAATTAGTCCTTAAAAGGGAATTAATTCTTTTTTTATCATTGCTCTTTGCCCACCAATTGTATTTTGAGTTAATCTTGAGTTTTTAAATATCAGCCCACACTTAAATGGGTGATTTTTATTCGATTGAAATATGTTTTCAATAATTTGAATGCTAACAGAGAATATAATAAAAATTAACCGCTAATATCATATAATAATTATACATAATGATTTTATATTGTTTATATGTGTGTCACCATTATTTATAAATGCTAATTAACATATAATTTGACACATGCTCATTTAAATAATATCTCCTAAAATGCTAAATTTTTTACAGCTATTCAAAGAATTGGAGAAGGCAAACCAACATTTGAAGAAATATAACCACGTTAATAAGAAGGCTCTGGACCAATTCGTCAGTTTCTCTGAACAAAAGGAGAAACTGTACAACAGAAAAGAGGAACTGGATATAGGGTCAGTTTTTTAATAATAATAATAACTAAATGTATGCATATATCTTTAGTTTATAATTATATTATTTAGTTAACTGACTCTCTACAAATGCCTTCTCCAGAAGGCATCAGTCCAAAATGTTAATACAAGATATTCAAATGTTACGAAATTTAGATTGAGTTTGTCAGAACATTTATTTTCATAAAATATCAGCACTAAAATTGAATTAACTACTGGAACAATAATAATAATATGAAATTATTTAAAAGTTACTAAATTAACTGGAAATACATATTTTATATTTGACTTATTGATATCTATTTATTTTACATTATTTTCACTTTCAAAATCACAAATATTCTCAACAATATTCAAATAAATGGCTTCCTTGGCTATTGACGCGTACATAAAATCTAGGTGATTGAAATTTTTCACACAAACGCTACCATAGACATTGGGCAAATGGTGTTTAAGTAAATCGACATCGGACTCATCAGATAACCAGTCGTTATCGCCATAATATAACAATATGGGAACTTTCACTTTGCTTAGGTCATAGTCGGGGGCAGTGGTCTGATTGTAGTGCTTGAAATTTTCACTACCGTAGTCGAAACGACAAAATCTCCTGGACTCCACTAACTGACCGTAATGGACAAATTGAGACAAGGAAGATCCACTGGGAAGGTGTCCCGAGATAATTGGGACCATAGATTTGTTAATGTGCCCATAATTGTTGCCGATAATTATTTGCAAAACGTTATCACATCTCCAGATCCACATGTTACAAAAATACGTAGAGATTCTGTTAAAAAACTCGCTCGTCGGCGTGTATATGTTGATATTTGACAGTAATTGTCCTAAAATGTCGTGGGCTGGCGAAAATAATTTCACAATTGGACTTTTTACATTTTTCATCCAAGCGACGGGCGCTAAAGATATCATCATCTTGATTTTCTCATTGTATTCTGGCTTTAAAGAGTTCATTACATAGAAACTAGTGGTTCCTTGCGAATGGCCGATGTAGTATAAAGCGCCATTCTCTGTCGTCTCTAGTGCGTAGTCAATCATCGCCGGCAGATCGTACAGACCTATTTCCTCCCACGAGAAACGCCAGAATTCCACCTGCGTTGTGTTCAAAGAGATGTGTCTGGAACAGTATTTGTTGCCTCTAGAATTTCCCATCCACACGTCAAATCCTTGTTCAGCCAAAATGTATCCCAGGGAATTTCCGGGACCCTGTAAGACCCAACTGTCCGATGAGTCTAATATCCCGTGCATTAAGAACACTACTTTTCTCTTTTCGACACTATCGCTACCAGGAATTCTATGAAATGTCAACACGTAACCATCAGTCGTTATCACTGTATGTTCTTCTATGGGATATCCGTATTTATGCGCTAACTGTGTTATGTTCAAGTGCGCGTCGTCTTCTCTATTCAAAGGTGAATCGCTTCGCATAGTATTGTCCCGATTTTCACTATAGTCTTTGAAACTGCTAAATATATTTGCAATATTCACAGCACTTTCAATGATATTGTTAGCCACACCAATGAAGTTAAAATTTTCATTTCCCCATGACAGGGGAAAACCGAATATAGGCAAGTTGTGTGTAAGCAATAATAAAACAATGTATCCGAAATACATTGTCATTACGACTACTCAGTTTACTGCAACACGATAGATTTAGAAATAATTTTAATTCATAATGTTTCTATATTTAAATATATTGACAGAGTAATTCTTTAATTATTTACCCTATTAGCCTGTATTCTATGAAATCACCTTTTATGACTTCCTAATTATCGTTACCTTGATCTTATTTTAATTACTCCATTACTCATTGTAGAATATTTGACAAATTGCCCTTGACTTTCCATTGCCATTTCCTTTGATAAACACAAGCGACCCGCTTCAGGCTTCGCAATTTTGCAATTCGGCATTTTTTTTCTGCAAATTATATACTTTAAGAACCTTCCTCGCTTAGCGCTCTTTGCATAAGGGAAAACCGCATGAAAATCCGTTCAGTAGTTTTTGAGATCATACATACATACAGACAGACAGACGTGGTAGGTGACTTTGTTTTATAATTTATAATATATATATATGGTTTTGATATTATTGAACGCGAGCCTTATTATCTATTCGCAGCGGCGAGAAGATCCGCGAGCTCATAGAGACCTTGGAGCACCGGAAGCTGGAAGCGATCCAGTTCACGTTCAAACAAGTGAGCAAGAATTTCACGGAGGTGTTCAAAAAGTTGGCGCCGCAGGGCAGAGGCAACCTGGTGATGCGGGCGGCCGACGGTGACGCCGAGCGGGCCACCGCGGACCAGTTCACGGGCGTCGGCATCCGCGTGTCGTTCACGGGCGGCGAGGGCGACATGCGAGAGATGAACCAGCTCTCGGGCGGCCAGAAGTCGCTCGTGGCTCTAGCTTTGATATTCGCCATACAGAAGTGCGACCCGGCGCCCTTTTACCTCTTCGACGAGATCGACCAGGCGCTGGACGCGCAGCACCGCAAGGCCATAGCCAATATGATCCACGAGCTGTCTTCGTCCGCGCAGTTCATCACGACAACGTTCAGGCCGGAGTTGTTGGAGCACGCGCACAAGTTCTACGGAGTGAAGTTCCGCAACAAGGTGTCGCACGTCGAATGCGTCACTCGCGACGAAGCCAAGGATTTCGTGGAGGACAGCGCCACCCACGCTTAAGCAGTGTGAGTAGAAGCACATCCGTATAGCGGGACATATATTTAAGGGTTCAAAACCAGGAAACATTAATATTTATGAAACTCCATTAGCAAATTATTTTCCCAGTAGAATCTGATAATAAAAAACTGGATTGCCTTACAGGCCCTAATCTCCACGTTACAGGCTACGACCAGAGGACCATATTTTTTTTGTTTAGAACTACAATACCTTAATATAATTGCTAATTAAAGAAAATACCTTAATTTTGTTTGGTAGTCATTATCACAAGTATTTTATAAATCCTCTTAATGTTCTTTACAGGTCTACTACTTCTGTGCGTCGACAGAAAAATATAAATTTTATACACTAAAGGTTTAGTTGAGAAGTTAACTGAACCACGTCAGAGGAGAGACCTGTTTTTTTTTTAATGTTATGGAAGAAATTTATTAAATAAAGAGATTGCTAAGCATGATAATAAGTAAATTTAATTATAGACTTAATATTGGTTTTTTATTGCACACGAGAATACTATTCTACAAAGATCGTTAGCTCAATATAATTGTGTTAATATGAATGTAGGAAATTCTAACTTGAGCACTATTTACATTTTCTGTTTTTTAGTATATCAATACTTTTTGATAATTTAAAAAAAAAAACTTTGAAAAAGTATAGTTTTATTTTATTTTTGACAATGAATGTTTTCTAAAACTAGATAATGTTATTTTGGGATTTATTCATTTATTTCCCATTGTACAAATACCAAATAAGGGATTATTTTCTCCCTCTATTTCAGCACAAATTAGTATATCAAGATAATGAAAGAAAAAAAACAGACTAAGCTAAAGGTATTAATTTTAATAAATTTAAAAATGCTAAACTTTGAAATTATTTATTTACATAAGTCATTCATGTTTCATACATTAGGTACATACACTATTGCTTGTTCGGAGCCTTACACTATATTATGAAAATATCTTCGACCAATTATATTCTTTTGAAGGAAAATCTAATACATATTTTCAATAAAAACGACCTTTTGCCTTATTTTTTTAAATACTTTCTACATAGAAAAGCTTGAATCAGAGACAATGATTGAGCTTAATTTTTAAGTAATATATATTTTGACCGAAGGTAGATTCATGATTTATTTTCAAACAAAAAAAAATACATATTTTCAAATTATAATTTTGCCATTTTCTGCATTGAGTAAATATGGACGACATTTACATTTTAAATTATAATAAGGTAAATTTATGTTAACAATTTTAATATTTAATTATTATTTTGACGGCTCTTCAAAAATTTAAAATAATGGTAAAACTTGCTATGAAGTAATAAAAAATAGCTTAAAATAGGTAATTACATTTCAAATGTGAAACAAAAATAGTTTTTGATTATTTTTGTTCATGGCAATATAAAAGAACAGCATGTCTTTAAAATAAACAATTTATGACTAAATCAAAATCCACTTAATTATTGACTTTGAACAAAAGTCTGTTTTCGCTATTAGCCTGCGACATTATCATAATAATAATTATAATATAGTACATTATTAATATTTGAAACAAAATCATCTGTGAACGTTTCAAAAATACTTTCCTCTAATTTAATAATTATAAATTCATTTTATTATGCTAAAATAGGTAGGTACCATGATATTCACAAAGAATAATATCACATACTCACTATTTAAGATTTAAGGTACATTGAAGCGATCAATCAGTTTAAATACACTAAAAAAATTCATAAAAAATCTACAGGATCGAAATTGCATTAAGACTCGAGATCACACATTACAAAGGCACACTTTCATTCATTATAAACCATTTTATTATACATACTTTATTTATACCATTCTAGTAATACTTCATTTTATTTCATAGTAAATATTATATATACAATTATTATGTAACAATTTTACTACACTTATGAAGATATATTATTATGATGTATATATATTTATTATTTATGTAACGATATAATTATGCATATGAGAAAATTATTATGAATTTACGACAAACTTTTTTTAATAAACGAGTACCGAAAATTTGCACTGCATTGCTATTGGTTCAAAAGGTTTAGGTAGGCTCCTAACAATGTTCCATCTTGCTCTGTCAGTATCGAAATTATGCGAGAGACATACTCGGTACTCGTTTGTTAAAAAAATATATATAACAAAATATTATGCAGTTTCATTGAAACAGTATATTCCTTTGTAAACAGTATATTTCTAACATTTAAAAGAAATGTTTCAAAAATTCCTCTCGTCGCTCAAACAACCGCACACGCAGTCACACTAGAGAAAACGCCTTATAAAAAAAGTCAAAGGAAGATATCGATAGTGAACACAAAACGCAGTCTAAGACTATAACCTTCTGAGCGGAACCGCGTACGGCGAGTTCCAGTCGCGCTCGAACAGGCGCTGGAGCTGTGCGCGGATGTTCCGCGTGGCGTTCGGGGCCGCGTCCGTCGCGTCCGCCGCGCCCTCTTGGAACACGAACGCGACGCCCGCCGTGTCCACGAAGTAGTCCCCGGACCAGTTTGACGTGCCGATGTACGCACTTTTGTCCGTCACCATATACTTGTTGTGGTTGACGCGGGCGAACGGAATCTTGTCCTGTTCTGGCGTCGAGGGAACCAGGAAGCGTCTCTGAAGCAATGAATGTTTTCAGTTTTTATCAAAAATTAAAAAAAAATTAAGTTAGCAATCGTCCGGTAAGGGAATGATAAGAGTGCTTGCCTTAACTAACTCTGTTCCCTGGCATCCGGGTTCGATTCCCAGCAAGGTCAACTTTGGAAATAAACTTTTCAGAGTTCGCTCTGGTCTAGATCTGGAAAGTAGTGGCAGGGCGCACTGCGTTTCGCAGTCATTTGCGCAGCCCGTCTGGCAGCAGTAACCAACCCCTTACAAAAGTACAAAGGCAACAAATACAAAGTACTGAGGAATAGTGAGAATAGTAGTAGCTGAATACTTTTTGACGTGTGACGTCATATGTCAAAAAGTCGCACTTGGTTTACCCCCTCCCCTTAATGACGTAGTATATGAATGGTCCTTAGATGGGCAGACTCACAATTTGTATGTCCACCCTCGGGTAAGAGTCGGAGAGCGAAGCGAGAGACCTGAGGAAGTAGTCCTCGGAGTGCTGCGAGTGCTTCCACCAGCTGATGAGCATCTTCACCTCCACGCGGTGCTCCAACGCAGCCGCGCGAATGGCGTCGTCGATCTTCGGCCAAAATCTGTTCAATACTCTCACTAAACTTGGTTCACCTTTTAAATTGATATTTAAACCACGCCTAGTGTTGTTAGAACAGCGTTAGAATTTTGGGATTCTCATGGTTTCTCCGTTAGTCAGAAAAAAAAAACGAACAAAAATGCAGACATTTTACTAAAGTCCCTAAAACAACTTTCTACTCACTGTTCTATTGTGGTCTCAGTCCCCAACAGTTTTTGTAAATCACTTGGGTATAAATTTTGGCATTTAACTATAAGTAAAAATTAAACCCATATAAAAAATTATTGTCAAAATTTTAATTAAATTAAATCAAATCCATTTATTATGTGAATAGAATCATATAAGAAAATAATTATTGAAAAACTAAGTTACATTTATTGAATTGAAAATTGAATAAATCTTTTGAAGCCTTTATTGCTGAGGAGTGAACTTAAGTGAACCGTCACGCTCGTATTGGTGACACACATGGAAGTTTTAACTTCTATCGTATGATCATAAGAACACATGCATTATTTTCTCAACATACTTTAGCTTCGGTGAGAATTCCAACGCCGGGGCGTAATCCATGACCGAGATATAAACGAAATGTTCCGCCAACTGGATCACAGAGACGATGGCGTCGTCATCGTTAGTGCGACCCGTCGGACTGAAGGGCGGCGGGGAACTCTGGAACGTTTCATCATTATTTTCAAGACGGATGCTTTCATTTTAGTGGAAAAACGACAGCTGAAAAATAAACTAGAAACAAGATCTAAAACCTTACAAAACCATTATGGGGATTTACTAATAAAAAATATTATTACTATAGTAAAATTATTTAACAAAAAAAAAACAAAAACCGGTTTCAAGACTTTACCTAGGTACATATACAAACTCAAACTAAAAAGAAAATAATATTTTAATACTTCAAAGCAACGAAATTATTGATATATATTTATAATCAGTTAATTTGGAGTCGGTGCCAGCCAAGGACAGTTTAATTCTGTGGCTTCGATTTTTTTTCAAAAGATCTAAAAAAATACTAAAAAATTTTGATCATGATTATCGACATTCATTGCGTAAAAAGCGCTTGAGTGTTCGGCGGTAAGAAAATTATAATGGCTAATAAAGCGTTAGACACAACCCCAACACGAAACTCCAGTAAATATACTAGAAATAAATCCCACCAGGTAAAGGCCATAATAAAGTAGATGTAACGATACTTATGCAAAACAGCTTCATAAGTGTATCGCGGCTCTAAATGGGACGGCAATGTATGGAGAAGCCTTGACCTAGGATCAGACGATAAGAAAACTACTCGATTTTTACGGGGACATACATGACTAACAAAATATATATGAAAAATATCTTATGTAACACATTAAATTTTTCTTCTATAATGTTTATTTCTATTTATTGGTATTTTAACAGAAACACCCTCCACACACCATTATCATTAACTCAGCCATAGGATGTTCACTGCCGGACATAGGCCTGCCCCTATTCTTTCAGTAAGGCTGGTCATAAGGAACCTGGATCTAGTATCGATCCAGCACATTAGATTGTAGGTCGTCCGTTATTCGCAGTCCATCTTGTGTATAGACGTCCCACGCTTCGTAAACTAGTCCGTGGTCTCTACTCGAAAACCTTCTGGCTTCAGCTGTCCGTATAATGTATCCCGTCTATTGCCATTTAAACTTTGTCTACAGACCTACTTATTCCTTTTCGATCTCACAGTTACCCCGAGCCGATAGTTGTAATTCTTACAAACTTAAGTCATTCTTTCAAGTCTGCATACAATATTGTAAATGACACGAATTAAGGCAAATAAATAAACAAACCTTAGGCAGGGCGCTAGTTCTAAGACAATACCCGGTATTATATTCGTCGATACTGATAATACTGACATTAACCGCACGAAACAGCAATTTGTAGCGAACTTAGTAAACAAACCACCTTGGTCGTAACATTGACCTTCAGTTGTCTTTAAATGGTTTATACCGCTCTTGTGTAAAAATTTGTAGTAACTATCTGATGTATTCTAAAATCCTAAAGAAAACTCCGCGATGGCATATATCTATTTGTTACGGCATATATTTATTTGTTACGGTTGACTCACAGTAACCGTTTCATTGATTAAAACTATAATCCATATATTATAAATCTGTCATGTCTGTTTATCGTTAACTATGTACTTCTGCCCAACCCAAGATTTAATACGGTTTTTATTAATGGAAAGAGATAAACTAGGAAAGTTTGTGTATAAAAAAATTGCATCCTGGGCAAAGCCGGGACCGGGTCCGCTGGTTTATAATATTAGTTAGAATATTTGATAAAAAAAAAGGACTTTGTCCGGTGAGTAGATGGGTGAAGGACGCTTCTAATTCGCATCCTCTACTAATGCATTCGTTTCCGTTTTCACGACTAAAAGGAACAAAGGGCAAAACAACAAAAAAGCATCCGCTTTAGCGCCGCGAGACGGGAAATTGCGAATTTCTTCCACCAAAAGGCATATTTATCGACAACACATCGTCCGACTATGAGTCAGCACATCCCAAGGTCGGGAAATGGCAATAAAAAGCATTAAACTGAACGACTGAAACGCAACACCAGCACTAAAACCACCTATATCGGCAATTTAAAACGTTCCAACGCTTTTACGATCAGCAAAGAGAGGTTCGAGTTACGTAGCTATTGCATGTAGGGTATTGTAGATGTTAGGATTACGACCTATATAGTACTTTACTACAGCACTTTCCTGAGCAATTATATAGCACAAGTAGAAAAGAATAGTCACTGAGTAAACTATTTTCAGGAACGATCGCAGAATCCTTGAATCACTGAATCGCAGATTCAGGATTTATACAGACAGACAAACTTCAAATTATAGTATGTAAGGATGCTATACATTTATTTAAGGTGTTAACCAACATTTAGCTTCTCAACATTTTAATTCCATTCGAAGTAAAATGCAGTTTTAGTTGAAGGTCGCAAAAATGTCAAGTAAAATATAGAATAGATTTGCCCCACGGGCTGTCATGATACAACGATTTTCCATTTAGTGTTCCGAGTGCCAACTATTATATTTACCGAGTTGATATTGAAAACCCCATTTATTTTCAGTCCGCTAACTTTTCGTATATTTCATTTAAGGGGGCCACTTTCCGATATCTAGTATAATTAATTTTTAAAATGTGCAGAATTTGTGACATTTTCGCTAATTGAATTCTTGTAATTACTGACTAAAAAAGCCAATAATATTTTTACGATGAAAACATCCTAGCTATAGTACATTTCTGTATATTTTTCGAGTTGAATAAGTCCCGCGAATGTCTTGCGTCGCATTCTGTCTTAGGTTATTTGCATTATAGTAAGTTGACAACAAATTCTCCCAAATACCTATTACTGAGTTTCCACTCTCGTACAGCGCCACCTTAATTTGAAAAGTGCACCTCAATCAACATTAAGCGCTTACCGTAATGAAAGCTCCGTAGCTGTGTTGGCTATCGCTAATGTTCACGGGATGTTCCATGTTGATGTCGGTGCTGTACTCGTCGGGCCAATGGTCTGGCACAACGGCATCCTTTGCACCCAGACTCCAATATACCTGAACAGAGAAATGCGTAAGTGTCTAACACTTCCTCTGCGATGACGGTTGCACTCTGTACAAGGTGAAATCAGTTAAATTTTAAAGAAATATAAAGACAACCAACATCATCTGAGCCATCAGGGGTTATTTTAGTCACCGTCAGTGTGATTAGTTGAAAACTATTATCAACTAGCTGGCGCCCGCGACTTCGTCCGCGTTGAAAAAGAAAAAAGTAGCCTACCCTGTGTCCTGTACGTCTAAATCAGGGATTCCCAAAGTGGTCGATATCGACCCCTTGGGGTCGATATCGGTTTCCTAGGGGTCGACATAAACGAAAAGTGATTTTGGGGGTCGACGAGGTCTAAAAATCGACCCCTATTATATTAACACAAGTTCTTATTTAAAACTTTCAAGATAGGTAAGTAGGTAGTTACTGTATTGTTTATGTTGTGTTACGTGTACTAAGAATAATTAATATTTTTGTAGGAAATAATGTTCCAGGAATGTAAAGTTTCAAGTTCGTACAAGATGAAAAACTCGGCAAGTCTATGTGGACAAGTTTGTGCAAGATTGAGTTGGAGCGTACGTCTTTCAGCGGCGTTTTGACTTGCTCTCTATTTGACGATAAAGTGCTTATCACACTATTCAATTTGAACGATTCCTATTTAGGAATCTAAGTAGTGAGCTCGTGATCACACTACGCTAAATTGATTTCTAAATCGAAGATATAGAGTTGAAAATGGATAAACTCTTAATTGAATCCAATCTGTTCTAACTGCGATCACACCTTCCGATTTCCTAAATTGGAATCGTTCAAATTGAATAGTGTGATAGCGGCTTTACGCGAATTAAGACGAACGAATTCATGATCAAGTCCAAACATGTTCCTGATATTTTACTATTTAACGAGCTTGCATTTAGGTTGAAAGTTCATTTGCGTTTTGAAATTCGTTGGAGCTTGAACGATAAAAACTCATATAGCTAAGTACTCATTTATTTCAAGAGATTACAAACTTATTACAAAGCTAAATTAAGTGAAGTAAAGTGACTGAAAAAGTGTTAAACACAACATACAACATATTTTAAATAGGTATGTATAATTGTATTTGTAAAAATTACTAACACTTAAGTCTTTGGTTTTCGTTCTTATTCTACCTAATTACCTAATACGAAGTTTCTATACCTAATTACCTACTGTAGTTACTTCCCAATATAGGTATCAAAGTTTATCAAAGAGTAAGTCAGTAATACTTAACAAGAATCCATTAACTGAGTGTGATAAAAATAAGATAGTGTGCAAATTTAACAGTTTATTATTGTTTTTTATTTAGGTTCCTTATTTTTTTGTTTGCAGAATTACTGAAAGTTTTATGATGGCGGACACGAAAAAAAAATGCAGACAATACAGTTTGGACTACTTGAAGTTCGGATTTATTGCATCTCCATCAAATCAACACTTCCCGATGTGTCTCATATGTGAAAAAGTATTTAGTAACGATGCCATGAAGCCTTCAAAAATGGATGACCACTTATCAAGAGTACATGCTAACAAAAAAAGTAAGCCCTTGTCATATTTTCAAGCACTGAAAGAAAAACTAGACAAAAGGCCATCCATAGGATCGATGTTTGCGTCATCATCTATTCGAGACAATGATGGTTTACGAGCGTCCTATAATATATCTTTACTAATAGCGAAGTCGGGGAAACCCCATACAATTGGAGAGCAGCTTATCTTACCAGCCATTGCGGAGGTCCTTAACAATGTATTGCACAAACCCGCACATGATATTTTAAAGAGAATACCTTTGAGCAACAACACCGTTCAGAGACGCATAGATGAGATGGGACGCGATGTGGAAAACATTTTATGCAAGTTCTTACAGACCCGCAGATTCTCTCTCCAGTTGGACGAGTCTACATTACCCGGCAATGAAGCTCTATTGTTAGGATATGTTCGATTTATCAAAGATGAAAATATGTGCCAAGAACTGATTTTTGCTGCATATTTAGAGACTGATACTAGAGGAGAATCGATTTTTCAGGCCGTGGAACATTTTTTTACTGATAAAGCTATTCCATGGAAGAATATTGTTTCTGTTGCGACTGATGGTGCACCGTCTATGGTTGGTCGTCATCGTGGCTTTATAGCTCACTTAAAGCGACAACTGCCTGATGTACTGGTTATTCACTGTGTGATTCACAGGCAGCATTTAGCAGCAAAAAAGCTGAGTCCTAGATTGCATAAGTCTTTACAATATGTAATAAATGCTATCAACAAGATTCGAAGCAATTCTTTGAACTCTCGGTTATTTGCTCAACTATGTGACGAAAACGACGAAGTCTTTACTCGGTTACTTCTGCACACTGAAGTTCGCTGGCTATCAAGAGGCTCTTGCTTAGAAAGATTTTCAGCCCTTTTTGAATCTGTGTTGGAGTTTTTACAAGAAAAAGATCCGAATTTGAAAGAAAATCTGAACAATTGTAAAACAGATATTTATTACTTGACTGATATCTTTGGAATGTTCAACAAAGTTAATTTGCAACTACAGGGTGATGATCTTAACTTGATTAAAACAAAATCAATAATATCGGCCTTCGTGGGTAAACTAGTTCTTTATAAACAAAATTTAGGCAGAAAAGAATATTCGCAGTTTCCGCATTTGTCAAAATTACCAAAAATGCTTCAAGATGATGACATTTTATTATATGTTACTCACTTGGACGCATTACACAAGGATTTTACGGAGAGGTTTGATGATCTTTTAAATTTACAAATTCCTCAATGGATAATAAATCCGTATAACACCACAGCCATAGAAGAAGCCAATGTGATAATGCAAGAAGAGTTGATTACCATCAGCACAGACGAAGAGCTTAAGCAAAAGTTCAACCAAGGCTATCAGAAGTTCTGGTTGCAACGCAAAATTGAAACACAGTATCCTACATTGTGGAACATTGCTGAAAAATACCTTATCGCTTTTCCATCATCATATCTAGTTGAAAAAAGCTTCAGTGTGGTAACAAACATTTTGACAAAACAAAGAAACCGTTTGAAAATCAACGAACGTGGAGATTTAAGGCTGCAACTCACTAATATTGAACCGGATGTAGCTAGATTGGTAGATAGTCACCAGGTTCATCCATCGCACTGAATGTTTTATTTTCTCTTTGCGAATTAATAGTTTTTAAAATATAATTTCCTACCAACTTAAGATGCTTTATGTATTAATTTGTAATAATTATAAATTAAACTTGATATTTACTGAATTGGATTGTCTTTTTATTTTGTTAAATTTTGACGAGAAAATGAAATCAACTTCACTCACTTAACCAAGTGCAAAGTTTTCTAATTGGCACCTTAGTACCTAGGTATTTTGTACCAATAGGAAAAAACTAAAGATAGACTAAGATAGATAGCTGCTTTAAGTTAGCGGACCATTATGAATAAGGGGGTTGGTCTTAAAAGTAGGTAATTTGACCATGGGGGTCTGAGGTAACAGTTCATTGTTGAAAAGGGGTCACTTGTCCAAAATAGTTTGGGGAACCCTGGTCTAAATGTTTATCTACCAAGTTTCATGAAAATCAGTTAATTCGTTTAAGAGTTATGGAGGAACATACATACATACAATACCTACACTTACAGATTTATTATTAGTATATTGATGATGATTATAAAAATAAGGAATCGCCATATTCATTCTTTACATTTACCGCAACATAGAGTACATAATACTTAAATATTATTTCGAGTAACTAATGTAGGACGATTACATGCAATCAAAATATCTCAAAACTTATAGTTAGACTAGGTAACCGGACGCTCATTAAAACTTGTGGATCGGAGAAAAGAGAGATGAAAGAGAATTTTCCTTAGATATCTATAAAAGGCCCGGCCCTGTGTAACATTTAATATTACAATAATATTCTGTATTATATTCAAGCGCGGTGCTTTAGTTATAGAGTTAGTCGGTTGGAAGTTTGCTTTGTGCAACCTCGTGCCAACCGAATAGGTACTTAGCAAACTTTCACAAAGACGACGGACGTAATCTAAATCTTATGTAGGGACTTTGCGACAATATTTTTACAATTATGTACTGGATTAGTAGGTATTCAGTTATGCGGTACCTTTACAAGGTTTCAATACTTTCGTGATGTTGCAAATTTAACTTAGTGTGTTAGAGAAAATATAAGCTTTTTAAAAGATCATCACCGATCACGTGTTATGGGGCGTATTTTATACTTACGGATTATACCTAATAGCAACATTTATTAAATTTCAAGCGAAACAGGTAATTAAAACAGTCACGGAAATTACATTCTGTAATTTCACTGTGGTCTTCTATAAGAGGTTGGTTACTGGCGCCAGACGGGCTGGCCAATTAATGTACAGTACATGCTAGGATACTTGTAAGATCTGGTTATAATACACCCATGTGCAGGCGTATAAATGATTTGATTTATTCTAAAGAAAATTTTCAAATATATAAAGCATTGGTTTAATAACATTTGTATTTATTTTCGAAGAGAAAATATTAATAATAACTTCAAACGGGGCATTGACTGTGTTTAAAATGGAATCGATCGATCATCATTACAAAATTTTGGTTGTACACAGGAAGACGGCCTATTTACGTACAAACATGGTGTTGTCTGCTGAAGACATTTAGTCGATAGTATGTTTCGAATGCATGTCGTTATTATTGCATGCATTAGTTAATAGATACAGCAGTAGGTGCTAAAAATAAATGTCACCACACAAGGTCTGTCCTTGTGACACGAGGTTCTCTTGTACTGAACCATTTCATGTAGCAATTATTTTCACGACTCGCGACTCATTTAGAACTGACTTTTTAACTAAAACTTTTTAAGAGATTATATTTTCTTAGAGCGTAGCTTGTTTTTTTTTTCCTATCGGCTAGGGTTCCTCTGACACAGGTCAGAGTTCTTTTATAGCTGGCAGAGTAGACAAAATGGTGTTCATTTAATCTGTGATGTGAGTGTTAGCTTATTAACAGTCACAGGATATAGAAAAAAAAAGGTGGGATGTGGTATTTATCAGTCCATAACCTATGCATGCATCTAAAGTAAATAGATCAGCAAACAGATTCACGCCAGTAAGCCTAACCTATCTCAATAAAGAAAGTTTGTACAGTCAATGGTACGAATCAGAGTCCCCTGTAAGTAATATAAGTTGATTGTGATCCATTGTTAAACAAATAACAATTTGACAAGTATGTAGTTACATTTATAAATGGAAATAAGAAAAAAAAGAGAAAGAAAATCCCTGCTACACATCTGTTAGGCACGAACTGACCTCTAAGCTAAAGCGCTCCAAGCACATATAACGTTATTCGGAACAAAGTAAAAAGGAGTTTAATTAAACGCACTCGCTTTGAGTGAGGGGCTGCAATATAAAACTTGGAACAATATACGTAGCGACCTCCAACAGCTACACCTAATATAACAACAACATACGAGCGAGACTCGTTACGTATCTCGAGTAATGAGGCCATTAGAAACACCCTTCACTAAACATTTTTACTTTTGTTATTTTAAGCGAAACACCTATATCAAAGGAAAAATATAGCTGGAGGTACGGTTAGCGAGGCTTTGTTTCGTCATACGTAAGTTAAATCTCGATAAAAACGTAGTATTATACTGTGGATGTGTTTAGGACTGGATATGCCCGCGAATTTGTTCGCAAAGGCTTTTTTTATATTAAGATATGAAATTTAAATGTGTTTTGCAAAGAAACATTATAGATGCAAGGATTCTCATTAGGATATTTTATATCGCAAAATTACGGTTCCAATAGAAATCTGATATTACCTAAGTCACTACAGAAAACCATCGCGATATAACGGCATTTGTGCTGTTGTGTTGCTAATGTTATAGGCGACGGATATCCACCTACCAACAGATAAACCGTCAGGCTGTCTGGCAACCTTATTAACATAAAAGGTAAAAAAAAAAAAAAAAATCCATGTGACTTCCCCCAAGGTTTGTTTATATGTAATGTAATAACTAAAACAATGCAGGGCACGCTGCATTTCAGTCATTTGGACGGAACGTTTGGCGGCAGTAACCACCCCGTTTCAAAAGACCACCGTGATAATAATAGCATGTGTGCTTGTTGTGTTTCGGTGAGTGAGTAATGGATGCCAGAACCCATTTCCCTATCCCTTCCTAACCCTACTATAATCGGCAGTGGCATTGCTTGTGTTATAGGCGACAGTAGCCATCTACCATCAATTGAAATGCCCAGCCTATCTGTCGAGTTAAACATTAAAAAACTGCAAAGATTCTAAATATATTCTTCTGTGATATCTTTGAGTACCATACGATATTTATTTGTTATTGCAATAAAAGTAAGTGTATGTTTAAAATTAGAATTTTTATTTCATTAAATTAAAACAGAAGAAAGGTAAGGCTTGTTTTATGATCTTTTTAATACTTTTAAAGCTAAACGTACAACGAGAATGGAAAATAAAGACGGGCGTACCCACGGGGTGCAGCGTGTATATTACAAAGTTTAAATTTGTCGTGTAAAAATGTTGCTGCTACTATTCGCCTCTTAAAGCAGTTAAATTTCATGCTCCATAGTTGCTCGTGCATTGCATTTTGCTTTTTATTGCTCTAGTATACTTGTTATACTATATTTTTATTATTTTGCTTTTATTGGTGATTTTTATTGCTTTAATAATAGTGAAATTCGTAATTTTTGTGAGCCCGGCTCAGACGTAGGCTATAATATAATATTAACTATCTATATAGGGTGGACGTACCAGTCCCAAACCAGCCACCAGTGGTTGACCATTTTTGTCAAAAAACTAATATTTTAAGAATTCCCGCCAGCGTACGCAATTTTTTAAATATTGTGTTGCCATATTAAAGTTTTGTGGATAAAATGAACGCATTTTTGCTCGAAAAAGACAAGAGATATAGCTTTCTACTCTATTTTTCTTGACATGTGTCTTGTTCATTAGTCATTAGGCTGCCATTACAGTAAGGAGGGTGTGATGAAAGGTAAGAATGAATTGACTTTAATTGCGACATTTTATGAATGAAATAATTATATTTTATGATTATTCAACAATTTAATAATTAATATGGCACTATTTTTTGTTTTTTCAAACAAAGCTTGGTTTTTATACAGTTTATTTGGACTGGTTAACTACTAGAACACGTGCTGTATGATGTCCCAATAGTTGACCATGTTGGTCAACTACTGGAATAATCATTAGTTTGCTTTTTCTGTTGTTATTTATTTATTTTTTATATTGATTTCATGTTTAGATTACTGCAATAGTAAAATTGTAGACTGCATCAACATTTCACCAGTAGTTGACCAGTGGTTTGTTATAGGTACATTCATTTAGTTCCTTTAGTTGACCAAACAGTGGTTTGTTATAGGTTTATATGATGTCCCTATAGGATAACCAGATGGTTTTATTGTCAATGTTAATGAGAATATTTTTTTTTTTAGAAAAAAAAATGCCACCAAAAAAGTATTTATTTAAATATGCAGAAGAAGATGTATTTAAGGCTCTCGAAGAAATACAGTTGGGCGGAAAAATTCGAGAAACCTGCCGTAAATACAATATACCACATTCGACCATAATTAATAAAATGAAAATGCGCCACCCAGTTGGCAGAAAAATGGGGCCTCCAACAATATTAACGCCACAAGAAGAACAGCTGCTTACTAGATGGATAAATGCCATGGCTAAAACAGGAATACCCCTTAAAAAAGAACAATTGATCGATACAGTGCAGAAAATTATAAAGAAAGACGAGCGCCCCAATCCTTTTAAAGATGGCGCACCAGGCCGCAAGTGGTTTGCTGCATTCCTCAAAAGACATCCTGACATAACTCAACGGCATGCCGAATCAATCAACTCAGCACGCAGCCGTGTAACTGAAGAAAGTTTGAGAAAGTGGCATTCAGACTTAAAGGAATACCTCATTTCCGAAAATGCTCAGGACATCCTTGATGATCCAGATAGAATTTTAAATTGTGACGAGTCTGGTTTCCAAACCAGTCCAGATTCAGGTTTGGTTTTGGGTCCTAAGGGAATTACTAATTTCTATGAAATCAAAGATAAAGAAAAGGAGAGCATAACAGTTTTGGGCACTTTTAATGCATCAGGAAAGGTTTTACCCGTTCTAGTTATTTACCCTTATGAGAGAATACCGGCAGAAATTTCAAGACATTTTCCTAGTGATTGGTCTATTGGCAAATCACCCAAAGGATGGATGACTTCTCGCGTATTTTATGGGTATATAGGCAATACTTTGATACCTGCCTTGCACGAAGAAAAAATAAAGTTTCCAGTTCTGTTGCTGATCGACGGTCATAAATCTCACATTTCTTATGAAGTCAGTCAGTTATGCACTGACAATCAAATCATTCTATACGCGCTTCATCCGAATGCGACGCACATTATTCAACCCGCCGATGTTTCAGTATTCCGGCCACTGAAAAATTCTTGGAAGAGTAATGTTAATAAGTGGAAATTAAATACCGGAAATCGAGTAGTCACAAAATCCCAATTTGCTCCAATTTTGAAGTTATCCCTCAACGCAGCAACTAAAGAAGTTATCCGTAACGGGTTTCGTAAATGTGGTTTGTTCCCATTTGATGCAAATGCCATCGACTTCACAAAATGTATTGGTGATCCTAGCAGACATGAAACTGTCTTTAAACCAGCAGAATTTGGGACAGAACATTTATTATATGTTGAATCGTTAATGTCCCAGAATCGAGTGAATGAATTTCAAGCTGTCAAAGATAACGAGCCTTGGACTGGAGCGGAATCGGCTAAAGAGTTGTTTTACCTTTGGCGCAAAATGTATAATAAAATAACTGCAACTGAAACAACTCAAGAGCTGGGAGAACCGTCAATTCTCACAGTCGAGATGACATATCCGCGTTCCGATGCAAATCCACCATCTGCCGCGACATATCCTGATATTGTTGAAGAGACGACATCCACGGCGGCAATTGCTGGATCTTCGAGAGAGACGCCACAACTGGAACCTAATTCTGACATCACATCCACCGCGACAGAACCTGATTCTCTAGCAGATACTGCATCTCCATGTCCGCATACGGACCCTAAATCCAGCGCGGCAGTCCCTGTATTTTCGAAAGAAGTGACTCCTCCACGTACTCAAGCAGATCTAACATTCGCCACACCAGGTCCTGGATCATTAGGGCCGCCGCCACATTCGCAGTCTAGTTCAGACCCAACATCTCACGCAGTAAAACCTAGAACACTGGCTCGAGGATTGAAAAACATGCCCATAAGTCCTGCTTTTGCAAGCGCTGTAATATGGCCAACAGAATCACCAATCAAAAAAGGAGGCAAAAGGAGATCCCGTAAACAAATTTTTCCAGATGCTATCAATTCACCTTCGTGGAATAAATATTGGGAAGACAAAGATGCAGAGAAAAAAGCTAAAGAAAAACGAAAACTTGAGCGCGAAGAAAGAACATTAAGTAAGGAGATGGATAAAATTGAAAAAGCAAGGACTAAGCCTTCAGTTGCGAAGCGAATTAAAAAGCGAGTTCAAGCTACAGGAGAATCAAATCCTAAAGAGGATGAATCTATATTTGCAAAGCGTCCTAGAAAACGAGTTCAAACTAGAATATTATCTGATTCAGAAGACGACGAACCTTTAAGTTCTTATAAAAGTTCGTCGGATTTTGTAGATCACGAAATTGGCTACTATGTGATCATAAAATATGAAGGCGAATACTTTCCAGGAGTCGTTAAAAATATTAAAGGCGATAGCAAGGAAGTTAGTACCATGGTACTTTCTGCTCCTGGTACCTTTAAATGGCCAGAAAAGGAAGACAAAATTTGGTACAGCAGAGAAGACATAATCGAAAGAATTAAAACTCCTATTCCAATAAATACTAGAGGATCCTACAAAGTCGAAGAGATGACACAATATCTGCCATGGGTAGAGTAGACATTGCGCTTCCGGACTTGAGAAAGTCAAGTTGCATAGACTTCAGTAACCTGGAGACCTGAAGTTTAGCGTGTCTCTTCTTTGACTGATTTTCATATTTTTAGATTAAGTGGAAATTACTTTGCAGTTTTATTTTGTGATAATAACGTAGGTCTATTTAAAGGATATTAAGCTAAAATGTGCCTAAAAATATTTTCATTCTGTGATACTGATCTCAATTATAGCAGTAGTTAACAGTAAAATAATTAATAAACGTTGATTTTGAGTAATATAAACATTTCTTTAATTTTAACCTCCTTGTTTAAAATATTGGTCAACCACTAGTTCAAAATTGGTCAAGTACTAGAACCTGCTGGTCAAACTAAGGAACAATCCACTTTTCAGGATTTGAATCATACTTATGGGAAATCTAAAAGCCTTACATGTAATTTCTTTTTTTGTCTTCATTTGTCCATAAACAACGCAAACAAATACAGTAAAACTATTGTCTTATGTCAATAAACTTGTACATGGCAAAAATTTGAAATAAAAAAATTCTTAAGTGGTTTGGGATTGGTACGTTCACCCTATATTATTATAGTAACGCATATTACGATATACTGTATTGAACATACATGCAGCTATAAATATATATTTTAATGGTTATAATGAAAAAATTGTGTTTCTTTTAAAGCACTTTCTTTTTTTTAAAAAAAAAGATCATATATAAATCACAATAATACCTTTAAAATTAAAAGAAATACATTTTAAGACATGCGCGTCTATATCTTTACGTGTAGTAATCTGTAAAAATTGTATGAAATGTGTTTGTGCAAGTTAAGATTTATGGCTCTCTGAAATGTATTACTTATGAAAAATTAAAAATTATAATTTAAAAAATAATCAAACATGAATAACTAGTTACTTACATCAAAAACTTTTCCCAAATCCGAACCGAGGCAGGAACAGTTGTATGCAACTATACCCAACTCTTTGACCTGCCAACAAAGACATTATACTCGAAAATATTTCTTTTTGGTTTTTCTGCCGGTCACTCACATTCGCGCGAATACGCGAACCCGCAAGTGTAGGACGACATTTGCAAATGACTATGCGAAGTTTTTGCTACATTCGCGCTTTTCCGTGCAGTGTCGGTTTTTAACGCACATCAAAGTGCGCGAACCTCAAACCTTCGCGTAGTCTCCCACACATTCGTGCAAGCATTCGTGCGACCAATTTCGCGTACGATTGCGTATTGATTGCGTAGGTAACGGACATCTCGTTTACCATTTTCAGAGTTCGTATCGTGTACTGAGTGGCGTAAATATAATTTGATCATGGATTGGACAAACACTAAACTGCACTAAAATCATCTTCACCTTCAACGCATTCGCAAATGAGTATGCGAACCCATTCGCATACTCGCTGAGTTTGCGAATGAATGTCACGTTCCTTCACATGCGTGCAAAGATTCGTACAATGTAAGAATGTTTGCACGCATGTCAGTGACCGGGGTTACTAATGTGTTTATGGTTTTACGTTGCTATGGATATTATGTTGTTATTATAATATTCTATTCTTTTCTTTTAACTGTCAACGAATGTATTCTAATTTACTTTAACTAAAATAATATACATCTTTACTTGTTCCTTTATTTGATTTCACATCAAAAACTTAATACAAATGACTATGCAAAGTTTTTGCTACATTCGCGCTTTTCCGTGCAGTGTCGGTTTTTTAACGCACATCAAAGTGCGCGAACCTCAAACCTTCGCGTAGTCTCCCACACATTCGTGCGACCAGTTTCGCGTACGATTGCGTATTGATTGCGTAGGTAACGGACATCTCGTTTACCATTTTCAGAGTTCGTATCGTGTACTGAGTGGCGTAAATTGAATTTGATCATGGATTGGACAAACACTAAACTGCACTAAAATCATCTTCACCTTCAACGCGTTCGCATATGAGTATGCGAACCCATTTGCCTACTCGCTGAGTTTGCGAATGAATGTCACGTTCCTTCACATGCGTGCAAAGATTCGTACAATGTAAGAATGTTTGCACGCATGTCAGTGACCGGGGTTCCTCCAAATTCTGTTCCATTGAGAAGAATTAATGCCCAGAAGTACCTACCTACTACGTAATAAATTTTATAAATTAATACTACCACAGTACAAAAGAAAGGAATATTCCAATATTAGCATTGGTCATTATTTGATTAAATGCATTAATATTGATTATATTATGATTAAGTAGTAAAATGGAAATATAGTAATACCTGGGTAAGAGATCGCCAGTCCATGTTGGCACTTCCTATATAAAAATGTGTTCTGTCTATGATCCAAAATTTGGTGTGAAGAACCCCGTTGCCGAGCAACTTGGAGAAATTTAAACTTCTCACCTGAATGACAAACAACACTCAATAAACAACAGTTATCCCATTATCATCATAATGTTATAAATGCGAAAGTTTTTATGTTTGTTCCTCAATAACGCAAAAACAATTAAACGGATTTGGATGAAATTTGTCACAAAGATTTATTTATTACCTGAATGTTAGGTTAGTTAGGTTCTCGAGGGATCGTCTAAAAATATTAAATATAACAATATAAATCTCACAATAACAATAAACAATACTAACATGTAGTTGAAATGGTCAATTAAAAAATATCTCCCTAGAATGATTTGTTACGAAAAAACTATTTTATAGCAAATTCGGAGATTTTGATAGATTCTTGAAAATGTCTTTTAACTGAAACCATACCTGCGCTGCTTTCTTCTTAACTAAATATTCAGTATCTAAGTTAGGATAAGATTTTGTGGGCCAATTTTGAGCAATCTTCAAATTAATGTTGCGTTTTGATCCAGCAGCTAATAATGCTTGAAATACTTGTTCACCCTGCCAACAAATATATATGACTTAGGAAGGGGATGATGTCTCACGCTTTACGTAGTAGCTTTTAGGCAAAAAAAATACATAAAATTTACTTCAATCTACAGAAATGAAAGCTGGTTACATTGTTTATACACAAAGTCACAAACAGTGTCAAATTATTACGAAATAACCATAATTATATAATAAGAAAATTATATTATTATAATTATACCGGTAAATTATACCCATATATTAATGGGTGAATGAGGCTACTATTAAAAAAAATAGGAGATTGACACACCACTGCAAAATAATGAAACATAAAGCTAATAACATAAAAGTGCCTGAGCCGCTTGACTTAAGACAGAATTTATAGATAGTAATTAACCACAACTCAATTTTCAATTAATATTATAGCTAAGGAAAACATCCTAAACTTTATTAAGCAATTACAAGATATTAACCCGCGAGAATGTAACAAATTTTACACATTTTATAAATTAATTTTACTATACTTTAATGAAATTACTGATTAATTCCAGTTTTTAGTTAGCTTCCAAACCTTCATATCATAACTCAGATTTGTCATGTTTTTTTAATGTATTGCTACGACCAATAACTAAGGAGTAATTCATGGAGTTACATACATAGCATATTAAAAATACAAATGTAGTTAAAGTGGTCAATTAAAATTCTCTTACCTCAATAGAAGTATTGTAAGGGTATCCTTCATTAAACCTAAGAGACCAATAAAATGACGCTATTTCTATAGTGGATTGAGCTTCGTCTATGAGATCCAGCCACACATTCTTAGTGGGCAAGTGTGTCGCATTCGGTGGGTACATGTGACCCTCCGGTATACTCTCTACTAACGACAACCTGAAATCATATAATTCATTGAAACAATGTTAATCAAACAAATTGTAATAATAAAGCTTTTAGTTAATCTACTCTAGTACATAAATTATGTTCTCAACACTATTTTGCTGAGTCAACATTGAGCAAGTAATCATTGTTGTCATTAATCTATGTCACACAAATATAATATATGAACAGAAAATGAGTTCTTATTTCTATTATTTATGTTAAGGTTGACACGACAGGCTGACATTGCATTTGACGATAGATGGCTACGGTCGCCTATAACACAAGCAACGCCACAGGTGCTTGCAAATGCACTACCGACTAGGATAAGGGATATGGGCTCTAAAGGTCATTCCACGGGTTGAACTCCTAGGGAACGAAATAATCGAAGCTCATTGGTTAAGTAATGATTTAGATAATTTAGGTAACGCCCCATTGGCTAAAAGCGTCTAATACGGCCATAAAATCGGTGGCAATATTGGGGCAGTAGTGGGGAGCCCCCTAGATTGCCTCTAATTATGTTTACGATTTGCCTACACATGAGGCGATCAAGGGAGCTATTTAGGGAGCTCCCCACTACTGCCCCAATATTGCCACCGATTTTAGGGCCATGTGTAGGTGCTTTAATGTAAAGCGTATTAGCCAATGGACATACATGGGAGATTTTATTTTGAAGCTCAACTCCTGGAACATAGTTCCCATTATTACATAAATATTTGTTCTTACCTACACTCGTCTGAGCAATGTAAAGACACCGGTGCATTTTTTGCAGCCAACTGAACAATATTAGGTTGGTCCAACAATGGCACCAACACGACCAGCACAATTAGTATTATAACAATGGAGACAGGAATGCAAGAAGGTCGACACCATATACTGCGCTTTTTCCTCCTGTACAGAACATATAACATTGCACTAAATAAATAAATAAATAAAAGCCTTCATTTCTGAAGTTTTGCAATATTACTTTTCTTTCTACTTTTTCAATATTGTTGTTATATAATAACATAGTTTTTAAGTTTTTCTTGTATTACTAACACTATATGGACACTAGGTGTCTGAAATAAACATATTATTATTATAAGTTACATTGCTTTTCCTTTTCAATTTTTTTTAAAATACCTATTTGATTTTCTTTTCACAATATCCCTTACCAACCAAGTCCTTTAATACACTAACATTCTGCTGGTGTAACTGTTTATAGGTAACTAGACTGACATGCCCCGCCTTCGCTGAGTGCAATGAGGGAATATAAATAATCTATCCTATATCCATCTGGAATGATGTTACTTTCAATTAGTGAAAGATATTTTCAAATAGATTCAGTAGTTCCCGAAATTACCCTCCACATATAAACAAACTTACAAAATCTACTCCAATGAAAAGTTTTTTATAAAACTAATTCCTTATTAGTTTATTAATTCAATTAGTTTTTAGAACAAAATCTCTTCAAATTTCACATTTTTAATGAAAAAATCTATGGCACTTACTTATCGTTATAACTATTTCCGTTTTCATCTCTCATCATGAATATTTGCTCCCACTGTTCCAACTCCTCATCAGAGGAGGACGCGTTCCCCACACTCCCTGACTCTAAGACGGTCTGAAAAAACGAATATATTTCCTTCAATACTCAATAATAAAATTTGGCATTATAAATGCCTTTATAATATTTAAATTAGGTTTCACTTTAATTGAATCTACTAACTTTTAATTGTTTTAATAAAGTCTTCACGGCTGTAATTAAGTAACCCATTTTATGTTTTTGTCGTTATTACTTGGGTTATTATGTAAATGCGTTAAAACTTGTTAAAAATAACTTAGTTCATAGTTTTCTTTGGTAAATAAATTACTTTATGTAGAAAACAAAGAGCTTAATAAACAATGCACACATTTAAATTTCTTTGGCACACATGCATTGCACACAGCAGCAAATATACCACAGGACACAACAAAAGCGATAAATAAATAATAATAAATAAACAAAAACAACAATTGAATTAAATAGGACGAAAACTCTGGCGATTGCGACTGTATGTCAATGTCATTTGTCAATAAGACAGTTCATAAGTGACGTACGCCATATTTGAAGTTCCATGTTTCGCGGTTATTTTTTAAATAATACGATATTCGCTCAAAATCAATCAATCGATTTACCAAATCGCAAACCGAATGAATAATATTGTTAAAATAAATTTGATATTACACTATCCAAAATTGTATCAAAACTGTCGTAGTATCTATGTAATAAACAAAATACAATTTAAATAAATAATCGATATACCTAACTCAACACGAAAGGTACGTACGAATTTCATAAATGTGTATTTAATGACCCTTATTTTATCAACACTAACCATTTTGTAGCTTGCTCGTTATTTAAGTAAATAAAAAAAGTGAGTTTTGTTTTAAATATGACAAATCACTGAGAAATTTTTGTTTAATCCAATCACTAACACAACACGTTGAAAACTGCATTTTGTTATATCCTGGAGTTCCTTGTACGAACCGTGCAGGCGCATTAGTGGCAAAAATATAACTGCAAAGTAAATGACGTCGGCAACCACCGCATTGTGCATGTGCATTTTAAATACTGGGTTAGTTCAAACTTTAAATCGAAACTATTCAGGTCGCAATATTTGTTTATAAACAATTGTTTTGTAACAATTGAAACCTTTCTATCAACTATTTTAATTGAAATATTAAAGTTTTCGACCAATGTTTACCTATTACCAGCGTTGACATAATGTTTGGCGCTGAAACGTGGTTTCTATTTATTGGCTTCGTAAAAAACCAAAAAAACTAAGAAGAAGAGTTTTCTCGGGGTTATTCTGCGAGGTCAAATCAGAAATCAGAAGATCCACGGAAGAAAGTAAAGTCACAGACCTAACCCGGATTGGTAAGTTGAAGTGGCTATAAACAGGATAAAAAGCAATTGCTGGAGTAAGAAGATTCTCAAGTGAAGACCCGGACTTGTAAGCGCAGCGTAGGGCATCAGTTCACCCCCAAGGTAAAAAGACGATGTGATAAGGGCCGTGGGTCCCCGGTGTCCCTAGTAAAATTAAATTTATAATGACGATCATAAGAGTTTCTTGAGAAACCTAATTGATAAATAAATATTTTGATTTTTGATTTGATTTTGATTTTTGGTGGATAAAGGCTGTTTTGACCGGTCCAATTGGAAATTTATGAGGGTCCTATCGGTGTCAGTACTAAAAATTGACCCATTAAGTATTGTACCTCACTTATTATAGAAGGAAGTCTCGTAGAAACGACGAGCATCTTACATTTATTAGATAGGTACTGTGTGTATCTAATATATAAGAAGAAACTATTGATTAACCAATATTTCGTCAAACGGATACTTACTCCGTTACGACCTCCCAAGAAACATGCGAATTTTTTTAATTAGATAAAAATGTCACCTACAACTTAGATACATATATGTAACCTACAACTAAACTAACATAAATCTTTCACTAATAAAATCGACAAGAGATGGTAAGAATAAAACCGGCTAAACCATCGAATTACCGCGTTTCAAAATTACTATCGAGTGAATAAAGAAAATATATGGATATTTCTTCAACAAGTAACCCAAGTCTGAAAATAGATTAGGTACTGAAGTACGGACGTGTCAAATCAGTAAATCAGTAACTATTATCAATTACTAACAGAATTTACTTAACCAGCTTTAAGAAATACTGTAATATCAGTGCATGTTTCAAGATTAAGAACAAGAATACAAAGGGTATCCTTTATAATTTTAAATTATGTATTTGTAAATATATTTGTCAAATTCGTTAATATAGTGTGAACATCACTTTTTCCTTACATACTTAACAAACTAATATTTGTAGGTGACTTAAAATGTTTAATAGAATTGATTATTTTATTATTATTTTGTGTATAATCTACTTGGTGTTCGTGCAACACCGGCGCCAAATTATCATAAAATTTTCTCAGCTTGTAACTAAATTACAAATATAGTTTCATGAATAACTAAATTCACCTGCGAGGCCGAGGCTGAAACATTTATCGCGTGTCCCTCCACTATATTGCTTTGACACTGCTTTCCAACAAGTGTGTTTTCAATATAACTAAATCACAAAATGAACGCAATTAAGTTATTATGCTAACGAAAAAAACGCGTGTCGTGTGAACATGTCAACAGCCGAAGTCACACTGTGACTGCTTCAGTGTTTTATAAAACAAATTTTGACTTAACATGTTCTGTATTATGTAATGAAAAGCAGTACACGGTTCTAATATAGGAGTCGTCGGAAAATAACAAAGGCGCGAGTTCACTAAAGCGACATTGAAAACTTTTTGAAACAGGGCTGTAATAATCTGATTGGAAACAATTCTTAAAATTAATTTTCTTTCATACTAAGTATTGACCCGCTTTCAGCTTCGAATTATCCTAATTATTTTCTTAACTGTCCACTGAAGCAAAGAAGCAAAAAAATCACTTAATAACCAATCCACTGGATACCTATACCCGTATACATGGTTACAGGGTAAGTCGTACTGAATATTAAAGGACGTTATTATTCAGGTCATTCTGATGGGGTGGGTATAAAAACTAAGATGGGGCAGTTAAAAAGAGCAGCGATCGTAAGAAATTTTACTACGTCAGTAAGAGAAGGTAATAATAATAAATGAGTAATAGCTCGTAAAGATGCAAATCAATACTAGAATAAAACTTAAAGTTGATAAAGCACTTTAATTCCTTTTGCATCTGGTTAGCATCATGTAATCAGTTACATATAAGTAAAAATCAATGAATGTCCAGTGAAAAGTCCTAGAAAAATGACTAAAGGACTCAAAAACCGCTCAACCTATTTTAATTCGGTTTTCGAATTTTAAAAAATATGATATATGAACATGGTGTACGGTAAAACTCTAATGAGTTTGTGTTTACACCTTTGTTAAACCAATGTTAGATTGTGTTGTATAAATAAATAAATAAATAAATAAATAAATAAATAAATAAATAAATAAATAAATAAATAAATAAATAAATAAATAAAAAAAAAAAAGTATGTTTTGTGTTCCTGTAATCCTGTATTTTCTTTTCTATGTTACCTAAAAGATTGCCTGCATTCGTGATATTAGATAATTACACATGTGCTCATGAATTTTTCGTATTTCAATTAACTAATTGTCTTTAATTAGATCAGCAGAATGCTAGATACATACACAGTGGATAAATTTGTCTAAATAGATACTGGCTTGCTCTTTTCTTCAGCGGAGAATTGCTCGGGACTGCCCAATTAGATTAAGTAATGTTTTATATGTAGTCTACGTTTGCTTTGTTTCATTTTGTAAGAGCCTGTGGAGAATATAACAATATACATACATGTGCAATTAGCTGTATACCTAAAGATTTCTAAGACTCGGTTTAGAAGAGCCCTAACTTAGTCAATCCACAAGTCCGTTGATAGGACATAACCCTTTTTAATTGAGCGTCATCACATTTGTCCCCAGACATTCTTATCGATTCATTGCCAATCGTTCACTTGAAGGACCGTGTCATTCACTCCAAGACTCTAGGAGAATCGTAAATAATAACAAAAAAAATAGGGTATGGCTGTGTATATTACGTGGTTTTAAGTGAATATGTGTACGTTACTAGTAATATTTTCTCATATGTAGATATAATATCCGTAGATGGCGTATTCCTATCAAAAATGACTTCCTTCATCAAACCATCATTATATATCTTTGCAAGCATCAAACACATCGGAGAAGCCCTCGCAGACCGCTGGAACAAATCGTTGAGCACCATAATTTAAAAAAAAAAGAACCAATAATTCGGGCCACCAGAAGATTTAATTTTTGCCTGTATAAATTTTATTGTTGGCAACAGCTTGATTTTGTTATGGTATTTAACAATACAATGACAGGTATCACCCTACCTTTTAAGTATTTGGTTATAGTTAAGTGTTTTCGTTACTTTTAAAATGTTACTAACTATACCACATTTTTTTAATTTAAAATATATTCATAAATTTAGAATTATCTAGAATTGTTTATCTATACGAAATCTAAGACGTAAGTAGGTACTTATACTAAACATTATACTACCTAGTGTCATGAGTTTGTTGAAATTATATGTTTTGTCGTTCCAGACTAAAAGGCAATGAAGGGAAAACATATTATGAAGGGGTCGTGTGCCGCACCCCTGCAGACGGGTCGTTTAATCGAGCCGTGAACAAATAATGAGGATACTACCTGCACTTTGCACGAAATATATTTACCAGATGAAATATAATACTTTGAAAACAGGGCCTGTGTGCATTCTACAGTCGTTTACGCTACGCTAAGAGAAAACTTTGTGATTGGTCAAAATTTTATTTTGACGTTACAAGAACCAATCACCAAGCTTTCTCTTAGCGGTCTCTCTTCGTTTCTTGGCTAGGCACCCAGTAGTGTCTGATTTGATTGAATAGTGTAGTCGTAATTTTATTTATTATGGGTGTAGACTGTTCTGTTAATAATTTGCCTTGATTCTTCTAATGAACCATACTAATATAGAAACAAATTTTGGCTCTTCCTGAACTCTTCTATAGACTCCGACGGCTAAGTACACCACAGCTACATCTTAATATACTTTAATATTATAAAGCCGAAGAGTTTGTTTGGTCGAACTACTGGTTCGAATTGAAAAATTCTTTTATCGATCCATTTATCGAGGAAGACTTTAGGCTATATAACATTTTGAACGCGGACCAAGTCGCGGGCATCAGATAGTACAATATAATCCTTCAGGCGATGTTGCACATAAGTATTCTCAACAACTTTGTGTACAATTTTGGCAATTGTATACTTTAGGAAAATGTCCCTTCTTCCGGCTGGAAGATAGTAAGTCAATGTATTTATTTTTGACGAGGCAATTCAGGTAAAAGTGATAACAACAGGTTAGAGATCGCAGGATAGAGATTGATTTTGTAGCTACATATTTATCATATACATCCAAAATTAATTTACACCACTCGATAGCTAAAGTATCAACGATTTTTTTTGTATGTATGGTACATTTAAATTCTTTGAAAATAAACATATAATAAATACGTACGCGTATTCAAGTTACAATGCCTTTATTACAACATGTCAATATTGAAGTTGCACGTCATAGTCCAACAAAGTCCAAGAAGCCAATTTAGCACAATAATTTTGATGCCGTTGATATTTTTGTCTTCATTATGAGAGACAATAGAGGGAGCAAGAAAGAGCGAGAATCCGATTTCTTTTACTGCGCCTCCACACTACTCGCGAAGTGCCGCGACGAATTATTCGGGAAAGTTGACCGAAGTACGAAGTGCGTGGCTACACACTCGTTCAACCTCGCGAGGAACTCATTCGCGCTACTTCGAGTCCTTTGACGGGCGCAAAAACCGTCAACAAATGGAAGTAGCGCGAGGCGAGGTAAAGTTGGACGAGGTAAGACGAAGTGCCCGTCCACACTCTCATATTCGCTTCGCCTCGCCCAACTTCGCGAGTAGTGTGGTGGCCGGGTATAATAAAGTGGCGCGCGAATCCGTGGAGCGCAGTTAGTGGGTAGATAAAACATAGACAGGTAATTGTAGGGTGTCATGAAAAACCTCAAATAATTGGGTGTTAACAGCAAACTTGATGGTGTTAACTTTATTTCGTTATCATAACAGTCAACGACTTTGTCTAAGGGCTTTAACATAATGATTGTACCTACATATCGATTCTACTACGTCTCAATAAACTAAAGTATCAACATATGTAGTTATAATGAACCTATAGTACATTTCATTACACAAATGACTGCCTCGTAACATTCGTAATCGTTTTCCATTACTACGAACTGATTGAGCTTAGTAAAAAGTTCAACAATATTCCGAGAAACGTATATACAAAACTTCAATGCTTACGTAATAATTTTTCACTAAGAAATATTGGTTGGTTTTCTACCTAATTTATTTTTAAAAGCATTTCTAATAATGGTTAATGTGAGTCAAAACAAATTGTATAATTAATTGCCAAACAACTGCTAAATGTGAGTAATGCTCATATTTGGGTGTGGCGAGTGAAATTTAAAATTAACAAGTTATAATTAAAATTATAAACTAACCACCCGAGTTTCTATTAAGACCAAAGTACAAGCTATGTCTGCTGTAAGTTACTGAGGAGCTGGTTATTCCGCAGACTACTTGATGCTTCAGCACCAGGTCAAGATTACTATGTCACCGAAGTAACATCTGTTACTTCTTACTATAATTTTGTGAAGACGTACTATGAACAATTTTAGCTTACGCATTGCTTTGTTATCAATAAAAATAGCAACACAAAACAATTTCTTCCAATTGCATCTGGCTGACGATTATTTGAAGACTACCGTCGCCTGTACACGCATGTGACGCCAAATGAGAATAGAAAGCCTTTTATGAAAAGGAAAGATACCAGATTTGGTTCACATCGCACACATAGAATCAGTGTCACATGCTACTAAGCGTTTCCTTTGTATTGCTTTTTCAAAAGCCATTGCACACATAATGTTTTTGTTATTATTTTTTCAAATGCCTAATTATTAACACAATCTATGTAAATAAATAAAAACTAAAGAACGTTTGAACCAATTCTGTTATTTTTTTTAAAATATCTATCAGTTGAAGTCTGAGGCAGGTTCATATGCAGGTCGAACGAAGCCAAATTTCACATAGACATATCTTCATACTTAAGCATTTTAAAAACTTAAAACTTTGCATTGTTTGTAATCCCATTTAATTTAAAGATTAGAAGGTTTACAAGTCCTCTGTATGTATTTCGTACACTGTTCGTTAACAAGGCCAAGGCGACTGTGAAACTCAAAGGAAAAACGTCTTGCAAGTTGAAAAGGTCGTAGGAAATTGAATATGGAGAGGAACTTTTAGAACGGGTTGAATGTCATACGACTCGTTAGAAACCGTTTTGTTATTAGGGAATGAAATGAAAAAAGTTTATGTATTGGAATGTGGGAGGTCACACGTGATATTAAGATTTATTGGCCATAAAATTAGAACTAAAAAAGCGGTTTAAGTATAATAAATTGACGTCTGAAATAACTATGGCTATCCTTATCCAGGGATTCGATAGGGCCAGTCATATCTTATTGATATCGTTTTAGAAAGGAGGCAGTTCTTTTACGAATTATTGTCATGAAACTATCATTAGGAAACGAAAAATCGAAACCTCGGTCTAGTAGTGATAATATGAATAAAATGTAATATTTAAAAATATATAAGATATTTTAAAATGAAATTCTTTGATTTAATTATATAAAATCTTAATTTTTTCATTTTTTTCTTAATATTAGTAAGTAAGTTATTTTTAAATATATTATTTTAAATTTTAAATTATTATTAAATTTTCCCTTGTGTTACAAACCAGATTCAACTAAGAATGCAGGTATACTATTTAAAGACTAGCTATTTATTATTTAAAAAAAAATAGTTTTTTTTTTCATAATAACGACAATTCCACGAACACACGTCTTCATTTGTTATTCATAGTTTCAGTTTTAATTCCAACATTGTTTCGGCAGCAAGGTCGTATGCAAACTTTATAAATATTAGTTTGTAAAACATAGGCTAGTTGTCGGATTTCTGGTCGCCATGGAAACTGGCGTAGTAACAAAAATTAAGCATGAATAGGGAATACACGTGAAAGATAACCTACTTTTTAACTACGTCGAAACCGAACCGGAAGAAAAACTGGCCGTTTTAATATGGCAATCACTATTCAGAAATCTGAGAAATATTGACGTTATTGAAAGAGTTGGGAAATATTTTCTTTACCCTTATTAAATTTTATTGCTTTTTAGTTAAAGACCTTCTGAATTTCCCGGTATTGAATAATAGGTATACACGAATACAACATCAATTGAAAAGATATATATTAAAAATAGAACATATTACCAAACTATATTAAAAAAAAACTATATAACTCTAGATTAACCGTTAATACGACGTGCTTTACTTTTAAAATGTGTGTTTTTTTATCAAAAACAATGTGTAATTTAATTTTATTAATCAGTAGTTTTGAAAGCATGTGTCGTTTATATCTTTTTTTAGTCTAATTAAATTAATAAAATCAGGGGAAATAATTTGTGTAGTTTTGTAAATTGGTACAGTTATACCTTGCGGCGTTCTTGTGAGTTCTTGTGATGAAAATATCTTGGTTTCCACTTTTCTTTTCCTGGCTTGACAAGGAATATTTGCTGGTGGTGATAGAGCCATTAGAAGAATATTAAATCGACATCTTCCCCAACAACAACATCTTACACAACTTAACTCTCTGTTAACTTACACAGCCTGTAGCTCCTAAAGTATTGATCGTAGAGTAAAAATGAATATATCCAAATTTGTAGAAAAATTTATGTAGAAACTTTTGCCCGAGGTAATCATAATGCTATTCGTACAGATATTCGCTATATGAGCAAAAACCTGAAAAAAGCCCTACACCCTCAGCACACCCCCCACCCTTGAGGGCTTTTAGTATGTTCATCTGGATACCGCAAGGTATAACTGTACCCATTTACAAAATTAAACAAAATATTACCCCTGATTGCCCATATTCGGCTCAATTTGACCGAACTATCAAGGTATTTTACATTGGAAACAGAGAAAAACACAAAGATACAATATATCACTTTTTCCACTAGCTGTCAAAACATGACATGCAGACATATTACACTACATGAATACACGTGTTACTGTTAACGTTCTGTTATCTGATAAAAATGATACAATATTCTTATGAACTTCATTCGTAACTTATTAAAGCAAATCGAAGTGAACAACCGCCTCTTTGCCAACAATATTGAATAGACAAGCTCTGATTTGTTGATAAGAGACTATCGACGTCGAGACTTGTATTGAATCAGTTCATTGTTCTCGTATTTGTAAAACACGAACCGCTGATAAGTGTTCATTGAAATATTATTATTATCTTCCTTTGCTTACTTCTTTTAAGTGTAATATTATAAAGAGGTAACGTTTTGTGTTTGTTTATTTGCATATAGAAGATAAACTATTCATCCGATTTAAAAAATTCTTTCGCCAATAGTTAGAATAGAGTTTCAGGATGGACATACACTATATTACCCCGTAACGCATTTTCCATGTGAAAATTTTTATACCGTGGGCTTATTAAACTCCCAAAAAGAAGTCATCACCAATATGCCTTCAATTCTCTCTGTAATTTCGGCTATATTGTTTTTACACTTAACTATATTATCCTACGGGAACGAAATACTGTCTATCTAATATGATGTAACTGATTTCATTCAATTTCGTTAAAAATTATGCATGATTGAGTCACAAAAACCCAAACAACTTCACAAACCTTTCATTTTCTCATTCGATTTACTAAACAATTTCTTACGTCAAGGTTTGATATAATAATAACAACCTTTTAGAAATGCTAAATTCGTGAATATTGTTTAATTATACTTTGAATTTGAATTCGTTGAAAACACCCACCTTTCCTTTCCAAAGTAAATAACAAAGCTAAAGGATTTTAATTAAATAAGGGTAGTATTTTTTCTTCTAACTTGGTTACAAAACGGTCGGATTATCTAATACAAAATAGAAAAGTACCAAATAAAAATTAATTGTAATGTTTATGATGCCCTGTCAGATTAAAATAATGGAAAGCCTAAAGATGTTGGCGGTAAAGGTTACAAAAAGTAGAACGAGGAAAGATTTTGTTTAAAAATTACAATATAAAATGTGTAATTGTAATAGACTGTTCCTCCTAAATATTATACGTAGGTAAGTAGTGACTATTATATGTATCTAACAAATGCTTAGAATTATGCTTAGAATAGAAAAAAAAGTTTTTCTGCTTTGTTTGTGAAACTTTATTTAGTAGCTCTATGAAATAGGAAATTTTTCGTTAAAAAAGTACTTTTCTCAGGTGATTATCTAAAAATATAAAAAAAATTAATGCTTTCGTAAAATAAACATTGAATAAATGTTTCAATGCCTTAAAAAAAGAAACACGGATATAGTCGCGGTCAGTAAGTAGTCTTTTACTTACTATCAGCTATTATTATTGTAGTTATTTTATTTTAAATCCACATAAAATACGAATTCGGTCCCTTTAAAAAACTTGGTTATGAATCCATAATCAGTTATTTTAAAATGAACACGATTTTCCCTTTAAAATTAATAATTAAATTTAAAAGTTTTCTTCTTCATAAAGCAACCAAGACAATGCAGGCACTGATTAACTATACTTTCGTTCCTTTAATTTAACTCTTACTATAATATTATAAATGCGAGTGAATTTGTTTGTTTGTTACGCTTTCATTACTAACTTTGCCGTCTGGCGGCAGTAACCATCCCTTATTAGAACATCACCTTGAATTAACAACGTGTGTGCTGTTGAGTTTCAGTGAGTGAGTAAGGGATGTCAGAGTCCATTTCCCCATCGCTTAATCCTTAATCCTACTGTGGTCCATGGGCAACCAACTTGGAACAGCTGTAGCGTTGCCGGCGACGGTAGCCACCTACTATCAAGTGGGCAATCAGGCTGACATTAACACAAAAAAGCTACTGGATTGATTACCATAAAATTTTACATAAACGTCATTTGGGGTACAGATAAGGAAATAGGGTATAAAAGATTGATATTGATTGTTATTCCCAAATTTAAATAATGCTGCAGTATGGGCGATGCAACTAGCTGCTGCACGCGACGTCGCCCGCATAACTTTATAAAATACTAGCTGACCCGGCAAACGTTGTTTACAAAAAAAAAAATGGGTCCACCCTTAACAATTAGGGGTATAGAAAATAGATGCTGGCCGATTCTCAGACCTACCCGATAAGCACACAAAATTTTATTAAAATCAGTCCAGCCGTTTCGGAGGAGTTTGGCAACAAACACCGCGACACAAGAATTTTATATATTAGATATAGCCTTTGTTACTAGCTGTTAACGTAGCTTTCTATATATGAAAGAATTTTTAAAATCAGTCCAGTAGTTTTTGAGTTTATTCATTGCAAACATACAAATCTTCTCTATTTATAATATTAGCAATATAGATTAGTATATACAATATATATAATTATGAATTTTACAATTTGTAATAATTTATTAGTTGCAGTCGTGAGTTGAAATAGGTATTTATGTGGAAACCCTACCATTGCCTCATAACAAGTCTCGGAATGTGGCTCCTACGGAACCCATTAGATACGGTCCGAATTTCATCGAAATGCATTTGAAGTTCACACTACAGGTGTATTATGTTTCGTTTATTATTTATATATTTTTTATTTTCCAGATTTGAACATGCGTCACACTTCCATCTATAAAAAGTATTATTCCTGAGGGATCAGTAAGAATCGTAAGGAATCATAAGTGTTTTTTCCGTGCTTACTGAGCAACGCCATAGAAAATTACCTTGAAAAAAGGGACGCGGAAGAAGTCGCCGGCAATAGTTAGTATTAAATAAAACTCAATATAATTTATGCGATACGTAAAAGACAAATTGGGGTAAAACTTTTGCGGGAACTCGGTTTGTTATTTGTTACGATTTATTTATTTATTTAACATTACTTTTACTGATAGAAATCTAATATAGAATTTAACTTCAACATTATTGTTGCGTGTTATACTGAAATTAATTGTAGGTCTATTTGGGTAGGTAGTATCGAGCAAATTGTGTATGGAGGTACTCATAAATTAATTGAAATTTACCATGAACCTTTGAAGTAATTTTGGTCATAAATTAATTTTTAGTTAATGGCATATAATGGTTGGTTCTTTTATGTCCTTTGACATAAACTTTGTATATATGTAGGTATTTAAAATATAAGCGGAGTTGCGGAAGAGTGTTCGTCCGACCTCGCAACTTCGCCTTATATAAGCGGATGCGAAGGACGCCAAGAGGTTTAGTCGGTAGGTCTTCCCCAATACCATCTCGGGGCAGGAGTCCGACATAACCCATCGGTCTGTCCCCAGGCCGGTGGGTATCCATGATGGATTCCTCTTGTAAAAAAAAAGGTATTTAAAATATATTTGTTAGCTAGATGACCCTAGCGGTCATCTAGTTACTGTTCTATACACTGATTGTAGATTTTTTCAAAAGTAAAAGTAGGCTAAGTTACTATTGGCAGATAGCTGATGATGTATAACATCAGTTATCTGTCATTAAAACTCCCATTAAAATCGGTCCAGCCTTTTCGGAGATTCATCATGTACCTATGTTCGCCGAGTGACTAAAGGATACGTTGCTTATGTTATAGACGACATTGCCACCTATCAACAAGTGGACCGTCAGCCTGTCTGCCGATCTTAACATAAAAGAAAATCAAAATGATTCCAAAAATATTACAGGAATAAGTATTTATGTGATTAATTGTACATTTAATGTGTATCAATTAATTTAATATAATTTTGTGAACTCGAAGACTAATTTGTTGTTTACACCAAAGTGACTGCTCTTATTTATTAGTTCCATAAACATAACGATGTTTTGTGTTCGAGTGCACCGATGTTCTGAGAAATTGCTGTTCAGCGAAGGCCAAAGGGACAATTTACGCTTTTTATACCATAAAACCGTATTTTAACTGCCAATGAAAAGTGCAACGATGATATGAAATGTGAGAGTATAAGTAATACGTTAGGTATACATACTTATATCAAATAAAAATCTATTAAAATAATTGGTGTTACAATACTTATAAATTTGACGTAGATACTAACTAAAATTAGGTGAAGATCCGAACTAAAACTACTTATGAAAACTCAACTACTTATGGTAATCAAGTTTCTTTTTTTTACATACATTTTGTGTGTTAATACTTCATTACTCGTGTTACAGGTGTAATGATGTAAAATTCAAATTTTATCGATTTCCAAAGGGTGAAAGCCGATGAACCTTATCTATCCAAATCATAAATCGCAACTAACATGTTAGTTTTCAATACTAATAATAAATCTGTAAGGGTCGGTCATGGAGTAAGTTACTTTGTTTTCAGAGATATCGTGTTTATAGGCTCTATACATTACACTGAAATTAAATTGACGATTTTTAGAATTTTTTTCTGTATGTATGTATGTATGTTACTCCATAACTCTGAAACGAATTAATTGATTTTCGTGAAACTTGGTAGATAAACATTTGGACGTACGGGACACAGGATAGGCTACTTAATATTTTTCAACGCGTACGAAGTCGTGGGCACCAGCTAGTATAAAATAAAATCCTTCTGTTATTTCGTTTATAGTACGCGAATACTGAAAGTTCCCGTTGAGAAGTAATTAATTACATGCGCGTTCGTTTTCTGTTGTGTTCGACAAGTGAGATGAGATGCCAGAGCCCATTACCCTATCCTTCTAATCCCGCAGCGTTCTTGCAGCATCTATGGCCTTGCTTGAATTAATAGGCACGTTAGCCACGTATCATCAAATGGACCGTCAGCCTGTCTGACGACCTTTACTTAAAAAAAGTTATATGATTACATCCTCTCCGAAGCATAACGTCAAATAGCAACGTCATGACTATGACGTTAAACCAACGTTAAACATTGTAACTAATTGACATTCCGCAAGCATGACATTTAACTTTATTGATACATTTGCAGTTTATGACCACTATAACATTTTGCTTTTTGACGTATACGCTTTGGAGAGCAGAAAACGTCAGAATAAGTGCGTGAAGCGCATGTGAAGCACAAAAATAGCCTGCATGTGCTTACTCATGATCTTCAGCATAAGGAGAAATGAGCGTAAAACGAACATAAAACCCTAATAAGAAACAGATTTACTTATTTTAAAAATATAGGTATCCTTCACGTACAAAACTAGTTCGACAGAGGATTTCTATGAAAAGCTATTTCATATTTCTTCATCTACAGTCAATCGCAATATGAAGCTTCGAATTCGTCTTTCAATATCCTCGGACTTAGTTTTGTTAGAAGTTATCTTACAGAACGGATAATAAGAGTAGACTTTTGTGAATGTGGTCTTATTGTTCAATTTAGAGGCTAAAAAGTTATTTGAAATTTACATTAAAAACTCGGAGACTATATACAATAAATTGTAAATTAATTTCAGAATCCTTTACCTGCACAAAGGAACTCCAGCGACATTATTTTCATAATAGTTAATCTTCTCCAGTGAAAGCACATGTGGGTTCACTAATCTAATCTCGAGCCCGGGTTTAGATGATAAATTGAGGAATTTAATAAAGAAAAACTAAATTCTTGTAAATGTTATGTTTTATGTATAATGTAGTTTCTTGTAGGTAGATATTGTAAAATATACATAAAAAATAAATGATTAAAAAAATTTGGTTCATAAAATTTGTTTGCAAACAATGTATTGTGTTTTGTTCTTATTTCATACTCGAATCAACTTTAGAAATAAATAATAAATAATAACAAATAACTCGGCTAAGAGTTTATTATTGCTTTGATTGAAGTATGATTCCTAACTCTCTATGGATTATAAATACAAGCTATATTTAGACTTTGATTACAGCCATCTGATTGGTATAATTTGTCGATCAATGTCGAATTAGTTTTAATAAGATTGTATTTGAATATTTTATACAAATATATTAAGTAAAATTAATACGATTGGAAATATCGAAATATAAATTAATGCTCCTATTTTTTGGGAAAAGTCGTATAGGTACATTACTATTTTACTAAATTATAACTAAACTAAAAGACTAGGTCCTTTACTAAATTATAACTTATCACTACTTCTAGAGTAGTAAATATTGCACATCTCCTTGGCATCATCGGATAAAAATCGGATTAAGTTTTATTTTAAATATTGTTAACCTACTATATTTTATTGTGTCAATTTTACATTTAAAATAAAAATACTAAATGAAAATTATGAAATATTACCTAATGTCTGGTACTATGTAATATTAGATTAATTATTAATTATTAAATAAGGAAGTGATAGGGGAATGGGCTCTGGCATTCCTTACTCACTCACCGAAACATCACACCGCACATGCTGTTATTCTACGGTGCTCTTCTATAAGGGTGTGGTTACTGCTGCCACAGTTTATAATTGGAGAACGCAGTGTGCCCTACCATTTCTCGCGATACACTGAAGCGCGAGTGGAGTCAGAAACAACAACTGGTAAATATATTTCTATTGAACTTATTGAACTACAATCATTTCGATTTGAAACATACTGGTGGAGAAAATAAGAAGCCTTTTACAATGAGAAAATTATGCCATTTTAAAGCGACCTAAGCTAACTCATTTTTGATATTCAATTCAAGAACTTTCAAGGAAACTGATCTCACCTAGATCTATTCCGCTTTCAGCTGGGTCGCCTCATGCATACTTATAAGTATATTGGAGACGTCCTCGCAATGCAAATCGCAAACGCTTTGTATTCGAGCTCTCTTTGTGCGACACACGCCGATAACAAAGCGGGACAAACACTGAACCGATTCGCCAAAACTAGGCCACTACGCTAAATACTAGCAAACAGAATTAGAATTACTTATTTGTACAATATCTAAAACTAGGGCTGCCATTAGTTAGACTATTATCTAGTAGTAATGGTCCACGAGCCAGGCACAAATTTCGTCAGTCATTTCCTCTCCAGCGATAACTCGTCAGATGATTGAGAGTTTTTCTTCAAGTTTATGTGGACCTTAATATGTTAAATAAAAAAAAGTCAGCTGACTATAAAGTGGTGGATTATACGTCAGTCAATCGCATTTCTTCTCAGTTGAAAATTTGTCACATGGTTTATCTGCTATTATGAATAAATAAAAATTTCAGCTGGTTTATTTGGATGACATTCTTATTCAAGTTTGGGAGGGTACCGCTGCTGAACCCACCCACAGAGCGGCAGCTGACGTTCACAGGGCTTCATGATACAACTCTCTCAAGCATCTGACGAGTTATCGACCGAGAAATGATTGGTCATGAAAATCTGTCATAAGCTCGCGGTCCATAAGTGGAGCGCTTCATCACCACAAAACTGGGTACCGTAATCATAAACTACTTTTCTGACCGAAGACAGGAAAAGCAACATCTACACAGAAAGGGTAAGGGGTGCCAGTCCATTCCCATAATATATCTTCAAGTATTTAGTCAACCTTTAGTCCAGGAAAATTTACTAACAAATCAAAATTTGAGTCCCTGCAATTTTTTTTATAAGTTTCTAGTAGATATGTAATATCGATGGGTGAAACAAATTTTTGATTCCACCTTGTAGAAGGAATGAGCCAAAAAAAGTGTTTTTTTTTTTAATTATACGAGAATGGTATGAACTCTTTCTGCTAAAATTAAAATTAACAGAGTTAGGGGTGTTATAAAATAAGAGTTGATTTTTAAAAAACGATATTGAGCCAAAAAAGTGTCAAACCTTATTTTTTAACCTCTCCCTAACTGATAATTTTTTTGGCCTATCGATATCACATATCTACTATAAACTTATCCAAAAATGCCCCTGAGGGATTCAATTTTTAATTTGTTAGTAAATTTTCCTGGAGTTCAGCAATTTTTCCACATACAAAAAGTGTTCAACGCGCCTAAAGAAGTTTTCGCCTCAAAAATTAATAAAAATATATTATTTTTAAACTTAAATAGTTATAAGACTAGCCATCTCACCATCTCTGAGTAAAGTGTCAAGTACGCTTACCGCCATTTAAAGTCACCGGTAAGAAAGCGTACGAGTTTCACCATCTTCGAGTAGCATTACTCAAGGGTAATTTCAATGAAATTGAAACAAGATACTTATAACATTTACTCGCCAATTAGCGTTACTTGAAAAGTAAGTAATGAACACTTTACTTGTAGTTGATGAAAGAGGCCCTAATATAAGTATTTTAACTATATATTGTCTATTTTTAAGAACATTATATCTAATTAATAAACTTTTGTTCTAGTTTGAAATAAATAAATAAAATACAAGTATAGCAGAAAAATATGTAAACGCCATTGTTGAATGGATGTTAATACTGATGTTGACGTCAACATATTTATTTATTTTTCCTTTATAAATTGCTACCGCTTATATAAGGTAAAATTGTAGTACACCTACTGCCATTGACGGAAGGTTTATTTTTAAATAAACGTAACACTTCTTATACAACGCAGTACTTTAATAAGACTTCACTGGAACCAATATTTTTAAATTTTTAGACTTATTGCACCAATGTAGTTCTAGTTTTGAATTAATATTTATTAAGTACTAGTTGATGCCCGAGACTTCGTCCGCGTTGAAAAATTAAAAATATAACATCTAAATAACGCTTGACAATCTTTATTGCTGTGACTACGGTGGCGCCGCTACTGTTGAAGACAGGTGGCGCCCAATTGTTTGTGTATTTAGCCTATAAAACACACAAGCTGCACTCGGCTTAACACTGCATTTTTTGCAAATGATGTACAACAACCTTTGTCGTTTGTCTCTCCTTGCAATAGTGAAAAAAGTATCAAAACCCGCTGTGCCCTACAACTGTAACTAGTCCTATAACTAGCTGTGCCCGCGACTTCTTACGCATGGAATTCAAAATAATTAACAAACATGTTACGGTGTTACGGGAGGCTTGCTAAAAACATAAGTGATAACCGTATTCAATTCGGTTAAGCCGTTTCTGAGATTAGCGTGCACAAACCACGATTTTATTATATTTTATATATAATATGTATAATATATGTAAATAGATATATAATATAAATTTAGATTAGTAAGTATAATAGTTATAAAATTGAGGGTAAACTCGACATACGATTCCATTGAAAACCTATCAGCGGGACAATCAAAATTGAATAAATATTTTCCACGTATTACTAACTGGTTACGTTTATCAAAATTACGAGTTCACATTGACATTCAACATGAAAAATTACACTATAAACACCCACCGAAATCCATTGTTAATACCATAATAAATTGGAGCAAGGTCGAATTGTTGGGGCTGGCGTCTGCTTCGACCGATGTCTTTCTTTACTTGTAAAATCGATATGGTGGCAAAGTCGACACGCTATGGTATTAAAAAAAATATATATTTTCAAATCAACTTCGCTCACCTCAAATCGAATCAGCTTGTAAAAATTTGCACACAACAGACACTACACACAAAGAGGAGCTAAATTACTAAATTGTACGTAATCTTGACCACTTCGCGTTTTGCGGTACTACACAATTGCTTATCGTTTAAAGTCGATGCATACTGACATTATAGTGACCGATTGGCTAGGTGCTGCAGTCTTGCGCGTTTATGCATCTTTAAAGTTAATGACGCAAAGTAAAAAACGAGTTCTGTAAAAGTTTCAATAAGTGAAATATGAACATAAAAATACTAGTTTGTAAAGCAATTAGATCAACATCAAAGAATTTTAATGACAATATAGACTATAGATGTAGGAATAATCATTTTTATTTCATGCTTTTAAAGCTGTAATGGTTTTTAATAAAGTTTCAGAAGTGCGACAGTAAATAAAACTGAAGAATATTTTTTCAGTGATTTGTAAATTAATTTAACATGAAACCCAATGTGTGCCAATAGCCTACTACGATTTTATGAAGGTGTCATGTCGCATGCAAGCAAAAATGTAAGTGCGAGATGACTACTAAAAATATATATAAATTTAAAGTTGGCTTTTATCACATTTCGTACGAAATAAAATCGTGCGAGATGACAACTAAACCGAAACGTCTATGTTTCGTTAATTTGTTATTTGACGAACCAGCGACTTTAGTCTCCATATGCATAATATTAATGGAACTTTCATTGAGACGAACTTTCAGAGATTTATTTAGATTAGACGTCGCCCAGTGGTCGAGATTCGATCATAAACAATATTATGTAAAAATATTAACTTTTTCCAAACCTTCATTTAAAATTTTAAATGTATTGTACAAAATTTCACATTCTCCGTTCGTGAAATTTTCTTGAAATGGAATCAAAATTATAAGTTTCACGTTTTACTATATAGATAATAATATATGTATCTGTATCAGCCTATATAATAAATTTTAATACAGGTATTATTAAAAAAATTAAGTCGCTGTCCGTCTCTGTTTGTTTCTGCGCTAACTTCTTTTAAACCACCCACGGAGATTTTGATACGGTTTTCACTAATGTAAAGAGCGATAAACGAGGAAGGTTTGTGTATATAATTTGCAGAAAAAATTGCATTTGTGAGAAGCCGGGGCGGGTCGCTAATGCTAAATAAAACGAATGCACCTATTGGTAAAATTTTCACCTAACCATTATAAAAATTGTAAAGAATTATAATGACCAATAGAAATATCTAAACATTTATTTTATTTTGTGCTGTTAATGACGTTATCTTTTATTAAGTTCAGGAAGGGTTAGGTACACGTGATAATTGTGACGTTATAAAGAGTGATTTTTTAGCAATTTTCTTTTTGGCCACACTGATTTTGACAGCTCACGCGGGTTTCGTGTCTTGCGTCACTGTCAACCATGGTCAGTTTGGTCTATAATTTAACCATGAATCGACTTACAAACGAACAACGCTTGCAAATTATTGAATTTTATTATCAAAATTCATGCTCGGTTAAGAAAGTGCATCGCGCACTTCTTCCATTTTATGGTCAGTTTGGTCGACCTACTGAGGCGGCTATTCGGGCTCTTGTGAATAAATTTCGCACCAAATTCACATTATTGGACATTAAACCACCAACACGCATACGTAGAGTGCGGACAGAGGAAAGTATCGCAGCTGTATCCGCCAGTGTTAGTGACGACCGTGAATTATCGATTCGGCGCCGTTCGCAGCAATTGGGCCTCTGTTACTCCACTACGTGGAAAATTTTGCGGAAGGATTTGTGTGTGAAGCCTTTTAAAATACAGCTGGTACAAGAATTGAAGTCGAACGACCTACCACAATGGCGAATTTTTGGTGAATGGGCGCTGGAAAAGTTGGATGAAGATCCACTTTTTTATCGAAAAATTGTGTTCAGCGACGAAGCTCATTTCTGGTTGAATGGATACGTGAACAAGCAAAATTGCCGTATTTGGAGTGAAGAGCAGCCAGAAGCATTGCAAGAACTACCAATTCATCCAGGAAAAGTCACTGTTTGGTGTGGATTATGGGCTGGCGGCATCATTGGGCCGTATTTCTTCAAAGACGACGAAGGCCGTAACGTTACTGTGAATGGCGAGCGCTACCGTGCGATGATTACAAACTTTTTTTTGCCCAAAATGGAAGAGCTGGACTTGCATGACATGTGGTTTCAACAAGACGGTGCCACATGCCACACAGCACGCGAAACAATGGCCCAATTGAGAGGCGAGTTCGGTGAGCAGTTTATCTCACGTTTGGGGCCGGTCAATTGGCCGCCTAGATCGTGTGATTTAACGCCTCTAGTCTATTTTTTGTGGGGCTATGTTAAGGCTCATGTCTATAGCAACAATGCCGCTTCGATTGACGCACTAGAAGAGAATATTGAAGAATTTATTCGTGAGATACCGGCCGATATGTTGGAGAGAGTATGTAAAAATTGGACTCGGCGTATGGATCATTTGAAGCGCAGCCGCGGCCAACATTTACATGAAATAATCTTCAAACACTAAATTATATCGATCGTTCTATCGACTCAAATAAAGATTTCATAAATGTTCCTGAATTTTATGTGTTTTTTTCGAAAATTAAATCCGATAGCTCTTAAAAAATCACCCTTTAGTTAAGGAAACTTTTTGTAAACAACTTTATACGCTATTACCGAGATAATTGGTTAGTGATGTTACCCAAAACATATTTCAATGTAAGATGTAGGTACCTACATATAACATAAATTAAGGCAAAATAAATTTTATGCTTTTTTGAATTTATTGTCTGTAGTGTCCTAATGTTCTTTCTTCTGGTCGAAATTTCTAACGCAAAGAAATAACTAAGTGGTTCCAAAATTTATAAGAGTGTAATAATTACTAATAAATAAATAAATCGGTTCACAAACAAATGAGAAACTTATATTTATCGCCTTTTAACATACTTAGGCGTTGATACATTTATTCATATTTCTTGAATATTTTTTTTGCTCATAAATTTTTGTCAGGTATTTAATTTTTATTTTTGATGATCCCTCGGGACTAGTACCTACTTTCTTTCTGTAACTCTCAGTAAAAAATTGAAATTTGTTGTTTTGAACAAACGAACATAAGTAAGTTTTTTTATATGTTGATATAATGTGATAACGTAGACATTACTATAATACATTTTTCACAGATTTTATAATGCATTATTATATATATGATATAATATCTACTTACTGGATATATGTATAGACAAAATAAATCCAATTATCGGATACTCATAAAACCGAGTTGCGCTTGTATGCACGTATACTTATGTACTATTAATAAGTAATTATTAACCCAATAAAATAAGTCAATCACATTAAAAATGCATCGCTCGGAAGCTATGCACTGTTTCAACATAAACTTAACTCAAATCTTTTTATATTCGACGATGCAAGAACTACTTATAGAAGAAAAAAAAATTCAAATTTACATTAAGTAAATAAACAATGCAAAAGAGAAAAACGTGGCATAAACAAACAAGAAGCAACTAAGTGTGTTCTTAATGACGACTTACCGAAAGACCAGGATTACATCCGGCGGTAATAGAGTTCTTCCTGAACTTGGGTACGCATATTTGCATTGAATTGTTCCCATTTCTCGGTGATTTGGGTGGTCCGGCGCACCCGTACTCATCATTCCTGTCGTTTCGTGTCAAATTTATGTTATTAGTGTTGTTGACTTTTACCAAAATATTGCAAGTTTGCGACGCTATTTGGAATAACCCTTCTTCTAGATTCCTCTTGTTGCTGTACTGTCTGTTGAAGTGCAAATAGTCCCACCAAGTAGGCATTTTTCTTTATAAAAAGCGTAATGAAAACGCGCCGCGTCGCGTACCGACTGTAGCACAAGTGAGGCGACCGTTCGCCGAGCGTTTTAAGCTCGTAGTGCCTTTTATATAACTTAACGTGGACTTGCGCGTTAAAGTTTAACTTTTTTGACAACGCAGGTACTGTTGGAGAATAAAACCCAATCATATGAAGTGTTTTAACTTTTACTAAGTGGTGGATATGAAATGAAAATATTCTTTTTTACATAAAACCCAATTCAGTCTCTAATCGGTTGATTAGTTAAGGCGGGAATGCATAAGAAACAAACTCTTGGCATTTTAATATTTCTAATAGTCTAATTTCTAATAGTGCAAAAATTTCTATCGATAAATCATATAAATTTATCGTTTATCTTTATTTCTTACATTTAAATTGCGATAGCCACTATATTTCTTAAATTAGAGAAATTATTTTTGTTAATTTTTTTTTAAGCGAGACCAGGAACCATTTTACAGATTGTCATCTGTTATTTTACACATTAAACTTCAATTTACGATACAAGTAAGTATACAAACTACGTATACAAATAACAAATAATACTTTCGGTTAGTAGGTATAAATTATTTTTTATAATGTAACATACCACTTCATGTTACCTTTTTTTATTAAATTTTTGGGAGAGTATAGTAAAAAATATTTAAGTATTTGTCTCCGCAGTGAGAGGTATACTTTATTGATCAAACTACAATTCAAGTTATGTGATGCGCTACGATGCTACGACTTTCCGTATTTGTAGATTTCGTAGCAAGTAGTTCTTAGTTTGCTACAATTTATACTTTTACTAGCGAACCCGCTCCGTCTTCAAGGATAAATATTATAAGAAAGGTTTGTATAATGACCAAAAATAACTTGTCGAATGTCGATCAAATTGATCTCTTTAACATCCAGTCTCAGCAAATTTTTTTGTTCATTTTTTATGTTTATAAATTTAGTCATTTAGCAGCAACAAGTACGTTAAGTAAATAGAAACATATATTAATAACATGTATAAGTAACAAAAGTAATATTATATATTACTGATGTACTGATTTCTATTGATTCTTAGTTAATAAATATAGTTTTTAATGTGTATGTACAACATGCTTATCTGTGATTTTTTATATACCAATAATTATTTATATTTAGTTTGGTTAAATATAAGTTAAACCACAATAACAGCATTCTTATTTTCATATAATAAATAATATTTTTAACCCATTATCTGCCAGAGCAAAAAGTTTTGATACTTATTCGTATTATATAATTTTGATGTTTATTTATATACTAGTTTAAGAATAAATCAAAAACATTAACAAGAGATACTTTTTCGAAATCAAAAATTGAAATTAAGTATACTCGTAAGATAGTAAAAAATATTTTTAATATCGTAGTTAAATCTCTTGCGGGCGAAGTCTCGGGCAAAAGCTTGTAGGTACTATAAGATTTTGCTTAAAAAAATTAAAAAAGGGATAAAAAATAAAACTAGAAAATACCTAGATGTAAATAGGTACGTTCCTTCACTTTTCTACTCAACTGTATACATTCAGCAGGTGGATGATTAATGATTAATTGAATTCTATTGACATTTGGAACAACAAGACGTTTTATTTAATGTTAACAGCTCAAGTAGGTACGTAGAAATGCCACATTTGTGAGCACGCAACTCTAGCCACACAATATAAAATGCATGATTACATTACATGTTGCCTTATGAGTTTCGTTTGTTGCGTAGTTGTTTGTCTACTTTGTTTATGGTTATTTTGATGGACGTTAATGTAATGGTATTACATTTAAAAGACGTAGGTATGAATAAAATATTTTTACGTAAGTAGGTATTCAACTGTATTTTTGAACTGACCTAAGTGCCTAAAACGTATCTGACGAATGCATTAGGTACATGACGAAAGTAGTATCTGGCGAATGTAAGCTCTAACGATAAACAAATCTAACGAATGCCGTGAGACTTAAATACAATAGTGCTCACGACTTCGTCTTATTGAAAAATCAAAATTTTATTGCTGTTATACATTTTTCTGGCGTTCATTCTTCATTTAATAACTGGTGCCCCCGACTTCGCCCGCGTAGCATATTCAATCTGAAATTCTATTCTATCGGTGAAAAATTTTTTGAAATCAAATGACTTGTTTTGAAGATTACGTACCTATTAAATACAAGTTAACAGACAGACTTACAAACTTTGCCTCTTTATAATACATATCCCTGAAGGAATATTATTGTGCCAATAAAAGGAGAAAATCTAATATTGAAGTTGACTTTCAAATTAAAAAAATATCGACAATAGAATGCTTGCAACGGCTTTCGGTATTGGGGCGACTTACAAACATTGATACAAATTTAGGAATTTAGGTTTTTTTTAATATTAGGAATTCAGTTATTATTAATGATTATAAATATTAGAAGTAAAAAGTACATTAATAAATTCAACAATGGAAAAATAAATTGTTTTTTACTTGTATGTACCTACTCTGTTTTTGCGAATAATCCTAAAAAAGTACTGCAGACATAAATTCTTACTTAGAAAACCGCGCTTATTTACTGAAAAAGGTTTTATCTTTAGTTATATTTTAAGTAATTATGAAGTAGTCAGAGGCGTCTTAACTATGTGTGCAGGGTGTGCGGTGCACACGGGCGCAGCGGTGTAGGTAGGGGGCGCCGGCCGCGGCACCACTTTCACCCTTGTTATGACGCCGCCGGGCGTTATAAGTTATAACTCAATCCCTCGTAAAAGAGCTCCCGTTTGCATACATTTTGTGTGGCATCCCGAGCTCTTCTTATATGTGTCGAGTCGAGTTACAGCAAAGCAAGGCGCGCCACGAGCGGCTCTTAGTATTTTATTTCAACATGAAATAAACCTTAAAACCAAAGAAAATCTTTGCTTAAAACAGATAATTATAGATTATATTGGTGTAGTAGTGGGTCGGATCACTACCAAAGGCGCATGATGCGTTTGAAAGCACGCCGAAAATCATTGCGATTTCGCCTGTTTATAATAAAAAATAAAGTTCAAATTGTCATGGACGAACACGGCATTTCTAAAAAGCGTGTTTACTTACGCGTATCGAGCTTTGAATTATACCGCTCCGCTACACCGTAATTTTGCGAAGTGAGCCTTGACGCAATGGATTAAGTATTATATTTGAGTAAACATGTAAATATGAAGCAAAGCGGCATTTCTTTTGATTAAAATGATATATAAAGTAAGATTTGATTAGCGACAACTATTGCGATTGCGACTTTCTTTCACCAGGTTCAGAGCTCGTCAAAAATTACCTAACTAGCAAAAGTCTGATAATAACGTTACAATGGCGCAGCGGTATTAGGGGGTGCCGGCCGCGGCACTTTCAATGTAGGCCATTCACTGAAGACTAGGTTTAGGTCGCAAAAAATTGCACTATTTTAATTTTTGGAATGTTGTTACGATAGATACCAAATTACCAATAGTCTAAAACCAAGTTTTCAGTTTCGAAAGACCTGTGCTAACTGCACGGTGCTAAAAAAACTCGAAATTTTCAGACTTTTCAGTTTTTGGCTTATAACTTCTGCAAAGTGCATTCTATGAAAAAGTCATCTTAAAATAGACAAAATTAGCTACGATTTGAGTGCTGTCTCGTAAGTGCAGGTAAACCTAACATGACATACGGCAGGCATGTTTCGTTGTAATTTATTATAATAAACAGTGAGTATAAATTGACATTGTGTCGCGTGTTTCTGTCGCAGGTATTAGCTGAGGTCCTCCACCACATCGCCACTGTGACTTATTCAATATTGATAAGAACTTACACAATATTATTTACTGTATTCAATTTCATTTTGCTTGATAAACTATCTTTCACTGATTCATGTCTTCCTTATCTTTTACAAAAGGCCTACAATTCGTCAGGCTATATTCTGTGGAAAATCCGATTTCCTTATTAATATTTGACAAAATAACAAGAGAACCATTGGTCCTACAGAGTTTTGCTTGTGCTTAAATTAAAGCTAAATATCTCTTCTACAACTTCATTTCCCGTGACTCTCCTCGTAGAATGATTATTTTAGAAGATTTTTGTTTCAATTTTTGCTAACTACAAATTTCTAACTTTTTGAGAAAAATGGCCAATTTTAGAAGTATGTATCTCGGGATCTGTTTGACATACAGAACTGCGGTTGCTCTCAAATTGTAGCTAATTTTGTCTTATTTAAGAGGAAGTCTTGTTATTTTTGAGTCTTATTTGCACTTTTCAGAAGTTATAAGCCAAAAACTGAAAAAAGTCTAAAAATTTCTACGTTTATTGAGCACCGTGCAGTTAGCACAGGTCTTTCGAAACTGCAAAGTTAGTTTTAGACTATTGGTATCTATCCAAACAACATTCCAAAAAATCAAAACAGTGCAATTTTTTGCTACCTAACACGATTTTTTTTTCTTAGGTGACTGGCCTAATGAACCTGCGCCCGTGTCGCCGGGGGGCGCCAGGGTAATGGTTGCACACGGGCGCTGCATGGGCTAGAGACGCCTCTGGAAGTAGTACCAGTGGTAAGAATATCTCCCATGGTACATACTACCAGACAGTGTAGTACCACAGGCAAAAAATATTACCCCTGGCACTACTAGTTGGTAAATACACATGAAGCTAAGTTAATCAAGATAATATAATCAACTAAGAAATAAATTAAAAAAAAATTACTTAAGGAAATAAAAATGCATCACAGTTGTATTAAATGTTTTATTTGACAACTATTTTACAGTATCAATTCATTTGAAGGTATTCATTGCAAATGTAAAAAAGTGTCCATTATTATATAAAAAAAAATCATTATATCAAATATTATGCTTCATTAGTGACATCCTTCATGTCAACATCTTCAGTTATAGAATCAATGTCTGGTTCGTCTAACAAAGCTTGCAACTCATGTATAGATGTCACCAATACGTGAAACTGTTTCTTTCTGAGTGCTAAACGATTTTCTAATAGACCTTTCTTAGATTCCAACAAAGCTAACTCTGATTTCAAAGTTGCCAAACTCTCCAGTGTTTCTTTTCTGTCCGGTTGTTCTGTAATTACTTTCGCCAAAACATCGTATTCAGTTCGGTTCTTGCGAACGGTCTTCGCTTGGGCAAGATCCGATTTGCTTTGCTCTATATTAGTCTTGGCAGATTCAATTCCAGTTTCGAGTATTTTTGATAAACATTCATAACTCTTTAACTCGGCCGCCATCATTTCCGAGCCCAATTGTGATTTAGTGACGGCAAATTCACATTGTGCAAGCTGTGCTAACATCCTGTCGTGTGTTACTTTACTGGAATAACACAATGAAGACACATCTTAATTATTATCCCTTAAAGTACATTATAACAAATTGTTCTATAGACTAAATTTCAACTTCTATGTAAGGACATATTGAAAGTTTTTAAAATTGGCCACTTATAATAAACTAGCTGTTGTTTTATAAAATTATAAAATATAACCCATGTTGAATCGCTGATTATGTAGCTTTCTATAGGTGAAAGAATTTTTAAAATCAGTCCTATATTTTTTGAGTTTATTCATTACAAGCAAAAACTTGTGTATACTAATATTTTAAGAGAAAAGATTTGTATAACAGCATGTGTGCTGTTGTGTTTCGGTGGTGAGTAAGGAATGCTGGAGCTCATTTCCCTATACTTTCCAATCCCTTAACTCAACTAAGATCGGCACACACTTGCAGCACCTGTGGCGTTGCTATAAGCGACGGTAGTCACTTACCATCAAATGGACCGTCAGCTTGTCTGTCGACTAAAATAAATAAATTTTATGCTCATTAATTGATAAAATGTCTAGGTTAAAAATTAAATAAGCATTATTGTCCACAACTAAGATAACTAATAAGATTGGATAATGTGGATGATGAATTATTCCACCCTATTTCACGAGAATATCCTAATAAAAAATGAAACATTTATAATGGGAGAAAACTAACCTCTCTTCTGGTTTTTCATTAGTATCATTACACCATTTTATTAAAGTTTTAAGTAAAACATTTAATCTTCTATCATCACCTGTACCATCCCCGTCGATTAGTAATCTTCTACGAATAACATCCTCTGAAAAAAAAACACCAATAAAATAAAAACAATAGATAAAAGGTTGCTTAAAAAAAATAAGAAAAGAACTTTTCTTACCGTCACCCATAATTATTAAAAAAATAGTAATTCAATTTATTTTATTAAGTATTATACCATAATCAATTATTACGAAAGTTGATTTTAATTTAAAGAACAACAACAAAATAATAACAGCAATACTAGCAAAGCAAAGCAAAACAAAACAATTTCAATTTGCTATTATTATATATAATATACATCACAGAATATACATAATATAGACCCAGCTGCAGACCACAGAACAACTAAGTACTCTTCACATCACACAGCAGTACATTAACGGTAGAGATAAAGGTAAGGAACATCAACTTTATACATGAGAAATTGTCGGTCGACTACTATCACGGCTCTGAAGTAGCAATTAGCATTGGGGTGTAGCGTTGTAGAGAATCTTCTACAAGTTTCATTAACTACACAACCAATCAACCAACCAATCATTTTGACCAATTTATGAACAACTATTGAATGGTTTTAAATTGAGTTTTTATAGTTCAATACCTTCCCCTTACCTCTATTCTCCACACTATCCAAGAGAAGAAGAGATATGCAGCATGCAGCACGACACGATCTAGGGCAAAGAATATAACTACTCTCTAGCGAGGGAAGAAAGCTGGTCTAATGCCGGTCACTCACATTCGCGCGAATACGCGAACCCGCAAGTGTAGGACGACATTTGCAAATGACTATGCGAAGTTTTTGCTACATTCGCGCTTTTCCGTGCAGTGTCGGTTTTTAACGCACATCAAAGTGCGCGAACCTCAAACCTTCGCGTAGTCTCCCACACATTCGTGCAAGCATTCGTGCGACCAATTTCGCGTACGATTGCGTATTGATTGCGTAGGTAACGGACATCTCGTTTACCATTTTCAGAGTTCGTATCGTGTACTGAGTGGCGTAAATATAATTTGATCATGGATTGGACAAACACTAAACTGCACTAAAATCATCTTCACCTTCAACGCATTCGCAAATGAGTATGCGAACCCATTCGCATACTCGCTGAGTTTGCGAATGAATGTCACGTTCCTTCACATGCGTGCAAAGATTCGTACAATGTAAGAATGTTTGCACGCATGTCAGTGACCGGGGTAAGATGAACGATATTCTTTCTTTACAGGCTTTTTCCAGACTGATTAAAATAGTCACAGTTGACAGTGGTAGTCATAAGTGAACCATAAGTTATGATTTAATATAATAGTAATATACAAATATTATTACCTATTCATAAAATATCTTGGTTTTCGCACAATGCAGTTTTCTTCACAAAACAATGTTTTTTAAATTACCTACTAGCCTGTGTTTCGCTCGGGTTGGGTATGGGTTGGGTTGGGTTATGTATGTCTGTGGAACACTGTACAGTCTAATCTATACTTACTTTTGCTTTGCTTCCCTATAAAATAAAGAAATAGCAAAAAGAAAGTAAAAAAATTCTTGTTTTGCTTTCTTACATGTATGTGAACGAATTATGGGTGTAATATTTGATTTTTATCATTTCCCCTATCAAAATTATTCTTTTCGTGGCTAAATTTACTTAGTTTTACATTAGCGGCACAATGGAAGACCCAAGTTTTAGTGATAAAATCGAATCTTACTTTTCGGAACTTGGGCGATGGTCCGTATTTAGTAAATAAATATTCTCTATTTTGTATTTGTAATAGTTTAACATACCTTACTTTTTATTTTAGGAAAGTTTGGCGTAGTATAATTTTGGGTCAAGTGATTTCCTTGTTATTAAGTGGCAAGTGTATATTGACGACACTTCTTCAGAGCGCTACTTGGCAATTCCCTACCACAGCACAACTCGTAGTTCCCTATATAACATTGTTTATATTATTTACACCTACATTGCTGTGCAATGGTCTAAAACATGTCTCCAAGTAAGTTTCTTAAATTGTTTTTAATCATAATGATAATCTAGATATACTTTGTTTATGTCCAATTGACTGTCCACTTGATGGTAGGTGGCAACCTTCGCCTATAACACAAGCTACGTCACAGGTGCTGCAAGTTTGCTGCCAATAGGGAAATGGGCTCTGGCATCCCTTACTTGCTGTAACACAACAGTACCTGTGTTGTTATTTCACAGTGGTGACAAACCTTTTCTTACCCTGACTGTACTTGACCAAAGCAACTGGAGGTATATTCCGGTTTTAACGGTTGACAAACTTTGACAGGAAATGGTGGATAGTGACTATTGCGTGTGTACTGGATGTGGAGGCAAGTTGGTTGCTAGTGAGGTCTCAGCGGTTCACATCAGTGCTCAGCTGACAGCTGTTGGCTTGCAGTGGAGTTGGGGCCGCTCTGGTGGGAGGGGCTTGGAGGGGTCAGAGGCTCGGTGTGGCGCATGTCGCCGGAGCCACTCTGGGATTGATGGCCGTTGTGTGTGTTGTGTGGGCCGATGTGGAAGGAGCGCCTACTGATGGTAAGATCATTATAATTTCTGGGAAAAAGTCTTAACAACAGTTTCTCTAAAGAAAGTCTGCTAGTAAACTTTGTGTTTCATTCAAATTAAGAATATGATTCAGATTTACAAGTACATTAGTTTTTGTTCATTTATATCTTTTATTTATATAATAGAGATTTAAAAAAAGTTGTGTTATCCTATCTTTTTATTTCTATTTTATTTTATTTTAGATGATCCCTTGGGAATGGTATTTTTTTCTGCATGAAAGGTAGCCTATGTCTTTTCCTGTATCCCTGACAAGGTGTATGCAAAATTTCACGATGATCCGTTGAGTAGTTAAGGCGTGAAACGGTAACAGACAGACAGATAGAGTAACTTTCACATTCATTTTTTTTAAAATATAAGTGCATAAAACTTCTGAAATGCATAACAAGTGCATAACAATTCAAAAAAAAAAACTGCTTATATTTTTCAGGCAAAAACCAGCTAGTAGGAGACATGCTTTGTCTCGGCGGATCATTATTGTACGCAATAGTTACTGTGTTACAAGAGATGATGTTGAAAGTCCAATCGTGTCCGGAATATTTGGCCTTCCTCGGTATCATTGGCAGTCTCGTCTCTTGCACACAGACATTCTTCCTAGAGTTTGGCGAACTGATGTTGTTCAATTGGTATGAATTCGACACAATAATACAATTGGGAAGCTACTGGTCCGTGCAAACAATATTCCAGATACTGCAGAGTTTTATGCTGAGAGATGCTGGCTCAATAATACTGCATCTCTCCTTGTTATCGGCGGATTATTACACGCTGATAGCTGGAATTTATATATTTCAATTTAAAGTAAGTTTAAATTTAATGTAATATTTTTTCTTTAAGTTATTTAGGTACTACTTTTTTGTATCTTGCAACTTTTTGTGCATCTTCAAAGGTTTCCAATTTTCTTAAGACCTGTAGGTTTCCGCAGGTCCATTGGGTGGGTAGGTGGCTAGTGGCTACCGTCGCCTATTGTAACAAGATGCCACAAGTTCTGTAATTATGCTCCAACCTTAGTATGGTAAAGGTTACTCTGGCATCCCTTTCTCACTCACTACTACAAAACGCAACAGCAACCATGTTTCTTAGATGTTTCCTTTTCCTTTGAAGAAACTGATTATTATTGTTTTAAAAACTTTTTTTATTTATTTTATGCTCATCAAACTCTTCATAGTTGGCTCTGGTCTGAATCTGGCAAGTAGTGGTCAGGACATATTGCGTTTTGCAGTCATTTTGGTAGCCAGTCTGGCGGTAGAAACCACCCCATTACAGAAGACCACCGTGAAATAACATCACGTGTGCTGTTGTGTTTTGGTGAGTTGAGTGAGGGAGAGCCCATTACCCTATTAAGGTCGGCAGCGCACTTGCAGCACCTGTGGCGTCACTTGTGTCATTGGCGACGGTAGCCACCTACCATCAAGTGGGCCGTCTATTGACGTTGACATAATGGTAGTGACGTTTGCAGTTCCACGTGCTGTACCTGGTGTCGTACATGTTGGCGATGGTGGGGGTGTTTCTGTTCTGTGCGCGCGTGACGTCACCCGTGGAGCCTCCGCTGCGCTTGCCTCAGGTGGTCCACGACGCGCAGCACTCACGCGACAACGTCTCCATGTCAGTATATAGATCCCGTCTCAACCAGATCAAATAACCTAGACGTTGAACCCCCCCAAACTTAAAATGTTGCATACCCATAATGTTGAATATGTTTAATCCTTTAGCCGCTAGAGTATGATTTATCCGACAATTATTTTTTGTGTCCATTTCGCCAGAGCCTTATATTATATATATATATACGACAAAATCCTCTACTTGTATAATGTTTATTTTTAAATCATTACGTTGTTTTCTTTAAAAAAAAAACAAAAACAAATTACGTTACACTAGGGTTAGTGTGCTCCGTAATTAAATATTTCAAACAAGTGCAATAGGTCGAATAAACTGTGATTTTTGCGGAAAACATACTGTGAAAAACCGACAGAGACTAAAATAAAGTGTGGATCTATTGGCGGATCGCAAAAATAACGCGAAAAAGTGCAACGAATAATAATTAAGGAAATAACACAAAAATATATATAAATATATATAAATGCAGTGAAGTGAGCTGCTAACCAATCTGTCAACTGTCAACCATACAAATTACATCGACAAGCAGTGTTGCAATAATCAATAATTATTATAGAGGCAAATAGGGTGACCACTACATATTTTTAATTTACCCTAGGGCCATTCCGCGGTGACGGGTGTTACATTTGTACACATTTTAACTGTTATTTATTCGTAAATTATAAGAAAACTAGCTGTATTTTGAATATAATTCAATTTGTTTCATTGTCTTTTTAAATTAAAACAAAAACACATTACAAATTATTCAAGCGTATGGATGCAATAATAGGTTTAATCCCTGTGACGGGTGTTACGAGTACTTTTGTAAAAATACTACCTTGTTAACCTAGTTGTCAGAATTTAGCTAAATTAAAAATTTTTGTCACAAAATCAATACCTAAGCAGTCAAATAAAAAACCTTTCTTTTTGTTACCTCTTCAAGTATTTTTCGGATAAATTATTTTTCATGTCTTTTTTAAAAGCTAAGCTTGTGGCGGGTGTTACACGATTTGTGACGGGTGTTACGAGTGTAAATCAAACAAAAAATTAAGTAAATTTTTATCTATATTTTTATTAATATAGCAACTATTTAAGAAATAAAGTAACATAGCAGCAGGACTTTGGGCCTTTATCACTAATATTAGGAACAAATCACTTTTCAAAAACATCAACTGGTGAGGCAAATTTGTAAAAAATCCGGTTTCCTTTTGAAACAATAGTGGGAACCGGCAACTTCTCTAAAATTTGCTCAAAAGTAACATCTAATACGTCATTATCATCAAGTTTAAAAAGAAAACCTGATTTGTCACAAATTTTTAAAAACGTGACAGTTACCTCACCCTCCTCATTATCAATATTGTGTACAACACCCGCATAACGATATTCAGCTTTTTTATTATTAAACTTCACCAGAATATAATCACCGTTCCCGTATTTTTGTACAGACAGGCCACTGCATTCTGGTGCTTGTTCCTTTTCTTCTAGAGAGCTTTCTCCAAGTGAATTTTCTTCATTTTTAGGTTTTTCCTTCTTATTATTTTCTATAATGTGTCTTATTTTATTATCCTTGCTCTGTTCTATCTGGTTTCTTAAACTTTCTTTTTCTTTTTCTGTCTCCTCTTTCTCTTTCCTTTTCCAAGTGCATTCGCCGTTTTTCTGGGTCACTCTTTAATTTCTCTCGACTTTTTCTTTTTCTTGCAGCCGCATCCATACTGCAAACACAAATTATTTTTAAGCTATTTAAAGTCACTCCAAAGCCTTTTTACAAACAGCTAATATTCACTTCAAAATACATCAAAATATTTCAACCATAGTAAAACACACCTAAAGCTGAACCATAGCTATTGTTCACTAAATGAAAATAACAGTAGCAAAGAAAATTGTGACGGGTGTTACGTGTGACGGGCGTTACACAAAAAAACCAGCCTATTTTTTAATACAACTTCCTTTTGAAGGCATACAAATACTTCCCATGAATTGTTTGATCACATAACCTCACTTTTACAAGATCAGTACGAAATAAAATTTAGTATAGTTCTTGTAGAATTAACTTTTCTATGTATTTTGTGACGGGCGTTACAAAAATACTTGCAGACATACTTTTATCAATAAAACGATTACCACTTACCTGAATAATTCCAATTATTTCACAATTAATAATAAAGAGTTGTACCGCTGAATGGAAACAAAAATGGCGGTCTGTCAATGTCATTGACTTCAAAACATGTGTTGCCATATGAGTACTTTTTTCCATAATATGGCTAACTGTAGAACCCTCTCTGGTTTGAAGAAAATATTACGAAAACAGGCAAAAATATTGATAAATTTTATTTAAATTATGAAAATTGAAAACATAGAGCTTGTTATTTTTCTATTTTAGTGTATATATTTGCATTATTATTTTTTTACTTTTTGGTATTGATTACCGCGGAATGGGCCCCTAGTAGAAGAAAGTGCTGCCACTACAAACTCCAAAAATGAACGAACAAATGGAATTATTATTTTCAAAACTCAATGATAAATTGGATGAAAAGCTTAACCAACAAACTTATATGATAACAACAGCTGTTACTGCAAATGTTATGGAAGCACTTGACGAAAAGATGAAAACATTAATGGAAGAAAACAAAAACTTGAAAACTAAAATAACAAAATTGGAACAAAAAATCACTAACTTGGAAAAAGATAAACGAAAAAGTAACCTGATATTTTTCGGAGTGGAGGAATACGGAAAAAGGGAGGCAGAACTTGTAGATTATATAAAAGAGATCATAGAGGAAGCGGGAATACATCTAAATAGCCACGAAATAAGTAACATCTACAGAATTGGTGCGAAAAACAGCAAAAATCGGCCTGTTGTCATTACTCTCTCAACTATGTGGAAAAAACATCTCATACTAAAATACAAATCAAAATTGCCACCCGGGATTTATGTTAAGGAAGACTTCCCCAAGGATGTACTAGAAGTTCGAAAGCAACTACAGCCAAAAGTAGAGGAAGAATGGAAAAAGGGAAACGTAGCTTTTCTTAGAGGAAACCAACTAATAGTCAAAAAGCCGAAGGAAAATCAGCGCGAAAAGAGGAAGAGAGAGAAGACAGTATCTCCCAACTTGCCAACACAGAAAAAGCCGAACACAACTAGTAATCTCGAAAATCCATTAAATAAAACAAACACTACGGGTCAAAAAGAAATAATAAAACCGAATATACTACAATATATGGGAAGAGTTAGATCTTCTTCAACTTCAGAAATTTCAAAAAACTAACAAACACACGCACGAAACTGATCAAGACAAAAACAAAAACCGGAACATCAAAACAAATACAGATAAAACGCAACCTAAAACAACCTAATCAAGAAACCTTCCCACCACGGTTGGTCGCCGCGGGAAGATCTGACCACCACCCTCTAACAAAATACTCTAAAATATATATAGCATCTCTCAATACTAGGACTTTAAGAACTCATGAGTCACTGCTGGAACTTGAAGTAGCGTTGAAAGATCTCAACTGGAATATTCTGGGACTAAGCGAAGTACGACGACCAGGACAATCAATTGAAAAACATGACAATTATATAATGTACCATAAAGGCGAGATTGGAGGGCAAAGAGGAGTTGGATTTATAGTTAAAACACACTTTAAAAACTTCATAGAAGACTTCATCGGAGTGACGGAAAGAATAGCTATATTACGCATAAAAGTACCCAGCTTCAAAAAAATATGGACAATCATCCAAGTCTATGCGCCAACTGAACAAGCCGAAGAACTAGAACATAAATCCTTCTACAACAAATTATCTCAAACTATATACGATTACTCTAGTGATATAATCATTTTAATGGGGGACTTCAATGCGCAAGTAGGCGCTAGACAAAATGAAGACGAATTTATACTGGGAGAGTTCGGTCATGGAAAGAGAAGTACAAGCGGACAACGACTAATAGATCTCCTCCTAGAACATAATCTTATCGTAACGAACAGCATCTTCAAAAAGAATACAAACAACAAGTGGACATGGGTCTCTCCTGACGGAAAGTATAAAAACGAAATAGATTATATTATTAGTAGCCACCCAAAATTGTTTACAGATACAACAGTAATATCTAGACTAAATTTTAATACTAACCACCGCATGGTTAGAGCATCACTTAAAATGGCACCACCCAAAAGTCATAGAAAACACATTACCATGTACAGCAGAGCCTACGACGCAGAAACAAAAGAATCAACATCATATCCAGTAGCAACTCATGTCAGTGAAACGGATGAAATGGAAGGATTTGACATAAGAACCAAATATACCAAACTTCAAAATCAACTTGTTTCCGCTAGAAATAATAAAGGTAAGAAATAAAAATACATTTTGAGCGATACTACTATGCAACTTATAAATAAAAGAAAAAGTCTACTTGCCAACAAAAATGACAAACGGAATGTAAAGGAAATGACGGCGATAAGTAAGGAAATAAGAGAAGGCATACGCAAGGATAGGAAAGCCAGGAGAATACAAACACTAGAGAAACATATTATTGCAACAGGCGGAACAAAAAAAGCTCTTAAAGAACTCCGTGAAACCACTTCCTGGGTGCCGAACTTGAAAAACAATCAAAATAACATCACAAACCGCAAAAGTATAATAAAAACAGCATCTGAATTCTACCGAAATCTCTATTCCAACCAAACAAATATCGCAAATTTCATGTTCAAGAACTACGAAACGACCAGATGCCTTCCAAGCTCAGAACCAGAGATCTTACAATGTGAAGTCAGGAGATCTATACTAAGCCAAAAGTCGGACAAGGCACCAGGCCCAGACAAGATCAAGAATGAACTACTGAAAGGAACCCTAAACGAACTCGTGCCCGTTCTGACAAAAATATTTAATGAAATCCTAACATCAGGACAGATTCCGGAACAGTGGGAAACCTCACACATAATCCTTATATACAAAAAAGGTTCAAAAGAAGACCTATCGAATTATAGACCAATAAGCTTGATGTCAAACATATATAAGGTTTTTTCCAAGATATTATTAGACCGGATGAGCACCACATTGGACGAAAACCAACCAATGGAACAAGCTGGCTTTAGGAAAAATTTCGCCACAATAGACCACATACACACAGTCAAGCAAGTCATAGAAAAGTACAGTGAATATAACAAACCAGTGTATATGGCTTTCATTGATTACACTAAAGCGTTTGATAGCATTAAACATGAGGTGATATGGGAAAGCCTAGAAAAACAGGGAGTATCTAAGGCTTATATAAACATCATAAAAAATATATATGCCAACTGCAAAGCAAGAATACAAATGGAAACACTTGGAGAAACATTCAAAATAGAAAGAGGTGTTAGGCAAGGTGACCCACTGTCTCCCAAGCTATTTTCTGCTGTGCTTGAAAACATATTCCGAAAACTGGAGTGGAACGATTTTGGACTAAAAATTGACGGAAGAAGACTGCATCACCTTCGATTTGCAGACGACATTGTCTTGTTCGAAGAAAACCCTCACAAGCTTGAAGAAATGATACAAGATCTAAACAAAGAAAGTGAGAAGGTCGGGCTGGCAATGAACACAGGAAAAACAAAGCTACTATCGAATTCAACCCCCTATGAAATAGAAATCAATGACCAACCTCTGGAATATGTGGAAGAATACATATATCTGGGACAATTAATTTCTCAAAGTGACCTAACTACCAAAGAAATCAAAAGGAGAATAGCCAACGGATGGAAAAGATATTGGTCACTGAGGGAGATTATGAAAGCAACAGATCTCAGTAGAAAAATTAAATGCAAAGTTTTCAATACCTGTGTCCTCCCCTGCCTCACATATGGCTGCGAAACCTGGGCCCTCTCTAAACATCACAGAGACATGTTAGAATACTGCCAAAGAGCCATGGAAAGAAGCATGCTGGGAATCAAAAAAATGGATAGACAAAGAAACTCATACATAAGAGCTAGAACAGGTGTGATAGACATTCTCACTAAAATAGATCAAATGAAATGGAGATGGACGGGTCATATGTTAAGGAGCACCCATGAAAAATGGAGCAGAATATTGACCGAATGGTACCCCAGAAACGGAAAACGAAATAGAGGTCGACAACGCAAAAGATGGGAGGACGAACTGAAATTAACAGTAGGTTGCAACTGGAGAAGAGTTGCAAAGGATAGAGAGCAATGGAAATTGTTAGAGGAGGCCTTTGCCAAGAGGCACACCGAACTCCGGGACATATTATAGCAAAGCATAATATAAGGAAGAAATATTTCATATGAAAGGAGTGTCGGGATATAGGGGCTATATTATTATTATTATTATTATAGGGGCAAGACAACTCCTACAAAAACAAGCGGTTAAAGAGTTAAAACATATAATCTCATAAAAGTGAGGTGTTATAATTTTGACGTATGTCTGTGTATGTGTATAAAAATCACGCAACTGAGCTATTAAATTGTAACGAACATTCTTATTAAAAATATTTATATGAAACTAATTACCCGACAGACGATGTTTGGTAAAAAAACTACTTCAATGTAATATGTAATAAATGTCAGCTAGGAATTTCGGATGAGAAATAGAAATGTTGGCTAAAGTTTTTTTTTTTTTTTTTGAAAAAGATTCAGATTTCCTTGTGCCGGCGCGCAAAAGTAGTGTTAAATTCGTTACCATTCTATTTTTATGGCTGTTTTCTTTGTTTGATATATGTATATCTAATTATTGCATTGTCTATCAACTTCTGTTTGCGGAATACTTTTCCCTACTTTCCTGGTCTAATTTAGTACTATATCGCTATTAGGGCTCCCATTTGCCTATTAGCGATCGCCCTATAGCCCTATTCGTTTTTTTTTATAGGGAATACACGGTTCCAGCTTTAGACTGCATACCCATTGAAGGGTTGGAGCCACCCATGAGTCGTGACACAACCTTCACATCCTTCCTCGGAGGACCCCACAACAATCTCCCCAACGGGGTCATAGGACTCTCAACGCACAATGGTAACACTAACAATAAAGATCCTACCTAGGCATAGGTTCCATTCATAGGCAAGGAGCTGGAGCACTTTGACCGAAAATTCTTCATAAAACTAAGTACCCGTCAAACTCCTCCAGTGCTCTGTCTCTTTTGGGTGTTTATTGTAATAAGTATTTATAATATAAGTTGTTAACAACAAATATAAATTCGAAATAAATGTTTGTTGTAAATTAACTCTGTATTAGGATCAAAAGGATTTAATTAAATGAATAATCTCAAAAATTACACTTGATATATTTTTCATCTGTAAGCAACAAAACAATCTATATTACAAGTTTTTTCATTCGGAAGAAAATGACTGTAGAGGTCATTCATTTTTTCGTTCAGAAGAAAATAACCTTGGAGGTCAGTCATTTTGTCAGCATTCTTCTGAATGCGACTATCATTCTTTAGATGTCCTTTTTGTTCACAATATCAATTTTCAGCACCATAGATGCCTCCTATGGCTGATACCTAAGTATTTCTACGTCACTCGTCGGTGCAGTATTCGATGTAACAGTGCTTTTCTTATCGGAGTACAAGTACTCGCTCGAATTCTCACGAGTCTAAAAGTTTGTCTTGCAACAATTACAATTTAACTAAATCTGGAGATATAACAGCCCTGAATGTTTGCCATGATCACGGGTTCGTATTCCGATGTACCTTGTAGCATGATCGCCCCAAGAAAATCGACATTTTTCCTCATATTTGTTCTCAATTTTTGGGCCACTTATAAAACTTCATTCATGTACACTTGGATTCCCTATGGGATTACTTAATCGAACACAGCCTACCTCTCAGCCTCAAACCGAGTCATCAAATGCATGTTTCCCATGCTTGTTTTACTGCATTTACACCAATCAAATGAGAAAAACAACATATTTCAACGCTTGAAACAAATCATTCACTTAGATTTTTCATCCAGACATGTCTTCATCTCGGGCTTTGTGGTGTCATCATCCGAATATCCACAGGTACATTTCCAAACATTTTCCAAATTTCTTAAAAATTTGTAATTTTGATGATTAAATAAAACTGAAATAATATATATTTAAATTACTTACATGTTATTTTTTCACTTTATTGTTAAGTGATTTACTAAACAATAATTATATTTTATTCAAAACAATTCTTATTCAAGTACTCATTACAGTACAATTATTCTTTACACGATACACTTTGAGTTTGGTCACAGAAGAACCATTGTTGTTTATTTGTTTATATTCACGTGAAATAACACATAAGTAAAGTAAATGTAACATCTTATAAAATACATGTAATGTAATGAACTTTTTTTAATACCACGTAACAAGTAGAAATTTCTATATTACTAGAATTTTAAAAAGTAATATTTAAGTGAGTCCGCCTTTTAAAGCAATTCTTATTAAAAAATCTTATAGTTAGACGACTTTATAGTTTATAGGATTTTGAATAACACTTTTTTATATCTTTGTTTGTATCAAACAGAATAGTTTTTAGTAATGTATGAAAATTTTCTCACCACAAAAGATATTAATCTTTTTATAGAGGTCTCTTTTTTAAAATTTTTGTAACAAAAATTAAAACGTGGTAAATACTATACAGACTTTAAAAAAATCTGAGACTGTTTCTGATACATTTTACTGTAGATGTTTTTTTGTAGTAAGAAAAATCAAGAGTAAACTTAAATAAATAATCACTGCCCTTTGAAATGTTTATTAAAATAGTGTATATTACTATAGAAAAATTATGAAGAATAAAAATTATTGATATGATAGGGGTCGTATGTAGAATATCTTAATATGATAGCTCTTTGAAATCGCTCAAGTCCCATTAAAGATATTTAGCGTTTTAATTATACATAAATTGTATTGTCCGGTCCAATAAATCTTCGAAAACACCAGAAAGATTCCAATTAGCAGTAGTGGGGGGATTCCCCTGAAAGCTACAAGCAAAATCTGTATGTAGTATTCAAATATTCAAAAGTTATAAAATTCGTATATGACTATACTGTTTAGAAAAATACTCTAATAGAGATTGAGTTGGGCTTATTCGTAGATTTATATATTGAACTGTTAAAAACTTTCTCCAAATATCCACCGCCGATTATTGTATTAAAAATAAATAAAACTTACAAATTCTAAAATTGTAACTTGGCTAGAATAAATTATTGTCATAAAGTGCAGGAAAATATTAAAGAATGTACGATATAAAGAAATAAGTCCTTATATTTAAGTAGGTTTAACTCTATAAAAATCTATCTATTACCCCAAAATGCAACCCCAAAAAGACCTCAATAAATGAATAAAGCAATAACTGAATTCAAATAATGCACAGAATAATACATTCTAAATGCAACGTTGCAATAAATACTCCAAGTTCTGCTTGGGAATATTGTGAACTTGGTATTTCTTTATTTTATCAGTAAGTTTTTTTATTTTTATTGTTGGCAACCCTAGTTACTAAGTTGGCCGTAAAACGTGAATTGACCTTATTATAGAAGCAATGACAGACCACAAAATAACCTCAATTTTTTTGAAACTAAGAATGACTGCCACATATTCGAATTTTTACTCGTGTTTGGTTGTAATATGAAGTTACGACTTTTAAGAGAGAATTGTATTGGGATTTGATTAATATATTCAAGTATTTACCTTGTTAGGCTTAGGGATATCTATATTATCTATAGGAGCTGCAGCGCCGCAAATTATTTACGAAGTCGCTTTGGACAAGATGAACGAAACTATTCTATTCCGCATCAGCCTAAGACGCTAATATTTTTATTAATTGCAAATATTTATGTATTGCACCGTTTTTTTTTAAATTAGATTTAGCCGCTCTTTCTCCAATAATGAAAGGAGGCAAGAGATATTAAATACCTAGTACATGAAACATCAAACTGAAAATTATTTAATTATATAAATGGGGTAAGTGCGGTATATTTTAAAGGGCTAGAGGTTCTAAACTTTTAAATCGAATTTATAAAATAATGTTATATATTTATTTGACCTGTATGGTTTTTCAAGTGAGAATATCAGTAATGTAATTTAAAAAAAAAAACAATCTGCACAGTCATCCTCCTTGCCTCACTTGCCCTGACTTATTTTATAATATTAAAATCATCCATTTAAATAAAACTATGTTGTGTCCTTATATAAATGTAGTAATAATTACACGCACCAAAACCCTTCACTTGTTTTGTACACATCCCTCATACCATAGCATAGAGTAAATAGTACTTAACCAGTAACTGGTTAACACAACAGTAACTTAACCAGTAACTGGTTAACACAACAGTAACTTAACCAGTAAGTGGTTAACACAACAGTAACTTAACCAGTAAGTGGTTAACACAACAGTAACTTAACCAGTAACTGGTTAACACAACAGTAACTTAACCAGTAACTGGTTAACACAGCAGTAACTTAACCAGTAACTGGTTAACACAGCAGTAACTTAACCAGTAACTGGTTAACACAGCAGTAACTTAACCAGTAACTGGTTAACACAGCATTAACTTAACCAGTAACTGGTTAACACAGCAGTAACTTAACCAGTAACTGGTTAACACAGCAGTAACTTAACCAGTGACTGGTTAACACAACTTAACAGTAATTTAACCAGTTACTGGTTAACACAGCAGTAACTTAACCAGTAACTGGTTAACACAGCAGTAACTTAACCAGTAACTGGTTAACACAGCAGTAACTTAACCAGTAACTGGTTAACACAGCAGTAACTTAACCAGTAACTGGTTAACACAGCAGTAACTTAACCAGTAACTGGTTAACACAGCAGTAACTTAACCAGTAACTGGTTAACACAGCAGTAACTTAACCAGTGACTGGTTAACACAACTTAACAGTAATTTAACCAGTTACTGGTTAAGTACTACTTCCTCTATGCCCATACTTTAGATTAAGTTATTAAGCTGTGTGGTATTTTGATACCAATGTTTCATATTTTGATCTTATGGACCTTTTCAAGTACATACTTAATTTATAAAATATCTTATTACATTCAATTTATTTTTACCTGGGCTATTCCGGGCTGTTTATCAATAAAATTTGTAATAGGTGAAATAGTTAAAAAAAAATTATTATTAATATTTTAGTATTTATGACCAAAGATTTGTTCTCGTTGTTTTTTATTTATTTATATAGTTATAAAAACAATAATGTTCGTTGGTTTAATAATAATGTGTGTACCTAACTATTTGTTAAAATATAACCAAAACTTTTATATTGCTATCAAAGTTTTATTATATTATAAAATTTATTATTGCAAATCAATTTATAAAAAATAATAATTAATTAATTAAAAATGCTATATTGATTGTAGTTATTTTAGTCTAAGTGAATTTTTATCTATGTTACGCATGACGCTCAATTATTTATAAAAAAAAAAGTTAAAGATCTCGAATTGTTAATTTTAAGCATCGGGTACTCGAATCGGAGTATAAAAAAGCACTAGTAATAGGTTTATTTTACCGTATTTTTAATCGTCTTTTTTTATATTTTAGATCCATTTTTATTTCGAATCAAGAAGTAAGTACATTAAGAATATACTTTTTGTTGTTAAACTGTAAGATATTGTAAAAAAAATGACATTTTTGAGAACATGTTTTATAATCTTGTTGAGGAATGGACTGTATGAAAATGAAATTATTTATTTATTTTTCTACAACAGCCCTAGCACACATAACATTCTAACCATATCGCTCAACATCTAGGTCCAGTGTGCAAGCCAATTAGAGCTGAACATATAATTCAATTTGGTACATAAACTCAAACAAATAAATTTTAAAAAATCGAAATAATAAAATAGAAAAAAATAGAAACAAAAAATAAATCTAAAATTATAATAAGCATTACCTAAATAAAATTTATTTAAATCACAATGTATAAAACAAACGAGCAACTCCTTTCCACAATAACTGACATATGTCTTTCTAACCAACCAATTGCCAACAATTTTTTAATACTATAATAAAATCCTATGTACTACTATAATAAGTGGACGTCCTGCGGCTGAGATTATAAGAATAATAACTATAAGGTCAATGGGGGGAAGTCCGGCATACTTTTTTTTAAGTTAACTTTAGTGTGTTATATATTTCGCGGTGTATAATATCTATGTCAATCAATAGGACTGACTAATATAAAACTTAACTGGCTATTCGTTTAAGGTATAAAATCTTTAAAAACAAGAAGTATAAGGAAATAAGGATTATTTTTTAAAAAGTCTGCAAAAAGTCTGACTTTCCCGCCAAAGTGGGGCATGTCCGTCCGTACAAATTTTTGTTAAGGAAGATACGGTGTACAAGCATAATATATAAAAATGTGGGTGGATAATAAGCTGACAATGAATTGTGTGTCTTCTGTTCTAGTATATTAGGTTTAGATTCAAATGTATACTCATTAAAAATTAAAAGGGGCAAGGTCGGCATATCTCAGAGTTCAGAGGTTATAAACTTTTTTTTGTATCACTAACGGGCGATTAGGGAATAATTGAACAAAATAAGTTACATATTCAAAGTTAGTTTTATTGTGCTTTGGACAATTTCTTTGGTGGGGACAACTTAATATCAACTTAATACCGAAACAATAGAACTTATCCTATTAAAATGTTTGAAGTAGGCACTTAAAAAATAGTAAGTAGGTAGGGCTAGTTTAAAAAAAAAGAGCATTAATTTAATATTCTTATGTAACTTTCACTTTAATTCCTGCCACTATCTTAGCCGTCCAGTTATTAAAACAAAAAGCTAAACATAAAGTAATGCAAAACATTGCATAAAAGAATTGTAGTATTTAATGAACGCTTAGTAATAACCCTGCAACGCCATTAATGATTTCACTTGGAAGCTGCTGGAATACTAACCATACCCATGAAAAATACACAACGGTGTCTATATTTGCAATCAATATTTTTCCATTAACAAAATGTTTGTAAAGCGGTCCCTAGACGGTAATGCGGCATGACATGCATTTACGTGAATGTCATGCTGCATGATGAACGCTCATGTTTCATCATGCAGCATTATCAATCATTTTATATCAGTCATTTCTATGTAATACGGTGAAAAGGTCTTCTTTGTTGCTATGGATCAGTATTTGTCAAAGGCAGATTCATTTTTTCTTGTGATGACAGCTGCTATGCTGCGTAAAAAGAAAGAAAAGAGAACAAGACGATGGTCAAAAGAGTGGTACTTGTTAAGGCACCGATTTACGCACGAACATTTACAAAGAGTGCTTGCTGATACAGAACCTGATGATTTTAAAAACTTCCTAAGAATGGATGAAACTACGTACGAGCATTTGTTATATTTAATAAGACCTAGAATTGAGAAACAGGATACTGTAATGCGACAGGCAATACCTGCAAATCAAAGACTTAGTGTGACATTAAGATATCTAGTTTCGGGTATGGATCTAGAGGATTTAAAATTTACTTGTGCAATAGCTCCGTACACACTCGAAGGTATTATAATTGAAACTTGTGAAGCGATTATAGCAGCACTGAAAGAAAACATCCAGGTAAGAGAATAACTTTATTTACTTACTTATTTTAGAACAAAAAAATAGTATTAGAAAAAAATTAAAATGAATTAAAATTTTGTAAATATGTTGCTAGCCGCAGACTTGTTTCAGCTCCAGTACATTCAGTCTTTGTTTCAAAAGATTCTTGAATCACATATGCAGCTGGAGACGGAACTGGAGAAAGCAAACTGCTAACCACAGGGTTATTGCGGGACGGGATTGTTGTACATGAAACATTTTGTGTAGGATGATTCATTGGAGTCGAAACAACCGATGTGTATGAACCCCTTGAGCGAGGGTTATTTACAGGGGATGGAATAGCTGAGTAGATTGATTTAGAGGACGACTCCAAGATCACTGGTTGTTTAGCTGCAGGATGTGATGTCGATTTAATAGTAGGAGATAGGCTAGGCAAGGTACATGGACTAAATCTAGGCAAAGACTGGGAACTCACTGACTCAACAGAAGGGATGTTTGAATAGGCCGGAGACATAGAATGTGTATGCGAAGTTGGTGATATGAAAATAACTCCATCTCGTGTTAATGTTTCCATTTCTGCTTCAAAAAGAACGTCATTTATTATTTTTTCTGCAAACCGACGTTGAAGAGGACTTAATCTGTTAAGTTTCATGGCCCAACCTTTCGCGATAATATCGGTGTCACTCTCTGGTCTATTAAAATAATTCGTGGCTAAAGATACAAATTCATCGTCTTTGGACTTTTTTTGTTTCTTCCGAGTATTGTTTGTAGTAGGAGAATTAGTAGACTCATTTTCCGCGACTTCCTGTAACAGAAAACAAAAAGTGAAATTTATTAATAAGTAAATTAATTTTGTTTTCAGGTTCCCAGATCATCGGAAGAGTAGTGTAGAATTGCCGAAGAATTCCAAAATCGATGGAATTTCCCTCATTGTATAGGCAGTGTTGATGGTAAACATATAAATATTGAGAAGCCAGCTAATTCAGGATCATACTATTATAACTATAAACAATCCTATAGCATCGTTCTTATGGCTATAGTAAACTCTAACTATGAATTTATAATGGTTGATGCGGGAGCAAATGGCAGTGTCAGATGGCGGCGTTTTAAAAAATACCGAATTCTGGGACAGGTTTTCATCAAACCAACTAAATGTTCCACAACCCTCAGAATTACCATCAACAAACCAAAAAATACCCTACGTTCTCATTGGTGACGAGGCATTTCAGCTCACCTCAAATTTCATGAAACCATATAATCAAGCTGTTTTAACAGACGAGCGTAGAATCTACAATTATAGATTATCTCGAGCACGGATGGTTGTTGAAAATACATTCGGGATACTAACAACCAGATTTAAAATATTTAAAAGAAATATTACCCTGCCTCCACAAAAAGTGAGAAAAATTGTACTGGCTTGCTGTCATTTACATAACTTTCTATCAAAAAGAAGAATACATTATATTAGACGTGGCGATGTAGACTTCGAGGATATACAAACTGGAACAATAATTCCGGGGTCTTGGAGAGCAGATAAGATAACAACCTTGCCTTTACAAAACTATAGAGGGAATTCAGCAGTGGAAGCAAAAAGAATTCGTGACATTTTTTGTGAATATTTTAATACAATTGGCGCGGTCTCGTGGCAACAAAGATGTTTATCATAAGTAAAACTTTACAATACACGTTACACTCTATTAATTACGTTAATAAAAGATTACTTGATTACACTGGTCGTATGATATTATTTTTTGTAACGGGTTACCGTTTACCTATTATATTAAATACCTACCTACATACCCGAATTAAAATTGTTTAATTTGATTGCCTGATTAATGTGTATATGGATATAATTCACACTTTCTGTTCATATGGCGAACCGTAATAATAATATGTTAATAAATAAATAATAATAAAAAGTAATACTAACCACACTCCTTTCCATTGAACCCTCTGTCGGTGCAATCTCGATTGAGTCTGTGATAAATAGCATTTCCTGGTAATACCACAATTTCGGTTGATACACTTCATCACTTGCCATTCCAGACTTAAAGCTTTTTTTCATTCTCGAATGTTCTCTGTTAAAATTTGACCGCAATGTATTTATTTTTCGCTTCAATTTCTCTACAGTAAAATCTTTGTCGAATCTTTTCAAAGCGTTGGTTATTTTGTTTAATGCTATATTTTTCTTGTTTTTGTCCATGTATATTTTTCTTTTTGAGTCCCATAATTCTGGGCGGTCTTTATACATGGATATCAATAATAAAACAAATTCCTTTGAATCTGCGCTCGCGTTGATTTCGTCATTATCGTCAGTAACCTCGTGCGGTGCCTCGTTGGCCGTGTCCATCTTGGTTGCCGTTTGCGTTCGAACTGAGTTGTTGCATGACATGCCGATCGCAATACGATCATGCGCGCATGTCATGCATGTATTGCAGGACGAAAAATTAAACGAATTGTCAATCAATGAACAGCACGTAGTTTGCATGTCATTCGCATCAATCAATACAATTAAACGATCATGCGTGCATGACAGCACGTAACGCATGTCATGCCGCATGATCGTCTAGGGATCGCTTAACGTCTGCTTTGGGGCAAGTCCGGCATACGATCAGGTCGCTCACGTATAAGTAGACGGACTTCCCCACTCATACATTTTGAGGTTACAAATATTCGTCGGTCTACAATTCAGAAAATAACTACTTATTCCGTACTTCAATTAAAGAAATAGCGTGAGGAGAAAGTAATCTAAACACACTCACCAAGTTCTTCCATAAAACTTATGTTTTAGCAGAAAAAAATTTTTTTTTATTGTGCAGGTCACACTCGCGTTTCAAGTTCAAGGCGTCACTAGAAAAGGTAATCGTTTTTTTCGAAACATACGTACAGTAGCGACATCTAGCATAGATTGTAAGAATCGATATCGATCCTGTTTTACCGACTAACCTATGAAAAGTCTAGCGGTGCAAAATAAGACCTTAAGACCCTGGAGATGGCCTTGCCCCACGGACGGACTTCCCCCCACTGACCTTAACCCCTTATTGCATGAATTATGAAAAAGGTGAGTAAAAAAATTTTTTTTGCCAAAAATGTGTTTACTTATCTTTATTAAATCAAAATAAAAGAGAAAAAAAACATTATTATTATTATTTGTGAAATTATGTGGCAAAGCCATATATGGCCTCGTATGCATTCTAGTAAAAATCATGTGAGGACATATATGGCTTCGTATGCATTGCTATTACGTTTTGTGGAAATCTTTAAAACAATTGCGTTTATCATTATAACATAAGAAGACCTCGCATTTTTCACATTTTGTGTAGCTACGTAGCTTCGAGCAATTTTGACATAGTTGACGTTGATTTTTTACCCAAACAGGAAAATGGTCTATGTTGTCAGTGCGTATAGAAGTTAGTGGCATGTCTTGATGCCTGGCTGGTGCTCTTCGAGGTTTTTTTGAAGATATTGGTGAGTCAGGCATGCTAGATGGAGTACCAACTCGGCTCGATGGAGTACCAGCTCTTGAAGTCGTCGGTGTATCCAGAAGACTGGCCGGACGACCACGCTTTTTCGTCTTCAATAGCAGTTTCCCTGCTTTACGCATATGTTCAGCAACTGCAAGCTTGAAGTCAAACAGCGGCATGTAAGTATTGTCGTTGACCCTGCGCCAAAGAAGCCATGCGTTTACCAAGCATAGGTCTACCATATGGAAGAAAATCCTTTTGTACCATTTGCGTGATCGTAAATGGATTCTATAATAACCGAGCATTGAATCTAGCAAATCAACCCCTCCCATATGCTGGTTATAAACATCGATAGCCTGAGGAGAAGTTACTTGTACTGCTTTTCTTTTCGAGAATAACGCCGTTTTGTTGTTGTTGGATCACTGCCCACATATGCTGAGAGAATATTTACGTTCTTGTTATCAAACCACGAAATCAAACTTAGCTTAACATCATCTATTACTGCTACTCTTTCTTCAAAACTACCTCGTCCCCTCTTTTTCAATTCTTTTTCAGAGGGCATATTAGAATTTGGTACACGATTGAGTCGCACAGTACCTAGAGGTAACAATCCATTTTTATATAAGTACACCTGAAGATTTGGGCTATTGAACCAGTTGTCGAAACAAATTTTGTGATTGACGTGTCGTGGAACTGTGGCGGTAAGTCGAGTCACTACGTTTGAACTAACACCAAGATCAGGTGCATCTGCAGGATAAGTATTGCTTTGATCTCCAGCAAAAATGTCGAAATCATAACTAAAGCCTGACACACCGCTTAATACCTGATTTTTGTAACCCCACTTATGTGGTTTTGCAGGATTATATTGTTTTATTTCATGACGACACTTTGTTGGAATGATTTGTTCATCAACTGCTAGATATTCTTCTTTTGGGACTAATAACAAATTTTCACGAATTTGATCTAGAAGAGGTCTAATTTTGAAAAGCTTGTCATATCCATCGGTACCGAATGGCTTGGAATTGTCATTATTATTGAAGTGTAGAAACCTCTTTATAGCTTCAAATCTGTTGCACGTCATTACTTCATACACTTGCACCTGGCCGACGGATTTGGACCAATACATCCTCGTCGCAGGCAACTTCACACATGACATAAATATTACAATTCCAATAAATTTCTCCATTTCTTCATTTGTAATACCTGCAGGCTTGTTGATGTCATCTTGGACAGATTTTAGATTTGACTGCTCAACTATGGAAGCAATTATACCATCTGTAAATAAAAACTTGAAAAAATCGGCCGGTGAATCCAATTGTCTTATTTCCTCCGGTAAATCAGTATTTCCTTTGAATTTATAATTTTCTTTGATATAAGGCTCCATTTTTTCATTTCTCCATTTAACCTGGTCTTTTTTAGCTTTTTTACCTCTCATTTGTACAGCCTGCAAGATGTGTAAAGGGGTATCATCTTCGGAGCTATCGGAGTCGGACTCTGGTATGATAATATGTTTTTTTTTAGGTGAACGGGAAGGAGTAGGTTCATATTCCAGGTCGGAATCGGAAACAAATTCATCCTCACTCAAAAAGCCATCCCCAGGTATAGGATTCACATGCTTGGAAGAACCATAAAAACGTGCGGGGTCCATTTCTGAAAAGCAGAAAGCAAAGACTTGAGTGCATACGAAGCCATATATGAGTATGCAGTATTTTTACGGGAACGCATACCAAGCCATATTTGGCGTTTGCAAAAAACTGCTCAAAAATCAAAGAAAAGCAAAATATAATATAAAAATAACTTACTACTGTTTTAGTTGAGTATTCAAAGAGTAAATAATAATTTTTTATGAAGATCTCACTTGTCTTATTACTGTTGTTTTTCACTGTTATAAGTTTCACTTGGCAAGTTACAATTCACTAGCCGGCCGCGTTGTACATAACCTCAAATATTTTTGACACAGATAACTTACCCATAGACAAAAAAATACGTTTCGTTTCACAATTAAAGACATAATACGGTACAATTTATTATGATTTAATTTAATATTTAGTTAATCCATAAAAAAAATATAAAATCTAGAAGCCATGAATGGCTTCGTATGCGATAAGGGGTTAATAAGAATGAAAGTCAAAAGAGTTGCAATGGTTATGTTTTCCGTATTTCAAAATTAATTTTTTTCCCTCTAATAAGCGATTTCCCGTTGACAGTGCTTTTGTTTAATACTCCGATTATTTAATATTGATCTCAAGTAGAAGGTAATTACAATAATAAAACACAGTAAGCTTTTATGTGTTTTTTTAAAATATTATAGGTTTGAAATATCAAACGAAAAGTGATATTGTTTTAATTGTAATACACGAAACTTAAGTTTCCTCACATTAATGTGTGTTAATTTAAAAAAATCTTAATTGTAAAATGTAATGTACCTACTTCAATTAGGGTGAAATATACAAATTTTCATGAATATAGTGTTTTATTTTTCAATATTATGCTAGAATGTATTAGTACTCGTTTTATATCCTTACTTATCAATGTGATTCAACACTAAGAAGTCGGCAACCACATTAATACTCCTCATATTATAAGGGGTGATTCATTTGGAGGTACTTTTTCAAAACAAAAAAATATATTAATAAAAACAAATTTATCGGGTAATTTTTATTATTATACAAAAGAACTATTCTTTACATTTATTATTTAAAGATTATTTCTTTCAAATGTTGGCCGTTACTCCGGTTAACATAGTCCAATTCAATTCAATCCATTTATTGCTAAACCATAATGTATATACAAAGATGTTAAAAAATATATAAAAGACCAGTATTATGGACCCTGTCGGGCATGCAACTTAAGGGACTAGGAGAGAGGAAGCGTTAAATAATATAAGTAAAAAAATATTTTATTTATTTAAATTAAATTTTAGATTAAAAATAAATAATATTTACATATATTTACATTAAATAATTATATGATCTATGAAATATTCATTCCATTCTGCAGTTCCAATTTTCGATGACGCGTCTAAGCATTTCGATTGGTATTTGGCGAATAACGCGAGTAATGTTGGCTTCCAGTTGCTCAATCGTACCTGGCTTATCAATATAGACTTTGGACTTTACATAGTCCCAAAGGAAAAAGTCTAGGGGTGTGATATCACAGGATCTAGGCGGCCAACTCACCGGTCCGAAGCGCGAAATTAACTGTTCACCAAATTGTTCACGCAATAAAGCCATGGTTTCACGTGCTGTGTGGCAAGTGGCGCCGTCTTGTTGGTACCAAATGTCCTGAAGATCACGGGCTTCAATTTCAGGAAACAAATAGTCTGTTATCATGGCACGATAACGGTCACCATTGACAGTTACGTTCTGGCCGGCCTCGTTTTTGAAGAAATATGGACCGATGATTCCACCGGCCCATAAACCACACCAAACCGTTGTTTTGTCTGGATGTAATGGCAGCGCTTGAATCTCTTCAGGTTGCTCTTCGGACCAAATACGGCAATTTTGTTTGTTGACATATCCGTTAAGCCAGAAATGTGCCTCATCACTAAACAAAATTTTTGACGAAAACAGTGGATTTTCTTTAAGCTTTTCAAGAGCCCAAAGACTGAATTGGTGACGATTTGGTAGGTCAGTCGGCTTCAATTCTTGCACTAGTTGAATTTTGTAAGCTTTGAAACCAAGATCCTTACGTAAAATACGCCAAGTCGTTGCATATGACAAGCCAAGTTGTTGCGAACGGCGCCGGATCGATTCTTTGCGGTCATCGCGTACACTCTCAGCTACCGCCGCAATATTTTCTTCGCTACGTGCTGGATGTGGTCTTTTTGGTCGTGTATTATCTATTAAAGTAAATTGGCTCTCAAATTTTTGGATGGTATGGCGAATCGTGCGTTCGGTAGGCCGATTATGTGGACCATAAGTTTCTCTAAGTGCACGAAACACATTCCTCGCTGAACGCTGATTTTCGTAATACAGCTGTATTATTTGTAGACGCTGTGCGGGGCTAAGTCTTTCCATGATGAAATGTCAAACTATACAGAACAAAAATACCATAAAAGGTTATCACGACTCACGCTTCATCTGTCAAAAAATCCATAGACAAAAAAGTACCTCTAAATGAATCACCCTTTATAACATGCAATGGCTATTAGGTTATGGGAAGTAATGAAAGTCTTATTTAATTTTAAGGTAATAGTAGAGGCAGGGCACACTGCATTTTGCAGTCATATGGGCAGCTAGTTTGGCGGCACTAACCAGCACCATAAATAACACATGTGCTGTTGAGTTTTGGTGAGTGGGTATCTCACTATCCCTTATCCTTATGGCGAGTTGTAAGTTCGTATTAGGAAATAATATTCAATAATTTTTAAAATTATATATATATATTTAAATCATGGTTAGAAAAAAAAAGTATTAAATAACACAGTCATGAAGTCAGAAAATATATTAGGCTAATGGCAACACTAACTCGGAGCAAGAGTATAAAATAGTTGGCTTAAAGGTCTAGTTATCAAGCCATAAAATTCCAGAGAAAGATGTAATATTATTGCACCTTCTTGTTTGTTCTACTCTACTACTATATTATATCTTCTGTGATATTAGTGAGACATGGTCCCAAAGAAATTTAACTAAAGTAAATTTCTTTGCATGGTCCGTAACTCACGCAGTGACAGTGTTGCCAACTCAGCGCTTTCGGCGCTAGATCTAGCGGATTTTTTCATATGTTAGTGCTTACAATTCGATTTCAGTGCCTAGCGCCCATTCTAGCGCATTTTAGAACAGTGTTGCCACACGCCAGATCAAGTAATCTGGATAGAACGGTCGAAAAATCTGTACAAAATCTGTATGAACATAAAACGCTAAAATCTGTATAAAATCTGTAAAACTGTAATAAAATCTGTACAAAATCTGTTTAAGAAAACAATATTTATTATTTTTTGTACATATTTTTATTCATTTTAACAATCATTTTTTTATCAACTTGGAGTTTATAACAGGGTTCATCACTAAGAAGTTGTTTCGTTAAAAGAAGTCCCTCAATCGTTTCAGTGCCTAAATGGTTTCTTGTTTTTGTTTTAATTAAATTTACTGCCGAAAATATTCTTTCCACTGCGGCACTAGAATGAGGGAGACTTAGTAAAGCAGTAACAAATTGCAGAAGAGTTGGATATAAAGATTGTCCATCTAAGTCTTGTGCACAACTGACTTGATGCCAAAACAATTCTGTATCTTCTGAGCTTGATTCTAGAAGTTCGTCATTCATTCTCAATTGTCGCCACTCATTGTCCAATGTTTGTAAATGTTCTTGTCCGATTATATTAGGAAAAGCGTGTGCAATGTGAGTCAATGATGGTATACTGCGTCGTTTAATAATAATGGGATTGAGAAAGTTTAAACGTTTTGTGGTGTTATTTCCAAAATTGTAGCGGGATTTTATTTGTTTAGCTCCTTCTACATAAAAATCTAGACATCGTAGTTTAAATACATGTACATCCTTTGGATTCAAATTAGGAGCAGTAGACAACGATACAGCAACATTCGCGCCAAGATAAAGATCATCAATTGGTTTGTAGTGTCGTGGGTTATCATGCTGGACATTGTGGAGCTCAGTCTCAAATAAATATGAGCTATTCATATAGCAATCCAGGAATGATTTAAATATGCGGCACAAATGCTCATGAATCGATTGAATTTGTGGCTTTTCGGACTGCATAGCTTGATTAAATTTAGTAAAAAAATCCAAAGAAAATTCAAGAAACTGCAAGTACATTTTGTTGTACGGGTTGTTCAGCATATGTAAAATAGAATCCGATGAGTTTAAACGATCTGTCGTCACAGCATCAATAAAAAACAACTTGAGTGCTTCATATTGCTCTAGAATTCGCACTACCGCACTACGAAGTGAGAGCCAACGTGTTTGGCATGGATGCAGGATTTTATGGGGCTTAAGTGCAAGAAACTCTTGAAATTCCTTTAGTAGACCTGTTCGTTTCGGACTCGTACTGATATAATTGTATACATCCCTTACAAGGCCTTCAGGTTCACGCGGTAATTTTGTGCATGCATAGGACGCGCATAATGCGAATGAGTGGCAAATGCATTTTACAACATACAAATGGGGAATATCTTGTAATAATCTGCTTGCTACAGAATTATGCTGACCCATCATAGCATTAGCTCCGTCGGCGGCAAATCCAACCAAATTGTCTTTATATGGAATATCATTATCTGTAAATAATTTTATTAGATGTTCGTAAAGTTTTTCGCCTGTCGCATCTTGAACGGGTATTAGTGCAAAGAACGCATCTTTAATTTTTTTGTTTCTATAATATCTAACAACAATGCATAAAAGCTTGACACATCCTCTGTCCGTACTTTCATCAATGAGCAGTGAGAATTTTCGAATTTTTAAATCGGAAATTAGGTTTTCTTTTTCAGTGTCTCCTGTAACAGATTTAATAATAGCTGTGGTTTTGGTGCGACTACACGCAAGTTCTTGTGCAGTGGGACTATCCTTACATATTGTTTTTATGAGTTGAGGGAGGTGTTCCATGACATTCATTGAAAGGTTATGCTCAGCTACAAAAGACGCCAATAGAACTTCACCTGTTTTTACATCATCAGCAATCGTACCTTTTTGAAAAAAAGCTGTGACTGGTTTTTGAATGGCAGAAGATCCAGGAATTGAGTTTAGGTGTTTAGTTGTTTTCATATGTCGCACAAGATCATTTTTCCCCCCACCACCGATTGCAAGGTCTGATAAACAAAATTTACAGTATGCGTAATCTTCTCCCTTTTTACTTTTTGTTAACCACGATTTAAAACTGCTTTCTTCCAGCCAAGTCTGATTAAAACGCTGCGTATTCCGTGACTTTTTCGCAAGCATATTAACAAGTTAATTACTTCACACTAAGAGTGATCAATTTTGATTTTTTTAGAATGCAGCACTGCACACACAAGTCACAACACAAAATCGACAAGAAAGTTAAGAAATCTTAGCGCAAATACGACTCGCGATACTCGACGAGAACTAGAAGTTAAAACTCCAACCAAACAAATCGTTTCATTCTGCTCATTCCGTTCATTCATTTGTACTGCAGGGATTCCCCGAAATTTATGTTTGAAATGAAACATAAGTTTCGGGGAATCCCTTCAGTACGCTATGAATGTTGCCAGGGACAACGATTTACACAGAACACAGGGGAAAAAATGTTGAAGGCAATAAATAAACACTAAATTATTATACACTAAAAAAAATTACGAAAATTGCGAAAATTACGAAAATCTGTATAAAAGTTATGCTAAATCTGTAATCTGTATTGGTGATGAAAAATCTGTATAGATACAGATAAATCTGTATATATGGCAACACTGTTTTAGAACGTAATACTTCCGATTTCTACATTTTAAATATTGACGCGGTCTATGGTCGTGGGCCTATGAACGTGACAAGGATAGCATAAATAATTATAGTCAAGAGTGACAAAGATTTCCGAACTCAGGTTTCTTTTCAAGGGGAAATCCCAGTTTGTTTATGATTCACGCAGCTTCAATTGTTCTTTCAACTAATTCCTATATGTATAAAAGAGAGAAGATTGAATACTCCGCGCCAAAAATAAAAATTATCGAATCAATTTCTTGTATTGTTCGACAGATTGAATTGCAGATTGTTCATCATTGTTACTGGCACCGGTATGTAAGATATGTTTCCAATAATTTTTAATAATAAAACTGATTGTATAACTATTTTTTTCATTTTAGCGCCCTTTTCAAGAACAAATAAATAATCTAGTGCTTTTTTGCGGGTGGTTTGGCGCCTATCGGAAAATTGAGTTGGCAACACTGCGCAGTGATTATATATTCTTTGCGTAACTCCGTAACCGTAGAGGGAGAATAGTCCGTAACCGTATAATATAGTATTCTGTGAACTATAATTTAATAGTTTGAAATTTGAAAATAAATTGTCTTTATTATTGTTTACTCTCAGATTGTTTTTGTTTTCGCATTTTTTCGTTTATAAATAATTTTAGTGGGAAGTAGTTGAAACTTTAACAAGACTGCTGCTATCTGTATCGTGTAGCTTGGTGATAGTTTTTAAAGAGAAATGTTTAAGTTTAAAAAGTTACAGTCATAAGAGCTTTTCAATTTTTTAGCCCTATGCTTTTAAAGAAAAGAATATTCGGGCGATAAACAAGTGATTGAAACTATTATTATAAGTATCTAATTATTGCTATAATAGTCGCTCATTACTAATGGCTGTTGTAGGTAAAAGAATAACTTTTAAACGTAAGAGACCAAACCCATTATTTCAAGAATGGCTTGAAGAATTATATGAAGAAGCTAAAACAAAGAAAAGTAAGTTAGAACTCACGTTGAAAGAAGCCTTGGAATCCATATCTAGCTATCCTTTACCACTAAAGACCGGCTCTGAATGTGCAATACTAAAAGGTTTTAATAAGAAGTTATGTTTGTTTATGGATATGCGTTTGGATGTATACAATAATGGTAAAAATGAAAAGAATTGTAAACATGATACTAGGATTTCAGAAATCAATGCACCAACACAGAACAATAATTGTTTGACTACAAAACAACAAATGGAACCTCTTGTATCCAATCCAACTGCACCTCTACAAAATACAGAAAATATTTTGGATGTACCCAAAGAAGTTATTGATGAAAATAATGGTAGGAATTCTAAGAAACAAATTAAAACACTAAAAACTTATAAGCCTGCGTTCAGATCTGGCGGTTACGCAATATTAATGGCACTTTTAGAATATTCTAAAGAAAATGTGGAAACTCCTTCACTCAATAAAGAGCTTTTGATTGAGCGCGCTCAAACTCATAGTGAAGAATCGTTTATAAGGCCAAAACCAAACACTTACTACACAGCATGGTCCAATATGAGTAAAATGATTACAAAAGGACTTGTGAAAAAAATTAAAAATGGTAGAAAACTTGAATATATGTTAACAGAGGATGGAGCTATTTTAGCTGAAGAGTTGTTTGAAGAAGCTAAAAGTAAAACTACGAATAACGATCTCATATTTAACACATCTTTTGAAGCTGATGAACACAGCAACAAAATTGATGTTGAAAATGTAGTACTGGTTGAAGAAATAACCCCTGAACATGTATTTGAATGTAATAACATTGAAGAGATGCCATTGATTGAAATGCTACCGGACTCGTTTGATATAATTTTATTAATAGATGTACATGAAACTAGCGGGTTTGTATATTAATTTATATAAAAACTAGCTGTTGCATGTGACTTCGCCCACTTAACTTTATAAAATAAAGCCTATGTTACACGCTAACAATAAAGCTTTCTATAGGTGAAAGAATTTTTAAAAGCGGTCCAGTAGTTTTAGAGTTTATTCATTACAAACATACAAATCTTCTCTCTTTATAATATTTGTATAGATTTACACACTGATATTGCATATACATTTTTATTTTATTTTGTAAAAAGTCATCTGTTCCAGGGGCGGGTTCAATTCCTGGCAACTTTAGAAATGAACTTTCAAAGTTGAAAATGGTCTGGATCTGGAAAGTAGTGACAGGGCATACTGCGTTTCAGTCATTAGGGCAGCCAGTCTGGCAGCAGTAGTAAGCAGTTAAATAACTATGTGTGCTGTTATATTTCAATGAGTGAGTAAGGGACACTAGAGCCTATTTCTCTATCCCTTCCCAATCCCACTATTGCAGTACTTCTGACATCTCTCATATTATACGCTATGATAGCCACCTACCATCAAATGGACCATTAGTTTGTTAACATTTAAAAAAAATTAATGAGCCTTACAGTGGCACCCAACTAATATGGCTTACCGATGTAACTGCGCAGAAGACGAATTTTTAAAGCGTAGGAAATACTATCGACCAATCCACACAATTCGGGGCTTTTTCCAGGACCGCTATTGGTCGCCAGCTGCCGCCATGTTAGCGTGCGCCGATTGGGATGTTACACTCGTGCGAGTGCGACAAAACTAACAGCTGCATTGTATTATGAACCTTATAGATATTGTATATAAGGTTAATTGTAATTTTGAAGCTTTCTTCGTTAATCGTCGGAGCTGTACTTTATTTTCTGCGTGAACGAAGATTCACGACGCGCCTTATCAAGTGTACCTACTGTGCCATTGATTTCTTTGGCTTTTCTTACTAATATAAATTAGTTTCAATGGACAATGTATCTCTCTTTTAGATTATCAAAGAAGAATGACCCAACAGTGGCACAATTTAATAAATACCCCAATTTGAAACACGAATACAGAAGTTTGAAAGTGGGAGACTTCACTTGGATCGCTCGTAGCAAAGTAGATAAAGACCAAGAAATAGTACTTCCATACATTGTAGAGCGTAAAAGAATGGATGATCTCGGGTCTAGCATTAAAGATGGCAGATTCCATGAACAGAAGTTTAGATTGAGGAAATGTGGTCTCGATAATGTCATATATTTGATAGAGAACTATGGAAGTAACAAACATTTGGGCTTGCCGTTACAGTCTTTGATGCAGGCCTTGGCCAACACGAGAACGCAAGATGGTTTCCAAGTGCACACCACCAAGTCACTAACAGATTCGGCGACATTTTTAGCAATAATGACTAAAAGATTAACCATTGAATACCAGGTAAATTTCACATTCATTCAATCACTATACTAGTAAATAATGTATGTATAATTGCGCATTAAAACAACACTATTATTTTGCCAGAGTAGGTAATTGGAACAATGTTTATAAAGACAATTTGGCCGGCTTTATTGAAGAACTTAATTTAAATTAAAAATTCTGGTGCCAGCAAATTTATCCCCGTTGAGAAAATATCTGACATCTTTATCGCTGCGACGGTTGCGCTGCCGCTACCCATTTTTTAATATTTTTAGACTATCTGAAAAAAAAGTTTTTTTTCAGATCCTATATTAACATATAGGATTCAAAAGAATCCAGCTAATAAACTATCTGTGTGTCAAATTTAATCCAAATTCGTTAAGCCGTTTTTGCGTGAAAGAGTAACAAACATGAAAACATGTACCTATTAGTACAGATAAAAGAAGCCATGAAACGTAAGGAAAGCTGTTGAAATTTCTGAACCAGTCTGAAACTGACTTTTTCTTATTTTCAGAAAATAACATTGTACGGAAGTAATGGCCCTCCACAAAATAAGGAGTTGATGACATTTTCATATTTTAACAAATCCTCTTGCAAGAACAAAGCGCTAACTGTCACTGAAATGTTTATAAAAATATTGCTTCAATTGAAGGGGATGTCTGTCGACAAGGCTTTGGCCATCACAAGCGTTTATAAAACGCCAGCGAATCTCATTAATGCATATAAAAACTCAACTGAATCGGAAGGAGAAACGATGTTAGCCAATCTGAAAAATAATTTAGGAAGAAATGTCGGACCTTTTATTAGTAAAACTATTTATAAATTATTCTCTTCTGTGGACCTCGTTTAATTTCTGTTTAAAAAAAAGTTTTATAAACATTCTAATTAAAATATATGACATGATTTGTTGTATAATGCATGTTTTTTTTAAATAGACAAAAATATGCTTTTTTCTTACTGCCCCTTTTTAGCTCAAAATGACCATGAGCGATGTATTTAGCCGATTATAAATATAAAAAAAGAGAATTAGGTATATAAAACATAAAATAAAAGACTTATTCATTATTAACGCTTTTATTAGGTCAAACGACTTGAGAAGAATCAAAATTAGTAGCAGTTACAAATAATTATACTATAAGTAGTAGGTACCTAAGGTTGTCAAACTTTCTTATACTTTTTTTTTTTCAATATTTCTGATAGTAAGAGCACTTCAGGATGGATTCATTAACAGTTCCAGTTAACGTATAGCGTGCAAAATCACTAAAATAAATGAGATTTTTTCCCATTGATTTGACATTGAAAGTTAAATTCGAGATTCAGTACAATTTTTTACTTTACACAAAGACCATTGCATGCTTAGCATGCAAAAAAGTATTTGCTTTTTTTCTTACATATTTTTTAAACTGAGATTCCATATACACTTCCAATGCCAAAGAAATGCAGGTACTATTTATTTTTAGACCCTTATTTTTATCATCACATTGGTTTCCTTATATAGTAAACACTTAAGATTATTTCACTTACAAAACTACATTGCAATCGAGCGTGACAGATGTTACAAACTGTTTCGTCATATTTTAAAATAATAAAAATAAAATCTACTTTATGTGTATGAGAAATGGCACAACTTAATACAATATCTTCCAAATGTCCAGAGGGACTAAATTGCACTTAAAGTTTCAATAAAATTTTCAATAATATCAACCTCAACTATTCTTTTATAAACATTTCTTCATAAAATATTTAAACATCGAAATATTGTGTGTGCAAACAAGTTTTAAATCACGTTACTTTTAAATGCTTAAAACACCGAGAAAACATTTATTAGTTAAAACAGAAGTGGTACCCCGTATGCAAAATATAAAAAAATTATCGACAATTACAACTAAACACCAATTACCGAGAATTAGATAGAACTAAAAATCACATAAAGGGGGAGCCCTGTATCATAAAAATAAAATTAAAGTGCACTCAATTAAAATAAAATAAAAATGCTTATTACAACAACACAAAATATTTTCCTTACACTTTATACATATAGATTGGTGCACTTATATAGAGAATATTGGGTTTAAAACTAGATTACAGAGTACGATAGTTCCTCTCAGTCTGATTTTTGTAGTACTTGAAACCCATGAAGCTGACCGCGAGAAGACTGAGTGTCAAAATGATGCCTCCGACGAAACTAGCGCCATCGAAACTGAAAAACAATTTTATATTTTTAACAGATAAGGGGCAAAACCACCCAGACCTGGGAAGAATAGAACCTGGGACCCAAAACTCAAAGCGCTAAGGCAAGCAAAAATAATAAATATAGCAAAAAATATCACGCCGCTATATAAAAATTCGTTAGCTCATAAAATTACTCATTTTGAAAAATATCTATTGTTTTATCATCAGTATTAGAAGACTGTCTTCCACAATCGTAAACTGGACATCCCATGCGACGGCAGTATCCATCCCCTTACAAGAAGACCACCAAGAAATAACTGTGCATATGCTAAAGTGTCTGCTAAAGTTAACTAAAGTTAACTTTATCAAAGTTGACATATTTGCAGCCCCTGTGGCAATTTGGTCTTGAAACGCAATTTGTTTTAAATAGATATGAGCATTTCAGCGATATTCTTCAGGTAAAAAACCAAAAATGAACACTTGTATAGGTATGAATCTGAATCTAAATATACATTACTAGCGACCCGCTCCCGGATTTGCATGGGTGCATTTCTTTTTTCTGCAAATTATATACATATAAAAACCTTGTTAGCTCTTTCCATTAGTGAAAACCGCATTAAAATCCGTTGGCTAGTTTAAAAGATTTAATCACATACACAGGGACAGACGGTAGGAAGAGACTTTATTTTATACTATGTAAAGATATCCATGTAAGTATGATACACAATTAACCTATGTACTCATAAGCCCGATTAAATAATGCATGATATTATGTTTAATCATGAACAATTTACTGTTTTTAAACAGCGAATATTATAAACAAATGGACATCACATGCTTATCCTTTCCCCTTGAACTCAATTATCAAATTTATCGTCACTTCAATGTTCATATTGTATATATTGAAATTGCATATTGTGAATTACTGCAATTCTTATTAATTGTTAAATTCTCATTTACAACAATTTTGTTTAGAAATTGCATGTTTATGAGTAGATAATATGAAGATTATAACAATCAGAGTATAATAGAATCAATTTTTAAAGGCAACTTTCAAATGATAAAAAAATGTAGATATAAAATAAAATACAGTTCCCGCAGTATTTAAAAATAGTCTGGCAGAGAGCAGAGGTTGATTTTAGAATTTATAAAAAGCTTCTTTCTAATGTAGTCACCAAATGTATACTACAAAGTGAAAATTTATGATAACAAAATATAAATTTGGTTTAATAATGCGAGCAAACAACGAAGTCTCAGTTTTATTGTGTAAATTACATTTGCAATGTAAACATTGTCAATGACGCAATTTATTTATGAATACTAAAGAAAGGTTGCGGTTCTCTGCCTTTTCGCAGAAAATTGTTTTGCCGATTATCACTTGCCACGTTTTGAAGAATTTTTATTACGCGGAATAATCATTTGCCAACTTTTTTTATAATTTTGTTTTATTTCCCAACCTCACAGTTGCCATCTGTATGTTTGGTCTGCTTTTTATAATGACACTTTTCAAAATGCCAACTTTCAAGTAGCGAATGTTTTAGTTAGCGTAATATTCATTTTCTCAAACATGCTCGGAAATGTAGGCATTCTTGTACTAAAAACAAGCCGCGAAGTTTGTAATTCTTGGCTCATGCATTTCTTTCTCGGCCTAGGTCAAGAATGTTGTATGAAAATTCATTACTGACCGCTGCTCAGCCCGATGAAATCTAGTCTAGTAGGCCGCGGCGAGTGCACGGTCATTTGATTACTGGGCTGTATGGCGCTGTTTTCTTTGCACTCATTAAAATAAAAAAAGTGGGAAAGCAGACTTTTTTTCAGTACCTACCTAAATATTTATTGCTTTTAGTAAACATTTGCGTTTGTTTTATTCTAATTAAAACCGTGTATATGTAAAATGAGTTCCAATGATGAAAGCGACACTGCAATGGATTGCACTCCGCCTAATTTAAAAGAAAAAGCTAAATTAGCTATGGAAAATTTATTGCCGGCAAAAAGTAAGGAGAAATACATGAAGATGTACGAAGCTTTTATGCAATGGAGAGAGCAAAACCAAGCAAGAACTTTTTCAGAAAGTGTGTTTTTAGCCTACTTCAGTGAAATCAGTAAAATTAAAAAGCCGTCTACACTATGGGCAACGTATTCTATGTTACGTTGTACGTTGCAACTGAAACATGATGTGAACATTAAGACATATGATAATTTGAAATCCTTTTTGAAGCGTCAATCAGCTGGATTTAAGCCCAAAAGATCTAAAATATTTACTGCTGATAATGTTACCAAGTTTTTAAAAGAAGCGCCTGATGATCAATTTCTAGTAACAAAGGTAATAATACTTAACATTATTATAGTAATGTATAAGTTCTGGAACATGGTATTACGTTAGTCTAGTTAACTACATACATAATATGTTAAAAAAATATTTATTTATTTGTTACAGGTTGCTCTAATATTAGGAATAAATGGAGCATGCAGGTCTATAGAACTTACAAATATCACCACGAAAAATATAGAACATCATGATAATATGATCCTCGTAAAACTTTGTGATACAAAAACAAAAATTGATCGTTTATTTATAGTACGGGATGAATTATTAGATGTGGTACGAAAATATGAAGCTCTTCGGCCTGTGAACACAAAAATTGATCGGTTCTTTTTAAATTACAAAAATGGCAAGTGCACAAGACAACCGATTGGAAAGCATACAATCGCGCTAATGCCTAAACAAATCGCGCAATTTTTGCACCTGCCAGAAGCTGAATTGTACACAGGACACTGTTTCCGCAGATCGTCAGCAACTCTTCTTGCGGATTCCGGTGCAAATTTGACGACGCTTAAAAGGCTAAGGCTTGGAGGATGGCGATCCGATAAAGTTGCGGAAAACTATATTGAAGAATCGATAGAAAATAAGAGCGATATCTCAACCAAGATCAACCGAAACATTAAACTGATATCCTCTACACCACGACAAGAACCACTTAGTCCTCAGCCATCCACTTCACACCAGCCAATGAAACAAACTAGCCCTCAGCCATCAACTTCTCGATTTAAACCGCCAAGCCCTCTGCCAACCACCACTGAGCAGTATATAGGTAAAACTGCTCAGGCAAATACTGATAACCAAATACTCAATTCACAGACAGCCGATGTTAAACAAACTACAATTAATGTTCCTGGAAAAACCATATCCTTCTCTTTCACAAACTGTCCAAATATGTCAAACATAACATTTAACGTTAATTATTTTTTTAATAATTTTTTCATATTATACTTTTTTTTTGTATCACGTGTTTGATTATTTCCTCACATTTATTAAGAAAAGCACTATACCAGCCTCGACCGGAATGAGGATTGCCGGACTCAGTTCTTTGTCAAGGCCTCGCTAAAGCTCGGCCTTGAAACCACTTCGTCCGGCAATCCGTCACTTCCCGGACTCTGCAGTAATGTACTATTAATTGTTTATTGTTTAACAAATGTTTCCAGTACAAATAAGTCTTGTAACACATTTTGTACACAGTCGTTTTGCTACAACCAGTATCCCGGGTGCGCGCTCGCTCCGCTGAGCTCCGCTCGCATTTATTTTCATAAACATTATAACATTTTTAAATGTTATAATGTTTATGGAACCTAACCTACTTGTTTCCAGTACAAATAAGTCTTGTAACACATCAATACTAATAATAAATCTGTAAGGGTCGGTCATGGAGTAAGTTACTTTGTTTTCAGAGATATCGTGTTTATAGGCTCTATACATGATACTGAAACTAAATTGATGATTTTTAGAATTTTTTTCTGTATGTATGTATGGTATGTTCCTCCATAACTCTGAAACGAATTAACTGATTTTCATGAAATTTGGTAGATAAACATTTGGACGTACGGGACACAGGATAGGCTACTTAATATTTTTCAACGCGGATGAAGTCGCGGGCACCAGCTAGTTTTGTAATAAGCCCACAGTCGTTTTGCTACAACCAGTATTCCTTCTGCAAAAGGGAAATGTTACACTGACGAAACGTTATTCGTCTAATAGTTGTTTGGCCAAGTGAAAGATTTTACAAATGATAAATGCCCCAAACGTTTTGTGTCATTATAATAATCAGCTTAACAATTCTTTTTGGCGAAAAGGCAGGATCCCAAAGATTGCATTTACTTTTGAACAACACCTGTGATGACCTATGAGATTATCAACAACCATTTTCAAAAAATGATTTGCTACCAAAGTTCTTGAAGGATGTAGATTAGCATGAAATGAAGCCTAATGTGCAGATGATTGTTCGAGAGGATCATTTGTTATTGAACAGAATAGAATAAAATTTACATGCAAGGACAAATATAATTTGTCTAATACAAACAAACACATTGAAAAGGTAAAATAGTAATGTTAAATTGGAAATGAAATTGTCATTCACATTATTTCCTACTAATATTAAAAAAACGAAAGCCGATCATAATAATAACTTAGTAGTGTCATGCATGACTGTAGGGTCACTTCGCTAATTTGCGACCACTTAACGCTATTTTCTAGTTCATGATTTAATATCTCCCTTTACTTGAATGTGTTTTAATGTTTTTCTTGGTTAATGTATAATACATAAATTCATGTTGGATTTTACGTAACTTTTTTTAAATTTTATGATTCGAATTAATAATTACAACCATATAAACAAAAAAGAGTCAATTTTACCAGTTTACGACCATTTCATCTAGTTTACGGCCACTAGCTAGCCAGTTTACGGCCATCATGTTTGATATTAAAAAATAAACTTTGATGCTTAAGTAATAAAGTAGGTACTAGGGTCACTTTGCTAGTGTGCGACCACTTAACGCTATTTTGTAGTTCATGATTTAATATCTCCCTTAACTTGAATGTGTTTTAATGTTTTTCTTGGTTAATGTATAATACATTAACCATTATTGGTTATGTATATTCATGTTGGATTTTACGTAACTTTTTTTAAATTTTATGATTCGAATTAATAATTACAACCATAAAAACAAAAAAAGAGTCAATTTTACCAGTTTACGACCATTTCATCTAGTCTACGGCCACTAGCTAGCCAGTATACGGTCAAACTTTATAAAACTTATGAACTAATCTTGTCTTAAGTGGTGGCCGTTAATTGGGTACCAAACATCTAGTTTCCGGCCGCCTAAAACATAGAATTTTATATAGCTGTATTTTTAATAATTTCAATAATTTGGTGGCCGGAATCTAGACACAAGTTTCTAATCTGAATGTTTTACGGAAAAAACATGCAATAAATATTCTTAGGATAAGAATTAAACAAAGAAAGTTCATTTTTTATTACGGAAAATAAACTAAATTGCGACCACATGGTCGGCTTTTAGATTATGTTTAAAATCGTTAACCATTTTGCCGACCAGCTGATTAAAGCTATAAAAATAAAATAATTATGCAAACTTCACTTAAATATCAATAAGCACACTCACATGCAACAGTCATAAATAGTGACACCAATAAATAGTAAATAAATAACCTTCTAAAATTCACCTTCTAATTCACCTTCTAAAATGTTAAGGTGCACTATTTTTTTGGTAAAATTTATCACACGTCCGCACTGTAAATTTTCGAATCGTGATTGACGTCGATCTAGAAATTGCCATAGACAATAGACGCCACTCACAGTTGGCAAAACTTCAAATTAATTAAATGGTGCCATTATTTGAAACTGAGATCTGATACTAATTCTATTACCCAAGGAAAATGAAGAAATGGTCGCAAATTGGTAGTGGTCGGTGAACTGGCGAAGTGACCCTATTATATTAAATGCGGAATCTGCAGTCTGTCCATTTGGCAACAGTAAAAATCTACTTGCAAAAGGCCACCCAAATTGGTGAAGGTTGTGTGGGGTATGGAAGGTAATCTCCAAAACCACTAGTATTTTGTAGTGGCAAATTTTGTATTTTATACTGCGTTTTGCAGTCATTTGGGCAGCACGTCTGGCGGCAGTGACCACCCGCTTACATAAGACCACCATGAAACAATAGCATGTGTGCTAATGTATCTCGGTGAGAGAGTAAGGGATGTCCGATCCTTAATCCTGCTGTAGTCGTCAGTGCACTTGCAGAACCTGTGGTGTGCTTGTGTTATGGCCCCTCTTCATGTTGGCTCATAGCGATGGCCAACTATGATGGGCCAGCGTGTGGAGGGCGTATTGGCGTCGGATGGCTTATGGCGCGTGCGATTGTCGTGGGCCAGCGATGGCGGTACGCATCTACACGTGGCCCATTCCTCAGTACCTGCTCGAACGCGGTTGAGTGTGGATGTTCACGCTTTATTAATTTACAAATTTTCTTAAAAATGACTAATACGTGGCCTCATAATGAAGTACTTTGTGTATACATTTGTAATAGTAACTATACATTTGTATTTAGTAACTATACATTTGTAATACATCTATCTATAATTATATAAGCATATTATACATTATATGCAAACTTAAAAATTAAAATAATATAACAATATACATATGTACTTATATATAATTTTTTATATAATTTTTGTTATATGCGTTATATAAATTTTGAGTATGCGAAATGTCATGGTTTAAAATATAATAATCCTAATAAAAGTGAGATCATGGTATTTCGGTCCAGGGGATGTGCCCTCGATTATGTACCTCCAGTTGTACTGAATGGTAATATACTGAAACGAGTACATAAATTTAAATACTTGGGACACATTGTCACTGAAGACCTTAAAGATGATTTAGACAGGGAGCGTAGGGCATTATCAGTACGTTCTAACATGATTGCCCGCAGATTTGCTCGTTGTAATAATAAAGTTAAAATTACTCTATTTAAGGCATATTGTGAAGTATTTTACACGAGCAGTCTGTGGGTGTTTTATACTCAAAGAGCGTACAATGCACTACGCATTCAATATAATAATGCCTTCAGGATGTTATTGAGGCTGCCACGCTATTGTAGTGCTTCAGAAATGTTTGCCCAAAATCACACAGATGATTTTTACGCCATAAGACGAAAGAGGGTGGCGTCCCTATGGCACAAGATACGTGGCAGTACCAATAGCATTCTGAAAACAATTATAGATAAGGTAGACTGTACCATACAATCATTTTGGATGGGACTAAATATGACATACAGCAAAATTAATAAATGAATACAATATTTTTGCAGCATCAGTGAATTTTAAATACCTATTTTAATTTCGCTTGTAAATATAGTATTATAATAATAATTATTACCTTTTTATTATTATTTAATATAATTTTTATTATAATACATGGATGTAAAATATTATTATTATTATTTTGTTAATAGATAATATGGATATACTTATCTAAAATAAATGATGATGATGATTATTATTATTATTATATTTTTTTAATTACAAAAATTATATTTTTTTAATTGTTTTTTTTAATGTATTTGTGAAATGTTACACGCTGTAACTATTAAATGAATAAAAATAAAAATATTGGGATAGGTATTATATCGGGATAGGTATAGATATACTGTCGCAGCGGCAAATGCTTCCACGTCCATCTCGGAAAACGTTAAGATCACAACTGAATGTCGCCATTGTGTAGTTGCGTATCAACCATCGCATGGCCATCTCGCTGGGCCAGCGCTGGCCCATTATGAAGAGGGCCCATAATAGGCGATGGTCGCATTAAGTAAAACGTCAGCCTGTCTATTAATCTTAACTTTTAAAAAACTGCACCTATTTGAAAAATTCTTTCACTATTTGAAAGGAACATTAATCCATTAGTAATCCCCCCTCCCCACCAATTATTTCCGGGCGCAACAAATTAAAAGTAACAAATCAAAATAAAAAGTAATTAAAAATAAAATATAAAGTGCGCTTACCTCCTAGATTGGACGGTTGCGTGGTTGCCAGTGTCGGAAGAAGCCGTCGGCTTTGGCGCTGGACTTTCAGCAGTAGTCTGTGCTGTTGATGCCTTGTCGGTCTTGTCTTTGCTATCAGCTCCTTTGGTGTCACTCTTGTCCGCTTCCTTGTTATCAGCTTTTTTCTCTGTAGTACTCTCTGTCGACTTATTAACAGTCTTGTTGTTCACTGGTACATCAGTACCTTTCTTGTTGTCCACCGGCACATCAGTAACATTCTTGTTGTCCACCGGCACATCAGGCACTACAGTGTCAGTTTTAGTTTTCTTAGTATCCGCATTTGTGACAGTGGTGTGTGTTTGATCTGTGGCAGTATTGAGTTTTGAAGATGCTGATACATCATTTGTACTGTTTCCAGCAGATATTGATGGAACATCTGTATTCTTAGCTATCGATTGTTTGGTTTCTCCTGGATTCTTTGGAGTTGGTGCAGCTTCAATTTCCGCCAGCCCCGATTCGGGTTTTGCCGCATCTGAACATGAGAGATTTTGCTATTTATTGGTGTAGTTGTAACTAGAGCTACATACATAATATATTATAAGGATTTTCTATAATATATTTAATCTGTAATTAATTTAAGTATTTATTAAATCTCATTCCCAGGAAATAATAAAATCAGAAATCCTTGGGGAAAGATAAAATATCATTAGTAATACAAATGGGTTCTGACTATTCTCCCAGTTACCACTGTTGCCTGTGGTACTAATACCCGAGGAAAACTTAGAATTATTTGTCGTGTCCTAGTATTGAGGGAAGCACATGATTTCAACACTATTTTAACAACTGAAGTCTTCAGTTGTTACGGTGAAATGTTTCGTACGACGAATACTATTGAAGGTTAGCATAATCGGGTGAATACCAAAATTTCGTAGAAGCCACCACTAATTTTATTCAACAAGCTTCTAAGAGAGGAAGCTAAACTAGCTGACGTAAAAATAGAACGTGGATTCTAAAAAATGTGTTAAACTACTTATTTTGAACAATGTTCTTCATATCTTATGTGTTTTCCCATCCGCGGTGTAGAACCAACTCAGGTCACAGAGCTTTTAAAACTTAAAATGCATTGTTGGCAATTATAAAATTGACCAGGTAAAAAATATATACTATGATTATATATAATATGTTTAGGTACCTACATCATGATTTCGTTAAATGCTATAAGTTAATTATCTTAAGCAGGACCAATAAGAGGTAAGTAAATAAGTTTGTTGTATGAAACTGGATTTTAAATAGAATGTTCCCGGACAAAAGTAATGGCGATAGATATGTATTGCATTACATACAATATGGAAAATTACCTACGCATACATACTCAAAGAACAAAATGAAATTTTTACATGGTGAAATGAATTTGTGTTATATAGTTGTGTTAATTGTTAAAATATGCATGCATTTTAAGTGTTTCAATACTTTCAATATAAAACTATTACACCATAATGGGACGACATATTTTCTCGAATATTACCTGGTTGATTCGATGCTGGTTTGCTGAAGCACACAGACAGCGACAACAAGCAAATGAATATAACCTTATTCATTTTGAATTGGTGATTAATTTGGTACGATTTTTGTAAATACGTAGTAAAAATATTTTCCGAAAGATTGGAAAAGAAAACTAGCAGCGTTTTGCGTTCTTTCTGTCGTCGACGCAAAAAAATTGAAGGGTGGGAGTGGGAGGGAGGGTCGGCGCCTCGGCGCAACGAATCGGCGATAGATGGGTTGGTGGGAGAAATAGTGTTGCCAACCACTCCTTTTCTAATAAATTTCTAAAATCATAATCATAGATAAAATAGTACTCAACACATGCGACATGTGCGCACTCCGACAGCTTTATCGATAAAAAATTGCCTGCACGTACAAATCACTGTGCAAAAAATAATTTATAACTGTATAAAACCCCATTTTTGTCTTTTTATATGTGCCTACTAAAGTATTATTAACTTTAAAAAGCAATCATTATACATACCTACGTTCGAATTTACATTTCGAATAACATTTAATGTGTTTTAATCGGTTTTAATCGTTAATTGCACAATTACAACTAGTTATAATCTATATATGTTGCCCACATTTGGGGAGAGCATCGATCGATACAAATAAACGATTAAAATTATTCTCATTTCGGGTATTCCCCGCTAATCGACAAAGCCTTAGTGAACGTTAGTGAAAAAAATGAGTGGTGAATTACTGGAAATACAATTTTTTTTCTATAAATTTATTACATATACCTTGCTCGTCAATCGCTCTTTCTACTAGTGAAAACCGTATCAAAATCCATCGTGTGGTTTAGAATTAGTTAGTGGAGAAACACACAGATGTGAAAAGCGACTTCAATTTGTGGGTAGTATATGAATTTTGCTGGGTGGGAATATTAAGTATTTGTTGCGTAGTTCATGACACTTTTTCAAGTTTGGTTGGTCCTCCTTGGTCCTCCTTTAAACTCCTTATCTCAGAATAGATTACAAGTACTCTACCTTCCACAAGCGTAGATTTTTAGTTTGTGTATGTATTATTACAAACTGTCACTGTCATGACTGTCATGCATCAGTCAAAGAGTCAAAAGTCAGTCATTCAGTTTTATATTTTGTGTTTGTATTCGTAGCAATCAAGTAGCAATCCTAGAAAAGTGGTGTGTTTTTTAATTAATAATTACAATTACATACGGTGCTCTTTAATTTTGTCGTTTTAGAGTTGGTGAGAAATCTTGTTATGTAAAAAGATTCATAAACATCAACAAGATGTCACTGGAAATACCGCTTATGAACACTGATGAGGTAACTATTTAAGAACAAGCGAGCATCTACGAGTGTTCCTTTCTCTGATTTTGTAAATTTCGTAGGTGATCGAACTTGATCCGGAGCAGCTACCGTCTGGTAACGAAGTGCTTAGCATATTGCAGCAGGAACGATCTCAACTTAGCGTTTGGATCAATGTCGCCGTAAGTAACCTATTAACTATATTAAACTTGTATAACTCCCGGGAAATATTTACGCCTAGTTAGAAAAGAACACATTATTTTTTTTCTATTCTAAGAATTATCTCCATTGGTTAAGAAACCAGTTAACTATTGAAACACCCATTTAACAATGGAAAAAAATTGTCAATGCTATACTTACACTGTATGTTTAGAAACTTAGTATTATCATTAAATTGGAGCATGCCATACCTTTTAAAAGTGGCCATAAAAATTATTGTTTTGATAGGACTATTCTAGCTTATCAATAAGCTTATTTTTAAGAGGCATTAACACTTTCCGAGGAAATATAATATTTTGATAAAAATATGGGCTGGTGTTTTGAATTTTGATTACCATTTTTACAAAAACCTTCAGGTTCATAATGTTAAATTCTAATAATATTAAATTCCTATAATGTTGAATATTGTTGAATTTCCAATAACAAATCTAGGCTCAAAAGGCTCAAAAGGCTCAAAATTATTAGTTCCATTTATAAAAATGATGTTCCAAATTCAAATGTAGTTTCTATATTTTTTATAATTACAATACTGTTATATTGTATCAGTATCTTCATTGGCTTTTAGTATATAATAACAGTATTGTAATTGTTTTATATTTGATTTACTATCAACCCCCCTTGTAACTTTATAACAAAATCTATTTCAGCTTGCATACTACAAGCAAAAGAAAATCGATGATTTTCTCAAGATTCTGGAGGCATCACGTGTTGATGCCAATATTGACTATAGAGATTTTGAAAGAGACCAAATGCGAGCTCTTGATATGTTGGCGGCGTACTATGTTCAGGAAGCCAATAAAGAGAAGTCTAAGGATAGGAAAAAGGACTTATTTACAAAGGCTACTCTACTTTATACAATGGCCGATAAAATCATTATGTATGACCAAGTGAGTAATCTATCTTGAATTATTTACCTTTTTTAACCGATGAAATATATATGAATAAACTAAAGGTGCTCCCAGCATTTACAGCTGTTCTATAAAGGGTTTGCACAGAATTTTTCAAAAGGTATAATATTAAAACTATAAATCGGTTTTATATCTTTTTTTCATAATCTTTTATAGAACCACCTTCTTGGTAGAGCATACTTCTGCCTGCTGGAAGGGGATAAAATGGAGCAAGCCGATGCACAGTTTAACTTTGTACTGAATCAGTCGCCAAACAATGTGCCTTCGCTACTTGGAAAGGCTTGTATTGCATTCAATAGGAAAGACTACAGAGGAGCCCTAGCGTTTTATAAAAAAGCTTTGAGAACCAATCCCAATAGTCCCGCCGCCCTTAGATTGGGTATGGGACATTGCTTCATGAAATTAAACAATCAGGAGAAAGCAAGGTATGTGTATAAATTCTGTTGCAAAAGAAACTAGCACTAAGTTAACATTATATATAATTTAATAATATTGAAGTAAATATTGTATTATTACAATTGGTCAATTTGCAGTTTTTTATTTATGTTAAATAATGGCAGACAGGCTCGAGGTCTATTTAATGATAGGTGGCTACCATCGCCTATGTACGCGAGCAACAACAGGGGTAATGCAAATGCGCTGCCTATTTTGGAGTAAAAAGACAAAAGGGAGAACATGGGGAAAGGTGAAGGAGCTCTGACATTAATTATGTAAAAAAATGGGAACAACACAATAAGTGTTCTATTATTTTAAGGTGGCTTCTGAAAGGGGTTTGAGGGGGTGGTCAGTGACAAAAGACTGGCTTTTCAGTTTATGACTCCAAAAACAAAATGTACCCTGCTGCCAAAAGAACGTGACTATTTAATATCATAATTATAATTGCTCACAGCAATAAATTGGGATGTATTTTACAGAATGGCTTTTGAAAGGGCCATGCAGTTGGATCCGCAGTGTGTTGGTGCTTTGGTTGGCCTATCAATATTAAAGCTCAACCAACAAGAGGGCGAATCTAATAAACTGGCCGTGATAATGCTGTCTAGAGCGTACGCTATTGATGCCAAAAACCCTATGGTTTTAAATCATTTAGCGAATCATTTTTTCTTTAAAAAGGTTTGTTTGTTATGATTGTTAGTTATTTTAGAGGAATTAATGAATCTAGATAAAAGTGCTTGATAGTTTTGATGATGGGCGTCTATAACTTGTTACGCCTTTTCTCTCCACCGGGTGGCGGACAGGCAGACGATAACAAAAATAAAAAATAAAATAGAAAAATAAATAAAAGAAGGTTCTACAATAAAAATATTTAATTTAAAACACAATAAAAATGAAATTACAAATTGGAACCTTATATAAATAAAAAAAATTAAAAAAAGTTATGCTATGGTGTACCAATTATCGATCGGCTTGTGCCGAGCTATGACAATTAAATACACAGCACAGATTTAAAAAAGAGAAAACCAGGGGTTTGTGGAGAATGAATTGGAGACTTACCACCGAAGGAGAGCCGCAAATAGAAAGGTAGCCGTCTATAGTAATTCTAGCACCGTATAAAAGTAATCCGAAATAAAAAACTATAAAATTACAATAAAAAATAAAAGAAAATGAAAACGCCAAACTTGGAGATGACCGTAGCTAATCCGGTATCGACCGAGGTATCCGGACTGGGTCGACGAGCTGAAGAGGCTCAGCGGTTCCTCGCGGAGACTCGAAGCCCGACCCGACGCAGGCAGACACAAGCAGTCCGTGCGGATTTGCTTGCTCGAAGCTCAGTGAGCACGGTCGACGTCTCGTTTAAAACGTTGAAATATTTTCAACAATTTTTGTATATAAATAAAAAAAAAAAAAAAACCTCCTGAAATGATCGAAGAAACGCCTTAGAATATTGTCTGATTACAAGCAATTTTATGCAATTCTCGATGAATCGTTTCAGGTAAAAAGTTAAGTTAGGGTAATTAGAAAAATAAGTAGCTGGCAAAGGGACAGAAATCAACTAATAAGAGGGGAACAGCACAAAAGATGGACATCTCCACGGATTAACCGTGGCAATCGATGGCGATCGGTACAAAATATAAAAATAGAAATAAAATCAGGCCGATGCCACCGTTAAAAAATAATAATAATACACCAACCGATTGTCGGCATAAGGGGTGCACTAAAATTAATAAAAATATATCATCTGTCTGTACCATCTCCTGAAGATTGTGATTATCTAAAATAATATAAGCTAAGCCAGAAACAAACAAAGAAATTAAACACCCTGACAACCAAAATGACAAAGTTAAAATTTAGAAAAAAAAAGGGGAAAGTAATTATGATGAACAAATCACTTACCAAATAAGATTTGGAGGTTTTATTTGTATATGAACAGCCTTTGTAATGAATGGAAATTAAATCAGAAACTGCACAATCAAAATTTCGACGGTGGCTGGAAAAACTGGCAGCTAGCTCTCAACACTGCTTCCTTCGTCAAGGTTCTAGGCCGGAAAGAGCCTTTCACCCACCGTCAGTCGCTTTTTAACACAATTTCTAGATTATTCCCTAGACTTTTTTTAAAAAAAATAGGATCGGTATAATTTGCTACTGCTATCCGTCAAAATCGACTTGTCACAGAGTAACGCCGCACCACAGCCCTTCCAGACAGTTCTATGCATACATAAAAAAAGCATTGCGCAGGCACAGACTATCCGAAAGTGCCGTAATGAGCGCTAAAAGGACGTTGACGCGACCTCTGGGGTCGAGTAGCGAGATTATGGAGACGAGGCTGTCATTACCAAAAAATAAATGTTACAGTACCCCCCTAGCCATCAGAATTTTACTCCTCGGAGGAAAATTCACTCTGGTCCCCAGCTTCCAACCGCAGGAGGACAGCCGAAGACTACTGTGACACCAACCTATCAACACAATAAATTCAAACAAAAATACAATGTAAAAAAAAACAAAATTAAATCAACTAAGAACTCATTAGAATGAAGAAAAAAACACTGCCCTTGACTGAAAATAAACTAAATAAATAATTATAATTATAAGATAAATAGAAGAGGATAGGATATATAAGATACTGTAAAATAAACTAAACGAAACGCTCTTGCTGCAGGACACCGCTTAGTGTTTCGCGATGTACTGGAAGCAAGAAACGCTCGGAAGAAAGATAGATAGACATAAATACTATACAATACAATAAGTGAAGTTTGAATATACTACATACAATTACACAGAGTTTATATACGGAAGAGAGTAGCAAGAAGGCTTATTTTTACAGAGTTGCAATCCGCTCTGAGTGGGGTGAGTACATAAGTAGGCGTTAAAATATGCACAAGTGTGCACAAAATTGCACAAAGTGCGCATCGGTAAGCACCCTTTCTACTCAAAACACGTGCTTACACGATGCTAAAAGGTCTGTTGCACACAACGTGTACAACAAAAAAAAACGCTGTCTACTTATGCACCACTTAGGCTTATTTAACGAGTCACTACCCGCTCGTAATAGGAAGAGTAGAAGAAGAAGTTGCGTAGGCTATTTTTTAAAGAAGTCGCGACCCGCTTCTGGTAGTGGGCTTATTTTACGAGTTACCGACCGCTCGAAAGGCTATTAGAATATATACAATAATATGAATAAATTACACACTATAAGGAAAGTATTCAGTCGAAGTGCATGCTCCTCCATCCAAGAAGAACAAGTTAATAAAAATAAAGAAAAGAGGAAAATATAAATAACTACTAACTAAGCTACCAAATAACAATAAAAAACAACAAGATATTGTAAATTTAAAAAAAAATGTAAGTTCGTGCCTAACTACTTAAAATGCTGGACATGCCAATTTCCAATGCTTTTCCCGTCGGAGATCCGCTCTAATTGATAAACCAGAGGTGAAAGTTTCCCTATCACACGACACTTCTCGTATTTGGGAGCCAATTTAGCCATGAAATAATTAGCTGCGTTACTCAAGGGAAAGGTTCGTTTCCACACGATGTCTCCTACTTGGTATTCCACATGCCGGCGACCTCGATTGTAGTATCGCTGACTGCGATGGTGAGCTTTTGCGATGGCTTCTTTTACACTTGCGAAGACAGCGCGCAAACCCCCCAATCGAGTAGCATACTCATCTCGAGAGGCACATGACATCTCCAACGGTTCGGTGGAAAGGTTCCCTCGGTAAATGGATCCGCTAACAATAGGTTCCCTACCGTGCAATAAAAAGAATGGGGTAAACTTAGTGGTTTCATTTACCGCTGAATTGAGAGCGAACTGAATCTTGGGCAAGGACACGTCCCAAGTTCGGTGATCGTCCTCAACTAAGATGGAGATAGCGGTAACAACTGTGCGGTTGTAACGCTCGACGGTATTGGATTGAGGGCAATAACGTGGTGTAAGGTGGATGTTTGTTATCCTGTATTTTTCCCACAGCTCTTTCATCTCCCTTCCAACAAACTGGGTACCATTATCTGCAATGACGGTACGGGGTATTCCGTGTATAAGGAAAACACCGTCCTCCAACTTCTGCACTATGGTTTTCGCCACAGCTCGGCGGAGTGGAAACAACAAACAATACTTCGAAAAACAACATACCACCGTCAACAAAAACGTATGACCAGCCCGCGAACGCGGCAAAGGACCTACCAAATCTACGCTAATCGTTTCGAAGGGACGCGAACAAACTTTGGGATTCCCCATATGACCAGCAGGCGGAGACTGTGAATGTTTGTACGCGCGACAAACTTCGCACGCACCTACAAAATTAATTACATCCCGGTACATCCCTGGCCAAAAATAATACTGCGCAAGTCGCTTGTAAGTTTTAAAAATTCCAAAGTGGGGGGACAACATCCCGCAATGGTGTGATTTAATTAAATCAGCCCGACGTTCTAATGGAACAACCTCCTTCCAATCAAACTCATCGGAAAGGTGAAATTTATTTTTAGAATATCTCACTAGCTTGTTATCCCGAATTTGGTAATTAGGACAAGAGCCCGGTGAGCGAGTACATCGATCTACGATCTTAGAGAACCAAGGGTCGCTAGAAACAATGTCGATGGTCAATACCGGGACAGCTCGAGACAAGGCGTCCGGTACGACGTTCTCTTTCCCCTTCCGATGCTCTATCACAAAATTATAAGGTGATAAACGACATCCCCACCGTGCTAATCGACCTGTAGGATTAGTGAGATTAAAAAACCATTTCAAACTCGAATGATCGGTGATAACATTGAACTGCGGACCGCCCTCTAAATAAGGCCGGAAATGCTCGATCGCGAAGACGACAGCCAACGCCTCCCGCTCGGTTGCCGAATAATTTTGCTCAGCTTTGTTGAGCGACCGACTCGCGAACGCCACGGGATGCTCTTGACCGTCCTCTCCGGTCTGCATTAAAGCGCCTGCGATACCGTAATTCGAGGCATCACAATGTACTGAAAAAGTTGTATCAAAATTAGGACAAGCCAAAATTGGGGCTGAAATTAAAGCTAGTTTAAGCCTATTGAATGCTATCTCTGCCTCCTCACTCCAATGAAAAGGCGGTGCATTCTTACGCGTGCTCGTCAATGCATTTAAAGGGGCAGCGATTGAACTAAAATCCTTAACGAATCTTCTATAATAAGATGCCGTTCCCAAAAACATTTTGACTTCCTTGCGACAAGTAGGCGTAGGAAAATTTACAATCGACTCCACCTTTGAAGGGTCCGTTCGCAATCCTCTTTCGTCAACTACATAGCCAAGATATTTTAATTCCTTTCTAAAAAAATGAGATTTATTTAAGTTAATGGTGAGGTTGGCCTCCTCAAGACGCTTGAATACGCGCCTTAAGAGGTCCACGTGTTCCTCAAAAGTAGAACTCACCAAAATAATATCGTCTAAATAGACGTAGACTCGAGAATCGAACTCCGGTCCGAACAAACTATCCATTAAGCGCTGTTGCGTAGCTGGAGCACCTGTTAAGCCAAAACACATGACTTTAAATTGGAAAAGACCCCGTCCGGGGACAGTAAAAGCTGTTTTTTCCTTCGAATTTGTCTTGTCGTCCAAACAAATTTGCCAAAAAGCACTTTTCAAATCGATCGAGGACAAGAAACTAGCGTCCCGGAGGCTATCGAGAATGCGGGAGATGTAAGGAAGGGGATACGCGTCGCGTTTACTAATGCTATTTAATTTGCGACTATCCAAGCAGAATCTCAATTCGCCGTTGGATTTAGGAACGAACAGGATGGGATTGTTCCAAGCACTAGTGCTAGGTTCAACCACATCCTGCTCCAGCATCTCATCCAACTGCTTGTTGAGTTCCGCTAGTCTAGCCGGGGACATGCTGTAATACCGCTGTTTAATTGGCGTCGCATCACCAGTGTCGATCACGTGGGTGACCAGGTGAGTGCGTCCCAAACCTTTCCTCTCCGAAGAAACCTCTCGGAACAGCTCGATCACTGAATCCGCCACCAGCCGTTGGTCTGGCGACAAACTGTCAAATGGGTGCAAGCGTTTGATTTCGTCAGCCCGAGGGCTCACGGAATGACAAGACATGAAAGACAAGTGTTTAAAAATTTTAGGAGCTAAGTTGAAAGATCTCCAGAAGTCCACACCGAAAATTAAAGGAGTTGAAATCTCGGGGATTATATAAAATTTTATAAGGCGGGTGACACCGTCGAAAATCACTGGCAGCGTCAGATAACCGCGAACCTTAACTAACGCATCGTTAGCGGTTGAGACATGAGAAAAACCTCTGTCCTCATGACGTACCATGCCCAATCTTAAAAAATATTCAGCGGTGTCGGAGCCCAAAATAGACACCACGGAACCAGAATCTAATAATCCAAAAAATTTTTTATCTAAAATGGTTACGTTCAAAAAAGGTCTATCATCCCCTATGGGGCCACTACGAATCGAAGCTAGTCTACAGAATGACAGGAAAGATTTTAATCGTTTTAGATGCAGCTGCCATTCCGTAGAATCAAAGTTGGGATGAGGCTTTGACTCTTCGCTAAGATTCGTAACTAGTTTTTTGGAGTTTGTTGCATCGGTTTAGGTGGTCTACAAGTAGGACAGCGAGACAAGGTGACGCCCGGCGTTCCACAAGAAAAACACGACAATTTCTTAGATTTACAAGTGCTCAAAGTGTGCCCTGGAACTCGACAGCGAACACAAAAGGTTGAGCTATTAGGCCCTGCCTCCTGTACTGCCTCTACTCGATGAAGAGTCTTTCCTTTGAAGGCTAGTTCTGGAACCAAGGTCGCTGGTCCGATCCTAGGTGGTTCCTTGTACGTCGCAGCTCGTAAGAGTCCACTCTCCAGCGAACGACACTTGGACTTCAAAACCTCCAAGGAAGAGATGTCCTCCAATGCTAACCCCGTTAAAAATTTGGGATGAAGGTTGCCTCTAATGGTTTTTAAAATGGTGCCCTCTGAGGCAGCCTCCGACAACCTACCAAAATAATTAAGCATAGTGGAAATAAAAACCGAACACGACTCTCCCGCTCCTTGGGTACGATTCCGGATCTCACCCCACAGGCGATCGTCATAGTCTGGCGGCAAGAACTCGTCCGTGAGCTTCTGGCGTAAATCCTTCCAGTCCACCAACGAGTCTCGGACGCTACGATACCAAATCAAGGCTCGATCTGAAAACAATTCGACTGCCGAACGGAAGAGAGCATCCGAAGTTATGTTCCTAGATTGGCGCAGCTCCTCCAACCTGAGAAGGAACGACAGGACACAAGTGGTACCGCTATACGTTAGGTTAAGTTTCTGAACCCCCCTAAAATCAAAATTAAAATTATCCTGCTGTACAATTAAACGAGAAGGCTCTAAATTATCCACAGCAGGCTGTGGCTCTGGAAGTCCCTCATTAGTAATCTCTATCGATCTTTTAAAAGACCCAAACAACCTATCTAACCTCAGCAAAAGTTCATCCAAATCCCGCCGCAAAATATCGAGGATCGGATTATCATCCAAGCCCACTCGGCTCAGACGATGAAACAAGTGGTGAGCGATTGCCCTAGCCCTTCCAAAAATCTTGTAAGGGGGTGTGCCCTCTAACATCTGCCTTAAATCTTTCAATTTAGAATTGATAATTTTAACTTCCTCGTTGGGATCAAGAGTTGTTTCAAAGATTTCGTCGGACGGAACTGTCCGCGATAAGTCTCTAATCTGAACCCGAAGTTCCTCCACTGTATTAAGGGGCTTCACATCTCTGATGGCAACCTCATAAACTAATTCCTCCTTCCTCAAAAGGTTGTACGCAATGGGTCTCTCCATCGTCGCACAAAAAATTAAAAAAGATTCTAAAATAGAAAATAAAAATAAAAATTCTAAAATAGAAAAATAAAAAAAGTCGAGAAAGGAAGCAAAAAAAAATTTAAAAAAAATATCAGTGGGGAAAAAGTCCAGCGAGAAAAAAAAGAAAACTACTCAAAAGAAAAAAATAAATTGAAAGACAGCAAAGAAAGGTAACTAAAACAATCACTACCGAAAAAAAAATTTAATATTAATTAATTAATTAATTATAAAATAAAATAAATGAACAAGCAAATCCGCTCGCCACTACGCGTTAAGAAATTTAAACTATTTAAAGGCGCAAAAAGAAAAAAAAAATGTTACTAACAATTAAAAGAAACCAATCAGCAACACAAGGTCCTAATGGCTGATAGTAATAAAAAAAAATTGAAATAAAAATTCTAAGTCAAAAGAAAAAATTAATTAAGAAAGGAAAATTGAAATAAGATTCTAAGTTGATAAGAAAAATTAATTAGGCTTAATAACGCAATTAATCAAATTGGCTCTCCGTCGGTCGCAGACTCCTCTCCTAAGCACAAACAGTACACACAAAAAAAAAAGTTATACAAAAAAAAGTTTATAAAAAAAATTCAAATTTAAAAAAAAAAAATTCAAAGTAAAATTGTAAACATTCATTTACAAAAATAAAGTAACGTAAAGTAGTAAGACAACGGTCTCCTACAGTAATATTCAATAAAAAATATTGAAATTTAAAAAAAATCTAAATTAAATTTCAAAAAAAAACTAAAATTATATTTAAGTGTAAGTACACAACAAAAAAAAAGAAAAGAAACAAACGGCTTAATCAATCACACAAAAAAAAAATGACTAAGCAAACATAAAAAAAAATCTAAGTAAAGAATGCACAAAATGATAATAAAAGAAAATAAAAAGGTAGAAGAAATAAAACTATATAATAAAATAAAAAAAATAAAAGTGGCTCTTCCCTTCGTGTGGTGCGGCTACGCTAGTGTTGTGGTGTGTTTCCCCCAAACTAACTTTAAAAATTTAATTGTATAAAAAAAATGTTAAAATGTTAAATTAATAAAAAAAATGTTAAATTAATAAAAAAAAACTAAGCCGCCCACTAGAATATAAGGGAAGAGGAAGGGTAAGGTAAGGGAAGGAATTGGTGTGGGTAGGATAAGGATTAAGGATGGGATTGGAATATGGATAGGGATGGGAGCCTTTGGACACGTATCCACCGGACTATGAAAACAGCCGGCTGAACGGATACGTGTGTGGTACTTGCACCAAAGGCGAAGCTTGGGACTAGCTTCTACCACTGCCTAAGGAGGGGACAAGGATGAAGGATGGGACAAGGTTCTTTGGGACGCGTTTCCACCGTGCTTTAAAATGAGCCGGCTAAACGGAGACGCGCGTGGTACTTTCACCAAAGACGAAACCTGGGATTGGCTTCTACCACTACTTAACACAATACCAACCCAGCAACACCACACGGTCTCCTTCGATGAAGAGGGAACGAATCGTATCACTAGGAAGGATTAAAAAATTTAAAAAAGGGTAAAAATAAAAAAAAATAAAAATTAAAATAAAAAAATTTAGATGTAAGTCTCCCTTTCAATTTGTTGTCTAAGCAGAAGGACTAGACAACTCTCCACAAATTACCGAGGTCCCTGTTCGGGCGCCAAATCTTTGTTACGCCTTTTCTCTCCACCGGGTGGCGGACAGGCAGACGATAACAAAAATAAAAAATAAAATAGAAAAATAAATAAAAGAAGGTTCTACAATAAAAATATTTAATTTAAAACACAATAAAAATGAAATTACAAATTGGAACCTTATATAAATAAAAAAAATTAAAAAAAGTTATGCTATGGTGTACCAATTATCGATCGGCTTGTGCCGAGCTATGACAATTAAATACACAGCACAGATTTAAAAAAGAGAAAACCAGGGGTTTGTGGAGAATGAATTGGAGACTTACCACCGAAGGAGAGCCGCAAATAGAAAGGTAGCCGTCTATAGTAATTCTAGCACCGTATAAAAGTAATCCGAAATAAAAAACTATAAAATTACAATAAAAAATAAAAGAAAATGAAAACGCCAAACTTGGAGATGACCGTAGCTAATCCGGTATCGACCGAGGTATCCGGACTGGGTCGACGAGCTGAAGAGGCTCAGCGGTTCCTCGCGGAGACTCGAAGCCCGACCCGACGCAGGCAGACACAAGCAGTCCGTGCGGATTTGCTTGCTCGAAGCTCAGTGAGCACGGTCGACGTCTCGTTTAAAACGTTGAAATATTTTCAACAATTTTTGTATATAAATAAAAAAAAAAAAAAAACCTCCTGAAATGATCGAAGAAACGCCTTAGAATATTGTCTGATTACAAGCAATTTTATGCAATTCTCGATGAATCGTTTCAGGTAAAAAGTTAAGTTAGGGTAATTAGAAAAATAAGTAGCTGGCAAAGGGACAGAAATCAACTAATAAGAGGGGAACAGCACAAAAGATGGACATCTCCACGGATTAACCGTGGCAATCGATGGCGATCGGTACAAAATATAAAAATAGAAATAAAATCAGGCCGATGCCACCGTTAAAAAATAATAATAATACACCAACCGATTGTCGGCATAAGGGGTGCACTAAAATTAATAAAAATATATCATCTGTCTGTACCATCTCCTGAAGATTGTGATTATCTAAAATAATATAAGCTAAGCCAGAAACAAACAAAGAAATTAAACACCCTGACAACCAAAATGACAAAGTTAAAATTTAGAAAAAAAAAGGGGAAAGTAATTATGATGAACAAATCACTTACCAAATAAGATTTGGAGGTTTTATTTGTATATGAACAGCCTTTGTAATGAATGGAAATTAAATCAGAAACTGCACAATCAAAATTTCGACGGTGGCTGGAAAAACTGGCAGCTAGCTCTCAACACTGCTTCCTTCGTCAAGGTTCTAGGCCGGAAAGAGCCTTTCACCCACCGTCAGTCGCTTTTTAACACAATTTCTAGATTATTCCCTAGACTTTTTTTAAAAAAAATAGGATCGGTATAATTTGCTACTGCTATCCGTCAAAATCGACTTGTCACAGAGTAACGCCGCACCACAGCCCTTCCAGACAGTTCTATGCATACATAAAAAAAGCATTGCGCAGGCACAGACTATCCGAAAGTGCCGTAATGAGCGCTAAAAGGACGTTGACGCGACCTCTGGGGTCGAGTAGCGAGATTATGGAGACGAGGCTGTCATTACCAAAAAATAAATGTTACAAACTGTTTAATTTAAGTTAAGCATTTTTTGATTTTTGACTGCCACTAAAATTTTACAATTGCTATGTATTTATTTGATACATTTTGCCTGTGACTTCGTTTCATCATTCATCTAGAATCTAGATTCTAGAACAATACTTTTTTTAGGTACCCTATATTTTTTTCTGCACTCCTGTCAACTTGTATGTATAAACTGTATAGTAGTTAAGGCGTATAAAACAAACAAATTCACTTTCGCGTTTTTTACGTTCAGGCTGGCAGACAGGCTGACGGTCCACTTGGTGGTAGGTAGGCTACCGTTGCCTATAACACAAGTTACAGGTGCTGCAAGTGGTTAAGTATAAGGGATTAGGAAGGGATAGGAGGAAATTGGCTCTGGCATCCTATACTCACTCACCAAAACACAACAGCACGTGTGCTGTTATTTCACGGTGATCTTCTGGTAAGGGGGCCACTGCTAAATATTTTAAGTATATCAGTGCAGTTTATCTTAGAATTAGTCCAATTGTTTTGGTTCAGTTAGTCCAGTTAGACTTAAAATGCGAAAATAAATATGAAACCCATATTAATATTTTATTGCACTTATATTATTAATATTACAATATTTGTTTTGTTGTGGCTTTGTGGAGACGGGCTTTCATCTCAAATTGACTTCTTTTAGAATGTGGCTAAGCTTGCTTTTGGATGAAAGTGCGTCTCTTTCTGTTTTGTTTTGTAATGTGTAAGCAACACTGTTTTGTTTGGACATGCTGTGTACACGTATTTTGGGCCTCTGTATGGTTCACTTCAATGTAATTACATATATGTATCTATTTAATGTTGGTGTCCTGTTTTGTGTACCATCCTCATCTTGTCTAAATTCCTCTTTTTCGGACCAAGCGCTTTAAAACTTCCTTTACAATGCGCACTGCCAAGTTTTGGAACTCGGTAAGTTTTGGAAGTTTGGCGTCTGTATTTCCGAGCTCATATAATCCAAAAGTTTTCAAAGTTCGAGTGAATAGACATCTTCTGGGTAAACTCGCTCCATCATAGGCCTCATCCTTGCTACTCAGTTGGTTGTTGGCCAAGAGCAAACCCATCTCTAATAAAAAAAAAATGGTTTTAGGATTACAGCAAAGTGCAGCATCTGGCGCTGCACGCATTCCACAACACGGAGAACGAGGCGATGAGAGCGGAGAGCTGCCACCACATGGCGCGCGCCTTCCACGCTCAGGGCGATTGCGATCAGGCCTTTCAGTACTACTATCAGGCCACTCAGTTCGCTCCGCCAAACTTTGTGCTGCCCCACTACGGCCTGGGCCAGATGTATATTTACAGAGGGGACGCTGAGAATGTGAGTAAACTTGTACTCAAATACTGATTGCAATCGGCAACTGGTTTGTTAGTTTAGTAGCCACAAATAATATAATATAATTTAATTAATCTCTAATAATGTTGTGCTTTCCTATAATTTAAATTCATACTTACTTGTAATGTTCATTTCTGTAAGTGTTGTATGTTGTGATTAAGCATGTCTAGTTGTTAAACCTTTTGAAATAAATAAATAAATAATGAAAAAGAAGTTGTAAAAATATATATATACCTACATCAGTTCTTGGAAAAAAAATTGTGTGTGTCACTTTGACACACACAATTTTTGGACGACTTGAGTTTACTCCTTACAAACGATTATAAAGTTTAAATTTTCACAATTCGAACACGCCGAAAGAACAACATTGTTCTTTTTTTAAATAATATTGTGTAGATGGCGCAATATCTATGACGTAACTATAACGCATAAAACATAGCACATTCGTATAATTTTGATTTTACTCCCATAAATTTTCATACCACGGGCTTATATAATATATATGCAAATCGATTCTTAAGGAGTAAACTTCAAAAAGTAGTGTGTCAGTTCGTTATACATTGTAATTTAAATATATTATTATTTTATTGAATACTCATTATAATTTCATTTTCATTCAGTCCATTCTTCGACAGATTGAGAAAGTGGTGGAGTAGGAATAGACAATATTTTTGGTCTTGGAAAATTGTCGAAACATATTAAAAATTTTATACAAAGAAAGAAGTAAAAGTTTTATCAAAAGACAATTTTCAGTTAGTCCGTCCGTTACGAATATATTTTAGTACACCAAGAAACGATGAAAAGATGTCTACTCACCTGTTACTATTTCTTGAACAAAGTAATTAATATTTTTTACAGGCCGCACAATGTTTCGAGAAAGTTTTGAAAGCTCAACCGGGAAACTATGAAACGATGAAGATATTAGGCTCTCTATACGCGAACTCACCGTCGCAGTCGAAACGAGACATTGCTCGTCAACATCTCAAGAAAGTCACCGAACAGTTCCCGGACGACGTAGAAGCTTGGATAGAATTGGCGCAAATATTGGAGCAAAATGACTTACAGGTATGTTAGTTAGGGGTTTTTTTAACCCCCCTCCCAACTGGTGATATGTGGTGATGATAAAGACTAACCCCCCCCTCCCCTACCCAAAATCACGTGTAATTTTAAAATATCTTAAAATTTTAGATTATAATCTTTAAATAAAGGTAAATATAATTTAATATAATAAAGGAACATTAAGGACCGTGATAAAAATGTCATTAAGTTTGCAGGTTGTTTTTAATTGGCATAAAAATTAAATAGTAGTAATTAAATATTGTAATAAATTGAATTTAATTTGAATTGAATTGAAATAAATAAAGAAAATATTTATTTATTTATTTCAATGTTTTATATGCGAATGAATCAATACTAACAAAACAAATTAGGAAAATCTTAATATAAATCTATATGTTGATCAAACTCTTATCATCATGGTGAATTACATTATTATCACTTGCAAATCAAGCCTTTGAAAGTGATGCAAAAAAACCTGACTTAGTCACAGCCCATTTTTCTACCCTCACCAAATGCTTTATACAAAATCCTACTAATCATACTTTTCTTTTACGAAATAGAATTGAATGTTTGATGGATTTGAATTTCAGGGTTCACTGAATGCGTACAGCACAGCGATGAAGATTCTTAAGGATAAAGTAAATGCAGATATCCCAGCGGAGATTCTTAATAATGTGGCCGCGTTACATTACAGAATTGGAAACTTGGAGGAATCCAAGAAATACTTAGAGGAGGCGATAGAGAGGTATATACTTTTATAGAATTTATTTTACATTTAAATAGTTTTCGAGTTTATTGTAAGGTAAAAATTTAAAATTGTTGATATTTTTCATTGTAATTTTATAATAGAAAGATTAATGCTGGAGAGTTTCTTTCATTAGAACGCCGTTTTTTTTCCAAAATGGTAGTAGTTTTTTGACTTAAAACTACTTACTTATTTTTTGAAAGAATTTGACTTGATTTTAATTGATTGCAGAGAGAAATCGGACGCAGACAATTTGGACGCCCAGTACTATAATTCAATATTGGTTACGAGCACTTACAATTTGGCTCGCCTTAACGAGGCTCTGTGCGCTTACAACAAAGCGGAGAAACTCTACAAGGACATTCTGAAGGAGCATCCCAACTACATCGACTGCTACTTGAGGTTGGGATGCATGGCTCGGGACAAGGGACAGATATACGAGGCCTCGGACTGGTTTAAGGAAGCGCTGAAGGTGAACACGGAGCACCCGGACACCTGGTCCCTGCTGGGAAACCTTCACCTGGCACAGCAGGAGTGGGGACCTGGACAGAAGAAGTTCGAGAGGATTCTTCACAATGCGTCTACAGCCAGTGACGCCTATTCGCTCATTGCCCTCGGTAAGTTTCAACTTAAAGGCAAGAGTCTATGTACTTATAAAGCAAGATATACTTATAGAAAATCATTTGTCCTGACTGACTGTCAACGCACAGTCAAAACTACTAAGTATAGAAAAGAAGCGGTTGTTAAAAAAAACAATGAAGTAAATAAAAATGTTTATTTCAACACATCAATGCCATTACATGTTAATACAATTCAATAGGGTTTAATTGTGAATTTCTTCTCTTTTTTAAATATTTGCTCCAATGTTCACGTGAGGATTTGTTAAGTAGCATATAAGCGGTTTGGGGTATCAGTCTAGTGTAAAACAGTATGAATCCAATACAAAATAGTATGTTCTCGTTGGCTATGAATATCATAAAAAGATATAGCATTGAAACTAAATCACAAGACACAGCAAGACCGATCAATGCTAGAACATGCCCAGTGTTTCTGCTTGAAATTCTTTTTTTACAACAAGACATTACAGATATGAAAATTTTCAAGTAAACATGTAGGTTTAGCGTTATCAGTAGAGTTATGCTTAAAATTTTAGGTAATAAATAATAATCATCTTGCGGAATCAGATTTGGCACAATCCATTTGGTTATAATTTTTACCATGGTTGCCATTCCGTATGCCAGAAATGTCATTACTCTCTTTTCGTAACTAATTTTACCTGGCACAACCAACACCAATTTGAGATAAGCCAGCAGCGAACCACAAAAAGACCAACAAATAGATAATGTCAAGAAGAAATTGATCAGTTCAAACAGTATCATCTCCACGTTAGAGTCAAGTGGAAATAGTCCCACGAATGACGTGTTCAACATACCACCGAGGATCATATGTAATGTTCCCACTGCGATTTGATTTATCATGACATAGACTCGTGCGTTTCGCCAATCTGGTATTAAATACCAGGTTGTTAATAAAAATATAACACAAATAACACTAAATGTTGCACCAGTGTATTGAATGTAGGTCACATATTCATTAGAGTCCATTTTGATTTCTTTTTAGTCCCTACACTTAAGTAGATTTCGATCCGGAGCTATCGAGTAAATGATTTTCCTGTATTAGTTATGTGGTATTATGATAGCGACTAATTAAAATATTTCGTGTTAGCTTTGATTTATTCAGATAAAAATACTCGATTTTGCTGTGTTAGTTTGTTATCTTTGTTAGTTATTTAAACCTGATTATGATATAAGGCCAGAGAGTGTTAAAATGGCTGTGATGTTTGCATGTTCATCAAGCTATACGAGCTACTAAGTCTAGAATTCTGAAATTTGGAACATAGGTTTATTTTATAACGTAAGCAGATGCTTAGAAATTAAAAAAAAAAAAAAAAATTTACTCTGTGGGAAGCGGGGTTCGGGTCGCTAGTCATAACATGCAAGGGTAGGATGGGATTGGATTTTGCTATCTAAAGGGCTATTGAAAAAAAAATTCTATGAAAAATTGAATTTGTGTCACAGTAGTTGCTTCAAAAAGCTTGTTTTAGCCAAGTTCTAGTCTTTAATGCTCTGTGCATTAAAGACGGTTTTACCGTATTCGCTTCTATGTAAGTAACCGTAACCATTCTTGATTGATAAAAATCTTCAACTTTGACTTGCACATTACAGGCAACGTTTGGCTGCAAACACTCCATCAGCCGTGTCGCGAGAAGGACAGGGAGAAGAGACACCAGGAACGAGCTCTCACTATGTACAAACAAGTCCTCAAAAACGACCCCAAGAACATTTGGGCCGCTAACGGCATCGGCTGCGTTTTAGCGCATAAGGTATGTACGAATAGCGTGATAAGATAGCCTAGTTCCTATGTCTTCACCTGTCTCTTTTATCTGGCACCCCCATTTATCGTCTCACACCTCGTTTTTCGTTGTTTTTTTTAATTATTTTTGAAGTGAAACGTTTGAGCGCGATGAGATTAAAACTTTAAGGTTGGTTTGCCCGTGAAGTTTTTGGCGGTGTTGCTTGGTCATAAGCGACGGTAGCCACTTACCATCAAGTGGACCGTGTTAAAACATTCACTCACTCTAGCTAAAACGACTCACTATTTGAAATGTATTGGTGCACAGGGGTGCATAAACGAGGCGCGCGACATATTCGCGCAGGTGCGCGAGGCGACAGCCGAGTTCCCGGACGTGTGGATGAACATTGCGCACATCTACGTGGAGCAGAAGCAGTACATGAACGCCATCCAGATGTACGAGAACTGCGTGCGTAAGTTCCGCATGTACCACGAGACCGAGTGGCTCACGTGGGTGGCCCGCGCGCACACGCTGGCCGGACGCACTTCCGCCGCACGACACGCGCTCCTGCGCGCGCGCCGCGTGGCCCCACACGACACCGCCCTGCTCTACAACACCGCGCTCACGCTCAAGCGACTCGCCACGCAGGTATGACGGTTCACTTACGTTCACTCGTCAGTGAAGAAAATCTTAATTTATCTAAGTGAATATTGAACGGGTTCAGGTTCTTCGCGACGAGCGCTCTCAGCTGGCAGTGGTGCTGCGCGCGGTGCACGAGCTGCAGGTGTCGCATCGCTACTTCGGGCGGCTGGCGGCGGCCGAGGGCGCCGAGGGGGCGGAGCGCGCGCGCTACGAGCCGGCGGCCGCGGCGGCCGAGGCACGCACCTGCGCCGATCTGCTCTCGCAGGCGCAGTGGCACGTGACGCGCGCCCGCCGCCAGCACGACGAGGAGGTCACGCTGCGCGACCGACAGCGCGAGCAGCGCGATGCCTTCCGCCGCCAGCAGGTAACTCTTAGCACATTCCGACGTCAGATCGAATAGAGCTTGAGCCAAATTCTTCCAACTGCTTAAGCCTGCCTAAATAATTTTTCTCGTAAATAAAAAGCAGTGGTTAACCGTTGAATGTCGGTTCCGTAGTCGGAGCAGCGTCGGCGCCACGAGGAGATCCAGCAGCGGAGCACGGTGGAGATGATGCAGAAGCGGCAGGAGTACGTGGAGAAGACGAAGAACGCGCTGCTGTTCGCCGACATGCCGGCTGAGGGCAAGTCGCGCGGCGGCGGCGGGCGCGGGCGCAGGCGCGACGAGTATTTGTCCGATTCGCCCGGCAGCGGCAGCGACGGGCCCCGCGACTCCCGCGACGCGCCTCCGCCCGAGCGCCGCAAGAAGAAGATCCGCAGACGCACCTCGGGCAGCGACAGCGACCGCCCCTCCACCAAGCGCGTCAAGAAGCAGGTACACACATATACACCACTGCACTGGGTCCTCTCAAGGCCTGCCCCAACCCCAGTACGCTTACACCGCACTGAGACACTCACAAATCTCACAATCAGTGGGCGCCGTCTGCTTGAAGGGTTAGGGGAGTTTAGTCGGAGAAATCTTGTGATCTTGTAAGAAATCTTGGTCTACGAGAATAAATTTACTTCTTTCACCCTCACACTGCACGTAACAGTATATTAATAAGGTCTTTTTTAAATATCAACCATTTCCTTTCAGAGAGAAAAGGGTATCGGACGCCGCGAAAAGGCTAAAGCCAAAGCCGCCGAAGAGAAACTCGGCTCGAAGCAGCGCATGAAAATCGTTTCCAAAGAGACTATTTCCACCTCCGAGTCGGACTCAGACGCGTCCAGAAAATCAAAGTCCGACTAGGATCGGTGAATATGTACCACATTCATGTCTTTATCCAGAGTTCAGTCAGAATAAACTAGAATTCACGATTTCGCATAAAACAGAGGAAGCAGAAATTTCTCTTTCTGTTAAATATGGGTTCATTAGCTAACTCTGGAAAAGCCTTTTTTTTTGTTCAAGCTCACGACGTCGAAATTACCAGTCATAAGGCCGCATGCCTTATGACATAATTACACGCATGCGACATTTTCTTGTAATAATTTTGAAAAGTTTTGTAATTTTATTCGATGGTTGAAATTATATTTTTCGCATGATTACATTTTACTTAATTAAATATTGTTTCTATTAGCGTTACTTTAAATAACCAATTTTTTTTACAGATGACTTTTAATTTTATCTTAAAGACTTGTGTTATCGTAACGACTTGAGACTGACGATCTATAATTGTACATTATTTGATTTGACATTCTAGGAAATGTACATTCTCTGACTGAACATTGTGGGACACTCGTGCGCGTTTTCGCCAACAGTCACCTAAAGTTAGGTGTTCCCTAACTCTAGGTGTCTCTCGGTGAAAAGGTGGAACTGTAGTTTCTAGGACTGGACATATTATGAGGGCAGTTGGCGTAGCGTCTTGAAGTGCAGCCAACGTTCGGGTGGCAATGGTTCGTATCCCGTGAATAATTCAGGACTGGGACAGTATTGCAATACACAATATTGGACCACATGACACATTGCGAACCTGGACGTTCTTCTTTATTGTATTGGATGTACATATACGTTTACATGTATACATTGATTATGTGTAATGAAAAGTGTATATATAATGATTTTTATTAAAATTAAGTTGAAAACTGGTATATTTTTGATTGAAGTTAGCTCGAGTAAGTTCGTTATTTGTCAAATATCAAATTAAATTTAAAAAATGCAATCTAAAACGATTGGTGTTTTAAAAAATGAATTAAAAAAAAATATTATTTAATGTTAAAAATATTTAAATATACACTGAACGTGTATTGTATATAGTAAAATTTAATTGTAATCGAAAATTTCCCTTTATTTTATTTTTTCCGGTAATTAACCCGAGTATTATTTTTCCCCTGTTTGCTACCTGAGGAATATTAACGTCAAACTTACAATTTCATTCCCCCAATTTTTTGTGTGGAATATTTATTCCTAATTTTTATTACTTAGTTAATTTTTTGTAATAGATTAAAAAAGGTTTAATGTCTAATTCATTGGCATTCTGACATTGCTCACTATAGCTTTTCAAGTTAGTTTTTTAATGTAATAATAATTCAGCAGACAATTTTATATTGTATCTATTTTATACAAACCAGAAATGTCAGAATTCAATTGAATGGCAAACAGAAATTGAGCATTGTCACGCAAAAACACTTGTTCTATTGTAAAATAATGTTTGTTAATAAAATAGCTTTAAAATATGTAAGATGTTTTGTTTTTTTTTTAACCCCCGCAAAGACGGGATGTTATGAGGTTCAATCGTTTATGAAGTTATGCTTTTAAAACAAATGTTATTTCGTTAGCATTTGTGGTAGGTACAGTAAAGATTAAAAAATGTATCAAATTCAGGATTAAACAAAAAACTTAAGAAAAACGTTTACGAAACATTGATTTAATATTCTTGATTAGTAACTATGAAAGTAGTTATGCTAAGATTTTTTTTTCATAATTATGGTTATGAAAAGCCATCTACAAAAGTGTGGGCCTCATAAGTAAGAAAGATCAAGGTCACTCAACAAGCTACGGAAAGGGCTATGCTCGGGTTTACACTGCGAAATTGTATCAGAAATGAGGAGATCCGTAGACGTACGAAAGTTACCGACATAAGCCAGCGGATTAGTAGGTTGTAGTGGCAGTGGGCAAGACACATAGTACGACCCCAGTACATACAGTTGGGCAACGAATGTACTTGCGCAGAGCAACGGTGGGGGCTGTCGCGGCGAAGCGGGCGGCGCGGGCCGCCGCCGCCGCGAACGTATAAGTGTCGCAACGGTTTATGAGCGCTCGGCAAAACTGGCGGGGATGTCTGCGCAGGTGTACACTCTACTCCCGCCAAACAGATCCAAAAAATGAATACTGCGCATTCAAGGTCAGCGCTCATAAACCACTGCGACACTTATACACAGTCTGCGTTCTCCAACTTTCAAGGCAGGCGCGTACATGTTTTTGAGTTGAGTGAGCGGTGGCGGCGAATGATTTTATAAGTACCTGTTCCGTGTACGGATGTAACTCAACAACATTAAATAAGGATTTAAGATTTCATAGATTTCCAAATTTGATTTTATATTCCACTTTTCCGTCTACCAAAGGCTTAATGGGATTATTATAAGTATTTTTTGAAAATAATTAGTTAGTTTTTAGGTTTTTATGTTAAATTTATATATTACATATTTATATATTTATTTACATTACATATTTATACATTTATTTATTTCATATAGGTACTTTTTGCAGTGACTATACTTTCATATACTTAGTTGTGATTGTAAGCACCACGGTTGTATTCACTGACTCCCGAGATACAGGTGTCCAACCTAGTTCGGGAGTTAGAGAACTATTATGTTAAATTTGCATTTAAATGTAATTCTGAAGAAAATAGTTTCCTGTATACTTGTGGTTATGTGTTGCGGCGTTGTGTAGATAAACACAAATCCTTATCAACAATTATTTACGCATCCAGTTATAGTGACAAACAAACCACAAGTAAATTTTACTTACGCAACGTGCATACGATACTTCGAGTGATCCCTTTGGTGGGCTACAAATACCGCCTGATGATTTCGTTGATTACTGTGATGAACTAGAAACTCATTTTAGGCAGCAGTTTTGTTCGTTCGTTGGAAACAGTATTTCAGAAAAGATATTCAACGTACTAAGCAAAATAGAATTTAAGACACGGCCATGCTTATGCTTCCCACAAACATTTATGCCCAAATTGTTCATACGCATGCGGATAAATTACATAGATAAATTTAATAATAGAAAACTCAAAACATCTAAAAACAAAATATCACGTAAATATCTGGCTGTGCAAAATATGTCAGTAAATCATTGCATAATAATAACGTTTGTTTCATTTTCCATTTTGTGACAACCCTGGCACATCCGCGCGTGACAGCGTAAGTGAGTGGCGGCGTCGCCCGACATCAAAGGCGTTTCACTACTGTAGGGAATATATTATATTGTAATACTGTCGTACGACGGTCGGAAGGTTCTCGAGAGGAGGCCACGGACCGGCAACCGCGGCGCAGGACGTCCTGATAAGGGCGCGGGTTGTCGGTGGATCCAGGTTGCTTATGACCGGTCTTATTGGAAAACCTTTGCTGTTAATATACGTAGGGGCGCGACCACTCACGTTGATTAAAACTTTTTGTTTTAAATGTCAAACAGTCCAGAAATAGGCTTCCGGTCCTGAATCGACTGAATTTAGGCATAAAAATTAAAGAAATGTTAAGGTGGCTGACGGTCCACTCGATGGTAGGTAGCCCCCCGGTCCTTGTGCGTAGGACCGAGGTATGGGTCTCGGTTCTGCGCACGAAGACCGGTGCAGGTCGTAGTGAGCGGAATAACTCTGTCGCTCAGTGGTGGTTGAGCAACGCGCGCGAAGACGAAGTACTACGGCAGGGAAGGACCGTCTGGCACAATACTGCAATCGCGGCTTTGAGGAGGGTGGTGAAGATCCGGTATTACCTGGCCGGCTTAGTAACCGCCCTCTGCAGTCGTCCGGAAGAGTGAACACCCTGTTTGTGTATCTTAAAAAAAAATGAGGCTTCCGCGATTGATGTGGAAATGTCAGGCGGAAGCCCCCTTTGGGCCGCCAATCCTTGATGTCGTGGAGATGAGCGGCCACTCGAGCAAGGGTTACATGGTCGATGGGGATCTGGTTCGCAGATTTTCCCATGCAAAAAATAAGAAAAATAAACTTTTTTGCAATTGTAACTTTGCAAACAACAAAGTTGGCTCTGATAAGAAATAAACATGCATAAATATTTTTCAATCTTCTAATCTTCAGTCAATTTGGCACTAGGGCATTTCGGATTTCAGTCATTCTGGGACTAAGACATTTTAATATTTGGTTGATTTGGTAAAGGTAATTTGCATTTCAGTCAAAATGGGAAACAGGCAATTTGGGACCGGAAGAAGAAATTTCAACCCTAGTTGAGCTCTATGAAAAAAATTTAGAACTAAAGAAAAACTATCTCATCTCATTGGAAACCAGTATCAATTATCAGAATTCACATGTAGAATTTCTGTAGAATAGTTTAAAGGGATTTAATAATAATTTTTCAAAATTGGTAGGTACTTGGCAACAAAATTGATAATTTTTATAAATGTTTGAATAATATGTGATACCTACTACGATATCGACGCCTTTTTATTGCTACTGCATTACAAGGCACCGCCGAAAATGTTATTAAAGTAATAAAATTAGCATGCGCACAAGTTTAGCTTATTCGTGGATGTTTATCTCTAAAGGACATTTCAATTCGCCCGTCTAACGAGGTCGGCTCTCGTCGCGGCCTTTGTCGAGGAAATGCTCTAGGTAAATGGTAAATGCATTATCTCTACACATTTCAGCTCCCTAAGTTGTCCCGTCATTTCTATTGCACGTATTGTTGAAAAGGAAATGCGCTCTAACGTAAGCTGCAAACTGCAGTTAAATTCCCGCGGAAACTGCTTTAAAATCTAGCTTCTCCTTATAGGTAGGTATATATTTACATCCTAAATATTGTATTTTGAGCATTCGAAATACGAAATGTAGGTATCATAAAGAATCTAAAAGGCGTTTTTAAATCCTCTTATGGCAGATATTCGGAATATAAACAGAAAATAGAATTTATTTCGGACTCAATTCTTAGCTAGATTTTAATAATCTATTTTTTAATAGTAGTGGCCACCATAGTAAGACTCCATGAAATAACAAACATGTGTGCTGTTGTTACGTGGTCGTAGTCAAAACTCGTTATTGCACTTATTATTGGTTTATTATAGTCTTAAATACAAATTAAAGGTTTAGATACAAATTAACTGACATAAATTATAATTGAATATGGAAGGATGCGATGTTGTAAGGATGGAGTCCGAGAATTGAATGCCTCAATGTGTCTCTGCTAGTTACTTATATAAAACTTGAGAAACTTATATAAAAACTAAGATTTATGGGCTACGGGTGGCGGAATGGTGCTGGACGAACATGTGCACGTAGCTATTGTCTCTCTGATTCCACGCTTGCAGTTGAGGGTCATATAACATTGTGTTTCGGTGAGTAATAATTAATGGATGGCAGAGTCTATTTTTCTATCCCTACCTAATATAACTATTTTTGGCAGCGCACTTGCTGCTTCTGTGGACCGTCAGTCTGTCGACGACCTTATAATAAAAGTTCCACATTAGAATTATAAGTAAAGCTAAACTATAGGAATAATATCTTTATTTGTTTCTACTTATCAGTTTTAATATTGTAAAAGTATCTAAGATTCTTAAATAATTGCAAATAAATAACATTTTTTGCGCAACAAATACTTAAAAATTAATAAATCTGGCTTTGGTCGATCGTTGCCTTAATGAACGATCCCATAATTTAGAATTTTCATTTCTCTTAACAGATTCAACCCTCGTTTCATTCAACGAGTTAAAACATCTAATATTTTTTAACACAGCAACTGTCAAGCGAATCTTTCAATTTGTTATGATTTAGAGAGAATATGAAACATGGCTAACGGAATTTGCGCCTATCTAAATGAAATCCCAGTTCATTTATTTAGTGCGGAAATTAATGAAATTTAGAAATACTTTTATTACCAAATCTCTAAATGGCAAATTAAAACACAATAGCCTAGTTTTATGGCAAAACTACGTCATGGCAGGACATCAAACAATGTCGTGGACAACATGTCGTTCTTCCAACAATTCCACAATTTTTTTCTTGTTATTTATTAATACTATCTACAAAATAAATATAGAAATCTGGGTTGTTTTCTATTCTTGTGTAAAGAACAAAGTTGAAAAGAACTAAATTAATTGGGGTTTGAGGTAAACGAAAAAGTTTTATACTTTCGATCCAAAACTAAAATTACTTTAGACAAAATTTGTCCCAGTGTTTACCATTTATATATTTTATAACAACAAGGACATCGAGAAAAGGTTGCGTATACCTAGGTAATACATTGCTGTCAGAAATATTACTTTTTAGCTGGTGCCCGCGACTTCGTACGCATTGAAAAATAAGATTTAATGCCAGAAAAAATATGTAACTATACTCGCCTCAATTTGTCGCTGCAGGTTGGGCCATAAATCATATTCGGCGTAGTGATGCGCCCGTCAAGCACGCGCTGTCGATAACAATATAGCGGTGAATCACTCCCGCGCTTAATTACCTACTATACACTCTGTTTTGTTGCTATAAATAACGAGTTATTACTTATGTTTACTCATTCAATACTATAATACTTACTTAGCGACATGGAAGTGTTTTTTGCAAGCAGTATTAAATCCGTTGGTGTAAATATAAATCAACAAGCGCTCATTGTTATAAATAATGTTTTGACATTTTTACTATCTATTTATTAAGTATCTATTTAATCTCTTTTTATTTTTACTTGTTTATATACATAAATAAAATAATAATAATTTTGTATAAGTTTAAATGTAAATAGAATCCTAAGTCATAACATAAATACTAACATCAGAGAACATAAAATTGTTTCATTTTAATTTTGTATTTCACTTGTCGACAATATTACGATACGAGCGCTGTACGTCACTATGCATTACCATAAGAGCTGTAAGAGCTGAGCGCGCAACACTCCTCGCGCCGCTCACACGTTTTATGACCCAACCTGCAGCGACAAATTGAGGCGAGTATAACATTATACTGACGCCTGACAACTAAGCGTGGATATTTATTTTAGATAGCTGGTACCCGTGGCATTGTCAAAACAAAAATATAATAAACTAGCAAACCGCTCCCGGCTTCGCCCGGGGTGCAATTTTTGTATATAAAAATCTTCCCCGGTTATCCCACTTTCCATATGTGAAAACCGAATTAGAATCGGTCCACCCATTCTCGAGTTTTTAAAACACACACAAATCAACACTTTTATGTATAGATATAATAATAAAATCATTTTTTAATTTCTTCAGAATTACATCAATTCAGGTAATTTTATCCGAAGTTTTTAAATTTTATTCCATTTCGAATAAAAATTTCAAAATGCATGCACTAACTCACCTACAAGTAGGTACACCATACGAGTATGTGTGTTGTATTAACAAACGTCAAGGGCAGTTTGCCTCGAGTGTACAAACTAATTGCCATGCCAAATCACTTGAAATTGAGCCCATGAATCGTTAGCAAACATTTCTGCCTAAGAACGGTTTAATTGAGTGGCCGAAAATAACTGGATGGAGAAAGGATTTATTTACATTATAATCTTCGTTTTGAACAACAAAATGTTGAAACTTTTTATAATAAAGGCTCTGTTATTTATATAATACCCACAAAAAAAATCAAAATACTTTATTCTTGTAGAGGTGTCGCTTCTCTATGAAGGCTGGCGACCATCGTGGCTATTTTAAACCATTTAAAACATTCTTTAAATTCTTCAATGATACTGATAATCTATTCAAATGTATTATGAAATGAAATTTCTTTGTGGGCTATGAGAGTAAAATTTCAACGTGTGACGATTCAGTATAACGATCACGTGACGCTTCTTGTAACGTTTCTGTTAAAGATAGCAAAAGATTTTTTGCTACTTATTCCATAAGAAAAAATATTTCTGTATGTAAAATTGGGCAGGCGGCAGACAGTGTCCACTTGATAGGTGACTAATTAATTAATTAATTAGCTCCAGTGTTAATTAGGTGACTATATTGTCGCCTAATTAACACTAGTATACACCATAAGAGTTGCAATCTACCTTGATAGGATAAAGGATAAGAAAGGGATAGGGGACCTTTACTCAGTCAAAGGAAAACAACAACACGTGTACATAATAAAAGCTCAATGCACGTGTGCTGTTATTTCACTGTGGTTGGTTGCTGCCACATCTACGGCGCAGTTGAGCTGCCCAGTTTTTATGTCTGCGGAAATCCACGTGCCCTGTCGGTTTCTTCTTAATAAAATTCAATACTTCGACGCTCAGTAAACTAAACAGGTTTAGTCATACTGAGCGTACCTGATTCAAAACAGGTAAAGTCACTTTCATTAATCAAAATCTAGCCTTTTGAGCGCTTGCCTAGATGATACTAGGTGGTATAATGCGCTGAGCTGTTTGAGATTACGTGGCCATATATCAGCATTTTACCCTAGGGCTGACACCGCTATTTTTGTACCCAGTTTAATTTTAAAATTACTGTTAAAATAAATAAAAAATCAAACAATATTTCCCCTGGTGTAGTTAGCGAGTGTTTCCTTTATTATTCTGATTGAAAAATCCTCGGATAATTAGGGCTCTGACTCAGGGGTCCCAGGCTCGATTTCGGCAGGGCCTACGTTTAGTTTAGTAGTGGCAGGGCAGATATTAGAAAGAAATTATAAGTTCGAATATGTCTGTACAACCAGTTTTAGTATTTTTGAATAAATATTACCTGCTTTTACCTAATAATTGATATTTGCACCATTGTTATAACAATCACAGATTGTATGAAAAAGGATGACTCTCACTTAAAAGTCCTGTGAAGTCACTGCAGAATTTATTGTATTGTAATGACTAACATTTTAAAGAGAACCACAGTCCGTTTGGTTTTGTATTTTTCAATAAACCTAGTCATAATATAATTAGTTTTATTATTTGGCTAAAGTTATTATTTAAAAAACAAGCGCCAACCCTATGTTCGTAGGTGGCAGAAAGGAATTGCAAATTAGCAAACGTTTCCTCACCCTGTATAGAATTAATTTATACCTACTACACACACTTACGAAGTTATACAGTGATACCCATTAATGTTCCGCAGCCTATTAATTTACCTCAGGGATTATTGTTCAACGCGCCCACAAATTCATCGCTAAACGTGTATTATGATTTTCATTATTCACTTGGAACGAAAGTCACGTCACCAGCGGAATTTTATTGGATTTAGCATCAGCTCCCGCGTTACTCGTGGCTTTATTGCTAAATAGGACACTAGCTACTTTGCAAAGGGTGTATTGGATCGATACAATAGCTGTCATGTCTTCTTTATATTAAACAAGGATACAGTTGGCCTTGAGGTTATCGAGGCAGACGGAGGAGGTTTAAAAACTCCCCATCTGAGCGTTTCAGGGCTATTTCCACAGAAAATGTGACTGCGCCACAGTCATCACAGCAATAAAAATGTTATATTACTCATACATTTTCTCAAGTGTTATTATTTTTATTTTTCAACGACGTCGCGGGCACTAGCTAGTCTTTCATAAAAATGAAACAATGCTAACTATTGTATTTTTAGCCAACAAAGCGGATAGAGGTCATTTTCTTTATTCTCGGATCTGAAACTAAATGGAGCAAGTTTTGTATTGAGAATGTGCAATTTGAACCGGAACAATGCCGCCCTTTCATTGGACGCTTCGAGAAATCAGTTGCACTTTTTAAATTGTTTGAGAATATAGTGAAGGCGACTCCGATTTCGCTTCCACTCCAACACCACTTTTAACTTGAGCGGTAGATTTTTGCTGTACAGTTAAGGATTCTGTTTCAATTTGTTAAAAACTTCATGCACACTTTTAGTAGAAATTTTCTATTTTGTTAAAATTTTGATATAATTAATTTCATTTATTTCAGCCACAGCTCGTCCACTGCTGGACATAAGCACCCCCCATAATTTTTCAATAGGACCGGTCAGAAACAGCCTACTCAATCCAATGTCGACCGACAGCCGAACGTTTGCCCAGGTCGTCTGTCCACCTTACGGGTAGACGTCCTACGCTGCACTTGCTGCTCCTTGGGCTCCCGGCCGTCGGACCTCCACACTATGTGTCCTGCCCACTGCCACTACAACTTACTGAGTGGCCGGCTTATGTCGGTAACTTTCGTACGTCTACGGGATCTCCACATTCCTGATTCGACGGCCGGCCGGCCGGGCCGGGATTAATGAAAAGTGAACAAACGAAGAAGGTTTGTGTTATAATTGTCAGAAATCTAACTAATCTAATTCGTTGTTTACCAATTATATTTCTAAAATTATATTCTACGTCGTCTGTTCAATAGAGTTTTGTTTTCCGTGCGCTAAATCGAAAACCAAGAATTTTAACCAGAAAAGGAAATTCAGTTGACTGGCGTTATCGTCTATTTATTGGCCCTTTTCCTTGCAAATTGCAATCTTCAATTGGTTGACTTATCTTTTTGCTCAATCGACGTCTCTCGCGATGTTCTGAACGCTCTATTTTCCTTCATTTAGTTTGTGACACTACTAACAGAAGATTGCCAATTGCTTGCTACGCTAAAACTGCTTTTGAAGTAGTTGTAAAAGTTTAAATATTATCAAGAAAGTGAATTTATTTTTTACTGGTATGATAGGTGGTCGCTATCGCACACAAGCTACACCATATTAGTGGCAAGTGCCCTGTTGAAATTTTAGGAAAAGAGATAAGGCACAAGGACAGCATAGGGCAATGCGGTTGCTATTATTTTAAGGTAATATCACTTCTGCGAGGGGGTGTGATTACTGCCGCTAGACTATGACTGCGAAACGCAGTGTGCCCTGCAAGTTGCATCTATTCTAGAATAGCTGACCTAAACTTATTCAGCTTGCTGATTCTTTTGGCTATATCGAAAATTTTGGTTCTTCGGCGAATTTTGGAATTTCTAATCTTATCCAACAAAGAAACCAAGCATAGCCCGCTCCACTGTACGCTGAGCGACTTTGAGCTTATGGACCAGTCCTGCCGTGAGAGGCCACGATTCGGCACCATAAGTCATTACTGGCAGTACGCACTGATTGTAGACCTTGGTCTTCAAACTTTCAGCAATGGTGAAGAGAAGTGACGAGGAGAGAAATGAGAGACAAGAGATGACTTTATAATATAAATAAAAAAAATATCGAGAGTAATTTTGTTTAGGTATTAGGACGCTTTTACGCCTTAACAACTCAAGTGATCATTATGAAATTTTGCATCCACGTTTTTAGAGGTACAGATAAAGACTTTAGACATAGGATTAGGGTCCAGAAAAAATACTGTATAGAAAACATATTTAGAAATAAATTCTGTTATGGATTCGCGGGCATATTCGCAGGCAAAAAATAGTAATAAAGAAATAAATATCAAATATTATCCTTGATCCCTTCTCATCGAAAATCTCTTGAAGCAATGCCTTGAAGTGTTTGTGGATGTTCTTGTCATGTAATGTATATGTAACCTTAACACTACCATAGTTAGTTAGTATAGTTTGTATTTACCTATTAACTGCGGAATTTTATGTCAGTTTGTTTTTATTTGTAATTTTGGTTTTGTCTTCTGGGGCTGAATGTTGACACCGGCTTGCCTAAACAACCTGCGTCTGTTATTTCAATGAAACTGTTGGTGTATCGATAAATAAATAATAAATATTCTTATTATTGTTATTTATTTTAGGACTGTAATAAAAGATAAAAAAATACAATTATCATATTTTATAAACATATTTATTTTTTCTCAACAAACTTAGTATTGAGGTTTCAAACCTCTTTATGAGATCACGTTTCAAAGTAATATCTTTTTCGTCCAAAAGTTGTCTCTCTTTTTCCCTATAAAAGTATAAGATTATATGGCTTTCAACATTTCATTTACGCGATACGATCTTTATACTCGTGTGTCGCGTAAAATTAAGTGTCCAACTCTGTATAGGCCTCTGGAGAGACGGCGAGTGAGGTTTTATGTTCATACGTTTACGTGCTAATAATTATGGGACATTTGGCGACAAAGCCATAAAAAAACCTAACAAAGGAATACATATTTATAAGGTACAAGGTTATACGGACAGCAATTAAAAAAATATTATAAATTTCATACTAAATGGATTTAAAATATAACAAAGGCTTAAATAACTCATTTTTTATTATAGTTAGTTACGTCATAATAATAATCTGTTCTTGATGAAGTTAGGGTATGATAAAATAAAAATTAGAACCGAAAGTTAACTTCTTGTTACCATGCCCAGAAGTTAACTTCTTGTACCAACTTTCGAATTACCACTGCCCTCCTATTATACTTTACTACGATAGTTATTGCTCCGACATAAAGTAAATATTAAGTTTTCAAATGCGCGGTTTTCATTAGTGGCTACGCCTTTACAGTGAGTGCTTTTGCTGAAATGAAATGGGTCAAACCAAGCACCCAAAGTCGCGAGAAAATTAGGCTAGTTAGAGTTACACTAAGCTTTTTAAATTATATTTTTCATTCTATACCATCAAAAAACTAACTGTGTTTGCAAAGTAAAATTAACACAACGTAACTTGTATCTTATGTTGATCGAGCGAGTTGAATATGAAACGCTGGATTCGCGTCCCAACAACCAGCTAAATTGAAAAGTTGAAAGTTTTCAATAGATAATTGGGTATCGAGTTGGAACGTGCTTACATACTGTTAAATTAAATCGATTGCTTTCATCTCCCCATCGGTGAAATTTTGAACTGATGTTACAATAGTGAAATCGGCAATTACTCTATTTTTCCCAAACAGTACGAGTAAGCATATTTCTATATAGTAGTACTCGTTGGGTTCGGCATAATTATGTTGCAATTCCGTATAAAAAGGTTTTTTGTTCTTTATTTTTCAGGAATTTTGGGGTGTTAAACGAAGTGCAAGATTATATTTTTTTAACTTAATGTTCGACAGCCAGGTTGACAATCCACTTGATGGTGGCTATAAGCAACGCCATAATTATGTGCCGCAATATCTTTCATCCTAATAAAAGATAAGGAATCAGTTCTATACATCTATTACATAAAATAAAATCGTAAAAGTGCCGCAAGAAAATTGCTAAAAAATCAGCCTTTATATGAAATTTGGCACACAAATATGTAGTTTATTAACAGAATTAACATAGGATATTTTTATCCTGTAAAAATGTTAGGTTCCTGTGGGACTATCAAAAAACGAACTATAACGGACTGATATATATGATATAATTATACTTTGCAAAAATATCGGAACATATATCCACCTCACCTTCGATTAAACGTGAAGGAATTTCTATAACCGCGCGAGTAGTCCCAACGGCAGCGTTCCAATGCAAAAATGTACGTTCCATCGCCTCCGCACCTTCGCTTCGAGAGCTGTTAAGGTTTTCTATAAGTTGAGTTTATTAAGATAGGACATTTTCTTAATGAGTACCATATAACTATAATTTTGTGTATTAAATCATAAATCTAGACATGATCCCTGACTGTTCCTCCGTTTCTTCTTGACCACCAAACGGATTTTTTACGGGTTTAACTAATGAAACGAGTTTTGTACATATAATTTGAAGAAAATATTTGTAACCGTGGAATTCGGGAGCGTCTTGTTAGTACATCTGTAAATTAAAAATTAAATTTTAACATTTTTTGCAATAGTTTTTAATAATACAGATACTTATTTTGAGTTTCAAATTAATTCCATAAGATAATAATATTATTATATTTTTATAACAAATTATATCAAAAATATTGTGTTTATAATAATAGTTTAAGAATAGTAAAATAAGTAGTATATTAAGATAACCCGAGTGAGACGAATTCTATACTGTAAACTCTCCCATCATCTCAGCTGTAGGGTGTTCCGTGCTGGAGATAGGCCTCCCCCAGCCTCGATCCTGGGTTAAAAATTTGTAAAAGCAAATTTAAGTCATCCTATCAAAAATATCGGAAGTACGCCGAGCAATCTCACATAATCATTAGTATGACTTCGGTTCGTGTACCTACGAAACCTTGTTAAATTTAAGCCTAATGTGTGAGACCTACATCGCGCAGACCCAAGTGACACGTCCTCGACAGTAATGGATTAGTTTTAGCAAATGTTTCTTACAACACCCAAGAGGCACACTGTGGCTGAGAGTTGTACTGCGTACCTATAATGTTCCTGCTAACCTGCTAACATATTCCGCAATAATTTTAACTTGCACTTGCACGGTATTTGTTCTTCTCGCACCGGTGACGATTCTTATTGTGTTGATATTATGCAGGCTTTTGAATGACATTCTTATTTAAAAGTTTAAGATATATAATAATTAGTTTAGAATAATAAAAAGTAAACAAGCCTTACAGTAGTCACATATGATGCACATATTATGTGTAACATCAGACATCTCACCTTGGTCGTAAAGTGTCGTATAAGTCGTTGTTATAGATTCTATGTTTCAATGTTTTACGATTAAAAATTCCTGTTCAAATTCTTTACAAATTAAGAATATTTATGTTAAAATAGAAATATTCTTGTTTTATCTAAAATAAAAAAATGAATCCCTAAATGTGTTGCTAAGCGCAAAACTCGAGAACGGGTGGACCGATTTTAATTCTGTCTTCATTCATAGATAGAGGGATAATCAGGGAAGGTTTTTACGTAAAAAAAAATGCACCCCGGGCGACGCCGGGAGCGGACCGCTAGTTTCAAATAAAATTCTCCCAAATTTTTTGCTGACAACTTTACTAATTTTAAATATTTCACTTTCGCAACACTGCGGTGACGTCCGCGCACGCTTATTGGTCAAATCAAATAGCGCACGTTCTATAAATCTCGGCCTTTTGTATTACGTTTCCGTCGCATTTGCACGATTTTACTTCCACCAAACCGAGCGGTATGATGTTACGCATCAAAAAGATAATAGCAAGATACTATCTTCTCTTACATATTATCAAAAAGATAATATGTAAGAGAAGATAGTCCTTATAGCAAGTGCAGAATGGAAACTTTGCAGAAATGTTGAACAAGACACACTTGTATATGAGTTTAGTACATAAAAACACATTTAATATAAAGGTCGGCAGGTACGCTGATGGTCAGCCTGATGGTAAGTAGGCACCTATGTCTGTAAACACAAGAAGGCTTTGCTGCTAAATTTGATTGGATAAAAGATAAAAATAAGGCAATGGGCTCTGGCATCCAATATTTATACATTGAAACAATTCTCTGTCTTCTGTCACTGAGCACATGTGGCAACAAAAAAGACTTTCTGTCACATCGATCAAAAACATCCCCACGAGACTGTAAATAGCAATCTTTTAAAATGATTCAATTTTTTTTTTCAGTGTTGTTAAGAAAAGTTAGACAAAATTATATTTTTTTGCCAATATAGCCTAACAGACTGAGATGTTTTCATAGGCTTTCATAACAAATTCAGTTTAGACCAAATAAACATTAGTATCTGTGAAATTATACAGAATTAAAGGCTCTTCAAGGAGATGTATTACCTAATTCTTTAAGATCAAAGTAAAATAAAGAGACGAAAAATAGAAATGTTTTCCCGAATTAATAATTTATTAATGCTATATTAAGAAATGTCGTTTTTTTATTTCTTACATTAAACATTTCTTGATCGACATCACTAATTGTTAAGAAAATGAAGGTTATCCCTACTAATATTATAAATGCAAAAATTTGCATGCATGCAAAAATGAATAGACGCTTCTTACTCTTTACGGAATAACTACTGAACGACCTTTTGAAATATAAATTTGCAAAAATAATTTTCAAGCGAGCTATGCATTATACAAAAACAATCATCTGACTAAATATCACTATACTAGATTTTTTTAAATATTAAAGTCGACAGACAGGCTGACGGTCAACTTGATAGTAGGTGGCTACCTATAATGGATAAGGGATAAGGAAGGGATGGGGTAATGGGCTACTGGCATTCCTTACTCACTCACCGAAACACAACAGCACATACAAAATACAAAATGAGGCCCGAGATACTACAAGATATGTACAAGACAAATTGTAATTCCCAAAGAACATTATTCCAAGCTGCTGGAAACTTGTGATTAATGCGAGTAGTGAAATACAATAATAGTCTTATCCAATGATGTTATAGTCGAAAATAGTTGATACTTACGTCATTTTCTACTATAATTGATTTAATCTACTAAAAGTTCGATAAATCTGCGCATAGGTATGGACTGCACGATAAATCGTTGTCGTGTGTAGCCGCCTTAAATGACGTATAAACAATAGTGGGTAGTTAGATAATTTTGCTACAGAGCCGTGTGCGCGGGGTAGTTTGAATAAACGTTAAAATAAATCATCGGCAGGGTTCCGCTTACCCGATAACAAAGGCCTTTTTGTAGCCTTCGCTAATAAATTTGCGCTAACTTTTTCAATATGCAACCTCACGTTGTATGTTCTCCATGGGGTATTAATCTTCGAGAACAACTGTAGCAATGGTCCATTTTGTAACAATGTCAGAAGACAGATAACCGCTGATTATCTTCGTTTTTTAAAGAAAGAACGGTCAATTCGAGAACATTCCTTTTATAACCGGTCTTGCTGCTCCAGTCTATATCTAGGGTGTACCCCTGTAAATTTCAAATATACATATATCTAAGTATAAATACTTTTTAATCATCTTTTTTTAATGAGTGTTCAGCGTTTTATCAGCAAATTTCTCCTTTAATTGCACCGTTTAATAAAAAAAAAAAATTAAAAATCTTGAAAATAGTGTTTTTTTGTCTTTCTGTCAGTCTGTCCTTAAAACAGACTGACAATTTATTGAGTGTTTATAGATTAAAAATTCACCTAATCGTCATTGTTTTTTATTTTTGTAATAATAATAATAATATTATAATTACAAATAGATATTGTCATAAATATCAATCGCATTATTTCATGAAAACAAGAAACTTATGTATGTTTATAAATTAAAGAGCAAAACTCGAAAACTACGAATATTTTTTTTTTTCAAATATTCGCTGAAGTCCGAGAAAAGTTCTTGTGAAGAGAAAAATTGCCCGGAAAATAACATTCGTGCAAAGCCATGGGCCAGTCACTACTTTATGTATAAGAATACTAATCGTATTCTATATTGTGCTCCTTTAGATCTCATCAGTAGGTATAAGATGGTGGCGTCGCTTATTTTGTAAGTTCTCTGTTTGTTGCTACATTTGAATACCTACTAAAACGTATTTCTCTTATCCATTCCGTTGGAACGTTTTCACTTGTCGTATTAGTTGGAAAACGTCATTTGTCTGCCGTCCCTCTATCTTAAAGGGGTATTTAATCTTCTTAATCTCGACTTTGCAGACATGAAACTTTGTAATGTTACAAAGTTTCTTAGTGTTTATTTTGAAACAGCTAACTAATGGTATTAGTATAAGATTTTCGTGATAACATTAGTGTATACAATCATGTAGATGTTTCTTACCAAACAAGTGTACTAGTTGTTGCATGCGGCTCCACTTGCGCCCTCAATTCACCTAATAGTATCTGAAACCTTTGCAACAATTTTTATTTAGTCTTAAAATTCATTTTCACCGCTTTCCTGGGTTAAAAATTCTGGGTTAGAATATTTTTTTGTATGTATTGTTTTTTTATAGGTTGATTGTTAGACCAATCACACTTTTTAGTACATTATATATTAACTGGCCGGAAATAAAGCAATTGTCGGCCGAAATTTGTGTTTCAGTGAGTGAGTACTTAAGGGATGTCATAGCCCATTTCCATATCCCTTCCTAATCCTATATCATTAATTCAATGGTGGGAAATGCACTTGCAGTAAGTACCTGTAGCGTTACTTGTGTTTTCGGCGACGGTGTAGCCACCTAGTACTATGTAGTGGACCGTCAGCCTGTCTGACCACCTTAACATAAAAAAGCAAGCGGATGAAAATATTTTTGAGGCTATTAAAACGACAGCGTATCTAAATTTGATCAATAAAGGGAATTAAAACAGAAATTATTTGAAATTTAGTGAAATCCTTTGAAATTAATATCAGTCTATTATAGTATATAGTTTAACACAAATTTGGTATATTCGAGGTAAAATGCTATATTTGGTTCAAAAGCAAGCCCAGGCTCGTGTCGATACATAAATCTAGATTTTCAGCGAGTAGGACATGAAAATGAGCTTTCAATCTTCATTCGTCCGTGAAGGAATATCTTCCAGACGACCTGTGTTACATTGAAAACGAAAAATCCAATAAACCGCATTCACACCCAAATTGTTACAAAGTTTAAATTACTTTTAGTTTTCGAAGTTCAAATTAATTTAATTCAATCAGAGTTTGTCTGAAACATATCTTGTCCAACGGCCAGATATTAAACTTGGTTCATAATTAGTTCTTAACCTTCTATGTGATTAACTCAAATTTCCCACAATCTTCGATGTATATTTGGGGTTAAAGTATAAAATTGCCGTACCGTACTGAAAAATTAAAACAGTTTTTTTTTTGTAGGATAAAATACATATATTTAATCAAAGTATTTACCCTCGTTGTTTATACATTTTTGCCATCTAATAGGAAATTTTATTTAAACTTTTAGGATTTGACTCCACAACTCAGGAGATTTGAACTTCACATACTGTGTGAAGGCATTTTTTTACTGATTCCTGGGAAGATTATTTTTCTATACAAAAAACTGGAGGTCGATACAAGCGAGATCCATATGATGCAATAATAATGACACGAGCAGCCTGTGGGCCGAGTATAAAGATACCTTATATACTTTGATAAACATTTATTAAACATCAGTTTTTTTTTTGACATTACAGACACTTCAATTTTATTTATTAATAGATATAGATAAGAAACACTGACGATATATTTTAGATTGATGAAATTGCCTGCAATCTATACCCGTCGTATGAGTTTTCTTGTATGGTTTTTCATCACAATATATGATTTTCATTATATACAATTAAGAAAATTAAAAATTGAGTTTACGGATGTATTCTACCATCAGCTAAGGTTTATATTATTATTTTTTGAATTATTACGTTTCCAAGCTAGTTTTATAGACAAAGTTTTCAGCTGAAGGCAAAAACAATAATTCATCCCCTTCGACCAACTGTCGACGGGCAAAAGAAAAGTTGGTGCGGCGATAAATCCATACTGTCCTCTTGAATCTCACTTACAAATATACTGACATGGAAATTCTTGGACCGCTCGACCATTTTTTCTTTTTTTTCTATTATGTAATACGTTGAAATTTGTATATGTTATCATATCACATATTCCTAATATTTCTACATTTATGTTTGTACGTACCATGAGAAAATTGTAAAACTGTAAATAAAATTTGAAGTCTTATCCCTTAACCTTAATCCTTCTATGGTCAGAAGCGCATATGGTGTTACTTGTATTATAGGCGACCGTAGCCACCTACCATCAAGTGGACCGTCAGCCTGTCTGTCGACCGTAACATAAAAAAAATGTTCTGCAGAATCAGATTGAAAAATATTAGGTATTTTAAATTACCACCTTGAAATAGTAAGCTTAATATACTTACAGCAAATTGGTCGTTCGATAGAAGCTTCGTTGGAGCAAACGACTCCTACCTCCATTTAAAATGAAACCCACAATCGGATTCAATACATCAACCTAAATTTAAATGCAGAAGACAATGGGATTGAACATAATGAACGTTGACCCAATTTTATGAATTGCCATTCACTGTGTTATCAGTTCGCGACTACGCGGAGATTAAAAATTACTGTTTTTGTCTACAATCACTTCCCTACTTATCTACATGAATGATTGTTCCCCTATTTTGTTATGTATTCTATATATATATTATTAATACATATAGGTATTAGTATCCAGCTGTGAATAAACGTTGGGGCCAGAATGTACGTTTTTTTTCATCTTTCCTCCCATTTTCAACGATAAGTGTATAGGCCAAGTCGAATCTGTCGATACCTTTTATTAATTATATAAAGCTATATTGTACCCGTAAATAACAATTAAAATGTGAGATTTGTTTGTTTAACCTTCAAAAACCGAGAATGGGTACACCGTTGTTTTCTTATTTGGAAAGAGGGACAAATGAGAAATATTTTTATTTTTATAAATATTGCACTCGGGGCGAAGCCGGGGGCGGGTCGTTAGTAAATAAATAAATAATCAATACTAATAATAAATCTGTAAGGGTCGGTCATGGAGTAAGTTACTTTGTTTTCAGAGATATCGTGTTTATAGGCTCGATACATGATACTGAAACTAAATTGATGATTTTTAGTTTTTTTTTTAGAATGTATGTATGTTCCTCCATAACTCTGAAACGAATTAACTGATTTTCATGAAACTTGGTAGATAAACATTTGGACGTACGGGACACAGGATAGGCTACTTAATATTTTTTAACGCGGACGAAGTCATGGGCACCAACTAGCACACAATAATTCTATACAAGTCTATGATAGTCTATGTTCAAACGGTGTGTGTCATTATTTATTTAATAATCGCCATTAAATAAATATTGTAGTTTCAGTTTTGTAATACCTATAAAAAGATATTTACCCCTTGACTGTAGAACAATCTCGGCTACATTATTCAGCAACACAAAAACGGGCGGATAGTTTGTTGCTCGACGTGAATGAATGGTTCGTATTAAACTTTGTATTCAGAGAAACTTCCCATATTAATATCGTATAATTTATACGAGTATTATTATTACTTTTAAAATTAGTATATTGCCATTTTAAAATGACGAAGACATTATATTAAGTATTTAGGACAACATATTTTTCTATACAGAAAGTTTAGATGATCCCATGTTCAGTAATTTTTTTTATCGTAGATGAAAGGCATGTTTCTTCCTATGCAAAATTTCATGATAATTATAGTCAAGGCGTTAAAAGGTAACAGACAGACAGACATACAGCGTTACTTTCATATTTATAATATTAGTAAGGAAGTGACTAGTAAGGATATTTGTTTTACGTATGCTTGATTCAATCTAGTTCATTAAGTTAACTAGATCCGAAATCACGAAATATCTGAATCTGACTTGGGTATGCAAAATTTTTGCAATAAAATATAATCATACAAATAACTAACTTTCAGTCTCTTGCAATAGTTAGTTAATTCTTTTGCATTTAAGTTTGGTTCCCAATGCATAACCTGTGTGTGTTTCTCCGCCATCTTCTTGTAAACCACCCAATGGACTATATTATTAATAATAATATTAATTATTAGTAGATATTTTTAATATCTTTGTTAATATTTTTTAAGTAATCTATATATAAATAAATTGCTGTTCGTTTGTCTCGCTAAAACTCGAGAACAGCTGGACCGATTTTAATTCTGTCTTCACTTATGGATAGAGGGATAATCAGGGAAGGTTTGTACGTAAAAAAAAAATTGGTCGCCAGGCGAAGCCGAAAGCGGTCGCTAGTAATAAATAAAAGTGCAGAACCAATATTTTAAAACTTCGTATAATGTTCTAATATAAGTCTACTTAAGAAGTATTAATAATGATAATAATATATTACTTAATAATAAGTATTATATTATATTCATCATAATATTATGTATTGATGTTAGTATTGTGAGGTCCCTTCTCATATTATTATAATGTATTTATTCATATTATTTAGACGTAGTGCGATCAGTCAGACTGCGCGCTTCGCCCGTGCACGACACAACCCTCTCCATTTAGGTAAAAAAGTCGTGCCCGACCTGTTACCCTTGTTCAATACTTTACAACAGCAAATTTACCATTCAATACAAACCACGAATGGCATCACGACTAGAAAAATTTGTCAAAGAATTGAGAACAGATGATCCAGTGCGTTATGTTCTGGAAGCAATACTACATCGAGCTCAATACCGTGACGAAGATGCCAACACTTTCGTGCAACGGATTATAGATCCACATATATCCGAGATTTTAGTTGCTACAGCACCAGAAACTCAAGATTTTGCTGATTACAGTCACGAACCATGTCCACCACATGTGCCAGGTCCGTTTTTGCATCGATTAGAGAAGGGAGATCCTCGGCAGTACAGAGGAAAGAATATTCGGCAACAGAATGTAAGAAAGTTCAGGAGACGGGATGAGGCAGATTGTGTAGTGGAAGTGGATCGTCGAACGAATTTGTTGTCGTTTTTCGAGGAAGACGACCCTGAGTGGGCCGGTCCCACTGTGACTGAACAGAGTATCGATGCACTTATGGTCGAGGCCAGCGATGTTCATGGGGAATTGGACCAGATTCATCAGGACTTACGGAGTCTGTCACAGCGCTCGAAGCGATGCTACAACTAACGCATCGGCAGGTACCTACTGATTCTTTGCTATATATTTGTCTCTGGTTTATACTTACACGCTTGCCAAAATCCAATAAATCTATAATAATACTATAAATATTTCTCTTTATGTGTTGTTTGTTTGTTTGCATTGAATAGGCTCCGAAACTACAGGACTGATTTGAAAAATTCTTTCACTGTTTGGAAGCTATATTATCAGCGAGTAACATAGGCTATATTTTATAAAGTTATGCGGGCGAAGCCGCGTGCAACATGCACTCATTTGGGCAGAATGTCTGGCGGCAGTAACATTGTCAGGAATACAGAAAAGGACTTAGGGTTACCTTTCACCAAGAAAAAAGTACTGTTCCCGAGAGAATATAAAAATATTAATTCAACGCCTGGCAGTTTTTAACAGCAATAAAAACGGCTGAACGTATTTGGATAATATTTGGCACATATATTTTAATGTATATTATGTTAAAATATGTTACGTTCCTGTGGGGTTTAAAAAAACTTATTGCAGCGTGTACGAAGTCGCGGCTGAAGTCGCGGGCAGACTGTAATGGCGTAATAAATATTTATTTATTTTAAATTAAGGAGGCGACTTTTATACAAGTGTATAATTTACTTAAGGACAGCTATGAATATTTTAATTTTTAATTCTTTTTTGGCCTAGGTGTAAATATGCGTAGATGGAAGCAACATAAGATTAGTCAGTCACTCATGTACTGAGTCCAATGAACTCAGTATTATTCAGTCGCTCAGAGGACTTTTGTCTTGCATACACGCGGTACTTTAAAAATACGTACACAGATTTTTTGGAGAAAATTTGAATATATAACAAATTTTGTCGACTCTCTATTATTACACGTGTTCAATATTGGAATTATAGTTCTGGGGATAAGTAGTTAGAGCCCATTTATCGATTACGTAATGTAAGAATGTACCGTCCGTGTCTTTCTTTTTGCTTCCATCTACGCTTTTATGCGAAATATGAGTGAGGGTACTTTTAAAAATTAAAGAAATTTGCCCCTATTTATTCAGTCTATTTCTTCATATATTTTTATTTTTATGTAATTTTATGCAGTTAAATATAATTCTATCTATATTCTTTCTATTGTTACAGATACGGACTAATAAATGGTTAAAACGACAACGTTAATAAATTAATTATAAAAGACATAAAAGTAATTAATATTATAACTACGAACAATTTCTTTTTTAACACTAATTTTTTAAGACTATTTTTTTTTGTCTTAAAATGTCCATGTGAAATTTTTATAAAATTTTATGGTTATTTCTTTTTGAAAACAACCATAATTTTACGTACCTATCTCAAAAGTGTTAAAAAAAGGCACAATAAAGTTTCAAGAAATTTTTATTTTAGCATGAAGTTTTTGTTTCATGGATATACAGTGTTTTAATTAGAAAACAAATAAAGTTCGCGCATCTTTTAGTGTGTTTTTTATTACTTTAAACATCATTTTTAACATTTTAAACATCCCACTAGTCCTGCTAATATTATAAATACGATAGTTTGTATGTTTGGTTTGTACCTCAAGAACGCAAAAATGGCTAAACGGATTTGGATGAAATTTGGCACCAAAATAGTTTATTACCTGAATTAACATATTGGCTACTTTTAATCCTGAAAAAATGTTAGGTTCCTGAAGGATCGTGTAAAAATATAAAACATCGGACGCCACTCATTGGCATTCACGGGCACACAGTGACGTCGCTTTTGTTCTAATATTTTTCATTTTTCAACGATACGAAGTCGTGGGCTAGATTAGGTTAAAAAATATATAAAATCTTCAAAATTGCACTTCATTATTGCTTAAGAGCGTTACAGGATCAGAATCAGAAATTTATGATTCCCGGCGGATCATAATGCCATGATGTGTTTAGTTTGCAGATAAGATATTAACGTCATATTATGTAGTTTTATAATCTAGTAAATGGCTGAAAAATATTTTAAAATATTGGGATAATTTTCTCATTACATCAGTTTTTAAAGAGCCCTTTTTTGAAACTAGCGGTCGACGGTCTACGCAGAAGCGAGATATTAGTAAAATTATATGCGACATACTTATAGAAATATTGTTTTTCAAAAATTCATATAATTTATTAGTACATGGTTGAAAAAAACACACGATTTCTGTAAATTTTCATTCAAGAAAAGTATAATCAAAAGTGTCACTTTTAGTAATTTTTCGTGATATTAAACGTGTTATTTTAGGATCAAATTTCTGTTTTTTCTTGGACCTAGTATGTGAAGTTAATAATGTTGTAAAAGATTGTGTTATAATTTTTTAAATAACTTGTATATTTATCTGCGTAGGCCGTCGACCGCTAGTTTAAAAAAAGGGCTGTTTAAAAATGTTCTAATGAAAATTCACTTTAAAATATTTCTCAGCTATTTACTAGATTATACAACTGCAAATAATATGACGTTAACATCTTATCTGCAAACTAAAACATCTGAAACTACTGAAATCATAAATTTTGACTCCAGCGTGATTCTAATGGATGAATGCTCTTAAATAATCCGCGTTTTATAATAACCTGATGATTATAAAGTTTAAAGTTTAAAAGGGAATCAACAGTAAGTAGGAGTAAGTGACTAGGTTGAAATTCAAATAGGAAATGGCATGGCATTCGTCTCAGTAATGCATTATTCAACGATCCGAGTTGAATAGCTCTATTCGATGCTTTCATTTTTTACCTTATTGTATATTGGAAAATGCAGCACCTTTGTTTCGCTATTCTGTTTACTTCAAGTAGGTAATATTAATCTAGATTTTTTTTATTCATTTCTAATGACAGCTTTGTTTTGATTACGTAACACTCACGACACCGCACGCCCCTAATACCACCTTAGGTTAGATTACCAAGTTAGTTTTACATCATCCATTATCTAGAATGTGTTCCAGTTATAATGAAACTAGCTTTTGCATGCGATTTCGCCCGCGTAACTTTATAAAATATAGCCTATGTTACTCTCTGATAAGGTAGCCTTCTATAAGTAAATGAATTTTTAAAATTCCAGTATTTTTTGAGTTTATTCATTACAGACGTACAAATCTTCTCTCTTTGTAATATTAGTATAGATATAGATAAATGTGAAAGCATAACTTGGACTGTCTGTTGCATTTTCATCGGTTGAAAATGTTAAGGTTGACAGGCTGGCTGACGATGAAGGCATGTTGCTACCGTCTCCTATAACACAAGCAACTCCACAGGTAACACTAATAGTGCGCTGCTGTCCATAATATAATAGAATAGGATAACAAAAGCACATAAGCTGTCATTTCATGGAGGTCTTCTGTAAGACTTCTTTTTGTCGCAAAAATAAAATTGAACGACGAAACTTCAATAGGGCATTAAAGTTTGTACTGGGAATCAACCAATTGTTAACTAAATTTAATTAGTAAGGAGATCTATTAAAGCTTGGAAAATAAAATAGGAAGACAAAGTCGCGGGCGCCAGTTTGTATTAAATAATTACATTAATTTAAATCAAGTTACCAAGTAAAACAAAACGTTGAAATCTTCTCAAGACAAATGTTGAACTTTTCATCAAACTTGATAATTGACAAGATTTCGTAATACCTTCGCCAATAGAATTACAATGTTGTTCCGAGCGGAACTGATTTAATTAAGAATTAAATTTGTTGGCAATTGTCTCATTCTTCCTTCTGCTGTAGCGCCATGGTTCTTTAGAGTAGAATTAATATTGTCTATTAATTTATTTTAATACTAAGTTATTATTTATATTGTATTCTTACCCTTATTATTATTTACCCTTATTCATTCATTTATACTGTAGATACATAAAATAACTCTATACTTACCTTTAGGTATTTGTGTGTAAATATTGTCAAATTTTTTTTATCATCTTTATAATAAAAATATTTATTTATTTATTTTTTAATACTAACTGGTGCCTTCGACTTCATGCGCGTTGAAAAATGAAAAATATAAGATCTGAGAAACGCCTGACATATTGTCTTTATCGCTGCGATGACGGTGGCGCCGATTTTTTTATATTTTTTAACGATCTTTCTGGAACTTAATACTTTTCCAAGATAAAAAACTAACTGTCTATGTACGAAATAACATCAAAATCCTTTCAGCCGTTTTTACGTGTTTGAGTAACAAACATACAACAGTCCTGTGCTTTTTGGACATGACTTTTCATACTTGACATGCAGGCATGTTTTACATTTCTTTTTTTTATTCTCCCAAATTGGAGGTTTTTGGTAGCGACCCGTCAGATTTTTGTTGCAAATCTTCATATTATGTTACAGAAAAGTCATATTTTTTATGTATTGCTACGACTAATAACTAATGAGTAATCATGATATTACGTAGTATGAAATTGGTAAGCTGTTCGAGTTGGAAAGTGCCCTCTTAACTGCTTGACATGGGCCTCCCCCATAAATTTTCCAGATGCACCCTCAAAGAATTGGCCTGGTTGTGGCTTCAGCTCGCGGCCCTTACTCAGTTGCCGATCCATCTTGAACGTGAGTGAACGATACATGGACGATATATGAAAATCTATACTTATAAACGAAGTCACAAATCATAGACGCCAAGACCTTCAACCAAGTGAAGCCTCAGTACATATCTACGCATGTGATGAGACTGTATTACAAACGAAATAACAACCAAGACATCACAAATTTATTTACTTAGTAGGAACACCTGCAAGAAACTACTTCAGTTAGTAAGACTATCGCTCATGCCCAGACGGGGTTTTACACTGGGATACATTAGTTTTATAGTATACAGTGGAAAATTTGATGGTTATGATGGTCTTTGGCACGCATAATTTGGAACATCTGATCTATAATTTTCTAAAATTTTATCACAAAATTGGTGTCTAATATGCATTAGCTGTGTAATTATTGGAGCTTTAGACTAATTTGAGACCCTTTTAGAGCTAGTGGTACATTTGATCTGATGGAAATGCTCTGAGGCCTGTAGGTGTCGGGTGTTCTAACGACGCAATCAATTTGAAACGAGCCCGGTGCCCTAGGTAGGCTTTATGCGGGTATTTTATATTTTGAGAGATATCATTTTTTCCCATTTCCCCTAATGGGGTACGCAGCCAGCAGATTAGTACCACGTTCGGGTCTTTCATGTAACAAGACCGATTTCTATGTATAAAATAATATAACAAGCTCGTGAAGGCCGATCGTATGTTTCACTGATGGAACTTTTAAATAATCATCGCACCTAAATGATTTTACTTATTGACTTGGCGTTTAACATTGACATGGATTTATTGCTGTAAAACGATATTTGATGCATTTTTTTTAAAACATCGACATTATATTACATATTACATATCGTCCTTGTCAAAAGAAAATTCTGCTATATGTACTTTTTTGAGAATCCAATATGTTGACCATAGTGAAATACCTACTTCAACCATACTACAACCTATATAATGAAAATATTTATACAAATATTTTTACTAAATGTATCTTTTTAGGCGAACGAATTCTTCCAGAAAAGAAAATAATCCAAAAATAAAAGTATTATATACGTTACATTATATCTCGGTTCAATAAAAGCAAACTAAAACTTTTAATTACTAAATTAATTTATGAGATGCTGTAATATTTAATTTGAAGAAAAGAAGCGCAGATAGTCATAAAACCAGGCTTAGTTACTTTGAACTGGCATGATAATGCTTTTATACAAACGGAGGAATGTTCGTTAGTTTTTTCAATTTAATTTTAAGTTATTAAAAGCTTTTTAGTCTTTATTACGACATGGTTTATTCATATTTTAATAAAAGATAACTGTGTAAAAGTCAACGTTTAATATTAAAACAAAATAATTTTTATAACCCAGACGTTTGCCTTTTTGGCCAAATTATATTACCTTCGAGTATATTACACTTTCAAAACAATTCTGACCATTTACATTATAGACATCATGTTAACCATCACACTTTAGCAATCTAGACTGTGTAAAGTGAACCAAAATCTGTTTTTAACGTCCGACGCAAAGAAGGGGTGTTATAAGTTTGACCTATGTATCTGTGTGTATCTGTCTGAGGAATCATAATTTCCGAACGGATAGAACGACTTAGACCAGTTTGTTTTTGTTTGAAAGCTGATGTAATCGAAATAATTAATGAAGACCTGTTTAGGAGTTTGAACATCATCCTAGTTGACGAAGGGATCTTGCTAACTTTCATAGCTTCGATTGATTTGAAATTTTGTGTACTGTCAATTCGGCGGTGTTTTTTTTTTATTTTTAACCTTGATCTGATGATGCAGCGTCAAGTAGTCCGCCGGATTGCCAACACCTCAGTAACTTACAGCAGATATAACGTGTTTGGGCTCGTTAGAATGGTCTCAATAGAATGTGGGTTAGTTTAATAATAAGAATAACAAAAAAAGTTTACTCCAATGGAAATATCAAATTTGAGAAGTAATAAAAATATTGAAAAATTTAAATAAGAAACACACATTCAATACCTGAAATGATTGAAAATTCGGAATCATATTATTCGATAGACGTCCGTATTAAAAGTGTTCCCGCTACATTCCCTATGCAGTCAGTATAGGGCCAGGGATCTTTATGAAAGAAGCCAAGAGAGAACCGTTCCCTATAATAAATGCCATCTAATAATTAGGTGCGTTTTAGAGCTTCACGTTTCTAAGAGTAACGAATTAATGTATAATTAAAACTAATTTTCTCACCTTCCTCCTTAAAGAATTAAGAAAGGTCCGTAATACTTTTATAAAATAAACTAATTTATTGCGTGAGAGGGTGAAAATTTTGTTTCACCGTTTATTTACAACTCAGCGGGGATCAGATTGGAAAATCGGATGTCCGGAATCTGTTTAAGCCGATTTCTATTTAAAATATACGAGATTTTGGAAAATCGGATGTCCGGAATCTGTTTAAGCCGATTTCTATTTAAAATATACGAGATTTTCTTTCTAAATGAAATATTTTTACAAAAATTTTAACTTAAGTTTCAAGTTCAATCAATTTTCTTAAATGTTTAATATGTGTTAGTGCTTGAGACTAATAGAAGTGATAGTAATATGGGTCAGACTGGCAGACCAATAATAGCAACATTGGGTATTAAAGAATGAAACGAATAATTTTTGTTGTACAAAACTTGCTTCAAATAGTAAATGGTGAATAGTGAAAAGTGCTTTTTTATTTTGTTATTTTAGGGTTTTGGACATTCACAGCACAGAAGCACTTAGCATTGATTATTTCTTAGCTCTATATTATTCTACAGAAAATGAAATTTTAAATTTCAATGTACACAGTAAGCATATTAAAAAAGTATTTATATACACAGAAATGCTAAAATTTAATGCCAATGTAATGAATAAATTCATTATTTATTTACACTATGTCGATTAAACGTTATTCAAATTCAAGTTAAATTCGCTGTAATCCTTTGTTTAATAGTGAAATAGGTCTAATATAATTATTAAAATAAAGATTACTAAAACGAAGTACTAAAGCTATGGAATTTGCGTCATAAATGCCAAAGCGGCACATAAAAAGTACGCCTAAAACGGAATCATGGCGGAGTCAATGGTAAAAGATAGTAACGACCAAGTTCTACTATTGATTTTAAACTCTAATGTGTTGACGTAAAGTCACATTTTCTTTAAGTGACAGATGTTTGGTTGGTTTTAAATGACAGATGACAGTTCATGCTTTAGGCATATCTCATTTTAAAATGTTCCCTAAAGTTCCTAGTGTTTTGTATGGCATGCGACATCCATACTTTTAGTACATTGACAATTAAAAATAATAATAATTTGATATTGACATACGTCACTTTAAACCAATATATTTTCTTGTATGTTTTCAAAGATACAACCTAATTTAATTTGTTTTAAGTATTTAACTTTAACACAATTATGGTAATAATGAAAATATTTGGATACTTGCATAAGCTGACGGATTATTTCATTGATTTATAGTGTTAACAATAACTAAAGTTACTACGGCAAACAAACGTGAAACTAACTTTAGTTAATTAAAGGTTCCTCCATCCGCGGCGTTTTGTCCGTTTTGTAAATACAAAATCATTGTTCTACCTGCCGAAACCAAATTTCTGTTAAGAGTTCCATAGTTAATTAAACTAAATAATTCAATTCACAGAAATATATATATATTTAAGTTGAAATCTTTTTAGTACTGCGTTTCCCAGCCATAAACTGGTCTGGCGGTAGTGACCAAACCCTTACAAAGGACCACTGTGAAATAACATTACATGATGCCAGAAGCCCGTTCTTCTCCCCTCACCCCTTTTTTCTATTAATATCGGCTGCGTACTAAAAATTCTTGTATTGTTTGTGTAGTAAATAACCTACCGTCAAACAGACCTTGAGCTTTCCTGCAAAACCGTACGTAATAAATTAGTGTACATATAGCAGTAAGTGCAAATAAATGTGAGCTTCACTCAGAACCGAAATACCAAATATACCGCTTTTAGTGAGCCGTGGTCGGTTGGAAATTGAAACGAATTATTTAATGGGAATATATTATGTGAAAAGGGTTGCGTTTTAAACGGACAGCGATTTAGGACTGCTTTAAATATTTTCCGACTCTCTGCCGCGAAATTACGACGAAAAACGTGGCCGCTGTCGATGAAAAGTGTTTCGTGTTTTTTCTTTTGCAAAACATTTTTTTAAAAGGCATTTATGTGAATTATATAATCTATAGAAATATACATATTATATGATAAAGTCTCTGGCCGCCTCTGTTTTTTCTTCCCTAACTTCTCCTAAACCACCAAACGGATATTTTGATACGGTTGTCATAACGCGTTTAAAAAAAGTTTAATAAAGCTGAAGAGTTTGCTTTATTTAGCTAATATCTGTAACTACCATTCCGATTTTTTTTTGTATTTGGTATCCTAATTATTGAGGAAGGTCATGGCCGATGCCATGTGTTGGACTGGTAGCCCGAGCATTTCCGAGAAAAATGTGCCCATTTCGGCTCCTTTTGCAACATTCGTGTCTTATGAGGAATTTCTTTGAGATTATCCTTTGTAAGATTTTTCAACCGCTGTTGAAGCGCACAACTGGTAATAAATGTCTAGTAAAGAAACTAGCTGTGATCGTGACTTCGTTCGCGCCATAGATCAAAATTTGAATATTCCTCAGGAATCTAACATTTTTCCAGGATTAAAAGTATCATATATGTTAATCCAGGTACTAAACTATCTGTGTGCCAAATTTATTGTCAAATATATTGTCGTGTCTGTTTCTCCGCTAACTTCTTCTGAACAATGATTTTGATAGTGTTTCATAATGAAAAGAACGATAAACGAGGATGGTTTATTTGAAAAAAAATGAAAAAAAAAATGAAAAAATATTTATTGCATAAATCTTACAAGCATAATCTTATAAACAAATGCCCAAGGAACTATAATATTAACTAACAGTTTGAGAACATTTTAATTGCAATCACTAAGCTTAGCTTACAGAACATAGCTAGATAGCATAGTCAGGTTAATATAGTTAACATAATAGGCCTCAAAATACATTATATATATATAAATAAATATTGTCCCCTGACCTCCAAGCTAGGATTACCTGTGTTTTGGAGATCAGTGGTCCCGCGCCGTGGTAGCTGATGTTATTTAAAGCCGTGTGTGTGTGTGTGTGTGTGTGTGTGTGTGTGTGTGTGTGTGTGTGTGTGTGTGTGTGTGTGTGTGTGTGTGTGTGTGTGTGTGTGTGTGTGTGTGTGTGTGTGTGTGTGTGTGTGTGTGTGTGTGTGTGTGTGTGTGTGTGTGTGTGTGTGTGTGTGTGTGTGTGTGTGTGTGTGTGTGTGTGTGTGTGTGTGTGTGTGTGTGTGTGTGTGTGTGTGTGTGTGTGTGTGTGTGTGTGTGTGTGTGTGTGTGTGTGTGTGTGTGTGTGTGTGTGTGTGTGTGTGTGTGTGTGTGTGTGTGTGTGTGTGTGTGTGTGTGTGTGTGTGTGTGTGTGTGTGTGTGTGTGTGTGTGTGTGTGTGTGTGTGTGTGTGTGTGTGTGTGTGTGTGTGTGTGTGTGTGTGTGTGTGTGTGTGTGTGTGTGTGTGTGTGTGTGTGTGTGTGTGTGTGTGTGTGTGTGTGTGTGTGTGTGTGTGTGTGTGTGTGTGTGTGTGTGTGTGTGTGTGTGTGTGTGTGTGTGTGTGTGTGTGTGTGTGTGTGTGTGTGTGTGTGTGTGTGTGTGTGTGTGTGTGTGTGTGTGTGTGTGTGTGTGTGTGTGTGTGTGTGTGTGTGTGTGTGTGTGTGTGTGTGTGTGTGTGTGTGTGTGTGTGTGTGTGTGTGTGTGTGTGTGTGTGTGTGTGTGTGTGTGTGTGTGTGTGTGTGTGTGTGTGTGTGTGTGTGTGTGTGTGTGTGTGTGTGTGTGTGTGTGTGTGTGTGTGTGTGTGTGTGTGTGTGTGTGTGTGTGTGTGTGTGTGTGTGTGTGTGTGTGTGTGTGTGTGTGTGTGTGTGTGTGTGTGTGTGTGTGTGTGTGTGTGTGTGTGTGTGTGTGTGTGTGTGTGTGTGTGTGTGTGTGTGTGTGTGTGTGTGTGTGTGTGTGTGTGTGTGTGTGTGTGTGTGTGTGTGTGTGTGTGTGTGTGTGTGTGTGTGTGTGTGTGTGTGTGTGTGTGTGTGTGTGTGTGTGTGTGTGTGTGTGTGTGTGTGTGTGTGTGTGTGTGTGTGTGTGTGTGTGTGTGTGTGTGTGTGTGTGTGTGTGTGTGTGTGTGTGTGTGTGTGTGTGTGTGTGTGTGTGTGTGTGTGTGTGTGTGTGTGTGTGTGTGTGTGTGTGTGTGTGTGTGTGTGTGTGTGTGTGTGTGTGTGTGTGTGTGTGTGTGTGTGTGTGTGTGTGTGTGTGTGTGTGTGTGTGTGTGTGTGTGTGTGTGTGTGTGTGTGTGTGTGTGTGTGTGTGTGTGTGTGTGTGTGTGTGTGTGTGTGTGTGTGTGTGTGTGTGTGTGTGTGTGTGTGTGTGTGTGTGTGTGTGTGTGTGTGTGTGTGTGTGTGTGTGTGTGTGTGTGTGTGTGTGTGTGTGTGTGTGTGTGTGTGTGTGTGTGTGTGTGTGTGTGTGTGTGTGTGTGTGTGTGTGTGTGTGTGTGTGTGTGTTAAATATTACTAAACTAAAATACTCTCAGTTTTATCATAATCAAGTTCAAGGAGCCATTCTCTCAATTTAGATTTCAACTCGTGTTTATTTAACTTTAGAACATTATGAGAATTGTTAATTTTGTTGTATATTAAAGCGCTCATGTAAGCATATTGTTTCCTGGCAAAAGTTGTTTTTGTAAGAAGATTTGGGATGGCAAGTTTTTTTCTTCTAGTTAGAGGAAGTTCAGGGGCTGACAATAGTTCAGAATGTCTTCGCAATGCGGAACGGCTAATATATATTTGTCTTACAGTTAAGAGATTAATTTCTTTATAAAGTTTACGAGTGCTATATTTGAATGGCTTATTCAAAAGTACCTTAAGCACAGCTCTCTGTGCACGCTCCAACTTAATAAAAGTGGACTTCGAGGCACTACCCCAGACCGGAATGCAGTATGATAACAGGGACTCACACAACGCGATATATATAGTTCTGAGGGTGGATATGTCAGTTGAATTGCGTAGTTTTTTAAAAATAAATGTTAGTTTTCTGATACGGTTTGATAGTAATTGTAGGTGTGTATACCAGTTTAAGCAGTTATCAATGGTAATTCCCAAGTATTTTATGGTATTTGTTATATCCAATGTAGGACGGTCGCATGAACAGGGGCTATTACAGGTGTGAGCTCGTATCCCTATTGAGCATGGCGCTGGTTGAGCAGAGGGTCGTGAGGTGAACGTTATTGCTTTCGTTTTAGACAGATTTAGCGTCAGAAGATTGTCAGAAAGCCAGAGCATAATTTGGTTAAGGACGTATTCGGCTAGTTCCACTGTCTCCGACCAATTGTTTCCTTTGATAAGTAAAGCGGTGTCGTCGGCATATGCAAAAATTTGGCAATTTTGGAATTTCATGTTACAAAGCTGGTTTACATAAATAAGAAACAGTGTTGGTCCTAATATGCTGCCTTGAGGTACACCATAATTAACAGGTTCCGGTTGACTTATGTGACTTCCAATTTTAGTGCATTGGGTGCGGTTTGTCAAGTAGTCTCTGAAAATATCTAATACTATGCCCCTTACACCTATGGCTTCAAGCTTAGTCACGAGAAGTGGTATAGAAACGGTGTCAAATGCTTTCGATAAATCGAGAAAAATCCCGATACATTTGCAACCCTCGTCGATATACTGTACTGTCTGTTCAACTAAAGAAATAGTAGCATCTTCTGTGGACCTGCCCCTTCTAAAGCCATATTGTCTGCTAGAGATAATTTTATTCGCGTCAAGGTAATTGACTAGGGAACGATTAAGAATTTTCTCTAAGATCTTTGAAAAGACAGGTAAGACAGAAATAGGCCTATAGTTATTAACACACCTTTTATCGCCATTTTTATATATGGGGTGCACTATAGCTTTTTTAAGGGCTGAGGGAAACTTACCAGTATTTATTGCGAGGTTGCAAATGTAGGTAATGATAGGTGTAAGAGCATTTCTTGAAGACTTGATGAGAGATGTGGGTATGCCGTCCCAACCAACCGCACAATCATTGCGAAGGCTTCCAATTATATCGTGAACTTCTTGTTCACAAACGTTAGGCAGGAACATAGAGTCACATGGGGGGTTCACTCTCTCACGTCTAATGCGCTTTGCATTCTGTCCAGCTTGTTCAGCCATTTTCCTTCCAATGTCGGCAAAGAATCTGTTTACCATCATTACCGATTCCTCAGGACTCTTAGCAATACCCAATAGATCGACAGGTAGAACTTTATTTAATTTGGTATCGGTAACCTTTTTGATTACTTCCCACGTCTTTTTAGGACTCTTTTTTGCCTTCTCAAACTCTGACCTTTCATACTCTTGTTTAAGTTTTTTAAGCAGATTATTACAAAAGTTGCGATACCGTTTATATGTAATAAATAAAGTAGTATTTTCGGGATTAGATTTAACTTTTTTATGCATATGGTCACGGTTACGTATGCACCTTAAAAGGCCTTTTGTTATCCAGGGCTTAATGATTCTTTGCCTACACGGGATATTAAAAGAAGTAGTGTGCGATTTTAGTATGGACATAAGCATGTTTACAAATTTTTCACTCGCTTGATCAACGTTATTTATATTTAAGATCTCGGAGAAATCAGTGGATTCTATTTGCTTTTTTGCTGCAAGATAGTCAATTCTTGTTCCAGTACGCTCGGATTGTCTATTTACAGGATTAAAGTCCAGATTTAAGAGAACTGCAAAATGATCTGTTATGGTGGTTTCAATAACAAGAGTAGTTGCATTATAATTAGTTTTTAACAGAACATGATCTAAACAGTTATTGTATCTTGTGGGCATAAGGTGTGCTGGTAATAGGCCATGAGTTGATGTCAACTCGAGATATTGGTCAGAATTCAGGTCAAGATTATTTGATTTAATGTCAATATTTATGTCACCGATAATTCCAATATTGCAGTATGATGAAAGGCCAAGAAGTACGTCATTTAAACATGTAAGAAATTTGTCTACTTTTTTATAGGAAGGGGATCTATACAAAGCAATTATAGCAAGTTTATTTTCAATCTTTAAAATTAAACAATTACACTCCTCAAAGTGTGGTTCATAAACATCACAAGTTAAGTAGTTTTTTACGTAAATTACAACTCCTTCATTTTGGTTGCTCACTCTACTAGTATAGTAAGACGTGAAGCCTTCGATGATCGATAGGACCGGATTCTTAGATAGCCAGCACTCGGACAGAATCAAGACATCACAGTTAATTTTAAGTGAAAAGAGTAGGGTCATGAGCTCATCTAAGTTTTTATTAAGACTTCTTATATTCATGTGAAAAAGATTTATGCTTTTCGAGGTTACATTAAGATAATTGGAACAATCACATGGCAAGCAAGAATAGCTACTTGATACGCTTATACAATCTAGTACCGAGTTCAATTCGTTTATGTCAGCCATCAGGAATTCTAAATAAATAACAGGTGAGAACGAACTCGCATATGTGATGACTGTTTGTTATTAGAGTAATATATAAATGATAAAAGTAACACACAATATTAAAATCTATATAAGAAATAAATATGATAAAAATAAGATATGCAGTAGGGTATGAATGTGGACAAGTGAGTTTCGAGTGAATGCATGTAAGTGTACAAATAGTATAAACCTTATTACAGTTATAAAGAAAAGGCCGGACTGACAACAAAAAATACCAGATAGAAGATCCTAGTCATTGCTTTTGTGCCTTCAATTCATCCAGAGTATACATAGATCGTACAATTATTTGTTTAGAGTCTGCTGTTTTACGCAAGAAGATATTTCCACCAGATGTCCAGCAGAACAGGTAATTGTGCTCTTTTGCAAATTGACGAGTGTGAAAGAGAAGATTCTTTGCGCTTGGTGGTAGGTACTCTCCGACGTACACCGGTTGTCGATTTCCAGGGATGCCAATGAGTTCACTGTTCAATTTTTCGCTCATGGGGCGTTTTTTATTAAAGTCTCTTGTGCAGGATAAAAAATTTAGTTTTGTGGCTATATGAGTAATTCCGCGACAATAGTTCTATTTGAACCAGGTTTCCCAGGCAGCCTCCGAACATCTCTTAGATCAGTGGCCCTTATCTCCACGTTTACGATACTACCTATCTTGGACACCAAAGAGGCCAAGTACTCATGTGATATTTTATCAGGACTCGGAACATTTCGAATTTCCACACATGCATTCCGTGACTCTAGTTGTAGTTCACGAATTTTGGTTTCCAGGCTCAAATTATGCTCTCTAAGTGCGCCGCGTTCCTTTTCCAGTATATCAATCCTATTATTGATTTCGTCATATTGAGAACTAATAAAGTTCATTGACTTCTCCATTTCAGCGAAAGATTTTTGTATTTGGAAGTTTTGCGATTTTAAGTCTCTTACTTCATCAGTCAGTTGGGAGAGAATTTTGTTTTGTTTTTCTATAGATGCAGACATGGTATCACTATACAGACCCAAAAACATTTCTAGCATTTCCTCCTTCAACTCTCTCTTAAATTGATCGAAATAATTTTTATCTGGGGACATAATGCATTCTTTTCGTGGACGTTTGGTACGTCGGGTCACCAGGGCCGTCTTTACCCGGGGGTGCAAGGGGTGCGGTGCACCCGGGCGCAGAGCGCCCGGGGGCGCCTTGCCGAACCCTGAATATTTAGATATTTCATTGAATTTAACGCCATTGCACAGTTTAATATACTTGTTACGACAAATACGTATGCCCAAAAGTAAATATAAAAAAAATAGTCATCAAAAATAATCATTGTTTTACTTTTATTACGCTTTCGGCGCTTGTCATACCGCTCATGATGTGCAAGCTAAAATGACTCTTATTACTACACAAATAAAAATTTTATTTAATACAACACGCGCGCGGCAAAATCTCTAATCCAAAGAGAGTGTATAAAACTTGGCACATTGCCGCCCGGTCGCCCGCACTTGAAGCAAAATGATCTCTAAGTCAATAAAGTGTGAGTTCATTTGAAATGGGCGCACGGCGGCGGAGCGGCACCTATGCGTCTGTCATAGGCGAGTAATTGCTCCCTTTGATATAGCCGCCCGGGCGCTCGCACTTGAAGCAAAATGATCTCTAAGTCAATAAAGTGTAAGTTCATTTGAAATGGGCGCACGGCGGCGGAGCGGCACCTGTGCGTCTTTCGTAGGCGAGTAATTGCTCCCTTTGATATAGCCGTCCGAGCGCTCGCACTTAAAGAGAAATGATCTCTAAATCACTACAATTAGGTGTAAGTTCATTTGAATTTACAGCGCGGCGCGCGGCGCCTATGTAGTGTCGGTCAGTGATTGATCTGATATCTTCTTTTTAAGTAATTAAATTCGTTAGCTCATTTCATTTGCGACAACCGCCGAATTAGCACAGAAGATCTTAGTGCAGAAATTATTGAGATTTTGTGTAAGTTGTAAATGCATGGAATAAATGAAATTTCTTCGTCATAAATAAGAGAAAAAATATCAAGGTAAGTCAATTTTATTTTTTAAGTGTTAGGTCAATCATTATCATCGTAGCCACCTATCACCCACTCCTGGACATAGGTTTCTCCAAACGACAGCACGCAGTTCTCGACCATCCTCATCCAACTAATACCTAGGCGCCTACCGACTATGTTCGTCGGTCCAGCGGTGGGCTGGAGGGGCGTCCGAAGCTACGTACGTTCGTTCGTTCGTGGACAGTGGTTTCCACTCGAGAACTCGTCGGTTAAAATTAAAATACAATACATAGGTACAATACCGATACCCAAAAGTACTCATACCTAGCTAGAAAAATACATCATTGTTGACGCCATCGTGTTGGAACGAATGGTCCTGCTTGGTTCGAATCCTGGGTTAGGGAACAATTTTTTTGTAGTATTTGTTTATGAGAGAGTCATGATTGTTTATTTGTTTATAATCGCAAAAATACAAATTCTTAAGGGCGTGCAGCGCGAACGAAAATCTTCACTTCCAAAAACACTTTAAACGTGTGTAAATACAAAATTTATAACACAGCTGACTTGATACCTCATGACGTCATGCCATACGACAAATAAGTGCGCCTAGTGATTTTATTAGAGCAATTTTTTTGTTTGCAAAACCATCAGGCGTTTGGATTAAAAATTGAAAATTCTTAATAATTTCCTATTTATATTTTTATAATCAATATTAAGAAGAGGGTGCTCTGCGGAATATCAATACAAACATTTCCGTGTGACAGTTAGTGCTTCATGCGTAAAATTTACGAAGTATTCGAAGATAAATATTTTTAAAAGTCATTACCGTCATGTATTGTTTATTAATACAAAATGCATTTATTTCAAATTTCAACAAGGCGGTGACCTTGTGCAAGGATCAGACTAACCTACAAAAGTTCTTTTAATGTATTTAAGTAATTGAGCGTACATTACTAGTTATTTAAAAATACGTCAATTTCCAAAATTTCGTGCAGTACCCTCTTAATGTTAGTGATTGATACAAACCTACTTTATTTATTATAAAGAAAGAAATATTAAATTAAAATTTAATTTTATTGTAGATGGCCGAATTAGGGGATGGTAAAAAGAAACCATCGGGTGCTCAAAACAGAAAAAGGAAACTGGAGAAAGGAGAAAAAATTAAAAAGCTAACTTCTCCGATTGACTCTTTCTTTCGATCTGGTAAGTTCAGTTAGTTGGTTGGTAGGTACCTTTAAAGTACTACCTTATATAATACATCTGAAGTAGCGTAAATCAGTGACAGAAGTCGCTGGTGTATCCTGCCTGGGTTCGATCCCTAACTAAGTTCCTACCTACTTCTACTTATTATTATTACACTTCTTATTTTTTGTATAAGTTACCTGTAACTGTATACCTAATGACAATATCTATTTTGCGCGATGGCCTTCCGTTGCGCAATGGTTAGTAACACTGACTCTTGTGCCGAAGGTCTCGGGTTCGAATCCCGGCCGGTGCAAATATTTGTTTAATTACATACCTTCTCAGACCTTGTATGTTAAATTTTTGTGTTGTGTGTTAATATATATTTTAAGCTATATATATTCTAATAATTTAATCTCCTCATTTCCTAATATCTCAACATCTCTACGTATATATTTAACACTGCCTGTTACAGTAGCTGAAGGTGAACGATCCTTTTCAAAATTAAAATTAATAAAAAATTATCTTCGGTCAACCATGACCCAAGACAGACTGACAAACTTAGCTATTATAAGTATAGAATCCAAAATTAATATAAAAATAAATGATTTAATTAAAATCTTTGCCGACTCAAAAGCAAGAAAAATTGAGTTTGTTTGATGTATGTACATACAATAAATAGATATTTAGCAATTAAATAATAATATAAACGAGAGTTGGAACTTGGATTGCTGGTGTTTTTCGCCATTACAATCACTGTTAATTGTAATTAACTCATAATTCTATTGATTTCTCAACTAACAGGTTCCTTCTTTTCTTTGTTTTTGCATCATGTTCTTTTTCATGTTAAAATAAAAGTATAATTCTTCACTTTTTTGAAAAAGTAGGTACCTTTTCTAGAGTGTTAATTCCAGAAACTGGACATAATGTCTCGAATGGAGAATAGTTTTGTTTTTTATTTGTATAATTGGGTTTAATTTGTATAATTTAAGTTTAATTTTAGTTTTGTATTTTAGAAAAATAAACAAATTATCAAAATTACGTGTATTGTGTTTTCTTGGTTGACTAGGACCCCTTTCATACTGCAGTGTGTCGTCGGTCGCGTGCCACGCTGCAGTGTAAAAGAAAACGAGGGCGCAGGCTGAGCCCCGCACCCCGGCGCCGAATAGACTTAAGACGGCACTGCGGGTCACATTAATATCGTCCGAAGTAGATGAATCTTTAATTTCCCTGCTAAGGTTAGGGTCCGATTGCGAGTGGGTCAAGCTAGATGACAGCGCAGCAGTGGGCGGCGGAGTCCGCTGGGTACGTGGCATTTTTAAAGATTGCTTGCGAAGAAACAATATTAAGTAAAGCGAATAATGATTGTATATAAACTTATTTTATTTTTATTCTTAATACCATATCACCGCCGTAGGCGATGAACTAATAGATGCGGTATTATGTAGCGTAGCCGTAGACGTTTCGTAGCCGAGCGCACGAAGTCCCGCCTCCCATTCGCAACAACCGACGCTCGAGTCCCAGGCGATGACACAACCCACAATTATTTTAGACAATTGATTTTCTATCAAGCACTGCACAAACTGTATCTGTCTCACTCAAGGACCACCCACAAGGCGGGCACCACCGATAAGAGGATCGCAGGAGTAACAGAGAATCGAAAATAAAGTCACCGACCAATTAAAACAAAATATCAAAATGCAATAGGGCAATGCAACAACACACGTCCGTCCACGGCAAAACCACAACGCGGAATTTGTATACTTTGCTGAAAAATCTGTGGAAGACAGGGGTGTATCGCTAGTTTAGCTCGTCACAAGATAGGAATTGAGTTTGGTTGGGTCTTCATTTTCATATACAGTGAAATATTGACTATATTAGACGCTATTAGTTTCACATAATAACCTCATATTTCACAGCGCACAACTAGTGTTGTAACATCTTCTTTATCTTTACTTACTAGTAGTATAAAATAAATTTAACGGCCGTCTGTCCCTCTATACGCTCAAGACTCTTCTACGTAACGCATTTTAATGTGGTTATAACCAATGGATAGAGCTTTAAACGAGGAACGTTTCTATATATAATTCAACGCGGACAAAGTTGCGGGCACCAGCTAGTATGTGTTATAACTTTAGCTTAGATAAACAGTAAGTTAGATAATCATCTGCTTGCAAAGATATATTGTTTCGATAACTGTGTGTAATAGTTTGAGTTCTTCAATGTTTATTAAAATTCAACATTATATATTTTTTTTACATTTTGAATTTTTTTTCGTTATAATAATAATAAATATCTCCACACATTCCACACAGCACCATCTAGTTCCACACTAAGCAACTTAATGCTTGTATTATGGATACCAGACAGTTGATATAATACATAGATTACTTTTTTTTTTGTAAATACATACATATTATAAATACAAACGTCCATGACTCGGGTACAAAGGTAAATGTTTACACATAAACATTTGCCCCTAGCGGGATTCGAACCCGCGACAGTTTGTTTAACAGCTAGGGTTACTAGCCACTAGACCAAACGTGTCGTCAATACAAGTCCCACTTTATGGTGAGTTGCTACCCTCCCCTATAAAAATAAGTAGGCAAGACTGGAGGGGATACATGTGCAATGTCGACTCTAATGGGATAAGAATAAGAGGCAAAGTGAGGATAGAAAGGCGCTGCCAACCTTTGACAAAGTCACTACTGCATAAGTTCTGCAATTGATTACATCTAAATGGGTGTAACTAACCATAGCCGCCATACAAGTTTTTGGTTTGATGTTTGGTCGACACTGCCGAATATCTTATATAAAATATGGTCATTAAAAATCTATAACAGGAAGTCGTGTTTGCGAAACATCTGGGAGAGGACAGAAAAGTCGAGTAATTGACGGCCAACCTTCATAACTCAAGAGGTTTTGGGAGAAAAAAAAAAGAAATCACATACTATTATACTTTATCACAAATTCCCCGTGTTTTGATGTACGTTGATTGATTATATAAAAGTTTTCACACAAATTTTATTTGAAAAACACAAATTAATTGCCAACAGTGGCGTCTCTAGAGAAATAAATTGGCATTACTCTGAGAAATGACTTAATTGGATGAACTTCAAAGAAATGTGCTTATGAAGAGTTCTTTGAAATATTATCGCGTCGCCCTTCACTATTATTAACGGTCAGTCTTGTGCCAGGATTGCTTGCACTCTGAACCACATTGTTATGAAGATATATGCGAATAGTATGCAACGTCTAGTAGTTATATTTTACAGACACAAGTGCCAAATATGTTATACAGATACTACTACTGAAACAATATTTTAAAATTATTTTTAATTGTGTCTGAAATTATTTAATTTAGAAGTGTGTAAACAAATAAACTAATTAATAAGAAAATATTTAGGGCTCTTCATTTATATAGAGAAGTTACAGTTCAAAGTATGTATAGCGTGTTATTTATTATAATAAATTAATAAATTTAACTATTTCATAGCAAATATACTGTATGTTCTATTAAGTAAATACGTTTTCTTGTAATAAAATATATGCTATTACATGTAAAAAATAATATTTTATAAGTTGCTCATAACTATTTTTTGGTTTGGTCCCATAACGTCAGAGTTTCAAAACGTCAGAGTTTAAAATCGTCAGAGTTTCATAATGTCAGAGTTTCAAATGGAGAGACTTTCAAACCGCAGGGTACACTCGGTGAGAAAATACGATTTCCAAAATGTTAAAAGGTGCTAAAAGAAAATTTATATTCAGTATATTTGGTGACTAATATAATAATATGAAAGTATATAACCTTCTTGTACTTTTTAATCCTGTGACATTATTTGCATTACAAAGTTTGACCTGTTGATCTGTGTATCTGTCTGTGGCATCATAGCTCCCAAACGTATAGGTCCCAAACGATAATATTACTTGTTATATTACAAAAAAAATATAGTTAATATTAAGAATATTATAATTGTAATATAATTTGAATTAAATATATATAATAGAATAATTGAATTGAACTTTTTCAAAACATTATAGTTCATTATACTATCCATTATGTTTTATATTAAAATTTTTTTTGATCACAGTTAAAATTACCAAGAAATTTTTTAAAACCGCAGTTATAATCTATAAATAAGGTTACATCCGCCTACAAGGGTTATATCCTTAAAGTTGAAATGTTTTATTGGTTCCGTACAAACGGAAGCGTCCTTAATAACTTCTAATATTTTATTAAACACAATTTTCATGAATAACTTTGTAATATCCGCTCGTAAAATTTGAATGTTTAATACATAATCGAAATATAAAAATAAAAATGTTTTAATATTTATTTTATATAAAGGTCGCCAGACAGGCTGAAATAATGTATGAAGTACAAAGACGATTACTGATACAGAAAATGGTTTTTAAACACAATATGTTTTTGAAGAAATAATTTAAAATAAGGTATCGTTTATGAGATTCTATTAAACAAAGGTTGTAAAGATATGTGAAAATAATTCTTAAATCTTAACCAAACACCTGCAGTCCAAGGAGCTCTTTGTAATCTCCTCTTTTAAGAAATCCTCTTTGGATACAATATGGAGTCGAATAGTGAATCTTTCGAAGTCGCGAGCTCAGCAAAGTGAAGAATTGCACGTCTATAAATCCTTTCGCTTACTTCCGTTTCAAATTTATTTCAGTGTTCTAAAATTGTATGTGTAAAGTAAATACTACACATTCAAGTTGAGCTTAACTTTAAATTGATTTTAAGTAATCTTTTTTGTATTTGTATTAGTCGACTAGGAAAGCACGGAAAAGCGTACTTTATTATTGAACTCGCGACTTACATCCAGCCCTTTTCTCTTATTAGTATTATAAATAATTCATTTATCAGTATATCAAGTTCCATACCGCTACTTTGGCAGTGTACACTATGAGTACAATATCTTAATTACATGTCTCGTTGTCTTTCAGAAAGAATATCTCTCATATTCAAAAAGAGCGGTGTACACGGACTCGGCGGAACCATTCCGCGTTTACACCACAGCGTACATTGGACTGCGAACGTGTTAAGTCCCCATTGAGAACTTTGATATTGCAATACTATTGAAGATCGAGTCGCAGAGAGTAGTGATTGCGTTGTGTGTACTTCCCCTTATTGGGAAGAATCCTCTAGAGGCTCGCGACCGATGGCCGCTCGAGTGTGAAACATTCCACACATCCAATATTTCGCGACCGATCAACCGTTAAAGTCACGTTAGTAAACGGATGAATCGAGTAAATCTCTCGACTCATTCACTTATTTCTGCGGTTATTGCTTAGATAAAGACGAATTGCACATTTTCTTAAGTATCGATGCTAAAAATCACTTGAATTAAAAAGGCTATGAATGACTTGAAGGCTTTATAGGTGTTAGACAAGCTTGACAAGGGGCATATAAGCCCAAGATATTTCTGGATTGGTTTCAAAAAACTTTAGTTGTAGGCCAAGGTAAGATATTTGATAAAGAGAACAAACCTTTTAACATAGTATCGCTTCTCACCTTCTTGAATACATACACTGTCACAGGCTAGCTAGACACTGGGGTAGCGATGGAGTAATGATGAGCATATAATACTAACAGTATATATTTAAGTTTACTGTATAACATTTGAAACTTACCTACTTTCGATTTAGTCTTTATAATTGATTGTGTTTAATATGTTAAGTGTGATTAATATGTTTAAGTGAAGACCGTGTCAAAAAAGCAATGTATTATTCTTAAGATAATTCCTATCTGTTTGAGTCTTTTCGGGTAAAAGCCTGTCCAAATACGATAAATAAAACAAGGAACATACAAACAACGTTATTTTCTCTCACCCAGTACACAAATTGCTGATAAAAACATACTTTAGTTAAACAATTATTTAAATTTAAATGTAAACACACCGATAATCATCGACTATTGGCGACATCTAGCGTCTCTTTGGTAACTGTTATTTACATATATAATTTACTTGATAAAACGCTTGAACACTGTCTATATTAATAAAATCAACATACAGTCACGACTAAAGTGTAGAAAGTTGAAATTTAAATTTGGAACAACGGTTTAATTTATAACAAGCACCTAAGAAGGGATTTTTTGAAAAGGACAATGGGTCATTTTGGACCATCTTCTCAACAGTGATGGAACCTATGCCATATGATTGCTTTTAGGCTATAATTCATTTTATAATATGGCAGTTAAGTTGAAATCAAGCGCGAACATAGTTTTTTCGTAGATTTTAAAACTAAAAAAATGAAATTATTTATATATAATTTAAAAAAAAATCAAGTGTTTGAACCTTTCTTTGTGTACAATGCGCTTGTGCTGTGCATTCAGGTTGCTAGCGAAGGGTAATTTCCCTCCCCTTACCCCTCACCCGTTTTAAACAAAGAGAATAGGAAGAAAATATATGTCGGTTATGGTCAAGTTCAAAATAAAATAAATAAATTAAAAAAAAATGCTTAAAAAAAATCTATGTATATCAAAATCAATCATAATAAACCAACTTTTTAAATTTATATAGATGTGTTACGAAAAAAAGTTTGCTTCGAAGTAAAAGGCGGGCGGGTTTACGTTTTTATGATGGTTTGAAGTTGGAAACCATTTTCCTTCGGATATAATAAATTTCCCACAACTATAAATCGAAATGCCTTTTTCTCAAATTGGAGATATAAATTCTTTCCAGAATTCTTTGCCAATTTTCGTATAGGTACTGTCTGCCATTATTGTTTTGCAGTTTTCATTTATTGTCTTGCGAGAAAGGAAATTTACAAATCATTGGAAAACTTTTGACTATATTTTTTGGTTTATTGAACTCAATATAACTTATATATCGTACCAAAATATTGGCCTGTTAGACTACTTACAATATAAGAGAGTTATATTAGAGAACAATAAATTTTTGGAATGATCATTTGGGCGATAACATGAGAGTTATATCTTAAAAGAAATAAAAACACAAGGTCTAAAAAAAGTTGACATTTGTTTCCATAGTAGTCCATAGTGAGGAAATATCAAAGAGACATAGCGAATGAATATTAAATATTTTCGTCTGCTGTTTTCCAGAGAGTGCCTTTAATATACCTTACTTATATTAAAAGATGATGGTCAAGTGGAGTATGAGCTTGCTTGGTAACCTTCACATGAAAATAGTTATCAGTAATAGAATTTAGACATTTTTATTTAAATAAATAAAATCTAAACGCTAAATAAGCCCAAAAATCGAGAACAGCTGGACCATTTCTTCTTTGAATAAAAATTTTCAATCTGCAATTTTCATTTTTAAATATCCATAGATGTCTAAGTAAGGTTCTTAAGAAGAGAAAAATTGGAAACATTACCCGGAAAATTGCATACGAGCAAAGCCGGGGCGGGTCGCTAGTTTAGCTCTCTTAAGGGGTTATTTCCACTTAAGCGGCTAGTTATGTAGCGACTGGTCGCCCGCGACTTATTCTATCAAACAACCAGTCCATTTAAAATGGACGTTGAAGAAATAACATGTCTTTATTTGCGCGCGCGGCTACACGAGTCGCGTGCTCTTTTCTAGTCGCGACGACTTCCGAGTCGCGGCCGCGTCAATGGGTATGGTTAATGGCTTATGTGAATTAATAGAAATCGCGTGCGGCCAGCCGCGCGCGACGGTATCAGTGAGCCTTTCTTTAGGGGTTTATGTCACAAAACAAAGGCATTAGTTTTGGAATTTCCAATACTTTTGTGCTTGAATGATGTCATGTTTTTCTTTAATATTTTATCTCAAATTTCCTTAAGTATTTGCCAATTCAACGAACTACAACTAAGATTTTTCAGTGACCACATAACTTGAAGTATATTTACGAAATTCAAACATCATAAAAAACATTTGCGAAAATACCTTAGATATCAGTTAATACTCGTAATATCAGAAGATTATACTATCGTATAATTTGGCGGCATTGGAATTGTTTAAACGACTATAATTTACATTTTATACAACAAAATTTGACCAATGCATTGATTTATTGAAAACTAGGCTGGTGCCCGCAACTTCGTACGCGCTGTAGTTCGTTTTTCAAAATTGCACAAGAACCTAACATTCTTCCAGAAAACAAACAAACCTACAAACGTTACCTGTATAATATTTGTATAGATGGAATCATTTATTATGAGAAAGTGTATTGGAAAAGAAGGCTGTATAAGAAGGGCGCAAGTGTGTCATTTTCAAAAATAGTGTACATTATTAAAAAAATTATGTCCGACATACTTAATTATAAAATACGGAGGAAACATCGCATTTTTTAAAGTTTTGTCTAGTTTCCCTATAAATATGAACCTTCCTCTTTAGTCCCTCATAGAAAATATGGCACAATATTAAATTGATACTAATGTAAAACATTTTTAAATTTTTATGACCTTTCAAGTCCCTATATAAATAGAAATGTCCTTTTTACACTTTACCAGAATCAAATCATTATGTGGTTCCAACGTGTTATTTTTTGGAACTTTTCTGTTTCTATCTATCAAAGTAAATTAATTTCCTTTAGTTTATTCAAAACAATATTAATCTAGGTGATATATTTCTAACAAAAAAACAAACTGTATGTTTGTCCGAGATTATTAACATATGAGTCACTCAGAGGATGTCACGGACATTGTCACGGTTTTTCGTAGTAATCCTACTTTCATCTCAGTTTTCATAAATGGCAACACTGTACGTCAGAAGATTTCTATCAAACCTCCGCTATTTTGCTTAGTGAGAGTTCGGATGTTGTTTGCACATTGGCCGCAAAATTTTTGGAAAAAATATCATGTGAGTCACAGTGCAATATAATAAACAAGGTAAGCTGTGTATTTATTTCTTTTGCTTTCATTGCATAGACCTAGCAAATACAACAAATAATAAGTGGTCCGTTTACCTCTATTGCAAGGTATTTTGATATGGTATTAGTGAGGTTAGGTTTTCACAAAAAAGCGCTTACATGTTAGTCACATTTCGTGACTCACATGACGTGACTCACATGTACATGTAAAGCAAAGATATGTTTACACTAACAAAAAGTTTTTAAAATATTAACGATCATTTTCGCACCACAATTTCTTAATTATTTAGTACAAAATGGTTTTTGTTGTGCATAATTAGTGAACATTATAGTGTATAAGTAGGTATATTTTCAGAAAGATGGCCATCGCCATATTTTCAGAAAGATGGCGATGAATGCAGCTGAACATCAACGGAAGCGTAGAGAAAAACTTAAAACCCAGGACCCTAATAAATATGAAGAAATTAAAAGAAAACCTGCTACATATATGAAAAATAAAAGAAGTCATTGGTCAGCTAACGACATCGGAGCAAAATAAAAGAACACAGCAATGGCGAGAGGCTAACGAAAAAAGAAGAAATAAGACAAAGATGACAGAACAAAAAAATAAAACCACCGAAAAGCGGAATTGAAATAAGACATGGGAAAGCATTGAAAAAGATAGCACACATGAAAGGAGTTATTGAAAAAATAACCAGAGAAAACAGTACTTTGAAAAAAAACGGTGTATCGCCAAAAAAGAAATAAGTAGATATTATGTAAGAATGTTATTTTGCGTTTAATTAAACCTTATTAATAATGGTTTCGTTTATTTAACTTATTCATGTACACTCTTCCTTATAATAAATGTGACTTACGTCAAAGAATAATACATGTATATCACGAAACAGTTTAGTCACAATTTTGATCATGTTAGTCACATGTACATTTTTTTTGAAAATAACTCAAGTGCGTTGCTGATATTAATGGCATAGAACACAGATGTGGTATGTGCAGAAATGTAAATTTTACAGTAGAGATTTTAAAGTTGGAATATCTAAAATTAGGCAATTTAATGGAGTTACCACTCTTGAGCTATTAATTAATCCTAACCGGTACATAGGATGGGCACAACCGCTATTTTAATGTAACAAAAATATACTTATGCCCGTTTTCACCAACAGACACCTAGAGTTAGGGAACACCTAACTACTACTTAGGCCGACCATTCACGACAGTCCGCCTTGCAGTTCGGCACTTCATGCAGGATAGTGAATGTGACTGCCGTGAATAGCCGGCTTTATGTGTTCCCTAACTCTAGGTGAGTGTTGGTGAAAACGGGGATCAGTGTGCCATGTAGGTACACATTTTTGAAAAGAAATGTAGTTACTTACCACATCTACATATGTACTATGCCATCGGTATGGAGAACGGGGATAAAAGAACCCATTTTACAAATAAAACCAAACGTAAAATTGAGTGGTAATCCACATAAAAGGGCACACAAATGAAGCACACATTTTTAAAATTAATTCAACTCTAAAAGGTTTCAAAGTTTAGGAGGCAAAGGGCGTAATTGACACCGAGAAACGCTTCCCTTTTTATGAAGTACTTTTGTAACTCGGTTTACAAAAACATCATTGTCGTATTTGGGCTTCCTTCTCGTTTGCCTTTTAATAGAATTAACCTTATCAGAGTGTTTTATTTTTACGCTTTATTTATCTTCAAAAGGATGTATATATAGACTAGCTATGCCCCGCAGTTTCATCCGCCTTTTAATTTTAATTGACGTAAAAGTGTACATTTCGCCAAATCTCAAGTCTTGCAATGTTTGCCCGTGCTATAACTTCGTTTTAGCCTAACGTTCTTTAAGGTTTTTTTTTCTTTTTTTTGTTAATATATAAAATTTAATTTGTAACATACTAAATGCAAAAATGACTTCTTTTCAAATTAGAATGCTAGTTCAAGAAATACGCGCGTTCAAACAAAAAAAAACTCTTCTGCTTTCTTATATAAGTAAGTGAGATATATTGATTTTTATATATTAGTATAAAAAGAATCACCCTAATTTTCCAAAAGGTCAGAAACAGCTTGAATCCACCGTCGACCCGCGTCTTTATCAGACCTTTATCAGGTCGTCTGTCCACTCGAGAACCTTCCGGCCCCAGCGGCTCCCATTACTATGTGCCATTTGATATGATTTCGGCTAAGTGGGTAAATATTAGTTATTGTAATTATAAACAAACCATTATATGTAAAGATTTTATTATGTACAGACAATATAACGAGATTTCATTTAATCATTATCGACTACTGCCCAATTTATTAAAGAGGCTTAGTTTGTATTATATATGGACACAGTTAACTTGCACGGTAACGCAAACAGACAAACATACCTATAAGTGTACGCATAAAATAAACAGTCCCCTTTTCTTTGAGAGGCTTACTGGAAAACATCAAAAAGTTGGTAAGAGGATTGTGACCGCGTGCCGATGTATTCAAAGAAGACTTGTAGATAGCTTATGCCACTTGAGCGCTGGAGAATGTTATACACATAAAAATACTTCGAAATGCTAGTTTTTTTTTGTATTGCTTTGATAATTTCGAAAATGTTTTTTTTCAAAAAGTACGTTATTATAATCATTAGTTTTATGATGACAGAAAAAATATGACTGGAGCCAGTATTATTAAAAAGATTTTAGTTTTGCAGGTAAGTCATTCTGGCTGCAGTAACCACCACGTCACAGCACTTGTGTTTTTTGAAATAATATATTAAGAGCAGGCCCCACGAAAAAAATTCCTACGCTCGCTCCGCCCACGTCCCGCCACCCGAGAGTTACAAGTTGCTCGGCGGCTCTCTAGGATTTTTTTAAATATATCGCAAGATACAGCTTACGTAAGGTTGAATATTGCGTACATTATTTGAAGCATGATTTGGTGTGCACTAGCTCGGAACTAAACAACGTAAGTCTCAAAATTGTTTTCGTTAATTATAGGAGTAAAAATAACCCTAAGTTTATTTTATTTTGACAATCACTGGTAAACAATGTTTCCTTGCTACGAGCAGTTTTTTGGCGATATAACTCAAGCCGTTTAGTAGAAAAATGTAATATTCTCCGGAAAAGGCGCCGATTTCGATCAAAAAATGTATCGAATGAAAATCACCTAATTATGTTTCTGACTTGATAATCTACAGATAAAGGTCTCAATATATATATATATATATGTAAATTCCACATTGATCAGATATGTGGTTGACTCAGCACATTTATTTAAAGTTCCCTTAGTTTCACAGGGCCTGGCCTTAAAAGTGTTGCAGAGAGGCAGCGAATAAAGATATATTATTTCGATGCAGACAGGCCATAAGTTTGAAGAGAAGTGTGGCAGGCGGTTGATGCTTAATGACACAACCTATAACACTTCGTGAGATGTCAATGTGCTTAAATTCTTAGAATTTGTTTACAGCACTTCAGAAAAAGTCCATACTGTAGCCGTAGCTAGGCGGAAACACCTCAGAAGGCTTATTGGTCACTGAAAAGCCCATTGAGCAATTAGTGGTTAAAGTCTTAGCACTCTGATTAAGGGTCCCCAGTTCGATTCCCAGTAGGGCCAATTTAAAATGCATTTTTCAAACTTTTACAACATTTATAGCGTTGTTTGTGTTAACAGGTAACGAGGTATTTACCTCTACCATCAAGTGGATCGTCAGTTTTTCTGACGATCTTTACTTAAAAAAACCTCAAATTACTTAAAAAACACATCACCGCCATCAGTGCTGTGTTAGGATTTTATACGGTTTTCACTAATGGAAAGAGTAAATATATATTTTAATTTTTTAATAAAATAAAAATAATAAATAACCCTATAAAATGTAATACACAATTCTAACTAATAAAGACGGCTCTAGTTATTCTTTAACACGGTTAAAATTAATTTTAAGTGTTAAGGGGAGCTTTAATGATGTGATGAATTACATTATAACTCAAATAACTCTTTGTGTGTTTTGTTTGTATAACAAATTGTCAGAATGTCACAGATATTATATCATTAAAAGAGGTACGAGACGCCTCTTAAAAGCCGTGGGAACAGACAGGTGAGAATATAAATGAAATTGGTAGAAAAAAACTCACAGTAAAAAGAGTAGGGAGAAAAATATCCGATTTCCGAACAGGTTCCGACATGAAGAGATGTTAACGGGTAAGTAACGGATATTACATCGATTTGTAAAGTTCCCCAGTAGACAGGTAAAAATGACTTCACTATGTGAGCCTACTTACTACTTACGTCTGTAATTTATAAATTGCATGTCAACATTTAATTTTATTTCTTTGCCGTTCCACTAATACATGAAATACAATGTCGAGGCGAAACATTAAGGTCTTATTTTAGTTTATTTACGTAATATTTTTTGAACTGAAAACTTCTTTGGGCACGTTGGGCACTTTTAGTATGGAAAAAAAATCACTGAACTCGGCCGTCACGGTCTTGTATTGAATTGTACTCTTTTTAGTTCATAATAAGCTTAACTTCGTCAATAGTCTATTAAGACGTTAACAGATGTCGCTAAAGTGTTCGAAAGTCATAGCGGAAAAGTTCCATAGTTTTCATTTCTGACGTGCAGTCCTACGACTGACAGATTTTTTAAAGTAAAGAACGACAGAGAGGCTGACAGTCCACTTGATAGTAAGTGGCTACCGTCGCCTATAACACAAGCACCGCCATATGTACCTACTGCAAGTGCGCTGCCGACCATAGAACTATTAAGGATAAGGGATAAGGTAGGGATGGGGTAATGGGCTCTGGCATCTTTTACTCACTCACCGAAACAAAACAGCACATATGCTGTTATTTCACGGTGGTATTCTGTATGGGGGTGGCTACTGCCGCCAGACGAGCTGCCCAAACTACTGCGGAACGCAGTGTGCCCTGCCACTACTGTAAACAGGCATTATATCGACAATACAATAAGTTGAGAAGGAAGCCTCCTCAGGTCAAATTAGTTTAATGTTCATTGTTGCACGTAATAATGTCTCCGGCATGTACCGGCAGTGTTTCATAATGTACATACTAGACGACATCATAACGAGAACTTATGCGTTCAACATCTACTCTGGTGCCAATGTTGCAGGCTGTGCACGTTTCTATTTAGTCCATAGTTTGGTTAGCGAAGGTCATTCTACTTAAGGCGATACTTAAGGGAGATATAAAAATTAAAATTGAAGCTGTTAGCTGATGCTTTGTTAAATGTGAATAATATTTTTTTAAATTGAATAATTTGTAGTCATAAATTCGACAGCTTATAGCCATACTTATTTATATGACAGTTTATAGTATAGACAGTCTGTAGCCATGATAATAATATGAATCAAACAATCATGGAGTGTTATGTTAGTATGTGATGTAATTATGTTGATAGTCTGTGGTCCTGATGACAATCAAAACTAATCAAGATGGCGACTTATGTATGTATAAAATAATGTGTAATCTAACTTTAATATATAATTAAAGATATTATAAGAAGAACCCCTATCTTATTTTAAAACCATAACATGGAGGTTTTATTTAACACCGTATATTATAATTTTAAATTTAACGACAAACTTTGTTTAATTGTATTTTGTTTTGATTATTTGCTTTTTCGGCTCGCGTGAACCATTAGTAAAATATCGAAATTGTAAAACAATAATTAATATTGTCTGCGGTCATCAATCAAACCAAATCTAATAGGACAACACATCAACGTCAGGTAGACTTAGGGCCAGTTTTATAAATGACATACCTTTTTCCCGTTCGTTACAGTGCTGGTAACGAACGGTTAACGGTCCGTCAATAACGTTTACTGACGGTGGTTCTATAAAAGAAATTAAACATTCGGTAGCTATCCGTAAAAATACGCCGAAGTTTATGAATATTGTCGACGGTTTCGTTGTAGTCTGTCAAGAACTGTCAAGTTTCGCGTCGCAAACACATTTATTTACAAATATAACAAAATAAACGACACGTAAGATAAACCAACCCTATCATAGTCAGTAACGAGCCAGTAAACGCTAGCTGTCAAATTATACTGTTGACTTACGAATATATTGTTATAATACACTATATTATACTATTAGATCATTTTTTCGTCTATTTGATATAAAATTTGACTAAGGGATTGTTATAAAACTGGCCCTGAATATATTCAATGAAGTGTAAAGTCGTTAAAGATAATTTATGATAGTTTTGTTACATTTCTATCTCTCCTAACATAGTTTTATGTTGTAAAATCCCTTGACAACAGCTTGAACCAACAGCGAGACGAGATAAGTTGAAACCATTCAGGGACGACAGAGTAGGTGTTGGATGTCCATCCCGAGGGAAGTTGTAGACACGCTTTCATTTTGAGTTACATAACTTTGTACAGGGAATTGATTATATTTATTTCAGTGTATCTTAGAAAACATAAGAAATCAACTTTTAAATTGCCTTTTTTGTGATAAAGGTAGCCAGGGAGACCGATGGTAAACTTGATGGTGTATTCACTTGCTTTTATTTCACGTTTGTCTTCTCAAACCACGGCCTGGTTTCTTGCATTTGAAGCATGTCAGCCATCTGCTGGGTGATAAGCTCGTTGATCTAGACGTGTGAATTGTACTCACAACCTTATCCCAGAACTGATATCAGAGAGACGGTAAATATTTTTTAATAATTTTGTATGTCTCCAATATTTTCTTTTACTTTATTCAATTCCTTCGATACAAGAAGTATTATAAGTATATAGTTATCACCTTTTACGTCATTGTTGTCACGTAAGATCGCGCTAACAACCTCCCCTTCCTCCTAAATGCACGTCACATTAATCTTCATATGCCAAGGTGCCAAGATAACCCTTGACAGCGAACTAGAGAAAAATGTTTATCTAGAAAAGTTCGTATCATATAATTGAATGTCATAGTTAAGAAGTTGTCTAATATTCATATTAAGGTGATAGTCAATATTTGTATATATTTTTATAATTGTAAATATGTCAATTTTCCGCCATTTTTATTGAGTGATTTGTTTCTTGATACAAATATTTGTAAAATATTATGTTATATAAATATGTGGCGATTTTGATGACGTTGCTGATGCCACTGCCTATAATCTGAACTTGGCCATGTGTGAGCTTTCCTGTTTCAAAGTAAATAAATTTCGTGAGACTAAAGGAAATAAGCACCGAATCGCTGAATGAATTCAAAACCATTTCTAATTGTGCGTTTCTGAAATGCTTAGAATATTACAAAAGGCGTTGACAGCAGTTTGGTTTGATATACCTACAGATATAAAAAGCTATTAATACTTATGACAGGGACAAATATTACTTTAGATGTACACAATTATAAAGTTAGAATGTTTTCTATTTAGAAATTGAATTATTAAAAAATCAAGGCGCGTTTCTGCCCTCCGCTATTTTCACCCTTGCAAAACCGTACAGAGCCAGGGAAACGACGCCTTAATAATATCTTGTTTGGTAGAATTTACGAATGAATTCACGAGTCTTAGCTCTTAGCGTGCTTGGCTGCACATCTAATCATTCTCCCCAAGAAGCAATGACAATAAAATGGTCACTCATCTATACAGCAGCATATCTATCTACATCTATACATATTGTCACTACGGACACAGATCTTGGAAGGTCGCTGGTTATTATCGGAAGAAAATTCGAGTGGTTTTCGGCTTCACCAATAGTTTATTTGAAATAGTTGAACAACTATTCAGAGGACATTTGCATCCTCAGGGGCCCTAGCCAAGAACCAAACCAATACAAACGTTACAAGAAATAAAGCCCGGGATTGGTCAAAATTTTATGTAGGCGTTACAACAACCAATCACCGGGCTTTATTTCTTTCGTTTCGTAAGAACGCAACGAAACGTTTGCATTGGTTTAGTTCTTGGCTAGGGCCCCTGGTATTGCATGTATTTGTAGGGTACACTATCCACCTAACATAAAGTAGAACATGATCCATTTTTCATGAAAACATTTAAAAACCTCCTACGAAGATCTAGTTATGTGAATCAGAGAAACAATCTAATTATCTTATTTTGTAGTGAACATTGAACTTCACATAACCACTTCGGTAACGCACGTGTGGCTTCAATTTATCAGATAATAGATGAAGTATCTATTACTAGTTCTGTAACTCAATTACAGAGGGCCCCGTCCCGAAGGCTAATTTTATCAATAATGGTTGTGAAGTAATCATCATTGAGGGACCCAAGGGTCTGTTAACTTATACAGATTAGATGCAACGTTATGTTGAATTACTATTCAAATACGAAATGTGATTCTGATATAAATCTTCTTTCTCTCTTACACACACATAGGAGTTACGAGTGTTAACGGGTGACGACGGTATCCTCAGCTTGTTTTTTCATTAATTTTTTTATTTATATATTACATAGTATTATTATAGTTTTCTTTCACTCTCCTTTATCTGTTGATTATGTATTTTAAAATACAATAAGCTTTTTTTTATTTGTGTTTCAATCGGCTAGTGTGCCTTTTTTGTAAAATTATTTAAAATTTTATTTGAATTAGCAAAAATTTTACAAATTGTAGGGAAATAAATTTGTAAGTGATACTATTACAAATGTACTTACTAGCAATTTTTTTTAATATACATTCTCGTCTTCTGACATAATCGGAGAGGTATCCTCAGCTTGCCTGACGAGTGACGACCTTTCATAAAAAAAACGTACCTTTACACAACAAGCGTAATAATATGTGTTTTCCATTCAGCCTGGTGGATTAAGAATAAGAATGTAAGGATTTCCTCTTAGATTTCAACACATCAAATGAAAGATAAGAAAGCCTTACGTGATCATTTATGTCTATTTGTCACAAAGGCTTTTCCCGTCAAAGGATTTCAAATTTGATGAGGTATGTTTTTGTACATATCAACAATCCACATCATTATTATAAATGCAAAAACAACTGTATCTTTAATAATCACGTGGACTTAAATAATGCTTCATTTCGATACTTACTTTTGTTAAGATTTTATATTACCTGTAGAATTTTTCACAGCTGAACAGATTTGGATGAAATGGAGCATGGTTACTAGGACTACTTTGGCTACTTTGTTATAAAATTTTATATTCAGACATTTTGACTGGCTTGTTTTTTGTTTATAATAATTGTTAACTGACTGTAAATTAATTTAGTTATATGATTGATTTTTAATATATATTTTTTTGCACACCAAATGAGGTAGTACATGTTAGAACGCTATTATATTATTTGTAAGTCTGGTTATACACCCATGTACAGGCAAATAAATGATTTGATTTTTGTGAGCCTTTTACGAGAATGAAGTGCCTGGTGAGAGCTATTTATAGGAACTTGTTAGTTTTTCTTATTTGGTTTGGTTTAAGTCAGTACATCATGAACCTTGATAGCGAAAAGTTTTAGGACTCTCTTTTATATTTAAGTTCTAGTCGTAATTACGTTTCGACGGATTGGGTCATTAAAAAGCACCACCTATCCGTTCCTAAACAAACCGCTGTAAATGACTGAAAGCAAACTGTAGCTCCAATTCCAGGTTGCGGTTACAATGTTTGATTAAAACCATATACCAGATGATATCATGTTTGTCTTTCATTAAGCCTAAGTCTCCTTGGGGATAATTTATGCATGAAGAAATGAAAACTCTGGTTGTGTATCTCTGATTATTTCGCACGTTTCTTTGATAAAGGTCAATTTAGCAATATTAATATTTTCATTTACGCTCAGAACAATCCAATTACTGGTTGATTTTGTGCAAAATGTCGAGTCGAATGATGGACAAATAAATAATGATTGAACACAATTACTTCAGCTCAATTATATTATTTCTTAATGGTTGTTCTCGAGGCAAAGAAAACGCGGGAATGGGCTTATGAAAATACTAAATTAGCGAAACAACTAATGGACAAACGAGTTCTTAATAGGTGCAAGTCGTCTTCTAATTCTGATATTAGAGTGCAAAAGATTATTTTATGTGAAGTAACTACATCAATGAATAGAATAAGATAACTTTGTGCCAAGTTTAATCTAAATCCATCCAGTAGTTCGCGCGTGATTTGTAAGGGATTGCAATGAAGAATAAATGGAAAAACGAGATAAGGAAAAAGGCTAATTTTAAAATGCAGTTTAATTATATAAAAATTCTATGAGACTTCGTTCAGGTGAAAGTAGGTATCTGTTATGTGAAATGAACATAATTACTAAAATATTGAGAATACTTGTTTACAACCGAAAAAGACATTGGATATCATTTGAAAGAGATTTATTGAGAATTTTGACCAATTTATAAGACTGGCCTCAATGGACTTTTTTTTAGCTGACTTACTAGAATTCAGGGTCAATAAATAACACGAAGTAGGATAACATCAGAAGCACAAAATCAGAGCACGAACTTTTAATACGGGTTTATTTATATAACACGTTTTTATTTCAAGAAGCTCCCACATACTTAGAAACCGAGGTAAAAGTTTATGTCTGTGACCCGGATTCTTTTCTAAGTGTATCTAAAGTTCAAGCAACGAATTGTGCTAACAAGCAGGGCAAAACTCTCACAATGTACTCAGCCAATTTATTCAAAGGAAATACGCCATAGAAAGGGACATAGGGTACGACGAAAGGGTAAATTTGAATTGCGGTTCGACAAATTTAAATTTGCTCCCACTCGCAGAAGAAGACATCTCTTTGTCAAACGTATGTGAATAGACTATTTCTGAGACGCCAGTAAACTGAAGTTTGTAGTTCACTAAATTCGTGCGTATGTTAAAAAATGCGATCCCTCAGTCACTGTTGCCGTTTAGAAATATTTTGTGTCACATTTTTTGGCCCGAAAAGAATATTTGATAGTGTCACAAAAATCGTGTTTGACCTGAAATATTACAAAGCCTTTGTGTGTTGGAATATTTTTATGAGACCCGTTGCACGTTTGCATGAAGTAAATTGAAATAGTTTTAATACGGGGCGCGTTTTCAGAGTTTTCTGTCGTAATGAAATAGTTCAGTATAACAACTATGCTTTTGTTTCGTATCTATAAACTTATGTTGTATGATGGTATGTGATATGGTTTGCTACCATACTAAAGGATAAGGAGCTATAGATTCACCTCTGACAAAAATTTATTTTAGAATCAATGGCTTTCAAATTGACATTAGATTAATTTTAAAATTACATTAATGAAAACAAAATCAGTTTTCCTAATTTTTAAGTAAATTTGTGATTGATAAATGTATAGATTGCTCTTTAGCTGGAATGTCGCTTATAGTCTGGTATCTATACATATAGACCTATAGAACCACTCAACAAGAAAGGTCACATCGATCAAGTTAAAAGTGTGTAAAGATGAAATAGCATAATGGGCAACGGAATGCGTAGTCTAAAGAAGAGATTAGGGGAATGAGCTCTAGAAAAGAAACACAACACCTCGAGAGCTGTTCACGACAATTTTTGCGTGTTTCAATTTGATCTTTAGTAAGAAGCTTACAACGGAGGATTTTTTATGTTAATGTGTCACAGGCAGACTTTGCATTAGAATATAATCTTTAGACAATAAGATTATTTATTGCTGTTTATATACAGAACCAACATTATTATAGAAATTTCTCAGTAGGAACAAGTTACTAGTTTGATCTTTCCAAGGGCACCAATTCACATTCAATATAACTTAACATATGATTGTTGTAGCTGATCATATTGAAATTGTACTGTACCAACTATCAGAGATGGGAAATTGAATGGGAAAGTGATTTCGAATGCCTCCAAATTATGTTCCCAAATTACAATTGGATTCGAATGCGGAGCTTGTGTCGGTTATGTGTTGTATATAGTTTATGGAATCAGAGAACGTATTTGCTGTGTAATTCTTAGTGTAGCATAAAAACATTATTACATAAACTTTATAATAAGAAAAATAGAGTAATAAAAAGAGATCACCTTGCCATGGTTGTGGCGTAGGGATAGAAGATTGTTATTTTTTTATTTTTATTTATTTTTATTTGAGAAACATACATATCTCGCTACACATTATACAGATACATACAAGAAAAAGAGAAATCAGAAAATTTTTCACTAATTACTAAAACATATTATACGTTATGTTACTAAAGAAATTGGAGCAGGTAGAATATTTAAGAAATAGCTAGTCTACTTGAAGTTGAAGGCAAGTGTCTATATTTATTACCCATAATAACCATATGCTGCAAAACCATCATTAGACATATGACGTAATTATGTGAGGTTAGGGAAATGCCTCATTTAATTTGAAGTTAATTGTTCAGTTACAAACGCGGTGAAAAACTCTTCTTTATTCCTCCTCATACGAATGAAATTGCAGTAAATTTTTCTCTGGAGAATTTTTGAAATTGAATTTTTCCCAACACACACCCATGTACTGGCCAATCATTGAGAGTGAGGTGCGCATAGTTTATAACAGTTTTATTAAATTGCTTGTGAGGTGGAATAAATTTAATATTATTATTTTTTACTCGGATATTCTGCAAGATTACTACTATCTTTTTTTTGAGAATACAAGTATTTTGAAAACACCTTCGTTTTCATAAATACTAATGTAACGGGGATTGTAGGTTACTATATATATAGTAAACTTTAACGCCACAATATTCCCAATGTTAACATTTGTTCTACAATATTAATTACAGTTATATATTGTTCGAGTTATGGGTTGAACCAAGAAAGTAATTGGAAATAATTAATCGAAACCTTCTCAACAAATCCACCCTCTAATTTCATTCAATGCTTTGTTATCATTGTTTTATTGAACTCGCTTTCGGAGAATAGCCGACAAAACGATTGTAAGTACAAGAATAATTTAATAATTTGTTGGATTGTTTGTGTTAAGAAAAATAAAAGGGATGTTGTTTTAGGCGTGATCTATGATAGCTGACTATCGATTTTAATGTTATTAGAATATTATTTTAATATCATGGCTAACTTATTGGATATGTTTTAATGATACATTCATTAAGAGAGCTTAATTATTAATTAATTAATTTAATTTAATTTATGTCAAGGTCGATAAACAGTCTGACGGTCCACTTGATGGTAGATAGCTACCGTCGCCTATAACATAAACAAGGCCACAGGTGTTGTGCATGTGTTCTGCCGACTATAGACTTCGTACGGATACATTTTGTTTCTCAATATTACGTTATCGCTTATCCTTTCTCGTTTATTGCTCTTTCCATTAGTGAAAACCGCATCAAAACCCGTTGTGTGGTTTACCAGCAGTTAGCGGCCATACATACAGACTAATAGAAGTGGAAAGCTTATTTTTCCAGGTGGCAGTTACTACCCGCTTACAGAAAAACAACAGGGCAGGCAGGGCTCGCTGTCTTTTCAAGTAGTAAATTGGACAGCCCGACTGGTGGCAGTAACCACTCTCTTACAGAAGACCAGTGTGAAATAACACCATGTGTGCTGTTTTGTTTCGGTTAATGAGTAAGAGATACCAGTTATCCTTAATTGTACTAAGGTCGGCATCATACTTACAGCATCGATGGCTTTGCTAACTTTAGTTGCTAACTTTAGGCGTTGTTAAGAAAAACTGAATTTATCTTAGAATTCTTTATTTAAACACATTAAAATTGTGGCTATTATCAACTAAGAAAGCATTTTCTCTTTCTAGAACAATCAAATGCAAATACATCAATCAAATATGAATCAAATAATAAATTTCTAATTTGCATTCTGACTGTAGTTATATAGGTACTTATGTGTAATGCCGCCAGTGTGTTTGGCAAGTGATTAGTGGCCGGGATGTGGGAATCTGATTTGAATCAAGCGCAATACGTAAGCGATATAATCAGACCCTAAACTAGTTTGCTTAACACTAGCACATGTATTCGGTTTCTCTTGTTGCAGTTTTTAACAAATTAAATTTCTGAATTTACTCGTTGACATATAGTCGATAACGATTCAGCGAACTTGGGAGAACTTGTTTGGGTTATTTATGTCTTCTCTCTCTAGATGACCTTTTATTGTTACACATTTTAAACAATTTAACACTTATAATACTTACTTACTTTACCTTACACTAAAATTTATTATTACAAAGATAATAAACAGTCTACTTTTGCTCTTTACAATTGATATCAAATATTTTTTTTATATTAAAAAATATCGTAAATTTCAATTATATCGTAAGGAATGTTTTTAATCATAGTCTTCTTAGCACGTTAAAGTTATTATCTTAATTATTAATAATTTAAGATATCTGAAAACCAGCCCATGCTTCAAAAAATTTAAGTCATTAATTTTTTTTTACATAATTTGTAGGAGCTAAGTACACTGCGGTTACGCAGTCATGCATGAACCAGAAGATACCATAAAATAAATGCAACTTCTGCTATTATGTTTCTTTCCATTCTATGCTTCCATCTACCCTTAGTCGCGGGTAAAACCTTGTATTATATATTTTTTTATTTTTTCAACGCGGACGAAGTCGCGGGCACCAGCTAGTATTATATAAATAGGTAGTTCGAGAAATATATAAGGACTATCTATTTCGCTCTAAATACATTGAGAGATCGAATTGAATCTCGAAGGGACAAACAAAAATTTGAGTACAAGCGCTTTTTCAACTGAGATACAGCAATTACAAAGTCGGTCAAGTAAGTCGGATAAGTAAGTAATTAATTGAAAGTAGGTTCGATTTTTCAATGAGTTAAGAGAAAGTGAACAATTTTCTGAGCAGCCCTCCGATCCAATTTATCGCACAAAGAAAGGGCCGCGGAAATCGATCGTCCACATTCACCGGGGTGATAGCAATTTTCGCCGTTGCTCAGAACCTATTATGAATCCATAATAAGGCGAAGATCGCTCTCTGAATCAACAAATGACCGAAAGAAACGAAACCACTTTGGCGACATTGCCTGCTCATTAGACCAATCGGTGGTTTTCTCCAACGGAACGTGGAGAGATGTATACTTTATGTGACTATTAACTATGCGATACCTTATTAATAGTTGATTTACTTTAGCCCTTAAGAGTTCTAGACTACTGTGGATTTAGAGATATATTTCATTAAAATGAATGGTGAAAACTTAGGACTTAAGACTAAGAGTATTGCTTTATTCTCAAGACCTAAATACTTTTTTATCAAAGCAATGTTAAACATTCTTCAAAGTCTCGGTATATCGATATAATATATAGTTCGTGCCATATTAGAATAGTAATAACAGTATTTTTTATTACAAAAGATGTCGGCAGACTGACGGTCTACTTGGCTGTATGTGGCTACCGTAACACATGGATTTAATTGTCTTTTTGAGGTTACTTAGTCTTCAAGGTTGCTGTGGCCTCATGAACTCTAAGTAGATTTTTTATGTGAAGGTAGGTAGACAGGCTGATGGTCAATTTGATGGTAGGTGACGCCACAGGTGCTGCAACTACAACTATAAGGGATAAGGAAATGGGATTTGGCATCCCTCGCTGAAACACAACAGCACACATGCTATTATTTCACGGTGGTATTTTGTAAGGGGTGGTCACTGCTGCCAGACGGGAAATCCAAATAACTGCGAAATGCAGCATTGCCACTACTTAGTTAAAATTTATACTTATACTTGAGACCGTCACTATGCAGGTGAGTTGACATTCTCACATTACTTCCTCTCGCGCTCTCTTGACCTATAACGCATAAGAAGAGAAGATAAGATGGGCAGAGATCATTAAATTGTCTAGGAGGTGTTTCCTTACGGAGTGTACACGTAATGGCACGAATAGAGATATAAATATATATATAGAGACGTCTCGCGGAAGCCGCGACCAACCTATCCAGCGACCACTCCGCCACGAGTAGGTAACAAACACGACTAACAAATACGACTAACAAGAAGACAAGAAGTTATAAATTCTGTGGTTAAGTTACGTAAAACCTAAAACAATAAAATAAATAAATGTTTTAAATTATTTATATTGTCCATGTATATTATTTATATGTCAATATTTTCTCTTAAAAATGGCACCTACAATAAACCTTAAATAACTTTAAATATAAAAATTTAACTGTTGATCAAGTAAACATCTTATCAAATGTTTGGTCGACATAACCGGCGATTTTAAAGCTGGCTATTACCTCGGTCAACAGATTAGTATTAACATACAACGAGGTAATGCAGCCAGCATGCTTGGGACCCTGTCAAAGGGGCCGATGCTTTATACTGTATAATGTGTAAATATATATAACTATTAAGATTAAATTTTATTTTAAATAAGTAAACACTAGGACAATTTTTAATACTCAAATCAAGGTTCAATATAAAATACATACTAACAAATACTTTGTAAATTTTTGCATACTTAAAAATATCATCGCGTACGAACCATAACACATTTATCACTCGTTATTGCTTGATGGCAGATTGTATAGTGCGATGTCATCTAATTTTACGATTACAGCTATTGTTGATGTCATGTCAGACATATCGTTTTGAGCGTAGAACTGAAATTACAGCATTCTTTAAGTCGTTTATGGCATTAAACATATTTTAAAACTAGCTGGTTCCCACGACTTCGTCCGCGTTGAAAAATATTAACTAGCCTATCCTGTGTACCGTACGTCCAAATGTTTATCTACCAAGTTTCATGAAAATCAGTTAATTCGTTTCAGAGTTATGGAGGAACATACATACATACATACATACATACATACATACATACAGAGTCTGTCCAGTTACTGCATTCAATACATCTTATATTAATAAATTCCAGTGTTATTTGGGTCCTTTGCTTTATAACAAACTAAATAAAATTCAAGAAATATATTCACGTAAAAAACTTGATGTTAAAAACATAATTGTTGACTGGCTCAAAGACAAAACATATGAAGAAACAGAAAATCTATTAACAACAATAATATAAACTTAACCAGATGTTTACACGGCCACACTTGTTTGCGCCTGCCGGACCTATGTTTTTGTATGCGTGTATGGTCTTGCGTATATGTATGTATGTACGTATAGGTATATATGTGAATGTAGATATATGTGTGTGTGTGTGTTTGTATGGATATGTATGTTATGCTGTTTTTGTGATTCGGTTTGGTTTTTGGTTCATTTGGTTCCCTTGTAATTCGATATTAGTTCGACTGTAATTTCAAACAGTTTTAAATTCAAAGAGTTTTTGCTATGATGAGCTATCAAATAATGTGATATTTATTTTATTTTAAAAGGAAATGTCAGAAGATGTAAATGTGATTTATTATGTAGAAAAACCAGAGAAAAACTAACTTAAATTTACTTTGTTATATTTTTATTTATATTTTAACTCATTTTTATTGTTCTTTTTGTCTTAAGTCCACAATTTTAGTAGTATAACTTATTGTTCAAAACTTCAGAGGGTATTTTTTTTCTTTCATAATTTGTAATACCTAATGTATATATGAGTAAGTTATTTTTATTTATAATTTTTTTAAATTACCCTCATATTTGTAAAATCAAAATGTGTACTTAAAAATGTGTGTAATGGATTGTCGTCATAACTAGAAATATTGTCACTGGAAGAAACTAGCGTCTAAGATACAGGCTCGGCCTAGTTTAGACGCTAGTACTCAACCTAATAAAATATTGAAAATGGGACTTGCAATGCACATGTATATAGATTTGTTGTTAATTAATTAATAAATAAATAAAAAAATAAAAATAAAATAAATACATACAGAAAAAAAATCTAAAAATCGTCAATTTAGTTTCAGTATCATGTATAGAGCCTATAAACACGATATCTCTGAATACAAAGTAACTACTCCATGACCCTTACAGATTTATTATTAGTATTGATAATGGTCTCGAGCTGTGGTCTCGAGCTTTTAACATGATAATCTTAATCATGAAATATCTGCTAGGGTTTGCTAAAGTTTTTTGTATTGTATATTAAATCATTTATGAGTTATGAGATACTTCATTCATTCATGCTTTTTGACTTTGATATTCATAATTAAAGTCAAATAATGTAATATGTTTACATTATTTTTGTCAAAATACCAAAATCATTTTTTTTGTTTGTCTAATATAGCTGTTGTGCAGTTAGGTTAGGTATCTATTAGACCTCATGCATAATTTATTTGTTCTTTAAAATTCTATAATAATAGTAAAACGACCATATAATTTTGTGACTCTCGTGCGTATAAAACCCTTCATGTTAAGCATATTAGTTCCGCATCAGAGCGAAACGACATCATTATCTTGCTCAAAGAGCTTTGAGTGTATTTGCAAGTCTTAAGACGTTTTATAGTAGCAAGCGTGTTAAATAATTGATTCTATAGACGACTTTGTATCTAATGGGCTGTTTGCCAGTCCGTAACACCAACGCATAGAAATGTGTAATTATTTGTTCTTAAACTAAAACTAGTAAGAATTTTAAAATGTTATGCTGTAGTAATAAGAGCCCACCCATAAATTAAGTCACACGAATTTCAATATTTTTGATCCCTCCCTAATAGTGTGAGGTTACATATTTTGCAATTTTACACCTAAAATTAAATAAATGACAGCAGTAGCTCCAGAATTAGGTACTATGTTTTTTAAATAAAATCAAAATCAAATTAGTCAAAAAGACAAAACAAAGACTAATAATTTAGCAAAAGATGAATGATAAATTGTATTAATAAGAGATGTTATATCTAATAATGGAAAGAATCATCTTGTGTCCATGGACTTTCAACACACTCTTTTATATAATTTATTCTATTGAGAAATAAGCCTCCCCTTATGTCCAGCAGTAGTGGATTTCCTATGGCTATGAAGATCACTGTAAGGCTAAGCTCTAGTAAGGAGATAAATACCTACCAGTCACAGTGTTTTCCAAAGAAAAATTTCTTTCAATTTATAACACGAAAGGAGTTCAGTTTCAGTTACAGGAAAAGCGTTTTAATGACCGCTTTAAAACGTAAACCAAATAAATTGCACGTTCCAATTGCGGATACAATTTATAGCCACTACGTTTCTATATCTTTATGGAGTTGGAGAAATAACGTCGAACGTTAATGTAAAATGTCTGCTAATAAATATTATTTAATTTCCTTTCCGATAACCGATAAGTTACTGTAATGATAATTACCATATTAACTTACATAAGTTACCGTCAAACGGGGTTAGTTTGACTTCCAGGGGAACATGACAGATTTTGGGTCTAATTTGACAATAGGTTAAAACAGGTCCGTTGGTGTCTTTATAACGACTCAGAGGTGCGGGAAGTCCCGGCAAATCACAGCGATGCATCCACTGTGTTGCCATAAATATGTGGCGGGGTGAAACCTAATAAAGAAACCTTGATTATTTTGGTCTTTTTTATTCAATTTTCATAAAATGTTCACTCAAAATGAGGAATATTGCTTCTTATTTTTAGATTATTTTGACTTTCAGTGCATTTCAATGCTATTGTCAAAATAGCACCTCACTCTGGGCAACTTTGACACCTACAAAAAACAATAAAAAGCAATAGAATTCATTTTTTCCCCATTTGGTCATTGGACTGTATAGCCAAAGGACTAATTGTAGGTACTATAGAGATAAAAAAAATATCAAATATCGCAGAAACGCGTCGTAGGAACAAAAAAAAAACCTCAAAACCGTTTGACGGTAGTTGTTCATTATAATTCGTAAGTAGAAAAGTATTATTTTTAATTCCTTTATAATATCCTTATTAATCAATATCGAAATCTATTTTCCTTATTTCTGTCTCTTTCAGTACATATCATAAATGAAAGTAACTGTCAACATCTGTCTGTTTCTTCGTTATCTTCTTCTAAATCACTCAACGGATTTTGATACAGTTTTCACTAATGGAAAGAGCGATCAATAAGGAACCGATCACAATAAAATTTTTCATATACAAGTTCTTTCAGGGATACGAAGTAGAATATATCCAGAAAAAAAGTACTGTTCCCGAGCGACGCGGACGAAAGCGTAGGCAAAAGTATTATACATACATATATATGTGAAAGTAAGTTTGCTTGTTATGCTCACGCCTCACGGTCAGAAGTTCATCAAAAATTTTGCGGACATTGACACATTTAATGCCTGGAAACTTTGTTTTAGGAAACAAATTATTCCATTGCTAAAGAGTTGTTAAAATAAATTGACCCTGTTTCTATTATATTTTATAATTTAATTATTTGCATAAAAGCATTAATAAAAGTTTTATTTCCTAAGATTTAAAAATATGATCATATTTTAAATAACAATGTTTTGTATGATGTATCGATTTATCACTTTAATAACATTACTAATTTTTAACCTAATATCATTCCGTATACCAAATATAATTGTTATATGTTAGAAATTTATATAAGTAAGAATGTACAGATTTCAGAACGTAATACGATCGGGTTGGAAACTATTCACAAACTAATCAAGGAAGCGTGTCTACTGTTCCAAATATTTAAAATAAATTCCAAACACAAATAGACACATAACGACTTTTGTTTTACTATTTAGTTTAGGCTAACCAATACAAAATAACCGACACAAAAAGTAAAAACTTATTGTTAGCGTTTGCTATTGCATAAGTATGGTATAAAGTACTCTGTGGCGTTACAATATAAAGTACTCTGTGGAGTTACAATAAAAAAGTACTTTGTGGCTTAAAATTAAAAAGGTAAATGGTAATCAATCTGACAGTTGAACGAACTCGTTCGAGAAGAGAGGTCGACTTGACCTGACTGCTTTGGACTTGACGGACACGTTTTGGAAAACTCTAAGAAAAATTAGACTTGACTGACTAGTCTCGGGATCTGCTACTTTTGATTTTAATTTCAATTTTGCCTTTTTTATATTAAAAAAAGCTATTACAAATTGCTATTTTTTACTAATGACACTGGCAAAATCATCGGAGAAAATCTGATGGAGCCAAGACATTAAAAAAGAAGAAGAAGAAGAAGAGAGGTCGTTGTCGTATGTCCGCGCATCTTATAGTTGGAATTGTAGTTCTGATGTCGGTCCGGTTGGAAGTATTGAGACTAAACATAAAGTGGTTTTTGATGGGTGGCAGAGATTTTAAATGATGCACAGTGATTTTAATCAACTTTCTGTATTCAATGAAAAACTTATATTTTAAACAAAACTTTTACACGCTATATGTTCTGACATTTTTCTTTGTGTGTATTAGTTCACGCACACTCTGTCAGAGGGCGCTCGCACATTAAACTTTTTATAACATTTTAGGGCTTGGTTTCGTTGTAACACAACACCCTTCCTCAATGATACCAAGACCTATACAATACCTATACTCTAAGATTGCGATTAACCAACATTTTACAAAAAAAATAATTATAAACTAACAAAAATAACTACTATAATCAAAATATTAAACTTCTATTTTTCAAATTATTCCTAATCTAATATATTCTTACTTACATCTATTACTAACTTACTGTTCTTACATCTATACTAGTAAATGTTAATAAGTAATACTATTCAAATAAACGAAAACTAAATTACAATTCTGAACATAACTTCTGAAATAATATCTTTGTGAGAGGTTTGGTAAACAAATCTGCAATCTGTCGCTCAGTATTGATATATTCCAAAGATACTATATTCTGACTAACCTTATCTCTAACAAAATGGTACTTTAAATCTATATGTTTCAATCGTTTATGTTGTTCTGGATTTTTAGCAATATGAATAGCGGATTGATTGTCAACAAAAATTTTAAATATTCCTATTTCTAAACCTAACTCTCTAATAATATTTCTTATCCAACAACCTTCTGCAATTCCTTTGCCTAAAGCTATATATTCTGACTCTGTTGATGAGAGTGCTATACACTGTTGTTTAGATGAACACCATGAAACTGTGTTACCATAAACTTTCATCAGATATCCACTAGTTGACTTTCTATCATTCTTATCTCCAGCCCAATCCGCATCTGTATATCCAGTAAGTAAAGCCTCTTCATTGTCTCTGTATACAAGTTTATAGTTCAATGTCCCTTTTATATATCTGAGAATCCGTTTTAAAGCTTTCCACAAAGATTCGTTCGCATATACTTGATATCGGCTGAGATAACATAGAGCAAAACATATGTCCGGTCTTGTTCCTAACATAGCATACATCAAGCTACCAATCAGCTGTCTACAACGACGTTCCATATTTTTGTCTGTACTCGGTTCTCTTGATAATTCTAAGCCAGCTTCTATCGGGGTTGAAACTGGATTACAATCTTGCATTTGGTGTTTTTGCAACAACTCTTCTAAATATTGTATCTGGTCTAGTTCTATATTATCACCTTTTCTTTTAATATTTATACCTAAATATTTAATATTATTCTCTCCTAAGTCTGTCATTTGAAATTTATTTTGTAGCGATGTCTTTAATCTATCAATCTTGCTCTTATCCTTGCATATAATGAGTAAATCGTCCACATACAGAAGTAAATAAAACTTCTCTTCCTTTTTGTAGTATAAGCAATAGTCTGCCTTACTTCTTTTAAAACCTTCTTCTATCATAAATTTGTTAAATGTGTCATTCCAATTTCTAGGAGACTTCTTTAAGCCATATAGTGACTTCTGTAATTTATAAATTTTGTTTGTATATTCTTCTGGTCCTTCTGGTAACTTAATATACACTTCTTCTTCAATATCTCCATATAAAAATGCACTCTTTACGTCCATCTGTATCAGATTTAATTTATGCTTCACAGCTATAGCTAACAATATTCTCAAAGTAGGCAGTTTAAGCACTGGTGCATAAATATCTGAATAGTCGATGTTGTCTTTCTGTTGAAATCCTCTCGCGACAAGTCTTGCTTTATATAAGTCTTCATTATTTCCCCCCTTCTTAATTTTGAAAATCCATTTCGCTTCTATCACTTTATTATTTTTATCAACATCTTTTACTTCTATCCATGTATTATTTCTTTCTATAGCTTCTATCTCTCTGTATAAGGCTTTCTTCCATTCCTGTGAGTTGCTTCCTTTCATTACTTTATCATAGGCCAATTCGTTACTTTCAATTGCAACAAAACTGGTATAATAATCTTCCATCCATTTTGGTCTTCGTCGTATTCTCCTTTTGTGCTGTTGTCTGTCTTCTACATATTCTCTCTCATTATTGAGGTATCTGTTGGTTGTTTCTTCTGTGTCTTCATCTGTTTTTGTTTCTTCTGTGTCTTCATCTGTCGTTGTCTCTTCTGTGTCTTCATCTGTTTTTGTTTCTTCTGTTGCTGTGTCTTCTGTGTCGTCTGTTGCTTCTGTTGCTACCCTTCCTGAAGTTGTATTCTCTGTTGTATCTTCTGTTCTTCGTTCTGTGTTCCCTTCTATTTCATAGTCTATGATGTCTTCACTTTCATTATAAGCTCTTCCTGTATTTTCTGTTTTTATATTTTTCTTCATCGAATCTTCTACAAAGAATACATCTCTTTTAATTTCTATGGTATTTCTATCCATATTTAAAATTCTGTAGCCTTTTGAATCCTCATAGCCAACGAAGATTCCTCTTTCCGATTTCTTATCCCATTTTCTTCTCTTTTCTTTGGGTATATAAATGTATACTTCTGTTCCAAATACTTTATCTAACTTTGTGATGTCATAATCCCTGTTTTCCCATAGTTGAAATGGTGTTTTCTCTTCTTTGCTTTTTCCCGTTCTGTTCAGTATATAAACAGCTGTATTTACTGCTTCTGCCCATAAATTCTTTTGTAAGTTTTTCGCTCTTATCATAGTTCTAGCAGCTTCTACAATAGTCCTCATGTCACGTTCGGCCTTTCCGTTCTGTTCCGGTGTATATGGGACTGTTGTCTGATGTACGATGCCGTTTGACTTCAAGTAATCATGCAATCCTGTATTTACAAACTCTTTTCCATTATCTGACCGTAGAATTTTTACTCTGTGTCCAAATTGCCTTTCAGTAGTTTTTATAAATTCCATAATTCTTTGTGATGCCTCTGTTTTATGCTGTAGAAAATAAACCTTCCTGTAATTTGAATAATCATCTTTAAGTAATAGAAAAAAACTAGAACCACCTATAGAATTTTCCTCCATCGGGCCACATAAATCTGTGTGAATTAATTCTCCCGGTTTAGTTATCTTAGAGACGCTGCTATGAAATGGTAACCTATGCTGTTTCCCTTCAAGACATGCATAACAATCATCAGTCCGCTGTTCATATTTTACATTATTTTTATTTAAAATTTCCTTAACAAACTTAAAATTTTGGTGAGCTAATCTTTGATGCCAAACTGTGAGTGATGTCATTGCAATTGATTTTAATGGCCTGACATTTAATTTGTAAACACTACCTTCTCGATAACCTACAAGTACTGTTCTGCCACAGGAAGTGAATTTGCAAGCACTTTTATCCGTAATCATTGTGTAATTTCCTGTCTGTATTGCACTTAAAACGGAAAACAAATTTACCTTTAATTCTGGAATATAAAGAACTTTTGAGAGAACTGAGGGTACATTATTTTTTGACATAAAATTAACTTTACCTACACCTTGTATTTTTAATTTTGATCCGTCTCCAATTGTTACATAATTTTGAACTTTACTTTCTATATATTCTGTAAAATAATCTTTTTGACAACACATGTGCTCGCTTGCTCCTGTGTCAATTATCCAACCTATATTTGACAAATATGTGTTACTTACATAAGCTCTCGACTCAACATTTTTATTTTTATTGTCCTTAACTTTATTTAAACGTTGATAACAGTCATTATACAAATGTCCTGTTTTACCACAATAGTTACATTTACGTTCGCGACAATTTCTTTTTATATGACCATTTTTACCACACTGATAGCAAACACTCACTTTTCTTATGCACTCACTTTGACTATTACTTTTCTTTATTGCACTTTTTCTGTACGGTGCCTTAGCTAGCAACGCTGATGAATGCGGCTTCTCTTCTGTTTTTGACAATCTCTCTTCTTCTACAAGTAGTCTCGCTGTTAGATTTTTTAATGTTTGTTCCGACTCACATACTGACTCCCATGCTGATGAAAAATGTCGATAGTCCTCGGGTAGACTCATAATTATTTTGGTCAATATCATTCTATCAGATATATTTTCACCTTGTATTTTGAGTTCGCTAACCAAAACTTCTATTTTTGAAATAAAGTTTATCATCGGAGTTTCATATTGCAAATTGTAGAATTTCTGTTGAAGTAGGTGCACGCCAACTTTTGACTTTGACTCGAAAACTGTTACCAATTTTTGCCACATCTCATATGCATTTTTGCAAGCCAATAAATAGCTTAAGATATTTTCTTCGACTCTAGTTACAATAATTTCCTGCGCTCGAGTGTCGTTCAACATTGATTCGGCTTTATTTTCCAACGGGGCTTCTGCAATGGCACCGTATATACCTTTAGATTTCAAAACAATTGACATTTGGAATTTCCAAGCTTCCCAATTATTGTTATTCAATATTAACGATCCGTCTTTTCTGTCCATTTTTTTCGATGTTCTTCTGTAAAACCGTGATTGTATTTCTTAGTGAAATTTCTGTTGCCGCCACACTGTAATGTAGGCGCGCGGCGCGTGATCCGACTTTATCACGGTAATCGTTATCTATTTGCGTGTATCTGTATTCTTCGGTGCCTGGTCCCGTAACCTGATGGGTGGCAGAGATTTTAAATGATGCACAGTGATTTTAATCAACTTTCTGTATTCAATGAAAAACTTATATTTTAAACAAAACTTTTACACGCTATATGTTCTGACATTTTTCTTTGTGTGTATTAGTTCACGCACACTCTGTCAGAGGGCGCTCGCACATTAAACTTTTTATAACATTTTAGGGCTTGGTTTCGTTGTAACACAACAGTTTTAATTAGTGTACCCGAAGTAGAGAGTGCTAATATTATTATGTCCACATTTGGCTACCATTTCAAAGTTTTTTTTTTTATATACACAAAGTATACACGTGAATTTACACTCTTATACTACAAGAGGCGTAAGGAAAAAATGATAACTGGCCGGTTTGGGAGAGATCGATTCCGGCGAGTAGTCCATTAACTCAAATTTAACATGATACATAAATGGAAAAGGTAGGTAAAGAATCGGAGTGCATTCAATTCACTAAGTGTTTCAAGTAGCTGTTTGGAAACTTAATTATAATGTAAAACTTTGCTCTTTGCACTTAAACGAGCGGGGGTAGTTTGAAAACTTTCACGAGTTGAATGTCTTATTTGTCTTTATTAAATTGAAATGTGTTCGAGGTAACTCGTGTCCTTCTTTTACTTCCTCCTATGAATGAAGGAATAGCGTTTTGCATAAAATGCTTTCACAACTGTATTTTCCTTTTTTAAATTAAAATGTTGTGTACAATGCACTTTTTTTTAAACTACAATTTACTCGCGACTGCGTTTGCACAGTCAGTTTAATTCTTCTTTCGACCTTCAACGGAAATATTTATTGGACAAGAGGTAGGTATCAATTTTGTCTTAAAAGCACTACATTTTAAGAGAAAATTGATATCCACACGTTTCCATAATTATTTCCACACGAAATTAAATTGTTTGAAGTCGGTTGCTGCGTTTAAAATTCCTTTTAATTATATTCTAACTAATTTATATAAACAAGAATATAACAATAACAGCCATTTATTTCCGCATCTTTTTACAAATACTTTACAAAATGTCTCTTAAATTGTCTTTCAACTGCCTCCATTGATCTCTTTCTAGTGTCACTCAAACAAGAATATACTTACTTGTAAAAGATTGGTCAAATTTTACAGTGTTAATTATTAGAGATTTATGAAACACACAAAAAAATTAAGGAGACATCCCTACTGATGTTCTATAAAACAACATAGTAATGTAACAAAATTATTTTCTAACACTTTATTTCATTAATAATTGGTCAGTTAAAAAATATTTATTACTACCAAACCTGTCTCCAGAGGAAATTATTTAAATTAACAGCGACATAAATTTAATTTATCGGACTTTTACTTTTACAAGTAAAATTTTTTATTCCTTAATTACGTTTTATTTCCCAGTACTTCAATGAAATTGTTGCCGGCTTCAATTCTGTCTCGATATTTTTAATATTGTTTGTATTTGTTTAAATAATTGGGGTAGATCTATTGTCTCAATATTTCGCCCATCAATATATTGTATATATATTGATACCTCTCTATTGTAATGTAATGTTAAGGTTACTGTAAGTAGACTGAGCCAGACTAGAGCATCTATTGGCTATTTCGTCGAGTGAGTAAAAGACTGATGTCAGATCCCATTACCCTATCCATTCCTTATTCCTTTATCTTACTACCAAGTGAATGGTCAAGGACGATCAAGGAACCTGCTTGCCATTTTTTAGAAGTTTACATAAAAAAATATTAACACTACTTTCACGTATGGGTATACATTACTCAGTCATAAGTTGTGAGTTTCCTGGAACTTTTGACCATAAATGGTTCTCTTTCATCTATGATTTTATCTTCAATGGAAAACTGTAAAACACGTGTCAAGGATAATGTAGACAAAAGAAAAGCGGACGTGTTTGGAACTACATGATATTGGTATCTTCAGAATAAATTCTTTGTTGTTCGCGATTACTCTAGATATTCTAGATGGTGAACAATTTTATGTATTTACATATTTATTTATTTTTTCAATTAAATAAATTAATTAACTTCAAATAATCAGGTATTTTAAGTTAATTCTCTATTATAATTAGCTTAAGTTAGATAATTTATCGAGACAAATCATATCATTGCCATTGTCAATCGTCATCATACCCTCTCATGTGATTATTGGTCCAGCGAGCCGACGATGGCCTTATTTAGACTTTTATTTAGACGATGGTCTCCACTCAAGTATGTTTGCTGGTATAAAACATTTCTAATGTCCAAATTTTTTAACAAAGTTGTGTATTTATACCTACTTAGGTATAAGTACACCTTAGTATAAGTACTTATACCTACTTAGGTACCGTACTTAACATTAATATTGCTTAACGGGCGAAAGCAAACCATATTAAGAACCTTTAATGTTTACGGAAACGAAATGTGCAAAAATCAATTGTACGCGATTCGGTGTGAATTGATTGAATCCGCAACTCAAACCCGAATACTCTCTTCGTTTAATGAATTTCATGCCATTACAAACGGAGACCTTATTAATTAATTAATTTGTGTGTGAGCGTATGTAGGTACTCTCGATAGAGTTGATTTAAATTAATGCTCCAGTAGGACATCTAATAAATGTACTTAATTCTATGATCCCAATTTTGCGATGACTGTTTTTACTTCAATCGTAACTACTCTTAATTTTCGTGTCCCAGGATCGAAGCTAGCTCCAAACATCAAAAACTGCCATTGATATTTGAATAAGTAAAAACAAAACTTTTCATTGTCTTTTTCTCATTGATTTCTGAACAATTTTTTTTAGTTTTGAACTAAAATAATAATATTGAAACAGTTTTTTTCCTACCTTTTATAGGAGTATTGTCAAGTTTAGAGCACTAGGCGAACATAAGTTCATACAATTTAATAGTAACTAAAAATAAATACGATCTTTTATCTGATAAAAAACATGAATCATCTCAAATTACATAGCTCAGAGTCAAAACTGCGGCGCATTGAATTGGCTCAACAAGCCTGGCTCAAGTTTAAAACTGGCTCAATATATAACTGAGTTATCTAGAACAAATGCTGTCAAATATTACAGAAGAAGACACCGTTCGAGAAGAAGGCTAAGGCACATCCTGACGGACCATGATGACTCCATTACGGCAGCAAACTTATCTAAAGTCCCATTAGGACTAGAACCAATCACATGCCGAAGGATTCTTAAAAAAAATCATTTATTCTTAAATATATAAGATTTTTAAAATTTCCCTCTAGTAAAAAAATCTGGAATTACTCCACTATCGCAATGAGTTCCACCAATAATTTGTAATGTTAAACGTCATTTTTTTTAGGAAATAAATTTTCTTTGAACAAATATTTAAATCATAAATTGAACTAATGAAATAAATAAAAAAAAAATACAAATTTATTTTTACAAAGTTTAACAAATGTTTGCTACTGTAATATTGCAGTGTAAGGTTTACTGCCACATACTTTAACAAAACAATTTAGTTTGTTTGTAAAGTCGGATAATAGGGCAATGGAATTTATGCAAACGTTTGATTTAATTGGTTTTTGTCTAATATATTTACTAGCGACCCGCCCATGACTTCGCACGGATTTGAAATTTTCAAAAATCCTTCTTCAGATGCTAACGTTACAAAATAAACACATGTTTCACAAATTTCAGCTTTTTTGATTTAAAAGTTTTGCCTACGTGTTGATAGTAAGTCAGGAGTAACGTTTTACTAAGTATAGATTAGAAGCATAGTAGATTCATGGAAACCGTCATTGTTCAAAAACCTTAACAAAGGTAGTAAAAAGACTATTTTTTATATTTATTCATGATATTGAGCTTTATAATTGTGAAGGAAGAGAATAGAACCGTGTTAATTTGGATTTTTCTTCAAAACCGTACTGCCAATAAATCGGTCTTTAGACTCATTGGGCAGCCATGATGATATCTATTGTGATTTTATCTTTGTCTATATCTAATGGACTTGATTAATGGACTAAAGTGGAATAGAGCAAACCGACGACCTAGGACGAGTGTCATCAACTGCAAACGAAGTGCACCACTAGCTAAATCTGTTTTAAAAGTGGCTTCAATTAAGAAATAGATTTCAGACACATTTCATTTTGGATTATTGGTGACAGTTCTAAAATGTTATTTATGGCATTCATTGCGAAAATAAGCTCCAATATTTTATTTCGGGTTCACGTTGACAATACTAAACCTGAGTTTCTCTTTAATGTTAAAGGTTAGAAAGTTTATTTGTTTTGTTAGCTATTGATGCACATAAACACTTATAATTAAAGGGGTGATTAATATGGGCTTGCTACCCTGGTACGAGTAAGCTTGGTTATTTAATAAACCGAGGATTGATATCTGATTTACCCTCGCACAGAAACATAACAGGAATCCGGGTAAGTAGGTGATTTTCGGACTGCCTTATTGTAAAACTAATTCGATGTAAAATAAATAATTTTGTTTATCATCTTTACTTGCAATAAATAAACATTAAGCTATAACAATAAACAAAGTTGATGTTCACAATACATTATAAAGCATATCTATAGAAATAAATAACATAAATGCACATATAACAATTGATAATATAAGACGTAATAATGGCTAGGTCTGTCAAAAACACTGTTCCTTGATTTGTGAAGTACTCTAAAATATCCAAGTATCTCGATATAGTGTATAACCTAAAAAGACTCAAGGCAATCTTCATCGGCGGATCCGTGGATACGTATAATGCTCCTGTAATCCAAAAAGGTGCCAACCTTTTCAGTTCTATTAAGTACGCTCTCCTTATAAAGTTAGAATTGGGAATAATATCCGGCTTGATCCACGTCACGGCTGTCACGGGACTTAAGGCCAGTAGTTTCAACACAAGCACAGCCGCGTGAACAAAGTAAGTCTGAACTAATGGACTGTCTAAAACAATTACAGACTGGGAACTTGTTCCTTTTGATTCGAAATGTGACATTATTTTTAGGTAAAGTCGCTTCGAAGAACATTCTCGAGGTAACAGTGAATGCGGGCGTAAATAACTTTTATGTAAGCTTTGAATTTTACCGTATATATTTTTTTAGTTTCTGTTATAAATGTCAGCATTTTTGCGTCATATTGACGTGTAAAGTTTGGCATAGATAAAGAGAAATATAGAAGAAAGAGTATAGAATATTAGAAATATTTATTTAGAAATATTTATTTCCACATGTTATGTGGAAATCTTGAACACATTAAAGTAGATATGTTAAGTAATCCTGAAGGTATACTTTGGCGAGAGGTCACATGACAATGCATCTGGTATAAGACAATCACACAACACACTTTAGACCTGACATAGTTTGTTGATGGGTGCTAACGTGTTGAATGAGATATATAGGTTTATTAATTTAAACAGCTCCCTAGTTTTCGTGTTGTCCGATTATGCTAGATTATGGAGTTGTAAAATATTTACTAGACTTGGACATAAGACATAGAAAGTAAATAAGTAATCTTGCCCAATTTAATGTACATAATAGTGGCATAGCACAGTACGTTTCACGGTTATAAAATAACAGCATGTGTGCTGTTATTTTTCCTTTCTCACTTCCTTCTCTTCCTTTCTCTGATTCCTTAATATTTATCCTACTAGGTCCGACATAACACATGTACATAAAGGCATTGGACATTATGTAGTACCAAAGAGCCTTGGTACTACATTCAGAAAGAGCCTTTTAATAAATATTAAAAAAAAGTACTTATAAAATTGTGATGCAACTTCTACATCGCTAAAATAATCATAAAGATTAGCTCTTAATAAAACTCAAAGCGTAAAATAATTAATGATAAAAGTGAGATTTTACTTAATTCCATATAAAATGCCTTCAAAGGTTCGTTGAAATCAATTACGAACATAAATCCTGTAACTCATTAAAGACTGTTTCACTAAAAATTCCTATTTATTATTTATTAGTTGTGTTACCACATGGATTTTGATTTTTAACCATTGGGAAATTTTATTATACGGGAATACTATTATACGGAAACCAAAGTTGTCACATAGCCAAGAGAATTAGCAAGTTGAAGTAGCAATGGGCCGGTCACATAAAATTTTTAAAAAGTTAGAAAAAATACTTACTTATAGCACAAATATGTAGCTTTGCGCTTTGACTTAGGGACACGAAGTCTTATATTGAGCGACCTGTGTGGCAGCAGTAACCACCTCTTACAAAAAATCATCGTAAAATAACAGAATGTATGCTTTTGTATTTCGCTAAGTAAGCAAGAGTTGTCAGATATGATTTCTCTATCACTTCGTCAATCTTTTATTCTTAATCTTATTAAGTGTGGCAGTGCACTTACAACACTTGACTCATTGCTTGTGTAAATAGGAGACGGTACCCGCTTACTATCAATTGGACTGTTAGCCTGTCTGCATGTGTTATATATGAAATATTTTATGTCTTATTTAAAGGTTACAGACGCAAAAGTTTATAAAGGCGTAAAGAAAGCTGCTGAACGGATTTGCTTGAAACTATCACACAAATAGGTTACCTAAGCTAAGTATGTTACGTTTTTTCTCGACATCGTTTTACATAAATTTAGCGTAATAAAAGGAAGAAAACATAAGTAAGTGAAGATTATATAAAACATAACGTTCAAGAGGAATAAAATGTCACGTTATAATAACGGTTATTGTGTTGATAAGGGAGGCTTTGTGTAATTTAAGAATGTATCTTTTGTGACGAAACACACGAAAGCAATTGTATGGAACAGTTGAATAGGATATAATAATGAAGATGAAGACTAGCTTTTGACCGCGACTTTGTCTGCGCCCCTTTTTCTTAGGTGTTAAAACATTTATTCAATCTTTATTGATCATTCAATCTTATTGACAGACGACCTGAAAGGTATGCCACGAAGCGGTTGGATGCGAAGCGAAGAGGACCATGTGTGGTGGCCAGCCTTGGAGAAGCCTATATCCAACAGTGGAGAGACATAGGTTAATGATGATTATGATAACTTAGTCTGGAGTGTATTTGCATCCTTTTTGAAAAGATTTGGGTTATATGAGCTCGGAAACATCTGTGTTGTGATCATCAGCCTGTTAGACGACCATTACATAAAAAATATCTCAAAATTTTGAGCATTAATTATAAGTTTAAATTAGCCAAATTTTTTTGTGTTCTCTAATATAAAGTAAAAGTAAATTTACAACAAACATGACAATTAACAAAGATGCATGTTTATTTTTTTTAATATATTTATATATTATACTTTAACTCTTTATTCCGTCTAAAAATTAAGAATAACACGCAAACGTTTTTTACAATCATAAAGCCTTGTTTTCTGGTTTGTAGTAAATTGACAGTCGATGGTTCTATGGCAGAGACAAAGAAGACAAGACCAACAGACATGTCATATTTACGTAAAATTGTAACAATAGAAATAAAAATATAGGTAAGATTAAAAAAATTAATTAAAATTTCAGTACAAAATGGGGAACCCTTCATGCAGGCTGATGGATGCTTATTTCGCATATGCTGCGCTATTAGCATTAAAACTATTAGCTCTAGCACCGCTCGCGTCGCTTGTTTGTAACCCAGAAAGGATTCAGAGGGCACATGTGAGTGACTTAAAGCATTTGACCCCGTTTTGGCTTGTGGCAGGCCTTTATATGACCACGAATCCCGACGAGAAGACAGCGATATTTTTGCTGCGTGTATATGCGTGTGCAAGACTCATTTCAGCTCTGGCTTATGTCCAAAAAGTTCCCAGGATGGCAGTGGAGTTTGCATTCTTCGTGTCATTTGCTGTTACCTGTTATATGGGAGGTTATGTGGTATATACGTATAGGAATTCTTTGTAAAAGCTCTCAACGCGTTAACATATTTAAACACTTCATTTTGAACTATTTTTACATTGTTTTGATTGTAAACAAATTTCAATAAATCATCAAGTAATTACTTTGTACATTTTTATATAGTTTTTATAATTGTTATTATATTTTCATATATATCATATATCAATAGTAATAATAAATCTGTAAGGGTCGGTCATGGAGTAAGTTACTTTGTTTTCAGAGATATCGTGTTTATAGGCTCGATACATGATACTGAAACTAAATTGACGATTTTTAGAATTTTTTTCTGTAGGTATGTATGTATGTTCCTCCATAACTCTGAAACGAACTTGGTAGATAAACATTTGGACGTACGGGACACAGGATAGGCTACTTAATATTTTTCAACGCGGACGAAGTCGTGGGCATCAGCTAGTTTTAAATATATGTGTTTCTACGAGTGAGTATGGGATGCTAGAGTCTATTTTCCTATACCTACATCATCCCTTATCCTTAATTCTATTATGGTCATCCCTTGCAGCGCCTGTGGCGTTACTTGTGATAGGCGACGGCAGCCACCTAACATCAATCGGATTGGTCTGACAACCAATTTTCAAAACTACACGAATTATATCTCCTGATATTATTAATTTTATTGGGCTAGAAGAAAATCAGAAATGTACTTACCTTCTATGTATTTCCTCGCATATAAGTAGGTATCGAACTTTTTTACAACCTTATATAATTTTTCAATATTTTGTAAGGACAAGCCGTAATCTTGTCTCAATCAATCATTTGATCGAATTGACTGAACAGCCATGCATCATTCTCCCAAAAGTCTGGTAAAATTTATAAAAAATAACTAAAGTACTAAGTAATAACTAACTAAGTACAAAACACTCCCCATATAATGTGCAGAAATACTATTATTATATTATTTATCGCTTAAGTAGCTTGATTAACTTGCTTAAGTAGAATTGCTTTTTGAATCATATTAATTATTTTAAATAGTATTAATGTGGAATGCGTAATAAGCACAAAATACTGTATTTTACTTATGAAAATTTTGAAAGATCTTGCAAGACTCAATAAACGTATTTTATTATTTTATTATTTCGTACTCTTCATTTCGGTATTCGGTATAACTTTTTTGTTTGTAAACATATTGAAAGATTGAATAAAACAAACACTAAATGGAAGTTCCTACAATACATTAGTGAAAACCGCATTCAAATCAGTTTAACCGTTTCTGAGATTAGCTTGCACAAACAAACTAAAATTCAAAAAATCAATAACTTTTTTTTTGACCTCGGTAACATAAGTAGGTACTACAGCGTGTATAAATTGTTTTAATATTTCCTGTACAGACTCGGCTCATTTAGGATTTTATCTAGATGATATGCAAAATTCTATTTTAACATATTTAATTTTTTAGTAAAGTAAGTTAAAGTAAATTTTTTGGGGTTCATACCCTCTGTCACACCATTAATGCTTTGTAACTTTATGCGCTGATGTAAAATAAAAAAATCTTACACTAGAACCTTTAAAGACAATAGTTGTAAAAGTTGAACTAAAGTGTATATTTATAAATGTCTCTAGTGATACAATAAACATTTATCTTCAACAGATAAGTTGAAGTTATTATTATGTCTATATTTCGTAGACGACCAAACAGGAAACAAGCCAATCGGAAATCGAGGTCGCAAACCCTCGAGGCAATAAATAATAATCATCTTCTTAGATTTCAGGAAAGTCAATTTTATTTTAACGATATCTTATCTACTTCTGGCAAATAATAAATGAACTAATCTCGTTTTAAATCACAGGGAATAACTTTCAAAACTAATCGACTAAATCTAATTATAGGGAAGTATGCTACTAAACCAATTATTATTATTATTATTTCATATTAATAACGGTGGTAGGCAGGCTGACGGTCTACTTGATGGTAGGTGGCTACCGTCGCCACCTACCACTAAAGCGTTTAAGTTGTGGCAGTTCACTTTGCCTTTCACAGTCATAAAATTCCTGAAGTTAACCATATATTTACAGAAAACAACAAAAAAAAATAGCATGTGTGCTGTTGTGTTTCGGTATGTGAGTAATAGACACCCTTTCCTTATCCTTTCTTAATCCATTATTCTTAATGTAAAAATGAAACTATTTTAGCTGAAGCATGCTTCCTGTTTTCTTTCTTTCTTAAAAGAAGTTTTTGCATTTCTGTTTTTTTTTCTTAATCAATTACTGATGACAATAACGTAACTCGCTGACTTGAATGGAGTTGACTGGAGTACACGTTAGTCGTATGGACTCAGATTAAATAAGACTTAATATCGTATGGGGTTAATATTAACTTTAGTTAATAATTAATAATAATTCGTAAGAATTAATAAAATAAAAAAAAATTGTTTTTCCTAACTAAACACCGTGAATACCTACTACAATTCTTGTGGTTGCTATTCTGGGAACAAAGTTATATGGCGGATATAACGAACAATCTTGCTAAAAATACTTGCTAAAACATTCTATGTATGTACGAGTAAGTACGATATTTTGATATAAAGTGCCCCTGACACATTGTGGGTGTAAGACACAATATTTTGTTCATTCTCGACCTGAATACTAAGTGTCTTAAAAGTTATTTTAGGAAACTCATTCATTATGCCATATATTATATTCCTACGATTTTGAGCGGAATCAGAGAGGAATAGAGGCGTGTTGTGAAGCTTGCTACCAACACCTGAAATGATGACCACGACCACTCTGTCAAGAGTGATACCGACGAAGAAGAAGAAGAATGATTTTGAGATTGATTTGTTCGTGATTTGCTATTGAACTAAAACGAAAATTTATTATTTATCTTTCATAACCTTAATAGATTTTTTAATATTTACCGATGATCCCTCAGGAACAGTACTTTTTCTCGATGAAGTAACCTATGTCCTTTTCATAGTCCCTAAAAACGTGAATATGCAAAATTTCATGATGATTGGGGATTGAAAACGTAAGAAACAAACAACAAAATTATTCCATGAGGTATAAATTAATCAAATTTCTTTAGAAATTGTAGGTCTAGGACAATTCGCCGCCACCAATTCGTCGCCGCTCTTTCGCCACCGCCATTTCGCCGATAGCCGTTTCGTCGCCGGCCATTCGACGCCGGCATTCATCGCTGTTTAATTTAGTTTCAGTTGTCCTGGGGCCCTAGCCAAGATGCAAACGCAGTGCTTTCTACAGTCGTAAACGTTACGCTACACTGGGACAAAGCTTTGTGATTGGTCAAAATTTTATGTGGGCGTTACAACAACCAATCACCGGGCTTTATTTTGTTCGCTTCGTAAAGTTCGCTAGGGAGCGTTTCTTTAATGTACATCTTGGCTAGGCCCCCAGAACACAAATCGTCCATCACGGTTTCTTGCCGTATAGGTATCGATAGTAATTTATATTAATTTCTGACCTAACTATTCCTTTACAAAAAATAAAAAATAGATCAATTCGTTTTCTCCCTTAGGCCGTGAAAGCTAGACTAACGTAGAAACATACTTTACATATTAGTAGGGATAGTATAAAAGGTTATTAATCAACATGCTATATGTTATGTGCTTCGATAATAAAACCATTAAATGTCGAACTTTTCTGACGATAAACATCTATACTGGTAGCAATTCTTTTGCTTTCTACAATCTGCTCATTGTAGATTGTAGAATGTAATCAAAAGACCACAACGAATGGCGATGAAATGGCCGGCGTCGAATCGACCGGCGCTGAAATGGCTTGGCTCTGAATCGGCGGCGGCGAATCGGCGGCGACGAATCGTCCCATCCCGAGAAATTGTATTCTATTTCACATAGATTAAAACATAATTTGCCTTACGTTTAATGTATGTAATTTGGAATTTTTAAGAACTTTCATGTAGTTTGTTATGTATATTTTGCAAGCGTATCGAAAGAGGATTATATATTTTAGATGAATCTGGAAAACTTGGTGTTGTTCTATGCATAAATTCTCTTTCTTTGTAAGGAAAAACTTACATTATGATAATGAAGAGTTTCTTATAACAAGTTTCATATTTTTTGTTACATTTATCATAATAAAAAGTGTTGTATTATTCACAAGTGGAAGCTTTGTAAAGGCTCTGTTCTTAATGAAACAGAGTCTAAAAATGTCGCCTGGTCATCCGACAACGCTTTTATTAAATCAAAAGAGTACAGTCAAGTATCTTTTCAGACTTGGAAAGTTGTAGCCGAAGACAAAGAGAATTCATTTGCTTTCGTTTTTTTTTAATGATATTACTAAGCTAAGATCCCTTTGTCATTAAAAAGTGTATTATGTAGGTATTTCAGCAGTTATATCTGTAGTTAAATTTTCTTGGATATTTTTTATAGCAATGTGCGCCGGACAAGTGGATAGCTCGATGATTTTTATTTATTAATAATGAAATTCGTCATATAACCCACTGTACACGGTTACTAACGAAATTGACATCTTTACATCCTTATCCTTATCTATATATATAAAAATCTCGTGTCACGATGTATGTTCGCGATAAACTCTGAAACTACTGAACCGATTTTGATAAAATTTCGTAACTATATGTAATTATATAATATTATTAACATAGCGCCATCTGTTGATACCTATTCAATCCAGCAATTATTTATCTGTGAGTTCCAAAAGACTCTAACAGATGGCGATGTAAGGCAATTTTATGGGCTGGATTGAGTAAAAAATTGCACCCGTGCGAAGCCGGGAGCGGGCCACTAGTAGTAGTATAAAATAAAGTCGCTTCCTGCCGTCTGTCCCTCTGTATGTACGCTTGAATCTTTTAAACTACCCAACGGATTTTAATGCGGTTTTCACTAATGGAAGGAGCGTTAAATGACGATTTTTTTTTAATATTAGGGGTTAAAGTATGAAATTGCCGATTTGTACTGAAAAATAAAAATTCTTAATTTTTTTTAATTTAACATATTTATTTAATCAAAATAATTACCATTATTATCTATACATTGCTGCCATCTAATAGGAAGCTCATTTATGCCTTTGCGATAGAACTCTGGTGATCTAGATTCGACAAACTGTGTGAAAGCATTTTGCACTGCCTCCTGAGAAGAAAACTTTTTATCACGCAGAAAATTGTCCAAATCACGAAAAAAATGGTAGTCCGTTGGAGCAAGGTCTGGCGAATACGGAGGGTGACGAATGGTTTCTAATTGCAGTTCCTGTAGAGTTAAAACGGTTTCTCGTGCTGTATGAGGTCTCGCGTTATCATGGAGCAATAATGGTGAAGATCGATTCATAAGTCGGGGCTGTTTCACTGCTAGTTTCGCTATCATTGTTCGGAGTTCGGCGCAGTAGACATCTGCCGTTATTGCTTGACCAGATCGGAGAAAGCTATAGTGAATAACACCACGCTGAGACCACCAAACAGTTACCATTACCTTTTTATTGGTAAGCTTTGCTTTAGGACACTGTTGCGGCGTTTGACCTGGGGTCAGCCATTGCATTTTCCGCTTACGATTATCGTAAAGAATCCATTTTTCATCACATGTCACAATTCGATCCAATATTCCTTCATTTCTGTATCGATTCAACAAGGCAACGCAAGTTTCAACACGCGTTTCTTTCTGCAGATCAGTCAAATCATGAGGCACCCATTTTTCATATTTTTTTATTTTATTGATTTGACGCAAATGAGTCAATATTGTTGGTAAGGTAACGTTAAACCATGCCGCTAATTCCTGGGTAGTTTGGCTCGGATCGGCTTCCACCATCTCTTTCAAATCATTGTTATTCACCTGTGTGGGCGGTCTTCCACGTGGTTCGTTCTTCAAATCGAAGTTTCCATCACGAAAGCGTTTAAACCAAAATCGCACAGTGCGTTCATTAGCAGTCCCCTCTCCAAACGCAACATTAATATTGCGAGCTGTTTCTGCCGCGTTAGTTCCGCGTCGGAACTCGTATTCAAAAATCACACGAATTTTCGAAGTATCCATCTTTATTGTCTAAGCTGAATAAAAAAAACAACTGAAAGTTGATAATCGAATGTTGCACATTTTTTAAAAGAAGAACTACATAGGTACCGTATGAAAAAAGTTTCACTCAAAAATCTCAAACCATGAAGGTTCTATGTCAATTCGAAGTACCTATTACAATAAAACGGCAATTTCATACTTTAACCCCTATTATATAATTTGCCGAAAAAATTACACCTGTGCGAAACTGGAGCGGGTTGCTTTTTTATTATAAAGTCATTTATCCCACTGCATCAAAGTCCTTTTTAATTTTAAAATTATGCTTAATATTATTTTCTTATAAAAAATCATTCAACCTATTTTAATAGAATAACTATTGTGAACTACGGACTTCTTTATAATCTTAGGGACCTTTATTACTTTCTTGTGAAGATTGCGAGTGTTTGCATTCAATTTCTGAAACGAATGTCCCATTCCATGGTTCACTGTTTAGCTTAGCTTAGTTTAGCTGCAATATCGAATTGACTTTTTCTATACGAGAAATACCCTACTTCTGCTTAACTGAGGCTTTTAAAAGAAATAGAATTGCTAAACACTTACACGGACAAAGTAGGTTAAGTATGCTAATGGACTTATCTATATAAATAAAATCAGAGTGTCTGTCTGTGATTTGCGAAAAACTGCCTCAAACTAAGCTTAGAGAGTCATTCGCATGCTGTTAAAACGTAAATAACTTTTTTTAGAATTTTTGTCTGTCTGTCTGTCTGTCTGTCTGTCTGTTCGGGGTAATCTCAGAAACGGCTGAAGCGATTTCGATGAAACTTTGCAGACATGAAGAGGGGGTCGTCAGGAGTAACATAGGCTACTTTTTGTTTATGTAAATTGCGGTACATACACCAAAATAACATTTTTTATAATTTTTGTCTGTCTGTCTGTTTGTTCCGGCTAATCTCTGAAATAGCTAGACCGATTTTGACGGGACTTTTATTGGCAGGTAGCTGATGTAATAAGGAGTAACTTAGGCTACCTTTATTTTAGAAAAAATACATCTCGGACGAAGCCGGGAGCGGGCCGCTAAATGTATTGCTAAGCGCAAAACTCGAGAACGGGTGGACCGATTTTAATTCTGTCTTCACTCATGGACAGAGGGATAATCAGGGAAGGTTTTTACGTTAAAAAAAATGCACCTCGGGCGAAGCCGGGAGCGGACCGCTAGTTGTATCATAAGCGCGAGATTTGCTCGTACTCTCTCCTTTGATCTTTTTGAAGTTGTGGCTTTAAGATTTCACATATTTAAAACACTAACGTCATTAATCAATAAATACTTGAAAAATCAAACATATTCTAAAATTTTAGCGTCTAAACTTACTTCTTACTTACTTACTTTACGTTTATATAGAATATATAAAATTCTCGTGTCGCGGTGTTTGTTGCCAAACTCCTCCGAAACGGCTGTACCGATGTTGATGAAATTTTGTGTCCTTATCGAGTAGGTCTGAGAATCGGCCAACATCTATTTTCCATACCCCTAAATGTTAAGGGTGGTCCACCTCAATTTTTTTTTTGGCAAAACGTTTGCTGGGTCAGCTAGTATTATAATTTCTGGGCCACGAGGTGACATTTGGCGAACATTCTTATAGCGAAGAGCCTCGACCGACAAACATATCAAGAGGATCTCACTAAATGGCTAGATCAAGAGACAAATGTTAGATTAATAATTTTTTAGCCTTAAAGTTAACATAAAACACATATCGGGAAAATTACATTTTTACTGACATTATAAATGCGAAATTGAGTGGTTCTTTGTTAGAATTTTACGCCTGAATTGCTTGTCGGTGGCGCCACCGTCGTCACAGCGATAAAGGTGACAGGCGTTACTCAGGTTATTCATGCGTTTTCTTTTTTTACGTGGTAGAAGTCGCGGGCACTAGCTAGTATCAAATAATTAACTCCATAATACTAGAAGATTACCTATATTCTGGCGCCACATCCGTTTTCTCGTAGACGAACTGCGTGAGTGAAAGCACTAATTATACCCGAACGCGATAAATGAGAAATCGTTAGAGCTCCTTCATTTGTTTTAAGCGACGTTAGCTCCAAATAATAAAATAACATCTAGCAATGTTCGTTATCGTTATCGCATCGTTTCACACATTTTTCACGTGAATAAGTCTTTAAATTTGCTTCCATAGTCGGAGATAATTCAGAAAAGTGATGATAACAAGCTTAAGATTTTCACATTTATATATTAGCATAACAAGACGAATAAATGTAGATTGCCTCTTAATTGAGATAATTTTCTTTAATAATACTCAAAACGAAATACCTACTTTTATCTATTAAAAAAAAATTAACACCTGGCTTAATTAAAGTTAACAAATTAAGGGGTCACAAATTACCGTGAAAATGGTGTGTGAGAGTAATTCAAAAGTATGAAGATACACTTGTCAGAAGTTTTAGAACCACTCCAATCCAAATTTCGAATTCAGAAAGCTATTCCATTAGCCAAAGTCTATCTGAAAATTAAATACGTGAACGTGGGAAACTTCTAAGGCAAATAATGTATACATAACTCGATTCCGTATACCGATCCGTAACAGATCACTTTTGTCGGCGTTTTGTGTGTTGTTTTTCATTCGAAAAGAGATGGAAACGTTTTAAATGCTTGGAATTTCTTTTGCGTTTTGCATTTTTCCAGTTAACTTTTAACAGAATTATAGGTACTATATATATATGTTTCGTTATTAATTTTACATGAAATACTTATTTTTACTATGTTCTGTGTATAGTAAAAATATATAAACATTAAACAGTATTAAATATGTGCACAACTGCACATTGTTTGCAATCTTCGCAGAATATGACGTTTAGCCCAAGATCTCAGGCCCGCCATACATAATTATCTAAGGGTTGATTTTTATGTGAATCATTAAAAATAAAAAATCTTTTACAACCTCGCGCAAACGCCTGGCCGTCAATGTGAACACGAGCTCGCCATATCAACCGCGACCGCACCCGCCACCGCGTCCGCACTAAAGTCGGCAGCCCACTTGCAGCACCTGTGGATTTGCTTGATTTATAAGCGACCGTAGATAGCATCAAGCCTGTCTGACGGTACGGAAGCGCCTGCTTCTAATGCTTAGGTTGTGAAATTCATATAACTAATGCACTTCTAAATATGAAGGATTTCACATTAAAATGGAGGAGTGTTTGAATTAGATTCCTCCTCACAAAGTCTAACGGAGTTAATGCATAATGCAATAAACAGTCTGCCGTAGACATAGAGATACGGAATAGTTCGTGGGCGCCTTGAGCCTCGTGATATACCTGGAATTTACAGTTCAGAAAAATATTTTATATACATAGATTTCAACCAAAATACGGAAAAAGTATTGCGTTTCAGAATGGAGTAAGGGATGCCAGGATGGAATCAATTTCCGTAGCATCATATGTCCTATATGGCCAGCAACGCTCTTAAATCTTATCTGTTATTGCTATATATTTACGTTTGTATAGAACTTGCGAAAAATATTAGATCTTTTGGAAAATTCTCGAATAAGTGAATCATACAAAAATCCACGGCAGAATTATGATACATTAGTTTTTCCTTGACAAATTAGCCAGCATCACTTTTATTTTTATACTTTACTTTTATACCTTGTATTTAAGCCGATGTCTAGTTGTTGTGGGAAATATTGTTGGAATTTGATATACTCGTATTCCGAAGAAACTTACTTGGCTATATACTGTGTAGACAACTGCGTCCGTGGAGGCATTTGACTGAGATTGTAACACGAAATGTGGCGAATCGTATCAGGCGCGTTGTTCTAAACTTATCTGCAAGACAGCTGTTGCCAACCAGCAAAGTTGGCACAACTTCTAAGTTATCTACCGATAAACAAGCGAATGAAACATCTCCGATGTTAGTAATTTACGAGCGAATGATAAAACACTAATCAAGATTCCAGATTGTGTTCATAGAGATGAATACCAAGTGGAGAAAATTATATGTATACTATACCAGTATTCGTACATCTAGTTGACAAAAACAGTCCAATTTCGAGCCATTTTCGAGAAGGTCAATCTTCGAATCCAGCTCGGGTGGGCAGTGTTCGAACCCATTCTATAATTTGTGTGTATTGCCAGCGATGACATCGTATATGGCGCTGAAACGTGGTCTTTAACAATGGGCCTCATAAGAAAGCTCAATGTCTCTCAACTAATAGAATTTTAATTATTTTATTGTTGACTAGCGACCTGCCCTGGCTTCATGCGGATGCAATTTTTTTCTGCTAATTATATATATTCAAAACTTCCTCGTTTTTCATGAGTGAAAACCGTATCCGTATCCATTGGGTGGTTTAGAAAAGCGGATAAAGAGACAGAGTCTAACAGCAACTTTATTTTTCATTTTTATGTTCATTTTTCATATGGAAGATGAAAGGTGGATTATGGAAGATGTATATATGTATAGATTGAACATTCTTTTTAACATATTTAACCGTAATATTCTAATTTAACATAGTAATTGCTAAAAGTTTTTATCTGTGCCACACAGAAAGAATTAAGAAACTTCTTACAGCAAAGGGAATACTGGGTATTTATAACAGAGGTTAATTGGCACGTCGCAGCCAGTCGTGAGGATGCGAACTTGGAAATAAATAGTGCGAAGGAGGAAGGTAAAAGAAAATTCTTTGTAAGTGTAAATTACTAGTAGCTAGAGCATCCCTTACAGGCATTAGCCGATTAAGTGTCTGCCTTAGATTCTAAATGTCTAGATCTTGTCTTAATGATTCCCTAGAGAGTTCCTGAAGTTAAATGCTAATTCTAGTAATTATTTCTGAGGTGCTTATTTTGAATTACCAAGTTCAATAATATATATTTTTATATTTCCAATTAAAACGTGTCATGATACATAAGTAAACTTGAAATCAATACTATTTTTTATTATTACTTGTCTGCTGAAACACTATGTTACAAGTAGTATAAACATACCTTATTTTTTTTTTTTTTTTTTAATTTTAATTATTTTTTTTGCAAGAGGAATCCATCATGGATACCCACCGGCCCGGGGACAGACCGATGGGTTATGTCGGACTCCTGCCCCGAGATGGTAGTGGGGTAGACCTACCGACTAAACCTCTTGGCGTCCTCCACGTCTGCTATAGGCGAAGTTGCGAGGTCGGACGAACACTCTTCCGCAACTCCGCCGCGGGGGACACTGCTCATTGGGACGGCGCACCCGAACTGCCAAAGTGCGCTGTGCCTCTCAGGATGAAGCGAGCGGTAGTGTCCCCATCTACCGCCCTAGTCCTGTCAGGGATCCAGGTGGCGAGCGTACGCCAGCCGCCTGCGTCCAGTTCTTCGGCGACGGAGAGGATGAGACAGGATGTCGTCCTCTCGTTCTCTCTCCGCCGCCTAGTATAACCATACCTAGAGGTATATAAGTTCAAAATAAAAATGTAAAATGAGAATGGCCGGTTTGTTGACGGTACATTTAGATATAAAACTAATTTCCGATGGTCCATCCCAGATCTTACACGAATCCTCCAGTTTACATATTAAATAGAGAATTGTGACAGTATCTTGTGCTAGGGTTGTGCAATATGTAATTGAGTTACTCTGAGCATAAATTCTCAAATAATCTGCTGGTAACTTTTTATTTAAAGTTTTCCAGACAAGATAATGGTCAATTTGATTATAAGTAACACCAGAAAGATGCAAGTACCTTATTTCGTTTTTTGTTACCTTATTTTGGTTTTGTTTAAGAGATTTGTAGCAGTCTTTACCTAGTTAATTCTAACCGCATATTTTCCGTACACTTTCTTACCTTCTAATGTCCACTGCTGGGCACTGGACTCTTAAATATACAGCCACAAAGCATTCCGATATAACATATCGTCGAAAAATTTATTTAGTGTGAAGGTTCATCGTATAGTCTCACCCCACTTCAGCTTGCTAATTGTGAGAACTACATAGACGATTGTCTTTCAGTAACCTAGGAACCGTGTAATAAATTCACATATTGTATTTTTTGCTATTTGCTATTTTATTGTTTAAATAAAAACATTACTCAGTATTATGCAGATGCATAACGACATTGTCCTATTCACAGACACTAAAAAAGTGAAATAGTGTTGTGTTGTATGTGAGCTTTTAAAAGCGAGTTTAACATGTAAATTTGATTGATCTTAATTGACATACTGATCATAATTTCCTAGAAACATAACGTCATGTTTGATTTAGGGAAGTAGATAAATAAATAAAAATAAATCTGTTAGTGGATTTTGATTTAGAGCAAGCCGTCAATGTCAAAGTCACTCTGACGTAACTAAGCACATTGGGGACATACGGGCGGCGGACAGCAGAGATACGTGAGCGGTGGCTCTAGTGTAGCTTTTAATGCCCGCACTCGCTAGCGAGAGCGTAAAATTTTTATATGAAAAATTGTCAATTTGACATTGACATTGACAGAGCCACGGTTCATCGAGGGAGTCATGGATCTAATTTTATATTATCCTACGTCCATGGTCACCACATTGGATATCGAATAAATTGGGCTATAATCTTTCACACCTCACATTCACGACCACACCTTATCATGGATGTGCCTTATCTGTGCCTTTAGATAGAAAAAAGAAATAAAAAGAAAGGGGTAAAATAAAATAATTATTTACTATTTTCCAACTTAAGTTTCAATCGCTTTTCCTATGAAAATAATTTATAAGTAAAAAGGCAGTAATAAAAAATAAACGTAAAAGAGAAATGACTATTACTCATAGGATAAAAAATAATAAAGTTGGGCAACGAAATTTTTACGCAAATGTCCTTCTTTGTAATGTAATAATAACACTTGTACAAAAGCAAACGAACCTTTAAGAGATAATCAGGTACTCGTAAGACCTCATGATGCGAAATAAACTCATTGGCTACAATGTCGACCTAACTGCAGCTCAAAGGACGGAACACCCGCGTCACTTGTCAAATTTATGTTGTCGGGGTGATAAATAATAATGTTTTTGGGCCTATATTATTATGTTACTCTCACAACTAAATTGGATTAAGTATAATTTAATATTGTTTTGGTTTTTAAAGCGATTTTTTCTGCGTTTATATGTCCAAGTATCCACAGCAGACACGACTTTTTTTAATGTTAAGGTCGGAAGACAGGCTGACAGTTCACTTAACTGGTAGGTGGCTACCGTCGCCTATAACACAAGCAATGCCACAGGTACTTCAAGTGTGCTGCCGACGTCAGTAGGATTAAAAATAAGGGATGGGGAAATAGGCTCTGGTATCCCTTACTCACTCACCGAAACACAACAGCACACATGCTATTATTTCACGGTGGTCTTCTGTATGGGGTGGTTACTGCCGCCAAACGGGCTGGCGAAATGACTGCGAAACACAGTGTGCCCTGCCACTACTTGATACTTGATTCGTTCTAGTTCTAGAAATAGAATTCTTATATACATTACACATTATATTATTATGTTAAAGTACGAGTATATGGCCTTAAATCTTAATTAATCAATCTATTATTATGACATTCAATCTGTTAAAAAAATAAAGCACACAGTTTAAAAAAAAATTAGATGTCAACAAGTTTGTTATTTTGAAATAAATTTCTTTATTCTTTATTTTTAGTTATTGCAGGTATCATAGCTGGGGTAAATATATTTCAGTATTCTATCTAAGTTTACAATTTTTTGAAAAATATTAAAAAAATAAATTTAAAAAGCCTACAAGTAGAATTGTGTATACATTTCATTCAAAACGTTCATTACGTAAAAAATGAAAAAAATGAAGTTTGAATAAGGTAGTTAGTCACTTTTTTGCGATTTTTAATATTTGAACGAGGTTTCAATAAAATAAAAAAATTAACAACACAAATCTCTTAACAAAAGAATCATATTTTATTTTACAACATAAAGAGAAAAATAGTTTTTCTGTTATAAAATAAAATTCTATTATATTGTTCATATAATAGATGTTTTAGCCCATTTATCAATCTTATGCTGCAATATATCATAGCGGGCCGAGAACAAGCTACACACAAGTGTCATCTTCTAACCGTAAAGTAAATAAAAACAGTTATTTCTTTGTCAAATAAGTGTTTTGAAAAATACTTCCTACGAATGTGTTATATAATATAATATTTTATTCAAATATCATTTTTTTAAAAATTTAATACGAAGAATAAATATTATATTTTTTCACTCTTTCTAAATCTTTACTCAATCGTAAAAAGTACAAACGAGGCCGTCAACTTGCGAAAAAATTTTAGACTTGTCTTGTTCTTAATCCATTTATTCTGATTTTTATTACATGAATGTTACATATCAATATTTTTTTAAAAATATTAATAATTCAGAATAGTATTGACACTTTGACAGTATGATAAAACAATCTGGCGCTTGAATTAAGGTTATACTAGTCGGCGGCTCGAACTCATAGCTGGGTGTGGCTAAAATGCATCCTATCATACACAGCACAATGCGCGGGAAGAGCAGTCGAGTGAAATGCACAATGATTCATACCAAAAATAAGCATAGAAAAAAACATTAACAGACCCTTGAGAAAATCCTTTTTTTTTTGACAAAACTACTGCATGTATCTATTTCGTGTAGTTATTTGAACTCTTGAATAACTGATCAATGTCTGTGTTTAAAGTATTTTGGAGTTTTTGTACACTAGAGTGACTTATTCATCCTCAAAGTTGCTTAAAAATTTGTGTTAAAATATGGATTTTAGAAGGATCTTATCTTTAAAATTAATACTTTTTTGCGTGGTTTGTATAGCAATGAACCTAGTTAACGACAAGATAAATCGATATCATGCTTTTGTAAATTTTAATTTATTAAAACGTAGAAAGATTATTACTCTGCTGTTTTATGGCTGTTTTGTATGTAGGGAAAGCTAACTAGTGTGACCTTAAATACTATACTCACTTAGTTTATTTTAGTTATACTTATTCACAGTATTGTATCCAGTGAACGATAACGTTCACTGATTGTATCGTATTCATCGAAATAATATATCTTTGCAAGATCTTATTGTATACTATTGTGTGGCAGTGTCGCTGACATAATTCAATATTTGTGCTTGACTAGCAAGCTATTCATGCTGTCTGTGATCCCAGACTGTTGCTCAGAAATAAATTTATGGAAATTAATGCAATAATTGTGTTTTTACAGTACATATTTATGAAAAAGTGACTTCCATAGTTTATTGTAGTAATATAAGTAACGCTATTACTACAATAAAAATAAGGATTTATCAATACAATTTAATTTGTGAACAAAGTCCCAACTCAATGCGACGCGTTCGGCACTGCACTTATTCCGTCTTCATAATGCACAATGCAGTGCAGTGGTGGAAATCTTATTTTAGTTTCTAAGAGGAAATTTATTGTTTTCTCCGACTGGCGTGAGGGCGTTAAGATTAAATTTTAAAAATATTGCAGTCTTCACGGATTTCAGATTCCCTTTGTTACAACTTGGGAAACGGTACGAATGTTTCAGATGCTTGCTTTTTGAAAATGTACCATACAAATATTATGATTACTTGTTATTCCGCAAATATAGGATCTCTAAGGGATCCCTTAGAGTTATATTGATAACTCTAAGGGAACTCTTGTTGAAGGGATATTTCGTAGTGATCGAATGCGCAGTGTATACGAGTACAGTACCAACAATTAATCAGATTTTTTACTAACGGCCATCATATTTTTTTGATACAATAATAATTTAGATGCGAAGAGTTTAAAGTGAACAATCGCGATAGTACTATGATAAATTACTCATGCACAGGTTGTAAGACTACATACACCTCCAGAAGTTAGAACGTTGAACTTTCGCTGTGCGTTCACAGGTATTGAGTTTTCTTTGACATTTTTATTCTAATTTTTAATTAGGGAATTTAAATAATTAATGTTTATTAAGGAAGAACACTTTCTTTATATTATTCCATTTTACATTATGCAGCAGTTCACTCACATTTATCTCTCTGTCTGTCTATCTAGCTCTTAATTAGTTAGTCACTAGTTAGAACTTTTTCTAGCTAGTTTGTGCATTTAAATATAAATATCTTCACACATTCCACACAACACCTTCTTGTTCCACACTAAGCAACTTAATGCTTGTATTATGGATACCAGACAGTTGATATAATACATAGATTACTTTTTTTTTGTAAATACATACATATTATAAATACAAACATCCATGACAGGTACAAAGGTAAATGTTAACACATAAACACTTGCCCCTAGCGGGATTCGAACCCGCGACCGTTTGGTTAACAGCTAGGGTTACTAGCCACTAGACCAGGGTTCCCCAAACTATTTTGGACAAGTGACCCCTTTTCAACAATGAACTGTTACCTCAGACCCCCATGGTCAAATTACCTACTTTTAAGACCAACCCCCTTATTCATAATGGTCCGCTAACTTAAAGCAGCTATCTATCTTAGTCTATCTTTAGTTTTTTCCTATTGGTACAAAATACCTAGGTACTAAGGTGCCAATTAGAAAACTTTGCACTTGGTTAAGTGAGTGAAGTTGATTTCATTTTCTCGTCAAAATTTAACAAAATAAAAAGACAATCCAATTCAGTAAATATCAAGTTTAATTTATAATTATTACAAATTAATACATAAAGCATCTTAAGTTGGTAGGAAATTATATTTTAAAAACTATTAATTCGCAAAGAGAAAATAAAACATTCAGTGCGATGGATGAACCTGGTGACTATCTACCAATCTAGCTACATCCGGTTCAATATTAGTGAGTTGCAGCCTTAAATCTCCACGTTCGTTGATTTTCAAACGGTTTCTTTGTTTTGTCAAAATGTTTGTTACCACACTGAAGCTTTTTTCAACTAGATATGATGATGGAAAAGCGATAAGGTATTTTTCAGCAATGTTCCACAATGTAGGATACTGTGTTTCAATTTTTCGTTGCAACCAGAACTTCTGATAGCCTTGGTTGAACTTTTGCTTAAGCTCTTCGTCTGTGCTGATGGTAATCAACTCTTCTTGCATTATCACATTGGCTTCTTCTATGGCTGTGGTGTTATACGGATTTATTATCCATTGAGGAATTTGTAAATTTAAAAGATCATCAAACCTCTCCGTAAAATCCTTGTGTAATGCGTCCAAGTGAGTAACATATAATAAAATGTCATCATCTTGAAGCATTTTTGGTAATTTTGACAAATGCGGAAACTGCGAATATTCTTTTCTGCCTAAATTTTGTTTATAAAGAACTAGTTTACCCACGAAGGCCGATATTATTGATTTTGTTTTAATCAAGTTAAGATCATCACCCTGTAGTTGCAAATTAACTTTGTTGAACATTCCAAAGATATCAGTCAAGTAATAAATATCTGTTTTACAATTGTTCAGATTTTCTTTCAAATTCGGATCTTTTTCTTGTAAAAACTCCAACACAGATTCAAAAAGGGCTGAAAATCTTTCTAAGCAAGAGCCTCTTGATAGCCAGCGAACTTCAGTGTGCAGAAGTAACCGAGTAAAGACTTCGTCGTTTTCGTCACATAGTTGAGCAAATAACCGAGAGTTCAAAGAATTGCTTCGAATCTTGTTGATAGCATTTATTACATATTGTAAAGACTTATGCAATCTAGGACTCAGCTTTTTTGCTGCTAAATGCTGCCTGTGAATCACACAGTGAATAACCAGTACATCAGGCAGTTGTCGCTTTAAGTGAGCTATAAAGCCACGATGACGACCAACCATAGACGGTGCACCATCAGTCGCAACAGAAACAATATTCTTCCATGGAATAGCTTTATCAGTAAAAAAATGTTCCACGGCCTGAAAAATCGATTCTCCTCTAGTATCAGTCTCTAAATATGCAGCAAAAATCAGTTCTTGGCACATATTTTCATCTTTGATAAATCGAACATATCCTAACAATAGAGCTTCATTGCCGGGTAATGTAGACTCGTCCAACTGGAGAGAGAATCTGCGGGTCTGTAAGAACTTGCATAAAATGTTTTCCACATCGCGTCCCATCTCATCTATGCGTCTCTGAACGGTGTTGTTGCTCAAAGGTATTCTCTTTAAAATATCATGTGCGGGTTTGTGCAATACATTGTTAAGGACCTCCGCAATGGCTGGTAAGATAAGCTGCTCTCCAATTGTATGGGGTTTCCCCGACTTCGCTATTAGTAAAGATATATTATAGGACGCTCGTAAACCATCATTGTCTCGAATAGATGATGACGCAAACATCGATCCTATGGATGGCCTTTTGTCTAGTTTTTCTTTCAGTGCTTGAAAATATGACAAGGGCTTACTTTTTTTGTTAGCATGTACTCTTGATAAGTGGTCATCCATTTTTGAAGGCTTCATGGCATCGTTACTAAATACTTTTTCACATATGAGACACATCGGGAAGTGTTGATTTGATGGAGATGCAATAAATCCGAACTTCAAGTAGTCCAAACTGTATTGTCTGCATTTTTTTTTCGTGTCCGCCATCATAAAACTTTCAGTAATTCTGCAAACAAAAAAATAAGGAACCTAAATAAAAAACAATAATAAACTGTTAAATTTGCACACTATCTTATTTTTATCACACTCAGTTAATGGATTCTTGTTAAGTATTACTGACTTACTCTTTGATAAACTTTGATACCTATATTGGGAAGTAACTACAGTAGGTAATTAGGTATAGAAACTTCGTATTAGGTAATTAGGTAGAATAAGAACGAAAACCAAAGACTTAAGTGTTAGTAATTTTTACAAATACAATTATACATACCTATTTAAAATATGTTGTATGTTGTGTTTAACACTTTTTCAGTCACTTTACTTCACTTAATTTAGCTTTGTAATAAGTTTGTAATCTCTTGAAATAAATGAGTACTTAGCTATATGAGTTTTTATCGTTCAAGCTCCAACGAATTTCAAAACGCAAATGAACTTTCAACCTAAATGCAAGCTCGTTAAATAGTAAAATATCAGGAACATGTTTGGACTTGATCATGAATTCGTTCGTCTTAATTCGCGTAAAGCCGCTATCACACTATTCAATTTGAACGATTCCAATTTAGGAAATCGGAAGGTGTGATCGCAGTTAGAACAGATTGGATTCAATTAAGAGTTTATCCATTTTCAACTCTATATCTTCGATTTAGAAATCAATTTAGCGTAGTGTGATCACGAGCTCACTACTTAGATTCCTAAATAGGAATCGTTCAAATTGAATAGTGTGATAAGCACTTTATCGTCAAATAGAGAGCAAGTCAAAACGCCGCTGAAAGACGTACGCTCCAACTCAATCTTGCACAAACTTGTCCACATAGACTTGCCGAGTTTTTCATCTTGTACGAACTTGAAACTTTACATTCCTGGAACATTATTTCCTACAAAAATATTAATTATTCTTAGTACACGTAACACAACATAAACAATACAGTAACTACCTACTTACCTATCTTGAAAGTTTTAAATAAGAACTTGTGTTAATATAATAGGGGTCGATTTTTAGACCTCGTCGACCCCCAAAATCACTTTTCGTTTATGTCGACCCCTAGGAAACCGATATCGACCCCAAGGGGTCGATATCGACCACTTTGGGAATCCCTGCACTAGACCAAACATGTCGTCAATTTACATTACAATCATTTACATCTATCATAAGCCTGTAGTCAAAAGATTACAATTATGATGACGCCTACGAAACTTTTGTCACTATTTATGATATGCTTGTTAACAATTTTCTAACATTAGTTGTATGGGAATTTTGTCGTTACTCCTAGATCGCTATGGTAACTGTTTTTTCTGGTCAGTTATTTTTTCAAGTTTTTCATTGCGTAGTATGTATTTGTATATGGCATCTCATTTCCACTCTATATAAGGATAAGTCTAACAATTTATATAATTAGGTTGGTAAAGTTTCCAAGCATTGCTGATAAATAATATTTATGACCGTTTATTAAAAAAGACGTGACAAGCATTTTGGTGCTAACTTTGTAACGCGGATCCAGTGTACATTGCTCCTACTAGCTAGATAATATTGTTCTGTATATATATCAATTTGACCACGTCGTGTGAATGTGCTATAAAGAATAAATAACAAGAATTTACACGAAGGAAGTTCGCGATTATACACAGACATGTTCGGGAACTGCTACCCGAGGCGACGAAAACTTACTGGCTGAATGTTATACTATTTATATAAATGTAGTTGTTTTATTTGTCAACAAATGGCTGTAAGAAGTTTTGATTCTGCAGTAAATTAAATCTAACACCTCAAAAGTAAAGGATAGTGTTTCCTGATGATGCATTCACATCTGCCCACTGACATTTCTGGTTCGTTTGAATACAGGAGGTAATCTCCGGAATAACTCATCTAATTTGAATATTTCTTTAACAAATATAAACTTCAAGGAACCTTCAGTTCATAGGAATGTATAGTTACATAGGTTTATATTACTTATTGCGGCTTGGTATTGGATAATGAGGATTTTAAGTTATCACATATTGTGATGACGAAGAAAAACATCAATAAGTGTAGATTAGCAGTCTCCGACTGCATGTGAAATATGGACAATCTAAAACAAGATCTTTGAACCAAAATAGGGTAGCAATGAGGATGGCAACTTAGTCATGAACGTTGTTCCACAAATTGTGAAGTTTCCTCAATTTTTAGGTACTTACTTACCTACTTTTTATTTTTTCTCTTATCTTTTATGTTTTGTCTTATTACTGATAGTATTTAATTTACATATAACAATTTGCTTTTATTTTACTTAAGGCCTCTATTACCAACTACAAGTAAAGAGTTGATTAGTTACTTTTCAAGTAACGCTAATTGACGAGTACATGTTAGGAGTATCTTGTTTCAATTTCATTGAAATTACCCTTGGATTAATTACTTTAAATAGCGGTTAGCCTACTTGACACTTTACTCATTGTCAGATATGGCGAGAGGCGTTTATACTTTTTAATACGGAACTGTCTAGATATAATAATTAATGTATAATAATGTAACAGATGGGTCCAGTTGCCTGAAATAAATAAATTTGAATTTGATAAATTTCAATTTGAATTTGAATAAATAGTTATTGATGAACCCTTGCTGCTTTATCTTACAGGAAGCTTTTTACATCAACGAGTGGCACTACGATATTAGGCACTAGAGATTTTTTTTGCGCTCGATGAAAGTAAAATTTCAAGGTCGAATTGGGTGTCGCTTGTCGTGAAGCGACAGTTAAAATAAAAAAATGAAATAGATATTTACAGATATATTTTAGAGAATATTTACAAATAATATATATAAAAAAAATGGATGAATTGAAAGTTGTGTAGAGTGTTATGAATGAAATACAGGTGATTAAATAAAGATTAAAAAAAAAAACAGCGTCTGGGGTGCAGTGGTGAAGTGCGTCCGGGGTCTCAGCACTGACTCCCGGAACGATATGATGCACACGGGCAGCGGCGATGGGTGCGTCCGGAGTCTCAGCACCGACTCCCGGAACGACACGATGCAGACGGGCAGCGGCGATGGGTGCGTCCGGGGTCTCAGCACCGACTCCCGGAACGACACGATGCAGACGGGCAGCGGCGATGGGTGCGTCCGGAGTCTTTGCACAGACTCGCGGAATGACACGAAGTGAAGCGTGCAGTGGTGAAGTGGGTCCGGGGTCTCAGCACCGACTCCCGGAACGACACGATGCAGACGAAAAGCGATGGGTGCGTCCGGAGTCTCTGCGCCGACTCACGGAACGACGCGAAGTGAAATTTGCTGTAGAGAAGTGTGTCCGGAGTCTCAGCACTCAGACACGAAGCAGATAGAGGCAAGACAGGCCAAATTTCAATGTTGTATCGCAGAGAGGAGCGACAACACACTCATTGATTTTCATCAGTCTAGCCGGCTGGAAAACCTTCGAAATAATATTTTAAAAATTAAATTTAGAAAATAATAAATATATATGGCCAGGACATTTCGAATTTAGAGGTGAGGTTGTATATAAAAAGGAATAAAAAATGAGCGAGAAAGCAATAATGTAATGAGAAAGCATGATGTCAAAATTTTATGGGAACTATGGCGACGAAATAAATAAACAAAGAGATTATGTCAAAAATATATAAATTTGCGTTTTTGAAATTGTATGATGACTAAATGCATGTAAAACGTATGAGAAAATGTAGGAAAAAGTATAGCAGACATTCGAAAAACAGGCTGTCGGTAAAATAATAAGGAAACAAGGGAAAAATGTGATGTAAATGATACGTGAATGACATGTAGGCCGAAAAATATATAAAATACAGGATCTGAGGCGTTATCCAGGTTAGTAGCGCATCCAGCAGTGATGTATGAAGTGTATGAACACGCTACATTTCCCCGACAACCCCAGAAAAATTTTCGACCGAGAAAATTTTGATTAAAAACCAGACAGATCCAGGGGACACAGCTTTGCAGATTCAGACATCATCAGACATGCTCAAACATTCATCTTCAAACACACCGTCTTCTATCATTCTGGTACGGGTGGAGTTCACATTCAATGACTGCCACTCGAAAAGGGTGATCCCAAATGACGGGTAAGGCTTATTTAAGGAGTTGTCAGCCGCTCCTTTGTAAAAATAATAATGACCTAGGGCTTAATTTAACGAGTAGTCAGCCGCTCGTGTAGAGCGCTAAGTATAGCACTTAAGAGGTGAAGATAAAACTACGTAAGACTCATCTTACATAGTTAAACTTCAAGCTTTAGAGCTTGAAGTGGAGGCTTCGCGGCATTAGTTCATGCGTAGAAGAAATAGAGCATTTGCTCCAAAACTTTAGTTTACAGGCTTAAAAGCTTGTATAATAAAATAAAATAAAAATTTTGAATAATGAATAAATGAGATGAAATGATGAAACTGAGTTTAATTAGGTTTTAATGTCTTTGATATGCCATTTGCCCTTAGTTCCGTTGGTGTCTTCGAGAATATACACTAACGGTGAAAGCTTTTTAGAAACTTTACACTTAACGAATCTAGGGGCCAATTTAGAGCAAAAGTACGAACCAGCATTGCTTAATACTTGATTCTTACGCCAAACGGTATCACCGACATTAAATTCCTTAAAAGAACGTCGAAGATCATAACGAGCACTATTTTTAGCGTGCGCTATGTATAAAGTAGATTGAACCTTATCAAAAATAGACGAGAGGAAACCAGTATTTTCAGCATAAATATCGCGGGGTAGAAAAACAATCTCCTCGAGATTTTGTGTTGGAGTGTAAAATGAGCCACAAGGAATAGCTTCCCGCCCAAAAACTAAAAATGATGGAGTGAAACCAGTCACAGCATTAACGCAATTGTTCATAGCGAATTGGATTTTAGGAAGGTGAACATCCCAAGATCTATGGTCATCACCAACTAATGCAGCTAGAGCAGTACCTATTGTCCTGTTATACCTTTCCGTAGGATTAACTTGGGGACAATAGAATGGAGAGTAGAATATAAAAGGAACTTTATATTTTTTTACAAAGGTATTAAATTCGTGAGACCGAAATTGGGGACCGTTATCCATGATTATTATTTGAGGAACACCATGAACAAGAAAGACAGAATTTTCTAAAATAGAAATTATATTAGGCGCAGTTGCACGTTTTAAAGGAAAGATTAAAGTATACTTAGTAAAGGTACAATTGATAACTAAAATATGTTGGTTACGTTTTCTTGACAAGGGAAGGGGACCCATGAGATCTAGTGATATAGACTGAAACGGTCTAGAACAAATTTTAGGTTTACCCATAGGGCCATAAGGAGAATGGTTTGGATGTTTATAAGCTAGGCAAGTGTCACAATTAGAAATGAATTTAGCGATATCTTTAAACATGCCGGACCAATAGTATCTTAACGAAAGCTTCTTGTAGGTTTTGAATATTCCCAGATGAGGATCTTGAGGAGAACCATGATCTCGTTTGACAAGAGACAGCCTATCCTCAGGTGGTGGAACTTCCTTCCAAATAAAGTCGTCATTTAGGCTATCAGTGGAGTGGATGCAACGGTAGAGTTTGTCATCCTTAAACGTATAGTTTGGGTAGGAGTCTGGATTATTTCGGCAACCCATCAAGATCTTGTTGTAATGTTCCAAATCACGATTAGCTCGGGGTTGGTCTACTGTAATAGGATTCACTCCCTGAAGAGTATCCTCCGATTCTAGTGTTTTAGATCTGGACAAAAGGTCTGGAACAACGTTCTCTTTCCCTTTCTTATGTTTCAAGGTGAAGTTGAAGCAAGACAGACGTAGTGACCAGCGAGCAAGTCTTCCTGAAGGATTTGATAAATTCAGGAACCATTTAAGAGCAGCATGGTCAGTGTAAATGGTAAATTCTTTACCATTATCGAGGTAGCATCGCCAATGTTCTAATGCAATTATAACAGCAAGTGTTTCCCTCTCTGTAGTAGAATAGTTTTGCTGATTTTTATTTAGGGCTTTGCTCATATAAGCTATGACGACTTCCTTACCGTCTTGAAGTTGGGTAAGCATGGCTCCCGTGCCAGAATTTGACGCATCACAATGGACTGCAAACGGAAGGTTGAAATCTGGACAGGCAAGAATAGGCGCAGTAACGAGGGCTTCCTTAAGTTTTTGAAAAGCTGATGCAGCTTCAGTATTCCAAATAAATTTTGGAGCATTCTTTCCTGAGCAGGTCAACCGGTTAAGTGGAGATGCAATTGTGCTAAAATTCGCGATAAATCTTCGAAACCAGCTACAAGTGCCGATGAATCTTCGAACTTCTTTTCTTGAAGTTGGTGTAGGATATTCCAGAATAGAACGAATTTTATCTGGGTCGGCTCTTAGACCATGTTCATCCACGACGAATCCCAGGTACTTAAGTTCTTTTCTGAAAAATTGACTTTTTTCTAAGTTTACCGTTAAGTTAGCGAATGAAAGTTTTTCGTGAACTTTTAGAAGAAGAGAGATATGCTCTTCGAAAGTCTCGCTGATGATGACAATGTCATCTAAATAACAGAACACTTTGTTGTCAAAATCTGGAGTAAATAACTTATCCATTAGTCTTTGTTGAGTAGCTGGAGAATTAGTTAGGCCAAAGGGCATTACTTTGAATCTGTACATGCCTCTTCCAGGAACATAGAAAGCAGTCTTATCTTTGTCTGCAGGATTAAGAGGTACTTCCCAAAAAGCCTTCGCAATGTCAATGCTCGAGAGGTATTTAGCATTCTTAAGGTTGTCTAAAATTTCACTGATCAAAGGTAAACTGTAAGCATCACGACGAGTGACGGAGTTAAGCTTCCTGCTATCCACACAGAAACGCCATTCGCCATTCTTCTTAGGAGTGATGAGCACTGGAGATAACCATGGACTTTCACATGGTTCGATGACATTCCATTCCAACATTTTATCCACTTCATTGATTAATGCTTTCTGCTTTTGTGGAGACAAACGGTAACATCTTTGTTTAATTGGTGGAGAATCGCCTGTATCGATCTTGTGCGTGATTAAGTGCGTTTTGCCCAAAACTCCTTTTTCTTCGAAAGAGATACTTTTGAAACGTTGAATAATGTTATCTGCTATGTCCTTCTGATTCGTAGTTAGATATTCATAGGGTAACACTTTCCTATCAACGGTTTGAAGGGACGAGCATTTTGCGTCTAGTAAATTATCGCATGATAAAATAGAGGGAAGGAGGTTAAAGTTTTTCCAAAAGTCAATGCCAAGAATCAAAGAGGGGTATAATTCTGGGAACACAAAAACTTTCAGTAAATGAGTCTGATCGTTAAAGGATAGAGGTAGTTCAAAGTAGCCTAGAGATTTAATTTTTTGGTTACTAGCAGTAGATATAGTAATAAAGTCGGACTTAAAAAGCGTGTAGCCTAGTTCAAGGATTTTCAGGTGAGAGTTGTTCCCAAGTATGGTAACAGAACTTCCTGAATCCAATAAACCCAACATAATTAAGTCATTAATTTTCACGTTAATAAAAGGACGTTTAAAATCATTTTCTTCCGCGTAATATGTAGAAGAAATTTTGTAGCAAGAGAAGAAATTTTTAAGAGTTAAAATCCAACAGTTCCAGTCATTAACGTCAAAATTTGAAACGCTTTTTAAGTCCGTTTGTAGTTTTTTGGAGTATTACTAGTCTTCTGATTACATGTAGGGCAATCCGAAGTTTTGAAACCTTTAAGTCCACATTTGAAACAAACGATAGTGCGAGGTTGAGTACAAGAGTTAAGATTATGACCAAAAATACGGCAACGAACGCAAAAAGGTTTTTGCTGAACAAAAACAGGTTGATTAACGGTATTCACTTGTTTAGTTTGGGATCTATTAGGTTGATATTGATTCGAATGAAACTGTTTTTGGACAGTTTCACCATGTAAGTTAGTCAGTGAACTATGTGATTTATAGTTAAATTCAGTTGTAAGGTCAGTTTGTCGGGGAGCTGGTTCTTTAAACTGTTTATCTCTGTCTAAAACTTTTTCATAATTCTGACAAACAGATAAAAGAGCATTGATTTTAGTGCAATCTTTCAGAGCAACAAAGACTGAGTAGCAAGGTCTAATTTTTCTCAACATTATTTCCAGTTGTTCAGCTTCAGAGAGTTTTTTAGAGAGACGAGAAAACATACCAGACATAATTGAAATATAGATAACTATAGGTTCGTCAAGGCCTTGGGTTCGATTCCTAATTGCCTCGAGGAGCTTGTAGTCATAATCATGAACACCAAAATCTTTAATAAGAAGTTGGGAAGTTTCTTCCCATGTTAAATTGGGATTTAGGTTAAGTTGGAATCTAAACCAATGAAGAGCATTATCAGTAAAGATTTCAAAGGCTTGCTTGATAAGCAAATCTTTGTTTAAGCACCTAGATGTGCAAAATTCATCCAACCTTTGAAGGAAAAATCTAGGACATGTTTTACCATTAAAGACATATTTTTTTAAATCCTTAAAAATATGATGATTGTGCGACTGAGGGGAATCTTGACAATTTGAAGACGGAACTACCGGAGCACCAGGCTGTGAAGAATTAGAACCCTCAATTGGTTCTGCATTAAAAAGTTCAAACTGTTTAGTTAAAGAATCAAATTTCGAATTAAGAACATTAAATGTATCCAAACGGTCGGAATCTAAGTCAATGTCAATACGATCTATCCTGTAATATACATGGTTAAGATAAGTTTTAATTAATCGTACATATTTATGATTTCCTTGAAACAAACCCTGTATTTTCCTTTCTATATAACACAAGGTAAAGTCTAGTTCAGAAAGATCTTCCTCGATAGGAAGTGAAGAAGTCAAAATTTCTTCCGACGGAAATGTAGAAGACAGTTGAAGAATTTGTTTTTTCAAACCGACTACGGTATCAGCTGGTTCCTCAAGCCTTATTTTAATTTCGTATTCTAGCTCTGATTTGTTCAGAAGGTCAAATCTTATTTGTTTAGCCATAATTGCCAAAACACAAATCAAGTTTTTAAAATAAATAATCAGATAACAAATAGAGTTCAAATTTACCTTATTTCCTTCTGTAAAGATAAAATGATATTAATGTGTTAAATGTAGTGAGATGAAACAGCAAAATGAAGAAAATAAAATTTCGAAGGTTTTAGATTGACAAAGAAATGTAGGTCCAAAAATAAATAAAAAAAAGAAATGCACTAGAAGAAGTGTTATTTTAGAATTTAGGGGGGTGTGGGAATTTAGAAAAATTAGTTGGGCGCCAAACTGTCGTGAAGCGACAGTTAAAATAAAAAAATGAAATAGATATTTACAGATATATTTTAGAGAATATTTACAAATAATATATATAAAAAAAATGGATGAATTGAAAGTTGTGTAGAGTGTTATGAATGAAATACAGGTGATTAAATAAAGATTAAAAAAAAAAACAGCGTCTGGGGTGCAGTGGTGAAGTGCGTCCGGGGTCTCAGCACTGACTCCCGGAACGATATGATGCACACGGGCAGCGGCGATGGGTGCGTCCGGAGTCTCAGCACCGACTCCCGGAACGACACGATGCAGACGGGCAGCGGCGATGGGTGCGTCCGGGGTCTCAGCACCGACTCCCGGAACGACACGATGCAGACGGGCAGCGGCGATGGGTGCGTCCGGAGTCTTTGCACAGACTCGCGGAATGACACGAAGTGAAGCGTGCAGTGGTGAAGTGCGTCCGGGGTCTCAGCACCGACTCCCGGAACGACACGATGCAGACGAAAAGCGATGGGTGCGTCCGGAGTCTCTGCGCCGACTCACGGAACGACGCGAAGTGAAATTTGCTGTAGAGAAGTGTGTCCGGAGTCTCAGCACTCAGACACGAAGCAGATAGAGGCAAGACAGGCCAAATTTCAATGTTGTATCGCAGAGAGGAGCGACAACACACTCATTGATTTTCATCAGTCTAGCCGGCTGGAAAACCTTCGAAATAATATTTTAAAAATTAAATTTAGAAAATAATAAATATATATGGCCAGGACATTTCGAATTTAGAGGTGAGGTTGTATATAAAAAGGAATAAAAAATGAGCGAGAAAGCAATAATGTAATGAGAAAGCATGATGTCAAAATTTTATGGGAACTATGGCGACGAAATAAATAAACAAAGAGATTATGTCAAAAATATATAAATTTGCGTTTTTGAAATTGTATGATGACTAAATGCATGTAAAACGTATGAGAAAATGTAGGAAAAAGTATAGCAGACATTCGAAAAACAGGCTGTCGGTAAAATAATAAGGAAACAAGGGAAAAATGTGATGTAAATGATACGTGAATGACATGTAGGCCGAAAAATATATAAAATACAGGATCTGAGGCGTTATCCAGGTTAGTAGCGCATCCAGCAGTGATGTATGAAGTGTATGAACACGCTACACGCTTCACTGTAACGATCACGTGACGCTTCTTGTAACGTTGCTTCATATGTGATACTAGCGATCCATCACCGTGTTCGCAAGGAAGCAATTTTTTGGTAATCTTTTCCAATTTTCTCTTCATAAAAACCTTCTTCGGTCTTCAATTAACATTTTTTTAAAAATGTTGAATTTGTTCAACCGTACATACTCGAGTTTCGTGGTAAGCAACACATTTAGTGAATATATTTTTTAATTAAATATATTTGAAGCTATACCGCTTGCTTTATATTTCATCGCTAAGGAAGGTTTAATTTCTGAAGCGCATATTCCCTACACGCATATGCTTTTTTATGTTAGGTATGTAACTATTAAATTATGCATTTCATATTATCAATTTAACCTTACTTCACTTTTAATCGTAGTAATATCCGATTAATTTAATTGGTTTTAATGCGTGTTTTCCACTATATATATTCACTAGTGCGTAATCGTAACCTTAGGTATGTTGAGAATTTATTGTGCTCCAGAGATTTATTAAGTAAATGTGAAGGGAATAAATTTGCCTAAAGGCTCTCAAGGGATTTAAAGACGTCGACCCGTTTCGAGTTTCAATTTAACTTTTTATGCGGAAACGTCGAGACAAATGATCTGATTTATACGTGTTGTACCTCTTCAAATGACTTTGCGTTGACGGCTGTGATACATTATAGGAATGATAGTAACAACCGAAATTAAAGGGATGAAAATAAAATAAAATTTATTTTACAGACTCATAGTTGCTGTAACTTTTACACATATAACTGTTTTTTTTTCTGTCTTTTTTTTTTACCACGCCTTTAATCCGGGTTTCTTTTTCTTAGTCGTTGAATCATTTAGAGGCGCTATACGCCGCTGCGGCAGCGTTGTCCGACTGTTCCGAGCGTCAGAGTAGAGCATCTGGCGTCCAGGACTTGATGAAAAGTGTAGCAGCCCATTGATGTTCCAGTGGGTCGCCACAGGAGTAGAACGCAGCCTAGCTGCAGGAGCTGGGTACTGAAGGACATGGCGGTGTTTGTGTGGCCCGGGGATAAGGCCTCGCTGTGATCCCGGGTCTCACATTTGGGGATGGTGGAACATGGGGGGGTTTTAGTGCGGTATTGCCCGGCGGTGATAGGTTACTTCGCCGGGCGAGTCCAACATACTCCTTCGTCAACTGCCCTCGTCGGCGAAGGACAATTCGTAAGGTCTGATTACCCCTCCTAAAAAAAGGCGTTGAAACATTTATTCAATCATTATTGCTAATATATTTTTGTCAAGAGTTAAATTATTTTTATTTTACCACGTTCATAGTCCAGTGCACACTATGGTTTCCGCCGTTGCGGAAAGTCTATCAATATATTCAAGTTTCATCCCTACTTATAATAATATATAATGTATAATTTTACATATACAGGCATAGTTCTTCCCAAATACATCGCAAACCATGTTGAACGTACGGGGCGATTAAAATGTTTTATGTATATCTGTGAACGTGTTAAGACTAGCCAACCCGATAGACGTCATTGTGTTAAAAGCCATTGGATTTTGACCGCGGTTACAGCTGACAGTATGACGTTTTTTATTGATGTGTTTGGCGTCAATATTTGATTGAAATGTTTGAATTGTCACACTCACAGTCATTTGGCAGCCCGTCCGGCGGGCGCCAGAAAAACCACTAAAATTACAGGTTATGTTTCGGTGAGTGAGCAAGGGATGCCAGAGCCCCCTTTCTTATCCTTTCCTAAATAATTAGAGCCTAACCTACGATAACGTAAGAGCTCATCAACTAAATGAAAACCACATGAAAACCGAGAAGGGTACCTAACTAAGCAAGCATCGTAATTTAGCCCAGGATAACCGCCATGTGTGATTTCTATTGCGCAAATATTGTCAATATATTATAGGTCAAGAGACTTTTAGATGGTTAAATTAAGGGACATACAGAAAGCGGTTCTTCTTTAAAGAGTGTGTATTGTCAGGAGTTTCCTTACTCGGCAGCCAGACAAGTGGTAGCTTGAGCCTCGTCCGCTACCAGCGGCACAGTATATTTTATTTATTATATTTATTATTTTAATACTTTTACATTATAAAAATAATAAAATAAAGATTTAATGACTCATTTGCCTGCTTTTTCTGTTGCAGTTACAAATGATAACGAATACGTAATGATATACTGTAGCGAAAACTTTAAGCCAAGAAAGAGGTTACACTACAAAACATCTGCTTTTCAACGTCGTATATTTAAGAGCCAGCACGCCATCAGTATAATTAGTCTCTCGTGTACTGAAAGGAGATGGTAATACTTACATTGCATTGCAAATTGCAAGATAAGTAATTATACAAATCAAATCTTATAAGTTGTTATTTTAGAGCAAAGAAAAAGAGAAACTTATTTGATAATTAAACATTCACATAGCCTCAAATCTTTGAGCTAGAGGACGCACTATGTGGAAACCCGAATACCTAGTCAAATCGTTAAACTTATGTTAGAACAGAAAATTTCGGTTAGTGCCCTAGCCAGAAATCGAGCCTAGAACCAGATAATTAACTCTTTAATTATTAATTTATCAGAATATTCAAGATCATCAAAATGTAATATAAGAATATTACGTCCCATACTAATAGGTACAGACCATTAAAGAATGTGAGGAGGTAAGTGATCTATAGATCTTGTTAATTAGCAAGAAATTTTTGATTTGTACTATCCTTAAAAATATCTTTAAAATAAGCTCTAAATTATTTATAATCCACATATGAAAATGAAAATCCCAACGGAACCTAATAAACATTTATCTGACGTCAAGCCACTCGGCTATCACTAAATAATAAATGTAGCCTACCCACTATTAAAGTACATATAATAAGTTCTTGTCGATATAAATAGAATAGATATTGTAACATATTGCAAACAAAAATTCAGGAAAAAATCTTTCTTGCTATTTGTATCCTCGTAACTGGTTTCACTCTAGTATAGGCTCTTGTTATTTTCGTTGCTACATTTAAATTTTCCAATCTAGCTGACGTTTTGATATTTTTAACTGGCTTTATATTTATTTCATACATATTATTGGCACAGCTACCATATATTAACGTTTAGAAATTAATTGCATTTTAAAAGCGTATCATGCGTTTGCGTGTGTTAAACGCAGTATCTGGAAATAAATTCGTCTAATAGGATTAGGTTGTGTGGTTTTTAACCGTTTATTCATGATTTAACTAGCAAAATAGCTAGCTAGCCTTTATGAAAGGTGGCATTTTTAAACATCCGCATTATGAAGAAAATTGCCCGGTAAGATAATAGCGGATGCGAAAACGTGATGGGATTTATAATCGTTTTGAATGTCATTTCGTAGATTTCATCCGGGAGATAACAATTTTACTTCTAGTAAAAATATTTTTGAACATTTTCATAACAATAATAATTATAACTTTATTAGGAATACTCACACCCAAAGTGACAGTAACTAACTTAAGATGACAAAATATTGAAGTGAAAACTTCTTTAGGTGCGTTGGGAATTTTTGAGATGGGATAAAATCATTGAACTCGCGACATTGTCATGTAACGTAATGTAATGTAACGTAATGTAACCGAAATTTAAAAACAGAAAAAGATTAAAGTTTAATTAAATGAAAGACATGGTTACTGTGAGTCAATCGGTTTGATTTTTATGTGGTTTATTAGAAAGAGTGAAACGAAAGGGTTTTCTGCTTTCCTTGTAGTATTATAAATCCATACTATCCATACTAATATTATAAATGTGAAAGTAACTACTAAACCGATCATCATGAAATTTTGCATACATGTTGTCAGAGATACAAGAAAGGACATAACCTTTCACCCTTCACCCTTTAAAAAAAGTACTGTTCCCGAGGGATCATCTAAAATAAAATAAAAAAGTCAGTCGTTGGACTGCACGTCAGAAGTGAAAACTAAGCTTCACAAAAAAACATTACATTACATTACATGACAGTGTAGCGAGTTTAATGGTTTTTTCCCATCTCAAAAATGCCCAACGTGCCTAAAGAGGTTTTCACTTCAAAAACTAACGCCTGGCCAAAGTGTTATAGCAACAGGGAGTCAAGCGTTATATTGCTTAAATTTTTTTTTTTCAACGCGGACGAAGTCACGGGCACGGGCTAGTACTACTACAAAATAATACTACTGATTTATGGAAAACCAGTAAAAACTAATTCTACTATTATTATTAGAAGGTATGAAGTTAGTTACTTTGAAACTGGTTTACATACGAGTATTTTCTAAGGTAGTTAATATTAATCGCAGATCGATATCTGTAATTTTTCAAAGGATATCAGGCAATTCGATACAGTCTCGATAATTTTCTCGCTTGACGGATGGAGCGGTGTTGATAAATGAGGTGTCGCGTTTCTTCGTAACTTAAGTGACGTATTACGAACATACATTATGCCTATGTTAAAGGTAGTACTCAACACATTTTAAATTATTTGTCTTTAGATGATTTAAATATCATCAAAAATTTTCAAAATCAGTTTTGATTTTTTTTTTGCGAAAGCGCTCCCTCACAAAGACAATAAATAGCACATAAATTATATTGAATATTTAAATTATTATTTTATTTATATTAGGTAGTATAAATAGAAAATAAATTAGGTACTATCACCTTATATAAATATTAATTATACCTAAATAATTTTATTTTTAAATTGTAGAAATACTGTTTAAAGTGATACTAGATCAGAAAGGTAATAGGTATGTATATCATAATTTAATTTTACTTAACTAGCCCGTTTGATGAGTGGTTCGGCTGATTTCCTTAACAATCTGTTCTAGGGTACCCGGGTTCGATTCCCGGCAGGGTCAACTATAGAAAGTTAACTCTGGTCTAGATCTGAAAAGTAGTGGCAGGGTACACTGAGTTTCGAGGTCATTTGGGCAGCCCCCACAAATAAAAGCACATGTGCTGTTGTGTTTCGATGGGTAAGAGGAATGTCAGATCCCATTTTCCTATCCCTTTCCAATAATGAATTCTACTATGGTCGTCAGCGCACTTGCACACTTGCACACTTGCACACTTGCTTGTATTATATATGCGACGATAGCCACCTACTATCAAGTGGACCGTCAGCCTGTCTGCCGACCTTAATATTAAATAAAAATTTAAATAATTTATATTTTCTCTTTTTTTAATTTGAGAATCCCTTCCCTTCCAGAGGGATACACCAGGATCCCCAGGATTTTTCACGCAAATATATTAAGTGCTCAACAATATTTGCGATGTGTGGTCAAATTCCCTTATACCGGGAACCCGTGTAATATGTTCTTATGTAATTTCTCATATATCGTACAGCCTTAATCACCTCGAACAATAAGATTCGTATCATCCTTCGATCCGCCCCTGAAAAGCGAGCGACGTGCAGAATACGGGATCACATTTTAGTGATGCGCTATTGTTTGTTTTTGTTTCTTCTGTAAGAACAATTATTGATCATCACATCTTTACATAGTACGAGTATTATTTGAAGTTGCTTTTCGCGTCTATCTGTATGGCCGCTAACTTCCTAAATCACGCAACGGAATTTGATGCTGTTTTCACCATCAGTTAGATAATTTGTATATTATATATAATTATAATAAAAGTAATAATAATATAATATATAAAATTATATAGATACATAAATAGATGAATACCAAAGTGATGACGTAGGTCCTCTGTGTTATTAATCAGATGTAATTGTTTACCATCCTATGCTATGTATGGGTAAGGTGGATTTAGAAAGCTAAATAATCCAAATATGTAGTTTTATTCTAAACAAAATGCTTTAAACTTAATAACTTTCAACTAATAAACTTACGATGTGGTCTCCCATAAACATCATCCATCGTTCACAGCGTCACTCCGTACGCTGCATCACAATGTTTACTATAGATATGTGTTTGGGTTTTTTTAACACGCTGATGTCGGCATTTGAACATCGTAGGCGGCGTTCAAACGCTTTTCACTGTGTCTCAAGTTATTTAGAACCACTACAGCGTGAACGTCGTGTCTAGAGTCAGTACAAAATCACACATAGTCACAGGCAAGCACTGTCAACTACTGTTGTGATCGAGACGTCTTTGGCTGCAGAGATATGTATTGACTGCTAAAACTGTGCCTGGCGTTCAGAGGGCCTAGGTGAGAGTTTTACTCGATCAAACGCGTCGAACGCGTAAACATCAATTTGTATGGGAATGAAACAGCACTATACGTTAGCCACTAGATAGCGCTGCTTCAGGCCCTCAGACGTCTGGCGAAATATTTGCGCTGAAGTCGCACGTCAGCGCTGACGCTGACTGTAGTCGCTTCCTAAAATTTGATTTGTCTAATTGAGATCGAAAATTCACTGTCAAATATGAAGTAAAGACAGTCGATCACTGTCTCCTTATTAAGGCAAAAATGATTTATTCCTCAAGAGTAGAATGAGATGATTATTAAATTACCTCATCACTAGTTCACCTCTTATTTATTGCTTCACAACACCACGCGTGCTTTGTATGAGAGCCGTTCCGTGCAGAGATTGTAAGTAATTTGTAATTGAAGTGTTTCATATAGGAAATCAATATAGGTAATTCTAGAATTTAGACGTGAAATTGCTTTTACCTATCTTACACCGTTTTCACGGAGGTCATATTGTAGAACTAAAGTTTCTAGTTTCACTTTCTATTACTCTTATTTGGAAGGTATTATGGTTCCAGCAAGTTCTTTTTCTCATTGGACAAAAATTTTTGAAACTTTTGAAGTTACTTGCTTGTTAAATATTATTAAAAATTCGTACGGATTTTACATATAATATAATATTTTTTATACATAAAGGTCGGCAGACAGACTGATGGCATACTTCCCTTACTAAGATAAGCAACGCCATTAAAATATGGTGCAGAATTTCATAACATAAAAGTTAGGTAAGGGGTAAGGCTTGGATGGCGAATTGGCTGTTATATCTCTTTACTCACTTTTTTCATGGCGGTCTTCTGTGGAAGGGAATTCCCAGTTGATGATTGCGGAATGCAGTGTATATCTTGCCTTTAAAATGTACATATTTCTCGAATTTTCATTTACAGTTTAATAAAAATAAGTAATATATACCTAGTTGTTATTATATTAGTGCTATTCAAGTCCAAATGTTTTTTTATTTTGAGAAGTCATTTTTCTCTTGCACGTTTATTCGATGGGGCCGTCGATTTATACTATTACATAATATAAATACAATTATGTAGAAAATAGATGAAATAAACAGCTACATGTTGTTTCAAAGTGATTCGAAGCGCACCCGAGGCGTCTAAAAATAAACACATTTCTAGTGGTTGAGTACGAAGCGCTTAGTTAAAAGGCTAGTTATTTTAGCAGTTAGCATACAAAGGTTATCAGTTTTTAGAGCAGGTACGTTCTCATGTCGACGGAAGCAAATAATGGTAGGTAACTTAATTTAATTAGGACGTTCGGAGGTAGTCAAAGACTAATTCAAATGGACAAGTCCTGTTTTAAATGTTAATTAAACCTCATACATAACAAGAGGTTTATACTTTATACTTATACCTACGACTTTTAATGTGTGCGTAGCATGTTTAAATTAAATTTTTGATATATTTGTATATACATTAATTAACTCCGTATGCAATTATTTGATTTAAATAATAGTTAAAAAGCTTACGTTACGAGTATTAAAATATGCAATAGTATCTCTATCTTTTGTTTAAGTTTGCTTGAAGTTTGATTTAACCGTTAACCTTGCTATTAAATATTATAAGATATTAAATACATTATTAGTAACAGGCACACTGCGTTTCAAATTCATTAATTGGGCAGTTTGACTGGCTGCAGTTACCACCCCGTTACAGAAGACCAGAGTGAAATAATATAATTTGTGCTGTTTTATTTCGTTGAGTGAATAAGGAATGCCGGAAACCATTTCCCAATTCCTTTCTAATCCATAGACCTTATTTTAAAGGTCAGCAAGCATCCAACTTGCAACATCTGTGGGTGACGACAGCCACCTACTATCAAGTGAATCGTCAGTCTGTCTGACGACCCTTACATAGAAGTTATTATTAAATATATATTATACTAGCTGGAGCCCGTTACTTCGTCCGCGTTCAAAATGTTATATAGCCTAAAGCCTTTGTCTATGATTGGACTATCCAACACAAAAATAAATTTTCAGTTCGAACTAGTAGTTCCTGAGATTAGCGCATTCAACTAAAACAAACTCTTCAACTTTATATAATAGTAAGTAAGTAATAAGTATAGAGTATAGATATAGATAATATTAGTATAGATTAATCAATACCTGAGAGGCAACTAATTTTATACTATAGGAGTTCCATATTTAATTAACATGGCTTTTTGTGACTATATTAATTAATAAAATATTTTTTGATATGGTACGAATAGACACTAATGAGGAGAAATTGCAAGGGCAGAGTTCCTTCTTAAAGTGAATGTAAAAATCATTAGCAATGAATATCTGAAATAGCTACCATTTAACTTAACGTAACTTAAGCAATAAAAGTAAATAGAACTGGAATACGGTATTTATTTAGATGTTTAATATAACGAGACTGTGCAAGGCATCCCATTTGCTCTAAAATATTTCGCAACTATGTTGCTCTACAAATATTTTTCTCTGTGTGTTTATTTATATTATCTCATCAGTATTCATGACGGGAAATTAATCTACGCAAATTACATAAGCGTCATTAAGCCACGCGTACCCCAATAAATTGCTAATTTTCGATATTACCTAAAATTATTGTTTTACGCTAGCCGAGAGCCGAAGCCGAGGGGCTTCGCACGGAGGCTAATTATATATAAAATCCTTTCTCGTTTAACGCTCTTCCTTTAGTGAAAACTGCATCAAAATACGTGGCGTGGTTTACGGCAGAGTGACCGCACTCGACTAGGAGACTCATTGGCGACAGTACGTTTTTAAAAACTAAGATGCAGAGCCTGGCACATAGACGCAAAATTGCCAGTCTATGTGTCTTTTATAAGATGTACTTCGGAGAGTGTGCTCAGAAGCTGCATGCGCTCATACCGCCTTCCCCTTTCTTCCATCGGACATACAGATGTATGGCTAGTTACCATCCTTATCTTGTCGAAATCCCTTTTTTTTGGATTAATCGCTTTAAAAAATCCTTTATAATGCACACTGCCAAGGTTTGGAACTCCCTGCCGGCGTCTGTATTTCCGAGCTCATATAACTCAAATATTTTCCAAGTTCGAGTGAATAGGCAACTTCTGGGTGTGCTGGCTTCAACATAGGCCTCATCTTCGCTACACAGCTGGATGTTGGCCAAGAGCAAACCCATCACTAATTAAAAAAAATCCTTTTCATGTGGGCAAGAATGAGGGGCGAAGAGGAGTCGGCAGAACACAGATATCTTGGTTAAGGAACATCCGTTAATAGACCGGAATTAAAGGAGTGGGAGAGCTGTTTCGAGTGGCGCGTGATAGGAGGCCTTTTCGAGGGTGATCGCCAACGTCGCGCGTCGGGAAAACCTGATAAGGCACTTAGAGAAGAAGAAGTTTAGGAGTACACTTAGGAGTACTCCTCCTAACACTTAGGAGGAGTTAGAGAACATACATTCAGACAGACAGATGCGAGATACGACTTTAATTTATACAATTTAAGGATCATTATCGGGTCGTTAGTTAAATATAAATATCAACCAGGACATTCTCTTCGTAGTACGTATTCTTCGTACCTACTTAGCATTTTATCTTCTTACTTTGACGTGGATAAATGTATATTTTGACATTTTCCTTATTCTATTTTTATAGCGAATATAACGGAAACAATTAATTCATAACTGACTTGTAGAACTGGTTTTGATGGACAGAGAATTATGTTGTTACGCTTATTAGGTTCTGTTGGGCGCGCCTTAAATTCGCATGTCCGTTTAAACTCGCCTAATCATCAAACACGCATTTCTATTTTTTGACTCTGTGCCTATTATTTACAGTAATAAATTATTGTGTTTTATTTACTTACACTTTTGCTCTCTATTATCTAATTGCTACAAATAGCGATAATAACAATAGCTCCATACCAGTAGCCGAAAGTTAAACACCGTAGGGCTGGCTTATTAAAAAGTCAATGTAAACAAATCCAGATTAAAAATACCAAAAAATGGTAACTTTATCGCTTTGTTATTAAATACTATGTTTATTTATTATTATCTTTCTTTTTTTATTTTAAATAACATAAAACTTTCAAAAAGTGACTTACGATTCGTTACCTCTCAGATACAGAGTAACGAAGCGTTACCGACCGATAAATAATAAGAGAGGTCTCAAACCATTATTCAATGGTTCATATACATATTATAAAACTAGCTTTCGCCCCCGAATTTATTCACGCCCCCTTTTTTAGGTGTTAAAACACGTATTCAATCTTTATTGCTAATATATTTTTAATAGACGTTGAAGTTGTCCGCCTCTAATACTAATACTAATGTAATACTCCTAAAAACGTGTACGTATACGTAACACAATCAGTGTACCGTATCAAATGACGAACCGCTTACTTTTTCTTAACAGCAAATAAAAGAACTCCCTGGTACAGTTAAGTTTAATGGGATTTCCACGTCGAGTTAACTTTACTGGGGATTTCCATAAAGAATAGTGCTGCAGTCTGATATATTCCCGAGACACCTTACACAACTTAGTTCAATAAAAATACGGATAAACCCTTCACAAAGGATTTCTATGGAATCTGTATTTTATATTATGTTAATTTATCTAATCTACGAGTATATTTATAAATAGTATACAATAAAAAAAAGACCCTATGCGCGTCTGTCCGTCTATAGCTGCTTAGTTCTTTTAAATTATGAAATCAATATTCAGTATCAAATGAAAAAATATTCCTAAAGGTTTATCTGTGAATTTAATCAAATTCACAGATTGCGAAGAAAAGTAGATTTTTTTATAATAAGCTATAACTTGGCACGGAGGTTAAGCTAACTAACAAGATTTAGCTAGCCTAAGCTAAGTAAGCGTTAAATTATTTTAAAAAATTAAAGCTAATTGCTTCTATTGAATGGCTCATACATGAAAAGAGGCGAGTCATAGTAAAAAAATGTTTATTGGAAATTAAAGCTGGATTGTAGATTTATTTTTAGACATTTATATAGTAAAAGATAGATTTATATTATGAAAGCTAGATAGATTTCTATTATGAAAGACAGACAGATTTATATTAAGAAAGATAGACAGATTTCTATTATGAAAGATAGACATATTTCTATTATGAAAGATAGACAGATTTCTATTATGAAAGATTTATATGTTTTTATATATTTATTATATATTTTTGTTCGGAAAACTTGTTGACGGAAGAATAGTTTGGGTTCATCCCGCCTTAAATCCGATACTAATGAGCAGTGAGTATGCAGATTTCGTATACTAAATAATTGGATACTGTGTACCTTAAAATGTGCTTGTCATCCGGTAAATAAAAGACCAATGTTGTTACACGCCGTGAATAGCTCAACTTTATTTTAGGGTAAAATTTCATGTTTATTTTGAACTAGACCGAACGCCCCACAGACGTTAAAACACTCAGCTACTAAAAATAGTCGGGTACTATATGGTGCATATCATTGAATGGTAACATGTATCATTGAACATAACATTGAAAACATTAAAATAAAGTGCTTACAGAAAAATCCTAAACAAACACAAGATAGAATAAATATGCATTAGATGAAATAAATTCCAAATTAAGTGGTTACGTGCGTGATACGTATGCGGATGGATTAGCAACATTATTTTCTCCATTACAAAGCAGGTTAGATGGTAAAATAAAGATAAGTACACAGAGATATATAGAATAAGATTTATAAAAATTAAAAGGTTTTTGAAGATATTAATCCAACTGGTCGAGGCACTGGAGCATGCACTGGCAAGAGTGGGTATACTATTGCCAATACGATTTTAAGATTGTTCTTATTAAAATTGTATTGTGTGCTATTTGTGTTTAGTACTCAATAAAATTTCTTTTCTTTCTTTCTAAGTGTGCCACACAGACAGAGCAAGTCCTGAATTTAAATTTTAGTGATACTTTTTTTTACATTTGGACAGGTTCAATTGACAGAATCAATTAATAGATTATACAAATGGAGCTGCAACAAAATTATTGCATTTAATACTAAAGCAAACCTAATATTCTTTAGCAACCCGTCAAACTTGGAACGAACTGGCGAGTGCAGCGGAAATAAAATTACGTGGGTAAGAAACTACTAACATCATATAGACTAAGTTTTTATAACTGTTTCTAGAAGGTAAAATCAAATCACTAGTTAGAGGTAACTAGGGAAGTAAGTTATCTTTTTTAAAGAAACAAATCTTTTTATTATTTTTATCTTTATATATATATATATTCGCAACCTGTCGCCTATGGCACGGAATACCACAACAGTACAAGTAGATACCTATGACGTGAACCGCTACGCCACCCTGTCTGGCGACTAGTTTTAATATCGTATCTTTTTTTAATTATATTTTTATTAAGTCCATTTTAGGTAACTCCGAACCACACTCTTTTAGGTATACATAATTATTTGATTGTGTAATTTCTATTATGACATGATTTCATTTTTATTTCCTTATTTTTTTCTCACTCATAAATTTCTTTCCTTCCAACAGCCTTTTTCAGTCGATACACATTTTTATGGTTATACATGTCTGAGATTAACTTTCCATTTTTGATTATACATGTCTGAGACACCTTTCCGAAACCCAGCAAAAATAGAGTGATCTTTTTGATACACATTATGATTCATTTACTGTTTTACTTTAATATCAATGTATTTTGAAAACCAAGCTTAGAGCCAATGATAGTCAGTAAACCTACACAAACAAAAATCCATGTTCCACACGAAGCCTTTTATTGGCTGAATTTGTTTTAGCAAATATAAGCCAAACAAATATTGTTTTGCCTATGATGGAATAACAATTTGACACGCAACGGATTGAATGTTAAACGATTCAACTGTGGATTAATTTCAGTACAGTTAATGTGTCATAGCTCAGTTCGTAGGCCTGTGAATGGTTTGACAGAGACAATTCACATCCATTATGTGTCAAAGGCAGCCTTTCAAACTATATCCAAGCGATTTAATCGGGTCGGAGTGAAATTAATATTAGTTCGTCTAGCTTAAGTTACGGTATGTCATCATTGTTTTGAGCTTTAGTAATAAATGTAATGTTTATTATTAAAATTATGTCTGCTTAGTAGTGTCAGGGTACAGTGCTTTTCGCAGTCATTTGTGCAGCCCGTCTGGCGGCAGTAACCACCCCCTTACAGAAGACCACCAAAAATAACAGCACGTGTGCTATTGTGTTTCGGTGATTGAATAAGGGGCGCCAGAAACCATTTACCTATCCCTTTCAAATCCCTTATCCATAATTCTAATATAGTCGGCAATGCACTAGCAACACTTGTGTTGTTGCTTGTGTTATAGGCGACGGTAGCCACGTACCGTTCATTTTTTTTCTCCAAATTATATATACAAACCTGTCTCGTTTATCGCTCTATCTATTAGTGAAAACCGTACCGAAATCAGTTGGATGAATTTGAAGTTAGCAGAGAAACAGATAGAGGCGGAAAGCGACACTATTAAATTCGAGTGATTCACTTAGAAACAAACGCGTCCAAAATCAACAAAGTAAGCTTCAGTGGTACTATTGAGTAGAGTTTTCTCAATTAACACTAGTTCTGGATCAATGCGAAAGTTTTACTTAGTAAAGAAATCTTCGTGCTCATGAAACTTTCTCTTGGTTCGCTAGCAACGAAGCGGTAAGCGATGAACTTTTTTCTTTATGGCACGCAAAGAGTAAGAAAACCAATATACAAACCTCACACAGTCGTAGTACATATATATATTACTTTTATGTATTATAAAAGTAGGTATGTATGACATATAGGTATTATAAAGAATGTAACAAAATTAAATAATAAAACCAACATTGTGAGATTTCCATAATATCAATTCCATTTTGGAATATGTGGATGTATATTGTATAATGTTACTATTATTCCATATTATAGAATTGTATTCCATATATTCCATATTCCATATTTCTCTATATGGCCTATAACATTATTTATATTATTTGGCTATCTAAACAATTTCTTACTACCAGTAATATCATCAATCTCTTTTATTAAGTATTGTATTTTCATTTAAGCGGCAATTTACAGTTTTATTGGAGTATTTAGTGAGATGTATAGGCAGGATGTATATGAAATAGGCAGAAGTTGTTACGCATACAGCTATTAGGAACCTTAGCTTAGTTTGATTAACTCTAACTATAGATAATTTTATATAATAGCCACATGATTAATACGGCTGAAAAAACTACAGATAAATAATATTTTACTAAAAAGTCCCGAACTACTTAATTAGATAAAGCCAGGGTAAACCATGCTAATACCAGAAATGGTTTTTTTTTGATGATATGAACAAAACATATAATCAACTTTTTTGTACTATTCTGCACTATAAAAAAAACTGTAATAAAACATATGTAGTGTACTAAAATAAAACAGCGACTTCTCTGTATTATTTGTAAATATATTTACAATGTATCCTATAAAACTTCTGGTAGAAATTATTTTAATATAAGTAACAAAAAAAAGACATCAAAATCTATTGTGTATGTCATTAGAGAAGACAGATTTATACGGGTTTAGATCAAACGACAGATCTAAACTATTTAGATTGTTTTATACGGTTTTGAGATTCAGTCTGTTAAGAATACGAAATTTACTGCAGAACTACCTTTAAGTCGAGTTAAAGGTAAAAATAAACATGTGTTAGCACCCTCTAATTAGCAATTCCAACTAAAGACGTGCCGATACATGCGACGACGACCTTTCTTCGCGAACGCGTTCGTTCAACTGACTGATACCCTTTTAATATCATATCACCGAATGAATCTGAACGAATGAACACCTCTTTTTGAATCGTCGCAGAGCACTTTTCAATCAACTTCAGTCGACACAAATAGCAGACGCTACACATGCAAACAGGAAAAGTAACTTTATGAGTTAATTTTATACCTACTATCCAGAAATAATTGTTCGCAATAATGTTTGAACAGTTGCCCACATTTCGCTGACCTTACATCGTAAATAACCTTGTAGCGCTCGTACGAGATGAAGGTGATCCATCATGAGATCCTTTCAAGGGAACGTTTACAAAACCTAAACATTAACTAGCAATAACCTTAGATTTTGCTTATGTTTGTTTTATTTTTTTGGGTTAGGATAATATATCGCGCCCATTTTTCTTGAAACGGCGTTACCCACAATTCACAATATTCGTGATTTCGAGATAATGATAATGGCAAAAATGATTAAGCTTATTAAGAGTAACGAATTAAGCTTCCTTAATTTCAAGTTTTATCAGGTTTAAATGCTGTCAAATATAAATATATGTTGACAAATATCCAAGGGAAATAAAAAATAATAATTAAGAATAGAAAAAAGTCTTTAACAATATACAATAATTTGTAATTTGTACAAAGACTCAAATATAAATTTATTTATTGGACAAAATATTGAGAAAACAAAAAAGGCAATAGAGATGCAGGTGTAGTCTTCTGTAGCAATAGTGTAGATATTCCTGTGGATTTCTAGAACACAAAATTGGCTGATTAGTGGTACAATGTTTTAAAGAAAAAATATATTTGACAGACAGACAAATAATGTTTAAAGAATTATAGACAGACTTAAGGGTTCACAGCTTAGTGGGCTATGATGAATAGTTAAAGCAGCTACTACGAATGGATAGACAAAAAGAGTCTTCTTAATTTGAGTTCCTTTAAAATATTAAAGTGGAAATTATATATAGCTAACACGAATGAGATGTGATAGTAAAAAATTAGAAAACTTACACTCACAAAAGAGTCAAATGAGACCCAGATAAAGAACAATGATAAGAAGGAAGGTCGTAGCAAGAAACCTGGAACGTATCTCTCTCCCTAAGATCCAATTAAGCAATTTCAAATTTGTCTGATATTTAGAGTAGGGTTAGTAGTTAATATTTGATCGTGGGTAGCAAGTTCTTGTCTATACCTCACGTGTTTCCAATTAGCAATTCACATAAACAGTCTGTTCCGCACCTATGAACTCCTACTATGTTGAAGACATTGTCTCATATAATAATAATATCTACGTTGTACTTAACAAGTCTAGTGGTTTTGTTACTAGTTCAACATAAAATTAAGTTTCACTTTGATTGCAGACTAAACTTTTGTATGAAAGTTTCGTGTTTATAAATAGCTGGAATATTTTGGTGTTTAATAGTGAAATTTTAGCACTGAAGTGTCAATTTACGTATTTGATGAACTTGTTATTTTCTTTTTAAAAAAGTTAGTAATTGAGATAGTTAAAATTTTCATATAAATAATTTTATACCAATTGGTGTTTCGTTAATTGCTAGGCTAGAGCCTCTAAAAACACAAATATCAATCAAGTGTAGAGAAGAGTGAGTTTTTTTATTGACAGTTTCTTTTTCTTTTTTTTTTGTAATGGCAAGGCACACTGCGTTTCGAATTCATAAATTGGGCACTCCGTCAAGCGGCAGTTATTACCCCCTTACAGAAAAGCACCGATAAACTGTTGTGTTTCGGCGAGTGAGTACTGCCTGATTTCACCAACCGTCACCTAGAGTTAGGGAACACATAACTGCTACTTAAGCCGTCTGACTGTAAGGCGGACTGCCTTGAATTAGTTAGGTGTTCTCTAACTCCAGAGTTAACTGAGACACTCAGGTGTTGGTGAAAACGTGCATAAGTGTGGTCTGAGCCCATTTCTCATTTCCTTTCTTATCTTGAATCCTACTGTGTTCGGTGGCACTTGCAGAACCTATAACGTTGCTTGTGTTAGGCAAGGCGACGGTGACGAGACCGAGGCGATGGTAGCCACCTACCATCCAGTGCACCGTCAGCCTGTCTGGCGGTCTTAATTAAAAAAAAATCAAGAGCAAACTTAACTAAGTTATAACTTAGTTATAACGAAATCATAACTTAAGCAGATCATCAGATAACAGTACCTAATCACCTCTTTCATAGCAGATTACGTCAAATAGAAGTAAATACGTAAGTTTATTTATTTTTTTACCGCCTAAAGGCTTATACGTCAATAAGCAACATCCGGTGATGTTGTAGAGAAAGGTTGTCTACCCTTCAGCCACATATTCGAAGCAGTTTATTTATGGAAGCATTAATGGAAATTAATTCTGTAAGTTAACATTTCTTATCGTCCACTAACAATGTGTTTTTCATGAAAATTCACCTCAAGCCAACTTGAAAATTATTTTACAACGCGTGAAAAGTAATTGTCGTGTCAAAATGATTGTTAACTTATACTCATTTCACAAATATTTGCTTGAAATGAGTTATATGGGGGTCAGTTGAAAAGCGAATTGAACCAACAGTACTGCATCTTGAAACTGGCTTACAGATGATTATAAGTTCAGAACAAAGAAGCTAATATGCATAGAAAATTATTTCTAGTATCGCATAAAGACGTGTCATACATATATTAAACTACAGCTAGTGAAAAAAAAAGTTATTTAATTGTACATATACAGTTAAATTAATTTTAATTTTATGTATGGCAAATGTAGTTGTTGGCAAACAAACATGTAACGAACATGTTTGTTTTTAAGTTAAGGCTATTTCATCAAACATTTGCACTAATTTCTTATATTATATATAGACAATATGGGCACGGACAGAGTCGCGTACAAAACCTAGTATTGCGATAAAAAGGTAAACTATGAATGGGCGTATTTTATGATATCAAAAGTAATTATTACTTCCTACACTTTCTTGACTTGTGAGAAATATATTAAATATAACTGAGTATTTAATTAGTAGTCGTATTACGACTGGAGGTACTGAAAATATATGTTGTTGGATTGGCGGACTATGATTGCGTGCGACCCATGTCCTTGACTTGAATTTGAGTTAATTTTCATACTCACGCATTACCAAGTAGTCGTTCAAGAATTCTTTTATTTAATTATCATTTTCTTTTTTAATTAATACTTTTACATATAACATTAATTAATTACATTAAATTAAATTTATTATTGATTTTATATAAGGTCTCTGTAATGTTGAGCAAATTGAAAATCTACAATAAAAGGGTAATTTATCATATTCCACAAAAAAATACATTGAAAAAAATTCAATTATTTATGAATTTCCTACTGTAAGTTATGTAGAATACTTAATTTTACAATTACTTGTAATTTTTACTATATTATTTAAAAAAATTATTATCTTTACATGTTTATTATTATTTATATATGATTCAGTCAAAAAGTGGTCGTCTTTCACGTCTTAAATACTCAACATAATTATATATGAAATTTTTCATATATAATTATGTTGTAAGGGATAGAGACAAAAATGTACGAGCAATTATAATTGAATAAAGGTTTTAACATATACTTATAGGAAAAATGAAAGCTAGTAGAAAAGTACAACAAATAATATCACTTGTGAATGCACTTAAAGCGCACGAATATCGGTTAATGATTATTGTTTCGATTTATAAACAGCTTCACAGCTTAAGCTCGTGAATTGTTCTTATCATCAGAACAGCTCGAAGTAGAGCCATAGCTAAAGATTAGCTAAGCTATGATGCATTCGTTCAAAAGTAAAAAGCTCTTGATTCACGATAAAGTTAGCCACAGTAGAAAACTACATCAATTTTTCAAAATGAAGATTGAATAATGTCAAAACATGCTACGGTACACACTGCGGCTGGAGAATTTGAATATTTGAAAACTATGTACGGTATATGGCACCGTCGCCTATAACGCAAACAACGCCACATGTGCTGTAAGAGTGATGCCGACTGTAGATGGATTCAGGATAATGGATTACGAAGGGATAGTGAGTTGGGAACAAGTCTACAGATTGGAGTATTGAAACAATAAATACAAAATTAACTTTTTCTATTTTGATCCAATACGCTTTTATCAGATCGAGGTATTAACAGAACTTAAAGTTTTGTATAGTAAATCCTCACTGAAATGAAATAAAGCTTTAATGAATAAATGAAATAAGCATTTTAAAAAACTACAGTTGAAAAAAAAATTAAGTTGTATCAGCTTGGATAATAGAGTGTCCCACTGAAATGCAACAGTTAATCAAATTAGTTTGCAAACATATACAGATTGGTTCGGAAAAACGACGATGCATTCGTTCAAGTTAAAAGCTCTTGATTCACGATAAAATGAAAACAACTTTTCACCAAAACAATCATAAAACCTAAAATCTTGTTTAAGGCGAAGTTTTACACAATTTTTAAATTTTATTTTTGTACAAACATTTATTGTTTGTTCCCGAGCCCATTTCTTTATCCTTTCTTAATCCTACTAAGATTAATAAGTGCGTTGCCAACGCAGTTGAAGCTCTTATATTTTATATTGGTTTTGTGTTTTTTTTTATTTAAATAGGAATGTTAAATATGTTTTTGTTTGAATTTTACTTAAGTCAGAACAAGAACAAAATGAAACAAGCCAAACTTATTTATGAGTTAAGATTGTTTGCAAACAAAAAAAACGTTTCACAACCCTCCCGGGTAAACAAGGAAGTAAAATGTAGCGCAATTATTATTTCATACAAAAGCAAACGTCGCGGCCATCCGCTCCCCCAAATTATTTTATTATTGTCCAGAATTACTTACAATCGACCTTAAAATAACACAGTTGGGTTACGGAGTTGGCCTAAATATTTTGTCGTGCGTATGTCGGAGGCAAACTGGCACTTACATTAAATAAATAAAATAACGTACTCGTATATTTATTTTGATTTACGAGTTTATTTATACAAGAATATGGGTAAACACATTTTGTAGTGTTAGACTAGTCTCAAACTACATTATGATGCAATAGTATATTAGCATACAAATATTTTTACAATCTAATGACCCTCGAACTGATCTCTTCAAATATGAGCCCGTGTCTCTCCACTGCTGGATGTAGACCTTTCCCAAGGACTCTCCCAGCCGCTTTCCGCTAAGCCTTCGTCTGTCCACCAAAGCGTGGGTCACGTAGCGTCCCACGTTGCGTCTTTTTTTTTTATATAATATAAAGGTGGCAGACAGGCAGGCGGCCCACTTGATGGTAGGTGGTTACCGTCGCCTAAGGACACAAGCAACACCAAGGGGAGTGCTAGTGCGCTGCCTACCCTGTAGATATTTGTTAACCCCTCGCTTGAAGAAGCCCATATTGTAGCTAGGTGGAAACACCTCAGAAGGGAGATTGTTCCAAAGATCGCGCGTCCGCGGAATAAAGTTTCTACCCAACCGGACTGTGCGTAGTGGCACCTTATCCAAGTAATGCGGATGAACTCCACATCTATGACGCGCAGTACGGTGGTAAAAACTTGGGGTAGGCATTAGTTGGAACAACTCATCAGAGCACTCACCATTGTACAGCCGGTAGAACACACAAAGAGAGGCTACATCCCTTCTTAAACTAAGGGGTTCTAACCGTTTTTGTGTGAGCGTTGGATCATTGACAATTCGAATAATTCGACGTTGCAAGGCGTCAAATGGATCTAGCTGGTATTTTGGCGCGCCAGCTCAGAGATGAGAGCAGTATTCCATATGGGGCCTAATCTGGGCCTTGTAGAGAACAAGGCGCTGCTCCGGTGTAAAATACCGCTTTGCTAAGTTTAACACGCCCATTTTTTTGGAAGCTAGAGTAGCCTTATCTTTCAGGTGACACCTGAACTCGACTGTGTTCGAAATGTCCACACCAAGGATGCCAATGCTCTTGGATATTTCGAGCGGAGTGCCCTGAAATTTAGGTGTCGCTACAAATGGGGCCTTTTTTGCGGTGAATGCACAGACTTGCGTCTTACAGGGGTTGAATTGCACAAGGTTCGAGCAACCCCAATTTGAGACCTCAGATAATAATGTCTCAATCGAAGACACAAGTCTGTCGCGGCTCTCCTGCAAGTCTGAGAGAGGAATATTAGCGCGGCCTTTGTAATAAGCTTCCCCAGTGCTGTCATCTGCATAGCGATGAATACTGTTGACTTGTAACAGATCATTGATATGCAAAAGAAAGAGTGTTGGGGAAAGCACAGAGCCTTGCGGGACACCGGCGTTAACTGTCATGTTGTCGGAGCAACATCCGTCAACCACGACTCTGATACTCCGACCAGTCAAAAAGTCGGCGACCCAATCGCACAATCCCTCGGGCAACCCGTAAGATGGAAGCTTGGAGAGAAGAGCTCGATGCCAGACCCGGTCAAACGCTTTTGCTTTGTCCAGACCCACCGCCAAAACCTCCACCCTGTTTGCCACAATTTCGGCCCAGCGGTGTGTAAAGTAAATGAGAAGATCACCAGTCGAGCGGCCGTGCCGAAATCCATATTGGCGGTCGCTGATCAGCTGATGATCCTCCAGATACCTCAGGAGCTGCTTATTAATAATGCGCTCCATCACCTTGGAAAGGAGGGAAGTAATAGCGATCGGTCTATAATTGGCCGGATCCGTGTGGTCACCCTTTTTGGACAAAGGGTGGACGTGAGCAACTTTCCAAGCTTTCGGGAAGCGCTTGCTTAAATAGGAAAGTTCGAAGAGCCGCGAAAGCACGGGAGACAACTCAGGTGCGCAAATCTTTAGAACCACTGCTGGAATACCATCTGGCCCACTCGACTTGCGAACGTCAAGGGAAGCCAGTTCCCGCCGAACCTCACGTTGAGTGAAGCGTACTTCCGGCATGGAGCTGTCACAACGCGGAATTGTCAGCGGAATGGCATTCTGGTCGTCCAAAGTCGAGTTGGAGGCGAAGATGTGGCACAACAGGTCGGCCTTTTCCTTCGCCAAATGAGCCAGAGTATCATTATGATTCCGCAGTGGGGGAAGCGAGGATCGACAGAAGTTGCCCTCAGCGGCCTTGGCGAGCGACCAAAAAGCCCTACTCCCGGAGGGGTAGTTAGTTAGCCGCTCACCAATCCTGCCGATATGATGATTTCTCGCCTTGGTGTACACCTTCTTGCTGAACCTCAAGGCAGCAGTGTATCCCCTTCTTAAAAGAGGGGTATCAGGACTGTTCAGCACGCGTGCTTCCGTGAAGGCTTTGTAAGCAACTAATTTTTTTTGGCGAGCATTTTTACAGTCCCGGTTGAACCAAGGCTGGCTCCGACCTCCGATAAGTACTACAGAGCTGGGTATGAAATTCTCCATGCCCTGCAACACTACATCAGTGATGGAGTCAGCGATTGCCTCAATGTCCTCTGAAGAGAAACAAAGCCGCCTCCAAGGGTAAGATGCGAAAAACTCTCGCAAACCATCCCAATCTGCTGACCCGTAATGCCAAACCCTGCGCTTACCCGAGGGGCGGTTACGCACAACGTTAACGTTTGGCACAGACGCCCTAACGAGACAGTGATCCGAGGACCCGAGGGGGGCATCGACAACTATCGTGTACCCGTCAGGGCGTGTGGTCAGCAGAAGATCCAGCAAAGAAGGAGAGTGGTCCTCAATGTCTGGGATCCTAGTGGGAACCGAAACCAATTGTGAGAAACCATGTGCCAAGGCGAGATTATGTGCAGCTCTACCTGCACAGTCAGTGGTGCGTGAACCCAACCACTCAACGTTATGAGCATTGAAGTCACCCAACAGGACTATTTCAGCAGAGGGAAACTGCACTTGAACTTCCTCCGTCATATCCCGAATGCGCTCAAAGAATCGAGTTGTCTCCGTATCACCAGCATGGGACCTGTATAGGCAACCGTAGATCCGCGTAGAACCTGCATGATCAATACGCGCCCAAAGTATAGACAGGTCCCGATCTTCAAGCTGGCTAAGACGGCGACAACAAATATCCTCCCGGACGAACAAGCATACCCCGGCTCGCCGCATGAATTTATGCTCAAATTTATAACCGGGGTAATGGAGGTAAGAGGTGTCACCCGGGCAGGATATCTGCGTCTCCGTAAGGACAAGTAGGGCAGGCCTCGCAGTTTCCAGGTGGTGATGGACACGTCTTCCAATTTGTGGCCTCCATCCCTTCTGACCCACCGTACCACCGACCATGCTCCCAGTGGCACGGTGGGTAATAATTTTTCCCTACGATACCACCGTAGTGCTGAGACACGGATCCATTCGAGAACTCTGCTACCCCATCACTTATCCGCCCTGCGACAGACGTGACCGGCCCATTGCCTCTCAGCCTGCTGACTTTTTCGACTATGTTGGCTACTCTGGTTCTTAGTTCAGAATTTTTGATCTTACCCACCAAAGAAACTTCAAGCATAGCCCGCTTCATACAATTATTGGCAGGACGCACTGATTATAGACCTTGGTCTCCCCTGATTATAGACGTAGTTTCCCGAAAGCAGCCCAATCCAGCTGAATTCTTCTATCAGCCTCTTTGTTAAAGTTGTTTCTGCCTAACTGAATCATTTGTTAACAGCTTCGCACGGATTCAATTTTTTTTTCTACAAATTATATACGCAAACCTTCCTCGTTTATCGCTCTCTCCAATAACGAAAACCGCATCAAATCCGTTGGGTTGTTTAGAAGAAGTTAGCGGAGAAATAGACAGTAGCGGACAATATATTATTATTATTTATGTGTATTGCTACAAGAATTTTACGAGTTTTGTATTTATGTTTCAATTTTTAAACAAGTTCCTTCATTTTACTACTTGGTACACAGATGTTCATGAAACGCCTACGAACGTTTTATGGCATTTTGAATTGCAACCATCCTAAAATTGCTATAAAGGAAAATGAAAAAAATGTTAATTCGCCCTGGGTACAGCTGCCAGCAATTTGGTAATAATATGAAGCAAAAATGACATTTATTCTCAGTGTCGTAATTTAGATGACAATTGCGTTAATTGGAATTATATTTTCATATTCACAAAGTCGCCATACCGTACTTCTCCAGTATAGAGTAGGTAACGTAATACTTTTAAAATCATTTTTTTATTTCTTAATATAAACGGGAAAAAAGGGAATTACTTTTTTAAGACGAGGACTTATTTATTATTAGACAGGAAAGCGTTATTTTCTTCACCTAATTTAACTTCTTATAGTGAAATTAAAACTTAGATTGTCTTTTGTCTTTTATAAACCTTTTGTCTTTTATACCAATAATATTTTAAACTAAAATATTTAACCATTTTATTCGTCGGAGTATTTTAAATAAGTATTTGTCACTGAAATATTAAGATCTGTGACAGCAAAAAAACTGATATCATCAATTATTTCGGCCTTACATATTTTATTTATTTATTTTTACAGTTCTAAAACCTAATGCTATTAATTAATTAAATAAATAATTTATTAATAATAATTAATAAATAATAATAAATAATAGCCCACGCTAGTAAAATAAATATTCAAAGGATTCACTCAAATGACTATATTAAAATTATTTTTATCTCGTATAACACGTAACTATTGTAAAAATTTGCAAAATTAATGAATTTAAACAACAGGCAATAAAGTAAAGATAAGTTGCAGAGCTTTAAAAAACAATCTGTAAATTGTTAACGCAACGTTTTGCAAGTCCTTTATTAGAATCAATATTTCCTTCACAATGCCACCTTGTTATTTATTTTCGCTCGAATTAAATTGGATCCGTCCAGGCACGTCTTTAATTTCCGCCGAGCACTGTTAGCTGGAATTTGTCTCTTTTTAAATACAGAGACCGCAGCCTCCGTTGACCTTGGAACGGAGCCTGGCCAATCAATTAACTGATAGAATGAAACTTCATGACTATACCCCAGTTTAACAATATTGTAATACTGTGACTATACCACGATACCACGATTATCAAATTCATTTTTCAGCAAGTAAATTTAATCAGTAAACCATTACAACATTTACTACAACCATATATTAGAATAAAATATATACTTAGGTATATTATGTTAATCTTAACTTAAGGTTTAGATACTTCAGGACGATTTTCAGTAGCCCATTTTTCAAGTGGTTTTTCACTTTTCAAGTTGGAATGAAGTGAACGATCAATGTTGAGCGTATTAAGATTAAGCCTAAGAAAGTTAGTAAAAATAATATAAAAAAGTAAAAGATGAAAATGTAGAAAGCGAAAAAATTAGTACCAGGGCCATTGGGTGAAGATCTCTCTATTAAAAAAATCCTGGAGAGATTAATTATCATGCTGTAATTGTAAACATCATTAAGTATATTATTATTACAATATCATGTATATTGTATACGATATAATAGTAAAAACTTTCAGAAGCTCACAATATACTATGCAAATATTAGAGAATCGAAATTTGATCGGAAAACTTTGTACTTTGTATGTTAACTCATCCCACAACACGTGCGTTGACAACGGATAAAAATATTTTCTAAATAAGATTTTTGTACTGATAGACGAACTTGAAAGGAAATTGTTTTTTTTTTTTTTTAATTTAGTGGCTTTTGATTGCGGCGTCATTCGCGTTATATTTAAAAGGTAAGCCAAATGTTTCTACAGATTAAAAACAATCTCCGCACTAAAATTTCCTGGAAAATTATTTTATGTAAAATTTCCACTCTTCTGGAAAATATGGAAGTCCGGTTTTCTACATAGACTATGTTTAAATTCCATTATATTAAATTTCTACAACGCAATAACATTTCTCGATGTAATCCAAAGCATGTCAAATAAAATGATATTAGTTTCAATTAGCAAAAAAGTACCTACTGTAACGGAAAGTAACCATTAAATATTATATAATAAAAATTCTTATTTCTTATTTCATTTAATGCACTTTAAATATATTAATATGGGTACAACTAATTTGCAAAATAGATATAAATTACAAGACAGACAGTAAACACTGTTTTTAAAGGAAATATCTCGTTTACTGAACGCAGTAAAAACAAGAACTCATTGTAAATGTAGAGGTTAATTAATTTTCCATTTGTCATACGCATGACGTCTCCCAGACATCCGTCGCATGACGGAACATCACCGTAACCAAAACTAAGCAACACGTGCTTACACTAAATGCATTTTAATTATCATACTGCTTTACTATCATAATAATATATTATAATAATATCTATGTTAGCCAAATATTAATATTTGAGAGAAAAAGTCCCGCATTAAAATCGATACCAATTAGTTTTTTTCCTATAATTTAAATCATCTAAAGCATGACGTCATAGTAAATGAAATCGAAATTTTTTATTCAATTTATCTGTGCAATATAGTCAATTAATGATTTTTCTAGACATGTCATAACAAAAAATGGGGTTCGGCTGTATCCTGGACACAATCGTGTTTAAATAATAAATTGTACATAACATTACTTTAATATACTCTTAATAATACCTTAAACACTTATACTTACTACTTACTTAAATATACTTGGTAGCGCTAGAAAGTTGCTGGGTTTTAGCGGGTAGGAATCCGGCATAACCCCGCAGTGACCCCTACACTGCCGGGTATCCAAGAGGAATTCCCGTTAAAAAAAGCACACAGGTATAAGAGTGTTCATCCGACCTCGCAACTTCGTCTATAGCTGACGCGGAGGACACCAAGAGGTTTAGTCGGTTGGTCTATCCCACTATCATCTCGAGGCAGGAGTCCGACATAACCCACTGGTCTGTCCCCAGGCCGGTGGGTATCCATGATGGATTCCTCGTGTAAAAAAAGGTACATAGGCACAGGGTTTCGCCGCCATAAATTGTGCAGCCCTTTTAGCGGTAGTAACCACCTTTCACAGAAGACCACCATGAAACAAAAACACGTATGCTGTCGTGTTTCGTTGAGTGAGTAGGTACGGGGTAGGCGGGGATGCCCATTTGCCTATCCCTTCACATAGAACGGTTAACGAAAATATTTCCTATAAGATATTTCCACCAGTCTGTGACGTTTAGAAACAGGATGTAAAAATCTGAAATCCGGGCTTGTGGTTAGTCAGTTGCTGGTCAACTAATTTAATTTTAAAATAACACAGTACAAAAAACGCGTTAATCCAACAAAAAAACTTTAAACGTACTTAGTAAATTTTTCCACAGATAATGCAACGTTTGAATATTCTCAAATTTTAAAAATATTCGACAAGCTCGTTGGATGAGTTGTAAGGGTACTTGCCTTAACTCTCTGTTCTAAGGGTTCGATTCCCGGAAGGGTTAACTATGGAAATCAACTTTTCAAAGTTGGCTCTGGTCTTGATCTGAAAAGTTGTGGCAGAGCATCAGGATCAGAACCCTCTTACAGAAGACCACTGTGCTGTTTGTTGTGTTTCGGTGAGTGAGGAATGGATGCCAGAGCCTATTTCCTCCTATATATATATAGATCAGCAGCACTTACATCACCTGTGGCGTTGCTTGTGTTATATACAACTGCAGCCACCTACCATCAAGTGAACCTGCCTGTCTGTCGATCTTAACATATAAAAATATATATTCCAATTAAATAATTATTAATTTAAAAATTAAATGAGAAAACACCAAACAAACAAATTTTTCCATGCACAGAGCACTAGTGATATTTTCTTTTACTAACAATTTAGACGGAAATAGGTATTATAGGCATTTTAAAATTTCTCCAACTTCATCTTGAATAAGTTAATAAATCTTGAATAAGTTAATAATCTTAAATAAGTCCCTTGAAGGCTCAGTAACGAAACTAGTTGTGAACTCATCACGTAGAAATGCCGATAAATGTGAAACCGGTGTCTGACATATTCTCGCCGTGTCCGTGCCACCAAAACCGTGTTTGCAGTGCACCGGTTAAATTACGTTACTCTACAGGGATTCACCGGCGGCGCGCCTTGAAGCCTCATTCTACAACGTGATGCCAATTTTTGGAGTTTGCTCCTTAAGAATCGATTTGCATATACGATACATACGGGAGTAAAATCAAAAGTGTTATAGGGAATGCAAGCACGAAATGCGTTGCATTCTATTTTCGAATATTTTAGAATATCTCTGAAATTTCATAATTACGTAATTTATAATCGTTCGTAAGGAGTATTTATTAATGGTCTGTCATTATGAAGTTTATGTTAAATAATTATGTTCCACGCGACTGCAGCTAGTAGGTAGCTAAAAATTATGTAAGCAATATAACGCTTTACCTCATGTTGCTAAAACACTTTAGCCAGGCGTTAGTTATTTATTTTATTTTAGATTTTTAAAGGTACCCACCCTATGTCCTTTCCTGTATTATCCCTGACGACGTGTATGCAAAATTCCATGATGATCGGTTGAGTAATGAAGGCGTGAAAAGGTAACAGACAGACATAGCTACTTTAATTAATTCTAGATGGTTTCCGCAACTTCGTCGCATTGAAAAATAAAAAATATATAACGCTTGACCTCTTGTTGCTATAACACTTTGGCCAGGCGTCAGTTTTTTTATTTTATTTTAGATGATCCCTTGGGAATAGTACTTTTTTCCTAAATGAAAGACAACCCATGTGCTTTCTTGTATCCCTGAAAACGTGTATGCAAAATTTCATGATAATTGGTTCAGTAGTTAAGGCGTGTCACGCCTTAACTACTGAACCAATTATCGGTAACAGACGGACAGAGTTACTTTTACGTTTATTATGGATGTATGGATAGTAGGGATTTGCTACTACTAGAATAAGCAACTAAATAGGTATATAGAGACACAACTAAAAAAAATCCTAATATTTCTTCTCTATTGAAGGAGTTTTAAACATACATACATGTATTAATACATACATGTATTTATTACATACATGTAATTACAAAATAGATATTACTGAAGAAATTAAATAAATATTATGTTTATAAAGTAAGAAACCCAAATTACTAAATAATATTATTATTTCCTACACTAACCTTAAACCATTTTACGGTATTTGTCTGGTGACATTTACCTTAATAAATAAAATCTTAGAAAATAGCAATCTTATTTGTCATTCACATAAAATCAAAATATTATGACCGCATTTGACGTCAGTATTTGGCTTCTAATCGTGTTGTGAGTCATAATTTTTAATGGTGCTTTCTAAGGAAACAAACTATTGACTGACCACAAAAAAAAACTGGTTCTAAGCGATAAAATAAAATAAATTATATTAAATTACGTATGAATGATTCATATGATTATTTGAATACTTTAAAAATTTAAAGACTTACTTGGTTATATGTATATATGGTTATCTATATTATTAAATCATAAATAAGGATACTTTAAATCTAGCAGAAGCCTTTCGACAGCATAATGTGTTAGGTAAAATTCACAATGAAAGAAATTTCAAATAAAGAAAAATCTATATTTTAGATCGAATTTATTTTAATCGAAATAATTATTTCAATCAGTTAGTGAACACTAGTTTATTTATATAGTTTATATATAAGACAGATGGCTATTATATAGGGTGTCGCCTATGTACTGCTTTGGTCTATGGTGACACTTAACACGTAGGAATTGTTAAAACGGTGTAGATAAGAAAGAGCTTTGGCATCGACATGAAGCAGTTCCCATATTAATTAACATACTGTATTCTTCGACCTGCCAGTGGAAGAAGATCACGAAATTTTAGAAATTTTATTTAGCCAGAAACCAAAATTAAATTAACAGTTTGTTTCAGAATCGCCGCGCTTATCACGACGCATCCGTCGTATAAAAGCACTTTGCAAGACTTCGGTGTTCATTCGTTCGAATATCGTCGATTAGATTTGTTGTCGAAATGTGGAAAGTAATGTTTTTCTTGTGTTGCCTTATTTACTTTGCGGAAGCAAGGAATATTATCATTCCTAAGGACTTAGACGCGATTGTGTTTGAAGGCCCAACAAATTATTATGACAGAGATAACGAAGTGAATTTCGAAGGCTTAATCGACGTGAGGATACCAGATGCTGAAGAACCGCTAAACGGAAGTTCACAGTTACCTAAAAATTACTATGAAAAAATATTTTTTTTTGATTATTAATACACAACGGAACGTATTTTTCGTTGGTTCAAAGAACTTTAACTTTGATTCTTTTAAGATTAGTCAAATGTTCGCGTGGTTCATGGCCATTCATGTTCTAATGAATAATGTCGTTTAAGAACCATTAAATGAATACTAATTAGTGTTATAAACACAGTGCTTTGGCAATGACTTGAAATTATTTTATTTAGTGCCATAAAGGGGATATTAATGTTTTATGTTACATCTACAGTGAAGCGTTTCTTCATACTTCGGTTTTATTGAGAAACAGTTGTAAAATAAATTAATTGTAACTTCGGCAGGCATGTATTTTTTATATTTATTATTGTTAATATTTTTCTATGACATAGATATAAAATGTTATAGAATTGATAGTAAGTTTCTAGTTTTTTCTTTTTGTTTTTTCGATAGATAAGCTAGAAAGTTCGCTTGATGGTGGTGCAGTCAGAACTTTTACCCAGTTAAATGACTGTGAAACGCAGTTCATACAATGGTTCATCTATACTGATATTATAAGGAGAAAATATTATTTTTGTTTAAAAACTACTGCACTGATTTTATATGTTTTTTTACCTATAGAAAGCTACATTATCAGAGAGTTACAAAGTTATGCTGACGAAGTGCCGTACAATAACTATTATGTAATAATTAAATAAGTTGTATTTGAATTAATCTGTCGTAAAATAAATTATAAAAAAGACAATGTTACAAAAAAAATAACATAAAAATAAATTGATAGATTTATTCATAGTTTATTCTGTTTATAATTTTAAGTTCATGTCCTACCACAATTTACGCTTAATCTTTTTCGGTGAAACATTGTGAAAATTATAGGTCCATAGATAAACAGACATAATGTTTATCTATGGACCTATGATAATTATTTAATTTACATATTTTTTAAATTGATATATTCCTAAATGGCTGGTGTTAATTACTATAATTATATATGACAATATAGTTTTATTGTTAATATAAATATTGACTGTTAGCTCTAAGTTTTGGTTAAGGCAAAGTAATTATAGACGAGACATGTAAGTTGGACCTTGTTCAATGTAAATGTTTTGGCAATTGGGTGATAATTGGCAATTCGTATGTAAATAATTAAACTAATAGACTGACTTCAAGTGTATTGATAACTTTTGTAATACATGAGTATATAAATACATCCAAGATTATATTATATTACTGCTTTTATTTATTACTTTTACAAATTTCTACATTTTTTACTTGAAGCCTCGAGATTTTGAGAGGTGATTTCAATCATCTTTGATACATATATTTTATTATTTTACGGTATATTACATTAATTGTCGATATGGTTTTATAAAAATATTTATAAGAATATTCCGCTTATTTAAAAAAAAAAAAAAAAGAAATGGGAAAAATCGGAAAAATCGGAAACCTATTGAATTATCTTCTCATTGAGATATAGCTTATTATATGGAGCACTTGTATTTTGAACATATTTCCGATACAAAACCTTCGGGAAAATATGATTTTATATTGTAACATGTGTAATCTAATATTCTAATTCATATAAAGTTTCATATCTAATTAGACGTGCCTATCAGACCTTACCTTCCTTAAAATTGGGCTTTAACATAAAAAAAATATGTAGGTATATAAGTTATTCTGTCTAAAATATAAAAGCAAAATCGATCGTGCGACCGACTTTTTTTAGATTTAATAACTACTAATTTAATAACTACTACTAAAGATGCTTTAAATAACGCCAATATAACTCAGAAATAGAATAACTATTAATAGCAATAGATTCAGTAGAATGACTTCAACATGTAAAAAAACTAACCAAAAACGATAATAGCATATAGATAAAAAATACATACCTAAATATGATACGTTTTTTGCAATATATGGAAAAGATATTATACTATGTCACGTTTTTCCATAAACCAGTTTATGTTAGCTCAATATTTGTAGTGCTTATCCAAACTTGTAACATTCGACATTTAATAAAATCGGTAAATAACCAATTTTATTAAATATTTTTGTTTATTTTTGTTTGTTTTGTAAGGGTACTTGCCTAACGTCTTAGGGGTGCTGGGTTCAAATCCCGGCGGGGTCAACTTTGGAAATTAACTTTTCAAAGTTGGCTCAGGTTTGGATCTGAAAAGTTGTCAGTTATATCAGATGTTTTACAGTATGTCCCAGAAATCAACGCCGAGCGGGTACGGGACGATAGGCTGGGCTATATACATGCTGACTTATATACAGGATAAGCTGCATATAAGTCAGCATATAGTTATAATATGAGTAGTATTTCTGAGACAGTATATAGTAGTAATATAAAAAAAATAACAGTAATAAGAAAATATATACATTATTCAAATCTCGGCTTCACTTATATTTAGTGAACTTTATAAGCATTCATTGGTACAATAAAAGCCAGGTTACAATTTCCTGAATGAATACTCACAAGATTTCAAATACCTTTGATGTAGTTGATTAATTAATTTTCCATTAGGACTGATCAAAGTAACTCGTTAATGATTACGAATACGAAGTCTTGTACGTATCACAGTGGTGTACATTTGATAAATATATTGGTTTATGACCTACATTTCGACTAGATACAATATATATAGGTATGACAATGTTTTTACAATTTCTGTTTGTTTGTCTATGCGTTTGTGCAAGCTAATCTTAGAAACTGCTTGACCGATTTGAATGTAGTTTTCACTGATATATTGGTAGCAAGCTTCCCGTAACATTTAGTGTTTGTTTCATTCCAATCGGTCCACAAAGAAAAAAAGTTATACCGAATACCAAGCATACTTTTGTGTTAAAATGAAATATTGCTTAAAAATATCAAGTCAATCCACGAGCTAGTATTTGAGTTTAGTGGACACATAAATGAAAAGCTAATTTTTTGATAATAAAGATTTTATTTATATATATGTAAAGAACATCACTACTTCATAGTGTTTTCTTTAATTTGAATTTGCCGCTCTTTCTTGTATTTAAATTTACCGCGTTACCGACAGCCTAACGATATTTCACGACTGACCACTATGAAATAAAATATTAATGTTTGGGTATATTATAAACAAATTATAAACGAAACGAATGTGTGAGCTAAATTTAACAGTAAACTTTCAAGATAATTGTACAATTGTAAAGAGTCACATTAAAGGCTTTGAATATTGTTTCTTTCGTTTTCACAGGTTAGTAAATTATATAAACTTATAATGGTGATATTGTTATTGATCGAATTGTGAACATATTGTGTAAATAAACTTTCGTTTTCACAGAAACGCAATCACGCCTTTAACGTTTTTTATTTGAGTGGTTCCAATTATAAAGCAACATTATATATATAGTCCATTTTATTTTAGCAACTGAGTAGGTACACTAGAAATACAAAGCTAAGGAAAAATACACCAGAAGAAAAGTGTGTATGTAAGTTGATTTTATGTGAGAAACAGTAAAAATTAAATGGGTATAAATAAATAAATATACATGTGTATAAATAAATGTTAAATTAAAATTCAACTTACTAAAACTATAATACATACAATATAAATTAAACTCAGAAACAAAGTTTGCAAGAGCCAATGAATTAATAGAGGAGCCGGCTGACCTGTTGTCGCCAATTTGATTTATTTATTCCCTCGCCCCCACTCGAGAATCTTATGAAATTAATTAAATTTCCCAAACAATATTTTGCTCTTTTGATGATGTAAATTTTGTAACTAGTTATCAATTTGTTGCTATGACGATGTGTAATTAATGTTGCCGTTTACTCAGACTGATACTAATTGAAAATGCCTTTCATTTTTGGAAGTTTCTCACGTTTTTGAACCAGTTGCCGACAAGCTGAGAGATCATATTGTTTTTTTATAACACAATTTTTGGAGAAGTTATTTAATTTAAACCGGAAATAATAACAGACTAATAAGTATTTATATTGTTATATAATATAATACAAGTTGTTATATTCACAGATGGGAAGGTGATTTGTCGACAGGAATAGAAGAAGAAAAAGAAAAAGATAAGAAAATAGATTATGTATTTACCGACTCAAAAATTTATAGTTATTAAAGGTCATTTTTATTTTATTAATTTTATATTGCTATATTATCCATATAAGGATTTTCTATAATAAAATATTTAGCTTCCACTTGCTTCCACGACATTAAACTCAACTCACTAGCCAAGGTCTTTGAACTTACGATCTGTAAAAGCTTGGATTCCGAAATTGATGGTTCCGAAATCACACCCATTAACTAACAATGTTTATGTAAATGGTGTACGCAATTTAAGTTTCAAATTTATCTCATTGTTTTAATTTATTACGGCTGAAGAGGCCAGGCCTATTTAATAACATTTAAAATTTATTTAAAATATTTAATTTTAAAAGCGCAAGCTCTTTCTTCACGCAACGTATAGCGTTAGAAATTCAAAGAGGTAACACTGCAAGCGTCCTGGGTACTACGCAAGATTCGGCGGAGCTAGACGAGTTATTCTTTTTGGCCAATTAGTTTCCTCCACGCCCCTGCATTCCCAGCATGCACATGGTTTAATTATTATTATTTTTTTCTATTTTGTGTTGTTATCATTTTTTATTTTTGTTTGTTTAATTGTTAGTTAGTAAATTAGTAGATTTAAATAGTTAGGATAATTAAGTTATAATTACAAATATTTGTTGCCTATGTATATTATAAATAAATTGTATTCTAATATATCATAATTATTACAGTAATGTTGTCATGACGTGAAATAAAATGTCTAGACAAACCTAATCAACGTTTACAAACATTGTTATCATCTTGTGTAGAAATAAGTGTTAGATAATAAATAAAATAAATAAATAAATGTAAAATTTAAAATATTTAAATAATTTCCGAGTAGTTCTAATTTTTAGATTTCATATTCGAATTAATTTTACGTTCAAATAAATTGCCATTAAAAACAAATTTATCGACTGCATGATCAAATTAATTTTGAAAGGACATCTTTATGAATTTAGGCAATTTCTATTGGAAAAATGTACTGATATAACTCGTTTTGAAAGTGTGTCCACAGTTCCTTTCTCTTTTTAAGTTATATAAGTTTACAATATAAGTGTTGTCCATTATTAAGACAGACAGGGTGACGGTCCACTTGATATTGGGTGGTTATACTGGTTATCGTCACCTATAAAACAAGCAACGCCAAAGTTTCTGCAAGTGCGCTGCCGACCATAGATCTAGGATTAAGTATTGTATTAGGGCGCTACCTAACCAGGACGCCATGGCCACGTCGCCGGCGAAGTAGTTGTGCTACCTTCGGTTGCCAAATTGAGTAGCCAGTGGCTACCTGGCTACCATCTGTCAGTCAGTTCTCTCAGTTCTCGTATCGAGAATGGACGCTCGACGTCGCAAAAAGTTAAAAAAGAAGAAATCTAAGAAATTATGGGTCCATCCTTTTGTATCAGATCAAGCCAAAGTGGTGTTTTTGATGAGGAACATTTTTAATATAAAGATTTTATTGTAACACCCAATACTATAGAAATTATATTTGAAACATTTTATTAATTTTTATAAAGTAATGGTCCCGGGGGTATCGACTTCCAGCAATCTCGCAAGTATTGGTAGGTTATAATGCGTTTTGCAGTCATTTAGGCCTGTCTGGCGGCAGTAACTACCTCCTTACTGCCGTGAACTCAGAAAACCACCTTGAAATAATAGCATATATGATTTTCTGTTTCAGTGAGTGAGTAAGGTCTCTCAGAACCCATTTCTCTAACCCTTTCTAATCCCTCATCTTTAATTTTAAAATAGTCGGCAGCATACTTACAGCTCCTGTGGCGTTTCTTGTGTTATAGGCGACGGCAGTCACCTATAGCACCAAGTGGAGTATAAACTTTCAAGTAGAGTGTCAGCCTGTCATCAAATTCCACGCACATAAAAAAAGTTTTTAAAGTTTCTTTTTATAAACGTTTAGTCTGTGATAAACACTTTAAAAGCACGGACAGATGGCGGGACAGTCAATCTGTCGTCATTTCACTTTACAATGTCTAATCCATAGAGGGTAGGAATCATACTTAGTCTAAAGTATAAGACATGTAGGTCAACAGACTATTAGAAATATTTACAAAATACATAATACATTATGTATTATGTATTAAGAATGTAATTCACTGTTACAAATTGTGTTAACATAAAATATGTACTGTTTCTCACTAGGTACGATTCTGTTCAAGTTAGTATTCCATGCATATTTTACAGAGATCTTGGAGAGTTTCTGAGATCTTAGTGGACCCTCTAACACTGTACCTATGAATATTAGTGGAGATTGTAGACGGATTCCCATTCAAGTTATGCATCTCTAAGCAGATTTGGGATATAAGTAAATGTACCGACTGTTTTGTTTGAAATACGAGTATTTTCTTGTATTTAACTGCACATCTTACGTAGAGAAAGACGTTGCTCGTGTTTGTTACCCTGTAAAAAGTGATTATTTCTAACTGCCGAAACATCTGATTTTATGACATAAAGATAATGCGATTGTTAATTCTCACAAAATTTAACACAGTATATTGATTATTTATTATTAAATATTATTTAATGATAACATTAAGTCACAAAATTATTCCGTAAGTGTAGCACTGTTGAATTTCCCATTAAGATAAATGGAGATAGTTTTAATGAACTTCGTAATTACAAAAATGCTACAATGTTGTGTTGTAATATGGTGGCATAATATTGTGGGTTCTTGATCATGGAACCTTGCAGTAGATCTTTCTCGATGTAATATTAATATTTCTTTTTTAATGTAGTGCTGATAAAGTAGTTTCGATGAACATCAGTATATAATCATAACACATAGCCCAAGGGATTTCAGGCTAAGTCTTAACATGCGGTAAATAGAACACAGATGTAGAATGATGGATAGTCGGTAGAATATCGTTTTCTGTGTCGAATTACCGTAGACCTATATTTCTTACACATTAAAGGTGAATCATAATCGACGTTTGCTAAACAATGTAAAGACTTTGCAAGGGAATATACGGAATTTACGAGCTTTATTTGATTTTATGATATAGCTAGACTGTAGAATTAAAAAAAAAAAACAAAGTGCTTTATCCATACATAGGTATGTTATAATTGGTTCCAATCATTTTTGTCCCTCATGTAACTAATCCATACTTCCATACTAATATTATAAATGTGAAAGTAACTCTATCTGTCTTTCTGTCTGTTACTTTTTCTCGCCTGTTTACCGATCAGGGATACAGGAAAAGACATAGGATAACTTTCATCCAGAAAAAAGTACTGTTTCTGAGGGTACTGATACTTTTATTTTATCATCTAAAATAAAATAAAAAAAACTAACACCTGGCCAAACGTTATATCGCTATCACCACATTACTTCTCAGCACTACCGCAAAAATACAGTCTGCACCGCTGGTTGGTGCAGTGGGTCTTTGGCACACCGCGGAGTGTTTCTTAAAAAAAATTGTGATACGGACATCAATTACTCTCAAAAATACAAACATTGCCATATATATAGTTTATAAATGTGACTTAAGGTGTATAACGCCGATTTGGCCTTGAATTATTAGGCTGATTTCCCCGCGCCACCCTCTACAAGAGATCGACCGCACAGAGATGGCAAAGAGTAGTATGGAGACTAGACGACAAAGGCACGACATAGTCGACTGAGCCTACTTTACTGCAAATACATACTACAAATTTATAATTATTTACAATGTAGAGGGATAATTCAGTAACAATGAAGCGTGTTTTGTTATTTAGGTAGTAAATTATGTTACCTAGTAAAAATTTTTACCCGTCTGCGCCACAACGAGGGTTATGTTTTTAGAGTGTATAGCGGCGCGCTCCCGGCTTGGCCCGGGGTGTATTTTTTCTAAAATAAACGTAGCCTAAGTTACTCCTTATTACATCAACTACCTGCCAATAAAAGTCCCGTCAAAATCGGTCCAGCCATTTCAGAGATTAGCCGGAACAAACAGACACCCAGACAGACAAAAATTTGGTTTGGTTATGTGGTTGGTTTATTTTGGTGTATGTACGTATATATATTCATATGCATGTAGTAAAAAACGGTTATTTCAATATTACAAACAGACACTCCAATTTTATTTATATGTATAGATGTATATATTTTTCTTTATACGAATATAAAATATATGGTAAAAGAGCCAAACAAAAGTTTTTATCAAAACTAACAAATTTTTTAATTTTCAATAAAAACAATTGAGTGTTTGCACCAACCGTGCAAACTTCGCGTGGTACGTTTTGTTTGGGTAACGCTAATGCCGGCGGTAATGATTTTTTTTTTTAATTTTGATATTTTTTTTCAAATTCACCAAGTGAGTGAAGTGACAATAAATTGAGACAAAAAGTGTTTTTTTTTTTATTTTGATAAAGATTACGAACTTTTTAGAGCGAGAATCTTGCTTCTTCAATTTTTTCAAAAAATCTATCGAGTGGGACAAAAACGCGGCTGAGTGGATTAAATGGAAACTCTGTGGGGCTTTTTAGGGTATATTGAACTGTAAAAGGCACACTTAACATTTATTATTTTCTCCATATTTTTGATTCAGCGCTTGATTTTTCTAAAAGCTATCAAAAGCCCTTTTTTATAATTTTTAAAATTCATGTCAATAGAATTAAAAAAAAAAACAAATGCTTGTAGAAAATTATTCACGTTTTCATTTTGTTTTCGTTTTGTCTTGTCTTTTGCCATATCTAATTGTTTTGGTTTGGTTTTGGGTCTTATTATTATTAATTGTGTAATTTTAAAGGAGGGGGGGGGGGAGTAAGGGGGGAGCGGAGGGGGGCTGGGAGGATGGTGTTGATAGATTACCCTCATCCTTTCAAATGATACCTAACATGGTGGGTCTATTTGTAACCGTTGACCATGGTTACGTCAAATTTTTTATCTCGTCGAGACGTCCCCGATGAGCCCAAATACGATCCGGCTGTGACGCGCCGTTTTCGAGTTTCGGTGGGGGGGGTCCGAGGGGGGCGTCAAATTTTTTATCTCGTCCAGACTACCCCGATGAGCCCAAACACGACCCGGCTGTGACGCGCCGTTTCCGAGTTGCGGGGGGCGCCAATTTTTCTATCTCGTCCAGACGTTCCCGATGAGCCCAAACACGACACGGCTGTGACGCGCCGTTTCCGAGTTTCGGCCGGGGGGGTCCGAGGGGGGTGTCAAATTTTTTATCTCGTCGAGACGTCCCCGATGAGCCCAAACACGACACGGCTGTGACGCGCCGTTTCCGAGTTACGGTCGGGGGGGTCCGAGGGGGGCGCCAAATTTTTTATCTCGTCCAGACGTCCCCGATGAGCCCAAACACGACCCGGCTGTGACGCGCCGTTTCCGAGTTACGGTCGGGGGGGTCCGAGGGGGGTGTCAAATTTTTTATCTCGTCGAGACGTCCCCGATGAGCCCAAACACGACACGGTTGTGACGCGCCGTTTCCGAGTTACGGTCGGGGGGGTCCGAGGGGGGCGCCAAATTTTTTATCTCGTCCAGACGTTCCCGATGAGCCCAAACACGACACGGCTGTGACGCGCCGTTTCCGAGTTATGGTCGGGGGGGTCCAAGGAGGGGGCTTTTTTTTTGGTGTCCCGGTAGACCGCATGACACTTTCCTTGGTGACTACCGATCACCCTCTATGACCTTCTGCAAACGCCACCCTTCTATCCCTCATAGTTTCCGAGAACCGCTCACCTACTTTTTACCAGAACGGTGTACCGAGGATATCGGATTTTTCTGGAGGTCACGGGGGCGTCCCCTACGCGACCACCTACAATAGGGAAACCCTCCACCGCTCCTTCTAGGAGAACAATTCGATGAGTCACTAGATACGTGAGTGGGAATCCGGCTTTATAGTGGCTTTATTATTTATTTATTAGGCTTATTAATTTATATGTATTAATTAATAATTAATTATTATTAATATTAATTAATTAATAAATTGAATATTATATTACAACATAATTTATATTTAGTTTTTTAAAGATTTAATTAAAAAGACAAAAAAGAAAACCTATTAAAGTATTATATACACTATCATGCACTGTCTGTTCTGCCACTAAAATGTTTATTCTTTGTTTATTACGTAAAAATAAATAATTTGATGAAGCGCAACGCGGCACAGGTCCGTCTAGCATCACGACTCGCCCCGCACTGATTTTATGGACGAGAACGGGCTAGCGCTGAGTAAGTGGGGAAATATTTTTGATAAAAACATTATATAAAATTCAATTTTACGAATTTTCAAAAAGCGCTTTCAACAAATCATGCTACATTGTTATCTTCATAAGTGTACAAAATTTCATAATCTTTTGATAAATATTGTAGAAGTGAGATTGTTACAACTGAAAATAAAAGGGGTGAGTTTAGAATTTTTTTCCTGAATCAATTTCAATAAAATAAAATTTTTAATCCCAACAAATCATTCCTCATATCTTGTAGATAAACATATATTTTTTTCGCTGAAGAAAAGGCGTATATATAATGAATAATACTGTTACAAAATGTTGCAAAAATTTAATTTTTTGGAAGGATAAGCCTTAAACGAATTGACAGTTCTAGTAATAATATTTACCTTTTAAAAGAGTTTGAAGCATCCGTAGTGTCGTTTAAAGAAAAGCTGCCACAAAGTACAATATTATTTCTTATGCCTGACCTGGAGTTGTTAAAAACTCATTCGAAAGTTACATATCTTCTTATATAAACGTACAAATGTGTAATCATGTATGATACAGAATGTAATGCGCCCGGTGAACTTCACAGGAATTCGTGGAACTCTGCCCGTGAGGGTCATAACAGAAAAAATATGGTCTTACAATGAGAAAGTTTCTTTATGGTGTGGTACAATTTAGAGACTTAAGACGAGTATGTAGCTTCTGTTAATAAAGGTATTGCTAGCAATGCTCAGATGCAAGCTTAGACATACTCGTTGCAAGCAAACAAATAAATTTTACCGGTTAAAATATTAAAGGGTCGATATTTTCTAATTAACTTTCATTGTCTATTTTCTAATATGTTCACACTTTCGTTAACATATTAGTTATCTATTTGTACTGAAAACATTTATTTTAATGTAAGGCTAAAAAAGTCAAATCTATTTCTGACATTTCCTCCAATAGCATTTTTTTTTAAATCAAGAGCATTATGCACCTTCTATGATTGTGTAAAATCTATAAATATTATAAAATATAATATATAAAGTCGCTGTCCACTTTTGACTATTTTTCTACTAACTTCTTATAAACCACCCAATAGATTTTGAAAAGGTTTTCATTAATTGAAAGAATGATAAACGAGAATGGTTTATGTAAATAATTTGTAAGTAAAATGTTAGTGTGTTGTTAATTTTCAAATTCAACATTGCGTGACAAATCGATGAACATAAAGTAGTTTATTTATGTTACAAATAAATAGGTATTTTTATTGAAACAATATTCAGAAGGTGAAAAGAACATTTGACTAGAGTTCCATGTCGTGGCTACAAATCTAGATAAAAGGAGCAACCTTCAAGTTATTTTAGAGGCTCACGAAACAATTATCGTGTCATGAAAATGGAAAAGTAGTAAATACTGTAATATGCCATTGTTAGGTCGACGTTGTCAGACCACCAATTACACGCAACTTCTAAATGAAGCGTATGATGAAAATATTATTGTTTACATTCAGCAGAATTACATTTTTATTTTTCGATGTTTTGTTCTTTAGATAGATAGATATATGATATAAATGAAGTACCTGTATGACAAATTAGAGTTTATTTAAACAAACTATCATATGTTCACAACATTTTATGCGAAGTTTGACTGACAGCTCGCGTCTTTATAAACCGGCCAGATAAAATCTCTTATATTTAAAATTCTAGTGTCACAGTGTTTGTAACAAAACTCCTCCGAAACGGCTTGACCGATTTTTATTATTTTTTTTTTTGTATATATTCGGTAGGTCTGAGAATATAAACTATTTTTTATAACCCAAAAAAATAATTTTTTTTTTAGGAAAAACAAAGTTGGCGGGGTCAGCTAGTTTTGAAATATGATTGTGTTGCTAGTGATGAAATATGGCGCTGAAACGTGGTCTCTTACTATGAGCTCCTGGCCTTGTAAGAGAGCTCAACGTCGTCGCCAAGTCGTCGCTCAACGAGCTATAAAGAGGGCTGGCTATGCACGCTCAACATTATATTATATTATATTATATTATATTATATTATATTATATTATATTATATTATATTATATTATATTATATTATATTATATTATATTATATTATGTTATATGTTATGTTATGTTATATGTTATGTTATGTTATGTTATGCTATGCTATGTTATGTTATGTTATGCTATGCTATGTTATGTTATGTTATGTTATGTTATGTTATGTTATGTTATGTTATGTTATGTTATGTTATGTTATGTTATGTTATGTTATATTATATTATATTATATTATATTATATTATATTATATTATATTATATTATATTATATTATATTTATATCCACCTTCGGCCGCATCTGCACCTTACATCAAGTGAGATCGCGGCCAAGCGCTGCCTTGACTCAATATTTAAAAAAAGTATTTGGTTGACGTATCATTAGAAGAACATAAAAAAGGAACGATCGTTGTTCTGTCAACTTAAAAATAAAGGCTAAAAAGTTCATAAATTGATCAAAATAAATGACTAGGTACAAATTGGATACTATTGACTGATGCACTTTCTCAAAACGCTTTCTCCTTGTACCAAACGTTTGATACTTATATTCTTTTCCCCATATTGATCGATAAAACTCTTTGAAGCTGCGGAACAAGGTAAAGTATAATAAAACAAAAACAAAAGTGGTCTTAAATGTCTTGGATTTGTACGAAATGTATGGAAGTTTATACGAATATTTACTTACTGGGTTAGATCTGGACTCGGAGCGAATCTGTTGAATTGAATATTGCCTTTCGAATCCAAGATTTATAGTTGGTTTGTGATAATAAATTATTTATCGAACTTATAACAAAATGTAACTTACACAATCAATCGTCACAAGGCCTTGCCTTGTGACGATTGATTGTGTAGGCCTTGCCTAGGCCAAGCAATTTGTACCTTTATTCGTTAGGTTTAAGAAATTCAAAATTATTTATTATTTATTTATTTGAGTTTACTCCTTAAGAATCGATTTGCATAATATATATAAGCCCGTGGTATGAAAATTAATGGGAGTAAAATCAAAATTGTCACACGAATGCGTTATGTTATGCTTTATAGCTACGCTCTTTTTTTGAATGTTTTAGAATATCTGAAATTTCATAGACATTGCGCCATCTACACAATATTATTTTAAAAAAAAGAACAATGTTGTTCTTTCGGTGTGTTCGAATTGTGAAAATTTAAATTTTATAATCGTTCGTAATAATCGTTCGTCGGAGCTGACACACACAATTTCTTTTTTATTTATATTACTGACAGTTATAACCGGCCTTCTGATACTGGTTTGACCTTGTTTACTTAACCAAGGGTAATTAGCGGGTGTCTAAAATATCCTGAAGTAATTAATCTAATCTACCAGTAGCGATACATTAGTAGGAATAGGTGTAATGTAGTTATGATTATTTAAAAAAAAATATTAAATAAGTTTAGCGTTTTTCTTAAATATAAACGTAGGTAAAAATGTAAAGTAAAGTATAGTATATGTTACTCGCTGATTATGTAGCTTTCTATAGGTGAAAGAATTTTTAAAATCGGACCAGTAGTTTTTAAACTCGATTTTTAAAATCGAGTTTATTCATTACAAACATTAGTATAGACTAGCTGGTGCCCTCGACTTGTTCCCGTTGAAAAATGAAAAATATCTTTCACATTTAAAAGATATTTTCTAATCTGATGAATATAGTTTAAAAGCTCGGCTAGGCCTTTTAGAAACATTGTAAAGATGATTACCTACTTAAACGCCGAAGACTTTTAGGGCCAGTTTTATAACAATCTGTTAGTTAAATTTTATATCAAATATACGAAAAAATGATCTAATAGTATAATATAGTGTATTATAACAATATATTCGTAAGTCAACAGTATAATTTGACAGCTAGCGTTTACTGGCTCGTTACTGACTATGATAGGGTTGGTTTATCTTACGTATCGTTTATTTTGTTATATTTGTAAATAAATGTGTTTGCGACGCGAAACTTGACAGTTCTTGACAGACTACAACGAAACCGTCGACAATATTCATAAACTTCGGCGTATTTTTACGGATAGCTACCGAATGTTTAATTTCTTTTATAGAACCACCGTTAGTAAACGTTATTGACGGACCGTTAACCGTTCGTTACCAGCACTGTAACGAACGGGAAAAAGGTATGTCGTTTATAAAACTGGCCCTTAGGGTATTTTTTCCTTTTATAATTCGGCCTAAATCGTTCCCTTATAATTAACATTTTATAGAACTCACCAAATGATTACATGGTTTAAAATTTTAAAAGATCATAATTATCTTTATAATTTTATTTTCAGAATTCATAAATGAGAATGATATTTTCATATAATAAGAAACACGAAAAAAGTTATTGCTTAAATTCTTTATTACAATTTTTAAAATTATAGAGAAATTCAATATCCCTTTTAAATAAGGGCTCTAATTATTTTAAAGGGATATGTAAAAAACAAAAGATTCAGTATAGAAATGAACAAATTTAAATCAATTCGGTGCTATCATAAATAAAGCCAACAATTTAATATGATTATTTGCATACCATTTACAACCATTATTATTTAGCTCTCATTATTTATTTACATTACATGCTCTAAGATATGTACAAATTACAGTAAACAGACATTGAATGTATTATGTACTTTCGTTGACGTTAGAATACTTTCGTTAAGTATATTTACATATAGGTACACAGATCTCGTGCCTTGCACTTTCACATCTGTATGCTTAAGTATACTTCAAGTATAAATTAATTTTCTACTACTTATATTCTAGACATGCCTACTTTTAACACTCCTGTACATGGAACAACGTTACCTACACATACGAGTATTTTTATTTTAAAATTATTCTACGAAATTCTACAGATGCTAAAATCTGAATAATCTATATTACTGTGAAAGTACATTCTAACTATATAATCACAATGGATGATTCAAAACTTTGTAATTTGAGCAAATCAGCGGCTTTCGTAATATTAAGCAAAGAAATTTTACATTAAAGTTTCACAGTTTTTGGCACAAAATAACAATGTTACTGCTTTATACAAAGTAATTTCTTGAAAGCTCTCCTAAAATCCATATTAAATATCGTGTATATTAGAGGGTTTAGCGCTGAGTTTACGTAACCGAGCCACGTAATGAAGTTAATGAACTTATTGGATAAACAGCAGCTAGAACAGAACGGAATAACTACATAGATTACGAAGAACGGAAGCCAGCACACCACAAACACACCCATTATTATTCCTAAAGTTCTAGCTGCTCTGCGCTCTCTTGTAAGCGAGATTCGCTGTTTTTCTTCTATGAACTGATAAACAGCATTTTGTTGGTTTACTCTTTGTCTCTTTTGCACTTTAGCGGTTGCAATCTCTACCCTATCATCATTGTCATGTGTTTCCTTAGAATTGCTTTCAGAAGACGTATTTCTTTGTTCCGTATTGTCACCTGCATCTGTAACTGAATTATCGTTGGACAGTATTGGAATTATAAGTTTATTTTGACATTTGTCGTCTTTACTCCAATAACGACGTTTTTGTTTCTTCTTATGGGTGGACCTTTTTGTCTTCTTTTTTTCGTTGTCTGATACTAAACGGGTAACAGCTGGATGCTCGTTGTGGTTTGCCTCTGAACTCACTGAGTCTTGGTCGTTTTGGTCGTTCTCCTTAATCGTATACCGATTCTGACCGCTCGAAATAGTGCTGATCTTGGTAGCTTTAGCGCGGTCCCTCAGTCTTTTCTTAGTGGCTAAGTATATCTCGAAATATACTACAGTCATAATAACTAGAGGTATGTAAAAAGAACCGGAGGAGGAAAATATTACAAATCCCGGTTGAGACGTCAAGCGACATGGTGTGTCTGGTTCGAAGACGTCAGGCCAATCGTTCCACCCCAATAAAGGGGGTGAGCTAATAATGAGTGAAAGGGCCCAAACTACGCCGATCATTAGGAGAACTCTTTCAAGGGTTCTCTTCTGCGCGTAATTTATGGGATCAGTAATGGCCCAGTAACGGTCGAGCGCGATTGCACAAAGATTCAAAATGGACGAAGTACAGCACATTATGTCACAAGTCAGCCACATTTTGCATACGTATATACCAAACACCCATTGACCTATAATTGAATAAGCTACGTTGAGTGGCAAGACCAATATTGCTACAGTTAAATCTGCTACAGCAAGTGATACTATAAAGAAATTCTGAACAATTCGTAGAGGTTTGTAAGTGAAGACACTGAGAATGACTAATATATTTCCGACTATGGTCGAGATTATTATGAGAGTAAGTACAATAGCTGTACAAATTGCTTCCCATTCGGGGACTGCTAGAGAAATTCCAAAGCTGCTTGGATATTTAGGTTCATCTGCGACGGCGCAGGCATCCTTGTTTTCAATTCCTTCGAAGGATTCTGTATAATTAATAAAGGTATAGTTGGTATCGAGCTGTGTGTAAGTTTGGCCCATTTTGCTATATATTTCTTCTACATCGCCTTAACATTATTCATGTTGCGTTATTGGCGGGGGTTGTGAACCGTGATATCACTTTATTGGCTCTAAATGTAATTATGGGTGGTCTGAAACATTGCTTTGTTTGAGCAACGTAGTCGTAGTTTCTTGAAATCGCCATTTCTCTGTAAGGCAACAAGTATTTCTGTTTAAGTAATTCACAGATACATAAAAAAATCATACAGGCTTTGATTACACAAATTGTTTGATATTTTACTAGTTCTCGTATTACCTTTTCTCTGATTCACTATCGAAAACTCTCCACTCGAGTAGTTTGTACATTTTTCGTAGCGTATTCAGCCCTGCAACAAACGAAAAAAGGTTGTTAGAACTATCAGAGCAGAAATATAAAATTCTATAGAATTTTACGCCTCATCGGATAACGTTATAATGAGGGAATAGAGTAATGTTACTTTTGATATGCAAATATTATATTATCTGTATTAGTTTATATACATTACACGCTGTCCTTTGCTCAGTGTGAAGAGATATGGCCTTATTTTGCTAGTCTTCTCCGACACGAAAGATTATTAATTTATCATTATGTTTTCTATCACCGTTAGTGCTAATAATCGTATAATATCAGCTGTGCTAATAAATGATAATCATCTATAATTCAGACAAGGAAACAAAAAAAAGAAAAAACTCAGACGAGTAGGACTTAGACTTCTAAGCTAGATCAAAGCTCCGTCTGCTGTATCGGCAGCAAACAAGGCTATCTTTAACCTGTATCTTTAAACATTTTAACCATTATTTTACGTTTACAGTATTTAGTTACTTAGTAAAATCTTGTATACCTAATATTGTAAGTTTTCTATGCGAGCATTCGGCATGGAAGCGTCATGACAAGGGCTGACGTATGAACTTGAGATACCTACATGTTAAATATAGACCGACACCCGCTTGAATACGCTAATAAATATTACAATAAAACTTTTAGTTGTAATATAAGTTTGTACACGACAGATGAAATTAAAATTCATGATTTATCTTAAGAGCGTTACAGAGTCAGAATCAGAAATTTATGATTCCCGGCGGATCATAATGCCATGATGTGTTTAGTTTGCAGATAAGATATTAACGTCATATTATTTGTAGTTTTATAATCTAGATAATTGTCGAATAATATTTTAAAATATTGGGATACTTTTCTCATTAGAACTGATTTTAAGCAACCCTTTTTTAAAATTAGCGGTCGACGGTCGACGCAGAAGCGAGATATTACTAAAATTATATGCGGAAAATTATAAAAATATTGATTTTCCAATTCATATCATTTATTAGATAATAGTCGAAAAAAACATACTATTTCTGTAAATTTTCATTCAAGAAAATGTCACTTTTAGTAATTTTTCGTGATATTAAACGTGTTATTTTAGGATCAAAATTGAGATATTTCTGTTTTTTCTTGGACCTAGTATGTGAAGTCATTAATGTTCTAAAATATAGTGTTATTTTTTTTTTAATAACTTGGATATTTATCTGCGTAGGCCGTCGACCGCTAGTTTAAAAAAGGGGCTGTTTAAAAATGTCCTAATGAAAATTCACTTTAAAATATTTTTCCGCTATTTGCTAGTTTATACAACTACAAATAATATGACGTTAACATCTTATCTGCAAACTAAAACATCTGAAACTACTGAAATCATAAATTTTGACTCCAGCGTGATTCTAATTGATGAATGCTCTTAATAGCTTTTAATATTACAATAGATTATGTTTCAATAAAGTTTTTTTATGGGTAAAACTTCGCCTTACATATCATCTGATTGTTTTTTTAAGGCTGACAGGCTTACTAGTAGGCTTAGTAGTAGGCTTAGTACTAACCCAACCTTTACTAGGGTCTAAGTAAGAGTACAATAGTTTCTGGATTTCCTTTTATTCCAAAATGATATTCTGCAATTTTTTTTTACAATATAAAGGTGGCAGACAGGCTGGCGGCTCACTTGATGGTAGGTGGTTACCGTCGCCTAAGGACACTAGCACAAGGGGAGTGCTAGTGCGCTGCCTAGAATTCTGTAATTTGTAATAAGAGTGTTGTTAATGTTTCTTTATAATATTACTATAGATTTTCTTCTGAAAATTCTCAGTCATTGATCGAGCATGTGTTATTTATGTTTTAACACTATGTAGAAATTTTTGCTCATTTTGATCATTCGAAAATGGGCAATTCTAAGTTATAAATTACCTTTCCTTTATGGAGAAAATTCGAATATGGGAACGTAAATTGGCAGCAAATTGGTCGTTCCAGAATTTTTAATCACCATAACGTGATCTAAATTGCCATTTTAAAAGTCATACAACGTTACTTGGTTGTGTGTATTTTCATAGAAATACAAAATATTTAAACTTAATTTGAAAGATCTTCTCGTATTATATAATTCTCGATTCATTCAAAAATTTGTCAATTAATAGGATCTTACAATAACAAAGAACAATATATTTTATATTAAACACATATGAACATAAAATAAAAACATTTTTATTTTCATTGCTAAGATATAGACAAAAATAAATTCATATTCATAATCACTTAACGGAAAAATCAGTTTACATAGAAGTTACCCGTTACATTTTTTTCTTATTTTTGTTGTAGCTTTATAAAATTAGTATTGTCGTCATAAAAATAGTTTAAAAATAGTATTATAAATGTTTTTGTCACCAATTTATTTACATAATGTGCCATTTTTTTAATAGGAAAGTACTTGGAATAATGAACGCGAAGTGTGATCTTGTTTTATGCCATTAATACCGCCACTAAAACGATAAAGAAGAAAGGTGAGTAGCATAAAGTTGAGAGCATTTAGCTCATATTTGCATTTTGTATGTATATAAAAGGCAATGCTCTGCTAATTCCCTTAAAAATTTTAAACCAGTACTTGATTCAGCGTTTTAGGATAGGTAAGCTTAAGTCTAAGAATGATAAAACGTCGAAGAAGCAAAGGGTTCTCTTATCGATACCTTTCGCATTTGTCACGGTGTCAACATGACTGTTCCAATTTTGACCTTCCAAATTGTGAGTTTGCGTACGTAACGCCTTGTAATATCTATTTACAGTAGGCATTGACAAATTGAGGTCCCTTGTTGGGGTCCTAGTAATTTAGAAATCGAATTCCCTATCTATTGAGGCCATTTAATTTTACCTACAAAAAAAGTAAAAAAGGGTTTTTATTCCGACACATTTTAAGTATATTAGTTTGCGATGCGAAAAAGTACAGATAAATGGCACTTCTTTGTGAAATGATTATGAAATTATGACATGAATTTCTTCATTTGAATGAGGTGTGAAACATTTTTGGTCATTTGGTCAAGTTTACTGTATATATTTAGCATGTATTTATTTACACACATTTATTAACATATATTAGTTGTAATAATCAATGCATTTCAGAGCAATGAAGAAGCTGGCTCTATCTATCTATCTATCTATCTATTAACCAACACTATTTTTTAAGTATAACATATTTGTTAGCTTGCTGTAGTAGTTAAAAGCTAAGTGATGTCTAAATCCAACGCGAGGCGAGGCGCGATTTCAAGCTGTGCTGTATGTACGAGTATTCGATTCTGAATCTTATCTCTAAACGTCACGGCATATATTACTTTGAGCCGTATGTTTCTATGTGCTAGCTACGAGAACATTGTCAACAAAGTCGTGGTTGACCGCTGACCCCGGCGGTACCGATTTTTCGCGAAAAAGTAAGATTTATTTTCACTTCGTTTATTTCATTTGTCTGCTGTTTGTCTATCAGATATATGAAAAAAATGCTCAATGTAACATTTTATTAGTTTTTTCATTATGATTGCTGACAGAATGTTTACAGGCAGTTATGAATAACAAGTGATGCTGTTTGCTCTGAATTTATTTGTATATTCAGATGTGTATTGCTTTTCGATATATCCAAGTTGACAAATATGAATTGAAAACAATTCTTCTATTAAAACAATTTTTATATTAAAACGACAGGCAAGCTGATGTCAACTTGATGGTAGATAACATGATAACTTGATGGTTGATGGTCATTTGCGGCAACTCAAGCATTTTTGTCAAACCAAAATTTTTGTCACAAATAGTTTCTGTTTTCATTTGCGCAGACCGTCTGGCGGCAGTAAGCACGCTCTTACAGAAGACCATAGTGAAATAACAGCATGTGTGCTGTTGTTTTTCGGTGAATGGGTAAGGGATACCAGAACCTATTTCCCTATCTCTTCCAAATCATTTATCCTTAATCCTACCGACAACACACTTGCTGCATATGTGGAGTTGCTTGTGTTATAGGCAACGGTAGCCACCTACCATCAAGTGGACTATCAGCCTATCTGTCAACCTTAGCATAAACAAACTGAATAAATGTAAAATATTACATAACTGCTGAATAAATGAAATATGTTAAAAAACAAAGTGAGCAGGCGTTGCGATATGGTGGGTCGTTGATGGATTGCGGCAGCCAGACGAAAAACGACCATTACCAAGAAAAAAATGTATGCCTATGTCAATCTAAATTAATCCACGAACGAAACCGAGAGGCGTAGCTAGTAGACATAGCATACCGCGAGGCATAGTATCCTAAAATGTATTAACACTATATCCACTAAATATAGGTTAATTAGAATGAATATAAGGTTTCTTATAGTAGGATAAACAATGCACTTAAAATTATAAATGAAAGCTTTTCACTTAGCCTGTGCAAGAAGTCAGTGCTCCTTCATTGAATAGCCTTTAAAGTATGTGTGCGGCAGACATGGAATATTCGCTTTATTCTAGATAAAAATCTGAACATAAAATGAGGACACAGAGAAAGTGTTGCTATTACCATCTATGTGCATGCAGTCAATTTGCAGAGCTAAGTATAAATTGCTAGTATCTGAACTTAATATTGTTATCTCAAACTTACTGTGAGATAAGAGCATTTATTCATAGAATGAATAGACGCTTTTAATGGAAACGTTTTTAATTAAATAAATTAAAAAAATTTTTTTTAGTAATTTTCGATAATCATTAGTAATTTTCGCTATAATGGTCATCGACCAATGTCTACGATCCATACTCTAAAGGTGTATTTTTTTTTTCAATAAGTATATCATCCTACATATTTTCAAAACTATACGAATTATTTCTGCTGATTTTATTATTTTTACTGGGCTATATATATTATATAGCCCAGTAAAAATAATAAAATTTATAAATTTAATCATAAATTAATTTAATATTAGCAATTTATAACTGTTAGTGGAACAAAGAAGCTATTTATGTTAAAAAATCAGTATGTTAAAAAATCTGTTATATTAAAAAATCAAACAATTCTAGGTTACATGGAATGAAAAATGAAGATGAGTCTGTATGGAAGAAGAATGGGAGCATAAACAAATTTCATTCAAGCGTCGTCTTTTAATATTACAAATGGACGACATAAAAGTAATCACACGAACATTCCTATATCTAAAATTCTTTTTTCTCAAAAGGTACGACCTATCTCTGAAATTCTACTCACGCTCCTTATGAGTATTTTTTTCTTTTGATATGATAAACTTTAATAAAAATGCATATTACTTTTGACTTGGTTTTGTATGTAGACATTATCATTTTGCAATTTTGCAAGGGTATTGAATTCACAAATTTTATACTGAAGCAATATTTCCTGGGGGACTTAATGAGTAGGAAATAAAAATAATTTAAAGAAAATATTTGATAAAATATATTTTATTTTTCATATTTTGTTTATTAATAAGATGTCTATTTATTATTATGAGGAAGAGCATCGAGCTCGCGCTAGACAAAGTAGCGGTAAATTTAAAAGTTATGAAACAACGTAGAATATTTGTTTCAGCCAATCCTTTGATGTAGTGCTCGTTACTGAAAACATATTTCAGGGTTCCTTACTCGACTCTTTTAAATTCAAATAAGCACTCGTTCGCTCAGAGTATTGAAATTGTTTTTCTCTATTTGTTGGAAAATATTTTTTCTATTTCGTACAAAGTAAAATACATGTGACAGTTATGTATTCAATAGCCGTAGAATGTGTCAAAAGCGGTCGTCTGTCTCATGTCTGTCCATCTTGTTAGAAAACCTACGCTGTATCTCTTAGCAACAAGTAGCAAGGTAAAATGACGTTGAAGTCGTCAAATTTATTAATCAATTGGATCAAAACTTGGATCAAAATACATTTTCTCTCTCAGAAGTTTCTGTCACATTTTTTCTTATTATCTTTGTTTTAAGTACGGACATAGTTAAATAAATCATTTTTGTTGCCCTTTTAGACGAGTTATGCAGCACAAGAAATTGATATAATATTATAAAATTTATATAAAAGTCGTTTATATAAAATCTAAATTATCAATTTTTTTTTATAAGGGCTCCAGAAAGGCTGACACAAGCGATGTCACAGCTTAGTTTGATTTAAGATGAGATTAGGAAGACGCCACCGTCGTCGTCAGAGCGATAAAGATGTCCGGCGTTATTTAGATACTCATTATACGATATTTTTGATTTTTCAACGTAGACTAAGTCGCTGACACCAGCTGACATTTAATACTAATGTCATATATATATATATATATATATATATAATTCTAAACACCTTGTTTGCTATGTAAAATCCATATAAGTAAAATATTTGAGTTGCTGTTCAACGCTCCTAAATATTTTATTGATTGTTTACTGATCGCGCCTTCCTCAGCAAATATAATTCTGAACACGGAGGTAAATATTTTTTTTACGATTTAGGTAAAACGTGTATATCCTTTAGATGATTCGTGTTTTATGTTATATCCATATTTAGGTAGATTTATTACTCTTTTAACTAACAACATCGAATATTTGCATTTTTTTAAATTTTTTTTTATAAATAACTATCGAGCCGCTCAATTGTACTTTCTTTTTGCAATATGGAATATTTTTCTGCAACTTATTTACACAACCTTTCTCATTTTTCGCTCTTACTATTAGTAAAAACTGTATCAAAATCCATGGCGTAGAAGAAATTAGCGGGAAAACAGAGACTGGACTGCGACTTTATTTCAATGTGTATAGATTAAAATAGATCTGCTTTTTATAAATAGTGAAAATAATACTTGTTACAGTTGTTAAGCTTTTACCATGCTTAAAGAGTCTGTGGCCTCACTTGATACGTAAATGAAATTTAAAGTTTGGCAAGTAGGCTGATGGCCCACTTATTGTTCGTTGGCAATCGTAGCCTACAAAAACACCATAGAGAATGGGGTCTGGCTTCTCAACCCCTTACCCCGGTTGATGAATAAGGAATATATGCCCTGTTGCTAATAATAGTAGAAAATAAATTCTAAGAGAATAAAAGGGATTAAACGACTCTTATAAATATTAAATCATTAAGAACTTGGACCCATTTAAATATTATACGAGATTATTTAATAAAATATTTATTTCAAAATTATTTCGAATCGATATAGATATATAGTATAAATAAACAACCAAAAATATCCTATACCATTACCATACATGTTACAATTTTCTTTTTTATTTCTGTCGTGTTTTTATAAAAGCGTTCGATAAATATGCAAATTGTATTACTGATAAAAAACGTAAATCGTCATTTATCGATGCGATAGCAATACCAAAAAGCAAAGAATATTTTTAATACCTGAATTTTTAACTTCAATACTGATACGTAATTATAGGGGAGCCCACGATGCTAAATGTGGAGTCACTCGAGCGTCGTGGGGTAGGAAAAAAAAGGTTGTATTATGTTTTTCTTTTCAACGGTGGGGTGAGCGTCTAGAGGCGTTCAAAAGTTTGTAGACGCTGTATTAAAAAAATCCTCCAAATAATCGTCAGATTAAGAATCAGCACGATCGGGAATTCAGGCTGAACCGTCTGTATGAAAATCTGACGCGCTCGAGTATTACAAAATGGCAATCGCCAAAAATCTTCTCTGCATTTTAAAAAGCTGCCACGAGCTTGCGTTACATCCGAATCGTCTGTATTTTAAATGGGAGCTTAGTTTAGGTTCACTTAACATCCCCTCTGAAAATCAGAACCCCCACCAACCTCACCATCCAAACCGGCAGATTAACACATACGAGTATCCCTTCTCGGAGACACGTGGGGAATATACATTGGCAATATCTGACGCGCTCGAGTAAATCCCAAAATCCCCTCTTGGGCTATAAGTTAATTTATTACTTGGGTTTCGATTGGTAGTCAAAGTTGGCACAGTAAGTGGATCTAATTGCACACTGAACGAACTCAGTAGGGTGGGACTATTTGTGATATCTTGTAGTAGGTAATTTAGGTTTATTATTAAGTATTTTTGTAGTTTCTTGTGCATGTTTTTGTAAATTTTGTAATTTTTAAAATTTGTGTAATTGATTTGTGTAATTTAAATAATGTTTATTTTAACTTAGGATTAGGATTACTCCTGTGATGGAGTACAATGTGTGTTATTGTAAATAAATAAATTAATTAATTAATAATAATTGAAACAACATACATTCATTAAAGGATTGAGAATAATAATTGATTTCTTTCTCTCGGGGAGTGCTGAATCTCTTTTAGAAAAAAAAATATTAAAAAAGGAAATTTGTTTACTTCGAAATATATAATTGTCATAAATAATAATTTAAATAGTTTTTAAATTGTTTAAATTAACTAAATTAATTATTTATATGAAATTTATTTGTTATAAACAAGTTATAAAGAAAAATTACGTTGATTACATTTCCTTTAAAAAAAAAACAATTATTAAGATGATGTTAAAATAATTGTAAGATGAAGTTAAAATAATTGTAAAATAAACAGAAATTTTATCAGATATATATTATAGGCCATAATCAATTTCATGATTCGTCCGTCATCCATATGTTTTCTTAGGTCCTGTGTTGGTTTCAATATGGTATTTACTTACGTCTTGTTCTTTCTGTTTCAGACTGCTCCAGATCTCATGTCCAGCAGTATATTTTGTGCAACTGTCAGTCCACTCGTTAAGTTTATAGCTACGTATGTTTTTATAGCTGTAGTTGTTGGATGCCGTAATTTATTAACTACACGCTTACAGTTCAAGAGTCTTCAAGACATGAAAAAGCATTTTGTTTAAAATACTCTCAGTATAAAAAAGTATTTTTTTGCTTTTGAACAAAGTGGTTCTGTTAAAAGCTTCACTTGTATTTTTAACTCTAGGTATGGTTAGAAAAAACTCCCCACGAATACTAAACATTTTTTCTCTTGCTTGGCGTTCGATCAATCAGACAACGTCATGTGGGTCGTTCCAGCTAGCTTTTTTTAAATAATTTTGATGAATTATTAAAAAAAAAATTCATAAGATTGTTATGAAGCTCACACATAATTTCTATCACAATATAATTATAAACTCTTCATCACCGTCTAGTAACTTTGCAGAGATATTCCTTCGGATTGAGGACAATTTACTAACCAAAGGTTAGACACTCAGCAGCTCTAGAGACTTTGATTGATGTCGTGCTTGAATTCAATTAAGCCTTAACATGAGATTCAAGGTCTGACGCGAATATATTCCACGAAAGAGTTACGATTTTTTTTTCAAGCATAATTATTTAATCTTACTCCGTGTTATGAAATATTAGTTGTTTTCGCAAAATTCGCTTATTATTTTTTTATATACATTTCGCAAAATATTAGAGAAATTGCCACTGATACAATTTCATTCATTTGATTATTAAAACGAATGTCTTCTACCGGTGAGTGCTCTGATGAGTGCTTCTAATATTAATCTCCACCTCGTTTTTACCACCATACTGCGCGCCATAGATTGTTTAACCTAAATACTTAGAAACTTTATCTCGTGAAAGTACGAACTTCGTAACAATACCTGCCACCCTTTTACAAAATAAAAAGAGCTCAGATGGTCTGCAGTTCCGGTTTGATACGAATCCGATTCAATGCGAATTTTTAAGGATACTTAATCTCTAAAATAAGTCTCACAGACCGAGCAAGTAAAAAGGATGAAGCTTTTTGAGTTGAGAAATGAAATCAAAAACCCATAAGTTATTGAAATTTATACCTTCCTTAACTTATTGGTATCGTCATACAACTCTTTGCCGATTACTTTTATTTCATTAAATAAAATTATTAATGAAATAAGGGTACATTATTGATATTGATAATAAAATAAAGATTATTAAGCATGTATTTTTATTAAGGATATGGTCACGAGGATTTCTTAAAAGTTTTTTAAAGGCTTTTAAGAATTTGGTTTAAAAAAAATTAAGAACCATTTTTAGAAACCTTTTTCATATCTCCAGTCTTGTAGGGTGTCATTGTAGACTTATTCATTCCAAAAGAGAAAAAAAAACAGGGTATTCACACAAGGCCCATATGTTCACGCATGTATGCAATTTTAGCGAAGGTTTTATCGAGCTATCGTTCTAAAGGCGAAGCATTAATCAAGACAGAGGTTTCATTAAATGAAGTTAACCGAGAATCAGGGAGGCTCCATCACAATCTATTAGTCGGCCCGAGGCGGAACACAAAATTGCCTGTTAACTGCTTCCGCAACACGTAATCTTGTGAGCATCGCCCTTCAAGCATCCATTAAAATGATGAGGTTTTTAACATTGGAGCTTTTATCAGACAACACTATCGGTTGATAAGAATAAAAGTGTCCGCTTCTTTGCGTTTTTCTCTTTTTATATAACGGTCACAGAGACGCTGACGGTCCATTTGATGATAGGCGGCTACCGTCTCCTATTAAACCAGCTCCTACTACTAAGGACTGCCAACCCTAGTAGGATTAAAGGTAAGGGATCAGGAAAGAATAAGGAAATGGGTTCTGCATACCTTACTCACTCGTCGATTGTTTCTTGGTGGTCATTTTGAAGGGAGTGGTTACATTGAGGGTGCCGAAATGGGAATAAACCCAATTTACATCAATAACCTTACCTCCTATTTCAAATGAAACAAGCAAAAATATTATTACACAGCAGTAATGTTCAATAATTACTGATGACTTCTTATTTATGCGATTATTCATTTTATTCCAAATTTATTTTACCAATATTGTTCTAAGAACATAACCTAAAACCCATTCCTGGAAGACCAGCCTTGGAGTTAATAGGGATAAGGGACCTATTCTAATCTCTGCTTATATTATAAATGTTTGTGAATATAATTATGTTAGGCATTTGTCACTCAAGTAGGTACGTGTAAACTGCGAAATCGATTTGGATGAAATTAGAAACACAGTTATCTTATATTTTCTATTAAGGCATAAAAAACTTTATATCTTGGTAAAAAAAAATTAATGGAATAATATTACCTACATAATTTCTTTATTTAACTAGGTGGAGCTTTCCATTTAAAACTTAGTTCTCCATCATTGAACTACATAATGTAACCGCACAGTTAGTGTAAGTACAATAGTTTCATGTAACACTGGGGAAAGGCATAAACTACTTTGTAACTAGTCGAACTGGCGAAGCAGTTGGAAAAGTTAGTTTATTATAATAGCAAAGACATGTTTTCTTGAAATTTAATCGGGGTTTCCTTAGTATCTCTAAATTATTCTAAATAAAAGAGTCTAAGCATGTGACTTAAGTAATCTTTCAACCAACTTGAGTCAACATTATCATAGTGATAGAAAATTGCATTTTATCGATCTTTGCTGATTCAGCGCAAGTTCTTTTGCATTAAAAATGCATGAATGCGCCGAGTTCTTCCTAATCGAATATCGATTTCTAATGAAGCTACCTTCTAAAGGCAATTCCGTTTGCATATTGAAGACAGACAAAATTTTAATACTGTTTGATATGAATGTTAATATCCACCCACAAACTATATTTCGAATTAAATTTCATATTTAGAAATCTAAACTGTGCAAATGAGTGAGATCCCTCCGTCAACTAGGAAATGAGCTGGTGATTTTCAAACTCATAAAATATAGCTAACGACTATCTCAACCACGTCAGCTTACTAAAGAAAACGGATCAAAATCAGTCCATCCGTTTGAAAGCTGTGATGTCACAGAGACGTGATAATGCCGAGCTACGATGACACGTATACACAGATACAGAAACAGATACACAGTCAAACTTAATTATTTTTTTGCGTCGAACGTCCGGGGTTAAAAACAGCCTTTATTAAAATCAAAATTGGTTTACTAATTTCAGAGTAATCTTCAACATTCAAAGACACAAGTTTACCTCTTTTTATAATATTTGCGTTTTTTGTAAAGATCGTCAGGAAAGCTGCCAGCCAACTTGTACTTGTCACGGTAGGTGTCTATCGTCACCTATTGACTTAAGTAACGCTAAAGGAGTTAAAATATAAACCAAAAGTGGTATCAAATACATATTTTATATGAAATCGTATTCGTCAGTGAGCATGCAAATAGAAATGTGTTCGTGGCAATCTAGAAATCTAGGATTTAGTCACGCAATAAATTCGGTGCCAACTGAAATCTTTGCAAGTTACATTTCAATGGTTACGTCGATCTGGCATAAAATTGACATCTATAACACCGCTGTCATTCTCAGCTTATTAGTTTCAAAGGTACGTACGTTTACCTATTTAACTTGAACTTTTCTAGTATTATTTTATTGAACATCGAGAAACTTATTAAAGTTACCACTAAAAGTAACTTAATCAAACAGTTTTCTTATTTCTTATTAATTCGTAAGAAACTGTAAGTAAGTTAGTTATGTCTTAAGAATAATAGGATATATACATAATTTCCTAATATTAATAAGGAAAAAAAAGACGAGCAGGTATAATAAATTCGTCAAACAAAGCGTAGCAGACACTTGATTTTCTTAGTACTAAAACTTAAAATGGAAAACAAAGAAGTACAGTTTCCAAGACCTCGTACAGAAGGGTAACTTGAGAGCCTTCAGGATCAGTTAGTTGTTTTCTAAAAAAATATTTCTATATATGTAGTATGAAACTTTTTAAATAGGTGAAAATTTTGGGCTATAATATTTTCTTACACATGCTATAGACAAAAGATAGAAGATATGAAACGCGGAAAATAAAACTCAATTGTTATTTTAATTTTTCCTTTGTCAAAACCACTCTTTTGAAACGGTAATACAATAAGACGCTTTCGGAAAAGAAGTCTTCACAAAGTTTAATGAACAGCCTCTAAACGAAATAAATCCAATGAGGAAACCTCCTAATTAATTTTAATGAACGTCGAATTGAATTTGTTAAGGAATATCGGCTCTGGACATTTATTTTAATAGTGACAGGCGGACACGTCACCCAGAAAGATGTCAATGTTCCAATGATAATTCAGATATAATTATCCTCGTGCAAATAAATATAATTTATCATGCAAACACCAGAAAATTCTGAATTTACATTTGTAATGTTTTTAACCCAAACATATTGTACAGAGGTTGATAATCGTTTTGTGTAAATATCAGCTGACCCAGTGACCTTCGTACCTCTTCAGAAAGCCATTCCGTAGAAAATGTATGAGAAAATGTTTTTTTTTTTTTTTTAATTACTTAAAAAAATTGTCAACAGTTATTCTGTTATTCGGTGAGGAGACGAATTCAAAACAAAAGATCATAAAAATCGGTAAAGCCGTTCTTGAGTTATAAATTCTTGAGTTATAATAACACTACTTTGTTTATTTTAAGTATATATAATAAAATTACCTCTAGGTAATTTTTTTCTTTGAATGTTTGAAAAAAGAAGTACACATTTTAACATATAATATGGATATGGGGAGCCATCCTTATCTCCACATTTCCGCTGAGTTTCTCAAAATATTTTCTCAAAAGAGATTCTCATCACGACATCCCAAGTTTCGATTAAGATCGTTAGGTACGACATCCCAAAGATCGTTTAGGTATATCAACCAAAATTAATGATTGGCGATTAACTACATCGCCTGTCATTGACTGGTCATTAAAATTATAGTCGCACCAGTGGCCCGCTCTCGGCTTCGCCCGGGGTGCTTTTTTGCAATCCAGCCGATAAATTACTTTAAACCGCCATCTGTGAGAACCTTATGGAACTCACAGATAAATAATTGCTGTATTGAATAAGTATCAACAGCTATGTTAATAATATTATATAATTTGCAAAAAAATAATAAACAAAATGTAATATAAACTATCCTATCTTTTAAGTTGGACCAAATAACAGATACTTATGAAGTTTGATCAAAGTCGGTTCAGTAGTTTCAGAGTTTATCGCGAACATACATCGTGACACGAGATTTTTATATATATAGATAGATTTATGTGGTGTCAGGTGTGATCGTGACTGCTCAGTGTCTACCTGAGTACAATTGTTGAGTAGATACAAAAGTGACACCAGGATTTATGCATTGACAATCTTTATGGGATAAAGGAATAGGGAATAGGGGAATGTAGTAGGTATGTATGTATTGTTAAGTAGTGTTACCTTAAAAATAAATATAACAATATACTTTGCATTATTAAATAGGAAGAAATGTGTTTTTTTTCATGCCATTGTTAAAATTACTTACACAAATACAAAACACTGAAAATATTTTCGTTAATATTTATTGTTAATATTATTATACCTTACAAATAAATTATTTAATATAATATTTACGAGAGGTAAAATAAACATGCAATAAAATGAAATTGTATGGAATTCGTAGGTACTTTAATGCTTTTATATTTACTAGCGAACCGTTCCAGGCTTCGCTCTGTTATAATTTTTTCTGCATAATATATACACAAACCTTCCTTGTTTATGGGTTTTTCTTTTAGTAAAAAAAAGTATGAAATTCCGTTGGATAGTTTATAAGAAGTTTTCGAAGAAACCGACCGAATCGGACAGCGACTTAATTTTTTAATATATTATGTATAAATATAAATAAAGATATTATACTCGAACGCCTCCATCATCCTGTACATATATCACTAAATTCTTCATATTATTATTTTTTTACCAGCGAGTTAAAAAATAAATGTTCAAACTGTCCGAAAACACATATCACCGTTACCCAGATAACATTGAACTAAAATATTAAAATTAAGACTAAAATATAAGTAGTGGCAAAGCAGTTATAAATTTGACTGACTTGTTAATTATTTTATTTATAACTAAAACCCTTTACAAAAGTACCATTAGTATAGAAGAAGACTAAAAGAGAGCCTACTATTACACCGGTGTATTAAGAAGTCAAATGTGAAATGCTCATAAAAGCAGCAAGCACATTTTGCATTTTATTGTGCTTTCTTCATAATGCTCGTTTCTAACACTACAGTATATGCTTCAAGCGAAGACCTGCTTTAACACTTTAGACTTAAAATACAAATTGCTTTGAGATTTCACTGTATTATTTCTCTCGTAAATTGTGTATATTTAAAAGAAAAACTACCGCAAGTTGCAGTAACATTGTAGTAAAAATACAAGAATATTCAGTGTCTGGTGATAAATAGCTAATTAAATTTTAATTTAAAAATTAATTTAAATAAAATAAAATTCTTTTTATTAGTTTACGCTTCATCTCTCCTAGTCCCTTAAGTTACATGCCCGATAGGGTCCATAATGAGACGTCAATGAAAGGCGGGAGTGAGCAACAGACTGATTTATTAGCATACCCACATAGACCAATATTGGCAGATCGTTACATCTCTCCCCGTTAAGCCTACAAGTACAGTAGTAGGTACACTAATATATAGGTACACTAATATTTTATAAACCAGTTACTTAAAAATCTAAATATAGCTAATGAGAAATGTAGTTACTTAAGTAGTGTTTGCTTGCTTCGGGAATAAGCACGCAATGTTCGAGCGGAGGCACCCGGCGGTGGTGACGGTTCTACAAATTCCGATTGTTTATTTGATTCATCTATGACGTCACCACCGCTGCATGCGTCCTCAAAAGTCTCGCCTATGTCAGCCCCCTTACTGACCTCAGGTTCTGTACTATCATTATTATTAGAACCCAGTTGGCTCTCTTCGGACACACCGCTCATTCTAGATAATGAAAATCTATTCTTTGTAAGTGTAGGTATGATCTGGTCGGCATGCCTACGCCATTCTATATCTTTCCCTACACCTACTCTGTACGAGACCGGTCCCGTTTTCTTCACTACGGTACCTTCAGCCCACTTGTCCCCCCTCGCAGTATAATCGCGAGTTAAGACCGCGTCCCCTACTTTAAATTCCCTATTCGCGCCGGTTGAGTGAGCTATTTGCTTTTCTTGCGCGGCACGCACGGCAGCTGCGCGGTCGGGTCGCAGCGCGTCTAGGCGACTACGCAAGCGCCTGCCCTGCAGCGCTAGGGCGGGTGACACTCCCGTAGTTGCATGTTCGCAGTTTCGATACTGAAAGAGGAACTTATTTAACGAGACATCTACATCGAGTCCTTCAAATAAAGCTCTTTTTATCGCCTTTTTTACCGTTTTGACGGCATTCTCCGCGGCCCCGTTCCCCTGAGGTCGGTAAGGTGCCGATGTTGTGTGTTTAATACAATTATTACCACAAAACAATTTAAACTCTTGTGAGGAAAATGGAGGGCCGTTATCCGTTACAAGTTGCGACGGTAAGCCAAAACGGGCAAAAATTGTTGTCAAAACTGAAATAGTACAATCAGCGGTTGTACTTCGCATGGCGACCGCCTCTATCCATTTCGAATGAGCATCTACTATGATGATATATCTTTTGCCCCCGCAATCTGCGAAGTCCGCGTGCAGGCGTTGCCACGGGTGCAGCGGGAACTCCCACGGGTGGAGCTGCGCGTGCGGCGGCGCGTCCAGCACGGTGCGGCACGCGCCGCATGACTTGCACATCTCTTCAATATCTCGATCCAAATTAGCCCAATAAATATAACTTCGTGACAAATTTTTCATTTTATTTATACCTAAATGGCCTTCGTGAATCTCTTTTAAAATTTTTTTTTGTAAACTTAATGGCACTACTATTCGATATTTATAAATAATGCAACCTTGGTCTACCACAAAATCTAATTTTCTCGCAAAGAATGGCTTTTCTGCGTCGCAGCTCGGAACGGATGGCCAACCAAAAAGTATATAACCTTTTATTTTAGATAACAACGTGTCTCGTTCTGTCTCTTTAGCAATATCTTTATAACAAACTGGCAAACAATCGTTAACTAAATTTATATAATTTGACGAGTAAACGGAGCAACCCTCCCGAGCTAACGGTAATCTTGACAAAGCGTCAGCCGGGCCGTTATCTTCCGATCGAACGAATTCTATCGCGAAATCATATGCGGCCAGTCGGGCCGCCCATCTTTGTAAACGACTAGCCGCCGTTTGCGGAATACCTCCCCTGTTTCCAAAAATATAAGTTAGTGGTTGATGATCTGTACGCAATGTGAACCGCCTACCGAACAAATACTGGTGGTGTTTAGTAACGCCAAACAGGATAGCAAGAGCCTCTTTGTCCAGTTGGCTATAATTGCGCTCGGGCGTACTGAGCGTGCGAGATACGCAGCTAACTGGGCGCTCGACGCCGCCAGGGAAGCGGTGCGCCAACACCGCCCCCAGCCCGTAGGCGCTGCTGTCCACAGACAGCACTAGCTCCCGGCCCTCCTCGTAGTGTGCCAGTACCCGTTCGCTTAGGAGTTTTTGCTTCGCTTTTATAAAGGCTTGTTGACAATTAGAATCCCATTTCCAACTAACCTCCTTTTTTAATAAGTAATGCAAAGGTTGTAGTATAGTACTTAAATTTGTAATAAATCGCCCATAGTAATTTAGCATCCCCAAGAAACTTTTCAATTGAGTCACATTTTGAGGCGTAGGTGCGTCGGAAATGGCCTCCAATTTTGATGGGTCAGGTCGTAAACCATCTTTGTTAATTATGAAACCTAAGTACTTCACCATGTCCTGTAAAAACCGGCATTTACTTAACTTAACTGTTAGACCCATATCCCGTAGCCTTTCGAGTACAGCTCTTAGATTATTTTTATGATTAGCCATATTAGAACCTGTCACACATATATCATCTAAAAACACCACACACCCTGGCACCCCGCGCAGCGTTTCCTCCATTATTTTTTGGAATTTCTCGGGCACACATGATAAACCATAAGGTGTACGTCGGTACGCAAATGTACCCATGTGTGTAGTGATAGCGGTATACGGTTGCGAGTCGTTCGATAAAATACACTGTTCGTAAGCGTGTCTAAGATCAATTTTAGTAAATTTTTCGCCTCCACTAAGATTCGCAAACAACTCCTCAATTCGTGGTAATGGGTAATAGTCGCGTTTTAGTTTAGGGTTAATAGTTATCTTATAGTCCCCGCAAATACGTATGTCACCATTTTCTTTTACTACAGGTACTATTGGCGTGCCATAATCAGAATAATCGACGCGATAGATAGTTCCGTCGGCTTGGAGGCGAGCTAATTCGCGCTCGACGCGTGCGCGTAGTGCCAGCGGCATCGGTCTCGCTCGCACGTAAACCGGTTCGTTATCACTCAGCTGTAATCGAATGGCTCGCTTGCAAGTACCTAACTTGTCTTCGAATACCTGCGGGAATTCTTTACATAATTGGTTAACAAACTTTTCGTCTACGATTTCATTGAGACTAATTTGTGTTATTTTTAAGGCACGCATCCATTCACGTCCTAATAAAGGTCGCGCGCCGCCCTTGATAACATATAATTTTAATGAATTACATTTCACATCGCCTAAACTAACGTCCACCTCAATATAACCCAGGGTTTCGATTTGAGATCCTGAATAACAGCGTAAGAAGATATTATCCCTAACAATTTTTTTATTTATAAATAAACGGATGTACATTTCTTCACTTATTGCTGAAATACGACTCCCAGTATCCATTTCACACTCGATGTTATTGTTTTCAATCAGCAATTTAATAAAATAGGGATTGTTACCTTTAGACGCCACCTTTATGTTGAACATACCATCGTCCGACTCCTCACTCACATAATTATGTCGACCACTACCACCCCGCACTGATTTACACATCACTTTCAAGTGTCCTTTTTGACCACACTCATCACAGTTGTAATTTTTAAATCGACACCTGTCCGGTGTATGCGGCTTGCCACAGCGCCAACATGCCCGGGGCCGGGCGCCGCCGGTGGCGTCGTAGTCGCCGCTCGGCCTCGCGCCGCCGCCGGTCGCGCCCGTGCCTGCAGCCCGCGGCCCACGCGACCGCTGCTGGGCCGCTCGTCCGCCGCCGCCGCCGCCTCTGTAGCCGCCTGCGCCTGCGTCGCGCGTGTAATGCAGGCCCTCGCCTGCCTCGCGACCTGCGCCCGCTGCCTCCACCGCCGTTGTTCCGCTCACCTCCGCATGCTTCTCAGCCGCCTCTAGCGCCAGGGCCAGCTCGACGGCCTCTTTGTATTTGATATTTTTTTCGGCGAATATTCTGGATCGCATTGCATCGTTTTTTAAACCGGACACGAACTGGTCTCGCAAATTATCCTCCAGCGTGGAGCACAATTTGCACTTTCCAAAGTTGCAAGTGGCTGCAAGATGTTTCAACGCCTGCATATATTCACTTAGAGACTCGTTGTCCCGTTGCCGGCGCAACCTAAACACGTGGCGTTCGGCGATCTCGGAACGTTGCGGTTCCAAGTGATCGGTCACTAGTTTCACTAATTCATCGTATGTTTTATCTTCGGGAAAACTAGGCGAACACAAATCACACATTAACGCGTAGGTTTCCGCTCCCACGACCGTTATCAACAAAGATACCTTCAACGCATCGTCAATATTATTAAGTGTTACGTATTGATTTACACGACGAATGTACGCAGGCCACTGTTTAGAACTTAGATTAAACGGTTCCAACTTTCCGATCGGCATTTTGTAACTATAAGTTAACACGCGTATAATTAAGATTTTCGGTTTCGGATATCCGTATTCGTCGCCAATGAGACGTCAATGAAAGGCGGGAGTGAGCAACAGACTGATTTATTAGCATACCCACATAGACCAATATTGGCAGATCGTTACACATAACACTGATCTTTATAACGTTTATAACATCTTTATACATTATGGTTTCGCAATAAATAATTGATTTGATTTGATTTGATAAAAACTTACAATGACTTATAAATATGCAAAAATTTTAAGTCATAAATTTATAAGTTTTGTATAAGTTCATATAAGCTTAGTGGCATGGCACATTGCGTTTCACAGTCATTTGGGCAGCCTGGCTGGCGGCAGTAACCACCCCTTACAGAAGACCACCGTGAAATAAAGGTACCGTATATCCTTTTCTGTAGGTACCCCTAACAAAACGATTATAAAACTTCGAAATTATCGGTATTCATCATTATAGTTCTCCGAGCGACTTTTAATTTGTGGACGAGACATTTCATCAGAGTCCAAGTCACAGCAACATTTTCAAAATAATGCCCCATATTATCATAGAAAACCCACAATCAAATCGTCCTGAAAGCATTTAGCTAAAAGACCAGGTGTAAGAAATATTTTAATAGCCAGTTAGATTTGCATCATTACCATTGTTAGCTTTGCCTGTAATTTATTTTACTGCCTAAGCAGAAGATATATGACGTAATCCACACGGAATTTCCTTCCGTGTAATTTTGTTAACAAAATAATTAATAATACTTGCGGCCCTCAAGTTTTAATTTTTTTTATAATATTTATTGTTTTGTATAATTATATTGTAAAAAAATTTAGGATTAACAAAGAAAATAAATCTTATGTATTAATAATAATAATAATTAATAAGAGAATAATTTGATTATTCAAGGATAATATAAAAATGATAATATCTTGTAATATTTAATAATAAAAAAATTAGAACTTTTGTTTTTATACTGATGTCGAAACAAAACTGAAATTATATTTAATTAATTACAATTAAAATATTATAATTTAAGCAAACATAATTACCGACTTTGATCATAGTGTAATTTAATGTGTAATATAGTCATGTCACGTAATATTTATGCAGAAAAAATCAGAACGCGTTGTAGCAAACAGTTCTTAATTGCGGTGGAGTTCGAACAAACAAGTGACATGGAAAGGCGCCTCATCTCAGGGAAAAAAAGCGGCTGGTAATAGAATCAAACGCTGTCACCAACAGACTGTTTACTCGAACGCTGATTGGAGGAACGTAGCCTCTGAAACAAGATTTATAAATATTGGCGCTATTCTAGAAAAAAATAATAAAGCAAAAATAAAAATAAAGTATCTTCAATGCTAATCTTGATTTTGTTACTCAATTTATTAATTAACTAGTGGTTTTTTCTGCGGTCTTTATCGCAAAAGTCGCACATTACCTGTGTCTTTCTGTGTGTTTTTCAATAAGCGCTATTTACTGTCTTCTGAGTGGTTGTGTGTCGCGTGTGTAAATCAAGTAGCCCGTTGAGGAAAAATCTAGATTATGTGAAGAAGAGCTGCAAGGATCTAGGTAAATAATCACTGCTGGTGAGGTCTTCACACTCTAGGTAACTCAAGTCAACTTCAGTCCACTCCTTCGCAAAATTTCCAGGCCGAATGTTACGCCAACTTTTTGATATTACTTTCGTTGTTAACTTTGTTTAAGATAAATTTAATTTTCCCAAAATCCATCGATCCATTAGCCCATATGAAACAATCCATGTTTTAATCTAAATACCAGTCCCAAATACGAGTATAACAAGATTATAAATCATTTCCTTTGTGTCATATCGTTTCTATGTCACGGTGAACCATTATCAGGATATAGCACCGTATATTGGTTTTGTTGCGTTAAACAAAGCGTCCACAGTCAAGGTATTTGGTACAATTTACTTGAATTTTTCCACGAGTATTCCTTTATTTTCTTTCCCGTTAGACTTTTACGCTTTATGTAACATTCTGTTTTTTTTTAATGTTAATGTCGACAGTCAGGTTGACGGTCCACTTGAAGCTAGGTGGCTGCCGTTGCGTTTAACACAAGCAACGCCATAGGTGCTGTTTGTGTTAAAGTGCGTTGTTAGTGTGTGCAATTGCGCTGCCGACTATAGAAGGATTAAGGATAAGGAGTAAGGAAGGGATAAGGTAATGGCTCTGACATCCCTTACTCACTCATCAAAACACAATAGCACATATGCTGTTATTTTACGGTGGTACTGCCGTTAGAAGGGCTGCCCAAATGCCACTAGTTTCCAAATCCAGACCAGAGCCAACTTTGAAAAGTTCATTTCCAAAGTTAACCCCGTCCGGAATCGAACCCGGGACCCTTTTCTTTTTACAAGAGGAATCCATCGTGGATATCCACCGGCCTGGGGACAGACCGGTGGGTTATGTCGGACCGACTAAACCTCTTGGCGTCCTCCGCGTCCGCTATAGGCGAAGTTGCGAGGTCGGACGAACACACTTCCGCTCCGCCGAACCCGGGATCCCTGAGATGCTAGGCAAGCACCCTTAACACTCATCCAACGGCCTTGTTAATTTTATAATTTCATTGATTTTCTTCTATTATTATTTCTCAAAATAATAATTCTACTTTCAATTTCAGTTTCATAGGTCGGCAGAATTTTATTCAACACTACTAAACCACGATGGCATTAATAACCTTTTTAACAGAAATTTAATATTGTTAATATCAAATAGACTCTGGTAATGGAAAATGTCTAATCTTGAAAATTCGGTGTGGCTGTGTCGTGTTAAAGTTAAAGACGTTTTCACGTCAAAAATGTTCTTCATCTTCAACAATCATGATATCATTACAACTAATTTAAACAAAACTCTAACGAATTTTACACCAATACCTTCCCCAGAATCACTCTGTTAATAGATGAAAACCGCGTGTTTTGTTCATTAGTTTTTAAGTTCATCGTGAACATACATACAGACATACGGACAGACAGACGAGACTAGGGACTTTGTTTTATATATTTATTTGACACACAGATGCGATTTAATAAATTAAATCGTTTTTACATTGCCCATTTCATGTTCTTGTAAATTGGTATTTCAAAGTTTACTGAACGAATATATGTGGCACGTATAGAACAGAGAAAATACTCTCGGAGCTTGTCTGAGACTTAATAGTTTTCCATTCTATACAAAGGAGTTTGATTGAGCTGTCACCTAGACGAGCAGCTGAATTAGAAATGTGCTCAGATGAAGCGAACGTCAGTCAACAAGCGAGAAAAGTGAAGTGCCGTCATTTCTCAATTAATTACAATAGAAACAATGAGGAAAAGAAACTTTTTTCTTAAAAATAAATAGAATTTTATTTTTACCACGTGAACTTCCTATAATCCATACTAATAAATTTAAGAGCGAAAGTAACTTATATCGTCCGTTTGTTACGATGTCACGACTAATTCACTACTTTTAGTAGTGCCAGGAAACGCTGCACTCATAAGTTCCGTTTTATGGTTACCCTTAACTTAACACAACCCAATATTGCTTTGGGGCCATACAATTTGTGTTTATCCTAAGTAAAAAAGGTAAATTTCTTTGAATATCTATGAAAATGTGGACAAAAATTTCTTTGAATCAATTCATAAATGACCGGTATGTGAAGCAAGGTTTGTGATAAATAAAAAATTAAAATAAAAAGTATCAGTGGTGTAGGTAGACCAACTTATTTTTTTTTAATACCGACGTATACGGTTTTTTAACGTTAATTTTCCTCATGACAGTTGAATGCCGAAACGCCATGTCAGTGGAAACGCTGTTCCAATTTTGAGTGACGGAACAATCAGGATGCGTCCGTCTTTGTACAAAAAAAGGAAAATACTCGTACTAGTTGACGCTTGATTAAATTGAAAAATCAATTTCTTTAATAAAATTCACATTTTTCATCTTAAATAAATCTTCTAGAATACAAGTTTGTGGACTATGACATATTAACTCACACAAAGACACGTAACATTGAAAGTAGATACTGCTGCCAGACGAACTCTCATGTTTTTATGACTTTAAGAAGCAGTGTATATGTTCTAGTAAACAGGGTTAATAGAACATAGGAAGCAAGAAAGAAAGAATTCTATTATTAAAGAACGTTAATATGTGATATGTACCTTCACCATGAGTTTACAATGACCACACTCGCTAGCGAGAGCGTAAAATAGTCAATGTCAAATTGTCAATTTTCCATATAAATGTTTTACGCTCTCGCTAGCGAGTGCGGTCATTATAAACACATGGTAAAGGTACAGTTCACAAAATAGTGCCGAAAGTTGTACAAACTTATCAGATCAAGTTCATCTAAGTTGCTGAAGTCAATCGTGTGGCATTCGCTATCAAAAGTTTGTTCCATGTTTGTTCACGATTTTTTCTTACGAGGAACTTGTGTTTAATTGTTTCCGTTATGAGGTTATAAAAACTTTGTACAATCCCCATATATAGCGACTGCCTTTTGTCTGTCTGTCTGAGACAGACGACAGAAGTGACTGTTTTATATTATACAATGTAAAGATCTAATTTCGTATTTTTAGCTTCTTAAGAACTCAGTACTTAAAGTACCTCAATGTAACTGGTTTGTGCTTCGTTTCTGTCATTTATTCCTAAGAAGTCATTCATCTTACTCACGTACCGCACAGCTTCGTTATTGCGGTCCACTATTCTAAAAAGGTTGTTACTGCAGTCAAACGGGTCAAAACTGCATGAGAAATATGTTCAATACGTTTTTTCTTCTTAGTAAAAAAATAAGTAAATACAAACATGATACCCGTTAAAACTTAACGAACCATTAAGAGAGGGTGCTAAACCTTTATTTGGCGTTACAATTACGGGTGCTTTATGTCCAAAAACACAGTTAGCTTGGTTATATAGCGGGGGAAATGCTGTTCTGAATGGTTAATTATTTCATATTACATTAATAAAAGACGAAGACGGAAATAAAGACAATATAAGGTATGTTTACTATTAACTTGCTCTGTTTAATCGATTATGAGATAATTATGTGTCTACGCAAAACCAAAAAAAATCATTATTTTTCATTACTTTTAGGGGTTTTGAACCCAAGAGGACACTTGATGTTATGTGTGACTAAGTAACACTGGACGTCTTGGCATATTTACGACTTTATAATTATTAATTAGTCATTACAATTATGCTAATTTGAAGCAGTTATTACAAATGGTTAAATACACAAAACACACACAAATATAGAGTCTGGAAATTTGACTATTGGTTCACGATTTAAGCGAGAGCACTCAAATAACAAATCATTGTTTTGGGACAGCCCTGATATTGACGCAGCGATGACTTCATGAATTGCTCCGTTGAACAACTACGAATTTTCTATGGACTGGCGTCACAACTTATTCTGCTTCTGGCATTTCTATTGCCACCAACATGTTTTATTTTCGAATGGTATTGACGTTTTAAGATATTGTCTGTGTCTAGTGGCTGGTCATAATTAAAATTTAAGTTAAAACTATATATTTATTTCACTTTATTATTGGATTAAAATATATGGAAAACAGATAGTTTATTACCTGGATTAAAATATAGGATACTTTTTATAGTCGACTTTTTATAGGATACTTTTTGTAATTGGAAATATAGTGGAAGTAAATTGGAAATCCAATTTACTTTCCCGTTCAACTTTCACAACCGTTATAGCTTTTGTTATATACTTCTTTCATCGCAATATTTGACTTTCATGAGTACGTACTTAAACAATCCTAAATTGAATAAAAGATTCGTCTCCAAAACATTTTCTTTATAAACAATTTTCATATTAAAACTTTTTGTAATTCTTTAACAACTTCAATCTTTTACCGTATTAAGGAAAATTAAATACGAGTACTTATGAATTTCAATTATTTTTATAATTTTTTTTTTTTTAATTTAGAATCTGGGATAATGTACCTTTCAAATAGGTGCAGTGATCCACACACAGAAACTCGCGAAATTCGCACTTTCTTTATTATATAAGCCGTAAATTGGGTAGCCCGCCTCTCGGCAGTAACAGCACGTGTGCTGTTGTGTTTCTGATTAAGACATACGAGTACCCAGGCCCATTCCTCTATTACTTATCTTTTATTCTACTAATTAACATTTTCAAATTTATAGCTAGATGTATTTGTTAGATACAATATAATAGATACATTGGAGCACTCAAGTGCTTGACAATAGTTTTTATCTACATCGGTTTAGACAAAGCAATTACTGCAACACTAGTAATAAAGTCCGTTATTAAATCAGAACTATCGTCAACACTATACTACGAGTATCTTTACGAAAGGACTAATTTCCTACGCCAATTACAAAGCATTGAAATGTCAGTATGTAATCTTAATTTTCGCTTGCGATTTTATTCTTCTCTCTTATCTATATAAATGAAAGTCTAACTATTTTTCTTACGTATAAAATACAGAAATGTAATATTAGTAGGATATAGATCTACCGGAAGAGAAAGAAATTTTAACTCTATATCATTTGTTAGACATTTTCAGCATTCTTCTTAAATTTAAAAGTGACGCTTCTATACAAAGGTTGATGACCAAATCATTACTATCTTAACCTTGGAAGGTACTACACTACAGAGGGAGCTAGTGCTCAAAATTCTTCAACCAAAATGTCTTTCTCCTATCTTTGCTGGGTTTCCTTACCTTACATATTTCGCCCACTCATTACATGCTCGAAATAGAATATTAATTTATTCTCAGCAATAAACAAACACAAGTAAATCTTCTTCGATGACAGATTTTTTTTAGCTGGAAAGATATTTCTTTGAATGAGTAATTAGCTTTTATTTCCTATAATAAAATAAAAAATAATTTTTTGTCCTAATTTATGCATTGAAATTATTGATGCAAAGTTTACCTACTGCTTGTTATTGTTATGTCCGCGGTCAGAAAGATCGATGGGGGCCAGTGGCATCCCAATTCCACAGATAAATGTTGGGGATGTTCCCGAACAATAATGGGCGCACAGCGTTTAGGTTTCTATATGAGGAAATGGCATGACGTAAACCAGCCTTCGCTCGTATCGAACAGGTACCTACTTGTGTCGGCAAAGTGGTCTCCATTCAGACGGAAAGTTAGGAAGGCAGCGATTTCACGACTCATCTGTTACTCTTATATTCTTTTCGTAACATTATTTTATAAGTGGTGTAAAAACCCAATACATAAATTTTGATTGCAACTAAATGTTTTGATACTACATTTTGGTTATTTTATTAAATATATACTTGGTAATATGTACTTAAATAAATGTATTTTAGACACCCGAAAAAGCTGAATTACATGGAAGTTGAATAGTATACAGCCGATTCGGATTAGTGTTAGTATTCCCTTATAGTAATTGGGACTAATTTTAAACTAACTAAAAATACGTCCAGTCATTAGTATGACAAAATATATTTTTTATAAGATATCTACTGATGACTTAAATAAATGTTGTAATAGTAAATGTTTCCCGCGACTTCGAGTGACAACTTTTTTTTATTTTTATTTTTAAAAGGTCCGTCGGGAACAGTACTTTCTACTGAATTAATGCTAGCTCCGTTTCTGTATTACCCAGAAAAAAGTATCCACTGTTTCCGACGGGTTATTTAAAAATAAAAATAATTTTTTAATGTTCCGACGGATAATGTTCCGAATAATGTTTCCGACGGATTTTATTTAAAAATAAAAATATTTTTTATTTTCATTTTTAAATAATCCGTCGGAAACAGTGGATACTTTTTCATGATGATTTTTCATCGCCTGTCAAAAATATTTGAGCAATAAAGATTGATTGATTCAATGTTTTGTCTAAGAAAAAGAAGCGCAGACGAAGTGGCGAGAAGAAGCTAGTATTTGTATAGGTCTATAGTATTATATATCGAGTTTTGTATGAACTAAACCTTTAAACCTTTAACAGCTGGAACTTTCTCTTATACCCACGGTGGGTATATAACAGCACTTCTGCTTTTTATTATTTTGCGTAAGGAATACACCAAAACCCATTCGCTTATGACGACTGTGTGATCTAAAATATTTATTAGGACCGATAATGTATATATATCTTCTAATGTATATCTGCTAGTATTGATTATGCCCGAGTGGAGAGCAGTCACATACCATAAATTGCACTGTCAGCCTGTCCACCACGCTTCATCGTAAAATTAATATTGTAAATGTGTAACTTACACATTTACAATATTAATTTTAATTTTTTATGTAAAGGCGGCAGGCAGACTGACGGTTTTATTGATCGTGTGTGTTACCTTCGCCCATTGACGTAAGAATAACCACAGAATTTGCAAATGTCAATAGAAAAGGAGTAAGAGAGAGGAGTATCCTTTGGTTACCGCTATTCACTCGCTCGATCTTTTGTATAGGGTGGTTATTGCCACTTTGGTACATGGGCCAACCATTTTTCACAACTAGCTAACGAAAAAGGATTTTTCTTCACTGTTTCATAACCAGTTTTAATCAAGAAAATTTTAACCAGATTCGTAACTACGTTTCATAACATAACCAGCTTTGAAAGAGGAATTTGTTTCACAATATGCTATATTAACACAATTTTCATAAAAACCAGTGAAAGGCTTGTTAGTGTGTACTATTATTCTTAAGTTGAAATAATGAAAATAGTTGATTTAGTTTTCCTTTTAATTTCATTACAAGAGTTATAAATAATACGCGTTGTATCCAACATCACTGAACACCATTTCCTTATTCACACTGAATGTAGGTCAGATGTTTCTCAGAGGGAAGCAATAAAGTTTTAAATTTCTCTCAAGAGAGCGGACAAAGCAGCGGTAAAAACACTTAGTGAAAATATATAGTGTGAAAGAAACGCTTGTACCAAAGGGACGTGAAAACTTTCCATGAAAATAGAACTTTAGTTTTTCAACTTTTTTTAATAAACGACAATGTTCCGCTGAGTTTAATATTAAACAAGAATTTACTCTAATGAACCGCACAAAAAATCTGAACTGAATGATTTTATTTATTTGTTTATTTTCAAGGAAAACTTACAGTGATATTTATACAAAAATTTACTTAATAACTAAATGACAGATGACACCATTTACAAGTTTTCGCATATTGAATCTATATAAAATAAAAGAAAACCGTTTCTAACCAATATCAATAATTAAAAACAAACTACGACTAAAAAAAGAGTACAGTTTTTTTTTGAGCTTAATAAGAAAAAATAATTAAGAAGATACAAATAAAGCAAAAAAGAAAAAGTATACAGTGAAGAAGACTACAGTGAAGAACGAGAACCATCAAACCATGATTTTGAAAGTAACTCTCTTATTTTGTAAATCTTTGAATTATATAAATCGAGCTCTGGAAATTCAACTAGGCTATTAAAAAATTTGACAGATCTGGGAAAGAAAGAGTTTTTCCTATAATTTGTTGCGCAATGTCTGGAACTTAGTTGTGAAGCTATCCTAACAGACCTACAAAGAACTTTTAAATTTATTTTTGATAGCAAATAAGGAGAATCAAAAATGTTTTGGGCAATTTTCATAAGAAAGATATTATCCGCAATGAAACACCTTATTTTAAGAGGGAGAATGTACTGCCTCCGGCATCTAGCCTCGTAATCCTTGTCATGACAGCCACACTTGAATTCCAAAAATCTCAAGAATTTTTTCTGTATAATTTCTATTCTGTTGATGTAAATATCATATTGGGGATTCCAAATCTGTGAACAATACTCGAGGATGCTGTGCACCAAAGAGCAATACAAAATTTTTACAACCTTAACATTGCTAAATTGAGAGCTCACCCTCTTCAAGAATCCCATAACTCTATAAGATATGTCTACAATATTATCCACATGTTTTTCACGTGTCATCTTTGAATCGTGAATAACAAGATCACGAACCTCTTCTACAATATATATGATAGCTTAATAATCTCTACTGTTAAATATGGACCTATAATGTTAATATTAAGTCCAAATGAGTTGAATTAGAATTTATCATAAACTAGCTTTACCCCGCGGTTTCACACGACGACTTTTTTACATTGACAGTTTGGCATTTCGTCATTTTTCGTATTTTTCGGCATGCATATTTCGGCTATTGATTCTAGTCGCATTCGATCTTAAACCTACGGCATCTCATTTTCACCTAACGTTCTTTCTAACCTTTTCTAATATATTTGCTTAAGGACTTAGCGTGATGTTAAATAGTATATAACCTTCCTCAAGAATTGGGCTAACAAATAACGAATGGAAATAATATTTTATTTTGTATAAAGTTGTCAATCATGTGATCATACTAACTTAATAAGCGATTAACAAGTGTGATAATGTAAAATAGTACATTGATAAGCTAGCCATTAAACATCAGAAATAAATAATTTAATATTAAATATTAACAACAATTTAATGAAAAGCTCTGGGTTTCGGTGATCTTCAACACTTGTTGTATTATTAATTTAAACTTTGATAATAAACCACAGTTGATAATAATATTATATTCAAGGTTTGTGATAACGACATCAAAGGCTACGAAAATACGACTCTGTAAGATAAGAAGAAAATTTACATTATACATATGTTATGTCAGTAAACTTCAAACAGATAGCTATCAAGGGACCCGATCTCTTTGGTATTTAAACTTTACAAGTTAATATACTTTTAGTGTTTTCTGTATTTTTCGAGGTTAATTTAACTAATTCAACTTTTAGTCGAATCTGATTAATGAGAAGAATATCTCTTAAATAGTAATGCAAATCTAAAGTAATCCCTTATCCTTAATCCCAATATTTTCGGAAGCGCACTTGCAGGACATGTGGTGTCGCTTGTGTTATTTAGGCGACGGTAGCCACCTATCATCAAGTGGACCGTCAGCCTGTCTGCCAATGTTAACATAAAAAATACCTCATCAAAATTCAATCCACAAGCATGCAGTACCTGTGGAGAAATATTTAAGCATTTATTTAATACCTGCAAGCAAATCTTTACGTTGCTCTAAAACATTTTTATAACCTTTCAAACATCAAGTCGTTTACAGCTATGAAACGATTTCATGACGTTACTCAAGAAAACTTATGATAAATAAACTAAATGGATAGTCTATGCATGCCAAAATATGGACTTTACATTTTACTCAAAATATATAATTTTTTTAATAATTATTTAGATCTGCCGGCCGTTTATAAACCTATTAGAACGACAATATATTAATATAATTTTTAAGAAATTTAAATCATATGAAATTCTGTAGACTGCTTTTTGACGTTACAGACACTGAGTATAGTTGGTTAACTATATAAGTTAACAGAAACTTAAATTTAACGTAATTAAACTTTACCTGCAGTTACAATATTTGAATGAATTTAATTTTACGGACTCCTTGAATAAGAAGCGTCTTCTATTTGAAATAAACATTCCGCGGTTCCTTTTTATCTTTATCGAAAAATTGGGTCACCGATTTGAGCCACTTGCTAATTTGTTTACTTTAACCTTACGGAAGAAGACTGTACGCCTCGTTAGGATTTCACAACCTACTTGTGCCGTTATTAACTTGTTTTGAATGGGAAATCATTTTTCGGGATCCATTAAGAGAGAAACCAAGAAAAGTAATTTCGAGTTTTGTGAGAAGTGAGGCCTTCAATTTATTTTTTAAGCAATAAATTAATTCAGCTAAATTAACTAATAAATTCGCAATAAAATCTCTCTTTTTCCTCTATCAAATACTTCTTAAAAAAAAATTGTAAAAATGATTCAAAATAACATTAACGTATATTAATAAACCTTGATTTAAGTTGTAACATTTAAATAAAGAACTCTACTCATAATTTATTAAAACATATGTTTTTTATTATTTTTATTAGAGATGCTTTTGACTAGCATCTAGCCATGTAGCGTGGAGTTCTAAACCTTGGCAGTGTGCATTATACAGAATGTTTTAAAGCGCTTGTTCCGAAAAAGGGAGATTTAATATTTATTTATTTAAGTAAATATTTAAATAAGTTTTTTTTTACTGTTAGCGAGATGCCTAGGTACGAGGTTGATGCCTAGGCATCTCTTCTCGCTGTTTAGGCTATCCCAATATTTATCTGTATGTATATATATCAGATCTCGAACCCTTTGTGATACTGTATTATTGATAACCTGTTTTCTAATTACTAACTCAACACTTAGATTTATAATAAGATTTTTATTTAAGATTAACTCACATACTAATATACGATTTAATCTGTTACGTGTATTGTGATTTGATCTAATTGAATTAAACACGTGAATAGCGCGATTATGTCATTTACTAGTTAGTTCGTGGATTGCATCTTATCCATCTATATATTTTCCATGCTTTTGTTTGTGTATCGCTTATATATTGTACATTATATATATGTATATTAGGAAATTGAATTTGTAACCAGCGTCGTGGTTCATGCTAGTGGTATGAGATTTGGTGCATAAAGGATAACTCGTCTGATTCTTTTATTATGTACAAATGCCCTTATGTGGTGAATGATATGCCTGTGTAATTACATCTACAAAGTTCACATACGGCAAAAAGGGACAAAAGGGATTAAATGCGGGTTCAGGCCTTTACGGTCCAAATACTTCAAACTACTTCCCTCTTATGAAATGCACGATAATGAACAACTTTTGTTCTGCATTGGTTGTTTTTTGCGTTTGTTTTTTCCTATTTATTTTCAGCCCACTTAGACTTTGTTCTTACTTGCATTATTGTTATGTGTATTGTTTTTGTACGAGTATTTTTATAGTTAAATCCTTTATTCTAAAAATCAAATATGTATTTTTATAATTACAAGCGATCCGCCTTCGGCTTGTCTTGGATGTAATTTTCCGGTTTTTTTTTAAATTTTTCTCTTCATAAGAACCTACCTTCTTTTGATTAAAAAAAAAGCCGAATTGGTCGAGCCTTTTTTTAAATGTTAATTTCGACAGACAGGCTGACTGTCCACTTGATGGTCTAGCCGTTCTTTAAAGGGGCGGTAACTACAACGTGAACTAACAGTCATAGGTTCTTAGTGTAGTGCGTCTTAAGGTTCTTAAAATACCGACCTTAGTAGGATATAGAATAAGGAATCAGGCGGGAAGACGGAAATGGGCTCTTGGATTCTTTACTCACTTAGAGAAAGACAATCAAAATCAAAATATTTATTTATCAATTAGGTTTCTCCAAGAAACTCTTACGGTCGTAATTATAAATTTAAATTTACCAATGTTTCGGAAAAAAGCCAAGATGACAATCCTGAGAAGAAACCCCGAAAGAAACTCAGGATACTATTCTTTTTGTCATTTAAAAAAAAATTAAAATTACAACAATTAGGTACACTTAATACAAACAAAATCAAAGTCCATAATATACAATACTAAACAAAGTATGAGCTCCGAATCTCTTATCCGTTATCCTACTAAGGTTGGCAGCGCGCACTTGCAGCAGCTATGGCTTAATAGGCGACGGTACCTAACATCAAGTAGACCGCTAGCCTTTACAGGCCGAAAATATCGAATACCTTTAAAATATCGACATAAATTTATCGACTTTATATAAACTTATGAACTTATATATGAAAAAATAAAAATATTTTTTAGAATAGCGCTTTGGACAGATCTAACATAATATTATTATATTATCTTAACGTATTATTAGATCATTATTTCTATAGACTACAATGATTGACTGTAAAGAAATAGAATAGGGTAACATAGAATGAAGACCTCAATCTTCATTCTATGTTACCCTTACCCTTATTTCAGCATATTAATATTTCAACAGCCCTTAAAAATTTTACCGTTAATGCCTCGTGAATTCTTAGATTAATCTGTTATAAATTCAATTCAAATTTCGAAGGAACAGATAAACCTTTTTAAAACCTTTTAAAAATAGATAAAATGGATAGAAACTCTGTTATTAAAATTTTGTGTTGTGTTAGTTTTTGTTTTAAATTAAATATTTTAACTTACCTAAAGTAATTGTGCTTTAAATCAAGTGTTCTTTTATAGAAATTATGCATGACACTATCTCAATGTCGATCACTGAATATTCAAAATAATTACATAATTTTTTTTTTAAACTTTTACCAAGTTCATTATAAAAACTTATTTGTGGATCACTTCTAGTCTGTGGTTGTTGATAATTGGTTTTGCCATTTTTGAAAAGTGTTAAAATGTTAAAACAATTTTAAATACCTCAAAATATTAAGTTTCAAGTATTAAAGTTTTTATTTTAAGTACACACCGTAGCACGCGTAGAGATAGACCGCTACGCGAGCGTAGCGTGCGGACTCCGTAGCGACTGGTTGTATACTGCCGCTACGCTGAAAGCTTCTACGCGCCGTAGCACTGACCGTGTCCACCTATGACACGAGATAAAGATATTTTGACTGGTTCTAAATAATAAATTAAACATCTATCTATATAAATAAAAATAAATGTAAGTATGTTAATAGCCCTATATGGAATCCAAAACTTTCATGGATTCCACTCATGGAAAGAGGGATAAAGGGGGAAGGTTTGTGTATATTAAAATTGCACCTTAGTATGTCGTCAGTATGTCTGACGACCTTTATATGAAAAATACTGTGAGTTTTTACCAAGGGTTTAGGATATTTAGAGTAAAATTAAATAAAGTCGAAGTATTTAACACTTTTGTGTCACGATACTTCAATACAGTTGAATTTCAGAACATTTCAGTAAGACTATACAATAATTAATTAATAAAAATAGCATAAAAACACACAGCTAAAATAAGCACACAGCTCAAAATATAGAAACTACACAATAACTCACGGCTAAAAATAGCACACTCAGACTAAAATCAATATTGAAGTTACTTTCCTTATTTCTGCTTGTCAGGAGTTAACCCCCAAGAGCCTTAATCACGTATAAAATAGCATAAACATATTTAAAATCCGCAGAGGGCTAATGAGTATGATAATATGATAATATAAATCCAAAATTGTCAACGATTTGCGCTTTTTTATATTATGGCAGACAGGATTAAAATAATATTCTGAGGCCGAAAACTTCATACTAATCATAGATAGTCAGCGATAGTCATCAAAGCTCGAATTAAATATCAAAGACATGTATTTTCATATTTAACTAGCGGACTGCGGCCGGGCTATGCGTCGTTGTTTTGTATTAAAATCTGTTGGGTTGTAAGCGAAGAAACAGACAGACGCGGAAAGTTTCGGCGGCTTATTATATACACATAAACCTTCAGTGAAAAATTATCTAACGGATTGTAAAAACCGCATCAAAATCTGTTGAGCGGTTTAGGAGAAGTTAGCGGATGTAGAGACACACAGACAGATAGACGCAGCAACTACAATTTAACCTATGTATGGATGTCTAAAGAAAATAAGAAGACAAACATTAACGTTGCGGATACCGACTTTGTTTTTAATATTGAAATATATTTAGGCAATATTAATTAATCATAATTAAACAAATTAAAAACAAATAAAATTAAATAAAATAACTGTTTTTTTTAGAAAGTCTAAATATTAATAAATATTGATCGATCAAACTAATTTCAAATTAAGTAAGTCACTCCAACGACGAGATATAAGGTAAATCTTGAAACAAGGAGATATTAAAATCTTGGTCCGAAAAGTGTGCGGCCATGAAATTAAATATTACCAAAATTTCAAGTATGTCCTCATTGGACGAGGATCTAACAGATTTAAATTCTCAGTCACATTGTTATTATTATTATTATTATTAGTTACCTATTAAGATATTAAGCGCCAGATACACGACGACACTGACACTCGACACAAATTTCGTTTGTAGCGGAGTACAGGCGCTCTCCCTTACACTTATAGGGCTTATGGGAACGTATAGTGATTAACAGCGTTCGTTTTGATAATGTTATCGATAACTTTACAGAAATTTAAACTTTTATATAATATTTGATATATTTACAAATTTTTCGTCTCAGTTTGGTAGCGTTAGCATCTTGTTACCTACTGTTGCGACCCTGACCAATTTATTGATAACTTTTGCCTGCAAGTGCACATTACTGTGCAAAAAATAATTTATGACCGGACCTGCAGCGACATAGTGTCCTGGTTCAAGTGTATATGCTGTCTACACGAATTGCGACATGCTACACTGACTGCAATTCAATGTTGTACATTCCCTCGCCATGAATCGACGTACCTACTGCTGCCGCGGTTGTCGCGATATGTGTTTCAATTAAAATGCGTCGTCGTAAAAATAGATCGATATGGATAAAAAATGGATTAAAAGGAGAGCAATGCTCTAAAAACTTTCTTCGGATGAAACACGAAGACTTTTAATATTTATATAACAAGATTTTACCTGCGATAAAGAAACAAGATACTAATACGAGATTAGCTATTAGTGTGGAAGAACGTTTGGCGATAACACTAAGATTTTTGGCATCAGGAAAATTATATTTTACACCATTATTTATCTTAATGGGTTACACACATACAGATCGAATTGATAACCTCCTTTGTTGAGGTTGTTAAAATAGGTACTATATTCGTTTCTTCTTCTTCTTGATTCTATTATTATAATCGGGGTTTGAGATTTGCCATAGTTCTGGCAGCGCTTCATTATATAAAATCAAAGATTTTATTTTCTCTGCAGTCCACGCGCGTGACGTTATACTGGTCTAGCTAAAATTTCGCACAGGTTTGACCCTTGTGTTGAATACCGCGCACGTCCTGTCTCCACGGCTGCAACATGGACACTGAGCCGATACTACATCTGCAACTAAGTGTCGCGACAGTGGACACACATAGACAATCGATGTATACACTGAGTGTCTAGTGTCGTCGTGTATCCCTAGCATTACACAATATTAAACTTGATATAGTAAATAAATAAACATAAGTCGTATTATTTTTTTTACTGATGATCATCAGAACTGAGCCAACTTTGAAAAGTTTATGTCCAATGTTGATCATGCCGGGAAACACGGAACAGATCCAACGGGCTCGTCAAATCATCCAGTGGAAAGAATAAGTCCTTAAATTTATTCTAAGTAAATGCTTTCACCATTCGATCGTTTTTATGTGAAGTTCGTCAAGCAGGCTAACGGTCCATTTGATTGTAGTTTGCTAACGTCGTCGCCTCTCTATTAACGCATCAACGCCAAGTGCTATACTTAGTGTTACTAACGGTAAGGGATTAGAAGGGAGTAATAAAACTTGGTTCTGACATACTCTACTACTGGCACCAGACGGGCTGCCGAATTTATGACCTGCCACTACTAAACAAACAGACAGATGAAGTGAAAGAAGGAGGAGTTTGAAAGGAGTTAAATGAGTCATTTCCTTTTTTCAATACAAAATGCATGGATTGAGATTTTTATTATTGTTTTATAAAAATAAAATAAAATAAATATTATGTAAAGGTGAGCAGAGCCAGCCTGAAGGTACCCTTGATGGTAGCTGGTGACTGTCTCTTATCTTATCTTAGCTCTTAACGTATCTTATCTTATTTAGGTTTATAGAACAAATGAAAGAGACAAGAAGGAATTATGATTATTGATATTAAATTATTATGTTTATAAACGTCTGGATTATGAACTTTTTAGTACCTACATCATTTTGTTCCTCTAGAATTATTGTTCCAATTAAATTATCTAAAATATTGAAACAGATCAAGTATGTGATGGGTAAGTAAGTAGTAATCTATTGATAGCGGTTACTTACTTGAAGGATCAAGTAAGTAACCGCTATCAATGGGACTCAAACCTTTAAAAAGACAAAGAATGATTACAGGTTTGATTAAATCGTCGGCCGAGATGTCAGCCCGTTTCATTATAACTTTGTAGGCGGACGTGACTAACAACTAATCGCCGGCATTTCACTTTGCAATATGACGTTGAATTTATTATGTCACCTATTATTTATTAAGGCGCAGCGTCGGGCGACATCGTTTCAAATATGACACAATTTGTATAATAAATTTAAAATATTCTGTAAAAAGAGTGTTGTAATTTTAAGGGTTTACTTTATAAATTAAAAACGCTTGAGTCAAAATTTCAATTTAGTTTCAACCGAGTATTTTACTAGGACCCGCTTATGAAATCCCTTATTATTTTTATTATGGCTAGGCGGAAGTTTTGCCCGCGCTAGAAGGCGTGGCGGGGCACCGATGTCGTGTCATAACGTCCCCGTGACCCCGCCTATCAACGGCCGCGCTAGAAAGTCGTTGGGTTTAAGCCGGTACGAATCCGGCATAACCCCGCAGTGTCCCCTACATTATTGGGTATCCAAGAGGATTTCCCAACGCTAAAAAAAAACGGAAGTACCTCAGAAGGAGATTGTTCGAAAATTCGCGTGTAAACAGGATGAAGTTTCTATCCATCCGTACCGTACACAGCAGTACTTTATCCAAATATTACAGATGAACATTTGTGGCGCGCATTAGGATGGTACCTAAACTCGTTAAAGCACTCACCGTTATACAATCCGTTGCACACACAAAGAGAGGCTACATCTGTTCTTAAACTATGAAGTTATAATATTTATCTTCTGTCCGCGACTTCGCCCACGTCGCCACACGTCGCTACTAATATATAAAGTTAAAGCATCTACTATTTTAAATATATAATAATATATATGTATATTATCCTAGCCATCTGCGCCATTGGTGTTTTCAGAACTTCTACAAACAGTCAGAACACTTCCCTGCGGTCGTTTTATGAGAATTTAATGGTATGTAAACAATTAATGACTTCAGAGACATAAAGTTTGCATGAGTTATAAAATTATAGTTTCCTTAGTATTCATTCAAAACGCAAACAGGTTATTATTAGTATAGTTATTTTATATTCCATTATGTAGAATGCATGAGATTGCTTGTTTTCCCGTTAATTTTCAACCCTCGAAGACCATTGTGAAATAATAGCACTTGTGCTTTTGCATTTCGTTGCGTGAGTAGAGATGACCATAATAATATATACCATTCCACCGTTATCCTTACTTGTCAGTTAAGCCTTATCTTTTTATTTATTATTTATTTATATAATATTATGGATAGCCAACGTAATAGTGTACATATAAAATTCAAAACAAATTGTATAACACAGTTCAGCTTGCACAAATCACATTTATAGGCTACTACAGCATGCATATTTATTAATTCTTAGGTACATATTTAATTCAATTAATCATTTTGTACATATTCAAAATCAATTTAGTCAAATATCATAAGTCAATATTCAAGTCAAATTTAATACACAATATCAATGGTCATTGGTATGTATTAGAAAGAAATAATAGAAATCAAACTTACACAAAAAAAAAGAAATGAAACACACACATACACACACAATTAATATGAAATAAGAAAACAAAGAAAAACAAATATAAATTGATAAAAGTTGGGAGGGACGGCTTCCAAGAATAGTTCATTTAATTAAATTTCAATACAGCTAAATTAAAATTCAATCTTATCAGGGTTATCAGGGCAATTGTTATTAATTACTTGACTTACTTATGTTTTTAAAGGAGCTATAAGCGGTCTGTCAGCTTACCTACTACTTTTTATAATATAAAAATATGTTAAGGTAGGCAGGCAGGCTGACGATCCACTTGATGGTAGGTGGCTACCGTCGCCAATAAAACATAGCTGCAAGTGCGCTGCCGACCATATTAGGATTAAGGACGAGGGATTGGAAAGGTTTAAGGAAATGAGTTCTGAGATATCTTACTCACCGAAACACAACAGCACACAATGCTTTCATATCATGGTGGTCTTCTGTAAGGGGGTGGTTTCTGCCGCCAGAGGGACTGCCCAAATGACTGCGAAACGCAATGTGCCCTGCCACTAATTTAACTTTAACTTACTTATACTTAATATGTACCTATATTATTTGATGAAATGTGTTGACGAGCGCATATAGTATGTGACCGTGTATAGGTATATATATGAAATTGAAACTTAAGCCGTAATCTCTTAATGGATGGATCCTTTGGGTCTACTTAAACCTTTAGCTTCAATAATATTTTGTTACTACACGAGGCTCTAATGCTTCAGGACCAAATGTTTGGACGATAGAAATTTCACATTTTCATCTAACCGTCATTTTTAAATGCTACAGTATGAAAACATGTGAAAATTTTTCATCATCTACTAATAAATTACAAGACGAGTACTATTCAATTATTCCATACTAGCGACCCGCTTCCGGCTTTGCACGGGTATTTTTTTTACTGCAGAAAAAAACCTTCCTTAACGCTCTTTCCATAAGTGAAAGCAGTATGAAAATTACGGACATACATACTGACAGAAGTGGCGGGGAACTTTGTTTTACATCATATAAAAATAAATAATAATGAAGAAGTAACTGATACTGACCACAATTTTTTGTTTTCGTACTAAGCAACAGTTCTTTTATACATATAACCTATGTTCAATAAGTCGTCGTATACCGATAAGATTAATTCGTTTTATTTTTATAATACATCTAATAAAGAAAATGAGAGAAACAATTTCCACGCCGAGAAAATATTGTAAGAGAAAATACTTATTATTATTTCTACTTGTTATATTATTTAATACTCCCAACAATATTGTTCGAACGTTACTAGCCAAAGTTAGAGCTATTTCGTTTAATATTAATAACGCGATTTAAGTAGACTATTCATACTAGGGGAGGTCCAAAAGTTCGTGGAATGAAAGGGTTTTAAATAAAATGAAACAATGAATGAGTTTTCGTCATTACATGCAACAAAATAAATATAAGTTATATGTGATAAATATTTCGCGGCAACTAGCAAGACAAAGAATAGTTTTTTTTCCGCCACGGTTGCAGGAAATATTCTCACTCGTGGGAAATCACGTCTTCATTTAGTGTAGGTGACGGGGCTAGTTTGCGACGCACTTGTATTTGTTATCTGTCAGGAACTGGCAAGTGTTAATTCATTTAACGCTTGCTCTCTTTTTTTCCTATATTGTTATCTCGTAATTTCACTATTGTATAGACAAATATTTGTTCATACATATTATAATTATTTTGAAAGGTTCGGCTGTACGTCCGGTCCACAGTATACCGATGACATGCAAACAATTACGTATATAAAAATGAATACCAGTTAATTTGCCGTTTTCAAATTACAAATGTGTAAGAACTTAATATAAATTATAAAAGTAATAAAGAAATATCTGTAGAAGTTGACGAACATCCCTTCGTCAACTAGGAAATGGGCTTATTGTTTTTTTTACCTTTTTTTATTATAGGTTCGCTCTTGGCCAACAACCAGCTGTGTAGCAAGGATGAAAGCTATGATGGAGCGAGCTCACCCAGACGATGCATATTCACTCGAGCTTTGATAAGATTTGTGTTATACTATCTACCTACCACAAAGTGGACCGTCTTCAAAAGCCTGAACAGATCTTCGTAAACTATAGCTAAGATCCATATCGATTATGCTTTCATCTTGGGAGTTACGTTTCCACAGAAAGATACGTCAAACTTACAAAATCCCTTTTTTGCGTCGGACGTTAAAGACCTTTTTTTTTTTTTTTTACTAAGAACGGACGTCTCTTAGTAAATACGGAGCTTTAGGTACTAAGAAGATTGCGTCTTCAAAAAATCAGGCAATAAATTAAGCGAAAAAGTAACAGTTTCGAGGTATATTGAAACAATTTTAAATAAAAAATAAAAAAATGTTTATAAAGGTAAGTAGATCTAGGCTAAATTTTGACTTTAGAATAATTTAACATAACATTCAATGAATAACTTAAGCGTAAATTAAACCTTAATAACCAACTTAATGCATACAAATTAGAGTACCACAAAGCAACGTGATCACAGAGTATTTGCATATATTATTACTGTAGAAGCATCCAAGGAGATGCTTAGGTTCTAGGGCAGGTATATTTAATATTAAAATAAGATTAACACAAACAACGTCACATGTGCAGCAATTGCGCTGCCTTCCTTAAAGAATTAAGGATTAGGAAGGTATAGGGAAATGGCGTCCCTGACTTAGGGCCAAGCCACACGGTGCGGCGCGGCGCCGCACCGCATAGATTACGATTACGCCATATTATTGTTGTGGTTGCGGCGCCGCGCCGCAGAGTGTTCGCCAACAGGGCGATTACGCCATATTATTGTTGAGATTGCGGCGCCGCGACGCAGAGTGTCCGCCAACACGGCGTAACTATGCGGTACGGCGCCTCATCGCATATATTACGCCATATTGTTATTGAGGTTGCGGCGCCGCGTCGCAGTGTCCGCCAACACGGCGTAACTATGCGATTACGCCGTGTTGGCCTAAATTGGCCACACTTGCCGAAATACAACAGCATACCTCTGTTCCTTCACGATGGTCTTCAGTAAAGGGAGGTGGTTACAATTGCCATGGGCTGCCAATTAGCCTGCGAAACGAAATATTCACACCCAGACCAGAGCCAACTTCACTTCCAAAGTTAGCCCAGCCGTAAATCGAACCAAGGACCACTGAATCAGAGCGCTAAGCCGCTAACCTTAAACACCCGAACAATGGGCTCGTTAATTCTATACTAATATAATAACGCTTTAAACTCTAGAAGCTATCAATTATAGTATTGATAGCCAAATTCTATAATTTTAGAATTACTTGCTCGCGGTAAAGCCAACATTAGGAAGAAAAATAAAATATGTCTGTGTTTGTGTTTAGCAGGAAAATTACTCATGTAGTCCACGAAGGTCCATCGTGCCCATTAATGTCATCGTGTCCATTAATATATCTCGTTTTATTGATATACCTTCCAAATCAAATTTGCATATTTTAAAATAATATGTTCCGATATGTTAGTAAGGGAAGCCAGAGCCCATTTCCCTATCCTTCCTAATCCCTTATTTACATGTGGTGTTGCTTGTGTTACTGGCGACGGTATCCACTATCCACCTACCACCAAGTGAACCGTCAGCCTGTCTGACCTTAACATAAAAAAATAAAAGTAAACGAAAGTTAACAAACAAATTTATTTATTAAACAATAAGCTGTCTAAAGTTAGCTTAATTTTATACAGTTTTCTCCTTTTAATTTTCGCACAAAGGTAAACTTCCGCACACTTCCGCATTCATTGAGAGTTATTTTTACCTCAAACATGACAGAGAAATTAAAACATGCTTTTCTTTGCCATAATTCCTTTAACTTTTAGAAACGCGATAAGATAACTTCAATGGTCTCTTTTATAATGGCTCGTATTCCTTCAAATGTAAAGCTTCGTAACGAGCATAATTACCTTGAATCTTTATTTACACCCTTCTAGCTTTTGTACCGCAACTATCATTCGTGCAATTCTGGAATGTTTTAACGAAGAAGTTAAATACTCACCTTTTTATTCCAACGCTCTTTGACTTCTGGTGGAATTGACTGCTGGATTCAAAAGCGAACTCTATTCAAGAATTGATCCAGAAATATACACCAAGGACGTATGAAAACGACCGACATTATATACGTCTAATTATAAGTATATATTTTTAAAAAAAATGCCCTCATAAGTATGTTTTCTATGTTTTAGCATATACTTATACACAGGCAGACTTTCCTTGGCTTCATGTTTTAACACAATAATCATGTTTTAAAAAAATATTTTTCTCATGTTAAGGTCGGCAGACAGGCCGACAATCCACCTTATGGTAGGTGGCTACCGTCGCCTATAACAGAAGCAACGCCACGTATGATCCAAACCACATCCCGACCAGAGCCAACTTTGAAAAGTTCATTTCAAAAGTTAATCCTGCCGGGAATCGAACCCGACATGGCTACCCACTCATCCAATGGGGTCCGTAAATATTAACAAAAAAAAACTTTTGCTAAATTAAAATTAAGACAGTAACAGAGACTTAATATTCTTATTGCGCATAAGAAGATGCCTTAAAACAGATCGATATGTTTATATGTATTTAAAAACAGCTAATTATTTTAGGAAGTACAATATTCATACGATTTTCAATGTTTTAACGGATTTAGGACAAAGCAATTATTCTTGTGACACTTTTCTAATGCTATTTATCTTTGTCAATGTTGTTGTCAACCGTTCATCGATTTCTTACATTCCTTCCTCTCCGTACTCGATAATAAACAGGACAAAGGCGCCCCTTGAAACTCGACTCCCACTAGGAATCTTATCAACAAATTTCCGCGCATTATGTATCTCAAAATAAGAAAAGAAACATAACAGTGACTGTGTGTTTAGTATTACGTCAACAAGGTTAATTAACGCGTGTAATATAGGTCAAACGGTATTCCAATAACAATCACGTTACAGGAAAATCATAAGGTAAACAACAGTCATTGTGTTTTGTAACAGTGATTTTCATGCAGTATAATTTTTCATACATTAGTTAACAGAAAATAATATTCAAAAAATTAATATCTAATTCTTTTTCGTTTGCTTAAATAGTGTGTTAAAAAATAATATCCTCAAATTTATATATGTAATAATGATCCTACGTCTTTGCCAATCTTCGAAGCATTTCTGATTGTATTGGACTTCATTTCCATCTTGATTTAAATATTTATTAAGCCTGTGGTTCCGAAAAGTATTCCCGTCATATATTTCTTCGACTTTATATTCAGGAAAAGTAAAAAAGTGATCAATTCCAGCGAATGTAAAAATATCGCTTACAAGCCGCTTTTACGACAATACCTACATGTTTTACTAATTTATTTCTGAAAAAACCATTACGCATTCAAAATGGTCAAAAATTAACATATTAATTATAAACACGTAAACCAACATGAGAAAAAAAAATGTTTCCAAAAATTAGGTAGAATATTTACCAATTCAGAGGTTAACTTGAATTTACCAAATTATATGACAAGTTTTGAATGTTTGTTGAATGGCACAGGTTTGCTTTTCTCCATGGCACTCGAAGCCATCGAAATAATAGATATTCGAAAAATAAAAAAGCACCTTACTTCAGTTAATATCAGTTCGATACCTTTTTACTTTTTTTGTCTTCCATCTTGATTAGAAAAAGCCTAATCATCCATTCTTATTATTAGACGTAGTCTGAATATTGAATAATATTGTTATAATTATATGGGCATAATAGACGTAATAGTAACAATGAGTAAAGTGGTCAATGTGGGTTTGTTTATATAGATGACATTGTGGACATTAACTTAGTACGAGTGTTCAACAAGATCAATTTCGAATTAAGCTTTATATCAAGTTGATAATATTATTTATCAACCTTTGTACTTTTTTATGTATAGAAACTTGATTAGGGGTCAAATGGAGATTTTAACTTTGTGATTTACGACACCATTTTCATTTATATAATTAAAAATCTGTATTTATTAATTACGTTAGAATACAAATAAGTATTAGATATTAAAAAAAATTTAGATTTCATTTACAGTAACATTATCTGCTTAACTTAATATTTAATATTAAGTAAAATATGCCTCAAGCAAAATGTATTGCTAAAAGGCAAAAAGGATAAACCAAGAGTAAAACACCATGAAATGGAATTGAAAGGAAAATCCAAACTTTCTGATAAGGTCTCCGGTATCCTCTAAAGATCAGGTAATAATTTAGCTAGTACTTTCCTATAACTTTATTTACATGGAATCAGAATGGATAGAATGGTCTAAAAATTAATTTAATATTAAGTTAATTTTGTCCATTAAACGTCACATGTTTCTCTTAAAAACACAAGTCTTGTGTTATAGCTGACTGAAAACTATGGCATTAGACAACATTTCTACAGTAGACATTTCCAGAAATCAAAAATTAAGACCTGGACTCGCGGAAAAAACTATGTGAATTTTCCGAAAAACACAATACCTTAAAATTGTAGAAATGAAAATAGAAAAAAATAGACATAAAAATATGTTCATATTACTATTTTCTTATATAACATTATACTCTCTCATATTCTTTATATTATAAACTAGCTGGCGCCCGCGACTTCGTCCGCGTTGAAAAAGAAAAAAGTAGCCTATCCTGTGTCCTGTACGTCTAAATGTTTATCTACCAAGTTTCATGAAAATCAGTTAATTCATTTAAGAGTTATGGAGGAACATAAATACATACATACATACATACATACAATACCTACACTTACAGATTTATTATTAGTACTAGCTGGTGCCCACGACTTCGTCCGCGTTGAAAAATATTAAGTAGCCTATCCTGTGTCCTGTACGTCTAAATGTTTATCTACCAAGTTTCATGAAAATCAGTTAATTCGTTTCAGAGTTATGGAGGAACATACATACATACATATATACATACATACATACAATACCTACACTTACAGATTTATTATTAGTAATGATTGATAATATAATAAAGAGAGAGGGCGGATTTTGTAAGTTCGTTTATATTATGTTGAGTGTAATTTACATAGCACCTATTTGAAAAATTTAATAAATAAAATAATTTAAAAATAAACCAACAAACCGCTAAATTAGTAGAACTTATTTTTGATAGAACTTGCCAAATTGATATTCCAAGTCCAGGATTTTTATTTTTATCTTTTTTAAGTAATTTCTTAGTCTCAGCAGCCTATCAGTGGCAGTAACTTACAGAAGACCACAGTTAAAAAATAGCACGTGTGCTGTTGTGTTTCGGTTAGTAAGTATGGCATGCAATAGCACATTATCCTATCCCTTATCCTTAATCTTAATATGGTCGGCAACGAACTTGCAGCATGTATGGCGTTGCTTGTGTCTGTGTTGTTGTGGCGACGGTAACCACCTACCATAAAGTAGACAGCCTGTCTGATGACCTAAACATAAGAAAAAAAATCTTATAATACCTTATGTTATATTTAATTTTCTCAATCAATAAAGTGGACTAAACAGATGTTAATAAATTTTGGTTTGAACCCAAATTTCAAGTCTCAATTAATTATTATATAAAACACATTTAGGTTATTTCAATGGGATCTTAATCTTTGGTACATGTTGGTAATATACGTCGGTCAATTCCATTACGCCCGCTTGGGGGTTTGACGTTGGGTACTTTAGGAAGGTCTCATATTGGCTCGATTTTAATATAAACCTTAATAAAAGTCTAATATGTGACATTATTTTTAAGGATACAAACCATAAGAATTGTATATTATAATTGTCAGACTAAGGAACTAATTATTGTCTATTTATATTTTTATTCTCACCCACAATTATTTCAAACTATAACATATATTACATATTATATCTTTGCATTTTGAGCTAACATAAATCTGAAATCTAAATACCCCCTTAAAAATAATACCCTTGTATCGCATGAGTTCTCATCTTGTTAGTTAAGCTTACAGTTGGTATTGAGTTAATATTATATGAAATTGAATGACGTATAGGCCGAAACATGATTTCTCATGGCAGGACTGGTCCACATACTGTGGGGTAGACGAGTTCTCTAATGGAGGCCACGAATTGGAAAATACAGCGTAGGACGCCCTGTCCTACGCTGTATTTTCAGGTCGTCTGTCCAGGTAGACAGACGACCTGAAAGGCTAGAAGCGACTGAATGCGAGGAGCAGGACTGTGCGTGGTGGCGAGCCTAGGAGAGGCCTACATCGAGCAGTGGAGAGACACGGGCTGATGATGTTGATGATGATTTTAATTTTATTTTAAGCATATACGAAAATGCCATGAATATGATACGTTTACATTTAGGCATTACATAAAAAGAAATGTATGAACAGGTGCTGCAGAGGTACTCGTGGAATTATATACTATCAAAACATAGCTCGCTGTTCAATTGATTGCGGCAACATAACTGATTATGCACGACATTTGTATTTCATATTCAACAAATTTACTTATCATAATTGCGATATAGAAACTGGAACTTGGAATATTTAAAAGTAATTTTATAGTAATTTATATTTTCAATAAACTGAGAAGGTAACTGAAAATTGTAATGTGCTTATCGAGTATCGTCATAGTAATACTGGCCCATTAGTAATACATAGCAAACACCGTATGGCCTGTCATCTGAAAATAGGTTTATGTTACAAATCTATTCACCAACTGAATTAGGACTTTGTGACAGTTTAGTAACAAAATCGAATTAAAACAATTTAGGCCGTCCTTTGGCATCTCAAGTACATCAAAGCATTACCTTTATTTGTGATTCTAAATCTCTTGTGTTGCTGTCTTTAGATGAGAACATCGTTAAAGAACATTTGTTAGAGCGACAAATGTTAATAAAATTTTAATTAATGTGTGTTTTTGGTTTTTTTTTTTTCAAATTCTGGTAGCAAGTAATTTTTGAATATACCTACCCCTAAGGAGGTTTATTTAGTCTGGGAGTTAATGTGGACCTTAATTAAAAAGGAACGTTTTACTGGTAAGAAAATATTTAAAAAAAACCTTTTGTATTATAAGTTTGTAACAAACACACAAATCCCTTCTCTCTCTCTCTCTATCTCTCTCCCTTTTTTTCTTTATAATATTACTATAGATTTCCTTTTCATTTGAGCTAAAAAGACAGGTTAAAACATGACTTATATAGTTTAAAACACAGGTCAAAATATATTTATTTGTTAAAACGTAAATCGTACACTTAACCCTCTCTTGTGAAAGGTTTGGAAATATTAATACAACAATTCTAAAGAGTTCTATAACCGTCGACAAAGTTTGTTTGATGTCAACAATGGAATAAGCCCTTAAGGGATAAAAAGAATTACTTAGAAAGTTAATTGCAATATTCGCTAACCGATTTCGCTTCGTTAAACGTAAATAAAAGCGCCATAAAAATATTTCGTCCACATTTTTTTCTCGTTGCCTTGAGTTGTTTATAAAATTTCTCAAATACGGTTGCCTTTGTTATGGCTTCTCTATTGATTCTCGGAGCTGGCGATTCTTCTCTGTCAAATATCCAATGTACGTATATTTATTTATGTATGAAACATGCCCTTTGGCCGCTCATCTGTCTTCCTCCACCTTGTAGCTACCACCTACCTTGTACTTATCATGTATTTTTACGCCTCCTACATGTCAAGGAAAAATATATATATTATTTTTAACCTACCTATACTTTTTAAACAATCACTGTAAAGATTCTACACCTAAAATTATAAACCTGATAGTACGAATATGCATCATGAACGAATGCATATTCGTTATTATTATAAAAGTATACGCAAAATTATACTCTTCAACAAATTGAACGCATTAAAAGGGTTTTACGTAACATTTTTTTTTGTTTGTAATCAATAAAGTCAAAAATAAAGATTTCAAAAATTCTTTCATCTATGGAAAGCTACGTCATCAGCGAGTAACATTTATAAGATTACACGGACGTAGTCGCGTGTAACAGCTAGTGAGTGTGTATAAATGATGTACGTTTATTCAAAACCTCAAATCTCCGAAAGTAGCGGTACGAAAAAGGACATATGTAGGTACCTCTCATTTAGAAAAAAATACTGCTCCTCGGGGATCATTTAAAAATTCAAATTAAAATTCAAAAATATATAACCATCAAAGATTGATTAGATGTTTTAACGTGTAAGAAAAAGGAGCGCGGACGAAGTCGCTAGCAAAAGCTAGTATTAAAGAAATCTTGTTGATAAGTTGTGGACATATGTTTGTGTGAGCACAAAACAAAAATTTCTAAACAAACCTTGTGGTCTTGACAAGCCAGTAGATATTTCATTTATTTAAGTAGTAAAGTCTAAGCCAAACGCAGAACTGTTCATTGAAAATTTACCAAGCGCACATTTTAATTGATCAAATGTTTGAAAATCAAAGACAATGAATGAATAGAGAAACGGTTTCAAATTGGATCCTATTTCCATACGATTGAGATTTCTTCATTCGCTTGTGTATCCACGTGTTCTTCGTTCGCTCCAGTGAGCTATAAAAACACAGTATTGAGAAAGATAACGTATCTCATTTAAAACAGTCTGTAGCCGTTGAACCATCTTTTGAATTAATAAAATATGATTCACTTAGCATATGGTGAGTAGAAACCGTGGTCAAAAGACAGAACCAACTATAAGAAGATGCAAGTGCGTTGTTGACCGAAAGGTAGAGCAAAGAGATTTTACTTCTTTCACTTAAGGCGATACTATCAGCCAATCGGTTTCCAAACCGGATGTTAAGAGGCTATCTCCTCTTTCATAAGTCAACATAAATTTACGAAAAAAAAATTGTTTTTATTGATATTTTATCTATATAAGGTACAAATAATATTGTTCAAACTGTTTAACTACTATGTGAAAAAAAAATCTAAATTGAAGTCGTTTTCGGCTGAAAATTTGCATCTGCTTTTAAACGACAAGGAATATTTATATGATTCTTTTTTTAAAATGTTCGTATGGATTAGACCTATATTCTGTACAAATAATGATTTAAATTATTTTTTTTTCAAGCCACTATCCTTATTTATCTTATTTTGCGGGTCGTACGGGGGAAACATCTTAGCTCTGCTTACTCGCGCAAGGCCATCGGCTCTTAGAAGGGCCTTAATCTTTACTGTAACTTTATAAAATATAGCCATTATAACTCGCTGATAACATAGTTTTTCCTATAGGCTAAAGAATTTTTAAAATCGATTCAGTAGTTTTTGAGTTTATTCATTACAAACAAAAATACAAATTTTCTCTCTTTATAATATTATTATAGATATAGACTAAAGATTTAAAGTAGTCTAAGGTTGCATGTTCAATATACTTACAATATTAAATGTTCAAAGTTTTACTATTGTTTCTATGAATTATGATGTATCATATATAAGTGAGTGTATGAATGAGTACATTAGTGTGTGTGTGTTCATGTGTATTTATACACATCGGACATATGTGTGTGTATGTTAGGTGAATATTGAGGTAATATATTACTTTCATCTCAGCCGCAGGACACCCACTGCTGGGACATAGACATCCCCAAAATTTTCCAATAGGAATATTACAATATATTACTTTATAATAAATTTATAAGGTTTGGAACTCCTTGTGCCGTCTGTGTTACCGAGCTCATATAACCCAAATCTTTTCAAAATTTGAGTGAAAATGCATCTTCTGGATGAGCTCGCTCCATTATAGGGCTGGATGCTGGCCAAGAGCAAACCCATCTAATAAAAAAAAAGTTAAATTTCATTATTACAATTATTGCGAGAAACGAAATAATTATAATTATCAGACAATAGTATATATGTTACGGCTAAAGATAGGTCTGAACATAAACTTAAGTTTAGCCGGCTAATCTTAAGTTTATCTTCGAGAGGCGGCTAAAGTTCGATATCATGTTAGTTTGCGTCGTGAATTTCCATCTTTAGCCGGTTAATGTGCACATTAACCGAAACAAAGCGGCTAAAAATGTTTCTATGGATGTGCCGGGACGAACATGTCGCTTGAGGGGGCGGAGGGGAGACGATGCGCGAAGACAGACAGGCTGACGGTCCACTTGATGGTAGGTGGCTACCGTCGCCTATAACACAAGCAACGCCATGAGTGCTACAAGTGCGCTGCCGACCATAGAAGGATTAAGGATAAGGGAGGGATGGGGCACCTTATTATTTTATTTTAATGACTAGATATTGTTTTATTAACACTGCAGAAGTTTTTTTTTTGTAATTTTAAATACAGAAGTATCTGTAATGAACAAATGTTTTCTTATTATTTTATTTTAATGAATAGATATTGTTTTAAGTTATTAACGCTGCAGAAGTTTTAATTTGTAATTTTGTATACCTACATAAGTATGTGTAATGAGAGTGATTATTTTTTAATAAAAATTTTCGTGTCGAAATAGTAAACATTATTATACCGTTTCCTTTTTCATTTGCTTCTACATTTTTAGCCAAGGGCCTGCAGTTAAACTTAAGTTTAGCCGGCTAATGATAGATGAAACTAACATTAACATCTCCTCGAAGATAAACCTAAGTTTAGCCGGCTAATCTTAAGTTTATGTTTACACCTATCTTTAGCCGTAACATATATAACCACAATTTATGCATGTAGGTACAATGCAAAGCCGCAACGCTGAATTACTTATAGCAGATTATACTGACCAAATTCCACAGTGTTAACCTACTTGCGGATTCAATCAATTAGAAATCGTGTTTCCTAAATAAATAGTACATAATAAAGACAGTTATTGGTAGGTATATCGGAGAACAATAGATTTTGACAACAATTATTCCATCATAATGAAAGCTACTGACGAGCACATAAGTCGTGCCTTACTATTAGAGCTCTGACTCAGGGGTGCCGAATGTGATTTTTGTAAAAAGACTTATCTAGGTGGCTCTAAAATGTAATTTTTAAATAAGTAGATTTATTCTGTTTTATAAAATAACATATATATTTAGTACAAAAATTATTAATAAGGAAGTTAAATGAATAATTACTTAAAGAAAGAAAAAATAAACTTCAAATACCAATAAGATCACAGCTTACTGTGTTATTTTATAGTTTGCCTCTGTATTAAAAACGTGTATTAAGAATTGGTTAGTTTCGACTAACCGACTAAAATGATTACATAGAACACTTCTATTTTCTATAATCTGTAGTGTATATTGTTAGTATAACACTGTTCTTCGCAATCAGTTGTGTACAAAATTACATATGGAACAATAGCCAGTCGTCTCGAGCGCATTCCGAGTGATAAATGTGAGGCCACAAATGTTGGAAAAAAAAAAATGGAATGGAATAAAAAGGCTTCCACATTGCCCTGTGTGTTCTGCCATAATGGAAATAAAACAAGACGAGTATAATGGGAAAAAGTCATTACCATATTATGTACGGGTTTAAAATTTCACTAATTTGGAAGGTGTGAGTTAAATCTTTATTACGATAATTTAGAAAACTCGTTGTCATCGGACTTAGTGACTTATGTATCCTGTATGATGTCGAAAGGCCATTAAATCAAACGATTGTGGTGTCAGCTCCATAGAGGAAATATTCCTGAGATTGATTCCTAGATAATTCGGATGCTTGCTGTAACATACTGTAATGTACTGTAATGAATACTGTTTTGTAGAGTGCATTGCAGTCGTCAAATTACATGTAGTATACATGTAATGTAATAATGTACATATCATGTAATGTAATACTATCAATGGACAACCAAAACTATTACGTTTAGAAATCTGAATAGTTTTTTTATAACGTACTAGCTAGGTTTTTTGTAACGTACGTAACCTTCGTCCACGTTAAACTATGCTACATATATAGAAACCTTTCCCGCTTAACGCTCATTCCGTTATTTAAAATGCCATTAAACTACGTTATGTGCCTAGTTTAATAATCCATGCGTACAGTGGGACAGACTCGGGGAGCGATTTTCCCGCCGTCTGTCTTCCCTAAGACAGAATTTTTTAAAAATTATATTCGATGCCGGGTGCGGGCCTCTAGTGTATTATATAGATGGAGGTTGAATGCTGTAGGTAATGATGGGATGGACATTTCTCCAACGAGCCCTTGAATTTCATCTAGTCATAGAAGGTTCCATCTGCTTTTAGCTGATGGATCTTTTCACTTGCTAGTGGCTGTCTGATTGCTGACCTTAGCAGTCATCATCATCATCATCTCAGCCGCAGGACGTCCACTGTTGGACATAGGCCTCCCCCATAACTCTCCAATAGGACCGGTCAGAAGCAGCCTGGATCCACCGTTGACCCGCGGCCTTTATCAGGTCGTCTGTCCACCTTGTGGGTGGACGTCCTACGTTGCATGGCCTCCACTCGAGAACCTTCCGGCCCCAGCGGCCGTCGGCTATATATATTCCTGCCCATTGCCACTTCAACTTACTGATCCGCCGGCTTATGTCGGTAACTTTCGTACGTCTACGGATCTCCTCATTTCTGAATTGATCTCGCAGTGTAACCCCGAGCATAGCTTTTTCCACATTGAGCTTCCTTACGAGGCCCATAGTTAGAGATCACGTTTCAGCGCCATGTCATCAGCGGCAACACAAATTGGTCGCTAGCAATATCATCAGCAATATATCAGCTGATAATTGACTTATTGAGCTTCAACTTCAATGTAACCTTAACTAGTAATGTTGTATTGAAAATAATAACAAGAAAACTTTAATTAATAGTACCATAACAACAAACAAAAGGTTTTATGTAACAAACAGCCCTGTAACTCCAGTATATATGTTTCTGTAGTTTTAATGACCAACAACTGAAACTCCGAACCGATCGATACGCGAACAATCAATCTTTACGTCACTAGAGTTTTAAACAAGGTCGTCATTATTCCGGCGCGTTTTGCTACTCTCCTTCCCATCCTAATTGGAGGCGATTTCTTAACAGCGATAACACCATTAAAACTTGAACCAAAACCATTGTTGTTTTCAATACCAGCTTAGAAGTGTTGAAAGATTATTATCGGTCATGCCGCGTGTGTTCCATTTACATGTTAAAACTGATTTTTTTTTACATCTCTAGTGGGAAAACACTGCTGTTAAGCACGCCAGCTTTTTTCGCATAAATTTTAATATCGTTAGGAGAGGTGCACAAAAATACGTACAATATTTTACACGTCTGCGACTTTGACGATTCAATTATTTTTGGATTCAGATACAAATAAATCGAGGCTGGTCTGAAATGTTATCTTCATCACGGCTATTGAACAGATCTTCATCACGGCTATTGAAAACAGTTTTAACAATCGCAAAGTTTTTTGTGTGAATGTCGGCAAGTCCACTTGATGGCAAATGCTTAACGTCGCCTATTAACTATTAACTTGGCAAGACTACTAGAAGATTTGATAGGGTGGGTAATAACAAACTTTTATGGGGATGCGGAGAGGATAGTATGGTGGTTGATTAGAAGGCGCTGGTAATGAGGGCAGGCGAACGAGCGTGCGTTTGGTGTAACAATGTACGTGTCACTGTCGCAAGTATCGACGATCGATTCCCGCGCGCGCTGCATACGCTTGTGTGCGTATATGGTATGTAGGCACAGATGTGTGCGCGCATCGATTTATTATTGACGGGCGCTTGTTCGTCTGTCCGGCAGTTACAGTTTAAAACATACTGTACGCCACATCACCCCCCTCCAGAGACCTTCCTAAGGGCGATAATAGTCCGGAAATCGGACTGTCCTGCCTGACCGAGTTCTGCGTACGCCATCGTCTTCAGCCATAGGTGTTGTGGAGGTCATGGTGTTTTGAAACATATTAGGTGGCGTGAGTGGAATGTTAGTGTTAGTGTCTATGTTGAGTATGTAGGCCGGCTTAATGCGATCTATGGACACTGTAACTGGTTTACATTTAAGGAGAAGTGTGAATGTTTTGCTACCACGTTTCAACACCTCATGCGGTCCTGTGTATGCCGGTCTGAATGTACCGCTACCAGCGTCATCGCGCAGGAAGACGTGTGTGGTGGCGGCAAGATCTTTAAACACAAAGATTGATTTTGTCGTGTGTCGTGACGCAGGAATTGGATGCAACTTTTGAACAACGGTCCTCAACTGCGTCAAATAATCCGTTAAGTCGGTTGCTTCCGATTTGTCGGGGTGAAGGAATTCGCCGGGAAGTCTTAATGTCTCCCCGTATACCAACTCTGCAGCGGAGGCATTGAGCTCTTCTTTGAATGAACTGCGGATTCCGAGTAAAACAAAAGGTAACGAGTTCATCCAGTTTTCGCCGGCATGGCAAGTGATGGCGGCTTTTAACTGTCTGTGGAACCTTTCCACCAGCCCATTGCATGCTGGGTGATAAGCTGTTGTCCTTCGGTGCTGGAATCCAATTAATTGGGATAGGCGGTTGAATAATGCAGATTCGAACTGCCTACCACGATCAGTTACGATATCTTTTGGACATCCGAAACGTGATATCCAACCTTGCAGAAGTGCTCGAGCTACAGTTTCGGCAGAGATGTCCTGTAGTGGTATTGCCTCAGGCCATCGTGTGAATCGGTCAACGGCTGTGAGACAGTACTTGTATCCATGCGACATTGGTAGAGGTCCGATCAGGTCGATGTGTATGTACATGAATCTTGCACTCGGTAGCTTAAAATTACCTAACTCGGATTTAACGTGTCTTGTTATTTTAGATCGTTGACACGCCAAGCAACTGCGCGTCCACTCTCTGCAGTCTTTCTTGACTCCGGGCCAAACATATCTGTCCGATACTAATTTTGATGTAGCATTTGCTCCTGGGTGGCTTAGCTCGTGCAGGCTTAGAAACACCCTGTAGCGAAGGTCCTTCGGAACGTATGGTCTTACGATGTTGTTTCTGTCGTCGCAGTATAATTCTAAAGAACCTGGCAGTTGAATTTTTCTTAAGCGAAGTGAAGATCCCTGCTGTAACAGCTGTTGCAGTTCCGGGTCTTCAGCTTGTAGTTTGACCAATTGGGTGGTATCTACCGGTTGGGTTACCTCCTCGATCCGCGACAACGTATCTGCTACGACATTGTCCTTGCCCGATATGTGTCTGATGTCCGTTGTGAATTGGGATATGAAATCCAGGTGTCTAAATTGTCTAGGCGAGCAACCTTCTTTTCTCCAGCTGAAACTATGGCAGAGAGGTTTGTGGTCTGTGTACACAATAAAGTGTTTAGCCTCAACCATGTGCCTAAAGTGTTTGATGGCCTCATATATTGCTAAGAGCTCGCGGTCATATGGAGAGTACTTGACTTGAGCTGGAGTCAACTTCCGCGAGAAAAATGCTAACGGCTGCCATGTTTCGCCATCTTTTAACTGCTGTAGTGCTGCACCAATGGCGGTGTCGGAAGCGTCAGTAACCAATGCCAACTTCGCCTGGCAGTCAGGGTGAGCCAACAGCGCAGCTTGGCTGAGTCCTTCCTTGCAGGTTAAAAATGCTCTGCTTTCCTCTGCTGTGAAGTTCACTGGCTGTGAACCTTTGGCCGAGCCGATCAACAAGGCATTCAAGGGTGCTTGATGTTTCGCAGCATCGGGGATGAACCTACGGTAGAAGTTCAACATTCCCAGGAATCGTCGTAACTCCTTGACTGTCTTTGGGACTGGAAAGTTGTTGACTGCTTCCACTTTAGCCGGAAGGGGGGTTGTGCCTCTCGAAGAAATGTGATACCCCAAAAATGTCACTTCAGATGCACCGAAGACACACTTAGATGTATTAAGAATCATGCCGTATTTTTGAAATCTGTCGAAGATCTGTTCCAGGTGATGCTTGTGAGTGTCAGCATCCTTAGAGAAGACCAGGAAATCGTCCAAATAAGCGTAACAGAAATCTAGGCCGCGCGTCATTTCGTCAACAAAGCGCTGGAACGTTTGACTCGCATTACGAAGTCCGAAAGTCATGAACGGAAATTCGTAAAGTCCGAACGGTGTTGTTATGGCTGTCTTCGGTATGTCCTCTTTACTTACAGGTATCTGATTATATGCTTTCACCATGTCCAGGGTAGAAAAGACCTTGCATCCCGAAAGGCTGTGGGCGAAGTCGTGTATATGCCGTATAGGGTATCTGTCGGGTACTGTACGCGCGTTAAGAGCCCTATAGTCGCCACACGGTCGCCATCCATTATCTTTTTTAGGTGCCAGGTGTAGCGGTGATGACCAAGAAGATTCAGAGGGTCTCGCAATGCCATTGGCCAGCATGGACTCAAACTCCTCTTTAGCTATTTTAAGCTTGTCGGCTGGTAAACGACGCGGGGGTGCTGAAACGGGTGGGCCGGGTGTAGTTCGTATGTGATGTACTGTGTTGTGTGTGGATGTGCGATGTATGTTGTGTGGACGAGTAATGTCGGGGTATTTTCGTAGTATGTTGTGATATACAGACTCACCATTAACAACCTTAACCGAAGAAACGGCGTTGGCAGAAGCGGCAGACAAACCCGGGGTCGCGAGTAGTGTTGTACAATCGACGAGGCGTTGACTTCTACAGTCGACCGCTAAATTGAAAAAAGACAAAAAATCGGCACCTATTATCGCCCTCGGTAAGTCGGCCACGGTAAATCGCCAAGCAAAGGCGCGGCGCAAGCCTAAGTCTAACTTCAAGTCAGTATAACCGTATGTATATATTATGGAACCGTTAGCGGCGGACAAACTAAACGAAGTTTTTTGTCTTTTGTCACTTAACTTTGTCCGCGGAAACACAGACACTTCACTTCCTGAATCGACTAAAAATCGCACTTTAGTTTTTTTGTCCACTACGAAAAGGCGACTCGTGCTGCGGCAGCCGTCCGTCGCCATCACTGACTGCCCACTGCGTTTCCCGTTGTACTGGTCGCCTTGAAGTCGCATGGCCTCGTACATTTGCGGGCCAGGTTTCCGTACTTATGGTGATACCAGCAGACGGGGAATCTCCGGTAGGCAGAATGTGTCCTCGTAGACGATGAACGTTCCCGGCGGCCGCTGGTTGTCTTCCGCCTGGGTCTGGACATTCGACCTAACTGGCTAGTTAAAGTCGCAACCTGCTGTTTCAGCTCTGCAATTACGGTCATCACTGGATCCGGCGCTCTTGTGGATGTTGAGGCCACTTGATGATTGGAGACCACAATATCATGGACACGGTCTGCTAACTCAGCCAGGTCTTCAAGTGTGGTCTTCGACTGGGACGCGATTATAGTTTGAGTTCCCGTAGGTAACCTGCTGGACCATATGCTGCGTAGAAACTCCTCCGGTACGCCAGGGCCAGCTAAATTGAGGAGGTGACGAAGAAATTGGGAAGGTTTCCTGTCGCCTAACTCCTCGTGCGTCAGGAGCTGCTTCACTTTCTTCTCCCGGGATTCCGACAGACGTTTTATTAACTCGGACTTGAGTTTTTCATATTTATTGAGCGCTGGGGGTAGTGTAATAATATCTTCTACCTCTGCTGCATATTGTGGTTCTAGTTGTCCGATGGCGTAGTAGAATTTTGTTACATCGGTGGTTATATTCGCCAACACGAACTGTGCCTCCAGCTGAGCAAACCAGAGTGAGGGTTTTTCAGCGTAGAACGGTGGAATTCGTACGCCAACTCTCCAGGTCTCCGTTCCTCTAGCTCCACCAGAAGTCTCCTCATCAGTCATTGTGAACAGTGCGGGGTCACCAGTATGGTGGTTGATTAGAAGGCGCTGGTAATGAGGGCAGGCGAACGAGCGTGCGTTTGGTGTAACAATGTACGTGTCACTGTCGCAAGTATCGACGATCGATTCCCGCGCGCGCTGCATACGCTTGTGTGCGTATATGGTATGTAGGCACAGATGTGTGCGCGCATCGATTTATTATTGACGGGCGCTTGTTCGTCTGTCCGGCAGTTACAGTTTAAAACATACTGTACGCCACAATAGGGTAATAAGTCCCGACACCGTCTATTCATTCAACCGAAACACAACTGCACACGTGCTGTTATTTCAGAGCGGTCTACAGTGAAGTTGTAGATATGTCTACCGCGAACTACAGTGTAGTCTACAGTGAAGTATCTCCTCCAGCGGATCAGCTGGGAGAAGGGATCCTTTTCCCGACACCTTGTACCCTTGTTTTCGCGTGGGAAAATCTACGAACCAAATTTCTATAAAATTAAACTTAATTCTACAGTATATTCCATCCTTAGAAGTCGTGTTAGAGATAATCGTTATAAGTGTGAAAAGTTTATTCGTTATTGTTCACGTTATTGCAAACTTGAGTGAATAAATGCATGCGAGATTTTTTTATGCTTTTAATTTTCTCCATGAACAATGTAATTAACTTTTACTGGACTTGATGACTAATTACAAAGGTGCAAACTTAATCATTATTTCGCATATTATAAAATTATAGTCAAAAATGTGGATTTTAACTGAAACCGTTTGACGTAGAAATTTATAACTTGACACACATTTTTCATGAAAATTCAATTCAATTCATTTATTGCTAAACCATAATGTATATACAAAGATGTTAAAAAATATATAAAAGACCAGTATTATGGACACTGTCGGGCATGCAACTTAAGGGACTAGGAGAGAGACTATTCATTTTGTTCTCATTATAAACATTCAGTATTTTCAGGGAAAAATAATAATAATCAAACCTTTATTATGAAAGCCAAACAAGTCTGACAAATTTCCTCAAAATGTAAGTAGTTTTAGTAGTTTAAACAAGTAGTTTTAAAAAATGTGATGGCTAATATTTTTTAATCACTTTATATAAAACCATATAAATACTAATATTAGTTATAAATGTGAACTCTGTTTACTGTTTCGTACATGCTATGCTTTATGATCGAATTTGTCTCTACTTATTTTCTCTTATTATTCTGATTCAGTAATAAATGCTACTGCAAAATAAATTATTATGACTTTTTCATTTAACAAAATAATGTAAAGTTGGTAAAATATACTCAACAATTACTTAGAACTTTCGAACAAAATTATGAAAGAAAAAGAGATTAAAAACTGGAAAAGTAAAACAGATGCACTAACTCAATGTTCACACTACAGAAACGAAACGTCACGGGAAATGTTTCTAAAATATAAATATATGTTGTTTCTACGATACAGGTCATGTTTATTGTGAGATCTAGGTTATATCTGCAAAAGATACATTTTTTTAACTGTCAACTGTATCTGTTTTTTAACTAATTTTGTTAATAAACTACCAGTTGAGTGTAATGTTATGCTATAGAATATACATGTGATACAAATAAATAAATGTTATCAAACAAATTCAGTTCTTTCCAATATTTTATATACTTATGTCAAAAATTTCAATTTATTGATTCCAGTTCAAAACACAAAGGAATATACTGTAGCGTGTTGCCATTTTTATTGCCGTTTGTAATGTAACTCCGGTCTATATAAATCTGCACAACATTCAACTGACAACCTGTCCTCAACGTAGTTTCTGCTGCCGTGGAACGTATGTATAGTTAGTAACAGTTAGTATGACTGTAGGTTTGTAAATAGGCACAAGAAATGACTAAATAATAAGAAAACTATAAACTATAGTTTTCATTATTGATTCATTTCAGAGGAAGTTCGAAATTGTTCGTAGTTGATGACAAACTGGTACCTCGTAGTAGGAATTTGGAACACCTCATCAGCCAGTAAAGCCGGTAGAACTACACAAAGGGAGACTACATCTCTTCTAGTACTATGAGGTTCTAAAGGCTGTAGTTTGAGCAATGGATCGTTTAAAATTGGAACAATTCGATTGTCGAACAAAGTTCGTTAGTCAAAGTCAAAACTGCGCTGACAGCAAAGCCGGCAAACTCCATTTGTGCGTTTGAAGTAGTGATCTCACAGTATCTTAATTGTGTCTAATTCGAACACGTTTACTAACGGATACAAATGTCTTTAGAGCCATATACTTACATATATCGATATCTAACAATATCGACACGTGTCTTTACAGAAATGTATACAATTTTTTGGTTGTCTTATTAAGTCGTATACCTTATAAATCTCTCAAAATTCCTTGTAAGTACTACTAAAAAATACTATGTTGCTAGACACGATATCTTGAGAAACTTGTTGTATTTTTTATTCACTTGTAATATTAAAAATATAGCTTAAAGTGGCTCTCCATTATCTATACTACTCGTATTAATAAGATTGGACTCTGTTCGTAATGTCAAAATAACTGTTTTGACTAAATGTATATAAAAGTATATGATATAACAAAATAAAAAATTCTAAGTACTAACCTCCACATAATTTCTTGTCAGCAATGAGAATTTCGTAGATAAATGAAAGCACTCGTTACAAATACTTCAAAAAATAACCAAGTATGTTTAAAATTTCCATCTCACTATTTTGTTGTGAAAGTTTACAAGCACTTGCCGAGTTTATGAGTATTCCTAGTTTCAGTAAACCACAATGTTGAAGTTATTTTCTCAATAAATATACCTTAAAATATGTTTCCTTAAGTTAATAACATGCAACTTTAAGAAAGAACGTTTTAAGGCAGAAACCGACAGTGGAAATATCGCTACCACCCTATTAGGTTATACAATTAAATGCGGAAGTTTGTATGTTTGTTCTTCAATTACGAAAAAATGGCTGAACAGATTTGAATGAAATTTGGCGCACAAATTTCGTTTAGAGCTTCTAAAAAGCTGGAGTAATGTGTTTTCTTTTTAATTTTGTAATAGAAGTTTTGTAAGATAAATTGCAATATAGATTAATTTGTAAAATCTGATGAAAAATATAATCCTACGTACATATAATATTTCAATAATAAGTGCACAAGGCAGGCTGAAAAAACATTCTTTAATTATTTTTGGAATGCTAAACAGTGACGGAAACTTACTGTTTTGCTAATAATAGCAAATGTTCCGTTTTTCTTTCATTCAATTAAAATTGGTTCTTAATGATTAACTAGCGGGCTGCCCTCGGCTTCGTACGGATTTTTCCTGCAAATTATATATGCAGGAAAAAATCCTCCTTTCCTCCTTTAACGCTCTTTCCATTAGTGAAAATCGCATTAAATTCCGTTGAGTAGTTTAAAAGATCTAAGCGTACATACAGAGGGACAGACGGCGGGAAACGACTTTGTTTTATACTATGTAAAGATGCAGAAGTGTACCTGCCTTTATTTGCTCTTCTTTACTCAAGATGCATTTTATGGTTTGAGAATTTCAACGTTATACCGTCATAACATCCCACAAAGTTAAGAGGATTCTTCAATTGTTAACATAACATAATATATGTGCCATGTGTAAAGGGGGGTTGTATTTTGGAATCTCACGACCTCTGTATTTAAGAGATATATGGAATTGCCACTTTGCCACATTAGCTCAGTGGGGAATCTAGAGGTCTTCATCACCTCACTGACAACACCAACATACACACACAACATTTCTCACGTTGTTTTTTTTTCACACTATAGTTCAAATGGTTATCAACATAGCGCTAAAACTATTTTTCGAACCTGCGTATCTAGTGTTTGCAGGCGATCATCATCCTACTGAGTTATTAAATTTTTATAGCAAATACTCAATTCAATTCAGAACCAGCTTGTTCGAACTGGATCTCTATGAATAACAGCAAAAAAACATAGTGAAACAAAACGTTAAAAACATGAGAGTATATCGCGGTACCAAACCGGACGCTACGTTGCCGATTGAATTTCGCTGTTCAAACGTCGATATTTGCTGAAACACTTCAAACGTTTTTACTCGCCTTAACGCTCGTTAAAATATTTAGATTTTATACCAATATATTCACAAAAACTCTTTTTTTGTTGTTATTTTTAGAGAAAGTGCTGCAGGCAGGCTATGATAGGTGGTTTGATGATATCACGAGCACATTTTATATTTTATTTAAACAAATTTTCTTTCTTTTTTCGAAGAGGGAAGGCTTCTGGCATAGACTCCCGCTTAAAAGAAGTTTCATGATGTTTTTACCATCGCCTCACGCGTTCTTTCCGCATCTTTCTTTATGGCCGGTAACTCTTGCTATATATATAATCATAAATTCAAAATATTATTCGTTTAGAATATAATAAAAGGTTTCTTCCGTTTCCATGTCTACTTTAAATTCAATTCAATTGAATCTCGAAGCATTCATGGAATACGATATTTTTGAAATGCGGTTAAATTTTATTGGTTTCACGAAGTGACAGGAACATCAAGCTCGTATATTATCAGCTCTCCTGTGTCCTAGCAAACTGAATCAAACTTTTGTATAGAACGTCTCGTCTCTGTTCGCCTTTGGACTAGACAAATAAAGTTATTTACTTCTGCTGTTGACATTTTTCCAATACCTATGTTTTGTCTGTAGGATTACAACCTTTATATTAATAAATACATAGATAGATAAGGTTTGGGAGAAGCACTTATTGAGTCTGGTACACTTGAGCTATAGAAATAGCCAAAACGTATTTATTGTTATTTCGAACTAATACAAGATTACATCTGGTTTTATTTTTAAATAGTATTAAAAAAAAGGTTTGGTTTTATTTCACATCTCTTCCTTATGCTTTATAATTTATCTTCCCATCTCAAAAATGCCCAATGCGCCTAAATAAGTTTTCACTTAAAAAATCATTCAGAATTAGTCAGGTCCAAATTAAAAATACAAAATCGAAATAATGTGAAATTGAGATTGTACACTGATTTTACTCTCAAATATTTTTCAGAAGCAAAAGTTTCATGAACTATCTTTTCTTTTTCCTGATATAATGGAAACTGCTGTGGCCGGCTCTCTCTCAGAACTAGATACTTCAAAAAGATAATAACTATAATATCTCGTAGCTTTCCTGAAACATCCGAGGTCAAACTGTCAAGTTGAATGGTTTGCCGCTCTAAACAAATTACAAATTTAAATTATCAAGAACTCTTAAGTGAACTCGGTTAATTCCCATGATTGTGATTAAGTAAAAGAATTTCTAGTTTGCTAGAAGTAGTTTCGCTAAGGGATTTTTGTCGCAAAATAGTAATATAGCCGCATTTATCAGCTGCAGGCAACTAACTCCCTGTAGTAGCTCGCTAATAAATTAATTCACCGCAGCGCGCGTTCGACAGTAATATATTAATTTATGTAAGTATCCCAATTGATGCAATTTTATTGTAGAAATTACAATTTCAATCTTTATGTAATGTTTTTTAGTTTTTAAAATAATTCATTTTAATTAATTAATATTATTGTCCTTTGAAAATAGCTGTTTCAATTTTTTGTTGGCAATTTTTTTTAAATACTTTTTTTTCTATCATATTCAATTTTCGACTAGTATGCAATAAAAATTTAAATTGTTCAGTCAATGTAATTTAAAAAATTGAGTCTTTATATTTTACTTACAATTTTTGTTTTTCAGGTCCCTGTCAAGGGGGAAGTTGGCGGAAGTTGGCCCTGCCAGGAATTGAACCTGGAATTCCTGAGTCTGATCGCTAAGGCCAGCACGTTAACCATTCGATCGATGGTTATATTTGTCCGACCCAAAATCAATATAAATAACTTTATAACTCTTGTCTACGGGACTATATAATGAAGTGAAATACCGGTGATTCACTCGCTGGCAGACATTTATTGTCATCATGGAAATAATAATAATAAATCTTGAATCATGGCATTTAGATAGCTCGTTAATGTAGGGCCTGATAAGATGAAAATTTTGAAAAAATAATTTTAACGGGAAAGAATTAAAGACGGTCGAGAAATTGTAACAACTACTTACACGATCGTCGTGAAATTTGCCATACACGTTGTTATAAATTCAAAAAAGGTCATAGGATAACTTTCTTACAGGAAAAAGCTTTGTTTACGAAAGACGCTCACCAAGTTTCAAGCAATAGCTAGTCAATAATAATCCAAGTCGTATTTGATTCCTCTATCGCTGTGCTCAATTCGAGCCGTCCTTATCCGGAAGTGACCATGACAGCAGATAAACTACACGTCAAATGCAATCCCTTCAAACCCTCTGTGCCTCTGTATTTGCTCATTAATTTAATCTCCTTACCCCTGTATCAACGGTCAATGCAAAAACTAATCGAATTTATACCCGATTTCCACTCATGGCCAAACTCTGTTTACAGAGTGTTCCTTAAAGCAAACAAGAGCCATGTCTAATCCGGACGCCTATATATCTTCGTTTAATTGCGAATGCCACAGGGAGCAGAATTTGTGCCTTGTATATGTAATTACATTTACATATTGGCACAGGTGTTATCGATACGTGAGATAGTGCATACAGTAAGCAAACTAAGCTAAACTTATTTTCAATGTATACTTTGTATGCAAATTCGAGGATTACCACTTAAAACTTTCCCGGAATAGGAGGCAATTTATACTGCTTTCCTGACGCTTAACACAGACGTTTACTGACAAATTTTAACAACAGTAGTTGAAGCGCATTAAATATGGAATCAAAGTTCAATATTGTATTGCAATTTAGTAGGTTTCTTAGTCCAAAAACTTGGTCTTGGTCCAAAAACCAAAAAAAGTTGGCATGAAATAAAAAACGAAGGGTTACGTCACATTTATTCATATTTATATAGTTTGGTCAGAAAATTTTGTTTGTATAATTCTCGAAGCAAAATTTATTACTTAAGCCTAAACTTATTTTTTATGGAGCAATATGATGAAACATATTTTTTCCTATATCACAATAATTGTAGGTATGTAATTTTAAAATAGACTGTGGGCAGGTGTCTTTTTTGTCTTTTCTATCTCAGAATTAAAATATAGATTTTTTAAAATATGTTTATACATTACTAATAACGTTCTTATACAATCATACCCTTTTTATCTCAAGATTCAATTTATGGTAGGGAGATTAACACAAGCAAGGCCATAAGTGCGACAAGTGTGTTGCCAATCTTAGGCTTACGATAAATAATTGGCAAAATGGGTTCTAGTGTTCCTCACTCATTTATCGAAACAAAACAGCACTCGTAATGATAATTGACAGTGGTCTTCTATAAAGAGGTGGTTACTGTCGCCAGACAGTCAGCCTAAATTTATGAATAAAGAAAAGATTGCATACTGCTTCTTTTCAATACTATCCTAGTTCCGTAATGTTTGGTTAGATTGCGAATAAACCTTCATTAGACCTCATTTGAATAAGAAAATATAAGACGTAATTTTCTTATACCTATTTAATTTATTAATGCATAATTTATTGCAGTATTAGAAAAAAAAAATTATCTCATACAATACAAAGGTTATTGAATTCATGTATATTACATAAATAGAAAAATATTTAATTTATATACCCTTAACTATCATAAAAGGTTAAGTACTCAGGACACAGCTGTCAAATTTCTGACCATAAAATCTAGACGCAAATTTCAAAGGCCTTCCGTATCTTTTGAATTTTCCCAAGAGGACGTATGTCTCTTTGATCTAGAATTTTAAAAGATCTTCTGGCTTGTGGCAGCTGTATTAGATTGGACTGAATAAATATGCTTTAATATTCAAATTTAAGTTAAAATGCTCAAATGTTTTTAAAAGTTTTGAAAGTTGGTTGGACACTGGTATTGAGTTTGCTCCAACTCAATTTCTCAGAAGACATGCAAAGGAAATTACTTTACAATTCTTGTGAATCGAAAGGCTCTATGTACGATTCAACATCACACACAACCAATCATAGAGTCTTCCTGCACCATTACTACGTTGCTTTGAGTTATTCTGTCCTGTTTTCCTTTTGCTCGATTCCTAGAAGTCGCAACATGATGTTGAATAGTCTATAAACTTCCTCAAGGATTGGTCAAGGATTCCTCAATATTATTACCTATTTTTTTGAGTTACTATTACATTATATTATACAGGAAATTACTAGTACTAGTACATATAATTATTCTGTAACTGGACTCCAAAACTTGGCAACGGTGGACTCACCATCAAAAGGACAGTTACCTTGTAAGCCGACCTTTTATACAAAAAGTATACTATGTCTATCCACTGCTGGATGTAGGCTTCTCCCAAGGCTCGCACGGTCTTGTTTTTCGCATCCAGCTGTTTGTTCGTTTGTTCATATGGCAGCAGGGCGTACTACACACTTCGCTTTCCAATTCTTGGCCTCCATTCGAAAACTTTTCTATTCCCATTGATTATCCGCTCTGCGGCAGATATGACCGACCCATTGCCACTTCAAGTTGCTAATTCTCGACAACCCTGATTTTTCGGTGAATTTCAGAATTTCTGATTTTATCCACCAAAGAAACTCCAAGGATAGCTCGCTTCATAGCACGCTTAGCGACCCTAAACCTGTGTATGTTGTGGTTTAACGATCAGTAAACGATTAAATTATTACAAAGAGATTGTTTGTATGTATGTTTGTTTGTATATAGGAAGAAATCTTCGAAACTACTCATCCGATTTAAAAAATACCTATAGAACCTTCACCAATAGAATATAATTTCAGGATGGACATAGGCTAAATATTTCAATATAAATTTCCAAATAGGCTAAAATTTCCAAATATTCCAATAGTTATCTAAGTAAAATAAAAATCCAATGCTTGGCAAAAGTTATACTTTTATACGTCAGGCGTTATAATATATCTTTTATTTTTTCAACGCAGACGATGTTGTGGACACCAGCTAATGTGCTATATAAATGTTCACGGCTTATATAAAAGCCTGAAAATAATACATAGTTATTATATCGTATATAATCGAATCTTGTAGACGGTAAAGTCAAGAGTTCTTAATGTAGGGGACCATTACCGATCGTCTCGTACGGGAAACTTTAACCTAACTACATTATAACTAACAACTTCAGATAGTTTCGTTTCTGTTATACGGTCTACGGTTCTGTTATAAAGCCTACTCTCTACTGGTCTCGTTATCAATTTAAAAATTGTAAAAATTGTAGTATTTATGCCAAGATTTGCCATTATTATAGAAAACGCTTAAAATATTTAGGGTGCGTTGTTAAATATTTAAAAATATTATAATTAATTAATATTAAATTAAAATTTTTATAAACCCAAAAACGCAGTATGCCTGCCATTGCTTTCCGAATCCAGAATAGAACCAACTTTAAAAAGTTAATTTCCAAAGTTCGCCCCGCCGGAAATTGAACCCGAGGCCCTTATGACGTTAGGCAAGCACCCTTACCACTCATCCAACGAGTTCGTCAAACAATAGAATTTTTTTTTATAAAGTTATAAGTGGACGTTTCATCTGTTTTATTGAAAAAAAGGCAATAGACGGCACTAAATAAAATTTTAATATATATCTGTATGTCCTCTAACTCCTCCTAAACCGGGAAACGGATTTTTTTCAGTTTCGGTTATTTAGAAATACTAAGCTCCATTCCATTATTCCTCCTATTGCCATATCGTTTATACTAGCACTTATTTGGCAGAACATTTGCATCCCTTTCAGTGTTGCCAATGTTATTATACACCGAGAACATACTATCAGTGAATCTCTAAGGCTGTGAAGCCTGTAAGTCAACTGTTACTTTTAAAAAAATCTCATTTTTTTGTGTTACTATGCTAACTCGCTAAATGCAAACATCGAGAAGTAAGTTTCTTATTTAAATAAGAGGTTAAGTAAATGCAGAAAGCGTTTAAAACGTCCTTGTAAACACAAAACTTGATTATATCAAAGTGATATTTCGCTGTGTGAAGTAGAAGTCAAGGGGCCAAGTTAACATGGTCCGGGGACAAACTTGTTTGTTTTTGCACAAAGTTTTAAACTCTAATAAGTGTGCTTTATGCAAAATGTGTCTTCAAAATTTGTAACTTTTGCTGTTAATTAGTTATATTATAATAATATAATTCTTTTTTACTTATTAAAAAAAAAGTAAAAAGGAATTATATTATTATAATAACTGTCTAGTCATAAGAAAAAATAGTAATCAATACTAATAATAAATCTGTAAGGGTCGGTCATGGAGTAAGTTACTGTGTTTTCAGAGATATCGTGTTTATAGGCTCTATACATGATACTGAAACTAAATTGACGATTTTTAGAATTTTTTTCTGTATGTATGTATGTATGTTCCTCCATAACTCTGAAACGAATTAACTGATTTTCATGAAACTTGGTAGATAAACATTTGGACGTACGGGACATAGGATAGGCTACTTAATATTTTTCAACGCTGACGAAGTCGTGGGTACCAGCTAGTATTGTAATAAATGTAGAGTGGAATAGTGCAATACCTGCTATCTCGCTCTGACTACAGCAATGAACAGTAGGTGTTGAATATACAAGTGCAATTCAGCACTTGTATATTGAAAATGAAATTGATATATTTTTACGACCTCAATTTTTATTTATATTCTCTATTTTTTGATAGTCGATGAACTCAGAAAAAAACGTATTGCATACACTCCGTCTTTGTAATCTATTTTGTGGTATCAGAGCTGGATCAGTTATATGGGTCATCCGGGTGTAAATTTAATTTCGTAAAATTTTATATACAATCTCAATTAAACAGTTTAGAGTACGAGGTTTTGTAAAAAAGAAACTTTCATTCGGGCTTCGCCACCTACATGTAGATGGACCCCACGACAAAATTTGATACAAGGCTAATACTAATGAGCTAAGACTGAGGATGAATAGCTATTTTTACGTTACAATCAAAATCAAAATTAAAATATTTATTTATCAATTACGTTTCTCCAAGAAACTCTTATGGTCGTCATTATAAATTTAAATTTACCAGGGTTTCGGAAAAAAAAACAAGATGACGATCCTGAGTAGAAACCCCGAAAGAAACTAAGGATACTATTGTTTTTGTCATCTTTAAAATATAAAATTACAACAATTACACTTAATTATAAAAAAATATCTCTTAAATCCAGGCTTCATTGTCGCTTAAATAATCAGTGATAAAATCACTGATTAGCCTTTCGAGGGGAGTTTGGTTTTAATGACACTTTTAAATTTATTTATAGATAGGTAAGGCTCTCATTATCGCAGGTAGTTTTTTATAAAACCGTATACAATGACCCTTAAAATAATTACTTATCTTGTGGAGTAGCGTTTTATTAAGATCTAAATCATTTTTAAACCTAGTAAAAATACTGTGTACATCACATTTTTTATTAAATTGACTAATATTTTTATGCGCATAAATTAAATTTTTATAAATATATTGTCATGTAACAGTTAAAATATTTATTTCTTTGAACTTTTCTCTGAATAAATTGGCAACTCACCAAATGCCATTTTGTTCAATTTTGTTCAAACACGAATAAGCACACGCGTATTCTTTTTATTAATGATTTTTGTGACAAGTACTTGAAGCTAAAGTCGGAGGCAGATGTTATTTGTCCGTAATTGGATTGACCTCTCTCTCGTTAGCATGCGGCAGACACATCACTGGTACTTTAGCTGAACGCGCTTCCGTACATGGCAATTTGCCTTTTACACAGATGTGTTTCTAACACAGACAAATGCCACGCTGTTTCAGCCAACAGACTATGTATCTGCAACTTTGTAAGCTGCTGTTTAGTTTCTAAAATAGGCAAACATTTGTTTAGTATTTGGCTGGTGCTCGCAACTGCGTCCGCGTTGAAAAAATGAAAATATAACACCTGAATAACGCATGACATCTATCGCTGTGACGACGGTGGCGCCGTCACTGTTGACGACTTGACGATGGCCTAAGTTACTCCTTATAACATTAGCTATCTGCCAGTGAAATTCCCATAAAAATTGGTCCACCTCTTTTGGAAATTAGCTGGAAAAAACACAGAGACAGGCAGATAAAAAATTTAAAATAGTTTTTTTGTTATATCATAAGTTTATACGGGATAGTCTCATATGGTTTAAAACGCAGATGGTCTATGGTAGCAACTCGTCTAAAAATCATTTAGTCTAATGTTGTTTTTATCAAGACGTCTTAATTGTAATTTGTTTATGTTGTAACTCGTCTAATTTGTAGTTCATCTAAATATACATATTGCCAAAACTGCAAGTCACCTCTTATGCTCTTATACCGTAGATATATACTTACTTTGATATATAATACATTTATTAATAAGCTGCTATTTTAAAATTAAAGAATTTTCAATTTTATCAATGTACAATAAATTTTACAAATAAATAAAATAAAAATATAACAAAAATTCGACTAACAAAATAATATATACATAGTGGAACTAACATATTATTTTATCCAACTCAACTCATCCCACTATTACTTTCTGTAATGATTTCTAATGTTATCATTATAATTAATTTATATATAAAAGTATTAAAAAACAATAAAAGAAAGTATGTTATTATAACCGTAATATCATGTACTCATAGTAGCGTTTTAAAAGACTATATGTTGTAAATTTTTTCGTTAATTTACGTAATACCGCAGTATTACAATATAATATAATACAATCATAATTATAGCTTGTGACGGAGGGCGTGGGTTGACTTTACCACACCTGAGCACAATTTGTATGACAGCTTTGAATAAGGCATTGTTTAAACGTACCCTACGGGTTAGGCCGCATATTTAAGTAGGCAAAAATCTAGAGTGGGCGGTTATAAAAAAAAATAGACAGTGTAACCCCGGTCACTGACATGCGTGCAAACATTCTTACATTGTACGAATCTTTGCACGCATGTGAAGGAACGTGACATTCATTCGCAAACTCAGCGAGTAGGCAAATGGGTTCGCATACTCATTTGCGAATGCGTTGAAGGTGAAGATGATTTTAGTGCAGTTTAGTGTTTGTCCAATCCATGATCAAATTCAATTTACGCCACTCAGTACACGATACGAACTCTGAAAATGGTAAACGAGATGTCCTTTACCTACGCAATCAATACGCAATCGTACGCGAAACTGGTCGCACGAATGCTTGCACGAATGTGTGGGAGACTACGCGAAGGTTTGAGGTTCGCGCGCTTTGATGTGCGTTAAAAAACCGACACTGCACGGAAAAGCGCGAATGTAGCAAAAACTTCGCATAGTCATTTGCAAATGTCGTCCTACACTTGTGGGTTCGCGTATTCACGCGAATGTGAGTGACCGGCATAAGATGCTTTTTACGTTGAGCCGAAACTTGTGATGAGGCGATAATCAATAATATAGAACACGAGAACTGTTAATAACTTTATTTATTAACAGTTTTAACATTAACAAGTCTAAAATTACATTCTAACATTTCTAAGATTAACAATTAACAGTTCTATTAAAAATAACAATTTTTAATTGGTATAGCTGTATACAAAAATATACACAGAGAACCAAAATATATATACAGAGAACCAGAAAACTTTAAGAAGCTGGTGGTGGTTGGAAGAGTGGATGGCAAGAGCAAGTGGAAGGCGATGCGACATATTTCAATGTAAATATTATTCCCAAATAATTTTATATACAAAATATTATTTATCATATACCTACTAGTGAACCGTCCTCGATTTTTTACTTAATAAAAATCACGGGCAACTTTGGAAATGGACTTTTCAAAGTTGGCTCTGGTCTGGATTTGGAAACTAGTGGCGGGGCACACTGCGTTTTGCAGTCGTTTAGGCAGCACCTATGGCGTTACATGTGTTATAGGCGACGGTAGCCACTTACCATCAAGTGGACAGTCAGCCGTCTGACCTTAACATAAAAAAAACTTTCCTCTGATTTCAACGAATATTTGGAAAAATATCGCAGAATTTGAAACGATTTATTATTCAATCCTGTTCAATCTGTGTTTATCTGTGTTTCTAGTTCAATCTATCAATAAAATTTCATTACAATCAGTTTTAATCTTTCACGCATTACAACGTTTCGAACAAACAGGTAAACCTTTGCAAATGGTAAAACGCATTTTCGCATGAACCGACTTCATTTAAATCGCCTAGTTACTTTACGAGCACATGTATAATAAATGTAGTTTACGAATTTACATTTACCCAATGACACATTTGCCATTAGAAACGCAAATGGTGCTCCCATTTGCGTGTGAATTTTATAGTAGAGAGGAGTGCTAACATTTCCAAATGTTTTAGAAACTGGATAAACTACTTAAAAACATGTTAATTAAATATTAATAAAAATGGCTGAACTGATTTGGCTGAGATTTAGCATACATATTGTTTATTACTTGGTTTAACATATAGGATACTTTTAATCCTAAAAAAAAAGTTTCCGAGGGATTCTAAGGTTGTCGTCTGTCGTCAAGTGGCGGCGAGTGGGGTCAGGCCGTCTGGTGGCAGGGTGGCAGTAACCATTTCCTTAGTATAGAGAAGACCACCGTGAAATAACAGCTTGCTTGCGTTGAATTACATTCGTACTTCCATACTGTTAAAAAATCCATATACTGTTAAAAATTACTAGTCATTTAATTATTTATTTATTTATTTATTAAGATACACCAACAGAAAACACAACAATACAACACAATAATACAATATTCGGTCGTGGTCTTGTGTGAGTTCCAATTACAGGATTTACCTACCATTTCATTTTGGACCCATAAGGCTTATTTATACAAGTACTTATACTAAAATCTAAAATTATAACCAAAACAGTTACTGGCTCGAAGCAGGCAGCTATATTTACAAACAGATTTAATTATTTAAATTTAGAATTAATTTAAAATTCAAATACAAAAGCTCCCAATGAAAAGAAAGTTCAAGTGAGTTCAAGTTCCTTTGATCAACACAGCACTGCCAATGACTGCCATTATAGCAGCTCGGTGGACGTAACTACTTAGAATTAAATTTGTGTCGAAAAAATTTAATTTGTCAATTATTATAAGTACATTTAAATATATAGAAAATATCAACTTACTAGGCACTTACCTACCTACCTCTTTTATTAGAGTTACTGACTTATAAATTACTAGCTGGTGCCCGCGACTTCGTCCGCGTTGAAAAAGAAAATATATGAGTAATTACTGTACCCGTGCGCCGTACACCGCCATTTGTTAGATTTTTGTGGAACTACAGATAATAAAAATAAATTTGTCCGCGTTGAAAAAGAAAAAAGTAGCCTATCCTGTGTCCCGTACGTCCAAATGTTTATATACCAAGTTTCATGAAAATCAGTTAATTTGCTTCAGAGTTATGGAGGAACATACATACATACATAGATACAGAAAAAAATTCTAAAAATCGTCAATTTAGTTTCAGTATCATGTATAGAGCCTATAAACACGATATCTCTGAAAACGAAGTAATTTACTCCATGACCGACCCTTACAGATTTATTATTAGTATTGATATCTAATATTATATTTGTTGTATTCAATGTTTTTTTGTATAAAAATGATAAAAAGTCGTCACTAATTGGACAACGTGTATTTCATCTTACGTTAACTCAGTTCAAGGCCGTCAGACGTCCTACAGTATTTTTTTGAAAGGTGAATTTTTAAGTATTCGATTCCATTTTGCTACAGAAGCAGCGTCCACAACTCCCAGTGTCACGAATCAAAATAAATTCACATTTACGATTCGGTGTGCGTTCCCTTTTCCAGTCTCGGTTGTCCTCGTTTGTTTTGATTTGATCAAATATACCTTTCAATTTAGATTTCGTATATTAATATAGGTACTTTACAATGTGTACACATTTTTTTTAACGAATTGAGTTTACAAATGCGGGTTGATACTAATCACTCGGTCTATACATATATGAATAAAAATGAATCGCTAAACTAATAACAAAATCCGAAAACGATTGGACCAATTTGGATATTTCTTTTTTATAATCGTTAAATTACATAGAAGGTAATGAAGAGAAAATTGTGCAAAAATGAACCTGTGTGATTAATTACTTATTGTAACATGGCACAATGATTCATATGTTGGGAGGAGTCTGTAACAATTGTTAGATTGATTTTGTAATGCAATAGGTTAAATTTTAATTTATATAAAAAAACTAGCTGGTACCTGCGACTTCGTCCGTGTTAAAAAATAAAAAATAAATAAGCAATATAAAGTCTGACATCTACATTGCTATTAGTTATACTTTTGCCAGGCGTTAATTCTTATTTTTTACTTTAGATGATCCCACGGGAACAGTCTTTTTTTAATGAAAGGTAGTTGTATGAAAAGAATGAATGAAGGGATGAATTCCTCAATGAAAGAAATGAACCCTATGTTCTTTCCCGCATCCTTGAAAACGTGTATGCAGAATTTCATGATTATTGGTTAAGTAGTTAAGGCATGAAAAGGCAACAGACAGATAGACAGAGTTACTATCACATCATCATCAATCAATACTAATAATAAATCTGTAAGTGTAGGTATTGTATGTATGTATGTTCCTCCATAACTCTTAAACGAATTAACTGATTTTCATGAAACTTGGTAGATAAACATTTAGACGTACAGGACACAGGGTAGGCTACTTTTTTCTTTTTCAACGCGGACGAAGTCGCGGGCGCCAGCTAGTTTATAATAAATTAGTATGGTTCACACTCTTCAAAATTGATAACATCGCGTTCTATTTATGTTTCCTGAAACCGGCGAGTAAAACTGTGAAACACAGTTAGGCTTCATAGTTTACGTTAAGGGTTATTCTCTGGGGGACAATTTAATACGAAAATAGTTGTTGTACTAAGTAGGTAAAGCACTCTAAATGAAAATTTCATTAACACGCTCTATCCTCGGGTGAAGTCGTACGGAAATATACATTTCACTGTGTATAAAAGCCTGTATTTTATGTTGACCTGACTTATTTAAATACAATGTTTTAATACAAGTACTTTTTTTATATTTTCACAGTATCTGAGCTTTTCTTTTGTAAATTCCAAGCATTTGTAACAAAGACTTACATTTTCCTTTTACTTTTAGCACAAGGAATTTTGCAAATCCAAGGAATTTGGTGTTTCGAAGTCCGTGATTGCACCGGGATTTTATTCCTCTACACTGACAGCTTGTTAAATGGAGATTAAATCCCGGGGTAACGTAATTGCGGAAGAACTAGTTCGATTTTTATTTATGAACTAGCTTATGCTAGCGACTTCGCCCGCGTCTCTGTGCAAAAGTACTTTTTCTTCTGGATGAAAATTACCAATTTTCATGAAGTGTGAAAATTGCTCTTTTGTGAATATTACGGAGCATTTAACAAATTCCTACCCCATAGAAGAAAGAGTACTTGTGTATAAAGAAAGATATCTGAATACATAGCAAACTAAGCCGCGGGCAAGAGATACTTAATCGTTTATATCTTAAGCAAATAAATCTGCATAAAATTTAAAATACGAGTATATTACACTTTTATAATCACAATAATTTTTAACTAACGAAAAAGTGTACTTTAAAATATATATTTCTACACAAGTGTTGCGACTCATTTAGAGAGTTTAAAACTTTTTTCGTTCGAAAGCAATTCACTAAAAACTTTTTGTATTTGGTAACGGGGTTAATTAATATTGCAGTCAATTAACTTTAACACGTCAAAACTTCACTAAGCAAAGTACTTGATTCATATATAATATACATATATTTACCTACACCAAAACACATCATACTCAAATATCGTGCTATCTCTCTCTCTCTCTCTCTCTCTCTCTCTCTCTCTCTGTATCCTCTCTGTCTTTCTCCAGTCGGTCCTTTATGTCAGGTATTATAGTAATTATTAGTAGCATGGCAACACTGCTCTGACACTCTCCATACGAGCGTTCATATGTAATCACAGACACGTCAAGTATTTAATAAAACACTTGAGTTCAAATATTGTGTGCTTATTATAAATGATGCCTAAAGACCATAAAAATCACTTTATTAATGAGGATCGTGGTTACCAAATCCCAGTTTCGACTGCACCATCCGCTTCCATCATCCCCTGTCTATAGTCGCCCTCACCGCCTGGCAAAGTGTATCAGAAAAGAAAATTCATAAGTTATTTTATATAAAATACTAAATTTGAAAGAATTTATTTGAGAAGTAGGATGATTTTATATAGTCAAGCCAGCAACAGTATTGGTCAAATTTTATGACTATAATCGTAAACTATTTTATTGCGATACACAAGAGCCTCAGTCTCATCAAACCAAAACGTTTTGGTTTTATGAACAATTTCTTATTTAAACCTCCAATAAGTTTAAACCAACACTTTTAGTCCTGCCTATTTTGTGTAGGTACTGATAAAAAAAGTTAAGTAGATAAACATCTCATATCCATACTTCGATACTAATATTACACATGTGAAAGTAACTTTGTCTGTCTGTCTGTTACCTCTTCAGGTATAGACGTTGTCATTGATACAGAAAAGGACATAGGGAACAGAAAAAGCAGAAAAAGCACTGTACCCGAGGGTTTCTTTAAAAATTTAAATCCAACGCCTGGCAAAAGTATAACTAATGTTATATTTTGTCAGCTATATTTTTTTTTATTTTTCAACGCGGACAAAGTATTGAAATAACTTTATACGAATTACTCATACATTTTCATTGTCCGCGAAATACGCTGGCAGTAGTTAGCCAAAGTTTTGTAAAACTTTAAGCATCCTCATACAATATAAACGCGGAACAAAACGCATAACAATACTACACTTTTGCTAAATAAATCTCTCAGCAAAATGTATTCACTGTATCTACAAAATGAGAGCTGTTAAATATTCCGTCGGAACAGACCCGTCCTGAAAGTTCTGTAAACTAAATTGCCTACGCACTGGCCTAGTTTGTATTTCATAGTTTTTAGGGTAATGTGATATATATGATTATCTACATAGATATAGACATATATTTTCTTTATCAAATGTAACCAACTGCTTGATCAGCAATACGGGCGATTTCAGGACTGGGCAATCATGGCATTACTTAAAGATTAAGCATAGCAATTCTGAGAGATAATGAAGCCAGCATGTTGGGTGCTTTGCCATTATTGGACTTATTTATTTTGATAAATTTGATGTCAAAGTAAGTTTTGCTATAAGTGCACTTCAAAAATGTATCGTCAAAATTATTTTAGCACACTTCTGTCAACGCTAACAATAACAATGTCGATAGTTGATATCATTACTCAGCAAGTTTGTGTTTAACTTGAACGGAATAGAATTGTTTCACAAGTTTTGATTCAGTTTATGTTTTAGCGACGTACTGCTCCAATGAAAACAGTGGCTTGGTAGATTGCTACTTTCAACTTGTATAATGCAACACGAAACTCTATGGGGAAATTGAATAATAAATCATGTCAGGTATGTGAATAAAGTCGTGGACTTATGACATAGGGCGGACATAGTATCGCCAAATGACAACGGTTAGATGATAAATTCAATGAGTTCAAAGGGTAACCGGGACGAAATCGAAAGATTAATTAAAGTTGGTCAAAATGTTTTGACTGTTTTATTAAGAACTAGCGGGCCGCTCCCGGCTTCGCCCGAGGTGCATTTTTTTAAGTAAAAACCTTCCCTGATTATCCCTCTGTCCATGAGTGAAGACAGAATTAAAATCTGTCCAGCCGTTCTCGAGTTTTGTGCTTAGCAACACATTTAGGGATTCATTTTTATATTATAGATTAATTCCTACGTTTAAAAGAACTTATAGCCACGTTTATATAGACAGAATTAAATGTGCAACTAATATATATATTATTATTTCAATGTCTTTTATCAATATTAACACAATTGACTAAATTTTCCACAACCTACTGCAACCAAAAAGTGTTTAGAAATTTTTAAAATTTAATTAAAATGAATAATTTTTTAAAAAAGCTTTTTTTAAACTGCAATCACTTAATTTTCAATTAAACCATTTATTCGTACATCATACTTATCCCAGTTATTAATTTTTGTAAAAATATTATGGAATTTTTTCTAAACTTTTTTTTTATTATATTCTTTTCTTAACTCTATACACAATCGTATATGCACTCCACTTCCAATATTGTATATCTTAAATTTATCTTGATCATCTTGTTTCTCAAATCTCAAAGAAATGCCGTTAGACAATAATTGTTGGATTATGCTTTTTTGTAGCTATGCATATAGTTATTTAACATGTATTTTTCAATTCATTTTTGAAACACAAATTTTCAATAAGTAAAATACAAGATTCACTATGGAATATACCTAAAGGTCTGTTATATTTGTTTGTCCATCAATTCAGTTAAGCCCTCTTTAATCCGATTATAACCCAATTTTGCATAGAGATAGTTTTACTTACGGACGAGTTAAAATGGGTGCCTTCAAGATAAACGTTATTGTTTCAAATTTATATGGAACTAGGTCAAACAATATGTCAGGTTTTAATAATACCTTTCTGAGTGCTTATATCTATAGCAGTTGTCTGCGGATGTGCTCGCGAAAAGTTTCACAAATTTTGCGAATAATACATATTCTCAAACTTTCATATGTAGGAAATGTGGTAAAAGTTATGGATCAACTTTTACTAGTATATTAAACAAATGAAGCGAAGAAATAAAATTTTCCAAAATTCGTGTGTAAAAGACATTTTCAGATTGTAAATCAAGGAGACTTAATTTACTGCTTTCAAAATCACCGCCATGTTAATTTATTTTTAAATATTTCATTTAATTATATATAACTAGCGACCCGCCGCCGGTTTGGTACGAATTAATTTTTTTAAATTTTTTTACTCCGTAAAAGCCTTCCGCAAACTTTAAGGAATATTAAAAAAAAAATTGCCGAAATGTTCCAGACGTTCTCGAGTTTTGCGCATAGCAATACAATTACCTATTAATTTAAATCAAGCTTGAAAATTAAGTTAAATTTAATAACTAACAATTAGGTAAGTATGAGGGTAAGTAAGTCTTCTCAGTAAAGATTAATAGGTAAATATTGTAGGGACATTAGTTTTAAATAAAAATAATAACAAACATTCCTTTTATTATAAACTGAATTTAGCTTATATTGAAATAATCCTATATTCGTAATGTGTTTGCACGTTGTATATTATTAAATCAGCTCCACGTGTAAATATATTAAAAAATTAATAGACAAAATTTCTCTCGCATAATACGAAATGGATGTCGCGTTTTATTAATATAATGTTTAGGGGCATATTGAATTTAAAGTTATTATATGAAAGGCTAAGATTTTCCCTAATAACCAACGTAGTTTCAACACAAGTAATGTTAGCAAATTGTTAACGAGCGTGTCATTATTTAGTTACAAAGGTTTCGTACGCGTCATACATACGTTTATAGTTGATCTTTTAACATGCTACGACAGGTGTTTTGTTAAAAACTTTATTAATTATTTTACTTACACTATTACAGCTAGTAAATTTTTCTTTAATAACGTCAAATAAGTATTATTTTTTAATGTGTAGCAAAATATCGAATATTAAAAAAATATTGGCAAAGGGTAGGAAGGCAAAGGGTAAGGGTATAAACTTTAACTATTTCATTGTCGTACGCGACTGTACTTTCATTTTTTATTCTATAAAACCCAATGTGTGCCAATCGCCTACTACGATTCATCTGAAGGTGTCGTGTCGCACGCAATTTAATTATGTTTGTGCGAGACTACTACTAAAATATTTATTTAAAGTGGGCGTTTCGCACATTCAGTGCGTAATAAAATCGTGCGAAATTACAATTAAACTGAAATAACAGCACATGTGCTGTTGTGTTTCGGTGATTGAGTAAGGGATGCCTTTCCAATCCCTTATACTTAATCCTAATATAGTCGGCAGCGCACTTGTAGCACCTGTGCTGTTGCTTGTGTTATAGGCGACGGTAGCCACCAACTATCAAGTAGACCGTCAGCCTGTCTGCCGACCTTAACATAAAAACAAATCAATGTAATTTTGTTTTTCCTCTATTGACTCAAAAACCCCTCAATCGATTTTAATTCTATTTTCACTTATCGAAAGAGCGATATACTGGGAAAGTATGTATATATAAAAATTTCACTCGGGCGAAGCCGAGACCGAGTCACTAGTATTGAAATAAGAACTAGTAAATGGTTTGTTTAAATAAGAGTTACACTATATGCACTGAAATATTTTCCATACATTTAGTTGATAAGTTCGTACACCTTCAGAAGGCTTATTTCATGTAACACGCCGCATTTATTACTAAGCAACAGTAAGGTGGCAAATAAAGAATTCTTTACTTTATCAAGAACATTGTGTATAAAAACGGTTCCTTGGCTTTCATTCCGGGTTCATTGTTTGTGTGCTGACATAGACAATGACACAGTGAATTACCATTTGCGAAGCCAACACTTTTTTCATATTGAAATTACATACAGACACATCCTTCTAAGAACATATTTTAATAAGTATATAACCACATTCAAAGGTATATAGAGAATGTTTCTTCTATTCAATAAGGATGCCTCACATTGAACGCAGCTACGTAACTCGTAACACAGCTATTGAGATTTGCGTTTTGTTATGTGGCTTTTAATTATGAACTTGAAATGTCTAAAAAAAATTTAAAAAAAAAATTGAATGTCTTCAAATTATACCAAAAAGAAGAGGTTTTTATTGCCTTTATTTAAAGACTTTTCCTCAAAAGACATGTTGCCTAATTGGACAAGGTCATATATACGTTTTTCTGATAATTGTACGTAAATAAGTATAAAATGTAAGTAAATATTGTATAACTCCCTGGCATCATCAGATAACGGGACTGAAGACGCTGTTAAAATTCCCTTACTTGAAATATTAAAAAAGAGGATGAAACCTCCTAGGTGTTGTTTAGGAGAGAGCTGTCACAATCTTTAGGCTCACTGTCTACCGAGCGCAGTTTAAATATTAAGTGAATTAATTATTACATTTCATTGTAACGTTATTTTTATCTTCGAAACGAGTTAAAATTATATTGTACGTTTATTTTTTATGTAAAGTATGGCAGCTAGACCGACGGTTTACTTGATACTAAGTGGGAATGGAGACCGTCCCATATTAAAACAAGCTGCAATTGCGCTGTAGACTTTAGTAGGATAAAAGAATAGGAAGGATACTTAACATACACATGATTATGATGTTATTTCAATATGGTCTTTGGTAAGGGGTGATTGTGCTTTCAAACGGGTGCCTAATTTATGACTGGCAGAAAGAAGCCAGTGGAACTAATAAAGCGAGCTGTGAAATGTTTTTAAATATTATAATTGCACGTTTATGTACTCTCTGCAAGCGAGTTCGTCGTTTTACAAGGCTGTGTGTATCGCACCACGATACAGCATGTTCATAAGGTAAAAGTGTCCCGAGATTGTGTCATTTGTCTCTTGCCGGTGTGGGTGGGTCCTTCAAAATGTCACGGCCTTGCCACAAAGTGTTATTACGAAAATGCCCTGCATTTTAAAAGATATCTTGTGCAAATATTCTTTGTACCTTATTCTTGAACTTGTATTTTGATAATTCTTATTCAATTCTAATTCACTGTAACATGGGATTATTATAAAATTACTAACTGGGGTCCACGACTGTGCATTGAAAAATGAAAAGTATAACAAGAAATTTTTCATTGATTTAAAAAAATTAAATCAATAAAAAAAATTTATTTTTCAATAAATATATAATCACCTTGTGGAAGTAAGGGGTGTAATTTTTACAGATTTTATTCGGTTCGATTCTCGGGTGTGGCAAGCAAATTTTCGAAAATCTTTGAATGCAGTTTTCTTTCTTTTCAAAAATATGTTTTTTATACGTACATAAAATTTATAACCTTAGCGTTTGATATTATTTTCATCTTATATCTTTGGCATTCCCAATAGACATACAACAAAGACCATAACAGCCATTTTATTAATTTTATAAAATTTTAACTAGAGTACTGAAAAGAACACCTTCAGTTAAGTGATTCCTTCGTGTTTAATGTGATGCTAATTGTGTCAGTCTGTTGAGAGGCTTCCTAGGCGTACGTAATTAAGACTTGAATCACTTTACTAAGCTTAATTAGCTCTCTAAGAACAATTAGTATTTAATTGTCTCATACAGTTTTGTTCCGAACGACCCGGTTTCTTTGGGCATAATTTGCGGTTATTAAATACAAACGTCTGTGAATTTTCATTAATGAGCTGTACTGTTTCCGTTTCCGTTTTATTCGCTTAGGCAGGTATTTATGTAAGCAGGAAAAAAACGTTATTTTGCAACGATTTACATGGCTTAATCTTAAGATATATATAAAAACTAGCGATCCGTTCCCGGCTTCGCACGGGTGCAATTTTTTTCTGCAAATTAAATGTAGAAACCTTCCTCGTTTAACGCTCTTCCCATTAATGAAAACAGTATAAAAATCCGTTCTGTAGTTTTTGAGAATCGCAAACATACAGACAGACAGACGCGGCGGGGGGACTTTGTTTTATAATATTAAAAAACGTAAATTTAATAATGTCTGCGTGAGCGAATTGATTTTTGTTTAATTGTGCGTAACTTTGTCTTTTTCCTGTGTATATTAGTTCAACTGAGATAAGAGAACGCAGTTCGGCGAAATATGGGTATATTCTATCTCAAAACTTCGATGATGAATACTAAAGCTGTCTATCAAGCTGAGTGATGATCGTTAGGCAGAAAAGATAAATGTTTCAACTTATTCGTGTACATAGACTTTTCGAGTTTAATGAGAATGATGGTTATGCATTAAGGTAGCCTCACTCTACTTCCTTCGAAATAAATATAACAAATCACCCATCAGGTTTAACAAATTTTTAAATTTCTAAAAATTTTGACATGTTCTGAAATTTCAAAAAATCTTATTAAATTATCTGAAAAAGTGAAGAAAGTTTTCATAGAATTTTCTAGAAACTTCTGGAATTTTCTAGAAACTTCAGAAATTTTCGAGAAACTTCTAGAATTTTCGAGAAACTTCTAGAATTTTCTATAAACATCTAGAATTTTCTAGAATGTTAGCGATCCGATTAAAATCCGTTCCTATTAATAATACATAATGAGCGACTCAGCCAAAGAAAAGATATGCCGCAAGGAGAACTCACATCGTATTGCATGAACCTTCGTTTCAGTTGTTAACAACAAATGCAATTGTTATGAACGAAAAAAATCTTTTTTTTTTATTGTCACAGGGTTAGTAACTTTTTTTCAGTAAAAGAAAAAATATCGCGTTTGAAAAACTCGAATATATTGCATAGATCCCGTTTTTTATTGTTTATAGCGGCCCGCTCCCGGCTTCGTCCGGGGTGTATTTTTTCTAAAATAAACGTAGCCTAAGTTACTCCTTATTACATTAGCTACCTGCCAATAAAAGTCCCGTCAAAATCGGTCTAGCTATTTCAGAGATTAGCCGGAACAAACAGACAGACAGACAAAAAATGTAAAAAATGTTATTTTGGTGTATGTACCGCAATTTACATAAACAAAAAGTAGCCTATGTTACTCCTGACGACCCCCTCTTCATGTCTGCAAAGTTTCATCGAAATCGCTTCAGCCGTTTCTGAGATTACCCCGGACAGACAGACAGACAGACAGACAGACAGACAGACAGACAGACAGACAGACAGACAGACAGACAGACAGACAGACAGACAGACAGACAGACAGACAGACAAAAATTCTAAAAAAAGTTATTTACGTTTTAACAGCATGCGAATGACTCTCTAAGCTTAGTTTGAGGCAGTTTTTCGCAAATCACAGACAGAGACTCTGATTTTATTTATATAGATGATGTACTAGAGAATTGTAGTTCTTCTAAAACTCTAAAGAAAACCCAAGGATGGCATATATGTATATGTTACGGTTCTCACATTTACCATTTCTTTCATTAAAATTTTACGAAAATACGTAAGTACTACCTAATAAATAAATAAATAAATAGCATCAGAATGTGTGTGTGTGTGTATGCGTGCGTGCGTGCGTGCGTGCGTGCGTGCGTTATTCCTTAATCCTTAAGTTATTCCACTTAAGGCTGAATCAAGTTAAATACAAATATAATTTGTTGTAAATATGAATAAATTTTAAAACTCCCCAAACAAATAAAATAACAATAAAGTAAATGTGTCAAGTCCGCGGGCAGACTTTTAAATAATCAATAGGATCAGCTCAAAAAACATGTATAAAACATAGGAGAAATTTCCACCGTGTGAACTCTAATATTTTATAGATTCATAAATCTTCTGTACGTCATTCACAAGAGGCCGAATTATACTTGCAAATTGAAAATTTCACTAATTAACGAAAACTCCTCAAGTTGCTAACCATAATGATCATTATCGTGAACTGAGTTAGGTTACAATTTACGTGATATTGTTAAAATTCCAAAAGGCGTAGCACGAATTTGAGCTCCGAATCATTTATTATTTAGCTGTTTTATAATTAATTATTTCTTAATAACATCGCTAAGACAATGGTGTTTACAACAAAATAAACTTATTCATAATTCTTATTTAATTATATTTCACTGTAATAAGGGATTATTATTTAATTGTCTATATCGTATATACGGCGTGTCCGGATATTGTGTTTCTGTGAGTGCCAATGCCAGAGTCCATTTCCCTATCATTAACCCTACTGTGTAGTCGGCAGCGCACTTGCACCACCTTTAGTGACCGTCAGCCTGCCTGCCAACCTTAACATTAAATTTTTTTTATCAAAATCAAAATATTTATTTATCAACTAGCGGCCCGCTCCCGGCTTCGCCCGAGGTGCATTTTTTTAACGTAAAAACCTTCCCTGATTATCCCTCTGTCCATGAGTGAAGACAGAATTAAAATCGGTCCACCCGTTCTCGAGTTTTGCGCTTAGCAATACATTTAGCGGCCCGCTCCCGGCTTCGTCCGCGGTGTATTTTTTCTAAAATAAACGTAGCCTAAGTTACTCCTTATTACATCAGCTACCTGCCAATAAAAGTCCCGTCAAAATCGGTCTAGCTATTTCAGAGATTAGCCGGAACAAACAGACAGACAGACAAAAATTGTAAAAAATGTTATTTTGGTGTATGTACCGCAATTTACATAAACAAAAAGTAGCCTATGTTACTCCTGACGACCCCCTCTTCATGTCTGCAAAGTTTCATCGAAATCGCTTCAGCCGTTTCTGAGATTACCCCGGACAGACAGACAGACAGACAGACAGACAGACAGACAGACAGACAGACAGACAGACAGACAGACAGACAGACAGACAGACAGACAGACAGACAGACAGACAGACAGACAGACAGACAGACAAAAATTCTAAAAAAAGTTATTTACGTTTTAACAGCATGCGAATGACTCTCTAAGCTTAGTTTGAGGCAGTTTTTCGCAAATCACAGACAGACACTCTGATTTTATTTATATAGACTAGCGGTCCGCTCCCGGCTTCGCCCGAGGTGCATTTTTTTAACGTAAAAACCTTCCCTGATTATCCCTCTGTCCATGAGTGAAGACAGAATTAAAATCGGTCCACCCGTTCTCGAGTTTTGCGCTTAGCAATACATTTAGCGGCCCGCTCCCGGCTTCGTCCGGGGTGTATTTTTTCTAAAATAAACGTAGCCTAAGTTACTCCTTATTACATCAGCTACCTGCCAATAAAAGTCCCGTCAAAATCGGTCTAGCTATTTCAGAGATTAGCCGGAACAAACAGACAGACAGACAAAAATTGTAAAAAATGTTATTTTGGTGTATGTACCGTAATTTACATAAACAAAAAGTAGCCTATGTTACTCCTGACGACCCCCTCTTCATGTCTGCAAAGTTTCATCGAAATCGCTTCAGCCGTTTCTGAGATTACCCCGGACAGACAGACAGACAGACAGACAGACAGACAGACAGACAGACAGACAGACAAAAATTCTAAAAAAAGTTATTTACGTTTTAACAGCATGCGAATGACTCTCTAAGCTTAGTTTGAGGCAGTTTTTCGCAAATCACAGACAGACACTCTGATTTTATTTATATAGATTAATAGGAACGGATTTTTTTTCGCTAACATTTTAGAAAATTCTAGATGTTTATAGAAAATTCTAGAAGTTTTTAGAAAATTCTAGAAGTTTCTCGAAAATTCTAGAAGTTTCTCGAAAATTTCAGAAGTTTCTAGAAAATTCCAGAAGTTTCTAGAAAATTCTATGAAAACTTTCTTAACTTTTTCAGATAATTTAATAAGATTTTTGAAATTTCAGAACATCGTCAAAATTTTTAGAAATTTAAAAATTTGTTAAACCTGATGGGTGATTTGTTATATTTATTTCGAAGGAAATAGAGTGAGGCTATCTTAATGCATAAGCATCATTCGCCGAACTGCGTTCTCTTATCTCAGTTGAACTAATATACACAGGAAAAAGACAAAGTTACGCACAATTAAACAAAAATCAATTCGCTCACGCAGACATTATTAAATTTACATTTTTTAATATTATAAAACAAAGTTCCCCGCCGCGTCTGTCTGTCTGTATGTTTGCGATTCTCAAAAACTACCGAACGGATTTTTATACTGTTTTCATTAATGGGAAGAGCGTTAAACGAGGACAGGAAGGTTTCTACGTTTAATTTGCAGAAAAAAATTGCACCCGTGCGAAGCCGGGAACGGATCGCTAGTTCTAAAATAAACGTAGCCTAAGTTACTCCTTATTACATCAGCTACCTGCCAATAAAAGTCCCGTCAAAATCGGTGTAGCTATTTCAGAGATTAGCCGGAACAAACAGACAGACAGACAGACAGACAAAAATTGTAAAAAATGATATTTTGGTGTATGTACCGCAATTTACATAAACAAAAAGTAGCCTATGTTACTCCTGACGACCCCCTTTTCATGTCTGCAAAGTTTCATCGAAATCGCTTCAGCCGTTTCTGAGATTACCCCGGACAGACAGACAGACAGACAGACAGACAGACAGACAGACAGACAGACAGACAGACAGACAGACAGACAGACAGACAGACAGACAGACAGACAGACAGACAGACAGACAGACAGACAGACAGACAGACAGACAGACAGACAGACAGACAGACAGACAGACAGACAGACAGACAGACAGACAGACAGACAGACAGACAGACAGACAGACAGACAGACAGACAGACAGACAGACAGACAGACAGACAGACAGACAGACAGACAGACAGACAGACAGACAGACAGACAGACAGACAGACAGACAGACAGACAGACAGACAGACAGACAGACAGACAGACAGACAGACAGACAGACAGACAGACAGACAGACAGACAGACAGACAGACAGACAGACAGACAGACAGACAGACAGACAGACAGACAGACAGACAGACAGACAGACAGACAGACAGACAGACAGACAGACAGACAGACAGACAGACAGACAGACAGACAGACAGACAGACAGACAGACAGACAGACAGACAGACAGACAGACAGACAGACAGACAGACAGACAGACAGACAGACAGACAGACAGACAGACAGACAGACAGACAGACAGACAGACAGACAGACAGACAGACAGACAGACAGACAGACAGACAGACAGACAGACAGACAGACAGACAGACAGACAGACAGACAGACAGACAGACAGACAGACAGACAGACAGACAGACAGACAGACAGACAGACAGACAGACAGACAGACAGACAGACAGACAGACAGACAGACAGACAGACAGACAGACAGACAGACAGACAGACAGACAGACAGACAGACAGACAGACAGACAGACAGACAGACAGACAGACAGACAGACAGACAGACAGACAGACAGACAGACAGACAGACAGACAGACAGACAGACAGACAGACAGACAGACAGACAGACAGACAGACAGACAGACAGACAGACAGACAGACAGACAGACAGACAGACAGACAGACAGACAGACAGACAGACAGACAGACAGACAGACAGACAGACAGACAGACAGACAGACAGACAGACAGACAGACAGACAGACAGACAGACAGACAGACAGACAGACAGACAGACAGACAGACAGACAGACAGACAGACAGACAGACAGACAGACAGACAGACAGACAGACAGACAGACAGACAGACAGACAGACAGACAGACAGACAGACAGACAGACAGACAGACAGACAGACAGACAGACAGACAGACAGACAGACAGACAGACAGACAGACAGACAGACAGACAGACAGACAGACAGACAGACAGACAGACAGACAGACAGACAGACAGACAGACAGACAGACAGACAGACAGACAGACAGACAGACAGACAGACAGACAGACAGACAGACAGACAGACAGACAGACAGACAGACAGACAGACAGACAGACAGACAGACAGACAGACAGACAGACAGACAGACAGACAGACAGACAGACAGACAGACAGACAGACAGACAGACAGACAGACAGACAGACAGACAGACAGACAGACAGACAGACAGACAGACAGACAGACAGACAGACAGACAGACAGACAGACAGACAGACAGACAGACAGACAGACAGACAGACAGACAGACAGACAGACAGACAGACAGACAGACAGACAGACAGACAGACAGACAGACAGACAGACAGACAGACAGACAGACAGACAGACAGACAGACAGACAGACAGACAGACAGACAGACAGACAGACAGACAGACAGACAGACAGACAGACAGACAGACAGACAGACAGACAGACAGACAGACAGACAGACAGACAGACAGACAGACAGACAGACAGACAGACAGACAGACAGACAGACAGACAGACAGACAGACAGACAGACAGACAGACAGACAGACAGACAGACAGACAGACAGACAGACAAAAATTCTAAAAAAAGTTATTTACGTTTTAACAGCATGCGAATGACTCTCTAAGCTTAGTTTGAGGCAGTTTTTCGCAAATCACAGACAGACACTCTGATTTTATTTATATAGATTAGGTTTCTTCAAGAAACTCTTATGATCGTCATTATAAATTTTAATTTATTAGGGTTTCAGGAATAAAGTCAAGATGACGATCCTGAGTAGAAACCCCGAAAGAAACTCAGGATACTATTCTTTTTGTCATCTTTAAAATATAATTACAACAATTAGGTACACTTAATACAAAATAAATCAAAATCCATATACAATACTAAACATAGTATGAGCTCCGAATCCAAGCTTTAAATCCAGGCTTCATTGTCGCTTAAATAATCAGTGCCCTTATAGTAACAGGACCTTATAGTAGTACCTTATAGCCTTTCGAGAGGAGTTTGGTTTTAATGACACCTTAAATTTATTTATAGATAAGGCTCTTATCATCTTATAGCCTAAGATCCCACTGCTTAATCCTGCAGGTATCTGTTTTTTTGATGAAATTAATTTTAAATAAATCTTGAGAATGTATGCAATGGATTAAGGATTGGTTGCCTTGTAAAAATTAGCCGCAATTACCTGTAATTAATTTTAATGTCATTAATTCACTAGTGTAATTTGCAGCTATATGTTTTTTTAGTCAATTTCATGTCATTTGAAAGAAAATGATGTAACGAATTGAAATAAAAATGGTTGCCAGTTGGACAATGGCCGCAAACAGAGGTTGCCATGATTTTTGTGAACGACTCTCGCTCCAGGTAAGTGGAAGCGCAAGAGAGAAGGTGATCTTAGGCTATTACAAATCCTTACCTTTTAATAAGTCCTTTTTTAAATAATTTTATCATGCAGAACGCAGTAATGCCCTACTTCTCACAACTGATAAAATTATTGGACGCTACTAACGAAGAAGTGGGTGTTAACAGCATTGGAAGTAAACACAGCAAAAATAGAATGAAAGTGTTTATTACTTAGCTACATTGCATCGTCGACGCGACGATGGTAGAATTTAATAAAGTGATACTTGTTTCACTTGGAGTGACGAATCGTCGTTCAAAATTAAGTGTGCTTGAGAAGAGATAAAAAAGTGAAGTGAGAATTCGAAGCGTCTGAGCCTGCAATTAGTTAGGTTGGGTCACTAAGTTAACGTTTTTATACAAAACAAATATTACAATACAAAACCACATGACCTATCTAATTCTATGGACACAAATGACACCTGTAGTATAATCGTTTTTATTGCATAATTTACTCTATGTATATAGCATTGTTCGAACTACTTTAGTAGTTAACTAGCGATCCGTTCCCGGCTTCGCACGGGTGCAATTTTTTTCTGCAAATTAAACGTAGAAACCTTCCTCGTTTAACGCTCTTCCCATTAATGAAAACAGTATAAAAATCCGTTGGGTAGTTTTTGAGAATCGCAAACATACTGTAACGGATGGAATAATGAAATTCATAGATCAACGTGAGAACAAGTATTTATTGCTCGTTAAATTCACAATACAAAGAAATATATTTCACTGTTACTAACCTTAATACACACTTCGCAACAACTCGTTCTTAACTAACTGCCAATGCAGGAAAATGGCCAACATGACATATCGAAACAATGTCAATGTCACGTCAAGTTTTACATAGAATAGATTAATGATTTTACGATCAGAAATGTTATTAAACTATAGAATACTAAATATTAATTACGATCCGTTACAGTCGGCCATCCTCCAGGAACGAGTCCCTTCGTTTCTAGTCACTGAGAACTTATCTTATCTTATCACTATAAATCTTTATCTCTATCTTAGGTACTCTATAGGTACTCTAAACTCTTTAACAATCGCAAAATGTAAACAAAACGAGGACAATAATATGCATGTAATAACCAATATCTATATCATTATTATTTCAATCATAACTAATCTATTATTTATCCATCATATTCATCATATTTATCATATTCATCATATTACATCATTATATATAATTATTTATATCACTCTTAACTAATATCGCTTGGTACTACAATTAAAAGATCAGACTTACTTATAGCTGTGTGGGGTGAAACTACTTCCTTCGTTATCACACCACATCAACTGCGATGTTTAGAGCCACTCATGGGCGGCGAGTTCATACGCCAATCAAGCCCGACTCGAAACATCCTCACTCAATCAATTCTATAGCCGTGCTTTGCGATAACTACTTCCTTCGTAAACACTAGGCAACGGCTGCGATGCCTCAAGCCACTCATGGGCGGCGAGTTCATACGCCAATCAAGCCCGACTCGAAACATCCTCACTCAATCAATTCTATAGCCGTGCTTTGCGATAACTACTTCCTTCGTAATCACTAGGCAACGGCTGCGATGCCTCAAGCCACTCATGGGCGGCGAGTTCATACGCCAATCAAGCCCGACTTGAGACACCCTCACTTCCTCACTTTGAATCACTTTCACATTAGTTAGTATCATGGTAATTATCTCATGTCATTATTACATTATCAGTAAATACGCTAATCAGGTCAAATCAATAGACAAGCAATAGTAATAGCTAATATTCAATTTTAATATCACGCAATTAATCTCTAATATCAATATCATTATTAATAATAACTTAATAATTTACGTCACTATCGTCATCGTTATCCTCACTCGAAGAGCAAGCAGGGGCGTTGAAACTCGTCCAGGGAAATATTTTATCAATAGCCACAACCGTTTCATATTTTGCACCCTTTCTGGTCAAAGGGGTGTCCTCAACAAGAAACCTATCATGAGGTAGAACCTTTCTAATTCTGTAAGGCCCTTGACATTTGGCTTCCAACTTTTTGGGCTGTCCAGCTCCAGTCACTATAGCCCTAGCTATTCTAATAAGGTCACCCTCTTTATATTGTGTAGTCCCTTTCCTGTGTCTGTCGTACCTATTTTTATTTTTATCCTGATTCTTTTTAATTTGTTCACTTGCTTCAGACCTAATCTCATCCATCAATCTCTTCGCCGTGCTCTATATCCCTAATATACTGTTATACTGTTATCCCTAATACTGTTTTTGCTACTGTCCTACCAAATAAAGTATTTAGGCCTAACTGCACATCTGGTAGTTCATCCCAAGTATTTTTACATTTACCGTGAACCATAGAACCAAGAGAAGCTAAGATCATTCGGTTATACTTTTCGACTTGTCCGTTTGCCCTTGGCGAGGCAACGGCATTGAGAACATGCTTTCACCAATCGACTGAATATACGCCTTAAACTTTTTTTTTTTTTTGCTTGTAAAGCTTGTCCCTCTATCCGCTAGTCTAGATGGGGATCCGAAGTAACTAAAGAGAGTTTTGAGCGATTCGCACCTAGTGACATAATCGTCTAATACTTTAAAGACTCGCCCATTTTTGATTTTATATCCCCTATAGATATTTACAGCCTTGGGGATCTGGGGATCTTCAAGAATATCCTTAATACGCCTAATTTCGTTATCAGATGACTGCACTGTCGTGATCCAATCTTTAGTATCAACAGTTAAGATATTTGATCAGGTTTTGTTGATACAGGTCCACGGCTGAGTGCGTCTACATGAGCCACTTTCTCACCTGGACGATATTCGACAATGCAATCAAATTCTAAAGATTGTATCCATCACCTTGATATTCGCGGAATTAGATCTCTTTTTGTGAGAGTGGATCACAAGACATTGTAGTCAGTCACGATAACGAACTTGATTCCTATAAGGTATGTGCGGAATTTATTTAAAAAAAAACTTAAGCCTGCAAGCGTGTCTAACTCGAACGAGTGTAGTTTCATCTCATCGGCTAGTGTCTGGCGGCTAAAATATGCTACCGTTCTCCAAGGATCCGACCCTTTCCTTTGTAGCAAGATGCCTGCGACTCCAAACTGACATGACCAACATGAAGACACGTTTGTTCTAGTGGCTAGCAACCCCAGCCGTCAACCAAACGGTCGCGGGTTCGAGTCCCGCTAGGGGCAAATGTTTACGTGTCAACACTTCACCTTTGTACCTGAGTCATGGATGTTTTATATTTATAATACGTATGTATTTACAAAAAAAAAAACAATCCATGCATTATATCAACTGTCTGGCATCCATAATAAAAGCATTAAGTTGCTCAATGTGGAACTAGATGGCGCTGTGTGGAATGTGTGAAGATATTATTATTATTGTTAAAACTTACTGACATCTATGTGCAACTGTGTTTCGGCAGTATGATCGTATAAAGTTAAGACCGGCTTATTCGTGAGTAACCTTTTAATGGTTTCAAAGGATTCAACCTCTATGTCATCTCATTGCCAATTAACATTTTTCTTCAAGATACTCGTCAATGACCTCCTGATAAGGGCGAATCCTTTCACGAATCACTAATCTACGCTCCGATAAGAGCAAGTGATACGGCCTATAAACGACTGGAGTAGAATCCTTAAGGTGGATTTCCATTTCAGTAACACTAGTAAAAAAAAACACTAGTACAAACTATCATTTCCTATCATCACTATCATTTCCTACCTCTTCGGTATAGGCGTAATATTAGTGACATCTGTTATTTGATGAAAATTGCAAAGGGTTTAATTGATTCATCTGAACTATTATCCAAATTATATTTAAATGTCCCTCATACTAATTTGAGAAATCGCTCTTTGCTGCATGTAGCTCTTAGTAAGACAAATTATAGGAAAAATACATTCATGTCTGGTTCATGTTTTTAATGAAATTAAAAACTTTTTAATGAACTTTTTAATGACTTTTTAATGAAATTTTATAAAAGGATACAGATGCCGACCTGTTCCACAGTTCCATAGTTAAAACTAAAAATATTATAGCCGATAAATTCTTCAATGGCCTACTATAATACTCTTATTATCGTTGTTATTAGACTAGTTTGCTATTTTTAGGTTTAAGCTATTTACTGAAACTGTTATTATGTAATTATATCTGTAGATTTCCCTAAAATAAAATAAATAAATAAATAAAGCCTAAATCGTGCATTCAATTTGAGAAACAATTACGAAATTTCCCTAATAACTCTTCAATCTGGCGTTTTGATTGTCTGTCAATTGGTCACCAAACTTGGGCAATACCAGATTCGCGCAACTAGAAACACTATAAATTTGAGAGATATCAATACCTGACTATAAACTGTGCACGAGTATTTTCAAGTATTTTCGAGTAACAAGAATATTTTCTTTAAATTGTATCATATCAGAACTTACATTTTGAATTAACAACTTACGTGCAGATCCATGAATCTGGTATTCCCCTGGCAGTAAATAGTATTCCCGACCTGTTTGACCTCTCAACGACCCCCCTACATACACACTTCCGTGACGCAACATTTAACTTAACCGGAATACAAGCCATCTCACTAACATCTACTGTGACTGCACAAACCGTAAAAAGATGTATTTTTATGCTATTCTCTTGCTCTATGCGTTCAAACCTTACGTATGCTGCTGTTTTGATAATTTTCAGAGTAGGTCTCTCGGTAAAAAAAATGGCCTACACTTTCCCAAGTTAGTCCTAGTCTCAAGGCGTCATTTTTTTCGACCAAGAGTTGCTTCACTTCCGAAATATAATGACACATTACAGCAACACCATTAACATTTATCATTATTTTATAATTATCGTTGGTATTGTCAGCAATAGAAACCTCAAGAACATTTTTGTCCTTCTGAGGATTTCTTCGACTACTTTAACTTAGGACAATTAGTTGAGTCATGTACCAGAAAGTTGCAGTTGGTAAATTTTACTATAGGTTTAGGGCACTTAAAACTGGGATGCCCAACATTATGGCATTTAAAGCACATAACGGGACCTCTCACATTAATGTTTTTATTTGGCACGCTATCTTTCGTCGAGCTAACGATAGTGAAAGTATTCCCAGGACGTTTATCCCGACCTAAATCTCTTTGAAAATCCGACTGGTTTCTGTGATGGAATTTAATGGTTTTTAGAGAGTTAGAGTACGTCTTCAGGTTTATCAAATTTGGCTGATTTCATTTCATTAATGTCATAGAGTACACAATCCACTGCTTGCTTTCCGAAAATTTTACATCAGTAGATCATTACATCAGTAGATCATTACATCAGTAGATTATTACATCAGTAGATCATTACATCAGTACATCATTACATCAGTACATCAGTACATCATTACATCAGTACATCATTACATCAGTAGATCATTACATCAGTAAGTAATTTTACATTTTACATCAGTAGGTTTATTTTTGCAAAATAGTAAAGTTCAAAGGATTCACCAGGGCCTACCCTCCTATTAAGCAAGTCGGTCAGTAATTCTGCGTAATTCTCGGTTGCAGGAAATGATTAGTTTTCCATTCTGTCCAACTATGCTTAATAGTGGACAAACCCACGTCTTAGCAAGGCCGGTGAGCCTAGGCAGGGCATAGTGGATCGTTTGCTTGCTAGTTCAATTATAGATATCTGAACATTCGCCAACCTTATTAAGCCAAATGTTGATGGTTTGCTCTTTTGATAAGGGATCAAACTCAAGGATCACGTTATTTGAGGTTCTAAACGATTCACGATCTCCTGCTTTGATTTTTAACACATTAAAAAGTCCTCAAAAAGATCTATCGTCATTAACCTAGGTATTGCTTATGATCACGTTCCATCAATCTCTCACGCTTTCTACGTACCTCACTTTCAAGCGCCTTCGGTCGTTTCATTTCCTGAGACAGGCTGCGTTCTCGTTCCCGCAATGTGGTTGAGCTGCAGCTCCGGTTGCAACTGGAACGTTGATCACGTGTATCGCTGCTTTCTCGAGGCGTTGGCACCCGCGGCCGGTCATCACGACGACTGCGACTGCGTTGCCCGCCTTGTCGGAAGTCCCGACTACGGCTCCGGGATGCAGTGTACCAGCGGCGTTTCCTACCCGTCTCAGATTCTCGGTCGTTCATATCTCTGAAACTTACAACATCGTCTTTACGTATTTGTACGTTTAACCAGAAGGAGGATCCAAAGAAAGAAAAAAGAAAATATTAATCCGTTCGCTTCTTCGAATTTATCAGCTATTTTTAAATAAAAGATATTAAAAAAAAATTAATAAATAAAAATTGCTTCTACCTATCCTTATTTTTATTAAACTTTACTTATAAAGAAAGAAAGAAGAAAATATTAATCCGTTCGCATCTTGGAATTTATTAGCTACTTTTAAATAAAAGGTATTAAAAACAAATTAATAAATAAAAATTGCTTCTACCTATCCTTATTTTTATTATAGTAGGTATATCTCTTAAAACTCATATTTCGATTATAATTGTTATTAATATTTTATTTTTATAAAATGTCAATTCAATTCTACAATTCAAATTTCTACAATTACATACCATATTCATACTACTTATAAGTGTTTTCAAGTTAATTTTTATAAAAATGTAATTATAGAATATAATGTATCATTTAATAAACATCGAGGTCGTGGGGTAGTATTACAAACGAATCGTTTGTTCACGATCCCACTTCTGAGATGTAACGGATGGAATAATGAAATTCATAGATCAACGTGAGAACAAGTATTTATTGCTCGTTAAATTCACAATACAAAGAAATATATTTCACTGTTACTAACCTTAATACACACTTCGCAACAACTCGTTCTTAACTAACTGCCAATGCAGGAAAATGGCCAACATGACATATCGAAACAATGTCAATGTCACGTCAAGTTTTACATAGAATAGATTAATGATTTTACGATCAGAAATGTTATTAAACTATAGAATACTAAATATTAATTACGATCCGTTACAATACAGACAGACAGACGCGGCGGGGGGACTTTGTTTTATAATATTAAAAAACGTAAATTTAATAATGTTGTCTGCGTGAGCGAATTGATTTTTGTTTAATTGTGCGTAACTTTGTCTTTTTCCTGTGTATATTAGTTCAACTGAGATAAGAGAACGCAGTTCGGCGAAATATGGGTATATTCTATCTCAAAACTTCGATGATGAATACTAAAGCTGTCTATCAAGCTGAGTGATGATCGTTAGGCAGAAAAGATAAATGTTTCAACTTATTCGTGTACATAGACTTTTCGAGTTTAATGAGAATGATGCTTATGCATTAAGATAGCCTCACTCTACTTCCTTCGAAATAAATACAACCCATCAGGTTTAACAAATTTTTAAATTTCTAAAAATTTTGACGATGTTCTGAAATTTCAAAAAATCTTATTAAATTATCTGAAAAAGTGAAGAAAGTTTTCATATATGCGAGAATTTTCTAGAAACTTCTGGAATTTTCTAGAAACTTCTGAAATTTTCGAGAAACTTCTAGAATTTTCGAGAAACTTCTCGAATTTTCTAAAACCTTCTAGAATTTTCTATAAACATCTAGAATTTTCTAGAATGTTAGCGAAAAAAAATCCGTTCCTATTAATCTATATAAATAAAATCAGAGTGTCTGTCTGTGATTTGCGAAAAACTGCCTCAAACTAAGCTTAGAGAGTCATTCGCATGCTGTTAAAACGTAAATAACTTTTTTTAGAATTTTTGTCTGTCTGTCTGTCTGTCTGTCTGTCTGTCTGTCTGTCTGTCTGTCTGTCTGTCTGTCTGTCTGTCTGTCTGTCTGTCTGTCTGTCTGTCTGTCTGTCTGTCTGTCTGTCTGTCTGTCTGTCTGTCTGTCTGTCTGTCTGTCTGTCTGTCTGTCTGTCTGTCTGTCTGTCTGTCTGTCTGTCTGTCTGTCTGTCTGTCTGTCTGTCTGTCTGTCTGTCTGTCTGTCTGTCTGTCTGTCTGTCTGTCTGTCTGTCTGTCTGTCTGTCTGTCTGTCTGTCTGTCTGTCTGTCTGTCTGTCTGTCTGTCTGTCTGTCTGTCTGTCTGTCTGTCTGTCTGTCTGTCTGTCTGTCTGTCTGTCTGTCTGTCTGTCTGTCTGTCTGTCTGTCTGTCTGTCTGTCTGTCTGTCTGTCTGTCTGTCTGTCTGTCTGTCTGTCTGTCTGTCTGTCTGTCTGTCTGTCTGTCTGTCTGTCTGTCTGTCTGTCTGTCTGTCTGTCTGTCTGTCTGTCTGTCTGTCTGTCTGTCTGTCTGTCTGTCTGTCTGTCTGTCTGTCTGTCTGTCTGTCTGTCTGTCTGTCTGTCTGTCTGTCTGTCTGTCTGTCTGTCTGTCTGTCTGTCTGTCTGTCTGTCTGTCTGTCTGTCTGTCTGTCTGTCTGTCTGTCTGTCTGTCTGTCTGTCTGTCTGTCTGTCTGTCTGTCTGTCTGTCTGTCTGTCTGTCTGTCTGTCTGTCTGTCTGTCTGTCTGTCTGTCTGTCTGTCTGTCTGTCTGTCTGTCTGTCTGTCTGTCTGTCTGTCTGTCTGTCTGTCTGTCTGTCTGTCTGTCTGTCTGTCTGTCTGTCTGTCTGTCTGTCTGTCTGTCTGTCTGTCTGTCTGTCTGTCTGTCTGTCTGTCTGTCTGTCTGTCTGTCTGTCTGTCTGTCTGTCTGTCTGTCTGTCTGTCTGTCTGTCTGTCTGTCTGTCTGTCTGTCTGTCTGTCTGTCTGTCTGTCTGTCTGTCTGTCTGTCTGTCTGTCTGTCTGTCTGTCTGTCTGTCTGTCTGTCTGTCTGTCTGTCTGTCTGTCTGTCTGTCTGTCTGTCTGTCTGTCTGTCTGTCTGTCTGTCTGTCTGTCTGTCTGTCTGTCTGTCTGTCTGTCTGTCTGTCTGTCTGTCTGTCTGTCTGTCTGTCTGTCTGTCTGTCTGTCTGTCTGTCTGTCTGTCTGTCTGTCTGTCTGTCTGTCTGTCTGTCTGTCTGTCTGTCTGTCTGTCTGTCTGTCTGTCTGTCTGTCTGTCTGTCTGTCTGTCTGTCTGTCTGTCTGTCTGTCTGTCTGTCTGTCTGTCTGTCTGTCTGTCTGTCTGTCTGTCTGTCTGTCTGTCTGTCTGTCTGTCTGTCTGTCTGTCTGTCTGTCTGTCTGTCTGTCTGTCTGTCTGTCTGTCTGTCTGTCTGTCTGTCTGTCTGTCTGTCTGTCTGTCTGTCTGTCTGTCTGTCTGTCTGTCTGTCTGTCTGTCTGTCTGTCTGTCTGTCTGTCTGTCTGTCTGTCTGTCTGTCTGTCTGTCTGTCTGTCTGTCTGTCTGTCTGTCTGTCTGTCTGTCTGTCTGTCTGTCTGTCTGTCTGTCTGTCTGTCTGTCTGTCTGTCTGTCTGTCTGTCTGTCTGTCTGTCTGTCTGTCTGTCTGTCTGTCTGTCTGTCTGTCTGTCTGTCTGTCTGTCTGTCTGTCTGTCTGTCTGTCTGTCTGTCTGTCTGTCTGTCTGTCTGTCTGTCTGTCTGTCTGTCTGTCTGTCTGTCTGTCTGTCTGTCTGTCTGTCTGTCTGTCTGTCTGTCTGTCTGTCTGTCTGTCTGTCTGTCTGTCTGTCTGTCTGTCTGTCTGTCTGTCTGTCTGTCTGTCTGTCTGTCTGTCTGTCTGTCTGTCTGTCTGTCTGTCTGTCTGTCTGTCTGTCTGTCTGTCTGTCTGTCTGTCTGTCTGTCTGTCTGTCTGTCTGTCTGTCTGTCTGTCTGTCTGTCTGTCTGTCTGTCTGTCTGTCTGTCTGTCTGTCTGTCTGTCTGTCTGTCTGTCTGTCTGTCTGTCTGTCTGTCTGTCTGTCTGTCTGTCTGTCTGTCTGTCTGTCTGTCTGTCTGTCTGTCTGTCTGTCTGTCTGTCTGTCTGTCTGTCTGTCTGTCTGTCTGTCTGTCTGTCTGTCTGTCTGTCTGTCTGTCTGTCTGTCTGTCTGTCTGTCTGTCTGTCTGTCTGTCTGTCTGTCTGTCTGTCTGTCTGTCTGTCTGTCTGTCTGTCTGTCTGTCTGTCTGTCTGTCTGTCTGTCTGTCTGTCTGTCTGTCTGTCTGTCTGTCCGGGGTAATCTCAGAAACGGCTGAAGCGATTTCGATGAAACTTTGCAGACATGAAGAGGGGGTCGTCAGGAGTAACATAGGCTACTTTTTGTTTATGTAAATTGCGGTACATACACCAAAATAATATTTTTTACAATTTTTGTCTGTCTGTCTGTTTGTTCCGGCTAATCTCTGAAATAGCTGGACCGATTTTGACGGGACTTTTATTGGCAGGTAGCTGATGTAATAAGGAGTAACTTAGGCTACGTTTATTTTAGACTAGCGAGTCGTTCCCGGCTTCGCCCGGGTGCATTCGTGTACATAGACTTTTCGAGTTTAATGAGAATGATGCTTATGCATTAAGATAGCCTCACTCTACTTCCTTCGAAATAAATATAACAAATCACCCATCAGGTTTAACAAATTTTTAAATTTCTAAAAATTTTGACGATGTTCTGAAATTTCAAAAAATCTTATTAAATTATCTGAAAAAGTGAAGATAGTTTTCATATATGCGAGAATTTTCTAGAAACTTCTGGAATTTTCTAGAAACTTCTGAAATTTTCGAGAAACTTCTAGAATTTTCGAGAAACTTCTAGAATTTTCTAAAAAACAAAAAGTAGCCTATGTTACTCCTGACGACCCCCTCTTCATGTCTGCAAAGTTTCATCGAAATCGCTTCAGCCGTTTCTAAGATTACCCCGGACAGACAGACAGACAGACAGACAGACAGACAAAAATTCCAAAAAAAGGTATTTACGTTTTAACAGCATGCGAATGACTCTCTAAGCTTAGTTTGAGGCAGTTTTTCGCAAATCACAGACAGACACTCTGATTTTATTTATATAGACTAGCGATCCGTTCCCGGCTTCGCACGGGTGCAATTTTTTTCTGCAAATTAAATGTAGAAACCTTCCTCGTTTAACGCTCTTCCCATTAATGAAAACAGTATAAAAATCCGTTCGGTAGTTTTTGAGAATCGCAAACATACAGACAGACAGACGCGGCGGGGGGATTTTGTTTTATAATATTAAAAAACGTAAATTTAATAATGTTGTCTGCGTGAGCGAATTGATTTTTGTTTAATTGTGCGTAACTTTGTCTTTTTCCTGTGTATATTAGTTCAACTGAGATAAAAGAACGCAGTTCGGCGAAATATGGGTATATTCTATCTCAAAACTTCGATGATGAATACTAAAGCTGTCTATCAAGCTGAGTGATGATCGTTAGGCAGAAAAGATAAATGTTTCAACTTATTCGTGTACATAGACTTTTCGAGTTTAATGAGAATGATGCTTATGCATTAAGATAGCCTCACTCTACTTCCTTCGAAATAAATATAACAAATCACTCATCAGGTTTAACAAATTTTTAAATTTCTAAAAATTTTGACCATGTTCTGAAATTTCAAAAAATCTTATTAAATTATCTGAAAAAGTGAAGAAAGTTTTCATAGAATTTTCTAGAAACTTCTGGAATTTTCTAGAAACTTCTGAAATTTTCGAGAAACTTCTAGAATTTTCTATAAACATCTAGAATTTTCTAGAATGTTAGCGAAAAAAAAATCCGTTCCTATTAATAATACATAATGAGCGACTCAGCCAAAGAAAAGATATGCCCCAAGGAGAACTCATCGTATTGCATGAACCTTCGTTTCAGTTGTTAACAACAAATGCAATTGTTAGGAACGAAAAAATTCTTTTTTTTTTATTGTCACAGGGTTAGTAACTTTTTTTCAGTAAAAGAAAAAATATCACGTTTGAAAAACTCGAATATATTGCATAGATCCCGTTTTTTATTGTTTATGACGCTTGGAGAACCCTCTGGAAACTAAAGGAAGGGCGAAGAATGGAAGCAAACAAACAATCTGTGCGAGCAAATTCTAGAACACCTTTTTTAACACGTGTACATAGACTTTTCGAGTTTAATGAGAATGATGCTTATGCATTAAGATAGCCTTACTCTACTTCCTTCGAAATAAATATAACAAATCACCCATCAGGTTTAACAAATTTTTAAATTTCTAAAAATTTTGAGGATGTTCTGAAATTTCAAAAAATCTTATTAAATTATCTGAAAAAGTGAAGAAAGTTTTCATAGAATTTTCTAGAAACCTGAAATTTTCGAGAAACTTCTAGAATTTTCGAGAGACTTCTAGAATTTTCTATAAACATCTAGAATTTTCTAGAATGTTAGCGAAAAAAAATCCGTTCCTATTAATAATACATAATGAGCGACTCAGCCAAAGAAAAGATATGCCGCAAGGAGAACTCATCGTATTGCATGAACCTTCGTTTCAGTTGTTAACAACAAATGCAATTGTCATGAACGAAAAAATTCTTTTTTTTTATTGTCACAGGGTTAGTAAATTTTTTTCAGTAAAAGAAAAAATATCGCGTTTGAAAAACTCGAATATATTGCATAGATGCCGTTTTTTATTGTTTATAGCAGCCCGCTCCCGGCTTCGTCCGGGGTGTATTTTTTTTTAAATAAACGTAGCCTAAGTTACTCCTTATTACATCAGCTATCTGCCAATAAAAGTCCCGTCAAAATCGGTCTAGCTATTTCAGAGATTAGCCGGAATAAACAGACAGACAGACAAAAATTGTAAAAAATGTTATTTTGGTGTATGTACCGCAATTTACATAAACAAAAAGTAGCCTATGTTACTCCTGACGACCCCCTCTTCATGTCTGCAAAGTTTCATCGAAATCGCTTCAGCCGTTTCTGAGATTACCCCGGACAGACAGACAGACAGACAGACAGACAGACAGACAGACAGACAGACAGACAGACAGACAGACAGACAGACAGACAGACAGACAGACAGACAGACAGACAGACAGACAGACAGACAGACAGACAGACAGACAGACAGACAGACAGACAGACAGACAGACAGACAGACAGACAGACAGACAGACAGACAGACAGACAGACAGACAGACAGACAGACAGACAGACAGACAGACAGACAGACAGACAGACAGACAGACAGACAGACAGACAGACAGACAGACAGACAGACAGACAGACAGACAGACAGACAGACAGACAGACAGACAGACAGACAGACAGACAGACAGACAGACAGACAGACAGACAGACAGACAGACAGACAGACAGACAGACAGACAGACAGACAGACAGACAGACAGACAGACAGACAGACAGACAGACAGACAGACAGACAGACAGACAGACAGACAGACAGACAGACAGACAGACAGACAGACAGACAGACAGACAGACAGACAGACAGACAGACAGACAGACAGACAGACAGACAGACAGACAGACAGACAGACAGACAGACAGACAGACAGACAGACAGACAGACAGACAGACAGACAGACAGACAGACAGACAGACAGACAGACAGACAGACAGACAGACAGACAGACAGACAGACAGACAGACAGACAGACAGACAGACAGACAGACAGACAGACAGACAGACAGACAGACAGACAGACAGACAGACAGACAGACAGACAGACAGACAGACAGACAGACAGACAGACAGACAGACAGACAGACAGACAGACAGACAGACAGACAGACAGACAGACAGACAGACAGACAGACAGACAGACAGACAGACAGACAGACAGACAGACAGACAGACAGACAGACAGACAGACAGACAGACAGACAGACAGACAGACAGACAGACAGACAGACAGACAGACAGACAGACAGACAGACAGACAGACAGACAGACAGACAGACAGACAGACAGACAGACAGACAGACAGACAGACAGACAGACAGACAGACAGACAGACAGACAGACAGACAGACAGACAGACAGACAGACAGACAGACAGACAGACAGACAGACAGACAGACAGACAGACAGACAGACAGACAGACAGACAGACAGACAGACAGACAGACAGACAGACAGACAGACAGACAGACAGACAGACAGACAGACAGACAGACAGACAGACAGACAGACAGACAGACAGACAGACAGACAGACAGACAGACAGACAGACAGACAGACAGACAGACAGACAGACAGACAGACAGACAGACAGACAGACAGACAGACAGACAGACAGACAGACAGACAGACAGACAGACAGACAGACAGACAGACAGACAGACAGACAGACAGACAGACAGACAGACAGACAGACAGACAGACAGACAGACAGACAGACAGACAGACAGACAGACAGACAGACAGACAGACAGACAGACAGACAGACAGACAGACAGACAGACAGACAGACAGACAGACAGACAGACAGACAGACAGACAGACAGACAGACAGACAGACAGACAGACAGACAGACAGACAGACAGACAGACAGACAGACAAAAATTTAAAAAAAAGTTATTTACGTTTTAACAGCATGCGAATGACTCTCTAAGCTTAGTTTGAGGCAGTTTTTCGCAAATCACAGACAGACACTCCGATTTTATTTATATAGATTATATTGACATAAGTGATTTAGTATGTAAACTACTCGCAAGGGCCCAGAAATCGTCACGGTCGAGTACAGTACCTACACAAGTGTTGTGTTTTACAAGATAAATAGGCTGTAACGCAATAAAGTGAATAAGCTAATAAAAGTTATAGTAATGCTATAATATATGTTATAGTATAGTAAGCTTATAATAATTAAATAGTAATTTGTAGTAGTTAATTTAGAAACAAATTCTAAAGTTGTATCTTAGCTCCAGAGAAACAACATTTTAAGACTTATTAATTATCAAAATAAATAGTAACTTTTTCCTACTATTATTATAATAGAAAATAATAATAAAAAATATGATTCTAATTTTCAAAAGAATCGAGTACCTACTTTTGAAATGTAGTGAGTCATTAGAATCATGTTATAATAAATCACGATATAAATAATTTCATTTTAAAGAAGTCATATCTCACTCCGAATTCAGACCAGAGCCAACTTTGAAAAGTTCATTTCCAAAGTTGACGCTGCCGGGAGTCGAACCCGAGATCCCTGAAACAGAGCGTTAAGGCAAGCACCCTAAACAACAGGCTCATCCAACGGCTCATCTAACACTCATCCAACAGGCTCCAACAGTCAAATACTCTAGAAGAAGTCATCTACCAAGAAACGGAAATCACATCAAAAACATAGCAGCCGTTTGTGAATTTTAAAACATACTCTCCGAAAGTAAACACTTCTGAAAAAACATTCCCCAGTTTTATTAACAGGTTAATATCAATGATAACAATATCCTTCGTTAACATACACTTAAATTTTGTTTACATATTTATTACAAAAAAGAATCTATGTCATGATTATATTTGTATTTATCATTTTCAAAATAAAAATTGTGCTTTTTAAAAACAACAATTTATTACAGCTTTTAAAAATAACCTGCAACGTTTGTTACACAAATATTTTATCGGAATGATTTGTGTGTACACAAACACGACCGCTCATAACTCTTAAAGTAAAAATTAAATTAAATTTTAGCTAACAGTCCTACATTCAGAATTAAAGGCTCTAACATATGTAAACATCCATTCAGAATTGAAAAATATATAAAAAAAATGCTTCTTTTAAAAAATATACTTCAATAATAAATAAAATACTTTTAAAATTGCTCTAACAAGAGTAAGAGTGTCATTATATAACGTGAAAAGTTGTTATAGGACCTTTAAAAAAAAGTAAACCTTTTAAAAAAGGCATGAACCCCTAGCTTCTGCCTGCGACTTTCTCCACGCCCCTTTTTCTTTGATGTTACAACATTTATTCAATCATTATTGCTGATATATTTTTGTCAGGCGTTAATTTTTTTAATTTTTATTTTTAGATGATCCCTCGATAACAGAAGTTTTTTCTATATAAAAGGAACCCTATGTTTTTTTCTGTACACCTGACAACTAAGTAGTTGAGGCGTGAACAAACAAAATCATTTCCAAATTTATAATATTAGTTCAATAGTCGTCCAACAATTTTTATCAAAACTATACAACTAAATTTTTTTTAAACATTATATTAAAAACTTCCTTAAATAACATGTTTTACCCGCACTTGCTTAATTCAAAGTAATGTATCAACTAACAGAAATCATGATACAACTAAAATTTAAGTAAAACCTCACTTAATGTTTTCCACTCTTTTAAAGGGAATAAAAATTATTCCTCGGAGGCATGAAAACGTTCTATGAGACTCAACGAGGTCAGGTAATTTTGCCGAAGGGAAATTTTTACAAAATAAGCAACAAGATACTTTTGTTTTAAAAGCAATTTATATTGTTATTTATGTTACATCGTACATAATCTCAAATAAGTTTATATTTTTCATTGAAACATTTTTGTTATACTTTTTAGTCGACTTAATAAATTTTTCGAAAAAAATTTGTAGAAGATAATCTCTACAATTTTTTTAGATAAGACTAGATGGTGCCCGCGACTTCGTCCGCGTTGAAAAAACAATATATGGCCTGACGTCAATATTGCTATTACACTTAGCCGGGAGTTAGTTTCCTTAATTTTAGATGATCCCTCAAGAATAGTCCTTTTTTTCTGGATGAAAGGTAGCCTATGTCCTTTCTGGTGTCCCAGACAACGTGTATGCAAAATTTTATGGTGATCGGTTCAGTAGTTTTTGTGTGAAAGAGTAACAAACATCCAAACAAACTTTCGCATTTATATATATAATCTTAATCTCTTAACATTATTAAATATAACATATAATTCCATCCTAAGTATTATTATTTTAAACAAAGTATTATGTTACATATAATTTCAATGTTAATTGTTGTTTACAGGATTCACGTAAACAATAAACGCTTCGAATAGATAACTAATTCTGTTATGTTTACTTCAATCAAGTGGTATTTACCTAGACTACAACAGATTCATTTTCAATATTTTCTATTAAGCCATCTATTAGTGATATTATATAATACTAGTGGCCCGCTCCTGGCTTCGTCCGGGTTCAAAATATAAACTATACTATCTTTTAAGTTGGACCAAATTACACATAGTTACGAAGTTTCATCAAAATCGGTTCAGTAGTTTAGGAATTCATCGCGAACAAACATGTGACACGTAATTTCGCTGCTAATCATATAGTGCTCGCCGCAACCGCTATGTCCTTGCATTTTAAATCTGTAATATCTTCGAAAATATTCATTTAAATTACAAGCTGTAACTGGCCATATTGATCTATATTAAATGCACAGTGTATTTAAGGTACTTAATTGGATAATATAAGGATTAATGCTGTATTGCTTAAAATCGCTTCGTAAATAAGCCATTATTTCTCGTAAAAAGTAAAGGATAAAAAATGGTTATTGTGGGTTATCCCTAAGAGATAGACATATACCATCGCGGAATTTTTTGTAGACCTTTTTACGGTGTACAATACTGTAGTACATTATTTTGATCTATCTCGTAGGGTTCAGCCAGCGTTTGCAATGTAAGCGCAAAAAAATGTATCCAGCTATTATTTCTCTGTAAAAATCTATTTAAAAAATCTATGTTTAGATGAAGATAATTGTGAACACGTAAGTACACAGTAAATAAGTAATCTCACTTAAAAGAGCACTTCAAACACAATGCGACTCGACTTCACCACCGTTTTATTTTAAAATAGAAAATAATGATGGATTCGGTACGAGCATCATTCTCACTTTCATTATAATAATGAAACGAAAATACACCAGGTTGGATTGTTCGCAAGTAGGAATAATGTTCCTTTTTTAACCGTTTAAACCACAAGTGCTTTTAAAAAATGCCATTAAGTGTTATCAGGTACTTCGTTGGAAATTGTTGAAAATTGACAGTTATTTTCTTTGGAATCTACCTTTCTTAGAACTGTATTTTGATGTTTTCTTAGCAATTTCTTCTTGTGTGTGTTTTGTTGTTGTTATCCTGTATTATGTATCCTACATAAGCATGTACATACATAATATATATCTTAAAATATTTTTGCTTTGGTGTAATAATGATATCTTATTTTACCCTAGTCGTAATTCCCTAGTCGTAGTTCGTAATATTCCCTGAAAAAGTTTCTGTGATTTTTCAGGTGCTACATTTTACTAGTATACATATGATCCGGTTAATATTTACTTAGCTGCTAACTGAATAGCAAAGGATATAATATATAGTTGACGAGCCTCTGTCAACTATATATTATATCATGATTGTTGTCTATTTCGATTGGCTTGTATCTATTTCAAAAAAAGAATTATTGCAGACAATTGGGAACATTATTGCGAAGTTGACTTACGAATATACAACCATCGGCCTTTCCATCTCTTTCCATTAATACTGTATCAAAATAAATTGGGTGGTTTAGAAGAAATTTAGATATTTCAATATTTCAATTTTTCAAACTGCTTGCATAGAGGATTTAAGTTTGATGTAATTGTTTCTAAAAAAATTTTTTTTTTTTCATCTTATATTTTCTTTCGTATTTTCCATCCTTCGTTTTTCTCTTTAAAATTACGTATCAAATTCAAAACTAAAATTATTTCCTGAAAATTCCATAGGAATTTTATTTTCATTTAAATTTTCTACGGTAGAGACGAGAAAAGTTTTTGCATAAAAATTCTATAATAATGTTTACGCTGTTCACGGAAGCCACGAAAATTACACGTGCAATGGCAAATTCTTTTTTTTCTATTTTACATTGTGACGTAATTTTTAGAGCAAATAACGTTTGCTATTTCGCATAATATTATATATAATACATGGGTACAATAGTAATTATCTTTGGAACGGAATATTTTTCAGAAATACAGTTACAGTATAAATTTTTCTATTTATTAGAGTTCATAGTTTCTTTTTTTTTTATAAAATACGTATTTCACATATTTTTTAGAAAATAGAAAACGCCACCGATTGAATGACGGGATCGGAGCGAGCGGAACAGAGTACAGAGGCAAACAGCTACTTTGTTTTATAATATACTAGCTGTTTCACGCGACCTCGCAAGCGTAACTTTATAAAATATAAACTATGTTACTCGCTGATAATGTAGCTTTCTATAGTTGAAAAAAATTTCAAAATCGGTCCAGTAGTTTTTGAGTTTATTCATTACAAATATACAATTTTTCTCTCTATAATAAATAGTATAGATATTGAAATATATTATATACAATATCGAAATTTCAATTATTCTAAGAATGAAATTGAAACAATAATTGAATTCGAAAAACCTATACCTTTCAACTATCTCAAAATATAAAATATTTTAAATAAATAATCGCTTTTCCTCCTAAGATTATAAAATAAATACATAGATTAGTGAATGAGGGTAAATGAATGCATTTTGTTAGCTTTACTAGTTTGTTAATTTTCTCAATTCATTATTATATTAATATGTATTGAAACATATTGTAGCCTGTAACACGTAACGTGTGACATGTGACATTTGATTTTACTCCCATAAATTTTCATAACCCGGCCTTTATATGAAAATCGATTCTTATGGAGTAAATTCTAAAAAATCAAAAACTACAAAAACAATAATATTTTATCCTTTCCAAATTTATGTCCTCTGTAAAATCAAAATAAAATTTAAAAACCGACATAGATGACATTAATTAAAACGGAATTGGAAAAACTGGTAAACTTAAATCTAAACGATTTCTCTTCGTTCATAGTCCAAGGATTTCCCATCGAACTCGTTTCGGCGGTATTGGAATTCGCAAGATTCTACTATATTTTTACCAGCATTCCTCTTTACAATACACAACCGTAAACCTAGAAACCTGCTTTATCATAGAAAAAAATCTAAATTGTTCTTCTACACACAAATTATAAAGATACGGTTATTCAAAGGTTTGCAAAATTTCTAAAAAAAATGGATGTTTTAGTTGTTTTCGCCAATTTTGTTTATGGTAAAAATTATCTTAAGTTATTAAAGTATACTAAATTTCCAATAAAATGAGATAAATTTGATTTACATAGACCTAATATTTCCTGAGTTTAAAACCATTTGGCCTACCAAGACTAAATTATCCTTATTCAATTGCAAATTTAATCTAATTAAAAAGTGTGCATAGTAACGTATGCCGTAGTACAGATCCTTGGTAGTAAAAGTCGACAAAAATAGAAAAGAGACCTAAATTTTTATGAATTTAAAAATGATGCGAAGGTTTTCGAGGTGGAAAATTTGGATTTGTCATTACCATTTCATCAGTATCAACATATAAAAAAATCAGAACTACCTCATTTGATGTAAGTAAGGCAACGCTGCTTGTTTGATACGATTTCCATGTACTTAATATAATCCATGTAATTATACATTTCGTATAATTGTACTGTCATCAAGTACTCTATTTAGCTCCATTACTTTCATCTGTAAACTTTAAGAATTCACCCATCACCCCATTTACTATTGTACAATCAAGTTTTGCTTCAAACAATACAATCCGAAGTTAAGGTGTATAACGCCGATTTGGCCTTGAATTATTAGGCTAATTTCCCCGCGCCACCCTCTACAAGAGATCGACCGCACAGAGATGGCAAAGAGTAGTATAGAGACTAGACGACAAAGGCACGACATAGTCGACTGAGCCTACTTTACTGCAAATACATACTACAAATTTATAATTATTTACAATGTAGAGGGATAATTCAGTAACAATGAAGCGTGTTTTGTTATTTAGGTAGTAAATTATGTTACCTAGTAAAAATTTTTACCCGTCTGCGCCACAACGAGGGTTATGTTTTTAGAGTGTATAGCGGCGCGCTCCCGGCTTGGCCCGGGGTGCATTTTTTCTAAAATAAACGTAGCCTAAGTTACTCCTTATTACATCAGCTACCTGCCAATAAAAGTCCCGTCAAAATCGGTCCAGCCATTTCAGAGATTAGCCGGAACAAACAGACAGACAGACACACAAAAATTGTAAAAATGTTATTTTGGATGTTATTTTGGATTTTTTCTAAAATAAACGTAGCCTAAGTTACTCCTTATTAAATCAGCTACCTGCCAATAAAAGTCCCGTCAAAATCGGTTCAGCCATTTCAGAGATTATCCGGAACAAACAGACACCCAGACAGACAAAAATTTGGTTTGGTTATGTGGTTGGTTTATTTTGGTGTATGTACTCATATATGGTGTATGTACGTATATATATTCATATGCATGTAGTAAAAAACGGTTATTTCAATATTACAAACAGACACTCCAATTTTATTTATATGTATAGATGTATGTATATTTCTTTATACGAATATAAAATATATGGTAAAAGAGCCAAACAAAAGTTTTTATCAAAACTAACAAATTTTTTAATTTTCAGTAAAAACAATTGAGTTTTTGCACCAACCGTGCAAACTTCGCGTGGTACGTTTTGTTTGGGTAACGCTAATGCCGGCGGTAATAATTTTTTTTTTAATTTTGATATTTTTTTTCAAATTCACCAAGTGAGTGAAGTAACAATAAATTGAGACAAAAAGTGTTTCTTTTTTCATTTTGATAAAGATTACGAACTTTTTAGAGCGAGAATCTTGCTTCTTCAATTTTTTCAAAAAATCTATCGAGTGGGACAAAAAAGCGGCTGAGTGGATTAAATGGAAACTCTGTGGGGCTTTTTAGGGTATATTGAACTGTAAAAGGCACACTTAACATTTATTATTTTCTCCATATTTTTGATTCAGCGCTTGATTTTTCTAAAAGCTATCAAAAGCCCTTTTTTATAATTTTTAAAATTCCTGTCAATAGAATTAAAAAAAAAATGCTTGTAGAAAATTTATTCACGTTTTCATTTTGTTTTCGTTTTGTCTTGTCTTTTGCCATGTCTAATTGTTTTGGTTTGGTTTTGGGTCTTATTATTATTAATTGTGTAATTTCAAAGGAGGGGGGGGAGTAAGGGGGAGAGGAGGGGGGCTGGGAGAATGGTGTTGATAGATTACCCTCATCCTTTCAAATGATACCTAACATGGGGGGTCTATTTGTAACCGTTGACCATGGTTACGTCAAATTTTTTATCTCGTCGAGACGTCCCCGATGAGCCCAAATACGATCCGGCTGTAACGCGCCGTTTCCGAGTTACGGTCGGATGGTCCGAGAGGGGCGTCAAATTTTTTATCTCGTCCAGACGTCCCCGATGAGCCCAAACACGACCCGGCTGTGACCCGCCGTTTCCGAGTTACGGTCGGGGGGGTCCGAGGGGGGCGTCAAATTTTTTATCTCGTCGAGACGTTCCCGATGAGCCCAAACACGACCCGGCTGTGACGCGCCGTTTCCGAGTTACGGTCGGAGGGGTCCGAGGGGGGCGTCAAATTTTTTATCTCGTCGAGACGTTTCCGATGAGCCCAAACACGACACGGCTGTGACGCGCCGTTTCCGAGTTATGGTCGGGGGGGTCCAAGGAGGGGGCTTTTTTTTTGGTGCCCCTGTAGACCGGATGACACTTTCCTTGGTAACTATCGATCGCCCTCTATGACCTTCTGCAAACGCCACCCTTCTATCCCTCATAGTTTCCGAGAACCGCTCACCAACTTTTTACCAGAACGGTGTACCGAGGATATCGGATTTTTCTGAAGGTCACGGGGGCGCTACGTCACCACCTACAATAGGGAAACCCCCCACCGCTCCTTCTAGGAGAACAATTCGATGAGTCACTAGATACGTGAGTAGGAATCCGGCTTTATAGTGGCTTTATTATTTATTTATTTATTAGGCTTATTAATTTATATTGTATTAATTAATTATTAATTATTATTAATATTAATTAATTTAACTATTTAATTAATTAAAATTCATGAAAACTTTCCTTCCTCTTTTGGTTTATTTTTGATATATTACGCTTTTGCCTCCTTTGCTTACTTCCTATCTTTATTAAATTTAGATAACAAGTATAATACAGATGAATAATTATTAATTGAATATTCAAATTGAATATTTCAGATTATTAATAAATTGAATATTATATTACAACATAATTTATATTTAGTTTTTTAAAGATTTAATTACCTAGTAAGACAAAAAAGAAAACCTATTAAAGTATTATATACACTATCATGCACTGTCTGTTCTGCCACTAAAATGTTTATTCTTTGTTTATTACGTAAAAATTAATAATTTGATGAAGCGCAACGCGGCACAGGTCCGTCTAGCATCACGACTCGCCCCGCACTGATTTTATGGACGAGAACGGGCTAGCGCTGAGTAAGTGGGGAAATATTTTTGATAAAAACATTATATAAAATTCAATTTTACGAATTTTCAAAAAGCGCTTTCAACAAATCATGCTACATTGTTATCTTCATAAGTGTACAAAATTTCATAATCTTTTGATAAATATTGTAGAAGTGAGATTGTTATAACTGAAAATAAAAGGGGTGAGTTTAGAATTTTTTTCCTGAATCAATTTCAATAAATTAAAAATTTTAATCCCAACAAATCATTCCTCATATCTTGTAGATAAACATATATTTTTTTCGCTGAAGAAAAGGCGTATATATAATGAATAATACTGTTACAAAATGTAGCAAAAATTTAATTTTTTGGAAGGATAAGCCTTAAGTAAGCGTCCAACTCTGCAATGAAATACCAATAGAGGCTGCAACGGAACGCTTAGAGAATTTCTTAGCTAAACAACGACGATCGGAGGCATCTGAAGCAGATCGACATTTGCTGTAAGATATCATCGTCAAATCAATAAGTGTCGAAGATTTAGGGACAGTGGGAATTCATTTACAAGAAGAGACACCATTAGAAAATTTTACGTTTAACTGTACAAGCTTTTAAGTACAGTGTCTACAAATTGAATGGGTGCTTTAGTTAAAGATAGAGGTTGTGACTTTCATATAACATTTAATTAATTGACCTATATTATTTAATCTGTATATGTCTCTACTTTTCTAAACCACCCAGCGTATTTAGATACTGTTTTCACTAATGGAAAGAGCGATAAAAGAAGAAACTCTTTATAAATAATTTGCAGAAAAATATTGCATCTATGCGAAGCCGGAAGTGGACCGCTAGTTTATAAAATAAATAAATAAATAAACAAAATAATTCGTAGGTCTTCACTGTTGCCTTTCAGATGTTGCCACATTATTCGTGAATAATTACGAGATCCCATTCTTTTACTATCAGGATTATAATAACACATAATATCTCTTGTTTAAATAAAAAAGTATTTCTCTTAAGGAGTTTTCATTATAACTAACCTAAATAATTATTTTAGACAACCACTTTGTCTTTTCTCGTATAACCAAGCATGATCCACTTCGTCTAAGTTTTATGAACTTCTTCTGCTACCACAATAATCTGCTTATTCAGAATTTTAATAAGCAAACAATGTTTTCAAAATTAGTTTACACAGCGCAATTTGCGTTTATAAAAAACAAATGTTATATAATAAAAGTATACCTACTCCGATACCTTTTTTTTTGGCATTAACTTTGTGAGTGCGATTTGGTTTATAGTTATATAAGAAACAGATTTATGCAAAACCATTATTTTGTAAATCTTAGGGACTTTTCAATACACTAGCTATTGCCCGCGACTTCGGCTTCGTACGCATCCCTCAAAAGCAGTATTTTTTTTTGTGAGTGACAACATGTATGCAAAACTTGATATTGATCGGTTGACTAGATATGGCGTGAAAGTGTAACAAACAAAACCATTTCCGCATTTACAACATTAGAAAGGATAATTATGATAATTGCCGCGGTTGATATGAAATACGACGATGTGCTCTGTAAAGATTTTATTTGCGAAACACACTCGCCTTACATAAAAAAATCAAACACAATATTTTATCACTATTAAACTAGCAAGACAAAACTAAAAGCTTAAACTAAACTAAAAGCTCTTTTACTAGTGATCTTTACTGTCTGTAAATCTCTTTAATGTTGACGCCTCTTTGGCTTGCTAAAGGCACAAGATGAGCTCTACAAAAAGTAGTCTTCTCTGTAAAAAAATAGTTTACCAACTATGTTGTTTGATTACACTATTACCTATATTTATGTATGTTTATCTTTTTTCAAATTTACTATATGTGGTGTAATTGTTTGTTTTCCCAAATAAAATAAAATAAAAATTTACTACGGTCGGTCTACCTGTCAGGTCAGGAAACCACTAGCGTCGCACACTGAGCAGTTTGAACTTCCTTACAAGACCAATAGTTAGAGGCTGTGCTTCAGCCATTAGTTAGAACTTGAGACGGGAAAATACTTCGTAGTTTAGCGAAGGCTGCAGCAGCAAGTTGAATTCGTTGATTAACCTCCAATCTTCTCTAAGTTGGACTTACTGAGTTCTATGTAATATACTTATTGGGAATTTCGATTGTAGGGTATCCAGCGACAAAACGCACATGTGCTTCGTGAATCCTAAGTTGTAATATGATCTTAGTCATTAAGTAACATCACAATTGCATTTCTTCCAAAACTGAATTATCTTCATGATAATATGCAAGCTAAATTTTACTTTGAGGAAGAAACTCGCGACGGTGTTTGACGCTAAATTGTCCCCACCTTGAAGGGAGAACTTTCTTCTTTTTTTCTTTCTTTTCTGATTGGTATGTCAATATTCTCAGATTTTGGAGCAGTTACGGGATAATGAATTTTTTCCCATCTAATGGTCTAGGTATATATCTGTCAAAAAAGTCTTTTGACAATACCCTTGAATCTTGAAAGGATTTTATCTCACACTATCCTTAAGTTTCCCCACCTAGGCAAGTGTACAATGAAATTCTACAAATGTGCACCGCTATAGCAATTTCCTTTTCGGTTGCTCACAAGTGGATCCACTACATGGGGGAAAAACTATTTAGTTAGTGCACAGACTTGCTACTTTCAAAACGAATTTTAGGTTAGGATTTAGTAAACACTTATGTGATTGATGTGAAATTTAGTTAACTGTTACTTCGGTGGTATTTTATATCCTCAGCAACTTACAGCATATAACTATAGCATGTTTGTGCTAAAGAAAGTCTGTGCTTAGTTTATAATTTTAATTATAGCTTGTATCAAATAATAGTTATTTAAAATCATCATAACACATGTGAATATGTAAGAGTATTATAAAGCCTGACTTCGTTGTGACAACGGTGGCGCCTCCACTGCGAGAGTGGTGCCATTTTTTAATATTTTTAGACGATCCCTTGGGAATCTAATATTTTTCCAAAATAAAAAGTATCCAGGTAATAAACTATCTGCGTGCTAAATTTCATCCAAATCAGTTAAGCCATTATTGCTTGACAGAGTAACAAATATCCATACATCAATCCTCACAAACGTTCGCATTCATAATATTAGTAGGATAGTAGAAAAGACAGAATTGGAGAACCTCTAGTGGATAAACTAAAGCAGATATTAATCGCAGTTCAGTCGTCAGTCTGTTCGCTTAGGCCATATGAAATTCCATTTCCTTTCCATTTCCTCAGGTGCATTTTTGTAAGTTTAAAGTTTGTAAATATCGTTCGCTAGTCATTTTGCAATAAACCAAGGGATTTCTCATCTGTAATTTAACACTTTAATTGCAATCTTAAACTTGCAACGATTAAGGTAAGTATGAAAAGGGTAGCTAACGTTGAAGTCAATTGAAATCTTTTTTTTGTGTGGGCAAATCTGCGATCCAGATCCCCACCGACCATGGGGAGATCGGTGGGGTATGTAGGACTTCTAACAAACTAAAAACTCACGGTGTTTCCTCGCGTCGTCTATGGTTAGGGAACGTTAAGACACGGTACCTTCTCCCCCCGCCAGACGAGGCCCGCACATTGCAGGCTCCACTTTGATTAGGCGCAGAGTTTGACCTCCGCGCCGTGAAGAGACGTGCCGGAAACACAAAGCACGTCTCCCTTCGTTGCCCGGTGTAATGACGAGCCCATGTCCGACGCTCCCGGAGCGAAGCGGCACAAATTGCCCATTCTCCCCTCTCGCAGCGGACAGCCCACGAGGGGCTTCACTCATGAAGCACTCCATAACCTCCAATACACAAATGGTTGTGTGGTGAATCTGTGGTCATCAGCAGACTTAAAGTTTCTGATGAACAAACTGACAGAGAAAGACAAAAAATATTAACCTTTGATTAATTAGAAATAAAAGTTTCGCAATCTTTTGGACAGCCCCTCACAGAACACCGTTGTGAATAACAGCATGTGTGCTGTTGTTTTTTGGTGAGTGAGTAAGGGATGCCAGAACCCATTGCCCTATCCCAATCCCTTATCCTCAATCCTAATATTTAGACGGAGCACTTGTAACACCTGTTACGTTACTTTTGTTATAGGTGAAGGTAGCCACCTACCATCAAGTAGACCGTCAGCCTGTCTGTCCACGTTTATATAAGATAAATAAATAAATGGAGATAGCCTTCTACCTTCATGTCCATGCCAGCCTGCCTGAAATCGATTATCAAAAAATATATTCATGGTAGAGTTAAATTTTGCAAATCTCTGTATGTTATTCACCTTTGAGTATATTTTTGCTTGTGTACATCTACTTTGAACAATAGTTCAAGTTTTCATAACCCAGGGCCTTTATTGCGCACAAAATTTTAAGTCCGTACCTCTTTTTTCCATTAAGAGGACAACATTATGGCATTTCTGGCCATTTCGTTCCTTCCACTTAAATTGTACTTTTATCAATCTTTTGTTTTTATTTGGAAAAACAATGGCTTCCATGGATCAACAGCATTGCAGTATAAATACGTCATTTGTAATCTCATACGTCTAAGATATATTAGCATGATGAAGATGATATGTAATAAACAAATATAAGAAATAACGCAATTTGTTTCAATATTTCACAATAAGCACAACGATGCAGAGTACTTAGAGATTTTAATGAAATTCACTTTCATATCATATGTCATCATTAATTTTTGATAAGTTTTCAAAATAAATTCATAAATGAATGCTTGATTTTTATTAGTCCTCATTGTACATGGAAAAAGATACAATGAGTTTTTTATGTCTCGGGAAACTTCTGGAAGAAAAAAAAACCTTTTAATGTGGTCCCACATTCGAAAATAGTATATAATTATGTCTCGTCAACAATAAGTGAATTGAAACATAACTAGATGTAATTGAAATCTATTCGTCAAACATCTTACAGAAGATTCATTCAATATTGAACATTGAAAATTATAATTAAATCCAAACAATTCTTTCCTTTAATCCTTGCAAACAAACAACCAAATCCTTTCCGGTACGCTACAGAATCATTCTCCGAAGCTGTAATCTGCACTCTGAGATAATTACGACGTATCCGTCACAAAACAATACTACGCTTTTACACTCAACGTAAATAGTTGATAGGCTTGGAGTACAAGTTACAAATTTTCTTTATAAACACATTTATGTTACCATAAATATTTTCCATGATGCTCATCAGGACTTACATAACCAGAATGTACCTGATTACAAATTCTGACTACAATTAGAAAATAAATATTTCTTTTTCATGTATTTGTAATCACTGAATGTGATAAATAAAATGCTTGGAAAATAGCATACAAATAAAAACAAATAATAAATTAACTGTGTTAATTTAAAAAAAAATTGAGGTTATTTTGCCAAAAAAAACACATACTTAAAATACCTTAAGTCGTCGTCGTATCAGATATTAAATTTACACAATTTAATTCGTAGAACTTAAAATTCAACAAACCAGTCAGAGCACTGTACATATAATACCACGAGTGCTGTTATCAGCTGTAATGGCAACGTAGCGTTATGGCTGGCGTATGGGTATGGTGCGAGAGAAGAATAGAGAAATAGCAAAAGGGGGAGAGAAAGCGGAGTAGGAAATACATGTTTTTCTGCAGCTGTATGATCTAAAATTTATTTACGATGTTTGTTACTTCGGCTTGCGCAAATCGTCAGATTAAGGTTTCCTGTTTTCCTTGCATTATTTCATTTAAAATAAAATAAAAATTGACCGCGTTTAGGATACTAGAAGAGTAAGATATTAGCGTTTAGGATAATAGAAGAGTGTGACATTAGCATTTAGGAGTTTAGGAAAATGTGGCATTAGCATTTAGGGTGTTAGGAGAATTTGACATTAGCGTTTAGGATACTAGAAGAGTAAGATATTAGCGTTTAGGAGTTTAGGAAAATGTGGCATTAGCATTTAGGGTGTTAGGAGAATTTGACATTAGCGTTTAGGATACTAGAAGAGTAAGATATTAGCGTTTAGGATGCTAGAAGAGTGTGACATTAGCGTTTAGGAGTTTAGGAAAATGTGGCATTAGCATTTAGGGTGTTAGGAGAATTTGACATTAACGTTTAGGATACTAGAAGAGTAAGATATTAGCGTTTAGGATAATAGAAGAGTGTGACATTAGCGTTTAGGAGTTTAGGAAAATGTGGCATTAGCATTTAGGGTGTTAGGAGAATTTGACATTAGCGTTTAGGATACTAGAAGAGTAAGATATTAGCGTTTAGGATACTACACAGAAGAGTGTGACATTAGCGTTTAGGATATTGTCAGTGTCCAATAGTTACAGATGTTGCTAAAATTTACTTTTTTCATGTCCCTTAAGAAACGTTTAAAACAATCTACCATGTGTCCTGAACCTAAAACATGATGTTTCTCTTTTAATCGGCTCGCTCGTTAACGCAGTAATTACTTCATGTTAATAGCGGAATTTCGGGTAACCCGCGAACAGCGACCATAATGAAACGTATTAGCTCCATGTACGGCGATTATGTATTCCAAAACGCTTGTGGTTTCATCCTGTAAATCAATAACGTGGTTATTAACGCATGTTGAAGTGAATATAATGTCTTAGAACATGTTTTCTCTGATATAGAAGTATTTTATTAATGTGCTCTTAAATTAAGAATAAGTATCTAATTTGAAATATAAATATTTTAGGTTAGGTTAAAAATTATATTATCATACAACAATTTAGTTAAAAAATGTCTCTAGAAAACTGTCACATTATAAAACAATTTTAATAAAAAATAATAAATTATAATGTAATCATAATCAAAATTTTAATGCATAATATAAAAAATATATATATTCAATTATGAGAAATACAATACTTTCGAATTTAATTGTAATTTCAGTCGTGTTTGTTTAATGTAAAAATAAAAATAAAGTACATATTTCATTGTCTAATTATAACTTAAGCACCTAACTAAGATTGTAACTAACAGAAGAAATTGTATTTTTTTTACTTGACAAGAATTTTTTTTACAAGTTGAGTTATTAAAATTCGGCTTTCTGACAAAATAATGAACATATTTGCTTACGTAATTTTATTTAATATCATAATAAAAAGATTTTGCTACATTGACGTAAAACGAGAGATTCTCAATAACAATTATAACACGATAAAACGATCTTCTATTTATCGCGACCCCGCAAACACGTCTGAGTTATAACTTACATATTTTAAAGTCGCAGTAAATATTTCAACAATTATTTCAATTTCCTAAGTAATTCTTGTCCCACTTAATTTTGTATGCCCTACTTTTGTATTCCGATAGTCTATCGGTTAGTCACTTCGTGAAGACAGACTTCACATATCTTCTAAGAAACAGGCTGACGGTTTGTCATACTTAACATAAAAAAACGAATGACAATGAACTAAATGTCTTGATTTTTCTCTGAAAACAGGTTGTTTGAGTATTATATCTTTAAAAAAATAGTAGAGGTTTCGATACAATTTTATACTCTATTGGATTGTGTTTGACAAAGTTTTTTTTTTAATTAGTTGTTTTGTGTATACCAAAATAAGAAATTTGACATGGAACTTTTTCTATAAAGATATATAAAAGTTGGCAAAACAGAACAACATGTACGAGTAACTACAAAAGTATCCAAAATAATAAAGTTGGAGAGTACGTCTACGACATTCCCTCCAAATTCATGTCGTTATTCTCTGAAATGAAAGCTCATACTATGTTTAGTATTGTATATATACTTTACCTAATTTTGTTTATAATTAAGTGCAATTGTTGTAATTTTATATTTTAAAGATGACAAAAATAATAGTAGCCTGAGTTACTTTCGGGGTTTCTTCTCAGGATCGTCATCATTACTTTTTTCCGAAACCCTGGTAAATTTAAATGTATAATGATAATCATAAGAGTTTCTTGGAGAAATTTAATTGATAAATAAATATTTTGATTTTTATTTGATGACCCAAGTATAAATATATACTACTGTGATGTATGGAACCTTTGTTGTATGGGTGGGTGCTCAAAGTTTCTATAAACCGTAGAATGTCAAGAGCACGCGACTCATTATTATTGGGTCAAGTGCCCTTATATCTGACGAACAAAACGTTCAACAATAGACTTCGTATCAATGAAGGCGTACACAATACATTGTTGATTGTATCATATTTAGAAACACATGATTTCCCTTTTGCCCTTTGTCACTTTGCGACGGAATTCTGTATGCGTTTGCAAATTCATCTGAGTTACATAACGTTCAATTAGTAGTTGGCATTCATTACATATCAAGTAATTAGTATATTGTTTACATGCTTATTTATTTATTTAAACTTTAACAAATATTTATCGATTGTCAAAAACAATAAAATTAAATTACACAACAATAAATCCCGAAAACTGTTTCTGAAGGGAATAAACCGGCAAAAGAAATATGTAGCTTTTTTTTTTCAAAGCAAAACTAGTAAGCTGCTTCATAAGTGGCGATAATAGCCACCAAACGTGATCGTCAGCCTGCCTGACGACCTTTATCTAAAAAAAAATCCCTAAGTTTTCTTGCTTTTAATACAGTAAATAAATATTTTTTTATTCATACGATCAATAACAAAATATTTATTTTACAGTAAAGTTATATCACGTAAACAAAGCAACAAGATTTATACTACTAATTATCAGTAGGTACTGGATTTGAAATGAAAACAACGCGTCATAATGTACTACGAGAAACGTGTTCTATAAAAATTGCAATGAAGCAACTGTGCATGTAAGGTTAGAGAGCGATAATAAACAATATCCATATAACAGTATCAGTACCTACACATAATAATTCCTATTGTGACTGTCACATCTTCTCTACATATTACAAACAAGCTGTATAATATGCTGTATCTGTATAACATAAAATGTAGATATTAGTATTATCTACAATTTATTTAAAAATCTTAAACTGGATATATCTTAAATTATCTTAAATTTGATATCTTCCGCTGGGGCCGGAAGATTCTCGAGTGGAGGCCACGTACCAGCAAGCGTAGCGTAGGACGTCCACCCACAAGGTGGACAGACGACCTAAGAAAAGCCCGGGTGAACGGTGGATCCAGGCTGCTTCTGACCGGTCCTATTGGAGAGTTATGGGGGAGGCCTATGTCCAGCAGTGGACGTCCTGCGGCTGAGATGATGATGATGATGATGATGATGATGAATTGGATATAAACACATTTATGTCCAATTGACGAGCCCGTTGGGTGAGCGGTTAAATGCGGGGGGGTTTTAGTGGGTATTCCTGGGGATAAAACTTCGCCGGGCGAGTCCCACACTCCCCTTCATCGACAAGGACGTAAACGTCATTTTCCTTCCATAAAAAAAGGATTGTTCCAGGGTTCCCGGCTTCGATTCCACTTGGAATCGAAATGGTTCCGCAGGCACAACTGGAAATTAATTATATTAATTAATTTATTCATTAATTAATTAAATTATTTATTTATTTATTTAAGTACATACACAAACAGAAAACACAACAATACATCACAATAATATAATTTTTACATTTTATAATATTAACGAAATGAATTTCGGTTGTTATTGGTGAGTAAGGGACTCCAGAGTCCATTTTCCTATGCCTTCCCAATTCATAATCCTACTGGTAGTCGGTAGGGCACTTGTACTATCAAATGAACCGTCAGCCTGTCTGTCGACCTTAAAATAAATAAAATAACAGAATGTAGGATTAGAATATAGAAAAAATTTACAAAATAAATTTTATATAGAAAAGCCAAAAATAAGCCGTGTTGAAGTTAATTAAGTTAACTGATTTTTTCAACTTCGTTGTTTTCTTTCTCATAACCTGAGACACTTTTTTTTATATTACAGTAACAAATAAATAATTGGTAAGTTCGAGACTAGGTACTATAAGCGTGATATTATTATTTTATAACAAATAAATTATTTCTTTATATGCCTTTTTTATGACGACTAATAATGACGAGTTATTCGACTATCCGCCATAGGAAATTGCGATTAATGGGTATTCGACTAATCGCCATAACAATTATTCAGGGCATCTATACAATATCATAACCCTACGAAGAAAATTTCAGAAGAAAAGAGAAAAAGAATAACTGTTACGGTTACTAAGAAGAACATTATTGTAACTAATATTGGGTAGTCATGATTAAGAGGAAACTTGTTAAACAAAGAGTCAACACACGTCCGTGACATTCAATATTGTTCTATTCATAGGGATGTCTATTATTAGTTGGCAACAGATGAACGAGTTATTTGTATACAAACTACGTTGGTTGTCAATGTTAAGAGAAATAATAAAAGATGCCCTTATTTGTTAACATAAAAAAATATATTGTTAACATAAAAAATTATTTGATAACTTACTGTATCGATACAATAAATCATTGTCGTGTGTTGCTACCATTAATCGCCTAAAGCTGTTATCAAATCTTTTTAGGATCACTAATATTTGAATTAAAAGTTTAATTTCCGATACAGAAGTTCTTAACATTATTAGTCTAGACTCTAGACAGACAGTCTAGACAGGTTTTTTAAGCTAATTAGGTATACACGTTTAGTAGAATATACCTAGTCTGAAATATTTAGGTCAGTGAAATTAAAGAAAGGTTCTTGCATGTTTTAATTTAATTAAAAATGGAAGTTGATCTTTACACACTGATCAGACCAGACCATTCTATCAACTACAATTAAACAAAAAAAAACTTATAATACGACAATGTTGTATACGACATTAAATGCACCTGTATTATAATAGCAAAAGAATGAGATAGAAATATGAAGTTCTGTTAGTTATAGAAGAGCTCAACGACCTGAAAATAATCGCCTTCGATGTCAAGTCATTTTTAGCGGAATGGCACATAAGACATTATACTTCTGACGTCGAGATATTATCATTTACAATCACCGAGTATACAAACATTTTCACAAACCATAATAAGTATATTATATGACTAATAGGAATTACACATTACTTTTTATTTAAAAAACCCAAGTGTTCATATATCTATATCATATCTATATCATTTCCTTTATGTTCGTAATCTTTTATTGTCTCACCTAAACGATACTTAACAATTTCCAAGAATGTCTCCACTCCAATAAATAGGAACAAACCACGTGTTGTCTACGTGATCCGTTGACACAGCGGAGATGTATTAGTTACCTTTATTATGTACACGCGTTAGGGACGTGCAAAGTATTACATGTCAGTGACTAAGTGAACACATGGGGAATTGTACTGCATTCTAAATTGCATTTTATTGATGGTGCGAGTGTTAAGGCGGAGTGCACACGCGAAGACCTTTTGACTTATGTTGATTTTTCCGTCATTAAATACTTTAGCACAGTTGATTCAAGTTTCATATTATAGTCGCGTGGAACAATGATAGTTTACTAAGTAATAATTTAAATTAAAATGTATAACACTTTATTGAGCATATCATGCAATCTAGCCTTATTATAAGCAGATGAGATATTTTACGTTAAGGTCGACAATTCACTTGATTTTACCTATAACACAAGCAATACCGAAATGTGCTGCAAGTGCAGAAATTTTAAAATAATATCTCTCTATTTCACTTTTCACTGATATCATACAGAATTTTTATATGACAAGTTTTCATGGCAAATTTCAGGTATTACTTCTCTCGCTCCAATAGTTTCTGAGAGCGCTCCTTTCGGTTGAATTGAAGCCTCGGATAGGTTCATCGCTAAATCTTCCGTAGGATTTACGATTTAATTTAAAACTATAACGAAAATCCAGTTTTGAAATTCGAATGTAGGGTTCACTCTTTACTAAACTACCTGAGATAGAGCCTTATCTATAAATAACTTTTAAGGTATCATTAAAACCAAACTCCTCTCGAAAGGCTATTATAAAATCACTGATATTTAAACGACAATGAAGCCTGGATTTAAGCGATTCGGAGCACTACTATGTTTAGTAGTATTAATTGTATGTATACTTTGATATATGTTTTTTAATTAAGTGTAATTCTTGTTATTTTATATTTTAAAGATGACAAAAAGAATAGTATCCTGAGTTTCTTTCGGGGTTTCTTCTCAGGATCGTCATCTTGCCTTTTTTTTTTCCGAAACCCTGGTAAATTTAAATTGATAATGACGATCATAAGAGTTTCTTGTAGAAACCTAATTAATAAATAAATATTTTGATTTAGATTTTGAATTCGAATAACTTTTTTAATAGGAGGGAAACGTGGGTGTGTCTAGAAATATGACATTTTCTAGAATATTATTGACAGAGCAAATTGTGTTTCGCAGTCATGATTTGGGCAGTATTGGTGTTGGTTGTGTCCTTAAGCGACGGTAACCACCTACCATCAAGTGAGCCGCCAGCCTGTCTGCCATCTTTATATTATTAAAAAAAAAGTAACCACCGTCTTAAAGAAAAACCTTAAAATACATTAACATAATTTAAATAATTTAAACATTGCGATATTGTTTGATGCCTGCCTCGTAGGCTTCGTATAATAAAATAAAATAAGTAAAAATTATGTACTTTGTAGTTCTTCTAAAATTCTAAAGATAAATGTGAAAAAAATAAAGAATTAAGAATCAAAGTATATTTATTTTATACGTAACAATATATAAGTCAATATTTATTACCGTAGTAATGAAATATGCATATTTACCTACTCCGTTTTGTTTGCATTAATAAAAGCAATAGTTGCCGTCGCATTTATCTTGAATTGTTTCTGCCAATCTAGAATTTTCCTACGATTATATCATTCTCAGGTTTACCTATAAATGGACTTTATGTCGTTACTCATACACTAGTAATTGGTTTGTATGTAATGATTGTTTACAATTGACGTTGTTTCTAAAACATAATAATATATGTTTTTATAAGTATGTTTGTGTTGATAGTTAATGTGAACCCATATTGTTTTGAGGTTCCCTAAGATTTAAATTTAAAAACACCTTTGAAAACAAGCAATCAAAATATCAAGTAATGGCAAGGCGCACTGCGTTTGAAAGCAGTCTGGCAGCAGTAACCACCCCCTTACAAATGACTGTTGTGTTTCGGTGAGTGAGTAAAGGATGTCAGAGCTTAATGCTTATCCTTAATCCTACAATGGCACTGCAAAACCTTTGGCGTTGCTTGTGTTATAGATATAGGTGACGGTAGCCACTTACCGTCAAATGGACCGTATAAGCCTGTCTGTCGATCTAAACATTAAAAAAATTAATTGAGATTTATACCAAGTCTTATTATACTTTTAAAATTCCTTGCATTTAAATAAAAATTCAACTGTAATACTTATTTGAATATACGAGTATTATATTCACTATTAAGTTCATTAGAATTAAACTAGATAACTAATTTTTATAAAAATATTATACTATTTCTGTTAATTAAAAAAAACTATTACTTTTTTGCAAATTACTTGCAACACGCACTTATGAAATTTTATCTGAAAATTATATACAGAAACCTTCCTCGTTTATCTTCGTTTCTCGTTTTCGTTTAGTGAAAACCGTATCAAAATCCTTTGGGTGGTTTAAAAAACTTCGTCGAGAAACAGACAGAGGCGGACAGTGACTAAAGTCATACTATAGATTAATAAGATAAATCCTATAATATGTATAATCAATACTAATAATAAATCTGTAAGTGTAGGTATTGTATGTATGTTCCTCCATAACTCTGAAACGAATTAACTGATTTTCATGAAACTTGGTAGATAAACATTTGGACGTACGGGACACAGGATAGGCTACTTAATATTTTTCAACGAGGACGAAGTCGTGGGCACCAGCTAGTTTTAAATATAGATGACCTCCTCTTTTTAACAAAAGTATTTTTTCTGTGTATTTTTTTTTTTCAAAAACAGTGAATTCTTAATCACTATAAATTCCTTATAAACATTTCTATAGGTGGTACTTGAAGATTTGTCCCTAAATACCGTCTTGTCTAACTTGGATGAGTTGCTAGACTACTCGCGGGCAATTAACTCGCGTAAACCCGCGAGTTTATTTGTTTGTTAACTCGCGCGGCAGTATAATGTACAGATACATCGAACAGATGTTGCCCTCAGACAACAGTTCAAAGAAACTTACTGCGAACTCTTATCTCTGTAATAACTTATTATAACGGAATAATTTTACAAATTACGTCATCCGTTGCGAACTGTGATTAATTTAAATTAGTTATCAATTGTTGGTAAACAGTTTTTGTAGTAGACATTGAGACGGAATATTTTTATCTTCTTTTTATCGGTATTAATTTTAATACAACAGAAAAATGAGTTAATGCTTTCCGATATATTTTTTTATCATTTATTTTGCAATTAGATATGTAGTTGTTAGTAAGAGACGAACAATCAGGACAAATTTTGTTCTTTGCTAACATCCACTTAACAGTTTGAAATACGTTAAACTTTGCAAACTTCTAAACACAACTATTGCAGCTTTAGGAATGGCTGAGCTGAAGTGCTTCTTATTTTAAAGAACACGAAGCGAATCTCTACTGTGAGCGAGAAAATCTCGTTCACTCTAAAACATCAAAACCAATTCAATTTTTGTAATAGTCCAAGAAATATATGGAGTTGCTACAAGAACTCTTAGGGCCGGCGCAAATTGGAGGACTGCATGACAAAATATTTAATTTTTTTATATTATTTGATACCATTTAATATAATTCAAATTTTATTGTATTATGCTACAGCAACAATTAGCTTGTTGCGGTATTACGCCGTAGCATAATACAATGAAATTTGAACTATATTAAAAAACAAAATAGACTGAAAAAAAGTTGCCAATGTACGCCGGCCCTAACGAATGCAAAATAAAAGTAATAACAATTTCTATTATAGTTTGTGGAGCTTCAATCAGATAAAGAATAAATATTTTGTCAACTAGGTACCTGCCTCACTTGTGTCCACATTGGAAAATACCTGCCATTGTTAGAAGCCTCCAGACACTTCAATTGTATGGTTGCTACATAAATAGAATCTATCAGAGTGCTTTTAGACTCGCGAAATCTATAGGAAACATTCTGTAGAAATTTTGCTATACAAATCTCAGAGGGATTTCTTACATTTTAAATAGAAATGTTTAGTTCAAACTGTCAAGATAAAATACTATTACATAATGTCTACAAGTATACCAAATAGGAACAGATAAAAATTTTGTAAGGGAAAATTTACGTGGAGACAATTGAGGTTTTTTTTGTTATTTATTATATAAAAGACTACAACACCGTTAAGATAGATATTGTAAAACGAAATAAATTTACTACACGCTTAGTAACAAACATACTTAATAAAATTAAAATAAAAAGCCAAGCTGGACACTTGGATACTTCGATATACGACGATTTGGACTTTCGATCAAATCGAAGGCCCCAAAGGCCAGAAATAATGTTACATCAATCAAATTTTCATCAAATTGTTACAAAATGCCGACAATTTCTGTGTCTATTGAACACATTAGGTCAAGTCAAAATCAAAAATCAAATATTTTATTCAGCAAATAAGTTTCTCCAAGAAACTCATTATAAGTTTAAATTTTACCTGGGTTTCGGAAAAGAAATCCAAGATCCTGAGAGGGTTAAGTGTTAAAGATGGCTTTTGGAATCAGGATTTGATTCTTGATTATATCAAACATGTAAATAATGTTCTTTATTCCTATGTTCCTAGAATATAATATAACGCTGCAGTGTTTAACTCGTAACCGTTCTATTGGTGAATTTGTAAGTATAATGAAAAACTTAAACAAGAAAGATTTCTTCTGAGAAGATATAATGAATAAAGTAATAAAATTGAAACGAATTCGTAAGTAAAGGTAAACTTTACAGACTATCTGTAAATATACCTACTCATAAATTATAATTAAAATTTAAAAAGGTTATGTCCGAAAGAGAAACCCTTTCATTATATAAAGTACATTTGAAAGGCACATTTTTCCAGATGGACGCCAGATTTTTCCAGTTATATATTAAGTATCCTAATCCCTCCACAATATTGCTCCCAGGATAAGCCGAGGCAGGTCAGTCAGTTTTTAAGTACAGTGTTAATATACAGTATTCGTATTTCATATATTTAATTATTATAAAGATTACTTTTAATGATCTCATACGTTGTTATTCCTCTTAGTTCTAAAGATCTTGTCCACTTTCTCCAATGAACAAATTTTGGATTGTACTACATTGGTGCAATAGCTGTGTTTAGTTCGGAATATGTAAACATTTAAAGTAGTTTTGTTTTGAATACAATTGTGACAAACAGACAGGAAAGCGTGTGGTTAGATTGATTAGGGAGATGGATTTGTAACAAAAATAATATTTAAATTATTTAAAAAATGTTTAAAAAAATAATTATTTAAAAAAATATGTCGTGAAACTAAAGAAAAGGAGACAAGGCATAATTCCCCCATCTCTCCATCCATCTCTTATTCTTAATGCTACTGAAGTCGACAGAAGCTTAAAGCACCTGAGGCGTTGCTTGTGTTATAGGCGACAGTAGCCACCTACCATCAAGTGGACCGTCAGCCTCTCTGGCGCCCTTAACAAAAAAAAACACAAGGCTCAAGATAAGCATCGGTTACTTATGCACTGAAACACATAGCAACTTTGCTTCTATTTATAATTGATTACGACAAGTCTACTCAAAAACTGTACGAGTATGTAATTTCCATACAAATGACAAAGCATTCTCAAATGGCCAGTTCTTGAGTTCTTGCTATCTTAAGGAATTTTCAGAAAAATCTGAAAATAAAAGCGAAATAAAGTTAAACTGTCACCAAAAACATTACTATTGTCTCTATGCGAAGTCTATATAGATATTTATTCTGCGCGACCGCACTTGAACCTAGTTTTCAGTGACCCGACAAATTAATACTTATCTCCGTTCACATTCGTATGAATAATGTCATTTATAATCATATAAACTGTCTGTATGTGAACACTTAAACTTTAAATTTGTCTAATATCCATACGTTTATGCTTCTGATAACTGAAGGGCGCGGTTATCATATCAAACCGTCAAAATTTCAATGAAAATCTGCCAAAATGAATAAAAAAAATTCATTTCATAAAATCTATAATTAAAATCAAACACTATAGTCTAAGATCCGAGTAAGAAACGACCTTCACCCATCTGTTTAATGAATGAAAATTATTTTATCTCAAAATTAATATGTTAAGTAATACATATTAATTATCGAAAAACTTCAGTCCAGGATATGATTAATTAAAAAACATTTCACTTGTTTGTTTAATAGACAAATTACGTACCAATCGAAAGTACAAAAACCTATAGAAGAATATGCAAACGTTAGGTTGAATATTTTTTCCCCATCATAACTATAGGGCATGCAAGTATAAACAGGTAATTTGATACTAATATTTTTAGCCCATCTGTTTAATAACAATGATTTTAAAATAACTGAAGTTGAATTTCATTGCGAACACGAAGTTATAAGGTTGTCTGCGAGAAATCTGTCTTGAATTCTGTCTTTTAAAACTTCTTTTAAATTATTAGTAGGTAATCTTTTTATAGAAAAATCTTCTTACACAACTTTTAAAATTTTATTGTCGAGTAAATCTTTATCATCATAGTCTATAAAAGGTGAATAGATTAACAAATTTAATACGTACCTATTTGTAATTTAAAAAAATGATAACACTAAAATAAAATAACAAATACATAAGGGATTTATGTATTTGTTTATTGTAGTTTTGTGATACGTAATGCGGATATACCAAGCCGATATCTATTCAGTCTGAACGAAGTCCAAATTTCATAACATTGCCGTACAAACTCATTCACGATAACCAATTATAATGTTTTAATTGATGGATTTGTTTATTCGCGTAGTTATTTTGATGTGATAACGTTTTAGGAATATGTATTAATATTTCAATTTTTTTTCAGGTAAATACAAATGTTTGATACTCAAATATACTATGCAAATATATGATAAATATTTTAAACACATTTTAATTACTTTAGGCATTGATGTTTTCTGCATTACTATAGGCTGTTGTTAGTATAAGACGAATACCTACCCTTCTCCCCAACACCCTTCTTTAAGAGCAGGTATACAAAATCCAAAAGTTCCAGTTTAGAGATTAAATATCATTTAAAGAATTCAATATTACTGAAAAGTAGGTTTATATATGAAAAAATTAATCGCCATGAAAGTTGATATTTTTAGTAGATTTCTTGTAACTAATATCTGTAACTAGATGGTGCCCGCGACTTCGTCCGCGTTAAAGCAATATATATCGCCTGACATCGTTATTACTATTACACTTAGCCCGGAGTTAGTTTCCTTAATTTTAGATGATCCCTCGGGAATAGTCCTTTTTTCTGGATGAAAGGTACCCTATGTCCTTTCTGGTGTCCCAGACAACGTGTACCTATGCAAAATTTCATGGTGATCGGTTCAGTAGTTTTTGCGTGAAAGAGTAACAAACATCCATACATCTATACATCCAAACAATTTTTCGCATTTATAATATACTAACGGGCCGCTCCCGGCTTCGCACGAGGTGATTTTTTTTTACGTAAAAACCTTCCCTGATTATCCCTCTGTCCATGAGTGAAGACAGAATTAAAATCGGTCCAGCCGTTCTCGAGTTTTACGCTTAGCAACACATTTAGGGATTTATTTTTATATTATAGATATAAATTAAATATAACATAGTATGGATAGGATCTTAAATGAATTTAAGAAAAATGTTTTAAACACATATTTTCTTCAATCGTGCAACTAGTGACATTGGAGCCACGCGTGAAACACTCGCATCCAATAAACGCACTTTTGAAGTATATATATACCTATAGTAGTACAACAGTGATTTCATGTTTGAGCAAGCATGCATGTTGTTTTAGCGCTACAGCGTATTTAGTTATAATTATTATTAGAATGGTGTCAAACTTGTACTTTGGATAGTTTCTTTATTACATTACAGTACATTATACGTCAATGTCTGGAAATTAACTTTTCAAAGTTGGCTGTGGTGAGTCTTATTACAAGTAGTGAAATAGAACAGTACGTTTCTCAGTCATAAATTGGACAGCCCTTATTCTGGCGACAGTAACCACCTTTACCGTGAAATAACAGCATTTGTGCCGTTTTGAAGGTGAATGAGTAATAAGTAGATGCCAGAGCTCGTTTTCTCTATACCTTCCTAATGGAAGGGATAGGAAAAATGGGCTTCGGATAATTCTTTGTCTTTTATCCTACTAAAGTAACACTTAAAGGCAACGGTAGTCACCTTCCAACAAGAGGACCGTCAACCTGTCTGTCGACCTTCACAATTTCAATTGACTTACAAAACCTAGGTACATAGTAAGTTTATACAGGTTAGACTTAGGTCAAGTTTTATACATTAAACATAACAATAAGTAAATTAAGTAAAAACAATAAATTGATGAACAATAATTTTTAATTATTAACTTTTATGACAGTTTTATATTTTTAATTAGGAACAAAGTCCATGCATAAACAAAATTAATACACATTACACATACTATACATACTAACCATAATTCACATCGAATTGATGCACGATAAATATTTCCACCGTAATTAAACCTACCAAATTACAATAATACTAGCGGTCCGCCCTCTGCTTCGCACGGATCCAAATCTTTCTGCAAATTATGTACACACATTTTCCTCCTTTATCGCTCTTCCCATTAGCGAAAAGTGTATCCGTCAAAATCGATGGGAGTGGTTTAGAAACTAGCGGAGAAATAGTCAGGGGTACAGCGAATGTATTTTATTTTATAACTATCTTAGCTATTATAGAATAGATACAGATATAACATAAAAATAAAATACACATGTAGACAGTAGGCTTGAAGGTGGTAATTTTTTATATCCAATTAAATAATTAGACTTGTCACACTGTCAAAATGTTAGGCAACGTATCGCCCTGAGCGATTGTCACACCGTAGAGAAGTTTGTTCAACTTAGACATTGCAAACGCAAGTGGAAGGTATTTAGGTATAGGTACATGTCACTGAACTCTGAACTAAGTCGATTCTAGGAAATTGGGTAAAGTTTGCTGATAGCACAGCGTAGAGCCTGAAACCTGACTTGTGGCTTTTTAGCGCCCTCAGTCTAGCAAAATATAATAAAATTAATATTAGTCAAAAATATTTCATAGATTTATTTAAAGAACAAACTTTACGGCCGTGTACAAGCTGTCTGTCTGTAAAACAATGACATTATATAATCACTCAAAAAACATACAAAGAATAAGCAAACACAGTTTACAAAACGGTTATGAATATCTGCAGAGATTTTCATTTGAACGTGCAAATATTTAACGTCTCATTTTGTTACTATTTACTCTAGTTGAATTTATCTCACTTGAACTGACTTTCAATGTTGTAAAACACTAGTTAACACAACTGTTAATCGGAACAAAGTAATATATTTTACAGACAGACAGGCTGACGGTCCACTGACGGCTGATGGATGAAAACATATGATTTCTGTAAATTTTCATTCAAGAAAAGTATAATCAAAAGTGACACTTTTAGTAATTTTTCTTGATATTAATCGTCTTATTTTAGGTTCAAACCTGAAATATTTTTTCTTCGACCTAATATGTGAAATCATTTACGTTCTAAAACATTGTTTTATAATTTTTTTAATAACTTGTATATTTATCTGCGTAGGCCGTCGACCGCTAGTTTAAAAAAGGGCTGCTTAAAAACTGTTCTAATAAGAATTCATTTTAAAATATTTTTCAGCCATGTACTAGATTAAAAAACTACAAATAATATGACTTTAACATCTTATCTGCAAACTAAACATCTGAAACTACATACTAAAAATCATAAATTTTGATTCCAGCGTGATTCTAATGGATATCTATTCATTTACATTCTGATTCGCTCTCGCAGTATAACCCGAGCATAGGCCCCTCTCATACTATAGCATGCTCTCGTTGAGCTATGTGTCGTTGAGCTATCGTTAAGCTATGCGAGCTAATAAGCTAAGCGTCGTTTAACTTTCTTACGAGGCCCATAGTTAAAGTAGACGTATCAGCGCCATATGCCATAAGCCTGGAATTACTAGTGCTTAAAATTGTGACACACGCTTGCTAGACACGACTAGACAGTAAGTCTAGTCTATTAAACGATTATTTCGCAGTCATTTCATTACCTACCTACCTACATAAATTTTATGATAGTTAAAGTAAACTCATAAAGATTTTGTTGGAAATTATGTGTTTAATTGTATGTTTTTATTGGGACTAACATACAATGATTGTCATGTGTAAATGAAATGAATGCTTAAAGGTTGTTTGAATGTAATATAAATATTAAAATTATTTACATATTGCATTACAACAGCAGTTTATTAATTTATAATTGAATTAATAAACTGAACTGAATTGAATTTATAACAATACATATAATTTTATACGTTTAGAGTTTTTTTTTTAATTTGATATGTGTATTAAATTGTAAAAGTCATACAACAGACTGGTGGCGACAAAAGTCAACTTTGTAAAGGCCATTCTTAAAGTTAACCCTGCCGGGAATCGAACCCGGGATCCCTGAGTGAGAGCACCAAACCAAGCAACTTGGTCAAGTTGGTCAAGCAACCTCCACCAATGGCTTCGTGTTATATTATCTATTTGTTAAATGAAATAATATCCTAAAGATGATTATCATTATCAAGCTGTGTCTCTCCATTGCTGGATATAGGCCTCTCCCATGGTTCGCGACTACGAACCTGGGGAAAATTCTGTTTTTCGCATCCTGCCGCTTCCTGCAAAGCCCTTTAGGTCGTCTGTCCATCTTATGTATGTAAAATATGTATGTATTTGTGAAGAATAAATCAGGAACTACTGCTATTTAAATAAATATTATACGTAACACAAATATTCGAATTAAAATATTCAGTTTTAAAAGTATGTAATTAGCAAATATTAAATAGGAATTATAAATTCAAAAAAAAATTCAGTAATTACTAAATATATTATTAAATAGGAATTATAAATTTTAAAAAAAATGCATGACTAATTCTTTCAATGGCGTCCATGGAAATTCACAAACAAATGGAAAACAACTTGAACAAACAATACTCTAAGTAGTAGTTACATAACAGTGTACTTCAATTTTCCAGACCATTGTAAATGATTAAACACATACTCTTATATTTCCTCATACAAAGAATCTACTGATATCTCCAGCCGGGCACGCGCTAGCTAAGTGCAAAGTTTATGCACACACTAACATTTGACGCTCACACACACACATAAAAACCTCAACACATCGTATGTATGACTCCTTTATCAGGCACGTGTCGCTTACTATATAAGCGGAGAAACTGGTTCATAGCATCACAACTAACATTAGCAGATACTTCAATAGTTCCGTTTTGCAAGCAGTACTAAACACCGCGTGTTTTGCGGTGACTGCACATCAAAATAGACAATAATTTCCTGCGATCTTAACTTCGCGAACTGTCTTGTTTTTCAATTTAAATTTCAAATATCAAATTTCAAACATGGACAAGAGACAGCTGATCGGAAGTGCTACGCGTTACATCGCTGGCAGACACGCAGTCCAGACAGTTTACTGGAGGAGGTCAGATGCGGGAAAGGGTCTTGTGAAAACTACAAAAACTACTTTCTTCGGAAAAAATGAAGGTCCCAACAAGGTGGATTCGGCAGAAATGTTTGCGAGAGTACGCGATAGGTACGCACAATAATTTCAAACCGGTACGCAATAAACCACGCATCAAAGTATCTGTGATAGTTCATAAATTAGTTTTTAAATAGTAGTTTTAAAGTATTTTGTAGATAGACTAGACATAAATTGTTGTTAGTGTTTATTTTTGTACAATGTAATTATATTTTGTGTGAATATTTCAAAGCTAATGAAGGCTTACGAACGGAGTGTGCTGGAGCAACGAAAGTGTACAAATAAAATTTTGTTTTTATAAAATCAAAAACTTATTATTATTTCTCAATATAAAACTTCCATTTTAATTTTATTGGGATTCTTGTTGGTGACAATTGGTTTCGTACGCGCTGTAGTTCGTTTTTTGAATATCCCAGAGGAACTTTAAAAAAATTACCATAAAAAGTACCCTTAATCCAAGTATTTACCTGAATTATTACCTGAATGCCTGAATATCATATCATTATTATTTTACCTATTCAACCGTTGAGTAATCATCCAAACATACGAACTTTCGCAGTTATAATATTACTAGGTGTTGCAAGCGCCCCTCTAGGAGAGTCATGACCTTGTCGTGGTGGGGGGGGCTTACCCTCGACAATCCGAGGGGTCGCAGGGGTCAGTGGTTCTGTCCCACCAGCCTTTGGTCGTTCCATCGGGTAGGTTTGTTGGGGACTAACAAGGCCCACACCCGTGTGCTCCGAGCGGGCTCCGTTCAGTTCGTGGCGGAGTGCACAAAGAAGAGGAAGAGTGCTAACCTCGGCGTCTGGGACGTGACAAGTATCCCTGCCCTCTGCTTTCTCGCCAGCTGTCGTCGGGGGAGTGAGTTAGGGATCCTGGGAAACCCGGGGGGTGGACCCAGGTCTCTGCTCATTCGCCGAAGGTGCAATAATATAATTAATTCTTTTCGCTATGAATGTCAAACAAAAATAGGAAAGGTATAAGTTGAAATTTATCAATGACCTACAATCAATTGAGTTGAGCACTTCGTCAAATTAAAATATTTCCAATCAATTATATATTGTTTGTACGTGACCGACTGGTTTCATTATTTTAAAAATAAACTTAATTACTTATTATATGTAACGATTGTGTTGGTTGAGTATATTCACTTGAATATCGCAATTTAATTCGACAATGTTTCCAGCTTTCAAGGAATATTAAATGAAAATTTTCAAATCATAAAATTATAAACTTAATTAAGTTAACGCTAATACAAGTTTGAAAAATGTTACTGGACAGGAAGCATTGAAGCTACCACTTTAGAGGTGGCAGAGTACACAGCAGCGTTCCGACGTCATAAAGTAAACAGCCCGCCTGGCGACAGTAACCACACTCTTATAGAAGCATTTAATCACCAGTGTGAAATAAATGCACATTTTGTGTTTCTTTCGGTAAGTCAAAGCTTTGGGGAAAACTGATTTTACATTTAATTAAGTTTTGAACCCAACCAGCCGTGATTAACTTGCTGAGATTTCCGAAAATGAATGTCACAGACAATGTTAGACATAATTAAATATCCAATTATCACATGGCACTAATGAAGTACTATACAGTTTTGTCAAATAGTACAGTATCGCCAGTAACTGGCCAATTACGCAAAAGTTAATTTGCATTTGGTTTTGTGGTCGCGCAAAGAGTGATTCTGCAACTAATATAATACAACAATATGAACCTAAATTTTGTTTTCATTATTAAGTCCTTATTCTTTGTTAATAAGAATAAAATAGAAATTAAAATTAAAATTCAAAATAAAATTCAAATTTAAAAAATTAAATTAAAAATTAAAAAAATAAATTCATAATAATTATCTTATTATGAAAAAAGCCGCGGTTTCACTTCCCTAATGGAAATTATTATATAATTTTCAACAAAAAAAGCATCCGTTTGCAGAAGGGGATGTGTTGCAAATCACTATTCATTTTAGAATGAGTAATGATATTGCTGCGTGGTCATCTGTCCTGTCGAGTTTCGATACGTTCCTATTGAAAAGTTTTGTGATGAGCCGTGAGCGGGTAGCTAGTATAATGCCAAATTATAATTATGCCTAGAATACTATGTTTAACAATGTTTCAAATATATATAAAAATAAAAATAATTATTTTAGAATGTCCACAGAAAACACAATATAGTCATATCATCATCGATTGAAGAGGAACAAAATACAATATTAAGAAGTGACACCGGTAGTTTCACGGGGAAGTACCGTAATTGTTTTTTTTTCTTCTTTTTATTACATACACTAAAATAAAGGTTTTAAAAAATAAGCTGCAACTGAACATGGTTAGTTTTCTTTGATATGGAGACAGCTGAAATACTGAGAAAGGTATCTAAGGTCTCTAGAGACTTAGGAACAAATGTGAAAAATATTTATATAAATAAATGAAATATTTATTTTATATCACACACTTACAAGAAAAACATTTAGAAATTAGTAGAATCTTTTGTACAAGTATTAATTAGCTGCTCTAGAAATTTATGAAAGAATTAAATTTTAAAGCTATTTCATAATGTGTCAATTTCCTACATTGATACCAGTTACAATTACACACTCCTAGAAAGTGTGTAATTGTAACTTTGTGCCAGTATTCATCAAGAATTGAGTTTCGATTTATTCAAGCTCAAACAATGTACCTTGATCTTGTTACATAGCAAATAAACAGCATACATGACACGTATGCTAAGTACTAACATGAATATTTGCTTGTTGTGCCGACACATGTGTATAATATGTTTGATTACTTTACGCTTACGTGCACATATCTGTTATGTTCTTGAGTTACGACTATTGAAGCTTTTGTTAAGGAAGACAGACAGACTGACGGTCCACTTAATGGTAGGTGACTAACGTCGCCTATAACACAAGCAACACCATAGGTGTTGCAAGTGCTTCCGACGATAGAAAGATTAAGGATAAGGGATATGGATGGGATGGGATGGGATCCCTTACTCACCGTAACACAACAGCACATTATGCTCTTATTTCTCGATGGTATTCCGTAAGGGGGTGGTTACTATGGTCGGACGGGCTGACAAAATGAAATATGTTACGAAATTTGAATTAGTTGTAAATTTTATTTTATTTTATTAAGGAAAACAAACAATTACACCATATATAGTAAGTTAGAAAAAAGAGAAATAAACATAAATAAGGATCCCACGACCATTGCATAAGCCATGCGACATCACTACGCCATGCGACACCACTACGCCATGCGACACCACTACGCCATGCGATATCACTACGCCATGCGGCAACACTACGCCATGCGACACCACTACGCTATGCGACACCACTAGGCCATGCGACACCATTACGCCATGCGACACCACTACGCCCCCTACACGCTGGCCCATCATAGTGGAAAATCGCGATGGCCCATCTTGTGGAGGAGCCACAGAAAGAAACTTTATACACATTTATATACAAAAATACTCCAAGAAACCAAAACAAAAAAAAACAAAACATTCTTATAAAACTAAACCATTAACAACAATATTATTTTTAAGACTGCAGATTATAATAAACTTCCAACACAATAACCAAAAAAATATCGCCATTCTACTTTTCACTGTACACTCTATTGTAAATAAAATATAAGTATTCAATTACAGTAAAGTCATTTGACAATTCATCAAAATTCAACAACGTAACCTTGTAACGGCGGGCATAAAATAATATATTTTCTCGTTTTGTTAGAACTGCACAATTGCTTAACTTTTTTCAATTACGATTACATATTTATTGTAATAATGACCGATACGAGTAATTTTACGTTTTGCTTTCACTAATAAACCAATAAACAATTTCTGATCTAAAGAACTGAACGTCGTTACAATGTTGCGTCAGTTAACCCTTTTTCTTTTTAAACACTAGGGATGTTACTCTAAAAATCGAAAGCTGATAAGTAGAATCGAATGCAATGATTACTTGTGAAGAAATATCACCATAAATTAATAAACACGTTGTGATTATAATAAAACATAATTATATTTATTATTCTTTTAACTAACTATAAAAATAAATGCATTTTTTTTTAAATTATGTACTTGTCTTATTTTGGTCCTTAAATTTACGAAAGAAAAAATAATAATGGGACAGGGATTCGCCTGATGATTTTTAAAATTCACATATGTTTGAAGTCCGTATCGATTCATTCACTTTAATCGATGTTTTTAAGCAGGTCACCTCACTATGAAGATAAAACTGACAGACGTCAAATGTTACCTATTAAAATGACTCCACTTTAGTAAACAATCCTACGAAGAAGTTCATTCATTGCATTTGGCTTTGTCCTCAACACTTTCAAAGATATCACAATTTCCGAGCAGAGACCGTGCGTCCCTAACAAAGGGATTGGACGGTGACATCTGACCCCGTTTCTTTGTGAATTTCAAAGTGAAATTAAGTTATTGAAGTTGAAAAACGCTTTGAGCGTCTACGATTTGACGAACGCATTTTTATTTCATCACACCGTTCATTCTTTTGCACTATTTTAATACAAACATTCCTTTGTGCACAATTAATCTGAGCTAGTTTGATTGACAACTGCGCAGTGGAAATTAGCTGATTCCTACCTCTTATATGACGTTCCAATAAAAAATCAGTTATAAACTGTATAGGCAGTAAAATGGCCTACACACGGCCCCAAAATCGGTAGCAATATTGGGGCAGTGGTGGGGAGCCCCCTTGATCGCTCCCTAAATCGCCTCTTATTATGTTTTCGATTTGCCTACAGAATGAATGTATTCATATGTGAACGTTATTGGCGTCATTTCTATTTACAAACATGTATTATTATTACACGTAATACATAACACGGAATTGTTGTTACCAACGCGAACCAATTTTAACCTACACAAAAAGATCAAAGTGAGCGTAGAAAACACTCATTTATTTTGTGATTTTCTCCGTAGATGAGGAAAATGTAATAACTGCCAGGAAATATTCATACGATTTATTACGAAGAAATCTTACGCACCTTATTATTATGTTATATTTCCTCGTGAAAATAATAAGTAGTTTTAGCCTATTTTCTATTTCATATTTCCATTTATCGAGAAGGTAAAATTCATAAAGGTTTCCAAAAAGAATTATGTGTAATTGTTATTTTTTATTACCTATAAGTAAGTTTTAAAATTACAAATGTTTTGGAAAAGATATTAGATTTAATTTAAGTTGGGTACCTACACGTTAAAAAACTTAAAACATATATTGTAAACTTGCTAAGAATATTAAAACTTATAATTATGTTTGTAAGAACCAACCGCAGAAATATAAACACATTTACTTTTACAAAAATATATATTATTCGATCACTTATGATTACTTATTTTAACAAATTCACTTTCAAAGTTCAAACGTGTCCGCTCGCTAAAGCTCACCGACCGGGAATGCCCCGTGCCACTTCTGTTGTTCCCCGTCCTTCCCTTATCGCGGACGTGACGTTACCAGAATAGTCAATGCAGTTACTTTTTAATTACATTTAATTCCGAAGAAAACAATAAAACCTTACACTCGACCATCCTGACGACGTGCATGTCCCCAGGCACGAGTCCGGTGAAACCGAAACCTTACATATTATACATCATAGTTTGTAAAATAATTTTTATTTTATGAAACAATTAATATGTTTTTAATTTAAAAATGCCTTGCCCTGAGCATATTCACAAACTATAGCTTGTTGCACGAGACTGGCATGGGCTTTGGCATCCCTTACTAACTCATCGAAACACAACAGCACATATAATATGCTGTTATTTCACGGTGGTCTTCTGTAAGGGGGTGGTTACAGCCGCCAGACGGGCTGTCCAAATGACTGCGAAACGCAGAATGCCCTGCCACTACTTTCCAAATCCAGACTTGAGCCAATTTTAAAACGTTCATATCCAAAGTTTACCCCGCCGGTAATCGAACCTGGGACCCCTAAGACGTTAGGCAAGCACCTTTGCCACTCATCCAACAGGCTCGTCAATCATCGTGTGATATTTTCTATCTAACGTGTATTATGTGTGATGATACATTTTTTGTGAGCCCCACCCACTTATATATAACTAGAATATAGCGTTCACATAGTGCGTTCACATAAAAGTATAGTTAGTTCGTAGTCATGTCACGTGCCAGATTCACCGGCAGATTCTGTTCCACTTTGTTTGTCTTAAACAATGGATGCTTCTAACTTCTAACAATCATGCCCGGAATAGGAAAACAAAATCACATATTAATAACAGCTACGTGTGCTTTCGTCACTCTTGCTTTAATTATTTTCACTATCAAATTCGTCTGTATGTCACAAATATGTTCAATTGTTTATTTGGAGATTACACTGTATGCCTTTTTAAGATATAGGCTTGGAACCTTGCCTAAGAGGACAAACGACTTTGCGTGGTGGACACCATCACAAAGAGGTCCTGTGTCCTCCCGACGCGATCTCTCTATTGCTTCCCCCAGCGGCCTCGTCAGCAGAAGACAATTTCTACCCTCGGTGGTTCGACCCACTGGCGATATATAATGAGATTTTTTTTTAACTTAAAGTTAGATTATGAGTTGGTTTAAGGTTTTCAAAAATGTATGGGCTAAACTTGAGGTATAGCGACAATTTTATTGTATAAATATGACCTGTGTCCCTGTGTCTTCTTTTATGTTAAGGTCATCAAACAGGCTGACGGTCCATTTCATGGTAGGTTGCCATTGTCGCCTATAACACAAGCAACACCACAAGTGCTGCAATGCGCTGCCGACCTTAGCACGTATGCTGTTATTTCACGGTGCTGTTATGTCGATAGTCATGTTCATTTCTTATTTCGAACGTATGGGTCCGTCTGTATAATGGTATAAATGAAGGCCTTTAATAAAAAAAATTCTTTCAAAAGCGTTCAGTCAAACTGTTAGTTATTCCAGAATATACATAAAGAAGAAAATATGTTTTTTAATAAAATGTAAATGAGTTCGTCACATATCTATTAAACCTTTTTTTAATAAAATATATTAAGTGCCTCGTTTTTCATTTGAATGGTATTCGTTTTATTATTTTAAAACATTAAAGAGAGACGTTTTAAATTACAAATAAATTTCTGGCCGTAAATGGCGTCGTTTTCACTTTTAGGGTTCCTTGGGCTTTAACTGAAGGTATTAAACTGTATTGCTGATACATACAAACTTATTTTTTATTTGAAGATTATTTAAGGCTTATCCTTCCAAAAAATTAAATTTTTGCAACATTTTGTAACAGTATTATTCATTATATATACGCCTTTTCTTCAGCGAAAAAAATATATGTTTATCTACAAGATATGAGGAATGATTTGTTGGGATTAAAAATTTTATTTTATTGAAATTGATTCAGGAAAAAAATTCTAAACTCACCCCTTTTATTTTCAGTTATAACAATCTCACTTCTACAATATTTATCAAAAGATTATGAAATTTTGTACACTTATGAAGATAACAATGTAGCATGATTTGTTGAAAGCGCTTTTTTGAAAATTCGTAAAATTGAATTTTATATAATGTTTTTATCAAAAATATTTCCCCACTTACTCAGCGCTAGCCCGTTCTCGTCCATAAAATCAGTGCGGGGCGAGTCGTGATGCTAGACGGACCTGTGCCGCGTTGCGCTTCATCAAATTATTAATTTTTACGTAATAAACAAAGAATAAACATTTTAGTGGCAGAACAGACAGTGCATGATAGTGTATATAATACTTTAATAGGTTTTCTTTTTTGTCTTACTAGGTAATTAAATCTTTGAAAAACTAAATATAAATTATTTTGTAATATAATATTCAATTTATTAATAATCTGAAATATTCAATTTGAATATTCAATTAATAATTCATCTGTATATATACTTGTTATCTAAATTTAATAAAGATAGGAAGTAAGCAAAGGAGGCAAAAGGGTAATATATCAAAAATAAACCAAACGAGGAAGGAAAGTTTTCATGAATTTTAATTAATTAATTAATTAAATTAATTAATATTAATAATTATTAATTATTAATTAATACATATAAATTAATAAGCCTAATAAATAAATAATAAAGCCACTATAAAGCCGGATTCCCACTCACGTATCTAGTGACTCATCGAATTGTTCTCCTAGAATGAGCGGTGGGGGGTTTTCCTATTGTAGGTGGTCGCGTAGGGGACGCCCCCGTGACCTCCAGAAAAATCCGATATCCTCGGTACACCGTTCTGGTAAAAAGTTGGTGAGCGGTTCTCGGAAACTATGAGGGATAGAAGGGTGGCGTTTGCAGAAGGTCATAGAGGGTGATCGGTCGTCACCAAGGAAAGTGTCATCCGGTCTACCGGGGCACCAAAAAAAAAGCCCCCTCCTTGGACCCCCCCGACCATAACTCGGAAACGGCGCGTCACAGCCGTGTCGTGTTTGGGCTCATCGGGAACGTCTCGACGAGAAAAAAAATTTGACGCCCCCCTCGGACCCCCCGACCGTAACTCGGAAACGGCGCGTCACAGCCGGGTCGTGTTTGGGCTCATCGGGGACGTCTGGACGAGATAAAAAAATTGGCGCCCCCCTCGGACCCCCCCGACCCCCCGACGTAACTCGGAAACGGCGCGTCACAGCCGGATCGTATTTGGGCTCATCGGGGACGTCTGGACGAGATAAAAAATTTGGCGCCCCCCTCGGACCCCCCCGACCGTAACTCGGAAACGGCGTCACAGCCGTGTCGTGTTTGGGCTCATCGGGGACGTCTCGACGAGATAAAAAAATTGCCCCCCCCCCCCCCCGGACCCCCCGACGTAACTCGGAAACGGCGCGTCACAGCCGGGTCGTGTTTGGGTTCATCGGGGACGTCTTGACGAGATAAAAAATCTGGCGCCCCCCTCGGACCCCCCCGACCGTAACTCGGAAACGGCGTCACAGCCGTGTCGTGTTTGGGCTCATCGGGGACGTCTCGACGAGATAAAAAATTTGACACCCCCTCGGACCCCCCCGACCGTAACTCGGAAACGGCGCGTCACAGCCGGGTCGTGTTTGGGTTCATCGGGGACGTCTTGACGAGATAAAAAATTTGACGCCCCCCTCGGACCCCCCCGGCTGAAACTCGGAAACGGCGCGTCACAGCCGGATCGTATTTGGGCTCATCGGGGACGTCTGGACGAGATAAAAAATTTGGCGCCCCCCTCGGACCCCCCCGACCGTAACTCGGAAACGGCGTCACAGCCGTGTCGTGTTTGGGCTCATCGGGGACGTCTCGACGAGATAAAAAAATTGCCCCCCCCCCCCCCCCGGACCCCCCGACGTAACTCGGAAACGGCGCGTCACAGCCGGGTCGTGTTTGGGTTCATCGGGGACGTCTTGACGAGATAAAAAATCTGGCGCCCCCCTCGGACCCCCCCGACCGTAACTCGGAAACGGCGTCACAGCCGTGTCGTGTTTGGGCTCATCGGGACGTCTCGACGAGATAAAAAATTTGACACCCCCTCGGACCCCCCCGACCGTAACTCGGAAACGGCGCGTCACAGCCGGGTCGTGTTTGGGTTCATCGGGGACGTCTTGACGAGATAAAAAATTTGACGCCCCCCTCGGACCCCCCCGGCTGAAACTCGGAAACGGCGCGTCACAGCCGGATCGTATTTGGGCTCATCGGGGACGTCTCGACGAGATAAAAAATTTGACACAACCCTCGGACAACCCCGGCCGTAACTTGGGAACGACGCGACGCAGTGGGGTCGTGTCGTGTAACCATGGTCAACGGTTACAAATAGACCCCCCATGTTAGGTATCATTTGAAAGGATGAGGGTAATCTATCAACACCATCCTCCCAGCCCCCCTCCGCTCCCCCCTTACTCCCCCCCCCCCCCTCCTTTAAAATTACACAATTAATAATAATAAGACCCAAAACCAAACCAAAACAATTAGACATGGCAAAAGACAAGACAAAACGAAAACAAAATGAAAACGTGAATAAATTTTCTACAAGCATTTGTTTTTTTTTTTTTTAATTCTATTGACATGAATTTTAAAAATTATAAAAAAGGGCTTTTGATAGCTTTTAGAAAAATCAAGCGCTGAATCAAAAATATGGAGAAAATAATAAATGTTAAGTGTGCCTTTTACAGTTCAATATACCCTAAAAAGCCCCACAGAGTTTCCATTTAATCCACTCAGCCGCTTTTTTGTCCCACTCGATAGATTTTTTGAAAAAATTGAAGAAGCAAGATTCTCGCTCTAAAAAGTTCGTAATCTTTATCAAAATGAAAAAAAACACTTTTTGTCTCAATTTATTGTCACTTCACTCACTTGGTGAATTTGAAAAAAAATATCAAAATTAAAAAAAATATTATTACCGCCGGCATTAGCGTTACCCAAACAAAACGTACCACGCGAAGTTTGCACGGTTGGTGCAAAAACTCAATTGTTTTTACTAAAAATTAAAAAATTTGTTAGTTTTGATAAAAACTTTTGTTTGGCTCTTTTACCATATATTTTATATTCGTATAAAGAAATATACATACATCTATACATATAAATAAAATTGGAGTGTCTGTTTGTAATATTGAAATAACCGTTTTTTACTACTAGCATATGAATATATATACGTACATACACCATATATGAGTACATACACCAAAATAAACCAACCACATAACCAAACCAAATTTTTGTCTGTCTGGGTGTCTGTTTGTTCCGGCTAATCTCTGAAATGGCTGAACCGATTTTGACGGGACTTTTATTGGCAGGTAGCTGATTTAATAAGGAGTAACTTAGGCTACGTTTATTTTAGAAAAAATCCAAAATAACATCCAAAATAACATTTTTTACAATTTTTGTGTGTCTGTCTGTTTGTTTGTTCCGGCTAATCTCTGAAATGGCTGGACCGATTTTGACGGGACTTTTATTGGCAGGTAGTTGATGTAATAAGGAGTAACTTAGGCTACGTTTATTTTAGAAAAAATACACCCCGGGCCAAGCCGGGAGCGCGCCGCTATACACTCTAAAAACATAACCCTCGTTGTGGCGCAGACGGGTAAAAATTTTTACTAGGTAACATAATTTACTACCTAAATAACAAAACACGCTTCATTGTTACTGAATTATCCCTCTACATTGTAAATAATTATAAATTTGTAGTATGTATTTGCAGTAAAGTAGGCTCAGTCGACTATGTCGTGCCTTTGTCGTCTAGTCTCCATACTACTCTTTGCCATCTCTGTGCGGTCGATCTCTTGTAGAGGGTGGCGCGGGGAAATTAGCCTAATATTTCAAGGCCAAATCGGCGTTATACACCTTAAGATATATAGATACTCGTCACTTCTAAGAACACATAGTATCATACCATCCCTTAAACCATCTTAAATATACAGATATGACATTTATTAATAAGTTTTCTTTTGGTCTACTTCCAAAACATGAGTGACGACCCGTTAAATGAGTGGTGGTGGTTCGATTCCCGGCTGGGTTAACTTTGAAAATGGACTTTTCAAAGGTGGCTCTGATCTGGATTTGGAAAGTAGTTACAAGAGAGCATTCGCAGTCATTTAGGGAGCCCGTCTGGCGGCATCCCACAGGACTGCAGTCAGATCCTGCATTAAGTATATGTAGGTACTTTTTATTCTGGCATTAGGCATTCTAGGTAACTTACTAAATATATGACGCGAACGGAGCCACCTACAATAGTGAGTGTTACTTTTGAATAAATTTTAAATAATTTGAATTTCAAATTTAAAGAAATGGAACGAATATGAATTTATAAAATTGCGAACCCAACACAACGAGCTTGAGATTCAGAAATTTCATCTCATGCAAAAGAAAACGTTACAATAGTGAACATCAATTTTACTTTTAAAACAAATGTTATACAGGTCTTCAGCACTCAATACGATTTTCTGACTTGTCCATTTAAAGAAAATCGTGTGTGTTTGAATATTCATCGAAGGCCTAAATTTGAATATTGTGTATTTTACATGTGGATAGGTTTTGGTAAGAGTTCCAATTTTTACCGGATTTCAGTCTCGCACAAAATAAAACCTTTCAATTAAGTTTTTTGAGTTAAATTAATTTCTTGATCAGTACTAATCCAATGGTAAAAAAGCTTTTTGTTCCATTTAAAACACGGTTTATTGGTAAATCAAAATTAAGTTGCAACCTTTGATGATAACTTTCTCGAATGGCGAAGAAGAATTTTTAATTTCATGTTCAGGTCGACAGACAGGCTGATGGTCCACTTGATGGTAAGTGGCTACCGTCGCCAAGCAACGTCAATTGTAGCCAAGTGCTGCAAATGCGCTGCCGACCATAGAAGGATAAAGGATAAAGAATGGATGGAGTAATACAAGTTTACTGAAATACAGTAGTTTTTTGTGTTCATGATACAATTTTGATATAAGTGAGTATATTCACATTTTCTTACTAAAACCCGATTTTTCATGCTTAATCCAAACAAATTCCGTTTTGCGTTTTAAATTCTTTATGTAATAAAGAAGTGCATTGCACTTACAATGCAACCGGTTTTATTCCCTCTTACACAAACGGCTTAATATGTCACCCATATGTGCTACATAATGTCTCATATTAAAAATTTTAATCCCCAGTCTAGGACGAGTTTTCGAGGAGGAAACAGCGCTTCCTATATGTATTTTTTGTAAAAAAATAATCCTCTCTGTATTAGAAAGAATCTTTAGTAACGCGGTGTTATTAAATTTTAAATTTTTGTGAAATGTATAATTTTCATTATAATCATTAGAAGATGAATTTTGTAGTGGCATGAGACATTGTTTTACGCATTCGTAAACTTGGCAGCTCGTCTGCTATAGCCACCTTACAGATAAAATTAGACAAGAATCTTATAGAAAAAATTTGATTAATTTTTCATTTAAATTCAAAAATCATCATCATCTCTGCAGTAGGACGTCCACTGCTAAACATAGGCTGCTCCCATAATTTTCCAAAATTACCGGTCAGAAGAAGCCTGGAACCATCGTCTCCGCGGCCCTTATCAGATCGTCTGTCCACCTTCATCTGTCAAGGTGGACAAATAAAAAATAGGCCATCACAATTATTAGCTAATATTGTGTAGATAGCAATATCTAATCTAATCTAATGGCGTATTCTAATCGCCCCTACTCCTGAGTAATCGAGCGACTTTGGCTATAACATATGTTACGCAAGATTAAATTAAAAAGAAATCGCCAATACTAAATAGTCTGGCTCCAAAGTAAACACTTATAGGCTTGTGTTATGGGAAACCCAACACACCCAAACCAGAACCAACTATGAACAGTTCATTTCCAAATTTCAAACCGGGAATCGAAATTGGGACTCCTTTGACAGAGGCAAGCAACTTAATTACTCGACTAATAGGCGTACTGATTTTTTCATATTTTCTGAACAAATTTTTCCTGTAATTCCAAATTTTTTCTAATACCTCTTTGTAAAGAAACAAAATATTACAATATTAAAGTTGTACACAAATTCTTCGTGTAATATTTATTTGATTATAATAATATATAGGTTTTCAGAACCGACTGCAATGATTTTGTTATAAACTTCGAATGCATTCTTTTTACATTTTTCTCTAACTTCATCCTGTAAATACAGCGAAGTAGATTGATGTATTCATTTATTTATATCGACTATGGAACAACAGCTGGCACAGTCTCCGAGCGTAACTGAATTCGATAAAATGAATGAAACTGAATCGATGTTTTTTTGCATTTGAAAGTTAGAGTTGCAAAAAAATTATATACATTTCAGAGTGGGATGCCAAAATGAATTTGGTGTCACAGCGCCCTTAAATCCTGTTTTACAAAGAGATAATCAGTGAGTGAGCAACCATAATGACCGTCCGAACACGTTGGAACTCTCGTGTTAAAGTTTGTTTGAAATTTTGTTAACAACCAGCTACGGCCTCCCTTTGTACGGTGTCATTACGCACAGGCGAGCAATGAGATTTTAATGCAAGCGAAACCTAATTTTGGATATTTTAGAAATTTCTCCAATAAAAAAGGGAGGGAATGTATAATATTCATTCAATATTCAAAGAGGGTCTCATTTCGTGAGTTTTGATGATATTTGTAGTGGGAATTGGCTGAAAAAAAAATTAAAAAAATTATATAAATTAGGTCAGATATTTTTTTAGTTTCCCCAGAGGTTACGCCATCCTCTGGGTTAGGCCCAAGGGTAAGGCCGTTTATTTTCAGTAAATTACAATTTTCAATTACATTTACAATACAAAAAAAATACCAATTAATTTTTTTTTCTATTATATTCTTCTTTTATTTACAATTTATTGAATTAAATTTTAATTTCAGAATTTCCGAAGGGTTTGGGGGATTAAAGGCTCTACTTCCGACATAATGGGAGACTCTTAACAATATTTTGTCGTCGGATATTCGTCAGACACTTGTCGTTGACCATTAAAGGGTAAAGGTTATGAAGGGATTGGGATAGGGAAAAAGCAGTGACTAAGGGCGGCCGCCCAACAAGAAAGCATTACCGAGTAGAGACTAAACATATATGAAACTGAAACAGTAGCCAAAATCACAGTGATTTAGAGGGATTGATGAATTACAGCTTTATTATTTTATGTGTTAGAATTGCAGAAAACCATCCCTGAGTATAAAGAATAGAAAAGGAAAATTCTCTAAAGAAGAGTATAGTTTTACACGCTAAGAAGCCACTCCTTTTGGGTGAAGTATATTTTCATTTAGACAATACTGTCTTGTGTTATTCCGACGTACAAATATACTCTCAAATCTTGCGAATAAAATAGAATATGATTACATTTATACGTAAACTCGTATATTTCTGTACAGTAATAATAGTTCTTTCAAATTAGGTCAACTTAATTCTTTTGCTAACAATAAACTATCATTTGCCCGCAACTTTGTCCTTGTCTCTCGAGAACTTTTTTTCAGAATTACAGCAATAAACATTAATAGATATTTATTGCTCATTTATTTTCCCAATGGTTAGATTTGTTTTTTTAAGGTGATCCCTTTACATAGTACTTTTTTTCTGAATAACCTTAACTATAATAACCTTAACTATAATAACCTTAACTATAATAACCTTATAGTATGTCCTTTTCTGTAACGAGTATGCAAAATACATTGATCGGTTAAGTAGTCAAACAGACATACAAACTCACTTTCGCATTTACAATATTAGTAAAAATTATTGTCGTAAATAACACATCTGTCGTCTTCTGATTTTTTTTTGTATTATTGAAAATTTCTTCGAAATTGAAACTTTTCGAGGTAAAATCTAAAATAACACAAAATACTCTTGGTCAATATTAATATTTTATTATAACTACAATCACAATAATCTTTTGTCATATAAATTCCACTAATATGCCTTTTAATTATTAACTAAGTAATAATTGATTATAAAGTTTTTTGTTAGAACTTCATTTGTCCATTGCTACTGATACTGAATAATGTGAGTTTTAATTTGAATAATCTAATAAATCTAAACAATGAACTTAAAATCGTGATTCTTCTTCTAGAACTATAACTACCTTTTAACTTATTTTTGGGATTATTAAAACGTATTGTTACGATCAGAGTATGGAACATTCTCGATAGCGTAAGATCTGGACGGCGGAAAATTCCACACACTTAGTCGCGCTCGGGGCGGCACAATGAATAGGTGACCACGCCCCCTCTTTGATTAGTTTCAAAGCAAACTGTTCCTTATGGTTGCGACATAAGGTTCAGATTCCTTTGACAGCAATAGCCTTCGAGAAGCTTTGATAAACTTGTTTACGACTTTTAAAGTTTCCAGTAATTTCCACAACTTTTTGCGCAGTATAAATACGGGTGCGATCGCTCGAGAGAGCAGTTGTGCGATAACTAGCGATACATTAACAACACTTGGGAGCTTTTACGAAGACATTTGCGACAGTGCATAGTTGAGACGTAGAGTGAATTAGCGACGACTTTTGGCAAGTTTTACGGTTTGATTGGAGAAGCTCTGTAATATTGGAAGTCATCTTGGTCTGTAATAATAAATCGTGTTCCTATACCCCTAAACGGCATTTTAACGTACCCTGCGCGTAACAGTATTTTATATGGTTTTATACGTACAGAAAACTTAAGCATGAAGCATAGTTTAAAAATAATATGTGCTCAGTAACCATTATATTGTATTCCTTTATTGGCTGTTATGTACTAATATATAATAACTATTATTATTTGTATAGGCATCAAAAAGAACGTGTGCTACGCCTTAAAAGGCAAGCGTTTCTACCCTCCTTGTATTAAATTTTCTATTTAAAAAAACCATTATCGTCTGTGAAAAACATTAACTAATAAAACCAATTTATTTAAGATGTTTTGGGCAAATTGTTATTTTATGAAAAATCTTTTAAATTTGCACCAGAAGCCAGATTTTCCCTCCAGTCAATTAAGAGGCAACTTTTCGTGGAGCCAAGACCTCTTTCCCTCATTAAATTCCGCCGCGGTGTGGTCCGTGCCTTCCAGTATCCACTTCGTAGTAAGTAAACCCTCCACCCCGACCGGGCCTGAAAAAATACCACAAAAAATTCACTTCACTTATCTAATTAGGGTTGGCGCAAGTCATTAGTGATTTTTTATAACAACAAACTTACTGGTCGATAACAACTAGGGTTGTCAATATTTTTTTGAAATATAAAAGAAGGTACTATTGTATTAACTAGGGTTGTAACTTTTGAGTTTCGAAAAATTGAAACAAATATAAAACTTCTCACATATACTTTTCAGTGTTCCTCAATTGATAGGGATATCTATAAAGGGTGATTTTTTTTCTGTTTGGTTTTCATCGCACTATTTTTGACAGATGACGCGTGATTTGTGCCATGTGTTAAAATTAAAGTTATGTAGTTTTCTTTGCCATTTCATATGGCAACGACGAACGAACAACGCTTACAAATTATTGAATTTTACTATAAAAATCGGTGCTTTGTTAAAAATGTATTTCGCACACAACGTTACTGTCAATGGTCATCGCTACCGTAAAATGATTTTCAACTTTTTAATGCCCAAAATTATTACGAGCTAAATCTGGTTGACATGTAGTTTCAACAAGACGGTGCCACCTGCCATACAGCACATGAAACGATGGACTTATTTCACAACGAATTTAATGAGCAATTCATCTCTCGTTTTGGACCAGTTAGTTGGCCAGTAGATCGTACGATTTAACGCCTTTGGACTATTTTTGTGGGGGTACGTAAAATATCTTGTTTATGCAGATATACCAGCATCGATTCAAGCACTTGAAAACAACATCATAAATACGTGTTATAGGTGATATACCAGCCGATATGCTTGAAAAATTAACTCAAAATTGGTCTTCACGTATGGATCACCTAAGACGTAGTCGTGGCCAACATATACATGAAATAATCTTTAAAAAATAAATGGCAAGTAATGATTTTTAACTTGTCAATGTAAATTGTATATTTTTTACAATTTTCTAGTGTTTGTTTTTCAAATTAAAAACCAAACGCTTAAAAAAATCAGCCTTTATTATTAAATAATCTACATTTACTTTGGTTCAATTAGTTAATTTGTTTAACAGAGAAAAGTGAGAATTCTCGATGTTGAAATTATACTTGTAAATTACTCAAACTATTAAAATAAGTAATGACCAATTACTAATTTTAATAATATCAGTAAGGTTTTAATGTTTATACACTATAGTTAATAACCAACATAACATTTTTATGTATAAAAAGAAGAATAACTGAATCCGACCACGCTTCGCTATGGCAATAATGGAAAAGTTATGAAATTATAAGCTAATTAAGAGGACACATACGTTGCAATAAACCAAAGAGAAATGTCCCGATATTATGCGGTCATAATGAATTTATTGTATTAATTTGAATAAATTATGTTAAATTATTTAAATGAATCATATATTAATTCGCAACACGAGCATGACGGTTGATGCATAAAATGAATTATTTGTGGCGACGTTTCTATTATAAGCTACGCTGAATTTTATTTATATATTATAAAAGTAGGTACTTAAACTTATCAATATATAGTCTATTTGGTTCCCAAAGTGTTCCAGATGGACCCCCAGGAACTCAACAGAAAAGCAAATTTCCATCTTCACACTTTTTGTCGAGTGTTGGGAATATGGTAGAAATGTAGCTGCAGAGGGTCCACTGGAACCAGTTAAATTTTGAAAGTGGCCTATGAGAAAAAAATGTCTGGGAACCTCTGGCTATATACTAATATTATAAAGAGAGAATATTTGTATTTTTGTATGTTTTTAATGAATAAACTCAAAAACTACTGTACCGATTTTAAAAATTCTTTCACCTAGAGAAAGCTACATAATCAGCGGGTAACATACCTAGGCTATATTTTATAAAGTTACGTAGTCGAAATCGCGAACAGCTAGTATAAAATAAGGTCCTCTTTTTTCTCTGTCTGTCTGTATGTATGAGCTAATCTCGAAAAGTTGTGAACGGATTTTGTTCCTGATTGTATCGTTGCAAAGAGGAATTTCTGAGAATCGATGGAAGAAAATTCATGAATCTCTTATTTATATTTGGCGAGTTATCACGGTTTTTGTCAAACATGGCGGGCGGCTCACACCGCAGCGTAGCGTAGCCAGGTTCAGCTAGTCTATGTGTAATTTTTTTTTTACCATAAAGGTTGTCTGACAGGCTAACAGTCCACTTGATATTAGGCGGTTACCGTCTCCTAATAACACAAACAATGTCATAGGTGCCGCAAGCCGCAAACTGGCATCCTATACTCATTCATCGAAACACACATGATGTTATTTTAAGGGCCTTGCTTTAAAGCTGAAAAAAGTACCTCTAGCATGTATTCTGGCCGTAGATATTCCTACTTCAGCACCGAGACCAAATCGGAATCCATCGGCGAAGCGCGACGACACATTGTGGAAAACGCAAGCACTGTCCACAGCACTTAAGAAACGTTTCGCTGATGAATCTGTTAAATTTCAATGTACTTATAATTTTATTTATTTATTTGCTGAACATAGGTTACAATGGTTTTGGTTATATTAATAATAATAATGCTCACTACATTCCACCCTATAGGGGCATGCAAATATTTTAAAATCACTATATAAAGATATTTTTTTTAGATATTAAACTCATGATTAAACCAATTACTTTTTCAAAATCTGCGATCCATAAATTCTTTGACGTCATAGAAGTTAGTGTATAAATAGCTAAAGTTGTTGATTTATTGTTTTGAAATCCAAACTGTTCTGGGACGATTATATCATATTCATTGCAATAATCTGTTAGGCGTTTTATCATACATTTCTCAAAAATTTTGGCGAATATCGATATCAATGTAATCGGACGGTAATTATTTACCACCTCTTTTTTGCCTTTCTTAAAAATGGTTTGTCAACCAAAATCCTCAAAATTTCAGGAAACTTTCCTGTTGAGAAAGATAGATTTATAAGGTAAGTTAAGACTTGAGAAATGTTTTTAATGGAACGTTTAATAATGTCTGTACAAATTTCATCATGTCCCACTGCTTCTGTATTATTAAGTGACATAACCACACCTCTCAACTCATATTCTGTCATATCCATTAAATACATTGAATTTAGTTTAGTGTGGCACGGTTTGATTTTTAAATTCTTTAGGCCTGTATGCATATTAGTAAGATTAATAAAAAAGTCATTAAATTTATTTGCAATTTCTATTGGGCACGTCAGAATCTTTTGATTATAATTAATATTAATTATGTCAAAATCTTTACATTTCATTTCTATTTCATCCTTTATAATAGTCAATGATGTCTTACATTTTTTTTATAAGCTTGATATTATTAATTTCAATATTAATTAATTAAAATGCAATATTACTATTTAAAGAAGCAATAACGACAGGCCCCGTATCTATGTACAACACTGAATGTAAGAATGTATGAATGAATATATGTGTGAGTGAATGCGTGTGTACCTATGTATTTATGCGTGTATATATAGTTCATACAGAATTGTATTAAAAAATCTTTAATACATCTATGTTTGAAAAAATATACATATTTTGAAATGAGAGAAAAATTTACTATTTTTCAAACCATTTTCTATTAAAATTATCTCGTGTCACTTTGTATGTGTCTGCAATTATTTTAATCAGTAAATGTTATCACATCTATTTTAATATTATCGTCAACATTAATTTTAATTAATAAACAAACGATTTAACTCAACCATAATATTAGTCAAGTAAACATCTAAATACACATTACCACGCGTTAAAAAACGGAAAACTGATGATTTTACTTATCTATGTTGTTATGTAATTTTTCTTGTGTTTTTGTCTCAAACACGTCCTCTACCTTTGATTGCTTAATTTATAAGATAAATGAGTTATGTAGTAAAGCAATTTTTAATTACCGTTTTCAGTTACAATTACGTCGGTGTGAGAGCTTCCAAATTTATGAACATGGTCAACAGCTTCTTCTAAGTCTGTGACCACTTCTATACAACACTCCATAGCGCCGTACTCATGTCTCATGCTCCTCGCCGGTGGAGGGCCGAACGTCAGTTGACTTGCCAACTTCGGACCAGCGTGTACTTTTACGCCTTCCTTTCTCAACATGTTGCAAATTTCCGTGAACAGTGTTCCCGCTACATGGTCCTCATGGATGAGTAAAGTTTCCATAGCATTGCATGCCGCTGGATAATCACATTTGGCGTCACGAACAATTTTCAATGCTTTCGCGTGATCAGCGTCCTTATCTACATAAACATGACATATACCTTCCGCGTGACCAAGAACAGGTATATGATGAGATTGTTTCTGAATACTCCTCACAAGTTCCGAGGAACCTCGAGGTATGATTAAGTCTATGTGTTTCTCCATTGCCAATAAATCGCTGATCTCTTCTCTAGTTGAAACTAGAGATATAGCATCTTGAGCGCCGAATGAACTAAGAGATTCTTTTACTAATCCCATTAATTCTTTGTTTGAGTGAGCTGCCTCTTTGCCCCCTTTCAACAGAAGACCGTTTGCGGACGCCATAGCTAGGGCAGCAACTTGGGGCAACGAATCCGGTCTAGACTCGAATATAACTAGAAGTACTCCAATGGGAACTGTCACTTGCCGGAGTATTAAATTTTCAGCTAATTTTGTTTTTCTCAGAACCCTTCCGACATTTTCGTAGCTGGAATCCGCGATTTGTTTTAACCCAATCGAGAGTGTTTTTAATTTACTCTTGCTTAGCGAAAGTCTACTAAGCAGTGGTGCAGCAAGCCCTCCTTTAGTAGCTTCATCTAAATCTTTGGAATTAGCTTCAAGTATTTGGTCTTGCTTTTCAACTAATAATTCGGCTAAGTTGTGTATAGCAGTAGCACGATCTGCTGGTGACAGTTGCTGTAGAGTTCTACTTCCAGAGCGTGCTGAAAAAAAAAATCAGAAAAATATTTAATTAACAGAAAAATAAAACTAAACGGGAATATTTTGTAAGGTCAAAGAAAATAATGAAGCTGATGTGCTTTTTAAAAGATCTTATAAAAATATACCTACACTTAAACATTAGGAAACAAGGCTAATCTCAAACATCTTACCATTTTCGGCAAGTACGTCGACAGAGGTGGAGGAATTGGTAGCGTAATCAGTGAAAAATGTGCCAACTTTTCTTCCGCTAATTATAGTTTTAATAGCCTTCTCTTGCATGCCATTACAGATGACGACACTTACTCCACGCGCCATTGCCCACGTTGCAGCGTTTACCTTGGAATCCATGCCTCCTGTACCCACCTACCGAGAAATTTAAGATTTGAATAATGACTTTAAAACCAATGAAGGAAGTATTTTTATATTTCCTTTTAGTAGATAAAGTAACAAAAGACGACTAAAACTGGCGAACATAACTTTAGCAACTATTAAGTTAATTTGAAGTTACAATAGACCACGAAGCAAGCATTCATATTCGAAGGAAGCAAGCATTGTACTACTACAATAGTGCACTTTCAACCCCAGAAAAGGCAATTAGCTCAAATGAAGTGGCCAAGGTTTCTAAAGACAATCATTCCAGCAATTAAAATATTGTCCATATTTTATTAAGTTCTTGTCACGTAAAAAAATACTGTCTAATTCATTTATCTTAATAAAAAAAATGTCCTGACAAATTTATACTATTTAAAGAGAGTTTACAATTATATCAAATCCAATATAACTAACATTATGAGGCAAATGGAATATTTATATTTTTAAATCTCTATTTGCAACCACATTTTTCGGGTATACTATTATAAAAACGTAAAATATTCGATGTTTCAGATTAAAAACTCAACGAAACAACTTTATATTGATATTTCAAAAACAACGTATAGCCAGTTGGACAATCATATGCCAACAAATGATAAACGATCTCTCCGTTCAGGTTGCAACTTTTTTCGACATTCATTCTGGTCATTTGTTAATGCCAAAGCCCTTCAACGCTTTACCATTGCTATTTGGAAAAAAATGACCAGAAAAAGCTTCGGGAACATTAGCAGAAATCAAATACATTTAGGAATGGAAAATTCTTTGAGGCAATCTGCTAGTTCACTAACGCAAAGTTGGGAACAAATGTGAGTTTTGTATTTTATTGAACAATAATAAACTATCTTACTGATCAGGTGTATCTAATTGTACATAATTTGATTAGATATTTAATTTTCTCCACGATTTTATAGATGTCGAATGTCGAATAGCTTGCCTAATCCAAAACCAAAAAGTGACGTTATAACACAAACTAGAAAATAGTTTATACAAAAGAAATAATTGTGATTTGCACAAGATCTTTGTAGCAACGAAAACGAAAATATTATTGGTTCGCAATTCGCAAGATAAATTATAGAAAAATGTCTGGTCATTAATTTATTGATTATTTGTTCGTCTATAATTGTCACCATCGTGTGGTCAAACCAAGATTCGACTTATTTTTGCCATGATGTAAAAAAAATACCAAAACTTAATAAGTTCATTTATTAGAACCGGAACTAACATTAAGGAAGTTTCAAAAGCTGCGCTCAAAACCAAGTAACTTATTCTGATTATTTGGAATAAATTATTCTACCAATTTTATTTTCAAAATTAGTTACAGAAAATAAGAATTTTTAACGGTTTTCCGTTAAAAATCACGGATCTGTATTCACTCACCTTAGATTTCTGTCCAAATTGTACTTGATCTCTATCGTGAGAGGTGTATGTATGCATCATCCTTGCACCATCTTCCCACGGGGGCTTATTATAGATGCCATCAACATCTGACATCATTATGAGCAGATCCGATTGGATTTCAGCAGCAAGTAATGCCGAGAGGCTGTCGTTGTCTTTTAAACCAATTCCCTAAACAAAATTAAAAACATCATCATTCTCTTACTTTTACCATGTGTAGGGAATGCTTATTTCTTTTAAATTCAATTAATCTATATAAAATATCGAGCTGACAGAAAGGGAACATACGCTTCGAAACTTTCACAGGAACCAATCTTTTATACTAGTGCCGAAGTGTCAAATTTAAAACTTCGTAGGTAGTAAAGCGAGAAATATTGAATCTGACAACAAAGGTGTGTTTAGACTGTTCGGAGGTTGATATATTATATTTTACTTGATTTTTGACGCCGTAACTTAAAGAAATAAGAGGAATTTAAATAAAATTAAGTAAGCTAGCAGGCAGACTTTTCACATTATGGTAGTGTCAGACCCTACAAGAATTTATATAAAGCTCACATTTAAAACTACTCTACTACTGATTAGTGTTATGTAAGTTTAACTACCTAAAAAGTTTCTCAAGACGGCTGTTCCTTAAATAAAAGTCAAATTAGGTTTTAGATATCTCAACTTGCTATAAAATAAATATGAACTTTTTATTAACAAAACTTCGCCTCTCTTTCTTATTTATAGCCTACAGTGAGTGCCGCAAAACTTTATTGCAACTAAACTATGCCACCAGTTTGCAGCCACAAAATTCGTCGACCTAATCATAAATTTGTCTGGACTGGAAACTTGCAAATCCTCGCAAAAGAAACTTTATGAAAGCCACTAACAATTCAAAACTAAAATATGAAAATTACGATTGTAGCGTAGTTTTATTATTTATTACGCTGCAATACTCACTTAAAATAATTTTTATCGCGATTGCAAAGACCGTCATAATACAAATAGTGCTCATTTGGTGTAAAAATTAAATAGAACTAAGATACACGACGAGCACACTGCGTTTCGCAATCATAAATTTGGGTAACCTATCTGGCGGCAGTAACCACCACCGTAACTAAAATGCCACGGGGCCCCAGACCGAGGGGGCCCCAGATCGATAGCCTGGGAATACAGGGCCCTAAAATTTATTTCAAAATTAAAAAAAATACTTTTAATAAATTTAAGTTAGATTTCTGTTTTTTTAAGTAAAAAGCCTCCACTACGATAGATAATAATTAGATTGTTTTTATAATCAGTTGTTTGTGACATTGTTTTTCTTTCGATATAGTTGTAGTTTTCATTTTATCGAACTTACTTTACAAATTGATTTATAAAACGAAAATAAAGCTTTTTACACCATCTTAATTTCCCACTGGTCTCAGACTGTAAAGTTACGCCACTGCCACCAACTTACAAAAAACCACACTGAAATAACATCATGTGCTATATTGTGTTTCAGCGAGTGAGTAACGGATGCCAAATTCTATTTCCCTGTCCTTCACCTTTATCCAGCATTTTATCACAAAACAATATTGTCGACAATAAATATTTTAACAGACTAAACAAATACGAGAATACATTTCAATAGAGCAAATGTACGAGGAGTAAGCGATTTGCAAATTGTGTAAGAAAATTATATTTTTAGCGAAAGCGTCGAGTCTCGAGAACATATTGTGTGTGACGTGTCTCTCGTGTTATTTGTGAATCGTATTATGATTTGAATATGGAATAAGGCTTACATCGTATGTGAAACTCAAAGGCGCGGTATAAAAAGTACATTGAAGACTAATATTAAATTTGAGAATGATGTTATGATCCTTGCAATCACAACACAGTATATCCGGAGTCAATAAATCTGATAGAATATAACTAATATTGTGAATACGAAATTTTGTGAGGATATTTTTTATCAATCATCAATAATAATAAATCTGTATGGGTCGGTCATGGAGTAAGTTAGGTACTTTGTTTTCAGAGATATCGTGTTTATAGGCTCTATACATGATACTGAAACTAAACTGACGATTTAAAAAAAATTCTGTATGTATGTATGTATGTTCCTCCATAACTCTGAAACGAATTAACTGATTTTCATGAAACTTGGTAGATAAACATTTGGACGTACGGGACACAGAATAGGCTACTTAATATTTTTCAACGCGGACGAAGTCGTGGGCAACAGCTAGTTCTCAATAAATTTTAAACTATTTAACTGATTTTGATGTAAGTTTTTTAATGTATAATTTCAACATTACAAACAAATACTTCAATTTTATTTACTGGTATCAACTGGTTTCGCACAAAGCCGAAAAAGTAGTCGATCATAATAGGGTTTGTTGCGGAAGAGTGTTCGTCCGACCTCGCAACTTCGCCTTATAGCAGACGTGAAGGACGCCAAGAGGTTTAGTCGGTAGGTCTTCCCCTATACCATCTCGGGGCATGAGTCCGACATAACCCATCGGTCTGTCCCCAGGGCGGTGGGTATCCATGATGGATTCCTCTTGTAAAATAAATAAAAAATAAAAAGGGTTACGTAAGCGGCCGATCCTATAGATAAATGTGCGATTTAAGTGTAATATATTTCTGGAATTAGATAATTAGAAATTCCATTCAATAGGTACGTTTTGATGACTAAAGTGCTTTACGGAACTATAAAAAGTAATTTAACTAATTTCGCTAAAAGAATTTTATACAGAAAATTCGTCTATAATACAGAGAAAAGTTGCATACAAAGTTTATCATGAAAATAGAACAAACAGTCGACGAGGTAATCCTTTAATGGGTTTGCAAAAGCTGCCTCACTTTTCTAGTTAGTTTTCATTATTATTGCGAAATTTTTAATAATTAATACACTCGAATAACTATAAATAATGCCCTACTGTATCTAAAATACAGTATAAATTTTATTAGCGATAACAAGCCACTATTATTCAATGATTCAAACGATGATTTATCGTTTGAATTTCACCTGTGCGGTGCATCAGTATGAAATGCATACTACTGTTCGCAACAAAATCGAGTATGATAACAATGAATGAACAGTGAGAGATAACGACTGTTATTGAACTTTTAATAGATTAATGTTTCGTACTGGAATAAATTCAATGGATTTTGTGTAAAAAATTTTTATTTATATATAAATTTTATATCCATTTTTTATATTACTTTACAAGCATCTTGGTCAAAAATAAAATATTAAGTAAACTTTAAGTAGTAAGTAAAGTAAAGTAACGAGGTATTCTACGTAGTAGAGAGTTAGTTCCATCAATTTCTGACGCTAAAGCAAGTATACGGAGCCTATATTGCAATTATAACGCATAACATAACGCCACTTTGATTTTACTCCCATAAATTTTCATGCCACGTGCTTATATATATATGCAAATCGATTCTTAAGGAGTAAACATCAAAACCTTTTGACGAATAGTCCGTGTATTTCACGTATTGCGAATGCTACGCACGTAATTTTTGAGTGAATTTTATTCACCTTTTTCCCGGTTCCAGGTACCATGGTGTCATCTTGAATATACATTGGAGGGCTGACTGCATCGTTCGTATTCACAATTGGAACTATGTTCAACGAAATCAACTCTGAAAGTGTGCAGAACAAATTCTTCCTCGTCTCTTCGTTGTAGAAATCTGGCTTCGTTACTAACACCTGCAACATTAAATTAAAGTTAGGGATCAACATCTCATAATTCTAAGTAAGATATTTCATTATCATCTAGTCATGATCATATCAAATGGCTAGATTTGATCGTTTAATTTAAAAGGTAGTATGCTGTACTGAGTTTTTATGTTTTAATAGAGGATACCAATCCTTTTTTTATATTATTACTGACCCAAAAGATGTCATTCTGTCAAGGATTGCCTGGGCAAAGGAATTGCCTGGGTCGAGCAACTGTTCCACTTGACTCTTGGTCAAGAGTATGACGGTTCAGGAAATTTAAGGCTAACCTTCAAGAATGAAGAGGCACTGAGATATAGAGAGATGTTTTGACCTCAATTTCAGAATTCTTTTGATTGAAATGTTTGAATTGTCTTTTGTGCAACAGCTTACAAGGTTGCCATGCCATGTAGCCATGATGGTCGCCAAACTTCGTAAAGAAATAGCACCATAAAGAATGCACCATAAGCATATAAAGGAATACCTTAAGGCCTCCGTGGACAATGCAATATCGGAAAATATGAGAAAGAAAGTGGTCAAAATTGATAAAAGAATCAGTCAGCTAAAGTGGAGTTTAAGGGGAACATATCTGTCCTGAAGCGGATAGACGTTAGAGGTTTATGTGATGAATTGATGATAACGATTGTGATCATTCAAATATGTCGTAAAAACTACTGTCATAAAATAACAAAAAATTAAATAACATATATGTACGATATATATATATATATGTAAGTTTGATTGACATGTGTGCGGCAGACACAAATAAGTAAAAATAATATCTCAGAACGACGACCTGCGGCAACGTGATTAATTATATAAGGTAATGCGAGGGTATAAGATAACAAAAGGTAATTTTCATTGCAAATTGAATTTCGCCACCTGTAATAACACCTCATTATTTTAGATATTATAGAAACAATTCCAGTCTCGAATTTATTGTCTTGTGTTTAGGAAATTCACTGTGTCTTAATACTTATTTAGTATTTTTTAAATAAATTGACAAAAATAACAGTTTTTCGTATGTGGTAACATACGTTATAATATTCTTTAGTAACTTATAATAAAACTATTACATGAATAATTACGGCAAAATCAATTCTCATGGTATTTGTGAAAAAAAATATATATGGAAAAACACAGACTTCGCTGTGTTCGAGAAGAGTATTTTCTAATATTTTAAAATAATTCGAAAAATGTTTAATATACAAAAATATACACAAGCGTATTATTCAAATTATTTTCATTAGATATTTATAAGTCTTGCACTCAAATAAGTGCTACTCAAAATTGTAAACTTCTACATAAAATTTGCTCACAAAGTAAGAAGTTCCACTATGACTAAAAGCAACGGAGAAATTTCTTTCCGCTTGACGTCCCACTTTGTTGTGTCTTTCATAAGTAAGGAAAACAATTACACGAGTATAAAGTTTGAAGTTTTTTTTTATCTCCTCAAATGATCATTACATACTAAGTGGTATTAGTAGTGACATACGTTGGGCGGCTTGGAGTTGTGCCAAAAACGCCGAATACCCTGTGCTTTTATGCGACTGCCAGAAAAGGGAAATGTGAAATGTGTACAGCATATTTTTACTGCATAAAATACATTTTCTAAAAGTCGGTCTGCGCAGTTTTGATTACTTCTGCACTACATTCCTAGCTAACTGGAACTTGGTTCAAAGAAACTATAAATGTTCCTAAATTTTAGGTTTAAATATAAAATTTGAAAACATTCTGTAGTTTCTCGTAGATAAAAATTTTCTAATAATAATTTTATTAGGATTTATTAGGAACATTAACTAAAAATTAGTTTTTGCAAATGATATTAAAATATCACCAGCATATTTCAAAGATATACAACTAAAAATAGAACTAAGTTATAATTTAAATTTATATAGATTACTGTAAAAGGGCTGATCAAACAGACCTGCGGCAACAAAAAAGATTTATCTTCGGCAGTTAATTGGGAAAGTTCAGAAAGGAATGTTTTAAAATTCTTATTCGGAACTACAGGAATGACTGCAAAAACTCTCAAGGGTTACAAATGAGGGGAACTGAACCGTTAATGGGTACTCAATCTTATCACTGAAAGGAAAAAATGAATGAACTTTTTCTTAAGACAAATTCGAATAGAAAACTGCGCCTATTAACACAAGAATCAAGTGCGCTTCATAAGAGGCTTAAATATTATCCTTTAACTGACTCACCGAAATATAACTTCATGTTGTATGATAATGAATGTTCCAAGAAGTTTCCTTGTAACTATAGAAGAGTTACTTTATTAAGGATTTGCTTCCTTTAACTTGTGATGGATAAACTTAGAAATGAAAAAGCTATTACAACACTTTGCTTTTGAAAGATAATCTTCTCGTTAGTAAATGAAATGAGACACTGTTTTTCTGCTAACGACGGCGTTACATAAACTTTGTAAGGTTCCCATTTACATATCCAGACGTGCATGTCGAGTTTAATTAATGTATTAATTAATGTGGTTCAAGTGTAGTAACAAACAGGAGAGTATAATTACGTCATCAATGTAGAACAGCGTTAACATAATATTTGGCTTATATTATGTAATTTTTTCAATTATCTTAAACAAAAACTCTAATTTATCCAATTGAAACAGAAAGTTAGATAGTATTTGCGAATTGATAAACAATTGAGAAAAAAATTTTTATATTAATTGATTACATTGATATATTACATTATAGTTAAAAAGTGCTGAAGTACAACTAAAATTAGAGCTGAGAATCAGACTATGCCTCGGAAGTGGAGTATATTTAATTTTGAAGGTATATAAATTCACATATCTACAGTTTTTAATAAAGAATCATAATTTGTATAAATTTCATTAATAAATTCGAACATGAATACCTATTAAAAATAAAAGTAGTCTGACGGAACGTGGGAGATTGTTTAACGAAAGTTTTTTACCGTATATATAATTAACTGTTTATTGGAAGCAATTATAATCCCCAGGGGTGTCTGAAGTTGTCTGAGGCTGATTTTTGGTTATTACATTTTTGAGTGTCTACTAAATAAAAATAATTTTATATGTCAAACAATATTACAGTACAATATCACATTTGTAATAATTTTATATTAAAAAAAACTCATGTGGAAAATTAGCGCCTCATATTAACGTCTGAGCCAGTTGAAGTCTCTCAACAATTTGCTTGAGCTGTAGTACAATTTTAGAAGTAATAATCATGAACTTTTACTATAACAAACAATAAAATACCGGACCAAGCAAAAAAACATGTTACAGCAATTATTTAATTTCAACTCAATTAACAGATAAAAGGAAATTCATTACGAACATTTGTCGTAATTACAGTTTCCCTGTTCAAGAGAAAAAAGAGACGTAGAATGTTTAATTAAAGAAAATAGATGTACAGTCGGGGTACGAAAACCTTAGTACCTTTTGAAACTAAATCATTGAGCAGACAACTATCAGACGTTTGAAATGAAATTTTGTCTTGACTGATAAACTGCCTCGGTGCAAGCAAATGTCGACATTAAGGTGACGAAGCTTTTCATACTACGACTGTACTAGATACATTTTAGTTTTTGGTGGCAAGTTTAGTTTTTTGTTGGTTATTTTTTTCATGGGAAAGTAAAACTTATTTTGTTTAATATCGACTAGATATAATGTTATCTGTCGAGGGAAGAAGACGAAGAAGTACGTGACAAAGTTTTCTTCTATAGACATTCTTAACATTGTCAATAAAAAAAAATAAAAAAAATTAAGCCACTTAAGACTATTAGGTGACCATAGGGGAGGTAGTTCTTAAAGTAGGTACTTACATATTTTATTTTTTCAAAAACAAAATCGTTATAGAAATTTATCAAACTGAGTTTGTCCTAGGATGGGTGGATTACGTCGAACATAATCTTACTTAAAATTCTTCACACTTCTTTCCAAAAGCCTGGTGGAATTCATCTGATTCGTTATATTAGCATTGGAAAGAAAAAAGTGCAGTAGTCGGAGTCAAAGTGAAAGTGTGTAGATAATTTGATATGTCAAAACTTATTAAATATTTTTTTTTAAAGTTTTTATACCTGTGCTATCTTCACGTTGTACTGAGAGAACATAGCTTCGTACATTGACATCAGCTCCGATTGACCAACGGCTGCAGCTGCTCTTGGATCCAGTATACTTCCAGCATCCTAAGAATGAAATGCGATGAGTTATAGTTTTCTCTAATTTGGGGTTGAATTTAGACAACTGAACAATTTTAACAATTTCTAAATCTTTCACATCAAAAACATGATTCGTTGAAACTGCTATTTGATTGGGTTTTATATAAATTAGCTTTTGCCAGCAACTTCGTACGCGTGGAATTCGGTTCTATTCTTTAAAAATTCTTTAATATAATAATAAATATATAAAAAATTGAGAATTCTTCAAAAATTCGCTATAAAAAGTATGGTAGAGAAAATCTCATCTTCAAAAACGTTTATTTGTAAAGCTCATACTTGTAAAACAACTACATGTAAGTAACTACATACTTGTATAACAAAATTTAAAAAGTATGCCATTACTTAACTAACCTCTCTTGTGTGGTCGCTGGGAGACAACGTCTCTCTCATGGACATCGACATAAGCAGTTCATATGTCAACTTCTGTCTGCCGAAAGCAACAGCCCCACTGGATACCATGATACACTCCCGGCCTTCGTGGTGACATTCCGCTACCTGACAAAGAAACGAGGAATAGGATTGAGTGTCAGATCGTACTGCGTTCACTGGGCAGTCAGTATGGTAAATTAGATAATATCTACGAAGATACTCGTATATACATGTTTTTATTATTATTATTAATAGGTTTTCTCTTGGCCAGCATCTAGCCGTGCAGAAAAGACGAAGACTGACGATGGAGCGAGCTAACCAGAAAATGCCTATTCACTCGAACTTTAAAAAGATTTGGGTTATATGAGCTCGGAAACACAGACGCCAGAAGGGAGTTCCAATCCTTGGTAGGTATTATGAAAGAGTTTTTAAAACTTTTGGTCCGAAAAAGAGGAATTTTGACAAGACGAGGATGCCTGCCGTACGTCGGATGGAAGAATGAAGATGGCGGTTAGAGCTGAAGTAATGAGATGAACCACTTATATCGCACATGTAATTCACTTTATTTAGCCTTCTGTTTATCAGCATGATGTTTGAACATTGAAATGTTGACCACACATTGTGTAAGAATTCTAATAATGTAAATCGTCTAAAAGTTCTTGACACTATACAGTTGCACGATATGCCCAGATATGGCTTTATGGGCGATAAACTCCTTTGCCTATATAGATAGATGCATGAATAAAAAAATAATAAACTTTGAAGGTGCGAAATTAGTGCTTGCATGTTTTGTAATCTATCTGCAATATTTAACTATTGAATTAACGTAATTAATAAAAATTTAATCACTTTAAATTTAACTTTAATTAAGCTTAAGATTAATTTAGACTTAAGTAACTTGATCCCGTAGACAAACTGCTTATGTCAATTTTATGGGACAATGGAAATATTATTAAGATAACTTTTTATGTATAATAAATATATAAATAAATAAAAAAATGAAACTGATTCGGTCTGTCTAGCGGCAGTAACAACACCCTTAGGCGATCACTTTCAATTGTTCTTGTATTTTTAAACAGTTGTTGATTGTACCTGTTCAACTATAGAAGCTAATCGCCCTAATGCAAGACCGTTTGCATCTTCTCTCGTTATAACAGCGCTGCCAAGTTTAACCACTAAGCGCCTGGCGTATTTCAATTGCGATCTGTCGGTGAATGTGCGCTGTTTCCTCTCGGCGCTGGCAAGAGTACGCTTGTCTACGCTCTGACCCTGAAAACAAAGAATATTATTTAAAATATTATCTCAAGTAAAGACTTGACCTGACTGCTTTGGACTTGACGGACCTGTTTTGGAAAACTTTTAGATGTTTCGTACACATGTAGGAAAATAAGCAATAAATATTACATAAGATAAGGTGATATCGTTTCCCTCGGGCTTATGGAATGTAATAAAAGACGTTTGCAGTATCTCGTTTTCTGTTGGACGTGTATGGACGTCGTCGCACCGACGACGTCCATACACGAATACGTCTAGGAATGTTTTTCGTGGGAAAGAGAAAATGAGAAGTATTCTATAATAATCTGTTTGGAGACAATCAGAAAATATCTATGATGTACCAGAAAGTACTAGTGCCAGAAAAACTATGTCCCCGCTTACTTCTTCTAAGTCACCAATCGGATTTTGATAAGGTTTTCACTAATAGAAAAAGCGATAAACGAGAAAAGATTGTGTACCTATATAATTTTCAGAAAAAATTGCATCCGTGCGAAGTCGAGAACGGGTCGCTAGTTACGAGTAAGTATAAATCTGATTCATTTATTATTTAGAAAGGTTAAACAGACACTTGAAAGGGTTTTAGTTTTAAATTTGGTGCGTTTTAGTTTTAGCAGGGCATACTGCTTTTCGTATTAGTAATAGACCACTGTCAAATAAACTCTATTGTAATTTAACTTTTCAAAGTTGCAATATCTTTATATATATAAAAATTACGTGTCACGTTGTGCGTCCTCGTACTCCTAAACTACTGAACCGATTTTGATAAAACTTCGTAACTATGTGTAATTTGGTCCAACTTAAAAGATAGGATAGTTTATATCTCAATTTTTTTTTGCCAATTATATAATATTATTAACATAGTGCCATCTGTTGGATGCTTACTCGATCCAGCAAGAACTTAAGATCACAAAACTTGTTAAGACTTGTTAAGACTTAACAACAACTTAAGAATCTAACAAATGGCAGTGTGTGGTAATTTATCGGCTGGATTGAATAAAAAATTGCACCCGTGCGAAGCCGGGAGCGGGCTACTAGTACATATATATCAAATGCAATTTTTTTGCAAACTACTTATATACACAAACCTCACTCGTTTAATTTTATCAATCTTTCCATTAGTGAAAACCGTATCAAAATCCGTTGGATTATTTAGAACAATACGCCTATTGAGAGGTGACTATCTATACTTCTATACTAATATTATAAAGAGAGAAGATTTGTATGTTTGTAATGAATAAACTCAAAAACTACTGGACCTATTTTAAAAATTCTTTCGCCTATAGAAAGCTACGTTATCAGCGAGTAACATAGGCTATCAATCAATACTAATAATAAATCTGTAAGGGTCGGTCATGGAGTAAGTTACTTTGTTTTCAGAGATATCGTGTTTATAGGCTCTATACATGATACTGAAGCTAAATTGACGATTTTTAGAATTTTTTTCTGTGTGTGTATGTATGTTGCGCCATAACTCTGAAACTAATTAACTGATTTTCATGAAACTTGGTAGATAAACATTTGGACATGCGGGACACAGGATAGGCTACTTAATATTTTTCAACGCGGACGAAGTCGTGGACACCAGCTAGTATTTTATAAAGTTACGTGGGCGAAGTCGCGTGCAACAGCTAGTTTCATAGTACAGATGAATATAAAATTACATAGATACGATGCAAGTACCGTGGGACAAAACACCTGAAAGATACTAGAATGATATAATCCTTGCTCCGCTCTTCTCTCCGCTTATCTTTGCCTAATCCATCCTCCCAATCCTTTTAGCGGGGAATTTATTTAGAGTGAATTTTAAACAAGTAACAAGACACAGAACAATTAAATATGACAAAGTGTCGAGTTTAAGTATATCCTGTGATCGATTCACGATTCGCTGACAGATGTTGACATTATCCAAAGATTTGTTAAATACTAAGATGTCTTTATTGTACCTACGTAAATTTTTAGCTTGGTTTAGTTCAATTATATTTTAACCTTTTTACCGTGGGAAAATCTGCGAACCACATCCCCACCGTCCATGGGGGGAACGGCGAGGTATGTGGGACTTCTAGCCCGCGCCGTCTATGGGCGGGGGGTTAGGGGACGTTAAGACACACTACCTTTTCCCCCGCCAGAAGAGGGCCCGCACACTTGCGGGCTCTACCTCGATTAGGCGCGGAGTGTGACCTTCGCGCCATGAAAAGACCTACCGGAAACACACAGCACGTCTCCTCTCGTTGCCCGGTGTTATGATGACGGCGGACAACCCCATGCCCGTCGCCCCCGGGCGAAGCGGCGGCACGGGCCGCCTATTCTCCACTTCTCGCAGCGGGCAGACAGCGAGGGGCTTCACTTCTGAAGCACCCCATAACCTATTCAATGCGGCACAACCTACCGCAGAGTTGGAGGCCGCTTCCACCTGAAACTCTCGGACAACCCCTGCTTGTGTGGCCGTTCATCTCTACGGCATTAAGCCGTCGCGAAAGAGTTAATAAGCCGGCCGGGTGTTCACTCATCCGAACGACTGCGGAGGGCAGTTACTAGGCCGGTCTCCCACCGGGTCTCCCAATGAAAGTGCGAGCAGAGAGATAGCGAGAACTGGTGTGGATGAGAAACTGCAGATATAGGCTTCAGCATGGTGCTGGAGGGAATAAAAAAAAAACCGGGTCTCCCACACCCTCCACAAAGCCACGATTGCGCGGTACTCTGCCAGGCGGTCCTTCCCTGCCGCAGAGTTCCGTCTTCGCGTGCGTTGTCCAACTACCACTGAGCGACAGAGCCATCCGAGAAAATCAGCCCGCTGCAACCCTTGCCGGTCTTCGCGCGCAGAACTGAGACCCATACCTAGGTCCGACGCACAAGAACCGGGGGGTGCCGTCTCTCACCGGCCAACACCCGCGTGGGCCAAGTAAGGATCCTCGGCCTCTATTTTTCAACAGTTAAAACGAAATGCATATTTATTTTAACTTCCCCGGGTTAAAATATTGTTTGCTATACTTTTACTTGGGTGGTGTTTCCATAATGGTAACCTTGACCTGATACTGCAGTATTAAGTGGACTGCGGAATACCCAAATACTTACCAACTTACAGCAGATGTAGCAAGTCTGGGCTCAAAAAAAAGTCGGGAGTTAGTTTATAATATTTACTATAGCTTATTATAACTGTTATATTTTACCTACAATTATTACAAATATTTTACAAATGTTATACCTAAAACTTGGGTTGTAATAATGCAATCATTACTAAAAACATTTTCATAATAACTGATGAGGTTTGCCCTTGATAGATACATGAGTATATACGATAGATATCAACACGTGTTCCTTTATTCCAATAACTGGTCTACGTGTGTGAGCAAGGTCCACAGATATCAATTACTGCGGCTTATATTGCATGTGCATCTACGTTAACGATATGAATGGACAACAATAAAATGTTTTAAGGTCAAATTCCGAAGTGACGACCCTTGGACTTGTGTGTCTCATTGTGTCTAAATAATAATTTATATATATATAGTTTAGGCTTCCTCTCTCTTAGTCCCTTAAGTTGCACGCCCGACAGAGTCCATAACACTGGTCTTTATATATTTTATAACATCTTTATGCATTATGGTTTCGCAATAAATAATTGAATTGAATTGAATTAACGAGGGGTATAACTAAGTCATTAAACTGACTATAATTATTTATTTATGTTATGTCTTATAATATTGTGTTACATATTTAAAGCTTAACTACATTTGAGTAAAATCATTGCATTTGAGTAAGTACTTTTTAAAGGTTAAGTCAAGAGATTAAGTCAAGAGATTTTTTTATGTTTTTTTTATATGAAAACGCACCAATTCTCGTAATTAATTAATTAAATAATAATAAGAACTTTCAAATATATTTCTTTCATTTTATAGCCCATTTCTCAAGAAAGATTACTAGCTATTTAATATCATCCCACGACACTCAGGAGCCGTGCAAAAAGAGGAAGAACGCTAAACAAAAACGAAGTAATAGCGCCGGAAGGAGTTGCGATGGGTTGGTTTGTGACTTCTTTTTATGGTGTCACTTCTCTACCAAGGTTGGCTATCTTAACCTTGAAAGCTCATACTAAATACTCATACTCATACTAAGCTCATACCAGCAAAAAGAACGAATGCTCATACTAAACCAGTCTCATAAATTTTTCAGGCAGGATGTCTTTCTCTTGCCATATACTTCGGTTTAAAGAATTTTTATTCTCATAAAAAAGAACAATTTGTCCACTTAAACTATGAGAACTTAATAACTACATAAATACATAATGATTATGTCCATCGGAGATAAATTAGTTATTTCCAACGTTGGTCCTTATATATTCTTTCAATTTGTGTTTAAAGCTATGCATGCTACTACAATTTTTTACACTCTCAGGTAATCCATTGTATATCTGTGCTCCCTCATACAATATATTTTTTTACCATATTGTGTTCTAATTTTAGGCAATTCAATTTTATTTCTATTTCTAGTGTTGTGTTTGTTAAGTCTTTTTTGAAAAGTGATTTGAGAATTTATATTATTTGTTTCAATTTTTCTAATTAACATACATATCGAATAATTATATATCTGTTTTAAATTAAAAAAATTAGTTTTGTAGATGTTAAGTAGTCGTAATTAAAAACAACTTTAATAATTTTATTTTGAGTTGTTTCTAATAAACGAAGATGTCTTTGCCGTTTGTCCCCAGACTTGAATTAGATATTCTAAATGTGATTTTACAAGTGTATTGTATATAGAATACCGTAATTTATATGGGACACACTTTGCAATGTTTCTTAATGCTCCAGTTAGAGGAATTATTGTATTGCGAATGTATTCTATATGTGCCCTGAAAGTTAATCTATTATCCAAAATTAGTTCCAAGTATTTCTCTTTGTTGGAGATATCGGTATTCAACTAGTAATGTACTTTCGATTACATTACTAGTTGAATACCGATATCTTTCGCCTCTCATTATTTGAACGAAATATTTCAGCTTCCTTTTTTTTGTGATACCTAGAGTACCGAATATTCGTACCTATGTCAATAAAAATAAAAAATATGTATATAAAAAGGAACCGATGAAACTGCAGGGCAGAGCTAGTAAAAATATATGCTAGAAATAACTTTTTGTGTCCAGTTATGAATTCATCATAGATAAAAATACAGCGATAATAAACCATTTTAATCCAGTGTAGCTTCGTACACAATAGCGTTGTTTACAAATGATATATTAATTTATTAATAAGATAATAGAGGATAAGATTCTTTATGAAACTCCTTAAGGTATTTCAACGCCAATGAATTAATCACGCCAATGAAATCACGACACAAAATAATCCAAATTTAAAATAACCGAAGCCGCTAGGAACATCGAAATAAATACTCGTACGTTGGGAATAACTGGTTTTTATGAAATATTGAGTGTAACAACTTATCATCATACTCGTTTACTTTATCCTACAAGTCATAAAGCAATAAAACAATACTTATCTCAAACGTAATTAACATCTGCGGTGTCAATTTAACTGCTTTATAAATTCTTGTTGTAATACCTAATATTATACACTAGCTGTGCCCGCAGTTTCGTACGTTTGCTTTTTGAAAATCTCACAGGAACCTAACATTTTTTTTAGGAAAACTATCTGTATGTCAAATTTCATACAAATTCATTAAGCGTGAACAAATGTAAAAAGAGAGAGAAAAATATATAAAAAATCTGGTGTATATACTTATATATTTTTCTTTTTCAAAAATTTTTAATGTTATATAAATTATATTTTATAAATTCTGATAAGTAATAATTTACCTGTTGTCTAATTTATATTTTTTGTGTCTTATTATTTGGACAAATTTGTACAAGAATAGTTCAATTCTTATATTATTATATAATAATATTATTAATAATGAAATGACTGATTGCTTATACACAACTTTATACGCTATACGATATCTTAAAACACAAAAAACCCTGTTCGATATAAAATTAAAATCATTGAATTATTCCGCCTGTACACGCTTTATTTCCCCACCAATTATTATTAGTAAGGGCCGACTTTTCCTTTTTACGGTACAGGTTAACGATTCTCTTGATGGTAGTTAGTTAATATAATTCATGTGAAAATATATCCATTACCTTACTGTGACACTAAAAGGATAAGGGATTAGGGTAAGGGATAAGGGAAAGCAAGTGCATTGCTCTAAATGAGGGAACTCTGACCATATTTAAAAAAAAAACTTTTATAAGTCAATCCTAACTTTTATAAGTCAAAAATTCAATAGAATTGATTTAAACTAAATATTAGGTTATTAATGCAAATTATAGACATACAAAAATCATCGTTAATTTATATAGAGGAAATCTAGTTATAAAAAAGAAAAAAACTTAGTTAAATTATATAGAGAAACGTATATTTTTATTATTTATAGTGAGAGATTCGTTTTGATTCCAGTGAGATAAAGTTTTGTTAAACTTTTTTAATGAGGTCTTAAAAGAGTTTTCATAAAACTGAAAACACTAACTCAAAAACAATACACCGCTAAAGTTAAATAACGCCACAGAATACTCACAGATCCATTACAACCACGGCACTGTGTTTAGTTAAGCTCTAGAAAAAGTTGTGTATTGCGACGCAGGCTACATAACAACAATGTCACAGCAAACTCGCAGTATAATTCGCAATATACCCTTTAAAATTATGTATATACAGGATGTCCCAAAAATCAATGTCAAGCGGGCACGAGGCGATAGGCTAGGTTATACCAGCTGTGAAAACAAAAATCCAGATTCCTTGATAAAGAGATAATATTTGAAATTTGAATATTGTTACGGAAAATCAAGATTCTGGACGACATTTTTGGCTACTTTTCTACTGTTTTTTAATTTTGCAATATTTTTTTATGTAATCCTAAAAACTAAGCTATTGATTGAAGTCAGTTTAGTATAAAAAAATTAAGTTCAGTATTGAAAATCTTTATTTAACTTTTTCTGACACTTTGTCTTTAAGAAAAATCTACTATACCAATATTACCAAGTAATTTAAAAAAATGGAGCGCATTTATTCAAGATTTCAATATGGTTTAACAAATGCTACTTACCTATTATCTTTCGATATTTTTTTAATAATAATATTACTAATGTGATTAATACCTAAATTAAGTAGTAATAATAAGAAATAAATTTAATTTACTTTAAAAGGGAATAAATATCCCATTTAGACGTAGAAAACATTTTATGAGGCTACTTTATGAAACGTCTGTAAAATTGTCACATGTGATCGGGAGCGCACTATAACTTACGGTAGTAACTACTTATTAATCTGTGCTATAACCGCACTATAACTTAAAGCTGCATAACTTACATCGACTAAGTAGTGTATATTATAACAAAGTTGTTGTCTGCACCTGTTGGTTTGTCTGCTTAACTCTTGTAAGCTGCACAACAGATTTCAAAGCTGTTTCAAACACAGTTTAGAGAATATCTTCCGAAAGGTTTATTATACAAAGAATTGCAGAGAAAACACTCTGATTAAATTTATATATTGCAGAGTGAGGTCACTTTTTCAATGAAGTTTATGTTCAACACTTGCCAAAGCTAACTTTCAGAATCCAAGCGAAGCCAGTTATGTTTCTAGCATTGTTTCTAGTATTAAATAAACATAACCCAGTTCTAAATTTGTAATATATAAAAACGAGTCGTTTTAAAACACTTCCGTTAAGTAAACACAAAATAAATTTTCCATACTTACTTAACCATAATAACAACTCTTATCAGTCTCAGTATTGCCTAGTGACGTATAATTAAATGTGAACACTAAATAACCTGTGTAATACATATATTTGTTATTTTTAAAATATTTAACAAGTGCGTGTATTGATTAATGGATAATACACTTGGTTTTGCAGACACTGTGTATATTTTATTTTAAAAAAATCGACAGCTCACTTCAGTAGCTACAATCTACATTGGCGATACTTTTGTTCATAAGCGACGGTAGTCATTTTGCACCAAGTGGACAGTTAGTCTGTCTGCCGATCCTTATCATAGAAATGTGAGAAATTGAGTAAATATGTAGGCTCATACAGATTAAAATATGACCTATATTGGTTGAGGTGGTTAGAGAAGCAAAATCTTGTAAGTATAAAAAATTCATTTCTAATAATAATAATAATAATGGTTGTCCATAAAACTGGTCTGTAAAATCCTGTAAAAGTAATTAACAAAAAATTTTCAAAAATAAAATTTCGTATTTATGAACTATATGACTAAGTTTGGATAAAAGAAAAAGTTTTTTTATTAAATTGTTAACTAAGAAATAAAGAATTTAAAATTTGTGATTATGTTTAATTTAGTCATTAATTATTAATTAAACATAATTCCTAAAAATTACAATAACCCACAATACCCTACAATAAAAAAATACATAGGTCTACTTATGTAAAAAATATATGAAAAATCATAATTAAAATTTAATGAAATACCTTTTTCAGTTTCGCGCCAACGAAAGGTATTCTGTCCAAGCCAACGACAGTATAAAAACGTTTACAACATAAATTCTTCACAGCACTTGAACCTCTTAACAACATTGTCTCTTTTGTATCTCACTGTCCGGCAAATTACGAGTAACTAATAAACAGTTTTATCGACACAACTGTTTGGTGGGACTCGGTATGACGATCTGATAAATACAGTAAAAATGAGAACTGTTATCTTGTTGACATACCTAATACTTTTTTTTGTATAAATACTGATTACCTATTAGTACAGAAATTAACTTTAATTCATATGTGCAAAACAAACACAACCTTATTGCTTTGAGATAATGTTACAACTTCCTTAAAACAGCGACGAATTAAGATAGAGGTAGAGGCAGAGGATAAAAGTTTGATTAGCAAAATAATAGGCTACTCAAAATAGTAATTCTATTCAGATGATGTTTACGATGAATTACATAATTACATAGTTTAATAGTTAGTTTGGTTTAAATACATTAATTATCACTTTGGCCAATCAGCGCTCAAGACTCGTGACAGTTAAGCGTTTATTCGCGACTTACCTAAACCTAAAACTGGTCGGATTTTTGCAAATATCCTAAAAGTACCTCGGATGATTACAAAATTCGTTGTTAGTTTCATATTGTCAAGTCCTTTGCAATCGTACTAGGATTTTTGCAAAAATCCTTTGTTTTGTGATTATACTGCAACATATATAGAACTTTTCATCTTAATAGTAATAGGATAAGACGATAAATTTCCACTTATCATCATTCATCATTATTTCTCATAAATTTTGTATTCTCCATTGACTTAAACGTTAAAACTCTTTGAGTTTAAACACTTGACAGCTTGTTATAAACGCAATAATGTGGTCCCAAACTAATATGGATTGCACGATGCAACATCGCACATTAGCAACTTCTAATGAACCTTGATCCGAATACACTGAAGTACACTAAAGTAGTATTGCTAGAAAACTAGAGTTTTCTTATTGCAAAGGTAATAAGACGAAGGTTGTTTTCCGAGGAAAACAGGAGCACAAATCTTGGAGATAAGATGTCGAAGTCGCTTTGAAAACTTTGCGGTTCAACATCGCTGAAGAAGACGGTGAGATAGTCTTGTGTGTTTAATGTGTTTTATACACTATAAGAGATAAATTGATGTTATGGTTTTTTTTATATTTTATGGTTATATATTTAATTTTAAAGACTACGTTGCTTTATAAAATATAGCCACTGATAATGTAGCTTTCTATCATTCTATATATGAAATACATAGTTTTTTAAATCGGTCCTAGTTTTTGAGTATATTCATTACAAAAAAAAAAATTCTCTATAATATTTAGTATATAGATGACAAAAAGAATTGTATCCTGAGTTACATCCGTGGTTTCTTTTCATGATCATCATCTTGGCAATATTTTTTTCAAAACTCTAATAACTTTTGGTTGACTTTTTAAAGTGTTTCCTTGAAACCTATTTAATGAATAAATAACTGTTTCACTATTTTTGTTTCATTATAAACAATTAGCTGAAACCGGCCACGCGTCGCTGTGGCTTGTTTATTTTTTCGGAATAAAAATGATATGAAAACACTCTCCTATTAATATGCAATGTTGTGTAAAATTTTCAAGTCAAACCATTGGCTAGTTTTCGAGTTTTGTGGACACAAACATACAGAATCTGAAAATTTATAAATAAAGATTACTGTACACGAGCTGTCAACTCGGCAAAGCGTGATGTGACCTATTATAGTTACCAGACATTATAATGTATTAAAGGTCATTGTCATTTCGCCTATCGCTGAGTAACCAATTAACTGACACATTAAAACACAACAAATATTAATTACATTAAAAAAGGAACACTGTAAATACAATGATTAAATTAAACTCAAGTCAAGGAACAGAGTTTTTGATGGACTATGTCACTTTTTCTTTACTAAAATTCTTAATTTGAAAATTCTTTATTAAACTAGGTGTTAAAACATTTATTCATTTTTATTTTTAGATGATCTCTCTCTATTGGGAACAGTTTCTACAATTATACTTATATGTCTATTTTAAAAATCATTTCAATTTGGCATTCAGTGGATTATATTGAGGTTTAAAAATATTTTACAACTAGCGGCGCGCTCCCGGCTTCGCTCGGGGTGCATTTTTTTTTAAGTAAGAACCTAAAATAAACGTAGCCTAAGTTACTCCTTATTACATCAGCTACCTGCCAATAAAAGTCCCGTCAAAATCGGTCGAGCCATTTCAGAGATTAGCCGGAACAAACAGACAGACAAAAATTGTAAAAAATGTTATTTTGGTGTATGTACCGTATATATATATTCATATGCATGTAGTAAAAAACGGTTATTTCAATATTACAAACAAACACTCCAATTTTATTTATATGTATAGATGTTTAGATTACCGAAGTATTGGTGTACTTTTAACAATACTACATTTTAAAACTTCTTATAATTGACCACGCTTTTTCAATGTACATTATCGAATGACAATCAATCAAGGTTGTATATATTTATATGATTGAAATAAATAAAGCGGTTGTTCAATTCATACTAGTTTATTCCAGTAACATCTAAATGTTGGTAAAACGAAATCGCTCTATATCAGTAACATGTCATATAAATTATGTAGCAATACTTTACTGCTACTGAATATACTGATATACTGAATTTAAATTAAAACTAGATTTTAGCCATGACTTTTGTCGTGTCTAAATGATTTCGTGCTAGTATTAATTTTACAAAAATTTATTATTATATTTTTAAAAAGCCTATATTTTCATAACGTTTTACCAATTCACTTAAAACTATATATAAAAAAAATCAATTTTTATTATATATATTATTTCTCTACAGACAGCAGAAGCTAGCATTTCACACAATAGTAATAAATAGTATTTTTAAATAATTTTTTTGTTGAATTTATTTTGGTATTCATTATACCTATACTTAACTTTGATCCTATAAATAATATTATAGACTGAAGTTTTTGTTGTCGCCAGATTAAAGAGTGGCCAAGATTCCATGACGGTGTGTGTATTTTAAAAATATATTTCATTCGAATTAAATGATTTACTATATATAAATCATGATAATGTTAATTTATGTGCTTGAAATATTAATTATATGTTGTTTTGTTTGTTTTTTATGTATCTAATATCTAAATCATTATTTGTTTTTTATGTATCTAATATGAAAAATATAGGTAGATAAGTGAAAAATTGGTACATATAGGTAACATAGTAGGTAATTCAAATAAAAGATCAATTGTAAAAAAAAAAAACATTAATTCTCTTTTTAATGTTTATAGAATAAACATTACACAAAGAACTAACAACGACTCGAGATTGCAGTCCCCAGTTGTAAAATATTGTTAAGACGCTTAATACGTTTTAATGTTGCTAATGGTTGCTTTGTAGTCTTACATTCACTGCATTCACCATTGAACTACTGCCGTTGCATGTTGATGCAGCATTCCATCTTAATTAAGTACCTTTATTTGCATATATTAGTTGACAGTTTACGTAACTATGAATTGATGTGTTGCTCCATTCATAAAAATAGTATTTCGTGAGTTTGTATGTATGTAAGTTTGAAGCCCAATGTGTGTTGTGTGCTGCTATGCCAGTAGTCGCGGATTCGATCCCCGCTTAGAACCAATATTTTTATTAATATATGAATATGTCTGTTCATCTGGGTCTGGGTTTTTACTGTGTATTCGTATATATTTACGAATATAAAGTAGGTATATACCTACGTATATTTATCAGTTGTGTAGCATCATATAGTATGTTTAATTTGGGCTAGATGGCGCTGTGTGAACATAAAGACTTGCTGAGAGCTAGTTTTCGAAACGAGCGGACAAAATATCATTTCTTTTCATTAATGAAAACCATATCAAACTCCGTGAGTTTCAGAAGAAGTTAGCGGAGAAACAGACAAACGGAGAGCGACTTTATGTTATATGTATAGATATAGTAGATGATTAGTTAATAATTAAAAAATATATTCCACTCAAAACTAAGATTAATTAAAAGATCTATTGCTTATTGCTGATTTCACTCTCATTAGTGGTAGGGTACCTACATCATTTAATTTTGAAAAAATTAGGCAGCCGTTCTGGCAGCAGTAACCATAACGAATCAATCCTTTTATCCTAATAAGCACTTGTTATTAGGTACATGTGCTAATAGGAAACAATAGCCAACTTTCAGCAAGTGGACCTGTCAAACTTTGCATTTAAAAATTCTCATTAAGAATTTTTTTCTCTTCTTAATATTTTCTCTACACTACCTATAGGAAATGTCATTTATATTTATGTACTTACATCAATTTTAACACTAAAATTCCGAGCGTAATTAAATCTTCTGTACATATCTGTAACTCTTTTCATCTCGTTCGATTTTAAACACAGCAAGAACGAATTGTAACACATTTTCGAATATTATAACACAGTTCAAAAGTTCAGTATTGAAAAAACTTCACCCAGTAATTTAACCTTTTTATTATTACCTTATTTTAACCTTAAAAAGAAAACATAAAGGTAATAAATTCCGTTATTATACAATAATTTAATAAAGAAGTGTCTAAGTCGATATCATAATAATAACTGCGATATGAACTGTGTGACATACGCTTATACGTTACATTATAAATGTTTGTGACGTTAGTTTATTTGTTTATACATCATGTTTATTTTATACTAGCTGGTGCCCACGACTTCGTCCGCGTTGAAAAATATTAAGTAACCTATCCTGTGTCACGTACGTCCAAATGTTTATCTACCAAGTTTCATGAAAATCAGTTAATTCGTTTCAGAGTTATGGAGGAACATACATACATACAGAAAAAAATTCTAAAAATCGTCAATTTAGTTTCATTATCATGTATAGAGCCTATAAACACGATATCTCTGAAAACAAAGTAACTTACTCCATGACCGACCCTTACAGATTTATTATTAGTAAATATTGATGATAATAACTCATATAACTTAAAACTTTTTTCTTTTATATATTTTTTTATAATTAAACATTGAAAGTAATGATAAAAAGTAGTAACATAACATAACATAAGACATAGGAAAGTTATATATATATATATATAACTAGCTGAACCGGCAAACGTTGTTTTGCCAAAAAATAAAAAAAAATAATTGGGATGGACCACCCTTAACATTTAGGGGTATGGAAAATAGATGTTGGCCGATTCTCGGACCTACCCGATAAGCACACAAAATTTCATCAAAATCGGTCCAGCCGTTTCGGAAGGAGTTTGGCAACAAACACCGCGACTCGAGAATTTTATATGTACATATATATTAGAAGGTATCTTTGTTGACTTACGGCAAATCATTGTTTGATAGCCGAAGAATCCACGAGGTTTTAGCTACTTAAATTGTTTATATTTTTTGTTATTATATATATATTATTTTATATAAAAGGAAGAAAAGTTTAAAGTTTGATTAAACTTTTCATAAAATATTTGAAAATTGAATTGAATTTTAATTATTTGCACAATTTATATTCCAAAAAAATGTAGTTGACCAAATCTTATTAAATTTATCTTATTGTTTCATACCATTACACCTCAAATGTTTCCGTATAGTTTTTTAGCCATTTGTTAAACAATAAATAAAATCACGCTGTATAATGTGACATATAATTGAGTCTTTTATCATTCTGTTAGCAATATAGTTAACAAGTGAACAACAATATGTATATAATTACATTATATATAATTCTTTATATATTCTTATACTGATATATTCTTATTCTGATATTAAAAAAAAATCAGTTAAGAAAGAAGAATAGAGTCATTCTTTTTTCTCGTATCAGAAACAAAAAGGTCATCTACACAAATTTCATAGACTCATAGTTTAAAATATATGTGATAGTTTATATTAAAGAAATATGTCATTTAAAAATATATTATTAATATTTATTTAAATATTGTAAAAATTTATTATTTAAATATAAAATATTTTATTATTTATTAAAACGACTCATTACTTATAAATATTCGAAAATACGTTTTAAGTACATATATTATGTACCTACCATTTAATGATAAGAATGGTTTGCGATATCTATGGTACCTACTTACTAGAAAGCGCGGCCCTTGGCCATGGCATGGCGGGGAAGGGGACGAGCCGTATAAATAATAATTAACTAATTTATCATTATATAATGGATACTTATTATGTATAATGTTTAACTATGTAAAGGTTAACAGTTAATGTCACTAGACGGCCTGCCCAAATGACTGAAAAACGCAATGTAATCTTCTTTTTATTTTAACGTCCGCGTAATGCTGGACTCTCCGACTAAAGTCGAACTAAAGACTGGGGCGGGAGCGCTCCCAGTCCAGTCGAAATCTCAGCGTACCCGAAAGTAGGGGTACGCCGGCCATCTCGGAGGGTTACGCTGCGTACCCTGCCACTACTTGCCAGACCAAACTCAACCCTGAAAACTTTAAAAAATGTTAACAAATTGATCTTATTTCTGTTGTGATCCATATGTACATTTTTGTAATATTTTTATCTATGTAATCAGTAGGGCCCGGATAAATATGTATTAAAAATTTCGAAATATGTAAATATAATATGGACTGATAAAACTAAAATATGGAATAAATATGTACAATAAAAAGTAACAACATTTCAAATAAAACTATTGTTTATTGCAAAAAATAAAAAATTACAATTTTATTCAGCTTCTGTTTCACTAACATTTGAATTGCAGTAAATTCACGTGTTTTTTTAAATTTTCAAAATTGAAACTTTTTCTATTTGGACGAAATAATGCTTTGTACTAGCTGAATGATCTTTCAACATCACAGGATGTGATTGGAGCATATTTAAATTTGCATAATTCTGCAAGTGAGTAGGGCACGTTTATGTCGTCTTCTAAACTTCCACACAGCATGCTGTTGATTTTTTTTAGGATATGAAATCCTTGATCGTAATATTGAGTATAGTATTCAACTGTTGTTAGCCAAGTTCCCCAGCGTGTTAGCACTAGTTCTGGCGGTAAGGGAATGTCAGGATACATGTCTTTGAATTTTGAGATCCTACTTGGAGCCCTCAAAAAAATTTTTTTTACGTTTGTTACTAAACTGTCAACCTTTACATTCAGCCGCGTGAGGAAATGCGCGGTGCGGGCGGGGAGCGCGTACGGGTAGTGCGAGCGGCGAACGTTAGCGCTGATGATGAAAATATGGATAAATTGATTGATATTTTGTAGAATATGGATTTATATTTAAAATATGGAAAAATATGGAAAATAAAACCTGAATTTTCATGATCTAAATAACATATTTTATGTAGAAACCATAATTAAGAAACGAAAACAATTTCAAATAAAAATATGTAAATACATATTTATCCGGGCCCAGATATGTACATACGAGTACTTTAGAAGTCATATAAATTGCATCAATTAACATAACACGTCACACATCGAGCGAGTGCAACAACTATTTACATTTGCCACAACTGGATATATATATATATATATATATGCACTTTTATTACCACTCGCGGCATAGATTATGCAACAATTTATTCTCTATATTTTTTTCTCTGTGAATTTATTTATTTAGTTGACCCACTTCATACCGCCCAAACCATATAAAATGTAGGTGTGTGAAAATAAATTTGATTCACAATTTTTTTTATAGAGTAAAATCCACAAACCACAAATACACAAATACAAAATTTTCATTTTCTTCGTTGTCGAATCTCTGGGTCCGTGGGGTATCTAATATAATATAAAATTCTCGTGTGGCGGTGTTTGTTGCCAAACTCCTCCGAAACCGCTGGACCGATTTTGATGAGATTTTGTGTGCTTATTGGGTAGGTCTGAGAATCGGCCAACATCTATTTTCCATACCCCTAAATGTTAAGGGTGGTCCACCCCAAAAAAAACTTTTGGCAAAACAACGTTTGCCCGGGTCAGCTAGTATTCTATAAAAACGTTTGGTCGAAATAACTGGCAATTCCATAGTTGGCTATTACCTCGGTCAGCAAATTAGCATTGCAATACAGCAACGAGGTAATGCAGCCAGCAAGCTTGGGACCCTATGGGACCTAAACTTGATATGATGCACTATTTGTAAATAATTAAGATTATTATTATTGCTATAGATAAAATCGTAAATTTATAATGCCACAATAACTGCTTTTTAATAAATGTATTGTTACGATCAGAGTATGGAACATTCTCGATAGCGTAAGATCTGGACGGCGGAAAATTCCCCACACTTAGTCGCGCTCGGGGCGGCACAATGAATAGGTGACCACGCCCCCTCTTTGATTAGTTTCAAAGCAAACTGTTCCTTATGGTTGCGACATAAGGTTCAGATTCCTTTGACAGCAATAGCCTTCGAGAAGCTTTGATAAACTTGTTTACGACTTTTAAAGTTTCCAGTAATTTCCACAACTTTCTGCGCAGTATAAATACGGGTGCGATCGCTCGAGAGAGCAGTTGTGCGATAACTAGCGATACATTAACAACACTTGGGAGCTTTTACGAAGACATTTGCGACAGTGCATAGTTGAGACGTAGAGTGAATTAGCGACGACTTTTGGCAAGTTTTACGGTTTAAGAGGAGAAGCTCTGTAATATTGGAAGTCATCTTGGTCTGTAATAATAAATCGTGTTCCTATACCCCTAAACGGCATTTTAACGTACCCTGCGCGTAACAACTGGTGTCAGAAGCGGAATGCCGTTAATGCCACGGGACGAAGGAACTCGTACTCCACGGACAAGGAGACAAGTGGAAATGGATGCTGCGAGACAACGAGGACTTGAGGAGCCGGAGGAAGGCACCGATGCTGAATTGCTTCCTACGGCAGCACCTTCATCGAGCCCGTCGATGGACCTCGCTGCGCTGCTAGCTGCTGTACAGAGCATACAAGCCAGCCAGGAAGCTGCTCGCCGTGAACAGGAAGCCGCTGTACAAAGGATACAAGCCATTCAGGAAGCCGCTCGCCGTGAACAGGAAGCCGCTGTACAGAACATACAAGCCAGTCAGGAAGCCGCTCGCCGTGAACAGGAATCAACTAGCCAAATGTTGCTTTCAAAATTGGACACAAGCCTTGAAGCGATCTGTGACAAGGTTAAACAGGTTGAGTCCGAAGTAAAAGGGGTCTCACTGAAATTCGAAGGCCTAGAAGAGAGACTCGACCAAACCGACAGTCGCCACCAAGCGCTCGCCGAGAAAGTGCAGAAGCTGATGACGAGAGAGGCAGTCCTCACTGCGCCGGTACCTACACAAGGCAGATTGGACTTGCCACGGTTTGATGGCACATCGTCCTGGACAGCCTATAAGTACCAGTTCGAAACCCTCTCTAACTGCAGCGGTTGGACCGAGGATCAAGCATTCATGGCGTTGACTCTAGCCTTAAGAGGAGACGCCCAACTGATTCTGGAGCGACTCCCTACAGAAGGAAGGTCTCTGCAAGCCCTACTGGAAGCCCTAGAGACACGGTATGGTGACAAGCATATGGAGCACACGTATAGGGCACAACTACGCGACCGCATACAGAGGCCCACGGAAACACTCCAGCAGTGGGCTGACGAAATCGAAAGATTAGTTCGTCGCGCCTACATATCAACACCGAATGCAATAGAAATAACTCTGCTCCAAGCCTTTGTGGACGGCATAAGGGACGGCGAAGTTCGCGCAGCGGTGCGATTGGGTCACCATCAGAGCCTGAAGAGTGCACTGGCACATGCTCTAGAAGTGGAAGCTGTACGACGTGACACAAGGCCATTCAAGGTCAGGGAGCTGGTAGCCGAGGAGCGAAAGCCTCGCTATGGTCCGACCTGTTATGGCTGCGGTGAAAAAGGCCACATAAGGGTGGACTGCCCAAAGAAGAAAAGAAAGAGGGTCTCAGAGATGGAGACCCAAGTTGACGAAGGGCAGTTAAACTAAGCGTCGCCAGGGCCGCGGGGCAGGCGCTGGCTGGGAGAAAGAAAGCCCCTGCTATTACTATCAGACAAGCTTCTAACGGAAACAGTTTAATCATCGAGGGTACGCTGAACGGGAAAACGTGCAGGTTCACAATAGACACAGGAGCATCGCGCACCATTGTAAGACCTGAACTTTTAAAACGAACTATTTCATGGAAGCAACGATCTCCAAAATGTCAGCTGCGAACAGCAACGGGCCAGCCAGTACCTGTCCTCGGTGACACAGACATAGAAATTGGAATTGGTAGTCAGTTGTACTCAAACTCAGTGCTGATTGCCAATATTACTGATGACTGCATATTAGGATTGGATTTCTTAAAAAATCACCGTTGTATTTTGAACGTTGACCAAGGAGTACTCAAATTTCCTGATCAAGAAGTTTTCTTAGAAGGATCGACCCCGTGTACACTTTATTGTTTAAAGGATGTGAAACTAGCCCCAAGATCACAAAATCTAGTAATGACCAAATTCTCACCTAACGTCAAGAACGGATTATGTGTCATCGCGGAGGATGAAGGAACACATCCTAATTGGATAATGGCCAGAACACTACTAATGACAAACAGGATAGGCAGAGTAAGAATTTTAAATCTCAGCAATGAAGAGGTACAGCTGAAAAGAAACAGCATAGTTGGAAAGTGTCAGGAAGTGAAGTATTTAAGACGTATAAGCAGCACAACAAACGCAGGAATAAGTACAGATTACCCGGTATCGCAGTTATTGGATTCGTTGAAAGGAAATTTGTCGTCAGTTCAGTTGAGACAAGCTCAGGATCTTTTAATGCGGTTCAAAGACATTTTTGCCGTAGGCAATGATTGCGGTAGAACAGGACTCGTGAAGCACAGAATAGACACCGGCGATTCAAGACCTATACGGCAAAGACCTCGTCGAATCCCGTGGGCAAAAGAAGCTGAAGTTGCGGATATGATAAGGGATATGGCGGCAAACAACATCATCGAACCATCCACAAGCCCCTGGTCGTCACCTGTGGTGCTGGTGAAAAAGAAAGATGGCACAACCAGGTTCTGCGTAGACTACCGAAGGCTGAACGACGTTACCAAGAAAGACAGCTATCCTCTACCGCGTATTGATGACACTTTAGATATGCTCAGTGGAATGGAATGGTTTTCTACCGTTGATCTTAAAAGTGGGTACTGGCAGGTGGAAATAAGTCCAGAGGATAAGGAGAAAACAGCATTCTCTACGGGCATCGGAAACGGACTTTGGCAATTCAATGTAATGCCGTTTGGTTTATGTAATGCTCCCGCAACGTTTGAGCGCCTTATGGACAGAGTTATGGTGGGTCTTCTGGGAGATGTTTGCCTGGTGTACCTGGATGACGTAATTATCATGGGTCGTGACTTCAAGGAACATCTCCAAAACCTTGAAAAGGTGTTCAACCGTCTACGCGAGGCAAACTTAAAACTAAGTCCCAAAAAGTGTACCTTCTTCAGCAACGCAGTTAGCTATCTGGGGCACATAATCACCAAGGAAGGAGTTCAAACAGACCCAGAAAAGATCAAAGCTGTAAAAGATTGGCCTACACCAAAGAATAAAACGGAAGTCAGATCCTTTCTTGGCTTATGCGCATATTACAGGCGCTTTGTCAAGAATTTCTCAATAATAGCCAAACCCCTCCATCGCCTGACTGAAGATAAACAGGTATTTTCTTGGGATGCAAATTGTGACAACGCTTTCAAAGAACTAAAACAGCGTTTATGTGAGTCCCCGATATTGGGCTATCCGACACGTAATGGAAGATTCATTGTGGATACGGATGCCAGCAACACGGGCATTGGTGGAGTGTTATCACAAGTGCAGGGAGACAAACAAGTTGTGATTGCATACTACAGCAAAACGCTTTCCAGACCAGAGAGGAACTACTGTGTTACACGTCGAGAGTTGTTAGCTGTAGTGAAGACCTTGCAACACTTTCACAAATATCTCATTGGACGTGAGTTCACCTTAAGGACGGACCATGCTGCACTTAAATGGCTCCTTCAATTTAAAAGTCCTGAAGGACAGGTAGCACGGTGGATTGAGCAATTGCAGGAATTTCATTTTGCAACAGAACATCGAAGTGGAAAAGGTCATGGTAACGCTGACGCTCTATCGAGAAGACCATGTCCTGAAACCTGTAAACACTGCAGGAAACAAGAGTCACAGGAATCTGTAAGAATTATCCGTACCCAAGGATTAGACGACGACTGGTGTGGAGAAAATATGAGGAAGGCGCAAGAGGAAGATGACGACCTGCGATTAATCTTAGATTGGATGAAAAAAGGAGTGAAACCTGAGTGGGCGGACGTGTCAGCTTCCAGTCCTGTTACAAAAAGCTATTGGGCTCAATGGGATAGTTTGGCCCTGGAAGGCGGAGTCTTATGTAGGAAATGGGAGTCTAATACCGGACATCAGGTTACGGTACAGGTTGTAGTCCCTCGAAGCAAGGTATCTCCTCTGCTACGTCATATTCATGATGGGGTGTCTGGTGGTCATCTTGGAGTGAGGAAAACCCTTTTGAAAGTGCGACAGCGATTCTACTGGGTCCATTGCCGGGAAGACGTAGAAGATTGGTGTCGTAAATGCAACGCATGCGCTTCAGTCAAGGGACCGCAGATACGAAGTAGAGGAAAACTAAAGCTCTACAATGTAGGAGCACCATGGGAACGTATCGCTATTGACGTGGCCGGGCCGTTTCCTGAAACTGAGGATGGTAACAAATACATCGTTGTAGTGCAGGACTATTTCAGCAAATGGCCAGAAGTATTTGCAACCCCTAACCAAGAAGCTAAAACTGTTGCCAAGAAGCTAGTTCAGAATGTAATCTGTCGGTATGGCGTACCTCTGGAAATACACTCCGATCAGGGGAGAAATTTCGAATCAACCCTATTTCAAGAGATGTGCAACCTTCTCGGTATACATAAGACCCGTACGACACCAGCTCATCCTCAGTCAGACGGAATGGTCGAAAGGTTTAACCAAACATTGGAAAATAATTTGGCTAAAGTAGTCGACTCACATCAGAGAGACTGGGACCAATACATACCTCTTTTCTTGCTGTCTTATCGCTCTGCTGTACACGACAGTACTGGTGTTACACCAGCCAAAGTGAATTTTGGACGAGAAATAAGGCTACCGGTCGATGCAATAACAGGGTCTCCACCGAATAGCCCGAAGCTTGTGACGGATTATGTCAGCGATCTTCGCGAACAGCTGGATGAAGTGCACAAGCTAGTTCGCGAGTGCAGTCTCAAGACCGGTGGAAAAATGAAAACCCGTTATGATAGGAAATCAAACATCAACGGTTTTGAAGAGGGAACTCTCGTAGGGCTTCACAATCCCCTCAGAAGAAAGGGCAAAAGCCCAAAGCTACAAGCACGATGGGAAGGACCTTACAATGTGGTTACAAAAATTAACGACGTCACCTACCGAATCAAAAAGGGGCAAAGAGGAAAACCGAAGGTCGTACACATTGACCGTTTGACGAAGTATCACGGTACGAATGATGATCGGGACGATCATAACTAAGAGGGGGGTAATGTTACGATCAGAGTATGGAACATTCTCGATAGCGTAAGATCTGGACGGCGGAAAATTCCCCACACTTAGTCGCGCTCGGGGCGGCACAATGAATAGGTGACCACGCCCCCTCTTTGATTATTTTCAAAGCAAACTGTTCCTTATGGTTGCGACATAAGGTTCAGATTCCTTTGACAGCAATAGCCTTCGAGAAGCTTTGATAAACTTGTTTACGACTTTTAAAGTTTCCAGTAATTTCCACAACTTTCTGCGCAGTATAAATACGGGTGCGATCGCTCGAGAGAGCAGTTGTGCGATAACTAGCGATACATTAACAACACTTGGGAGCTTTTACGAAGACATTTGCGACAGTGCATAGTTGAGACGTAGAGTGAATTAGCGACGACTTTTGGCAAGTTTTACGGTTTAAGAGGAGAAGCTCTGTAATATTGGAAGTCATCTTGGTCTGTAATAATAAATCGTGTTCCTATACCCCTAAACGGCATTTTAACGTACCCTGCGCGTAACAGTATATTAATGATACTGATACACGCGCTCTTCCAAATATTCGGTGTCGCTTTTTAAAGGACCTCGGACAGAAAGCTTTCGAAAAAAATTCTTTCGGTTCGGTGATTGGAAAAATCGAGAAAAAGTCAGTATCAAATTAAGATTCTTTCTTTAAATTATCTTTGTTTAATAACTAATTAAACTTAAAATAAAGAATGTCACTTCTGTCATCTTTAATCTTTGATAAACACGGAAGCGATCATTGTTTGTCTGTCTATACACGTTATCAAATGAACGCGGCAATTTAACTAGTAAACAGCGTGAATGAATAAATTAGGTTATTATTAAAATGATAATTAGCAAATGTACTGCATTACATTCTATTTTCCTAAATTGGTATACACTAACATTTATATATTATTAGCTGGTGCCCACGACTTCGTCCGCGTTGAAAAATTTTAAGCCTATCCTGCGTCCCGTACGTCCAAATGTTTATCTACCAAGTTTCATGAAAATCAGTTAATTCGTTTCAGAGTTATGGAGGAATATACATACATACATACATACATACATACATACATACATACATACATACAGAAAAAAATTCTAAAAACCGTCAATTTAGTTTCAATATCATGTATAGAGCCTATAAACACGATATCTCTGAAAACAAAGTAACTTACTCCATGACCGACCCTTACAGATTTATTATTAGTATTGATTACTAGCTGACCCGGCAAACGTTGTTTTTCCAAAAAATAAAAATAAAAATTTGGGGTGGGGGTATGGAAAATAGATGTCGGCCGATTCTCAGACCTACCCGATAAGCACACAAAATTTCATATAAATCGGTCCAGCCGTTTCGGAGGAGTTTGACCGACCGAGTTTGGGTCTATTCCTAGTAGTTCGGTTAACAGTTCGGTTGACCGAACTAGTGAGACTTTTTTTTCCAGTAGTCCGACCGTACAAATCAACCGGAATAGTGAGACCATTTTTTTCTGATCCATTCCCAGTAGTCCGGTTGACCGAACTAGTGAGACTTTTTTTATCAGTAATTCGATCGTAAAAATCAACTGGAATAGTGAGACAATTTTTTTTTCATTCCGGTTGTAAATTCAATTATGCAGCCAGAATGCTTGGGACTCTGTCTAGGGGACCGAAGCTTAATATTATATACAAATTTTAAATATATATAACTTAGTTTTAGATATAGATTAATTGTTAATTTAATCATTAAAATTACCTTCACATGTCATATATAAAAAAATATAAATAAATTATTCTTTTTTTATGTCTTTTTTGCCCGATGTTTATATTTAAGGAGTATATCCAAACCAGGGCTACCTCTGAAAAGTGCATTTACGAATTTTTTTGCTCTTCTATACGGTCTTATTGAATGAAGTGCCGTACTACAAGTACGTGCCTACGCCTGTTCTCGAAAATAGTCGTGCTAACGCTCTACTAGGACCGCTCTATAATCACGGACAGGACTATTGTTATTTGTTGCCAATAACCCTGACATCTTGGTCTTGACGCATAACGAAAACCTCGGGAAAAACGAAAAAGTAAAACTCACTAAGTACATAGACTTGGCTCACGAGGTAACCGCCATGTGGGATGTCGATTCAACAATAATTGTCCCTATAGTCGTATCGGCGAACGGTCTTATAGCGAAGAGCCTCGACCAACACTACATAACAAAATAAGTCATTAATCACCACCATCCACTAAGTTATCAGACATATAATCTTTTAAATCATAGTAACATTTATCAACTAGTAATTATTTAATGTTCTTCTTAAATATATTAATACTAGTGGCCCGCTCCCGGCTTCGCCCGGGGTGCATTTTTGCAATCCAGCCGATAAATTACCTTACCGCCATCTGTGAGAAACCTATGGAACACACAGATAAGTTCCATGACAACAGCTGTGAGTTCCATAACCTTCTCACAGATGGCGGTGTATAACTTGCATATAATAAATTATTTGCAATAAAAAAATATCGCGACTATAAATTGAGATAAAAACTATCCTATCTCTCAAGTTGGATCAAATTGCACACAATGTGCAAAATTTGATGTCGGCTCAGTAGTTTCAGAGTTTATCGCGAACAAACATTGTGACACGAGATTTTTATATATATAAGATTGAGCTGCTTAATATTGTTCGGAATCTTGTTATAAATGACTGGTGTTAGACAAAAAACACTTTTTCGCATAAGAGCTGTGTGTGCTTTGCATAAAGTTATCTGTACAAAAAACTTAGCTACAATTATTCCTCATAGAATTTGACTTACGGTTCAGTAATTACATAAATTGACGAGTCCGTTGGATAAGTTGTCAGGGTGCCTTGCTTTAAAGCTCTGTCTCAGGGATCCGGGTTTGATTTCAGGCAAAGTTGGCTCTCGTCTGGATTTGGACAGTAGCTCTATATGTATATCTGGATCTGGCGGCAATAACCACCCCTTACAGAAAACCTTCGTGAAGGAACAGCATGTGTGCTGTTGTGTTTCGGTGAGTGAATAAGGGATGCCAGAACTAGGTATATAATCTTATTAAACTGATATTTTTAATTTAAAGGTTGTCCGGTAGTAGTCGTCTGACTACATTTAGTGGCGGTAATTTTATATGCTGTTTTATACAAAGAATTTTTGTACTTACCTAATGTTTTAATAAAATCCTTTTATCTAAAAAGTATTGTAATTGTATTCTCAATATCTTATTATGTGCAGCAGATCACTGGACTCGGCAAACTTCCGTAATGCGTTCTCGGAATTCTTTAGGAGATTAAACTAAGACTGACAAGAAAATAAGCTCTCAAAGTAACAAGTTGCAAATTCTTTAAGTTTTGCATAAAACTCAGCGACCATAATAACCAATCTTAAGCCAACTGTTAAGAAAGTAACTTAGTAAGTAGTCATCCCGGTCAAAATTTTAATTCTAGTGGGTACTTCAGTTTTAATTTCATCTTGAATTTTATTAGACGTGAAAACTTGACATTTTTAGTTTTCAGAAATTTGAAGAATTTTAGATTAAGACATAATGTTTGTGCAATTAAAGATTTATTTATTTACCTATCTATTTTTATGTACTTAGAGAAAATGGAAGTAAATTGAAGTAAATCTACAGTCATTCCCTAAATTTACGTACAAATAAAAACACACTTGTTATTCAGCCGTAGAACGACCACTGCTTGACTTCCCCCATAATTTTCCAACAGGTAGACGCAGCCTGGATCCACCGTCGATCCGCGGCCCGCATCAGATCGTTTTTCCACGTTGTGGGTGAACGCCCTACGCTGCGCTTGACGGTCCATGGCCTCCACTCGAAAACCTTCTGGTGTTCTGCCCACTGCCAATTCAACTTACTGATCCGCTAGCTTATATGAGTAACTTTTCTTAGTCTACAGATCTCCTCATTCCTGATTCGATCTTGCAGTGTACATAGAGGTAAAGAAAGAGAATGCCGGAGTGGCCGCGGTACCGTGCCTTTAGTTAGACCTACAGGAAAGAGATAGGTACTTATTGGCAACCGGATCGCTTTCTCTCTTTGTAGAGGTAAGAAGAGTGGTTAATTCATGCGGGTATTGCTCAGTCCATTTCTCTATGTCTATCTAATATCTATGGGCTTTCTCTCGGACGCAGTTCTCCTTGCGCATTGCAGTGTAAATCAAATTACCTTGGGCAGGACAAAATGTAAACCATTCTGTGTCACTTATCACTGTGTCCTTGTGAATATATAATGTTCTGTGTTCTGACATATTTGGTCTTGACTTGGTCTTGACTATGGACTATAACTAAGTAAGAACCATCTCTCTGTGTATCTAAAAGTGTGTTGAAAGGCGTTAAATAAGGATGGCGCTAGTATAGCAAGAGTGTAAATTTTAAAGAAAGAGTGAGGTGTATTATTTTGTTTATTTTTCATTTTGCGCCCGCTTAAACAATTTTCACCATTATTATTTTAAAAAGTTTTTTAACAGTCAATACAGCAAAATCACTAAAAGTTATTAAAACCTCAAGATAATAATATAAAAATCACGATGACAAAAACAATACAAAATTCTCCATGACAAAAAATATTAAATTTTTCAACTCAGCGCACTTGTAAAGAGGATATATGTTACTAATGTGTTTATGGTTTTACGTTGCTATGGATATTATGTTGTTATTATATAATATTCTATTCTTTTCTTTTAACTGTCAACGAATGTATTCTAATTTACTTTAACTAAAATAATATATGTCTTTACTTGTTTAATCCTTTATTTGATTTCACATCAAAAACTTAATATGGTAGCAGAGGGTGGTTCAATGGCAACTCTAAAGTTCTCATATTCAGTGGACAGACTGTAGAGCATAAGGATTGTAAGCAGATCCTCGTTTATGTCGACTGCTACACATTCACTCCTTCAACATTCATTTCGTACACTCTAGCGCCATTCTGGGCAATTTATGAACAACTATTTAATGCTTTTAGCTTGTCACTTTTTCAGTTTAACAGCCATGTAAGTTGGTGCTCCTTACTTCTATCCTCCTTGTTAAGGAGGACCGACTTACATAAATTGACCAGAATGGTGCTTGTGCAGCATTGGTTAATTGATATGATTGGTTGGTTTCGTAGTTCATGAAATCACCGTAGATAAAAATGATAAAATGCTACTAGAGCGCCACGCCCCAGTGCTTCTACAGCACCGAGTAATTTAGCGTATTCGACGGATCCTTTCTCATGTATAGAGTTCTCCTTACCTCTATCACAGTATATAGGGCCTCCTTACCTCTATCACAGTATATTAATTTCAGTATTTTGCCTCTATTCTCTTTGGTCTTGACTTATACTTATCAATATTGTCATGTCATTCATGGCTTAAAGGTCTAGTTTCCAGGCCATAAAATTTCAAAATAAAATCATGTTCATGTCGTTCTTATCATTCATATTCATTCATCTTCAATGTTGCTTCAATCATCATCATCACAAACTAAATAGTAGATACTAACGTAATCATCATCAATCTTTGGCTAACGTAGTGATTATATACTCTTTGATACTAGTAGCAAAGAGTATATAATCACTACGTTTTACTACGGTTTTACTAGTAGTATCTTCTATATAGTTTGTGACTCTTTGTCTTTGGCTTCAATGGCGATTGGTTGCAATGGTTTTGGTTTGGGTTGCGATAATTTATAATAAAAGTACAAACGTCATAGTTATTACTTATTAGATTAGTTAAAATCCTACATTTAAAAATGGCTGAAACATTAAACCCAAAACCTTTTTGTAGATGTTGTCACAAGAATGGTGATTTCAAGTGTCTATTTTCCAACTACATTTACGAAAATGAAATTGAGAATTATTCGCAGATGTTGTACGATACATTCGGAATCGTAGTAAGTTCTATGTTCCTAATCAAAGATTTAAATCGATTCCTAATCATATTCTTGTTTTGTCTCATATCCTCAACTTTTCCATATACCGAGAGTGAAATGCACGCCTAGAACCACATTCCTTCTTGACTTAGCCAAGGCTTTTGAAACGGTTTCTGATTTCGAAATTAGAGATAATTGGGATAAGAGGCCTTTTTTTACAAGAGGAATCGGCTGAGTTTTAGATTTTGGACCGTCGAGTTGGCTGTCCGCGATTTTTTTGGAAGAAGGTTAGAGTATAACAAGTAATTGTGCAAAGTCTCAAACTGCGCAACCACGTAGTTTTTTTTTTGTAATAAATAGATGAAATTTAAATAATTTTGCACCATTTCCCAAAAAAAATGACAATAATGTATATGGAAATGCAAGCGAAGCGAGCACACCCGGTTAACTACTTTAGGCAAAAGGTTTATATTACAAAAAATTGGGTTAGGTTAGGTTTTAATAATGTATATCAAAATGCGAGCGAAGCGAGCACACCCGGTTAACTACTTTAGGCAAAAGGTGTAATATTACAAAAAATGGGTTAGGTTAGGTTCTAATAATGTTATGAAAATGCGAGCGAAGCGAGCACACCCCGTTAACTACTTTAGGCAAAAGGTGTATATTACAAAAAAAAATTGGGTTGGGTTATGTTAGGTTTATAGGTATTTTGCTACTCCCATCTCGAGTGGAGTTTTAGTGCGGTAAAAATCTTACATAACCTTATTCCATTTGCATTGCATTTGAATAAGGTTTGTCATAAGGTGCCTTTTGAAGGTTTCTTCACTCGTTAAAAAAAAGCTAGTTATGTCACAGTGGTTTTCTTTAAGCGGTACAGACATAACCTTAAACTTTAACCATGAATATCTTGGAAACTATACATTTGCGCAGGTGGGGAGTTGTATCGGAGAGACCCTCCCCTCCCCCTGTTCCCCCCCAATTAAAAAATAACCACTAAAATCGATGGTCCATAATCTAAAGTTTTACCTTGTATTTTATTGTTTTCAGTTTGTACCCTTCAAAGATAAAAATATATATACAATATGCGACAAGTGTATTGAAAAACTACGTATCTCAATGGAATTCAAGAATTGTGTCCTCGCCTGTAAAAACAATGCTTGCTGGCGGGGGCACTGCAGTGCTCGACTTGACGGGGGCACTGCAGTGACCCCAGATATAAATCGTAAGTCATGAAGCAACCTCTTGTTGATAGAATCTGTTTGTCTCGGGAATTGAGGATGAGCTGAGTGTAACTTAGAAGGTTTTACCTCTTTGTGAAATGATTTTCTTTTCAAAACTAACATATTGTATTTTGATAAGGGGACACACACACACACACACACACACACACACACACACACACACACACACACACACACACACACACACACACACACACACACACACACACACACACACACACACACACACACACACACACACAAATATGTCTCTTCTTAATATTTTATTTATTTATTTATTTATTTATTGAATGTTTGTGTTCATCATAGCTATTTATAACATAAAGCATACATATTATGTATTTATTTCTATATCTATTCTATTCTAGTCGAATTTAGTGCTGTGACTTTGTTTTAATAAAAAAAATTGCTGTCATTTGAAATATGTTAATTATTGTGTCTGTAATTTGTAACTTGGAAAGTGAAGTTAAGAAAAAATGATAAAAAAAGGATTGAAACAAAATACATTAATATAATAAGTGATATTTACAGAAAATACCTCCAAAGATAAAGACAGTGACACGGATATAATAAATAAGGTTTTAGACAAAGAGTCAACTGAAGAGGTCAAAGTGGAAGAAACCTTCAGCGAATCTGGTATGTATGACTGTCCGTTGTTCATTGACTACAATATTATTAAGGAGGCTCATGTGAATATCTATAGGCATTCTCGATGAATAAGAATATATATACACGAGGGTGTCCTTTATTATGTTCATATAAGAATTTTCATCTATTTTTCAATGTAATCCCATTTTATTTATTTATTTAATAAAGTAGCAGACAAACAGATTGCTATTACATGAAAACTCTAAAATATATGTAAATAGATCAATTGCTTAATTGCAATCCTGTACAGTGTACTTAGCATTGTTAACTTAATTACTAATTATTTGAATAACTTACTTTACAGTTATATTAAAACATAGAACTAGTCAACAAATTATACAAAAATCTCCTGAACATATTTTTGATTAAAGGAAACCTACTGTCAAATATGTCAAAATCGACCTAGCATCATAGTTTGTTGACTTGTGCTAGTGTTTTAATATTACTGCAAACAAAGTAAGCCGCCGTAGTCAGGTAAGTCAAGTGAGCACTGTAACCGGCCGACCTATACTTTTGCTTGTCTTCTGTATACATATGTATAATGTAAAGTCGGGGTATGAAAACCTTCGTCAGTTTTCAAATTCATTCCTTAGTTATCAAAATCATGGATTCTTAGTACCTTTTGAAACTAAAGCACTAATCAGACAACTGACATATTATGTTTAAAATAAAATTTTGGCAGGACTGACAATTGCCCTGGTGCAAGCAAATGTCGACTTAAGGTGACAAACCATTTCTTACACCGACTGTATATACAAAAGGAAGTATTTCACACGTAGGTATAGGTATGTGTGTATAACTGATTGCTAAACTTTAACGTATTCATCTTCACAGAAGAATTTACAGCCAACATCGAAGTTAAAATGGAAGAGGTGGTCGATGATGAAGACTCGAGTACAAATAAAGTGTTAGACAGAGAGTCCAACACAGATGTCACAATTGAAGAGAGCAGAAAAGAAGCAGACGAAACGTTGAGTGAATCTGGTACGTATGAGTGTTGTTGGCTTTTGGACTAAAATACTATTTGTTGAGGCTCATGTGAATATCTTCGAGCATATCAAGACATCCCAATCATGTGTGGATTTGGATTAAACTTTTCACACAGATTACCAGCTTTTGGTAAAATTGTTAATTATTGTGTCTATAATTTGTAACTTGGAAAAGTGAGAAAAAATGATAAAAAAAAGGATGGAAACAAAATACATTAATATAATAAGTGATATTTACAGAAAATACCTCCAAAGATAAAGACAGTGACATGGATATAATAAATAAGGTTTTAGACAAAGAATCAACCGAAGAGGTCAAAGTGGAAGAAACCTTCAGCGAATCTGGTATGTATGACTGTTCGTTGTTCATTGACTACAATACTATTAAGGAAGCTCATGTGAATATCTATAGGCATTCTCGATGAATAAGAATATATATACGAGGGTGTCATTTATTATTTTCATATAAGAATTTTCATTTATTTTTCAATGTAATCCCATTTTATTTATTTATTTAATAGCATTGCATTTATTTACTTAATAGGAATGGACAGCACACAGTCCATTCCATTGCGTAGAGGTGTGAGACAGGGAGATGTAATCTCTCCGAAACTGTTCACTGCTGCTTTGGAAGATGCATTTAAGCTCCTGGAATGGCATCAACGTTAATGGCGAGTATATCACTCACCTTCGGTTTGCCGATGATATTGTGATCTTAGCGGGGTCGATGAGAGACCTCGGCACGATGCTCGAAGACCTCAACCGAGTTCAACCGCGACAAGACGAAAGTTATGTCTAATGTCCATGTTGTGCCTACCCCAGTAACAGTTGGAAACTCAACTCTCGAAGTTGTTGACGAGTACATATACTTGGGACAAACAGTCCAGTTAGGTAGAGCCAACTTCGAGAGGGAGGTCAATCGTCGAATCCAGCTCGGATGGGCAGCGTTCGGGAAGCTCCGAGACATCTTCTCGTCCAAAATTCCTCAGTGTCTCAAGACAAAGGTTTTCGACCAATGTGTGTTGCCGGTGATGACATATGGCGCTGAAACGTGGTCTCTAACTATGGGCCTCTTAAGGAAGCTCAATGTCGCTCAACGAGCTATGGAAAGGGCTATGCTCGGGGTTACACTGCGAGATCGAATCAGAAATGAGGAGATCCGTAGACGTACGAAAGTTACCGACATAAGCCGGCGGATCAGTAAGTTGAAGTGGCAATGGGCAGGGCATATAGTACGGAGAGCCGACGGCCGCTGGGGCCGGAAGGTTCTCGAGTGGAGGCCACGTACCTGCAAACGCAGCGTAGGACGTCCACCCACAAGGTGGACAGACGACCTAATTAAGGCCGCGGGTCAACGGTGGATCCAGGCTGCTTCTGACCGGTCCTATTGGAGAGTTATGGGGGAGGCCTATGTCCAGCAGTGGACGTCCTGCGGCTGAAATGATGATGATGATTTAATAAAGTAGCACACAAATAGATTGCTGAAAACTCTAAAATATATGTAAATAGATCAATTGCTTAATTGCAATCCTATACAGTGTACTTAGCATTGTTAACTTAATTACTAATTATTTTAATAACTTACTTTACAGTTATATTAAAACATGGAACTAGTCAACAAATTATACAAAAATCTCCTGAACATACTTAAATAGTAACATTAATCTATTTTTGATTAAAGAAAACCTACTGTCAAATATGTCAAAATCGACCTAGCATCATAGTTTGTTGACTTGTGCTAGTGTTTTAATATTACTGCAAACAAAGTAAGCCGCCGTAGTCAGGTAAGTCAAGTGAGCACTGTAACCGGCCGACCTATACTTTTGCTTGTCTTCTGTATACATATGTATAATGTAAATTCGGGGTACGAAAACCTTCGTCAGATTTAAAATTCATTCCTTAGTTATCAAAATCATGGATTCTTAGTACCTTTTGAAACTAAAGCACTAATCAGACAACTGACATATTATGTTTAAAATAAAATTTTGGCAGGAATGACAATTGCCCTGGTGCAAGCAAATGTCGACTTAAGGTGACAAACCATTTCTTACCCCGACTGTATATACAAAAGGAAGTACATATTTCACACGTAGGTATAGGTATGTGTGTATAACTGATTGCTAAACTTTAACGTATTCATCTTCACAGAAGAATTTACAGCCAACATCGAAGTTAAAATGGAAGAGATGGTTGATGATGAAGACTCGAGTACAAATAAAGTGTTAGACAAAGAGTCCAACACAGATGTCACAATTGAAGAGAGCAGAAAAGAAGCAGACGAAACGTTGAGTGAATGTGGTACGTATGAGTGTTGTTGGCTTTTGGACTAAAATACTACTTGTTGAGGCTCATGTGAATATCTTTAAACTTTTCACACAGATTACCAGCTTTTGGTAAAATTATTAATTATTGTGTCTTTAATTTGTAACTTGGAAAGTGAAGTTAAGAAAAAATGATAAAAAAAGGATGGAAACAAATTACATTAATATATTAAGTGATATTTACAGAAAATACCTCCAAAGATAAAGACAGTGACATGGATATAATAAATAAGGTTTTAGACAAAGAGTCAACCGAAGAGGTCAAAGTGGAAGAAACCTTCAGCGAATCTGGTATGTATGACTGTTCGTTGTTCATTGACTACAATACTATTAAGGAGGCTCATGTGAATATCTATAGGCATTCTCGATGAATAAGAATATATATACATGAGGGTGTCCTTTATTATTTTCATATAAGAATTTTCATTTATTTTTTAATGTAATCCCATTTTATTTATTTATTTAATAAAGTAGCACACAAACAGATTGCTATTACATGAAAACTCTAAAATATATGTAAATAAATCAATTGCTGAATTGCAATCCTACACAGTGTACTTTGCATTGTTAACTTAATTACTAATTATTTGAATAACTTACTTTACAGTTATATTAAAACATAGAACTAGTCAACAAATTATACAAAAAATCTCCTGAACCTACTTAAATAGTAACCTTAATCTATTTTTGATTAAAGGAAACCCCGACTGTATATATAAAAGGAAGTATTTCACACGTAGGTATAGGTACGTGTGTATAACTGATCGCTAAACTTTAACGTATTCATCTTCACAGAAGAATTTACAGCCAACATCGAAGTTAAAATGGAAGAGGTGGTCGATGATGAAGACTCGAGTACAAATAAAGTGTTAGACAAAGAGTCCAACACAGATGTCACAATTGTAGAGAGCAGAAAAGAAGCAGACGAAACGTTGAGTGAATCTGGTATGTATGAGTGTTGTTGGCTTTTCGACTAAAATACTATTTGTTGAGGCTCATGTGAATATCTTCAAGCATATCAAGACATTCCAATCATGTGTAGATTTAGATTAAACTTTTCACATAGATTAGCAGCTTTTGGTAAAATTGTTTTGTTTTGTTCTAACTATAAGGCAGAGTAGGCCTCGAATTCGAATTGCGGTTTCGAAAAAAAAAAATGTTGTCGCCGTTGTTCAGACATTTCGTTCGCGAACAAAAAAAAACACCTCGACAACACAATACATAGAGTTACAAACTGTTACTGTTACAACTGAATAGAGGTTTCACTACGCTTACATCGCCCTGCCAACCTAGCACTTAAGATAAGTGCCACAACTGACGAAGACTGCCATTAGTCCAGTCATTATATCCGAAAAAAAGGCAAAGATATCAAAATCAACATAAAAAGCTGATTTTTGGATATTGTGTTCGGGGGGCTCAGAAAAGCTTAACTTCAAATTGTCGACCAAGATTTCCTATGAGCTTTCGCTGCCATCTTGAATTTTTTAGCGATAACTCGGCTCTCCGTCATGATACGAAAATTTTGATAATATGCTTTTTGGTTGCTTTTTTTATGCTCTACAATTTAGGTAATTAGAATTTTTCCTTTATTGTTGATCGTTCTTGAGATATCGGACGAGAAAGTATAAAATTGATATGTTGAAACTTGTTTTTTGGTATTCTCTCTTTTTTCGTAAAACATATCAAAAATATGTTTATTATCAAACTTTTAGAGCATACTGATACTTACAATGGGCTTTTTTGTTTTTTTTTTTTTTCGAAAGTCGACCTTGTGTGACGAGGATGATGTGGATGATTGTATTATCCATTCATCCAAAATCTCAACATTTCGAAGAATACCCTGAGAAGGAAGAATGTGGACCGGGGCCATCGAAGCGACAAAAATTATAAATACAAAACGGACCTCGATAATCTTCAATTTCTACTTCTATAAAATCAAATTATGTATTTTTCAAGTAAATATTGGACGTGTCATTCATATTCTTGTTGTTATATTTGTTTATATTGTATTTTAATATTTTTTTCTGGAACCATTAATCCGTCGAAACATATTAACACAACCGCACGAGCTATGAAATCGAAACTTCGCGCGGGCTTGCCAACTTTCCCCGTAAAGTTGGCAAGCCCGCGCGAAGTTTCGCTCAAAATAGTAATTTTTGTCCGAAAAAAAAACAAAAAAGCACATTTTAAGTATCAGTATGCTCTAAAAGTTTGATAATAAACATATTTTTGATGTGTTTTACGAGAAAAGAGAATAGCAAAAAACAAGTTTCAACATATCAATTTTATACTTTCTCGTCCGATATCTCAACAACGATCAACAATAAAGGAAAAATGCTAATGACCTAAATTGTAGAGTATGCTCTACAATTTAGCAACCAAAAAGCATATTATCAAAATTTTCGTATCATGACGGAGAGCCGAGTTATCGCTAAAAAATTCAAGATGGCAGCGAAAGCTCATAGGAAATCTTGGTCGACAATTTGAAGTTAAGCTTTTCTGAGCCCCCCCCAACACAATATCCAAAAATCAGCTTTTTATGTTCATTTTTGTTTCCAAATGTATATAATGACTGGCCTACATGACGATTAGTGATGTCCCGCCGGTCGTCTTATGAGTTATCGATGTTATTATATTTTATCGCAAGCATAATATTATACTATGTATTATATTGCTTTATATATATATATATATAAATATAAATTATATATTAGTACCTAAACGATGTAAAGGGGTGTTCATTTGGTGTTGCGGATTTATATTAGTATTTTTATCTAAAAAATATTATAGTAGTGATACCGCTTGATGCAAAAAGCAGAGTTTACATAGTAAGGTCATAAACCAGGTGTTATTTTGTAAATGGAATTGCACAAGACTTTATTAGGTACGGCAAGAGCTCCAGAGATAGCTATTACCTCGATTAGCATATTAGTCTTGCCATGCACGAGCATGTTTGGAAACTAACAACGCCCAATTGTTGTTACATGTAAATAATATTAAAATCTATAGTTGTGTACATACTTATACGTCAGTAATAAATAAATAAGTAAAAGAAAAGATTCTTAGTAATGGTCATTTATCGATAACTCGGCGACACATCTATTGGTATTATTCATATTTTCTATGACACAACACAACGCCGCTATAGTGCCACGCGATCTACCCGCTGGTTTCGAGTACGGGTCTGCGTTGCCCGCGCCGCCGCCCCGCTGCCCGCGAAATTCGAGGCAGAGGCCTAATGGTTTAGGTAGAGCTGCCTTTACTGACCCGTCTCAAATTACCAGCCTGTATATACATTATATATATTTTTTCTTATTTCATTTCCGACCATAATTAGTTTGTTTTAAATTAATATTTATTATAAAAATAAAATCATTGGCACACTGATCAAACACAACTTTGTTTTTCAGGTGTCAATTTAAGAAACACAAGTGAGAAACATGAGAATAAATGCAATATTCGCAATAAAACTTTTGAACGCAAAGGGAACCTAAAAAATCATCTCAAAACTCACGAGGGCTACAAATGCCAAATATGTCCAGAAATATTGTCTAATCAGATAGAGTCCGATAAACACATGAAAATACACCCGGGCAGAATAATACACGAGTGCCAAGATTGCGGTCGGACATTCGTAACCAAGACAAACTTGCTGAACCATTGTCAAAACGTGCACATGGGTGTAAAACCGCATGTGTGCGAACAATGTGATAAATCGTTTAGTAGTAAAAGAGCCTTACACACACATAATGCAGTGCATTTGGCACTTAAGCCTAACACTTGTAACGTGTGTGATAAGAGGTTCACAAGCAAAGCATATTTAAAATCACACATGTTGACGCATACTGGGATAAAATGTTTCCAATGCGGTGTCTGTAGCAAGACTTTTGCGCTAAAACATCAACTCAGTAGACACATGGGGGGGGTCCATAATAACGGAAGACCCTACGAGTGCAACACGTGCAAAAAGTTTTTTAAATTCAAGCAGTCTTTGCGCAAGCACATATCGGCTGTACATTTGGGCTTTACGTGTGAATGCGACATATGTAAGAAGATATTTAAATACAGGGAGAACATGCTCAAGCACATGTCGGCTGTTCATTTGGGCTTTAAGCCAACGCCCACTGAGTGTGAGATTTGTAAGAAGACATTTACATCGAAGGGGAATATGCGCAAGCACATGTCGGCTATACATTTGGGCTTTACATATGAGTGCGACATTTGCAAAAAGACATTTAATTACAAACCGAATTTACGCCGCCACATGTCTGCAGCACATTTGGGCTTTGCAAATAAGTGCGACATTTGCAAGAAGCCATTTACATCGAAGGCGTATATACGCAAGCACATGTCGGTTGTACATTTGGGCTTTACGTGTGAATGCGACATCTGTAAGAAGATATTTAAATACAGAGGGAACATGCTCAAGCACGTGTCGGCTGTACATTTGGGCTTTAAGCCAACGCCCATTGAGTGCGACATTTGTAACAAGACATTTACATCGAAGGGGAATATACGCAAACACATGTCGGCTGTACATTTGGGCTTTAAGCCAACGCCCACTGAGTGCGACATATGTAAAAAGACATTTGCATCGAAGGTGACTATACGCCGCCACATGTCGGTTGTACATTTGGGCTTTAAACCAACACATTAAATAGTTATAGTATTAAATAGCCAAAGGAAAAGTTTTTTTAAGGTTTTAAGGCGGCTCGAACTCATCGGTGCGTGTAGCTAAAATGCATCCTGTCTCACACAAAAAGTGAGCGAAAGGGAAAGATCAATGTGTGATGAGCAGTTAGAACATAGCGCGCACACATACACAATTGGACCGTATTGTGCAGGACAGGCAGAGCTTAGTGTGGGGGACAGAAATAATATGCTAAAACTAAAGTTATTACATACTCCTGAAATATATTTTTTTATACTTCTTATTTTTAAAGTGACACACTTGTATGTACACTTTAACCCTATTACTGAGCAAATTCTGTGTTCACCGAGCTTTGAATTGTACCGAATAGAGAAATAACGCTAGCGGTTTTGTTCTAGTACCTGGGTTATCACATTTGCGAAGAGGGGACACGAACTTGCACGAACGTTCACGAACTGGCGCTCATTTCGGCCAATCAGAGCTCACACGACTAGGGTAGTGCTATTGAGTAAAACGCAGATATCGATAAAATATTTTTAATTAGTTTTATGCCGTTGTTTTTTGCGCAATAAAGTACTAAATTATAACAGTTTCTATAGAAACTAATAATATTTTAATTATAATAGAGAAGAAATCACTATGGTAATAAAATATTGTTAATTGCTTATTTAACAATTTCTTAATTATTATAGCTACTAAAATTGATATATTTGTTAGTTACATTTAAATATACACACATGCATAATGTAGTCAAATAACATATTAAATTATTATTAAAATAATAAAATGTTTTTAAAAAGACAGTCTTTTTTACGATATAGCTGTGAAAGTATAAAAGTAAACGGGAAAAATAGAAACAAAACAACAATATCGGCACGAAATAAAGGCAAAAAATAAACAAACAAAGCAAAAATAAAATAAAGTATGAGCCTCTTATCTGATAAGTTTTCAATACTTAATTAATATTCGCCTATATATATATATATGTGTGTGTGTGTGTGTGTGTGTGTATTATACCTATTATACATAATTATTATACTATATTTATCATAAAAGGTGTTATATATAATTTCCATTATAAAAACCTTAAAAATAAAAAAATAAACAGTTTATGTGCTAAATATAAAAGAATTTAAAATTAACATTAATTTAAAATAAGTTTACAGGTAGTTACACTTAAAGAGTAACGTAACAATTATCAGTAACAATTACGTATCGTCTTATTGACCCCTGAATAAAATTAACTTGTTATAAATTTGTCGCTTTGTATTTGGTTGAATATTATTACGCTTGGAAAGGAAATGTAATCTAACGTCGATATACTTTTCTATAACTGAGCGTGTAAGATTTACAACATGATTGAATAATAAAGTACTATCATATTGATGAAAATTTATACTCGAAAATATATCTAAACCAATTAATTGTTTCAAAGTTTTAGAAACAATAAATAATTTTGTATGTTTTGGCCCTAAACTATGGCCCCCGCTTTCAGCTAAGCATCTTCTGATTATTATTTCTGTTTTATTACATATTTCAATACAGTCTCGAGATGGATAAATCAATCCACCTTTATTTTTGAAAGTGATAAACTTATGTGCACTTATACTTTCTGCACTAAGTAAAGCAGATATACAAGTGTCACACTTAATTTTTTTTAATATAGATTGTGATATAAATCCCGCAATATAAGTAACTATCTGTGTACCAAATTCGGATAAATAGACGTCATAATCTGGTAGATCTTCGTCTTCATCTTCGTCTTCTTTAATGTCCGATACTGATGTGGTCAAGTTAATTCTTTCAATCGCAGAAGAACAATTTAAATTTTTTATATCTTCTAAAGGAACGCAGTTTCCTTTATTGCCTTCTCTAACTTCCATGTGAACTAAATTTTTTTTATAAATTGAGCAAAATTGTTTAGCGGATGAATTATTGTTTGATCGACCATGAGCTCTCATTATAAAGAAAAAAAGTTCTAAATGATCCTGACTCACTTTATGAAGCGGAAAATACTCAAGCATAGCTTTTTCTTCTATGTACATATTATACATGTGCAAAGCACTGCTCATACTGATTATGAGACCTAGGAAGCCAGTTTTTCTTCTACTGTTTAATATTGGTTGTTTAGTAACATATACATATAGATTGTTAATATAAGCCTCTACCTCTTTAAAAAAATTTTTTATCATTTTTATATTGGACCTATTTATAGGTTTTTTATATCCTAATTGCGTTATACTTCTAGAATTAAGGACGTCAAAAACATCATTTATGATCTTCAAAAAATTTACGGTTGGACCTACGCCACTAAAAGACGACATTTTTAAGTCAGTGTTGCAAAAACTAAGGGCTTCGGAGACACTTTTACTGAATAGCTGTGTGGCTAGTTTAACCCTGTTTTTAATTGCTGTGAAGTTAATTTGTTTGACAAATGGAAACATTCCTCCATTTGTAAATTATTTAAATCTACTAAATGTTGCCAACTCACTATGCCACCGTCTTTATCTATCAATTTATCAAATGCTTGAAAAGCAATTCTGATTAATCTCAGGACGTGACTTGGATCAATAAATACAGCTATGTCTCTTTGATCGCATGGATGCTGGAAGGTACTTTTAAAACCATTTGAATTAAAATTACAACCTAATGTCTCTGCCATTGCTATATTACATGGGGGTCCATCAAAAGTCATAGAGCAAACAATGACCCCGGTATCATGTAATAATCTTAGACCGTTTATCACTAAATTAGCTTTTTGTTCAGCAGTAATTCCATTTATTAAAAAATAGCCAATAGGTACTTTCCAGTTGCTATTAATAGCTACAGCCATGAAGACAAGTGCCTCGCGTGCAATATTGTTGCAGTCTGTTTCTAGCCGTGTTCCCATGTCGACATACCCATGATGTTTCTGACCGTCCCATTCTATTTTTTGACGTGTAGACATTTCATCAAAAACAACATTACATAGTATAGCGTAATTGGTGTTTTTTACAAAAGATTTTATTGCCACCAAAGCTTCGTCCGTGAAACCAGGATTGCCATTTATATTACGATACCACTTAGTTAATGTAGATGGATGCGGTAAACAAGAATTAAAAGACCTACAGTAGTACCCAACTGATATGGCTCATCGATGTACCTGCGCAGAAGAATTTATAAGGCGTGGGAAATGCTATCAACCAATAGACACACTTCGCGGCTTTTTCTAGGACCGCTATTGGTCACCAGCTGCCGGCATGTTACGCTCGTGCGAGTGAGAAAAAACTAACAGCTGTATTGTATTATGAACCTTATAGATATTGTATCTAAGGTTGATTTTAAGTTTCAAGCTTTCTTCGTTAATCATCGGAGCCGTACTTTCTTTTCTGCGTGAACGAAGATTCGCGACGCGCCTTATTAAGTGTGTACTACTGTACGTACATATGAATATGCTTTTGGGGAATAATAATTAAGCGTCAAGGCGAATGTTCTGAGAGCTGGTGAGTATTGTGATCTAGTTTTCCTTGAATTGATAAGCATAATTCGATTCACTATTTCTTTCACCTTTACGTCGAGAGCACCTAAGACAGTCGCTTGCTCTTGAGATAAGTACGACTTACTTTTTAAATCGTCTAGCAATTTTTGCAGCGTGGTAATTTTTTCTTTCATTTTTTATTTTTGGCTGTCAGTCTTTTCAGATCAAGTCTTCGTTTTGCACACAGTTTTCTAGATCTTAGTAAGTTTATTTTGAGGATATTTTTTCGGGGTGTGTCTTCAATATTGGGGCTTGTAGAGACTAGTGGGACCGGAGTAAGAAAACTGTTACAGTTAAAAAATATTACTGTATAATATTATCATATTACTGTAACAGTAACATAATTTATAAGGAGTAGTGCATGCTGAATTCCACAGCCGAAAATTGGCTATGCACGACCGGCCACGTTACTCCTCTCACACAGAAGACCGGCGGCGTGACGTTCGCAGGCCCGCGGATGTCTAGGGGCGGCATTTACCACTTACCATCCGATGGCATGCATGCCCATCCGTTATATACAGGGCGTCCCACGACTATGCCACATGGAGGGAAAGTACCTTGAATATTGTAGATGGAACATTTTACTGAAAGAAGACTTTATTTTAATTTAAAAAACAATTTAAACTGCATTCATAGATTTTTAAATAATTACATGGTTGAACCGGGAATCGAACCAGCTACACGAGAAAAAAAATTACCCTGTAGCTTTATCATACCGATCGAAAGGCTTCATCATAAAGATTATTTTTTGCTAAATAACATAGTGTCAGAAATAAAAGGAAGACCATGAATTTTAACATTTGATGTGAAATTTTGTTCAGAAAAATTAAAAGCTGACACTGCCGTAAGGACATACAACGGCATTATCATAAGTACCTATTACTATTACTAATAAATGTACCCACTTGAGAAGTACGCATCATTTCCCTATTATAATTTAAGTGCATGATAAAATGTAATTAGTAGGTAGGTACCTGGTTGTATGCAACAAATCGAGCTGTATCCTGACGCGTAAATTATACGCGTAAAAATTTAGTTTACAAGAACCAGTATGAAAGTGTCCACGAGCTACAAACAGAACTTAGACGTATTATTCTAAATATCCACCACAACAAGATCAAAAAATCGACAGGGAGTGAAATAATCAAAAGAGTGCGACTTTGTATTCAACAGTATGGGACTCATTTTGAGCATTTGATAAAATGATTAATTTTGTATTAAAAACGTTAAAATTCATGGTCTTCCTTTTATTTCTGACACTATGTTATTTAGCAAAAAATAATCCTTATGATGAAGCCTTTCGATCGGTATGATAAAGTTACAGGGTAATTTTTTTTCTCATGTAGCGAGTTCGATTCCCAGTTCAACCATGTAATTATTTAAAAATCTATGAATGCAGTTTAAATTGTTTTTTAAATTAAAATAATGTCTTCTTTCAGTAAAATGTTCCATCTACAATATTCAAGGTACTTTCCCTCCATGTGGCATAGTCGTGGGACGCCCTGTATATTATAAAAAAAACAGTAATGTACTCCAAAGGTTGTTTTAAGTAGTAATATACATACATTTTCTGTTAAATAAAGAGTTGGAACAGATTGAGGAAATAGGCGTCGCCTCCCTTTGTTGCCGACATTAAAGCAGTCTTCTGTAAAATGTATGGAACATATTCTTTCTTTAACACCAGGAAACCAGTTCTCTCGGGAAACAGCTTCAATCCATTTTTCTTTGATTTTTGGATCTTTAGGAAACCTAAAATAAATAATCATTAGTTAGTAGATTGTTATATTTTAGAAATTTATAAAAAAGTAATTATAATATCAATATCGATGGTTTATGTATTATCGGTTACGTCAAATAAACAATGATCTATATTATTTATATATTGATATAGATGATTTATTATCGATCACGTCGAATAATGAATTTTTTACATTAATTAATATAAACTCAATTTTAGTTTAAAAAAATATTTTTCTAATGTCGATAGATTATCGACAATGTCGCAGCGCGCTAGATTAGGGAATGGAATGCTATGCAAAAAAAAACGCCAAAAGGACGCGTTCCGTCGTTCGATAAATTTAAATATTTTTACTTACCCAAGGTATGAAATGTTCTTTCCTTTAATGGACTTCTTGCTTGAATAGTTTTTACAACATTTTATTGCACAACTCACCATTTTTAACGCTTATTATTGATAGAAAAAACTAAATGAACAGCGACGTTTACTCTTCGAACGTCAGTAGGTACCCGACTGCCGAGAGCGGCGCGCCGCGCTTTCGTAGTTGACAAAAAGATATATTAGAAGTTCGGTGTCTGTGTTTAAAAAAAAAATTCTATCCTACATAATTACATTCATATAGGTGTTATACACCATGCTTATGAACGATAAGAATTTCTTATTTCATTATATAGGTATATTTTTTCTCCTTTGTTTTCACTGAAACTTGGGCAATCTGTCATGACGAACAATGAGCCAATCGTTTGTACTTTTTTTTTCTTCTTTGGATAGGAACATCCATCGATTTCCTATCTACCAATTTCAAATCTGTTCCCCAGATTGGGAACACTGTGTCTCTTTAATCGAGAGTGTCTTATGCTCCCTGACCCTTCCAGTTTCGTAGCCAGTTGATTTATGTGGGTATGTAGCCGTTTTTAATAGTGTTGGCTGTACTTGGTAACCTCTTCTCTGACAGTTCTTATATTGAGACCCATATGAATGTACTTACTTGTTACCAACAAAATATGGAATGTCGAACATGCTTCGCAATGCTTTGTTTTGAAATCGTTGAAGGATCTCGATATTGCTGTTACTAGCTGTTCCCCAGAGTTGGATACCATATGTCCAGATTAATTTATTATACTTTTGTTACAAAAGCTGTGATCTTCTTCCTGTTAGCCAATACATGTTTCTGAGCTTTAGATCAAGCTGCTTTCGTTTAGTCCATATGTGCTTTCGCCAATTAAGTCGTCGGTAAGATGCATTGCCAAATATTTTGCGACTTCAGCTTGAGGAATTGCTATATTGTGTAGCGAAACAGATGGACAATCCTGCCTATTTAGCGTGAATGTAACGTGAGTTGACTTGCTTTCATTAGCTCTAATGCGCCAAGTGTCCAACCATAATTCTACCTCATTCAAGTGAGCCTGAAGATTGACCGAAGCAATCTTTGGACTTTCATGAACCGACAGCAGCGCGGTGTCATCCGCGTAGGTTGCAGTCGTAGTATTATCGTGCATTGGCAGATCGGCTGTAAATATAAGATATAATACCGGTCCAAGTATACTCCCCTGTGGCACTCCTGATTCTATTCTACCTAGTTGTGAAACTTCAGTACCAACCCTCACTTCAAAGCAACGAGAGCTCAGGTAAGGAATAATAAAATATTGGGAAACAGGAATGTGGAAGAAGTTTTTTCATCTTGAACATTAATCCCTCATGCCACACCTTATCAAAGGCCTGTCCAATATCAAGAAATACGGCAGAACAATATTTTTTATTTTCTAGTGCCCGAGCTATGGTATCTGTTAGGCGATGTACTTGCTCCACAGTTCCGTGATGTTCCCGAAATCCAAACTGATGTGATGGGATTATTTCTGCCAAATGTTTGCGCATTCTCGTCAGAATGATTTTCTCCAATAATTTACCACTCACTGGCAGAAGGCTGATCGGTCTATAAGAGCTTACTTCATTGGTTGGTTTTCCCCAGTTTGGGCACCATTACTACCTGAGCTATCTTCCAATGGCCAGGAAAGATGGTTAGTCTTAAACAAGCGTTAAAGATTAATGTCAGAAACAAGACTCCTTTCCTTGGTAGATTTTTTAGCAATGTAGCGTCAATTTCGTCGTAGCCTGGTGCTTTACCATCTTTTAGTGCCTGAATCTTTATGTATACCTCTTTCGGAGAAACACTCGCCAATGGCAAGCACATCTGCATTGGGGACTCTAGATACAGACCAACCTCCTCGTCATGCCTAGGGTTGGTACTTTGATGCGATCTGAAGACTGATTGAAGATACTCGGCAAATCGACATGCTTTTTCCTGATCGGATCTAGCCCAAGAACCAGAATTCGATTTAATTGGGGACACTTGTTTCGTAGGCCTTTTTAGCTTTTTGGTGGCTTTCCATAGGGAGTAGCTTGTTTCTCTAGATGGGGTGAGACTGGCCAGATATGTTTGTAGGTTTTTGTTGTTAATTTCCCTGATCATTTCCTTCAGATCTGATGAAGCTTTGTTAAAAGCCCTTTTATCACCAGGATACAGACTATTTTGTCACAATTTTCTGAGCCTTCTGCGTTCATTGACTTTGTCTTTAATGTACCTGGGGTAGTGGTGAGGTTTAAGTAAGCTGTTTCTTAATTTAGGGGTCGATTCATTTATAGAAGTATGTATCAGTTTGTTAAAGGCCTCAATAGCACCTTCAATATTTTCCACATTCTTCAATGCAATCTTCAAATTTAAACCTGTGGTGATTCTATCTCTATAACAGGTCCAGTTGGTGATTCTATCTCTATAACAGGTCCAGTTGGTATTATGGCTGTATAGTCTCAGAGTTGGTTTTACCATCAAAGTATTGCAAGCTACATTAAGGATGACAGGGGTGTGGTCCGAGGATAAGTCAGTGCATGATTCAATCTTCATGTGTGCTAAAGAGATGCTTTTGACGATATAGAAGTCGAGGAGATTCATTACTAAAGTTATCTTGTTTGAATATAATTAATACAAAGATACCGTGTATGAACTGCATAAATTTCGGGGGAGGAATGTATGCGGGTAGGCCTACGACATGTGGGTACTTCGATATGTGAAATATAAAATAAATCAGTACAGAGCCAACCGCCATCGGTTTTTTATTCATACATCTCGGTTATAAATTGATATCATGAATGTTTTTGTTGCCATATGAAAAATAATATAAGAAAAGTAAGAATAAAACAAGTTGTAAATTGCATAATCGTCTTTTTATTTATATACCACTTACGCTCTAATATAAAACAGCCACTGTCGCCAACAATGGTCAATGCGACTTCGTCCGCGTAACTTTAGGGCGCGTTTATATGACGTGAAAATATTTCGCGCCCACACAACGTGATCGCAGCGCGGCTGCCGCGTGGCGGCTGCGCGGTCCCCTCCTGGTGGACTGCGCAGGCGCGCGGCGGATCAGTTGCTTTCGATCTTTCTTGAAATTACACGTATCATGCGTAATCTGACTAAAAAGAAAAAAAAAGTGATAGCATAGATTCCATAGAATATTCCTCTCTTCCACCAAAGAGATCAATACTTTCATTCACCTTGAATCGCAATTTCTCACATGAATTTTTTTTTTTGGATGACATGCTGTTCTTCTGAGATTTGAGATTCAACTGAGCTGCATGCGGTGCGCGGGCGCTCGAAAACATTCGAGCAAGATCGACGAGTAAACGTCGCGCGGGCGATATGCGGCTGCGCTGTTGGGTAACTGCTAAAAATTTGTACGTTGTGGACTCGTCAATAAAGTTTAAATTGCTATGAAAAGGAAACAAGTATGCGGCTGTCGCGCGTCGGCCGCAAGAAAATTATCGCCTCGTCTAATTGCAGCCTTATAAAATATAGTATGTTACTCGCTGATAATGTAGCTTTCTATAGGTGAAAGAATTTTTAAAATTGATCCAGTTGTTTTTGAGTTTATTCATTACCAACATACAAATCTTATTTTATTTAATTGAAATACCAACAGCACATCAAAATCAGCTAAGTCACATACACTTATAAGATACAAAAACACGTTTACAATTGTGTACCAATTACTGGTATCTACAGCTACATGTTGTCCTGTTAAAAATTTAGAAAAAATAATTAATCAATAATAATAATAAAAAAAATTGAGTACAATAACATATAAAGATAAGAAGCAGAGCATTCATTTAAAATTCAATTAATTATACAAGTCAAAGTAATATCTAACAATACAAATTCAGTCATATCAACAACAATCCAATCAGCAATATGAATTCGTCAGACCATACAATCACACCGACATTATTATTATAACAAAACATCGTCAAAATGAAAGTAATTAATCAATCAATATTTTTAAACCTTGAGTTTCCTTTTAAAACAATTCAAGCTGTCATGAAAAATATCCACCTTCAAGTCAGTCTGAAGAGAATGGAAATTGGAAATCATACGATTGACCGGGGAGAACTTGCCCAAGTTTGTGCGTATTATGTCACAGGAAAATACCCTCGTAATAGGATATCTGGGTATAGCACGGGGCACCACCACAGATAGGGGATTCAAGACATCAGGTGCCGAGATAATTCCATTAGCTATTTTATGTAAGGTTCCATGACATTCCTATTATATTAGTACCTAATAGATATATTATTCAACGCGGAGGAAGTCGCAGGCACCAAATAATTATGCTACATTTGAAACGATTCGTTTGAACATTTTTTGAATAGTTAAAATGTTTTAAAAAAGCGAATATTTTGCTTAAAAATGGCCCCCCACACGCGATTCTCGTCCCCGCATTAAATGCATTTCACGTACTAAACATATCATCACTCACCGAAACACAACAGCACAAATGCAATGCTATTATTTCACGGTGGTCTTCCGTAAGGGGGTTGTTACTTCCACCAGACGCTAGATTGCGCAAATTTGATTCAACTTGGCAATAGAATGAAACTTCTCATAAGCGTTTTTCAATATTTATTTATTATAGCATTAATAATAATCTTATACTCCAAGTACATAACTAATTGTGATTTCATTGAAGGCACTTTTTTTTGGAATTGGTAGCTTTTTACAAATTCGTAACAGTCGACGTGACTACTGAAAAATACAAGACTTAGGGCCTGCCTCTTTCACCATCTCCGAGTAAAGTGTCAAGTAGGCTAACCGCCATTTAAAGTCACCGGTAAGAAAGCGTACGAGTTTCACCATCTTAGCATTACTCAATGAGCTTACTTGAAAAGTAACTAACCAACACTTTACAAATCAACAATACTTGTGTCACGTATTGTTTTCATATTTCCAGGAGTGCGATGTTAAGTCGAGACGTTTGTGGTTAGTGTGAAAGGAAACTCATCAAGAGGCTTTTCTCCATAATACTGGCCTTAATGTTGTGTGACCAGTCGCAAAAATAACTTTAAAAAGCCTAAAAAACAAAAATCCCAGACTGAATAACGAATTTACGACGATCACTCGATCGTTATTGGTCGTAGCAATATATAAAAAAAAAACATGACATTTCTGAGATCATAAATGAAGGTTTGGATGGAAACAAAATACTGAAATTCACGTCTATATAGTACATGTGCAGAATTTGTGACATTTTCGCAGGTTACAATTCTTGTAATTACTGACTAAAAGCTAAAAAAAATATTTACATGGAAACATCCTAGCCAAATAATGTGTAAATTTTTAATTGGCCAATAGCTGCCGTCTACAAAAGTTTTTCTAAAATATTAGAGTATATATGTTATATTATTTTCGCGAGTTCGATAAGTGCCGCGAATGTATGCCATAAATTTCATAATTAAAAAAAAAATTATGCCTAGCTATTTCCAAAATTACCCCCAGAGTTGGGCTTTCAAACGGGGTACTGTATTTTTAACAATAATCTTTTCAGTTATTATTTTATTTTCTTATTAATTTCTTTAAAAAATTATTTTTTAAGAAATTAACAAATATAAAATAAAATTGTGTACAGTAGTAATAAGTAAACAATTATATTAAAAAAAAATATTTTTTTAAATTAATGTTTCGTCTTATTTAATCACTTAGTAGGCTCGGACACTTTTCTCAAAAAGTGCCTCAGATCTCGAATCTGCGATTTCGTTTTTATATAACTTTTATTTTGCCGACGCTACCTATCGAAATAAAAAGCCTCATTACTACTCTGTGACAACTATATCCGACAATTCGTACAGCACCAACTATAATAGGTTATGAAGGTTACCAACTACAGTACGTTCCATAATTCGATGGAGTAATTTGACAGGTCCTAATGTCAAATTTTAAAATAATGTGACCAACATTTTTTCCGTAGTGCCGTGCTAATAACGGTTTTACTCAAATAGTTATAATATTTTTGGGTGAAAATATTTTTGATCTTGTTAAAACATTTAAGTTCTTCCATAAGTTCCATTCTTCGATGGAGTAATTTGACATTTCCTGGGTTACAGGTTTTTGACTATACAAAAATAGTGATGTCACCTAATCGAACTTATTAAAAAACTTAAAGTTTTATAAAACCGTAATTCAATGCTTTATAGAACATTAATTAGTTTAGAATTAATTATTATTGAATTGTTTAAATTAGGTATATAAGTCCGTTCTGTAAGTCGCAATTCTTTTTGATTATTTTAATTTTTATATGATGAGAATATTTTCATATGTGACATAAAATAATAGCTATGTAATGCATTATACTATTTTTTATTTATTTGACTTCACATTAAAATTTTGAATTGTTTTTTTTTTTTAATTCATTCCAAATCGACCTAGTCATTGGTAATACCGCTTTAAACGAAATTCGAAAATTAAAATAACATTAATACGAATATGTTAAATCAATAAAACATGTAAAAAATATATTTACCGTAAAATATTACAACTATTTAAGTAATACCGATATTAGTACAGCACTACGGAAAAAAACGCTGGTAACATTATTTTTTAAATTTGACATTAGGACCTGTCAAATTACTCCATCGAATTATGGAACGCAGTTTACTCACTATAAATCAGTCTCACGTATTTCATAAGATTCTTCATAATTCTCTTTATCCACATTCAACTTTTTACTGTCCACCGAGTCTGATTGTTCGATGCACCTTTTTCTATTCGGACTGATGACTGTTAGGGGCGTTCTTGCATTTTCTGTTACATTTACCGCTAAATTGCCTATTGAAGATGTTAAATCCGACGGTACGTTCCCGTCTAAACAGTACATCAAAGAATCCGTCATTTTCTCTTCGTCCGTTGATTTGTTAAGTATCGAAAGATCCACCGGTGTGGCTGTCAACACCGATCTGCTCAGGAGATATTCTCTGAACGGACCCGTTAGGGACGTCCTTTCACAATCTATCCTTTGATTCTCTTCACACTTTGGTATTAAAAGACCGTCTTCCGTACCGCACAGGGTTACGTTCAGATCGTGTTGGATGTTTGGTCTTTCGTGGCTCAACATGAACCTGGTCGGTTTGGAGCAATCGGGATCCGTTTCGGAGATAGATTGTGCAGTTTCAATTGATGCCTTCGACGTGTGTAACCTGAAAAGATTATGATTCCAAATTGATTTGAAATATTATATGAGTACAATTCATTTTCTCATACATTTTGTATGGAACAGGTTTTTACTCTGAAGCGATACTTTGAAAGTATGAAATAGTAGTAAAAACGATGAATTTAATAAGATAAAAAAAAAACTAACAGACATACAAATGTTTTGTCTTGAGCGGGGACCTAACCCGCAACCACTGACACATCAGGCAGAGCTACTACACCGCCCAGCCGATCGGTCGTCAATTAAAATTATTAATCAGTATAAAATGATGTACCTATCCTCTGACAAAGATCTCGTGTTGTGGTCTTCGTCGTCCGATGACACGAAGTCGCTGTCGTTTTTCGGTGACACAGAACAGTAGATATGTTCTGGTTTGGGTGACATTTCCTTGTTCTGTGGCTCGGAGATGACGTCACGATCGCGCTCGCGCTCGCGGTCCGACATGATCAGAGGTTTACGGGAACGCGGCGTCATTATCGACTCCTAATAATAAACACAAGGATTAAATTATTATTATTATTATTATTTGTCAAATTAACAAAATCATTAACCAATCACAGCAAATGCAAAACAGTAAACAATATAATACTAATCTATACTAATATTATAAAGAGGAAAGATTTGAGATTGATTGTTTGAATTGAATAAGCTCCGAAACTACTGGACCGATTTAAAAAAATCTTTCACTGTTGGGAAGCTATATTATCAGCTGGTTTATAAAGTTATTTATAAGGACGAGTCGCGTGCAACAGCTAGTGGGTAATAAAAAACTAACAGAACATAATTATACTCGGCTCTTTTTATTTTTTTATTAAATACGCGTTTAAAAAGTCATATAAAGTATGTTTGAATTTCTGAATTTAATTTAATTTATCTCTGGCAAAATGTGGCAAAACTTCTGACTTTTTTACTCAACAATATAAAAAAAAAATTTTTTTGAAAACAATTAAATTTCAAATAGCAAAGTGATTTTAGAAAGTTAAAAACACGATTAGCACTATATTAGATCAACATAAAGTCAATCATACATATGTATAAACAAAATCGCCAATGTAATACAAGGCACAGAAAAAGCTAAGTATTTAATAATAAAAAAATCATTTTGCAGAATGAGAAAACATTTTTCTGTAAGGGATGACACTAATCCTTTACAAAAAATTAGTTAACTGCTCTAGCTAGATTTAGAATAGAGGAATATCGAAAATCACGAAAAACAAAAGTTTTGACTAATATATAAAGACCGGTTTTATTCTATTTTGGTTTCGACTTTTAGTACTTTGAAATCTTCAAGTGTAACGTAAAAAAGTAAAAAATGAAAAAAATATGTGATAGATTGGAACGGGTAAGTCTCGACTGGGGAGATAATTCACTGTATGAAAATAAGATTTTTTTTTATTTGTAAAGCTTCTTAAAGCTTTTTCAAAATGTTATAACTTTACAAGGTTCGTGAAGATACTTACTATAAGAAAATTAAAACTTTTAGAAACAATAAAATATCTAACTGAGCATCTTTTATTCGCTATTCCCTAAAAGGATGGTGTGGCTTACAATATAATTATTTGATATATTTAATACCTGTAGAATTTTAAAATTTTATACCGAGTAATATATATTCAATACAAGAATAAATTGACGTTGCACGTCAAGTATTAAATCAAGTAAGTTAGCCAACGTAAAAAAAAACACCAGATCATGATACAATTGATGAGGTAACATGAACATGTACTACAACTATGGATTTCGTACGCCATACAAATTTATGGAACATTTAAAAATGACATAATAATAATATGCGTAGAGCATGCTCTTGTCATGTGTCATTTAAAAACCAACCAAACATCTGTCACTTAAAGAAAATGTGACTTTACGTCAACACATTAGAGTTTAAAATCAATAGTAGAACTTGGTCGTTACTATCTTTTACCATTGACTCCGCCATGATTCCGTTTTAGGCGTACTTTTTATGTGACTTTGCAACGCAAATTCCACACTTGTAGTACTGCGATGATGAAAACATTTAAAAGAAACACACATTCAACAACTATGTACATGCATTAAGATCATGCATGACACAAGCGAAACAAACCTGCATGGCCTTCGGCAATTTCTGTGTAGATTTAGTTATGGGTGACATCGAGGCCCTTCTGAAATTCACCGAGTAAGGAGTCAAGCATTCCTCCTCGAAAGCCTCACTCATTCCCGGAGTGCTCGTCATGTAATGCTTCAGTTCAATCTCTTTGGGCGTTATTGACTCAATCTCCTCCTCATCGGAGGACAAATCCGAATCTGGATCGTCAACGCAAGAGACGCAGGTAGGAGTGCCTCGTATAAAATTGCCTCTCTTTTGATATTTTTTACTCAAATTCCTCGACACAACTTTGGAGCGAAACAGTCTTCTCTTAGTATTCTTTGGCGTTTCATCGTTTGGCTCTAGAGTATTGAGGTTCGGTTCCGATGCGAATTTTGGACTGTTTTTTCGGGATTTATTCACAGAGCCCTCTGATAGTGTACTCTCATTGCTAGCGTCCGTCTCGTAATCGTTATCGTCCAAGGACTCAGCGCTAGCGATTTTGTTGGCCAAATTTTTGAGTACGATATTTTTATGCGACACATCAACTTTGTCGTTTGCATTACGATGTTTCCCTTTGCTCGATTTCTGCAACATGCGTTTAGCGTGGACGGAAAAAGTTAGAGAGGGACAGAAGAAATGAGTAAGTACATGAGAAAAAAAGGGACAGAGAATGATTTAGAGCAGTCACGAACACAATGCGGATTAATTTAATGCATGGTTATTGCAATGAGAAATTAATTGATACAGTCAGCAGCAACGTGACACCAAAAATTTATTGCATCAATGAAATTATTTATATAAGTTACAAAAGAGTTAATAAATAGGGTTTTCTTAACAGTTATATTAAAAGTGTCTTAATAGTGCAAACCTATCATCTTATCTTGAGCTTTATATATTATTCTTGTATGATAATATATGAATATTATAGTATGATTTTAGCAGTGTCCAGAACAGACAACTACTAACTATAATAAATAATATCATCATTCAAATTTACACAATATGTGTGATGTTTCTTGTGAGGTTTGTAATTTTAAAAAATCTGACAAAATAATTGTGTAATATGTAATTTATAGTATGAAATATGAATAACAATTAGCGCCATCTCTTGACGGCTTAAAGAACTAAGGAAATAAACTAGATATTTTTTTAAATAGTTAACGTCTTACAGATTCCGTTAAGAGATGAGCTGTCAAAACTAACCCCATTCTCTTCACTTCTACTGCTGACTGTATGCCAATATTTTTATCTTCAATATAGATGATATACACATATAATAATATTGTTATAAAAATACCTCTTCAATTGTGTTAATTGCTGATCCTGATCCTTTCTTCGGTGTCTTGTTCAATATGCCCTTGTTGAAGATATGCCTCTTTATTGAATCACCGAAACTCCGAGATCCGGCCACTTTGCCAGTGCGCTGGATTTGTAACGGAGTGCCTATCGAATTAATAAAATTTCATATACATATGCACAGAACAAAGTATTAAACTGCGAATAAGTATGATTAACATGCTTTAATTCTTCTTCGAATTTGTTACTAATAACAATAATAAATAAATAAAAACTTAAAAAATATTTATATTTTGAAAAAATGTATTAAAGAAAATGGCAAAGAAAAAGAATAACAATTATTGTTTATACTTTCTAATAGCATTTATTAAAATCGTTAATTTACAACGTCCACTTTTTCTAAAATCCAGTCCACTGTGAGTGAGTCCGTCACATGAAAAAGAAAGAGGAGCAAGGTTCACCGTATCCGTTGTGCCTGTTGAAGTGTTTGATGAGTCGTCGCCGATGGGCGGAGTCCGGCAAGGCGTGAATGTGCGCGTAGAGCTGCGCGAGCGCAGTGTCCGTGAGAGCCCCTCCCCCCGCGTCGCCCCCCGCCGCCCCCGCACCGCTCAGCCCGCGGTCCACGAACGTGTACACGGTGCGAGCGGCCGTCCTACAATCAGAGTAGCCATTTTTGTATTTTATTTATGATTAAATTTTATTTTGTCCTTTCACCGTTTGGGAGTTAAAGCGATTCGAATTTCCAAAAAAAGTTGTATAGAGCGTAAAAAAATGTATCTACACACTTGATAAGGCGCGTCGTGAATCTTCGTTCACACAGAAAAGAAAGTACGGCTCGGACGATTAACGAAGAAGCTTAAAACTCACAATTATCCTTAACATAATACAAATAAGGTTCATAATACAATGCAGCTGTTAGCGGCAACTGGTGACTAATAGCGGTACTGGAAGAATTGATCATTAGGGGATCCAAATGGATCGTATCAAATGAGAACCTGTCAGTTTGACTCTCGTCAAGGTCGACGTGTTGCGTGCGCCGGCGTCGGAAGTAAGCGGCGGCATCGGTAGCGAGAGGCGCGGGCGGCCGCAGAACGCTCTTGCACGCGCGGATCATGAAGCTCACCAGCGGCGAAAGCGCCACCGCGTCCGCGTGAAACACCTCCGGGGACAGCTGAAAGTTCACACATTTAGGTTAAGTTCACATGACCGCGCCGTAACGCGCGGCGCGCTGCGACCCGCGTGCAAGATCTTGCACCGCCCGTCATAGAGACGGACAGAACTCATATATCAAAGAAATATTGATGTCGGACTGCCGCGCGTACATAATATGCTGTCATGTGAATGCTTCCATGAGGCTTCCGTCGCGCGTTGCTGCGCGATACCGCGCGGTACTACCAACCGCGCTGTACAAGATCAAACTAAACATTGTTCATTGTCTACATAACTGCGCGGTACAAGTTCTATAAACATGTATCGGCCTGTTCAGTTTGATCCGCGCGGTCATGTGTATCAGTTCAGACCTTAAACTTTGACGCAGTTACGATGTTTGACCTCAATTCTGTATATCATTTGATATTCTAAATTAATTAACGATGAGAAATATTATAGAAAAAGCGATGAACAGTTCTTATAATTATTATTTGAAGCTATGTTGTATAATTGCTTTCTTTTTGAAGTTAAAATACAATTTTTTCTATCTATACTAATATGATAGCTACATTATCGGTGTGTAACATAGGCTTTATTTTATAAAGTTACGCGGACGAAGTCGCGTGCAACAGCTTGTTCTATATACAGTTGAACTAACCTTTCTTGGACAAAGTAGATGCGGTGTGAACATTGTGGCCAATGTGTCTGGGGACATTCGGTTGGAGGCTTCATTGTCTGCCACCAAATGGAGCAGCTTCAACAGCCTCTCCAGGAAACTCCTGTGCACCGGCGTCAACAGGAGCAGCAACAGTTGAAGAGCTGTCAGCAGTTTTGGTTCTGACGTTTCCACATTCGGAGGATATTGAGCTGTGAAGTTCCATTTTTATTACATTATTACAATGTTATATTATTATTTACAATTTATTACAAACTAGCTGTTGCACGCGGCTTCGCTCGCGTAACTTTATAAAATATATAGTCTATGTTACTCGCAGATAATATAGCTTCCCAACCAGTGAAAGAACTTTTCAAATCGGTCCAGCAGTTTCGGGGGCCTATTCAATGCAAACAAACAAATCTTTCCTCTTTATGATATTATTAGTATAAGAACTTTCCTCGGACATCAGACTGCTAAGTTTTCTAACAAATATTTTTATTATAATTAGTTTATTGTTTATGTTAAGGTCGCCAGACAGGTTCACAATCCACTAACGGTAGGTGGCTACTGTCGTCTATGACACAAGTACCATAGAAAGATTGAAGACATAATAAAGTATTTTGACTAAACAAATTATTTTTATTGGTTGAATTTTGACTTATCAGTGATAAAAGTATCACCATTAAAACATAATATAAAATAGTATAACAACAGCTTACGCAAATCCTCACAGAGTAATTAATATTGCAATAATTAAGCTGTTTTAATTAATTTTAAACACACCTGAGAGAGTGCAATATATTTGGTAATACTGGTCCATAAGTAAAGGCTGAGGTAAATCAGCAAGGAATCCTTTCAAAACTGAAGCACAATCGTGGACAGAGAACCGTCCTTCGTCCAAGTCTAGATTGGAACCAGTCGAAAGCAATTGTCGTAACTCTTGTTGTCTGCTCAGAGAACCTGTACGACGAAATATTCCCTCCTGGGTTACATCTGAAAAGTACAATGAAAAACCTTTTTAATTGTTAATCTCCAATAATGAAATAAATAAATTTGAAAAGAAGACAAGAATAAAATATGAACTTCATGCGAAATTTTTTTAAGGCAACAGAAAGGTCTTTAAAACTAGTACAAAATTTAAAAATAGTTTGATAACAACAAATTTAATCCATCTAACTCAAAAACAAATTAGATATGTAGAAGCTGAAATGCAGACATGGATGTACCGCAGCAAGCCGCTATTCAATCTAAGAAATAAATAGGTAGATAAATGAATGTAGGTTAATAGTTATTTATCAAAGGAAAGTAAATAATAATAACTTACTCTCAGGCTTTGATAAAAAATCTATGAGTTCATTAAGTCTCAATATCCCTTCTTCTGTTATCGAGTATGCTTCTATATTATTCTTTACATTACTAGTATTGTTTTGACTAGAATTCACATTCTTTGTTTTCTTATGAAAATTCCAACGAAACTGCTTTGGCTTGTCAGTTGAACAATCAACGCTGAAAAAAAATATAAAAACACATGAAATCTCCAAACTTCTCAAAACATGAACCCAAATATGTTGTAATGAATTTATTTGAAACTAGTTTTATTTCTGAGAGAAAAAGTACTCCTTAAAGTCTAAGGTCTAATCTATCTCTATACCAAAAATATAGTCAGGCAGTTACTTTCACATTTTTAATATAAATTCAAATTAAGTCCTGATGCCACAACTCTATCATCATATTAATATTATTTGACCCCATAATAAGAAACATATCATAATTGAAAAACAATACAAATAACAATTTACGATAGGTATAAAAATATCAAATCAAAAACAAACAAAAAACATTTGAATGGGGTAAAAAAAAAACAGTAGATATTAAAAATATACTCACTCATCAGTATTTATATCAACAACAAAGGACAAATGCATCCGTACTAGGGTAACATATTGATCCAAATTCTCTCTCCTTAGTCTGTCTACTAATGTAGTCCCTGGAGACGTCATTATTAAAACCTTTTTTCTTACTTAATTTTCAAATATTAGAGATCCATTTTATTTCATTATTATTGAAATATTGTCTGTTAAACATATAACAGTCTAATTGGTTAATTGTTTATTATGCTTTTCCTTATTACAATATATCTCAACATAAATTGGATATAAATAATAGATAAACAAAATTGGTTACATTCAGATGCTGAAATGAAAAAGCATAATAAGTTATATTAAACATTTTGTTCCTTATTGAATTAACAAATTATAAACACAACATTTAAAAAATTGTATGAAATAGGGGATTTGAAAACTAAACTTTACTTATGATTAAAAAATCCTCACGAACCTTTTATTTTAAAATAGTACAACTGTTAAGTTTACGTTTTTATCAATAAAAAAATATGATTGAATTGGATTTTTAAAGTACAACTGAAGTAACTAAATCATTATATATATATCACAAACTTTATAAAGAAATAAATGGAATAATAAACAGAGATCAATAACGTAACGTATGTAATGTATGTAATCTAAAAAAATATCAATTTGCATCAATTAAACCAAAACGGCTGAAATAAGTATGTTCAAAAATTACGTTATCTGTAATTCTGTATTGCTAGGTATGGAATTTTTATTTCAGATTTATTACTTACTACACTTCACAATTAATTTAAAAGTATTAATTTTAAAAAGTAATTAATTAATTTAAAAGTATTTCAAGCAAGTATTAATTGAAAAGTGCAAAAACATTAAAATGTGAAGATATTCGAACGCACTTCTAATGTCATTTTTCCAAATTTCAAGTATAGCCATAGTAGAGAATATGACAGCCATGGTCATAGGACACAGAAACAGAACACTTTATTTACATAGATCATTTTCATTTCTTGCAGTGATCAATGTTGCTCACAAACTAAATTGTAGATATGATGTTGCTCACACGGACCTCTAGCCAAGCCAATATCCTATTATTTTCTTGATAATATAGTAGGTATATATACTTAACTGCTAATTTATATAATAAGTAATTCATTTCCAAAAACCATTTAACATTTTTTCACATATATAGTCTAAAGCTATAGAAATTTAAACAATAACCTGCTTGATTTTTTTTTATGTAAAAAACAATATGTATGTCATTGAGGTATTATTATACTAGCGTACTCTAAAGAGCTATCCCAAGTACAAAACGGCAGCGGTGCGGTGTCGCCTCCAGTAATGTACATATCTATACGTAATAAAAATCTGAAACAGCGAGAACCCTCAAGCTATTTTATTGGTAGAATAGGATTGGACATGTAAAAGAATAAAAATTGATCACTTTATTTAAATCAATTCGATAATTGTAATACCTTTCAGAAAACTTTTTCTAAAACCAAGTATATTTTTTAAGTTTAATCCCACTTTTCTATTTTAGATAATATTAGTAGTAATTATATAGGTACCACTAGTAAAAAGAAACTATTTGCGTTTTTACGTACCTAAGTATTTTTATACATTATATTTTTAGACATGGAAAGTTACATATTTTTCTAGTATGAAATTAAATTGAAAAAACTATTTTTTTCAAAAATACTTAAACCCTATTGAAGGTAAATAATAAAATAATATGTAAAATATGTAGGTAATAGTTTTATATAATTTTACATTAATTTACAGTCTTACAAATATAAACAGTTACATACTTATACATAATTTTAGAACATATCATCGTGACCTAACTCGGCTAACATGTTGAGACCTCTTTCTTTTAATGCTTTTGATAACAATTTTTGTTGTTCAGTTTTTGCATCTTGTTCTCTCCTCTGAGCATCTAATATGTCGTCTACTGATACCTCTGTGAGAGGTAGATTATCTTCCTTGTCCTTATCCTAAAATATGACAAACACACTTAAAGATTATTGTAATAATAACAAAAAAAAAAATTAATCAGAATCACACAGAAAGTAAAAAATAAAATTTTCTCATCTTTTATTATTTTGTAAAAATTTTTTAATGAGAAACGATAACAAGCAGGCTGATGGCTAGCTGATAGTCCAATAATTACTGGGATAAAAAAAAATTCCACAAGTACCTAATTAATTCTGATTAAAATTTTCTAAATAATTGAACTAATGGGAATACAATTGTTCCAGTATCAATGGCACTCATGTATATCATGCAATATCATGTAACTTTTTAGACACAGACCTAAATTTCTGAGATTAAGCCATTCTTTACATTTATTAGAAAAAAAAAAAACACAATTACCATTATCTGCGACAAAGGTAATAAATTATAGGTACTTACAATTTCCCCTAGAAGTACAACATTTTCGCCTCTTACAATAAAAATCCCTCTTGGTATGTCACCATACTCTTTCCCAACGTGAATTCTTTCTATAGTTTTGTGCAAAACCAAATTAGCAAATTGATCCACGCATCGAAGGTATCCAATAAGTGTTCGTCCATCACGCAGCAGCACCATAAGTTTTTCTTCATGAAAAATAACAACAATATAGTCCTGATTTCATTTTAATGCAATAACAAATTAGTGTGGTAAACCTACTGTCCAATTCATCCAATAAATGAGCAGTCCCAGCCAAGGGATTTACATTATTAGACATGTTAAATTGGTTATGATACTTGATGTGGAATATTCAATGTCATAGAAACTTGTAATTATTTGTAGAAAGCGTGTATCAGTGATATCAAAGGCCAGATTATATATTTTAACTTAATTTCAACTGTTTGTGTTGCTGTTGATTAAAAGAATAGAAAACAAAACAATGATCAATCCAACACAATGAATGTAGTAGGCACAAACTATATAGTGATACTTGGTAGTAGGACTAGTGATTTAGAGAGTACCAAAGAGTATATAATCACTACGTTTTAAGAGACGGGACTCCCATACAATGAAAATGAAATCCACTGTTCTATGACAAAGATGGACTGCTCCAATACCAACCTAACCAAAATTAACAAGTACGATGCTGCCAACATAACGAACATAAAAATAAGGATGTGCTATTGTTACGATAAATAAGGTCGATAGTATAATTGACTCTATAGTCTATGGTTTTATGAAAATCCCAAAAAAAGGCCTTACATAATTTTAAATATTATTTATTGACAAATAAAAAAACAAATAATTACAATCATCGCTTTATTACTATCATACAGTTTACGGTTATCGCCGACTGACGGAGTAGCAGAGAAGCAGTGAACGAAAAAAACAATGGTTAGCTGGGTGCCATTTTGGTATATGATTTGTTCCGCCTGGTATCAGTAGTACGGTTGTACACCTCACCCGGACTGTTGAGCCCCCTTTTGTATCAGTAGTTCGGCGCTGGTGAAAAACTTTTGTTTTCTAAAGTACTGATGTATGTACACACATGACGATTGTTTTACATTTATAATAACTTTAAAAATATAAAAAAGATATATCAAATTGTAAATCAAATGCTAGGAAGAGTTACACTGTCAATCGATATGGCCATACTTAGAGCATTTGATGCACAAGGAATCTCTACAAAATACATTGATAACAAGTGGCTAATTAAATAAAGAGGTTGAATAATGGACACTTATTGAAGTTCCTTGATATTATTATAAGAGCCTTATGTGTACATACAGTACCTTAGAAAACAAAGCACCAGCGCCGAACTACTGTTACAAGAGGAGGCTCAACAGTTCGAGTGACGTGAACAACCGGATTACTGATACCAGGAGATTAGTTCGTCGTTCAATTGACAACGCAGGGCTGTCATGGTGGCAGACGCGGTCCTTAATGTTTTTTTATGGTACATCATCCTAACACGAACAAATCATATAGAAATTTTGGCACCCAGCTCCCTAGCCACAAGAGTAACTTCACATAAAATCTTTGAGGACTGCAGGATCTATTTATTTTTTAAGTTAATTACGGCAGTATCCAAGGTCGACGCTGAAGGTTCTGTAACACACATAAAAATTGGATTATGTCATGTATAACGTAATAATAATTTCATAAAGTAATTCAATGGATTGGAACGATACATGGAACAGCATTTCATTTGTTGTTTGTACAGGATTTTTAGCAATATGGAGAGGGAGTTCACTGAAAACTTCATCGTTCAATGGATTGGCAGAGATTCCGATACATGGAACAGCATTTCATTTGTTGTTTTTTTCTTTTCAAAGTCTTGCCTGCACCTAGAAAGTAAATGAATAATAAATGTTATTTTTTAGTTAAATATACATATAAATAAAAAAGAAAGGCAAAATAAAACTAAAACAAACCAATTGGTACATTGGGGTGTATGCATGTGTTCATTTCTTATCATTCAGTGCAATAAAATCAAAAAGAAATTTTTGCCGATTGTCGATAAAAAATGGCACTGCACTATTGTTTACATTTTACATACAACACATATGCAACACAATTTTATTCGAAAATTTGAACTAAACTCCCAATAAACAATATTATACATGGTTTTAGAACAGCAGCAAGATATAATATGTACTAACCTATCTTCATCCAGCGGGAATTGGGCCAAAAATATTCGTTTTTTATTATCAATGCGACTCGTTCTTAGGCCACATATTTCGCAGCTTACTTTCGGCATCTAGAACACTAAACACGATACACCAAATATAACACTACGAAGAAAGAGTATTTAAACACTATCTGCTTGCCGAAAAATCCGAAAATAAACAACAAACAAACAAAGCAGTTGAAATGAAAGACGCCATATTGCAACACATCAATATGGCCGCCGATGGTTTATTGCATAGAGTAACTTATACATACAGGTTTATTGTGGTTTTGATGTATAATACGGCCAAATTAGAGAATCGGTGATGTCTAATAACTTAATGGGTTTCGCAATCGCCTTGACTTAGTCGGGTTATTCCGGCATTACCCAATACACCTGTTTCATACATCATTTTCTTTCCTTTGAGTTGCGCCAGCCTGGAGAGTACTATATTCCTTGCTAGTGATTATATGCTCTTTGCTCTTTGGGTCTAGGTTATGACTTATGGTATGGTACCGTACATTCATATGGTTTTTGATACCTGTCAGTCTTGACAGTCTTTGTAAATCTAAATAAATAAATAAAATGTTCTGTGGTCACAAGTCATCTTGCAGCATAGATAACATTCCATTGCCAAATAATAATATGTATAATTTCACTTTAATAGAGATAGCCTACCGGGAACAGATAGTCAAAATTAATTTCATTTGTTGGTATTATTAAATCAATATTAAACACATGAACTATTTAAATATTTAAACGAATGGTATCAATAAAACAGAATCAGAGTCGATAGACTATTAAATTCAAATACTTTTTGTTCTGTGGAATATATGCAATTGCTCTATCTAAAGATAAGTCATCCTTTCGTGTGTTTGTGCTTTTTTTTAAGTTTTGTTGGGGAAATCAAGTTAACTTTTTTGGTACATAATATTCAGAAATTTTTATTTCATTTCATGAAGGTTACAACTTACAGTTAAAGTGTTGTTGTAATTATTTGCAGTAAACAATTTTCCACAACATAATTATATTGCCGTAATTTGAAAACATGGAGAAAGACGACGAAATTAAGTCCGGTTATTTGTTATTTCCTCCTGCTGAAGGGTATATGTTCAATAAATTTCCTAAAAAGGTAAATGTTTAACATTGTGCCTACTTCTATCTTAATACTGTATCTATTTTAATAGTGAAAGTAAAAACGTTATGTCCAGTTACATATTTTATTACGACATTAATGACTCAGGCGGTACATACCTTTGCAAAAAGTTGTTTTGGTTGCAGATAGTACAAATGTTGCAATTTTCGTACTTGACGCTCATTAATTTAACAGCATTTTATATATTTCTTGCATTCAATTTTTCTATTTACATTTTTATAATCGCCGGCAGCTACCTAATATCAACTTGTCTGACGACCTTAACTGAAAAAAGAAAACAAGATTTGCTAACACCAGATTATTATTATTTTTTCAGAGAAATTGGCAGTCAAAATATTGCGTTCTTTTTAATTCAAGCAAACAAGGTATTGAACGCCTGGAAATATATGATAACAAAGATGAAGTTACAACTGGTGCTATTCCAAAAATTATAACACTTGAGAACTGTATAAAAATAACTCATTCTAGTCCAAACACTATTACTATACTTTCTAAGTCACACACACAGCAAGTGAGCGCACAGTCAGAACCTGAGAGTTTGGAGTGGTTAAATGCACTACAATCGGTAGCTTTCAAGGCCAACGATTCAAATCCTATAAGCTGTGATGAAGATAATGACTTGTATTGTTCATCAGGTGAAGGTATCTTCTCTGTGAAACTGTGTGTATCAGAAGCCTCCACAAGATGTGGGCTAGAACCAACCAGATATCTCTTATTATTGACTGCAACTGCTATAGAGTTAAGAGATCTGAATGACAATAAACTATATGCTACATGGCCCTATAGATATATAAGAAGGTATGGATATAGACAAGGTAAATTTACTTTCGAAGCTGGCAGAAAATGCGATACCGGGGAGGGAATATTTCATTTGGAACATCCGAATCACTCTGAAATTTTCAAATGTTTATCACTAAAAATGAAAACAATGAAGCAGATGATCGGAAACGATAATTTGAATAGTCCTGAACATTCCGAATTTAATATACAACCAAATATAAATTTATTTCCTGGCTCCAGAACTCCTTTGGTAGCGACGAGGCCCGATGACTTGAACTTAAGCTCACTCTCATTCAAAACAGCTTCTGTATCAAGTCAGCAGAGCTCTGGCACCGAAAGGGATACTGCACCTCTTCTCATGCCAAAACCTGCCTTGAAACCTAAACCACAAAAACCACCAAGAAAAATAATTAATGTTCATAAAAGTGTCTCTAAGGACATTCCAAGTTCAACAGATGAAAGCGTTGAATTTGGGAGATACAAGAAGTTAGACAATTATGAACCAATAGAACAGGTTAAGAGAGATCTCAGCCCCCCATCTGTGCCATATGATAAAATTGAGGTGAGAAGTGAAGCGTGGAAAACTTTGGGTATTGACAATCCGGATCACACTGAATTTACTCCGAATTTAGGAGACAATCCTAACTGCATGAAACTAATATCAAGATCGCAGGATAATTTGAACTCAACGGGGCCAGAAGCTTCAAGAATCATACTTTTACCCAGTCCAAATGTTGACCCAGAGGATGAAAATTATGATAGATTACAGTATTTTGGTTCCACAAGCAAATTAAATAAATCATCAAGGTATAAAAAGATTGAAGCCCGACCAACAACGTTGGCGTTGAATGATCAAAAGAGTAAAGACACTTGGAATGATTATGACGAAGTGGAGAACGTTATGCAAACTGCTAGATTGGCAGATGATTCGCACCTGGGTTATGGAATGATACGGAAGCCAAATACTCCCGGACCACAGGTGCCCACAGCGGCTCAAGCTCAAGCCTTGCAAAACCAGGTGAGCTTGGAAGAAGTCACCCCTAATGATTGCAATGGAACCGATTACGCCATTGTTAGTCGACCAAAAAGGGTTTAAACAAACCATATTGAATTCAAGACTGAATTAAAACTTTTTTTATTCACTGCTATTTTTAAATGTATGATATTTGATGTGAGATTAATTGACAGATTACTACATCAATTTTCAATTAAATGAAATTCCATTTTTTTTTAATAAGATTCATGTTAATGAATCTTAATTATTTTTTGTGTAAAAGTTTGACCTAGTTTTGACTTTTAGACTGTCCCTGCATTCCTTTTATATTGTATGTTTAATCCACTTTACTTAAGACATCTTTTTTTTAATTTGTATAATATTTATGCATTGTGTGCATATTCCATATCAAGTATTTTAGCTAATATAAGATATTATATGAATGTACCATAATTTTGTGATTATATTGTGCCTTATTTTTACTATAATAAGAGTTGTTTTGAAATGTTTACCCATATTGTGCCAATTTTATAATGGTTAGGGTGTAAGTATCTTAAGCTTGATTATATATATTACTACAAAATGAAGCAGGTCAATGACTTTGTAATGTTGTATACATAAATATCAATAAGAAAATCAATACTACTAAGCAATTTTATTATCTTTTTGTTGATAGTTATGAAATCTCAAAAGATGACAAGATAACCAAAACTTTGTAGTATTTTCTAGGATTATGTACCATAAACTGTATATTGTAGTAAGAAATCTATTTTTCTAACCATTAAATATTTGCTCATTCATATTAATTTGAGCAAAAGAGCAAACTTTTATATTCAAAAACATTACAATTTTTAAACAGGAAAAATGCTATTCCATGGTCATTTTTGAATTCCATCACATTTTAATTATGTGTGACTGTTGTTTTAACTTGGTTCCTTATTTGTGATAAAAATGTTACAACACAATCTAGAACATATTACATTTGACTATGTTTGCTTTAGCTTTTAAGATTTTCATACCTTTCAAAATTATATTTCAGTGTTATGAACTATCAAGCAAAAGTATAATCTATAGTTAACTAGTGACCCGCTCCCGACTTCGCTCGGGGTGCAATTTATATATCCTATCTTTTAAGTTGGACCAAATTACACATAGTTACGAAATTTTATCAAAATCGGTTTAGTAGTTCATCGTGCACAAACACGTGTCACGAAATTTTTATACATATTAGATAAATCAAACAACATTCAACTTTGAGTAGTGAACACATTGACACCAATATTTTAATGTAAAATAGAAATAGGGTTTGCTTTATTTTAAAATAAATAGCTCTAAAATGCCATGGTGTAGGTAGTTTCTCTTTGGCCATATTGTGATTCTTGTAATCTCTTATTACTATTTTTTGTAAAGCATAAATAAATCATATTTGTATATCTACCGTTGCTTTTTTTAAATACCTACTTAATAAAATTGACAATTATGGAAAACATCCATGAAGCCTATAATATAAACTATATTAACTATCTGTTGCACGCGACTTCGTCCACGTAACTTCAAATATGGTCTATGTTACTCACTGATAATGTAGCTTTCTATAGGTGATTTTTTTTTAAATTGGTCCAGTAGTTGAGTTTATTCATTACAAACAAAAATACAAATATTTTCTCTTTATTAGTATAGATATTATATTATAGCAATGTACTAGACATTTATTTTGCCTTCACAACACCTATCCTAAAACTTTATACTAAGTTCATGTTTGCTATATTTATTTACTACTAGCGGGCCGATCCCGGCTTCGCCCGAGGTGCATTTTTTTTACGTAAAAACCTTCCCTGATTATCCCTCTGTCCATGAGTGAAGACAGAATTAAAATCGGTCCAGCCGTTCTCGAGTTTTGCGCTTAGCAACACATTTAGGGATTCATTTTTATATTATAGATGTATTTCAGTATAGGCTATGATGCAATAAAAATATTTATTTATAGCTGCATTGCTATGATATAATATCATGGAGAACTAGTGGGTATAAGCTACATCTGTAATGGGCAGTAATATTGTCACGTTTGTATTGACAATACAAAATATGTACTAATTATTAGGAAGGTACCTATTCTAGTGAAGTATATATAAAAGTAAAAAGACCGGATAAGATGAAAATTTTAATAATCTAGGAAGAGTACAATATTTATCTGGATAATAATAAACAAGGAAATAAATTAATATACTTCACGGTTCTAATAAATGTTCTTTTTCCATGTTAACCACCATTTCATGTGCAATGAACTCTAAATCTGCAGACATTATTCTCTGTACAGTCTCCCCCTTTTCGGCCATGATGTCTTCAATATTCTTTTTACCGTTCATATCTGAGAACCAGTTTAGATTGTCTGCTATTAAATGTTTATTTTCACAGCCATCGCAGATAACTATAACGACACCTTTATAGTACGCCAGTTTTGTAATTATCTTGGAGTTCCTTGTATCACATTTCTTGCAAGTGAACATGAGTTGAAATTTGCCTTCAGTTTGCTTTGGCTGCGGTGACAGTGGTATTTCGCTAAATTTAGGAACGTTGGTGCTAAAATTTCTCGGGGATTGTATCCGTGGTGTAGAAGTTGATACAGGTGTAACAGGAACAGGAACTGCTAAACGTCGACCAAAATATGAATTTCCATTACTAGGAAAAAACACTACGTTATTTAACAGACGTGGTTTGTGATATTTAACGACAAAATCAATCAATGTTTTATGAGACATTTTACGCAGCTTATTAATAAACTTATTTTTATGTGAACGAATACAAATCCTACTAGAGTAGATTTATTATTGCACAATATTCTTTCGCATTACAAATATTACAATATAAAATAAAATAAACCAATTCAATTTATAATTATAAGACCGTGACCAGGCTGGCGCAACTCAAAGGAAAGAAAATGATGTATGAAACAGGTGGATTGGGTAATGCCGGAATAACCCGACTAAGTCAAGGCGATTGCGAAACCCATTAAGTTATTAGACATCACCGATTCTCTAATTTGGCCGTATTATACATCAAAACCACAATAAACCTGTATGTATAAGTTACTCTATGCAATAAACCATCGGCGGCCATATTGATGTGTTGCAATATGGCGTCTTTCATTTCAACTGCTTTGTTTGTTTGTTGTTTATTTTCGGATTTTTCGGCAAGCAGAGTATTGATTTTTATAAAACTTGCCAAAATTTTAGTGTTTAAATACTCTTTCTTCGTAGTGTTATATTTGGTGTATCGTGTTTAGTGTTCTAGATGCCGAAAGTAAGCTGCGAAATATGTGGCCTAAGAACGAGTCGCATTGATAATAAAAAACGAATATTTTTGGCCCAATTCCCGCTGGATGAAGATAGGTTAGTACATATTATATCTTGTTGCTGTTCTAAAACCATGTATAATATAGTTTCAAATTTTCGAATAAAATGTGTTGCATGTAAAATGTAAACAATAGTGCAGTGCCATTTTTTATCGACAATCGGCAAAAATTTCTTTTTGATTTTATTGCACTGAATGATAAGAAATGAACACATGCATACACCCCAATGTACCAATTGGTTTGTTTTAGTTTTATTTTGCCTTTCTTTTTTATTTATATGTATATTTAACTAAAAAATAACATTTATTATTCATTTACTTTCTAGGTGCAGGCAAGACTTTGAAAAGAAAAAAACAACAAATGAAATGCTGTTCCATGTATCGGAATCTCTGCCAATCCATTGAACGATGAAGTTTTCAGTGAACTCCCTCTCCATATTGCTAAAAATGCTGTAAGAGATGAACTCATGCATACACCCCAATGTACCATTTGGTTTGTTTTAGTTTTATTTTGCCTTTATTTTTTTATTTATATATTTAACTAAAAATAACTTTCAATATTCATTTACTTTCTAGGTGCAGGCAAGACTGAAAAGAAAAAAAAAAACAGCTGTACATACAACAAATGAAATGCTGTTCCATGTATCGGAATCTCTGCCAATCCATTGAACGATGAAGTTTTCAGTGAACTCCCTCTCCATATTGCTAAAAATCCTGTACAAACAACAAATGAAATGCTGTTCCATGTATCGTTCCAATCCATTGAATTACTTTATGAAATTATTATTACGTTATACATGACATAATCCAATTTTTATGTGTGTTACAGAACCTTCAACGTCGACCTTGGATACTGCCGTAATTAACTTAAAAAATAAATAGATCCTGCAGTCCTCAAAGATTTTATGTGAAGTTACTCTTGTGGCTAGGGAGCTGGGTGCCAAAATTTCTATATGATTTGTTCGTGTTAGGATGATGTACCATAAAAAAACATTAAGGACCGCGTCTGCCACCATGACAGCCCTGCGTTGTCAATTGAACGACGAACAAATCTCCTGATATCAGTAATCCGGTTGTTCACGTCACTCGAACTGTTGAGTCTCCTCTTGTATCAGTAGTTCGGCGCTGGTGCTTTGTTTTCTAAGGTACTGTATGTACACATAAGGCTCTTATAATAATATCAAGAAACTTCAATAAGTGTCCATTATTCAACCTCTTTATTTAATTAGCCACTTGTTATCAATGTATTTTGTAGAGATTCCTTGTGCATCAAATGCTCTAAGTATGGCCATATCGATTGACAGTGTAACTCTTCCTAGCATTTGATTTACAATTTGATATATCTTTTTTATATTTTTAAAGTTATTATTAATATACATATTTATTCCTCTTATCTTACTTCGAAATGTAAAACAATCGTCATGTGTGTACATACATCAGTACTTTAGAAAACAAAAGTTTTTCACCAGCGCCGAACTACTGATACAAAAGGGGGCTCAACAGTCCGGGTGAGGTGTACAACCGTACTACTGATACCAGGCGGAACAAATCATATACCAAAATGGCAGCCAGCTAACCATTGTTTTTTTCGTTCACTGCTTCTCTGCTACTCCGTCAGTCGGCGATAACCGTAAACTGTATGATAGTAATAAAGCGATGATTGTAATTATTTGTTTTTTTATTTGTCAATAAATATTTAAAATTATGTAAGGCCTTTTTTTGGGATTTTCATAAAACCATAGACTATAGAGTCAATTATACTATCGACCTTATTTATCGTAACAATAGCACATCCTTATTTTTATGTTCGTTATGTTGGCAGCATCGTACTTGTTAATTTTGGTTAGGTTGGTATTGGAGCAGTCCATCTTTGTCATAGAACAGTGGATTTCATTTTCATTGTATGGGAGTCCCGTCTCTTAAAACGTAGTGATTATATACTCTTTGACCGTGACTGTGAAGTGTGACATTGATTGATAATTGATTTGTTTGACATAATCATGACAATGAATGATTCAGAATGACACCATAGAACAGCTTGACAATTCCTTAAAGAGAAAAGAGGTATGAAGAATAGAAGTAATTCTTCATGGTATGGAATATAGCTAACTTATAGCTTGGCTAAATAGTTTAGAAGTTATAAAGTGGCAGTACTTTAGTGTCGTCCCTTTTTTATCAACTAACAGTGGAACTGGTTAAAACGGGACAACATTAGAGTATTGCCACTTTTTAATTTCTTAACTATTTTGCCAAGTTGTATATGGGTGTTAACGTTAAATGGTGGTTCAAAAATTGGCCAGAATGGCGCTTGAGTAGAATTGGTACGTACTTTCTATATTCATTGCTGAAAAAATTGAAAAACGTTAATCATACATGAACTTTTAACAGTTTTGAAAGGGGGTTACATACATTAAAGTTACATTAAGACAATATTTCTAAAAAGGGCTTACACATTTATATTTATAATGTAGAATATTAGTTAATTTAACCTTAATTATTAGGTAATAAAAATAATAATTTATAAACGATATAGGTATGTTGAAAAAGAATTGGTATATGACAATTGGTGACACAAAGATTTATAGAAGATTAATTAAACCTCAGTGGTTATAGTGCTATTATCACATATGTATATTTGTTATTTTTAATATATACAAAATTAAATGATTTTTAAAATAATAATATGAACTATTGTTAAAGTATCTGTGACGACAACATTGACATTTGACAATGACAACCCTGACATTTGAATTGAAAAATAAATAGAACAGGGAACTGACTACTGAAAAAAATAAAAATAAAATAACGTGTTATAAATATACCTAAAATGTTTTAAATCATAATCACCATCCCTACTTTTAATTTGTTTTATTATTAAGTGAAAAAATGGAATCTATTTGGTTTACTGCTGATTTGGCAGAAGAAATTATGAAAAATGATGATATATTGCAACAGACACAAAGTGTTGTTACAGGTATACAAAATTTGGTTCTAACCTGTAACTGTTTTTAATAATATTTGTTTTTTATTTAAAATGAAAATTCTACAGTGAAATGTTTTTTTGTAGATATAATCACAGGACGCTTGGACATCACTGCTATTATAGAAAACATGGGTGCAGTTTTAACCAACAAAGATGCCGAAAACCGCTTAAAAGGAATGCGATTTTTTACCAAAATTCTGAAAGAAATGCCCAAAGAATATTTTAGCGCTATGCAATTGAAATTTATATCGAAATTTTACATAGATCGATTGAAAGATAACCATAAAGTAATACCATCAGTCCTTGAGGGTTACTTAGCCATCATTGAAATGAAAAATTATAATATGGACAATAGTGTTGAGTTTCTAACAATAATGTTTCGAGAGGTGCCTTGTCAATCTCAGCTGAGACAAGACAGATACAATATTTATTTATTGATACAACAATTGATGAAAAAGGATATTGAATGTAAGTTAAACTTAAGGAAATATACATCAGCTATAAAAACCAATATATGTCATACATTACATACAATTACGAACACGACGAAAAAACCAGTAAAATCGGTCATGCCGTTATTAAGTTATAATCCATCCATATTTCATTGGATGTCTTGGCCACTGTTATATTTTTTATTCTTTTCAATATGGCATGATTAAATCAAATATACATGTTAATATCTAAATATAAATATCACATGATGAGTTACTAGTATGAGTATACCTCGTTCTAGTTTTTTTTCAGTTTTATGTGCACTAACAATTTCTTGTTCTTCTATGTTTCAGTAGGGTTAGATTAAAGTTCACTAATGAAATTTTATTGTTAGAAGCATAATTGAAAAAACTGAAAACATTAACCTAGTTATGATAATGTAATATTGATGAGTGAAAGAAATTTTCAATTCCAGTCTGTAGATGAGGCCCTTTTTTATTTTTAACATTGGGAAATCCAAATGGGTACTCGGCAGCATAGGGGAAGTTGCTGGGATTAGCCCCTGAGAGACTTAAATTTTAATTTGTTAGTAGATTTTCCTGAAGCTTATAGGTTATACTTAATATCCTTATTTATTTTTTTCAATTATGCTTATAACAATAAAACATTTTAACAAAAAACCCTTGAGATATCTTTTATTACCTACTTTGATAAACCTTTTCAGATATGAAATCCCTCGGACCAGATTTTGTTTATGGGTTCATATCGGCAATGGATGGTGAGAGAGATCCACGCAACTTGTTATTTCTGTTTAATCTGTTACCAACATTCATTAGAGACATTCCTCTGGGGCATTTAGTCGAAGAAATGTTTGAAGTTATATCTTGCTACTATCCGATTGACTTTCACCCGTCTCCCGATGACCCTGAAGCAGTTTCGAGGCAACAGTTGGCTACAGCGTTGGCGCCATGTCTGTGTGCCTCATCTAAGTTTGGTGAACAATGTCTCGTACTTTTATTAGAGAAGTTGGACTCAAGTTTGCGATTGGCCAAAATTGACTCACTTAAACTACTGGTTAGTTACTGATACTTTTTTATTGGAAAGTGTGGCAGATAGTTGGGTTTTGGAAAAAAATCTTTTATTATCTTTTTGTGACAAATATAATATAAACACAATAAAAAAAAAACAGTAAAATCAGTCATGATTTATATTTTATAGATTAGAAGTAGAATTGAAAACAGAAACATTTTGATTTTTCTTATTTGTAATTTAATACTTAAATGATTTTAAATAGTTAATAAAACATGAACTCTTCATTATACATAATATTATATTGAATTTGTCAGAACATTATTTATTTATGCATTGATCTCTTCTTACACTATAAATAATAATCTTTATAAATTTCAGACGGAAAGTTGTAAGACATTCACTACTGAAACTTACATGCCGTTTCTAAAAGCTTTATGGTCTTCAGTCCATAGAGAATTGTCTCACAAAACTGATGAAGAATTGAGGATGGCTGCTCACGAAGCTTTGTCGGCTTTGGTCTCTAACTTGTCTACATCTGCACAAACAGATTTGACATTTGAAAATTTTGTGAAAGGAATTATTATAGCTATGCAGACAGCAATAGCCGAGTCTTCAACGGTAATGCAATTTGTTCAAGCAACCAAAGTTTTGTTGACAACAGCGAACTCTTCTAAAGAGTCGTGTATAATTATCACAAAATCTATGATACCAGCAACTATTACCTTTTACGGTTTCAAAACGTCAGCTAAATTGCAAATCGCCAGTTTAGATTTCATCGGAGATATGTACGAGTTGGCCAAACATTGGGACGTGTTGGATCAAATATCTGTCCAAGTTAAGGAAATACCTCAATTGTGCTTGACAGCCGTTAGCCAAACGGGTAAAGAATATCAAATAACTGGTTTGAAAACTCTGATACGTTGTAAAGATGTTTTAGACACTGAACTTGTATTACCGTTCATTGAAGTTTCAATGTATACAATCCAACATTCCCAGGATAACGATTTGTTAAGTTTGAGTGTTGAAACAGTAAACATAATTGGTAGGAAATATCCAGAGTTAGTTATGGAATTTGTTGTAAAAAAGAAATGTGATTTAGAAAATCTAACTCGTGACAAACACGATTTAGAAAAACGTTTAAATTTACTATCAAACTTGGCGAGCATAGATGAATTTTCAAAAGTAATAATAAGTGAAATGCTTAATGTGATATCAGCAAATGATGAAGATGCATCCAAAATTGTTGAAGCTCTAAGTGAATCAATATCCAACGTAGATTTATATCCAAAGGATAAAGTCGATCGGATTGAGAGTGATCATGGTCTAATAGAATCTATTCTATCTTGGTTATTGACAGAAATTAAGATAAAACCAAGGGAACAAATGATACATGGCTTCAATTTAATATCAAACACACTAAGCAATTTATCAATTGAAAAACAGCAAGGAATTTTAGCAAAGCATACAAAGAAATTTTTCGAACTGTGTAAAGTTGATACAGTACATTTCCTTTTATTGGAATGTTTGTACAATTCTTTACAACAGAGCGTTTATAGCGACGATTTTAAGGATATATTGAAGTTGTCTTTGAATATATCACTGAATGACGAAGATGAATATGTAAGGAGCAGAGCGTGCATTTTGGTAGCTCATTTTTTAAATAAAGCAGAGTATGGAATGAAATTTGAGTTCCTATATGAGTTGTTGAAGGATTATTTGACGTCTTGTCACAGGGATGAAACAATGTGTCCAAGATTAATTGTCTTGTATGGTTGGATAACAAAAGCTTTAATTATGAGAGGCAGTGATCTGTTCTCGTTCTGGTTGCAAAAGGTGATTATTTTTTTGTTTTGTTATAATTTATGATCTTGTCTATGCCTTGTCTTGAGTTGCTATCAAAGTTAGCAATGTCGGGAAACGAACCCGATACCCCTGATACAGAGCGTTAAGGCAATAGTACCTTAACCACTTATCCAATGGGATTTCAAAATCCAATACTATTATTATAAAGAGAGTAGATTTGTATTTTTTTTTGTAATGAATAAATTCAAAAACTACTGGACAGATTCTAAAAATTCTTTCACCTATAGTAAGCTATATTAACAGCGAGTAACATAGGCTATATTTTATAAAGTTAAGCGGATGAAGTCGCGTGCAACAGCTAGTCTTTTATAAATCTTAAGTTATTGACGTCCAAAAATTACGTTTCTTATTACTAGTACCCGGGTGACCGAGTTTCGCTCGGGCCAATGAAAGGTTTAAAGTTTTTTACATTTAAGAAAGTCTATGAAACATTATATGTAGAAAAAAAAAATTCAAAAATACTTAAATTAATAATTCAAAATATTATAAAACGAGCAAGTGGTATTACTCTTTTAACCGTTCCATTAAAAGAAAAAAAACTACCTAAAACGAATTAACTCGAAGATAAGACAGATCGATTTCTAGACCTTAAAAAACCCCCTAACCCTAGATTTTCATCAAAATCTATAGAGCCGTTTGCGAGATAGTCGTGGCATACAAGAATACCTCGTTTAGTATTATAAAATATACATTTTATTTGTCTACTATAATACGTTATACAGGATAGTGTTAAACGTTGTTTTTATTTCTATTCCTTTTCAGATAATGGTGTCCAGTAGTGAATATTGCAAAAACTCAGCGGAAGCAATTCAATTGATAACGACAGAGTCACAGGACAATTTGAGTGAAAAGCAACACTGTAGAGTCGGCCTTTTGTACAGACAGAGGTTGTTTCAAACGTTTTCAGCACAAATTGAAAAAATACAACCCGTGAAGGCTGATACTAAGGAATTCTATTTGTTGAGTTGGGCGTATGTACTTAGAAAAACACCGAAAAGTGTCCTTAAAAATGAAGTGAATAAGGTATTTTATTTTTATTGCTACCATATATGAATCTTATTAGCATATGAATATAAGAATATAACATTATGATAACAGCCAATATATAAGTATGAAATATTGTATATCTTATTTATTTGCTTAGATGTTCCGTTGCCATGCCAAATTATTATATTATATTTATATATGTATATAAAAATAGTCAAATCAAAGTATATGTTTATTTAGTAATAACTTGTTGCAATATTTATATAAAAAGAGTTGATCAATCTTACGTTCATTGTTTTTCCCGATGAGTCTAATCTAAAGTCTTCATATATTTCCTTTGACTACTTTTAGGTACTTTATTTCCGAAACGTTTGAATGACCAGTTTTTTTTTACTTCCAGATAGTTCCCATAGTGATTGATTCATTGAACATTGACAATGAGGAGTTATTGCTAGTTATGACTGAGATTTTGTCTGAATTCATAGAGACGAAACATTTAACAGTCGGTCAGAGCTTGCAAACGATTATGCCTCGACTGGTTAAACTAACGAAATATGTTAAGTCAATGGTATGTAAATATATATCTATATATCTTATAATACTAAACGAGGAATTCTTGTATGCCACGACGATCTCGCAAACGGCTCTAACGATTTTGACGAAAATATAGGGTTAAGGCCAGGCCCTGTGAAACTAAGGGAACTTTAAATAAATGTGCTGAGTCAACCACATATCTGATCAATGTGGAATTTACATATATATATTTTGAGACCTTTATCTGTAGATTATCAAGTCAGAAACGTAATTAGGTGATTTTCATTCGATACATTTTTTGATCGAAATCGGCGCCTTTTCCGGAGAATATTACATTTTTCTACTAAACGGCTTGAGTTATATCGCCAAAAAACTGCTCGTAGCAAGGAAACATTGTTTACCAGTGATTGTCAAAATAAAATAAAGTTAGGTTTATTTTTACTCCTATAATTAACGAAAACAATTTTGAGACTTACGTTGTTTAGTTCCGAGCTAGTGCATACCAAATCATGCTTCAAATAATGTACGCAATATTCAACCTTACGTAAGCTGTATCTTGCGATATATTAAAAAAAATTCTAGAGCCGCCGAGCAACTTGTAACTCTCGGGTGGCGGGACGTGGGCGGAGCGAGCGTAGGAATTTTTTTCGTGGGGCCTGCTCTTAAGGTTTTTTTAGGTCTAGAAATCGATCTGTCAGGGTCTTATCTTCGAGAAAATTCGTTTTAGGTAATTTTTTTAATGGAACGTTTTCAAAAGTAATACCCGCTTGCTCGTTTTGTAATATTTTGATTTATTAATTATTAATTTAAGTATTCTTGATTTTTTTTCTATAATGTTTCATAGACTTTCTTTCTTACATGTAAAAAACTGTAAACCTTTCATTGGCCCGAGCGAAGCTCGGTCACCCAGTCTAGTATAAAAATTACGTGTCACATGTTTAAGGCCAATGAACTCCTGAACTACTGAATCGATTTTGATAAAACTTCGTAACTATGTGTAATTTGAACCCGGGGGAAGCCGGGAGCGTGTAGCTAGTAATACTATACATGAAATTATAGACATAACGCAAATCAGATTTAATATTGTAAATGGATTTTTCAGGATGTCAGAATTAAGAGTTTGCAGTGTCTCTACAATATAGCAAATGTTTATCCGACTGTATTGCTGTTGCCGTACAAGCAAGACATGTTGATCGATCTGACGCCATCTTTGGACGACAAGAAGCGACTCGTTCGTAATATGGCGGTGAAGGCGCGCACGCGCTGGTACCTGATTGGCTCGCCGGGCGAACAGAAGAACCAATAGGAACGTTTCAAATTCCTGTCAGTGAACGTTCCAAATTTGAACTGGAATCGGATTGGCTCGCCGGGCGAACAAAAGAACCAATAGGAACGTTTCAAATATCTGTCAGTGAACGTTCAAATTTGAATTAGAATCAGATTGGCTCGCCGGGCGAATAGAAGAACCAATAGGAACGTTTCAAATTCCTGTCAGTGAACGTTCCAAATTTGAACTGGAATCGGATTGGCTCGCCGGGCGAACAAAAGAACCAATAGGAACGTTTCAAATATCTGTCAGTGAACGTTCAAATTTGAATTAGAATCAGATTGGCTCGCCGGGCGAACAGAAGAACCAATAGGAACTTTCAAATTCCTGTCCGTGAACGTTCCAAATTTAAATTTAAATCGGAGTGAAAGCATCTCAGACAGTCTAAGGTATCGTATTAGGAATATATACCCTCATATGTTTTTTGACTATGAAAGATTATATATATCGTCTCATATGTTATTTGACTATGACAATATGAAATAAGGAATGTGAAAAATATAGTTATAACTTGCCAGGTATAGAGGCGAGCAATCGTTAATAAATATAGCCTCATCAGTTACTAATGGAAAATCAATTCTATTAATCAAATCAAATGAAATAATTAATAATTCTATTGTTTAATAATTAATAATTTTATTGTATAGGGTATATATTTTTAATAACGTATCTCTCACTAAAATAAATAGTAATACAGGCTGTTTTCACTGTTGTGTTTGTTTGATTATATTTTTGAAAGATTTTTTATGTTTTTTTTTTAATGCTGTATAAACATTATACAGCTGTATTTACATACATATATATGTATTAAATATGTAATAATACGTACATATTTCAAAATTTTCATGCATAGGTATCTTGAATTATATTTTTTATGTTAAAACTATGTATAATAACTGCAGCTACAATTAAATTATGATTTAAATAATATTTTAAAATGACATTGAATATTCTTTTGTAAAAGAAAACGTTCAAAACGTTCAACACGGTTTTATAAAATTGTAAGTAGACTTGTTTATATAAAAATAAATAGTATTTTCATAAGTTGTTTTTTTTAATACTGAAGTATCTATACTTCATTTCACCTAATACGTTCTTATAATAGGTATACAAGAAATATTTAATTAATATCGCTAATAATATTCATTCAAGAGGTGTTTGCATTTTTGTTGATTAAATCACAAAGTAATGCTTCCTATAAGTTTTATCTATTTAGAACTTAGTTCCATTTTGTTGATCTAGATGGCGCTTTGTGTGTTTTTAGTTAGATCAAGCTGTAGATCAAGTTTTTTGTTATTATTTCATAAACTGGATTTTTTATTTAATTTTTTTTTTCGTTTTAAACATAAACCCTACAGCAAAACAAAATAACATACAATAGACACAGTATTACAAGTAGGCAAAGTAGTACATTGCTAATTACAGGGTGTCATTGTGTAGGAGACAATGATTTTTCAATTAATGGAATCCAATCTTGGAATAGGATTCCAAGATAATTTAGCTTATAATAGTTAAACAATAAATAGGTAGCTTATTTTATCAAAACGGTCATTTATTCGATAAGACTGGTGATTTCCCAAGACATAAAAAGTAGGTTGTTCACCGAACAAGACTTGCTAAAATCAGAAATCGCTTCTACAATAAGGTCCCGGGCCATTATTTTTTTTTGTGTAAAGTGTAAAGTTTTAGGCCACTTGATGGTAGCCTATAACTAGCAACACCACAAGTCAGGTGCTGCAAATCGGCAGCAGCCGAGCATAGTAGGATAATTTAAGTTTAAGGGATAAGGAACTAGCATCCCTTACTCACTCATTAAAACAACAGCAGACATGTTGTTATTTCACGGTGGTCTTCTGTAAGGGGATGGTCACTGTAGCCAGAAGAGATGTCCACATGACTCCTAAACGCAATGTGCCTTGCCACTACTTGCCAGATCCAAACCAAGGACAACTATGAAAAGTTCATTTCCCTGCCGGGAATCGAATCCGGGCCTATTTGTGTATTTTTGGAATGAGCTCATGGAGCCCTTTCATTTGATACCCAACTCGATAGGTTTCTAAAGAAAAAAAAAACAAACAGAAAATTGAAATCCTAAATATCCTGAAAAAACTTCCCCACAGGACTATCCGGAGCCCATTACCTTACCCCTTCCTTATCCTTTATCCTTAACCCTGTGGTCAGCAGCACACTTGCAAGACCTATGGCGGTTTTTGTGTTATAGGCGACGGTAGCCGGTGCCTAAATGGCATGAAATGCAAAATGTAGTTTGATATTATAACACTATTTTGTTAACCTGCGTTTTGGCAAAATAAATAATGTACTCAACGATTTTCCAACTGTAAGGATTAGTTCAACAAATCCTGTGCCCACTAACAATTTGATTTGGGATTTGCATAATCTCTTATCGCAGTGCCGGCGGCTGGCCCACTTAAAATGTTAATGCACTAACGGTTAGGAGGGTTTTTCAGAGCTATAGGTGCCTGGAGACCACTAAAAACTAGGTACTACATGCACAACTTACTTACTAATAAATTTTATGTGTCTACTCTTTAAAAGTTTGATATTCTTGTCCACTAATATATACTCTATTTGTTTTCTTTCATATGGTATGTATTATCAGGAGGTTCCTCACCTAACTGTGTAGCCCTAAGCACGGTAGCTCCGTCCCCACCCCGTAACTAGGTTTTCAATATTTTCTTTTTCTTATTTCTAATTGAATAAATTAGCTTTCTTCCGTTTGAACGGAAGAAAGCATATTAAAACCTGGTTTTGCTACTCTCCCCGTTTTCGCCCTAATACTTAGGTATAAGGGCTTAGGTATTATACTAACACTAATACGAGCACTCGGATTTAAGGGCAACTGTGATGAAAATACTTTTTATTTATGCGAATATTTAATAAGTTTAAAAATGTTTTTAGGAGAAGAAATTGAGAGCAAAAACATGGGAGTTTACTCGGAAATATTAAAATTACTGCAAATTTTACCAACTTTTGCTTGCGACTTTAACCTGGGTGTAATTCTGATGTTGTAAAGTTTCATCGAAATCCCTCCAGTTTTTTTTAAGACACAGTAGTTTTTAATAGTAACACATTTAACAACCATCCTCACAAACGTTTCCATTTATTATATAACAGCGGCTACCCCCAGCTTCGCAAGAATGCTATGAGGTTTAGTTATGTAATCTTTTCGTGAAAAATTATCTAACTGTTGGTGAAGACCATATCAAAATTCGTTGCGAGGTTTAGTAGCAGTTCGCGGATATAAAGACAGACGCCGAAAGAGGGGATCGCTCTTTCAATTAGTGAAAACCGTATCAAATTCCGTTGCTTGGTTTAACTATAGTTAGGAGAGAAACAGACGTGACGGATTTATAATAATTATGCAGAGATTAGAGGAATTTAGAGGAACTAAAATTCTCTAGTATGTACACCATAATAAATTTACATGGCTTACGTAGGCTAAACCTTAAAAGATATATTTTTATATATCTTTTAAGGTTTAGCCTACGTAAGCCATGTAAATTTATTTTTCTTCGAACACAATATTTTAATAGGTTTTATTATACATCCGTGAAAAATTACCTAACTGATGGTGAAAACCGCATCAAAATCCGTCGCATGGTTTAGGATGAGTAGCCGGATACACAGACAGACAGGCAGACAGATGCGAAAAGCGACTTAGTTTTATACTATGTGAGGAATAAAGATAGGGATATAGATCTTTATGATTAGTTTTCCTGTTTCTTTTTTTGGAAAGAGGTGTACGGCACAAATTTGACACAAAAAAGAAACTTTGAAAGCAGCGTCAAATAAAATGAAATGAACGAAACATTTTTTTTTGCAAAGTTGTTCAGGAGCGACATCAATCTACGTCGCTGTACATTTGTACCGCTAAATACCCAACAGAGTATGCAAATTTAAATTGAATTATCAGGGGGCTGGATTTGTCGACTAATCCTTGGAAAGGTCCGTCGGGTAATTTCACAGCATTAGCCGTCTGGGGCCTTATCTGCGGACTAACGCCTCGTGTCGTGCCGGCTTTTGAATACAAATCTCATGTAACTAGTTCACGGTAAGGGTAAAAATAAACGGTAGCTAATCTTAGATCTCTTCTCAAAAAACCTTATACTTCATACTGTAAATTTTACAATTAGAGAACTCCATTTTGACAACGTCCTGAATATTTTGCCATCTAGTCGCATATTAATATACATGTGGGAATTTCTTTTATAATTAGCATATTATAAAAGAAATTCTCATATTTTTATAAAATAGAACACAAAAAATAGGCGAAATCCTACATTACCTACATGCAAATGGATTTTTAAAATTGATATTTATAATCATTAAAAAAATATTGCGTTATATTGTGCTGGTATCTTGATCGTGGTATTTATGGAGTAATTTGTCTGAAATAAATGAATTTGTATTGATTTCATTACTTAATGTAATGTAAATTAAATATTTTATTAAAGTACTAATACCTATTTATATTTTTTATTATTTCATACTACAATATTATATCTACTGTTACGTTAACCTGAAATTACCGTTAGAAACTACATAGAAACTAAGTAATATGTGGCGTATTAATGATAAGGTAGTTATTTTTACCTGTAAACACAAACAACAATCAGTGAATTAAGTATACAAGAACATAAAGAGGGATTCTGTAAAAAGGGGTCAACTGGCAAAAAAGAAAGTTAAGGATGGATGGCATCACTTACTGTATTATTTTTTTATACTATGAATATTTCTAGTTTGCCAAGAAATTGCGAACAAAGTTAGCCTGCCACAATTTGAAGAGTGGATGAAGAGTCCAGTAAAGTATAAGGGCCTCTTTCACCATCTCTGAGTAAAGTGTCAAGTAGTAGGCTAACCGCCATTTAAAGTCACCGAACGAAAGCTTACGAAAAGCTTACGAAAGCGTACGAGTTTCACCATCTTCGAGTAGCATTACTTAAGGGTAATTTCAATGAAATTAAAACAAGATACTCGTCTCGCCAATTAGCGTTACTTGAAAAGTAACTAATAAACACTTTACTTGTAGTTGGTGAAAGAGGCCATAAGTATCGTAAGTATTTAATTTATATTTAATTTTATACATAGTTTTATACGATACTTAACTAGCGACTCGCTCCCGGCTTCGTACGTATTCGCGTTTATTTTCTCGAGCATTGTATGATGTATAGGGCATTGTATTATGATGTCTATTAAATGCTTAAGGTAAAAAGGTAAGGTTTAAATAGCTTTTCCAAATGTTACATTTATATGTGATAATTTTTTTAGAAATTAGAATGGGTATAGTTAATTAACACATATATAAAGTTATATAACACTTGACATGATTGACGCCGGCCATTTTTTTTTCCAGGCGTAGCATCTTTATTTGTGGTATATTTAGCCTATGTTCATCCTGAAATATTGGTGAGATTTTTTTTTAAATCGGATGAGTAGTTTCGAAGATTACCTCCTATATACAAACAAACATACATCCAAATTTACCTCTTTATAATGTTAGTACAGATGTAATTAATAATTTTGTTTGCAAAATTCTAAATCCAAACTAACTTTTCACAAGTACCTGTAAATAATATTATATTCTTTCAGAATATCGTGGTATTATATTTTAACAAGCAACGCAGCAAGCAAGAACTCATTATGAGGTTCTTTAAAGAGTTCTATTTCATTTGCCACGGTTTAATAGACGTCAAGATCTTGCTGCTCGTTTTATTCTGGTAAGTCCAATTAGAAAAAATATACTTTTTTTTACTTAGAAATGAGAAAATAAATATGATATTTTATGTTTATGTAAATGTTTTTAGTTGAAGAAAAAATTAAATATCTTAAGTCGTTAAGTTGGAAAAGCCCTTAAGAAATTAGTCAATTAAGATTTGCTCTAAGAGGTTTTACTAATAGATATATTATGAGCATTTGATGAGTTGATGTTATTCACTTTGATATGGTATTACATAAACTAGTAATATCTGAATTTTACATGTTTAAAATAATTCTTTATCCTACTTTACCTATTTCATTGTAGTACACGACAGTATACTCACTTTTTCTTTCTTCTTCTACAAAAATCAGAGTGCGAGACTACTTCTAAAAATATATTTGAATTAAAATTTGGCTTTTAGCACAATTCGTACAAAACAAAATTGTGCGAGACGACTACTAATCCAAAAATAGTGTTTTATAAAATGCTAGTTGGTACCCGCTACTTCGTTCGCGTTGAATAATAGAAGGTATTGTTAGCGTCTGCTATTTAAGTCGACTGAAGTTGATTGAAAAGTGCTCTGATTCATTCATTTGTTCGCTCATTTGTTCAGATTCATTCGATATTAAAAGGGTGTCTCAATCAGTTGAACGAACGCGTCCACGAAGGGAGGTCAATGTCGTATGTCCGCAGATCTTATAGTTAGAATTGTAGTTCTGATATATCGGTCGGACGATAAAAGTATTTGTACTAAACATAAAGTGGTTTGCTAACAGTATAATTAATGCCTGACAAAATATGTATTGAAATATAACGCATGACATACTTTTGGCAAGCTTTGGATTTTTATTTTTAGATAGCAGGTTTTTTTTATAATATAATGGTGGCGGCTCACTTGATGGTAGGTGGTTACCGTCGCCTAAGGACACAAGCAACATCAAGGGGAGTGCTAGTGCGCTGGTGCCCGCGGTTTCGCTCGCGTGGAATATTTAGCCTATGTCCATCCTGATATTTTCTCCACGAGAGAAATTGGAGGTTACTAAAAATATTACAGGGAATTTTTGCCTGACTTCTGATTTATGAATTAAATTTACGTAATACAAGCCCACAGTACAAACCTCTCTTCTTGTAGCGGCTACAGCTTCTACGGCGTAGGCGTACATTGCTAAAACTTCTTACCTATATATCGCATACATGCTGTCATTTTATGCTAATTTACTGTAAGAATCTAATTACTGTCACAATGCACAGTATTGATAATGATTGATTCATTGATAGAATTGATTTGATTCGGATGAGATTAGTAATACTTACTCCTAGTTTGTGGTGTTTCAACTCCGCTACAATTGATTTGATAGAATTTAGTAAAAATAAGTTTACTAACCTTTATTAACTGCTACACTTAAACTACATAAATCCTTACATTATGACCCTAATATAGTTAAAAAGAGAAGAAATGATATTGTTGTTCAATCAAAAATTGTGAGAACCGCTTTTGCTCGAAGACAATATATTACCCAAACTTCATATCTATATAACAAATTAAATAAGAAGCTTAATATTTATCCAATGACATACTATAACTGCAAAAAGGCCCTGTCGGACTGGCTCAAGACCCTAAATTACAATGAAACTGAATCTTTATTAAAGACTTTACTTGATTAAATTGAATATTTATTTTTCAAAACATTGATTTGATTATGGGATGGGACTATGTAAAAACTAAATTATTATTATTATATAAAAATTAAACTAAAATATTATGTATTATGTAAAAACTACACTTTAACTTACATAAAGATAATGCTATTCACATACACATTCACACATTCACATATACTTTCACACACACACACACACACACATACACTTTCATATTTTATTTTATTCTAATATTGTAGATATTGTAATAGTTTTTTCTATCCTAAATTAGCCTAAGATTGTAAGTACGATGTTAGAGGAGCGGGGGTCTCCTGATACAAGTATTTTCATACTTAATAGGAGGTCCCTTACACCCTTTTTGTAACTAGGCTTAAGTTTGATGAATAAATTATTTATTTATTTATTTATTTATTTATTTATTTATTTATTTATTTATTTATTTATTTATTTATTTATTTATTGTTATTTCAAAAACGTGTGTACATGATAATCATAATCGAAACCGTCACAGAAAAAGGCAAAGTCATTCTGAATGTTCGTTGGCTCAGCAAAAATGTGCGGACCGGAGTCGCCGATGCGTGGTAACTACAGAGATGACGTTAGGCAATATTAACGCAGTCGGGATTCTCTTATTTACAAGTAACCACTTTTAGTGGAAAATCACACTTCATTTGCAGTCAAAAACCAACTACTTTCAGAAGAACATCGTGAAATAAGACCATATGTTTTAGTTTGTTACGATGCATGAGTGAGGGATACCGAAGCCCCTTTTTGTATCCAACCTTGTATAGGATATGTTTACTCTATATCCTATTCGGATTGGCAGCACATTTCCATGCTCCTTGTGTTCTTTGACTTTATAAGCGACGGTGCCACTCACTATGAAGTGAACTATGAAACTTCATTATATGTTCTTGAGGTCAGATCGAAAAAAACGGTTGTTCTTTTCAAAAGCAACTTTTCCTGGATCTCTCCTAGCGTCTCAAGGCGTCCAAGTTCACTCTTTGATAACTAAATCTTAGTTCATTATTAGCCACAGTACAACATACTAATTGTATGTTGTACTGTGGCGCAAAGTAACCCTCTTAATCAGTGAGTCGAGAAATCTAGGTCTACAGATTATATAGGCTTTCAGGTTACAGTGACACTAAATTTAAGTTGTTACATGTAACTTAATATAACTAACTCTATTAGGTAGCAGGAAAGAGAAGAATATAGTCTGAAGCGGTTAAGCGAATGAGGGATTACTAACCCTTAGTTTTTTAAATAAAGTTAATTTTAGTTTTTTTATACATTCTTCGAATTTTTAATGCGACTTTTTTCGCATGTCTTTATAATCTGTGCTGGCGACTACGTACGCGCTCTAGTTCGTTTTTTTGAAAATCCCACAGGTACGTAACATTTTTCTAGGATAAAATGTATCTTATATGTTAATCCAGGTAATAAACAATATAACTGGCAATTTTCATCCACATACGTTCTGCCGTTTTTGTCTGAGCAACAACGGTCTGAGCCGTTTATAATATTTTTAGGATCACTGTAAACTTTCATCAAAATGTATAATAGTTAATACCGTTTATTAATAATATACTAATATTATAAAGAGAGAAGATTTCTATTTGTGTATGTTCGTAATGAATAAAATGAAAAACTAGATACTAGGCCGATTTAAAAAATTCTCTCATCTATGGAAAGCTGTTATTATCAGCGAGTCAGTAACAGCGCGGACGAAGTTGCGTGCAAGAGCTAGTAATAAATATTACAAAGATAACATTACGTTAAAAGGTGTAGAATAAAAGTATTCGATTTAAATTGTAATTTCAAAATAATGAAGCAATAAGTCAATAGTAACAAACAGAATTATTTTTATTTATTTTCTCATCATGTTTTTTTTATACTTTGATCGTCAACTAAGTGGGAAGACCACTGTGATCGGATTCTTCTGTAAAAGGGCGCCAATAACAAAGCAGCATCGACCCAAACCCGTACGTAATAAAGAAAATCCGCTTTTCATTGTTCTTTATGCGTCTGCCGGCACGCAATATCGTTAATGTTAGCTCCGCTCTTAATGAAGCTATTGTCATCGAAGCATTTAAAAATTTCATTTTATGCAGTCTGTAGACCTCTGTAACGTGCTAATGCTCTGTAACGTAAAGTAGAAACAGATGCGTCTCTAATAATTTTTTTTATTCGAAAGGTCAACTTGAGGGGTATTTAATAGAATAAAGGATAAGGAATAATAATAGGATAGGGGAATACCCTTACTTATCGAAATAAGGAGTCTTCAGCAATGGGGTGATGTCGCTGTCAGGGTCAAAATAAACTCTCTTCTGAGGGGCATCTGCCTAGACTTATTCAAGGGTGTTTTAAGATTTTTTTTGCAGTTTTTGCATCCCCTCTTGTGTTGTTTGTGTCCTCAGGTGATTGTAGCGACCTATCTTCAAATGGACTGTTAGATTGTCTGCCACCAAGTTTAATTTTAAAAGGTTTGAGTTGTGAATTGAATAGAAAAATTATATCGAAAACATGAACGGGATATACTTGATAGATAAACGAAGTAGGCTATAGGTGCGGTTGCACCTCGTCGGTTCACACGCGGTCATTGTCTACCGACCGCTGGATTTATTCTATCTATATGTACGGGCAACAGACCAACCGGTAGCAAGTGGAGTAAGTGCTTTATTCCAATAGACATAAGAGCTAAAGTGGTACGGAATAATTCAGGCCTTATTTACCTGCAAAACTAAACTTGTTTAAGTTCGGAGCTTTAAATTTTGCACGTCTAGTGGAAAGGGAAAGAAGTTAGAGAATGTAAACATAGCGTTTTCAACAAATAATGTCGTATTTGAACAAAAGTTTCTGAAATTTCTAAAACGGTTTTTTATGATAATGTATGAGAGATAAACTGATGGTCCCAGAATGATATAATTCTGCTTGTACACAAGCGAAGATAAATAGAAAAAAAAAGTATCTATAGGACATTAATACTCGTACGAAGAAAAACAGTATCATAAGGATTTCTTTAAAATGAAACACCTACATTTTTCATTAATTTTATATAACTCAAGTTAATTTTAAAGAAAGAACAGAGCAAAGGTAGCAAAGTAATTTATCAAAAATCACAAAATTGATGTCTATTTTTTTTAATTTTCGTCTAAAAACACGAAGATAAAAATAAAGAAATAGAGTAGGAAAATAGCATAAATCATAAAACAATGATAACCGAACCGCATTTTCTATTGTAGATATTTTCATCTATGTGGATGTGGAGATAATATTTGGAACGTAATCTGTGTAATATTGTCAATCGTATAATCTATTCTCACATCAATTATAGTTAGGTGTATCACGTGAACAATGGTTGGATACCGTCGCATACGCGTAACCCACATACATAATGAATGGCATACCTCTAGCATAAGATGTTACAGGGATGTGGGATGAACAGTGAATAACAACCGTTGATCCCTTTTCAAAGTATTAGAAAGTGAAATAACTTCAATATTAATGAAACTTATTATTATGTTATGTAAAGCCTTAGGCTTTTCCTCTATATGTCTTCAATAGTCTAATATTTTAAATGTCATCTCACCTTCTTTGTAAGTAAACGCTTTTATCTGGTTATCGGACCAACGTAAGATGAATGTCTATACTATCCTCATCCTACTAATATTATAAATTCGAAAGTTTTTGAGGAAGCATATATAATGGATATATCCTATAATGGATGTATGGATATTTGTTGATATTTCACGCAAAATGGCTTAACGGATTTGGATCAGATTTGGCACACAGATAATTGACAGGAATAACATATAGTATAATTTTTACCCAGAAAAAATGGAAGGTTATCGAGGGATAAGTCGAGGAGGGAAGGAGGAATAGGCATAGTATAAAAATATAAAAAATGCGGAGTCAAAGTCGTCACAGCGATAGTGATGTCCTTATATCTTTTCATTTATCAACGTTTACGAAGTCGCAGTCATAGCTAGTAGTCTATAGTTTGTCTAGGGTGTGACTCAAGCGGTCACGAAGCAATTGAGTCATTACGTATTATTTCATATTAAATTTAATATTATTCGAATTGACGTATGATTATTAGTTGCTCTACTATTCATTTGTAGGACTGTGCGTGTATGCAGCGCTCCAGTGCATTAAGTCGCGATGTGACATGATAATGATTCTTGGCAGCCGCAACACAATTAGAACCGAGTCAGAAATCCTCGGTAATACTCGACACATAAAACTCCAAAATATGCATAAGCTTCTACCGTGTTTGTATCCATGTTTTGTGAAAAAAAAAAAACAAATATGTTAACATATTTCTTAAAGATATTGGAGCTTTAATAAAACAGAAAAAAATCTTAGCAAGACTCTCTTGACTTTCAGTGAGGGAGCGGCACGAAAAGAAGTATCTTTAAAAAAAAAGGCATTTTACAGCAACCACCGTTGAGTTAGCTCTGTTCTTGTAAGTATCCCGTGAATTTTTGTGAGAAAAAGTGCTCCTAATGTGTATGTGAAGTTTGAAAAGAAATGACAGTTTGAAAGAAAAAAACACACATAAGTGCCTATCTTGGTGAAATTATTCATTCAGATATAAGAATGGAGTTTCGAAGTCTTAATTAAATAGATGTTTTCCATAATCTGAAAATGTTAATATCGTTTATATATTACATTCTTATGATTTTTTTATCTGCTTATTTATTTAATAAAGTTAGTAAGGCAACCACTTGATAATCTATAATATAAAAATGAATCCCTAAATGTGTTGCTAAGCGCAAAACTCGAGAACGGCTGGGCCGATTTTAATTCTGTCTTCACTCATGGATAGAGGGATAATCAGGAAAGGTTTTTACGTAAAAAAATGCACCCCGGGCGAAGCCGGGAACAGGCCGCTAGTATCTAATAAAAATGAAAAGCATTTTTATTTTCGTTATAATTTAGAAGCAAGTATTTGTAGATTAATAAGGTTTTTTGTATTAGTGATTAGTTAAAGACCATCGGTATTGGATACTTATTATTTTAAAATTGTCTAATGAACGGCCACTGTGTTATTGAGTTACATTTGAAATTATTGCAATCATTTATTCAGTGTTATTTGTTCATTTATTGTTTTTACAGTTTTGCCAGGCGTTGGACAGTTACTTTTACATTTATAAAATTAGTGTGTATGTATATGTTATTTTGCTAAAATGTCACTATGTGCTATGAATTGTATTCGACCAGAGATTGATCGCAGTTTGGCCTCCTAGTGGGATTTAATGAAAAAAAAAGAACAATTTTTTTTATTTTTTTTTTATATAATAAGGTACACAAAACAGGACACTGACATTAAATACATTGAATAGATATAATTACATGGAAGTGAACTAGACAGAGGCCCAAAACATGTGTACACAGCATGTCCAAACAAAACAGTGTTACAGAATAAAACAAAGGAAGAAAACAGACGCACTTTCATCCAAAAGCAAGCTTAGCCACATTCTAAAGGAAGTCAATTTGAGATGAAAGCACGCCCACACAAAACCACAATAAAACAAGTATTATAATACATTAATATATAAGTGCAATAAAATATTATCTATTAAGAGTTTATATGTTTTTTTTATTTATTTATTTATATATACATAACTATTAATTTTATTTAATGACGCTCGCAGTTACGATGGCCGTGATATGCTTTTTGAATTTAGTTAAGCTATTTTCGAATATGTCCACTGTACCGCTATGTTTAAGCAGGAGATCGTTATATTGTCGACACATCCTGACAAGGGGGTTATAGAAAGAGGTATTATTGGTGTGTACTTGTAAGGCAAAGGTATTTACAAAAGGATTTCGATTTCTAAGTTTTATATTAAAATTAATAAGCGACAAAAGATATGGTGAGTCAATGCGGGAATGAATTATTTTAAAAAGACAAAAGAGGTTGTGACAATTACGGCGGTCCTCGAGTGTAACCATATTAAATTTTGTTAGTCTATCTCGATACAGGGGAAGACTCCGGTGAAAGCCATATCTATAACTAAGAATGTTCAAACATTTTTTCTGCACATTTTCAATACGGCCACAGTGAATAGCGTAGTAAGGGGACCAAACACAGGAATTATATTCAAGAACACTGCGGACTAACGTATTGTATAGATACAAAAATGTTTTAGGGTTCCTAAAATCTTTAGTAGCTCTAGTCAAAAAACCTAATGTTCTAGTACTTCTACTGATAATACTATCATAGTGGTCACGGAAAGTTAATTTATCATCGAAAAGAACTCCTAGGTCCCTTACTACTGACTTTTTTTCTAAATTCTGTCCTTTAAGTTTATAATTATACAGGATTTTATGGGCTTTCCTTGAAAAAGAAATAGTGAAGCATTTTCCTACATTCAGAAGCATTCTATTTTCGATACACCAACGATCAATACGTTCCAGGTCTGACTGAAGCAAATATGCATCTGTGGGACTGTTTATAACAGAGTATAATTTTAAGTCATCAGCGTATAATAGACAAGAACAAGACAATCGCTCAATTAAGTCGTTGATGAAAACAATAAAAAATAAGGGACCCAAATGTGAGCCCTGTGGTACACCAGAAGTAGTCATAGCAGGTAAAGTAACAAAGCCCTTTATAGTTACAAGTTGACTTCGTTTGCTAAGATATGAATCGATCCAACGCAGTAAACTACCATGAATACCATAATATGATGCCAATTTATTACAAAGGATTTCATGGTTTACCATGTCAAAAGCCTTCGAAAAATCTGTGTAGATGGCGTCAACCTGGCCTCTTTTTGCAAAGGCACAGCAAAGAAAGTGCTTATATTCTAACAGGTTAGACATTGTGGATCTGTGCCTAACGAAACCGTGTTGTCTAGGTGATAAAAAAGGTTCAATGTGATGGTAAAGAGCGTCATAAATTAAGGATTCGAAAAGTTTACCCAAACAGGAGAGTATACTAATGGGCCGGTAGTTCTCGCATTTAGAACGGTCACCAGACTTGAATATTGGGATAATGTGGGCTGTCTTCCACTCTGACAGGAAAACTCCCTCTTGAAGAGATTTATTATAAAGTATGCACAATGGTATGCTTAATTCTTTACCGCATTTCTTAATTAACAATGAGGGTATGCCGTCCGGTCCAGCGCCCTTGTTAGTATCTAACTTCGAGATTTTGGTTACGATATCCATAGGAGTTATTTTTATAGTACACAAAGTATTATTGTTTTGATTTTGTAGTAAATGATTAGAATTTGAGGGTGGCAGTGATAGTGATTGCTCAAAGACAGAAGAAAAATAATTAGAAAACATATTGCATATTTCCTTTCGATCAGATGAGATCAGGTTTCCAGATTTCATAGTTTGTGGAAGAGATTGCGAAACCTTTTTCCCATTTATGAAGCGCCAGAAGTACTTAATGTTACCGTCTAACGAGGATTCTACAGATGTGGTAAAAGCTTTATAATCATGATCAATCATCTTTTTACATCTAGATCTTAATAATGAGAATGTGTCATAATCGCGGGGGTTTTTAAACAATTTATAATGTCGGTGATATTTTCGTTTTTCTTTTAGCGATCGTATTAGAGCAGGACTAAACCATACGGGATGCTAATTTTTTTGAACTCGGCATAGAAATTAGTCAACGCCGTATCTACATCTACATCGTCAGTCTGCAAAATTGTAGGCCAGTCAGATAATTTAATATCTTTAGATATTTTGGAAAAATCGCATTTATTGTAATTTAAGCGACTCTGTCCATTAGCTTTAAAATTTTTAACAATTGAATTTATATTATCAATATCTGCTCAAGTGCAGGATGATGATTATCTAAACGACTAAGAGCCTGAACTTCACATACACGGATAGAATTAGAAGTATAGAGAATTAAGTCTAAATATCTGTTGTTTTTATTGGGTATGTTATTGAATTGAGTTAGGTTGCACAGCGTTAAAGTTTCCAACAGAAGGTCAGCTTTCTGCCCCTGATGCTGGCTAGGTAACATTGCTTTGGTGTCACTGGACATACACCAATGTATATCGGGCGTGTTGAAATCTCCAATATATAAAAATTCCGCCCTAGTACAATATTGTGTCATTACCTTTTGACAACTGTCATAAAACATGTGAACAAAGTTAAGTGGCAAATCAGGTGGAAGATAACAAACACATATATTTAAGACTTTTTCATTATTACCCTTTGGTAGCACACTTATCCATAGGTCTTCCGTCAGAGAATCCCAAGATGCTTGACGAACAAAACCTATGTGCCTTTTTAAGGCGATAAGGACGCCACCTCCCTCTACTTTGCGTGAACCAGTTTCGTATCTATCACGTCTTACTACATTGTAGCGGGAATCAAACAATTCAGCATCGAAAACACCGCTATCCAAGTTAGTTTCAGTCAAACATATAATATCGTAATTGCAATTCAATACATTAAGAAAGAAATCTTTAGTTTTAGATCTGATACGATTAACGTTTTGGTAATATATTAAAAGCATTGGAAATATTTTTAAGGTCCAAATACAAATGTCAAAGAAATAACCACAGTTTATATTAACCACAACATATCACACCAGCTTGTTTAATATGTCCATGTCTTTAACGTGAATGCATGCTGCAGTGTCTTCTTTGCGCATGTAAACCCGGCCATACCTCACCCACACATATTTGTAGTTTTTATCCCTGGCAGTTTTTCTAGCTGCAGCGTGAAGAGCTTTGCACTCGGGCGAAAGATGTTCGGTGATGTACACTCTTTGTTTCTTAGTGGTAAGCCCCAGGTGAGTTGAGTTCAAGGTGTCATCCTTGTAAGTTTTGTTGTAACTTGTAAGTTCAAGGATGTGGTCTCGCAAACGAGGGTTGGTTAGAGTAACCAAGATATTTCGCGGTCGATCCGTGGAAGGATTTATTTTAGCTACCCGGCGACAGGAGCGTACGTTATTTTCATCTAGTTGTACGTTTATAGTCTTGCACAAGTTCTGAAATATAGCCATAGGATTATCGTTTTTAGTTTCAGGCACCGCCTGAATCTCTAAATTCTGGTTTCGGGTCATCCTTTCTAAAGAGCACAAACGAGAGCTTAATGTGCTCATCTCCTTTTGAAAGCGTAAGCTCTCTTGCTCCAATTTTTTTATTGTCAGCGACTTACTTTCAATATCACGTTTTATACAAGATTGTTCACCACATATAAAATCGGTTGTCGCTGAAAATTCATCCTTGACTTCCTGAATAGCAGAATTAATCTCAGCATGCACCAAGGTTTTAACATCCTCTTGCAACTTCGACCGAAATTCCTCCATGAAAATAGACAGCGTGCTCGTTAGCTTTTGGTCCAGTAAAGCACTAATTTTATCCATAGTCACTACATCGTTTTCAACGCTAGGTTTTGGCGCATTTAACAGATTAGGTAACTGTGGTTTAGGAGATTCCAAATTATCAAGTGACATGTTCACAGGGTCATCGAGCAAGGGCACTTGGTTACTTCTTATGGGAGTGTTTACGTTAGACTTCGGTCGTCTGGTTGTAATGTTAATACAAGACGGGCATATCCATTTCGATACATACTCCGCAGTCAGTTTATAGAATTGTTTACTTTTCAGATTTAAACATTCTATGTGATGTTTAGTATGACATATTGAGCATTCCAAATACTTATCTGAATCTATGCTTTTATAACAAGCAGAACAGCAAGACATTTTATTGATCGCTTATATGCAATGCTTTGTATTAAAAAAAACAGAAAAACTGATCTGCATCCGCCTGGTTTCGATCCAACGTATAACGGAATCAAAGCCACGGCTAGTAACACTGAACCAATTCAGCTGCGTATGTACAGCGACGAATATATGGACCACAACAGTTTACTCAGTTTAATAAAAATTGTTAGAACGGTAGACGTAGTATTGTCTGATCTTTAGTTTGTAGATACCCCCGAGATTTCACTTTTTTGAAATGACAGTGAGATATTTAACACCATATTTGATCAGTTTGCAAAATAAACTTGATTGTATTTCTAAAGTACTATATATTGACACTTGAATTTTACTGCACTTATTGAGTGATTCACTTTTGTGTTTATTTATATAACTTTTACACTAATACATTAAACTTTAACTCAAGTTTCGAATTAAAATTGAAGACAAACACTGTTTGAGTACACCGCGCACCGCGTTGTCTTTTAACGTTCTTAGAAGGAAACGTCTCTAAGATTTAAATACTTATAACGAAATTGTAGGGAATGTAAATGTTATAAATAGGGTGCTTATGACCACAAATTTGGGATAAAGGCCTAACCGTCGGATGCCTTCTTGAGGAATGTGCAAAATGGTCGATGGACGATGACAAACATCCTTACTAACGAGCTCTTTGCGTTTGTCTTACAAATTGTATTAAAACTTATTATACATACATAAGAAACTTATTTTTACTTAAGATTTGTAAAATAAAAATGGTTTTGTATACAAATTGCAATGCAAATGAATGCAAATAATGCAGGATCTGACTGTAGTCCTGTGTGAAAGTTCGTGTATGGGGAGATTTTTTTTCAAGAAAGTTTAGTAGGATTCTCAGTAAGTATTTTAGACTTGGGTGGAATATCCGCCACCTAGTACATTTTCCAGTTATGACGTCATCAATTTACTGGATGAAATTTTTCTTCTTTAGAAACCTATCGAGTGGTTTATATATTACTAGCTGTTGCACGCGACTTCGTCCGCGTAACTTTATAAAATATAGCCTATGTTACTCTCTGATAAAATGGCTTCCCAACAGTGAAAAAAAATTTCAAATCGGTTCGATAGTTTAGGAGTTCATCGCGAACATACATCGTGACACGAGATTTTTATATATAGACTAGTGGCCTGCTCCCGGCTTAAATCTGTTAGATTGTCATGGAACTCACAGATAATTTTAACAAATAATTGCTGGATTGAATAGGTATCAACAGATGGCGCTATGTTAATAATATTATATAATTAGCAAAAAAATAATAAACAAAATGAGATATAAACTATCCTATCTTTTAAGTTGAACCAAATAACAGATACTTATGAAGTTTGATCAAAGTCGCTTCAGAGTTTATCGCGAACATACATCGTGACACGAGATTTTTATATATAAGATAGATAGATAAAGATATATAAAATTTTCCACACATGTTATAACAGTGACGTTACTCATTATCATCATTATCAGTAAAGCACACTGAATTCAACACAAAAGAAACTGACAGGCACTTATAACAAATACAAATCTCTCAAACCATTAATTTGAAATAGAGGAATATAGGAGAAGCACTAATTTTTTTTGCATATTCAATTATTCAAGTTAAATTGCTCTCCTAATGCAGTGTTTACGACTGTGAACGTGCTAAACCGTGTAAAATAGCCTAACGGACACGCGGCGAGTGGCGAATAGCGATAGACCTACCGATTTGTTACAACCGTACTTAATAAAGACTGCACGTGTCGTTGATGGTGTGCGAGGCGATAAAATGACGCTTCGAAGCTCAGATAAATATTCTATATTATAATCATCATCATTGACAGCCCACAAAGCGTCCACTGTTGAACGTAGGCCTTGAACCGCTCTCTTGAGATAATCGGTCTAGTAGGCGGTTGGCCTACGGGGCGCTACGAATATTTTTTAAACAAATAATAAATTTATGCTGTACATAAAACTGATATTTCGTAGATTTCCATGCTGCCTTAAAAGACATCCTCCGCCGGTCTCTTGCGTCAGTCAATGTACCAGCCATTTTAGAGCCCTCAGGTATATTGAGAAACGATGGTAAGAGACCGGATGGGATGTCTCTGATTCCATGGAGATTGGGTAGAGTGCTGGTGTGGGATGCTACCTGTGTAGACACACTAGCCCCTTCGCATCTCCATGGAACATCTACAAAGGCAGCAACCGCAGCCGAGGCGGCTGAGAAAAATAAAATTCTAAAATATAGTGGCCTCGGCGCCGAATATAGTTTTGTACCATTTGGAGTTGAGACACTCGGTCCGTGGGGCCCTGCAGCAATGGGCCTTTTCAAAGATATTTCGAAGAGGCTTATTGATGCGACGGGAGACCGAAGAGCTGGCGCTTTCCTCGGCCAACGTATTAGTTTGGCCATTCAACGAGGAAATGCTGCCAGCGTCCTTGGTACAATGCCGCAGGGTCCATTTTTATATTGAGTTTTAGTTTTAGGTAAATATGTAAATGTGTAAATAAATCTGTTGTGATTTCCAAAATTAGGTTCGAATTAGAATCGCTTATCGTATTATGTGGATAATACTTAGTATGAAAAATATCACTTATTTATCTCATAATATTATTTACTATTACTGTAACTACTACTAATGATTAATTGAAATGATAAAATCAATTTAAGACTTATTTTGATGACGAGACCCATCTAGTGGCAAGTAGAGGAACTGGCTATCGGTTTCATAGTTATTGAAGGGCAAATTATGTATTCAGAAACCCAGTGACAGTTATCCGACGTTTATCTTACGTTTAACTTTATCGAATCAATAGTAACTGAGAGTTTAACTGGGAACTTCAGAAACCGGGCATCAATAAAGTCCAATGATAGAGCGCCATTTTATCACCCTCTGTTCGCATATGCCACAGACAGCACGATGAGCATCGTAACTTATGGTTGCTCTCCTCCCCTCTACGCACGCAACAACATATAAAATACTAGAGAGAGTAGTGAAACTCATTAATTACCACCTCCATACTTACGTCTCGTCTTGATTGATATTTTTTTAATCTGGATACGACAGTTTTTTTTATGAATTAAAACTACACAAAAAATTTAATACAACTTAAATTTTTACACACTCTTTTACTTACTAGTAGTAGGGATACACTTTTTTCCACTTATTTCATAGGTTAATATTGGCCACAAAACAGGGGATGTGAGATTATGTGATTATTTTTTTGTTAGTTTGAATGAAGGATAAGTTTAGCTTCACAGTGAATAAACATTTTCTGCCCTACACATACACACACCCTACAACACAGACAGACCTACATTTTTCAGTGATTTTTTAACTTAAAAGTAGGTTGATAGTAAGTGCCTATAAAAACTTCATTCAATTAGAGTAGAAATTCCCTATATTTTTATTAATAGTCTATGAAATCCTAGGTATTTGACAACTTATGGTATTTGTCAGTAATTTATCACCTAAATTTATATTCAACTCTATTGTTTATTTTATTTATTTTATTTTGTTTTACTGACACCTACAGCACATATATCTATCTGCATTTAGTTTTTTTTTTATTAAAAACTAGATGCAACATTAAAAAAACTAGCTTAAATGAGGTGGCTAATTTGAAAGTTTGTATAAGTTTTAAAAAAATACAAACAAAATTGAATACCTACTGCAAGTAATTTTGTCCAAATCTCCAATAACGTTGTTAAATTCATTATTAATGTTTGCACATTCGAACTGTTTGAGTTATTATTCACTTTAAATTTGAACTTATCAAACTCCAAGTTAATATTAAGAAAATAAGACACACTACTGTTATTTGCTTTTACACCACGGTAATAAGTCCGGGATAAATCCTGTGCAACTAACGATGCGTGTACACCTATTGTGTATCTAACCTTCCTTTATTATTCCTTCAAGTACTGGAGCTTACATATTTTTGCCTTACTTTTGCCATCGTTTTGTTGGAGTGTTTTTGTATTATAACGCAGAGGGTTGTTTAATTGCATTTTTCTTTTATTTACAGGAAAGCTGTACAGTTTAGAAAAAGTTTTTTCAAGCTAAATTATATTATCTTATCAGCTTGTATATATAAATAATGTAGGTATTTATTTCAAAATAAAAGATATACAGGGAAACAGTTATTTAAACAAGTTATTTTATTGCTTCTTTCAATCCAGATATGTATTTTCTTTTCTGGCTTGAAAGAAGCAAGAAAATAATAATTTATTAAATTTTTATTCCTGTTTTATTTTTTTAATTCGTTGAATTTTTATTTTTATTTTTGATGATCCCTCTGGACCAAGACTTCTCTTCTTGATAAAAGGTTCTCTGTGTCCTTTTCTACATATATTCCTGATAATATGCATGCAAAATTATAATATGAATGGTTTAGTAGTAAAGGAGTGAAAACGTATCAAAAAACCAACTCACTTTCGCATTTATAATATTAGTTAGGATATTAGCAAAGCAACGTAACGTACTCATAGTGATTATTTAACTTATTGATAAATTAATGTATTCATTGTGTTCGCAACTTACAATCCCCTAAGATCCAGAGGGGCACGTTCAAATTAAGAGCCTTATCAGGGCTACGGCTGATACGGATTTATTTTCGACCCTATCGTCTATTCAGGAATAACACAATTACCGAACGGTTAACTTCGTTCAACTAAAATCAGAGGTGTACTCGCTATTTTAGAGCCTTCCTTCCGTAGTCATACACTTTTGGTATCAGTAACCAGACTTCTAAAAGAACACTGTAAAATGAAAGACACGTGTGTAAAAGACACTGTATAACTTTCTTTAGATAATGGTTGGGAGGCAGACTGTCGTGTAACTTAATGGTAGATGGCCTCCATCGCTTATCGATGATAGCTTATACATGTAACTTATAACTTGTTAGATTGGATTTTACTACCACTCTGTCCAAAGTAATTCGGCCAAGAAAAAGAAGAGATGTAGCTACTTTTTGTAGAAAAAAAATGTAATGTAAAACGAAAATTTTGTGATTTAAAGGATTATTTAATCCAAGTCAATTTAATATAAGAAGAGCCGAAACAAAATCACTGTGGTCTTCTATAAGGGCATGGTTACTGCCGCCAAAAAGGCAATTTATGTGTTTTCTAAATGTGCCACCCTGCCAATTTATGGCTTACAAATTTTCTCTCATGCGTAAGTAGCAAAACAAAAAAAAATACTGGCCCTATACGAGTATATATACATTTTAATTGCCACAATACCTACTGAGGTGGTTTAGGAAAAAACAAATTTAGGAAAATTTTTCCCATACGTGTCATTCAAAGACGAGCCTCCTCGTAGCTTATTTGATGCGGCAGATAATTTGTTCTATTGATGAATGAACTACTGAGGTGGTTTAGGAAAAAAACACAATTAGGAGAAAGCCATATATTTTTCCCATACGTTTTATTCAAAGTCGAGGCTCCTCGTAGCTTTTTTGGTAAGCCGAATGAGTTTTCGTCCTGCAAACATGTCAAATGGAATGTAGCCAGCACCCTGTGGGAACTTCATTTGTCGGTCAGAGCAACCGGTCAGCTATTTGTACATGGAAATTAGAAAACGAGTAGGTATGGCAAACAGTGGCCATTTTATATTAAGTTCTGTTGTAGTGTTTCTATTAACAAGAATGATTACCGAGAAAAATGAACATGTCGTGTCGTATTATGATTCCCTGTCCGACCGTTTGGCCCGGGGCCTATGTATATAAAAATCGATTGTAAGTATGTTTGTCCTCTATGGATTCCTCTCAAACGATTTTAATTCCGTTTTCGCTTATGGAAAGAGGGATAAACGGGAAACAATTTTTATATAATACAAAATATATAAAAATCGTTTAACTTAATAGTTAAACTCTCAGTCTTACTACAAAAAAATAAATTAACACTGTTTAATCACGTGTTTACTTAGACAATGTCACACTATTTAAACATCGTTTAGCGAGCGTTTAAAATGTCCCTACCACAAAACCTTCTTTATAGCTTGTTTTTATAAGCCAGTGTTAAAGTATGTGAACTGGCAAACATTCATTCATTCATTCGTGTCGTTTTCATTTTACGCAGATCTGATAGGCGTATAAAGATGAATTTTGGTTTTCACAAGGTATTATTACGAACTATATTAATGATATAACCAAATTATAAGATTGGAATAAGGCATAAATTACAACAAATACGTTAGATTATTTATAAAATTTTGTTATACCAAAAAACATTGCGCATAATGGAACATAACTGACACTGGCGTAATTTTAAATGTCAAGTTTAATTTGTTAATTTAATATTCATATTTTCATAAATTTTATAGTTCATAGCGTTTCGTTTTTAAACATTTCGTTGATATTATCGAATTAATCGTTAAACTAGCATCTGGCGGTGTTTAAATTTAAATAATGCTTAAGCATTGTCACCCTAAATAATGCCTAGATACTGTTTTGTAGCAAGTCTAAATATTGTTTAAATATCGTATTAAATTATGGGTATATGAAACTAGCTGTTGCACGCAACTTCATCCGCGTAACTATTTAAAATATAGCTATTTTACTCCCTGATAATATAACTTTCTATAGGTGAAAAGAGTTTTTAAAATCGGTCCAGTAGTTTTAGTGTTTATTCATTATAAACAAAAATAATAAATAAATCTCTTATTATAATATTACTAAAGATCGTTTATATTTTTTATATTATCTACTATGGTTGTAAAATATTAATGAGATTATAAATGTAAATATTTATATATTGTTTTCGTTGATGGTGTTAAAAGAAAGGCATTGACAAATAGAGTTTCATTACCGGTGTCCTAGAATTATGGATCTGTCAGCGAGTGAGGGGTAAAGATTGGGAGATACAAAATTGCAGTCATTTCCACAAACAAAAGTTCCCATTTAGTGAAGAGGGTCTTTTCGGTGTGAAAGAAAATGCAATACAAATGCTTCTAACATAACACCCTCTTCTCTTTTGTTTATCTAACAAAAGCTACCGAGAGCTCACTCGAGAAGATTTTATTTTCGCAGCTAAAATATTTTTGAAATAAACGACTTTGTGCATAGTTTTGTATCCGATTCTCAAAGTCAAATAAGGATTGTTTTACTGGTAAACTATGATTCGAGCCGATCTTATATTTATTTATTTATAATATTAACCATACATATTACAAAATAAAGTCGCTTCTGTTTTCCGCAAATTAAATAAGTACACAAACCTTCCTCGTTTACCTTATTGGGTGAGTTTAAAATTTTTTTTTTTTAATAAAGATGGGCAAGCATCTAGTCGTGTAACCAAGATGAGGCCTATGATGGAGCGAGCTCACCCAGAAGATGCCTATTCACTCGAACTTTGAAAACATTTGGATTATATGAGCTCAGAAACACAGACGCCGGTAGTGAATTCCAAACCTTGCCAGGATTATAATTAATTATATTATAATTATAATTAAGATTATATAATAATATGTATGTATAGATATAGACAACCAAATTTCAACTAAACACACCGGCATATTTAGCGGAACACAAAAAAAAGGTCCATAATTAAAAAAATATGGTTTTATTTTAAAATCTACTTACTACACTTCTTTTGTTATTTAAAGTTTCATTTGTTTTACTTAAAATGAGATCACATTAAGAACAGATTTTGCGAGTAAAGGCTATTTGTGAAAAATGGTACATTTTTGAACTTTTCATGTAACCGAGAAAAGTGAAAATTAATATTAAAATAACAATTAATTAAATTAGAAAAATGGTGATTAATTTCGCGTATTTCCTCCAGTGCTCTTATTAAAGTTTCTACCCGTCTAGGCATACTGAGAATGATGTTATCGATGGTCTCCTGGGATAGTCTCCGCCATTCCTCAACTACGGCGATTCGCAGTTCACCCACGTTGGCAGGAGCTGGAATTCTGGACTTAACTTTTCTTTTCAGCAAGTCCCAAACGTGCTCTATAGGGTTCATATCCGGTGATCTCGCCGGCCACTCCATAACAGTGATATTCATATCATTAAGATAAGCTTGAGTTACCCGAGCGGTATGCGGCCGAGCATTATCCTGCATAAAAACAAAATCGTCACCGATATATGGGGCAAACGTTACGACATTTTCTTCTAAAACTTCTCTGATATAGCGGTCTGCAGTCAGACTCCCTCTGTCAATCACTACCAAGTCTGTGCGAGCTCCCAAACAAATGCCCGCCCAAACCATTATTGATCCACCACCGTATGCAACTGTAGTTTCAAAATTTGTCTGAATATATCGTTCTCCTTTGCGTCTGTATATTCTTTGCCTGCCGTCAATTTGATTTAAGAGAATTCTGCACTCATCACAAAACAATACCTTACTCCATTGGTCCGCGTTCCAAAGTCGATGTTCCTGAGCAAAAGTTAACCTGTTTCTACGATGATTTACCTCGAGCCTTGGAGCCTTGGCGGGCACAAATGAACCCAAACCAGCTTCTTCGAACCTTCTTCGTACCGTACGCTCACTTACGGTTACACCCCGCACTGCTTCTAACTCATGTCGGGCTTGGACGGCCGTCAAACGGGGGTTCCTACGTACACGAAGCCGAATGAAACGATCATCCCTACTCGAAGTGCGTCTTTTTCTGCCTTGTCCTGCTCTTCTCACATAAGTACCGGTCTCCCTGAACCGTTGGATACTGCGATGGATCGTTGAAACTGGTCGACGAAGATCTCTGGATATCACTCTGTAGGTTTGACCATTTCTTCGCATTTCGAGTGCCCTGGCAATCTCCGTTGGGGCTAAGTCAGGCATAATTCAGTCCTCAACTCCAGAAAGATACGCGATTAAAAAAAACTAACAAAAAACAGTATTTCAATGAAATTTTAAATCAAACTCAGAAGGAAGAAATACTCGAAGTTCGCTCCAGATAAGGTGTATTTGAATAAAATTAAAACAATTGCATAAAATGTGATGTTCAGTTATTTTCTTAATTTGAAAATATTTCTTTTTAAATTAAATGACGTATAAACCAGCCAGCAACCTTATATGATACTGATATCAAACCTTTATTTTATGTTCCGCTAAATATGCCGGTGTGTGTATTTACAATAGTCATATTGTGACATCTACATATTATCTACTTCGGGTACATTAATTAAACCACTTTATGTTTAGTCCCAATACTTTTAATGTCCGACCGATATATCGGAACTGCAATTCCAACTATACGACAACGACCTCTTTTCGCGGACACGTTCGTTAAAACTGTCAGTTTACCCTTCCAATATCATTCCACAGAGTACTATCTATATTGTAATGTCACAGAGCACTTTATACTATGCTTTCTGCCTTAATTGATCAACTTCAGCCAACATACCTAAATAGCAGACGTTAACAATATTTACATACAATTGCAGGTAGTTCTTTTTAAACCTCTTTTTAAACATAAGATTATCAGGTCAAGAACAGTGTCGCCCCTTGATTATTTTTTTCCACTGAAGGATGCACCCCGTGTCTATTTTAGTAGGAATTACTTTTTTGTTGTCAATATATCGAATTCTAAATTAAATCAATTCTAGTCAACTCAAACTGAAAGTTTAGACCGAATTGAATTAGAATTAGATGTTTAATATTAATAAAACAAAGTCTTGTAATAAGTTAAACAGATTAAAATTTAATGTAAATTTAGAGGAAGCCTTACAGTAATTACCTTTAGTAATTTAAATGCTTGCGAAGTAAAGTGATCTGAACAAATCGTTTGAACGTTTCATTTTACTTTCACAAACAATGAGTACATAGAAAAATATGCGTATGCAAGTCATTAATTGCATCGATTGTTTTCTACTGCTGATTATTAATTAATTAATTTATTTATTTATTGGATAAACAATAGAACTTAAAATAAATCTAAATATAATATAGCTGCTACTTGTAAATTAATTCACTTGTTATTTATACCCTTATCCCTACCATTTTAGTAAAACTATTTTTTTTTATGTTAAGGATGTCAGACAGACTGACGGTTCTCTTGATGGTAGATGGCTACCGTCGTCTATAACACAACAACTATAATAAATACCACATGGAAAAAAATATTACACTCAAATTAATAAAGGAAATAAATCTTAGGTCCGCGACTTATTTTTTACATACATTTTTTAAGGCGTTGAAAATTTTTTAAATGTAAATTGCGCATGCGCAAGACGTTGAATAGATATTTTTTTTCCCGGGCCCGGGAAAAAAAATAAAAGGACCCTGGAAAAGAGGGCCTGGAGAGTTAGAAAATAAAAGTTCACCAACGACTTAACATTCAAGTGAAATCTTCGTATTGAAGGCAGCACGAATTTTATAGACCATTCGGTGGGCTCAGCACGCCTCGCTCGATGTAACTATCTGAACACATTTATATAATTGGTCTCATCGAGAGGCAATTCTATTAGTGCATCGCAATCGACGGATAAGAGCTTGAATTAGTTTCAGGTATCAAATTGTGCTTATTTTGCTCTTTTAGTTTCTAACCTATATTCCACCATTTACATATTAAATTACAATTTTATATATAACTAGATGTGGTTCGCGGTAACATGTTTATAGGAGATAGAAAACAAAAACTTCATAGCGATCTGATTAGAACCTAAGTGTTCTAGTTAATAAACTTGTTTTATTTCAGGTTTTACAAATTATGTACGGTACTAAATACTTTCGTAATTATTTAACTAAAATTTTAGAGATTTCTAGCCTTTTTTAAAACTGGTATGTAAATGCGTTTAAGTATTAGCGATCGAGACTAGATTTTTATTCGAAATCGATGCAGTGCAACTTAAGTCTTAAAGAAATTGAGTTCTTTATCTTCTTAAAGAGCAATTGGTATAGTCACATGTATAATCAAGTGTAGAAATATGTATCTACTAATATTACATAATTATGCATGATATTAAAAAAAAAAAACCATATATTAAAGACACAGTTTTTAAAAAGATATCGATGACACCTGCGAGTATCGCAGACACTGCAAGTATCGATGGCATCTCCCTGTCATAAACTCAGAATATGAAGAAGCCTAGTGATATTGAACTTGCTGTTAACACTGTGTCAATTTACAGCTGTTTCCTTACACCGGCATTTTCATTTACACCGCACGCAAGAATATTATAATGAAGGTATTGATTATAGTTTTAAGGTGCTTGCAATTTACATTGAACCTTAATTGCAAGGTAACATGATTCATATTACCATGTACTTGTTCATTTATAATTTATTTCCTTTGTTAAATTGAGAAGTTGAAGCCAAACTAACACTGTTAATATTCACCGATAGGTACTCTGAGTCACTCGGCACTCCACAGAAGCCGCGATGAGTGGAATTTGTTCGCAAAACAAAAGCTATTTACGTATACGTCAGGTATTGTTTTGTGCTCGCATCGAGTTTGTTGATAGTTTCATACATGTCAGAGGTCACTCACATTTGGACCAAATTTTAAAATAAAATTTTATGTATTATTTATTCTTTTACGATCGTAAGGTAGGCTTAGGACAGGTTATGAAGGCTCCCCTTGAGGTTTTTCTGTGTAACTACATTTGTAAAGAAGAAATCAGTAGCAAAACCTGTAAAATTAGCAAGTTATAGCCACCGAGTAGTGACCACCACTAACTAATTTCATTATATTTTAAATGCTAGTTTGAAATTCTAATTTTAAATACGAACATTATAAAGAAAGTAACCGGATTTTTATGCTTATTTATATGTTGGAGGTTAATTTTAAAGAAATCTTTCACTATTTGCAAGTTAAACACCTACTTATGTATACTCACCCCGAGTAGGTATGTATGTAACTTGTGCTTATTGTAAGCAAATTGTCCGATTACGAAGTTATTGGTTTAGTAATTTCAAAAAAATATCTAATTTAAACTGTCATTAGTGACAATTTAAATAAGACACTGCCTTTCTTCACAGTCATAAATTGGGCAGCCTTTGTGGCGGCAGGGACCAACCAAGCTTGTCTGTTGTGTTTCGGTGAGTGAGTGGGTAAGTGAAATTTATTTGAGTACATTTAAATTTATTTGACAGAAAATAATTTGTAAATTCTCTGAAAAATGTTGTCAACATCTGTTCCATATTGTAGTGAACTACGTTAAACTGAGTGTTGCAACGTGATATCCGGTGTGGAAAACTTCACTCGTGCTGTTTTAAATACAGGTTTCAAGTGTTTTGTCTCTAGAATTATAAACGAATGTTCCTTGTTTGTATTGTATACAATGTTTAGTTTTCATTAAAGGAAAACATTGTCCTTTCGACTGCTAGACTTATTGCAGTAGTTGTGTTGTCTTAATAAGTCAACAATGTTAGATGAATTAATATAATTATTTGTCTGAAATAAACGTTATTATATATTATATTATTATTATTAGAGTCCCAACTTGTAAATTTTAAGGATTACTGAAGAAGCGAGAGAAATCAAGTCCCTCGCTGTGCGCATAATTAAAGAAGACGCAAAGCGCACAGTGCGAACAGATAGTATGTCGACAATGTATCGTAAGTGTGACTGCAGTTACAGAGGTAACTGCAGTACTCCATACACGAACAGACCTGAGCTTTGTATAGATTTAGAAGCTGTCAGACGTAAAGTATTACCTGACCTTGCTTCTGAGGTATTTCTCGTTCCAAGGAAAGCGGTATAAGTCAATTGGAGCTACTTCTGGCGAATAGAGAAGGTGCCTCATCACTAAATATTTGTTTACATAATTTTTAAAGACTATTTTTTTATTTAAAAACTGTACCACAATAAAATCATATTATAATAATTTAAAGTCTATTTTATGTTAAAAAAATCAGTCAAGTTAAATCTTCATACAATCTAAACTTTCAATCAGATTCATCAATTCCCAGCAACACAACTCAAACATCTGAGATATTGGATGAAGGAAGTTAAACAGGCAAATCGAATTGTACCTAGTTAGAGTTGGTTCATTATAATACGCAACTAACTAGGTCGCAGCTTACACCGTTGACTTAACATAGAGCTGAGAGAAATTCTGGACGATTCTTTCGCCAGAACATTTTCGCAGACATATAACATGATTAGGTGAATGAGTTTTGACTTCTTATTGCTTTAATAGTGCTTGCTGAGCTTACTTATTTTGAGGTCTTTCAGTCTGTTTTTTCAGTTAAAGACTGTAAAACACAAAAAATATGTGCCAATACTATTCAAGTTATAAAACATAATATCACTTTAACTGATTTTTCCCTTAAAATCATTGACGTATGTCTTATTAACAAGTAAATATTGTTACGCGCAGGGTACGTTAAAATGCCGTTTAGGGGTATAGGAACACGATTTATTATTACAGACCAAGATGACTTCCAATATTACAGAGCTTCTCCAATCAAACCGTAAAACTTGCCAAAAGTCGTCGCTAATTCACTCTACGTCTCAACTATGCACTGTCGCAAATGTCTTCGTAAAAGCTCCCAAGTGTTGTTAATGTATCGCTAGTTATCGCACAACTGCTCTCTCGAGCGATCGCACCCGTATTTATACTGCGCAGAAAGTTGTGGAAATTACTGGAAACTTTAAAAGTCGTAAACAAGTTTATCAAAGCTTCTCGAAGGCTATTGCTGTCAAAGGAATCCGAACCTTATGTCGCAACCATAAGGAACAATTTGCTTTGAAACGAATCAAAGAGGGGGCGTGGTCACCTATTCATTATGCCGCCCCGAGCCCGACTAAGTGTGTGGAATTTTCCGCCGTCCAGATCTTACGCTATCGAGAATGTTCCATACTCTGATCGTAACATTACCCCCCTCTTAGTTATGATCGTCCCGATCATCATTCGTACCGTGATACTTCGTCAAACGGTCAATGTGTACGACCTTCGGTTTTCCTCTTTGCCCCTTTTTGATTCGGTAGGTGACGTCGTTAATTTTTGTAACCACATTGTAAGGTCCTTCCCATCGTGCTTGTAGCTTTGGGCTTTTGCCCTTTCTTCTGAGGGGATTGTGAAGCCATACGAGAGTTCCCTCTTCAAAACCGTTGATGTTTGATTTCCTATCATAACGGGTTTTCATTTTTTCACCGGTCTTGAGACTGCACTCGCGAACTAGCTTGTGCACTTCATCCAGCTGTTCGCGAAGATCGCTGACATAATCCGTCACAAGCTTCGGGCTATTCGGTGGAGACCCTGTTATTGCATCGACCGGTAGCCTTATTTCCCGTCCAAAATTCACTTTGGCTGGTGTAACACCAGTACTGTCGTGTACAGCGGAGCGATAATACAGCAAGAAAAGAGGTATGTATTGGTCCCAGTCTCTCTGATGTGAGTCGACTACTTTAGCCAAATTATTCTCCAATGTTTGGTTAAACCTTTCGACCATTCCGTCTGACTGAGGATGAGCTGGTGTCGTACGGGTCTTATGTATACCGAGAAGGTTGCACATCTCTTGAAATAGGGTTGATTCGAAATTTCTCCCCTGATCGGAGTGTATTTCCAGAGGTACGCCATACCGACAGATTACATTCTGAACTAACTTCTTGGCAACAGTTTTAGCTTCTTGGTTAGGGGTTGCAAACACTTCTGGCCATTTGCTGAAATAGTCTTGCACTACAACGATGTATTTGTTGCCATCCTCAGTTTCAGGAAATGGTCCGGCCACGTCAATAGCGATACGTTCCCAAGGTGCTCCCACATTGTAGAGCTTCAGTTTTCCTCTACTTCTTGTCTGCGGTCCCTTGACTGAAGCGCATGCGTTGCATTTACGACACCAATCTTCTACGTTTTCCCGGCAATGGACCCAGTAGAATCGCTGTCGCACTTTCAAAAGGGTTTTCCTCACTCCAAGATGACCACCGGACACCCCATCATGGATATGACGTAGCAGAGGAGATACCTTGCTTCGAGGGACTACAACCTGTACCGTAACCTGATTTCCGGTATTAGACTCCCATTTCCTGCATAAGACTCCGCCTTCCAGGGCCAAACTATCCCATTGAGCCCAATAGCTTTTTGTAACAGGACTGGAAGCTGATACGTCCGCCCACTCAGGTTTCACTCCTTTTTTCATCCAATCTAAGATTAATCGCAGGTCGTCATCTTCCTCTTGCGCCTTCCTCATATTTTCTCCACACCAGTCGTCGTCTAATCCTTGGGTACGGATAATTCTTACAGATTCCTGTGACTCTTGTTTCCTGCAGTGTTTACAGGTTTCAGGACATGGTCTTCTCGATAGAGCGTCAGCGTTACCATGACCTTTTCCACTTCGATGTTCTGTTGCAAAATGAAATTCCTGCAATTGCTCAATCCACCGTGCTACCTGTCCTTCAGGACTTTTAAATTGAAGGAGCCATTTAAGTGCAGCATGGTCCGTCCTTAAGGTGAACTCACGTCCAATGAGATATTTGTGAAAGTGTTGCAAGGTCTTCACTACAGCTAACAACTCTCGACGTGTAACACAGTAGTTCCTCTCTGGTCTGGAAAGCGTTTTGCTGTAGTATGCAATCACAACTTGTTTGTCTCCCTGCACTTGTGATAACACTCCACCAATACCCGTGTTGCTGGCATCCGTATCCACAATGAATCTTCCATTCCGTGTCGGATAGCCCAATATCGGGGACTCACATAAACGCTGTTTTAGTTCTTTGAAAGCGTTGTCACAATTTGCATCCCAAGAAAATACCTGTTTATCTTCAGTCAGGCGATGGAGGGGTTTGGCTATTATTGAGAAATTCTTGACAAAGCGCCTGTAATATGCGCATAAGCCAAGAAAGGATCTGACTTCCGTTTTATTCTTTGGTGTAGGCCAATCTTTTACAGCTTTGATCTTTTCTGGGTCTGTTTTAACTCCTTCCTTGGTGATTATGTGCCCCAGATAGCTAACTGCGTTGCTGAAGAAGGTACACTTTTTGGGACTTAGTTTTAAGTTTGCCTCACGTAGACGGTTGAACACCTTTTCAAGGTTTTGGAGATGTTCCTTGAAGTCACGACCCATGATAATTACGTCATCCAGGTACACCAGGCAAACATCTCCCAGAAGACCCACCATAACTCTGTCCATAAGGCGCTCAAACGTTGCGGGAGCATTACATAAACCAAACGGCATTACATTGAATTGCCAAAGTCCGTTTCCGATGCCCGTAGAGAATGCTGTTTTCTCCTTATCCTTTGGACTTATTTCCACCTGCCAGTACCCACTTTTAAGGTCAACGGTAGAAAACCATTCCATTCCACTGAGCATATCTAAAGTGTCATCAATACGTGGTAGAGGGTAGCTGTCCTTCTTGGTAACGTCGTTCAGCCTTCGGTAGTCTACGCAGAACCTGGTTGTGCCATCTTTCTTCTTCACCAGCACCACAGGTGACGACCAGGGGCTTGTAGATGGTTCGATGATATTGTTTGCCGCCATATCCCTTATCATATCCGCAACTTCAGCTTCTTTTGCCCACGGGATTCGACGAGGTCTTTGTCGTATAGGTCTAGAATCGCCGGTGTCTATTCTGTGCTTCACAAGTCCTGTTCTACCGCAATCATTGCCTACGGCAAAAATGTCTTTGAACCGCATTAAAAGATCCTGAGCTTGTCTCAACTGAACTGACGACAAATTTCCTTTCAACGGATCCAATAACTGCGATACCTGGTAATCTGTGCTTATTCCTGCGTTTGTTGTACTGCTTATACGTCTTAAGTACTTCACTTCCTGACACTTTCCAACTATGCAGTTTCTTTTCAGCTGTACCTCTTCATTGCTGAGATTTAAAATTCTTACTCTGCCTATCCTGTTTGTCATTAGTAGTGTTCTGGCCATTATCCAATTAGGATGTGTTCCTTCATCCTCCGCGATGACACATAATCCGTTCTTGACGTTAGGTGAGAATTTGGTCATTACTAGATTTTCTGATCTTGGGGCTAGTTTCACATCCTTTAAACAATAGAGTGTACACGGGGTCGATCCTTCTAAGAAAACTTCTTGATCAGGAAATTTGAGTACTCCTTGGTTAACGTTCAAAATACAACGGTGATTTTTTAAGAAATCTAATCCTAATATGCAGTCGTCAGTAATATTGGCAATTAGCACTGAGTTTGAGTACAACTGGCTACCAATTCCAATTTCTATGTCTGTGTCACCGAGGACAGGTACTGGCTGGCCCGTTGCTGTTCGCAGCCGACATGTTGGAGATCGTTGCTTCCATGAAATGGTTCGTTTTAAAAGTTCAGGTCTTACAATGGTGCGCGATGCTCCTGTGTCTATTGTGAACCTGCACGTTTTCCCGTTCAGCGTACCCTCGATGATTAAACTGTTTCCGTTAGAAGCTTGTCTGATAGTAATAGCAGGGGCTTTCTTCCTCCCAGCCAGCGCCTGCCCCGCGGCCCTGGCGACGCTTAGTTTAACTGCCCTTCGTCAACTTGGGTCTCCATCTCTGAGACCCTCTTTCTTTTCTTCTTTGGGCAGTCCACCCTTATGTGGCCTTTTTCACCGCAGCCATAGCAGGTCGGACCATAGCGAGGCTTTCGCTCCTCGGCTACCAGCTCCCTGACCTTGAATGGCCTTGTGTCACGCCGTACAGCTTCCACTTCTAGAGCATGTGCCAGTGCACTCTTCAGACTCTGATGGTGACCCAATCGCACCGCTGCGCGAACTTCGCCGTCTCTTATGCCGTCTACGAAGGCTTGGAGCAGGGTTATTTCCACTGCATTCGGTGTCGATATATAGGCGCGTCGAACTAATCTTTCGATTTCGTCAGCCCACTGCTGGAGTGTTTCCGTGGGCCTCTGTATGCGATCGCGTAGTTGTGCCCTATACGTGTGCTCCATATGTTTGTCACCATACCGTGTCTCTAGGGCTTCCAGTAGGGCTTGCAGAGACCTTCCTTCTGTAGGGAGTCGCTCCAGAATCAGTTGGGCGTCTCCTCTTAAGGCTAGAGTCAACGCCATGAACGCTTGATCCTCGGTCCAACCGCTGCAGTTAGAGAGGGTTTCGAATTGGTACTTATAGGCTGTCCAGGACGATGTGCCATCAAACCGTGGCAAGTCCAATCTGCCTTGTGTAGGTACCGGCGCAGTGAGGACTGCCTCCCTCGTCATCAACTTCTGCACTTTTTCGGCGAGCGCTTGGTGGCGACTGTCGGTTTGCTCGAGTCTCTCTTCCAGGCCTTCGACTTTCAGTGAGACCCCTTTTACTTCGGACTCTACCTGTTTAACTTTGTCGCAGATTGTTTCAAGGCTTGTGTCCAATTTTGAAAGCATCATTTGGCTAGCCGATTCCTGTTCACGGCGAGCGGCTTCCTGACTGGCTTGTATGCTCTGTACAGCGGCTTCCTGTTCACGGCGAGCGGCTTCCTGACTGGCTTGTATGCTTTGTACAGCAGCTTCCTGTTCCCGGCGAGCGGCTTCCTGTTCACGGCGAGCAGCTTCCTGGCTGGCTTGTATGCTCTGTACAGCAGCTAGCAGCGCAGCGAGGTCCATCGACGGGCACGATGAAGATGCTGCCGTAGGAAGCAGTTCAGCATCGGTGCCTTCCTCCGGCTCCTCAAGCCCTCGTTGTCTCGCAGCATCCATTTCCACTTGTCTCCTTGTCCGTGGAGTACGAGTTCCTTCGTCCCGTGGCATTAACGGCATTCCGCTTCTGACACCAGTTGTTACGCGCAGGGTACGTTAAAATGCCGTTTAGGGGTATAGGAACACGATTTATTATTACAGACCAAGATGACTTCCAATATTACAGAGCTTCTCCAATCAAACCGTAAAACTTGCCAAAAGTCGTCGCTAATTCACTCTACGTCTCAACTATGCACTGTCGCAAATGTCTTCGTAAAAGCTCCCAAGTGTTGTTAATGTATCGCTAGTTATCGCACAACTGCTCTCTCGAGCGATCGCACCCGTATTTATACTGCGCAGAAAGTTGTGGAAATTACTGGAAACTTTAAAAGTCGTAAACAAGTTTATCAAAGCTTCTCGAAGGCTATTGCTGTCAAAGGAATCCGAACCTTATGTCGCAACCATAAGGAACAATTTGCTTTGAAACGAATCAAAGAGGGGGCGTGGTCACCTATTCATTATGCCGCCCCGAGCCCGACTAAGTGTGTGGAATTTTCCGCCGTCCAGATCTTACGCTATCGAGAATGTTCCATACTCTGATCGTAACAATATGATACAATATCTTGTGAATATTACGTTGAAACCGACGGAACTAACAGCTAAGCTAAACTTAGCCCTTAGGTACCAAATAACTAAGCAGTCTCCAATGACGCGTTTTAGCGTGGTGGGTAACATTAATACTTTTACTGTATAGCAAAATTCGAATCATATTCATAATAATATTTTTTGAGACGAAGAAATTGTATTATATTTAATTGAAAACTTAAGAAATTTTGAAAATATTTATTTATATTTCATGTAATATATTTATATATTCATTTTATAACTTATATTGTAATTTTTTATATATTTAGGTAATAGTAATTGTTAAAACTTCACGTTAACATTGTTTATTAAAAAAAATGAAGTACTGATTTTACAATAAATTGTACGTAGGTCGAAACTTTTGTCTGTTTGAAACATTCACATGATAAAGTAAAATCAAAAATATAACCAAAATATAAGTTACGCTTACACATTTACATCAGCTTTACTTGGCTTTAAAAGCCTGAGAATTTGGCAACTAAAGTCATCAAATGCACAGCATATACGGTATCATAAATTCTATATCTTCATGGTCTCATCCCCTTATCCTCTAATGAGGAGAATATCTGATAAGGTACTTGTGGACTTAGAATGTTCTAGACAGAACTTTCAAAGTTCATCCATAAATTAGCAAACTAATGCTGCTGTAAATCGTAGGTACCTATATGGGATGCAGATACAATACATATTTACTCGTATATTGCACATAAATATTTATTTTTGAATTATTTCTACATGAGTTTTTTAAATTTCATAGGTCTTAGTGACCCATGCCCGGCTTATTATTATTATTATTATCTTCCTAGCGGCTATTTCTGGTCTGCTAGAGAACCAGTATCACTTCGTCCATTGCTGAAATATTGTGATCGCCACGTAAACTAAAGCTCTCTACCTATACCTACCGCGTTTAGAAACTGTAGTACTTTTTTGATAGAGGCATTCCTCACATCTTCAGAAGCCATTGTGTGGCTTCCTAGGACGTGACTGCGCTTGTGCATCAAGGGGCCACACTCGCACAGGATATGCATTGGTGTTTCTTCTGCCTCGTGGCAGAAGCGACACTCTCCCGTACTGGTGAGACCCATTATTTTGAGGTGCCTATTGAGGCGGCAGTGCCCCGTTAGAGCCCTCGTTAGCATACACAGATTGCTCCTGCTAAGCGACATAGCCTGGTTCGTCACGTTTCGACTGTAGGCTTTTATGAGCGCTTTGGAATGGTTCAGACCTGGCAAGTTAGTCCAGCGTTTGTAAGATTTAGTAAAGCACTGGTTCCATATGGTCCAGCGAGCTAGGCTGTTAGGTAGTCCGCACATAGGTTCAGGACCTATTAGCCTACCTTTTGCGCCTGCTCGAGCCAGTTGGTCGGCATGTTCATTGCCTTCAATCCCCATATGGCCAGGTACCCATCTTAGGACCACTTTATTCTTGCGCCCTAAAGTATTTAAGTAGTCTACACAGTTTCGCACCAGCTTTGAGACTGTAAAGTCCGAGTCCAGTGCTTGAAGTGCAGCCTGACTATCCGAGTGAATATAAATTACATGGTTGACGTAGTTTCTTCGCAGGTTGATTTCCGCACATTCTAGGATGGCGAAGACCTCTGCTTGGAAGATGCTGGCGTATTGTCCCAAATTTACACTGGTCCTGTAATTCTGGTCCCTGCCATACACTCCACAGCCTACGTCAAGTCCTGATTTGGACCCATCAGTATACCAAGAAAGGCTACCTTCCTCCCAAGAGATTTTATTTTTTGACCAGTTTTCTCTTGAGAGTAACTCCACAGTGTAAGATGCGGTGCACAGTGCCCGGCTTCGCACGGATGTATTTTTTTCCTGAAAATTACATAAATAAAGCATCCTCGCTTATTGCTCTTTACATTAGTGAAAACAGAATCTAAGTTAAACCACATTCCTGTTATTCTAACAATCAGTGCCAATGTCTTGGAGAACCAGAGTAAACCTAGGCTGTATAATAATCGGACTAACTGGAAACTCTTTCGATCCCATGTTGAGGATTCTTTGCAGTTGCGGGTTTCCCTAAAAAACGATGATGAAATTGATGATGCGGTCTTGGCGTTCACAGTTGCGGTCCAGAAGGCTTGTTGGAATAGCATAAAGGAAGTAATTCGCAGGAATGTTAGACAGGCTTATGTACCACAAGAAATTAAAGAAATGATACTAGAGAAAAGGAGACTACGCAGAGTGTGGCACTCTAGCAGGCATCCCCAAGATAAAAGAGTGTTTAACAACTATTGTAAAATTCTGAAATAAACTATAAAAGAAGCAGAAAATGCCTCAGTTGAGTCAAACCTTTTGTCGCTAACTGCTACTGCAAACACTGACTACTCCCTCTGGAAGGCATGTAAACGTAAGAACCAGCCAATAAACCCAAAGCCACCTCTACGACTAGAAGGAAACAGGTGGGGCAGAACTAAGCAGGAAAAGTCGAATGCTTTCGCTGATCACCTTGCCAAAGTATTTGTTCCTAACGAAGCTTCCTCTGGCTCTAATGAAGCCGACATAGACGATGTTCTCCAACAAGACTTCCAACTCGACTTGCCTTTAAAAATAGTGACACCAGGAGAAGTGGCAAGAACCAACCGCCAACTAGATAATAAAAAAGCCCCAGGATTTGAACTCATAGACAAAATGGTCCTGTCAGAATTGCCGCGTAAAGCAATAGTATATCTGACTACGTTATTTAATTGTATTATCAGAACATCTTACTTTCCTGCCATATGGAAGGTTTCACAGGTGGTCATGGTGTATAAACCTGGAAAGCCAACACATGAACTGTCATCTTACAGGCCAATTAGTCTACTACCGATAATATCCAAGATTCTAGAAAAGATACTACTCAGACGAATAGTATCAGAATCTAAGTTGGGTGGTTTAGAAGAGCAGAAGCACAAAAGTTTAGACTGAAAACAGCTTATTATTTACTATTTTATAATATTTATTTTACGACTTTTTTCACAATTATTTTATAAAAATTAAAAAATCTAAGCAGTTAATTATGAATTAATAATTTAGAATTTTTAGTTGTCTTCAATAAGTAATGAAATCGATGTAAGATGGGAAAATTAACAATCACATTTCTCAACCAACGGTTTTTATTAACCTAAACAAAAAGGTATACATTAGACATGAAAAAAAGACTGATGTACTGATATCAGGGATGTCAAAGTAGGTACGGATGACGGCACAGCAGTATACACACACAACAGTTAGCAATGTAATTGATGAAATCGGATATAAAATTTTACTGCGCCTCCACACTACTCGCGAAGTAGGCCGAGGTGAAGCGAATATGAGAGTGTGGACGGGCACTTCGTGTTACCTCGTCCAACTTTACCTCGCCTCGGGCTACTTCCATTTGTTGTCGGTTTTTGCGCCCGAGTTCCTCGCGAGGTTGAACGAGTGTGTAGCGACGCACTTCGTACTTCGGTCAACTTTCCAGAATAATTCGTCGAGGCACTACGCGAGTAGTGTGCAGGCGCAGTTACAACGTAACGCCTAATCAAATATCCACAAACGCTATTTTCAAACAAAGGGTTGTTACAGTCAATGTTAGAAATAAGCAATTACGCGGATTACAAATTCAAAACATCCGTTAAAAAATATCATTTCAATAATAGAGAAATTTTATCCTGAATAATAATCCTATCGATTAGTATAATAAAAAACAGGGAGTGTTTGTTTTTTTTAATTTTAGTTGGTTCGAGTCCCGGGCGAGCCAAGCGAGTTTTAAAAAATTTTTGAATGCAGTTTTGTTTCTTTTTAAAAATAAAGGAATGTCTCCTTTATGTAAAATGAGCTAACTTAAGGATTTAAGGTAGTTTCCCTCCAGGGCCCGACTTATCGTATATTAGTTTACGAATTATTGTTATTGTTATTTACCAAACAAATACATAGTGATTAACTTTAACTCGTCTCACTGGAAGTTTAACAAATTAACTACAACATTTCGCTCAAAATTCAATGCGTCTAACTAAACAACAATATCTAGGTGCATTAGTATGCGAACTTGCAATGATACGCGAACTGGCATTGGGTGCAAATGCGCATTGCATTACTCAAGTTGGATGCATAACTATCGACTAACCACCGTTTGCATATGTGTTGAATTTCTAGTAAGAACCTAGTATTCTAGATAGACCAAATATCAATAGCTTAATAATTTATTAATTTCTTAGAAGTGCTTACCTATCTATAATTATCTTATATAATAGGGATGTTTCAAATAAAAATATTTTGCCCCGAAACGGGCAAAATTATATTTTTATAACAGAATACATTATTATTCTAAAAAAAAAACCACAATATTGTTCTTTATTTTTAAGGAATTAATTTATTTAATAATCAAAATGTAATTAAATCACTCTCATGCCACGTGGCAACGAACACCAATTAAAGTGCATGACGTCACTTGTTCGCAAACATCACCGCGGTCAAAGATTACGTCTACGTTATTCAGTTAACAGTTGACAGGTTACAAGTGTTTATCTAAAAATTTTTTTAATACGTAGCCAATGACCATTGTGTTGTGTATTATATTTGACTTGAATAATGACTTATGATATTTGACTAAATTTATTCTGAATATGTATAAAATGATTAATTGAATTAAATATGTACCTAAGAATTAATGAATATGCATGCTGTGGTAGCCTGTAAATGTAATTTGTGCAAGCTGAACTGTGTTATGCATTTGGTTTTTGAATTTTATATGTACACTATTACGTTGGCTATCCATAATATAAATAAATAAATAAATGAATGAATGATGATTCACTCATTTATTTATTTATTTATTTATTTATTTATTTATTTATTTATTTATTTATTTATTTATTTATTTATTTATTTATTTATTTATTTATTTATTTATTTATTTATTTATTTATTTATTTTGATATGAATCAATGAATCAATGAACCAATGAATCAATGAATCAATGAATGAATCAATGAATCAATGAATATCAATGAATCAATGAATATAAATGAATCAATGAATGAATCAATTAATCAATGAATCAATAAATATAAATGAATCAATGAATGAATCAATGAATCATGAATCAATGAATCAATGAATATAAATGAATCAATGAATGAATCAATGAATATAAATGAATAAATGAAGGAATCAATGAATGAATAAATCAATGCATATCAATGAATCAATGAATATAAATGAATCAATGAATGAATCAATGAATCAATGAATATCAATGAATCAATGAATATCAATGAATCAATGAATATAAATGAATCAATGAATGAATCAATAAATCAATGAAATAATGAATCAATGAATCAATAAGTATAAATGAATCAATGAATGAATCATGAATCAATGAATATAAATGAATCAATGAATGAATCAATGAATATAAATGAATCAATGAATGAATCAATAAATCAATGAATCAATGAATATAAATGAATCAATGAATTCTAAATGAATCAATGAACCTAGGTTACTGTTTAAGTCACACTTTTTTTTCGCAGAACAGCCTACTATATGGGCACTGTGATTGATGTAGAAAAGAATCAATGAAGGTTAAGGAAAAAGAAATAAAAAATAAAAACTAGCTAGTGGTGGAAAAACGCCGTAATTAAATAAAAAAAATCGTAGCTCCTAAACTAAGCAATATCGTCTAACATACATGGGGTCATTTTGGATACGTCACGACATCAGGGATCTATTTTTTTCCTTTGGACGTCACTTTTTTGTCCACCCGTATATTTAATATTATTTAGTATTTATAGTGAGTAATGACTTGCTATTTAATGACTTTTTAGTTTAAAATGTAATCCGAGGTCCCTCATAATGAAATCTTGAATGTCTTAAAATGAAGTCATTTTATATTAAAAGTACATATATTGAGTAGATTTTTGAAAGCTAATATAATTGGACATTACATGAATATAGTGTTTAATTTTACACAGTGTATTTTAAAATACAGTGGGATCTTTTTAGTTTGGTCATTCAAGTCTTGGCTTAAGGAGGCTTACGCAAAGTACTACAAAACAAGGGGAAGCATTTACGTAGGTATATAATAAAAGAAAGTAATACAAAAGAGTATTAACAGGCATTTGGGGGTCGGTGGGTATATGAAGATTCATTATTCTTGTCATAATTTATATAATAAATAAAAATATATCGTTAAATGTGTTATTAAGGGATTTTTGTTTCAACTATTTGTTTGGAGTCAGTCCGAGGAAGTATCTTATGAGGAGAAAAATTAGAAAAAATATATTTCATGGGAAGCCGGGGTCGGTTTGTTAGTATAACATAAAAACATATAACATAAAAACCCTGCTTTAAAAAATTAATCAAATTTAAAACTAGTTTTCTAAAGCGCAAGAAAATTCTGACAAAAATATATGGGTATACATAAAACTAGACCTTATCATGTAGCTGTAAGTCTGAAAGTTTCAATCTTGTTACCTTTACATGTTAATTTTGATGTTATTGATAACTCTATTTCCGATATATACGTATATAAACACACGCGCTGCCTGTAAAAGCCTACTTATGGAGGCATGAGATTTTGAGCCGGCTGTAAGGGCTGTCTCAAATTCGGAAAATACTATCATCCCTTACTTTCTTCTGTTCTTTATTTGCCTTAAAATCCTCGCATTTAGGGATTTCTTTATTGTGATGTGTTTTTTATGTTTTTTTTGTAATAAAAAATTTATTAGCTTTTAAAAAAATTAACAATGACTTACCTAAATAAACTTATTGCCTCTTTCACCATCTCTGAGTAAAGTGTCAAGTAGGCTAACCACCATTTAAATGAAGCTGATATAGCTTTGTTTGTACGGTAAAAGTCCCAAACATTAAAAATAAAATAATAAAAAAAATCGCCTATCGAAGGATGCAGTAAACAGAGTGCATAATTTAATAAAACATTAAATTATGCATTTAAATTAACTATTTGTAAAAGTAACTAATTAACGCTTTACTTGTAGTTAGTGAAAGAGGCTCTTAGACAACTAATTTTATCTAAAGATTTGCCAATATGAAAAAAGGATAGTATATGTTATTCACGAGTCATTAGTTTATTTTCAATTTTGAAAAAAATTTCAATTTTTCAAATCTCGCTCTAATGAGAGAAAAACCTCACTAGATCTATTTCCGATCTTGTGAATAAATCCAGTGAGAGTTATCCTACCGAATTTTACCTACATCAAAAAGTTCTGAATTTGGAACACAGCAAGAAAATCCGCATGTTAGTAATAAATAATAATAAAAATATAAAGTTGTAGTAAAATTGCGATTTTTCTTCATGACTGTACAAAGGAAGCGATTTCACTTTAAAATTCCTTTCGAAGCTTGAAAAATCTCGGGTCGTTGCCCTCAAGACTCAATTCAAAAGAGAGTTATATTTCTCGTCGCCACATCCAGCCGTCCATCCGACCATATGTAGGCTTTTTTACCCGCACAATTAGGCCTCTGCTTTTGACATTGCCCCTACCACCATTAAACCCTACTTATATTAGAAATATGTAAGTTTTTGAAACTGTTTTCGGTTGAAAGGATTTGAATGAAACATGACTCACAGAAAAATCATGTCCTAAATTTAGTGTATGTATACGATTTCTGTCATAATAATGTGTACCTAAAATAATTAATTTATAGCAATTATATGTTAAGTAATTACTAATTAATAATTGAAATAGTATATTATATGCTGTTTCGGTGCTTCAGCATGGGTTGATGGAAAAATATTTCCCTACTCTCTTCTTAACCCTCTTTGTCTATAAAAGTTATCTGACGGTTACTCAAACACAAACGCGACTTAAAAAAAAATTGATACCGATCAGCTTTGTCAATCAAGTCCTTTTATCAATGGATAAATTTGCGTGCAGGTAGAGTAGGGTGAAATAACTGACTCTGTATATAATAACGTTTTTAAAGTAAAAGATGCATGGCACTTTATATGTAGGTACTGTATTTCATAGATCATCATTATATTTATCCAAAATACGCCCACTCCTGGACATTCTGGCTTTGATAATGTTTTGTGTCTTCTACAGTACGCCGAAAAATTTATAGCTTTTTGATTAGGCTGCCGGTTTTTGATCCCTATAATTGAAAAAAAAAAAAAAACCATGTCAAAAAATATAAATATTGTAAGTATTTCGTACGAGAAAAATCCATTGTAATTTTCCTATTATTGTCACAGCCAAGTTGCATTCAGTCCATGTGTCAAAAGTGTAGTATTTTTTATTGTAAAATAAAAAATGGGAGTGATTCCCGTGAGTTTTTTATTTTATTATAATTTACAAAAAAAAAAGAAGATTTGCAAGACAAGCTTTATAGCATGACAATTTCTTTTTTAAAATATATGCAAGGACATCATTAAATTTTCGTAGTAAGGGTCACTCAGACGTTTCCAGAAACCTTCTTGCAAAGGCTTAATACTTTATCCCCTACACCGCTTTGAAGATATACATACATATAATGGAAGGGACGTTTGGACTTATTATTTAAGAATTGAAACTATTTAATACCTAAGGGAATTAAATAGTTTCAATTCAATTCCATAAGGGAATGGAATTAAAACTTTAAAATAATTTCCTACTTATAACTACCTTAACAATACTTGAAGTAATTAAGTTAAGTATGTAATAATTACTTTAATAGTTCAATATGTCAAGGCAAAGGCTTTTAATTATCTGTTATTTTTTTTCTTGTGAAATATAAACGTACATTTTAAAGGAAAATAACATAGATAACATATTGATAGTTTTTTTTTTAGTATTCAGTGCACGCTCTTCAAATAAATAAATAAAAATATTATCACATCCATCTTACATATTTATAACTATATTTTTACACTAGCCGTTGCACGCGACTTCGTCCGCGTGACTTTATAGAATATAGTATATGTTACTCGCTGATAATGAAGCTTGCTTTAGGAGATATAATTTTTAAAATCGGTCCAGTAGTTTTTGAGTTTATTCAATACAAACAAAAATACAAATCTTCCCTCTTTATTAGTATAGATAAATGGAGTTAGTCTGCACATTAATTAATATTCTATTCTGTGTCATCTGCTCGTAAATACGGAAAATCGTTCCAAAATGTAATTTGCAATAAAAATGTTTCTCGTAACAAATTGTTTATACAGTGTATTACGTGTAATAACATCTTCTGTGATACAAAGAGAAGGTAATTACATTTCAAATTCCGAAAGTCGTTAACCTTCGAGCGAGCCATATTTGTAAATAAAAAATAGATTTTTATCTGCCTCTACTCTTTGAAATATCATTGCTTTTTTCCCTTTGTTCTTTAATGTATTGAAAGTATCTATAACAAAAAAATAAATAATGTAAAGTTATAAATGTAAATACCATTTAAATACTTCCACCAATCTATTTAATAAGCTGATGTATTATATGTATAATGTATACTTTTGTGGGAAACTTAAGAGGGTTTAAGAATTTTGCAGCCAATGTTACAATGTACAACAAAAAGGGTTTAAAAAAAAAATTAAGTGAGATCTCTCACTGGCAAATGTTGACAAATGGCACTGGCAAATCACTTCTAAAATGTAGTCGAAAATATTATTTGTTGGAATTGTTATTTATTTTTGTAATGCTAGACAGGTTTATCCAGTTTCTTGATGGTACGGATTGCAAGATGGCAATCTCTATAATTGTATTTGATTGACATTTACTGCCTTCATCTTAGGTTTCCGTGGTTGCTCTACAGTAGATATCCAATCACCTTCTGCATTATGCTAAAACATTATAGTTAGTTTTATTAAACTAAATAACGGGCTAGTATCATACGAACTAGCTCATACGAGCTTAAGCTAGTTATACACTAAGAACAGCTATGTAAACGAATGTAGGTATAGATTAGCTCGTAAAATTCGTCTTTATGCATGCGGCAGTATCCCTATCTTCGATGATAATGGGCGCTACGCCGAGCTAGTAGTTCGTAGCTAAGCGCTACGAAGCGTAGCATTTGTAGTAGATCGTAGCAAAGTAAAGAGGTTATCCTCTAGCTCTCATACAAAGATTAGGTATAGATTTTCTTCAACAAACAATTGTTTAATACCTAGCCGGTGCCTTCGACTTCTTCCACGTTGAAAAAGGAAAGGAAACGCTGTAACGATAATGATGAGCAATTTTTTATATCTAGACGATTTCTCGTGAAACTAACATTTTTCCAAGATTAAAAAGTAATTCAGGCTTGTACTATTACCTATTCTGTGATTCAGGTAATGAACTATCTCTGTGCCACATTTCATCTAAATCCGTTTAGCAACGTATGGGCCCTTTTATAATTCCGTGTCGCCGCTCTGAACGACACAATGTGTCGTTGGCACATGCACAATGCGAAGTGCGTCGTTCCGTTTGTTATCATGGACTCAAGATTGTCGGTTTTGTACTTATTTGTATTTAAGACGAAATAAAAGACAAATAATTAGAAGATATTAGCAGCATCCACACACACTTCGCCTTGTAGACATAAAATACAAGCTTACGGATAGCTTACGGAGATCGTGGCGTGCAACGGTAACGACACGATTTACTGTGCACGTCTACAGAATTATAAAATCGTTTCCATATAAATTTATAAAAACTCGCTTCCACTCGGATCGTGGCGGTAAAAAAACCGTCGACGACAACGTTAATATATCGTTACCGTCCATAATTATAAAAGCGCCCATTAGGTACGACGAGGGTCTCGAATTTCCTTTTTACAAATCTTATTTTGAAATATATAAAACTCTTAAGAAAAGAACAAATTGTTGTATTAATTTAACCAACGTTAAGCGTTAAAATATTCAACATAGTCGAGACGACTTACACAAAAACTTCGTGTTACAAGAAGAAAAATGTTTGCCTTAGGTTGAATCATATCAACTAAGCCAAACAAAAATAAATAATTCTCTCGTATCTTACTTTGTAAGGTAATGAAATGTATGGGGGTGGAGGGAGAGGGACGTAAAAATTTTTAATGAAAAAGCTTAAGTACATGCTTCCTAATCGCCTTTTGTTGTGCTTCTGATATTAAAACCACTTTTACTATGTTTTTTTTTTATTATTTCAGACCTCGTATATGAGATTTTACGGTCATAACGCGCCATTGTTTTATCAACCGCAGCGCTTATTGTAAGTGGAAATATTCTTAATACGTTATATTTTTAAATAAAAAAAATCTAACATTTACTAGTGCTAGTTTTTTTTACAAGAGAGCATGAACAAAAACAGAGAAGAAATCTTTAAGCAAACTCCGTCTGCTTTTCATCATGTATACAAGGGATTATAAAATAAACTCATACACAAATTGAGAGGAATGAAAAAAAGGTTTGATTACTGCTTTGCAGTAAATGTAACAGCCTGTACAATATGACATATAATTCGTTCAACTATTACGTTAGGATCAACAAATAATCTCTTTAGGGAAGCCGAACATGAAAGCTTAGAGCACCGCTGAGCACTTGTATTATTTTTTTTAGGGAGTTATGTCAAGCAAAAAGTTGGTAGCTATTATATCGAACTTATTGTCAATTGCCCCTAGTAACAGGAAAAAAGAGCACTCACCAAATTGAATGCTGCACTCAACAGATAAGTAGTGGATTCAATTCCGACCGCAGTCCGTCTATGCATGAATAAAACCGAAAGTTGATTGCTATGTACACGATATTGCAGGGAAATACGTGTGTTTTTACAAATGCATTCAGAAATTATATAAAACAGTCCGTATTGTAAAGGTATAGAGTTTTTTTTTAATTAAATTTTACAGAACGCACTTGCACCGTGATCAAATATTATGAATTACCATAACAAACTATCGCATCAGCGGCCGCGCTAGAAAGTCGGCATAACCCCTACACTGTCGGGTATCCAAGAGGATTTCGTTAAAAAAAGGGGGGTTTCAAGTGATAGATTAAAGGATTTAGCTATATTAAGCCATAATTTGCCCTTTTTGGCTTTTTATAAAATAATAAAATTTCCAACGCACCACGTAAATGTGCCATAAAAATATTTTTGCATAAAATTATGTTTTCCGAACTAAAATTTTGTACAGAACGAGACCCTGAGGGCTGTGGATGGAATTTTTAATAATATTCGTCGTCTATTGGACAGCAGAATATGACAATAGGTCGCCATGCGAGGAATCTTCATTGTTAACGTTTGAGAGACGTACCAATAGAAAATTAGAAATATTATTACAAACTTTTCAACCTTAACTCAATGGAGTAAGGACGGTTTTCTTTTATAAAAATTTTCTGGACTGGTGCTTGACGAGCTAATTTTAAGCTACAGAAATTGTTGGTTTCAAATTGGCGGCAAGACTTGTGTGAAAATGTTGAACAGTTTCTAAGAATACTGTAATTATTGCAAAAATATTCACTCGCCAATATTTTTTTAAAGATTCTAAATAGAGCCAACTTTTAAAAGTAAATTCCCAAAGTGGATCAGCCGGGAATCGAACTCGTGCCCCAGAGACAGAGCGTTTGTGTAAGCATTTTAACTACCCGATCAATGAGCTCGTCAAAATCTATTTGAAAATATTTTCACACAAAATGAAATCGTAAATGGCAACATTTCCCACAACACTTCACATCTGCAACGCATCCGCAGTATAATTAACTTAAGCAACAATTACATCCTGATTCCAGACGACCGGTGTTCTGCCTATACATTTTATTTAATTTAAAACGAACGCAGGAAACTTAAAATTAAATAAAAGTGTAACCTTTGTTTAATGATGGCCATGTGAATTTCGAAAACACAAGTGCTTGCATTACTTAAGTGTGCAAGGGTAGGTATATGAACTTACATTTCATATCGTATTAACATAATGGAAGTAAAGATTGCGAGAACCTACGATATTTTTCAACGTCCCTTTGTTTCTAATCCTTTATCCTAATAGAGATAGCAGTGGTTGAGGATCAACACTCAGCTGACATAATATTAAGGTTTCCCTCTTGATTGAACCTGCAAATAATGTTTTTATTTTATGTGTAGATTAAAAGTAAAAATTAAAATGTTTGTTACGGTCAATCTTATCATTTGTTCACCTCATAGGCCGTCCACTGCTGGATGTGACTTTCGTTTGTCTAGGGATCGGCTGCTCTTGATTCAATCCCGCAGAGTAAACCCGAGCATTGCCCTCTCCAGTTCGTTGAGAGACGCTGAACTTTCTAAGGAGGCCTACCGTAAAGACTAAAAAAATTCAAAAGATATAAGCAATCCTTTTTGTCCTCACAACAATAACGTAAAACTTATAATAAAAATATTTTTTTCTAGAATTATACATGTATAATCGGTATAGACATCGGCTTTACATAAAAAGTAGAAATCAACACGTTCAGCTTTCTCGCCCATCTAGTTTTATTTTAATCTTAGTGTTCCCCTATTTTAAAAAAGAAACGCTTTAAAATGGCAATTATTCACTTCCTTGACAAAAGGGAAATCCCAGACGGCCTCAAGATTTATTCGCAAAGCTAATTAATGCTCCGCGGGGACTGACGAATCTGGAACCGAAAACTCATTTCGGTGGCTGTTTTACATTTCTAATACCTACATTGCGAATCGGGCACAATCTGGTCGGCAAATTAATGAGCCAGAGGATAATTAAATCCTATGACAAACAAATCAATGGACGGTATGTGTTGGCATGATCCGACACATATGTTTAGTAATGGCAGGGCACATCATTTATGCAGCACACCTGCGGCAGTAACCACCATCTTATAGAAGACCACTGTGAAATGACAGCACGTGTGCCTTTGTTTTTCGGTGAGTGTATAAGGGATGCCAGAGTCCATTTCACTATCCCTTCCCAATTTCTTTCCCTCAATTCGGTCGGAATCGCTCTTGCAGCACGTGTCATAGGCGACGTTGCCAGCTATCATCAGGTGGACCGTCAGCCTGTCTGTCGACCTTAATATATAAGAAAAGAAATGAGAATGAACTCCACAGTGGTAAAGAGAGAAGATTTATTATTTTTAAAGCGTTCGCAGTGCCATCTACAGTCGCGAAGGTTTTTGCATATTGAATAGTAATAAATAAATCCCTTTGGCCGGATCCCGTCTGTTACATTTGATGTGGAATCGGATAAAGTCGGATAGAAAAAGCAGTGAGAGTCTTGTTTGTGTTTTTGTTAAAGTAAAGCCGACTTGTGAATTGTGGATGTGCGGAAAATTTCTTGCTAAATGCATTTTGTTTTGCTCCGTGTTTTGGCATTATTTTCTCTTCTTCGCCTTTGGACAGCGGCAATTGTTTTCAGCGTTTTAGGGATCCACAAAAAATGTTAGGCGAACGCTGTCAGAGAATGGAAATTCGTACTGTTTTTTCTGCCTTAATTAAACTTGCTTATACTAGTCACCGGTTCTGGTTTACATTTAATGGTTTTTATTATTTAAATTGTGTATTTTATGAATCATTTGTTTTTTCTATATTTTTTCTTGTAAAAATATTAATTTCTTCATTTAACTTTGAGTTTTGGAATTGCTAAAAGATAAATCGTCGGTAGCCTTTCATCAAATCGCTAGGGCACTTGTCTGCGGTTCTGTTCGTATCGAAATAGAAATGACTTATAATATTTTATTTCCATATGCACGGCTAAAAAACCAATCAGTGTGTCAAACTATTGCATAATTGTAATTTATCTTTAAAAATTGAAAATTAGTAATAGCTTTCACTCAACACTGTCTATTGCCAAACGGTAACAATTATCGCCACGTGGTCCTTCGAGCCGGATACAACATATTATTGCAGGATAAAAAAAAACAAATATTATGTGCAGATATCAACTATATATTTTAGTTAGTATTACTATTACTTATTATATGAATTTGCCGTCACTACTTCAAGAAGAAATGCTGAGTTTTCATTTCATTAAAAAGAACTCGTTGCGAATAAAAATATGACTTTATATTCAAATACGTATCCAGAACAGAGTCCTGTTCTGCCTGACCCACTTTCTGAGCTCTATTCACTATCATAACCTCTTTAGTCACATCAGCAAGGAAGTAAAATTTAATGAAGGGGATTGAAATCTATTTCATTTTATATTTTTATTTAGTACCAATTTTTGTCTGCACTCCTTTTTCTTATCCGATAACTACTAAAATTCATACAGGGTCACCCGCTGGGCTAATCCAAAGCCATAGGTTGAGCGGTTTTGGTGTCCCTAGGGATCATAATATACAAAGATTGATAAAGCACAGGTTAAAGTTTTTTTTAAATATTACAAATTCTTTAGATACTTCTAAAATAACAAAGAATGACTTCCCGAATCATGTTTCGTTTGGAAATGGGTTTCAATTGATATAATATTTATTGATGGTTGTGTTTTATTGTAATTAATAATAAAAAATAATTCTATTTAAATACAGTTAAGCTAAATTTTCAATCATTACAACAACGGGATTGATAATAACTGCGAACACGATATGTTAATTCGATATTGATTTTCGAATTATACAATGAAGGAGAAATTTTAGAAGTTTCATTTCCTTACAAAATTAAAAAAGAACTAACTTACGTTTACTTTGGAAAATTCTGAAGAAAAATTGCATATATTTCATATGTATTTCGTGCCGTGGCAGTATATGGGCGTATTGAAAGTTGGCCATCATAACAAACCGGATCTCACGTAGTTGTCAAGAGCTGTATAGATATATGAGTTAGATAGAGAGTTGGCTTTATCTTGCATTCAATGCATTAGTTCACAAGAAACAGCAATTCAACATTTGATCCCGCTGACAAGCGTTTTATTAAATATTAATTAAAACATTATTATTTAATTTCTTCGTAGACTAACTTATTCTGTTAGAAAATACGATGAAGTTATATTTTCGGAATATGTCGAATTAGCTCCTGAAGTAACCTGAAGTCTTGATAGACACTACAGAAGTGCATTTCTATTGTACTATACATGTAACTCAAAAATGTTGATATTATCATAATAAATATAAGGATTATAATAAAATAAATAATAATAATAATAATTCTATAAAATATATATATATTGAAGGTTGCCCATTTTTTATAAATCTTCAATTTTATTTTAAAGGGTTGATTTTAAGGGCCAAACGTTAGTTGTTGCTAATTGCCTATCAAAACTTTATCTAATTGATTTTAACTATGCTTTTACAAAAAATAATCTTAGGAGGCCATAACTCGCTTACAGTTTATAACTTGTGACATGTTACAAGACTCTGTATTGTACCCAGTCATACGTCAATTTTGACGTTTATCCAATATAGTACGTGCCCATGGCTTGATCTAATCGGCTACTGTCTCTTCTGCCGCATATATTTATTCATCAGTGAATGGTAATCGGGTTATACTTGTGGCAGATCCAAGGCTATACCGCTTAATTGAAAAGATATCAAATATTACAAATCCTCTTTAATATAATTGCAATGAAAATTCCAATTTTCTATTTGCAAAATGTATATCTCCAAATTGTATCTTATATTAAAGTATGCATTTAGAATCTACTTAAATCAAATTTAGACCTTATTTTTGACAAGGAGTAATCCGCTTACAGATTTCCTACCGCTGGCTAGACGGTAGGGGTATGTGGGGGTCGCCCAACACCTGATCATACCAGCACCGGGGAATACCCACTAAAACTCCCCGGTGTCTCCTTGCCCTTTGAGCGGGATGGACAGGGGTCTGCCGAGGCAACAACTCCGATCCACCCCAGGGCAAGACAACATAACACCTAAGTATATCGAAACAATGTGCGGTAAAATTGCAAATATTGGAGTTGTCACATAATAGTTCATTGCAATTAGGTTGAAAATAATATGTAGGAAAAATACTGTGCCGTGCCTTGCCATACCGTTAGTCAACACCGGCCCTTAGGCAAACCTTACTACTCCATTAATAGGCTCGTCCATAAAGCTAAAAATTACTGTTGCTTACTCCTAATAGTATTATTAATTCTATGGGCTCGTCAAATGGTTTAAATGGTATTTTATAGTAGGTGCTTACGTCGTTTTGAACACAAAACCGGGGGCGATATAGATGAGCTGCCGACTCTCACAGGTCAAGGGAAGGACAAATGAGTAAGGGATATCCCTTACTCATGCACCAAAATACATCAATCAAAAAAAATCAAAAAATACAAAAAATCATCACACACGTACTGTTTTCCGAAGTGCATTCTTTTGTATAAGGATTGTGAAGAATTTCTTTACACTCAGAAATAGAATATTTACAAAAAAAGTGTCTTCGGGCTAACCCGATTATCTCGTATTATAATTCAATTGCTACACTTTGGATATATACGAATATAGACTTAAGTTTGTTTATGTGTTCGGATGAACGCGTCACTCTTTTGAAGAATTTCTTAACTCTTGAAGAATTTTAGTCTTTACGCTAAACTTTACGGGCAAAACTGCGGGACACAGTTGAATATAATAGTAGAACCGTCATTCCTATGCTATAGTAAAAGAAAACTAGTTAAAGATAAGGATTGGATATTGTATAATATATAGCGAAAAGAGATGACGAAAAATTTCATCGAATCTAGTAAGCGAATGAATACGAAATTAATTTCCTTTTTATACACCTGTCCATTTTTTTAATAACTTTATTCATAGAAATAAAAATATTGTGTATATTTTCTACTTACCTATCAATCTCCTCGCACACTATGTAACAACATTATCAATAGTCAAAAATTGTGTTTCATAAATCAGCCATTATTACGTGAACATCGAAGCTGTTCTCGGCAAATATTTGTTAAACATTACAAGTCGATTCCCCCGCTGCTTGGGTTTGACAGGGGACTATTTTATGGCATTCTCAAAAGAGAGAACGTCTGTAAATCACACACAGGTTTTTCGGGATTCGTTGGGAAATAAGCTTCGTATCGTACTACTTACTGTGGGGACAGGTTTTGTTGTCACCGTGTATCGACTGTTCAGGTTTTAGATACGAAAATGATAATTCTATTAACATTTATACTAACAACTGATACCTACACTAATATTGTAAAAAGAATATATGTTTTTTTTTCTTTGTTTGTAATGAACAAACTCAATAACGACTGCAACGACTGGACCGATTTTAAAAATTCTTTCAACTATAGAAAGTTACATTATCAGCGAGTAATATAGCTTATAATAGCTTATATAGCTTATATAGCTCATAATAACAAGTAGCCTTGTAATCATTATCATCTCAGCCGCAGATCGTCCACTGCTGGACATGCTGGATCAGTCAGAGCAGTCAGAATCCACCTTCTGTTCACGTTGTGTTTGGACGTCCATGGCCAAACACGCTGCGCATAAAAATCCATGGCCAACACTCAACAACCTTCCGAATACTCAAGAATAGCATTATAAAATATTCTTACATAAAATTAAAATGCTTTATGCCTGAATGAAGTAGGTTTTCATGTAGGTATTGCCGAGAAAAATATGGAATCGTCTATTTGCAATAGGAGGGCGTTACAAAAAAAATTTCTACAAAAATCCCTTTCTTGAATATTTGATCAACAAGGCTTAGAAAGATGCGATAGGGGCTCAAGCGAGATTATTGGGGGGGTTTCGCAACGGTCTTTCATTTTTTTATTCTTTCGTTTTAGTGTCTGCACACCTGTCTTTCTCTCGGAGGCTTTTGCTCGAAGCTATTTAACATTAATACTTTTAACTTCAATTACTTACCGACCTAAGTCAGTGAGAGATCCTGCTTGCAAGTTATAGACAGTGAAGAATAGACACATTAGCTATTAAATCTCTCAAGTCTTCCACAGTCAGATATTCGAGCGCTGAATATTTTATATAAAAGTTGCGAAATTATTTGATATTATTGTACTGTTTACTGTATATAAGTACCAATAAAACACCAAGGGATTTACGATTTCGTAGTGTATTATATACTACAATTATAAAAAAAAATAACGTGAAATACTCGGTTATAAAGACAGCTGTATAAAGACAACACAAATTTGTTTTAACTTAAAATGTTAGATTTAATATTAGAATTATTAGAATTATTTTTATAAATAAGAATGAAGAGCTATTTCTAAACGCAAAAACTCGGGACCGGATATACCGGATATACTTATACCAAATACGGTTTTATTTTTCAAATATTCGTTGCAAAGTAGGTATATAAAATTCTGTATAATTTCAACGTTGTGTAAAAATATCAAGTTAATCTATAAGCTAATTTTTGAGCTTTGTAAACATTAACATACGGAAGATGAATTTTTATATATATTTAGTTTAAATAAACATGGGGGCAAAATCGCAGGCGCAATTTAGTCTCTGACAACCTTATTCACGGACTGAAACAACAGCACAAGAACTAGTACATAATAGGCATATACATATATTATTATAATAGTACATAATAAATAGAAAATAATATTTAGTACAAATAGTATATAATACAATGAATAGGCATCTTCTGGATGAGCTCGCACCATCATAGGCCTCATCTTCGTTACACGACTGGATGCTGGCCAAGAGCAAACCCGATATCTGAAAAAAAAAAACAAAAAAACTATTTGTTTTCATATTTTTTGAGATAGCCATTTTGAAAAACGCAGTTCTAAACTTGGCTTTTGTTCCCACTAATTTGTGAAGTTTTTTTTTAAAATATATTTGTATTTTATTTGACTTGAACATAAATTCTGTTCAACGATCTATATATCCAGAGCAATTTACGCTTATTTATTGGCTCCAGTTTTTATATTGCCAAAAAGCAATATATGCACTACCAAACAGTGCCAAACCTTTCCAATTTAATCTTTATCCCTGCATTTTAGGCTGAATTTATATATGGCCAAGCCTAAATGACTACTGACTACTAACATTTTTTAAATTCGTATAAAACCTTTATGTAACGGACTGTACATTACGCTAGTAGGCGAGTTGTTTATTGAAATAATAGGTAAAAATCAAACATGATAACTCGCCCACTTGGGCGAGATAAATTCGGGCGATTCAACTCACAAAATGGACAGACGACTCATTAAAAGCCTCTGATCGATGACGGATGATTGATGGACTGCTTCTAATTGGTCTATCGAAAATAGGCAAAAACTTTTTGCAAATTTATTTTGTTGTTAAATTATCTATATCAATTTAATTGTTGTTATAATCAAATTTATTTTGGAAATAAAACTAAAATTAAAAGATAATCCACTCGAACTTAGGATACTCGTACATATTGTGTTGAAACATCGCCTTTAATTGAGTTTCTGTACACCAGTTATGGAGTTCTATATACGTTTGAGGGATATACGAAAAAAAAAAACATAATTTCCGTACACAAACAGCCTGGAAGCAATTAAGAGTGGGACACTAGTTGGGGCCGAACGTCGCGGTCTGGCATATATCCAATAACGAATGCCAGAAACTGTATTTTACGTATTCTTGGGCTTAGATATAAAAATCGATTGTATTTTTTTGTAAAAACATTATATGTATACTAGCGATCCGCTCCTGTATTCACACGGGTGAAATTTTTTTTGTAATTTTTTTCTGAAAAAACTTTCATGTAGTTCTTTCCATTAGTGAAAACCGCATTAAAATTCGTTGCGTAGTAAAAAGCGAATTTGTTTTATACTATACTAGCGGCCCGCTCCCGGCTCCGCCTGGGTTGCCATTTTTATATATTTACATAAAAACCGAATAAAAATCTGTTGGGTTATTTAGAAGTAGTTAGAATTACTTCTAAACTCAATTAGGTTTTATTATATGTAAAAACCTTCCGTGAAATAATATCTAACTAATGGTGAAAACCGCATTAAAATCCGTTGCGTAGTTTAAAAGATTAAGTGTACATACAGAGGGACAGAAGGCGGGGAGCGACTTTGTTTTATACTATGTAAAGATGTACAAAGAAGTGGCGCATGCGTTTTGCGATAAAAAATAAGGCACCTTGTCTGGAGCCATTAGCTTATATTATAGCCCCCTTATAGAACATCACAGCTAAATACAAGAAAGCCTTTACAAAGATAAAATTAATAAAAAAAAAAACAGTGGCACTCCGGGAGGGCCTATCGAAGTGAAAACTTGAATAATGAGGTCGCGAGTTCGATGGTTTTTTCCCATCTCAAAAATGCTTTGAAATCTATGGAGCATAAAAAATTTAAATTATACACTTATTACTACAATAATACATCAGAATTCAAACAGATTTCTAAAAATTTAAAATGAGTATTTGCTGTAAGTTGAGAATTCAAATCATATAAATTCAAATGTTACTAGTAAATGCTGTGAAATTTGAGTAAACCAATAAAAAATAATACAATTTTTGTGAACGAATTAAATTAATAATATTTTTTTACAAATGTAACGTACAACATTTGTGTAACATACACACATTTGATTATTAGATAACGTAATCAGAAAAAAAAAGCGATTTCTCCACTCTAGTATTGTCAGAAGTGGGATTCGAACCCACGCCCACAGAAGTGGACTGCGACCTGAACGCAGCGCCTTAGACCGCTCGGCCATCCTGACTTGAATAAAGTTGTTCAAAATATCGATATGATGCTTACCTGTTAACAATTTTCAATCTAATGATTTAATAAAACCTGAATGAAACCCGTTTTACTAGTTCATTGGAAATGTTAATAAAATTCTAGTTCCTGGTAGTAATTTTTTTGCACCCTAGAATACTTTCTAAAAAAAATCTGAACTTTTGAAAATTTTCCATTCAATCTATTTTCTATCTATAGGTATATTATTATGTCATGTCTTTGTGTCCACAAATATCGAAAACTCGAACCATGGATTGACTTGAAACTTTTACACAACCTTGAATTAACAGAAGAGTGTTTCTATATATTTTTTATAATATTAGACACAGAAAAGCGTGGCCGGATTCAGCTAACCTTTACATAGTATAAAACAAAGTCGCTTCCCGCCGTCTATCCCACTGGATGTATGTACACCTACATCTTTTAAACTACGCAACGTAATTTTAATGCGATTTTCACTATTGGAAAGAACCGTTACGCGAGGAAGGTTTTTACAGAAAAAAAATTACATGTTTTTATTAAAAAGTTTTTATTTATCATCCCATGCGAAGCCGGGAGTGGATCGCTAGTCTCTACATATATAAAATTGTTACGAGCCGTGTCTGTACATAGAATTTTTTTTTTCAAAAAACAATTTATACACGTTGTACTTATGTAACCGAGGTAAAAAAGTATAGTTTTTAGATTATTTGTCAGTTTGTCTAAGCGGTTTTGCACGCTAGTCGCAGAAACTGCTTAACCGATTCGAATACGGTTTTCACTAATGTATTTATGATTACCTGGATTAAAGTATAGCATACTTTTTATCCTGGAAAGATGTTTAGGTTCTTGCGGGTTTAAAAAAAAACCTAATACCTAGCGCGTACGATGTTGCGGGCAGCAGCTAGTACTTAAGTAATTAATTTATTACTTTTTACTAATAGTAATAAAATTACTTAAAAAAATATAAAATGTGTATCTATATGTGTTTGTGTATCTTTGTGTGAGAAACAACATTGATAGTCAACAAAAAAATTCTAACGTTCGAATATAAAGCAAAAGAAAATAATTAGTTTAAAAACTCAAAAACTTCTTTCATTAGAGCATTTAAGTGTGCATCTGCGGAATACATTAGGTTGCCAAAAACAAACGTCATTGTAGGGGGTAAAACTTTTAATTGCTTGAAGGATCCACATTATATTGCAATAAGAGTAAGCAATCTTTTTGACGCTGCTGTTAAAACTGTGTGAAGATAGTAATATAACATTACTAGCTACATGCCCCTGGCTTGTCCCGGGTTCAAAATAAAAACTATCCTATCTATTAAGTTGGACCAAATTACACATAGATACGAAGTTTTATCAAAATCAGTTCAGTAGTTTAGGAGTCCATTGGCGTCAAAAAACGTGACACGTAATTTTTATATATATATCGAGATATGAAAAATAAGCTTTGTAGGTAGTTATGTGGGGAAGTGAAGGGTAAACTATAAAGTTGAAGAAAGGAATTACCGTAATATTTCTTGGTAGCACATAATGGAAGAAGTTATTTGTATTTATTTAACTAACTGATACGACAGTCGTTCTTCCAGAGGCTATTGGTCTGTGGCAGCTTAATATGTGTAATTGAAAAAAAAAACCGCCCACTTTCCAATTTTTTTCTTCGTAAGAAAGACCAAAAATTGGGAAAAACTAAAAAATGGGGAAATTGGGAAATTGCTTCTCGAGCTTAGTAACACATTTAACAATTTATTTTTTATAATTTATTAAAATGGTAGATATTTTTAGAAAAACGTTTTATTATAAAGTAGTCATAAGAACATTCGGCTGTTTAAATGACCTAATGAAGCGCCCTGATTGGCTGAGCAACGCAAACAACGCTTTTTATAAAAATGACCATTCATATTGATGTTCCGCGTACACTCAATACAAAATGAGTTGAACTACTTCATATAATTATTATGTTAAAGATCACTGACGGCCCTTAATTAAAATATTACTTTGAAGACAAAGAGGAACGCCGAAAAGATTAGCGGTTTGTTTCGAAAAGATTTCGCGTTTAGACAAACGTATTCTACCTATCATTGCAACATCTTTAGATAATAAAAGTAGCATTAGGTACGCAAGGCACACTGCGTTTCGCAGTCATTTGGGCAGCCCTACTGGCGGCAGTAGCCACCTCTTTACAGAAGAGCACAGAACGTGTGTTGTTGTTGTGTTTCGGTGAGTGAGTAAATGATGCCAGATGTCACATTCTTAATCCTACTATCGCACTTGCAGCTTCTGTGACGGTAACCATCTACCATCAAGTGAACCGCCAGCCTGTCTGACGGCCCTAACATAAGTAATATGTAATATATTTTAGGAAAATTATCGTAACTAACTAGAAATTCAACTCGCATAGATTTATATTTCTAGATTGAGGTCGAATGAAATGACCGAAACCCGAATACTTCATTCCCGCAGGAAAGTCTGCCTTTGTCAACTGGCAAAAATATTTAGGAGGAAACAATTTTATGGCTTCGTTGAGAATTTTAAGCACAACGTGGTTTGAATATTTCATTGTTAACACCAAATGTGGTTGGGACTAATTATTGTCAAGGAAATTACGTGAAAGTGGAAATGTACTTGAAGTTTTGTAACTGAATAAGGAAAACTGAAGAGTGGCTTGAAGGCTTAGATTTTATTTTATCAAATGTGAAGAAATGTCAAAAAAATTGCTACAGAAATCAATAGCCGATATAAATGTGATATTATCTGGATATAATGAATAGCATCTTGCGATGCGACATTTGAAAGCAGTAATCGCACAATATTTTTTTTTATCAATATTTACTTTTATTATTATTTATTTATATCGATAAATTAACATCTTTATTTCGATATTTTGACGAGCTAGGTAAATACGATTATTATTGATCGCAAGATATACAAGAGAAAATATGTGACACTGACACACAATGACATAAATAGAACATAATTATTTAACATGAACTTAATAATGACAGACCATTAAAAAGGTTTGATGTTGATATGAAACTATTTTAGAGCTGTATACCATATTGATCCTTGTTATCATATATAGTAAGTTTACTTTCATATGCAGTTGTCTGTTTATTGTTCTTTTTTAAAATTATTTTAAATTAATATCAGCTACATCAACGCTTACATTAAGTAACATGTCGCGAATTAAATGGTTTTATCCCATCACAAAAATGCCCAACGTGCCTAAAGAAGTTACTAACCGGGGTTTGAACTCCGAACTTATGTATCTCTAGACTATTACTGACTTCTAATGGTATAAATGAATGGAATGGAATACACTTCTCTAGTTGAAGGCACGTAATATATAATATTGAGGAATAACTACTTAGTCCCTATATATCAAGTGAGGCCGACGTGAATTACTGTTACAATGTGTGAATTTATTGAAGCGAGAACTCTCTCACGATATAATTTGTTCTGACAAGAGAAAATATTTCATAACAATATAGTGTAACTATTATTAAATATTATTAACAATATAATCACTGATATATATATAGTAGCTCCTTTCTTAGCGGATCCTTCTTCTATAATCCGAATTTTAGCTTTTATAGTCAGTCAAGACAAATGATTTTGTAACTATAGATATGGATATAGGTACTTATTTATTTATATACATGTCAATATCGCATTAGGGATATTAAAAATATACCTAATTAAATATTAGACAATAAAACCTACCTAAACAGCCCTTGTTAATTGACTTAAAGAGTACAGTGTGAATTAGCAAATAATTCTGAATACCGCGTGTACGAAGTTATAAATAATCTTACATATTAATGAGTGAGAAACCGTTGTATCGTAATAGTAGGTACTCACTTCGATGAATCAATTCGCAAATGAAGTTATTTCTATCAACATTTTTTAAAAATTATAACACATCCAATTAATGATTCATTAATTACTAGAGACTCGCTCTCGGCTTTGTACGGATGTAATTTTTTTTGCAAATGATTTACATAAATATTTCTCGCTTATCGCTCTTTTCATTAGAGAAAATCGTATCAAAACCCATTGGGTGGTTTAGAAGAAATTAGCGAAGACACAAGCGGACATCGACTTAAATTTATAATAATACGTATATTTTATTAAAAATAAAATCGCAAAGAATTCGCATAAACAAATACCTAATGCGACTTTAACGTGGCAACATTTTATGTTGTCAATACAAACCAACGCTTTAGTGGAGAAATTCCATAGAAAACACGAAGAAAATAGCTCCGTCGTGCGACGATTTTCAAGGAGCATTTATTCCAATAGATATCATGCTATCAACAGTAAATCGAGTTGACAGTGTTGGAGCTTGGCGGGGCAGCGTGTGAAATACACTCAAAACACAGTTTTATTAAACACTAGCTGTTGCCTCCCGTTGAATAATGAAATATATACTTAAATATAAAAATATGAGAAATTATATGAATAATATAACGCCTGACTCTTTATCGATGTGGCTATGGTGGCGCCGCCGCCACTGTTTTTTTAATATATTCATACGGTCCCTCGGAGCCTTAATTTTTTTCAGGATGTATGTTAATTCTAATGTTAACTACTATTAAATTACTTGACTTTGAATTGACAAACACATTATTTGATCTGAGCACCTAGCCTAAGTTATCCGAATTCATTTACTTTTATTGTGTTAGTTAAATGATCTAAAAATACTTGCATAAGTTTAAATAGATAAGTAAATATACAAAAATATAATATAGTTTGCATCTTGCAGTTAATTTGATGTCTATTTAGAACTAAGAATTATTGATCTCATAATCTACCTGGTTAGTTTGATTTCTAAATTGCTATTTCTTATGCAAAGGTTTATAGCGAATTTCTATCATCACCAAGTCTCATGAGACAACAATAAAATTGTCATGAGACTGGGATTGCGCAGCCGACCTTCAAAGAATGAAGGATAATAGATAAAGAGGGTATTGGAAAATGAGCTCTGGCATCCTTTACTCACTCATCGAAAGCTAACAACATAGGAGCAGTAATTTTAAGGTTAAAGTCTGTGTTTCCGAGCTCATAGAACCCAAATCTTTTGATAGGCCTCAACTTCTCCACACGGCTAGATGCTGGCCAAGAGCAAACCCACATCTCTAATAAAAAAAAAAGTAAATTTAAGGTTTTTTAAGTATTTTTTTTAAAGGGGTTGTAGACGAGCTGCTCAATTTATGACTGAAGCGCATAGCTTGTGTGCAGTTTATTAAACCTATATTAGTATTACTACTGTTTCAAATATACTGTGTAAAGACCTCTATTGGACTCGAATAGAAATTGTTCATTTACACGTGTGAGGGGACGCCTTCCTTATTGTCCCCTAGATATATATTTTTAAATTATAGTTCAGAAGCGTGCGGGGATATTTTTACCATATTTTTATATTATTTAACGTAATTTATAGGCTTAAGTAAATTATAAGAGTTCAACTGAGACCTCGATATTGGAATTTATTTTGAACAATATAATGTTATTTGAATAAAAAGTACGTCACTATTTTAAGTTCTCATCACTAATGTCTAGTCTATGACATTAGTCTTCTAAAGTTAATTTGAGTTAAAACGATAATTTTATTTATTAATAATTGGCTATATAAAAAATCATCAGTAAATAATTTGTTCTAGGACTTTGCTTTGTGTTAATTAACTTTTTAAATTAATAGTTAATTTATGACCAGTTTGGCTATGATACGCTACAAAGCCTACATAATTAAAAATAAGCAAATAAGTCTCGGTCATTGACATATATTAGGGGTTAAAGTATGAAATTGCCGATTTGTACTGAAAAATGAAAATTCGTTTTTTTTTTAATTTAGCATATTTATTTAATCAAAATAATTACCATTATTATCTATACATTGCTGCCATCTAATAGGAAGCTCATTTATGCCTTTGCGATAGAACTCTGGTGATCTAGATTCGACAAACTGTGTGAAAGCATTTTGCACTGCCTCCTGAGAAGAAAACTTTTTATCACGCAGAAAATTGTCCAAATCACGAAAAAAATGGTAGTCCGTTGGAGCAAGGTCTGGCGAATACGGAGGGTGACGAATGGTTTCTAATTGCAGTTCCTGTAGAGTCTGCAGATCAGTCAAATCATGAGGCACCCAATTTTCATATTTTTTTATTTTATTGATTTGACGCAAATGAGTCAATATTGTTGGTAAGGTAACGTTAAACCATGCCGCTAATTCCTGGGTAGTTTGGCTCGGATCGGCTTCCACCATCTCTTTCAAATCATTGTTATTCACCTGTGTGGGCGGTCTTCCACGTGGTTCGTTCTTCAAATCGAAGTTTCCATCACGAAAGCGTTTAAACCAAAATCGCACAGTGCGTTCATTAGCAGTCCCCTCTCCAAACGCAACATTAATATTGCGAGCTGTTTCTGCCGCGTTAGTTCCGCGTCGGAACTCGTATTCAAAAATCACACGAATTTTCGAAGTATCCATCTTTATTGTCTAAGCTGAATAAAAAAAACAACTGAAAGTTGATAATCGAATGTTGCACATTTTTTAAAAGAAGAACTACATAGGTACCGTATGAAAAAAGTTTCACTCAAAAATCTCAAACCATGAAGGTTCTATGTCAATTCGAAGTACCTATTACAATAAAACGGCAATTTCATACTTTAACCCCTATTATTATAAGGACATGGCTAACGCTCCTAGGATGTGGCACCGAACGCGTTGGTGTCAAAATCGGAAAGTGACACCAATGACAGCTTAGTCACCGAGACGACATCGTTGACGACGAGTGTTAAATCTGTGCGTAGAAATATACCAAAATGCCTAATTGCATACTGAAAAAATGCAAGAATAATCATAAGAAATGCACAAAAGTTAAGGACGGAATATCTTACTTTCGGTACGTAACTCATTGCTAGTTTAAATACATTATTATTTAGTTTATACAATAAAATATTATAAACAATGAACAATAATCATTGTTCATTATTCAATATTAACCGGCTAACACAAATTGTCACTTGAAAGTGCGTTAGTATAGCATTCTGTCTGCGCGTCTTGTTTTAATGGGTTTATTATGAGATTACGGAAGTGACATTGTAATGGCGTCTTTTTATTGTAAATTTCTAAATGTTATTTGAGGATAGTTTTCAACGTGTTCAATGTGTTAATGTTTTACTTTCTTTCGTATATTGTATAAATTTGACATATAAATTTATATGTAAAAAAATAATGACATTTAAAAGAAATCAAATTGAAGGTATTGTTTGTTAATTTTGAATATTCTCTATTAATTAACAAATATAAAGCCGAACTACCGCTGACCGTTAAACTATAAAGTTCTCCGGGAAGGAGTGGTGGGGGGATTTACCCTTGGGGCTCGTCGTGAAGAGGAAGAAAAGTTGTCGAGAAATTAAATCGAAGACCTCGGTGCACCGACCTGGTAAAAAGTTGGCGACGGGATCTCGGCAACTGTGAGGGATAGAAGGGTGGCGTTTGCGGATAGTCATAGAGGGTCATCGGCAATTGCCACCGGACCGCTCATCCCCATCCCGTTCATACATTTTTTTTAAACTCCATACAACTTTTTTGAAATTTTCCAAGTGGCACATCTCCAAAACCACCGGAGATAGCGGGGTGGCGTCTTCGGCGGATGACCATCTATCGTGGTGGTCCAACTTCTGGGATAAACTTTATCCCCCTATCCCGCCCCCTTCATCCCGCCTCCATACAAACGTGGCATTTTCACCCAAAGGGATGGAAATATCTCCAAAACCATCCGGGATAGGTGGTTGGTTGCAATGGCGAATTTCCATCGCTCGGTGGGATGCTTCCTGGGGGCTATCCCGTTTTTCGGGATTTCTATCCCTTCATCCCGCCTCCATACAAATTTTTATTTTTTCGGAAAAGCTATCCTTTCACCCGGAACGGGGCAACGCGGGGCGGTCTGTCCTATCCCGTCGGATAGAGAGTGACGTTCCGAGCTCCAGGCAATTTTGCCACCCTCGGTCCACCGACCGGGTACAGAGTCGGTGAGAGGTCCTCGGAGACTACGAGGGATAGAGGGATGGCGTTTGCGGAATGTCATAGGGGGTCATCGGTAGTTACCACAAAAGGAGTTATCCCCATCCCGTTCATACATTTTTTTTAAACTCCATACAACTTTTTTGAAATATTCCAAGGGGTTTATCTCCGAAACCCCCGGAGATAGCGGGGTGGTGTCTTCGGAGGATAGGCATCGTTCCTCGAGATCCAACTTCTGGGGTAAACTTTATTCCCCTATCCCGCCCCCTTCATCCCGCCTCCATACAAAAGTGGCATTTTCGGCAAAAGGGATGGGAATATCTCCAAACCCATTCGGGATAGGTGGGTAGTCGCAATGGCGCGTTTCCATCCCTCGGTGGGATGCTTTCAGGGTGCTGTCCCGTTTTTCGGGATTTCCATCCCTTCATCCCGCCTCCATACAAATTTTTATTTTTTCGGAAAAGTAATCTTTTCACCTGGAACGGGGCAGGGTGGGACGGTCTATCCTATCCCTTCAGATAGAGGGTGTCATCTCAAGGTCCAAGCATTTTAGCCACCCTCGGTCCACCGACCTGATACAAAGTCGGTGAGAGGTCCTCGGAGACTAGGAGGGATAGAGGTATGGCGTTTGCGGAATGTCATAGGGGGTCATCGGCGGTTACCAAATCGAGACCCATCCCCATCCCGTTCATACATTTTTTTTAAACTCCATACAACTTTTTTTGAAATTTTCAAAGTGGGATATCTCCGAAACCACCGGGGATGGATGGTCGGTTTCTTCGGGAGCGATCGACTATCGTCCTGGTCCAACTTCTCGGATAAACTTCATCCCCCTATCCCGCCCCGTCTATCCCGGCTCCATACAAGGATGTGATTTTCGGCGACAGGGATGGGAATATCGTCAAAACCGTCGGGGACAGGGACGTGGTCGCTATGGCGAATTTTCATCCCTAGGTGGGATGCTTCCAAGGGGCCATCCCGAACTCGGTCCACCTACCTGGTACAAAGTTGGTGAGAGGTCCTCGGAGACTATGAACGATAGAGGGATGGCGTTTACGGAATGTCATAGGGGGTCTTCGGCGGTTACCAAATCGAGACCCATCCCCATCCCGTTCATACATTTTTTTTAAACTCCATACAACTTTTTGGATTTTTCGAAGTGGGATACCTCCAAAACCACCGGGGATAGAGGGGCGGAGTCTTCGGGGGATAGGCATCGTTCCTTGAGGTCCAACTTCTCGGATAAACTTTATCCTCCCATCCCGCCCCCTTCATCCCGTCTCCATACAAAAGTGGCATTTTCGGCGAAAGGGATGGGAATATCTCCAAAACTTTGCGGGATAGGTGGTCGGTCGCGATGGCGCGTTTTCATCCCCCAATGGGATGCTTCTTAAGGGCCATCCCGATTTTCGGGTATCCCATCCCTTCATCCCGTCTCCATACAAAAGTGGCATTTTCGGCGAAAAGGATGGGATTATCTCCAAAACCATTTGGGATAGGTGATCCATGGCCATGGCGCGTTTCCATCCCTCGGTGGGGTCCTTCTTATTGGCCATCCCGATTTTCGGGATTTCCATCCCTTCATCCCGTTTTCATACAAATTTTTATTTTTCGGAAAAGCGATTTATTTCACCAGGAAGGGGACAGTGTCGGGTAGTCATCGTATAGAGGGTGGCGTAGCGCACCGAAAGAAATTCCTCGGTCCTCGGCCCACCGACCTGATACAAAGTTGGTGAGAGGTCCTCGGAAACTACGAGGGATAGAGGGATGGCGTTTGCGGATTGTCATAGATGGTCATCGGTAATTACCACTGGATCACTCATCCCCATCCCATTCATCCATTTTTTTAAACCTCATACAACTTCATACAAAATCACACCTCGATGGCGATTTTGCACATTTAGAGGAGAGAGGTTGACCTGCCGCGAAGGGTCTCGAGGCCGGGGGGGCGAACGACGAGGAGGGGGGACAGGGGGGATAGGGGGGCGCGCAGCGCGACCCGTCCCCCCGGCCCCCCTCCGAGGAATTCGCGACCCCGGACTCGAGGGCCGCAGCGGCGGCAACGTTGACCAGAGTGCTGCGGAAGTCCATCCCTATTGGTCATTTAGACACAGCCAAGACTCAATCACCCCAATCCACCCCATCCCATCCTCCATCCCGGTGCGAACTCGGAAACGGTGCGACAGATACCCCCCGTGTTTGGGCTCATTCGATCGGGCTCATCGCGGGTAATCCGACTGGTCCGACCTAATTTCGGCATTACGCACTTGCCCACCCCCTCAGTCCCCTCTCCATACAAAATCACACCTAAAAGGGATTTTTTTTCCACCCACATAAGAGACGGCGGTAGATCCGTCGCAGAGCGAAACGGAGCGGCGGGAGTGGTCTACCGGGGCCCCGAATTTCGACACCCCCCTCCCCCTCCAACCCCCTCAGCCGTAACTCGGAAAAGACGCGATGCAGCCAGGTCGTGTATGGGCTCATCGGGGATGACTCGGGATGACGAATTTTTTACAGTAGACCAAATTTCAAAATTTGACAATTCCGGTCTACTCAGTAGACCATGGCCAACGGTTACAAGTTGACCCCTCGTGTTGGGTATCATTTGAAAGGTCTCAACGAGGGTGATCTATTGAACTAACTCCCTCCCTCCCCCCTACTTAAGATCCTTCCGAAATACAAAACAAAGACCCCAAAACCAAACCAAAACAATTATAAGAGTACAGTCGCACGAATAAACACTAATAGCACCATCTTCCCCCCCCCCCCCCAACACACCGACCGTAACTCGGAAACGGCTAGACGTAACCGGATCGTGTTTGGGGTCAACGGAAACGTCTCGGGTAGACGAATATTTTGGAGTAGACCAAATTTAAAATTTTGACACATGGGGTCTACTCAGTAGACCATGGTCAACGGTTACAGGTAGACCCCCGTGTTGGGTATCATTTGAAAGGTCTCAACGAGGGTGATCTATTGCTACCACCCGCCTCCTCCCCTCCCCCTTAACCTTACTTACTTACCCCCAATTCTTCACGAATTACAAAACAAAGACCCAAAACCAAACCAAAACAAATAGCCATGGTAAAAGAAAGACTACAACACCCAACTCACAACCGCGCCCCCGCGGGCTGCTTGCAGTCCGCGGCAGCACGCAAAATCTAGTTAACAAATATAAAGCCGAACACCCACTGACCGAACTATTGACAAAGTTCTCCGGGAAGGAGTGGTGGGGGGATTTCCCCTTGGGGCTCGTCGTAATGAGGAAGAAAAGTTGTCGAGAAATTAAATCGAAGACCTCGGTACACCGATCTGGTAAAAAGTTGGCGACGGGATCTCGGAAAGTGTGAGGGATAGAAGGGTGGCGTTTGCGGAAAGTCATAGGGGGGGATCGGCGGTTACCACAGAACGAGTCATCCCCATCCCGTTCATACATTTTTTTTAAACTCCATACAACTTTTTTGAAATTTTCAAAGTGGCACAACTCCAAAACCACCAGAGATAGCGGGGCGGCGTCTTCGGCGGATGACTATCTATCGTGGTGGTCCAACTTCTGGGATAAACTTTATCCCCCCTTCCCGCCCCCTTTATCCCGCCTCCATACAAAAGTGGCATTTTCACCGAAAGGGATGGAAATATCTCCAAAACCATCTGGGATAGGTGGGTGGTCGCAATGGCGCGTTTCCATCCCTCGGTGGGATGCTTCCAGGGGCCTATCCCGTTTTTCGGGATTTCCATCCCTTCATCCTGCCTCCATACAAATTTTTATTTTTTCGGAAAAGCAACCTTTTCACCTGGAACGGGCAACGCGGGGCGGTCTATCCTATCCCGTCGGATAGAGAGTGACGTTCCGAGCTCCAGGCACTTTTGCCACCCTCGGTCCACCGACCCGGTACAAAGTCGGTGAGAGGTCCTCGGAGACTACGGGGGATAGAGGGATGGCGTTTGCGGAATGTCATAGGGGGTCATCGGTAGTTACCACAAAAAGAGTTATCCCCATCCCGTTCATACATTTTTTTTAAACTCCATACAACTTTTTTGAAATATTCCAAGGGGGTTATCTCCGAAACCCCCGGAGATAGCGGGGTGGCGTCTTTGGAGGATGATCACCTCTCGTGATGTTTCAAGTGCCGGAATAGGTTTCATCCCCCCATCCCGCCCCCTTTATCCCGCCTCCATACAAAAGTGGCATTTTCACCGAAAGGGATGGGAATATCTCCAAAACCATCCCGGATGGGTGGGTGGTCGCAATGGCGCGTTTCCATCCCTCGACGGGACGCTTCCTGGGGGCCATTCCGTTTTTCGGGATTTCCATCCCTTCATCCCGCCTCCATACAAATTTTTATTTTTTCGGAAAAGCAAGCTTCGCACCCGGAACGGGGCAACTTGGGGCGGTCTGTCCTATCCCGTCGGATAGAGAGTGACGTTCCGAGCTCCACGCACTTTTGCCACCCTCGATCCACCGACCTGGTAAAAAGTTGGCGACGGCATCTCGGAAACTACGAGGGATAGAGGGATGGCGTTTGCGGAATGTCATAGGGGGTCACCGGCGGTTACCAAATCGAGACCTATCCCCATCCCGTTCATACATTTTTTTTAAACTCCATACAACTTTTTTCGAAATTTTCAAAGTGGGATATCTCCGAAACCACCGGGGATGGAGGGTCGGTTTCCTCGGGAGCGATCGACTATCGTCCTGGTCCAACTTCTCGGATAAACTTCATCCCCCTATCCCGCCCCGTCTATCCCGGCTCCATACAAGGATGTGATTTTCGGCGACAGGGATGGGAATATCGTCAAAATCGTCGGGGACAGGGTCGTGGTCGCTATGGCGAATTTTCATCCCTCGGTGGGATGCTCCCAGGGGGCTATCCCGATATCCGTCCACCGACCTGGTACAAAGTCGGTGAGAGGTCCTCGGCGACTACGAGGGACAGAGGGATGGCGTTCGCGGAATGTCATAGGGGGTCATCGGCGGTTACCAAATCGAGACCCATCCCCATCCCGTTCATACATTTTTTTTAAACTCCATACAACTTTATGGATTTTTCGAAGTGGGATATCTTCAAAACCACAGGGGGTAGAGGGACGGTGTCTTCGGGGGATAGGCATCGTTCCTCGAGGTACAACTGCTTGGATAAACTTTATCCTCCCATCCCGCCCTCTTCATCCCGTCTCCATACAAAAGTGGCATATTCGGCGAAAGGGATGGGAATATCTCCAAAACTTTGTGGGATAGGTGGTCGGTCGCAATGGCACGTTTTCATCCCTCGATGGGGTGCCTCTTAAGGGTTATCCTGATTTTCGTTTATCCCATCCCTTCATCCCGTCTCCATACAAAAGTGGCATTTTCGGCGAAAGGGATAGGAATATATCCAAAACCATCGGGGATAGGTGGTTGGTGGCCATGGCACGTTTCAATCCTTCGGTGGGATACCTCTTAAGGACCATCCCGATTTTCGGGATTTCTATCCCTTCATCCCGTTTCCATACAAATTTTAATTTTTCGGAAAAGCGATTTATTTCACCAGGAAGGGGGCAGTGTCGGGTAGTCATCGTATAGAGGGTGGCGTAGCGCACCGAAAGACATTCCTCGGTCCTCGGTCCACCGACCTGGTACAAAGTTGGTGAGAGGTCCTCGGAAACTACGAGGGATAGAGGGATGGCGTTTGCGGATTGTCATAGATGGTCATCGGTAATTACCACTGGATCACTCATCCCCATCCCGTTCATACATTTTTTTTAAACTCCATACAACTTCATACAAAATCACACCTCGATGGCGATTTTGCACATTTAGAGGAGAGGTTGACCTGCCGCGAAGGGTCTCGAGTCCGGGGTCGCGAATTCCTCGGAGGGGGGCCGGGGGGACGGGTCGCGCCCCATCCCGTTCATACATTTTTTTTAAACTCCATACAACTTTTTTGAAATTTTCAAAGTGGCACAACTCCAAAACCACCAGAGATAGCGGGGCGGCGTCTTCGGCGGATGACTATCTATCGTGGTGGTCCAACTTCTGGGATAAACTTTATCCCCCCTTCCCGCCCCCTTTATCCCGCCTCCATACAAAAGTGGCATTTTCACCGAAAGGGATGGAAATATCTCCAAAACCATCTGGGATAGGTGGGTGGTCGCAATGGCGCGTTTCCATCCCTCGGTGGGATGCTTCCAGGGGCCTATCCCGTTTTTCGGGATTTCCATCCCTTCATCCTGCCTCCATACAAATTTTTATTTTTTCGGAAAAGCAACCTTTTCACCTGGAACGGGCAACGCGGGGCGGTCTATCCTATCCCGTCGGATAGAGAGTGACGTTCCGAGCTCCAGGCACTTTTGCCACCCTCGGTCCACCGACCCGGTACAAAGTCGGTGAGAGGTCCTCGGAGACTACGGGGGATAGAGGGATGGCGTTTGCGGAATGTCATAGGGGGTCATCGGTAGTTACCACAAAAAGAGTTATCCCCATCCCGTTCATACATTTTTTTTAAACTCCATACAACTTTTTTGAAATATTCCAAGGGGGTTATCTCCGAAACCCCCGGAGATAGCGGGGTGGCGTCTTTGGAGGATGATCACCTCTCGTGATGTTTCAAGTGCCGGAATAGGTTTCATCCCCCCATCCCGCCCCCTTTATCCCGCCTCCATACAAAAGTGGCATTTTCACCGAAAGGGATGGGAATATCTCCAAAACCATCCCGGATGGGTGGGTGGTCGCAATGGCGCGTTTCCATCCCTCGACGGGACGCTTCCTGGGGGCCATTCCGTTTTTCGGGATTTCCATCCCTTCATCCCGCCTCCATACAAATTTTTATTTTTTCGGAAAAGCAAGCTTCGCACCCGGAACGGGGCAACTTGGGGCGGTCTGTCCTATCCCGTCGGATAGAGAGTGACGTTCCGAGCTCCACGCACTTTTGCCACCCTCGATCCACCGACCTGGTAAAAAGTTGGCGACGGCATCTCGGAAACTACGAGGGATAGAGGGATGGCGTTTGCGGAATGTCATAGGGGGTCACCGGCGGTTACCAAATCGAGACCTATCCCCATCCCGTTCATACATTTTTTTTAAACTCCATACAACTTTTTTCGAAATTTTCAAAGTGGGATATCTCCGAAACCACCGGGGATGGAGGGTCGGTTTCCTCGGGAGCGATCGACTATCGTCCTGGTCCAACTTCTCGGATAAACTTCATCCCCCTATCCCGCCCCGTCTATCCCGGCTCCATACAAGGATGTGATTTTCGGCGACAGGGATGGGAATATCGTCAAAATCGTCGGGGACAGGGTCGTGGTCGCTATGGCGAATTTTCATCCCTCGGTGGGATGCTCCCAGGGGGCTATCCCGATATCCGTCCACCGACCTGGTACAAAGTCGGTGAGAGGTCCTCGGCGACTACGAGGGACAGAGGGATGGCGTTCGCGGAATGTCATAGGGGGTCATCGGCGGTTACCAAATCGAGACCCATCCCCATCCCGTTCATACATTTTTTTTAAACTCCATACAACTTTATGGATTTTTCGAAGTGGGATATCTTCAAAACCACAGGGGGTAGAGGGACGGTGTCTTCGGGGGATAGGCATCGTTCCTCGAGGTACAACTGCTTGGATAAACTTTATCCTCCCATCCCGCCCTCTTCATCCCGTCTCCATACAAAAGTGGCATATTCGGCGAAAGGGATGGGAATATCTCCAAAACTTTGTGGGATAGGTGGTCGGTCGCAATGGCACGTTTTCATCCCTCGATGGGGTGCCTCTTAAGGGTTATCCTGATTTTCGTTTATCCCATCCCTTCATCCCGTCTCCATACAAAAGTGGCATTTTCGGCGAAAGGGATAGGAATATATCCAAAACCATCGGGGATAGGTGGTTGGTGGCCATGGCACGTTTCAATCCTTCGGTGGGATACCTCTTAAGGACCATCCCGATTTTCGGGATTTCTATCCCTTCATCCCGTTTCCATACAAATTTTAATTTTTCGGAAAAGCGATTTATTTCACCAGGAAGGGGGCAGTGTCGGGTAGTCATCGTATAGAGGGTGGCGTAGCGCACCGAAAGACATTCCTCGGTCCTCGGTCCACCGACCTGGTACAAAGTTGGTGAGAGGTCCTCGGAAACTACGAGGGATAGAGGGATGGCGTTTGCGGATTGTCATAGATGGTCATCGGTAATTACCACTGGATCACTCATCCCCATCCCGTTCATACATTTTTTTTAAACTCCATACAACTTCATACAAAATCACACCTCGATGGCGATTTTGCACATTTAGAGGAGAGGTTGACCTGCCGCGAAGGGTCTCGAGGCCGGGGGGGCGAACGACGAGGAGGGGGGACAGGGGGGGATAGGGGAGCGCGCAGCGCGACCCGTCCCCCCGGCCCCCCTCCGAGGAATTCGCGACCCCGGACTCGAGGGCCGCAGCGGCGGCAACGGTGAGCGGAGGGCTGCGAAAGACTATCCCGGTGGGCCATTTAGACACAGCCAAGACCCCAATGACCCCGATCCTCCCCATCCCATCCTTTCATCCCGGTACTAACTCGGAAACAGTGCCACCGATACCCCCCGTGTTTGGGCTCATTCGGTCGGGTTCATCGTGGGTAATCCGACTGGTCCGACCTAATTTCGGCATTGCGTACTTGCCCACCCCCTCAGTCCCGTCTCCATACAAAATCACACCTAAAAGGGATTTTTTTCCACCCACATAAGAGACGGCAGTAGATCCGGAAAGGGTCTACCGGGGCCCCGAATTTTGACACCCCTCCCCCCCCCTCAAACCCCCTCAGCCGTAACTCGGAAACGGCGCGACGCAGCCCGGTCGTGTTTGGGCTCATCCGAGACGTCTCGGGAAGACTAATTTTTTAGAGTAGACCAAATTTCAAAATTTGACAATTCCGGTCTACTCAGTAGACCATGGTCAACGGTTACAAGTAGACCCCTCGTGTTGGGTATCATTTGAAAGGTCTCAACGAGGGTGATCTATTGGCATCACCCCTCCCTCCCCCCCTACTTAAGATCCTTCCGAAATACAAAACAAAGACCCCAAAACCAAACCAAAACAATTATAAGAGCACAGTCGCACGAATAAACACTAATAGCACCATCTCCCCCCCCCCCCTAACACCCCGACCGTAACTCGGAAACGGCTAGACGGAGCCGGGTCGTGTTTGGGGTCAACGGAAACGTCTCGGGTAGACGAATTTTTTAGAGTAGACCAAATTTAAAATTTTGACAGTTGGGGTCTACTCAGTAGACCATGGTCAACGGTTACAGGTAGACCCCCCGTGTTGGGTATCATTTGAAAGGTCTCAACGAGGGTGATCTATTGCCAGCACCCCCCTCCCCCCCCCCCTCCCCCCTAACCTTACCTCACCTACTTACTTACCCCCAATTCGAATTACAAAACAAAGACCCAAAACCTAACTAAAAAAATTAGACATGGCAAAAGACCAACACCCAACTCACAACCGCGCCCCCGCGGGCTGCTTGCAGTCCGCGGCAGCACACAAAATCTAGTTATATTATATATACATATATATTTAAAGGTTTCCAGCTGACCCGAAAAGAAAAGAAATATGGTGTCGTATGATAAAACTTCAAAGGAATGAACCAAATTTTTTAATTAAAATCAGAGATTTGTTTTATTAAATCATCCTTTCCTAGTAATAAATCAAAATAAAATGGGCTGCCTAACTAGTTGTCCTTTATTTTTACTTTACCTTACCTTTATCTTTATTTTTGATCTTGGTTGAAATATATTAATATCGTTACTAATATTATAAATGCGAAAGTGAGTTTGTTTGTTTGTTACGCTTTAACGCAAATACTACTGAACAAATCACCATGAAATTTTGCATACACGTTGTCTGGGACACCAGAAAGAACATAGGGTACCTTTCATCCAAAGGCGGACGAAGTCGCGGGCACCAGCTAGTAATAATATAAATTTAAATATCATGTGTGAATTAGGAATAATCACATGCTTTAATGGTGAAGGCAAACATTGTAAGGAAACCTGCGTGTCGGAGAAAACTAGCAATCTTGGGAGATAGTGGAGTTCTGTCAATCCGCAGTGGGATAGCTTGGTGAACTAATAGACCAACTTCCTCACTCAGGTAATTTATGTTTAATACGTAGGATGATATGAATATAAGACTGTAATATAATAAAACAAATGTTGGAAAATTTAAATAAAATATCATAAATAACATTTACACTTGAATCCCTTGTAAATAAGTTTTGAAGACGCAGCGCAAAAAAGTCAATTATCTGAAATTGTAAATAATTCGCCAATATAAATACATATATGAACATTGAATTATACTGAATATGAATATTGAAGTAAAAAGTAGCTTATGATGTAAGTAAACAATCCAAGTAAATATATGTATAAAAAGAAATTAAAAGTCGTTGTGGCAAGGTCACACCACGCGGCCCATGTACCAGACCATCTAGATTTTTTCTGTACGAAATGCGCTCGAAGCAAATGTTCGAATGACCGTATCTTTACTTTCTAGGATCAATGGTCTCGGTATTATTTTAATTCTTCGAGTTGACTTCGGCATAGATTTGCTATATAAATAGCGTTGTTTTGGTAGTTAGTAAATAACTAATTACGACAACTTACGATATTTCTTAAATATTACCTTCAGGTACGTCTACTAGAAATTTCGTATATTGTAGCATTTCTGTGATATTTCAGTAAAGCAATACTATTTTTATAAATTGATTTCTTTAACTTTAACTTTACGACGAGAGTTGAATAAAAAAACACTGAACGGATTGCTCTGCAAATGGACTTTCAATTACAACTTCTATATTAAAGACATTAAAATATAATATCTTAAGAATATTCATTTCTCAGGTGACACGAGAGTAGTCTGAAGTCGACCTACTTTCTATTCACCTTGTTTAAATTGTCCTGTCACTACTATACTAGACTGAATAAAAATAAAACCTCTTTGGTAAAGGTTTTAGTGAAGCCAAGTTGCTTGAAAAATCTAAAATTACGCTGCGTTTAACCGGGACCTGGGGAGACTAACCTGCGTACCTCCACTTTCGGGTACGCCGAAGTTCCTATAGTTAGCGTAGCCCTTCTCGCGCTGGACATCCGTGGTTGGTAGAGGATGTTGTGTCATAACGTTTAAGCGACCCAGCCCATCTACGGCCTCTAGAGAGTAGTTAGGTTTCATGCAGTAGGAGTCCGGCATACCCACGTAGCGTCTCCTACGCTGTTGGATATCCGAGAGAATATCCACAGTTGCCTAATCATCTCCAAGGGCTTTTAGACCAGAACCCCTTATAGTCGCCTCTAATTGTCATAAGACAGGCAGTGGATACAGTGAATCCTGTATTGAACCTCAGATCACCAGGTATAATAAACACTTTTCTAAGAACATAAGACTTTAAGGTCAAGGAAAAAATTAATATATAAAACTAGAAGACATTTGCGTTGACTTCCAGGTGAGCGAATTGTCTCTTACAGTGAAAGATAATTTATATAATGTCATTAAAGGCTAATTAGAAGCTAAAAGATGATTTTAGTTTCAATTTTGCAATGTATTTACCAAAGTAAAATAACACTATAGTTGATCAAAAATGGTATATCTCACGGAATTCTATAGACTTGAAGCAATGTATAGTGACAGTTTACATATAGTAAGTATACAATTCTCATTATTCTGTGGTGTTAACCAAATTTATGAGGCGCTCCGCGAAGACAGCTAGCTCTCTCTTGACAACGGAACGTAATTAATTAAGACGCAGCCTCTTTGCGAAGCGGGAAGTGAATGACATTCCATAGAGAATTATTTGCTTTGCCGCCGTGAAACGTGCCGAGGTTGTAATGTGCCTATAGCCTACACGTATGCCATTCCGAATTCAAATTATAATTTTCTGGCCTAACATAATTTTCGAAACTTAGTGTCATAACAAGAAAAACAATGATTTACGAATTCCAAAAAATAAGACACTTCAATAATGAAAAAGAAATTCTTCTTACTATTGTCTAAATGAAAATGTTATTGCAAATATTGATGACTATTTTATATTTTATACGGTTTTTTTAACTTATTTTTTTATCTAGGTTTTCTTTATTATTAAGTTAAACTGTGGGTGTGTTATAAATATTTATATAAAAATTTAGGTTCCCTATGTTAATGTCCATAAAAGATGAAAACTAGCCGATGGATTATTTTGAAAATTTTGCACAACATTGCATTTAAATTGTTTTTATGTACTTTTTTATAACGAAAATTTGGGGAAAAACAAAGCATGACCGGGTTCAGCTATAAATAAATAAGTAAATAGATTTTATTTAAGAAAAGTCTTTTAAGAAGAGTTTTTCTTTTAGTTAAAAAGAATCTTTTAATAGAATTAATATAGTTATGGTTGTATATAAGAAAAATCTCAATTAAAAAAATTCTCTTTTTTTTAATTTTTTTTTTTAATTTTTAATTCTTTTTTGAATACTAATGTTGTTTTTATTTTGTTACCTTTGTAACAAAGCGAACAAAGACCCACTGGACTCTAAAACAACTGGGTTAAAATTTAATGACGAACATGAGCTTTCAAATTCTTTCTTAGAAGTCGAGTTCTGTTTCCAATACCGAAAGTAATTATTTCTAAAGAGCAACGAGAAAAAAAGAACTTTTAAAGTAAATGTTTGTAAAAGAAATAATCTTGAACAGCCGGTTCACTGGTTTCACAGTTTGGAATCTGTGGAATCCATCAATTTGTTCGATTTTCTTTAGCACCGAGGGAAATTCTCTCGCGAGCCAATAAATTAGAGTGAGCAGATTTATTTGCCAATTTCTTAATCTCGGTTACTTAAATCTTCACTGTTCACATAATTCCACGACGACTTTTCATGGCTGCATTTATGCCTTTGCTTGGCTCTGTGCTACAACATTGTTAAAAGCTATTTATTATTTATTTATTATATCAAAACTTAATTAACTATACACGAATACTTATGATTAAAAATTAAAATGTATTACTTGACGAGCTTTTGGTCGAGTGGTAAAGGTACTTAACGCTCTGTCTCAGGGGTCTGGGGTTCGATAAACGACAGGGGCAACTTTGGAAATAAACTTTTCAAAATTAGCTTTGGTCTGGATGAAGAAAACAGTGGAGAGACACACTGTGTTTTTCAGTCATTTGGGCAGCGGTTGTAAGTACCCCCTTACAAAAGCACTGTGAAATAACAGTTGTGCTGTTGTGTTTCGGTGAGTGCGTAATGAATACCAAAGTTCATTGTCCTATCCTTTCCTCATCTGTGCTTGTGTTATAGATACCATCATGTGCCACCTACCATCAAGTGGACCGCCAGCCTGTCTGACGACTTTCACATAGAATTAATAGATAAAAACTATTTATTTTGTTTCAATTTTTATTTATTTCAAATGGCATAAAATTACGGCAAGTATACAACAATGCGTTCCTTTATTAGCCACAGCGCAGTATATTTCTTTTATCTAATTCAAAATAAAAAACGATAAGGCCCATTATGTGAATATAGTCTGCAGGAAAAAAATGTGTCAGCTCCGACGCATGACTGGAGTTTAATCCTTACGAACGATTATAAAATTCATAATAAAAATAATAAAAACATTTATTATAACGAATTAATATCAGCGCCATCTCTGGTGCTCATATGCCATCCGGTTTTCGCAAGGATGTATTATTACATAATATATTCTACATTCAGAAATATTGTGTAGATGGCGCAATATCTCTGAAACTTCAGAGATATTTTAAAATAGTCGAAATAGAACGTAGGTATGTGGTAAAAGTTCGAAAATAGAACGTAACGTATACCTTGTCATAATTTTGATTTTACTCCCATAAATTTTCATACTTTATGGGCTTATATATGAAAAAATTGATTCTTAAGGAGTAAACTCCAAAAATTACGTTTGTGCAAAGCCGGGGACGGGTTGCTATATAAGTCCCATAGTTCTAAGGCTGGCTGTTGTACGCACATCGAGCCTATATACACGAATGTCACGTATTCTCCGACAAATTTTGCCCGTAAAACGTCGTTATATTAAGTCGTAAATTTGCGCCAACACCATGTGGGACAATTTAGCGCGTATTTACTTGTCGCATGAAACTTTTTGAAAATCGTGTTTAAATTAGTACGTATTGAGATAATATTTTTACTCATATTTTGATAATATTATAATCACTTGACTATCAGACGAACGTCATTAAATTAAGCATTTGTGCTGGCTATAGATATTAAAGAATGTATTTCTGGGTTCCTCGATTTGAGATCGATGTGAGATTTGTCTATATATATTTGAATGTAAGACAAATCAAAATATTTAAGTTTTATGATACATTATGGATGAACAAAAAAATTGAAATTTTGAAAACCATAAAAGTCAGAAAACTGAAATAATTTGGACATAAATACTTTGGAAAATACAAAATAGACGCAAGTCCGCCAGACGATGTACTTCCTGGCTCAAGAGTCTCCGTGAATGGTAAGGCCAAAGTATCAGATCGCTGTTTTGAGCCACCGCCTCGAGGGCTAGGATAGCTATGATGATAGCTGACCTTCGATAGGAGATGGCCCTTGAGAAGAAGAAGAAGATTCATTAAATTAATGAATGAAAATATAAATGAAGGTAATGGCGTCATAATGAACTATGAACAACAATTCACTATAATAGTAAAGACACGTACTGGCAAGTAATATATTTCACATTTTGCGCTCAAAGCGCAGGTTCGTGAGAGCGCCCTACTGACACGGCACAATTTATTGGAAAACGTGTCCTTTAAATATAGCCAATTTTCCAACTACGTGAGTCTCCGTAATAACACGTGATTTTTGTGAGAATATTAGGGACACGGTGTGACACAGTGGCGACTGTGTTTTCTGATAGTTTATAACGTGCACATTGAAGTCTTTTCGACATAATAAATTTAGTGGCAATGCACTCCGAGAGGAAGTGCGACGTTCGTGTCAAATGATTTATATTTGTTTAGAGTTTTATAGACCTTTCAATGTCATAATGTTTCTGTACACCTAATTGCTTACGTGTATTTAATGACTAGCTTTTGCCCGCTACTTCGTCCGAGCTAATTTTTCTTAAAAATGTAGGTGGTACTCGTATAAGCAAGAAGATAAGTTTTGAAATAAGAAATAATTCAAATATTACTATAAATATAATAATAATAACTGTAGTGCAATAACTAGCAATGATATATCATATATATAAAAGAATTAAAGTCGTGTTAGTTACACAATTTATAACTCGAGAACGGCTGGACCGATATTCAAAATTGTCGAAAAAAATAAAAACAAAGAGAAAATTACTATAGAAATAAATTGTACTGTCAAATCGACAGAAAGTGGCAAATCGATTAGTCTCATGTTGTTGTGATGTGCAGGTGATATATTGATAATAATGTGATTTATTAATAACAATTAATAAATATTTTTTAATGATAATAATAATTATGATTTTGGGGCGGTACGAAGTTCGCCAGGTCAGCTAGTTTTAAATAAAATTAACAATGTTTAATAAGAACTGTGGAAATATTGAAAAAAAAAAGAAAAAAAATGGACCCTGCCAGATTTGTATTTAGACCCCTCAAGTACATATTGAATTAATAATGACATCCTACATTCAAAATAATACAATATAGGCAGAAACTCTGAACAAATTATGTTCGTAATTTTTTTTTTTTTTTAAAAGAAGACAAAACATTAACTGGCGCTGTTATAAACCCTTGGGGCCACGAAAATGGCGTCTACATACGCCCGGCTCGCACCATACACGGTTTTGCACTTTGCGAGCAGTAAACGCGTCTTTTGTTAACAAGCCTTAATGCTGCGGTTAGCTTTTAAACTTCACACCTACGTAATACATGAACACATCTATACAATACACGTAGGCACATCTTCTATAATATAAAAATGAATCCCTAAATGTGTAGCTAAGCGCAAAACTCGAGAACGGCTGGGCCGATTTTAATTCTATCTTCACTCATGGATAGAGGGATAATCAGGGAAGGTTTTTACGTAAAAATATGCACCCGGGCGAAGCCGGGAACGAGTAGCTAATCTTATATAAAACTAGGTAGCTGTTGCACGCCACTTAGTCCGTGTAATTTTATAAAATATAGTCTATGTTACTCGCTGGTAATGCAACTTTCTATAGGTGGAAATTTTTTGAAAATCGTTTCAGTAGTTTTTGAATTTACACAAATTTGAATTTACACAAATATACAAAAATACAAATATTTTCTCTGTCATATTGGTATAGATGACATAAAAATGATAATAATAATCATTTAATTCAGATAAAATATCCACATTTATATCCATATATAAAATCAAAACAGAGAAAACAGATTAGGCCATTTGTATCTATTATACATTACCAGCTTTTGCCTGCGAGTGTGTGTGTGTGTGTTTTGGTGAGTGAGTAAGGGATGCCAATAAGGGATGCCTTCCCAATTCCTTATCCTTAACCCTACTGTAACCGGCAGCGCACTTGCAGGCCTTTAGCATTGCTTGTGTTGGCGACGGTAGCCACCTACCATAAAGTGGACCGTCAGCCTGTCTGCCGACTTTAATCAAGATTCTTCTAACTAAATTTTCAACACATAAAATTTAATGAAATGTTTCCTGTACGTCATATGTGTATTAGTAGCTGCGTTGACAGTCGCCCTAAATATTAGCATTAGTGCTAATACGTAACATCAAATATCCATTAATGTAATGCAAGAGTTATGTTTTTGTTTTAATCCCGTTATTTAACGATGAGGATATAAAAGGTTAGGTAATGGTTGAAGAATGTTTTATTATCATATTTACTTAAGAGTTATGAGTTTATAATGAAAATTACTCCATCATACTAAGCTATCGACAGTGAAATTTTAATACTAATATTTATGAATGGCCTGCCTTTGTGTAAAGCAGACAATTTAAGTTATTTCTTAGCAAATGAAATGAAAATCTTACAATAATCATTAAAGTTTAGGACGATATTAAAAAGTGTGTTTTAATCACTTACAAACACTTCAATTAAATTTAAACAAAAAATATATGTATATTTGTTAAAAATAATTAAATAATATATATGTCGTGTATATCGACAGATAAGTCACACATACCCACTCAAAAATTTCATATAATTTCATATCAAATTTCTCTTTTTTAGTACTCTTTCTAAGTTTTAGTTAAGTAGCGCACCAATTCCTGTATCCAATACCTTTAAAAAATCATTATAAATAAGTGTTATTCAATATTAGAAAAAAGTATATAGTTATCTAATAGCCAATAAATACTAAAGGAGGTAATTCTCAAAGGCAGTTGATACCTTTATTTATTGCTCCAGTAACGAGTTGTCGAGCAGTTGTAGTAGGATCATTAATAAGTTGCGATCGTGTACTTTGAAAAGGTTCTAACTTACTTGTTTCTGCTGACGCTGAGGGCCCTTTTCACTTTAGCTGTCGATTTGCTGTGGAGTTTTCACATTAATGCGAAAAGGTTGTAACTGGAGAACATTGGCTTGAGATATAGGCCCTTGCGGAACTAGGTGTGGATTGCTTGCATCGACGAGCTCTAATCAAATCTTTGTAGACTGATGACTCACATTTATTCTGGTTGGAGCCGATTGGATCAACGGTTTGCCTATAGGTAGTCAGAATAAATTGCTTCATTCTAAACTAAAGGTTCAAGGTTTTGTGTAAGGTAATACTTAAGGTTGGGTTACCACAGAACATTGAATTTTAAAAGAAGAAGAATTTTTTATTTCGAAGTTCCAAAGGAACTAAAAAGCGAACCACAGCTATGCGTGGCCAGTAATATTTAAAATTAACTGGTGTTCTAAATAAACTACAAAACCACAACTAAATAAACTCTTCAGTTTTAATATATTTGTATAGACGTGTGATACACACAATCAAACGGATAATTAGCCTGCCTGCCAATCGTTATCTAAGCAACAGTTCTACCGTCTAAATTGAATTCTAGATAATGTTTAACTAAATAAACAAATGTATTTGAGTAATTTATGTCAAGTATTTCTATACTACGAAAATTTTGAATTATGTTCAAAGTATTTTCAAGTATCGCAGTAATTTAAAGGTTTCGTTAAATTTTGATGAATTCAAAGTAACTAACCGCACGTTGATTCGTATATTTGACATACAGTCCGCGACACTTGGATAACCTCACCCCACATTTATATATTTATGTAATATTAAACAAAAAACAAATAATGTCTGTTATGCAAAATAATTTGCATTAAATAAAAAAACCTAATGAGAGTTTAATTTCGTTTATTGAACAATGTTTACATGGAATTCATAAAAAACATGCATTCTAAGTGCGACAATAGGATAACCTCAAGTACAAATTTAGCAAGAAAAGAAATTACCAATAACGTATTTAACACATTATTAATACTTAGTGTGACCACCCTTTAAGAATATGACGCTAATATTCTTTGTGGCATTGAGTCATAGAGTTTTACAATTAAATTTAAGGGAATTTTTCTTCCAACAAGTGATAATGGCATTCTTCAGCTCAGTACTATTATTAAAGTGCCTCCATTAGCATATACTTTTCTAGCAAGATAACCCCATAAGTTTTCTATAATATTCAAATCCGGGGAAACAGCTAGCCACTCTAAAACTTTATTATTATGCGTGTGAAACCATGACTTTACATATCGAGCTGAATGAACTGGTGAGTTATCTTGCTGAAAAATCCAGTTTTTCCTTTTCATTAGTCTTGTATTGATACTACTTGTTTATTTAAAATATTTACATATTTTTCTGCATTTAGTTTTCCTTCTAAAACGACAATATCTATGATTCCTTTGCTAGTCATTGCTCTCCAAATCATAACACTACCGCCATCAGAATGTCTACATGACAAAATCACTTAATTTTTTCTTAAATCATGGAAATAATATTAAAATCCGTCCGAACCGTCCAAGTAACATTTTTTTTATCCGTGAAAATGTCATTTTTCCATTCATCTGTCCATCTCATATGAGCACGTGCGAAAGCAAGTCGAGCATTACGATGTTTTGCTTTAAGAATAGGCTTCCTTTTTAGTTTCTTGCGCTGAATATAGCGTGAAGATTTAATAATTCGCTGAACAGTTCGAAGACTGGCCACAACTCCCACACTTGCCTTAATTTGTCTTGATGTACTCATTGAATTAGAAGCTTCTCTTAATATAACACAACGCTGTCTCTCAGTTGTTGCCTTCGCTGTACGACCTTTCTGATTTTTCCCATAATTTTCTGGATCTCTGAGGTAATTATTTATAACTCTAGGGCTTCGTTTCAGTCTTGCTGCAATTTGACGATTGGAATAATTTTCTTCTTTTAATATAACAATTTTGGCTATTTCTTCACTACTGAGCACTTTTCCACGAGGCATTTTATTGTAATACAGTAAAACGTAATGCATGATGTTTTTTATAAAAATAATTGACGTGCGTTTTTTATCAGAGTCTAAATAAATCTAAGTGAGGTTATCGTAGTGTCGCGGTCGGGTGCACTATGGGCAGTTAAAAGCGAGAACAAAGGTACCTACAGATAACGTAGATATACCTACAAATCCCTCGCTGATAATGAATATTTTTTATATTTGGATATTGGTATTTTCGATTTTTAAAAACATTATAATTTACAAAAATTTGATGAGGTTATCCAAGTGTCGCGGACTGTATATAAAACAGGTCTGGTTTAATTAAAATTTACTTTGATTATAACTTTCATTTCATTTCTACAAATGTAGAAATAAAAGATTTTTTACGTGCAAATTTTGTAACACTCTTCTACTTTTGCCTATGTCTACAAACAATTATAAAATTACTGGTCTGATATAAATTAAAAAACCTTCACTGATAGAAAGATAGATTATGAGCGAGTAACATAGGCTATATTTTATAAAGTTACACGGACGAAGTCACGTGCAACAGTTAGCTAGTATTTATATACATATTTGTACTCATACCAAAGTCACACAACTAGCGGATGTCCGTAACAGCAAACGCGTTGAACTGCATATGTAACAACGTTTCAGTCGTCACGTAATACATTGGTCATGTCAACGTAATGAGATAAAACACACATAACATTGTCAACATGTTTACAGTGTTGATGTTAGCTTTGACATGTTGCAAGTGCAATTTCGACAAATAATCCGTGTATTTTTGATCGCTTTTTAGTATTCATTTATTTTGTATTTAATATTTAATGATAGAAATTATTTAAATTTTTAGTTTTTTTTTTATAATATAAAGGTGGCAGACAGGCTGGGGGCTCACTTGATGGTAGGTGGTTATCGTCGCCTAAGGACACAAGCAACACCAAGGGGAGTGCGTAAAAAATAGGCCCGTAAAACAATATCTAGTAATATAGATCTAAATTCAAAATAATAAGGTTATTTTTAGCAGCTCGAGGTGTATTAATACGTTTTTATGGAAGACTAGTGTTACATAAAAGCATGACTGCGGTTGTTTCTTTCTTGTCTCTTACTCTTATCCAGTCTGGGTTGATAACTTCTTAATGCATCTTGCTTTTGCTGGTATTAAGGAAGGTTCCCATCCACTATAAAAAACATGACATTTTTTTTCGTATATTCGTATGAAATTTTTTGAATTATTTTATTTGAATTTGACATATCAGTGGATTAAAATTTAAATTATATCGTACTTCAAAGCATAATCATTGAAATCCTTGGAGACTGCGTTAATAATAGTCACATAATATATTTTAAGTAATTTAATGTAACAAATATTTTAGAGTACCCATTTTATCCAAAGTAACGTTAATTTGAATACAATTAAAGCCCTTTTTGAGCCTCTCAATGTTTTTCTCATAATTAATTTCTCGATTCCACGTATCCCTTGATAAATCTAAGCTCGATGGCCGCGATTTTGGTTTGGTCTATGTTATGAACTAATGGATTTAATTCTTAACATTTCACTTTACTTAATACTTTTTACACAAATAGCGACCCTCCACCGGCTTCGCATATATACATTTTTTTGTGAAAATTATACACGTACAATTTCTTCGTTTATCGCTTGCAAGATCGGTTGGTTGGTATAAAAAGACAAGTAACAAAGTAACCCTATACTTACTTACTCGGTCCCACCAAAATGTTGTACAAATTAAAAGGTGTTGTCCAACCTATGTTAAACCTCATACTTGTCTATGTGTAAAGTATGGGACTGGAAAGTGCCTGCAACGTTATATGAAAAATGATTGTCGGTTACCATTCCGTCATCCTTATTGGCGGGAGCGTAGTTTTCTGCAGGATTGGTATAGGTATGCGGTGCAGTGCGGGAGACTGTGACATCGCCATGTGTCTGCGCCTTCACACTACTCGCGAAGTAGGCCGAGGCAGCCGAGGCGAAGCGAATATGAGGGGCACTTCGTGTTACCTCGTCCAACTTTACCTCGCCTCGGGCTCTAACTCGATGCAACGCGAATGAGTTCCTCGCGAAGTTGAACGAGTGTGTAGCGACGCACTTCGTGCTTCGGTCATCTTTCCCGAATAATTCGTCGAGGCACTTCGCGAGTTTTCCTTTGCAATATACACAAGATTTTGTTGTCGATTCTTTGATGCCTATTGTATAAACAGATTCCCTTTTGTATATTGAATTCAGATTAAAGTTAGTACCAGAGGCGGAGACTGAAGTGTAATCAGGCACATATGTATACTTGAGTTGCCTGTCCGCCTCACGCAGGAGAAAGAGAGAACAATATTAGTTCTTCCAAAGATATATTATTTCGATGTATATTACTTATATGTTATTGTTCTGAGTGTCTAAAGATCTCTTACGGACACAAACGTCACTAACAATAGATAAAGGATTCTATTGTCAATGACGTTAGTTGACACGTGTTGTCAGTGGACCTAACGTGGCCATATTAAAATTTCCTCTTTATAACTGTTCTTAAGTATGATTCCTACCTTCTATGGTTGGTTTAAAAGCAGAGAATCAGACTTTATTTTCTTTGTGCGGATTTTTGGTTTAGTACACAACAGCCTATAGCTTGGATCACCGCTAAAAAGGATGTGCATAATTAACCATGTGTAATACGATTATGTAGAGACCAGTGAAACTAGTGGAGCGTTCACGTGGCCCTTAAAAGCGTTAATGTCCTTACTGTAAAGCCAGTTTACCGTGAACGTTTTTTTTCTATAGTCTAAAATATTGTACCTAGTGTATCCGAGCGAGGCTTTTTGGTGCGATTAAACAGGGAGATAAAAAGACTAAAATAGAGCGGTGTCTTTGTCGTCTTAAATTTTGGGGTTCTTTGTGTCTGCACTCTTTTTATTTTACCCACCCCCAGATACTACGTATACTATAAGTATATTATATATCATGTGTATGCAAATAAATGTTTTCTATCTATCTATCCAAAAATTACGTGTCACGTTGTTTGTCGCCGATGAACTCCTAAAGTATTGAACCGATTTTGATAAAACTTCGTAACTATGCGTAATTTGGCCCAACTTAAAAGATGGGATAGTTTTTATTTTGGAACCGGGCGAAGCCGGGAGAGTATAGCTAGTTAAGTATATATTCAATTTGCAATAACATACTATCAACCGTTATATCACTTTATACGCCTTCCACGAAAGTTTATATATTATACTAGCTGGCGCCCGCGACTTCGTCCGCGTTGAAAAAGAAAAAAAGTAGCCTATCCTGTGTCCTGTACGTCTAAATGTTTATCTACCAAGTTTCAAGAAAATCAGTTAATTCGTTTAAGAGTTATGGAGGAACATACAATACCTACACTTACAGATTTATTATTAGTATTGATGATAGGTATAGAAAAATTACTTCGGTCATAGTGTTTTCTTAGGTTTGAATTTGCCGCCCTTTCTTGGTTTTAAAACCGCGTTACCGACAGCCTATCGATATTTCACGACTGACCGCTATTAAATTAAATAATAATGTTTGGATAGAATATAAACGAATGTGAAATTAACTGGAAACTCACGATAATTATAAAAAGATTAATTAAAGGCTTCGAATATTGTTTCTTTCATATTCACAGAAACGCAATCACGCCTTTGTAATTTTTTTGAGTTGTTCCAACTATAAAGCAACATAATATATATATATTTCTTAAATATTGTTTTATCCAAGCTCAAGGCAATAAATATTTAATAACTTATTTAGTAGTAAATAAATATACATATTTTTTTAAAAGTATACGGTTTAAGTTGCAGGATACATTATGTTTTTATCTGTAAATACAACATTCCACCGTATATGTTCCGTGAGCGTTCTCCCCTCTTTATAAAATCCAATAAAAAGTTAATATCCCATTTTTATGTTACCACATTATATCCGAACAAGCTTCTATACATGACGTGCTATAAAAATGTAAAGGAATGAAATTACAATGATCCTTACATGCGTAGCAACATCAGTGTTAGTATTTAGCAGGCGCTAGGAACTTACAGAAAAATATTACAAACTATTTTATTAGGTAGTGCTGCAACTGCGTTGACCAGTCTTGAACTTTTTACGTAGTTCACTACGAAAGGTCACGAGAGTGACAAGAGTTAGTGCACAAGAGATGTCGGAGTCCATACCGTTAGTTATTTTTTAGGTTAAATAAAAATATATATTTGTAGAATAATATTGTACTAGCTAGTGCCCACGACTTCGTCCGCGTTGAAAAATATTAAGTAGCCTATCCTGTGTCCCGTACGTCCAAATGTTTATCTACCAAGTTTCATGAAAATCAGTTAATTCGTTTCAGACATACATACAGAAAAAAATTCTAAAAATCGTCAATTTAGTTTCAATATCATGTATAGAGCCTATAAACACGATATCTCTGAAAACAAAGTAACTTACTCCATGACCGACCCTTACAGATTTATTATTAGTATTGATTTATAGTTGTATTAGACCGGGAGATAGGTAGTGACAGATTTTGGTAAGTCATTTCTTACAGTATGGCGCTTTTAGGGGGGTTTATATACGTAATAAGTGAAAGGAAAATGATGTTCTTACCGGTGGTGTGCGGGAAGCAATTGCAAAATAATTAATTGAAATTGCTCGAAAATCCGGAGGTGCCAAACAATTTCGGTAAGAACATCATTTTCCTTCCACTTATTACGTATATAAAACCCCCTAAAAACTGTCATCACAATCAGTAAAAGTGCAGAAAAATGTCATGGAAAATTGTTAACGAATACTTTAAAACAAAACATTTCACTATGTATTTCTGGTATTGTAGTCTATGATTGCGATCCAAAATCATATACTGGGCAGCCCCGTCAGGCGGCAGTAACCACAACCAAACGCAGTGAAATAAAAACTTGTAGTTGTGCTTCGGTGAGTACGTGATGCTAGTTTCCTAGGTTTAGGCGATTTGCGTTACTTTCTTAGAAATTTACTTTCTTCTATCTACTTCTCATTCCTAATTCTTTATCCTATGAAGGTAGGTAACGCACTTGTAACCTCTATGAATTTGAATATGTTACCATTGAATAGACAATTAGCCTGTCGACCGTTTCTTTCTAGTAAGTTCGCCAGCTTACTGTCAAAAAATTATTTATATTACAAGCAAAACCCATCACGGTTTACGGCTGAGGTAAGGAACACTTAACTGAATTAATTGGGCCCCGTTAAACTTCATGCTACGAATAAATAGGTAGAGAATGGAAATCCTGAGCTTAGATTAAAATCGTAAAACGCGACACTCGCGACTGTGAACGTCTTAATTGAAATGATTAGTTCCGTTACACGGATAACGTGCCTCGGGCGTTTCCTTGGGAAATTGTAGCTTGGATACCGACTGAGATACTGAGTTAGCTAAACGATTATAATTCACATATATATATGTACATAAAATAGATATTGATACATTAAATATATTATTTATTAACTAGAACAAAATATTTTATGTGTATGTTTATAAAAATATGAAATACGCATCATTAACTCACTGAGTCATAATGAAATCAAAAGAACTACTGAAGTTAGAATAATAAAATTCAGTGAGATAGGCATGTAGGGCCCGCTATCGAATGATCTATTGTTAAACTATCGAATGTACAGTCGCGGTACGAAAACCTTTGTCAGTTTTCAAATTCATTCCTTTATCAAGTCGCAGACTCTTAGTGCCTTTTAGAGCTAAAGCATTAAGCAAACAAGTAACAGACCTTTGAAATGAAGTTTTGGCATAACACCTAAACAACTCGAACCTAAAATGTCCTAAAATTATTTTTTTATAATAAATCTGAGGTTAAGACCAGATCTCTTATTGTGTGCAAAATGAAAGCGTAAAGTAAGAGAATTCGGCAATAGCACGCCCTTTTGTTTATTAAAAGTCGCTTCGCAGTTTAATCAACGCGATAAACGTTTAATTAAATTTCGCGAAGTCCGCGAGGTATATTTCGGGTACCAAGTTTTTCTTCATCTTCCCGAAGAATGGCTTCAATCTTTACACCTGGCTATTACCTCGCAATAAACCTTTTTATTTTACCCACTTTCAAAAAATGTTAATTAAAAAAAATAAGTGCCTACACTTTCGTTTTTATGAATTATCCTTAAAATTTTAAACTTGATTTTTAAATTTTATCCGTAGAATTTTTAATTTTTAATGACTTTATTACGAACATTTTCACATATTTCGATAATCAAAAAAGGTCTTTGAAACAAAAAGTCTATAAACATTTTATTATACTTAAAAAACAGTATATTTTGAATTCTGTTTCAAATTTGGCTCAAAAACACTAACCCCGGTCACTGACATGCGTGCAAACATTCTTACATTGTACGAATCTTTGCACGCATGTGAAGGAACGTGAAGGAACCGACACTGCACGGAAAAGCGCGAATGTAGCAAAAACTTCGCATAGTCATTTGCAAATGTCGTCCTACACTTGTGGGTTCGCGTATTCGCGCGAATGTGAGTGACCGGCATAACACTTGTGTTATAACGTCACTTGTTTCCAACATTTGTAAACTGGCAACTTTTATATGAACGGCATAGTCTTTGACAGCGATGATGTTTGCGAACAAGTGACGTCACGCACTTTGATCGGTGTCTTGTAACTTGAGAGTAATTTAATTACATTTTGATTATTGAATAAGAATTAAATTCTTTAAAAATAAAGATTACTATTGCTTTTTAGGTATTCTATTATGAAGCTACCGTTAAAATATTGTACAAATACAAAATTATGTTGTTATTTGAATACAGTATACAGTCAACATCCCAGGTCGATAATCGCTCAAGAAGAGGAACAATCAAATTAATTTCGGTATTACGAAATACAGGTCATCCAGTTTTATCAAAAACAGGCAATTAGTTAATAGTTAAATTCTTTTACATTGTATTCATAAATCCAACATAGTTGTCTTCTGAACGGTCCCCGGCCGTAAAATTATTTCAAATTTAATTAAGGTTCGTTTTCCATCAAATTAATTCGTCGCTCGTCAGTCTGACGACGCGATTTGTAATTCAAAACGGGACTCGAAAATTAAAAGTTTTTTTCTTCTACTCGGAGGAGTTCGAACCTTTCGGAAGTTTTTGTTATTGTCCTCATCTCCGAGGGTTGTTTTCGTAATCATTTGGTTTCCTTCCGCTTTTCAAACTTGTGACGTTGCGACTTTACTAAAGATGATAGAGAGAAGTTGAGAGGTAGAATTTCAAAAACAGGGTCAAAAAAAGGTTGACAGGCAGGCTGCCGGTCAACTTGATGGTAAGTGCCTGCCGTGGCTTATTGTATTAACACAAGCAACGTCATACGGATTGCATGGTCACTGCCAACCTTATCAGGCTAAAGACAAAGTGATAGGAGAAAGGTAAATATACTCTTGCTATTGTTTTCCTTGTTTTGCTAAGGTGGCGGTCCACATGATGGTTATCGTCGCCTATAACTCAAGCAACGTTTGTCTGGCAGCCGCAACCACTCCCTTATAATAGATCACCGTGAACCATAAAAACAGCACTTGTACTGTTGTATTTCAGAGAATAAGTAGTGGATGTCAGAGCCTTCACTATTCTTATTCACTACTAAGGTCGGCAGTTCAATTCCAGCACCTGCGGGGTTGCATTTGTTGCCAACATTTATGCTAGCCACTTACCATCAAGTGGACTGTCAGTTTGTCTGACCAAGTTAAAATTAAAAAAAAATAGCAAGTGAATGACAAAACCACCTATGAAAAATTTATATAGTGTATAATTTATATTGTCATATTGTATGCGGGTTGTGACTTAATTTGTGCAATTATATTATAATTTTAAAATATCCGGTTATTAAACTCGTAACATTTAAAACATTACCTCATGAAGCAAAGAACCATGATTTTCTCAGAGATTTATGAAGAGATGCAGTAAAAAAATATACATAAGCAATATAAAGGTTTGAAGTCATAAAATGTAGTAAAGTGTGCGCCAGGCGAATTTAATATCCCGGGGCTATTAAATTTCCCACTGCGGATATAGAGGCTATGTTACTCTATAAGGGATCATAAAATCTGGAAGTGTTGAACAATGTTATCAATGCAAAGCATCGTGTAGCTACCACCCTAAATTTAGCAGCGGCGTGTGTAAAGATTGTGGCACAATGAGGGGCAGATTAGTGAATAAAACGAGAAAATTAAAATAAAAAAATTGTACTTCGTTATTACGACAGAGTGTGCATAGGACTGTATGTATATTATTTATCATTGCACTCACATTCTCATATAAATAAAGTTACAATATTATTATTACTTAGTTTTGGTCTACAATAGCTCACAAACTTTTCAAAGTAACGTGTACTGAGTTTTAACTTTAAGTCCATAATATGATTTCTAGAAGTCGAATTACTAGCCGTAGTTACTATTGACCCAAGCTAATAAATAAGACACAAAACTTGTCTAAGTATTTGTTATTGCCCGTTTGGGCTGGATGAAATGTAAAAAAGTATGATATTATGTCTTTCTAACAATTTTAAACCATATTATGCAACTAGCTGTCCCGTGTCTTTGTACGCACGGTATTCGGAATAACATCTAATCGGTTGAAGCGGATTTCCAGAATAGTGCGTATTATTTCAATGAACTTTTGTTTATAAACCGATTGAAATCAAATTGTTATAAAAAGCTAGCTACAATACATCAGTGAAAACTGCATTTAAATCTATTAACCTGTTTTTGAGAATATTGTGCACAAACCCACAGACAAACAGACAAAATTCTAAAAACATTTCTTTTACGTTGGTAACATAAGTACAGAGTGTAAAAATTGTTTTTTTTATCATATTTTTGAAATTTTTTTGTATGATGTTTAAGTTGGAAAAATGTTACAGTCACTCAAGATTCCCATTTCTAAATACATTTATGTATGAACTAACTATAAGTATATCTAGACTTAAAACACGAGAACTATTTTCTTTGTCATGTCCAAGGATTAATTATTTAAGTATTGAAGTAACAGGACATATGTTTGCTATAATATAAGTAAGAAGTAATTTAGTCACATCTTATAATAAAATGAACTAGTAATTACAGGAATAATAATAAATGTAACGTATCTAAGAGGGAGATAATATTACAATAATATTAATAAAAGTTGTCAGTGTGCCCTCATCTTAATTTACACTGAGTGCCAACTCAAGGGGAGTTAATGTACGTTTAATTCTTGGTAAAACAAAAGTTTTAGTAACTGATAGCATGGTATTCTACGGAGGGGGATTAATCTAACAATTTGTATGCAGTTGACAAATATCTAACCAAGGTATAAACGGTAGAAATTCTTTAAACTGATGCATGGAAATGTGTTAATGAGTCCTAAATTTGCATCAAATATTTAATTTTGAGAAATAGCGTGACATAACAGGTTGTCAAAAAATATTCAAGTGCGGTGAAAACACTGTCAGAATTTATTAAAGCTCTATGAAAGAGACCCGTGTTTTAGTAATATGGAAACACCTCAATGAGCTGACTGTTTCACAGTTAAAGTGACACAGAGACAAAATTTCAAAGCCCAAAAATCCTTACCTCTTTTAGGCCAGTCATAATTTCAATTTTTGTCAATGTTAATCTTCTAATACATAAAATTCTCGTGTCGAGGTGTTTGTTGCCAAACTTCTCCGAAACGGCTGGACCGATTTTGATGAAATTTTGTGTGCTTATCGGGTAGGTCTGAGAATCGGCCAACATCTATTTTCCATACCCCTAAGTGATATTTTTTTGTATGGCAAAACAACGTTTGCCGGGTTAGCTAGTATTTTATAAATACGAATGTCGATTTATAATATTAGAATTTATAATTTATTAATTTATTAGGTACAGCTAGTAGAGCACACAAGTAGAGTCTTTAAAATGATTATTAATAAACGGCTAATTTATTAATAAAGTAAGAAATAACTACTCGAAATGGGCTTTGAGCTAGAATAGAATTTTTTTTTTTTTTAAGATTTGGCATTGGAACCAAGGAATAGATTATATTAAATAGATAAATATTTTGGCTACAATGTGTACATGACTTGTACCTAGTTGTTGAGATTATGTATGTACCTATAAATAATTTATATTTACCTACACTTACTTATGTGTTCCGTAGCGAAAACGGAAAACGACAAACAACAAGCCGTTTGTTTTTGTAAAGGCAATAACACGGCAACAATGAGGCTTAGCGGCGGTAGTTTACGATGTCATATATTGTGGGAGCAAAAGTTCTGTCCACACTAAACTTCAAGTTCAAGTTGTAAGAAACAAGCGATTTTAGTGATGAGTGTCGCTTTCAGTAAGTAACGAGGCGAACGTCGTCGGAATAGCACGCTGGACAGCTAAATTATGTGAGATTATTGATTAGACTAAGCGAATTTTAAGGTATATCCGTTCGGTGATACATAACCATAGATTTCTGTTTACGTACGGCAATATAAGTATACATATTTGAATTGTTTCTGTATTTATAATATCAGAGGAATTCGTTAGTAGAACAGTAATTCTACGCTTGTCGCGTATTACCTACGCGAAGAGTCAAATTCATTCAAACAGATACAAATTATATATATTAGTGCAATACTCTTACGAAGCCACAAGCAAGATACAGAGCGTTAGTCCAACTAGTTCTACTAAGTTTTACTGTTAAGCGTGAGATAGTTAAATATTCTTTTAACTTTTGATTAAGGCTAAGTTCAGATGACCGTGCGATACCGCGCGGTACAAGATCAAACTAAACAGTGTGTCTTGGCTACATAACCGCGTGATACCGCGCGTCCGCTGCGTCCCGCGCCCAAGATCTTGTACCGCCTGTCAGCGCGATACCCCGCGGTACAAGTTCTACAAACTTGTTTCGACCTGTTCAGTTGAACCGCGCGGTTGATACAGACAGACGCATAGATCAAATAAATGTTGATGCCAGACTGCCGCGCGTACAATGCTGTCATGTGAATGCTTCCAGCGCGCGTCGCCGCGCGGTGCCGCACGGTCATCTGAACTTAGGCTAACAGTAAACATGGCCTTTAAGAAACTATAATGTGGCCTGCCTGGAAGTTGTGAAATATTTTTTTTTAGTACTTACAATACCTACTTATGGTATTTCTTTAATTTTTAAATAAATAATCAATTGTGCATACTAATGTCAACAAATTCCATCCCAAGCTTATGAATTGTGACACAACAATTGCGGCGGGAAACGATTTATTGTATTTTACAACTATCCTTCCCGGTCGGGACATGATTTTTCATTACCACTGAATACCAGCGCGTCATAATTTCATTTAAACTTAACTACAACACTTCATTTTTATGTTGTTTTTCAAAAAACAAAAAAGTTACGCGTGTTTAACGCAAGGCGAAATCATGTATAATTTAGGAGATTTAGATTTATTTATTTTCTTAAAACATGTCAGTAAGGTGTTACAAAAAGAACATCATTTTTCACCTTTTTTATCAAAGGCATGCAAAAATCAATTTAACAAGAGTGCAATATGATTACAATATTTAGTATAGTTAGATGTCAAATAATCATTTAAGTATATTGTCAACATATATTACAAAGTTATAATACATTGCGCATAAAAATTAAAAATGACCGAAATTTTCAAATTTTATTTTAATAGCTAGCTTTTGGCCGCATCTTCGTCCCCGACTTTATTTCTTTGGTGATAAAACATTTAGTCAATATTTAATGCTCAATGTTTTTGTCAGGCTTTGATAAAATTTCAATTTTTTATATGATCCCTTTAAAACAATATTTTTTTTTTGGGTGAATGGTACCTTATTATGTCCTTTACTGTATCCCTAATAACATGTAGGAAAAATTTCACGATGATAGGTCTCATGATGATAGTTAAGGCATGGAAGTGTAATAAACAAACAACCTCACTTTCGTATTTATAATATTACGTAGGATGACGATTCTATGCTCCATGTATTAAGTTGAAAGCAATGATGAATCGACATAGTGACGAATTGCTCTTAATTGAAACTAACTTTTGGCCCTTTAGTGTCTACGAGTTAAATGCATATTTAAGGTAAATATGTACGATTTTTCGTTATTTATTTATCTATTCACACAGATTCAATTTGAAAGTGGGAATCGAATACGGGGACATTCGAAATTCCCTAAAAGGATAATATGTTTTTACTTGTGAATAATTAAAAGGTATATAAATCGTTTCGCCCTAATGAATATCCACTCGACTGTTATGAATCGCTTAAGATAAATTGAATAAGGGGGGTTACAAACAAAAAGCCGCGAGTTGAAGCAACTTCGTCGAACATTCTGCATCAATATTAATTAATTTGAATTTTAAACCAACTTAGGCGCTTGAGTGACGTAGCCATAACTGGTTGTACATATAACGATACTATGAAATCAAACATAATTGTCGTACATATAAAATTCCTTTTATGGGTGCTGTACACTGTATTTGAGTCACTACTTTTTGTTTATATTATAAAGGGTGGCAGGCAGGCTGACGGTCCACCTTATAGGGGGTGGTATAGGTAAAGAAAGGGGTTACAGGTGTGCTTTCGACCCAAAATCCTTCTATCTCATAATGCTATATAGATCGACTAGCGGCCCGCTCCCGGCTTCGCCCGGGGTGTATTTTTTCTAATAAAAGAATTTTTCTAAAATAAACGTAGCCTAAGTTACTCCTTATTACATCAGCTACCTGCCAATAAAAGTCCCGTCAAAATCGGTCCAGCCATTTCAGAGATTAGCCGGAACAAACAGACAGACAGACAGACAGACAAAAATTGTAAAAAATGTTATTTTGGTGTATGTACCGTATATATATTCATATGCATGTAGTAAAAAACTTCTTACATGACAGTTAACAAGACAAGACGTTCTTTGTTTTGCTCCGCATTCAAAAACCTTTTTTGGTAGTTTAAAATGCATATAATTATGTGAATAAGTCATCTAAGTAAAGATTGTGAACGATAGTAGTGTTTATGCATTAAATTGTGAAGATTTTAATCCGCAAAAGTGTAAAATAACAATAACAAAGAATAAGACAAGTAATAACAAAAGTGACAAGCAGGCTCAGGTCACTTAAAATATTTATTTTTAAGCCAGTTTAATTTCCTGATGGCTCAAACCTGCATATAAAAATTTATCAAGATGTTTTTCATATGTGCGCATGGGGATTTTATGGTTGTTCCCACCACAGTGCCTGTTCAGTCTAAAAACTTCTAATCCGCGTGTGATAATTTCAAGACGCGGTTGCTAAGGCCGCCATCGGTTGTCCTAGCGACGACATGCGTCGCTAGGTCTCTTCCACTGCAGCGTCCAATTGCAAGACCATCCTGTGACGCACCTACGTAACGACGCATGCGTCTTGTTACCAAAACAAGCAGCCGTCATATTTTGACTTTGACTTTTTTATGTTTTCAGTGTACATTTTAAGTTACTTTATTGTGTTTTTAACTTTGTTTTAAGTTATTCTTTTTTGTGAATTTATTTATCTGTTGTGAATGCAGTCCGTGACCCAATCTTGTGATGGCACGTCGAACGCGACACATACATGTACACAGTGCAACAAGTCATTCAAATCTTTGAAAGGCCTCAACATACACACTACAAAAACACACAGGAAATGTATTAGCCAAAACAGTTCACCTTTAGACATCCATCCCATTATTCCGAGTGCGCCTACTTATGTAGCCAACGATCCAACTCCTTTCCACACATATCTTAGCCATTTGAAAAATAGTATACCCATAGTTAAAAGAATCCCTCGAGGAGCTCGAATAACCGTTGCTACACATTTGTCACAATTAATCCAGAAATGTTACATAAGCAATTGCACTCAAGACTGGCAGAACCTATTTTTATTTTCATACAGCACACTACATATAATAAAAACTGATGAACCGAATTTATCCTTGACACAAAAGATTAAGAATAACTGTGCTGTAAGCTCCTCGCCTTCTCCCGCACCTCTAATCAAACATGATGCCCCTCGTAATCGCAACAAACTCATCGAAAACAAAATCTGTGACGGAGATCTCAAAGGTGCCGCTCGCCTTTTGTTCTCCAACGAACGTGCTATCACCAGATACCTCTGACACCCTTCAGGCCTTACGGACAAAACATCCTCCAGCTCCAGCAAACCCATATTTTCTCGACCCACCAACAGCAGGGCAAGCATGCCTTCAAATTCAAAACAAAGATGTTACGGATGCCATTTTATCTTTTAAACCAGGTTCGGCTGCAGGTTTGGATGGAATCTCACCCCAACATTTGAAAGACTTAACATCGCATTCTGTGGGTGATGCAGGCGAGCAACTTGTAAATTCGATCACTAAATTAATCAACTTTATGTATTCCGGTAATGTCAATCCAGAAATTGTTCCCATTCTTTTCGGCGCGAACCTCATTGCCCTCACCAAAAAGGACGGAGGGGTGAGACCAATTGCTGTTGGATCAACACTACGACGTCTGGCCTCCAAAATTGCTGTTCGACATATTTTACCAAAATTAAATTCGGAATTTGAACCCGTACAGTTAGGCTTCGGTGTAAAACGAGGGTGTGAGGCAGCCGTCCATGCCCTACGCTCTTTCCTAACTTACGGACAGCCTGACGTGTTGCTCAAAATTGATGTTAAAAATGCATTCAATTCGGTAAATAGGGATACCCTGCTGACGGAAATAAAACAACATATACCGGAAATATACAATTATCTTCTTCTCAGTTACGCTGACCCAACAAAATTGTTATATCGTTCTAATGAACTGTCTTCGGAAGTAGGTTGTCAACAGGGTGATCCCCTTGGGCCTGCAATTTTTAGTTTGGCTATAAATCCGATAATCAAAAATTTAAATTCTAAATTCAACGTTTGGTATTTGGACGACGGAACCCTAGGAGGTGATGTGGATACTGTGTTTTCGGACCTTTTTTTAATCAAAAATAAATTTGAAGCCATTGGTTTGGACCTTAATTTTAGCAAATGCGAACTTTTTATAAATAACTGTGACTTAAATTTAAATGACGTAAAACAAAAATTTAATATTTTGGCTCCAAATATTAAAATAGTTAACAGTAATTCCCTTTACCTTTTAGGTTCTCCAATTTTTGATGAATCTATTTCTGAATATATTAATAATTCAATTACTAAATTTCAAAATACTGCTGACCGTCTCCTTGAAATTAGTCCACATTATGCACTTTGCATCTTAAAATTCTGTCTTTTCGTCCCAAAATTTATGTATGTGCTCCGGTGCTGCTCCTTTTGGAATCACCCAGATCTTTTGACACAAGTAGACGACTTAATCAAAATTAGCTTAGAATCGATTCTTAATATGCAGCTGAATGAGCAATCTTGGACCCAAGCATCCCTACCCATCCGTTATGGTGGTTTAGGGATTCGCAAAATTTCCAGTGTCGCTTTACCAGCCTTCCTATCTTCTGTCCATAGTTCAGCAAATCTCATAAGTAAAATTTTAAGGGCATCCCCTTCAAACTTTGAGATTGCTGGCTTGGAAGAAGCTAGAAACGCTTTCTTAATTGCATGCCCAGGTCAAAATTTTCCAGTTTCTCCAAATTCACAGAGGATCTGGGACGACATAAACTGCAAATTGACATATGACAATCTTTTGAGCTGTAGTACAGGTTCGGCGCGTGCTAGGCTTTTGGCAGTGGGTGCGCATGAGGCCGGCTACTGGCTTCACGCGTACCCTTCGTCAAATACAGGAACATTTCTTGAGCCTGACACGCTCCGAATCGCAACCTGTCTACGGCTTGGGGTTCCGGTCTGCGCTCCTCATAAATGTCCCTGTGGCAGTGATGTCGACAAGCTAGGACATCACGGACTGTCATGCCAAAAAAGTGCAGGCCGCTTCTCGAGACATGCCGCACTTAACGATATCATACGCCGGTCCCTTGCCACCGTCAACGTGCCAAGTCTACTTGAGCCGCCTGGGATCGCAAGAAACGATGGCAAGAGACCGGACGGTATGAGTTTGATTCCATGGAAGATGGGTCGGGTGCTGGTATGGGATGCAACCTGTTCAGACACGCTGGCCCCTTCCCATCTACATGGAACCAACAACAGAGCTGGTGCGGCTTGTGAAGCGGCTGAAAAAGCTAAAGCATGCAAATACAGGGGTCTAGGCTCCGAATATGATTTTGTCCCATTCGGTGTCGAGACCCTTGGTCCGTGGGGTCCTAGCGCTATAAGGCTTTTTAAGGAAATAGTAAAAAGGTTAGTCGACATCACAGGAGACCGAAGAGCTGGCAGCTACCTCGGACAAAGAATTAGTCTAGCTATTCAAAGGGGGAACGCTGCCAGTATCTTCGGAACCTTGCCTAAAGGGACTTCTTTTAATAATATATTTTAATTATTGTATTATATTTTTTAAGGTTTTTAGTTTTAGGTTCAATTGATAATATTACACTGAAATGTGGTCTCTAAGATTTTTTTAATAGCAGCTATTGATCCAATAGTGTTATCAAAAACGGTTATTTCAATATTACAAACAGACACTCCAATTTTATTTATATGTATAGATTAGGTACGTATTTTTTTTACTTTTGACGAGTCCGTTGGTTGAATAAATCAGGGTCTCGGGTTCGATTATTACCAATGACCAAATCAACAAAGCCAATTTTAGAAATGAACTTTTCAAAGTTGACTCTGTTTTGGGTGTGCAGCCATACTGTTGTATGGTTATCCATATCACAAGTCTATAATAGTGCAGAACCTATTGTATTAATTGGCGGCGGTAGTCACTTACCATCAAAAAAAAAAAGGTCTACCTTCCCTGTAGACCTTTTTTTTTAAATACACATTAAGCAAATATCTAAATACTGTTCATTTAAGCTCATACCATATAATTATTTACCAGATATAAGTCCACGGTAACCATCTATCATCAAGTGGATAGTCTGCCAACCTTTAATCAATACTAATAATAAATCTGTAAGTGTAGGTATTGTATGTATGTATGTATGTATGTATGTATGTATGTATGTATGTATGTATGTATGTATGTATGTATGTATGTATGTATGTATGTATGTATGTATGTATGTATGTATGTATGTTCCTCCATAACTCTTAAACGAATTAACTGATTTTTATGAAACTTGGTAGATAAACATTTAGACGTACAGGACACAGGATAGGCTACTTTTTCTTTTTCAACGCGGACGAAGTCGCGGGCGCCAGCTAGTATAATATATGAATAAATAGTAAAACACTGTCAATCGTAGGACTGCATGTCAGAAGAGAAAACTACGCCATCTGGTAGCATTTTAACAAACTATTGACAAAGTTAAGCTTATTATGAATCATGGAGTACGTACTAATTTGGGTAGATGGCGCTTAATTCATACAATTAAACGTCACTGAGGGTGTCGCTCAAACACGTGTTGAACACGGGCCACTAAATCTGTGCATTCACTAAGTGTAGTTGATATAGTTCAGATTCTGTACAAGTATTAATTACAAAAGTTCACGGGTGAAATATTTTGTTGAAGAATTTCTGGTTCTTTTCAATAACCTTAATCTATGTTAATAGCTGTTCTGGAGTTTCAGCCACATTGTTTATGGTTAATGAACCTTTTATGTACCCCTTGAGTACTTTGAAACTCATTTTTACTCGAGAAAAATGTCTGTAATCTATACTAATGTTATGAAGAGGTAAAGTTTGTATGTTTGTTTGTAATGTATAAGGTAATCTTCGAAACTAGTTAGTTTCATCTGAGTTAAAAATCTCTTTCACCAATAGTTAGAATAGAATTTCAGGATGGACATAGTCTAATTATTCCAGATGGGCACCAGTTATCTAAAATAGAGATCCAACTCTTGGCAAAAGTACAATATCAGGCGTGATATTGCTTTATATGCAAGTCGCGGGCTCCAGCTAGTTTTATTATGTACATAAAACAGGATTTGATTTTGTATGCAAGATTACTACGATTTTTCGATACGAGTAGTTCTAGTTAAAAACAAATAGTTTTGTGTATTTAAGTGTCTTACGAAATCACAGACTTTATTCAAATAATAAATGTCAAAACAAAAATAATTTAACTAAAGAAAGTTCGTAATATACTTTGAAGCAAGCTGTCGCACTGTTTTGTACGACCGACACAAATTAAGCGAAGTTATAGCGAAAGGATACTGTAGTATGACATAGCAACATTTGCATTGTGAGCAATGCAGTTTCGTCCTTAACACTTGTTTTCGATTCAAACTCGATGAAAATTGTCAATCTAGATAATCTACAAGCATCGTCTGATGACAGTTATCTATATCAAATTTAATAGTAGTAATATTTGTTGGAATAAATCTGTCTCACTTTAACAAGTAGATTGTTTCTTTTTCTTCACTTACAATAGATCTTTGTTTCATACAAGAGCCATACATTTGACTTTGTGACTTGTATTCAGTTCTTTTTAAACTTAGTAGAGAATAGACACATCTTTCTGCTAAACCAAATAATATTTACTTCGAATCAAATCTTTCATTGCTTCCCTTTGTTGTTCGCTCTGCTTTTTCAGGTAAACTGCGTGCCTGTCTATCTATTTATAGAATTTTTTTTTCGTTACACACTACCCAAAGCTTGAAAACTTTAAAACATCTTGATTTAAATCATTTATTCATTTTAGTGGTCATTGGTCCGCGATATGTTTGTTGATACCTTTTCTATTCACCCCCTGAGCAGAACACGCCCGAAGAAGAGGTAGGTCTCGCTGTCGTAAGTCGTCATCTGATTGAGTTACAAGAATCTTTGTATTATGTTTGTATTACTAACATTAGGAATTAAGAGTTAACTCATTACTTAAGAGTTAAGATATAAAAATATTGCTGGTCAAAAAATAACTTGAATACAATGGTATTGGACAAAGTTATTTAAATCATAAACAGACCTGTGCAAGTACACAGAATGGCGCAAAACTTATTTCTATTCAGTGTACGTGACTATATCCTGTGCACATGAAACCAGCTGCAGACCAATCGATCTGCTTGCGCAATGCTTGCTGATATGGTGTGGACATCATTTATCTCTCTATATACAGGGTGTGGCCTGTAATAAGAGCAATAAATTAAAATATAGACCCTTTAACGAATCAGTAATTAATTCCAAATGGTTTCAATTAATTAAAATGAAAAACAAATTTACTGTTACTTTCTGCCAAAGTTAATCGAGCCAGCAATGTACTACTACAGACATAATGTGTCCAGTTGGAGTACTTGACATTGACATTTGCGATCGTACTCGCCCCAGTACCCTGTACCACGACATCTGACGACTGATAACCGACAATTTAGCGACCACTAAATTCATTGATTATGTATTGTAACTTTGGATTGCTATATCTCTGAGTATAAGCACTTTGGAGCATTATGATTAGGTTAAGGTAACTGCGTATTACTCTATGGAATCATCGTTTAAATTAATTGCTCTTATTACAGGCCACACCTGTATATCTTTATAAGAAATAATATAATATTAAAAAATGACGTTACACTTATTATTTAATTATTTTATTTAAAAAAAATCTAAACTTTTCTTTTTAGCTTTTAACAAAAAAGTTTGTGCTGATTAACCTCTAGATATTTACCTATCCTGTGACGCATTTGATGATAGGGGACGACTGTAGCTGTTTACCACAGTGAATAAAATTGTTTATGGAATCGTTTTCATATAAATATGTTATATTTCCCTTCTACATATTTTTTTCACATTAAGGTTTTTTATAATTTAGCTTTTTTTGAACAACTAAGTATTAGCTAACAATTATCACAAAAATCTCACAGTTTTCACTGATGTATTGATGATTACTTGGATTAAACTATAGGTTACTTTTTTGTCTGGAAAAATGTTGTTCGTGTGGAATTTTTAAAAAATGAACTACAGCGCGTACGAAGTTACGGGCACCATTTTTTTCTTCTTTTTAGTAGTACAATATTATTAAGTACCATATACCATCTAGTTACTTTACGTAAATAAAGTACCTACCTATAAAATTTATTCTAGGATAAGGAGTAATTTTAAATAGGTAGATACGTGTGACGCTCCATAAAATCCTTCCATAATGACTTCAAGATAAGGACATCCGTATAGGCATTCTTAATTAATTGAATCTATCCTGAACCATCTCCGGGGAATCAGCGTTTTTATCTGTTGCCTTTTATCTTTAAAACAAAGGAATTTGAAACTTATACACCACAACTTAAGGTCCAATTTTATTTTGAAAGGAGATACTTTTAATTTGCAATTTTCTGGCTTACTATTACTGGGAGATTAAGTTCTAGCTTCGGATAGAATCTTTAATTTCCTCCGGGCGTTACCACAGTAAGGTGGAAATACAAACGTCGTCTTAGAAGAGGAATTAGAAATTTAACCCAAACTTATTCACGGACGCAACACTGGTTTTTAAAATAAAATGTTTTTAAACATGTTTTTTTTTATTAAAAACGTTTTTCACTATGAAGTTTTATTACATATAAAGTACAATGTAATTTAATAATTTTTAGTTTAGTTTATTTTTATATATTTTTCAATATTATGTTATTAATGTTCACAGACCAAATAGATATGCTATTTATATAAGAACAATAATAGTGGTATAATAATAGTAACATTAAATGTATATTATTGACAGGCGACAGTAGATAGTTTCAACCAATTTTCTAACGACTATTCAGGGCTCTGACACTGTATGGCAATTTTATAATATGATTTCACGATTTTGTTTTACCTCGTCAAAACGCGTCAGTGTCTTATCATTGCATTTGTATAATATATCTAAGACAATAACTTTTTAGCAGATACCGTAACATTTTGAGGAATTGACGTGGTTTCGAAGAGGAATCGCTAAATGACGTTAGTGAATAGGGCCCTGGGGCCCTAGCCAAGATGCAAACGCAGTGCTTTCTACAGTCGTAAACGCTACGCTATGCTACGGACAAAGCTTTGTGATTGGTCAAAATTTTATGTGGGCGTTACAACAACCAATCACCGGGCTTTATTTTGTTCGCTTCGTAAAGTTCGCTAGGGAGCGTTTTCTATAATGTACATCTTGGCTAGGCCCCCAGCTCTGCTGCTCTCTGCTAAAAGATCGCTAAAAGCTCCTATATTTTGTGTTTAATATATTACACAAAGAAGATCATGTGAATTTAGAGTTAGTTCAATTACTGTTTTTCGATTACACCTGATTTTAGATATTTGATTCGGATTTGTAGAAAGCATACGATTATGTTCATTGTGTCTGAGTAATGTGAGCTGCTTTAGTATTAAAAAATAAATTATTAAATTATAATAAACATTGTTATTGGTTGTTTGCGCCGCTGGCTTGCCTGCCCGCTAATCGTAAGAAGTTGATATATCTAACGACAAGAAAAAAGTGTTAGTGATTGAGAATTTAACGTTCCGGCCTCACGTCTCATATACGCATCTTTACCTATGTGATCTTACCCTTTCTTTACAATGTACCCCATTCGGCGACCAGTCGACCTGATTGGGATTATGAGTGATTGCTGGACGCCGCGAGTGCTTATAGTGGCCATACCGTGACGAAAGCTCCTGCACAATAAACCAACGAGGTAAGCGCATCCTATTCCTTTATCTCATTTTTATTTAACCAATTATAATAATGTCAATTGAACTACTGAGACATTTTAATTTCGATAGTTCAATTAATTAATGTAATTGAACTACTGAGACTAAAGTGGGAATAGACCGTCCATACAAGTCCTATATGGATCTATTAATATAATAAACAAGAGGACCGATTTGAAAATGTTTGCAATTGATAGTTTAATTCTTAAAGAAAGGTTATTATTATGTTATTTAATATCACGGTATGAAGCTATGACAAAACATATCCAGAAAGTACATATGCTAAGCGAAAAAAAAAGCACCTAGCGTCGGCGAGGAATGCGACACTGTGAAGAGAGTTCCTTAGTAAACAAAGGCGTCCTTGTTTACGAAGTTTTCTTATATTGTACGTACATAGGCAGTAAATAACTTGATAACATTAATATTAACATATATTCATCTGTGAATGAAAGTAGTACTGTCAATAATTTACTGGAAGTATTTTGTACTGGATTAATTAAGAACGTTCCAAAAACGGTATCATGCAAGTTCTATAATTCATTTATATGTGACGTGTTACTTTGTTTACAAGTTGGAACAAGTTTTAATCACGACGTACCCAGTAACAAGAGGGGGAGCGTTAACAAAAAAAGTAAACAGAATTGTTAGAAAAGTTTCAGAAGTGTCTATACCTCGTGAATAGAACACTTTACTTATAAAGTTATTAGATTTCCTTACCATGGGTCTAATATTGTCATATTATTTGAAAATTGTATAATTTATCTGTTGGTGATGATTATTGTAAACCGAGCCCAAAAATATTTGCTAGAAGTCACGCATATTGTTTTAAGTAATTAATACACATACGAATTAAGTAGTTTAAACTTTAAGGAAAATTACATACCAACGTACTCAGGATATTATAATAAAAAGTCTTTTGTTGGAAGAATATAAAAGTAAAATCTGTTTTTATTTATTTACTTATTTATTTATTTTCAAGGAAAACTTAGTGATATTTATACAAAAAATTACTTAATAACTAATGACAGACTTAACAACTAAATTTACTTAATAACTAATTATTGAGTTATTTATTGACTTAAATAACTGGATAAATCATTGCATTCATGTGGAGGGCAGGTTATTCTATTAGATTTTCATTCCGGGTTCACAGCATTGTACGACCTCAAATGGTTCAAGTGTGAACTCTGCTCTGGTACACAGTAAAACCGCGACTTGATTTACAAACATTGCACATTCGAAACTAGTCTAGACTTAGTAACATGGTCGGAAACCTGCACCTAAACTGGTCATAAATATAAACTTAGATTTCAAGACAACTCCAACATCAATAGAAGCGGTCAATCTCTTAGCTTTCTGCTATATATGCCTTATATTCTGCCATATATTTCATATATTTTCATATATTTCATATAAGCCATATATTTCTGCTATAATATATGGCCTACATTATAGCAGAATGAGATGATAATGAGGTAAGATAAGATATGTGATTTTTTTTACAGATTTTCGGTACCTATTAACTGATGTCAAACAACAACATTTAGTTTTTTCATTCTGCTTCTAAATTTATATTCTGGTTATATTTTGTTCTGGTTATATTTCATATTCTGATTATATTTTATTCTACCAATGTCTATTCAATACTTCTACTAAAAAAGTGGAACATACCTATATAAAATAGTGAGTTTTTGAAGTAGGGGAGTCAGCAAAAACTTTCGTTCGACGCTCCCCGAATACGGGAGTTGCTGTCATTGTAAATAAGTTTGCTTTGTTGTCAACGCTTCCGCATTGCTTACGACGTAATATTCGCGAGCTGTCTTCTCCACATAGATCACAGGTTTCAAAGTGAATATACCAGACAGTTACTGCTTTTCGGTCCTCGGCTTTGCCCGCGCAGTTAATAATATTTGCCAAGCATTGCCATGTCCATAGTCCATATGTTAAAGGTGACAACAAGGCTGATTGATGATCCTCTTAGTAATGGTCCCGGTGGTTATCACGAAATTGGTGGTCTACAGAATGCAGTACAAAACTGTTCACAAAAGTATTTAGAATATAAATAACAGAAAAAATGTAACTAATTGTACCTGAGAGAAAAAATATGTCTCTTTTAGCACAAAAACCTTTTAGAAAAAGTGAACATTGAACCCCATTTTCCATACGTGTCACTCCATTGAGCTCCCTCCCTACCAAAGTGAATGCAAAAGATGTATTGCACAAAACTTAGTCCACATAATTTGGTTCCCCTAAAATTTTACCCCAACGTCTATTTGAAATTGCTCGGAAAAGTGTTTACAAATGGATAACCAAAGTTAGTTCGATAATATATTCAAATGTACTAGCAGGAACCTTAGACGTTTTGTATTGGGGCATCGGATTTGCTATTTGTGTCACGAAAATGTATAAAATTAATCACTGTGTCCATGGTCACGTCTCTAGAAATGATATCTCGATGGAGAGACTGGTAGTTCGGGGCCAAGTAGAGGGCAAGAGAGGACGCGGTCGATCGCCAACCCGCTGGATAGACGCCATCACAAAGGCTACTGAGTCCACCATGGTCCAGTATACTCGCGACGCCTCTAACCGACAAAAATGGAAGCACATCGTCGGGAGAGCTACCCTCGGAAATGAAATCGATCCACTGAACACCCCACCGTGTACCTCGTCAGCGCAACCACGACCACGTGCAATCAGCGCGACTCATCCACAGCGCAAACGCAACCAAGAAGAGATATTTTCATTAATGTTCAACTATTCTCATGTCACGAAAAAGTCACTGTGCATTCAAAATCAAAATTCATTATAGCAAGCTGATTGCAAGGGATTAAATCTTGCTCACATTTTATTGTAATTGTAATTATACAATGTAATACACTTAGTAATACACTCACACCTAATTGAATGTAGTACACTCAATTAAATTGTAAATTAAATTAAATTGTCAATTAAATTAGTAAATTGTTTAACACTAACAACACAAAGCAGGTATGCAATTAAAATTGCCTTACCAGCATATGTAAAGTTATGTTTAGTTACCTTGGGAGCTTCAGTATAATATGTGTAAACATCAGTTTTATATGTGTGTATATATCCAGCGAGTAGGAAATTGAGTGGTCTATTCATGTAAACCCAGGCAATAATGTTACCCTTAAATTAGGTTTATTTTCGAGGTTACGTGATCCCCGATCTCGATCCCGGTGATTGGCATCTTTAGTGAAGGAATAAAATTCTTTGCATAGCTACTTACTTGTAAACCATCGGTAAAAGGATTTCTGTGTGGGATTTTTTTGACATTTTTTCCGATATTGAGTAAATAATATTTTATATAAGGAATGTATTTTTTATTATTATTTTTTTTTATAAAAATTTAGTGAATTAATTTAGATGGACAGTAAAAATTAAATATTAGAATTAGATTTTAAATTTATAAATTAAAAACTTTCATTTTTTTTCTAATAATTTGTTGCCCGTGGTAATAACCAGCTCTATAACCGCCGGTTATGTCGACCAAACGTTTCGACATGAGGGGCCTTAGCCAAGAACTCATAGTATATTCTTTTATATTAATAGTCCAATTTGTGAACTGAAAGCGCAAGCGGAACTCCAGACACATTTAAAAGTTTTCTATATTTACTATATGTATTTAATTATTGTAACTGGTAACTTCAAATTTTAATATCATATTAAATCGATATTTTATTAGTATTGAGAAGGTATTCTGGGTGAAACAGCACTAAACACACTGATTAGATTTGATAAAACAAAGCATGAAAGTAACACACAAGTGATACTGTAAATAAATGTAGCTAATCGTGAAATTTTGATCCTTCGGGGTGGATAAATTAAAATGTATTACGTATCTACTTTATTTCCTACACGTCGAAAATAGACGTCTAGGAAGAACGATGGTGATATACGAGTATATCTTTCCAATAATCAGGGGAGGTAGGGCGCCAGAGGAAATTGGATCAACGTGCAAATTAAGTTTAACCCCGGAGAGAGCGGATTTTTAAAATATCGACCGTCGACGACTCTCCGATGCGGATTGACGATATTTAACGTCACTCCTAGAAATGGATGAGGGAAATGCGACATTCAAGTACATACTTGTACGATTTATTCAATAAAATTCAACGATGTAACTAGATATATAAATTCGGTTGTGTCTTCTGTTGGTGTACCTTAATAAATAAAATAAAATAAAATAAAAAAATAAATGAATAATTAGAAATAATAATTTAACTTTTTTGACCAGTGTCATATTAATTATATGTGATAAAATTGTTAGGACACTTAAATTCTTTTGTTATTATTTTATTTTATTCCAAAATAAGATTTGGTTACTTTATGTTCGATATTACTTGCAATGAAAAAGATTTTAAATCATTTTGGAGTATTTTTGATAATGTACACTTTACAATAAAAATCATCTTTATTCCATATAACTGGTATATTTACAAAATTATGGGCAATCAAATGAAAATTGTCACAATCGTACCCAGTCTACCCTACATAGAGAACCCCTAAAATAGAAAAAACTTTATTTGGAAATAAAAAAAAATGACGCGAAGGTATATTTAGGTAACAAATGGATCTGTATAGTAGTGGCGTGATGCGTTTGAGATAAAGATCAAAGTCGGGGGAAGTAAGTAGGTTGCGCCTTATAGGTAGGTATGGCGTGAAATGATCGATCAGAGCAAATTTAAAATTCAACAAGTGATCAATAAAAATGGATAGAATATGATGTAAATAAGTGTTTGGGGCGTTCACACCCCTTGTTTGCTCGAATTTTCCCTTATGTTTAGGGTTCGAGGTAGAAGTATTTCGGTTAGGAAATGTTATAAATTGTATAACAAATTCTCTACCGTTCTGTTTAAATAATCATCAATAAACATGTACTAACATTGTGAATGTTCAACTTTTTAAATATTATAAAAATGGATTACACCTGTCTCTTCATTTCCGCTTAACATTGCGACAGATCTTAATGCGATATTGAGTTATATTTATATACACGTAGTTTAATCGTGTTAAGCCTTAATTTAATTGTATGATACCTTTCAATACTATGCATTATTTAAAACCCGTATAACATTGTATTTGTTTTAAGGAGCTGTTACCTATTTATTTGAAGTTATATTGACCGAGCGAATCTGTTATGTCATTCGTTGTTCAATGTCAACATTCGAAAATCCTCCTGCTGGATATAATATTTCCTTCTCTTGAGGAAATCTTCCAATAAACATGCAGCTTTGAACGTTTCATTTGAAACCCTTTGCACATACGTATTATACCCATATTCAGTATCCACTTGGGGTGTATTCGGTAGTCAGTTGAAACATCACATTTGTCTAATCCGCAAAGTCTGAAGGCACAAATGACTTTTTTCAAATAAATTCGGAAGGGAAGCTGACGGTACACCTGATGATAGGGGACTTCCAACACCTACTAACAAAAAAATCGTTATAGGCATTGTAATTGAGATACCGACCTTTCAAAACTGACTATAGTATACCGATCATTATTCATCATAGTAACCGACAAAAGACCATAGTAGTAGCGATAAAGGAAAGAGATTTGGGAGAAGGAGGTTGTACTGCTATCAGAGACGCTGCCCAATTTTTAAGTTGTGTGTCCTGCCATTATTAAGTAACTAATAAGTTTACCTACGAGTGGTTTCCGTAATGACCTATAATAGCGGAACTTTTAGGCAAATGAGTTGGACGGCCTATTGCTAGAAACTCGCCTAGTGATTTATGAAGATTACTATGAGCTGTGTTTCTCTATAGGTTATGTTCTGAGAGGGGATGATTCGACGGAGTACTATGATAATTCGTGTAGCCGTCGCGGTAAGAAAGTTGAACTGACAACAAACTATAGACCATATTAGACCATATTATACAACAAGTTAGCTTAGGTGCTGACATGCAATGTGATATCGAGAGTCCTATACATCCATCAGATGATAAGAAATAGTTGATGAAGAAGAGTGCCAACGCAATTATTTATTGAGAGACATTTTTAAAAACATCAGGGTAAATTTGAAATATAATACAAACGCAATGTTTGCGTCGACCACTACAAAATGGAGCAACATTTTCCTGCCATTACAAACTTAAATATTCATATAGAAACTTGCAGAGAAGATTACTCTCAATTCTATTTCCAAAGGTACAAAGAGAGATAAGAAAAGTAGAATGCAAATGTTATTTTTGTTTGAAAGGGGTTCCGTCCGAACATTATAGAGTGCTGCCAGACACATAAAACATAACTGAAAGTGGATTTTCGTTATTACACACACGTACCTATTCGTTTGGGATGATGCCAAACGATTTTCTACCCTATGATTCTGTTGTTACACAGTACAAGCATTGAATAGCGAACAAGGTAATGGTTCTAGTAATTTTTTCTTTTCTTACCTTGACCTTTTACTCAATCAGAGATGGCAGCACACATGCGTCTACTTAATTATTACTTATGAATTAAGCTAAAATAAAAGTACAATGAAAGAAAAAATTGCATTTGCTTAATGATCCTGGAATATATAGTAAAATAAATCTTCAAAGGGTCTTAACTTTTTTAATGAGAAAAGGCTTATTTGATACAACAGTTATTTAACTAATTTGTTGTTCGAATTATTATTATTTATTTGCTGCAAAACATTTTATTAATTGTCATCTTAATATCATTTTCTTGAAACAAGTAGGCATGTATTCTTCTCTAAATTTTCGTTCTTGTCTCGTCCGTGGATGAACTCTGCATCTAAGCGAGTAATTGCAGTGGTACATAAAACACTGGGTTTTCATTAATATGAAGAACGCTCTAGAGCATTCATCACAGTACAAATTGTAATTTGTACTATTACGATTATGAAATAATTGGCCAAAACAAATGCCTCCTTGCTTACTTTTTATTTATACTGTGTTTCAGGTGTGTCCTGACGGTAATGGGCAGTTTTTATTCATACTTATGGTCATGACGTTTTAGATGCGAATTGTTCCCTCTGTTATCTTTATACTTACTGTTTTTAATATGAACGCCAGAAGGCCTCTCACCCACACTCACCAAATTTAATTAGAAAGGAGCTTTAAGTAAGCTTAGCTTATTCATTTTGTTATAAACATTATATGAGTGCATTTTTATTATGTTTATTGGGAAATATTGATACACTTTTCCTTATTCTTATCCCACGTGCATCAAAGTCGTTTCAATGCTACTCTGTTGCACTACTCTAACAAAATCGCGTATTTTGTCTTGCCAACAAAATACGCGATATTAAATAACTTTTAAATAATAATCTACTTTTAAAGGATAAAAAACTATAAAAAAAAATTTTGAATCGAAAATTTAATATATTATTTTTTTAGTTGACGTTAACTAAATGGTGGAAGATGATACAATAGTTAAATTATAAGAAAACTTTATTCATCCAGTCTAACCTAACCAATTCGAGATTGATCTAGTGCAAAGTGGATCGCCACAACATGGCGATACGGATGGTCGGCGGCTAATTGACTTACCATGCATCCTCGCACCTACCACTCTAGATAACGATAGCGGAGTGTTCAATGATTAAACCACTTTATGTTTAATCCCAATACTTGGGACGTCCCAAGTATTGGGATAACATAACGTAAAGTAATCCGGATACATAACTTTAACGTCCGACTAATATCAGAACTACAATTCCAACTATAAGACGTGCGGACATACGACAATGACCTCTCTTCGCGAACGCGTTCATTCTACTGTCTGTTACCAACCTGTTCAATATCATGTCACCGAATGAATCTGAATGAATGAGCACCTTTTTCATTCAGATTCATTCTAAATCGCCTAAATCAATCAACTTCAGTCGACATAAATAGCCGACGCTTTTTGAACTGACTAAAAGACCTTTCATATAAAAAAATTAAACAAAACTTCAAACATTCAAAGAAGATAACTGCATATTATTCGCATATTGAAAAATTTTTAATATCAAAAATTGTCATAGGTACTAATAGATTGTCAGTCGTCAAACTATCATTTGCTTGTGTACCTATTGTATTGAGAGTTCAAGAAATATACCACGTATAAAAATAAATATAAATTATTAAAAAACGTTTTAACAATGCCATAGGTCATAGAGTTTTTCAGTGCTATACTAAAATAAACCTTATTATTATTAACACCAGGTCTCCTTTTACAATGTGACGTTAAGAGCAGTTACCAACAATATATTTTATCATCTACGCTACAAGTTTCGAAGCCAACTGCTATCAGAACGTTTCAATAACAGTCTACGTTCTTTGGATATTAAATTATCATGTTCAGACAGTTCTGAAAGGGTATTCAATTATAATGCTTGACTGCTGCTAATAATTTAGGCTATCGTCGTCAAGCGCCGTTCACTATTCACCACAATCTTCCCCCCGTGAATAGCTCTGAAAGACCTTTTGTAACCCTCTTATACCATATTCAGGCGCGAGCCGCGGGCGTATCATGATGGAATTTTTAATAACACCCGTTTCATGTTATGACAATTTTCGTTTATTCTCGCAACACAATAAAGAATAATTCGCCCCGGGTAATTAGTGCTTTTTGTATCAGTATGCGCCTCTATACATTTGTTAGTGTCATTTCTCATTTCTCCATGCTTTTACATTATTAAAAAAATATTTACCAATGTTAATGATCGTATCCTTATATTTAACTCATTAATTCATTAATATTATCACTATAAAGCAGTAATGATGATATATGATGAGCAAAAAGACCGCTTCTTAGCTCTGTCTTGTAAAACACTGATCAAGTCCCACACTTCTAGCACACGTTTTGTTAAATTGTTTTCCTTTCGTTTAAATTACCATGTATGTTAGAAAGATTCGATCTTTATGATTGACCTTATCGATTGATGTCATAAATTTAGCTGGTTCGATCCCCGGGTGTGGCAAGCGTATTTTCAAAAATATTTTAATGCAGTTTTGTTTCAATTTAAAAATAAAGGCATGTTAAAATATATTGTTATGTTTGTGTAGTGAGTCACAAAACGGTGTTGGCTTAAAATCAGCGCTGCAAGTGCTTGTCCAGCATCTCAACACAATGCTGAGCCAGTATCCATTTCACTGCCGGAGACACATCTTTTACCTGTTTTTTTTTATTATTAATTTCTGTCTTGTGGTTTTTGTATTCTGTTTGTGTCTTTGTAATTTTTCCTATCTTCAGTATTTAGATAACTTTCCCTCCAGGTGACGTTAAAAAGTTCCACCCGGTATACCTACTTAGTTGACAAAATTAACTTTAATATCGTATTATGCTTATTTCCAAATAGATAATATTATGTCAATGGATCAAAGTGTGTCACTATAAAGGTATAAGGTCACTTATAGTACAAAGGCTTCGGAATAGTGGTCTCAAGGCACGTCGTTACATTCTATAAAAACATAAAAACAATTGTATACATGAAAAATATCGTGTAACAAAGGGCTATATCCAGAAATGGGCCAAATTTACGATCGAGATAGAGTGCCATAAACACGTATCGAATGGCTTTTGTAACATTACCTCGGAGTATCATCATCTGACATTATTGAAGACATATTTATTTTTGATTGAAGCAACATTTTACTTGACTTTATTGGATGGCAACACTTAGTGCAGATAAATTAAATTTCAAACATATGTTCATTCAAGATCTTACGTCCTGAAATACCTAACAAGGACGCGTGGAATCTCACGGCATTCCAGTGGGCCGCCACATTTACAGTGAGGCGTAGCCCAGGAGCTGGGTTCGAAGAGTATGAAGTGGTGAGTGGAGATCAGAGGATAAGACCTCGCTGTGATCACGGACCCACACATCACCGCTGATGGTGGAATCCGGGAGGGTTTTAGTGGTTATTCCCGGTGATAAAGTCACTTCACCGGGCGAGTCCCACACTCCCCCTCGTCGACTGACCTCGTAGATGAGGGATAATGCGTAAACGTCATTTCCCCTCCTAAAAATATATATGTACATTCAAAGTACGATTAACGTAGAGAGAAAGAGCTGTCTCTACCCATGTTAAAGGGATTATAACTATGTTGTCTATAGAGCAAACGTGATTCTTATCAAAACATTCAATTATTTTAGCAAAGTTTTGAGCAAATATCAACTTTATTATTTATATAAGTGATTCCAATTTGAAATGGAGTAAGTAACTTGCTTTTTTTATAAGTAAGATTGTGTTTGTTTGATATTCTTAATGTTGATCCCCTTTTTGTCCGTTTATTTGTACAGCACTTAGTAATACTCCAATCCGATGTAATTTATTCGCGTATCATATTATTAAGAAAGCTCGAAAGGGGTGATTCCCTTTGTTGATGTTTGATTTAAGAATGTAATATATTTTCTTTGCGTACCTAAAATCAATACCTTATTGTTTCTTATTATTATTAATTATTTCAAGTGCAACAAGAACATTATTCGAAATCCAGAGAGAATTTTTTTTAAGTTGTTCTATAAACCATTTGTTAACTGGGGAAAAAAAACCTTGTCGATTTTTTCTTATTAAAAGTAAGTATTCGTAATAATGTCTTAAAATTTAAAAATGTCCTGTTTATCAAGGAATATCTTCGAGGGGGATATAAAGGTTACTTAGTTTTCCAGAAGAAAACACCGGTGTTATCTAAATCCGGAGTGTACCTAGAGAAGCCGCAACGCACGTTTAATACACCCCCCGTATCATTTTCCAAGTAGGTACGTACAGGTCGCAACACAAATTAATTAATGTTTTAAAGTTGTTAACATAGGTTCATGACATCTTATTTAACGAATTGCAAGAACATTATTTTCTAATAAAATGCAAAGATAATGATAACGAATAAAATGTATAGATAAAGAACTGGGTATCAATCACAGTAATAGGATCATTGGTCTGAGTATGGTTGCAATAATACAATCGTAGTTCCTAATTTTGGTTCAGGGGATTGGTTTTTTATTAAGTAGGTATATTATACACACTTTTCCATAAAAATCTTAGACGAACCTGTTTTGTTTATTAATTTAATAAACGTGCTTATTTTATTTTCAGGTAATTATTGCTAGGTACTCAAACATATATTCACATACACATTTTATTTAAAAACTTATTCAGTAAAAGTGTACATTTAAAAATTCTGTCTTCGTTGAAACCGGTGACGGATTTTAATGAAAGGTGTCAATAAACAAAGAGTGTCAAAATGTACATAGTACATACATTTCTTGAAAATAAGTCCAATGAAATTCATATGAGAGCAGTATTATTAACATTGCTTTCTTAAGCAAGAAACAATACTTTTGTTGGTGATTGTACATTTTCAAGGAATAAACTTGCAACCTTATCAGCTAAGTTTACAAAGAGGGGAAGTGCAATTATTCACCGAGATTGTACACAGTCTACTGTTACAAGAAGGGTTGCTTCCACAATTTGTTTATTGCTTTATATATTTAATTTGTGTTCTGGAGTATTAAAATGGCTGCGGGGTGTTGATAAGGTTTCTTCAATCCGTAAATTTTAGATTTAAATTGTACAGATTCCGTTCAGTAGGTATTTGTCCTATGTATTGTCTCCATTTATGTATGCTACATGTATACATATGTAAAGTGATGGCAGGGTGACGTTCCACTTTATGGTAAGCGTCTACCGTTGCCTATTAACTAGTACAATAAAGTACAGTAACTAGCATTGTAAATTTATAGTACAGAATTATTATTATTTTTCATTTACACAAAAAAATATAATTAGTGGTACATAGTTTAGGTGTAGTATAAACTTAATTAAGTTTCTACCGTACACCTGAGTTGTCGAACAATAACAAAAATAAAAATATATTTAATACAATTTTTTTTTCAGTGTCTATCGTGCTACCCTTTAAAACAACTTAAAGAATAACTTATAGAAATAACTTATAGAATAAACGCATACTATAAAATAAACAGTTTTAAGATGTTTCAATGTCTCAAAGGTTATCTCGCGTAATTTTATTTTATTTTATTTTAATTCGCTGTTTCAACTTAGATGAGACTTGGCACACAGATAGAATATGCTCGCAATGACTCGTTATATCATCTTTTGCAAGTCAGTTACGTAGATAATCCAATGGATTCAAAAGAATATGGATTCTGGCAAGAATCCCCTTACAGAAGACCACTGTAAAATAACACATGTGTGCTGTTGTATTTCGGTAATTTCCCTTTCGCTATACTCCTTCTTAATTCCTTATTCTTAATCCTACTAATAGTCGGCAGTTCACTTACAGAACCTGTGGCGTTGCTTGTTTTATAGGCGACGGTAACCAACCCAACTACCATCAAGTGGACCGTCAGCCTCTCTGTCAACCTTAACATAAAAAGTAATATGTTCTATATATACAGATACAGAATATACCAACGTGCGACAATAATCCTATTTTACTGTTAAAATTGTGGTAATACAATATAACAATGCACAACTAAGACTGAAAGTGAATTTTTCAAAATAATGTACGTACAATACAATCAGACCATGGGTTGGAATTTATATTAGCCCATTCCTGCGGTATTGAAGGGGATTCCCCCGTTGCTGTCTTGGGAGGACGCCGTAATGTTACCACCAATTTTATGGGGGCGCGCATTCCGAAGATATTTTCTTTATTGACTTTTGCAGAGTGCACTTCTCAGTATGTGTGTGTGTGGTATGTGATATTTTTTAAAGTGAATAAATAAGTAAAAAATTGCTATTCTATCATATTTTGTATAAAGTTTTTTTTTATTTAAATAGGAACTTTTTCTTTTATGTTAAACGATCATAAGTTTCTTGTAGAAACCTACTGATTTTTTTTTTGATATTGTCGACAGCCAGGCTGACGGTCCACGACGGTAGTTGGGTTGGCTACCGTCGCCTATAACACAAGCAAGAGCGTTGCCGACTAATAGAAATATTTAAGGACGAGGGATAAGGAAGGGATGGGGCAATGGGCTCTTATTAAATTGTTAACAAAATACATTGTTTGTATACGTGAAGTGTATACATCAGAAAATAGTCCTATTTCTAGTATTAAAAAAAAAAACACTTGCAAATTGCATAAAATATATTTTATGGTTGATTGTTGAAATAATGATATATTTTTTTGAAATGAAGTGGCAAATCTTCATACCTTAAACCTTAAAAGGTTAACCTTAACCTTTAAAATTTATATATTCTGAAAATATTATTAAAAAAAAATTTTTTTAAAGGAGTCCCTGGCCTTCTAATTTTAAACTTTGAAGTTACCATATTGCATGCTTCATATACGCTCGAGCTCCCCATTATGAGTAAAATTTTAGTTATTTTTTTTTTGTGACATTATGTGACATTTTTTTTGTGACATCATTATCTTGAAAACGTTCCGCTACTGTCATGTTACTCAGACTCGCTGCTTGTATCTGCCGGTGCCTTTAACGAGTTTGACCTCACTTAACCTTTTTGAAGGCAGTAAAGGGCTTGCACAATTTCCGCGAGCATGCTTAGTCACGAAAGAATCTTCCAGTGGTTATGTTGGGTACTTAATTAATAAATGTTCCCTTTAATAAGGGAAATATTGCCGACCGAATACCGGGCAGAATGAAGGAGCTTATTATGGAAACTATGAGATACCTAAGTACTTATATTTGTCATTGAAAACGCTGTTTTAAAAATTTGTTTTTGAAATGCATTTCATTAAAATAATATCATTAGACGTAATGCTAATCATACAAAAAAAATTAAATACAGTCATGTTTAAGTTGGTTTATTTATAGGAAATACCTAGAAAAGTAAAATGGCAGCTTTTGTTGCGTCTTGAATTTTTAAAAAATGCATATGAACTCTTTATCTTTTAACCTGTTAATTTTAATTTTAACAAAAAAGGAGTATAAACATTTTTATGGCAAACTAAATTCTCTACAAAATTTGTCAGAAACTTTTTTTGTATAATTGAAAAATTTTTTTTTTCACCCCTACAACAGGTTGAAATCGAAAATATCTTTCACCTATCTATGTAAGGAACTCAAATTTTGATCTATTAGTAAATTTTCCTAGACTATTATTACAGATGAAATTAATGTCTATTCGACATAAAGTTTTATTAAATTAACCAAAATGGCGTTTGTTAATTTGAAGTGTGCACTTATACGATATAGTACGATAAAACTTTACAGTGACTTAGAATGGCGATATATTTTGCTCTATAAAAAATTTCGAACGGTATGAAGATAGGTGCCCCACGAAAAGAATGCAGTGCAGTTTTACTTGCACTTCAAATTACATCCGCGATTAACAAACGCATTGTACAGTTAATTGGTTCATTGCGTCGATTAGTCGAAATATTTGCGGCGAATTAGTCGCAAAGTCGCAAGTTTTTATTAGAAATACAATTTGTGAAACTTAACACACGACATTTTGTGTAGCTTTAGATTTATTCTAATGATGTTTTTATACCGTACGCTTATAATAGGATTCTTTATCGTTTTAATATAATGATAGCCTACGTATCTTCATGTGGAAGAGTATAAACATTCTATTTGTTATTGTTGTACAATTTTTAATTGACTTTTATTAGTTTTTATCTTTATTTATTATTATTTTATTATCTTCGAAGTAACTTAAAACGTTCAAAACGAGCTCATTTTAGTAATAAAATAGTGTTGAAAAATTATTGCATGAAAGTCATTAATTTCTGTTTTGTTGTTTCTGTATTATGTTTGTGTCTTTGTGTTGCGAGAATAAAATTCTTTCTTTCTTTCTTTCTTTCTTTCTTTCTTTCTTTCTTTCTTTCTATTTATTTAAATATTTAATAGGAAATAAACTACTATAGTTGGCACCTACTATCAGCATTGTGGACCGTCAGCCTGTCTGTCAAGCTTAACATTAAAAAAAATACAAATTAAAACCTTTATAAAACCTTTTATAAATTTGGAGTAGTCTTAACGTATCTAATTATTATTAGTCCCGTCTAGAAAACTAATTTAAGTCGCAAAGTATTTTTACTTATTCAATTTCCCAACACTTAGTTGGCTTCTCAAATATGAACTGTTTATTTACGAGGAATCTGAGACGGAATTCGATATCATATATTCTAAGGGTTCTCGTGGTTAATATTGACAACTTAGAGTAAGTAAGTGAGTAAGTATATTTTTTATTTAATTATTTCATATTTCCTTTTGTTTGTATGTTATTGAAATAAAATACCCTAAATTGTGTTGTAATACGTAAATTACCCGTCCCCTTGACCCTTGTACCTTAGACCTGTCAGGGTTAGCAGCCAACTCTTACTTCCCCGGAAATTACTTATGTTAGCCTATTGCTTATGTTAGCCTATCGACCTATTTGACGATTGTTCAAATTAGTTCGAATATGCTACCTCATGCACTGCCACGTCTGGCGTGTAAAATCGTAATTTTTATATCTACCTACTTAAATAAGAATTATATAAAACCAAAATAATAATAATAAAAAAAATATCGTAGTCAATTGTAAAATTTAATTAAATGTTTAAATATTCCCTAACATTATAAAAACATTGGTCTAATAGCCACTTACCTAGTCAGTTTTATATAAGATTAGCGACTCATTCCCGGCTTCGCCCGGGTGCATTTTTTTTACGTAAAAACCTTCCCTGATTATCCCTCTATCCATGAGTGAAGACAGAATTAAAATCGGCCCAGCCGTTCTCGAGTTTTGCGAAAAAAAAGTTAAAAAAAAAGTAGCCTATGTTACTCCTGACGACCCCCTCTTCATGTCTGGAAAGTTTCATCGAAATCGCTTCAGCCGTTTCTGAGATTACCCCGGACAGACAGACAGACAGACAGACAAAAATTCTAAAAAAGTTATTTACGTTTTAACAGCATGCGAATGACTCTCTAAGCTTAGTTTGAGGCAGTTTTTCGCATATCACAGACAGACACTCTGATTTTATTTATATAGATAAATTTCCCGGTAATTCTCTTGAGTGCAGTGGGTAACTTATTGTATTGTATACTAGCGGTCCGCTCCCGGCTTCGCCCGAGGTGCATTTTTTTTTACGTAAAAACCTTCCCTGATTATCCCTCTGTCCATGAGTGAAGACAGAATTAAAATCGGTCCACCCGTTCTCGAGTTTTGCGCTTAGCAATACATTTAGCGGCCCGCTCCCGGCTTCGTCCGGGGTGTATGTTTTCTAAAATAAACGTAGCCTAAGTTACTCCTTATTACATCAGCTACCTGCCAATAAAAGTCCCGTCAAAATCGGTCTAGCTATTTCAGAGATTAGCCGGAACAAACAGACAGACAGACAAAAATTGTAAAAAATGTTATTTTGGTGTATGTACCGCAATTTACATAAACAAAAAGTAGCCTATGTTACTCCTGACGACCCCCTCTTCATGTCTGCAAAGTTTCATCGAAATCGCTTCAGCCGTTTCTGAGATTATCCCGGACAGACAGACAGACAGACAGACAGACAGACAGACAGACAGACAGACAGACAGACAGACAGACAAAAATTCTAAAAAAAGTGATTTACGTTTTAACAGCATGCGAATGACTCTCTAAGCTTAGTTTGAGGCAGTTTTTCGCAAATCACAGACAGACACTCTGATTTTATTTATATAGATTTTAATAGACTATGAATTTCGCCTACAAATTTTTAAATGCATTCTTGGAACATTCAAAAAATTATGCCGCCTTGCTCTTCATGGTAGAATATCTACACTGTGCGTGAAATAAGATTCATGTTTCTTCACCAACACACATATCTCGCTTATATACAAAGAAGGGAGTGGAAGAATTTTTAATTCTTTAAAAAAATGGTAGACAGCTGTCCATAGACCATGCACGACAAATTGCGCGTACACATTTCTTCTGTAATTTAAAAGCCTTGTCAATTGCGTTTGAGTTTCTTCATAGCAAAATGCCATAAGACAGGACGGGGGATACATAGCAGTGATATGCACTGAAGACAGCTTCTTTAGATCCTGTCAATCGCAGCCTTTTAATAGCATATAGGAAACGATTTCATTTAGGCCAAACAGAATCAATATGCGGTTTCCAATGACAGTTTTCATCCACTAGAATACCGAGATATTTTAAGTATTGACTGTCCTTTAACTTAATCATTAGCGAATCTAACATCCAAATGTTATCACCCATTAAGTATGGCCATTACCATTGCGTTCTTGTGGTAAATTAATACAAATAAACCACAACCCTCATATAAAAATTAATCTATATCTACATATATATAATATTTACATATTATAAAATAAAGCCGCAATGACTATCACTAACGTTATCACTAACGGAAGGAGCGATAAAATTGGAAATGTAGTGGATAATTTGCAGAAAAAAATAAAACCGTGCAAAGCTGGGGGCGGGTTGCTTGTAGAAATAAGAAGAGCAACTTCACATATTAGAAATATTACTCCTAATTTGGTTCATAATCGAATATACATGTCATAAACCAAGATTGCGCATATTAATTCCGTCTTAATTGATACGCAGTCTGCATTAACATGCATAAATTATCACTTTGTTAATGTAGACATGCGACAGAACAATTTCCATATGACTGAGTTTAAACTGAATTCCTTGGAACTAAGATTAAAGGAAAGGAGTCGAATATCGACCAGTTATAAACTTATAAATATTTAAACTTGGAACATTTATTTAAAAATTTAAGAGTTAAAAATATTAATTAGGGAATTATTCTTTTAATTTTATTTAAATGTATTGACATATTTTAATCTATACATTTAGATATTAATTATTTTAACGTATTAATAATAACTTGAAAATTATAAATTAAACGGATGAGATATTAGCACAAGATTAAACCACGTCCCATTATAACAATTATGTACAAGTACATAACATTAGATAACATGTATGTATAAGTATTTAAGTATAGCCAGCAAAAAATCGTGAGAATTTTATTCTAAATGAAACAAGATTTTTTTATTATTACAGCAATAATTTGTGAGGAGCTTGAAAAGGATATATTGGAACATAGAGAGGCCATAACAACGAGATATTAACAAGCTGAGATGTCACATGTGCTATTACTTTAAGGATCGTTTAAATTTTTTTAGCTTACAGTAGTTTAGCTTTTAACAGTCGCATGAATTTATGAAATATTTCCGAGGTCTTGAGTCCTCTTAAGCGGCTATTAAGTCACGGCCAAATGCCGACGTTTCATTGGAGGGGAAATATGTTACTTAAAAAATGCAATTACACGAAGATCGAAAAGCTTTGATCCATACAAATAATTATGGAACAACATTGAGCAAATTTTAAAGATAATTAACATGTCTGGCGCGTTTGTGTTCGGTAATACCGCCCGTCTTTACCGCTCGGCGCTTCAATTACCTTCACTTGTTCAGGGTTGTGTTTGTTGTGAACTTATCTCTGTTTTATAAGACTAATCGTTTCCCGTGACGCGCCCTTTCGTTCTTTTGTTATATGACTTATAAAACTGTATGGGATTGACATATTTATAAGTCAATAAATAATTTTTCCAATGAGTTTCCTACACCTACATAGTTATACCACTTGCTTTTTTAACTTTTAGTAAGAAAATTTATTGATTTTATAGGAAGCATGGTTAAGCTTTTTGTTTGTAAACTTGTAAGAGTATTTTTTTTTTAGAATTCCGTGTTAAGTTTACTTTAGGATTCAATTATAAATCGTATATAGAAAGCTGCCTTTTTACAGACGTAGAGCTTTCTAACAAGGCCCATACTTAGAGACCACGTTTCAGCGCTATATGTTATCACTGGCAACACACATTGGTCAAAACTTTTGTTTTAAGACACTAATGAATTTTGGACGAGAAGATGCCTTGAAACTTCCTGAACGCCGCCTATGCTAGCTGGATTTCATCTTGGTCAGGTATTCATTTTGGTATAAATAATTAAAAGACACCCCTAAATGCTATTATGATATACACGTACACATGTTTAATAATAGAAGTAGAAACACGAGGATTATTTCCCTGTCATTTGTCTTTAACGCGCAAATGAACATTGAATATAATATGTAGTAAACAATATAATTTATGTATTATTATGTAGTAGAAATATTTTGCACATCAATGATCAAAATAGATCTTCTAATGAAGTATAATTTCATTACTCCATTGAAGTATACCTAATTTTTTTAATTTTTTTAATTTTTTTGTTAAAAAGTTTTTATTTTATAATTTTTTGTGGCCATGGGCCTCGTAAGGAAGCTCAATGTCGCTCAAAGAGCTATGGAAAGGGCTATGCTCGGGGTTACACTGCGAGATCGAATCAGAAATGAGGAGATCCGTAGACATATGAAAGTTACCGATATAAGCCGGAGGATCAGTAAGTTGAAGTGGCAGTGGGCAGGGCATATAGTACGTAGAGCCGACGAAGGCTGGGGCCGGAAGGTTCTCGAGTGGAAGCCACGGACCGGCAAGCGCAGCGAAGGACGTCCACCCACAAGGTGGACAGATGACCTAATAAAGGCCGCGCGTCAACGGTGGATCCAGGCTGCTTCTGTCCGGTCCTATTGGAGAGTTATGGGGGAGGCATATGTCCTGCAGTGGACGTCCTGCGGCTGAGATGATGACGATGATGATTTCTTGTGGCTATAATCTACTAATTACTACACGCTTAATTTTTGATAACTTTTTTTTAAAATTGTAATACACTTTCAGCATTAAAATCTGTGAGTGAACAATAAATCACCCCTATTTTTCCACCCTTAGGGTTGAATTCTTTTTTCCAAATTTATATGGGACCAATTTCGGGATATATTCTTTCAAATAAAAAAAAGAATTATCAAAATCGGACTACTCTGTAAAAAGTTATGCGTGGTCATACATAGACAAAAAATACGATATTATACGTGTTGAGAACCTCCTCGGTTTAAAATAAAGACATTCTAGCTTTCACCACAACATGTAGACTTATCTTAGTACTCGCCGATATTTATCCATAGTTCACATCTCACTCCAGCTTAAGTGTTGTAAACGTAACTGGGTCATGAAACTCATGAAGCCAAGTCTATAATTCAGTAAAACAACATCTAGCCGGCACTTATTCCCGCAATAAACGCAAGATGCCGCAAGAGGGATCGTCCATTTTAAAAATAACTCTCCAATAAAGTGTCGGCGGATATGAAAGGAATTTTTATACAGGTTCAAAGGGAAACTGTATGCACTTGTTAAATGTAGTGTTTAATTTGATACCGGATTTTTTGTGTTATTCTTAAATTTGTTACGTATGTATTATTTTCCACTACTGTGCAAAGGTACACCTCAACGTGAGAATTAAGGCACCACGTTATTCCACTTTGTTTTATCAGTCTTCAGAGATTGCTTATGTTCTTAAACGATGATTAAGAACAATGATTATAAGAACAAGAGATTAAACATACATTATTACATATTACTTTTAAAATATACATAAATTCGAAAGAAAAATTAATTCTAAAATACTCACAGTTGCAATTCCAATTAGGTTTCGCAGGTTTTGAACCTGCGTATGCTGTTTCAACAGACGAGTGGTCTACCTACTGACGTAAGTAATTGTATGTTTTTTGCTATAATCCCTGCAAATTCCTATTGTGCAGGAACCTTGACATCCACGTGACTATCATTTGCAACTAAAAACTCGCCAGCCAGCGTTGCTGACGGTACTTACTACCGCCAGCAGAAATGACTAAGTTATGACTGTAGAACGCGGTGTGCTTTGCCACTATTATACGAAATTTACGCGTAATATATCTTTCGTGAAATATATAATATTATACGTCAAAGGTTGCCTATATATGCAATTTTATATGCCTAAAACTTATATATTTTGAAATCATTATCACGCTGTGTTGTGGCCTGATCTATTTATGATAAAATATTAAGATTTTTACAATTGGTTTCTACTATTGATTTCACTATAGATTTTACGGAATTCATAATGTCTTTAAAGATTTAATAAATTTTGGGTGCCTACTAAGAATGTTAGTACCGACAGTTTTATAAAGTGCGTATTTGCACCACTCAGTCCCAATTGTCAAACCAAAGGTCACATACCCAGTTTTGTAACAGATGTGTTTTATTTAAAAGAAAAAAGTTGCTTCAGGAAATTTTTAATACTACGAAAGCATCACGTACGAATCTTATGAAAGACATTAACATTTTCCTGGAAGTGTATACACTTGTATAAATGATGCATGGAATAATTTTTTAGAGTTCCGTTGCTTGAGCTCCGATCAAATCCCGTAAACATTATTTATTCATGTTGTTCTTATATTTTTAAGTCTTTACTGTTTCAAAATTTTCCAGTTTCAAGATTACTACTTTTAATGCAATTTTTTTATGCAAATTTTATTTTAATTTTTATCAATCAATGACTGACTATGGTGTGAATAAGATGTTTTGGGGCACATTTTTTTTGGTGTAGAAAGTTAAGTTCAGTTGTTACTTGCAACACCTATTTATGGCGTTGGTTGTGTAGGCGACGGTAGCCACCTACCATGAACTGCAGGTCCACCTTAACATAACAATGTCGAAATAACCCTTTTTACATACATGCTTGTTGTCAGGCCTCTACTGAAACAAATAAAGAATTCGGCAGAATCTCACATAGTACTTGATTGTGCGACAGAAAGAATAAGAGATGTTCTGCAACAAGCTCAACAGATTGGAATGATGTCTGATTATCATAGTTACCTTATAACATCTTTGGTAAGTTATATTAACAACTATTGTATACAGAATTTATTAAATAAATACCCTTTTTACTAAATGTATGTACAGTGTGTACAGTGTGTACAGAATTTATAAAAAAAAAATTGTCTAAAAAATTGTCTGTATCTCCGAAACGATTGGACCGATTTTTATAGGACTTTTAATGGCAAATAGCTGATAAAATAGGCGCTACTTATTATTTTAGAAAGTTAATAATAAAATATTATGTATAAGCCGTGGTCCAGTACCGCGCGCGCCCAACGCTTAAACAGCAGCGAAGCGTGGCTGAGTTCACCTAGTCTTATAAAATTTAATTCGCCCTTTTTTAAATACGCCATCGCTTTTAGCCAAATGAGCAAGGAGCATGGAGCACTTAAATAAAAAGACAATTTTAATACCTGTACTTCTAATCAATTTACGACATCCGGCCATCAAAGTGGCTCGTGGAACCGTAAAGAACATCCGGCGGCCACACTTTGTGAAGTACAACAGCCTATCTCGGTTAAATAACTGAAGTTTCTAGCAAAGAGTTTCAAAGGTGACGACTTTGAAACTCGCTAACTTTTCCGTTCTATTTGTTTTTACGACCGATGTTGTCTCGGCCTCGTAAAATGTATTGAAGTAAAAATTTTGTCGTTCAGGTTCTCTTGTGTGACGGAATTGGTGATTTTTAGTGTAGATACATAAATGTATTTTATAGTTATTTATGAAATTTTCAACCATGATAAAGCTTATTGGCGAGTAATAGATTTTTTACTCGCCAATAATATAGGATGGACAGACAGAGTCTTATGAAATTTAATGTCGCAGCATAAACTATACACAAGAGATAATATTACCAGTATTATGATCACTATGATATCAGTATCATAGTGACTGTGCTATATACTGAATTAGCATAAGTGACGGCATATTTGACGAGACCGTTGGATGAGTGGTTAGGGTGCTTGCCTAACTTTTTGTCGCAGGGTTTCTTGGGTCGGTTCCCGGCAGGTTCAACTTTGCCTCTTGCCTGGATCTTGAAAGTAGTGGCAGGACACACTGCGTTTCGCCAAACACCGTTGAATAACAGCATGAGTGCTGTTTTGTTTTGGTGCATGAGTAAGGGACGCTAGAGCCCATTTTCCCTATCCCTTCCTAGTCACTTATCCTTACTTCTATTATGGTCGGCAGGGCACTTGCAGAACCTGGGCGTGGCTTCTGTTATAGGAAACGGTAGCCACCGACCGTCAGCCTATCTGTCTTAAATAAATAAGAGTGTTTTTAATACCTTATTTTAATACCTTTTTTGAAACATATTCAGAATTATACACAGACAAATAATACTCCATCTTATATTCCTAGAATAATTTCAAAAGGATGAAAAATGTTGTCACGCTGTCTCTTCTGCTTATTTAAATTTTATTTATGGTTATTTATGGTTCCCCTCTATCATTTGTTTCATCGCCCGGAAGATCCGGTGCGCCTCTTGCTTTGAACCACAGGTACACCGCAGCGGAAACGTATTGTTTTCATTATCGTAACAAATTTAATTCATCCTTTCGTATATTATAAAAATAAACTTGTAATACATATACAATACAATACTTTTTCCTGTGGATATAATAGAAATTTGAATAATGAATTGTTTTATTGGATATGAATATGATATTGTGTATATGCGTTGTGTGTGTGTGTAAACAGTACTTGGTAAACTTAAATATCCATTGTAAAGTATTATGACTTACTGATTGGCTGTATACTGATTTGACGTGTTTCGAAATAAATCCAATCAAAAGGGTGGAAGGATAAAAATGGGCCATAACCTGGTGAGCTAGGCTGACGGCATTGGTTCAAAGCTTCATCTAATGTGCTCAGCATGAAGGAAACTCACCAGGGCGTTCTTTTTGTACATCCATATTTAGTCAATATTTTAATAAGAAAAGTCAAGAACAAAAGAAAAGTTTCCAAATCAATGATTTCCCGAGTTATATGTAGATATAGAGCGCTGTTATCGCTCAGGTGAGCAACGGAGGTGGTGCGTGAAAGGTAGATATTACGCGTCATTGCGTGCTGTAACAGACATTTTGAATTTCCTTTTTAAGTTTTAAAAATGCTTTTGGCGAAGGAAAATCTATTGATATTTCAACCTATCCTATACCTATATCGCTGCTTAAATTCAAAAGTAGCAAAAATCCAAAAAAATCCAAAAATGTTTTATTGCTAAAATACAATCGCAATCCGTCATATTGTATGTTAGACTTATGGTTGTTTTATTCCATATTTTGATCATTTTATTATACAGGGTGGAAAGATAAGTCGGGCCCTGGAGGGAAACTACCTTAAATCCTTAAGTTAGCTCATTTTACATAAAGGAAACATTCCTTTATTTTTAAAAAGAAACAAAACTGCATTCAAAGATTTTCTAAAACTCGCTTGGCTCGCCCGGGACTCGAATCAACTAAAATTAAAAAAAAAAAACACTCACTATTTTATTATACTAATACTATTGTTTTTAGAAAAAAATTATAGGAGCAGCCGAAAAGAGTAGAACATTTTTGACGTTACAACGATTTTACACGTTACCGAAGTTTGTGTGTAAAGAAAATATTGAATTTTATATGTGGATTAATATTATTAGTCCTGGTAGGATTTTCAATATTTAAAGTAGAAACATTGTAATGTTATTCATATTTATCATATAATAAAATTCATGTTCTATTATACGACAGGGCGCTTACTATAAAGGCGTGTACTCAATGCAAGCGACTGCGCTATGACTGTTTATTTTTATTTTAACGAAAAATGTTAGTGATATTAAAAGCGAGTGGAATGGAATTTTATTAGTAACTGTAACTACACGAAAATAACATTTTATGGTATACTTCCAATCTAAATAGAAACTTAGGGATGATTTTTTTAATTAAATTTCCATAAAAGTCAATTTGAAGATGATTTTTTAAAATAATAAACAATATATTTCAATTTGTTGATGTCATATCAACTGGCTTGGTCATGATAAATTGCCTCAAGGGAAACTCACGGATTTTACGCAATCAGTGACGACTTATTTAGTTTATATTAAAGAATAAACCTAAGAATTACGTTTTTTATAAAATAACCTGGATAATATCATTATAAACGCGTTGTATATAAACATTATAAACGCGTTTGTCATCGGAATAGGGCATATCATCAATTTATGCCTCGATTTTATGTTGTGAGTTATTTGAGCGGTTAAAGTGTTTTTACCAATGGATATATTTGCTTGAAAGTTATCAAATAAAAAGAAAATAAATATTTCATTATAAATGATGAGATTAACCGCTTATCACTTGTCGCTTTCAGTGAGACCTGACGGCCTGGCTACCCCTATTTCTGGTAATCCGACGTAGGATTGACTGACAGACCCCTGAGCCCCGCCCATGTTACTTGCGTACGGCAGAGATATCAAGAACGCATCTGCTTTCGAGTTTACTCCAAGACCCTTCTCGAAATATGATAACACCGGGATTTAAGATAATAATTATGAAATAATGAAATGCAATTTTTTATTTTAATGTGAACTGCAAAGCAGATATAAGCATGCTTCATCTATAAATCTCAATAATCTTAATAATACCTAGATATATTTAAATTAGTTGTACATTTCAAGAGTTAAAGTCAAAGTAGTAAGTTTTTCAGGCACATATTTGGATGAAATGGATTTAAGCTTAACAAATATTCCAAAGATTAAGATATTTGTAGATTAAGATGTGTTTTTTTTATTGAATCATGCGTCAACATATTTAAATTAAATTTCGCATAGATACGGAAGTACTTGAAAAATATAATTTTATATAGATAATGCGTGTCAAAATAAAAATATCACACGACATCTGTTATAACAATAGTAGTTACTTAGGTGTAATACTTTGCAAGAATGCAAAGAAAAGCCTAGATCTAGAAGTGAAGCCGTTTCAAGTGATCAGTATGCAAAGGTGCAGCAGAGGCAGCAAATAGTTACAAAGGACGCGTTTCCAGATCAGTAGTCGCAGTAGTCTCTGAATTCACTCGCCTCTGTATCTAGTTACAAGTCAATATTTTACGTGAATGCAACGGACCGTATTATGCTTTGTTCCAATGGATTACATACCATAGGTATTTTAAAAATGTGCTTCTGAAAACTGTCCACGTAATTCACTGCTTCTACAGGCGACTAAGACATTTTCGGTCGCCTGAAGGCGCAAGGGCGCATCTGTCATTTAAATCTTTGCCTACTTAAATGCTTCACTCAAGGAGGTGACTGCTCACGCACTGGAATGTGACAGGCGTAAATATGTATGCGCGAGTAAATAATATACATAATTGATTTGTAAAGAAAAATGGCGATTCCGATCTTCTTATTTGTCTTATTAATTCTATTTTTTTTAATTCCATAGTTTTATTCTTTTTTCCAAAAAACCGCCGTGTCTGTTATTAGGGGACTTCTCCCTAATATTGAACTTATTTATAAACTGAAAATGTATGTAATTCTTATTACTTACATTAAATTTAAACGATGATTCTATAGAGTATACGCAGTTACTTTAACCTAATCATAATGCTCCAAAGTGCTTATACTCATAGATATAGCAATCCAAAGTTACAATACATAATCAATGAATTTCATGATCGCTAAATTGTCGGTTATCAGTCGTTAGATGTCTTGGTACAGGGTACTGGGGCGAGAATGATCGTAAATGTCAATGTCAAGTACTCCGACTGGACACATTATGTCTGTAGTATTACATTGCTGGCTCGATTAATTTCGTTAGAAAATAACAGTAAATTTGTTTTTCATTTTAATTAATTGAAATCATTTGGAATTAATTACTGATTCGTTAAAGGGTCTATATTTTAATTTATTGCTCTTTTCACATGCCACATCCTGTATTGTAATTTTAAATATATTATTAAGTATATATTTAATGTGGAGGTAAAAGTGGAATGTGTCTTCGTCAAGGTGAATGACAGTCTACAGACAAGTTCAATATTGTATTCTATAGAGCTCGTGTAAAATGTACATTACTTACTTTTATAACTTTCACTTGGAGGAGCGTGTCATGTTGAAAAATCTATAAATTCTGTCCTTTTAGGCATTTTAATATAAAATTTAAAAGAAAGATAGTCAAAGAAAGTATTAAAAATTCGCCTTTATTTCTTCGAAATGAACATTTATTATTTATTCACTGGGCCAGTTGATTTGAGCCAATATTTATATAACCACCCCCTTACAGAAGACCATCATCGTGAAATAACAGCACTTGTGCTGTTGTGTTTCTGTGAGTGAGTAAGGGATGCCAATGCCCATTACTCCATATCTTCCTTATCCCTTATCTTGCAGCATCTATGGCGTTGCTTGTGTTATAGGCGACGGAAGCCACCTACCATCAAGCCTGTCTGTCGACATAAAAAAGTAGCTTATACATATATAAATAAATAAATATCTTGACACATTCCACACAGCACCATCTAGTTGCATACTAAGCAACTAATACTTGTATTATGGATACCAGACAGTTGATATACTAGATAGATTACTTTTTTTTTTGTAAATACATACATATTATAAATACAAAACATCCATGACAGGTATAAAGGTAAAATGTTAACACATAATCATTTGCCCCTAGCGGGATTCGAACCCGTGACCGTGTGGTTAACAGCTAGGGTTACTAGCTATTAGACCAAAGGTGTCGTCAAATATATTGTATAGTCAATATATTGGTATAGTTGATTTTATGTAGCGAGAGTTGGATATGTGGTAAATAATATGTGGTCAAACTATGTGTGTAGTGATAGCGGATAACGGCCACTATGACGGCAACACGCCAACCATCAATCATATTGATTTTATCGGCGAACACGAGCTTTTCATCTCGGGTTCCTGTCTACACGTAAGCCCATCCATTATCTCGATACAATGTTATGTAGGCTTTATGTAGTTCTAATAAGGATATTTAGAAAGGGTGTTACATAAATATTTACATGAGACCGCTCTGCTAGTTTCAGGTCATGTTACATTACGAGTTGAATGATTCGTTCTGCATTCTCAAAGATTTCTGGTATTTTTGTACCAGTTGAAAACTAACTTTACAATTTTTGTTACGTGCTTTGAAAAGTGTAATTGTGTAAGGTGAATAAATGTTTTCTGTCTATGTTTGTTTCCATAGTAGGAGGCAATTCAGAAAAGTTATTGTAACAAAATCGGATACAGTTTGATTCTGTAATTACATACATATCTAAGTACTAGCTGGTGCCCACGACTTCGTCCGCGTTGAAAAATATTAAGTAGCCTATCCTGTGTCCCGTACGTCCAAATGTTTATCTACGAAGTTTCATGAAAATCAGTTAATTCGTTTCAGAGTTATAGAGGAACATACATACATACATATATACATACAATACCTACACTTACAGATTTATTATTAGTATATTGAATATTGATGATCATCTACTTCCAAAATATAATTACAGCACTCGATAGCTAAAGGATCAAAGATATATATTTTTTGTAATTTAATAAAATATTACATATTTTAATAAATTGACTAATTTCTTTAGATTTTTATTAAGTTTTATTAAATTTATTATTTTTTTATTTAATTAACTAATATTTTATTAAACTAACAAACTAATACGTACAAATTAAATTTCCATATTCCATTGACAATGTCAATGGAATGCTATGTTCTTGTACAATGTTTGTCATAACCGCTATGTTATAAATATATATAGTTTCTCTTTGTATAAAATTAGTTTACCAATTCGTGGAAAATGTTGTTCATTGCACTAGATATGGTAGATTTACTAGATATGGTGTAATTGTTTGTTTTTCCCTAATAAAATAAAATAAAATAAACGATGTATAATTAAACGGAATTTCAGACTTCCTTATTATATTTAAAAGAAAATATTTTTCTTTAATTTAACATAGAAGTATTAGAAGTAACCTAGAATTAACCTAGAATTGTTCTGATATTATTTAAGAGTAATAAAATATTGGATGTCGCATGTGATTTTGTTTGCAATGATATTTTTCTAAAAGAATTTGTTAGTATTTCTTGTTACCGGTTGTAAATTGCTGCTGCCAGATTGCTTTTAGATTCCCGACAAAGTTGATGTAAAAGTTTGAGGGTATTGATTAGTAAGAACTGTTATAACACTTTACCGACTGACTCATAAAATTGAACTGTTTGTTACGGTGCTACTAAGGTTTATCATTTTTAGTTTAATTTTTACTAGACCGACCCATCCAGCTTTGCCTGGATGCCTTTGGGGGATTTAGAATAGCCTATGCATAAAATAATATATTGTCTATGTCAATATGGAGTAATAAATATTTCAAACAGCGAAAGATTATTTTAATAGATCTGGGTTCTGGAGATTATTCTCCATATTTTTTTTAGAAGCGTATGAGAAGAAAAAAATAATAGTATACATTAATATTTCCCCAATACTAAAATTGTAAAATAATATGTATAATGACTGTTTGTTTCCTGAATAAATTAAAAAAAAAATACTTTTTATTACGTTTGATTTTGAGTATATAACGCGTCATTCGGCGTATATTTTAGAAAAAACGTTTCCTCTGTCAGGAAGAACTCAAACTTGATGTGTTGTGAATTTTTTACGATACATATGATTCAAATGTAATAATGGTGGGGTTTATTTTTGGAATCAAGTGGTGCCTTTCATCTGCCTTTCACTCATTTCATTTGATTCATAGGTTTCTGAATATTTTTTTCATACAAAATATTGATGACGTCATAACTGGAAAATGTACCAGGTGGCGGATATCCAACCAACTTTTAAATACTTACTTAACTCCTAATAAACTTATCTAAAAAAAAATCTTCATACATGAACTTTTCCACGAGACTGCAGTCAGGTCCAGGACTATACTGCCTTCCTTACAAAAAAATAATAATTATTAATTTCGTCAGCTTGTGCATGAACGGTTTAATGTTTTAAAGCAAAGAGGAATTCTTGAAAATTCTATAAGTTTTCGATTTCACGTTTCAGATAATTCGAATAGCATGTGATAATCAATAGTATCTCGCTTACAAAACGAGTTAGGTGAAACCTGGCACAATGCCATCCGCCGTGAGTTCACAATAATACTCCTCGCCTACCTTACCTATATTGCTCAACTTGTTTTGACAATTTGCACGAATAGCTTATTTGTTCTGTAATGGATATATTACACATAAGTAAGTCGAATATAGTTACTAATATTATTTCTAAATGTCTATATTAATACTAGCTGATCCTGCAAAAGTTGTTTTGATTTTTGGGGTGGGCCACCCTTATCCTAAGGGGGTGGCCCTTAGGGGCATAAAAAATAGTTTACGACCTATTCTCAGAACTACCGAATATACACAAAAAAAAATTATAAAAATCGGTCAAGCCGTTTCGGAGGAGTTTGGTTACAAACACTGTGACACGAGAATTTTATATATATAAAATAAGAAAGATAAAGATAGATATTAAAATAATTTTGTTTTTGTAAAAAGGCGCTAATCCAGCAGATGAATTTGAAATTTGAGTTTTCATTGACAGGATTAATTGATAGCCCAATGATCGAAGAAGATTATAGGCAATAATAATACTAGCTATGATCATTAGGAGCCGAGCAAACATTAAAAAAGCCAGGGAGAATGCTTAACGATAGCTTAGTAATAACATTGGCGGGCGTTGCGATGCAATCTGGGTAGACATAGTATAGAGACGATCAGATTTTTTTCAAATCAAACGGTGAATCCTCGGAGTGCAGCTTAAATGTTAACTCAGCAATACTTAAAAGAGATCTGGTAGTGTTTGCTTATTACATAGTTGACGCAAATTATTAAAAACATATTTTAAAGGAATTTTGGTGCGTAATTTTTATCACGTATACTGTCTAAGTCTAGGTCATTAGACTAGGTAATTAGACTACCAACAATGGCACCTATCTACTGCCTGTCGGCGATCCATTATCATGAAAACACCAAAAATTAGATCATAACGGCATTTGAAAATATTATATATTGACTGCTTATAACTTCGAAACGAGGCAATAATTCATTTATATATTTTTTTCCATAAGGAACTTAAAACTAAAATGAAAACCAATATCATGAAAAATTATTATATTCAAATAGCGCATAACATTCTAAAAATATTCGCCTTATAAGGTGACAGGAACTAAAGTTTAACACAGAAAGATATCGGTATGTGAATGTTAATTGTAAAGCCTTCCTATCCACTATATCGCTCGCTTTAATTCGCAGAGTCGGCCAATTTCCGTGGCACGTCGCTGTACTTCCGTTGCGAGCGATTCTATTCTTTGCTCAAGGCATAAGCGATTAGGTGCATAAAAATAGCATGGTTATCTAGTGATTAGTAGATGTGACAGTGGCAGGAGATCAGCCAGTCTTGTCTAGACTGCAGAACGCAGTGCGTCTTGCCACTATTCTGAAAAAAAAATCATTTTTTGTAAAAGCCTATAAAGGGTACAATAGTAAAAAATGTAACAGTTTTTATTTATAATTGAAATAATTGATCATGTTTTTAATTGAATGTTTAGAAACCGTAGCCCATATCTCCTCACATGGACGAGAGGAATTTTCCCAGAATTAAATGGTAAGTAAGTAGCTGTTGCACGCAACTTTGTATGCCCAACTTTATAAAATATAGTCCATGTTACTCGCTCATAACGTAGATTTCTAAAGGTGAAAGAATTTCTAAAATCGGTCCAGTAGTTTTAGAGTTTATTCAATACAAACAAAAATAGTTTTTTTTCTCTTTATAATATTTTTATAGACTAGCTGTTGCACGCGACTTCGCCGGGTAACCTTATAAAATATAGCCTATGTTACTCGCAGGTAATGTAACTTTCTATAGACGAAAGAATTTCCAAACTCGGTCCAGTCGTTTTTGAGTTTATTCATTACAAACATACAAATCTATCTTTATAATATTAGTATAGATATATACAGTAATATACACGTACATATAACATATTACGTTAACTACTTTATATAACTAGGTACATATAACATTTGCTACTTTCGACCTCTTATCACTTGTACCACACAAAAACGGAGGCAACGAAAAGCCCGCAAGAAATTGAAGTAATCCGCCCTAGAGTTTTAAGCGGACACGCGGCTGTTAACTACTAGTACTAACTTTTACCTACTGCCTTGCTTTTGTTCAGCGCTTACCATTTTATTTTCTCCTTTGCGAACCATAAATTAGTAAAATGTGCACTCTCAAAAGAATTCTCCTTTACAACGAGCTTCAGGACCTAAGTGGAAATATTTCTTTTTTGTTGCAATAAAATCAATTTATTCAATAAATTCAATACTTTTTTTTAAAATTTAGATATCCAATATCCAGATATCGAATAAAGGCAGTAACCACCTTAATAGAAGACCAGAGAGAAATAATGGCTTGTATGATGTTGTTTTCTAATACTCATATGGATAAATTAAAAACTACGTATTAACTTATTTAAAAAAAAAACATAGCGAGTAACATAGCCTTTATTTTATTAAAAAAAAAATCGGTCATCTAATGTACAGACATCACACATCGTTCCTATACATTACTTTATTATGTAATACATTAAGGATATTGAATCTGCACGTTTGAATCTCTATACAACTTACCTGTGCATTGTGCCTTTATCAATGGAATCTGTTACCTGTATTTGATCGTGTTCTCTGTGTATTATCAGATAAGAGGGGATATTGGAGATAATTTGATTACTTAAATTTTTATTAAATAAATATGATGTTACTATATATGTCTTTGTAGATTACAACAAGGCATTCGATTCCTTAGAACATGAATACATCTGGGAAGCGCTGCGTCCTCAAGGTATACAGGGAAAGTACATACGAATACTTAAGAATATCTACTCTAGAAGTACAGCCCAAATCAGGATAGAAGCAACGGGAGAGGAGTTTTCCATAGAAAAGAGGCATCCGGCAGGGCGACCCAATCTGTTCTCGGCGGCTCTAGAGATGATATTGAAAAATCTAGATGGGCATAAAAACGGATAAAACATAAACGGTGAAAACTCAAATCACTTCCGCTTAGCAGACGAACTAATTCTATTCTCAGAATCTCCAAAAAAACTCGAGCAAATGCTACAAGAACTATCGGATCAGAGCATAAAAGCGGGGCCTTACAATGAACATAACAAAAACCAAAATTATGACTAATGCTTCACAGACATACATCCTTGTAAATATGGAGAAAATAGAATAGGTGGACGAGTGTCTATAACTGGGACAGTTAATAACCACACGGGATACTATGCATAAAGAAATTGACAGTTGAATTGCCAACACTTGGAAAAGATTTGGTCTCTTAGCGAAATTATGAAAAACAAACACACGCTAAAAGTTATGAATGACAAAGAATAAAAGATAAAAGAAAATTTTATAACATGTGCATTTTGCCATGTTTAACAAACGGCTGTTAAACATGGGCATTATCTGAGAAACTAACTAATAAAATAATTATATGTCATAATGGAATAGAGAGGTGTGATTGGAGTGAGAAGAAAGGATAAAATAAGATTAAACAAAATAAAAAATGAAAATAAATTTAAAGATCTGAACAAAGTATACAAAACACTTAAATGGAAATGGGCAGGACATATGCTGAGAGAACAGAGAGAAATGGTCTAGAACAATAACAGAATGGTACCCCGGGGATGGCAAAAGATGTAAAGGTCGACAAGTGAATCGCTGGGAAGATGATTTCAAGGGAACAGCCAGTCCAAAATGGATGAGAATCGCAAGAGAAAGAGATAGGTGGAAGTCTTTGGGGGAGGCCCTTGTCGAGGGATAAGCTGTAAAACCGATCGTTGATTATATCTATTATAATAATAAGCACATTGTATTTACAGTAATAAAGGCTTATTTTATTTATTTATTATATAAAAATAGTTTGGAATTTAAAAATTAAATTGAATTTGTCACTTGCGTTTTACTTTACTGAATATTATGCATTTAAAAATGCAAGAAGCATTTTAAAAAGTCGCACACAGGATTTAAATAAAATTTGACACACAGATAGTTTATTATCTGGATTAACGTATAGGATTACGTCATCTTGAAAAAAATGTTAGGTTCTCGAGAGATCGTCTAAAAATACCGAGGCACCGGCAAGTTATTAATAATATAAATAAATAAAAACAGTTACTTGAAATCATTTTAGAATATACATGCTTATAAACTAAAGTCACTGACAAAGCTAATTACAAAATAAGCAAGATGAAGTAATGAGGATGTTTCCTAGCAACCACTATAGAAAAAACAATTCCTAGATTTACTTTTTATACTGCTGCCTTTGAAATCATGTTTATGATCTACTAGCTGGTGCCTGCGACTTCGTCTGCGTTAAAAAAAGAAAATAGTGAGTAATATAATGTCACACATAATTTATAATACGAGTATTTGTAGGATTAGTGCGAGTTCCCTTGATGATGATGATAATGAATATAAAAACATTTAAAGCATTAACTAAGTAGAATTTAGTAGTTTCCCTTCAAAAACACTTCTATGTTCTCGATGAAAAATCATTTTAATTATAGAAGGGACTGGCAAAAACACATCAGGGAACCTTTTAAAAGTTTGGAATGAAAAATCACCTCGCGGTCTCGCGGTACGAAGGGCGGTGCAGCTAATTTGTGGACATCGATCACGCCGATGTTGAGTTGTGAACGTGATAATAAAGAATATGGAATAGACTACCAAACATTTCTTTACTTTTTATCATACTCGTAATCAGCCGGTAGGCGTCAATTGTTTTGCCTATTATTGGCTTTTGCTGTATCGTTGTGCCTATTAATCCACTTAGGATTTATGGATCTAGTAGCTGGTATCCGCGACTTATTTCGCGTTGAAAAATGAAAAACACGTAAAAGAGATATTTATAAAATCCTTCTGAAGGCGCTCTTTTGATATTTATTTATATTTTAATCTAGTAAAAAAGCTATAGGAAAATTTATGGCAACTTAGGGCATAATATTTAAATATTTGCTATTAAATAAATAAATAAATATATGCACATGATCATATTTATAAATTGACCTCAGTGCAAAAACAGTCCATTTCTACTTGAGAAAACATAAGGTACACTATACTATAAACACAGGCACTATAATTACAATTAATAAGTATATTAATATAATTATTATATTAATATAATATTAATATTATGAAATTGTCATATCCAGAAAAAGACAAAGTAATGAGGTCTATGTTGCGGGTAGTCCGTACTTTATCGTGGCGTTTGCCAATTTCAATTCGAACTGAGAGAGAAGGATTTTCTAGTTTTCTTTTGTTAGAAATAACAAAACTCATTTGAAAACAATACTTGGTTTGTTAAGAAACTTCGTTGACAATTAACGAGATAGTAATTAAAATTATGTTTCCTTTTTTATATTTTATCTTTTATGACATAAAAGAAAATATATTAAAAAATACATACTTTTGTGTTTGGGAGATTTGATATACTAAAAAAAGATATATATATATATATGTTGTTTGTCTGCTTGTGTGTGTGATTGTGTTTTTATTAGCAGGAAAATATTAACATGAAGTTTTGATCAGATTATATAGTATTGCTATAAATTCCAACCCCATTTCGGTTTAGAGTACCAAAAATAAATTTAACCAAACCTTCGTCTGTTCCAATTTCAAACTAGAAACTCGTGCACCACTTTCAGTGAAGGTTTTAAAGAAAAACTAAGTAAACCGAGTTCCAAATTAGAAAAAGAATTCCAACCAATGCAAAGCAACAAAAACGTCTGACTTAAAATAAAATGGTCGTTAGTCACTGATTCGAAATAAGAACTTTCTCGGACAGTGTCCCCTACTATTCTTTTCTCACTATGATTTTGAATTATATAATAATAAAGTTTCTAACTATAGTGTTTGTGGTTATATTAATTTAATATTAAAACGCCTGAAGAAATTTAATCCAGAAATCAAGAAACCATCGACATCATTCTCCCTGGTGGGATTTTAAACTTGTACAAAACTAGCTGTGCCTGCGACTTCTTACACGTGGTTTTAGAATAGCGAGTAATATTTCAATTAACTTTTTTTTTGTTTTTTAAACCGATTGGAATAAAACAAACACTATACAGGGTGTGGCCTGTAATAAGAGCAATAAATCAAACGATGATTCTATAGACTATACGCAGTTACCTAAACCTAATCATAATGCTCCAAAGTGCTTATACTCAGAGATATAGCAATCCAAAGTTACAACACATAATCAATGAATTTCATGATAGCTAAATTGTCGGTTATCAGTCGTTAGATGTCTTGGTACAGACTTGGTACGTTAGAAGTATTGATAAAAGTTTATACATAATTATGTCCATGTTTATGAAACTTTTAAAATAAGATAAATAAAGAAATACATTTCCAAATAATTTATTTGTAATTGTTTCTCCATGATAATGCTTAATCAATTATAATAATAAAGCCTTCATTACTGTTAACAATGTTTTTCGCTTATATCTAATCTAACTAATTAACTAATTTCACTTCGCAGCAACGGCTTACATTTTACTAATTATATTTTTTTGTTAATATTTTTTTAAATCATTTATACTGATTTTTATATAGTTATAAAAATCACATTTTCAATTTTTTTTTTAATTAAAATCCTCGTATGTATTGCAGTAACAATTCTGAAACATATGATAGGGGTAATGATTGGAAACGTAAGTAATGTATTTTTTAGCAAAGAGAATTGCAAATTGTTTCTGTTTGCTTACAAACAAATGGAAATCTCTCTTTTACATTCTTCTATGAATAGTCTTACGCCGCATTCACATTTGTCTGACGTTTTGTGTTGTGACGCATCAGAACGGTATCGGTTTCATACATTTAATATGGTTACGTTCACATTCCTCTGACGCCGTGTGTTGTGACGGCTTGTGTTGTGTCGCATCACAAACGATCCGGCAGGCTTATTATCTAAATGTCTAAATGCCTCTGCTAGCGACAGGCGCAAAAATTGTGCATAATTTGTGCAGCACGTTAGAAGCAGCACCGTCGTTTACGCAAATCACACTACTGTTATGAGTTACGTGATACCAAAAACACGATTTAGTGTGATATTGCACAAATTATGCACAAATTTTGCGCCTGTCGCTAGCAGAGGCATTTAGATAATAAGCCTGCCGGTCCGCGTCAGAACGGGTGAAGTGCGGGGGGCGGTACAGCGACAGGACACAGGGCATCGGGCTAGTGTGCACGCACCAGTGTTGTGTTGTGACGCGTCAGAGTCAAGACAGAACTGATAAAAAGCGTCATAATGCGTCACATCACGTCATATAAATGTGAACAGTAGCCATCATGACAGAGAGCATCACAACACGACACAACACATAAATGTGAATGCGGCTAAGATCCGACCCAGTAACGACCTTCATCCGTCTGTTTAATGGATGAAAAGTATTTTATATCAAATTTAATATACTAGAATATTATCTCGAGTGGGTTGTCTAAAAAATTCCTGGCCAGACTATAATTAATTAAAAATTGAAAAATGACTTTTTATTAAATATTGCAATACCAACCGAAAGTATGAAGCCTATAGAACATACAAACGTTGGGTTGTCTATTTTTTTCCTGGCATAACTACTAGGTTGGCAGGTATAAACAGGTGAATCAATAATAGTTATTTTCACCTATTTGTTTAATAAATAAATCTCATATCAAAATGAGCGCTATTTAATTGCGAACACGATGCGATGATATAGGGTTGTAAAAAAAATGCCAGAATGAGGGTTGTCGAGTTTTGAATCGGCGAAAATCCCACTTTTGTATGGAGGCGGGATTAAGTAGGCGGATTGGGGGTAGGGTGAAGGTCCCGACTTATGGACCTCAGGGAGAAACTGCTATCCCCCGAAGGGACCGCATAGGTAGCTGCCCCCTTTCAGGAGCTTTATCATCGTGTTCACAATTAAATAGCGCTCATTTTGATACAAGATTTATTTATTAAACAGATAGAAGAAAATAACTATTATTTATTCACCTTTTTACACCTGCCAACCCAGTAGTTATGCCAGGAAAAAAATAGACAACCCAACGTTTGTATGTTCATACTTTAAATTTATTCGTTAAACTCATGAATTGCAATATTTAATAAAAATTGTCATTTTTAAATTTTTAATCAATGATGGCATTGCCAGGAATTTTTTAGACAACCCACTCGAGATATATTTTCTAATATATTAAATTTGATATTAAATACTTTTCATCCATTAAATAGACGGGTGAAGGTCGTTTCTAAAGCGGATCCTCTACTAGAAAGTTCAATTAAAGATGATGACAGTCTGCAAGTAAAGTTTATGATAATTTAAGTATGTTTTAGTAATATAAGTATTAATTCTCAATGTAATTGAGGTTTAAAAATTAAGCCTCTATACAATTTTATAGATTGTTGTCGTCGTCATCGTCCAGCTGGCTTATGCGGTGTTCGGCAGATTCTTTTTCTGGGTAGTAATTTACTATTTTTTTCTCACCAAAATAGAATTTTTTGTATAAATCTGCCAGGTTTAAACTTTTTTAAATGCACTGCATTTATTATTTTTATCGAAGTTTTAATTTCTCTAAGAAGTCAAATTAGGAGACGAAATTAACGCTTTTTTTTGCTAAGTCTTCGCCATAAGCATAATTATCTTTATAAAACATAACACTTTTGATACATTTAAATATATATTTTTAAATACATTAAAAGTATTCCTGAATATAAATGTCTTTAATGTAAAAGTTTTACTGAAAACTCTTAAAAGTAAGCTAGTCGTTCTGTGGAACTATAAATAAATATTTGAGGCGTCAGAAAATGAAACTTAAGCCTTAAACATTTCAAGTGCAAAAAAATTTATCCTACTCAAAGAGTAAACAGGGCTTCAAAAAAGACAATCCAAGTTTGGCATGGAAAAGTTTTTTAATATTCTCGCCGCTCAATATAATCCGGACCCTCACTGCCACGATTTATTTAACTGCAGTGCATGAACAAGAAGTTTTGACCTAAATAATTTAAAACGTTACTTTAAAATCGTTTCTTTTAGTGATATCTTCTTTAGGCATATTAGGCACCTTTGGTATGGGGAAAAAAGCACTGTGCATCTGAATTTTACATGTTTAAAATAGTAATTTATTCATCTCCTTTATTTACCTACTTTACCTATTTCATTGTCGTACACGACTGTACTTTAATTTTTTTTCTTCTATAACACACAATGTGTGCGAAATGACTACTAAAATATATTTAAATTTAGTTGGCTTTTCGCACATTTCTTACAAAATAAAATCGTGCGAGATGACAACTAAACCAAACCGTGATCGCGTGACCACGCGTGACCGCCACGTCACGCTCACTCAGTGAGGTTTAATGTTGAAATGATTTTTTAGGATGGTTGGGCAATTTTGGGATGGAGAAAAAGCATTCACGTGACCGCGTGAATAAATTAGTGAATGCAAAATTTATGGTCATTACATCAACATAAAGCGGTTATCACACTACAATTTGAAGGAATCCAATTTTGGAACCTAAGTAGTGAACTAGTGATCACACTACACTAAATTGATTTCTAAATCAAAGACATAGAATTGAAAATAGATAAAATCTAAATTGGATCCAATCTGTTCTAACTGCGATTACACTTTCCAATTTCTTAAATTGGAATCCTTCAAATTGTAAAGTGTGATAACCGCTTAAGGATCATAATATAGAGAAAGTATTTGTAGTTTGCCCATTGCGGCCTATAATGTGAACAGAATTTTCATTTCGTGAAGAAACCCTCTACGAATGTAATCTTGCATGGAAAAAAATGTCAAAGTTTTCATGCATTTCATTTACGTTTGTTTTCATGGCAATGCTTTAACTATTTGTTGATAAAAATAAATTCCGTTCTTTCCCAATGATTTTAAATTATTTGTTTTTAAATTAAATATAAACTTAAAGTTTTAAATCTACATACTATACACAGGGCGAATGACGGTAACTGTCGCCTATTCACACAACTAACTACAGGTGCTGAATGTGCACTGTGTACCTCTTTAGGATTTAGTAACAAAATCTGTCCATATTAAAAATATAGTTTAGGAGAACTATGCAAACAAACCGACAGAAGTAATTACTTTGTAATTCACATTTATAATTTGTGTTTAAGATTTAAGATTTTAGATTTAAGTATATTTAAGAGACTGATTGATTAAAAAAATTCAAACTCAATGGATTACTTAGACATGAATCTAGCTATACAGGTCAATTCTTTATTATATTTTCCTTAATTTTTATACTTTCAAAATTAGATTTAATGAAACTCGTAAATTATTTATTGAATGGGCCACAAAGTCATACTTTATAACGGTTCGATACTCTTTTGCTGCTTTTATTATTAAAGGGAGCTTTTTACTCGTGTTTTAACAGTTATTTAGGAGAAAAAGTCATAATTCCACTCATTACAAGAGGCCTCTAATATTGTGGGGGTGCTGAGGGGAGGGATGTAATCCGACAGACACAATGCCTCATAAACGAAGACTGCTCTTCCGTGCCAAATTAGGGACGTGTATTACAATATAGGAGACAAACAGTAGGATATTAATTTAAAATTGTATAGTTTCGATATATTTCGAATATTATTACACTCTCCATTCCCCATTTCCATAGGGAGCCCATATCTCTATCTGAATCCCTAAATTCCACTATGGAATTTAAGCACTTGCAGCACCTATGTCGTTGCTTGTGTTATAGGCGACGGTAGCCACCTACCATCAAGAGAACCGTCAGCCTGCCTGCCGGCCTTAACATCAATTAGAACTGTTTTATTTGGTTATATAGCACGATAATATAATACGCCTATACTCCATAATATACAGGCGTAAGAATATAGAACTTTTTTTTAATAATATACAAGATACTTGGTATTAAAAAAATATATTGTATAGAAAGAATTTGTTAATTTATTTGTTTATATCAGAGTTAAACTCAGTAAATTTCGTGATTCATATTTCAGTAAATTCATATTCATATTTCAGTAAAATTCATATTTTACTAACGCTCGGGTGAGGGCTTAATACTGATTTAAAATTGTATTTTAATTGGTTATAAAATGAAGAATATAAGGCTGCATAAAAATTGTAAGCTTTATTTCTATAACCACTTACATATAATAAAATCGTAAACTAGCCGTGTCTGCACATTAAATATTTTTTCAAAAAAAAAAAAACAATTTGTACACGTTGTACCTATTTATGTTACCGAAGTCAAAAAATAGTTTTAAGAATATTTGTCTGTGTTTTTGTGCACGCTAATATCGCAAACATCTTAATTTGGCATGAAATGAATGTGGATGAAATTTGGCACACATAGTTTATTACCTTGATTGAGATTATGGCAAAACACAAGCATACAGACAGACAGACGTGGCGGGGAACTTTGTTTAATAATATGTGATGATATTAGTAGAAGGAATCCCTAAAAATAAAATACATAACAAAATTAACAATATGAACAAATTAAATTTTTTTGAAACTTGAAATTGGGTAAATTTGAACATAATTACAAACCATGAAAATGCCAAGTGGTTTTTGGCATACTTTCATATGTTAATTTTTTCTGTCTAGACTTTAAAATGAGGCGTACGACTAGTCCCCGACTTAACAGCCCCAATTCTTTTGTTATTTGTACTTTCTACCAAAATTTGATTTTACAGTATGTTTTCGTCTTCGGTTTATGATACTAATTATCAACAATTTGGGATTTATGCAACTTTTTAAAAACTGGAAGCAACTTTCTAACACCTCAGCATTGTGTAGTTTGTTTCACAGCGTGCACCCACAGGATTATTTTTTTCATATCCGGTTGTTATCCAAACACTGAGGATTAACTCCGCTATGCAAATGGTAAATTACTCAAATATGTTTAGAATTAACAGATTAGATCTAATAAAATTTATAATCTTTAATCTTGTGATTTATATTACAAAAAAATCACCCTAAAAGTTATTAAGCAGCACGCTTGTAGGCCGTATTGTAAATCGGAGCGGGTCTTGGGCGGAAATTCGTAAATTCGTTGCGGGTGCGTCGCTGTAAAACCAAACTGCGGTCACCAACATCAATAAACCTTTCAAGTAAATGTTTACGCGTGGCCGCGTTCGCTTCCGAACTTTGTTCGCTTCTTTAAATAAAATAGGCTACCCCTAAAAAGATGAGGGTACTATTGGTCTTATGTAAAATGTTGTATCTACCATTTTTTGAAAATATTTCCAAATCTTACTAAGGTTTTGCAGATATGTTGTACTCATGATAAATCAACACTGTGGTATTTCACAGTGTATGAGCCACATAGAGTAGGTAGGTATGTAGAGTATTATGTTAAAATTTTTGTAAAGAATTAAACAAAAAACCAAAACTCAAAACAGCAACCTTGGAGTTTTGATCAAGGACGAGTTTTGACATCTTCTGCAATAAAAAGTCACTGAGAAACTGTACGTCATTGTTTTAATAACGAGAAACAGTAAAACTCGTTTTTCTTATTTCTGTATTTCTTTCTTTATTTTTGTTCTCATTTTAGCTATATTTTTTCATTAAATATGTCAAATCGAATCTTTTCATTTATGATGGTATGATTACATAAATATTTCGTAATATAATATTTAATATTTTTGTCATATACCACGTTTTACGCAACATAAAAACGCCCAAAGGTCCTAGCTCTATAAAGAGCAGTCAAACTTTGTCTGTCGCCCATTTTGTTGGTCCCCACAATAAAAAGTTCCCCTCCAGGGCATGGTTCGTCTGATTTTTATGATGAAAAATGACCATCACATAATATCTTAACGTCGCTCCGTCTGTGAACCGGTGAAAACATTTGTTAATTAAACGCTTCACTGGATTTCTTTACAATTTGTGTTCAGAAAAGAAAATCCATTCTTGAAGCTCACAATCTTCATTATGATATAGGCATATAATATACAGGTTGACTAACCACTGGAAGAGAGGTCCAGTGAGCAGTTTTGAAATCTTGCTGTAAAGAAAGTCTGACAACTATTTTGTTATTATATTGTTACAATTTTTCTTTTATTTGAACCCGGCCACGTTTTGCTGTGGCTCGTTTTCTTCTGTTTTCGTTGGAACTTTGGAATAATTTTCTGTTGAAATTCAAAGTTGTGTAAAAAATTTCATGTCAATCCATTAGCTACTTATCGAGTTTTGTGCAAAATTTTTATATAATTTATATTGCATATGGTAGCCACGTTGCAGCGGTCTATAAAATTTTCACATTATATAAATAAAATATTACATCGTATATACAATATCATTGTAACATTCCCATGACATTTCTCTTTGGTCAAATTACCTTTGTCTAGCATACAAAGCAAATTGTTTTCGAATCGACAATCCGAACACGTACCGACCGCCAAATGGAAACGAGATAATATGAAAAAATGATTTTAATTTACTTTGACTATTTTATAGAACGGGGGTTTTGTTTCTGATAAATTAATTTTTTTATTTACAAATGTACTTAAACGAAATTGTAAAAGAATGGCTTATAACTTTAAGCTATGGTGAATTCGAGGCAATATTACAAAATGTTATCTAGCACAGTTATCATTATAAGTTATCGAAATATTACTTTATAAGTTACCGGATTAAACAAATTTTATTTTAGTCTCATTTTATTGAGATCAGATTTTATTTAAGAATAAAAACTCTGGAGCTTTAATGTTTTGATTCCCATTCTATATAGGGTTCATAATGAGAGTTATATATTTATAAATAAATTGAAAACACAGCCAAAGTAGTAAGCTTAAGCATTTATTATGTAAAAATTATAGCTATGTTATCTAAATCCCTTTTTTCTAGATACTATTATTATAATATAACTAGACTAGATGTTGGTGGTTTATAAGATAGGATTAACAAAAAAAATTAAGATGATTTTTGTGCGAGGATACTTATCATGGTCCCAATGATCAAAAAAATTTCTCTGATCAATTTATGACTATACTATAAACGATAACCATATCCATACAGAAATATACAATAGCTTGACATTTTTCTCATCGGTTTTCTAACCTTAGAACCACAAATAATCTGTCTACTTCAATTCAGACTATGGATGATCATTGGAATTAATTATGTCCAAATTATAAATTATGCTTGCAAAACATTTTCTAATAAAGACGGGATCTCATTATGATGGTTGCGGCTTAAATAAGGCTCATTGGACCCGAAAATTAAACCTTCAGCCCTAATAATAACAAAGAATGTCATAACAAAACCTTATAGCTAATTAGTGAGTCGCCTTTAATAATTTTCGTCGAAATGCCCCTAAGTGGGTGTCGCCGCGGTAATTGAGAGTTGAGGGAACGTTTCGACACAAATCGTTTTATTAATTTACTATAATTCTTAATTTATTTTAATTTTTTAAAAGTATAATTTTTATAGTTTTGAGGACGAAATTTATTTAACATAACACATGAAGCAAGCTTGATTATATTACCTTATATTATTTATCCCTTCTTCATTATCCTATCAAATATCCTTCCTAAATTTTGCTAATGGTTATACATTAAAGCGATCTTATCTATACTAATATTGTATTATAAGGGTAAAAAACTATTTGTATTTTTGTCTTTTTGATTTCTATTGAATAAACTCAAAAAGTCCTGGACCGATTATAAAAATTCTTGGTGTCGGACTGACTGTCAGCACAGCCAGGCCGAAAAACAAATCCCCCACATTCTGTGCAATACTAGCGCCCTCTTGCGTGTCCCCACAATAAAAATCATACTAATATCATAAATGCGAAATTTTGTGATGATGCATGTATGCATGCGGATGCACTTTCACGCAAAAACGGCTTGTCGCATTTGGATGAAATTTGGCACACAGATTGTTTATTACCTGGATTAACATAAATTATACCTTTTCTCTTAAAAAAATGTTAGGTTCCCCAGGGATCGTCTAAATATTTTTTTAATGGGCGTTACAGCGATAAAGGTCTCAGATACACATATTTTTTCAGGTGTTTTTCAGTGTTTTCAGGTTTTAGTGTAAAATAAATCCAAATCTATTACATAAACTTGGCTATAATTCGATCGTACAAACGGGTAGTCTCGACAGAATTCGCTAACTCGCCGTCTGTGGATACAACCAGAAAAATCAACAAGATTATTATTCGGCTACCATTTATTGCTTGTCGGGCGATTTCAAATTCAATTTTAAATTCTTATTTGCTCAGCTCCCCATCTTTGAGAAGTGGGGATGAAAATTAGAGGAGACGTTTGCACATTTCCCTGAAGCATGTTTAAATGCGTGGGCAAATGTAATTACTTCTAGATGGAACTTAGATGTCGTATCTCCCCTCCGATTACATCATGATTTAATCAGTGGATACAATTTGAATTTCGAATTTATTCTAGTCATTCCAGACTGGCAGGGAAGACGATGCAGAATATTTTAACATATGTCAACTTTTTAACCTTTTAAATGTCGTGGGTCCGTAAAACGGTCTTAAAGTTATATAAATAGCCCTAACAGCCCCTTTACTGGTCCAGTTTATTTTCAGTAGTGGCGTATGATTTCCTATAGAAACGTTCAGACGAACGACCTGTATGCTGGGCTGTGTTCGAGCATTCCTTGGACAAATATTGCACGAGCTAGATTTGTTCGATGATGTTGGGACCACCTATAATAGCTACTGTCAGAATTTGAGTTTGACAGTAGTATTTTTTAGGCGGTAAAATTAATTTATTTTCGAAAGGCATAAAATCTGATATTTAACAAGGCAAGACATTTATCAAGTCCGGATCAAATTATGCTCGAATGGAGTGCTGGAACGGCGGTTATAGCAAAATTAGTCTTGGCTGAAGAAGTGCTTGAAGACAGACCAGGATCCTGCAAAAAAAAAAACAGGTCCGTTTGACATCGACATTCAGTTTTGACAACTAAAACCGGAAAACTAAAAAAAATCGACTATTTTTTCGTGTACGTAACAGCGTGGATACTAATATCATATGAGAATTCACGTTTATTTAAAGACAATACTGCGAGAACTCACTTCCTACCCGGCATAAAAATGACATTGCACGATGCTATGCTGTGTAAACACCATGCAGCTTCCTGCAAAATGTTATTCCTGCAAATGTCCCACAGTGTGAACGGGCTTTACGATCGCAAATAATAATAATAATAAAATTAAAACATTATTCGGAAACAAAACAATATTCTGCCAATTAATTACTTACGCATAAATTTAATTACTATTGGTCAGACGGAGACCAAGATCATCGACTAAGTAACAGCTTATGGTCTCGAGAGGGTTGTGTGTTGTGTTACAATTACTATAAGCCGATAAGATTAATTATATTAAACCCGAATTTATTAGTAGGATCCTCGAGTATCTAGAGATAATTTTAATAATAAATAAAAACAAATACTACATTATTATTATTAAAAAAATACGACAAAATAATATTTTTTGGGTACCTTACCTAAATTTATTTAACATGAAATTAATTTTCTGAAAATATAAGACAAAAAATTAATTCGTAGTTTTTAATTGTGTATACACATAATTTACTACTTAAAAACTACGAATAAGTTTTTAAGTGGAATTAACCATACTTATGTACATATTCACAACATTAAATAAAATCGGTTAGGCAGTTTCTGAAAATAGCGTGAACGAACATTGTTACATGTGATTTTTTTATATTTATTAACTTAATTTTGAACTTATTCATAAAAAAATATAAAAAAAAAACAGATAGAAGCTTATTATATTATGTAAATATCTAAAGAATATTATGAAGCATCTTGACTACTATTATATTTTATGTAAAAAAAATTATAACTATACTATATAACTAACTATAGGAGTATAGATTTCAGGTATGGATAGGCTAATGTTTCATTAACTCTTAGCTTAGACACTCTCCGTTGGCTATCTATTATCCTTCCCCTATCTCTTAGCAGGCGAAGTAAGTGTATCTACAGCTACACACAGGATATCAACATTTTTCCGCAAGATTAATTCTTGCCTTGCCAAGGCCCGTTTAATACCGGTACTCACCGTCATAAAGAACCGAATAATTAACCGTATGTAATGCGATTTAGTTTGCCACCCAATAAACTCTCTCTTGCGTGAACGATAACCGTACTTGGATTAAATGCTTGTGGGGAAAGATCCATGGGTTTACAAGCAAGCAACTAAAAGCGGAACGGTCACGGAATATCCTGTGCAAATATTTTACTTGGAAGTTTAATGATGTTGAGCGAAAATTAAGTCGAATGCATAGATGGAAGTAAAAAGAAAGATTAGTGACTCTATATCCACGCATGAGTTGTGATGATATAAGCATTTATATAATTTTATGCAGCCCATTTATGTAAGAACGTACTGTATCTTTCTTTTTGATTCCATCTACGTACGGACGTACGTCCGTACAGTACGTACGTACGTACGTACTGTACGGACGAATGTCTACTGTAGAACATGCTGAGGCGTATGCAGTAAGTACATTCGCGCAAAATGTGTTATGCAATTTTGTGCCTGGTATTTGCATAAGCGACTTTTATGCCTGTTTCTTGTTCATCTATTGAAAATAAAATCAACGTTTTTCACAAGCATATAAATAAATAAAAAATAAAATAATAAAGTCCTCCTTTTTTGTACCTATCTGTCTGTATGTGTACGCTAGTCTCGAAAAGTCGTGAACGGATTTGGTTTCTTATTATATCGATGGAAAAAGGCGTTTTTTTATGATAGTTTATGTGCATATTTCTTATTTATATTTGTCGAATTATAACCGTTTTTGTCAAAAAATGCGGGCGTCCCAAGCGTACGCCGCAATGAAGAGAGGCCGGATTCAGCCAATGAATAAGTAAATAAATAAATAAAAAATCCTATTTATTTCTCCAACAAAATATTTTTAAAAAATTCTAACAATTATGTTACATAGAGTACAAACATAACACATAATATAGCTAATACATAAAGTAAAAAAAAATACATAAAATGATTTACACGCACACGTAAATTACAAAATATAAATAATTCCAGATAGTCATTAGCTACACTGAATACTGAATAGTTGATTTTTATTACTGAAATTTCAAAGTTCTCGGAAAGTTATAAGTTAACTCGACACAATGAATTGAAAGGCAACTTGCTTGTGTTGTGAATTTCGAACTTTTGACTGCGAATCTGCACCCGTGCACTTAGCTGATTGGCGCTCCCTGGTGTACGATTCAGGAACTACCCACATTTACCTTCCTAATGCCATCTAATTTCATAAAAGCCTGCTTAGGGCTGAGGGTGCATTCGTAATGCTTACATTCTATGATACCGAGAAGCTACGATAAAAAATGTTTTTTTGAGGTGGGTCAGTCTCCCATTTAATCTACACACATACCTATATGAAATAGTAAACAAGCCGTGTCTCTATATTAAATATAAAAAAAAGCTGTACACATTGTAACAGCTTATCCGATTTGAATGCAGTTTTCACTGATGTATTTGTTTTCACTGATACTTAAACCCTTCCAGCATCATGCGCTGAAGCCTATATCTACAATTCTCTTTCATACCAGTTCTCGCTTGCTTGCCTCTCGCACTTTCATTCTGCATACTTGATCTTTCTGTCATTCATCCTCATTCATATACCTTTGCGGGTGGGATTCCCGCCTATATGTCCTATTCTGTCTATCCTTTAACTTTATTTCCATTTTCCTTAATTCTAAGCAGAGTCAGGATAAATAATTGTACACAAGATTGATTATTTTACAGATTAAACAATTAGATAACTTGAAGACAAATCGAATGTTAAAAAAAAAATTAAAATATCAGAATAACATTAATTACAAGGTTACAATATTTACAAGGTTAAAATAGTTTAAAACAATAAATAGTAAAACAAATTTTTCAAAATAATGTTAATAACAATAATAAATTATTTGTATTATCACAGTTTAGCGTTGCAGTCTCAATCTTTATTTCTCTTGATCGCCCTTTCTGCTATTTTTGTACAATATTATTCACTGATGTATTGTAGCAGGATTTACGTAACATTAGAGTTGCTTTGATTCCAAATGCTTACAAAAAAAAAACTTATACAGAACTAGTGGCCTAGATATAAAAACTATCCTATCTTTTAAGTTGGGCCAAATTTCACATAGTTACGAAGTTTTATTAAAATCGGTTCAGTGGTTAAGGAGTCCATTGGTTCCAAACAACGTGACACGTAATTTTTATATACAGGGTGTGGCCTGTAATAATAGCAATTAATTAAAATATAGACCCTTTAACGAATCAGTAATTAATTCCAAATGGTTTCAATTAATTAAAATGAAAAACAAATTTACTGTTATTTTCTAACAGAATTAATTGAGCCAGCAATGTACTACTACAGACATAATGTGTCCAGTCGGAGTACTTGACATTGACATTTACCATCGCTCTCGCCCCAGTACCCTGTACCAAGACTTCTAACGACTGATAACCGACAATTTAGCGATCATGAAATTTATTAATTATGTATTGTAACTTTGGATTGCTATATCTCTGAGTATGAGCACTTTGGAGCATTATGATTAGGTTAAGGTAACTGCGTATAGTCTATAGAATCATCGTTTAAATTTATTGCTCTTATTACAGGCCACACCCTGTATATGTTTAGAGATATACCGAAATACCGAACCGCACGTAAATACGAGGTTGCCGGCACAGCTAGTTTTAAATAAAGGGAGGTTGAAATCGTTAGACAGCTGGTTATTTATATTTTTAGTTTTATGCAATATTTATATTCAGATCCATCAGATCATATTTAGCTATTTATTTATAACAGACTTAAAAGAGAAATAAAAATACTCCCTCCATTTGTTAGTAGCTCTGAAAACCAAATCAGAATTCAAGATCCTTTTATTAGAGGAAACTCCGACAGCAGGTAAGATGGCAGACGCATAAAAATAAATAATTTAATTTGGTACGGCTCCGGACGATTTTCATTCGCTTGTTGCTTTTATTAAAGATTTACCATAACGAATAAGTATACCATGTGTTGAAGTATTATAAGTTTTCTATATTAAAAATGGTGACAGAGGCAGGTCATTGTTCCACTAGACCCTCACATCAGAACCCAAGCAACACCAGGAAGAATTCAAGTACGCTGCCGACTCTGCAAGTATCTATTTACATCCTAGAAGAAGCCCAGCATGTAGTTAGAATAAAATATCTTGCAGAAGTCAGTTTGTTATAATGTTTATGCGTCCTCACGATTAAGTTTCTCTTTTCTGGACCATGCTTATGAAGTAAAAAAAGTAGAGGTGGAAGTCTCGACAGTTACAAAGTCCTGGGACTTAGAGACTAAAGAATAAAATTATAACACCGATTATTTTTGGCAGGATACGTCAACAAAAAAGGGATTTTAGTAAAAATAAGTGTTTGTAGAACATAAAATAAGATCCTAATATTAATATTAATCGTAATTATGTTTAATAAACCTAAGTTACATTTTTAGTAGTTAAATCTTATAACTATAAAACAAATTTGTAATTTTACAAAGAATCATCTACATACGAGTATATTAATGTTTGCAATGAATAAACTGAAAAACTACTTGACCGATTTTGAAAATTCTTTCACCTGTTGAAAGCTAAATTATCAGTGAGTAACATAGGCTATATTTTAAAAAGTTACGCAGGCGAACCCGCGTGCAACAGCTAGTAATTAATATTAATATAATCATTACATACTTAGAATAAAACAGTCGCTTCCCGCCGTCTGTCTTTTAAATTCTTTAAAATTTAAGTCTTTTAAGATATTTAAAAAAGTCTTTTAAGATCTTTTAAATTAAGCTACGGATTTTAAAGCAGTATTCACCATCAGAGAAAAAAAAATCCCATTAAATGTCCAACATTTCAACGTTAAAACTCTGCGGGCAATGCGGGCATTAACAACAATAGCATACTAAGACTCGGGCGTTGTAGCTGTAAAGATCTTAGTGCATGTTAGTCTAATCACCCAATATCAAACACAGTGTATAAACTTTTGAAACCAATTAATTCTTCACCCAAAGGTTTTATCTACTGTGAACCTATGTGGATGTATGGGTGTGGGCCCCGTAAATAATATTTTGTTAATATATGAATAATAATAACAAATATTATTACAATTATATTATTAGGACTAGCTGGTGCTACCAAGTTTCATGAAAATCAGTTAATTCGTTTCAGAGTTATGGATGAACATAGTTACATACATACATACATACACACAGAAAAAAAAAATCTAAAAATCGTCAATTTAGTTTCAGTATCATGTATAGAGCCTATAAACATGATATCTCTGAAAACAAAGTAACTTACTCCATGACCGACCCTTACAGATTTATTATTAGTATTGATTAGGATTTAGGTAGTTGGTGTGTACATACTCTGAAGAATAAAAAGCACTTAAATATGAAATACTAGTTTCATTGTGATCCGTCTAGTAGACAGTTACTTTCACATTGTAACTCCAGGGAAAAGTGTGCAGTTTATTTATGTATTTTTAATGTGTATACTGTTTAAAACTTATATTGTGTTACATAAATGCCATAGAGTTCTCCAACATTGGTATTATAAATAAAGCGTAAATGTTCCTTTAAAGCGCTAAAATGCGCTGTTTAAATTGTTTTAGTGGTAGCAAGACGATTGTTTTGCGGTTTGAACTTTCATTGAGCATGAATTTAGCGAAATTAGAGATTAAGACAATTGTTCGAGCTAGAATCACATGGCTAAATAAAATATTGAATATAGAAATTCATGCATAAGGTCATGACTCAACTAGTAGAGTATTGTTTCAGAATCTAAAAAAAATCTTAAAGCCTCACATAAGGACATTGTGTGTATTGATTGTCTCAGATTAGATAATAGTTACTTCGTAACAGATTCATTACTCCCATACAAACTACGCTATATTAGCCTACAAAAGACGCTGCAAAGAAGAACGTACTCTACGAACGCGCGCCGAGAATCGAGATTCTCGCGTACACAGCGCGAGTACACAGCGTACACACATCGAGCGAAAACGTTAGGGTTGAACAAAGAACAATAAATTAATAAAAATGGCTGAAGTTAAACTTTTATTTTATCAATACTAATAATAAATCTGTAAGGGTCGGTCATGGAGTAAATTACTTTGATTTCAAAGATATCGTGTTTATAGGCTCTATAAATGACACTGAAACTAAATTGACATTTTTAGAATATTTTTCTGTATGTATGTATGTTCCTCCATAACTCTGAAACGAATTAACTGATTTTCATGGAACTTGGTAGATAAACATTTGGACGTACGGGACACAGGATAGGCTACTTAATATTTTTCAACGCGGGCGAAGTCGTGGGCACCAGCTAGTTATTAATAATATCATGCAATGAAGTGATTGCGATAATGTGCTTTAATTTTATAAAATGATCGATATACATTTTTCAAATTTTTATCTGTATTTTGACTTCGACATCCAAAAACTTCACAATAATTAACTATCGTATCGTTATACAAGAATTTTATCTCATCTTACATCTTATAATACTAAACAAAGAATTCTTGTATGCCAACACGATCTCGCAAACGGCTCTAACGATTTTGACGATAATCTAGGGTTAGGGGTATTTTAGGTCTAGAAATCGAGTCTAGAGATCTTCGAGAAAATTTGTTTTAGGTAGTTTTTTTAGTGGAACGGTTACAAAAGTAATACCGCTTGCTCGTTTTATAATATTTTAAATTATTAATTCAAGTATTCTGGATTTTTTTTCTATAATGTTTCATAGACTTTCTTTCTTACATGTAAAAAACTAAACCTTTCTAGTCACCCAGTCTAGTAATAATAATACGTAGGTAAGTATCACTGCATTTTGCGCGGGAAATGTACAGTGTGTCCGCTCAGTTTCGCCCTCGCGTGCGGGCGGCCCGCTGCCGCTGCCGGTCGGCTCGGCCACGAGCTACTTAGCGGTAGGTAAGTACTTATAACACTGCATTGCGCGAGTGACGGGGACCTGAGTATTGTTTACAATAGATTAATAGGTTAACTACAAATATTTGCATGCCCTTTTCGTGTAAAACATACCTTGTACTGTAACTGCTATCATATGAATTAACATCATGTGCAAGTATTTGTTTATTTAAAGAATCAAGTAGTTTTTTATAGCATATCACACTTACCGACTCCCTGGATAGAAATAGGCTGAATGATCTGACCCCTTAGGTCAGTAGTAGCTATATAAATGTATATAGGTAAACTGAGTTTCCAGCTAATACATGTCATTGTGTCGAGTTGACCGCAACAGTCTGTGGTTGTACCGCGTAAATAACATAAAATATTCAACAGAAATGAAAGGACGCAACGCAATGTTTTCATTTCCCCGGTGTGCTCGAAAACACCAAATATTTTATTATAGACATTCCCCCGTGTTTTGTATTTGTATACTTTTATTATATTTAGAATGCAACCGCACAAAAGCAGACTGATGTAATGAGCACTACACTTAATAACTTATTAAGTGCATAATAATAATAAAACATAATATGTGGTCTTCTGTAAGGGACTTCTGTAATTTTACGCATTTAAGATTGCATAAACGATGGCTGCCACAAGGGCTGCCAAGAGCCCATTATCGTATTTGGTCGCTATCTTAATTATAACATAATCAACCTTAACAACATTGGTAGCGACATGCATCCTTCAATCAAGTAGTCTCCCTGCTACACTTTATCGTGAAAAATACAGAAGACATACGAAGTCACTAGAAGTCTCCAGATTCCATACTAGAAGTTTAATACGATGTCATCGTCAGTACATTTCTGTGAAGTTCCGCTTTTTTTCATGGGTCCACGAACCTCTCTAATTGGTCCCATTGAGACCGAGTCCCTCACGTGACCCTTTAGTCGGGCACGTACAATTTATACTCTATACAAATTCAGGGTGTATTGAACTTGCTTTGTGAGTTAACTTTGAAGTGCACTTTTAATTTGGAAGGGTTATAAGCTGAACGGTTTATTTTCATCAATATTTTGTGTTAATTCTTGACTACATCATTTATTTGATATCAAACTTAAGGCTAAACAAAATTTATATTACATTTACATATTATACATTCTTGACGATATTGTTATTACTTTGATGTCAGTTGCTTTTTTTATATAAATAGTTATAAATCTTTAATTGTAAGTCCCACGGACCAGGAAACCGCTTATTAGATGATCTGCCTGTACATATCTACATATAAAGAGTGGTTGCAGTGAAACATTTGATTACGCTAAAACTTTGTACAGTTTAATGACTGTAGACAACTCAGTACATCCAAATTAATTTCGACTTTGAAATATAATTTGAACCGGGATATTTAACCTAGAGAATTCTAAACCACTCGACCAATGGGCTCAATGGTATCCTAAACAGCAGTAGATATCTTCTGATTATTTTGTAATAGGTACATATTTTGTAGCATTTAACTGAAAAGTGACATTAACGCCTTTGATTCCGTCGAGCATCATTCACTGGCGAAAAGGCTCAAAATAAAAAGGGAGGTTCAGGAAGTCCTCAAAACCCTACATAAAAGATACTTAAAGTTAATCGTGCGTAAGAGTCTCAAGTCTCGAGTAGTGTTCTGCTCCGACTAAAGGGCGTTAGCTTGTAAAAAATCAGCTATTCACTTTTGACTAATTTATTCATCTGTAATTTTATCCACTAAAATAAATTTAAGACATATACTAAAAGGTATTTTAGGTAAGGTGACAATTTCTTCTTAAATGTTCATTCTGAACAATTTGTAATTGTTAATTATATAGATATACTCGTAATGTATATAAAGGTATATATGTTATGTATACCTACTGCATATGAAAGAATATTTTTAGCTGAAAATCAAGAACTCTTATAATATTATTATGCTGCTTACAAAATTACCCATTATTTTCTTTAGACATAATATTTACACTCATTAATACTAATAATAAATCTGTAACGGTCGGTCATGGAGTAAGTTACTTTGTTTTCAGAGATATCGTGTTTATAGGCTCTATATATGGTACTGAAACTAAATTGACGATTTTTAGGATTTTTTTCTGTATGTATGTATGTTCCTCCATAACTCTTAAACGAATTTACTGATTTTCATGAAACTTGGTAGATAAACATTTAGACGTACAGGACACAGGATAGGCTACTTTTTTTCTTTTTTAACGCGGACGAAGTCGCGGGCGCCAGCTAGTAAGGTGGCGCACTAATTATGAGTATGAGGTGAAAATTATTGGCCAACACTAAAGTGTTTTTCGCCATATGACTCGTTGGCTGAGGACTCTCGAGTCACGTGAGGTCTCTGAGGGCCCCTCACAACTAATTAGATTTCGTACTTATTTCAGTTGATTTTTACACTTTATTAAATTTTATAAAGGTTTCTCTTTATCTGAACCGTCTAAAGGTAATTTCATTAAAAGACAAAGGCTTATCGTGTAAAAGCTTTTATGTGCTTACATTTTATATTCTAAATTTCTATTAATATTAAAAATAAATCAATTATGTGTTTTAGAAAAAATAAAATAAAAGGAGCCTTTTACTATGTTGTTGAAATAGAGTTTTTGAAGGTACCATAAAACTCCACGGAAATTAAGATGAGCTATATAGTTTTAAATGTAAGATTTATAACATTTCGTTATATAGAGAAAAAAAATAGGTAATAATAGGTAATTTAATAGGTACATAATTATATATTTTAGAATTTATATATTATATGAAATTTAACATAATAGAATATAGACATGTTCAAAATTAAAGTCCGCCAAATCGATAGTCATCTGAGTTGGCGAGATACGATACACAGCGCCATTGTTACATTATGAACTCCAATTTATATTAAACTGAGGCCTGTAGGGATGCCCTGTTGATTTCATTACGAGCGATTAATTAAAATGGTTACTGAACCCCAAACTATCTCTATATGTTATAGTATAGAGTACTTGTATATGTTACTTTGCTGTGTTTGTAAAGTTTAATGTCTCGTACATACACGATAGTGTCCGCTCAATTTCATCTAGAAGCATTACCTACTTTGTGAACTCCAATTTCTATTGTTTTTGTCTTTCTCTATATCTATATTAATATTTTAAAGAGAGAAGATTCGTAAGTTTAGAAGCAAGTCTTCGAAAATTTGAAAGCAGAATTTCTTAGAGGTTTTCTTACTTCTTAATTATAATAGTCCACTAGCGAGACCACCTATCTTTACTTTAATGTTTTTTGACAGTTTTTTTTTAACTTATGTATTGCTATTGGCTCAACTCTAAGTAATGTTTACTTGTAATTCTCTTAACATAAAAATTTAATTTACCTTATCATAAAAAAATAAAGTCATTAAGATCAGCATAACTAACCTCGTACGATCAGCCAAGTCAATATTTCAAGTATCTAAGTCATTTACCTATAAGTAATCTAGTCTTAATATATTGTTTGGTTTCAAACAATTAAATTAAACCAAACGTAATAGGAATTTAAGTTCAAAATTAACATTTTAATTTTATTGATAACACGAAACTGTACATAATAAACTACGGTTTAAAACATCGAAATTTTATATAATGCAATTTATATTAAATGTTCGAAAACCAAACAACATTCCTGTGAATAAAATTATTTCATTTCAATCCATTAAAATCCCTCGGTTACTCATATTTTGTTCGATATTTAAATTAATTAACAAGCGACGCATGTTGCATTTTGTGTTCGCAAATGAGTTTACCTGAGGATAAGCACGGCCAATCGTTCAATGTGTTGTTTTAAAGTTCGCATTGCATCGACCGCAGGTCGTCTCCCTCTGAACAAGCTGTCTGCACACTTTGTAACAATATAGAATATTGAACCTCTATATTGTTACAAAGTGTGCAGACAGCTTGTTCAGAGGAAGACGACCTGAAGAGGGAGACGTTTGATTTAATTTAATTGTTTGAAACCAAACAATATATTAAGACTAGATTACTTATAGGTAAATGACTTAGATACTTGAAACATTGACTTGGCTGATCGTACGAGGTTAGTTATGCTGATCTTAATGACTTTATTTTTTTATGATAAGGTAAATTAAATTTTTATGTTAAGAGAATTACAAGTACGTAAACATTACTTAAGTTCAGGGTTATTTCATCAATATTGATTCAGGTTTTAAATGATTTTTTTTACAAATAATAAAGGTTATCATCATCATCATCATCTCAGCCGTAAAACGTCCACTGGTAGACATAGGCTTGCCCCATAATTTTCCATTAGGACCGGTGAAAAGCAGCTTGTATCCACCGTCGACCCGCGTGTCGGTAACTTTCGTTCATCTACGGATCTCCTCGTCTTTGATTCGATTTCGCAGTGTAACCCCGAGCATAACTCTCCATAGCTCGTTGAGCGACATTGAGCTTTCTTCCGACGCCCTGTTAGTTAGAGACGCCATGTTTCAGCGACATATTGTCATCACTGGCAACACCCATAGCGATCAATAGAGAAGAGTTGTTTTGAGCAATCTATTCTCGGATGTTTTTGGGGTCGTGATATTTTCCTTCTACCTGACCTCGTCTTTCCCTGCACTTTTCTCATCAAGGAGATATCAACAGTTTGTATATATCATGACGTAGAACATCTTTCGCATATTTTGCCATAAATATGCAATCTTTTGCATTACTCATGAGCTATATTTCTGTATTGTATGACAACGGTAGTCACTTACCATCAAGTGCTCCGTCAGCCGGTCCGCTGAATTTGACATAGAAAAAATCCATAACAAGAAATTTCTAGCCATTAAAGTGTCATAAAAACAAAGAATCTCCAAGAGCCGAGATCTTGGAATCTTGAAATGGAATGTGCTCTTGGAGACGACACCGAGAGAGAATTGCAAAAAAACCTGTATACAGTAATAATGTTATATTAACTTTTTGTCAACATTTGTTTAAATCAAGCTCGTCGTTACTTTAGGACATAGAATTGTGAATTGCGGGCATCCCAACGGAAAAAATAAATAAATTGGTAATCTGAGTTTGTTTAAAAAAGACATTTTTATCTTACCAAACACTTTATATAACATTATTTTCAAGAAAAACGAACAAAGACTGTACACTTTATTGCTTGTAGATTCTTGTAGACAAAGGACTTTGTTCTTGAGAGCGCTTATGTTTATACCACTATGGGAATTAAGGTCTTCTTGGTCTACTTTTCTTGATTCAAGATAGTTGTTTGATACTCAATGCACAATAGACTTCTGAAGGTTTTATTTTGGCAATTTACTTTATTTATATGTTTCTCTAATATAAAACTTTATTTTAATCGGTAAGTGGTCTATGGAGTATAAGTACCTTATGGAGCATACCTTTATGTGGCAGCCAACAAGTTTGGTAAAGAAGTTTATGTTTAGAATTTATGTTTGAAAGATAACAGAACTCATTGCCAGTAATTGCTAAAAATAATGTTCTCGTTTTATTAATGAATAAATGAATATATATAAGTAATATAGCTAGTTTAATGAATATACTTTTAAATTTCGTTTGTTTGTTTAGAGGTTGTTGTTATTTAGGTTTGTTAGGTTAGGTTTGTTGTTATTTGTTTAGGTTTGTTGTTTATTTAATTTGTATTCTTGTATAGTCATTATATGTAAAAATTAGATATTTTGTAAATACAATGTAAATACTAAAACAAAAAACTTTGTTTACAGAGCAACACAAGTCTATTTATTTAAAACTTATAAATTCTGAAATTTTGAAATTGATTCATTTACCTGAACGCAATTTTCATCATTATAAATTTCCACTTTTCGCGTGACACTCGACACTCAATTAAGTAAATGGGGTGCCGTTCTAGTTTGCCAATTATCTAATTAACTTGTTTTACTGCCACTGTTCCAGATTTTTAACTTAACTACTACATTTTCACGTAAAATCATAGGGAGTTCACACCGAAAATTAACTCCAGGGTAAAGAAAGTAATATTGCAGTTCCATTCACTTCAAAATTAATTGAATACCAAAATAAAATTTTAAGGGATAAAGATAAAATACTCTTTAACTTATTAATAAAAGCAACATTGACTCTTCTGCCTGACAAGCTAAAAGACAGACATAAAGACAAAAAAGTGTAAATAAAGAAAAACAAAGTCCACACCGATATTATATTTTTATTATAATTATTGATGTACTAGTATTCATTATTTGTACAACACGTTTTAGTATTGTAAAAGTAAAATTTTAAATATTACTTATATTAATTAAATTTGCTCCAACTAACAAATATATTACAGACAGAAAAAACAGTAGTGGCTGACAGTGCAACAGCATTCCAAAGTTATAAACTTAGCAGCCAGTTTGTTAAAACAGGAAAATGGTAGAGCTCATTTTCCTTTCTCATCCCAATCCCTTGTACTTAATCCTAATATGATCAACAGCTCACTTGCAACACCTTTGGGATTGCTAGGGTTATAGGCGATCCTTGGCCACCTACCATTTTGTGAACCGTCAGCCTATCTGTCGACTCACAAAAAAAAAAATTAAAAAAAATCACAATTAATATGGGTGCATGTATGAAACAATAACATTGGTGTTTTTAAATAAAAATCAATGGGTGAACATTATTCTCTCTTATACAACTACTATTATACGATCCATCATCGTATTGACTCACCTCGATTTCATACTTCGTAACCTCTTAAAGAGCTATTGGTCTTTGATAGTTTATTCATTCCAATAAATGACAGTCGTTGTTCACAACAAACCCAATTCTATGTTCATCCAGTGAATACCGCGTAACATCGAGATAGGGTTGGCAATAACCGTAACATCCGGAATTTCCATGTCGCGGTGCACGTCACTAGTCCGTTTAATGAGCACAGTTGTTACCCACTAGTAAATGTTGTAGTGATGTTACACTAATAAAATATATCTTAAATTTTTTATCGATAAACTGTCACTAGATATGTTATGTGTTTTATTGGCAGATATAAATCATGAACATGTAAAAAAACTTTACATACAATGAAAACTTTACTAACAATAAATATTATATAATTTTCTCAGTATAAATTATTTTATAGTATGACTAAATATATCATTATATTCTGCTTACTAATTATATCTTCTACATATTTTGTTACACATAATTCTCACGAGAGACACGAATCATATAAAAATAATTCGCACAGTTATATTTGATTAATTTCAGTTTAATATAAGTAAATCAAATTAAATCTTTAATTAATATCGATTGTAATGTGCCTATCTCTAGCACAAATGCAGAATTGCTTAATAACCGTCGCTGCGGACAGTATTCCACCGCAATTTGAAGGTACGACTATTCTCGCTTATCGACCACAGAATATAGGTTAAGTTTGCATCACAAAAGGAAATTGTAATTATTCTGGTAAACGGTTACGATGTTTTTATGGAATACATTTGGTTAGCTAAGAAAGCGACGTCTAAAATACTTCAAAGGGCTGGGACGATAGTAAGGCGGTATAATTTTAAACTTGTGCTCTTTGAAACTGAAACGGAATAACTAATAAGAACATTTCCGTATTTATTTAAAGTTTAGATATTAACTTACATTATAAACACAAAAATTTCTTCTATATTTTTTTTCTTATATTATTATGTTATAAATAGGAAAGTAACTTTGTTTGTTTGTTACGATTTCATGCAATTTCGTAAATCATGAAAAGGACGTAGAGTACCTTTCATTCAGAAAAAAAGTATTGTTCCTGAGGGATAAAAAAATAAATCCCACCCCTGACAAAAATATAAGAGCAGTAAAGATCTTACATGGGTATGTAAATACTTTTACATGTATATTTTTTTTTTAAAGTTTTTGTACTTAAATTAATTCAATCAAATTAATTAACTCGTTCAGAGGAAATTGTCGGTCAGAAGAAACTGCCTAATAAATTAGTCTGCGATTCGTGTCCACATATGCCCATTTACTAGTACCCAAGTAATATGATATAATAGGATATGACAAAAAGAATAGTATTCTGAGTCTCTTTCGGGATTCCTTTTTAGGATCGTCATCACCTTGGCTATATTTTTTCCGAAAGCCTTTTAAAAATATATAATGATCATTAAAAGAGTTTCTTGGTAACCTATTTGATGAATAAATAACTATTTCTGTTAAGATTGAAAAGGATGGAAGAGGGAAAAAGATTTTTCTTTATTACTTAAATGAATAAAAAACCAGGCATTTTAACTCTGAGAAAATTTAATGTAGGGGAGAGAATTTAATATAAGCACTTTAGAACATTTATTGAATATTGTATCATACCTAAAAATTCTTTTTATTTTGACCGCTTTATGATGTTGCAATCGTTAACCCAACCATTATGTGATAAAATGGCTGTATCTTAATTGACGATAAATTGAAGTTAACTCATGAAAATTATTTTTAGAATGTTCAAATCTGCCCGTGACGGGGACGGAACGGGGCAGATTTGAACACAATGTGGGGCAGTTTTGAACTATCATTAAATAAATAACATTAAGAAAGTTTTACAACATATTTTTTATTTTTAATAATTATGCACATTTTTTACAATGAAATATTATTAGGAACAATTGAAATCAAGTTTAAAATTCAAAGTAACCTATAAAAACATAAAACATTAAAATCTTGTTTTACAACCTTACATCTTGCTCGTCAGTTTCAAACTCTCTGTTATTTTTGTAATTCCGGACCACTGTTACCTTAAAAAAAACAGATAGTGTAAATACAATAATTTTAGTATTTCAAAAAAAGTCAGGCAACTTTATTCATTCAAAGGTGCCCCCTTCATATTGTTCAAAGCTGCCCCAATGATACTTAAAAAGTGACAACATTTTTATTTCCACCAAAATGCTCAAAATTACTGTCACTCTCCACTTTATTGCCGCCTGAATTATGAAACATTGTGACTAATAAGCTAAAAAACCATTACACTTACCTCTGTATGAGTTTGTCAGATCCTTACACATTTTTTTTTTTAAATTTGAAATTAATACACAAAAATAAAATAACCTCGTATTACAGTTGCGCGCTGTTAATCGTCGCCGATGGCAAGTGATAGTTGTGTAAGTAAGTGCTGACAAGATACAAAAATAATTTCTACTAAAATTTTAATTCAAATAAGTTAATTATCACATTTTTTTTTAAAACTGCCCCTGTTTAAAGCTGCCTCCTGCTCCACTATATATTTTACAAAATGCAAAACTAAAGGGTGATTTTTTAGCAATTTTCTTTTTGGCCACACTGATTTTGACAGCTCACGCGGGTTTCGTGTCTTGCGTCACTGTCAACCATGGTCAGTTTGGTCTATAATTTAACCATGAATCGACTTACAAACGAACAACGCTTGCAAATTATTGAATTTTATTATCAAAATTCATGCTCGGTTAAGAAAGTGCATCGCGCACTTCTTCCATTTTATGGTCAGTTTGGTCGACCTACTGAGGCGGCTATTCGGGCTCTTGTGAATAAATTTCGCACCAAATTCACATTATTGGACATTAAACCACCAACACGCATACGTAGAGTGCGGACAGAGGAAAGTATCGCAGCTGTATCCGCCAGTGTTAGTGACGACCGTGAATTATCGATTCGGCGCCGTTCGCAGCAATTGGGCCTCTGTTACTCCACTACGTGGAAAATTTTGCGGAAGGATTTGTGTGTGAAGCCTTTTAAAATACAGCTGGTACAAGAATTGAAGTCGAACGACCTACCACAACGGCGAATTTTTGGTGAATGGGCGCTGGAAAAGTTGGATGAAGATCCACTTTTTTATCGAAAAATTGTGTTCAGCGACGAGGCTCATTTCTGGTTGAATGGATACGTGAACAAGCAAAATTGCCGTATTTGGAGTGTAGAGCAGCCAGAAGCATTGCAAGAACTACCAATTCATCCAGGAAAAGTCACTGTTTGGTGTGGATTATGGGCTGGCGGCATCATTGGGCCGTATTTCTTCAAAGACGACGAAGGCCGTAACGTTACTGTGAATGGCGAGCGCTACCGTGCGATGATTACAAACTTTTTTTTGCCCAAAATGGAAGAGCTGGACTTGCATGACATGTGGTTTCAACAAGACGGAGCCACATGCCACACAGCACGCGAAACAATGGCCCAATTGAGAGGCGAGTTCGGTGAGCAGTTTATCTCACGTTTGGAGCCGGTCAATTGGCCGCCTAGATCGTGTGATTTAACGCCTCTAGACTATTTTTTGTGGGGCTATGTTAAGGCTCATGTCTATAGCAACAAGCCCGCTTCGATTGACGCACTAGAAGAGAATATTGAAGAGAGTATGTAAAAATTGGACTCGGCGTATGGATCATTTGAAGCGTAGCCGCGGCCAACATTTACATGAAATAATCTTCAAACACTAAATTATATCGATCGTTCTATCGACTCAAATAAAGATTTCATAAATGTTTCTGAATTTTATGTGTTTTTTTCGAAAATTAAATCCGATAGCTCTTAAAAAATCACCCTTTAGAACGAATAATGAAAGTGAGAAACTAAATTGACAAATTTTATAAAAAGAACAAGTAATATAAAAATAAAAGGAAACAGTAAACAGTTTTCCATTCCCTTAAGCTAAAACTTATTTCTTATACACACATTAAATCGAGAAAACTTTGACTTTGATCCTAGCATATCATTACTTTATAATATTTCATTATTATAAATTCGTTCTTAGATTTAAACCGAAAGTTTCCTGTTAATTTGTAAAATTATCAAATTTCCAATGTATTTTCCAAAGCCCAATTTGAAAGTTAAAATCTGATACTTTTCAATAAATAGAGCCTTAGGCGCTTCGAAGGAATTATTGTTTTATAGTCAATTTAAATTTTGGAGACAAAAAATCTAAAACATCATTGTGGTTTAGTGTGAAAGTCCAGTAACTTGACATTTTTCCAGGATAAAAAGTATCCTATATGTTAATCTGGGTAATAAACTATCTGTAACCAAATAACTCCTCAAGTAATAATTCCTCCCAAACCAATTTTGATGCAGTTATGGCTAATGAAAAGAGTCGGTAACTTCCTATGTCTATGAATCCTCTCATTTCTGATTCGAATTAAAAACATAACACTGCTTAATTATATCACCTTTCATTATACAAGAATTATATATCATACAAAAGAATTATGTACTTACACAAGGCACACTGAATAATTATATTAGTATCGTAGAGTAGAAACGAAAGTTCACCCTTTTCAAAACTTTGTTAAAACTCGCTTTGTATTTAATACCAGGGTTTTATAAACTTTTGAATCAGGTAAAGATTTGCTCATAATATATTCATTAACACCCTCCACGAAGGGGTGAACGACCCCTCCTCGAAATTCATACAAGCCTATTTATCATTTTCGGATAAATGAACATTTGGGTGCTTCGTAGCTCACTGGCTTCCCCTTTATTACTAGTACAAGAGCTAATTTACCTTTTAATGTAATTAGATAAAATTTTGCTTATTATTTTTGGTAATTTTTTGTTTATTTATAATAACTTGTAAGCGAGTATCGCCCGGACGTTGTCCTATATATTATTATCATTACTAGCCTACCAGGATTCCAAGCATAGTTATGCTTGGAATTCATTACCAAGTTTTCAAAGAATATCTATCTTTTTTTATTCATTTTCCTGTCATTTTTCCTTTCAAAGATTTTTAGTTAAACTTTTAGAACAAGGAATCAATTCTTATCTCTTATCAAACATTAATAGGTGCATGAAGAAATACTTACTGGTCGCTTATGAAGTCCTGGTAGGTTATTATCCTTCTGCCAACCTACAAATATTATTGAAATTGTAACTTCCACAAAATAGGCACAAAGCACTCGGGTAATGAACAGGATGAAAGTACAAAGTTCATAAACTACGAAGGATATCTTTAAAATTAAGGCAACAAAATTATACAACTCAACTTAATCTTGAAAATTTACTGGCGTTCCGAGCGACGGAAACATTTAAGAGTGAGTGTAACTTGCTAAAACGTGCCCTACTGAGTGAGCCAGTATTAAGTTTCATGCGATATTTGTGCTTATTTCATTAAGGTATATAAATCGTATAGCTTATATGGCTTAGATGTATTTAATGACAGTATACATATGTAAATACTGTAGTATACATATGTAAATACTGTAAAAAATACTCTAGGGATCTCAGCACAAGGATAACCTATGTCACAGAATGAATAATAGTACACCTATGTCCGCTACCAGTAATTCTTTTGGCTGCCGAGAGTTGCTATTAAATACGGCATTTAAGGTTTAAGGCATTTTAGGCATTTCAATTTTATTGCCTACCGTATGATAGTATTTGTCCACTCTATATCTAGTAAATGAGGAACTGCAAATCATCACCCTGACATTACATGTAACACAAACCAATGTATCTATTAAGATTCTCAAATTTTATTTTGTTGTTATTTTTAATTAAATGTTGTTATTTTTAATTAAATGTTGTATATTTTTCTTTAGTCTTATATATATTACTAAGATTTCATTTAATGGATGTGTTATATTTGTTAGCAAGCTCCTATACTACGTCCTACTGTTCTAACATCTATCAGAGTGCGGTGTCTGTTCTGAACCATCCGTCAGTGCTACGAGCAACCGTGATTTCAAACTATGTACGGTACATACTAAAACAATTATATGCCGACATGTGAACATTGGGATGTACGGCCCTTGTGAAATTTTTATTTCTTGTTTAAATTAAATACTGAGTAACAAAATAACAAAGAAAATTGTTAAAATAAACGTAATTAGTGAGATATTTATTATTATTATTTTTATAATAATACTTTTTGACCAAATTACTTAGTATTTTAAATAAAACAATATATAAACACGTGACAAGCTCATCCAACAGATCTTCTCGAGTGGATTCATTTATCACAATTATAATTTATTGTAACCCTTTTGCGAGCTGCACGATATTAATTATTTATTAATTATGATTTAGAAGGATTAGTTTGTTTTGTGCAAATTATTTAAAAGGAATTTCAAGACTTGATTGCTGCATTCGAGTTTAATAAACTTCAAACCTTTCAACAAGGATATTATTAGATACTAGTGATCCGCTCCCGGCTTCGTCCGGAGTGCAACTTTTATTGCATCTTTACGGACTTTTTTTACGGACTTTTGAAAGTAAAGGAAACGGACGATTGACAGCGACACGTAACGTAATAGCGGACCTATGGAGGGTAGGTTAAGGAGTATCGACTCATAGGATATTATTATAACATAGAAATTATTATTTATAACATAGTTTTGCGCAATAATAATTTTTAACTAACAGATTAAGAGTTAAACGTATTTACATTTATGGTAAAACAACGTACTATATGACATTTTGTTTTAATTAGTGAAAATGTAGTTGAAATATTTCGTCGTAATGAGCTCGCCGCTTCAATGTTATCCCGGACGTCCACCACGAACTGTCAAATGTGCAAACATAAAACGGCCCCACAATAGGTATTTTTTTTAGTTGTTTAAAAGAAATTTATGTTTAAAAATAGAATCCTATCCACATCTTTCGTTTTCAACTACCTACGCTTTGACAAAGCCTTTGAACAAACAAATTTTAGTCTTTTGCTTTAGTGTTAAGGTTTATTTTCTCTGTAAACAAGATATGAGACAGGTGAACGCTGTCTTGAATAGAAATGATAATGAACCCCGTTTCTTTCAGATTCATACCGAGTGTAGGATGGTAGGTTTTCTTTGAGTTTTCAATAGCAGATGCTGAATGCTTCCAATTAGAAGCCTCCTGTAGTCTGGTGTGCTTGTTCATCAGTCAAAATCGCACAAAGGATGTATGTCTCAGCTCAATTGGGTGTTTGAAATGGTCTGCAATGACTCCTTTCAACATAAAATCTCAACAACTGATGAGAAAATACATGTTTTTTGACATGCTGTTACGTGTTTTGTTTTGTGCGTGATTAAGGGACACAAGCTCATCCTATCCTTACATTGTCCATTATCCCTCGTGGTGTTTATAAATATCTTAAATGACTTATTGGGTTTTTATATTATTGACTTTTTGACCTTATTTCTGAATTCAAATAATGTTATACTAAATAAGCGTTGAAACAGTTATTATTATGGTTTATTTAAATAACCAACTGCGTTAAGCAAAATATATTTTGTTGAGAATTTTTCTAAGACGAAATATGGGTTTATTCTCACTAGTTTAATTAGGAGCTCAATTGATGGAACTAGTTGGACTTTTTAGTCTGAATTCAATTACATTAATTAATTGAACTATTATACACTTTATGGCTTTCAATTTAAAGTCATACATCGCCTAAAAATTATAAAGTTTAAAAGTTTTGTTAACAAAGAGAACTCATTTCAACCAGGTGTCTTATTAGAATCGAGCTCGTTTTTTATGTGGGAACAGGTAAATTTGTTAGCGAAAAATCAAGAGCACGTCAAACGAACAAGAGAACGGACATTTCCATACAAAAGCGTTGAGTTTTGTTCACTTGTATACGAGGACATAAATCTTGTCGGACCGACAGCCCTCCAGGTGTGCCTCCCTCTCTCAACTCTGAATACAAATGATAATGAACACTGAACTCGCGGATCTCGATCTTTTACGCACTAGGTGACGAAAACGCAGCGACATTTTTGTTAAACCATTGTTCTAGTGGGACACAAGATTTTTCATTATATTTTTGTTCATACTTTGAGCAAGTGATCAACTGTAGTCATACTTATAAAATCGTTTCTGACTGACTATCTACTAAGTATAGAAAGCTGAAATTTCGAACGTAGGATTATTTTATAATGTAAACATCCGCTAAGAAAGGATTTTTGAAAATTTCATGCGAAACCATAGGTAGGTGAGACAAAAGGACTTCTTTAATTTTTTCTATATTTTCATAACAATATCACTACATTCCCACCTTGAGATGCAGCTTAATGCACCCGCACACACCTCTATACTATTACTATTATACTAGACTCTACTAGGTATTGCTTGCGTATGTAGATTCTACGTTACGATTGATTAAGTTGATTATGCCTCGTACGTCCCGATATTTTATCCCATATTCCGAAAATTTCCTCGTTTGTCCCATAACAATATTCGATTCCTGATTTGTAAAGTACAGTTAACAAAAATAAAACTACATATTTTATTTAATAATTTGTTCTTAAAGACACTTTATTACTTTTCACCTTTGTCTTTTAACTTGTTTTGAATGAGGCATGTTAATGCAAATTCACTTCAGAAAACTGCTTGCTTAAATTTGCTTGAATTATTGTATAAAATTAGTCATTTTATGTAATAATCTAATTTTAATTTATTTATGTAAAGATCGGCAGGCAGGCTGGCAGTGCTATTTTAGTAGCATAAAGGATAAGGAAGTACACAATGACATCATTTTAATATTTAAACCTTTCCTTGGGTATATTATGTGAAATGCTTACATGAAATTTCGTAATATATTAAACTAGTTAAAAAATATAAAAGAAAAACGTAATTCTAGTAATTAAAACTTTGGATGTTTTAAATTATTTTAAGAGAATAATTTTTTCAATCATTAATAATATAGGTCAGACTAACAAGTTTAACAGGTCAAATCATTATTATTGTTGCGTTGCAATTATCAAAGGAAACTAATTAAAATAATTATAGAAACCTTAAAAGTGGTTTTAAAATATTTAATTTATTCAAATATTAATATACAAGTACTTACATATAAAATTATACGTGCCACTCAGCATAATATTACAAGCGCCTGAGTCGATTCAACAGCTCAGTGCGTATAACCAGTTTCGTGTTTATATTAATGCCTTTCCGGAAACGAAAATATATCCTAATGAAGTGTCACGCGACGCATGCAGATGAGTCCGCGTTTTGAATAAAAAACTTTAACTGAATGATAACACAGTGACGGGGAACATGATTGTTCTATGTCTAAATGGTTATAAAATATTGTTATATAATTTAACATGAAAAATTCAACAATAAAGATAACATGACTCATGTTATGCCCACAGAAACTTCAGACAAATTATCTGTACCTTTAATTAAAATATTACTATGGAGACACAACTTAAGAGAAACAGTTATTAAGTAAACCACACTTACTTAATAACTTTGCCTAAAGACATAAGCTGAAAGTTTTTAAAGCTATTAAACTGTGAAATACTTACCTTTTAAATGGCTCTGATATACCTAAATACATAGAGAGATTTGAAATAATGTTAACAGACTCGTTTTTCCTCAAACAAATAGTGTAAACGGTTTTGTGGGACAGAGCTTAAAAGCTCACTTTCCAACTCAAGCAGTTTACCAATACCATCTCTCGGGTTCCATCGAGTTCCATGATTACTTATATAGTTATTTGTCGTAGCAATACATTAAAAAATAACAGTTCTGAGAAGTAATATGAAGGTTTTTTATGGAAACAAAAATTGAAATCAATTTCATATCTAGTAAAATTAATTCCTAAAATGTATGAAACCGCGCGTACACAAGCGTATGAAGTTGCGGGTACAGCTAGTCATAAATAGTCATAAATTAATGGGCACAGCTAGTCATAATCAAATATAATGTAATACAATGCAATAACACTATCATATTATATATATATTTTTAAAAGAAAACAATGGTGCATTAACTGGTAGGTACACCCAGCACCATATAAACAACTTACTCCTGGCAGGTGAGCGATCAAATAGCAAGTGCTATTTCAAAAGAGTTTATTCGAATTTGAACTTTAAAATAAATATGTATAAAGTTGCAGTGGCAGTTTTGTAAGAAAGCATTTTACTTTGCCGACGAAAGGAGTCCTTCATGATTTATAGCAGGACAATATGCTTTATGGTTTCCTGAATAACACAAAAGAATATTTGCAAGAGAAATATTTAGCTTATTTATTTCACTGGGTTTTGTCTGCGCGTCTACTTAATTTTATAAATTTTATATACGAGTATATGATGTACATATTAATACATAATGAATAACATATTACTATTACCTAAAAGAAGGTTATATAATTATGTTTGTGGGCACCTATGTTACAGTAGTTTAAGGCTAAGTTCAGATGAGCGCGCGGTACGGCGTTTTAGACCTAAGGGTTTTAGCTATACGTTGATACGTAGTTAAGACAAATGATTTTGTAAGTATAGATAAATTAGATAATTAATAGATTTAATAAGTATTTAGGTATGCCATATACTGTTCGTACTTTAGTCTTTTTTTTTTATTTATTAGAGATGGGTTTGCTCTTGACCAGCATCTAGCCGTGTAGGGAAAGATGAGGCCTATGATGGAGCGAGCTCATCCAGAAGATGTCTATTCACTCGAACTTTGAAAAGATTTGGTTTATATGAGCTCGAAAACACAGACGCCGGAATGGAGTTTTAATCCTTGGCTGTGTGCATTATAAAGGATGTTATAAACCACTTGGTCCAAATAAGAGGAAGATGAGGATGGTAACCAGCCGTACGTCTGAATGTCCGATGGAAGAAATGGGATCTCTCTATGTTTTAAAGGAAACTTAAAGACGAGTGTTCCTTGATCACTGCAACCATTAAGTGGACCTGCTTACCGTATGTTACTTACAAAAAAAAGTAATATTACATATAGCGCAAATTAAAATGTCCTCCGATTCTATATTTATTTATTTATTTATTTATTTATTTATTTATTTATTCAAAAGGTACATCAACAGCACAACCAAAAATTTTACAATATTTATAAGTAACATAAGGCAATTTTTAGGCATAATACACAGATAAAAAAATTATATTAAAAATTTAAAAAGCGGATATCGCACGTCAAAATGTCCTCCGATTCTATATTTATTTATTTATTCAAAAGGTACACCAATAACACAACCAAAAATCTTACAATAGGTATAAGTAACATAAGGCAATTTTTAGGCATAATACACAGATAAAAAAGCGAATATCGCACGTCAAAATGTCCTCCGATTCTATATCGAATAGTATCGCAATAAACAATCAAACAATTAACGGTAACAACGTAGTAACGAGTCTCCGACGGCCTGACTCATTAATTAGGAGAGAGGGCTTGGACTCAACAACCATGCAGTTAACTGCTGGTGCATGGCCGACAATCAAATTATATAAACTGTTTTATATCTGAGTAGCATTCACCCGCGGCTTTGTTCCCGTAGAATTGGTTCATTGTTTTTATTATTTATTTATTTCAGTATTGGAGGGACACACTGATTTCCACTGTCAAATTACTGAACAGTGACCGCATCCTCTTACAGAAAATCATCTCGAAATAACAACTCAGGTATTGTGTTTCTGTGATTGAGAATCCATACTCTTCCAGTTGTTTTCCTTACTTATATAGCAACAGAAATATTTTTAATTAAATTGAGTATATCTAACAGATTATTAAGATTTTTTTATTTATTTTTAATTAATATCCCACCCCAATTATCATCGATTATAAGGAAGTTATAGAATTTAAAAGTTCACTTATTCATGATATTATTTTTCAATTAGATCCAGGTTGATCTCGGTTCACGTTAAGTAATGTTATTGCATCACATTCAAACGATTTATATATATATACTAAATGAAAAAAAATATCTAAAATATACAGAGGTTTTGGTTACATTACGTAACATTACGTTACATGACAGTGTTGCGAGTTCAATGTTTTTGCCAACGCGCCTAAAGAAGTTTTCACTTCAATAATATTTTCTCATTAAGTAATTATTTTATTTATTTAACATACACACATCTTTAGGAGAATACTAAATGCGATGTAGTATTTCCTTAATCCAATTCATATGAACTTTCACATGCTATACAAACTTCCCATTTTCCATTAGCTCCCCAATACTCGCTTTCACCGCTAATCAGTCTGAAAGGGAGCTAATATTATGAGGATTCAATTAAAATTCGACCCTCCCAAAACGTCAGGAGCATTCTAAAACTGTCATCATTCACATTAATTACTACCTTTATTCCATGCAAACCCTTTCTTTTATACACTTAATAAATGTTTATCGATTTAAATTTTAGCTAAGGGGTGACGGCGGGGTATGCAAATATTATGTACTAGCTGTTGCACACGACTTCGCCCGCGCAACTATATAAAATATATCCTATATTACTCGTTGATAACGTAGCTTTCTATAGGTGAAAGAATTTTTAAAATCGTTAAAGTAGTTTTTGTGTTTATTCATTATACTAACATACAAATCTTATCTCTTTATAATAATAGTATAGATATTCCAAAATCCTATAATTCACAATCTTATTAACTTAGTACAAATTGAAGTCAGAAGTCCTTCTAAACTACGTAACGGATTTTGATATGGTTTTCACCATCAGTTAGATAATATTTGAAGGATATTTTTCTATAATCTAATATATAAAAATCTCGTGTCGCGGTGTTTGTTGCCAAACTCCTCCGAAACGGCTGCACCGATTTTGATGAAATTTTGTGTGCTTATCGGGTAGGTCTGAGAATCGGCCAACATCTATTTTCCATACCCCTAAATGTCAAGGGTGGTCCACCCCAAATTTTTTTTTTGGCAAAACAACGTTTGCCGGGTCAGCTAGTATACAATAAAACCGAAATGAAGTTTATATTTTGCGACCAAGTTGCCGAAAAATAAATTTACATGATTTACATTGGCTAAGTGAAACTAAAAAATGATGTACAGAATTGAAGGCACCTACTTATTCTAAAATGCTAAATAAGTCTCCGCGAGTCAAATCCCTATCTGTTACGGTTGACTCATAGTAACATTTATTTAATTAATATAAATATTTAATATCTACTTAAGTATTATAAACCCATCATGTCTTTTCCTCCGCTAACTACTTCTAAACTACCCAACGGATTTTAGATCGGTTTTCACTCATGGAAAGAGGGAAGTAAGTAATTATAAAATTTCTTAGTTTGTGATTATATGTATATACAGGGGAATATTTTCCCCTATAAATCCTATAGGGAATATTGCAAGAGAAATATTAGCGCAGGTAAAATATTAAAATTAAATTAATTTTTAATATTATCACATTTATTCGCGACTGTACCTTTCCGTGAAATAGCTATCGGCTCGGTGACACGACGGAAGTTTCCATTCGTGCATCCTGAGTATGAATATTATTCTACCATCTGAGAAACGGAAGCGTCTCCCGGTCGTTCGGACGCTTGTTTGTGAAGTGCAAACAGAGGGAGTAAGTAGCTCATTGAGGAATGACTCTTCAAAGAAAACCTTTCAAATTTCGGCTAATTATTTTATGCTATGTTCGACTTTAACTTATTAATAGAACACAATGTCTGTAAATTCAAGAAAAAACTACCTAAAATTAATAATTTTTATGAAACAGATTTTGTCACTTTATTTTTTCTGCAATATATATATATAATAAAAAAACCGCATTAGTAAAAACCGTTTAGTAGAACCTCGTTTAGTAAAACTGCATTAAAATCCGTTGCGTAGTAAAAGGAAGCTAGGTACTTTGTCTTTAGTATACTATTTGTATAAAGAAGATAACACTTAGCAGTAAAAGTCGCACAGAATTTGATCATATATTGAGAAATAGTGATGTAGGAATTTTAAAATGTGAATCATTTTTATATAGGTGATGTAGGAATATTAAAATGATTCACATTTTAATATTCCTACATCACTATTTCTATAATTTATCTTTAAAATTATAAGAAAATGTGAATTTGAGACTGTTAGACTGTTAGACAGTTATTTTACTGTTTGACTATCGAACCACATTCTACTTTAAACTCAAGTAATAAAAAAAACTTCACATTTAAATAAACAATATTTGAATATACCTATTGTTTACTTAAAAAAAACAAAAATAGAACAGTGTCACAGCAATTGTGCTGGTGTAATACATAACCTTAAATGTTATACCAAAATAATTTAAGCTGAAATTGAGAACATGGTGCTCCACCACACTTTGTTTGATCCACGATTTTTGAACCATTCTGTATATATGCAAATCGATTCTTAAGGAGTAAACTCCAAAAATATTAAAAATAATATTTAAACAGTAATTCTTTTCCTCACCTTTGAAGTTATTCAGCGGACACTAATAAGTATAATTCAAAGATAATTTCTTTTTAATATCTCACGTACTTATAACATTTGCATATTCAATAGTGCTCCTTTATACAACGAATGACAGTGACACAACCGAGGAAATTAAAGATTTTATCTACGTAACGAACTCAACTTTGCGTAGTATTACACGACAAAACTTTCAGCGAAAAGGTGTGATGTTTTGAACTCTATTTCTATTACTTTAAGATATATTTTACTATAAGTAAATTTTATTTGCAACTTGTTCTAGAAGATTTGTAATGATACAAATAGAAAGGATTTTTGACGAGAAAAAATGTTTAATTTTTATGAGATATTGCTCTGTGAACAGTAGAGCCCTTCTGGTGACTTTCCATTCCACCCTCATACAGAAGACCACTGTAAAGTAATAACTTAATGTGTTATTTCTATTCTAGCGTGTGAGTAAAGGATGCCAGAATCTAGTTCCTTGTTTAGCTCGACAATTGTAACCGATTCATTAGACAACCAACTCAAGGGTTGATTGTGTAATCAATCGGATGGTTACCTCCGCCCTTGGAATTTTACATAAAAAAATGTTATGATGAAATTTAAAATAAGAATAATATTCTAATTCTTTACCTATTAGATGATATTAGTAGGAATAATACATTTAGTTGTAATTTAAAATTCTTCACAACTAACATGCTCATTAGAAGTGACGACACAAAGCAAAATTTTATACCTTCGGAATATATTGGAATTTATCTTTGTAGGATTTTTTTTTTGAGTTTACGAACTTACAGTCTTCTGTAAGTTTTTTAAATTAGATGAATTTATTAAAAAAAGCTTATAATGTGATAGATATTGCTTTTTGGGCTACAAATCTAATCAAACTGTTATTGAGTTGTTAATTTTTTTGTTTAAAACTCGTATAAGTTTGTTCGATCCCATGAAACGAAACCAAAATTTTCCCATTTTACCACTACTTTCTCAAAATTTTATGAATTCATCATGTGAAAAACTCCTTAACTCTTGGCATTTTATGCTTATTTTATGTTTTATATGTTTTACTATTGCTACGATTGGTTTAGGTATCTATCGCTACTGACTTATCGAAAAAAAAAACTGTATGTTCTGTAACATGTAAAATTTGCACACACCACTCAATGTGGTCTGTGCAATGCATTCATACTTGATACCAGTGCATAGACTACTTTTGGTCAATTAAACTATGACATCAAAGTAATGTGATTGCCTATGCCATGTGTCGGAAGAGGTGGCAAGCGTGAGAGTGGAGGGGAGCCGAGGTAATAAAAGCGCGGACCGAAGCGGGGGCTCGCTCTGACCTTGCGGACGAAAACCTACTATTAGAGCAAAATCAACACCTCACGTCAAGCTGACCGCCATTTTTACTTGGACCCACTGTCTTCGACAACTTCGAGGACCATTAGCTGTATCGTAATAATACGATCGATCCGCTGGAAATCTGAACGGAACATCGCCGAGGTGCTTGTGCCCCTCGCGCTGATATCTTGGAGGTCGACGGAAGGCTCCAGTGGACACCACTACGTTGGTGTCACCTGTCTCCGGTTTCCGGTATCTACGCCACGCCGACACGCCACTGCCTGTTCTCCGCGCATCGTTTGGGTTGGCGCCACGTCTCCACGGCTGCAGCTGGGGACCTGTCTCAGCCGATCCCGTGGAGCGTCCATTCAGCTGAGTAACCTTCTTTATACTCTGACTCTCTTCAGCCACCCTAGGGGTCTCTTGACGGATAAGCTCGTCCTATACCATCACTCACGTCTTCAACGTGCACTTACCATCTCAGTAGCAGACTTGTAAATCATCAGGAGGAAGATCAAGTGCATCTCACCCCCACTTTAATATTGTAGATATAACTAGATATAACGCTACTTGAGACATTATATTGTATAACGTACTTTTGTGTATACTTGTATTACTACTTATTATAATAAACCTGTGTTGTGGCAAGTATCTTGTTTAATTTGTTAGGCTGCTCCACCTCTCTAGCAAAGGCGCCCTAGTCTCGTGATCTTCCAGCTGAACCCTAGCCGGTGGTAAGCTGTCTGGGTGCTCGCATTGAAATACATAGCACAGCACGCCAGAGGGGTTACAGTTCTACTTGTACATTTAATTTCTTAAATGATAACTCAGTGAGACAAGTTTGTAAATTCCAAATAATTACAACGTTGCCCTCATTTCCTTTCCGAAAAAGTGAGTGAAAAAAATCTTAAAGCGTCCCACGTCATCCGGGACGCAATTATCCGACCCAGTTTGTAACAGTGGGTCACGGGACTAAATTAAGATGTCTTCTGCGACGGAACAACTTCAAAATACTGTTCAGATTAGGAATTTAAACATAAATTCATTTAAGAAATTAAATTTCTCAGATCTGTACGGCTAAGTTTGTTATTTCAAATATTAAATTGAAAACAAAATGGAAAGTTTATTAAAACATTTCGACAGTGGATGCCTAAAATAATATGTACGTAGAAAATAAATTATGTATACTAATATTATAAAGAGGTAAAGTTTGTATGTATGTATGTAGATAATCTTGGAAATTAGTCATTAAATTTTAAAGCTTAAAACTAGTTCGAGTTTTAACGTCGAAATTAGACATTAAAACTCGTGCCAACGAAAACCAAAGAGAAAAATTATTTTAGGTACTTACTTTTTTTACTTTCCATTATTGAAAACTGCATTAAAATCCATTAAGAAGCAACTTTATTTTATACTTGTAATGATAACATTACTATGAAAGTGCTCACCTAATAGATATAACCAATATTTCCTCCACATTATATAGATATTTGTAACCATACTATAATTGAGTCGCAGGTGGCAATGGCTTTTGTGAAATGCCCGTATGTCAGAATATTTATTCGGAAATTCATTACATACAAATTCTACTCATTTTAAATAAAGCATTTTGCGGGTCTTATCTTTTTATAACTTAACTAGCTGTTGCACGCGACTTCGTCCTCAAAAATTTATAAAATATTGCCTGTTGTTACTCGCTAATAAATGTATGTAGCTTTCTACAGGTGAAAGATTTTTTAAAATCGGTCCAGTCGTTTTGAGTTTGTTCTTTACAAACAAAATATTATAAAAACCTTTTCTCTTTACAATATTAGTGTAGATTTGTGAGATATTTTAAGAGAAAAAATATTTCCAGAAAATCGTCCTTCTATTTTCCTCGATTCCTCCTCAGTTTTCTGTTATTGTTACTTAGATATTTAGTTTTTGTTGACTTTTCTGTTCTTAATTAATATAGATTAGACATTTTATTACAATAAAACTGAAGAGTAATGATAAAGAATGGACTGTATTAAATTAATTTATTAAAATATTTACAAAATGAAAACACAAATTAATTCTATATGATGATATCGATCGAATGAATATGTATGTATAATTTTTGTTGACAGTGAAAACCAAAAATTCTTCTTCTTAAATTATTTAAAAAATAGAATATGATATGAACTAAAAGTAATAAAAAGGTCGGAATATAAGGAGTTCGTAACATTCCACCCCCTTGTGCATGAAAGTGCACAAAATTAAGTTGTAAGACAGATATTAAACGTTCAGCCTTACAAGCTTTTTAGATGGCCTACGAAGAAGGCCACCTGCAGTTGCTACATCCACCACTCTGACCACACCATCCTTGCCAGGGAAAGTCGCACTAATACGGCCACGTGGCCAAGTTCCTCTTGGTAGATTTGCGTCTACGATGATCACCAGGTCACCGACTTTCAGGTCCACCTCTTTGTTTTCACCTGTTGTCCGCGGCTGCATGGTAGGCAAAATCTCTTTTATCCATCGCTTCCAAAAATGGTCGGATAATCTCAAAGCTTTTCTCCAGTCTGCCCTGCGAAGTAAGTCTGTGTCATCTAAACTTGCTGGGAGCACCTGGTTTGATGAACAGCCAATTAAAAAATGAAATGGAGTGAGGGCCTCCTGATCTTCGTGGTCAACTGAGACATGACTGAGTGGACGAGAATTTACAATTGCTTCGGCTTCCATTAAAAGTGTCATAAGAACTTCTGGGTTTGGTGCTCTTTCCCGCAAAATGGCATTTAAGGCAACCTTTACACAGCGGATAAGCCGTTCCCAACATCCACCGAAGAATGGGGCAGCAGCAGGAATGAAACTCCACCTTGTTCCTCTATTAGCAGCATAGTCCTGGATCTGTGGCTGATAGAATTCACGTAGAAGTCGATTTGCACCAACGAAACTCGTGCCATTGTCGGAAAAGATCGTGGTAGGAGCTCCCCTTCTTGCAATGAAACGTCGTAAGCTCATAATTGCAGAGTCTGCTGAAAGAGAGTGCACTAACTCTAAGTGAATCGCTCTGGACGTCATGCAGGTGTATAAGGCCACATAACGTTTCTCTTTTCTTCGACCAACTGTTGTGTAAACTGGTCCAAAATAATCTAAGCCAGTAAATGTAAACGGACGGTGATGATGAGCAAGCCGCTGTTGAGGTAGGTTTCCAGTCTGTGGATCCATTGGATTCGCTTTTTTGATCCTGCAAATCAAGCATTTACTGGCAACGCTTCTCACAGTACTGCGCAAGGACAGAAGCCAATACTTTTGTCTCAACTCGTTGACGACCATCTCATTGTGTGCATGACCTGCTTTGCGATGGTAAAAATGCACCAACAGGCGAACAACTGGGTGACGACCATCTAAAAGTATGGGAGACTTGACTTCGGCTCTGATATCTTCTACAGTTGCGATCCTGCCAACCATACGCAGTAAATTGTCGGATCCTATTTTAGGTGACAGCTTAAATAATCGGCTGCCTTTTGGCAATATTTCTCCACGTTTGATGCGCTGAATTTCTTCTCCAAATGTTTCCGACTGTACCCGTTGTAAGACGTGCCTTTCTGCAGCTTCAATCAATTCCGCTGACAAAGGCGGTAGAGTGGTGGATGCAGGCGCGATAACGCAGCGAGGACCCCTGAAATCAAGTGAGGCGGTGAGTCGATCGCGGTCCAGTACCGAGCGGAATCTAGCTACAGCCTGCAAAAAACGGGCAGTTGCGCGAAGTAGGCGAAGCCAGTCGCTAAAATAACCAAAATCTGGTGCGACCACCAGATGACCAACCACAAGCCCCGGAGTTTGCTTACGCTCCTCCTGGGCTATGGGCTGGCCAGCTGGCTCAACAGGCCAACATTCCGGAGAACTAAGAAGAAATGAGGGCCCCGTGAACCATCGGTGAGTATGATCGAGATGAAGTGGTTTGATTCGAGTGGCATCATCCGCAACGTTTAAGTCCGTTGGGACCCATCTCCAATCTTGTATATACGAGTTCTCTATTATTTCTCCTATTCGATGGGCCACAAAGGGCTTAAACGTCCGCGCATCGCTTCTAAGCCAACCGAGGACAGTTTTTGAATCAGTCCAAAGAAATGTTCGGATCGGCTTTTTCTCATGAAACTCTCTAATTGTAACAGCAAGACGAGAAGCTATCAAAGCACCCTGTAACTCTAAGCGCGGAATCGAAGTCGGTTTTAATGGTGACACTCTCGCTTTGCTTGTTATAAGAGCGAGCTTAACAGTTCCGTCGGAGTATAAGAAGCGCCAATAAGCAACAGCCGCGTATGCAAGCTCGCTCGCATCCGCAAAGATATGCAGCTCTCTTTGCAGGGGCTCACCATTTAATTTGGCATACCAACGTGGTATTCTAACGGTCGAGACGTCACTGAGTTCTTTAAACCATTCATTCCACCTCGAAACCAGTGAGGCAGGAAATGGTGAGTCCCAGTCAAGATTGGATCGCCATGCCTCTTGAAGAAGTATACGGCCTTTTACTACTATAGGACCAAGCAAACCTAATGGGTCATATATTCTCATAAGGTGCGATAACACTTTTCGCTTATTTAAAACGCCTTTCAATTTGGATTCTTCTAAACCTGTCCTGAAACCTAATTTATCTGACGCGGGATCCCAAGAAATACCTAAAACTCTGACACTATTCGAATTACTACCAATTGTTACTTCAGAGCTCTGTACAGCGCGTAATTCGTTCGGGATAAGATGCAACGCCTCTTGATTGTTAGAAATCCAACCGCGTATTTCGAAGCAAGCGTTACGATGGAGTGTCACTACATCAGATGCAAGTTGTGCAGCTTCGTTCGAATCATCCACACTGTGTAGGAAATCGTCCATATATGAGCTGTGGATACTCGCATTAGCCGCTTTTGGAAACAAATTATAATGCGCCCTAGCATTTTTATTTTTGACATATAAAGCAATAAAAGGACTCGCCGATGCTCCGAATATGACCGAAGTCATTCGGTACTCTTTTAGTGGAGCTGCGTCTTTTGCTTTGACGTCACGCCATAAAAAACGTAACGCGTCCCTATCTTGCTCTCGAATTTGTATTTGAGGAAACATTTCTTTAATATCAGCTGTCACTGCGACAGCTCCCTCTCTGAACCGAAAAAGAATACCTAATAAATTTTCTAAAAGGTCTGGTCCTTGTAGAAGCAACGAATTTAATGAAACTCCTTGATTCGTTGCTGCAGCGTCATGAACGACCCGGAGCTTACGCTTTTGAGGGTGATAAATGCCAAAATGAGGCAAGTACCATCTTATGTTTAAACACAAGTCAGTATTTACATCAGAACAAAGTGATTGGAGAGTAGTATGAGAAGTGGTGGTAGGAGAACACTCTTCTGCGTAACCTTTAGAAAGCATATTAATTATGAAACTTTTGTACGCATCCGCGAAATCGGGCTCCCGCAACATTCTCTTCTCTAGACTAAGAAAGCGCGATAGCGCTTGCGGATAGCTGTCAGGAACGCTCATACATTGAATGCTATCACGCCACGGGAGGCCTACTACATACCTACCAGTCGGTAAACGTGAAGTAGTAGCATCTAAAATTTCTACGGCTCTAGATTCTAACTTACTGTGTATTGTATCACGCTTACAAATACCCAGCGAGTCCAGTTTGTATTGTTCCTTGATAAGTTGTTCTAAGCGTTCGTGGTCTGTCAGTTCAGTGCTATTTAACAAGTCAAAATGATTAATAAACTCGACTGGCTTAGTTTTGCTAGAAGCTAATCCGTAAAATGTCCAACCTAACCACGTATGGCAAGCTACGGGCTCGTTTCGGCCACCAGCGCGGACAGCTCGTGTTATTGAAAGATGCCACTGGTCGGCGCCGATGAGTACGGTCGGTGCAGCTTCATTATGTGTCAAAAAATCAGACAAATCCGTTAAATATTTATAAGACTCAAGAGTTTGTTTGGACAATGTTTGAGCACTCAGGTTAAGTGATGGCATAGCCCTAGCTCGACTAACTAAAAAACAGTCGGATTCATATTTACCTTGAATGTAAAAATCTACATACGAAATTTTAGTGGTTTTATTGAAACCACCTACGCCGTTGACAGTAATAATTTCTTCAGGTCCTGATAGCCCAATGCGCGCGGCTACGTTGGAATCGATTAGCGTCGCCGTGCTGCCATCATCGAGGAGCGCGAAGGTCTCGTAAGCGCCAGTCGGGCCGGAGACAGTAACTGGCACTACTTTCAAAAAGGTTCTAGTCTTAGTAGGGGATAATGTTTGGTCACGTAGAATACCTGTATTGGACACCGTAACCTTTTCCTCTGATGACACATACGGGGCAGGCGAAGAGAAGGACGCTTGCTGGACATCATTTACGGTCGCAGCTGCACACACAGTGTTGTTAAACGACTGTGTAACGAGTGCCTGCGATGATGCCAACGTGTCCTGCCTGCCGTGTAAAAGAGGATTGTGTCGAATGGTGCAACCGTCAACCCCACAAGGGTTCACCTTACAATATTTCCATAGATGTGGATTAGCTTTAAAACATCTGTAGCATACTTTGTTATTACGTAACCAAATCCACCTATCTTCTACTGATAATATTTTAAATTTATAACACATGTTTATATCGTGTGAGTTTTTACAATAAACACATTTGGTATTTTCCGTTATTTTATTTTTATTGTGTGTTATAGAGTGAACATTTTCACGTTTAAATGATTTATTTATAGGTGAGTGTGGAACAGTAGAAAAGTTAACTATATCGGGCGATAAAGCAAATTTAATATATCGCTCGTGTTCACGTGTTAAAAATTGTGATATAAGCTCTAATTTCGATAGTAAGGAATTTGACATTTCTGACGCATAGTCTGCCCATCGCATTTTCAAATAAGGATTAAATTTGGCTAAAATGCTATGAAAGAGCTCAGGTGAATGTAAATATTCTCTAAGACCGAGCAACTTAATAACAGATAGGCTATTACGTATTTTATTCGTAAACGTACTTATCTCTTTGAGATCTGCTCCTAGCCGAGGCAGTGCCTTAAGTACCTGAACCTCGGCGAAGACAACCATCTCAGGGCATGCGAACGTGCGCTCGAGCGCGTGCATGATCTCCTCGGGCGCGGCCGCGGTGTGTAGCAAGGCGGCGACGGCCTCGCGCGCGGGCCCGCGAAGAGCGTTCTGTAAACGCACAACGTTCTCTGTGGGGGAATAAAGTGCTTTAGTCGTGTCAAACATTTTTTTAAACAGCAGCCACTGTGGTGCGTTGCCATAAAAGGTGCCAAGCTCAGCACTTGCCTTCGCCTGCTTATTTGGAGCAGAGGCAAGTGCTTTAGCGGCGGCAGCAGTGTCTGCGATTATTTTAAGCACTATCGACGCGTTGTCACTAGTTATGTTCATCGACGCATTGTCATTAGCTATGTGCCGGTTACGTACCTCGTGGCCCACAAACGACGGCGGCGGCTCTGCGGTGGCCTGCCCGGGCGCCTGGGAAATGCCATTAGAAGCATGTGCGAAGTTTGCTGCTAAAGACGGAGCAGCAGCCTGAGGGGCCGTCAGCTCTAACGGGAGCGTCGAACAGCCAGGCTTTGAAACTTCCAGTGCACTACGTTCCTCAGGGCCCACCAACGTGGGCGGCGACTCGGCGGTGGCCTGCCCGGGCGCCTGGGAAATGCCATTAAAGGCATGTGCGAAGTTTGCTGCTAAAGACGGAGCAGCAGCCTGAGGGGCCGTCGGCTCTAACGGGAGCGTCGAACAGCCAGGCTTTGAAACTTCCGGTGCACTACGACTCGACAAATTCTGTACCCACCTTTGCGTCCTTAATTTACTTGAGAAACTTATCTCACTGCACACTTCGTCCGCTTCAATTTGCTCAATTTGTGCACGAAATTCCGCTTCTTCAACCTCCTCCAGCTTTTGAGAGAGTACTTTCAAGTTTTCGTATTGGCGGCGTTTGCGAATGGCTTCTGCAGCAGCTTTGCGTGCCCGTAACGTCGCCGACGAGTATGATGAGTTGGTGCGCGCGGAGCGCATACTGCTCGCGACGTCTTGTTCATGCTCGGCTGTGGGAAAGGTGAGACTCGGCGCTGCTGATGGAGCTACATGAGCTGTTTCTGGGACTATTTGTTGAGGTGCAGCTTTAGACTTACTACGAGTGTTCATACTTAGTGACTATAAATGCGTATTATTATCTACAAATGAGCTAAATGATTCTAAAGATCCGTGCCGAATGGACCAAAATGAAGAGTAATGATAAAGAATGGACTGTATTAAATTAATTTATTAAAATATTTACAAAATGAAAACACAAATTAATTCTATATGATGATATCGATCGAATGAATATGTATGTATAATTTTTGTTGACAGTGAAAACCAAAAATTCTTCTTCTTAAATTATTTAAAAAATAGAATATGATATGAACTAAAAGTAATAAAAAGGTCGGAATATAAGGAGTTCGTAACAAAAACAATAATATTTAATAAAAAAATTAGTAAATTTATAATTTATTTTTTAAACACTTTTGTTGCCGACTGTAGCGTGTAGTGTAGCATTCTTTCGAGTCACCAAGATATTTCCGACGAGTAATAGTCACGTTTTAGAACGACGAATGTCGTACAAATTATTGCATAAATTTTATGATGAGGTAGAATGATACAAGTATTAGGTATTATTTTAATGTGTTTTATTACTGAAATCAGAATAATTTACATTGTAAAAAATACATATATTCCAATAGTTATGCTAACATTAACATTTTCAGATTTATTTTGACGCTATTTTTACACTTTTGTTTAACTTAAGCCTTGTTAAATCTAATTTTTGTCTTAAACATACTACAAATAGATTAAATTACAATGTATGTGATCAATCAAAAAGAGATGTTAATTTTATTTCTTTTTTATTTTATTTTATTAACTGCTGAAATTTATTTTAAGCATATCGATTATATATAATAACCGTTTCTCTTTTAAGTCGTTTTCAAATTTCAAAATAAATCTAAGTCATTCTTTGGCATTCACAATTGTATTAAGTCCAAAACATTTCTTTTTTAATATCATCAAACTAAAATTATAAAAAAATAATTTTATTATTCCATTCATACAATACAAAAATATGTTAACTATTAAAACGATTTCCTGTCTGAACATTCATTCCTAAATAATAAGAAAAAATGCGCTTACGCCTAATAGACATTATGTATGTGCAAAGGGAGCTTACAAAGCTATCCCCTACAAATAAATGAATTCGGTAAGATGCAATGATTTCCGTATTCAGTTTTTCTACCATTCTAAGCCTAAAATGGTTTATTTACTTAAAATTCAATTTGTGATGAAGATTAAAAAGCAGATTTTTCCTACTAATCGCTAACATCAGACTTTATAAACAAAAGCAGCCACACAAACATTCATTCATTCTTATCTCACTCTTAGGAGCGATTTCACCATACTCTGTTAGTATTTGACATCGCTGTTAAGTCATTTAAAGACGTTTACAAGTGACAGCGTTAAATGACTTAACAGCGATGTTAAATACTAACAGAGTATGGTGAAATCGCGCCTTAATCTCTTAAGGATGTATAGTGCTGGAAGATTTTCGAGTGGAAATCACTGTTCGGCAAGCACAGCGAAGAATGTCCATCCACCCCCTGATGACCTAATAAGGCCCCGCGGTTCGACGCTTGATCTAGGCTAATCCTAAGCGATCCTATTGGAAAATTATGAGGGAGCCCTATGTCTAACGATTAACGTCCTACAGGCTTTACAGCTGTGATAATAATGATAGTGATTTTAAAGTTCAATAACGCATTATTTGTACAAAATCCCACGGATGTCTAAACAAGTTGACGTGTGAATGTTTTGGCTGCTACTGACTATGAAGTAATAATGCAATTAGTGTATTCGAATAGACCTAAAGCATGTTCGCCACAAGCACTACTATCCTGTGCACTATCAATAATATTAACGAAAAAATGCATATATAATTTGAAAAATACTTAATAACTATCTACTTTATGTCAAATATGTTACACTTAATTGTAATATATTTAAAAATAAAAGTTGTTCTTTGGATCTTTAAACAATCACTAATTTTTATTGAAATACTGTCACATTGTTTAAACACTTACGAAAGGATATGTGTTATTACATTTAACCTAATCTCCATTTGCGTTTAGAAAATGATTTATTTAATATTTAATTCCTTAGACGCGATATATTCTCTACGATTTGAGAATGAGATTTGCATCTTGAATATTGTCAGAGGAAATTATCCTTTAATATTTTCATTTCAAGGTCTTCATTCCTTTGAGAGTTCAAGATACTATGATTTGATAGCTGTAGATATCATCACTTCAGTTAATTACGTATAAACCATTTGCCAATCGCGAGCGAGTTGCTTTTATAAGTTTCCCAAATGTTAATATACTCTGGGAGTTTAGAGTGGAAATAGCTAATAGTATTTATTTAAACTGTCGTTTCAGACTACACAATTGTAAATTTATAGCATAAGACACGATATCATTTTGTACTAGAGCTGAATATGAGGAATCTAAATTAGAACGCGAGAGATTATTGAAAATATAATGGCACGTTAAGCTGACATCTTTCTAAACGTATTACATTAAAACTATATAGAAGATAAATCAAGTCACATTTTTTATATACTAAATCTTATATTAATACTAACAATTGACAAATAAATGATTTCATGTGAAGAAGCATATGTAGATACAGCGGAAAACAACTGAATAACTATGTCTATACCGAACATCGACAGTCATATCAAACTATATTACTTTTATACATTTACTGACAATTTTTACACACATTCAATTTACACAGAAATTGTGAAAGAAAATGGAGTAGAAATGAAAGAAATAAAATTGGAAAAAGGAAATGATATTTTTGGACGGACAGACGCAGATGGCAAAGAAAATGGTAAAATAAACAATTAAGACAAACGAAAAAATAATACAGTAAAAAAAATTGACGTTGGTAATGTTTTAAATGTTCAACTTAAAAATATAGATTAAATAAATTTTATTATTTCTATCATGTTAATGGTAGGCTAAAAAAATTGGTTGTTAATAATTTGGAACTCCGTTTATTAAATATAAGAAAATAAGTTTAGAAGAGTATATTCCAAGTACAAGATAACTATTGGTATTGTGTTGGTTAAACAATATTGGTTAAGTTCATACAAGATAATCTCAGTTACTCCTGTTTATCAATATCTTTTTTCTTTATATTTACGGTATAAATGTTTTCAGTGCTCTTGAATTTACTAATTGAAGTTCATCTAGACTTTTATAGAAATATCTATAGAAAGATCAAAATGCAAATAATTGTTGGATAACATAGTTGGATGTAGTCATGTTTTGTATTTGAAACTTATTTTGGTAGTTGGTAAGATCTTTTAAATATACGAAACATTTTTCATAAAAATGAACCAATACATAAAAAGTTTTGCAAATTATGAATTTAAGATAAATTTAATAGCAATCGTACAGACGAAAGCGTTTTGCGTCGACTGAGTTTTGCCTAGGATTCGTATTACGAAAGTGCCATTACCTCGGCTACATCCAATACCCGAGGTAATGGCAGTTTGATTTTTGCCTTGCTAATGTGTCTTTTCATTTACATCATTAGCATAGAATCCGAATTAGAATAAACTCGGGCAATGACGAGGCTAATCCCACGTGACAAACAGCAACTGAAACTTGTTCCGTCATAACGCGCTTTCAAGATGTACGAGTCGTTTTTGATTAAATGAAATTCAACATTAGAAATTACGTGACGTCGTTGCGCCAGTCGTCCCATAAATGCGTAGCAGTGCAATTGACGGCGCACCAGCGCGATTGTGCAGTTGGAGGGCAAGGTGTTCCTCCCGGACGCTGTCGTCGCAAGATGCGTCGCGTGCGCATCGCTGACCCCACGCATCCGCCTTCGCCACGACAAGGACTCCACTCGCCCCAGTTAGACACGCGACAGTCCAATAACTCTGCAACCAAATTTAAACTCTAATTTCTAACACACAGATCTTGATTGAAATTGATGATGCAGGCAGTTATGACAGTTTTAAAGAAGACTACCATGTATAAAGTCATGTTGTCTTTTTTCTACATTCAACACTGAAATTCTAATTCCTAACTATTTCTTTAGGAGATTTTCACATTGGTAGATATTTGTCTATCAATGTTGACTAATAGTTGGTAATAGGTCAGAGACATTGATAGCGTGAAAACATCTAAAAATCAATTGACTTGTAACAATACTTTTAGGATTAAGGTATTGTTACAATTAATTAAGCAGTACTTCAATTCTATTTTTATAGTTACCTACCTGGGTTATCTGGTGGGTAATGCGCACTTACTTTAACGAGAGTGGTGCCTTTTAATTTTTAATTTTCTTATTTCAGTACAATAAGCTGCTTTTCTCGTTTTTGGTTTGGATTTCGAGTGAATATTTCTCGGTACTTAGACTTTCAAATATATAATAATAACAAGAATAATGCACGAAGCTGGAGTCTGGAATTTAATGTTTATTGAAATACAATATATCTTACTGGCTCTTTTTCGTTTCCTCCGCTCAACAGGGTCGGCATTATCAGCACGCAGCTTGCGTCTTCGGCGCGCTCGATACCGTCGCGCCAAGCTGCGCAACGCCGACCGCTCGCTTGCCGTCGGGCCCATAGTCGGCAGTTCATTCGCTGAACGAGGTTCTTCCGTACTCACTGTTGTTGCATTCACTCTGAACACACAAGACCTCATTGTAAAACACACGACTAACTTGATCGATTGGGTTGTCAATATTTTATGTGTTATGGAAATTAGTAGCTACACGAAACTTACACAGAATAGTATGAATATGAACCGTCAGGTGTGGTCATAGAGCCTTCGGAATAAATCCTGGGCGCTTGTTCTGCCCTCTCCACCTCCTCGGCTATAGACAATGCTCTGTTACCGTCCAACACATCGATGCTGTTGTGACTGAGCTTGTCGAGTTGAAGCACATCGTATCTTCGGTCGTCGCTTTCACGGTGGAATACTTCAGACAGCTCGTATTCGCGAAGCTGTGGAATTAATTTTTAATTGACAGACAAACACTTTTGATATCAACAAAGTATTTAATAGCTCAGTTATTGCATTTAAAAAGCATTTAAAATAAATAATGCGTTCCGCATTCATAAGAGACCATGAGTAACCATCATCTTACAGAAGACCACCGTGAAATAACAGCATTGTGTTTTCTTTTCGTGTATGAGTAAGAGATGCCAGAGCCCATTTCCTTATTCCCTTCAAACCTCTTATATTTTATTCTACTAAGGTCGGCAGCGCGCTTGCAGCATCTATGACGTTGCTTGTGTTATAGCCAAGTAACGTCATAGATCCTTTTTTTTTCGAAAGCCTATTTTTAAAGGTTGGGAAACCCTCTTGGATACTTGGCAGTGCAGTGTGTGTACTAACAGTAATTTTTAAATTTCGCTGCAAAGCTGCTAGTTGCTGTTAGATGATTAAAATTGTGTCAAAGTTAAACAACCTTAATAAATTGGAACGTAGCAACAGGTGGTAATCGTCTTAAATGTGGATAGAAGAAAGATCCAGCTGGATGTGATGGGTATTTGGAAGTAATTCTGTATGCAACTCCTTGTGGTGCAGTTGGCCAGTTCGGCGCAGTGAATGTGAAGCCATTATCTGTGCCTGCATCGAGAGGATCCACCTGTAACAAGTCAATTAAAGTCAGTGATTTAGAATATATATCGTCGTTGTCAAACCAAAATCTGCTATGTGCACTTTTTTGATTCCGACATTTTGACCTTATGCCTTAAGTATGTATCGTATAAAAAATCTGCTATATGTGCTATGACCATGACTTTTTAATAAAATTTTCTACGTGCAGCAGCTCGAGTTTTTTATGTGCAAAATTTAATCAATTATCACATAAATAAACTATTCATATTTAAAAGACCAATAACTTTATATAAAGCAATCCTAAGTTTCAAATAAAATATGTACTTTTTTTTGTCAGGCATTGCTTTTAGTTTGACATTTTCTTATTCTTTATTTCGTTTACCAAACTTAAACTGTTTCGTCTAGTTTAATAAATTGCTTTGTCAAAGGATAGTGATTGTTTTTTTTTTTAAATCACTACAAATTTTGTAGATCTCTTTAGAATTTCAACACAGGACTTACCTCTATAGTAATACTGTCAAGCCAATTTCCATCCACGCACAGATCAAAGCTATCGACACCGATGAACCAATCAGGTGACGGTATCATTCTTGCCATTAGCGATACCTAAAACAAAATTAAATATAAAATTACCACTGTGTACCTACTTTAGTTTACTCGTACGTTAGAACAAAATTTGAAAAAGAATATAGGGCCGTCTCGAATCATCAATACTAATAATAAATCTGTAAGGGTCGGTCATGGAGTAAGTTACTTTGTTTTCAGAGATATCGTGTTTATAGGCTCTATACATGATACTGAAACTAAATTGACGCTTTTTAGAATTTTTTTCTGCATGTATGTTCCTCCATAACTCTGAAACGAATTAACTAATTTTCATGAAACTTAGTAAATAAACATTTGGACGTATGGGACACAGGATAGGCTACTTAATATTTTTCAACGCAGACGAAGTCGTGGGCACCAGTTAGTTAAAAAATAAATTCGGTATCCTTACATTTTATAAAATAAAGACGCTGTCCGCCTCTTTTTATTTCTACGCTAACTTCTTCTTTAAAAACCTTTTCTCTTATTAAAAGCACCCAACAAATTTTGATACAGTTTTGTACCAAATTTTATCCAAATCCGCTCAGCCGTTTTTGCTTGAAAGAGTAACAAAAACCAATCTATCTTCTACTATATAAAAATAAGTCGGGTTTTCCTTCCTGACGCTATAACTCCAGAACGCACGAACCGATTTCCACGGTTTTGCATTCGTTGGAAAGGTCTCGGGCTCCGTGAGGTTTATAGCAAAGAAAATTCAGGAAAAATTTAAACAGAAAAGCGGGTCAACAGAACAGCCATCTGGTGGCGAAACGGAGTTCGCCGGGTCAGCTAGTACATTTATAAAGTAAACTTTCACATTTATAATATTACTAGTATTATCATTTTAATGTCTTAAACTACTTTGTCATTTTTATTGTAAACTATTGTGACCTGGTGAACTTCGTTTCATCTAAAATTCATTTAATAATTGTGAGTAATAAAATAATAGTGATCAACTTCATAAGTGATCAATAAAATAATCTATCCTATTCAACCTTCCAACTCCGATTTATTGAGATTGTTAATATTGTAATGAATATTGTAAAGTGACAAAGGAGTCTTTTCATATTCATTCTTTACAATCTTTTGAATTTACTTTGAGAGCTTATTATATTGAAATCTTCAAATTGAGTCTTCTAGACTCGCTGATTAAAGGTCTATCTGCACAACAGTTCCGTAGCGTCAGTGTCAGTGACGCTGTGTCAGTGAAAATTAATAGTTTCGTACATTTCTCAAGACGCCATATGTGTAATGAATATGAGCTTATCAGTGTCAGTGACGTCCAGTTACGTCAGTGTTTGTGTCAGTGACATTTAAAAACGTCACTAGGACCGTGTCACTGACGCGCGGTAGGAGTATTTCAAGAGGGCCGACGAAAAATTGATAGAATTGTTCGTTTATATTATCCAATTCATGTTCTTTCGCATAAAAAGTATATGAAAGTCAAATTTTCCAGTTAATTTTGTTATCATTTGATTTTTATATACCTAGATTATGAAGTAACTAGTTCCCCGCTCCAAGCTTCATCTGGGGTGCAATTATTATATATACAAAATATTCCCCGTTTATCCCTCTTTTCATATGTGAAAACCGAATTACCCATTCTACCCATTCTCGAGTTTTTGAAGCGTATATTTTTAGATATAAAGATAATGTAAAAACTAAGTAAATTTCAATTAAATCTATTAAAGTAAATAAATACTAAAATATTAAAGGAACAAATCGAGATAACAAAGACTTAGGCTAAATTCAAATGACCGCCCGTCAGCGCACAGTTGATCCGCGCGGTTGACACGGACAAACACATGGATCAACAAAAGGTTGATGCCTGACTTCCACCGCGCGTTGCCGCGCGGTGCCGCTCGGTCATGTGAATTTAGCCTTACCCGGCTTCCACACTACTCGCGATAGGGCGAGGCGAAGCGAATACGAGAGTGTGGACGAGCACTTCGTTTTACCTCGTCCAACTTTACCTCGCCTCGTGCTACTTCCATTTGTTGTCGGTTTTTGCCCCCGAGTCAAAGGACTCGAAGTAGCGCGAATGAGTTCCTCGCGAGGTTGAACGAGTGTGTAGCCAAGCACTTCGTAATTCGGTCAACTTTCCCGAATAATTCGTCGAGGCACTTCGCGAGTATTGTGGAGGCGCAGTTAAGGCCAGGCCCTGTGAAACTAAGGGAACTTTAAATAAATGTGCTGAGTCAACCACATATCTGATCAATGTGGAATTTACATATATATATTTTGAGACCTTTATCTGTAGATTATCAAGTCAGAAACATAATTAGGTGATCGAAATCGGCGCCTTTTCCGGAGAATATTACATTTTTCTACTAAACGGCTTGAGTTATATCGCCAAAAAACTGCTCGTAGCAAGGAAACATTGTTTACCAGTGATTGTCAAAACAAAATAAACTTAGGTTTATTTTTACTCCTATAATTAACGAAAACAATTTTGAGACTTACGTTGTTTAGTTCCGAGCTAGTGCACACCAAATCATGCTTCAAATAATGTACGCAATATTCAACCTTACGTAAGCTGTATCTTGCGATATATTAAAAAAAATCCTAGAGAGCCGCCGAGCAACTTGTAACTCTCGGGTGGCGGGACGTGGGCGGAGCGAGCGTAGGAATTTTTTTCGTGGGGCCTGCTCTTAAGCGGTTATCACACTTTACAATTTGAAGGATTCCAATTTAGGAACCTAAGTAGTGAACTAGTGATCACACTACACTAAATTGATTTCTAAATCGAAGACATAGAATTGAAAATAGTTAAAATCTAAATTGAATCCAATCTGTTCTAACTGCGATTACACTTTCCAATTTCCTAAATTGGAATCCTTCAAATTGTAAAGTGTGATAACCGCTTTAAGAGTTAATGTAAGGCGCGCTGTTTTCATTAGTGTTTATGAAATTGTATTATACAAGGTTATTTTATTTGATTTGATTAAATATCAAAGTGAAATTAATTTGTTCTTGAAGCAATTTTGTTTTATTTGACTAATTTAAATAAAACAAACTGAGAATTACGTTAGCTTGGAAATTTAATTAACTTATTTTATCAACATTAAAAGTAGACAGCTATGAAGTTTTAAATGATCCAGTCTCAGCGAATGGACATTTTTGAATCGCCGCATATCTAATGAGTTCTTATATTAAGGTGTATAACGCCGATTTGGCCTTGAATTATTAGGCTAATTTCCCCGCGCCACCCTCTGCAAGAGATCGACCGCACAGAGATGGCAAAGAGTAGTATGGAGACTAGACGACAAAGGCACGACATAGTCGACTGAGCCTACTTTACTGCAAATACATACTACAAATTTATAATTATTTACAATGTAGAGGGATAATTCAGTAACAATGAAGCGTGTTTTGTTATTTAGGTAGTAAATTATGTTACCTAGTTAAAATTTTTACCCGTCTGCGCCACAACGAGGGTTATGTTTTTAGAGTGTATAGCGGCGCGCTCCCGGCTTGGCCCGGGGTGTATTTTTTCTAAAATAAACGTAGCCTAAGTTACTCCTTATTACATCAGCTACCTGCCAATAAAAGTCCCGTCAAAATCGGTTAAGCCATTTCAGAGATTAGCCGGAACAAACAGACACCCAGACAGACAAAAATTTGGTTTGGTTATGTGGTTGGTTTATTTTGGTGTATGTACTCATATATGGTGTATGTACGTATATATATTCATATGCATGTAGTAAAAAACGGTTATTTCAATATTACAAACAGACACTCCAATTTTATTTTTATGTATAGATGTATGTATATTTCTTTATACGAATATAAAATATATGGTAAAAGAGCCAAACAAAAGTTTTTATCAAAACTAACAAATTTTTTAATTTTCAGTAAAAACAATTGAGTTTTTGCACCAACCGTGCAAACTTCGCGTAGTACGTTTTGTTTGGGTAACGCTAATGCCGGCGGTAATAATTTTTTTTTTAATTTTGATATTTTTTTTCAAATTCACCAAGTGAGTGAAGTGACAATAAATTGAGACAAAAAGTGTTTTTTTCTTTTCATTTTGATAAAGATTACGAACTTTTTAGAGCGAGAATCTTGCTTCTTCAATTTTTTCAAAAAATCTATCGAGTGGGACAAAAAAGCGGCTGAGTGGATTAAATGGAAACTCTGTGGGGCTTTTTAGGGTATATTGAACTGTAAAAGGCACACTTAACATTTATTATTTTCTCCATATTTTTGATTCAGCGCTTGATTTTTCTAAAAGCTATCAAAAGCCCTTTTTTATAATTTTTAAAATTCATGTCAATAGAATTTAAAAAAAAAAATGCTTGTAGAAAATTTATTCACGTTTTCATTTTGTTTTCGTTTTGTCTTGTCTTTTGCCATGTCTAATTGTTTTGGTTTGGTTTTGGGTCTTATTATTATTAATTGTGTAATTTTAAAGGAGGGGGGGGGGGGGAGTAAGGGGGGGAGCGGAGGGGGGCTGGGAGGATGGTGTTGATAGATTACCCTCATCCTTTCAAATGATACCTGACATGGGGGGTCTATTTGTAACCGTTGACCATGGTTACGTCAAATTTTTTATCTCGTCGAGACGTCCCCGATGAGCCCAAATACGATCCGGCTGTGACGCGCCGTTTCCGAGTTACGGTCGGGGGGGTCCGAGGGGGGCGTCAAATTTTTTATCTCGTCGAGACGTTCCCGATGAGCCCAAACACGATACGGCTGTGACGCGCCGTTTCCGAGTTATGGTCGGGGGGGTCCAAGGAGGGGGCTTTTTTTTGGTGCCCCTGTAGACCGGATGACACTTTCCTTGGTGACTACCGATCACCCTCTATGACCTTCTGCAAACGCCACCCTTCTATCCCTCATAGTTTCCGAGAACCGCTCACCAACTTTTTACCAGAACGGTGTACCGAGGATATCGGATTTTTCTGGAGGTCACGGGGGCGTCCCCTACGCGACCACCTACAATAGGGAAATCCCCCACCGCTCCTTCTAGGAGAACAATTCGATGAGTCACTAGATACGTGAGTGGGAATCCGGCTTTATAGTGGCTTTATTATTTATTTATTAGGCTTATTAATTTATATGTATTAATTAATAATTAATTAATATTAATTAATTTAATTAATTAATTCAAATTCATGAAAACTTTCCTTCCTCGTTTGGTTTATTTTTGATATATTACGCTTTTGCCTCCTTTGCTTACTTCCTATCTTTATCAAATTTAGATAACAAGTATATATACAGATGAATTATTAATTGAATATTTCAGATTATTAATAAATTGATAATATTTTAGTTTTTTAAATATTTAATTAAAAAGACAAAAAGAAAACCTATTAAAGTTACATACACTATCATGCACTGTCTGTTCTGCCACTAAAATGTTTATTCTTTGTTTATTACGTAAAAATTAATAATTTGATGAAACGCAACGCGGCACAGGTCCGTCTAGCATCACGACTCGCCCCGCACTGATTTTATGGACGAGAACGGGCTAGCGCTGAGTAAGTGGGGAAATATTTTTGATAAAAACATTATATAAAATTCAATTTTACGAATTTTCAAAAAGCGCTTTCAACAAATCATGCTACATTGTTATCTTCATAAGTGTACAAAATTTCATAATCTTTTGATAAATATTGTAGAAGTGAGATTGTTATAACTGAAAATAAAAGGGGTGAGTTTAGAATTTTTTTCCTGAATCAATTTCAATAAAATAAAAATTTTAAACCAACAAATCATTCCTCATATCTTGTAGATAAACATATATTTTTTTCGCTGAAGAAAAGGCGTATATATAATGAATAATACTGTTACAAAATGTAGCAAAAATTTAATTTTTTGGAAGGATAAGCCTTAAAGGATTTTGCACTCATCTTTTAGTAAAATAAAGATAAAATAAAAAATAACACCTTAAAAAAAGGGGCGCGAACGAAGACAGAAGCAGGCAGAACCTAGTATCCTACGAGTATATTATTTCTATGATAGTTCCTGAAGAATGTAGGTAAAGTTATGTCACCCATTCGCCCGGATTATTCAATTAAAGTGATTTGTGTTAAGATTTACTTCAATTATTAATTCGCAAAAATTAATTTATTCTGGAGTATTTTTTTTAAATCTCCTGTCCTGAGTTGGCACACACAGCGGCCGGCTCAGCGATTTGTCTGCCGCGGACACATTAATTACCGGACTGTCTGAACAACATTCACTCCTGTAATCAACTAACTCTGAAACAATTGGATTATTAATGTACCTGTTTGTTACAGTTCAACAAACTTGTGAATTTAAAAATCTTTATATATAAATGTTGGTTGGTTTGTGTATGCTTAAAAAACCTCTAGAATGGGCAGACCGATTTTAATTCGGTTTTCATATTGTGGAAAGAGGGATAAACGGGAGTTTATTCATATATTTATTATCTGTATTTGTGCTACACTGATTTTGACTAATTGTGTCAGTCCTTTGACGTGGCCCTTCCTTTCGATCCTTGGATCTTTGGATTAGTGGTCAGGGTGCTTGCGTCCCGGGTTCGATTCCCGGCAGGGCAAACTTTGAAAATGAACTTTTCAAAGTTTGCTCTGGCTTGGTTTTGGAAAGTGGTGGCAGCGGGCACAGTGAGTTTCGCAGCCGAAATGTGCTTGTTGTTATAAATTTAAACTAAGCGGCCAGTGAAACCACAGGACACAGCTAGTTAAATTATATACGTGCCAGAATTCGTAATCAAAAAGCAGTAAACAATCGAAATTTGGCTTAACTGGCAATAAAGCAATGCGATTCTAGGGACGATTATTCGATAAATACGCCTCGTTTAAATCGACTCGGCGTTTTTATTCGAGTAACGATGTATCGTAATTGCTGTTTGCTCTCCCGGGCATTAATTAGTGTTGAAATACGATATTTTCGGGCGCTATTTGCGAATAAGGGGGAGTCGAGACGCCAGTTTTACCTAGTGTAAAGTTACATTTTCAATTTGTTTGTTAAACCTTTAATGATGGAAGTATTTTCAATATTTTTCAGCCATATTCATCAGCTAGGTGGCGTGAGCAAGGTTATGGCGCTCAATTAAAAGGGCCTATCCCATCAGCGGACGATGACTGAATTAATTTAACTTGCTTTCTTGATAAGGCTTGAAGTTTGTTAAAAACCATAGAAAGTAGAAGTAATAAATATAACAAGCTATAATTAAAAATTATAAACTAACCCCCGATTTTCTGCTGAGCCCAAAAACGTTATATCTGCTGTAAGTTGCTGAGGAATTAAGTTCGATCAGACTACTTGATGCTACAGCATCAGGTCAAAGTTATCATGTTATGAAAACACCACCGCCATGTTCATATGCATAATATATTATTAAAATAACACCAATATGTGAAACAGCATATATTATGCTGCCATAAATATTTATTACAAATTCAGTATTACTTTACTGTGTTTTATTATAATAAGCGTTTTGATTAAATTGTTATATTAGAGTGTCAGCCACTTATACGATCAAGATAATCGTGAGATTGCTTCCGCACTTTATTATGAAAAATTAAAAAAAAAAAAAAACTTACTCTTGAATGATTTCCATCCACAAAAAACTCTGCTTCAGCCCGCCCGACTCCTTGTGCTACTGCCGGAGCATCAAATACATCTAATGTGCCAGGTGCTGACCCAAGAGAGTCTGATCGTCCAGACTCTGCAAATTGTCGGACCTGCGTTGATACTCGTCGACCCAGACGAAACAGTACGTAAGAGCGATCGTGGGATACACCTGTGAAAAAAAATGTACTGTTACTTTCTTAAATATGGCCTTGGTCTATTTTTTTTATGTTTAGGTTAGTCTTACGGTCCACAATAGGCACAATATTAACACAAGTGAAGCATTGACTTGCATGTGCACTGCTGACAGTAGCATAAAGGAATTAGGAAAGCATCCCTGAATTTCTTACTACTCACTCACCGAAACACATGTTATTTCACGCAGTGGTTTTCTGTAAGAGAACTGTGTTTGTGGCCTTTATAAACTATCTGTGGGCCAAATTTCACCCAAATCCGTTCAGGCGTTTTTGCGTGAAACAATAACAAAAATTCATACATACTTAAACATTTTGTATTTATAATATTAGTAGAAAGAATATATGATACTCATTTAGATTTTCTCAGGTGTCATATATTTTTCATGACAGACGATGACGTGACGGGTATGGTTACCCGTGACATCGACATCGCACATTTATAAAACCAATAAATTTTGAATAAAATGTAGATAAATGAAAACCATTAAAAGTTAACGTCAAGAATAATTAAATATACAATGTTATAAAGCTAAACGGAGTAAAAGGTGTAAATATTACTTCCTTTGCAGGGTTTTATGAAGTTTTATTAAATTTCAGATGGACTGTGAAAGAAGCGAGAAAAGGGAAACAAATTACTTAGTAAACAAATAAGAAAATATTACCACAGTAAAAGTTACAAGCAGTGAGCGAACTATCCGTAAAGAACGCGAAGTGCTCGAATCCCTTCGAATGGATTCGAGCACTTCGCGTTCTTTACCACAAACAATATCGTGAAAAGTCCTAATCTATCTGCCTGTATCGTTCCTCACGATACAGGCTTGCCTAATGTGGGGACTGGGGTTTGTTATTTAAATTGTAATGTGTTTAAATCGTCTCGGCCTCGAGAATTAAGTGTCCTCCCGCAACGATTTATTTTATTTCTTTCTTTTAAGGTTGTCAAATAGATTGACGGTCAACTTGGTGGTAGCCACTATCAAGCTACACAACATTTATGATATTTAACTATATCATCATTTAGGTATATAATTTATAAATATAAGCAAAACAAGTTTTGGAAAAAAAACCTATATATTATTTGTACTAAACCAATAGCAGCATCAGGTTGAAGCAGGGGCGAGTCACTCTAGTATGGACTATTTGTATTAGTCGGAATTGTGAATCTTTACCTACTGTTCATTTTGTGACTAGTCAATGTGAGTATTATACTTCACTAAAGTTTTCCACTGAACAGAGTTTTTTACTGTTTTAATCAGTTTTACTGGCGGACTCGATAAAAACGTATATTTTCTCAAAATAATCACTTAAGTAAGCAGTGAGGTGGATATTTTCAGATTGCCTTTATTTTGTGATAATGGATGAATGAAGAAAGTATTAGGACCTCTATAATCTGATATTAAAGAAATATGATAGTTATGAAGACAGCTTTTCTTGAGACGCCCGAGTGAATTCTCAACCAAAATGTCAAAAATTATAAACAAAATGTGTAAGTACTTCATTATGCATGAAAATATATCATGAACACCACTAGCTAGTGTTCGTGTCAAGTTATTACATTTTAGTAGATGTTTATTTTTCGAAGGAGTTTCTCAGTAAATTTTAGATTTTCATACTGATCCCTCAGGAACTGTACTTTATTCTTAATAGAAGCGTCTCCCTGCACTTACTACCCTATGCCCTTATCTGTACCAATACTGATAACGTGTATGCAAAATTTCACGATGATCGCTTGAGTAGTTAAAGCGTGAAAGCTTGACAAATAAACAAACCTTTTTCGCATTTATAATAATATATTAGAAGGGATCAACACTGTTTTATTGCGGAAAAAAAATTTCAATATTTTTTTAATTTTTAAAATAAAATATGGCGTCTTTACGATAAAGAGCTTTTAAAATTCACCCAAGGACTTAAAATAGTAAAAAAAAGTCGCCTATTTCATTAGTGATGATTCAACAATTACGAATGAGCCGAGAGTAGTGAACTCGGAGTGTGCCAATTGGACTCGTTACAAGTCTGTGCACATTGTATCCGCTGCATTGTTTTATTTTTGAATGTCGAACAGAATCGTACTGGCACACAGACACGTAATACGCCTGATAGCAGTATTTTCTCTAAAAAGTAGACATCAAATACAATAGGCTAGTTGACAAAATTTGGAAATTAGTTTAAAACTATAGCTTAGCATCTAATTCACCCCAAAAATATATTATTTTAAGAAAAAAAAAGGTCTTTTACATTAGTATTTTGAGTTTTTACAAATGAACTGTAAATTGACCGCGAAAAAGGCCAAGACTGTCATGGCGTCTTGAATGACGTCACACCTCGCGAAACAGTCGTGTTTGTTTATGACAGTCAATTGTGTCAATGACAGCTACAACATGGCGTTTCGCGAGGTGTGACGTCACGGTTCCATGCGCTTCTCTGATCGGTGTTTAATGTCACGTGATTAAACGCCTCATTTTGTCGATTTTATTTTCCAAAAATATTATTAATCTTTTATTATTTTAATAGAAAAGTTGTTTTTTTGTTTACTAATTATCATGGTTAATTATTAGAAACTCTAAGCCATCCGATTTATTCTTAGTGGAAACAAGCCTATTAGATTGTTTACGAATACCTATCGTGTATTATTTTCTCTAGATATTCGAAACTAGCGACCCTCTTCCGGCTTTGCATGGATACATTTATGACATATGCATGACATGCATACATGTCAAAAGCAGATTTAGATACACGCATGACAAAATTAAAAAGAGAACAGATTTGTACTTTTGTTTGTAATGAATAAACTCAAAAAGTATTGCATCGATTTTAAAAATTCTTTCACCTATAGAATAGAAAGCTACGACATGAATTTTAATATTATTATTTTTAATAATATTATTGAAATTTAATTAATATTCTTATCTCTAGGAAGTGTTGAAATGTTAGCTATCATATAATGCACATGAAATACTAAAACAGGACGCTCTTTTAGGAAATCTAATAAATAACAAAGTTAAAAATCCGTAAGCCTACTATTTATTATTATGTACTTTATGCTACATAGTGCTTCAGTAATTCAACCCAGTTGTGTCCGACTAACGATCGTAATTACGGGTCGGCCCACCTTCAACTAATGACCTTGTTTTTCCTTCCAGAAGGTTCGCAGTAATGCCTTAAGCTTTATATAAAATCGGGGGAATCTGTACCTAATAGTAAGTATTAGGTACCTAAGACACTTATATCAGGGTAAGTAAGGTATATTTTTTTATTACATTTGAATCCTTTGAAAATTTTGTGTTCAAATAACACTAAAACAAAATCTAAAAAACTTATTTTTTGAGTATGAATTACTACCTTTTGTTTGTGACTGTACGTGTATCTTTATAAATTTTATTAGTCTATGTATTTTTGGGATATAATAATTGTATAACTACCAAATTTCCTTAAAATTTCATTAATTCTCGCAAATATTCGCATTTAATACAAAGATTTAGCATCTAAATAAATTATAGTTTATGATTTATTCTGAGGTATATTTTCTATATTATTATAGTTACATCAAAACTCGTGCAGTACCTACATTTTGTGTGAAACAGTAACAAACATTCATCTTTACAAACTTTAACTAGCAGTTATAATGTTGGCAAGATTTGTAGAATTTGATTTGTTAAACAAATAATATAAAGAAAATGATCAATACAAATGAGTCAATAAAATACAACGAAACAGTATAAAACTCATAAAACTTTTCAATTTATAAAAAAACTGTAAATTAAAAAATACATATTCCATCGTTAAAATAATCCAATGTTTTATTTTAACGAGCAAATATTTTTTGTTGTCACAAAGATAAATATGTCCGATATCAGGTGTTTTATTTTTCGTTTTTCAACGCGGACGAAGTAGCGGAAAGCAGCTAGTGAGACATATTTACTATATTTAAGTCTAAAAATATTTATATGAATCTTGTCTAAAAAAATATATATTATATTGGATACGTATTGAGGTTTGAAAATAATTCCTACACCTACATCGTGAGTAATGAGTAAGCGAATGCTCAGTTTGTCACATTACACCGAATGACGTAACTTTCTAACATCTCTAGTTTTACTATAATGAAAAATGCGAATGAAAAATACTTGTTGTTGCTAAGAGATAATTTAAGAAAAAACAAACTGTTCACACACGTTTTGAAGCATTTTATACATGTAATATAACATTTATAAAATGTTAAAAATATTATAAATTATTTTTTGTTATGTAAGTATACATGTTAAGTATTAACTATAGATGTATTAAAATTTATAGAAATGTTCTTAAAGTGTATAAAAATAAAGTTTTTTTTTTTTTGTAATTTGATGTCTACTATAAATAGGTATTATATTAATTAGATAATAGAAAGAGGTAATAATTACGTATATGTAGGCTTCCAAGATCATTGATGATTCATTATTATTTTATTGCAATGGCGTTGTAGTCCCTGTCCAATGGACATGTCACAGGCTCGTATACAGACTCCCGAAAAGTCCTACTTTCGCCCACTCTTATTATACTAGCACAGTATTTCTTTATTATACTGTGCTAACGTTGTGCCACTAGTCAGTGCTTGTCTGTGTGAGTTAGAGTTTAACATGCGCAAACGCATACCCTACGGGCGTAATTGATTATTGTGGTCAAATAAAAAAATGTGTTCAACAACACATACAATATATGTTTCTTGCGATTTTGTAATGAATCTTGTAAGATTGACAGCTCTAAAGGTAAGTGCTCTTAATGTAATTGATTTGTGGTTGTTTAAAAATTAATTCTCACCAGGTAAACAATATGTAACATAATCTAATACTTGACAATTTTCGTTGAATAAGCCTCGCACCGAAAATGTATCGGTTGACAAAGCGAGGCCAATTTTCCTGTGCGTGGGTTGCAAACAAAACAATGAATAATAACTCCGGGAGGTGTTTAGGTAAAAATAAAACTCCGACGAGCGCGATTAAGGTAAATTATTATTTGTTTTTGCATCAAGGAATAATAGGATTACAATTCTTAAGGAGACATATTGCGGTGAAAATATAATTGAGTCAGAATAATGAGAATATAAGTAAATATTATGTTAAAGCTAAAATATATAAGGTAAGTATACAGTATTTGGTATTAGGTAAATTAACTTAGGTTTTGATTGTAATTGCTCTTACTTTGTCATAATTAGTGTTTAAGTATTATAAAAAATTACAAACAAACTCATGTTCGAGATTTTAATATTAAATAAATACGAAAGCTTGTGAAGATGAAGGGTTGTATGGAATGTTTGTTTGTTATTCTTTCACGTAAAAAATATTAATCGAATTTAGATGAAATTTGGCACACAGATAGTTTATTATCTAGATTAAGTCGGACCAAGTCGCGACACCAGCTAGTATTTATAAAATACAATAGCTGTGCCAGTGAAGTGATGATACAAAACTGTACACACAAATATTTGCAATTCGATCCTAGTTTGAAAATCGTGAAACAAATTTCAATAGCCCTTAAATAGAAAATTAATTAGCGGAAGCTAATTAACGAATACCTTCATTGGAATTAATTTGTTATTTGATAATGCTAATAACGTCATGGCGGTACATTAGCGGGCTATTGTTATTGAAAGAGCGCTTGTTTCAATATTCACGTGTTAAATTATTCTTGTCGCTATTTTATTGAAGAGCTGTTTTCTGGTTTACTGGCTGTATCCCTCGGGTTTACCTGTGATGAATTACTAGTAGTTTCAGGTAGTTTCAGAGCCGGACGACATACGACGGACTTGTGACTGTGCGACCGACGACATGTATTTAACACTTTGATGTATCACTAAAAACCACATCACTAAAGCAAGGCCAACAACACAAAGAATGTTTCTTTCAAGGGTTGTCAAGATGGCTTCCTATACAGTGAAACAGATAGCACCGGCCGCTTCGTGTGAGGGAAAACGACAGAGGGCCGGATTTGTTTATATTGTTTGCGTTGTATCCTTGGCTTTACTATAGTGTTACGATGACAATGAAACCAATTTATGAAATATGTTTCCGGACACTTTTCTCAGTCATTCATATACTTCTAATTGTAGTCACTTCCTCATACGATATAAATTTAAGTAGTCATTACAGTATATACAAGTTGAAGTCGCGTATGTAATATGCGCTAATGTAATAAATATAACTTTAATAATACATATAATATATATAATTTTTATGCGGTTTTCACCATCAGTTAGATAATTTTTCACGGAACGTTTGTATTATAAAAGTAGGAGAAAAAAAAAACCAATATTTTGTAAACAAGTCGCCATAACTGTCCGCGTCTATCTGTTTATCCGCTAACTACTTCTAAACCACCCAACTTATTTTGATACGGTTTTCACTAATGGGAAGAAGGATAAAATAAGAAGGGAGCGGATCGCTAATTTAATTATAATAAAGGAGAACAGGCAGCTTGATGGTTACTTGATGATAAGTGGCTACCAACAACTGTGAAGCTCTAGTCTAGATATACTCAGATCAAATGGAGTAACATATCGTAAACATATAATGTAGGTAAGTGATTTGGCATGGGTGGCGAAGCTAGCTAACTGTAAATATAATAGTTGTCAGACTGTCCATTCTATGAATAGGTACAGATATTAAATGAATGAATTGTTTAAACATATACTATTATAACGAATCTGACTTTCTTTTTTTAATGCGCTAATCTCTAGCATTAGAATTTGGATTCAAAAAAATCTTTTTGCATTTCATTGTACAATCATTTAGGTTATAATGGATTTAAAACCGAGCAAAAAAAGTCAAAAAGGACGCTAAACGAAAATGCATTACCTTTTCTACTAGATCACGGGAATATAATTTTTTTTTGTTATGCATAGTTTTTCTGTAAAAAAATAGTTTACCAACTCGTGGAAAGTGTTGTTGATTGCACTATTACCTTTATTTATGTTATCTTTTTTCAAATTTACTATATGTGGTCTAATTGTTTGTTTTCCCAAATAAAATAAAATAAGAGCAGTAATGCTGGCTCCTTCTGCATGCCAAAGATGTAAAATTCTGCGATTCAAACGCGTGCTGGTCTTTACAACAGCTGGTGAAATCGCTAGACAGATAGCAAATAAATTAAAATGATAATTTTGTTATGTTAAAAATGGATTTCGTAATCTGAAAAAATTGGTACATGCCTCTAGAGACATGCCAAGGTGAACGTAAATCGCATTTGAGAGTAATTTAAAAAAAAAAGCTTAAGCTCTTTTCGGAGACCTATCTCAAGGGTAATTTATATTGTAATTTAAATTACTTCAGTGCCAGAGATACAAGTCTGAACTTTAAAGGTGAAGTATTTTTATTTTATTTTCAATAAATATAACTATTAGTGGCACGCGGCCTTGCCCACCTTAAATAAAATGTAATTCTATTAAATTTTAATAATACAATTATTAAAATTTAATAGAATATAAAGAAAAAAAAAGAAAATTAGGTACAACGAGCCCTTGGATGAGTGGTTAGTGTTTGCTTAACTAGCTTTAATTTTTATTAGCTTGCATTAACTCTTTCTCTCTCGATCATCGGCTGGGAAAACTTTTTAAATGAACTTTTCAATGTTGGTTCTGGACTGGATTTGGAAAGTAGTCGATACATAGCACGCTGCATTTCGCAATCATTTGGACAGCCCTTTTGGCGACAGTTACAGAAGATTACCGTAAAATAATAGCACGACGTGTAATGTTGTTTCTCTGCGTGAGTAAAGGATCCAATTCACTATCCCCACATAATACCACATCTTTCACCCTATTTAAGGACGACAGCGCAATTACTCGCCCCCTTGTTCTTGCTTCTTTTATAGGAGACATCAGCCCCCTGTCATCAAGTGGACCGTCAGCCTGTTTGCCGAATATTAGGTAATTAATAAAATAAAATGTCATAAATATGAAAGGATAACACTATAAATGTAATTCGAAAAGAACATCATTTGTAATTGTATAGGCAAGATAAATTTATTGACGTTTGAATTGTTATTGATGTCATGAATTGAAATACTCATTTAACTACTCCTAATAAATTCTTTGTACAATTTCGTGCTTATTAAAAATGTATATTTATTCTCTGTTTAACAGCTCCAGCCCATATAGGTAATATCTCTAGATTTATCTCCCAAACTGGTATAACCAGATAAGTATCTATTATTGGTTTTTTGTTGATTATATTGGGATTGGCAAAAAAGTAATTTCTTGCCATACAAAGGTTTTTAAATGTGAAATAAAACCCTTTTTTTTATACAAAAAGATAACTTTAATCAATTGTAGTGTGTGATATGGCACTGTTATATAATGACACGTACCTACGTTCTGTTAAACAATAGATTGCACATAGCATATTACAACTTTGAAAACAAGTTCAGAAGAAGTTTAAATAAACAATTTCCTTTAAAGTCACTCCTAAAGTTTAATTATTAAATAAAATAATAATTTACTCTTTGAAACCCTCGAATTTGTTCGGCGTAATTAAAAGGATTTGGCACTAAACTTGAAGGTTTTCATTTGATTTCACGAGATTCTCTCAAACTGAATCTTAACTAATTTATCTTTACCCTTAATTAATGATTTTCAAGGTTTCCCTACTTATTATTTTAAATTGGGCACTTGAAAATATCCAATATCTTCTCGTTACGAATATCTAATCGAATAATAATTATTACAAAACTTGCGTCAATATTAATTATTAGACTTTGTTATATATTATCATCATTATTGTCAGAACACTAGCTTTTTAATTATAATCGTAGGACATAAGCTTTTTAATTAATCGCAACCACGCTCAGATCTTCGCTTTCTACATACTCTACTTCACTCGACTTGTCTCCACTACAAGTCTCGTCTAAGTTCTTTGGGCTATGTCGTTGTGGCTCAGTCTGATTCTCCGAAGGAACTCCGAATTTCAGGACAATCCTTTAGAGAAATGTCAATGATTGTTCTTTCTAAACCTCATTGAGTTGATTTCCAATTTGTGCAATTATGACTTGCAATAACTCTCTAATTCTTTGGGGTATGTCGTTCAGTCTGATTCTCCGAAGGATCTCCGTATTTCAGAACATATCATTTTTTAGAGAAATGCCAACTATAGTTCTCTCTAAACCTCATTGAATATATTTCCAATTTGTGCAATTGTGATTTGCAATTACTGTATAATTATTAGGTTTATGTCATTCAGTGTGATTCTCCGAAGTATCTCTGTATAGTAAATCAGATCCTTCATAGAAATGTCAATCACTGTCCTCGCGAAATCTCGTCGAGTGATTTGCAGTTAGTGAACAAGACATTTCGTCAGTGCTCATGTCTCGCTCAGCAGCATAATGTCAAAACTGTCGACTAGTTTTTGCGAAGAAATAAGTTCCCGTATATAAAAAAAAATTATCGCCAAAGAACCAACACCAATCTTGTCAACGGAGTCATACAACAGCAGAAATTGAATCTTAATAGCTAAGGTTAACTTTTTTTCATAAATTTTAACACGACATATCTAAAAGTTTTGTCAACTGCAGTCAACAAAAAATATGGAACGCACGAAGTGCTATAGTTATATTAAACCAAAAACTGTCGATGCACAAAAATCTACCAATCCCGTTACAGGGCTAACACGTGCCCAGGGATACCGTAAAATTTATGCAAATAGCCCAACCAACCCGGAAATCTCGTCTCGTCGATTTTTGTCTGATCGTCGGATTGAAAGACAAAGCATGGCTGAATTTAAAATGGAAATGTGAATTTGGCATTATTTTACAATATATACATAGTAACATAGTAAATTCAATACTTTTTAAAGTATTTAGTCAATAATTAAATACTTATATAGTTGCTAATACTTATACAGGATGCTCGATACAAATAGGTCAGTGAGGACGTCAGGACAAATCTGAAACCATGAGAGACGAACATTTTTTCGTGCTATTTTTTCAAATTTTTTTATGAAACCTTAGAAAAAAATTCTAAGAATCATATTATATCTTATGGTTTCATATTTGTCCTCATTGACACATATATTTTTTTAAATAAAACATCCGTTCAGCTATTAGCATAGAAGCATTTATAGAAGCGCCTTAAATGTCTAGCAAAGCGATAAAAAAATTATCATTCTCTATAAAAATGTAAGCATGTATTTTTGTTCGACATTTTTATCACTGTTAAAGTGTTGTTCGAAAAGCAAGTGCATTGCACAAAGAGAATGCTAACCTAAATTCGTAAGTACTTTTCGTAATTCGGTCAACAGTCTCAACGAACAGTGTTGTTTATTGTATCTTTTTCGTTTTTACTCCTGGCGAGTACAATTTAAGAGCATACTTTTAATGGAAATTCAAATTTGATATAAAAGAAGAAAGAAAGAAATCCCCGAATCTCGGAGCAATTCCTCGTAGATATTCAGCAGTGACGTCTCCTGCTCTCAGTTCTGTGTTTTTGATGCATTTGATTTTACACATATAAAACATACAAGTAGGTACTAAATCAATAGAGTGCTTTGTCTTTCTATACTAATATTATAAAGAGAGAAGAACACATTGTTGTGATTCAGTAAGTAAGTAAGTAAGATTCAGTCGCCTGTTGCTAGGCGTTTATTGGCTATAAATCAAAATACAGTTTTTTTAGACCTACAATTTATAAAAACTTGTACGTTCATCAGTATATTAAAAAAATTATTGCACAAGTTAAACTTAAGATATAACTATATACTCGTTGTTTCTTGTTTTATCCAATTGTTCCAGACCATTAGTAATTTAATTGAAATAAGTACCAAATCCATACAAAAAGAATCACAATTAGTATACGGTATCAAAATTAAAATAATAAACGATGTGTAGCACTATCAATAACTAAATGTAAGGCCTTATGTAACTAATGTAAAGGCCTTAGTAGGTACATAACTATTTTTTGCTGACAAAAAATACCGATTGGCACTTATTATTTAAGAACAAAGCAATACCAGTTTATTTCTCGTAGAAACTTCGCAACTTGTCGTAGGTTATAATATTCGACAATATTATATTTGACGATCTGTGACACGTGTGAAATTGTTTACACATAAATAGTCAGCCAATGCTTAATCCTTACCCGTTATCCTATAAATTAATAACACTGCACTTATTAGGTATAAGGATAACTTATTATAAGGATAAGGACACTTATAAGTAGATATAAGGACACCAATGCTTTGGTAAAGTTCATCGTTTGCCTGAAATAAAAATAAATCACCATCAGATATAAATAAAGCATCGGTCTGTTTCCTTAGTTCATACGGTGCGTTTCAATTTTAACTCTTCCCGTCATTTTATAGTGTAGTCCATCTCGTTTCCTATCTATATCGATAAAGAGTGTCTATTTTAAAATGCGGTTTTGGCGACCGCCCAACTGCCGTTAACTAACTTGGCGCTATAAAATTTTAACTTTTCTACTTACTGCTTTGATGCTGCATATTAATGGCGGTTATCAATCATGACAGTTCTGTTTCATTATCTTAATGAGATAATCTTGTATGTTTAGTTATTTTTTCTATTAGTTATTTGTTTTTGAAGTTGTATTGTCGCTTTAAATCCATTCTGTTATTTGGATTAGAGCAGTTTCATTCTTTTGTAGGTTTATTTTTAAGGGATTTCTTCAAGGCCGAGGCAGACGGCTACTGGGACAATCTTTCTTTAAATTACCCAAACCTTTACGTTACGTTATTGCCTCTTAATGTGATCGACGGTACTACTACCTTGTGTCGCGCAGGCTTTTAAGGTCTCACATTTTTATCATAGCATCATTTTAGTCAAAACATCATAGCACAGCTCAAACCTTTTTTTATTGTATAATTGTAACCATTTTTTTAAAATAAGGGATATATTAAATTTAATTTGAAACGCTAAGAGGAGATAAATGCTGCCAAAGTGTAAAGTAAAATGAACACACCGATAATGGATGATGTAGTTCCTGTGTTCTAATATAATGAAAAATTGTAACATAGTTCGGTCAAAGAAAAGAACATATATTTCTGTAGGTATATGAACTGTAATATGTGTTTTCTGAGTTTGGGGCTGTCTACTCGTAAATGCACGTTAAAATCAAAATTCAAAATGAGCGAAGACGCTGATACAAACTAGTCCTAACTAATATTACAAATGCGAAAGTGAGTTTGTTTTTTAAGCTTTTACACCTTAACTACTTTACCTATCATCATGAAATTTTACATACACGTCGCTAGAGTACAGGAAGGAACACACCTTTCATATATAGAAAAAAGCCTACTGTTCCCGAGGATCATTTAAAAATATATATAAAAATAATACCACTTGACAAAAATATATTTCTCTTGACAAGAAAAACAGGTGACCATGTGGAGATGAAGTCGCGAGCAAAAGCTAGTTTTTCATAAAAAAAAAAATCACTAAAAGAGATGTTTGGTGTTTAATGCGTCGTAGCAGACACTATAAATAACATTTATTCAAATTTTGTAAATTTGACATTGTTAACAGCTAATGGACTCGTATTATCATGATTGATTCTTGTTCATTGCGCTTAAACAAATGATCGATACATTGCCTGTGAATATTTAGCATTCGATTAGTTGCATAAGTGATATCAAAATGCAGCTGCGACTGCGAAATTAATCAAAACCTCACACTGAATCACCGCTTGTTTATACAATACAAGCGATGTCTTAGAACAATTTGTTCGGGATAATGGTGCGTCAAATATACTTAATCTCAATTCATTCTTATGCAACAGTAATAAAGTTTATTTTCGTATCCATTTCATTAGTAGTGTTAATATCGTCGCGTGACTGTAAAATTGTATACAATTTGTCATCGGCCGTGGAACTTATTCATAAAATTCATTACAACGTTACTAGAATTAATGAACCAAACCTCAGAACACCTGTTTCATAGAATAAGCTCGTAAATAACTTGTGTAAGTGGTTTCTTACTATTTTTTTTTTTTGACGCGAATATCTTTAATTTTCTTCCATAGTGGATGGTAATTCAGAAAACTGATGAAATCGGGATATAAAATTTGATGCTGTAGTTAATCTATCCATCGTCTTTTGTAATATATCTTTTGCATTCAAGTTTGCTAAATTTATCATGTACATACGTAAATTAATTACACTAAAATGTAATTACACCACTCAATAGTTAAAGGATCAAAGGTTTTTTTGGTATATTCGAATTCGTTTCTAAAGAATTTTCACATTAAAGAAATATATTAAGAAACATTTTGTTTTTCAGCAATAGGAACAAGAGTTAACATTGTAAGAAGTTCAGGTATAATTTCTTAAGCTTTATTTTCTTGGTCAACTCTCAATTAAACTACAGTAATTACGTTCATTTAAGGACCAAGAACTCAAACTGATTTGAAATTAAAATCTGCAAAACTTAGGTTTAGCGAATTTTTCGCAGATCTAAAGAATGTAAATTTCTTGCAATATAATTTATTCATTGTTGGTTATTTTGAACGAATTCGCACAATCGAGCAAATTTATGCGTCGCGCCCGAACTTTCGAGTGTCTTGGATTTTCTGAATGAGCCATTTGCAATTATAATTTGTTTATATTTTTTCTAAATGGATACCTCAAGATTCAATTTGCAGATTAGTTTTAAATTTGATTTGTACAGTTGATTTCTTTACACAAATATAAATTAGGTAGAAACCTAAATTATATTGAAGTGATTTCTATACTAATATTATAAAGAGGTAAAGTTTGTATGTTTGTTGGGGCGTCAACAGCGCGTTTGCATCGTTTTAAGGTTAGCCTGTCTGCCGGCACTTTAACATAAGAAAGACAAAATGCTATTAAATTCATGACATAATTATAAATGGTTTTCTTATTGGAAAGCAAAGATTAAAACATTTTTCAATATTAAGCCGTAACCTGAACTTAAAATTATAATTGCAATAAAGATCTTAATGGCGTTTCTGGTCATAATATTTTCTACTTTACTGTGTTTGCTGATTAGGTAATAAATCTGTCTTGCGGCTTAATTTAAAGCAAAATTGCTTTCCAAATTTGGCAGTAAATCAGAATTAAATGTATTATTAACGTATTAAATGATGAAAAGATTTTTACTTGGGTATCGTATGTGATTAATGTCGTCATATATTACCTATGGTAGAATGAAATTTTTCTTAAAAAAAGTATATTGAATTCTAGGGTATCTTAATTAGGTAATGGCTATCTTTTGGCTGCAAATTCGTCTGAATATCTTATTTAATTATGTATCTGTATTATTGTGATACTGAAACTATAAAAATTTTTCAAAATCTATTCGTAGTTTTTGATTGAGACAAATAAATAACAAATATCCACACAAACTTTTGCATTTATAATACCTACTATGTTTTGCCTGCGACTTCGTCTGAGAATTGGTATTTCCTTTTCATTTTACTTTAGAGAAAAGCGAATTTCTGTTTAAATTAATAAAACTTACCATAAACTTTTGACCACTGCGCTGGCGGTCGCCAATCCGGATAGTGCTTCGGGAATTTCTCCCTTGTCCAATAAGTGTGTAGCACCATGCGATAGAACGTCATTTTGTCCGGATTACAGGAGTCGGTATCGCTCGGCGGCACCGCAGCCGCGGCGATCGCCGGCAGCAACAACGCCAGCAACAGACGCGCCATTTTATCGATATCGACAAACGCACTGTCACAACACTAGTCCGGACTCATAATGCCACATGTCACTCTGTACCTGTAACAAGAAACAGATCTTTGATATATGATACTAAGTGGTTTTCCGATGCTTTCGAGACATGTAAGGGAACAATTTGGTTCAACCCTTCAGATGGAATTATTTAAGGGTCAAATTTCATCACGACGGAATTATATATATTAGTAATACAAGCAGCCTATTTTTAAAATCAATGTTTAGAAACTTTTGAAGTGGTCTAATTTTTAGGTCTAATTTTGTGTCGCTTCAGTGTAACGATCACGTGAAAATGTCAGAGAATCTTTACAAGATCTTACCACAGAAGTTTCTTTTCTGACACGAGTATTAGGTACTCTGTACATGTGCTTGTTATTTTATTGACATTAATAAAAAAATTATTTGCATGCATGAAAAATAAATTACGGTAATAGACGTAAAAAGTTTGTGTTATTATTGTATATTATATATTTACTCCTTAAAATTCATAAATGTTTTTTAATAGTTTTAAATCTCATACAGATACCTACGTAAACATATAATTCTGCGAAACTTATCATTACCAACGATTTCATAAAGATCATTGGCAATGACAAGTTTAGAATGATAATTCATAATATACTAGCGACTTGCTTCCGGTGCAATTATTATCGCCCTTGGTGCAATTATTATAAATATAAAAATCTTCTCCCTTTATCCCTCTTTCTACTTGTGAAAACCGTATTAAAATCGCTCTTTCCATTCTCGATTTTGTGAAGCGTGCACAAATCATTTTATATAGAAAAAAAAAAAGAATATGTAAGGAAAATTGGAACCTATAAATGACCTACAAGTAGTTAAAAATAACGTGTGTTCGATTCGGATTCTATATTCAAATATTAATAAGTTGAAAATGAATGAGGCGATGACGTCATAGTATCACGTGATCACGTGACAGTTCATCGACCCGGCATCAGTCTATTTTCAGATTGAGGTGGGACATAATTATCTGTATGGGATTGTTGAAACATGTCCAAATAGTGAGCATCGCTAGACTGTGACGGATTACCATTAACCGATATGACACAGTGATAACATTTCGAATGAATTGTGATTTTTATCTGATGATCAGAATTAAAAATTTTGATATTATTTGTCAATTAATTCGGGAAGACTACACTCTAGGTACTGAATACACTCGTATTTCAGATATGCTTTTATACGACTTTTATTAGAAAGCAGCATTATCAGTGGTAACATAGGCTATATTTTATTAAGTTACGCGAACGAAGTCTAGTGCAACAGCTAGTATAAAATATAGAAAAAAAAAGTTAAATATATAAATCCATTTATGAATTAAAAATAATATTTTCACATACTTAATGGATTGGATGGATTGGAACCTTGCAAATTGTATTGGCATTAGTGGTAGTATACATCATATCTGTTACAAGACTTATAAATCTATTAAACTCTATTAAGGCCTTCCGATCGATAGCACTCAAATTCGCACGATTCTAATTTCACTCCTACTGGTTTAAAGGTACTAAACAATTTAATGAAATCACGAGGCGGTACCATTTCGGAGGCAATAAGCGGTAATCACCCAACCAATACGTTTTGCACTGAACTGGCGCTATTCAATTCGAACTGTTACGACTTTGAAACGAGCTGACGTGAATCGGATTTAGTATAAACCTTTTCAATGTTTTTCTACTTGTATTCTTTGTCACGTGTTATAATCAAAGAAAAGCAGTTCACATGTAGTATTAGCTCACAAAACGCCCTTCTCAAGATTAAAAGTCCAATGAGAAACACTGTTTGTTAATAACTTGTAGACGTCGAACTACTACTCTATTTTAACTAACTTGTATGTGTTGAAAATTTTTAATATTTTTAGACAATCCCTCGGGAACCTAAAATTTTTCCTAGATAAAAGGTATCCTATGTATTAATCCAGGTAATAAATTACCTGTTTAATTTCATCCAAATCCGTTAAGCCCTTTTAACGTTATTGACGAACAAACATACAAACTTTCGTACTTAAATGATAATATTATAATTTCTTGTATAGTTAATTTTTAAATTACATTTTTTTTATATTATGTTTGAAATTTTAAAGTTTTAATAACTTTAAATGTCTGCAATTTCAAATAAACGCAATTTTATAAGAGAAGAAATATATACTTAATATACCTACGAGTAATTTAGCAATGGTCAATAATAAAGTTTGGTGACTGGTCAATTTTGTTTGAATATTGGACCACTTGCATGTTTTGAAAAGACTTACTGTGTTCTGTGGAAAAAAAAATTTCAATTCTTCCAGTTATTTTTTTTTTCAGTTATTTTATGTTCTTCGAAGTGGAAATACAATAAAATACAATAAAAGACAATAAGTGCTGATTTACTGGCAGGATGCTTGACGACTGTTGATACCTATATAATGTCATATTTATAGTATACACTTTATGTTCTTCGGAGGGGTCATCAGTATTCAAAATGGCCTCCTACACAAACTATATTTTGTAAATACACTAAAACTACATTTTGTATAATTTCTAACAATATTATTAAAATAGAGAGTGGAATTTCATAGAGTACGCGATTCTATCTTTTGATAAAATATTTACTCTGAGTTTCTAAAATACACCAGCCAATTAATTCCAAAATATATTTTTAATAATATAATTTTTACTGGTGCATGTTGAGCCTCCTATAATTGCGGCAGCATCCACCTAGTGCCAATTATTCTGAACAACGTGTTTTAATTTGATGCCTGCCTCGTTGGGGGCCTTGTTTAATAAATAAATAAATAAATAAATAAATAACAAATTTCTATTTTAGCTTAGAACTTGTAAACTTTAAATTTTCAAAGTCAACACTGGAAAGTTTTAGAGGGTTAGATCTGGGAGACTTGGCCCAACTTATGAAGGACAAAATCGGTATCTAGAGCCTTACAGTTGTTGGCAGTGCTAGCCGCCGCCCAAACTATCTTAACTAAACTGTGCTTGGATTAAGAGGGGATAACACTCAAGGTATTTCCGCTACATTTTCATAATAAGTTAGTGTTCATCCTCAATATAATATATTTACATTTTCAACTTTTAAATCTGCCCATTAATAATTCACCTTCAAGTCACAGTATCTAGCTGTCCATACAGCCCCATGTGTCCACAGTTTTATTTAGGTAAAGTATGCAAATGAGGTCTAGAATATGATGACGTAATTTTCAAGTCTGACAGAAGATTAACGCTGTAAGTTTTGAACTTTGAAAAGATTCAAAACTTTTGAAAAGATCACCACCCACAATTGCAACCGTAAAAATAATAATAATATATTAGACAATCCAATAGACGGAGAAATAGATAGAGGATTTAAAAACATCTTTTTTTCATCTGATATGTCTTAGAGTACAAGGTGTTGAAACCGTGGTACAAAGCTAGTAAGAGATATAATAAAATAAAAAGGAAATTTAAAAGCAGTAAATGAAATGAAAACATCAGAAATAATAAAAGATTTAAGAGCATTTTGCTGTTTCATCGCTCTGCTGGGAAAGCTAGAATATTTTTGTACGAAAGTAAAGGAGACAATTTGAATATGCATGTTTTGTTAATTAAAATGTGGACAGGAATTTTATTTAAACAAACAAAAACAAACCATACGAAAGATATTTTTTATCAATACAAAATGTACGATGTAAAATATTTACTTAACAATGAAAAATGTTATAAAATCTTCAAATATCTACTAGAAATAGTATTAAAACTATTTAAAAGAAAACGAAATAAGCAAAAATTGTGTCCCACAAGAATTGTTCCAATAGGGACATTTTGGGAATTACAAAAATAAATATAGATAAGTTCTTGTATACTTACATTAAGTTGTTGTTTGTTATTCTTCTCAAACATAGCCCTACTTAAGTTAGAACAAGTTTATGTTCAGTAAGACAACGACAAGAAGACAATAGATTAAAGTAGGTACCTGATTTATTTACTTCGTGTGTTAATTAGATAACTTTAAAAGTGGCTAAAAGTGTTGGTAGTTGTACGAGTAAAGTTTAAAATAATTGTAGGTTATAATTAAAAATTCCTTAGATACCTATCATCATTCTTTTACCATCACATACGAGTACATCACAGTGTTCGACTTCAGCCTTCTTCAGCTTGAGAAATGTTAACGTTGAAGACAAGTAAAGAAGTGTATTATTCATCCGTCTATTGATTTGTCAAAATTTCTCGTCTCAGTAAAGAGTAGAAAAGTACAATTAAATCTTACAGTATTTTGAAGGTGCAAGTCATAAAAAGATATTTTTTAGTATTTATGGTGATAAAAATAATTTTTATTTAATATTTTAATCACTAAAAAATTAACACATTTAGTGGTTACAATGTGTGAGCATACTAATTGTTCACACTATTTCAAATACTCTCTTTAACTAACTTTAACTAACATCAAAATCTATAATATGTATACAACCTGATCCTGCAAACGTTGTTTTGCCAAAAAAAAAATTTTTTTGGGTATAAAAAATAGTTTACAACCTATTGTCAGACATACCGAATATACACAAAAATCGGTAAAGCCGTTTCGGAGGAGTTTTGTTACAAACACTGTGACACGAAAATTTTATATATAAGAAAGATGACAATTACCGTTAATGAATTTGACAAAAAAAAGTTATTAAACATTAATTGCAATTTGTAGCTCTATAAAAAAAAGTAACATTATGTATACCTACTCGTAGTCCAAAACTATTTTCAGCAGTTAAATTTGTCCTTCATTCCGACTTTCAAAAACAGACTCTCCTAGGGTCTCTTCATTGATAAATTGATAAACTATCTGGATTGTTTATTGACAACGCTTAAACCATTCAATTAAGTTATTGAGGCTTCTACACTGACCATTAAGTTCTGGTCAAAAGGTCAACGATAATAATACAAGCTAAGTAAAGCTTTGCATGGGACCCTTAAATAATAATTAATAAATAACTCCAAACTAAAGTACTTAAAACTTTAAAACTTTTTTTAAATATAACAACCAAATATCATTAGAGGGTAAGTACTGGTGGTTTTACTTTGAATAATAGTTCTCCGATGAAATGTTTAAGACCACTTTGAAATGTAACAAACTGAAATTCAAACATCCCAAACCTACAATAAAATGCTACATAACTATTGCAAACAAAACAACCCTTGTACAGTCGCAAACACAATACATATTGGTTTATTTATTTTTTATTTATAGTTATTTTGATTTTTGGTTAATTATTCGTGTAATTACTATAAGTTTTTACTTTAGTTTAGAAAATGTGTAAAATGTACTCAAATGAAATTTATAAATAGTAGAAAAAGTTACAAAATTTTGTAAAAAAAAAAAAATTGTAAATGCTTAATGGGACAAATCCTATGCAATTAAAGTAGATTCAAAATTGTATTATATAGCCAAAATAAAAAATAAAAAAGAACAATTGAAAATAAATCTATCCCTATAAGTAAATAAGCTTTACCTGTATATTAATTTCTTTTTTGTGGTTTTTGTATTATGTTTGTGTCTTTGTGTTGCGTGAATAAAATTCTTTCTTTCTTTCTTCTTTGGGCATCCCTTACCTACTCACTCACCAAAACACAACAGCACACATGCTATTTTTTAACGGTGTTCTTCTGTAAGGTGGTGGTTACTGTCGCCAGACGGACTGCCTAAATGATTGCCAAATGCAGCGTGCCCTGCTACTACAGACTGAGAATTGGTAAAAATATTATTATTTGAATAATAATGGCATGGAAGAAAAATAACTTAAATTACTCCACAGGTAAATCGTAGCGCCATTGGGTAAATGAACGGTAATATCCATTTCACACTTTACTATTCGTCTGTACTTTTACTAGAGTTTCCCTCGCCGGACTAATAACTAAATTATGCTATTGTTATAGTATATTCATTTCAGGTGTTAACTGTTGTTCTTAGTCAGGTTGGCGAACTTGGGGCTCTAATTTTCACCATAAAAGACCGAAAATTATAAACTGCTATATTTCCCCGCGGAAAAGTGAGTTTTAATATTTTTTTAAACAAAAATAGAGGTTACGGATATTTACGGCTACCATTCTATGATTGCGTCTGCTAGCTTATTAACGTGTACAAATATCTTTGTATGAAGACGTACTTATCTATTAAGTCATGCACATTTACTTGATAAGGACTAAAAATATTTACGAAGCACTATCTAAGTATTGAAATGGCGATGGTAGGCAAAATTATAATTTAAATAATAAATTATTTGTATTGTATATATAAACCAGCGACCCACCCCGGCTTCGCGCGGATACAATTATTTCCACAACCTTCCTCGTTTATTTGCTCCTTCCATTATGAAAACTGTATCAAAATCCATTGGATGGATGAGAAACGGACAGAGGTGTACAGAGACGTTATTTTATAACGAGCGTCCCTCACTCTGATGGGTGCATTTTTATTTTAATATATGTATATATATTTTACACACAATCCTACCCCGGTTATCGCTCCTTTCATTAGTGAAAACCGTGTTAAGAATTTGTTGGGTGGTTTAGGTTTAGAAGAAGTTAGCGGAGAAACAGAGAGCGACAATTGATAAATATTATCAATTTATTTATCATTTTTATATTTAATTTATTTATAATATAAAATAAATTTTATAATATTTATTAATGTAGAAAATATTTTTAGTATCTATATCATTTAACATTGTAATATAAATATTAACATGTAAAGCAAAAACAGTTTAATTTAGTGAGCTAATTTTGACCCGTTTAATAAAAGTGTCCCTTTGACCTACTTTTGATCCGTTTAGTAAGTGTCCTTTTGACCCACTTTTGATCCTTTTAACAAAAGTACCCTTTTGACCCACTTTTGAGTATACCATCTGACCCACTATGGGTCTAGTGTTATTAAAAATATTATAAAAACTGGTATAGAATTTTTGTTTTGTTTTAGAATATAAGGAACGTTATAATCGAAGAGTTTTCTACGCTGTACAACAATGCCTTTCATAATAAATCAGGCAACTTAACCAGAAATTCGTTAGTTCACAATCTACGCGGTATAATGAAGTTTTAATAATTCACAATGTTCCGAAACTGTTGACTCTGAAATTAACGTGGAAGCCGCCAGTAGCTCTATGTAAAATGGTAATTGACCGAGTTCATAAGCCGGTTAGAGGTTACATAATCGGTATCTTAACAAACTTGCTGATTAAATGACCTCCTTGTCTGTATATCTAGACAGTGTGCCTGCCAGCATTTTTATAAAATGGCAGGTGAATTCACCAACATCATTTGAGAACACATCAGCACATATTGCTTCTATTTCACATGCTGCCCTGTATATGACTTACATAAAGGTGTTAATTTTAATATATTATACATCAGTGTAACATACAATATATTAATAAAACCTAAATATCTCTCTCCAACAGTTTGTAATTTAAACATATTAAATGCACAATCAAAGCATCACCAGTTACTAAAGACTAGCTTTTGTCCGAGACTTCATTCGCATTCCTTGAGAATTATTATAACTGCGGATACAGGTACATTCTTTGTCAGCGAACCCTGATATCAATATCACAACAATTAAATTAGCTGATAACCATGATGGTGTATTTTTCCATAAATAAGGTTTTTGAGACGTTTCTCAAACAAAGAATGCGACATGAAACATGACATAAGCCATGAACGACTTTATGAATGTTCATAAACATAAACCTTTGTAAAACCACTCGCAACATCGAACCAAAAAAATGTTTAATAAAAATATTTACTCTGGTTCCGCCATTCGCTGTGAAAATAAACTGGCATCTATCTTTGTGTTGGGAAACCGTAAATCTTAATTAAGTTCACAACGAACGAATCAGGCGGTATTGTCGTCCATCAATATTGGTGAAATGTATTATTTTCGGTACACGACAACGCTTTTAGTTATTGACAGATGATATCGGTTGCGGCTTAATGATTTGAGTAAGGATAGTATTATTTTTATTCTGACACTGTAGATACTGTTTTTGCTACAGTAATTTTAACAAGTTTTCTTTCTCTGATCTCATACCAATATTTCTTTTTAAAAAACATATGTAAATAAATATATAAACCACTGGATGAGTGGTTAGGTTGTCGTGTCGTATCTACAGCCGTGTAAGCAATATTCTTATGCAATAAATAACATAGCCAACTTTAAGCAACATTCAGCACTTTATATAAAAGGAAATATAAATACAGCTTTACATTATTAAAAGTACATTTCTACTTTCATAAAGTTTCTATGATACGACCGAAAGCCATTGAGCAGAGCTCAAACATAACATCGTTAACTTGTCTCATTGTTGACATAAGGTGACATACGGACGTCACAAAAATACCCGACTACACGGAAGTTCACTTCGATCGATTCAGAGCGCTACGGAAAGCAAATAGTGCGCCCATTTAAGAGGCGTCGTGAAAAGGATTAATCGGATACGGCATTTGTTAAAGTTAAATAAATAAATATAAATAAAATAAAAAAATAAAATAAGCCTTTATTCACTGATAAGTTACAGAAATGTGTGAATATACCGTGATGTGCTTCTATATAATGTAAAAATATATTTTTTTGACTAAATTTGTTGATATTTTTCTAGATAATGCCACCTGCTGCGGTCAAGTGCCAGCTGTCTCCATCTTTCCAATATTATAGATAATTGTTGCTTTTATAGATAATTTTCTGGAATATTCATGTAAAAGTAGTCAAAATTGGTTCAGCTTTTTCTAAAAGAAGATTTTTATAATTTCGACATATAAGTGTATTAGTATAAAAAATGAATGTTGCAATTCCCATACATAATTGTTTACAATTGCAAAGAGTTTTGTAAAATTTAGCTCTCATATGTTGATGTTAAAACTCGTAAAGTATTGATTGACTGGAAACAGAAGATTTATTTACTTTGTACTTTTTATACTTTACTTATTTACTTCTTATATCACGTTATTACATAACTAATAATAGACTTATTTACTTATTAATATACTTATTTACTTCTTATATCAAGTTATTACATAACTAATAATAGACTTTAATATTTTATGAAAAATGTAAGTATTTATTATAATTAACATCATATCATAAATGATAAAGAAGATGTTTTAAATCTCTCTCAGCGTTATGCTTATGACTGTATGCATGAAATTTCTAAGTAGTATTTTCTTGTTGCCACATCCAAAGAAAACTGGTTCAAAGATAACACACCTACGCGTAGATTCGTAGAACCGTTCATTCATTCGGAAAGTGCCTTCATGAATAAATTAAAACTAAAATACAAGTTGAGTTCTCACATTACGTTTTCAATGTATTCACACATAAATTGATAAATAAAAATAATCGATTTGATATCGAATCATATTATACATAAAAATGTTATGTTGGTTTGTGTATCTATGCTTCAAAAACTCGAAAAGTTACCGACGGATTGACTTGAAATTTGTACACAACATTGCATTTAAACAGAGGAATAGTCTTAATTATATACTTTTTTCCAAAATTTTCCTAATCCTACTAATTATAAACTAGCCGGTGCCCGCGACTTCGTCCGGTTTAAAATTATTTAACGATAATTTTAAACCTGATATTTGTACTGCTGTGACGACGGAGGCGCTGCTGCCACAATTTTTTATATTTTTAAATGTTTCCTCGGGAACAGTACTTTTTTCTGGATAAAAAGTACCAGAATCAAATCAAAATAAAAAATGAATATCTTTGTCCCAGAGGAATCATCGATACCCTGATATCTGTACTGCTGTGCCGTCGGTGGCGCCGCCACAATTTTTTATATTTTTAAATTTTCGGGAACAGTACTTTTTTCTGAATAAAAAGTACCAAAATCACATAAAAATAAAAATTAATGTCTGTCCCATAGGAATCATTTTGTAATCGTTGATCGTTGTACTTTTATTTCTATCATCTTTAATTATAGAAATTAGATTGCTAGGCAATTACACCTTTACTCCCTTTGTTCGAACCATTCAAAGCAAGGGATGTCCGAAGTAACATTTTGCTCAAGTTTTAAGCTGTCAGAACCATCTTTTCAGTGGACCTACATCAATTTGACGATGCCCAAGCGACCTTGGTACAAATCGACACAACACGTTACGTTATAATGACACACTGACACGGAGATATTTCTGAATTTCAGCGGTTATTTCAGAAACACAAAATGTTCTCGCTAACGCAATTACGAGGTTGACTCGCTAAAATTTATCCATACTTACTCGTATTTACAATATGTAGCATTTTCCCGAGGCCATTAAACTTGAGAATTTAACAGTTGAAAATATAACCCGTTACTTAAAGTCCCTTTAAGACTGTGAGCGTTATGATACTTATGGTTAGTTCTCACAGTGAAGGAATTTTGGTTGTCTCAACTCATAGCTCCTTGGTTTTTTAATATTTCAGAAGTATTGTCAATCTGGAATGAAGAACTAATTGGCTTCCATTAGGGTACTGAAATTCAGCGAGGTCAGGAAATATCATTTTGGAGAAAAATGCCTAAATGTGAGCAAAATTGTCACTTTCCTGTAGGGCGATTTTGCAAAACTTAACCTTTCTATCGAAATAATACCTAAAGTAAGAACACAAATCAAAGAGATTATATCTAATCACAGTAACAATCAATACAGCTTTGCTAAAAACCTAAAAATAAATTACGTATCTCCCTATTTTTATTCGAATTTCCATCGTAGAATAGAGGCGACACGAATTGTGTATCACTTTCCTGTCAGCTAAAAACATGTGAAAAACACAAACAAATTAAATAATGAGCACTGCTGCCTCATTGCTTTTACAAAGATGTAGTGAAGTGACCTCACTGCCGCCAATAAGCCAATCAAACAGTAGTGACGAAGATGAAGACGACCGCAAACGCGCTTGTGTCAGACATGTCACTTGTCTGGCATGTAATTACGTAAACAATATTTGGGTTTCTTAAAGATTTTTAATTTTTTTGATTATTATACCTAGTGCAAATATAATATAAATTATTAAGATATCATTTAAATACAGCGTTTTTGTATTATTAGTAAAAAACCTCCAAATTATCACTTTCTGTGTATAACTTCTCTGGATCCACTTAAACAAGAAATTAATAACACTACAAGAGAGTAACATACATTAACAAAGGTTTTATTTCTTGTCTGAATTCTGTATTAGCGTACCCGAGGGATAAAAATTACGTATAAAAATTAAGATTATTAAATTGTGTTTATTAATCTTACTTTCCTGGTTATTTCTCATTAGCCTGGCAATAAAATAACGTTAACAATGCGTTAACATTATCATATTTTCCAACCGTTTTTCAGTCGATGTATAAAAAATACATTGCCAATTAATACGTCACTTATTATGCCTTTATATACACGTTTAAATAATTATTTTGACTTTCCTGCGCCATTTATCACTTGCCTGTGCTAAAAAAATATAAAAAGTAAAAAGGGTCATATTTTAAACATTTATTAATATAATGTCTGACCCGCAAAACTTTGCTTATTTAAGTCAAGATCTTGAACTCTGGCCACTGTTCAAACTAAATCTAGTAAAAAAAGTGTGGAACTAAAAATGTCCGTTTTATTCCTTCATAATGAGAACTAGCCTTATATTAATATAAGAAGATAAATATTGCGACTGACCTTTCTGCTTCCTACATATTATTTATCTCTATTACCTTACATTATGATATATCCGCTTTATCAAGCGACTTCGTCTGCGCCTCTTTCATATTGTTGATATTATATATTTTTCAATAAATATTTATTATTAACTAGTGGCCCGCTCCCGGCTTCGCCCGGGGTGCTTTTTTGCAATCCAGCCGATAAATTACTTTAAACCGCCATCTGTGAGAACCTTATGGAACTCACAGATAAATAATTGCTGTATTGAATAAGTATCAACAGATGGCGCTATGTTAATAATATTATATAATTTAAAAAATAATAATAAACAAAATGAGATATAAACTATCCTATCTTTTAAGTTGGATCAAATATCAGATACTTATGAAGTTTGATCAAAGTCGGTTCAGTAGTTTCAGAGTTTATCGCGAACATAGATAGATAGATAGATAGATATACTTTATTGTACACAGAGTAACACAAAAAAAAAAAAAAAATGCAAAATATGACAATGTACAATGGGCGGTCTTATCGCTAAAAGCGATATCTTCCAAACAATTGGTGTCAAGATCCGCGGATACGGATATCCGTCACATCACTAATCCTTACTAATAATATAAATGTGAAAGTAACTGTCTGTCTGTCTGTTAACTTTTCAAGCCATAACTACTTAACCAGTTATCGTGGAATTTTGCATATACGTTGTCAGCGATACAAGAAAAAGAAAGTACCCTATGTACCTTTCATTCAGAAAAAAGGACTGTTCCCGAGGGATCATCTAAAATAAAATAAAGAACCAACTTCTGAAGTGAAAGTGTTATAGTAACAAGAGGTCAAGCGTTATATTGCTTTTTAATAATTTTGAATATCAAAGTTGAATGTGTGAATTTCAATAAAAGAAATTATGTATTAGTTTAAGAGATTTGGATATAAGTTCATTAATTACGTGAACCTTAAGCCTGCCTGTCGCCTTTTATCATATTTTATCTATGACCAGCAGTGGATCTCTGAGACTGAGATAAGAGGAAAAAAAAACTTTCTAATCTTACTAAAAAATAAAACAAATGACAGTTAAATAGAAAAATAAGAAATTTTATAAATTATAACAAATTTCTAAATCAACTTTATTAAGACATTATCTTATCTAACGCGAAATAATTTTGGCATAAATTCTTCCACGCAAACAGCCTCAATTCACATCGAAACAACGTCATAAAATCCAGCCCAGTCAGCACTTTAAAGCGACAATTGATATTTTGTGAAGCGCTTTAAACACTTCAAGCCATAGCGACTCCGCGCTTTACAGCCTAAAGTGACGTTAAGGCCATAAAAACGAAGGAAGAACAAAGTGAGTTGCTGAAATTGATTTTTTTTACAAAGTATGGAGTTTATGTACACGATATAAAATCCATTCAATAAAATTTAATACCTGTTTTTTTATAAATCAATTTTAACGTTTTTTCCGTAAGTACCATGACATAAAAACTGGACAAAATATTTGTTTTATTTTTAAGTACCAATTATTTTTTATGTATGTACAAACATGATTATTTTTATATAAAGTAAATAAATAATTTTACTATATATGACCTCCTAGTTTAGGTATTATTATTAACTTATTTTAGGTATTTAGTTTAAATATACAATTTCAACATGTACTTATTGTAAAACGAATCGCTGCAGCGATGCAGTACCTACGTACCGCAAGTTTAATGGCCGCACTTTACAACCGAAGTCACTTTCAATTTCCAGCTTCAAGCGCTTTATGGTTCGCTTCGAGCGTGACACGCATAAAACCGCGATCCACAATTTATATTGAAGCACTATGAACTTTTAAAAAGATATATAACAGAATGGCGCACATAGATGGCTGCAAGCAACATTTCAATTGTTTTAAAAATTATTTTAACTTTAAATTGTATTAAGTACTAGTGGGTGCCCGCGGCTTCGTCCACGTCCGATCGCTACCAAACTTCATAGGATTACCCGCTGGACTAACCTGAAGGTTGTCTGAAAATTTGATAAAATCGGTTTAGCGGTTTTGGAGTCCATAAGGAACATACATACACACATTGCCTTTTATATATTAAGATTTAAAATTGATTAGCCCAGGTACCAAAATACATGGTAATGTTTAAAAAAGAGTCCTTTCAGCAGAACCGGTGAAAAAGCTCAATTGACAAGCATGGCTAGAAAAACGTTACAAGAAGCGTCACGTGATCGTTACAGAGAAGCGTCACACAAAATTAGACGTTAAAATTTTACTCTCAAACGCGTCCAAAGAAGTTTCACTTCAAAAAAAGTTTATTAAGTTAATCAATCCACTACTTAAGTATGTGCCGCAGAGTTAAAAGCTTTAAACACGAGAGGTTTACAAATGGAGAATTTAAAATTCAAAAATAGGTACAACATTCAAAATAAAGGCTCGACGAAAAACAGATTCTTCGCTGTTTTATTTTCACTGGACTGAGACAAAAGCATCTTAATTTTTTAAAACAGCAAGAGCCCTCACTCTATTTCTCGACTTTGAATGTATTAAAATAAAATCTAAAATCGTCCGCAGTTTTATAACTTTTCTAATATAGGCTTTGTACTTTGCTACAAAGTTTTCGCGTTATTTCTTATTATTTTTGCAAATTAGATTGCCTTTTAGGGAGATTTTCTTTGTGTTATTAGGCAAGTTTTTGCTTAAATAAACAATTATTTAAAATAATAACAGGCTTTGACATTCCTTTTTAAGATTGCTATAACAACGTTGATTAGTTTTCACTACTTAACATTTAAGAGTCAAAACTACATGAATTTATGAATTTTCTTATAGTAAACCTACACAGTAAGTATTAAAAAAATCCCACTTCTTTAACTATCTGGAAATTAGTCTTGCGCGGTTTCGTAAAATGCTAGTCTGAAAATCTCGCCTAATTATTTCTATTCCACATTTAACTCAGAAGTGTAGGCACGAGTCACCACCGACATTCGAACCAGCGTCTGTTGTGTCGGAATTGCATAATAAATGCCAATTAAATTAAATTAATTAACACTAAATTGCTCATTAATGTATGACACTACAACTTTTAAGCACTTTAAGAATTAATAAACCATATAAACCTACAATTTAATGGAGCTAATATAATATTAATATTGCACAATTTTATTTTCAAATAACTACTCCGAACCCACAACATCTAGTAACATTAAGATAATGAAAATGTCAAACCATACGCGTCAAATAAATACGTGTTTATTGTGATTTCGATGCGAAGACTGCATCAGACGAAGGTTATCCTGTCATGGAAATATTACCGATGTATTATTATACCAAACACAATAATACAATCAATGAAAGTTAGTGAAATCCCTTCGTCAACTAGGAAATTAATGGGCTGATGATTTTAAAACGCCTGAACAGATCTTCATCCTTATATATATAAAAATTACGTTTGTCCGTGATGAACTCTCAAACTACTGAACCGATTTTGATAAAATTTCGTAACTACATATATGTAATTTGGTCCAACTTAAAAGACAGGATAGTTTATATCTCATTTTGTTTATTATTTTTTTGCAAATTATATAATATTATTAACATAGCGCCATCTGTTGATACCTATTCAATCCAGAAATTATTTATCTGTGAGTTCCAAAAGATTCTAACAGATGGCGATGTAAGGTAATTTTATCAGCTGGATTGAGTAAAAAATTGCACCCGTGCGAAGCCGGGAGCGAGCCACTAGTAAACTATAGAATCATCTCGATCACGTCAGCAATAAACACCTTCGTAGGTTCGTACCCAAGACCAGAGTGAAAGAATCTATTCTTTACTTCTATTTGGCCTCTAAAAAAGTTAAGAATTTGAAAAAAGTTGCATGCTCACTGCGACCTCTAGTGTCACAAAGGTCTGTAGTGACTCAATTGGCTTGTAAGTGTAGGTTAATATTTAAAAAAAACTTCATATATATTCCAATAAGTACGGCGCAGTTACAATTGGAAATAAGTGTACGTATATAAATGTAAAAAGGAAAGAATTTACGACGATAATATTTCAGAGAGACTACTAAATCACTGTATATGATAGGGGCTAATAGAAAGAGAGAATTTAAATACGCCCCCAATTGAAAAGTTAGTCGGTGACATAAATTTTTCGGCCGAATCTGGACAAGACGTGAAATGTTAATGGAGTTGAATGAAAAATATAAGGCTCAACATATTTTAATTTTCATAGTTTAAAAAAAAAAAAAAAAAACAACGTTAACAGTGATTTTAACTTGAACTCTAATTAAGATATTTGAGTCTTATAATTAATAATATATATAATTATAATTAATATTATATAGGAACTTAATTGTCATCTCCATAATTTATCTACCTATATTTATATCTACACTAGTTTGTATGTTTGTTTATAATTGTCTGAAATCAAAAATCATTGTGAAATAAAAATAATAACAATAATAAATTAAGAAAATAAATGTACATAATAATAATAATAATTTCATTCAGATATCACATCCATATTTAGCTTAGCTACAAAAAAATATTACATCCATTTAGGTTCAAAAAATTACAGCGCGATATTTAGGCAGCGCATTTGCAGCACATGTGGCGACGGTTGCTTGTGTTATAGGCGACGGTAGCTACCGTCTAATAAAATAATAGATATAACATCTCCTGTCAAAGACCTTCTCCCGCCTTCTCCCAAACCCTTTATCGTGTTTTTTTTTAACACATTCCACACAGCACCATCTAGTTCCAAATTAAGCAACTATAGGCTTGTATTATGGATACCAGACAGTTGATATATACTACATAGATTACTTTTTTTTTGTAAATACATACATATTACAAATACAAACATCCATGACTCAGGTACAAAGGTAAAATGTTACATATTTACATTTGTCCCTAGCGGGATTCGAACCCGCGACCGTTTGGTTAACAGAGGGCCTAGTGCGAGTTTTACTCGATCAAACGCGACGAACACGTAAATGTCAATTGATGTCAATTTGTATGGGAATGAAGCAGACCTACATGTGAGCCACCAGGTGGCGCTGCTTCATTCCCATACAAATTGACATTTACTTGTTCGTCGCGTTTGATCGAGTAAAACTCGCACTAGGCCCTCAGCTAGGGTTACTAACCACTAGACCAAACGTGTCGTGTTTAGGTTGGCACTTGTATCTATTCTTGTGTTTCTTATTTATAGGTGACGGTAGCCTCCTGCTACCCGGTGAACTTTCAACCTGTCTACAAAATCTAGTTATAAAATACGCGTTGGTTTCTAGTCTTGCATTTTATTAGAGCGTCGGAATATTTGTGTTCATTTAGGCTTGTGTACCTGACTGTACAAGAAGTGAGTTTAGTCAAAATGTCAAACAAACCAAATAATTTATTCAATGAAATCTATTAATAACGCTTACATGAAAAACATATGGCTATAAGAGAATAGACATAAATATAGTATAGTATTTAGTTAATAAGACAAGAAACCCATTAAGTATATATTGTTTACATATTTGATAAGTGTAAAACGACGAATATTTTAGTAAACATGTCTTCAAAGTGTGAATTTTACAAGTAACTATTAAATATACTATGTAAATACATAATATTATTTTTTTATAACATAGGGAAAAAAATTAAAATTAATCTATATTAATATTATAAAAAGAAGATTTATATGTGTGTAATGACTCAAAAACTACTGGACCGATTTTGAAAATTCTTTCACTTAAGAAAGCTACATTATCAGCGAGTAACATAGACTAAGTATCTAATATGTAAAATTCTCGTGTCGCGGTGTTTGTTGCCAAACTCCTCCGAAACGGCTGGACCGATTTTGATGAAATTTTGCGTGCTTATCGGATAGGTCTGATAATCGGCCAACATCTATTTTCCATACCCCTAAGTGATATTTTTTTTGTATGGCAAAACAACGTTTGCTTCGTCAGCTAGTATTTTATAAAATTACGCGGGCCGTCGCGTGCAACAGCTAATTTTCTATATAATACTAGCGACCCGTCCCGGTTTGGCACAAATGCAATTTTTTTCTGCAAATTATATACCTATACAAGTCATTATCGTTCAACCCACTTTCCATTAGTAAAAACCGTATCAAAATCCGTTAGGTCGTTTGGAAGAAATTACCCGAGGAAACTTTCATTTTATTTTTTCTTCTATTTTTCTGTCCCTTATGTTTAGAAAAGTCATGTGTATTTGAGGGATATACAGTCTATTATAATAACAAGATGTGTCTGCCACACTTTTAAGAAGAAGTTAAAGAAAAAAAAAGTTAATTCAAAATATTATAATATATTGGTCAAAAAATTATCACAAAAAAAAATGTTTCTACTCGCTACGCAGCACAAACTCCCTATTTCCAGACAGTTCATATGTACATAATTGGAGCAATTCCCTGTTTTACACTAATTCGACTAACCAACCAACGAACTGTACAATTAACGTTTCAAATAAGTGTATTTTGTACTGTAACTTTTATATGAAAACTTTTATATTGTACATTTTTATGTGGTTTAATTATATGAAATGTGGATTTGATTGAAATCGCTCGAGGGATCCATAGAAACAATAAATTAATATAAAACTTGCAATTTTTTAATGCTAATTATACACAAGAAATTTTCTCGTTTAACGCTATTTTCAATAGTGAAAACCGTATCAAATTCCGGTGAGTGGTTTAGGAGGGGTTAGTGGTTAAACAGACAGAGGCAGACATGCTATAAAGATTATATAACCTCCAAGATGTCTATTGAAAGAGAGCTGCCACAAACTCAAAAGTTCGATCTGAACTAATCTTTTTTAAAGAGAGAGAATTTCAGGGACTACTCGCCCAAATTTCTCTCGTCCAAATGGGCGAATTGGCATGTTTGATTTTACCTAACAATTAAAATTTGATGACTACTATTCATTTATACTGTGTCAATAATATGACGCAGACGTCGATATCATAGGAAATAATATACAATTCGCCAGTGTCAATGACACAGATAGTATAACACAATGACATATAATAATGTTGATACAATAAAAAAATAAAAAAATGTTGATATTGATACATATATAAACAAATTTATTCAGTACACTAAACATGTTGACAAAATTACTAAGAAGAAAGTGTGTTTGTGTATTTTATTTTCTTATTTTTTTTAACTCCCGACGTCCGACGAAAAACGGGGTTTTATACGTTTGACGTGTATATCTGTGTATATGTGCTTGGGTGTCTATATGTATCTGTCTATAGAATCGTAGCTCCCAAATCCAGACCAGAGTAAACTGTGGTTTTCATTTACAAATTTGGCCCTGCCAGGAATCGAATCCGGAGCCACCGAGACAGAGAGTTAAAGCAAGCACCTTAACAACTCGACCAAGTGGTTTTCAATATTTTGATATACTTCAAGTGCAAGGTATTATTCAGTATTTTGTCATGTATAAGGTAATCTATCTATACATATAAAAATGTTTTATTGGTTTGTGTATGCTTCAAAAACTCGAAAACTAACCGACGGATTGATTTGAAATTTTTACACAACATTGCATTTAAACAGAGGAATAATCTTATATACTTTTTTCCCCAAAATTCCAAAGGAAACCCAGTTCTCCAATAATTTTCATACGTTGACCGTTGTTATGGCAACCGTGGAACGTTGTTGACGGAGTTCAACAGTATTACATAAATTACGCCCCAATGCAATGTATGAGATGGATTATGAGGTATGGTGATATAAATATTGAATGTACTTGTAGATACATAATTTACGATAGGCAATACGAAAAAACAATTAAAACCAATTGCATTTAACTCACCAGTTTAAAAGTCTCTAATTGTTCGGCAACAATTCGAAAATTAAACGAATATATCTTTGTGTAATTTTCTTGTCTGTCGATTTATGTAGCACCTTTTAAAACAGTTTAAAATGATATATTGCGTCAAAACCTATTTAAACCATCAATAGTAATGGAAAAGTGGGTTATACTCGGCCTCCGTGGTAGCAGATTCGAATCCCGATCAAGTTTACGCCAATACGTGTTTCCTTTTTATTTATCTAACTATAAATGAAAACATCATTAGATAACCAGTTTGTAACTTCTAGTAAAGTAGAAGTAGAAACAATTGAAGATGTAGGCCTGACTAAAATTAGAACTTGAGTCAACTTTATCGGCAGTTCGGCATTAGAGCTACTACTATTATTGGAGAAACTGAGCTATAATACTAAAATATTAATTTTTATTTCTGTCACAAGTTAAGACAAAACCATGTTAAGTATTAACAAACAAAGGACAAAGCTTAGCTATAGGATAATATACCTTTCCAAAGAATTTTTCAAATAGATGCAGTGGTTCCGGGGATTATTATAAAAAAAAGTTCCAGAGACGTAATACGTGAAAAATCTTAAGACATTTATTGCAAAAGAAATAGCCATGCGACAAGTAAAGTATGTGGCAGTCAAACGTAGCGTAGTAGAATAAATATTATCTTGTAAGGAAATTGTTAGATCTACGACATTTCAATCTGCGAGGGCTCGTCATAATTTCAATATATCATGTTTACTTCATGTCTGTTTGTTTATTAAAATCATATAAACGTATATCAAGTGTGAGTGTATGAGTTTTGAAATATATTAGTGACATTATTTCTTCCATATGTATATTATTATTATTTTTATTAATAATACGCTAACTAATTATTTGTTAAGAAATTAAGTCTGTTTCTCCGCTAACTAATTATTTATTAAGAAAACCTTGAATTATTTAATAATAAAAAAACATTATATCCCTTTAAAACCAGGCATTTTGAAGAGGAAATTATGTAAATAACTATTTCTGCAATCGCAGTAGACTTAATCTTTACTAAAACAATTAATAACTATTTAAAGTATTTCTAAAAGATACGTATTTCTCTTATTTTACTCTTTTCGTAAGTCGTAGCATCAAAACACTGGCTACGATTACACGCCCAGTTGTTCGTAGCATAAACTTGCTACGAAGCCTATAATAAATATTATACTCCTTTATTTTGGACCTATTATAATAATTGTGATTATATTTTTATATATTTTCAACTTTACTCTTTTAATTTTTAATTTAACTATAGAATTGAAATAACCATTTTTAATATTCATTTCATTAAAATAAAATAAAAAGTTCAACTAAGTAATTACAGTTATTGTATTAATTTAAAAAAACCGTCAATTTGAATAATAAATACTTAAACTAGTAAATAAACACTTTAATCGGTAAACTGCAGTTACCATAGGGAGATTATTGTAAAAATAAATAAATTAATTAATTAATTCTGATGCAAAAAGCCTGCAAAAAAGCAGTGAAATCGCTCCATAGATAGGAACTGTCGTCTATCGTTATCTATTTGAAATTAACACTGGATGTTGTACTCACCAAAACTTGCAACAGTTCTACATGCTCCCCAATAGTTCCCGTTAAATAAATACACAATGCAAACAGCGCTCCGTACAATGGGATTATTATACGCGCGTTTTTATCAATTTTTCATTAAGGTTTCGATAAAAACACGCCTTACGACGACCGCGCGCAACTAGATATTCCAATACAACCGTACACCGTGAGCTCGCGGGAGAAACTGGGACTGAAAATGAAGCTAGCTACTAGCGACTATCGTAGAGCGTAGCATGGCTCTCTATTCTACACGTGCGTGAACGAGACAAACATATCGTGTTAAACAAAGAGAGGATGAGTGTGCAGAGGTGCGCAGAAAAGAATTAGATGTTTTTATATGGACTATGTGTATTTGGATAAACATAGCCATTAAACATGCAAAAATTATCTTTAAGCACACAACACTCAGTTTTTCCTGATTTAATAATTCAAATACAATGTGCATTTCTTTCCGGAAGAAGAGAATCGCGTCTGTTTATGAATATTTTGACTAAATTTTCTATCATTTATAAGAAAATATGTCTAAATTATTCTGAATTGACAATCTTGAAACAATTTAAATGCCAATTAAAATATTGTACTAATGACTAAATATGTGTACATAAATATTAGGTATATTTCAAGAAAGTCTAGAATGAGAAAAAGTCAAATTAGACAAAAGAAGCCAATAGAGTGCTAAAAGCTTCTGCAAATTAAATTTGTGATAGGAGAGGCAACTAAAAAGTTAGTGACAACTAAAGAATACTTCGTAAAATATCTAAACGAGGGCTAACGACCAATTGGAATTCTATCCTGACCCAAAATTAATACGATAATGTAAGTATCTAATGATAAAATTGACAAATTCGATAAAACAAATTCGATTTTAATACAAAAAGGTACTCGAATGGTTCTTATCTCGATCTACTGTAATATAATGATCATTAAATTAACTGGAACCGAAAAATAATTCAAATGGAATTTATAAATTAAATAGACCAGGAGCCGTTAAACGGAATTTTCGTTTTTATGTTTCGATATTCGATATTGAATGGTTTAACCACAGTTTAACGATGGTTTATATTAAATTTTATGCATGTTTAATGCAATAGTGCTTGTAAAATTAATGCAAACGTAGCAACTGTTTACAATAAGTATTAAAGTTTAATAAGGACTTTTATAAACATATTTTATTAATAATTAATAATACAATATAATCTTTATTTTGAAATACAGAGAAATATTTCATAGGAACCATGAAATTTAAAAGAATATTTATTAATCAGTGGGCAAGTCAATGATAAATAATTAAATCTAGCAAATCATTAAAGTACTATTCTTTCACCAGAGAGTTCTACTCCAACAGTTAATCACAATCGAGAAATCCTAGAATATCTTTCAATAGAATGCAAAGAAAATTGAGTCTTCTCTCCAAATCAAGAATTAGCAATTAAGACACCATTTTTTTTTGTAATGTACACCAGCCAAGACCAATCAAACTTTAATTTAATTCTTAATAGTTATGAATTTCTATTCTTTTTAACAATTTTTTTTTTTGTTATTTAACGCTTCCTTTGGCGTCTTCAAAATTTTCCCCTAACGGTAAAAAAAGACGTTTACTTTCTAGGCTAAAGAAGCCAAAAAAAGTTAGCCAAAATTGCACGAATTTTATGTACGAATATGCATTTATCACCCGCAAAAATAAGACTACAGTGAAATAATACAGCTATTGTGTTTCGATGAGGGTATGAGAGTTGTCAGAGCTCATTTCCGTATCCACTCATTATCTCATGGTGTTGTTGGTGATAGCCTGTCGAGGCTCTTCACAACAAAAAACTACAATGGCTCACCTTAGTTGGCTACCTTCGTCTTCTACATCGTCTAAGACGTAAACGTCAGAGCTTATCAGCTAAAATTCAATATTTCAATAATCCCTTGATAGTTTCTTTGTAATATTTATTTTTATTGTCTAGTTATCACATCATCACCAATGACTTTTTTTACAAATGATATCGAGTCGACCTTATAAATGACATATTTTATTTCATTTATTCATGTCATCAATAATATATATTTGTTACTTGCCATTGAAATCATAATACTTATTGATTCCAGCTCTAAACCTACAAAAAATGTTATTATTGATATACGATTTCACATGAAGCTGAGCACGCGCAAATGAACAAATTTCATTAAACACACTTTAATCATGTCTTTATGGAGTTGCTTGTTTTTACTTTAAATTGGTTTCCTTTTGCTGTGTATAAAACTTTTATTATTCAGAACAAAATATACCTACTTATTTATTTATAGATTACAGATAAACAGTAAATGTACGAACTCGCATTAAGGGATTACTTTAAAACATTAATATAATTACAATGTAATAACACATCGTATGTAACAAAAATATTTAAAATAAATACATATACTTCTTCCGTATTCCATAATTATATATTATGTATCTGCATATGAAGAATTATTATCACTTATAATTTAAGAAAAATAACACAATAAATATTAATACACTAGGTGGTGCCCGCGTCTTCGCCCGCGTTGCGCTTTACATAATTTGTCACGAGTTACATATATCTTTTATTTTTCAATGCGGACGAAGTCGTGGGCACCAGCTAGTTGTACAATACTCCTCTATCGCGTTTTAGATTAAATTAATTCTATGACATGAAATATTAAAGAAAAAATAGTCGTTCAATTATCTACAAGCAGTAAAAAATCCTATATCATAGCGATTCTGTTTTCATTCATAATTTGTAGATCAAATCCAATCTACGTGACCTCTACGCCCGCCCCTAATATTAACATACCAGTAACAATTTACGATTCTGAGACACTGTTGCATAGTACATAAAGTTAACAGTAAGTTATCTTCTTTATTGGTAAATATGATAAATTAATTTTACTATTTATTACTATGCCGATCTCAACAACAGACTTCATCATTATGTGAATGTCGAAGCAAGCCAGCTGTTCGATTGTGAGTTAGTGAGAAGATTTAGATTTAGTGAGAAATATAGATTAATAAATAAATATCAAACAATAAGGCTCTGAGGCTTAAATTTCACGGTACATTAAAAAATCTGATTTGGGGTAATGCTGTTAAAATACAGTATTTTTACTGGTTATTTGTTTATTACATTATAAATGTAGGTACTACTGAACAAATCTATGTTGAACTACTTAAGAAATCTATGTATAACAAATCCATGTTGAACCATGAGATCAAATTTAAAGTAAATTGTATTTTTGAAGAGGTTTTTTTAACTGTTCTCTAGTTTGGCTTCTGTACATAAATAATCAAAATGAATAAATGTTCTTACCTAAGCACAACTCGTTAAGCCGTTCGGTTTTTTGTTTAATATTAACCATTAAAGTTTTCTCTATTAAAACTGATCACATCTCTTACTGTTTACTGTTAATACTGTGTTTGAAGCTACCTGAAGGGCCGGCTGTGATAAATTCTAGACAATTACAACAGCAAATTGGTTTGCCCGTGTAATTCTTATGCATGAGACGTGTACTTCCGCAACGTGTTGGTTAGTTTACGAGCTTTATCGAATACACTTTGAAATGTTTATTACACACCTACTCTCAAATTGGATTAATCTACAGGTCTCCATATAAAATAGTGATTTCATCCTTTTTAACATCATTCGTGATTATGATATGAAGAAAATGTTAGATTTTTTGGTCTTCTGTAAGAGGGTGGTTACTGCCGCCAGAAATTCAGTGTGCCCGGCCAGTACTTTCCAAATCCAGAAACTTTGAAAGGTTCATTCCCAAACCCTCATCCTTCTGTCGGCTATGGTCGACGGAATTATCCCACTGTGGTTATTGGTTATCCCATTATAGCCCACTATGGTCAGCAGCCCTTTTGCATTAATGAAATAAAACATTAAGTAGATATTTTTCATATTCTGTAAGACTACAGAAAATGAAATATCCGTTGCTCCAAATAGCAAACATTCACAATAATAATGACGTGAGGCCATTACCAAAAAGAATATATCTCTTTATCGGCCACTTAAAAGGACATTTCAAACTGAAAACCATCGTAATGGGTGAAGGCTTAAAAAGTATATAACCATAGAAAAGGTCGCACATCACACGGACCGTTTCATTTTCATTGTGGCTGAAGCTGTTTTATGCGAGTAATAAAAACTCAGCTCACGTTTGCTCGCCCTATATTAATATGTATGAATTTGGGAATCCTCTATTAGGGTTACTTGTTACAGTCTGTCGAAGGTAACCAACACCATTGATGTTTATCGTTTCATGCATAATAAAGAGTGAGCGAAACGGATATATAGACTGTAGCCCACATGAATGGGATAGAAATATTATCTAAAAGAGAAATACTCCCATAAATTCTTCTCAATTGTAAATATAAGAATGGAGATAGAGAAGAAAAAAGATTAGCGTTAATCAAACTCTTCAGCTTTATTATGTATTTAGTATAGATATTTCTGTTGTTAGCTCTGTATACATATAGGTACTTTAATTAATTGTATTCTATAATATCTTTTTCGTTTACTGTTTGTACAAAGTGTACACGACCAGTGAAACAATAAAATGGATAGCAAAATTCTAAAAAAAAACCGCTGAATTTTAAATTCTCAAAATTTCGGAATAAAACAACAAATTCTACTAATATTATGAATGCGAATGTTTGTGAGAATGGATTTTTGTTACTCTTTGACGCAAAAAAGGCTCAACAGATTTGGATGAAATTTGGATAAATTATATAAAGCATAAAAAATATTAATTTATTTTTGCTATTATTTTGATTTAAAACAACTGAATAATGTATAAAAGTGATATTTTCGTAAAAAAAAAAACCTTGAAAACTCATTCTATAAATCAATAGAGGAACAATGGCAGCGCTCACACGTCCCATATCAAAGCAATCATGTAGGCTATTCTATATATTCATACATTATACAGTATGCTTCATAACTGACACTGTCATGCGTCCGTTATTTTGACCAGAATTTTTTGATATTTTGTTTTAAGCTTGAAAAGCGTATACGTTCAAAGTGACATTCGATATATTTTTTAATTAATTCTCTACAGTTTTAGTATCGAGTAGTATCTATTATGGAAAGGTCGTCAGACAGGCTGACGGTACATATGATGGTAGCTGGCTACTGTCGTATATTAACAGAAGCAACTCCATTGTGTGCTGCAACTTGCCATCGACCTTAATACTGATAATGGTTAATCCATTGGTGAAATAGGCTCTGACATGCCTTACTCACTCACCGAAACACACATCTCATATACTGTTGCTACTTTATGATGTTGTTATGTAAAAGGCGGTTACTGTCGCCAAGCAGGCTGCCGAGTTTATAACTGCGGAACGCAATGTTCCGCCTTCCACTAATAATTCAGTAGAGGCAAAGAATTTTAATTTGATTTAGTGGGAGAAACATTTAACTAAAACATTTAATACCAGCTGTTGCACGTGACTTCGTCCGTGTAACTTTGTAAAATATAGCCTATGTTACTCTCTGATAATATAGCTTCCTAACAGGGAAAGATTTTTTAAAAAAGGTCCAGTAGTTTCGGAGCCTATTCAATGCAAACAAACAAACAAATATTTCTTCTTTTTTATAGATTTCTTTTATATTTTCATAGTAAAATGATACATCTTTGAATGAAATATTAAAAGACAATGCACATCGAGAAAGTTCTGAAGCAAGTACAAAAACACATGTTACTCAAGAGAATTCGTATCCTTTGTCTTACAATATGTATATTTTCGTCGGTTTTCAGTATTTACATAAAACATTTGTGAATTATGGCTGAGTGAATTTAGTCGCTTTTTCTTGGTGTTCTTAGAAAAAATGTATTTTTTAGTTTTTATCAACATTGTGTCTTGACGCTCTCCATTTTGAGACATATATATTTACTTTAAATATTCAAAGTACTTCAAATATATATGTCTCAAAATGGAGAGCGTATGCAATTAAGCAGTGTTTGTTCTATAATTGAAACATGGCTCAAGATCTTAGGCACGCGAGACATAACTAATTATTTTCAAAATGACAAAATGTTGGGAATTGAGTAAACACTACTCGATTCCCAACATTATCCCTAAAGTATTTTGAACTTATGCCTATCTGCTTGGCTGGGTAGACAGTCTATCAGGCTGGAACAATTCGATGTTTTTTTTTTGGAAAAATTTGGAAATTTTTTTGGAAAAAAAATTTGAAAAAATCAAAACGGTTCGATAGTAATTAAATAAAGAAAAACTAATGACACTTCTAAAGCTAGTGACACAGCATCGGAGAAAATACATGAACAAAAAAACAGCATTTTGAATTAAAAAAATGGATGAAAAAATCAGTGCTAGCGACATTACTACTTCTGTTATATTATAATGGTGGAAATGGCATGCTCTACGACAGTGGCGTTTAAATAAATAAATATTCTTGTACTTACCTGAATTAAACAACCGCCTAAAGCAAGGTAAGGGCTGAGGACCCAGCATCAGTTGCCTGGTAACACTAATTGAATGAACCGGAGACCCCAACATTTACTTTGTCTGTGTTTGTTTAGGGAATAGTTGACTGCGTACTCTATGCCACTTTAGACTAAATATCCTGTTGGCTTGTTTTGATTGGGGACAATGAATTAATCTGGCTAATAGAAGTTACTTATACTGCCCTAATAATTTTGCCTTAATTCAGAAGCAGTAAAAAGATCAATGTTTATATTCTTCGATCAAAATTGTTTCATTTTTTTTTTTCAATTTCAGTTATTTTCGAATAAAAATCTTTCTGTTTCTAAGTACATAGAAAACTTAGTACTCTTAGAAATAAAAAGAAATCAATATCGGGAGGGTTGTTGCATTGGATTTTTAATTTAATAGAAAAGCGATAGTAATGCAGTTTGATCGGTAACCCATGAGTTGGCGCTTTTATCGAGTCAAATTTAATTTAAACTGTGCAACGGCGAACCAAGACTTGTATTGATTACTTGTATTACTACTTGGGTTTTTACTGAATAGAATGTGTTTTTATTATAAAAGGAGACAGGTAAGGTAACTTTCCATGCGATGTAATACAAGTAAGTAGGTACGCTCTGGATATTTCGATGGGATGAAGGGTAAAAGTATAAAGGGGAAATTGGGCTCCAGCATCCCTTAAACATCGGAAAACAAAGAATATTGCTTCTGTTTCAGGTTGGTTTTCTGTAATTTCACCAAAAGTTGACCTTTTTTAGGAGGGGAGATGACATTTACGCATTATCCCTACGGGGTCAGTCGACGAGGGGAAGTGTGGGACTTGACATGTGAAGTGACTTATCAACGGGAATACCCACTAACCCCCCCGAATTCCAACATCAACAGTGACGTGATCACAGCGAGGCCTTATCCTCGGATCCAGGGCCACAAGTTTACCCTGCCGGAATCGAACCAGGGACCCCTGAGACAGAGCGTTAACACGCAAACAACAACGCAACGCAAAACAACGCAAGCGTTAACAAGCGTTGGTGAAGACAGGCAAACACCCTAAATACCTCATCCAACGGATCGTCAAAATTAATTAATATTTTTTAATTTTAAATGAGCGATTTTATTGTCGGTCAGTGCGAGTTTTTTCTGAGCGTATGTTACAATATAATGTTTGCACAAGAGAAATAGCAACGTGAAAATATGTAGCAATTGTTTTTGATAACAATGTCCCTTTTATATTCCGACATTGCGCGTGCGGCATTTAAATGAAGTGCCTATGCATAAAGACTGCATGTCAAACAAACAGATAGATGCAGCGGACGCAGTGTTAGTCATCGCACATAGTGCATGACGAATGCAATATTCCCGATATTATTATATTTAATTGCTATGACTGTCCAACTCAAGTATTCAACATGCTAGGTCTATACTTAGGTAGCAAAATTTTATCACCTATATGGAAACTATGTACGAGTACCTAAAGTCGGGGTAATAAAAGGTTAGTCACCTTAATTTGCTTGCACTATGACAATTACCAGTCATGTTCATTTCAAATCACGCTATGACCCTTAAAAGCCGATGTGAAACCGCGGTACACAGCTCGTTATAGATACACATAATTTAAGACTTTCCGTATTTGAATCTTCCTAATTTAGTTCAAAACTTAAGCTTTGCCTTTGAGATGTGCTCGGTCGTGAGTAACGATATTTTCTCCTTTGAAAAAAAAATTTGTTTCAACTGTAAAGCAGTGTTTTTGTTTACTTTTAACAATTTTAAAGCGAAACCAACATTTCACTAGAAATGTATTTAAAGTCAATAGAACATTACGACAAAAGAAATTTTCTAACTTTCATGTAAGTAAATATTCGTGATGGCACAGTGTAGTCGCAGCACTGCCTCGTGGCACGGCAAAATTTCATTTGCCCAGTTATTTATTACCTGGTACCAGCAGCTCCGTGAAAATATATTTTGTTACTTCGATGAAAATCGATACTGCCTTTACTGTGCTTTATAAAAAATCTATCTATCTATAGCGACTCGCTCTCTGCTTCGCACGGATGGAAATTTTTTCTGAAATTTATATAACTATACCTACACAAATCTTACTCGTTTATCGCTTTCCGTATTAAAATCCGTTGGGTGGTTTAGAAGTAAGTTAGTGGAGTAACAAAAAGAAAAGGTCAGCTACTTTATTTGAGATAATATGTATGTACTAGCAACCCGTCCCCGGCTTCTTACAACAAACCTTCACTGATCGCTATTTCCACTAGTGAAAACCATATCAAAATATCATGTTGGATTTAGAGGAAGTTCCGCTAAACACTAATACCGCTAACATTGTTTCCGAGAAACAGACAGACGCGGATAGCCATTTCAATTTATAATATGTATACCTGTATAAGTCTATATGTAATATGTCTATCTGTGTGTTCCTTATGGACTCTAAAACGGTTTTCAGGGTGTCAGATAAGTACATAGGTTAACTTACATTCCTCGTAGATGAAGTAAGCTAATATAATATTGATATAAATGTATAGATATAGATATAAAATAGATTGATAGACATAGATATATAATTTTATAGATATAGATATAAAATAGATTGATAGACATAGATATTTTTATTATCTATAGATTTTTTATGGAAAGTGTATGAACATAAAAACATTTAAATACTTTATTTAGTGTTTACATATTAATCGTTTTGGATGAACTATGTTTTATATTATAATAAAATATAATATACTAACATATAATACTTTTTTTTTAATATACAAGACTCTTTAAGTAACATAAGTTATTGTAATAAATTTTACATAACATTCAGTGTGAGTCCGTCAACTCTAGTTTATTTTCTGAAAAAGGTCCAAAAAAGCGTGAATAAAGTGACACGAAGCGACAGAGAGTATTTATGTTAACTGCATTAATGTTACTGTGTGAAGGAATGTCTCTTGTAAAAACGGTAAATCACAGGCACACTAGTCCCGAGAGAAAACGCAGTGGAACTAATAATTTAGAGTTAGTAATATATTTTAAGCGTTAAATTGCTTTTTATTTTTGTGTAAGAAAATATACTGTTTTGTGTTGAGAACCGTTACAGTAAAATTCATAGATCTAGAACGGAGTTTTATGATAGCAAATAAAAATTATGTTACATGCCTTCATTCACGATTAATGATGACTTGATTAGCTCAGCGGTAGTAGCTCGGTCTGCTATGCTAGAAGTCGCGGGTTCGATCTCCGCTCAATACAAATAATGTATTTATGAATATGTCTGTTTGTCTTGATCTGGGGTGTTTTCTATGCAATTTATAATATATGATACGAATATAAAATATATACCTATATTTATAAGTTACCTACCCATAGTATAAGGTCTGCTTAGTATGGGGCTACATAGCGTGTGACATGTCCTTGCAAAACAAAAAAAAGTGTAGGCATATACAAAGACATAATCAATCTCAAATTGTACTTTTTAAGTGATGTGTGATGTATAGGAAGAAATTTCCTCCTTCCTGATGGATACAATCTCCTTTGCATATCTCTGAGCGACTTCCTCAAGCGGGAATCGTCAATCACTTATCTACCATAAAAATGTGTAAGTAACCAAAAAGCAGTCGCTTTTCCGTCCATATTATTTTTGTTGCACTAAAAACACAAAGATGAATAGGGCGACAATAGGGTGACAACGACTTATGAAGTAAAAAAACCGCTAGAAATAGTTCCGTTATAAGGGAATCTGCACCATTTATCTTGCGGCAGTTGTCCGAGCGGTGTCCGCTGTCCGGGACTGTCCCGCGATCGTCGTAAATCTTGGACACCCGCGTCCTGTCTGTTGTAAACGCATACGGAATGTAAAATTTTAAGTATGTTTATATTGCACTAATGCCACCGTTTTACTTGTTTTCATTTTTTATTTTCATTATTAGTTAAATTCAAAAAATAATCATAAATTAATATCTTAAATATTGCATTTGCATTTTTTCCAACTAGGTATCGACTTAAGACTTAGGTAAGAGGATCCTACTTGGATCGTCACTTTCACTATTAATGGAAAGAACGCTAAAGGAGGAACATTTTTATATATAATTTGCAGAAAAAAATCCATGCGAAGCCCGTGGCGTCCGCTAGTATGCAATAATTATCACAGTTTCCATTATATTCTAAATATACTTTAAGTTATAATGAGACTTTATTTTCACTTCAAAAAGGGCGAAAGATTTGATAGTATTTAAAAATTAGATAAAAATATACTTAAATATATAATAAATATAAGTAATTATTATTATATAATGAAATATTGACGTATTGCAATATTGCAATATGTAAATATTGCAAAGTCAAAGACCGGATTATGTCGATTAGTTTAGCAGCAGTGATTATTAATTAGTATAACGAGATCTGACATTATAATTATATTACAATAACAGATGTTTTGTTTATCATTTCATCAGTATTATTGTTAATATTCATTTTAAATTTGAGCATGAGAGATGTGTGCTATTAAAATAGATATATTTCATGTTTAATATTTAGTAGACTTTATGATGATGATCTATGAGCTTAACGGGACTCGAATCTGCGCCAGTCGTGTTGAAAGCCAAGCTTTTGTTCCAGTGAGTTATACTAAGTAATTATGTTTCACCGGTCTGTACTTACTAACTATTTCTTTATTAACCACTATATTAATTTTATTTACCTTACTAATTAGAAAACAATTTACGTGGTCAACTAATATTTTTGAAAAAAATTTAAAATAAATTTTTAAAATAAAAAATGGGAGACCGCTATATGTATTTGCACATAACTTCAGCTCTGGATACCTTTAAAAATAAATTCAAATTACATTACGATCTGAAGCAAATGTTTTGCCTATATAATTCCGTTTTGCGTAATACAGTTTGAAAAAAGAATTCATGTTTACTCTTTATTAAATTACAGTTTCTTGCATCTACGTCTCTTATCTATTTCACGTTCAATTTCATTCAGCTAAAAGCAAAAAGATGGGGATCGTATACTCAGCTAGGCGTATATACTCAGCTCAGCTAAATATATATGTCGTTTTGAGGCATTGACCCTATCCCATCCTGAGGACTTTATATCTACGCTCTCCCTTTTACTAAGCAACTGAGCGTATATACATTATTTTGTAAATGAATTTTATAGTCCAGGAAAATTTATTAACAAATCAAAATTTGAGTGCCTTGGGGGAATTTTGGTTATAAGTTTTTATAATAATAGGGGTTAAAGTATGAAATTGCCGTTTTATTGTAATAGGTACTTCGAATTGACATAGAACCTTCATGGTTTGAGATTTTTGAGTGAAACTTTTTTCATACGGTACCTATGTAGTTCTTCTTTTAAAAAATGTGCAACATTCGATTATCAACTTTCAGTTGTTTTTTTTATTCAGCTTAGACAATAAAGATGGATACTTCGAAAATTCGTGTGATTTTTGAATACGAGTTCCGACGCGGAACTAACGCGGCAGAAACAGCTCGCAATATTAATGTTGCGTTTGGAGAGGGGACTGCTAATGAACGCACTGTGCGATTTTGGTTTAAACGCTTTCGTGATGGAAACTTCGATTTGAAGAACGAACCACGTGGAAGACCGCCCACACAGGTGAATAACAATGATTTGAAAGAGATGGTGGAAGTCGATCCGAGCCAAACTACCCAGGAATTAGCGGCATGGTTTAACGTTACCTTACCAACAATATTGACTCATTTGCGTCAAATCAATAAAATAAAAAAATATGAAAAATGGGTGCCTCATGATTTGACTGATCTGCAGACTCTACAGGAACTGCAATTAGAAACCATTCGTCACCCTCCGTATTCGCCAGACCTTGCTCCAAGGGACTACCATTTTTTTCGTGATTTGGACAATTTTCTGCGTGATAAAAAGTTTTCTTCTCAGGAGGCAGTGCAAAATGCTTTCACACAGTTTGTCGAATCTAGATCACCAGAGTTCTATCGCAAAGGCATAAATGAGCTTCCTATTAGATGGCAGCAATGTATAGATAATAATGGTAATTATTTTGATTAAATAAATATGTTAAATTAAAAAAAAAAACGAATTTTTATTTTTCAGTACAAATCGGCAATTTCATACTTTAACCCCTAATATGTGTAATATCGATGAGTGAAAGAAGTTTTCGATTCCAACTTGTAGAAGAGGTGGAAAAAATAAAAAATAAATATCTCAAACTATACAAAAAAAAAGGTAAGAGTTACAAAAAAAATTTCAGACAAATATTGTAGAGAATTTAGTTTTACATAAAAATGTGTTATATAACTTTTTTTGCTAAGATGAAAATTAAAAGAGTTTAGGGAGATTAGAAAACAACTATTTTAAATAAAAATTGAGGTTATAGCTTTGAACACTAGTTTCGCGCGTTATCTATACCTCGCCCCCTCTCCCTTTCCTACCCCTCGGCACTCGCAGAAAAAGACAATTAACTACACATTCGACACATTCCACTATAAGTCGCCAAAGTGCTCGCAATTCGCTGTTTGACTTAAATTAAGACGGTTTACTTAATTGCCGTATCGGTCGCATCTCGCTCGAAGGAAATTAACGCAGTTCGCTAATCGCGAGTGAAGTGAAGGTGATAGCAACCAAGCAAGGACTGGAAGGTCGAAGATCGCTGCACGCCGAGTGAGTACCCCTGATTCCTGTCGCTTTATCCTCCAAACACAAAATCTGAATACAGTAAACGGCCTACGCAATCATGTTTATAAAACAGCAAAATTCTGTCTACAGTTCTTATTTGGTCTGAATATATTAAAGCAAATATTTTGTATACGAATGAATAAAGTCTAATGGCACAGATACACCATATTACATTTGATAATAAAGTGACGTTAAAACAATTTGTCGGAGTCACAAATAAATTAAACGAGGGATTAATATTATTCTACATTTTTAAATTAACTCAAAATGGCCACTCCTCAACAAAATGGCGCGTCACAGTGACGCATGGAAAGCTTGAGAATAGATTTATTCTCGACTTTGCCTAAATGTGAACGACGATTTAATAGCATCATACATTATGGCCTTACGCGAATTTCGCTCAAAATACTTTCATTTTAGTTAGTGCTGGGTAATTCTTTTACGCTTAACTTTTTCATCTAAGAAGAGACCATTAATACGTCAGGTTACATTTTTTGTAATATTTTATTAAAGCTCCTCATTAAAAAAGTTTACTAATGACAGGCGTATCATTAAAAAAATTAATGCATTTTTTTTTAAGTCGCAATTTTATTTTTGTGTTAGACACTTACTATAGTGGCAACGAACACTGCATTTCTTAGCCATGCTTGGGTAGCACATCAAATAGTAATCGTCTACTTAGAGAAGACCACCGTTAAATAAAAACATTTCAAGCAGAGCTCATTTCAAATTCATTCATATCAACTTTGGAAATGAACTTTTAAAGTTGGTTCTTTTCTGTTTCTGGAAACTAGTGGCAGGGCACACTGCGTCTCCCAGTCATTTGGGCAGCCCGTCTGACAGCAGTAACCGTGGTGGTTACACGGTTACAGAAGACCACCGTAAAATAACAATATGTGTGCTGTTGTGTTTCGGTACCGCTTACTATCGAGTTCGCCGTCAGCCTGTCTGTCTACCTTAACATAAAAAATACTCTTTCAGGTCCACTTGATTACTGACCAACAAATGCACCTTCAGTCACCTTTTGACAACGGTTTTACCTGGGGATTTTTTTACCATTTAAGAAAGTTGTAATAGATATTATTTTTAAATTACACGTAAAATTAAATATATAATATGTATCTCGAGAAGTTTACCTGACCGAACAAGATTCGAACTTGCGCCAGGCGCATTTTCTCCCAACTTGTGTTACTACGCTTATCACTACCTCCCTTTAATTAAGTATTTATAGAGAAGAAATAATTCAATCATGGATAATGATCGAGTTGAGAACACGTTGTATAATAAGTATAAAGTTCATTGGACGCGCTGGATCGATACATAGATGGCACTTATATGCACGTAGTTGCGATAGACACATCCAGCTAGATACTGAGGATCTCTCCACATATACACATACGCATGTTCAGTGATTATGGGTCTTTTTGGTGTAACAAGCTACACAAATTTACTTGGTGATACCTTATTAAAAAAACTCGGAACCTAATTGAAGAGTAATGATAACGAGTGGACTGTATTAAATTAATTTATTAAAATATTTACAAAATGAAAACACAAATTAATTCTATATGATGATATCGATCGAATGAAAATGTATGTATAATTTTGTTGACAGTAAAAACCAAAAATTCTTCGTCTTAAATTATTTAAAAAATAGAATATGATATGAACTAAAAGTAATAAAAAGGTCGGAAAATAAGGAGTTCGTAACATTCCACCCCCTTGTGCATGAAAGTGCACAAAATTAAGTTGTAAGACAGATATTAAACGTTCAGCCTTACAAGCTTTTTAGATGGCCTACGAAGAAGGCCACCTGCAGTTGCTACATCCACCACTCTGACCACACCATCCTTGCCAGGGAAAGTCGCACTAATACGGCCACGTGGCCAAGTTCCTCTTGGTAGGTTTGCGTCTACGATGATCACCAGGTCACCGACTTTCAGGTCCACCTCTTTGTTTTCACCTGTTGTCCGCGGCTGCATGGTAGGCAAAATCTCTTTTATCCATCGCTTCCAAAAATGGTCGGATAATCTCAAAGCTTTTCTCCAGTCTGCCCTGCGAAGTAAGTCTGTGTCATCTAAACTTGCTGGGAGCACCTGGTTTGATGAACAGCCAATTAAAAAATGAAATGGAGTGAGGGCCTCCTGATCTTCGTGGTCAACTGAGACATGACTGAGTGGACGAGAATTTACAATTGCTTCGGCTTCCATTAAAAGTGTCATAAGAACTTCTGGGTTTGGTGCTCTTTCCCGCAAAATGGCATTTAAGGCAACCTTTACACAGCGGATAAGCCATTCCCAACATCCACCGAAGAATGGAGCAGCAGCAGGAATGAAACTCCACCTTGTTCCTCTATTAGCAGCATAGTCCTGGATCTGTGGCTGATAGAATTCACGTAGAAGTCGATTTGCACCAACGAAACTCGTGCCATTGTCGGAAAAGATCGTGGTAGGAGCTCCCCTTCTTGCAATGAAACGTCGTAAGCTCATAATTGCAGAGTCTGCTGAAAGAGAGTGCACTAACTCTAAGTGAATCGCTCTGGACGTCATGCAGGTGTATAAGGCCACATAACGTTTCTCTTTTCTTCGACCAACTGTTGTGTAAACTGGTCCAAAATAATCTAAGCCAGTAAATGTAAACGGACGGTGATGATGAGCAAGCCGCTGTTGAGGTAGGTTTCCAGTCTGTGGATCCATTGGATTCGCTTTTTTGATCCTGCAAATCAAGCATTTACTGGCAACGCTTCTCACAGTACTGCGCAAGGACAGAAGCCAATACTTTTGTCTCAACTCGTTGACGACCATCTCATTGTGTGCATGACCTGCTTTGCGATGGTAAAAATGCACCAACAGGCGAACAACTGGGTGACGACCATCTAAAAGTATGGGAGACTTGACTTCGGCTCTGATATCTTCTACAGTTGCGATCCTGCCAACCATACGCAGTAAATTGTCGGATCCTATTTTAGGTGACAGCTTAAATAATCGGCTGCCTTTTGGCAATATTTCTCCACGTTTGATGCGCTGAATTTCTTCTCCAAATGTTTCCGACTGTACCCGTTGTAAGACGTGCCTTTCTGCAGCTTCAATCAATTCCGCTGACAAAGGCGGTAGAGTGGTGGATGCAGGCGCGATAACGCAGCGAGGACCCCTGAAATCAAGTGAGGCGGTGAGTCGATCGCGGTCCAGTACCGAGCGGAATCTAGCTACAGCCTGCAAAAAACGGGCAGTTGCGCGAAGTAGGCGAAGCCAGTCGCTAAAATAACCAAAATCTGGTACGACCACCAGATGACCAACCACAAGCCCCGGAGTTTGCTTACGCTCCTCCTGGGTTATGGGCTGGCCAGCTGGCTCAACAGGCCAACATTCCGGAGAACTAAGAAGAAATGAGGGCCCCGTGAACCATCGGTGAGTATATCGAGATGAAGTGGTTTGATTCGAGTGGCATCATCCGCAACGTTTAAGTCCGTTGGGACCCATCTCCAATCTTGTATATACGAGTTCTCTATTATTTCTCCTATTCGATGGGCCACAAAGGGCTTAAACGTCCGCGCATCGCTTCTAAGCCAACCGAGGATAGTTTTTGAATCAGTCCAAAGAAATGTTCGGATCGGCTTTTTCTCATGAAACTCTCTAATTGTAACAGCAAGACGAGAAGCTATCAAAGCACCCTGTAACTCTAAGCGCGGAATCGAAGTCGGTTTTAATGGTGACACTCTCGCTTTGCTTGTTATAAGAGCGAGCTTAACAGTTCCGTCGGAGTATAAGAAGCGCCAATAAGCAACAGCCGCGTATGCAAGCTCGCTCGCATCCGCAAAGATATGCAGCTCTCTTTGCAGGGGCTCACCATTTAATTTGGCATACCAACGTGGTATTCTAACGGTCGAGACGTCACTGAGTTCTTTAAACCATTCATTCCACCTCGAAACCAGTGAGGCAGGAAATGGTGAGTCCCAGTCAAGATTGGATCGCCATGCCTCTTGAAGAAGTATACGGCCTTTTACTACTATAGGACCAAGCAAACCTAATGGGTCATATATTCTCATAAGGTGCGATAACACTTTTCGCTTATTTAAAACGCCTTTCAATTTGGATTCTTCTAAACCTGTCCTGAAACCTAATTTATCTGACGCGGGATCCCAAGAAATACCTAAAACTCTGACACTATTCGAATTACTACCAATTGTTACTTCAGAGCTCTGTACAGCGCGTAATTCGTTCGGGATAAGATGCAACGCCTCTTGATTGTTAGAAATCCAACCGCGTATTTCGAAGCAAGCGTTACGATGGAGTGTCAAAACATCAGATGCAAGTTGTGCAGCTTCGTTCGAATCATCCACACTGTGTAGGAAATCGTCCATATATGAGCTGTGGATACTCGCATTAGCCGCTTTTGGTAACAAGTTATAATGCGCCCTAGCATTTTTATTTTTGACATATAAAGCAATAAAAGGACTCGCCGATGCTCCGAATATGACCGAAGTCATTCGGTACTCTTTTAGTGGAGCTGCGTCTTTTGCTTTGACGTCACGCCATAAAAAACGTAACGCGTCCCTATCTTGCTCTCGAATTTGTATTTGAGGAAACATTTCTTTAATATCAGCTGTCACTGCGACAGCTCCCTCTCTGAACCGAAAAAGAATACCTAATAAATTTTCTAAAAGGTCTGGTCCTTGTAGAAGCAACGAATTTAATGAAACTCCTTGATTCGTTGCTGCAGCGTCATGAACGACCCGGAGCTTACGCTTTTGAGGGTGATAAATGCCAAAATGAGGCAAGTATCATCTTATGTTTAAACACAAGTCAGTATTTACATCAGAACAAAGTGATTGGAGAGTAGTATGAGAAGTGGTGGTAGGAGAACACTCTTCTGCGTAACCTTTAGAAAGCATATTAATTATGAAACTTTTGTACGCATCCGCGAAATCGGGCTCCCGCAACATTCTCTTCTCTAGACTAAGAAAGCGCGATAGCGCTTGCGGATAGCTGTCAGGAACGCTCATACATTGAATGCTATCACGCCACGGGAGGCCTACTACATACCTACCAGTCGGTAAACGTGTAGTAGTAGCGTCTAAAATTTCTACGGCTCTAGATTCTAACTTACTGTGTATTGTATCACGCTTACAAATACCCAGCGAGTCGAGTTTGTATTGTTCCTGTTCTAAGCGTTCGTGGTCTGTCAGTTCAGTGCTATTTAACAAGTCAAAATGATTAATAAACTCGACTGGCTTAGTTTTGCTAGAAGCTAATCCGTAAAATGTCCAACCTAACCACGTATGGCAAGCTACGGGCTCGTTTCGGCCACCAGCGCGGACAGCTCGTGTTATTGAAAGATGCCACTGGTCGGCGCCGATGAGTACGGTCGGTGCAGCTTCATTATGTGTCAAAAAATCAGACAAATCCGTTAAATATTTATAAGACTCAAGAGTTTGTTTGGACAATGTTTGAGCACTCAGGTTAAGTGATGGCATAGCCCTAGCTCGACTAACTAAAAAACAGTCAGATTCATATTTACCTTGAATGTAAAAATCTACATACGAAATTTTAGTGGTTTTATTGAAACCACCTACGCCGTTGACAGTAATAATTTCTTCAGGTCCTGATAGCCCAATGCGCGCGGCTACGTTGGAATCGATTAGCGTCGCCGTGCTGCCATCATCGAGGAGCGCGAAGGTCTCGTAAGCGCCAGTCGGGCCGGAGACAGTAACTGGCACTACTTTCAAAAAGGTTCTAGTCTTAGTAGGGGATAATGTTTGGTCACGTAGAATACCTGTATTGGACACCGTAACCTTTTCCTCTGATGACACATACGGGGCAGGCGAAGAGAAGGACGCTTGCTGGACATCATTTACGGTCGCAGCTGCACACACAGTGTTGTTAAACGACTGTGTAACGAGTGCCTGCGATGATGCCAACGTGTCCTGCCTGCCGTGTAAAAGAGGATTGTGTCGAATGGTGCAACCGTCAACCCCACAAGGGTTCACCTTACAATATTTCCATAGATGTGGATTAGCTTTAAAACATCTGTAGCATACTTTGTTATTACGTAACCAAATCCACCTATCTACTGATAATATTTTAAATTTATAACACATGTTTATATCGTGTGAGTTTTTACAATAAACACATTTGGTATTTTCCGTTATTTTATTTTTATTGTGTGTTATAGAGTGAACATTTTCACGTTTAAATGATTTATTTATAGGTGAGTGTGGAACAGTAGAAAAGTTAACTATATCGGGCGATAAAGCAAATTTAATATATCGCTCGTGTTCACGTGTTAAAAATTGTGATATAAGCTCTAATTTCGATAGTAAGGAATTTGACATTTCTGACGCATAGTCTGCCCATCGCATTTTCAAATAAGGATTAAATTTGGCTAAAATGCTATGAAAGAGCTCAGGTGAATGTAAATATTCTCTAAGACCGAGCAACTTAATAACAGATAGGCTATTACGTATTTTATTCGTAAACGTACTTATCTCTTTGAGATCTGCTCCTAGCCGAGGCAGTGCCTTAAGTACCTGAACCTCGGCGAAGACAACCATCTCAGGGCATGCGAACGTGCGCTCGAGCGCGTGCATGATCTCCTCGGGCGCGGCCGCGGTGTGTAGCAAGGCGGCGACGGCCTCGCGCGCGGGCCCGCGAAGAGCGTTCTGTAAACGCACAACGTTCTCTGTGGGGGAATAAAGTGCTTTAGTCGTGTCAAACATTTTTTTAAACAGCAGCCACTGTGGTGCGTTGCCATAAAAGGTGCCAAGCTCAGCACTTGCCTTCGCCTGCTTATTTGGAGCAGAGGCAAGTGCTTTAGCGGCGGCAGCAGTGTCTGCGATTATTTTAAGCACTATCGACGCGTTGTCACTAGTTATGTTCATCGACGCATTGTCATTAGCTATGTGCCGGTTACGTACCTCGTGGCCCACAAACGACGGCGGCGGCTCTGCGGTGGCCTGCCCGGGCGCCTGGGAAATGCCATTAGAAGCATGTGCGAAGTTTGCTGCTAAAGACGAAGCAGCAGCCTGAGGGGCCGTCGGCTCTAACGGGAGCGTCGAACAGCCAGGCTTTGAAACTTCCAGTGCACTACGTTCCTCAGGGCCCACCAACGTGGGCGGCGACTCGGCGGTGGCCTGCCCGGGCGCCTGGTAAATGCCATTAGAGGCATGTGCGAAGTTTGCTGCTAAAGACGGAGCAGCAGCCTGAGGGGCCGTCGGCTCTAACGGGAGCGTCGAACAGCCAGGCTTTGAAACTTCCGGTGCACTACGACTCGACAAATTCTGTACCCACCTTTGCGTCCTTAATTTACTTGAGAAACTTATCTCACTCCACACTTCGTCCGCTTCAATTTGCTCAATTTGTGCACGAAATTCCGCTTCTTCAACCTCCTCCAGCTTTTGAGAGAGTACTTTCAAGTTTTCGTATTGGCGGCGTTTGCGAATGGCTTCTGCAGCAGCTTTGCGTGCCCGTAACGTCGCCGACGAGTATGATGAGTTGGTGCGCGCGGAGCGCATACTGCTCGCGACGTCTTGTTCATGCTCGGCTGTGGGAAAGGTGAGACTCGGCGCTGCTGATGGAGCTACATGAGCTGTTTCTGGGACTATTTGTTGAGGTGCAGCTTTAGACTTACTACGAGTGTTCATACTTAGTGACTACAAATGCGTATTATTATCTACAAATGAGCTAAATGATTCTAAAGATCCGGCTCGAAGGACCAAAATGAAGAGTAATGATAACGAGTGGACTGTATTAAATTAATTTATTAAAATATTTACAAAATGAAAACACAAATTAATTCTATATGATGATATCGATCGAATGAAAATGTATGTATAATTTTGTTGACAGTAAAAACCAAAAATTCTTCGTCTTAAATTATTTAAAAAATAGAATATGATATGAACTAAAAGTAATAAAAAGGTCGGAATATAAGGAGTTCGTAACACTAATCAAATAAACAATCCACAAGTTTCACTAAGACAAATTTAAAGAAACAAGATATATTTTGTTTCAGTGAGCGAGTAAGGGATGCCAGAGCCTATTTCCCTGTCCCTTCCTATCCTCAATCCTAATATCCTATCCTTAATTGTCGGCACTTGCGGCACCTATGGAGTTGCTTGTGTTATACGCGACGGTAACCACCTACCATAAAGTGGACCGTTGCTATCGTCAGCCTGTCTGTCGAACCTTAATTGACACAAGGTTATACCTAAATAGATATTACATGTATATTTCGATTTAAAGTTTGGAAATATTGATCTTATGTAATGAAATTTTCTCTATAGAAAAAAAGCAAAACTTTACCATACTTGTCTTGGTGAAATAAAAACTTTTATAAGAAAGTTTATGAATAAGAAAATTGGGACGCGTGAAAACTCTTGAAAACCCTTCCTTTTAATATATTTCATTTGGTTAACATAATGAAATTTAATATTATTCCAACCGTAATAGAATTTTAGATATCATTCTCTATTGGATTTCATTACTTACAATTTTTGAAGTATTTACATCCCAACTAATAATATATAAATGCGTTTAGTTAGGCTTTTGTATAGTTAGGCGTGAAACGCCTTAACTACTTCACTATTTCCGAAGGGATCACCTAAAAATAATAAATTTTGGATGTAGATGCTAGATATGTAGCTACAGTATCAAGCCGTATCCCCTAACTTTGTTATCATAACTTTTCTAAATTGCCTCCCCAAGTATTCACATCAAAAACATTTATATGTCGGTAGCATAAGCGACCTAGCAATATGTCCTCATTGCTCAGGTATAAACAAACGAATGCTGCTTATCTTGCTCTCACGATCCTGCACCGTGAAGTTGTATGCGAATGTGATCCGCTGGGAAGCCACGCGTTAAGGACCCCACTGGAATCTTTCCCCTCCAGAGATAGCGAAGAGTGCACAGTAAATAGTCTCAGACGTACTCGTGACTGATTGCTAGTGGATACTGTACTCTTTCTCACTAAAGTACCCATATGTGTTTCCCTGTTTTTATTATCTCTTTGAAGATTCTTGCTTTACTTTTCATAACTACATTAGCTCATAGGCTAAACAGTTACTCTTTACTGAGGATCTAATGTCTGAATTTCTAAATTTTATGAATACTGAAATTTCTTCTAAGACTAAATTTCTGAGATTATTTTCTGAAGACTTCGTTTTTTGGGTTAAAATCGTTATGTCTACATCTCGAAAAGACTAGATGTCAGGTTTGAACATTCGCTTTATGACTTAATCTCGTTATAACTGATCGCTTCAAGACCATAAAGACCTATGGTTAGTTCAACCTCACACTCCACTTTAGAGTTCGGTTTTCGAGTTCGGTGAAAGGGAATTTTCTCTTTCCTTTATATTCCGGCTGATTTTATCATTAATGTGTTCTGAAAACCAAGTACTGGGTAAAACAAGGAAATTTAACCAGCAATTACCAAGATTAGTTCCAGGTTTAATTTCCTGGTTATTATAAAAAAAGTTAAGAGTTTGATGATCCTCTTAATGGTAAGGTGATGCACGATGTATAATAATTAAAAAGAGAAAATAAGGAACAAACTTTGATATACCCTACTCAGACCCAGAACGTGACAAGAACGTATTAGGTATGTAGATATTCTATATAGGTAGCGGCGAACAAGATTACAGCCCCCAACTGTATTAATTATTTTTAATATTGTTTACAATATTTTTATAATAATCCAATAATATCTAAAAATGTGTTACATTGTTGCAATAGTTGTATCCGAAATGTCGGTTCGACGCGTGCTTCCCCAATAGGGATTCTTGACTATTTTTGGGAATCAATCCATTGTTTTTACAATTTACTTTAGCTTTTCCTTTCTTATATTTATGACTAGTACTAGGGTGAAATTACAAAGCACTGTTTAGCTTTACTGTAAAAATCTTCGGTAAAAATATATACATCGGTGTGCGTATAACTAAAAATACAATACACTAAACAAAAAAAAAAAAACTAAAAATCATTCGTATAAAAACACTGGAGCTCTGGAGCTCTACGAAAAATTTAAAAAAAGTTTTTTTTTACTTTTCAGAATAAATTGTAATAGAATTAAATTGTTTGTGCATCGCATCGCATGAACATTGTCGCATTAAGCTGTTTTCTAGCAAGCCTCCACCGACCACGAGTTGTCTGCAAACACTGCTCCCGTTCCATTAACTAATTGTTAAATTCTCTCTTCTCCCTCATCCTCCCTTCCAATGGTTAAGTCTTGATCAACGACTCGAATTAATATTCCAGCGGTTTTTTTTTTGGTAGGACATCATAGGGTTTTTTTATTATTGGTTTTCTCTGGTAGCACATTTATCTCAGCAATCATAAACCATGCGATCTTTTCTAGTGGAAGTAACCAGAAAAACTGTCGTGATAGAAAGGCACATGTGATGTTGTAATTCGGTACTTAGAAATAAACCTTGATATTACATTATACACACATCGACGTGCTTTTCGATGGACTTCTGTAATGAGGTTTTTACTGCTTCCAGTCAAGTATTTAGACGAAAGCAGAACGTAATGTACCCGCGGCCCTTATTAGTGTCTGTCCACTAATAACAATAACAATAATTATAAATGCGGAAGTTTGTGAGGATGGATGTATGAATGTTTGTTACTCTTTCGCGCATAAGCGGCTCGACAGATTTGGATGAAACCTGGCACCTAGTTTAACATTAGGGGTACTTATAATCCTGCAAAAATGTAAAAACGTCACATGGAAAACCTAATTGGCACTGATAACTAAAAAACAATCAATAAGTGAATATACTTTAAGGAAAGACGTTTAAGTTAAAGTTAGGCCAGTTCTAAAGGCTGAAACTTAAATCGTAATAATTTTAAGACGGCTCAAACAAATCCTTTGCCGCGCGATACTGATCTCCAATTTAACTTTGCCTGTTGTATAGTTTCGGTGAACAATACGAATGCAGCAAGCTTTCATGCCGGTTAACTTTTCCAATATGTATATGTAAGTGTGGGAATACATTCCCTTATGCCATCTTACGATTAGAATAAAAACGGTGAGAGAAGCAATACTTACTATACTTGAAGTGATGGACATGACAATAATGTTAACTTTTGTTTAGCAGTATTAGAATTTTATGTATTGTATATCTTTTGATTACATATATATGTATATCTTTTTTTACATAGCATGAAATTAAATATAAAGGTCAGATCACATCTTTGTATAAGGTTACATAGCAAAGAATTGCGTTTTTTATTTAGTATAATTATATATTTCTTTTATTATTATAGTTCACATAAGTTAACTCAAGTTCTGCCAACATCTTTGGTACTATATAATTTGTCATTACACTGTTTCTAAATAATAATCTTCAATATAAAAAAAAATATTAGGTAATATTTGATGTAATAAAGATGTGATCAAATGAGTTTGAGACTGCAATGACGAGAGTTTCTTTAGATCCTCGTACGCACTAGACCTCTAATAAACCACGTATGTATGAGATGTCTTGTAACTTTACCTTACCAGTCGTAACTTCATTAATCTTTCTGTATTTTTTTTCATTGCCTTTCCTTTATAAGGCAAGCCAAATATGTTTCATAGTAACCTATCAAGAAGCATTTTTTCGTCCTAAATAGGTCTCTAAACACGTCCACAAGCTAGTCTCGAAACACTGTCTCGACTTTGAGGTCTGCATAATTGCGGACGGATTCAATGTCTTGAGACGAATGTCTCTTAGTGTGTACGAGGCTTAGAAAAGGCGTTAGTAAGAGGTTCCATTTAAGAGTTTCCGGGTATAATACAAGGGATGATCTCCGGAAAGAAACCCAGGAAGACAAAGACGGAAATGGGCTGGCTATGAGAATAACGTCTACTTCTATTGTATGAGATGTTTTTTTTTGTGAACCTAGGGAAATTAACTATAAATGGACTTCTTGCCTCGGTTGTAAAAGTAAATAAGTTAAATTTATATTAAAACTATTAGAAATCATATAATTTTCTACTTAAAGGTATCATATGAACTAACTCCCCATTGCATTAACTGATACTCTGCCTTAAAGCCAGATTTCCTTGCTTCGTTCCTTTGTAGAGTGCATATCAAATATTGGAACACATTGGTACATTTGGAACATTTCACTGTTCCGTATCGGATCGCTTTGGGACCTGGGGAGATAGAATGAATAGCTTTGCTACTCTCTTGAGTGGTGAAAAATTTGCTTGCATATCTTTGAAACGGGATCTAGGGACATGGATTTTTGTTTTGTTTCAGAAATCATTTTCAACTATACCTATAGTTAATTAGTAAGTTTCTTTATCACATTTAAGAGCCTATTTCCTTTGTGCTTGTGTTATAGGCTATAAGAGAATATCATAATAATTCATTTTGTGTAAAGCTGTATTTTCTGCAATTTTGTATCACTATATTCAAAGCCAACTTCAATCCACTGTTGTGGCAGGACACACTGCGTTTCTCTGTCATTAGGACAATCTGTTTGGCGGCAATAACCATCACCTTACAGGAGACCACCGTGAAATAACAGCATGTGTGGTGATTTTTGTCGGTTAAGTGAGTAAGAAATGCCTGAGCCCATTTCCCCGTCACTTTCTAATCTTATCCTAATTTTACTATGGTTGGCAGCGCACTTGAAACACCTGCGGCATAGCTTGTGTTATAGGTGATGGTAGCTACCCTACCATCAAGTGGACAGTCTGGCTGTCTGACGGCCTTAACATAAAAAAATACAATATTTATATACAGTACACTCACATAAATTATTTAGCATCCCTATAGAAGACTTTAAAGCAAATCTGTTGGCAGGAAACAAAAACTAATTAACAAACAGTACAACATTTGTACACAAATTGGAAAAAAAAGACAAAAGAAAACTAAGGTACAGGTTGTGCAGATAACTTAACGGAAATAATACGCAGTAATTCCTCACAATGTCAGTTTTAGAGGAGCATCCTTGTATCTGAAGGCCCGTACTGTATAACTTCAAGTCTATAGCATTCTAGAGAGAAATTCATTTTCTGTACACTGAAAGTAGGGGTGACACTTTTTTGTCACTTTTTTTATTCACTCAAGTCCAGTCTTGAATGACTCTTTTCAAAAACTAAATAATGTTTTGCTATTGTTAATTCACTATGTTAATTTAAGTAACGTGAGAATCCCACAGGAAACTAACATTTTTCTACATAAATAATATCCTATACAATAATACAGGTAATAAAATATCTGTGTGTCAAATTTTATCCCTTTTATGCCCTTTCTGAGATAAGCGAACATAAACGTATCGACAAACAAAAAGAATTATAAAAACTATTATTGTTTAAATATTAAAAAAAAAAAGAATTTTTATTAAAATATTTAATTTACGGCTTTTTTGCGATTTTATTATATGTATAGAATTATAGAAAAAAAATGTATTCATGCGAAGCCGGAGGCGGGTCGCTAGTTTATTATGAATTCTACATGTTTTGCGATTTTAATATATTACTTAAAAATTTCTTCTTCCAGCTTTATGCCATGTAATAGATTTGGCAATTTAGCAAACATAAAACTATTGAAAAATTATAAATTATAAAAAAAAATCCTTGTAAAACACTGTCGTTGTGGCAACCCTACGGATTTATCTTAGAAGATTGCACTCGTCAGAGAAACAAAAGCTTTGTGTTCAAAACCTCCGTCGTCGCACTAAACTCGTCGGATACTCGCAAAAGTCATGTACAAATTGAAACTGCACGCGGTAATATTTCTCCTAAGTTGTAATTGAGTGTTCCCATATATTTCGTTGTTCGGTTCAGCTTTGAGCGAAATTTGTGCACTTCCCTTAGTCAAGAAGTTTGTGTTCTTACAAAATATGTATGTTGCACTTGCCAACTTTGAACTTGAATTTATATCCAAGTATTATTTTCTCAAAGTGGTCGATAGTACAACTTCCTTAGTCTTATAATAATAAACCTTTACTGCAATATGGTTACAATATAGGCTTTATAACTATGAACTGTACCTACTCGTATGTAAGTAAGTAAGTAACTGAACGCTTACATTTAACCTAGACTTAAGTGTTAACACTATAAAAGCCTTATTCAGTGATTTTAAATAAGGCATCCATATCTTATACGCCTTTACCCTCGATGGTTTATTCTGTTGATACTTAAAACAAACTAAAAACATATCAAATTGATCAGTCAATGTATATCGATGGTCAATTCAAGTTCTTAATGGAACGAACATTACTGATTGATGTAATTCAAATTCTTTGAAAACATTAGTACATCAATTTTGACCGAGTTTTCGTTTAATTTAATATATAATAGTTTTTTTTTTAAATTATGTTAAAGTCGACATGACACGCTTACGGTACACTCGATAATAGGTGGCTACGACGCTACAGTGACAAGTACGCTGCCGAACATATTATTAGGATAAAGGATGAAATTAATAATTGTAATTTTAAAAACTAAATTTTTCGTACACCTGTTACAAATAAAATTTAAACAGTATGCCACCTTCCGAATCTTTTATGATTATCGAACTACATTTATAATATATTTCCACAATGACGTGCATCTTGGGAAACTTATCGTTCGCATCTGCGCTCCTCTCAAGGTAAGCACCTCATTCAATATTTACGATTGCTTTACACAACGCTGGAGTCCAAGTCATAAACTTATAAGATACAATTTCTACCAAGTTTTCTTATACGTCCAAATGTTTATCTACTAAGTTTCATGAAAATCAGTTAATTCGTTTCAGAGTTATGGAGGAACATACATACAGAAAAAAATTCTAAAAATCGTCAATTTAGTTTCAGTATCATGTATAGAACCTATAAACACGATATCTCTGAAAACAAAGTAACTTACTCCATGACCGACCCTTACAGATTTATTATTAGTATTGATAAGATAATAATAACATTTAGTTTCTTTGATCATTTTATTTCATTTTCAATCAAACATGGACCTTTTCTCATTTCTGTTGTCGTATTTTTTTGAAATTTTTGCAATGAAACAGAAATGTTACGCTGCCATGTTTGTATGCAGTACGCTGCCGACCTTGCAGGTTAATTTACAGTTCGCTTAAAAAGCCCATATTGTAGCTAGGCGGAAACAAAATCTCACATTTCTAGTTCTAAAATTTACTTACCTAATTATTGTTAATATACCCTAATTTTAAAACTAATCTGCGTGTGAGTAACCTCACAAAAAATCGACAATAATATATCACTTCTTTTAAATACCGTTAATGCCATTTTAATATTTTACGAGTAAAATCTCCAAGTATCTCTAAATATTATTTTTGATTATATACACTCGGTAGTGAAAGGTTGTTCTAAATTCGTATCGATGTCTGAATTAATTTTCAGAATATTCGACAATTTCTTTTAATTTAGACCAAACCCGAACTATAGTAGTAGGGTAGCAATCACCAGCTGCTCTTGCATAGCAAGCCACCTTCGTGCTCTTGAATACACCTATAGTTTTGCTATCAGAATACATTGGATGCTGTACCTGAGCATACAAATACCCTCTGATATACTCGGAGCCTTACACACAAAGCCTGCAAACTATGTAACTATAAATTTCTTACCAACTATTGTAGCTGAACGTCCTTTCATAAATAATTAAATTAAAATCTGCATTTTTTGGTTTTAATTGATTACTTAATTACCTTAGAACTGAGTCAAAATACATTAATAGTACAATCGGGCAGCTGAGCCATTACCCCATCCCTTCCTTATCCCTTGCAGCACCTAAGGCGTTGCTGCAGGGGATAAGGAAGGATCTACCATCAAGTGGACCGTCAGCCTGTCTGTCGACATTAACATAAGAAAATAACACCTCAAATTTTTTTTTTTTTTTTTTAAATAGAGATGGGTTTGCTCTTGGCCAACATCCAGGTGTGTAGCGAAGATGAAGCCTATGATGGAGCGAGCTCACCCAGAAGGTGCCTATTCACTCGAACTTTGAATAGATTTAGGTTATATGTGCTCGGAAATACAGACGCCGGCAGGGAGTTCCAAACCTTGGCAGTGCGCATTATAAAGGATGTTTTAAAGCGCTTGGTCCGAAATAGAGGGATATCGACAAGATGAGGATGGTAACTAGCCGTATGTCTGTATGTCCGATGGAAGAAAGGGGAAGGCGGTATGAGTTCATGCAGCTCCTGAGCACACTCTCCGAAGTACATCTTATAAAAGACACATAGACTGGCAATTTTGCGTCTATGTGCCAGGCTCTGCATCTTAGTTTTTAAAAACGTACTGTCGCCAATGAGTCTCCTAGCTCTGCGTTCCACCGAGTCGAGTGCGGCTAGTTGGTATTTGGCTGAACCATCCCAAAGGTGGGAGCAATACTCCATGCAAGATCGAACTTGCGCCTTATATAAAGAAAGGAGCTGTCCAGGCGTAAAGTATCGCTTCACCCTATTTAAGATGCCCAGCTTTTTGGCTGCTGTTTGGGCTTTGGACTCGATAGAGGTGCCGAAGTTGAGGTTTGAGCTCAACCTCATGCCAAGAAGTTCAAGATCATTGGCGACAGGTACGGATGCACCTCGGAAAGTTGGAGCCAGGTCAAAGGGGCTCCTTTTTGCAGAGAACAAACACGCTTGCGTTTTGGTGGCGTTAAAACTAACCAGGTTCCTGTCACCCCATTGGGATACAAGACTCAGGGTAGAGTCAATTCGCTCAACCATTGCTCTTCTCTCAGAATTAATTTCATCGCGAGTGGCCCCTGCGCTGGACAAATATCTCTCCATGACCGTGCTATCATCTGCGTACGCAACTACTCCTGGTAGCAGCAGGTCATTTATGTGAAGCAGGAAAAGAGTCGCGGAGAGAACAGATCCCTGAGGAACACCGGCATCGATAGCCATGAGATCCGAGGAGCAGCCATCAATGACTACTCGAATCGACCTTTCACTCAGAAAATCAGAAATCCAGCTACAGAGGCCAGAAGGGATGCCGTATGTTGGAAGCTTGCTTAGCAAACTTGCATGCCAAACCCTGTCAAAAGCCTTCGATATGTCAAGTGACACAGCGAGAGCCTCGCCATGTTTCTCGATGGCTTCACCCCAGTAGTGCGTGACATACACAAGAAGATCTCCAGTTGAACGTCCTGGACGAAAGCCATATTGACGATCACTGAGCAGGTCATTAGCTTCAAGATATGTCAGCAGCTTGCTATTCAGTACTCTCTCCATAACCTTGCAGAGTATGGAAGTGATGGCGATTGGACGATAATTACAGGGGTCGGCACGACCACCCTTTTTGGGCACTGGTTGAATATTACTTACAATATTACTTCTCTAAATAAATAGTGCTGCCACAGCATATTCCCCTATCATTTCCTTGTCTCTTTTCTTTTATTCTATGTCTGGCGAACTTTATAAAAAATATTATTATCATAGGCCTAATTTTAGCTGCACAGCAAGATTAAATAAAATTTTCCATCACAGATTAATAACACCAGCTCTGAAAAACTTTAAGAAGGTAATATTTGATTCTGAGAATCGTCCCAGGATCAGGATCATTTATTGTCATGTAACCGTTTAATTTATGTTTTCATTGAAAATTTACTTGTATTGTGACGGAAGCATAAAGACCTATCAATACTTACATTATATTCCAATTAAAGTTGTTAATTTAGAAATACTTACTTAAAATCCGTTTACGACTGTTAGTTTTGTGGTTGTTATGAAGCTAGTATATTCAAAATAACTCAGTAATGTTGCAGCACTTTTTTATTACAGCAGAATGTAAAATATGTGTCCAATTTCATCGCTGTATCTAAGCCGGAACTGAAAGTGGAACGTATCAGCAACAAAACCCCGCCATTCTGTTCACAGTCATGTTTACAGGGTAAATGGGCCGGTTTTCAGACTGAAACTGTGCCCCACTCGACTATGCATAAGACTGTTAGGCTCACATTACAGTACAAAGAATAGCGGGGTCTGGTGACTAAATAAAATGTTACCCTACTAACAACTTTCCTGTCCAATCCATACTACTATATAGTTACCTAGTGCAGGTTGTGCTTCCTATAATTGTGGCGGCATCCGCTAAGTGCTACTTAATTTAAGCTTGCGTATTAACTTGCGTACTTAACCTTGCAATATTGTATAATGCCTACCTCGTGGGGGGCCTTGTAAAATAAAATAAAATATGTGAAAGTAACTGTCCAGTCTGTAGTTATCATTTCATGCGTTCAACCAATCATTATGAAATTTTGCATACACATTGTTAGACATCCAGAAAAAAGGTACTGTTCTCAAGGGATCATAAAAATAACAATGCAACGCCTGGCAAAACTATAACAGCTATATTTTTAAATTGTATTTTTTTTCAACGCGGACGAACTCGCGGACAAAAGCTAGTAGACATATGTGACTCATGAGAATATTCTGAAATAGGCTCATGTATCATATGCAACTCATTTCTTCATACAATTTCTAAATTTTTTTTTTCTATGAATGCGATATAATATCTACAGTAGGCATCAATCTACTACAACTAGCTATCAGTATCTAAACTCAAGTGGACCGCTATATTCATTACTAATAACTCTAATAATACTAATATTTCTTACTAATAATGTAAACATGAAAGTAACTGCATCTCTGTCTTTCTGTCTATTACTTTTTTGCGCCTTGACTACTCAACCGATCATCATGAAATTTTGCATACACATTGGTGAGCATACAACAAGTACATTTCATCGAAGACATAAGTACGTATTGTTCCCTGCGAATCATTTAAAAATAAAAATCCAACACTTGGCAAAAGCATAACAACAATAAAGAAGATGTCAGGCGTTATATTGTTCATATATTTTGTCAGGCGTTATTTTTTTTAAACACGGACGAAGTCGCGTGCACCAACTACATCACCAGTTAAAAAATATTTTTTCCGCTTCCGCTAAGTGTGTCACACAGATATCTCCTACAACTGAACATTGCACCACGTCTCTTTTCAGTGGCGTGTAAAAGCGAGTCCCAAAGCAATGTTACAACACTACTACAGATTTAAGAGTTTGAGAGCCGTTCACCACTTTACGTTGAAAACTGTCTTTGCACTTATTCCCATGCGGTTAATATAATTAGAAAGTTAATATAATAAACTTAATATAATTAATTTGAAAACTAAGCTGAAGAGTTTTAAATATTGTTAAAAAAAAATTAATTAGAAGAGTACGCAAATCGTAAGCTCAAATTAAATTAAGTTAAATAAGTTAGTAATTACTGCAGCGTAAGTGCAAACTTGTTCAAAGTGTTAGGTAATTTACCTCAAGGTGGTAGAGGATTTATAAACACGGTCGAGCCACTAGAGACCGCAGGCCTAGCAACAAAATTAAGCGATGAGTTCGTAGCGATATTAATAATATATATCTTAATCAAGTTTAAATTGATTTAAGCTTTCGTTTTAATGTAGGCAACGAATATGATTTTAATTTTCTTTAAAAAATACACAGTCACAAAGATAAAACTGATTAATTTTACTGGAATTTTGTGGCAATTTGGTTTTTCTGTATTTTTTATACTATCACGCTTATGAAAAAAAATTATGCATAAGTTTCATGTATCAACTAAAATCGATGGGGCGGTTTTTGGAGTCCATAGAGAACAACAACATTTTTATTTTCATAGATTAGACATTAAGTAAGACTAGGGCCAGTTTTATAACAATCCGTTAGTCAAATTTTATATCAAATAGACGAAAAAATGATCTAATAGTATAATATAGTGTATTATAACAATATATTCGTAAGTCAACAGTATAAGCAGCAAAAGCCAGTAAATTATAATAACTCATTGGATAATAAGAATAATTGGGACAAACACTCCAATTCGTTAGAGCCAACTTCGAGATGGAGTTCAATCGTCTAATCCAGTTCTGATGGGCAGCATTTGGGAAGCTTCGAGTCATATTATCTTCTCGTCCAGAATTCCTCACTGTCTGAAAAGAAAAGTTGTCGACTAATGTGGCTTGCCAGTGATGACATAATAATATGGCGCTGAAATGTATTCTCTAACCATGGGCCTCGTCAGAAAGCTCAACGTCGCTCAACGAACTATGGAGAGCGCTATGCTCGGGGTTACATTGCGTGATTAAATCAGAAATAAGGAGATCCGTAGACGTAAGAAGGTTACCGACATAAGCCAGAAGATCAGTAAGTTGAAGTGGCAGTGGGCAGGACACATAGTACGGAGAGCCGACGGCTGCTGGGAACGGAAGGTTCTCGAGTGGAGGCCACGGATTGGTAAACGCAACGCAACGTCCATCCAAAAGGTAGACAGGCGACCTGATTTATTTATTTACTAGCTGGTAGCTGACTTCGTCCGCGTTGAAAAATATTAAGTAGCCTATCATGTGTCACGTACGTCCAAATGTTTATCTACCAAGTTTCATGAAAATCAGTTAATTCGTTTTAGAGTTATGGAGGAAAATACATACATACATACATACATACATACATACATACATACATACATACATACATACAGAAAAAAATTCTAAAAATCGTCAATTTAGTTTCAGCATCATGTATAGAGCCTATAAACACGATATCTCTGAAAACAAAGTAACTTACTCCATGACCGACCCTACAGATTTATTATTAGTATTGATTTATCTCAAAATCCACAGCTCTCAACATAAAATTTACAGACAAAAGCAAGGGCTGTGGGTCGACGGTGGATCCAGGCTGCTTATGACAGGTCTTATTGGAAAATTAAGGACTATCTCCAGCAGAGGACCTCCTTCGGCTGAGATGATGATGAGAATGAATAACTAAAAGAAAATATTTATTTAAAAATCAGTATTTACTTTTACTCAATATAGTTCGATATTTCGATAAGTTTATATTTTAGACTGTTACCAAATTTACACCAAGTAAGGGGCTTGAAGCGTTTATATAGTAACATTTAACCGCTTAATTAAACTTAGCAATGTAAAATATAACAATGTAAGGCGGAGCTTTAAGACTTGCGGTTACATTTGACAGTTTAATTCGCAACTGTTAGATAGATGTTGAATTTACAAGGCGTGGGAATAAACGTGTTTTGATTAAGAACTGTCTAATATGAAAATTAACAAAATAATTTGTTTTAGAAACAACTTTAAAAATTGAGAATATATTTTTCCATTGTTGAACCATGAAACATTACCAATAAGGTAATGTTTCATGGTTCAACAATCCTCTTACAGCCTAATATTATAAATGCGAAAGTGAGTTTGTTTGTTTATTTGTTACGCTTTCACGCCTTAACTGCTCAAGCTATTCCTGAAAATACAACGAACAAAACTACGCCTTCACCGTGTACAGACACGGTTACACGCACACAAATGCAATTAAACTGCGTCTCGACTTACTAAGTTACTAAGTTAAAATATTGCCTGCCTGCCTGCAAAAAATAAATGAGCAATAAAAAAACAGCGGCACTCCTGGAGTGCCGACAGAAGTGAAAACTTGAACAAATACATGTATATTTTTTGAATCGTCAGGAAAGTACATACTTATATACAGAGGTGTCGGTTACGGTAACAGTGTCGCGAGTTCCATGGTTTATTCCCATCTCAAAAAATTCCAACACGCATGACATGTGTATCTATGTACGTACATACACAATATATGTACATAGTTATATACAAAGGTGTCGGTTAGGTAACAGTGTCGCGAGTTCCATGGTTTATTCCCGTCTCAAAAAATGCCAACATGCATGGCATGTGTATCTATGTACGTACATACACAATATATGTACATACTTATATACAGAGGTGTCGGTTACGGTAACAGTGTGGCGAGTTCTATGGTTTTTCCCTTCTCAAAAATGCCCAACGCGCCTAAAGAAGTTTTCATTTCAAAAATTTGTGCACAGACGAAGTCGTGGGCAAAAGCTAGTTAATAAATATATATAGAATGGGTGCACAAGCACATGTGCGTAATGTACTTGTATAATCCACCAGATTCGGTGTCCACTGCAAGAGGATTATTACAACGGACAAGCCGCAATCAATTCAGAGTATAGTGTTCCCAGAAGTTCATTGTTTAAAGCAATGTATATAACTAAGCGATATAAATTATAAGGAAAAGTATTAAAAAAATATTAACTATACTCTTAATAATATAAACTGCTATTATTGATATCAATAAAAAATATGTTGGTTACTCGCTACTTGCTGTGCCCGCGATTTCGTAAGCGCTTTAGTTCGTTTTTTGAAAATCCCTCGAAAACCTAAGATTTTTCCAGGATAAAAAGTATCCTATATGTTAATTAAGATTATAAACTATCTGTGTGCCAAATTTCATCCAAATCTATTCAGCCGTTTTTCGCTGATTGACTAACAAACATCCCAACATACAAACTTTTGCATTTATTATTCTAGTAGGATTACATTAAAATTATAAAATTTTAAAATTACCAACTATTTTAAGACAGGTTATTAAGCAAGTGTGGTTCTCTAAGTTTCTCTAAAGTTCGATCCCCATAATAACAATTAACAATGGGTTCAGAGCAGAGAAAGCAAAGAGAATTTATCTGATCATACAGCTCGAGTGCTCTTTAGATTAATTGTAAATAAGTTCGCTTCGCTTATTAGAATAATTTAAAACAATAATTCAATTACTTATTTAAATTTAACTACAAAATGTTTTTAATTACTAATATTATAAGTAGTAAAGTTCACCATCGTCAGCAGCCTTGGATCGAGCACCTACCAGCGGCCGACCGCTGAAAATTCATCTATTTTGTTCTGTACCTTTACCATGAGGTTCAATGACCGCACTCGCTAGCAAGAGCGTAAAACATTTATATGAAAACTGTCAATGTCAAATTGACAATTTTCCATATAAACATTTTACGCTCTCGCGGTCATTATAACTCATGGTAGAGGTACTGAGATTTATCTATACTTAACACGAACTATTTACAGCGGCTTGTATCTAAATCTTACGTAAGAATCAGCGGGTCAAACATAATAATAACGTAATATAAGTCTAAATATTTTCGGCCAAATATAACGGAATATTAAGGAACCTAATAAAAATACAATGGTGATCCCAATAAAAAGAAATGGGCGTTCATATTTATGTTCTCTTGTACTTTTTTCATAGAGAAAATAATGGTAACTCATCGCCAAAATCCGCTGATCATCGGGCAGTTGTTGACCACGATGACTCTTTGTATTGCGAAGAGGAATTAAACCAATCATGATCGAGCGTTTTCAGTAACATTTTTGGCAATGGTAAAAATATTAATTTATACTTATAAATATATAATTTAACATAGATATTAGTTTATATAGTAGATTTGAGTCCAGCAAAATATAAAGCAAAAATATTCTTTAAATTTTTCTTTTAGTCTTATTAACTAGTCATCAGCTAACTAAATTTTTTTCAAGTAAAGTACTATTTAAAGTTTAACATTCTATAAGAAATGGTTGTGTTCGGGTAGGTTTCTTATCCCCTCCTAATCCCTTATCCATGTTTTGGGGATAGGGTTCATAGGGTCATAGGGTCGGCATTACATTTGCAACACCTATGGCGCTGCTTGTGGTAATAGGCGACAGTCTTTTGTATAGGTAGGCATGCAAATTGACAGTCAACCTATACAAAAAAGTTAGATATAATTTTATCAAATTTCCATAGTTCTAAATTATTATTTTGTCATTTAAATATTTTTCTTTAGAATTAAATTATTAAAAAAATGACTAATGCTTATTAGTCTTCTACGGATAAGTTTACTTCGTTAACATTTATATTCTTTGCTTTACATTTTTCCAACGATTTCTCATTTTAAGATGAAAGAATAATAATAAAAAATGTTAAATTTTGCTAGGCTTCAGTCGAATTATTGTAATAAATTAGAAGTATTGAAAGTTTCTCTAACTTAGATAGACTAGATTAAGCATTGATGGAGCATTGATGGACAAATTCAATAAATTTTATTCAAGTTTCCAGACTAAAGTGGTTAGGTTGTACGTTGTGATTTATATATATTTATCGTTGAAACCTTTCGCTTGTAACTAAATTGCTGTAGATTTTATCAGCTGTCATTTCCAAAATCTCAATGATAACGTTTTTGCGAAGCCCACAGGGGACAAAAGTAACAAATCTATTATTATATTATCTTTTGAGAATGCGACAAGACTAACTTGGCAGTCCCTTTATCTAGTTATCCCATAAATCATTTTATTCTGTCGCTTTTTATTAAGGCCCTTAGTACTGAACGTATGGTCCAAGTGATAAGAGATAAAGTAATAAATTTATCGATGTTACACCGCTTATTATTGTTTATTAAACATCTTCCAATATAATTTGAATTTTTTTAGAGGGTTTTTGGTTAAGTTAATTAAAATTAATTAATGTGCGAGAATATATATAGGACAGCCAGCTTGATATAGTAAAAAGTGTAAAATGTGCTCTCACAAGTGTGTTACATATTCGCGGTACGTTAATAAAATCGATATCAGAAAATAGTCTTATTTGGGTTAAGGATATGCTGATTTTTATCTTTTATCCCATTACATTCGTCTAGATACTGCATGAATTACAAAGCCAATGATATTGTTGCGTAGTCCAGATTTTAAAGCATTATTATATTTCATGCACTATCTTTCTGCTCTTTAAAGATTAACATAAATAAGAAATAACTTCATTTATTACTCGCATACACTTGTCGAAGTGTTCGTGTGGGTGACGATGTCAGAAAGAACTTGTTAAATCAGCAAACGCTGTCATCATAGCAACGATCACATATTATGCCACAAAGATGGCTCTTTAACTAGTGGCAATGCTGAAGTACGCGGTGAGGTTCCAGCTTACTTTTCGCTTTTAACTTACACCACTCTTTAAGGGTCTTTTGTTTCCCTTATCTTAACATAGCCTGATTAAGCCATTGTATCGCGAGGCCATTTGTTAGCTAATTAAGAGAAAGTGCTGCCGACTTATTGCAAGTCTTACTCAGCTTGAAAACTTTTAAAATTGAATCGTAAAGATATCTTCTCGAAATTATACTACTTTACAAAGAAAAATACTTAAATGCTGTTTCTATGTTAAATGTCCTCAGTAAATACTGAAATAAGTGAAATAATACAACTTACTACCCTCACTCCTTTCGCCTCGTTCTTAATTCTTTATCCCATCAGCAGCGTCCTTCGTGTTTTTTGTGCTTCTAGCCTCACATATGCCTGCCCAGCTACGTATATCATGAAAAAGTTCCAATTCGATATCTAAATATTGAGTTAGTGCACGTTTTATTGAAATGTGTCTGGTTGTGATCCCGCGGGTGAAATAAAACAGGAAATTGTATAATTTATTCATAGACACGTAACCGTAGGCGCTATTACTGATGAATTGTGAACACGTTATGCGAAATCAGACAGTGGTACGTCTTATTTTTGACAAGTAAAATATGTAGGTACATATATGTGTCCCGAATGAAATTTAAAAAAATAAAAAACATACCAATTCCTATAATATAACACGATAATAATAATTTTACACACCAATAAACCGTCAGTCGATAATTGGTCACCTTACAACAGCTTACAACAGCGTTACTGGAATGGGATGAGATGGGCAAACATATATGGACCTGGTACCCGCTCCAATGATGTTGATAGACATGATGATGATTATGATGATAATAGACATGATGATGATTATGATGATAATAGACATGATGATGATTATGATGATAATAGACATGATGATGATTATGATGATAATAGACATTTGAATTTTTATGGACATCAGAGAGAATTATGGCGCTTGTCTTGATTTGTTGTCCGGTCGGCGCTATTTCGCTATAAACATTTTTGTGAAAAAAGACGGTATTTATGACGAAAAAGACGATTTTTATACTTTTTGAACTGAAAACTGCTTTAGACGCGTTGGGTACTTTTAGTATGAGGCACTCAGTGAAATTCAATTGTATGAAATATGAAAATCAGAGGATAGAGCATTATTTCTTAATTCACCTTCTGATTACTTTCCTATACGGTGTCCAGTCTCAGGGGTCACATTATACTTTTGCTATGATAATTGAAACCGGTAAAGGTTTCGCAGTATTTTTTGTGTCTTCTTCTTTTAATATATTGCTTGTCACGAAAATTCATGCAAATTTTCTTTCTTTTAAAAATGTGAGTAGACAAATAAATACTTTTTGGTAATTGTTATAATTGCCAATGCACTCTCAAAGGAACTCTCATAGGAAGCCTTTGCATGGTTTATTTAATATGATATATTTTTAATATATGCCAAATTAATTCTTCCTTATTTTATTGTTATCAGCAAATGGGGATTAATTGACTGTTTAATGGGGAAAACAGTCACATATAAATTTCCATATCCATACTAAAATTATAAATGTTAAAGTAACTCTGTCTGCCTGTTAACTTTTCACTCTTTAACTACTCAACCATCTAACCTAGTGTCTACTCTGGTAGGATTAAGGTGAGGAGGGGCTATTCAGTCAGAGGGGTTATTCAGTCTTCCAGCTATAACTTCAGTGCTATATATTTTATGTAAATCGCGACATCTACCTTCAAGCGAAAAACTTCAGGTTCTTGTGACAAACTATAGATGGCGCGCCTGACGCTTGAACTGCTTTACCTACAGGACATTTTGCAAGGACACCATTTTATTTGCATGCACACGTAAAAAGGTGCTGCGTGTTCTTTTATTTTTTTCGTGGTTTTTGTGATTGTCGGTTTATCTGGCGAAGGTAAGCAATAAGTTTAAGATCTGTAGATTATTTTGTGCTAATTTGTTTCCTATTATGTTTAGATTTGACGAAAATATTTATCTAAACGTAATTGCCCCTCTTAATCCTCGGCGCGGGGCAAATCAGTCGAAATTCACGACGTAATAGCCCCGCTACTTTTGTATGAAGTTGCAAAAAGCTAGTGATGTACGTGTTAGTTCTGTCAAGAATGTCGATACTATGGATATCGGAAGCAGATATATTTAATTCTTCCTATAATATTATAAAACTAAGTTGGATCTTTGTGTTTGTCTGGGGCGGGAATCGAACCCGTGTTATTGTATGTGTATTAAGGGATATTTTTTTAACGGCCACACTTGTGTGAAAACATTTCATATAAATTATGCATTGTGTTGTTATAGATGGTGCGACATTATGAAAGAAAAAAGTGAGAGGTTATCAGGACTCAGATTTATTAAAAGCAATGGATGACGTAAAAAACAATTGCATGACTATAACCCAAGCTGCAGAGGTGTATGGAATACCCAGAACTACAATTCAAACTAGAATGAAAAGCTCTCATGATAGGGCTGGCAGACCAACAGTATTTTCAGCGGAATTTGAAGCACGAATGGCAAATTGTCTTCATATTATGGAAAGAAATGGCTTTCCGTTAAGTAGGAAAGAAGCATCGATCTTAATTTCAGAGTATGTGCGCCTAAATGGCATTGTAACACCATTCAAAAACGATTTTCCGGGGAAAGACTGGTTTCAATACTTCCAGAAACGGAATAACCTTTCTATCAAGAAACCACGAAATGTTGAAATAGCACGGCAAAAGGCTTGCGATCCGTTTGTGATTTACGGATATTTTGATATGTTAGAAAGGGTGATGGGGGAGTTAGACTTGAATGATAAGCCGAAACAAATATACAATCTCGACGAAACTTCAATATGCGATGATCCTGTCAAAGGAAAAGTAGTGGGGAAAAAAGGCTATCCATCGACGAGAACAACAAGCGGACCTGGGCGCAACAACACCAGCGTACTTCTAGCAACCAACGCTTGCGGTGAAAAAGTTCCGCCCCTAATTATATTTCAGGGCAAGCATCTTTGGTCGCAGTGGTTTTATCAGAATGAGAACGTGAACACCGCATATGCGGCAAGTGAAAAAGGATGGATAGAAACGAGCATTTTTGAACAGTACATGAGAGAAACATTCGTACCTGCAATAGGCAATGAAAGACCCATTTTGCTTCTTTTTGACGGGCACTCTACACATGTGGATCTTAGTGTAATTGAGTACGCTGCGTCGGAAAAAATAACTGTATTGAAACTTCCACCGCACTCTTCTCATATTCTGCAACCGCTGGATCTCAGTACAATGAAGCCTCTAAAAGACAGATGGGAAGAAGAAATTATAAAATGGCAACGGCTTCATATTGGGTCCAAATTACCAAAAAATGAATTCGCCAGAATTTTGACCAAAATTTGGGACGAAATGAACCCCGTCATACTACAAAACGGGTTCAGAAAAGCCGGGGCTTATCCACTGAATCGTGACGCTGTCCGAAAAGAAGCTTTCGACATGTTGTTATGGCGAAAATGGGAAGATTTCCAAACACAACAACATCAAAGGGAACAAAGTGAACCTGAGCAACATATTGAAACCAATGAACCTAGTCCAACATATTTGGTTCCAAGTTTATTGAGCTTGGCATTGACTAAACTGAATGAGGACAAAAACGAAAATCCGAAAAATAATTCAACAACAAGAAAAGAAGAACCAAAAAAATATAAAGAACCAAAGGAAACTGAAAAAAATACAAAACACAAACCAGAAGCAAATTTGAAATTACACAGAGAGACGGACAGACCTACAAAAACTTATGAAAAGAAAACTCATTCAGTCGAAAACACATTAAACCGAGACCAACACTGTTCAATGTCTACAAAACATAATAAGAGTGGCATGCAGAGTACAATACAAAACCCGAGTGCTTATATATTGCCGGTACCAGGAAGGTTTAGTGAAATCACACCAGAGGAATCTCAATTAAAAATTTTGGAAGTAAAAACAGTTCAATCACCGAACATTTACCATGAAAACATATCATTCGAAGCTCTTTTATTAAAAACTGTAGCCAAAAACGATGTCCCTGTGAAGAAAAGAAAACGAATTAGTAACAACAAAGCAGAAATAATGACGTACAAAAAAGTTATTGAAAGACTAAAAGAAGAAAAAGAAGAAAAGATAAGAAGTCCCAAAACAAACTAAAACGAAAAGTAGATATGAAAGAAAAAGAAAAAAATAAAACAGAAGATACCGAAGTTAACACCAAACAAAAGTCAGCAAAAGACAAGAAAACAAAAGAAGCCAGATAACGAAATTGATAGCAACAGCACAGGTTCCTACAAATCAATAAATAGCACGGACGACGAATACGAAAAAGATTTTTTTGAAAAGATTTTGCGGGAGAACCAGCGTGACGAAGAAGGTTATGATTCGGATACAGGCTACAAGAGTATGAAAGAACAAAAAGAAGAAGCAAAAATAGATCGTGAAGTTATGATAAGTCGAAAAAATTCAAGAACTATAACGATGAAGAATACAGCCAAAGAAAAACATAAGAATGAAGCCAATCAACAAAAAAAGAATGAAGCTAAAGAACAACAGAAGAATAAAGCAAAAGAACAACAGAAGAGTGAAGCCAAAGAAAAACAAAAGAATGAAGCCAAAAAACTACAGAAGAATGAAGTCAAAGAACACCGAAAGAAACCAATTCATATTGGAGGTAATACTTCCAAACAAAATGCAAATAAATCAACCTTGTATGACGAAGGAGCAAGTACTTCTACAAAAATACCAGAAGAAAACTACGAAAAAGAATATCCACGACAAGGAAAGTTTATTTTGGCTAAATTTTATTCGGAATCCAAAACTGGAGGACAACGATTACATATTTCCATGCAAAATTGAAGTTCTAGAGTTGTGAATTTGATGATCTCAATCTATTTCACTGTGATCCAGCATGGACTTGTGTATATTATGTAATGTGTCTTAATGCTATAATGTGCCAAATAACTTCAAATAAGTACCTGTTTTAATAATTAATAAACAAATGATCTCGTGCTCAAAAATGATGTTTTACTCAAATTAATACCTACTAAACCAACATTTATAAGTAAATCCCATTTCATTTTTTTCCTAATACTTAAGTATTTTAGTTTTATTCCGTCTGTCGACTTCCGTTTTTCCCATCCCTAGCCTGTATGGCCGCTGAAACTGAACTGACGGAATAGCCCCGCCGAAATTTTAACATGTTTTTTCTTGAAACTGGATCTTATTACATCATGATAGAGCTTAGTTTTGAAGAGTTCGTAACGGGAATACTTTATAGGTTTGAGATTAAACGTTATAGCGCGATAGATGGCGATGTTATTAAGATGTGACTGAATAACCCCGCAGAGGGGCTATTCAGTCAATCTGGTTTTCCTTTAATTCTTTGTCATTTTTGACAGTTTAGGCTAAGGTATTTTAAAATAAAATCCAATGTAATTGAAAATAGAAGAAACGCTCCTGTGTATGATGTTATCAAGTTAACTGTATCTTTTTAACTAAAAAAGCTACTTATGTGCAAAATTTTAACGAAAATTTTCGCGACGGAATAGCCCCGCCTTACCTTAACAGACTGAAAACTCAGAACAGGTTGCCATCTGATTATTCGTTCCGCAACGAAACCCAACAGTTCAGTCATGAAATTATTTGAAGGTAGACTTCTGTAATGAGGTGGCTACTGCGACCACATGCAATGTCTAGTTTATGAATGAAACACAGCGTTCTGACACTCCGAAAATATAAATACAAATTTACTCCCGAGATTTTAATTAATCCCTATACGTAAAGTATATCAATAAGAAAATATAAAGTGTCTTTAATTTATGTGAAAGTAATATTGAGGTTCGAATATCGTCAGTAAAAAGCAAGCGGCTACTCAAAAGTTTCCACTGAAACTCGACGCTATCCGTTCGTTTGCTGTTTCACCATGGATCTTGTCTTGTTTGGATCTGCTATTGTCATTTTAGAAAATTTATACTTAAAGCAAAGATATTATATATAAAGCAGAAGACTTTGCTTGTTTGTTTATTGGTTGGTTGAACACGTAAAACTGAAGATATCAAACGGATTTAAAACACAATTTTTGCATTTGATAGAATTAATATGGACGATGCCAAGGAAAATATTATCTCAGGAGACGAGCACAGAATAGTGCTTATCCATTTCCATACAGTAAAGTTGTTTATATTGTCCAATTCACAGATTAAACCACCAGTTTCAATTATACTGTTTTAATTACATTTTACAACTACAATATAATTATAACATAGTATTATTATGCTATTGTTGGACAGTGCCGTTGACACATATTCAATGCATGCATGTGCTACATAAACATTAAAACATATATCACAGTTACTCAAAAATAAACTCAAATAAGTCAACATAGAGTCTGTATTTCCATGTAACTTTGCAATCGCTAAATATGTTACTAAGCACAAAACTTGAGAACGGCTTGACCAAATTGTTTGTAACTTGCCATGTCCTTGTAGAGCATTCCGAACCGACGGTAAGTTATACTAGCTGGCCGTTTTTTTTTTCTGAAAATTATATATAAAAACCTTCCACTTTTAACGCTCCTTCCATTAGTGAAAACCGCATTAAAATCCCGTTGCGTAGTTTGAAAGATTTAAAGCGTACATACAGGGAGAGACGGCGGGAAGCGACTTTGTTTTCCATATTTAATACTATGTAAAGATATAAGATTTTCATTCAAATTTAGTTCTTACCGTTAACGAATTTAGGCGTAAAATAATTTAGCAACCTTTGTTGACTACTTAATAAAGTTAATTCCCTTGTCTAATAAGCGAAATTCCAAGAAAAAGATATTCGTAACTCCATAGCATCCACTAATTGAGGCATGTCCGGTGATTTTGTACCGAACTAAAGTTTACGGGTCGAGGCTTGTTAAGGGCTAACGAATTCGGAAATCGCATCCGAATGTTAACGAGAACCAATTTGTGGGCGAATTGACCCTCCGGGCTCAGACGGTGGGGGCTCACGAAAACAAGGTACTTTATTGGCCAGTTGATTAGTTGCCCTTTTTTAGCGTAACGAATCCCATAAAAAAAAACTTGATTAATCTATTTGCATCCCAGAAAGTGGCTAAATCTGCACAGGTAGCTCGAATAGGTCGTATATAGAGAAATCTGTGATATTTTTTTTGTACTGTATGTAAAGCTGATTACATCTGTAAAACCTGTGTATTGAATTGAGATTCACAGGTTGTAAACTGGAATATAATTAAAGTGAGGGAAACTGTGTATTTTTTTTTAATACAAAAATTAAGAGACACCAAGAAATATATGCCTTGATTTACAATAATCTTTCAAATCAGCCACTGTCAAGTAATAAACCATCTTTGATCTCGATATTGAAAAGGTAATAAAACAGTCAACAAAACAGATTTTCTAGATATATTTATTAGATACCTACTCACTTTTTTTTTAATTTTTATTTTGTTGGTTTACATTAGTGTCTTTGATAGGACATTTATACCTATTTCATTTTGAAGATAGTGTGTGCTAAGTGAGATTTTTTTTTTACTTCTTACTACGTAAAACGATAAAAAGAAGGTGATATGGAACTTGTAGACGAAGAAGAGATTTTTTTTGAATATTTTAGAATGAGTAAATATGGCATTGAAACTGTCTTGTGTGCACGTTGGCGCGTTCACACTAACCGCACTGACACGGACAGACGGTGACAGACCCGCACCGTCCAGACATAACATTCTAGCCGACAATGCCGGTCGGTGTCGTTCCGTGTCGTACGGTTACGCTACGCTTACGATACGGTAAATGTGAATACTTCTATAGACAATGTATGAAACAAAACTTTTTTGTGTCTGATGTGAATGAAGCTTAATCAGTGTGAGGCCTCCAGGCGCTATCATAGCGTCATACGAAGAACGTAAGCCGTAAGAAAACCTTGCTTACTGTTATGTTACTGAGAATATAAATTTAGATACTTGATTATTTAATTATCATAATAATTTTGATTACTATTTATTAGCAATATTAGTTTAATAATTAAAATTTTTATAAGGCATGCACTTATTCTCTACGTATGTATAAATAAGCGTCTATGTGCTGTCCCCTAAATCAACACATCGGGCGTGTATAATTGCAACGTGGGTTAATTAGCCAGTAATCTATTGCGAGTTAATGCGATTTTGAGGTTATGACGCGCCCGCGGCCATGACGCCTCGCCGCCCGCCATATTGAATTACGCCCGTATACGTCACTATGCTCCGACATGTTTAATTGCAAGCGAAGTATTAAATTATCCTGAAATTTGTGCAATAGCATGTAAAATTGAAAATTTCAAGTAGGCTTCAATGAACTTGTAATATCAACGGCATGTTGGAAACTTAATTTACTTTTTTACTTCATTGAAGGTTTTTAACATACGCTTTTTATATGAAATAAGTGGCTTTAGTTATTACCATGAACCTAGAAAAAACAACGGACGGAGTACTGTCACTGTACAAAGTGATGGCGTAATGGCGGCGAGTTTTTATGTGTGCGTGTTTTCAGGGTTTCCAGCCGAAGAAACTTTCCTTAAATTTTGGTAAATATAAAAATGTGTAGTTCACTACATTTAATAACAATTAATTTAATAACACTCAGTTACAATAAGTAAGTACATTTGATTTTGTTCCTTGTAATTCTTTTTTTTTTCAGATTAGTAACAAAATTAGTTTATTACACATAGGTACTTAAACTAAATGTGAACGAACGTTTTTCAGCACTTCGGTGGTAAGGGACATTTACTTTGACACGTTGGCAACACTGGTAATAACTTTAATGTATCTATTAATTCAGTTATATGTGTGCTGTAAATACATGTTACCGAGCTTACTCTGATCTTACTACGGTGTTACGCTTTATTAGTATATAGAATTCCGTCCGTTGTTTTTTTCTAGGTTCATGGTTATTACTAGATGGTACTACTGCTGCACGGAATTATACAGAGAAATTTTAGGGACATGGAGAGACATACTAAGCAGGGTTGTGTGTAAAAATGGATAGTATAACTTTGCGGACTATTCGAGAAAAAAAAATTAAAACGAAATTATATAAACCTTAATAACTTCGAAACGAATTGATTTAGAAATTTGGCGATTGCTTCTATGCATACGTTTTTTAATGCTGCACATATTATATTTGAACTGTTTTCAAATATTTTGTATGTTTAGAAAGCTATTGAATATTTTATGAATAACCGGTTTATTTGTTCTACTTTAAAAAATATATATCTCAAAAACTAGATAAGCTGTACACCTGGGTGTTTTACTCTTGCATTTATAGCGGCTTAGACTATCAGAATTTGATATAAAAAAGACCATGTCACAAAATCAGGCTCTGTCAGACTGTGCGGCGGTAGTAACTCTGCCTGCTGTGCCAGAATTCGCGGGATCTGGCAGATCCGGCGGTCCGTAGGCTAACTTAAATTAATATGCCTCTTGAAAATATTCTTTTTAATATGTTTTAATTTTCTTTCTACAAAAAGTTTAATAATATCACTACAATAGATAGACCCCTTCCGATTCGCCTGATTTCACTTCCATATATTCGAATATGTTTCCATAGTTGAACCATATGCTCTTGACATCTATCAAGTTATGAAATGAAATGTGCGCGGTGAGGTTAAAATAATACTTTTTTATTTCTGTCTTTATTATTTTGTCTGTTATTTAAAAAAATATAAAGTCAAAAGCAAATGTACTTTTCTAAACAAGTAAAACTACACTTTCAACATCGAAAAATCGATGATATTTTATTATTGATAGAAAATGTTTTAAATTCTATGAAGAACTCGGCAAGAAACTTCAAAGATGCTACAATACTATGTTGACTTTTATGTATTTACTCATATAATTCTTGTATCATTCACTGTTTTAAATTTACTAAATGGTAAAGATTAAAAATTAAATAAATTAAATAAAAAATAAATGGATTACAAATTCTGTGGTTATCATTTAACTGAACTTCATTCGGTGTAAAAATTAAGAAACAATGCTAAATTAATAATTGAAGTAATATTGAAATTATTATTGCTTAGTCCAAGTTCTGCTGGCAACGGAATGAGTCCTGTATAAAAAAAAGCTACATTTTCAACGAATAATACAAACTTTTAAACGCAATACAAGTGGTTATATTTTGTGGAAAAATTCGTGAAATATGTCAACGGGAAGTCCGTGACAGATATGCAGCGTCGCCGAGACGCGTCAGCAGATTTTGTCAACGGTAATCCAATATGGGCCGGACTCGGGCCGCCTCCCGGACTAGTAGTGGTACAAGAGAATATGTTTTCTTTAATAACCAATACGTACAATTTTTAATAGCTCTTGATTTACGTGAAGAGTTTTCAAGTGAAAACTTCTTTAGGCGCGGTTTGCTGAGAAGTAAGTGAACCGTCACGCTCGGGTCGGTGACGCTGAATCGGGTTTACTCGGCTCCACTTGATGATGCACTGACTGAATCTTGTGTAAATTATAATGATATTAATAATTTTCAAATAGCGAAAATTATAAATTTTCACTTCTATCGAGTGGTCATAAGCACACACCAATTTTTTGTGTAAAAGTCAGCTGCTAGGCTGATGTTTCTGCACTGCCTATGTAGATAGATAGGCTTGGGCATCAACATTTCACTGACCGTATCACAACAGCACACGTGATGCTATTACACGGTGATCTTCTGAAAGTAAATTAGTTTGTTTTACACAGTTTGGGAATTTTGGAAAGCATGTGGTACACTTGGACTTGGTAAGTTCGTAGGTAGGTAAAATGCTGTCTTTCGGTGACAGAATAAATTATGTGAGGCGTTACAGACCACTAAGACGTTAGAGTCCTCACTAGTCGTGTATCTTCCACTGTACTGCACTCCCCCTTGTTTAACTTTGAGAAATTATGCCGGATTCCTATCGGCTAAAACCCAACGAGTTTATAGTGCGGCCGTAAATGGACGGGGAAGCGAGAACGTTGTAACACGACATCCGCGACCTGCCAAGTCCGCCCAGCGCTGGGAGAACTGCGCTCCCTGGTCATCACGGGGAACCTCACGACGGGCGGTAGTCTCTCCTTAGGACCGCCTGCGTATCCTAGGCTGCATCCTCTCCGACAACTTGCATGACACAGTTCTTCTGCATAGGACTTTTATTTTTATATTACCACATATAAAATAAAATATACTTGTTAATTATCAATTCGCTCTCACTTAATAAATTGCGCCAACGATCCCAAACTAAAATAGTAAAATATTTTCAGTGAAGCAAAGTTTTCATTTTGGTCTGCAACTGAATCTGATTAACGTGTGATTTTGCATAAACTGACATCCGACGTGCAGTACGTTGTATGTGATGTTTTGTTGCTATTAAATTCGTGTTCTATTTCTATAGTGTTTTATGTACAATGTTGAAATGTTTGTAGCATAATTAGGATTAAATTTTCTAGAACAAATTGTACTAATTTTAACAAATTATTTCTTGACTTTTATGAATTTTAATTTAATTTAATCAGTATTTTTAAACATTTAAAATGATGAAAGGCACGCTGAGGGTGTACTAACGTCTCCTATGGACACAAGCAACACTAAGCGTTCTATGTACTTAGTGTTCCCCTAGTGTTCCTAGGTGCTAGCGACTCTACAAGAATTTATATGTATCACACTAAGAACACCACCAACTAAGAAGTAGCTAGTCAGAAACACCTCAGAATTTGTACAAAATTTCGCTTTTCTACAGAATAAATTTTACCACCGCACACTCTCACAGCACTGGTGACAAATGGGAAGATTTCCCATTCGCCACCAGTGACGGAGAATGTATTAGTACCAATTTGCCGCTAGTCGTGGAAGCGTGGGAGCAGCTCCTTATCCAATTAATGCTTATGAACTCCGCACTTATGCCATGCAGTACAATGATAAAACTCGGAATAGACTCATCAAAGTACTCACCATTGGACAACCAGTAGAACACACGAAAATATGCTACATCTCCTTTTCTCAGCGATCCCTGACCATATTAGGCGCGAGGAAACACTGTGGGTTTTAATTGGGTAAAAGTGATCTCTCCCATATCCCACTGATCTCCCCATTTTTTTCCTACCCAAAAAAAGGGCCTTAACGCTCTGTTCTAGGGTCCCCGGATTTGATTTCTGGCAGGGTCAACCTTGGTAATTAACCTTACAAAGTTGGCTCTTGCTTGGACTTGGAGAGTATTGGCAGGGCACGCTACATTCCATCCAGTGTACCGTCAGCCTGTCTGTCGATATTAATATTAAAAAAATATTATATGCAGAAACCATTTAGTAATAAAACAAATTTTAATGTGTGCGGTCGGCTAGAACTACACATAGGAAATGAATTACTTATTCATAACATTCTAGTCGAGTTCCCCTTGTTGTTAAGATTAGCATAGTTTTATCAGATACAAAGTTCTTGTGTCAGTTATTACCTATATACTAGAAATTTTATCTTTTTCTTCATTACTATTTATTTTTATAAGTGTTATGGTTATTTTCCTCACATTATATAAATTGAAGTCGCTTTCCGCGTCTGCCTATCTGTATATCCGCTAATTCCTCGTAAACCACGCAATGTATTTTGATGCGGTTTTCACTAGTAGTTAGAACATTTCTCACGGAAGGTTTATATACCATCAAGTGGACGGTTAGTCTGTTTTACGACTTTCCATAAAAAAACTTCTGACGCACTGTTTTAAAATTTAGTTTTCAAACAAAGTTTTCAATGTCGAAAAGAAAAGTGCATTATGAGAAGAGTCTTCACCATTTCGAGTTCTGTCAATACTTATTAGAAAGATGCAGATCGGACGCTCATAAATTCTTACAGAACACTATAGTTCGCGAACTGTGCCAAATATTTGTTCAAACAAATAGCATTGGAGGATAGTAGTTGCTTGCGAAAGGTCAGAACTCCCCCGGAGAGCCCACAGTAGATTTATGACCGGAACGAACTTTTGTTACAGAACAGATGGTGCCAAGTTTTCAATGTCTCTATCCTTACAGATAGATAAATACCTACATAGCCTTTGTGATTCCGATAACATCTAAATTTTTTACTTGTTTTACTAACTTACTCGTTGTGGGTAGCCAACTTTGATCAAAGCACAGAAAAAAAATCTAAAAATCGTCAATTTAGTTTCAGTATCATGTATAGAGCCTATAAACACGATATCTCTGAAAATAAAGTAACTTACTCCATGACCGACCCTTACAGATTTATTATTAGTATTGATACATATGTATGTATGTATAGTTAACATACATATGTACACATCATGTAAAGTCCATATAGAAAATCTTTTCCCTATGAAGCTAGACTTAAACCAACTTTTTCTATCCAAAGTAGCAAATTTAATGCTGCGAAAATTGCAGAATCCGTGAAGCGTTTTAATATACAATATTTTACTGCGAACTTTATGCAAGTTCACTTTCTTAACTTAAGTAGGAAACTTAACTCGTTGCATTAGGGTGGCCGTAAAGTAGAATAACTTTAGATTTACGGTTAAGTAAAGGATCAGTTGAGGTTAAGTGGAGAGTTACCATCCGCTATATTTAATCCAATTATAACGTCGACGGTTAGCTCAAATTTTGTTACTAACTTAATTCATAAGACTTTATCAAGTGTAACAGAAGATGTAGGACGCTCTTACTAAGTGAGTACTTCAACAAGCGAACCCTCTTTAGTGTTGGTTTCGTACAAAATGAATACTTAACTAATAATATTAATTTACAATGGCAGGATGGACTCTCTACGTCTTTGTGGGGGTGGTGCGCTCGATGGCTCTGTATTGAGCGCCCATCTGGGCGGACTCCTTGTCCACTCGTAACGCGATCTTGCTGCGGCGACCGCAGCGGGTCGTGGCGGCCAGGCATCACTCTGGTTCCACTCTCAGAAACAATCTCTCGATGGCGGAAAAATGCCTACGACAAGGCCTTGGACAATTGGCGCGTTATGCTGCTGGACCCAAGCGCGGGTCTCAAAGAATGGACGAGCAGGCGGGCCGGCTCACTCTCCTTCCGGCTTGTGCAGGTGCTTACGGAGGCATGGTTGCTTCGGACGGTATCTGTGAAACATCGCGAGGAGGGAGCGAACCACCGCCTGCCACGAATGTGGGGCGTCGAACGACTGGCGGAGTGCCCAGAATGGGACACTTAGAGGGCTACTCTGACGGCTGACTCATAGTGCGTAAACGTCATTTCCGCTCCTAAAAAAAGGATGGACTCTCTACGTCGTAATCTCGTAGTAGACGTTAATAACAGCAAAGAGCTTAGCATGTGGCATATTATGTGTTAGAGACGCTGAAGACCTAAACTCTATCCTAATTTTATCTTATTTTTTATAAGTATCTTAATTTATTTATTTATCTAATGTAATTAGATATGTGTAATTTTTTTTTTTTAATATCCCTGTATCTACCTTTTTTCTGTTAATCTATATTTCACATGCATTCTGTGTGGTAGTAGCCAAAACTATTAATTCTGTGTGAAAATTTAGTATAAGTCTTGTATATTACATTTCCACAGAGTACTGAATTAAGTATTCTGTGTGGAAATGTAGTATATGTATTATAGGGCAATACAGTATAGTTATTGGTCCTAAAGGAAAGTTTACTAGTACCAATTCAGTCAATATTAAAAAAATATTTTAACTTCATTATTGTGATACAACGAATTTTCTGCATTCAGTCATGAGTACCAGCGACTGTTACAGACATTTTTTTAACAAAACCCGAGCAGCAAAGCGCAGTATAAGATCTTGTCTGATTTTAATGAACGGATTCATAGGATCTTCGAGAGTCCTTCAAATGGTAATTAAAAATCGAACCATCGTGCTGGCATGTCAACACTTGATCTGGAATTGAACGCTGATTGGACTCGACCTTAATTAGAAGTATAGGGAAGTTTCTGTTAGCCCGTATCGACTTCGTCCGCGTAGAAAAAAAAATTATAACTCATGACAAAATATGTAAAGTAATATAACGCGTGACATACATTGACGCCTGGAATTACACTTTTGCCAAACCTTGGATTGGATTTTTATTTTTAAATAGCTGGTGCCCACGGTTTCGTCTGCGTGGAATATTTAACCTATGTCCATGCTAGAATTCCATTCTAACTATTGGTGAAAGATGTTTTTAAACAAATAAGTCATTTCGAAGAATACCTCATTAATGCAAACAAACATACATACAATATTTATCTCTTTACAATTTTCGTTTAGATAAGCAACTAAAAAGTTAAAGTAAAGGAAAGTTGACTAACAATGATATCTTTCAAAATTCATAAGGTATGTTTTGCCTTGGCAAGGACTGGCTGGGTGTTGAATAAATGTTTTATCACTAAATTTTTTATTCCCAGCCACTAAATTTTATAAAAAATTAATTACTTGCACAGAATTCAGGATAGCAAGCTGTTTAACAAACACCTATATAGATTTGAAGCTATCTCCATAATTATGAAATTACCGCAAAAGGTTGCTGTAACCCAAATTTTAATTTCCAATTTAATGTGTTAAATATTCCAAATAATTATATGTTATTAATCCACAAAAAAAGTACAATCAAATTCATGGCGGGCCGTCGTCAGCCCGACGTATTACTTGTTTATTCAGGACACATCCCGGGACGCATATTAGCAGACCTCGGCTTTGCAAATAATTAAACAAAGTCCGGATTGCAGCGTAACCGCTCATATTAGAGATTTATTTTTAAAAAGCTTACCGCTGCTGCTTTTGCTGATATATTCAACACAAGTCATTTTCAAATAAATTTATAAAAACCATAAAAATGTTAGTGATTTTAATTAAAACTTAATTAGAAAATATATAGAGTAGAGATTCAATAATATTATATTTTATGAAACACATAAGGATAATGTGACTATAAAAATAATAACCGGATCAAATATACCATGAAGATGCATGTTTTCTACACAAAATAAAGCATAAAAGTTTCCATCGCATCACAGCTTACATATTATATAGATACTCTACTATATTTTAAAAATAAATAATGAAGTAGCTTCAAAAGTGTTAGGAATTAATGCTATAATAAATCTGTTTAAAAGAAAATTATAGCAGCGAATGGAAGCGTTAAAAAATAGCTTAAGATTGTTTAACATAAGCTTAAGCTTAAGAGGTTTTTGAGAGGGATTAATAAAAATAATAAAAAACAAACTTTTAATCATCACACTTACATGAAATTAATTAAATATTTTATAGTCCTTCTGAGCTAATATTCGCTGTAAGCAAAAAAAGCACATGAGAATGTTGTTTACAATAAATCTTTGACACTTAACTTCTTTGGTATCCCATCAAATTTCAATGTCTCAATAGTAACTTGTATTATTAATATTTATAAGACAATAACTTACTATGTCCTAACATATACTTACTGGACAAGGGCAAATATATTTTGACATCAACTATGACCTAAATACAATGTGAATTCCGGAGTAGTTTCGCACGTAGTCAACGGGAGAGGATGTACACCCAATGTAATTACACGCACGCCTTCGAAATGGGCCCTCATTACATTATAAATCTAAACTGATATCACTGTATAGTCCAGTAAAACTCAGTAAGTAATCTCATAGTTATCTTGAATGAAACCGTTAAAAAATAAGTCATAGAGAAACAAAAAGTAAGTGCACTATATCATAATCCTGTTGTTGAAGTAATTCAACTGCATAACGTCTTGGATATGATGAGAAGATATGAGAGAAACCATTGGAGTTAGTGCGTGAAGAGTTAGGTTAGGTTAGGTTAGTGCTAATATATCGACGGTCCCTACGTACATAAAGACATGTCTAAAACCGGGGTTTACAGGAGAGCGTAATTTATGTTCAAACCACTCTAGAAATAATTATACATATGTATAATTATAAACTTTGTTTTTTCTAGAATATTTTATTACCTTTAGGAACTTTATAATGGTAATCTAAAGACAATTATGCAATAAATAAAAAATTGCCATTTTTGACATGTCTTTATGTACGTAGGGACCGTCGATATGAACACGTGAACAAGTAATTGTCTTATCATTAACTTCTGTTAACTTCTGTCTTATCTGAAACTAAGAAGGGACTCGAAATTTAGATAAGAGACTTGAAAATACTATTATTAATTAACCAAATGCCATATTTTAATTATATCTAATAAGGCCGTACGTGTAAATCTATATTTTTAAAAATGGACGCTATGTGTAGCGTTAAAATAGAACTTTAATTATAAAAATAACAATAACAGTATTACAAAAAAAATAATTTTTAAACAAATATTTTTTCATTTGAATTTAAAGTATATCTTTGATGCTACTAAGATTTTAAAGCAAAATCGTTTTAAAATAATTTTCATTATGAAACTTGTAAGTATGCAATTTCTTAAAAAAAAAACTTCATGATATATCAAAATGTTTTCAGAATTTATTTTACTAGTTATCTTTACAAAGTCACTACTTATCAATGATGGTCTTTGACTCAGATGCTTTCATGGCATTTAGCAATAGATGGCGCTGAACAATGTGATAAATAAATAAATGAAATCTACACTTAAAATTACTTTCTCTTCTTTCACCAATCAAAATTAGTTTAACAACTAAAATGTTTTGTCTGCAACATATCGGCGTACAAACCTTTAATAGAAGTAAATATGTTTGAAATATACCACTGGCCTTTAATTTGGACTGTGCTTTAATGTTTCTTGCAGATAATTTGCTGTCGTCCCTACTCAAACGAGTTATCGTGAATAGTAAGGGCTTTAGACATTAGATAAGGCAATTGAAGAGGCATGTTGTCAGTCCGAATGAAATTGCTACAACACAATACATGGACGGACGTATTACACCTGGTTGGATTTAAGAGAAAAAAATCTATTATTCATATATACTTTTTTAAGTGGTCTCATTTTAGGTATAATTTCAGAATTTCAGAAATTCAGAAGTAGTTACTAAAAGTGATAATATTTAAGAAGATTTAGTGAAGTTAAGTCATATCCAAACATTTAATCACTCCGACGACAGTAACATTATATAGTTACTTGTAAAGGACACAATTTATGGGGTTAACGACACAAAGTTATAGGTCGAAAGTCCCAACTAAGTTGTGGGCTTGACGACTATCTTGTGATGTGTCCACACTCGAGTAATCTCGCATTAGGGAGCCTACGTGTTTACTTACAGTTTAGATATTACATGGTGAAATCACAAGACGTTTTCAGTAATCTATACATTACATTGCTTGCTTAATTCTTAAAGGAAGTTTATTTTCAGTGATTCTTCGAGCAGTCCCTTTGAAGGTATCGTTAGAGACATTTTTGACACTGTAGTTACATTCGTGGTCCTTAACAAGTTTTTTTACTGTTTAATAAAGCATTTTGTTTTACTTCCTAAAATGATACTAATCGGTTCCACTCAAACACAACGATATTTGTTTGGAGGTATCATTAAATACATTTTTGTATGTAGTTCTTTCGTAGACTTTCAAGGGTCAAACTTATTTTGAATTTCAGTGGAGACTTAATTTGAAAACCACTTAAGATACCTCTTAAAAATAATAAAAAAGACTGTTTAAGCCATCGTAATTTATATTTCGTTAATAACTAACATAATATGACTACCATAGAATTTATTTCTATAGTCATAACTAAAGCAACCCGTCGGCATATAATAACATTCCCTCTTAAGAAAACAACGGTGAAATAACAGCACGTGTGCTTTATGTGATTAAGGAAATTCAGAGCCTGTTCCCCTATCCCCAAAATTCCAATTTCATTAACTTATTATTTTACCCATTAGGATTAGTAGCCAACTTATAGAACACGTTTTGTGTGTTTATAGGCGATGGTATCCACCTATTATCTAGCCTTCCTTCCTTTCTTTAATTAAAAAAAAAAAATTAATTCAATTTTCATGTCAAGGCATCAATAACCTAAAGACTCATTTAAGAATGTGTCATCGCAATGTAACCATTTAACTTAAGCCTTAACCATTGACTAATAATAACAATTCTATTAGAAAATGCTATCTAAAACTAAAATACGACGCATCTTATGCAAAATCAGCTATTAAAAGCTATTGAAATCAGCTATTGAAGAACTCACGAAAGAGCTGTCGAAAAAAACGAAAGATTTCTGAAGTGAAAACAACTTTAGGCGTGTTGGGCACTTTTTGTATGGGAAAAAAGCGCTGAACTCGCGTGACCGTCACGCTTTGATATAAATATATAGATATTATACCAGCTCTGTAAAAAAAAAATACATATACCTACGTGTTACAGGGGAAGGGAGCTCAGTAGATTATTGTTGGCCCTAGTTTACCGTATTTTGTACTGTGAATAAAAGTTGAATCGCTAATTTAATTGCTCCATACACGTTACAGAGCAACAACTCGAAATAACCACACGAGAGATATAGTTACTTTATGATCCATATCGCTAATTGCAAAGAGACCATGTTCCAAATAAAAAGAATTACTGTTTGTGTTGCCAGCAATTTTTTAGGGAACCAAAGAGCTTTTCAATTATCTTTGGTAACTAGACAATAGCTTTTTTTTAAAGAGTAAGTGTGACGGTCTTCTTGATTTGAGATTATTATCTACCATCACTTAGGTAGAAAATAATACATATATACTCTTTATTAAAACACATTAACATCATATATAATTTAAATGTGCTGGCTGACAATCTTGCATTAAGGTTTATTTAAGCCCAGCGTGGATTCTGTGAACTGTGAAGCTGTTTTTAGATAATTTCCCTACAAAATAAAAAAAATGGAAAAATGCACGGGAAAAAGGGAAATTAGTGCGAAAAATCATTCATTCGGTAAAAGTAAAAAGGTGAAAAACACTGTTATTGTGCTATAGATATTTTGAGCAGTACATCATAACACAGGGGCTGTTAAAAAGAAAATGGTTTTGATCCTCTATTGGGTGATATGGTCACGTTTCGGAGATGTTTACCTTCCATCCTAATCCGGTAGTCGCCCGTTGCAGGATTAGAACAAATGGACAGCATCTCCTACTTTTATTGTTTTTTCTAGGATCACGATCAATTTCCGGAGAAATTGTCGTGGAATACATAATCTTGTTTTTTTTTTAATAGCCTTCGTTTAGCTTTTTCCTCACATTTTCAAATTGTGGTAATTATTTTGATTCAAAGTGTGAAGGAGAAAAAGATATTTTAATGATCTTGAATCATTAAAATATGTATATGTTTTGGATGAAGACTGAATATTTGTTTTTAAGTTGTAAAAGTCAAGTATTATTTTCAAGCATTTGTTTAATCATATAAAATAACGGGTATTTCAACTTTATAAAATAAAAAATTGATAAGTAGGTACTGTTTTGTTTAAGACATTATTAAAATAAAGTCTGTTCTAACCATGCTACAGCAGGTATATCTTTCTTTCTATGTTGTTATTATTATTGTTGTTATTATCATGTTTTCATTATGTCTTAATATTGTTATTTAGGAAATAGATACATTATGTTTCTTAAAATTACTTTATAGCAAAGAAAACCTTATATTTTTGATGCTAAAATTATATTTATTAATTTTATTCTACTCTGGAGTTGCGAAATATGTTTTCATCACTTTTTACCAATAAATTGTCTTTCGATTAGGTTACAAATCTTTTTTTTTTTTTGAAAGAATTTAATCTAGATATTCAGAAAGCGATTGTGAGTTTTCAATCTGAACTGTTTTTTTTTTAAATATTTTTTCCACGTAGTTGAAACCATTAATAAAAAAAAGTGATACCTCTCCGAAGCTTTTCCTGTAACAATATAATCCCTTAAGCTTTTGACATTGTTATAGATTACCGTCCTTGAGATCGAAAGAAAATACCTAGAATACATTTGGATATTTTTAATATTCGCGAAGTATTGGATTTTCGCTGAAGGGTGTCGGAAAAATAAGAAATAAATTGAGGAAAACATGGCTTCCATCATTATACTTGTACTGAAAATTGCGCCGATGTCGGAAATAATCTAATTTTTATGAGAGCAATTTGATTATGTAACTTTAATAAACATAATTCACATAGTAATAATATAAGTTATTTAGAATATGAATCTACACAACCACGTCATTAATCAAAACTAGCTTTAGCCCGTGATTTCGTCCGCGATCTTTTTGCTAAGTATTGATAATCTTATTCAATCTTTATTGCCCACTAGCTGTTGCACGCGACTTCGTCCTTGTAACTTTATAAAATATAGCCTATGTTACTCGGTAATAATATAGCTTTCTATAGATGAAATAATTTTTAAAATCGGCCCAATAATTTTTGAGTTTATTCATTACAAACATACAATAAAAGAAATCTTCTCTCTTTATAATATTACTATAGACTAGTATAGATATATGTTTTTCAAGTATTAAATTTTTATTTTCATCTTCGATGATCCCAGGGGAACAGTACTTTTTTTCTGAAATAAAGGTATCCTATGTCCTTTTCTGTATCTCTGACAGACATTTCATTTTTCAGAAAATTTCAAGAAAGCGAAATAAACGAACAATGTTACTTTCACATTTACATTATAATATATATTATAACTTACATATTTTATAATATATTAGGTACATAGTTTGGTTTAATTATGCAGCAATCATTACTCGTAACGTACACTTATCCATGTAAAACATACGGCCGTGTCTACGACACTGCCACACCCCCATTTTTTGAATTTTTATTTTGAAAATAACTCAACTAAACTTGTATAGCTTTAACCCCTTCCCTAATGTGAGAAAAATGAAATTTAAGAATTGAAATATGCCCAAACGAAAGCTATTAGCGTCAGTCCAATCAGGTACTATATGTACCTTATAAAAGCAACGGTTAATTGGCAATTTGTTCTTGTTTACAGTAGGCACCATTGTATAAAGGTTGGGTGTAATTGATTTTCGTCATTAAATATTTATGTGCCTACATCAATAAGAGTAGAGCGCTCGTCAAATTAATTAGGCATTCTATGGATATTTAACACATTGTGAAATGTCGATTTTTATTTACAAGTCCTTGCTTTCGGTTTTACAGTGTGAAAATTTTAAAAAGTTGTTCGCTTGTTCGAAGTAAAAAAGTAATTACTCCGGAGCTAAAAAATGAATTGTTTTGTTTTAATTTATTTATTACTACAATAACAGAAACTGAGTTGTCTACAATAACATAAATATATTCAGAATTATTGCTACAAACAAATACAAACAAAAGAAAGAAAGGTAGATACAATTTTAATACAACGAACATGCTTGTCCCTTTTTTTTTTGTTGAGGGGGGGAAATCACAGTTTACGGATTGCCCTTCGCCGACTAAGGCAGTCGACGAAGGGGTATGTGGGACTCGCCCGGCGACACGCCCTATCGCCGGGCACTACCGCACTAAAACCCCCCCATGTTCCACCATCGGCGGCAGATATGAGACCCGGAATCACAGCGAGGCCTTGTCTCCGGGCCCCACAATCGCCGCCGTGTCCTTGCGGACTCACCTCCCTGTGGCGACCCACAGGAACATCAATGGGCCACCACACCTCTCAGCAGCTAGGCTGCGACCTACTCAAGTCCCGGACGCCAGATGCCCTGCTCCGGCGCCCGGAACAGCCGGACGACGCCGCCGCAGCGACGTATACCGGCTCTTCGATGCTGTGTGAGGCAGTCTTTGGGGGCCGGATTTACCCGGGAGCCGCACGTACCGCACCGTGCGGTCACCGGAACCGTAGCCCACAGACCCCTTCGCTGACCCAGACATCGGTACCACCTCCGGCGGGTGAGCAGAGACCTGGGTCCACCCCCCGGGTTTCTCAGGATCACTAACTCACCCCCCCGACGACAGCTGGCGAGAAAGCAGAGGGGAGGGATACTTGTCCCGCCCCAGCCGCCGAGGTTTGCACTCTACTCCGTGTGGGCCTTCTTGGTCCCCTCGCCAGGCGAAGAACTGGCGAGGGTAAGCCCCCCCACCACGTCGAGGTCGTGGCCCACCTAGGGGGGGAACATGCTTGTCCCACTCTTACATGCAGCTAACTCATATAAGTGCGTCCTTGTTGACAACAAGAATGCACACTTTCTACAGGATGTTTTAATTTTATTAATATATATTTTAATAAATTTATAAATAATGTTTTATTAAAACCGATCAAAAAGTATAATTTTTCTCATCGTTTTTTAGCCGTCAAAAGTTATGCCCATCCCTGGACTCGTAGGACTTTTCAGAGGTTATTTAGAAAACTAAAAGGTGGGTACATGTACACAAATTTTCAGCTTGCTTGGAATTTTTCTGAAGTGAAATGCTAAAGTTCCTGGACTAATAGTTTTATTTAACTGAAGGTTTATTGTCTAAACTTTGGTAATTGATATAATTATATTATTTTCAAGCTTTTTGGTCTAGCAATAAACGAGGAGTAGGTTTAAGAAAGTACCTATTTGACGGCACTAAGCGCCTTCAGTAAAACAAACAAGACTATTGAAAATTTATTAGCAATGATTTACTTCAAAACTTCGCTTTGATCTGAGTCAACTTTAGAACAAAGGATTAGATCGAAATCGCAAAATAATCCGATTGCTAATTATTCAAATTGGACCAATCACAGACATGAACCCTTTCTACTAAAACAACTACATTGGGATAAAGTTTTCCTTCTATCCTTACCTACTTATTGACTCAATAAAGTGAAGAAAACAGTAATGAATCTTGAAAATAAATTGTCTTTTTTTTTTTAAATTACAACTTATCATGGGTATGTTATACTAGCTGTTGCACGCGACTTCGCACGCGTTACTTTATAAAATTTAGCCTATGTTACTCGGTGATAATGTAGCTTTCTATAGGTGAAAGAATTTCCAAAATTGGTCCAGTAGTTTTTGAGTTTATTCATTACAAACATACAAATTTTCTCTCTTTATAATATTAGTATAGAAGTACTAGCTGACCCGGCAAACGCTGTTTTGCCAAAAAAAAATTTTTGGGGTGGACCACCTTCAACATTTAGGGATATGGAAAATAGACGTTGGCCAATTCTCAGACCTACCCAATAAGCACACAAAATTTCATCAAAATTGGTCCAGCCTTTTCGGAGGAGTTTGGCAACAAACACCGCGACACGAGAATTTTATATATGAGAATATTGGTTGACAACCTTTCGTTGAAATTGCGTTTAGTTATAAAAAAATAATTTCTTCACTTTAGCGAATTTTACAAAAGGTAGTAACTGAACCGATCTGATAAGGGCCGAGTGTCGACGGTGGATGCAGGCTGCTTCTGACCGGTCCTATTTTAAAGTTATGGTGGAGGCCTATGTCCAGCAGTCCTGTGGCTGAGATGATCATGATGATGAGTAAGTGAACTACGTATTTATAGATATTATTTTAGTCCCAGAATTCAATTTATGGTAAACTTGATGTGCCACACCACGCCCACACTATCCAAATATCAGCGAGTAACGACAAATCGATTATCTCAACTCGGGACAATGTGCAAAGTTCTTAACATCTTACATACCTACTCGTGCAAGCACAGAGAATATTCATTCATACCAGAAGAGATGGCAATTTGTGTGTATGTCTATGTGTGTTAACGTTTATGAAGTTATTACTAGTTATTATGTTAGTCCTTATTGTTTATTTTTAGGAATACTAATTAATTAATAATATCTGGATTAAGGTCAGTTCACATGGAAAGCATGAAGAGCTAAGTATATAAAGCAATAAATGTACAAATCGAGATACTAACTGTTTATATTTTAGTTTATTTTTATTTTAATTATTTATTTTTATTTTCCGATAGTAGGTACATTTTATTGCGCATAGAATGTTTTCATCTATTTACTGTTCGTGGGGAGCAACTAATTGCTATATTTAACCCTAGACCTAAAACAGAAGAGTGCTCTTGAGTAAACACTAACTACAAATACTTTTATAAACATTTCTCATAATATAAGTAGTTTTTAGTAGACTCATAGCTTATGACTTTTCCAGTCATAAATTCCTCTATTTCTTCCTAAATAGAGGAATTAACCACCATTTCATAATACTTTTGGAAGCCATCACAATTTTGAGGAATAAAATATATCTTATACCATTCTAAAAACTGCCTGCATTGTTTTACGTTATTTTTCCTGTTGCGTTCGACTTCGACTAACTTACGTCTACGTTTCAATAATGGGGAAGCCTATAATATAAAACTTATAATATTAGTTGACAATTCTCAAGTGCATTCATTTTAAGCTCCGATAAAAGTTTCCTTTACTTACTTCTAAAACTACGAGCTTGCGAGTATGACATTTTCAAATAAACTTATCTCAAGTTAGCCTTCAAAGTTACCAGTATTCCCTCGAAATGTACACTTCAATAAATGTATGAATGTAGTCCCGATCTACAATTTAATGACTTACTTCTAAAATTATTAATGCATTTTTTGGTTAATTTTTTTTAATATTAATATACAAAAGGTGGTATTTTTACTACCGTCAGGTTGGCAAGCCATGTCACCACTAGAGCTGTTGCTGAAAAAGTTCTTTATGCTATATAAATAATCTGTAGACAATTTTATATAAGTAGGTACCTAAAATATCTAATTTATTTTTCACATCAAGATCTGTTTATTCTTTTAAAAAATAACAATGCAATTTCATCAATATTTGAATCGTTTCAACATCCAACGATGTTTTTATTTGTAACTTTATGCAAATATTTACATTGAACAACTCATTTCGTTTGAACTTGCAGAAGAGTTTCAAGAGTGCGGTCAAACGAAAAATTCTTTTAATATTTCAAGCTATTTCTGTTTATTTTAAAAGTAACTAAATAATGAAATAAGAACCCCTTTTAAAAGTATTTTATTTATTCAATATTTGAATAACTATTTTCTCTAAATTACTTCACATGTAGAAAGCTGCATTATCAACGTGTAATTTAGGCTCCATTTTATAAAGTTAGGCATACGAAGTTTATACGTAAGAATATATATATATATCATATAAGCAACTATCTAACATATCGTTTGATTAGACTTCATATCTGTTTTAGCGCTGCAACGGATTTAGTTATAACTACTATTGAAACGTAGCAAAAGTTGTACTTAGGTTAGATGAACCACTGGTTCATTTGATGCTGAATGACTCAAATGGCTTAGATATGTGTGTCATTAAGAGTTCTCTTTGTTATACTTCAGGACCAATTTAGCAGATTCTCCGCCAGATACGCAATATACTAAAAGTACAACAAAAATGACATATTAAATGTTTATGATCAAATAAAAGTTTCAAGCTAATTATATATAATACAGTTATTTACACTTTTTTTTTTAATAATAACGCTTAATCGAAAAACTTTGACTATTCAAAAGATAAATTAATTATATAAATATCATATTAAAAATGACATGTCTCCACGATTGATATAAGCTTCGTAAGTGCATCTATCACAAAATTTCATTCTACGTTGTAAATCTACTCTTCTACGGAAATATATTTACCGGCACGTCTCCAGTCTCCAACACTTGTCAGGCCGCTTCAGGCATCAGATTGTCTCAGCTTACCGGCAGTAGAACCGATTCGACAGACTTCGCGATTTCTTATGTTCTTTCTTATGCATTTTCTAAACTGAATTTTTCGCTTCAGTGCACCCGTCGATAAGTTATAATTTTTTGCCTTATATTTTATATTCACACATAATTTGTAATCTCTTTTATATATATCATAAAATGTTAAGTTGGTTTGTGTACGCTTCAAAAAGACCATGAAGAACTTAACTTAACGAGGGGTGTTCAATAAAAAATAAGAATGATCTTTAATACAACTTTATCTTTTAATACAACTTATTTTATTTTTCAACATCGTCACCTTTTAAGTTAATACACTTGATATATCTTTTTTTTAGACTTAAAATTCCCTTAGTAAAAACTCTTTATCCTGAGTCTCTAAAAAGCGTGTACTGCGGCGACTACTGCCTCATCGTTTTCAAATTTATGGCCTCTGAGGTACTCTTTAGACCGCGGAAGAAGATAGAAATCACTAGGGGCGAGGTCCGGTGAATATGGAGGATGTTCCATCAGTTCAAAGCCAGCATCTTCAATGGCAGCTATCGCAACGTTGGACTTGTGCGCGGGGGCCTTATCTTGGTGAAACAAAACAACTTTAGTCAGTTTGCCACGCCGTTTTTCGCGTACTTCGTTGGACAATGTTTTTATTTGTCCTGCATATAAATTCCCCGTAATAGTGGCTCCATGATTGAGGTATTCTTTTAAAGAATTTCCTCAAATTATATAAAAATGGTAAGAGTTAAAAAAAAGTTTCAGACAAATGTAGAGAATTTGGTTTTACGTAAAAATGTTTAAATAAGGAAATATTTTTGCTAAAATTAAAATCACCTTCTGCAAGTTGGATTTAAAAATTTCTTTCATCCAATCGATATTTGGTCGCTTCGATTCAAACACTATATGTGCACTCACCCTTTAGACGAAGATGTATCATTTAATTTCGAAATGTGTTTTAGTTCAAATAAAATTAATGTAATGTCAATAAAGAAATCAATAGAAATTGTCACTTTAAAATTTCAAAGGAAAACAGACCTTATCCTTTTGCAACATACAAAGAATGTTCAATCTTAGGGTGATAAAGCACTTTAGTGGTCGACTTTACCTGCCAACATAAGTTGATGTCGAAATAATACAAATTTTGTTCAAAATTTAAAATTTTATAGAAAAATTCAATATTCTAAAATTTTATTACATATTTTCAAAGTTCAAGTTTCATTTAAAAGATTAATTCGAACAAATTTTCAAAGTAAGAGTACCTACTATTTTTTTATTTCAACGATATATATATATAGAACAAAATTGGAAATGCTTACTTAGTTGATAAGACATTTGGTTAGGACGATTGATATCGATCTGAGATACTTTTGGAAAAGAATAAAACTTATCGAATATATAAGAAAATATCTTTCACAAACTCGCTTCTACTCTTTAATAACGAGGAAAAATTGCTTCAATAACAGAAGTGGAGTGGTCTCAGGTGTTGCCGTGGTTTCCCGATAATTTTACCCTCAAATCGGGGAGTTTTTATAACTGAACCCTTAACCCAATTCGCCGTACGAAGAGGTTTGATGGATTGATAGTGGAACGATGTTATTGGATGTTTTTACACTTCTTCGTGTAAGGCTTTTTTAAGTTTCCCTTTTTATAGGGTGAGATCTCTTCTTTTCAACGAGTACTGAGGGTTCTGAGATTAATAGTGTGTCGAGTTTTATACAAGAAACTTTTTAACTCACAATTACTCACTATGGTTTTTTAACCAATATTTCTTTTAACTTAGTGACGTTAACACTATGTTTTGAGTAATAATTATGAGTATACCGTAATCATACGCAAAAATATAGGACGCAAACTGTTTGAAACTAGACCCCACTAAGTTTGTGGTGACATGATAACTGTCATTGTTGTTCTATATCTTTGTTAATGTTAATGTATTTTCCATTTAAAATATTTCTATTAAAATCCGTCTTCAATACTCGTAATAACCACATAGTTTTATTTTATCAATTTACAACAACAGAAACATATAATATTATGTTTTTTTAATATTATCGTTATATGTATTGTTTCTAGATAATAATAAAAGTTTTACTCTAATAAATTGAAGTAACATATATTATTTTGCATATTATTTTATACATTATTTTATATAGCACCGAAATAGCAGTCAGTACCTACACCAAATTTCAAATCAATCAAACCTCTGGAAGTTAGGGAAATCCCTTCGTCAATATAGAAATGAGCAGATGATCTTCAAACACCTGAATAGATCTTCATAAATTATAGCTGAGAACGATCTCAATTACGTCAGCTTTCAAATAAAAAAGATCAAAATCGGTGTGATATCACAGACAGACACAAAGATACACAGTCAAAATTATAACACTGCTCTTTTACGTCGGGCGTTTGAGGATATTCCTCCATGGGATAAAGGATCACCGACGTCCTTTACTCACTCACTGAAACTCATATGATCGTATCACATATCACTTACTTATAAATTAAATTAAGTATAACGTACAACGTATATATACGTCAGTTTCCTTTTCGATGTAATCACTAATCATATGCAAGGGGAAAGATTAAAGGGTACCTTCTAATGGTGACGTCATCAATCACTCTCAACCACTCCTTTAGGTCTACATCACACCCCTGTCCAGTTCGAGTGACAAGTCCCTTTGGCACACTCGTTTACAATTTATAAACTAACCTCTAGCTTCTACTTCAAGCAAGGAAATAACAGACAATTTAAACCTTAAGGCAGAAAGAAAAAAAGAAGATTTTAACTGTTAAATGTAATTAAAGAATGCATCTAGATGTCGCTAACACTGTCGCGGACACGCTTATGAAATGTTTCGCCCATATTAATAAGTTCGAAGGTAAATATTAAATATTGTCTCCTATCAGGGCTTGGCGTTTTATTTAAGAGTATAGTAAACCCGAGTATAATTCACTCATATCATAAAAATATGAGTAGGAGTCCTTTACATGGTCCTAATCGAGTCGGATTTTGATCAATTTTTTGTGAAAAATCACTAGAAAGCAGTGACGGATTGTCACTGAAAGTGTATCACCGGACGGCAAGTCGTTCCGGTTGGCTGTGAGAGGTGCAAAGTGCATCTTCCAGCTGAGGAGTGAAGAGCAAGGAGCAACCAAGGAGTGGCCGAGCAGCGCCACCTGTTGACGAGTTCGGAGAAACGGAAGGAGGGAGCAGAAGTGCTACCTACATATCAGTGCAACAGTGCAACAAGCAGCGAGGCGACATCTACAGCAAGTTTGTGAAAACCGTGAGTTCGTTCCAATTACCTACATGTTAAAATTCAAGATAGTGAACAAATTTGAACTTTATTTCTATTAGTTATTTGACTTTGAAACATTTATATAAGAGTTAATTTTAAAGTAAATTTAGACTTAGAATTAAAATCACTAGTTTTAACTTAGAATAGTTTTCGAAAAAGTAGTTAGACGGGGAACCTATGCCCGATTTTCGATTATTATTTCAAACACTTGTAAAATTTTTCGAAATTATTAGGGACTTAGAATAGTTTTCGTAAAAGTGGTCAGACGGGGAACCTATGCCCGATTTTCGATTTTTTTGTTCAAACACTTGTAAAATATTTGGAAATTATTAGAGACTTAGAAAAATTTGTAACGATTTGTACTATAACGGAACTTGTGTATTTTTGAACAATTTGTAAACAACAAACAAGTGAAAAATATTATTTTAGACTTAAATTTTGTAATTTAACATGTCTTCATACATTAGGTCACAATATTTTTCTAAATCTAGTATAGAAAAGTCTTATGAGAATTATAAAAAATCACCGAAAGATCGTTTAGCTAAAGAAAGTTACTTAGTTACTAGATTGGAAACACTTGAAGATCAATGGAAGGTCGTTACAGATGTGCATATGAAATTAATTAGCGACGCCACAGAGGCTTTATTGAAAGATAAATATTTTAGTGAAGACATTTATGAAAGTATTGAGGAAACTTATATTAACTACAAATCGGAAATTAAAGAGGCTTTGTCTTTGGTAAAACAAACAATTATTGCGTCAGATACCGGTTCTCATACAGTTTCAAAAAATGATTGTAATGTTAAGTTACCTAAAATTTCGATACCTATTTTTACGGGAGCATATAACGAATGGACAACATTCAGGGATTTGTATGTATCGCTGATTCATAACAATTCGTCATTAGATAGTGTGCAAAAAATGCATTATTTGAAGGCACATCTATCGGGAGAAGCAGAACTGCTTCTAAGACATGTTCCAATAACAACAGCGAATTATAACGAATCTTGGTTAACTCTTAATAATAGATACAATAATAAAAAATATCTAGCTAATTGTCTTTTGATGCGTTTTATGAATCAGCTTAACGTCGGTACCGAGTCGTGTAGTGCAATAAAGGATTTGTTAAATGTTACTAATGACACTTTGAATGGTTTGAAGAATTTGGGCATTAATGTAGATTCTTGGGATACGATTGTAATTTATATCGTATGTACTAAATTAGATCATCAAACGCGTAAGAATTGGGAATCTATGATAAGCATCTGTGATGAGCTACCAACTATAGGGCAACTTAAGGAATTTTTAGAATCAAGGTATCGCTCACTCGAATTTTTGGATAACAATCAAAAGTCAAAACCAAATTCTTCAACCTACAAAAAGGTAGTCCACATGATCGGAACCGGTTCCAATGCTACAGTTAAACATTGTTGTCCCTATTGTAAGAAAAACGATCACAAACTCGCGCATTGCAAGCAATTTTGTAAAGCCGATTACAACACTCGGCATAAATTTGTACAAACAGATGGTAGTTGTTTTAATTGCTTAGGTCGTAACCACTCTGCCAGCAGTTGTCGATCGGTAATAAGATGTCGCATTTGCAAATCTAAACACCATTCATTGCTTCACCGAAACCCAGTCAACAATTCATTTAAACCCAATCCAGATTTGGCTGTAGAGGTTGGCGCAGCAGTTTCTAGCGTAAAAAGGTCGTTGGAAACTCCAGAGTCAACTTCAGATGTCGCAGTACATTTTTCGAAGAAGGCACCATATAGTCAGGTTCTGGTGGCAACCGCTCTTGTTAAGGTTCAGGCAAGAAACGGACACACGCACGTGCTTAGAGCACTAGTAGACCCGGGTGCGCAGGCTTCATTTGTGACGGAATCAACGGTACAATTACTTGGTCTCAAGAAGACCTACAGTAAGACTTATGTGACGGGATTACAAGCTGATAAGAGCATTTTTTCGACTAAGCACATTGTTACAATGACAGTACAATCTCATCATGATCCCGACTTCCAAGTAAAGGTACATGCGCACGTACTAAAAACTATAACTAGTTTCCTTCCATCAAGGCAGGTACTAGACGTTGAGTGGCCAGAGTTTGCTAATATAACTTTGGCTGATCCTCAGTTCCACACACCAAGCAAGATAGACATTTTGCTTGGTTCTGATGTTTATGGTCAACTTATAAGAGAAGGTGTTATCAAAGGTCCTAATGGAACACCAACTGCTCAACGCACTGCATTAGGTTGGGTCTTGTCAGGTCCTACGCATCAATCTAAGGAAGATAATGTTCTTCCAACACATTCTCATCATAGCATTATCGTTAGCATGCATACTAAGATTGATGATAATGAAATGTTAAAAAGATTTTGGCAATTAGAATCGGATTCCTTTGACGGCAATCCTTTTACTGAGGAAGAGCAGCGTTGTGAGGAATTTTATAACAAAACCACACAACGAGACACAACAGGTCGTTACATTGTAAGACTTCCATTTCGCAGCGAAGACCCTCAATGTAAATATGGAAACTCAAGAGACATAGCACTAAAGCGATTTCATCTTCTTGAATGTAGGTTCAAGAAGAATCCAGAAATCAAGGCCAGGTATTCCGAAGTTATTCATGAGTACGTGGACCTTGGGCACATGCAACGCATAACGGACAGTGACCACAATAAAGCTGAGTCAGTATATCTACCACATCACGCCGTTATACGCGAGGACAAGGCTACGACCAAGGTCCGAGTAGTGTTTGATGCTTCATGTAAAGGAACAAATGGAGTGTCTCTCAACGATACATTGATGATCGGTCCCACACTGCAGCAGGACTTACGGCATATTATTATGAGATGGCGCATGCATCCTATTTGCATTAGCGCAGATATAGTTAAAATGTACCGTCAAGTCAGAGTTGCGGATCAAGATGCAGATTTTCAACGACTGGTATGGAGAGATGATCCGGAAGCTGAAATGGAGGAATACAAATTAGTCAGAGTTACCTTTGGTACGGCGACAGCTCCTTACCTTGCCGTGAAAACACTTCAGCAGCTAGCCCTAGATGAAGGTAAAAACTTTCCTAAAGTTGCAGAAATAATTAAAACCGATTTTTATGTAGATGATTTACTGACAGGATGTCAAACCATAGATGAAGGGAAAGAAATTTATGATAAAATGAAAAGCATATTAAGAAAGGGAGGATTCGATTTACAGAAATGGGTGACAAATAACAAGGATCTAGCAAGGATAATATCGGATTCGCATGAAAATCAAGAAGGGAAGATAGACATAAGGATTGATGAAATTGTTAAGGTTCTAGGACTTTCCTGGGATAAGGAATCTGATTCCTTTTATTATTCCGTGCACCTTCCTGATGTGCAATATCCTATTACCAAGAGAAAGGTAGTTTCCAGTATTTCCCGTCTATTTGATCCTTTAGGATGGGCAGCGCCTTGTGTTATTGTAGCCAAGGTTATGATTCAGAAACTATGGCTTGCGGGAATAGGTTGGGATGACGTATTGCCTACTGAACTTCTCAAAGAATGGTTGTCGTATCAGGAAGACTTAATTCATCTTCGCAAATTGTCCATTCCAAGGTGGGTTAAGGCCAAGAGTGACGATGCTTGCAGAGAGCTTCAGGGTTTTTGTGACGCTTCTAACACTGCATATGCTGCAGTCGTTTACCTACGCACAATTGATGCTTATGGTAATGTACATGTAAATCTCATAACATCAAAAACTAAAGTAGCTCCGACTATGCAGGTCTCAATTCCGCGTCTTGAGCTGATGGGGGCTGTTCTTTTAGCCAAATTAGTTACAGATGTGGCTAATGTGTTGGGGATTGATCGCGACAATCTTCATGCTTGGACGGATTCTACTGTGGTGCTGGCATGGCTTAGTTGTCATCCCAGTCGCTGGAGCACGTTCATTGCCAATCGTACATCAACAATTTTGTCCAAATTAGAAAACACACATTGGTCTCATGTACAATCTGTCCAAAATCCCGCAGATATAGCATCCAGAGGATGTACCCCTTTGGAACTTATTGAAAATAGCATGTGGCTGCAGGGTCCATCGTGGCTACAAGAATCAATTATTGCATATAAAAGACCGAAAACACTTACCACTGAATTGGAACAGAAAAGGGTAAAGGTCCAGGTAGCAGTTGCAATAGCAAATACAGAGCCATTTTTCTGGTTAAGGTTTTCGTCGTTGCAGAAGCTTATTCGTGTTGTTGCATTCTGTCGACGGTTCATTCGGTACAAGAGAGGTTGTAAATTTGAATCATATATTACAAGTAACGAAATTAATGAAGCATTAGAGGTTTGCATAAAACTATGTCAACTTATGGAGTTAAATGGGAATACTGCAGGTTTAAAACCCTTAAACCCATTCACTGATGATAAGGGTATAACTAGAGTAGGCGGTAGAATTCACAATGCAAACCTTCCTGAAAGCGTTAAGCATCCTATCATACTCCCACATAAGAGCCATTTTACTAATTTAGTTGTTGATGAAGCGCACAGAAGGACACTGCATGGTGGTCCAACTTTAATGTTAAGCCATTTGCGTACAAGGTACTGGATTTTATCTGCGAAAAGTCTCGTTAAGAGTCATGTGCATAAGTGTGTTGTTTATGTGAGACAAGCAGCTATCACAAAAAATCAACTGATGGGCCAGTTGCCATCCAGTAGGGTTACACCAGCCAGGCCATTTCTCCATAGTGGTGTGGACTTTGCTGGCCCATTCAATATCAGAATGTCAAAGGGACGAGGCAATAAGTCATATAAAGGCTACATAGGACTCTTTATATGTATGTCAACTAAAGCAATACATTTGGAAGTGATCAGTGATCTTACAGCTGAAGGCTTTATAGCAGGCTTTAAGCGATTCGTGGCACGTAGAGGCTACGTGAGTGATATTTGGAGCGACAATGGGACAAACTTCGTAGGCGCTTCTAAGGAACTTCACAGACTTGTCACAGCGGAACAGTCGGCAGTCGCCACAGAAATCAAAGAGTGGTTGAGTAACCAAAGCGTCTCATGGCATTTTATTCCAGCCCACGCTCCAAACTTTGGAGGTTTATGGGAAGCTGGCGTGAAATCCACGAAATACCACCTAAAACGCGTAATCGGCGACTCAACACTCACTTATGAGGAACTAGCTACAGTTTTAACTCAGGTAGAAGCTTGTCTGAACTCACGACCTTTATCCATTTTACCAGATGAAACCAAGAGTCCTTTAACTCCGGGACATTTCTTGATTGGAGAACCTTTAGTAATTGTGCCCGATCGTAGTTACGAACAAGGTAACATCGGTACCTTAAAACGATGGCAGCTGACCCAACGGATGCTGCAGAATTTCTGGCGAAGGTGGTCCAATGAATATTTGGTGTACTGTTTGCAACGGTACAAATGGTCTAAAATGACCCCTGAGCCTAAAATAGGTGATGTCGTTCTCGTGAAGGAGGATAATCTCCCCCCTGCTCGATGGTTGCTTGGTAGGGTGGTTACTAAGCATCCTGGATTAGATAACATCACTCGCGTGGTGACTTTAAGATGTAACGGTTCTAATATAAGAAGACAAACATCAAAACTGTGCATTCTGCCCGTTACCGATTAATTTTTGTATTAGTGTATTAAGGTTAAGATTCATGTATGTATGTTTAGTAACTTAAGTTTTATCTGATCAAATTGGAAGATGTTCTCTCATGGTGGGCGGAATTGTAAAGAACGCTCAATAGCGTTCTTGGTGGGCGGAATGTTAAATGTAATTAAAGAATGCATCTAGATGTCGCTAACACTGTCGCGGACACGCTTATGAAATGTTTCGCCCATATTAATAAGTTCGAAGGTAAATATTAAATATTGTCTCCTATCAGGGCTTGGCGTTTTATTTAAGAGTATAGTAAACCCGAGTATAATTCACTCATATCATAAAAATATGAGTAGGAGTCCTTTACATTAACATCATCATCAATACTAATAATAAATCTGTAAGGGTCGGTCATGGAGTAAATTACTTTGTTTTCAGAGATATCGTGTTTATAGGCTCTATACATGATACTGAAACTAAATTGACGACTTTTAGAATTTTTTTCTGTATGTATGTATGTTCCTCCATAACTCTGAAACGAATTAACTGATTTTTATGAAACTTGGTAGATAAACATTTGGACGTACGGGACACAGGGTAGGCTACTTAATATTTTTCAACGCGGACGAAGTCGTGGGCACCAGCTAGTTTTACTATAAACTTACCTTGCATGCCAGATCCTTCATTGATAAAAAACCTAATACATACCCTGATAGTAAATTATTTTATTATTAGTGTCTGTGTGGTAAGTAAATGCTATTTTATGTACGACTATCTGTTGCACGCGACTTCGTCCGCGTTACTGATGTTACTAGATGTTAATATAGCTTTAAGGTGAAAGAATTTTTAAAATCGTCCCAGAGTTTTTGAGTTTATTCAATAGAAACATACAAAAATATTAATCTTCCCTATTTATAATGTTAGTATAGATTATTTATGAATAGGTTCTAGAAAATCAGGTTGAGTTAGAAGACAAGCCATGAGTTAAGAATTTTAATTTGTTGTTAGTGATCTAAATAAACTTATTTCACTAAGTACTGGACTTACTATTTAATCTATTATTGCAGAAGTATTTTCGATTTTTTTACTTATCTTCTTAATATATAAAAGGCGATGTTTGTGTGTATGTTTCCTATGGACTCCAAAACCGCTGAACCGATTTTGATGAAACTTTCAGACAATCTTCAGATTAGTCCAGCGGGTATCCTATCCTGTGAAGTTTGGTAGCGATCGGACGCAGACGAAGCCGGGAGCGAGTCGCTAGCTAATTATGACTATCCAATTTGAAAGAAATTTTTCTCTTTAATGTCTATACATTTCGAAGACCTAACAAAAATGCGCAGACCCAATAAAAAGAGGAAGAAATCTTCGCAACGAACGTATTTCTTTCCCGGCAACACGTTTGCTTTTATTGAGGCAACCGAAGCATGTTTGTGAAAAAGAAAACTCAAATAAAATCCGCTGGAAAACTTCAAGTCTTATCTAAGAGAAGCGGGACTCCATTTCACTGGGAAATAACAAAAACTTGAAAATTATGCACTCAGAACTTTCTCACTCAACGAGAAGCCGAGATCGCCTTTCAAAATGGTCTGGAATTCAACTGGAATGAAACACCTCATATATCTAAGTCATTCCTGATCCACTACACAAAGTTAGCGTAGGTGAAATATGTACAGAAATTTTCTTTATATATAAAAATGTTAAGTTGGTTTGTGTAAACGCTACAAAAACTCGAGAATTGGTAGACCGATTTTAATTCGGTTTTCACATATGGAAAGAGGGATAAAAGCTGGTAATATAATAATACAGAAACATAGAGTAATATTGAGTAGGAAAATTACTAGGAAGATATTGAATATTATATTAAATTCTGTTTTATACTGTATCTATTCGCTCTCTCTGGTGCTCATTGCCGCCTGTACGATGAAAACTATTAAAAAATTAATCAAAACCTTTTACTCTATTCGTGTATCCAATTACTGGCGAAATAACATCTATACTTCAATTCTAACGTTGAAATAATAAATCTTAAAAGGCAAATTACGACAAAATTCCTAGCGCAAATTATTCTTTGTCGAACGGTAGAGATGTGCAATTTAGATGGGGTTGTGCAAAATTGACTTTGCGGTCATGAACTCGATAATAACGTTCGCGATGCATAGGAGAGATTGTATCGCGTCTGCTTTGTATAAGTTGGCGATTTTATTGCCGGCCAAAGTTCTCCAAAGTTCGCTGGCAGACTGTATAGGAGATACTCGATTTGTTAGATTTACTCAATTTAAAACATGGTTGCTGTGAAACTGGAAACCATTTTTTTATCTATCTACATCTATATATATAAAAATCTCGTGTCACGATGTATGTTCGCAATAAACTCTGAAACTACTGAACCGACTTTGATCAAACTTCATAAGTATCTGTTATTTGGTCCAACTTAAAAGATAGGATAGTTTATATCTCATTTTGTTTATTTTTTTTAAATTATATAATATTATTAACATAGCGTTATCTGTTGATACTTATTCAATACAGCAATTATTTATCTGTGAGTTCCATAAGGTTCTCACAGATGGCGGTTTAAAGTAATTTATCGGCTGGATTGCAAAAAAGGACCCCGGGCGAAGCCGGGAGCGGGCCACTAGTATTATTATATGTATTATGTACCATACCCTATCCCTTTTTAATCCCTTATCCTTAATCAATCCTTATCCAAAATCAACACCTATTGGCGTTGATTGTGTTATAGGCGACGGTAGCTACCTACCATAAAGTGAACCGTCAGCCTGTCTGTCGCCCTTAATATAAAAAATATATGGCAAACAGGCTGACAGACCACTTTATGGTAGGTGGCTACCGTCGCTTATTAACAAAAACAAGTCCATAGGTTCTACAAGTGTGCTAGTGGGACAAAGGATAGAGGATAGGGAAATGGGTTCTGGCATCTTTTTCAAATGCTTTTTATGTCATGGTGATCTAAGGGAGTGGTTACTGCTGCCAAACAAACTGACAAATTTGACCGTGAAACGCAGTGTGATTTCCCGTTCTAGTATTAATCGCCCCTGTAATAAGATCGTTATTGCTTTGTACATATATGTTGAAGCTATATTATTTTTTTAAATAATCTAAGAAAATAATTATACAGAACCTTTTCTTAATAGAAAAGGTTAATGTAATATGAATACGACAGTGATTTTCTTTTAAAACAAAGTCCCTAAAAGGTTTTCTATATTAATATTATTCTATAATATGAACAGGTAGAGAAAAACAGTTCATCCTTATGATTTTCTTTTTCTTTTATTTAATAAATATTGAAAACTACACAGATTAATTATGAAACAGATTTTTTAAATCATTTTTTACGGTCGTCAGACAAGCTGACGGACCACTTAATGGTAGGTGTTAACACCAGCTTATAGCACAAGTTCTACAAGTGCTCTGACAAAACACAACAGCTCGTCATGTTGTTTTTCACAGTATTCTACTGTAAGGGGATGGTTCCTGTCGCCAGACAGGCTGTCCAAATGACTGCGAATCACAGTGTGCCCTGCCACTACTTGCCAGATACGGACCAAACCAATCTTAACCACTCGTCCATCGAAGTACTACAACTATGGAATTTGGGTTACAAATGCAAAATCGGCACATAAAAAGTACGCCTTTTTATTATGGCGGAATCATGGCAGAATCATTGTGGAATCTTGCCTTCGCCCGTCAATGGTAAAAGGTAGTAACGACCAAGTTCTACTATTCATTTTAAACTCCAATGTGTTGACGTAAAGTCACATTTGTTGGTCGATGTTTGGTTGGTTTTAAATGACAGATGACAGAGTTCATGCTCGACGCATATGTCACTTTTAAATGTTCCATAAAGTTCGTAGTGTTCTGTATGGCGTGCCAAATCCATAGTTGTAGTACATTGATGCACTCGTCCATTAAATTAAGTCATAAAAACTTACATCTAAAGATATAAAATATTTTGAAAACAAAATAGGAAGCATATCACGCTTTACGAGTTCAAATAAACAAGCTTATGTTAGAGAAGTGTAATATAACAAACAAACACGGAGACGAGGAAGTTGCCAAGTTAGCATCGGCATACGTCAAAGCGAATCAAGTAATTAACTAAATATGTACCGACGACGAACAGGCGATTCACACTGTATATTTGCATGTGTTTTGACATTTCAACTTTACTTGAAAAGCCAATTTTCGCTTGCAACAAGTCAAATAACAACCCTTGTTAGCGACGGGAATTTGTTAAGGTGAAAATCGAGAAAATTTTATACTAATTATCTAAAAGGCAAAAACAGAATAGTTTTCTATCTTATTTTACTCTATCATCAGATTTATTTTCAATAGATAGCTATTAATATTATAGTTATTAATAGATGTCTATAGAGTCAATTTTTTAAATTATACTAAATTAATCCCTCCGGCATATTATAAAATAGAGATTATTTGTATGATAGGAATGAATAAACTCAAAAACTACTGGACCGATCTTAAAAATTCTTTCAACCATAGAAAACTACGTTATCAGCGAGTAACATAGGCTATACTTTATAAAGTTTCGCAGCGAATTTTTTTGTTTACAAAAATTTAAAAACCTAATATTTCTGAAAAAAAAAAACATAAATTAATTATTGAAAATTAAATCTTGCATTGAATTGTACAAAACATTTGTGGAATTCATTTCCAATTATACATATTAGAAAATAAAAAAATAAAACATGAATGCAAAGGAGCAATCAGTTCACACAAATGCGAATACCTAAGCGTTATTTCTGTCCGCGAAGCAAAGAGACACCAAAATAGAAAAGTTCATCGCATCTCACCGCGGCCGCTGCACGCACGCGGAAACAATATTAAAACATTTTAAATCTACATTTGTGTTCTCCATTCGAAAGTAAAATTAAAAATCTATTCGAAAAGCAAGCGAGCAAACGTTCATCCACGATGGCTGCTCATTTTCGAATGGCGGCCATTTTGTTTTTACTAGGCACGTCTTTGAAGCTTTGTGTGATGTGTGACGTTAAGAATGTTGCAGTATATAAAGTTTTTGTTAATTTTTTGTGGAGTGAAGACACATTTCCCAAGGACTATCCATCGAATAGACCCAAGGCACAATGGTCACCGGTGTTCGGTAAATATTCCTGAATCTTTTTTTGCAAAAAAAACCGTTAAGAAACTGAAGTGAAAAAGATGCCGAAATGTTTTATATTTATATATAGATAGAAATAACAAAATATAAGATAATAGTACTGAAAATATAAAAAAGTATATTTATGTCCTGATATTGTGAAAGCAAAAAAGTTGTGGAGTTTTTGTGGAACAATTAGCGAGCTACAATAATAGGGATAAAGGGAACAAGGAAAAATAAGTGGAAAAAATATGTTTCCTTATCTCCAAACAGTTAAATAACGTTTCGCGGCTTTTGCCGTTCGCGATAACGGAGTAGTTATTTGTCTGCTCAGTACTTTCACAAAAAGAGCTATTATCTTTCTCTGTTACTTGTTTCTTTGTTCTTAAGAAACCCATATATACTTATAAGCGTACTTAACTAAGTGTACACAGTTCTTTATAAAACAATCTGCGTCTAATACAAACCTAGATTTAAATTTGAAATCAATTTTCAGAGGGAGGAAATACAGTTGTTTTTGGTAACTTAAAATAATCATTGGCACGCACAGAGCGTGCCAATGCCTCGCTCGACCGGTTTTTCTTTCTTTCTTTTGTTTTTTTTTTTTTTTGATTACAACTGAGTTGCATCTTATTCCGTTAGTTAGGCATATTTATACTCGTATTATTATGAATTGTAATATTGTTATAGTTATAATTTGTTGTGTTGGCGTGAAATAATATGTCTAGACAAACCAATAATGGTTTACAGACATTGTCATCATATTGTGTGTAAATACGTGTTAGATAGTAATAAATAAATAAATAAATAAATAAATAAATAAATTTAAACTTTACAAATGAAATTATCAGGTGCGAAATAGATAAAATATTACATGTATTTTGCTTATACTCAAAACCGAGACGACTTATCAAAAAAAAAATTAAAATTTAGATAAAAATACAAGTGCATAATAGACTATAATTAAAAAAGTTTGAATCGATCAGAATTATACAAAAAAAAATTTTTTTTTAAAGAGAAATAGTAAAATACTGCCAAAAAAACCTTCACAGTAATATTAGCTTAACAACAATTCTAGCTGTCGCTACATTTTAATTAACTTAAATTCTGTACTTCAGTTTTAATCTGATACTTTTATTTATTTTTTCATATTTTACACAATATTTAAGAAAAACCTTCCAATTTTAAATATGTTCAGTTATCTCCTAAACTATAAAATTTTGTTGTGCATTACTGCACCTCAATTTAGGTTATTACTTACATAGGTTGCGCTCATTCCGTAATGTTCGGTCTAAGATTAGTCCTTGTCTTAATATAATATGTCTTTTCAGTTAGCATCGTGCTAATCGCTCTACTATTACACAATGTACATAGTGATGTACATTTCCTGTGGTGATAATCTTCAATATAGTATTCAATAAAAAAACTTACACACCAATTTCAGTGTTCGCGGTTTGTTGAAAGAAAATATCTTTTTTCGTTACCCGGTCCCGCTCGTGACCAGAAAACGAAGTTGTCTCCATTATATTATGAGAGAGGACGATATTGAATTATCTTCGCTAGGATATAAATCTTCGGCTACGTCGGTATTTGAAAGGCATTTGTCCTTTTTCTACGCAAAAAATCCTTTTGTCTGTTTTCAATCAAAAAGAGGGCCATGGAATGTCAGGGCTACCGAAAATTGTCATTTTAATTTTAATTAAACTTTTATAGTGTTTAAACGTTTTTTATCGAATTTCATTGTACTCTGATGATAGCAATACTCATAAGTGATAAAAGCTTGAGATTTTTCATGATTCTGAACCTTCCTATACCCAGGAAGGAATGGATTATAAAATTGCTAATATATAGCATAATAATAATAATAATAAAACCCATTAATGATAACAATATAGCCCATTTTTTTTAAACAATAAATTTTAATGTTTTTTGTTGTTTACATTGACAAGTATCAAGATTATTCAGACAAGAATCTAGATTATATTTCTAGCCTATAAATATTTTTGAGTTCTGCGTAAAATTTAAAATTAAATATAAAAGTTAGATGAAAAAAGTACATTGAAACTAAAAAAATACTGCTCTGTTACTTTTTTGTATTCTTGTATACATCGACAAATGTGCTAAAACATAAATAACGAAATGATTAAACAAGACTAGCGACGCGCTCCAGCTTCGTATCGATACAATTTTATATATTATACAAAAACCTTTCTTCTTTTGCTCTCTATCCTTTGGTGAAAACCGCATCCAATTCCGATGAGTTTTAAAAGAAATAAACGAAGAAACAGACAGAGGCGGAGAGCGACTTTATTTTATAATATTTTGGAGCTTTCTGCATGCACGGTCAAAATTACATATTATAATGAAGTTATTAAGTTAATTCTTCTTTTTTTTTTCGATGTAAATCTGGAAGTAGAAATAAAATATAAAACTCACGGACAGCCCTGTGAGACGGTAACGACTCGCCTAAGATCAAATGGATTTGTCGCAGGAAGTACCTTGTAGGGTAGTACAAATAAAAATTTTATGAGATAATAATATATCAAACACACAATACAATACTGTGTGGTTACGGAGGTTGTGGTGGTTACATTTCGAACAACGCAGGTTAATGCCCTATTCTTTTATGTTATGTTAAGATCGACAGTCAGACTGATGTTCTGTCTTTCGGTGTGAGGCTAGTCCTTGTCTTGAAGTCTAGTCTGCAATGTCTAAAGTGTTTTTAACTACCCCACTTGTGCAAGTGCAGGTAGGTCTTTCATGTCTTCGTTCTACTGATGATACTAACTAAGCTTTCACGCCTTAACTTCTCAACCGATCATCATGAAATTTTGCATACACGTTGTCAGAGATACATGAAAGGATATGTACCTATAAGGGTACTTCTCATCCAGAAAAAAATACTATTCCCGAGGGATTATCTAAAAATAAAATTTTAAAAAATTCAACACCAGTTTTAATGCCTTATAAAAAGGGGACCTGAAGTCGCGAGATAAGCTAGTTCAATATATTTTTTAAGATTATCGCGCACTGACCGACTTATATGCATTATATGAAAGATATTATTTTTTTCATTATATAATTATTGCATTTACTATCAATAATTTTGTCAATAAGGCACAAATAAAGATTTCATAATTAACAAACTTAAAAGAATTTCTTTTTTCTTTTTTTAATATAATAAATAATATTTATTATGAAAATATTAAACGAAAGTTCAATGTCCTGTTTATTAATAGTAAAACGACGACATTCTGTGGTGTATTAAATGTGATATTATAAATAGCTACTTTTTTGTACTGACTAGCTCTCCACAAACTTTGGTATGACGTAAAATTACCTAGAAAAAAAAACAATTACTTATATATCCAACTAATATTTATGAATGTATGGATGTTTGTTACTCTTTCACGCAAAAAGGCCTAACATATTTGGATGAAATTTAGCATACAGATAGTTTGTTACCTGTATAACATACTTATAGCATACTACAAGTATGCTTATAGCTTATAGCATAGTATATAGCATACTTTAAATCCTAGAAAATGTTAGGCCGAACGCCACCGTCGTCACAGCGATAAAGATGACAGATATTTTCTCGGGTGTTTTTCAACGTGGACGAAGTCGTGAGCATCAGCTATAGTATAGGTATTATATATATTTTTTTATAATTTAGTATTACTTTCGTAGTAAGTGAGTTAACTCCTCCTAAACTACTCAACGGATTTTGATGCGGTTTTCACCATCAGTTAGTTAATTTTTGACGAAATTTGCATATAATAATATATAATAAAACATAATTAAGTTTTTTCCTGGGCAAAGCAGAGAGCGGGTCGCTAGTTTAATATAAGAGTATACAGGAGTGGAATTTTTTAAAAGCACCTGGAAGGAAAGTATTTATTAGCAAAGTATATTATAGATTTAAATGACTTTCATCTGTTCGTAATCTACGTCATTCTTCAGTAAGATTTGTGAGTGGGACCATGAGTCACAGTTATTTCGATGGCATTATTATATTTAAAAAAAAAAAGTCAAAATAGTCTAAGTAAAGGTTTTAAAATTTACAATTAACATTTTTCCCATCTTAAGTAACAAACAATTTATCTTTAATTTTACTAACTACTGAATTAACATCTGTATAACCGAGACAGACAAATAATACAAATTATACAATTACCTTTATCACCCACTTTACCTGAAGCCTCTCGGGCTTACTCCATATATAATTAGGAAGGATAAGGGGTGCATAAAGATCGCTTCGAAAACTGCTATATTTGCATATCTCACTCGAATTATTCTAAAGCTAATGGCCTATAAAATGCTCCGATAAAGGCTGAGGTAAAAGTTTGTTGGGTTATTCTCGACGAACAAGTACCAGTAACAAAACAAAGAACGGCACAGGAATATTAAATTATTTTGCTTAGTTAACTTGAGTTAGATGTAGCTCAAAAGTACTTAAAGACCTAAATTTAGTGACAATACAAGTTTTTTCTGTTTGATTGTAAGCAGATTGTAAGTAAAATGATATGAAAAATGTAAAAGGGAATGTGTGAAAAGGATTTATAGAACAAAATTTGCTTAGAATTGGTAATCTATCCATTCCTGGACTTATTTTCATTAAAGCTTTTCACCCCCGAAAATGGGCGGCGTATACCTACCCCCATGGTAAAAGTAATCTCTGGCACAGGGTCAATTTTGAAATAGAGGGTAAGTAGAACCTATAAGTAAATCAAAATTTTTCTGCAAATCGGTGCTGTTTGGCAAAATTATAAGGTATCACAGTATTCTAATTTCGATTACTGGACTAATAGAGCGAATAATAATGTCATGACAGTCCATCAGAACAATCAAAAGAAAGTTTGAGTATTAGAGAACGTTTTGAAAAATAATATACATTTAAATTTACATATTTCCACATTACATAAAATGAGAATCTACCTGCAAAACATTCCGTCGTCGTGTCGTTGTCGGTCCGTAGTGTAGACGCTTGAGTAGCTTCCATAAATATTTTCCTTGAGACCCTCCACGCTATGTCGCTTGTTATACATACGGTTAAGCAGCATGTAACTTTGCCAAAGACGTTCGTTATACATGACATAAATTGCATTTAATTATATTTAACATTCTCGAATACATGAGGAAAAGACGCCGAAAGAAAAAACACAAATTAACTGACTAATGAAGTAGAAAAACACAGCCGAATTCAAATATGTAAATATTATCATTATACATATATACTGAATAGTCCACTTTTTAAATATTGGCAAACAGTGTAGTACCTCTTTAAGAGTCTTAATGGTTGCACCTTTGTTTAAATTTAACGAAATATTCTCCGGTAGGCAATAGTGTGGACTGTATTTTCTCGTGGTAAGGTTGATAAGAACCTCATTAACAAAAAAATTCACATTTCTAATAATTTATTATTCCATCAGGTCAATCCCACAATGACTCGTACACATTGTACCGGATTGGAGACGTCGCCAAGCAAACAGTGCGCAACTTCGCACAGTTTGGCAATTTAGACAACCTAGTAAAAGAGGGCGAAGCAGAACTGAAAGTCTACGACCAGTTCTCATCGCCACCCGTTGGTCTTGGCACTGGAGTAACAGAAAATATTGTATTTCTGGATGGAGAACACAGTAGAGTAAGTGTAGTAAATGAAATTAATCTTCATCCGATACATCACTTTTGGCGAAACTAATATGTCATAAAAATTCCTAGGTATCACTAATCTGCCGCATGATACCTTCTCCAGATTGGTTCGTCGGTGTAGATAGCCTCGACCTTTGCGTAGATTCTTCGTGGGTAGAAGAAATCACACTAGATGTAAGTACATAGATAGATATAGTAATAGTTGGTCAAAAGCTGCCAAAACGGTTTGGATGTAGGCCTCACTTGCACCTCTTGAATGTTTTTCGGTTTTTTGTTGATTAAAGACATCAAGAAAACAGTTATGGTCATAGAAGTCTAAAAGTTTACAAAACCTTGTAAAGTGTTTTAAATCCAAAGCAATGCAGACACAGAAAAGAGGCTTTTACCCATCAATGAGATATACACCTTCCAATTCGAGCCTGTAATTAGGGACACAGTGGATGGGAAAAAAATAACTAGCTGGTCTCATCGACCTAGAAAAACCCTCAAGTGTTGCTGTCATGTTGCTTGGGTTGGAGGCACAGCATTTCATTAAAATCGGAAGAATGTTGTATTGATATTTTGACACACAGATCCCCGACAAGTACAATTCAGGCTGCAAGTGTAAAAAAATCTTTTTACGCTTTGAAATGTTTACCTTCTACAGAGGTGTACCGAGAAGTATCTTGGCAAGTCACCGCGTCAAACTTTAAAATCTATGTCTCAGCTTTTTTGACATAAGAATAGATCACAATAGTTAACATCTATACTTATATAGAAAAAAAATCATATAAAAGTTATTTTTGATTTCCAGCTGGAACCGTTAGATGCTGGTGCTGCAAGTGGACTCACCTTCACAGCTCCTCGATGGGAGACGTCGCCCCCAGAGGTCGTAACGAAACATAAACCCCATCACCCAAACCACCCTGCTGCTGGTTTTTACTACCCAGAACTGAAGGAACTACCAGTTATTGCTAAGGTTACCTTTTTGAAGGTAATTTTTTATTATTTAATTATTTCACGTTTTTAAAATTACCTAAACTCCAAAATATATCAAAAGCAATTAGGAACAAAATATATAACGAAAATAACATGATACATGTGCACATCAAGTATGCACATGCACAGTAGATACATTCATTAAATCAATATTAGTGCTAAAATAATAGCTTTTCCATACTATATTCTAATTTTAGCATTGACAATTAAATCATTAAAACTGTATTTCCTCAGATCAAGGAATACACTCCGACAGAACTGAACGAATTAGCCCGAAGAGATATAATAAATAAATTGAAACACAAAGAAAGATCTACAAATTGGCACAAAAGAAGAAAGAATCACGACGTTTTATTTGTAGAACAAGATAGTGAAGAAAATAACAACATCCAAGAAACCACTACTAACAAATACTTAGAACAACTCAAATTGCTAGAGGAAGATCCTGTTGGAACACCAGTGCCTAATATGCCCAACAATAATGTTATTGTTATTACTAAGGCACCAGAAATATTGTAAGTAGTTAAAACATGAACTTTCACCTAATTTCAACCAACGGATGTAAATACTATTCGTTGATAATCACATTGTGAAGTGTGTATAACTTTTTTAATTACAATTTTCTATCCCCCACACTAAGAAGATTGTCTATATGTTGTTAAACATATTTATCTATATGTTATGTGCAATACAATAATATCATATATTTTACAAACAAAAAGTAATAAAATAACATTTTTATTACTTGGAAAATAAAATAAAATAAAATTTGTAAGTTGCATGAGTGTGAATGAGTATTAATAAGGTGCTAGATTATGTGTGTGTGAGTATAAATCTGTAGTTCTTTTGCAGCCCCATTTGAATTATTTGATATTTCTGCATTTTTTCATAGGTCTAGCGCATCAACACCTTGATCAACCCTCGCTTCTAGAGACGAGTTATTTTTTAAATTAAACGTTTACTTATAATAGATAAAAGGAATACAGAAATAATTATTAATGTTTCTCAAACATATCTATGAATATTACCATTTAGATATATTTTGAAAAGAACTACTAAAACAACAGCTCTGAAGCATTATATAAAACATAAAAATACACTCCAATAGCAATAATCATCATATAGAATTTTATGGCGATCGTTTCATCTTGAAATTTATAGCTCTTGGATTACCAACTCTTGTCCAGCGAAAAGTCTTGTACCTAATGCTCAAAGATTATGCGTAAATAATTTTGGAAAAAACTATTTTAACATCGTCTGACAAAAAATTTCATTGAAACTAATAAAACAATCAACCTATTCATATTTTTGTTCTCTTAATAAAAATTTTTGAAAACTTTTTGATTCACGTAAAAATTACTTTCCAGTCTATGGTTTCCCAAGTCACATTAAAATTGGCCTTTGTGCAGACAAAATTATTTTAAAAAACTAGCTTTTGCTTGCAAATTCCTCGGCGTCCCTAGGGAACTGCACTTTTTTATGGATGAAAGGACCTGGAAATTTCATGATCGGTTGGTTCAGCAGCTAAGGCATGAAACCATAACAAACGAACAAACTCACTATCGGATTTATAATACTCGTATTAATTAGGATATGTTGTCACTACTCACTCATCAAATGTAATACTGAGACTTGTTGGGAATGAAATATATCCTAACAAGTCACTTTCCCAATAACAACCAATAACACCGCTGTAATAATTACATCATAATATTAAAATATATAATTTTCGTTTGAATATTTATTAAATAAAAAAATTTCAGGACAACGAAAGAACCAGAATTCGACAGCAATCTCAAGAATATGGATGACGTTGTACTGGCGGTAGCTCGTGGTGAAAAACTTGGACTTGGAAAGCATCTTCCCAGACATTTTAGATCTAGGTTACATCACGCTGTTAATCGGATACAACGTAATAATCATAACCCTCTATATTGTTTGGGAATTAAAGGGTCACATTAACAAGAAGTCGTCATAGAAGTTATGATTTAGTGAGACCATTCGTCGCTTTTAAACGTCAAGCACTCAAACACTGGCTATTAACGAAGATGAGAAAAATACCAGATTTTCTTTCTATTGTCATTAATTTCTTTCCAAATTTTATTTAGAAATACATAATATAATAATTTTATATAGAATTTTAGAAAATTTTATTATATTCTAACCTGACTTTCTCACTGTTTTATTTTAGTCTGTCTAAATGATTTTTTTTATTTACACCCTAATAACTACCGTAATAAATTATTTAAAACATATAGCATTCTAGGCGCCTATTAAATATTCTAGATAAAGATTTTAAATCAGCATCATTTTAAATACTTCTAAAATGTGGTCTTGTTTTACAGCCAACGATTGCCTAGTATCAGAATGGGGAGAATGGACTCCATGCTCGGTTACGTGCGGCTTTGGTTCAAAATACCGTTACAGGAGTGTCATCAGGCAGCAGAAACAAGGTGGCCGTAAATGTCCGTCTCTAACCGACAGGGAACACTGTGGAGACGTCAACTCTTGTACACACATTGATTACTTCAGTTGGTGAAAGTCTTAAGGCAGCACCGATACTGTAACTGTTAAGTATTTATGAAACAGTTTCCCGGTTTTCTTATCGATGTAATTATGTACAATAATTATAATATGATATTATAGATTAAAGATTACAAATTGTAATTGATAAATTTAATGTACAGAGGTTAGCGATGGTCCTTTGTGCGGTATCTGCGCCAGTAATAGTACTATTACTTCATGAGACGATTTCTTGTCTTAGTCTTGTCTAACAATTAGTCAAACAATTTACTTAGTATCTATAATGATTTTATTAGTTCTAGTAATATTGAGAGCGTAATATTTATTATATAAAATTGCCGAGTCGACTAATTACTACGATTAAAAATCGTAATTAATTAATAATATAACATTTGTAAACCTATCTACAATATAAAATTATACATTTACATGATATGTCCCGTGTTTTATTTTTTCATTAATGCTAACACTTTTTCATCATAACACTATATGGAGGGCTTTCTTTGAATACCTTGAGGACGAAGTTGAACTGAGAGTCAAACTTAAAATTAAAGAGAACAGGACATGCGGTTAAATTAGGTGTTAATTTTATTACCTAGATCTAGATACAATAAATCTATGACAATATTAATCTCACAAAAATAAAAACGTACTTACTACTACTTAGTTACGTACAAGTGTTAAATAAATTAATGCGCTGAGAGCAAGAAAAAATCCGGCTCATCGTAAAATAGTAGGTATCCCATTTATAGAGGCTGTAACCAGTTGTAAGTGCCAATAAAATGAGAACATTGGTGAGATTACAAATTAAATATTAAATAGGTAGCAGGTTACTGAATTATTCCACTTGCCAACCACAATATTGGCTCTGGGATCAATTTTGGCATTAGAAATGTAGACGCAGAGCAGAGCTGACGCAGGATTCAGAGCATAATATGAATTTATTTCGTGAGGAACATATTTAACTCATTCCACACAGCATCATCTAGTTCCACACTAAGCAACTAATGCTTGTATTATAGATACCAGACAGTTGATATACTAAATAGATTACTTTTTTTTGTAAATACATACATATTATAAATACAAAACATCCATGACTCATGTACAAAGGTAAAATGTTAACACATAAACATTTGCCCCTAGCGGGATTCGAACCCGCGACCGTTTGGTTAACAGCTAGGGTCACTAGCCACTAGACCAAACGTGTCGTCAAAGTTTTTAGTTATTATCAAAATGGAGTTTCTCTAGGTACGTTAGTACCTATATTATACTTCAATGCTTCTAATATTGTTGCTGAAAGAGCGGCATAGAGAAACTCTTCACCATATTCTTTAAACCTATCTCTATGCGTTGTTGGTATAATACCAGCTAAACTTTTCCTAAGTTTTCAATTACATATTTTTTTATGTTAACGTCAACAGACAGGCTAACGGTCCAATTAATGTTAGGTGGCTACCGTCGCCTATAACACATGCAACTGCCCTGCCAATCATAGAAGGATTAAAGTTAAGGGATGTGGAAGGGTTGAGGTAATGGGCTCTGGCATCCCTTATTCACTCGCCGAAACACAACAGCAATGTGCTGTTATTTCACGGTGGTATTCTTTAAGAGGATGGTTACTGCCGCCAGATGGGCTGCCCAAATAATAATCTATAGTAGATTATCTAGACTTTGGTTGATGTTATTGAGCCAAAGTGGTTTACAAACTAGATATTAAGAAATGTAAGTACGATTACATAGATTTCTATATAAAGTGCTCAAAAATTTTGTGTATTACTATAATATATCTAAACTTTGGTTGGTTGTTTTAAGCACTATGATTTCAGGAATATTCGGATCGCACGCTTACAATTTATAAATAATTAACTAGCGCCCGCTTCCGGCTTCGTCAGGGGTGCAATTTTTATATATATAATCTTTCCCGTTTATCTCTTTCCATGTGTGAAAACTGAATATAATTTCTTAGATTTTTTTTAGAACATTATAATTTATTTTGAATTCTATGAGCCCTTATTTGCTGAAATGACGTCACTATACATGGCGCCCTTAGTGGGTTAGTAAATCCATTACTCCAGTTGGCGAAACATCACTCTCCTTTAATAGATCTTCTGTAGTTGTTGAGATACAATAGATATATTGCGGACACATTTAAGACCCTCTATCCATCTCAATAAGGTGCCCCCGATCATGTGACTGAAAGACGGGCCTGTTTGGTTGCACGCCTTTTGTTGGTTTGGAGCTTGCCTCAAGGGATAAGATATGCAAGCTTATCCCTTGAGTTCAGTCTTAAGATAAAGCTCAGTCTTTAAATATATACGTTCCCGCTTTGGGTATTATTACCTTAGCAACAATATTTTAAAAATCATTTTAATTTTTTTTACTTTTCATGCAGTTTTTTTCTGTGACTAAACTATTAGTTTTTTTTAATATTTAACAATAAAATATCAATAACAAATGAGAGTTCAAAGAAGTTAAAAATATTTAATATTAAAACTAATGTAGTATACCTACAATATAAATAGTATGTATTAAATATGTTGGCTACACTACATAACATAAGTACTTATCTTCTTTAAGTCTAGTATTCGGCAATTTTCTTAATAAAACGAAGTAGACAACGTATTTTTTCGATTATCCTCGCGACCGGAACGATAGTAAAACGCAATGGCCATCGATCCCAAACCCCGAAGTCGAAAGCCCCATTTGTATGCTGGCTGTGATCGCCTCCAAATCAAGGGGCATGTGATTCGATTTCTATACACTTGTTACAATATCTTTTACAGTTTTTATATGTGAATAAAAAATAGAGAATTTCATTTAATTAAAAAATACATTACATACGTAAAGAATACATTACGAATTGTTGGAAATTCCAAAAATTTATGGTGTTTAATGTTATTATTATTAAAAATATTGTCATGTTTATGTTGAAGCTATTCAGCTTCTCCATATGACAATTGACAAATATAGTTAGACGATTGAAAAGGACAAAACCTTTTGAATTAGTGTAGTTTATACGTAGTGAAGTTATAAACCACTTATAAAAGCACTTGAAGAATACAATAACAAAGGGTCTTCCCTTTTGTAGAGACAATAAGAAACGTGTTGATGGACATATTCTTAGTTAATAAACAATTAAGTAATCTAAGTTAAATTAAAATTAGTCTCACCAATAGATTATAATCCTAAAAAGATGTCCTTTTACATGAACACTTAACAAGAATTAAGTATTAGAAAAGCATTGCCAACGCATGGAGTCTCTACGACACAAACTGTTTTCTCTTTTTCCTAATTGTTTGTTTAATAGGGACATTTATTGTGAAAATGATTAATAGGACATTTATTGTGAAAAGTGGCAGACAGGCTGAGGTCCATTTGATGGTAGGTGGCTACCGTCGCCTAAAAACACAAGCAATATCAGTGCGCTGCTGAGACTGACAGGATAAAGAATTTGAATGGTAATCTTTTGTTAAATGATGGTTACTGTCCAATTTATGACCACTGTGAAGAAACAGTGCTTGCGTTGTTGTATTTCAGTAAGAAATTAACTAATAGCAGAGCCTATTCTCTCTACTTTATCCCTTAAAGTCAGCATTGCACTAGGAACTTGCTTGTGTTAATACCACAGAGCTACCTTCCACCGAGTGAACCGTCAACCTGTCGATAAAAATAGCATCAACCAAATCTCAATGTTACTAAGTTAAATTAGTGTCAAAAAGGACTCTATAAAAACACTTCCCTCAAGAGGTCCGCTAATAAAATCCATCGAGCTCAGCAAAGCCTACGAGGGATGCCATGTTGAAGTTATGACATACTGGATATCTTTACTGCCGGCTAAACGAACAACTCGGACCTTTCTGACTCAGCTACTCTGCTATCAATGTCTTTGATATTTGAATATTACAGTCTTATGGAGATATCAATATTTTTAATGTTAGGTATTTTACATTAATAATTTATTGTCAGTTTATAACAACCATATAAAATAAATATAATAAACTAGCGGTCCGCTCCCGGCTTCGCCCGGGGTGCATTTTTTTTACGTAAAAACCTTCCCTGATTATCCCTCTATCCATGAGTGAAGACAGAATTAAAATCGGTCCACCCGTTCTCGAGTTTTGCGCTTAGCAACACATTTAGGGATTCATTTTTATATTATAGATTATTTAACCTATTATAATAATGTCAATTGAACTACTGGGAACAAAAAGTTCCACTAGTTAAATTGATTGAACTAGCAATTGAACTAGTGGGAATAAACCGATAGCTCAGATATGTTTATCTGCAATTCTAATTTTAATGAAGAATGTTTTGAAAAACAAAAGACAATGTGAACACTCGAAAAAAAATCTCTATCCGGCTCCGAAATTCCAATTTTCCAATACATTAGAGGCGGCTACAGCCATTTCCAGGGGGAACTACTACGTGATTGATTCTCAATCCGCACCAGGGCCAGTGTGATTGATATTTTGTATCACAACACGCTAAAAATGTTATGCTAAACAAATTATATCAAATATTTACGTAAAACTAATGCAGATGTGATTGTTAGTTTCATTTTTGACAGTTAATTATATATATATTTTATATTAAGGTACTATTTTTTTATGTTAGTAGGTGGATACTATCGCCTATAACACAAGCAACGGTTTATTCCCACTAGTTCTGTGCTGTAGTTCTATAACACTACTCTACACCCAGGCTCCGGTCTTCGTTATTTACTTACATTTCTGTAATTGTGCCATAACACCAGAGAAGTTATTTGAAAATAATAATTGTAATATTTACTAAGTAGGTGTGAGGGATTAACATAACATAGGCAAATAAATTGTTTATTAGCGAGGATTTCTAAAAATAATTAAGTTTCAATTTCCCCGTTAATTAACTGCATTGTGTGATTTTATAATCATCATTGTCTATTTTTTTTAAATCTTATTTTACCCTCGGATTCATGTTCATTTGAGCTGCTCGAACAGCATAATAATTCGCATCTTGTTGATTGTGATGGCCTATTTTTGAATGTGCCAGCCTTCAAAAGCCTTTTTCAGCCTGCTACATTTGTCGTCCTTGGACGATGACCAAATACAACCCATGACAACACGTTTTGAACACATCCAGTACCGTTGCACATATTGGGTTCTAACCATATACGGGCTAAAAGTGGATCGGGATGTCTCCCGGTATATCCATATGGTATAAGATTTAAAGATTTTATACATTGAAAGAAATTATAACCCCTTTAGTATAGTGTCTCTCCTCCTCCGGACACACCCACTTGATTAAACATATTATATTTGTTTGTACACAGAACTAGTGAGATATATTTTTCCCACTAGTTTTGTTTACAGAACTCATGAGACAAAAAGTCTCACTAGTTCTATGTACAGAACTACAGCACAGAACTAGTGGGAATAGTCGCAAGCAACGCCACAGGTGCTGCTAATATGCTGCCGACCACAGTAATATTAAATGGGATAAGGAACGGATAAAGAAATGACCTTATAGTCCATCATTCATTCACTGAAACCGAAACACACTGTTTCACAGAGGTCTTCTACAAAGGGGTGGTTACTGCCGCCAAACGGGCTGCCCAAATGACTGCGAAACGCAGTGTCACTGCTTGTTAGATCCAGACCAAAGCTAACTATGAAAATTTGGCCCGAGGTCTTTAAGAGTTAAAGAGCGTTAAAGCACTCGACCAAGGGGTTCGTCATTTATGACTTATATGACAATGGTATGAAGAAGACTCTTTTGATTACAAATAACGAAAAACAATAACATTTTTAATCAGACTCTTGTTTAACATATAGAATGAATTTTAGTTTTAGTGGAGGTTTTTAAAAATATTGAAATTAGAATTTTCAGACGATTAAACATTAAATTAAAGAAGCAAAGTCGTCATTGTGACTTTTACAAAAGTCTTTAATTTATTTCTAATTTAAAACGAGAAATTGGTATATTAAATTAAAATTAAAATAAAATAAAAACATACAAAAATACATAATTACACAGTATTATGTGCTTCCAACATCAGCTTGAATTTAATTTTCCACAACATTAACCATGGATTGCAAATTACTAGCCATGAAATTGATTAGCAATAGATAAGTAAATACTCGTATATTGGTACAACGAATGCATTAGTTGACTTAATAATAAAAATTTTTTTTTTTAGAATTAGGACTTGTTTCGACTTGTTTTTTAGAATTAGGACTACAAAGGAAGCCGTCTTATAAAATCAACAGAACATTATCAACTGAATATAGCACACTTTGTCGGGTAATTTATTTAACAACTTTATTTATTTATTTAATTACATAACAAAATCACGCATTTTTTTTTATTAAAACGTTGAAACACCATAAAACAAACTTTCAGAATAGCGTAAAGAACTTACTTCAATTTGCCGATCTATCCATTCGAACGATTGAAACGGGTTGTAAAACTTTTAACACTTGACCTTTATAAAGTGTTCATTTTCTGACAGATTGAAACACGATTTTGCAGTAGTCGAACTTCCGTTGTGACTTCACAAAATCACGCAAATGTTCCCAACGAAAATTCGTTCGACATACCTAATCTCAAAAAGTATGCTACGATATCAAAGGTTTAATAAAACCTCCAAATAAAGAAGGAACCTATAGAAAAAAAAATAGTTAAACTCTGGTTTATTCAATGATATGACCAGTTTTAGCTGGCCATTTCATGAAGTGATCAATTCTATGATCTGGCCAAGAATCTATATACCACTCAACAGTCAACATATAATTAATTTGTTTATTTAATGTTATTTTTTAATTTCTCACAGATGATTTAAAAAAATAACAGTATTAATTAAGTAATTATTTTACCTAATCGCGTCTTGGCTATGATAGTATGATAGTGGGTAGGCTTGGCTATGATAGTATGATAGTGGCAAGTCTTAAGTGATAATAAATTAATTAAAGTTAAGTTTATGTTTGTGTCTGTAATTTTTATTGTACTAACTATAGATTTTGTAAGATGTTTACTAACACTTTGGGTCCAAGTAAACCGATTAAAGAAATTTTATTACTTATTTATTTCTTTTTAATTTCTATCTCACTATAATTATTTCTTTAATTGTTTATTATTATTATTATTTATTATTATTTCCTGCGTTTTATATTACGAAAATATGTACGAGTATGTTTGACTCAATATACCTACTGGCTATTTGTATAGTGTGTCAAGTTTCTATGGGAGCTTGAAGGTATAACATAAAAGTGGAATGAGACGCGACCGGAACGAATAAAACGGAAGGTCGACCCGGATGGGTTTGCCCGGCACTAAAACTAGGTCTTATATGCGAAGAAACTGAGAAAAATACGACTCCGTATGCGTTCCCCACATGTGCTTTGTGTTTTATATAAATAAAATTTGAAAGAAGTCCGTATTGTGCGAAACAATACATGAAATGATGTTTCAAATGAATTTTTGGACATAATATTTATATAACCTTTTTTTTATGAAATGTTACAGTAGACAGGCTAACTGTTCACTTGATGGGTTATTAGTTGCTAGTGTGGTTATGGCTGTAGTTCCTAGTAAATGGTTAAGGATTCGGATATAGAGCTCTGGCATCCCTTACTCACACACCGAAACAAAACAGTACATAAATGATGTTATTTCACGGTGGTGGTTACGGCAACCAGGCGGGCTGCACCACGCAGTGTGCCCAGCCACTACGAGCCACTGCTAAGATCCGGACAATCTCCGTATCAATTCTAAGACATTTTCGAACTTATTTAATATGTACTCAAAAAGACGGAAGGAAATAATAAATCATCCGAATAACACAAAAAAGCCCGGGGTATGAAAATTTATGGGAGTAAAATCAAATGTCACGTGTCACACGTTACGTGTTGCAGGCTACAATATTCTTCAATACATATTAATATAATACATATAATATATTTATATCCATTGATATTTATATGTGAATTAAGAAAATTAACAAACTAATAAAGCTCACAAAATGCATTCATTTACCCTCATTTATTAATCTATGTATTTTATAAGAGTAAACTCCAGTCGTGCGTCGGAGCTGACATACACATTTTTTTATTCCCATTAGGAATTGGTTCTTTTAAGAATTTGTTCTTTAAGAAATATTTCTTTCTGGGAGTGTATACGAGTAAGTATGTTCATGTAATTCTTAAGGTAAAAATAAGTACCTATTGTGTGACACTTGTGTGTAACGATCACGTGACACTTCTTGTAACTTGTCTGCATGACATCTACATCTTACTAATATTTGATTGCCAAAGGAGTTGTGCAAAAAACCTAGTGCAATTACTCAACCTAAATTTTAATTATAAATATAAATAGGGTAAGTTTTTATAAAAATTGTATATAAAAACATTTTCAATTGTTTGAAAAATTCCCTAAGTACTTAATTATAATTTTTTGTAAATATTTATACTTTGCATTTCTCATACAAAACCGGATGACAAATTATTCTAATAAAAAAAAGTTGGGGCCCAATTTCCCCGTTATCACTGCGATACACGAGTAATACATCAAACATATGAATCAGTATCCAATATCGGGATCACAATAACAAATTTCCGATGACGAATACCTTGAGTTCTGGTAAATGTAACGTGAAATAGGGACTAGCCTTTACCATCGACTCTTTTGTCACTCTTTTAACTCATATCTGGTGTTTACAAGATTTTTATATATTTACTAGCTGACCCGGCAAACGTTGTTTTGCCAAAAAATTTGGGGTGGACCACCCTTAACATTTAGGGGTATGGAAAATAGACGTTGGCCGATTCTCAGACCTACCCGATAAGCACACAAAATTTCATCAAAATCGGTCCAGCCGTTTCGGAGGAGATTGGCGACAAACACCGCGACACGAGAATTTTATATATTAGATTGAAATTAGATTCATTCATAAATCTACTTGTAATGAATTACTTTATATTTAATACTATTTATCTAATTAGTTTATAGAAAACTTGCAGTTTATAATTTAGATTTTTTTATTTGAATAAAATTATTATTATTATTATAAATGTTTAAATACGAAAAAAAAATAATTACTTATTTCTCAATTGTTTGTTATCAACAAATGAATTTGGAAATAAAAATTCTCCCACCTTGGAAACGGTTATGATCGAATTTCGCCCTGAGACCGCGTGGTCCGACTGCTTCGTGCGATTGATCGAATGACCCGACCTGTTTTTCCTGTTGCTGCGATTAATCGGACTATGTTTCGACTCTTAGGACAACACTATAGTCGTAATAAATTGGTGCAAATAAGACTATGTAAAAATATTACGATTTTTATGTATTTTTACATACGTTCATTATTGATGATAGGCGATTCTGGTAGCCTATAAGCGCTAGCAACACTAGTTGGATAAATTGCCTGCTATTGCCCTGCCAATCTTCAACAACACAAATTCTCTGCATACTGCGCCATTACTATTATAAATATGCCATTTCCTGAATCTGTCATAATAATTTTGATTCTTTTTTTAAATATTATACTCTCTGCACTATGTTTTTACAAAGGTAGTGGCGCGAGATGAACCTCACGGAGATAGCGGATCGATGCGACCAAATGTGATATATTTGTGTCGCATTCCAAACATTTCTTTTACCCTCACTTCCCAAAAGAATTCTCTGTTGATTTGATATTGAATGATTCGTTTGTATATGCTATTATAAACTAATAGATATTGGACTTGTTTTCAGATATGAAATAGAATAGAAAGACACTTTTGACACTTGTTACGTACTCAATCAATCATGTGTAAGCTTTTGAATTATTTCTTTTAAAGTTTCGCAATTCTGCAGGTAGACTGATGGTAGATAGCTTTAACATAAACAACGCTATAAGGTTTTCAATGCGCTTCTTATCTTGATAAAACAAAGAGAAGGGGATAAGGAGTGGATGGATAGAAGAATAGGCTGTCATCCCTTAATTTTTTAATAATAATATTTCACGGTTTTTTCTGCACTCAGAAGTTACCCAGTCTATTACTGCGGAACGCGGTTTTATTTTTTACAACTACTAAAACTAGCTAATTTATTAAATAAAATTAATAATCAGATTATATAATTAATTAATCTACTTATAAACATATTCATAATATTCACTTTTTTTGTGAATTCGTTCCACTTGCCAAATAGTTTTGAAATATAGATAGTGCAAACCAGGCCGCGGATAACAGCTCAACATTTGCTATAGTTTTAGTTATAGCATAAACCGACATCATCAGTTTAAATAGCCAAATTATAAAGTAATAAATAATATAAAATAATAAAAACACACTCGTTTATTTATATAAGTAGGTTACGAAGCACAATTGAAGGGTCCATAATAAAATTTCAGTTTGAATTTGGTTATAGGCCGGTCCATTTATTAATTTCATTTGTATTCCACAGAAGTGTATTCAAATCAGTTATTGTGTTCTTTGTTAAGAGGGTCCATCATTGTGTTTCAAACAAGAAACTTTAGAGGAAAACGACATTTAGAAATTGTTTATAAAGAACACAAAATAATCTTTAAAAAAAAATACATCAACTGAGAGAGAACTGGCTCTCGCAAAATTTATACTTAAAACAAATATCTAATACTTTTATACACTCGCAATGATAACTTCTTAACCTACATAGTCCTCATATATATAAAAATTTCGTGTCACGTTGTTTGTCCGCGATGAACTCCCAAACTACTGAACCGATTTTGATAAAATTTCGTAACTATATGTAATTTGGTCCAATTTAAAAGATAGGATAGTTTATATCTCATTTTGTTTATTATTTTTTTGCAAATTATATAATATTACTAACATAGCGCCATCTATTGATACATATTCAATCCAGCAATTATTTATCTGTGAGTTCCAAAAGATTCTAACAGATGGCGATGTAAGGTAATTTTATCAGCTGGATTGAGTAAAAAATTGCACCCGTGCGAAGCCGGGAGCGGGCCACTAGTATAGTATAATATAAAGTCGCTTCCCGCCGTTTGTCCCTCCTATTAAACTACGCAATGGATTTTGCTATAATAATTACTACTAATTACTAATACTAACCCTTTATAGTATAAAAAATGAAAAAAAGGCTTTATTTTCATATTAAGATTTTTCATCCAGTGTTTCAACATTGGTAGGTTACAAAATTATGTCTCCATTTAAATTTATAGCCATATTTGGTTACTATAATATATGCCCAAATAAGGTGGACAGTACCGAGTTTACGCCCAATGTTCCAAATTTATGTATAGTGTATAATTTATATACACTAACAAGTAAATAATAATGTGTACGTATTGATGCATTCATATGACTGCAGATACTGTTACATAAGTCATATAAGTGCATCAATACGTGCACATTATTGTTTACTTGTTAGCGTATACATAAATTTGGAACATTTGGCGTAAACTCGGTATTGTCACCTTATTTGAGCATATATTATAGTAACCAAATATGGCTACGAATTTAAATGGAGACATAATTTTGTAACTTTCAGGCGTATACGTATCTGTACTCGACAGTACATCTAAACCTCATTATTTAGGGCTAGTTTTATAACGATCCGTTAGTTAAATTTTATATCAAATAGACGAAAAAAAGATCTAATAGTATAATATAGTGTATTATAAACAACTGTTCGTTAGTCAACAGTATAATTTGACAGCTAGCGTTTACTGCCTCTTTACTGACTATGATAAGGTCGGTTTATCTTACGTACCTATCGTTTATTTTGTTATTTATGTAAATAAATGTGTTTGTGACGCGACACTTGACAGTTCTTGACAGACTACAACGAAACCATCGACAATATTCATAAACTTCGGCGTATTTTTACGGGCAGCTACCGAATGTTTAATTTCTTTTATAGAACCACCGTCAGTAAACGTTATTGACAGACCGTTAACCGTTCGGTTACTAGCACTGTAACGAACGAGAAAAAGGTATGTCGTTTATAAAACTGGCCTAATGTCCTTAAGTAACCAATCAACTCATTGACAGAAATTGTTTCACAGCTAACCAAAACCTCAAAATTTAATAAAAATGAAAGCATTTCTTATTCTTTGTAATGATGTTTTTACACACTTTTATTCTCATATAAACATACAAATGTTTCCTCTACATTTCAAAGTTATTTCTTCCGCGAAAGTTGCTAGATAAAGAAACAATTTGTATTCAATAAGTCTCGCGGGCCCACGGGAGTAAGTGCCGGCCCGAAATATCGCTTCCGTGCCAATTTTATGTACATCACTGCGTACGATGAAGATCTAAAGCTGTGAAAATACTAAATACGATATTCTTACCACAGTTATAGGATTTGAACTTGAAAATAATATCTTTACATAAATATTTTATTACTAGTTTTGTAGGTATCGATCATTCTCCCTAGATCCTATAATCAGATCAATACTAGTGAGTATTTTCTCATTGGGTGGAGCAAAAATCTGTCAAAATTGTAATAACTATGATTGATTATACAATGATATAGCCTTACATTAAAAAAATTCTACCTATAGTAATGTTTAGAGCTTAATGCTTGCACTGTTATACCGAGTCGCTTTGAAGTCGCTTAGACAAGAAGTATTATCTTATACGTCAGATCGAGTGAGCACTAGGAATCAAATTTTATGTGGAATACCAATCATATTGGATTTTTACGGGTTTTACCCGTGGTCCACCTACTTTGTTAACCTGGGTGGACCACGGGAAATACCCGACTTTTACTTGCATAACGTCTATATCTTAAAATATTGAATTTACATGATATATATTTTCTCGTAAAACGCCTAAATCTCGAGACGCGAAAGTCGAGATACCTTGGAAAGTCTAAATCCCTCTATTCGAGTCAACTTCTACAGGTTAAGTCTAAACGGTTTTAGTCTACAGGTCAAATCTGTCAACTTAGTCTGAGGCAAATAGTTTAGGATATTCAAAATCATATTCTTATTTTAATATTATATTTAATGTTAATTTCTATTAACATTAAAAAACTAAAAGCTTCGACTATTAAGACTTTTACTCAGTCAGCTATTCTCGCGCCGACGTCGCTATAAATAATTAACAGGGAAGTAATTAAATATCTAATATTATTTATATAAGTTGTAAGATTTTCTTCTAGGATCGTAGTTTTAAGACATACTTGATTCCCCGACATTCACAACAACCTCTGTACCCCCACAAAAAGTGTTTAAATAATTTCTACCTTTTACTACCCCAGGCTGCTTAGTTTGTGACTAAGCAAACCAATGCTTATTTTATGACTTTTCAAAAGCAAAACTACTTTTTGCAAAACCCAATGGGCCCCTCCACTATGAAAGTTTCATGCGAGTCTTTTTTTCTATTATGAAATTCTTGCCATAAAGTTTTGAATTATTGTCAACTAACATGACCCCAATAACAACTACGCTGTGAACTCGCATTAAAGTGCACCCAACTCGGTCTGTCGAATAAAAATGACTAATGTCGTTTGGAACTAACGCGTTTTGCATTAAGAATTCCCGTCGCAATCGGGAGAACACGTAAACTGCAGTCTGCAGACAAAGTTAAAGCATTAACTGTGGGTGATGCGAAGGAAAACATATGGGGGAAACCTTATGTGTAGAATAACGTAGCTTCTTGTCGTTAAGAAAGCGAAGAAAGTATTTCTATTATTAGGTTCCAAAAATAAATTTGGTATATCCTATACATTTGTTATGTCTCTGTTAGTCACTACGAATATTTTAAATTTTACACATAGGCACAGGGAGGCAATTCTCAGTATATGCGAGATATCTCTATTTCGACAAAATGTCTATTTTCAAATGTCTACTGAAAATGTCACAAAAATGTCTATTAGTACGAAAAAGCGTATTCTCGATGTCAATAGAGATAAATGTCTCACGTCTTTTGCATGTCTATTACTGACTACGTTCCGTTTTCTCGTTTATTTTGAATCATAATCGAGGTATGACAATTCTGAAGTACAATAATTACTAAAATATAAAACTATTTTTTAATCAACGAGTTGTTTACTTCTAAGTAATATTATAATGAATAAATCTCATAGAACAGGTTCTTAGGGAAGTGAACGAAACATTTTAATGAAGAAGTGAACAAAGTACCATTCAGTCTGCGTGGAACTTAACCTAACATTATATACTCTGTCTGTATAGCGTAACGTAAGTGTCAAATTTTTCCGTTAGATCAACCAACTTTAAACAACATTATATCGAAATTTCCAACCATTTGCAACGTGAATCGTGAATTTACCTCAAATAAATACTTGGATTTTAATAAAGTAAACTATTTATGATGGCTAAAAAACAGTACCCTAGCTCCGTACAAAAGATGAGGTTAGTGGAGCTAATTAAAGCGGACGAAGAACTAGAGCAACGAAAATTTTCCTCGACGTTTACCAAAAAAATCACCGAGGAAAGATGGAGCTCAATAGCTCATGAGTTAAACAGTTTAGGAGGTTGTTCCTAAACAGTATGTTCTTCCACAACATCATTAACAAATGCAAACACAAAATTGTCAATCATTCTTCTTGTCTTCACAAAATAAAATAAACAGAGAGAAATTATTGCACTATGAACTTGGCCGCTCAAAATTATTAACATAAATTATGACAAATGTCGAATGTCGATTGACATTTACCACTCTTTGCAAGTCGAACGCTGGGCATAGACATTTCTCTACTGTGACATTTCGAGAATACCAAAATTCTGTTTTAATCGACATCCGCCATTTTATTTCGACATATCTCGAATTCGAGATTATGTCTATTGCACGAGAATTGCCTCCCTGACAACTATAATTCGACAAGTCTATTATGTTATTTAGCTTCGTTAGCATCTAACAAGTACCATTTGCAGTCGCTTAGGTATTAGTTCGGATAATGGGTCCATCCCAGTAGTCCGGTTAACAGGTCCGGTCCACCGAACTAGTAAGACTTTTTTTCCCAGTAGTCCTATCGTACAAATCAACCGGAATAGTAAGACCGTTTGTGAACTTAGAACGAAAAAAATGCAATATTTACAGAAGGAATAATATTCTTAGATCATTCTAATATTGTGAACTTAAACAATTCTGTATTATTATAATTATATTATTACAATTAACGCTGTAGAAAATGAAAGAGCGTAGTAATTATTTAATTTAACTTTATTTATTTTATACCCAGATCTGTCACGTGACTATCATGTTGTCATGCTATTAAGCACTAGAAGCTCACACAATATATTGTACCTATCCGTTTTCAACTTTAAAACAATTTTTCATAACAATTTTTCAAGACTCATTTTTTTACTACTTTTATCACGTTTAATTTTACAAAGGGCAATATTTTTGTTACATTACTTATAAGTGAAACCACTAAGAAATGGAGGAAGTTGTGGAGGTAAATAATTAAGAGAATCAAAATTAAAATAATCATTAAAATGATTCAAACAATCAATCTGTGTGGTTTGACCAGATGCAATAATGTTTCTTGGCTTTGGATCTCTATTGTTGCAGAAATCGGACATTTCTAAAAGATCATTTGATACGCAATCGTATCGTCCCTTGTGAAAACGACATGAAGATTCTGTCACAAAGAAACATTGCTTCCTAACAGGATTTTTTTCTGGTATTTGATCATTAGAATCTGGTCTCATAACAATTTGAGAAAACTGATCGCTCAATTTTCTATTATTAATCTTCTTTTTTAAACAATAACATCTAAAATGAGAGTCACATGTTATACTACTATCGGATGTTTTGTTATCTCTGACAGAATACCCCTCTGACAATGATTTTGACGAGCTACAGCAAGTTTCATGGAGTTCTTGCAACCAGCCTCTTCGAGTAAATTGCAATTCATTGCAAACACACTTCGTACCATCACAGTATCCATCGTTTGGTCTAGCATTACATGTTGTGGCAATTGCTTTGTTTTGAGGATACATCAGAAGCCCTACAATATGTTCCGATGGAACATTTAGTTCTTTTGTTTTCTCTGTAAACACGCCCTTCGAAATTTTTTTTATAACTTTTTCGTCTACTGAAACATAAATATTCCCTGAAGACGTGATTTTCAATGATCCATACTGTTCGCTTCCTTCGCGATTTCCGCTCAAAACAATAATAATTTCTCCAGACTCTGTTTTCCTAATAGGAACCAGACCATTAGGGCTACTCGCCAAATAATTTTTCAAATTGTTGATAAATTTTTTCTTCGATTCTTTATTAAGTACAACTGCATAATGATTTGATGGCGTTTTTTCAAGTAACGCGGAAGTGTCAGAAAATGGTGTTTCACTGTTAGAAAATTTATTTTTCTTATACAAATTTGAATCACTATTTGATCTTTTATCTGAATATAAAATTTTCTGTGAATATGTACTCTTAATACCTTTATCAAATGAAGGAATTTTGTTAAGTAATTCCCCGAATTGCCTGGACATACTTAAATGCTGTGTAGAATATCTCTTGGGTGCAATTTTCTCTAATGCCCTAAATTCCGAACCAGTGACAAGAACTTTAATATTTCCTGAGTTTGATTTTACTAGCAAAGCATTAAAATCGTCTTGCTTTCCAAGCTTTTCAAAGTTAATCATGTAATTGCCTGAACTAGTTTTAGCAAGTCCAACAGAACATCTGACATCATCACCCACGTAATCTTGAATTGTATTTTTGTAACTGGTCTCGAACTCTTTATCTAATACAAATATGTAATTACCCGATGGAGTCAATTCTAGTACTACAAAAGGTTGTATCAACTCATTGTCAATACCTTTTATTTTCACTCGAAAGATGCCTTCATTATATCTAAAACGTGCAGCCGTTTCAGTTATTTCCATAGATTTTAATACTGGTGGTACTGATACAACCAATAATCCACCTGATGTAGTTTTTCTTAAAACAGAATTCGCTTTTTTATGGTCAGAAATGCGAGTTAAATCTAAAGTTAGTTGATCCTTAAAATCCCTTGTTAATATTACGGGGTATTCTCTCGCTTTGAAACATATTTCACCCACAGATTTCAAATTCTTTACGTCAATAGCTACATTTCCGGATAGAGTTTTTGTTAGTGTACAATTTATATGTCTGTACACTCCATTCTCGCCATTTACTCTTACTTTCAACTTAGTTTTGCCATGATCGTACATTTCTGTTAATTCTTGTAAAATGGAGGGTCTACTTTCTTTAGTATATAGAGAATTAGGATTTGCTCGTTTTTCTTGTGTCTGCATATTCTTACTACTTTGGACATAGTCTTCATGTACACTTTTTAGCAACACATCGTTAAACGTTTTATCGTGTAAGCTATGAGCGTTTTTATTATTAGAATTTTTAAACACATCATTTTTTTGACTGTTTAGAAAATTATCTGATTTCATTGAATTTTGGGAGAGCCTTTTTAAAGAAATTGTGTTGTTTTCTTTTGATACCTCTTTTCTAGAAAGTTGTTTATCATTTTTCTCGAGAATATTAGTATTCTTTTTATTAACATTTATTCGATCTTCGTCTTTTATTTCATTATTAGATGAACTCACAGAGTTAATATTTATAAATTGATTATTTTCAGAATATAAACTTTTTGATTCCAAATTTATTTCAAATAAATTATCGGTAGTATTTTTTATTGTTAATTCATTTGTCTGAACTTGAGGTTTTGTATTTAATTCTGTAGTAGCATTATTAGATTTGATTTGTTTGTAATTAATTTCTAACATTTTTTCATCACCAATTACATCTTTGTGACATTTGTGACTGGCGTCTGATACACTGGGAATGTCATTTTCGGTACATGGGTTGTTTTCGTTATACCTCTTCACTATAATTACATTTTTATTTTTCAACATTTTATCAGCGGAGTTAACATTTAGATAATAATGACCCGAAGCCGTTTTCTTTAAGCTCACCGATAAATTGGGATCTTCTATTAAAGCAATAACATCTTCGTCAAGAGCTAAAACAGTAGTTCCAGACGTTGTTTTAGTTAAATCAACTAAACGATTTTCTGTTTGTATTTTTATTTGGTTTCCATTCACATTTACTTTTTTGTCTAATTCGCTACCAAGTTCTGTAACATCTGAAGACTTATTTCCTTTATTCAATTTATCGGTTTCTATTTTATATTCATCGATATTTTTTAAGCAAATCTCGTCTTTTTTACATATATTACCTTGGTTCTTTACCTCAATGACTGTGAAAGATTTCTTATTACATTCAGTCGATATCGATTTCATTATTTTTTTTCTATCTGTAATTCGTAAAATACAGTTTACTAACTGATGTGTCTTATTACATTCAGTTCTAGCGTGGGAGTACAAACTAATAATTAATTAATAATGATTTAGAAGATTTTGTGAAATTATTACAATAATGATTAAAATTCCTAATACATATCTCAATATACAACAGTACCTCTTTATTTGCTTATTGTTACTGTTTCAAATTTAACCAATTTTTTATTTTCTCTTCCAATCCCACAATTTTTTTGTCAAGAAACATTCCGAGGCTTTTGATATTTATTATATTATGGTTTTCTTATTACTGGTCTCAATTTACATTATGTCTTTGATACCTTTTGCTTTTACTAAATAACCTCAATGTAAGTTCGTTAGAATGTAAATTCTTTATATATTTATATGAGATTATTTTCTCTTATGTTTACAACGGTTTACAGATGATAGTTTCATTTGACTCCATATAAAAATAATAAACATATTTAATTACAGGTACATAATGTTTTTCTTTTCTCTTATTATCAAGAAGCAGTTTTAATTCTTCAATGAAAGAAGTAATGAATGAAAACTTGATTTCTAGAAACTCTTCGTTTAAAATACGTTTTTGATATGATATTTAAAAAACCCTAGACATTTTAGCAACTGCTTGATAAGTCTCTCTCTGCAATGAACTCTTCTGTATCTTTTTCTTGATCATCCAAAGAAGTTACCTAAAGTGAAAAGATTATAACGATGAATGTAACTTCAGCTATGACTTCATATCATCATAAGTATGAAATGAAAACATGGTGGTTCTGACAAAAATAAACTTAAATGCAATAAAACCACCACGTGCTTTATAAATTTTATTGAACAATACATTTAACAATTTATATGCATTTTACTAGCATGATTAAAATTAGGTTTCATAGTTTTATTAGCATTTTTCATCAGATTCATTGGTTATGATAGTATAACTTACTTTCTCGATGGGTGCCACATCTATATATTGTCCAATAACTTCTTCTATAATCCTTTCTCGTGAATAACTTTTACCATCTAAAATAATGAAAACTCTATCTGAACCAATAATTGTTTTCAATTCAATTTTAGATACTTTATTAACTTTGTACTCCCACGTATCTCTAATTACTTTAATGTTAAATGCTACTCTTACCTGCTTCATCCAATGTTTGTTTAGATTTAGGGCAATTCTGAAAGAAAAATAGAATAAAAAACATTAATTGACTGCGAAGTATCAATACCTAATTTTAGCGTTAATTATAAAAGATTTTTATTTTATTGTACTTAAGTATAGCCTAATCAAAATCATTATTTACTCGTTTGTTCACTTACTTCGTCCTAATACTAACTTCTTGTGTTGACCTACTAAGAACAGCATTTATAAAAATTATTAACACGACAATTTGTTCAATAGTCTTAATAAAAATAAACAAAGCAGTACAAATGTCTCACCTCATCCACAACTTTAGTGGATAAACTTTCAGGTAAAGTATTGACAGGAACGATTGGGGCACGCAGAGGTTCCGGTCCTAGGACGCACTGAGCAGCTCTCATGTTGCGCGGGAATTGTCCAGTTTTTTTGCACGGCTGGTTATTCCAAGTCACCTCGTTGCCCTTATTGCTGTCCACTGCGTGCATCGCACAGTCCACACCGCATGACACAGCTTCGTTATGTGGACATGCCTTCACTTCACCCTACATAACAATGGAAAATATATGTAAATGTTCGTATGTCTGTGCAGTATTCAGCGTGATGGTAGATGTAGTTGCATTTCCGCTTTAGACATACAAGACAATATTTCATTACAACTTGTATTTACTTAGTTCTCCGACTAAAGCGTATAACACGCACCAATTAATTTACTGCTATTAAAATAGATATTTTATTTAGTAATCTTAAGTAACTGGTATTACTAATATTAATAAGTGATTGATTAATATAAACAATAATGATTTTTGACATTGTCTTGGAACGTATAAATAAAAATAAATCAAATATTGAAAATTACCATAATTTTTAGAAATGAGTTAGGAATTTTTGTAGGTACTTACTACAAAAATAACTAACGATTGTAGATTATAATCTCTTTACTAAATCGAAATGTTTGACTATTAATAACTTGTACCTAATAATATTTAATAATTAGGTATAATTATTAAAAGTGAAACATTTAGATGTCATTTTACAATAGTATCTGCGCTCTAAGTAATAGCTAGGTACTCGAAAAAAGCACTTTATCTTGATGTGATGAACGCTTTTAAAAATATTTTTAACTTTTCATTATGACAATGTTGGTTATTTGATATGTTTTGATTGTTAATTTGATATGTTACATGGTTTAATGTAACAATCAGAACTTTTGTTCAGTATGTCGTATACACAGAAACGTTTTGACAACAATGACGCAGACATTCAGCCTAACATGGCCATTTATATTTCGATATTTTGCTAACCATAATCTATCATTCAGCAATCTAATCTATACTAAGTGAACCCATTACTGGTATTTCTAGTTCTGACAATATATCAGTATTGAAAACACTAGAAATATACACAAATATAAAACTTGAATACAAGTAACCAAGTTTTGTAAAAACTAAAGACAAAAAGAAATTAACTAACCCCGTTGTCCTCTGCGTCAATGGTGGAAGGACAAGGATTGGGATCATGTGGAGGCGGTGGTGCTTTCTTCGTACAGATGCAAGTTTTTGGGTCTCCTGGACAATTACATTCTTTCGTACCACCCCAACGCGTGCACGGCTCCTATTTATTAACAAAGCATTTTAAATTCATTTCAGTCTAAATTGCAAGTTAGGTAATTGCTTGTATTTTTACTAGTGTACCTAGAAACAAGCATAAGCGCTGGGCCCTGATTCTGTATGACAATTATGATTTCACGCTTTTGTCTTACCTTGCCAAAACACATCAATGTCTTATCATGCCATTTATATGTACGTAAGAGATACGTACATATAAATGGCAACTTATATATTATAACTTATAACTTATATATATTTATATTTACGTACTTTTTAACAGATGTCGTAACAATTTAAGGGATTATCGTGGTTTTGAAGCAAGGAATCGCTAAATGGCGTTAGAGAATTAGGGCCCTGGTGTGCGGGTCCGATATCACAGCCAGGCCTTATCCTCGGATCATCAACAGTCACCTAGAGTTAGGGAACACATAACGCCGGCTATTCACGGCAGTCTGCCTTGCAGTCTGGGGCTTCATCCAGGATTGTGTATGTAACTGCCGTGAATGGCCGACTTTATGTGTTCCTAAGTGGCTGTTCGTGAAAATGGGCGTATAATTTCATTGACTATTATATTAATATTTAACACATTACCTATAATAATAAACCTGAACCCGTCTAACAATTTAGTTTTTTTAATATTTTCCAAATATTTTTATAAAATTTTAAAATTATAATATAATTTAATAATATACGTAAAACATGATTCACTATCATATCTGTTTTACTGCAACAAAATCTATTTTACTGGCTTTTTGGGAGTGAAACTATTGTATACCTTTTTAGCCCCTACTTCTTTGTCATCCTTGGGCGCCTTCGTAACTTTGACGCGATCTAAACAATGCATCAACTGTTTGTATGAGTCCTTGTCCATCTAAAAAAAAAATACACAAAATTATATTTATTGTTATTATCTATAATATAAAAATGAATCCCTAAATGTGTTGCTAAGCGCAAAACTCGAAAACGGGTGGACCTATTTTAATTCTGTCTTCACTCATGGATAGAGGGATAATCAGGGAAGGTTTTTACTTAAAAAAAAATGCACCCCGGGCGAAGCCGGGAGCGGGCCGCTAGTTGTTTATAGATATTTAAAATTGGTTATTCAGTCGCTAACCTCACATCTAGTCTTGACAGCACCTCCAATAATAGTTAAGGTCAAATTTTTCTTCACAGTATTCATTATAAAATCTTTTACAATTTTCCTTGTTTTATCATCCAATTTCCCATTCCTACTTTTTCTTAGAGCCTGCAGTATAGTGTTCGCTACAGCTTTTCCTGGACCAGTCTTCGATTTTCTCTCTAAAACTGTGTACATATTTTGTAACACGTTATCTATGAAAAATTTTTTGGCACTCATACAAACACAATCCATCGTGTGATCCGGACTGCAATGTCCTTCTTCATAATGACAATCCCTTTCTTTCTGACATATTGGACAATCTGTACAAAACTTGCGAATGTCTACGGTGTCGGTGCATTCGTGACATCTAATACACTGGGATTTGTAATTAGAGATCTCCTCTTCGAGTTTCTTCAATTCATCGGCGACGGATTTCTCTCGACCCTTGCACGTATCTTTGCACTGTTCGAAGTTCTTCTTTAGATAATCGATTTCGGCTTTTATGCTTTGTTTCTGTATAACAAAATATCTTTCTAAAAGACATGTATAGGTTCTTAACACACACAAGACATGAACACACACCTAAAAAAAATGCAACTGAAACATATGTATATGTGAAATATACATTTAATCTCAAAACAAATTAAAAAAACCTAAAATATTTATGCTTATTATTCACACATACAACTGCCTACGTAATCTTTTGACAAGTTCGCTTGCAAAAAAAGGAACTTTCAAATGATATTGGTAAGTTTAAAGATAATATGAGGGTATGTAATCTAACCTCAATCTCAATGTTTTCGTTCTCAAGTTTCTTTAGTAGTAAAACATTGCAAATCTTCTGCATCTCATCTCTAGCTTCCTTAACATATTTTGTACCGTCTTGCTCTTTGCTTCTCTTAATCTTGTTCTCTTCTGCCACTTCCGATTGAAGGCGATGAATTTCACCTTGCATCGCAGTTATTTTCATCTAAATGTTGTAGATGCATAAAAATGAAAAAAAATTGTGAAAATGTTTATACTTTATACTTTGCGTCCACTTTCCAAACGTCGGATCTATATAGTTAATGTGTAAGTAGACTAGTTAGTTCGAAGACTAAAATTTACTATTAAGATTATTGATTTGTTTTGTTTATATTAAGGTCGACAGACAAGCTGACGGTCCACTTGATGGTAGGTGAGGTGGTTACGGTCGTCTATAACATAAGCAACGCCAATTAATGATAGAAGGATTAATGATAAGAGATCAGGAAGGGATGGGCTAATGAGCTCTGACATCCCTTACTCACTCACGGAAACAAAACATCACATTATGTTGTTATTTCAAGGTGGCCTTCTGTAAGAGGGTAGTTAATGAAGGCTTAAGAATTTAAGAAATCAAGTCTTACGGTTTTAGTGAATGTTTGAAAAAAATACATGCGACTTAATTCAAAACATAATAACCGATTTTGGTAGATATATCGACTTTACGGTGTTGGATGTTCCAATTTTTAATATGGCTAGAAAATTTTCCTATAGACTTACCTACAGCCTAATGCCACTGATGACTAGGTATGTAGTAGCTGCTAAGGTTTCTATTACGATTGTATAATAGTATAACGGCGCCAACCACTAGATATTAAATCCTGTTTAAAAATCAATATTTTCTTTGACTTTTATCTAACATTTTCGAAGCTAATTTGGTCTACTACTGATAGTCTGTGCTGTGCAGCTAACCCTTACTAATACTCACTTGTGACGTTTGTTTCTTTGAAGCAAGAGACGTTTTAGCTAAGTCCGCCTCGCGCTGGTTAATTTCGCACCTCTTTTTCAAATCAGCAATTTCTGAGTCCAAACACTTTAAGTCACTCAACTTTAGGTTAATTCTCTCAGCAATCTCCAGTTGACATTTTACGACGCCGTCAACTTGGGACTCCAGGTCTTTCTTGTGCTTACGCCATTTGGTGGCACTGGCTTCTATTTCTTTTAACTAAAATATACAAATAATGCCAAATATGGCATATATTTTGATATATCATCGCAATAAAAAATAATATGGTGTGACATAGAGTGATAACCAACTGAAATAATATTTTTTTGGTCGACATCAAATTCTGCTAATTCTATTGCTAACCTGTTTTAAAAGACTCTTCTGTTTCTCATTGGATTCTGCAATCTTCTTTTTGTATGCTTCTTCCATACAAGACCACATGCAGTCGGCCTGCTTCATCAGTTCTGTAGCTTCTTTCTCTCTATGCTCTAAATGCTGAATCTGATCTTGGAGCTCTTTCTCTGTTTGCATCAGATTGTGTAATCTTACACTGCATTTCTTGTCAAAGGATGCCGCCTTTAAACGAGTAATTTTTATTTTTATTAATTATAGATAGATAAATGCGCCTCGACATGGACAAAATAATTATACAAAACTAATATAAATCTAAATGAGTTATATTTCAGACTTCTTTGAAGACAAAATCAGCTTCTAGATAAATATTAAAAATTCTTACGTCTTTAATGTTACACAAAACTTTACTTAGAGGCAAGGCATCGGCGCTTCCACTTGAAGCGTAACATTTTTCGACGCTACAACATTTTGAACTCTCTTTTGACGTAGAGCCATGGCTACAGCAGCTAAAAGAAAAAATAATAACAAAAGTGATACAAGTATGATAGACAACGCACCTCCGCAATTATAATCGTTATCATTAGGAGATAGATGGCAATGATCTTTATGGAACAAAAATTAAAATTTATTTGTATATTTTTTTTATTTTATGTAAGTATAATGGTCTACTGGATGATAGGTGGCTACCGTCGCCTATAATAAAGCAAATAAGCATAGTAGGATCACAGCTTTACCACCCATAAGGAGAAGGGAATAAGAAGGGATAGAGAAATGTCAGAACATTCATAAGTACCTAATACATTTATATACAATATAATAACCTCCGTAAAGCACTATATAAAAAATTACATAATTATCTCTTATCAAATTTCTCATGAAAATAGGTATTAATTTATAGTTAAATATTTGAAAGTAAATCATAATAAGAACTACCAAAAAGTTCTGTACAAAGATAACAATAAATTGAATTTTATAGATTTAACTAGCTTTTGCCCAAGACATCCATTCTCATAAACTTTCGCATTTATAATTAGTAAATTAACTGTCGAGATGGAGGTCAATCGTCGAATCCAGCTCGTATGGGCAGCGTTCGGGAAGCTCCGAGACATCTTCTCATCCAAAATTCCTCACTGTCTCAAGACAAAGGTTTTCGACCAATGTGTGTTGCCGGTGATGTAATATGGCGCTGAAACGTGGTCTCTAACTATGGGCCTCGTAAAGAAGCTCAATGTCGCTCAACGAGCTATGGAAAGAGCTATGCTCGGTGTTACACTGCGAGATCGAATCAGAAATGAGAAGATCCGTAGACGTACGAAAGATACCGAGATAAGCCGGCGGATCAGTAAGTTGAAGTGGCAATGGGCAGGGCATATAGTACAGAGAGCCGACGGCCGTTGAGGCCGGAAGGTTCTCGAGTGGAGGCCACGTACCAGAAGCGCAGCGTAGGACTTCCACCCATAAGATGGACAGACGACCTAATAAAGGCCGCGGGTCAACGGTGGATCCAGGCTGCTTCTGACCGGTCCTATTGGAGAGTTATGGGGGAGGCCTATGTCCAGCAGTGGACGTCCTGCGGCTGAGACGACGAAATTAACTGTAAATTAAATGTAAAAGTTTAAAAATAAATACAAAAAAAAATTACTTTTTCATTTTATTCTCAGTTTCCTTTTTATTCTGATCTGTTAATTTATTTTTAGCCATATAACATTGGATATTCAGCCTTCTGTTAAAATCACTGCTCTTCGGATCTAGGCCCATACGTTGTTGGACTGCTTGCTATAAGATAGTTAAAATTATAACTAATATTAATAAATATAAACTTAAATAGTTTATTGTCAAGGCTACTTTCTTCTTATAGTGTTGAACTGTATACATGTTCTGTCTTTTTGAGAATCCGTCGTTATGAGAATCTGTCTTTTTGCGAATCTGTCTTTTTGTGAATCTCTCTTTTTGTGAATCTGTCCTTATTCTACGTATATGTTTTCTTTCTTTATATTAATTTTTTTACAATATAAAAATTAACAAAAACAATCAATTTAACACTAGAGTGCCGCAAATAGCGGGGCAGGGTCCAAGCTACCGATGCTTAGGGATACAGAGTGAGGAACCTCCTGACAATACGTGCCGTGTCAAGAAGTACCGCCTTCTGTATCTGTCCATTGACCCAGCCATCTAGTGAGAACCTCTCGAGGTGTTGGTCGAGGCTCTTCGCTATAAGACCGTTCACCGATATGACTATCAGGACGCTATGTCGAATCGACATACCACATGGCGGGTCACCTCGTGAGCCAAGTCTATGTAGGTACTTAGTGAGCTTATCTTTTTCGGCTTTCACGAGGTTTTCGTCATGCGGGACAGCAATGTCAACAAGCATCGTCCGGCACTGAAATCGGTCGATAACTAAAATGTCAAGCTTATTGGCGATGAAATTATTTTATACTGAACCAGCTACACGCTCCCTATCTTTTCAAAATAAAAACTATCCTATCTTTTAAGTTGGACCAAATTACACATAGTTACGAAGTAGTATCAAAATCTGTTCTGTAGTTTAGGAGTCCATTGGCCTCAAACAACGTGACACGTAATTTTATATATATACTAGCTACACGCTCCCGGTTTCGCCCGGGGTGCATTTTTGCAATCCAGCCGATAAATTACTTTACACCGCCATCTGTGAGAATCCTATGGAACTCACAGTTAACTTTTAAAATAAGTTCCATAACAACAGCTGTGAGTTCCATAACATTCTCACAGATGGCGGTGTAAGGTAATTTATAACTCGCATATAATAAACAAATAATTTGCAATAAAAAAATACTATAAATAACTTTCATCAAATACTGTACAAAACTTACTGTTAGATCGCAATCTGGATTATCCTTCAAAATACTCCAGAACTCGCACATGAGTTTCACCCCCACGTCATCGCCAGCTTCATGGAGGCTGTCAGTGATAGAGTCACGTCTCGAAATAGCTGAGCTTAGCTCATTTATTAAATCATCAAGGGCTTTGTAGCGACGTCGCAAGCAACTGGGCACTTCAGGCATGTTATAACTAACTCATTAACCAATGACCTCAAAAAAAAAACACGGAATTAAATAACGTATATAAGTGTAAGTAGGTAAGATAGGTACAATAAATTTAAACTATGGCGCAATGGTAAAAAGCAGTCACCGTAAATTGATAATGGACCCTGGTTCGAATTCAAGTGAATACTTTTTTTTATTTATCTTATTTATCTTTGTCATGTGGGCCCAGAGCAAAGCTGGTAATGTAATAAAAAGGTATATATGTAATGACTATTCCTTCTTTCACTATGACTAGTCCTAACGCGACCTTCCTTGTAGGCATAGGGAACACCTATATAAAAGCGTTAAATTATAATCTATAGTAAAAATGTCGCCTTTGGCATTGCAAATTAAAATAGGTCGATTACAATTATCTAAAACCCTATAATAAGAAAGCCTCAAAGGTGCTAACCGGTACTATTTAAGTTGAACCTGTGCCTGAGGCTTCTAAGCCTCGGGCATGACTATTATAGAACATGACTACAACAAAGTGGACTGAAGTAAAAGTCATCTTCTATAATTTATACATATAGTTTCCAATATTACTAGATACGATAAAGTACGTAAATACCTATATAGGTAATAAAGAAAATAATTATTAGAGAAAATCTTAAAAGGTAAATTATGAATATTTTAAAATTGACTAACCTACTCTCTAAATAAAACAATGAAACCTAAGAAACGAAATACACTAATAATCACATTGCCTTTGCTTTTATTATTAAATTATCGTTTTACGAAAAATTTTACATGCTAGTATTCCTAAATTGACATTAATTTTACTAAAATTTGACAATTAGTCTTATTTTCTATACTCGTTTAGAAGACAATGCAAAAAGGTTTGAATAAGTTTACTGTTTTAAATACACTTAAAGTTTTGCAAATTTTAAAAATATAAATAGGTATTAACTTCTGTCTTATTGTAAAAACTTTTATGTCAAAATTTTTGTAGATTTTGATGCACGAGTGTGTGTAAATGAACATGATCAGTGATCACATGCATTCTTGATACTTGTGACCATTGAAGGTAAGGAGGTAAGCAAGGAGGACTATTATAGGTGGTAAACTGAAAAACGGGCAATAATCATTAAAATAGTGGTTCATAAATTGGCCAGAATGGCACTTGGGTAGCATTGGGGTTTTGTATGAAGTCTATGAAAGTATAAATTTGACTGTTAGGTATACCCCGGTCACTGACATGCGTGCAAACATTCTTACATTGTACGAATCTTTGCACGCATGTGAAGGAACGTGAAGGAACCGACACTGCACGGAAAAGCGCGAATGTAGCAAAAACTTCGCATAGTCATTTGCAAATGTCGTCCTACACTTGTGGGTTCGCGTATTCGCGCGAATGTGAGTGACCGGCAATAGACTAATACATCACTGAGCGGGCAACACTCTCTTGCCTATGGCTCGATCTAGAATGTATGTCGTGTGTCCGTCACGTATAATATTATTTAACATTGTACTTAAATTAAATAAAGTCTAGAAGATATCCGAAGTCTCAATCTCTCGTCTCCAGCTCGCCAACCCTGCCACATGGTGTCAGAAGTCAAAAATAAATTCAAGAATTCAAGAAACATAATTAATTTTCTCAACGACGAAGTCCGAACTCGAACAAAATGGCCGAAGAAAGACAAAGGTCCATCGATCAAAGGTCGAAGACAATTACCACTCAATTACCAGCGTTGGATCTGAAATCTACAAATATGCCATTACAGTGGAAAAACTGGCTGACTCAGTTTAAAATATATCTTCGTGCAAATAACCTCGAAAGCGAGACGGACATGCGAAAAGTCGCCATATTGCTACATTACATTGGGCCAGATGCGCTGAGAATTTTCTACTCTTTCAACGTGGATATCGACACGGTCAGTCTAAATACATTAACAGAAAAATTCAGCAAACATTTTCTACCTCAAATCAACACGACAATGGAACGTCATAAACTCTTCAATAGACGTCAAGGCCTCGACGAGAGCATAGAAGACTATACGACCGATCTACGTAATATAGCAAAACAATGCGAGTTTGAAAAATTGGAAGACAGCATCCTAAAAGACATCTTCTCATGGAACTTAAATTCAAACAACCATTACATCAAAGAAAGAATTCTCACGGATAAGCCGGACACACTCGACCAAGCCATTCAATTAGCCAAGAACGTGGAAGCCACGCGGGCACAAGCCAAGACCCTAGAAGAACCAGCATTAATTGGACAGGTCTCTAGAACAAGACATCGGCAACGGCAAGACAAGTCCCGGACAAGATCGTCTTCACGTCGTCCAATGAAGCCATCAATAGCATCAAACATCTGTCACCGGTGTGGTCAGGTACATAGATATAGATGCCCAGCGAAGGGAGTTCAGTGCAAGAAATGCGGCAAATATAATCATTTTGCTGTAGTTTGTAAGTCTGTAAAATTTATTAGGTCTAAGTCTATAGAGTCAAATGCCAGTGCAGTCTCAGACAATGTTAACAACCTCTTTGTAGGCACTATATTTTGTGTTAATTCAGGCGATCAACAGCCTTGGACAACTAAATTAACTATAAACAATCAGAATATTGACTTTGTGTTAGATACAGGGGCAGACACAAATATACTATCAGCACAAACATTCCATACACTTCAACTGTCACCAGACATCATACAAAAAAGTAATCACAGGCTATCATCTTTCAGTGGTGAAATAATACCAACTACAGGCCAATGCAACATACAAATTAGGCATAAAAATAACAACATTACTGTAAACTTCCACATAGTCGACCTAAAGTGTAAAAATATTATAGGAAGGGACACTTGCAAAACACTGAAGTTAATTAAGCTTGTTCACAAAGTAGACTTCATTCCTCAACTTCCACATGATTTAGTGAATGGAATAGGGTGTATCAAAGACCTCGAAGTAGAGTTAAAACTCAAGCCAGATGCCACTCCAGTCGTCGCATCCTGCAGACGAATCCCTTTTCAACTCAGGGAGCCTCTCAAGAAAGAACTTGCAGAGCTGGAAAAACAGGACATCATACGAAGAGTCGAGGAACCCACAGACTGGGTAAGTCCAATAGTTTTAACTACAAAAAAAGATGGTAAAATAAGACTTTGCATTGATCCTCGTAAACTCAACGATGCGATCATGAGACCACATTTTCAATTTCCTACTATAGATGAAATCAAATCCGATCTCTCCGGGTCAAGGTACTTCACAACTTTAGACGCTAACAAGGGTTTTTGGGCTCTGAGATTAACAGAGAATTCCTCCAAGCTGTGTACATTCATTACTCCATTTGGGAGGTACAGATTTACACGCTTACCCTTTGGCATAAGTTCAGCACCAGAAATTTTTCATAGTGAGATGATTAAACATTTTAGAGACATTAAAGGTGTGAAAATAATGATGGACGATTTTCTTATATTTAGTAAAGATATAAATGAACACAATGAAATACTACAAAAAGTCATAGACAGAGCACGGTCAATAAACTTAAAATTTAACAATGACAAGTCAGTAATTTGTTCATCGCAAGTAAAATATTTAGGTCATATATTTAGTAAAGATGGTGTTCAAGTCGACACATCTAAGGTTGAGGCAATACAAAACATGCCCAATCCTACTAATATAACAGAACTTCAAAGATTCCTAGGCATGGTTAATTACTTAAGTCCTTTTATTAAGAATCTGTCACAAGAGATTTCGCATCTCAGACAACTACTGAGTAATAAAAATGAATGGGTATGGACACATAAACATGAATCAGAATTCATTAATGTCAAGAAACTGATTAGCTCAACTCCAGTACTCACTTATTATGATCCAAAAAAAGATCTTACATTATCAGTTGATGCTTCCAAAGATGCTCTAGGAGCAGTGATTTTGCATACAAATCAGCCCATAGCATATGCATCAGCTTCCCTTTCAAATTGTCAACAAAGATATTCACAAATTGAGAAAGAATTGTTAGCAGTTTTGTTTGGTTGCACTAAATTTCACCAATACATTTATGGAAGAAGAACAACTGTACAAACTGACCACAAGCCTCTTATTACTCTATTCAAAAAAGCACTTTTTGACATTCCACCCAGGTTGCAAAGAATAATGTTGAGATTACAGCCCTATGATCTCAATGTAGTATACAAACCCGGACGATATCTGTACATCGCAGATACACTTTCACGAGCAGCTCTTCCTGAAGGCACTCTCACTGATTTGGAGGAACATCTCGACCTTCACATCAACCTTATGTTCTCAAGTCTATCAGTGAGTAAAGAAAAGTTATTAGAAATTCAGGAAAATACTAAACAAGATCCAATATTAAGTAAAGTTTTAACATATTGTTTAAATGGTTGGCCTGAACATAAAAGATCTGTCAGTCAGTCAGTCAGACCATATTTCTTATTAAAGAATGAACTACATGTAGTCAATAATATACTATTTAAAGGTAATAACATTATCATTCCGGAAAATATGAGAGAATATATATTAAAATTGGTACATGCAGGTCACCAAGGCATTAATAGTTGCATTCGTTTAGCAAAAACAACAGTATTTTGGCCTCAAATGAACAATGATATTGAAAAGTACATAAATCATTGTCATATTTGTCCTACTTTCCGCAGAAATAATTCCAAGCAACCATTGCTTCATCATGAATATAAATTAATACCATTCAATAAAGTAGGAATAGATATATTTGAAATAGACCGTCTTAAATATTTAATTGTCATCGATTATTATTCGAAGTACATAGAATTAGCCTTACTTAATCCAGATTCTACTTCAAAAACAATTATTACTAACTTAAAATCAATCTTCGCGCGTCATGGAATTCCAGAAGTAATTAATTCTGACAATGGTCCCCCCTTTAATAGTAAAGAATTTAAAGAATTTACATTATCATGGGAAATTAAACATACTACATCAAGCCCATATCTAAGTAGATCAAATGGAATGGTAGAAAGAGCCATTGCCACTATCAAGAACATGTTAAAGAAATGTAAGTCGGACAATACCGATCCTTATTTAGCTTTGTTAACATATAGGAATACTCCAAAAAAGACTGGCTATTCCCCGTCACAACTGTGTATGTCAAGACAGGTACGCACTAAACTACCTATTACAGACCTCTCATTTTCATCTCAAACTGTAGATATTAAAAGTTTAAAGGAAAATATTGAAAAACACAATTTGAAAACTTCACTTTATTATAATAAAAATACAAAACACTTGTCACCTCTTAATGAAGGCGATAAAATTTATTTTAAACACAAGACACATGGCACTTGGATCCCAGGCATTGTTTCAGAGATAGATTCACATCCACGTAGCTACATCATCACATCTCCTCAAGGTACTTTTCGACGGAATCGGGAACACATACTGAAACCATTCACTTCCATTACTGACACACCTGAAACAAAAACACAAATTAGTACACAAGACAAAATTTCAGAAGATAAACAGTCTACAGTCACTACACGTTATGGACGCGAAATTAAACAGCCCAAGCGTTATGCCGAGTTGCAAACAGACTTTTAACAACGTCTTATGCTATAAAAAAATTGTTGATTCTAAAAATAGTCATTTGTTTATTTTGAAAGAGGAATGAATGTATAATTAATTATGTTATATGTAACCTAAACAGCAAATGTTTGTTATTTGTACTTTAGCAATTAATTTGTCAATTTGACATGTGTCACTTGACAAGTAGATATTTGACATTTGATACTTACCTGAGCTCGATGTCTGTCACTGTCATTTAATATAGCTGCGTTCACACTGTGTAAGCCTAGTATTAGATATATGTCTTGAGCCAATTTTGTACTTACATTTATTTTTATTTTCTTTTATAAAAAGGGAAGATGTTAGGTATAGACTAATACATCACTGAGCGGGCAACACTCTCTTGCCTATGGCTCGATCTAGAATGTATGTCGTGTGTCCGTCACGTATAATATTATTTAACATTGTACTTAAATTAAATAAAGTCTAGAAGATATCCGAAGTCTCAATCTCTCGTCTCCAGCTCGCCAACCCTGCCACATTGACCACCTTCATGAAACCACCTTAGAGCCCGTCACACACGTAGCTATAATATATCTTATATATAAAAATCTCGAGTCACGATGTATGTTCGGGATAAACTCCGAAACTACTGAACCGATTTTGATAAAATTTCGTAACTATATGTAATTTGGTCCAACTTAAAAGATAGTATAGTTTATATCTCATTTTGTTTATTATTTTTTTGCAAATTATATAATATTATTAACATAGCGCCATCTGTTGATACCTATTTAATCCAGCAACTATTTGTTAAAATTATCTGTGAGTTCCATGACATTCTAACAGATGGCGGTGTAAGACAATCTAACAGATTGCACCCGGGCGAAGCCGGGAGCGGGCCACTAGTATCAATATAAATTACAGCAAGGCATATTACGATATATTTTCTATGATCGATTACTAGACCTAAAAAACCCCTAACCCTAAATTTTCGTCAAAATCGTCAGAGCCGTTTACGAGATCGTATTGGCATACAAGAATTCCTCGTTTAGTATTATAAGATTATTAGTAACAATTTTCTATACTTATAAAAATTTTACGCTTTCGCTCGCGAGTGTGGGCATTATAAACTCATACTAGAGCCACAGTTATCTATTGTGAATAATAAGATCACTGTCATTGCCATTTATCACATGACTTTGACATGTCATTATTTATATTTATATTTTATATCCTTCCCTTGACTTGCCGTATTTTTGATATTTGTTAATTTTAATTTGCTATTTTTGATATGCAAATATTTGAAAATGTTACATGGTATCTAAATAGCCCTCGCAGTAGTCAAGCTCTAATTGTTATACTCTCACTCAGTGCTAAACAGAACAATTACTTAAGCAATTCTCTGAGCTACAAACGCTAACACTGATAAGATAAAAGCAGTTTTTTATTTCTATTCGATCGAATCTTCTATGTTCGGTGACGTGCTTGCTTTAAACATATCTTACAAGGAAAAATAATGGCTGAATTGAGTTCTGTAAGTACTTTTTTTTTCTGTAAATTCTTGTTAATTTTGAGTGTCTAGTTTAAACCTCTAAGGGGTTAGTTTAAAAAAAGAAATGGCTCATCATTATAGCTACCTCAAAACAGACATTTTTTAATATACTTCTTAGCGTTATGTCTTCTTGAATCATCAACATTAAGATTAGTGTTAGGTACCTACAAGACTCCTATCATAAGTGACTATGTAATTTTTTATAATAATCTAAACAATAACAAACATCTAATACCATGAGGAATGTTTGGAAAAACTATCTTAAGGTTATCTTAGCCAATTGATTATTTTTGAAAGACTACCTACCTATACAAAACCAATAACTATTGAATACAAATGAGAGAAAAAAATATTATTACAATATAAATTGTCAGACTGTGTCTCTCTACTGTTGGATCTCCCAAGGCTCGCCAACATGCATAGTCCTCAATTCATTGTATATAGTCGCTGCCAGTGTAATATGGCCTCAAGGCGTCCCACACTGCATCTTCCAATTAGTGGTCTCCATTCGAGAACTCATCTAGCCAACGCATCTATCGCAGAGGTTATCCACTCTGCGACAAATGTGACAGCTTGCTAAAATTCTGTCAGCTATGTCAAAATTAATTACATAAATCTGAATTCCAGGAACATCCACGAAACCTAATACCTCAGCTCTGCAACCAGTTCTATCACTTAGGATGGGTAACAGGGACAGGTGGTGGAATTTCAATAAAAGAGGGGTAAATCTCTATAACTATCAATCCCTATATAATCTGAGATGTTTTATAACTTTTTTTATAAATTGTGGGCAGATAAACTCATGGTCCCCTTTATGGTTGGTAGCTACAGTTGTCTAGAAACATAATATTAAGTAAAAACAGAGGCACTGCTACTCAGCATACAATATTGTACCAGTTTTCTTTACAGTCTGTAATTTTATTATCTATGATAATATTATTTGTATTTGATGACACATTTGGTCTAGTGCCTAGTAACCCTAGCTGTTAACCAAATGGTCGCGGGTTCGAATCTCGCTAGTGGCAAATGTTTATGTTTTACCTTTGTACCTGCGTCATGAATGTTTTGTATTTACAACAACAAAAAAGTAATCTATGTTAGTTGCTTAGTGTGGAACTAGATAGTGCTGTGTGGAATGTGTGAAGATATTTAGATTTAGATATTTATTTATTTATTTCAGAGATAAAATCTATATAGCACCATCAGGGGTCCAAAAGGAACGTATGAAGTCTGATGATTTATTTGTTCAAACAATTAATGATGAGGATTTGGAGTTACCTCCACCAGAAAAGAAGTAAGTTTTCTAATGATCATTTCAATTTTTTTATTCTCTATTACCTGTTCGGGAAAAACTTTGCCCTTCTTAATATTTTCACGATATTTTTATGCCTAATATTTTAGTCTTTGTTTTTTTCTTCTTAATTAATTAAAATTATTTGTTAACAGTACCTACTATTTATATTGTTTGTATATCAGCTGCATATTGCCAAAATTATTAAAAAGCTTTAGTTGATTTTCTTACTCATAGTTCAACAAAAAACTTCAGTACATATAATATTGTACCAGTGGCCCGCTCCCGGCTTCGCCCGGGTGCAATCTGTTAGATTGTCTTACACCGCCATCTGTTAGATTGTCATGGAACTCACAGATAATTTTAACAAATAATTGCTGGATTGACTAGGTATCAACAGATGGCGCTATGTTAATAATATTATATAATTTGCAAAAAAATAATAAACAAAATGAGACATAAACTATCCTATCTTTTTTAAGTTGGACCAAATAACAGATACTTATGAAGTTTGATCAAAGTTGGTTCAGTAGTTTCGGAGTTTATCGCGAACATACATCGTGACACGAGATTTTTATATAGATATATATATAAGAAGTATCTTGTATTTTCATTTAATTATGTAGTTATTTTTATTTGTAGTTCTTTTTATTTTGTAAAGGAAATATCAGAACGAATGTATGTTGTGCTTAAAATATTGCAAAAAGTATACAGATCTATATAGTGGTCATATAATCGCTTTTTTCTTTAATATAATTATTCTTTAAGTATATATTTTGTTATTGTTATGTGACAATATATAAATAACATTTTGATTGTTTTGTACTATGTAATTTATTATGAAGCTAGTTTGAAGTTGGAAATTTGAATCAGGGTATTTGTATAGTTATATACTTTTACCAGTGAGTTATTATAGTTTGTTGAGGAGGAAAAAGTTAAAAACAAATTAAAAATAAATTTAGACTGCAAAACAGAAGTTAAATTTATTTATTTATTTTACAATAATAGAAAAAAAAGAAAGAACTGATTTTGATTTTAATTAGCTGTTTTAATTTTGCTAAATAAGATATAAACATTATCTAACAGTGTAGATGGAAGCAAAAAGAAAGATATGGTATGTTCTTACATTACCTAATCGATAAAATGGGCTACATAAAAAACTATATTACTTCAATAAGTTTAAAAAACCTGAAATAATATCAAAATTCTTTTACTGGCTCAAAGGCGAGAGAGAAGAGAATATTGATAATGAATGAATGACTGAAATAATGAACTGAATGACTGATGGTTGTCATGTGATTTATTGAGCAATAGAGAATGCAATAGAGAAGTCACACTTAGAAGTGTTATATTAATAATAAAATATATTTTAAATTTAAGATTGAAGAAAAGTCAATGCACCCCACTTTTCATGTTAGCGTATCGCGAACGAAACGCGGGCGCAGTGATTCACACCCACTCACCACATGCCGTCAGATGCACTCTCCTCTACGACAAAGAGTTCACCATCACACACCAAGAGATGATTAAGGTGACATTTTCACATTTCTAGTGAACTACCAGATTGCAAATAAGTCACATTATTAAATTGATGTCCAATAGGTACCCCATAAAGATACTTGCAATATTCGACTTTTATATAAATGCTGTTGCCCGTGACTTGGTCCTCGTTAATAAATGAAATATATAACAGTATGACATCTTTATCTCTGTGACACGATCGTCAACAGTGAAGATCCCTCGGGAACTTAATATTTTCTTAGGATAAAAGGTAATAAATAATCTGTGTGCGAAATTTCATCCAAATCCATTAAGCCGTTTTTGCGTTTATAATATTAGTAGAAAGTTGCTTGCTTAATTGAGACAAAAAATGCCTGGAATTAGTCGTTTGCGGTATTTAAGGTTACCTACTATTTTGAAAATAACTGTTGCCCTACCAAACCCAAACCTGGACACATTCAGACCAAACATGGACCAAGACACTTTTCATTTGAAGCCTAGTTTTCGTCTCGGTACTTAAGTATGTGTTTCACACAAATGCAACTTGAGGCAAAACTTTCAAATGGAATTTTTGGAAAGGTCCTTTTTCTGCAAACCTAACAAGACGTATGCAAAATTTCATGATGATCATCGAGTACCTACTTAAGGCGTGAAAGCGTAAGAAACAAACAAAGAAATTCACTTTCCCTTTTTTAATATTAATTAGGGTAACTTGCACCACAATATTATTATTTTTCACACATTCCACACAGCACCATCTAGTTCCACACTAAGCGACTATTGGGCTCGTATTAAGGATACCAAACAGCTGATATACTATATAGATTACTTTTTTTTTTGTAAATACATACATATTATAGACTAGCGGTCCGCTCCCGGCTTCGCCCGAGGTGCATTTTTTTAACGTAAAAACCTTCCCTGATTATCCCTCTGTCCATGAGTGAAGACAGAATTAAAATCGGTCCACCCGTTCTCGAGTTTTGCGCTTAGCAATACATTTAGCGGCCCGCTCCCGGCTTCGTCCGGGGTGTATTTTTTCTAAAATAAACGTAGCCTAAGTTACTCCTTATTACATCAGCTACCTGCCAATAAAAGTCCCGTCAAAATCGGTCCAGCTATTTCAGAGATTAGCCGGAACAAACAGACAGACAGACAAAAATTGTAAAAAAATGTTATTTTGGTGTATGTACCGCAATTTACATAAACAAAAAGTAGCCTATGTTACTCCTGACGACCCCCTCTTCATGTCTGCAAAGTTTCATCGAAATCGCTTCAGCCGTTTCTGAGATTACCCCGGACAGACAGACAGACAAAAATTCTAAAAAAAGTTATTTACGTTTTAACAGCATGCGAATGACTCTCTAAGCTTAGTTTGAGGCAGTTTTTCGCAAATCACAGACAGACACTCCGATTTTATTTATATAGATACAAACATCCATGACTACTCAGGTACAGAGGTAAAAATGTTAACACATAAACATTTGTCCCTAGCGGGATTCGAACCCGCGACCGTTTGTTTAACAGCTAGGGTCACTAGCCACTAGACCAAACGCGTCGTCAAAATGGAATAACTTTGCGTGCATACAAAGTTCCTCACCACAGTTGAGGTGAAAGTGTAAGTTTTTCAGGGTATAAAGGACGCCAAGCTCGGCCGCTACCTCCGCTACGATGAGAAGCTAGTGGTGCCCATAATAGAGAACACTCCGTTCGAGAGAGATCTCGCCGATAGTTTGGGAAATGCAATACGAGAGTATCCGGGCACCAGCGCTGTACTAGTCCGAAGGCACGGGGTCTACGTATGGGGAGACTCGTGGCAGCAAGCCAAAACTATGTGAGTTACATTTTTTTTTAAACATCCAATAGCGACATCTCGTTGGTGTAGGAAATTTGGGCCCTTTGTATTTTAAATTGTTTTGTTAAGAAAGTGTGTGGAATGTTTCTCTAAACTATTGAACCTGAAATTTTATGTTTGAATGAATGACTTTTCATATTTTATAATCTCTATATACTGTTAGCACCCTCCACTTCGGGTACATTAATTATCATACGAAATCGACCTCTATTCGCGAACGCGTTCGTTATACTGAACTGACTGAGTGTGTGATACCCTTTTTATATCCTACCATCGAATTTGATTGAATGAATGAACAAATGAGTGAATCTGCATGAATGAACACCTCTTTTGAAACGTCACGTCACAAAGCACTTTTCAATCGACATAAATAGCAGACGCTAACATCCTTATATATAAAAAAAATTCGTGTCACGTTGTTTGTCCGCGATGAACTCCCAAACTACTGAACCGATTTTGATAAAATTTCGTAACTATATGTAATTTGGTCCAACTTAAAAGATAGGATAGTTTATATCTCATTTTGCTTATTATTTTTTTGCAAATTATATAATATTATTAACATAGCGCCATCTGTTGATACCTATTCAATCCAGCAATTATTTGTTAAAATTATCTGTGAGTTCCATCACAATCTAACAGATGGCGGTGTAAGACAATCTAACAGATTGCACCCGTGCGAAGCCGGGAGCGGGCCACTAGTACCTATATGAAAATTATGTGTCACGTTGTTTGTCGCCAATGAACTCCTAAACTACTGAACCGATTTTGATAAAACTTCGTAACTACGTGTAATTTGGTCCAACTTAAAAGATAGCATAGTTTTTAATCTCAATTTATAGTATTTTTTTTTTATTGTAAATTATTTATTATTTGATTTTATAAATTACCTTACACCGCCATCTGTAAGGCGGTGTAAGGTAATTTATCGGCTAAATTATTATAAAAATTGCACCCCAGGCGAAGCCGGGAGCGGGTCAGCTAGTTCTTTGTAAAATTCGAACAAATAGTTATTAAATAATGGAAATTGTGATATTTTCCAGAAAGTTCAACTTGAAGTTCAATTATATTTTTACTCCGACTTTTACACTTGATAATACTTCTTATTTCCACTTATATCCAAATAATTATGTTACTTAAAAATAAGATTGACACAGTCAATCGGACGTCTAGGCCGGTAGTCACCTCATTTTGAATTATACTTAATGTTTTCAGGACTGAATGCTACGACTACTTGTTTGAAATGGCCGTGGAAATGAAGAAATTGGGTCTAGATCCAGCTCACGATCCAACCTCTAAACAGAATGGGGATACAAAGTAAAAAACAAATATTTTTTTACACGCCATCGAATACAAACTCCACTATGATAAGGTTTAATGAAAGATTTTTTTTTTAATTTTAAAAATAAATATTTAAAAAAAAATATCAATATGACTCGAAAAGTTCTAATAAGCGCCATAATAGCAATAATAAAATAGACTTCAAATTAGTTTTGTTTATTTTTAATATAATGTAAGTTTTATAAAGCTGTTACGAATAAATGGAATAAAAAAAATTATGTTGAATCTTGTGTTTCCTTTAACAGTTCGGCGACAATACAAGACGATACAGCTCCATCTCTTTTTCGTTCTGATCTCTCTTTCTGTTTTTTAACTGATCTCCTTCTAATGCCTTGCATGCTAGACGTCGGTTTGGCTAAAATTACCTTTTTGATTTCCTCCAAAACCGCCTCAGATAATAGATTAGTGTTTGTAAAATCTGAATCCAAAGGACTTTTTGTACGTCTCGCCATATTGTAAAGGGATTGAACGTCCAATGTGCTTCTTTTCTTCTTTGCATACATGGCCTCCTTCTTTTTTAATACTTTTCTCAAATCGTCCAAACATGATCTGTTCGCCGTTAAGTTACCGTCCATTATTTCAATCTCCTTGTGTACGCTTTTCGAATCAAATGCTTCTTTGATATTAATTTTTTTTCGGAAATTCGGTGTTAGGTTCAATACAGTTTTGGGCTCTGAAAGAAATATTAGGGTCAATACTACACATCCTACATTGGAGAAAACTATTTTCAGCCGACAGGCTGACGGATCACCTGATAGTAAGTGGCTACTGTCGCCTATTAACTCCATAGGTCTTCCAAGTCTGCCGATCTTAGTAGTATTAAGGATAAGGTAATAGGGAAAATGGATTCTGACATCCCTTAATCACTCAGCGAAACCTATCATCAAATGGACCGTCAGCCAAGCTGATTCACATTAAAAACGGAATACATGATTTTTATAGCATTTTCAAGGATGATTCCTTGTATTAAAGACATTTAAATGGAATTTGAAATCTGCCCCCAAAACTTCTCAACAAACATCTGTTAGTCCAGTTAACAAGTTTAAATTTGTGTAAATTTTTGATAAAGCTCCCAAAAATATGTGCATACACATATTTTTGGAAGCTTTATCAATTCGGATCAATATAGCTAATTGGATTCGAAACGAAGTGTAGAAAAATGTATTAAAACCCACACATAAAATATTGAAAAAGTTATAAACAAATAAAAATGAAAGGAAAAAGATGTTTTTTTTTTTGTAAAAGTTTGGCAATCGTTTATTAGAGAAAAAGTAAATATCTCTTTCTTCTATCTTTATTTGTTTATAACTTTTCCAATTGTTTATGTGCGGGTAAAACATATTATACCATTTTTCTAGACATCATTCTGAATAAAATTAACTATCGCACAGCTTTATCAAGAATTACTTAACACCAAATTGAACTTGTGAACTGGACTATGTTGAAGACAAGACAATTTTCTAAAGCTACTACGACTTAAATTAGAAACCCAGACGTGTCACTAACCGCTGTCGCCAACTTTTATCTCTTGTGTGGGTTTAATGCTGAAGAAGGCCCTCATTTTTTGTATGGGGTCACCTGAATTCGAATGAGCCTGGTCATACACGTCATACTCCATACAAACTATTTTCTCGTCCAATTGTCTCACTTCTAAATCGTTTCGCTTGACTTTTGAGAATTTCTGTACCAATGTTTTTATTTTTGGTGTTCGCGATATGTGTACGGTCTTTGGCGGTGAAACAGGCGATGGAAGTTGTGGTAGTTCTGGAACACAAAGAATGGGTTTCAAACTCTTTAGGGATAAAAATATCACTCTTTAGGGACAAAAATATTACTCTTTTGGGATAATAATATAGTGCTTTAGGGATAAAAATATCACTCTTTTGGGATAATAATATCACTCTTTAGACATAATAATCACTCTTTAGGGATAATAATATCACTCTTTAGGGGATAAAATATCACTCTTTAGGGATAATAATATCACTCTTTAGGGATAATGATATCACTCTTTAGGGATAAAAGAGATTCAACACGTGGTAACGCTAAAATTATGACATAGCAAGAATACATCAGAATCTACCTGTGATGGGGAGCTAATAAGTAATTCAGCATTAAATAATTTTTGGAATTCAACTCATGAAACTTATAAAATCACATAATTTTATAGTAAAGAGCAGCATTAAACAAGTAGATAGGTAAAAAAGAGGAAGGTATTATTAAAAAATAAAGAGTGTATTATATGTAAATAATTAAAACATAAATACCAAAACCATCCAAAGTAGGCTTTTCGGAGATATATTTTTCGACGTCTTCAGTTGTTTCCACATCAAGCCATTGCGATTCTTTAGATGTTTCGACAAAAGCAGGCAAAGGGTTGACTACATCGTTTCTACTCTCCGGCAAAGCGGTTTCGTATTGTGAACTGTTATCCACTTTGTTCGCGCTTCTGCCGCAGAGCGCTTTTCGTAATTCCTTCAACTGGTCAATTGTCTCTGGTATTCGCGGATTGAATCCATACTGTTCTATTAGAAGCTCTTCGTACTAAAAGATTTTATACAAAAAGCATCCATATATTTGTCATAGAGATATATACTAGCGACCCATTCCCGGCTTTGCCCAGGAAAAAACTTAATTAGTTTTATTGAAAGTATAAATATAAAAATTCTGTGAAAAATTATCTATCTTATGGTGAATACCGCATCAAAATCCATTGTGTGATTTAAGAGGAGTTAACGGCCATACAGGCACACGCGAAAATCGACTTCAAATTATACCTAGGTACTATGTAAACATCAAATAACAAATAACTAGAAAAAAATTCACTGTTTCACCCAAACCCAGTTCTAATAATATTTTTATTTCTCTGAGTAGTGGCACACTGCGTTTTGCAGTCATTTGGGTAGCCCGTCTAGCATAAGTAACCAACCCCTTACAGAAGACCAACTTGAAATAACAGAACAATTATAAAATAACACCGAAGCACGATGAGTGAGTAAAGGGAATACAAATACTTGTCCTTAAAACTTCAAAACCTAACATACACACTAAAATCGGTCACTTGCTTATATTTATTTATTTTATTGCTTATATATTCTATATATATAAAAATCTCGTGTCACGATGTATGTTCGCGATAAACTCTGAAACTACTGAACCGACTTTGATCAAACTTTATAATTATCTGTTATTTGGTCCGCCGTTTAGATCTTTTAAACTGCGCAACGGATTTGTGATTTTCACTAATGGAAAGAGCATTAAATGAAGATTTTTACATATAACTAGCTGTTGTACGCGACTTCGTCCGTGTATGTTACTCGCTGATAATACTTATATGTGAAAGAATTTTTAAAATCTACCCACTAGTTTTTGAGTTTATTCATTACAAACATACAAATCGTGTCTAGATAATAATAGTATATTGCAGAAAAAAATTGCACCCATGCGAAGCCGGGAGAGGGTCGCTACTGACTTATAATTACTTCTAACTTTTCTTTTTAGCCTTATAACATTACCTGTTCTTGATTAGTCTCCGTTTCTAGTCCAACATCTCTCTGTTGAGGATTTACGTAACAGCATCGATTTATTGTGGGTTTGTTAGTTTGCGTCTGAATGGGAAACCTCTGCTGAGGTGCAAATACATCTTCTATTACCGGTTTGCACATATTACTTCGTGGATTTCTATAAAATTTCCTTTGGCTGGGTTTCATTATTGTAAGTCCCTATGTTCATATTTAACGGCTAATTTTTGTGGCAATAGATTGCTTTTATTACTAGTGGCAATTGTATTGAAATGTGATATGCAAATTGACAATAGTGATACTGACATTATCTTGTCACTGAACTATCGGCATGAAGGATCTGTACTGAATAATTTTTTTTTCGTTTAGCTTTGTTGATTGTAACGGTTGGTGGGATAGCAATTCAAAAGTAAAAAAGGTAACATATTCTTTAGCACTAATGAAAAGACAGATTAAAATGAAAAAAGATGCGTGTCTGAAGTGAAATTCAGAAAGAAAGAAGGGCTACGAAATTATATAGAATAGCAAACAGCACATTTTATGCAGAAACGTTACATTATGTGATCGTTACACTAAAGCGTCATACAATATTAGACCCTTCAATTTTGCTCTCACTATGCGGAAAGAAGTTTTACTTCAAAATGTGAAAATAGAAGATCTAAAATTTAGATTCTAAATGTATACAGCGGATCCAAATGAATAAATGTTTAGGGAAAAAAACACCTAACGCACAAACTCAATTTGGCTGGCTGTGAAAACACGCGAACTGGACAGAGAAGTTTTTATTTTAGGAAAAAGTCATGTCGAGAAAGTGTTCAGTTTAGTGTTGATTACAAAATAAAAGATGATAAAATAGTAAATAGAATTTATTTATTGCAACATTTGTGTTCTTGACATGTACCCGTTAATTTTATTAGACTATTTACACTTATTATAAAGTATATAAACACTTAGGGCAAGTCATCTACTTCCCAACTAAATTTATATTTCACCATTATACCTACTCAAGATAATTTACGTAATACGTTCTTTAACTGCACGTGCACCCTGGGAGCGTGTAAGCTAGTGTAAAGGGTCCCTTAGAGGCTGGTGTTGGAGCTTTTGCCGACGCCTGGGCCAGGGCTCGCGCAAGTTTATGTGGCCGACGTGCACGCTGGGAGCGTGTAAAGGGTCCATTAGAGGCTAGTGGTGTTGGAGCTTTTGCCGACGCCTGGGCCAAGGCTCGCGCAAGTTTACGTGGCCGACGTGCACGCTGGGAACGTGTAAAGGGTCCATTAGAGGCTAGTGGTGTTGGAGCTTTTGCCGACGCCTGGGCCAAGGCTCGCGCAAGTTTACGTGGCCGACGTGCACGCTGGGAACGTGTAAAGGGTCCATTAGAGGCTAGTGGTGTTGGAGCTTTTGCCGACGCCTGGGCCAAGGCTCGCGCAAGTTTACGTGGCCGACGTGCACGCTGGGAACGTGTAAAGGGTCCATTAGAGGCTAGTGGTGTTGGAGCTTTTGCCGACGCCTGGGCCAAGGCTCGCGCAAGTTTACGTGGCCGACGTGCACGCTGGGAACGTGTAAAGGGTCCATTAGAGGCTAGTGGTGTTGGAGCTTCTGTCGGCGCCTGGGCCAAGGCTCGCGCAAGTTTACGTGGCCGACGTGCACGCTGGGAACGTGTAAAGGGTCCATTAGAGGCTAGTGATGTTGGAGCTTCTGTCGGCGCCTGGGCCAAGGCTCGCATAAGTTTACGTGGCCGACGTGCACGCTGGGAACGTGTAAAGGGTCCATTAGAGGCTAGTGGTGTTGGAGCTTCTGTCGGCGCCTGGGCCAAGGCTCGCGCAAGTGCACGTGGCGGACATGCACGCGAACGTCGCTTGGCGAACGGAACGCCTTCGCGCAGATCGCGCACGAGTGCGGACGGATGCCCAGGTGAGTCTGTCGGACAAATTAACCAATCAATCAATCGATTAAGGATGGTCCCTGGGTTCGATTCCCGGCAGGGGCGTCTTTGGGAATGAACTTTTAAAAATTTGCTCTGGTCCGTATCTGAAAATTAATGGCAAGGCGACCTTTAAATAATAAAAAATTCAATTTCAGGGTGAAGGAAATCATCGTGATGAAACCTTTTACGCGAGAACAAAGTCTTTAGATTCGTAAAGTTACAAATACGCAGTTACTGGATTAGTATAGTATATAGACTATAATTCAATACTTCCGCACTTTCGGACTATTTTTTTTATTTTATTTTTTTGAAAACGTTTGTATCATTCGGCATTAAGTAATTCCAGGAGCCATTCCTATCTGAATCTACTGCGCCTTTTCTATCAGTGCCAATTCGAATTTCCTTAACTTCTATAACATTTCTTTATCACTACATCAAAAATTAAAATCAGTCACCGTCTTAATGTGTTTGTCCCTTGACGCCCTGAAGACGAAGGTTTTGTGGCAGTGCGCGCACTGGAACGGAGTGCGAGGATGGAGGACGTCGTGCGTCCGCGCATGCGCCGCGAGCGTCGCCTCGGACGAGTACGTGCGTCCGCAACGCAAGCACGCGTGCGGACGGACGCCCGGGGCGTCGTGCACGCGTTGGTGGTACCTTAGCAACGACACTTTCTGAAACCAATATTAATTACATCTTCATTTTATTACTTAATACAACTTAAAATCACCACTATTAAAATTGTTTATCAAAAATGTTAAACTTAAATTCTAAATATTTTTTTTATTTAGTGTAACTCCCGGAAAGTTTTTATCGTAAATAAAATGCAAGTTTTTAGGTTCGAGGAGTAGCTATTTAAACATATTATATTGAGAACTTAAAAAAAACGTACATAAAAACACTACAAATAAACCCGGTGAGTTGGCTTTATTAGTTATTTCCCACTCATAATCATTGTTCTTTTTTTAATATACAAAGGCAACGAATATTGGTAATCAACATTTTAAGAATAAAACAAAAAAGAGAGTAAGTAAAAAGGCACCTTAAAGGTTTTCCCGCATATCTCGCAGACCGCATGGTTGTGGTTGGCGCGCAGTTGGTCCGCGAGTGGCGTCTGCGGGTGTTCGCCCGTCACGTGCGACACGTACGACGTCTCCTTCGACATCCACTTCGAGCACTACAAACATTTTGCCTCATCAAAATACGCCTCCGTTCACTTTTGTTTGCATTGTATTCTCAGGAATACTAGGCGTTGTATTCTCGGGAATACAATGCCCCACACTCTTGACACAATTGCTGATGGCTATTAATCTATATCTATACTAATAAATAAAATTGAAAAGTCTGTTTGTAATGTAAACATAACTGCTCATAACTAAATGTAATCAAAGTATATATACTTAGTATAGTATTTTATTTTAAGCTCGATAGCTTATGTTAGGTTTAGTATGACAGCTTATTATGAAGCTTAGCTTTATGTTAATTTGACGGTGCACTTGATGGTATGTGGCTACCGTCGCCTATGGCCTATATATAGCACAAGCGACGACACATAAGTTCACAATACGTACGATGGAGCAAGGTCCCGGTTTGAACGCTCTGTGTGCGCTTTCCCTTTTGTGGACTCTCTTGTGCTGCTTCAAACAATCCTCGTCTGGAAACGTTTCGCCGCAGTATTCACAACCATTACTGAAAAATCAAAACGACTCATGACTCTTTCTTTAAAGCAGTATTAAATATAAAATTATATTTAAAATGCCTGCGACATAGAAGAGGTACATACATTATTTTGGACATTTCGTGCCTTTACTTCTATAAAAATATAATGTTATGTGAAAAGAGGTGATACGCGAAAAATTGTTCTTTATGATATGAAGCCAAAAGATTAGGCAATATAAAAAAACTGGGTTTGCGACGGCTGAACCATTTTTGAGGAAAACTGATTTTTGTGCGCGCTGTGGGGTTGAGTCGATTCAATTGCACGCGAGTGTATATATTGAATATTTTTATATGTAATAGGTATATTAATCAAAAGTATACCTAATATAACTTTAGGTACTTTCTACCAATAAATAAAATAATCATATATTTAGTTACAGAACAAACGTGGTAGTTACGAGTAACTTGTACAGCTAATAAGTTGATACAATTTTCTTAGCGACTGTACAATGCTCGACAGTACCAGTGTCACAAACCCTCGGCTACTTGAATAACAGGTGTAAGTTCAAATCCTGGTTAGGCCTACAGCTCTTATTCTTTTCAGACGTGTATTATGAATGTGACTGATAAAAACCACTTGCGTTTACCTTATATCGTGTCTAGAAGACAGAACTAGATGTCGCTTCCAGGCTTTGTCCGTTGCAAAGTGAATATCGCATATGTCACATTTTGGTCCTTGCTTTTCTATATTTTCCTAAAAATGTAACATTGGTATCAATAAAATGCAATTTTCGGATAAATTTTAAATGCTCTATAGGTAATTGAGCAGTCAACCCAGAGCCAGCTAGTCTTAAGTCATCCATATGGATGCTTAGGGCATCTCTTCTTAAAGGATTTGTAATTATTTAAACTGTAAAGGAATTAGTCACTGAAATATTAGGAAGATGAAGTTTCAAAAGCCCGGCCATAGAACTTGAAGAAAAGATGGCGATTGACGAAATAGAATCATTAAATTAATATGTGAAGCGAAAACTTCGGGTCCCTTTTTATAATTTGTCTTCACTATTTTTTATTTTTATTTTTGTTTTTGCTATTCTTAGTTTTTCACTAGTATTTATAGTAAAAATTAGGCTCAAAACACACCGGTTCGAAAGCGTCGCGTATTTTCGCCCTCAACTTTACAGAGATAACTTAACAGTGTTTATGACATAGTCTACTAAGTAATCAAGGAAAAGTTTGAGTTAGTTAATTGAGAAATGTACCTGAGGTGCCCTGTGCAAGGCGTCGAGATGCGCTCGCAGTCCGCGCGCATTTGCGAACGCGTCTCCACAGAGTGCGCACGCGCACGGGGCCACGTGCTTTTTACGGCGATGCATCGCCAGGCTGTTCGGCATGCTGATGACGAATAAATTTCCTTATTATCTGGCCATTATCGCACTGTCATCTGTCACTATCATTATCGCACGCATTATCGATCCGAGGTGGAGTTCAGTGCTTTTTCCTCATCCCAAAAGTGCCCAATGTGCCTAAATAAAAAGTTGTTTAGGCACATTGGGCACATGTGAAAACACGCAATATGAAACTTATATAACCAATACATCAATATGAACAGTATGAACAACTATATAAAGTGCTACTATGGGACCAAGACAGATGTCATCCTCGATTTTCTCCAATATTATTTACTCTGATTAGGGGTAGAGTGTACAGCCTATGGCTTTCATATAGACAAATTATTATTATGATTACACGACCCTATTAAAAATATCAACATTATGAAAAGCAACGTCATACTTATAATAAGTCATATGAAACAGAGACAGTTTACAAAATAAACAATCAAACATACCTAAATTGTTCTCCGCAATCCTTGCATGGATATTTATTACCCTTGTGTAGTTTTATATGAATTTTTGCTTGAGATCTAAAATATAATATTGAAATGTTTACTGAGGCATTGATTAATTTAAAAAAAAAAGAAAAAAAAAGACCTACTTACGTGCAAAAGCAGATATAAGGACAAATCTTGCATGTATACTTTCGCTTGTGACAAGAGACTATGTGTTTGTTGAGCTGATGCGACGTCAGGAACCTTAAATGGCAGAACTGACATTCTAGATCACCATATTCCTGAAAATTTAAAGATATCGGATCTATTTTTGCATGTATTTTTCATTTGTCACGTTTTTCACAGCCGTAGCCGTAGCCTAGTTGTACCGTAGCCTGTACCGTACCGTACAAGCAACGACACTGGTGCTGCAAGTGGGCTGTAGTAAGATTAAGGGTAAGGAATAAGGAAGGGATGGGGTAAGATAATGGGTTCTGGCATCCCTTACTCACTCACTAAAACACAACGACATACATATTATTATTTCATGATAGTCTTCTGTAACGGGGTGGTCACTGATGCCGGACTGGCTGCCCAAATGACTGCAAAACGCAGTGTGTCCTGCCCTACCTTCTGCAGCGCACTTGCAACACTGTTATAGGCGACGGTAGCCACTTCCTATCAAGTGGTCCTTCCTGTAAGCCTGTTTGTCGACCATAACATTTAAAAAGAAAAGTTCTTTTGTGTTGCTCACATATCTCTACAAGCTTCTATTAAATAAATCTACTGACATATAGATTTTTGTTCAAAAAGAGACATCATGTAAAGCATATATATTATCTGGCAATATACCTTGTTAATTATTATTTGTTTACAAATATTTTGTACACATTACCTTACTATGTTTCTTCATATGATTATCAAATGTTTCCTGTCCTTCGTAGCCTCGATAACACAGTCCACATTTAAATGGACAAATTTTGTAATTTTTTGACTCCTTTCTCATGAGAACCTCCTTTTTTGCAGCTTCCGGGGTTAACACTTCTACCTGTAATGTGATTTAGTTTCCTTTTTATATTCGCACTCACTTTTTTTAATACATTATTGTTCTCATTTTTATTCCTGCACAGCATATATCTCGGATATGCATAATATTTATAAGTAAGATTATATTAATACTAATTTTACATAAGTCAAAATAATTTTGTCACTCATAGATAAAAAAAATTAAACACAAATTTTGAAATATTACTTTAAAAAAGTGAAGCCAAGGTAGAAACAGGACAATGATATCAAGGGAAGTAACTACAAACCATTGCAAAGTCTTCAAATAAATTTGTTTCAAAATCTCCTAAATCCTTCTTATTAGACTTCTTAATTACATTAACTTCTGCCTTAACTTGTTTTTCATTATCTGAATCTAAACTGGCTTCTTCAGTGTTGAAATTTGTATTATTCTTTCTCTTTCTACTTCTAGACTTCTTATGTATAGTCCCTTTCTGGGTTTCATTTGAAACAAAATCATCATTGAATTTATCATTTATATTCATAGCAGTTTTTAAGCAATCATTATCATTTATAACTTGAGTAAAATCATTAAAAATTTCTGTAAGTTTATCTTTTCTTGAAACTGTAATCAACGGTTCGTCATCAACATCATCAAACAGATCATCAACATCCTCTTCTGTTTTAATTTCTAATTCTTCTATTTTCTCTTTATATTCATGTTTGAGTTTAAACTTTCCTCTTTTCTTTGGAACCTTATTTCTTGTACTTGCTCTATTAGAAATTTGTCCACCAGTCAACTCTGTAGTAACATATTTAAAGTGATTCTTGTGTGAATATTCTTCTTTTATTTCACATAACTGTTTCTTATTATTAATTCTGTCATCTTTGTCTTCAATACCTGTTATTCCAAATGTTGTTGTTTCTATATGTGTTTGAACTAAATGAGATTTCAATTTGTTCTTATTTCTGTCTATTGTCTTAATATGTTCTACAGTAATTGGTGAAATCTGGAATTTAATAATATTTTTTTAAGTACAATAATCTATCTTTACTGTTTTTTACAGTGGTTGTAACTGAATTGTTTTAAAATGTAAAATATAGTTTTGCTTAATAAAAAATAAACCAGGACAGATAATGTAAATAACATTATAGCATTCAATGATAATGGTATAACTCTGTTATTTCTCTAAAAACCAGTCCAAAATTAAGTCAACATATTAAAATTCCGAATTACCTCTGTGCTATTTTTCTGTAATTCGGTTAAAACATCACGAGCTCTACCACATTTCAGTCTGAATTCTTCATACTTAGCAAGTAATGTTAGACATTCAAAGCAAATGTATTTTTCACACACATCAAAGTCCTGAAACAGTAAATAAGATTTAAAAAGGGGAAAAAATCAAATTTTACATCCACTGCTGAACATAGGCCTCCCCATAATTTTCCAATAGGATTAGTAGGAAGAGGCGTGGTTCCACCGTCGACCCTATTCAGGTTGCAACTTTATAAGGGTTGCAACCCTTATCAGGATGTCTGTCCACCTTGTATGTGGGACAGGGAACTTGTTATATAATATAAAAAGAAAATAATATAATTTTAATAATACAAAAAAATTAACTTCCTTACAGTTATAGATAAAATATGTGTGTAAGATTCCATTATCCAGAGTGGATTCATTTTATACATCTTAACATTCGTCACAAGACATGCTTCACAGTATTTAAAGTCAGTCATTTTACTTTTTATTCATAATAATTATCCGATATTTAATTACGTATTTACACATCAAATCAAAATAAAACCTAAATTTAAAAACAAGAGAATAACCTATAATCTGCAAACAAACAAAAACGCTCTAAATATACCCGCGAGTTTAATACGATATTAGTCTATGTTGTTTGGCTGGTTTGAATTTGGATTCAGTGGCTCTAGTATGAGTTTAGTATGCCCGCACTCGCTTAAAATATTTGTATGGAAAATTTTAAATTTATGTCAAATTGACAATTTTTTGCAACACTATAATGCGTTTCTTAATTCTAAGGAGTAATTTGACATTTCCTGCGTTGCAGGTTTTTGACCATACAAAAAGACTCGACCTGACTACTTTGGACTTGACGGGACCTGTTTTGGAAAATTAAAGAAAAATAATTATAGATTTGACTTGACTGACTAGTCTCGGGATCTGCTACTTTTGATTTTAATTTCAATTTTGCCTTTTTTATTTTAAAAAAGGCTATCACAAATTGCTATTTTTACTAATGGCAAAATCATCGGAGAAAATCTGATGGAGTCAAGACATTAAAAGAAAAGAAGAAGAAGAAGACCATACAAAAATAGTGATATCACCTAATCGAACTTATTAAAAATGCTTTATAGAACATTAATTAGTTTAGAATATTAATTATTATTTAACTATTTAAATTAAATTTTTTGCAAAGTCCGTTCTAGTCACAATTCTTTTCGATTATTATAATTTTTATGATGAGAATATTTTCATAGGTGACATAAAATTATCACAAAATAATATCTATGTAATGCGTTATACTATTTTTTATTTATTTAACTTCACATTAAAATTTTTAATTGTTTTTTTATTTATCCAAATCGACCTAGACATTGGTAATCTTGCTTTAAACGAAATCGTTTTATCGAACCTTAAAATGACAATAATACGAAAGTTAAATTAATAAAACAAGATAACAAATTTTTTTACCGTAACATATAACTATTTAAGTAAAACCGATTAGTACACCACTACGGAAAAAACGCTGGTAACATTATTTTAAAATTTGAAATTAGGACCTGTCAAATTACTCTTTCGAACCTTTGTATATGGAACGCCGTTAGCCACTGACTGAACTGAAACAAAGAGTGAAGTGGTAATGGGCCGGTACTGGCCGGTGTCGGTACAGACGACCTAAACCTAATAGTACAAGAGCTACGTACTTACCTCATTTTGGAATGGCTGGAGTTTCAGGTATGAATGCTGTTTTATATGCTTATTCCAAAATGAGGTAAGTCTGGGGCCATGTAGCTCTTTGTATAACCCCGGTCACTGACATGCGTGCAAACATTCTTACATTGTACGAATCTTTGCACGCATGTGTAGGAACGTGACATTCATTCGCAAACTCAGCTACTCGCAAATGGGTTTGCATACTCATATGCGAACGCATTGAAGGTGAAGATGATTTTAGTGCAGTTTAGTGTTTGTCCAATCCATGATCAAATTCAATTTACGCCACTCAGTACACGATACGAACTCTGAAAATGGTAAACGAGATGTCCGTTACCTACGCAATCAATACGCAATCGTACGCGCAACTGGTCGCACGAATGTATGGGAGACTACGCGAAGGTTTGAGGTTCGCGCGCTTTGATGTGCGTTAAAAAACCGACACTGCACGGAAAAGCGCGAATGTAGCAAAAACTTTGCATAGTCATTTGCAAATGTCGTTCTACACTTGTGGGTTCGCATATTCGCGCGAATGTGAGTGACCGGCATAAAGGGCTTCGCAGGAAGTGTGAAACAACATAGTCTTTATAATCTGTGGCAGGAAGCCTAGGGCCTATGAATTGTTAAAAGTTGAAGTCATAACTTTTACTGTTGTTTTTAGGCGTATTCATTTATTTATAGACACTTTTTTATGTTTAGTTCGACAGACAGTTATATAGAATTTATATAGATATTGACTATTATTCAATTTAAAAATTTAGTCGAAAATGAAACTGACCTCAAGACCAATGCATGTAAGAAGCGATAATGGCGCAAAATTCAATTTGTAACAGTCAAAAGCAAAGATTGTGTATTAAATATCACTTTTATCTTTATTACATTAAATATCTTATGATCTTGAATGATTTCTAAAACAGTTTTTGAAGTTACCGTAGAAACAGACACTTGAGACATCCGAACTTTATTTAATAAGGATATTTTTACGACTAACTAAAACATCGTGTCCAATCTCTATATTTTCTATATCTTCTAACTTGCTTTCTTTGTTTAATGGAATACATTCAACAAGAAGTCGTTTTGTTAAGGTTTCTTCTGTTTTATCTTTCTTAGATTTTATATTTCCATATTCAATATTTACAGCTCGTGCAATGTTTGCATCTTGATAATTATTTTCGTGGATAGACAGAGTCTTTTTTGGTTTAATGTAATCTCTTTTATTAGTAAAAGTAGATGAATTTAAAAACTTTAATGCTGAATTTAATTTAGGCTTGCCATAAACTAATATTTTCTTGACTCATACAGTCTTTATTATAATTCACTTCTGATGAATAACTTTCTGTTTCTCTTTGTATTGCTACGTTATAACATCCAGGTTGAGCTTTAATACTATTACAACTAAATTTTTCGTCTGAGATGTGTTCTTGTAATTTTATTTTAGCGGAATCCAAGTAGCTGAAAATATTTAGGTCTTTTTCAATGACATCCGTTTGACGCCTTACTTTTTGTGTAATACTATCGAACTCTCTATTAGCATTTTCATATATTTTTAATATTTCTATTAATTCTTCAGATATCGCTTTTGCTTTTTGTAAAGTACTATGATCTCTATCATGGGAAATACTTAGTTTGACTGTATCGATTGCTGTAGCCAATTCTTGGCTTTTATTGTTATTAGATCTATAGGTGTCAAAATTTTTATTTTGTGTTTTGTTGTCTTGGTCTTGTGTAATTTTCGAAATAGATTTCACACCTGTTGCTGTATATATTCCATTAAAGTCCGGTGTTAAATTTTTTGTTGCGTTTTGTCTTCTACATTTACAGTGGTCATTTTGGTAATCATTTTTAGAATGTCTCTCAAAATATATTTCATTAAATATATCTCCGTCTTCTTTTCTTACTAAACTGTCGACGTTTTGATAATTATCACATTTTTCCACGCTTCTAGATGAATATGGGTCTTTAATTTTTTTACACATTTTACAATCACAATTTTCGCTTTTAAAAACTTCATCACTTTTAACTTGTATTTTCATTGCGTTATGTAATTCACAAATTTTACAATTATTTATAATCTTCTCTGAATGATTCGGTATGTTGTTAAATTCACTTGATATAGTCGCATACATAGCTATTGTTTTGCGTTTATTGACTTTATTGAATAAGTATTTATCGGCAATTAAAGCTCTTCGAATATCAAATTCCTTATTGTCATTAACAGTCGGTTTCTTTATTATCTTTTGGTGCCTTTCACATTTACACGAATTAGTTCCATCAGGCTCACAAGCATCATTAAGACATATCTCACAATTACAATTAGGATGTCTGTTAATTCCGGTGGACATCTCCGAAAATCCTTGGCCACAATTTGTGCATTCACATGGTACACAGTCGCAACCACTTCGAGGCACTTCAACACTCATGGGTGCGACAATTGTTTTAGGTACATGTACTAGTGTGAGTTTACATTCAATACACTGACAAGGGTTACAACTGCAAGGTTTTACAAAGCTATCAGTACAACGCTTGCAATTATGAGGTCTACAATCGCAAACCATTACTTCAACTTCATTGCTTTTCTTTGCTATACCTTTACAATTACTTTTTGTACATCGTATACATGGACAACCGCTAGGTGGTAACTTAGCATTATCATTGCTAAACGTGTTCGTAATACATTCACATATTTTGCAACTACAAGCATTGTAGGCTTCCTTTATTCTTTTAAAAATATCAAATATGGAAAATAAACCTGTTTGCATTGGTGGTTGATAAACTGACACGGTATCTTTGAAATCTTTATATGGCACGTTCATTACTTGTGCACTCAATTTTGCTGCAGTTGAAGTCGTGTCTTCAGGTAAATCGTTAGCACCAAGATTGTAAACATTAATTAGTTTTTCCTTAATTTTTTCACTGTGTTCTTTAAATTCATTGGTAGTATTATTAGCAATCGTTGCAGCAGAATGTGCTCGACTGATGTATTTTTCAGCCATTCTTTCAATGTTATGAATCTTTTTTATAATTTTTTTATAGCGATATTTTAAATATTTATTAGACTCACTGTGAGGTGTTTTAGTTGAATTATCCAAACCAATATTTCTACTTTCAGTGGCATTCACTCTCTTTCTATCAAAATATAAACATGTTTTTGAATTGTCGCAACTGTTACAGGGGCATTTGCTAGAATTTAAATTCTGATTATGTCTTAACGCAAAACATGTGATAGTCTTGCAATTTTCGCATGAACATGAAACTTCTTTCTGCATTACTTTTATATGTCTCCTGCCAGTATTTAATTGTTGGGTCTAAGTATTTTTCATTTATTTTTTTTCCGGTTTTTTAGGTTCGCCGAATAGATCACATTGATGTTTCTTTGGTGGTTTAGGCGGTTTTGAAGAAGCGTTACATTTCTGTAAGTCGCAACAATGTAGCTTCACATCCGGCGTTACCTGCGTACAATCATAATTAATGTTAATTTAATGGTAATCTATACTTATAAAATTGTTTGTCCTGACTAACTATCAACGCACAGCCAAAACTACTAAGTTTAGAAAGCTCAAATTTGGAGCATAGGTTTATTTTATAACACAATAATATGTTAAGAAAGGAATTTTTAAAATTTCACGGATCGCTAGTACATACTAAATAAGTTTATAAATGGCTAAAAGCTTCCAGTCCATTATAATCAAAACCCAAATTGTCTGTTTCCTATTTTGACTGAAATGCAAATTACCTTTCCCAAATCAACCAAATAATAAAATGTCTTAGTCCCAGAATGACTGAAATCAATTGCCTGAAGATTTGAAGATTGACCCTTTTTTTGCGCGAGAAAATCTGCGAACCAGATCCCCACCGACCATGTAACCCTACGGCATTAAGGGTGGACGGAATCGCGGCAGCACCATTTTTTTTAAAGATACATAAACTCAACAGGGTGTTCACTCTTCCGGACGACTGCAGAGGGCGGTTACTAGGCCGGCCAGGTACTACCGGGTCTCCACCATCACACAATGCCGCGATTGCAGTATTCTGCCAGACGGTCCTTCCCTGCCGTAGAGCTCCGTCTTCGCGCGCGTTGCTCAACTACCACTGAGCGACAGAGCTATTCGAGAGATTCCGCCCGCTACGAATCACATTTCAGGCAATTTGGCATTTGGTTGTAATGGACCGGAAGCGGCTAAAACATCCTATCCAACGTAGAGTAATAGCTACAACTTTTTAGGACATAGGCCTCCCCCACAATTGTCCAATAGATTAGGTCAGAAGCAGTTTGTATCCACTGTCAACCCGCGTCCTTTACATTATCGTCCGTCAACCGGCAATGGCGCTCCTTGCCGACCCTAGCCTCCAGTCCAGAACTTTCCGACAGTCGGCTCTCCGTACTGTGTTCTGCCCACTGCCACTTCAATGCTGATCCACCGGCTTAATGTCGGTAACTTTCGTACGTCTACTGATCTCATTTCTCGCAGACGCCGAGCATAGCCCTCTCCATAGCAAATGCTTGAGCGACGTTGAGCTTTTTACCAGGCCACGTTGTAATAGACCACGTTTCAGCGCCATGGGTCATCACTGGCAACACACATTGTTGGAAAACTTTTGGAGCACTAAGGAAAAACAAAAGATCTCTCGGAGATTGTCAAACGCTGCCTATCCGAGCTGGATTTGACAATTGACCTCCTTTTCGAAGTTGGCTCTATCTAATTGGACTGTTTAGGAACACTCACTCTTCAGATATTTAGTGGAACAAGTTATTTAAATTTATCCATAATACAAGCATTAGTTGGTTAGTGTGGAACGAGATGGTGCTGTGTGGACTGTGTGTAAATCTATCTATAATATAAAAATGAATCCCTAAATGTGTTGCTAAGCTCAAAACTCGAGAACGGGTGGACCGATTTTAATTCTCTCTTCACTCATGGATAGAGGAATAATCAGGGAAGGTTTTTACGTAAACAAAAAATGCACCCCGGGCGAAGCCGGGAGCGGACCGCTAGTCTATAATATAAAAATGAATCCCTAAATGTGTTGCTAAGCGCAAAATTCGAGAACGGGTGGACCGATTTTAATTCTCTCTTCACTCATGGATAGAGGGATAATCAGGCAAGTATTTTACGTAAAAAAAATGCACCCCGGGCGAAGCCGAGAACAGGCCGCTAGTTTACACATATAAACGGATTTTAACTATGTAAACATTGGCCCAGTGTCCATATTTTGGCTTGAGTAGCAAGATGCGGCCGATTTTATTATTGCATGAACATAAAAAGAACTTATTACCTTAAGCAATGACCTTGTATTTGCCTAATTTACCGAAGAGATTTACGAAGGATATTTCATTTCGTCGTCACATAGCTAATTTAATTTTTTAACATGTTTTTGGCATTTTAATTGATATTTTTATTGGTGTTTTGATCATCTCATTTCGTTAGGTACTGTCAATTTAATCCATCATCTTGATTTACGTCTAAAAAACTTCTATTACATGAAGGTTTCATTCCAATGGAGTTATTCTTTTATAAATTTTAACTATTGGCATTTTTTATTTTTATACACATTACCTGTGATTGTAATTTTGATTGAGTTTAAATTATTTAAACCTTTGATAAAATAGGTCTAATTAATTACTGATAGATAATTCTTGCCCTGCATACATTGGCACCGTAAAAACTATACATACTCGTAAATGGACAATGTGACTTGTTGCATTCTCATCAGATTCTCATTCACTCAGTGATCGCGTCTTTTCATTATCATTAACATCAGCCCACACATGTCCACAATCTGTTGGACATAAGCCTTCTCATCCATTCACTGCCTAACCGCTCTTTTGAGTTCCAACGAGCTTTTAGCGTTTGGCCCACAGGGGGCCTAGCCAAGATGTACATTAAAGAAACGCTCCCTAGCGAACTTTACGAAGCGAACAAAATAAAGCCCGGTGATTGGTTGTTGTAACGCCCACATAAAATTTTGACCAATCACAAAGCTTTGTCCCAGTGTAGCGTAGCGTTTACGGCTGTAGAAAGCACTGCGTTTGCATCTTGGCGTTTCAATCGTAATCTCGACTCAAAAACCCAATCTCTGATCCATTCTCACTGATTATTTAGGCCATATTGAAGCTCTTAAGTTCATTATTTTATTATGACTACTAAATACCCGAAGAGATATACCTACCTATATCTGTATAGATAAACATTGCCATGGGAACGATGTTTGGGCTTATGCGAACTACAGAAGGTATATTTTGGTAAAAACTAAGTACCTACCATAGGTTTCTTACACCAACAATACCCACTATTCATTAGTCTATTTAGTCAGAGATAGTTTTGATAGTGTTACAGACAAGGGACGGAAAAGTCGGGAAATCCCTTTATTGTAGTCATACGTAAAAAGCATAAATAAATTTCAAAATTTATCATTAAGATTCCAAATATTCGTAATCAGTAAAAATATGTGTCATTAATTTTGATATAATGATAAACTTAACACGAATTTGGCACTTATTGCAACATTTTTTTTATTTGTTTTTTATCCATGTCTCACTTTTTCTGGAAAATCTTTCGTTTGTGTGACGTCAGTATAAAAGTAATACCTACATGTATTTCATGGGTGACGACGAATTAACTAAATACTGAATTAATTTTTTTTATATGAACAAAAAACGAAAAATACTTATATGATTTACAAAGCAGACTTACAATGTACAACTACTTAGGAACATATTTCTACATATTTTTCAAACTATTTACTTTTAAATAATAAGGAAAAAACTGGGAAATGAAGAAGGTTTTGTATATTGTGATCGTAATATTGCAAGCATTTATTAAATCGAGGTCTGATATGTTTAAATTTTCTTTTTAATTTTGAAAAGCACATATTCAAACAGTGGGCTAAATATTAGAAAAAGTATTTTTTTTAATACAATTTCATTATTATCAAATAAGTAGTGATAATATGATTTATTTACACACCAACCCAATTGGTAAAACAAACCAAATAAAACAACCTCACAGTTATTAAATAAATTCTTTAATTAACTATTTCAAATTTATTTAATTTTCAAATTCGTAAACAAAAACAATTTCAATACGTATAATTAGATAATATAAAAATACGATTTTTAATTTGTGTGTTAATTTATTGTTAGCTAAAGGCTCTAGGTATGTCATATTATGTCAAATTACATTTAATAAAATATTACTGAAACAAAGTATTATTTACACAAATAAAATAATTAATTACACAATTGGCACGGGAACGAAATTCAACATTTAAAAAAAAACGCAAAAAAACATAGTCATTAAAATACAGGGTCCGATACAGTGAGAAAACTCAGAGTAGAAACTACTAGTACTACTCGTCGAAAATATTTCGGCGACTCGAAAGAATGCTACACCTAACTTACACGCTACAATCGGCAACAAAAGTGTTTAAAAAATAAATTTTAAATTTACTAAATTTTTTTATTAAAAATTATTGTTTTATTGTAATAAAATTTCTAATCTATATTAATTAAAAACAAAAAAGTCAACAAAAACCAATAACAGAAAACAGAATCTAGGGAAAGAATGCGGAATGCGGAATAAATAATATACGTGCGAATGCGCTAGCGTTGGCGACGGTACTGACGGGGCGGAGATGCGTCGCGGGGAGCGGGGGGGGGGGGGGGGGGGGGGGTTTGTCATTCTTTTGAGTCGCCAAGATATTTCCGACGAGTAGTACAGTAGAAGCTCGATTATCTGGCCCTCAGTTATACCGATTCGCGATTACCCGGACTACCAATCGCGACCAATTATGTATTGTATATTAAACACCTACAAGTCGAATTTATGCAAGCATGAACGCGTCGGAACTGGCATTACCCCGCCCTCGCTTAATAATTGATTTTCGTTGATATGTATTTGTTGTTTTTAATAAACATAACATTAACATTGTGCACTATTACATATACAGAAAACCCGTTTTTCTTCATACATTCGATTATCCGGATTTTCGATTATCCGAATGCCTAAGGACACCAATTAGTCCGGATAATCGAGTTTCTACTGTAGTTTCTTCTATGAAAGTTTTGAAGCAGTCGAACCCTGGAAATACACACATGACAAAATCTATGCATTTTATTCGTTTGTTTCGCTTATTATTTATTATATATAAAACCTTACTATCATACAAATATTTATGTACAGTCGTAATACAATATAACTGACTTAACTAAGGAAGGCACCAGAGAGGTCGGTGGAGATTTCATATCTGAAAGCAAAGAGACATATTTACGTTTAACTTAGGGTGGGTTGCACCATCTTACTTTAACTTTAACAAAAGTCGCAAATTCAGTTAAAGTAACGGTTAGGCCGAAAATGAGTTGCACCAGATCAAATGACGTCATAACTTTAACCGTAACCTTAAACGCTCATTCTTCGCTGGTCAAAGTTATTGTTAAAGTTATTGTCATAGTTATATGAACGCGTCGAATTATATCGGCTTTGTATTAATTATATTTATATTAATTACACTATCTTTATTCAGTATACATGTTGTTAATTTAAAACGTAATACATTATATATAAAACAGTTTTTCCAATTGGAAGAATATGAATGCTACAATATGGGCTACTTCAAGCGGAGGGTAAACAAATTCCTACAGGGTAGGCACTCCCCTTGGTTGTGTCCTTAGGCGACGGTAACCACCTACCATCAAGTGAGCCGCCAGCCTGTCTGCCACCTTTATATTATAAAAATAATAATATGACAAGACAAAATACAAACGGAATTGTGACATGGAATTGAATTGTTGAAACCATAGAGAAAGCGGCACTCCAACATTTTGAAAAGGAAAAGGCATCGTTCTACAAAATAAGACCTCTGCGTGATCCCATTACTGATGGAGAGATATTATATAACGAAAGTTAAATACGTACCAGAAACGTAATAGAAAGGGTGTTTGGATGTTGGAAAAGAAGATTTTCTGCCCTGTCAATAAATATAAGGACGAACCTAGAGAGAGTCCAGCCCCCCCATAGTGGCAACTGCCGTACTGCACAATATTTGTAAAAAAATTAAGGATCCTTTGCCGCCATTAGTGCCAAATAGGAATGAGGACCATATTACATCATCCAAAAATGAAGAAAATATATTACATACAGTGGCAAGGAATGATGATCGCAACAGGTCACAACTGATAAATAATTATTTTAGTAGACTACGACAATAAACATATAAGGAAATAATAAACAATATTTTTGTAAATATACGTTTTTAATTTAATTAAACTAAGTTACAGAAGACCACCATGAAATAACAGCATGTGTGCTGTTGTGTTTCAGTGATTGAATAAGTGATGTCATAGCCCATTTCCCTTTCCCTTCCCAATCCCTTATCCTTAATCCTACTGTAGTCGGTAGCGCATTCAGCACCTGTGGTGTTGCTTGTGTTATAGGCGACGGTAGCCACATACCATCAAGTGGATCGTCAACCTGTTTGCCGACCTTAACATAAAAAAGAACTAGAAATCTAATTTCTTTAAATATTTTTGTCCAATTGCAATTTCTCCAATCTTTGCATGTGAAATACGTTTTTTTCCATGTTTATTCAAATCCGTAACAATATTTATGGAACGAAGTGATTATATTCCTCTTTGTATTTATCACTTTACCTTTTAATTCAAATTTGATTCAAATTATAGAAGTGAGAGCTCGAAAATATGACTTTATCTTTAGTGTTGCAATATCCAAAAATATTTCCCACAACGATTCTGAACGATTCTGAGGTAAATTACAACTCATTAGACTGGTAACCCTGGTAACTTTAACTTAGCTTACAAATATGCCGGTGCAACGCGTTTCGCAGAAACGGTTAAAGTCAGCGTTATTGTTGGTGACAAATTTGACGTCAACCTTTACTTTAACCAGTGGTATGGTGCACCCCACCCTTAAAAATAAAAGGTCAAAGTTAAGTTAAAAGTAAAAGTTAAGTAGGTTCGAGGAGGGTAAAACCGTCATCATACATAATATATAATATCTATTGTAATAAAAGTAATTCAAGATATCTATAATATTTGTCATTAAAAGAAAACTAAAGATTACTTTAGTAGCAAATATAGCAATCATATAGCAATAGTATGTGCTCATGTATCGCATTTTTAGGCATTAATTTAATGTTAAAAAACTCCTATAAATAATTATATTTTTACATAATTTTAATTTCAATATTAAAATTTATTAATCATATTTTTTATATTATTCATTTAAAATACATTGATTTAATATTGAATTTTCATTAAATATTTTTATATTTACAATATACAATATTTTTATATTTTATACATTTTAAATAATTGTTAAGATCCAGTTAGATTACCTACTACTAGCGCTGTGACCTGAGTTTGAGTCACGACATCATATTATCTAAGTTCAGAGACGATTTTTGATAATTAATATAATATACATATATACAGGTTGATCAACCAAAATGGGTCATTGAGGACAAATGAAATATTGTACTTTCTGTAATGTTTAATGAACAAAACAAATGTTAAGCAACAAAATACTTACAAAATTGAACAATTTGTATTGTCACACGTCCGTACTCCAAACTATAGCATTTGAGCCCAACGCGCAAGACGGACAATTCTGAAACGTTGAAAAATATATATATCTTCTTTATTTCATTGACTATCAAAAATAATAATAATATTAAGTTGTACGAATAACACAAAATTTATTTCGCTAAAACAAATATTATATATATTGGAAAAAATGTTTAAAAGCTTTAACTTACAACAATACTTTCGATCGCGTTTGCTAATTGCTCCTCCATGATTTTTACGTCGCCATGATCCAATACTTCCTGTAACAAAAAAGTAACACTTCATAGTGATTATCTATGCATAAAATTCTATTGCATCATCGTTGTTTACATTTTGATCATGCTAAAATTTTAATTTTAAAGTTGCCTACGGTTTAAAATCTTTTCAAATTTCTCATACATCCTACAACCTACATCACACATACCTATGAAAAAGTTTTACATGTGTTTTAATAACAAAAATGGTGTGAAACCGTTTATGGCACGAATGTTAATTTACTGCCTCTAGCACACAGAGACGAATGCTAAACGACTAGTAACAATTTCGTTTCGCTTCCGTGTAGTAGACCTGACGGAACGGTACACCAGAATCACTACCAGTGTGAACTGACCCATCAGACTTAGGGAATGCTAGAAGCATATGACTTACCTCCTGACACATCTTGACAGCGTGCGCGAGAGGCGGCACTGCGGCGCACAGTCTGGCCGCGGCGCATGCGCAGGCCACGCTGGCCAATCGCGCCGCGCCTCGCACCACTCCCGCATTCCCCGCTACCGCCCGCAGCGACAACAACTCGCCCCCCGCGTCCCCCGCGCCCCCTACGCCGCCCGCGCCGCCCACGCCGCCGTACGTCATCGACGACACGGCGCGCTGCCACTCCTACGCATGAATACGCATGAGCGGAATGCAACAGACAACAGGTATACTCTCTCCAACCATTTATTTTACTTTTGACATTTGTACATCTATGAATTTACAAATATAAATGAAAAAATGTCACAAATGTCTTACTTCATTGTTACGGGCGACGATTTCTGTCATACTTCCATCGCCAGCGCAAGACTAAACCTAGGTTTAGTCTTGCGCTGGCGATGGAAGCTATACGCGCACATCAACAGTAAATTAGTATGACGTTGGAATTATTACTAGTTACTAAGTTGATGTGATGGTAGCCATGTTACTTCGATGTCGTTAGCAACCAACAGGTTTATCATGATAAGGTATAGGTACAATTTAGGTCTCACTGTTGGGCACTGGCCTCTCCTCTGTTTGAAGAGATATGTCTACTATTAAGAATTCAACCTTAGAAGTCCTCGTGCTAGTTATTAGAGAAAAAATCTGCAATTTTTTTCTTTTAATTTCAGCAAACCATTACTTGTTAGGTTTAGTTGTTTCGCAATTATTATTAGTCAAGTTAAATATTAGACAATGCGGTTATCTATATTTTAGTCACAACAATGGATCTTATTAAAAAAATATCGAATACTTATTTATTGTAGACATTAAAAACTACATACTGACCTCAGTATCAGTCTTAGCATCAGCGTCTCCAATAGATCTAACGAGCTCCTTAGATATCGCCATTAAGAGGTAATTTGTGATTTTTGCTTTGGTATCAGCTGTAATTTCTCTACCGCGATCCGAACTGATCTCTTGACACAATCTCAATAGATCGTCGTCGGCTGTGTTGTGCACTCTGTCGAACAGATCCTCGATCAGTTGGCCGACGAGTTGACTCCTCATCGAGGGACAGGAGCAGCGGGAATCCGACGTTATGTAGCTCATGCTATGGTGCATTCTTCCGTAATCCACTTTCTTCGGTACGGCCGTGAACACTGCGTAACCTTCGTCGACGTATTCCGTTCTATCCGGCTTCAGTTCTATTCTCGACGCCTGGAGGGACTGACGCATCGTTTCGCTCCGCAACTCCTCCAACTCCTCAGTTTTAATCGACAACTCGTGACTCAGAGTCTTTATTTTATCATCGCACTTCCTCTTGCACTGAGTCAAGGCTTTCTGCGTCAACGCTAACTGCTTTTCCAGAGATTCAACCTGAGAACACATTTCTTCTTAGAGCGTTTTTCTCCACCACGACATTTATTTGCCACAAATCCATGCTGTTCACGTGAACTTCGCGAGCTTTATGTTCCACCAATTACCCGAAAGCACATGCATAAGCGTTATTTACGACAAAAATTAGGCTGATTATGGTACATATAAAAAGCAACATTACTTCTACTGTACATGCAATATGAGACTAAGTTACATTAAATAGAACTACGTGCAAACAAGTAAGAGAATTTTGTCCAGAAAACTCACCTCCTCCTTAAGTTCGCTGTTGTTCACCTCCACTTCTTGCGCGTTCTTGTAAACGCGGTTCAATTCCTTCCTAATGGAGTCCAGGTCACCCATGTGGCATTTTTCAGTTTTCTTAGCGCATTCCTTCTGACTTTTCACGTTAGCTTCTAATTCTTTGTTCCATTTGCGCAGTTGATCGACTTCCTTCTGTAAAATAATCACGTGTAGGTATCAAAAAGAATGACACAAGCAAGGAAGAAAAATTTTAGATACACAAAGCAAGCTCACTGTAGCAAGGAACACAATGTTCCTTCGCAGTAAAATAGAGATTCATTCTATTTTTACAGAACTGTCTTCAGAAATCATTTATTTACTTCTAACAGAGAGAAAACATTTAAATTCAGCCAATCACAGCTTAATGGTATAATTGTAGATATACTTAAGAACCTATTCACAGTTTTTTGGTGACACACAGCTAAATTTAAAAACGATAATACCAAATTACAATTGAGGGTTGAAACAGTTTTTTTTTTATCATTGTCTTATGTAGTACTATTATTATAATTATTTTACCTTAAAGGTGGCGTCAAGCTTCTTCAAGGCGGCGTCTGTCTTCTTGGTTTCGGCATCGGCCTTCTCGAACATGGCAGCCAATGTGGTGTTCTGCTGCTTCAGGGTCTTCGTGTCGCGCTCGGCCTTCTCCAGTGCGATCCTCATCCCAGACTCCGACTCCTCGATTTCCTTCAGCTTCTTCTTCAGCGGCTCTATGATCCTCTTGAATTGATCTTTTTCACTCTCCAATTTTTGTACCTGATTTTAGGTATGGTTCAATCTCAGACCAAATAACAACTAGAGACAGAATTTTGCTGACCACATAGTGAAACCGCTTTTATAAACGTGTGTACGTAGCCCATTTACTGTATTTTTGTTTTGGGTTCCAAGCTAACCTCGATTTTTGTTTATTTTTATTCCAAGATAAATTATGTGTGAAATGTGATTCCATCATGCTTTTTATTTTTGTTAGACTAGTTTTTATACTCTTTTTTATAAATGGTATGCAGAATTGTTAGTTTATTTTCTATCTATATGCCATTAGCCCACCAGCCATAATCAGATATGTTTTTGTTTGTATTTTATTATTTGAATAAAAATTGAATCAATCTCGCCTTTTAAAATTCCAATGGCTTGGTGACATAGAAGTGTATTAAAATAATAAAGTCCAATAGGCTCACTGAAAATATTTTATAGAGAAAATATATAGCAACTACATAATAACTTACCCTTCCCTTGAGCTGTGTTTCTGTTTGCTGACACTCGTGTATCCTCTTCTTGTATCCGCCCTCCATCTCCGCCCACATGTCGTCCGCCTGTGTCAACATCTCCAAGTAAGCCTTCTCTCTCTTCTCCAGTTCCGAAACTCTGTTCTTCAACTCTCTTTCGGCTGCCATCAAACACTCCAACTTGCTTTGCGTCGCCAGGTCCACCGGATTCTGAAAACATTATATTCATTCTTTATTTATTGACAACAGACGTGAAATAAACATTAATTTCGGACTAAAACTCACATACATCTATACTAATATTATAAAGAGGAAAGATTTGATTGTTTGTTAGAATTGAATAGGCTCCGAAACTACTGGACCTATTTGAAAAATTCTTTCACTGTTTAGAAGCTATATTATCAACGAGTAACATAGGCTATATTTTATAGAGTTACGAAGGCGAAGCCGCGTGCAACAGCTAGTCACAAATAATTTTATTGCACAAATTGAGTGCAAAATTGACGCCACTTAAAATTGAAAAAATACATTACTATCCTCGCGTGAGTATATTTATATTTGTCTACTTAAATAAAATTCCAGTTACTTACATTCTCCACATTTTTCTCTTTTTTAATCTCGAGTTCAATATCCATAATCTTCTCTGCAATGACGCCTTTCTTCGCTTCCGCTCCGCAGATGGTCGCTGCTATTTGTCTTCTCGCCATTTCCAACTCTTCTTCCAGATGCTCAATCTTCTTTTCTAAAATTACTTTCATTCTGTTCGTCTGCTCTTCTATTTGTTTCTTTTCTCCCGAGAGCCTAAAAATTATGAGAATGTTTTTTATTTGTGAATACTTATATATCACTTTTTAACTAATAGTTTTGATAAATGTCTACTAATATTATAAACGAGTAAATGAGTTTGTTTGTTTGTTACACATTCACGTATTAACTACTCCACCGATCATTGTGAAATCAATAAAAAAATTGTGTTCTCGAGGGATCATAAAAATAAAAATCCAACACCTGGGAAAACTATAACAGCAATAAAAATTAAATAAATTATTGTTCATTTATTTTGTTATACGATATATTTTATATTTTTTCAAAAATAAAACTGACGAAGTCGCGGGCAAAAGCTAGTATTTAAATAAAGATAAAATAGATGAACGGGCTCTCTTACACACGGCTTCTGTAAGTGGATATTAGGGTGGAGTGAAAAAATTATTTTTGAAATTTTTGTATTTTCTATTAATCGATGATACGTAGTATTTAGAAGTGTTCGTGCAAAATTTCAGGTACATATTTAAATCAATATACTAGTATATTAAGATGGCGCATTAAATTTGAAATTGAAAAATATAAGGTAAGGTAAGTCGTACCCTAGCAATATCTCGTCTGATACTTATAAAAATTGATCTCAGACTAAATTGTTTGTAGTTTTTAGTTGTTCATGTGACCTCTGATTATTAAGAGTTTCTCTTTATAGTTTTTAATATCTTTACTAACATTTGTTTTCTAAGTACGACTAAGGCTATAGGTGATACGAATTAGGCGACTAGGTGCCTTAATCAATAAAAACAAAAAAATACCTATTTTCATTAAAGAATTTCAAGTTTTTATTATTGTTAATTGAAAACCAATTAAATAAAGATTTAGTAAGTGTTAAAGATTTTGTTTTATTTTAATTGCAATAAATATTACAGTGTAATTTCCTTAGGGGGTACGACTTGAGCACCCTTACCTTATATAACAATTTTTCACTTACAAACTTATTATACTTCAGGTATTTATTTTCTTTCTTACATTTAAATTTTTTACAATATAAATAAAAAACAATAAATATTATAAAAAAACTTAAACCTAGAGTGCCGCAATTAGCGGGGCAAGGCCCAAGCTACCGGTGCTTAGGGCTGCAAAGTGAGGAACCTCCTGACAATTCGTGACGTGTCAAGAAGTATTATTGTTATCAATAAAAAAAATATTATCAAGAAGTCAAAAAGTAGGTCAACAAGAATATGATGATATTATACTTATTTACGACTATCTTATCTTTAGTGCAAATGAGAGAGTTACCTGGCAACTTGCGCCTCCAGCTGCTTCACGTGGGTGCCTTGGTCCCACGGGACGAGGGCGTCGCAGGCCGAAGAGTCCCCCTTCGTGGATGCGATGGCCATTCGCGGGTTAGGGCCCAAAGGGCCCATACGTTTCTTTAGGGCACGCTGCAATATAATAACATTCTATATAATAATTCACACAGGCAACAAACGATCATAATTCTGCTTTATAATTTTAACGTCTGCTATTTATGTCGATTGAAGTTGATTGATTAAGACGTAAAGTATAGTAAAAAGTGATCTGTGACGTTGCAAATAGAGGTGCTCATTCATTCAGATTCATTCGGTGAGATTGAAAAGGTATCAGTCAGTTGAATGAACGCGTTTGCAAAGAGAGGTCGATGTCGTATATCCTTATAGTTGGAATAGTAGTTCTGATGTGTCTGTCGGTCAATAACAGTATTGGGACTCAACATAAAGTGGTTTAATTAATGTACCTGAAGTAGAGGGTGCTAACAATTAATAAAATATTAGTAATATTCTACTTCTTTAGATTTAGACCCTTTTAGAAATTTAACATTTTAGTTTTTTTTTTTTTTTCTTATTTAAAGGCATTGTATAATACTTATCACTGAAACACAAATTGTATCAAAATAATAAAGATGACAGTTATTCATATCCCATAAGTCGACAATTTTCGTATCCACTATAAAGAATGAAAACTCGTGTTTTTTTTTTTTAATTACATTTGTACTTAAACATGACATCCGAGACTGGCGAAATTAGATACTCTTTTGAATGTCCCGAAAAAATTAAAGTTCTCTCAGGTTCATCCAATCAATCAATCAATATTTTAAAAAAAACTTCCAATAAATTAATATTCCTTACCTGTCCACCAGGCGATATTTTGGCGCCCAACACCTGAACAATATTCCACACAATTATCGCTGGAACCGCCTCCTGGAGCTTATCGAGTCTCGTCAAAAGTTCATTCTGGAATTACACAAAAAAAAAGTATGGTCAAAAAATTTTTTGTATGGTCAAAAACCTGCAACACAGGTAATGTCAAATTACTCCATCGAATTATGGAACGGAGTTTAGTTTTAGTGAATTTATTGATAGTTGTAAATAGTTTGTAGCTAACTTATTGTACTAGATAGTAGATAACTTATTGTAACACATAGATACTTTTGGGTGTAACTTATTCGACGACACGTTTGGTCTAGTGGCTAGTAAACCTAGCTTGTAACCAAACGGTCGCGAGTTCGAATCCCGCTAGGGGCAAATGTTTATGTGTTAACATTTCACCTTTGTACCTGAGTCATGGATGTTTTGTATTTATAATATGTATGTATTTACAAAAAAAAGTAATCTATGTAATATATCAACTGCCTGGTATCCATATTACAAGCATTAGTTGCTTACTGTGGAACTAGATGGTGCTGTTTGGAATGTGTGAAGATATTTATTTATTTATTAGTATTAGTACACAAGAGACTTACCTCTCTAGCTTTCAAAACGCATTCCCTATTGGACAGTTCGGCGACGAGACGCTCGGCTTGTGCGCGTGAGCATTCGCGTTGTTCCGTCATGTCTCGAAGTTGAGCGGAACACAGCTCGTAATCTATTTCAAGTCTGAAACACACAATTTTCTTTTAATTCATCTCTATTTATAATGGAGCTCATTATTAAAAAGTATCATACAAAGTTAAGTGTTGAAATATGTTGTTATATGAATGATTATTTAATTATGAACTAGGGTAGTTACTCAATTTTTTCTAGACATTCTAAAGGTTAGTTTGTACGTATTATAAATTCTAATAGAATGTGTAAAGATCTGTTGCCAATGCAAATGAGTAAGCTATTGATACTCACTGCTGCCAATGTAAACGCGTGTCATTTTCAATTTCCTCTAACTCGCAACAATCTTCTTCCAAACGATCGTATTTCTCTTGTAAGTCTGCTAATTCTGTTTCAAGGTCCTGTAAAATCGTAAACACCATACCTTAAGTAAAGTCGCGGTCCTAAATTGTCTGCCATAGGTGCTGCATGAGCAACGCCATAGAATAAAGGATAGAGGATTATGAAGGGATATCACCTTACTCAAACACCGAAATGCAACATCATATATCTGCAGTTATTTAATGGTGGTTTTCTGTAAAGGGATGGTTATGAAATGTAATACTTTATGATCATACAAATTAAGAGATCAAATAAAATCAGACATTTCATCTCATGGATGACTCGTAACCTTTCATTTTAATTCTTAAACTATTAAAAAACCTATGTAGGTACTAACATATAGAAGCTTAAGACTAAATATTTTGGTCATGTTTTCAGTTAATGCTGTTGCAGATTCTAATGCTTTAATGCAGTTAATGTTGTTAATGCAGTTAATATGAAAGGGAAGAGACGCGCTAGGAAAGATGCGTCGTAAACGTGGTCTCAGTCGAGCTACTATTTCAGTTGGCTCTTGACAGAGACAGGTTCAAATAATTGTTTATCAACCTTCAGGACTGAAGAGGCACTGGGAAAAGTAAAGGTACTTTACTAAATTATAAAAAAAAGCCCAACCTGTATTCGATTTTCAAGTAAAAATTCCTTCTGTAACCGCTGCGCTAGCTTAGATTCTTTGATGTCTTGAGCCGCTTCGTATATCGAAATCTTTCCCTCCAAAAACTTCAGCCTCCTCTCGTAATACTGCTTATGTTTCTTCCCCAATTTCACACACCGACACTCCAGGCCGTCCCCGTCGTCCTTACTACTTAACGATCTATTTCTAACACCTTGCCTCTCTAGTTTCTCCCTAATACTATTCAGTCGTTGTATCTCAGTGTTCAGTTCACTGGAGCATTCGATTTCGTTGACGTCAGTCTGAGTGTGTTTCGACTCAGTGTCGACTCCCTCGAATATCCCGCTCTCTTGTAGAACGTTCGGTTTCCTATCCTCGATGAGACTCTCGAGTGATTCGCATTTGTATCCCTTCTGCTGATACGGAGTTACGGTTGCAATTGCTTTTTGGGTTTTCGATGGAATGTCTGTTTCGGGTTTCGCCGGTTTCAGGTCGTACAGCTTTTTCGGTTTTACCTGAGTTCACGAAAAATTTACATTTATGTACACATATTGAATTGAACAATTTGATTATATTGACAGATCCAATTGACTTTGACATATTTCTTGATCAAACATGTGCTTATTCTTAATAAAATAAAATAAAAGTTGGCGCAAAGATAGACTAAATCTTGAATTTTAAAATAGGATACTTTTATTCCAGTATAAAATATTTATCCAATGGGACGTTTAGAGAGAGGAGTGCAACTAATGTATAATTTGTATATAGCCTTGTCATAGTAGAGTTTTAGAAAAACTATGTAAGTTTTTATTTTTCTGTGTGTACGGGTTATGAATAAAAATAATAATTAGTATTAATAAAATTAATATTATATTAAATAATAACAACTATAAGTACCGTAGTAACACTTATGATTAACAAAAATAATGCAAATAAGTAGCAAGAATTAATTATACTTTCAATATCTATTAAAATATTAAATTTATTTATAAGCACATACTAAGTTAATCATTTGTAAATAAAAACATTCTCTTTTATAAAATTTTGTAAATTTAACGGCTTTTCGAAACAAGTCACTAGGTACAGTAGAGGGGATCTGGAAACCGCAATTGTAAATAGCTAATATTACCTACCTGATAACATTCATCTTCGCTGACAGAACTACTCAGAGCTTGATAATTGTATAGCAGCATGAGAACTTGCTCCAGGCAGCTCCTGTCTTCAGCCGAGCCGGCATTCAGGATCATCTGTTCCAAGTGCTCTTTGACCGGATTGCTTCTCAACGAGTCGCTGGTCTCCGAGTTTCTGTCGAGTATGTCGGCCAGTACTTGGGCTTTGGCGAAGTCCTCCTTGAAGTCGTCGTGCGGAGTGCCGAGGTTGCGTCGCGGGTTGCACGGACTGCTCGGCACGTGGGGCGATTTGTAGCCGGAATCCATTCGTTTCAGTTCAGGGGATGCTGAGTCTTTAATCCTTGAGCCCGGTGACACACAGCCGGAGTCCGAGTCGGTTAGGTTGTCCCTAGCACCCTGGAATCAGACATTGTTTGCATTTAATTTTGCTATTTGCCATTTCAAATCTACTATTCTATGCTGTAAATGAGATAGAATGAATTTATTTTAAACCAACTGTTCCCGTAACTTCATAAGCGCGAGTTACGTAGGTACGCTTGGTATAACTTTTTTGTATGTAAACCGATTGGAATGAAGCAAACACTAAATGTTACGAAAAGCTTGCTACAATACATCAGTGAAAACCGCATCCAAAAAGGTTAAGCCGTTTCTGAGATTAACGGTTTTTTGGAATTATGAATCTTACAACTTTATAATATATTTTCATACATCGCATGTTACACACACGACACCATAGACAATATAAACTTAGTTTTTGCTATCATTTCATATCTCTTTTAGTTACTCTTACTCTACAAAATTAGTTTTTATTTATTAGCAATAAAAAATTTTGAACGGTCTCCTTAAATCTCTACATTTAAGGAGACGAGGCCTCTTTTTTGATTATTGGCAACTGTGCCCGCCCACAAACTATTTCTATAAAATTAAGTGTTATATGATCAAATTAACATAACATTCGCTTCGCTTCCAAGTTGGAAGATGATATAACAATGTATCTAGAGCTATAAGAATTATAATTAAGTAGTTGTTCGGTGTTGCTACGCTCTACATAAATACAGCCTTTGTGATCATGTAATGTTTCACCTTATCTGTTTGTTAACCGTGAAATTACACACTTCAACATTTTGTTGGTGTACTCGAAGCTTTATTTAATATTTTTCATTATTTATGAACCTAAAGATAAAAAAAATTGAGAAAAATTTAACATAGGTACAACTACCCACTTAGACGCACACACAAATACACAATTAATTGTTGACACACACTTTTTAAAAAAAAAACTTTTTAATACCTAATATTTAAATGAAAACATATATTTTTAAATATTTTTAGTTTGTGAGGATGGATGTGTGGATGAAAATTTGTTACTCTTTCAAGCAAAAACAGCTGAACAGATTTGGATGAAATTTGGCACACAGATAGATAGAATTTTATTCTGCAAAAATGTTAGGTTCCCGAGGGATTGACGAAAAATATAAAAAAAATTGGGCGCCTCTGTCGCCGTGGCGGCGCCACCATCGTCACATATTATTACTCATATATTTTCATTATATTTTCCTTTTCAACGCGGACGAACACTATGAACACTATGATATATAGTAAATTATAGCATTATTATTAGATCATAATTATCTACAACTTAACAAATATAATTGACACGAAAATTAATTATATTAATAATTTTTCTAATACAATTAAAACACTACGCACTTGTTTCATTGTTCTTTAAAATATAAAAAACACTAAATCACTATGTGGAAGTAATTAACCAAGTAACACTTAACACGATACAATTTATAAAAATAAAAACATTGTAGTATAAACTAAGTGAAAAATAAAAAATAAAATAAAAACGTAAACAGAGCGCCTCAACAAGTTTCCTGCGGCCTCGTTGAGTATCCTTTCTAATGAAATAGAAATACGCACATTCTACATCTTTGAGTTGAACATATTAATGCGACCTTCGTATATCTCGTGCCTTTACGACGTCAGTATGAAATCATTCACGCCTACATTTACCTACACGTTACATCACAAACATTGTCAACAAAGTGTGTACAAAGCGATTCTTATTGATAACAATTATGTTGTTTTTAATGGTAACGCAACACACGTAAACAACAACATTTCGCTGCTTAAATTCAAAAGTAACAAAAATCAAAATTACATTTTTTTACAGGAAATCGAAAAAAAATTTAATTATTTTTTGTCTTTTTTTTTATTAGATATAAATATCAAATATATGCATATTATACATCGTTAGAAGCGTATTTTTAAGTAGCATTAAATGTTTTAAGTACTTTGTAATAAGCTGAATACTAGAGGAGATGTAAGCATGTGTTACTTTTGAATATAAAAAAAAATATCAAAATATACTAAATATGTTACAAAAAAAATGTAAGTCTTTTTGCAACATACAATATGAAGGATTATGATTGTATTTTTGCAATAAAAACATTTTTAGATTTTTTTGATTTGTGGTACTCTTGAATTTAAGCAGCGATTTATCTGTCAGAAGTTTGAGAAGTTTGAGAATTTACTTCATTTTAAATTGATAGTAGAAATGTATGGAAGAAAACTCCCTATTGACTGACGTGTGTGAAACTCGCTTCAAATTGTTAAAGAATCGACAAGGCGCCGTGTTGTTTGTGTGCTTAGGCGACGGTAGCCAGATACTATTTAAGTAAACAGTGAAAACATGTCTGCCTATCTTTATATAAAAAAACTTTGAAATTTTATTACTATAAACGGTTTCGTCACATAACATCAGAGTTTCAAATCGTCAGTTTCAAAAATTACTTATACTAAATATTCTGCTAAAGGTTTTACTACACGTAATAGCGTTAAAATAACTTGACACAGATAGTTTGTTTCGATGGTGATATCAGTTTATTTTTATAATTCTTTTTGTTTTCGCAGATTTCTTTTCTTTTTTTTCAATAAGTCAATGGGCCGCATACTACTAACAACATATGAAATAAATCCGATTTTTATTATCCATGTAGGATATGATTTTTTGATGGGGTCAAACATAGGGAACAAAATAATTATTTATATTATTTTAATGGAATATTGGTATATCAAAATATTTATTACGATGGTTTAGATGAAATCCAATCTTAATAATAATTACAATCCTAAATATTCTTATACAAATTTCTAATTTGTCGTCCCACAAAACGCGAAGAAAACTCATTTTGAAAGAACGAAGCGGTTTTGTAGAACATTCAATTACAACAGCTCAGAACAGACAGTGCGATACAAAAAAAACAATTGAAAATCGAATTTATAATGGAAATAAGAGCTAAATACCTTTTCATTGAAATATTTTTCACATATAATATTATTCAAGATTCCAAGTTTCTTAGACCAAGCCAAATTAGGCTTCTTAGTCCAAGTACAAATTAATATTCCTATCATGTAATTTATGTTGTCCAAAGTAAGCCCACACAAACTTCTAAACCAATGAACTTTAAATATTGATCGTCGCCTAGCTATTATAAAGAATATTAAATTAATAAACGAACGAATAATTAATGTTAATAAAGAATATTAATAATTCAATTTAACTTAAATAAATCACTTGTAAAAAATTATAATATTAATTTCACATTACATAAATGTAATGTAATTTAAAAATAATGACTGACATCTTTGTAATAAATCCATGAAATCCAAAATAGAAAAAAAAATCTCGCGTGTAATTTTTTTTTATTAATAAATAAAATTATTAATTTTAGCGCGAAATGGTCGTTTTGTGAGTCACTATGTACACTACGAGAGATAATGTTTATGGAAAAATGTATTACAAAATAATAATAAAAAAATACCTTATCTGGATGTGCGTCTTCCAGCTCGAGGATCCTGAACTCCATGAGTTCGAGCTGATCGCGCGCGTCGCGCAGAGCGTCCGCCAGGCGCGTGCATTCGCGCGACGCGGCCGATGCGCGCTCCTGCGCTATGCGGCACTGCCCGCATGACTGGAACATTACATACACCACACTTTTAGGGTTTCGGTGGACTTGACAAAGTACCTAAGCACGCATATATTTTGACAACGAGTATCGATATAATGTATGTATGTTCCCTGTGAACATTTTTTTTTCGTAATGTGTCATGTTTTTCCTACTTAATACAAAACTAGATTTATTTTTATTTTTTATTTTTTTTCCAATTTCGAAATTACAAATTATATTTTGTAATTTAAAAATCATAGTTTCATTTTATTTTAATGTCATACACCTTAATGGGGGATATAGAAAAGGATCCATATCCGTTCTCGCGGGATCGGTAGGAAAATTTAAAAATAAATAAGCAATAAATTTTTGTATATAATTTACAGAAAAAAATTGCATTCGTGTGAAGCTGCAGGAGGGGGTCGCTAGTTGTATATAAATAAGGTTTTTGAAATGTCATTTTTATAATAAAAAAAATTGTCTAGCCCAACTCACACATTAGTTTTTTTAATTAACATATTCCTGAAACTAATTATCTTTTAATTTATTTCTAACACATTTTAAAACTTTAGTCCAAAATAGATATAGTCAAATTGTAGGGAGATAACTGAAGAAATACTTGTCTTATTATAAAAACCGGGTAAAGGTGTCCACACGTAATGCCTAAAATTATCTCTCATTCTATTTTCGGCGTCTCTGCTGTGCAAAGTTCGAGATATCACTGAATTAATATGTTAGTTTAAGATAAATATTACGCACGACTTAAATGGGATTTTATTTTTTATCTTGTACCAACAAAGAAAATGGCACATATTATAACTTACTTTTATCCCAATTTTATCAGATTTTGTCTACCGTTATTTGTTTTATATTATGTTAGTATACATATTATAACTTAAATTTAGAAAGAAGTCCAGTGAATTACGATAAACTTGGTTAAACTATTGAACAGGAAACTATGCCGCGTACCAAATATGTATATACATTTGACAGCAAAAACACAATTACACACGAAACCTATATTGCAATAAATTATCACACGTTTTTCAACAGTTTGAATGAAAGTGATCTCGAATTAATTTAAATTTCGTTAATAACTGTAATGTATCTAATGAAATGGAAATAATATTTCCAAATTATTAAATGTTCAATTCAACATTATACTTCCAAAAACGATGGGGAAATATATTCTTATATAATATGACTGGATATAAATTTCATATACAAGTACATTCATAGCAATAATAATAATATCGTACATCGTCTTTTATATCGTCAATTTATAATCATGGGTCTCCTCGTGGGATCAATATTTCACAAGTTGAGGTTATAATTACAGTTATATTAAAATATTTTTAAGCATAGAGGCAAAAAAAGAGTAAAAAAATTAATAGTTACCAAAAAGGCCAATAAAATGAGATCAAAAATTATTCACTAAAATATTAAAATATTTCAGAGTTGTCATGGACACCCTACACAAACCAAGCACAATGCTTTTGATGCAAGAACATAAGCACCAATGGTATTATAGGTGACAAAATGTACCTAAACGTATTGCAATACATTGTCTGACATTTCGGATGTTAGCAGATGCTCTGCGCGACAGTCAAGGTTGCAGCTCTGAATTCCAATCAATCGAACGATTGAGGAACAATTTCAACTACTACTTATGCCACTATACTTGAACGTGCATTATACTATACTTGAATTCTTTATAACTGATGCAGAATGTATTGGATTTAGAATGATGAATTTATAAAAATACTAGCTGGTGTCCGTGATTTCCACAGAGTTGGAAAATAAAAAACATAACTGACAAAATATATGAGCAACATAACGCCTGATATATTCATTGCTGTTACTTATACTTACATATGTCAGGCGTTTGATTATTTTTTTTTTATTTTTTAGATGACCTGCCCCGGGAACATTACTTTTATTTGGATGAAAGGTACCTACCCTATGTTCTTTTCTGTATTCCTGACATACACGTTGTCAAAACTTCAACAAACACAGAGTTATTCTTACATTTATAATATTAGTATAGTTAAAATATATGAAAAATTGAAAGAAGCATCTGACTTTTCTTGAAAAGAAGGTACGTTATTTTTTTCTAAAAATGTGCAATTTCTCAATAAGTGGACACCATAAGTCATCCTAACAATAATAAGTAGGCCCTATGAAGTTAATTTAAATAGTAACTAACATATAGGTCGGCCAAGGACATAATAAAAGCGGACATAGATTTCTCACAATCAAAGTAAACTAGCTCGCAATCTATGCTACGTATATGGCTATGACCTTCTGGACATAAGCCTTTCCCATTGTGCATTAAGTCGCTGCCCGCACCTATTAATTTCCCGCGACTTTTTCCGTATGGTCAGACCACCTAGTTAAAAGCCGTCCAGCGTAACGTCTTCCGGCATAATAGCTTACATTCGAGAATCTTTTTTCCTCAGCAGTTGCAGGTTCTACGAGCTATTTGGCTTGTCCATTGCCAATTAGCTTGCTAATCCTATAAACTGTCGCTTACTTTAATCTCCTAAGGAGCGCTGAGTGAGGAGAAGACTATCTTCTCCTCACTCAGCACAAATAATCACCACAAATATTTGTGAAGGACATATAAGGAAACTCTTATAACACTGAATTCGTCTTAAGTTAGTTTATTTATTGTTAATTTAAAATGTTTAAATATTTTCTTGATGCAATGTCGCTTAGGCATGGGGTCATTTATACTTGTACCTTTTATTTATAACAAAGCGCACAGTTATTACCACCTTATAAGGCGTGAAGACATTGAAATGGTCATAGACACCGGAACAACGTTGGCCGCATTACGTCCAGTGGTGATAATATGCGATTTTATTTCTTATTGCTAACAACTTTAAATATATATTAGTTGTTTTAATGTATCGGTTTTTTCAAGAGCAGCGACCTAACTTCCTTTCTGTGTTTCGATTGTTTACGAACCTTTATAATTCTGACAGATAAGGAGATGCATACACTTCAGCACCTTCGTCACTTGTTTTATGTATACGAAGGAATAAATTATAATGTGGGGACACAACTAAAAAAGTAGCTACGTATAGCCTATCCTAATATTAAAAAGCAATCATAACCCTATTGAAGACCACCGTAATCCTAGTCCTATTTGAATCCCATATTCTATTCTATTATAGTTTTATATTGTTCGTAATCTGACCAAAAACTGTAATCATTTTGATTCTATTTTACTCCGTGCGTGCGTAGAATTTATTGCCACTACGTACGTTTTATATTAGAGATGGGTTTGCTCTTGGCCAATAACCAGCTGTGTAGCAAGGATGAGGCCTATGATGGAGCGAGATCACCCAGATTATGAAGACATTTATAAGATTATCAGATTATGAAGATTATTTGTCAAATTTTGAATCGAGCAATCAAGCAAAAAAGGAAAAGTATAGGACAATTCGAGAGCAATGGCTCTAGATATCGGAAACCATTATTACTATGGGGTATCTCTTATTTGCACACCATTTTGCCTTAAATGTTAAATCGAAGTAGGTATATTGGCACTGACCCACATATCGTTGAGCGGTTGTGGTGAGAGAGAAGCGGGGGCGGACGACACCGCCGAATCTTCGTCGGACGGAGCTTCCTACAACAAAACATAAACCATTAATCATCGCCATTAATACACGCTAATTATTCAAGAATTAATGTGCACAATGAATTCCGCAGGTTAGCCCATTCATACGGAATTATTATAAAATAAAGTCGCTGTCTGTTTCTGTCTTTTGCCCCTTAACTGTTCTCCCTAAAGCAGTGTGTGATACACTGCGTTTCGCGGTCATTTGGGCAGCCTATCTGGCGGCAGTAACCATTCCCTCACAGACGACCACCGTCAAATAACAGCATGTGTGCTGTTGTGTTTCGGTGAGTGAGTAAGGGATTCCTGGGTCCATTTCCCGTTACCTTCCTAATCCCTTGTCACCCTACTATGGTAGGCAGCGCACTTGCAGCGCCTGTGGCGTTGTTTGTGTTATTGGCCACCGTCAAGTGGACCATCAACCTGTATACATAAAATAAAATAAAAAAAGACTTATTCTAAACAACCCAATGGATTTTTATAAGGTTTTCACTAATGGAAAGAGCGATAAACAAGGAAGGTTTGATTGCAGAAAAAAAAATGCATCCGTGTGAAACCGAAGGAAGGTCGCTAGTCGCTAGTGATTATATACAGGTAGAATTTGCAAAAAAATGTTGGTCAAATTTTCATATTAAAAATTATCGTCATATTTTTATTATCATTGCTTGAGCCGCTGCGGAGTCATTGTCTCTTGAGCGGTTGCATGCTTTTAGCATGACACACGTTGAGTCGATCGATACATATTATACATACTTATATACATAAAATATATTGAAATATATGAACACACTTTAGCACTGTTCGTATTTAGAAATAGGTGTCTGTACATAAAAATAAAATTCTCACCCTATAGAACGTTTCTTTTCTGTGTTGTATATCGGTTTTAAGATCTTCTCGGTTGCTCTTTTCTTTACCCTGTAACAAAAGAAATATTTTTTTATCAATTTGTTAGGACTATGTTTTTTATGGACTAACGGACGGATATAACGGACAGGCAAAATAAGACTGATGCTCAGAGAAGTGGTTTGGTGTAGGCCACTCTGCAAGGAATGTAGCAATCTTTATTGACTCTCTGAATAACGAACAGCACATATGCTACTATTTCATAGTGTTCTGGCAACTGTCAACAATCCTATTTTTTTAAGTAAATTAGTCGATGATTGAAAAATATTTTTAAACATCAAAGTGCCTGATATTAAAAATATAGCAACATGAGAGTATTATTGTTAAACATTGCTATTAAATACCGACAGGCATTCATAAATATGAGGCGTGACTCATCTACCGTTAATTTTGCATAAACATCTGATTTATCTTTATCTTGCCTAGTAAACTATTTTTAATAATAAAATAATAATTTTTAATAATAAAATAATAATTTTTAATAATATTGTTACTTAATTGTACGTAACAAAATTAATTTACTACGTTAGATTAATTATTTTGATTGTATGTATACTGTATGATTGGATATACTCGAATAACACATTAATTCTACATAATTAGGACAAAGTAAGATACATTTTTTTAAATATTTCGACTATATATTTTCAAAAACCTTCAAAAACGTTTAAGCAAAGACTATAGATATATTTTTAATGTTTTTGAAGAAGACAATGTTTTATACTTATTATATGAAATTATGAAACTTGTATTACTTATTTCACTTAGGTGATTATTATATGAAACATAACAGAAACATCTACACGCTTATTTCATATAATTGCGAAGTTTTTTTATCCGAAAGTAGAACCATAACAAGTAAATGTTCAATATTGAAACTTAGCTTGTAAGTTTTCATCTCAAGAAAGTGCTGCACTAAAATAGATACATTCTGTGAATTAAATGTATCTTCATTTGTTTGGAGATCACAATTCGCATCTGGAATTCGTCAAAAATATACTTTCACTGTATTGTTTATAAAACGCTATTAGCATGTTAAACCCGTGAGACTAACTGTGAAATATTGCACTTTTTATTCTAAACTGACTTTGACCGCGACTTCGCTAATTTTTTTTTTGTATACAAAAATCCTTTTCTGTATCCCTGATAATGTGCAATGCAAAATTTTATGATGATCATTTGAGTAGTTAAGGCGTGAAAGTCTAACAAACAAACAAACTCACTTTCGCATTTATAATATTGGGATAACGTATTAAAAGTATACCTACAGATTAATATAGGCATGTGACAGTTTATAAAAATGCGTTGAATCATTTACACTCTTAAAGAAAGTATGTTGTGCTTAACAACCATTCGATTACAAATACGTTATCGATATAAGGCCTATAGACCTGCGATACAAGGTCTATATAATATATCTATATAACATATTGATACAAGATCTATAGACCTGCGATACAGCAGGTCTATAGACCTGCGATACAGCAGTCTGGATGCAGTGTATTCGTCCGTCATATGAAAAAAGTTAGAAAAGAATAAAATAAGGGGTAAGATACACGAGGCTGGGAGAATAGGCTCTAGAACAGAATACCGTAATAGTATACTACTCTAGCATCTTAGCTATTACCGTCCCTCGTATTACGTAGAGTTTAGGGCTTTAGAACGCAATGTGTAATGTAATTGCTAATGTAACACCTTCACCAATAGGTATCCTTTATTTCCGTCCGCGCAAAGATATCGGTTTGAGTTTCCACCGACCTAGTTCCCATGGCTAGTTCACAACGCCGACGACTGCGTCGCCACTACGTCGACGTTTTGTAATCTAATTGTGAATACTTTAGATCGGATCGTATAATTTGTCTCCCAACGTTTACTTGCAGGGAGTCAAGCCGTAAATTTATTTCTACTAACCGCTAATAAAGCAACCTTGTTTACTATTATATCGTACAAAGTAAACATTAAATAAATGGTTGTTCGTTTTATTTTGGGTTTTTGACTTAAAATATCTGTAAGATTTTAATAAACTTTTTATGAATTAATTTTCTCACTGAGCAACTATATTTTTAGTGATTGACAATAACTACATGTTCCATGAGGCTTCGCTCGCCCTGTAATTTGACAAAAGAAAACCTTCTCGAATAAGACTTTTTGTTGACTTATTTAAACCGTAAAACAAGTACATACCTTTTTTACATTTATCCAAGTATAATAAATACTGAATATAATATTGAAAAAAAAACTCGGTTAAAGTATTAGTAGGTACAGAGAAAAAAAAAAATCTGTCGAAAAGTTATAAAAACTAATCTGTTATGGTTGTTTGTTACGAGACATAAACCCCCATTGTGTTTGCTGTAACAAACACCGTGTTAACTTGTAGTAAGCGAAATAATCGTAATCCGTAAATCAAAAGTCAAGACGTAATTTTACTTGATATAATAATTCAATCTTTATCGAAACACTGTATAAACTCTATCGCAGCCGGTATCGATTCTATCGATCTGTATTTCTAATAAATTAGAAATTATCGGCACTAGGCGCCGAACGGACGCGTTTCGAAAACATTATTTAAGTTTTTGCAAAATTCAATTAAAAAAATATTTTTGCTCAAATTTGTATTTTATTATAAAAGGATCGGCAGGCAAGGAGGCGTTCAGTAGATATAGTTATTGATAGAATGCTAAATAAGGCTGCCAATATGCTAACATGCTAGTGCAAAAGTGTACTGCCAAATTTGATAGAATAAAGGAAAATAAAAAAGAAAGAGATGGGTATGGGTCCTGACAAATAATACAGAAATCAGGCGCACACACTGTTAGGGCAAGTGCACATAATATGAAGAACCGTAGCGCCGAGGATATTTCATTATCAAATTATGGACAGAGCTCGCATTGAAATAAAATCGAAAATCAATTAATACAACAAACATTCTCCCAAGCATCAAAGGACATAGGTACCTACATTCATTCAAAAAAAGTATAAAATAGAAACAAATTAAGGTCTTAGAAAAATACATTAGATATATCGTATAAATAAAACCGATAAATTAGATAAATAATAAAATAAATGACCATGCTTTCTTTAACGCTCTATGTCTCAGTGGCAATTTTTGGCAATGAACTTTTCATTGCCAAAGTTGGCCCAAAGTTATATGCGATTATAGCCACCTATCATAAAGGCGTGTCTGCCTATCTGACGACATTAACAATTTTTTTTTTCCTAAAAATTTCTACTAAAAGCGGGAAAGAGCTAGTGAAAAAATATATTTGATAAAAAAATTTACCGTTCACATAATTAGAATCCAATAAGAGTTATTATAAAAGAAATTGACTTTGTTAAAAAGCAAATGATCAAAGAGAACGAAAACAATGAAGAGGGAAAGTTGACCTGTTGGGTTACTCGGCCTTCAAACTTCAATTATTATAAATCTTCAAATGCATGACTAATAACTACACCACTAATTACGTATCGCAGGAAATGACTTACAATTTGTACTACACGAGATATACCTATATGTGCTAATCATCATTAGGAAGTACACTTGCGTAGGTATACTATTAATATTTTTAATGTCCCTGAAGTATAAGAAACATCAATCTTCCAGCTTCTAAAATTGCTTCCATCTCTTAAAAAAGTACAGAATAGATAATAGTACCAACTAAACTAAAAAAGCAAAAAAAATACTTAGATTTCAAAGACTACTAAGCAGACTATATCAAAGAACTATATCGACGGCCGCTGGGGACAGAAGGTTCGCAAGGTGGACTGACCTGATAAGGACCGCGGGTCATCGGTGGATCCAGGCTCCTTCTAACCGGTCCTTTTGAAAAATTATGGGAGAAGCCTATGTACAACTGTGGATATCCTACGACTGAGATGGTTACAATGATGATGATAATCAAAGAAGTTAAACTACCAAGATCAGCATAAAGAATATCCTAGTAAATTGAACCAAAACAAATTCTCTGTATTTTACCCACACTAACGACAAGAGAGAGGGTAATAAGTCCTTTGTTTCGCAAAGCCTCTTAACTTTAAGCCGTCATCAACCCGTCAACTCTATCCATATATCACGACGTTAAATTCCACAAGATAAGCGATCAGATTTTATCAACGTCAACCTATTGCCATATTTAACATCTGACGCTTTATCCGTTTTATCAACAATAGTAAATTTGATGAGACACAATATCGTATATCGATCAGCATGGGCTCATTATCTATCGAGATTATTGAAGGTGCAACATTTTTAATTCATTGAGGTTGAAGTTATGACTAAATAAATGAAAATTTTATTTTTAAAATGAAATGTGTAAACAAATAAATATAATTATAGTTAAATAAAAGTACTTTGTTTAACTTAAAACGCAGGAAACATGATTCTGAAAAACATTGAGACGCACAATGAAAGGCAGAATTGCTACAGTACGATATAATACACCGGAGGAGAAAAATTCAAGAACCTAAGAATTTTACATCGAATATTATGTAACAGAGTATTATTAACGAACAGTCTACATATGCACTTCATTGCACACATAATACCTAGACTACACAAAGTAGGTAACGACAAGAATATCTAAGACATGCATGGAAGTGAATGGCTGACAGGAGACAAGGGGTCATGGGAGTCACAAATAGTGTTTGAACGAGGTGTTATTTCGCAAATCATAATTCATGAAGAATTATTTTGTACAAGCTTTTGCTCGTGGTTTTGACTACGATAAAATATAACCTAACCACATTCTACCGTAATGTATTATAGAATTATTTTAATCGGATTACCTCCTACAGCAAAATTTCACTGCCAAATTATTATTATTTTATGTAAAGGTTCACTTGATGGTAGGTAGCTACCGTCGCCTATTAAGGGCACTCTGTATGAGCGAGTGAAGTCAGTTAATAGGTATTTGGGAGAATTTGTTCTCTCAATTCTCTTCGAAAATCGTGGCTAATACTGATACCCGATCTATCTTGATCTCCAATCTCGATTCTTCATAGCGACAGAGAGTTGGTTAGTAATTAGAGTAGTTATGCCTATATTGTGTTTCTAACTACTGAATACAACACGCTTGTCCGAAAACTGACGATATACGTATAGTACAGCAATACTCATTCAGGCCTCAAAAAAAAAACACAACAGAAAACTTTAGAAATTTCAGCTTCGACTGAGTGCAAGTGTTGTTTTGTGTGAGAAGAAAATATGATCAACTTTAATATCATAATATGAATGAATTTAATTGGAATGATAGTATAGTGCTAAAGTAAAAGATATTGGTGGGTAACTTCACCATGCAAAAATTTGCGGCTGGCCGGCGCGGCGCGGCGGTAAAACCGGCTGCATGTGTGGATGAGGCATTAGAAAAACAAAATAAAATTTTAAATACAGAATTTTTGGAAGGTGGATGCAATGTGTGAAGGGTATGATAGCTTAATTTTTAAATGTTTAAATAAGTTGTTATGATGTTGAAATACCCGCTTTCTAAATAATAAAATTTTCTTCACACTGCATCCATCTTCCTGACAGCCTGTATATAACAATTACTCTTTTTCAGCAAAAAAAAAAAATTCTTCAAGCCAATTCCATGTCCACGTATAAATAATAATAAGTTACCAAAAGTGGCTACAAACAAAAAAATACCGATGCACCGACTCGTCAGCTTTCACTGGCTCGTACAGTAAGTACAATTGGTGCATTCAAGTATCGATGCGCCCAATCGATTCGATTAAGGTGTATAACGCCGATTTGGCCTTGAAATATTAGGCTAATTTCCCCGCGCCACCCTCTACAAGAGATCGACCGTACAGAGATGGCAAAGAGTAGTATGGAGACTAGACGACAAAGGCACGACATAGTCGACTGAGCCTACTTTACTGCTAATACATACTACAAATTTATAATTATTTACAATGTAGAGGGATAATTCAGTAACAATGAAGCGTGTTTTGTTATTTAGGTAGTAAATTATGTTACCTAGTAAAAATTTTTACCCGTCTGCGCCACAACGAGGGTTATGTTTTTAGAGTGTATAGCGGCGCGCTCCCGGCTTGGCCCGGGGTGTATTTTTTCTAAAATAAACGTAGCCTAAGTTACTCCTTATTACATCAACTACCTGCCAATAAAAGTCCCGTCAAAATCGGTCCAGCCATTTCAGAGATTAGCCGGAACAAACAAACAGACAGACAGACAAAAATTATAAAAAATGTTATTTTGGATTTTTTCTAAAATAAACGTAGCCTAAGTTACTCCTATTAAATCAGCTACCTGCCAATAAAAGTCCCGTCAAAATCGGTTCAGCCATTTCAGAGATTAGCCGGAACAAACAGACACCCAGACAGACAAAAATTTGGTTTGGTTATGTGGTTGGTTTATTTTGGTGCATGTACTTATATATGGTGTATGTACGTATATATATTCATATGCATGTAGTAAAAAACGGTTATTTCAATATTACAAACAGACGCTCCAATTTTATTTATATGTATAGATGTATGTATATTTCTTTATACGAATATAAAATATATGGTAAAAGAGCCAAACAAAAGTTTTTATCAAAACTAACAAATTTTTTAATTTTCAGTAAAAACAATTGAGTTTTTGCACCAACCGTGCAAACTTCGCGTGGTACGTTTTGTTTGAGTAACGCTAATGCCGGCGGTAATATTTTTTTTTTAATTTTGATATTTTTTTTCAAATTCACCAAGTGAGTGAAGTGACAATAAATTGAGACAAAAAGTTGTTTTTTTTTTCATTTTGATAAAGATTACGAACTTTTTAAAGCGAGAATCTTGCTTCTTCAATTTTTTCAAAAAATCTATCGAGTGGGACAAAAAAGCGGCTGAGTGGATTAAATGGAAACTCTGTGGGGCTTTTTAGGGTATATTGAACTGTAAAAGGCACACTTAACATTTATTATTTTCTCCATATTTTTGATTCAGCGCTTGATTTTTCTAAAAGCTATCAAAAGCCCTTTTTTATAATTTTTAAAATTCAAGTCAATAGAATAAAAAAAAAAAAAACAAATGCTTGTAGAAAATTTATTCACGTTTTCATTTTGTTTTCGTTTTGTCTTGTCTTTTGCCATGTCTAATTGTTTTGGTTTGGTTTTGGGTCTTATTATTATTAATTGTGTAATTTTAAAGGAGGGGGGGGGGAGTAAGGGGGGGAGCGAAGGGGGGCTGGGAGGATGGTGTTGATAGATTACCCTCATCCTTTCAAATGATACCTAACATGGGGGGTCTATTTGTAACCGTTGACCATGGTTACGTCAAATTTTTTATCTCGTCGAGACGTCCCCGATGAGCCCAAATACGATCCGGCTGTGACGCGCCGTTTCCGAGTTTCGGCCGGGGGGCTCCGAGGGGGGCGTCAAATTTTTTATCTCGTCGAGACGTCCCCGATGAGCCCAAACACGACACGGCTGTGACGCGCCGTTTCTGAGTTACGGTCGGGGGGGTCCGAGGGGGGCGCCAAATTTTTTATCTCGTCCAGACGTCCCCGATGAGCCCAAACACGACCCGGCTGTGACGCGCCGTTTCTGAGTTACGGTCGGGGGGGTCCGAGGGGGCGCCAAATTTTTTATCTCGTCCAGACGTCCCCGATGAGCCCAAACACGACCCGGCTGTGACGCGCCGTTTCCGAGTCACGGTCGGGGGGCTCCGAGGAGGGCGTCAAATTTTTTATCTCGTCGAGACGTTCCCGATGAGCCCAAACACGACACGGCTGTGACGCGCCGTTTCTGAGGGGGCTTTTTTTTGGTGCCCCGGTAGACCGGATGACACTTTCCTTGGTAACTACCGATCACCCTCTATGACCTTCTGCAAACGCCACCCTTCTATCCCTCATAGTTTCCGAGAACCGCTCACCAACTTTTTACGAGAACGGTGTACCGAGGATATCGGATTTTTCTGGAGGTCACGGAGGCGTCCCCTACGCGACCACCTACAATAGGGAAACCCCCCACCGCTCCTTCTAGGAGAACAATTCGATGAGTCACTAGATACGTGAGTGGGAATCCGGCTTTATAGTGGCTTTATTTATTATTTATTTATTAGGCTTATTAATTTATATGTATTAATTAATAATTAATTATTATTAATATTAATTAATTTAATTAATTAATTAATTAAAATTCATGAAAACTTTCCTTCCTCGTTTGGTTTATTTTTGATATATTACGCTTTTGCCTCCTTTGCTTACTTCCTATCTTTATTTTTAGATAACAAGTATATATACAGATGAATTATTAATTGAATATTCAAATTGAATATTTCAGATTATTAATAAATTGAATGTTATATTACAACATAATTTATATTTAGTTTTTTAAAGATTTAATTAAAAAGACAAAAAAGAAAACCTATTAAAGTATTATATACACTATCATGCACTGTCTGTTCTGCCACTAAAATGTTTATTCTTTGTTTATTACGTAAAAATTAATAATTTGATGAAGCGCAACGCGGCACAGGTCCGTCTAGCATCACGACTCGCCCCGCACTGATTGTATGGACGAGAACGGGCTAGCGCTGAGTAAGTGGGGAAATATTTTTGATAAAAACATTATATAAAATTCAATTTTACGAATTTTCAAAAAGCGCTTTCAACAAATCATGCTACATTGTTATCTTCATAAGTGTACAAAATTTCATAATCTTTTGATAAATATTGTAGAAGTGAGATTGTTATAACTGAAAATAAAAGGGGTGAGTTTAGAATTTTTTTCCTGAATCAATTTCAATAAAATAAAAATTTTAATCCCAACAAATCATTCCTCATATCTTGTAGATAAACATATATTTTTTTCGCTGAAGAAAAGGCGTATATATAATGAATAATACTGTTACAAAATGTTGCAAAAATTTAATTTTTTGGAAGGATAAGCCTTAAATATGACTATCCGATTATCGATTGCGCAATCGAAATGACCGATCGAAAAACTTCCTGTTACCTTTTACGAATTGTGAAATGGTAATTGCTGTGCGATTGGGGTTTTTGTGTTAAAGATTTTTTTGTGTTATTTATTTTCTTTTGTATGAAATATATTACTATATGAAGTATATTACTATGAAGTAGTACTAATGAAGTATATTACTATAAAAAATAAAAGATAAAAGATGTAACATGTCTCATAAGTGACATTACATACCTCTAAGCAAATAATTATCGTAGTATAAATACAACCGCCGCGCCACTGCTGTAGCATAAATAATTATATCCTACTAGCGGGCCGCCCCCGGCTTCGCACGATTTTTTTTCTACGAATTATATATAAAAACCTTCCTCCTAACGCTCTTTCTATTAGTAAAAACCGCATTAAAATCCGTTGCGTAGTTTAAACGATCTAAGCTTACAATACAGAGGGACAGACGGCGGCGAGAAGCGACGTTGTTTTATACTAACTAAAGATGGGTGAGATTTTCTTCAAAATAATTAAATTCTTATTATTCCTCTAATGTTTTATAAAATAAAGTCGTTGTCCTGGACAGATGTTTTGGATTAACAACATTGGATACCTCTTTCGCCTTACGAAGTCCCAGGAAAAAACTAGTACCTAAGACCTAAGACTTATAAAGTACGATGTGTTTTTTTTAAATTACAACTAGACTTTTTAATTAAATGAACCTATATAAAGTTAGTGTGGACACAGGTGGTCGACGCCCACACACACACTGGGACAAAAGTGGGTCACTGTCCCACATATAGACACTTTCCCAAGCCTCTCGCCGATCATCCAAGTAGGCAGGGTCAAAAGTGTATGCCTTGCGGACTTTTATTATTTATTGTTATCACAACTGCTATTGTTTTCAAACAGAATTGTAACCTAAAGGTTCACTTCGTTCCACATTCATATTATACTTGTCAGCAAACTTGAGTATAACCGTGATTAAGTTGTCTAGAATATATTATGGAGACTAAATTCATATTTGGTCAATTCTTCTTGTCAATCTCTGTACCTTCTGTTTCTCTTAACGTTTTAAAAGTTAGAACAAGTTGAAATTCTACCTCTCATATATTTATTTGATTGTGTTAATATGATTGCTTTTAGTTTAGTAGGTACCTAACTATTTAAGAGTTCTTATTATTTATTAAAATATTATTTATTTATTATTTTTTTCATTTAACATTAGTATTTATGCTTCCTAACTTTGGTGGTTTCATATCATCGCAGCTGACCGTGGTACGTTTTCAAATATAGATTAAATTTCACATGTATGTTTAAGGCTTATCCTTCCAAAAAATTGAATTTTTGCAACATTTTGTAACAATGTTATTCATTATATATAGTTACGCCTTTTCTTCATCGAAAAAAATATATGTTTATCTACAAGATATGAGGAATGATTTGTTGGGATTAAAATTTTTATTTTATTGAAATTGATTCAGGAAAAAAATTCTAAACTCACCCCTTTTATTTTCAGTTATAACAATCTCACTTCTACAATATTTATCAAAAGATTATGAAATTTTGTACACTTATGAAGATAACAATGTAGCATGATTTGTTGAAAGCGCTTTTTGAAAATTCGTAAAATTGAATTTTATATAATGATCAAAAATATTTCCCCACTTACTCAGCGCTAGCCCGTTCTCGTCCATAAAATCAGTGCGGGGCGAGTCGTGATGCTAGACGGACCTGTGCCGCGTTGCGCTTCATCAAATTATTAATTTTTACGTAACAAACAAAGAATAAACATTTTAGTATTATATAATACTTTAATAGGTTTTCTTTTTTGTCTTTTTAATTAAATCTTTAAAAAACTAAATATAAATTATGTTGTAATATAATATTCAATTTATTAATAATCTGAAATATTCAATTAATAATTATTCATCTGTATATATACTTGTTAACTAAATTTAATAAAGATAGGAAGTAAGCAAAGGAGGCAAAAGCGTAATATATCAAAAATAAACCAAAAGAGGAAGGAAAGTTTTCATGAGTTTTAATTAATTAAATAATTAAATTGATTAATATTAATAATAATTAATTATTAATTAATACAATATAAATTAATAAGCCTAATAAATAAATAAATAATAAAGCCACTATAAAGCCGGATTCCCACTCACGTATCTAGTGACTCATCGAATTGTTCTCCTAGAAGGAGCGGTGGGGGGTTTCCCTATTGTAGGTGGTGACGTAGGGGACGCCCCCGTGACCTCCAGAAAAATCCGATATCCTCGATACACCGTTATTACTGGTAAAAAGTTGGTGAGCGGTTCTCGGAAACTATGAGGGATAGAAGGGTGGCGTTTGCGGAATGTCATAGAGGGTGATCGGTAGTCACCAAGGAAAGTGTCATCCGGTCTACCGGGGCACCAAAAATTTTTGACAGCCCCCTCCTTGGACCCCCCGACCGTAACTCGGAAACGGCGCGTCACAGCCGGGCCGTGTTTGGGCTCATCGGGGACGTCTGGACGAGATAAAAAATTTGACGCCCCCCTCGGACCCCCCCGACCTAAACTCGGAAACGGCGCGTCACAGCCGGGTCGTATTTGGGCTCATCGGGGACGTCTCGACCAGATGTTTCAGGAAGACGAATTTAAAATTTGTTATAGACCAAATTTGAAATTTGGTCAATTGCTGTCTATTGTAACCATGGTCAACGGTTACAAATGGACCCCCCATGTTAGGTATCATTTGAAAGGCCTTAATGAGGGTAATCTATCAACACCATCCTCCCAGCCCCCCTCCGCTTCCCCCTTACTCCCCCCCCCCCCTCCTTTAAAATTATACAATTAATAATAATAACACCCAAAACCAAACCAAAACAATTAGACATGGCAAAAGACAAGACAAAACGAAAACAAAATGAAATCGTGAATAAGTTTTCTACAAGAATATGTTTTTTTTTTTAAATTCTATTTATATGAATTTTAAAAATTATAAAAAAGGGCTTTTGATAGCTTTTAGAAAAATCAAGCGCTGAATCAAAAATATGGAGAAAATAATAAATGTTAAGTGTGCCTTTTACAGTTCAATATACCCAAAAAAAGCCCCACAGAGTTTCCATTTAATCCACTCAGCCGCTTTTTTGTCCCACTCGATAGATTTTTTGAAAAAATTGAAGAAGCAAGATTCTCGCTCTAAAAAGTTCGTAATCTTTATCAAAATGAAAAAAAAAACACCTTTTGTCTCAATTTCTTGTCACTTCACTCACTTGGTGAATTTAAAAAAAAAATTTAAAAAAAAAATATATATTACCGCCAGCATTAGCGTTACCCAAACAAAACGTATCACGCGAAAATTGCACGGTTGGTGCAAAAAATCAATTGTTTTTAATGAAAATTAAAAAAATTGTTAGTTTTGATAAAAACTGTTGTTTGGCTCTTTTACCATATATTTTATATTCGTATAAAGAAATATACATACATCTATACATATAAATAAAATTGGAGTGTCTGTTTGTAATATTGAAATAACCGTTTTTTACTACATGCATATGAATATACAATACGTACACCAAAATAAACCAACCAGATAACCAAACCAAATTTTCGTCTGTCTGGGTGTCTGTTTGTTCCGGCTAATCTCTGAAATGGCTGAACCGATTTTGACGGGACTTTTATTGGCAGGTAGCTGATTTAATAAGGAGTAACTTAGGCTACGTTTATTTTAGAAAAAACCAAAATAACATCCAAAATAACATTTTTTACAATTTTTGTCTGTCTGTCTGTTTGTTTGTTCCGGCTAATCTCTGAAATGGCTGTACCGATTTTGACGGGACTTTTATTGGCAGGTAGCTGATGTAATAAGTAGTAACTTAGGCTACGTTTATTTTAGAAAAAATACACCCCGGGCGAAGCCGGGAGCGCGCCGCTATACACTCTAAAACATAACCCTCGTTGTGGCGCAGACGGGTAAAAATTTTTACTAGGTAACATAATTTACTACCTAAATAACAAAACACGCTTCATTGTTACTGAATTATCCCTCTACATTGTAAATAATTATAAATTTGTAGTATGTATTAGCAGTAAAGTAGGCTCAGTCGACTATGTCGTGCCTTTGTCGTCTAGTCTCCATACTACTCTTTGCCATCTCTGTGCGGTCGATCTCTTGTAGAGGGTGGCGCGGCGAAATCAGCCTAATAATTCAAGGCCAAATCGGCGTTATACACCTTAAGAGCTCGCAAAATCTGAATACTATCAGGATAAGTATATGAAATTGGTTCGATTGTCATTAAAAGGGGCAAAGGAGCATGCGATTTAGTAAATCAGTCAAAAACCTGCCACGAAATACTAGAAGAAATTAATAATGTCTATACTTTTCAAACACTTCATTTTCTACTTGTTACATTTCTTTACTGAATGCTTTGATCACAGCTATGACACACAGTATCTAAACAAATTATGATATTTTATAAACATTATAAAATTAACATACGACAAATTCAAGTATGTGCTCTTATATTGTTACATAAGCGTTAATTAAATTTGGTAAATTTAAATTTCGCTGCGGTAAATTTTGTTACAAAATCATTGAACTGTGTGACGCAAAATCTGACAAGTGCAATGCTATGAATCCTTATGAAGTTCATGTGTCTAAAATATTGAAAAACACACGGAGAATGCCAATCCCTTCCACTGAGATAGTGAGATAATTTTCATTACTTTAATATTGGTACTTCAAGTTGGACCTGCTCCACCGATACTTCAGTCAGATCAATGAAACTGTGAAACATTAATGTAGTCATTAAATAGGTTTCTAAGCAACACTTTTCAATAGTAATTAAGTCTATTATTACTAGGTTTTTGAAAAAATCTTATGACGATCCTATAAGAAAAAAAACCCCGAAAGAAACTCAGGTTACCATGCTTTTTGTCATTTTTAAAATGAAATAAAATAAACCTAACAATTATATTCCTTACAACTATTACGTACAATCAATACTAATAATAAATCTGTAAGGGTCGGTCATGGAGTAAGTTACTTTGTTTTCAGAGATATCGTGTTTATAGGTTCTATACATGATACTGAAACTAAACTGACGATTTTTAGAATTTTTTTCCGTATGTATGTATGTATGTTCCTCCATAACTCTGAAACGAATTAACTGATTTTCATGAAACTTGGTAGATAAACATTTGGACGCACAAGACACAGGATAGGCTACTTAATATTTTTCAACGCGGACAAAGTCGTGGGCACCAGCTAGTTTATAATATAACTAAACATTAGTATGAGCTCATGATCGTTTGAACCCAGGTTTTATTATCATTTAAATAAATCAACGATTCCATTATAACATTACGAATAGAGTTTTGTTTTAATTACACTTTTAATTTCTTTAATTGCGTAACTGTCATCTCACCGGCCAGTTTTTCGTTTACTATATTGTCTGTGGTCATGCGTGAAGAAAAACATCTACCTACATCGTTGAGATGTTAGCCCAGCCTTTATTAGTCATAATATTGTGCTTGGTTTATTCAAACAATCCAAACACGCTTGTTTAATATTACTATTATTAAACATCCTGATCAGTCGCCGTAGTCCTACTTTTACTTATTTAAATTTTAAATCTCACCTACATTTTAGATTTTCTTTTTTTTTCTCTAAAAATACATCGTACATATTCCTCCGTTACATGTTAAGTGATAAAGCACGCTTCAAATTTGTTTTTTGGTTGTTATTTCTCAATGAACCCGTTTAAACCGGTTCTATGCAGAGACTGTGGAAGGGTTTCGGGAACATGACAAAGTGGTTAGACCTTTTTCTAAAAAAAAAAACCTTGAATAAATACATTACGTTGCTTTCAAAATATCTTCTATTTATAGCGTCATAAGATAGAAAATTGTTGAAAAACTTTTTATTCTCGTCGTGTGGTTCACTGAATTCCATGAATGAACTAAGTATAGTTTGGTTAGTTTTTTTTCCTTCGCTGAGTGTAAACACAGGTTTTAATAAAATGTAGTATATAACTTACTTTTTGTAACCTCTTAACCAAAAATATGTGTTATATGTATAAAAAATTTGTTTTTCAAAAAAAACTCTTATTGAGTGTCACACAGCGCTAGGAAATTATTAATTTTGCAGATCGTCTAATGGCAGTAACCACCCCCTTACATACTACCACGTGTTGTTGTGTTTCGATGCCAAATCCCATTTTCCTATACCTTATTGGTAATAATATATAATCGGCAGAGTACTTGCAGCAACTGTGACTTTGCTTGTGTTATAGACGACGATAGCCAACGTACCATCAAATGGACCGTCAGCCTGTCTGTCGACTTTAACATAAAAAAACTCTGATCAGATACTAGAATTAAATGTTTCTATATATGAAACATAATTAATTATATGCACATTTTTCAATGATGTTTTCGAGAGATTCCTATGAGACAAGAAATTACACGAAAATAATAAGGCCGATCCAAATTAATAACACCGCACCACGTACACATACAGGTAGTCTTTACATATGCCAATTTAACCCAATGCTCTATATTGAGCAACAAGTTAAACCTGATCGCAGTACGTTACTTTGGCCAAGTAATTAAGGGTACTGTGGAAATAAATGGAGACATATTGCATTTAGCAAATTATGCTTTACTTAACGTATGAAAGTATGTTTTAATTAAACTGAATAAAATTTTTATAAATAAGTAATATACGTGGTATTGCTCCCTTGCGAACCGGAGGTGACCCGCTGATGTTGAATAAGTCTGAAATTCGAGTTAGTGTCGCATGGACAATGTTCAAACATACATGGTTTACGAATAATATTCTGAAAATAATTGATATTTATTTATTACTCATAACCGCGAGAGGTGAAAACCGATAGTCTGTCACAACGGTGTGTTTGTTGGGTAAAGAGCATACAAAGTTGTTGATGTACGAGATAAACAAAGAGCAGCAAAGCCGGTGCCGGCAACCGGTGCGCATCGCGCTCATCTCGGTACCGTTCCAGTGTCATGGCGATTCGTCAAGTACAATTGGCAAAAGAAGTTATGACAGAGACCGGCTAGACTCTTGTTCACCGTATCAACGGTCACCACATGGGCAGTCAGATATCTGTGCAGGGGACTTTGGCAGTTGGTGATTAAAAATACACCGAATTCGTTACTTACTACGAGTATAACGGCAGCTAGTCATTTGCCAGACAATTTCGGCTTAGATAAAACATCGACTTTAAAATGGCTTTTAACAATAAATATATTTTGTGTACGTTATATTATTATAGATAAAGTTTACATTTTCCTTAGTAGGGTGGCAATTTCGTGAAAATGTGCTGAAAGTAACATGAAATCAAAACAAATTATAGAAATAGCATAACATACTCATACATGTATAAAGTAAAGGAAAAGAAACAGGCTACCTTTTCTTCCGTTATGTTTTAAAAATATTACGTTTTGTTTTTTTCCACCTTTAAAATTTATAGTCGAATCTAGGTTCATTTGATCAATTACCTTTAGCTTAGACAACACTGTCCTTATTTTTAACAGGACCATGGTGTGACATGTGGTTTAAAACAACTTTTTTCCAATACTGAAAAATATATAATATTACATAACATATTATCACACACAATGAGATGCTATAAAATCACAATTGTATAAAATAATTTTATAAACACTTCATTTAGGTTTTTTTAAATGCGAAAAAATTCCGTGCCTTACTTTGCTGACCATACTCAAGCGGTACGTGACAGATCACCAAGTCGTGTTGTCGAGTCATGACCGTCATCTTCTTTGTGTGTGTGTAGCATTATTTTCCATATGAATTTTAAAAGTGAAATGTAGTTCGAATGTCCACAAGATATGGGACAGAGTTAATCAATCAACTGAATAAATGTCTCTTTTTTTTTTTCAATTTGGATGACGATTTCCTGTTCTATATTAAATTCTTAGTTAGCTTGCCTGCTATTAGCGGGTTCAGCAAAAGTTTTTTCCTACTCCTTTACCGAGTTTAATTGTGAAACTAAACGCTTCAGACTTCAGGGTATTTTTTGTGCTTTCGTATGTTTCAAGACCCACTCAAAGTTTAGTGCAATACATAAAGAAAAATTACAGATAAATAAGTATTATGTGTGTTAATTTTTGCCTACATAATAAAATCCTTTAATTCCAAACGATCTGTTATAAAAATTAAGACACAATAAAATTGCAGAAAATTTAGTTACGGGTTTTATTAAGAAAGAGTGGATAGAAAGAGGCTGTAAGTACTTATTTTTTGTGTTTTCTCTGTAATTCAATATTAAAATTTCTCTGTTGCCCGACGGATTAACCCAAATACATAATAATAGACAATTTACCGAATGGTAAGAGTGAATGAGAGAAATTTCTAGTCAGTGACACGATGCGGCAGGCTGTTCTTTCCCACGTACTTTATTATTTAACCTTTCAACTTCACTCGCAGTGTCGATGAATTTGGCGAAACGATGCAAGCAAGATGATTAGGACAAAATTAATTAAGAGACCATGTTTCTTTAGTATATTAGTAATGTCAATAATATCCATACAAGCTAAACAATGGGCTTGTACAACAGAACGTGTTGAGAGCAAAGTCAAACTAGAATAAAATTACTGTGAAAATTTTTAGTCATTAACTTTCACTTGCATAAAAATGGTAGGTAAAATTTTCAGTATTATCAGTACTGGGTCCGTTTAAAGGGCACCAACATATGGATACCCGGAAAGGTCGCACGCCAATGCCTTCAACGTAAGTATTGAGTGTATAAGACAATTTCGTCTCATAATAACCAAAACTTGTTTATACACATATACATCAAATATATTACAAATTACAATATAACGTTATAAAAGACTACATATTATAAATCCACACCAGCTTTTTTTACGTAAGTAAAGGTCGGTCGACAGGGTGACGATCGACTTGAGCAAAGTCATTTCAACTGCAATAATGAGGGATAAAGGAATGTCCTCTTACATCCCTTCTCACTACGAAGGCATAGGTTAGATATATGTCACTAATCTTCTAAACAGCTAAATAAATGCTGCGATCGGATCACAGATTTTATCTCGGGTTCGGGTAGAACAGCGTCTACTGGGATCGGTAGTACCTATTTATATACGAGACGTGGCTACAGGCCACTGCGGTTTAGGTTATCCGAGCTCGTTAAATAATTTTCCAATTCCTCGATAATACGTGACTCGATCGGTAGCTTCGATATTCGATCGATATGTCGGTCGTCTGTGCGCGGCAAGTGGAACCGTTATGTAAAACCGATCCGGCCAAAGGCTATAAAACGAATGCGTTCGGACTCCACAGACTAATTAGGTATTAATTTTGTGATGTTTTTATGATTTCATTACAAAAGAAACTATTAAAAAACCTTTAAAACATTGTTACGTGTAATTATTTTGTTTTGGCAGTTTTGGCAGTTATTTTTATCTACTAAGAAAACTACTATAAGATTTTAGATTATAATATATCTAGACATGCGGTTATTTTCGAAGTAGGTATAACTCCAGGTCTTATAGAATATAAAAAAAATTAATTCTAGTAAACAATTACTAGAATTTGCTAGAACCATATATAATTTTTTAATGTGTTTATAGGTACCTATTATTGTTAGTATTTGCTGGTATTTGCTGTTTTCCAACTTTTTCAGTACTTTAAAGCATATAAACCCCTAAAATGTAAAAAATATATACCTAGCTAAGTAAATCTTGTGAGATTGTCTACATGGTTTACAAATTGCTATTTTTTTAATTGGCAATACTGACTTTATTCTATATTCTATTAAGTGTTAGTTAACACGTAGCTAGTCTAAATGAACAAAGAGTAAAAAATGGAATATCGTCATATAATTGGCATTTACACTGTGTATAATTTACTAGCATAAAAACTAACCTCAAACAGCTGATAGTTTACTGTTTTTTAAGCAGGTGTGCCAAACCGGTTGCGTAACTAACCTACAAAATGTAATTTGACAGGTGTCAGACGCGTGCACGACATGTCAGGCGCGGGAAAGTGAATACGCCTTCGATTGTTTCGATGTCTAATCGATTAATCATAAGGTTTGGACTAACTCTTTGCGCTGCAAGCATAATTAAAACGTATTCATTGTCATATTTCGTAACATTATGTTAATATAATTTAATCTCTTTTTATTTATCTTCCGTTTAGTTTATTAGCTAAAGTTTTCGACTGAATATAATTTTTCAAATATGATATAAGGTAGTTCTGTTACAATCGATTTTTTGTGCTACTTAACTACAATCCCACATAACCAACTTTGTTCTCGCTAAAATACCTATAACATGTTAATATTTGGAAAAAAAATAGCTTTAAGATTACCCAGATCTGTAGCACTACCATGAGTTTATGACGACTGAACTCGCTAGCGAGAGATGAGCGAGAACGTAAAATATTTGTATGGAAAATTGTACAGCGCCTCTAGCGGTCACTCAAAGAACTAAAATCGGTACCATGAGTTGCATAAGTAAAAAAACCTATCGAATGTAGTCACTAGCGACTAACGTCAACTTGACATTTCTATACAAAATCGGTACCATGAGTTACAAATTTGACTGATGGTCTCGAGAAATACCGTAACGTTAGTAGTTAAATGTTTCACTAGCAAATTGAAGGGTGAAAAGTCGTGAATATATTTTTATATACTCTATATTGTTGTTATTATCATTGAAATGTCTACTTAATTATTTTTTGGTGTTTTATGATTGGTTGGTTGCGTAGTTCATGTAATAACCGTAAATAAAATGCTACTAGTGTGTCACATCCCAATTCTATTACAGCGCCGCCTAATTGAGCGTATTCGACGGACACTTTCTCAAGTATAGAGTTGGGCCTCCTTACCTTTATTCTCCATGGTATGAACGTAGGTAATCCTATATCCTTCTCTTTCGTTCAAGTACATTTAAAAAGAGATAGCTTTATTAAGAATGAAGTTAGATACAATCGATTTAGCGTTAGCGAGTAAAGTAAACATTAGCGAAACACATGGTGCGACTTACATTGTAAACAATTCGAAGCTAGTTTATTCGTTATCGACAGAAGTAAACTAACGTCAAATTTCGATAGCAACTCATGGTAGTGCTACTGGCTCCCGTTCACACATACTTTTCTCTGTCCCCTTATATAAAACGGTTTACATTGGGAATAACTTTTTTAGACGTAGCGTTGACAAATAGCGAATTAGGATCATCTACCGTGGCTTTTTGACTAATTATAGGATATGTTGATTATCTATTTGTATTTTGTATTATGTATAGGATTTTATTTCAGTACTGTACCTATGTATCTATTTTGTTTAATATTTATTTCATGTATGGAACTCTAAGTCTTTAAATATTTATGTACTTATATTGTAAAAAAATATGTATAATGACTGTTTGTTTCCTGAATAAAGATTTAAAAAAAAAACGTAATACACATAAAAATTACTACTTGTCGAAGATATAGTTAGGTACACATAAATTACATAATAAACTCAAAAGTAGCGCTTTAATCTATTAGCGCGCTCTACTGCTGTGTTTGAAGGGAAATTTGTGTACCAAATTTTATCCAAATCCGTTCAGCCGTTTTTGCGTGATTAACAAACATCCAAAAATACTTTCGCATTAATAATATTAATAGGAATTACCTGATCGATGCGCAGTTTCCTGCTGAGCTCTGTGGCTCCGCTCTCCATTCTTTGCGCCTGAAACAAACAAAAAAGAAATAGACATAAAGACGAGCTTTATCTAGAAATTTATTTTATTAATACTTTAGACAAAAAGTTATTTTATCTCAAAAGTATACTTGACTATGAAACTAAGCGTCTTACGTGCACCAGTCGTCTTTAAAAAAAAGCAAACTCGGTCACATCAAGTGCGACAAGATACAGGAAAGCAATCGCTTCACCGTACTGCATCCGTTCAATAAACATGCACTTTGTATCCGGTGACAGATGCCAAGTGAACTTACACCTTAACGCTGTTCGCTAAGAACCACAATGATAGATTTAAACTAAAGACGTCTTGATGTCAGCGCATTGAATTTAGGATCGTATCTCAACGCAGTAGAGTTCATTTGAATAGATTCAGTGGTAAGTAAAAAGAAAGTACCTACATGAAAATGATGTCTCCTGTCTCCGTCAGGATGTGATTAAGTGCAAATATTGAAGTGTAATGAGTACGTGTGTTGTTGTTGAATCCTTAGCTGTTAGAAAACTTTGAGTAGATAGACAAACAAAAGACTTCCTTTTTATAGAAATACTTTCAAACAATAATAATAAAAATACAATACAAAATACAAAAATGTTATAGTACAAATAATGTACAAATAAAAAGATCTATACTAATAATCTATACTTTTATACTAATATTACAAAGTTAGAAGATTTTGTATGTTTGCAATGAATAACTACTGGACCGATTTTAAAAATTCTTTCGCCTATAGATAATTTTATAAATTTACGCGGAGGAAATCGCATGCAAAAACATATATTTTAACAGTAAAATATAACTATATTATATTTATACTTTTTTTTTAAATTAATAGATAAATGTAAATATATAGTTTTTATGATTCTTTAGGCTTATTTGTATATAATCTATAATATATTTTTTTTAAATTTATGGCTGTATATAATCTTAATAAATTAATTAATATATATATATTAACCGTATTGCTTATAGCTTAATCAACAAATATTTTAAATTTCTTAAATTCCAGGAACTTGTTCCCTATTGTTGTTTTAAATTTATATCTTTTTTTTAAACAATACAGTTCAATATTCAGAATTTCTATCTACCATAGACCACCTTGAAGAGGTATCCCCTTAAGGTGTATAACGCCGATTTGGCCTTGAATTATTAGGCTGATTTCCCCGCGCCACCCTCTACAAGAGATCGACCGCACAGAGATGGCAAAGAGTAGTATGGAGACTAGACGACAAAGGCACGACATAGTCGACTGAGCCTACTTTACTGCAAATACATACTACAAATTTATAATTATTTACAATGTAGAGGGATAATTCAATAACAATGAAGCGTGTTTTGTTATTTAGGTAGTAAATTATGTTACCTAGTAAAAATTTTTACCCGTCTGCGCCACAACGAGGGTTATGTTTTTAGAGTGTATAGCGGCACGCTCCCGGCTTGGCCCGGGGTGTATTTTTTCTAAAATAAACGTAGCCTAAGTTACTCCTTATTACATCAACTACCTGCCAATAAAAGTCCCGTCAAAATCGGTACAGCCATTTCAGAGATTAGCCGGAACAAACAAACAGACAGACAGACAAAAATTGTAAAAAATGTTATTTTGGATGTTATTTTGGTTTTTTTCTAAAATAAACGTAGCCTAAGTTACTCCTTATTAAATCAGCTACCTGCCAATAAAAGTCCCGTCAAAATCGGTTCAGCCATTTCAGAGATTAGCCGGAACAAACAGACACCCAGACAGACGAAAATTTGGTTTGGTTATCTGGTTGGTTTATTTTGGTGTATGTACGTATTGTATATTCATATGCATGTAGTAAAAAACGGTTATTTCAATATTACAAACAGACACTCCAATTTTATTTATATGTATAGATGTATGTATATTTTTTTATCTCGTCCAGACGTCCCCGATGAGCCCAAACACGACCCGGCTGTGACGCGCCGTTTCCGAGTTACGGTCGGGGGGGTCCGAGGGGGGTGTCAAATTTTTTATCTCGTCGAGACGTCCCCGATGAGCCCAAATACGACACGGCTGTGGGGGCTTTTTTTGGTGCCCCGGTAGACCGGATGACACTTTCCTTGGTGACTACCGATCACCCTCTATGACCTTCTGCAAACGCCACCCTTCTATCCCTCATAGTTTCCGAGAACCGCTCACCAACTTTTTACCAGAACGGTGTACCGAGGATATCGGATTTTTCTGGAGGTCACGGGGGCGTCCCCTACGCGACCACCTACAATAGGGAAACCCCCCACCGCTCCTTCTAGGAGAACAATTCGATGAGTCACTAGATACGTGAGTGGGAATCCGGCTTTATAGTGGCTTTGTTATTTATTTATTAGGCTTATTAATTTATATGTATTAATTAATAATTAATTATTATTAATATTAATTAATTAATTAATTGAATATTATATTACAACATAATTTATATTTAGTTTTTTAAAGATTTAATTAAAAAGACAAAAAAGAAAACCTATTAAAGTATTATATACACTATCATGCACTGTCTGTTCTGCCACTAAAATGTTTATTCTTTGTTTATTACGTAAAAATTAATAATTTGATGAAGCGCAACGCGGCACAGGTCCGTCTAGCATCACGACTCGCCCCGCACTGATTTTATGGACGAGAACGGGCTAGCGCTGAGTAAGTGGGGAAATATTTTTAATAAAAACATTATATAAAATTCAATTTTAGGAATTTTCAAAAAGCGCTTTCAACAAATCATGCTACATTGTTATCTTCATAAGTGTACAAAATTTCATAATCTTTTGATAAATATTGTAGAAGTGAGATTGTTATAACTGAAAATAAAAGGGGTGAGTTTAGAATTTTTTTCCTGAATCAATTTCAATAAAATAAAATTTTTAATCCCAACAAATCATTCCTCATATCTTGTAGATAAACATATATTTTTTTCGCTGAAGAAAAGGCGTATATATAATGAATAATACTGTTACAAAATGTTGCAAAAATTTAATTTTTTGGAAGGATAAGCCAAAAAATACACCGAAACTCATTGGACCCTCATCAAACGGTGACACGTAATTACAGATGTGACACATTCGTTTGTTTTCCACTGATTACCATTCAGCCTGCGTCTAAATGTCGGCACATAGTTCACCAAACAAAGGAGCCACGGATTCGTCACAGCATTGCATTGCGAAAATGTTCACTTCGGTGCATGTATTGTTTTTTAATGTGGGAAACATTAAGAATCTGCGATGAAAATTTACATTATTAAATACTAGGCTGTTGCACGCGACTTCGCCCGCGTAACTTTATAAAATATTGCCTATGTTACTCGCTGATAATGCAGCTTTCTTATATGGGTAAAAAAATTTTACAAATCGGTCAAAGGACATCAATCTGCACGGAAAGTTACCTCATTGATTTGGGCGTGCAAATTCGACTCTTCTCGGTAAATATCGGTTTTTGTCTTTCCTTCTCAAGTTGTTCTTTTGTTCTTAAAGTTATATCGTGACGTTAATTAGCCTACCTTCCTCAATATAGGCTATGGAATGCAAAAAGATTTTTTTATATCTAATTCAGGCACCTAATTCTAGAGATTAGCATGTTAAAGAAAAAAAAAGACTGTTTAGCTTTATTTTATTAATATAGACACTTGATATATATAAGAATAATAAAGATGCATACGCATGTTCCCAGAACAGAACACATAAATATAGGAAACGAATCGGAAGATTCGGAAAATTCAGTTCCTGAGTTTCTTTCGGGGTTTCTTCTCAGGATCGTCATCATCTTGACTTTTTTTCCGAAACTTTCATGACGATCTTAAGAGTTTCTTGGAGAAACCTAATTGATAAATAAATAGTTTGATTTTGATTTTTTGATTTCAGTGCTCTCATCTAAGACTAAGAATCAAAATTTCTTGTTCGCAATGAACAAGTCGCTACCAATACAACTTGTATACCATATTTCTGTTCAGCAATAGCGTTAGCCACAGCTGTAGCCGTTTTACCTACTGAATTAGATTAGATACATATACATACGTAAAACGCTTACGCAAGTTCCCGGAACTGAATAATATCGTATCGTTTTCATATAAAAAAGTCAAATTATACAATTACACTATTGAATTTCAAACCGAAATGGGAAACAGTGCGTGACATTAACAGTTTTATAGCAAACGATTGTGGAGTTAATATGTGATCATAATGCGAAATGTCCTTATTATTTCTTGAGTAGGTAAATTCTTCTTCAACTGCTATCGGCATCTTCGTCGCCACCATCTATTGTTTAAATTCAATTTTACTAAAACGCATTTTTTAATAGAACTAGCGACCCGCTTCCGCCCTTTTTTGCGTGGGAAAACCTGCGATCCAGATCCCCATCGACCATGGGTAGATCTGTGGGGTATGTGCAATTTCTACCCACTAAAAACCCGCGGTGTTTCTTCGCGTCGTCTATGGGTCTATGGTCTATGGCATAGGGGACGTTAAGACAAGCTACCTTGCAGGCCAAGTCTAGCCAAGTCTATATTATAAATGTTTGAAAGTAACTCTGTGTCTGTCTGTCTGTTACCTTTTCGCGCCTTATCTACTCAACCGATCATAATGAAACTTTACTTACACGTTGTCAGCGATACAGAAAAAGATGTAGAGCATCTTTCATCCCAAAAAAGGTACTGTTCCCGAGGGATTATACGATTACTAAAATTTGTCTAATGAAAATCTATTTTATCTTTCGTTAGTTAGATAAAAACTAAAAAATTGGAGTTAAAAAGTAACATATAATAATTTTTAGTTAGGAAAAATTTCATGAAAATCGATTCAGTGCAAACATAACTAGCAGATGAAAAATAATAATAGAATAGAAGGTACAGATGTTTCCATTTGAAAAGCGTTCGTATTTTACGGATTCGTTAATAGGCAATGAAATTGTTATATTTAGCCGTGAAAAGATGAAAGAAGTGAAGCAAAAGAAACGATTGGAAAGCAATATTTTACTTCGCCTTATAACAAGCTCATCACACGCAAAGTGTGCAATAAAATTTTATGGAAATCTATCTTTTCCGTACTAGTTAATCTAGTTCAATCGTTAAGTAATTTTACATTTTTTTCTACTAAATATGGGTACTCTCTCTGTAACTCCTTCTAAAGATGAACAGTTATTCCGGCGCCCTTTTAGAAAGGGAAAAATGTATTATATTATCAAATTATGCATATGTAAATGACATCTTATTAGTAGATATTACGGAATGAATAGTTTATTGCGTAAGAAAGAAAGTTGACCAATAGACCCTTCGAGAAATCCGTCTTGCAGAACCTTATGAAAAACAAAGTGTCGCGTTTAAAGAGTTATCGTTTAATTTATGCAAGAATTTTAGCCTTAACTTTGCAAATTGCTTCATTTCCTTTTTTCATTAAGTTGCTCGAAAGTATTTTCCTGTGTTTTATTGAAGAATAAGTATTGGTCTATGGTAATAAATTGCAAAGTAATGGCAGGGTAATGAGCATAGTACCTACATCTTCTCTGATGTTGCTCGTGCGACGGTAGCCACCTACCACGTATTCGAATACTCTTGTATGAAAGTAAAAGGCTATATATATATAAAAGTCAATAATCAAAAAGATAGTTTGAGACACTTTCACTGGAGTATAAGAATTTACATTATACTACTAGTTGAACACGGCCACGCTTCGCTGTGGCTCAGTCAGCAACGTTCCATGGTTGCCATAACAACGGTCAACGTATGAAAATTGTTTTATTTTTATTTAAAAAAAAATTTGGATATCTGGAATTTTGTTCGTATCTATATCTAAATTCCAGATATCCAAAATTTATATATATATACACGAACATAATAATATGCGTATCGGAAACTAATTTTAATATTCTCTTAATAAACTGTTTGTTAATTTCTAATGTATTACCGCATCGAATGGGCCATTTCGGCTTATTAACAATGCAAAAGCATACACCCTTATGACCTTAAGCGACGGTTTCATTATAATCGTCATGTCCATGATATGAGGTAATCATGAAAAGCGTATTACGTAATGAAGAAAGTTGGGTGTGTCCACAAATATGCCACAACTGTGTGTGGCAACATTCTTTCACATTAAAAACGCGAAATTTTTGCGTTATTATAACGCGTAAAATAAAGAAAATATTTTTATATTCACTGTAATTTAAGTTTTAAATGAAAACTAAACACAGGTAATTCAAATTTTCAATACAAGTAAATATTATTTTATGTTTTTTTGTGTAATAAAATACGCTGCTTGATAGGGACATCTAAAAAACACTTACTTCATTAAATTTCCAATTATATACGACTGACAAAATTAATTCATCAATTTCAACGGTAAAAGCGTTGGACTAGTAACTCTGTATTTGCTTAGTATAATTGCTTCTGCTTCTATTATATAATTTCACATGTATATGTGTCCAGGTGAAGGCACGGTTCGTCTAAATACGCAATCCCATTTAAATAATTCTCATCACGCGCGTCGATTTGTTACGATTTCGTTTCGAATTGTTATTGATTGCAGACCGAGTCTTGGTTCACCTGTGCGGTGATATTACACAACTTTAATTAATACATACTTAACTCCAATAAATCTTTAGCCTTCCCACTTGAAATTCGTGTTACAAATGTTTATTTCAGCATACAATGCATCACCTGTCAGCTTCCAAAGTAGATGAGAAAACATAATTATGAAACCGGACATTTTATTTTTGAGCCATGTCTCGGCAGGTTGTTCATGCACAAAATTAAAACAGAAAAATATCTGCAAGAGAATGTTCCAATTGAAAATTTTCTGTGAGGTTAGGTACAATATTTCTCATAGAGAAGGTCAATTAAAATGTTGGCTATAATTAATTTTTAATTGCATTATTCTTAACTAAGTAGTGACAAGCCATAACTGGGGCGAGCCGCCTGGCGACAGTGACCACTCCTTCACAGTTGTCACCACACAATTGACACGACGTAAGTGAAGAATATCGAAATCAGAACCAATATTATTATAACCAATCCTGAATTTATCCTTGTATTCCATTGGTTTTTTTTATGTTAATAGGCTACGCCATTCAAGTACCTTCAAATGTACCGTCAGCCTGTCTACCGCACTAACCAATACAAAGAAATAAAAACTCTTCTTATTAATATGTCTACTACAAGTGTCTTCATTCTTTAAACAAAAGGTCTGTGCACTGCTGGTTTCGTTGGCATTTGAAAACAATAATTTAGTATCGAAGTAAAAGCAAAAAGTGTAAATAAAGCCACAGGTTCAAAACAATATAGGTAAGCAGATGTCATATAATTTCTCTCACCTGCCCCAATTATCTTGAAGTTAACCTACTGTGTAATTAGAGATCTACTCAGTTCATAATTTAAGATCCCTAACAAGTTTTAAAAATAGAAAACTGAACAGCTGTTTTAAATATCTATATAATTACAAAAATCTATATATTATAAAAAAAGAAAACAGCGATATCATATTTATAATAAATTTAAAAAAAATATCTAAATAGTAATTGTTACTATAACACTAATGAATATTTTATAGATAATATCATTATTTAATGTAAATATAATATGTAATAAATGTAAATATTGTTTAATTTAAAATTTAAAATTTAATTTAAATTAAATAAAAATCTTTTTATATATTTAGTTTACGCTTCCTCTCTCTCTCTCTCTCTCTCTCTCTTCCTCGCTTCCTCTCTCTCTTCTCTCTCTTCCTCGCTTCCTCTCTCGACAGGGTCCATAACACTGGTCTTTATAAACTTAAGCCTACTACGGTCAGCAGCGCTGCTTGCAGATAGGCGACGGTAGCCATCAAGTGGTCCGTCACCCTGTCTGCTGATCTTAACTTAAAAAAAGATACCATTGAATAAAATGACACTTACTCGTATATATTTTAATATCTATTATGTTTTCAGAGAAATACCTACATAATTATGAAATGATTTTCTTTCATACTTTGTATGGAATGCAACGTTGCTATTTAATGATAGACTAAATGTCATTATCAAAATGATCAACGCATTTTCAAACGCTAATATCAACTTCATTATTGAATAGCAAGCATCGTTGACGCTTAGAAAGTGTTTCGCACTAATACGCGATACTCTACGGACGGTATAATCATTAAACACAAATATTCGTATAGTGAAGGATCATTACTTTCCGAATTATATTCTCTAAAAACCTTATGTAACTTTCTTTGACTGATGTAAGGAAATAAGCAACTAATATTTTTATATAAGCGAAATAAAAACAGAGGTATTTTCCTGGTTGATACTAATTCATTATGAAAATTGGTGTTCGCGTAATTTTTAGTATGGATATAAAAATAACAAACAGTTACGTTATTTTTACAAATAGTGTAATGTAAAAAAGAAAATTCATGTAAATATATTACGGATATCTATACTAATTATAATAAAGCTAAAGTTTATTTGGTTGAACGGTCATGAACTACGTCAAAAACGCATTATCATAATAAAAATGCTTCTTTATATATAAATGAATTACAAGTACTTATATGATCGTTGTCGATCAATGATATAAAATAAAAGAAAAACCTTATTTTAGATAGGTACTAATATAAAAGATGATTTTGAAACAAATTTATATATGGCCAGTATTAAAATTTATCACAATTGACACAGCGGAAAGTACTCTGTGACCCCTTCCTCAAAAAGAAAACAGAACACTCCTCTGCGATTCCTCGGCCGGCGGCCAGACTAGCCGCCCGTCTAGTTTAAAGTGTATTGGAAGTTTAAACGCTTTATTATTAGAAAAAAAAACCTTTCTCCAATCTTTGTAACTCGCCGATAACGTAACACCTTTACGTTATCCATTTAATAACTGCCAACGCGATCCACAAACGGTAACTTGAGAGGTTATGGTACCTTGAGTTATGAGAAACGGATCCGTGACGCATTTTCCCAGCAGCTTTATATTACGGAAACGTAATGTCCGTAGATTGATGAGATGGTGGACATTAACTTTTATTTACTATTATGCGACTTGTTTAATGAAAGTTTTAAACTTTAGGCAATTAATTAATTATTATCATTGTTTCTTTTTATTTATTTTTTTTATTCAAAACCTAAAAGTATTTTTAATATAAAAAATTTATACATTTATTATTAATAATTAAATTATTTTGTAAATATTTATTGGTATTTAGTGATAACACTTGTTGCTGAAAGGGTGCCGCGGCATGCTTCGGCATGACGCAAAACGCTAAGAACCTTTGGTATTTAAATAAAGGAGTGTGAATGCTAAAATCATTGGAATAAGGTTAAAAATAAAATGGTCAAAAAAATTCCTTTGCCATGCCGTGCCTTACCGTCAGTGAGCGAAGGTCATTGCACTAGAGGCTCCTATTGCGTGGCTTAATATGTGTCTCATCTACAAATAGACCATCAAAAAAAAAATACTAAAAACATCGTTTAAAATTATATGTAGCAGTTGGTAGACAGGTTTATGATCCTATGGATAGTAGCTAAAGCAATTATTACCTGGCGAATTTATGGAAACTAATATAATGGAAACGTGTATCCAATATCCCATTTTGTCTAGTGGGTATACTCTACCACAACAAAGCGAATCAAAAGACGGATACCTAAAAAAACTCAGCTTAACATAACGCAAATAATTTCATCAAAAACAATCCAACAGACTTCAACAGTGAAAGGCTGACTTCATTTATCTGTTACTCCATAGAGGTAATAATATCAGTCATGAAGATATTGGCTTGACATATAAGAAATCCCATACACAGAGATGGTAATACTTATAGGTAGAGTTGACGTCAATAGTTTAATAACCTTTGGGAGGAATTTGAACTCAAAATACAGATTAATTATTCCGAAGGCATCATGAGAACATTATTGCGTGATGATCGAGATCAGTTTTCGACTCACGCCTGGGACTCCCGCAATATTTCACCGGACAAGTATTTTAACGCATTTACTCTTTTTTTATTTTATTTCAACTTTTTTTATAGTAATTTGTGTCTTACAAAGCATGCGTATTTCATATATTTTTGTCAGGCGTCGAATTTTTTTTATTTTATTTTTATATGATTCCTCGGGAACAGTAGATACTTTTTTTCTGGATGAAAGTTATATTCCTATATACTGGGTGTATCTCTGACAGGGTGTACACAAAAGCGTGAATGCTTCACAAACAAACAAACTCACTTTAAGATGTATTTTATTAAAAAAATACAACAAAATTTCTGAGACCATTCTCAGAAATTTTGTTTGTTACACTTTCATGTAAAAACTAGTGAACAGATTTTGATGAAACTTTACAATAATACTGTTTATACATCAGAATAGCATATAGGCTTATAACGTGGACCTAGTGGCGGGCAAAATATAGTAAATGTTAATATACATAGATAAACAAAAGTTAAAAAACAATTTTTTTTTCTCAATGACATAATAATTGACATCACTTATTTATTGTTGACGTGACAAATCTCTTTACAGTAGTAAATTTTGTAAGCGTTTTCTTAACAATTTCGTGACGGATCGTGACCCGCAAATATTCAAGCTTTATATATTTATTATATAAATAAGCCCTATTTATATGCTTCATTATGTACGATTTTTATTTTGTATATTTTAAAATAATTTTCATTAATAATAACATCAAATCCTATAAATTTTTCTACTTTATCAAACTTCCTCATTTCTAATTCTCTTTCTAATAATGACATTATAATGACACAGGATAGGCTACTTAATATTTTTCAACGCGGACGAAGTCGTGGGCACCAGCTAGTATTTAATTACGCGGGCGAAGTCGCATGCAATAGCTAGTACATATATAATATATTGACCATCCAATTTCATGGCTCACACTGTATCTGGAATTCTATTTCTTAATTCCCTTATGCGTATGTACCTATGACATTTAAACATAGTCATTGCATCCGGTTATTGACATAGAGCTGTTAGTTAACATACAATAGGATTATAGTGAACTCATGTAAGTTTCGGCGACATGAACGGCAAGAAAGTGTTTTGAATACGTAATACACATGTAACCCATTCATAAGAACACAGTTACACTACGCGTATTGAATCTATTAGCGTATTAGATAATAGGTGAGACAATACTTGGTAAAGAGAATAACGGAAGCGAAGTCATTTATACCATTCAGTTATCACCTTAACTCTCAAACTTTTTACAGTTTTAACGATCCCTTTGGACAAGTGGTTAGGTGCTTGCCAACCACTTCATTTGGTTGGTCAACTTTGGAAATGAACTATTCAAAGTTGGCTCTGGTTTTGAAAAGTAAAATCCGGATTTGATTCTCCACCAGAACGTAGGTGGCTACCGTCGCCAATAAACACAACGATATAAGGGCATAAGGGAATTATTGGCATCTCTTACTCAAGCAGCGAAACAAAACAGAGGTAATTTTAAGTAATATATCACTACAAAATAATGATATTTGTGTTAGCTTTGATACCAATCTAATTATTAAAACTTCTCGTCTGAGCATCTAAAACTGGCAAATGTTAAAACAAAAAAAAACGCAAAAAAAAAAAAAAGGTACAACTATTTAAAAATAAATTAAGTACAGGAGAAATCTATCTAAAACAAACATTATGAATCGAGGTTAAGTAAACAGTTATCTGCTAAATGCCAATATTTAAATGTGCGGATGAATCAGTGACATGTCCATTACAAGACCATAATCCCATACAAACAGTTACATAGTATAGAAACTATTAAATTTTAAATGTAAATCGCCCTTTTTTATTAATAAACTAGCTGGTGCCCACGATTTCGTCCACGTTGAAAAATATTAAGTAGCCTATCCTGTGTCCCGTACGTCCAAATGTTTATCTACCAAGTTTCATGAAAATCAGTTAATTCGTTTAAGAGTTATCGAGGAACATACATACATACATACAGAAAAAAATTCTAAAAATCGTCAATTTAGTTTCAGTATCATGTATAGAGCATATAAACACGATATCTCTGAAAACAAAGTAACTTACTCCATGACCGACCCTTACAGATTTATTATTAGTATTGATTGATGATATGATATCAAAGAGTAAAATACTAAAGTATAACATTGAATACAAATTCTTAAATAATACCATATAATAATGTACCTTTGAAACATTGAATTTTTTTACAAATTAGTGCGATAGTTCCAGAATCGATGCCTCCGCATAACAAACATACAAATGCACTCTCTCTTTTTATAATACATTATTAGTAAATATACTCTACTCGTACTTTGCTGACAAAACTAACTTTAAAAGTAGTTTTACAAGTTATATTATATTGTTATATAATTAGATATATTTGTATAATAAATATAAAAGTAACACAGACGAGGTTTTTGTTTTGTGAACAAACGAAACATCTCTCAAAACAGGTTTAAAATAACTTTACGGATGCACCTTACATAATAATGTCCGTCTCCTTACCGAGTTTGGTTTCGAACGTCTCATTTATTCCTTACAAAGGTCAAGGGTTAAGAGCTTGTTGAATATCAAAGTTCATGGACCCTTTGATAGTTTTGTTTAGAATGTTTAAATTTTTTTTAAAATTTGCATCCTTTAATGTTTATTATTTTTATTACTCCCCATTTGCATTTGTTCATTTCTTACATCTTACAATTTTTTATAACCTTGACAAAAACAGACGAATATGACATTTGTGTTTCCAACGCATATCATCATAATATATCTTTGCAATTCCAACATGCAAAGTTAGTTAAATTGATCATAGTATTTTATTGCGATTTCTTTTGTACTCACTTTTGTTAATACAAAAGCTGAGCACAAATTTTTCTTACGCGTGATATTGTCTAAGTGATTTGTTCCACCGTCCTGTAGGGTCCTCAAAATGATCTTGTCTAGAGCTACCAATATACTTATATAGTCTTTGGTTTAGAGCTCAAGGAGCCATTTACATACTACCAAGGCACCATTGCGCACCATATGATTATGCAGTCGGCTACATTTAACTAACATGTATAATATGTGTGTCTTTTTTGGTTGTATTGAAAAATGTACAAATTGATTCCATCAAAATTCCTAAACAGATGCTTTTTACTAGTTTTCCGTAAGTGATTCTTTTACACAGCGTACTCAAAGTAAGATTGGGGCTAAAAATTGCTAAAAATGCACATAGAAATTCGTCTGATATAGAGTTAACAATCAAAATATCGTAGTTCCAGTAATAGCTACCGATCAAAATTAAAACGCAAAAGCAATCATAATGTACGTGTATCTCACGTGAACATTTCATCTTGCCAATGCTATAATTACAGAAAGAACGGATCATAGGCAACAATGGAAGTAATTAAAAAATTGTGACGACCAACGACCGTGCGACTTGGCCAGGTCGCACGACGGCCACTTACTTCCATACAAAAAATGAGGGACAAAAACACTTTGAAACTGTTACCAGCTTTTAACTTGCTGGAACAGATAACATTATTTAAAAATCCAATCCATTTTCATTATTGATTCAGAATCCAAATGGACAATAGGCTGCCAATTGCTACGGAAGCTGTGAAAGTTTACCCATGCCCATGCTGTCAGAGATAGTAGTGGCGGGGCGTCTGATACTGTGGCAGTCATAACTGATTAAGGCAACTGGTCAAAGAGGATAGCAGTAACCATGTTCTGACAGAAAACTATCATGATATATCCAAAACGTGTGCTATCTTGTTGGTGTGATACGCCTTGTAGGGCGTCCATCTTGCTCGTTGTACCAGACTTCAAAAGAACGGCTGGCAATAGAGGAATGCGGAAGGTGGAGAACCGAGTGGAAGTGCTCAATCAAAAGAGCCTATGTCCCAACAGTGAATCCATTCTTCTATTTTCACCTTGTCTTCAATCAGGGTCGACAACGCATTAGCGATTTTGCTAGTGTTATTTGGGTTCCTAAGCGATAGTAACCTGCTTTCATCGAGTGGACTGTCAGCATGCTTGCCGCTAAAATAAATCTATTTTCCTTAGCTATTCAGTTCTAAATTAGATTCTGTCCCCACGTGTGAAGATAACGTAGCACCATTATCGATTACGAGCTGTGATCTTTTTGCTTGTAGCAAACTTGTTCATAGTCTCAGTACTGTAAAATCTAAACGAATCAATCTATGCAGAAACTAACGGGTTAATCCAAACAGTTCTACTATTAGTTCTATGATAGAACATATAAGAATATTCTTTTAAAAAAAGACGCATAACCTGTACGAAATGAACGTTGAACCGCATTGAATACGGTTTGTAACTTTGTAGGTCATCCGTGATTGCGAACGTTGAAATAATTATTGAGTTTTGTGAGAATTAGACTACGTAATTACGCGTACAATACATTCCTGTTACTTATGTGACATTTTGTTTGAATTTGTCACATACCATTAATACAATTTAGCCCAACGAGGATTCTTAAAATTATGGTGAAAAACAAAATCATATTATATATTACATTTTCATAATTGCTTTATGTGAAAAGTGAATATCTGTAATTGACTGTATATTTAAATTTTAATTATTTGTAAGTATGAAAACTGTTGATTCTATAAAATAAATAAAACTGTTATTATTATCTTTAAAAAAAATATTTTATATATGCCAAGAGTATATAATAAATAACTAAATATACGGAATGTCTTGAAACCAAACTACAGAGCCCTTGAAAAATTAATACAAGAAAAGGTCCGGACGTGGGAAGAGCAAACAAGCTGCTAGCGAATGTGTCAACAATACTAACTTCATAACTACTTAACAAAACAAACGCTAACACTTTCACGAATAGAACTCTAAAGGAAAAGGTTTAGGCCAACTTTAGATCCGGTTAGAATATGGGAAATGTTTTTAAAATACGTTTGTTTACATACAAAAGCTGTATGTGATTTTTTATATCTTATTTTTTATTTATTGTAAAACTCTGGCCATCAAATGGACTATAATCACTTGATGGTAAGCGGTTCCCATTGATAATTAATAAATACAAAACAAAACCAGATGAATGAAAATGTCAGAAAGCCTGATAGTTAATGGTGAATGTAGGGTAGGGTACGAGTAAAACACAGAACCAACAAGAATGAAACAATTAACAATAAATACTAATATTATAAAGAAGTGAAGCTTATCTTATTTAAAAAAAAAATTACGAATAGTCTTTTATTTTTTAACGCATACGAAGCTGCGGGCACCAGATAGTGATAAATAAAATTAATAAAACAATATCGAAAAAGATTTATTATTGAAAAAGTATTTCATCTTGAATACCTACAAAACGTTTATACAAAAGGTTTTATAGGGAAATCAATTTATAATTAGAATTAGTATAGAACTAATAACGTATAGTTTTAGATGATTGATTTTTATTACATAACTTACAACGTTCATTGAATAATCATTAGAGTAATAAATAATCTTAAAAGTTTTATATAAGTATATACATATAGCTTTTTAATAACTGAAAATAACTGAAAATCTACCATTTTAGATTACAATTGATAAACATATAATAGTATTTGAAGCTCATATACATAAATTATTAGTTATTAATAATGAAACTAACAATATGATGACCGCAGACAGACAGACGAGTTATGTAATAGAAGGCGCAGTAACCGAGTCAGTGGTGAGACTGACTTGGTGGGCCAGTAATTTATTGTGGAAAGGTGAGCGACAGTGACTGTGGTGATAATATTATGTTTAAGTCGTAAACACATATTGTGTTTCCCAATAGAACATAAATTTTCATTCAATTTAATGTAATGTATCTTTTTAGAATAATATGGATGCTGGGGACAAGCGTGATGTGTCATAAATTTTCAATGACCGCGTTGAGAATATTCATAGGTTACTTTGGATTCTCTAGCTCTTCTTTTATAACTTGACGTGTTTTCTTTAATTTTTACTAATAATTTACATAAAGTAAATTTAAATAATTTGTCAATACAAAATACATTTCAATAAACTTTTATGTTCACAGATCTCAAATCACATAAATAGGGCAAGAAATCCCAATCCCATTTCCAATCTCTTATCCTTAAGCCACCCTTTACATTGCATGTGTTATAGGTTACTATAGCCACCTACCATCACGTAGTCCATCAGCCTGTCAGTCGGCATTAACATAAAAAAAGAAAAAAAGAAGCATTGATATGACTTCAAAGCATATGAAAAAAGAATGAGGATAATGTTGGTAACGGCCAATACTTTTGAGATATTAATAAGTAAGTCAGTGGAATGGAAGAGCTTCTACTCTAAACGTACTTACATTACTTTGCAGTTTGCTGAACTATAGGAACCTCTTCAATAAATTTGTTAGAAACGAAGACTTAGAAAGTAAATTGCAAAATCGATCGTAAATAATCACGTGAGACCATTAACTTGACATCAGTTTAACCTACTCTGAAGAAGATGTAGAACGAAATAAAGTAGGTAGTAAAAGAATTAATGATGCACTTAAAACATAGCCTTAAGCAAAATATTATTATACAACTATTATAAAACAAGGTGTAACATTTCATCAGAACAACACCGATTTGCATTTTCCATTAAAGATGAATGTGTGATTGTTATCTTCGTCTTTTGTTTCGGCGTGTAAATCATTATGAATACATATAAAACACTTTAATGAATATATCATTCCATTTGATTGTAAACAAATAGTTATTTTTATTATGAATGGAATCAATTGTTTAAAATAAGTAGTCCGGATAAAGAAGATATTTGGTACAAGACATTTATTTGTGGCAAAACTAAAAGATAAATTTTTCTTGTTTAATATTGAAAAAATATTTAGCTCACTTGTTCCACAAAACAGTTTTGTAAGACAAAAAATTATACAAGTATTTAAATATTAACACAAAACAAAAGTTAATAACGCAGCGTCGGTTACTTAACAGGTGATGAAAGAACTAAAGACGTGTGTTGAAGTCACAGACAGTAATTATTTAAAAAACAATTTACTACAGTGTTTAGAGGTTACAAAATTGCTGACAAGCTTCTATAGTTCTCAGAAACAACGGCTAACTAATATTTTTTTTCTGCGATTTGCATTTTAGAAGTCATGCGTGAAAAACATATGTAACATTAACTAAACCTGAATTACGTGATGTTTACAAGTGTTTAATATTGCTACGTTAATTAAAATTTTATTATGTATTTACAAACAATCAATTATGTATATAAAACTTATGAAAAAGTTGTTAATTAATCATCTAAATTACTATTTACAAATTGCATATCATATCAAACTGTATTGAAAGGCTAATTTGTAAGGCTATGTTGTAAGGTTTTGAAAATGGGTTATAAACTTGGGCGTATTAGGACCCCACCAAATATTATTTTCCTGATTCACTTAGAAGTATTTCATGAATAACTAGAATGAAATTATTTCATTCGTGGCGTATTTACGTACCATGTTCCAAAATTCCATAAAAACATTAACATAACACGCCCCTAACCAGATCTGACGTTATAATCCCTAAATGGGGTTAAATTATGAACGTAACATATTCCTCAAATATGTTTGGTTCAAATGGTTAGGATATTCCTCAAATTTCCCATAACACCAAGTCGAATCCACGATAAATTTTAATACTTAATAATTCTTTTTATGGCAATTTATGTTACTTCAACCTGCAAGAAGTAGATCGAACTGTAGGGATATGTGGGAAAGTATCCCTACTGGTAGGAATAAGTGGAAAAAATCCATTTACACCAGTGGCAATACTTATAGGTCGAATTTTCAATTACAACATTTTATCTTAATAGATAGAAAGAATAATATATTTCTAAAATTAAATCACTAAATTCTTTAAAAACAAATTTTTTGCCATTACAAAGAAGACGGTTTAAATTTGGAAGTAATACAATACAAATACGATCGTGACCTTTTAAACTCTCGTAATAACTGTTGTCCTTACGACTAGACTAGTACAATTAAAATAATTATCAACCTTTGCTCGCAATAAACACAATGCTCTGAGACATAAACGCTTACAGCAACTACTGTGACTCGCACGGTTTTTCATACACTCATATTATTGGGTGCCAAGACAATAAAATATTACGTTGCAACACCATTATTGAGTTTTTACTAAACGTATTCATACTTGCATTGTGTTGTCAGGAAGTATCTGTGTAGTAGAATGTGAAGCGATCTTGGGTTGTTTACTCTAATTATTAATCATGTAAGTATATATGATGCATTGCACTATTGCTTAGAATAATGACATTGGCTGGTTCATAATTTCAAAAGAATATGAAGATAAAGTAATATGTAGATTCGGACTACAAATAAAATAAAACAAATCTTTAAAACTAAAATAAACAGGTTTAGAGGTAATAATAGACATGTTGAAACCTTAACGTATATGGAGAAGAAAAAATATTTGTCAACGCATATCTATTTAAATATATTATTTGTAAGTTAGTTTATATGGGACAGTAATCTCTCAACCCTTTGACTATTTGAAAAAAAAAATATTTGAAAGGTAATCTAAATTCTAGATTCTAGAAAGTATTCTAAATGGATGTGTAATTCTTCCAAATGCAACCGAATGAAACCGGTGGGCCTCAGTTTAGTTGTTTTTATTTTATATGTCAAGGTCGAGAGACAGGCTGACGGTCTACTATCTACTTGATGGTAGGTGGCTACCGGTCGCCTGTAACACAAGCAACGCCACAGGCATGTACCCTGCCGCCCATAGTAGGATTAAGGATAAGGGTTTAGGAAGAGATGGGGAAATGGGCTTTGCATCTCTTATTCACTGTAAAGGGGTGATTACTGCCGCAAGACGAGCTGCCCACTTTATTGTCACTATTACTTAAAATAGTGACAATAAAAGTTTAGTTTAAATAGTTACTTATAAAAGAAAACAGTTTAAAACAAATTAACATTAAAATTAAAGAAAATTAAGTTCTTTAAAGAATAATAAGAATAAATAATAAAACTAGTACAAGAGAAATTAATATTTATTACTGACTTCCTTATTGACAACAAGACAGCGCTTTAAACGGTCGAAGTAATTATGAATAACTTAAGTTTATTTGTAGGCACGTAACTTTATAGAATTTCACTCGACTTCCGGTGGACACTTTCATTTGTATTGTTATAAGCAAATACGCACCTTTGACACTGTTCGAACCATGCCTTGTATAGGCGTGTGGACTCACAATGCGTTACATGTGCATATAAAACACAATTCCTATAAGGAATTATTTATTCCCTTATGGGTTGTCAAACTGAATACAATGAATTTATTATCTGTTTCAATTGAAGTTGTCTATTTATGCAGTAGGTTTATTTCTTTAGAATTTTAAATAACAAATCCGGTCTGTTTCCAACGAGCCCTGAGCGACTACCATTTTTTTTTAAATTAAAATATTTTTTTAAATTTAATACTTTTTTGATGTAGTCGAAAAAAATAATAATTTATTGTCCACAAAGAAGTTATTATTTTTACTCCTAAAATTTTTGGAAAAATCAATAAGACGCGCTATCAAAAGCCTCGTCAATGTCTATTAAGTATAACAGGGCATACTGCGTTCAGCAGTAATCACTTCCTTTTTTTTAACGTTGGGAAATCCTTTTTTTTAACGTGGGATACCCGGCAGTGTAGGGGACACTGCGGGGTTATGCCGGATTCGTACCGGCTGAAACCCAACGACTTTCTAGCGCGGCCGTTGATGGGCGGGGGTCGCGGGGACGTTTACACCACTTCGGTGCCCCGCCACTGCTATCTAGAACCACTCCCTTACTGGAGACCATCGTGAAATAACAAAACGCGTGCAGTTATGTTTCAGTGAGTGATTAAGAGATGCCAGAGCCCATTTCCCTATCCCTTCCCAACCCCTTATTCTTAATCCTAGTATCTCCTAGTATAGTCGACAGTGCATTTGCAACAGCTGTGGCGTTGCTTTTGTTATTGGCGACGGTAACCACCTACCATCAAGTGGAACCGTCAACCTGTCTGCCGACCTTATAGATAGATATAAAATTTCGCAAGTTGACATAAATTTCAAAAGACTTAATAAGCAATAACAAAAACACAAGGTGATAAAATCAATAGTTGAATTAGACACCGTTAATCACGCACGCTAAATCACGACTCAATCGGAATTAACAAATTAAGCAAAACACATTATTTCCATAAAACTGTCACGACGAGATTCTATTGAAATATATTTGCTTTATTGTTTAACTAACTTTTGCCCAAGATTTCGTCTGCGCTTTTCGGGAACAATACCTTTTTTCCGTATGAAAAGTACCCCATGATCCCTTGATTGTGTATGCAAAATTTTAGGACAATCAATTGAATAGTTAAGGCGTGACGAACAAATTCACTTCGCAATTATAATATGTATCAGTAAGTATAGGATTGATACTTGTTCTATCTTGCAAAAAATCTTATCTTTAGAAATAATTCTTTGGATTAATCTAGAAGGACTTGAACTAGTATACAGAGTTTCATCAGAAATTCACAATCCGTTCAATGGTTTTCAAAGAACTTTCACACTTACAGTATTTGCAGATGTAAGTCTTATTTATATAAAGATCGGCGGCAGGCAATTTAACGGTCCACTTGACGGTAGGTGGCTACCGTCGCCTATTAAATCTAAATATTTGTTGGCTACTAAGCTGTATTAATCACAACAATATTATGTGAATTTATTGAATAAATGCTTAACATATTTTCTTTCCCACGTGCTCTTGGAATTTGGCCGATGCAATGCCGATTATAAATTCAAATGCGTACCTAAGTACATTCATGCGCTTCGTGAATGACTTTCTATCGTTCTTGGAACCATTACTACCCACAAATATTGTAATTGATTAAATAACCACGTATCATTTCAAATAAAGTGTAACGGAAAAGTTTTTATGGTAAGTTCGTAATAGCTTAATTTGACTCGTTTTAAATAGTTTTAACTTATGAAAGAACAATATTATGACAGCCCTAAACCCTTATTTACAAGTAGCTTAGCCATTTTTAGGATGACATTGTGACGACACTCATTACATATATTTCTTTCACCTGTTGCGTTTAGCGAAGTTTTACTTTTTAGTGTCCTATGTTGTTGAGATGCATCTCGTCGCTTTATTAAATCATTCGTATCCTACATATTTATTGGATTTTTTCAAGAATTCTAGTAAACTAATATATCACCGATTTAGTATAACACCAAATTCAAAAATATTCATTTATTTATAACTCACTTAGCACCTTAGTTTCTGTTTCAAAGTTTTCATTTTTGGTCAGTTTAAGGTACTGATAATATATATTTATGTTATTACAATCGTATCGACTTCTGTTCTATATAAAAGCTTATTGTTAGTTAATAAAATATATTTTTCATATACACAATCCTTCTAGAAGAAATTTTCAAAATGACATTGAAATCCATTAAATATTGTTAAAAGGTTGTTTGAGTTGTTTTATATTAATAATATGTAGTCTTAATTATTACGTTAACCTTTAGAAATATGCAAAAAGGATGCAACAGAGAGCTTAATGTAAATAAAACATATAAAATTATAAGAAGGCCACGCAATAGTCAAATGTCAATTGAGCTATCCACATCACTCTGATGACAAAATTGCAGTTACATCATTTCATTGGATTATCGCAGCAATTTGCTCAATTCATACTTTTATAGGGACGCTAGGTTGGGTTTTTGTTGTTTTTTCTACTTGCTACTTCATATCTATATCTATACTAATATTATAAAGAGAGAAGATTTGTATGTATGTAATGAATAAACTCAAAATCTACTGGAACGATTTGAAAAATTCTTTCACATATAGAAAGCTACGTTATCAACATAGGCTATCAATACTAATAATAAATCTATAAGGGTCGGCCATGGAGTAAGTTACTTTGTTTTCAGAGATATCGTGTTTATATATAGGCTCTATACATGATACTGAAACTAAATTGACGATTTATAGAATTTTTTTCTGTATGTATGTATGTATGTTCCTTCATAACTCTGAAATGAATTAACTGATTTTCATGAAACTTGGTAGATAAACATTTGGACGTACGGGACACAGGATAGGCTACTTAATATTTTTCAACGCGGACGAAGTCGCGGGCACCAGCTAGTCTTTTATAAACTTTTAAATCTTCAACATGACCGTGAGTCCAGAAATAATAAAGATTAATTCATTTATTAATGTTTAGCAATTCTTGTGAACTGGTTCACGGCGTGTTTTAAAGTCGACGGAGAACTTCAATCAATCGATGACACATCACAAGTCATTCATCATGATCACAATAAATGGATTGTACGTATACAGGTATTGTGAAACAATACGCATTGGAGTACGAAATGGTAACTAACGCAAGAGAGTTTAAATTGTTAAATTGTTGTGACCATTTTATATAGATTTCATAAATCAAATGAATTTCATCATAACAATAAATAAAATTGATTGGTTTGATTTATTCTTTTTAGTAACAACTGCTTGGAGAAGAAAATTCGCCACATATTATATATGTGAAACTTTTATGGGCTCTTGGCCTGACATCCCTTGCTCACCGAAACACAACAGCACATGTGCTGTTATTTCACGGTGGTCTTCTGTAAGTGGGTAGTTAAATTTTTATATTGGTTATTTTATAAGGGGCCATCCCCTATTAACAAAGTTAACTTTTATATAAATTAGCATATAAAAATTAATAAACTGTCAAATATGTAAAAGTGAAACAATTTAAATTAAATTATTAATAAATTATAATTAAATTAATAAGTAAAACTTAAATTACTTAGAACAAACTTAAATTATATTACATTTATATTTATTATGTCCGCGTTGTTTAGTAATTTAGAAACCTTTTAGGAAATTTATCAAAACAATATATTACACGTATGTCTCATTGTTATTGTTTCATGTATTTTCTAATATAAAGACAGTTCAAACGGGTACGTTAGAACTATTATCATTTAACAGATTACTTGTCATAGTTGATCGCACTTTCATTGCAACCAGTATTAGCCATCAACTCTTTCCTCAGCCCAACTTTCTTGTGTCGAGTCATTAGAAATCAAAGGAAAAACAATAATCAAAGTCTCTTTACTTTTCATTGATGTTTTATAATAATTGTAAAAATAAATATTATTTATCTTTTATAAAGCTCCATCGAAAGATAGTTCATATCTGGCTCGAAGGACCTTTTTTTTACTTAGATATAAAAAGATAAATGATGCGGATGAAAACCTTCGCTTTTGATTGAGCTTTTATTTTAGTTTAATTTCCTTGGAAAACGAAGGGACTTGCTGATTGCAGATGGACTTGAGATCACTTCCGAGTAAAATAAAGTATGGGGTACAAGACTAAGTTCTCGTACTCAACGGCTTCTTCTTCTTAAAGTGCCACTTCTCTATGAAGGTTGACTACCGTCATGGTTAGCTTAACCTTGGAAGCTGCTTAACGGCACAAGTGCTTATTATCTCACTGTAGCTTTCTGTTAGGGATCGATTTCGTGTTTAGTATAATGTATACTATAATTAGTGAACAAGTCACATGTCATGTTGACGCGGTTTCACAACGTAAGGCCCACACCTCTAGTCTAGACGACCTACATAGATACACTCTAATATGCTAATGGGATGTTAATTAATTATATTGTGTTTCAATTATACCATTTTATAATGAGAAATTGACAAAATTAATAATATTTACAATTACACAATGTGTTATTATAATTAGCGACCCTACTTCGGCTTCACATGGGTGCAATTTTTATACACAAACCTTTCTCGTTTTCGCTCTTACCATAAGAGAAAACCGTATCAAAATCTGTGGAGTGGTTTAAAAGAACTAAGAGACAGACTAACAGACAGAGGCGGATAGCGACTCAAATTTATTATTATTTAGACATAATGAGGAGAGAGCTGATATTATTTCAAAAATTAATATAATAGAAATAAGTATTTTTCGGTCCCCTTAAAACACTTCTACAAGTAGCGATATATATTTTTTATATTTATTATTAAAAAGCATTGCAAAATCAGTAAGGATATTACATTTAATAAATTAAAAATAAATTTGCGGAACGCAGTTACGCAATTCCATATTTTGAGATTTAGATAACTTATTGTACCTGTCAGTTTGTAGACTAGTTATAAATTCAAACTGACTGGAAATTTCTAGTATTCGGCATTGAAATCTGCTGCACCGAATATGGTGTGGTTGTGCGTGCTCCTACACTTAGGGTAAGTGAAATCAACCCGGCGAAGAACTGCGTAGAGTGTCATGTTGTCTACTCGTAATTATTTTAATAAATTGCTTCGACATTTTATATTTGAAACCAGCAGTAACCAGCAATTGTCGTCGGCAGTAACCATTCCTTACAGAAAACAACCATGAAATAACAGCATGTGTGCAGATGTGTTTCGGTGAGTATGCATGTTCAGGAAATGCCAGAGTCCATTTCCATATCCATTCCTAACCTTATCCTTAATTTTACTAAGGTCGGAGGCTACATCGGAGGCTACATGTCGGAGTGTCACTGTCGCCCTTAACATAAGAAAAAAGTAAGCCACAAAGCAGTAAGCGTAGGGTCAACAACACGATTCTGGACAGAACAAGCCGTGGGAATTAAAAAACGTAATTACTGGTAACAAATCAATAGCGTAGTCACAGTATAAAAAAGTGCGGTGCATCACGACCGCTTTTTGTTAGGTGGCTGTCGGCCAAGGCTCACTCGAGGTCGGGCGGCTACCACCATTGTTAGAGATGATGTCGTGACCAACGGAGCGTGGAGACAACTGGCTATTCGCTTGCAATGAGAAAGGAGGCATCATGAGATGCGACGTCTTATCTATTGCGAGAGGACTACTTATTTGAGTGACGGAATACAGGTAAAAAGAAGATTGTTGTTAGTGGAACTGAAAATTAACAAAACAACTTATGTATTTGCTTAAAACTGAGAATATTTTCACGTCTGTCAAATTGAGAAATCCTAGTTGTGTGTGAAAACGAAAGCGATACATACAAAGTATCTTAACACAATCATACTATAGGCATTTAATATAACTTTATGTTACTTTTCTGTGAGTAAATGTTTACTGTCGCCAGAAAAGACTGCCAACAGCAGTTACTAATTACTCGTAACTCCATTTGAATTGCAAAGTCAACGATCTATTAAAATTATAAATAGAAAGACTATAAAGCCTACATTAGTATTGCATCAATAAAAAAACTTCGCTTTTCTGTTATTTGTCATGTAAGGGATTAAGTACCATCGCGTAATCCTACTAGCCCTACGACTCGGTACCTGATGTAAAGTATATCTAAAGTAATTCCCACACCAACATCAAGAGATTTGTGTGACTGTCTTGCGGTAATTTGTATTAAAAAAAAATGCTACTATAACTAATGGATCAACCATCTCGTTTTGCTGATTCTGGATATATATCTGGCCGACAGTCAGCACCACCCACCGATCATGACGCCACTTGCGATGCTATCTGCTCAGCCTGCAGGCACCATGCTAATGCAGCTTAACTCCAATCTAAATGACGCACCATTAGCTTCCACATTTAGATTCATGCCATGACATAAACACGAATCTACTTCATCTTTATATAATATATTACATTACAAGCCTGTTGCAAAGACATCTACAAAATGGTAGTTTCTTAACAGATATTAATAATGTTATTAGAATTTTTATTGAATTAAAATAATATTGTGACTAGCAAATTGTAACGTTAGAATCAATATCAATACTAATAATAAATCTGTAAGGGTCGGTCATGGAGTAAGTTACTTTGTTTTCAAAGATATCGTGTTTATAGGCTCTATACATGATACTGAAACTAAATTGACGATTTTTAGATTTTTTTTCTGTATGTATGTTTGTATGTATATTCCTCCATAACTCTGAAACGAATTAACTGATGTTCATGAAACTAGGTAGATAAACATTTGGACGTAAGGGACACAGAATAGGCTACTTAATATTTTTCAACGCGGACGAAGTCATGGGCACCAGTTAGTAAAGAATAAACAAGAAATCACGGTCTCGAATTTTTGCAGAGAAAACGAAACTTCGTTTTTAGGCAAAGCGCGTTAGATTAAATCTATTTTATATAAATTATATATGCCATCTTGTATCGTGCCATCGCATAAATATGCCCCTATATATGGTTATTTATGTAACTCAATTTTAATGGTTTACTAACCATTAAAATGTGTATGTGTACAAATATTTTTTTAATTATCATTAACTCACAAATTGTCATCGCAAATGATATATGCCTCGTCTTTTTTGGACATAGGGTACAACTATGTTGTAACTATGTTGTAACATAGTTACAATTGTAAGTAGTTGAACTCCGAATACTGAGTTTTGCGTAATTTTTGAATCGGTTATTATTGGATTTACAATGTTTTAGAACTCATTGTAAAATTGATGTGTTATTTCAGTACATTATGGCCCTCGAAACAGTAGAAATGGCTAAGAGTCAATAAACCTAATTTTCTAAATATTTGATATCTTCATCCTATTATCAAAATAAACAAATGTGAGTCATAGTCACATAATTATAATATATAACGAGACGCGGGTAACCTAAAAAGACTGACCGGTTATAATGGCATAGCTAAAAAGTTGAACCAGCCTACACACGTATTGCTATTAAATGACAGACAACTCGTATGAGTATGTCAATATCGTATAATTAAGTAGTTTTTTTTTTGGATTAGTTCCCAGGTGGGCCAAGAACGGTACATACGAAAATTTTCGCCACATAATAAAAGAGAAATCCTGAAATTTTGCCACTTTCAAACAGCTAAGCATACATTTTATATATAATTTACATTATGTATTTTCAGTAATTTTATAGTGCCTTATAAGGTCTTTTTTTATGTCAAGTTTGACAGACAGGCTGACAGTCGACTTGATGGTAGGTGGCTACTGTCGCCTATAACACAAGCAAAGCCATAAATAAGTGTTTAAGGATAAGGGATATAGGATTTAGGGGAAAGATGTCAAGTCAATAAATAACCAAATTATGTGAATTAATTAATTAATAGTTAATTTTACTTACAAAATTTTTGAACTATTTAAGTTTTCTTTGAATTTGATACACTAAATGTGAAAATTGGAATGTGATGTTTTCACTCAATCGGCAGTTGTAATTTTCTTTATTTTTATGACATAGAATTTTTTTTTTTTTAGATCAAATATTTTCACATGTAGGATCTTCCACATAATTTCCCAATAGGACCGGATCCCGCGCCTCTTTTCCGCAGTTTTTGTATTTTATTTTGATACCACTGGGTGCTAAAACAATTCAATAGATCGCGTCTTACATACGAATAAAAAACATAACGTAGGTAACCTGTTTATAATATATCATTAGTGTAGATAAAAAATGGTGATACGATAGAAATATATTGGCTGAAAGCGGTATACACGCCGAACGTGACATTGTTGAATGGATCACAAGCCGCTCACCTAACCAGGATGGAGCATCTATTATGTGATCTTTTTACGGCGCTACACTTATATGGTAACTGGGATTCAGACGAGTTAATGTATGTGAACGTTCGTATGATTTATGCCGATCGATCGCCACTTGTTATTTAGTTAATAGCTGCCGCAACACAAGCCCATCGATATTGAGCTGTAATAGCAACAACTCTATTTGGAGATGTATATTCTGAGATTTTCTAAATATTTTACCTGTTGATTAGTAAGTAATGCGTGGTATTTTCTAATGGTAAAGGATAACATGTCTTAGAAGTCTAAATCATAGTTTTTTTTGGTTTTTGAACCAGTTGGACATAGGCTGGAAGATTAGTGTTTGAACATTTCTGCCAATCCAACATGGGCTAGTTAGTGTGTTGGACTATTCCACACCTCATCACAAGGAGAAGAAAATACTTAAAACTTGATTCGTTATATGTTATCCACAGAAATTTGTATTATCATATGAAATATAAGTAAAATATTTATGTTAATGCTACCATATTAATATTGTACTACTAAGTACGATATCAATACTAATAATAAATCTGTAAGGGTCGGTCATGGAGTAAGTTACTTTGTTTTCAGAGATATCGTGTTTATAGGCTCTATACTCGTACATGATACTGAAACTAAATTGACGATTTTTAGATTTTTTTTTCTGTATGTATGTTTGTATGTATATTCCTCCATAACTGAAACGAATTAACTGATTTTCATGAAACTTGGTAGATAAACATTCGGACGTACGGGACACAGGATAGGCTACTTAATATTTTTCAACGCGGACGAAGTCGTGGGCACCAGCAAGTATGAAATATAAATATTACTCGTCCCCTGCTGAGCAAACGAAGCCACCGAGTTAATTAGTTTTATTAAATTGGCTAGTGGGTCGGCGTGGGTCTTAAATCTGGAAACAATGGATTCATAACTCACAGTTAACCCACACAGCGTTATATTGTTGACTCTTCTATGAAACTTAGTGTACAACAGTGTCGACAGAACTCTTGTCATTAGAGACTGGGACTTTTTTTTTTATTGATTTTTTTTAATATAAATTACCAGATTATAAGTTTTTTTGTAATGAACTATAATGCAAGTTAATTTGCTCAAATAATTTTAAATTTTATTTTAATCACATACTCATAGATGTATGAATGAAGTTGAATCCTATCCTCGAATGAATGAAGTTAAGTTTCATATTGTTAAAAAAAGTATTCAGTTTAAAACCTCAATACCTATCGTAAGACACCTTACAAGCTACCTTATAACTTACTGATCATAGTCAGAACTTCAAATGTTTACAAAGATTTCTAAGGTTTATACTGTGCAGTTTTTTTTACTCACACATGAAATCAATAAAAACTCAAGGATACAAAGCTGACCTGTATACGAGCCAGCGTCTACCATTTCGACAGACCTGTATTACGTTTGTTATAATGACTCGTTTTACGAAAGCTATATTACAAGTATAACTCTTCCATGAAAACCTTCCACTGCCTAACGACCCGTGTAAGGAATACAGACGCGGCACAGACCATAAAAGGTGATTGAGTCGAGTTTATTACCATAATTTGACAAAGGGTTATAAATGCAAGGTTAAACACGTACGCGTCTAGAAATAACCTTTTAACCTTGACATTGTAATTACGAAATATTAGCGACAAACACAACATTAAAACTTTATTAGAACTGAAACAATTAACGCCAAAAAGTTTAACTTTAACTACTGTAAATTGACTTTCAAACTCTGAATACGAAAGCCGAAGCGATTTATAGCTAAATTAACTTTTGAAACTAATACCTCTTGTAATGTTCCCATATCACGATATAGTCATTAGTAGACTATAAAGGCATCTAAATTATTATCAATTTGCAATGAAAAGTTTTAAGCCTGGTAATTTTAACTTTTTTTTAATATCTATATCAGTAGGTACTAATATTATAAAGAGAGAAGTTTTGAATGTTTTTAATGAATAAACTCAAAAACTACTAGACCTATTTTGAAAATTCTTTCACCTATAGAAAGGTGTATTATCAGCAAGTAATATAGGCTATATTTCATAAGGTTACGCGAGCGAAGTCGCATGCAACAGCTAGTATTATATAAAGTGGCAAATAATCTGATAGTCCACTTGATGGTAAGTGCTTGCCGCGGTGCCAGTTGTGCTGCCGAACTTGAAAAGGGCTCACTTGAAATGTACTTTTGTATGTTAAATTTTCAATGCTGAATAATTGAAAAGAAAATCATTAAATTTTTATGGAGTTAGCTTAATCACTGTGGAAAACCAAAAGCTCCTTTTACGGACGAAAGCTAATAGTTGATATTTATATAATAATTACCATTATTTCAAAAGAGCGAAACATTACGCTAGAACGCTTTGAGGGTCGTAAAGTTAAATGTTCTTTTAGTAATTCAATAAAAAAAAAACCGTCTTGTAGACATTATTGTTTATTTAATTATTGTCAAAAATACATATTATTTTCTGTCAACTCCACTTATAAAAAAAAATGCAATATTTTTCATTGCAATATACTCGTTTGTTCAAAATAGCAAATCGTTGAAAGTAATTAATCTATTTACCATGAAATTTTGCATACACTAAATAAATCATTTCGATTATGTAACGGTAACCTCGTGAACTATGGGAAATCATAGTTTCACAACCACTCGTCGTTAGTTTGGCGATCGTGATCTATTTAATTTATAAGCACTGACATCAATCAGCTTGTTGAATTGTCTTTTTTTTATTTATTTCTATCAACGTGGATACTAAGCCAGTATTATTGATAGATAATAGACGAGGGTAGTCATCTACCATACCAGACCGTCAGCCTGTCTGTCGAACTTTACACAAACAAAAAATCCTTCGGTTATAACATAAAATTTAATCACATACCTTAGGTTATTTGTTCCAAGTTGCGCCGACACATTTTCGAAACAAATTAAACTATCCTCACCTGAAACAAGAAACGGCATTTTTAAAGTTTATCTTACAACGTAATTGTTTTAATTGTGTATTTAAATAAATACCGGTGGTGCATTAAGTGAAATTATATCATTTGCGTGTGCGACGGCCATATATATTTTTACCGCCTGCGACATATTGCATAACGACTCTGTGATGCATCTCCAAGATCATTCACCTTCTCTGTTTTACATTTTTGTGACGTCATTACATAGCATTCAATAACTTTATAATTGTGGGCAATTTTGATTAAAAATATGTTATTTTTATATTATTCATGTATATTTACGAAAATAAGGGTACAAAAATGATTTTCTGAAGTGAAAATACATTGAGTAAAACGGTCAGTTGCTGTTACGGAATATGTCGTATATAAAGGCAGTAAGTTATATACACAATTCATGTGTGAACATAATTCGGTAGAGTTTCGGTAGATTCAACAGCTCACTAATATGTGCGACTTACCCAATCCGTTGCTATAATTAACTTTTTCGCGCACCTATTCTTGCAACAACTTGCTTTGTTGCAAGCTAAGTGTGTTTAAAACTAACTACCGAAACAATTCAAACAATTTATCTTATTTTAAATGTTGTTTTTTTATTCCCAAATGACTACCGTCGCATATTACAACGCAATGCACTTGTGTAGAATTTTTTAGCAAACCCTAATATTGGAACAATGTTAGTCGACTCTTCAATCTGCCTAATTCAAATTTTTGATGAATATCGTAATCCGTAGTATTTTTCGATTTGAAAAAGATAATAGAAGATGCAAAGTACTGGCAGCTAAGCGAACACTAAGTATTATGAAAGACGAATATCATCGCTTATATGCTTATATTTTGTGCTCTATCACCTGAAAAATATGGTTTATTTTAATGATTAGTACACCTTACATTAATAAACTATTATCATAGAGAAAATAGTACTTTAACCCTATTATGCACAAATAGCCTTGTCATCAACGCATCTTTTCAATAGATTGAATAATTCAATGTTGAACCTATAATGAGCACTTTCTTCACGTCAGCACGAATATTCATTTTGATTTCACTTGAATAATGGAAATCGGATAAGTATTCAATGCTCAGAGTCGGAGGTTATAAAAAATGTCAGGAAAGAGAATGACATTTATACAAGAGAAAACACATATGGTTTTATTAAAATATATAATTTTATATATTACTAGCGGTCCGCTCCGGGTTTTGCACGGAGTTGATATTTTCAAAAACCCTTTCTTAGCGGATTCTTATGTTATAAAATAAACCTACGAGTATGTGCCAAATTTCAAATTACTACACTTAGGGCCAGTTTTATAAACGACATACCTTTTTCTCGTTCGTTACAGTGCTAGTAACCGAACGGTTAACGGTCTGTCAATAACGTTTACTGACGGTGGTTCTATAAAAGAAATTAAACATTCGGTAGCTGCCCGTAAAAATACGCCGGAGTTTATGAATATTGTCGATGGTTTCGTTGTAGTCTGTCAAGAACTGTCAAGTGTCGCGTCACAAACACATTTATTTACATAAATAACAAAATAAACGATACGTAAGATAAACCGACCTTATCATAGTCAGTAAAAAGGCAGTAAACGCTAGCTGTCAAATTATACTGTTGACTAACGAACAGTTGTTTATAATACACTATATTATACTATTAGATCATTTTTTCGTCTATTTGATATAAAATTTAACTAACGGATTGTTATAAAACTGGCCCTTAGTAGTTTTGGCGTTGATAGTCAGTCAGGATAAATAATATAAATATACAAAAAAACCTTCAGGAATACAAAAACAAGAAACGAAACCGAGAAACAAGGACAAGGACAGGACAAGGAGTTTTTTTTTTCAGGACAAGGAGTCGCTGCGCATTGACCGCATTCCTCAGAGATCAGAACTGTGAAACAAACTCTCTGGTCCATTCTTAAATCATTTTTGTATATTACCTATCAAGAATTGAATTTAAGGCTGTATTGTCACATATTTGTGTTACATCTGTGAAGATGTATCAATATGTTATGTTTGATTTTAGATAGAACAGCCTATACGCTTGTCTTCTTACTTGTCATTTATCAATTCCTAACAAAGTCACCTTAGTCTAACGTGTTGAAAAGAAAGTATGTTTGAAAAACAAACAAACATTATAGAAAACCTATTGGGTTTTAATGCGATTCAAAATGTACCTGATCACTACCATTATAGGCAGCGAGACAGGAATAACAAGAATTTGTAAAAGGCAACACTTTCATACACTCTCCCTAATGAATTCTAAATATCTATACTGTTATATAAAAGGCGGAGTCGTGAGAATAAGTTGTCCGTTAAGCTGTGAGAATTTCATAAACTGGATCTACATGAAAAACGTCCAGTTATTCGTTGGTAACAGTGAAACAAAAAACCAACATTATCGCACCGCAGTTACGCATAATTCGTAACCTAATTTACCTAATTTTGCCTAATTCTTTTATCTGTTTTTTTATTAACATCTGTCTTGTTGTTTTTGTATTATGTTTGCGTCTTTGTGTTGCGTGCATTAAATAAAAATCTTTCTTTCTTACTATGTAATATTATAAAGGCGAAAGTGAGTTTATATTTTGTTTGTTAGGATTGCTATACATATAGTCGGGCCGGCACATTTCATTCGGCAGTATTTGTTGAACAACAAAGCCGACCCGAAGTACCTTCTACATATGTTCGACTTTCATTTGGATTACCCGACCGGCAAAATCACCCAGGTTTTGCTTAGTATATACACTGCGCGAGTAGGCCAAGAGCCGAAACGTTCATCTACATATATTCGTGTCTACCGCCCGGCTTTGTCGACACGGCTATAAGTATAGAAACCCTTACTCTTTCACAACTTAACTACTTTTTCTGTACACGTTGTTAGGGGTACAGAAAAAGTCACGGGGTAACTTCCATCCACAGAACTATTCCCGTACACAGAATTGTAAAAAAATAAGTGTAAGTAATTAGATGTAATTTATTTTGCTAACTTACTTTGTAAGTGAGCTTCTTATAAAAAGTTGTATCTTTTTAAAAGAAGACAACTTTTTATCAAACATTACTTACTCATCAAGGACATATACTGTACTTAGACTGTAAAAGGACTTCTCAGCCAGATCGATTCAGTAAATCTGGAATTACATCGCATTAAAATTACATAAAACTTATCCAGCGAACGAGTTGTGCAAATGACTAATTTAAACAACTTTTCACACACGCCCATACTAGTTTTTGCACTTTTGCCTCGTTTATTGACTAAACTAAAAGGTCCACTTGATCTAATCAGATCTAATTTCCTCTATGTTGTATGTTCGACCAACGCCCTAGACTGGCCTAAACGCGGTAAGTAACCGCAATAATTTTTTACCACCGCAATCTAGATCGGAAAATTTCAAACCGCATTACGTTGATATTGATTTTTTAATGAAATACATTACGCAAATGAAATGTCTAGAACTTTATCACGGGTTAAGCTCATTTACAATAAATCCAGTATATGTAAGTAGGCATAGTATTTTTTGAGACATGATTAAAACACTATAGGTAATACAAAAATCACTTAGGACATTTAGTTATGGTAATCTTGGAGAATAACATTCTAAAGCTCCATCTCATCGATGGTTACCTTTGTTTTGTGTACATAGTATAAAATAAAGTAGCTTCTCGCCGTATGTCCCTCTGTACGCATAGGTGATTTAAACTAATGCGGATTTCACTAATGGGAAGAGCGTTAAACAGGGAAGGTTTCAGAAACCTTCCTTATTATAAGTATAGTGCAAATTATATATTATATACTTATATGTAACTTGCAAAAGTGCACCGCGGGAGCGGGTCGCCAGTTAAATATAAAATACAACATGCATAGGTCCCCATGATAACATAAGTGATAAGGAGGGGGGTAAGGTAGGGTAAGGGAAAACACAATAGTATTAAATTAATGCTGTTACTTCACCGCTAGACTATCGCCAGACATGCTACCCTGTTATCAACAAAGTACCTCTATTGTCATTTAAAAAAAAACATCTAACTAAAAAGTAACCCAAGATATCTTACACTTGTGTGAGGTGTTGAAAATTAAAATTCAATTGATTTCTCAATAATTGCTATTAATAAATTTACTCGGGCTGAACAGTTTCATCGGTGCCTATTATTCGCTCTACATTCTTGACAGATAGATGGTGAAGTGTTTCTCCAACTTTTTCTTATGAACGCATATATTATGTGCAATTTGCACCACTTTCTTTTATGTGTACGGTCTGCAATTATTATGCATTTATGTACACTTATTTGTATTATCTTTTTATTTTATTTTTTGAGAGATGGTTTGACTAGCCAATATAACCCGGCTTGGAAAGTAGGTAACCGGAACTAACAAATAAAATAAGTAAATAAATGTATGTATTAATTATAAATCTAGTTTGTATGATAAAAAAATTGTAATATAAATTACAAGCGACCAGCCCCCGGCTTCGCACGGATGTAATTTTTTCTGCAAAATATATTTACACAAACCACAAATTTATTAGAATTTGACTGTACTTAACGACATACTAAGAATTGTAAACATAATAGTGATTATAATAATCATAACAATGGCCGCAGGGCGCAGCATCCGACCGGATGCGTATGCGCACCCATTCACTACGCAACCAGAATATTATATGTGACAGCACACCTACGCGAGTTACGTGAACATAAAGTAGATTGCCATCTATATTTATTAGCCTGTTAACGTTGTAAAAAAAGAAACTGAATAACCTCTTTTCCATGACACCGAAAGCCTTCGATGTAAAGCGAAAAATGAGCATGGAGTTTTGCGTCATTCCAAACCTAATCTCTCAGCCGATCCGCCGGAAGATGTCCTGGCTAATGTCCGCCACCTTCCTTCTAGACCGGGACCTGGGCGGTAGTCTTACAGGAAACTACCACCCGTCGTGAGGTCCCTTGAGATGGCCGGCGTACCTCAATTTACGGGTACTCAGAGATTCCGACAGGGAGCACAGTCCTGCCCGCGCTGGACAGCATTGGCGGGTCGCAGATGTCGTGTCACAACGTTCCCACGACCCCTACCCCAGTTGGGTATTAGCCGGTAGGAGTCCGGCATAATCCCGCAGCGCGCCTTCGTTGCCGGGTATATCCATGAGAATTTCCCAACGTTAGAACCAAAGGGGCTACGCGCATGTGCGTTTCGGCAATAGTAGATTAAAAACAATATAACATAACTAAGAGTATTTCAATGACTAAAAACACGCCTTTAAAAAAGAGTTAAAAGAAGTAAGTTGAAAAAAAGAACAACCTAACAACTTGACGGTTTCTCGTCGAAAGTAAACGAACCTTTTGAGTTACATATTTCGTAGCGTATCTAAGAAGCACAAAAAGCGTAACTAGCTCCACATTAAACGGTTACCCAGTTGTCTCGTAACGGCAATTTGATTTTAATTTGTAACCAACTGGATCTATTGTTCTTCGCGGCTGTTCAATAGATCAAGTTCTGTATAATACTCGGTTGAATTTGGATTTTTGTTTAACGAAGTGAAACAAGAAAAGAGGTAATGGGGAAAGTTTGCATTTATTAAAAATTTCACCGCAGGCGAAGCTGGGGGTGGGTCACTAGTATTTGATGAAATAAAATATGTTTAAAAATAATAAAATTGTAAATTATATTACCTCGTAACGTCTTTTCTATTAGAGCACAAGGAAATATTTTACAATCCCAGGAGGCTAAGAGCTAAGGCTAACTCCTTGGTGCAGATAAACAATAAAATTTCAACAATTTATGATCTATTGATTAATTAATTTAGTTTCAACCAAGACATAAATATCAACCACTGTGAAAGAGACGTAATAAAAAGCAACGTCGAATACTATGGAATTGTTGAATTCCTATAATTCATTTGTTATCCACAATGAGTTGAAATTTTTGTCATGAACTAATTAGGTATATATAAAATTACTGTCTTACTACCTGTTACTTATTATCTTTAAATTAGATTGAACTAACATGTGCTTTCGCCTACGCCAGCGGTTTACACTATACTACAAAGATTTGAATCTAATGTACACATACTTAAGCAATCGCTCTAATTTCAAGTGATTCATGTGGGTGTGTTTTGCGTAAATTTCTACGTCACCATTCAAATAATAAAAAAAAAATCAATTCGATTTAACTCTTTGGGGGTCTAACTACAAATAATTTAGAAGGTCCATGGTCCTGGTCCTTCCGGATTGTCTACGTATGAGTATTTTGATATATCAAATGAAGTTTTGATGAAATTAATGAATGAAGAGAAATCGTCATCTGTCTAAATCACTTCATTTTGTATACAAATGATTGAAAGACTGTTTGTATGTTTACAAATAAATAAATCGCTTCAATGTCGTATCTTATGTTAACTGTTACGTTCTGTAACGCCGTTTTATAACGTTGGAATCCATCTTGGAATAGAGATAAAGAAGAAACCGAAAACTTTAAAAGAGTTTAAATTTGAAGAATAGTAGAGTGTTAAGGTTAAGAGTTAATAGTACTGTGCTATATATAAGATTGACAATTTTTACCAAAGCTCCATCGCTTACTTGTTATAGTTAGTTAACTACAGTTACAAAACACAACAAATTTAAGTTAAACAATGTAAAGATAAAGAAAAAACAATGTCTGCCAACGGCGCATCATTGTTCAGTGCTCCATTTACCCATTGAGATAACCGCTATGAGTAAATTTTTTGTACAAAAATTATGAGATACAAATGATTACAATAGTGGTATGTGATAACGTTACCTTAACCGTTACATTTTGATACATTTTGCTTTTGGAAGTATGTAACAAATGTTACAATGTTAGTTAAATAACTGTCCTCGCTATTCGAAAAAACGACAATTGGGTTTAGAGGACAGCGAGAACAAAATTCAATTTTGTCCCCATGGGACTTTGAGTTTTCTCTCTTCTGATTGGTCCGAATTGTAAATATAAATGTTTAATTTTTTAATTTTTTTTTTAATTTACACTTTCAGTCCAATAGATATAGAGGAATTAACTCTAGCATCACTTTATAATGCACTGAACAACGACAGTCTATGTGATGTAATATCACGTAGGTTTTCTGTAAGATGGTGCTTAATGTGGCCAGACAGGGTGCTCATTTTGGCAGACCATCTTGCTGCTGTTTTGCCAGGCAGCCAGACAGGCTGCCAACGCAGTGGTGCTTTGTCACTACAAAATATTGATCTTGAAACTTGAAACCTAGAAATAAATTCAGCCAGGGATCTTCATGCCTAAGGATACTATTCGGCCAACAATTTCATAATTAGTATTAATAAATATACAATGTGAAAAAAGTCATAAACATCAAAAAACTTGACGAGATCTTGACGGATTTAATAGATATGTTCCTCAACTGTCGGATAGCCTGTCCACTAATAATGAAATAACGAACAGGAATATATCTTCATAAAGCCTTATTGCAATCAAAGCAAATTAATCAAGTGAACGTTGGCTTAATGCAATCGAATGAATCGTGATCTAGTGGTCCTTCTGTATCAATCTGCGGTACAAGCACAGACGTTTGTAAGGCGTATAATGATACACGATCTGCCCTTAAAACAAGACCAATTACATGTGCATAATTAACATTACAAAGCGACTTTAACTGACAACAAATCTAATTGAATTGTTGCGGTTAAATTAGTTTTAAGTGGGACAGTTAAACGTCTTTAATTTGTAGAATAATGTAGTTACTATTCCTCAAAGAATTTCAGTTTTGTTACGACTTTGGACCATGATCTAGGACATCACTACTATTCCTGTTGTTGCAGTATAGTTAATACTGATTATTTAAGAACACAAAGATCACAAGAACACAAAGGCAATAAAAACAAATATTAAAATCAGAATCAAAAAAGAAATTAAAAAATGCATGAATTATTAACCTGATAAAAACATGATAAGAGCATGAACATGATGATGATAACATGATAAGAAGATAAGTTGATGATAAAGATACACAAAATTGTATTTGTAATTTTGTAAAAACTTTTTACAATTAACCAACCCTACAACTTATAGTGATTAACCAAACCATTATAAATTACGACCAAAACTCGACCAGAAATTTAATCTGAGCTTTATGTAGATTAGTTAGAATATTTTTTAGCGTTCTAATAAATGGCTATGGTAAAAACTATGACTAAGCTTCGATTAAGCTCATCTAATGTAAAAAGTCCACATAAGTACACGTAGTACGTTAAAGGGTGTGCGCACGCGTCGGTAACGGAACCGCGCATCTGTGTTAGTCACACATCACGGTTTACGATTAGACACACCTACGTCCGCGGTCTGCGCCCGCGCCGAGGAATCCGCGTTTTGTTCCGGTGGATTCTTTAGAAAGTATTTTTGTGGAATTACAGGCTCACTTTATAAACACACATTTTCTTGTACCTTATCGAGTTACCTTATATGAAATTGTTCGTCTTCTGTGAACCGTTTTTTAAATTCGTAGTAAATGATTTCTTTAAAAAAATTTTTAAATTTTTTTGTTAACTGTATATAAATCGCTATACAAAAAATTTATTAAAAAAAAGATTTACAAAAAAAACATTATATCTCCATTAAAAACCTGATAACAAGCTTAAGAACTGAATGGAATCTTGAATTAACTTGAATCAAAATCAATCTTGAAGATCTAGTTCTGAGATCTAAAACCAGATCTGAAAATCAATTATGATCCTACATCAATCACAAAGGTCGAACCTTAATTCTAAATAATAGTTAAATAATTCTGTAAATCGGAGTTCCCACGCAACAGATAAATTCCCATGATCACCTCTGTTAGTATTAGTATAATAATGAATGGGTATTATTCGTTAATAATATGCAATTAGTGTAGACAGAAGTGTGTAATAAGAAAAAAATCTGATTAAGTCATATTCTTACAAAGTCTGATTCTTACAAAAAAAAAACCATTAACAGATTCTATAAACTCGACTTCATCTTTTTTATTTCTTATCTTTTTCGACTTTATCTTACGAGTGTCAGATACTCCTCGACGATTACACTATTACGGAATCAACGTGAAAAAATAATCGTACTGTAATAACTACTATGGTAAATACATTAAGGTACCGTTTATTACCAGTCACACTTATTGGTTTTAGACAGTTACGCTAGGCTGTTACGTCCGTTAATTATTTGTGTATACACTCACTGCGTCTTTGGTATTCTTAGTTTGCGTAAGTCTCATTTGCTGTTCCACTAATACAACACTATTAACTGGACGAGTCGGAAATACAACTTGCACACTACCACATGTGCAGTGCGTTTCTGTGCTAGATGTATCTATAAGACTGATCACTACTGAAAAACTTATGATTGCATAATGCAGTGTGACCTACCATCTACAAGAGAATAAGATGAAAGTAGAAGGAAAAGATCGAATAAAGGAGGAAGTATAGGACGAGAGACTTCGAAAAGGAATCTACCATTAAGGGGTAAGAAAGCTAACTCACATTGAGCAGTTGGACGTAGATGTAGAGTAATTTCACTAGGATACAAAAGTAAGATGAGCCCTGTCGTAAGAAAGAAAGAGAAAATTAATTAAAAGAAAGAGGTAAGATATATTTAGATGGTGTAATAGTTTATTAAGGAGTGTCGTTGCAGACAGAAATTAACTGAATCTTGTGGGCTCATGGAGGACTAGTTGTGAGATGTGTGTGCATAATCCAGTATTTATGGAGCCTAATTCATTCTAACATCCAAACCTAAGTATTTTAACGACTGCCTTGATATAAAGTTCTAACGTCTTCAGTTGGATTTCACCAACTTCCTATTTTCGGTCAACAACCTTGTTTCGATCAAAACAGCATTGATATAATTTTAAACGAACACGTGCGAATGTTAAATTAGGCTCAGTTCACATGCAGGATTTACAATGACTGGCAGCGATGTGGCGAGCACTTTCAGTGGTAAAATTAAGACGGAAATTTAAACTATCCTTATTACAACAAATCCGATCGAACTATTTTTTTTATATTCTAGTAATGAAGATATTGAGACTGTATTAAAGTCAGTGATTTATACCAAAATATGAATACTTGTAAGGCTTAAACGAGCCTTAAAAGTCGCGTGACTGTTGTTTGAAATAATCCAATTATCGTCACATTACATCTAATGCAGCCTTGTCATACCCCTTTATTAATAGCTAAGATGGTTATTATTATTGACTAACGTGTCATTTATACGACTTAATGTCGTATACCTAAATCAGACGATAGGTAGCCGTCGAATTACGCCAGATATTTTACGGTAACTATTGTTTTAGGATAGTTTGTTTATGTTATTCAGAAACTAAGTTAGAAACCGAATTCGATGTTGGTAAGAATAATGGTAGAAGAAATCCCTGTCATTTATTTCAATTCTTCACTACATTCTACACTACTTTTGAATTTCTTGTATATGTTGGCATCGGCTATAAAAATTAAAAAAATATTAGGCATTAAGAACATTTAAATAACAATTATATAAATTATTATACTTTTCAGTAACATTTTCTTCTTCATCTACATAGCTTGATGCTACGAGCTTGCAAAGATATTATTAATATTTTGATGGCATCGAGTTAATAGCTACCGTCGGCATTGCCATAGGTGTCTGACCTTATATTAAGGTTAAGAGGGAATAGGAAAATGATCTCGAACCATCCGTAACTCACTTACTGAAAAATACTGTTCAGTTTTCATTGTGACTACTTTTCAAGATTTATTCAAATTCAAGGCTTCTTAAACTTCTACTGTTAACTAAATCTTTTTTCTTCTTTCGTTTTAAACATCAAATGTTTTAACTACGACATCTTTTCTTAGTTTTAGATCTAAAACCAATATTATTTTAAATCATTAACATTCGTATTTTTTTAAACTGTTTATTGACTTTAATGTATCTATACGATAGCATTTTATGTTCCAATAACAATAAATATTCGGACAAATGTAATAAAGTCATTCGTATGTGAAGTTAAAACGCCAACTACAGCAGAAACTCATTAGATTCTAACCCTTCTAACCAAACTGTTAAAGTTCACCAAGTTCTGTCTTGTCATTTCTAAACTTGGTTTTCTATCGGCTGCACCTTGTTTTACTTTCTCTTCCGATAAGGCAGACAATTTGTGTGTCGATAGCAAGTGGTCACCTATTATTATGTCGAATATTTGTGTCGCCGCAGTAATAGAAATACATTTCGTCACTAATAAGCCGCTATAAAACTCTTTATATAATCCAAATTATTAGTTTTAAAAAAATCTGTCAACTAAGTATATATAAATTTTTATGTAAATGTTTGTCAGACAGGCTGATGATCCACTTGATCGAAGGTATCACATAAGCAAAGCGTTGCTGACCTTAGTAAGATTAAGGATAAAAAACTTGGAAGAGATAAGAGAATGCAGGGCTCTGGGCATCCCTTACTCACTTATCAAAACTAATAGCACATGTAATGTTCAGTAAGGGAGTGGTTACTGCCAAAAGATTCAAACAATCTTGTCAGACCCAGATCAGAGCAAATTTTGAAAAGTTAGTTTTTTTTTGTAATAATTAAAAATTAAAGATATTTTTTGTTGCTAACTACTTAAGTCTTATAAAGTTTACATCAATATCTTGTTCGCACATAAATTTTTTAACAAAGCATTGTTCCAGTGTCTTCATTTAAAATCAGTCAGTTTCTCATAACGATTTGCATTTTAAACTTAGCTCCCCCACGTATACGTACGAGTATACATCGCTGCTATTAATCATTGTTTCTGTGTACTAAAACAATAGAGCATTTTGATGTGTGTTGTAAAAATAACTTCTTTTTTATTAAATTTGAATATAAATGTACTCTAACAATTGAAGAACATTCATCACAATTCGTCATCGTGTGACTAACATCTTGTTTTATGAAATCGTCAATTCGGTTTCCACTCACTTAGATGAGTTAAAGATCTTATGATAAATTATATAACTTATGTTAATAAGTTATAGATGCTTTGTTGTTATGAGCATGTGTTTAATGTTTATACAAAAAAAGTGGAAGGCATATATTAGGCAATATAATATTATCTAATACCTAAATATTTAATTTCCGACAATAATGTTCCTCTATAGAAACATAGATTATGTAAAAACAACAATAAATAATCATGTATATGTATTTATTATGAATAAAGTTTTCGCTTCACGTAACTACTTATTAATATTATATATACTGAATCACGATACTATAATATTAATATAACTAGCTGACCCGGCAAACGTTGTTTTGCCATACAAAAAATATCACTTAGGGGCAAAGATTAAATCTTTGCTTAGGGGTATGGAAAATAGATGTTGGCCGATTCTCAGACCTACCCGATAAGCACACAAAATTTCATAAAAAGTCGGTCCAGCCGTTTCGGAGGAGTTTGGCAACAAACACTGCGACACGAGAATTTTATATATTAGATAATTAATAAGAATCTGTACTCTACAACATACAGTAAAGTATACATTATCGAAATCTATACATATTACAAAAAAAGTCACTGGCTTCTAAACCACCCATCGGATTTTGATACATTTTCACTAATGAAAAGAGGAAGGCTTATAATTTGCAGATAAAAATATACATCGAGCGAAAATGTGGGGCATTGATCCTATTGCAAAGAAGCCACTCATATGTAGATTTCATAACTTGATGTATATTCAACTCTTTAATACGTCTGTGAAATTTATGTGATCTTCATTTGTTCCTGTTTGGATTATAACTTCATGGGAACATGCGGGGGCAATTCATAGAATATTTATATCAAACGTGAATCGTAAAAAATATGCCCACTCAATAATTTTCGAACCAGTTTTGAATAGAAGTAATATATTTAAAGACATTTCTAATCGGCTTGTTAGTAATTCTCATTGCTTATGAAACCGGTTTCGGAGCCGAGATCTTCTTCGGCAAGTGTGAACACGCTAAAAAAATTATCGCATGCAAGCGTCGCAGGAAATACATCCGTTTTATTGTTTCTGAGTCAACTACTTGTATCCGTACATTGAAGATGCACATTTATTCAATATATACTATTATATGTTATATACTTCTTTTATGGCTTGTTATTTTTATCCTAAATAATATCTAATATATAAAATTCTCGTGTTGCGGTTTGATGCAATTTTGTGTGCTTATCGGGTAGGTCTGAGAATCGGCCAACATCTATTTTCCATACCAATAAGTGATATTTTTTCGTATGGCAAAACAACGTTTGCCGGGTCAGCTAGTTACCTATAAAGATGAGTTTGCTTCTTACGACTACCTTCATGTTTTAACATGAAATTTGTCATGGTTACAGAAAAGGTATTGAGTACATTTCATCCTAGTGTTACCGAGGTATGCAGACGAAGTCGCGACCAAAAGTTTATTTATTTATTTATTTTGTTTGAACATAAACCCTACAGCAAAACAAATTAACGTACTATAGACACAGTATTACTACTTACATTGCCAATTACAGGGTTTCATTGTGTAGGAAATGTGTTGATGCAAAGAAAATAGATAAAATTTTCTTATGTTTCGATTTCGCTTCCGTTGAATCCAAACTATATTATTATTATTAAAAAAATTAATAACGGGAATATACATTATAGAGATTACGTCAAAAAAAACCTGTTATGCGATAGGTGTACAGTACACGATCCATATATCTCGAGACACGGTACAGGTTTTGTAATCCGTAAGCTGACAAGACTTGAATCATTGCACGCATTGTATTCAAATTAGAAATCATTTGGTTCACTAAACATTTTGTAATAGTTATCGATTTCAAGGTTGTATTGTATATGGGCAATATACATTATGGTACCCATTATAAAATTATTAGTTAGAATTCTACGTTTTCTTTATTCGCAATATTTTTTTATTTTGAATTATGTGGATCCCTATAAATAGTCCATATAAGATATACCTAGGTTATATAATTTAAATTTAATAACCTTTAGCAGTGGCAGGGCACACTGCGTGTCACAGTTATTTGGGCAGCCCGTCTGGCGGCAGTAACCGTCACCGTTACAGAAGACCACCGTGATATAACAGCATATTATGTGCTGTTATGTTTCAGTGAGCGAGTAAGGGATGCCAGAGCCTACTACCCCATCCCTTCTTTTTCCTTAATGCTAAATCCTAATAATGTCCTTATATGCTATCGAGTTTAACATAAAAAAAGATAGTGTTTAATTTAAAAACCATTTTATGAATGCAGTATATACTAGCACCTATTATTTAAAAAATAAACTTAGACATTAGACGTTGCATTTAGACTCAAATAAACCGGCAAAGTTTCAAAGACATCTAGAGGAGAGTGCTAAATCGATTAATATCTATAATTTATAGCATCATAATAAATTGAACATTTCCCATTGAAATAAATGTGCGTCAAAAGATTTCTAGTTATTGCAGCATTAATTTTAGCCGCAGAATTCTCCATTTACCCGTGGAACTGGTTGAGAATCTTATAATAGTGTTAATTGCTTGTAAACGTTGACGACGAAGTACTCTTAACACATCTTGCAACCATTAATCTATGACCTTTCCTTCCTTCGCATACATGTTTTAGTTGGAACGCCTGTGAAGATTATGGCCACACTAATAGCTGGTAAATTACGTGAATTTCTTGCATCACATTTTTTTCAAAATAATAACATAATATAGCAACATAATTATTCCTTCGTAATTGACGAGCCCATTGGTTAAGGTGCTTGCCTTAGCTCTCTGAATTAGATCAACTGCTGATTCCCACTTGGGTTAACTTTGGAAACAAAAATTTTAAAATTGGCTGTAATCAGAATGTTTTAATATTGGTAGGGCACACTGCATTTCGCAGTCATAAATTAAGCATCCCGTATGGCAGCAGTAACCACCCATTTAAGCAATACCATCTGAAATAACAGCATGTGTGCTTTAATGTTTTGCTGCCTGAGTAATTTATGCCATTTTTCTCTATCCTTTACTTTCCTATTTCCCATTTTTCCCTAGTTCTTACTTCTACGATTATCTATTCTGTGGTTCTACTAAGGTTGGCAGCGGACTTGCAGCTCCTGTGGCGTTGCTCGTTATAGTTATCTATGATACCGATAAATAGATAAGAAGTTATCTGTGGTACAATATCTTCTGCTATTTATAGCTTTATGATTTTCTGTGGTTGTACCGACCTTCATAGGATAAAAGACAAGGGATATGGAAAGGACTGGCAAAAGGGTTCTGGTATCCTCTTACTCACACACTGAAATACAAATACAACAGTTTACACGAGTTTACAGTTATTCTGTATGGGGCTAATTACTTTCGCCAGTCGAACCCAGTTTACCCAGACCTGTCACTACTAATATCTCTATTTACGAGTATCATGACACGTGTGAGAAATCTATTTTATGATTGTATGACTATTAGTCATAAAATAGTTTAAAACTTACACATAGAAGGGCGAGTCCTATGTACTATGGATAAGATGATAATGACAAATGGATTAAATCAAAGTAAACCCATAACAATATATGCTTCATGCAGTTACAAAGTTGTAGGTGCCTTCTCCAATCCTTCTCATATTGTTATGTCAATTATGCTTCATGCAGTTACAAAGTTGTAGGTGCCTTCTCCAATCCTTCTCATATTGTTATGTCAATTATGCTTCATGCAGTTACAAAGTTGTAGGTGCCTTCTCCAAACCTTCTCATATTGTTATGTCAATTATGCTTCATGCAGTTACAAAGTTGTAGGTGCCTTCTCCAATCCTTCTCATATTGTTATGTCAATTATGCTTCATGCAGTTACAAAGTTGTAGGTGCCTCTCCAATCCTTCTCATATTGTTATGTCAATTATGCTTCATGCAGTTACAAAGTTGTAGGTGCCTCTCCAATCCTTCTCATATTGTTATGTCAATTATGCTTCATGCAGTTACAAAGTTGTAGGTGCCTTCTCCAATCCTTCTCATATTGTTATGTCAATTATGCTTCATGCAGTTACAAAGTTGTAGGTGCCTCTCCAATCCTTCTCATATTGTTATGTCAATTATGCTTCATGCAGTTACAAAGTTGTAGGTGCCTCTCCAATCCTTCTCATATTGTTATGTCAATTATGCTTCATGCAGTTACAAAGTTGTAGGTGCCTTCTCCAATCCTTCTCATATTGTTATGTCAATTATGCTTCATGCAGTTACAAAGTTGTAGGTGCCTTCTCCAATCCTTCTCATATTGTTATGTCAATTATGCTTCATGCAGTTACAAAGTTGTAGGTGCCTCTCCAATCCTTCTCATATTGTTATGTCAATTATGCTTCATGCAGTTACAAAGTTGTAGGTGCCTCTCCAATCCTTCTCATATTGTTATGTCAATTATGCTTCATGCAGTTACAAAGTTGTAGGTGCCTTCTCCAATCCTTCTCATATTGTTATGTCAATTATGCTTCATGCAAAGTTGTAGGTGCCTTCTCCAATCCTTCTCATATTGTTATGTCAATTATGCTTCATGCAGTTACAAAGTTGTAGGTGCCTTCTCTAATCCTTCTCATATTGTTGTGTCAATTACAAGTGTGGCGGTCTAAAAGTGTGTGTGTGTGCAAGCGCTGGGTCATTCATTTGGGCGTGATGTTATTCCATGTGTTCCCTTTTTTTACGTCCTTGACCAAAATACTAATCTTCGTAAACAGAATTAAAATTTTAACTGCTTACCAAGTCCAACTAAAACCAGCAATACGTTTGCGTTTAATCTTGCAGCAATCAAGGGAAGCAACCTTCCCTAACAATGATTATACAAAACTTGTGAACACAAAAGGTATCTTTTATTTTAAAATATTTATTTTTATCTGTCACTTACTCGAAAGTACGTAATAAATAAGGCCCACAATATAATTATTGTAAGTCTATATTCACCAAAATCTCTGAAAAAAAAATTGCTAATATGACATCAATATTGGAGATAAAACGCGAAAGAAACTCAGGAAACCATTTTGTCTTATTTAAAAAGTAAAATAAAGCAAATAACAATATAGTTACTATATGTAAAAGTAGTATGAGTTCAGAATCGTTTAAACGCAGATTTCATTATCGCTTAAATAAGTCAGCGATTCTGTAATAACCTTTCGAACAAAGTTTGTTTTTTATCACACTTTTTTTATAGCTTCTTCTCCAACTACTCTGGTTCTTATAAAATTCAACGATATTCTATAACTAATAAAATCGTACTTATAGATATATCCGTAAAAGATTTACTTATTATATGACACATGTTTTATGTGCAACAATATTATTGTTAAATCAAGTATTGAGTTATTCATTCAATATTTTATGGGTACGAGTATGAAATATATTATTATATTAAGTTTAAAACATTAGTTACTATAATTATTTTCTATACTTTCTATAAATACGATAGTTTTCACAATGAATATGTGTAACTAATGTTACCTTGTGTAATTTAGTTTCGTAATACCTATTTAACAGTTCTTTTTATATAAATTGTATTTCAAAATTTTATAGGTACTAATAGTTTTCACTAATGGAAAGAGCAATAAATAAACAAGGAAGGTTTGCTTAATTTAATTTACAAAAAAACTGCAAACGTGCGAAGCCGAGTGCCATATTTATAATGTATTATTGAATTTTGTAAACTTTTAATGATCACCAAGATATATACCTACCCTAATATTCTACCTTCGAAAGCTTTATTTCCAGATAATATTTATATTCCAGATAATATTCCAGATAATTATCAAAACATATATTTTTTTATTAATTTATACAACAAGCTCTATAAAATAAACATTATATTTAATATAAGAAAATACTTTCAAATATCAACCTTTAATTCCGATCTTCTCGTAAGAACTTAATTTAAAAAAAACATCTGTTCTTAAATTATAGATTCTAGAGTAACAATGTCGATTATAGTTTTTACAGCTAAATTAGCTAAACTATTTTTTAGCTTTGGCACTAGGGAAGAACATGGCCTACGCAATTATTTATCGTACAGTAGAATCCAAATAACGAAATTAAGGTGCGATTTCACCGTACTCTGTTAGTATTTAACATCGCTGTTAAGTCATTTAGCGCTGTCACTCGCATACTGTAAACGTCTGTTAAATGACTTAACAGCGATGTCAAATATTATACAAACAGAGTATGGTGAAATCGCGCCTAAATAAATATAACGCAAGTAATGAATGTCATATTAAATTGACTAGCGTAGCGAAATCACTTCCACTAAGCGGTGGGAATGTAGCGTGAAAGTGATCGTGAACTATCATATCAACCATAATTTCCTATCATTGCCACCAATTACAATTACGGCAGATTAGAAGACTTAAAGAGCGTAGGGAGGGTCTTAAGCGCAATTTTAATATGTTATTATTTTAGTTTAAATTCTTTTTATAAATAAATAAAAAATTACAAAATTAAAATTACACAGATTCTCAAGAAGTTCTTTCTTAATAAGTTATTGAACGAGTAAAAAAAATTTAGTCAGCAATGAAGTAACAGTCTATTTTTCTTTTTCTTTTACATTTACTTGCAGTTTCTTTTCTGTTCTTTTCTTTTACATATGTTATTTTGTTATTTTTAATAAATAATAACTTCATTTCTCTACAATAATTTAAGTTTCATCAGAAAACTATACCATGTGAAAAAAATAATGGACACTAACTTTTTTTTAATTGAATTGAAATAAACATTGAATTATTATTTTAAACATTTAAGGGAAAGGGGAGTGGTCAAAGTCGCGGCCGTTGGTGTGCGATCACGAATAAAAAATATTTATAAAATGAACAGTGACAAGTGCATAAATAGTTCGTCAGTAACAGGTTTCTGGTTAGCGCAAGGTATTAACATGTTTAGATGTAAAATACGCGAAAGCTGTAAAACAGTGGTTGCCTCGGAAAATAGAAGGTTAGTATTACTTTCCAGTTTGCTTAGCCGTGAACCAAACATGACCCATAGTAAAGACGAAAAGCAGTGGGGGACCTCTGTAGTTTAGATGAGTTCAGGTTTTATTTCATTCCTCTCAGTTAGGTATCGTTGTCGTATCGTTATCGTTATCGTTGTCGTACAAGAAACGATACCTCAGATAAGGTATCGTTTCTTGTACGACAACGTTTCATACTAAATTCTACAACGATAGGTTAAGTTTTTATGTCGTTAAAACGTAAATAACAAACAAACTCAGTTTATTATTAAATACTAGCGGTCCGCTTCCGGATTCGCCCGGGGTACATTTTTTTTTACATAAAACGTTCTCGAGTTTTGCGCTTAGCAACACATTTAGGGATTAATTTTTATATTATATATTAGTTATTATTTTATTTTATCTTTGTATGTTAGTAATAAATTTGATATTAAAAAGAGCGCCTTGTATGTTAAACTGTATTGATGTATGCACGATATATTGTGTTTAATTTATTTAGAAATAAAAGTTTCATTTACTATTAACTCGTATGTACGTCCCAATATCCTAAATAACCGAAGATAGATAAATTGAATAGTTAGAGATCCAATAAGTTAAGACCGATCCTTAGTATTGAAAATATTACCAACTTTTTCCATATTACGTGTTTATTCGATACTCATATTAAAAATATATAAATCAAAAAGTATATCCAATACTTATGTTTTTTTAAAAAAAATTTTATGCACACCGCATTTAAGTTCTCTTCATAAGTTTACTCCCTGCTTCTTGCGTTTACCCTTTGCAGCTACTCTTGTGCCGGCGAGATCATTCATTAGTACTGTTATTTGTTGCTCGTATTACTTTGCGTACGAGTTTGTTTCCCAGACATTATAAATGTTGATATATGTATAAGAATAGCAATTATTATGAATAGTTTTTATTTATGAACAGTTGGGAGTTTACATTTTATGAACAACAATTTATGTGATGATATTTATGAACACTTAGATCATCACTTGGTGGTGATTTTATTATATAAACCAATTAGTTCGATATAAAATAGATCACACTTTTCAAGTTGATATTACATTAGCATCTCAGAGCTTTACAGAAAAATTAGCTTTGATTGTATAACTTTTGGTAAATATAAACTTTTGGTAAAATTAACATCACACTTCTTAACGTGAGTGACTCCTCAATGTTGCTATTAATCAATTAAATCAAGTGTTTAAGTGTTCCATACAAAAAAAAACAACTTTACAAGTTACATTCCATATAAATATTTTTTTTTAAATCGTTAAGTACAGACATAATATTTATAAAAATTAATATTACATAAAAAAAAACTTTCTATCATTAGTTTCATATAGATGCTTTAATTACAACATGATTCACATTTTGGGCTGAGTTGGACAATTAATTAATTTTCTCTTATTGCGGTGTCACGCCGATGACTTCCTGTTCAAGTTTTTTCCAGTATGCAATTATTAGGTACTATTAGAGACATTAATTATCCTATAATATTAAGTAACAACTTGTATGTATATATATATATATCACTTTGGAATAATTTTATATTAAATAACAGCTAGTGTAGTCAATTTAATTATTTAAGTGAGGTGATTTTTCTTTAATTTCCTACTTTATGATTCCTTCCCTACTTTATAGGTAGGAATGCTTTAACATTTTTTTTACATGAGTTGAGATGTAACGAAATGAGGCAGAAAGTAGATATAATAATAAGGGATGGATTTAATTTTTCTATTTAATTTAAATGTAAAAAAAATGGCGCATTGTTTTTCTAAAATTATTTTTACTTCTATTCATTTCAAATACATTACTGGAAATGAATATAATTAATTACGATGAAATGCTAGTCAATTCATGGTTCGATATAGGTATTGGATTTTACTTGCTCATTGTGATCTCATTTAAACTATTAATTTCTTGTTAATATTATTAAGAAATTAAATATTAGTAGTTAGTATTCGTATTAGTTAATACTAATAATTAAATTATTAATATTTAATACTCATTAAATATTAATTTTGGTGCGTTCATTTGTGTCTACGCGACACACGACTAAATAAATTGTAATATGTATTTTGGGAAAAAAGTACCTAACTACAAAAATGTATTATTTACTGTTCAAACTGTACCTACTTTTATCGACATTAATTGTGCATTTCGTGGCTATCTAGTGTCTACTGCTAATTTGCTTCTGAAATTGTGATAATAAATATTACGACACCGTATTACATTATACATAAATTAAATATTAACATTCAATGTCCGAACGAACCCAAACATCTGTTAGAAAAAAGTGCATAATTTCAAGAGCGAACGTTTAGCGGGCACACTCTAATTGGCCGATTTGACAGCTACACTTAACAAGCAATAAAACTGAACGAATCTATTGCATACGTGCCAATTGTCCCATCACGAGAGACTTTCACAGACCAGTTTTATATTCATGTTTGAATGTAGTCTGGTGCATCTATGTGACAAGGGGAATCTACGAGTTTGACAGTTAATAGTTAAAAAATAGTATGTGTCTTGAAAGTACGAGTATATATATTTTTCTTTTCTTTTTTTTCTATATTCAGTTTGCAAAACAAGCACAAATCTATACCAGGTGACGGATATCCACCCAAGTCTAAAGAGACTCCTACTAAACTCTCCCGAAAAAAATTCTCCAAACGCTAACTTCCCCACAACCAAATCCAGGACTATATTGGATGATAGTAACTCCGCAAAAACTATATTACTAAAAGGATCTTGATGAAACTTTCCAGTTTCAATTTAATATGGATTATTAATGAAAGTGTATTTTTGACACTCGAAGTCTGAATAACTATTTAAATGTCTGAATTTTGTCTAATAATTGTTGGGATATTTTTATTCTGAGATCATTAAACATAAAATTAAAATTAACACGAACAATGTCATGTAATTTGTAATCTTTCTTTCAATATTAGCCCTCTTAACATTTCCAACAACATTCACATAAACTTTACGAGTGTTCGTCCGCACAACTGTTAATGTTTAGAATGCTTTTCAAACAAAAAAAAAATACATTTACGAGTTCAATACACCCGATAAATTATAATTTCATTGTCACGTGAACGACCATATAATAATGCACAACAAAATGTATTCTTAAATATTATGAATATATAACGAAATGAAAGCATTGTAATAGGTAATATGTTTTTAACGTTTTCTAATCGCTTCACGGATCCATACTCTTTTCAAATAAGATCTGAATGAAAAAGAAAGTAACACAGAATGCATTACTATTATCATCGAGAAAGTGCACACATAAAATATTCATTCATCTCAGCCCTAGGACGTCCACTGCTAGACCTAGGCCTTATTTTACCATAATTTGCCAGTAAAAATATAGTCTGGCTTTTGCTCATTGACAAGTAACGGGTGATTCATTTAGAGGTACTTTTTTGTCTATGGATTTTTTGACAGATGAAGCGTGAGTCGTGATAACCTTTTATGGTATTTTTGTTCTGTATAGTTTGACATTTCATCATGGAAAGACTTAGCCCCGCACAGCGTCTACAAATAATACAGCTGTATTACGAAAATCAGCGTTCAGCGAGGAATGTGTTTCGTGCACTTAGAGAAACTTATGGTTCACATAATCGGCCTACCGAACGCACGATTCGCCATACCATCCAAAAATTTGAGAGCCAATTTACTTTAATAGATAATACACGACCAAAAAGACCACATCCAGCACGTAGCGAAGAAAATATTGCGGCGGTAGCTGAGAGTGTACGCGATGACCGCAAAGAATCGATCCGGCGCCGTTCGCAACAACTTGGCTTGTCATATGCAACGACTTGGCGTATTTTACGTAAGGATCTTGGTTTCAAAGCTTACAAAATTCAACTAGTGCAAGAATTGAAGCCGACTGACCTACCAAATCGTCACCAATTCAGTCTTTGGGCTCTTGAAAAGCTTAAAGAAAATCCACTGTTTTCGTCAAAAATTTTGTTTAGTGATGAGGCACATTTCTGGTTTAACGGATATGTCAACAAACAAAATTGCCGTATTTGGTCCGAAGAGCAACCTGAAGAGATTCAAGCGCTGCCATTACATCCAGACAAAACAACGGTTTGGTGTGGTTTATGGGCCGGTGGAATCATCGGTCCATATTTCTTCAAAAACGAGGCCGGCCAGAACGTAACTGTCAATGGTGACCGTTATCGTGCCATGATAACAGACTATTTGTTTCCTGAAATTGAAGCCCGTGATCTTCAGGACATTTGGTACCAACAAGACGGCGGCGCCACTTGCCACACAGCACGTGAAACCATGGCTTTATTGCGTGAACAATTTGGTGAACAGTTAATTTCGCGCTTCGGACCGGTGAGTTGGCCGCCTAGATCCTGTGATATCACACCCCTAGACTTTTTCCTTTGGGGCTATGTAAAGTCCAAAGTCTATATTGATAAGCCAGGTACGATTGAGCAACTGGAAGCCAACATTACTCGCGTTATTCGCCAAATACCAATCGAAATGCTTAGACGCGTCATCGAAAATTGGAACTGCAGAATGGACTATGTTAACCGGAGTAACGGCCAACATTTGAAAGAAATAATCTTTAAATAATAAATGTAAAGAATAGTTCTTTTGTATAATAATAAAAATTACCCGATAAATTTGTTTTTATTAATATATTTTTTTGTTTTGAAAAAGTACCTCCAAATGAATCACCCTTTATTATGTACATGAAGTTTAAACTGTTTAGTGTCTTGCTGTCTTCGTATCAAAATCATCAAATATGATTAAACATTTACATTCTGTCAAATAAGTACCGGGAATTGATTATTTAAAAAGCGCACTGATTGTCGAAATTATTGTCGCTATATCGGCACAACTGTCCTCTATACTTTGAGCGCCATAGGCCATTTAATTTATTTACAGAGCGCTATTTTGTCTGTTCATGTCGTGTGTTTTGAGATTTTTACAATGGATCGAATAAAATCTGTCTTAAATTTGGATAAACAATACACATTTTGTGTTTTATTGACCGATTCCAGGTACGTTCTTGACATAGTAGTAGGTATGTGTATAAATGCAACAGATATTAAGACAAATTTTCTTTCTTTTGTATAGACGTATATGGTAACTACCGTCGTCTATAAACACACACAACATCTGGGATGACGCAGATGCGCTACTGACCCTGATAAAATCAAGGTTAGATTAGTGAAATAGACCACAGTAATATTGTTTCTTACAGCACAAATATTACTGTGGTCTTCTGAAGAGGTGGTCACTGCGGCCTTATGAGCTGTCCAGATCATGAGTGCGGAATGCGCAGTGCTCTCCCACCACTATACAAAGTCTTTGGACAATGGTGAGAATCGAAGACAATGCATCCAAATAAAAAACAAATGATACGAATCCGATCATTCACTTCGCACAGGTCCCATTCATGATATTAGCATTCAATGGAGATAAATAAGCAGCAGCAAATTATTGAAAAAGAACAATAATAAACGTTACAGATCTCTTTAAACTTCCGTTGCTGAACGTGCAAGTACTGTGTGCATTGTAAGCGAGGCCGCGTGACCAGTGTCGACCTCAATACCAAGTTTTTACTTCGATCGGCGCTTGTGCTTAGTATGAAGCCGAAAAATAGATGAGGAATATGCACTGATATAGTGGAATCAAATTTAGAATATAAATGAAAATACGAAGAGAGAAAACGAATGAGGAATTGTTAATAGATAATAAACACGAGTCAATAACTGGGATGACATGTACGGGGATCCAGAATGGGAATTCTTAGACGAACTCAGTTTTCCTACACACTCATTTTTCTCCTGGTTACATTAGAGGTTATTATAATGATGGTAGGTGGCTACCGTCACCTAATTCACAGGAAATGCCAGAGAGATACAAGTACAACTCAAAAAGATAACAATAAATAAAATAATAAGAGAAACTCGGGCCTAGAACCACTGTAACATCAACTAGGTTACAGTGATGTCTACACTATAATACTTTACATATTAAAGAAGGATTTGCCGGATTGTTGTGTGAAACACGTGTTGAGAAATAAATTTATATGAGGACTGCTGTGAATTGCAATGACTTTCCAAATTCTTGTTACGGATTTAGAAATCTGACAGGGATTTAGACAGGACTTGTTTCTATATACTAAAACTCTATTCTAGCACTGGTAAAGCATTTTTAACTAACATACAACACATTTATAATTTCTAAAAAAAAACGCATTTCCTTTACACTTGAAGTTGACAAAAATGTCAAAAAAGCTTTTATAGAATATGTCCCACTTTCGCCACCACATGATTCGCTGCCACTACCGGTGAATATATTTCTCTTGCATTTGGCCATTATTGCTCGCTTACTGAATTTTAGTTTTATTTCAATAAATGCAAGCATTATTATTCTGTTTACAAGTACGCCAAAGTGCTTGTAAATTATATATCTTATCTGCAGTATCGCGTAAAGTTTTTTATGCACCTCTTATCTGATATATTTAAAATACAATACTAACATCGTCATGTGTTAAATCATTTATCATCAACATCAGCCTTGTATACGTTAAAGCAACGTGTGTTTTTTTTTACGATAGACTAAAATCTGAAAATTATTCTATACCTTACCTAATGTCATCATCCAGATAAGACTTTACTAATCTGAGGTCATCATCATCTCAATACTTAGAAGTCCATCGGCTCTTCGTGCTAAGTGTCCTAACTGGCATCACATTTTGGTGGATAACCTTTGTTTTAAGGCATCGAGAAATTTTTAAAAAGATCAAAATCAAAATAAATTCATCAAATAGGTTTCTCCAAGAAACTCTTTCGATTATCATTATAAAATTTTAATTTTACCAGGGAAAAAAAGCCAAGATGATGACGATCCTTGGTATTGCTTGATTTGGAAAAGAGTTTGCTTTTGCTTGATTAGGTACACTGTTAAATTTATTTATAGGTAAGGCTCTGAGTATCTCAAGGCTTCTCGAATTCTGGCCTCTATACACAGTTTTCTATATTGTTTTGTGAAACAAATAGTGGGATTTCGGCCATAAATTACAACTCAGTACCTTAAAACTGTAATTTTAAACAAGTTTTAAGGGGTTATTAAACAATTATAATTGTGAAATCTATACAATAAACAGTTAAATAAAGGCTGTACTAAGATTGTACTTTCTCTCCTATCTTGATGTGATGATTAAAATCAAGTTAAAAATCATTCAGTTTAATTTGTATGCCGGCCGCTGATGATTGATCGATATAGAGAAATCGAATACTTATACAATTGGCACAATCCGTTGTATATTTGTATTGTAAGTTTCCGTTGTTGTACGATCATAACAGTATCGGGAAGAAATATCAACAAAAACGATTGTTATACGTATTATAAGTATCTACTGCTTACGCGTTTTCATCTCATAACAAAGGCATATTATTGCTTTAAATCACCATAAGTTCCTGCAATATCTATATTTTGTTTAGTAGCATATATCTCTGAAAACCAAGGTAAGGGAATAGGATTTAAAAAAAATGAGAAGAGACACATAAAACATTCTATAGGTATTCATTTACCAGGAAAGCATATACACTCGTGTGCAACTGAATCGACTCAACCCCACAGCGCGCACAAAAATCAGTTTTCCTCAAAAATGATTCAACTGCCGCAAACCCAGTTTTTTTTTATATTATATTCCTAATCTTTTGGCTTTGCAATGAAGCATTGATCGTGAAAATCGGTTCGATAGTTCTTTTATAATAAAATACTAAAGAAAATGCGTGAAAAAATGTTGTTTAGGGAAGGACAACTGAGGATGCTTAACATTAAAATTAAAATAAAAATGAAACATAGCAAAGGAATTTTATTAAATCAATATTGCGGTTCTTCATCGACCTAATCAGTTTTTTGATTGTATAATAATCTTATAATGATTTTACGAGATACAGCACCATCTCGTAGTAGATCAATATCAATTGGTTATTCTTCAAAATTTCGTAAAGAGTTTCAGCACTAGATCAACATCAACGGGTTATCCTTCAAAATTCATTGTTGATTATCCTGGGATTTACAGTAAAATCTATAAATGTAATTTAATTATCCTATTCCCAACTTTGCGAGCTATAATGTACATAAAATAAAAGAGAAAGGACATCATGTCACGTCTACACAGTTATACTAATACAAAAGACATAACTAAAAAAGTGCTCCGACGCACGACTGGAGTTTACTCTTTACGAACGATTATAAAATACATGATTAATTAATGAGGGTAAATGAATGCATTTTGTAGCTTTATTAGTTTGTTAATTTTCTCAATTCACAAATAAATGTCAATGGATATAATGTCATATGATATGTATTATATTATAGCCTGTAACGCGTAACGTGTGACAAGTCACATTTGATTTTACTCCCATAAATTTCATACCCCGGGCTTATATATGAAAAAAGGAGTAAAGATAAATGAATAAGTAAACATAAATGGAGTTTAAATTGTAATATAGTTGTGGGTGGTTATTGTATAATGTGATTCTGACTTTATAAAATCTTTTCAGTTTATTATGGTCTTAGGCGGACATCTGTGGAGTCATTTTGAACCCCACTGAAGGTCAGCGCTGTGTTTCTCAAAGCAAACACAGCACACATGCTGAGTTACCCCATTAGAGGCAATTAAAAGAAATTTAAGAAGAAGAAGAAAAGAATTTGTATTTACTGAAAACTTGTATAGTGTCATTATAGTGTCCATTATGTCGCCTTCCAATAAAATGTGTTTCTTTCTTTCTTTCAATATTTGATGTTTTGGTGGTACCAAACAAATTGTTAATTCTTTTAATAAAATATTGATGCTGAATGTACCAAGCGCCATTAAAGAGGTCAAAGACATCTAACGCTTCCACAATTCGTCGTAGATAAGAAACAAAATGGAGCACAAAAAATCTGAGTACCTACCTATCATGTTGAAGACATAATCTTACATCTATACCAGAATTTTATCTGTACATTTCGAGTTTTAAGAATTAAAAAAAAAATAGAAGTACTCCAACCAAACAATAAGAGAGAATGACTCAACCACTTTTCAATGTAACTAAGTTGAAAACGTCGATAAATGTTAGCACTTCAAAAGATAATATTAACAACGACCATAGTCGTAACTCAGCAACGGACGAAAGGGTTATTTATGAAAGCACAATTATTATTACCAAAAGGCAAGTGGCTTCAACGAGTGAAGTGGCTGTGGCGAGCGAGTAGAAAGTTCCTTACGACACTATACCTAGCATGTCATTTATTAACGCCGATACTGGAACGATGGGTGCTCTTGATGAAACAGTTATTAATAACTCTCGGTACATCCTACTTGCTGTTATTCTAGTTACTTTAAGTGTAAGATTTTATAGATAAGTGAATATTGATTTAATATCGAGAGTAGCAAATCAAAATGCGTCTCACAGTCGCAAAAAGGACTGGCTGGGTAAATGTCTGACGGCACTACAAAGCCACCAAAGAAGACAATAGGTGAATTTACCCCTGAGACCGCGTAGTCCGACTGCTTCGTATGATTGATCGGACGACGCGGACTTTTTTTCTCCATGGTCCGATTGATAGGACGAACAGCATAATTTATGTTGTATAAATAAAAATGAATCGCTAAATGTGTTTCTAAGCATTAAACTCAAGTACAAATGCAACTTTTTTTTTTAATATCCGTTGTAGTCCGAGGAAAGTTTTTATGAAGAGAAAAAAAAAATAGAAAAATGCCCAGAAAAACATACTCAATTTTTTTCCACCTTATGACAGAAAAAGTAGCTTGTCGGGTCAGCTAGTGATTTATGTGAGTTATGGGCCCTGGCATATTCGCATGGTATCCCTTCCCATTTATCCTATATTTACTAGACGAACGCTACCTGGCTTTGCCTGGGTGCAATTGAGGGAGTTCGTATATAAATAGCCTATATTCATCTGGAATAATATATCGTTTAAATAATGAAAGAAGTTTTTAAAGGAGCAGTGGTTCGGAAGAATCTATTCCACATAAGGAAATTACAAACTCTCTCACTCTCTCTCTTTTATAATGTAGGTGCTAATTAGTATTGTGATTCGTTCGATACTAATTAGAACTGTGATTCGCACAAACTATCTACATATTATATTCGTGTTAGCATAATTAAAAAAAAAAACAGATTGTTTCAAATATGCAAACTTGAAGAAAAATATCCAATCACAATATTTTAACGCGCATGGTACCACTTTAACTAAACGCATATATCAATTCAAGACTAACGAAATATTATTAATAAGTTTTTTTTAATAAATAATACCTGCGCTATTTTAATTTTTTTATAACCGAAACATGCAATGTTTCAGCGTTCGTGTCATGATCCAATCATATTACAGCCGAGCCCTCAAGGTCTCCAATTTCATAATGAAACCAAACTATAACCAGTAAACTAGATTCAATACAGGCGTAAAACTGAATTTTACCTGTATTTGTAGGGTTGGCACCTGCAACATTGTAATATGAGGTCTATCTTATTGTTAAAAAATCCTAATGTAAGTATTCGAACTCCTTGGTTCAAAACCTTATTGAAATTCTGACAGCGCCCTTTTGTACAATTTTAAATCTGCTTGTCATTTCGACTTGTATTTTAAATAACAAAGAGTTGGGAACCGCGGATTAAAATAAGCTACAATTTTTTTAACATAAATATTTTAATCATAAAACAAATGGACAACATAGCATTTCCTGTGATATAATATTGTACAATGTGTAGAGCAGTATCAGTAGGTAATTAAATAAAGCAACGATCCTATAGGAAGTTAGGTACCTACCTACTTATATTTAATTTAATACTTAACTACCTAAGTAATGAAAATTTTAAAATTGATATAAATAATAATTGCTTACTGCAGCAATTTTAGCAGCATTTTTATCGCAATAAAAACAATGTAAGTATAATCTAAAGATACACGTACGTGCTGATTAAGGTGATAATTTCACGAACAAGTCTTGTACATCCTTGTTAGAATCTTATTAATGCGATTTTAGTGAATAAAATTCAATCTTAAATCGAAATGAGATTAAACTTTCTCTGCTAAATCTAAATGAATGGTAAATAGAAACAATAAAACAGGTACTTACAGCGATAGAAAGTAAATCCGAAATACAAAGTCCCAAAGCAACGAACGCTTTTTAGATCACGATTCTGGCCGAACACAGTCACAAAGTCATTCAAAAACACAACAAATATTACACTAACGTCACTTGAAACACTTTTTAATTTATCAAAATTAATGTCAAGCAAACAATGAGATGAACGTTATTTTCAAACGCAACACAGAGTAGCGTCGTGACGGTTAAATTCAAGATGGCGTCACGCGTGCGCACTCACTGGCAACCGATGTCGGTCTGGCTGGCTGGTGGCATTCTGTTCTCTATTCAAATTGAAACGCTCTGCGAGGCGCGACCACACAGATCCATGATAATGAAACTTGACTTTTTTTTGTTTTTTATCATACTTCTAATAAATAATAAGTTTGTGATGTACTTAAGACTCTGTGTGGTCCGATATGATTTTAATTATAAGGACATATAGGGAATATTAGACTTTACATTCTTATAAATCAATTTGAAAATAACCGTCGCAAAAAATTTTGATGACGCACCGTATGGGAATTGATTAATGAACTAAGTAATTGTGGTAGTTAAGAACTAATTTAAGATAATGATGTTAGTGTTTTGGAATGAATAATAAAAGTCTACCTCCTCCACAACCACTCAAGAATATTTTACCTGAAACGAAATTCTAACCATTTTAACCACATAAACAATGGTTCAGATTTTAACCACATAACACTCTTAAGAAACACCAGTTTCGCCATTCCTTGATTTGGAGCAAAAATTGACAATTTTAAAGTGAGCATTTTGGGGTAAAACGCTTCGGAGTCATTTATAGAGCCTGTAGAGTAAATATTTTCTTCTTGAAGGGATTCGCAAACGAGTAGGTCCAGAGGTTAGTAGTCAAGAGATATTTTAAGAGAGATAGTCGAAATAACTTTACCGACAGACACGAAATAAACAATGAATGAACTTGACAGAATCCATAGTCAGACAGATGAGCTTAATCTTTAACTTGATGAAAGATCTTGATGAAATTATATTTTACCGAATAGGAAGTTTTGAAGACAGAGAAAGAAGTTATAGAATTCTGGATTGGTGGCCAAGTTAACGTCATTTATTAATTGGCATTATTAAATAATATATTAATTATATGAAACAAGCGGTCTCAACACCGAACCCGAAAAAAAATTAGTATAACCCGATTGCAGCGACACCTATCGGGTCTAATTGATGACTTTTTTGTGATTAAGATTACACAAAAAAATCATTAAAATTATTTCTGCCGTTTAGGAGGAGTTCAGTCACATACACACAGACAGAAAAATAAAGATACAAATGATTTTTTTATATATATCGAAGGTATTGTATCGAAAGCTTCCCTATTTATGCAGGCCTTGAGTTAAATCTCTAACGAGATAACTCACGCATTCTTACAAACGTTTATTACCTGCCTACATACATCAAACCACACGTAACTTAATATTTTTACCTACTTATACCCTTTTAAGACTATATAGAACCATTTAGAAATAAATCTTGATAATTAAGCTTGATATTAATTTAGAATAAGCTTCTTGACAAGCATCTACGTCCTTGACACAATGCTTGATGAAAATTTATATATTGCTAGCTGTTGCACGCGACTTCGTTTGCGTAAGTTTATAAAATACTAGCTGGTGCCCACGACTTCGTCCGCTTTGAAAAATATTAAGTAGCCTATCCTGTGTCCCATACGTCCAAATGTTTATCTACCAAGTTTCATGAAAATCAGTTAATTCGTTTCAGAGTTATAGAGAAACATACATATATGTAATACATATATACATACATACAGAAAAAAAATCTAAAAATCGTCAATTTAGTTTCAGTATCATGTATAGAGCCTATAAACACGATATCTCTGAAAACAAAGTAACTTATTCCATGACCGACCCTTACAGATTTATTATTAGTATTGATGATGATTGATTGATAGCCTTATGTTACTTGTTAATGAAGCTTTTTAAAGGTGAAAATAATTTTAAAGTAGTTTTTGAGTTTTTTCATTAAAAACAAAAATTACAAATCATTTCTTTCGGATATTAGCCGGAACAAACACAGGCAAAAAAGTACCTGTCATATTATATGTATAATGCTTTGATAAACATTTAGTAAGAATAATTATTACAAAACAACAGACACTTTAATTTTAATTAATGTGAATTTTAAAAATATTTAAAATATTAGTGGATATAATATTATTTAATTAATTTTATAAGTTATGAGTCATTAAGTTGCGCATACCTTTACCTACTTACTGATTTTTTTCTTCATTTTTACCATAACAACATTTTACAAGCTTAAACATGTTTTAAGTACCTACGTTTGCGTTATTGGAACACGATAATTATTTTCGGAAATTTGATGCATTCCTTGCCCAAGGAATATCTTTTATAATGTAGTCCCGCCTAAGGCACTTTCACACGCTTCGGGATAAAATTCTGTTTTAAAGTATGTAGTCCATGTGAAATTTAAAACATGTTTTATAAATAATAATGTCTGATATAATAAAAAAAATTTTTTTTAAAAAACCTAAAATCTTATTAATCGTATAGCGTCTTTTCGCATTAAAACTGTATAATCTCAAAACCTATTAATTTTACAGGAGAGCTAATCGAAAAAAATTAAATTATTTTTTTGTCTATTTTTTTCTTATTAGATATATATCAAATATATGCGTATTATATATCGTTAGAAGCGTATTTTTAAGTAGCATTAAATGTTTTAAGTACTTTTATAATAAACTGAACACTAGAGGAGATATAAGCATATAAGTTACTTTTGAATATATAAAAATATGATCAAAATATACTAAATATGGAATAAAACAACCATAAGTCTTTTTGCAACATACAATATGATGGATTACGATTGTATTTTTGCAATAAAACATTTTTGGATTTTTTTTTATTTTTGCTACTTTTGAATTTAAGCAGCGACATATAAATATTAATTGCGGCATATCAGATATCCTGTTCCTACTATTATAAATTCGAAAGTCCGTGAGGATGGATAGGTGTATGAATGTAGGCATAGTTTATTACCTGGATTAACATAATATAGGATACTTTTATCCTAGAAAATTTTTAGGTTCCCGATGGATCGTGTAATACTGTCGCCGTGGCGGCACCACCGTCGTCACTACACTATCCATCTAGGTCTACAGCGCACTTGTAACCTAACATTAAGTTAGCCGTCTCTTAAATTAAATAAATAACTAAGTAAGTAAATACCTGATCATATTCGTATGCGGCTGCCGCTCTCGCCGCCTCTCGCTTCAGCTGTATTATTACTCGCTCCTTCGATTTTATTTCCTCCAGCTGAAAAAGTATCATTTTTTAGTCATTTTTTTATTAAATAGTACCTACAGTTAAATTATTCATCAGTCATAACAATCTGCTAATAACATAGAACTATATTATGAGCAGTATTGCTATTACCTACTTTTTTTTTCATACTAAAACGGAATTCCATTTTCGTCAGAAAAAAATTTGCAGATTTTTTTTCGCAGTGGAACGGTATGATTGTCTAATAGCCTATTAGATATCATATATAGAACATGGCAGTCCCCAAAATATACAAAATATATGGAATATAGTATAGGTAATTTATAATAGGTTGATTTCTGCATAGTCGAGTATTAATGCCTGATTGTAATATAGCAGCAATAATATTTATAAAAACATTTTATTGCTATGTTTGTAAAATAGGCACTCAATTCTCATTTAATTTACAATTAGGTAATCGAAACTCTATTACAGTAATTACTTAGTTGTAATTTGCCTACAAAAGGTGTAGGATTCTATAGTATAAATTTACTTAATAGCATAAAAGAACAATAATAACTTTATAAATACGAAACAAAAAAAAACTTTATTTTGTTTAGACAAAAAATTTAATTTAAAAAAAACTAATAAAATACCAGTCTAGCTTAATTTATTAAATATATTTATTGGTAAGGTTGCAAAAACCGTTCACCGACTAATAAGGAATTTTATTAAAATTTAGACTTCGCGTCAAAATTCATAATGTTTACAGTTTAGAGGTTGGTATTTTATTTAAACTTAATTAATTTAATTTAATATTTTATTAGTTACGGTACCTAACAGGATTTGGATAATACATACTTATAACTTTTCAAAACTTTTTTATATCATTAAACAATTATTATAACGTTGTAATTTTTAAATATTCAATTTAATAATTGTTATTTACTTAACTTTAAGTAAAAGTAAAGTTTGAGTAAAATTGGAAAAAATCGCTACGAGATAGAGGGCGGTACAATACTGCTTAACACCTATACTAAGCAGGGCTTGTGTACTACGTGTACAAGACAACCGTTAAATATACATAGAAAACAACCATAGACTAATACAAAAGACATATAAATGTTTTTATTGAGCGTGGGTTCGAACCTGCGACCTCTGGCACGGCATGCAGAACTACTACCGCCAAGCCAATGAAGTCGTAAAATTTGAATACGTAAGCATACCTTATGTATACTGTCTACAAGTATAAATTGGTTTTAGGTGAACGTCTTAAGATAACAATACGGCTACAAAAATAGAACATAGCAGGGTTATTATGTGTCTCAACAAATGCTGCTGACATTAAAGTGACATCAGACTTTATAAATAGCTACTCAACAGTTTAATTGAATTCCCGAACTCTAAACTTAAATGAAATCATTTATTTTCATATATGATATATAATGTTTATTCAGTTAATGTTGGTCCGCATAATAAGCGATTTCAACTACAGGATATTATTATTATACTCATTGATTAAAGAGCTGTTAAGAGTAATGTTACAACACTATATATCATATATCCTTCATATATACCACTCATGCTCCTATAATTCCTTATGTTACAAAAAGACATGTAAAAGTATGTAGGAAAATAGAAAAAAAAAAGAAAGAAAGAATTTTATTCACGCAACACAAAGACACAAACATAATACAAAAACCACAAAACAGAAATTAGTAAACAGGTAAAAGATGTTCCGAAATTGGTGAACTTGAAATTTCTTCTGCAAAATGTAAGCTATTCGAGATAAATAGTCTCATACTTTTTGAAAACTGCAGACTAATAATAAAAATAAAACTTACCAGTTTATGGCACTGTGCGCGCGCGTCTCTTCTTGCAGCTTGTTCTAAAGCTGCATGCTTCGCTACCTGAGCACGCAACTCGGCTGCGCGAGCGCATTCCGCCGCTTGTGCGACCTGTAACACAATAGAAGCTATTACACTAGACTATAGAAGTATAGACTATAGACATACATCTTCATCTACGAAGGAAGTCTTCGTTCCATTATTCCACGACCTGCCATTAAGAAACTGACTTAATACAGCGAAAAATACATCCTGTGTTTTAGAGGAAAATTTACTGAGCTAATAATAATAATACTAACACTTTTCTTTTTAAATACTGTAACCGAAATTTAAACTGATTTTTATTTTATTTAAAAAAAAATTAGAATTTTATCTAAATGTCACATGTTTTATCTTACATTAATTTAATAGTCACTTATAGCTAGTATAATATAAGTATTAATTTAATAATATACTCATCCAGGCTTATAAAATAAATGTAGAAAGATGATGATCTCATTTTTCCATTTACCAAATAGAATATTGAACAATGGGTAAAATTTTTATCTGTATTAAAAATTCTAAAATTATTTTTATTGTATGACGACTTAATAAGATTCTTATATGTTTTTGCAATAATTTCATTATTTATAACAAACGTAATAACAACTGCCACTACTCCGTAGCTGTTTAGCATCGACCATTAGTTCTTTGATGCATAAAAAAACAGTCAATTTTCACAAAGTTATTAGTGAAAACCGTCAACAGCAATTAAACGACTAACCAATATTTTCTTTTCCCTCAGTAATTGACATGGATTGTATTGGACACATAATGTGGCCTTTTGCCGATATTCCACTAATGATTCATGCACCTTTTTAATACTAAACGACCATAAACGAAACAGTCATACTGAAGCCGCCACGCGTTCACGCAAAGGGAACATGCGGCTAAAATATTTAGCTGGAATATTTTTAATACTAAGGACGTCGTCGTGTCTTAATCCTTCTAGTGTACTATTTAAAGAAGTTTCCTCACACCACAATGAAACATATTTTAAAGCAGAATTCGCGTATCAAGTCGTCCAATTAACATTTAACGCCTTCAGACAGTGGTTTTTTACAGTCATCTTCTGTGAGTTTACCTATTTTGAAAATAGAATTCTTAAGTATACTGAAACTTACGACTATGGGTACCCAGTTTTGCTTCTAGACGGTTGCCCTTCTAAGAATAATACAAAGGTGAAGCCTAAAATTGATAAGCATGGAGAAAGCGCTTATATTGTCACATCGGACAGTCTCTCTCTAGATGTAAATGACAATGTTATAGATGCGTTGAAGAGAACTGGGGTTTTTAAGCCTCGAAGTGCAGTTATATTCGTCATAAAGTTACCCGTTTCCGAAGACAACTACTTCCATTATGCGATGAGAAGTCATTTTCAACTGCTCTGGAGTAGAAGAATAAGCAATTCCGTCCTAATAGTATGGACGGTTAAATTAAAAATGTATTCTTATAATCCATTCTTTGATGAAGTCATGGATATTTCAGATGTTGCTGACGTCAGTCATTTTCTTTTTCGACAGTATGATAATCTTTATGGTAAAGAACTGCGGTTAAGTGTGTTCAGGAAAATATATGCCTCCAATGACACTGGACCTGTTCGTTGTGAGTCAAACGTAGCTGTGACTATAATGAACCATCTTAATGCTACTTGCAAACCACTAACACCAAGAGATAAGAACACAGTGGGAGATATGTTGGACAATGGTACCGCAACAGGCGTCACAGCAGATCTAATAGATGGATATACGGATTTTGAATTAGAATCACGGATTCTGAAGACTTCCTATTATGGATACATAGACACTACATATCCACTTATCCAAGACCAATTATGCTTCTTAGTAAAAAAATCTGGAAGACAATCAACTTTTAAGACCACACTGAATTTGATATCAACAAAGATATTGATAATGTTGTTATGTAACATGGTTCTGCTAATATTAGTGGCAATATATGTTAGGAAAATTGAAAAGAGGATTTGGAATATAAGCGAAATCAGAAGCACCGCCGAAATTTTCCTAGATGTTGTGAAATGTTTCATCAGGCAAACTGTCAATATAAATTTTTTGGGACCTGTTTTCAGATGTGTTATATTAATGATTATTATGTACTCATTGGTAATTGACTGCGCTATCGATGTAAGTATTTTAACAAAATTAACCTTTATCTAATTATTATATGAATATAATGAGGAAAGCTTATGTTAAGTAGTTTCCTGCAATCAAATGGACCATCAGTCTGTTTGTAGGCAGGTGGCTACATTAATACTAAGAGCGACTGCAAATGTGCTGCCGAGATATACATAGATATAGTAATGAGGAGTAAATAGACAAATGGGACCTAGTATACTTTGCTCACTCACTGAAACGCAACACCAACGTTCTGTTATTTCATGTTGGTCTTCTGTAAGAAGGTTACTGTCACCAGATGGGCTGCTGAATTTATGACTCCAAAACACAATGATTATTGTTACTACCAAATTTTAATTCACAGAAGCTAATTGTTATTTATTATGGGTTCGGAATCGGAATGTTGACCTTTCTCCTAATGCTTTAAAGATATGAAGTGCAAATAACTTTTAAATATACAATCAACTAATGCGACTAAGTTGTTTTTGTTGGGACTAAGACTAAGTTGACGTTGTTTTTCTAAGTTAAATGTCTTCTTCTAAATTGGACACGGGTTTAATTTTTTTCCAGTATTAACTTTAATTTTTAAATATTATACTTTTATAACTGTTATCATTTTTCTATACTCTTTCAGGGTATTATTACTTCAGCTATAACGTATCCGCGTTATAAAGCAGACATAGATGAATTATCCGAGTTAATTAATACCAATCTGACCCTTGGAGTTCACAATAGAGACATGGATATTTTTACCAACAGTTTTGGAACAGATTATCCAGAAGTTCTAGAAAAACGAGTACAGACTTTTAGCGATATGAAAATAAAAGATATTATAGAAAGAAGAGAGTTTGAATACGCCATTTTACTAAGGCGAACTGATGCTAACTTCATTAGCAGAAAACCAGAAAACATAGAAAGTGGAAGACCAGTTTATCACACTATGAAAGAATGCCCCTTGGAATGCAAGATAGTGTATGGTTTCCGTTATGGAAGTCCCTATATAAATAGAATTAATAAAATACTAACACATTTGAATCAGGCAGGAATATTGAAGTATTGGGACGAATTTAATGAGAAGGCTCATAAAACCGACGATAGTGTTATAGTTAGTGAATCAAAGGAAAGAAAACCATTGAATACGGATAACCTTAAAGAGTTTTTCTTAGTCTGGATGAGTGGTCTGTTACTTAGTACTCTTATATTTTTCTTTGAAATATTTTTAAGCTTTTTCAACAATTTTAAAATTGCATAATGTTCTTGTGATTTTTTATAATTTCGTATATATTATGTAAGAAAATATTAAAGTAAATTTGTTTTAAATTTAAAACATATACTTTCGGTTTAACTATTAGTAGGGCATTATGAGTTATTAGTCACGAAGTATATTAAATATTTTACCTTGACTTTTTCTTGAAGACCCTTATTTGCTGTTTTTAAAGACTGAATTTCCATGGTCAACTTCTTAAGTTCTACATGCTTGGCATTTGTAGTCTGTGCATCGTCATGCAATTTTCCAGAGTGTGGAACTGATCTTAACTGTTTCTCTAGGAACTCTTCTTTCTTTTTGTGTTCAGTCTTTAAGTTTCTAAGTGTTGATTCGTGCTGGGCCTTCAGAGCTCGTACCCCGCTCCGCTCGACGTCGAGCGATTTCTTTAAGGTTGCATTTTCAAGTCTTAACCTTTCGACGAGGCTCTTTAGTTTGTTGAGGAATGCTTCGTCGACGGTTCGCTTGTGCTCCTCGGGAGATACGGCGGATATTTGACTGCTGGCGGTCGATGTGTCGGTGGACGCCATTGTGTGACGTCACCAGACTCGTTTCACACTTCGGGATCTGTCCCGAGCGTCCGCGGTCTTTGGCCTCGTACTAGATATTGTACGGGTTGTTATGCGAAGTCGTTTCGTTTGATTCGTGCTATTCGTTTTTTGTTTAGTTCAGGATGCGTTGCCAATTCTGAAAGTAAATAAAAATTCAAGATTTGTTACTATTTAAATTATTTAAAATTAATAATGAAATACAGGAGTAATACGTTCATCATCAGTGCCTGCAAAAATAACACAGTTTACCTAAAACCCATATTTTATAGGTATAGGTAAATATATGAATATTTTTCTTAAATATATTACTTAATTTAATCGTTAAGATGAGGGTTTTTTAACAAAACTAACTACTACTATAAGAAAATCAGTTGCCCAACAGTGAAGACTAAGGTACTGGCACTGTTTTGTCTTTACCTATATATAATATAGACTAGCGACCTGCCCGCGGTTTCGCACGTGCGCAACTTTTTTATACAAATTATATACACAAATTTTCCTCATTTATCGCTCTTTCTGTTTTGAAAAAAACGTATCAAAATCCGTTTGTTAGTTTAGAGCCAGTTTGCGGAGAAGTTGTAGTAGATTGATGGGAGAAACAGACACAAAATAACAGCGACTTTATGTTATACATGCATAGAGTATGTATAAGATATACATGGATTATTTAGTTGTAGATTATATTTTGTGTTTGTTTAGTTTTTGTTCTTAATTTGGTACTTGTTGAAACTACCATTATATAACCTAAATTCTCTACGACTAAATTTTGGTTTAAATTTCCTGTCAGTACTTTTATATAAGAATACATGATCCTAATTTTACTAAGAATAATTTAATTAAAAAAAATGTAACTCACGGATAACCAGAAGCGTATAGAATACTTTCAGTCTTTGTTATTTTATGTAGTAAACATAACAACGTATTTTATAAAGAACTTAAAAAACGTTGCTAATGTTTCATTTGGGTCAGGGATTACTAAGCATGCAATATACTCGCAAGTAGGTTGATTGTGGGTGAATTACATAATACAAACAAATTTGGAATCCTTCATACATCCTACATTTTAAAGTAGGTATTATACCTAAGCACAGTATAATACACCTATAAGTTAAGAAGCTATGCGTATTTTTTGAAATGACACTTATTTGCACGCGATGACAGTAAAATTTCATCTCTTGTAAACGTTTCTGCACAAGTAAAGTAGTCTTAATTATTTAAAATATTTATTTTAAACGGTTGGTAGAGGCGTCGGGTGACCAGAATGCTGGCTTCTTACTTTGCCCAGAAGAAAAGCATATATAAGTATTATGCATTCAACGGGGCAATGTCGCCAGCATTCTGGCCACTTTTACGTCTACCAAAGACTTAATAGAATTAAATTATTTATAAGTATTTTTTGAAAATAACTAGTTAGTTTTTAAGTTTTTATCTTAAATTTGTATCTTTATTTAAATATTTCTTTTATTAATATTATCTTCTTAGTGGCTATTTCTGGTCTGCTAGAGTACCAGTATCACTTCGTCCATTACTGAAATATTGTGATCGCCACGTAAACTAAAGCTCTCTATCTACACCTACCGCGTTTAGAAACTGTAGTACTTTTTTGATAGAGGCATTCCTCACATCTTCACAAGCCATTGCGTGGCTTCCTAGGATGTCTGCGCTTGCGCATCAAGGGGTCACACTCGCACAGGATATGCATTGGTGTTTCTTCTGCCTTATGGCAGAAGCGACACTCCTGTACTGGCGAGACCCATTATTTTAAGGTGCCTGTTGAGGCGGCAGTGCCCCGTTAGTGCCCTAGTTAGCAAGCACAGATTGGTCCTACTAAGCGACATAGCCTGGTTTGTCACGTTTCGACTGTAGGCTTTTATGAGCGCTTTGGAATGGTTAATATTTTATTTTAGTTCTCTATAGTTAGGCAGAAAGCGAACTTATAGTAATTGAATTTGTTTGGCCTAAATATTTGACTGAGAATTGCAAAAGATATAAAAATAGAACGTTTTTGAAATAGGGCACGGTCGTGTAAATCGAAGCGCGACGGGCGGAGGAAGTTCATCATTCGACACTGTGACATCATTAACAAATCGCCCAACCTCCTCATGTTAAAACTGTTTAACTAGCTACTAATTTATTTTACGCTTTTTCCAACGAAATTTAGTTTTTCACAACTATTATACTATGTAAATTCACGTGAAACGTATTTTTAAACTTTTTTTTTTAATTAATTTAATTAATTTATGGGGCCGGTTCTTTTATATTTCTATTGTGTTTGTACAAATCATACAAATAAATTATAATTATCCTAATGATATCTAATATATAAAATTCTCGTGTCGCGGTGTTTGTTGCCAAACTCCTCCGAAACGGCTGAACCGATTTTGATGAAATTTTGTGTGCTTATCAGGTAGGAATCTGAGAATCGGCCAACATCTATTTTCCATACCCCTAAATGTTAAGGGTGGTCCACCCCAAAAAATTTTTTTGGCAAAACAAGGTTTGCCGGGTCAGCTAGTATTTTATAAATATTATAATATAAAGTATTGGGCCGCTTCTGTCTGTTTCTTCGCTAACTTCTCTAAACCACCCACTTGATTTTGTTACGGTTTTCAGTATTATTATTTTTTATGCTAACATCGACAGACAGGCTATGTTTGGATGTGTGTTCCTCAATAACGCAAATTATTTTTGGGTTTAAAATCTTATATTTCAATATTAACATCAAAATATCAAGTGAGACGTTCCATATCGTAAATATAAAATGAATTAGATCCAATTTAATAAGGAAACGCGCTCAAAGGACGAATACAATTGGCTCAATTGAACCTGCTGATGACCTCACGTCGAAAGTTGTCAGTTGCGATGCAATGCGCGCACTGATATGCATATCCATCAAGGTATACATAATTTACAATGATATCGCATAATACTCAATGCTCTGATATATTGTAATGACTTCGCCCGCGTATTCTTTTTTATAAAATATAGCCTGTTACTCGATGATACTGTAGCTTTCAATTGGTGAAAGAATTTTTAAAATCGACCCAGTAGTTTAAGAGTAACAAAAATAGAAATAAATTATCTCTCTTTATAATATTAGTAGATATAGATTATCTGGTGCCTGCAACTTGGTCTGCATTGAAAAACATTTATTTTCTACAATAACCTTCACTAATTTAGATCGTCGAACCCAACAAAATAAGTAAATTATTGTACCACCGCCGGCACCGTTTAGAAGCTTTACGAGTAGGTGCTCTTTTTTCATATATATCTTTCATAAACAAATATTACTTAATAAATTCAATGTCAAGAAAAAAGAAAAGAAATAAAGCCTGACATACATTGACGCCTGACATCGTTGGATCTTTATTTTTAGATAACCGGTGCCAGAGGCTTCGTCCGCGAAGAATATTTAGCTTATGTCCATCCTGAAATTCTATTGTAACTATAGTTTTTTTTTTTAATTATACAAACAAACAAATATACATACAAAATTTACCTCTTCATCTCTTCATAATATGTTAACTTCATCAAAACCACCCAATGGATTTCAATACAGTTATGGAAACAGAGATAAACTATGAAGGTTTGTGTATATAATTTGCAGAAAAAATTTCATTCGTGCTAAGCTGGGGGCCGATCACTGTAGTAAGTATAATGCTCTGATATAATAATATACAACGACTTGATGAGTTGTTCCAATTAATGTTTAAATTGAGTTCAAACCAGCGAAGTAATGTGCTCAACAAATGGGGAGTTCAATCTCATAATTTTGTTCAGAGGCCACTACGCACGTTCCGGATGAGTAAATCTTGGATGTTGTATGAATCCAGGTTTTAATGTGGTTTTCACCATCAGTTAGATAATTTTTCACGGAATTTTTATATATATAATGAAACCTGATTAATATAATATTGATGAAGTAAACTTTAGCATTTATAATATTAGTTAGGGCTAGCTTTTGCTCGCGACAAAGACTGCGTCCCTTTTTCCTTGGGTGTTAAAACATCTATAAGTACCTGATATGTTTTTGTTAGGCGTTGAATTTTTTTATTTTATTTTAATTTTTAGATCATCCCTCAGGAACGATACCTATTTCTGGATACCTATTCTGGATAGTACCCTATGTACTTTTTTTATACCTCTGACAACGTTTATGATAACACAACTTTATTATGTTCGATTGAGTAGTTGAGGCGTGAACAAACAAACTCGCATTTATAATATTAGTTAGTAATAAAACTCTTAGATGGTTGTTAATAGAAGCTAATATGGAAAAGCAAACATTCCAAACTAAAATTTCATTTAAGGATTCTTAAGGAAATAAAAATAAACGCTAGATGCGTTTATAGCAGAACATTATCGCGACGATGAGACGTAATTCCGCATTTTCCCAAAATATCCCGTGACAGTGCACGCGGCCTCCTTGTTCCTGACTCATCCCTGTATGCAACGGGGAATTTTAAATATGGAAACTCTATTCAAAATTATTCTTCACAGATACTTTGATATACGGTAGAACTCGAACAGAGCTGGGCATCTATCATTATTTATGTGATGATGATAAATTTCATCATCATCATATCAACCGTAGGACGTCAACTGCGGAATGAGCTGAAATGCTAACGTTAACTGCTGCTGAATGCTGCTGCTGTTAAGATGATATGATAATTTTTATCATCATCATCTCAACCGTAGGACGTCAACTGCAGAATGAGCTGAAATGCTAACGTTAACTGCTGCTGAATGCTGCTGCTGTTGAGATGTTGATGATAAATTTCATCATCATCATGTCAACCGTAGCACGTCAACTGCTGAATGAGCTGAAATGCTAACGTTAACTGCTGCTGAATGCTGCTGCTGTTAAGATGATATGATAATTTTTATCATCATCATCTCAACCGTAGGACGTCAACTGCTGAATATGCCTAGGTCTTCCCTATAATTTTCCAGTAAGACCGGTTAAAAGCAGTGGGGATCAAAAGTGGCATCATAAATTCCTTCATCAGAAGAATAAAAACAGCACATTACTCATGACGTATAAAAGGGACGTAGTTGACTTTCTTGATTTTCCTGTTGAATAATTCATCATCGTCATGAAATTTTGCATAAACGTTGTCGAGGATACAGAAAAGAGTATGAGTACCTTTCAACCAGATAATAGTAGGTACTGTTCCCTAGGGATCGTCTAAAAATATAAATAATAAATTCAACGCATGAGCATATCTACATACTAATATTATAAAGAGAAAAGAACTGTATGTTTGTAATGAATAAACTCTAAAACTACTTGTCGATTTTAAAAATTTACATTTATTATCAGCGAGTAAAATAGGTTATCTATATGTACTAATATTATAAAGAGGAAAGATTTGTTTGTTGCATTGAATAGGCTCCGAAACTACTGATCGATTTGAAAAATTCTTTCACTGTTGGGAAGCTATATTATCACCGAGTAACATAGGCGAAGTCGCGTGCAACAGCTACTGAGTAATAAAGATCGAATAAATGTTTTAACATGCTTATTTCAATACATAAATCGGTTGAATATTTTAACTTGGTTTTAACCGACTTTTCTTTTATGATTTAAGCAGGAATTAAGACTGTTAAGTGAACCCTCCCCATGTTGCTAGGCAACAATAAAAAGCAAACAGAAAAATGTCTATTGACGGAGCTAGCCATGAAAATTTTAAGGTTATTGACTCCGACTAATTGTAATGTGTTACATAGCTTTCAGTTACAGCTGACATTGTTTCTTTTAAGGGTTATAAAAATAATAATTTTTAATTAATAAGCCTGTATTTGTTATACTTATTAATTTTTTGTTCAATTCCCAAAATCTCCGATTGTACTTTGTTAGTCGATCACGATTTAATAATCCTGTATTTTTATGTTTATTTTTTGTTCAATTCCCAAAATATCCGAAAATACTTTGTCGATCATGATAAAATTGTGCGTAGGTACAACTTGTGAAATAGATGATAGATTTATGTAGCTAAAAAAAAATGTTTAGGCATAAACATTTTTTTTTCCTAACGACTAAAATGCTGGTTAGACTGTACCTTTTATAACAGCGGGTCATACGGGCACTTTTTCGTAGGTAGGGTCAAAATTTGTGGGGTCCGAAGCCAAACTGTATCCCCCGAATTCATTAGATATCATCACTATTCTGAAATGCCTTCAACTATGGAATCTAATTTTGAGACGTACCTATTCACAATAATTATTATTTGTAGATTCAGTAAACACACTGTTCGACAGTCGAAAATTGGGTAACCTGTCTGAAATAATAACCAACATTAATCACCCATAAGACTACAGTTAAGTAACAGCACTTGTGCTGTTGTGATTAGTAAGTCTAGGCTTATGAAATGACTAAGTAGACTTCATGAAATGTTTAATTCCGCATTTTCTACGAGAAAATAATAAATATTTACAAATGTTTGCATCATTTCCTGTGCCCCAAAACTGCGGCATATTTGTCATATACATATAACACATTTTTAACCTTGAAAACGTAATATTTCACTTGAAAATCGTGGCTAGACGCCAACTGGTATGTTTTGCGTACCAACTTTGTGTATAAAAAGTTTTAATGATTTTGTACACTTATTGCGTTGTACTTTATTATAAATGAAATTGTATGATTTTCAATAAAATATTGTAATTAAATTCAATATTGTAACAGTAAAATGAAAACCGCCGTTTCTGAATTAGCGTGCATAAACGCACAGACAAATCGACTAACAGACAAAAAATCTAAAAACTACCTCGGTAACGGTACAGTGTACAAATTATTTTTGAAAAAATATTTAATGTACAGACACGGCTCCTTTACGATAATATTATATGTATAGATAATTTTAGATGTAAAGATTTCGTTAAATCTTATCTAGCTGATTGGTGAAAACCGCATCAAAATCTGTTGCGTAGTTTAGGAGTTAGCGGCCATGCCATGCAGAGAAGATTTTTGTATGTTTGTAATGACCGACTTTAAAAATTCTTTCACCTATAGAAAGCTACATTATCAGCGAGTAACATAGGCTATCTTTTATCAAGTTACGCGGGCGAAGTCGCGTGCAACAGCTATAGTATAATATACACACATTAGATTACCCATTTAATCAGTGATCAGACAATTGTAAATTTTTATAATGTCATCACCAAGCGACATTTTGGCAACTTTGTGTTTTGCTGTTATGTCTAGATATATACTCGTATATAGTGTGTAACGGTAAAACTTTGTAGATTGACATAAAATGCGTAGGTGAACACTCTACCGGACAGTTTAAAAACCACCAAGATAAATTAATGTTATAATAGTCAGTTAATAGTAAAAGTTATTAGACGATGTCTTACTTAATCATACAAATTTATTTATTTATTTTATTTTTAGACAAGATCCACCAACATTTGCTCACACGTGATTGATAGGTATACTTACCAAAAAACTTAACGAAAAACTATAAACAAACATGTGTGGCAACTAATTATAAGTGAACACCACTTATAAGACACAATAATATTACAATGTTAAAAAAAATTACACAATAATAAAAAAATACTAGGAAAACAAAAAAAACATTACATAGTACAAACAACGAAAAACAGAATTAAAATAAATGGGAAAGTTTGTACGAGTATGTTTAGATATTTGGATGTTTGTTACTCAATTACGCAAAAACAGCTGAACAGATTTGTATGAAATTTGACGCACAGATAGTTTATTAACTGGATTAAAATGTTAAGTTCTCGAGGGACCACTGTCGTCAACAGTGGTGGCGCCACCATTGTCACAGCGACATCGACTCAGACGATGTCGTAAATCAATGTTATTAGAGAGCCTGGCTAAGTTTCCCAAAGGTTTCCTAATTTATGCTCTTATATACATACATCACAATATATAATGTATATTTTTTGAAATTATGATATACCTATATTAAAAAAAAAATAAGATTCTTATAGATATTATCAATAGTTACAGTCCATAAATAGCAGGTTTATTACAATTCTCTTATCTCTGATACATATTTGTAATAGAGCATACCTACTAAATGTTTGAACTGAGATTAATAAAATGACTGGAATTGTCATGGTCAAATTCAAATTCTTTTTTATTTATTAACTACTGGCAAGCTTTAGTTATTAATTTTTTGTCTTACCTTTGAAGCGATTATAGCGATTATGGCCGGAGTTATTTAACTGTTATAGATATGTAAGTAATATAGAGTCAAAGTTAAATAATTATTTAACTGTACTTGATTGACCTCTACTGAAATTAGACACAATTAATATTCTTTACAAATCTTGGGCAGTAACAATAGAAAAAGTTTGAAAAATTTGAAATCCAATTAAATAATATTACTCATTATGTAATATACTTTATTTAAGTCTATCACAAAGTTCTAGAACTATCTATTTTTATAATCTATAACTAAACTAATAATATTTGTGAGGTTTGAATTCGCAAAATGTTCTCAGTTTTTATGTATTTTAGGCGCAATGCGCATGCGCATGATGTACATAAATGCGCTGCCGACCCTAGTAAGATTAAGAAAGGGATAGGGAAAGGATGTAGGGATATATGCTCTACACACATGCTGTTATATCACGGTGTTCTTGTGTAAGGGGGTGGTTACTGCCGCCCAAACCCAAATGACTACGAAACGAAGTGTGCCCTATCACTAGATACTTATAACCAATAATATTATTATTAAGACATTACTAATATTTAGAATATACCATGGATATAGAAGACATAGACTAAAACTGTGGACTAAAATATAGGTAACTAGCACTCCCGGCTTCGCCCGGGGTGCAATATAAATTTTCATCGTTTGTCCCTCTTTCTATATGTGAAAATCGAATCAAAATCGGTCTATCCACGCTCCAGTTTTTGAAGCGTACACAAACGACATAACATTTTTATATATAAAGACTATAATTAATATTTGCGCCGTATAATATTATATATACATTTACTTAATTTAACTACCAGCGTAAAAGTGTTACAATTCTAAATACATTCGACATCTTTTTATACGTTTTATATTACAAAAATCCAACTTCGCATTTAAATTTAGTATCAAAGTTTTGCTCACTGCTCATTAAATCTACATCATACAGGAAGTAGTTTCTTGTAACTAAATAATTGTACAGTATAGATGAATGTATGTAGAAAGTATTTCTGGAATATCATAAACGGAAAATAGCCACAAATACAACACTTTACCTTGCACCAAAAACTATTTGGCTTATCTTTCAAAAATAACAATGTTTCATATCCAATGCACGAATACACTTTCGATTCGTTGTACGACGCGCAATCGTTTCCCTCTTTAAAAAAAAACACTTCACTAATTTATTTGTAATTTTTTTTATAAGTTTCGTTGTTGTGTTGGTGGGAAACGACAGGCGGACCGCGCGGAGTGGACGCCGAGACTGATTTCAGTGGGCGGCGCCGCCCAACTATCGAAGCTCTCGAGTGACGCTCACTTGTTGCGCGTCATGCAAATAGATATTTTATACGATATTTAAAAACATCATGAGTAGGTACGATTAAGATCAAAATGTGTTTCTAATTTTCTACCTTACTGTGTTTACTGTGTGCTTACTGGCGCCAGACGAAATGCCAGAGGAAAAATGACAGCGAAAATGCAACCTTGCCAATAGTTCAACTTAGTTTTAACACTTTGTTGATTTTTTTCTAATTTTTAAATTCTATGCAAAGTTATTAACTAATACAAAAAATACACTTTTTTTAACTCTCGGTAAAATTGTTTTAGTATAATACTTAACTGTCTTTTAGTAACTTTCGACACAGTTAAATGTAAAGTTTAAAGTTGTAATTTTTATTCTTAACAGTAGCCGCTGGCAAAGGCTATCGCTTCTGTATATGTAATTCAATTTCAATAAACATTTCTACTGTATAATTCATACTGTATTACGTAAAAAACTGTATAATTGAATAACAGAAGAAATAACAAATTCTTCTACCTGTATTACCCTCATAAAGGATGATTTGGCATTGCAAAACTGTATTAAAAGTTAAATGTTAATGAAAAAGTAGTCCTTTATTTTCCTATCTTTTATCAATCAATCTGGCAATATTTGTTTAAAATATGACTACAATTTAATATCCTAATTAAGTACATGTGTATTTAACATAAAAGTTTTAGTATAGTACTAGCTTGTTCGTCCGCATTGAAAAATATTAAGTAGCCTATCCTGTGTCCCGTACGTCCAAATGTTTATCTACCAAGTTTCATGAAAATCAGTTAATTCGTTTCAGAGTTATGGAGGAACATACATACATACATACATACAGAAAAAAATTCTAAAAGTCGTCAATTTAGTTTCAGTATCATGTATAGAGCCTATAAACACGATATTTCTGAAAACAAAGTAACTTACTCCACGACCGACCCTTACAGATTTATTATTAGTATTGATAAAACTACTGCAATGTCGTATGCAATTATAGTATAAACTATAATAGTTTTAGTAGTCTATCTAAATTCTAACATTGGTTATGTGTTTACTGTCTCACATCGATGTAGCAATATAGCAACAGAGACCGATGAGCGAATCCAAAAACTATTGACCTAAAAATAACGCAACGGCCGTCCACCAGAAAGAATGATTGTTTACTATACCGTACACTCACAGTGCTCTATTCTATGTGTCTGGTGCAGCATTAACGACACTAATGCTTACGGAAAGATTCAGATAAGTGTAGGCCTAGCTCGTTAGATTTTCTTTCGATAAAAAATTTATTGAAAAAATCACTGGCAGTCTGTCATATAATTATATAAATAAATAAAATATCTCTTAAATGTGTTACTAAACGATATTTTATAATATAACTAAATAAGTTATAGAATATTATTAGTTTCTAAGCGCAAAACTAAAGTTGGACCAATTCGGCTATTATTTTTTTAAATTTAAGTTTAAGTTCGAATAACGTTCTTAGGAGCAGTAAAATTGGAAAATTCGGATTACCTTGAGAAGCCGGGGGCGGTTCGTTAGTATCAATAGAGAATCGCAAATGCTTATTTCGTAGTCAAAACAACGGGGCAATAACCTCATTATCGATCTTCTATGACATGTGTTGTGTAAAAAAAAATAGACAAATTTTACTATAGAGTGTAGATGTATGCTCGGGTGACGGCTGTTTGTATAACAAAAATAAATGTGTGGTTTAATGTTTTGATTTTATGATAAAGAGGGGTAGACAAGCTGATGAGCTACTGTTGCCTATAAAAACAAGCAAAACTGGGGACGATAAAAAGGGTTACAGAGGAGGCAATGACAATGGATGTATGTTTGTTACTCTTTCAAGCAATGACAATGGATGTATGTTTGTTACTCTTTCAAGCAATAACTGAACAGATTTTGATAAAACTTTACAGTATTATAAGTTTATACGTCACAATAAAACATAAGCTGTAATTTATAATACGTGGAAGGCCAATCATCCGCCATTGTAGTTAATTGTATATTATTCTGATTCTTTATAGAAGTAATAAGAGAACGCATTTGTGCTTCTCGATGAGAAGACGTAATCCAAGAGTCTTTAAAGCCCACTTAACAATCCGCTATGGGGACACCGAAAGGCTTTCAAGTCATTTCAGTTAACCGCTTATTATTTCTTATTTCTACCAACTCTGGTCTAGGGGCCCTAGCCAAGATGCAAACGCAGTGCTTTCTACAGTCGTAAACGCTACGCTACGCTACGGACAAAGTTTTGTGATTGGTCAAAATTTTATGTGGGCGTTACAACAACCAATCACCGGGCTTTATTTTGTTCGCTTCGTAAAGTTCGCTAGGGAGCGTTTTCTTTAATGTTGTAACGGTATAAAATCCCGTACATAATTAAATATTGAATTCTTTATAAAATTATAGTAGTTTCGTATATAAAACTCCTATAAAATTATTGTTTTTGTTCAATTACCTTTCGTATAATTATTAATTTGAACGGGAGTCAGGTAGTACGAAGCGCGATGTATTGTCCTACCTTAAATTTAAAAATTCATCATGCGCTTCGATATGACCTTATTTGGTAATGTTGGCCTTCATTTCTCATTACCCGCGTAATTAGTTATTTTATTACCCACTAAAATTATCAAAATCCATATGCGAGGGGGGCGCGTCTCGCCCCACCCCGCGGCCCTTTAAAATACGGAGCACGCCGCGCTCGGCCACACTGGCCACAATGTAGTTACAAGTATCAAATTTGAAATAGTTTGCAGGCTGCGCCTCGCGCCTGTTTTATGATAATTAGCTGTTATAATTTATAATTTAAAATGTAGTTGTTTATATTAGTGCCACTTATCTAGTGTCACAAGTCTTTTATCCGTCTCAGCTAAGCCTAGCTTCATTATTCTAGCCAGCTTACTTAGCTTCATTGTGTATATTGTGTATGCTTGTGTGCCGACTCCTTACAGCTTCAGACAGCCTGCCTGTTGACCGGACGAGGGCGACCGACCGTCGCCGCCGTCCGCTTAATATTGTAAATTGATAAAATTATAGCTATTCCTATTTCTTTTTAGTTGTAAAGGTCTCGCGCCACCGGCCAGTAGTTGCTTGTATAGCTATTGGTGTTCGCCCGGGCCGGTGGGTACGCGAGACCTTTCTAAAGGAGCATCGTTGTACACCGGCACAATACTGGCATATTCCAGGGTTCGACGTTCGGGTTGAAGTCCAGCTCCAACTTCGACGTTCGGGTTGAAGTCCCGCTCCAACTTCGACTTACGGGTTGACGAGCCAGCCATATTCCAACAAACGGGTTGACGAGCCAGCCACACTCCGAGGTTCTTCCGGAGGTTCCGAGCCACACTCGCCGCTTCTTCGTCCCGGCTGAAGACTCCGGGGAAGCAGCTGCTTGGCTGACGCCGCTCGCCGCCACCCGCTGCTGACCTTCGTAGCCGGACCAACTTACCCACCGGCTCCTGACGTCGTGCGGCACACCAAAGTTAGGTTTTCCCCCTTTTCGTATCGGGTCAACGAGCGAGCTAGAGGCTGTATCGTGAATTACCGACTTTCAATAAACCACGTCCCTGATCTCTCAACCTATAAAGTTGTATTCTGTGAATTGTATCCCACGTGTAATTAGTAAAGTGTTAAATAAATAATTGTTCGCGGAAGAGTCTCATCTTTAATTTATCACCCCTTTCCTTTTTTTTTTATACCGCGACATTGGCGCCCAACGTGGGGCTCGAACCCACGACCCTGAGATTAAGAGTCTCATGCTCTACCGACTGAGCTAGCCGGGCCGCGACATTGGCGCCCAACGGGATTGAAAGTCGGTATATAACGGTATATAACTACATATTTTTAAATTATTGTGAAATTTTTTTGTTAATAATTTTTTTTTCAGGAATTAAAGTTTTATCACAAACGGTTTAGCTTCTGGTTCGCGCGTTCGTACTCATTTTGTAAGGTCGGTGTGCGTGCGACCTAAAATTGTGAATTGTTTTTTTTACACGCATCACTTGTGTCTCTTTGAATGTAAAATTTCAAATTACAAAAAAAAAAAATTTTCTACCTACATTATTTCACTCATAAGATAACAGTAATAATTTACAGTTTGCAACGAGACACAAGTATTTTATTCTACCGACTGTTTTGTTTTGTGTATTAATATCTAAGGTGCGTTTGTTAATAATAAATAACTTTCCTCGCATTCCATCGAATGCGTCAGCAATCAATAACAATAGAACACACCTTGGATATAAACAGGTTTTCAGTTTACATATTCCTTTCATAGCAAAGTCGAAACAATTAATGTTCCGATTTTAAAAATCACGTTTTTTCCAGTAATTTTAATTAGATTTTTCACTTCATGAGACTATAAATATCTACAGGTTTTGCTCGCGTATTAAAGTAACGATATTAGTTACGGAGTGAATTACGAGTTTCAGTTGAGTCAATATTTTTACTAAACAAGGCTTATACCGTCTGCGAAAAGTGTTATATATGAAAACACTTATTTTCTTTTGAGAAAATTTTTATATAAATATATTTTTTTTTATTATTGATATTAGCCTTAAACTTTTATAACTATATTTGGACTCCCGACTTTACTCGTTAAATTTCAATTTTTAGTCACTTTTATATATAAAATTTTGTTTGTTTGTTTGTTGTTTTCTATATAGTGATTTTGAATATTATTTTTTCTTTCTGTGTATTTTGTAGTTTTAGCATACAGCTTACGGAACGGCATACAGGCACACAACTTTTAGTCTTTACAGCTGGCAATTTCATTTTTTTAGCACTTCAAATTATTTCGTAAAAAGGCACTTAAATATTTTTAACGGCATATTAGCTTAACTTTCGTTGGATGATTAACTTCGTTAATTTATTACAACGGTCCTTAAATACTGACGGTACTTATTTCATTACGTTCATATGATTAATGAATCGTTTTAATTATTTTAACAGTACTTATTAAATACGGCACTTAGGCATTGTATTATTACCTTACCGGTTTTTAGTTATTTCTAGATAGGTAGTATTAGGCAATTGGGTGGTTTTGTTTTGCGATCAGTGTGACACTTAGGTAAAAATCAGTAATAGTTTTGTTAACGAAATATACTTAGCAGAGTACTTCGTAAGAAATACTTAGTGAACCACATTTTACTAGTTGCAGTTCACTTGTAATATTAACATTTTACTAGTTTCAGTTTCAAATATACTATTAATATTGCGTATTAATATATTTATTTAATAGTTTACTTATTTTTGTATTATTTAATATTTGATATTTGCGTATTAAACTTAGTGTTCGATAAATTTAAAACTTAATTTATTTCCACACAAATGGGACTTAGTTTTTTTTACACTTCGATAAAATTTTGAACTTAGATTTTTTTTTTTTTTTTTTGAATTTCAATTTAAGGATTTCGATTTCGAACCTTGAACTTAGATTTTTTTTCTTCTTTTTTCTTTCCTTCATAATAGACTTTGAACCTTGGACTTATTGGTTTACACTTTGAACTTTGAACATTGAATTTTTTTTCTATTGACTTTAAATTTTATAATTTTGGCATAGTAACAAACTTCGAACTTAGAATTTCTTTTAAATCAAAATTTTTTTTCTTTTAAACACAACTTTAGTTTACACTTTGAACTTTGAACATTGAATTTTTTTTTCCCTTTTGAACGTAACTAGTTTACACTTCGAACTTGTGTAATTTTTCAGGAATTTAAAAAAAAGAAATTTTTTTTTTCTCACTCTTAGACTTTGAATTTTAAACTTTTCCATACAACTTAGACGTCAATTTTAAGTAATACTTTTAGTTTTTCGCACTTACACTTAATTATTTTCCTTCGCGCTTTTCCTCCTGATTGCCAGTACCATTAAAAAGAGCATTTAGTTTGCGTCTTAATCGTTAATTACATTTTTTTCTATAACTCTTGTAAATATAGTCACTACGTTTTTTTTATATATGATTGTATAAATTTGTATAAATTTTTTCATTACTTTTCTCAGAAATGTACACTGCGTTCTTCATATAATAGCGGTGAATTCATTTCAATATAATTTTAATTTTTTTTATATATTTTAAATTTATTACGAATATTACTTCGTTTTATAATAATTGTGGTAACAATGCTTACCACTGGCGCCCAACAACAATTTTTTCATAAGTTGTTTTTATTGTAACTTGTATAATAGTATAAAATAATCAACTAGCGGGAACCAATAGCTAACAGTCATAATAGGATCGAAACAGCGATTATAGTATTTTTGCATAGTAATATATATGTCTAATAGTCTAGAGCGGTTGGTAACTCTATAAATAAGCCCCAATACTAGGAGCGGATTGCAACTCCTTATAAGGAAGCCGTTGCACAGACGCAGTTTCTTCTTCACCTCTATTAAAGGAGCGGTTGGTGACTTCTTAACCCAAAGCCATGCGGGTACCAGGAATGAGCTATAGGCCACCTGCCACCCTCCCCACCCGGGCGGATTGCAACCCGAAAATAAAAGCCCATGCTAACTCTCTTCCGTATTTTATAATAATATTCTATGTAATAGTATTAATTTAAAATCAAATTATTTTATTTTATGTACTAGCATCCTATCCTGTAAATCTCTTCTTTTAAAATTATCACTGCTAATCCTTCCTGTTTACAGACACAAGTCTCCCGTAAATTTTTTATTTTTTTATTATTTTTTGTAAACTACACTCGGCAACCTAGATTTAAATATGAGTATTTGTTCTTACCTTCACGATGGTTATATATATTACGATGGCCTTTTTTTTGCACACGCTTCCGACGGGCGCGTGTTTTTTTTTTTAATATATATTATTATGAAGTTCGGACGTATATAAAACGCCGATTTCATGGCCATTTTGGGCCACCTTTATCGTGATTATCACGAAGGCCTACCTTTATATTGAGGCATAGGAGATGTCTCTTATTTTGGGCCAACCTTTATGAGGGCCACTATCGTATTATTCCGTGAGGTTTATTTATTATTTTGAACAGTTTTGGTCACAATGACCGGTGTCTCATCTCTGAGGTTGTTGTTGTTGTAGATGCCCACACTCTTCAGCTCACTACTTAGAATTCGTGTTTGCGGGTCAGACTATTATTACATAGGCTAACCCTCATTTCTGATAGGTCGTCTCAGACATGTAAGTAACGCACTACTGTCTTAGGCTAGTATGAAAGGAGATGAATGCAGGTGATTTGTTAGGTTTCCCTATAGTATAGATCGCGTCTATACATGCTGTGTTAGAATGATGAGTGTTAGATTGATTTTATTTTGTTAGATTATTACGATAGTGTCACACTTAGATAGGTAGTGTAGCTTGTACGGATTTTTTCCTCCCCTCGACCAGGAAAAAATCCTACCGTGTGAAGGGGGGTAATGTAACGGTATAAAATCCCGTACATAATTAAATATTGAATTCTTTATAAAATTATAGTAGTTTCGTATATAAAACTCCTATAAAATTATTGTTTTTGTTCAATTACCTTTCGTATAATTATTAATTTGAACGGGAGTCAGGTAGTACGAAGCGCGATGTATTGTCCTACCTTAAATTTAAAAATTCATCATGCGCTTCGATATGACCTTATTTGGTAATGTTGGCCTTCATTTCTCATTACCCGCGTAATTAGTTATTTTATTACCCACTAAAATTATCAAAATCCATATGCGAGGGGGGCGCGTCTCGCCCCACCCCGCGGCCCTTTAAAATACGGAGCACGCCGCGCTCGGCCACACTGGCCACAATGTAGTTACAAGTATCAAATTTGAAATAGTTTGCAGGCTGCGCCTCGCGCCTGTTTTATGATAATTAGCTGTTATAATTTATAATTTAAAATGTAGTTGTTTATATTAGTGCCACTTATCTAGTGTCACAAGTCTTTTATCCGTCTCAGCTAAGCCTAGCTTCATTATTCTAGCCAGCTTACTTAGCTTCATTGTGTATATTGTGTATGCTTGTGTGCCGACTCCTTACAGCTTCAGACAGCCTGCCTGTTGACCGGACGAGGGCGACCGACCGTCGCCGCCGTCCGCTTAATATTGTAAATTGATAAAATTATAGCTATTCCTATTTCTTTTTAGTTGTAAAGGTCTCGCGCCACCGGCCAGTAGTTGCTTGTATAGCTATTGGTGTTCGCCCGGGCCGGTGGGTACGCGAGACCTTTCTAAAGGAGCATCGTTGTACACCGGCACAATACTGGCATATTCCAGGGTTCGACGTTCGGGTTGAAGTCCAGCTCCAACTTCGACGTTCGGGTTGAAGTCCCGCTCCAACTTCGACTTACGGGTTGACGAGCCAGCCATATTCCAACAAACGGGTTGACGAGCCAGCCACACTCCGAGGTTCTTCCGGAGGTTCCGAGCCACACTCGCCGCTTCTTCGTCCCGGCTGAAGACTCCGGGGAAGCAGCTGCTTGGCTGACGCCGCTCGCCGCCACCCGCTGCTGACCTTCGTAGCCGGACCAACTTACCCACCGGCTCCTGACGTCGTGCGGCACACCAAAGTTAGGTTTTCCCCCTTTTCGTATCGGGTCAACGAGCGAGCTAGAGGCTGTATCGTGAATTACCGACTTTCAATAAACCACGTCCCTGATCTCTCAACCTATAAAATTGTATTCTGTGAATTGTATCCCACGTGTAATTAGTAAAGTGTTAAATAAATAATTGTTCGCGGAAGAGTCTCATCTTTAATTTATCACCCCTTTCCTTTTTTTTTTATACCGCGACAATGTACATCTTGGCTAGGCCCCCTGGAGTGACTTCGCGTCGAATACGATTATCCAACGCGTTAGACGACGCTAGAAACCCAGAAGAATTGGCTTAAGTGGATCGCTCCAGACAACCATGAGTACCTATTCTAATACCTAGATTAAACCTTAATTCCTCATCCCGCTAAAATCGTCTACATATACAAAAGGGAATATACCAGTCCAAACCGCTGTTTGGGGACAAATTCGGTTACAGTTCTCTAAAGCCCTAACAAATACTGTATTTTAAGGTACTATGGACAAATATACTTTAGCGAACACCTATATTAAAAGAAAATTATATCGCTTTGATCGTCTTTCACACATCACATCCCTATTACTAACTAATAGTGCACTCCTACGGAAACAAACACAAACATTACGCCATACCTAATTCGGAATAATTTTATCTTGACTTTTATGCAGTTTTACGGTATAGAGAATTAGAGATTCTTGTTATATTTTCCAAGCATTCTTTTTTTATTTCAAGATCGTCAGACATGCTGGCGGTCCCGGTTCACTTGATGGTATTTGGCTACCGTCGCCAATAAAACAAGCAACGGCAAAGGTGCTGTATGTACCCTTTGCCATAGTAGGATAAAGATATGGGATAGCAGAAAGGGCTCTTGTAACACTGAAACATAACAGCAGACAACATGACCTTATTTCACTGTGGTTTTACTTAATGTTTTATAAAAACCTTTTCTTATAGATCATAAATACTTTCAAGATATATTAAATCATTCTAGTGATTTAAAATAAGATTTGCAAATATTACATACCACGTAATAAAATCATAGTCTAATACTATGTTATAATTTTAATAACAGCCATTTTATTCACATTTTATCACAATGAGACCGCTCGATAGATGAGTTTTGAAGCATATAGCAATAGGTGCTGCTATATGCTTTTGAAGCATATAGAAAAATAAATGTTTAAAAAAATTAATATGTAGTCAAAAAGAACTTTTTCAGACAATTCTTTAAATAAATAGGCTAGGTAGTCGTTTAGACACAACCGACTCATTAGTTATTTGATTTTCTTCCTTATAGCTTACATATGAAAATAGCTATAGACTGAGTATAGTGGATAGAAAAATAACTGTTTTTCTTCTCGACTCCACGTGTTGATACAGCAAGTTAAACACGAAACAGGTGTACAGAATTAATAAACATGGAGCGAGTACCATATTAGGTACGTATTAACAGACGAGGTTGTGTAATTTTGCTAGACCAAATTAACTCTTATGAATAAGGCTATTAAGGTGAAGATTGCACTTACTTCCCAGATGTAGAAACTTATTTAAATGTTATCAATAGTATGATACTTTCTAAATGGGTTAAACCAATACTAGACACGGTACGTGGAATAAAATATAGAGGTACCTAGGCAGTATTTATTTTAAAAAAATATTTGTTAACAAGCACCAATTTCTATATCTTCTTCTATAATATAAAATGAATCCCTAAATGTGTTGCTAAGCGCAAAACTCGAGAACGGGTGGACCTATTTTAATTCTGTCTTCACTCGTGGATAGAGGGATAATCAGGGAAGGTTTTTACGTAAAAAAAAATGCACCCCGGGCGAAGCCGGGAACAGGCGCTAGTAGGGGAACGGGGGGCACAGTGAACCACTTTTTTATTTGTGCTCTTTACTGCATTTATCTTTAACGCTTCTTCTTATATTTTACTTCCAAGGTGTAACTTGATATTAAAGCTATACAAAAAAACATTAAAATAAACAATAAACACAACAGTTTCTCAGGAAGTGAACATTTTTAAAAAAGTGGATAATGATCCACTGTGCCCCAGCTATGGGGCACAATGGATTTGGCTTTGGGGTACAATGGATCTCTATGGGGCACAGTGAATATTTACCTTAATTTTCCATTAAAAAAAATATGGGGTATTTTGAACTTAATCGATGCGTTATTGAAATAATACACAATTTGCTTGGTAATCACATATTTAAGTTGTTTATTGCTTAACTGGCACAAATCAGTCTCTTTTGTTATATTTGGGTCATTATGTAATTACATTTAGTATCTTAATTATTACGTAAACACTTAAAATTAAACTTTCATATTTCGCAGTCTTCATTTTACTGTAGGTACTATTTATGAATGAATAACATAGGAACTTCTGTCAAAATTCACATATTTTATAATGTAAACATTGTTATACCTAGGTACTTAATTCTAATCAAATAACTAAAACAACTTAATAAATTCTTTAAATATTTAAAGAATAAAATAGGAACCTTGGTCAGAATTCACATTTTTCCAATATCCATTCTGAATAAACAAAAACATTTAAGAAAAACATAAACAGCTTTCAGCTAAAACATCTTAATAACCTCTTCATATACCTAATTGAAACAACCTACTATTTAATCATTTTAAACCTAGCGCAAAACTATTCTAGAAAAGTCAAGATCAAATTTGTATACACCTTGTTGTCTTTTAGTTCCACCAGAGAAAGCAGGTTTTGGTAAAATCATTTTAATGTCATCCATAAGAACCGTTGCAATGTCCGGTACATTGGGTAAGAGAAAGGAATTTATAATTTTGGAGGACTTTCTCAAAAAACTTACCTCTACATCAATTCCGGTTGTTTCTCCGATTACTTTTCCTAAATAGTAAACCTTTCTATGACTAGCTTCAAACTCCACCAAAATGTAATCGCCTTCTTTGGGTTGAGAATCGAGAGGAGCAAAAGGTTCTGATACTTCTAATAGCTCGTTTTCTTTTTCGTCTTCATAACCACCTTCTTCTTCAGAATAAAGACTCATGTAGCCACATTCTTCCTCGCTCGATTCCGATTGTAGTGATTTATTATTCTTGGTGTTTATAACCTTTGTTGTCTGCTTCTTTTTATTCTTTTTCTTGTCACTTTTTCCTACTTGTTCTTCTTCGCTAGATTCCTGTAAAACTTTTCTTTTCTTACTGGTTGCATCCTTTTTCTTTTTCTTTTCCGCATTGCGGTTTTCAATCTCCACTTTATTAGGAGTATCGGTAGCAATAATTGATTTTCCCTTACGTCTAGGTGCACGTCCACTTTTTCTAACTCCAGCCTTTGGAAGCCCTCGAAAATCAAATGGACTAATGAATTTTTTTACAGGCGGTGGCGTTTTTGACTGCACAGGAGAGCTAGAGATAGTTGTTCCTTGCAAATCCGGTGACAGGTTCCTTGGTAGTGGTGGCGTTTGGGACTGGACAGGACAGACAATACTTATTGGTCGTTCTAAAAATGGTGATACGTTTCTTGATAGCGGAGTTTGAGCAAGTGGTGGCGTTTCTGATTGCTCTAGATAGTTCGTAGTTGTTGGTTCTTCCAAAAATGGTGACGGGTTTAATAATAGCTCGTTTTGTTGAGTTAAGATAGAAGGAGATGGATTTTTAAGATGAGATGATTCCGGTATCGTGTCGATACTTCTATCGACGTCTTCATTGCTAGGTGTATTTGAACCGGCATGATGTACATCTGGGTCCCTTGACGAACATGCTGAATTCTCAACTGGAAGGCCAGACTGTTCAATTTCTCTGTCTGTGACCTCACTTGGTGCAAAATCAATATCAGTAAAAATATCCCTATTATAGGGAAATATTCCTGTTGCATGAAAGGCACTGCATATGTTTGCGGGGGTCATGGACTTCATATGGGCCTCTCTAATACATTGAGCGACTTCATATATAGAGAAAGTCTTACCAGGGTTCCTCATGAGCCAGCTGTCAATTGCTGCATTATATGCAACCTTAAAGGATTTGAATATTGCCACATCTAGTGGCTGTAGTTTTCCCGTAGAATGGGGAGGGACCGTCAGAATTGTTACTCCATTTTCTTTCGCGAGTGTTATTGCTTTGATGCATATGTGGGCTTCAAAGTTATCCATTATAAGTAATGATGGATTATCTTTGCTGCTCTGAGTATTAATAATGAAGTGCTGCATTGTTTTCACAAATAGGTCACTATTCATCCATCCAGATGTAGTTGCAAGTCCCAGAGTGCCAGTAGGTGCGCCGGCTATCATGTGTTGCTTGAAATGAACACGAGGAAAGATCATCACGGGAGGTAAAGCTTGGCCTAACGCATTGACGATGTAGCATGTTGTCACAAGCGTTCCTTTCTCTGCGCTTGTTATTTTGCTTACTTGTTTTTGGCCGCGTACCGCTAAGACCTTCCCTGGTTTTTGTACCGTCATTGTATTAGTTTCGTCCAGATTGAAAACTCTTGTACCATTGCCAAAATTTGGCTCTCTTCGCATGACATCTTGCAGATTATCAAAAAAGATCCCTACGTTGTGTCTATTGAAAGATGTGGCTCTGCTTAAACTACAGCCTTCTGGGGTCCTCAAACTTAAGACTGGATGACGCTTTCTAAAATGATATAACCAATCGACGCCAGCAAGTTGTGTTTTATGCCAGTTCTGAGGAACCATGATATTATTTGTCTGCGCCATTTCGTAGGCAAGTTGACGCACTTCCACTGGAGTTAGCCCGTAAAACATCTGACTGCATTTCACAATGTATTCCACTAACAACTCTTCTTGGCTGCTTGTGAATATTCTTCTATTTTCATAATTCGGTGTAAATTTTATATTTCTTTCATTTTTGAGAGTCTTCATATAATATCTGTATAGTGTAGTATAGGGAACATCTATTATTTTGGCAGCTTGTCTGATCTTTTTCCCCTCATATATTAAGTCGATCCCTTCTTTTATTGTTTCTTCCGTATGCATACCAATGTTAGTTTTTCTTTTACGATTGCGTACCATTTTTACCTGAATCAATTAAAAATAAAGGTTAAGTTAAAAAATATACATATGTGGGGCACTATGAATCACAGTCCACAGTGCCCCATATGAAATTAGTTCACAGTACCCCACAAAGTCAAATCAAAAACAATAACTGAAACTACTGTCTAAATTAATCGTGACGCGGTAGAATAACCACGATTTACGTAGCTCATTAAATGGTTATTAGAAAAAAAACAAACAAATAAACAATTTGAATGGCTAAGTTCATTAAAAAGATTCACAAAATAACATCGAGAAAAAAAAATGACGGCTTACGTTTCGCCGAGCGGCCGCAGCGCGACCTCCAGCAGCGAGAGCGTGGCGGTGACTGGCGGGTGAGAGGGGTATTGGATAGATCACGCGATCGTTCGAAGTGAGAGTGTGTGTGTAATGAATAGCGCGCGAGATATTAGTGATTAACCACTGTGCCCCCTGATTCACCCTGCCCCCTGCTCCCCTATATAAAAAAAATACGTGTCATATGTTTGAGGCCAATGAACTCCCTAAACTACTGAACCGATTTTAATAAAACTTCGTAACTATGTGTAATTTGGTCCAACGTAAAAGATAAGATTGTTTTTATTTTGAACCCGGGCGAAGCGGGGTAGCTAGCATACCTATAAGTTATTTCTATTTAGTTCCTATTAACTAACCACTAACTTAGGCGATGAATAAGTACCTGGTACTTAATCATATCGGCCGCAGGACGTCCACTGCTGGACATAGGCCTCCCCAATAGTGTTACAATAGGACAAGTCGACCCTTGGCCCTTATCATGCCGTCTGTCCACCTTGCGAGTGGACGTCCATCCCTTCCACTCGAGAACCTTCCGGTCTCAGCGACCCATGGCTCTCCCGGTACTTTACCATGAGTTATAGTGACCGCACTCGCTAGCGAGAGCGTAAAACATTTATATGAAAAATTGTCAACTGTCAATGTCAAATTGACAATTTTCATATAAATATTCTGGACCTTTACCATAAGTTTACAATGACCGCACTCGCTAGCGAGAGCGTAAAACATTTATATGAAAAATTGACAACTGTCAATATCATGACAATTTTTCATATAAATATTTTACGCTCTCGCTAGTGAGTACGGTCACTATAACTCATGGTAGAGGTACTGAACCTTTACCATAAGTTTACAATGACCGCACTCGCTAGCGAGATCGTAAAATATTATATGGAAAATTGTCAATTTGACATTGACAGTTGACAGTTTTTCATATAATATTTTACGCTTTCACTAGCGAGTGCGGTCATTATAACTCATGGTAGAGGTACTGGTCACAGATACTTCAACTTACTGATCTGTCCGCTTATGTCGGTAACTCTCGTACGTTTACGGATCTCCTATTTCTGATTTCATCAAATTGCTACTCGGCTCACATTCAACTTTTCTGCCAATTGTTTATTATTATTTATTTATCTATTTATTTATTAATACTAGAGATGAAACGGATATCCGACAACTATCAGTAATCACAATATAATTCTACAACTTACTAACGGCAAATTTGGTAAATTATTAGAATAGAATAGAATAGAATAATATTTTATTTGTAGCAAAGGACATTGAAAACATACAAATATATAAAAAGACTAACACAAACGTCCCCCGCCACAAACCGGCTCCAACTCAGCATAATGCAGGTTATAAAAACATAATTTAACATTTAGTTTAACAATGGCGGTCGTCTTTTTCTGGTGTCTCTTTGACATTGCCCAAGTGCAAACAGAAAAGAATCAAAAAGAGCAAGTGGGAGAAAAACTAATTATCAGTAAAAGTCGTATATATAATGTTTTATACATCTTTAATAACTTACAATATGGATAACACTACTATGTACCTCGATCATCAAATTTAAACTTGCAAATTTCTTCGACTTTTTCGAAGCAACAAAACTTCTGAAATAGAAAATAGTATTAGTGTTTCGATTCGGCGAACACTTAATAATACTTACGTCTGCCATTTATGTCGGCTAATAGTACATTACTGCAGAGTCCGGGAAGTGACGGATTGCCGGACGAAGTGGTTTCAAGGCCGAACTTTAGCGAGGCCTTGACAAAGAACTGAGTCCGGCAATCCTCATTCCGGTCGAGGCTGGTATAGTACTTTTCTTAATAAATGTGAGGAAATAATCAAACACGTGATACAAAAAAAAAAGTATAATATGAAAAAATTATTAAAAAATTAATTTAGGTAGGTACTGAAAAAAAAGTCTGCTTTCCCACTTTTTTTATTTTAATGAGTGCAAAGAAAACAGCGCCATACAGCCCAGTCATCAAATGAGCATGCGCTCGCCGCGGCCTACTAGATTTCATCGGGCTGAGCAGCGGCCAGTAATCAATTAGTGCAAAGAAAACAGTGCCATACAGCCCAGTAATCAAATGACCGTGCGCTCGCCGCGGCCTACTAGATTTCATCGGGCTGAGCAGCGGTCAGTAATGAATTTTCATACAACATTCTTGACCTAGGCCGAGAAAGAAATGCATGAGCCAAGAATTACAAACTTCGCGGCTTGTTTTTAGTACAAGAATGCCTACATTTCCGAGCATGTTTGAGAAAAGTTAATTAATTAAGGCAGAAAGTGTAGTATAAAGTACTCTGTGGCCGGCATGATATGATATTAAAAAGGTAATTGACGATCGCCGCCAATTAGGGCAGCGCCTAAAGACTTAAATTCTCATAATTTGATCCCGTAGTCAAACTTCTTTACAGTTTTATGGGACAATGTTAATATTACATCACTTTACATGTATAATAAATGAATAAATAATAGGATATTAATTTATTTGTGTATCATAGGTATTTGAATTAACATTTGATATTTTATACATACAAAATAAGACCTGCCATACTACACTATTCATCAGAAATGACGAATAGTGTTGTCGTTGCACTTGCCGAAGTGAAGGTCCCTCACGTGACGCAGGAGCCTCAGCAACGTAGGGAAAGGCGGCCGGCACTTGAGCACTCGCGCGCAGTCGCGCCACATGCAAGGGAACTCGTCGCGGGCGCCTCGTGACGTCATATGCCGCTGCACGTGCCCGTCTGCATTTGCTTGCGTCAGGGAAATTCATGAAGAATAGTGTCATTAAGTGTCGTTCGAATACGCTCAATTGGGCGGCGCTCTAGTAGCATTTTATAATCATTTCATTTACGGTGGTTTCATGAACTACGAAACCAATGCTACACTAGCGCCATTCTGGTCAATTTATGAACCACTATTTTATGCTTTTAGCTTGCCACTTTTTCAGTTTAACACCCATGTAAGTTGGGACCCTCCTTACCTCTAGTCTCTATGGGGAAATTATACTATCAGTCATGCCAAAATTTCATTTCAAACGTGTGTCAGTTGTCCACTGAGTGCTTTAGTTTCAATAATTAAGTACTAAGAGTCTACGAATTGATGAAAGGATGAATTTAAAAATTGACTAAGGTTTACGTACCCCAATATTCGTCGTCGTGGACGTAACGATATAAACTAAAAGAAATAAATCAACCGTTCGAGTTTGCGGTCTAGTTATCTAGTGAGTGAGTAGGTTTAATAATAGTAATCTATGATAGTATAAATAAATAATAAATACAACAAAATTATAAAATATAATTATTTTATAAGTGAAAAAAAATATATAAGGTAATTATAACGCTTACATAAAGGCATCACTGTGTTGACATTTCATTTATTTTTAATGGTCAATTTTACACCAAAATAGAACGCTATTACGCCGGATTTCTAATACCTAATGCATTTGATATTAGGTATTAGAAATATTAAAGGAAATATTATTCAGCATTTTTATTGCATGTAAAATGTATGGACACTTACTGCTTCCGCTTTCCCCGATGCAATGCTCCATGCAATCTTGAATGTCACCGAATTGGTAATCGCAAGTGTCCCACAAACACTCGTATGTCATTTCCGTAGGGACCTGTCAGAAAAAAAAATCTTAACCTTTTAATACTGAGATTTAGTATTTATTTTATTTAATTTTTTTAATTAATATTATCGTGAGAATTATAGTTCATAATTTTATTAAGAGATAAACTTTTTTCTTGCAACATTGAATTAGACTTTTTTTGTTATATGTACTTGTAAATAATATATTATTTACATAATACGTGTATATGAAATATTGAGATATTTATTTATCTTTCAGTTATTAATTGTTCATTTAACTCTTAACCTAGTATAATTCCTATTAAAATAATACTATAGTGATAAGTTGCTTTTGTAAACATCAATTACAAAGTCTGTAAACATTTAGCGACGCGTTGGAGGTTATAAATTCGTAAAAGGTTTAATTGCGTAGGCACGCACGCCACAAAGAACCTATTCTGTCTGTGCAAGTGAAATCTAGGCCGACCCGGTGTCTCTAAGAGTACTTTGCTGGGCTATATCCTGTTGTGCTGACATTGAATGTGGTCAAGTGGAACGTTATAACCGAATAATTGCTGCCTTTAATAATAATATATCTTCTATTTTACCTAATAAGGTTTTATTGATCAAAATGTTCTGTTTCTTTTAACTTTTTCCTATAGAATAAGATTAGCATAATATACGTTTAAAGAATTAACATTCTAAATTCAGTTACAGTAAAACACATTCTATATGAAACTCACTAAACAGATTTTTGTAGTTTACTTCTTTAGAATCGATTTGCATAAGCCCGTTGTATGAAAATTTATGGGAGTAAAATCAAAACTGTTACACGAATGCGTTATGAAATGCGATGTCTATTTTTTTAAATATTTTAGAATATCTGAAGTTTCAGAGATATTGCGCCATCTACATAATATTATGTTAAAAAAATTGTGTGTGTCAGCTCACGACTGGAGTTTATTCCTTACGAACGATTATAACATTTAAATTTTCAAATTGGATTCACAGCCAAGTATAAGTATTACACTGTCCCATAACTAGTTCCAAAAATCATCCAGGAACAGATAGCCAGGCTTCACAATTGATGTTTTTTCCAGACATCTTTTGTTCAGTGAAGTAGTAATATTTTTTTTAAATGCAATTCATTAATTTCTTACAGAAACTGTTCAGCCGACATGCGTCCTAGAGTCAGATTTCGGTTTCAAAATCAACTGTGCCTTCAAAAAGTCTGGTCTCTTCAGAGTACGGAACCTTGGAGGCATCAAGGCTCACGCTAGTTTAGGTAAAGTACCATTTTTTGATTAAATACATTCTTTTCTTTATGTGAATGAGCGACGAATTAGCGATCGGTTTAATAAATGGGAAATCGCCTTTAGACATAAAAGCCTGACTTTTGATATGACAACTTTGCAAGTGCGCATTGACGTAATCCATTTGGAGGCTTTTTACTGATCCCTTATAGAGCTTTCAAGAGGTAATCTACGAGGTAAGGCTTATGGCTTTTTTGTACCTATCTACTATGCTATGTTGTATGTAAACAAAAAATAAGAATAGAAGTAGGTACTCCATAAATACCAAATTTTGTATGCATGGAATCACAAACGTCACGCGAGTTCGATAACTTACGATAATTTTATATTATTAAGTAGTTACCGATAAAAGAAAATAAAGCTTTCTTATTTATATATTTTTCAGAATAATTGGAAATTCATAGAGCTTTCCAATTACACTACACATGAATAAAAGTTGTGGACAATGTGCATCTTGTTAGTTGGGTGATGTATTTGTAGCATTGGAAGATGTGTTAGGAGGTTGTGAATGATTTGTGCGTGTCATGTTGTTATAATAACCTCAGAAACCGCAATTCGATGCTACCACCAATGCGGTTACTCCGAATGACATTTGTTGCAATATTCGCGGCTGTAATAATAATAATAATAATAATAATAATAATGCCGTACTACAAGTACGTACCTACGCCCGTTCTCGAAAATGGTCATGCTACGCTCTATTGGGATCGTTCAATAATCACGGACAGAACTATTGTCGCCAATAAGCCTGACATCGTGGTTATTGACCGATCCCAGCGGCGGACGATGCTTGTCGACATTGCTGTTCCGCATGACGAAAACCTCGTGAAAGCCGAGAAGGACAAGCTGTCCAAATACCTAGACTTGGCTCACGAGGTGACCGCCATGTGGGATGTCGATTCGACAATCATCGTACCGATAGTCGTTTCGGCGAACGGTCTTATTGCGAAGAGCCTCGACCAACACCTCAAGAGGCTCTCGCTAGATGGCTGGATCAAGGGACAAATTCAGAAGGCGGTACTCCTTGACACGGCACGTATTGTCAGGAGGTTCCTCAGTCTGCAGCCCTAACCACCGGTAGCTTGGGCCTTGCCCCGCTACCAGCGGCTACCTAGTTTTAAGTTTTTTATAATATTTATTGTTTTTATATATATATTGTAAAAAACATAGAATTAAGAAAAATAAATGAATAAATGTGTATAATAATAATAATAATTTATTTATTTGCTGAACATAGGTTACAATGGTTATCGTTACATTAACAATAGTGCTCACTACATTCCACCCTATAAGGGCATGCAAATATTTTAAAATGACTATATAAAGATAAAATTTATTTATATATTAAACTCATGATAATAGTTTTAACATTATCACCTAGAACAGTCATTAAGTTTAATGATTGCATTTATAATCATTAAACGACTTGTAAAATAATTTTAAAAGACTATTTTTGAGGGAAATTCGAATTATTTTGTGGAGACATCGTTTTTGTTTAATGTACGTGGCTACCGTTGCCTATAACACAAGCAATGCCAAGGTGAATGTTGGCATGCCGCAAGTGCGCTGTCGACAATTATATGGATAGGATTATGGATGAGGGATTGGGGATAGGGATCAGGAATGGGGATCTTTAAAAATAATCACTGGCGGATCTTTGGCCAATATATCTTCTGATGGTAGGTGGCTACTGATGCCTATAATACAAGCAAAGCCATATGTACTACAAGTGCGCTGTCGACCATAGGAAGGGATTGGTAAGGGATAGTGAAATGGGCTCTGGCATCTTTTACTCACTCACCGAAACACAACAGCACGTGTGCTTTTATTTTACGGTGGTCTAATGCAAGGGGGTGGTCACTGCCAGCAGAAGGTCAACCTAAGTGACAGCAAAACGCATTGCGCTCTACCACTACTCAGATTTCAGTTTCTTTAACAATAATATTTCTTACTTATTTATCTATCAAAAGATAATTAATTGTAAGCTTTTAGAATGACCCAATACTAAAAATATTGAGTTTGAAAATCGCGTATCCTGCACATAAATCTGATGATACTCAGGACATTATCGCACACAAGTGGAGTAGCCATCCAATAAAAAGCCCTACAGCAGCCGAACTAATAATAAATGGAACTCACGTTGGACTGTGTCGTTTCGTCGACGAGTCTTGCTGCGGTCTCGTCGTTGCATCGAGCGGCACGCTCCACCCAACTCTGTTTGGCCGCAGCCGACAGCGACCGCCACTCGGTGCCAACGACACGAGATATCTCGCCTTGAGCACACGTCAACACAAAATAATCATTATTGCGAGAGCTCGACGTCTCAGTTTTGTATACTCTACTTTTTATTACTACACCACAAATGACACATGGTGAAATAATAGGAGACAATTATTCATATTTAGAGGTCTTCATAGTAACAATGCATAGAAATATAATCAATGTTGTACATAAGTTCAAACATCCTTAACATGATTAAAGACAAGATTTGGTTTAGTTTGCAAATAGTATCAAGTCGTCGCTAATAATAAAGGATAATATAATCGGAACAGTGAATGGAAATATAATCCATGTTTACATGTTAGTTGGGTGTGACGATTAATGTCGAAAATTAAATACGGCATCTATTTATTATTATTCGCCAATATTATTGTTGTTGACATTACATTTTGACATTATTGTCCTTATATAAAACTAGCTTTTGCACGCAACTTCGTCTGCGTAACTTTATAAAATATAGCCTAGCCTATGTTACTCGTTGATAATGTTACTTTCTATAAATAAAAGATTTTTAAATCGGTTCAGTAGTTTCAGAGCCTATTCAATGCAAACAAACAAAGAATCAAATCCTTCCTCTTTATAATATTAGTAATTATATATAATGGATAGAGAAAAATAAAAACTGAATACACTTTATCGTGCCTATTGTCATTGTACCTCAGTACAATGCACGCCCTTTTTATCAATATACGAGTCGATTTTTCGCTGAACACTGCTGCTAATTATGAACTCACAATGTAGAACCCCTAGGCCAAGACAAGAGGAATCAGATTTCAGCGTTAAAATATAATAAAACGTACTCACCAAATGTGGAGCCGGGGTTGTTGGCGATAATAGATCTGCGTACTTCTTTTGAGTACAGAATGTATCCAGTGACGAATTTCGGTTTCTTGTTGGTGTTAACGGGAGTAATGTTGGTCTGTTGCCTCTCTTGGCCCGTGGCGGACGACATCGATGGATTGTGAGGGTTGCTATTGCCACCTTGAATGAGAAAACGCCGTGACCTCTCTTTATTTATTTGAAACTAGCTTTTGCCCAAGACATAGATTGCGCCCCTTTTTCTTAGGTGTTAAAACATATATTCAGTCTTTTATTGCTCATATAATTTTTGTCGAATGTTGATAATTCAATATTACATAATATACCATTTGCACTTACCTACTGAAACAGGTGTAGCAGGCGAGACTAGAGACGAGTCGTCAAGTGAGTTCTCCAGCTTTATCTCGACATCCTGACTGCCAACAGTCCACTCCGGTTTAATATCCTGAAAATGTATAAACACATAGTTTTTATTAAAATATTAACATTACTACAAGTATCGTACATCTAAAAATTATGTACTTATTTTTTTAATGTTTATATTGTCTCTTTAAAAATAATCACTGGCGGATCTTTGGCCAATATATCTTCTGATGGTAGGTGGCTACTGATGCCTATAATACAAGCAAAGCCATATGTACTACAAGTGCGCTGTCGACCATAGGAAGGGATTAGTAAGGGATAGTGAAATGGGCTCTGGCATCTTTTACTCACTTACCGAAACACATCAGCACGTGTGCTTTTATTTTACGGTGGTCTAATGCAAGGGGGTGGTCACTGCCAGCAGAAGGTCTACCTAAGTGACAGCAAAACGCATTGCGCTCTACCACTACTCAGATTTCAATTTCTTTAACAATAATATTTCTTACTTATTTATCTATCAAAAGATAATTAATTGTAAGCTTTTAGAATGACCCAATACTAAAAATATTGAGTTTGAAAATCGCGTATCCTGCACATAAATCTGATGATACTCAGGACATTATCGCACACAAGTGGAGTAGCCATCCAATAAAAAGCCCTACAGCAGCCGAACTAATAATAAATGGAACTCACGTTGGACTGTGTCGTTTCGTCGACGAGTCTTGCTGCGGTCTCGTCGTTGCATCGCGCGGCGCGCTCCACCCAGCTCTGTTTGGCCGCAGCCGACAGCGACCGCCATTCGGTGCCAACGAGACGAGATATCTTGCCTTGAGCACAAGTCAACGCAAAATAATCATTATTCCGATAGCTCGACGTCTCAGTTTTGTATACTCTACTTTTTATTACTACACCACAAATGACACATGGTGAAATAATAGGAGACAATTCGTATTTAGAGGTCTTCATAGTAACAATGCATAGAAATATAATGAATGTTGCACATAAGTTCAAACATTCTTAACATTATTAAAGACAAGATTTGGTTTAGTTTGCAAATAGTATCAAGTCGTCGCTAATAATAAAGGAGATAAATTTACTACTGTTAAGATATATATATATATATAGTATATAATCGGAACAGTGAATGGAAATATAATCCATGTTTACATGTTAGTTGGGTGTGACGATTAATGTCGAAAATTAAATATGACATCTATTTATTATTATTCGCCAATATTATTGTTGTTGACATTAGATTTTGACATTATTGTCCTTATATAAAACTAGCTTTTGCACGTCGTCTGCGTAACTTTATAAAATATATCCTAGCCTATGTTACTCGCTGATAATGTAACTTTCTATAAATAAAAGATTTTTAAATCGGTTCAGTAGTTTCAGAGCCTATTCAATGCAAGCAAACAAACAAACAATCAAATCCTTCCTCTTTATAATATTAGTAAGTATATATAATAGATAGAGAAAAATAAAAACTGAATACACTTCATCGTGCCTATTGTCATTGTACCTCGGTACAATGCCCGCGTGGGCCCTTTTTATCAATATACCAGTCGATTTTTTGCTGAACACTGCTGCTAGTTATGAACTCACAATGTAGAACCCCAGGCCAAGACAAGAGGAATCAGATTTCAGCGTTAAAATATAATAAAACGTACTCACCAAATGTGGAGCCGGGGTTGTTGTCGATAATAGATCTGCGTACTTCTTTTGAGTACAGAATGTATCCAGTGACGAATTTCGGTTTCTTGTTGGTGTTAACGGGAGTAATGTTGGTCTGTTGCCTCTCTTGGCCCGTGGCGGACGACATCGATGGATTGTGAGGGTTGCTATTGCCACCTTGAATGAGAAAACGCCGTGACCTCTCTTTATTTATTCGAAACTAGCTTTTGCCCACGACTTAGATTGCGTCCCTTTTTCTTAGGTGTTAAAACATATATTCAGTGTTTTATCGCTCATATAATTTTTGTCGAATGTTGATAATTCAATATTACACAATATACCATTTGCACTTACCTACTGAAACAGGTGTAGCAGGCGAGACTAGAGACGAGTCGTCAAGTGAGTTCTCCAGCTTTATCTCGACATCCTGACTGCCAACATTCCACTCTGGTTTAATATCCTGAAAATGTATAAACACATTTTTTTTAAATATTAACATGAGTACAGTACATCTAACATGAGTATAGTCACAACTTACTTTGACAGTGATATAGTTGGTATGGTCGAACTTACGCAAGCCCGATTCGACTCTATTCGACTCTCTCTCCGCTATTTCTGTCGGACGACCTAAATCAACAATAAATATTTATTTATACATGACTAGCAAACCAACCCTGGCTTCGCACGGATTTCACTGATTTTAATGCGGTTTTCACTAATATATTGTAACAAGCTTCCCTTAACGCTTAATTTTTGTTTCTTTCCAAACGGTTTACACACATATAGCAACATATACTCATTTCAGGGGCACCAAAACTCATTTCAACAACCACCTGGGTGTTACTTGTATTCCCAGGCGACGGTAGTCATATACCATCAAGTTAACCGTTGACCTCCTTTACGCCATTTGTGGTTGTAGAAAATCTTTGTATCTTAGATATTATTAATTCCTATTTTAGCAATAATTAAGCGTGATAACTAAAAATTCTTTTTACTACAGTGAAAATGTATAGAGGGACAGCATTTTCGTGCTGTATACTTAACTTACCTCTGGATCGAGGCGTATTCACTTGACTCTTGACAGGTGATAGACTTTCGTCATCACTAGACGAACTCTGAACTATATCCAATAACTCTTGTACGCGTTGTTGCATCAATCTACGACATGAGACGACTTGTGTAAGCAATGTCAAAGTCCATTCTCCTATATTCCCCTTGTGCCTATACTTTATTCTATCTAGGTCGCCATTAGGTACAACTTTATCGCCCTCGAATCGAAGAGACATCTTATGAGTAGAATCAAGAAGAACGTCCTAAAAGCAGCTCGTCTTATTAGCAACATGAACTAGTAGGGAATGGACCGTCAGTCTTGAACATTAAATTAAAAATACTCAAGAACAGCTCTCAAACATTAAAATTTAAAAAAATCAAAAATAGCTCTCGAACATTAAAATAAAAATTAAATAAAAGAAATCAAGAACAACTCTCGAACAGATACAAAGCCTACGAATTTTGGGCGCTGGAGGTGCTGGGATTTGAACCCAGGACTTTCAGCATGCGAAGCAGACACTCTACCACTGACAATGAGTTACACCCCCCAATGACAGGCTTAACAAAATTGTTGTATGTATACTTTGTTTATAAATTAATGATAGTAATTTTAAGTAATTTCACTCATCATATGCTTTGCTTTGAGAGGTTGATAAAGCTTGAGTCAAAGACATTATACCTAAACAAGGGAAAAAATTTCCTTGTCACAACTAACACATTTGCGCTGATAATTCTAAAATTTTAGCTTAAACTGTATATATACTTGAAAAATATAAGTACTTATTAGTAATATTTTTTTTAAGTGAAACTTCTATATAGACGGGGTATTAAGATTTTTTCTGTTACGAAAAAGCGTTACGGCCGCGTGGAGGGGGGTAGACGATATATCGCGTGGTGAAAGGCGGCAACTTGTCCGTTGAAGTTTCACTTCTACTGTGTCCCAGCACACATTTCGATTCCTTTTTTATTAGAGATGGGTTTGCTCTTTGCCAACAACCAACTGTGTAGCAAGGATGAGGCCTAAGATGGAGCGAGCTCACCCAGAAGATGCCTATTCACTCGAATTTTGAAAAGATATGAGTTATATGAGCTCGAAAATACAGACGCCGGCAGGGAGTTCCATACCTTGGCAGTGCGCATTATAAAGGATGTTTTAAAGCGCTTGGTTCGAAATAGAGGGATATCGACAAGATGAGGATGGTAATCAGCCGTACGTCTGTATGCCCGATGGAAGAAAGGGGAAGGCGGTATGAGCTCATGCAGCTCCTGAGCACACTCTCCGAAGTACATCTTTTAAAAGACACATAGACTGGCAATTTTGCGTCTATGTGCCAGGCTCTGCATCTTAGTTTTTAAAAGCGGTACTGCGGCTAGTTGGTATTTGGCTGAGCCATCCCAAAGTTGGGAGCAATAATACTCCATGCAAGATCGGACTTGCGCCTTATACAAAGATAGGAGCTGTCCAGGCGTAAAGTATCGCTTCACCCTATTTAGGATGCCCAGCTTTTTGGCTGCTGTTTAGGCTTTGGCTTTGGGCTTGCTGTAAGTAAACTAAATATAAGAGAAAACGTATACCTAGACAGCGGTACACTTTTTCACTAATATTACATTGCTGTTTACCATGGACGAAGATTCCATAAAAAATTAAATCGCATTGTCACTACATTAGACAAAGACGCATTCCCCCTGAAGACCTTCTCGCACGGCTTGTTTTTTTTTTAGCTAAGTGCACAATCTTGTTTAGGTATAATGTCTTTTGAACATGGATGTTCACTTTGACCATATCAATAATCACAAGAAGAAGAACCCCTCGCTGCCTAATTAATTTTGTTTAGATTTTTTTCAATTTTATTATTTCGAATTTATTAAAATTTATTTGTTTTGAGTTTGTGTGCCAAATTGAATTACATATGTGTTCAGCTTTAATTGGCTTGTACACTGGACCTAGATGTTGAGCTATATGGTTAGACTGTTAAGTGTGCTAGGCTGTTGCTGTTTTAAGTAAATAAATAAATAAATGTATAATGGAAGAAGCCAACTCACTTCTGAAGTTTAACGGCGTCCTTGTAGAGCTTGGACGTTGGCTGATTGTACTGCTTTGCGTTCTCGAACATTATGTTCATATCGTCTGCTACTTCCGAGAGAGTTCCGTACTTTCCTTGCCGGATATATTTTTTAATTTGGTTTAGAGACATGGGAGTCTTAATACGGTTGTAGTAGTCGGTGTTGGCGCTACGCGACGGCAGCTTCCAAAACGCGTTAGACATCGGGTCACCTAACACAATAGACATTTTGACTATTCGATTTTACATATGGATAACTACACTACACAGCATGGAGCTGCATCCTATAGGTAATATTAAAACTTACCATTACGCCTTAAATGATTCATTACGGTTTCTAGAAACTTCCAATAAGGTGAATCTTCATTGTCGCCTCTCTCTTCATCAGATTCACCGGCACTGTCTTCTGAATTCTGTAAATACGATTCAATTAACAAAAGATAAGATTACTTTTGATAGCTCAATGCACCTGAACATCATTTTACTTTACAGTTTATATTACTCAGTATACATATAAAGATAAGTAATAAGTAATTTTGTAATTGAAATTTATAAATATGTATATATATACAAACAGTGAGTTCTCCAAAAACGTTATGCTCCTCATAGTTGGAGTTTAATATCTTCGACATGTCTTCGGCACCATCTGATTGTCCGCTTAAACAACTGTTTTGGGACAGTTTGGGTGTTTTTGAGTCACCTGAAACCAATAAGTTACCTTTGAGACAATATGGTATCACATCATAAATGTTCAATGAGAATCTATACTAAAATCATAAAGAGAGAAGATTTGCATGTTTGTATTGAATAAGCTCAAAAACTACTGTATCGATTTTAAAAATTCTTTCACCTATAGAAAGGTATGTTATCAGCGGGTAACATAGGCTATATATTTTATAAAGTTACGCGGGCGAAGTCGCGTGCAACAGCTAGTGTTAAATAAAAAGGATCTTAGCATACCGCTAATATGATTGAACAAATAAAAAAATTAAAATATATATACCACTCTCAAAAGCTTCAATGTTTTGCCAATAAAGTTTCCATAAGTCCACTGCATCCTTGTACTCCAATGAATCCGGTTTGTAGAATGCTTTAGTATTATTAACAAGAATTTGTAAATCTGCCGAGAGCTCATCTACATATTTGTAAGCATCTGTCTTGAGTTTTTCTTCAATCTGATTATAAATAGAATATTATGTTTTTTCTTATAAGACGCAACTTTGATACTATGTGCACATGACACAGTTTTAATGCAGTCAAGAAATCCTTAACAACAATTGAACATCATTAAATAGTGTAATTTTTTTTTACCATAAGTAAATCAATGGGTTGTGTGACAACTTCATAGTACTGAGGCTCTTGACACCTATTTGGGGCTCTGATGAATGAATTACAAAGTAATGAGCCATCTTCTTTCTTGAATGTTCTTATTATATCATATAAATGTTGGCATAGTTCTTCCTATGGAAATTGAAATAAAACTTTTATTACTATTATTGTTCTAACAAGTGACACTGTATGTGACTAGTTTTAATGAACTATTTGTACATGTTCCTAGAAATCCCATACAGATATTGCCACCGAGTCTAAACACAAAGACCAATTCAACAAGCAAACACACTAAGTTTAGCTATTTATATTGGACAATTGTCTGATAGTAAATATGTATAAAGCGACTTTTAAAAAATACCGGATCCATTTTTATCTTTTTGCATGAAGATGGTCGGGGTCTCATAATGATCAAGTTATCAACATCACTATCTTCATATTCTGCAGCTCGACTAGTTTCGTAGGACGCACGTCTTTTACTCATTTCCAGGCAACAAGCAATCACAACAGATTAATCATCAAAAACAATGTTCTTGTATTACTGAAAGAAATATTTACAGTACATATTTCCACAGTTTATTTAATTATTTTTTTAATTTTTAAGAGAAATAAACTTTGTTTACTTTATGCTTTGTTTGTTTTGAATTGGTTTTGAACGTACGTAGAGGCTTTGGTAGAGGCTACGGTTTTGAACACATATTACTTTATAATCTGTGGTTTTGAACAAGTTTTGAACTTTTGTTTGACAGTTTTGACTTGAACTTTAGGATATATAGTGTTCTGTGCTTAAATATCTATCTACCACAGACCAATGAACTTTATGTTTTTATGTTCCGAATACCGAAGAGCGGCCGGCTAACTTTAAGCTGTATTCCAAGTGATTATATTCTCTTTGTATTCCAAGCAATGAAGCAACTTACAATCGGTCTACTTAGGTGATTTGTACCCTCAGGAACAGTATTTTTTTGCTTAATGAAAACCCTTTCTTGTTTCCTTGAAAACGTGTATGCAAAATTTCATGATGATTACCTAGTTAAGGCGTGAAGGCGTTTCTTTCACATTTATAATATTAGTACCTATTGATTAATAATCATAGTACCTAAACTGTCAAAAAAATTACATGAATTACATATTAAAGATTAGTCTGTTTGGAATTCCGCGTTAGGATATCGAGTGATCGTGTATCAAAAGATGTTTTATTATAGATTATATTAAGTATTAATGTTCACATACCTATGTATTTTTTCACATAGTCTACAATTATTAGCGATTTTTGGAAAAACATGATCATGTATGACGAATTTTGGAGGTGCTGCCGCCATAAAAAGAGAATCGCAAATGAGAATTTCGTAGTCAAAACATCGGGGCAATAACCTCATTATCGATCTGCCTGACATCATGTCATTTTACACAACACATGTCACTGACATGTGTTGTGTAAAAAAATTAGACAAATTTCATTGTGGATGTATGCATTGCATAGTATGGCAAACACATCGATGGGCAAACATCATTGTGTGGTAGGTACTTATAAAGTTTTCATTTTATGATAAACAGTGACACAGGCAAGCTGATTGGCCACTCCATGTCAGCTACTTATACCTTCTTAGCATATAAACACAAACAAAAACCGGGGACGATAATAAAGGATGTAATGAGGATGGATGTATGTACGTTTGTTACTCTTTCAAGCAACAACTAAGCGTATTTTGATGAAACTTTACATCATTGTTTAACATATCACTGATATATCACAATAACAAGGTGAAAGTAACAATCTGACTGTCTGTATGTTATCTTTTCACGCCTTTTACCGATCATGAAATTTTGCATATACTTTGTCAGGGGTAAGTACATAAAAGGACAGGACACCTTTCATACAGAAAGTTTCATAAAAAAAAAGTTTCCGAGGGAAAAGATAAAATTCTAAATAGGTAAGTATATTACCTAGAACTTTTTCAGACAATAGGTGTAAGGTACCTACATCTATCTTATATATATAAAAATCTCGTGTCGCGATGTATGTTCGCGACAAACTCTGAAACTACTGAACAGACTTTGATCAAACTTCATAAGCGTAAAGGGAGGATAAACTAGAGTTGTCATTAGAATAATAATAGTCGTGAAAATGAGACACATTTATGCTTTATTACCTATGAGGGAGCGAGACACATTATTAATTTTTTGTCTCTCTTTGCGTATGCGTTTCTATTGTTTGCCACACTTCAAAGTGTGTGGTGTGGCACACAAATCTCTTGGTGAATATACGAGTACGTTTTATTTTGCCGATTTTCATAATTCAAGTAGTTTTCAAAGTTCCTAGGTATTGTGTTAGGTGTGGTACGTGTTGGTGAACGTGGTGAAAATGGTGAACTGTTCTATTTTAGGCTGTAAAAGCCAATCAGAGCGAATATGTTGAAAACATAAACTTTCATATGTAAGTACTTAATTTTTTGGTTAAATGCAATAATTTTTGCATGCATGTTTGGTAAACATCTAATTTATGTCTTGTTACACATTTAACAACTGTTTTAGATGATATTTTTACGATTTTTCGATCACAAAAGATCTTGTTTTGAGATTATAAACCGTACAAGTTGTGTAGCCATCTTAAATTATCGATGACATTTAGCAATTACATGTAACCTAATATAGTAGGATTATACACATTTTAGGGATACCAGCGCATGAATATTTTTTTTCCCTAAATGTTGGGTAATGTTTAGTTTTACGCATTATATTAGCACTATGTGTTTTTGTTTCTATAAGTAAATAGCGATTGCGTTTGGTTACAGTTTTCCTAAGCATCTTGGCTTGATGAAGAAATGGGTTGCTGCTACTGGTTGTCAAAATTGGAACCCTGAGTACACACGTATATGTTCGTAACATTTTGACGCACAGTGTTACCGGAAGATGAAAAAGTTAACAATTCTTCGACATTCTTCATTATATATGGTTTAGCGCGTACCCTTTGACTAAAACTCATGACATTTGTTTTAAGCAAATTAATTTTTAAATTATTGTTATTTAACCAAAATATAATCTTTCTTAAAGCAGCGTTATGTCATTCTTTGTCCCTGCATTTTATTATCATTGTGCTATGATCGGCAAAAAGACATATAGGATGTTCAACAGTTCTTGAACATTAGATTAGTACATTACCTCTTATTCCATCAATATTCGAGATTTTTCAAGAAGAATTGCATGGTCAAATGCTTCCGTCATATCCATGTATACAGCACATATTTGAGATTTAGTATCTACATTTGTCATAATTATATCTAAGAATTCAAAAAGTACCTCATTTATTGTTTTATGTTTCCTGTATCCATGTTGTTCATCTGTTAATATATTAAACGTTTTCATGTAGTTTAAAAGTTAATAAAAATGAAAATAAATTAATAAAAGTTATCATATAAATTGTTTTATTATTCATATTAAGTGAAATAACTACTACTGAACCGATTTTGATGCCGTTTTAAGTTTCAAAGAACAAGGTTTAACTTTAATACGGCTATGTAATACTTTTCACAGCAAAAAAATCTCTTCCCATGAGAAAAATTACGCGTTAGCAAAGTCACGGCCAAAAGCTAGTTACATAGTTAATACTATTTATGATTGTCATCAATGATGACTCATCATAAACCATATTTAATATTGCAAGAGTGAGTTTGTTTGCCATCCCGTCGCGTCGTATCGGAGTCAGAATGACTTGATTTTTTGAATAGGGATAATTGAAAGGTTGGAGAAAGAGGATACTTTTTACCACGGGAAAATGTGTTCCTGCGGGAAACTTACCACGGGAAAATGCGAGCGAAGCCGCGGGCAACAGCCAGTATTTAATAGTAAATTTATGTGATGATGATCAATGATGTAAGCTGTGTGATTTATAAACAGGGTAAGAAGTGTATGATGTGGCAACCCAAGAGTTCGTATGTACTGTGTCTCCATCCCTTTCCAGTGTACGCTCACCGCTTCTCTAGTTTATCCTCCCTCTTCGTTCATAAGTATCTTTTATTTGGTCCAACTTAAAAGATAGGATAGTTTATATCTCATTCTGTTTATTATTTTTTTGCAAATTATATAATATTATTAACATAGCGCCATCTGTTGATACCTATTCAAACCAGCAATTATTTGTTAAAATTATCTGTGAGTTCCATGACAATCTAACAGATGGCGGTGTAAGACAATCTAACAGATTGCACCCGTGCGAAGCCGGGAGCGGGCCACTAGTCTATATATATAAAAATCTCGTGTCACGATGTATGTTCGTGATAAACTCTGAAACTACTGAACCGACTTTGATCAAACTTCATAAGTATCTGTTATTTGGTCCAACTTAAAATATAGGATAGTTTATATCTCATTTTGTTTATTATTTTGTTTATTTTTTTTTTAAATTATATAATATTATTAACATAGCGCCATCTGTTGATACCTATTCAATCCAGCAATTATTTATCTGTGAGTTCCAAAAGATTCTAACAGATGGCGATGTAAGGTAATTTTATCAGCTGGATTGAGTAAAAAATTGCACCCGTGTGAAGCCGGGAGCGGGCCACTAGTTAAAAATAAATTAGGCTGGTACTTAAGTAGTGAGTGACAAATGCACAAAGTACTATAATTATATACCTCAAATGCAACCATGCGATCGAATGAAAATGATGCTTGAAAAAATACTACTCTTAAACCAAGTTATTTCTTCTCAGTTTCTTGCTAATTTAGAAAGAAATATATAGGTACCTACATAATTACATACCACCAATTAACAATAATACCAATTAACAATCTAGTTTTTTGATTTTCTTCCTTATGGCTTACACATTAAAGTTTCTACTTAGGTACGCACTTAGACACGCACGTAGATAGAAAAATATCTGTTTTTCTTCTCGACCCACGTGTCGATACAGAAAGTTAAACATGAAAGGTGTACGGAATTAGTAATGAAATCAGTACCATATTAGGTAAGTAAGTATTAACAGACGAAGTTATGTAATTTTCCTAGACCATCTTAACCAAATCTTAACTCTTATGAGTACAACTATTAGGGTGAAAATCGCATTTACTTCCTAAAAGTAGAAATCACGTAGAAATTTATTAGATTCTATCAGTATTATTATTAATTTATTTATTAGATCAGTAGTATACTTTCTAAATTGGTTACTAGGCACGGTACAAGGGATAAAATACATATACTTAGGCACTATTTATTTCAAAAATAAAATTCGTATAGACACAAATATACAGCTTCGTTATAAACTGAGATATTTTACCCATTTTCTTAGAACCTGTGAAAATTAATTAGGTAGGTGTACGTAACAGCCTTGCCCACTTATTTTGGTAGTGACTACTGACTAGTTGAATACCAACAGACAACCCAGGCAGCAAAAATGTCCTACGGTAACGTCGGTAACGGTTAGTCTTTAGCGGTTGCCTGCAGCCCCTATTGCCCTGGTGCCTGTCTGCCTGTCCGTTTGTTCCTGTGTGCGCCGCACACTTCGCTTTGCGTTGCACACAGGGCAATCCATTCTCATAACTTTCATATTTATATTATATAGGAATAGGAATAGGATGAGTACCTACACCTATGTAGGGGATTGAAAAAATTAAGATACTTAAGGGAAAAAATGCATTAAAAAAAAACAATAACACTACATAATATTAGGTACCTAACCTTAATTATTTTTATGCCAATGAATCCCTATCTTTATTACAAATTATTATTTTATTATCAAATTTGGTTCGTCATTATATACCTATATTAGTATGCAAGTATGTTGTACAAGTAGGTAGGTACAATAGTGAATCATCCAAAATTCCTATCAATTTTGCATGTCCGCCAACATAAAAAATATCAAAACGTTCCTGTTCACGACATTTACTTACGTTCAAAGAAAATTCACACTTTAATAAACAATTTAAACAAATTTATGTCTTAATTAGTAAATCTATTATTTTTATTTAGTAATTTATAAGCTACATTAAAATGTAATTCGGGTGTGCTACATGAATTATGCGGTCACCCATAATTTTGCTAAATTAAAAGCTCTATTTGCGTAAAATGAAACCGTTCTGAATTGATATTTCTTTGACAGATGATAAATAGTTGCCATCGGTGATTGGAAGATTGCGACTTGCGAGCCACTCCTTCGTTGTGATTATGTACTCTTTGCCTTCGTTCTTAAAGAGTTAATTAATTAATTTTACACAAATATTTCTTACGAGCAATGTAGTGTTTTACTTTAGAAAATTGTGCAGAGTGAAATGGCCTAGTTGTTGTGTAATTTAAATATAAACACTGATCAAAATGACGGGACGTTCGGGCCGCGGTGTGTTCGGAAAGCTCTTTGCTAAGAAACAACACAATAAAGATGAGAGAGCTACTGAAATCGGAATGCCCACCAACGTTACTAGACATATACATGTCAGCAAAAACTCGGAGACTGGTATGTTAGAGGGTTTACCTGCTTCTTGGTTGAGATTATTGAATGCACAAATCACACCCGCCGAGCAAAATGAAAACCCTGATGCGGCCATACAGGCCGTTAAATTTCACATGTACACCATCAAAAAGGAGAAGGCACCGGATGAGCCTTTCAAGCCTTTCCTCACCGAGCAAGCAATCACGGAGGAAGACAGAGAAATAGAGCAGTTGTTTGACAAGAAAAATGCTCATCAGAGCCAGGATTCAGACTTGTCTATAGGGCAGAGTAGTGAAGAGGAAGTTGCGCCAAACGATACTTTTACGCAGCGGCAAACAATTGCAGTTCCTCCGACCAAACATAGTATTAAGAAGAAAGATCCAACTATTAATATAACGGATGTTGTACAAGACTTAACTCTAATAGATAATGAACCGGAGGAAAGTCCTATATTGAGAAAGAAAGAGATGATAAATGCTACATTAACAGACGAGGAAGTGTATGAGGAGTTGAGGAGAATTTGCAATCCTGATAACCCACATGTTAGATTTGAAAAAGTGAATAAACTCGGTGCTGGTGCTTCAGGTAAATATTTTATTTTTATTTCATAAGATATTTCATTACATTCAGGCTGATGGTCTACTTTGTGGTAAGTGGCTACAATTACCTATAATGATAGGCAATACCTATGGAAATACAAGTGCACTGCCAACCCTGTTCCCAGCTCATATATATAACCCAAATCTTTTCAAAGTATGAGTGAATAGGCATCTTCTAGGTGAGCTCAATCCATCATAGGCCTCATCTTCACTAACGACTAGATGCTGGCCAAAAGCAAACCCATCTGTAAAAAAAAAGAAGATAAAATGAGAAAATATGATTTAAGGGCCCTGTTATCTCCCACACCGTGAAGACAATGGCACATGTGCTATTATTTCACAGTGGATTTCTGTAAAAGGTGGTTATTCTCAATAGGTCATAATGTGTTATAAGGTCTTAATTAAGTAATTGACAATTTAACAAGATAAAATTAAGTTTTTTTTTTAATCTTAAGGTCGACAGACAGGTTGACGGTTCACTTGATGATAGATGATAGGTGGCTATTACACAAGCAACACCACAGGTGCTGAAAGTGTGCTGCCAACAATTGTAGGATAAAGGATTAAGAAGAGATAGGGTAATGGACTCTGGCATCCCCTACTCACTTGCCAAAAGACAACAGCACACATGCTTACTAAGTTACATGTAATTTATATGAAAATGTATCATATCATTACACACTATGTCTACTGATATTCAAAACACAAGAAATTAGTAGCCAATCAATTGAGAAGACATAGAATAATTTTTCTGCTCTTAGATATTTTCCATAGTGCATGATTGTGTTTATTCATATAATAGTAACTTACCCATATAAAAATAAATAAATAAAATGAATAGCCTTTATTTGCTAAGTTTAGTGTTAAAAGTACATAATGCACATCGGTCCGGTTCCACATCAGTGTGTCCTGCCGACACATAGGCCTCCTCTAACTTTTTCCATTCCAGTCTGTTTCAAGCCAAAATCTCATCCATATAAAAATTCTAATTATTTATTTTATCCATATAAAATTAAATATTTGTTACTTGTTCCATGAAAATAATGTTCCGATGAAGCGAAAAGGTTATAATTTATACTATTTGCTAGTAGATAGGTGTATATTTTGATACCTATTACATAAAAAGTAGTAATCAAATATGATTTTCACTTATTTTAGTGTTAAATAGGAAGACACCACCATCTCTGATGTCATTACGAAACTAATTTGATAGGAAATGTGAAGATATTTCACTTTAGGAAGCAAGACAATTATATTTTAATCTACACAAACCAGCTAGTAAAGGAAATCTCTATACATAATTCTTATCTAATCTCAATTATTTGTTAGACTTTGCTGTGTCTTGACTTGACTTTGCTTTGAACACTTTTATGTTCTACATTGCCTATCAGTATATTGGAGCAAATGATAAATTTTTAATAATCATGTTATTGAAATACTTAAAGGCTATATTTATGCATGTCTGCTTGAGGGGATCTCCAATGTCTTCCGTCTTATAAAAATTTGTGTTTCATATTTTGAAGTTTGATTCCTGTTAATTTATTTCCTTTTTTTTTGTTTGTCTGGTGGAATCTTCATTTTAACAGACAATCTGTCTGACTGTCTAACATACAATTGATAACATTAAAGATGTTATCGGAATCATGTGCTGTGCTTGGTCTAACTACAACAATTAAAGCTAATAGTCAATCAGTCCCATTAACATCACATATGGTAGACCCAAATTCAAATTGTAAATAGGTGAAATAGTGCCCCTGAATGTTTTTTATTTTCCAGTTTGATTTTGATATAAGAATCATTTGCTCTAACAGTGAAGAAAAATATTAAGAAAAAAGTTGCATGTCAGGCAAGACTGATAAAGTCTGATTTTACGAAGTCCTTACAATCCTTAGCGGGTTAATGTTGTGGCTAGCCCGTATTCTTTACATTAAGGAGATATTATGCTTACTAGTGAGATATAATATTATATTCAATACAAGTAACTATAGGGTGGTTCGCTCGCAGCACATCATTTATTATTGCATTTTTTTTTATATTTTGAATTTGAATAATTTACAGAGGAATTTACATGTACATAATAAACCTTGATATTTAAATTATTTAGTAGTACATAAGGATTAATATCATGATACAAATGTACAATCTTAAAATGGTTAGTGTAACTTAACTATAATATTTAGACTTATAGCCCGCAAACTTTTTAGTAGTATATGAGTAAGAGTACTATAAATATGTAGTAGATTATTTTATATATCATCAATCAGCCAAGTTTCAGCACTTCTATAGTTTTTGAAAATAAAATACAGCCCATGTTACTTGCTGATAATGTAGCTATAGGTGAAAGAATTTTTAAAATCTGTTAAATAGTTTTTGTTTATCTATTATAAACAACTTTTTTTTGCAATAAATATAATATATATAAAAAAGCAATGTGTATATGTATGTATGTATGTATGCACCCTATGGACTCCAAAACCGCTGAACCGATTTTGATGAAATTTTCAGACAATCTTCACATTAGTCCAGCGGGTAATCCTGTGAAGTTTGGTAGCAATCGGGCGCGGACGAAGTCGCGGGCAAAACCTAGTATAATATAAAAGTACAGTTTTACAAATAATCCATTTAATATTCACTCTTTGGTGACATCTAAAAATTTAACCCTTCCAAAAATAAAAGTGATTTTGTTTCATAAACATCTGTGTAAACAAACATACTTTTTATTTTACATGAAAGTGTAATTTTACGGTACTGATCATTATATTTTACTGATTAAATAATTATGTATTATTCAACAGGTGTCGTGTTTATCGCAATCGATAGCAAAGACGACTCCAGGGTCGCGATCAAAGACATAGACCTGGCCAAACAGTCAAGAAAGGATCTCATACTCAACGAAATTAATGTGCTGAAAGATTTCAATCACAAGAACTTGGTGAACTTTCTCGATGCGTTTTTGACTTGCGATCATCTCTGGGTCGCTATGGAATTGTTGGACGGTGGTTCGTTGACAGACGTTGTAACAGAAGTGGTAATGAAAGAGGGCCAGATAGCAGCTGTATGCCGAGAGACGTTACAAGCTATAGCTTTTCTGCACTCAAAGGGGACTATACACAGAGATATCAAATCGGATAATGTCCTCTTAGGGATGGACGGGACGGTGAAAGTGACGGATTTTGGCTTTTGCGCGAACATAGTCGGCGATGAAAAGAGACAAACAATGGTTGGGACTCCGTATTGGATGGCGCCTGAGGTTGTCACAAGAAAGCAGTACGGGAAAAAGGTCGACGTTTGGTCTCTTGGTATAATGGCCATAGAAATGATAGAAGGTGAACCACCTTACATGAAGGAGACGCCTCTGAGAGCGTTGTATCTGATAGCAGCAGTCGGTAGACCGAAGATTCCGAGGTGGGAGAATCTGTCCCCGAACTTCCAAGACTTCCTCGACAAGTGTTTACAAGTGGACGTGGATATGAGAGCGACCGCTGACGAGTTGCTTAAGCATCCGTTCCTCGAGTGTGCCATGGAATTGAAGACTTTGACTCCGCTCATAAAGGCCGCCCAAAAAATTCTACACAAAAACTACGATTGAGACTGGTAACACTTTCATTCCTATTTTTTAAAGGGGAATGCCCGTTGTTTAAAAATACTACTTTAAGAAAAAGCCGTTAGTAATATTTTAAAAGGAGGATGACAGACTTTAATGAGAGTTTTATATCATTTGAAAATTTCAGAAGTTCTTAGCCTAAATATTCAATAACTAAATTAGATTTTTAACAGTCAGGCTTAAAAAGTTTTTTTTTTCTCATAGTCGAATCTGCAATCAGTCCTCAACTTTAAGCAGATGATTTAAAACTATCATCTCATGGGAAAAGTCTTCTATAGAAGATTGCATGTATTTTTAATTACCCAGCCAAAGTTAGAATTTCTTCTCTTACTGTATTCATACTAAATAATATATTATGGACTTCAGATTTCAACATTTTTAATTACCATTTTCGACCGTTTTGTTAGTGGTATTTCTTTAAAAATCAAGAAAAATCTCATTTTTCGCAAACTCATAAAAACTACTAAAGTTCTAAATTCTATCATCTATTCCAAAATCTTTTGCTATTTTATGGTACCTTTCATCCAGAAAATCCTTTCAGGTACCTACTGTTCCCAAGGTGTCATCTAAAAATAAAAATCCAGCTTCTACCAAAACTATAACAATAATAAAGATTGAATAAATTATTGCTCATATTATTTGTCTACCATTATATTATTTTATTTTTCAACTCGGACGAAGTCGCGAGCATCTATTGGTATATAAAGGGTATACTCAATTTTATTATGCTGGTCACTCCTTTTTTTTGTGTATATATTTTTTCCACTATACACATCACAATGGGCATTTCCCCAATTGCTTTTTAAAAGTCGACTGCATTTAAGTGCCAAGGTGTCTTATGATAGATATCGCTAAATTAAACGTGATTTAAAAAAATTAAGCCAGCATTCATTGCAATGGAGCAAATGTTTCTGCTGAATGTTTAATGCATTTTATACCTTATGTTCAAAAGACTAAGGTGCATTATTGGGTGTATTATGAAGCTTACAATGATAACTACACCCACATCTTAACTTTTATTTGCTTCTTCAACACATCCTTTGAGCATTCGAGCTCTCCAGTATTTACAATGTCTTTTGTGACGCATTAACATTAATTTACTTATAAAATATTTTTATATCTTTTATAAAATATTAGGTTTTCGAGAGAAAATTCATGGTCTCTTTGAGTAGCAATCAGTTAAAATACAAAATACTGACAATGAATGTATAAAGGAGGCCTATTTTTTTTGTTATCTTTTTGCAATATATGCATATACACAATATACTAGATTTAATAAAGCATTTTATAAGTAGTGTTTTGAACAAGGATTTTGTGAAATCACGAGATAAACGGAAACCACATACGAGGTTTGCTTATCGTAACGTAAGTACTGATAGGCTATCTATCGCTTATTTGATATGTTTATAGTTTATAGACATTGTATGTACATCACAATATAATATTAAAATTTTTTTTAGGAAATTGATGTTGAGGTTATTTTTTTCTTGGTACAGTTTCTGACCCTATTTATATAGTAACATCTCGAGTCGAAATATGGTAAAATATTGGACTTAATTAATGTCAACCATTGTACGAAAATTTAAATCTCTCATCAATTCGTGTACAATAAACTGCCATAAGTGTATTTAATATGAAAAATTATTTGATAATTATAATTTACTTACATTCAAATACATAGGAATAAGTATATCAAACAATACTGTAGCAACATTGAAATTAAATGGGGCGTCCCACGCTTACTCTGATTAAGATTTTAAGATATTGGCGTGGCGACTTATTGGTGTCTTCCTTTGTTTTTTAAAAGTGAATAAAATGTGTTGCATCAAGAGGTTTTGAAAAATCAAATTGGCTATTGTGAACCAGAAATCGAACATTGGTAACTTTGAAACAATTTCCCTTCTGAGGTGTTTTTAATTTATAGTAAAGCCAAGGAGACAACGCAAAAAATGTAAACAAACGCGGCCCTCTGTCCTTTTCCCTCGCACAAAGTGGCCGGCGCTATCTGTTTCATGGTATAGCAACATCTTGACAACCCTTGAAAGTTTGTTAACATTATTTGCATTGTCTCGTTGGTCTTGCTTTAGCTACAGTTTTTTTTTTTAAATAAATAAAAAACGTTGAATTATGCTTGTATTATAATTAAAATATTTAATTAAAGTACCTATCTAAACGTTTTTTTTTAAAGTATTTATTGTATTTCTTAACACAATGTAATTTTTGGGCTTTCGAAGATAATAATGTTTATAAATTTTCATTAAACTATAAAATTAAACAAATGCTATTTAGCCCCATTTATTTGCGACTTTTAGTAATCGAAGTAGACTTAAAGGTTGAAAGATGAAATTTATGTTCCGGTTAAGTTGATGCTTGACATATTAAATTTTACAAACAATATTATAAATCAAACGCATTTTGCTTCATTCAGTCAGTATAAGCCCTACGAAGTTTGTATGAGGATTGTGGTTAAACCACATTTAAAAACTGCTGTGGTTGATTAAATTAAAAATTAAGTTGAAAATTAAAACAGAAGTGTTATTTTTTCTTTAAGCACTTTATTGTTTGCATATAGTTCCTGTGTATTTTGAAACTTACGAATTAGATTTAGGTATTGTTGCATAATATAAAAAAATATATATTTGATTACTTAAAATTATGCCGATCCATTGCTTTTTAATAGTTTTTTTACACTTATTTGGTACATGTGTTGATAAAATTTAATTTACCAAAAATATGTAAATATTTATATTATTTAAGCTAGTCTTAATTGCAAGGTTGCACTTGATTATTTTAATTTTACTCTCGACTTGACTTGACTGTTTTGCTTAACTTTTGAGCTAATATTTTGATCTTAAAATCTTTACATTCCTCTTGAGGATTAATAGGAAGCTGGGCAGTATAAGATTTTTTTAAATTAGTCTAAATAAATGTTTGATTGTACAAAATTCAACCTTAACATTCCGTGTAAAAGATTAAAGATCAGCAAAAAAAAAACTAACCTAACCTAACCAATAAATGATTGGACAACCAAATAAAGTTGTTAACCAAATAGATGTTTTTCTAATCAAAATATTAATTTCTAAAGTTTAAATTCGCAAAAATATCAAAGTATACTGCCTAGCTCTTACTATAGCCTTTATCCAATGACCAAACTCTTTAAAAGCCTTTTAGTTTAAGAATTGCCATGAGCATTATTTTCAAAGACTGCTAATAAACAAATTTAATCTTGAACAATAATTTTAATGTTGATTTAAGACAATCCGAAGAAAAACAAGTTTATTTCTTATGCACAATTTAAACTGATGTTTATGAAAATCGTAAGAATTATACATCGATTTCAAGCTTATTTTAATTAAAAAGAATGTATTTTCTTATTGCATAGATAGCATGAGTCATGAACGAATACATATGCTAGTAGCATTTTAATAGACTTCTAAGATTGTGTTATCAGGTCATATAAGTATTTAAGTATTATTAAGGGCGTTTAAATTGTTATTTAATTAATTCGCTCCGCTATACATGCGATGACCCGTGACGTTGTCTTTGAGGACTTTAAAAATATATTGAGCGTACAATAGTGTGATTTTTCGAAACTATTTCTAAGCCAAACCTACATTTAATGATGTACCAAGGTGAATCAAAAAGTTGTTAGATTCTACATAGTCGACTTGTCCTTTAGCTTTAGGTAACGTTTTAAAAAAAATATTCCTTCATAAAAAATTAAGTATCTACCCTAAAGTCTGCTGGAAAAAGTTCTTTAGTAGACATTTTTTTTCAGACAGAGGTCTGATTACAGCACGTATGTCTTTTTTTTCCATAATGAAAATTATACCAAAACGTTTTACACAAGAATTAATAACGTCGAAACGAACAATTGAAATTCAGTGTAAAAAAAGTGTCACAGATTAAATTATAAAAAAAGACAAAAAAAAAACTATGCAGTTCTAAAAATTTTTTGATTCGCCCTCGTATTATCAAAAGTTATTGTATCGCTATTTTAGAACAACGAGGTTGAGGTTATAATAATAAGTTTAAGTGCGATTTAACAACGCTGTTCCAAGTTAATAATAACTTCATAGAATCGGAGTTTTATGACCAAGTATATGTGTCGATATTGCAAGTATATGGTACCTAAAGGTTACGTTTGTCGATATTGCACCACGGTATTGCCATATTAATAAATTAAATTAGTAATGGCATTCGTAACCTGGACAGCCCGTCTGGCGGCAGTAACCACCCCTGAAATAAGAGCGCTGCTGTCTGTTGTTTCGGTGAGTGTGTAAGAGATGCTAGAGCCCTTATTTAACGCCCGACGCAATTACGGGGTGTTATAATTTTAACGTGTGTGACTGTGAAATCGTAGTTTTCAAATGGATAGAAAGATTCGGATTTGATTGGATTTTTTTTTGTTTGAAAGCTGACGTGATGTGGATCGTTATTAGCTATAATTTATGAAGATATTATGTTCAGGTGTTTGAACACTATTAGCATCAGCCTATTTCCTAGTTGAAGGGATTTCTCTAACAACACGTCATGTTAAGGTTTATGTCAAATTTGGTATAACCTAACATGAACTAACCTACTGTTAGTTTGGTGGTACTTACATGACATGGTAACCTTGTCCTGATGCTGCACCATCAAGCAGTCTACGGGATACCCAACTCCTTACCAACTCACAGCAGATATAGCTCAATAGAAAGACGGGAGTTAGGTTATAATTTTAGCTTGTATCCTACAAGGTTAGCAACGCACTTTGAGCCCCAATAACATTGCTTGTTCACTATTCTATTATGTATGGAAACATCGAACTGTCTGCCAGCCTTTGCATAAAAATACGTACATAGTATAAAGGTATTAGGAAAAAAAAATTTGATGCTATGTTTTGTACGATAAAAAAAATCTTAAATAAATCTTAAATTATTTGTACGATATGACAATATGGTTTAACATCACATCCAATTAATATCAAATCGTTAATGGATTTATAATTTGAAGATATTTTTTATTTATTTATTTAAATTTATATTTTATATTCAGTTGCCATGTCTGTCTGTTGTAAAATAGAATTTAAAATGTAAATTATTATATATTTCTACAAATGGAATTGTTATGGAATTTGCGATGTTTATTTTTAAATATTTTTGCTAAAGCTATCTTATAAGGTTTATAATTATGATAAGTACTGTAGCTCTCAAAAAGGCGAAATAAAACAAAATGTTCATTGACCAGACTTTAATAATGAAAGGCCAAGCACTGATTGCTAACAAAAGAAGGAACAGAAGCCTTTTTACGTCTTCATAAGGAGTGCCTGCTTAACGCAACGATAATTAAGCCGTAATTAGTATTTAGTTGTGACCAGACACAGACTTGTGCTGGTTTCACAAATTGTATTTGAACCACAACGCTGTTAGTTTTAAGTCATGTATACACACACCAATGGATAGCGTACTTTTTGAGCATTTTATTGATACTTTTGCGTATTAAATTATTTTTGTAAAATGTTTGTGGGTTTTCATTTAGTCCGGTAGTTTTGAAACTCGTGTGTGATACCTTTCCACCTGCCGCTTCACACACACACACACACACACACACACACACCATGAACGGTTTTTTTAAGTTTTTTCGAAAACTAAGATAAAAAAAAGTGTCAAAGGCAAAAATTATCCTCATTAAATTTTAAATAAAATATGTTCTTTACATTATTTTGATCAAGCTATTGATTGTTTTCAAGCTAAAGCTAGTTTGAAAAATAAATTAAATTCAAAATCAAGATTGTGAAGATCTTGAGCAAGAGGTAGAGACTATAGATTACTGGTTTTTTTTTTCATCTTTTTAGATTTATTATAGTGGTTTTAATGATTCCACAGCTTTTTATTCACAGATAAATTATATGATACTTTAAAGATTATTTTTATTAACATAAAAATTTCAACTCCGTGCGAAGCTGAGGGCGGATGATCGCTAGTATACTATCGCGCACGTGACATACCGCAAATTACTTCCTCTCTCCTAGTTTTGCCATGTTTCAGGCAATAGTCATAGCCCGTCACAAATCGGGATTGAGGCTTAATCCCATAATCCAGACCTAACATGAAGGCCGCTGCAATTTTCTCTTCAAACTGCGGTACCAGAGTGTTCATATAGTATTTCACTTCATCTGAACTAGCATCCAGTCGATCTGGGAAACGCACCACTTGGACCAATGAGCCTGTCCCCGTGCTAATGTCGCATGGCACCAAGAAATTCTTTTCAAATTCCATGCAGAAGATGATTTCACGAAATACTGTTATGTCGGCTGCCGTCGGAAGTGGAGTATTCCAAAATTCAAGAGTTGCATCTGAGGCTTTGACCGCAGTAGGCTCGCCATTTGCATCTAGCGTATAGTCCCATTCGATATTTGGTAACCAATCGCTTAACACTGTTCCAACAGCGACAAAAGTTGGATCGTCTAAAGGGACAGGAGTACGCAGAGCTTGTATTAACGGAACTAACCTGCTTGGAGCAAAATTTATCGCTCCAGACAATCGCTCATCACTAAGACTGCGAGCCAATACAGGCACAACGTTTTGTCCGTCAACACTAAAGTATCCAATTGCATCTAAATACGTGGCCAATGGATAGGGCAACTTGTGCGCTAAAGCCTTCGATACATATAATATTTCACAAAGTGGAACAGTAGATATTGGCGGCTCAACTACTACTGTACCGCAGCTAATGTGAGCATGAGTTAATTTTGCCTCAGCCAAGTAAATCATCATTTTAACAAATAATGCATAGTTATTTTCTGTCGCCAATACGGTAGTAAAATGTTTTGTACCAATAGATTTCATTGTCGACCATACCCGCTTACAAATAGCCGGTAAACCTATAAAGGACACTGGAACTAATGCTTGTCTGATTGTTGATCGGGATGGACCTGTCATTCTAACTATAGCATCTTTCCTCTTCTTGTCCATAGAATTCATTGGAAATGATTTAATCTCGGTTTCCTTCACGTCAGTCGAAATATTTTCTCAAATCGAATGTGTCCAACTGGGCCCCTTCTCTGAAAGAGAAAGTCAAATTATCTTCAACAGAATAAGTGATTTTTGGTAAACGACTATTGAAACATTGGCAACGGCACAACGAGTAGTGTCGTTGCCAAATAATGACACTACCAAGCCAATTTATTATATAATTTAGAGGTTGGATAGAGTGTTTAACTTGTACTTGAAACACCTTCAATATAGATTTAACAATGTACCTACATTTGCATCCCTTGGTCTTAGACGTGTTCAGAAAGATCAACTGTTTTTATACAAGATTATGTTTAATTATATTGATTCACCATTCTTATTAAGCAATATTGGATTGAGTTGCCCTCGAATAAATTCGCGCCGCAAGTGTTCGTTACACATTCCGTTCTACAAAAGAAATTATACAAGTAATACCTTTTTGTATCGCTCTTGCAAATTTTATAACGAACACTTGCTAGATCTGCATATTTTCAGTTGTCCTATAGGAGCCTATAAACGAAGCCTTAAACAAGCTCTCGAAAATATAGTTGTGTAGTCTCCTTTTTGTTATGGCCTGTTTATTTTGTATGTTATATGGTATTTGTTAACTGTTTCTTGCTTTTTTTGTGTTTTCTCCTAGCTCGTAATGACTTGTAATTTATATGTTTTAGTAATTTAGTGGAAACTTTGCTGATTTATGTTCTTCTTGTATGTATATGTATAATGTGTAGCGAGATATTGTTTGTTTCCCTAATATAAATAAAATAAAAATAACTGGCTGGTGCCCACGACTTCGTCTGCGTTGAAAAATATTAAGTAGCCTATCCTGTGTCCCGTACGTCCAAATGTTTATCTACCAAGTTTCATGAAAATCAGTTAATTCGTTTCAGAGTTATGGAGGAACATACATACAATACCTACACTTACAGATTTATTATTAGTATAGATTGTACAGACAACATAGCTAACTTCAGAAATATATCTCTTTTTTGGCGAGGGCACTGCTGTGCTCGACTTGCTATAAAGACAGCTAATTGTCAAAGTTGTTTATACATACCATGAATCTAGAAAAAATGTTGTTTTTTCTAGGTTCATGATACATACCTTTTATGATTTTAATGGTGTGGGTTCTAATTGTGGGGTGATACTCGGAAACACAATAAATACTTGTCGACTCTGATTGCACTGTTTTATTAATTAAATGTTACAATCGTATTAGACTTGACTTGGACTCGACTTATAGACTTACGACCAGCACATACCGTGTAATCAGAAGCAAAACAAAAACCATAGATGTAACAATGAAAATTAAAAGACTCAAATGGAAATGGGCTGGGCATACGATAAGAGGTCATGACAAATGGAGCAAGAAAGTGACAAGGTGGTATCCGAGAGGGTAAAAGGAAGAGAGGTAGACCGCAGAAAAGGTGGGATGACATCAGGGAAGTGGCAGGAGTGATGTGGAACAGAGTGGCTCAGGAACGATCGGAATGGAAAAGGTTGGAGGAGGCCTTTGCCGGTTGGCAAACAGATCTTCAGAAAACAAGCAAGCAACAAATATTAACATAAGTTTTTTTTGTGTTTATTTAAATATTGTTATTAGGTTAAGTTGATCTGATTAAAAGGCTATATTATTATTATTTACATACTTGTAAAATTCTTTCACTTATTCTGTTTGGAAGTTACATTATTCCAGATGGACATAGTTTATGTTTCCCCAATTACAAACGGGCGTATCCGGGACGCATCGGTCCCGTTAGTTGAAAATAAAACAATTGATTTGAGTGTATCTTTTATTAATTTTAATCATAAAAAATAATAATAAAATATTAATGATCACAGTAGGATTGCCTGAAAAAAATTTAAAAGTTCATCATTACTTGAGTTGATATTTCAAGATAAAAATGTAATTTTAACACAAACTATGGTCTTCAGAAATATTGTGTAGACAAACACCAAAAAAAATTCAACTCCGTGCGAAACCGGGGGCGGATCGCTAGTACACTACCGTGCCCATAATATAGCGTAAATTCCTGTCTGTCTCCGCGCAATGCCACATTTCAGGCAATCTTCATAGCCTGTTACAAATCGGGATTGAGGCTTAATCCCATAATCCAGACCTAACATGAAGGCCGCTGCAATTTTCTCTTCAAACTGCGGTACCAGAGTGTTCATATAGTATTTCACTTCATCTGAACTAGCATCCAGTCGATCTGGGAAACGCACCACTTGGACCAATGAGCCTGTCCCCGTGCTAATGTCGCATGGCACCAAGAAATTCTTTTCAATTTCCATGCAGCTGATGATGTTACGAAATACCATTTGGTCGGCTTGCGTCGGAAGTGGAGTATTCCAAAATTCAAGAGTTGCATCTGAGGCTTTGACCGCAGTACGCTTGCCATTTGCATCTAGCGTATAGTCCCATTCGATATTTGGTAACCAATCGCTTAACACTGTTCCAACAGCGACAAAAGTTGAATCGTTTAGAGGGACGGGAGTACGCAGAGTTTGTATTAACGGAACTAACCTGCTTGGAGCAAAATTTAACGCTCCAGACAATCGCTCATCACTACGACTGCGAGCCAATTCAGGCACAACTTTCTGTCCGTCAACACTAAAGTGTCCAATTGCATCTAAATACATAGCCAATGGATAGGGCAACCTATGCGCTAAAACCTTCGATTCATATAATATTTCATAAAGTGGTACTAGTTCTCTACCATAGCCACAGCGCTCATTCGCATAGGTTAATTTTGACTCAGCCAAGTACATCATCATTTTAACAAATAATGCATAGTTATTATCCGTCGACAATACGGTAGTGAAATGTTTTGTACCAATAGATTTCATTGTCGACCATACCCGCTTACAAATAGCCGGTAAACCTATAAAGGACACTGGAACTAATGCTTGTCTGATTGTTGATCGGGATGGACCTGTCATTCTAACTATAGCATCAATCCTCTTCCTGCCCATAGAATATTTACCCTGCCTTTCCATTGGAAATGATTTAATCTCAGTTTCCTCCACGTCAGTCGAAATATTTTCTCAAATTGAATATGTCCAACTGGTCCGCTTCTCTGAAAGAGAAAATCGAATCATCTCAACAGAATAAGTGAATTTTGGTAAACGACTATAGTGTAAAGGTTGAAAGATAAAACCAAGACACGGTTGAGGCATCGCACGGATGCAAACTTCCTCGTTAATAACTCTTCATTAGTGAAAACAATATCAAACAAGATCTGTTGGGTGGTATCTAAATCAAAAACCATATTGGACAGATATTTCGATTACCTACTAAGTAAATCTAAACAGTGCACTTAAGAAAAAAGTATGTTACTTTGTCTTTTTGCGATCAAACCATTTTAATAAGTGCAATTTGTTATGCCATTTCATTTAATTATACATACAGCTTAATTTCTGGAAGCACCTATTTGTAAAATTCTCACTTATTCTGTTTGGAAGTTATTATTCCAGGTGAACATAGGCTATATTTCCCCAATTACAAACAGGTGAACCCGGGATGCATTGGTCCTGTTAGTTAAAAATAAAACAATTGATTCGAGTGTATATTTTATTCATTTTAATTTAAAAAAATAACAATTAAAATATTTATGATCACAGTAGGATTAGCTTAAAAAATTTGAATTTTCATCATTATTTGTGTTGATATTTCAAGATAAAAATGTAATTTCAACACAAACTAATTCCATATATCGATTAAATATCTTTTATTTTGCTCCAAATCAGATAAGTAATTTTCCGCTTCTTCGTTAGTTCTGTTGCTATGTTCCATTAAACATCTTTTAAAACTTTCCTTTACGTTAATCGCCATCTTTTTTAAATCGCCACAAACGTATACAGAGCCGCCATTTTCTAAGAGTCTTACAACTTCTGCCCCATTTTGTATTAGAGCATCCTTAAAAAAATGAAAATTTAAATACAATACAAAAGGCTCGCATCATTCTACAATCTCACCTGTTAAGATGTTTCTATAATGCATATTTCATCCTAATGATAAAAATGCTAAAGCGAGTTTATTTGTAACGTGTTCACGCCTTAACTACTCAACCAATCATCATCAAATTTTGCATATTTTATTAATACTAGACTAGGTGACCGAGCTTCGCTGGGGCCAATGAAAGGTTTAAAGTTTTTTTTAAATGTAAGAAAGAAAGTATATAAAACATTATAGAAAAAAAATTCAAGAATACTTGAATTAATAATTCAAAATATTATAAAACGAGCAAGCGGTATTACTTTTGTAACCGTTCCATTAAAAAACTACCTAAAACGAATTTCTCGTTTGACCCTGACAGATCAAACGCACTGTGAGTAGTGTTGTTAAGTAGCAAAAAAGTATTAAGTTCGTTCGATCGGCGCTAGATGGCGTTAGCTGTATTATAAAACGAGCAAGCGGTATTACTTTTGTAACAGTTACATTAAAAAAAACTGCCTAAAACGAATTTTCTCAAAAGATAAGACCCTGACAGATCGGTTTCTAGACCTAAAAAACCCAATAACCCTAGATTTTGGTCAAAATCTTTACGAGCCGTTTGCGAGATCGTCGTGGCATACAAGAATTCCTCGTTTAGTATTATAATAAACACACCGGCATATTTAGCGGAACACAAAAAAAAGGTCCATAATTAAAAAAATATGGTTTTATTTTAAAATCTACTTACTACACTTCTTTTGTTATTTAAAGTTTCATTTGTTTTACTTAAAATGAGATCACAGTAAGAACAGATTTTGCGAGTAAAGGCTATTTGTGAAAAATGGTACATTTTTGAACTTTTCATGTAACCGGGAAAAGTGAAAATTAATATTAAAATAACAATTAATTAAATTAGAAAAATGGTGATTAATATCGCGTATTTCCTCCACGTGCTCTTATTAAAGTTTCTACCCGTCTAGGCATACTGAGAATGATGTTATCGATGGTCTCCTGGGATAGTCTCCGCCATTCCTCAACTACGGCGATTCGCAGTTCACCCACGTTGGCAGGAGCTGGAATTCTGGACTTAACTTTTCTTTTCAGCAAGTCCCAAATGTGCTCTATTGGGTTCATATCCGGTGATCTCGCCGGCCACTCCATAACAGTGATATTCACATCATTAAGATAAGCTTGAGTTACCCGAGCGGTATGCGGCCGAGCATTATCCTGCATAAAAACAAAATCGTCACCGATATATGGGGCAAACGGTACGACATTTTCTTCTAAAACTTCTCTGATATAGCGGTCTGCAGTCAGACTCCCTCTGTCAATCACTACCAAGTCTGTGCGAGCTCCCAAACAAATGCCCGCCCAAACCTTTATTGATCCACCACCGTATGCAACTGTAGTTTCAAAATTTGTCTGAATGTATCGTTCTCCTTTGCGTCTGTATATTCTTTGCCTGCCGTCAATTTGATTTAAGAGAATTCTGCACTCATCACTAAACAATACCTTACTCCATTGGTCCGCATTCCAAAGTCGATGTTCCTGAGCAAAAGTTAACCTGTTTCTACGATGATTTACCTCGAGCCTTGGAGCCTTGGCGGGCACAAATGAACCCAAACCAGCTTCTTCAAACCTTCTTCGTACCGTACGCTCACTTACGGTTACACCCCGCACTGCTTCTAACTCATGTCGGGCTTGGACGGCCGTCAAACGGGGGTTCCTACGTACACGAAGCCGAATGAAACGATCATCCCTACTCGAAGTGCGTCTTTTTCTGCCTTGTCCTGCTCTTCTCACATAAGTACCGGTCTCCCTGAACCGTTGGATACTGCGATGGATCGTAGAAACTGGTCGACGAAGATCTCTGGATATCACTCTGTAGGTTTGACCATTTCTTCGCATTTCGAGTGCCCTGGCAATCTCCGTTGGGGCTAAGTCAGGCATAATTCAGTCCTCAACTCCAGAAAGATACGCGATTAAAAAAAACTAACAAAAAACAGTATTTCAATGAAATTTTAAATCAAACTCAGAAGGAAGAAATACTCGAAGTTCGCTCCAGATAAGGTGTATTTGAATAAAATTAAAACAATTGCATAAAATGTGATGTTCAGTTGTTTTCTTAATTTGAAAATATTTCTTTTTAAATTAAATGACGTATAAACCAGCCAGCAACCTTATATGATACTGATATCAAACCTTTATTTTATGTTCCGCTAAATATGCCGGTGTGTGTATTATAATAAGATATAATTTGCCAGGATTTCGGAAAACAATAGCAAAAACAGAAAAACACATTAGGGGGATCTTTCATCCAGAAAAATATAAATTCCCAAGGATATAAAAATAAAAATTCTCTAACAGCAATAAATTAAATAAATTATTTTGTAAGGTGTTATATTTTTTATTTTTCAACGCGGACGAAGTCGCAACCACCAGCTAGCATAGTATATATGTATATATATTTTTTTATTTAATAAAAATACTACATTACCTGAACATATTTTATTCCATTATTTTTTGATCTAGAAAAAGCTGTCACGAGATTACACAAAACACCATCCTCTTGAAATCTCCTCAACTCTTTCCTATAGATGAAATCCAATTTCGGACTTCTGCATCCAAAGAATAACCAAACTTTACCAAACGTACTTTCCCCATTACTTTTTCTATGGTAGATTTCATCTAGAAATCCCATAAAAGGAGCTACACCTGTACCGGGACCTATTAGTATTAATGGTTTCTCTAAAACGCTAGGCATTGAAAACCCGCTCATATTCTTCCTCAGATAAATTGGTATTTCAAATTGTTTACGATCACCTGAAATGCTCAAACTCTCAATTCTATTCTCAATGCTGAAATCTTCGTTTAAAATTCCTTCCAACCAGCCAGTAACTAGTCCCTTCCTTTTACCAAAATCAATGACAGAAAAACATATTTTTATTTTGTCAGGATCTCTCAGGCCACTGTTGGCTATGGAATACGGTCGGGGCAACAGTCTCGGCAGATTCGCCAGTAACAACTGTACAGGAGGTTTGCACGATTTAAATGTATGAAAAATATCCAAAACACTTAATCTTTTCTCTAACACTTGAGTTTCGTAAGCAACAGATCCTTCTTTGCTACATAGAAATTCTAAGATTTTTTTTTCGCCTTCAACCTTGGTGTGTTTCGATAGCGCCAGAAGAAATAACTGAAAAAAAAACAACATCCTTTTGTGAAAAACATAATAAGAGTTATAGATAACTAGCTGGCGCCCGCAACTTCGTATGGCTCGAAAAAAAAAGCAATATAACACTTGACCCCTTGTTGCTATAGCACTTTGACCAGGTGTTAGTTTTTTATTTTATTTTAGATGATTTGGGAACAGTACTTTTTCTGGATGAAAGGCACCCTGTGTCCTTTCTTGTATCCCTGACAATGTGTATGCAAAACTTCATGATGATCAGTTGAGTAGTTAAGGCGTGAAAAGGCAACAGACAGATAGTTATTTTCACATTTATAATATTAGTATGGATATACATTTACTAAAAAAAAGGTCTAGGACTACTAGCTAGACTAAACAAGTATGAGTGGCATTTCACTGCAGATAAAATGGAACTTGTAACACCACAAACACAAGCCTGTTGACCTTTTGCGAACCCTTTGGACGAGTGGTTAAGGTTTGGACCTAATTTGGAAATGAACTCTTTAAAACTCTGGTCTGAATGTGGAGTAGTGGCAGGGCACACTGTGTTTCGCAGTCTTTTGGGCAGCCCCTCTGGTGGCAGTAACTGTCCACCTTGCAGTGTTTCAGTGAGTAGCGGTTCCGGGATGCCATAGCCCATTTCCCTATCCATTTGTATTCCTTACCCTTAATTCTACCACAGTCGGCAGCACACTTATGTTATTTGTGACAGTCATCAGCACTTCGATGGCAACAGTAGCCACCTACCATCAAATGGATTGTTAACTTTACAGGAGTATTGCCAAATGATTATACATTTTTGTGACATTAACCTGAAATTGAATAAACTCACCTTTTTAATAACACCTCTAAGATCGATGCAATGTTTAAAGACATGTCTTAATGTGGATTGCGTTGGTATATGGGGTGGTATCTTGCTTTTCTTCGGATCATCAGTATACAAATTGTAAGGTAAATCTATATCAGATTGTATATTTAAATGTCCAATGATTGCTTCCACTTCTGCGTCATTGTTTTGTGCAATAATTCCTATAGTGTCACCAGGCTTGTATGTAAAATTGCTGCCCTGAAAATATATTATCATAATAACTTTAATAAAGGAATGAATTGGATTGAATCACAGTTCAAGGGAATCAACTCGGAACGGGCCTACAATATTATAAAGATACAATTTTTACCGTTATATCCAAGGTAAGCTCGTAAACAGCTTTACACTCGTTACTTTCTTCGGTAAGTCTCCTCCAATCAGAAATCTTAGAGTTAAATACCTCGCTGTTAGCAAACGGTAAAGGAGGTTCTATGTAATTGTAAGCAATGCTTAAATCCTGAAAACATTTATAAAGTATATTAAACATATCACATAGGTAGATAAAACTCTTTTCAGATTAGTATATTATTTTCATGAAATTGTTAAAAAGGTAATTTGTATACTTACATTGGAATATTGTATTTTCCAACCATTTTCTTTGTAAGGAGGCAAAGTTACACTTGTTGAGGAAGGAGAGATTTCAAAAATCTCTTCTAAATTGCTAATTATTACCATTTTCAAAGAAAAAGTATATTTTATCACATAAAAGTGCAAGTCGTGCAAGAGTAAATTAGGAGAGCAATGCTGTGGATGTGGATTTTTGGAGCAATGCAATGCAATCATATGTTAATATGTCAAATAATGTCAATGTGTCAAAATTACGATGTTTCTATTCTAAAAATACGGTACTAGAAAAGGCAAAAAATAAAAAACATAAGTTACTTAGTTAATTCGGGCCGTATCACTTTAGCAGTTTTTTTAAGAGAAAAAAAAACTTTCCTACTTCTTATTCATTATTCACTTAACAAAGTACTTTAGTGATTCATAACCAAGGAACATATATACTCTTGTTCATAACTAAAAGACGGTGAATTTTAACAGTCGCCAAATAAGAACTATATTTCATCGTACAATATTTTGGGTACCTAATAAAAACTGTAAATAGTGAATATTCTAAATACTTTTCTTACTTACTATTATTGTTTAATGAAGTATTAGAGCTGAACTTATTAATTTGGTATAAAACACTACTATGACGTCTCAAAACTTTAAAGTTCCTTTTGGTTGGTTGCTTTAAACAAAGAGTATATAATCACTAAAACGTAGTGATTATATACTCTTTGATAATCACTACGTTTTAGCTTTAAAGTTAGATTGAGTTAGATCAAGTTAGATTAAACCGGATGAACCGGATTTATAAAATTTATGGACACAGTGTACTACACACAATTTGATAGAGTATTCCATCTGGTTTATTTCAATCTTCTGTTGTTTCATTATGTTTGAATATTAAGTTTTTGATGTGAAATCAAATAAAGGATTAAACAAGTAAAGACGTATATTATTTTAGTTAAAGTAAATTAGACATTCGTTGACAGATTAAAGAAAAGAATTAAATAATATAATAACAACATAATATCCATAGCAACGTAAAACCATAAACACATTAGTAACATGTATCCTCTTTACATCCTCTGAACTTTTAAGAATTTGTAAATTCTATTTAGAAATTCTTTTCAAACAAATATTCTCACTTAATTCTTCTAGTCTGGGACCGAAGAGTGGCTTAGTGAACATATCTGCCAGTTGATTATTGGAAGGAACTTGTTTCACTAGCAGTTCTCCATTGGTGACACATTCACGTACAAAGAGATGCTTGAGTTTAATGTGTTTTGTATATTTGTGGTACTCGTACTTTGGATTATGAGAAAGCTTCACAGCCGATTCGTTGTCCAAATAGAGTTCAGGTTTTTCTAAGGTGATTAAATCTTTAAGTAGACCATTCAACCACAATATTTCTTGAGCAGCTTCGCTTGCAGCGATAGTTTCTGCTTCGGTGGATGAAATAGATACTATCGTTTGTCTCTGACTTCTCCAGCTGATAGCAGCTCCTGAGAGTAAGCAGACCATCCCAGATGTTGATCGTCCAGTTGATTGATCTGCAAAATCAGAGTCAGAATAGCATAGTAATTTTGTGGATGACTCCTTAGTGTGACGATAAACTAGGCCTTTGTCCATGGTTCCTTTTAAATAACGGAAGATGCGTTTGACTAGACTGACGTCATTCGCTGTAGGTGTCTCCAAGTTTCTAGATGCCTTGCTGATGGCGTATGCTATGTCGGGTCTCGTGCCAACTGCCAAATATGTTAGAGCTCCAACAGCCTGTCTGTAGGGAAATGAGCTTCTTTCTATACTTGGTTCTAAATCGTTCACACTTTCTTTAGTTATCGGTGTCGGTGCTGAATTGCTATTCAACATGCCGAATTTCCCAAGAACCTTCTTTGTGTAACTTTGTTGGTTGACCGTTATTTCTTTATTTTTAGTTTTAATCTCCATGCCTAAGAAATAGGAGGCAGGTTTGATGGTTATCTTGAACCTTGTTTTAAGTTCGTTGATAAACTCATCCGCTGCAGCTGTCGTATTTGACGCTACAAGTCCATCGTCAACGTATAATCCGATCAAGACTTTGGATTGCCCTCTAATTCTAATGTACAGGCAGGGATCTGCGTCACTTTGTTGAAATCCATTTGTTTTTAAAAAATCAGAAATGCATGAATTCCAACATCGCGGTGCTTGTTTCAATCCGTACAAGCTGCGTTTCAGTTTGCAGACTCGTTTGGTTCCGTCGTGAAAACCTTCAGGTTGTTTAACATATATTTCTTCTTTGACCGATCCATTAAGGAATGCTGTTGCAACGTCAAATTGTCGTAGCTTTAACTGTTCTTTAGCTGCAATTGCTATGATTGCGCGTATGGTACTAAGTCGAGCCACAGGACTAAACGTCTTGTCGTAGTCCACGCCTTGTTTTTGAGGGTAACCTTTAACAACAACTCTTGCCTTGAACTTATCGATCGACCCATCAGGATTCATTTTCAATTTATAAACCCATTTACAAGGTAGTGCTTTTCTTCCTGTAGGCAAATTCACTAAGTCCCAAGTTTGATTTTCTTGTAGTGAATTTATCTCACTTAACATGGCTTTTAACCATTTTTCTTTGTAGGGTGATTCCATAGCTTGTTTGTAAGTTTCTGGATCTTTTGTTAGATTTTCTACGTCAGCAACAGCTGCCAGTACGAAATCATCATACCGTTGTGGTGGCTGTATGGCTGATCTGTTTCTCAAATTATATCGCTCAGGCTCAGGTTCTGTTTGAGTATCTTCTTCGTTTTCGTGTCGAGTCAATTCGTTCATTTCGTGTTCACCCAGTTCATGTTCAGATTCGACTACAGCATCATCAGGTTCATGATCAGGTGCTTCGTAAAATTCTTGTTGATCATCATCTGTTTCATGACCTTGATTTGTAATTTCAACTTGCTGATTGAAGACTGGATCTGGAATTGATTCATTTTCGGTATTTTCAACGTTAAGTTCAATTTTTGTAGTTGGGATCGAAATAGAATGTTTAAGTTGTTCTAAATTGCCACTACAATCTGAATAAAATTTTGTTTGAAGAATTTTAACGTCTTTGGAAATAAATAACTTGCGTTTCGTTGGAACATACACCCTGTATGCCTTGCTATTTTCAGAATATCCGACGAAAACTCCTGGAATTGCCTTAGGCGAAAATTTGGAACCTTTAGCACGACCTTTTAGCAGTACGAATGCTTTTGCTCCAAAAATATGGAGGTGATGGATGCATGGTTTTCTTTGTACCCATTTTTCAAACGGCGTTCTGTTTTCGATAGAACTGTTTACGCTTCTGTTGGATAGATAGTTCGCCGTGTTGATGGCTTCAGCCCATAGGTGCATTGGTGCATTCGCATCAATCAGCATTGCCCTTGCTTTTTCCAGTAATGTTCTATTTTTGCGTTCAGCAAGACCGTTCTGGTGTGCTGTGTAGGGTGCAGATAAGCGTCTTGCAATCCCTTTTTCCTGTAAAAAAGCTTTGAATTTATCGTTGATATATTCTGTGCCGTTATCACTTTGCAAGTGCTTAATTTTATTTCCAGTAAAATTTTCCATTTCTTCTTTGTAAATTTTAAAATGGTGTAGTGTCTCACTTTTATTTTTCATGAAATAGACACGTCCGTATCTACTATAATCGTCAATAAAAGTGACGAAATATCTGTTTTTTCCATATGAAGCTGCGACAGGACCACACACGTCACTATGTACAATCTCCAGTTTTTGAGTTGTTCGAGGAGTTGTTCGCTGTGGGGGTCTTGGTACACTAGTCATTTTCGCTTGAATACATGCGTCGCAGTCAGATAGTGATTCTTTTTTGTCAAAATTTAAACCAACATAAGTCTCATTGTTGAGCGCTAGATGAAGATCTTTGTCGTTCATATGTCCAAGCTTCTTGTGCCAGTCTAGTAAAGTACCTTTATTCGTGTTGATCGATACTGTTTTAGACGTAGCTGAATAGTTTTGTTCAACCTTTTGCATTTTTACATAGTAAATACCACTATTCTTAGACTTCTCTGCATTCATAACTATATCTCCTGTAATATTATATACAAGTGCTTTATCTTTAAGGAAAGTGACAGAAGCTCCATGTTCAGTCATTTTAGGCACTGATATTAGGTTTTTACAAAGTGACGGTACGTACAGAGTGTTTTCGAGATTAATTATCCCGTATTTATTTTTCAGTGTTACTCTGCCTTCTCCTTTAATTTCGGTTGAGTGCTGTTCTGAAGCAAAATTAAGTTTTCTTGAAACTGTTCTTATATTTTTGAAGTGTTCGCGTTCATACGTCATATGTGAGGTACAGCCGCTGTCAAGAACCCAGTCGTTTTGGTTCGAAGTGAAGTTGCACTCTTCAGCGTAATAGGAACATTTTGAGTTTGTTTCTTTATTTTGCTGCCAGCATTTCGAGCAAATCTTGTCTCTTCTTTTGAAAAATTTTTCGTCCCGATTTCTTACAGATTTTGCAAGATACGTATAGTGCGTTTTCATCCTCACGTTGTGGACTGACCTCGACGTTACGATGTCGAGCATCACTTTCTTCAATTATTTTAATTTTGAGATCCTCAGGTTTGGGTAGAGTGTCGCGTGACTCCATGGCAACTCTAAAGTTCTCATATTCAGTGGACAGACTGTAGAGCATAAGGATTGTAAGCAGATCCTCGTTTATATCGACATCCATTTCTGATAGTTTGTCAACAGTGTCCATAAATTTAGTAAGATGCTCACGAATGTTATCATCTTCGAGTTTTGTAAGAATTAGCCGCTTTAAGAGAGTAGCCTTTCTCGCGGGGCCTTTACTTGCGTGAATATCCTTCAGTTTATCCCATAGGGCATTTGCAGTAGTGCATTTTTTTATGTCTTTCAGCTGGGATGGTGCAATTAGTAGGATGAGCTCGGCTTTTGCCTGTTTGTCGCCTTCAAGTTCGTCGGTGCTAGGAGTAGTAGGTAAAGAATTACTTACATACTTCCATAATTTGTTTTTAATTAGCACGGCTTCGGCTTGAATCGCCCATGTGTCGTAATTGTCCTTATCCAGCGGTTCGATGTGGAATGTTGTTTTCGGCATTGTCGTGCACGAGTTTAACACCACGTCGAAGACAAAAAATATAAATAAATCAGGGATCAGTTAACGCTCTGCTACCATATTAAGTTTTTGATGTGAAATCAAATAAAGGATTAAACAAGTAAAGACGTATATTATTTTAGTTAAAGTAAATTAGACATTCGTTGACAGATTAAAGAAAAGAATTAAATAATATAATAACAACATAATATCCATAGCAACGTAAAACCATAAACACATTAGTAACATGTATCCTCTTTACATTGAATCACAAACTAAATAGTAGCATAGAGTAAATAGTACTTTAACCAGTAATAGTAGATACTAACGTATGTTAGAATAATGAAATAAACATGACTAGTCCTAAATTGGGTAATGTGTGGCAAATAATTAGCTAATTATTTAAGCCCAAAATGCCAAATGGATTATAATAAAATCTTTATTCAACTAATAAAATCGCCCATGTGCACGCACGCATGCAATGTGTGTTCGTGTGTTATCTGCTATCTCAATTTTCATCTAGTTTAACTAGTTTTAAGTTTATGACACTTGCTTTGCTTCCATTGTTGGGTGTCGAAATATGTATTCATTTACAGCTTGACAAAATAGTTAAGAAATTAAAATGTGGCAATACTATAGTGTCATCCCATTCTTATCAACTATATGGTAAAAAACGGGACAACACTACAGTATTGCCACTTTTTAAGTGGTTTCTAAAAAGCTTTCTGTTTTGCCAAGCTATATATAGAGCTGGGACTCCTTACCTCTATTCTCCATGGTTTTTAATCAGCCCCATTAATTAATCTGGCAAGATTTGGGCAAGATCTTAATATGCCTTCATGTATCTTACGCGCATTATACATTTTTTCGTTATTTGGATTCATGGAGAAAAGAAGTAAGAACAAAGAATAGGTAATTTACATGGCCAGTTATTTTATAAAACTGGCAGAAATTTAAATAGTGGTTTATAAATTGACCAGTATGACGCTTGTGTAGCATTGGGGTTTTGGTATATGTATATGTTACGGCTAAAGATAGGCGTGAACATAAACTTAAGTTTAGCCGGCTAATCTTAAGTTTATCTTCGAGAGGCGGCTAAAGTTCGATATCATGTTAGTTTGCGTCGTGAATTTCCATCTTTAGCCGGTTAATGTGCACATTAAAGGAAACGAAACGGCTAAAAATGTTTCGATGGATGCGCCGGGGCGAACATGTCGCTTGAGAGGGCGGAGGGGAGACGATGCGCGAAGACAGACAGGCTGACGGTCCACTTGATGGTAGGTGGCTACCGTCGCCTATAACACAAGCAACGCCATAAGTGCTACAAGTGCGCTGCCGACCATAGAAAGATTAAGGATAAGGGAGGGATGGGGCTCCTTATTATTTTATTTTAATGAATAGATACTGTTTTAAGTTATTAACACTGCAGAAGTTTTTTTTGTAATTTTAAATAAAAAAGTATCTGTAATGAACAAATGGTTTCTTATTATTTTATTTTAATGAATAGATATTGTTTTAAGTTATTAACGCTGCAGAAGTTTTAATTTGTAATTTTGTATACCTACCTACATAAGTATGTGTAATGAGAGTGATTATTTTTTAATAAAAGTTTTCGTGTCGAAATAGTAAACATTATTATACCGTTTCCTTTTTCATTTGCTTCTACATTTTTAGCCAAAGGCCTGCTGTTACACTTAAGTTTAGCCGGCTAATGTTAGATGAAACTAACATTAACATCTCCTCGAAGATAAACCTAAGTTTAGCCCGCTAATCTTAAGTTTATGTTCACACCTATCTTTAGCCGTAACATATACACTATTATAGTTCATGAAATCAACGTAAATGACACCCAACTGACACCTATCACCTATTCTGTATCCTCCATGTATTAAATATCAAGTGGTCCAAGCAAAACAAATACGTATTCGATGATATTAATTTATTTTCTTTACAAACAACGAGTGGGTAGCAACAAGGCGTGTTGTCACTTCGAAGTCTTAGCGTAAGAATGAATAATGGAATGCCTGCCACGCGGCTCCCTTATCGCTCTCAACAATAACCTACCCACCTTTTATTTTTCTCATTTTTAAAAATCGTCTGTGTTGCCACCCCATAAATTATATTGACAAATCTTGCGGTAGATTTACACTATGCAAAATAATATAGGGCACAGTTTCTACTAAGTATTAAATTAAAGGTTACACTCAAAGAAGACGTTTCTTTTATAGATACTTATGTAACGTTTATTTTTGTACATTTCAAATATTACTGTAATTTTATATTCATAGTGTACGAAATAATAAAAGAATTGTATTAACAAGTTTGATTATTCTATTTTGCCAATGATTTGCAACTTCAATGATCCCTTTCGTCGTCAGAAACTGAAACCAAAAAAAACTGTGAACTTTATACTTAAACATATTTTTAGGTATGTAGGTACTTTATAGACTTAAATGGAAAAAATACTAATAACCTGACTGTACAGAGTACCTAGGTATTAAGTTTATAAAGTTATATAAAACATTTTTAGTTAGAAATTTATTACGATCTACCTACATAGCTAGCATAAACTATTTTTACTTTGTGACAATTTTACAAATGGGGACACCAGTGAGATAACTTCTTAGCGTAACATAAGTTCTAATCTAAATTAACTTCTTATAAACCTCTTACTCGAACGAAGTCGCGCGCAACAGTTAGTTAGCTATATTTAAGATACCTAACTGTATATTTTGTCAATTGTACCTAATTATAATTTTATTAAGAAACACTGTTAGTCCACCGCATAAATAAATAACTAAATAAAACAATTAGCCCCATCTCTTTATTTATTACAAAGATCTATTAGCCTTATTCGCGCAACAAAGTGCTGCAGTAATAAAAATAGGGCACATTGTGTTTTGCAGTCGTTTGGGCAGCCCGTCTGGCGGCAGTAACCACCCTCTTACGGAAGACCACCGTGAAATAATAGTAATATGTACTGTTGTTTCGTTTTGTAAGGGATGCCATTTCCCTATCCCTTTCAAATACCTTATCCTCAATCCCGCTTTAGTAGGCAGCCCACTTGTTACAGCACCCATGGCGTCGCTTATGTTATAGAATATAGACGAAGGTAGCCACCCACCATGAAGTGGACCGTCAGCCTGTCTGTCGAACTTAAATTTAAAAAATAGGATTGGACTTACTTTCAACTGGTACTCCTTCAGGTGAAGCACTTTCCAAACATTCAGGACAGATTGTAGTATCGCAAGGGTTCTCAGTTGAAGATGGGAATGCAGGCAACATTTCTACAGGTGGTGGCTAAAATTTTAAACACGCGGGACTTAAGTATACTCGTATATGTATATCAAAGCAGTATTTAAAATTCGTAACTAAATTTAGAAAAAGAAATCACAAATCATTCACGAATTCTTTCGCGCCTTTTTCATAGGCACTGAAACGTATATTCAATCTTTATTGCTCATATATTTTTGTCAGAATTTGAATTTTTGAATTTTTAATTTTGATGAACCCTCGGAATCAGTACTTTTGTTCTGGATGAAAGGTACCTACCCTATTTGCTTTTTTGTATCCCTGACAACGCGTACGTATCTATGCAAAATTTCATGAAACAAGCGAGTAACTAAGTTTAAAGAAGAATAAACCTCATGTTATATCTGCTTTCACTATGTGTATTACTTATAGGTACCTAGTTATATAAATAATAAGGTAGTCATGAAAAAATGACACAAGAAAATTACAGTGGACCAACTAAAAACGGGAAACGTACCTCTACTCTATATAAATAAGAAATGTGACAAGGATCCCAAGCTGAGCAAAGTGTGGTGTTATGCAGCAAATCTTTACGAGGCTCATCTCCGAAATAATCAAAGGTTATAACCACATTGTTATCGAATGCACACATTTCTAAAAACTCATCGATGTAGACCTAAAAAATAGATTTCTGTTTAAAAATAAAACTTTTATTATCGAGAGTTAAATGTTAAAAATGCTTCGGTACCTTTGTTTTGTTACCACAGTCCAAAGTTCCGTTTGCAAAATAATTATTTTCCCTATCTCCATTCCCGAGACACATCATCCAGCCTTCGTGAAAAGAATACTCTAGCGGTACCACTTCGGCTTCTATACACGGGTCTATGGGTACCTCAATGGCTTCTCTGCCATAAGTGCACTTACGTTCGTGCATATTGGATTGAACTCTATAAGCGTCCATATCTGGTTCCGAACCCTCTGGGCACACATAATATTTACCTAAAAATTTGAATTTGATTTGACATTGAAATATAAAATTCTGCATTAAAACTTTTATTTGTGCCTTATTTATTTATATTATTACCATTCTGTACAATGTACACAGTTTTATTGTGAGCACTGATGACTGTTCGAACTGTGAGGCCATTTCCTCCACTTTTTATATTCTCCATTATAACTTCTTGAGCTGCGCGTTGCTCTCTTGACCATTTTGCTGCTTCTTCGGCGAGAATTTGACGGCTTACTTTCCCGGGAGATTGAGTAGACTAAAACATCAATTCTTGAAATAATAGGGGCAGCAGAAAAATGCGAAAAAGAATAAAATTCCTTCTCAGTAGGTACCTAATAAATAAACCTTTTCCAAATTGGCGCTTTAGTTCTGGTGTTGGTTGTGATTAGGTATAAGGACTCTCAGCCTGTCTGTCGAATAAGTGGAAGTTAGTGAGGAAATGTCAAACGCATAAACAGATCTTCATAAATTAAAGTTGAGAATTCATAAAGAACAATCCCGATCCATCCGTTTGGAGGTTACGATGCCATAGGCAGATACACAGACACACACGTCAAACTTATAACACCACATTTTTGCATTGGTCGTGGGGACGTAAGGGGGGGCTAACTACTTATCTATAGAATAAGTTTCGCGCACTTGCATCTTTTCTGGAGTTACTTGTGTTTTATTATGACTTTATGGACCCTTAGCCTGTTAACCTCCTGTTATCAGAAGAAAAAATATAAAAGATATTCTACATTAGAAAAAATTTACCTTGGAAATACTTTGTTACCTGAGGCGGATTTTCCATGATTACATGTGGTCGTCCCAAAGTTTGTTCCCATATCATTTGTGCCACAACTTTATGTTTCGCGCTATGATGCAATGGCTGAATTTGTAAAATGCCATACCATGCAAGTTCTCTGTAAACGCTGTCTGGCAAGTAGCCAGTCTATAAAAGAATAAACATAGAATAAACCGATTCTTAATAACAATTTTAAATTAAACACACAGGAATTTATTTTATTAAATTTTAAATTTTTAAAAATTACCGGCATGAAGTCCATGTGCCACTGCAAAAAGAAATATAATATGTTATGTCTTTATTATTTGATTTATTGTTGAACATAAGATAATATATCATTTGTAATTATAGATAGGTACCTCTTCTTCAAGTGCTTCAGTGGTTCCAGAATCTAGAACAATTAATGAAATTAGCTTTCAAGAAACGAAATAGTAATTATAGTTATATCCACGTACAAATGCAATTGAATAAAGTGACATTTTTTTTTAAGTTGGCCTTTATTTTAAGAAAAACTGATCTGAAAGCATATTTTTTCCTTCACAGATGTATCAGCTAGTAGTTCTACTCAAACCCGATAGATATCGCTGTTTCTTTTAATTCTATTGTAGTTTAATAGATGGCGCCATCAATAGCGCAATATTTAATATTTTTCAAAGCGGACGAAGTCGAGGGTAAAAGCTAGTTTTTTACAAATTACAATTTTTCACCTTATACATACCGAAATCATCGTCCACTTGTGAATATGCAAGTATCATCTGAAATAAATTTAGACTTTTACATTATATTTTAAAGAAGGACACTCGAAATAAGATTCATTTTATGTATTCTGTACCTACATGCATTAAGAATATAAGAACACTTTGCATTTTTTTTAATTTATAAAATATCGCCTTCAATAACGAAATCACTAGTTACTGTTGTGTACAATAACATTTTACTATTTCTAACTAATTGATTCGCAACCGATATTGAACATAGCAATTAAAACTTTGAAGGTGTTATAATTGGCAGTTTTATCAAATTAAAAACAATTAAAATATCAAACAAAATATTGCCCTATACAATTAATGGTAGGTTGTACATCGCCGACAAAAAAATATTAAATAAAAATAAGTACTACCTAGGTAATTCAAAGGATTAACTTATCTATTCTATATCGATACCTACTAATATTATAAGAAGATTTGTATGTTTGTAATGAATAAACTCAAAAACTACTGGGCCGATTTTAAAAATTCTTTCACCTTTAGAAAGCTACATTGTCAGGGAGTAACATGGGTTCAACATGGGCTATATTTTATAAAGTTACGCGGACGAAGTCGCTTACAACAGCTACTAATGTATAATATTAGTAAGCTGAATAAATTTTCATTGATACGCCAGAATTCGTAGTTATTAAGATTTTTTTTTAAAGGGGAGCATTATTGTCTACGAACTTTTCTTAAAAAAACTGGAAGTGCCTACAGGCTGTCTAAATTTTTTTCTTTTTTCAAAACATTTTTTTGCTCTGGCAAGATAAATTGACATTGTCAAATGGTGTTGTCAAAATGACACATTCTTGTAAATCTTGCTTGAAACAGTGAACTAAAAAATAAAAATTTTAGGGCTGCTACTAAATGTTTTTTTCTATTATATGAATGAAAAAGTGATACTATAGACACAAAGCGCATAAAATACACTTGAAACATGAATACGCTGGACAAACAATTGGCGGACTTGCGTATTTACGCGAACGAATTAGATGCTAAGTTGCAAGACGATATAAATGCTGCAAAACTAAAACCATCCATTCCACCGAAGAAGAATAAAGCTCCACACCCCCAAATACCTCAAAGCTGCATGGTGAAGTCCGCCTGCGAGCCTTCTTACTCATCAAGACTCGAGTATGGAAGCCGTACGAGTTCGACTTACTCTAATTTAGTTCCGGTTAAAAGTTTTATAGTTCGAAACACAGCAAGGGTTAGAAGTGGAGACGTCCTTCTTTACAGCAATCTCTTACCTCCCGGTGGTACTAACCATGTGTACTCCAATATCGCTGTGCAGCGTCATGTCGCCGAGAGTATATATGGCGATAGAGACGCGCGTTCTGAAGTATCAAGATTGAGCGATATGGCGCAGTCCAATTACAGCGAACTCAGGCGGCCGGGATCCGCATATCCACCATCATCCGCTTCTGTAAACGCTCAAGACTTCTCCACTTATGGTGGATCTCAGACTTCTTCTACTTACGAGTCCCTATATGAACCAATAAACCCGAGACCGTGCAGCCAGTTGTCTGGCGCATCGTTGTACGGCGGTTATGTCGGTAGCGCATCAGAACCGACACCGGAACCAGACGACGCTCTATATTGTGGGAACTGCTATAGATGCGGTGAAAAGATTATGGGTGAGACGACGGGATGTACAGCAATGGAGAGGATCTACCACATCAAGTGTTTCTGCTGTCAACAGTGTGGCATAAATTTGCAGGTAGGTGTAAATTTGTTTAATTAGTTAATCCAATATTGATAAAATTTAATTTTTCCTCTAAATGAAATTTACATATTTTTCGTACAAGCTTCAGTAACATCGTAAATTAGAAGTTACATACAATAAAAATGACCTACCACACACCCTACTAACTGCTTATTGCAATTTTTTTTTATGTAAAATCATAGACAGGTTGATGGCCCATTGGATGGTAAATGGCCTCTTTCTCACTGCATTTTGCAGCTCATCTAGCAGCAGTACAGTACAGAAGACTACTATGGAATAACAGCATGTGTGCTGTTGTGTTTCAGGAAGTGAGTAAGGGAAGTCAAATTGAATTATGCATAATGTTTTTGCATAATGGCATATAAAAAAAAATGAGGATTAAAAGCAAAATATTATAATAAAATCGCTAAGACTGTCAAATTATGAGGGGGTTCTGGAGATTACCCTCCTCATATAAACAAACATGCAAAAACCACCCTCTACTATATTAAGTATATTGTAATTGAGAGAGTTAATATACACAATATTATATGTCCATCTAAAATAATATTATGTATTTGAAATAGTGAAAAAAAATCCAATAAAGAAATGATATTACTTAGATGCTTTTGAAGATTTTTTCCATAAACAATTTAAAAAAACACATATGTTATATTATTTATAAAAAAGAGATAATAATGTGCTTGAACTAGTTCACAAATCTCCAGTGACATCACCTCTCTGGCCAATATGAAATGTTAAGGCCTATTTGATATTAATTTTTGTTTTTAATTTATTAATTTTTACAGTTCCCAAAAGATATTGAATATTGATATTACAGGGAAGGCCATTTTATGCAGTCCAAGGGCGTGCACTTTGCGAAAGGGACTATTTGGAAACATTGGAGAAATGCTGCGTGTGCAGTGATCCTATCCTCGACCGCATCCTCAGAGCGACCGGGAAGCCGTACCATCCTCGCTGCTTCACCTGTGTTGTGTGTCACAAGAGTCTCGATGGAATCCCCTTTACAGTGGACGCTGTTAACCGTATTCACTGTATTGAAGATTTTCATAAAAGGTATATACACTAGTGATGTGCCGGATATCCGTATCCATATCCATATATGAGGATATCTATAGTGAGAAGAAAGATCCATATGCATTACTTTTTGACAGATCTTTTACCTTATTAATTTTCAATTCATAGATGAAAATTTACCCTATTTACATATAGGTGATTTGGTAGCAATGAAAAACTATTAAATTTCATTCAGATTATTTTTTCTTTCTTAAAATCACATATTGGGAACCTTTATATTGCAAACATTTATCATAGTGAGTTACCATACAAGTAGTAAAAACAAAAGAAAGACCTGCGCACAGTCGAAACATGTTCTTCTTTTTTTTTAAGGAGGGGAAATTACTTTTACGCACTATCCCTCGTCGACGGGGACAGTCGACGAGGGTGGGACTCGCCCGGTGAAATGACATCGCCGGGAATACCCACTAAAACCCCCCCGGATTCCACCATCAGCGGTGATGTGCGGGTCCGAGTTCACAGTGAGGCCTTATCCTCGGATCCCCACACACAGTCGAAACATGTCCTGCCTGTCACTGTCACGCAAAGAATTAAATGGCAGGTGTCAACTATCATTTCAAGGTCACGTGCGCCGACACCGATTGAGTAAGAAAGTTAGATCCGGATCTGTATCCTCGGATATACATTTTTAATGATCCGGCACATCACTAATATACATCACATCACTAGATAGCAATCTCTATTAGAGGATAAGTAATATCATGGAACAGATTGAATAAGATGAATTTTGTGAATAGGTACGCACCCCGTTGTGCTCGATGCCGCGAGCCGATCGTTCCGGAGGGTGGGGCCGAAGAAACGGTCCGCATTGTGGCACTCGACAAGAGCTTTCATATAGCTTGCTACGCCTGCGAAGACTGCCACGCGTCGCTGTGCAGCCGGGAGGAGGGCAGGGGCTGCTATCCGCTCGATGGACATCTCTATTGTAAGCAATGCAATGCGCGTCGCATCCAAGACCTCTCCAGGAGTATTCACTAACCAACCTCCAACCTCTCTTAAATTTAGCTTAAACAAAGTATGCAAAACCACTTGAAAATGTTGTACACTTTGGCACACTGAAGCAGTATTGAAATTTAATTGTGTTCCGAAAACGCTTAAGTCAACTTAAGTTAACACTTAAGTTGACTTAAGTGAATACTCCAGGAGTATTAACTAACCAACCTTCAACTTCCAAGATCTCTTAAATTTAGCTTAAACAAAGTGTGCAAAACTACTTGAAAATGTTGTACACTTGGCACACTGAAGCAGTATTGAAATTTAATTGTGTTCCGAAAACGCTTAAGTCAACTTAAGTTAATGTGATGTGTCATATTGAAGGATTATACAGGTCGGAGTTTAAGTAGGTACTTGTCCTAATTAGTAGTCGAACAGGAGTAAGCGAAAAATAAAGAAAAAACTCTTAACGGCATAATATGCTTCCATTTACGTTGTACATTAATTAATAATTTATTAAAATAGTGAAACATTATGTTGATAATTATAAATGAAATTGTTCATGATGGTTTAATTAAGTACCTATTTATTGTACTGACCGTATTGCGTAATCAACATTCCTAATAAAACATTAACAGTGATACGGATATCCATTTATGAATATAATTTAATATATAATATAATAGATTATATTCATTTATTAAACAATGTGAATAATACACGTTTATTTGTAGAACTGTTATGGTTTTTTTAATTATATAGTTATAGGCTGTGTAGTTTTTCATAAGTAGTTGTTACAGTATTATTTTTTAAATTCCTTAAACGCACATAATTATAATACATAATTATTAGTACAAAAGTAAGGTGGATTATTTTAAACAAATCCAATGACTTGATATTCAGTTTAGTTTGACCAGAACTGCTGTACCGCGCCTTAGGTATGTGCACGGCGAGCAAGACTATGCTATGCTTGCCTATGCCTGCCTACGTCAGACGCATAAGAGACGCATAAAATATCCAGAAACGGGTTGTGCGATATCTAGTGATATCGAAACTGTGATTTTACTTTGATAAAAAAAAATTTCAATTATAGGTTGCGTTTTTACTAGAGGACATGTCGCAGAGACATATCGCCGGACATTTACTTGATATGTCTTTCCAAATTCGTGAGACATTATTGCTACACATTTGCCTCGTTTACACACATCAGAAGAGGAACATTCGCGGAACACAAAGCGACACGCGTCCTCACTATTCAAAGCTTGTCGAAGTTTTGCAAGTGTCGAAGAACTTTCGTGTCGAGCGACAAGGTCGCCTCGTTTCAATAAGTTCGGTTATAGTAAAAGCAGCTTTACTATAATTGAACTTGACAAGTAAAATTCACATAGTCACTAATAAACATAGAGAAAGCTCTGTCTCGTCTGTTTTAAATTATTGCAAGTCGATATCGTCCAATATTGTCTTGACAGTATCGCTCTCATGTGACTCATGCTCTTTACTCCCTCCCTCCCCCCGCGTTCCTAAGGAGTGGTGCAGCCGTTTCGTACATACCTAGAGCAGTAATTTTCTTATCATGAAAATTGTTATTTGTTTAAAATGTATTTAATAAAATATAATTGAACGATCTGAAATGTTTGGATCCCTATGGGGATTTTGGTGAACTAAAGAAATTAGTAGAATCCTCTAGTTATATAGTGCAAATAGATTGAACTATGTAGGTATATGCACTTAATATGTGCATTTGTTACATATACTCTGTTTACGCCTAAAAAGTTATGTGATTTATTTAGTTAAGAGAAATAGGAACCGGTAATTGCTTGTGTAGAGGCCAAAATACTTTTATTATGTACGTTATTTTGTGCCAGTTTTTTTTGTGCCATGTTCGTTTATATAAATAAGGTTGTGTTTATTATGTACGCTCATTTTACATATTTTTTACTATATATTAGCACGTAAGAAAATATTCGATTTGTACTTAAATCTTGTACTGTTTATAATCTTTTTGAAAATGTATATAAGTAGTCGGAAAAGGAAGCATTTATTTAGTTTTAAAAGTACATACATCAAATTATATACATCTTTGTTTGTATGTCTTATGCCAACCATAAACGACCAATTTTATAGCCATATCGGCATGACGGTATGTCACAGCAAAGGATTTTTTCCTAATCATATTATTTTTAACCTTATTTCAATGATCTTAGCACTCACACTCCTTTACTTTAATACCGAAAGGCCGCAGCGTTCCGCGACATGCCACGTGATGCTTCGGCACGTCACGGTATGCAAAGAGGTGGTGAGTGCTAAGTTCATTGGAATAAGGTTAAAAATAATATGTTTAGGAAAAAAGCCTATGCCGTGCCATAGCGTCAGTCAGCGCCGCCCTCGGAGATATAGAGAGATGATCTGAGCGTTCCCTATCAACCTGTAAATTAAAAAACTAAAAAACGGACAGAAAAGTATGAGAGAGGCGAAGCGATCGTGCGGCCAGTAGTCGTCTTTTTCTAGAATTTTTGATGGTCCTCGAAGTTATAAAGACAGACCTACAGGAAAGAGATAGGTATTGGCCACACGATCGCTTTCTCTCTTTCTAGAGAGTGGTCAACTTCGTGCGGATATTACTCAGTCTATTATACTCTATGGCTATGGCTTAATTTTTTCACGGTGTCATTTTGCATAATAAGTATGGCTGTTATGCAAAATATAACAACAATATACATACCATCAAATTGCCTTAGCATTAAAAGCTTTTCTCGCGCTAATTATTCAACAAGTTCAGGATTAAAAAATGTCATGTCCATAAAGAGTTTCAAAGGTCGTAATAAAACACACCGTAATAATATTAGTACGATTACATATGAACGTAAAATACAGATTTTTTTTTAAATATTATGTTCGGGGCAAGTTTTGAAGTTACTATTGTATGTTTGCGCATTTGCATTGCATTACGATAAAATAAAAGTTATTAACCGCCTGTTTTTCTTCCTCGTGTTAGCTTAAAGTCTCCGTCTTGAGAAGACAGAACTATCAGATGTTGGCAACATTTTTACTATAAACGAAAAAAATTAAGTTTGTTTACACTTAAAAGATTTCGAAAAAAAAATTGAAGATGTTAAATTGGGGCACAATATAGGTCTGAAATCTCACGACGAGGAGTTTATAGTCATTTTTTAAAATAACTACAGTTATATAATGAATTTTTGCCATTTTATTTAAAAATTTGGATTTAATTGTATTTAATTTTTTAGTAGGTATTAAAAAATTAAAAAATGTTGAACTTTTTTTATGGCTATTTTTTATATAAATTGAAAATTGGCATTATCAATTTTCTTCAAACAAATTCGATGCTGAGATGAATATGAAAATGAACTCATTTATTTGTCCATTGTGCATTTAACGACTCTTAATTAAGTGTATGTTGTATATTGTGATAATTAATAGTATGTTTTAGAAATTGTAGTTATATTGTAATGTATAATTGCTACTATGAAGTCTTAACTATTTCGTCACTAGGTAATGGAGCCAAAATCAATTATAGAAAGAAAAAAAACTGAAAATTAAAAGAAGTTTTTTTTTGACAAAAGTGGAGTCAAAAACTCAACAATTCTGTTGGAGTCCGAAATTCTGAGTAACTGCGGTTACCAATCGCCAGTTTAACCAAATTAGCAGGTAGTTAACTGACTGAGCGCGCTTCTAAACCATTGATGTCTTACTTATTTGTGTTTATCATCGATGGTGTTTATAGATAACATAAAAGTTCATAATTTATAGCTTGCGGCTCTAAAGCTTTGCATGACCAAGTGCTGTAATGTTTACAGAAATTACAGTGGTTGACAACAAATATGTACATTGATTATTCAGGCATACTAGTCATTATTCGTATGCTATTGTAGTATCCAAGTGCATGTATGCATGTTTGAAAAGTTTAATAAAACAATTTTAAAAGTAGCAGGTTTTTTTTTCTTCTATCCGTAGTATCAATAAATTATGGACATGTCGATATAAAAATAAGTTTTTGCTTATAAAATTATATATTCGAATCTTAAGATGAAGTCAAATGTTACTCTCAATCACAAAATTAAATATTTCTTTGGCATAGGTGTACTTAGGCAGATTATTTCTCCCTCACCTTAACCTACGTCGCGTCGTCGCCTACGCACACGCCTACGTCCCTGGTCCCATGGTCCCATGCCCTCGCCAAGAGTTATACAGACTAATATAAATAAACATAGTATGACTTTGACATCGTCTGTCATAGAGTAAAGTAAGAATTAAATTGTCATTGTCAATCTGTTAATATAATAATATATTTTATTTGGGTTTGTTTTGTGTGCATTTAAAAATAACGCAGTGATTTCTCTTTTCTGTCCAAAAATGTCTAAACCAGTGGATTTAGAATTAAAGAAAGCCTTTTCCGAATTGCAAACTAAAGTGGTGGAAACTAGTAAGAAGATGCAAGTAATTGATTCACAAACGAAAACGTACGATCGTTTTTTAACACGCCTTCAAATGAGCAAACGTGAAATTGAGAATTTACCACAGGAAACTAAGGTCTACGAAAGTGTGGGAAGAATGTTTGTTCTTTTTCCAAATTTAGATGAAGTTAAAAAAGATTTCAAAAGTCGTGAAGAGAATTTGAAGTCGCGTGTTGAAGAATTGGAAAAAAGCAAAACATATTTGAAAAAAAACTTAAAGGAAAGCGAAGATAACCTAAGAGAAATGGTACAGCAACGAAAAGGTCCAGCCTAAAATAAAATACCAAACTGAGTGAATTTGCTCATTCAGTATTTTTACCATAGTTTTTCAGACGCTACCAAAATAACTTCTTTATTAGGCCCACAAGAAACCATTTTTCACTTAAAATTTTATAAAAAATAATGTAATTAATTAGCAGTACTAATTCTATATATAAAAGAATAGGTATTTGAATTATAAAATATAAATATCTATTTCCAATTTATCTAAGAGCGTATAATTACGAATTTGTGATTATTAATAAAACTTTATACTTATTAAGTAAGACCACTATTTTATTTATACCTTTTATCCCTATAAAGAAAAAAAAGAGTTCTCTGCCTTTCCACCGGTCGGAGGAATACAAGTACCTACTTCATAACATTATGATTAAAATATTACTAATTCTGGGGTGACTAGTAAGTCCTTTTAGTCCTATTGTAAAAATGATAGTGATTTTGTTTGATACACTTTCAAAAGTACAGAAATAATCATAAAATTTTGCTTTTTTTATTAGAGATGAATGCTCTTGGCCAGCAGATCTAGCCGTGTAGCAAAGATGAGGTCTGATGGAGCGAGCTCACCCAGAAGATGCCTATTCATTCCAACTTTTTCAAATATTTGGGTTATATGTCATATATAGGATACCTTTCACCCGAGAAAAAAGTAACTGTTTTTAAGTTAAGGTTAACAGACAGGCTGACGGTTCACTTGATGGTACGTAGCTACAGTTGCTTATAACCAAGCAATGCAATAGGTACTCCAAGTTTGCTGCCAACTGACCATAGTAGGATAAGGGATGGGAAAACGGGCTCTGGTATCCCTTTATTCATTCATTGCAACACAACAACTCATATAATGTAATTTTGCAGTGGTCTTCTGTAGGGGAGTGATAACTGCCACTGGACGGGCTGCCCAAATGACAGTGAAACGCAGTGTAATGTGTTTTACCTCTAATAAATTCGAATAATTATTATCTACTAGGGGACCCAACAGACAAAAAAAATATTACCCGATTGAAACGCCAATATGTTCCACAACATATCCCCAAAATAAGCTAACCTACCAAAATCTGTTAGATGTTGTGTCAATAAGCTAACTTACAACGTTACAACCCCATTCCTAGAAACTTGTGTAACTACACCCTTTGTTCTATAAAAAAAAACATGTAATTTGCAATTTAGGTAATCGAAATAAAAAATCCTATCTTTTAAGTTGGACCAATATACAGATAGTTACGAAATTTGATCAAAATCGGTTCAGTAGTTTAGTTCATCGTGAACAAACATGTCACACGTAATTTTTAATATACCTATATAAATTAATAATTTTAAAATCATACCTCATCCTCAGCCTTAGTTAAGAAGGAATTGATAGACTTGGAAATAAAAGATTTGATTCAATGTAACCTTTATTCTTATAGCAAGGGATAACACCCCCAACAAACTCCGGTTATCGCCTTACAAAACTATAAACTATGCTTACAATTACGTCAAACAATGAGAAGACTTTGGCTTCTATTAATACAAAACCAAACATACAATGCTCCCTATAATACAAATGCGAATATTGACACTCATCAAAACAGACAAATCCAATTACAATACATACTTATTTAAAAACATTTTGTTCATCAATTAATATTTTATCAAGAAACAAGTGACATATACAATATCACATCCGCTAAGTTGAAATTCACTTGCAAATAATTAATTAATAAAGGAACTATTAATTATATTTATAGAGCTTATACATAAGTGAAGGCAACAGACATTTATTTCTCTCACACATTTTCATCAAATCATTTTTTCTTTTCAAAGCTTGAATGAAAGACGGAATTTTGAGAATTTCAACTCTCATCTCTTATAAGAGATTTCACGTATATTTATAATTTCCAGTCTATTAGTTACTGCTCAGTGCCCAATGTATATAATATAATACATTTTATATATAACAGTTATCCAAATTTCATATATTATTCAATCAACCAAAATGTAAGTTTTCGCGCCACAAAATATATAAAAAAAAATTGAGACAAGTTAAATGTTTGGACCAAGTTTGGACACAGTACAGGCAAATATGAACTGTGGCACTCAAAGTAAGTCTATCCATTTTTTTTAAAGCATTAAGTGTCTCCTAAAATGTTAAAAGTTTAATATTAACCTTGTATATTTTGTCTTTCACATTGGTAATTTAATTTCACTCATCACAAACTTTTGATGACATGTTATGAATTATATCATATTAATAACGAAATATGAATTTATTCCTCTGGGGGAATTATTACTATTATCTATGGTACTTTTTATTTTAATCAAGTTAGCCAATCAAAATGATGTTACATTCGACATTTTCTTCTTTGTTAATTTTTTTAATATTTCAATAGTTTCTGTCATTGGACAAAGTATTTTTTAGCATTAATTACGTTCTTATTAAGATCTCTAAAATGTCATTTTTTTTAAACGCTCTAGTAGATGTATTTAATCGCGCATTTGTTACCGTTTAAAAATAACATCTATTTTAGTTTCTAAAGGATTTTTTCCATAAAAGATTTTCATTGGATAAACTTTTCCATTTGCACATTCTAGAAAGCGATTAAATCATTAAAAGAAACAAACAAAAAAAAAACCTCTAGTGAAAATAAATCCTTAAAATTTTAAAAATAAACTAACATTCTTTAGAGTTTTGAAATGTTATAGGAATGTAACAAATTGGTTTAGATTTAAAAAAAAAAAGAAAATTTTTTCAAACACTGGGTTACTTTCGTTCATTTATTAATTATTACATCTATACAAAAAGAGAATCTAACTCTATTTAATTTTATTTTATTTTACATTAAATATTTACACGCACGCATACAAATTCCATAAAGCTTTCGTACTTTTAAATACACACTTGACCGTCTACTTTTCCTCTTGATTTTTTTTTAAACTGCAATGTGGGGATGAAAAAAAAATTTTTTCACATCTTACTTAGGTTCACACTTGGGTTTTAATATGTTTACTAAAAAAAAAGCAAGGCGCGTTTTGGCGATTTAACCATTTGACTACTATTCTTAAATTATTGTCAAACGTCAATTAAACTCACAATAATATTATCATCAATATACAGAATTGAAATACTGACAATAATTTTATATATTACTGTTAGTTTTTACGATATCTTCGAAGATGTATAAAACGACAAGACAAGTGTGCGTATGTAAGTAGAGTGACAATTTACTCTTTACTTTATTAATAAAAAAATATCATAAACTTCACAAATATTAGGTTATTATAAAGTAAAATAGCCTTTGCACGCGACTTCGTCCGCTTATCTTTATAAAACATGGCCTATGCTTACTCCCCGATAATGTAGCTTTCTAAAGGTGAAAGAATTTTTAAATCGATGTTCAAGTTATTTCATTTACAAACAAAAATATAAATATTTTCAAATGATAAAATTTAGTACGGCTTGTCAATTTCATATCCTACCAATAATTATAATAAATAAATGCGAAATTTGTAGAATGGATCAATTTTTATTACTCCTCAACTCAAAAACTACACATATACGAGAAAATAACACATAGACTAAAATTTATAAACATAGGCGAACCAAGTCACTGGCAAAAGCTAGTCTACGACGAGTGGTTATTGTGTGAATAGCATTACAGCAATAATAATAAAATTATTCTTAACCCTTAATGAGGCGTCATTTTTACATTGATCGTTTATGACTTTGTTAAAAGAAACCTAAATAAATGTAGGAAAATAAAACATAAATGATTTAGTTACACATTCGTCAAATTCCACTTTCGTCCAATTTAGTTCGCTTTGGTCATGAATGACGAATGTGGAAAACCAATAATGACACTTTCGTCAGTTTTGTACCAAATAGTGTAACAGAAGGAACCACATGTCCTTTTTTAACTTCGAGCTAGTTAAATTAAATAAATCTTTTGCTTTTAACAAAGACAATACCGTCGTCATCCCTTTTCACAAAAATAAATTTAGTTTTCAAAATGTAAAATGCGTAGCCAGGCACTTATTATTCATGTACCTAGGTGTTTACAACAAAACGATTTAGGAGAGGCATGAGGGCTGTTGAATGCGAGATTAGATATTATGAAAGGTTCGTTCAACTATTTATCTGACGAAAGCGGAATCTGTCGAATGTGGAATTACCTAAGTGCGGTTTCATCAGTTTTAAAATTCTGACTTATACGGAAAAACAAAATAATCTGACGAAAGCGGAATCTGACGAATGTGTACTAATTCACATAAATTTGGGTTATATGATAAAAACTAATATTTAAATAGTAAAATGCATGACCACATTACGTTAGAAACTTATTTAAATAAAATAATGTGTGGTTAGGCCTTTAAGGGTTATTAATGATCTCAATAGTCAATAATAATGTGTAGCTAAGTTTTTTATTTTTATTTTTATACAAATAATAGTCAAATGGTCTATTAGAAATACAATTTAAAAGCAATTTTAACAAAAATATATTATATAAATATATAATATATATATATATACACCGTTGACAGGAAACTCGTGGAAGTTTTTATAATTTGATTTTAAAATCATTTACAATTTGTACATATTTTTTTTATATATTTCATTAATATAAAAAAAAAAACTGTTACAATACTTTTATAACAAGCGATTTAAAATTATAATACACTAATAAATTTTTAAATCATCATCGATTATAATATTTAGTCCCTTTTGCTACTATATGTTACTATCACAATAAACGTAAGAATGACTATAGCAAATCCGTTAATTTTTTATGCGATAAAAAAAACAAGGTTTTTACGTTTTTACAATAAACCTTTTTAAATTTACATCTACTTTTTTTTTCTATTAAAATTTTCAATCATATATAGAACTTATTAGTCATCTTTTGATTTTATTAGCAGTTATTATTTTTTCATTACATTACAATTTTATGTAATCTCATATTATAATAGTTTATTTGGAAAATCGTTCATTTTTTGGATTTGAGATACTAACAATTTTATTTTTATCTCACGTGTTTTTTTTTTGCAGTTCTACAATGTGACGCATGTTTAAGGACAAAAATTAATCAACTTTTTGATAGTAAAATTTGTCAAAAACTCCGCTTCTGTCTTTCCATATTTGCGTGACAACCAAAAAAGGAAAATTATTCAACAAAAAATCATATAAAACAAAACTATTTTCAAAACACGATGCTCGACCCGTAAAACGAACAAAAATATTTGTGATTTTTTTTTCCAAACAATTATTATTAAAATAATCAACATATCTTCAAGTGGAACCAATCAATCACATAAATTTATAGCTTCAAAAAGAGATTTGATCTAGAGTGCTCATAGGCTATGGCGAGCATAATTATTTCAACAGACAAATTTCATTTCAAACACAGAAGTACTCTTACGATATCTGTCCATTAAATAAATTGTTCAAACTATTTTCAATTATTCTTAAAAAATATGACTGAAACATTATATATAGTAATGTCGAATTGTTGCAGAAAAAATATCAGCTTCTTGTTATATACATCTCAGTTTTGACAGTTAATTGCACAATGGAGTTGAATTTGCATTACATTATTAAAAAAAAAAAAACTATATTACAAATTGTCCAGGGTATTGAAATACGCCCAATACACTAAGGGTCGCTGCATACATGCTAGCGCAGAATCGAAGCGTCAACTTCTTCACAATAAAACGAAGTTGCATTCATATCCCGATAGAAATGTGTACACGATACGATACGAGGGTTAATGTCATGTAAATTTTTTAAACACCGTCGCCCGACGCAAAAACGGGACGTTGTAAGTTTGACGCGTGTATGTTATATCTGTGTTTCTGTATGGAGCCGTTGCTCCTAAACAGATGGACCGTTTTTTTTTTGTTAGAAAGCTGACGTGAACGGCGAGATTGTTCTTAGCTATAATTTATGAAGGTCCGTTCAAGCGTTTAAAGATCATGGGCCCAAAGATCATGGTAAATTTAAATTTATAATGACGATCATAAGAGTTTCTTGAGAAACCTAATTGATAAATAAATATTTTGATTTGATTCGTTGACGAAGGGATTTCACTAACTTCCCCACGTAATCGATTGAGGTGAAATTCGATTTATTACTTTATAGTTCGGTGGTATTTCCATGACATTGTAACCTTAGTCTGCGGGATACGCAACTCCTCAGCAACTTCAAGCATATATAGCGGTGCTTGGGCTCAATATAAAGGTTACTTCATAACCAAATATTTAAAGCTCGTTTTATTTATGATAACAAAATGTGTAGCCCCCAGAATAGAGGCCTGCGCGACACGCGTTAGATTGACGCTTCCAGTGTGCTCTAGTGAGAAGTAATAGAGCAGTGGCGTTACCGCAGCGTGCTGCGTCGGCGCTCGGTGCGCTCGGGCGTGGGCTCCCACTCGGCGTCGTCGGGGTCGTCGGCGTCAAGAGGCGTCGGCGACAGAGCCGACAGCGAGCTGCCGTCGCCGTCCGACTCGCCGCCCTGCGTCGCATCACTCGGCGCTTCCGCCGGCATGCACGCCAACATCTCCAGGTACTGCTCGTCCGACAGCGGAAACTCTCGCGGACTGTATGGCCTCACTGACTGGAAAAGCCCTCAAGTGTCAGCGGTGCGTATCGCCCGGTCTCAACCGAAGCCGAGACGAGAAGAGCGGAGATGTGTTCAAAACAAGTCATTCATTCATCTCCGCTCCACTCAGCTTCTGTGGAGACGGAGAAGAGTTGTCATATTTGTATGGTAAACTATGAGTCACAAGCCGGCGACATGTGAGTAGGGGGAGCGTTCGTGCTCCACTTTGGTGAAGGCGAGCAATGAAAGCACCCTAGCGGAGACGAGTAAAATTACATCTCTGCTTTGGTGGAGACCGGCCTAAAGGCGACTGACTTGTGAAATTAGATTGGGTGCACGCGACGTTTTTTAAACAAGCTGACGACGTGCGTTAAACGCGATCAAGACGCTCAGCAAACGCAAGGCAGTCACCACACGATTCTCGAGTTTGCATCGTTATATGGGTTAGTTATAACGATCCCTATAACGATGCAAACTCGATCAACACTCCATCAATCCCCACTTTGGCTGTACGAAACGCGTTCCATTGTAATACCAACAGGTTTACATAATTCTAGTCGACGCTACGATGAAAATGAATGGCATATCACCTCGTGGTGGTGCGGCGCGGGGGGCGGTGGCGGGGGCGCAGAGGAAGCGGGCGGCGGGGTGGGGGGCGGAGGCGGCGAGGTGTGAGCTTCGTTGTTGCGTCGCGTGCGTCGCGTGCGCAGGTAGCGCGCCCTCTCTCGCACCTCGGCCGCCCGGTGCCGCGCAGCCACGCACGCCTCCGACATGTCTTCCTCCTGCAACGTACACTCACTCTCTACTTAATCGTACTTACATTCATTTTTTAGATACCAGCACAGCAGTCCTTGGGACAAATATTGCAGTAGTTAGATTTATTCGATGGTGCTGGGACGACCAACAATAGCTACTATCCGAATTTGAGTTTAAGGACTGTTCTGTTGCCACGTTAAATTATTAACTATCATATCGACATTATTTGAGATTCCAAGATGTTGACCTTAGTGAAAATAGTTCACTGCCTTATCTATCATATAAAAATACTGTTAAATGCTTATGAGCACTATTTGATCGAACTATGACCTCTTAATTTAATGTTCAGCAGCTGCAATCTGTTATCCTATTATCAAAATGATAAATAAACTATTAACTAGTTTTATTAAAAGTACCCAATACAATCATTGTTCCTATATCCAGGCTCCATAAAATAAGTTATTCTTTCAATGCACTATGGTACATAGTTATTATTCTGTTGCATTAGGGAAGCATTAGCTTGCCAGTGATGACGTATGGGGCCGAAACGTGACCTCGGAATTTCTTATTATTAGGATCGGACCAGAAATTCTGAAAACCGCTGAAGAACTAAAGTTGTCGACATCGCAGAGCGGATAACCTTTGGGGTAGAAAAGTTCTTAAAGAAATGAAGAAACTGAGACACCCTGAAAGGCTTCGCAGGAAGCGGCTGGATGTGAAGATAGAAGACCGTGCATGGTGAAGAGCCTCGGGAGAGGTCTACATCCAGCAGTGGCGATACACAGGCTGATGATGATGTCTGTCTCTTTACCACATAATATTTTTATTAAAATAAAGGCACAAAATGTACATAATAGTAGCAAACTTGGCAATTTTACAAGAAATAATGGCACTGTAGTCTTTTGTCAAACGAATACAATAAATTCGTTTATTGCACAATAAACTAATTTGTGAAAAAAAAACAAATAAATAATTTGTAATGGCTCAAAAGCACGCAAACTCTGTGTACAAATGTAAAACAATTTAATAAAGTATAGTTTAAGGTTGCTGAATAATTTAATTGGTGTCAAATAACTTGTCGAAACATAGAAGCTTCGAGAAGATATTGAACGTTTCACCAGTCCAAAAAAATTAATATAAACATACCTCACTGTCCACAGACATTCTGTGCGATGAGTGGGAAATTCCATTATTTAACGGGATTTCAGGTATTTCTAAAACTCTCCATCTGAAAATATAAAATCCAGTTCAGTATCTATATCGAAATAAACTCTAAAAGACAATATCCTTGATTAGATAAAAACCATGTAAAAGGGAATAGCAATTTTAGACAATTTATCGATATACGTCCAATAGTATATTAACAATGCAAATTTATACCCTGTTACATTCAATCTACTGTTTACTGAACTTTTCGAGTGTTTGCGTGTTGCGTGCCACGTGTTGTTAAGATTAAAATGGTGGAAGAAGGAAAAAAGACTTATTTTTAATAACTGAATTAAAAATTAGACATTTAAATTCTATATTCAAAATTCAATACATACATTTTACAATCATAAACCAAATAAAATACAATGAACTACAAGCGAATTTTGTAAAAAGAAAACAACCAATTAAAAACGAACAGCAAAAAGGCAAATCAAAACTGTACCACAATAACAAGGTACATTAGCCGTTAAGACATGTGAAAACACAGGAATTCCCTGAAGAAGCGCTAAGGAGCCTGGGTGAATAAAAGTGGTATAAAAGGGTTGGGCGGCACATACTTGGGCGTGACAATCTCCTTGTAGGTGAGAATCTCCGGGCGAGTGTTGGCCGCGATGCTCTGCGGGATCACAATGTTGTCGATGTCGAATTGCGTCCGCGACGCGCGAGATTCCGTGCTGGTGCGTCCGCGCCATCTGACACATGAAATCAAACAAAACTTCATTAGTCACACAACACATTTTACTCTTTTCAATGAGTATCCCAATCTCTATATTAGATCACTGAAGTTGTCGCAAGTGGCGTCGCAATAGCTAAAAACAGGCATCAGCAAACGAGCGTTTACTTATCCCAGTTCTAGCTGACCCGGCGAACTACGTACTGTCTCAAAAAGCCATTCAATACAAAGTGTATGAGAAAATAAATTTCCTTCATATATTTTTTCGAGAATACTTTATATGTTTAATAATTATTCTGCTATTCAGTGCAGAGAAAAATTTAACAAATTAAAGATTACAAAAATCTGTCCATCCGTTCTCGAGTTGTAAATGGTGTAAAATAACACGACTCTTTTATTGAATGCTATATGTGAACTGATAAAACATTGTAAATGATCATTAATGTAAAAAGTCACCAGAGTCAAGCTGACTTTAAATTTCTATTAGTGACTAAGATCTTAGTGGTAATTGAAAATGTAATAAAATATACCTTTCTTGGCCTGAGCCTGACGCTTCTTCTTCTCTTTCCTTTTCTTTTATTTTCCTAGATAAAGGTGGTCGACCCCTTTTCAGCTCTGAAAATTTAAAAAATATTTTGTACAATTACATTTTTTTTGTTTTATTTTGGCTAATTTATAGTGGCCAAAATTATTTCTTGTTTATTGTGTAATCGAAAACAAGTATAATGTCTTCTTCAAATAGTCACAAAGAAAGAAAAGAAATTGCAATGACAGAGAGGTTTAATGTAAAAGAACAGAGATAATTATGTTGTTCTTTTACATATTGTTCCCTCTGTCCTTCACTGTTCACACGACCGGTTCGTGTGAGGGAAAAGGACAGAGGGCCGGTTTTTATTATGTGTGTTTATTTTGTGGCTTTACAACTTTATTAAAAAAGCAAAGGGTAACAGTATAAGGTACAGTAGAGCGTCGATTATCCGAACGTCGATTAACCGAACGACCGCTTAACCGAACTGATTGTTCTCGCTCGCTCGCACACGCATCCCTTCCCAGGTATCCCCTAATGTGATGCGCCGATCCAGGTTACCAAATCTTGCAGGATAGCGAAATTGTAGACCTTGTAGTCATGCCTGACAAAGCTGATGCTGCGAGCATCTCATCAACTATTAGTTCAGAAAATGAAGACGAAAATATACCTTCTGCTTCTTAAGCATTTTATGCGTATACCTGGCTCGAAACTAACGTTCCAGACTTTATAAGACATGAAGACTGGCCCTTGCTAGCCTAAATCTGAACCACTTATAACCCGGTTACAATATCTGTGGACCTGGCGTCGATGACGTCACGTCGCGTCAGCGCTCTGGTATGGTGCGCAAAACAAGCATCACTATAATAGGATATTATTGTAAACAATGAGGTTTCCAACCAAAAACAAATTTGTGTTAATTATTTAAATTTAATATTATAATAATGATATAATTAAAATTATGAAAAATAAATGAAACAATCAGGTTAAGTACAAAAAGTGTTTATTGTACACAAAACTACAGAGCTGTTCTATACCTATGGGGGGTTTTCTTTTTGAGAATTAAAAAAAAAGTATTTCTCTAAAAGGCCGTAGGTGGCGCAGCAATCGAGAAGAATTAAAAAAAAAGATAATCCCTCATTATAGATCACTACAAAATATTCAAAAATCGTCTTCAGAATATATGATTGGCTCTATGCCTGTCATTGACTCATCGTCGCTATCGCTAATTTCACTGTCCGAACTCTCCTCGCCTAGGGATATAATAAATTCACGAATATTTTCATCTTCAAAATATAGCAGTGATAGCACGTAATTATGTCGATACGTATCGGCAACGAAATTGCTAACCGTACTGACGCGCCGCGGGCGAGCGCGGGGAGGTAAAGGGGAACGGGAAGGGGCTCCGCATTCCAGCGAGGTCCACAGATATTGTAACCGAGTTGTAGACTACAAATTATGGTCATTTTTAGAGGACATGGCCTGCTCTAAACGACACGCTGACATTGAGTCTCTTAAGAAAGAGCAAGCAGTGGCTAAACTTCTCACTTTCATTTGTAACAGAAATTATGAATGGACTAGGTATATTATTGATTTATACAACCTACAAATGTGTTTTTATTGTTACATAAATGCATAAAAGTAAAGACATGTATGTATAGATCGATTATCCGAATAAACCGGTTTTCTGAACACCTATGTCTCCCAATTAGTTCGGATAATCGACGCTCTACTGTATTGAAATGTCACTCACTCGTGGGATTCTTCTTGAGCTGCTTGGGCAGCGGCTGCGCCAAGTCGGCCGAGTGGGCGGCGGGCGAGTCGTGGGCCGAGTGAGTCGAGTGAGCCGAGTGAGGGGCGCGCGGCACGCCCGAATGGTGCGCGCCGCGCCACGACTTGCTCACGCGAGTGCGGAACCACGCGCGTGACGTCAGCGCCGCCACGTGGATCGACGCCGGTATGTCTGCAACCCAATTACACTCTTCTAAGTCCATACTTATCTCGGCAGCGAACGACCTCGTGGTCACCACAGTAGTCAACGAACAGTGCTTGACTGCCGTCATTATGTCATTTTAAAATGACGCTCCACACGATATTTACGTTGCAGTCGTTTGAAATAACTAGAGACGCATCGCAAAGCCTCCGACTCCACTTTCGCGTACTCGCTGAACTGTGCACCCTTTTGTACAGTATCGTGCGTACCTGTGACGTCACTGAGCACGGGGTGGAAACCGGGATCGACGAGAGCGAGACGCGAGGCGGCCGTGCTGCCACTGAGCGGCGTCGCGGGCTGCGTGCACTCCGCGCGGCCCGTACACACTGCGCAGCTGTCTAGTGGCTGGCGGCAACCGCATCTGCAATTACGACGCATACTCAGTTACGAGTGTCGCGCAGGGCTCTATTCTCGGACCGTTTCTCTTCCTAGAGAATTTCATTATAAATGAACACTTTGTATCATAAATAAACTAAACCCTCATTTTCTATTGAGCCCAAACACACTAAATGTGCTTTAAGTTGCTATGGAGTTGGGTATCCCGCAGACTACTTGATGCTGCAGCATCAGGTCAAGGTTATCATGACATGGAAAACAACTAAAGTAAAAGTATACCAAATTTCACATCAATGGAACATGTGGATGTTAGTGAAATCACTTCGTCAACTAGGAAATGGGCTAATAGTCTTCAAAGCCTTAACAGATCTTTATAAATTATAGCTAAGAATGAACCCAATCATGTCAGCTAAAAACTTGTTTTAAACAAGAGAATTCCCAAAAATTACAAAAAAATTCGCACACAATTCTGTTCCTTACAATTATATCTAAAACAAGAACAATTTGAATCTATAATAAAAAATCCAAACTTAAAATGTTTGAGCCGTGTTGAAAGAAATCTTTCAATCAAAATCACCAGTCACCAGTCCCACACTAGGCAATTTTGTGTTGCTATATATATTTAATATTATTATTGACTATGCTTATTCTTATTATGCTGCTATTATGCTAAAATTAGCATAATCTCTTATTTATTCTTAATGGGATATTTACTTGATATCCGAAGGTTTAGCAGCTTTGGTGGTGGCAATGTGAAGATTGTGCATCTGCAGCAGTTTCCGTTTCTTGAAAGTCTCCCTGCGCAGAGGGCGCACTCTCGCGCATGTCTCCGATGAGGTCTCATGTTCCGGAGGCTCGTTTCCTGGGAGCAGACCTTCGTATGCTATGGGCTCGTTCTCAAATTGCACGCGACCTTTCGCCTCACGTACCTGAAGAAACATGTTTAGTTAAAATACAGATACACTTTTCTTAAAAAATAGTCTTTAGCGCATAGGACTAAATTTTCGTCAACAAACAGACAAGAAACCTTCAATATTGAAACTTAAAAGGTGCTCTTCATTACATAGTATAATCTAAAGTTGCTTTTCGTGTCTGTCTGTCTGACTGTCTGTATATCCACTAACTACTCCTACTTCATGCAACGGATTTTGATACGATTTTCACAATCAGATAGATAGATTTTCCACGCAAGGTTTACATATGTAATAAAACCTAATTAAGTTTTTAAGTAGAAATATAAAACAATATTTTGCAACCAAGTCGCCAAAACTGCCCACGTCCGTTTGGAAGTCCAAAACTGCCCACGTCCGTTTGGAAGTAGCTTTTCGTCAGAGGTCCTAAAATGGCATTTATTTTCTAAAAAGGTCAATTCATGTGTTTCATGAATTCATTATCACTTCATAAATCATCAATAACGAAGGATTTAATGTCGTCCTTATTTTATTTATATTTAAAAACATTTATATTTTAGTTAGAATTCATGAATCACACCTAACAATTACTGGCATAATTATATAACAAGTCTTCCTTATCACATCATATCAAAGAAACCTAACAAGGATCTTGTATTTTTCATCTTCCACGCATGTACAGGAAAAAATTCAGTAGTGATAGACACTAGACAGCCCAGTATTTCAATCGCTATACTAAAGAAGCCAGCAAGAATGGCATTTTAAATAGTTTGTTTCCTAAAAGTGACTCACTGGTACATTATTATAATATGAACTTCATTTGCCAAGTTGATTACAATGTAAATATTTATGTATGAGATCAAGATGGCAGATTTTAAAACTATTTTGAGATAAATATGGATTAATTGTTTTTTTTTTTATTAGTTACATTATATACCAGGTTGATTAACATTTAGATTAATATAAATAAATATATTACAAATAAAAAAATGATAATTATATCACATGAATGGCGGCGAATGGGAAATTATTTCCAATTTGCCATCACTGACAGTAAAGCTTGCTGTGGTTAATGGGAATACTGCTTTTTAAGTAGGACAAATAATGTACAAAAAACATTGAAACAATAGTGTTCAAAAAAGAAGTTTTTTTTTTCATTTATATGTTTAGTTACATAAAAATGGCAACTATTAGTCAAGGATATGATGTTTTATAGACAATACTAATACATATAGACATGGAGCAAGCCTATATCTAGCATTGGGTTTAGAAGGGCTGTTTATAATTATGCAAATCCAGATATTTGGATATCTAGATCTATCTGGACTTATGGCATGGGCAGTTAGTTGCAAATAAAAGAAACATACTCTTTCAGATTCAGATCGAAGGTCATAAGAATGACGAAATCCAAGAGTAACTCAACAATCAAATCTGTATAATATGCAGATTTAAAAAGCTATACATGGATTGATTGACATGTTCTCAAAATCTCCTTGTTACATAATTACTCAATGTTACAGATGATGTTAGGACACTGAAGTGAGGCATTATTGTATAGCAAAATCAAAGTGCTGGGCTTTTTCCTGAGAGTTCATAATTCCGGGAAACCATTCAATTGTGATCTGATGGAAGACTACTGAACCAAAAAAAAATAAGCAATAATAATTTATCTTTTTATATGAGGACTCCCGTGAGGCCAATTCCAGTCATAAAGATTTCATACAACATAACATGCTGATTTTACCAAAGCACAAAAAATTGTTTAGTTATCTTGCCCACATTATACTTAAGCCCAAATAAATATTACCTCTTTATGGAGCTCTGTATGTTGTCGTATCTTGTATTCCAATTCTTGTATTTGCGCCTGTAGCCAACCCCAACGCGATGCAATCGATGCCCGATTCCGTTGCCAGGACCAAAGAGCTCTCTTTTCTCTGCAAAAACAATGGACATGAAGGTTAATCTCATATAAACAGTAGTGTTTTTCTCGATAATAATGCTCGGCTCCTATTCAATGTATCATTTTGCATTGCATTGCATTGCCCACTTGCACCATTACTTTGTTATTGCTTAGTGTTCTTTGTGACACATTTCTTCTCAACTTCTAAAGATTGCAGCATAATGTCCTCTCTATCAAATAACAGAATGTGGGCTTTGTTTTTCTTTATATGTTCATAGGCTTGAAACACTTAGTATGATATACAATACACTATAGTACAATTTCGCGAAAAAGAAGAGAAATTATTTGTATTTTCGGTGATAACAAATTATCAGTTATGGTTATAATGATGTTGGTCTTCTTAGGAAAATATATAAATAATTAACTAAAATAAATAAAAAGTGTGTCTCCATTTCAAATATTAGAAATCCTCCTATGATACACACAATACCTGAGAGCATGTTATCTTATCCCAACCCAGCAAATCAGAATCAAATTACAACTTCACCATTTAAATTGATAGCTGTTTATAGACATGGCATACTTCTAAAGAAATTTGAGAGGCCATCTATTAAATTACATAAAATACTTACAATTTAAGCAATTTTTTGTAATACTATGCAGTTTAAGTAATGCTTTCAATTTAGAACCTATATATGGGTGATTCTACGATAAGAGGTAACTTGTGCGGCAATCAGTTTAAAATAGTTTTTTTATTCTATTTGTTGCTATTTTTTACAATGAATCACATCATCTTAATGTACTTTATTAAATAACATCACGATTGAATGCCTAATGATAACACATTTTTCTGAAATTCCTTACAAAGTCTAAAATAGTCTCTACCCTGGTCTGTCCCCTTGCCTGTTTCAATTTAACTTCCAGACAATACATATCTTTTTTGTATCAGATGCTAAACTAAAGTATGTTTAATTGGAACTTAAATAAATATACTTAAGTATTATTAAATAAAAAATTAAATAATTTTGTTTCCTTCAAATAATTTTTAAAATTAACTTTTGTCCCGCTTTTTTTGTGTATCTACCCTGCCAAAATTCGTTCCGCAAATACAAACATAAATTAAAGGACGGCCATATTGGAAATAGCGCTCAAAGACATTTATCGGTGTGAAGTTAACAATACTAATCGCCCAAACCGCTTGAGCGCCGCCATTTTTTAATTGTTGCGACGCGACCGTGCGGTGTAGTGGTTTCGCAAGGTGATTGTGTCTCTCCACTGGTAAGTCATAAAACTTATAATATTCATTTAATTTATTTGCATTTACTGCTCTAATTTAACAATACTGTGATAATTAAAGTGAGATATACAATTAACCCAAACAATAATTCAGTTAGTTACAACAACTGAATTTGTCATGAAAACGTCTCTCCCCTGCCGTATTTCCCCTGTCAACATAACTGCCAGGGGAGAGAGTCACTGACCAGGGGAGATAATATCCATCAAAGGAGGTTTGTACAAACACAGATATAGCTAACTTCTATCAACGTCAGTTTGAAATTACAAATAATTATTGCAAACGAAAATTAAAGGAGGTTAAAAAAAAATTGAAGGAGGTTCTTAGTTCATATTGTTATTATATTATTGTCATTATTACAGATTATGGCACCACGGAAAAGGTTAACACGTGAAGAAAGATTACAAAAGAAACGTAAAGCAGAGGCTAAGATATCAAAAGATTATAAATAATCTAGAAAAGTATGATTTACAAAAGCAAAATCGAAAGGAAAAATATTTAAAAAAGAAGGAGAAAGGAATCATCAAAACTGTCGAACAAATCACTCCTAGAGAGCATCGTAAGGCAAAAAAGATATGAAAAAAAGCAAGAGAGCGTAGGCAACGACTTGCTCTTCAAAATATAACTAATGTTCCGGCAACACCATCAATTTCAGATGTTAAGCATCAGATGCCGCAAAGTAATTTCCGTAGAAGAGTTATAGCCAAAGTTAAATCAGACCAAACTAGAAGACAAAGATATTTAATTAATAAAAAAAAGATGAGACTATAAATAAATTAAAGACTAAATTAGCACGTTACAAAGATTACGAAAGCCTCAAAAACTTACAACTAACAGAAAAGTAGAACACGTGATGAATTCCTCAAGTGCCGGAGACACAGTGAAGAAAAATTTGCTGTTTGCAGAAGTGCTCAATCAACAATTAAAAGAAAATTATTCTGCTCTCCCAAACGAAAAAGAAAAAAGAATTATCAAAAGCGTAAATTGACGGCTATACTCTTTAGCTGAGCGGTTTTTTTTTGTTTTGTTTTTTTGTTATTGTTTTATTTTATTATATTATTTTCTTGTCATTTAGATATAGTTATAATAGTTTTTTTGTCTTTGATTTTGGTCTTTGTGCTTTGTTTGCTTTCAGTTATTTATTGTTTAGTTGCTATGCGTGTGTTATCGATTGTCTCAATTTCTAGTTTGTAGTTTATCTGTGTATGCCTTAAAGTTGCCTTATGTTACCTATACCTATTGTAAGTTTTTTGTTTGTTCTGTTGGTGTACCTTATAGAAAATAAATAAATAAATAAAAGAATGATAAGCAGGAAACTGGTGCAAAAATATAATATACTACAGAATGAAAAAAATTTGAAACCTTTGAGAAAATTTTGAAAAGTACGATTAACGGAAAATAAAAGGAAAGCCAAAGCCAGTTATGAAGTAATGAAGAATAAAATTATACATTTGATAATAGTATTCAAATTGTCTACAGAGAGTGGGAATCCGTCTCTACTAACATAACTGATCCGAAAACGTTTAAGGCAAGAAAGGTAACTAAATATTTGAAAAAGTCGATTCAGATTTATGTTATTTTTCATTTTATAATATGTATAAAATATGTTCATTTAATGAACCGTATTCAGAATGTGGCTGAAGCGCATGGTTATGGGCAATATGAAAATTATCTTAATTATCACTTAAGAAGCGCTAGTCTACTTAGTTAGTATTAGATTAATGATTAATATGGTAGTCTGATTATATGTTAAGAACAATGTTTAATAAAAGTTGATTTTATTGAATTTGTTAATTATGTTATTGTGTCAAATTCTCTCCCCTGGTGAAATAAGTATCTACCCTGATCTTGATGTCTCTCCCCTGCCAGATGTATTTACCCTGGTCTTCGAAAAAGTAATAAAATACTTATAAAGTGACTTGCCCTTAAGTGAAAAGGTAAATAAACTGGACAAAAATCATAATATAAAGGTTTCATGAAAAAACTCCAACTTTTCTCCTTGGCCGTTTCTTCTATGAACTTGAAACCTCTTATCGTAGAATCACCCATATATGTATTACCCTGCCTGCCTAGACTAATATGGCCTGTTTATCATAAATATGAGCTGAGTTTATTGCATAGTCAATAATAATATTACTCCATATCAAGCTATGTGGGTGTAAACTGTAAGCAGAACAACCTACAAAATATTTACTGCGTTTGGATGAATAGTAAATAAAAGCAATAGGCATTCATTCATATGTCACAGATAAATCAGCAGCTTTTAAGAACTTAGTTTGTTAATATATTTGTGGTAATCGTACATGTCCAAATGAAATCGTAGCTTCTAAGAACCTAGTTTTATTTTTTATTGTATAGGATCATGGATGAACACCATATTGGCGCCATAGTATATAATGGTGATGGAGTTCAAGGTAGCTAGGAACATTTTAAAGTTGTGCTCTTACAAAAGAGCAGAAGTCTTTTGAGGAAAGAGAGTTACATCTTAAACAAAAATAAAACTTTTCACCCATGGATCCCATGCCACTAAACAATAATAACGGTGACCCCTATAGTTCAGCCACTTTACTTTATTAATATTATAAAGAGAGAAGATTTGTATCTTTGTAATGAAAAAACTCAAAAACTACTGGACCAATTTTAAAAACTCTCTTCACCTATAGAAAGCTACATTTATCAGCGAGTAACATAGGCTATGTTATATAAAATTATGCGGGTGAAGTTGCATGCAACAGTATATTATATAAAGATGATTTAAAATGTTTTTGACTATTTAAAATAATATGCCTATCGTGGTTATGGTTAAAACAGCATCTCCAAGTAAGCACTAGTGACACTATAATATGGAAACCATAGCACCAAGCCATAGTTATTATTTACAGGAGCAAAGCTAGGATTCTTTGAATTAATTTGGCCAACAGGCCTATCAATAATGAATCTACTGTAATAATTATTATAGAGAGAGATTTACAGTTAAAAAAAAATCATACATTATAGAGGAAGATAACAAATCTTAAGGGGTAAATGACCTATCAAATTCATGATAATACAATTTCGTATGTAGTAGTTTTACGGGTGAAATTGAAATAGTTAACTTTATATATTAGGGTAGACCCTAAATTACAAAGTAGTACATGATGTAATTCAATGTAATCTACAAAATCAATTTCACTAGGATTTTTAAAAGTGATGCAATAGTTAGTTGTCTATTTTATTGTACAATGACCTTTTCATTTAAAAACACCTATAAAAATTATGATTATTAATTTATCAGTTTTAAAATTACTATTTTTTTAATCAAAGATTGGCAGACAGGCTATGACAGTCTACAGGTCATAGGTGCTGCAAATTTGCTGCCGATTAATTTAATAAATAATATTGTAAATTAAATATTATTGTAAATTAAATACAATATTTTTTATGTCAGTATGTTAGGGGGCGGTTACAGCCGCCAGAAAAATTTTTGACTGCAAAACTACTACTAAAATATTCTCTTACTCACATTGGCATGTGCTGTTGATGTGGATTGTTGTATTGAACAGCCTCATCATTGCTTTCAGCACCCGACGATGAAACCGTAGCATCAGAGTCGAGTTCATGCTTCACAACAGAGAGATGAGATCGTAAGGCACCCGCCGTGTCCTCTAAACCGGTCAATGTTCCAGACACTATGCCAATCGTTGCAGATTTGTTAGCATCACCTTTCGATGTACCCGCTTTGTAATACTTTGGCCCGACTACAGAACGGGAAGCAGCGCTCGCTTGCAATGCCGAAGTGGTCTCCACTCTTTTAAGTAAAGCCTTGACGCCCATAGATCTCCCTGCACCGTCTTTCCTCGCGCCGCGGATGCATTTCTCGAATGTCTGAGTGACCTCTTCAGATATCCTCTTCCCAATAGTTCTGGCTTGTAGAATCCGCAAACGCCTTTGTAAGAAAGCACAACGTCTCTCGAGACGCACCTGCAGAAACCTTATTTTATCCTCTGCCGCGTCACTTTCAGAATCACCCTCGTTTTCGAAACCGGACAGAGGAAACATGCCATCAACAGGATCTGTCGTCGTGAGACTTTCCCCACCGCTCTCTAGGGTTTTTATCGCTTGGAGCAGATCCCCTTGAACCAGATCACTGTTGCCCAAATCCACCAGAATCTGCTCCATTTCTTGCGAGTCCTTAACTAAGTTGGGTTGGTTTTGGAGGCCCATTTCGTCTTCCTCCATGTGTGATAGGTTACCGACGGACGTGAACGCCCGTCGCCGGTGGGTTCCTACTTGATCGTCGTCTTTATAGACACACGGCGTCACGGTTAGCGCCGGGGCCATGACACGAGAGGCCCGCCGCGAACGCGGACTCCCCGCGCGTCAGGGCGGGCTACCGGCGCGGCACATTCACACACTTATATAACTCACTACACCAAAGTTCACGGAATCAACACCAACAAACACTACATTAACACAATCCACTCCGAACATTATTCGTGTGTTCAATCTCCCGCCGGCTCTATCGTTATCCGATAGCGCACACTCGAACGCAGCTCGCTGCGCTTCTGAAATATGTTCAAGTTTATAACGGATTACGGGCCGGTCTCTTCACATTTAGAACATACATGTTGTAGAATTACACAAATAGCCCTACAAATACATGAATTTTATCACAAATAGCTTCATATTTCCAAATTTCACCCACGTGATAACGAAAAGAGTGCACTAGCTAGCTAACTGAACGCAGTTGCTTGCTTGTTTCTGCACAATGCGAAACAGGAAATGATATACACAACGAAAACGCTTCGGGGAGGAAACTAAAATGATATCATTATACTTTATCACAATAAACCAATGCACACTAAATCGTAACTAATACTTTTCACGTTAGATATTTATTATATTATAGAATAGTCATGGCGGAATCAGGCCAAAAACACAATTCAGCTATTTAACAAAGTGACGAAACGCACGCCACAGCCCTGAGCAGTGCTGCCAGATCAACCGACGTGTTGTTAGCGCTAACAACACTGGAAAAAGCGCTAGATTCGCGCTAAATTATGTTTGTGAATTGTAAATGAAAAGAACATCTTTAATTATTATACATTAGGTATACACCTATGTATAATATTTAAAAACATTAACATATCTATTTAAAGATAGAAAATCTTAAATTCAATAATACTAAACATTATTATCTGTTCCCAAGGTTTCCCAAAACTTTTATTTCCAAAAGCAAACAAATACCTTTTAAAATATATTTAAAAGTTTAGTGAAGTTGAAAAAGCACATAACTATTAGCTAGGCGCTAAAAGTCAAAAATGCGCGGCATATAAAATAAACCGCTATATTTAGCGCCGAATACGCTAAAATGGCAGCACTGGCCCTGAGCCCGCCCGTGTTCATGTTCAAAATCAACAGTGACTTGTTAAAAAGAGATGGGTATAAAGTACAGAGCGTCCTTGAATGAAACAGTACTTGCGCGGTAAAGTCAAAAATTGTCTTCTAAAAATTTTATTATTAGGTAATACAAAAGGAAATACGATAAATGTAAAAATAATTATACCTAAAATTTTCGTATTTTATATTATGTTTGAAAAAACGATGCATACTAAATACGAAGTTAATTATGATTTAAAAAGTGTTGTATTGATTCTTTTCACTACCGCCACAATGATGATGAAATCTTTATATAATATTTTGAAATATTTTCAGTTTAAAATTATGCCCATTATTTTACAATGAATACAAATTTAAATTAAATTAAATTAGTAAAAATTTAATAAAACAGACTTTCGAGTAATAAAACAGTTAAATGTATGTGACGTACAAAATCATTTTTCTTTTTTCTTTTAATGATACTAAAAATAAATTAGCATTTTACTTTTTGTTAAATTCTATAAACTGTGCATAGGCAGCAATCTATGTCAGGTCAGCGCATATCGATGTCATAGTTGAGTGTAGAATGCCAATCTTTATTGCACTATCATAAAACAAACAACCAAATTCGAAATTGACAATTGTCAATGAGAATACAAATGACGTGTAACGTCACAATGAGTGGTATGGATGGAATGGAACATATATTATGAGAAATGAGAATGTACATTGTACAGTTTATATACAAAATTACAATGTATAATATGTGTATAATATTATATTATAGGTGAATCGTTCATTACTGATTATTATGTAGGCTTGGCTTGTGGGTGTTGATGTTGTCACGTAAGTTGTCTGTCTGTCTGTTATATGATGGATTGGAAGTCCGAACGAGAACAGGTAGAGCAGGAAACACAGATTATTATGTTATTATGGCAGGAAACATCGATGGTATTAGGAACACAGAAATAGAGCCATTGCTCTTACTTATATACTTCTGTTTATCAAAAATTTAAATTCAGTGGTCTGTGGCAAGCGCGCGTAGGCTGGCCGTAGAACAGCAAAAATCAATAATTTGGGTAAAAATAGAACAAAGTAAATGTATTATAGTCGATCGACGAAAGCTAGCCCAGCCAGTTGTGTGGGTCCACAGATTATGTTATTGTGTGTCAGACAAACCAGAACCAGTGCAACTATTGATATCAATCGATATCTATTAATTATATTGTATCATTGTATCTATTAAGTGGTGTATTTAACCACCACAGAATAGGTACCTACTATGAAAATACTAAATAAAGCAATTATGTAATTGATAATTTGATTATTCGATTATAAAAAATTGAATTTCTGAAGAATAAACTTTTGTTTTTACAATGAATATGATTGATTCATTAATGAATCCTACTTCTTTGATGCATAATAACAATTATATTTTTTGTGTTTTTTAATGTATAACTAATAACATATTGAGTGCCACCAAAAATATTTAATTAAGTAGGTATAGCATATTAGCCACATGACACACTGAAAACATTAAGCAACCACCTACTTAAATAAGATAATTACCTATTTTAAAATTAAATAAAACCCCCCTTTGAAGAATTTAAAGCTGTGTGTTGATTTACTTAACATTCCAAATGGTGATTTAAAAATGTACATACCTAATAGCAAATACTATAGATTACACTTATGAGTACCTAATATAATATCTGGATATATTAAATAATCCAGTACTCCCCATTATAAATCAAATTATTTAAGCACTAGCTTTGCCCACGACTTTGTATGCACTAAGTTCGTTTTTCTAAGACCCCACGGGAACTTAACATCTGTTGCCAAATTTCATCCAAATCCATTCAGCAGTTTTTACTTGATTCGAGTAACAAACATCCAAACTTTCACAGTTATAATAATATTATTAGGATATTTAGTTCCTCAAATCTACTAAGTATATATACAGTGAAAATCGGCTATAGCGACCTTGAAGGAACCACAAAAATGATCATAATAAACGGTTGTTATTAGCAAAATTAATTTGTTATAGGGATTCGGCAGAGATCTTGCCATTTAGTCATAACAGATCTGTTATTATAACCAAAGTCCTTATATCCAGCTTCTTAACATATATCTATCTATCTATACTTGTAATGAATAAACTCAAAAATTACTACACTGATTTTAAAAATTCTTTCAGCTATATTATCAGCGAGTAACATAGGCTATCTATACTAATACTATAAAGCTAAAGTTTGTTTGTTTGGTTGAACGCGATAATTGCAGAAACTACTGGTTCAAGTTGAAAAATTCTTTTTGTGTTGGATAAGTCTGTTTATCGAGGAAAGCTTTAGGCTATATAACATTTTAAACATGGCCGAAGTCAGGGGCAAAGCTAGTGTTTTTTAAAATTACGCGGACGAAGTCGCGTGTAACAAATAGTATTGAATATTTTCAAGTTAATATTGTTAACTAAACGAGAAAATGGGTTGTGCATGAACTAAAAGTATGAATTATTAAAATTGACAACTTACAATTAACTAAGCTATCAAAGCCAAGTACTAGTTTTGATTAAAGCTAAGGACTATAGGATAATGCCTACAAGATTATATGAGTTGAAAAATAAAAGATATAATGCCTAACAAAATAATTATGTATAAAGAAATATATAACGCCTGACATTGTACTTTTGCCAAGTGTTGGATCTTTATTTTTATTTTTAGATAGCTGGTACCCATGGCTTTACTCGCTTGGAATATTTAGCCTATGTCCAATGTCCACCCTGCAACTATTTCTATTTAACTAGTTATTGGTGAATTTCATTATTTCTTTGAGAACAAATGTGATGCGCAAAATTTATGCACGGATTAACGTTGCATAAATCTGTAGGTACCATAAATTATAAATTACTTGAACTTCAAAAAAATATTTGAAGTTCAGGAAAATGATTAAGTATGTAAGAAAATAGGTTCATTTTATTTAAAACTAGCGGCCCGCAAGTTTTTTTAAGTAAAAAACCTTCCCTGATTATCCCTCTATCCATGAGTGAAGACAGAATTAAAATCGGTCCAGTCGTACTCGAGTTTTGCGCTTAGCAACACATTCATTTTTATTTATAACTAGCGGCCTGTTCCCGGCTTCGCCCGGGGTGCATTTTTTTTACGTAAAAACCTTCCCTGATTATCCCTCTATCCATGAGTGAAGACAGGATTAAAATCAGTCCAGCCGTTCTCGAGTTTTGCGCTTAGCAACACATTTAGGCATTCATTTTTATATTATAGATGAAGATAGGTATAGATACCTATAACATAAAATAAACCAATGAATAAATTCTTGTTAACTTTTCAATGAATCACCCATTGAAAAAAAATTAAATATTTTTCTTTGAAAATGTAATTAAAACATAATAAAATATTAAATAAAACTACGCAACTATGAATATCGTATTATAAATAATATTTCTTACCTTTGAATCTGAGACTCTTGTAAATTGTTTTGTCATCATAATATGTAACAATAAATAACAATTCCTTTTGTCCACCAACTCTGACATATTTTATTTTTATGTGGAAGTACTGCAAATGATATAATACAATACAAATTAATAAAATAAAGAATAATACTTAACGCTTGAGTAAAGAGGACTATTCAAAAATAATGCTTAGCTGAGTGACAGTTCCTTGACGTAAGAAAAGTTTCAAAAAATATAATGTAAAGCAGTTATTACACTATTCAATTTGTAGGAAATCGGAAGGTGTAATCGCAATTAGAACAGATTGGATCCAATTTAGATTTTATCTATTTTCAGTTCTATGTCTTCGATTTAGAAATCAATTTAGTTTAGTGTGATCACTAGTTCACTACTTAGGTTCCTAAATTGGTTTCTTACAATTTGAAAAGTGTAATAACTGCTTTAGTTATAAATTGATACCTATATTTTTGACACCACCTAAACTAAAGTCAAATGAATGAGAAAACATTACGCAACTCACAATTTATTACAATGCAAAGCAATAACATTAGTATAAATTACGAATATAAATTACATACAAGTAATAATTAATTAGGTGAAGAAGACACACGAATTTACCACAAAAATTGTAAAAATTTTAATATTTTTATTTTTATTAAGTATACTAGCTGTTGCACGCGACTTCGTCCACAAACTTTATAAAATATAGGTAGAGCATTGTTATTAGCGCTTTCTATTAAATTCTTACAAATTTGGCGAAACCATGGCGAAACATATTATGCAGAATCATACAGAACATAATATTTCTGTATGGTTCTGTTTTACAATCGGCGACATATTAATTAACAAAATGGCCCTTAATTCACCTAAATTAAATTTATTTATAATTTTTCATAATATAAAATTTATTTACAAACTTATTTAGGTAACTTCCAAGTTTGTAAATAACAGAGTTCGCAAATGATTCTCAACAAAGAGATGCACAACTATGAAATGTATGTAAAAATGTACCTAAATATATTATTACTGTATGGTTCCAAAGAAAAGTTATAAAGAACAGGGTTGTTTTGTTATGTTATTGTAATTTCTAATATATCAATCAGTTAAACCAAATTTAAAAATTTAATACATAATTGAAATGCCTTATGAGTGGATATGTGGCAGATATTTAGATGCAAAAATAAATTATTATATAATGATGTAGTAAGGAGAACAAGTTTTCTTTATAATAATGATAATTCCTATTACTTTTGCAAAGTGTCTTTTTTTAAATCATTATTATCATTTAGTACATACCTCTAGGTACTTTAAAATAATTGTGTAAGAAAGTTTGAAATAAAAAAACTAGGTTTTTTTCTATTTGTAAAGTATAAACGTTATAGATCCATTTCCAAATTAAATTAAATAGAGTTCTTGTTGCAATATTTTAGAGGTAAAATATAGGTATTGAATCATAAAGGCTTCTTATTCTTAACACATTTCCCTGTTAGTGTTTAACGACTTAAAGTATAGAATTAAATATGAAAGTAATATGTTGGTAATTATTTATAATGACAACTTATTGTATACAGTACACTGTACAAAAATAGTCTTGTATGTTTTCTTTTTTTATGTTTTGGTTGACGACTTACTTGATTGTAACCATTACGTGGGATTAAAAGAAACACTGGGCTGTTTCCACATCGCTGTTTCTGATAGATTAAAGGGTAAGGGACAAGGTGATAAAAGTTTTGGGTTCTAGCATTCCTTACCTAAGTACCAAAAAACAAATATGGTCCTAAAGAAAACAGTAGGTAAACATAATTTACTCACTTTCTACCCAAATTTTTTTAAAATAAATATTTAGATTATTTATTCACTTTACTTACATTACATATCTACCTTTTTACGAATAAGTATTAACATGTTAGAAATTAATACATTTTTAGCAAGTAGGTAAACAAATTACATTTAACAAGAAATATTTCTATTTACAATTTTTTGGCAATAATTTTGATATATATTAACAGTTATTTAATAGTTTTTTTATTATACAAACTTTTTATTTAAACAAGTAGGAAATTAAAAACAATACTTCACCTTTATTAGTAATAGATTTTTATCTAATTTCTTGGATTTAATATATTTAAAATTACAAGTACTGTGGAAGTATAATTATTTATTTTTTCGAGACGTACGCTCCTGTAACACCAAACCAAATAACCAAAACTCAGTCTTGGAAGGTTGGACCGTGGACATTGGTGGATTACGAGACTAGAGTGGGAGGGATGGTCGACGGGGTGGGTGAGTAAGATGAGATTAAATAAAGTTAATGTATTAGGTAATGAAAAGAAAATGTACTTAAAAAGGTTAAATTTGTTTTAATTTTTGTATATAAAAAATAATAATAAAAAATATATTTTCTTGCCTGTAATTTATTGTGGAAGTAGATTAAATGTTCCGTTACATAAATACATATGCCTGCGACCCTTTCAATATTTTTTAATCTATCCAAGTACCTATGACATTAAAAAATAATGAGTTTATTTGAATTGAATTAGAAAACATAGTATATATACATAAGTGATTAATAAAAATACTGTGTGACCAGCAAACTTTGCCCGCCAATTTTGAAAGTAGGAGTACTAGCACAGAACAAAATAAGTACATAGAAGTACCAACCCAATACCTACCTACCTATCACAAGTCGTAAGATCGTATAATCTATGTGTAACATAGGCACACACAAGTGTGTGTTTTAATTTAACAAGTAAAATGACTATTAGTTAACAAAGTTGTTAACTAATAGTCATTTTACTTGTTAAATTAAAACATATTCACCCACTTAAATAGATTGCATGAAATTTGTTTAAAATATTCTTAGAACGTGAGCCGGACGATGTTGGTCTATTATATTTTGGAGAATGGCCGAGCATGGCCAACCTATGTGATGTGTAAAGGCACAAAGAAAAGAAGTAAAGTAGTAGTAGTAGAGTAAAGGAAAAAGGCCGCGCGATATATTTTATAGCTCCATTTCATGATGGGCCAGCGCTGGCTCAGCGAGATGGCCATGCGATGGTCCATCTTGAAATGGGCCTTTATTAAAAAATCTCAGCGATTACAGATTAGGTGATTATAATTATGTGGTCTGTGGTTCAAATTTCCCTGCGAGTATATTGAATGTGTTAGTTCTGTGGTTCCAAATCTATTTTTTTTTTTATTTAAACAAATTACTGAACGAACTAGTGTTGGGTAGGACACGACATGAAAAAGAGTTTGTAAGAGTAGCCTCTTTTTTCAACTGAGCCAGTACAATGTCCCACTTCAAATGACGCGAGGCGTACATAGCGTATTAGTATAGTTTACTTACCGCGACCACAGAGTGCCTTGCCTACAAGTTTGTGGGTACTCACTCTGTGACGCGAACGCGACGACCGCGACATAAAATTTGAAGTAGTACATTTTGAAATGTTGAGCTACTCTTACATTTTGACGTCATGTATGGGACAAATGTACCGCCTCTTGTATGTCCTACTCAACACTAGAACGAACTCCTTTGCACTCCTTTGCTCGTCGCTTATTATGCGTTTTTTCTTACAAATACGGAGATCAAAATATATTTCATAATGAATTTATCAAGAAGTATGCAGTTAAACTCAACGCGTTATACGCCACTCAAGAATAAACGTAGTATGCAATTTCTGCAAACCGAAGACACACTGAATTTATCAACTATACTCAACGACACATCAATTTTCAACGACACCAGTTTGAGACAAGGTTTTGATAATACTTCAATTATTGCTACCGGAACCACCGGAGATAAACTGAGCGAAGCATACTTTCAGATAATGCAAACTAGTCGACCTAGCGACGTGCTTGTTACACTGGAGAGGTTAGCCGAAGTATGTTGTGTTGCCCTCACATCGGTCGAACCTTGGAACAGGTATACTCCACAAAACTACTGGTTGGCTGAGGAATCGAATACATGGAAATTACTTAATTGCTTATTCACAGATTCCATTACAGAGCATCCACCGTCTGTGGATAGTGTGTTGTCTGAAGTTGTTTTGTCACAACAGACTTTAGTAGAGGTCTTCATTCGAAGCGATCCCGAGGTTCGATTGTTGCAGGTGTTAGTGGGATGGCTGGAATCGGCCGCTGCTTATCAGAACGAAGCTACACAGACTTCAGCACCCGTAATAGGAACCCATATTCACTGGGGTAATACACTTCAACAATTGTTATATGGTTCGAGTTTTTTTAACAAGGAGAAAGTCAGTTCAATGGTGACCTGTATGGATCCTGATGCTCCAAGAAGACAAAATAAAACCATTCATTCAGATGATCAACAGGACGATAATGATTTGTGTAAGAGAATTTTTACGGAAATTCGTTGTGGAAAGTTTCAAGAAGCAGTGGATCTTTGTGTAAGTGCAGGTCAATCTTGGAGAGGAGCTGTTTTACAAGGAGTAAGATTGCTGCATTATGAGCAAAGGGAAGATGTTGAAGCTAATTTAGTAATATCTGGAAATCCTTCCAGAGACCTGTGGAAATATTGTGCATTAGGCCTAGCGACAAATTCATCAGAGAACAGCCATTATAGAGCCACAATTAGTATTTTATGTGGACATTTGCCGGGAGCAATCCCAGCTTGTCAAGGAAACTGGGAAGATTTACTATGGGCACATTTAAAAGTTCAGATTGAGACACGCATTGATAAGTTTCTACATGAACATCATGCCACAGTTAATGCATGCACCACCCCACCAGATGTTTTAGAATTATTACAGCCAGATTTGAACGGTGAAGAAATGTCTTTGCAGAAAATTTTTAATGCTGTTAAAGCTTTAATGGATGGTAAAAGGGAATCTACTTATCAAACTTGTCAACGACATTTAATGCTAGGACATATGAGAACAATAATGCAAGAATCCATTGAGTGGTTAGAAAATACAGAAGAAAAATTTATTAGATTTTTGGCTCACTTAGTTCTAGTGTTGAGACAAATGGGAAAAGACCCTCAACACGATATTGGTAATAAAATTTTGGAGAAATATGTGACACAATTGATTGACAATCTCATTGATGGCTCCATTGAGTGTCCTGAGTTAATTGCCTACTATACATCCACTGTTCCAGTTGAAAGACAAATTATTTTGTATGCAAATCTAATGGAATGTGTTCACAAAAGTGACTTTCGCCAAGGAGTTGTCCAAGCAGGAGTGACTGCCGGAATAGATGTAGCCGCTTCAGCCAGAGCGGCGATTAAAAATGCTATAACATCTGTACAGCAAGATTATGGAAATATTGATGCAATGTTTTCACGAACTACTGCAGTTGAAAAAGATAAAGATTTAATTGCAAAAGTTATATCTTCTCTTGAATGGCTGTCACTAATTCCGGACCAGGTTGTTGAAGCCTTGTGGTTAAGCAATGCAATGATTAGAACATTTATATTTATTGGGAATACAGATGCAGCGTCTGCTTGTATTGTTAGTTTCAACCAATTGTTTGGTTCAATGTCTGCTAAGGTACCTTCAAATGCTACAGAAATGAGGGAGCATCTATGTTTACAGTCCTATTTGGAAGCTCTTGAGAGTTTTGGTACTTGGTACAGGCATTTAGTAAGTGGAGAACCAAAGGATATAGAGCCTTTGCCATTAGAAGCCTCATTCACGGACAAAGTCCATCATGAACAGCGATGTGCTCAGATTGAACAATTGAGGGCCAGATGGAAGAATACTGTTCAGCATCAATCCAAACACACCAAAAACCTGCTGTACAATATTTTATTGCTTCCTGGTGGTTGGTTGAAAGATGAGAATGAGTGCTCTTCTCAATACTTCGACAGTGAAGAGATACAAGAACGCAGTAAACAGTTAGAAACATTAAGACGTCTTTGCATTCCTGAAGTGCTTTGTTTAATACTGAAAATTTTACAAAGCACCAATGACATAGAAAATCATAAAGAAGCTCTGAAACTCTGTGATATAATTGCAGATGAAGAAAAAGAACTTTACCAAGTATTCAATAAAGGCAATCTGAAAGAATTTTTAGAAAGAATTAAGGAATCATCCCTTCTTTTAGTGGAAAAGGATAGGGATATGTTTGGTTATGAATTAGATGAATAATTTTATTTTGTAACTGCTTTCTTCCAATATAATAAAATATTTTTAATAATACAGTTTTTTTTTATTTCTTTTGAATGCAGTGTGAAGTGTTAGAATATAATCTTTATTTTTTGTTTTTGTTTAGGTTACTGATGAGCAAGTTTTTTTTTTTTCAATAAAAGTATAGTCGTTGGATGAGTCGTTTGTTTTTGCTAGCAACTGAATGTATGAATTCTTTCTACTTTACTAAATTTGAATTGCCGAGTTTTGATTTTATACTCTGAAAATAAGCCATCTATCTGCATGAACTTATTTAGTGCCGTATTTGCAGTAAGTATGTAATTATATTTAATAACAAAGTAATAATATAGAAGATAAAAGAGTATTCTATGTATACTTCAGTCTTCATTCATCTTTTCTCGGGCGGGTTCGTAAACTAAATTGTATTAGTTTAGGTGACGTGTGAATTCTGTGAATGACGTCCATATGTCAGTGTCACATCGCATATTTCTCGTTTTGTTGCCGATCTATCCTATCTTCCAATTTATTTAATTTTTAGTGATTCCTATAGATAAACAGAAATATGGGACCTTTTAACATAATTTTGGTTTTGCCTTTATTTTTCCTGTTGGATGTGACTTCAGCTTTATATTTTCATATATCAGAAGGAGAGAGGAAATGTTTTATCGAAGAAATCCCCGATGATACAACAGTCATAGGTGAAAAGTTTTTTAGGTGTTCGCTAACTTAAGTGTATTATTGTAAATATTCGTACTTAAGTTCTGTAACTATACGTATTTTTATTTTATTTTTTAGTTAATTACAAAGTTGAGTTGTTTGATCCGAAATCTGGTGGTTTTATGCCGTCATCTCCTGGAATTGGTATGCATGTGGAAGTACGTGACCCTAACGACCAGATTGTGCTGTCTCGGGTGTATTCTTCCGAAGGAATGATCTCTTTTACTTCTACGTCACCTGGAGAACATGTTATTTGCATGTATTCGAACAGCACTTCATGGTTTAGTGGTTCACAACTAAGAGTGAGTATCTAAGAATCACACATAGGTATATAATTGACAAAGAATTTTTTAAGTCAATAGGTAAAGATCCACTCTATGGTGAGTGGCTACTGTTGCCTATAACACAAGCAACACCATAGTAAGATTAAGGATAAAGGATAGAGAAATGAGCTCTGGCATCCCTTACTTACTCCCCGAAATACAACAGTAGACATTTTGTGTTTTACAGTGGTCTTAATGGGGTGGTTACTGCCGCCAGAAGCATAGTGAGCCCTGCCACTACTTTTTTATTTTATTTTTTTCTTATGATGTTCTTTGATGGTTCATGGTATCCTAAGGTCATTATTGGGTGAAAGCCTGTTTGTGTTGATAATTTGGATTTCAACTTAATAATTCCAAAAGTAATTTGTCTAACTTGGACTAAATTCAATATGTTTACACAATTAAATTACAAAACTTGAAAGTTATTGAACACTTAAACAAATATTGGATGAATATGAACAATGTCTCGTATTTAAATAAAATGATATATCATTATGAGAAATGGTATATTATGTGAATTGTTTAAATATACATATTTAATAGATAGCAGATAACTAAAGCGAGGATTTAATTCATTGTTATATAGTTAACTACATTTATAAATAGTTGCAAATAAGTATTTACATTGATAACAAATTGTTTTTGATAGTGCAATGAGTTTCATACTTACCAGAAAAATAAATATTTAAAAAAAAACCTAAAATTTTAACATAACTTCTTTCTTTCAGGTTCATCTTGACATCCAAGTGGGTGAACATGCCGTGGACTATGCAAACATTGCCCAGAAAGACAAGTTGTCCGAACTACAGCTTAGACTTAGACAATTATTGGACCAAGTCCATCAAATAACCAAGGAGCAGAGCTATCAGAGGGTATGTCAGTAATTGAACTATTCCTATTGTAGTCGGCAATCTCCATCCCAAATTGAATGAAAAAAAAATTATCCACTCAAAAACTCCCACAAAATGGTGATTTTTATGAGTATGATTTGAGCTGTCGTCAATTTAATTGACAAACCTATTAACATAATTAACAATAACAAACCTATTATTGTCACAAAGTTTTATTCCAAGGACAAACTACGATTTTTTTTGATAATACATTTCTTATTTTAGTTACATATTGACATTAATTTTGTAATTCATACCTGACGACACATTGACAATGAAAATATTTCGTGCAGATATATCTATTAATTAGATGATTCAAGTTGATGACAAAATATAAATTTTGATGACGGAAAATATAGTTCCCGATTTTTATTATGAAAAAGTGTGGTAGGCAGGCTTACAGTCAACTTAATGGGCTCTGTTATCTCTTACTCGCTCACTGAAACACAACAACACGTAAGCTGTTATTTCACAGTGGTCTTCTGTAAGGAAGTGGTTACTGCCGCCAGATACATTTAGACCCATGCATTTAGGTGGTACTAAATTTTGACGGCGAATAGTCTTATAACTTTGTATAATTATAAAAAATGACATTATTTTTCTTAAATTTAATAAAAGTTATATTAATCTTATAAAATACACATAATTTCAGCATCGCGAGGAAAGATTTAGACAGACATCTGAAAGCACAAACCAACGAGTCCTTTGGTGGAGTTTACTTCAAACCGGTGTCCTCCTTGGCATCGGCTATTGGCAAATGAAACATCTCAAGAGCTTCTTTGAAGCCAAGAAATTAGTATAGATTTTGTTGATTATATTATTTATTAATTTAAAATTCTTTAAAATAGCAATAAAAACTTTCTACAGCTTTGTACTTCTAAAGTTAAATATAAATGCTATGTTTGATTCACATTTTTTGCAACTATTTTGTTAAGTGACAGTGTTGAATGATCTGTATTTTTTGTCAATAAAAATATAATAACAGCTAACATGCTTCTAATATAATTTTAGAAAAAGAAAGGAAACTGACATTATGGGACCAAACCGATTTCAAGTGTTAAAAAATACAACAGTTATTGTGCTCAGATATCAAATTCAAAGAATAATAATAGATTCTTTGAATAGGATAGTAGTGGCAGGGCACACTGCGTTGCACAGTTATCTGGCAACTGTAACCACCCCCCCACAGAAGGCCACAATGAAATAACAGAATGTGTGTTATTTATTTATTTATTATACAAGGCTTCCAACGAGGCAGACATCAAACTATCAACAACTACTAAAATGAGAATAAAAAATATAATTGACATGTCACGTCCAATAAATAAATAAAATCAAAATAACTACGACCAAAACAAATAAAATTAAAATGTCAGGTGTCAGAACCACGAACGAGTTGACTTAATTTTCGAAGGTGCATTGCTGCAAGGGTATATCTTATGCCTTAGGGAGTTGGCATGAACAATAATACGATTTAGTGTCGAAAAACGCCCCAAGTTTGATCTGAAATGGTTCAGTTGGAGGAACACTAAAGTTAATATGCGACAAGAGTTCAGGTGAATCGATTGTCCCCCTCAGTAATTAACGTATTGTTATGTTTCAGGATGTGAGTATGTATAGGGGATGCCAGACCATTTCCCCTATCCCCCCCAATTCCTCATCCTCAATCCCACTAACACAGGTGTGGCAAGTTCTGTTATAGGACTTAAGAGCAGGCTCCACGAATAAAATTCCTACGCTCGCTCCGCCCACGTCCCGCCACCCGAGAGTTACAAGTTGCTCGGCGGCTCTCTAGGATTTTTTTTAATATATCGCAAGATACAGCTTACGTAAGGTTGAATATTGCGTACATTATTTGAAGCATGATTTGGTATGCACTAGCTCGGAACTAAACAACGTAAGTCTCAAAATTGTTTTCGTTAATTATAGGAGTAAAAATAAACCTAAGTTTATTTTATTTTGACAATCACTGGTAAACAATGTTTCCTTGCTACGAGAAGTTTTTTGGCGATATAACTCAAGCCGTTTAGTAGAAAAATGTAATATTCTCCGGAAAAGGCGTCGATTTCGATAAAAAAATGTATCGAATGAAAATCACCTAATTATGTTTCTGACTTGATAATCTACAGATAAAGGTCTCAAAATATATATATGTAAATTCCACATTGATCAGATATGTGGTTGACTCAGCACATTTATTTAAAGTTCCCTTAGTTTCATAGAGCCTGGCCTTAATAGGCGATGGTAGCAACCTACCATTAAGTGGACCGTCAGCCTGTCTGACTACCTTAACATAAAAAAAAACTAGGAACTTATTTTCAACTGTTTTATTAAATATAACAATAATAAATAAAAATATATATTTTTTATTACATTCAACATCTTTCAATTTAAAGTTTTGAAGCAGGAGTTTCAATAGACTAATTGAATAAGTTATTATATTTTATATTAGTATAAATAAATGTAATTACGATTCTTAGAAACAAATTAGTCCTTTAAAATCTGGCTACATTATAAGTGCATTTAAGTTTAAGGCCACACTACAAAGTGTAGCTCCTAGCTGTTCTAAGCTTGATAGGTATTATTGTGGCCTTAGCCTAAGGGTTAACTAGAATGAAGTTTCACCCTAAAAACACTATCTAAATATTGTTTAAAAAGAGTGGGATCGGATTTAGGGTATGGCAACAATAATGAGAAATCAACTTCTTGCAATGTACTCTCCAAGGTACAGGGAGTGCAATAAAACAAGTGGCCATCTACATGGAGTTGCTCCGCCAATTCTACTTGATGGTTGTCCATTAGGGAATCGTTGATTACAACTAAAAGAGGTTTCCCCGCTTCAAGAGCTTCTAGACAACTACCGGCTCCAGCGTGGCTTATTATTAAATCTGCCTTATCAATGTCCTCCTTCAAAGAATTTTTGAAATCATACACATGTAATTTTACGTTTAGTATATTTGTACTACCAGGAGCCACGTCGCTATTGCCGGCTTGTAATGTTATTTCTTCACATCCCATTCCTTTCAGAACTTCCAGGACTGGTACACTTCTAATTACTTCGCATAAATCGTCGAACCGTGTTGTACCAACTGTTACAAATATTTTTTTGTAAGATCGTGTCATTTTAAAGATTTATTTTTTAATAAAAACTGTGATCCGAACTCATTTAGCAAAATCGGAAATAAAGATAAACGCAACTTTATTACATCTTAATGTAGCTGGTCCGTTTTTTTCCCTCTAAATGTTCAATTCAAGCTGTTTTAATACCGTTTGGTTTTTGTTATAATCATTAATCAAACCAATAACACAAACAAAATCAATCTCACAATAATTAATAAATAGTTTATTTTTTGTTGTGATTGTAATATACGATATTATATAGTGTTCTGTGGTTCTGTTTTGAAATGTATAATTGTATACGTCTATGGTGACTTTTATTATTCTTTGACAATATTACGTTTTGATTATGGAGGATAGAGGGAGTAGGAGATGGACACATGGGTGTTAAACTGAAAAAGTGGCAAGTTAAAACATTAAATAGTGGTTTATAAATTGACCAGAATGTCGCCAGAGTGTATGAAATGAATGTAGCAGTTGTTGATGGAGTGAAGCGCTGAGTTGAAATATTTTATATTTTTGTATTATTTTTGCTGACTATAGTAGTTAATGAAACCACATTATTTAAAACCTCAACTATTTACGTAGTCTTAAGTAGTTTAGTATATATAACCTACAAAAAACTGCTCACGTTGAGAGTGATTTAAATTTTGGCGCTTTTATTAAAATTTACACTCTGGCTATACTAGCGCCATCCTTATTTAACGCCTTTGACGGACACTTTTAGATACGCAGAGATGGTGCTCCTTACCAGGCCTCTTTCACTTCATGTACTTGCGCGCGCTAAGTGCCTACGCGCCGCTATACTTTCCAAGGTACACATTCACGCGGTTACCAGCGGTTACCACCGACGCGAGCGCGCGCATTCACATTTATTTTTTTCTTCTTTGATCTCCGCCAGGAGTAATTGTGTTCCGTGTCTTTGATTTACATTTAGGAAAGAATAATAGGTATTATGCCTCGTAATAACATTTCTTTAACAACATTTTAGTTAACAACATTTCTTTATCTGTCACAACTCCCTGTAACTAAATAAAACTATTTTAACGGATTTAAGTTGTGTATTGATTTTTAATAAACCCAACTACCACGGCTGCTATAAAGGTGTCGAAACGATGGGTTTTGTTATAAAGCAATACACAATTTAAATCTGTAAAAACAGTTTTATTTAGTAACATAACAAATACTTACTTTACTCAATACTTACATACTTTACATAAATACTCTCCGCCGTTGTTCAAAATTTTTTTCACTATAGAACAATAATGTATCGCCAAATAATTTTATGTCGAGAACAATTTAGCAGCGAGCTCTCCGACTATTTCATCAAAACTGGATGTTTGGTCGACTTTGTGTTGTGTGGATTTGTGGACTAATGATATACACAATTTAAGCTTTTTTATTTGGTCTCTTCAGTGGAAATAGGAATAAGTACCTACTAATATGAAAACCTTAAGGTACCTACAAGGTTTTTTATCATTGCTCGTTACCTACTAGTACTTATTTACATCTTAAAAATCATGTTATTCTGATCAACTTGAACTGAGAAGTTGTAAGCTTATAGTTACTAGTTAATTACTTAATAAATAGTTACTAGCGGCTTAATTAGCTTTGTATTTTGGGACGGCCTAGAAAAACTCAGTAGTAGTAGCCCTGACTTTATTACTATTACTTCAATGTCACGCGGGCGCGTGCGGCTGCAGAGCAATAACAACTCAACGTTTGAACTATAAGGTATATTTTTCCGCTAAGCAGTTGGCGAGGCAAAACGGTAGGCATTTAAAAAAGTTGTGATGGTCTTTTTGTTAGGGAGTGATTTATCTGTTACGGTAGTAACTACTTATTAATCTGTGTCCTTACCTCTACCCTCCATACTAAAAACATTAAATAGTGGTTCTTAAATTGACCAGACTGGCGCTAGTGTAGCATTGGTGTTTGATATGATTGGTTGGTTACGTAGTTCATGAAACCACCCTAAATAAAATGCTACTAGAGCGCCACGCCCCCAGTGATACTGCAACGCCAACTAACGCTTTCTCATGTATAGAGTTTGGCCTTCTTACCTCTATTCTCCATGGTTTTCATGTTGAAGTTTTATGCCGGTCACTCACATTCGCGCGAATACGCGAACCCACAAGTGTAGGACGACATTTGCAAATGACTATGCAAAGTTTTTGCTACATTCGCGCTTTTCCGTGCAGTGTCGGTTTTTAACGCACATCAAAGTGCGCGAACCTCAAACCTTCGCGTAGTCTCCCACACATTCGTGCAAGCATTCGTGCGACCAATTTAGCGTACGATTGCGTATTGATTGCGTAGGTAACGGACATCTCGTTTACCATTTTCAGAGTTCGTATCGTGTACTGAGTGGCGTAAATTGAATTTGATCATGGATTGGACAAACACTAAACTGCACTAAAATCATCTTCACCTTCAACGCGTTCGCATATGAGTATGCGAACCCATTTGCGTACTCGCTGAGTTTGCGAATGAATGTCACGTTCCTTCACATGCGTGCAAAGATTCGTACAATGTAAGAATGTTTGCACGCATGTCAGTGACCCGCAGGCTTATTATCTAAATGCCTCTGCTAGCGACAGGCGCAAAATTTGTGCATAATTTGTGCAATACCATACTAAATCATGTTTTTGGTATAACGTAACTCATAACATTAGTGTGGTTTGCGTAAACGACGGTGCTGCCTCTGACGGACAATAACTAAAATTAAAGTGCATCATTTCCTTATGGCAGAACACGCGAACGTAGAAAATTGGTATTACGAAAGACTTTGACAGCCCATTAAATGCGTCAATTGTGACACTATCTCGAGATACACTTTGACTTGTAACGACACGTATTTTACTTGTTGTAAAGCAATTGCAAAGGATCATACGAACATTTAAAAAATAAGTTTCTGTTATTTAAGTGGTAAATATCAATTAATTGTTTTGTGTATTTGTAAGTCGACATAGTATGGTTTAAAATAAAAGTAGAAATTGCCTTCTTTTATATCGTCATAGTAGTAGAACAACGACGGTTTTGATAATTTTCAATTTTTATTTTTTTGCGTAAACTGACTTTATATGTCGTGTTTTATCGACCAAAAACATTTTTTGACAAATATTATTTAAAACCTTTTAGATACAGAGTTGGAATACTGATAGATTTGATTTCTAAACACAGTAAAATGGCGTATTAATCATTTCGCCAGTGCCATACGTAAAGTTACAAAATTGCAGAACCGTCGTTGTTCTACTGCTATGACGATATGACCATTTGTTTCATAATAACAGTTTTTTACGGATTCATAATGGCTCGAGCCTTATTAGTGATTTGTAAGACGAGCACAGAAGAAGAGATGGAGGTGCTGCTCATGATGCGTACTAAGGAGAAACTGTATGCTCCATGACCGTATGCAAGAGCTTCATCGTGCTGGAGAAAGTGTGTGGCTTTTAGGTAAATCTTTTTTTATATTTCTCATGTAAGATTCTCTACTACTAATTTCTTACTTTCCAAACACTGTTCATATTATTATGATACAGGTATAATTATAGGTAGGTATAGATTACCTGTATAACCCACAAATTAAGTTGAAAAAAATGGCACAAATGAGTGTGTCTACTATCACCATTTTTACTTTTTATATTAATATGATTATTTTATAAAAAGTTTTACAATCAAATTGATATAAATATTTCTTTTTTAAACATCAGATTGCACTGATATTTATTTTATTTATTTATTTAGATTACATACAGCCATTAATTTTACAAACAGGCCTATAGAATCATAAAAACAATATTTACATTTATCTATTAATTTTTTAAAAAGTAGAAAATCGAAAAAGAAGAGAATATTTTTTAATTATTTAATTTTTTAAAAGTATTTCGCCAATTTTCTTTTTATAAGAATTTAAATTATTGCAAAATATGTCAATATCATTCAGAACTTTATTGTAGTGATACTTGGAACGATGAAGGAATGAATTTTTAAAATGATTAGTTCTACAATAGGGAATGTGAAATGTATCTTTTGACCTTGTTCTGAGTTTTGGTACATTGAAGTGAATACATTCTAAAAGTGAAGAAGAATCGATGTGATTTTTTATTATTTTATATAAGAAGACTGCGTCAATATAAGTTCGCCTATCCTTTAAAGAATGCAGTTTGTGTCTTGAAGCACTTGTTTTATAGTTAGTGAATATATTTCCTGTTTTATAATCTAATTATTTTAAGAATATATTTTATATTTTTTCAATTCTAGATATATGCTTCTTGTATTGTGGGTTCCATATTATACTTCCAAATTCCAAAATACTGCGTACAAATGAGAAATATAATACTTTTAAAGTAAATGTATTTTTAAAGGGTTTTCCTAGACATAGAATTAATCCAAGTTTCTTAAATGCTTTTGCTATAATAGTGTCTATATGGAGATTAAATTGCAATTTAGAGTATGCATATATGATATGAAAAACCTTTCTCTCCAGGTGACTGGGTACCATGGCTTTTGACACCTATTGTGAATGCTGAGCCTTGCAGTACACATGAGCACTACACCAGAGTTCATTGTCATGCTAGGAACACCGTGGAACGTTGCATAGGAGTGTTGAAGGCACGTTGACGGTGTGTGTTTACTCACACATAGGAAGCTGCACTACAATCACGATTTGGAAGCAAAAATAATAAATCCTGTGTCATTTTGCACAATATGTGCAACAGACACAGGATTCCCTTTAATGGTTTATCCCCTGAGGATGAAGAGGAAGACCATTCTAGGCAGATTCCGTCTCAACATGCAGGAGATGAAGAGGCAACACAACTGGACAGTGGTCATCGTCAACGAACATTAATTGTACAAAGGTTGTGGAGAGCAAATTAATATCTTTGCGATAAACTCAAAAACTACTGGTTCTCAAGGTTTTAGTATATATAATTATGCCGGCGAAGTTGCGGGCAGCAGCTAGTAAATTAATAATTTTAATCTATACTATGACCATAGTGTTAAATGTGTCAAACTGTGACACATTTAACTATGTGTCAATTGAATGTATGAAAATAATTTTATTTTTTAAAAAGGAATTGGTGAAGATTAAACTTTAATTGACATTTCTTTGATTGAAGAGCAACACATCAGTTTAATTTGCCAAATTTAATGAATAGGAGACGAATAGTCTTAGGTATATGAATTTGATCTAGAATCTAGCATTTGATTTGAGCTGGTCTTTCATCAACATCAATTAGTTGCTAGAATGCCTAATGCCAAATATTTTTCAGTTCTTGATGCTTCCAAAAGTTTTCATTTATTTAAATTATCAGAAAGAAGTCAATTATATAATATACAACTTACAATGATGGTGATTTTGGGAGGTATTGTTATAAAAGATTACCTTTCGGCTTAAACTCTGCGCCTGGGTTGTAAATGCTTTCATGATTCATTTAGTGACATTAAAGGGGTAGAACAATATGTGCATAAATCATTAGTTTGTGGGAGTCCAAGGAGTTCCACGACAAGAGATTAAGACAGGTTTTGAATAGAGCTGAACAGACAAGTTTACAATTTAATAGAGATAAATGTCAGTTCGGAGTGACCTGGGGCAAGTATGTAGGACATTAGCACAGGCATCAGGTCTGATACAGAGAAAATAAGAGCCATTCAGCCGTTTTGGGTCTAAATTGACAATAGGTTAAAACAGGTCTGCTGGTGACTTTATAAGTTCCATTGATTGAGCTGGCAAAGAAGGATAATTCAAACTTATGTTCTATATGCAAATAAGACTATCGTTTCTATCGGCTTCGCAAGGAATGGATCCAATGTGTCACTTGCAAGAAATCCTATCTTTGAGTAGTGAAGTTTCTGAGAAATCTGACTGATGATTTAGATGACCTAGTTATTATTTTATTGCTGTGTTTGTGATAATAATTATTGCATAGAAGACAAATTATATTTATGAAGTTAGCTGGTTAATTTTTTGGATCATCTGTAATTCTTTACTTTTAATAATTAAAAAAATGTTTTAGCAAGTACTCAGTACTTTAATGTAAGTAACTGTACCTTTAATTGTTCGTTATCACTGTAAGGGCCTATTTCACCGACTACAAGTAAAGTGTTAATTAGTTACTTTTAGAAATAATTTTATGTTTTATTAAATTATGCACTTGGTTTAGTGCATCCTTCGATAGGCGAATTTTATTTATATTTCCTTTTTAATTTTTGGGACTTACCGCACAAACAAAGGTATATCAGCTCCATCATCCCCGGTGACCAGTTGGTTGGTCAGACTTTGAGTTTCAAATCGACAGTTTCATTTGGTCAGTGTACAATCAAACAAATTATAATTCAAATTTTATTGAAGTGAATTAACTACAATAAATCAATTTTAAAATAAAAATCACCCAAACGGATAGACCAAATTTAATAGTTTTTTTTTTCATTGAAATCTAATTAGTTCGAAGTAGTTTTTATATGATTTATGAAGATTTGTTCAGCCGTTTGAAGATCATCAGCTCACTTCCCAGTTGAAGATGGGATCTCACTAACTTCCACAAATTCGATTGATTTGTATAAGTGTCGCAACGGTTTATGAGCGCTCGGCAAAACTGGCGGGGATGTCTGCGCAGGTGTACACTCTACTCCCGCCAAACAGATCCAAAAAATGAATACTGCGCATTCAAGGTCAGCGCTCATAAACCACTGCGACACTTATAATTTGGTGTACTGTTACTTGGTGGTATGTCCATGACATGGTAACCTTGACTTGATTCTACAGCATCAAGTAGTCTGCGAAATACCCAACTCTTCAGCAACTTACAGCAGATGTAGTTTGTTGGGCTCGTTGGAATGGTCTCAACAGAATGTCGGGAATTAGTATATAATTTTTAATAACAGCATTTAAGCCCTGTTTATCTTTCATTAAGCTCTAGTGTAGTTTATTTATAAGAACAACTTGTTATTTATTTAATTAATTTACAAAGAACAAAATATTACAAGCAAAATTTTCTTTTTATCGCCATGAGTAGGTGTTTCTTTGAGAGAAATGTTGTAGTTATTAGTTTTATTTTAAAATTGATTTATTGTAATTAATTCACTTTAATGTAATTTATGTTTCATTAACCAAATGAAACTCTGATGATATGGGACTAAATCCTAGGAATCTCTATTCCTAAGTTAATTTCTTAGTTCCTATAGTTACGAAAAAAAAAATTGTTCCTAATAAAGAAATGTTGATTATTATGGCCTTTTAAAATTCAATTTTCATATAAATATTCACTCAAAATGATGAATATTGCTTTTTATTTTTGAAGAAAGCTTATCAATGTAAGTTTTTAAGCGATTACTTTGACTTGTAGTGCATTTCATTGCTATGACAAAATAGCCCCTCATTCTGGATAGAGTTCGCACCTAGGAAAAAAATAGAATTATTTTTTTTCCATTTGAGAGATAAAAAAATGATCAAATATCGTAGGAACAAAAAAACCTGTTAAAACAACCCCGTTTGATAGTTGTTGGTATGATATTTTTCCTATTTAATTATGGTTTACGTTTATATTCAGTGAAGTTGTATTTGATTGGAAATCAATACATACTAAAACAGGCAGAAAGAGGTGAAAAATAGGTAATACTATTTATTTATCAATATAATGGGGGATTATTAAATAAAATAGCTGATTATTATTAAGTTTTTTATTTTAATCAAACTGTACGAGTATCGTACAGTAGCTTAAATTAGCTTATTAGATGACAAGCGTGGACAGATAATAAATTCTCAAATTAACATTACCATGGTATCTTAATAAATTTTACAGTCTCAAAAAATAGTATCACTTGTAAACAGAAGTAACGTTTTGTTTCCAATGTAAAGAAAAGTTGTATGCTATAATCTGGCTATAATGTCATTTATAAACAGAAGTGACGTTATGTTTACAGCCAACAAATATCAATATTTTGTAAATGTGATTTACCACTTTTGCCTCTCTATCACAAATACGCAAGGTCACATTTCGGCTGTCGAGACATTACTAACTAGATGAGACGTTACGTTTCAAGCAAAGGGACCAATTACGGAAAATAATGCAACGTCCCTCCCTCCCTCAAAACTATGTTATTTATGTGATTATCACCATTTTTTTTTTGAGTATATAGTCGAATATCGCCGTTCTTTCTACATACTTAAGTCATTTTTGCAAAAACTTGCAGAAGTGACCTTTTGGTTCCGAAGGTGCGATATGTGCAGTTGTGTTTCGGTGAGCGAGTAAGGGATACCAGAGCCCATTACCCCATCCCTTCCCAATCTCTTATCCTTAATCATACTGTGTTATAGGCTACGGAAGCCACCTATCATCAAGTGGACCGTCAGCCTGTCTTGTCGACCTAACATAAAAAAAAGCATTACTAGTAATTTTTTTAAGCTGCCAAGCACAATCTGATGCAGCTATGCAGACCGCATAGCTACAAAATCTTATTAGACCAATTAGTGAAAAACAATACTTTTTAAATTATTGTTTTTTACTAATTAGTAAAATGAGGGGCTAATAAGTTTGTAAGATTTTTGAAAGATTCTGTCATGAGAATGGTCGCATTGGCTTGCACTTTGGCAGCTTCTGCAGTCTGCACAGCCGCACCAGATTGCGCTTTGGCAGCTTCTGCCATAATCAGAGTTGCATCTGCCAGCTTTTCTTCAATTTTTATTTGTCGCCTCTCCAGCTCCACTACCCATGATGTATCCAAAGGTTCTGGAAATAATAATAATTTATTTGCTGAATATAGGTTACAATGGTTTTACAATAGATATTTCTCGCTACATTCTACCCTTCGTGGGTGTGCAAATATTTTAAGTACACTACATAAAAGAATGAAGCTAATTAATATTACTAATTATTACAATTAATTATCAGACATATAATCTTTTATACTATAATAACATTTGTCGACGAGTAATTTCTTCATTTTCAAAATTCTTAAGTTCTTTAATGGTGTTTGGAATTTTATTATATATAACTGGCGCTTAACAAAAAACACTTTTATGCATCAGGGCTGTATGTGCTTTTCGAATGCATAATCTATTGGGATATAGATAAATTATGATAAATATGAAAAATTAAGTATGCTAATAAAAAGTATTTAATAGTGCTTTATGGCGCAGACATAAAGCACTATTAAATCTGTGCTGGGTATAGTTATATTAGTTATGCATTGTTTTAGAACTTAGTACTCACTTGTTGAAATAATAGCTACTCACATCGTTGAGCATTTTCTTTTCCTTTTCCCACTTTTCAGACAACACGTTTCGGAGTTGGAGATCCTATAAAATAAATAAAATGAAAAACGTCATCAGTAGTCCAGTGAAATTTACTAACGAATCAAAATATGAGTCCCTTAGACAATTTTTCATATAAGTTTCTAGAATATAATTGTGTATTGCAGACATTGAAAAATATTGCAGAGAATTGAGTTTTACATAAAAATGTTTATATAACTTGATAAAGAGTTGATAGGTGAATTTTAAGAAAATTACAGTGAGACCAAAAGAATGAACCCTTATCTTCTAAGCTCCCTAGCTCTGTTAATTTTAATTTATGGTAAACTAAACTAAATGGTACATTTATACAATTTGGATGTTTTAAAGTTTTTTTTTTAAATTTATTTTCCTCCCCTTTTACAGACTGGAATCGATAATTTCTTTCACCCGTCGAAAATACCGCTAAGGGATTCACATTTTGATTTGTTAGCAAATTTTCCTGTACTACATTGTAAAATTACAAATAGGTAAGTAAAATAAAAATGTACCAGTACCTAATGTTATGTTGTTTTCTTCTGAAGAATCTGTAAATAAAACCAAAATAATAATAACTTATACAAATTGATACTGTTTTACTGTTAGCCACTAAAACAATAAACTATTAGAGGTTTTAGTCAATTAAACTGTTTTTTTGATTAGATAGATATGTACATTTCTTAAAATATTGTATTTGTAAACATGCTTTCTAAAATTATTCACTGTGGTTTTCTGAGCCACTTTTTGATGGACTGTTTTGTGAATCTGCAATTGAATATTCAATGGTTGGTTATTAAAAGATAATTTTTATCTCCTAAATGTTTCAAACTGTTATTATATATTTATACCTTAAATTTCCCTAAAATAAAATAAATAAATAAATAAAAATGTTACTCTTAATATGATATCTTATTATGTTACTCTGTTAATACTCACAAATTTTATTTTGGCCTACATGAAATATAGGAGGCGTTTTTGTTAGGTCTTGTGTATCTGTGAATAAATATATCAAATTGAACAAAATAATCCAAATTAATAGTTAAGATTATTCTGTATCTGTCTACCAAAGGCTTAATTAATAGGTTTAAATTACTTATAAGTATTTTTTGTAAATAATTAGTTTAGTTTTTATGTTAGTTATGTTTAAGGTCAGTGCCCTATCCCACAAAACTTTACAAGTGTACAATTCGACAAAATTGTTCAATTGTAAACAAAAAATGTACCACAATAATAATTACAAATATGTATTCGTTACAAGTTTGCAGCAGGTAAGTATACAAATATGTCACTTTTGTGAAAGCGTATCACAAAGAATTAAGCTATCACGACGGCTACATAATTGTAGGATTGTTGATTTGTAAATATACAAGCAAAAATTGTAATGTTACAACTACAAATATGTAACAATTTATTTAGCTTCTTTATTAAAATTAAATTTTTTATTTTATTAAAATTCTGAATTCGGTCCACAAACTACCATAACATTTATAGAATGATCTCCGTGTCGATCAACAAAACCAGCTTCATATTGATGTGGAGCATCTATCACTATTAATAATCCATGTATAATACCTGTGACCCTAGGAAAATTTACATGTGATGCTGCAATAAAATCTTGAGAAATTGAGAATTTTGAGTATTGAGAAATGGAAATCTTGAGAATTTCCATTTGATCGAATGACACATTGTCATTTTGGAAACACCATGAGTATCGCCAGTGATATGATATTGGGATCCTGAGTCCAACCATCTTAACAGTCAGTAACTGCTGTTTAGGATCAAGAGCGTGACTTCTTCCTGTCGGATGTCTAAGGTTTCCACTAATAGTCTGTAGTAGATATTCGACGGAAGATTTACTGACTCTAAACCTCTGATTAAATGTTCAAAGTTAAATTTATATGTTCTCTATGTGTCCTAGGATGTCTTACAATTAATTCTTTTTCTCTATCACTGTTACTTGGACATTTGGTGATACAAAGGGTTGGAATCGCTAAATATGATAAAATATACTGCAATTACTAGTATTCGTATAGTAGCAAGAGGAACGTTAACACACATTTAGAGAATTGTTAACTTGTAGGTACAATTCTAAATGTATGTATAATTATTACTACAATTTAATGTAACACAAAACAATTGTCAGCTACAAATTTGTGCGTTTTCTGGAAAAGATATGTATTGTATGTAAAGTTTTGTGATACAATAAATTGTAGACTTGTCGATACAATTTACATATTTGTAAGAATTTGCCACTACAAATTTGTTACTTGTATATTTTGTGGTACGCACAGTTGTATTATTACAAACTTGTAACTTGACACTTGTAAAATTGTAATTGTAAGTTTTGTGGGATAGGGCACAGGTGGGGTAAGAGGAACATACTTTATTTACAGTAAAATATTTTGAGTGCTAGAAAGAAAAGCTAAAGTCTTACAAGATCTTTAAAACATGCAAAACTTGCGTGTGTATTAGCTTCCCATGGACTAAGTCGAAAATGATTAAAATGAAATGTGTTAAAATTAATTATTTAACAAGAAACAAGATTACTTACCGATGATACGATATTCCTTGTTCATTTTTAAGTTTAGTGTCATAGTTTTTGCAGCGCAACTAGGCATTTTTATAATAATTTAACAAAAAATTCAATCACAAATATCACAATCTTGCGCGCACGAGGGACGACTGTCGTTAGTTGGCCCTAAATTGAGTTTAAATTACATTGAGATTGAAAGAACTGGTGCCATTTCGTCGCGCCTTTGACCGTAGTATATAGGTCTAGTAATATATAGGTCAATTTAGTTATTAAAGTATATTATTTATCTCAAAAGTTAGCACTAGCAGTTAAATACTGAACTGAAGGAACAATGATTGATTAAATATGACAGTATTGACACTGACACTAAGTAGCTACTGTGTAAGGTTGAAAGGACATAGATTCGAGACATTAAAGCACAGCAAATTACTAATTAATTTGATCAATTTTAATCTATACATAGCTATGTATGCAAACAATTAAGGTTTATATATATTTTTATAATAAACACATAAAAGCAAATTGAAATACCCCAAAAAATTTAAATGATATAAGCTTTCGTTGTTCTATGTAACAAAAATATAACAATAGTATAGCTTCTGTGGCTTGGCGAGTTAGCTCCTCGTGGCTCCTTAATCGCGAGTAGCTTGCATCATGCGGCTGACCAGCAACCGCCTTAGATAGTACCAACTTTTAGTCTCATATGCTAACTGTGTGCTCCGTCGCTGCTGTCGCTTGCTGGCGACGGTTTTGTCGTTTACTCTTAGATAATAAGCCTGCGGCAGGCTTATTATCTAAATGTCTAAATGCCTCTGCTAGCAACAGGCGCAAAAATTGTACATAATTTGTGCAACACGTCAGAAGCAGCACCGTCGTTTACGCAAACCACACTACTGTTATGAGTTACGTGATACCAAAAACACAATTTAGTGTGATATTGCACAAATTATGCACAAATTTTGCGCCTGTCGCTAGCAGAGGCATTTAGATAATAAGCCTGCGGGGTTAGGACAAAGTGCAATCGCTATTAATATCAAAATGACAGACAACGCAAAATGGCGGGAAATGAGAAATTTATTTTAATATATTTATGCTTAATTAAACAATAAAATTTAACGATTGACATATAAATATCTTTCTTTTTCAATGTAAAACTCATCAATTTTTTTCTCAACTTGATAAAAAATATTTCATTCACTTGGGTAACATATTTGTTTATCATGTATAAATTGGGATTAATTTATTTCTGTTCACGTTGCTAGGTCGGTAATTGGAACCATAGTAAGTAGGTATCGTTGCCCTATTTTCCAGTCGGAGAATTAATAAGGGGCTGACGTGTGATATCAGCTAATAAAACTATTGTCGTGTCCAAAAGCGCGTGAGGCCGCTCGTTACATCATGCATTTTTAAGAACACCTGACCTTTTGCGGGCTTCTGTAAGATAAGGGTGTTTACTTTTTAAAAAAAATAACTTATTATAACATAAACGATTCAATACAAATAATTAATTAAAAAATAAATATACTATTAACATCTTAAGAAGAAAAAAGTAAAATTGTATTCACGTTCAATATATAAATATTTTTGATTTAAAGAAATTTCATTCTAGGCTGTCTCTTTTGAAATTGGAATATGAAGGACATATCATTTGAGTATCTATGGATTGATGGGTTATGATTTTGGTTCGTAATAATGAAGATAATGTACTCGTACCGCCTTAATAATATCGAAAGGACATTTAAGTAAAAACCTACCTTTATGTATTTGGCTATTTAGTTACCATTGCAATATCCTTTTGCTGACGAATGTTTTTTATTATTATATAATATGTAGGTATTAAATAGAACTTGAAAACTTAGTATAAGTATATTTCTTTTGTTGGACACCCTGTATATTAGTTTAAGCATTGCGCTCTACGTATCTAAGTTTCTATTGAAGAGTTTACCTCCACCGATTTCACATGAAATGTTAAAATGGTGCACGTGCTACCATTCTTATTGCCTTGTCCTAATTAATTGCTAAATAATATAATTCTTTTTTGATTGGAAACAGGTAATTATTTTCATTCGTGATGATTGAAATTTCATTTTTGACGGGAATCGATTGCAGACCGGATGTATCGGAAAATGTTGTGGACGTATTGTTTATTTTGTCTATTCCTTCAAGTCTCCGGTGAGGATTTTCCGTCGCTAATTACAGCAAACGCTTCAATAGGTAATGGGTTTTTTATACATTTGAACACTATTTTGATTGTTTTATAGAATATATAAAAGAGCTATTATGGAGAGATTTCTTATGACAACTATATGATTAAGCTGGAAGCACAAAAATCCTAGATGGTTTTACCTTTTATCTTAATCGACTACTAGGAATAGGCTTTATTATTTCAACTGTATTAGGTATTGTGTACGTTAGGAATACTACAAAAAATTATATCAATCTATTTCAATTCAATTCAATTCATTTATTGCTAAACCATAATGTATATACAAAGATGTTAAAAAATATATAAAAGACCAGTATTATGGGCCCTGTCGGGCATGCAACTTAAGGGATTAGGAGAGAGGAAGCGTAAAATATATACTATATAAAAATTATTTTATTTTATTTAAATTAAATTTTAGAATAATAATAAATAATATTTACATATATTTACATTAAATAATTATTTGATCTATAAAATATTCATTAGTATTATAGTAACATTTACTATTGAGGATTTTTTTCAATTTTTTTATAAATATGATATTATTGGTTTTCTTTTTTTAAATTATCTGGTAATTTATTATATATTTTTATAGAAGAACTGAAGGTATTTGAAGAATTTAGTTTTAATCGTGATGTTGGTAATATTAAATCATTTTTATGTCGTAGTGTATACTTGTATGGTAAGTCTTCACGTTTTGTATAAAATTGTTTATATTTTCGGACAAATTTACACATCTCCAAAATATATAAGCTGGGCAGAGTTAATATTTTATATTCGAGAAAGTATGGTCGTCTACAGCTATCAATCAGTTCTATATTTGCTATGATTCTGATTAACTTTTTTTGAAGGGTGAATAAGTATAAGTATTAAGTACTTTGACGAGCCCCTTCGTTGAGTGGTCAAGTGCTTGCTTTTACACTCTATTTCCGGGGTACCAGATTCAATTCTTGGCATAACCAAATTTGGAAATAAACTTTTCACAGTTGGCTTTGGTCTGGATCTGGCAAGAAGTAACAGGGTATCCCTTTTTTAAAGTTGCGAAATTCTCTTGGATGCCCTGATGTACCGGCTAAAACCCAACCCATCAACGTTATGACAGGCCTTCGGTGCCCCGCCACGGATTAGAACACCCCGAACAGGACCCAAATAGTTTGCGTTTCGCAGATTATTTCGGCATTCCGATTAGCGGCAGTAACCACCTAAATCCTTAACCACCTTGTTGTAGGTAGTTACTGCTTATATTGCAGGCATATCGCGAAATTCTCTTTTAATATATTGTTTCTTTGTTGTATGCTATGTGACATGCCTGATGTTAAAGCAGGCACTTCTGAAGAGTATGACCCTGAAAGAACTGATAAAAAAACGCTATGTAATTATTTCTCGTTTACAAAATATTTACGAGAATTCATAGGGGGTGTAGAAATAAATATTGAATGTTGTTATTATTTATACGAAAGTTTACATAGATAAAAAAATAATACGATATCTTTGGAAGCATAACATCCTTAGATTTTAGATTGGGTTTAAGACACATAGGTTTTCTTATAACACCTAACACATATGGATTTGTGGTAAGCTTTGTTTACTATGTAAAAGAAAAAAAGCTCTATTGCTACACGCATTGCAGCTGTGCAATGCGCCGTTACGCTCAATAAAACTCCTGCTTAATAATTTCAGCTGTTGTGTTAGATCGACAATACCTTGGCGAAAAACATCAACAAATTTTGGACGAATTGAAGGATTACATCAAAGAATTATTAAGAGTTGAACTGAAGCATGGTGGAGTCATCGTCCATTATTATTCTTGGAGCACTATTAGTCTTAAAAAGGGTAACGTTTTATTTTTTTAAGTGAAGTCTAACAAACAATTAGGTTTGTTACAGGCGCCAGGTGACCAGTGTTCTACCAATACTAACATCCTGTTTTGACTTTTTAGGTTTTCTAGCTGTGTTCAGCTTGGCGTCTTGCGAGGACACCTGGTCCCTCTTCTCTCGAACCCAAGAAGAAGAACTGCTTCTTTTCTCACTGACCGAAGTGGATTGTCCTCGGTTGCCTTCCAATGCCGCCATCACCATTACGTACTCAGATCCTGGTGAAGAACTTTCGCAGCTTGTACTCGACTTGAGAACTATGAACGCGTTCAAATGGAAATCAGCAGTTATTTTGCATGACGACACTTTGAGTACGTACATAGTGCTAAAAAAATTGCTCCAACTCCAATTTTGAGAAAAAATATAACATAGATTCACATATAGATATAATTATTTTACCTACTGTTATAATTATTTTCTTTTTTTTTGTATGTTCATGTTTACAAACTTTAGGTAATACTGTTAAATCTAGTAATATGCAATGTTTGTCCAAAAAAAATACTATTAGGTTTTTTAAATAAAATAAATACGTAAATAAAAGTTGTTATGCTATCCTCACTACGAAAAGTTGATAGTTACCATAGAAATATATCTAAATTTATGTTAGATACAGCTAATAGTGTTATATTAATGCCTACACGTTCCTGAGTAGAATGTTGAACTAAACACAATTTAAAAAAAAAACATGGGTAAACAAACATGTATTGGAAATGACTGAATTTTCCCATAACATTACAGATAGGGATATGGTTTCCCGTGTGGTCCAATCTCTAACATCTCGTATAGACGTCGCAAGTGCTTCTGCAGTATCGGTGACGGTCTTCAAAATGAAACACGAAACTAATGAATATTTGAGGAGAAAAGAATTGCATAGGGTTCTATCCAAACTGCCTGTTAAGCGCATAGGTAAGAACAAATCCAGGGGCGTAGTTACCGCCGTATCAGCCGTAACAATGATACGGGGCCCCCGGGCTACAGAGCTATTTTTGCTTACACACTGTCACTTAATCTCGTGATTCCCGAAAAAAAAAAACATAAAAAAATACTGCCAACTAATTTTGATATAGGGCCCCCCCATGGAACGCTACGCCACTGCACAAATCTATAATATAAAAATGAATCCCTAAATGTGTTGCTAAGCGCAAAACTCGAGAACGGGTGGACCGATTTTAATTCTGTCTTCACTCATGGATAGAGGGATAATCAGAGGAAGGTTTTTACGTAAAAAAAATGCACCCCGGGCGAAGCCGGGAACAGGCCGCTAGTGTTATAATAAATAAATCGCCAAGATTAATAAAAACAATTGTGTGGCTACTAAAGTGCTTACTTTTTCTTGTGTTTTGGAATAACCATCCAAAAGACAGAGGGCGAAAATAAACCCAGACCCGACCCAGCCGGAATCGAACCCGAAACCCCTGAGTCAGAGCGGTAACCACTTGACCAATGGGCTCTTTAGTAGTTAATAATTAAATAGAGAATATATCGAATGTAGATTTATTTTCGTGTATTGTAATTTCTTAAGAGGTTTTTACCTCAGAAGATGTTTTAAATTTTTTCTGAGCATGAGTCCTCTTAAGTATGAAAGAAAATATTTTCGGAAAATTTTTACTTGTCTATTTAATTGTCGGATATGACTGACATCTTTAATAGACTGACATCTTTCTATTTCCTATTGTATTAGGCATAATTAACAATAATAAATTTAATAATGATAGATGAGAGCTCAAATATTAAAAAAATAAAGAATAAATAATCAGAGATCATAAGATAATCAGAGCCTTACCTATAAATAAATTCAAAAGTGTAATCAAAACCAAATTCCTTTCGAAAGGCTATTATAAAAATCTCTGATTATTTAATCAGCGACAATGAAGCTTGGATTTAAGCGATTCTTGTTGAGCTCATACATACTATGTTTTTGTATTGTATATACTTTGATTTTGTTTAATTGAAATAATTTTAATTGTTATTATTTTAAAGATAACAAAAATAATAGTATAATGACTTTCTTTCGGAGTTTCTTATCAGGATCGTCATCATCTTGGCTATTTTTTCCTAAACCCTGGTAAATTTAAATTTATAATGACGACCGTAAAAGTTTCTTAGATAAACCTAATTGATGAATAAATATTTTGATTTTGATTTGATTTAGAAAGGTAGACATCTCTTTTTTAGGTGAAAATTTTATAGCAATAGTAACATCGGACGTGATGTCTACAATGGCGGAAATCGCACGCGATTTGCATATGTCCCACACAATGGCGCAATGGCTATACGTTATATCCGATACGAATGCACTTAACAAGAATTTGACGAGTGTTATCAACGTTCTATACGAAGGAGAGAACGTGGCATTCATTTATAATGTCACCGAAGTAGATACCGAATGTAAAGTAAGTTATTGTTTACAAAAGTTTTATTAACTCAAGAAGTTTATTTAACTCAAGAACGGCTCGACCTATTTAAATATTATTATTATAACAATGATGACATTATTTTTCAGAACGGCATAATGTGTTACTGCCAAGAAATGATGAATGCCTTCATTTCTGCCCTGGACACCGCAGTCCAGGAGGAGTTTGAGGTAGCTGCGCAAGTCTCCGACGAGGAATGGGAAGCAATCAGGCCAAACAAGCTGCAAAGGAGAGACATGCTCCTGAAACATATGCAGGTATTATCATTATAAATTTATTTTACAAGGATAGACTAAAAAGATAGACAGATTTACAAAGATTTTCATTTTAAAAAAGTACTGTTGACGCCGTATCTACACACATCGCACACATACAAACAAACGCTTCACACGCAAATATACCTACATATTTATCTATTTTTTATTCCCTTTCCTACCCTGCAAATCAAGACGGACGATAAAATTTATAAGTTGTCGCAACGCTCGCATATCAGCCAATAAACCTACTTTAAGTAACACATATCAGCCAATAAACCTACTTTTAGCAACACATATCAGCCAATACACCTTCTGTTTTCAGCAACACATATCAGCCAATAAACCTACTTTTAGCAACACATATCAGCCAATATACCTTCTACTTTCAGCAACACATATCAACCAATAAACCTACTTTTAGCAACACATATCAGCCAATACACCTTCTATTTCAGCAACACATATCAGCCAATAAACCTACTTTCAGCAACACATATCAGCCAATACACCTTCTATTTTCAGCAACACATATCAGCCAATAAACCTACTTTCAGCAACACATATCAGCCAATAAACTTCCTATTTTCAGTAATACATATCAGCCAATAAACTTTCTACTTTCAGCAACACATATCAGCCAAATAAACCTATTTTCAGCAATGCATATCAGCCAATAAGCCTTCTATTTTCAGCAACACATATCAGCCAAATAAACCTATTTTCAGCAATACATATCAGCCAATAAGCCTTCTATTTTCAGCAACACATATCAGCCAATAACGAATGTGGTAACTGCAGTACCTGGCGTGCTCTGGCAGCCGACACTTGGGGCACTACGTATAACGAGTACAACGACACTGATACCCCAGAAGTCAAGCCCGATACTAACACCACAGGGAATATCCAGCACATCGAGTTGTTACAGGTATTCCATGTGTCTAGTAAATGGTAGTAAAGATCCAAAAAGATTAGTCACTAAAAAAGTAAGATTTTTCCCTATCCAAAATTGCCCACCGTGCCTAAAAAAGGTATGTATTGGTAGTTTATTGTATGCTATAATTGCCATTCTATAAACATGTACTTTCAGTCTAAATTTTGGTATTTTCGATAAATTTGTTTACCTAGTTATTTTTGACTATTTCGCTATTTTTGCCAAAATAATTTGGATATTTTCTAACAAATACAATACAGAGAAGAGTTATGTTCCCAGCGCGCGACATACCTTTAAAATGTGTTTCAAGGCATTATGGTAAACTTATTTTTCTTAGTTAAGTTCTTAGTTCTTAGTTTTAGGGCAAGCAAAACCTGGGGTTGCTTGTGTCCTAAGGCGACGGTAGCCACCTATCATCAAGTACATATATTATATCGTCTTTTAGGTTGGCTACTGGCGCCCAGTGGACGGAGTGAGGTTCACCGATGTCTTGTTTCCGCATGTCATGCACGGTTTTAGGGGAAAAGAGTTGCCAGTTGTCACCTATCATGTAAGATTTTTTATTTTATTATATTATAAGAGTCATATATACAAAAAATTAATAATAAGATTACAAATTTATAATTTAAGACTTGCAGTTTCTTAATTTAGACGAATATTATTAAACATTTCCTCGTTCTAATACGTTCTTCTTCTTCTTATGAGCATATAATAATAGCTAATAATTCTAACAAGTAATAATAAGTTTTAATAAGCATTTCTTAGTTCTAATAAGTAATGCGATGGGCAGAGGACCATGCGTGGTGGCAAGCCTTGAGAGAGGCCTATATCCAACAGTTTATGCCTTTAGCAGAAATGCTATTCTAGCATTTTCATTAATATATTTGTAATTATTTGTTATATCTTTAAGAATCCTCCATGGACCATAATCGAGAAGAACGAATCCGGAGCTATAATCAAATACAGGGGACTGATATTCGATATTGTGAACCAGCTCGCGAAATCTAAAAACTTCACGTGAGTTGCTTATCATCAAAAAGCTTTGTTATGTTTCCATTTCGTTGCAAAATAATCTTAAATCGATTTCAGGATGAAGTTGTTACATCCGAGCGATCTTAGGTTAGAGTCTTCCAATAAAACTAATAGCGATGTGAGTATCATTTGTACCTTTATTAATTCTTTAGGGTCGTCACTTTATTTTCTTCTAAATAAATTCAAACTTTTAGCACCAATCAATTTGCATTCCATGGTATTGCACTATACCAACAATGATGTGTATTTACTTATAAAATAAAATGAATAAAAAAAAATGTCAGTCGTAGGACTGCACGTCAGAATCACTACTGAAACTTAAATAGTTTATTATTTCAACGACAAATGTCGCTGCGCCGACAGGCTATAACGCGCTATCGTTTCGTTCCTCAATGCACATTACACCTTTTATATATATACAAGATTTCTATCTTTCCTTTTATAAGCCCAGAGAAACCCTCTGTCTAGCAGAAATTGATCTTACTATTAAATACATCTGATAGGCATTTTTAAAATGCTGTATTAACCATTTTAAAAACACAAATAAATATATAAAATAAACGCATTTTTCAGTCATTTTACAGTCACAGTGCATTGTTAACATTAATGGCAGTGGCAAGGCGCCATGTTGCATTCGCAGCAGCTTCCTTCACAGTACTGCCAGAAGACAACCTTGGTAAGTAAGACAACTTAATAAGTAATAACTCTTTCATAAACATCTAATTTAACCTTGTCTTATAAGGTTAACCTGTGTTGTTAATCTTTCACGCCCTAACTACTCAACCGATCAACATGAAATTTTGATTACGGGATACAGGGTCCAAAAAAAGGACAAAGAGCCCTTTTTTATAGATATAAGTGATTTGTGTTAAAATTGAGCAAAAAAAAAATTAAAAGTAACAAACATTTTATTTATCGCCATCTATTGGTTATTATAAGTAAAATTGTTTCAGTGTTCAAATTGTTATAAATAAGGTTATAATGAAGGTTATCTATACTAATACAATATTTATAAAGAGATAAAAAAATTATGTATGTAATGTATAAACTCAAAAACTACTGGATCGATTTTGAAAATTGTTTCATCTATAGAAAGTTACATTATCAGCGAGTAACATAGGCTTTATTTTATAAAGTTATACAGGGCAAAGTCGCGTGCAATAGCTAGTAATGAAATAAGGTTATAAGAACCTAATAAATGTGTATAATTTTAGGTATCAATTATACTATACCAGTTAGTACTCAGACTTATTCATTCATCATAGCTCGTCCAAGAGAGCTGAGTCGGGCTCTGTTGTTCCTATTACCATTTACTACTAATGTAAGTTTTTTTTTATAAGTGGAAAATTATTATCGGAAATAGGTTGGTTATTTAATAACACATTGGAAGTTTATTTATTTATTATTTATTTAATACACTTAAAAAACACTTTAAAATATGATAACTACAAACCTCGTACGAAGGGAAGTTAAACTATCTAGTGTTCCAAATATTAGGTAGGTATATGTATTTATTTAATTTTAATTTGAAATATAGAATAAAAAAAATTTTTTTTTGAAACACACTTAAGATGATGGAAAATATTCAAAAAATTTCGTTTTGGCCTTACAAATTATTTAAAAAAAACATGAAAACTTGAGCCAAGGGAACAATGTTTTTATAACAGAAAGCTGATTTTCATTTCGCGTATTGGTTTTTGAAAAAAATAATCCAATTCAATTAAATTTGTTTTATTTCATATTTTAGACTTGGCTTTGTTTGGGATTTGGGGTGATTTTAATGGGCCCGACATTATTCGTGATACATCGTTTGAGTCCATATTACGAAGCAGTCGGAGTCACCAGACAAGGAGGTCTGGCAACCATACACAATTGTCTTTGGTATGTTTATGGCGCATTGTTGCAGCAAGGTAAGATTTATATTTACATACTTTTTTTAATACAAATACAGGGTATGGCCTGTAATAAGAGCAATAAATTAAAATATAGACCCTTTGAATCAGTAATTAATTCCAAATGGTTTAAATTAATTAAAATGAAAAACAAATTTACTGTTATTTTCTAACAAAATTAATCAAGCCAGCAATGTACTACTACAGACATAATGTGTCCAGTCAGAGTACTTGACGTTGACACTTACGATCGTTCTCGCCTCAGTACCCTGTACCAAGACATCTAACGACTGATAACCGACAATTTAGCGATCATGAAATTCATTTATTATGTATTGTAACTTTGGATTGCTATATCTCTGAGTATAAGCACTTTGCAGCAGTATGATTTGGTTAAAGTAACTGCGTATACTCTATAGAATCATCGTTTAAATTACTAGCTGAACTCTTGCACGCTTCGCTGTGTCTCAGTCTTATATTAACTCGGCTGCCATAACAACGGCTATCTTCCATTTTAAATGTGACAGTTCTCCTCGCTCTCGGCAGATGGCGTCGTAAAAAAGTGTTTTTTTTTTTCTCACGATCGAGATTACATTATTACGCGAAAAATATCATAATATGATCAATCCTTGAAGCGTATATTGCATATTGTGTAAAAATTTCAAGTCAATCCGTCGGCTAGTTTTCGAGTTTTTGAGTAATATACAAACCAACACAGCATATTTATATATTTATATAGATAGGTAGTCAAGTCCGAAAGGCGCTAGGGAATGTTTTTAAGAGGAAATTATTTTTTTAATACTAATTAACCGATTTTGGGATTCTTAATAACTAATTTGTAGACGTGGAAAAAATATATATTTGAATATCGAGGATATCATTTGTAAAAAGACAGCATTCGTTAAGCTATCTTAACAAAAATTATCCTGTATTATATAAGGGTTAAACCATTATATAAATTTAAAACAATGGTGAAATAAAATTGTGAAGAAAATGCTATTATGAAACTAATAAAAATTAACTTATTTACTACTAGCTGTTGCACGCGACTTCGTCCTGTATAACTTTATAAAATATAGCCTATGTTACTCGCTGATAACGTAGCTTTCTGTAGGTGAAAGAATTTTCAAAATCGGTCCAGTGGTTTTTGAGTTTATTCATTACTTTTAATACGGATTTATTTTAATTGAATTTTTCATAATATTATAAACATCTGATAATACGGAACTTTCTAGACATAATAATTAATGTTTAATAATCGAACATATGGGTCCAGTTGCTTGAAATTAATGAATTTAAATTACAAACATAAAAATTACAACATTCTCTCTTTATAATGTTAGTATAGATTTTAATCACTTTAGCCATTTTTGCTTACTTTAAAAAAGTTATTTCTGATTTAAGGTGGAATGTATCTTCCACGAGCAGACAGCGGTAGACTTGTGGTCGGTACTTGGTGGTTAGTGGTCATAGTCGTGGTGACCACATATTCTGGCAATCTGGTCGCCTTTCTCACTTTCCCCAAGCAAGAGGTCCCAGTGACCACAATTGCGGATCTAATAGAGAACAGTCAATTCTACACGTGGTCCATAAACAAGGGATCTTATTTGGAAATGGAGTTAAAGGTGAGACATATTACTTCACTCAAGTGGGACTGGGTGAGTCAGTATAAATAATATATTCTATAGTCTACCTATACCTAATGCCCGTGACTTTGACAGTGTTGAAAAATAAATAATATAAGAAATATAAAAGCCTGACATATTTTTTTGCTATTATAAGTTTGCCAGGCGTTGGATTTCTATTTGTAGATGATCCCTAAGAAACATTACTTTTTTACTTTTCTGTATTATGGTTGAGCAGTTAAGACTTTGAAAAGTAACAGACAGACAGTTTAGATGTCATTCTGGGAATAATTAAATAATTTTTCATAAACTTTCTCACGTTATAATTCCTCTCTGTTTATAACTTTTCTCTTTCTCTCTTTATAATATTAGTAGGTAGTATAATTGTCTATGTATTGTGGCGATATCATTCTTTGATTTCAGTATTGTAAATCAGGAGATATTAGTTTCATCTATCTTTGGTTCTATCTAACTAGTAACTGTTTTAAAAGTTGCTTTTTACATTAACTATTTCTTGATGTAACTTATGGCGTCGTCAAGCCCAGTGGCTTAGCCTCTTTGGACCGTAATCAATAAATGAGAAGTCATTGAATACAGACATGTAGACTGTTTAGGTCTTAACAAAGACCTCTAAATCTTAAATTAAATCTTTCGCTATTTCGTTACACAATTTTTCCAGCTTGTCCTTCTCATAACATTTATCAAAAATTTCCAAGAATTACACATTTAACGAATTTATTGCGAAGAAAGTTTACAGTTGTCAATAATTTAACTTTTATTCGTTCATCCACTTACATGAATGTCTATTTTTATACTGTTTTATCAATTTTTTTAGCTGTACTCTACGATTCGCAATCATAAATTAAATGAACCCTTTATCGAGAGAAATTGGCCCCTTATAGACGAGCATAATATGCGCTGTTTCTTTTATCTTGTTGAACGCTGAACCTATAATGTGGTTTCCCTTGTATTTATAAGCGACGGTAGCCACCTACTAGTAAATGACTCGTCAGTCTGTCTACAGAATTTTACTTAAAAAATAATAAATGACTTTATAACGTCAATAACAATTCAGTTATGGTGGTTAGACTATTATGGAAAACCTAACATACCTTGTTCGGTGAATGTAAACGAAGCGAAGTACCGTTTGGCATTCATCCAATACATTTGAATGTTAGAGATTGATAGAATTAAACGGCTCAGTCAGGTTTTGGGTTAGCTTTGAATAGCCGATCACTGTTATGGCCAATAAATAATAATTGTTTAGATTCATAGTTTCATATACGGTTTAAAGTTCGACGAATGGAAAGCGATAACTTATTGATGTTAGAGAAGACCTCAGTTGCACAATTCAATCTAACTACATATTAAGTTAAATTTATAAAACACAAAATAAAATTGTTGTCACTCGAAGAAACTAGCGTCTAAATGTTATAGATTTGTTAATTGTTAATTAATTAAGTTAAATTAACTTTGTTTACATATTATAAGCCCCTTGGATGAGTGGTTAGCTCAGGATCGTTTAAATTCAGGCTTCGGTTGGTTTAGAAATCAAGAGTTTGGTTTAGAAAACAGATTTTATTTTTATTTTATTAATTTTTGGGGCACGAACAGAAATAAAAACAAAACCATAGAAAAAAGACAAAAAAATTAACAAATATCCCACAAGCGTGTCCACAGATAGATAACTTACATATAAGAGAGTTAGAACAGAAACTAAACACCACAAGACAAAAGAGAACAAAAAATATTACATTAGTTAAAATTAAAAGAAAAGAACTATACAGCAATTATTAAAATATAAAACAGAAATTTAAGAAAAAACAATCAATCAATATAATAGAAAATAAAAATTAAATAAATCAACCAGGCAGGTGTGACTCTTCAAGATCAGACATAAGACCCCTCAACCGTACCACAGTATAACAAAGAGTATTTAGCGTAACTCTACTCTAAGCTGAGCAATTGTGCAGCTGAAAGGATCCAAACCCAAAAAATGCCGATTGTGTAGCCTAAATATTCTGTACACATATATTGGCCACATAGTTGCACCTCGTAGGTTGGGTTATCGAACAAGTTCCTACATCTAGAGATGCTCCAGGAAGGCAGCTGAGATATGTCCTTTAACGACTAAAGCAAGTATTGGAAAACCGCAGTTGTGAATGTATCGCCCCGTAAACTTAGAACGAAGAATCTATGGTGTCTTTTAGGAACCATCTATATGAAGTAATAATTTTATTTCAGAATTCTGACGAAGCGAAGTACAAAGCAGTTCTTCAAGGTGCTGAGTTAGTTCCTAGTAGTGGCGGTATTGAAGGAAATGTTGGATTAGGTAAATATCCGTATAAAACCTTCAACTTAAAGTTAAATTTAAAAGTACTTAACCTGTTATTAAACTACATTTTAAGGTATGCAATATGCAATAAATTATGAAAAAATATCATATAAAATATGATATGTACGGCACATATCATATTTTCGGTCGGTCGGTCGGTGACAAGAAGTGCTAGAATACCTTTGTAATTCTAGAATGTCAATTAAAAATCAATGTCACTAAATATGAGGATAAAAATAGTTTTGCTTGTTCAAATGACTAAATCAGAATAAAAACTGGTTTTTAACATACATCAACTATTCCGGCTATAAGCAGTTGCTAAATAATTTGCTCTGAATATATGCAACAAAATTATCACCGACTTGGTCATTTTGAATCCACCAGGATCAGTAATAGAGACTATAAGATTAACACACACACACACACACACACACACTTATCGAAACTCATCAGCAAAAATATATACATATGAAATAGTAATAACATAGCGTCTAATATCAATAGCGTTATGGAAATTGTACCAAACAAGAGGCATTGCCTTACATCAATGAGGTAGTTCTGATTTTTTTATATGTTGGTACTGATTAAGAGGTAATAACAAATCCAAGTTTTCCACCTCGAAAGCCCTTCGGATCATTTTTAAATCCATTAAATTTCAGGACATTTTTTGACATTCAGTTTTGGTAGATTTTTACTACCAAGGGCGTGAGTTATGGCAAAAGTCATTTTGCACACTTTTTAATTTGATTGCAATTGAATTAGAATAATAATTTTGTTTTGGTAGGCCTTAAATACATTCTCAAATTCAGCTATTTAAACGTTTCAAGCTCTAGACAGATAGAACATTAGAATTTCAATGTAGAAAACTATTGTAACGTTATTTTTGTTATAGATTCACCATTGCTAGAGCGCGTTCGTAATCAACGTCACGTGATACTGGATTGGCGTCTTCGACTCAATTACTTGATGAAGGCGGACCATTTGAAGAAGGACACTTGTGATTTTGCACTTAGTTAGTATTTGCCAAAGATTCAATACGTGGGATTCAATAAATTAGGATTAATATGTCAATACAAAATTAGTTCTCCACAAAATCTTCATAAGAATACTGTCAAGTGTATGCAAAAGTGACGTGATTTTTTTAACCCCCGCCCCTCAAATTAAGTTTGTGTATAAGTTTGACGTGTATGGCAGTGTATGTGTGTATGTGTACTTGTGTATGAAGTGTGTCATGCCACTATTTAAAGTACTATGTAGTAAGAGACAATAAAGACTCTAGTATTACAATATTCAAAGTAATTATCCCATCATACCTACATTTTAGTTTTAGTTATAAATTCTCAAATTTGCTTAAATTAACTTTAGCATTGTTGGCAATAAATTTTAATAAACTAATCAACTTCAAACAAAAATATTTCTTGTCCCATATGTATCCATAAATACCCAATCACGGAAGACGGCAGAACAGATTTAGATGAAATTTGCCACACTGATAGTTTATTACATGGTTTATCCATTAAAGGATACTTTTTATCATGGAAAAATGTTAGGTTCCTGTGGGATTTCCAAAAAACGAGCTACAGCGCGTACAAAGTAGCGGGCACAGCTAGTATTTATATCTTTGTCAAGATTCTTAATTAATGGTTTCTTTCATTCTTTCTTTATTTTTTCTTTCATTTATTTTCGTTTTCAGGTGTTGAAGAATTTTTGGATGAACAAATAGCAATGATTGTGCCATCCGGGAGTCCCTATCTTCCTGTCATCAATAAAGAGTGAGTTGTTTTCATCACTTTTCAGTTTTAAACTATAGAAAAATAGGTATGCGTATATAGAAATCTGTCTGTCTGTGGCTTGGAATTGGAATTTTTCCCACTTACTGTTTATTTAGACGTATGGGGGCATAAACAAAGTAGGTAGGTACCTAAACTACATACCTATCTAATTTAGGTAGTAATATGTGCTGTTGGTGTCTGTAAAACGAAATTTAAAAAATATGTCAACTTCAAATGTGTTTATTTTGTTTTTAATGTGTACTATTTTAATATAATACAATATTAAAATTTACAATCATTTAAAAAAGGACACTTCTTTATAAATGTCTTATTATCTAAACAAACAGCACTTTATTTTATTATAATAAAAGAATAAGTATTTAGGTACATTGTTATAATGCTATACTATACTAATTATTTATTACTAACATTGCTACTGTTCCCAAGGGATCATTTAAAGATAAAAATGAAATTTTTAAGGCCTTAGAAAATTAGCCATAAAGATTGAATAAATGTTTAAAAACCTAAGAATTTGGAATAGTTGCTACCAAAAATCTACGCGGTCGTCACGTGGCAACGCGTCGTCACGTAGTCACGTAGTCACGTGACTTTGCTTTTTGGTTGCAACTGACCAATATATAAGTTTTTGTACACAGAATAAATCGTATGCAAAAAGCGGGGCTCATCACTAAATGGTTATCGGACTATCTTCCTAAACGTGACCGGTGTTGGAAGACATCTACCGCGGCGCAAGAGGTCAACAATCATACTGTCAACTTGAGCGATATGCAGGGATCCTTCTTCGTTTTATTTCTTGGTAATTACAATGAAAAACCCACAGATTTCACAAACACACAGAACAAAAACTGACTTGTGGTAATAGAACTATGCGATTTGATGTACTGTCATAATAATGTTGCTTTTGTATCATATCTATAGATTATGGTATTCCGTGATAGGAAGATTAAAAAAATAAGAAAGATTAAAAAAATAACATTCTTACATTGACAAATGGGCTAAATCTATACATATAAATAAAATTGGAGTGTCTGTTTGTAATATTGAAATAACCGTTTTTTACTACATGCATATGAATATATATACGGTACATACACCAAAATAACATTTTTTACAATTTTTGTCTGTCTGTCTGTCTGTCTGTTTGTTCCGGCTAATCTCTGAAATGGCTGGACCGATTTTGACGGGACTTTTATTGGCAGGTAGCTGATGTAATAAGGAGTAACTTAGGCTACGTTTATTTTAGAAAAATTCTTTTATTAGAAAAAATACACCGCGGGCGAAGCCGGGAGCGGGCCGCTAGTCTATTATAAAATTCTCGTGTAACCAAACTCTTCCGAAACAGCTCTGTATTTTTTTTGTCTATATTCGGTAGATCTAAGAATAGGCTGTAAACTATTTTTTACACCCCTAAGTGATAAGGGTGGCCCACCCCAAATTTTTTTATACAACGTTTACCGGGTCAGATAGTACAACTATATAATTATATATGCGTAAACTAAATACTCCCACATCTACAATTCCAACATCGAACACGTGTAATAATAGAGAGAGAAGGCAAATGTATTTTTATGCCGGCTCCACATTAATGCCGTGAATTCACGCGCGAATTCACCCCGTGAATTCACGGCACAAGTCGTGCCCTCCACATTCACGGGTTAACACAATCGTTCGTGAAACCCGCCGCGAAATGGACGTGGAAGCTGCTGCTGCAATAACTTTGTTTGCTGTGGCAACATATACGTCCAAAACAAGAAATACCGTGAATGTAGATGTGTACGCGTGAACGCCGCGAGTAGGAGGCGCGAACCCTTTGTCGCGGGACAAAATACCGACTCTGATCGGGGAACAGGCGTGAACGCGCGCGAACCCCGCGAAAACCGTCCACATTCACGTTCACGCCTGTTCACGGAGCTTCACGGCACTAATGTGGAGCCGGCATAAGAGTAGAGTGAATGAGATAACCATTTGAGCCACTGCTACGCAATAATGAAACTGTGACCACTGGACTCAGTTTATAAGAAACACATGATAATTTTCTTTTTTTTGCTTCTATCTACACTTATTTCACATTTTCAGTAAAGTATAATTTATAGATATTAAGTTACCTTGTACTCACACCCATATTAATTTTCAGGATTCTTTTCAGCTGCAACAGTTTTGTTTATAGAATGGATTTACAACAAGCGGAAAAGACTTACCGAAAATGTTGTCATAAAGCCTTATGTTGAATAAGTAAAATAAAATTCACAAGTTCTGTGTTTTACTGAATAAATTGCTTACAACAATATTTAAGGTTATTTCTTTTTTAATTATTTAACAAATAAACTTGAATTAAACATTTTTTTTAAGCTGGCAATGATGAGCCCATTCGACTTTTCGAAAGTAGTGGTAATAAAATATATAAAATGTTACAACCTATGCTCTAATCTATGTCATAGATATTGCTTAGGTTGTAATATGTTAAAGCAACAAAAATTTCAAATTAATGTCAGTCAATGAATGTAAACAAAATCTATGCTGAGCACTACAATATGATCTTGATACTTAATTTTAAATATTTTTTTTAGATTTCACATATCTAAAAAAAAGTTGCTTTTCAGTAAAAAAAGGGATGCCAAAACCCATTACCCCTTAATCCAAGTAGTACTTGATGGTAGACGAAGATAGCCACCTACTATTAAGTGGACTGTCAGCCTGTCTGTCTACCTTAACATAAAAAATAATAATAATAAAAGTACTCACTCTTATCACTGGAATGAATACCTGAAGAAAATTCATTTTCCACTGTTTTAATTATGATGTGATTTTGATGTTCGTTTGACTTAAATTTATATTCTTAGTCAGTTAGCTGACGTAACCTAGATATTCTGATTTTATAAATAGTAAAGAGGTATCGAAAAGGCTGTTCCTACAATCTCCACAAACTTCACGAATAGCGCGCGAGTTGAATGCAGAGCTCAGGAATGCGATAGTGCTGTGACCTAATTAGAATTAATGATAACAATATGTCGATAAATTTCAACATTGTTTTAAGTTTAACATTTTAAGTTTAGAAATAAAACAATGTAATAGGTCTTCGATGCCTCATGTTGCGCGCCAATTGTAAAAGACCCTTCATGGCCCCATTTTTTTTGGCATTCATTTTTTCGGGAACATTTTTCGCCATTTCCCGTGCTTGGCGATGAATAAAAACTCGTTTTTTTTGTAACAGAACTTGATTGACTCGGATCAGACATTATTAAAACAAAAATAACACGCGGCTGCAACTTGAATATTAACGCGATACAGTAAGCGTATTATAGTTGGGACGCGGCGGGGGGAGATGCTCCCGCCCTTCACCTCAGGCCCCGACTGCATTCAACTCGCGCGCTATCAATATGTTATTCAACATTACAATGGCATTCAGGTAGGAAATCATTTAACCTAGAATAGAATCTTCCGTTGAATTGAAGTACGAATAAGTAGATTGATCCACAAACACGTCTGTCAAGTTTGATATGCAAATACTTGTTTATACAATGTTTCTGGTTAGTACGTGATCGAAATCACACATGTAAAATGTCCCGTAAACAACTCGATTCTTTACAATCAGGTAAATTCATAATTAATATGATGATAATTATAATTCCTAAAAAGAACTTTAATTGTTTAATATTATTACTTAATCAAAGTGAAGAAAAAATCTCATATATATCGCTGCTTAAATTCCAAAGTAGCACAAATCAAAAAATTTCAAAAATATTTTTATTGCAATAATACAATCACAATACTTCATATTGTATGTTGCAAAAAGACTTACATTTTTTTTGAACATATTTAGTATATTTTGATATATTTTTTTAATATTCAAAAGTAATTTATATGCTTATATCTCATCTAGTATTCAGGTTATTATAAAAGTATACTTAAAACATTTAATGCTACTTAAAAATACGCTTCTAACGATGTATAATATGCATATATTTAAGATATATATTTGATATACGTAATATTTCCTATCTAATAAAAAAAAAATGGACAAAAAAATATTTTTTTTATTAGCTCTCCTATAAAAAAGTGTAATTTTGATTTGTGGTCCTTTTGAATTTACGCTGCGATATATAAAATAAATAAATAATTGTAGATACTTTAACATAAAACCTTAAAAACATACAGCAGTTACAATACAAAATATGCTTGTATACCTCTGATAAGGGAATGTATTATAAATTAAATATTTAATTGTTTTAACCTCTTGTAATTTTTTTTTTTAATAACTATACTTATATGTATTGTTGTATTAAATAAATGAACTTATGCATTTTCAGATTTACTATAAAATTCTTTAATTCAAGCAGACATAATAGCAAGTATCATAACAAATCTAATATTGATCTAAATTTAGGATCAGGTAATCCTTATTTCATTATTGGGTAGTGCTTCTTTTGATATTCTTGATTTTAGGTAATTGCCATTATATAAACATTTCTATTATATAGTTCTAGTTTTTTACACTTTGGTCCTTGCAATAAATTTCTTTGCCTAGTTATTTTGGATCCTATTTCGTTATTTTTGTTAAAATAAATTTTATTTGTATATTTTCTAATACAATGTCTTTTTATACGAGGAATGTAAGGGAAGTATTTAAGCTCTCCATATTATTTATTAAATTTCAAAATTTCAGTTATTTCCTAAGATGCCGCAATGCAAACGTAGGTCAGGGTCAAATAGCGGACGTCCGTCCCTCGCTAGTCAGTTCCAAGATATGCTTGGAACACACAGAAGCCGATACACAAAATTCATTTGCCTATTCTCTTTTATACTTACAAGAAGAAGCATAGTTAATCTTTAAAAAACCGCGTACAAACGTCTCCTGCCAAATGTGCGCATTGCGTCTAAATTTTTAGCGAAGAAAAATACATGAAAATTTTGCAGTGAACAAATTGGTCTGTGAGCAAAAAGAGGGGATTCTCAAAAAGACAGATTCTCAAAAGGAGATAATATTCTTATTTATTTTTGTCTGTTAGTACACAATGTGGAGATGTCATTGCCTCGGAAATTTAGACTTCTTCTTGCGAAAACTATAGTGAATGTTGGTGGTCAACTTGGAACAGTCCTCTTTTTTTTACACGGCTGAACTGCGTTAGTTATCCCGGTCCACTCTCTGATTTATAAGTAAGTTACCTAGTCTATATGCAGAAGACTAATACTGTCATGAGAATATGAAGAGAGATAGTTAACTAATATTAATACGTGGGGTCTCAACGCGCTTAATTTTTTTTACATCTTACCAAAACGTTTGGTAGACATAATCGGCGATTTTAGAGCTGGTTATTACCTTGATCAACAGTATTGCCATACAAGGAGGTCTTGAGACCCTGCCTAGGGGACCGAAGCTTTTTATTACATAATATGTAAATTACAGGGTGTGACCTGCAATAAGAGCAATAAATTAAAATATAGACCCTTTAACGAATCAGTAATTCCAAATGGTTTAAATTAATTAAAATGAAAAACAAATTTACTGTTATTTTCTAATAAAATTAATCGAGTCAGCAATGTACTACTACAGACGTAATGTGTCCAGTCGGAGTACTTGACATGGACATTGACGATCGTTCTCGCCTCAGTACCCTGTACCAAGACATCTAACGACTGATAACCGACAATTTAGCGATCATGAAATTCATTGATTATGTATTGTAACTTTGGATTGCTATATCTTTGAATATGAGCACTTTGGAGCATTATGATTAAGTTAAGGTAACTGCGTATACTCTATCTATAGAATCATCGTTTCAATTTATCGCTCTTATTACAGGACACACGGTATATAACTTAGGATTAGATTTTATTTTAAATAAGATTGATAATTGAGAAATTTAAATAACGAACAAAGTTCCCCATAATATATTATCTCGTTAGCTGTTTAGAATCTCTTTAAAAGTGCATATACAGATATTGGAGATGTAAGGTACTTGACCGATTTTTTAAATGAAAAGGCAGCAAACGCATACTAATGACATTTGACCTGCACAGTCAGCAAGCGAAATAGCGTTAGAAGGTTTATTTAAGTTAACTAAGCTTAGAAATATTTCAAATAATTCATTTGAATGTTTTATTTTTATGTAAAGGTCGTCAAAGAGGCTGACGGTCCACTTGATGGTAGGTGGCTACCGTCGCCTATAATACAAGCAACGCTATAGAAACTGCAAGTACGCTGCGCTTAGTATCAAGGATAGGGACAGGAAAATTCTGGCATCCTTCACTCGCTCATCGACACAACAGCACACATGCTTACGGACACATCAGCAGATAAAACAACAGCATTTTACGGTGGTCTAGAAGGGCTGCCCAGATAACTGAAAAATGCTGTCACTACTTGCTAGATCCAAATCAACTATGAAAAGTTCATTTAAAGAGTTGGCACTGCTGTTTTGGAATTGAACTTTTCATAGAATTTTCCTATTTATTTTGTTAATTTTCCGAAATGAAATTACACAATTACTTAGGTAACTGTTAACAGAAAAAAAAAGTTCTTATGAAAACTAATTCAAATTATTAAGAATATACTATAATCAATTAGTGGCAAGGGCCGCGGGTCAACGATGGATCCAGGCTTTTTTTTATGTTTTCCCCTAGGCGTTTCGCCACCCCCATAGGCCGTTTATTGTCAGTACATTTACAATTTTTAATTACATTTACAATACAGAAAAAAATACATTTACAATTACATTTTTTAAATATTTTTTTTTTATTTAGTATCTGGGGGGTTTGAGGGGATTAAAGCCTTGTTATACAACTATAACATTACTTAACTATTAATTTACTCATACATTAATATACTTATTATTAACATAAATATTAACAAAACATCCTTCAGTTTTTATCCGCTCAATTTCTAACAATTGATATTATTATTTAAAATTTTAAATAGTTTAATAAAAGAATTCTATGTTAGTTGAAAAACAAGTAAAGCAGTAAGCGTTAGGTAGTTCATAAAGACGTCTCCTCGGAACTAAAACCGGTGTGCTGCCATAAAAATGCGTACATAAATACAAGCGTTTGAAATCCAGTCCTCAGTTGGAATTTGTTCCTCCACCTATCGGAAGCTTAATTGGTATTTTCGGAGTGTGTTTTAAATTTTTTTAAACAAAAATTTGTATGTGTCAATGACAAAATCGCAGAGAAAGTTCGCGATCATCGACAGATTTCTCCCAAGGTCAGATGTTTTTATTTTATATTTATTTTCACTACTGGTACTTAAACCATGGTGAATGATTTGTATGTGGATTAGGTCAAAATCGTATTTTTAATTAAAATGCGCTGCGTAATCAAATTCTTTAATAAATTTATAAATATTAGCTCCTTCATACAAATTAGATTAAAAACATCTTACCACATATTATTTTAGAAAAACAGTTACTTAGATATCTAATGCGAAAGAATTTGAAATTATCCATTAGTCAGGGTTGCATTTTTGAGATGCGATTTTATGGTCCAAAAGAGATGTTTGATAAAAGTTTTTTTAAATTGATATATTGATGACCGAGCGGTTATTAGACCGTTGTTTTAATTTATTCTTATAAAACATATTAGTTATTGCAAAAATGAATAACTACAATATTATAAAAATAAAAAATTGAGATTACAGCCTCATTACAAAAAGTATAATTTTTCAAAAAGTATTATAATTTAATCGTTTATTTTAATTATCTATTGATATTATTATACTGTTTACTAAACAACAACCTTTACAGTCTTAATACAAATAATACTTTAATATATTTGTATATTTAAAAACCACAAGATTGATATTATTGTATATATATATAACTAGTGAGTCGCTAGTTAGACAAAAAACATAGCAGATTTAGTGAAAGAAGCACAATTATTAATAAATATTAGACTTTTTATGCGCCTAATCGAAGCACATAATTAAATTATTTACTGCGCAAAATTGTAGATCCAAAATGCTCAATTTTTTATTATTATTTCATACCTATAAAATATTAAACAAATACAACATAAGATTTGTTTAAATTATTGTTAAAGTAGTTGCTAAAGTGCTCTTGAAACGTTTACAGATTGAAGTTATTTCTCTGAGACTTCGCTGCGAATACGAGTACATACATTGTATTTCTGCAACTAACTTTTGTAAAGCGTTCTCATAACTTTTCTATTATGGTTTCGATCAAACAAACCTTATAATGTAAGAGTTATTGTGATGATCCAACAAAAACCCCAGTCAAATTCATGTCAAATTAGTAAAATCAGGGGAATTAATTCGTGTAATGTCTACAAATAGCATTGATTATACTTCTGACAAAAGTTTCTACATAAAATTGACTACAAATTCATTTTTACTCTACGATTAATATTTTAGGAGCTACAGGCTGTGTAAGTTAACAGAGAGTTAAGTTGTGTAAGATGCTGTGCTGTTGTTAGGAAGATGTTGATTTAGTAATTGTTCTAATGGCTCTATCGCCACCAGCAAATTTTCCTTGTCAAACGAGGGAAAGGGAAAGTGGAACCAAGATATTTTCGTCACAAGAACTCCTCGAAAAATGAAATCCTTTGGGATTTTCAAAAAACGAACTACAGCGTGCAATCGCGGGTTCAGCTAGTGATTACATAATTTATGTTACAATTTTGTGGAAACTACTCTCAGTCAGTGTCACAGAACCGGTTCATTCGTATCGGGCACGGGTTTACCATATCACGCGCTCGTCTCGTGATAATTGTTTACCTACAGATTGAACTTTTCTCAGATTACATTTAAATATTTAACTCTGATTTGACACAAATGTAAACTCTTTTATGGGTTCAGGCATATTATAGACTAAACACTTCTATTCGTAACTAAAGAATTTTGACTGATTTGTTGTTTTTTTTGTTTGTTTTATTGCTTCATCCCCAATCACAATTTGTCGAAGGTTTAGATAAATTTTCATTCTAAATTCAAAAGTTAGTCACAAAAGTGGTTATCTTTTTTTTATACGTGTAAATCAATAGCCGTGCGAAGTCTCGCAAAAACTTAAGAATGGCTACTTTAATTTAATTTTCATTTATGGAAAGAGGGATGAATGGGGAAGGTTTGTACATACAGTATTTCCGGACAAGACTAGCGATATTCTTTTTAACAATTAGTTGAGTACAAAATTATTTTCTTAATAATAGTTGGTTTAAAAGGCGTAACTCAATGTTACCTACATGTAGGTATTCTTCTAATGAATATTAAGGAGACCTCGTAAGGGTCAAGCAACTAATATTCCATATAAATGACTTTCAAATTGGAAAAACAATATGAAACAGGTTATAAGAGTGATGAAACGATGAACAAGTATTGCATCACCCGACCAGGCCGGTCTAGAACATTTTAAAACCCCATTTAGACCCGGGTTATGCTAATTTATTCTGAACCATCTGATTTAATGTATGATCGCGGAAAATGCACATTATTATCACTTTATGGATATTTGTTAAGAATAAACAACTACACATAAAAAACTATTATGTTATTATTATTTTATTTTGTTTAATATTATATTATAAAGAGTGGCAGGCAGGCTGACAGTTCACTTGACTGTAGATGGTTACCGTCGACTACGGACACAAGCAACATCAGGGATACAAGTGCGCTACCGACCCTGCGGGAATTGTTTATAGCTCGCTAGTAGGACCCTATATAGTAACTAGATGGAAACACCTTAGAAGGGTACTAAAGTTCGCGTGTCAGCGGGACGGTGCGCAGAGGCACCTTATCCAAGTAATGGGGATGAACTCCGCATCTATGACGCGCAGTACGGTAGTAAAAATTTGGAACGAAATAGTAATTTCCTAATTAAATAAAGGATTTATCTGTGGCATAGGACGGGAGATTAAAATTAATGAAATTCTTCATTTTATGAATTATGACATTACTTCATTTAATTCTTTCATTTAATGATGACATTACTATTGCATTATTATAAAATCGAAAATTTTCGAGGGTGGGTGGAAATTACTGACCGGATTATTTTAAAACTTTACAGTAATAAAATATTTTATACATGAATATCTAAACATTAGGTACATAGGCATTAAAAAAGTCGCTAGCAAAATTATTATTTTTAGTTATTTTTGTAATAATAAATTTTAAACATATAATCTACAAACTAATGTGTTGATGGTTCCAGGCTCGCTAAAAACCTGTGCACTCGTAAAGGCAGTCGTCGCGCCAACACCGGCAACCGCCTGGAACACGCCGTCTTAACCCACCTTCAGCACGTCCCGTAGATCCCCCATCCCATAGGCCTCCCACCCATCATCCATCCGTTTCCCTTCCACTGATTCCGGCTACAAAAAAGTGAGAGAGAATAAATGCTAGCAACCATGGCCCGCGGTAACGATACCAAGACTCAAGCCACATACGCCTGCAAACAATTTGATTACGCCGCTCCTACCAAGTAAGCTTCATGAACTTCTTGAATTTTCCTATTTTACAGTCTCAATCTATGCTAATATTATAAGGCACACACAGCGAAAGCAGATGTCATAACTGCATGATGGTGCATGATGCTACCGTTACCTATAATACAAGCTAGTGTGCAGCCGACCATTCACCGGTGGTCTTCTGTAAGGGGGTGGATATTGTCGCCAGACGGGCTGCCCAATTTATAAGTGCGAAACGCAGTGTGCTCTGCCTCTATGTATGTACTATGATCACTTTTATGATCAAAGGATTTGACTAGGGAATTAGGTACATACATTTTTTAGGAAATTTTGTAAGAATATTAATAAAGATTAGGTAATACTTACAAATTTAACTTAAAACTATTTAAAGTGTTAACAATTACACAAACAAATTTTGTATGTGAACTACTTACAAATTGTCATAGATGTATTGTGTCTAACGTACATTAAACTCCTAGCGTTCCACTTACATACATTACATACCTGACGTAAAGGGTAAAAAAATTAATTCCAAATGGTTTCAATTAATTGAAATGAAAAACAAATTTACTGTTATTTTCTAACAAAATTAATCGAGCCAGCAATGTAATACTACAGACATAATGTGTCCAGTCAGAGTACTTGACGTTGACATTGACGATCGTTCTCGCCTCAGTACCCTGTACCAAGACATCTAACGACTGATAACCGACAATTTAGCGATCATGAAATTCATTGATTATGTATTGTAACTTGGGATTGCTATATCTGTTGAGTATATGCACTTTGGAGCAATATGATTAGGTTAAAGTAACGGCGTATATTCTATAGAATCATCGTCTAAATTTATTGCTCTTATTACAAACCACACCCTGTATTACTAAGGTATTCCCGTAACTGTCTCGACAAGTTTTAAATCAATTTTCTCCACCAGTGAACAAGACTGTTATTAATGGTAATTTAAATAGGTTTGAAGCAAACAATTTCATTGAGGCTGCACCTGGTTCACCTAAAGAATTACTTTTGATTTATCTGGAATTGCTTCGATGTTTATTCATTTATTGTTAAGTATCAATGGATTTTGCTGAAACTTTAGAGTAATGTACAGTGTAACTAAGAAAAAATACATCCTAACTAGAATTATTATATATTTTGAGCTAGAATATTATAAATTCGAAATTGGTTTTGACACCCTAAGTACTCAACCAATTATTATGAAATTTACGCACGTTATCAGAGATACACAAAAAGACATATCTAGAAAAAAAAAATTGTTCCCGAGGGATCATTTAAGATTTTAAAAAATGTAACGTCTAAAAAGATAAAGATAAAATGCAATAAAGATCGAATAAAATATTGCTCATATAGTATATTTGTCAGGCGTTAATTTTTTATATTTTTCAATGCTTAAGAAAAAGGCTATAATTTGTAAAGTTATGATACATCTAAGTTAATATGACATTACTATATACCTACATAAGTGTTTATATAAGGTAGGTTATTTTTCAAATAGCGGTTCCACATACAGTCTTTAAATAATAGTGAATAATTCAAAACGTGTTTGAAAATTACAGAAAACCAGCGCTACCGACTACTTCCAACCAACCACCGAAGAAAACAGAGCAGAAGAAGGATTACGGATCGTGGGGTCCCATCTTCAAAGACAAGAAAACATTCACTGATATGCACTTCTGTTAAAACCTGGACTGAGCCGGATTTTTCATTCATCGCACTTCGCTTTATAATTTTCTTCGTTAAAAAAAATCAATGTATAATATTGATTTAATAAATGTCATCGAACACTTATATAACTTGTTTGTGACAATAATTTAGTACATTTTGGTGATGGGTCTTTTGCGCTTACTAACAATGTCATAAAATTTTGTATTTACATACAATATTAACGTATTAAATATCATCATTTGCAAAGGAATTTTTTGTTATCCTCAATCGATGGCAGATGAGTGACAGACTGAGGCTTCAAGGAAAGACTCGCCTAGAACGCACATTAAAATGAGGTCTTATTAGGCAAGTATTTCCAGAATGGTGATGAGATGATAACAATGATACATTCTCTTATTAAGTGACTTTTTTAAAAATATATTAAAGTATCTTTAAGTCAAGAGTTTCATATGTTATGACCATAGAATGACAGAGAATAAGTATAGAAGATGTTGCAAACATTGAAAACAGAGATACCAGAAAGAAGATTAATAATAAATATACAAGCTGTCTTAGCAATCGACTTCCAATCGATGACTAAAGGAACTAATTAGCCTTTTAGGGTTAATTTTTACAGCAATCAAATTTCGAGTTTTCGAGTAATTTTTTTTTATTTGGTAAAATGGTGTTTAGGCTCAGATTGCGGTGTTTCCAATTCCAATTCTTCAAACGAGCTGTAAATAAATTTCTACAGGGTAGACACCGCATCAGTACCCTGGTGTTGCTTGTGTCCTTAGGCGACGGTAACCACCTACTATCAAATAGATCTTCAGCCTATCTGCCATCCTTTATAATATAGCAAAAGTTTCTACTTTACCGCATTAAAGTACATATATTATGTAAGAATATAATATATAATACAAGCTGACCCGGCAAACGTTGTTTTGCCAAAAAATAAAAAAAATAAATTTTGGGTGGACCACCCTTAACATTTAGGGGTATGGAAAATATATGTTGGCCGATTCTCAGACCTACCCGATAAGCACATAAAATTTCATCAAAAACGGTCCAGCCGTTTCGGAGGAGTTAGGCAACAAACACCGCGACACGAGAATTTTATATATTAAGATATTATTTATCATCATCAATACTAATAATAAATCTGTAAGTGTAGGTATTGTATATATGTATGTTCCTCCATAACTCTTAAACGAATTAACTGATTTTCATGAAACTTGGTAAATAAACATTTGGACGTACGGGACACAGGATAGGCTACTTAATATTTTTCAACGAGGACGAAGTCGTGGTCACCAGCTAGTATAATATATAAAAAAAGATAAACATCCATTTCGTTACCTATTGCGGTTTTACAAAAATATTATTATACCATTTACAATATTTTATCAGGGTTATGTGGTCTCTGTCTGCCCAGTACAAAGGCTCAACATCGCTCTACGAGGTATGAAGAGGGCTATGCTCGGGGTTACTAAACGAAATCAAATTAAGAATAAGGAATAGACAAAAGAAAGTTACGGGGAGGCATATCTCCAGCAGTAGACGTCTTACGGCTAAAATGATGATTGGTATTTAAATTTATTCAGAAGTTAAACTGTCGCTCGAAGCTCTCACCTCTAACCGACTTCGATCAACTTTTTTCTCTTTTACATTTACTTAAATACCAATCATCATTTTATATAAAAAAATGTATAAAACTTAAAGCGAACCTGTATCTTTTGGCACATTTTAGCATAAATTTAAAACTATAGGGAATCCGATTATTCTATGTTTTTTTAAAATGTTAATGTCGATAAACAGGCTGACGGTCCACTTGCTGGCAGGTGGCTACCGTCGCCTATAACACAAGAATTCTGAATCAATATTGAATTCAGAATCAGAATTCATAATTGAAATTCTGTATTTATTTGAAATTGAAAAGAAAATTGTTTTCTCTTCAAAATATTTTCTGGTTATTCGAACTAAATCTACATAATAATAGCATTGTTTACAATAAATTTTCATTGGAGAAGAGATAGAGAATCCTTTACTCACTTGCTGAGACACAACAGCACCCATGCTGTTATTTCACGGTTGTCTTCCTTAAGCGGGTGGTTTCTGCCGCCAGACGGGCTGCCAAAATAACCGATTACTATTAAACAATTTTATTAATTTGAATCCACAAATATATTATTAACTAGAATGACAAAATTGTAGTAAACTCAGTTTCCATTAGCGCTGAAAATCTTGCAATGATAACGAATATGCATAAAGTTTAAATTGCACTAAATGTGAGATGGAAAATTACAAAAGTAAAACGCATTATTCATATTGTTTCAAGTATGAAAGAGTTAAACATTTAACTTCAGCATTTAAAATATAACGTCATTTTTAATGACAGACGTTTGTCGGTACAGTTGCACACTGAAAATAATTGTGACTGCTGAAAAATAAAAGACATACATTGTTATAAATATGAGTAAAATAAGTGCATAGTAATAATAACAGATGAATTTAAAGTTAAATTTTTTTACAATAAAATAATTCCAGTTAGACAGACTGTCCAAGGATTAACAGGCGGCTAATAAACAAAGGAAATTAATAATAGCTAAAATAACATTAATCTTAATAATATTAAAATGTAAAAGTTTGTATGTATGGATGTTTGTTCTTCAATAACGCAAAAACGGCATAACAGATTTGGATGAAATTGGCACACAGATAGTTTATTTCCTGGATTTACATATAGTACACTTTTTATCCTAAAAATGTTTGGTTCCCGAAGGATCGTCTAAAATATTAAAAATTGTGACGACGACACTATCGTCAACAGTGGCGGCGTCACCGTCGTCACAGCAATAAAGTAGTCAGGCGTTTTCAAAGTGGACTAAGTTGCGGGCACCAACTAGTAATAAATAAATAAATAACTAGCCTTTTCCCGCGACTTCGTCCGAGTCCCTGGGGAACAGCATTTTTATGTCTTTTCCTTACACTAAACAAAGTAATTGAAAAATTTCATGACAAGCGGTTGAGTTGTTATGGAGTGAAAGCGTTACAAACAAACTTATCTTTCGCCTCTTATAATATTAGTTAACATTGAAATTTAAAATTAGATAGGTACTGTATTTTATAAGCAAAAGATTAAAATAATCACAATCGTCCATAAATTCCATAAGTTTGGAAATTTCATATATTCCATAAATTCCGCTCGCAAACCGCTAGTATGATAACGTCCTTAAACAATGACATAGATATCCAATATCCTCCGCATCTCCAAGTGGACACTTGATAGTGGGTAGCTACCGTCGCCTGTACCACAAGCACAAGTGCTACAAGTGTGCTGCCTACCTTAAGTATTAAGGATAAGGTATTACGAAAGGATAGGGAAATAAGCTCTGGTATTCCTTACTCACTCACCGAAACACAACAGCACACTTTCTTTTATTTCACGGTGGTCTTCTGTATGGGGTGGTTACTGTCGTCAGACGGGCCGCCCAAATGACTGCGAAACCTAGTGTGTATGCATATTATATTAAGTAAAAGGCGCAATCTGAAAAACATGTTGACCAAATAAAATAATAAAGTTATTTTCATGTCAAAGGTTCCGTATCCATAGCATTTCCCCCGTGTGCGATTTCACAAAGGGTTTTAAGAGAAAATTTACAAGAACACGATTTTTAACCTTCTATCTAAACCATTAAGAACGTTTTCAGTTTACAGATATATATCAATATTATATTGTTTTGTCTGCAACAAAGTAATTTTTGTCGAACGCCTTCTTTTTATATTTCAATTATGAACATTGTTGACAATTTAAAAAAAAAACTTATATATAGTTAAAATTATAAACTAATGACTTTCTAGTGAGCCCAAACACGCTATATCTGTTGTGAGTTGCTGAGGAGTTACAGTATACCAAATTTCAAATCAATCGAACTCGTAGAAGTTATAGTAGGGGAGCTCAAGAGGGGATTTTGGGATTTACTCGAGCGCGTCAGATATTGCCAACGTATATTCCCAACATGTCTCCGATAACGGATATGTGTTAATCTGCCGATTTGGATGGTGGGGTTGGTGGGGATGTTAAGTGAACCAAACTAAGCTCCCATTTAAAATACAAACGATTCGGATGTAACGCAAACTCGTGGCAGCTTTTTGAAAATGCAAAAAAGATTTTACGCGATTGCCATTTTAAAATACTCGAGCGCGTTAGATTTTCATACAGATGGTTCAGCCTGAATTCCTGATCGTGCTGATTCTTAATCTGACAATTATTTGAAGGATTTTTCTTAATACAGCGTCATCCCACCGTTGAAAAGAAAAACATCATATAACCTTTTTTCTTCCTATCTAATCTTCAATATCCAATAGGTCCCCACGACGCTTGAGTTACTCCACATTTAGCATCGTGGGCTCCCCTACCATTAGTATTATTTTGATATATTGTAACTTTTCTTGTTTTTCTAATGACTAATATGTTTTAATGTATAATATAAAAAATAAAAAAATCTCGTGTCACAGTGTTTGTAAACAAACTCCTCCGAAACGGCTAGACCGATTTTTATGAAATTTTTTGTGTATATTCGGTAGGTCTGAGAATAAGTTGTAAAATATTTTTATACCCTTAAGTGATAAGGGTGGTCCTACCCAATTTTTTATATATATGGCAAAACAACGTTAGCCGGGTCAGCTAGTAACAAATAAATGAATTAATGTCTTTTTTATTAATAAAAGAAACAGTCTAATAATTATTCTGTGAAAATCATGTTTGCGATTACAATGAATAGTGAGAGGCTTTAAATAAATGCTTCTATGAATTAATTAAAAAATAACATAGTGATGGGAAAATCGAGCTCTTTATTTTGGTAGCATGAAAACTAAGCTGTAAGAAAACAGCTCAACTAGTGAAATAAATAACGACACTGAGCTAATACTCGTATAATACATAAATCACTGTCTTGCAAAGTAAACTGAGAAGGCCTCGCTTACTATATGACACTTCTGGATAAACAAACATTCCAAAGAAAATAATGTTTGCTGCTTTCACCGGAACTTTTAATTTCGTATAGATATTTCAACGGGTAACCGTTTTATTTAAAAATATAAAGAAAAAATTAAAATTAAAATTAAGGTAAAAGAAAATAGATTTAATTTTATGTTCAACCCGCTCCCGGTTTCACACGGGTGCAATATTTTTCTGCAAATTATTATAATATGAAAATCTATTAGTGAAAACCGCATTCTATTAGTGAAGCGAGTCCACTTTGTTATTATGTAAAAAAGAGGAAGACAGGCTGTTAAGTTGATGGTAAGTGGTTACCGTCACAAAAGATTTTAAAGATAATTAAGATAATTTTTTTTTTTTTTCAAATCATCTATAATAATTTATTAATAAATTCAATGGGATTTATTTAAGTAAAAAATTTATTACCTATACAATATTCCGCTATCCTCATATCATGAGGATCCTATTCTTTATCTCCATTCTACCACTCACCTTCTTCAGGAGGTCAACGTGATCATTATAAATAATATATTTTTAAATATTATATATTTTGATATACTCAAAAAAATACATTTTAATGGTTACTCACCTTTGAGCCGATTTATCAGTCGTCTGCACCTAAATGTAATTTTGGCGCTAAAAAGCGCTGTTTGACATAAAAAACTTTAAAATACTATATTTTTTTAAGATCATATCTTATTTGAATTCAGTTTTAATTAGACATAGTACTATCGATCCAAGAAAAGGGAAGTGTTTGTCGCATTTATTTACTACGTACGTATTTTTATAATACATACGCTAAAGGTGATTAATTTGGCTTAAGGCCAACGGATGTTATGTTATGTTTTTTGTGTTGCAATTGCAAGTGTCCGCATAATAGTGCAGTGTCGAGTGTTCCCGTGGGCTCGCACACGTGCTATCGACCGTAGTGCGGACCCAACGGCCACGATAACTGCGCGCGCATCCCACTAGTGATGTATCTATGAAACTTAAAAGAGCTCCGGTGAGAAACAGTGATGTCTCACCGAACTGAGAATAATAAATACTATATTGTAAGTACTCTTTTTAACAGGCCCATTTAAAATTTTACATAAAAAAAAAAATTTTTTTTATTTTTTTAAATAATAGCGATTTATATGTATAATGCGATTGTGACTTAGATTTATTAAATAAAAAAAAATCTGTAAAATTATAGACTGCTTGCTATTTTGAATATTCACACACACACATAAAAACTCCTTAAGCCCGCCACACATGTAGCTATAATATATATTAATATAAATTATAGCAAGGCATAATATTACGATATATTTTCTATATAAATATTGGAGTGACCACACACGCAGCTATAATATACATATATTTCTATGACGTCACCAACGTATACCGTAATAGATTTTATAGCACGGTATATTAATATATATTATAGCTACGTATGTGTCGGGCTTTACTTCCTTACACAAATACTTTCCCCGTATAATTTATGAAATGATTTAAAAAAAGAATAATATATGTTTAGATAATAAAACTCTGTAAGTGACAATATTAGGTACTAATCTCAATTGTGTTATTACTTTCTGTTTTTGTATTTTTTTGTTTACCCTTTAACCTTGATAATAATATAATTGACTTCATTTTTAAAAGTTTATTCGAGTTATTTTCAAAAATTATCCCATATTTAAGTCCATTTATGAACTAAACATACAGTATTATTTTAATTTTTATCCCCCATTGTTAACAGTCCAAAAGATTTCTATGAAATTTTCTTCAAAATTTTTGCAACAGGGAATTGTTTTAAAGAGATTTTCGCGATATTGGAATCAATGGTTTTAAAAAATCACAGTTTCAAATGACGCACACTTTTTTGAGATTAATCCTGCGTTTTTTAAAAAAAAAAACGCAACTATGACCTTTGTCTCTAGTTAGTCATCCTTAATTGAATGAACAACTAATTAACCGTCTAATGAGGCGAGTATTAAAGTTTATGAAAAGCTTTATCGATAAGGTACCTAAAGCTTCTGATACGTCACGTAAGCGGCACTCGGTAAAGCGGCAGACGTCGCATGGCCGACCGCGGCAAACACCGCGTCGCGCCTCTACCGGCGCCGACAAAAAAACAATACGCGTATATCCCCTGTCCCAGGTCCGAGGAAGTGGGGACTGAATTCGCCTTGCAACTCCTCAAAACTCATCACCACGAAGAGCCGGAATCGCCGAACAAATCTCCGACAGGTGAGTTTCGAATTTAAAATTGGCGGGAAAACTTTTAGTGTCATTGTCACTTTTTTTTCAAAGACAACATTCTATTCTTTTTTTTAAATTAATCGAGTTATTAATAAGTGCGCCACTAAAGAGTTTTCATTTAGCTGTTATTTTTAAAATTGTTGACATTAGTTAAATTGAATGGGGACAGATGCGAAAGCGGATAAAAATTGTTATGATATTACGATGTCAAGTGTTCTCTCTCCGGTTGAATGTAAACATTTGGATCGTAAAAACGAGATTTTTCGCCAATATTTTCTTTCGAGTTTTCATTTTGCTTCAGTGTTATGTATAGAAATATTCTAATCAATCGGCCCCACATAAGATTAAAGGCGGTTTATAAGTCGTTTCATATTTTATACAAAATCAGATATAAAGGAATTTTATTAAATATAAGAAAATGTGTACCTACATACGAGAATAACATTTGTATATTATGCCATTACTTTAAAAATGTGGACAAGCGATTATGTATTATTATCCAGATGAAGCATTTCAATATTATCTTTGTTTCATATAACCAATAGGTATTTTATTTATTATATAAGGTAAAAAATTAAACCCTTAATTATCTCTTTGTCATAAATAGATCCTGACTGATTTTTTTTATAGACGCACTAAAAACACTTTGAAACACATTTTTACAATAAAATAAAACACTATAGCTAAACAAATAATTCTTAATTAACCATAACATGAATAAATTCCACACAGTGTCAAATTTTATTTTTTAATATCAACAAAAATAAATTAAAGTAAATAAATATAATACAAGACTAAAGTCACAGAATAACAATTTAAAGGCCCTTTATATGATAAGTGTAACTCAATTAATCTTATTGTTTATAATTCTTAATATACATGCAATAATAATGTTAAAAAAAATAATTTGGATCAAATGATAGTTTTAATATCAAAATTAATACAAAGTCTAAAGTGTGACAGTTATGTTATTAAATTACTAATTATTATTTAATGATAACTTCTTTTAGTCAAGTATAAAAAATAAAAAATAATAATTAGCGATTTCGTGTGTGTATAATCGTATATATACAACCATTAATACATATAGTACAATAATTTGAATAGCTCTGAAAAAAGCTGGTTTTATATATAGTCCCGTTTTACTTTGTCCGCGTGAAAAATAAAAAATATAACTTACATAAGATTTATTTATAATTTTACGTGATTCCTGTGGATAATCTTTTTTTTTCTGGATGAAAGATATGTCCTTTTCTGTATCCCTATTAACATGTCTGCAAAATTCATGATCGTTTGAGTAGTTAAGCTGTGAAAAGGTAACAGACAGACAGACAGACAGGGATATTTACTTTCATATTTAAAATATCCACAAATATATCCACCACAATCAAAATCAGCTAAATCTTCAGCATTTTGACGATGTTGACGACATGTTGGCGTACATTAGTTCAATAATAATAATATACAATAATTGAGGCTGTCTGTCAAGCAGGTGATGCGACGCACATACATTATAATATTGCGTGGCAATAAATGTCATTTGTACGTATGATTATCGCTATACTAGCACATTCAATACTTTAGTGATTTTGACTATTTTGTCTATTTCAAATGAAAGAATAATAAATGTGTTGCTAAGTGGAAATCTCGAGAAATCTTTTTTTATATTCGTTTAAGTCCGAGTAAGGTTCTTATGAAGAGAAAAATTGAAAAATTTTGTCATCCAATGTATTGGATTTTTTCCAATTAACTATGAAAAAAATATATAAAAATGAAATTATGACATCGATTTTTGATGACTAACCTAACCTAACCTTATGGATTTTTGTTAGTGTTTTTATTCTACCGTTTTTTTGTATAACAATATATATATTAAGCTACTAGCTGGCGCCCGCGACTTCGTCCGCATTGAAAAAGAAAAAAGTAGCCTATCCTGTGTCCTGTACGTCTAAATGTTTATCTACCAAGTTTCATGAAAATCAGTTAATTCGTTTAAGAGTTATGGAGGAACATACATACATACAATACCTACACTTACAGATTTATTATTAGTATTGATAATGATTGATGATTAAGCTTAGTAATATCCGGAAACGAAAGTCTTGCATATATACTAAACTTTAATTCTTTCTTTCATTGATTATTAAAGAAAGGTAAACCATACTATATCAGCATTGCTTATATTTAATAGGCGACGGTAGCCATCCAACAATATGGGGACCGTAAGTCTGTCTGCTAACTTTTGCATAAAAATAATAATAAAGTGTTAGCTACTATATGTATAGTAGCTTTCAATATTCAATACCATTCAACACCGGAGCCTAGCCAATGTGCAAACGCTTCGTTGCGTACTTCGGAAACGAAGAGAGAACGCTAAGAGAAAGCTTGATCATTGGTTGTTGTAACGTCGAAATAAAATTTTGACCAATCACAAAGTTTTCTCTTAGCGTAGCGTAGCGTAAACGACTGTAGAAAGCACACATGGCTACGGGCCCAGCTTGAGTGATAATTTAAATAAATTGGAATTTTCTTATGACTTTCTTCGTTCAAATTGCACTTTTGAATTTCTTTCGTGATATAAGTACCTAGCTATCATAAGTTTTCTCATCTGAAAGTTTATAAGCTATCTTGTTAAATTTCATATTATTCTTGTGACAAATCGAAACAGTAAAAATTAATTTAAAACTCGTATATCAATGATAACTATCGGTCACTTCGTAAAAAAATGCATAAAATTTATTCATACATTTAATATCTAGTTAGAAACTTTTTCTTCACATAAAGGTTGTTAACGCGGGCTGACGGGTCATTTGAATTGATAACACAAGCAACAAAAGTGTTCTTTGGACATAGAACAAAAATAGCAACTATTGACAGGTGCATAGATTACTATTTGATTTAGTCTGATCACCATGAAAGTTGGCCCGTATATCTATTTTTCATCGAGAATATTTTTGTGCTGTCTAATTTTAATAAGGCAAACGAAGCCACGTGGCACAGCTGCTATATAATTGTTTTTCAACGAATCCTGTTCAAGACACTGCGGAGCCGATACAAATATTGTAGCGTTATTCGGCTACTGAACGCACGGGCTGATAAAATTAGTATGACACGGATGTTGTTGGCTTGCGTCTTGCTCTTGATCCAGATATATTTAATGTCCACAACATTAATTAGTGAACTATAATTTGGATCGAAGTAATAACAGACTGTGTCAGGTGGAATGAGATTTAACCCTTTTTCTGTTAATTACGTGCAAAAAGGTGCAGGAGGGAAATAAAATAAAAAGGTAAGGTGTGGAAACCCAGTCATACGTACTTTTATACGGTTTTCTGAAACGGTGCGGTTACTGCGACCAGAAGACTTCCAGTTTGTAATTGTGCCTGCTCCATTTTGTGATATGCTGAGTCTCAATTTAGAAATTATTTCTTAATTTACTAGCAGTTACAAACCTTATAAAAGACCACCGTGAAAGATCAGTATAATATGTGCTGCTGTGTTTCGGTGAAAGCGTGTTACCAGTGTTCCCTCGCAGTCCTTTATCACACACACATCAAGTGTGATGCACACACTTGCACACACTTTAGTACTATAGTATAGGTAGGGTGTATGATTGCGTAGATAGGTCATAAGTGTAGGTTACTGCCAGTAGGCTCCAAAAGAATCGGCAGGGATTAAAGAGTCGCGGTTTTTCTGTGACAAATACCGCGCTTTGCTTTGATAAAGCCGCCTTTCGCCGCTAGCACGTGGTTATTCTGACATAAAAAAAGTAATAACGGATTATTCTAGCTTAAATATGAATCAGTTGCCATCAATCAAAATTTTGTGAATCGACCGATATCTACTTTGTTCAGCTTTCAGCACCATTGGTCTAACCAAACCATTTATGCTCCTAGTAGCCAAATTTGAAGTTATTAAAAGACATGAAAAACATTTCAGATATTGTGTAAGCACAGCCTTTGATGCCGCCACCGCAATCTGTCATATGGAAATCGGATGGTAAGTGGTGTGCGGTTGTTTGTTCGACATTAACTTACTGTTTTATAGCATTATGGTGTTATAAATGCATGGTTTATGATGGGGTTGTGTTTCGGAACATTCTTCCCTATTGTCCCATACTTACTTTGTCCTCTATCATTTATCATAATATGAGGATCGTCAGTCCTTCGTTTACTTAAAGTTCGTCAAGACAGGCTGATGGTCCACTTAATGGTGGATAGTTACCGTCGCCTTCGCCTATAACAAAAGCAACTCTACAGTTGCTATGATTACTCACTTTCCGAAAAAAGACAAGAGCGTTGAAGCAAGTTCCTTAACTACTCGTCCAAGAGACTCGTCAAAATATCTAATTTTTTTTTAATATGTGATAAATTCATACTTAAAAATAGAAAGTTATTTCATATTTAGTTGTATTTACGGTGGGAATCTCTATATATGAGCAAATTGCGATTATAAACGATGCCGATTTTCATGAACATTAATTATTAACAATGATACTCTATATGTGTGTAGGCTATCACAGTTGGCTTCGTGTGAAATTAACCAATAGGAAATATTATGACACTGTGTGCGGAAGGTCGGGAATCCGCATTGCACCCCCAGGCGGCGGGCGAGTGGCGAGGCTCTCATTATACTCATATAAATAAACCTGAAAAGCCTCAGTTTTCGGTGTGTAAAAATAATTTCGTCCAGCTTGTTATACGTTTTATTTTCAACAAAAAACATTTGCAGACGCCTTACGTGACTTCCATAACTATTTCAGATTTACTAAAGTAACATCACGAAACTTTGGTTTTTTAAGACGATTTATAATAATAATAATAATAAAAACAGAGATCCGTGCTATAGGTCTATAATTTACCAAATGCATTTTGTCCCCTTTATTTTTATAAATTGGTGTTATAATAGCTTTCTTCAATTTTTCTGGATATAGTCCCTCAAAAATACAAAGATTAATAATATGACTGAGGTGACCAGCTATATTTTCTATCGTGTATTTTACTACCTTTGTAACAATTCCATCCCAACCAACACTATTTGTGTTCTTTAAGGTGTTGACTATATTATTTATGTCCATTGGCGTACAAGGACTTAAAAACATTGAGTTGTTTCTTATAATTATGTTGGAGTTTGCTTGTTTAGTATTTAACAAGGGCTTAATTTTATCCACAAAGTAATCATTAAAAATGTTACACATCATCGCTGGGTCAGACACTATTTTGTTTTCATGGTTGATTTCCGTAATAGTTTCTTTCGGTCGATCTAATTTTGCTTTATTAATAATATTCCAGGCTGTTTTATTTTTATTTTGAGAATTTATAATAGCATAGTTATTTTGAGACTGTTTAGTTAACTTAATTATCTTCTTAAATAACGATGAATATTTTTTATATTTATTTTTATTAATCTCGTTCGGGCTTCTTCGATAAATATCTAATAAATTCCTTTTCCTCTTACTACATAATTTCAAACCTTTTGATAGCCATTTAATTTTATAATTTGTTCTTATTGTTATAAGTTTATAAGGAAAACAAAGTTCATATAGCATTTTAAAATTATCAATAAATATATTATAGGCCATATTAGGATTATCAGTTGTATATATTTCTGAAAAATTCCAGTCACTAATATATCTATTGAATTTTTCCAAATTTTCATTGCAATAATCCCTTTTCCTAAAGCGCCAATAATTACATGTGTGAATATCTACAGCAGGCGTTTCCAATATTTGAGCAGAGTGGTCAGACAGAGCTAGTTCTATTACTTCAGACTTGCATTTTTTGAAGTCATGGATAAAATTATCTATACAAGTATTGCTTCCTACTCTTGTTGGTTCTTTAATTTCAAGTTTAAGGCCAAAACTTAGCAATAGACATTGAAATTCAGATGTAGTGTTATTGTTTTTCAGAATATCTACATTAAAGTCTCCAGCAATAATGACATTTTTCTTTTTCAGTTTTTGTAAACAGGTCAATAATTGCTCAAATTTTTCAAAAAAAATGCCCAAATTTGTTGATTTAGGGATTCTATAAATGCATACAACAATTATTTTATAATGTATAAGCTCTATTGCACAGCATTCAAATATACCTGCAATTGACAAATTTTCTATATTTTTAAGTTTTTTATATGTGTAGTTTCTCTTTACAAATATACATGTATACCTTCACATAAATTAGATTTATTAGAATCGTTTTAAGTAGATACACAAATAGTATATAGCTTACACTAAAAACTACACAATTAAAAAGCTTGACCAACAAGATGTAAACCATAGGTACCAAAACTACACCGGAAACTGGACCTAGAATTTGTCGAAAACTAGATAGATTGAAAACTCTTAAAACCTGACCAAAGACTAAAAAACTCAGACTTTAGTGAACCATATCTGTGTGATCTAAACAATTAAGGGATTTATCCCATACAACGTTATAAAAAAACCAACACACCACACCAAGAATTTGTGCGTTTGAACACGCTAAACTCTGGAACTGCCAGCCGAATTAAAAAAAAGTAGCCAAATTCTTGAGAAAGATTATCGGCAGTTCATCAACTATTTAATATATTCGGCTGCTTATTGAAATGTCAGAAAGGAAAGCTAAACAAAGTAATAGCACGTGCGGTCGCGATGAAACGGGAGATACAGTGCATGACCGACGAGAAACGAACATTACCGAGAAAAACCGAAATGTGCATAACTTTATAAATTTAAATTTAACAAGTCATTCGTATCCGACATCTAGCCATACGACAATTTGAACAATAGATGAAGTTGCAATATTAATATCGCAATATTAATACGTTCATCGCTACAGGAGGTTGCAGGAGTGTAGGCACTAGAAAACTCAACATTAAATGTGACATTTAAATTTTAGGTCCATAATATTATACGATTTTGGGGTTTAAGTATAATGTAATCTGGGATTAGTGAAATGAATTGGAGCTCGTTAGGACACGTTTAAGACGAAGGATAAAAGTATCGGGATTAGGTGGGCGCCCCACACTTTGTGACAAATTTAATTTAAAAAAGGAAATTCTTAGTTTAAAAACAATATTTTGTATATAGGAAATTTATGTTTTATTTGAATTTACCTATAAATCTAAACGAATATATAATTATGTTGACAACATCGAAATAAACATCGAATATTTGAGTTCGCTGGTTGACAATTATTGTGTCCATGTGATCGCTCTTATTACAAATTAACAATTAAGAATAAAATAATATTACAGGAGAGATGATGTCTGGCTTAGCCACAACGAAATAATACAATTTTATTATATAATAAAATCATTTGTTATGAATATCTAAACATGTAAAATAAAGTCCCTGGTCCTTCGCAAATTTCTACTAAACCACCCCAACGAATTTCGCTGGTGGAAAGAGCGATAATTGAGGAAGGTTTATGTATGCATAATAATTTGTAGAAAAATTGTAATTTGTAAAAAAAATAAAATAAAAATAATTACAAAATTAGGTTCTCTTCATCATGAATTTAAATAAGTTTCTGAGGAGGTTACAGCAGAAAGTTGGAGCAGGAAGCGGCTGGATGACATGGGCTGATGTATAGGGAGAGAACTACATCCAAAAGTGGAGATACACAGGCTGATAATGATAATGTTGATGATGATGAGGTTACAGAAAGACAACATACTCTGAAATGTCAATTCAGTTCTGAAAAAGAATTGGTGTTTGGAATTTTTCAACTTAATTGTATACCTCGTCCATTCCGTTTTATCACACACAACGACCCATAATATATATGAGCGAAAACAAGGGTGGCTCTCACACGTTTCATTGATGAAAATGCTTTTGTCGGTGCCGTTTAATTTGTGTATGTACCTTATTATAACATATCTACCACCAACTCAATTGTATGTCGCAAAGTTACAGCAAGCATTGTTTGCAGTGTCGGTATTAAATTAAGAGTTTATTTCGAATGAGCTGTTGCACGCGACTTCGTCCGCATAACTTTATGAAATATAACCTTTTAATCTTTTATTTAAATAGTACTTGACGTATGATTTAAGTAAACCGATACAAGAGATAATATTTCAGGAAAATTTACTAACATATCAAAATTTGAGTTTCTCATAGGCATTTTTGATCTTAAATTATTTTCTAGAATATATGTAATATCGATGGGTTAAAGAAATTTTCGATTTCAACCTGTAGATTGGAAAATCAATACTGAAAAATAGAAAATCAAAATCTGAACAAATGTCTTCTAATAGATATAGCTAGAAAGTTTTGTAAAAAAATTGAAAGAGTCACTTTTAATAAAATTACAAAACGCTAGCGAAATTTGTATAATTAAAATTTTAAATTAAAATTTAAACAGAGTAAGTGATGAAGTCAAATGAAATTGCTTTTGCTTTGTTAAAAAAAATTCCACTCAAACTGTCACGGCCTATCCGAGGCCAAAATTATGTTAGTATAAACACCGTCTAGTTTTCCGTTTGTGTCGCGAACGTGCTTGTTGATTTACATTCAGTTCCGAGGGATACATACATAGGCAGTGCAGTACTGCGCCAAGTCTGCCTGCAGTCAGCATGAATTTTAAACGTCACTCTTCCTGAATATGGAATACAATGTAAGACAGTAGATAATCTAAAGTACTCTCGAAAGACGTTTTGCTGTATACTTCCCCGTTCCCCGGGACGATTAAAGCGCTATCTTCTGGCTACAGTGAACAATGCGGTCTTACACTCGCTGCTAAGTGTTTCTTGTTGGTGGTCATAAATTTTTACTTAGTTTTGTATTTATTATGTACTACCTTTTGCCCGCGACGTCTTCGCCACCATTTTTCTTATCCAATCGATACTAAACTTCACATGATTACCCGCTTGGCTAGTTTGAAGATTGCCTGAAATTTTCATCAAAATCGGTTGAGCGGTTTTGGAGTCCACAGAAACTTTTGAAACATTTATTGAAGAAAACTACTTTTCTTATTAATATCTGTGTTGTTAAGTAGGTGTTAACATAGCGGGTTGCGAGGTAGCAAAAAACCGGACTTTAAAAGAATATAGGACAAGATTCATTCGCTACACAAAGCGCAGTTCGCGACATTTCTAACAACTCAAGGCCTTTGGCATGTTTTCGTGCCGGTGAAAACCCATCTTGCTACGTATACATATTGCACTTTGGCGAAGATTACCTAAAAAGATTGTTGTTTACAAGTTTTCTTAGAAAGAATGTTAAATTACTTTGCTTTTCTATAGGCTAGTCAGTCTCACTGGTCATACTATTATCATCAGATATTCTTTTAGTAGTAGTAGTTAGTTTTTTTCAAGTTATGTAATCAGTTACTTATGGTTATTCCGAAATTTTTCGACCAACATCATTATTTTCATTCCTCGCAGGTTACACTCAAAAATTTCTTTTTTTCTGAAATTCTTCTTCGGTCTTGTTTGTAATGTAATAAAAAATTTTATAAAATAAGCAGCATTCTAGCAGAAAAATAGCATCATCATGAAATCTTGCTTACACGGTATCAGTAAAACAGAAAAGGACAGAAGACTTTCTTCTGTTCCCATAGGATCATCGGAAAATAAAATTAAAAAATTCTCCGTCTGACAAAAAAATCGGACCAATAAAGATTAAATAAATGTTTTAACACCCAAGAAAAAGGGGCGCGGACCAGGCGCAGACGAAGTCGCGGCAAAAACTAGTCTTTACTAATATTATAAATGCAACAGTGAGTTTGTTTGCTTGTCACTCTTTCACTCCCTAACTACTCAATCGAATTTCGTGAAAATTTGCTCACACGTTGTTAGGGACATTTTAAATATATATAAAAAAACAGCGTCTTAGAAAATTTAATTAATATTAATTCAGTGTTTTTCTAGAGCGGTCAATGTCCTATATAAAAAAAAAAAACAGTAATATTGAATAAAAAGTTGTCATTAAAATGATTTTTCCATTTACACTAGCCAGCCAACTCACTCTCTGTGAAGTTCTCAACAAGCCGTCGAAGCAACACTCGTCTTGGACCGGTAGAGGGCACAAATTAATGGAGTACTAGAGTACTACGGACCTAAATCTACTGCTAACCTAATTAATGTTGCCCCTCTTCAATCATGCTAGTTGCCAATTAAATTCTATAAGGTGAGATGTCACGTATACCGAACTGTGTTTTTAAACGACTTATGTGCGGTTAAGTAAATTCCCCAGATCGAGTATGCTTCGACGAAATTACTTCTATTAATTCATTTTAAATAATTTTCGAATGTTGTTATTACAAAATACAGATAAAATAATAAAATTTTGATACGGTTTTCATTTTAAAAAGCGATGAACGAGTATAGAATTTGCAAGAAAAGTATGAGTTCGGAGCCGGGGGAGGGTCGCAAATAATAATGAACATTTTGTACAGTAGCCTTATTTATACTTTTACTAGTGGCCCGCTCCCGGCTTCGCACGGGTGCAATTTTTTACTCAATCCAGCTGATAAAATTACCTTACATCGCCATCTGTTAGACTCTTTTGGAACTCACATACAAATAATTGCTGGATTGAATAGGTATCAACAGATGGCGCTATGTTAATAATATTATATAATTTGCAAAAAAATAACAAACAAAGATATAAACTATCCTATCTTTTAAGTTGGACCAAATTACATATAGTTACGAAATTTTATCAAAATCGGTTCAGTAGTTTGGGAGTTCATCGCGGACAAACATGTGACACGTAATTTTTATATATATAAGGATAATAAGCACATAATAGGTATTATGTATTTGTGAAATTGAAATTACACTACACTGAAAATATCATTAAACTAGTAAACGAAGAATTGCAGATTCGTATAACCAGTAATTGAAAATATTCCTTCATATTTCAATTTGATTTTTGAAGCGTCAGTTGATATAGAGTGCATAGATATTTATTTCTATTCTATTTATATATATATAGGGTTACCATAACAAAAAAATACGTGTATGTGGGAACGTCAGATAAGACACAACAATAAATTGGCAATAAACTCAAGACAGCTTCTTGATTTATCGGTTTCATTCCCAATAACATTTCACTTGGCTTCTACACTTGGGCTAACTTATATTTTCAGTGCTTTAACCTTTTAGACAGCTTCTAGATTCTTATCCAGATGTTTTTCAGGCACTATATTTTATTTTATTTATTTAGTAGAAGAACATTAATCGCGATTTTTATTTATATATTTTGTTGATGTATGATTATAATTAGTATGTACAATAAAAGACAAATAAAATACAGTTTTCCAATATATTTATGTAATTTCATTAAGGTCATTAGAACTTTCTTAACTTAAGGTCATAGAAAAAAAAAATAGATCGAGTTAATAAAAATTGAATTTTTTTTTCATTGCTCACACAATAATGGTTAGTTTGAGAAGAGATGTAGCTTCTTCGTGTGTTCTACCTACTGTACAATAGAGTGTGTTCTGCTAAGTTGTCAGGTCAGATAAACCCTGCGGGTTTTCGTGGCGCAGCACATTGTTTATTTGATTAATTAGACTAAACAAACACTTAGTGCTTCTTACACCTTCGTTCCCTTTGATTTTGAGAAGCTGGGCCCATGGGGTCCCAAATTCCCCATGCTGGGCTTTATTGAAGCTGCCTTCAAGCGTTTATAACAATTCAGAGAGCTAATGCAGCCAGCATGTTGAGTACTTACCCATCCGCCTGAACTCAGTTTTTATTCTTAATTTATATAATAGTAATATTTTTTTATATATTTTATAAATTCAAGTTTTTATATTAATTTTTTTTTATTTACTTATTTATTATCAGACAAATTAGTCCATATGGAGTAAAAAACATAAAAATTAACATAAATTAAACTAAATATACTAAACTTAACTATTCACATTTTTAATTAAAAATAATAACTATATCTAAACATTCAGCGCCTAAAATGTAGGTTAATGTATCGGCCAAAGACCGCCCCGTCCATTCTGTCCGCTATCATCTTCAGGATTTCATTGGAACTCCCTCGCAATCTGCACATAATGGATGCATTTCTTTTTCGCATAATGGCATAGAAATTAATCATCTACACCAGCATTCACAAACATTGCAGATGCGCTACAGAAACGTGGGAGTCTCATGAGAATCCTGAAGGTGTTATTATATTGGACCCTTAAGTCATTTTAGGTGCTCTGTATAAAATTAGTCCATAGTGCACATGTGTAGGAAACCTGTTTGTTATGTTTGGTTAATTTTTATATAACATAATTTAATATATAAGTTGCTGATATAGGTATTATATTTAAAACTAAACTTGAACTAACTAATATAAATTTAGAATAATTAATAGTATTTCTCACTGCAGGTACGATATATTATTGTTATCAAACTATATTATAGTTTATTATTCAGTCCAACATTTGCTCCAAGAGTTTAATTCCATAACGACCTAAATCCAATTTCCATCCGAACCAATCTGGGTGGATATCGCTACGAGCTATTTCAAAGGATAATTAAGTAATAAAGTATAAAGTACAAAATTATTAGATGACTAGCTCTTTCACGCAACTTCGCTCGCATAACTTTATAAAATGTAGTCTATGTTACTCGCTAATAACGTAGCTTTCTATAGGTGAACGAATTTTTATAATAGGTACAGTAGTTTTTGAATTTATTCATTACAAACAAACATACAAATCTTCTCTCTTTATAATATTATTAGTTATATATGTTACATGCATTGTAATAATGTCTACTATCGTATTTCCTTCTTCAGTAATTTCAGCAAAGAACAACTTTTCCGCAACTTGTCCGATTAAAGACGGTACATAGACTTTACAATTTTTTAAACGCGGACGAAGTCTCTAGTAGTAGTACTAGCTAGTAAACAGATATTTCTATTAAAAACGTCTTAAATTTCCTCACAAAAATGTCACTACTAAAACAAGAAGTCAGAACTCAGAATAACAAAACAAAGACCCATATTGTGTATACTTAATTACCAACTATATTTCTTGTAGGTATGTTTATATTGGGCATAATTATTGGGCACTGAAGTCCCCACTCGGCTACTATATAATGCCCGTATGCACTCTGGGAGTAACGTACCTATGTTGTTGTATATAACCGAGAATTGTTAATGGCTACTCAGTGCACCTGCTCCGTTTATTATGTATCGATCGATGATAATAAACACTTATATATATTGATGACATCGTGCTCGTTTATCAAATATTATATGTAGTTTTGCACGACATTATATTCAAGGTTGAAACGACAATGTTGCATGGAAAAAAACTAGTTCCTTGATAAACAAATAAATCAATAACCAATCCTTTTTAGAAAATAAAAAAAAAGATTATTCGCCAATAACGGTGTTATTTGATTCGGTGATTAAAATTAGTTTTATTTTAAACTATCAACCCGCCTCCGGTTTCGCACCGATCCTTTTCTGCAGGTTATAACTATATTATATAGGTTATATGTATTATACCTCGTTTATAGCTCTTTTTATTAGTTATAATCATATTAAAAATTATCAGTGGTTTAGAAATCAGTCTAGAAAATCATTTGCGGGACGAACTTAAGCGGACGGTGCGAGCCAGAAATCCAGCACCTTCGAATTCCTCAAGACACCATAAAAAAAAATTGATTAGGTCAATGAAGAACCGCATGCAAGCTGTTATCAGGGCTAGGAGAGGCAACATCCAATATTGATTTAATAAAATTCTTTTGCTATGTTTCATTTTTATTTTATTTTAATGTTAAGCATCCTCAATTTTCCTTTCCTAAACATCATTTTTTCATGCACTTTCATTAGGATTTTATTATAAAAAAACTACCGAACCGATTTTCACGATTCATGCTTCATTGCAAAGCCAAAAGATTAGACAATATAAAAAAACTGTGTTTGCGGCAGCTGAACCATTTTTGAGGAAAAGTGATTTTTGTGCGCGCTGTGGGGTTGAGTCGATTCAGTTGCACGCGAGTGTAGAAACAGACAGACATTTACTAGCTATTGCACGCGACTTCGTCTGTGTAACTTTATAAAATAAAGCCTATGTTACTTATAGGAACTATGAGCTTGGAACACTAAGTAATTCTAAAGTGTTTTGAAGTATTAGAAGTTCTGAAAGTGTACGGATTTATGATTTTCTGAATTCTTTCCATTTTTTCGTCATTTTTGTATAGCGTTAATCTCAATTTCAGAAATAGGCCATTTGTAAAAATGCAATACAACGCTCTGGTATTCCATTTTTAATTTATTCATGAATCCGGCTTCATTACTGTGAACCCATTTGATCTAAAATGCGGATTGTAAGCTTGCATAGTTAACTAGGAAACGGAAAAACCAAATTCAATGAAAGTAGTATTTATTATTCAGTTCGCAAAGGTGCAGGCAGTGTTGGAATTCGGCAGCGTAAATTTGTACTGGCTGAAATCAATCTATACTAATTTTATATATAAGTAAAGAAAAAAAAAAGAGAGAGAGAGAGAGAGAGCGAGAAGCGAGAATATCGGTTTTAGCGACAACATAAATTGGTTGTAATAAACGGATAGTCGTTAAAACAATATTAATACTTTATAGTGATTTGGCAGGGACCTTGTGTTGGTTATGGGTTCAGTTTTATGCAGAGTAAAAGACGTATAAGAAATTTTTATGAGACTTACATTATTACTTGAAAATACAGAGATGCTTTTTATAACACATAATAAAAGACGAAAAACTTATATTTTTTAAATGACAATTAATAATCATATTTAAATAAAGAATCAATAGAAGAAGTAAACAGTATGTACAGTACTCTGAGGGAGTACGTAAGTGTATTGAGGGCCAGTTTTATAACAATCCGTTAGTTAAATTTTATATCAAATAGACGAAAAAATGATCTAATAGTATAATATAGTGTATTATAACAATATATTCGTAAGTCAACAGTATAATTTGACAGCTAGCGTTTACTGGCTCGTTACTGACTATGATAGGGTTGGTTTATCTTACGTATCGTTTATTTTGTTATATTTGTAAATAAATGTGTTTGCGACGCGAAACTTGACAGTTCTTGACAGACTACAACGAAACCGTCGACAATATTCATAAACTTCGGCGTATTTTTACGGATAGCTACCGAATGTTTAATTTCTTTTATAGAACCACTGTCAGTAAACGTTATTGACGGACCGTTAACTGTTCGTTACAAACACTGTAACGAACGGGAAAAAGGTATGTCGTTTATAAAACTGGCCCTGAATGAATCATTCCAACACCTTGCCATATTTAGTTGTTGTAACCAATATGTCGTTATAACGGAATCTTTATGTATATCCGATTTCTACTGTACTAGAAATTTTGCCGTGACTTCGTCCGAGCCCCTTTTTCTTATGTGTTAAGACTTATAAGCTCATATATTTTTTGGCAGGTGTTGAATTTTTTATTTTAATATTTAGATGATCCCTCAGGAACAGTGCCTTCGAGGGGGGCGAAGCCGCAGTGCAGAAGTAGTCTATAATCTATACTAATATTATAAAGAGGAAATATTTGTTTGTTTGTATGGTTGTAATGAATAAACTCAAAAACTGCTGGACCGATTTTGAAAATTCTTTCACCCATAAAAAACTATATTACCAGCGAGTAACATAGGACTATATTTTATAAAAATACGCGGGCGAAGTCGCGTGCAACAGCTAGTATAATATAAATAGTGACTATATACCGTGTCTTTTAAATTACGTTTAATTTGAAACAAGATTATGGAGTAAATTGAGCCGACTCTAGCACGCTTGATCACCCACAATATTTACCGATCCCTAATTTAAACAGCACAATTGTCTAATCGATTTTTAATTACCACAGCGCCGGTTATCTTTTATAACTGTTTCAAATTTTCGTGTTTACAAAATATTGTTTTAATTTCAGACATGTCATTAGGGGCAAGGTCAAATTGCTATTAATTTATGAGGCTTCATGGTAGGTCCTTAAACTTAAACTCAACCTCTCTTATAGGCGCTGTCCAATTTATAATAGGTATGTACCTCATTAGACCAAAAAAAAAAAAATAGTAAGTTTAATTAAGTGTTTATCCATATTAATATTATGAATGTAAAAGTAACTTTGTCTGTAACCGACCACCTTTGATAAAGGATACACTAGATTCAGGGTCTCAAACAAAATCACTGCGAAAAAGTGTCCACTGAATTTTTTATACATGCTATCACTTTTTCTCATTAATTTCTGATAATTAGATGAATAATGTAAATGTTGCATTACCGATTTGAGTCTTAATAATGGTTCAAGTCGTAACACGTGTTCACCTTAAGGACAACTTTGTGCAACTAATTTGAAATATCACCCCAAGCTGTGAGTGCGGTGATATTCTACTATGCCAGTGATATTTAGTGAAGCAACCAAGAATCTAGTGTATCCTTTATCAAAGCCGATCACCATAAAATTTTGCATAACGTAAAACACATAGAGTACCTTTCATCCGGAAAAGGTACTGTTCCTTAAGGAACATATAAAAATTATAAAAAAAAAAATTCAACCAATTAAAAAAATTAAAATTGAACGAATGTTTGAACGATTTAGAAAAAGAAACGTGAACGAAGTCGCGGACAAAAGCTAAACAACTAAGACAAAACATGAGCATTAATTTCGGCACATAAATAATGCTTCACACAGCTCGAGGCTCAATAAAATTTATAATACCTATATAATAGCGTTAGATACACTAGATTTTATGACCACTAATAAATAACCTACTAATGGTCTTTGAAAATTGTTATTAAAAGATTTATTTTTAATTAATTAACAACAACATAACAGTTTGGAAATATTATTAACTAGCGGCCCGCTCCCGGCTTCGCCCGGGGTGCATTTTTTTTACGTAAAAACCTTCTCTGATTATCCCTCTATCCATGAGTGAAGACAGAATTAAAATCGGCCCAGCCGTTCTCGAGTTTTGCGCTTAGCAACACATTTAGGGATTCATTTTTATATTATAGACTAGCGGCCCGCTCCCGGCTTCGCCCGGGGTGTAATTTTTCTAAAATAAACGTAGCCTAAGTTACTCCTTATTACATCAGCTACCTGCCAATAAAAGTCCCGTCAAAATCGGTCCAGCAATTTCAGAGATTAGCCGGAACAAACAGACAGATAGACAGACGGACAAAAATTGAAAAAAATGTTATTTTGGTGTATGTACCGTATATATATTCATATGCATGTAGTAAAAAACGGTTATTTCAATATTACAAACAGACACTCCAATTTTATTTATATGTATACATAGATTTACCCAGGATGTAAGTAGTCCGGGAGTTCACTGCAGTTTTGTTAGGGTATGCCAATAGTTGATTATTTTTCCTTAGACGAAATAAATATTTGTTCGATTGTAAGTTGTTGTCAATTCAGTTAGTTGTTCGATTGAAATTGATTGTTTAGAAAGCTCACCGGTGCCAGGCACAAACGAACTGTACCTACACACAATGGGCCCAACTTGTAATATTAAGAAATCGTTCAGTCTTGTAAATATTTATATTTAATGAAGAATGAAAACTTTTATTTTTGCTATATTTTTCGTTATTATAGTATTATAGTATAGTTATATTATAGCATGATATGTATATTTTTATTATTTCACAGTATGTTTCTAAAATTACTACTTAAATATTTTATAAAATATTTCTTTTATACTTTTCATATCTACAGTATTTAATTTCAGACACCATATTTCTATGTGTGCAATGTGAATTTAGATCTTGTACTAAAGAAGTAACAGTACAACAAATTTCAATTCAATCGAACCTGTGGAAGTTATAATGCCACAGACACATAGATACACATATAAAACTTATAACACTCCTATTATGCGTCGGGCGTTGAAGGTTATAAAATATAGGTAATATTATTAATACTATTTCTCTATATGTCGATGTTGATTTAATTTTTTAATCATAAAATGTCACCAGCTTACAAATTCTAACTACTTGCGAATTTTCGAAATGTTTAAAATTTTAAACTCGTATTCATTTAAAGGTTAAATTCGTCATAATTTACATAATTTTACTTATTTTTAAATGTAAGGGTACATAATTTTATAGTAGCGTACATAAATACATAAAGGGCAATGCCCATTTTTGGCCACTTATAAAGTAACATGAACAGTAATCATTCTTATTTGAAAAAAAAAGTACTATTTTTTATGTAATATTTTGCTATATACTAAAAGAAATAAAGATGGGAATAATTTTATTAATAATAATAGTATTACTCATGATTTCCGTATCTTTTGTCAACTGATTCGAGCGTCCTCTGTAACCAAAAATAACTCTGTGGTGCAATTTGAATCTGTGGTAAGTTCCTGGTTATATAGATAGAATTGAGTTATCTAATATTGGTTATGTATTAAATAATGTTATTAAATAATTATGTTTCATTAATATAATTCTCTTATTTCTTTGAATTATTGGTGAATGTTGTTTATATCTTGCGATATTTTTATAATACTCGTAATTTAGTTGATATTCACGAATTTATTAGTACAAACACGTAACAAATGAATTTTTATTTTATCAAGTAAAACTTAAAAAATACTGTAAAATGTACCAAAAGAATAAAAAGACACAAAACGGCTCAAACACCTAGAACCAGATTGGCTCTGTGATTCTTTGGTCTTTGATTTAATTATTATAGTCTGTGTGAACGTACTACTCTTATTAATCTGTGGTTGTGATTTCGTTCGTTTTCGTTTTTTTTAATCAAGTTTTATTTTTCATTTGCTCATAAACGTACTTACTTCAATTACTCATTCCCATATGTACATACTGCATACTTTCTCTGATATTATATTAAGATACCTATACGTTATTGCTGAATACATATTTACATTAATGGTATCTTTTTGAGATTCTATTGCATTCCAGCAATTCACACGGGTTAAGTGCAAGTAATTTGTTCGATCCAAATGCTAAGATTGAAGTCCAATTCTGCTATCAACACTGTACTTAGTAGAATATTATTCGAACTCTTGATGAAGCAGAGAATTTAATTTTATTCAGCGCTAGTATTACATTTATCAACTCTTCAAAACCGTACAATATACCAACCTTTACTTAGTGTCAATATGACGACACGACAAAGCTGCAAAGTCATGATTTGCTATTGTTACATAGATATAACAAAACAAATATGTACATCCTAATTAAAAACATAGATATTTAACAATAATAATAATAGTTGCCTCTCTAAATATCGAAATATAACCTCAAAATGTGGTCAAACAATATTTAAGTATTGCAACGTTTTCCCATCTTTAATTCAAGAAATACAAAATATTTTGTTTATAATCTATTTTAAAGATCACATTCGTGTAAGAATCATTTTTGTTCAGCACAATTAACATGTGGCCAAAACACTAATGGGAAGTGGGCATTCCCCTTTGTCTTTGTGGGTTCGGTTCACATAGTCTCGAAGGCTCAATGGTGAGTGAAATGCATAGAAATAATATATGTTTGTATTTAAATTTAAAAATATTGCATGACATCATTGTTGTCGAAACGTCGCTGTAACGACATGCTAAAGAAATTGTCTGGTTTCATAAATGTTATTTTAAAAGCTGTAAGACGCTGTAGTTTATGTCGTCCTAGTATCTACTTACCGTTTTTGTATAAAATATATGTTTTTCTATAATAAAAAATATATACCTATAGTAAAACCAACGACACGATGCAAAGAATATAAACAAAAACCCCTCTGTTCTTTTCCCTTGCACGTAAAATTGTACAAGACTCATCATCGGTAACATAAGTTACTTAACTGTTAAAATAAAAAACCGACAGAAGTGAAAACTTGAACAATTACGTGTGTATTTTTGAATCGTCAAGAAAGTACATACATAAAGACATAAAGAGGTGTCGGTTATACGGTTACAGGTCGCGAGTTCAATGGTTTTTTCCCCATCTCAAAAATTGTTCTTTTTTTAAAGCAATATCTGAAAATACACGGTTACGTTACACAGTTACGGTTACACAGTTACGTTATAATAACAGGTCGCGAGTTCAATGGTTTTTTCCCATCTCAAAAATTGACCTTTTTTTTTAAATCAATATCTGAAAATATACAGAGGTTTCGATTACACGGTTACACGGTTAAGTTACAATAACAGGTCGCGAGTTCAATGGTTTTTTCCCATCTCAAAATGCCCAACGCGTCTAAAGAAGTTTTCCCTTCAAAAATAAAAAGTAATTTTGAAACTCATTTAATGTGATACAGTACTATTACATTATGCGTCTTTTAATTCGCATTGCGACTTTATACTGCGGCTGTCACGGTAACATTAAACATTGGCAATAGCTGGTATAATTTTTTCATAAATCTCTATGCCACGTAGGAACGTGTCGACTCGTAGGCTTTCGTTGTTCGTATGCAGGCCAGGCTCAGTATTATTCATTGGTGAGAATCCAATAGCAGGGATACCAGCTTGACGAATGTAGCGACTGTCCGTGCCTCCAGGGAAAGTACGAGGCTTAACGGTTATTTTACTGAAAAATTGAAAAATACATTATTTATTTATTTATTTAGTCAAGTAACACTTGACGGATGCCACCTCAATTACAGGAGGCACAGCCTGCACTAATGAAATTTTAAATAACATTAAATACATTATATCTACAGCTAAATAAGAAAAAAAAACAGGCAAAGTTTATAGAGATAGTGTCACATTAAATTTCAGCAATAAATAAATAAAATGTCACTTGTCAGAATTATAAATTACAAATTATGAAATATTTTTATTATTCATAAAAGAGAAATGGACGTTGGTAGGTAAACATGTTATACCTTAGGCCTTAGATTAATATTCATTTGTACATTTAGATTTAACTAGCTGGTGCTCACGACTTCGTCCGCGTTGAAAAATATTAAGTAGCCTATCCTGTGTCCCGTACGTCCAAATGTTTATCTACCAAGTTTCATGAAAATCAGTTAATTCGTTTCAGAGTTATGGAGGAACATACATACATACATGTATACATACAGAAAAAAATTCTAAAAATCCACAATTTACTTTCAGTATCATGTATAGAGCCTATAAAGAGGATATTTCTGAAAACAAAGTAACTTACTCCATGACCGACCCTTACATATTTATTATTAGTATTGAGTATTGATTGATAATAACATTTTAACCGAGTTTAACTACACTTGAATTCACCCAAACAAATAAACTTACAGTTGGTTAGAAGCATCTTTAAAGGCCATGTAATAAGGATTAGATTCGTCTAACTTCGTGGGAGGCACATAGGTATCTTTTTGATCGAAGTCATACGTCACTTTGTCTCCGGCTTCATTACACCATCGTTTTATCTAAAATTTATGTAATGAAATTTAAATAAAAATCTTATTTGAATTACCTACTATCGATTACAAATGAAATGAAATGAAATCAGTTATTTTCCTGTAAATGTGTGTATAATCAGGTCTTACAAATAATATAATAGCGTCCCAGCATGTAGTACCACCACATTTGGTATGCAAAATGTATAAATATACTAGCTATTGCACGCGACTTCGTCCGCGTAACTTTATAAAGTATAGTCTATGTTACATGCTAATAATGTCGCTTTCTATAGGTGAAAGAATTTTTAAAATCGGTCCAATAGTTAAGGAGTTAATCGCGGACAAACAACAAAATCTGAGCAGTAACCATGTATAATCCTATTGTAAAATTATAGCATTAATTTGGACAGACGATCTGATAAGTTGATAAATTGATAAGGTGGTATTGGAAGCTGAGATGATGATTATGATGTTAAGTGGTAAATTGAATTTTAAAAAGGGTAGGGAATTATTGAATTATTTTGAATTTGAATTTCAAACTTTCACGAACGTATACGTACATTACGACACGTTTGATATGGACATTTAATTGAGTAAATCTTAATGAAATGTTAATTAAAGTAATTTCTTTAATTAAATCTTTTGTTTTTGTTACCTTATTCTCGAATTCATTTAAATCCACGGAGAGCGCAAGGCGTATGTCAAAGCTGGCTGTCATTTTCTCCGGCACTACGTTGTTCTGGATACCACCCTGGAATAAAGAAGTATGGAGATAGAATCGTTAATATTGCCAATATTCAATTTCTGTGATAGTCAGCTTCTTTGACTGTGAATTTGAGGCTATCTAGTTCTAATCAATACTAATAATAAATCTGTAAGGGTCGGTCATGGAGTAAGTTACTTTGTTTTCAGAGATATCGTGTTTATAGGCTCTATACATGATACTGAAACTAAATTGACGATTTTCAGAATTTTTTTTCTGTATGTATGTATGTATGTTCCTCCATAACTCTGAAACGAATTAACTGATTTTCATGAAACTTGGTAGATAAAAATTTGGACATACGTGACACAGGATAGGCTACTTAATATTTTTCAACGCGGACGAAGTCGTGAGCACCAGCTAGTTAAATATATATATATATATATATATATATATATATATATATATATATATATTATAAATTAGCTAAAGCAGTGTGCACTGCTTAAGCTATGTGCTTCCTCTGTGATTCCCTGATTTATTTTATACTAATCGTGCAAAACGCCATCTAGTTCAAAGACAGAGAACTAAATTTAAAAAAATCAAGTCTACTTTGAGTTCAGAAAATAAAATACGAAATGTTATCACAAGGTTTACATGCGTATATCTTTAAAAACTTTTTATCTCTAATTTTAAAAATAGGGTAAGGTGAAAATGTTATCTTAGTATATTTTAATTTTATAATACGCAACGTGTTTTCTAAAACAAACACATAAACACGTGAAAAATAAAACAGGACTATTGTTCTGGTGCGTTAGTATGAGTTTTCAGAGCACTACCTTATCCCCTATCTTTATCTTGTCCCTTATCAGAATTCGGATACCAGAATTCATTCCCCTGTCAACGCGTTATGACTCCTCCGTATCAGTTGGTATTATTACCGACGACAGTCTTCTACTATCAAGTTTAAAGTACCAACATGGCGTTCTAATTCGGATAATATTTGTACTAATTTTGTATGCTACTGACATGAACCATGGTTAGATTAACAGTGGTGACATCTCCGATAGACAGTTCTGGGTTGTTCTTCAACTTGTCCTTTGATTCCTGGCGCACATCCATAAACTTGTCGATTATGTAGCGGAGCTAAAAATACAAAACAAGAGATAAAAATTATATTATTATATATTTTATTGCGGTCTTTATTTTTAAATTAAATTAAAATACATTAAAATTCACGAAGCGAGTGTAGCATCTACACTCTCGCCCTCGTCGTGCCTCGACGATAGTGTACAGTCGCAGTTATACATGTCATCACTACATACATCACTCTCAAATAGGGTAATAGCATAGAGTAAATAGTACTTTAACCAGTAATAGGCATACCTTCTCGCCACAGTTATCGGGCAGCAACAGGGAGCCATGTCCCGACAATCCCTTGCAAGTCACATTTACATCTGAAAACATAAGTTTCATTAATTAAATCAATTTTGTTTTATTACACACGAAGAACAGGCTTAGTATTGGCGAAGCTATTTGCGGAGCTCTGAAACCTGTCTACTTATCGTTTTTTGGGAAATAGCTGCTCTGTTTTTTAAGATAATCGAAAACGGTTTGCGGCACATTTCAGCACAAACCTAGCACATTGCACATTTTAAGATAGGACTCGCGACAAACCTAGAAAGGCAAGTTGCTAAAAGAATCAATCAATCTATTCATTCGTGAACTTTTCTGATTTTAAATAATATAAAAATGCAAAATAATCAAAATCGTAGCTACAAATATTGCCTGTTTTGAGTGTTCATTAATTCGACTATTAATCTTTATCTTTCTTTAATCTTTATATAATACTAGCTGGTGTCCTCGACTTCGTCCGCGGTGAAGAATGAAAAATAGTTATTTTAATTTTTCAGCGAAATGGTCACGCGACATCTATCGGATTACAATAGAACTTGGCTTGGTGATACACCCGTAAGCTTCCAGTCGACTTTCCGGCATCTTTTACAATATTGGTCATATTTCAACCAATTTACACAAAAAAAATAAATATTATATACACTTGTAGATTCCTCTGTTGATGTTTCATCCGTTCAGTAGTTTTTGAGATAATCGCGAACATATTATTATTATTATAAAGACAGACAGAAGTGTTGGGGGGGGGGGGGGGGGGGGGACTTTTTTATAATTTGTAAGAAAGCGAAAGTTTGTACTTTCGTTACTTAATTTGGCACATAGATTGTTACCTGGATTAATATATATTATATATAGGATACATTTTTCCTAGGAAAATATAAGGTTCCAAAGGGTTCTTAAAGGAGGAACTGCAGCGCGTACCAAGTCACGGACACAGCTAGTTAAAAATATAAATATATTGAAATACACTTACGCCAGATAGTCCTTTCTCCATTGAATATCAGAAATTCTTCACCAGCGTTAGCAATCCCTTCGTCTAATGCAAAGCCAATGTTCAGTGCCTTGAAGTGATCAGATTTGACAAATTCTCCCATCCCTTTACGACCACCGACTTCCTCCTCTATTAAAAAAAGTAATAGTTTCCATTTTTGAATTCAAATTTTGAAAGTTATCGTCATCATCATTGAAGTCATCATCGTCTAGTTTTCTAGTCTTCTGGACACTTCAGCATATTAAGTTAATGTTTTATATGCAAAAATTATTTGACAGTGAGAAGATAGACAGATGATCTAATAAGACGGTGGATTCAGAAAATTATGAGGGAGACTCTCTTCTGCTAAGATGATATTTTAACAATAAATAAGGGTTGCTTACCAGGTACGAATGATAAATGTAAGTTCCTTTTTAATATAATCCCTTTATTTTTTAACCGTCGTACTGCTTCAATATACTGTATGGCCACGGATTTCATGTCTTGAACGCCTCGACCATATATCACACAGTCTTCTATGTGGGCGTCGAATGGAGGATATATCCAACTTTTCTATATATAAATACAGAGATATTTATTATTATGTTACTAGCAGCAACCTGCTGTATTTTTTAAATGCTGTAGTTAGTGTTGAAAAAAAAATACGCCTGACAAAATATATCAGAAATAATTTATTCAAATTTTAATGTTGTTATAGTTTTGCCAGGCGTTGGATTTTTATTTTTATGATCCCCCGGGAACACTCCTTTTATCTGGATGAAATATCAAATTAAAAAATTCCAAAAAAAAAATTGGGTTTATTCCCATATATTCCTCTAGCTATTCATACAAGTTTGTGAAGTTTATGACAGCTAATTTCAGACCTGTCTGTATTCATTATTGGTACGCTAGTATCATTATCATTAGTATTCATTATTATGTATTCTGAGGCTACGCTAACTGACCTCGAACACTGGTACCACGTCCATATGAGAATTGAGTAATATGCTTGGCAAAGTGGGATCCTCTCCCTCCAATGTCAATATCACTATCGGTTTTTTCGGGACGAGCTCGTATATCTTCATATAAAGGGCCAAGTCGAAAGCCTGTTGCCTAAGAAATGTTATACATTCGTCTGTAAAAGAAAGAAAACGTCAGGATTACATTGTGATTTTGTTTGGCCAAAATATAGGTAGCTTTCTAGTATTTTATATCTTTATAATTTAATACCCTATAGCTGTAGTACCCGCGATTTCGTCGGCGTTGAGAAATAAAATATATAACGCCTCACAAAATATATGAGCAAAGAGCAATATTTATATTTAATTATAAGTATCATTAATTAATTTAATAACTATTAAAACAAGACATACTTACTATAGTTTATGTTCGGGTGTACGCTGCGAATCTTCAAATAATTTCTCAAATTCGCCAAAGCAGTTTCTCTTTCGTCGGCCATTTTTAATAGTGTTCAAGTAATGCTTCACAATTTCACTAATTAATGTAAGCGGAAATGCAACTTTTATATAGCAACTTAACCGCATTTTATAATTGTCAACAGATACGCTGCGGTTTTTGATTAAAAAAAAATGTGGCACAAATAGATATAATTTTTTCCATGGGAACTAGTTTTTACTATGACTAAGAACTTCCTCGTATACCTATATATTTTTGATATGATGTTTTTATGCTCGACAGACAGCTTGACGGTCCATTTAATAGTAGGTGGCTACCGTCACCTATAAAACAAGTGCTCTGGCATCCTTTACTCACTCAGCGAAACACAACAGCAGATATTCTGTTATTTCACGGTGGTATTCTGCAAAGGGTTTGGTTACAGCCGCCAGACGCTGCCCAAAAGATTACGAAACGCCATGTGTCTGCCACTACTTCGACTTGTCTTGTCTTAATTTTATAAATAACTTTATATTTCCTTAGCTAACATAACAGACGATGTGCCGTTTTTTTTAAAAAAAAGTTTTTTTTACCATCCATTCAAATATATATCAAAATTTTGCAGCAAACGGTACAGTCAGGATGGCCGAGCGGTCTAAGGCGCTGCGTTCAGGTCGCAGTCCACTTCTGTGGGCGTGGGTTCGAATCCCACTTCTGACATTTGTAATCTGAATTGTTATTTCGTTTATTGGTGTTTTTTTATGTTAAGAATGGCTGACAATCCACTTGACAACGCCACAGGTGCTGCAATCACTGATGCCAACTTAGCTATTTTATAGCTAGATCTAGCTATTTTTGCACCCCTGTCAGCACAATTTTTTAGAAATTGTAGCTGACAGGGGCTATAAGTATATGTATATATAACAAATGGGAACCGTGGAGAAATATCCAAAATCACTGGATTCTCAGGATGTACAATCATCTAGATCATCTTCCCTAGATTAAGATATATTAATAATATTTTACCATAAGTATGTACCTGTAAATGTATCGAAATTAGTTATTCATTAGTTTTAATGTAGAAAAACGATTTTAACGATTAGTTTAGTTTTTTATTTTTCGCTACTTCTAGCTACTTTTTGGGGCAAGATGTGGGAATCTGGCAACTTTTTGCAAAAGATCTAGCTACAGAGATGACATGACAGTACAGTTGGCAACACTGGCTGCAATGGCGCTGCCGACTACAGATTGCTTCTGATAATATGTGGTTCGATTAAATCATTTTATTACCAAAACATGTTTGTTTATGTCTTATTAATTAAACTATGTGTTGTTAAGACAAATTTACTTCGATTTGATTACAGAAATCTTTTTTTAAATTAATATTAAAATAATAGATATAAAATAATTTCATTATTATTCAAATTCGTGGTCACCCTTTAAATAGAGCTTGTTTTTATCTTTCAAGGGGCACCCCCTTTTCATTTTACTTTTAACTAGCGGCGCGCTCCCGGCCTCGCCCGGGGTGCATTTTTTTTACGTAAGAACCTAAAATAAACGTAGCCTAAATTACTTCTTATTACATCAGCTACCTACCTGCCAATAAAAGTCCCGTCAAAATCGGTCCAGCCATTTCAGAGATTAGCCGGAACAAACAGACAGACAGACAAAAATTGTAAAAAAATATATATTGGTGTATGTACCGTATGCATGCAGTAAAAAACGGTTATTTCAATATTACAAACAGACACTCCAATTTTATTTATATGTATAGATGAAATGAAAGACATAAGTAGTTGAATGGAATCATCATATAACTGTGTGAGTGATTGCAAAACAGAAACAATAACATTTATTAAAGTTTATGTATGTAAGAAATGCGAGTGTGAAAAAATTCAACCGTCCATTCAATCAAAGAAACCGAAATTACTTTCTTGCCAACCCATAAGCTTCGCAGTGATCATGTGACTCAAAATCAAAACATTTATTTATCAATTGGGTTTATCCAAGAAACTCTTATGATCGCCATTATAAATTTAAATTTAGCCAACCCCAAAAAAAGGCTTTGTGCCTTTTTTGCTTTCTTTAGTCAAGCGCCATCTACGTGTAAGGACGTGTAAAAAGCTTAGCTGAATTCGCAATGAAGAAATTTAAACTTTCGGTTGTACAACACTCTGTACAGATGTCGCTACTTTAACAAATTACATCGCACAGTAGTGGAATAATATTTGAATAGAGGTCACTGTTATTGAACTTGTGATTACTATGGTAAGGAGCAACTGATAAGATGAAATTAATTTCAAGGACATCATTTAAAACCAGGCCATTGTTTTCAACTTACACTGGAGAATTTGATAGTAAAAGTCTTTCTTAATTTCAGTAATTTCCTGTAAATATTACACATTTTGTTAATAACATTAGAAAATTAAAAAGACTTTTTTATAGTTTCAAACTTAGGTTTTCAACTATGAAACTCGATTACGAAATAACACAATATTATCACAGTAAAATATATAATTTCTTATTACCTAGGTCAGTACAACATAGTAGTAGGTGAATTCCTAGATGTGACCTCAGTTAACCTGTACATTGAGATATAAAACAAATGCAAACAAGGATAGGGTTAACTGTTTGACTATTTGACTTTGATTTGTACCAAAAGGGTTTACCTTACTTTACCAAAAATACCTAACTTTAGCTACGAATTCTAACAAAGCCCATCGTATTTCTAAGGGTTCTAGGTTTCTAGAGGTTCACTCTTAGAAATACGATACTGTAGGTAAATACTGTAGGTATTTTAAATACAGTTTATTTATTTTTAATAATAAACCTACTCCTAAACCCAGTCAGTCCCCCCAAGAACCAATAAAGCTAGAAAAGTTTTTCATGTGAATTTTCATCTCTAACAATGTCTTATTTGAGAAAGTTATTGCAAAATTTCTAAAAGTGTTGAAATTATGAGAAAACCTGTGGGAAAACTGTATCACATTGCCTATTTAGGTACCGTAAAGACATTTGTACATATGTAAATTTGGATTACATATATGTTACAAAGAATTAACTACAACACCCTTCTTTTGCGTCGGGCGTTGGGGGTTATATTAGTATGTAATTCCAATATGATTATGTAGATTCTAAAAAATACAGTAACATTGTAAAAAAAAAGTTTTAAAAGGTAGATAAGTACTAAGAAACGTTATGCTATCCACATCAATAGGATTATAAATAATTGATATCTATGCGACCTGATAGCTCGAAGGTCGTCCTTCGAATTGATAGTTGTAGATAATTAGAATAGATTAAGTTTGCATAGTATAACTTTCTTTAAAAGTTTGAATTTAAAAATGTTTACGTTATTTTTGCATGATGTCATTGTTGTCGAAACGTCGCCATGACACATCATATGTGTTACTATGACGTACTTAGCTAAAGGCTTGATGTGTTATTTTAGCCTGAAAAGCTTCTGCGGTTTATGTTGTTCTAGTACTTTGTATACTAGGACAAAAAAAAATTAAAATTTACGGCTCAAGTTGTAAAAAAGTATTTCTGACGTCATGGGCGTTTTATAAGCCAAAAATTATACATTCTTGGACCAATTATACCTATCAGGCTCTAAGATCTATTCAGAAATTCTGCCTCCTATGATATATACCTACATTTTAAGTATTTTGTTAACCATGTTATTCAACAATTTAGACTGTGTGAAATAAAGCCTACAACATGAAATAATTATTAATTAACATAGCGACCCGCCCCCGGCTTCGCCCAGGAAAAAAAGTTTATTAGGTTTTATTATATTGTATAAGAAAAATCCGGGAAAATTATCTAACTGAAAACCTATCTAACTGAAATTATCTATGGTGAAAACTTTTGTGGATTTTAGCAGATGAATAAATGAAATAAAAGCAGTGGATTTAAAGAGAAAACTTATTATTGTTGCAAACACATTATACAGACACAGACAATTCCAATGAACAACATACGTACATTACATTTTTGCATGTTTGACATTTCATTCGAATTACGAACTGTTAGCAGCCAGGACGCGTGATTACAATACAATATGCAACCTACAATATGGCCACTTAATCCAAGTCCTGGACAGCATCAAGCAAACAATTTGTAAAAAGTTTATGCTTAGCAAAAGTCAGCGGTTTTGTTAAAACGTCAGCTAGCATAGAATTTGTTGACATATAACGTAATTCCACTACTTTTCTATCAACAGCATCCCTCACATAATGGTATCTAATGTCTACATGCTTTGTTCTTTTATGATATACAGCATTAGTAGCCAACTTAGCCGCCGACTGATTATCGCTATACAAAACAACAGTTTTACAATTACCAGTAAGCTCTGCTAGAAGAGCACGAGCGTACACCGCCTCACGAGTCGCTTCAGACAATGCAATATACTCCGCCTCGGTGGACGAAAGTGCGATACATGTTTGCTTGTAGCAACCCCACGAAATAACGTTCCTACATAATTTGTAGACGTAACCCGTATATGATTTACGATCAGCCCCGTTAGCCCAGTCTGCATCAGTATATCCTTGTAATAAAAACTTATCTATTACATTATTACATTTACGATAAACAAGACCTAAATTAATAGTACCTTTAAGATAGCGTAACACTCGCTTAGCTGCCATCCAATGCTCAGCAGTGTAACAAGTATTAAACTGACTTAAAAAACTTGTTGCAAATGATATGTCAGGCCGAGTAGTAACAGACAAATACATCAGACAACCTATCAACTCCTGGTACGGTAACTTACTATCGTGAACGCTATCAGTAAACTTCAGACCTGTATCTAAGGGTGTCTTAGCAACCTTACAGTTAGTCATATCAAACTTCTCTAAAAGTTTTTTAATGTATTGTTTCTGACTCAGCTTCAACTCACTACTAGTACGCTCTACCTTAATGCCTAACATATGTCTTACTTCACCTAAATCTTTAACAATAAAATTGGAACTCAAAGACTTCTTTAAATCATTTGCCATCACATCGCAATTGTAGAAACAAAAGAAATCGTCGACGTACAAAGTAATAATAATAAACTTCTTACCCACTCGACGACTGAAGATACAGTTCTCATGCTGACTCTGCACAAACTTTTCAGAAAGTAATACTTCTTTTACCTTCTCATACCACGATCGTGACGCCTGTTTTAATCCATACACAGCTTTCTTGAGTTTGTATACTTTATGCTCATTGCCCTCTTTGACAAACCCATCCGGTTGACACATAAATATTTCCTCACTCAAATCGCCATTAAGAAAAGCAGTTTTCACGTCTAGGTGATCTATCTTCAAATCAAGTTCTACCGCAAGTGATAATAACATCCTTAACGAACTGTGTCTTACAACAGGAGAGAATGTCTCGTTGTAATCAACACCAAATTGTTGCATAAATCCTTTCGCAACTAATCGCGCTCTGTAAGTAGCTATCTTTCCGTTAGCATCTCGTTTAATTTTGTATAACCACCGATTCTTGACTATGTTTTTATCCGCTGGTCTATCAACCAACTCCCAGGCAGCATGATTATTAAATGAATCAATTTCCTCCTGCATAGCCCGTTGCCACAGCTTACAGTCACTTGAACGCAAAGCCTCTTTAAAAGTTGTCGGCTCACTCCGTTCTTCATTTAGTTCAAGACAATGGCAAGTCTTCGGTACTCTAGGACGTAAATTATAGGCTGGTGCATCATTCTTAGATTGTGTTGATGTGACATCTTCAATAGGCCTCGATGAATCAGATGTTTCCGCATCGACAAATTCATCAGACAGTACCGGTATCTCCGCTTCGACAACATCTCCAGGCAGGTTTGGTATCTCCGCCTCAAACTCATCCTTCAACAATTCTCCTCCAGTTTCGTCAGTGCCGCTAGGAAAGAAAATCTCTACAGTATTCTTTCTTCTACTGACTCCTGGAAATTTTGTTTCATTAAAGACAACATCACGACTGCGAATGACTTCATCTTTGTCAAGATCATATAACCTATATGCATTAGCCTCATATCCTACAAATATACAACGTTTGCTCTTTGGATCAAGTTTGCTTCTCTTACACTTATCAATATGAGCATAAGCTTCACAGCCAAATACACGTAAACGCTTTAAACTCACTTTATTACCAGACCAAGCCTCTTCCGGTGTCTTACCAGAAAGCCGTTTTGAAGGTGACAAGTTAATTAAGTAAGCTGCCGTATTAGCTGCCTCTGCCCAAAACTTGTGGTCAAGGTGTGCAGTATACAAAAGACATCTAACTTTTTCAATAACAGTGCGATTTAATCGTTCAGCCGCGCCATTTTGTTGTGGACTATACGGCACTGTCACTTGATGCAAAATCCCCTTATTTTTCAAAAAATTAGCTAAATCCTTATTAACATACTCAGTACCATTATCCGACCTCAAAGCTTTCACTTTGTCCCCAGTTTGATTTTCAACAAACTTAATGAAATTCTTAGTGTATTCAGTTACCTCATACTTCCGTCTAAGAAAGTACACGAATACTTTTCTCGTATGATCGTCCAAGAATGTTAATATGTACCTCTTTCCTCCAAGTGAGTTGACAGGTAGCGGTCCGCACAGGTCAGTGTGAACTAAGTTTAACCGCTTCTCTGCTACTGGCTTTTCAGGATTGCAAGGAAAGGGAGACCGCGCATGCTTCCCTTTTAAACAAACATCACATGCCACATCCTTACAAGGGTCATCCTGAAAACTAATGTCATTAGCGAGTCTATTTTTTAAAAGCTTCATATTATTGCCACTTAAGTGACCGAGTCTCTGATGCCAAATTGACGTACTAACGCTTAGATTCACCCTTAGATTGCAAGTCTGAAGTTTATATGCACCTCCAAAGTCATTAACAGAAATTACCTCATCACTTAAATTAGAAATTGTACAACCATTAGTATTAAAGTTAACTATACAACCATTCTTAATCAATTGAGAAACAGAAATCAAATTTACAGATAGTTTAGGTATAAATAACACATTAGTTAGAATCAAATTACATGACAACTTAATGTTACCTTTTCCTGTACATTTAAGTTTTTCACCACTTGCTATAGTTACCGAACTACTGAGCGTTTGAAAATTATTCATCCAATCACGCCGTCCAGTCATGTGGTTGGTGGCTCCAGAGTCAATGTACCACGAATCATCCGCCTCTACAGTAGTGAATGCCGACAAAACACAGTTCCCAGAACTTTTCTTTTGACTGCGACAATCTTTCTTCAGATGTCCTTTTTGTCTACAATTCCAACACCATGGCTGCTTCTTATAACCAGAAGCTTTCTTCGTATATGACTCAACCTTGTCATGTGTCACGTTACTCGTCGTTGCAGTATTCGGTGTAACAGTGCTTTTCTTGTTGGAGTACAAGCACTCACTCGAATTCTCACGAGACCAATGTTTGTCTTGCAACAATTTTGTTTTAACCAAATCTGCTGATATCACAGCCCCTGAGTGTTCTAATGCCATGATCATGGGTTCGTATTCCGATGGTAAACCTTGTAGCATGATCACCCCAAGAAACTCATCGTCGACAGCTTTTCTCATATTTGCTAATTGTTGAGCCAATGATAAAACTTCATCGATATACGCTTCCATACTAATAAACTTCTCTAGCTTAACCGAACACAGCCTACGCAGCGCTCTCAGCCTCATTCCGAGTCCTTTATCATCAAATGCATTTTCCAGAGCATCCCATACTTGTTTTGCAGTATTTACACCAAACAAATGAGAAAAACAACATCTTTCAACGCTTAAACAAATCATTGACTTAGCTTTCTCATCCAGACGTGTCTTCATCTCGGGCTTTGTGGTGTCATCATCCGGATATCCTCGTATACAGTTCCACAAATTTTCTAACGTCAACGCATTTTCAATAATAAATTTCCATTCTATATAATTTTCACGTCCTTTCAATTTTTCAATCATAATTCCGTTTGGTAATTTATTCATGTTTACGTTTACTTTTTATCTGCAGTGCTGGTTCATAACCTTTTGTGGATTTTAGCAGATGAATAAATGAAATAAAAGCAGTGGATTTAAAGAGAAAACTTATTATTGTTGCAAACACATTATACAGACACAGACAATTCCAATGAACAACATACGTACATTACATTTTTGCATGTTTGACATTTCATTCGAATTACGAACTGTTAGCAGCCAGGACGCGTGATTACAATACAATATGCAACCTACAATAAAAACCGCATCAAAATCCGTTGCATGGTTTATGAGGAGTTAAGGACTTCAAATTATACTATGTAAAGATGTTAAATTAACAAATATTGTTTTCTGTTCATTTCTACTGATGCATTAGCTTTTCACGCATGTATAGGCTTCAATAATACTTATTCTAATCACTGGGATAGGTTTTGTAACTGTTACCTTATGACAGCTCGCGCCATCTAATAACTTAAAATAGTAAACAAAACAAAATAACAAAACTATTACCTACTCATTTCGAAGAAGAAACTGATAGCCCCCGATTTTTTGTAAGCTGTTATAACCCTGCTCAAAGGGCACACTATGACAAATTTGAGATCTCAGAAAACATAAGTGAAATCTAAAGATAACTTTATATATTACTAGCTGACCCGGCAAACGTTGTTTTGCCATACAAAAAAATATCACTTGGGGGTATGGAAAATAGATGTTGGTCGATTCTCAGACCTACCCGATAAGCACACAAAATTTTATCAAAATCGGTCCAGCCGTTTCGGAGGAATTTGGCAACAAACACCGCGACACGAGAATTTTATATATTAGATAGGGGTTCCCATATAAAAATCCCTCACTTCAACCTTCCCTATACTATTATTTTATCTGTGCCTATACCAAATTTTAACAAAGTTACCATACACAAAGCATAACATAAATATGAGATAACAGAAGCTTTCACATTTGTAATATAATTAAAATAATATACAGTTAAAGCGTAAACATTGGATCCCGTTTTAAGAAAATTGCCCCATTATGAAATTTGGTACACTTAAAGTTTATATTAAGAAGAACTGCTGGAGAAGCTAATATTTCTAAAATGCATTAGAAATACATTAAGTTAATCAAAATAAACACTACCAACATAACAAAAACAAAACATAACATAATTCCTGTATGTTCAAATTTTTACATGTCCATTTTTAATATTCGAGATTAAAATACCTTGCAAAACGTCATTGAGAATTTTGCATAATTATTATAAGATTAGCTGGTGCCCGCGACTTTGTCCTCGTTCAAAATGTTATATAGCCTAAAGCCTTCCTAGATAAATGGACTATCCAACACAAAAAGAATTTTTCAATTCGAATTATGTCTACATTAGTACTCGTAGATGTAGACATTTAAAAAGATTTGGCTACCTATCGCCTGACGTCTGAGCCAAATGGCTAAAACATTGATTGAATCTTATCACTATGGCTATTGGATTTACGTAAAACTTTTGAAATCTTTTACTTTATGGGAATTATCTTTTATCTTTTACTTTTGTAATTATGTGGGACGCCTAAGTCCAGCAGTGGACGCCCTGCGGTTGAGACAATGGTGATGAATCTTTTACTTAATTTTAAAACTTTTTTTGAGTTACAGTGGCCAGTTTTAAAGTGCCCCTTTTTTCACTATTCACTTGTTAAATAAAAAAAAGTGAAAAATGAAAAAGTTGGCAAATATCCAAGTAATTATATTTGTAATTAACATTATAATCTATAACAGCATTTTTACAAGCGCGTATTTTTTTATCTTTTCATTTTATTTAATAGTTTACTTTAATTATAGTTTAATTCTATTTTTTACGCTATAAACACTGATTCAAGTGAAACCCTGACCTCATTGTTACGGTTGTAATCAAGATTAGAATCATCGATAATACTAGTGACCAAGTATTAGGCGAAAGCTCTACGGACGTTTCAGTCTGTGAAAAGTTCGCGCCGGGCGTACACCGCGTATCGAACCTACGAAGAGTATACGATTTTACGCGCGCTGATTTTACATACTGGCTGATGTGAATTAAAAAAAAAAATAATGAAAAAAACATTTGGCTCTTTAAAAATAATAATGTCAAAAGATGATGTTTGAATTCTAAATTTGAATTACGCGATGCGTTCAGAGAATCGCGCGGTTTTTTAGCAAATAACTCGTGTCATTAAAATTTAAATATCGAAAATGACTTGACAAACGTCAAATATTTGATAAGTTATTTGTGTTTGTTTGTGTAGTGATGTCATTAATAGAAATCGTGTGTAGTTATGTATGGACCTTATATAGCAGTCAATATTTGCTTTTATAGATTTCATATTCAGTGTGCGTGGTGTAAAATACGGTAATGTTATCTATATAAATACTTATATATTTACTATTTATTGCAAGATGATTTAATTCTTCAAAATGAAATTTTATATGACAATAAAATTAAAATGTTAGAAAAATCATATTATCAGTGGTATTTTGAAATTTATAAACAGTTAAATAAATACGTACATAAATTTTGAAAATCTCTGTAGTAATATTCTTAAAGTGGCGTAGGTAATATTAAAATTTAATATTTAAATATTTTATTAGAATATTATAAATACATATTTTAATTTATCAGAATATTATAAATCGCCAATACTATGTATTATACATATACACACCAATTGTATGGCCCCAAAAGTAAGCACTTGTAGGCTTGTGTTAAGGGATAAATATACAACATATAACGTTGCACACTTAGAACAGAGTCAACTTGGAAAATATATTTTCTAAAGTTGTCCTGGCCGGGAGTCGAACCCTGGACCCCTGAGTCAGAGGTCTTAACAAATCTACCAATTGGCTCGTCGATTTTAAATTAAGTGGCTCTTATCCATAAAATACAAGCAACTGAAACAAACTTAATATCAAAAGTTTCTCGGCAAGTGTCAGAGCTGTTTATTTGTTAAATCTATTATGGGGGTGTCTGCTTCCCCTCCTTGCCTCCACCCTATAGTGAATGCCACTAACTTCTTCGTTGTTTCATATTAATCTCTTTGTTCGTACGGACCTTCAACTTTCATTACAGATTATAACTTGGTAAATGAATATGCAATGTTTTACGAATATCTCCTCAATTTTTTTAAACTATATTCCCTTATTATATACTAGCTGAGCCCACGACTTCGTACGCGCACAAGGACATTACTATTTTTAGGATAAAAAGTATCGTAGGTATAGATTAATCCAGGTAATCATAACTACTGTGTCAGTGAAAACCGCATTCAAATCGGCTACACCATTTAAGAGATTAGCGTGTACAAACGCACAGACAAACAGACAAAAAATTCTAAAAACTATTTTATTTGAGTTGTGTAACATAAGTACAAATTGTTTTTTTTTTCTTTTTGAAAAAATATAATATACTAACTGAATCAGACCACAGCAACGTTCCACGGTGGCCATAAAAATGGTCAACGTTTCAAAATTGTGTTTTTTTTTTAAATATAAAATCGGTTTCCGTTGAAATTTTGTAAAAAAAAATGTAACATTATTCCTCTGTTTAAATTTTATGCAATGTTGTGTAAAAATTTCAATTCAATCAGTCGGCTAGTTTTCGAGTTTTTGAAGCATACACAAACCAACACATACATTTAATATACAGGCACTGCTCGTTTACGATTTTATTATATGTTTAGATATAGATATATTGGCAAAGTGCATAAAGTGTCTAAATCTTAACCAACTGCTAAGTTCCCAAACCGTAACCGTTTTAATGAGGAATCGTAAACGTATGACATTTTTACCACCTGCCGTTTGACGTCACTTTCAGAGATATTCTCGGATTCACCGATTTATTCTGCACCGTGGCCAAGCGGTGTTTATTTCTGTACAAATTAACACAAATATATTCGAAAACAACTTAAGATGACATGCGTTTGGCGCGACTTCTTTAACTTTCTGCAAATTTACAACAAAAAATATATAATAGAATACAATCCAGGCATATATTTAAATTTTTCAATTTGTTAACTCGGAAATTAAGTTCTGAAAAATCTATAACACAATGCATACTTACTTACAAAGAACTGTTCATTTCTTATTAGTTATACTTACTTAATATGATTCTTTTCTTTAGGTTTTTTCAAACATTTATTCTATCTTTATTCAATACTAGCTGGTGCCCACGACTTCGTCCGCGTAGAAAAATATTAAGTAGCCTATCCTGTGTCACGTACGTCCAAATGCTTATCTACCAAGTTTCATGAAAATCAGTTAATTCGTTTCAGAGTTATGGAGGAACATACATACATACATACAGAAAAAAATTGTAAAAATCGTCAATTTAGTTTCAATATCATGTATAGAGCCTATAAACACGATATCTCTGAAAACAAAGTAACTTACTCCATGACCGACCCTTACAGATTTATTATTAGTATTGATTAATGATTTTTTTACTGACAAATTTAATAAAATCAAATAAGAAAAGCGATAACTTAAAAGTGTCTTGCATAGCTCAAATAAATCATGAAACTGATGTATATTCGAAAGACGATACAATGGAGCGTCATTTAAGAATAATTAGAAATTTTTTACATAAATTAATTAAGAAGTCTTACAAGTTCCACAAGTTTATTAACTGAAACAATCTTTAGAGACTAATTAGTATTCATAAAATGTCAATATGTATCTGAATTGTTGAAAAAATTCCGAAAGAAATTGATATCTTTTTGTTCTTGAAACAATTTTAATTAGGCACATACTCGTATCTATAACGGTTGTGTCATTTTTTTATATTTTTAGATAAAACCTCAGTAACATTTTTTCAGGATAACTTCAAGTAACGCAAGCTCGTGGCAGCTTTTTGAAAAATGCAAAAAAGATTTTTGGCGATTGCTATTTTGAAATACTCGAGCGCATCAGATTTTCATACAGACGGTTTAGCCTGAATTCCTGATCGTGCTGATTCTTAATCTGACGATTATTTTGAGGATTTTTCTTAATACAGCGTCTACAAACTTTTGAAAGCCTGTAGACGCTCACCCCACTGTTAAAAAGGAAAACATCATATAACCTTTTTTTCTTCCTATCATCTAAACTTCAAAATCCAATAAGTCTCCATGACGCTCGAGTGTCTCCACATTTAGCATCGTGGGCTCCCCTACCAATAAGTATAGCAGTTTTATCGAACGTTCATCTACACATATTCGATTCTACCGCCGGGCTATGCCGGACCGACTATATGTATAGAAACCCTTATTTATTAAAACCGTGTAACAATTGTTTCGACTGGCATGACAAGAAGAAAATTAAAAAAATGACTGCCAACCTTCAGTGATGGAGAGGCACGAAAAGAAGAAGAAGAACCAGTATAAAAGAAAATGAAAGATATGTTATAATACATCCCAACACACACTAATGTAACTAGCCAAGGAAAATAACATTTACGCAGTTATTTCTGCAAGAAATATTCAAGTAGTAGTCTTTAAATATTGCTGGCACCTTGCTAACGTCTTTGAATAATTCTCTTAAAAACACTAGTATAATAAGCACATTGTAGATCATTTTGTTAGCGCTTCATTAAATTTGTTCAACTGAGGCGTTTATTCAAAATGTAATAATGGTGAAAGTTGATGAGGTTCATTTAGAGCAATGTAGCTTTTTTGCTTTACAAAAATATACAAACGAATTACGTCAATGTTAAACCATTGTATGTAACACAGTAGAACGAAATGAGGCAGTTAGCAGATGATATACTTTTACAAAATTTGACGTATACATTGGCCATGTATTGACAACACAGTGGCGCCCATTTTTTATATTTTTAGACGTCCCTCGGGAACCTAACATTTTTTCAGGATAAAAAGTATCCTTTATGTTAATGAAGGTAATAAACTATCAGTGTGGCAAATTTCACCCGAATCTTTTCAGCCATTTTTGCGTTATTGAGGAACAAACATCCAAACATACAAGCACACAAACATACAAACTTTCGTATTTATAATATTATTAATTAGAATTATTTAAATAAAGTTCCGCACTTATAAAACCCCTTTCAAAAGACCACCAACCAAAGGCGCGTGCGCAGTTTTGTCATCGACTGTTTTCCTATCCCCTATCCGCTAAACACAAATACACCAATAGTTGTTAATAGTTAATTTTTTTACGAACTGGAAATATATAAAACATGGATTCCTAGTATTGAATAGGTACTGATTGCAAATCTATTTGTAACTCAACTCTTCATTACAAACTATCAGAAATTTATATTCTTACAATGTATGGACATTACATACTGTTCTTGAATTATACCTGTAAAACCGATTGAGCTTTTAGTCCGATTAATTTATTCATTCGTCATTTCAAGACAGTAACAATGCGTGCGATTAAAAAAATATTTAATTCTTATACTGGCGGTATATGTTTTCCAATATCAACTACAATGAAAGGCTCGTCTAACCTGAAATTTTTTTTATTACTTACAAAAAAGTCATATTTCCCGACACACCCTTGACCTATGAAACCAATCTATTGTGAGTTTACCCACGAACCCAATCCAAAATCATTATTAAATTGGAAATATATAATCATAATTGGTAAAGCCAGCATTACCAATTAGCTAACACCTCCATCTAGTGTTTCACACCCAACGATATATACTTACTGAATCAAAATGACGCCCTTTTGAGTAACTGTTTTCAGGCTGTGCTATAAACATAACATGTTCATTTTTAGCATTAAATATGAATCTCATGGTAGCACTATCAGTCTCTTTGGGGGCCTTCTGGACTCGATATGTTAAACTTAGATCCTGGCGGAGTAGTCGTCTTACGGTTCAGCCATGGTTACTCGTGCAAACCAAGTCTATTCCTAATGTAGGTACGTGTGTATATCCCAACTATTTATTTACTATATTATAAATGCAAAAGCGAATTTGTTTGTTTATTAATATTTCATGAAATAAGTAGGTACACAACCGATCATCAAGAAATGTTGCAAACACCTTGTCAGAGATACAGAAAAGGCCATAACCATGGCTTTCAAACCGTTCATCTCTAAACCTTTCATAAAGAAGTACTGTTCCAGTGGGATCATCTAAAAATAAAAACAAACAAATTCAACACCTGTCAAAAGTTATATTATATGAACAATAAAGAATAATAAGAATAATAAAGCAAAAAACTAGTAAATTATATTTTATAATGTATTTCCTGTCACAAAAACAGTGTACGAATAATATATGTTATTATCTCTGACAAAAAGAAATATCGCATAGTATTAAATAAATATTAATTTTAATATTAATATTAATTTAAAGTAAAAGGAAGTTAGATGTAAGATATATTATACTATGAGTGATGAGATAGAAAGAATAAACAAAAACATTACTTACTACTAAAATCAAAATTAGTACCACCATCGCATTGTGTTCTTTTTTTTATAAAATCGTCAGATCGTTTGAGAAAATTATGCAGTTAGTCGAGTCGTTCTTCTTCTTGAAATATTCATGAAGTATTTTCATTTGTGATACGTCGCAAATGTAAATGCTTGTTTGGTAAACAGAATGAAGGGCGGCACCAGCGCAGCTCCACTCAGAAATATCATTTCGCAAATGCGAAAAGAAATGACTTATTTGTCTGCATGTCATGACTTGCATGCATGATTTGTTTAATAAAATGTATGAGAATAAATTGTGAATATATTTTTGTAACGTTATATGGGTCATTCCATGTCAAATCGATCAATGGCTAGAATCAACTCCTTTTGATTTGAATGAATTTTGGTCAGAACTTTTCTTTTATCATATAACGGAGTTCTGTCAAAGGAAAAAAATAAAAAAAAATCTCATTTTTTAAATATCTCAAAAACTATTAGTTCCAAAAATTGTTCAACAATTTTAATATTTTAAATCAACTATTTTAATTTTTGTTAATTTTTTTTTTAATTATTAAACAGATTAACAGACCCCTTATGATTTGACATGGAATGACCCATATATATCTTACTAATGTTATAAATACCATAGTTTGCGAGGAGGTTCGTCTCCGAGTGGACCGTCAAGCTGTCTGTCGACCTTAACATTAAATAAATCAAAACATATAATATATAATGAACAATTCGACTGGTTAGGAATAAATAAATCCATCCTATTTAGCATCGATTTTAGCATTCTCGCGTGCCATTCATAGTAAACCAATAAGTCTCTGTGTCTCTTTACGAGCTGTAATCCAAGGTAAGAACAATAAGTTCCAATAAGGATTTATATTCAACTAGCGATCCGTTCCCGGCTTCGCACGGGTGCAATTTTTTTCTGCAAATTAAACGTAGAAACCTTCCTCGTTTAACGCTCTTCCCATTAATGAAAACAGTATAAAAATCCGTTCGGTAGTTTTTGAGAATCGCAAACATACAGACAGACAGACGCGGCGGGGGGACTTTGTTTTATAATATTAAAAAACGTAAATTTAATAATGTTGTCTGCGTAACCGAATTGATTTTTGTTTAATTGTGCGTAACTTTGTCTTTTTCCTGTGTATATTAGTTCAACTGAGATAAGAGAACGCAGTTCGGCGAAATATGGGTATATTCTATCTCAAAACTTCGATGATGAATACTAAAGCTGTCTATCAAGCTGAGTGATGATCGTTAGGCAGAAAAGATAAATGTTTCAACTTATTCGTGTACATAGACTTTTCGAGTTTAATGAGAATGATGCTTATGCATTAAGATAGCCTCACTCTACTTCCTTCGAAATAAATATAACAAATCACCCATCAGGTTTAACAAATTTTTAAATTTCTAAAAATTTTGACGATGTTCTGAAATTTCAAAAAATCTTATTAAATTATCTGAAAAAGTGAAGAGTTTTCATGGAATTTTCTAGAAACTTCTGGAATTTTTTAGAAACTTCTGGAATTTTCTAGAAACTTCTGAAATTTTCGAGAAACTTCTAGAATTTTCTAAAAACTTCTAGAATTTTCTATAAACATCTAGAATTTTCTAGAATGTTAGCGAAAAAAAATTCGTTCCTATTAATAATACATAATGAGCGACTCAGCCAAAGAAAAGATATGCCGCAAGGAGAACTCATCGTATTGCATGAACCTTCGTTTCAGTTGTTAACAACAAATGCAATTGTTATGAACGAAAAAAATCTTTTTTTTTTATTGTCACAGGGTTAGTAACTTTTTTTCAGTAAAAGAAAAAATATCGCGTTTGAAAAACTCGAATATATTGCATAGATCCCGTTTTTTATTGTTTATAGCGGCCCGCTCCCGGCTTCGTCCGGGGTGTATTTTTTCTAAAATAAACGTAACCTAAGTTACTCCTTATTACATCAGCTACCTGCCAATAAAAGTCCCGTCAAAATCGGTCTAGCTATTTCAGAGATTAGCCGGAACAAACAGACAGACAGACAAAAATTGTAAAAAATGTTATTTTGGTGTATGTACCGCAATTTACATAAACAAAAAGTAGCCTATGTTACTCCTGACGACCCCCTCTTCATGTCTGCAAAGTTTCATCGAAATCGTTTCAGCCGTTTCTGAGATTACCCCGAACACAGACAGACAGACAGACAAAAATTCTAAAAAAAGTTATTTACGTTTTAATAGCATGCGAATGACTCTCTAAGCTTAGTTTGAGGCAGTTTTTCGCAAATCACAGACAGACACTCTGATTTTATTTATATAGATTAAGTAAGCCACATCACGTTTTGTAACGAAACCGTTACAAAAACGCATTTGGGTTTAAGATATATTTGTTCCTGCGACAATACTAATTGTCTATTAAAGTTAAAGTCAAATAAAGACGTTTCCATGTTAATAATTTCAGTGGTTGTTTCAGTTCCTTGTTTTTTCAGTAAACTGAAAACGTTTATGCAAAGTTTCACGATGATCGGTTGAGCAGTAGAGGCATGGAAGCGTAACAAACAAACAATCTTTTGCATTAATAGTATTAATACGAATATAATATTGTATTAAATACAAGATAAGATAAAATTCGAATAGGTAATTGCATCACATTAGAATTGTGTCTGTGTTGTGTGTATTTGTATGTTTAAATAACCTCAACTATCTAAAAGTAACTTAATTTAAAAAAATCATCCATCGATTTGTCCGGCTCGAATGACCAATTGAAAAGAAGAAGAAGAAAAAAAGAAGAACGTAACTATAACGCATAACATAACGCATTCGTGTTCGCATTCGTGTGTCAATTTTGATTTTATTTTATATATATACTAGTGGCCCGCTCCCGGCTTCGCACGGGTGCAATTTTTTTACTCAATCCAGCTGATAAAATTACCTTACATCGCCATCTGTTAGAATCTTTTGGAACTCACAGATAAATAATTGCTGGATTGGATAGGTATCAACAGATGGCGCTATGTTTATAATATTATATAATTTGCAAAAAAATAATAAACAAAATGAGATGTAAACTATCCTGTCTTTTAAGTTGGACCAAATTACATATAGTTACGAAATTTTATCAAAATCGGTTCAGTAGTTTGGGAGTTCATCGCGGACAAACATGTGACACGTAATTTTTATATATATAAGGATATATCGTATTACGGTTCTTAAGGAGTAAACTCTAAAAAATCTATGAAATCTATCGACTGTATGCAAATAAAAATGTGATATAAAAACATTTATAAAATCAATTAAATAAAACCTAATTTTTAACTTTTTAAATAATCCTCTGAAATTAGTATTTACATAAGTATAAGTAGATACATAGAAAATAATTTACTATTCTGAGTGTCTGACTGTGTCTGAAATAATATTAGCTACTTTAACGTAATAACAAGATAAATGCTCATAAAAATAATGAAACATGCTCGAATCTTCTTAAATCATATTAACAAAATAAACAGAAACACATTTACCCAATATATCTTAGAGGACAATTTAAGACTGCACTTCTATTTGTATGTTTCAAGGAATGTACTCGGAACATCCATCAATATGACAGTAAATTCTATATAAATCTACGAACGCTCCGCTCAAGACGAAAGCGTCGCGGTAATACCTACTTAGAGCTTTAAAAATCTACATTTTAGTATGTAAATAAAATGTCCATCACTTAATGTTACTTAGTTTAAGTTTAGGTTAAGGACAGTCATCGTACGTATTAACTGGTAACACATTTTAAATCGTAATTATAATAAACTAGCGACCCTCTCTGGTTTCGGGCAGGATAAACTCTTCATTATATAAATAATAAGTTACACGCTCCCGGCTTCGCTCGGGTTCAAAATAAAAACTATCCTATCTTTTAAGTTGGACCAAAATACACATAGTTACGATTTTTTTTAAAAATCGGTTCAGTAGTTTAGGAGTTCATTGGCGTCAAACAACGTGACACGTAATTTTTATTTACGAGTATATAGAGACATTATATAAAAATTCAGTGAAAAAATATCTAGCTGATAGTGAAAAACGACTCAAAATCCGTTGCGTGATTTAGGAGTTAGCGGCCATACACAGACGCACAAAGTGACTTCAAATTATACATATATTAATAGCTGTTGCACGCTACTTCCTCCGCGTAACCTAATAAAATAACCTATGTTATTCCCTAATAATGTAGCTTTCTATAGATGAAAGAATTTTTAAAATCGGTCCAGTAGTTTTTGAATTTATTCATTACTAACTGTTGCACACGACTTCTTCTCGCTATATGTGAAAGAATTTTCTTTTTTCAATCAGATGAGTAGGTTACAAACTTTGCCTTTTTATAATATTATTAATTATTATCAATAGAAAGTTATTTACACTTGAAACACCATAAAATGAACCTTAAGCGTTTGACCGAAAGAATAAAATGTGTAAATTAAAGCTGGTGCCACAAATAATTCCCCAAATTTCGCGGTAATAACCCGGTTTTTCCCCTCTACGGCCGTGACCTGAGTCCGGCGACGGAAAACCTTGATACCAAAATAATTAAGCAGTTAACATGTTTCGGTCAAATAGAGAAATGTGTTTTACTTAAATTAAGCTACGCAGACGCAGTAAGTAAAGTAAGTAGGAGATTATACTTATTTTTGTGATGTGGTTAGCTAATTAACATTGTAAATTGATAATTACCTACTTTTTGCACGTTTTTGTAGTGATTTCTATTCTAGTGAATTGCCATTTTAATTGCCTTGTTTCTGTTTAGTAAATTCTTTTATTTAAATGATGACAAGTTATTTTAGATATTGATAAATTAGTGTCAATAACTTAAATAAGTTTAAGCTAAAATACTATGAGCAAGTAAGGCTATTTCACTTTATCATAAGTACTCTTGTTGACTTTTGTATTTTTTTTTTTAATTTGTACTTAGTGTTTTTTTTTTAAATTATTTTATGTAGTTTTATATTTTAGTATACTAATTTTGTACGATATGTACCTACTTAATACTCCAGCTTCGCACGAATGCATAATTTTCAGCAAGACATATGTACACAAATCTTTCTCGTTTATCGCTCTTCCATTAGTGAAAACCGTATCAAAATCGGTTGGACGGTTTAGACACAGATAAAGACCGACAGCGACTTTATTTTTTAATTTTGTAATTTGTATTAAAGCTTTCTCCCAAACTGTTTCTTGCACCTTTTATACATGGGATTTTGTAAAATCAGAATTAACTTTTTTTTGAAGTAGGTACTAAGAAAAAATTTGCAAAAATCACTGCCACATTTTGAATAAGTCTAATACGTGGCATTTGCAAAAACCAGACGCCCACTGAGAAAGGGCGTGACCGTATTTACGTTTTTAATGTTAGTAGTTTCACTCTAGTCTATAAGTAAGCGAAAATATTCGCTGTTAACAGTACTGAATATTTTTTTTAAATCTCAATATGTATTTTAAGTACCCTGGCTCGGTCCACACTTCTTACGTTTTTCAGTTTCATCCTTAATTTACTCACACATAATACATAATTATACATACGTATAATACAATATGCCCTATGATCATATATAGAAACTAGCTAGTGCCCGCGACTTCGTCAGCGTTGAAAAAATAACGCCTGACAAAACATATGAGCAATAATTTATTCAATTTTAATTTCTGTTATAGTTTTGCCAGGATATAGATTTTTATTTTTATATCTTCTTTTCTGTATGCCTGTCAATTTGTATTTTATGTTGATCGATTGAGTAGTTAAGGCGTGAAAAGGTAACAGACCGACAGACACTTTGTGTAACTGTGTTATAATATTAGGAGGGATAATGATCGTACGAGTATAATATGCTCCAACTGTGAAGAAAAACTATCAATCTTTTGTAGACATGTGAAGTCCTGCCAATCTGCAGCCAGCGTGTTAAACCTTAACCTCCTTTAGAGGCGTGAGCCTCTTATGTCAATTTAATTATTATAAATTTATAACATTAAAGGTTTCTTTGTTTATTATGCTTTCACGGTTCAACTACTCAACCGATTACCTATAATCAACCGTAAATCAGGGGTACAGTAATACTTTCATCCTGAAAAAAGAACTATCACCGAGCATAATTATAATTATAACAAAAAAGAAAGCAAAGCAACATTTTAATAAATAATTATAACATATTAATTGTTATTAAATATTATAAACATTGTTTATTTCTCATTAATGTGTCTAAAAATTTCTAAAAAATGAGGCGGTCAAAGTCGCTTGTAAAAGCTAGTAGGCTATCCACATATATATATATTGTGTAGTAGTATATAGTATATAGTTTTTGAGTTTTCTCATTACAAACATACAAATCTTCTCTCTTTATAATCTTCTATATATGTCAAAGTGTTTGTAACCAAACTCCTCCAAAACGGCTTGACCGATTTTTATGAATTATTTGTGTATATTCTGCAGATGTGAGAATAGGTCGTAAATTATTTTTTATACCTCTAAGTGATAATTTTTTATACCTTGAATATTTTTTTGGCCAAACAACGTTTGCCTGGTCAGCTAGTATTAGTATAGATATGTCTAGATATAGATATAGATAATGAAATCTGCCTTTATTCGAGCAAAATAACATATCTAATTGTACTGAAAAACTACTACTTTGTTGCGAGAGAACAGTGTTTCGCGGCGACCACAATTCGTTTAAATCTCAACTCTCCAGTGTTGAAGGGGTTTCGAGTGGCATAGACAGTGACCTGGCAAATTGGAGTAGCGCCTTAGTGCCACCTAGCCTTTGACGGTTGATAGGTGACGACGGTCCGCGCTACCCACTTTACGCGGAGAGACTCTCCAATTTGTATGCGTACGTCTGCCACGTGTCTCCCGCAGACTTTATAGACTACTATGTGGGATATTCGATTTCTAGTTTATTCGGGTTGTTGTCGGTTGCACAAACAACCCGAAAAGGCAGTCTGTCAACCGTTACAACAGCAAACAGAAACGTGAAGGCGATTTGTGAACATTTCTTTGAATACCTACGACAGTTTATTAATGACTAGCTGTCGCACGCGACTTCGCACGCGTATCGTTATAATATATAGCCTATGTTACTCGCTGATAAAGTAGCTTTCTATAAGTGAAAGAATTTTTAAAATCGTGAGTTCATTCATTACAAACATACTCAATCTTCTCTCTTTATAATATTAGTATAGATTAGCTTAATCAAAATTTGATTGTAAAATTTTATTTTTAGTTTTAAATAGCAAATAAAATAATTTTAAATTTTAATATAATAATTTTAATAAATAATAAAATTACTATATCATCATGAAATAACAGCTTGTGTGAGTGAGTAGGGTTGCCAGAGTCAATTCCCTATTCTTTATTCTACTTGCAGTCTGTGTCGTGTTGGTTGTGTTAATTAATAAGGACCTTCACATATAGAAAAGTAAAAAAGTCTACATCTCATACCTTTTATATCTATTATATCATAAAATAAAGTCGCTGTCCGCTTCTGTCTGTTTCTTCGCTATAATTTCTAGTGAACTATCTAAAAAAGCGATAACCCAAAAAGGTTTGTGTTGTGTTCAACGCCATCTATTGCTAATTGTTAGTAAATCTTATCGTCGATCGATATTTCCTAACGATCTACGAAGACTGCTATAATATCTATAATAGTGGAGACTACAAAACTACAGTCCTTAATAGAATTTTCAATTAATTTGCCCCTTAAAATTGAAATAAAACTAAATGGGTAGGTACATATTAAAGCAAAATTCTTTGCTTTAAGTCCATAGAAAATTAACTATAGTAATAGACAGCCGGACTGGTGATTCTTTATTACTTCATCGAGGTAGGAACCACAATAAAAAATACTACATTTCATTCTGTTTTCCTCAGTTGCAATTTCAGAGACAAACATTGCAAAATGCTGGTTTTAAAACTGTCATCGTTTAACATGGGGCGTCAGGAAATATTGGACCTATTCCAATGAGACATATACAAACGAGCGAACGCGGTTTTTAAGTAAATGACGTTCACATGTAATTTACATAAAAAATAGTTCGTTCTTATTTATTTATCTATGTATTTCAATTAATTTATTTATTTATTTCCATATATTAATCATACCTAATTAATTTATTAAATATGTTTGTATTTTGTATAAAATATGTTTGTATACCTAGTGTATAGAATATGTTGTAATATGTTTGTGTAGTGTCTAGCACCTCAGCACAATGCTGAGCCAGTATTCAATTCACTGCCCCGAGGACACACACATCTTTTACCTCTATATTAATTTCTGTTTTATGGTTTTTGTATTATGTTTGTATCTTTGTGTTGCGTGAATAAAATTCTTTCTTCCCTTTTTCTTCTTTGAGAGATCTTCTTGAAATAGTTTTTAATTAACAATCAAACATGTTGTTAAATTTCAAACATGATAATATTGGTATGCTTGCATTGTTTAGTAATATGTGAATATCATTGCATACGTTAGTAGGTACCTACTGGGGGTACAAGTTTTGCAATTCCATTTTGATAATATGTAGTTATAACTAAATAATAATAGCGTGTAGAACATATAATAATAATATTTATAACTAAATAAATAATAATGTGAAACTGCTTATGACTGTTTTAGTTACAAAACTCAGAACTATTTAATCCCACATTCTTAATATCACGGCTTCAATAGGGTATTTATTTATAGTAGTAGCTACACGTATAATAGATAAGAAATTCCATAATGCTACCCTCTTTTCTTTATGACATATCTACTTCTGGATCCTTTTATACATTCAAAAGCTTTGAAAGATTCGAAGATGAAATACTCCCGAAGGTTATTTAATACTCTAATGGAATGTTATAAAAATACAATACGGAATCAACATTATATCACACATGCAAATATTAATATACTTACCTATATTGTACCCAAGAAGTACAATTTTCGTACATAAAGTACATAACATACTGCCAAATAGTGGTTTTTTTCATAAAAATAAACAAAGGCGTCTAATATTCGTTGGTATTACGAATTTTGTTCCAACCAAGGTCATATTAGGCTTTTCGATTATAACTTATAAATATTATATCTTTCGGTGATAGAAATTGGAACAGCTTGTAATTTAATTAAATCAATCTAAATTAATAGATTTATAGACAAGAATAAATAAAATAAAAGACCGATTTCTGCAGACAAAAATTCGGCATTGCGACTTTTTCGGTAGACTTACTTTGTTGTCAATGTAAGCTTGTATAGTAAGTCTGTTTATACTTACCATCATTTGGGAACGCAAATTCAACGAGGAAGAACTGGCAAGAAACCTCATTGTTGCTTTTTTCAACATAATTTTGATACTTATGTAAGAATGTAATAGTATTTTGAATTTAGTACATATAGTGGCAGGGCCCACTGCGTTTCGCAGTCATTTCCTCTTAAAGAAGACACAGTGAAATCACAGAACGAATGCTGTTGTATTTCCGTGAGTGAGTAAGGGATGCCATAGTCCATTTCTCTATCCTCATCCTACAGAACCGCACTTGTACCACCTGTTGCGTTGCTTGTTTTATAAGCGAAGATAGCCACCTTTTTTTATTTTAGAAGGGGAAATGACGTTTCGAACTATCCCCGTTGACGAGGGGGAGTGTGGGTCTCGCCCGGCAAAGTGACTTATCACCGGAAATACCCACTAAAACCCCCCCCGGATGCCACCATCAGCGGTGATGTGTGGGTCCAAAAGCGAGGCCTTATCCTAGGATCCCCACACACTGTTACGTTCTAGCGAAGATAGCCTACCATCAAGTGATAGCTTGCTTGTCGACCTTGACATAAAAAAAAAAACAATAAAAAAATAAAAAAACAATAACGAATAAACCACAGATCTTCGGAAATGCGTGGCACAGCTAAAGAATAGAGCATGCCTTCGGAATTGTCTAGCTCGACAATTCAATCACGTGTTTCGACATTTTATTTCTTACATACCAAGTCAAATAAAGAAAACAAAGTATAAACTATACAAGAACAGTTTCTGATACATTTATACCTATCAAAATGAGGTGGGTACGCCGGGTCTGTTGTCATTGTGTGTTATTTGTACGAGAACGTGCATAATTAGTGACACGGTTGTTTGTGCTAATCTGTGGAATAAACAATCTTTTTAAGGTAGGCGGCGAACTTGCAGCAGATATAGTTTTGTTTGTGTTGATAGGCGAAGGTAAAAACATTAAAATAAAAAAATTAAAATAAAAAAACTAGAGCCTCCTCCGAATGAAATCGAAAAACACTTGGAAGGTGCAGCCCTAACCCAGATTAGAACTTGAGTCTACTAAATCGGCAGCCGAATTCACTGGGCATTCATTTGTCTCATAATTTGTATAACTACACGTAGAAACAACGATGTCAGATATCAAATCAGAATCACCACATTGACTTTTTTTCTCATTTTTTTATGTAGTGGTTATCAAATTACGAAGGAGCTTTTCCGTGCTTTCAGTCAGCGAAGGCGACTTATCGCGCTGTTATCTATTTCCGGCACATTTGCCGCCCCACGGCCACCGCGTTCTGTGCTGTTGTCAACTTATTGAGAAATTTAGTGGACATTTTTCTTTAAATTCTGTCGTCGCTTGAACCTTGAAAGAGAAAAAATGGCTAAACTTAGGTTTATCTTCGAGGAGATGTTAATGTTAGTTTCATCTATCATTAGCCGGCTAAACTTAAGTTTAACTGCAGGCCCTTGGCTAAAAATGTAGAAGAAGCAAATGAAAAAGGAAACGGTATAATAATGTTTACTATTTCGACACCAAAACTTTTATTAAAAAAATAATCACTCTCATTACACATACTTATGTAGGTATACAAAATTACAAAATAAAACTTCTGCAGTGTTAATAACTTTAAACAATATCTAGTCATTAAAATAAAATAATAAGGAGCCCTATCCCTCCCTTATCCCTTATCCTTAATCTAGAAGGTTAAGGATAAGGGAAGGATAAGGATAAGGCCGCTGGTCGGCAGCGCACTTGTAGCACTAATGGCGTTGCTTGTGTTATAGGCGACGGTAGCCACCTACCATCAAGTGGACCGTCAGCCTGTCTGTCGACCTTATCATAAAAAAGGAGCTATTTGTTGAAACATGATAAACTAGAATGGCATTTCGAATTACAAAGAACATTATTATTCGATGAAATCCATCGAAACATTTTTAGCCGTTTCGTTTCGGTTAATGTGCACATTAACCGGCTAAAGATGGAAATTCACGACGCAAACTAACATGATATCGAACTTTAGCCTCCTCTCGAAGATAAACTTAAGATTAGCCGGCTAAACTTAAGTTTATGTTCACACCTATCTTTAGCCGTAACATATACATACCATACACGGTGAGCAGTGCATCAGCACCTACCAGGTGTTGCTTGTGTCTTTAGGCGACAAGACCTACCATTTTACCATCAAGTGGACTGTCAGCCTGTCTGCCACACTTTGTAATATAAAAAATAATCATTTAAAGGTAAAATAAACAACATAAAAACAAATCAAGGCCTATTACAGATAGCATTTGCTACGTAATTTCTACTAAAAGCAATAAGTAATTTATTTCTTACTTTTGGTTTTAACTAGTCTAATTTTGCTTATTTATTTGAAATTGTCTGCCATACTTTTAAATATGTACTTACAATACGAGTATTAAAAAACTAGGCGGCAATAATAAAAAAAGTTATGTCATATTAAACCCTAATGTGAAACTTAAATCATGGATACAGTGGGGTCACCGTGTGGCGTTTAAAGGTTGCCAGGACTTACTACCACTCTGCCCTACGAGGTCACGACCTTCACTTTTACATAAGAATAACATCCCTAATTGTGTGGCGAAGGTTGTAAGTGAAAATTCTCAAATGATTGAAATATTGTAGAATAATTTAATACAAACATATTTAAACTGATAAACTTTAACATATATTTGTTTTCCTTAAAAGCAAATAAACACATCCATCCAAACTGTACGTTTCTATGATCATAAATATTATTTTATAATATAGATTTTTTCCAATTTTAGTCCTCAGCCTTACTCCTCAGCTCGAGCCGTTCTCGAGTTTTGCACTTAGCAATATATTTAGCGATTTATATGTACGAGTATAGATTAAATTACACTAATTAGCCACGGCTTCATCCGGATTCAATGAAGGGAGTTTTCGTCATTTAAATAGCGCAAGAATTTTTAAACAGATGCAGTAATTCACAGATAAAATACTTACAAAATTAGCTTTCTGTGTCCCTTCATAAATGTCGGTTAAGAAAAAAAATTTACTAATGAACCAACTAGGTGGACAGCGTGGTTTGTAGGTTGGTAATAGACGAACAAATATAAACTATGGTTTGTTTGTTAGTTTAACCAGCGAAAATTATATTGGACATATATTTTACAGTACATTTTATATTGGCACCTTGTAATATTAAGTATTATTAACTAAGTATTGCCTAAAATTTATAAGAGATTTTGTTAACACAAATTACATCACGTTTACGTATGTTGTGCACACTTACGTATTATATGTAACCAATATTTTATATGTTGTACCCGTCAATCAAACACTCAATGACTCAGCTGTAAGAAAGCTGTGTCGCCCGCTAGCTTCACTTCCATTAATAATAATAATGTATGAACATGAACATAAATATAATCAATACATGAATATTATTATAAAAAAATACAATTTCGACCATAGTAGCCGTAGCAGATTGCAAGTTGCTGGTATCCACTTTTGGAGTTTTGTATTGGGAAGAGTATAGTAACATTTTATAAGAGATTTCTTAAATTTTTAGGTCGATAGACAGGCTAAAGAACCACTCGGTGGTAGGTGGCTACCGCCGCCTATAACACAAGCAACGCCACAGGTGCTGGTTGTGTGCTGCCGACCATAGAAGGATTAAATGGATAAGGAAGTAAAGGAAGGGATGAGATAATGGGCTCTGGCACCGAAACACAACAACATATATGCTGTTATTTCACTGTGGTATTCTGTAAGGTTTCACGGTGGTTACTGCCGCCAGACGGGCTGCCGAAATGACTGCGAAACGCAGTGTGCCCTGCTACTACTATATTAATTAAGGCGTCTACGAATCCCACGTAGCCCCTCTACAACTTTTACTACCGTAGCTCTACATGCTACGGAGAACCTCGTAGCAAACATTCTCTTTTTAAACGACGGTAAGCACTTGGTGCTAAATAACAAAGATGACTAAATTTAAGCGAAATAAAAGTAGTAATTATCATTAATTTTTAGCCAGCGGCTAAGTTGGAAAGTTAATTAATGGCGGCCTCACATGCAACCCGAATATTACATACCGCGTCAGGTAACGAATGTTATTCGTAGCTCGGCCCGATTACATCAACTATAAAAAGAATTATCTGAACATTTATATTAACATAATATAATCTAATTTTATATGTATATAATTAATGAACATTTATATTTTATATTAGAATGAAAGAGTACAAAAACTCATAATTGTAATGTATAATATACCAGCTTTTGCACGCAACTCGTTCGGGTATCCATATCCCGAACAAGTGTTATTCTCATCGATGAACTTAATTTTATCTAAAGTTTCATCAAAATCCGTTCAACGGTTTTTGCGTAAAAGAGTAACAAAAATAATTCTTCACATACTTTCACATTTATAACAATATATCATTATATGTTAATTGGAGTTAACACATAATCTCTTATAAACACTTAAGCGAGATTTTTCTAAGTAAACGATTATTTTGTTTACAATAATGCACTCATAGAAGAAATAGACTGAATTATATTAACAGTATATAACAAATTATTTAAAAACTTTTACATGAAAGCGCCAGCTCTTCGGTCTCCCGTCGCATCAATAAGCCTCTTCGAAATATCTTTGAAAAGGCCCATTGCTGCAGGGCCCCACGGACCGAGTGTCTCAACTCCAAATGGTTCAAAAGTATATTCAGCGCCGAGGCCACTATATTTTAGAATTTTATTTTTCTCAGCCGCCTCTGCTGCGGTTGCTGCCTTTGTAGATGTTCCATGGAGATGCGAAGGGGCTAGTGTGTCTACACAGGTAGCATCCCACACCAGCACTCTACCCAATCTCCATGGAATCAGAGACATCCCATCCGGTCTCCTACCATCGTTTCTCAATATACCTGAGGGCTCTAAAATGGCTGGTATATTGGCTGACGCAAGAGACCGGCGGAGGATGTCGTTTAAGGCAGCATGCCTCGAAAAGCGGCCAGCACTTTTTTGACACGACAGTCCGTGGTGACCAAGACGGTCGACTATACTGCCACAGGGACATTGATGCGGGGCGCAGACCGGGACCCCTAGGCGGAGGCAAATTGCTATTCTAAAAGTTGTGGGATCTAAAAAGACCGAAGAGCTGGCGCTTTCCTCGGCCAACGTATTAGTTTGGCCATTCAACGAGGAAATGCTGCCAGCGTCCTTGGTACAATGCCGCAGGGTCCATTTTTATATTGAGTTTTAGTTATAGGTTTAGTTTTAGTTATGTATATTTAGATAATATTTAGTTTTAGGTAAATATGTAAATATATTTTATTATAACAATAACATTGTAACCATAATAAATATGAAGTTAATACATTATCTAAAATCACATAAAATTATTGAATACTTAAATACCTCTTCGTTAATTTCTGTCACTGTCTTTTTTAAAAACAATACTTACATGAATATGATTGTTGATTTGTAAGTAATTTAAGGATATCAAAGCTGTGGGAAGCAGCACGCAAATGGGTTCTTATATATCAATATAAGAACCCATTTGCGTGCTCATATAAAGATAATTAGTATTTTTACCTACGGAATCCTAAATATAGAGAACAAGACTAATAGTATGCATCACCACTATACTAATAGTACGCGACAATATACTCGTAACTCAGTTTGGCAATCGGCCAATAGTGATAACACGGATTCTACGTAGTAGACAATTACATGCGTTATGACTGTGTACCGACAGCAAAACACGTAAACATCTGTAACATGTCTTATGTGTTCTGTGGACCGCAAGTGCGGATATTTTGAAAATAGAATAATATACTTAAACACCTGTCTTCTATGAAATATGTTTCGGAAAGTGTGCTCAGTAGTTGCATGAGCTCATATCGCCTTCTCCATTCTTCCATCGGACGTTCAGACGTACGGCAGGTTACAATGTACCATGTTAACTCTGATAACATTTTTTTTTACTTACGAAAATTACTGTCTGTACATTAGGTAAATATTCAATATTACATCCATCAAGTTTCAATGTGTTGGCGACAAAAACAAAGGATATATCTTGTAGACAAAACGGCAAACAACATAACGTTCAGATTGTTTACGCTTGTGAACACAAACCTCTCATAACACAAACTCTTCGGCCGTTATAAGAAATTGGTCAATAAAGCTGTCACAGTCTGCTGTCTACTTCGTAAAAAAATATCTATATTTTTCGTAAAAAAAAAGAGCATTACGACTATGATTTTTCCCAAAAGACTGTATATGTTAAGACCAGCACAAAGCATACATAGCTATAATGAAATTATAGCATTGCATATAGAGATTTTTATATATCATTTTTTGGGTCGATTGACACCTCACACGCAGCTAATTGACATAAATAATTTTTGTAATTGACAATTTATAATTTTTATAGGATTTGCTTGAAAAGAGCAACTACTGAGATTTTTTCCCATAAAAAAACATCTCTCCAAGCCGATGGAGTTTGAGGATCTATAAATACTTGTATAAATATAACTGATTTATATATTTTTTCTTGTACAAATATTATATTGTTTATATTAATATTATACTTTCAAAAGTTTAATGCTTCCAATGTATAATTTAATGACTTACAATTTTATTGTCTGTCCTTTTATAAGCATTAAATTCAATAACAGATTTAGATAGTGGATAGCGGACGTGGGCTGAACCATTTGTGGTATTTAAATATAGCTTAGTGATCACATAAATGTAGAAATAATTTGTAGTATGTACTTATCTATGTATCTGTACATTTAGTAATGTTATTTAATTCATTCTTTTAATAAATTGACGAATAGATTTAATTACAAATAGAGCTTTAATGATAAAAGAGACCCATTTATTTATACATATAAATAAAATTGGAGTGTCTGTTTGTAATATTGAAATAACCGTTTTTACTACATGCATATGAATATATATATGGTACATACACCAAAATAACATTTTTTACAATTATTATTTTTGTCTGTCTGTCTGTTTGTTCCGGCTAATCTCTGGAATGGCTGGACCGATTTTGACGGGACTTTTATTGGCAGGTAGCTGATGTAATAAGGAGTAACTTAAGCTACGTTTATTTTAGAAAAATTCTTTTATTAGAAAAAATACACCCCGGGCGAAGCCGGGAGCGGGCCGCTAGTATGTATATAAATGGGTAAGTAAAGTTCTCATAAGTTTATCAATCTATTTCCTGTTAGCTATTGACGAAATTTAGGGTTATCAATTTAAAAAATGTTGAAACGCCTTATTTCCAATTTCGAAATGTAGCCAAGTTTTGCCAGTTATGATTTTAATAATTTTGCCTTATTTAATCATAAAAATAGGTTTTTTGATTAAAGGGGCCTATCAAATGGAAAGCTGCCTTTCAACCGCTACAATTTAAAAAAAAAACCTATTTTTTTGATTAAAGGGGCCTATCAAATGGAAAGCTGCCTTTCAACCGCTACAATTTTTAAAAACCCCACTGGCGCTTTCTTTTTGAATCTAAAAAGAGACAAAAAAGGTTAAGGAAGTACATTTAAAAGCAAACTATGGTAATGTGCTCTGGTATTGTTATTTCATGGCGGTCTTGCCTATCTGGTCACTGACGCCAGAAAAGCAGAAAAGCAGAAAAGAAGACCTCCTTCCATAATCTAATCGACCTCTTATAGGAGTTAACTATGAACAAACAGCATTATATCGCATGAAAATTTAAGGATGATAAAGCATTTCCCTACACTTCAAATAGTCTCTCAATATTTGTACTAATCAGGGACAAGATTAATTATATCCAAGTGTTTTTTTAATTAAAGTCATCTATCTACCTTCAATTTGGACTGTCAACCCGCCTGCAATCTTTAACAAAGAAAAATAACTCTAATAGTGTCTCATTTATAATCTTATTTTAACTTATAAAAACAATGTGTCTTCTAAACCAATTTTTGCTCTAAATGTCACGATGTTCATTATACCTACTTAAAAATTAAATATTTTTTAACAAAGTTAAACGAGTGTTTAAAACAACATACAATTCCTTAAAAGTAACAAAAATCGATGACAATTTTTTAAATATTTCATACACACCGATCGAACAATCAACAAGTGATATTAGTCGGGGAAAAATAAAATTTTGAAGACATTATTTCGTATAGTTCGTTTTTCTTGTTTTGAATATAGTTTAGTTTCATTAGAAATCCGTGTTACACTTTTTCCCCTCCCTCCCAATATCTATTACGAGAAAGAGGGGGTAAAATATTTAATTGCTATATATTTTATTGTAAAAAACCTACAGTAGAGATTTTTAGTGTTTTCATTTAGTTCTGTATTTCGTTAATTGTATTTAAAAATTCCACAATTTTTTTTATTGAAAATTTTAGCTACACAATACGTTAAAATGTTGTTTTTAAAGAATTTCTAATAAACTATCTTAAAAAATCATACACACGGTGAATTTTTGATATTATGATCTCTAGATATATCCAGTAGCCACTATAAGTTTTCACCAGGGTGACTATAAAACATCTATAAAAAAACAGCTATAATGAAGTTTTTTGTCTTTATTTTACTGATATATTAATTGTACAGAAGATATTCTATGACATACACATTTGTATGCATATTATACACACTCAACAAAAAGTCACCAAAATTTTATGACATATTGAAGCAAACAGAATTAATTTAAAATTTAAATGCCAAATTTCTCGTTTAGAAAGTGTCATAATAATACCAAAAACATAAATAAAGCTAGTGGTGTTACATTTCATTCGTAATTACCTATTTTTTGTATTTTTATTCAATAGGAACTTCAAAATAATCCGTAAAGTTGGAAACCAGTATAACTAGAACTCCTTACGCAAATGAATTCCATGCTGTCTGAGATCTAACATATTTCAAAATGGCTGTTGTGTGATGTGACTATTATAACTAGAACGCTTTACAAGCGCGATTAGTACGTAGTTGGAGCTCATTATTTTTTTTATTTAAGGACTAGTATAACTAGGCCGTCTGCATAAACAGCATTTGCGCGCTATCGGAGTTCAAATAAAATTGGTCAACGCGAATCCAGTATTTTTGTAGCGTTCGCACAAACATTATTAATTATTTAATATTTTTTCATTTTTATTTTATATATTATACTTATTATACGATGTAAAGCGTGGAAAAATAAAATGAGAATTATTAATTATAATAGTTTCAACAAAGCTATTTAGTATTAATTTAACTTTACCATTTTTTTGTTTTTTTTTTTTTTAATTTTACTTTTCAACCTTTAATATTTTATTATACTTAGACTGCAATCAAATATATTGCTTCTTTCGGTAAAACAACATACTCAATTTCGGTATTTAGGCTAATTTAAGGAGAAATGGATAAAAATTATTCAAGATGAACGACGTGATGAATGCTGGTTACCAACGAAATTCAGTAATGTTCCAGTCATTTTAAGTCAGAAGATTTTTATTTTACGGTCGGCGAAAAATAAAATCCAGATCGATACAGATGAGCTTTTACGAAGATATTTGCGACAGTGCATAATTGACACGTAGAGTGAATTGGTGACGACTTTTGGCAAGTTTTACGGTTAAATTGGAGAAGCTCTGTAATATTGGAAGTATTCCTGGTCTGCGAAAATAAATCGTGTTCCTATACCCCTAAACGGCATTTTAACTTACCCTGCGCGTAACAATACTATTGTAATAATCATAATATACCTAATAGCATTTCTTATAAATGTAGACTTTATAAGTCTATAATGTCATAATGTCACAATAAAACTGATAAATAAATAAAAAATAAAATAAAAAAAAGTTCTTTTACTTGCTGACAGTACAGTACCGACCGAGGGGGAGTACGTATTCCAGCTATCGTCACAGTCACGTTTGAAGTAAGGAATTATGAGCACTGTGTTGTCTGTGTTTAAAAGTGTGTTTAGACAAAAGACTCGCATTGCTATAAAAATGTATAACTGTGAATGTGTATGTATTTTGTAACAATGTTTGTAACACAGTTTCGCTAGTAAGGGCACATCTCTCGATTTAAATCTTTGTCCTAGCTGTTGCACGTTACTTCGCCCGTTTAACTTTAAAAAATATAGCCCATGTTACTCGCTGATAATGTAGCTTTCTATAGTGAAAGGATTTTTCATTACAAACATAAAAAATACAAATTAGTATAGATTATTTTTTAATTTAATGTCTAATTTTTTCATCAGACTTGGTATTAATGTATAGATCAATACTAGAGGTACGAACAGTGATATGTTAAACAAGACAGGATGGGATGCGCCCTTACAAAAAAATGGTCCTCCAATTTGCACATTTACTAAAAATAGTTTGTTTTCATTGCCATCTTAATACGTATTTTTATTTCTTATTGGCGTATTCTGTTATTGTAAAGTGTTCTCATTGGTTGGTAATTGACTGTGTCACATCTGTGTCAAACTAATTGAATGTTGTAAGCAAAAACAAACCTCTTTGTCTTAACGGCAGTAAAAAAACTAAAAACAAACGTCGTGTAGCGCATGCCATCTCTTTCTTCATTGAGATAAATCACGATGTTAGATAGAGACAGCGACATTATTCTTTTGCGAGTCAAAATTTTAACACGTGTAAAAACGGACAGGGCCGGATTTGAGACGTGAATATTATTTGCTAAAATACAGGGCCGGATTTCAGATGTGAATATTATTTGTTAAAATACTTATTAAGATTAAGTGCAAGCAAATAATAATAAATGATTTAGTCTTTATTTAATAAGTAATGAAGATTAAATAATTTCTTTGTGCAGAAAATATATGTATTATATTCACGAGCGGCGTTAGGGTAGGGCGCGGTTGGGCGACCGCCCAGGGCGCCAGATATACAGGGGCGCCGCGGTTACAACTAGACTATTTTTTACAGATTTTTTTTCGACTGCTGACTAGATAGTTTCTTCAAACGCAGTTACCTATTTTTTCGACAAGTTAAGCGAAAAAGCCGTTATGTTGGCAAAATTAGAATGGAACGCAGTGTTCAAGGCGTTCAATCGGAGCACTGCATGCAGTTTATTTTACCGGGAATCCCCGACCATAGAGAAACACATTATCTATCCCTTTTTAAAATTGTAGTTAAAAAGAGGGCGTTATTTTTGACGAAGCGGCTTATTCTCGTTCATCGTTCATCACATCGATTCAGATGCACGCACTTAAAACACTTGATATCCAATTGAAATTAAATGTAGACTCTAAATCTGATATAGATGGTAGTATGTTGTGTGATGAACTTTTAAGTCTGAAATCTTTTTTGCCTGACCAGAATGTCGTTACTCCTGTTTTTGTTTTAAATTTTATCAAAGATCGCAACTTGCAAGAACTGTATCCAAATGTATGGATAGCATTGCGAATATTATTTACTATACCTGTAATGGTTGCTAGTGGAGAGAGGAGTTTTTCTAACCTTAAGCTGATAAAAACCTATCTACGATCGACAATATCTCAATCTAGATTAACAAAAGGGGTAGCGTGTTAAGAAGGGTCTGGCGGCCCCCACCGGTTTTGATACAATCGTCCCAGAAATCTTGGAGGGCCAAAAAAATTTTTTTGTGATCTTTCCCGACCCCATGGCCCCTACGAAAACGCAATAAACGAGAAAAGTGTGTTTTTTTTGATAATGTATTTTTTTGGACCATTTAAATTAATTTTTTAGCTGTTTCAATGCAAGTAAAAATTTGTTTATGTTGTGTAAATATTCCCTGAATTGTTTCAGATTTTTCTGTAAAGTTAAACTAAGGAAAACATAATTTTAAATGCAAAAAAAAGTAAAAAATCGAGATTTTTTAGAAATAAGTCCATGGTATTTAGGTGCAGGCTTGATCAAAAATTACGGGATAAATATGCTTTAAAGATACAGTCTTACTCTACAAAATGACGCTAGGTAGACTCAATTCGGTTGCGTCTAGTCACCGATAACTTAATTTGAGTAAAACTCGAGTTTTAAGGTTATGCAATGGTCAAAACATATTTTTGACATCAAATTCATGATCAGCGACCCAAATATTGACACCATTTTTGATGCTTTTTTAGTTTAATTGAACTCTGATTCATTTGAAAGGCCAAAATCGCATAACCTTAAAACTCGAGTTTTATTCAAATTATCGGTGACTAGACGCAACCGAATTGAGTCTACCTAGCGTCATTTTGTAGAGTAAGACTGTATCTCACAACCATGTTTATCCCGTAATTTTTGATCAAGTCTACACCTAAATACCATGGAATTATTATCAAAAATCAAATCAAAAAGTCTAAAAAAATATATTATCAAAAAAACACACTTTTCTCGTTTATGGGGTTTTCGTAGGGGTCCATGAGGTTGGGAAAAATCTCAAAAAAAATTTTTTTGGCCCCCCAAGATTTTTGGGACGAAGATATCAAAACCGGTGGGGGCCGCCAGACCCTTCTTAACCCCGCTACCCCCTTTGGCAACTGTGTCGATCGAAAATAAAATTGCTGAAAAAATCGACTTTGATAACCTAATAAAAGAGTTCGCCGATAGAAAGGCTAGAAAGGTAAAATTTTATTAGTTTTTAAGAAATGGTTATTTCTTTAATAAATCGTTATATCATTATGTTCTTTGCCTTTTTTTCGTATGGGTTTGAATTGCAGTTAGGGGGCGCCACAGAAATCTCGCCCTGGGCGCTGCTAGTGCTAAAACCGGCACTAATGGGCAAAAAAATATATATTGTCACAGTATGGTCGAAGATAAGGCAAAGATAAAAAATAAATTATCAAACTTTTCTCACGGTAATTTTTTTATTTTTTCAAGTTGCATTGGTTTTGTGGTTGATAACTAATCATAAAAAGTGGTTTTTGCACACCAAACTTTTAATGGTTTTAATTTCTCACATTTGTATTGCACTCAGACCTTAGGGTAAAATAGGTACTATAAAATGCGTGGTATTTTCATTAATGTCATCAGAAGCTCACCAAGCTTTTAATAATATATCATTACTTTCGTTAAGGGGTTTGCTGGTAATTTTGTTCATCATCCTAACGGTGACACAGAAATTCAATAAAATGAGTGAGTTTACAATTTCTAAACGTGATTTGTGCAACTACATATTTAATTATTAATGGAAAAGAAATGGAAGATCTTCGAGTTTCTACACGACAACTTTAACTTGACTGATACAAGACTCGAAATCGTGGTATTATCTATCGATAAAAATTTTATTTCAAAATTTAATGATCGCTGGGCTAAAGCAGGACGATCTAAAGATCGATTCGAAAAAAACAATAAACAGTGGCTGGACAGTGAATTTGTTGTAAGGTTTTATGAAAATGAACCAACTCCATCTTCATATGGAGAGCGTGGAAGACCTATTTTACCTTATGATGAGTCATCTGAAAAAACAAAGAAACGAAAGAATATGGAATTGATCCAAGAATTTGGATTCGATTACGTACAAAATGCATACGTGCAAGAACTACTGCACAACTTTATGTGGAGAAATATAATTGGTATTATATGCCTTCTTCAGTACATAAGATATTAATACATGGTGAAGCTATAATAAAACATTTCGCAGTATTGCCCATAGGACAGTTATCGGAAGATGCACAGGAGTCACGCAATAAAGATTACAAAAAAATTCGTTTGACACATTCAAGAAAATGTTCTAGGGAAGCAACAAATGAAGATGTTTTCCAGATTGTTATTAACATCAGATCCATTTATTTCAAGCTTTAGAAAAACTAAAGCATCAGTAAGCAAAGATCTTTGGGAAGAAGTTTTAGCACTTTTGGAAAATTAAGTTTTTTGGTGATTTAAGTGCTTAGTAAATAATAATAACTTGGTTTTGTGCATAATTTTTTTTGTACTCTTTACTTTAAAAATTTTTAAAAATTTTTTTTAGTATACTTGTACGTAATTTAATTTAAAAATATGTATATTAATATTTAATTTTTGGTTAATATTAAAATAATCTATGATTTATTTTATAATTTCTAATATTTTTAAATTTAAGATGTTTTTACATATATTAAAAATAAATATATGCAACGAAAAACTTTTGTTTAAATGATAGTAAATATATTCAAGAATATGTGTAAAAAAAAATCATAACATTATCTAACTAAACTCAAAAGTTATAGAATTATGACACGCGAATGACCTTTCCGTCCCACTGTGCGCCGGCCGCTACACTGCTACCATACTACTGCCTGCAGCCGGATGTGTCCACAGAATTTAAAATAGATCTTAAAGAGCTAATATCTCCACAACCAATAGCGCTAAAATTTTGTGAGACACGCCGTCAGGTTTGGAAAATTAACATCTGTTTTCCCAACTTGGAGGGACCACTATTATCCTCACCCGACTTCACCTGTAAAAAATTGAAAAACCTATAACTTCCCTGTCCTAAGTAGTACATAGACGTGCGATACGTTGTTGGATAGGCCTCGACGGGACCTGTCTGGGGACCTATAACGCTGGACTAGTGCTACACCCGGCTTCGTCTGAAATTTTAAATTAAATTATTTTTGGCCATATTTATCTAATACTTAAAAATCTTTTCTAAATTCTCTCCCAAGCCGACCTTTGAGAACCTTCCCCCTTATTTGGCTACCCCCCTCCCGATTTTTTTGCAAATATCTCGTTTTCTATGGGGTTTTCGCTATTTGTATTTATTATCAATATTGTAGAGGATTAAATTCCCTACAACTTTTGTTTCAAAAAAATTTTTAAACGTTGAATCGTTTTCGAGTAAGAGGGTGGAGAGCGCGCGGTTAGAGCATAAGGTCATGCTATATAAAGTTTATTAATTACTAGCTGACCCGGCGAACTTCGTTCCGCCTAACAGTCGATTCTTTTAGGTTCTTCAATATTACAAACAGACACTCCAATTTTATTTATATTAATAATTTTCATTATTATCTTATTAGCTATTATAATCAATATTGAAGTCATAGTGGCGAAGTGGTGGAGGAACCTCAGCTAATGACAGAAACACGTTATACAATTACAATTACCAACTGTTTATTATAATAAATTACAACGACGGGTATGTTATGTGAGGTTTGCCTGCACTTAGACAAGACATAAAATTTGCTACAATTTGAGTGCAACAACAGCTATGTATGTCTAACAGATGTCTAACAGCTATGTATGTCTAACAGTCTAACAAATAGATCCCGAGATACACTACTTCAAAAATCGGTCATTTTTCCCAAAAAGTTAGAAATTTGTAGTTAGCTGTTTACCCCCCCCCCCCCCCTCGTAAGCGGTTCGCGCGGGTTTCATAGTAAGTTTGTCGAATTCAACTTCTATAGGTATTTTTTATGATTCGAAATAATAAAACAATATAAATTTTTTTGTATGCCATCTCAAACCATCGGAAAAGAACGGAGTTGCCGATTAGCCTCTCTACTACAAAACAATCCAATGCAATGACTATACGCATTCATACTTTGATATGCTTTGAGAATGAAAAGTAAAATAAATTAATCTGGCATTGATTTGCTAACTTTCACTATGCAATTCGATATTTGCGATCTTGCCACAAAAATTCGAGTACGCTACTTCATTTCTTTGTATAGTGAGGTACGTTGCAGCTGTAATCGAACACAAGAAGTAATGTACTTAAAAGTGACAGTAATGACGCGAACTGTGATAACCGTGTTAGAAGTCGACGTACATGTTGAAACTTGAATCGGACCGCATTGACAAGGGCAGCGTCCTACCTCACCGCCCGCTTTACCCTTTCCCCTCGATAAATATTTCATTACTATTTTTTGCAAATACTAGAAACAGTGTTTGTATTTTCAGGTGATAATTTCATTTTGAGACAAATTATCAATTATTATTTTATTTGCATAAAATAAATTCTGTAGATTTACTCATATGTATAAAAAACAAAAATAACGGTTTAAAAAAAAACCATAGTAGTCACCCGAGTGAAAATTTATGGTATAGTTTTCCATAAATAAATATATGTTATAGTGAAAAATCACCGATTGTCGGGTTTTTATTTTAGAGTTATATTTTTTCCATTCTATTTAAAACCTTTGAGACCAAAAAACCACCTATTTTTAAGTAAAATAGGTGGATTTTTTGGATTTTATTACTAATATTTATTATAAGTCCCTCAATAAAAAAGTCACCCCTGTAGCATTTACTCTCATTCAAATATTGAAAATTTAACATTCAAACGGCATTTAAAAAAACATCCGGAACGTCACCCTGTGAAAAATTCGAAAATACCATTTACAAGCTAATATTTAATCAAACTACAAAATAAAACCTTCTGTAAGATTTAATGTAATTTTTCCATACAAACTTTTTTTCCTTGCCCGGACTATATTGACCCATTTCATAAACTGTTCGTGATACGAGTACGATGCTATGTTCTAAGAAACAAAGAGCATTAATATTCGATTAGAAAACCTTTTGTAATTTGCTTGCAATCTAAGGCTTTTTATTTTTCTGTTTTATGGTAAATTGTAGACATTAATTTACGCAAAGAGAATTCATATAAATTTAAAGAAAGATAATATATTGACAATTCGTAAAAGACATCGACACTATTGGAATTTGCAGTACATATTAATTTAGAATAATGCGAATTTTCTTTAAGTGATTTTGTGCTTTCATTATCTACTTTTAGTCATGTCTAAAGTCATAAGACCACTGGTGATATAAAAGCAAAATTATATAAATTTTAATGAAATTTTTATACTGACAAACTTAAAGTAACGCATCCAAAAGCTTCAAGCCAACTTGTACTTGCAGATGCATTATGTTCTGTCTCTCCAAAATTCATAAAATCATCAATTATATTATTTATATACTTAAACTTTTAAATGATCTTTAATATTTTACGCTTTAAAAACATAAATAACAGATTCACGCTGAAATAAATTTTAAAAACACTGAAGAAAATCAGTTGAACCATCTTGCAATCTAAAAAAAAAAGCAATTAAATCTTATGTTAAAAACACAAACTAAACCACAGAATTTCACACTCTTGCGACCAACTGTGCACTGAGTAATCTGACTATCCAAGGCAAGGCAAAATACAATTTAGTTTACTAACTACACAGTAATGTACCGTAAACCGCGTGAACATAGGTGAGATTAGTTTGTTGGCGCGTCTCATTGGACTAATTACCGTTGGAAAAATTAGTGCCGGTCACACCGCATACGGTGATTCGTGAGTGCGAAAGGGACAGCTTTGTGGCAACCTTCCAAGATGAATCTGATGTTTCGGAAGAACTTCAGCGGGGAGAAGACCCTAGGAGGTGGGGGAGGTGGGGGCGGGAAGGCGAAAGGTGCTCTCGGCGCTGGGAGGAACGCTAAGAGACGCGATCGCGAAAGATACATGGAAGAACACCGTTACAAAACCCATATACTGTTCTCGGCGCCACGAGCCAGCACGCAGTACAACGATGGTGCAGGTAAAACTAGGAAACAATTCTATAAACGTAACCCAGAGAGGGACATGAAACGTGAATTTTGCGACCAATTTGTGTATTGTTTGTTATTGACGCTGTGTTTATAGACAAAATGTGAAGTGACTAGGTGAGGAAATAAAATAAGGAAATTCATACAAAAATGCCAAACATTATGAGTAGTTTTGTTATTAATTTCGTAAGACATTCGCCATTGAAACGCCTGATGCGAGACGAGATGTCAAGAGCTATAAATATGTGCCGACTGAGTGTTTGTATTTACCGGTTAATTTAACGATTCGACTGAACTGCGACTTGCGAGATGTTTTACATGATTCTTTGGATTGTTTTAGTCAATCCCAAAACAAATTTACACGAACTATTCAAAATTAAAGTCTCTATTCAGATCTAGTAATGTGAATTCAACCAAACCAAAATTTCCGTATCATTTTGTAAGACATGATAAAGCTTTTACATAAACATCTTTTACAATAAAATATAATTCTAAATTATGGAAAAATATAACAAAAAAAAATTATAGTCATAGTTTAGCTAACAAAGTCAAGTAAGGACATATTAAAGACATCATATGTATCATAATCAAAGTAAACGGTACTAAAATTGGTGAAGAACTCTTATAATGTAAAAGGCATTCTATATAGTTATATACCTACTTAGTTAAAATGGCTATAATTACCTAATATAAACTGGATCTGAGTGGCCGATAATCTTGGCTTTAACTACAAAGTGGTTATTTTCGTCGAAGCGTTTACCGGACCTGTTTGATATCATTTTGCATTAATATTTCATATTATAATCACGAAAAACATGAAAATTTTCATGGAGATATTTAATGAATGCCACGCCCCGAGTACTTTTCGAGGCCACAATCGTAAAGTTGATTTCATGTTGCATTCACTGTCGACTATTTAGAATTGAATGTGACATGCCATGTTCATATAAAAATATATAATTTATTGTAGATAAAAAAGAACACATTTTAATTAAAAATCATTATAGATATTTGTTTTAAGAATGGAATACTTATGAATTCCATTTTCAAAGCACACGTAATATTACTGGAGATATAATCCAGTAACATTTTTAAGGGAATTGTATGTAACATGTCGTTCATACCATTTTTTTTTAAATTGTAACCATTAACGAATTTTAATTAAAAAACCAGTGTCTTCAGTGATTTAAAAATGAAAGCATTCCAAATTTAAATCACGAGAATTATTAATGGCGTAAAGGATCTTTCAGGAGATTCTACAATAGAAACAATAAGAAAAATTATAAAAAATATAGTAATTACAAAAAAGCACAACAACTGGGTAAATAATCTGTTATAGATAAAAAGAACGCATTTTAAACTAAACGTAGCTGAGTGCCAAATGCTTCAATCAAACTTTATAGAACCAATATGTAATAAGCTACAGAAACAGATGCATCTCACGAGTAGGTTATAGTTAATTAATAGCCATTAAGAAGTAAATGAGCGATAGAGCTGCAAAAACGTTATTCAGACTGACGGTCAACTTCATGGTAAGTGGCTACCGTTGCCTACTAACACAAGCAATGCCATAGGTGTTGCAGCATGGGAAAATGGGCTCTAACATCCTTTACTCCCATAACAACACACAGGATACATAGGAGATGGTTACAGCCGCTAGATGGGATGTTCAATTGATGACTGCTAAACGCAGTGAGCACTCTGTTATTATTGATTTACTCTAATAAATTTCATTAACCAATGAAATTTAGTAAGTGTGTGATCAATTCGTGTTTTCAGAACGATGTGGTCCAGTGCTAGGAGCCGGTACGGGTCCGGAGTTAGAACCACCGCAGCCGCTCGTCACGAGAGATCCGTCGGTGTCTTTGATGCGATGGGACAGGCCCGTGCACAACACCACTACGGACCATCGCCGTCGCACGGAGCCCGTCTCCCTTGCGACCTTAGAGAAAGACTGCTTTGTCATACCTGCACATGCCCTTGATCGGTTTCTGCCTGAAGGCGTTCCGGTATGTTGCTAAATTAAAAATGAGGAATCAACATTAACGGTCTTACTACAAAAAAGTAAATAAACACTGTTTAATCACGTGTTTACTTAGACAATGTCAAACTATTTAAACATCGTTTAGCGAGTGTTTAAAATGTCCCTACCACAAAACCTTATTTAGCGCTTGTTTTTGTAAGCCAGTGTTAAAGTACGTGAACTGGCAAACATTCATTCATTCATTCATTCGTGTTGTTTTCATTTTACGCAGATCTGATAGGCGTTTTAAAAATATTGTTATGAAGTATGAAGCCTTTCTTACCCGGGGTCCACCTGACAACTTCACCTGGGTGGATGTTGGAAACTTAGTACTTAATTTGGAAATCCCAATTTATTTCTTTATACACTTCATAAACACAAACAGTCTTATATTCTTATATTTAATTAGTTACTTTTCATTGCAATACTTATGCACAGTAATGTAAGAATTTAAACTCTTTCCAGGCACTAAAAAACGCTTGAATCAAAAGAAATTATGATCAAACTCCTACTACCTAACTCTTATGTGGTCAAATGTAAGTAATCTGATTTCTAAAATTAATTTATTAATTGAATTTCAGTTACCAGTGCTGCCACCAACGCCGGAGAAAGGAGTAACAACTAAAACGACACAAAACTCACTGAGTATTCTCGAAATAGCTGATCCCAAATTATGTATATTGGCTCACTTAATGAGTCCTTTAGAACCAATTGAACCAGTGTTAGAATCGCCGCTTGCTAAGCCATTGTTCAAACAGAGGACGGCTGCTGCCGAGCTCCTCAATGATGTCGCACAGGCGAACACGGCTGTTGGAGGAATGTTGCTGGCGAATATGGAGAAAAACGCAGAATTCCCTTTCATATCTTACTATGTGATAAATACGACTCAAACTGATCCATTACTTTTCTACAATAACATGAGAAGTGCTTCCTTGACCAAGTTCGACCCGAAAACAATAAGATATTCCGCAGCGCATACGCTGGACTTGTACAGTGAAGTAGCAATGATATGTAGACCGCCGTTCAACGATTTGGCTGGGGGACCAAAAAAGTCACACACTCCAACTACAGGATATATAATCAGTGTTTATAAGGTATGTTAATGTGAAAGTTATATTCGTTTTAAAAAAGAAACAAGTTAATGTTAGATTATTAAATTTTCTTCGCCTTAATGTTTTCCCTTATAAGCTATAACTGATAAATCACAGTGGAAGATAGTTCATTCTGCAGTTTAAAATGAGACAATGTTTCAAAATCACAGACAATATTTCAAAATGAGCATTTTCTGTTCAAAATTTGCAAAAGTCAGACTGTAACAACAATAACCCTTAATCGCCTTAATCTTGTTTATTATTCCTCTGACAATCCAAGCCCCACAAACAGTTGGACCTTGTTCCGAGATATTTCATTTCCTTCAACGAATTCAGCATTTATAAAAACACTAGATGGTGCCCGCGACTTCGTCCGCGTTAAAAAAGCAATATATCGCCTGACATCGTCATTGCTATTACACTTAGCCGGGAGTTAGTTTCCTTAATTTTAGATGATCCCTCGGGAATTGTCCTTTTTTTCTGGATGAAAGGTACCTTATGTCCTTTCTGGTGTCCCAGACATCGTGTATGCAAAATTTCATGGTGATCGGTTCAGTAGCTTTTGCGTGAAAGAGTAACAAACATCCATACATCCATACATACATCCAAACAAACTTTCGCATTTATAATATTAGTACGGATATAGATTTTTATGACAATTTATAATTAACTAGTGGCCCGCTCCCGGCTTCGCACGGGTGCAATTTTTTATTCAATCCAGCCGATAAATTACCTTACACCGCCATCTGTAAGATTCTATGGAACTCACAGATAAATAATTGCTGGATTGATTAGGTATCAACAGATGGCGCTATGTTAATAATATTATATAATTTGCAAAAAAATTATAAACAAAATGAGATATAAACTATCCTATCTTTTAAGTTGGACCAAATTACATATAGTTAAGAAATTTTATCAAAGTCGGTTCAGTAGTTTCAGAGTTTATCGCGAACATACATCGTGACACGAGATATTTATATACCTATATATAGATAAGGATTGTACGCTTATTTATACTTACCAATGAGAGATAAAAATATTAGCACCGCTGATGCAAATCAGGAATGTAAACATCAAAGATTTCTATGTTAGAATAACATATAGTTACTAGGGCCATTGAGAAGCGATACCAAATGTAAACAAAGTTACCGCAAGGTCATTTTTTTATGCAAGGCTTTAGCGCGGCGATGTCCGGGTTGTCCTTAAATATTATTATCAAACGGAAGCTCGTATGCTACATTGTCTCTTTCTATCCTGTGTCAAATAGATACAACATAGAAAGAGATAATAGATTGTCAGTTCAAGTAAGGTGAATAAACTTTTGTATCTCACCAATTTGGCTCTACATAGTTTTGCTTACAGGTATTTGAAGGCGATGACGGCGAACGCTTCGAAAGAAACTGGCTCTACTGGACAGGAGCTAGAATGCTGTACCGTCACCTCCCGCACTCCGTGGGCATGAGGAAGATAGCCTTGCACAAGTCGGTGGCGGCTCAAGGCGACAAAATGTATCTATTAATTTGCGAATGTGCCAATTTATTAGATGACCTTTCTGGTGCTTCTATGTTAGTGACAGCTTTGAGAGCTAGATTGTGTGGTTATACAGGCTTATATAGACCTATACAAACTTTCTAGTAGAGAGAAAGAGGCCTTAGAGGCCTACATTGTGTTGTTTTGTGAGATTTCGAGGTAACTTTTTAGAATTTTGTTTTCTTAGATGATATTTTGGTATCTTCTCTTTTCAGTTCGTCTATTAATCAATATTTATAAAACGATTTTAATTCAAAGTTGACTATAGATATTGTTAATATATTACTTTTAAGTTCATTAATTTAAAATATATCATATTTGTTTGTAATTTTTTGTCGAATTCAGATTTGCCGGTAAGCTTCCACATATCAATTTTATTTTCATTTGTGTTTGTAAAGTAATAGGTTGATTTAATCTGATGAAACCTATACAATGAAACAGTTCTTTATATTTATGTGTTCCTTTGTGTAGGTACATAAATCGATTTACTTTACAAGTACAAAAAGCTATTCTACAGAGGGCCAGGAATAGTGGAAGAAAATTGAATGTTGGCAAGTTTGAGCCAGACAACGTATTTATTGAATAATTACAAAAGTTAGTCTCGAACTCAAATTGGTCATAAACAGCACAAACTAAAATGGACCAAAAGTATTACATTTTAATATCGTATGATATAAAAACTGAGTATGTGTGATTTACGAAACAATATGTGTTTTGAACCGAAGTGTTCTGTAAACGAATAATTTTAATTACTGTAGTCTTAAGTGAATTGAAGCTAATGTTTTCATTATTGATAAGTATTTTAAATAAATCACTTAGAATGCTTTTGTAATCGAAACATAGCGTAATGTATCATTAAACATTGAATTTTTCGTAGGAAAATTGGTCGACTTGAAACCATACAGTAAATAGTACCTATACTTAACCAAGTTATTGATGAAGTAAGTATTATCGAATAATATTAATAATAGTTATTAATAACTTACTGGTTAAGTACTATTCATTCTATGCTACTATACCTAAATGTCATTATTAAAAGAAACGTTATTTTTAGTAATCAAAATACCAATATCCGTTTAGAAAGAGTAGTAAAATAATTTTTTAATGAAGTTTAATGAATTTTTTAATAAACTTACATAGGTAATTTGAAGGAATAGTAAAGAAAACCACGATTTTTTCCTTTTGAAGTTAATATTAATATATTTTTTATTTAACTTTTGGCGTAACCCAAAGATCCCTATTAATTTTATAATGTAGAAAAATATTGTTTATTTACTCCTATTAGGTGGTTGAACATGATTTCTTACTTTAACGGAATGTTTTTTCGTTTTTTTTTTTGTAAAAAAAAAACAGTGGCACTTCGGGAGTGCCGACAGAAGTGAAAACTTGAATAATGACTCTTATTGTTAAAGGAAAATAAACAGTTTTGTATGGAGTTCAAGCCACTAGTTTATTTTCGTTTTAACGATTGAAACTTGTATTATTAAATAGGTAAAAAGAAATTTTAGATTTTGGGAAAATATCGTGTAATTTGGTTGAAAAAGTTGGAGAGTATTATAATATCGTGCATTTTTCAAATACAAGTCATAACTTTGATATTTATTTTTGAATTATTCACAGGATATTACCGAAATTAAGAGAGACTTTTACTATCAAATTCTCCAAAGTGTAAATTAAAAAAAAAAAACAATGGCCTACTTTGATTGATGTCCTTTTAATTGTTCAGTGTAATACAAATATATTTTTGAGTGCAAAAAGAAAATTGGTATAATTAATTATTAGGTATAATAGACGCCCATAATATGTCTTCCAAATTACAATTATTTTAAAGAAAGTATGACACAACAATATATTGAAATTTATTCACAGAATCAAAAACAAATTCACAACTACATATCTTTCGATACATATCACGCCGACACTTTGAAAGTATACAGTCAATTACAAAATTATCAATTATACTAGTGGCCCACTCCCGGCTTCGCCCGGGGTGCTTTTTTGCAATCCAGCCGATAAATTACTTTAAACCGCCATCTGCGAGAACCTTATGGAACTCACAGATAAATAATTGCTGTATTGAATAAGTATCAACAGTTGGCGCTATGTTAATAATATTATATAATTAAAAAAATAATAATAAACAAAATGAGATATAAACTATCCTATCTTTTAAGTTGGACGAAATAACAGATACTTATGAAGTTTGATCAAAGTCGGTTCAGTAGTTTCACGAGTTTATCGCGAACATACATCGTGACACGAGATTTATATATATATATAGATATCCCAATAATAAAACAACAAGTTCGTATACAGAAATACATATAACCAATCACTTGAGTGACATGAATTTTTAATGAAATAACGGGTTTATAAAATACTGAAAGCAGTGCCCTTGGTTTCATTCGCCGTTTGATTTAATTTAACTTCTTTTCTCGTTAAAACTTCGTTCTCGTCAAGAGGCCAAAGTCGGATACATACATCACATTTTTTCTTTTTACTCGACATCTAAAGCGGTTATCACACTTTACAATTTGAAGGATTCCAATTTAGGAAATTGGAAAGTGTAATCGCAGTTAGAAAAGATTGGATCCAATTTAGATTTTATCTATTTTCAATTCTATGTCTTCGATTTAGAAATCAATTTAGTGAAATGTGATCACAAGTTCACTACTTAGTTGGATTCCTTCAAATTGTAAAGTGTGATAACCACTTTAGGACAGTAGAGTGATGTTAAATAGCCTATAGTTAGTAGGGCAGGGCTATCAAATAAAATAAAATAAAAAGTCCAAATGCTAGTTCTAGAAATTATAGCGTTTAAACAAAAAAGAATCATCTTCAGCTGTATAAAAATTTCTATTATTATTTTTAATTGAAGAACGTTCAATCTCTTTAGCTGTATTAAAATAACTTTTTATTTGAAAATATAAATTTTATTTCACTTTCTTTTCGTTCCAGTTCTATTATACTTTTTTTAGAATTGTATTATTTGATTTTAAAAATGGACAAACAAGTTTAAAAATTGGTTTTAGTTACGATGTCTTTGCGTCTATGAAGTTAGACTATTTGACAGCACTCAAAATACCAAAGTTTATCCAATTATTAAAAAAAAAAATTCGTCTGTCTACACTACATGATGAAATATTTTGCGTAAAAGCACTTGACTAGATATACTAATAATTATAATAATTACTTACTTAAAATTTCTTTTGTCTCATTATAATAAACTTAGATTCACATAACATGTAAAAATTCTTGCGAAAAATATTGCCAAAACCCTCTTCATTAAAACCAACTTTAAACTTTATACGACACTTGCTTAGCTTGTTTCAAAAGTTTCAACTTGATATTTATAAATAAACAATAATAAATATAAATAATTTTACTATAGCATAAGACAATTATATTAGAAAAGCTGGGCTTAAATGGAATCAAAAAGAGTAACAATTGCGTAAAAATTAAGATATTACATATAGGGGAGTATTTCAAAAATACCTTCTATATATAGGCCTTTTAAAATGTACATAAAACTTGTTTTATTGTTAAGTGAGAGAATAGTAAAAAAGTTAAAATTGGACACAGGACAAAAGTATCTGAGGGTGCATCTATTAATTATGCTTAAAAATGCAGTAAAATCTCATCATATCTTTTTTAAATTGAGAGGGGCGTTTTTGAAAATCTCAGGTCAATTTAAAGAATATACTTGGAATATACCTACAGACTACAAATATTTTTTGACAGTTCCATTATACCCACTGAAAAAAAAAATGGCGTTTAGTCGTTTATTACAATAGAGAAAGTACATAAATGACTGTTTAGAAAAATAAACAAATAAAAAAGTGAAATATGTAGATGACGTTGTCTATTTTAAAATTTCATTTTATTAATTTCAATAAATTCTTTATGGTATACTAAGTGTAATCTTGAACGCTACCTATATCATTTTTCTGATTTATGGACATTGAATTTAGTCCCTTTAACAAATATAGAGTAAATATCAAGGGTAGAGAATAGAAGGAAAGAATTTGCACAAAATCTCACTAGGTACGGAGGAGGTCAAATTATAAGAAAAATAACTTACTTAATTAGTGGATGCTCCTTAATACTGCCTGAAATATCTTAAAGGCTTCAGTATATGAAGATTTGAAGGAAAAAAAAAGTATAAGCCCCGCAAATTGCTAATGCGCCTGGTCGCCATTTTGGTGACGTAATCTCTTGACACACTCAGTATCGTTAGCGATACTGGCCGGCGAGTTTTTAGTTACGGATGACGTCAAGTGGGTCTTAATGCTCCTGCGCATCAATTTGAGAGGGGTTTATAATGTTAAAATCGTTAGATTCCCAATGACTCAAATAGTAGTTATTGCTAGATTATATCTATTTATGGTACGAGAGCTCGCAACGTCACGAAAAAGTTCATTTTAGGTCGATTAGTTTTTCTATATTTCTCATTCATACTGACGGTCGGTAGGAATGCAGTACGTCTGGCACCTGGAAGCGGTTGCGTTTACCAGTGCGCATCCCATCTATACAGGGAAAATTGTGCATTTTGAAATTATTTTAAGACAAATTTTATTTTTTTAATAATTATATATGCCTCTTTAGAAATATAAATTTATAGTTGCCAGACATTTTTGTCGTTGCTAACATTGCCCCAGATACAATTTTAATCATTAAAAAATAGATAGATAGATAGATAGATATACTTTATTGTACACAGAGTAACACAATAAAAAAAAAAAAAGTAGAAAAAAAAAATACAAAATATGACATTGTACAATGGGCGGTCTTATCGCTAAAAGCGATATCTTCCAGACAACCTTTGGATGGACAGGATTAGTAACAAATAGAACAAGGGGAAATTAGGGGTGTACTACGGTAAAAATGATAATTTTCAAACATTTTTAGTATGTCTGTAATTTTAATATAATATAGTTCTATAATCAAAGAATATAATATTAATTTGCCAGATAGAAATTCCGTTGCTTAATTAGAATTCAGATCAATTTAAGTATCGGGGAGAATAGGTGAATTAGAAGAGTGCGGCAACTGATTCGTACATTAAACATTAAAAATACATGAAAAACAAAATGTTATTTTTAATTAATAATTGCTTCGCAATAAAATCCTGCATCAAAATCATCGTCACTGTCATCGTTGTCATCATTATTTATATCATCATCATCATTGTTTGTATCAAATGTATCGTCGGTTTGTAGGACCTGAGTATCTGTAAAAAAATATAATTTATTAAAGATTAGTAAGTTTTTATGCGTTTGTTGAGAATTTTTAATTTTTTAATCTATTAATATTTACCTTGAGGTATAATATCAGCAACCAGTGATGGTAATTGGTCACCGACAAACCAGACAAAATCGTAGTTATTATTTTTCATGGTCCAACCACAAGCTTCTGGAGATAACGATGATGGATATTTCAAATGAGCATTACTCCAAAATTTTGCAATATAACGGACTCGTAATAAATGTTGACGTAGCTCAGCTTTACATGGAGGTAGATTTAATGGGTCGAAATTCCTAAAAAAAATTTCGAAGTTGTCGTATGCATTTTTGGTCTGATAAGTACTACAAAACAAATGAAATCTCACATCATTAATGTTGTTATTATTATGAATTCCATACATATGACACACGAATTTTTCTAAGGTAGCAAATGCATTTTCTAGTATGTCATCGTTATCAGTACCAAGATTTTGAAATGCTAATTGATAATCTTCCGATTCTGTTAATAATTTGAAAGGTCGCAGTTTGCCTTTACGGAAGAAAGCTGGGGTATAATCACATCCGGTTAATGCGTGGAAGCCCGGTAAAGCTTCACATATATTATTACCCAGTATAGCATACTGGGCCGGAAGGTTCTCGAGTGGAGGCCACGTACCAGCAAGCGCAGCGTAGGACGTCCACCCACAAGGTGGACAGACGACAGCCGCGGGTCAATGGTGGATCCAGGCTGCTTCTGACCGGTCCTATTGGAGAGTTATGGGAGAGGCCTATGTCCAGCAGTGGACGTCCTGCGGCTGAAATGATGATGATGATGAGTATAGCATACAGTTCATTCATGTTGATATATCTCTGTCGCAACTGTCTCTGTCACACAACCTACGAATCAGTTGCCGCACTCTTCTAACTCACCTATTCTCCTCGATACTTAAATTGATCTGAATTCTAATTAAGCAACGGAATTTCTATCTGGCAAATTAATATTATATTCTTTGATTATAGAACTATATTATATTAAAATTACAGACATACTAAAAATGTTTGAAAATTATAATTTTTTAATGATTAAAATTGTATCTGGGGCTATGTTAGCAACGACAAAAATGTCTGGTAACTATAAATTTATATTGCTAAAGAGGCATATATAATTATAAAAAAAATAAAATTTGTCTTAAAATAATTTCAAAATGCACAATTTTCCCTGTATAGATGGGATGCGCACTGGTAAACGCAACCGCTTCCAGGTGCCAGACGTACTGCATTCCTACCGACCGTCAGTATGAATGAGAAATATAGAAAAACTAATCGACCTAAAATGCATTCTCAAAAACGTTGCTAGCTCTTATACTATTACGAAATGTTTAAAACGAAATTGTTAGTTTTTGTCTTAAAGCATATTGTATTTATAATCAAACGCACATACGTAATGGCTTAAATTAGACTTGTTAACTTTGTAGATGAATAAGTAAACTTAAATATTCATTATATAATGGCATAATTATATAAAGAAGTTATAAAAGCTGAACCGTCGTTTAAATGTAAGGTATGTTACCTAGATGTCGCATATACTATCGCAAAACACCCGAATGAAATATTTCGCCCGTAACTTACATTTTAATTTTAATTACATGTATTTCATTTTATAGTAAACACCATTTATGGAGGTAGAGTCCTATCCAGCTAAGCTGTTTCATGTAATTAAGCCATTGTATTGTATAGTATAGATAGAATGTATTTAGAAACAAGATTGTTTGCTTCATAAGAATATTTTTAAAGTGCCACGATGAAAAGCGTAATTATTATTAATAAGAAGCATTCACCATATGCCTACGATAGGTGGTATTTTTATTAAGTTTGTAAAATTAGACGTCACTTTATTAAAATTTACCAAAGTTTACCGTAGCTGTTACTCAAAAATGTTCAAACACTGTTTCAAAATGTTACTCAATAGTGGTTCGAAAAATGTTTAATGTTTTTTTAAACATTTGTTTAACAAATATCTAATTTTTTATGGTCTTTTAAATTTTGATAGGTAAAGTTTGTTAAATTTTGATAAAATTAATACATTTTAATTTTTTATTCCATGATTTATTATAACTACATAGAAAATGTTGCAATTTTTTTTTAACTAAAACTACTATAGACGAATTATTTTCTTCGTATCGTAATAGCTATAATACACCAAGCGATCTTGGTAGTCAATACATATTATGATATTAATACATATAAACTACCAAGAACTTGTTAGCGCTTTTTTTAAAAAAAAAAAAACAACAATCCCATAGATTTCAAAGAGCAATATATTTTTATTATTAAACTATAGTTACTATATGTTTGAGAAACGCAATGTCTCGTCATGATTATACCTATTAGGTACTTATTCTTTTTAAATCTTAAAATCCTAAACAAATAAGTAAAATTTAATGTTCTATTATACTTAGCTTAAAGCTAGTTTGCGAATGGGCTAAGCTCTAAACATAGATATAATTAAATGACTTTGAATTATTTTTATATTAAAAGGAAAACAATAATTTGGTGTTTTATTTGTCCTTTTTATTCGTCATTTTCACAGTAATGAAGTAAGAATTATGTTACAACAAGGAAGATCAACAGACAGGGTAACGGTCTACTTGATGGTAGGTGGCTACCGTCGCCTATATAACAAGCAAAAAAAAAGTGCAGAGTATGTGAACGTTAGTGATTCAAAAATTAAAGGCACATATCTCAGTTTATCATTTATTTCTAGATAGAAATTTAACTGCAATAACAATAGAGGTATTTATTTACAAAACTATGACTACATGAATTATTTATAAACAAATAAACTAAGACTTAATTAATATTTAATACCCTTTGTGGCCTCTAAATCTTCTTCTGTTGTCAAGCTGAAAGAAATTTCCAACAGATTAAAAAATATTATATATGTATGTATATAAATATAAAATTACGTGTCACGTTGTTTGACATGAATGAACTAAACTACTGAACGGATTTTGATAAAACTTTTAATTTTGATGTAATTTAGTCCAACTTAAAAGATAGGATAGTTTTTATTTTGAACCCGTTGTGAAGCCAGGAGCAGGCCACTAGTATTATATAAAATAAAATATGTAGTTGTCTACCTCAGTCTGTTTTTCTACAAATATCTTCTAAACCAAACAATTTGCCTAACTGAACTACTGTGGCAGTCATAATTATGTGAAGTAATTGAATATATTGACGGTCCCAAGTAAAGTGTCAAAACTTGAAAAATTGATTTTTCAGTAGAGGCATTTGGAGTTACTTTCCATAAAAACTTTTACACGGCAAGCGACCAGCTAACTATGTTTCGTTATTTAAAATAAGCAATTGAAGCTACTTATTTGCAAGATATATTCAGTACAGAAATGTACAGAATTAAGCAAAAAAGTGAAATATGCATATTTCTCATTTTCGATAGTGTATGTAAGGACCGTCGATATGGATTTTAGTTCCCAATATTCAAATTCATTATACCATGTGCAACTCTTATATTATATTAGTGGTGTTGTATACAAACTTACCAAAGATCGTTTACACTCAAAAAAAACTGTTCGCAACTGTAAGCATTCCTCGGGAACATTGCCATTTTTCAAACATTCCCGTGGAGTTTTCTTTGACTGAAAAAAATAAAATACCAATTTATTTGGTGTTTAAAAAATTATTTGTATTTATATCCAAAGGCGAAATTCTTGCATCAATTTGATTTATAAAATTAAATTTTGGTACAGTTTAAGAAATACTAATTGTAAAGATCCAATTATATATCATTAGAGGTTAATTAAAAGGAATCATTGTAAACTTGGCAAGGTACACTGTGTTTCACTGTCGTTTGGGTAGCCTATCTGGCGACAGTAACCACTGTGAAATAACACCACATGTGCTGTTGTGTTTAGATAAGTAAGGGATGCCAGAGCTTATTTCCCTATCCCTTAATAATCCCTTATCCATAATCCTTCTAAGGTCGGCTACTGTGGCATTGTATAGGTGACGATAACCACTTACAATCAAGTGGACAGTCAGCCTGTCTGTCGCCTTTATGGCTTAACATAAAAAAGGCTTATTAAAAGAAATTATTGCAAAACAAATCACGCCGAATTGCATAAGTTTCGAAAACTAAAACTAGACTAACTTGGCCAGCAGCAACTAGTAACAACACTATACTTTTCTTGTGTAATACATATAAATAAAAGGAATTGATTATCTAATTCTAGTAAGATAACCGAAAACTAACCACTCGGCAACAATCACTTTCTAACAAGCACATCTTAAGATCGGCTCTGATTGAAGCGCATGCAGAGTGATCTGCTAAACCGATTTCATCTGGTGCGTAAGTTACCATTGTTTAATTTAATTTACTTTTACTACTAATATTATTAATATTTTACTTTACAACTATAAAATATAAACAATAACTCTCGCTAGAGAGTATATATGTTCCTTGAACAAGAATGAAAGATAATGAATGAATGAAGGCTCAAAGGTCCGCTCCGCAGTGTCAATGTCCGCTCTTGCTTAGAGTACTATGGAGTACTATATTACATATTACTTGCAAAACGCTTGCAAATTACTTGCCGCTGTCAATAGTCGACACTTTCCACAGTCTTTTTTCTCTTAAATTTAAAGTTCACATTAATCACAGACCACTATATACCCACCACCCACACAGCCCGGCAACGAACAAAGATTCTCCAATGACACTAATGACAGTTTAAAAAACTTCATTAAAATAAAATATTTCAAGTTCAAGTACGGTACATACATATATAAATAGTATACATTTGTAACCAAAATATAATTTTATTATTTTATTTATGTATGTAGTGTTCTACAAAGTAAAGTTGTGAATATCTGGATTAAAATTAAAATAATCTATCGATAACAAAGAACTACAAACATAAACACGTATTTGTTTGGTTATATTGTAATCAAAGTGCAGTGGTGAATTTGAAGATAAGAATGTTTAAATTTGCGAGAAATCTTTCTCACATTTGCAATTTAAAACCTTTCAAAGAAACCAAATGGATGATGCCTGACGGAAACCCTACCGGGATTTACGTCTACAACTGTGTGGCAGATCAAAAGGTACCTCTTATATTAAACGATCCTAAGATCGCTACTTGGTATTCTTGCGGTCCTACAGTGTATGACTCCGCACACATAGGCCACGCGAGTTGTTATGTGAAATTGGACATAGTGCAGAGGATATTAAAATCCTTTTTCAATATAAAATTAGTAACTGCAATGGGTGTCACCGACATTGATGATAAGATTATTAAAAAAGCAAAGGAGACAAATCAGGAGTTTAATACCATTGCGAAAAAATATGAACATGAATTTTGGCTTGACATGTCCAATTTAAATGTAGAAAAGCCTCATATAATCACTAGGGTATCGGAACACATAAGTTGTATTGAAAATTTCATCAAAATCCTCATCGAAAATGGTTCTGCTTATATAGGAAGTGACGATTCTGTTTATTTTGATACAAGTAAATTTCAATCTTATGGTAAACTGCATAAAATGCAAGAATCCGGTGAACTTACAAACAGTGATAAGAAAGACAAAATGGACTTTGCTCTCTGGAAAGGTCATAAGCCCGGAGAACCCTCGTGGGATGTCTCTTGGGGTAAAGGAAGACCAGGATGGCATATAGAATGTTCTGCAATGGTGAGTAGACTGTTTGGGTCTCAGTTGGACTTCCACGCAGGAGGTATCGACTTGCAATTTCCACATCACGAAAATGAAGAGACTCAATCCTGCGCTTTCCACAACACAAAACAATGGGCAAATTATTGGATTCACGTTGGGCATCTGCATGTTAAAGGCGACACAAAAATGTCAAAATCACTACAAAACACCATATCAATACCAAAAATGCTAGACTCTTATAGTGCGGACAGTTTTAGAATGGCATGCCTCATGTCCAACTATAGATACCCTATAGAATATTGTGATGAAGTCATGAAAACCGCTGAAGATGTGTTGAATAAATTTAAATTTTTCCTAAAGGATGCTAAAAGTTATGTCAATAACAATATGGTACAAAGTACAGACTACAAAGACAGTATGTTAAACAGCTTACAAGAAATTGAAGAAAAAAACCTAGAAGCATTGAAATCAGATTTTGATACATCAACCTGCATAAATAATTTATTAAAATTAGTAAGCAGCTCTCACAAATTAATAAAATATGACACAGAATATTATCCAGTGCCTATACTTTTAACGGTGAATTATATAACAAATGTGTTAAACTCATTTGGGCTGACATTGCAAGATTCAAGTCATAATAAAGTATCAAATACTCTAATAGACACTTTAGTCGAGTTCAGACACACTGTCAGAACGAACGCTCTGGCCAAGAAAGACAAGGAGCTGCTAAGTTCCTGCGACATTGTCAGAGATAAAATGAAGTCTTTTAAAGTGCAAATAAATGATGCTAATAAAACACCATCATGGGTGCTTACTAAGTAAAATATCAGTAAGTAGTTATATCAATATATGTTATGTTTATGTTAAATATTTTAACATAAACATTCAAAATAATTGCCATTTTTCACAAGTACTTTATCATCAAAACCAGGTTGAGTTTCAACTGATTTCGATTGTACTGGCTGTCGATTAATTAATTAATTAATTGATAGTTGGCATTTGACACGGTTATGGTGTACTAATGAAGAATAAGTTTGTTTTTTTAACAATATAATGGCTGTAATCGTGACCTTGTTTTTAATGTTATTGTTTTTATTCAAAAATTTACTTATATCGAGTACATAAGTGTGATTGGAAATCATGTGTACAGCCCTAACTAGATTGCACACTGGATCTTTAGATGTACTAGTGTGTTAAGAAATATTAAGTGTGATAATATGTTACTGACCCTGTAAATAAATAAATGATAAAAAAAGATGATATGCACAGTGTCAAACACAGTATAGTCAGATTCAAACTTAATGGCGGCTCTCAATATAATGCGATTAGTGCTCAGAACGTAATATTAGATATCGGGTATGCAATATTTAATGTACAGTCAGGGTAAAAAAAGGTTGGTCACCCTAAAATCGACATTTGCTTGCATCAGGGCAATTATTATCAGTCATGCCAAAATTTAACGTCTGTCAATTGTCTGCTTAGTGCTTTAGTTTCGAAAGGTACTTACTAAGTGTAGACGACTTGATAAAGGAATGAATTTGAAAATTGATGAAGGTTTTCGTACCCTGACTGTTCCTGCGCTCGCAGCTAACTTCAGACTTAAGTTTTATATTACTTGTGACTGTAAATATTGTAATGCTTTTATTAATAATAAGGTTAATGATATATTAACCTATAATTTATGTACTGTAAATAGGTACTGGAAATGTTAAGGGATAAGAGAGAAAAAAAAGGGATAATAGAGATGTTTTGTAGCGTTCATTGAAACTATAATGAAACTGAAAAATAATATATAAAACAATGGAAATAAAACTACAATGTATGGCAAGTACAAAGTATAATGTTAATTTTTTTTAACATATTTTGATTATGTACGTTTGTAATAAATACTACAGGCTATACTTTTGTTTTTCATTTCAAAATATGTCCACCATTTTAGCAAATACAACAAAAAATTGTCCTTTACTTTCAGTCTTACGCTTTGAAGGTTTTATTCGGGAAACTTTAAGTACAATTGACATTTTATATCCTATTACATTCGAAAGTTCTTCCAGTGCTGTGTTAAATTTCAAGTATTTTTGAAATAAAGTTTATTCACAATCAAAATAGTCACTTAAAACTTGACAAAGTAGTTAGTTACCTATTAAACTTGCAAAACCCTATAATACTCCATAGGGTTTTAAGGCCTATATAGAGAAAAAAATAGACCATTTATTGTGATTGGCATCACATTTGTGTTGTTAACCGATAGTAAAATAAGAGAACAGTTTAAATTCTTCTGCTACTATATATGTTGAAGATGAAAAACCATAGTTATGTCAAAGCAGAGAGAATAATGAATTTTTTTTTGTATTTTACATATTTCAGAAAAAAATTATATTCCATACATGATAAGTTTATATGCATACAAATCTAGCTCTATTTTGATCGTGAAACGTTTGTTAAAAATTTATAGCCCGAAAACATGTTATTACTTATTTAGGTAATAAACTTAATTAGTACCTAGCCATTTCTAATGCGAGTGACTTCTTGTTTCTGTTGACTAGATCTAGACATTCTTGCTTTTAATGAATTTGCCAAATTGTAGATTTATTAGTAAAATATTATTTTTTATTTATTTTGTAAACTTTTACGAGAATAAATCCAAAGAAAATGGCGATGAAATTGTGACCTTCATTTTAAGGAAAAATTAAACACATAATTGAAAGTTATTATTGAAGGTTTTTTTTTTCTTTAAAATTCCCAAATATTTGCAAATAATGCACCTTAGAGACTGCAATAGAAAATCAACATCAAAACTTTAGTAGGTTGTTTGATTTTTTAATTATTTTTTTTTTTTTAATTTAACTAACTAGCGATTGGGGGATACCGATTTTGTCTTGTATCATATTCTCGGCCTTGTAAACTTTCCACGCGACCAAATAATCGCGAACCAATTTGAATAGTGTATAGTAATTGATGAATAAAAGTATAACTATAGACACGAAGTTGTGCCACGCTATAGAACTGAACAGCAAACACAGTTGCAGTACAATCAACGCCAACTGAAGACACAGAAGCACGCAGAGCAACTTGGAAGGATTCGAGAACACCGCCTGAAAAGAATTTTTTTTAATATTACAAAAATAAATAGATTTGTAATGTGAATTTATAAACTAGCTGTTGCACGCGACTTCGTCCGCGTAACCTTATAAAATATAGCATATGCTACTCGATTATAATGTAACTTTCTATAGGTTTTTATTTTTAAAACCGATCCAGTAGTTTTCGAGTTTATTCATTACAAACAGAAAAATACAAATCTTTTCTCTTTATAATATTAGTATAGAGTATATATGTATAGAGTCTATAATTTCAATGAAAATGGCTTCTATGGCTTAGTTAGTTTATAGTCTATACTATAGACTAACTAAGCCATAGAAGCTTTCATTGAAATAAGCACTATACAAATGGCCAGTGAAGACAAAACTGTTCTGGCAAGTAAATCACGCTTACATATTAAATTTAATACAGTATAATTTAGTATGTATTAATTAATATAAGTTACTCAAACTTCAAGCGGAGATCCGTAAACTAGAAGTCGCCAGGCGACAGGAGACTGTGATCGCTTGGTAACCAGTGCCGGATTAGCTATGTAGCAAAAGTAGCACGTTTCTTCTTCTTTCTTAAATGAAAAGTTTTTGTTCAAACTTAAGGTAACATGACCTTACAATTAGAGAAAATAAGCTTTATTTTAAACATTTAAAATCCACGTAATCCCTTAACACCTTAAACTGAAGATCCCTTGATAGAATTTGCTACGGGCCCCGTGCATCTTAATACGGCACTGCTGGTAACAAGGTCACAGTCGCTTAAATCCGAAGCGCATCTTAAGGGCGCTTAACCCTTTAATTAACCGCTTGGTTTTGTAGGAGTTGTGCCCCTGGCGCTTGACTCGCTTGAAGTTTTTAAAAATGAACATTATACATGTGTAAGCGACATCATTTGATACCCCTTAATATACGCCGTGAAATTTCTGACATTTCTTATTTAATCAATATTATTAATGGTCGTGTGGACTGCCCTGATATTCTCTCCCTGATTAATTTTAATGTGCCCACTAGGTCAGTTAGGTCATACAACCCAATTTCAATATCAATTGCTAGTTCAAATTATCGGCAGAATAGTTTTCTTTGGCGGGCTAGTAGGAACCTCAACATGTTGTTCGGCGGGCTGGGTGCTGATATTGATATATTTAATAGTAAATCGGCGGAAGTTAAGAGTAAATTGACGGCTATACTGTTTAGCTGAGCGGTTTTCTTTTCTTTTCATTTTTTCTTTCCTTTTGTTATGATTTTATTTTAATATAATTTAAGTTATGTTTCGGTTTTAATATTGATTGTTTAGTTGCTATGCGTTTGTTATCGTTCGTCTTAATTTCTAGTTTGTAGTCTATCTGTGTATACCTTAAAATTGCCTTGTGTTGCCTATATATATTGTAAGTTTATTGTTTGTGCTGTTGGTGTACCTTTGAAAATAAATAAATAAATATACAAGTTGAGGAATTTGTCGTATTGAGGCTCCGGCGAAAGGATTAAGGTACTCACGTAGAACCGCTTGTGGTGTTTGTTGTGGGGCTGTGCGGCGACCGTGTGCGCGGTGGCCAATAGGACGACGCCGCGCGAGCACACGCGGTCCGCCCACGCCCACAACCGCGACCCGCACCACGCGGGCGCCGAACAACTGCTTCCTTCAGACACCTCTGTCAACAAATTATATCCCCTTTATTATATATCTATATATATATATATATATATATATATATATATATATATATAAATCTCGTGTCACGATGTACGTTCGCGATAAACTCTGAAACTACTGAACCGACTTTGATCAAACTTCATAAGTATCTGTTATTTGGTCCAACTTAAAAGATAGGATAGTTTATATCTCGTTTTGTTTATTATTATTATTATTTTGCAAATTATATAATATTATTAACATAGCGCCATCTGTTGATACCTATTCAATCCAGCAATTATTTATCTGTGAGTTGAGTTCCATAAGAATCTAACAGATGGCGGTGTAAGGTAATTTATCGACTGGATTGAATAAAAAATTGCACCCGTGCGAAGCCGGGAGCGGGCCACTAGTTAAATTATATTTTTTATAAAAAATTTTTGACTAGTAGTAAAGTACAGTAATCTATGGGTGAGTTTACAGAAGTTGGCACGTTAACAGTACTCACACCAATGCATTTTTGACATACAGTATGTTGAAAAATGGTTATATTTTAACCAATTTCGCAATGTGTCTCACGTGCCAACTCTCGTTAACTTGCCTATACCGTCGGCGCTATTCGACCAAAAAAAATAGCCTTAATAGTAAGTATATGGTACCAGTGCAGACGTGGTGGTCCGTCCAGCGGCCGAGGTGTCTGGCGGCGCGATGGGCGACGTCCAAGAGAGCCGCAGGCGCCAGGTACTGCGCCAAGCGCGCCCCCAGCGCCCCCCACACCAACGCCACCTGCTGCGACGCCGCGTACACGTCGTAGTACACCACCGACTAAAGACAAATTCATATTAACCACTCGCCCATTGGTCCAAATTCGACCACAAATAAAGAAAAAAAAAATTAATTTGACATACATATAAATATTACCTACGATTCCCACATCATCTACTATCCTAATGCCAGTATCATATTACATATATCATTTTCTATATTTCACAATTTATTTATGTACTAGTGGAGAGATTTAAACGAGGAAGGTTTTTATATACAGTTGCATCCGTGCGTAGCCGGGAGCGGGTCACTAGTCTTATACCGTAAAAAACGAGGCATTCTTACCTGTACGAAGCAACATGGAATGAAACTGGAATAGTAAGCTCCCATTACGGAATTGAACAATATCTTCTTGACTCTCATGTTGAAATCGTGCCTCAACATGTCCACCTCCGCCCTGACCTGCTCCGGGTTATGAGAACAGCAATGCAATGGAGGCGACACCGAATTGCTCAACTCGAGGAATGGACTCGCTTGGAAGCCAAACAGGACCAAGTAGATAACTGCTCTGAAAAGATCAAATTTATTGATTAATTTTATTTAAAATTACACCAAAAAGATTTTGACGTGATATCGAAATAATTTTTTATTTTTTCAGGACAGCCCTAAAAATATTTTGTCATTTAATATAAAAACATCTTTTAAAATATTCCATTAAATAATTCATAGCAATAATAGCTAAAAAATTAAGACGAGAGCCGCCTCACCGTTCCGCCTGAACTAAGATTTGTTTAAAAAACTCATTGGGGATTCCGGACTAGCTAATATATGTCAACACTATACATACATTACATTATACATAAATTATATGAGACTAGCTAAATCTTAATAATTTATAATGAAATACTTACGGATAGCACAAGTAGAATATCTTAACGAGCGGATGCTTCAACATTATGAAATAGCCACACCAAGCCATCGAGCCGAAAACTGTTCCCATCACAAACATCCTGGAAAAAAAAACATATCATTTCTTTTAATTTTCATTCACTAACTGCTCCGATTCTGTACTACATGTTTTGAAAAATAAAGCGATGTTATGTATAAACTGATCCACAGTTATATTTGGCAGCCAGTCTGGCGACAGTAACAACACTATTACAGAAGAAGCATGTGTGCTGTTGTGTTTCAGCAAGTGCGTAAGGGATGCCAGAATCAATTGCCCTATCCCTACCTTATCCTTAATCCTATTAAGGTCGGCAGTGCACTAGCAACACCTCATGTTATAGGCGATGGTTGCCACCTACCATCAAAATTAACTGTCAGCTTGTCTGTGCAGCAGATTACATTAAAAAAATACATTATATAGAGTATTTACACACATATATAGGTATTCATCTATGGTATTTTTCAAATAGTGAATATTTTTTTAATTAGGTGCAGTCATTCTGAAGTTGATGCTCACACACAGTTTTTGAGCTTAAGATCGTCACAATTCCAATGCAACTGACGCCTTACATTATGTAACCCGAACATATTCGTAGGAAGACTTAAAAAGCAAGCTTTATGTACATATAAAATTTTATCCAAATCATTAGAGCTGTTTCTGTGATATACAAAATAAATAGATTATAGATAGGTACAAGGATAGCTTGTTTAAAGTTAGACATTAATTTCGGTAAACAATGATACACAACTAATGGGAATAAATTTCCCTTTGTGAACTTTAAGAGAAATATGACCAACATGATGGACCATAATAAAAAAATATATATTACCTGGCTGCTACCGTTGCATGAGGCATTAGTTTCGGTGCAACTACCGTTCTTAGTACTGCCATAATCAAACTAAACAGCAATCTTCTAACTAAAATTGTCACAATGAATGCAACCAGATGTGGGTCTATGAGATAAAAGTGCTGAAAACAAAAAAAAAAATACATAAATTATGAATAGTTTATTTTATAATAGAGTAGACAATAGCTAATCAGTAAAAACTTTAGTTGGTATATATTTTATTTATATTTATTATTTATAATTTAAAGTTTTGTAAATTATTGTATTATATATACCAAGTTTAATAAATTAATACTTAATATAATATACTTTTAACTAGCTTTATTTATTTAACTAGCTGGTGCCTGCGACTTCGTGCGCGTTGTGAAAGAAAATATATGAGTGATAACGCCTGACATCATTATCGCTGTGACGACGGTGACGCCCAATTCTTTAAATTTTAGTTTAGACGATCACTCAGGAACAGTACTTTTTTTCTGTATGAAAGGTACCCTATGTCCTTTCTTGTATCCCTAACAATGTGTATACAAAATTTCATGATGATCAGTTGAGTAGTTAAGGTGTGAAAAGGTAGAAGACAGACAGAGTTACTTTCGCATCAATACTAATAATAAATCTGTAAGGGTCGGTCATGGAGTAAGTTACTTTGTTTTCAGAGATATCGTGTTTATAGGCTCTATACATGATACTGAAACTAAATTGACGATTTTTAGATTTTTTTCTGTATGTATGTAATAACTCTGAAATGAATTAACTGATTTTCATGAAACTTGGTAGATAAACATTTGGACGTACGGGACACAGGATAGGCTAAATATTTTTCAACGCAGACAAAGTCGTGGGCACCGGCTAGATTATAATATTAGTATGGATTTAATGAAATCACATTAAAATATTATTATTATTTTAATAGTTTATATATTTAATTTTTTGTAAATATACCTGTAAGTTTAATGTTTCAAATAAGTTTTTCATGTGAATAATAAAGTTTAGCCATTATTGTAAACAAAATTTTGTAATTATTTATTATCTTCTTAGTAGAGAGCAAATCTTATTTATTTAAAATATTTTTTAGCTAAAAGATATGAAGATAATAATAAATACACAATAGAAATAGTAACATACCATAGCCTGATCCATATATGAATTTGGGAGCCACCAATTGGTTCTGTATAAATTGAGGAATTGCAATCCAGTAGCTGCCAAAGTGAAGACAAAAGTAATCACTTCGAATAGCAACTCGCCGTCTTGTGGTATGTATGGAAATGGTATGTGTTTTGGAGGTGTTGGACCCTCAACTATCTTCACATCTGGTGTTACCACTCCTCCAGAAGATGCGGAAGAAACACGACTTGTACGAACACGTTTTCCACCATTCAACTCTTCATCCGCAGTCAGAAGTGATCCCTTTAATTAAAATACAATGCATTTTGATTTGATTCAAACATGGAAAAGATGCTAATAAAGCAGAAAGTAGGGTGCTTACGTTAACACTAAGTATGGTCCCGGGTTTGATTACATTACATACAGGTTCAACTTTGGAAATGAATTTTCCATAGTTTGCTCCGGTCTGGATCTGGAAAGTAGTGGCAGGGCAAACCGCTTTTAGCAGTCATTTTGGCAGTCTGTCTGGCGACAGTAACCACCCCTTTACAGACCACTGTGAAATAACAGCATGTTTGCTGTCGTGTTTCGATGAACGAATAAGGGATGCCAGAGGCCCTTTGCCTATCTTTCCCAAACCCTTATCTTTAATATTACTTTGGTCTGCAAGGCACTTGCAGTATCTGTGGCATTGCTTGTTTTGTGGGCAACGGTCTACCATCAAGTGGACCATCAGCCTGTCTTTAACATAAAAGAAATATCGTAGGAGAAATTCCCTACCTTTTTAGTGGGTCCTGCTTTTTTCGGCCCTGGCGGAATCATTTTACAGGCGATCGGGGGTAATGGACGCTTGATTAGCGGGTCTTTGATAATTTTTCGCCGTCTCGACACGGCAGTGGAAGAAGTGCCGCTAACTTGCGAGTTAGCCCAGCGCCTGGCTAGCAGTATAGTCAGGCAGCCAACAACCGCTGGTAGAAAGAACACGACGAAAGGGCCACTCTCATTTTCTGTACAACTCATCACTCACATGTTAAAATATTTTAAAACAGTCACAATGTTTTGTTTTATTTATACTCAAATTTAATAAATAATGTTTGTTTTAATTCATATTATGATGAAAATACCAGTTAAATAGAAGAATTAGAATAGAACTATTTCACGGTTCACTGTCATTGTCATAGTCAGCTTGATTAAACTGTCAGGTGTCATGAGCGTCTCATCTGTCAAAGATATGCTAGCAAACAAAACGTATCGCACCAGTATTTTTTATTCTATGTCTAATTCATGGATAAATTTGATAAAGAATAGTATGTTTTTCAAATAACTTTGCCAAGAGATTACGAAACGTTGTCAGTTTTTCGACGTGAGCATCGAAACCTTGTGAAAACTCGACAGAACTAAACCGTATAGTCTTTTGGAGTCACGCCAAGTGGCGTTATCGTGAAATGGGGGGGCAAAAGTACGGTGCAAATCTTGGGTTTTTTTTGTTATTACAAGTTATCTTGGCGCTCTCATTTCTTCATATTTTCTTTATTATTAGTTTCATCCACTTATTATAAATAATGTAACTGCATTAGTACTATCCTGCATTAGTTGCATATTGGTTGCATAGTATTCTCTTCTGTGACCCTAGTTGTAATTTTTCACCGGTTATCACCGGTTATGTACATCCTGCAATTTGGAAGTTTTTATTTGCATTTTTTGGATGGTATAATAATATTTACAATAACTTATTACTGATAGAATTTAAAAATCGAAATTGAAAGTTATCACAACTTCGATTTTATTGCTTTTTAAAAATGTCCTTTACAATATTGTGTTCATTCGTTTTAGCATTTTATGTCGTTATTTGGTTTTTTGATTCTTTTTTTAAGGTAATTAAATAAATTATATTTTAAATATTAGTGTGGTATTGTGTACTATAATGGCAGAGGTTATATAGTCGGTGCTGATTAGTATAAAATTATTTAATTATTTTTTCAGAGCTGTATGCACTATCCATATTATGCATTCCTGGAAGGTACAGGACTCAAAATTGGTATACTGAACTTCTCTTGGACAACAACCGCATTTAATAGAATTATATACAGATGGAGTAAAAACATGTCAAGAGTACTGCGGAAATGGTTTACATGCGGATACATATTCACAATTTGGATTTTCCTTCCATTTGCCATATGGACATTGCTCACAATTATTTTCGAACATTTCTATGAGACTATACAGTTTAACACTGCACCAGAAGTTAAAGCAATGTTACCCGGTGTGAACATTCCCGCTTCAGACTTTTGGGTGTACTTCTTAGCTATAGGTTTTAGTAGTATATTCCATGAACTAGGACATGCTATGGCCGCTGCACAGGAAGATGTTAATTTAATCTCAGTTGGGGTCTATGTTTTTGCAATAATTCCAATAGCATTTGTTAATTTAAATACTGAACATTTGAATACATTGCCAGTCACAAAAAGGCTGAAGATATACTGTGCTGGAGTGTGGCACAATGTGGTTACGGCCTTTGTGGCTTTATTGCTGTTTTTCTCAGCTCCAATCTTATTTAATATTGCTTACGAAACAGGTGTAGGTGTTATGGTAACAGGGCTGACTGATAATTCACCATTGAAAGACGCAAGGGGTTTAGACAAAGGAGATGTTATAACAGCAATAAACAGATGTCAAATAAAGACTAAAACTGATTGGACGTATTGTCTACAAATGGCTCACGATCGGTTCGGCATATGCACAAGTGCGGACTATGTTGCTCAAAATGATGAAATCATGATGGAAACTATAAAAGAAAATGATGTTGTTGAATGTTGCAGGAAGGAGGATTTATACAACTTTTGTTTTGAATATATGGAGCCTAAAGTTGCTGGCGATTCAGTGTTGCCAGGTCAATACTCCTGTTTGAAACCTAGAGATATGATAAAGAATAGTTTTATCAAATGTACAGAAAGTGGTGGTTATAGTTGTACAAGAGGCACTCATTGTTTGAAACCTTCGCTCAACAATCACACTTATTTAATTATAGTAGAAAGAAAAGATGATAATGCCGTATTATACTTAGGGTTGCCATATGATTTGCATAAAACCGTTTACGTAGATCAATATTTCCCTAGAATCAGTTTATTTTCAATTTTCTCCCCATCACAGTTTGAGAAATTGTTGCGTTATGTTTTTATATTCTCAATGGGTATCGGGTTTATAAATGTTGTACCTTGTTATGGTACAGACGGCCATCATATAGCAAGAAATATAATTCAGATAATAGCGAAATATATGAATAAAAATGGTGATTTTGTTACCTTTTTTACAGTATTCACTGTAGTTGTAGGGACCGGTGTGACAGGGCCAATCTTAATATATCTCATGTATAAAGCAATATATTCAGATGACTGAATTAATTTCCAATATCATTGAAGATCCCATTCTTGGTAACATCATAAGAATTGTAAATAATGTTAGTATTATTCTTATGGTAATCTCGAACAAATATGAAACATTATCTCCTATTGTTTATTGCTGTGCAGCACATTACAATTTCTCATATAGATTTTTTTTATATGTATCTATGCTTATCAAATTCATGTCAATATGTAGACGGCAGAAAAATGCAGTAGGTACTTAGAAAATAATAAGAATTTTTAGAAATGATATGAAATTGTGTAAAAATATACTTAAAATCCAGTGCTTAAATATTTAGGGCTTAGTATAAATAAAATGCAAGTCTGATGTCCGCCTAGGGAATAAACATGCAATATTTAAAGTATCTTGTATTTGTGTTATTTTGTATTTATTTGTTGTAATAAAATAGTCAAATTTAATTAACTAAAAAGTCATAGGTTAAGTGTATCAGACTTTTTGGGCATAAAGATTGTATTGTTTTATAGTTTTTACGAGCTGGTGCCCGCGACTTCGTCCACGTTGAAAATGAAAATATATGAGTAATTATTATACGATGATACAATTGCGAATGGCGCTAGAGTTGACCCAAATCGAAATTGTACTAAAATTATAGATCTCAATTTAATCTCTTCTTAAATTCAAAAGTACAGTCAGCGTCAGAAGTAGATGAGCATCTGAAGTAGGCAAATAATTGTTGGCATTTAATTTTTCATTAACATCTACACAACAACAGATTTCAAATTTATGTGAGCTTCTATGAATTCAAATATATCTAAACACCCATATGTCATATATTTCATTACAAAGGGAAAGTCTTATTTATACAATCCGATCGCCAAAAGTATCTAAGCACTAAAATGTTCAATTATATCTCAACACTTTTTTGAATAACCTTTCAACTCTTTGTATTAAGGTTCATATTTAGTTAATAATCGCCTACTTACATTGTCTTTCATAATACCCTTGAATGACATCAGCACACATCAGTGAGGAATTATTTACAACCGAATTCAAAAAAGGAAGAGGTTCTCAATTTGACTATAATTATGAATTGATTTTGATGATTCTTTTTACTTAAGTCGTACTTCAGAGGTGGTCCCATATAAATTTTATCGAAATAGATTTAGCGCTTTTTGAAAAAAAAAAATCAAAACAAATACGACTTTAATATTATTCTACCTTCAATCTATATTTTAACTGTCATTACCGATAGTCATCACAGAAACATTAGCCAAAAACAAAGGATATTTGTATGTACATATTTGTAAGGAGCCAACATGATACTACCAGTCGAATGTCATTATTTTCTGTACAACCTTATTTTCATAATTAGGTATACAACTAAGTTGCCAGATCGATTGTCACTTGTCAAATTACCCGTATCTAAGTATTTAAATATAATTGGAAATTAGCTGCAAAAGGGATAGAGATTTTTCGACTTTCGAATGGCATGAGGGCCATTCAAAAAATCTCTATCCTTAATGCTAGTGTAGTTGGCAGCGCACTTGCGGCACCTGTGACGTTGCTTGTGTTATAGGCGACGGTAGCCACCTACCATAAAGTGGACCGTTAGCATGTCTACCATTCCAAAAACAGTAAAGTTTTGTCAATTTTAGTTCAGTAATTAAGAATTAATAAACTATTAAACTTATTTTTAAAATTTTTAGTATAAATATATTTAGATACTATTGATCACCAACACACGTCCTAAAACAAAGCACGAGGGCCATTCGAAATTTGAAAAATCTTTCGCTCATAACTTCTCAATTACATTTAGATACATCTGACAACTTAGGTAATTATGAAAATATGATCGTATAGAAAATAATGACATTCGACTGTTTAGATATTTTTGACGCGTTGAATGTTCACATTAATTAGAGTACTTTGGAGTGTAGATATAATCGGTCTTCAAAGTGTGTAGTGTTATTTGAGTACCTAGACAGATCCGATATATCTGATGCTGACTGTACCACAAATCAAAATTACACTTTTTTACAATCGAAAATAAATAAATTATTTTTTGTCATTTTTTTCTTATTAGATATAGGTATATCAAATATATGCATATTATACATTCTTAGAAGCGTATTTTTAAGTATATAGCATTAAATGTTTTAAGTACTTTTATAATAAACTAAATACTAGAGGAGATATATAAGCATATGTTACTTTTGAATAGAATTTTTGAATAAAAATATACTAAATATGGAATAATACAACCATATTTCTTTTTGCAACATACAATATGAAGGATTGTGATTGTATTTTTGTAATAAATTTTTTTTTGAAATTTTTTTATTTGTGGTGGGCACTTTTGAATTTAAGCAGCGTGATGTTATATAGCCTAAAGGCTTTCTCGATAAATGGAAAAATAAATTCCGTTTATCCACCCAGGTTAGGAGTAGATTCTCGGATATGCATCTCAGAGTTGGATGCACCCTTGCATTTTTTGGGGTGGATAAACGGAATAACCGGACTATCCAACACAAAAAGAATTTTTCAATTCGAACCAGTAGTTCCTGAGATTAGCGCGTTCAACCAAACAAACTCTTCAGCTTTATATAATAGTTTTTAAGTTTTTATTAATTTATTTGGAATTTTGTATTTGTAAATAAAAAACTGATGTAGATAGTCAAAAACATGTTTATCTAAATAAAGTAATAAAACAAAGTTATTGTTTCTAACTAATCAATACTCGATATTATCACAACACATTTTCTATATTTTAAATCTAATCTATCTACAATTTCCAGCAGTAATTTTAAGGGCACAGGTTTCAATTAGTTAATATTGTTAATTAAATTCAATTTGACTAGATTAGAGTACAACTGAATCGGATTATACACTATTATGGAAGATTAGGACAAAAATATTCCTAACGGACCAAACAGATGGACATCCTGGTTTGTCGATTGGTAATAAATGATTCATTTAATTACGTTAAAGTAAACTGAATGAGTCATGTTTCTTTTTGGTATAGGTAACCTTCTTTTTAAATTTAAATATTTGCATTAAAAGTATAGCCAATATGAATAGAATATTATATTCAATTGGATGATTATGACTATGATTGTTTTGTGCCTAGACCCTTGCTAATGCTAGGAACTTTTCTGTAAAAAGTACCTAGCATTAACAGAGCACACATGAGTCTGGAAATTACTATTAGAGGGTTATTATGAAGTTAAAAAATAAATCGAAACATTCTTATTTGCTTAAAGCGAGAGAATTTCGTAGGTCTTTCAGTGATTTGTTCCCATAGTGTAATAAAGCTTTGATCGTAGTTTCGTCTGTGTGTCCCATGTTATTTCTGAAATCATTCCGTGCCCATTCCTTGAGTTCATCTCTGGTACGTTTATCTGATACTTGACGCAATGTGCGAAAAATTTGCCTGTACAGTTTCAAGACTTCCTGACGTAACATAAACTGTGAAAAATATATATTTTTTTATATATTAGTCGCTTAGTTATATAGAAAATTGTTTATTATGCACATTAATTCATTTTCTCTCTTAATTCTAATTTTTTTAAATAATATAATACTAGCTGTTGCACGCGACTTCGCCTGCATAACTTTATAAAATATAGCCTAGCCTATGTTACTCACTGATAATGTAGCTTTCTATAGGTGAAAGAATTTTTAAAATTGGTCCAGTAGTTTTTGTGTTTATTCATTACAAACTTGCAAATCTTGAGGTTGTTGGTCAAGGCTCTTCGCTACAAGACCATTCGCCGAGACGATTATAATTATTATTAGGTAAATTATTTTATCCGTACCTGCTTCAAGTTCAGAGCACTTTTAGGCAACTTGGAACCCATTATAAAATGTTAAATATTCTATTCAGTGTACGATACTTAAAACTACAATTAACCTACAATATTAAAAAATTACCACATTGTGTGGTGCTTCCCTTTTTTATTTTTATAAAATGTACACCATTAAAACTGAGAAGTGGAAAATAATAAACAAAATAAAAATAAACTAGAATGAAAACTTAATAATAAGACAGAAAGTCAGAAACGCACATTGGTTGACAGTTACAATTTGACATTGACAGCCATCGGAAAGGGTGAAAGAACCAAATATATCACAGAACACAAAAAAAATGACGATTGTGCCATGAACCTAGAAAAACAACGGACGGAGTGCTGTCACTGTACAAAGTGTAGCAATGGTGTAGCACCGTAATAGCGGCGAGTTTTTATGTATGCGTGTTTTCAGGGTTGCCAGCCGAAGAAACCTTCCCTAAATTTTGATACATGTAACAATGTGTAGTTCACTATATTTAATAACAATTAATGTAATAACATTTAGTTACAATAAATAAGTACATTTGATTTTGTCCGTAATAATTAGGTTTTTTTTTTCAATTTAGTAACGAAATTATTTTTTTGCCAAATTATTTAGTTAAGTTTCATTTTTCTGGTAGGTACAAGAGTTCAAGACTAGAAACATCTTCCGAAGAATACTCGAGTTTGATTTAAAAAAAAAAAACTATAATTTATAAATCATTTTAAGTAGTGATTTTGCGCTGTGGTGTTTCATCCTTATTAATATTTTAAATGCATAAACTACTCAACCGACCACCATGTAATTTTTCACACATGTTGTCCAGGGATGTAGAAAAGGAGATAGGATACGTGATATTCAGAAAAAAAAAGTACCTACTGTTCCATGCCTCAGGAAACCTGTCGCAGAGAGGATAACCGATGGGGTAGAAAAGTTCTTGATGGGGAAGCCACGAATTGGAAAGCGCAGAGTGGGATTCCCTGCGGACAGATGGACAGACGACCTAAAGGTCTTCGCAGGAAGCAGCTAGATGCGAAAAACAGAAGACCGTGCAAAGTGGCGCAGCCTTGGGGAGAGGCCTACATCTAGCAGTGTAGAGACACTGGCTGATGATAATGATGATGATGGTGATGATGATGAAACATTCAATATCTTTTTATGATACGGACAAAGTCGCAAGTAGGTACCAAATATCTTTCTTTGTTGTTCTTTCACAAAATAATTTTATTAAATATAAAATTTATTAATTTTATTAATCGTACACATAGTAAGCTTACTATGTGTACGAATTATTTAAAACGTAAGTGATGTTATAATAAACTTATTATTTTAGTATTCTGTTTAATATTGTAATATATAAATAAAATAACATTGTAACATTGTCTTGACTTTGGCAAACTAAACTAAACAATCGATCTGTATTACAGCTCAATGTTACCTACTCGCATACAGAGAATTTGTTTATAATTGTAAAAATAACTTAGCCTGCCTATCTCTCAAGTTAGATCAAATGCACACAGTGTGCAAAATTTTATTAAAATCGGTTTAGTAGTTAGGAGTTCATCGGCGACAAACTACGTAACACAAATTTTTTTATATATAGAGATATTAATAAAATAAAGTAAAGTCGCTATCCGCCTCTGTCTGTTTCTCCGCGAAATTTCAGTGATTACATACTCTTTGGCGAAATTAGTCTAACTAAACCATCATACGGATTTTGATTCTGTTGTTTTGGTCAAAGGTTTGTTAATTTAATTTGAAAAAAAAAAGAAGAGAAAATAATAATAATATTACTTTTTGATTTGAGGTAGTAGGTACCTTATCTACCTATCCATAGGTATAGTTACCTTAAAAACTATCTTTACTATTATAACAAAAAAAACACTTAATTTTAATATAAGAAAACATACCTAATTTTATATTTTATTAATTCTTTCTGTTAGTTTGGTACCCACCTCTATTATCATTGATCACACATTCTGTTGTGAACTTTATTGTGTGCGGACGTTTATAAATCGCCTAATGAATATCCCTAAGGGCTGCAAATTATTATCATTTTAAAAGCTATTTAAGTTACTTTAGTAGGATTAAATAAAGAAGATTGTACTTTAAGTTTACGGTAGCATATTATTACTTCATTAGTTGTAGGAAAATGACGCATGTCGCGCGCCTGCGTACGCTCCGCCCTTTCAGTAAGCGCGGGAAAAAATGAGCTTTTTCATCAGTAAACATCCAATCGCGACGTAGCTCAACACTAAGCCAGTCGCGTAGCGAATACCGCGCAGTGTAGACGTGCGAGTCTGACAAATACTCTCGTATACGTTCGCGGGATGTTTACGCATTTAAAGTTGCGGACGCACGAAAAACTTTTGGTTTAACCGAGTGAGAAATAAATAGAGAATTTGTGAACGCTGAAAATGGACAGTAAAACACCATTGAATCGGTCATCTACGCCGCCAAGGACCGAAATTAAAAAAGAAAATGAAGAAGAGATCAAGGTGAGGTTTAATTTCAGACGCTTTTTCCGATATTGACGCGAATTTCCGCTGCTAAACTATGATCGGATTGCGGCTTTTCGTGGTCTTTTGGCAAGCAACCTCGCCTATGCTCGCTTTCGTAACTAGATATGTTAGTGTTGTAGATATTTTTAAATTTGATACATCATATTATGTACATATGTTACGTGTAACATCTTCTTTATATACTTATAAAAATTCAGGTTCCGTATGTTTGTGTCCACAAAACTCTAAAACTAGCCCATAGATTTAGTTGAAATTTTACATAACATTTCCTTTTTAATAGAAGAAAGTTTTTATATACTTTTTGTAATATTTGACTGAGCCACAGCGAAGCGTGGCCGGGTTAAGCTAGTATGTATATACGAAATCCACGGTCATAAAAGTCCGCCGATTCACCGGGTCGTGCCGAATAAATTACAAGGTTTACAATTACAATATTAATTACCATCTGCGATATATAATAAAACGCGTGTAATATCACGTTTTGAGGCCTTTTCCAGCCATTAAAGTGTGTAATGTGATACCCGAAGCGCGCTCGGATCGCAGTAACCGGAGACACTGAATGTTTTGATAATAGATATAGGCGTGCAACTGTGTTGGTGTGTGCGTACACGGCGTTCGCTCGCGTGTGTGCGTGCGGGGTAATTTTAGACGTTCCTTTGCTCAAAACGAAACACGAGATCGTCCCAGGCCGCAACGCAAGCCGACGCGAGACGCTTCCAATTTATTGTTTTCATACTGATTATCTTTGTAAAATGTAATGTATTGTGGTACGGTGATGTTGCGTAAATATTGACTACGCGCTGGCTGTCACAGACCACAGTGACAGCCGCCCCCGGAGATGCGCGATTTTATTTTGGCGCCGCGGAAATAGTTTTGACATGTCAATAACCCCATTAGCTGTCCACGCGACAGTGACGTCACCGGCGCACAGAATAGTTTAAAGTTTGTTTGAGGTCGATTTAATTTATTGCAAACGCGCGTCCGTTTAATTTAATCTAGACGTCCTACTTATTTAAAATTTTATTAGAATTTAGCGCTTAAAATAAAAAAAAGGTCGGTATACTTACCTATAACAACTCTATAAAGGCTTACGTAATGTATGTAATACAACTATATCTATACCTACGTATTATAAAATAAAATCTCTTTTTCCTCTAACTTCTTCTAGACCACCCAACAGATTTTGATAGGTACTTTTTTCGCTGGAAATTGAAATGGAAAGAGAGATAGGATGAACGAAAAAGTCTTGTGTAAGTAGTAAGTATAATTTGCAAGAAAAACTGTACCCTATATAGTACCTATATAATATTGACATATTAATATTAATTAATATCAAGTTCGAATCGGTGCGAAATCGAGAGTTTAATGATTATAAATAAAATCTATAATAAAAATGTACCTATATCCTAGAAGCCAATTCGCAAAGTTAAGGTGACACAAAAATATTATTATTTATTCTGTGCCCAGCAGTGGTCCCAATATACATATTTATAAATCTACTTCGCACAGGTGCAATTTTTTTTTTGCAGGATTTATACACAAACCTTCCGCGTTTATATCAAAATACGTTGGATGGTTTAGTTAGAATAAGTTAGTGGTGTAACAGACAGAAAATAACAGGGACTTTATTTTATAAAATTTTCATTAAATTTTATAATGGTACAAGGTGAACTGTAAATATGTGATGTCCGTACATAAGTCTCATGGATGGTCCTTGTGCAAAACTCGCCAGTGTGTTACGATGCCATAAATAGCAATGCCATAGAGCGTTCGCACTGTTAGCTAATAGCGCTTATTAATTGTTCATCCTAACTAATGTTATATGCGAAAGTGAGTTTATTTATTTGTTACACTTTTACGACTTTCAATTTTGCGTACATGTTCATGTCAGGAATACAGAAAAATACATATGCTTTATGGCATAAATGCTTTGATATTTATGGCGTCGCGTAACACACCGGCGAATTTTACACAAGGGCCATCCATGGACCATAATTATGTACGGACTATTTACAGTTCATCTTGTATTTGTAGATATATGACGAGTTTAAATATCATTAATACCTACATATTATAAAATAAAGTACAGGGACTTTTTTTATAATATTTTCTGTCTGTTTCACCGCTAACTTCTAAACCACCTAACGCATTTTCATACGGTTTTCACCAATAGAAAAGAGAGATAAACGAGAATGCATCCGTGCGAAGCCGGGAGCGGGTAGCAAATGTAATATTTAATATATTTAGCGTCTGTGTAAAACACCACAAACTTCAAATTCGATCTAAATGCAAATATCCCCATTTTGTCTCTTTTACATATAAACTGACTAGTTGGTTGTGTCATTATGGAAAACTTAGGGGAAATTGACGGAGAATTTTGAAATTCTAACCGTGCAACATGCAACCGACAATGCGTCATAGCCGTAGAACAACGACGGTTCTGCAATTTTGTAACTTTACGTATGGCACTGGCGAAATGATTAATACGCCATTTTACTGTGTTTAGAAATCAAATCTGTCAGTATTCCAACTCTATATCTAAAAGGTTGTAAATAATATTTGTCAAAAAAAATTTTTGGTCGATAAAACACGACATATAAAGTCAGTTTACGCAAAAAAATAAAAATTGAAAATTATCAAAACCGTCGTTGTTCTACTACTATGACGAATGCATGCTCACATTATGCGATTTTTGGCAAGATTGTTTGTTTAACCTATAGCTAAAAGGCTAATATACCTATAGCCTTACCTCCTCATAAAGAATTCCGTAGTCTTTACTTATACCTACATACTCTTAATATAGTTTTTACAAGCAGATACAAAAAAATATCGCTTCACTGTTCGTAATTAAGTTATGTAATATTAATATTAAGTTAATATTAATTCGTAATTAAGTTAAGTTAAAAAAATAGGCGACCTTTACATAAAGGAAAGTGTCTTGTAATACTTATTTTTTAGGATTTACAAAACTTTAGTTGAAAATAGTATTGTCATCACTCTGTCTAACCAATTGAAAACCAAAACAGCGGTATAACACGTCTGACACGTACAAATTCATATTCAATACATTTATTCCTAGTAAATTTTATAAACAATAACATTTGTAAGTGTTAAAAACAGTTTAAAAATATGGCCTATTTGTTATTTTTATTTATGACTATTTCTGTCAAGGTTTATCAAAATCAACGTTCTACTAATGACGAAGAAATTTTTAGTTATTGAAGTAAATAAAATTGTATAATAAGTTTAATTAAGTTTGTATATCCATCCATACCTAATATTATGACAGACATACATACAGAGTTACTTTCACATTATTATTTTTTGTATACACGCTATCATGGATACAGGAAAGGACATAAAGGATCATCAAAAAATATTTTTTTAAAAAGTATTAAAAATTCCTCAAGTGCTACATTTTCATTTTTAAACGCGGACGATGACACGGGCATAAGTTATTTTACTATAAATGAAACGCTCATCTTTTGTCAAATCGGATATTGTAATAGGCACAATACTTTTTAACGCCCATTAATAGCTTTGTATCAGTAGATACATTTTTTCGGCAAAATGTCAGGCACTTAGATTGTTACGGTGGCTACCGTTACCTATAACACAAGCAACGCCAGTACGCTCCAATTATACGCTGCCGACCAACCATAGAAGGATTGAGGATACGCATTTTCACTTATATTTCACGGTGGTCTTCTGTAAGATAACGTATAACTTCCATTATTTAAAAAAAAATCAAAAAACATCATTTACAGAGATATAGAATTTAATGTATTGTTGAAATTGAATCTTCGAAAGCAACGCCTCGTTGTCCTAAAAACTTTTCCGCAAATCACTTGCGAAACTGCATTTCGCGTCACAGCACAGTGCATCCACGCGTTTTATTAGAGCAAGGACGTTTCGAGGCGTGAGTTTTGAGTCTTACTCCTCGCTAATAAGGTTCACAATTGGATAACGCTTCGACTTTTGGGCAACCTGTCAACTGCGATGTTTATTTACGTTGTCACGTTTGTTACTTACGTCTCATTTGATATAGCGATTTGGATAAGTGGGTCATTTGTTGCACGGTCAAGGAAGCACTCCGGTTGTATGAATCAAGTTGTAATAGATTCTAATCGTATTTAAATCTTAGAAGGTTTTGGCAGTCATATTGTTTTGCTGATAAAGTATGAAAGACATGCTGACATTCCATTTCATGAGAAGGGATATCCATTTCAATATAATAATTGGATTTTACTCCTTAAGAATCGATCTTCATATATAAGCCCGAGGTATTAAAATTTATGGGCGTAAAATCAAATGTCACACGTTACGCGTTACAGGCGTAACGTATTATATTATATTATATTATATTATATTATATTATTATATTAATATAATATAATATTAATATTATATTATATTATATTATATTAATATGCTTCAATACATATTAATATAATATAATACATATAATAATTCTTATATTTATAACCATTGATATTTATTTGTGATTTGAAAAAATTAATAAACTAATAAAGCTAGCAAAATGCATTTATTTACTCATAATCGTTCGTAAGGAGTCGTGCGTCGGAACTGACACACACACTTTTTTTGTTATAAGTACTGTATATATTTGGATATACTTACATTTATTAAGAAGAAGTTATTTTGACATTACCAATTATTTATTTATATATTGTAAAAAAGACACAATTTTTTTTATTTGTATGTAGGTATACTTAGTCTTAAGCTTCCTAAGTAAGGTATTATAGATATAGTCTCAGGCTTCCTAAGTACTTATGTAGGTTAAACACTTCGTATGAATTAAGTTGACAAAACTTTTAACAAATGCATTGACTTAGCATAAGCATAAAGGTACGGTATAACACGAAGTTAAGTGTAAAGAACACGCGCATGATGGAAGAGACATTTGATATGATAGGAGGCGGTAACTGATACCGCGGCAACGTGATGCCTCCTGCACTGTACCATGCACATCTACGGGTCAAAGAGCTAATTCATATAGAAGTTACACATGAAATACATATTTTTTTTAATAGTTTTTGGAGTTTACTCCTTATGAATTAATTTGCATATATATATGCCCGTGGTATGAAAATTTATGGGAGTAAAATCAAAATAGTTATCGAATGCGTTATGTTTATACGTTATTTACGTTCTATTTTTTTTTGAATATTTTAGAATAGCTTTGACAAGCTGAGAACCTACATATAAAAAGATAAATTAGACAAACTTTTGCACCTAATGATATGTCTTGATAACGATGAATCATTCAAAACTTTTAAATTTATAAGTCCAAAACTTGAAATGTCGCGTCTGAACTTTTTTTACTCTACATCTACAATCAAGGGGTGAATAAATATTAAAATATTAGTTCAAAGGCGCGGGAATTGAACATGAATCTATCAACATCGACCAAGCCCTGTCCACCATAAAGACGATCTTTCGTTACATTATGAAATATTTTCCTCTGTGACACTTATGCCACTGAAACCATTATTGGACTGTAGCATCGTGCGGTAAATCTTAAAAGTAAATTTTTGAGAAATGAGATGCCAAAATCATCTCTCTCAATGTTGATGTCGGAATTATGCGTTCATTTAACATTTAGTTTTATATTGTAAGAAATTCCTTTTTAATTTATAACTAAAATGTTTTATAGTCATTTTTCAACTACATTATGACTGTAACTAAAAATATATTGAGTATTTAAAAAAAATTAAATAAAAAACAAATTTTATTAAGAGCATAAAATACTCAATTTATTCACGTTCAATAAAAAAAATCACATTTTAATATAGTGTATAAAAAACTAGCTTGTATATATTTTTTTATATGTATAAGATCGCTATACATATATAAACTGCACAAGATCACCCGCTAATTTGAAAAATATCTAAAAATTTCATCAAAATCGATTAAACTGTTCTTCTGTTATTGTTTGTTGCGTGGTTTAAGAGGAGTTAACGGATATACAGAAAGACAGACAGACAGACACGGACAGCGACTTCAATGTATACTATGTAAGAAAGAAGATGAAATGTATAAAGTCTATTAATGCGTTAACGTTACATAAAACTTTTAAATATTTTAAAACAAAGATGGAGAATTAAATTGAATAAAAACGATCTGTTATAAAATTAGTTTTATAAATAAAATAAATGCATAATAATAAATCTCGTCTGTAATGTGATAAATAACATTGTAAATGCTCTGTCTGTATTTACAGAGTATCGTGTGTCGGTTAAAAAAAGGCGGTTCAGTATCGGATTACCGAGAGACATTTGATTCCGCGTGAGCTCAACACGATGAGATTACCCCAAACCAAACGTAAAAGTAATTTTGTTTTAAACTTTATAAGGTACAGCGAAAATTTGGCACTGGTTAAGATATTGTATCTAACTAGCTGATACCAGACTTCGTCTGCTTTATTTTCAACTAGCTGGTGCCCACGACTTCGTCCGCGTTGAAAAATATTAAGTAGCCTATTCTGTCCCGTACGTCCAAATTTTTATCTACCAACTTTCATGAAAATCAGTTAATTCGTTTCAAGTTATGGAGGAACATACACACATACATACATATATACAGAAAAAAATCTAAAAATGGTCAATTTAGTTTCAGTATCATGTATAGAGCCTATAAACACGATATCTCTGAAAACAAAGTAACTTACTCCATGACCGACCCTTACAGATTTATTATTAGTATTGATACTGGCTGGTGTGACCAACTTCGTCCGCGTTGAAAAATAAAAATATACTAGTGGCCCGCTCCCGGTTTCGCCCGGGGTGCTTTTTTGCAATCCAGCCGATAAATTACTTTAAACCGCCATCTGTGAGAACCTTATGGAACTCACAGATAAATAATTGCTGTATTGAATAAGTATCAACAGTTGGCGCTATGTTAATAATATTATATAATTTAAAAAATAATAATAAACAAAATTCATAACAGATACTTATGAAGTTTGATCAAAGTCGGTTCAGTAGTTTCAGAGTTTATCGCGAACATACATCGTGACACGATATTTTTATATATTATATAGATAACGCTTGACTAAATACATTAGCCATAAACAATAACTAATCATCAAGCACGATGATGCATGATGAAAAAAAAAAACACTTGACAATATATTAACCATAAACAATAACAATAACATCAACAATAGCTAATCATCAAGAATGATGATTAGTTGAGTAGGCAAGGCGTGAAAAGGTAACAGAGAGACAGCTGGCGGTTACTTCCACATTTATAATATTACTAGCGACTCGTTTCCGTCTTCGCACGGGTGCAATTTTTTTCTGAAAATTATATGAAAAATTTCCTCGTTTAACGCTGTTTCCATTGGTGAAAACCGCATTAAAATCCGTTGCGTAGTTTAAAAGGTCTAAGCGTACATACAGAGGGATAGGCGGCAGGAAACGACTTTGATTTACACTATGTACAGATTATAAATAAAGAAGAAGTACGTATCAATACTTTTTCTGAATGAAAGTTACCCAATATACTTTTCTATACCTCTGGAAAAGCGTAAAAGCGTAAAAAACAAACAGTGAGTATACAATATTAGAACAAATGCTACTTCTATAGAATAGATACTATACTGAGTTTTTTTCGGGGTTTTTTCTCAGGATCGTCATCTCGGCTTTTTTCCGAAACCCTAGTAAATTTAAATTTATAATGACGATCATAAGAGTTTCTTGATAAACCTAATTGATAAATAAATATTTTGATTTGATTTTGATAGAATAGCTACCTAACGTGACCACGTTTGGATCAGATCAGCTATTATAAAACGAGCCATTATTAACATTCGAGCCTGATTCAAAGTAAGAATATTTGTTTACTATCTATATATGTATATACTAGTGGCCCGCTCCCAGCTTCGCACGGGTGCAATTTTTTACTCAATCCAGCTGATAAAATTACCTTACATCGCCATCTGTGAGAATCTTTTGGAACTAACAGATAAATAATTGCTGGATTGAATAAGTATCAACAGTTGGCGCTATGTTAATAATATTATATAATTTAAAAAATAATAATAAACAAAATGAGATATAAACTATCCTATCTTTTAAGTTGGACCAAATAACAGATACTTATGAAGTTTGATCAAAGTCGGTTCAGTAGTTTCAGAGTTTATCGCGAACATACATCGTGACACGAGATTTTTATATATATAAGATAGATGTTATGGGAAGTAGGTGTAATTCAATACTGATTTCACTAATAAAATATGGCCAAAAAAGCTGTAAGTTAAACTGCCTGCGCTGTGTTTATACGTAGGTGTACAGATGCTCGTACCGAAGTATGTCATGATTTTAAAATTTATTAATGTCACAGCTATAAACATTAAAACGTTGTAATGCGAGCAATGGTACTCGGGTAATGTGTCCACGTTTTTGGACGAGTCACTTTTAGTCAAATATCAGTTTTCAATGTGCGTATAGTGTTACAACTGGTCATAAATTTATAGCGTTTTGACTATTGACTCTCTTCGCCAATAAGGGTTAGTATAGAGGTTTTTGTGTCCCAAGTATCATGAAATCTTCGTCTTATATTTGTCGCAAAACCAAATACCTACCATTTTCTACCATGAAAACATGGACTGATATTTTTTTTTATATAAAGGTCGGCCAAGAACGCCAACAGGTGTCTACCGTCGCCTAGTTATTTAGAATTTTAGAAGAATTACAATGCACTAGTATATCATTTTTATCTTAAGGTTTAGCCTACGTAAGCCATGTTTATTTTTCTTCAACTTGGTTGCAAAATATTGGTTTTTCCTACTTACATAAAACTTAATTAGGTTTTATAATAAAAATATAAACATTCCATGAAAAATTTATCTAACTGATGGTAAAAGCTGCATAAATCCGAGCTTCAGAGCCGCCATTGTATGAATCGGATTATACCAACTTGTCAGATTCAGACTTTTCATAACCACGACCACTGTCCATCGGATGGACAGTAATTAAAATTTTAGTATTGAATTGCTGATACCAACATTCTCTTTAAAAATTCAATAAGAGTATGAGTCACGTATTGTTCGTTCATATTTATTTTATCATATCTTTCAAAGTTATGTCAATTATTATTAGGTGCGCAACTAAGTTCTCGCTGTTTTTTTTATTGAAATGCCACTTTATTGTGAAAAAATGGTTACAAACGAATCATTCAAAATATTTCCCATCGCTAGCGACAACTTTTTCCCATCTTTCTGGCAGAGCTCGAATACCGTCACGGTTGAAGTGTTCGTCTTTCGAGGCTATCCACGAATCAAGCCATTTTGAGATGTCTTCATATGAGCGGAACTGCTGATTAGCCAGACCATGTACCATCGAACGGAACATGTAATAATCGGACGGCGCAATATCTGGGGAATATGGCGGGTGGGGTAGAACTTCCCATTTGAGCGTTTCTAAGTAGGTTTTGACGGGTTTGGCAACATGAGGCCGGGCATTGTCATGCTGTAAAATCACTTTTTCGTGTCTCTGCTCGTATTGTGGCCGCTTTTCGCGCAGTGCTCGGCTCAATCGCATCAATTGAGTTCGATACCGTTCCCCAGTGATGGTTTCGCCCTGTTTCAACAGCTCATAATAAATTACACCGTCCTGGTCCCACCAAATACACAGCAAAACCTTCGAAGCGTGAATATTCGGCCGAGCCGACGACGTAGAAGCATGACCGGGCAGTCCCCATGATTTTTTTCTCTTTGGATTGCTGTAATGAATCCATTTTTCATCACCCGTAACGATGCGATGAAGAAAACCCTTCCTTTTTTGGCGCTGGAGCAGTTGTTCACAGGCGATAAAACGACGCTCAACGTCTCTTGGCTTCAAATCATAAGGAACCCAAGTTCCTTGTTTTTGAATCATTCCCAACGCATGCAATCGCTTAGAAATGGCTTGGCGGGTAACTCCCAATGCTGAAGCAAGCTCATTCTGCGTTTGGCGCGGATCCTCATCGAGCAATGCCTCCAATTCAGCGTCTTCGAAGTTCTTTGGCCTTCCTTCACGCGAACGGTCGTCAACATCGAAATCACCGTCTTTAAAGCGACGGAACCAATCACGGCACGTTGTTTCACTTAGAGCAGCATCTCCGTAAACTTTTTGGAGTTCTCGATGCGCTTCAGCCGCCGTTTTCTTCGAATGAAAGAAGAAAAGCAACACTTCCCGCAAATGACGATTATTTGGCACAAAATCAGACATTTTCGCACAACCAAAAGTACACGACGCAAAAACAAACCCACTAATGTGTCAAAGCGGTTTTTTTACCATATGTCTAAGCTTGGTTAATGAGTTTTGGTTATGTCATAATCGTCCAGCACTTACTAGTAGAGCCATCTCTTGAAAAACAGCGAGAACTTAGTTGCGCACCTATGTATATGACCTATATAATTTTGATAAGAAGTTTTCATACTCATTTATATTAGACAGAATGGTTATTATATTAAACTGTTGATTTTTGACTAAAGAATTTTATGACGACACATTAATTCATTTATATATTACATTCAGACATGTTAGTTATTAGAAAATTATAAGAAAATTGTAATAAATTATAACAATTAAACACATGTTATTTGCATAATATGCATAATATTCCACTTGGGTATAAAAAAAATATTTTTTATTGTAGATAAAAGCTGTATACATACATATGAATTAAGATCCTGTAGACATGTGTTTGTGCAAATAAAAATTTATTTAATTATTTATTAAAAAATATAAAACAATTCTTGTGATTAAATTAATACCTCATATATTTGTACATATTCATACATTGGCTATTCCCCGCGGATTCTCCTGTTTGTAATTAGATTCCCCTCGTATTAACCATGTTAATATTATCACATGCATTAGAAAGGTTTATCGAACATAAAAAAGTTTAAGTTTTAAATAAGTTTCAAAACAGGGAATGAGAAACTTCCCTTTCCCTGTTTCCTTTTAAAATGTATCTTTATTTTCAAAACTTCTTTCTCAGCTTTCTTAGGAGCCGCTAAATTATATCAACTATGGTGTTGATTTGTCATCATGATTCATTTCATTATACTTAGTGCATTTAGATATTCTGTGAGAATGATAATTCACGGATTCATGATTCGCACGGATACAATATTTTTTCTGTATATTATACTTACACAAAACCTAGCAGTTCTTTTAGATATTCACATAAAAGGGAACTTTGAGAAAATATTTAAAAAATGTAATAAAAAAAAGTATTTTTTACATATTTCAAGGAATCGAACACGAAACCGCTGAATCAGAGCGGTGACTAATAAAATATTGACACTAATAAATAATAAACACTTGACAGTTACTTGAAAAACGCTGTTTCAATATAAAGAAGGGGTCATCGGTCGTCGGCCGCGACACACAATACCCACTTGTTTAATTGTAATTAAATCAAGCACTTTTAATAATACAATTTGAGAACGGCGCGTAACATCAGCACGGGTTTCAATTGCAGGTTTTAATTATTGTAAGTTGCCGACACCTGAACCCCGTCGTTAATTTTAATGTAAAACAAAACGCGGTGCTTCGCGCAGCCTCCCGCTTGTTTGGGGAAACGTTACGTGAGAACGTGAAAGCTAATATCTAAACTCCACCTAATAACTCGCCAAACATTTGCCTGCAATTCGTTCTATCTACACTACACATCTATATAATAATATATAAAAAGGTTGCATTGGTTTCTGTATGTTTCAAAAACTCGAAAACTAGACGGATTGATTTGAATTTTTACACAAAATAGCATTTAAACAGAGGAATAATCTTTTTGTCCAAAATTCCAACGGAAACCGATATTTTTATATAAAAAAAACATAATTTTCATACGTTGACTTTTGTTATGGCAACCGTGTAACGTTGCTGACTGAGCCACAGCGTGACACGGGTTCAGCTAGTATATTACACTTATTAAAATCGTAACCGAGCCGTGTAGGTACATTTGATATTTTTTTCAAAAATCAATTTGTACATCTTGTACTTTGTCATCGAGGTTAAAAAATAGAAGATTTTTTAAAAAAAAATTGGTCTGTTGCTTTTGTGCACGCTTAATCTCAGAAACGGCTTATTGAATGCGGTTTTCACGCATGTATTGATGATTACCTGGATTAAACTAGGTATAGGATACTTTATACCCTGGAAAACAACGTGTACAATTTATTTATTTTTTTTGAATAAATATTTAATGCACACTTTGTTTACGATTTTATACGCTCTAGATTTTTTTAGCGTAATACGCGTAAAAGAAGTATGTAAATTTCAAGTAAAAATTCACGTTTCACCTATAAGTCAGCATTTACTTAATACTGGCCGGAAATTGCGAAAAGTTATGTTCTTTAAACAAAATTTGAGACGTTTACATAAATATAATACACAGAACATAAGCGCGTGTCCCGTGCCACTGGAATCGTATAGAGAAGCAAATTAAAAAGTTCCGTAAACAAAACCGCCTGTCATGGAACCCTAGACTCGACAGTAGAACATGATCCCCGTATAATTAATGCTCGTCTCAACCGGCCCTGTCGTCATTTGACTCTATTTTGCGTCACAGCCCGGCCCGTCAGTCTGACGTTAATTTTCGTGTAACGCGACCCGTCTGGCTGTACTGACGGATTTTTTTTAATAAAAATCTGTGATCTATGACGAGTATACGCACAATAGCGGAATATGAGTCCAATTGAATTCATTCGATACCTATACCACTTACCTATGTAGAACTGGAATTATCAATGGAATTGTTCAATGAAAATATTAAAGCAACTGTTCAAGAGTTTTAAAATTTGAAGTGCATCATCTTTGGCATCATCCGACAAAACTCTATCATCATCGTAATCATTTGCATCATAATATGCTGAAATGGCAAAACCATTTTGCCACTTTATGAACTTGGGGGGGTTAATACGGGACTCAGGGGTCCTGTATTAAGCGGTTGTCACACTTTACAAATTGAAGGATTCCAATTTAGGAAATTGGAAAGTGTAATCGCAGTTAGAACAGATTGGATCCAATTTAGATTTTATCAATTTTCAATTCTATGTCTTCGATTTAGAAATCAATTTAGTGTAGTGTGATCACTAGTCAGGGGCGTAGCTACCGCCGTATCAGCCGTACCAATGATACGGGGGCCCCGGGCTATAGAGGCCCCTAACGTGTGTAAGCAAAAATTAGTAAAATGTTATCCACAATGTCACTTAATCTCGTGCTTCCCGAAAAAAAAAACATACAAAAATAATGTCAAAAATACAAAAATAATACAAAAATACAAAAAAAATACAAAAAATCAATATGCCGAAAAAAGGCACGAAAACTGTATATTTAATTTGAATTGTTTGGCTAGCTCAATTTCTAGGAAGAAGTGATAACTTATAATCAATAAATATTTATTTTAATTTAATGCAAACATTTTTGTTTCTCTTGTAAGAAATCTTTACCCTTCATTTGGGCCCCCCCTAATAATTTTGATATAGGGCCCTCCAAGGCACGCTACGCCACTGTCACTAGTTCACTACTTAGATGCCTAAATTGGATTCCTTCAAATTGTAAAGTGTGATAACCGCTTTAGATTCCCGCTAGGGCGAACTTAGAAAATGAACTTTTCAAGAGTTGGCTCTGGCCTGAGTGGCAGGAAAAAACGAAAAAACAGTGTCTTATTAGTGACGGGCGTTTCGCATTGATAAATTCGGCATCCCGTCTTTTATTGATGTTGAGGTCGGCAGACAGGCTAAAGGCCCACTAAGTGGCAACCGTCGTCTATAACACAAGCAACACCAAGTGCTGCAAATGCTCCGCCGACCTTAAAGATTAAGGACAAGGAAAGGACAAGGACAAGGTCGTTTTGACGACCTCCACGAAAAAGAAGTCACATTCATTCATTATAGTTCAGAAATATTTACCAACAAATCGAAATAGTCCCTGAGTTTTGATATAAGTTTCTTGAAGATATTACGTACTATAATATATATAATAATATGTAATATCCATAGGTGAAAGAAATTTTTAATTCCAACTTGTAGACGGCGTGAAAAAAACCAATAAGGGATGTTTTTTTTTAATAAAAAAAAATGGTAATAGTCAAAAAAAGTTCTGTGTAGAATAAAATATTAATGCAATATTAATTAAGTACTTATATTAATTTGACTTGACATAAAAATTGGTATTTATTTTGACATGAAAATATTCATTTAACTTTTTGTTATTTTGTAAAATAAAAATTAACAGTTAGGAAGGCTAGAAGATAAGGGTTGATATGTAATTTATTATAAAACTAGCTGGTGCCCACGACTTCGTCCGCGTTGAAAAATATTAAGTAGCCTATCCTGTGTCCCGTACGTCCAAATGTTTACATACCAAGTTTCATGAAAATCAGTTAATTCTTTCAGTTATGGAGAAACATACATACATACATACAGAAAAAAATTCTAAAAATCGTCAATTTAGTTTCAGTATCATGTATGGAGCCAATAAACACGATATCTCTGAAAACAAAGTAACTTACTCCATGACCGACCCTTACAGATTTATTATTAGTATTGATTGATCATAGTGAGCCAAAAAGTTATTCAATTTTTTTTTATTTGTCTAATTTTTTTTTTGTTGTTTTTTAACTAAAAAAATTTTAATTTTATTTTAATTTGGTCGTGCGTCGTGTTTGTTCTAGTTGATACAACTTTTGCCATCTTATCTTTTTTCTGGTACATTTTCCAGGTGTATTCCATACACTTAAAAAAGGAAATCTATAAATAAAATTCATTGCACGTACTGAACCTGCTTAGCGGAGTGAAAACTACAATAATAATTTATGATCATCTTATTTTTGAATTCCGTACGTGTGTTTTAACAAAGCAAACAATATTAAATTAACTCCTTAGTTTCACACAGCATGGTGTTGATATAGCAAACAATGTGGTGGTATGTTTGCCTGTTTCGCGATACCCGTGTGAACAACGGTCATACAAATTTGTTTATAGTTTCTTATGTTATACAAGTGAGGTAAAATAATCAATAAGATTTGAGATTTTTTAAGCCTAGGAGTAAGCGAAGCAAGCCTTTAAGCAATAGATCGAAGGCGTAATTAATCAAATTGAAGTAAACTTAAGCTTTTATGGAAGTTTAAGACACTGTTTATAAATATAAAGAGCTTTTTTATATACAAACTACCTGCGAATTCGTACGCCCTGTAATTTGTTTTTTTAAAAATTCCACAGGTACCTAACATTTTCGACTGGATATAAATTATCCCGAATGTTAATCTAGCAAGGTTTCACTTACCGCCGCGACCTGGCTGCTAAGTGCGCATTTGATATACGCTAACACTCGAAAAATACGTAAAAAAACTTAGACCTGACTGGCAGAGTAGTTCAGTAGTTGTACCTGCAAACAATAGAGTTGTTTTCAAACGTTACTCGATTTTAGTACCGCTAAATACACTAGGGGCACTGTGTGACCGCCCAATGCCCATACAAATGAAGCGAAACGTGACACTTCGCTATTATTATCAAAATTATTCATATAAGTAGGCATGGTTCGCGAAGTATTCTCATCACTCAGTGAAACACTGCGCTTTTAAGGATATGATTAAATAAATATGATAATAAAAGTGACAAGAAATACGTGTCAAACGTAGATATGGAAGCAAGAAGAATGATACGGTTCGTTAAGTGGACTACATAATATTAAATTCCCAAATACTCATCCCCACAACTACAATTCCAATAACGAACAAGTGTAAATAATAGACAGGGGCGACTAATATATTTATTTATTTTTTTCAAAAGAACTGAGTCCGTGTATAAAGTGTAAGACAGTTTTTTTGGATTAACTGGATGATAGTTCAGAATAATAAGGTCCATTTGCGGATGAAAATATTTGTGTAATACATCATTAACCATATTATTCTCTTATAATATTGTTATGTAATAACAATAAAACAATAAAAGCGCACTAGAGACTGAACAGTTAGGTGTTACTTTGCCATTTAGTTAGACAAATGACGGACTTTAATTAATTTTCAAATTTACACGTCATCCTAGATACGTGTATCTATACTTAACTGAAATTAACTAACTTGAGAACATTTAATTTCGATTAGAGTACAATACCTAATAAAATATCCAACAATTGAATCGACTGCTAAATCCTCTTTGAAACGCCCAGTTTTGGTGGAAAATTTTCACCTGCTGGCCATCTAACTTATAAGTGCCGATAAGTGCCTTCAGATAATAAAAACGGACGAGCTTATGACTACGGCATGTGCTCATGACATCCATATTTCAATAATGCACCGTTAGAGTATGCTTACCTTGAATTTGATTTAGACAATGTCATAAGCTCTCATGAGCTCATGTCGCAGTCATAAGCTCGTTTGGTGACAGCCACTCCTACGTTGTTTCGATATTATGTAAGAGATGCCAAGGCCTCCCTTATTTTTCTTATTTCCTTTCTACACCAACGTTCGTGATACTGAGGTCCCATCTAGTAAGTGGTAAGGTAAGGAGGTCTTAACATAGTTTAGAAGTAGAAGTAGCTAAACGGAATAAATAGCGTCCGGAATTCGAGTGACCAATCTAAATCTAAAACGAGTTCAGTGATCATTGACTGTGTAATCCGATACATTGGTAGCACTTGGTAGCTTCCAAACGTGTTATATTTATAGCGCTCGACACCCGGTCAAGTTCAGCAAGTGTGGGAAAACGAGGGGAACACACACAGTCGAAACATCTTGCCCTTGGACAAGACGTTATTGGATGATTTTACATCCGAAATGATGTAAAATTATCCAATAACAACTGAACTTATAATGATCATTACATGTTTGCCGTCATACGTAATTTCATTCAACTATTCTGGCTTTTTCTGCTGATTATTTTTATTTTTTCATAGTTTATCGCGTTTCGGACTTTTGGACCTAACTGACTCATGTCGAAGATCACGGACTCATATTATTAAAACGAAAGTAACTCTGGTCTATTAAGTTTTTACCCTTAAACGAAGAAACTTTCTGTGGACGCAGGTAGAACCCAGGGGAAGGATATGTCCACCCCCTTGGCTTCTTTTAAACATTGTGCGTAGTACGAAGACTCTGAAAAAATCTAATTTACGTATGCATATGAAACGGCCAACAAAACTCATAATCTTATGCGGTAGCAAAATTACAACGAGGTATGTTTCAATCGCAGTGTGACCAGACCGTGTAAAATAGTGAGCGATTGGGGGCATAAGTTTACAAAGCATTGAACAGAATGCTAAGCCCTCGCTGGTGTTGCCAGTTAAAACCGTCTTGCCGAAAGTGTTGCGATCTCGTGTGACCAACACAGCGTTCCCCCCACAGCTCAAAGCTGAGGTAACCCGACACTCTCTTTGTTTCGCACAGACGTTATAATGAGAAACATGTGAAACATAATCGATCGGCGGATACTCGAGAAGAAATAATATACCGCGGTTTTTACTTTGGAGCACGTTTGCGTTCGCGCTTTTTGTCAATATTTTCACATTTCATTTTTACATAATAACACGTACTCGCGTACTAATTAAACCCGCTTATATTTTATTTTTTGAATATGAAACCGGCTTTCAAATCGCGGCCCAACTTATTTATGCATGTGAATGTACCTCATGTTTTATAAATTAAAAAACGAGAAGTGAAATATTGAAAACCTAATTATAAAATACACACCTATGATTTTAATTTTTAATTTTTTTTTGGTAGAGGTTCCGGTTAGGCACGGGTTAAATTTTTTTTCTGCTATTTATATGCACAACACAATATCCTTCCTCGCTTATTGCTCTTTCCATTAATGAAAACTTTATCAAAATCGGAAAGGTGGTTTAGAAGAAGTTAGGAGAGAAATAGACAGAAATTAACAACTACTTTATTTTATAACATGTATAAACATTAAGTAGACATATAAAACTGAAATCTATATTTTACTACGCGAAGCGAAAACTTTGCTCTCTATTAAAGTAGTTATTAAAGTAGAAGCACTGGAGAAAACTGATGTTTTTATATGTATAATATGTATATAACGATCCACTCCCGGCTTCGCATGCATTTTTTTTTGCAAATTATATTTAAAAACCTTTCTATTTTAACGTTCTTTTCATGAGTGAAAACTGCATTTGAATCCATCACGTAGTTTAAAAGATCTAAAGCCTGGTGTACACGGGTAGAGTAAACGGTAGAATTAACTAGCGTTCTATTCTACCACTTCCAAGTACTCTACCAGTTTTAGTAGAGTAACTGTTTACACGAGAATTATCAGTCTTTTATAGAAACCGGTACGTCACGCTGATCGAACACTATGAACACTCATCGAATAATTGTAAAAAACCAGGGGTGGGGGAAGGCAAGTAGTAGAGTAACTTGCCCGTGATGGTAGCTAGTACTCTACTCATACTCTACTATACCAATACTGTTTATATTAGTATAGTTATTAAGAAAGTTAGTACACTACCATGCTACTATACCGCTTATTCTACCAGTGTACACCGGGCATAAGCGTACATAGAGAGGGACAGACGGCGGGAAATGGGAATCAACTTTATTTTATACTATGTAGAGAAGATGCGTTAGAAATGCATTCAAAAAACATTAGATAAAGATAATACCGCGTGATACGTGTGTAATATAATATGTATACCTACTCTTTTTTTTTTTTTAATTTTATTTTTACATAAGATCCACCAACATTTGCTCACACATATGTACCTAAAATAACAACAAACTATAACAAACATGTGTGGCAACCAAATTATAGATGAAACAAATATTAGGAAAGGTAAAATAAAACAACAAAAAAATATTACTGTATAAACAACAAAAAACGAAAAAAAAAGGAACGAAAGAAAAAATATAAAGCAATTAAAAAAACTATTAGGAAGTATTTTTAAGAACAGTTAAGAAGTACTTTTTTGTTGTGTGGTCGAATTTTGACTAAATCAATACTTTATTTATAAATATTACAAGTTTATAATTTCCAGATACCAACTTACTTGCGCACGTGACTGTACCTACTTCGTGTTTTATAATAACTGAAATATACCCACATGAAATTATGAAAATACACACGTACGTTTTTAAATTTATACATATTTTATTCTCACTAATAAATCGGGTTTCAAAGTGCACGTTCGGAAACGTTACTTTGTAGATGTGCAAAGTTAAAAATAAATTTCACACAACATAAAACAGTTTATAAGGAGCGAGTGCAACACAATCGCACTGTAACCGGATCGTTTGTGCTCTACAATAGCAGAATAGTTCGCTCTAAGTTAAATATAAAGCTAAAAATAGTATATGACTGTATGGCCAAATGAACTGGTGTAATTAACTGGGCAAATAAATTTTCAAATTTAAAAAAATACACACGTTAATATCCTTAGATAGTATAAACTGGTCGCTTTCGACGTCTGTCGGTCTGTATATTAGCCAACATCTCATAAACCACGCAACGGTTTTTAATGCGGTTTTCACTAATAGAAGAAACAATCCACGAGGAAGGTTTCTGTATATAATTTGCTGAAAAAAATTGCATCCAAATTGAATGGGTCGCTGGTAAACAATAAATTTTGTTTAAGAATTTATTTATTGAGACAGTATAATGTTTCGTTACACTTATATAGGTGTGAACGAAAACTCAATAGGAGTTTTACCGCACACCTTGTACCGATAACAATGATTTTCTATACTATAAGTATATCTATAGCTGTTATAAATAATAATGTATAGGTAGGTAGGTATACTAGCGATCCGATCCAGGCTTCGCACGGGTACCTACATTTTTTTATGCCTACTTAAAAAAAAGTATGTTGGTTTGTGTACACTTCAAAACTCGAGAATGGGTGGACCATTTTTAATTCAACTCACATATATGGAAAGAGGGATAAACTGGGACTAAGTAACTCCTTTTTTTAATTTTTTTTCCACATCACGTCCATAAGTGATATGTGAAACGGGCGATATTAGGTGCAACCATCTTTCTTATGTATTAGGAACATAAATAAATATTCTTTGTCTGAGTACCGAGTAATTGGAGTGAGGATAATTAGGGCTATGAATCGGATGTTATGAACTGCATTTACTTTGTAACGCTTGAAAACATGGTCAGTCCATATTTGTTTCCGCGTACATTAGCACAGCGATCGTTTTACCCGGCATTAGGTAAATTATAAGCTCCACTAGTTGTCGACACCCGATATGTTTGCAGTCGGTGCCGTCTCCGCATCGCCTTAATGAATGACGCGATCTGCCATTCTCGGATCCCCGTGGGACCGGGCGAATTACGCTTTAAATTCCACACGTGCCATTGTTTTAATTGCAATTTCGACTTTAAAATGATAGCAATAAAGTACAACTCATAAATTATTGTCGTTATATTTTGTGGAAACGCAAGGTAAAAAATCAATAGACTATTAAATACTTATTAGACAATCCTAAAAGCTTAATGTTGAAAATAAAAATTATTACACACTTAATAGATTAAAATTAAGAGAATTTTATAAATGATAAAATTATATTAAAAAAAAGAAACAGTGGCACTCCGGGAGTGCAGACAGAAGTGAAAACTTGAACAATTACGTGTGTATTTTTGAATCGTCAGGCAAGTACATACTTCGGTATATACGGAGGTGTCGGTTACAGTAAGTTTTGCGAGTTCAATGAAAATTTTTTAATAAGTTCGATTAGTTGACATCACTATTTTTGTATGGTCAAAACCTGCAACTCTGGAAATGTCAAATTACTCCTTCGGATTACGGAACGCAGTATATATTTTTTTATATTCACCTATATATATGTGTGAATTTCCCCATTTAATTGTTCTACACATCTCTAATATTCTAATAGTTATATTTTTATATAAATTAAAAAGTAGGATATCGATTGTATACTATATAGATAGTGCAACCGGCGGCGCTTAAATGGTCTGTGCTCTGGCAACACTGAACTGAAGCGTGCGTAGGTCGCCGCGGTGTCGTGTTCCGAACGCTCCTAAATTTACCTTAGTCGAGCTACTGCCATTAAAAGCATTTATGTTGTATTGGATATCACAATATTATCGACACTGCACGGCTAGAGTTACCATCGCGCTTAGTTCGCCTCTACCGTTCGTCCGGTCTTTACAGTCTTATGTTGCATTTTTAAAAGCGCTTTTATTACGTTCAAGTACGGTTTGTTATGCGGTGACAATAGCGTGCCTGTATAGAAACCCAGTCTAGCTCAAATATGACTTTCTATTGTACACCGCCCAATTTTGACAAGTAGGTATTCAAGTTCAGTCAGCAAGTAGCAAACTAACTTTGCTTGCTCTGTGTCTTCATAACCAGCCAGTAATTAATTGACACTGTAATCACTGGATCGACGACATGTTTGGTCTAGTGGCTAGTAACCCTAGCTGTTAACCAAACGGTCGCGGGTTCGAATCCCGCTAGGGATGTGTTTATGTGTTAACATTTTACCTTTGTACCTGAGTCATGGATGTTTGTATTTATAATATGTATGTATTTACAAAAAAAAAAGTAATCTATGTATTATATCAACTGTCTGGTATCCATAATACAAGCATTAAGTTGCTTAGTGTGGAACTAGATGGTGTTGTGTGGAATGTGTGAAGATATTTATATTTTATTTAATTACTACTATATTTAAACTACTACGTCATAGTTCATTTAGAGTTTATATTCCTAAATGCGATGTGCTTTAATGGGTTTAATGGGCACGACTAACATTCCTAATACACTGTATTCCAGAATAGAATTTTTTTAATCAAACCATAATTCCGAAAAAAAAAAACAGTAATTTCCCAGCCTTAATTAAATAGGTAAAAGTTGTTAGATTTTAAGAACTTTGATAAAAACACTAGCTTTTTGAAGTTCAGTATAGCTGATTATTTTTTTGGATCATCTCTGTGATTCATTTATTTTGTGATTCTTTACTTTTAATAATTGAAAAAATGTTTAAGCAAGTACTCAGTACTTTAATGTAAGTAACTGTATGTTTAATTGTTCGTTATTACTGTAAGAATCACTACTCCTAAGTTAATTTCTTAAAGTTCCTATTGTTACTACAAAATATGGTTCCTAATAAAGAAATGTTGATTATTTTGGCCTTTTTTATTTAATTTTCATAAAATTTTCACTCAGTGATGAATATTGTTGTAGAAAGCTTATCAATGTAAAGTTTTAAGCGATTACTTCACTTGCAGTGCATTTCAACTTTGACTTGCAGAGTCAGGGGCTATGTTAAAATAGCCCCTCACTCTGGGTAACTTTGACACCTACAAAAAAAATAATAATACTAGAATTCATTTTTTTCCCTATTTGAGCATTGGACTGTATAGCTAATTGTACTGTAGAGATAAAAAATATATCAAATGTCGCAGAAACGCGTCGTAGGAACAAAAAAAACCCTCAACAACCTGTCAAATTAACCCCGTTTGACCCCTATATTACTCCCTTTCACTTTATATTATTAAAATTTCATTATGATCGTTTGAGTAGTTAAAGTGTGAATGTGTAACAAACACACTTTCGCATTTATAATATTTGTTAGGATTAATACCTACACAAATATCTAGCAGTAAGGGGATGATTTGGGAAATAAATACTTATTCTCTCTTTGTTTTGTAGTTTTTTCGTCTGGCTGACTGATGAGATTAAAATACTAAATTTAAAATAATTTTATAATTTTTAAAATAAAAATTCATAACAATTGAACGCATAAAATTTGTTGATATTCTATACAAGCGTGCGTTAGTCATAATCATGTTTCCGTAGTAATTATCGGGCAACATAACACTAGCAACACTGGCCGTAAATTATTATAAAACAAGAGTCTGTTAGTCCGGCCCTGGTTGCTTCATTAGTAGGTAAACCGTCTCTCATATCCACATAGGTTTTGTTACGTCTATTTATTTTGATATAGTACATTTCACTGTATCAATACTAATAATAAATCTGTAAGGGTCGGTCATGGAGTAAGTTACTTTGTTTTCAGAGATATCGTGTTTATAGGCTCTATACATGATACTGAAACTAAATTGACGATTTTTTAGAATTTTTTACTGTATGTATGTTCCTCCATAACTCTTAAACGAATTAACTGATTTTCATGAAACTTGGTAGATAAACATTTGGACGTACGGGACACAGGATAGGCTACTTAATATTTTTCAACGCGGACGAAGTCGTGGGCACCAGCTAGTATTTTATAAGCGATTACGGGGCAGTGGTAACAGCATCCTCAAATCAATATGTTAAGCCATTTGGTTGTCCTCATCCAATGATTTTACTTAATGTATTACTAAAAAAACCACATGGACAAATAGCCTGACATAAACCTTTATTATTAATATTATTTTTATTTCAAAATTGTCTAATCGAATTTTATAGCCATTATTAGTAATAAATTTTGTAATATTCTACATATAATACGAAAAATCTTACAGTTTTAACAACCATAGTTTTAGTCTAGATTGGTCAAGTGATTGTTTTAGCGCTCATTCTCAGGTGTCCCACATTCGATTCCCGACACAGGACCAATATTGGAAATAAAATGTTCAAAGACTTTTACATAATGAAGACCAAGTAGGTTCTAAAGAAATACCTGGTCTACCGACCAGTATAAATTTTTTTTTTCCTCGATAGGTGAATTACCTATTGCTGCTTAAAACGTGCGGTATACCTTTGTGACGTAGAAACTGGGGAGGATTTTCAATCTAATGCAGTGATATTGAGATTGAGTTTAATTTCTTGCTAACATTAGCACATTTCTAGCAATTTTCTGTTTACGATGGCAACTGAGTCATCTACATCTAAAAACATCTACATTAAGAAACTTCTTAAACATTATCTCAAGGAATCAATGAGTATCAGCGTTTTATCAAAATCTGATAAACTCACTATTGATAAATCACGATTTGATGAGTCATTAAATCATATTGATTAATGAACGATTATTAATTTAATAAATACAAAATTTATTTCACTCGATACGACGTGGTGGTGGTTTTTCTCGATAATATGAAAAACACCTTATTTAATACGGTTAGGTATCGTAACAGTTTTCCATCGGTATCTTTGTGAAACTGGAGACCAATTATCTTTGCTCTGGTCATCTTGCCGTTGCCTCTGAAATATTACCTCACTTGGACATCTCCACACACAAGTCTTTGGACGCGAACATTAATTAAACCGAGCTATTAGATACACAAATACTCGTATGTCAAAGCTGTGTATCGTTATTATACCTCAACCGATAATGGCCAAGTATTCTTCATTTATTTTTATCATCTTCACCTTAATCTCTGTAAGGTATTTAGAAAAATAGTCTTAAAACGAAGCTGGCATTAATGTACAGTCGGGGTACGAAAACCTTTATCAGTTTTCAAATTCATTCCTTTATCAAGACGTAGACTCTTTTGAAACTAAAGCACTAAGTTTTGACCTTTTGACATGACTGTAAGGGGACTGACCTTTTCTTAGCCTGATTTTAAATATGAATGAATTACAATGAAATATATTTAGTATATCAAATTGATGCCATTGCAAATGGAACTCGGTTTTAATGAAGTTTAATTATCTTAGACTTGTGCCCGCTTCTGGCTTCGCCCGCAATTTTTATACACGATATACGATCCCTCTATCCATAAGTGAAAACTGAATTAAAATCGGTCTAGCCATACCTACTTGACTTTTTGCGAGACTTAACACACGGCAATTGATTTTTATATATAATAGAAGATAAGTTACATTAGATAAGTTTCAATTAGGTTAAATCATATTATTCTTTATTTTCCAATCATTTACGTTAGCAAAAAAATTTGTTAGCAAAATATACCGAGAATTCATCGACGTCATGAAATTACATCATTTCGTAAAATTATTACACGAAAATCGTTAACACTTACATATTTTCTACAATCGTACAGTCGTTGGCGATAAAATATCTTGTAAGGAGGTCAACGGCGAGTCGATTAATTACGTATAAATCGCACTTTTATTCTCACATGAGCATATTAAAAATAACACAATTTATTTTCGTACCAAAGACGCCACGAAATGTATAAAAAAATGTAAACACAACTCGCTATCCGATGACTGTATAATAAAGTAGTCAATTCGACGTAAACTATCTTGAAATCTGTGTCGCTCTATAGTGGATTTAAAATTATACCTAGTAGTTCTAGTTAGAAGAATCTTACCTAACTATCTTATTTCAAACGATAAAACTCGAAATCTTTAAAATCTTAAAAAAATATGTATCATCAATCATCAATATACTAATAATAAATCTAAGTGTAGGTATTGTATGTATGTATGTTCCTCCATAACTCTGAAACGAATTAACTGATTTTCATGAAACTTGGTAGATAAACATTTGGACGTACAGGACACAGGATAGGCTACATTTTTTTTCAACGCGGACGAAGTCGCGGGCGCCATCTAGTTTATTAATATTTCATAGTACGATATGTATATATTAGTTAGACCTATTTTTTATTGACACTCTTTTAGTTAAACTTTGAAAGTTACACTGGGTAATGAGCTTAGGTATTCTAGATCTCATACTGTTCTAAGGCTAGATACTAATCAATATTATTTATTATCAATAAATACTAATAATAAATCTGTAAGGGTCGGTCATGGAGTAAGTTACTTTGTTTTCAGAGATATCGTGTTTATAGGCTCTATACATGATACTGAAACTAAATTGACGATTTTTTAGATTTTTTTTCTGTATGTATGTTCCTCCATAACTCTTAAACGAATTAACTGATTTTCATGAAACTTGGTAGATAAACATTTTGACGTACGGGACACAGGATAGGCTACTTAATATTTTTCAACGCGGACGAAGTCGTGGGCACCAGCTAGTTTCATAATATGTACATAGTTAGATCTATTTTTTATTGACACTCTTTTAGTTAAACTTTGAAAGTTACACTGGGTAATGAGCTTAGGTATTCTAGAGGTCATACTGTTCTAGATGAGGCTAGATACTAATTTAGTTAATATTATCCTTGACAGGAGTTCGCTGAGACAGCTATGAATGAGCTGTTAGGATGGTACGGTTACGAGCGTCTTGAGTTACGAAGATGGGCGGCTTCGCGAGCCCGAGACGGCTCCAGTCCGGAACAGAACAATGAACATAAAAGTAAAGGTATGAAAAAAAAAACACTATGAATAAAATATTTTTTTGAAGACAAATTTTTGATGTCTTACCGCTCGGTTTTGGCCGCTGGTAGATGGCTACCGTCGCCTATAAAACAAGCAACGCCATAGGTGTTGCCGATCACAGTGGAATTGAGGATGAGGCATTGGGATGGGAAGGAAAATGGCTCTGGTAACCCTTACTCGCTCACCAAAACACAACAGCACTTGTGCTATTATTTCACAAGAGATTAGATGTCTTCTGTAAGGTATTCATCTCAAAATAAAAAAATAACAAACACGTTTGAAAGTTAAGCAGTGAAATTATATGCATAATTTCATTTAAGTATTAAATATTTAATTTAAGTATAAACAAGACAGATGCTATGTTAACTTTTATAGTTCTTGGAATTGTGCAATGTAAATTAAATGGACAGTTAAGTATTTATTATGAAACCGGAAGTGGATAATGAAGCAATAATAAATATTTATTATAAAACTTGCGTTTCTTAGAAAGGTCACCCTTTTAACGTAAGTACAGCTGTATTTCTGTGAACCGTGACTTTTCTGAACGCGTTAAACAAACAACCCTCCTGAGTTTTTAGTATAGTAAGTAGCAGTAAAACGATATTTTCCCGCCACACTACAGGGGTGGAAACGTTTGATAATAATCTGATTCTAACAAAATACTCTATCTACATCTTTGTTACGGGTAACTATTAGATAATAAATACCTTTCGAAGAATTCCTCGCTTAATTATACCAACTCAAACAGATTGAGTGAATTTTTCCCTATCTATATACAAAACTAGTTTTTTTCAGTTCGGTAACTGTGGGTAAAATTTAAAAAAATATCTTTGTTAATAGTCTAATTCTTGAAAAAGGTTATAAGCTATCATCACGCTATATGACCCTTAGATGCTAAGGCGGATGAACGCGGGACACATAAAATTATAAAATAAAATAACTATATTTTACAAATACCTATAGGTATACAAAAACCTTTTTTGTTTATCACTCTTTCCATGATAATCGAGGCGGTCAGCGACGCTATTTTATAACTAGCTAGTGCATGCGACTTCATTCGCACTGTTGTTGGTTTTTGGAAATCCTAAAAAAAGGATCCCAAATATTAATCCAGGTAATCATCAATAAATTCAGTGAAAACTGAATTCAAATCGGTTAAGCCGTTTCTGAGATTAGCGTGCACAAACACACAGACAAACTGACTAAATTCTAAAAACAATTTTTTTAACATATATCACTTTTTTACTATTCCATAGAATAGTAAGGAAAAGTTAAGTAAAAATTGCACATAGTTATTTTTATCTTTAATTTTGAAGTTGATACGATGCTCGCCTGCAAAGGCGGTTTACTGTTTCTAATGAATGCCGCGAATTCGCTTACATTGTGTTGTGTGTAACATTTGAGAAGAGATTGCTATGTTATTCATATAATAACTACTTGTTCCTTAATCAATCAAAGTACATATACCTATTTCTTTATGATAATTTCATCAATGTTCCACGGTTACTTGACGACTGACGAGCCCCTTGGTCAAGTGGTTAAGATGCTTGCTTCGACGCTCTGTTTCAATGGTCCCGGGTTCGATTCCCGGAAGGCCAACTTTGGCGATAAACTTTTCATAGTTGGCTTTGGTCTGGATCTGACAAGTAGTGGCAGGGCACACTGCGTTTCTCGCAGTCATTTTGGTAGCCCGTCTGGCGGCGTAACCATCAACTTATAGAAGACCACAGTGAAATAACAAATTTCGGTGAACGAGTAAAGGATGCTAGTAGAGCCCATTTCCCTATTCCTTTATAATTCCTTATCGTAATTATTGTGGGGTCCTTAACGTAAAAAAAAACTTACTTCGCCGCATTCCTGAATAAAGAAAAAAATTCCTGAGGACACACGGCTCATATGGACCAACTCGCTTCCACCGCAAGCGTCCGTTCTGTGAAACTCTAATCACAAAGATACGAGTAAGATAGCACTAGACTAGAAGAACTAGCATTGCTCACCGACATGATGACCAAGTAAGTACAAGAAGTGTCCACTGTCTCCTCTGGCTGTGGTCGTCCACAGCCGAGTTCTACAACTAAGTTAAGCTTAGTTAAGATGTCCTTAGAAATAGCGGAAGTCAAGTCACAAACTAGATTCTGCTATTATTCTTCATCCTATTGTTTCATTTATTGTTATTCATCTTATATTTAATTTTATTGCACCACAATCGTTAAAAATAATTTGAAGGCAAATTAAAACGACTATTAAATATTAAATTCGTTGAACAAGCCGTCATTTCAACAGTTACACCACGAGATCCATTAATGAGAACCATATAATGTTACATCGGACGTCCAATTTTTTGCATAGAAGATTATTTGCAAATTAATTGGAGAAGGATACTCGAGACTTGTACCAACAATATTTTCATCAACATTTTATTTATTCGTACGTTCTCGTTATTATTTTCCGATTTTAATTAATGCCACATATATTATTTAACAATTATGAAATCCTCATAAAGTAATAATTATTTTTTATATTGGCATTTACTTGTGTTATAATAATTTCAGACCAAGAATACAGAATAAATCGTATAAGTACCTAATTATCATAAGATCGTAACGTTGGCATTAACTGGTGTAATAGTATTACGCTAAAAATATAGAAGAAATCGGAAGATGCGTATATACATACTTGTAGGTAGGTAAAACGTACAAGCGTACTCTTAAAAAAAAGTGAAGATTCATCATCATCTCAGCCGCAGGACGTCCACTGCTAGACATAGGCCACCAATAAGACCGGCCATATGCAGCCTGTCACAAGCAGGTCCAGTATAAGATTATTTAAAATGATATTCAAGTTTTCATTCAAGGAGCTCATTTCTCCCATGTCTTTTTATCCCTTACCTACCCTTTTATCGTAGCAAGGTCGGCAGCACACTTACACCTTTGGCTTTGCTCGTGTTAATACCTACACTGAGAAAATTTTACTTTAACAAATCAATAGCGGCTTAAATGATTTTACTTGATTAATATTTACTAAGCTGTTTGTAAAGGCGCGATTACACCTTTCAATTTCAAGGATTCCAATCTAGGTACCTAAGTAGTGAGCTTGTGATCACACTATGCAATTTAAGAAATCTAACTTGTAGTGTTGCCAGAATACAGATTTCTCGGTATACATTACAGATTTTTAGCATGTCATACCTACCGATAAATTACTAAATGATAGCCTTGTTATGAATTAAATGATGATTAGGATTTTATGTCTAAGATGAATAAAATCAATAACATTTACAAATAGTTATTGATTTTATTTCTTTAAGTTTAAACCAAATATAATATTACTAGCTGGTGCCCGCGACTTCGTCCGCGTTGAAAAAGAAAATATATGAGTAATAATGCCTGACATCGTTATAAATTTGACGACGGATGTATAATCCATACTAATATTAACTTATAATATTAGTAGTAGTATAATCCATACTAATATTAACTTATAATATTAGTATGGATTATACAGATTTTTGATATCTACAAATCGATATACGATTTTTAATACTTCACTTCGTATAATTAAATTCTAAAGAAACCTAGCACGGAATTTCGAACAAATTTTGCTCTTGTAGTTTCATATATTATAGAAAATATTAAACTACAAAAAAAAAATGTTATTTTTATTTCTCTAGACATTTCTATTAATTGAATTAGTACAAAGTACATTGAATAGGCAGAGCTGCCGCTTCCGCAACAGTCATAGCACGTCGGTGTTACAGTCTGCACGTCCACTCTGATCAAAGCGCGGGCGCTGACTAACTCTAGCAGTGTTGCCAGTGGCAGATAGTCAAATGTAACATGACACAGCTCAAAAAGTAACGTTTTCCCGAGAAAAGTAACATTTCCTTATTTTATACAGAAAATGACACTAATATAATATTAGGGGTTAAAGTATGAAATTGCCGATTTGTACTGAAAAATAAAAATTCGTTTTTTTTTTAATTTAACATATTTATTTAATCAAAATAATTACCATTATTATCTATACATTGCTGCCATCTAATAGGAAGCTCATTTATGCCTTTGCGATAGAACTCTGGTGATCTAGATTCGACAAACTGTGTGAAAGCATTTTGCACTGCCTCCTGAGAAGAAAACTTTTTATCACGCAGAAAATTGTCCAAATCACGAAAAAAATGGTAGTCCGTTGGAGCAAGGTCTGGCGAATACGGAGGGTGACGAATGGTTTCTAATTGCAGTTCCTGTAGAGTCTGCAGATCAGTCAAATCATGAGGCACCCATTTTTCATATTTTTTTATTTTATTGATTTGACACAAATGAGTCAATATTGTTGGTAAGGTAACGTTAAACCATGCCGCTAATTCCTGGGTAGTTTGGCTCGGATCGACTTCCACCATCTCTTTCAAATCATTGTTATTCACCTGTGTGGGCGGTCTTCCACGTGGTTCGTTCTTCAAATCGAAGTTTCCATCACGAAAGCGTTTAAACCAAAATCGCACATAAGCAGTCCCCTCTCCAAACGCAACATTAATATTGCGAGCTGTTTCTGCCGCGTTAGTTCCGCGTCGGAACTCGTATTCAAAAATCACACGAATTTTCGAAGTATCCATCTTTATTGTCTAAGCTGAATAAAAAAAACAACTGAAAGTTGATAATCGAATGTTGCACATTTTTGAAAAGAGGAACTACATAGGTACCGTATGAAAAAAGTTTCACTCAAAAATCTCAAACCATGAAGGTTCTATGTCAATTCGAAGTACCTATTACAATAAAACGGCAATTTCATACTTTAACCCCTATTATTAGCAATTAATAGGTCGGATTAGCAAAAAGATCGAAGAAAACAAAATGAAATTCTAGGCCACCGGCCGATATCAGCCTACTCTCGTTTCTGTAAATAAACGAAACCAAAGTTATTATTACTAATTAAGTAAAAAATAGCTACATTAATTTCTTGAAGCTAATGTGCAGTGCTATTTGATTTGAAACTTAGATGACAATTAATACATAAATAAACTTATTTCAGTCGCAAAAACGACTTTGTGTTTAATTACCTACGGATTCTCCAAATACTGCCTTGTTAATTAAAACTACAATAAATAGGTACTTACAACATTTATTACCAAGTAATGTTAGCCGAAAGTCAATAATAACGAAACGAAAAACAACGAACATCTATCTACGAAGTAAGTAAAAAATATCCATTTAACCTAGGAGTAATAGGGTTCTGTGCATTTAACACAAACACAGAGACACAACTTGCACAACACATCAAATTCCCCAATATATTATTATACTCTTTGACACCAAACTACAATACAAAAATTACAAAACAAAGACAAACTGACTGATACGACGCTCGCTCGCTTGCCTGAGTAAGCGGGATGGAAGATGGAATACACGCGAGAGATACGATATGATGAAGTTACAGATTTTCGAGTGGTCGTCACAGAACCAAGTGCGCCAACACAACGAATGAAAACTTTCTTGGATGCATTCCGTTTCACAATATTTTTTTGTTTACTGGAAAATATTTATAAGTCCTAAAAGTAACATTTTAAGTCGTGTAACATAGAGGTAACATGAGAGGGTCAAAAGTAACGTAAAATGTTACAAAAGTAACATTCTGGCAACGCTGAACTCTAGTGACTAGGTGTCCAAATTGTGACCGGAGCGATCACACTATCCTACTTCGATTTCAATTTAGCAAAGTAAGTGAAATGCGGTACGGATTTTGCCTCCACAAATGTGGCAACACTTGTGCATGCAGTAGGGATGCCCGATACTTCGTTTTGTATCGATATATCGTATTAAATTAATGAAATAAAACTATTACTTAAATTAAATATGTATGTAATTACTGTACTTAAGTTAGCTTTATTTATATGTCACAGACAGTTGATTGTTTATTATTTATAAAAATCATAAACCTATCACAATGTATGAATTGGTATGTGAAATCTTCAAATATGTCTAAAATAGGTATGTAATATTAATAATAATACATATAGTTACACAAGTTATTATAAGACATAAAATAAAATAATTTTTTAAATTGATAAATTCGATCGATTGTTCAAAGCCTCTTTAAGGTATCTTTTTAAGTGGACTTGCAAATTTGTGGTGTTGCCTTCAAACACTTGCACCCAAATTACTTTTAATAAAAATGACCACACATGGCAGCGGAAAGAATTAAGTTCAAAAGGTCGAGTACCTATGAATCAACGAATCATATTTTACTAATACGTTACCAGTATCGTAGGTTATCTATACATATAAATAAAATTGGAGTGTCTGTTTGTAATATTGAAATAACCGTTTTTTACTACATGCATATGAATATATATACGGTACATACACCAAAATAACATTTTTTACAATTTCTGTCTGTCTGTCTGTTTGTCGGTTTTTAACTATTAATGGTTATTTAATTAAAATAAATAAGAAATCTACTCCCATTTCGGCTGCCAAAAGGCATTTTTTCTCTAAGTTATATAGATTCCTTGAACATCCTTTAATACAAAAACAGGCGTGCGGACAAGAAAAGTGCTGTTGTAGGAGTAATAGATCATTAAAAACTGTGATTTGTTTGTATGACTACAGTTTTGTGATGCAATGTTAGAAAAAGTACTAGATTTTGAGAAAACATCGATGTTTCTAACAGATGCATAGTCTCGATGTATAATACTTAGAATATAGAACAATATTCTAAGGTATCGCATCGACAAAAAAACATCGATATATTTTCTAAGTGGACAGCCCTAAACGTCCTAAATCGAAGCGGCGCGATTACACTATTCAATTTAAGGAAACAGAGAGATTGGGGCTTCCAATTTGGCTAAGTTGAATACAATCTGTTCTAACTGCGATTACACCTTCCGATTTCCTAGATTGGAATCCTTGAAATTGTAAAGTGTAATAAGCCCATTAGCAAAGCAAAATGGGTTACCATTAGACAAGTAAAAACAAGTTTAGACATGCCTGATCCTCTCGCCTTTCCTTGCACTCTTTTTTCCAGGCAGCGAATCATTTCGTCCAAATCTTTTTAACGTGGCAGTCATTTTAATAAGTGTTTGTGAATTAAATTAAGTATAAATTTATAATAATAATGGATGACGATGTCAACAATCTTTTAGTGGCGTGGAAACTGGAAGAATATAGGTATAGAAGTATTTAAAGGTGAGTGAAAAACCTACATTTTATTTTTATTCATAAATGCAATTTTATATTTTATTCATTTTATAAACAATTTTGAGTTATATCATTGAGGTAATAATATAAACTAACGTACGTATAGCCACCTATTTAGTTAGATATTATGCTTTATTAGATTAGATATTGGATATTAGTTGGCAATACCCATAATATGTTAGTACTATGTATTGTATTTAGTATTGTACATACTTTGATTTTGCGTATAATTAATTGAAATACAGTTGTTAGATTCGTGATTACAAATTCCTTAGTTTATTTCGGGGTTTCATCTCAAGGTCGTCATCATCTTGGCTTTTTATCGAAACCTATTTAATAAATAAATATTTTGATTTGATTTTTACTTAATGAAACACAGTAAACAAATAACTACTATGGTACATATAATTTAAACTTTCTTTTATTTTCCAGCTGGAAACAGACTTTGCGAACCTTTATGGTGGGAAATACACGGAAATCTTTGAGACCTTTCCCACTTTAAAATCAAAGATTTTTGACCTTGGAAGGACACGCTGGTCGCATTACAATATTGTAACTCACTAACACATCAAAATTCGAGTTCTGAGAGGATCATTTTTATATGAGTTTCTAAAGTATTATGTAATATACATATGTATATGTAAGTATTAGTAAAAAAGTCTCAGATAAATTTTGAAGAAAATTTTACAGAAAAATGTTCATCATATAACTTTTTGCCAAAATAAAATTAACAGTTGAGGAGGTTAAAAATGAATTGAATAAATTTCTGGCTTTACCTTTCAACCCTTATATTCCAACCTTTTAAATTCTGTTACATAAAAATTTATATGAAAATTTTTATTATATGAAAATTTTTATGTAAAATTAGATTCTCAGCAATATTTATCTGAAACTTTTTTTCTACTCTTACTAGGTATTTTTGTATAGTTTTGAAAGAAACACTTCTCAATTTATTCTAACACATGGAATTAAAAATTTCTTTCCCCTATCGATATTCCATATCTCCTAGAAACTTTTTGCTTGATGCTAACATCCTGTGCTATGGTTAAATGTTGTAAATTATAACAAAATAAATACTTATTGTTTCAGCTTCAGAGGAAACTTCTATTCTAATATTGCTTGCTTCATGCTGATCCCATCACTATTATCAGTGACAACCATAAGATTGAAAAATGCCCTCAAAAAGTTTGGCGCCCATCGAAAGGTGGAGTACTTGAAGGATTTATCACACACGTAACAAATGATTTTGAAATACAGTCAATCATAAGACAGTTCAGTCATTTATTATAGTTGTGGGTCCGTCAATCGAGAACTTAAAATTTTAAAATTGTTAAATTAAGTTGCTCTAAATATATATAAAGACTTTTCACTATTATTATTAATAATTCACAACAAAAAAGAGAAAATATGTTTGCTTTATTTTATGTTTAATTTTAAAATTGTTAAATTAAGTAGCTCTAAATATATATAAAGACTTTTCACTATTATTATTAATAATTCACAACAAAAAAGAGAAAATATGTTTGCTTTATTTTATGTTTAATTTTAAAATTGTTAAATTAAGTTGCTCTAAATATATATAAAGACTTTTCACTATTATTATTAATAATTCACAACAAAAAAGAGAAAATATGTTTGCTTTATTTTATGTTTAATTTTAAAATTGTTAAATTAAGTAGCTCTAAAATATATAAAGGCGTTTCACTATTATTATTATTAATTCACAACAATTAAGAGGTAATATAATGTTTGCTTTATTTTATGTTTTTTTTTTAATTTGTTAAGTATGAATACTTAATATTGACCTATAAGACCACAATAACATTTATACTTTAAATACAAATAAACGGTTTTTTTAATATATATTTTTTATTATTACCCTTTACCTGACCTTTACAACAACCAAACAAGTTCGTTCGGAATACCGAATAGATTAGCTAATATTAACCAAGTAAGGTTGTAGGGGTTACCGTCTAAATAGGTTAAAAAGTAAATATGGTTTTGCTGTGGCAACCAAATAAGTCTGTTCAGAATACCAAGTAGATTAGCTAACATTAACCAAGTAAGGTTGTAAGTGTTACCGTCTAAATCGGTTATAAGTAAATGTGTTGTTGCTGTGGCAACCAAACCAGTTTGTTCAGAATACCGATTAAATTTGCTATAATTTCAGAGTAACTAAGTTAATAATAACCAACTAAAATGTGCTATTTCGAAATAATCTACTAGGTAAATAATTTAACAAAGTTAATTGGTTGATATTAAATGAGTAATAGTTGCCAATCTGACTTATTTGTTTTTAGCAATACACATTGCAGGCTCCATATTAACAGTGTCGCTTAGTTATTTGCAGCAATAACTTATTTATTTTTAACCTTCCCGTTTTCTCAGTGTAACAACCTTTCATCCACAAACCACCGCATTTATAACATTAGTAAAATTATTAGGATTAGGACAGTTCCCCATTGATTAGTAGGATTTCACATGTAAATGACTATTTTTCTGGCTAGTCCAACTTTCTTCCCACTGGGTTTTTACTACTTAAGAGTATATTTTAATTGTTATAAAATGTATTATTTTCTTTTTTTACAGATGAATGTTCATGGTGCAATAAGGGCATAACAAGCGATAGCGGTGCCCTTCAGCAGGCAGGGGCCACTTTCTGTTCGGAGCTCTGCTTCAGCCAATCACGTAGAGCAAACTTCAAGCGGGCGAAGACCTGCGACTGGTGTCGACATGTCAGACACACTGTCGCTTACGTCGATTTTCAGGTACTATTCCTTTTTTGACTCAATCCTCTTAAAAAATTGCCAGAAAATGAAATGTGACAGCGTAGATAAAATTGTATTATTACTGTATTCTATTTTTTTTTTTAAATGAAGTTTCTGTCTGCTTCTGTCTGTTTTTTCTAAGCCACCCAACGGATTTGGGTATATAATAAGCAGAAAAAAATGAATCCGCGTGAAGCTGAGCGGCTCGCTAGTACAGAATAAGAACATTATGCAAAACAATACAACAACTAGTTCTTAAACCCTGCAAAGTCTGTTGTTTACTAATGGGTGGTATATTATTCCAGACTTTACTACGTGCATATCAGATTTAAGTCCAGAGTTAAAAAACTAAAACTTACTGTTAAAAACTGACTGAACTTAATAAATTGTAACTCTTGCTTTACAGGACGGTGCCACACAATTACAATTCTGTTCGGACAAATGCCTCAATCAGTACAAGATGCACATATTTTGTCGGGAGACTCAGGCGCACCTCGACCTCAACCCTCATTTGGTAAACGCTTCGTCATCGTCTAATCTCATCACACCGGAACTTTGGTTGAAGAACTGCAAAAGCCGATCTGTTTCGCCGACTTCCGAACGATCCGGCTCGCCAGAGGAAAACCTCTCTTTGAAACAAATAAACGCAGTTAAGGTTGACGCCACAAAGACACAAACGAGAAAGTCTCCCCTGCCTTTTATAACGATAGCTCCGACAGCAAAACTAATGAAGCCCAAAGGTCCCCCTGAAGAGAGGACGCCGATACAAAAATCACCTGAAACTAAAAAGGATCTCAGAACCACCAAAATGAACTTACGGAAACGCAGATCTTCTAAATGTTCAGCAACTGTGACGTCGCAGACAATTAGGCATCACACTTCAACGCCCAAAGCTCAGGATTTAAGGATGCGCAGTCCCTCAAACGACGGGTCATCACCAGCTTCAACCGTAGGGAATAGTACGACCCATTCTCCAACGCATTCAATTAATCCACACCCGTTACCACCCACGCCATTCCCTAATCCTATGTTTGGGATGCCACCTCCAGCTTTTATGGAAGCTCAACCACACTTAGATCATCGGTTACCTAATATGTTTCCACCTAGACTAAACATGATGCCTAGATTACCGATACACCAAGAGAGACCTCGTCTACCCCCATTAAATTTTCCTACACCGTTAGGCCAAACGCCACCAGTCACAGTTCTAGTTCCTTACCCTGTTATATTACCTGTTCCTCTCCCGATTCCGATTCCAATACCATTGACCTCATTCATTCAAGCGCACTGTGCGAATAGACCAAAAACTGACGCCAGAAATGACGACGGCGATAAACCACTAGACTTTACAATGAATGGCGATAAAAAACATGAAGTGACTGATACTAATGCAGAATTAAATTCTGAAGTTTTAGAAAAAAAAGAATCTTGCGAGGAGAACAATGAATTACAGGAGAGATTTAGCGAGGAAAGAAATGAAAACGAAATCAGCGACGGGGGAAACCCTGAACAGACGCTACCAAAGTTTAAAATTACTAGACTTGGTAACAAAATGGCAAAAATTGTTCCAAAAGCAAGGGAGCCGGCAGAGTCCACCAGACCGCTACGAAAACGTCGAAGACTTGTAGAAGTTGTTACCGAAGATGACCCGATTATTTCTAAAACCAGGAAAGTACTTCAAGTGTAATCAAGTTACGCGTTCTTTTAAAAACATATCATTTAAGAGCGATTTAAAACAGCAGGGCGTGTATTATAAGGTCTTAATTCCAGGGTGTTAAAGATTTATATCAAAATCCCATTTATTTTAAAAAACTAATGCAGTTTACATAAACTATCCAATATAACTTTTAAAACTACCTTAGTTTTGTAAAGTAAATTTGCTTACTAATGTGTAATTTTGGTATACAGGGTGTGGCCTGTGATAAGAGCAATAAATTAAAATATAACGACCCTTTAACGAATCAGTAATTAATTCCAAGTGGTTTAAATTAATTAAAATGAAAAACCAATTTACTGTTATTTTCTAACAAAATTAATCGAGTCAGCAATGTACTACTATAGACATAATGTGTCCAGTCGGAGTACTTGACATTGACATTTACGATCGTTCTCGTCCCAGTACCCTGTACCAAGACATCTAACGACTGATAACCGACAATTTAGCGATCATGAAATTCATTGATTATGTATTGTAACTTTGGATTGCTATATCTCTGAGTATAAGCACTTTGGAGCATTATGATTAGGTTAAGGAAACTGCGTCTACTCTATAGAATCATAGAAAGTTTATTGCTCTTATTACAAGCCACACCCTGTACATGTAATTTGATGTCGTTCTCTTTAATCTGACAAAACTCGAATAACGCTGGAATTAACATACACTCTCTTACCATAATAATTAAACAGCTAGTCTTAGTTATAGGATGGTTTATAAGATTCTCATTCTTGAATACTTATGGCTTGTCTAGACAAGAATTTATTGAGTAGGTAAAGTGCACTAAATGAGTTTAGCTAAAGCCCAAAGGCTTGCTCTCTTAAATTGTATATATTTATTTATTTATAGGGCGCTAAAATCTTACAAAAAAAACTGTAGGTGTTATACGCGTAAAATTTTCTTCTCTACTGAAAGCACCATTGCGTACTAGAAAACTTAATAAGGATAAAACTTAATTAAAAAAGGTTATAATTAAAATCGCGGAATTAACTGTTTGTAGCATTGTGTAAACGGTATTTGTGGGACAGTGATTTAAATAAAATATAACAAAAAATAACTTCACTAAAGTTCTAAAACCTTTGTGATCTAGCGAAACTTAGCGCCCTCTTTTGACTCATTTTAGAACTCGACGCTCAAACAAAGGTGGCAGCACTGTACAAACTTATATAGTTTTAAACAGTTTTTTATTTTTTATTATTAAACGAATATACTTATTATATTTCTGAAAAACTAGCTGGTTCCCGCGACTTCTCCCGAGTTAAAGATAAAAAATATCTTCTATAGGTATACTACTTTGTCAAGAAAGTACCGGGAATCGGTCAATAAAACGCAAATTATGTATTATTTATCCAAATTTATTGTATCTTCTTTAAAATATGCTTCTTCTGAAACTATACACTTACGCCAACGAATAACCCAATCATCAAAATATTTTATAAACAAATTTTTTGAAATCGACTTCAGTGCTAGCTGCGAATTCTCTATTATGTCTTCTGTCGACTTAAAACAGGTACATACCTAGAAGTGGTAATTTGAGCTTTGGAAAAAGAAAAAAGTCGCTTGTTGCCATATCAGGGGAATACTGGTGCGAAATCTATGAGTTTTCTTTCCCCAAATCTGGTCTTTTTCGACGAATTTGCTCTCTCAAACGCCGCATAACGCCCAGATAATATTCCTTATTTACTGTCTCATCTTCTGGCAAGAATTCAGTTTTATTTTAGCAATGTTAAATTCAGTTGTAGACGTTTATGGCCGACCAGAGCGAGGCGAATCTTCCACGACATCTCGGCCGCTCTTGAATTCACTATACCACTCATACACATATGTTTTTGATAAAGTGAATTCACCGTGTAACATTTTCACTGCTTCGGCACATGAAATTCCATTCGCAATGCAAAATTTAAGACAGATTCTTTGTTCGATCCATTGTAAAAATCGCAAAACACACTTGAACTGACAAAATAGCGCTCTGTACCGTTTTGAACGTTACAGTTATAAAATCTTTACACATAGTCAAGGAAAAATTTACCTAGAATTATAAAAAAAACTGGACCATTAGTACCTACTTATTAACCTTTATCAACATGAAGGAAATAACTTAATTAGTGCACTTAACTTATGTCTAGGAACATTTCTATTAGAGTGCACTGCTATAATGTGATATTAGTCATTTATTTCTATCTATTGTTGTATAAGAAAAAAAAATGTTTAAATTATTTTAAAGTTTTCCTAAGGATTCGTAAAATGTATTCTGTTACTTGGACATATTATTAAACAACTTGATGTACATAAATATTACGATTTAAGTAATTGCGTACATTATGTATACATTAATGTCATTTTATGAAATTGTTGTAGATAATGACACTTTAATTTTTTTTTAATATTTGTCATATTTTAGTAACAACTGTTAAAACAATGGCAACCTTGCAAACAGTTGTTAATCTTGAAATATGTATCAAATTATTATTTTACAGTAAAATAAATCCCTAATGTGTAATTTTGTTTTAATTACCCCTAAACAAGCGTTTGAATTTTCATAATTCATATGTTTTATTTAAATTTCATTTATTTTAATGTATGTTAAGTTTTCCTTATATTAAATATCTCGTGTTTACTATTAGTTTCATCATCACTTTTATGTCAAAAATAGGTAAGTATTGTTACTTCTTTTTAGTTCAGTAAACATTTTTAATCATTGCAGAGAAACATATTTTGCAAATTTTCATAGAACACTAGCTGTAAATGGTGGTGTTTTTAAATTGCAATTTTTCACTAGACTGTTGAACTTCTAAACTTATTATACTGACAAAATATTGTCAGTATTATCACTTGGTTATCGACTGTGTGACTGACTACAATACAAAGGGCATTATTAAAAAAATACTATAAATTCACAAAATACAGTCTAACCAACATCTGACATTTTATGGTTAAAAGATTTAAGGGTAGAAAAATAAAATTGAGATTCTTAAAATTTCACAAGCTTTAATATTTTGACTTTTTAAAAATTATTGTTATACAACTTCTTGGAAAACGTTGCTTAATATCAACAGGTTTGACTTACATTATAAATTAAAAAAAAAAAAAAAAAACTTGTCCACATCTTTTCGGATGCAGAATGCCTCAAGATTTGTACATAAAATGAGATCCAACTGCAATTCAAATTGTGCTAATAAATGTTTCAAAATTAAAGCCAATAATAGTAATAATGCTAAAACAAAAATAAAGGCAATTCTGGCACAATTTCATAAACATTATTCATAGAATAAATCTGGAAATTGATATAACGTTAGTTCTATGAAAACAGTTATGAAAGGTTGTGAAGTGTTTCATCTACTTTTCGATAACAAAGTAGTTGTCAAGACTTTTAGACTCTAATATGTTTAACGCTGAATGCATTAAGTTTATGGTTTGTTGTTATATAGATCCCAAAGAGTGATGGCACCGTCGAGACCTCCGGCGGCCATAATGTTTGCCTTGAAAAAAGAAACTTTCTCAGAGGAATAGACAACATCTTGAATAGCCTGTTTATGCTCTGTCAGCACTGCCAGAGGTCTCAATGAGTACCATGAGAATATACGGATGTGTCCATCCCAACCTCCCGAAGCAAATACTTTGCCATCTGATCGAGATAGAATTTTATTTATCCCCGGATTTTTTATTGTGATATCCATTCTGTTCACCAAGCTGAAATCTTTTTTACAAATACTAAATATCTGTATCACATCAGATACATTACCAATCATGCCCTTCTGCTGTTCATAGTGAAAATCAACGGACATGGGGCAATCCTTGGTCTGCAGTCTACTGATACATTGACTAGTTTTGAGGTCCCACAACTGAAGCCATCCGGCTTCGTGGCCGACCAGAAGACAATGCTTGTCGTTTGGCAAATCAATAAATTTTAAGCACATGGGATCTCCAAGTTTAGGTGTGGTCTCGGTTGGCTCCAAACTACCAGTTTTTTCACCGGAAAAATTGTAGATTTGAATCTTGGAGTCCCTATCAGGTACATATAGTGTTTCGAGTTTTGTGTTGGCGTCGAATCGACAAAAACCTGGGTAGTCCATGGTAATGACAGCAGTCTCTTTATAGCCATTTTTTGTTAAAGTGAAAATTTTAAAAATACCTCCTTTCTCTTGTGTAATTAACTGGCTGTCAGTGTGTATAAGGTGAAGAATGGGAGCTTGACCAACTTGTATTTTCTGCTGTACTCGTAAAGTCTGCAAAGATTTAAAATATTTTATTTTTATCTATAAAAATTAGAAAATTGCCCAATAGTAAAATGGAAACTAGACTAGTTTCAATAAAAGGCCTAAGTAAATTTATAACGCAGCTGGGACACACTTATTTTTCTGGGTCAATTAAATGTGGCTAAATAAAGACAACATTCGATAGATTTAAATAGGCTAAAATTTGTACTAAATACTGAATTAAACATAACTACACACAGAAAAGAAAGTAATGAATTTGATAAACGATTTTACCTGAAGGTTGTACGCATAAACATAACCGTTTTTTGAACCGGCTAATAATCTCTCGAGACCGCCGGGTAAAAAGCTAAATGCCAAAGAATACACGGGCACATTGTCGACGTTTCTTATTGTATAAACTGGATCGGGAGGTAATAGTGCCATCTCTGGTCAAGCTCGAACCAAAATATTCAGTGGGAATTAAAAATAAAATAACAATAAAATTAATCAAGCCATCAGAAACTCAAGCAGAATTACGCACAACACAAAACTGATATAAAAACAAGAAAGTTTACGTCGTCACAAAGAAAAACGTTCAGAAATGTTGTAACTGAAATAATTTTAACAGCTGCTCTTGATATTATTTGTCATTTACGTATTCCATATAAAAAAACTCATTTTACATGTTTTCATATCATTAAACAAATTCAGTCAGTTACTGGAAATAATCTTATTTTTACATATTTTTTCAAAATTAAATGTAATATTTTAGATTTTGAACGCCACTCTTATTTTTATGCTACTTGCCTATAAAACATGTCACACCTTTAGGTACTCTGTGGCATGTGGATATAGACCCCTATCGTTGTGTTCTCAATGGTTCCCATTATGCCCTTAGAGCATTAAACCAACCGGAGACGTCACGCGCAATAAATTCTATGCAAAGAAGTCTGTCACTTTCTGCGCGGGGGACGAGGCATCTCACACAAAAACTGTTAACACTAACGCATTTCTCGATCTCGTCGCTACGCACGCACATGACCATATTATTAAACACTAGCATAAACTTTACGCACACATATCCATTCTCACACAGTTGACTACCTGTCCGTATATGAGATGACGTCATTTTTAAGTAAACAATGGTAGTGCTTGACACTATCGATATTTCATTGTCGATGAAATCTTCCAATCATTATGACAAAGTCAATACATTTTTTTTTTAATTCAGCCTTTCCCTAATGGTTAAGGCAGAACTTTTGATTGATGTCATTATGATGTAAATACAGTATAGTTAATTCTTAAACTCAAGGGTATCCTAATAATATGAAGACAAATAAACTTGACTGACTGACATGTTTCTCCAACCAGCAGAAACTGAAAAACTTAACAGTTTCATGATACTTATTTAATACGGATAATCTAAATAATATCCAGAATAACACATCGATATCGATATTTGTTTTTGTTCTGACCCAGCACTAACTTTGCTGCAGTGTTGCCAATGTATTTATATAAAAACTGCCTAGTTTCTATTTTCGCAATAAGTCACGACTTCAGTTTATTATTATCTCTCTGATAAGTTGAATATTCTGACACTTACGGTAAATATCTTACAATAAAAATGGAAGTGAAAACACAGTGAAAAATTATTAAAAAAGTAAATAATAATAAATTAAAAAAGTATACAAACAGTAATCTATTCTTAATTGATTACGGATTTGCAGTACTAAATGGTATTATTAACTATTACAAAATTTTTATTAAATGTTGGTTCATTCAACTTTTAAAATTATGCAGAATTAGATCTTGTACAATAACACGGCAACACTTTTGGACTAATAATATTTTTTGGATATTTGGAAATTTTGGGCATTATTTGATAATATTTATATAAAATAATACTTACAGATGGAAAGTAACGTTATCCTTTTGAACACTAGATGATTCTGATCTCTTTTTACACGAAAACACGCTGCAATTCGGCATTTTTAGTTGACGTCGTTCCGCGAGCGTAGTCACTTATAGAATGGCACGCGTCGCGCAGAAACTAGTTTTATAAAACCCGTATGACCGCCGGTCTCGGACCAAGGCAGAGGGGAACGCCTGACAGTGGCGTCTCCGGTTGGTTTAATGCTCTAAGATTATGCCCGAAGAATTAATTATGCAAAGTTCTACATAGTTTTTGACAAGTTAAGTAACTATTTTTAAATGAAATTATTAATTTTATAAGTTCTATAAATTGATATTACAAATATATACTTTATATTATAGCTATAAAAGTAAATTTATGCAGGTGCGCCTGTATAGCTTTTTAAATATTTTTCTTAAGTGAAATGGTCATAACATAACTTGCAACCAACAGACGAGTTTGGGGAGTTTACAAGGTGTTTAGGACTGAATTGTCAAGCATTTGTCAAGCCATAATCTTTGATTGATCCTATGGTTGATGACAGTTTATGTGTCAATGTCAGATTCAGTTCAGTCAGTCGGTCAGTCAGCACAGCACAGTAGTTTCTATTCTAGCTTGAGTTTGTCTTGCTTGGTGTCTCTTTTTATATTTTTTAAAACCTTAGTTTTTGAATGTGAAATATTAGATTATACCTGATAATGGGTGCCATAATATTTAAATTAAGTAAATTGAAATAATCGTCAGAAACACAAATGGCTGCGGAGCCGCTTCTGAAAACGGGCAAACATCTCAAGTATACATCGTATAGAAAAATCGTGTATTATAGGTTTTTCGTGGGCCTACTCTTGTTTATAGTAATATCACTAGTGTTTACCGTGTTGTATAATGTGTTTTCTGGGAGTTCGCCACGGACAGACCTTCGTCAGCCAGTCAATTTGAATAGTGTAAACTCAGAATTGGTGAAATTGAAAAATGATGCTCCTAGATCGCAGCCCCGCTTTACAAACTGTACATATTGGGACTGCTTCGATGTGTACAGATGCGGTAGAAGTGGACACGATAAGATAACCATATACATATATCCTTTGAAGGATTATCAGACTGAAGATGGCAGGAGTGTTTCTAGTTTTTCTAAGGAATTTTATTTAATTTTAAATACAATAAGACATAGTAGGTATTATACAAGTAATCCCGAAGACGCATGCTTGCTTGTACCTAGCATAGATACGTTGAATCAGAATAGTTTTTTAAGTAATCAAGTCTCACAGGCACTACAGTCTTTGGAACAGTAAGTCATTATTTAAAAATATTTAACTTTTATGATTAAATGACTAATTCATAAAATTTTTAGTGTTTGTTCTCTTAAGTTTTTAAGAATAATAGTTATGAAGATGTGATAGAAGATTTCAAAATTGAAAAACAAATTCATGTTCACCATATATACCCACCAAAAATATTTCATTAATCCTTCAACTATACTTCAGTTATTTCACAGTGGTCTTTTGTAAGGTGGTGGTTACTACCGCCAGACGGGCTACCTAAAAAAACAACTGTAGTTATTTCATCTGTGGTTCAGCTGGTGTTCAGCTGTGGTTTCTGTGCATGGTGGTTTGATCAATATTATTGTGTTATTGAGATCTGCTTGTCTTGATTATCTATTTCTCTCTCACTTTTATAAAAGAAACATGGATAATATGTTCTTAAAATTGTGTTTCTTTTTATATTCTTTTAAAACTCACTTGTAATAAATGCTAGTTCAGTAGTTTAACTAAATTTTAATATACTATTTATTTTTCTATGTCAAATATTGTATTTCCTGATTCAGTTCTATTTGACTTTGTTATTTAAGGCTATGGTTTTTAAATTGTTTTCTTACCTACTTTTATTATTCTTCTCTCTTTAAGGCTTTATTAAGGCTCAGGGTTGGTTTTAGTTTCACTTTTCTTTAAATATTAGTGTTAACCTAAATATAATGCATACAACCATTAACAAAATATCTTTCATAAAGAAAACTATATTATAAACTACAGGTTAACTTGGTAACAAGTTATTAAATTACAAGAAAGATTTCTAAGGTTTAGTTAAATTCAATTATTATGATAATATGCTAGGACTAATGTAAATAATGTAATAACTTATTAATTGTAATAACTTTGAAAAATGGTTGTAACACCCCAGTTTGCAAAGTATGTTCATTTGTATATTTATGTATTTTTTTTTCACTTAACAGTTGGAACAATGGTGAAAATCATCTCATCCTCAACATGCTGTCAGGATCACCACCAAACTACGACACAGTCATTAATCTCAACACGGGAAAGGCCATAATTGCCGGAGGCGGCTTCGACATGTGGACTTTCAGATACGGCTTTGACGTATCAATACCTGTGTACAGTCCTGTTGCGGCGACAATCAATAGAAAACAGCCGAAACAAAAAGACTTTTTCATAATATCTACACAAGAAAATATACCGCATGACTATCTTGCCGAGTTACAAAACATAGCATCGTCATCTAACGATTTGCTATTATTGGGCAGTTGTCCAACTAGAGATAGCAGTAAACGCTGCGAATATACAACAGGAAGAATTTTTAATTACCCAGAAGTTTTAAAGGAGGGACTGTTCTGTTTAGTTGTACGAGGTACGAGATTAACGCAAGCAGTATTGCTTGATATATTGGCATCGCAATGCATTCCTGTAATCATTGCTGATGCCGTAGTAATGCCTTTCAGCTCGCATTTGGATTGGCATCGGATAGCTTTATTTATACCTGAGGACAACATAAAAAATTTAGTGAAAATAGTGTATTCGGTTAGTAAAGAGAGGACCGGTGAATTGTACTGGCAACTCAGATGGGTGTATGAGAAATACTTTTCAAGCATAGAGAAGATTACTATGACAATGTTGGAGATTATCAACGAGAAGGTTTTTCCGCTGGCTGCTCGGATGTATGAAGAATGGAATATGCCCGAGCACATAGTAAGTAGAAATATTTATTTTTATTATCAAGTCATTTTTATGCCTAATTTTAATGTAATTTTTATTTCTAAAATTCATTTGAAAATCTTGTACCGTATGTCCTGTTAATATTATTTTAAATATTAATTTCACTCATGATTCATGTATGTTACTCTTTCACGAAAAAACTACTAAACAGATTTTGATGAAACTTTACATTAGAAAAACTTTAGATTTGATTTTAATTGAAGGCGCATTTGATAACCCAATTCAATTCAATAAACGGCGAGTGAAACCGCGGGACACAGTCAGTCTGTAATGAATGGTAACTAATCAGTGCTAACTAGTGAAAAACGTAAAACTTTAATTAATGAGTTATTAACCAGCTATTATTTAGAGCGCAATCATTTTAATTATAAAAGGAAAAAGAAAATTATTATATTTTTGCTACTTTTGCCGGCTCAAACATTAAATTCGAAACTCTGTTTTCAAACTCCAGTATTGGCGATATCTGACACTTTTCGTCTCTGTGTAACGTAACGAGATAAAATTGAGCCTTTTAACTCAAGAGGACTCTACTTTTTTTTCATTAATAGGCAAATTCATCTATTCAGTTTAATATTAAGATATAACTGTCTATTTGTCAATCGATTTAAAAGAAAATACCCTTTTATACCAAATCAAAATTTATAGGGGACTACCGTGAAATAATAGCACTTCTATTGTTTATCAGTGAGCGAGTAATGGCCGCCAGGGTTATTCCCCTGTTCCCTCCTTATAAATTTCTACTAATTATATAAACTCGAAAGTTTGTGAGAACAGATGTTTGTAACTCTTTCACGCAAAAACTACTGAACAAGTTTTGATAAGTGTTCGTCTTGACAATTATTTTGAGTGTCCACTTGTATGACAGTTTTGTTAGCCTGTTAGAATTTAGTACAATGACCCGCCATTGCTCGTTTCTGTCCCTCGTTATACTATGTAGCCTGCATTAGCACATATTGCAACTGCAAACCTTCCGTACTTGAAATAAGGCACACATTCACACGAACCTTGCTCTTTGGTTTATCTGTTTTAAAACGCCTTTAATTTGTCAGTGCCTGTGCCTTCGCACGGAATATCTAAAGCACTGCTGCAGACTGCCGCCACGCTAATAATGAATGCATTTTATCTCTTAGTTTAATATAATGATATATATTTTAATCAGATTTAAAAATGTTGATCTTATTAATATAAGAAATTGGTTTTTTTTTTGTGAAAAACTTTGTGAAGAACACATATAATGGGATCAACAACAATTTTGTATGACCCCAAAAGCGTTGAAATTATGACCATAATTTTCAAAGATCCCTGGAATCAAACCTGGGACTCGTAATGACTATAATAATAAACAACTAAATAGAGTGGTATGAAAATGATTAAAACCAGTTTTGAGAAGGTCTGTTAATTACAAGCCAGCGAATTTGGGGGTCTCCTTTTGAGCTAATGTGCTTTTTCAGTACGGTCCCGTGAACCCGTTATTCCTGCCGGTGACCGCTCCGAAGGCGGCTGGCTTCACTGCAGTCATACTAACGTACGACCGAGTGGAAAGTCTGTTCACCCTAATCAGAAAGCTCGTGAAAACGCCCAGTCTGGCCAAGATTATTGTCGTCTGGAACAATCAGAAGAAAGCGCCTCCGCCATGTGAGTAATATATTTTCAGTTATTTCATGTCTTTTCGTAATAGTAGGGGAGCCCAAAAGGGGATTTTGGGATTTACTCGAGCGCGTCAGATATTGCCAATGTATATTCCCCACGCGTCTCCGGTTTGTTAATCTGCCGGTTTGGTTGGTGGGGTTGGTGGGGGTTGGGGTAAAAATTTAAATACTACTCAAGCGCGTCAGATTTTCAGAGGGGATGTTAAGTGAACCCAAACTAAGCTCCCATTTAAAATACAGACGATTCGGATGTAACGCAAGCTCGTGGCAGCTTTTTGAACATGCGAATAAGATTTTTGGTGCTTGCCATTTTAAAATACTCGAGCGCGTCAGATTATCATACAGACGGTTCAGCCTGAATTCCTGATCGTGCTGGTTCTTAATCTGACGATTATTTTGAGGATTTTTCTCAATACAGCGTCTACAAACTTTTCAACGCCCGTAGACGCTCATCCCACCGTTTAAAAAGGGAAACATCATATAACCTTTTTTTTCTTCCTACCTAGATGGTCAAAATCCAAAATCCACGACGCTCGAGTGACTCCACATTTAGCATCGTGGGCTCCCCTACCATAATCAATATAAGGTTATTAAAATGACATTATGTCTGACAACCTCGGATATTAATGAGGGGATACCCTAGTATAAAAATGCTATTTGTTCAAATAATAACACTATTTGTTTTTTGATTATATGGTTATAATTATTATTATTTTTGTGGTAACCTATGCTAAATTTTCTTTTCTTTTCTTTCTAATATTATAAAGAGAAAATATTTGTATTTTTGTTTGTAATGTACAAACTTAATAACTACTGGGACCGATTTTAAAAATTCTTTCACCCATTGAAAACTACATTATCAGCGAGTAAAATTGGCTATATTTTATAAAGTTAAACCGACGATGTCGCGTGCAACAGCTAGTCTTGATTGCTTGTGAAACCGCAAAACGACACATCTTTAAAAATAAATCGATAAATGTATCGCTAAGCGCGAAATTCGAGAACGGTTAGACCAATTCGTCTTTTATTTTTTATATTCGTTGAAAAACGAAGAAGGTTCTTGTTCATGAAGAGAAAAATTGTAAAAAAATGAACGGAAATTTGCATCCGTGCGAAGCCGAGGGCGGGTCGTTAGTGTGAATAAAAATGTCGACGCATCGGATAAATATAAAAAGGTTACTTAACGCTCTTGTTAAAGGTGTATTGCGTAGGCGCAGAACATGTTTGCAATGTCAATGATTAAACAATGTTTAATTAAACAAAGAAGGTTAATTATTCCAAGTCGTACAGAAAATAGAGGTACCTCGATAAATGTTAAAATATACCGGAGGAGCAAATTTCAAATAACGATGTTTCTACAGTGTGTTCTCCCCCTTTCTTCTCATACAATTCATTTGCTAAATGAAACCATAACTCACCTACCTCTACCGAGACATCTTTCCATGATAAAATTTGAAAACATAATAAAAATACCGTATTAAAAGTTGACGTAGTTTTAACTAACACGCTAAACGCACTTCCCTCTTGTCATATCATATTTGGAGCGTTAAAAAGTTTTCAAGCCTTTTCCCCCTCATAACTTGCTCGTAATTTGTTAAATAAATTTGACTAGGCAAGTCTACGGTTTTTTTAAACCATTTTCTCTTTACTATTAATGTATTGAGGAGAATTTATGGAGATTATGTCATGCTTTCATCAATCATTTACAATTCTAAAACCCCATATCCAATAGTGATAAGTGATTTCATATGGTTGATGAAGTAGTGGTACATTGCGTTTCGCAGTCATTTGGGCAACCCGTCTGGCGGCATCGGCAGTGACCACTTCCTTACAGAATCCTATCGTGATATAACAGCATGTGTGCTGTTGTGTTTCTGTCACCGAAACACACTTCCATCGGCTCTCCGTACTATGTCCGTCGTGTCCGTACGTGTCATATTATGTCCATACTATACTATGTCCGCCGGCTTATATTATGTCCGTAACTCGTTCGTCTATGGACCTCGTCATTCCTGATTCGATCTCGCAGTGTAAACCCGAGTATAGCCCTCTCCATAGCTCGTTGAGCGAAGTTGAGCTTTATTACGAGTTTTCTTTTCTTACTCATATAATATACATTACGAAATGGTAGTCAATGCAGAAAATTGAATATTGTAAGAGATTGAAATACAATAAAGAATATTTTTTATAATATTTTTATATAATATGAAATGTGTGTGTATTATGCCTTATTTAGTGAGTGACATATTTTGTTCGGTAACAAACAAAGCATCTATCTACCAGTTCATTAATTTCATCAAACTTTCATTAGTATCAAATCAATGACTTCTTTGGAACGGTTCCAAAACAGAAATGCATCAATGCAATTATCTAATACTTTACTAATTATATAATTTGCTCTTTTAGTATTTAAGAAAATGTTTAATTTCTTTCTGATGCAGTTACGTTCAGAAATGTTTAATTAAAATGTTAAAATGTTTAATTTCTCTCCTTTTATGTAAATGCAGTTACTTGCATGTTACAAGCTGATAAAAATTAAAATATTATGCCCTGAATGAAAATTCAACAGTTTTAAACCCATGAGCCCCGAGTGTTATAAGATTGAACTGTGTGTCTGTCTGTGTCACCGTATCTCTCAAACGGATGGACCGAATTTGATCCGATTTTTTTTGGTTTGAAAGCTGACGTGATCAAGGTGGTTCTTAGCTATAATTTATGAAGGTCTATTAAGGCATTTGAAGATCATCAGCTCATTTCTTAGTAGGCGGAAGGATCGCCTAACTTCCACATGTTCAATTGATTTGAAATTTAGTGAAAACATGTCGATTTGCAAATTTGACATGCAAAAGTCAGTCGCAAATAGAATTTCAGTTTTTAGTGAAATTATTTCTTCTAGTTCTATATTTTCTTGTGATTGAGTTAAGAATGATAAGAAAGTTAATACTTTATGTATGAAATCAAATTTGATCGTCTAGTGTTAAGTATAGTGCATGTTTGTTTACATTGTCGACAAGTTCTAAAAATTCAGTATAAATATACGTATGAACATAGACTGTACGTACATTAAAATTTTTATAAAGCTCCATCGAATATAGGTTATCGGTTTCATTCAATTTTAAACACAAACCACGCCTATTATTCCATCTAAAAGGTACCTCGATATTAAAATTCGAAGTTTGGTAGAATTTTAAAAACATAAATTCACAATAAGTAGCAGAGCGTCGTGTCAAATGACGTCACAAACAGTTTGAACATAATACAAGTTCAAGCGCAAAATATATTTTTCATTAATAAAATTGCTATTACGTATAAATTATCATTTTTCCATTACAAACAATACTTTTGGTTAATTTAATAAGTTAATAGATTGATTAAAATCAAATAGACTGCGTTCGAACATGACGTCTAAAAGTTCGCATTTAAAATCGCATATTAATTTTCTCACCACTCGACCTTTTTTTATAGACCCATCGACATATTTTCCATAACTGGGCTCTAATCAATATGGCTTGCTCTTAATTTTAATATTAAGTGGTTCTACAGTTCTACTTTATTATGCATAGCATCAACGAAACCTTTTTCTACACAAAGTCTTCACAAAAAAGCAATTTACTTATTTTACTATACATAAAATAAAGCGACCCAACTTGGAGCCGGTGCTCCAAGCTCGTTAAATCAAATCAAATCAAATCAAATCAAATCAAATTTTTTATTTCTCCCAAATAGGAAAATATTGTCACTTTTTTGAAGTCAAAAATAAAAACTACTACCATTAAGGAAATAAAAAGGCGTTCTGAAACAGAAGAAACAGCGAAAGAAACTCTCCAGCGATCGCTCTTTTAATTCCATGAATTTTATGCTAAATAATCTTTTATTGCATTATATAAACCGCTTTATTAACAAGTTTTCGTTTTACAAATGTTTTAAACTCTTTCAATTGTAATTTAAGTATTTCTTTAGGGATTTTTTTATAGTTAGAAATGTATACATTGTCCTTTAAATGATTTATTTATGTATTTATTTTACCTTGTGTGGATCAGTACCTTTACCATGAGTTTACAATGACCGCACTCGCTAGCGAGAGCGTAAAACATTTATATGAAAAAGTGTCAACTGTCAATGTCAAATTTTCCATATAAATATTTTACATTCTCGCTAGCGAGTTCGGTAATTATAACTCATGGTAGAGGTACAGATCAAGATCATGTCTATTTCTATAAATGTGTATGACTTCGTCCGCGTTACTTGGGAACAGTTATTTTTTTCTGGATGAAAGAAAGGTCCTTCTCTGACAACGTGTATGCAAAATTTTATGGTGATCTGTTTAATAGTTAAGGCGTGAAAACGTAACAAATAAACTCACTTTCGCATTTATAATTTTAGGATATCTGTACTAATATTATGTATATTGTATGTTTGTATGTAGGAGGTAATCTTCGAAACTACTCAATCCGATTTAAAAAAAATCTCACAAATAGAATAGAATTTGAGGATGGACATCAATCAGCAAGTATTTGATAATAACTAACGCTCAATGTGCGTCCAGATTAAATAAAATATTACATAACTTTTGTTATATAACAAGTCCACGTTATTTAACATTACTGTATAACATTGCAACATAAATCAATACTGTATACACATTAAAATAACAGCAATGTTACACCGTCTACAACGTCTGAGTGGTTTATTCCACCTGGTCCCCGCGAGACTGTCCCCGGCGGGGACGAAGTCGCCGAATTTGACATTTAAAGTGTCCGTGGTCCCCAAATTCACGGGGACCAAGGCGACTGTAATAAATAATTTATTTTTTATTCCACTTCGTCCCCGTCTTAATTTAACTTACAAATAATGTACGGGTCACAAAGAAATCAAGGCAGGTAGAATAAAACCAAATATAAATCACCATTTACACGGTGCGTGCAAGCAAGACAGATCGACAGTAATATATTTTGACACTGTACTGTAGGTATATAATGAGGCGGGGATCAACCCTCGGGGACGAAGTGGAATTATCTGTCTGAGTCACATCATGAGTAGGTAGGTAACTCGCAGCGTATCTTAAGTTTAAAAAAAAAACATTTTAATAAAGATTTAGCTTTATTCGGTTCTGTAAACATTACGTACTAGTATATTATCTTATTGCCCGCGTGCAACGACTAGTATGAAATAAAGTCGGTTCCCGCCGTCTCTGTCTCTCTGTACGCTTAGATCTTTTATACTACGCAACGGATTTTATGCGGTTTTCACTAATGAAAAGAGTGTTAAACGAGGAAGGTTTTTATATATAATATACAGAGAAAAAAATCACCCGTGCGAAGCCGGGAAGCGGGTAGCTAGTTTTAATATAATACGCTTGTCTTTTTAATATAATACGCTTGTCTTATCGTATATGATCTGTAATATTTAAAGTGTTTAAATTTTGTGCTGCAAATTTTGTGCTTAAATTTTATTTTGCATCAAATTTTTGGTTGGAATTTTAATTAGAACGAAAGCGATTCTCTCAACGATAGTAAAACTATATCCAATTCGGTTTTTTTACACTATTGAGATGATTTATAGAAGTAAATTGCTCATCGCTTTTACACAATAAAGTGAAATTTATCATTAATCGTGCCAATAATAAGTCTGTATAAGAGTCGTATAACAGCTGCAAAAACAGATGGCAATTAGACGCATTAAGTACATTGATACACGCGATATAACCATGGCTGTTAGCTGCGATGTTTGCACAAATAATTGTGTGATAATGATAAAGACCACACATATACGCGCCCGAGAAACTGTTCAATATAAATCACTTTTTTTGAATTGACTGCTGAACGAACTTCTTGAACGTTCGTGGCTAGGGTTGTCGCTTTTTGTTTTCTGCGAACTATTAAACATTCAAGTTTGTTTTATCGGATATTTTAATGTTCGTTAGTCTTTCACGCAAAAACTACGGAATACGATAATACTTTACAGTAATAATTATGTACTTCATACATCAGAATAACACAAAAGAAGTTCGAGGAAGGTTCTTCTTATGAAATATTCGCCAATATGTACCCAATAACAAGTCTTCACTTCAAACGGTAGTTTAACAAATTTTACAATAGAGTTTACTATTAAAAGTAGGAAATACTGAAAGAGTTTATTTCATATATAAATTTCAGATGTTTCTAATTAAAAAAATGATTTTTTAACTTCATCATCATCTCAGCCATAGGACGTCCTCTGCTAGACATAGGCAATGGATAACACGCTCACACCATACTTGATAACATTTTTATTGTTTTAAAATGCTGTGTTCTGGCCTTCAATGAGGCATAAACAGATTGACTTTTATGAGGCTATAAATTGAGCGTCGGTTTAGCCGCCACATTAAAATATTGTGCACAAACGAAGACACCTCCTCGTGGTAGGTTTCTACGTCGATGACGAAACGTTTATTTTTAGTTATTTACTAGCTGACCCGATAGTTGTTGCCCTGTTAATGTCATATAAAAATACGATCCAAATTCGCTACATTTGTCGTTAATTAAAAAAAGAATTCTTTCATAAATTCGTTCGTATTTTTTAAATTAATTTGGACAACCCTGTTTGGACGCACTTCAATTGATGTAGCAGATAGAAGCTTTATTTACATAAGGCAATGCGTACTTGATACAGTGGTGTCTGTAAATTGGGCCTAGTATCTGGGGCATATGGTAAGTATATTGTTATTTGGGGCATGACTAAAACACAATTTCTTATTTTTAAATATGCATGGGGTTTTTAGTAGTCGTATATCTATCAATCGTGTTGTCTTGCTACTAATTTTTTTTAATGAGAATTCATTATAACTGTCGTAATGGTTTTATTAAACCATATGCAGCCAAGTCTCATGTTATCTTAGGAAGAGGAAGGAGGAGAGAAACCTTAAATCGAAAATGTTCCACGAAAAAAATTCCAAGACAAAAATTTCTCCACGATATATATGTTTTTCTACAGTTTACAAGTTAAATATTTTTGAAATATATTCGTAGTAGTGGCTTCCATTTAGGTACGCAACAAAAAAATTTTTTTTTTAAATCAGTTAAATAAATAAAGTCTATTTCAGTCATTTTAAAAGTACAGCTACAGTAAAGATTCTACTAATAAATGCCAGTCAATAATGAGGCATATAAAAATAAAAAAATATGAATATATAATTTTTTACAGCTGAACAACAGAATAAATAAAAGTACCTACTAACATTACTCTAAGCATATCACTCAATTTTTTTTTATACGCAGTTTCACACAGTATGCAAATAATAGAAAAATATCGTAAAAATATCGTTATAAAATAACGGCGATTTGAATTACAAATATGATTCACTATTATTTTAAACGCAACTGCTCTATCGGATTGTAAAACGAATAATGAATGCGATGTGTTGATTTACTGTTTGTTTACAATTGAATACATTTATAGAAGAAAGATGGCGCCACCGATGGTTATATTTTATATATACATTTTATGCATATGTGAATTCTATCTACTATATAAAAATAAGTCGGGTTTTCCTTCCTGACGCTATAACTCCAGAACGCACGAACCGATTTCCACGGTTTTGCATTCGTTGGAAAGGTCTCGGGCTCCGTGAGGTTTATAGCAAAGAAAATTCAGGAAAAATTTCCGAACGAACGAAGCCATCTGGTGGCGAAACGGAGTTCGCCGGGTCAGCTAGTATTATATACAAATATTAAGTATTTCTTGAAGATTAATTGTAATAATTACAATCAGCTAATGGTCAGGAGTCATTTGGACTACTAAGTCTATAGAGCTAAGATTTGGAACATAGCTTTATTTTATAACTAGGTGGTGCCCGCTACTTCGTCCGCGTTGACATAATAATCAATATATAACGCTCGACCTCTTTAATAACACAGGCGTTAGTTTTTCATTTTATTTTAGATGATCCCTCGACAACAGTTTTTCTGAATGAAAGGTACCCTATGTCCTTTCTTGTATCCCTGACAACGTATTTTCAAAATTTCATGACGATTGATTGAGTAGTTAAGGCGTGAAAAGGTGACAGACAGGCAGACAGACAGAGTTACTTTTTTGAAAATTTCATCTCCGGGCAAAGCCGGGGCCGCTAATATTATCTACATTTCTATTAAAATTTGTGCAGTTTACCATTCCCGCACATGTTATGCAAAATCTGTTATCTTATCACCCTATGAAACATTTATCAACACGTTTGAACCATTATCGCACATTAAACTCATTTCAGATGGCAGGTTATGACCGATAAGTGTTATGGCTATAATACAGGTTCATTTTCCACAACACTATATTGATTGTTGTGGGATCAAACTTCATCAAACCGTCCGTTGTGGTTTCTTTGGGCGAAGTGTTCTACCTTTTCTTATGGATGCTCGTTAGCTTAGGGGCTAAAATCCAACCACTTTATAACGCGACCGTAGATGGGCTTGGTCATGGTTGTCCAGCGCGGGAGCTCCCTGTCGTAACCTTGGCGTACCCGTGGAGGTACGCCATCTCGGGGGACCTCACGAACACTGTGTAGTTATAGAAGTTAAACTAGTGTTGAGAGATAACACATCTAATGTTTCAGCATCGGAATGGCCTATAATAAATAAGCCATTGAAGGTGATAAGGACAAGGGAGAACAAGTTGTCGAATCGCTTCTACCCGTACGACGAGATAGAAACGGAATGCCAGTTGACCATTGACGACGACATCGTCATGCTCACGCCGGATGAACTCGAGTTTGGGTGAGGTCATTTTTTTATTTATTAATCAGAACGCATGAAATAGTATGTTAGTCTAGAGCAAAGGTTTCCAGACTTGTTTTTTTCATAGATCACTTTCAAAATTTAGTTGGTTCCGGTGGACTCCCTGCTATATTTCTACCATATTCCCAAAACTATGCAAATTTCCATAACTATGGAAATTTGCGTTGCGGCTGAGTTCCTGGGGGTCCACCTGGACCACTTTGGGAACCAACGGTCTAGAGCAGGGGTCGGCAACCTTTTGAGTCGGAAGGGTTAAAAATTACAATTTACAAAATTTCAAAGTTTTTAAAGAGCCACAATAATCAGTCGTACTTGCATAAATAAAGTTTTTTGATAAAAAAACTAATCTATTTATTCATAAGAAAAATATTTATTTATTCATATATAAGTTCGAGCCGCAGGTTGCCGACCCTTGGTCTAGAGGACGCCTTAGTATAGTGGGACGAATATTCGGCTCCTCTTTGTTTAACCCGTAACTAAGACTGATGAACGGTCGAGTGATCCAAGGCGTGAAATATCAAACTCACTTTCGCTTTTATAATATTAACTAGGATATTTTTGACGTAAAATAAATAAACATTTAAAGGAAATGTCTAAAAATTTTAATGTGTCGTTTCAGTTTTGACGTGTGGCGGGAGTTTCCGGATCGCATAGTGGGATTTCCATCGCGACTCCACGTTTGGGACAACGTCACAAACTCGTGGCGCTACCACAGCGAGTGGACCAACCAAATCTCTATGGTGAGTCAAACTTTTTTCATATAATAGGCTTGTTTCCACTAAGAATAAATCGGATGGCTTAGAGTTTCTAATGATTAACCATGATAATTAGTAAACAAGAAAATAACTTTTCTATTAAAATAATAAAAGATTAATAATATTTTTGGAAAATAAAATCGACAAAACGAGGCGTTTAATTACGTGACATTAAACACCGATCAGAGAAGCGCATGGAAGCGTGACGTCACACCTCGTGAAACGCCATGTTGTAGCTGTCATTGACACAATTTACTGTCATAAACAAACACGGCTGTTCCGCGAGGTGTGACGTCATTCAAGACGCCATGACAGTCTTGGCCTTTTTCACGGTCAATTTCAAGTTCATTTCTAAAAACTCAAAATACTAATGTTAAAGACCTATTTTTCTTAAAATAATATATTTTTGGGGTGAAATAGATGCTAAGCTATGGTTATAAACTAATTTCCAAATTTTGTCAACTAGCCTATTATAAGAAATTACTATTCAAGAAGTATCGCCTTTTGCTTTGATAAAGGATACACTAGATTCAGGGTCTCAAACAAAATCACTGCGAAAAAGTGTCCACTGGATTTTTTTTATACATGCTATCACTTTTTCTCGTTAATTTCTGATAATTAGATGAATAATGTAAATGTTGCATTACCGATTTGAATCTTAATAATGGTTCAATCTTAACACGTGTTCACCTTAAGGACAACTTTGTGCAACTAATTTGAAATATCACCCCAAGCTGTGAGTGTGGTGATATTCTACTATGCCACTTTTAGTGAAGCAACCCAGAATCTAGTCACTAGTGTATCCTTTATCAAAGGCCTTCTATATCCGTCCACTGACCCAGCCATCTAGTAAGAGCCTCTTGATAACCTCTTATTAATGTTATTATTATTTTAGTCGACATCAACTCGAATTAACATTTCCAGGTGTTAACCGGCGCTGCGTTTCATCACAAGATATGGTCTTGGTACTACACGTACAAGATGCCGGCGGAGATTCGGCACTGGGTCGATGATAATTTCAACTGCGAAGACATCGCTATGAATTTTCTCGTCGCCAACGTCACCAAAAAGCCTCCGATTAAGGTGCCATAATCGATTTCATTACTTAACTGACTATTTAATTTAATTTTTTAATTTTAACATTAAAAACTTTTTTTTTATCTTAACGTCGGAAGACAGGCCGATGGTATATTTTTTTTGTAACAAATATTAACAACTTAACATATTATATTATTATTGCTAAAATATAATTATGTACATTAATTTGTGTATATGACGGTCCATTTGATGGTAGGTGGCTACCGTCGCCTATAACACAAGCAAAGCCACAGGTGCTACAAGTGATAAGGAATGGGCTCTGTCATCCCTTACTCACTCACCGAAACACAACAGCAAACATGCTGTTATTTCACGGTGTAAGGGAGTGGTTATTGCCGCCATACGGGCTACCCAAAACACTGCGAACGCCTATGAAAAGTTCATTTCCAAAGTTGACCCAGCCGGGAATCGAACCCGGGACCCCCGAGACGTTAGTCAAGTGCCCACTCGTTCAAGGGGCTCGTCAAATCATATTATCTAATAATGATCGACGATAAATTAGGACACCACTGACAAGCTATGACAAATATTTAATTAACTATTAATCGTTTAGCCGCCAGAGTCGGATTTACCCGACAATTATTTTCGTGTCCATTTCGCCAGAGCCATATATATACGACAAATTCCTCTACTTATATAATGTTTATTTTTAAATCATTGCGTTGCTTTTTCTTAAAAAAAAAAAAGATAAAATTACGAGTCAAAAACCAAGCGGTTAAAGGGTTAATAACTGTATTCAATACTAATGCTAATGTGATATTATTGTAATTAAAAAACTAATCCATTTCCTTGAAAATAAAGTGCTGAATAGAACTGAAACTAGGCCCTGAGATGTTAGGCAAGTATCCTTTTATCACACTTCAAAATGTATATCTTCAAAACTGAAATAAATGTACTGAAACGTCAATTCCGTTGACTTTGAATGTATGTGTACGTCACAGGTGACGCCCCGCAAGAAGTTCAAGTGTCCGGAGTGCACGCACACTGAGATGTTGTCTGCGGACGCACGTCACATGTCGCAGCGGTCCGCTTGCGTGTCCCGGTTCGCGTCCGTCTACGGACAGATGGCGCTGCGCAGCGTCGAGTTCCGCGCGGACCCTCTGCAGTACAAGGAGGTGAACTCCGGCGTACCCCATCTCTATCCGGACATAGGGGCTCTCTAGAGACTTGTCCCTAGCTAGAGCGCTGTCTGCTTATCTACCGTTTCAATAGGTTTCAAAAATTGAACCGTACCGATACAACTGGCATAATTATGTGAAACAGCGAAACTATTTTGTTTAAAAAATTATTTATTATTAAATAAAGATTATTTAGAATTTCTGTTTTTACTAGTTCAGTCAAAATGTTGGTCAAAGTGTGGGAAAAATGTATAATTAAAAAAAAAATCTTTATTAAAAATAAATAAATATTAGTTCCGCTGAAGTGATGGGCCAAAGTTTAGCCAAATGTTGGCGTCGCCACCACAGTCGTCACAACAACAGTCGGCCTCATCCGTCGCAAAAGAGGAAAAAAAAAAAACATTTAAAAAAAGAGAAAATACTAATAGAAAAATTTAACTCAATGCAATCACTTATTATTAGCAAAGATGTGAAATCAGTATTAAGAAAATAAAAATATAGCGCTTTTACACTTTCTTTATCTTAGTGTAGAGCGCTTTTTATTTCAAAAATTATCTTTTTATTAAAAATGAATTTGAAACGGAGATGACCAGATAATTTTTTTTCTGATTCTAAATCCCAATGACATGAAAAGCGAAAATTTATAAAATAAAGTTTATTAACTATATAAAAAATATAGTTAACAATAGTTAATATAGCCAGTTTATTAACCTTTTTATTTTTGTAGCCATTTTTATAAAAATTCTTTTCGACATAAAAAAAATCATTATCACATGATTATTATTATTATTCATACATATATATTTTCTTCCTTAATCCTAAATTTTTTAACAATATAGGTAATTTTATAATAATAATAATAATTATTATTTATTGCATTGTGTCTGTATTAAATTATTCGAAATTAATTGTGAATTTACAATATTAATAATTAATTTAGTAATATCATTATTTTACTCATTTATGTACAAAGTTACGCTTTATTATTTAATCGCTTCTAAATTCTATCAACAGATGGCGCCATTTACACGCGAAATTTTTTTCTTTTTTTTTTACTATAATTTGTGAGCTATAAATAATAATTAAATTGATTCTTATTATATTATGTTTTATGTATTGTACACATACGCTCTATTTAAGTTAGGAAAAATAATGCTCGAAAAATTATTTGGTAAAAAATTGTTTATAATTAATTTATTAAAGTTTTTTTGAAATCTGTTGTAATGTAATTTTAAATATGTTCATTTGGTCTAAGATCATAAGAGAGGTCGTACATTCATTCATCTGTTTAACTAATTAATTGTTATTTATGAGAAAATAAATGGCAATCTTGTTGCCCATTAAAATATGCTCGTGAATATATTAAGTGGAAATAAATTAAAAAAAAATCTAGCTATTATTATGTCTTAAATTATAATTTCGATAGGCAAATATAATTGCCAGCGAAAATCCATTCATGAATTACTATTGCAATTAGACTATAATAATTATTAACTAGCGACCCGCTCCCGGCATCGCCCGGGGTGTAATTTTTATATATATAAACTCCCCGTTTATCCCTCTTTCGTTAAGTGAAAACCGTATTAAAATCGGTCCACCCATTCTCGAGTTTTTGAAGCATACACAAATCGACTTAACATTTTTATATATAATATACAATAAAAGATTAGATTATTATTTCTATTAAAATTCGAAAATCGAAGCAGTGTAGGTAATAATAGTTTTTTTTTTTTTTTAGAATATAGGTACATGATCATAATTGAATAGGCAAACACAATGTCCATTTATTTTCTCATATATCGTTGCTTAAATTCAAAAGTACCACAAATTAAAATTACACTTTCTTACAGGAGAGCTAATCGAAAAAAAAAAAAAAGAGTTTTTGTCATTTTTTTTCTTATTAGATATATGTCAGTATATATGTCAATATACAGTGTAAACTCTATATAACGACACTTAAGGGACTGTGCATTTTATGGCGTTATAGAGAGTTGTCGTTTAAATGGAGAGAAGAAAATGTTTGTGAGCAACTGAGAATATGATAACGTATTAAATAATCCATGACTCGTACTTACATGGTGAACAACAGTCTACACCAGTCTTTCCCAAAGTGGGCGATAACGCCCCCTTGTGGGCGCTGCAGGCCTAAAGGGGGGCGGTAAGAGACCCAGAAAAAAAATGGGGGCGTTGTGTAGAGGCTTGGGGTGTGATTGATTTTAAGTAGGTGAAAAAATGGGGGCGCTAAAAAATAATTTACTCTCAAAGTGGGCAGTAGACAAAATAAGTTTGGGAACCACTGGTCTACACGTGCAAGCGATCCCAATTTGTAAACAAAAAAAACGAATTTCTTAGAAAGTTTGGTATGCATGATGCCAACAGTCGAGTTAATTACGGGCTAGGATAATAAAGCGACAAAAGAATGTACAAAGCTGCGCAGTTTTCACTAATTTTGGCAACTTAAAAGGTACTTTTTATTACTTAATTGTTGTCGTTATTGAGAGTGGATGTAATGCTATATAGAGTGTATCATTGTATGGAAGGCAACCTAAACCAATCAAAGCCAAGTGATTTCGACGCTTTAGGGAGTTTGTCGTTAAATCGAGTGACGTTACATGGAGTATATATATATATATATATATATATATATATATATATATATACATATATGTATATTAAACATTGTTAGAAGCGTATTTTTAAGTAGCATTAAATGTTTTAAATACTTTTATAATGAACTGAATACTAGTGGAGATATAAGTATATAAAAAGAATTATCAAAATATACTAAATATGAAATAAAGCAACCATAAGTCTTTTTGCAACATACAATATGAACGATTGTGATTGTATTTTTGCAATAAAAACATTTTTTTAGATTTTTTGATTTGGGGTACTTTTGAATTAGGTAGCGATATTATATTAACAATTGATAAAAAAAAAATCGTCTATAAAACAGATTGGGTGAAAGACAATATCTCTTTAGATCCTATTTGTACGCTTTATGTAGTGGAGCCATCTAGTGGAAATTTTTAGCTTTAACTAAAACTAAAACAAAAAGCAGTTCTTGATTATTATTTTTTTAGTTTTAAGGAAGCCCCAAATTGTATGTGATTCGGTATAGGGGAGAGTGTTGACAATAAATTTGTGCGAAGGCTGTCAGGGAGTTTTGGGAATTGACGGGAATTCCCCCGCACCAGGGTAACGTAGTGTTAAAAATGCCATTCGAAATTATTTCCCTCGTTATATTTAATATACTCTTTTTAATGCCAGTGTACAGTCGAAGAAAAGAGTCCACAGTTTCCGCACCATATTTTTTTTTTATTACCACCAATTTAATTTTACTTAGTCTTTTAAAACTGTGCCATTTTAATTCTATTGTTTTTTTTTTTGAAAAAATAAATAAATAAATAACAGTTTGATTCGTTACTGTATGGTCGAATATTCTTATATACACATACGTAACGTAATAATTGTATGTACACGATAATATTATTATTGTTTATTTTTCATCGTGGATTAATAAATGTAAATTAAGTTTTACTAAGTACTTAGGTGATAAACGATCATTTGTGTTGTGAGCTTAAATGAAATGCCTTTTATCATTTTACAAGTTTGTAATGTCAATTTTGGATATACATTATTTTGTAGCGCTTTTTTTTTATTATTATTTAAAAGAGCTTCATGACACTTTTTGTAAGGGACAAATTAAATGCATATTAAATGAGGTTAGATTGCATAAAATAAGGCATTATGCGGTGCAAGGTAAGTTCGTATGAATAAGATAACTAGTTAATTAGTTTCATTTAAACTGATTAATAATTTACATTTAAACTAATTAAAAGTTACATTTAAATGGATTAATAAATTATATTTAAACTGGTTAAGTTACATTTAGCGGGATTAATAACTTACATTTAAACTGTTTAAATTACATTTAACGAGATTAATAATTTACTTTAACTGGATTAATAATTTATAATAGTTTTTTCCAAAGGCTAAAAAATGCCTAATTCAAAATTTTTATGAATTTATATTTAAACTGGTTAAGTTACATTTAACGGAATTGATAAATTACATTTAAACTAGTTGAAAGTTACATTTAACCGCATTCATTTTTTTATTTAAACTGCTTAAGTTACATTTAAAGGGATTAATAATTTATATTTGAACTAGTTGAAAGTTACATTTAACAGAATTAATAATTTACATTTAAACTGGTTTAAAGTTACATTTAACCTGATTAATAATTTTATAATATTTAAACTGCTTAAGTTACATTTAAGGGGATTAATAATTTACATTTAAACTAGTTGAAAGTTACATATAACCTTATTAATATTTCATATTTAATTAATATTTTGTTTTTATTTTGTTAAAGTTATCCAATGTTCGTGGAGTTATTGTGCCCGCAATGAATTATTGTATTATTTAGATTGTTATTGATTTAAATTAATCTTAAAACTTAATTTAATATGCCATTAATTTGCTCATCTATTGGAGCTTTTTAGTGTTATCTTATCACAACAATTATGACCTTTATGCATATCTATAGTTCTAGAGGGCTTAGTGATTGAAAATTGTGTTTAATTCGAATGAAAAAATAATATTTAATTAATTACAGTAGAGCGTCGATTATCCGAACTAATTGGGAGACATAGGTGTTCGGATAATCGATCTATACATTATACCAATAAAAACACATTTACAATATAAATCTCGTTTAAAGTCTCAGCGAAGAAATAAATAAAGTATTATATTCAAAATGGCCACATTTAGCTTTGATACAGGCCTTTAATCTGTTTGGTCACGAATGTATGGATTTACGCACTGTTTCCATGGGAAATTTAGCCACTGCTTGCTCTTTCTTAAGATTCTCAGGTTACCAAATTTTGCTTTCAAGATAAGAGCAAGATTTGGTAACCTGGATCTGCGCATCACATTAGGGGGTAGCGGGGAAGGGATGCGTGTACGAGCGAGCGTGAACAAGCAGTTCGGTTAATCGACGTTCGGATAATCGACGCTCTACTAAGTGCCGTTGACTAACTTGATACAGTAGAGTCTACTGTATCAAGTTAGTCAACGGCACTTGCTTAAATTTGTATGCGAAGGTAGTCATTTAACATGCACTGTGTACATTCATCATAGTATATAATTTTTTGTATATTATGATGATGAACTTTGTGTGAATCCATTATATTTTATACTAGCCGTTGCACGCGACTTCGCCCGCGTAACTTTATAAAATATAGCCCTATGTTACTCGCTGATAATGTAGCTTTCTATGGGTGAAAGAATTTTCAAAATCGGTCCAGTAGTTTTTGAGTTTATACAACATACAATTCTCTCCTTATAATATTAGTATAGATCTAACTGACTAAGTGTGCTTCGCGGTTTCACTCGAAGTTTAATTTAAAGAAAAAATCGGATTATATTTCTCGGTAATGATCGGTTCTTTTCATTCTCATGATATATTAACCTTCCTCGAGATTTGATCACGAAATGGAAAAAAAAATTTTAGAAACAAAATTTTTTTTTTCTTTTTTCTAAAATCTATAGTTATTAGTAAATACAGAAATGGTATTAAGTGATTAATGTTATTTTTCATTCGAATTATGCGTTATATCAGATTGTTAACGAACTATAGACGCTGTTTATCGTAAACACTTGCCATTCCCGAAAATATTGTATATTTAGAAAATAATTTGTATAAGACTATATATGTCTTTAGTTTATAAAAAAAAATATCCTAATTGCTTGGAAGTCAATTCTAAATGCATGTTTTAATTCGATTCTACTGTCTAAATATTCATTTTACAATATTTTCAACATTATTTCTTATCATTTTCTCATAATGAGTAAATGATTTATAAAAATTAAAATTACTCCACAAAAGAATCGGAATTAAAGCGTGTGTGTTTTTTTTAATAATTATAAATCATTAGTTATGGTGTTCGTAAAGTTCATTCCAAAAGATCAGACCAGGGTGACCACATTTTGAGGATTTTTTTAAAATAATTTTTTTTAGGGATTTTAATTAATAAAAAAAAAATGATTCTCTAAAGGGTCTCTTTATACGATCGTCCCGCACCTAATTTTGGCGAGAACAAAGCCAACCTGTCCTTAGGAGAGTAAAGAAATAATATTCTAAAAGTGTTTGTTAGATGACGATTTAATAGGTGTATAGAAAAAAAAAAATAAAAAAAAATTAGTCCATCACAACATATCGGTGCTTGCGTGAAGGATAGAGATTAATTCCTAATAATTAATTTTATAAATGTATGAAAAAATCGAATGGTTTACGTAACTATGTACGCCAGTAGGGAAGAAAGTAGCGGTTTTATTATAATATTTAATATATTCGAGAGTGCATCACAATATGGTACTGATTATTATTAAAAAAAAAGATCCATCACGTTACGTTACACATTAAGACGAAGCTAGTTGCTATAGTTTTATTTAGTTGAGGCCCTTCGCACGTTACGACATTCATAGACAACTTGACTTGACTTTGACGACACGTTTGGTCTAGTGGCTAGTGACCTATATGTGTCTAGTGGCTAGGGGCAAATGTTTTTTTATTTGTGTTAACATTTGTCCTTATACCTGAGTCATCATGGATGTTTGTATTTATATTATGTATCACAAAAAAAAAAAATCAATGTAGTATATCAATTGTCTGGTAACCATAATATCATTAGTTGCTTACTGTGGAACTAGATGGTGCTGTGTGGAAGATATTTATTTTATTTCTAAATTTATAGTATCTTACACAAGTCTCGCTGTTGAGTCTCCACGAAGTATCTCACATACATTTGCATGGAGAATGTATGCGTTTGCGATACTTGCCGTGTCGGTCGTAAACAAGTATTTTCAAAATGGCGGCAAAGCAAGAATTTAATACAAAATTAAAGTGGAAAATTGAAAATTTTGCATGTTTATACAATTTTTTTTTACCATTTTCTACCACAGAACACAGGATGGTCAGTGTTTTCTACCAATTATTATATTTTTGTAATTCTTGCGAGACGACAAATGCTAAACAATCCATATTTCTATTAATATATCAGGATGAGTTAAGTATTTTTTTTCTTTTTCTATAAAATAAAAATAGTCTTCTGTTTCTATAAAATAGAAAGACCGCAAATGCTTTTCATAACTTGTGTATGAATGTAGAGTTGCAAACGAATACGCAACTGATGTTCGAGTATCGTGTTTAGTCCTTTACCCGCCAGAGTCGGATTTATCCGACAATTATTTTCTTGTACATTTCGCCAGAGCCGTATATATACGACAAATTCCTCTATTTGTAAAATGTTTATTTTTAAATCAGTGTGTTGCTTTCTATTAAAAAAAAAAAACTACAGGGAATGAATTAAAAAACCAAGCGGTTAAAGGATCAACAAGTATCCTTATGTGCGAAGGGCCTATGACGAAGCTTAGTTAGTCAGTTAGTTATTTTAGTTAGGCAACACTGGTGGAATTTAGTGTTTTTACTTTTATACCGCTGTAGTTTTTTTAACTGGCAACATTTCGCTATTTCGCAATAACTGGCTTATTTCGCGAACTGGCAACACCGATTACATTTTACCAGTGACGTTGACATGTTTCACTGCTGGCGAGTGGAAGCAATGTGAAATCAGTTTTAAGTGTGAACTATTAAGTCTCCTTTTTCAATTCGTCGATGGTTTGTATTGGGACTTAATTTGTAGTGATTGTATTAAATAATTTTTGAATTGTCTGCGATTTGGTTATGGACTGCGATTTAACAATTTTGTATTTATTATATAAATACTTAAATTGACAGGAAAAGGAAGTGAGAAGGAAGATATCCTTCCCACTTCCTTTTCCTAAGAATATAAGATTTGTCCCACTAATAAGAAACAATATTAACATTGATTTTCATGGGAGATCCATTGAAAATTCTTATTAATTGTGATTCTGAGAAAATATTCTTCAAAAAACTCATTGGGCGATTGAGTATAAACAATGCTGCATTATAATTAAAAACATTTTCAATAAACACAGTTTAAATAGCTATTCTCAAAAATAACATTTTATTACTGCTTTGTATAGTCTATTGAACTGTCATTTTCCTGTCCTATTTTTATAAATTATTGATACAATAATTAAATCAGAATAATTAATATATACAAAATTAACTAATAATACAGAGCCCATTTGGATATCCCTTCCAAATCCTTAATGCTAATATGGTCGGCAACGCACTTGCAGCGCCCGTGGCTTTGCTTGTGTTATAGGCGACGGTAGCCACCTACCATCAAGTGGACCGTCGGCCTGTCTGTCGACCTAAACATTAAAAAAATCCGTCCTTGCGTGATAAATTCAAAAGTAGTCTATCTCCTTATCAGTGGTTCAAACTCGGTTACAAATGCAATCAAAAACGATCATGCATAAGTTAGTATCGCGTTTATAGCGTTTTTTCGCTTGCTTCATCGCCAACAGTGAACCAGTCTTTAATTATTCTAAGTATTTATTATAATTAGATTTTGTACGATTGGTATATGTTTTAGATAAGTACATGCATATATTGAATGGTAGCTTGAAACGTGTTCAGGTGTTTTGATTTGCGGAATCGGTTCGTCGTGCAACTATTTTGAGGGTAATTTTAAATTAAAATCATAGCCAAAGACCTTGTCGACTAGTCTCTGAGATCTATTTATGTTTCGCATTTACTTATCGGTTAGGTAGAAGGTTCTGCGTCGGATCAAAGGAGTTACCAACTATATCATTGATAGACTGAAGAATAATTTTTCTTTAATGTTAGGCATATGCTAGGTGTTAGTTAGCTAAATGTAGGGTAGAATAGAATATACATCACACGCGGTTTTTTTTTCTTGAAAAGTCATGTTTACGTTGATAAAAAATTAATGATAGGTACACGAATGCATACATTTTTATATATTTAAGGATAACAAAATGAGCGGAAAACAAAAAGCTAGTTGCTTATCTCACAAACTGGCGTAAAATGCGTTTCATGAGATTTTGAGAAATAAGAATCGCAAAAAAGTAAAAAAAATCTGTTCAAGTTGATATCTTACAAAAAAGTCAAGATTTCGAATTAATTCGAAATGTATTGATTTCGTGATTTTTTTGAAAAAGGTTTATTTATATACTCTGTGGAAATGTGAAGGAGTTTCTGTAATTAATAATAATGGCAACACAGGAGTAGACGCGTCGGGTTCTCCTGCGCATAACTTAGAGCCTATACGAAATGCTTTATATGTACTTGTGTAATTAGGGAAGCAATAATTGTCATTGAAACATGATTATAATTTTACGTGTTACAATCGAGTTTTGTTTTTTTATGGAAATTTTGAAAATAATGTGTACATTCTCTCGTTCTCCCAAATGTTAGTGTTCAAACAGTTAGAAGGAGTTTTATATAGGTATTATAACAAGTAGCACGTTGAGAAATAACTGCGCAAATCTCGGCTTACACAAGTATACAGACATACTTTTTTTTTCAATAGCTTTTTTTCTAGTTGGATTTAAATCAAAATATTTATCAAACAAATAGATTTCTCCAAGAAACTCATATATAATTTTTTACAAGGGTTTCGGAAAAGAAAGCCAAGATTATGTCCAAGATGGGATAGCGTTCCCGTATGTCGTTTTTAATTACTTTATCTAAAGTCTAAAAGTTAATTACTTTATCTAAAAAACATCACTGAAAATACATATAAAAACATTAATAATTCATAACATTAAATTCGTATGAAATCTGTTGGTTCGTGAAAATTTTCGCTCTCACGAAAACATTGCACTGGTCTAAAAAGGCTAAAAAAATCACATGTAGGCATACTTGCGCAAGCTTAGATTTGTAGTGTTTTAGCCTAGATTGAACGTCTTTGGCATACATTAAATGGTAATATCTGTTATTGGCGTAAACGACATATCTGATGAATATTTGAGATAAAGTTCCTTCTAACTAAATAGTCGTTTGTGTTTATAGGAAATCTAGTCCTTTTTTATATTAAGAATTATGGCTTGAACGATTATATTTTTTTAATTTATTTTCTATGCGTTTTAAAATGTTTTAAGATTGTATTGTCTAGTGTATTTCTGGAACAAAAAACAAAATAAAAATGTACACATTTATATTTTATTATTATTACAATCACAATTATTATTATCGTTTACAATAATTATATACAATAGATTATATTATGTTTGTTGCTATTTTATTTGTACCACATTGTGTAGATGAATGTAAAATTTAGACGTACTTAATAGATATCTATTATTTTTTAATTTGTTGCGTTTTATGTAAATAGTACACTATATTATATATTGTAAATAAAAAGAAGACATATCAATTTGTACAATTTGTTTTAATTTTACCTGGTAATGGCTGGTATTATATGAATATAATTTACTGCGATTTCCAATTTGAAATTTACTGGGAATTCCAATGTTCCAATTTTACTGGGAATTCCAATTTAAAATTTTCTGGGAATTCCAATTTTCCAAATTTACTGGGAATTCCAATTTTTCAAATTTACTGAGTTTTCCAAATTTACTGGGAATTCCAATTCTACAAATTTACTGGAAATTCCAATTTTCCAAATTTACTGGGATTTCCAATTTTCCAAATTTACTGGGAATTCAAATTCTCCAAATTTACAAAATTTTTCCATTTTGCTGGGAAATCCCAATTTGGGATTTTGGTAATTTGGGAGTTGAAATGTTGGTAGATCACTACGATAGCCTACAGTGGATTGGCAGGATTTTAAATGTCTTCAGTCTACTCGGAACCCAGATCTCCTTCACCATTAGGGTATAATTATGATCACTGTTTTTAATCCACACATGAAATTAAAAAAAAAAAATGAGGCGTGTAAATCAGATCAGGATTGGAACTTGGGTCTGTCTAATCGGCAGCCGAGCGTTCTCCTACGAAGCTATCATAGCACATAATATTTCTACAGTGGGCTAATACTGTGTTTAAGAAAATATAAAAGTAAGTAAAATAATATAAATAAGTATATTCTAATGTTTAAAGAAATTAACATTCTTATGCTGCCCTCTCAGTATATATTTGAAAATATAATGTATGTGCGTAGGAATGCATCTCTTTTCGCAAAAAATTGCGATATTCACAGCTTTAACACAAGAAATAAAAATAAAATATCACAATCTAGATTGAGCAAAATTAAAAACGCATTTGTGGGGAACTGTATACAATTCTATAATAAAATTCCAGACAATATTGTAAATTTGCCTGAACATAAATTTAAGATTTTGATAAAGAACACTCTGTGTACCAAAGGACACTATAGAGTACAAGACTATATTAATGATAAGCATGTCTGGTCGGTGGTTGCTCCAGCACAGCACAAGACTTAATAATAATGATGTATATACTTATTGTAAATGACTATACATGTTTGTAAGCAATTTAAAAAAAAAAAGTGTTGTTAGGACGTGTTGTTGGGAGTTTCTTCGCAGCTTCTTCTTCCAGCACTAACATATTCCGAAGCTTGCATGTAGTTTCAGACATTCAAAAAGAGAAATTTTATGTTCCAATTTTGAAATAAAATATTTTGAATTTTAAAATCAAGATTTGCTCTTAATAAATTTTAATAGTAAGAAGTGACTTGTTGATATTGTATAAGGTATGTAAGGTATGTGAACGCGATCCGACCGATACACTCTTGCTCATCGAGTTCCTTTTGTAAGATACCTACAATTCCACTACATACCTTAGGTTTGCCTCTTTTAATTTCTGTAAATTTTCTATCTGCTTACAAAAAAAGAGAGACGATTATCTAGGCATTATTTATTTACATGACAAATTCAGTCATTAATTTACGATTCATCTATACCTACCTAGACATTTGTCTATACATCATCAATACTAATAATAAATCTGTTACTTTGTTTTCAGAGATATCGTGTTTATAGGCTCTATACATGATACTGAAACTAAATTGACGATTTTTACAATTTTTTTCTGTATGTATGTATGTATGTTCCTCCATAACTCTGAAACGAATTAACTGATTTTCATGAAACTTGGTAGATAAACATTTGGACGTTCGGGACACAAGATAGGCTACTTAATATTTTTCAACGCGGACGAAGTCGTGGGCACCAGCTAGTTATAAAATAAAGTAGCTGTCCGCTTCTGTCTGTTTCTCCGCTTCTTCTGAACCACTGAATCTCACTGGTACCTACCTTCTTTGGCGCGCCAGTCCAAAGTTGATAGAGTGTGTGCATCTGCATATCTTGGCGTACTTCGTTCGTTGTATAGCACAACCCATTTGCTGGTCGAGATAATAGCCTTCTTCATCAAATCAATTTAATCAAATGTATATGAACCAGGGGGCGTTATCTAAACATATATAAAAAATCGTAAACGAGCCCTGTCTGTACCTACATTAAATATTTTTTCAAAAGCCAACTAACTTATGTTACCGAGCTCAAAATATATTTTTTAGAATTTGTGTCTGTTTATCTGTGCAGACTAATCACAGAAACTTAAACAATTTGAATGAGGTTTTTACTGATGTATTGATGATTGCCTAGATAAACAAATGGGATACTCTTTTTCCTGGACAAATTTTCAAAAAAACGATACAGCATAAGAAGTTGCTGGCACTACTGGCACCAGCTAGTCTAAAAGATTTTATTATAAATTAGCTGGTGCCTACGACTTCGTCCACGTTGAAAAATGTTAAGTAGCCTATCCTGTGTCCCGTACGTCCAAATGTTTATCTACCAAGTTTCATGAAAATCAGTTAATTCGTTTTAGAGTTATGAAGGAACATACATACATACATACATACATACAATACCTACACTTACAGATTTATTATTAGTATTGATGATTAATACTTACCTACACTGTAAATGCGAAAGTTTGTGACTTTATAAGTATAATTTTATAACTCACTTGGTTTTGAGTTAATGAGTTAATTTTTAATGAGTTATTTTATTTATACTTCTCATAAGTTATAACTTAACTAGCTGTTGCACGCGACTTCGCCCGCGTAACTTTATAAAATATAGTTTAATGTTACTCGCTGATAAAGTAGCTTTCTATAAGTCAAAGACTTTTAAAATCGCTCGAGTAGTTTTTTGAGTTTATTCATTACAAACATTATAATAATTGTAGAGATATAGAAGTATAGATAATAGATGTTATTTATTAATATAAGTATGTTAGGTATTAGTTTTAATATATTATGTATACCTACCTAATTCATAAGTTGGTAATGCAACAGAATAAGTAATGTAGGCGTTGCTTAAGGTGATGTTAATGGACTGTCAGCCTGTCTGACGAACTTTACATATAAAAAAGGAACAAAAAATCAGTAAATCGATACTTTTTCGTATCCTTATTTTATCATAATAATTATATTGAAACCAGTAGAATGTGCGATTATTACGTTTAAGTCATGAGTGTAATGTCAATATGTTTTTGATTCGATATTCTTAATGAGATTACTTGTAAAAAATCGTCGCTTAACATTTCGAAAATGATACGTCCCGCTGCGATCAAAAGACATCTTTGCAAATACTCATCACAAGTCATTAACCGATGAGATTGGATGTCGTAAAATATACTTTCTTACACGCCTCTGATTACGAGATAAGAGATCAGAAAACCGTCGATTGGGGCATATTATTTGTCGTTTTTATGGAACACGGAAATAAAATTTAAATTGCCAACAATAAATACGTCGACACATCCGTATGTTGGTTTTCTATTAGCAGGAAAAGATGCAATCTGTTGCGAACAAAGCATGCTAGCGTCCATATATCGTTATTGAGTTTAGTTACGGTTTACTATGCACATTGTAGCCACGAGAGTCGATATATTTAAGGCGTGTTAGCCGCAAATCGTTTCAACACTCACCGGGTCCTTTGTGGGGCCCGACAACGCACGCATTGTAAACTGCACACCAGTAGGTGTTAATGTCAAGCCCCTGCAAATATGTAGCAAGGGAAAAACAAAGCGAAGCCCGAACAAGCACCTCAGCGCCCGGCACGATTTATTTCACTCTTAACAGAACACAAACAATTTTAATTAGAATTGCCGCTCTTTTAATGAATAAAGACATAAGCTATGTACCGGATTCCGCTTGCTATTTGTAAATTCCCTAATAATTGGCTACTAGATGACGATATTTGCGCAATCCCGTGCATCCAGTTACCGGATAACTATTCAGCATTGTTGCGGGCTTCGATTCGATGTAATAAATGGGACATTTGCACGCCGAGTATCTTTGGTATTTCGTCTTATTTACAGACATCATCGGCTGCAATGCGAAATTTTAATAATAGGCGCTTTAATACGACAATTAAGACTTTTATTCGGTCTCTGACACACTTCCAGTCATATTATATAGGAGTTATTTGACTACTCGCCGGAATTTCTCTCGCCCGACCCGCAAACGTTGTTTAGCCAAAAAAAATTTTTTGGGGTGGACCACCCTTAACATTTAGGGGTGTGGAAAATAGATGTTGGCCGATTCTCAGACCTACCCGATAAGCACACAAAATTTCATTAAAATCGGTCCAGCCGTTTCGGAGGAGTTTGGCAACAAACACCGCGACACGAGAATTTTATATATTAGATTTCACTAGACAACTCGCTCACAATAGATGATTCTGTACAGGTGAACATAGAAACTTAATAAAATATTAAAGTTAGTTGCTTCACGGCGAAAAAAACATGTTACTGTTCAGCTGGAATGACTTCAATTCAAGGGACAAGTTTGAAGATTTTTTTTAAAAATCCTAGTTAGTCATATTTTGCTAATTAATTAAACACAGCTGTAATTTATTTATTAGTACATCAACTAAAACATTTGCAGCTATCCAGGTGTGTAAGTACAAGTACTAGGCATTTTTGTTCGTTTCCAAAAAAGCATGTTAGGTTGCAAATATCTAAAGAATTACAAAGGTTCATAATTTCAAGCATGCAAATACAGGGGTCTAGGCTCCGAATATGATTTTGTCCCATTCGGTGTCGAGACCCTTGGTCCGTGGGGTCCTAGCGCTATAAGGCTTTTTAAGGAAATAGTAAAAAGGTTAGTCGACATCACAGGAGACCGAAGAGCTGGCAGCTACCTCGGACAAAGAATTAGTCTAGCTATTCAAAGGGGGAACGCTGCCAGTATCTTCGGAACCTTGCCTAAAGGGACTTCTTTTAATAATATATTTTAATTATTGTATTATATTTTTTAAGGTTTTTAGTTTTAGGTTCAATTGATAATAAAACAATTTGTCACCAAAAAAAAAAAAAAGGTTCATATATGACAATAATAATGTCATTAAACTTTGCACCGGACTTTGCACCGAGACGTGTCATATTTTAAATTGTTTTTAATAAGACAGCCATTTCTGGCTAGTTTAGTTTCGTTGCACGTGTGGTTTATTTGATTGCTGACACGGAGCTCTACATTTATAGCTATCAAAGTGATCCGATTAAAAATTAAATTTTAATAGTAAAAATTGTTATTTAAAGTATTGATTTTAAAATAAATTATCCGAACTAATAGGTAGGGGAGAGGGGGGCATAGTAGGGTACTTAACGTTTAAACATCCCTAAAAACTAAAATAATGTGATTAAATTAAAAGTTTTAACTTAGAATCATAGCTTAATTCATTGCGAATGACTATGGATACATTTATGTTGATAACGTAATTAATCTACGAGATGTGAATACTTGAATGAAAAAAGGCATTTGACCCGCTATGCCCCGTGCATAGGGGTAAAGTGGGGTCTTCTATGGGGCATTGTGGGTTGATCATAATAAATAACGAAACACAACTTCTAAACGAAATAGTTTTATTTCTTAGCAACAATAAACTTGTCTTTATTATTATTATTTTAAGTTAAAGAGATCAGAGATCACACAAACAACTTTAACACGTTTTTTAATGTTGTTTGTGGAACGTTGCTGTTCAATTTCACTAAAAATTTTAAGAAAAACACTGGTTTTGATGTTTTTGTTTATATCACACAAACGCCTGCCTAGATGACGTGACTCGCCTATGAAGTTAATTAACCCACTGACTAACGACCAATCATAGCGCCGCATTTGACAGCTTGTACGGCTTTTGCTACGAGCTGCGTAAGGCTTGCCCCGCTATGCCCCGTGGCCCCGCTATGCCCCCCTCTCCCCTATATAATATCTATACTTTTATACTAATATTATAAGGAGAAAACTAATATTGATGTTTGTAATGAATAAACTCAAAAACATAGAATTACCAGCCAGTAACATAGGCTATCCGTACTATATTTTATAATATTATAAATGCGAAAGTTTGTTTGGATGTATGGATGTTTGTTACTCTTTCACGCAAAAACTATTGAACCGATTACCATGAAATTTTGCATATACGTTGTCTGGGACACCAGAAAGGACATAGGATACCTTTCATCCAGAAAAAGAGGACTATTCCCGAAGGATCATCTAAAATTAAGGAAACTAACTCCTGGCTAAGTGTAATAGCAATAACGATGTCAGGCGATATATTGCTTTTTCAACGCAGACGAAGTCGCGGGCACCGTCTAGTATTTTATAAAGTTACGCGGGCGAAGTCGTGTGCGAAAGCTAGTAATATTTAAAACACGAAAATGAGTTTGTTTGTTACGCTTTCACGCCTTAACTACTCAACCGACTATAATAAAATTTTGCATACACGTTGTCAGGGACACCGAAAAGGACATAGGGTACCTTTCATTCAGAAAAGTACCTACTGTTCCCGAGGAATCAACTAAAAATACAGAAATTATTTACAAATACAAGCGTTTTGATAATTAATAATCTTAAAAAATTTAAGCGCGTTGGTACCCCATACTCTGCAGTTGAACTAAGTTTTTGGATTTTTTTTCCAAACTCTTCTATCGTAGAACTAATAGTAGAACAGTAACCCATAAAAATATAGACAGTACCTACTTATCGATATATCTGTATTTGTATGCCTACTCAATATTAGCGATATCTATGTACTTCTCAGTACAAGCTCGTGGAAACTGTTCCGCGAAGATTGAAGACCACACTAATAGATACCTAGTTCTCAATATCACAATCTTCCTTTTTGCGTGGTAATGGAAGTTACATTGAAGAAAAATTCAAAGAAATTATGATTGAAATTATTATAAGAGAGAAATTATTCCAGATGGCATTCAAAGAAAGTTCGAGTGAATAGGCATCTTCTGGGTGAACTCGCTCCATCATAGTCCTCATCTTCGCTACACGGCTGCATGCTGGCCAAGAGCAAACCCATTTCTAATAAGAATAGATATTAGAAGAAGCTGTCCACATTAACGATGAACTGGAAATCAGTACGGTTTAGAAACTCAAACCCTTCATAATCACTACAAGGGTTTCTGTTACGAGTAAATGTGTTCAGTTACGGAAGATTTCTCAATCTTATTTAGGTAAATGTGTCAGGGAGCTTACAAATATGCCATACCAGGCCATGCCAGGTATAGCAGCAAACAGTACTTCTGTAAGGTCTTCTGGTGGTCTTCTGTAAGGGGTGCTTACTGCCGCTAGACGGTCTGCCCAAATTAATGCGAAACGCAGTGTGCACTGCCACTAAATGTCAGTTTTAGAACAGAGCCAAATTTGAAAAGTTCATTTCCATAGTTGGCCCTGCCGGGAGTCGAACCCTGGAACCCTGGAACAGAGCGTTAAGGTATGCACCCTAACGACTCATCCACCGGGCTCATCAAAATTCTTTGGTTACATAAAGTACTAGCTGTTGCACGCGACTTCGCCCACGTAACTTTAAAAAATACAGCCTATGTTACTCACTAATAATGTAGCTTTCTATAGGTGAAAGAATTTTCAAAATCGGTCCAGTTGTTTGCAAGTTTATTCACTACAAACACAGAAATATTTATAATATTAGTATAGATTTCGTGCAAAACTTGATGCCTGACGCTAAAATAAGTTGTCCTAAAATTTGCATTACTTGAAAAAGGCGCTAAGAAAATACTTTTAAAACACCGTAATTGTAAGATCTGGAATTATACTTAGTGGTAAAAATATATTATCTGAATTAAATAAATTTGTACCTAAGTACTATAAAATTTGACCGTTTAATATTATTTACTTATTATAATATCTAATAATGGTCAACGATAAATTAGCACACCGCTGACAAGCTATGACAAATATTTAACTATTAAATTCAATACTAATGCTAATGTGATATTATTGTAATTAAAAAACAAATCCATGCCCTTAAAAATAAAGTGCTGAATAGAACTCCAATAGTTCATTGACCACAGCACCTATTCTGTGACAAGTTGCAAGTACGGTGACCATTAAACCACCATTCTTCAACGGACAAACCAATTTAACATAAAACACTTCACTAGATTAATATTTTGTTGAATTTTGGTTTTGATTTTATGCATTAATATATATATATATATATATATATATGCATTTTATTTATATAATAATATCAACAATTAAAAAGTGGAACAGTTTCATTCTTATTCTTAAAGTGCCGCTTCTATGCGAAGGATTGGCTACCAATGCTGAGTGTTTTTTTTTCTTTATTTCTTTTCTTTCTTGTGTGTTAATGAATAAATATGACAGAGATCTTATATTTTTACATTTTTTGTGTTTATAAGTAACCATCATGGCTATATTAACTCATAAAGCTTGGAATCTACTCCATAAAGGGAAAGAGTGCTTATACCAAAGGTGTAGGACCCTTTAGATTAGACGAACAAGTTTTGACTCTACCTACGAAAAAGTGCCCATTTGACATGATTTTATAAAAACTATGAAATTGTAAGGAGGTACCTTTTTATAATTATATTAAAAAAATAAGAGTACAAATATTTATATGTTGGAATTAAAAAAAAACTAATCATCCATAGCTGTGTTTACCCATTATTTGAACATTGTGGCGTACTGTCAATAAGAATGAAGTTTTTTAACGAGGAAGGTTTGTGTATAGTAATGTACAATTAATTGCAGAAAATATTTATATTCGTGCGAAGCCGGGGCTAATCGAAGGTTGGTTATAAAATAAAACAAATAAATAAAACATCTTAGATTCAAGGTGATGGTTTTTTCCGAATTGTTAAGCTCCAAATACTTATTAACTCAATTTCATACGGTCCGTTTATCAGTTAAATTATAAGTTCCTCTTAATCTCTTAATTGGCTAACCCTATTTTAACGAATTTTGTATACAGTTGTGGTAGAAAAATATTAGGAAGTTAGAAGTCATGATGCGGCCCCGAAACGTTCATTATTCATTAGACAACTAAACACGCCTCATATAATTTATCTGAAACTGTTAATTAGATATATTTTTTTAACAGTATTTATAAGAAAAGTTTATTGAAAATTTTTATCTTAAAGTCCACTAGAAATGTGGATCCCAATACGAAGTGGCATATTGAATGGCATTGCGTCAACACTACCATCTTCGGTTGGCACATGCCAATTTTGGCATAAGGAATGCGGCAACCTGACTAACAACTAGCCTATAGATACCTATGTACTCAATTGCGCCTGATTTTGCTTAGAAAGTTATATTAAAGTACTTTATAAATATCGATTATTAGTTCGATATTTAAGTATTCAATAGTTGTTTTATGTTGTTGGTTCCTAGGCTACATCTGCACATATATATAAGGTAAGGGTGCTCAAGTCGTACCCCCTAAGGAAATTACACTGTAATATTCACTGCAATTAAAACAAAACAAAACCTTTAACACTTACTAAATCTTTATTTAATTGGTTTTCAATTAACAATTATAAAAACTTGAAATTCTTTAATGAAAATAAGTATTTTATTGTTTTTATTGATTAAGGCACCTAGTCGCCTAATTCGTACCACCTATAGCCTTAGTCGTACTTAGAAAACAAATGTTAGTAAACATATTAAAAACTATAAAGAAAAACACTTAATAATCAGAGATTACATGAACAACTAAAAACTACAAACAATTTAGTCTGAGATCAATTTTTATAAGTATCAGACGAGATATTGCTGGGGTACGACTTACGCAACCTTACCTTACTTTTGGTGGTAACGAAATTTTGATCAGCTCGCTGCAAAGCGCAAACGTTCAGATCAACATTTTATATTTAGTTGTATAAATTATTATTTAGTTTCACTTGTTTTGAACCATCTAATAAAATCGCCTTTTTTATGTTAAACTCGAAAGACGGGCTGACGGTACACTAAACTTGATGGTAAATAGTTACCATCGCTTACCTATAGTAGTGCGCTGCAAACTAAGTATATTAGGATTAAAGATAATAGATTGGAAAGGGAAAGGGAAATGGGCTCCGGCATCCCTTACTCACTCACCGAAACACAACAGCACACGTGCTGTTATTTGGTGGTGGTCTTCTGTAATAAGGTGATCAAAAGATTCTAGATTCTATGGAAGTACCTAATAATATGCTAGGTAAATATTACGTGGGTACTTCAGTAGCTATTTTGTTATTGTTGGAAGTATTTATTGGAATTTAATACTGGCTAGTTTAAGAAAATAAAACAGTTTAAAATTGAAAAAAGAATTTAGATGTCAATAATATGAAAATAAAGTAATGAAGTTTACAGATATGTGAAAAGATGTAGGTAGAGATGGTTTTTAGTTTTGATTTCATATAAAGTATAATGTTTTATATGTATTAATGTTGTGGTTAAATTGATGATTGAGAATAAACAAGTATAAGCGCATTTTAAAAGAAAAGTTTTATTTCTATATACATATATTGGATCCCATTGATTGATATGAAGAAGTAAAGAGAAAATTACGATTAGAATTTTCCACTACAAGAGTTATGACTTATTTAATGGAAATTTTCTGTAACAATATTAAGTGAGCCTCCTAATTTGTCAAGAGTTGAATGCACTGTGAGCCTGTGACTAAACGCAATAAAGTAGGCTTTTTAAGGAATTACGACGTAATAAGTTCTCTAAGTGGGCGACTTACTGTTATATACGCTAAGAGAATCACACATCTTTTCCGATTTCGCTATCAATAAAAACCAATGTCAACTGCTTAATTTTTACGATGTATTTAATATGAAAAGTAAACTAAAGGTGTTAGTTTTTGACAATAATTCCAAACGGAGAAATAAGATAAATCCTAATAATATTATGAATGCGAAAGTTTGTATGTTTGGATTTTGTTACTTAATCGCACAAAAACGACTGAACATATTTGGATGAAATTTGACACACAGATAGTTTATTACCTGGATTAATATATAGGATAATTTTTATACTAAAAAAACGTTAGGTGTCTGTGGGATTTACCTACGTTACGAACTACAGCTCGTACGAAATCGCGTGCACAGCGAGTAAATGTATAATATAAATAGGTACATGCAATCTACATATCTTGGGATGCTATATGTACCTAACGCCTACCTATTATTATGTAGGTAAGTAAATAAATTAGGAATGTAGGCGCATATTTATTTGTAAATAGGTGTTATTTAGTTTTTTATAACTACGTCGTGGAAGGCCAATATATTTAACCCTTAAAAGGGTGTTGCCATATAAAATGTTATTAAACAAAATGTTGGTAAGTTGCACCTTTGGTAATAAGCGGTAGGTAGATCATGGAGGTGCGTTGATCAAACTGTCATAAATGTCACACAATAAATGAAATGACGTGACAAGAGTTTTCAATGATTAGAGGTACGTGAAAATCGCTTATTGCAAGTAGGAGGGATTTCAGTCGGCCGCGTTTACTCTTCGAATGCCATATTTGGCATCGCTAGCGTCTAAATATGGCAACGGGACTGCCCACTGCCCCTCCGCTGCGCTCGCGTCGCTCCACTTCCGACTCTATTATTTCTATTTACGAAATAAACTCAAAAATAAAAGCTCTATTTTAATACGGATTTCGGGCACTGAAAACGCTCGCAAGTTCCCGGTTCTGATCGCGCTTTTCCTACGGATGTGTCGGGTTACGGCTGTAATTGTTATCTCCGTCTCGTTTCTGCGTGAGTTTGGAGTGGGTGAGTGAGCGAGATAGATATAGGTTGAGGTGCGCGGGACGAGAGCGCGATTCGCGCGAAGTCAGTCGCGGTCCGAGCGGCCGACCCGTCAGTCCCGCCCTCGGTTAGTTCGCGTTTCGTTCAGTCTCCGTTCGTCTTTCGAACGGTGAGGTGTGTCAAGCGCGTGCGCGCACCGGCTACTGTGGCGTACTGCGAGGTTATAATGGACGCGCCGGGCGGAGCGAGGGAGCCCCGCTTCGGGTCGCCGTTTGGGATGGGACCTCTCGGTGAAGTTCCTGACATGTATGGTGCAGGCCGCCCTCCCAGTGGCTTCGGTGCCGGGGGACTCCGGCCTGGGATGCAGCCCTGTCCTGTCCCAAGAACTGGTGTGAAACGTCCATCAGACCAGTGTTACGACGAGCGCCCGTCTCACAGTCTCGGCCTCGATCAATGTCCGATGCCTGACATCTCAGAGGATGGCTACTCCCCGTTACAGCCCAAGAAATCTCCACCGTCTAATGGGAAAAAGACCAAAGGTCGTGTGAAGATTAAAATGGAGTACATAGATAACAAACTGCGACGGTATACAACGTTCTCAAAGCGGAAGACGGGCATCATGAAGAAGGTTGGTCAATGGGACCGCTTTGGCAATATTCCATACAAGACTGTCTGCGAACACTGAAACAGTCGGCTTAAGTGAAAGTGATAGATTGATATCTTTACAATAATTTGTACTTATACAATCTTTAAATATTAAGCAGTGAATGGCAGAAGTGTAAATAAAGTATTAAAAGTGATTCGATTGGAAAAAAAACTAAATAGAAAACCTAATTTCCAGCCAGTACTGTGCACTTAATGATAGAAGTTAAATGAATAAGTTTAATTAAACATTTCAGTAGAAGTTACAATATTAAAATTACTTCATAGATTAAAAGTTGAGCGAGAAATTTTATAAATATAGAGAACTTTTATACTTAACTGCTATGATTTGCATAAATTAAAGATATATATAATTGTTTTCTTTTATATAAATTTTTTGAAAATTTAAATAGAAATCTAAATGATTGTATTTTAGTTATTTATGTTAATAAAATAACATAAATAATCATTGTTTATGATGCCAGTACTTAAATTTTATTGTAATATATATTAAATTCCTAGCATCATTTATGTAATAAATTTCGTTGAAATTTCCAATAGTACAGTATAGTTGAAAATTATTGAACAAAAATTAAAAATATTACTTTGTTTCGTTTTTAGGTTATGTTTCAAAACTAACAAAATGGTATGGAATATTGCCAAAATGTGTCAGAATTTGAAAAATTATTACAGTTTTTGTATTATTTCTTTATTTGCGAATTAGAAAAAGTGTGTTTCGGTAATAATTGGGGTGTATTTGTGAACATTTGTGATAAAAGTTTTGACAGGTGCACCAGCTGATTTTCATTGACATTAATTCGTGAGTATCTTATTATTTCTCCTCATGCTTAGTGAATCGCCCCTAGATAATTAGTTATCACTGATATAGGTGTGAATTAGTGTTTTTATAATAAAAGAAAGTAGAAATATTTAATAAACAAATTTCTAAACGTTGACATCTGTCATGTTGTAATAACGATAACGCCGATTCCCGACAGATGGCGCTAGCGGTAGCGTTTTAGTGTTGAATAGTGGCATATTTACTGTTTTTTTTTTAAACTTTTTTAAGCATAATAATTTATTATTATTATTTACGAAAGGTTTTAAATAAATAATAACGAAAAAAATAAATAACTAAAAGTTAGTATTTAGCACTTAGTGGTTTTCTATATATCTTAATAATTATTTTAATTACCTACTGAAATTGAACACGGCCTAAAATATTTTTTGTTTAAATTACTTAATCAATGTTTAAATTTAATAAATGAATTTAATTCATATCACTTTTATTTACCTAAATTCAGTTTTCTCAAAAAATAATGCACCTTTTAGTAGGTGCATTATTTTTTGCAATACTTGCAAATACTTCTTATTTGCAATGTTTACTTTTTTTTTCATTTAAATTATTCAATTAGGTTACAATAGTTCATTTTATCAAATTCATTCCTATATTTAATATTAAATAATCAAGCTTACTGTCACTTAGGTAATGTAGGTTTTCCATAAAAAAAAAGGGTAAGTATTGATATAATGTTAATTTTCTAATTGATGCATAATTTCCTATACCCATTTTATATAATTTTAATATATATAATTACCACTAAAATTATCTAAAATTATCAAAGTTGATGAAAAGTATCTTATCTTTAATTCTGAAACTGTACAAATTACCTACTAAAGTTAATTGCAGACCTTTGAACATTTTGACTTTTAAATTTTCCAAAACCGAAAATTAATAACTAAGAAAATAAAATTAATTACCTACTATATCTATATCTTATACTATATCTTAGTTACTTCTATTGCTTCTATACTAATATTATAAAGAGAGAAGATTATTGTATGTTTGTAATGAATAAACTCAAAAAGTACTGGACCTAATTTTTAAAAATTCTTCCACCTATACAAAACTACGTTATCAGCGAGTAACATAGACTATATTTTATAAAGTTACGCGTGTGAAGTCGTTAATATATAAAACTTTCGTGAAAAATTATCTAACTGATATGAAAACTGCATCAAAATCTGTTGCGTGGTTTAGGAGGACAGACGCGGAAAACGACTTCAAATTATACTTTAATATGTAAAGATTGACTTTTGTACTAGATATGTAGTATAACCCTTATGGTAATTAAAATATAGTCAATTTAATAAGCTAAAACAGGTGTTCATTTTTTCCGTAACAGTATCTGCTTCTCTCTCCGTTTAAATTGTTGTATAATTTTTCAGTGTAATGAAAAAATAACTGTTTTTCGTTAAATAAAATATGGCTGGGTAAAGGGACAGATATAGAAAGCGGTACTTCTTTACACAGCGGAATTGTCAGGAGGTTCCTCAGCCCTAACCTAGTAAATTAAAATTTATAATGACGATCGTAAGAGTTTCTTGGAGAAAGCTAATTGATAAATAAATATTTTGATTTTGATTAACCATCGGTAGCTTGAGCCTTGCTCCGTTACCAGAGGACAGCTAATTTTAAGTTTTTTTTATAATATTTATTGGATTTTACTCCTTAAGAAGCGATTTGCATATCAATCAATACTAATAATAAATCTGTAAGGGTCGGTCATGGAGTAAATTACTTTGTTTTCAGAGATATCGTGTTTATAGGCTCTATACATGATACTGAAACTAAATTGACGATTTTTAGATTTTTTTTCTCTATGTACGAGTATGTATGTATGTTCCTCCATAACTTTGAAACAATGTTTAACTTGGTAGATAAACATTTGGACGTACGGGACACAAGATAGGCTACTTAATATTTTTCAACGCGGACGAAGTCCTGGGCACCAGCTAGTCTAGTATATAAGCCTGTGGTATGAAAATTTATGGGAGTAAAATAAAAATTGTCACACGAATGCGTTATGTTATGTTATTATAGTTACGTTCTATATTTTAGAATATTTTAGAATATCTGAAGTTTCAGAGATATTGCGCCATCTACACAATAATTATTATTTTTTAAAAAAAGAACAACGTTGTTCTTTCGGCGTGTTCGAATTGTGAAAATTTAAATTTTATAATCGTTCGTAAGGAGTAGGTAAACTCCAGTCGTGTGTCGGAGCTGATACACAAATTTTTGATTTTTATATAATATTGTAAAAAAAATTAACATTAAGAAAGAAAATAAATACTTGAATAATAATAAAAAAAATTAATAACCAATTATAATAGTCCACAAATAATACATAATGAATACAATTAATAAACAAATAAACATTACGACTTATAAAAGTTTTAGTCCAGCTTCTACTCGTTACATTTAAAATACAGCTTGCATTAATCTAGAATATAATTTTTAATCTTCTTTACATAATACTAGCTGTTGCACGCGACTTGGTTCACGTAACTTTATAAAATATAGCCTATGTTACTTGTTGATAACATAACTTTCTATAGGTGAAAGAATTTTTAAAATCGACCCAGTAGTTTTTGAGTTTCTCTCTTCTCTCTTTATAATATTAGTATGTACCTATAGATAAAATAGTCGCTTCCCGCTGTCTGTCCGTCTGTACGTACGCTTAGTTCTTTTAAGCTGCGCAACGGATTTTAACACAGTTTCCATTAATGGAAAGAGTGTTAAACGAGGAAGGTTTTTAATATATAAAAAATCCGTGCGAAGCCGGAGGCGACCCGTTAGTATTTAATTAAAATAGCAAGATCATAAAAAACATAAAAGCAATGTAAACATAAAAATAGTAAATAAAAAGATAATGATCTATCTGCGTTTCGCAGTCATTTGGGCAGCCCGTCTGGCGGCAGTAACCACCCCCTTACAGAATACCACCGTTAAATAACAGCACGAGTGCTTTTGTTTTTCGGTGAGTGATTAATTGATGCCAGAGCCCATTAGCCAATCCTTCCTTATCCCGTATCATAAATGCTTGTGTTATAGGCGACGGTTGCCACCTATCATCAAGTGGACCGTCAGTCTGTCTGTTGACCCTAACATAAAAAAAATTGTATATTTTAAAAACATCATATAAACTATTTTTAAATAGATTAGTATTGGTAATTAAATAGATGGGCGACAGTAACCACCCCCTTCATCCGAAAAATAGCCTTAAGTATAGTAATTTAATATTGATTTGGAAAAATATAGTAAAGGCGTTGTTGATTCATAACAACTGTGCAATAAATAGAATGTATTGTATTGTATCCCCAATGGGCCGGAGTTTAATTGCGCATGCGCAGCCCCGGGGGCCGTCCGGCGCGACACGACCGCATTTCTCTTGCCTATCGTGCACAGGACTGTGCTGCCTTGTACTTACCGACTTACCTTCGGGGTTGATCTAGTAGCCGGCCAGATGGTTCTGACGTTCCGTACATGTAAGTCTTGTAGGAAGCGGCATTTTTCTTTGGTTATACCTCTCTGGCCGCTTGTCAGAAGCGTATTGTATGTTAGCGTTAGTTTATCGAATGATAGTTGTAGATGGACCATTACATACATGCGTTCAAAATCTTATTACATTAGGTTATTATATTATACATTGTAAATGAAAAGATCATAAAAATAGTATAGTTTTTTTTATATATTAATGCAACCTGATTCAGCAATATGGCCGCTGAGGGATAATTTGTCTGAAAATAAAGGAGGCGAGAAAAAGTTACTCTGAAAGTAGGGGGGATATGGAAACAGTATTTAATTGAGTATTTGATTATAAAAAAATTAAAGATTTAGGACGTTTTCAAAGAAAAAATAAATCAAATTAATTAATTTCATCTAGATTTTGCACAAGATCTACTTGTTTCTACTGCTACTATTTCTAATAAATATATTACTAGGTTGACTTATTTAAAACTATCTAGCTTTTAACATTGTATAAATTAAATACATCTAGATTTATTAAGCTTTTACAAATTTTCAGAGATTAGGTAAAAAAAAAAATTATCATTATAAAAAAAAAATGGTTTCAAATGCTCTTTTCAAAATAATAACTTGGCAGTAATATTTTGTGAGAAGTATCTTCTATGTTTTCGAACATCTGTTAAAGCCTAGAAATAGACAAAACAAAAAATCTATTAAGAATTATTTGGTTGGTCTTTTTAACTATTTCACTAAACGAAAGCCTTAATCTTTCTCAGTCGTAATGTAAGCGAAACTTATTGTATCCTTTTAAAGTTTTTAAAACTTTAAATATTTTTAATTTCGATTTGTTTCCTCTTACGAATTTTTAACGTTTAAATATTGCAGCCAAATTGGAATTCTCAACATACTAATTACTGCGATTCCGACGTAACTTACCGTCTGCGTTCCTTCAGTTGAGTAATAATTACAGTTTCACAGAAGTCTTAATATCATCACCAAATAATTCAGTATAGTATATTATACCTGCTTAATTAAATTTTTAATTAAGTCTCATAAAATAAATCCAATTACCTACTACTTAAATGTTTAGTTTATTAACCCTGTTTCCCTACAAGATAAACTTTTATATAACTAATTACTAGCTGACCAGGCAAACGTTGTTTTGTAAAAAAAAAATTGAGGTGGGCCACCCTTATCACTTAGGGGTATTAAAAATAGTTTACGACCTATTCTCAGAACAACCGAATATACCAAAAAATTTTATAAAAATGGGTCAAGCCGTTTCGGAGGAGTTTGGCAACAAACACCGCGACACGAGAATTTTATATATTAGATATGTATAGAAGATTACTGAACCGAATTGAAATTTAATACAAAAATAATTTTAAACGTGCATTTAATAATCTATGATTATTAAAATCTGCGCTCATTCTATGAAATAATATAATTTTTATAATCTGTTAATTAAAACAAATAAATACATAAATAATAATGATATAATAATGCATAAATTGTATTCACATTTTATGCATTATATAAATAACTAGTGGCCCGCTCGCGGCTTCGCACGGGTGCAATTTTTTACTCAATCCAGCTGATAAAATTACCTTACATCGCCATCTGTTAGAATCTTTTGGAACTCACAGATAAATAATTGCTGGATTGAATAGGTTTCAACAGATGGCGCTATGTTAATAATATTGTATAATTTGCAAAAAAATAATAATAAACAAAATGAGATATAAACTATCCTGTCTTTTAAGTTGGACCAAATTACATATAGTTACGAAATTTTATCAAAATCGGTTCAGTAGTTTGGGAGTTCATCGCGGACAAACATGTGACACGTAATTTTTATATGTATATAAGGATTATATTTCTAAGTTTTTAATTTTGAGAATTATCAGTAATTATAATTGTTGATACTTTGCTATATTCTCTATTAATGCGGAGTTTGGTTAACTGTTTTTTTTTAAGTTTCAAAATTTACAAAGATTTTTTTAAAATAATAAAAAGAATTCTTCAGAAAAAGCTTTGATTTTTTTTATGATACAAGGTTGGCAGGCAGACTGGGGGTATACACAATGATAGTTGGTGGTTACCGTCGCCTATAAACTTTTGCATGAGATAAAGGAAAGGGTGTGGCTGTGGCATTTTCAAATTTTTTTTTTTTTGGAATTAAATAAATAATCCTTCCTTACCTATCCTAGTTTAATGGTGTTTCAGTGAAAATATCAATGGACTCCATTGGTCTCCAAAGTGAATAATAAATTATACAGCACCGATATAGGCGCCCCGATACAGTCCTTAAAGAGGACATTTTAATAAATTTAAAATAACGATTATCGTTGTCTGGGCCGAGTCGTGATTTCGTTAGGTTCGTGGGTTAGTCGTGGGGCCGGAATAAGTCGTCACGAGCGATTACTAAATTAATTAGAACCTAGCTCGGATGTAGATTGCGACCGAGATTATTTTCCCACACGACCCGACATGATGTGATCACATTTTCCAACTATTGTCTAAAAAAAAGTTGTATTAAAATAATAATAAAAAAAAAGAATGCTACAAACAACAAAAGTATGAGTTTCTCTCGCAAATAAAAAGATAGTTTCTTTAGTTTAAAGACAAATAATTATATAAAATAATGAAAAAGTGCCCAAAATTGGTATTTGGATAAGCAATACCAATTTTGGGCACAATATACCTAATAAATGGTAGGTATTTATTAGGTATATTGTGCTCAAAATTGGATGATAACTGGATTTTTCTGGATAATATTTCAGGTAATAAATAACATTAAACATTTTGAATGAAACTAACATAGATTAATGTTCAATCAAGAGTTTTATTATAATTAATAAATTCTGAGTAATAGTAATAGGAGGTAATAATACTTATTTAAATTTGTGTTTTTAAATAAAAATAAATAATGAGTTTTTTCAAAGTTGGCTCTGGTCTGGTTTTGGAAATACAGAAGACCAACGTGAAATAATAGTATATTATGTGCTGCTGGGTTTCGGTGAGTGTGTAAAGGATGACACAGCCCATTACCTCATCCCTTCCTTATCCTTAATCCTTCTATCGTAGGCAGCTCAGTTCAAGCACCTATGGCGTTGCTTGTGTTACAGGCGACGGTAGCCACCTATACCATCAACTGGATCATCAGTCTGTCTGTCGAACTTAACATTTAAAAAAATATGAAATTAATTCAGGTAAACGTAAAAAGAAATAATGTTTTTCATTGCATTCATTGATTTAACATAATAAAATAAAATAAAAATAAAAAAGCCTTTTATTTCTATGCAGTAATGTAAAAAGTTGAAATTACAAGATTTTTGAAGATTTAAATTTTTAAAGGATGCTAATTTATATATAAAAAAATATTTAGTTTCAAAAGTTATTGCAATTAAGTTTCTGCAAGAACCCCTCTACAGGTGAAGACCTCCTCCAAAGTTTGCCAGTCTTCTCTCGATTGGGCTTTTTGAATCCAGTTGGTGCCAGCTGTATTTCTTATTTCATCTTCCCATCTAGCGTAGGGTCTTCCTCTCTTTCTATTGCCTTGTGGTCCTTTCCAAATTGTCACCCTTTGGGTCCACCTTTGGTCTTGGAGGCGCGCAACATGTCCAGCCCACTTCCATTTTAATGCTAGAGCGTGTACTAAACAATCTGTTGCTTTGGTAATTTTTCTTATTTTATCTTCTGTAGTCTTTTTTTATGTTAAAGCATACTGCGCTCCATTCCTCGTTGGCATACGCATTAACATAAAAGTTACAAAATAACACGTACAGTGTTATTTTATAATTTAAATAAAGAATATGCTGCTAGTCAAGGTAGTCAAGGGGTGTTATACTTACGCAATAACTACTGTGTCGTTTCTTATTTAAAATTTGCACTAGGTGTGCTCTGAGCAAGTCTAAATGAAACAATTATCTATTGCACATACACTAATTGCATCGCGGGCGCCCATCACCGACCCATATCTCACGGCCCGCAGTTTTGTAATTCTAATGCTTCGCCGACCTGTGTGGTGTCGAGAGAAACTTTACTAGAGCTTTAAAGCCCTCATGTCTGTCAAAATATACAGTCTAAGTGTTTGAGAAATAGATTTAAACTTGTATTGAAGCATTTTTTTTGGAGTCAAAAAGTAATATCTATTTATATATTTCGACTTCTTTGTAAACTCTAAATTTAAAGCTACGATTTGTTTAGCGCCATGTAATTCTAACGTCTAAAGAAATAAATTAATGGTAAAAAAAAAGTTTTAAAAACAAATTTTTATTTACAGTGCCCTAAAAAGAATAAAATAAACTTTGAATCAAACCAATCAATTTATTAAATGATATAAAAGCTTGTCGCTTGAATTTGACAAATTCAAAACCAAAAATTGATGACAGCTTACATACCCAAAATTAAATAAATTGTGATTTAGGCGGTGACTAGATTACTTTCACACAATGATACTTAATTATAACTTTATAGGTCAGAGCAAATTCCTTTTCATCTCTATATCTTTTCTTTCTATAATATAAAAATGAATCCCTAAATGTGTTGCTAAGCGCAAAACTCGAGAACGGCTGGACCGATTTTAATTCTGTCTTCACTGATGGATAGAGGGATAATCAAGGAAAACCTTCGTAAAAAAATGCACCCCGGGCGAAGCCGGGAACAGGCCGCTAGTATTTTATAAAAAAAAAATTGTTCTACGCATTCAGTGCCTTTAAATATTGGTGCCAAATATGGCCACCAGAGTACCAGGAGAGCATAAGGAAAAAGTTGTACCCACATTACAAAACTGCGGCAGGGTCAAGAAACTACAAACAGTTTTTTTTAATCAAGAATTTCACTGTTCATCCCGCGTCTATATCATTACGAACAAGTTACTAGGAGCCCATCGAAATGCAAGCGGTAGTTTGAATACTCCAACATATGTGGACCTCCCGGGCGATCACTGTTTCACATACAACTAATGACAAAAGACGGGTAGGGTGTCTCAACTTAAAATGGCTGCTAAAGGGATCGTCTGGCGCGTTGGACCGCCTCCTATTAACACCTTGCGTGAACGCCTTATTGTTTTGTGCTCCTAGTTTTGAGTTTCAATGATGATATCTTGTTACAAAGTTTTTTTTTATCCCTTGGGCTAAATTACAGTTTTATTTTGAAAATTTATAACCCCCGAAACCCGACGCATAAACGGGGTGTTATAAGTTTGACGTAAGTATGTGTCTCATCTGTCTGTGGAATCATAGATCCCAAACGGATGGACCAGTTTTGATCCGTTTTTTTTTTGTTTGAAAGCTGACGTGATCGTAATGTTTCTTAGTTATAATTTATTAAGATCTGTTCAAATATTTGAAACTCATTTAATAGTTGACAAAGGGATTTCACTAAATTCCACAGATTCGATTGATGTGGAATTTGGTATACTACTACTTCGTCGGTATTTCCATGACCTTGACCTGATGCTTCAGCATTTAGTAGTCTGCGGGATAATCAACTCCTCAACAACTTATATGCAGCACATATAGCGTGTTTGGCACAATAGAAAGTCTAGGTGCTAGTTTATAATTTTAATCCAAAACATTTGTTTAACATTCTCATCGATATTTTTTTCTGTATTAAGTTTCATGAGAAGATATGTTGGTTTGGTAGTTCTGCTTGTATATTTTAAAATCAATAAATAAAGTGAAATAGTTGCATACTGTGGTTCGATTGGCTTATGTCAAGTTATTGTCAGCGAGCAGTGATTAGTACGAAGACGGACAGCATGTCCGTGCGTCGCTTGGTAACGGCTAATCGTTGGATTTATCCGTCGGTCACTAAGTTCGTTAAGTCGTCGGTACATATCAAAGAGTTTTCGAAGCTCACGACCTGATCGCTGACGACTCGTTTTCGAGAAAATTCTAGGTAAATGTGTTAGGTATGCGCACGATCTATGTACTCGACGAATGTTTATTGCTCGTACTAACAATGGAAGTATTGTTCGGTGTCATCTTGTCCTATTTCAAAAACTCATTTTTTAATCTGCTTATAATGTTTTTGTAATTTAGGCTAGTTAGTTAGTGTTTCTGTCTACTGGAAATATCAAGCCTTTTGACGCAAACAAAGCTGTAAGGATTGCAAATGCACAGACGATAAGAAGGAAAAAATAGGGGAACACATGGAACGTGATTCTATTTCACGGTTGTATTCTCTACAAGGGTGGTTAGTGCCACTATAAATTTATACTATACTAGCTTTTGCACCCGACTTCGTCTGCGTGACTTTGTAAAATATAGCCTTAAGTTACTTAGAGCTAACGTAGCTTCCTATAAGGTGATTTTTTTTAAATCGATCCAGTAGTTTTTGATTTAATCATTATAAATAAAAATACAAATTTTCTTTCCTTATAACATTAGTATAGACAAGCGTCCATCCTTTTCCATGGTCCTAACTATTCCCATACGAAGTTTAAATAAGTTTAAATAATAAATAAAAAAGTTCAACCGTGTTACTTTTGTATTTACTTATAATTATTATCTATACTATAGTATGAATATATGATCCGCAATTTCATTGAGATATAATACATGCAGAAATTGCATTAGCAAGTCGTCAAGCGCATGTTGTTTATTATTCCAGTTACTCCGTTATTATTAAACTAAATATTCAATGAACAAATTCGCTCCATAACTATAATTATCAACTTAGTCAACGTCTAAGAACAGAAGATGTTTTTAATTTTTAATTAAACGGCAAAAAACCTTTTAATCATTCCGTCAGGAGTTCCAAGAGTGCTTTGTAAAACACCTTACTTACACTTCGAGTCGAGCAAGGGAAATCTTTATAGGGATGCCCACCTATGTCGATAAAGGAACTCAGGAATGGAATGAACTCAAAAACTACTGGACCGATTTTGAAAATTCTTTCACCTATAGAAAGTTACGTTATTAGCGAGTAACATGTAATTTTTCAAATACATAGGCTGCACTAAAAGTATCGGGATTGGAATATTTCCATTGTTCCTGGCATAATAAAATCTTTATAATCGAAAAGTCCTTGGTTTTATTAATCGAATACCATTTATTTATTTATTAAAAAGAACGCGGTCTTGTCACAAGGTCTTGTCGAACTTGTAAAGTCAGTGTGAAAATGGAATTGACTCGTGAAAATTCAAGAGCAATGATTTATTTTGACTTTCGAAGTGGTTTAACACAAAAACAGTGTGTTGATCGGATGTTTTCTGCATTTGGTGATGAAGCCCCATCTAAAACCACAATTTATCGCTGGTTTGCGGAATTTCAACGTGGACGTGTCAAGCTCTGTGACGATCCCCGTCAAGGTCGCCCATAAACTGCAGTTACCAAAGATAACGTTGATCCCGTGCGTAACCTGATTGAGGAAGATCGACATGTGACATATCACGAAATTCAGGCAACTTTAGACATTGACATGAGTCAAATACAAATAATCTTGCATGAACAATTAGGTGTAAAAAAGTTGTTTTCCCGATGGATCCCGCATTCGCTCTGTGAAGAGCAAAAAGCGGCTCGCGTTACTTGGTGCGTCAGAACTCTCGAGAGATTCCACGGAGGATCTTCAAATGCTGTATACAGCGTCGTATCAGATGACGAATCCTGGATATACGCATACGAACCCGAAACAAAAAACCAGTCACGAGTTTGGGTGTTCGAAAATGAGTTGAAGCCAACAAAAGTTTTTCGTTCACGGAGCGTTGCAAAAAAAAATGGTAGCCACGTTTGTCTCTAAAACCGGCCATGTTGCGACTATTCCTCTTGAGGGACAAAGAACGGTTAATGCAGAATGGTACGCTAGCATTTGTTTGCCGCAGGTCGTCTCTGAACTCCGTAAAGAGAACTGCAACCGCCGCATCATCCTCCATCACGACAATGCGAGCTTTCATACCGCCCACAGAACAAAAGAGTTTTTGGAGCAAGAAAACATTGAATTATTAGATCATCTGTCGTATAGCCCTGACCTAAGCCCCAATGATTTTTATACTTTCCCCAAAATTAAGAAAAAATTGCGTGGTCAACAATTTTCGTCACCTGAAGAAGCTGTAGACGCCTACAAAATGGCCATTTTGAATACCCCAACTTCAGAGTGGAATGAATGCTTTAATAATTGGTTCCATCGAATGGAAAAATGTGTCAAGTTTCAAGGAGAATACTTCGAAAAACAATAAATATCTTTTCCACTAATAATGTTGTATCACTTCCTTGATTCCCGAAATTTTCAGTGCCGCCCTCGTAGATGCAAGGGTTCCAGAGATTAGTCTCCACATGTAAACTGACATTCTAAATCCACCCTCTCTCTTTGTTATATCAGTAGGATAGATTTTCTCATTATATTCTTTATATGTATATAAAATTCTCGTGTCACAGTGTTTGTAACCAAACTCCTCCGAAACGGTTTGACCGATTTTTATGAAATTTTTTGTGTGTATTCGGTAGGTCTGAGAATAGGTCGTAAACTATTTACCCATTATGAAAATAATTTTTATACACCGAATATTGTATGAAAATTAGTTTATACAATGTTCGCAGGGACCATAATATCATTATACAATAATATCTTCAGATTTGCTGGAATTGCTAGAGAATTGCTAAATCTGTAATCTGCATTAACCACCTCTTTACAGAATACTGCATGCACCCTTAAATAACTGCATTTCCCCATCCCTAATTTTTATCATATGAAGGACGGTATCTCACTTGCAACCGCTATGGCTATGATAATAGGCCACTCGATGGTAGCCACATACCATCGAGTGGACCGTTATCACGCCTTCTGACATTTGCATAAAAAAATAAAAAGAAAATAACTGTGAACAACACATTAAATTATTTAGAAATTTTATTTCACTCAACTGAACCGTTTATGCAGCCCTATTCATAAAACATGACATCCAGTTTTTTTTTGTTTCTATTAAAAGTTAATTGAAAAATAACTTGACGATCGGTTACGTCAAAATGTAGTTAACTATAGCAAGTAATAAAGTTTTCAGTATGTCAAAACTACTGACATACTGTGAAATGTTTTATAATTTGTTTACCTTATATTTGAAACACTTTTTAAAGTTAGACACACGAGTCGATAGGTAAATTACACACTGAAAAAGAAGTAATTTTGATATTGGTTTGTTATTTTCAAATAAATACTTTGTGTTCTTGAAGTGAAGCATATAAACTTAAAGCTTTACCGGGCGTTCATTGAATTTAAGCAATAACTTATCTACTATTTTCTTTGAAACATAATTGTCTAACATATTATAGTTACCCTTAAATCTGTTTACATATTGAATGATTGAGATAGGTAAATTGATTTTTATCGAATATTAAAAACTATTTAAAATTTTACCCCCATATATTTGCAAAATTTTATTGGTTAATAATAATATAAATAATAATAAGCTTTATTTGTCCCATACATACATAATAACAAAATTGCAAATGAAATAATTGCAATAACATTCGTTGTACTCGTATTATAAGGAGATAATAAAATAAAATAATAATAAATATTTTTTTTCGTCAAATTGACAAATGTATTAATAGATTCAATTATTGGTACCTATTCATGATTCTCGTTCATTATCATTTTATTTTACTTTTTCGAAAAAAAATATAAAAATAACCATTTAGCTTCCTTTACGATAATAAACTTTTTTTAAATGGATATTATCCGGCATTAATGTGAATGCTAAAAAAAACTCACATAAGTCATGGATTCATGGATGGATGTCATGTCATGTCATCTTTCAGCGCATTTAAGTTGGCTCTGATATAAAAATAATTTATTTAGTGTACTTTAATGACCATTCTGTCTGTTAAAAATGGTCTTATTTTTTTTTAGCAATAGCTATAAAACGCATAGGAACATTTTCTTTTCTTTTTTTTTTACACTTTTGACCATGAATTCAACGCAACTTGTGTACTAGTAATGGATTTGTTTACGTCACAATATGCACTTACCTTCCTAATACTAACACTGGTCTCGCTACACTAGCGCAACACCTGCACGGCAAAGATGCGCCTAGATAACTGGTTCGATAGAAATAGTCCTTCAGGTGTCTGTCCTGTCAGCCAACGTGGTCACCGTAAATTAGGACTCCACTAATGCATACCAGCTATAAACATTTACTTCCCCAGTTATTATATGAAAATGATCCGAGCGAAAATGGCTTCCCATAAAAAACTCAAGTAAATGTTTTGTAATTAGAGATAGTGTCCAATAAACTAAGTACACCAAGGTGTAAGATAAAGGCATCGTAATAATGGGAATTTGCTAAATTATCTGTTAACACAATGTATAAAATAACAATTAGGTGGCGTTTCACAGTTTTTATATTATTTGGAATATTAAGCATAAGTAAATGCGGTCCACTCGGGTGGTTGATTATTCAACGACTGATCATATCGGTGTGGAGCGTTGCGAAAATGCACCAAACGAGTTCCTCGGCGACCATAGAGATCACCGATATCTGTCCTTCTGTCAAAATTTCCGAACGCATCCCGACCAGCGGGACCCCATCCATAATGTATCGGCATCGGGAATTTTCATACATAAAACATTAACGACTAAGTTTTTATTTGATTGCGGCCCAAGACCACAACATGGCATTTTTTATATCAATTAAAAACTCCACCAAAGTGCTTCGTTGTTTCGTCGGAGACCTGAAAGTTTCACTGATTTACCATGTTTTAACGATAAAACTTTTTTTTCACGTTATTGAAGTTTTGGTGGATTTCAAGAATAAGTATTCTTATTTATTGGTGCGCAATTTAACCACAGATGCCGTGTATCGAACGTTTCTGTGATGGCCTTGATCGATAAATGAAGGTTGATTGACAACAGAAACTTTTGCATTAAACAACACGCCAGGGGGTAATCTGTGCGCCACAACTATGAGCTCTGATAAAATGTTTAGAGCTCAGGTTTTACCTTTACAGTTCGATGGGTTGTCAAATTCAAAGTATTGTACACAAAACCGTCAGAATGTGAAAACGCGCCCATCCGTGTCAGTGTTGTGGCCGTCGCCCACGTAAGCGGTCGTGTGGTGGCACACCACAAAGTCCTCACGTGCGCGCCCACGTGACGCCTACCGAAACAACATTGCGAAAAAAAACCAAATCTCTTAACGTAACTCCCATTTTAACCTTGAGATTTAATGCCTCTGTTAAACCACTGCATGTGGGTTACTAAGGACGTCTCATAAGTTTCTTTTGTTCATTTAAGGTGTATAACGCCGATTTGGCCTTGAATTATTAGGCTAATTTCCCCGCGCCACCCTCTACAAGAGATCGACCGCACAGAGATGGCAAAGAGTAGTATGGAGACTAGACGACAAAGGCACGACATAGTCGACTGAGCCTACTTTACTGCAAATACATACTACAAATTTATAATTATTTACAATGTAGAGGAATAATTCAGTAACAATGAAGCGTGTTTTGTTATTTAGGTAGTAAATTATGTTACCTAGTAAAAAATTTTACCCGTCTGCGCCACAACGAGGGTTATGTTTTTAGAGTGTATAGCGGCGCGCTCCCGGCTTGGCCCGGGGTGTATTTTTTCTAAAATAAACGTAGCCTAAGTTACTCCTTATTACATCAACTACCTGCCAATAAAAGTCCCGTCAAAATCGGTCTAGCCATTTCAGAGATTAGCCGGAACAAACAAACAGACAGACAGACAAAAATTGTAAAAAATGTTATTTTGGATGTTATTTTGGATTTTTTCTAAAATAAACGTAGCCTAAGTTACTCCTTATTAAATCAGCTACCTGCCAATAAAAGTCCCGTCAAAATCTGTCCAGCCATTTCAGAGATTAGCCGGAACAAACAGACACCCAGACAGACAAAAATTTGGTTTGGTTATGTGGTTGGTTTATTTTGGTGTATGTACTCATATATGGTGTATGTACGTATATATATTCATATGCATGTAGTAAAAAACGGTTATTTCAATATTACAAACAGACAGTCCAATTTTATTTATATGTATAGATGTATGTATATTTCTTTATACGAATATAAAATATATGGTAAAAGAGCCAAACAAAAGTTTTTATCAAAACTAACAAATTTTTTAATTTCCTGTAAAAACAATTGAGTTTTTGCACCAACTGTGCAAACTTCGCGTGGTACGTTTTGTTTGGGTAACGCTAATGCCGGCGGTAATAATTTTTTTTTTAATTTGATATTTTTTTTCAAATTCACCAAGTGAGTGAAGTGACAATAAATTGAGACAAAAAGTGTTTTTTTTTTTCATTTTGATAAAGATTACGAACTTTTTAGAGCGAGAATCTTGCTTCTTCAATTTTTTTCAAAAAATCTATAGAGTGGGACAAAAAAGCGGCTGAGTGGATTAAATGGAAACTCTGTGGGGCTTTTTAGGGTATATTGAACTGTAAAAGGCACACAACATTTATTATTTTCTCCATATTTTTGATTCAGCGCTTGATTTTTCTAAAAGCTATCTAAAGCCCTTTTTTATAATTTTTAAAATTCATGTCAATAGAATTAAAAAAATAAAATAAACAAATGCTTGTAGAAAAATTATTCACGTTTTCATTTTGTCTTGTCTTTTGCCATGTCTAATTGTTTTGGTTTGGTTTTGGGTCTTATTATTATTAATTGTGTAATTTTAAAGGAGGGGGTGGAGTAAGGGGGGAGCGGAGGGGGCTGGGAGGATGGTGTTGATAGATTACCCTCATCCTTTCAAATGATACCTAACATGGGGGTCTATTTGTAACCGTTGACCATGGTTACGTCAAATTTTTTATCTCGTCGAGACGTCCCCGATGAGCCCAAACACGACCCGGCTGTGACGCGCCGTTTCCGAGTTACGGTCGGGTGTCCGCGGGGGGTGGGGTGGGGGGTCAATTTTTTATCTTGTCCAGACGTCCCCGATGAGCCCAAACACGACCCGGCTGTGACGCGCCGTTTCCGAGTTACGGTCGGGTGTCAAATTTTTTATCTCGTCGAGACGTTCCCGATGAGCCCAAACACGACACGGCTGTGACGCGCCGTTTCCGAGTTATGGTCGGGGGGGTCCAGGGAGGGGGCTTGTTTTTTGGTGCCCCGGTAGACCGGATGACACTTTCCTTGGTGACTACCGATCACCCTCTATGACCTTCTATCCCTCATAGTTTCCGAGAACCGCTCACCAACTTTTTACCAGAACGGTGTACCGAGGATATCGGATTTTTCTGGAGGTCACGGGGGCGTCCCCTACGCGACCACCTACAATAGGGAAACCCCCCACCGCTCCTTCTAGAGAACAATTCGATGAGTCACTAGATACGTGAGTGGGAATCCGGCTTTATAGTGGCTTTATTAATTTTTTATTTATTAGGCTTATTAATTTATATGTATTAATTAATAATTAATTATTATTAATATTAATTAATTTAATTAATTTAATTAATTAATTAAAATTCATGAAAACTTTCCTTCCTCGTTTGGTTTATTTTTGATATATTACGCTTTTGCCTCCTTTGCTTACTTCCTATCTTTATTAAATTTAGATAACAAGTATATATACAGATGAATTATTAATTGAATATTCAAATTGAATATTTCAGATTATTAATAAATTGAATATTATATTACAACATAATTTATATTTAGTTTTTTAAAGATTTAATTAAAAAGACAAAAAAGAAAACCTATTAAAGTATTATATACACTATCATGCACTGTCTGTTCTGCCACTAAAATGTTTATTCTTTGTTTATTACGTAAAAATTAATAATTTGATGAAGCGCAACGCGGCACAGGTCCGTCTAGCATCACGACTCGCCCCGCACTGATTTTATGGACGAGAACGGGCTAGCGCTGAGTAAGTGGGGAAATGTTTTTGATAAAAACATTATATAAAATTCAATTTTACGAATTTTCAAAAAGCGCTTTCAACAAATCATGCTACATTGTTATCTTCATAAGTGTACAAAATTTCATAATCTTTTGATAAATATTGTAGAAATGAGATTGTTATAACTGAAAATAAAAGGGGTGAGTTTAGAATTTTTTTCCTGAATCAATTTCAATAAAATAAAATTTTTAATCCCAACAAATCATTCCTCATATCTTGTAGATAAACATATATTTTTTTCGCTGAAGAAAAGGCGTATATATAATGAATAATACTGTTACAAAATGTTGCAAAAATTTAATTTTTTGGAAGGATAAGCCTTAATGAACGCAGGAAATAAAATCGTACGAATAACATGTCCACTTTAGCGATTTCCTGATATTCATAACTGTATCTAGGTTCCGAAGCAGGTGTTTATTGAAATTGCAAGAATTTTGCGCATAATTGCAAAAGCGAACAAAACAAAGCTGTGAGTGGAAGATCCATTTGCGAGCATCATCGTAATGAACCATTCAGATAATCGCAATAATTCTTGCGTCGCGTGTTAGTCGTTAATTAAGCTATTTGTCAGGTGCGGAGACAATTTACATTTCTCCCGGAGTCCAGGAGATTCTCGTGGATCGAGCTCGGAAACGACGTATTATTATCCTTTTAGGGAGGGCGGCATCTTCTCTCAGAGGCGTTTGGTTCCCTCCGGACCTTTTATTAGGACCACCTGTGTTCGTTTGCTCCGACGTCTGAATTGTCCCGTAAATAAGGGTAGCGGAATATTTGCCTGTACGGTCTTAATGCTATTTAGTGGCACTGTTGTTAATTTGCATACGATGGAGACAGAAATTAGCATTTACCGAGAAATCTATTTATTCTGTGCCATAATCTAAATCCCGGTAAATCGATGTTAGCATTGAATTAGAAATTCGATCGTTGGTAATACCTTTGCGCAAAAACAAGCACTCGGACAGTAGTACGATCGTCGACATAAACCTCAGGTGGATAGCAAATACATTAACATGTAAGCTACTGGCGCACATCTTGTCCGACAGAGGTATAAAAATGTCTCGCACGCAACACAATTCATGGGAACTCGTTCTGAGCAGCGACAGGCCATCAAGTTAGTTCGGTTCGCAGGTGAAATGTATTGACAACTGGCCTTCCTTGATGCATATCGGCGTGATGGTATCGGGATAGCGGCGCTTCAGTCGGCTCCTGTTCACCAGGACCCGTTGCATTGTCGAGATCACAGATAAACCTTGTTTATTTAGCGCTAAAATTTATTCAGCCATGAGAGGCCATTAAGAAAAGAATTATTAACAGTTGGACGGGTTTACGTTCATAAGCTCCGGTAATAGCGTGTTGAGTTTTTACGCATGTACCATTAATGAATTGAAATTTTATTTATTTGCTGGGTGCCGTTTTATCTGATACATGTTACACGCAAGGTAATATACGTAATTGGTACAGTATCTTAGTTGTTATCAGGAAAATTAGTACTTCGCTCTACACCGCAATGAACTTCATAAATCAAGGTCAAGTTAGCGCCTACAAAATCACAGTCTACGAACAACATGCGATAAATGGTAATAGGCGAGCAGGAAACTTATGGAAGTCGGTCGGGCGACACAATAAATTAGGGCTCAACGGTCATTCATAAAGCAATCTCGCTTGTTTATGAATGAAACCCGCAACGAGACTATAAACGTGCAATTATCGACGCCATTGCTATTGATAGGACACCGAGTACATTTGCATGTGATTCTATACGCGCACCATTTAACTAAAGCACCTATAGAACGGTGACTATGTGGGTTATAATTCAAGGATTGTCCATTGTTCTATAGATTGGACGTTGTCGTTTATAACTCCTATTGTCCTATTAGGATCTGGTGCAGATCTTCCTTATTGTCCATTTAACACAATAGTTAAATTTCAATTTGAATTCTCCTCTAAACGGTTTTGTATTAATATCAACGGTTCAACTAGATAACAGAATCCCGTTATGCGAAATGGTTAAAATATCCAATTAATTCTGAATTGTATTCTGTGTAGCAATTTATCTGTCAGATAATGCTATCAAGGTACGCTATAATAAAGTTAGACCTGGTGATCAGACTTCGAATATCAGTAGACCTATCTCAAAATGTAACGACGACTTAATATAAACCATTTTTATCACTTTCTGTAATAAACGCTTAAAGACAATATTCTAAGGTAGAATTGTTTTATGTTATTACATTTTCTTGTATCATATACTACTGTAGCTACACCGGTTTTACTAATCGGTAATTATTGTTTAAAAGTCATTTAAACTAATCGACTCGGCGTCGGTAACCCGTTATCAGTATTCGAGTTGCCACTTTGACGCCGGCTACCGTGCAATCTCTGATTATGTGTCGAGTGACAATTTCAATCTAGCCGATACCGATTTTTGCTTAATGAACAAGATCGGCAACATTCACCTGCTGATTTTCATAACTCCATCATTACTAGTTAATCTATCTGATAATCTCAAAAAGTAAGACGAAATTTTTATCCTATCATTTTCCTATAAAAAATTCAGTGCTAGTAAACGATGTTTGTTAGACACATTTCGCAGTATTCGTAGTATCGCAAAGACAAAATAGTAAAAACAGTTTTTAAATGTGACTTACAGTCCCAATTAAAGTTTATATATTTTAACTCCTTTGCGCAAAATCCGAGCAGAATTTATGTTGTCATTGTTATCTTTAACAATTCTTTGTATGCGTAGGTCGTTAGTTCGGAACTTGAGTTGTATATCATCCCCGGGCAATTTACATATGGTACCGCTATTCAAGGAAACTCCGACTGGTACTGAATCATTACGATTTTTTTCTGTAATCAAGTTTTCGGCTGCATCAGAAGAGCGCTTAAAACAAACAACCGGCACCTGCCAATATATCTTTTGCTGTTGTCAAAATTAAATTTGTTCCATTCGAGACCATGGATCTTAAACTTTGTTGATAATGAGTAAATTTATGTCGTAGGATTCGATTGTAATTTTTAAAACAGTTATCATAATTAAAGGTGCTTGCAATCAACTTGTGGTGAGAGATACGCGTAATGATGTCCGATGTCCGATCTTAACTTTCACTTTTTGAACGTTATTGGAATTGCAATCAGAGGTGTATTGAGGTGTGTGAATTTGTGCAACCCTTGCGAAGCTTTAAAGATTTTTCCATATAATGTTTGTGAAGTTGTGAAATGAGCCTTACGATTTCTTAGTTTTAATAGAAGGAATATCCAATAAACCTTCCACGTAGGTATTCTACGAAACGACATTCAGTACAAGACCATTTGTGAAGTCACTCACTTAATCTCATTCAAAAAGGCGATTCAACTCGTCGGCCTTAATGCTAATAATATAAGAGCATCCTTGCCTTAAAGGGTGTGTGGTGACGTAAAAATGTCGGCAAACAAATACAGCCACGTGGCTCTGCACGCATGGGTAGGCAAAAGACGAGCTCGGCCCGTTTAAACCTTTTACGACTAATCCAGTTGAGTACAGCCAACAAATATGGCAACCTGGCCTTTCATAACCTGTTTTTGGGGTTTCCTCAGCCCCCGATGAAAGATTACGGTTTTTATATCGACGCGTGCGGTGTTGGTGTTAGAATTTGGGAGCGATCTGAGGAATTTTTGTAAAGGTCTTTCAACTCGGTGTTTAGATTTTTTTATTGTGTATAATTTAATACTTTATACTAATGCTAATAATATACTATTTGTTTAAATTTCTTGAAGCAATTATATACAAATTTAGCTAACTATATTTTAGTACTATCGACTTCTTAAATTAAAATTACATTCGCATCCGGAGTTTTCTGAAACCTAATAAACATTAATGTCGGGTATTTAGCCTTGCAGCGTCGTCACTGTATAACCAAGTGTACCTGTTCTACTCAGCTGCTTCATTACCATAGGAATTGCCGCCGTCTAGCCACCATGCCGCGATAATGGGTTGACACCTCGGGGTTTAGTGAAAGTGGATCGGGGCATGTGCTCTAGTGGTGTGATAGAATTTCATGACACTTCCGCATTGCTATAAAAATCATACACATTTTGTACTCTTTCAATTGTCCGTAAACTTTCAATGAATTCATGTCTTCTAATTATCCCGTATTAATGTGGTAATTGTTCAATTTTAACCTTTCCAGTTACAAAAGCTTACACATTATGTCAGTAAATGATATTATTGACAAGAATTAAAGTGCTGTTGTTATTATTAATGTTAACAAGTTCTCGATACTAACGTGTAGCATGTAATGTTCGGTTCTGGGAGTTGGGTCGTAAGCTTCAGTAACTGCGTACCTCGAGCGGCATTTATGTCTCCAAGAATGTATAGTTTTAATAACCATTTGCATTTCATTACGCGTTGTCGCATCTGTCTTAAATGTTACAATAAAAATAGTGTTATGGGTATACGCAATAGAAACCTATACTTACAACCAATATTACGCTATAAAGGAAGTAAACATTTCATTTACTGCCTCTTAGCTATGAAGCTGTTAAGCAAAATTATGCAGCGCACATGCACTAGAATCGGTGAAAACACGCCATTAAACAATAAAATTAAAAAGTCATAAAACAACGATTGCACACTGAAATCGAGACGGGAATCTTGGGGTATTCGTAATATTATATTATTATTAGTCAGTTATTGCGAATTTTATGTGTTTTCTGGTTTCGGTTTCTTCGAAAAGTTGCTCGTAGTGTGACCGTTGGTGCTCGAGTCACTCGGAGGCTGAATTTAACAAGACGCACTTGCAATTAGGGACTGTTTACTGGGCATTAATTTTTGGCAATAAAAGACGAGCACGCTTGAAATGATCGGTACGCATGCGCGGTTGGATGCTCCGTGGGAAAAGCGGTCGCTTTGTACTTCATTGTAGACGCAATTAGCAGTTTTTTTGGGAGCGATGTCGCAAGTCGCACTTGTCGGAGAAATGTCGCATCTCGTAATGCGTTGTCCCAAATGTTTTTCATTAATTTGTGACTGAACATCACTGGCGCACTCACAACTTGGTTCCAAGTTGACGGATTTTTCTCCTTCGGCGCAGGCGATTTTGCGTTGCATTACCGAGACAAATTTTTATATAACAATCCGCGATGATCAAATCTCTTTTTTTGCGATTCATAAGTGGTTATTCACGTGCGAACGGATCGACTGACATTTTTCATCGTCATTCGTCCGTTTTAAATTTCTCCTTGCTTTTTTGTAATTTTAATCAAAGATTATTTCGACTTGAATGTCTCGGATACATTCCCACGAATCACATCTATATTGATGATCAAGTGGTGTCGTGCAACTTATTTAATAAATTACAATGTAAACTAAATTATCTAAGCGTCTCCGTGGCTAGACGGGGGATTCTCGTCGTGTATTGTCATGAAGTTAAAACTTGTTCGGCTTGACAGTCCACGGCATCTATCTTGACGTCTGTTTGTACGAGTCATAATTTAATTGCCGTTTGGAAATACTGATTTCATCAACGCTTTGATGGTAATGACAGCGATTGTTCTTTAAGACTTCCTGTTTGCTTTTTTGCTAGGCCATTCTTCAAAGTTATTTCCCACAGTCTTACTTCAACTGAGGCATTTCTCGCTAGAAAGCTTGTTCTATAAAGTATTACAGGTGGACATCAAGCTTTTGCTATATACTCGTAAGATTTTTTAAGAAAGTACCAGTTCTCAACTTCACACGACGCAGACGCAGACGCACCTCTTTCGTTTCATCATCTGTCATCAATCTTTTCATGCACACATTTAAGTTTCGCACTTTTTGGGCATTAACCCAAAAAAACGGGGATCATTACAATGAAGATTCATTATCAATTTCTTCTCTCATGTACTTTACCTTTATTAAAGTTTAATGTTATAACTAAAAAGAACATTTTAGTTGGTAAGCCCTTTGAAATAAATAAATAAATAAAATAAAAAGATTTTTCACTATTCAAGAAAACGATGAAAGCATTGAAATATTTTTTACAAGATAATAAGTATATATAAGGATAATAAATTGATGTGGTCTATAGCGTCGGACTCGAAAACTTGATTCTATCAACGAACGAGACACTTTGCTGGAGCACGCACAAAATGAACAATAATTGCATCAACACATAACGGAATTGAAAATACCAGGATCGTTTATAACGTTTTTTCTTCACTATCCATCATTTTATACATTCAGGTACAGCACAGTATTTCCCAGCGCTAACTAGAAGATTATCTTGTTTATGGAGCTATTAGTTATCGTGCCATCGGATTGTGTATCTGATCTTTGCAAAAAGTGCTGTTTTCATCGCCCGCCAGTGGAAATGTTGGCTGAACTAGCGCCGGCTCTAATAACAAAGGGAATAGGGTTGAAACATCCTATTTTCTTATTTAATATTTGTAGCTAACAGATATTCCATGACAATTAAAATATTATCACCTTAACTTTTTAAAAGGTGATAAAAAACTTCCAATCCTCTCTTAAACGTTTATATTTCAATGAACACGGCCATATAAATGCTCCTGCCTTTAAATTATCAAGTGATTAATGTCGGATTAAGTTATAGTTGATCTAGAAGGATCTTAATTTTAATCTTTGAAGCTAGAACGAATTTGTCAGCAATTATTTCGAAACATAAACTACGAGTACGACAAATATCTATATCAATGAATATCGAATAATGTCACATTTCGTACGCGCAAAATAAGTCCAATTTCCTGTTTGTGTTGTTGCAAACTTTTACTCGAGTTTTGTCATAACCTGCGTTCAGTATTAATTTTGACAGTCATGCCTCTTACAGACCTACTTAACTCATAAGTTGATAATTAAATTTGTAAAAGCGATCACGCATGGACGTAATAATGCTCAATTTTGACATGCGCGGATTGGTGTTCGATTTCTGTAATTTGTGTCCGCCACCCGTTCTTTAGCGTTCAGAAAAATTTGGTTACGGGCCCGTACCGAGACAAGTCAAGTTTCTTGTCCTCATGCATGCACCTGATTACAATCACTCGAGACTTAACTGGAGCAGTTATCCGGTGCTTTTTCGCAACTCCGCTTTAGATCGACAATTTGGAAGGAGCGGATCCGTCAATCTTGCCTAATACAAATATCATTATTAATTATTTCAATCAACAGATTATGTTGCGTCACAGTAACAGATTAAGTATAATGGTCGGCAAGTTAAAAGGATTACAGCGAAAGTTAATTTAAATGTTAAAGATTTGGTGCTAGAATAAACAAAACACTGACAGGGCGATACAAAGAGAAATTGAATCAATTACCTAGTATAAAATAATAGTAACTTTATATGTTGATCATATCATATAGATAAAGGTGTTAAGTATTACCTTTAATCAACGAGTATGAATGAACTACGAGTATCATCACTCCTATACAAATATTTTTAATTGATTTTTTAAAGTTATTTTATTCATGAGACTAATTTTTCCACAAAAGATCACACATTAAACCTGTTCGATCAAAACTGTTAATTCTTTTTGAGTTTTCTTTTCTCTTATCTTAATAGATAAGGTTGTATGTTTTAGATGTCATCCTCAATATCTCTTTCTAGTTTCTCAGTTTTTTCTTGACTTACCTTACTTAATTAATAATTTCATACTTACTTAATAATTTTTAATCTGGTAAGACTCAACCCAACTCGTTTTCTCAACTCGTTTTTCAGAAAATTTAGCTGAGGTGAAATTCTAAGCAACGAAGAATAATGAAAAATGTACACACTTATCGTTACACCCCTGAATGTCCAGGTCAATAGTAAAGCTAGGCGGAGGTTAACCAATTGTTTGGTCCGCTAATAATCTTTAATCTAACCGTTGGTTTAAGTTGGCAATTTAAGTTACTTATTGGTATCACTGCGATGACTAAATTTTGTGGATAAAAATATTTAATACGACGACTTCATAATTTTTGAAATTCTGCTATAAAAATTTTAAAAATATATTAAAATCATCTATCTAGACGCAAAATTTATTTGTCGGACTTTAAACGTGAATAGATCTTAAAAAGTATATTTACAAGTATGACATGATATCATAAGATTAAACCTAAGTGGTTTTAAAATATCTTTTTTTTTATAAAAAGAATAAATAAATAAAATAGAATAACATTTTTTTTAAGTTTCTTTATTTGTAGTCTAAAGTTTTTACAGACTTCTCTTGTGCAAGTCAATTATTAATTTATCAACTTCTAATCCCGTTAAAAAGTTATATACCTACTTATAGTATTATTACTTAATACGAGAGTAAGTTATTATTTTTAAACACCAACATCCATAAAGTAAACGAATAGTGAGAGAAACACTAAATTGGACTAGGAGAAACATGATAGTTGCAGACAGGAAAGAATCTTTAAAATTTCTTTGTCACAAATTCAAGTGCACATGACATGCTTGCAAAAATCATTGCATCCGTCAATAAGAGATATCTTTAGATTGACACGACCAAGTATCTTGTATTCAAAAAGTCTTAAGCGACGTGGACTCAATTATAAATTTCAATCGTATAATCTCGATCAATTAGGTCGTTACTTCGTTATCGGATTCCGAGTGCTACCTCACTTTTCACCCCATTTCGCGGCGAGAATCTGCGTTCGAGGAATTAAAAACTCCCGTTACGGCTGCTGTTAATGACTTAATACTTTAATTCATTAACTTTTTTACTGTTCGAATTTTCGAAAGGGGTTAAACACTCGTGCGCCCATCCAAAGGTAGTACTTATTTGGCAACACCTTAACGACCAACTTTCGGTGTTGCCAGTCTAAAAATGCATTGTATTGACATTTACCCATAATAATGTTTGTGATTCGAATTAATGTTTCTCGTTATTGATCTTCGGGGTACCGGTATATTCGAGTGGCGAAAATTCCATTGAAACTTCATTAATCATATTTAACAACAAACCTCATTAAAGGTACATTTGTAATTGTCAATTTTCCCAACCCTGCATAATCGCGTAGGTAACAAAGTGTGTCATATTTTTGTATTATTAAGGTTCATTTTCGATTGATCCGATCGCGGTCATAATATGGTTGTGGTATCGGCAAGAGTTGCTAATTATCGTGTTACCATCAATCATTGGTGAATTGATGTGATTGAATGTTAAACAAGTTGCGAATAAAATATTTTTTTCAGTACAACTTTAATTTTGTCTTTTTTTTTCAGAACACTGAAATGTGTTTCAACTTTTTCTTTTAGTAAGGTTCTAATTGTTTTATATTGTCGTAGCAAATGATATTAACCTTAAATTAAAATAATCTCTTAAAATTACAATAAATAATATGAACATTCACTTTCATTACACAATTTTATTTGATGCTTGTTACATTAACCTTATTACATGTAAATGAGATGATCTATGATATTTCTTCAGTTCGTTTTATAAATAAATAATTAAATCATAAATTTTACGCCGAAAAACAATCATCCTGTGAATTTTGGCAAAGATAAAAAAACATCATTCTTAGTTATTAAAGTAGAGATATAAAATATATATAAATTTGATGAATAGATATATATCTATAAAATGAATTTTATGTAATATGTCTCCAGAACTTTTAACTAGGTATTCGATTATGCATCGAATTTAACTATCTACTGAAGTATTGTTAAGTTGTTAAGATAGATTTACAATGAAGGATTCTCGAGAGCTTTATAAAAGTAACACCATAATTTTAATGTAGTTTTAGAAAAGTACTTAGTTTTAAAAGGTAGAAGGAAAACAAAATCAAACCTTTATAATATAATAGATAATTGCTGTTACTTTTAATAAAATAAAAAAGAAAACAAAAATTTTTTTTTTTTCAAAAAATATGCACGAATATCATGAAAGCTTTTGTACATACTGTAAAACTATGAGAATTGTAAATTGACAGTCGAGTTAGACTTCACATGTTGGTAAGGATCCCCCTCTCAGCGTGTTCCAAGAAACTTCAATCTTGCGTCAATCTTGATTGAAAGCTTATTGCCCCGTGACCTGGAAGATTGTGAGCTTTTGTTTAGTAAAAGTTTTCATCCTATATTCCGGACGTTGTATCAATAAAGTTCGCTATCTCACAGACAGCTTTATTTAACCGATCTTTATTCTTGTGTGTTCTTAACCATTATGTATTTATTTATATTTTTTGTACTTTTTATATTTTACTAGTGGCCCGCTCCCGGCTTCGCCCGGGGTGCTTTTTTGCAATCCAGCCGATAAATTACTTTAAACCGTCATCTGTGAGAACCTTTTGGAACTCACAGATAAATAATTGCTGTATTGAATATGTATCAACAGATGGCGCTATGTTAATAATATTATATAATTTAAAAAATAGTAATAAACAAAATGAGATATAAACTATCCTATCTTTTAAGTTGGACCAAATAACAGATACTTATGAAGTTTGATTAAAGTCGGTTCAGTAGTTTCAGAGTTCATCGCGAACATACATCGTGACACGAGATTTTTATATATATAGATTTGAGTGACATTGTCCCGTGACCCAACACCACAAGTTAGAGCTAAGCTAACGTTGAACGCAGTTATTGTGTTTCTATCCATATAAAATATGGATAATATTAAATATTATTAGGCTAATTGATGACTTTGTACAAATTTAATTTATTTGCTCACAACTTTTTCTCTTAATTATAATAATTAAGAAAAAATGTACTGAGCAATATTAAATATCCAGCTAAACTGGAAAGTATGAAAAAACGATTTTTATAAAAATAAATAAATACAGAAGTAAACAAATAAAAGTATTTTGATTAAAAATGGCTCATAGGATTTGTAACTGTTATGTTACATTGTGTATAATTCCACATGTTTTTGTTTTTATGTCTTTATTGTTTTTATTTTCATATTAGTGCTCGATATTAACACAATTTTTTTCATTGACAACATGAAAATCGGCTCACAAATAAATTAGAAAAGAGCAGCCAAAGTTTTGTTCTCCTCATATTAATATAACGACTAAGATACAGTATAATAATATACATATAATCTGCGTAAATGATCGCTATCCGTGATCCACAATGAATAAAAACATTAAAAAAGTTATAGTGCTAATATAAATTATCAGACACTAAATAAGTGGTCCACACACGAAACCGTAATGTAACCAAAAGTGGGCGAATTGTGCCATGAACACACTATTATTACGTAATATAAATACAACAAAAATACACCCAAAAAATGAGTATCAACTAAAATGACCTTATGTTCTTAACAACAAGGTTGACTATCTTGTTAGCATCAATTTGAACGCCGAATTCGAAATTAGCTTCCGAACTTTTGTCATTTGTCCGCTTCCATTTGCCGATATCGGTTAATGTTTTGGTTGTTACTGCTACGTGTTAGAGTTTGATCTGTCGTATCAGATTACTCGTGAAACTTGGTTAGCGTAGGTGTACTCGGCGCCAGTGGGTGTGATAATTCCTACGGCATACACAAAGAGTGCCGTGGGAGAGACTCCCGAAACGTGCGGAGGTTTACTTACGAATTAATGTCGTGGGAGAGGTGAAAGGTCATAATTTTGGGGTGCTGATTTTGTTTTAATCTTCAAAGTTCAATTATCCACTTTATTTCAAGTTTTGGTGATTCACTGCACCAAAGAGAAACGTGTTCACAAATACATTGCTAAGTTATCTCTAAATAAAAACTATTGAATAGGTGAGGTTGACATACAAAATGATAACAGTTTGCTTTGTTTTTTATTTCAGGCTTACGAACTTTCAACCCTGACTGGTACCCAAGTGATGCTACTTGTGGCATCCGAAACAGGACATGTGTACACGTTCGCAACGCGGAAACTACAACCAATGATCACGTCGGATTCTGGCAAACGGTTGATACAAACCTGTTTAAATTCTCCTGATCCACCGACGACGAGCGAGCAACGTATGGCTGCTACTGGCTTCGAGGAGACCGAGCTCACATATAATGTAGCAGACGAGGAAATGAAGGTGAGACAATTGGCGTACGGAAGCTCCGTCCAGTACCCCATAGAACATCATCCAGGGCTAGCACCGTCACCACTGCAAGCGTACCATCAACACCCGCCTTGTCCGTCACCGCTTCCCCTGTCGTCCTTAGGACAACCCTACTCCCATTCTCATTTACCTCACCCCCACATGTCGCATCATCCTCAACGGTAGTTCAGATGGCACTAGAGAATCCCAACGGGATATCGATGACCCCGAAAACGTGTGGGTCTCCGACTGGATTATCGATATAGTCACGTTCTGTAGAGTATATTAGTTGAATAAGAAAGAAATAATATTATAGCTATAAATATATTAACTATTTTTGTAAATATTTTACATATAGATGTAGATAAATTAATTGTTTGAGTTGCGGTTTGTAAGGATTTAAGGCAGTTCTGTGAATATACTTAAACAAAAACTAAATTTAATGTAAAACTATCCATCGATTCCGAATCGTAATTGACAGATCTCAACAAATTGTGGTCGAAATAAAACACCGTAAACATACAAAATAATTTATGAACCGTCACACTTTTATGCATCCGTTGAAATTTATGATTTACTAAAAATTTACAATATAAAATAACTTTGCAAAGTCGCGATGAACGAAAAACTCGATAATGCACTTTGTTCCAAATGATCAATGCTAGATTTGATTTGATTGCGGTTGCTAAATGATTAATTACCCATTCGACTAAAAATCTGGCTAAAATAATACAAGTATCAAAAAAAATTAATGATAAACACTAAGAACGATTTAGAAATAGAGTTTACAGTAGCGATATAATAAGATCCAAAATCAGATTATAATTAACGTTATGAACCGGTTTCTGAGATTTTGATTGACTCCTTCAGAATGGGAGCGGTTGTTCGCGCCACTGTACTGATTCATTACGATCAATGAATCGGCCTTTCATTCACTTATGTTAAAAAGCGGTTACCTTAGTAATCATGATTAAATTCTCAAATAGTGAGGAAGTCGCTAATTGAGATGATGTTCTAATCATTATCTCGGCGGTTTATTTTTATATTCAATAAAATATAGTTAAAAGCTAGTATGAAAAATGTTTGGGGTAGTATTTTATTTATTGAAAGAACAGTTGTATTCTATCATGACCGGAGCATTTGTAGCTTCCCTTCATAAAGTATTCGATCGAGATTATCGAGAAGCTTAATTGAAAATTACTTTAGGAGGCGTCTCGTGAGTGATTTTAAAGTTCTCCTGTCAAACTGGCGAGGAAAGGCGTGATGCGGTGTCTTTTTTTTTCTTACACTATCGAATCTTCACACGCTACCGAATCTAATTTATTTATATTTTAAATTAGTTTCAAAAGTTAATTATCATCTTTGATTTCAGTAACATCACCGTTCGCGCGAACGGTTCAAATATGAATAGATTCATTGAGCTCAAATTCGTTTGATTCATCCATTAACGCCGAACACACCTTGCGCTGCTAATCGGACACTATTTATTCATCGATTTGTACCCAGTAGCTGCTCTCGCTGCCGTCGCTTCGATTGCAGCCGACGATTAATTCTCCATTTCATTTGCATATCGTTTTAATTTCGAACCCATCCGGCGCCCACTGCGCTTCGCCCTCGACCTCAAACATTGCTTGTCAACTTTGATATGTTGAAATCGATTATGTCCATTTTCTCGTTTCGCGTTCAATTCGATAAAAATCTCTCGTCTTCAGGTGGGTCCGGGGTTCATGTCTTTTCTCAGTTGACGTACGGAAATAATCGACCGCGGCGATATCGATCGTTATTGTTCACGCACCGTTCGATAAGTCGATCCGATTGAAATATTCACGCGGTAATTATGATCCTGTGCGATAAAGTACGACCATCAACAGCTTAGATTTTTATCCGTTACGATTACGTGTTCTATTCGCTTTACATCTTCATTCGTGACTGTGTTGAATGTACATATCGTGTGTTGTATTTTCTAAATTCAAAGGCGGCATTGTTCGCTCTTTCTCCGGGAACAGTTTCACCTGTCATCGTTTCATAGTCGTATATAAAATTGAATTCTTTACGTATTCGCGCCGTGTAATTCGTTGAGACTGAACAGTCTGCTGCTGAATATAAACAGTGGTTACGATACGCGTGGCTTCATAGATTGCAGCTCATGTGCATGAATTGGAGGCGTAATTGTAGAAGTCGGTCATTGCCCTAACTCAAGTGTATCCTCAAAATGTACCCAGTGCAATATTTCGTAACTGCTCGCTTCCTCTATTCCTTGTGCTATTTTGAATCGCGCGTATAGGTTGAGTGTTTCTTGCGGATTAAAAACATCTGTCGCCACTATAGAAGATGTTGACACGAGTCGTAAATACTTGCTCTTTTTTAGCTAGCAATCATAGCCCGCCTTTCCAATAGCGGCGGTGAGTCACACGCACCCATAACGTATTCCAACCGCAACTCGCGCGACGCGTGCGTCTATTCTCGACATCGTTCGGTAATCGCTCGTTAGTCTCGCACCTCGGTTTATTAACTTATCAATACTATTGTTTTGATAAACACTCAACGCAGCGTATCTGTTGACTCATCGTATTGTACCAGCTATTATGCCAACATAATTGTCCGCCTTTAAGCCGATTGGACCTCTTGAGCAACCCCTAACAATAAAGCTAATTTGACTAATAGGTGCGTTGTAATCGTCACTGCGTGTGGTTCAAGGATTAAAAGATTATTGAGTCACTTTCTTCACCGCTCCTCAAATCAGCTCGTAATGAGCGTTCTTGTAAAGCTATTGTTCTACTTTTTGTTTGATTTTATTTTGTAACTAATTTCGATTCAAAATCGTTACCTTTTGTTATTGAAGTTGGACTTTTTTTGTTTCTAATTGTTATCGTGTTTAATGTAGGAAAGTTGCTTAAATTGTTGTAAAACGTCGCGTACGGTGCGGTCATTAATTTATTATTCAACGCATGAACGCATCGGCAATTCTTTTTTTTGTAATTATTTAATGTTTGCGAAATTCACGTTAAATGATCGGTTCTCCCCTGTAATTAACGTGTAGCCGCCTGACCACCCGGGAGAAAGATGGATGGGCCCACCGTTAATCCTACGTAAGGGTAATATTCACTAACCGCCTTTGCCGTGTCCTAACTCAGTGGACAAATGAAGAGATTCGACCACCGTCCGGTCGAAGGAGGGCCTTTAGCAATTTGGCGAATTTTCCACAAGAGCAATGACCGTCATAAATTTGATTCGCGCCGTCATTTTGCTGATGGATCGCGACATTAACTCGAGACGCCGAACAATCGACGCCAGCAAGAATTAGCCGTTACAAGTGTCTCAATTTCTGTAAACATCGGATGCACTCGTATGAGAATTCGTCATTGATGTTATTTCGAGAGAAGCAGTGCGTGCGGAGTGTGTGTCCAGCAACAGGAAAGTATTATTTTAGGAGTTGGTTGCGTTCGGCGAGCACTCCGTGCACTATTACGGCAGGCCTACGCTCGCGTCGTCGTACTGTTGCATAATTCAGACACGAGCCGCGCCGTTTGCATTCCGATACTTGATATGTGCTTTCACATGTATTTATGGACAAGATTTTGTGTCTCCGTAATGTTTGCCGAATAAATAAATTGTGTTTAAGGCATAAATACAATGGGCGAGCCGGCGGCTTCCCTCGTTACGTCGGCGAATGTAAAGTCCGAGTTAGCTTCTTGGGTTGTCGGCATGTCAACCGTTGAGATATTTCGCGGGGCCCGGCTTGATGCGCTCGCTTATATCGTTGTTTAGGGGCTTCGTTACACTCGAGGTTTATGTCGGCGCTTACAAATTGGCGTACGGAGATACATTGGCAGGGGGCGTTACAAATCTTCCGAGGAAATTATACTCGTGGCGTACATTGTATTTTATTCGTGTTGGGTGAATGCAATTTGACACGTGCATACATTCTCCTCTATTCGCTTTAATTTTGCACGCGAGTGACGTGCGGATTTGAAAGCGCCTGTTTACACATCCTAGAACTTAATGGCGTATAAACCAGCGTGATTATCTGGCGCTCGCATCGCTACCTACGATTCCGCTCACATCTCACTTACCGCAATTGTAATGATTTGCAGCGGAGGTCCTCCTTTGTATGCACTCGACAGTGCGGCGTTTGTATGCGAGGTGCGATTCCACTATCCCGTGCCCATCGCATCCAGAAACTTCCGCGTCGACTCCTGATTGCTCTAATTGAAATTTATTCGTTGCTCCAATCGAACGCGACCTGATTTCTCGATGCCTTTTAATCCCAGATTAATGAAACTGGCCGCGATTGTCTCGAGATGTTTAGTTATGTATGCGCGCTTGTGTTTATACGATCTCGTTTACTGGACTGACGCGGACTCGCCTCATCCATTATAGATTTGAGCGGCAGTGTCTCTTGCTAGGATACGTTCGACGTCTATGTCATTTCGATAATTGGGCCCTCGATTAAATCCAATGCACTCAACATCTGCGTTGATTGACCGCAGCACGCCTTGCGGTCTTAACTTTATCACGGTCTAATTAGTGCTTTGTCTGCTACTTTAAATAGTACTGCTGTAACCTGTATAGATTACTGTGGACATATTAAAATATGACGTGTAAACACCGTTGTAATACTTATGTGTTTTAATAGCAAAGTTGAAATGAAATAATCCAACGTTGAACTCGATTAATACGGCGAACGTGCCGGCCCACTTCCTAAAACTAGACTGGGAGACGCAGATGGTTAAAATTAGGTGAGCCCCGCCGAAAATAGCGTAAACTGCGAGCGGCCGCGTCACTAACACACATCCGACGACTACCGATATTGTGTTACATTATCGTATCAAATTATTGCATAATTAATTTGAAATGGCATTTGTTTATATATAAAAAATTTAGAAACACGAAAAATTGTAATAAGAATAAAAGTTTTGATTGAAAACTAAATTTAGATTACCTAAGAATTCATTGTTTGTGTCATACAAATGGATTTTAGAATTTTTAGATCTGAAAGATTAAAAAAAAAAAAGAAATTTTCTATTGTTTAGTAATATCAACATGCAACAATGACTCAAACTTTTTCAAGTTATCCACAACCATTTCGTGTCTTTACATTAACTTGACATGACACTGGGTTTCCAACATTATTGTTCACAACGCAAACAATGTTTTCTTCTGTTATTGAAAGAATAACTTATCGGTCATCCTTTTATATCGCGATCTCTGCGCGCTGATTTAGCGGTATAAACGGTCTGTGGTTCCATTCTTGTTCACTGTCCATTGATGACCGGTCTCGAAAGCTTTCTTGCTATCCGTTTTAACGTAGTGTTGTATGTTGTTTTGAGCAATATTTCTGCGTTTGAATTTCAAACACTGCGCCTCGGTGTTGGTAGACCGTTACTGCGTGGGAAATGATCGGAGCCGAGTCTAGTCGGTGAGGCTTTGGGCTTTGTTAGGACGATTGTCCACTGGAGTGGTGTAGATCCGGCGATAGGCTGTGTATAGTACCTCGCCCGCGGTGACAGCTACGTGGGAACGGAGCGGGATTGTGTGTAAACGGCACGCTTATTCGGATGTTGGGTTTAACGATTTATTGTTAGCAATCTCACGGGAATTAATCACATTTGCGTATCATATTAATTAATTATACCAAACAATAACATATGTTACAATTTTATGTTTACTTATACCATTACAGACATGGGTCCTTTTCGGTCGTATGTTCATTACATTTCCTTTTTTTTTAACTAATGGAACTTTAATATCTTACGGCAAGTGTAGTTAGTTAAATTGTTAATTCCATCATAGACAATGCTATTATATTATAAAACAACTTGAGATCCGCTCTCAGCTTCGCACGGGTGACTTTTTTTTGTACAAACTTTTTTGTAATTTTATTCGTATGTTTTCAATAGTGAAAAGCGCATTAAAAACCGTTGCTTAGTTTAAAAGATCTAAGTGTACATACACACAGAGGGACAGACGGCGGGCAGCGACTTTGTTTGATACTATGTAAAGATTGACTACAGGCAAACGGACAAATAATAACAGTAACTCAAGTCACAAATGATTTAGCCAGAACAATATTATGTGCTAATTGTGAATTTAAAATAGAGAACAAAATTCTGTTTGTACGAATCAGTGTGGTGCCGACTCTCTTATTTACTTATATGTCTGGCTGCGACTCGATCTCTGACTTCACTGAATATGTGATGCTTTTAGTTATAACGTGTAAGACAAGCGATTTCGAGAAATGTACTTCCAAGTTATAACGTATTCCGCACGCGTCCAATACTAACTCGAGACTATTCAGCGCTCAAAACAAATCTTTTAGCTTTGCGACCGCCGATCCATCATCTTTTTTCTATTGACCAATCACCACAAAGAGCTTTCAAATGTTAATCCACAGTACGTGCCAGGATTGGTTCCGTCCGCTCACGTGGGAAATCTCCTCTAGTTAATTGTTCGTTTTGAGCATTAACCTTATATGGCCACCTACATGAGCGGTGATATAATCCGTAGACGTCTCACGGTCTACCGGTTAATTAATAAGTACCTACGTCAGATAGCGTAGGCGTCTTTCCACTCGGAACTCAGTTCGCCGAATGCGTGCCTCCGCAACGCGTAGCAGCGCGTGCGCACCGATGCTGTGCACTTCTGATGATTTATGTATGACCGCTGTACCTCGCACCGGCTTATTTAACTAGATGTATTCCGGAATTATTGCGTTCGCAACACAGCTCTCGTACTGACAGGGCCGTGTTATGAATCTTAAATATTTATCCTTGGGAAATATAAGATCATTATGTTATCTCGGAAACGATCGGCGTTCTATTACTTAGGCGGAGTGTGCGTAGTCTATAATATTATGTTTGGCCCCCGATATTTGAGTCTCCTCAAACATTTACTCCAAAAATGTCTGGAGTAGACTATCCTACTAATATTATGAATGCAAACCTCACAAGGTTAGGTTTGTGGATGCTTACCCTTTTACTCAAAAAATACAATCATTTTAATAAATTACATTGTTTTAGATTTCCTACAGCCTGAATACAAGTTTATTAATTTTTTTCGAAGTAAACTTATTATAACCACCTGCATCCATAGGACAGCCTGTATAATTTAATATATGCTATTTGATGGTTGTAATTAAAATTTTAATGTATACATGATATGTCTCAAAATAATAGTTCTTTTCTAGTTTTCGGTTAATCATGAAAGGCGCATTCGGAATCTGCTTCGCCTGTATATATCGACTGTACCTACATTTTAATACGTAATCGATGCCCGTCATCGTCTCGTTAGTAAATGAACCAGTTACCAAAATTGCAGTCATTAGCAATCATGTGCGCCTTTCTTTAAAACTGTATCACCGAACCAGTTCACTTTTTTCATCTAGAAAATTCGTGCGGAAAATACTTATTTGTAGCACCCAATTTGCACGTCCTGGTATGCACTTTTAACGGGTATATTAATGATATTTAACCCGTGTTTCGGCGGTACTTTCGAATTTCGAACACATTCGCATCTAAGTAATTACTATCATTTCAACAGAAGTTATACTTTTAAAACGTCCACAACTCTGCTCAAAATTTTATGGCCATCCTCCACCGAGAGACACGATGTAGTATTTACAGCATCGGTTTATTTTCTTATACTAGGAAGTTGATCATCATAGCTCTTGGCATCGGATCATTCCGGTCAGTACTGAAGATTAGATCGTAAACTTGCATAGATCTACGCATGATACAGCTAAAGTGAGGTCCAAGTTCGAATAACCTGAAATGGTTAACTTAAATTTTGTTCGCCTTGCATTTCTTTTTAAACTTTATATAAGAATGACTAGTTTAGTACTATAATATATAGCAAAGAATTTACATTTCATTTCAAAAGAAAATTAAAAACATCATAAAAACATCATTGTCTATTGTTTCTGGTCCATCTCAATCTATAAAGTTAGTAATAAAGTGAAATGTTGCAGTTTTGACATGAATTTTTTAAATTATTTTCTGAAACTTCAATTTTTTCGCTATTACTTATAACTTAAGCTATCGTAATCTCAATGAGCCGATGAAATCCAGTTAGTTTACAATCGTTTGCGGCTATTTAACACAAAAGGGATACGGTCACGGCCTGATTTTATTGCTTTCAAGCTAGTCTGTCTTTCATCCAACGACAGGCAGTAAAACCTTTGTATAGCAATTATGATTTGAGTCTTGAAAACTTATAAATTTACCTTTATCCTTAACTCAAACCGCGTGTGTCGGTTAGTGAGTAACTTTAAAGACGATTTCCTGTTTGCGCATATTATTAGTAACCTTAGCATTTAGTGTTATTAGTGCGGATGAAATGAAATTGCACATTAACCGGAAACACTCGGCGCTTTGCGTAATACATAGTTCGTCAGTCTTAATATTTTTATTAAACATTTTCTTATATACTTTCCATGACTCTTTTCAATTAACTACGTGAACCCAATACGAGGTGAGAGTTACTCATCAAATTTTATTTTAAAAACTTACGTCCATTTAGAAAAAAATATTGATAAAAAAATATGTTTTATATCTTTTACTTTTGTTTGATTTTTCTAAGACATTTATTTCGAGATTAAAAAAATGTTAAACGTTTTAGCAACTATAGCTCAAATCTCACGTCAGTTCCCACAAAATCTCATCTTCAAAATTAAGAAAAAGGAACAGTTAACCTAAAATTAATAGATGCTCTCTAAGTACTGTAAAACTACACTTAATAAATTAATATAAAATGGCAGCGAAATGGATAGGATAACGTTTTTAACTAATGGCTGTCGTAATTTCGCATAGAACTAGGATGTTATCGAGCGATGTTCTCTTAAAATTTAAACAATAAATTGAAATTGTATATTAAATTATGTCGGTAAATAAATTTAAAGTGGGTAATTTAACAGACGACGCAAATATATTTTGAAAAGTAAACATTAACTTTAATGCCCCGTTGAATGTAGCATTAATCGCAAATTCATTCATTATATTAATTCTGATGCTTTTTAACGTAAACTGATGTTTATGGCGGACTCGAACATTAACAGGACTACGTGACTCGATTATAATAATATCGATATATGTCCACAGTCGTGAACAGTGTATCTCTTCTCAATGGCCAGTACGTACAGAGTAAGAACACCGTGTAAAACTGTGAGAAATTACGTCACCTCAATCGAAAGTTACTGAGCCTTGACAATGTTGCGATCTGACATAACGTTTACTGCCATTACGTTCAATCTTATGTTTAAGTTCGGTTGTTAGATAAGGACACAGATGCGGCGCTCTCACTTCCGCCCGCCCACGAGATCGCCGCCCGCGCATGGTTCAACTTGAAAAAAATCGCATTACTAGCAATACGGTGGTCCCTGTAGATAACGCGTGACACAATTGTCTCTGACGTTAATGTTTTTTTAAATATACCGTGATCCGAGAAGATTTTATTAACTATTGTGTTATAATATAAAAATATGTTGTTTTGTTTACATATGGTTGCGGTCGGTCGGTCCGTAGGTGGTGGGACGATAAAACGCATTCTTGAAGCACTTATCAAGCTTTCGAAATGGTCATCCTCCTTAAATTATGACTTAATTCTGCACGCCTTTTGTGCTGTTATACGATATGTTTTGTAATAACGGTACTACACACCCGAGTGTGCCTACATTGAATTTCGTAAATTTAACAAGTAAAGTGCTATATGGAAATAGGCTGTCGATTTCTCGGCACCGGCGAATAATATCCAAACTAAACATACCACAAACACATCTTCCGATCGTACTAATCTGCAGATATCAAATTCGTTCCAAATTGAATTCGGATTCGATATGTAAAAAAGTTAATAAGATGAAATGTTTATTGACGTTAAAGGGATTTATTCGTGGTCCCGCTCAAATCCTTACAAATCAAGACGCTACTTGAGAAGTCATTATCATAAAGCAACAATAAATACACGATATCGAAATAATACAGTTGCAAAACGAACGTTGTGGAACAAATAAACAAATATTGTATGAGGAACGTGACTCGATTTACCAAATCAAAAGAGACGCGAGAGGGCTTAGCGTAGTCAACTATACTACGTCCAGTATGTAAATTTCGTTTGCTATTGCGCGTTTTTTTTATACTTTTAAGATTACTGTAATGCATTTTACTCAATTAAGTCGCAGGCCATTATTAAAGGTGCCATTATTTGCATAGATTAAGTACAAGTTCGTCTGAACGCATCCGTTAGATATTAGATCCTACGCCATCTCGTTTTTTGATCCATTTCCTCCTATAAATTGGTGCTAGTGTTTTGGTGCTACTGCAGTGGCGTCGGTCTCTTACTCGTAGGTGATCTCTACTTTAAATGTTATTTTATATATTTATACCCTAAATACTTAATATATTTTTATATGTGTAGTTTAATATAATTCAGATGCGTCCCTTCCGGGGACACAGAAGTATTGATACCTGTATTGAAGTAACGTAACATTCCCAGTTTGCGCTTTAGTGACCACTTTAACATTGTTATTTGATCCATCCAGAGCAATGAGTTAGTTTTAAGGCATGTCTGTGTGTTATTGAACGATTTGTTAGTGAGTGTTAAAATATTGACTGATACTTTTTCTTTCTGTTAAAATTTTTACCCATTATGTTGGTTTTGTAAATTATATCCGAAATTCAAAAAAGACGCGCACCTTCATAAATTATATCCGAAATTCAAAATAATCCCATTTTTCAACATAGCACAGTGATTTTGAAAATCCACAACTATTCTATCATTCTATGTGGAACAAGCAAACACTTCCAAAAATTTTCCTTAAAAATCGATTTAAAGAATTCCAGATTGTGGTGGATGAATATAGATAATTATAAAAATACGAACAATTTTTCTTTAGTGTAATCTAGAGACTTTAGAATTTTCTTTTGGTTTGAAATTGATAAGCATTTACAGATCATTCCACTTTTCTTTCGTTCAGTATCAGTCGATATTAGTTAAGTTTTACTAGAGTTATTAACAACTCTAGTGAGATTTAGCTTACGTCTTTTGAAATGAATAATAAAATAATTAATTAGTTAATAAGCAATGAACGAATGTATCCTGACAAGTGATCCAGTGATAAGTGATGAACCAGTGTCTTCTAAGTGCCTTAAAAGCTTTAGTGAGAAGATTGTACTTAATAACGTGACTTTATTTAGTTTTGTTTCAAATTTTTCTATCGGTAGCTTCGATAAACTAATAGCTTGGATTATGAAATAATTTGAAGAAACAATTTTGAATGTATGTTAACGATTTTCTGTTGTATAGAAATAGAAACTCTTGAGGAAATCTCAAATTAATATTGTGATTCCCCATTGATAAAATTCGACATTTTCTTCTTGTTCTTCTTGTTAATGATAGTTTATCCAAGCTACGATTAATAATATGATCATTCATTTTCTCTTCTCAATTTTCGCCTATTAGTCTATCTATGGGTCAGCACGATAAAACTTTAATCACGGCTCAAACAACTGTGGCCATTGTACGCTTTAAATTTCTAATAAGTTGTGTACGTTATGTTTCGTTTAATTGTTCGGAGGCTTAGTAACACGCTAGTTGCCATATTCAATTAAGTGTTATTGAATTGTATAATAGTTTATACATTTTGGTGGCCTTGTAGTTTTGAAATGTTGAAACTTTTTGAAATTTGTGAAATTTTGGAATTCAAAATAAATGTTTGCAGTTTCAAATCATTATTAGTTTTACAGATTATCTTAAAGAGTCCCACTAAGTTTTGAACTTTACAATAAAATGTCTATGTGTGTCAACACGAGTTCGATGATTTCAAGTGATTCAGCATCATATAAATCATTTAAATACGGCTTAAAGGCAATTGAGACGTCATTAATGTCAAAATTAGTCGCCCGATTTCTCGCGCACAATCGACAGAGCCGCCAAAACGCAATAAAAAGTCGAAAACATATATTTAAATACGAAATTAAGTTTTTCGACGGGCTTTCATTGCTTTTTGTGGTGATTATTCATGGCCCGCTGATAAATGTGCGACGTGCAATAATTCAATTCTCGTTTAAGAAATCGTGCATGTTTAAAACTTGGTGCACACGAGCTCAGAATATACTATGTACTTAATTTGTGTTTTTGTGTTTCACACGAATAATATATTTTCGACGTCTGCATTAAGTGTTGCGTGAGCATCGCAAACATATGCCTGTAAATGAAATAGATATAATTTATTGTGTTTCGTGTGAAATTGTGCACGTTAAGCAAAACGTTTTAGCAAAATCTAAGAGTCTGCTCTCGTTTGAGCCAATTTTTAACTTAGAGCGGTTGTGATTCGAGTGTTCAAACTCAGTGACTTCGTATTTTATTTATGTACAGTGTGAACTATGTTCGAAATTAAGTTTTGTTTTCATGAAGTCGCTGGGTTTGGGTGTTTATGTCGATTTTAAGGCTTGATCAAACATGTCGCATTTTTAGCGTTCGTTAATTCATAGCAACGCGTGGTTTAATGCCTCATTGTATAAGATAACAAAGCTGAGTTTACACTAAGCGTCAGTTCACACCGAAAGGCGATGCAAAGCGCTCGTTTTTATGTAGCATTACAATATATATCCTATTTGCTACACTTAAAAATATGCAGTTCAGTGAGTACGAGCATGCCGCGATACGCAGCACGACCTAGCGAGATTCATCACGTAGTCACAGAACTGTATACATTATTAAAATACGCGCGAAGTGTCGCGTCTCGGTGTGACCTGACCCTAAGATTGCCCCAATGCGACTTTTCTAGTTCTAACGTCTTGACGCGCGCCTAAATATCGTCATGTTTGAACGAGCCCTTAAACTCCAGAAATGGCAATGTGATAGAAACAATACCTAAAGACGCTAGATCATTGTTACTGTAAAGTACAGTTTTTTTTTTGTAAATATGTACAATAACAAATTAAGCAATTTAATTACTAGATGCAATGTTGTACAAGTTTTTTTTCTATTTAAAATATTTTTAAAGATTTAATCTACTCTATTTTTTAATATGTCTTATTTTTATCGTTTCGAATATATAATTTATATGTGTGGTTGTAAAATGTCGTAGACGGAATCGGCGATTATTAAAAAAAATTATAAAAATAAATCGTTAAAAAATATTCAGATTTTTTATATTATATAGTACGCCTAGTATAAGCAATACCTCTACCCTTAAATCAACTATCGGACTTCACTCGGGATTTTGGTTTTGTTTGAAGTCTAAAGTCTGAATTTGAAGTTCCTTTGTAGTAATATGATTTTTTTTTTATTTTTTTTTTTAATATTTTCTAGTCTCATACTTAATTCCAAAAAAGAAGTAAAGGTACTTCAATAAGGACTCGAATAAAGAACTGTGTTAGGGGTAGCGGTTGAAGGGGCCCCAGTCGAAATGCCTCATTATTGTGTGGTAAATTCAGCACATCATTTAAAGGCCTAAAGTGTTGTGCGCGAATTCCATATAATTCTGTCGTCTTTTGACTCCAGCCGCTACCAAAACGGACCCTTACAGATCAACCTCCCAAACGCGTCTGCAATATAAACTTTCATTGCCCGAGAAGAATTCACGAGAACGTAAAACATCCAATTTGACGTTTTTAATTACGTTACCGATTAATATCGATGTTTTGAATGGGTGGGTCCGATAGTGTTTGGTTTTATCGATGATAAACTCGACCGTTTTGAGAAACTCTCCACCTCTTTCAATATACGAACGGTTGTAGAGCTTTTTCGATACGGTCGGCTAATAGTTTTTAAAGCTTCTCGATGCCAAAAGCTGTATCGCTGTCCCCATAATTACTTTCGCCGTTGGGACTCCAATATTACAATCATAAACATGCAATAATTGCTCAATGATCCTCCCTCGCGTTTCTTGTACAGTTAGCCGCATATAACTGTGCATTCGGTATTTATTGTCACAATTCTATTTGTGATAAATATAATATTTACACTTAATGTTTGTTTAATACATCTTTTGTTTTGTCTGAGGTGTATTCCAAAATGTACATGAAAATTGTGTAAAAATTTTAATGTACCTACATCATTATTAAACATTGTTATAACATTAATAGAAATAGTGCACATTAATATGCGGTAGCCTGTACCTACATTAGAATTTAATTTGTAATACAGGATGGCATCCCTTTTGGCTTCGAAAATATACGCCGTAATTCTAGAATTTAAGATTGGCCAATTTTTTTAACGTGTGATTTTGAAGAAGGAAAACAGAAGACAGAAGTTTCCAGAATAAGGTATGTAATTATTTTTTTTAAATTAGATTTAACAGTTTTGATCACTAACATAAATATATAACAGTTTTTTTTTTGTGTTTTTCGATGTGCTGTGTTCCTTTACAGGTATCAATAAGATGGATATTGCAAAAAATGTACTTCAATATCTATTTGAAATACATAGTTTAATATTTCTTTGAATTTTAGTTGGAAAAGTTCTATTTTATAAGAAATATTTCATTCATTATTGCAGGTTAACCCATATTTTATGGTAACATTACAATAAATATTCAATAAGCTAAATTCCTATTGACGTTACATCTTTTTTGCTTCCATAGTGGGAGGCAATTCAGAATACTGATGATATCAAAATACAGTTTGATGCTGTAGCTACTACATATTTATCATCTAAATCCAAAATTTTATTACACCACTCGATAGCTAAAGTATCAATTTTTTTTTGTATATATGGTATACTCGAATATTCATATAATATTAAATATTATTCATAACGTACACGTATTCACGCCCCATTTTCATAAACAGTATAAAAGAATTAAGAGTATGAATCGATTTTTTATATCCTACTTAACGTTGGACTTATCTCAAGTTTTTATATTTCTTTTTCACTCTTAAGTACAGTCAACATAGATATTACAAATTAATTGGAACAATTGGTGACATTTTTTTATCCATAACTCATTATTTCATACATTAAACCCGACACCAATATTATCAGCAAGGGGTCAGGGCTTAATGTATACCTTTATAATATTGTGACGCTTCATGAATAATCTTTGGTACGTGCGCTGCTTACCATATAATATCGTCCGGTGTATTTTGACCCATGCGGCTTCACACATTTTCCCCTTGACCGCAACTACCTGTTTGACCTGCGCAGGGGCGGGGAGGTCTCGGTCAGGTGGTTTTGTAATTTCTCCCGATGATCGTCGTCTCAATAGCGTAGATTTATAGCGAAACGTGGCTCAGTAGTTCATCTGCTTGCGGACTTTATTTGACCGTCAGTCTGTACGTTCTAATACTTAATAATATGGTGATTTTCCGACCACACAATGGGGGATTGAGTTTGTATGTGAGTATTAATTTTGTGTGGACGTCGTTTTGATGACTCCTCTATGGGATTTATTTATTACTGCCAGTTCTAATGACGCCAGTGTGTTGCGTGCGTCGTTTGAAAACTTAATGTTATGCGAATATGCCCATTTAGGTTTATTTTCTTTAGAGCTATTTCTGTATAATTAACGTATTATATGAATTTACTAGCCATGTAATTTTTAATGACATGGTTGGTATACGGTGTTCTTTATAAATAAACTGCTTGGTTTAGGTTATTATACTTTTAATCTGTATAAATGACTAAGAAGAGTGCTACGATGCCATATATAAGAGTCTAAAAGGAAAAGTTTTTATTTTGATTGTACATTAACACAGTGGGGATAGACGGGCAAAGAATTTCCATGCATCCCTACTGGTAGGGATAATAATAATTACGTTTATTTCAGATACCTAGTGTTATCCATATAGTGTTAGTAAAATGGGTGTACGGGCTGTAATAATGTTTTTTGGTAATGGCATCATAAAACTCTTTTAGATAATTTAATTCCTTATAATTTGACCCTCTTATAAGCTCTCTACGAAGATTTGTCCCTGAGTTATCGTCGATCAAAGTAAAAAAGTCATTTTTGACTTTGACAATCGATTACTCGGGAAATAATGGCCGTACAGAAAATTAAAGTAGGGTTTTGTAAACTGCAAAACATTCCCTACAAGGATTTTGATAAAAAAATTTCAAACCGAAAATGTTGACCGAAAAAAGGTTAAAAATTACAAATTTGAGGATATTTGGATATCTGGAATAAATTTACAAATAATGCAGATATGAACCATATTTTCTATAAATTTTCAACCTCTAAGGGTCCTGAAAAAACCCTGAAGTTTCAAAGCGCTGCGATTTTTTTTCTTAGAGGCCGCAAAGTTTAAAATAATCGTGTTTGCTGAAAATCAAGATAACGGGCAATTTTTCACTTTTTATCCCTTAATTTGAGATAAAACGTTTTTTTTTAGCAATAATCCATATTTTTTTTCATTAGAAAGTCTTTGATAATTGAAAAACATTTAAAAAGCCAGCTGTAAGCATAGTCACGCGATTTGGGCATCGAGTAGTAGTCCTTTCTTTTAAAACCGATTTCGAACCGTTGAAGTCGAGATGGGTCGTCGAGGATCACGTGCTCGATGCCAAAATTTTGATATTTAACCATGGTTCAATTTGACGTAAAGAATCATGAACCTAGAACCTGGGTTTAGTTCTGAAATTTGGCGCAGTTGATGCCTCAGGTGATAGAACAATAATTCTTTAGTTGTGAAGTTATTAAGCAGTTAACAGTTAGGTTAACAGCATTTGGATTGTGGAATCGGTGAATTTCTTGCTAAAAAAAGCGCTCAATATTCTTTAACTAATTAACAGTTGCAAATACGTTGCATTCGCGTTTCAAAAGTCGATAAGTGTTTAATTGCATGTCATAAATAATTGAAACGATTGTTTAACTGTCGAATTATGTAAATAAATTTTGTAATAAATGAAGTGTGACGGACACAGTTAGCGATCTATCTTCATAGTTATTTGTACCGAGAAGTATTGCGTGAAAATACTCGTGCAGAGCTCGTTGGCAACTTGCCACTTCAACACCGTGACCGGATATTTGTGTTAACATCGTTGCTTGTATATGGACATTATGTTTCAGTTTACATGTTATACTGTTAGCTATGTATAATCAAATCAAACAATCAACACTACATGCAGTATAACATCAAATTAAATACTAGATAATGTCATACAAAATGTAGGGTACTTTAGCCCGCAGAAGTAGCGGTTGTCTGGTTGGTAGTGACCTTTCATTTTTGTATTAAGAATCCAGAGTGCAGAGAATCTACGAATATCCACATCAGTATAGACATCTACAAATATCCATGATATCCGGCTACAAAGCTGGGGTGAATCGTTACTTTTACAGTAGACACTCTTTACCAATTCAACTCTCTTGAATTTCAATGTGTAAGAAAAGGCTCATTCTCTCATCTGGTTCTTTACCTTTTATCCTAGTAATTTTGTTAATTGCTGCTGTCAAACGTACGATGATCTAACCTGTAGTCATTCACTGTAGAATTTAAAATGTGATTTGTTTTTATGCATAGAGATAAAGTTTAGTGTATATTTCTTAATTCCTCCACACCTCACTTTTAGCGATAACGCGTATACATTATATTAATGCAAATTGCCGGTAAGAAGGGCAGAGACGTATCATACATTTTTATACGCGCAACAAGAAATTCCGAGTGGCCATTATGAAAAATAAAGATGCGTTCCGCTGCGTTCACATACAAACGATTGGAATATTTTCATAGCAGAAATATGTCAATAAATTCACATATGACAACTTGTGCTAGCATGGCTAATTATACCGCTGTAAATCATCCGTAGTATTGACAAATTGCATATTGTTCTCGGATAAAAAGAATGTTAACAGTGTTAGTTAAGTCACATAAAAAATTACTATATTTTTATAGCGCTAAATGGGCAAGTGGTCCATTTTCTAAGTAATAGAACTACAATAACAGAATTCTTCTTGACCTATAGTTTGACATGGGATAATTACTTAATTAACTGAAGCTACTCATTAATTTCTTAATCGATAAAGCTCTACAACGATTTCATGTGTGTTTTAACTCATTTTTAATATGTGATGGTAACTGGCTACCATCACATATTAAATACTAAAAACCAGATGCAAGTGCACTGCCGACCCAAATAATATGCATAGGGGAATGGTCCCTCACATTGCTTATTCACGCTTGATTATACAATAGCACAAGTGCTGTGGTACTGATCTGTTTATAATTAACTAGCTGTTGCACGCGACTTCGTCTGCGTAACTTTTTAAAGAACCATTTTAGAAATTTTTTAAAATGGGTCCAGTGGTTTTTGAGTTTATTAATTACAAACAAAAATACATATCTTTTCTCTTTTTATTATTATTATTATAGATGAAATAATAATAAAATAATCTCATTACAATAAATAAATCAAATCAAACCATTTATTTGCATAAATAAAATAAATATCTAAATCGCAAAGAATAGACACACCGATTGTCTCTAAAGTAAGTATTTATAGGGTTGTGTTATGATGAGATAACCTTACTAACGAACAGGGGGGCTAAACCCTTCACACCCAGACTAGAGTCAACTTTGAAAGGTTCATTTCCAAAGTTAGCCCTGCTGGGAAACCGAAATCAGAAACCGTGAGACAGAGCAGCTAAGGTAAGCATCATCCAATGGTTAAGACCAATGTTAAGACCAATGGGCTAGTCAATGCTGGGCACAAGATTGTCATCACATTTTGTGATCCCGTAACCCATTGCAGATTGGCAGGACTTCGCAGACCTCTGAAGATTGTGTTAGTCCTCTAAGAGAAGCAGGTAAAAGAAACGCATTTTCGACAATTTGATAAATGTTTCAAAGCCGGTCATTTGGCAAAAAAAAAACTTCCCGAAAGCGCTTAATTTCAAGCGCCTTTCCCGTATGTGATTTCGCGCTTGCATTGACATGAAACATTTAAAACTCAGTAGGGTAACTCGAATTAAGAGTAATTTTAACATAAGACAAGTTTAAATACTTATTTATTCAAAAAAATTTCTCTCTTAAATATATTATTATTACTTACAATTAGTACAAAAACACGAAAAAGTTGTTATGTTGGTCTTATATGGAAAATATGTTATCAATACGATTTAGTTCTACGTTTCAAGTATTTGAAAAATATGCTTCGAAAAATTACGATTTTCGGTTTTTCATTCCTAAATAGAGTTGGGTGTTTTATTCTTTTTATGAAAAAGGATTGAAAGGAGACTAATGAGCTACTTGATGGTAGACTAGCCGTTACCATTAATCACAAGAAACACATAAAGACCAAGAAATAATTACAAGAACAGAGATTTTGATGTTTTATGCCAAATCCCATTTCTCTGTTCTTCTGCACTGAAACAAAACTTCACGTGCTATTATTTCTTGGTGGTCTCCTAAAAGAGGCCAGACGATTGTCCCGGTTATGATATCTTTTGTTTTTTGACACTGGCTTCTAAAAGAAAACGATTATAAAAGAATTAATAAATAATCCATATTCTATAAATTCTCTGCTATTCTATAAATCTACTGTTGTATTGTAAGCTTATATTACATTTCTATATGTCACTGATTCATATAAATCAGTACAAGTATGTCACCATATTATATTGTTTGATGTCAATGAACAAGATTCAAAGCGGTTGATCAATGCTACACAAATACGTCAATAGATACTTCTTACTACTGATGTAGTATTATTTCTGTTTGCAATTCGGTTTTGACATTATCTATACCTATACTGTTTTTTTATGTATACTGAGGCAGTACGTGAGATGTCCAATACAAACAACGGTGTAAGCTGCACTTATCACTTAAATAAGGGCTTGAGACCATCAATTTTCTGTACGCATAATTGAAATCAATAACCCCCAGTCGATAATTGAAAGGCCAAGGTAAAAGTATTGGTTTTTGTTTGGCAGCTTTCTTTAAAAGAAACACTTTACGGCTATGTCGGTCAGGGAAATGTGGACGAAGAATTTGATCATATTGAGAGAATTTAATGATTGTTAATAAATACTGTTAACGTTGGCTTTAATAAATAAGGCGGATCTAATTTATAAAATACTTACTAGAAAAGAGTAATTGTTTAGGAAATCAATGGTCATGTGGTATACAAGAGCTTTAATTGATTTCATTGAAAAATGTTGGTAAATTGAAGACATTTATTAATTTTAAAGTACCAAATAATCAATGTTTGCGTTCGAACTAACACAGAATTGGAGAATTGAGTAGATTTACAAGCTTAAGACGATTTCTTTACTCACCTACATTATGTAGAAAAATGAAGAAGAACATATGAAAATAGAAGTAGAAAGCGGAACTCAATGAAATCGTCAACATATCGGTTCATTAATTGCGCTCAACATTAACTCTTAATAGTCATTAAAAACTCTTTAATATTGAAATGAAATTAAAAGGCAATATGCCATTAATGCGCCGTCCACACTAAATAGCTATTTAGCTGGAAATTGGATTCCTGGAATGCTCAATAAATACTTTGAAATTATGTCTAAATGACAAGGTCTTACGGATATAATTGCTTATTACTTAAGAACTTCATGTGAAAAAATGTTAGTTCATTTTATTTACTGCACTGTGTACTGTAAATATATCAGCGGTGCATTTAACTCCTCACAGACTGGAAGTTTAATTTCTCCTCTTAAATTATGACATTCCTTCTTCTAATTAGAACCGAAAAGAAGTATCTTAATTATACTTTTGTCAACTGATTTTATTGCAGTCGTGTAAACCAAATCATCTAGTTGTGATCTCTATCTTAAGAAGATAAGAAGATGTAGTTTTAATTATTGTTTATAGAGTAGAACAAATTGCTTGTCTCTAAGAGATGACCTAAAATCATTTATTAGGAAACCTTTATTTCTATCAAACTCCTAAATAAATATCACAAACTATTATGTTCTGAATTAATATCTTTTTTGTCTATTGCACTATTGGTCTATTGTCTATATGTATAGAAGGAAATTTAGTGAATGTGAATAGTGAAAGTTAATTTATAAGGCAGTGATTCTAAAATCTGCAATGATCAAGGATTTTGCTGTCCTGTAGTTTTTCATTATTAAGGTTTGATTTATACTTGTCATCATTTGTCATATTTATTAACAAAATTTTTCTCCATTACAAAACCAAGTAAGTTAAATGTATCATAAATTTTATTAATTCATAGTGTTAAAGAAATTATATGTGTGAAATGTTGCAGATATATTAACTGATCTGATGGAAGCAAGTTGCGATTCAATATTATAGTTTTTATATAGAATTCTATCTAATCAATGTGAAACTAAACTTGGCTAAGGTGGCAACTGCACCACAAAACATCGTGACAGTTATGATATCTGATCGATTTGACGACGAGTTAACTTAGTAGTACTTGTCTGGTTAACTGACTCGGATAAATGGTATGAAAAATCCACCTTTTTTAGTTAATTCTACTAAGTTCTGCAAAATATTAATATGTGGATTTATAGAATATTTACCAAAAATGTATCCCAAATATCTTGCTATAAAAACATAGTTATATAACCTTTGAATAAATATTATACTTCCTTTAGTGGCAACTAAAGTGGCATGTATTTCACTTGCTTCAGAATAGCCAGTTCGTTTTTCAAAGCCACCTCTAAACGTTGATAACACTCGAGATACCGGTCCAGGGTCCAGTCAATTTTCGCACTACTCGGAAGAGATGGGCGAAACAATTTGTTTAAAGATAATTTTCGGGCGTTAATTCCGTAGCCGTCGACGATAAGATTGACAGGCTTGATGTACGATACGTATTGCGAACCTGAATGACCTTTCACTGGGCGCGATGGGAATTCACTTTGCTTCTTCGCGGGGATTTAAGAAGCATCAATTGTACTGGAAACGGTTCGTATTGTTTGTATTTTTTTTAAATGTAGGTTAATACGATAGATTTTGTGGGTGTCTTTAAGGAAGTTATGGTCACTTATTTTTGTATTCCCAGTATGTGAAAAAAAAACATACTACTAAGTAGATTTTTTGCCAGCTTTTGCCGCTGTATTCCGCATCTACAGCGTATCTTAGAGAGGAATCCATAGCGGATTTAGTAGCATAGTGCAAATGGGTAGACATTTTATTCTGCAGACAAGAACTGTGAACCGGCTGTGAAACCAGCTAAGTACGAAGTCCCAGATTAGATTTTTCTGTTCACACACCAAGGGATCTCAGGCACCTATAAATGAATCATTGCAGGGTTAGCAGCGCATTTACATAACTGTTGTAGTCGTGACAAGTCTTTTGTGTTAAATTGTTGATTTTTTAACCTGCATAGAGAGTAAAAATTATTTTGTTATAATTATTTTGGCTAATTTTACACCAGAGGTAATCGCAAAAAAAATGTTTCAAGGAGGCGCATCGATCCAAAAATAAAATGTTCACCACCAGCATTTGGGTCTGTTTTGGTAGTTGCAATCGCTTGTAATAAGTGGCTGGCGTAAGCGTTAATTAACTGTTAACCTTTCTTTGTATCCGCTATCCAGTATTGTCTTTCTAACTTCAAACAACGGTACTAGTCTGTCGCGATATAGTTTACAACTCTCCCGCTGAAAGGGTCAACCATTCTGACCCTGTAATTTTAATCAACGTTGCGCTTGATCCTCTATTACTACGTTAACTGCAACATTGTTTACATTGTTTCGACTGACAGGAAAACTAGCGATATTATGTCTTAAAATTAATCGAAGAAGAGGTTTTAGAATTTAGAAAATGACTTAAGAATAATCGTTAGCGGACTTAAACTGATTTTGATTTATGTGCTAGAGTGGACTTTCCAGAATGTGGTTGTGTGTTAATTTTTCATGTATTCAGCTTGAACTAATTTATGACCACTGAGTGTTCCATAGTCCATAGCAATTTTTAAAAAATCTCTGACTTCCAAAATACAGTCATTTTGTACCTTCAAACATTGATGTTGTTCACAGCCACTGCAAAGACGTGTAAGAAATTATGAAAATTCATGCACCGGTCTTTTTCAACCGCTATACTAGTCAAGAACATAATAGCATTACATTCCTAAGTACTCAGTAGCAATGCTAGAAGGATATTCTTTTTATTAGAGATGGGTTTTCTCTTGGCCAACAACCAGCTGTGTAGCAAGGATGAGGCCTATGATGGAGCGAGCTCACCCAGAAGATGCCTATTCACTCGAACTTTAAAAAAGATTTGGGTTATATGAGCTCGGAAATAGAGATATAATATATCTTAATAATTAATAACACGATGGATGAATGTGATGGATAATTGTAATTTGGTTAGTTAGCAACATGTCTTAAAAATGTGCCTCAAAAATAACTTTGAAATCTCTCCGAACACGAGAATGTAATACATTTATATATATGAATATATTTGAGGAAATTACTAGTCTGATAGTTTGGATAATAATTAACTTCTTAAATAATCTTAATCACTGATTATGGTGTATCTGAAAGCATAATCTGTGACAGTAGGTACCATCTGTTTCTACTTTTCTTAAAATAAGGATTTTTTAAGATTTTCTTTTAGGATTTTCTTAAAATATTTTTATATCTTTCTAGCTTGTTATGAGGTACTTTGCTTATTATTATTATTTTATTTATTTACAATAACACACATTGTACATCATCACAGGAGTAATCCTAATTCGATGTATATGTTCCTAATCGATGTAATAAATTATATAATAGCGAACCGCCCCTGGCTTCGCAAGCAGTTGAAACTTTCAAAAATGTTTCCTTAGCGGATTCTTAGCCTACGTTACAAAACAAAGGTATGTTCTAAATATCAGATCTCTAGACTTAGTAGTTTTGGCTGTGCGTTGATAGTCAATCAGGACAAACTATTCCTTAAGTATAGATTTATATTTAACACTAGCTGGTGCCCACGACTTCGTCCGCGTTGAAAAATATTAAGTAGCCTATCCTGTGTCCCGTACGTCCAAATGTTTATCTACCAAGTTTCATGAAAATCAGTTAATTCGTTTCAGTTATGGAGGAACATACATATATACATACATACATACATACATACATACATACATACATACATACATACATACATACATACATACATACATACAATACCTACACTTACAGATTTATTATTAGTATTGATTATAAACCACGTCTGACTGGATTTAATTGTTTTCAAAATCCAATAGTTACTTTTAATAAAACGGGATACCATTAAGATTTTCGCTGTAATCTGTGGTATAACTTGGTTTTTTATCATTTCCACTTCGAAGTGATCACTTGAATTTAGTGTTTCTCATGTAACCAGTCAGCTGCGATCAGAAGTCGTATCTCACTGCGGCGGCGGGTGTCGACGATTCTTCGATATATTTCACGTGCACACCGCTCTTAGTGGATTTTTCAGGTACGCTATAAATATCCCCCTGCCGGCTCGATTTTTATGCCGTTTAATTCATTTTCAAATAAAGTCAATTTAGATCTATAGTAGAGAACTAAATTAATTAAGACCCAATTATTTAAATCATAAGAAGTTGATTGCGTTATTATTTTAGACATTATTTTACACACTAATGTAATAGCTTATATAATTAAGAAATTAATTCAAAGTGTGGCCTTGATAATCCTAATAATACAATGCCTCCTTTTATTGTAATAGTATTTACGGCCAGTACATGTACCCACTGAAAAAGTCATAAATTGTGATTTTCAAGTAATATTAACAGCACGTGTTCAAATGACCTTTAATGGTTGTGTGGGTATGTAGTTTGATATCTCACGTAATTTATAAATACAATAAAATGATCAGCCGGCGTCAAATCACTGCCTGTTTGGTGTAGGCGAACTTATAATTGTCACAGTTGTGAATGTGGTACATGTTATAAACTAAAGCGTTCTGAAAAAACTATTCAGACTTAATTTTCTTGTTTTTTTGTTCAATGGCAAGAAACACATCCTATAGATATGTCAATAGTAGACACTTATAGTCAAGTAGATAGTCAGCCTGCCTACCAACATTTAAAATTAAAAAATTATGAATACATATTATTTATTCGCAGCCACAAAAAAAACAAATATAACCAAAAAACAACAAGCTATTTCCTATTGCTTTAGTTGCGCAATCTATTTCTTAAATTCCTAAATAATTTTTTTTCCGAAACACACAAACAATAGTACGAATAAGAAAATTTAGAAGTAGATTTACGAGTATAACAAATATCTAACGAAGCATTGATTTCTTTTATTCCAACATCAAAATTACAATTACTTTAATTTCTGGAAGAAAGTTACGGCGCAACTCTAGTAAAGTTACGCGAACTTTCTCGATTATGAATAAATGCATCGAATTCGCCATTTAATTATTGTTCGTAAAAATCTTTGATGACCTTGAAATTAAAATTGTAACGCTATTCACTTGTAACTTGGCCTTTGTGTACGTACATTCGTATCGTATTGTGGGCGAAGCAAAAATGTCGCGTAGCATATTTTAGTAAGTTCACTCATTTTTCGTCCTTAACTACTTTTGGAACCTTTACAACTTTTGAATTCACATACACAATATAACTTTGCAAACACTCAGCTCTACTTTGTGGTTTAAGAGTGGAATAAACATCTGCAATATGTTGAAATAAGATTTCGAATATCATTATTGAACACAATAAACCATAACTTTTAGTTAATAGTAACTCTTAGGCCAACTATTATAACTTATAAGATTATTATTACAGTGTTAGACGTACGTGCAATTTGTTTTATTAATTAATTAAATAATCGTTGATATGTTTTTAAATTAATAAATTTATTTATTCAAATTTAATACAATTTAAATGAAAATAATTTAATGCAGAAATATTAATTTGTTAATTTATTTTACAATAAATATAGGTAAAGTATGTATTAAATTTAAAATTTAAGTTTAAGATTTAAAATTTGAAATATATTTAAGATAGAGAGTTTTATAGAGGATTTTTATTCAATAATACTCGTATATCACATATTGTAGATGTGTTTTTTATATATTCCGCTTCTATTTTTCCCTTTTCTTGTACAATCTTTGCCTCGTAATTACTTCACCTCTATTATTACATACTTTTTTAGAAAATAAATGAAAAGTTAAGTAAATGGGTTCCAAACATATAAAGGCTCTTGAACAGTCTTTTGCGATTCTCTATCAATACAAAATAATTGAATATATTTATAATCATATCTCGCCCATGATCAGAGACGCTTGCGTCGTCGTCAGTTCATCACCAATAAATATGTCACTAACTTGACATTTGGAAATAAAGTGACCATCCAAACAATGGCGTAATTTGATGTCCATCAAAATATTGAAGCCTACATATCTGGTCCATCGGCCGGCGGCGTATGTCCAAGCGCATATAATAAAGATCTAAGAGAACCTCCCGTAAGATCAGAGATAACGGATTTCAGATCATCACTACAGATAAGTAGTAGATTTGAAAGTATAAAATGTTTGGACAGCTCGCGTATGGAATTTTTCACGTGCGCAGACGCACGGTTATGACGCTCGACTACACAATTCCTTATGTCTTCGTATTTTCTCGAATTAATCTTGCCTCCTTCTAATAAAGTTCAATTTGAAATTCGTACACGACTCTTCTCAGCCATTAGCTTCGATCTACAAAGGAAAATATGTCATAAATCTTCAGTGCAAAAGTTGAATTTCGTGCAAAGCTATCTCGATCTCATAGCTCTGCTCTTCGATTGATCGATAGTATTTTTTGCGAGGGCTTTATTTATAAAACAATCGAACGTCTTCGATGCAATAAATGTAAGTGCCCCTACCAGTGGTCGCTGGTATTTCGCACAAAAAACTAGATATTCGAGCGTAAAAAGGGATAGAAGTAATAAACGGCTCGGGGTTTCTGTGTAAAGTTTTTGTTGGGGGTATTATTGTGCGAATATTGATTTATAAGTGAAATCCTTGGTTCTTCTTAAATATTTGAAGGTAATTTTTAATTTGTTTTGATTATTTTTATTTTAATGCTCTTGTTTATTAAAACATCTATACATGTGAAGGAATTTACTGTGCTTTTTTTAGTCTATTAGGTAATTATGTATATAAATCTTAGTTACCAGTGAATAGAATACATTGAACACCCTGGTATATAAAAATATTCTTACAAGGGGGAATAAAGTATGAATTAATAGCTAATTGCTAAGATATTAAAAATTGCATAATATTAGTATTTACAAACCGTCGTCAGGTTTCATATTACTATTTTTTTATACGAAGATCGGCAGACACGGCCCAGATGATTGTTGGTGGCATAAATAAATAATAAATACAACAGACGCCTATGAATACAATCAAAGTGTCAAGTGCGCTTTCTACTTTGATAGGATAACGGATATGTGAATGGATTTTGGACCGTTTTCTAGTTCATGATTGCAAGGCGCAGGTCTTACTGTTAGCAACCCCTAACAGTAGACTTATGACTTCTACCTATGACTTTTTACCTTGTGTCCTTTTACCTATGACTCATTTACCTATGACTTAACCTTAATCATATTATATCTATGGCGTTGCTTGTGATATAGGCGACGGTAGACACTTACCAAGTAGACCGTCACCCTATCTGTCTTGGAAAATCTTTAGAAGTGTTCAGCCATGTGTTTTTCAGTAAGCGAGATAATTGTTTTCTATATCCCTTAAAGAATGTATCTGGAATTGAAAAGTTTCTCATTGTTTCCTCCACTCAAAAGGAAGGCCTTGTGAAATTGATAATTTCCATCAATCGGTTACACAGCTTACGAAAAAGCGATCCTCGATTTGAAAAGGTGACAATGGCCGAAAGCATTCGGATCCTTTTGTATTCGAGTTCCAGTTGCGTAATGCGAAGGAATCCGTGCGTTGTCGTAGGTAATTGTCATTTCATTATAGAAGTATTCGCGGAGAGCTGTACAAAAGGAATTTTCGGTCGAGTTTTTGGTCGCTCACGAAATTACCGATAATCGAACCGGTCGATTCCTGATCGATGCGATACGGTAGCCGCCATTTGAGGGATACCATTTTGTTTTTATTTTGCCAGAACGACATGAATTTTCAGATATTTCCACGTATTTCTGCCACTTATTCTTTCTTGTAGTTTCTTCGTAGTTTGATGTCTCTTACGTTACATGTGGTTTAATTGCGGTTTCAAATCTGGTCGTTATAATGTCACTATATTAACACAGTAGTAACAGGACATTACCTGCGTTTCTGGACACTGCATAAATTGGGCAACTCGTTCAGAGGAGTGATCTGTGGAAGGTAGTCAGCCACCTTCCACAGAAGACTACCGCAAATTGACATCACATTTGCTATTGACATATACTATCAAGTTATACTATCAAGTTTGTCAGCGCGTGTGCAAGTTAGTTTTAGTTATGATTAATTATGATTTTAATCTATAATATTTATCTACGAAAACTGTGGAAAAGCGTTGCTATATGGATGAATCTTGCTTTGAAAGAGTTTTCTAATTATGATAATAGGTGCTTCAGGTCATGTTTGTTTTTTAATCATAAGTCACATAAATATCAAATCAATTTATCAATAGTGGAAAACAGTTTTCTGTGTCTTAGAGGCTCAGCGCTGCTGGTCTCAGCATTCGTAGAGTAGCAAGCGTTGCCTCCGTCCCTAACTGGTCTGCACCATTTACGATTAGCACAAGAAACATTGTATGAAGTTGTTGTTAATGATTCTACATTATCATACAAGTGAGGGGTATATATATTTTAAAGGCAGATTGTGATCCATTCCGAAACGCCGGCAATCAATATCAGTCGTTTAAAACTTTTTATTGGTATTGGCTTGTCATAATGTTTACTTTATAACAGAATACCTTTTTATTATGAAAACATGAGCTGAAATATTTATTGGCGGAATGATTGAATGATGCTACCCGTGCAACAAGGAATCGCTTTATACCATGCCATAGAACATGACTCTACTACAGTGAAAAGCAAAAAGTAAGTAAGTGCTTTTAAAACTATAAAGCTACCACACTACAGATGAATGCATATTTGTTTAAAAATAATCTCCATTTTGATACTTTCGGTTCTATATTGTTGAATGACATGGTTAATAAAATGTCTAAATTGTAACTGGTCATGTTGGGCAGAATGTCTAAGTGGTTCTCAAACTGGCAATTAATTAAAGAAATTCTTTTTGGTAATTGCCAAAATTTTAACATTTTTATTGTAATCTCTCTCTAGCTCTTGTTTCTTTTATTAATTTTTATTAATAACCTCTCACATATAGAACATTAGCACTCTTACATAAAAGAACTTCAAATTGACTAGTTTTTAGCACATTTAAAACACGTTCAGTACACAAATAATACAGTAGATTAGTATTTAAAAAAGCAAAACGTACAGACATAAAATATTTTTTTCACCTAGAATTGCAATTTAAAAAAAAAATCGGTTATTTCAGTGAGAAAACTGGGCAGTACAAACCTTGAATTCGGAGATTGATTTATATATAATCTGCTTTAGTAGTACTCCATTTCTCTGTACTGTTATCTATTCTGTTGCTTTCAACATTTCATTAATCTATTTAGTTTCCCTCATAATGTTTTCTCTTAATACCATTTCAAACAACTGTGACAGAGGCGGTTTTGTGTCAAAATTATTATAACGTCCTTGCAGCTTGTGATGTTAATTGTTATTTCATCGGTTATTACCACACCGCTATCAAATCAGTAACAGATGGTGAAATAAGTAATCTCGTATAGACGCTGTATCAATCATACAGCAGTAATATTTTCTTAGTACATGGTCTTGTCCATTCACTGAAGCATTAAGTGAACCATTAACCTGTGCTTATACTATGCTAATTACAGTGAACAGACACGTTGATATAATTGGTCCCTGGTGGCTGGCTCGTGTTTGCATTTACTGGAACATTTATAATATTAAAATCGCGTTTTATTTTCCGCTCATTCATAAAGCTCGGTCATTCATTTATTACTGTGGCGGGGACAGTCCAAATAAAAGGTTTGAGTTTTACTATAATAGTACAAGGTTTTACTATTATCCTTAAGCTAGGTTTGAGGTTTTACTTCAATTTTGTCACTAAACAGTTTAAAATCCGTTGGCTAGTTTAAAAGAAATCAGCAGAGAAACGGACAGAGTTTAATGTGTTCAATAAAAAGAATTATAAAAAAACGACCCATCTTTGTAGAATTTTCACTAGTAGAGTAACATTAGCTTTCATAATTAGGTTAGACGTTTTCTATACATATAAACTAACTAAGAAAGATATTTGTGTGGACTGCTGTGTCACTGATCTCACTTACTTTTAATCAGCTTTCAAAGAAGTTTGTATACTTTGAAACCTTAATGTGCACTTTGAGCTTTTAAAAACTGGGAATATGGCGTAATTAGTTCATACAATAGGTCAAGAAAAACTTATAAGGCTCCTTTGTGTTTCATTTAATGAATGTTTTAGAATGACATTGTATCTGTTAATTTATGACAACATTGAAGATATAGGTACATACATATGTATGTGCGTATAATGTCCCGTCCGTCCGCCTCCACAATTGATTGACGCGATTGAATCACAACACAACGCGAACAACCAACATGTAGATTAGAATAATTAATCGATTACTACATAAATTAAACAACATTTTTCTAATTACCTCCTCTATTCAAAGGCAAACGGATGAAGTCTCACCTTAAATATAAAATTACCATGAGTTGCTTCAACAGTTAAAAGTTGATATGTATATATACTTAATTAATTTCATTTTGTAATATAAATTATTTCCGCTTAGCTGGTAAGGCCAAGCGAGCTTAAGGACACGCTGTACGAGCGATTGAAGCCAGTAAATAATATGTATTCGGTAGAATTTGTGGTCTCAACTTAATAATTATAATATAATGCGAATAAGCGAAGACAGAATGCGAAGCAAGACATTCGTGTCACTTTATTTGAACTCGTGAAAATAATAATACGCCAGCAATTCCCATATTTTAGAAAATCCTTTATAGTAGGTAGCTATTGATAACCCAATTTTAAATGTATATTATACCTGGGATGTCTTCATGTAAAAGCATTTAAAGTATTAGTCAGTAATTACAAGAATTTCAAGAACAGAACAGGAACCCTTTCTACTAAACTGTCTACCTGTCTGCCACTTTAAAAATTTAAAAAAATATGAAACCAATTTAAAATTGCTCTGTCATACCTTGCTGCATTTACCAAATCACAATAACATTAATAACATTTTTTAAGAGGGTGGTTACTATTGCCAGACGGATTGCCCAGTTTGTAATTGTATTATAACGTACGCTTAGAAAGATTCGTAATAAGAATAACTACTAAAAAGTCATTTCAAAACGACTTAGAAATGAGTTTAAGGCAATGTGTTAAAATTTTAATATTCCCCAATTTGACAAAAAAACAACAAGAGCAACAAGACAAAGATAATCGCTAAGATAAAGATATCGCAAAACTGTACTTGAAAATAATAGTTGATAATAATAGTTTTTTTTAGTTACTTTTAGTTTAGTTTAGTTTTTTTTTTAGTTTATATATATCTTTCCTCGTTTTTTTTTTTAAATTTTGTTTGTACTGTAATCATTTTTTGTTGTTTCTTTTACCTTTTATAGTATTTTATAATCTAATTTTATATCTAATTGTATTTAATTAAATTTAGAAGTGGTATTCACCTTTAATTGGTTGCCACACATGTTTGTTATAGTTTTTTCATAAAGTTGTAAGTTATGTGTATAGTATGTGTGAGCAAATGATGGTGGATCTTTTGTAAAAATAAAATAAAAAAATAACAATATTTGCCGAATAATCGATTTATTAATAATATTAATATAGAACAGATATAAACAATCCACTTGCTGAACAGAGGAAGCTAATCCGATCGTAGGCTTGAGCTGACATTTTGCGGTGTGCTTGTTAACAACAGTCCAAATGTCTTGTTACTGGTTCCCTACTAAAGTTTGCCGACAATAGACAGCTTCCCATTGATATGTTCTGTTCTCCGATACACAAAGTATAGGAGCTGTATTACGGGTTATGATATTAATTAAATCGTGTTCAAACGAATATAATAAGCTTTTTTATGACAAGATGAGTCTCGTAAGCTCGCGTTAACTACAGTATCGTACATCTTATTATCAGCTTTATTGATATTTAGGCTCTTAATTAGAATCGTAAATAGAAATTTCAGAGACCATTGCAACATCTTCGCTATAGTGTTGAGTGTTGATTTATGAACCCAATATGCTGCCAATGTGACTATGGTCTAGTCGACTAAACTTTAATAGAAAACAAAAAAAAACTAGTTGAGCTGATATGTGTGTGAATTAATGAAACATATTGACGGTCTAACAATCCGAGATAAAATTGGTAAGCTTTAAATAATTTATACAGTATCCAAGAACGAAGAAAATAACAACACAAAACCACAACAAATCAACTTATGACAAGTCCGAGAGTCGGCAAAGTCTGTGCTTTCTACGATCTCACTTATTCAATTTACGTTCTACGGCAGACAAGAGCGGGAACAATAAACGGGGGGATACATGAGCGCGCACTATTGACCATTACGTATTCCGACCACGATCGTATCTCAGCGCGCGTTTGCAACGAGACCGTTGTGCACACCGCTAGGCGCCTTGCACCTCGGTGTTCATCCATGCGTTACTGGTCACGACAGCGGAACAAAAGCAGCAATGTATGCGTTGCATCGCTCCGCGATTGGCTGATGCCTTGGTGGGGATGCGTGCGCGGGAGCAACAAGAACAGCGCACGCAATCGTCATTGGCAGATAATTGTCGCGCCCCGCCATTCCAGCCGTATCGCCCTAGATAAACCCACTTCCATCTTATTGTCCTTACAGATAGCTACTACAATGCACTCGGAATATTACTAATTAGCCTCTGTTTATGACCGCACCGGCCATTGTTGAAAGAATGAGATAGTTATCTGTTTGTTGTCTGCAAATGAGATTTGCGATGCGGCTTTGTCGGTAGGCGAAATTGTAAGAGCTTTGTTCCATCTGAATTATAATCTGTAAAGGGTGTACTGGACAATGTCTGCGGACATAAACCTTGTTTATTCATAATGTTTGAGATATCAGATGGTTGAAATTATGTTAAAAATTAAAAACATATTTTCTCGACTCCAACCTCTGATTCAACAAGTAAAATAAAAAAAAATCATGCACCTTTTTTATTTTTTACATCTGTTCTTTTTTATCTTTTATAATTACGTAACTCTTTAAATATACTTATTAACTTAATTGAATAATAATGTTATGTGACTCAAAAGAAAAAATGTTTCTGCAACAAAAAAAATGTCTTGTCACATGTGTAGACAAACCTACTACACATTTTTTGTTAAGAAAATCTAATATATAAAATTCTCGTGTCGCGGTGTTTATTGCCAAACTTCTCCGAAACGGCTGCACCGATTTTGATGAAATTTTGTGTATTTATCGGGTAGGTCTGAGAATCGGCCAACATCTATTTTCCATACCCCTAAATGTTAAGGTTGGTCCACCCCAAGCTGGGTCAGCTAAATGTACTCATAGAAGAGTGTGTATGTTTGTGTGAGTTGTATAATAATAATTATTATTTACAATGAAATCGTGTGTGCTAACAGCGAAGGAAACCTCAGTATTTGTCTAATTTCTCTGAACCTAGAGTAAGATTTTGTCATACTGTGGCACGTGATATAGGGCTACATATATATTTAAGCAGATACAAGCAGTCTGGTAATAAAAGAATATTTTATTTGCCTGATAAATATATGAAGGGTCGAAATAAAACACACGCAGCTTCCACTTACGACAATTTATTTTAAAGTTCTTTTGAGCCAATTCGAGCAGTTTGAGAACCATTGCAGCAGTATCTGTCAACAAAAGAAGCAGTAAAGTTTTTTTTAATATAGTCGTAATAACAATCGAAATACTTACTTTAATATCGCAAAGTAAAATAAGGATATAAATGTTAAATGTGATCTTGAAAATGAAATTGTAAACATTATATTGCACGGATTTAAGTTCCATTCCACGCGTATAAGTTCCATTCCACGCGTCGCAACATGTTTGGGCAAACATTGGAGCCAATATTGAATCAAAATTGTCCGAGATTGATTGATTTAGTATTTGTGTTTTAAAATATTTTAGTAAAACAATTTTAACTTTAAAAGTGAAGAGAATTATTCTATCGAATCCCATATTTTTTTATGAAGATCCTTTCTGAGAGTATTTGTGAAGGATGAAGGATTACTTGAAATAGAACACTATTTTGAAATAGATAATAAATAAACGGTCTAATGTAAATCGAGAAATCAACACATGTACAATAACTAAACAAATAAAATGTTTGACGAAGACAAGGCATTGACGCGTGCCAATATTGGCCTCGGCCAGATAAAGCGCGCAGCAAAATTTTACGCGGTCATTTTGTCGCTAGATAAAATCGCATTTCGCGTTTATTGCACAATGAATTGTAGCTTTTTATGTTAATAACCGTGCGTATGTAGGCGGAGAATGTCGAAATACTGACTAATCTGACCGTGGGTTGCCATCGAGAAAAAAAAATGGCAATTTTAAATTATTCATGCTACCCACATCGAAAACGTCCGAAAATCTTACTTTATTTTATGCTCCTAGTTTGCTAATTACTTAATTATTTACTATTAGGATACCAATCAACAATGTTATTCGCCCACAAATATATTCCTATGCCAAACTCTATTAGTTAAATTTAATAAATCTTCTTGATATTTTTATTAATACAAACATTATCATCTTCAAATCTGGAGTTTCCTCATTAGCAAACTTGTATTCATTCTTCATCTTAATTTTTTCTATATTTCATTTAACTACTGTATAATTTATCTGTTTTGTTTATGGTTTTTTAAAATTAATCTCTATTATTTTGTTTGCTTTACGTTTACTGTTATAATTGGCCTACCTTTTGTGTCAATAATTTTAATGTCAGATTTAAACTACCGTTGATCAGTAACAAGTATTTTTTTTAAGATCTTTGAAAACGCATTGAAAAGTATAATTAACTATCTAATGTATCATCTGATATAGTATCTAATATGTTAAAATTTGTTTGCTAAGGATATCTGAGCTAAACTTTAAATCTCAGTAAAGGAACCGGACTAGAATTTGTTTGTGAGTGAGTACACGAGAGAACCTACTAGCCTTAATAGCTGATGGTATTGGTTTGAAACCTGATTCAGCCTGCACCATTAAGACATGTCTATATTATAAAAATAATCATCACTTCGTATAAAGGTTTTCGAAAACATATTACGGAAACCTGCGTGTCTGTTCTGAACAGCCGCGATCTGAAGTCCTGCCTCTGCGCATTGCAAAAGCATGGTTTATTACACCCCAACCCAATGTTATAAAAAAGCTCCTATGCACGTTAGAAAGCAAAATTCCCGAAAAAGCCCTGGTAAACACTTCTTAGACCAAAAAATACTTCTTAAAAATTTTCAGACTAGCCACTGAACTAACAGTATTTCTGTTATTATACAAACATACTATCTGTGAACTGAGACTGTCCATTTAAAGGTCTAGCTAGACTTGATAGACACGATGTCACGATTAAAATATACTGTAATAACTTGTCTTATAATTAAATATTAAGACAGGTTATTTAGTTAAAACGGTGGCAGCTCACACAATTAAGTCTTAATTTTCAAAACCATGGATTATTTCTGCCAACTTTTAGTTCATTACAAATAATTATTATCTATTCCTTGTCTCTATTATAACTTATTAATTTATTTTGTCCGATATTCTGTATAATGTTTTACATCTATCAAGTCGCTACTAGATGTCTAAACAAAATTTCTCCGATAAATCAATGTTAAGGTACGGGAGACCTTACAAAGTAGAATGTAGATCTGCCATTTACATATTTCGCCTAGGATAAGGCAGCTTTATACGCGTGGCCTAGAATTTAAAGTGATCTTCGGAGTAGTCTGGTAAGTAGTAGGGAACCCCGCATTCCAGTTACCCAGTAAACGTTGCTAATGGCTAATTATTTAAAAAAACAGGTACATTAATACTGTAGGGTTTGTCGTACTTAGGATACAAACCGAGTAAGAATTTTATCGTTTTTGTTTTGTCCAGCGTATAAGTTTCTTTGTATTGTAGCGTGTTTTGTTTTATATTTATAAGTGTACCTACTTTATTTACCTTAACCATGCCTAGGTATAGGTACATGTTTTAAGGATTCATTCAACAAACTTTTTATTATAGTTTAAGGAAATCGTTTTTTTTTTTCTAAGGTCTATTTAGGATCTTAATATCAACTATTGACAAGCTACCTACTCTATGTGATAAAACACCATATAAATTGGAATACTATACTATAAATAGTCCACGATTTTTGTCTAAATCTTAGAGAAACCCAATTTTCAGAATTTTTTTAAATAAATGATTAATTTATGAAATAAGTACATTTGAGTGAGTGATTAGGTTTGATAGAATGAAATCTGACGTCAACGTGGGTGACCCTAGCGCCTCGTTAAGTGCAGGATCTAACTTTCCACTATTTCCACGAGAGAGAACGTAATGACTTAATAACCTTGACGCTCCACCGTGGGCGGGGTGGGCAAAGGCTTTCGACACTGGTGATTTCAACTCAATCGGATGTAATCGATTGTAATTCTCGATGTCTCACTTTCGCATCGGCTCGATCGATGAGCCTTAACGACATCTTCAACGGTGGAGGAAAGGGTGTAAAAGTAATTTGTATGTTACCGGGTGAGGATGATGTGCATCGTTCAACGGTTTAAAATGGACGTTAATAAAGGTTCAATAATATTCGTTATCATTAAAAAGATTGCGATGATGAGAGGTCTCGTTTCGGTGAAGCAGTTGTCTCGTTTAAAATACATAAGTTTTTACGGTTTTCGTAAGACCTGAGGCTAAAGTAAGTAGGTGTATCTTTAATTCATCTCCACAAATAACGCGGCTGCAGTGAAACCCCCTTCGTAAGATGAAGCACATGTGAGAAACATGGCCAAATTCAAATTCAAATTCAAATTCAAATTCTTTAATGAGATAAAAACGGAGAGGTCCACTAACATCTATCTCAAATATAAAATATAAAAACACCAGTTATAAAAATAATATACGATACAAATAAAATATCAATCTGATTTTATGCCTCTGTCCCATTGGTCTATTAGATTTTCAGAATATGTCAGGAATGATTTCATTATAGTTGACCAATTGTCATAGAAGATATCTAAATCCTTGTTGGTGGTAAGGAGTGTGTTAAGATGATGACGGGCGCGGATGAGTGGAGACATGGAGCGCGCCACGGTGCAGCTATCACCTATATAGAATAATTTGGGTAACTGTCCACGCCTATTAGTCGATACACTGCGTCCGTCTGGCACGAATAAAGTGCACAGTAAATCGTGCAAGTGCAAGGCATCGATTGATCCTCTAAGCACCTTGTAGCAAATAGTGAGCTGATTCATCAACCTTCTCACTTCCAGAGAGTTATAGCCAAGCTGTCCCAGTAAGAATTTAGTAGGGTACATATACGGGTAATAACCATAAAGTTTCTTGTATAGCGACCTAAGGAACACTTTTTGAACCTTTTCAAGTATTCGCGTGTAAGTGACGTGGTACGGATGCCATACACATGAGCTTGATTCTAGTTTGCTTCTAACTAACGAGGTATATAAGGTTCTAACAACTAGTGGATTTTCAAAATCCTTGGCGTTTCTCATGACGAAGCCCAGTCGACGATAGGTCTCTTTGGCTAGATCAGATATATGATCATGGAAAGTCAAGGTAGGGTCGAATTTTACTCCTAGGTCCTTAATATAATTTACTCGATTTATACATAAATTATCAAGATGATAGTTATAATTGATTGGATTTCTTTTGCGGTCAAATGTCATTACATTACATTTATTTATATTAAATGTCATTTTGTTTGTTGCGGCCCATTGGCAAATATGATTTATGTCTTGTTGTAAGCTGAGGCAGTCACTGGGAGATTTTATTTCCAGAAAGAGCTTGAGATCATCAGCATACAAAAGACACTTGGCTGTAGTAAGCACTTTAGGTAGATCATGGACCATTATTTGGAATAATAAAGGGCCAGTAATGGAGCCTTGGCTAACACCAGATCGGGTGTGATAGGGTTTCGAAACATGTATCCCATACTTGACATATTGCCGTCGGTCTCTCAAAAAATCTGCCATAAATTTGAGGAGACCGATGGAGAAACCAAGAGCAGATAGTTTCTGTAGTAAAATATCGTTATCAATTTTATCAAAAGCTTTTTGAAAATCGAAATAGATAACATCTACTTGAGAACGATGATCCATAGCATCCGAGATATAATCAGTTAAACATAAAAGGTTCGTATTTACTGAGCGACCCGGCCTAAAGCCATGCTGCTCTTCGCCTATTTGTTGTTTAACTTGTCTATATATCTCATTATGGAGGATGTACTCGAAAACTTTAGCTGGCGCGCATAGGATTGCTATTGGGCGATATTCCTCTACTAGGGACCTGTTGTTACTCTTCGGAATCGGGGTAACCCTAGATAGTTTCCATAAGTCAGGGTAGTTCCCAGTTTTTAGTGATATATTAAATATATGGTAAAGCGGGAGAATGAAATGCTTCTTACCAGCCTTTAGAGTAAACCCATGCAAGTTGTCGGGGCCCGGTGAGCTACTTATTTTTAATCTGTTTAGGCCACGTTCAACGTCCTCCGGTAATATAGCGGGGATAGTGACGTGAGCACCGATACTGCCTAAACCCACACAAGAGTCGACATTAAGTGTCGGTGATTTATCTAGAAAGACACTAGCAAAGTACTCCGCAAAAGCCTCGGAGGCCTCTACACCGGTGCATGAATTACCTATATAGGAAACACAAGGCTCAAATCCGCCCTTAGATCTGAGGCTGTGAATATGATTCCAAAAATTCTGAGGATGTTTTAATAAATTTTCTTCCATACTGGAGATATGGGACTTGTAAGCTTGTTTGATACGGACTTTCAAATTAGTACGTAACTCAGAAAACATTTTGTATGTATTAGTACATTTTGAGGTCAACCAAGCTCTGTGTAGTCTAGACTTACGCCGAATATCTTTTATAATGTTTGCATTGAACCATATGGGGTACCTATTACATTGCGAAACTGGCCTTTTCTTTTTGGGGACAGTTAAATCAAATAATTGATATATAATCTGATAGAAGGCTTCTGTCGCGACAGATGCGTCTTTAGACTCGAGCACAGAGGTCCATGAGGTTTGCTCAAGTAGCGAGAGAAAAAGGGGAATATTCATCTTTTTGAAATTCCAATCGCGGGATGTGTCAATGTTAGTTGGAGTTAGTCGGGCGTAATCTTTACCCAGAGGTCGGAGAGCGAGCGCTGCCTCAAGTGGGGGGTGGTATAAACGGTCAGGCGGTACAAAGCCATCAGTTGCCTCGTGGACGTAAACCGTCTGCGACTCCCGCGCCAATACTACGTCAAGAATGCCTCCATGACAATTAATTACATCATTATAGTCAGTTAAGTTACAGTAGGTCAAAAAATAACAATAATAATTTTTAATATTATTCGAGGCACTATTAATATTTAAATCCCCGAATATGTAAAATTTAGAGGTTGATGCTGATAGAAAGGATTCTATTTTACAAAATAAGTTCATGTAAATGGCATCGGCAGCTTTCGGTTTGATATAAACTACACATACAATAAGAGAGATACCACAGTAGATGAGCGAGGCCCACAGGTCTTCGGCGAGCTCCGATTCAAGGTCGCGACGGCGGCACACGGCGATCTCAGGCCTCGCAGCGAGTAATACTCCGCCGCAGGGGGTCATGCGGTCGCGGCGTAGTAGAGTCCAGCCATCCGGCGAAACCTCGGCATCCTCAACTGAGGAGTCTAGGAACGTCTCGGTTGCAGTGACCACAGTGTGATCCGATATCAACATACTGGCACGCCATGTCGGTAACTTCGTCTTTAGTCCTCTCACATTTTGATAAAAGACGCTAATGTGTAAAGGTAATACGGTGCGCGACTCACTGAGAGCTGATACCTCTGGGAAATGTTTGACTCTCCGTGTTTGGTGGCGATTCTGATTTGTAGGACGACTTTCGAAACCAGATCCACTCACTAACTTCAGTATTTAGTGGCCACACTTCTGGTTGACAAAGTTTATTATATTCTTTGTTCGGCACCGTTATACGAAATGAGGCATAATCCCGTTTTGTTCTTGGATAAATCTTTTCTATATCTAGTGTTACCTCTGATCCACATAAATCTTTGATATAAGTTGATAAGGCATCTGAAGACGTATCGGGATGTAGTCGCCATACATGTAAATGTTTCTTTCTCTCAGTGGCTTGTAGTGTTGTTATATTTGTGTTTTGGCCCTTTATTACAGGTTTCAAGTAGCGTTTCTTTTTGTTATAGTTTACTGTTTTCCAATTATTTTCATTATTATCTTTATTTTTATCCAAATTTTCAGTGTTCGAATAATAATAATCATCATATGTATTAGTATTTCTATTAGTATTATTTGTGTTATGCACTAATGTATTTGGTTTAATGGCCACATTATTGATGTCCTTATGAATGTTTTTACAGATATTGTTAACGTTAGATTTATGTACTAAAATTTCTGCAAATGATCTCATATGATTCTCTGTCTCTCGTTGAGTCTCAATTTGATTATCTGTAATCTCTTGAATTTTATTTTCAATTGTAATTATTTTATCTATAGGTTTTCCGGTTAAATTTTGATATTGACTTAAAGTATCCAATTGATTTTTTGTTTCATAAATCAAATCTTGTAGTAAATTAATTTGTTTCGTTTGATTATCAAAGCGATTAATTATTTCTAATCGGAAAGCTCTTAATTCATTTAGTATAATATTTTCAAAAATTTCTGTATTTTCAACTGCTGTCGCTTTTGAACGGATACGACTGCTTCGTTTAGGGATTATATTAGTTGTGATAGTTTTATTTAATGTTGGTGTGTTACCTTGTAGTAGAGCGTCAGTTCTATTGATTTTCGGAACTGAACAAACACATTCGGGGCATTTCCAATCTTCCTTAAATTCCTTCGAAAAAGTTTCAAATATTTCCATTTTTATTGCTAGACATTTTATGTCAAAGGTCTTCTTACAGTTTGTGTTAGAGCATTCCATGTAGGAGATATTATAGATAATTTCTCCACAACCATTACATTTTGTAGACATTTTAATAAATTTTAAGAACTATAAATCAGATCAAATATAATAATACTAATTTATTTTTATTTTATTTTACACAATAAAATTGAAAAAATGTTGACAGGTCAATTGTCAATTGAATAATCTGTTATAATAATAATTGAATAATTGAATAACCAAATAATATTTGCTCAAATATCAGTCATTATTCAAACTTTTGTCTTGTTTTGTCAGTAATTATCAACTATAAGAACTATTTATATAGTCAAATATGCAATTATAGATGAAAACGTCAATAAAATGATATTACACTTAAAGGGATTTGTATTTTTGTGCAATTTGCAATGCAATGGATGCATTTTTTTCCTGCAAATTATACACACACACACCTTCTTCGTTGATAGCTCTTTCCATAGTGATCCATTAGTGAATAGTGTCAAAATACGTTGGATAGTTTAGAAGAAGTTAGCGGAAAAACAGACAGATGCGGACAGCGACTTGAATTTATAATATGTAGAATTGTAGAGATTTATAATTTAACATTAAACTGTCATTTATTCCGCTATATAACTTTCCAGTACCACTTTTTTACGAACTTAATTAGATAATTTACCTCGTCAAAAAGTGGCTAAAATATTTCTAGCCTGTGTACTGCTTGTAAAATCGCGACGAAGGACACACAGTACCAACTCTTTCTAAGCCCGTTTTTTGCCTCAAGCTCAACAGTCTGCTCCACTTTATTAATGAGCAAGTCCTCTAACTAAATGAACGTGATTTACGATGGTAATTATTTTATAATTAATGTTGTTTCCATATCATCCTCGTCATCATGCCGAGTGTCATGTGTTGTTCTACTTTACATCTTTTATTTTAATTGCACCAGTTGGAAAAACTGGAACTTGAGTTATAAAAATATAGGCAGACGTTGTTTGTACCTGTTCTGGCAATTATTGTTACTTCACGATATGTTTTAGTTGTGTTATGACATGATCGATATTATCGATATCAGATTCATTCTCTTGATATACATATTTTTATAGTATGAAGAGCGGCAAAAACCTGAAAGTCTACTTGATGGTGGGACTGAAGGCTAAGAACTCAAGCAAAGTCTGTAATTCTACTGCCCCAGTTTATGACTGTTGAACAAAGTATACCTTTTGATATTGATTTTTAAAATGTTTAGTAAAAGATATAAGTATAAGAACATTTTCAGTTAAAACGTTTTGATTATCTCTTAAGTGATAGCTTAAGTTTCAAAGTAAAAACGCTGAGAAGAAAATAACCCGATGATTCTTAAGAAGTTGTTGAACGAACTCGAGACTTGCTTGAAGCATAATTACTGTGAAAAGATAAGATTGGCTTAAAAAGACGTTCGTGAAAAATTCAGACTTATATTGGTTTTACAGGTTCCAAATAGATTTTTAATTAAAGAGTCTTATAAAGAAAATAAAGAAAATTAAAGAGAAAAAAAAAATTAAAAAATAGTGTATTTGAGTATTTAATAATTTACTAAATAAAGTTGAGATATTTACATCCTTTTTGTTTTTAGCTATTGAGGTTATCTTGATAATTATCTTAAAGGTTATGCGTTGCGCTCGTGCTTTTAAAGAAGATTGTTTAATTGAAGTATTTGACACAAGCGGTCCTCAGTATCCAGTCTTTTCAATCTTAATTAATACAACCCGCACAAAGACTTCGCTTTCTTCCAATTACTTGTTTCATGGAAATTAAATTTCGCGGCTAATTATCGCTTCTGTACGTCATATTTTTCGACAACACTATACGTGTCATCGCCATAACTCACAAGTTTAATAACATGGCGGTCGGCGCATCCACTTTATTCTTACGCGAAGATGCGCAAGAGTGTAATATTTTTGGCGGTGGTACAAGTCATAAGAAACTGCTTAAGTTAGTGCCGACTAGTGTTTAGTCAGAACCTGTCTGCCCTGTCAGAACCTCGGCCTACCCGAAAGTGGAGGTACGCCGGCCATCAGTTTTCACCCTAGATAGATTACAACTGTGGAATTTTTAAACAATAAGAGTCCAAGCACTAATACTTAAGTACGATTAACTCTAACGTTTGGCGGTTATTATTTTTGGTTACATCTTTTATTTAATTTAAGTTATTGTGCCATTGTTAGATACCGGTGGTTAAAGGCGTAGAGTTCTTCACAGTTTTTCTGCAGTTCCTTTATATATGTCATTTGGTCCAGCCATCTTGCAAAGCGATTAGGCATTTATCATTTTTCCACATATCATCATATTCCTTCATTATTCTGATGTCTATGGAAGTAAAAAGCCATTCTTCTACATCTCACGCCCGTCTCTTGAACAACCGTTCATTAAGTCGCGCGTTTCGGATAATTACGTACTGATAACCCAAGCAAATTGTCCGAGAATTATCTCGAGGGGTGTGTGTGATGAATATCATTTCGTGTTCCGAAAACGCCTTTACCGACAAACTGTCACTGTTATTTTTTATTATTAATTGTACGGTTTGAATTTAGCTCCCGGCGTTCACTGCAATCTTTTTTGCTTTCCTAATTCCATGTGATGGTCGATGACGGATTTCAGGCTCGTTTTATTTCGGTAATTCTTTCACTGGGTGGCCTGGTGCCTATTTTGGAGTTGAAATCCTAAAATATGACAAAATTAGAAACAAGCATAAAGACAAGTATATTGTCTTATGACACAAGCTATTAACTCAAGGTGTACATGTGTTTTGTGTCATGTAATTAAAGTTAAGCCAGCGTAAGCTTTGTGTCAGCACACAGCGCCCGAAGTGACGTCAACAAAATATCATTTTTACAGAAAAATATTTAATCGGAATGATACGTGCACTAAGAAGCCTCTAAGTGTTGGCCTGAATAGAAGGTTTACGGTCATCTCATGCTAAGGATTTAACTATGTTTGAGGTTTCCCTTGCATATTGAATGATGCATACAAGTTGTAATATGGAATGAGTAACGCGGAAATGTGTAGAACTAAAAGGTACAGATTATCACATAGTTCTTAAAACCGACAATCGCTAGGAAATAAAAGTTCTAGGGCCCTAGCCAAGATGCAAACGCAGTGCTTTCTACAGTCGTAAACGCTACGCTACACTGGGACTAAGCTTTGTGATTGGTCAAAATTTTATGTGGGCGTTACAACAACCAATCACCGGGCTTTATTTTGTTCGCTTCGTAAAGTTCGCTAGGGAGCGTTTCTTTAATGTACATCTTGGCTAGGCCCCCTGGCGTGAAGGCCACACAATGTTACGCTGGCTGCGACTAGAAGTGAGCTTTCTATCTAATAGGAAAGAGCTATGTCCCGCAGAGGGTCTCTGTTGACTGTTAGTTAGTATCCTAGTATGAAATTATCTGAGTGATAGCAAAAACTATACCAAAATTGCGTTGCGTAGATCAAGAATTTTAAGCGAACGAATCGACAGACATTTATTTTATACGTAGAAAAAACCAGAATTTAAAACTTAACACTTCATAATTATAGCCGCTTAGCTGTGATTGTTTAGTTTAAATCTTTTAGTTTGAAACATTTTGTGCAGGTGGAACATAAAAATTTCTACTTATAAGTTTGTCTTGTCACCAAGACAGTTGCGTCAATCATGCGAATGATTACACAGGCTGTACGCTCCCGAATAATCGTATAATCGATTCCCGATAATCGATACCGTTCGACAGGTAATTAACCAAAGATTTACCACGGGGACATTGATTAAAGTGTTCAGAACCACGAGTCGGATGCGATAACAAGAAGTATGGGTGTAAGATCCCCTTAAAGATACAATACCGACAAATTAAAGAGTGGCATGGTGCCGAGGAATCCTTCGGGTAAATGGGCACAATATTTTAAACGAGCTCCGGTTATCAGGACACGTTCTGTGGAATATACGAAAAGGTTGCGGAGAAATACAATATTTCACAACCAAAATAACTGATAATAACTTACAACTGTAAAAATGGATTGAAATTAAAACTTCCAAGTTTGGTAAGTACGAATTACCCTACATAATCCAAAATCTACAGTCGTCTAACGTCCGCTGTGCTGGGTCTAAAAGTAAGAAATATCAAAATGTTTACTTATTATATTTAGATAAATCTCGACCCATAAAACTCGGCCTGGCCTTAATTTTTTTTTACGTGCAGCCTCTTAAATACGTAGATTTAGGAGAAACTGAAAAAACTTGATCCTTACTAAATGACAGTATATAATGTTCTAATTCACCCCATTAAGGGAATACAATAGGGGATGAAAGTCAATATTAACTCCAGAGTTTTCGGAGTCTTTAATATTAACTTTCGGAGTCCTAAATTCAGTTTCTTGAGAGTTCAGATATTTGAGAATGTAAATATGAAAATTGGCATTTAAGTCAATATTAATATCAGTATGTTATTTTATATTAAAAGGTACACATATGGTTATTGAAAAAAGAGAGGTCGACCAATCAAGCCTCAATCATTGCTCGTCATGCCAATCGCCACGACACTTTATAATCAGGCCACCGAAATAATTCGTCAAGCCAATTTGAACTTTATTTAAAGCCTCAATAGAGCTATTACCACATTTTTTTGTGAAATCACAGCTTTTAAACATATCTGTTTGCTTAAACTTAAGCACAGTCAATTTTTGTGTCCAATATAATTTTATGGGCACTAATTTCTGTCTTTTTTTAACCAGTGTATGATTAAAGAGGGCGAGTGAGACAAAAAATGAGGTGATACACTTAAATGACAATGTAAAATTTTACGATATAATTGGGAGCGAAACTGTCGGCATACGTTTTGATATGGAGTGCGAAGACTTGTTCCTCTGTCATGCTGAAATGGACGATAAATATGGACAGATTGACATTAAAAAGTTATCTCTTCCAAGAAGTGTTCGAACAATCGCTTCTTAATCTGTATTTGACTGTTTTTGAAAACCCTACATCTTAACCGCTAAACAATATCTCGATCAATATTTAAATTATAATTATTAATGACAAAGTAAAGAGCGAATACTGACATCCGAGCATCTGGTGTCGTTTCTATTGACAATTGATACTTCGACTTTGTCAAACGTTTCATGAATATCAAAAAAATTATGATAAAAAAATAATAAAAAATAACATTAAGAAATCATTATAAAGTAACCGTTGAATTAGGTTTTCTGTTTTACCTAAAAAAAAATTTAAAATATTATTAAAAAATAAGCTCTCCCTTCAGATGCTTTTCGGGGTGGATAAACTAAGGAACTTGGAACTTGGAAGTGGAATAGTTGCTTCTTAAGATTGTTAAGTGAAAAATAGCTAAGTATACCTACTACAACTTAATGTACAATTTACGGTGAGCCCAATTGTCAACCTGCGCGGTGTGGTGTACACGTCTGAACAAATGAACTAAACCTCGATTCACACTGTGCATTGTTATCGCGAGCGAGTGGGCCTCGATGTGAACACACTATAGAATCTCTTACGATGATAAATGCACTCGGACACACTCATTGTGCGGTGTGTCATAACTGGGTAGCGTTTACAGAAAAATCTTTTTTTTAAACACTGCCTTCTTGTCTGCTAATGTCTGGTTACAATTTAAATCTATATAGAAAAAGTGAGTTAGTATAAAATTTGGAATAGTTAAATTCTATATGGAATAAATTAAAATTTGTTTATGGCTAACAATTTGTTATGTGATTGCTGTTCTGCTTTTGTTTTTGTAATTGCTAGTAAGAAAGTATACATCGAAAAATATATTCCTTACTTTCATACTAGCAATTAGGTAATAAGTCTATGATTAGCTGTAAAAAAATAAGTTTGGGTCTAATTATAATCAAAAACTTATCATTTAAAGAAATTAATGCTTAATGTGCAATTTGGATTGTTGTTCTAATTTCGCCCACAGGGCGGTAGTCCAATCATCGTTGATAACTAGTGATTCGTTATTCAGGAACATAAATATTTATACTTGGCTAAAAATATGCTGGCTTCTACTGTAACTCAAGTTTCTTCATAAAATGTCTATCATGAAAAAGTAATTTCCGTTAGTGTTCGAACAATTTTCATAAAAAATAACACCACTAATTTAGTGTTTTAGCCGTGAAAACGTGACGTTTGCTTTCGCGTTTATGTGCGTTTATGGTATTAGTTTTAATATTTTTTTTTGTCGACAGTACTCACGTTGGAATCGTTTTTTGAGAACAATATGTTTTCGGAGGTGACCAGATATTGTCCGAGACGCGTCCATCATCTTACCACATGGATAGCTTTATGCAAGATAGGATTTTTCATTCTCTTTGCATACCTATATATCAACCAAAAAAATCTAGAGAATAATAGGGTTTGTTCTAGTGATAAATTCATAGCCAAAACGTCAATGAAAATAATAAAACAAACGCTGTTTTCTTATAAACTGAAGTTGGCCGTGTAGTGTGTCCTATTCGCCCCGCTTCGCGCTATGACTACCGAGCAATAACTAACTGCGCCTCCACACTACTCGCGAAGTGCCTCGACGAATTATTCGGGAAAGTTAACCGAAGTACGAAGTGCGTGGCTACACACTCGTTCAACCGTGCGAGGAACTCATTCGCGTTACTTCGAGTCCTTTGACTCGGGCGCAAAAACCGACAACAAATAGAAGTAGCACGAGGCGAGGTAAAGTTGGACGAGGTAAGACGAAGTGCCCGTCCACACTCTCGTATTCGCTTCGCCTCGGCCAACTTCGCGAGTAGTGTGGAGGCGCAGTAAAAATTATATAGTTTATTTTTATTTTTAACAAACGAGTACTGAGTAGTTGTACTGAGAGTACTGAGTATATCTCTCGCATATTTACGAAACTAACACAGAGAGATGATAGGGGCGGTGCCTACGCCGATAACTTATTAATAAAGAAATATATTAAGTAGGTAAACTAAAAATATAATGTGTAGGTAACTAATAGACTAAGCGTAGGGCTGTTTGCTCATATTGTGTTACTTTTTTAATTTACACACACACAACACCGATAGCAATATATTATATAATTTAGAAATGCAGTGAAATATTTCGGTACTCGTTTGTTAAAAAAACATTTTAACAAAAAAATTAACCGCCAAAAAAACTGAAAAGCAAAAAATAATAAACATTTTTTATTTAACCTTAATAACCAAGTTCTTAAACTAATGTAAGCATACCTAAGTAATTTTGAGTCGGCACGTAACCGACTTAAAATAGTCAATAGACAAGTATCGCCTTAAGGTTCGACTATCGAAGCCCTGAAGTCACAAAATGTGTATTATGAAGTTATATATATATATATATATAAAGATTATAATACATGTTTCAACAGTTTAATTGTAAAATTTTAACAATAACATAAAATAACTTCATTTTATTTCTGTATTTGCATTTTTAACATATTAAATTTTTAAATGTCAAATTTTTAAACGAGATATAGGTTTTGCACCTGCTTTTAAAATATTATTGCCATATGAAGTTAAAAATGTTTCAATTTATTTATTTGATTATTTTATGGGAACAGTGAAAAGTATTAGAAAATACCATTTTTTATTATTATTTTTTTATTTTTTAAACGGCGAAATATCGGTGAGATTATCTTCAAGATATTTTATATAATAATTAGTTAAATAAAAAATATTTTATAAATTATTACTGCTGCTAAATTTTTACGTGTCTTCTATCTATCTGGTCGTAACTAAAAATATTAAAATTTATTCTTTTATAGAGTTAATTCAGTTTTAATTTAATTTTTTGGTAACCTGAATCGATTTATTATATTATGTGTATTAAGTTAAAAAAAAAAACTTAAGTTTAATTCGTTGCATTCAATACTGTTGATCGTTATTCTATTATCACAGTAAACTACATACTTTGTACATATTTTATTCTTTGTTTTATTATTTTATATTTTAATTGCCTTCTACGATTTCAGGTCGGTATAACGAGGCGATTGAAAGCATCAGAGGTTCGTTGCATGCGTGTGTGTGTGATATATTTTTTTAATTTTTTAAAGGACGAAAATGTCTTGCTGTTTTATTTTTGTTGATATGTTTATTTTTCGATTAATGATATAATGGAAGCTTGGTTCCCTCTTTCGCATATTGGTCCGCGCGACACAATTTCTCGGTTCACATATATCGCCTTCACTCGGCCCACGTGCACAGTGAGAACTTTGAATGTACGATATTTGGTGATTTATGCCACTTGAGTAACTTCGTAACGCAATCGGAAAGTCCATTCGCAATAATAAATGTCAAAAACGTCGCTGAAAATCTATAGTCTCCTTCTTTACAATCTGAAAGAATTATTCAATATTTTCAAAAAATATATATTTATAATTCCTTTTAATTAGGCAATACTTTGGGACTTGAAAAAAAAAAGGAAAAATACTGCACGACAATTATGTAAGGCAATAAAAGCCGCCCACAATTGCTTTCTGTTTGACGTAACAAAATACGAACATATTCTGTTCGCGTTTTAACGATTATTTTGCTCCAGTTGTGTCAGACAGAAAACATGCAGACACCTTATCTGATCAGATAAGGGCTGATAGCACGTAATATTTCGATAAAGACTTGAGAAAACTTTAAGGTCAATATTTTGTTACAAGTATACTTAACGTGCACATTTTTTTTTCGATTTCTAACAATTATTACATATATTTTTTAATTTAAAAGTCGCCAGACAGGCTGTCGGTCCACTTGATGGTGGATGTCTATCATTGTCTGTTAACATGAGTAACGCTCTGCAGACTTGAGTAAATATATTAATAGTGAGTATATTAAAAGGCGACGCTAGCCACCTACTTACCATCAAGATGACCATCAGCCTGCATGCCGAACTATACATTTAAAAATGCATATTCAAAAAATTAAATCCTTTACATAAAATCAAGGAAAATAATTTATAATTTCTTAAAATGAAGCCACACTTTCATTAATAATAAACATGATCTTGTAATTTTAACACAAATGATCTCATAATAAAATTTATTGAAAATTCTTTTGAGAGGTTACCTAACATCGAAATATTGGTTTCATTACTAAAAGTCCCTTAATAGGTGTTCGTAGATATTCTTTATTAAGTATAAAGTGTGTATTCTGTCCCGTTGTTCGTATATATAGGCATTCCGTTTGATATTTTAGCAGGGCTTTACTTGTAAGCTTTTTTATAAATCTATCTAATTAAGCTAGAACATGGCTTGCAAGTGTTATTTAAAATGTTCGAGTAATGACGGCGCCTGCGCAGATCAAGGCTCGACAATTACCGCGTAATCTAGGTCGCCGGTTAGCGTAATATTGTCATTTGATTGTTAACATAACTCGTATGTTAGTTGCTGTAATCAAAGGAGTCAACGTTATACATTTATTTTAAACAAAAAGAACTAATTAATCTCAAATTGTATTGCACAATTACAACAGTAGAACTATCTAATACTTAGTATAGATAAGTATTATTATCTTCGCACATAAATTTGAAAACCAGTACGATCCAATTTATAAGAAAAATTACCTATAAATAAAATGCATACATATTTTTGGAATTTTTAATGAGAAAATAGGAACTGAACTGTTTGGTCTTCACATATTTATATATGGATAGGTATATATTAAGTATTTTCTCCGTTATTTTAATATCTAACTAAGTATTTTAATATCTAAATCATTTGTGTTTTGCTAAACTTTGTTTAACGGTCGTAAACCGAAACTATATCTTATCAATCAATACTAATAATAAATCTGTAAGTGTAGCTGTATTGTATGTATGTATGTATGTATGTATGTATGTATGTATGTATGTTCCTCCATAACTCTGAAACTGATTTTCATGAAACTTGGTAGATAAACATTTGGACGTACGGGACACAGGATAGGCTAAATATTTTTCAACGCGGACGAAGTCGTGGACACCAGCTAGTAAATGATAAAGTTATAGGTATACTGTAGAATAGCAGCTGTGTGTGCTGTTGTGTTTCGATGCGTAAGAAAGAAAAAAGGAAGAAATATAAATAAAGATATTATTTGACATTTACAAAGGGACTATAAAGTCCATTTCCATGTATCATTAACGAGTGATCAGAAATACTCATGATGTTTGATAACTGCGTATAAAAATATATGTTACTTTAAACAATTAATAGATAAAGGAGAGATAAGTTATTGTAATTAATCACAAAGCTTTCTATAATAGTTTTTGCTATATGATAAAAAGTAATATTTTTCTTTCTTAATTCGATTCTTAAATTATATATTAAATAAATAAATAAATACATATTCCACACAGAACCATCTAGTTCCAAAGTAAGCAACTAATTGCTTGTATTATGGATACCAGACAGTTGATATACTACATAGATTACTTTTTTTTTGTAAATACATACATATTATAAATACAAAACATCCATGACTCAGGTACAAAGTTAAATGTTAACACATAAACATTTGCCCCTAGCGGGATTCGAACCCGCGACCGTTTGGTTAACAGCTAAGTTTACTAGCCACTAGACCAAACGTGTCGTCAAATTTAATATTAATATTCTATATTAATATTTAATTTCACTTTGTAGGTATATAGAATTATGATATTAATAAATAATTAATTTTATTATATGAAAGCTTAGAAAACATTCTTAATCGTCAATATAATCAAATTGCATACTTTAATACTTACAATTAGATAATGGCAGACCACACTGCATTTCGTAGCTCGTCTGGTGGTATTTATGACGCTCTTACCGAATACTACAGAAGAAAAACTGTATGATTTTGTGTTTCGGTGATTGAGTAAAGAATGGCACAGAGCCCATTTCTCTATCTCCTGATAATTTCATACTTACTAAGGTTAGCAGTGAACTCGTATTTGTGTTTTTGCTTATAATATGCCCCATAGCAGCCGCCTAGCATTAAGTGGACCGTCAGTCTGTCTATCAAAATTCACATAAAAATAATAACTTAGTTAATTAAGTAATATCTTAATTAGTCAAGACCCTGATTAAGTTAGGGATACTGGACCATCCCCCCTTTTTTTAATCCACCCTAGTTAGTCGAGATTTTATGAAACTTATTAACGTAATATACACAGATTAATGTACCTAATTATGTTTTAGCAATAATAATAAATAATATGTTAAGTAGTTAATATTTGTTACAAAATAAATGGTCCACGAGAGTGGTGTAATCCAAAATCCAAAATCCACAACTTCCACTTAGTGCTCCATAGGTAAGTAAATTATAAAATCGTATTCGTATCACATAACTGTGGCGGCAGATAAAAATAATAATTGTCTTATTCATTAAAATAAAGTTGCACGTATTAAATCGCAAATAATAATGTTTACACCTCTTAAAACTCACTCTTCGGATATAAATTCAACACTTCGCAGTCATAAAAATCATCGAGCGAAGCCTTAATACTTTGCATATTTCGACAAGGTCATCAATTAAACTCTAATTGCCTATAAACATAGCTCATAAAATTAATAAGACATTTTGAACATATTGCAATTTCGATATTTTTTATAGTACGAAGTCACGAGTTGGGTGTGGTTAATGAAAGTTTCCAATTAGTGGAAATTCAGTGGGACTTTTATTTTGAAATTTACATATCTAAATAAACTTTTAGAAGTGTTTATAAGATAGTAAAACATAATAAAAATAATCTAACCTGTAATTAGTTCCGAGAAGAATTAAATTAATATAGAATATAAAAATATATTCTATATTAATTTAATTTTTGTCAGCAAAATAGTTTTCTATAAAAACTAGGATCTAAGCCTGCTGATCGACGCTAGAGTCGTCAAGCGGCCCATAGAGGCATTCTCGTATGTCTTATTTTGAAAGAAATAGTCTAGCCTTCAATGGCTTTCATCTTTTCATCAACCAGTTTCAGAGACGAGACTTCAGAGACTTCTGAATAGAGACAATATGACTCCCGCATGAATGTTCCAAATTATCAACCCCTATAAACATCGTTAATATAAAATTTTGTGCTTAGTGTTAATAGACAAAAGGATCGAGACGATTCCGCATTAGATATCGCAAATGTTATCAGTCCCTTAGTCAGTTAACACATTGAACGTGATAACTGGTAGTCATCACGATCGTATCACGATGATAAACAATCACCGCTCGCAGGCTTTGATGTCGATAATTGAGAGTTATTGCACAGCGCACGGTAGCTTTATATCGCGTCGCGCGGGACTCATGATGTATCGTGTGGCCATTAAGTTAGCGTGTTATAGGATTAGGCTAAAAATTTACATTTTTCGAATGAAGTTTCCTTCTTGCCGGGCCGGGACTTGACACAGAAAATGTGTTCATTACACGAAACGCGTGATCGCTTCCTCCGGGTTGAATTGATTGCGTGAACTTTGTTCCCATCGGGAGTACACACACTTTTACAATGAGAATATAAATAACAAAACACAACTCTTCTGGTCAGTTTTTTAATAGCATATTCTTAGATTTTCAAAAAGTCTTTATAATTTAATATTTAAAAACTTACAGTAAAAAACGTGCATAATGTAAAAAACATCCATATTTAAGTAAAACGAAAATGAAATAATTTACCTGACGTTGCATATCGATAACTGTAAGATCAGCTGTCGTCCTGGTTTGTCTATCGCCCACTGTGTGGCCGCACCACCATTTCTTCATCTCGTACTCCTGTGGAAGGATAACGGAGTTCAACAGTTACGTCATTTGTACAATTTACGACGATGTTAATATTGTTTATGAATGTTGAACCGTAGCGTTTGACCATTCGACCATAATATACGAGCAATGTATAAACAAATGTTTTAAATCGTTTTAGTCACAGACGTTCTACTTTGTGCTGTGCGTGTGGGCACAGCCTTTGCTATGTTAACAGAAATCATTAAAAAATTATACTTGACTTATGAAACTTTTGTTCTACTTTCAAAACACGATATGAAAGCCCACTTTTTTTTATATAAAAATGACTGCTATGATTTGATTTTCCACTGGCCGTTAATTTTTTTTCATTTTTAGCTAAAGGCTCAATTTTCTAATGTTGCAACTTAACTTATTAACTTATACTATAAATGATGAAGTGAGTTTATTTGTTGGTTCTTAGGTGTGAAGCCTTAACTTCTCAACAGACCATCATGAAATTTTGCATACACGTTGTCAGGGATACAGAAAAGGACGTCCTTACCTTTCATCTAAAAAAAGTACTGTTCTCGAGAGAACCTTCTAAATATAAAATGAAAAATTAACGCCCAACAAAAATATATATTATGACCAAAAAAGACCATCCATAATAAATTATCTTGTCAAGTTCCTACTACAGTGCAACACATCAGCTGCCACAGTCCAATACGACGTCTTTGTCGTCGGGTCAGCTAGGCTAAAACAAATCCAGTTTCATATATAATATATACTATTTTTTTATTTATTTAAAATCCTTAAATATCTCGTCCAAAATTCTCAATTAAAACTTTAGGCATTTTATTTATTATACCTATAATAAAACAGTAAGCTGTGTGGTTTATCTGGTAGAAGATGCGTAAAATTCTATATTAGTGTTTTTATATCACAAAGAGAATGTCTACTGTTTTGTCTCTCTGTTCGGTGCTTACTAAGATTTAGTATGTCTAGATTTTCAGATTAGTGCGTCGTGTTGAATGTAGGTGAATGGGGTCTATGTTCTCTATTCTATACATGACCCCGGTTAGTGTACCTAGCTATATTTATTTATACAGAATTTTCAGTTGAAAATTTAATGGTTCATTTTTTTCTGTGTACAGTAGATATGCACTGCAAGATTTTTAGTTTTTTATGAATTTACTATAAGTGTTTGAAAAAAAAGTAATCTATGTAGTATATCAACTGTCTGGTATCCATAATCAAGCATTAGTTGCTTAGTGTGGAACTAGATGGTGCTGTGTGGAATGTGTGAAGATATTAATGAATTAATTTTATAATTTAGGTATTAATCACTAAAACTTTTAAGTTTTTTATGTTATTCAAAAATAACTAGAATTCTTTTTACGTGTAGTTATCTCGATGCTAAGTGGCTTACATCCCCTATTGACATATGCAATAGAGGTTGCAAGTGCGCTACCAGCCTTGGTAGGATAAAGGATAAGTGATAAGATAAGACTTAGGGATAAAAATAAAGCCTAAGGAATAGGGCAATGACAAAGTCGAGGTGTTTTTTTCGCTATAATTAAATATAGATTTCAAAGTACTTCAATGAATGTAATCAATCGTTGTTCTATTTAGATTCCGAAAAGTGTACAGCCTGTTTTCTGCATACATACCTTAAATTTCAACAAAGTACTTAAATGTGCGAGTAACATAAGTCAAGTTAATGCGGAATCCTTCTATCGGCAGCCATCGTATTAATATATCTTTGCAAGTCGGCAGCTCACTTGGCAGTCGGTAGCCACCAATCATCAAATGGACCGTCAGCCTGTCTATAGATCTTATGATAAGGAAAAAGTTTCATTGCATGATCATCAATACTAATAATAAATCTGTAAGGGTCAGTCATGGAGTAAGTTACTTTGTTTTCAGAGATATCGTGTTTATAGGCTCTATACATGATACTGAAATCAAATTGACGATTTTTAGAATTTTTTTCTGTATGTATGTATGTATGTATGTTTCTCCATAACTCTGAAACGAATTAACAGATTTTTATGAAACTAGGTAGATAAACATTTGGACGTACGGGACACAGGATAGGCTACTTTTTTCTTTTTCAAGGCGGACAAATTTGTTTTTATTATCTGTATTGCCACAAAAATCTAACAGATGGCGGTGTACGGCGCACGGGTACAGTAATTACTCATATATTTTCTTTTTCAACGCGGACGAAGTCGCGGGCAGCAGCTAGTATTTAAATAAAAACACACAATGGTTTTTATAATGGTTTTTCTAAATATATTTGCCCGGACTACACTCGGTGTTATTTTGAATATATTCGTGTGGAATTCTCATAATTTCTTCAATACCCCGTTGAACCCTAAAGCTATTACTGTGTATTGGTACTACAAACTGCTACATTATTATAATGAAGACTTCAGTGTTAAGATTTAAAGCGGGAACTAGGAGTCGGCTGCGTATTTACGAACAACTGTTTCATGTTATTTGATACTATTCTTATAAATTAACCAGTGACTTGTATTAAATTTCACATTTTAAATTAAATTAACAATTTATAAATATTTAAAACAAACATTATTATATGGAACATTACAAAAAAAATACAGAGAAATAGTCGTGTATTTATTCGAATCGCTTACTTGGAGATAGGTGGTCACCGTCTCCTATAAACTTTAGCAATACAGTGGGAATGAACTGCGCTACATACCCTGTTATAAAGTGCTAAGTGCTTTATAAGTGCTGTTGTGTTTCACGCACCGAAACAAAACAGCACTAGTGTCGTAATTTCTACCTCTTTAGGGTGGCTAATACCTCCAAAAGGGCTGCCCAGTTTAACGCTGAGTCCTGCTACTACTGAAATAAACTGATTTAATTGTAACAGAAATCTCTGCAGCAGATTCTTATCTAAATAATATAAGAAATTCGATTCTTATCTAATTTCTTATAATAAATTTGTAATTTTTGTGTGGTCGGCTTGTAAGTGAATGTTCTAAATGGAACTTTTTAGTTCTATTAATTAACTTTTCTTTTAGAATCCCCACATATTATAAATACTGAAGTTAGATCATACATGAACAATATATATTCATTGTATAATACATTAACTAAAATTCTTTTTCAATTAAAAAAATTAATATGAAAATGATGTTATTTTATGCCTACGTACATATTGTTGAACACTGTCGATAATTATGTCGAACCCAGCATTTTGTAATAATTATACTATGAACATAATTGCTTTACAAACATAATATCCATAATTTTATTAAAATTCTCTTGAATAATTCAGTGGGAAATATTAAATAATAAATAACGATATATTCGATGTGAACATAGAACACTGCTATTGTATTGGGATCCATATACAATTTCCGCCTTATGTCTCCTATATCTATTGGATTGTGCTTATTTACTTGTTATTAACAGTTTTCTTCTTACATCATAATCTAGTTATAAATGCGAAAGTTTGTATGTTTGTTACTTAATCACGCAAAAACGGATGAAATAGTTAATTACCTGCATATTATTCTGGAAAAAATTTAGGATTTTCTACAAACGAAATACAGCGCGTACGAAATCACGAGAAAAGCTAGTATTTACATAATGATCACGGGTGCTGTGGCGTTTTGTGGTTACTTATTTTTCAAAAAGATTATTTTTTGTATTAGTCCGAGTAAGCTCAAAAAATACCATTCTAAATAAAGTGGAATTGTACATTAATTTTAGTAGAATTTTCAGTAAATATTAAAGGTACCCAAGTATAGTTGGTCGCAGCGTGGGGCATGACTCTCAAAATGGTGTTCGCAACGTGATCGGCGCGCGCGCAGCACAAACAAAACGAGGCGAACCGAGAGATTATCGCATTAGCGCCGACCAACTATATAATCGGCCATCGGAGGCTTCCACTATCGATTGTGAGAACGTTTCCTGGGATAAAATCCATTGACCGTATCGATTGGCTAAACTTTAATAACGTTTCACTAAGGGTCTTTGTTTGCTTTAAATCGCTGTATATTACCACATATTCTTTTATATGTATTATATAGTACTTTTATATTTTACCTCAATTGTAATGAAATGAAATTTGCACAGACATTAAAATTGTGTACTGAAGACAGTTAATATCTAATGTTAAAGTGAAACTTATTTAGCACGAGTTGGCTCTTGCTGTTCCTCTCACGACATTCATCAATAAGCCTTATAAATTGTATATAGTATGTGTAAATTCATTCAAATCTAATCGACTGTATATGCGCGATTTCGTGATATTTTGAAAATGGTTCACAATAATTTGGTATATATATATATATTTGGAATCACCTACTAGCTTTCGATGCTGTGAAGTAAGGAAGTAATTTAGATCTTTTGCCAGGACAAATTTAATTGAAAACTACGATAATAAGCTCTTATTTCACTGCGAAAAATTACTTTGACCATACCTACATAGAAACTTCTGAATAATTTTTTTTAAAAAAGAATTTATTCAGAATTTTTTTAAAATTCAAGAATTTTTTAAAAGAGATGCACTACTTTTTTATCAGTGGATCCAGGTGAGTGATCCTCAGATACGCCTTGTCGTCATTGTTAAAATAAGTGTAAGTGTATTCCTGAATAACCGATGACGTTTCAAAAAATTCTTTTGATATATTTCTTTGTTTCACAAAGAATTTAGTCAAAGCGCAGTGCGTCAAGGTTTCATAATGTTGGTCGTTCGATTGATTGAATAATAATGATTAAATTTAGATTTAGGTTTATTTATTTGTACAACCATTTAGTCTCGCAACTAGTGTTGTAAGTAATGTGACGATAAGTCGATGCCAAGTACCTTAGGCCACGAACTTATCAGCTCTCTGATGCAAGGAAAATTCCTGAATATATACATATTCCTTTTTCACATGCAAGTTGACATCTGTAGATACGGTTAAAATTACTACATTTGTGCTCTTGTAAACTTGTCAAACTTTTGATGTAATTATTAAGTAAAGTTAAAAGAATTAAGTAAAGTTATTATATGATAATGGAATTGGTGAAACTAAGTTTTCAGACTTATAGATAGATATGTTTAACGGCTCATACAAAATTTGCAACGTTATGTTTACAAAAAGCCATCAATATCGCTGTGGCGTGAGCAGCCACAATTTGTTGTGTGAGATGTCTCCGCGAGAGATGCGTGCAGTCTTTAGCGTGGTATTAGTTTCCATTGACACCCAGGTTGCGACACAATTTTAAAAATAAACTCATTAATATTTAATACAGCAATCTATTGGAATTGATAAATAATAATAATTATAAATAAATATCTTCACACATTCCACACAGCACTATCAAGTTCCACACTAAGCAACTAATGCTTGTATTATAGATACCAGACAGTTGATATACTACATATATTACTTTTTTTGTAAATACATACATATTATAAATACAAACATCCATGACTCGGGTACAAAGGTAGTTAACACATAGACATTTGCCCCTAGTGGGATTCGAACTCGCAACCGTTTGGTTAACAGCTAGGGTTATTAGCCACTAGACCAAACGTGTCGTCATAAGTCATAAGTTTAGTGTCAGAAGATACCTATTGTCTTTAATTTGTTCGTCATTTTTGCTGAGTTGGTTCTTATTGTAATTATTCTATACTTAAAGTTTCTTTTATGACTTGAAAAAAGTAACTTAGTTAATCTAAACATGTTTTAGATTGGCAGCATGTACTGCGTTCTTATGAACTGTCCTAATTGGCGTGATCAGCCACTCACAGAAGTTCATCATTACCAACATTATTATTTTCTAGATCCAAAATAAAATATATTTCAAAGGCCAGCCTTTCATGAACTTTACAAGGAGCTGGCAAAACGGTTGGTAGACGCGTCGGGTGACAAGAATGCTGGCTCTTACTTTGCCCAGAAGATAAGCATATGCATTCAACGGCATGCTGGGGCAATGCCGCCAGCATTCTCGCCACTTTTCCGTCTACCAAAGGCTTAATAGGATTAAATTATTTATAAGTATTTTTTGGAAATAATTAGTTAGTTTTATTAAGTTTTTGTGTTAAAGATTGTAAATATTTGTTGTTTTTTATTTAATAAATTCTAGGTGAAACAGCCCAATTTTTACTAACTTCATAAGATCATATGTTCAAATTAATAAAATAATATTAATTCATAATTAATAGTTAATTAATATTTAAAATTAAATACATATTTACATGCCCTTGTCAAGTGGAACATACTTTGTATTGTAACTGTTGCCTACATGAATTAAGACCTTATAGACATTGTGTGTGCAAATAAATATTTTATTTAAGACTAAATGTTTCATAATTTTTGCGAGTAATAAAAAAATACTTTCAATTTTCGTATCGTATTCGATAATGGAAACGCGCACCTTGTTTTCCACCTGTAGTCGGTAAATATATTTAAAATTACACCGTGAGCGCTTTGCGTCAAGTGTTGTATTGGATCTTAGTTTATTGGGAATTAAAACTCCTGATGGTTAAACGAAAAAACATACAGAAAACATAGATGTAAAGTATATAGTTTAAATATGTTAATTAATAGACAACTACTAGTGAAATGTTTTATTTTCATAATTTAAAAAAAAAATCGCTTTGTGACTTTTTTTTTTTATTAAATGGAATTCATGTTCTGTTTTGTACAAAATCCTCCAACTGTATACGGCATTATTTATAAATATATAATTTACTAGCTGTTACACACGATTTCGCCCATGTATCTTTATAAAATCTAGCCTATGTTACTCGCTGATAATGTAGGTTTCTATAGGTGAAATATTTTTTAAAATCGGTCCACTAGTTTTTGAGTTTATTCATTACCAACATACAAAAATATAAATGTTCTCTCTTTATAATATTAGTATACATAAAGAGTTTTTATTGTGTTATATTGATAATTTATAAAGAAATCGCTTTTTCACACAAACCTTACATTGTATAAGTCATTATTTAAAAATTGACTTTATTTATATACATACGTATTTTTAGACACCTGCCTTTTACAAGTTTAATTTATCATACAGTTTTGAATTATTCAATAGTTGTTTAATGTGTTTTTATTTTCGCTCTTCGTAAATTATACATGTAACGTGACATTTGATCTATTGTGTGTCTATTCTTATAATCCCCAATTAAAGACGACAGCCATTACATAAAAGGTGAATTTTAGTGGTGGTTAATTACTTTATTGAGATATACTTAATTTTTTTTTGAATTTTTTTTTCCACCATAATTATGATTGTAATCGACATTTTAATAAATTAAAACGAGTTTTATTTCTATTCCAAATATAAAATTAAAACAAAAATAATTATTTCACTAAATTATTTGTTGTGTGAAATTAGAAAATACATATTTTATTTATCTATTAATTAAAAAGTTTTAAATAAACTATTTAGTTTTAATCGTAATTACGTTAAAAAATCTTGAAGAGGTTAAAGTTAAGGTTGTTATAAAAACAGAGTACAACACTTTTTGAAAAACATCCATAATAATATATACTTATTCTTTTTATGAACTTTTCATCCATAATAAAAAATAAATAGAGGTCAAGCGTTATAATGCTTACTTACCTATATATTTTTTATTTTTCAACGCGGAAGAAGTTGCGTTATCACGAACTTGCATTTGGCAATACTTTAGGTGCCGACCATAGTACGATATGGATTAGAAAGTGATAGCAAAATGGGCTCTGGCATCCCTTACTTACCGAAATATAACAGCAAATGTGCTGTGGTCTTCTATAAGGGGGTGGTTACTGCTGCCAGACGGGTGCCCAATTTATGAATGCAAAACGCAGTATTTTAGCACTACAGAAATTTACTTAACTACCTAATACTGCATATTTTAGGCACAAAATTATTCATTATTAAGTTATAAAAGAATTAATTTCGAACGTGGCTTCTGAGAATTTTTAACTTATTAGTTATCCACATTATCTTTTCACAGCGAAACGTTTATGTTACGTTATGTGTCGGCGCAACCGTTACGTGTAACCAGTCTGTCAACCCGAAGATTCATCTCAGTAATTAATCTACTCGTTATCACTCCAGATATACCAACTAAATTAATACGTTGCCGCGAAGTCACGTCGCGCGGAATTATCAACACTCGCTTCCACATAATACAAGCTACTCTCAAACACACTTCCTTTAGCGACAGTCAACAGTAACTTTGTTAGGGCGGCCAGACTATTTTTTTATTTGCACACAAATTGCACCTCAATTTTCTGTAACACAGAGTCCAATATAGCTTTAATTGAACCTCTTTAAAAATTGTACAACGTTATAGATTGTGTGATAGTTAGTGTCATAACGTAAATTGTGCAGCGTTAACTTATTTTTATTATTATTACTGGCCTGCAGAAAGGAACAAATGTTGTCTTTTTGATTTATATCTGAGAACAGAATGTGATGTTATTCGCATGAAGTAAATAAATATAATATACTTTAATCTCTTTTTAGTAGTTTTTTTGGTTTACAAAATAACTAGCTGCCCGGCCCCGGCTTCGCACGGATGCAAATAGGTTGGTACACAAACATTACCTGTTCATCGATCTTTCCATTAGTAAAAAACGGTATCCTAAAGTGGTTTAGAAGAAGTTAGAGGAGAAACAGACAGACGCAGACAGCCATTTCAATTTATAATATGCAATATTTGTTTTTGATAAATAATTATCCATACGTATTTTAGTTCATAGATATTCTCAAGAGTATATACTCACATTCTCATGCAAATAAAAATACTATTATTACACATTTTTATCCTTAATTCTAAATTATTAATAATTTTATTACAAGTAGGTACATAGTAGTAATAATTTAAAAATATATTAAACCATTTATAACTCGAGAACGGCTGGACCGATTTTTATGATTATTTATTTGTTGAATTTGTTTCCACCCTAAATAGCAGAGTAACTAATAAAACATCGAGTCAGCTAATATTTTTATAATAAAAAGCCATTCTTTTTTCCAAAATAAAAACTCTATAACTAATATAACTATTGCTTTTAGAAACTATTGACTTTCCTACGTATTAAAGTTCATTTTATACCGATTTAACTTGGACGTCGAACAAAATGTTCGTAATGACGCTAACAAGTTTTTTTTTGTTAAGCGGAGAGCTTTTATGTGCGTTTGCACATCGTAAAATCAAATGTGTTGCACGTACAGCGCATGCGCGCAAAATTCGAGCTAATATCTTAAACTATCCACTGTGGAAGGCTCTATTTACAGAAATTGCAGAGTTTGAACCTTCTCTTCATGCTTTCTTACTTTTGTAAAATGTTTCTATTTTCAACGTTTACTTTATTCTATCGCAGGTAAAATTTAATTTTGTTGATAATATTTTAAAGTTTTCTAAGGGTTTTTAGATGGTAAAGTATAAAAAAAAATAGTAAAATAATTTATCAACGGTTTGAAAATAAGTTTCTTCTTGAAGAAACCTCCGTAATTATTCAAATAAATCAACAATAGTTTTATTTGGTTGCTAAATATTGTAGAAAATTTCGTTTTACATAAAAGTGTTTACATAACTTTTTTGCTAAAATTAAAATTAAAAGTTAGAGAGGGGAACGCTGTCCATCCGAGCTGGATTCAACGAGTGACATCCTTCTCTAAGTTGACTCTACCTAGTTGGACTATATCTATACCAACATTGTTATAAAGAGAGACTATTTGTATGTTTGTAATGAATAAACTCAAAAACTACTTTACCGATTTTGAAAATTCTTTCACCTATAGAAAGCTACATTATCAGTGAGTAACATATGTCATCAATACTAATAATAAATCTGTAAGGGTCGGTCATGGAGTAAGTTACTTTGTTTTCAGAGATATCGTGTTTATAGGCTCTATACATGATACTGAAACTAAATTGACGATTTTTAGAATTTTTTTCTGTATGTATGTTCCTCCATAACTCTGAAACTATTTTCATGAAACTTGGTAGATAAACATTTTGACGTACGGGACACAGGATAAGCTACTTAATATTTTTCAACGCGAACGAAATCGTGGGCACCAGCTAGTATTTCATAAAGCTACGTGGACGATGTCGCGTGAAACAGCTAGTGTCGTATATACCTAATCTTATCTTTTATATCTTTTAGTAAACTATATTTAAAAAAACAATTAATTTATCTAACATGATATGTAATTTGACAGATTATGTACCAATCTATAAGAAATAATTGTCTGATATAGAAATAGTCAAACAATGCAGCGTTGTATATCGTTAACACTTCGGCAATAACTTTATTGACACAGCTAATTGTTTAAGTGTATCTTTCAATAAGTGAAGAATTGCCCCATTATTAAAGTATACAAAAAGCGTTTACAGTAACAAATTCTCTCGTTATCAGCCGATCGACGTCAATAAGTCGCGGTCGCTCGCATCGATAAATATCGATATAAAATAACTACATTGGTCACAGAAGTGACGCGAGGCGCAGCACTAATTCACGAGTGTGACGCCATTACTGATTGGCTAATAGTGTGGCGCCAGCCTTATGTTTCTTTTTTTTGCTCATTCACATTACATCATTAAATCAGGATTTGTACGGGTTTAACTTAACTTTAACTTTTTTTTAATATATATATATAAAGAGGCGTAATGTTATCGTTTAACACCTACCGCAATCATAGCTCTTTAATGTAATTGAGAATTTTAAATAAAAATCAAATTTATAATAAATTTTAAAACGATGGAAATCCATATTTAAGTCATGTAAACCCGCAGGTGAGAGTTGGTCGCATATAGAATTTTCTTTGTAAACAAAAAATTAAAACTTTAATCAACTTAATACCATTTCTTTTTATTGAAGAATATGTTTTTGATGAATGAACAATTCGACACAATAGTGTTTTACTAAAATAGTTAATTTTTACATGAGTACAGATATTTATTATTTCGATGGGTTCTATAGGCCCCTAAATAAAGTTTAAATAATCTGAATAAAATGACCTTAGTAGCACTACAAATATATACCAAGTACCTATCATCATTGTCGATTATCACACACGACAAACTGGACGAGCTTTACAGTGACGTCACTAGACAGAGACAGCTGCACGTATACAAAGCTGGCGTGTGAGGGAGACGGGTGAGGAACAAACACAACATACCAAATACGGTGGTCACATGTAACTAAAATTCGCAATAAATAGCAATCGTTTATCAATACGGGATTAAGGGTAACTCCACTTCATTGTTTGCGGCTTAGGTTTTATTTTTAAAAATGGCTTCCGATGTATATCCCTTTCGGATGCGCGTGAGTGGATTTTTTAGCGACATCTGGCCGCGCAGGTGCGTTTAACGAAGATGATTTGAAAGCTTGATCCGTTAGCTAGACTTTTTGTTTGAGCTGCTTATTGAGCTTTATGGTTTATGGGGATTAGTGATGGGATTTAAACTTTTGTGTGTGTTTGTTATGATTAGATATTAATATAATTAGTTAAAGTTAATTTACCAACGTGGGGCTTTATTACCAAATTCTCTAGTGAAGGTTGAAAAAAAAAATGGCCTGGTTTTGAATGATTTCTTCCAAAAGAAAATAAATACATAAAAAAGGTGTCATAGCTAGTTAGTTTAGTTTTAAGTTACATGCTTTGGCTATGCTATGAGCTTTCTCTATCAGTGGCTATTAATGATGATATTACTTTAGTGAAATTTCTCGATCTTAGCTAAAGTTATTTCTAATCTACAATAGAGATAGAGCTTCAGAATTGCAAAACTATAATGGAATAGTGAATTGCATCGATGTCAGCGCAGCCTTATCAAAGCAATCTACTATTACAATAATTTTCCTTTCCGTAATGTTTGAAAACAAATCTGCACAAATCAAATGTTCTGCTCCTCGCTGCGCCAATAGCGCCGACAATCATATCTACAAATCTTCGCACTTGCGTACAACCTTGTTTTATTATACAACCTCCCGATATAACAGCTAGATTTCACTTAACACCTCACGTTAGCAAACAAATTTCGACCTTATGCCATACAATTATAAGTTCAAACTCACTTGTACCAATGGGTACAGTTGGCACGTTTTAAATTCACACAGTCACATGTAGATTCTAAATAGATAAGTGCGAAATAGATTTATCTCTATCCAATATACTGATTAGAATATAATGCGTCCCTTTCTCTCAATAAATGCATTTGTTTATCGTCATATCGCTGTTGGTTAGTTTATACTGCGTTGTATTGAAGTAATTATAATTTACGGCTCAATTATGCGAATGAAAATGTTCACTGCGATGACAGTGGGGAGGTTTATTGTGACTTCATAACTTACCAAGTTCAGTGTGGCTTTGTCGAATAAGTCGTAGCTTGTATATCTGTGAAATCGAAAATACGCAATGGCAAGTACAGTCGAGCTCATTAATTTCTGTACACGTTTGTACCATATAAAGTTAACTCTTTTGAAATTTCTTTAGAATTGTACCTAATATCGACGGGTCATATGTATAAAAGGACCAAACAGTATATTATAAACAGACAAAAATACATATTATGAACAGTATAAATTTCTTTTTTTTTTGTCCATTTAACAGGACGTCAGAATATTCAGCATATATTAGCATATAGAATAAATAACTTGAAATGTGATATATTAATATTTTTAAATATAGAAACCTTTTTCAAACTACACTAATATTTAAAAAAAGATGATCTTTTTAAATTTTTTATTTGTAATTTATACTCAATAACTGATTTTAAAAATTATTTCACATAAAAAGTTACATTATCATCGTATTTTTCCATGTTACAGTCTCAGTAACATGGACTGTATTTTATTAGAAAATAAATAAATATATAAATAAAAAAAAATCTCCATGAAAATACATTAAAATTCTTAAGAAAACACAAGGTGCTAAAAATTTGCCCATAAAAGTCATTATTTGGCGTCCATTGCAAAATATTTAACAGTATTAATAGATATTCAAACGAGTAAATTACCATGTGATGCTTCACAATAATCAGTTTGAATTTCCGAAGTAAACTTCTGAGACACAATGCTGTACCAATCATATTGGCATTTGACCGTTATAATTTTATTTTTGATACAAATAAACAGAGCAGACAGCTCGTCAGACCCGTTGCTATCTCTTAATCTCAACAGGTGGCAACGTGCGAAATACTTTTAAGGAATAAACAGTTCACAATATTAAAATTTATTATGTTAATTACCGAATGTGAATGTGGGCCGGTGAAGGGTACGTAACGTATTATTACGGTGAATTATTGTGAATATGTCATAAAAAAGAAACATAAACACACAAGTGTACCGAAAAGTGAATGGCTTTCTTTGAAAACGAAACTTGATTTTGATTGTGTGAAATGTGTTTTAATTTTTAACTGCGCTCTTGAAAATATACAATACTTTGTGTATGACCAGCTTTTATTTTATTTTATTAAGAAACTTATTTATACATATTAAGTTTACAATTGAAAATTTATAAGTTTCCAAATTTATACAAAGAATATTTTACGAAGTAAGCCAAAACAAAGTCTTTTAGTAATTTTATTTGAAATGGCCCCGATTTTCCGCCATATACTATATTTCTGTAAATTTTAATTAAAATATATTTAATATACCTATGCAAGCAAGAGTAACAAATATTAATACATCCTCATAATCTTTTTTTATTACAATATTCTATTGTAAATACAAATAAAATAATTTAAACACGAGTAACAAAATATGTAAAAAAAGGAACAGTTACCTAATACAAGCAAGTAGGTATAGTGGTGATTCACGATAGCTATCCTACTTGTTTGCGATTTTAAAAAAAATATAGAAACAATACAAATAAACATTCATTATGTTGAGAATTAACTAACAACTAAGTACGTCAAAACCTTCAATAGATAACTTTATGAATTTCTTGATATCAATTGGTCTATAACAGGTCTATCTGTCACTGTCATGAAATAAATCTATATTTTGACTAATCATGATAATTAATTTTCAAAAATCGTTATACTTTCATAACTTTACATACATATTGTAGTGTGTTACGTGTTTCCATGATTGTAAAAGAAAACACTTGGCTGGAGTTAGTTGAACCGGAAAAATTTGATAAATAGAACGCTCTTGACCGAGATAAAGGCGGCGGCGGACGGACGGGCGTGCCGTGACGTCATTTCCGGGACAGCGCGTGCGACGCTCCACTAACGCTTTGGACTAAGTTACAGATGGAGAATAGTATTGCTTCCTACGTACATATGTCGAACATATAGTAATTTTATTTATTGTTTTCATTGATTTAAATTTTTTGTTGAGAACTTCTGTTTGTCATTTAGATAAGGTATTATAAGAAAAATAGCCGATCCGGCAAACGGTGTTTTGCCAAAAAATAAAAATAAAAATTGGGGAGGACCACCCTTAACATTTAGGGGTATGGAAAATAGATGTTGCTCGATTCTCAGACCTACCCGATAAGCACACAAAATTTCATCAAAATCGGTCCAGCCGTTTCGGAGGAGTTTGGCAACAAACACCGCGACACGAGAATTTTATATATTAGAGATACACTAGAACGTTTCGTTCTTTAACACAGTGCACAGTTATTTATACATAAAAAAAGATGAAACTCAACAAAGATAATTTGAAAGCTCAATTTAAAAATTATATTAAAATTAAATTATACTAAGTATATTTTATAACTGCAGCAGTAGAAAAGGTGTAACGCCTAACTCAGCAACTAATATGCATTCTGTGGACATAATGGACGGTAAACAAATAAATTAAATTATTTTTATTGAATCACAAAAAAAAGAACAAAAAGAGCATACTTTAAGCAGTGAATTCGTTTCAGACATTCAAACTGAGTTCGTCTCAAGCTCAACAATCATCGAAATAGTATCAGCCACTAGGGTTTGGTTGGACCTAGTTCTAGTCGGAATGACACCAGCTAGACTTAGTTTTACCCGAAAACAATCGGCTTATACTAGATTTAATCAAGAGTAAATGGCTATACCTAGTTCTAACCGTCTAAAACTAGGCGTAGCCGCACTTCGGGTTCTAGCCGTAACATATACACATATATAATTTTTCATATATAGATATAAATAACAAAACCGCTCCTATCTAATGACTTAATCCACACTTACCTACGAGGCCACTCCGCTTCCGGTAGATAAAGCGACACACATCTTATCTTCAACCTTACGTTGTTGTGTTAGGGTTTATTTTATCAGTAAAAATGTGGAAATTGAGTGTACACTTTTTGTTTCAAAGATAAACGTTTAAAAGAGTTCAACGGGGTGCGTGAAAGGAAGTATGAGATCCGTTAGCGTTTCTGATCGAAATATTTTTCAACATTTTCCTTTCAACATTTCAACAACATTTCAGTATTTAAAGTAGGAACGAGTTATTTAATTAAACAGGCAACAGTACTTTTGTATATTTTCAAAATATTAATAATTATTAGTCTTATCACTACAAAATAACCTGTTCCATGATTCTTTGAGCATTTTGTGCTATAAGTATATAGGTTATATATAATTATAGTATATAGTATATTATAGTATGGGACGGATTAAAACTCATAACGTATAGTATCGATAAGGCTACGCTATCGCATAGTCGTGTGTGGTAATAAATAAATAAATAAATAAATAAATAAATAAATAAGATCAATACCTACCTAGGTAGGTACAGTCGGTGTACGAAAACCTTTGTCAATTTTTAAATTCATTCCTTTATCAAGTCTTAGACTCTTAGTTCAACTGACAGACGATTCAAATGAAATTTCGGCATTTCTGATAATTGCCCTGGTGCAAGCAAATGTCGACTTTAAGGTGAAGAACTATTTTTAACCTCGACTGTACATGACTTCATCGCGCAGTCATAAACTGGGCAATCTGTCTAGTGGAGATAACCATTCTCTTAGAGAATATCACCCCGAAGTAACAGAATTTGGTGTTAAGCCGAGCTCAGATGTGGCTGTCTATATTTACGTTGCTATACATAATATAAGTAAGTATCTATAGGCCGTAACGCAATAAAAATATATATTTATAGCTGCGTGTGTGGTCTCTCAAAAATACTACAGAAAATACGATATATCGTAACATGAGTTGCTATCATATATTTTCTATATTAGTTATATCTATTTTGGGCTTTATTGTGTTTCGTTGATTGAGTTCCTACCAAAGCTATATTAGCTTATCCTCGTGTTGTAAATTTATCTGTTTTTCTGTCAGGATCAGCAGCGTAATTGCCACCTACCACTAAGAGGGCAGTCAGTTCGCCTGCTAATCTTTAATATAGGAATGTAAACAATGTTTTCAGTTTACAATAGCCGTTTCGTGATTTTTTTATGTTAAGGTCGGCACTTAATGGTAGGTGGCTACTGTCGCCTATAAAACAAGCAACCCTACAGGTGCTACAAATGAGCCGCAGACCATAGAAGGAATAAAAAAACGGATGGGGTAATGGGCTCTGGCAACGTTCACCGTTAAAGGCCGGCACCGGTCTTTGCGACACGCTGGCGACAACGAAATTAAATCTACACATATATGTACTAAGTAATACAAAAAAAATTGAAATGTCTGTTTTTATTGTCAAAATAACTGCTTTTTATTATTACCTACCTATATACAGTCGCCTCGTGGTTTCATATAAATTTACTTTTGTATTTCTGATTTTGTTTAGTGTTATTGTATTAATTTTCTACCTATTGAACGATGTTATGTATGTACTATTGTGCTTTCCTATGTTAGTGGCGCTGTACGAGAGTGGGAACTTAGTAATATCTGAATCGACTGGACCGATTTTGACGAGACTTTCACTGGCAAATAGCTGATGTCATAACGAGTTACTTAGGCTACTTTTATTTTAGCAAAAATAATAATAAAATATTATATATAAAAAATTCAGGGTTTTAGAAATGTATATTATTCAGTAAAAGTACCTGTTCCCTAGGGACAGTTCTTTCCGAGAGAAAGCTAGTAATAGATAACATTTTCAAGCTTATGCAGTTATTTAACGGTGGTATTCTGTAACTGCAGTGATTCAGTGGTTACAGCTGCCAGACGGGCTGCCCAAATGACTGCGAAACGTAGTGCGCTCTGCCTCTAGTTTTTACTTGTGTTTTCAGCCGTTTCGTGAATTCATAGCAATTTGTGCACTTGTGTAGTTATACGTAAATCTATTGGCAATAAAATTGAAAGAGAGCAATAAAAAAACAATAAGATTAAAGTGAAACAAGCGAAAGTTCGTGTAACACGAGTCGCGTGGGCGATTTGAGTTACGCGTTGCTTTTACAAATTTATTGTACACTTGCTAACGACAAAGTATCTGAATCAATTTTAGGAGCCTTTTTAAACACACAGATTTCGTTAAAGATTTACTTGCAAAATAAAAATGAGTGAAAGAAAGTAACCCAAAAGTTATGGAATCATATTATTTTTGTGGCTACTAATCGCTCTCTAATACCAGAAACTTAACAGGAGTTGTGAATGCGCTGTTGACCTTGATATTCGTGATTGATAAATGGAAAACTATAAACTATAACTATACTTTATTTTACTGTAGACCAGAGGTACCCAGACTTTTTTTCTCATAGTCCACTTTCAAAATTTAGCCGGTTCCGGTAGACAACTCGCAGCTACATTTCTACCATATTCCCAAAACTCAACGAAAATGTGAATGCGGCTGAGTTTCTGGGGGTCCACCTTGGACCACTTTGGGAAGCAACGCTGTAGATGAACTCGACGAACTCTAATGGCTCTCCCCTACTACCCACTGTTCAATAGTGAACAGAGAGGACAGCGTTTTTTTTTATCATTTTTAAAAACTGAAATATTATTGGTCGCCCAGTGGTCGAAAATCAAATCATATAGATATGCGCGCGACTAACCATTCACAAACAACCTAGTTATTTTATAATTTGGGACAAATTCTAAATACATATATGTATAAAATAAGATTATTGATTTCATTATTTTCTGCTTTATTAATTCTAAATGCATAACTTGAGCAACATAATACGTTTTTTCTGTTGTTTATCAAACAAACTTTAATTCAACAATCATTAGTTTTGACATATCGCGGACAAATCAAGTTGGATGCGTCGGCGACATATCACCCGATAAATAAATAATACATACCCTCCTCAGTATACGAGGACCGTCAGTTAATGCACTGAATGTAACCGATGCTGAGTTATCGGTATACCACATGAAATGTATAGACATATGTTTCTTTGTTTTAATATTAATAATAAGCAATACTTAATATCCCAAATAATATTCATTTTATGTAAGTGTTTATATTGTTATTAAAGATGGTTGTGTCCTGTTTGGTCTAGTGGCTAGTAAACCTAGCTGTTAACCAAACGGTCGCGGGTTCGAATCCCGCTAGGGGCAAATGTTTATGTGTTAACATTTCACCTTTGTCCTGAGTCATGGATGTTTTGTATTTATAATATGTATGTATTTACAAAAAAAAGTAATCTATGTAATATATCAACTGTCTGGTATCCATAATACAAGCAATTAGTTGCTTACTTTGGAACTAGATGGTGCTGTGTGGAATGTGTGAAGATATTTATTTATTTATTTATTTATTTATTTATTTATTTATTTATTTATTTATTTATTTATTTATTTATTTATTTATTTATTTATTTATTTTTATTATCACATCACGTGATAACATTCTTTCCCGTGATAATAAAAAAAAAGTTTTTTTTATCCCTAAATATTTATCCCTCTTATGGTGTAGGACACCATAACCTTTTAACCCTTTAACCGCTTTGTTTTGTAGAATTTGTCATGCCCCTAGCGCTTGACTCGTAATTTCTTTTTTAAGAGAAAGCAACGCAATAATTTAAAAAAACACATTATACAAGTAGAGGAATTTGTCGTATATATACGGTCTGGAAAAATGATGACGAAAATAATTGTCGGATAGATTTGGCTCTGGTGGTATCTAAGTCGTAACATTAGACTGAAAATTTCGCATAAACCTGTATAAGTTATGTATACATCATATGCAATATGTCAATTAATTTTATATTGCAATCTTGATTATAAGTTAAATCGTTCAACGTCGGATAATCCACTCGAAATTCAGTCGAAAGCATTAAAAATCAATTACATTGTTGAATGGCGCCCGAAGGCTTCCGTGATACATGATTAATTCATTATTATAACCATAGTTTATTAAACTTTACAGGTCATTGGAAAATCATAATGATTAAAGTTTGCTTTAATTTATTTGTGAATCTCATCAATGTACTACAACAACGGATTTCGCACGCCATACAAAACACTACGAACTTTATGGAACATTTAAAAGTGATATATGCGTAGAGCATGAACTCTGTCATCTGTCAGTTAAAGAAAACGTGACTTTACGTCAACACATTGGAGTTTAAAATCAATAGTAGAACTTGGTCGTTACTACCTTTTACCATTGACGCGCGAAGGCAAGACTCCGCCATGATTCCGTTTTAGGCGTAGTTTTTATGTACCGCTTTGGCATTTGTGACGCAAATTCCATAGTTGTAGTACCTACTTACTTCTGCAGAATCTGCAAAGAATATTGTTATTACCGTCTAATCTCTTAAGCTCGGAAACTCGGAATTTCATTGTAATTTATGAATATCGATGTCTTAACTTAGTGTACTTAGTTTATGGGTCAAATTTCTAGTTTTGTATTTTGTGTACCCTACATCGTTTTATAATTTATTATGTCGACAGCCTTAACTTTAACTATTAATAATTTTAATTACTGTTACTTGTTTTGTTTTAATTATATTTCACAGCAGTAATTATTCAATTTTATAAAAAGCAAATGGAACTACGAAGGAATAACCAAATGCCAAAGGAAGTTTGTTTGTTTTGATTTCACGCTCAACTACTCTACGTAATGAAATCTGCCATACATGTTGTCACTGGTATTAAAAAAATATAGGGTACCTTTTTTCAGGAAATAATACTGTTCTTGACAGTACAGACGCAGTCACATCACTGGTAAAAGCTAGTTTCTTATAAATTATATTCAAAGTATGCTATGATAGATTTACCGATTTCTTTGCATTTCAATGAAATTACTAGCCCTTTCGCATATGCTGCAGATTAACGTGGGAACTGAAAATTAATTTAATGCGACTGAACTCTCTAGTGTCATCGGCGAAACAACATCTGTTTTTACAAAAAGTGAATTAATTTTGATTTTAAAGTAAATGAAATCAATCAAAAATCACTATGAAAATTTGTCATCGATGTAATGTAAAACAATCGGCCAACATTGGATCAAATATTTGAATAGAAAGGTCCTTACACTTTGTACTTTCTGCACGTGTTTGCAGACCACACATGTATGGGAATGACGTATGAATGTTGTGTGTAGTTTCTGGATCGCGTTACAGATTGAGTTCGCGGAACGGTGGCGAAAGACGGCAAAGATTTTCGAGATATGTCATCGGCTTGAGAACGGGGTTTCCAACCTTCGAACATTATTTTAAATTGATTTTTTCTGTTTTTTAGAAAGTGGTTCCCGTCCCGGTCTGTGGTGAAACGAGGTTCTATATGTCTTGTTAATATTTTTTAATTAATTAATCAAACCACCTACACACCATAAGATTGACTTTTGTCGAGTCTTTTAGCGAAATTTTCACAAAATGATATGCCCAACCAGTTAAGAGCATATATTTTAGTTAGAAAATATATATTTCAGTAAAGATATCCTTCAGTTAGGAGGTCAAATAAGCTGTTCATAACTGCTTAGGTAATTATACCACCATGAATCTGATTAAGATTTTTGTACCACAGTTTTGTCCCAAACTATATAATTTTATATATCTATGTATGTGTTTATAAAATTTTACTTAAAAATAGCAAATATTATTGGAATATCTAGTAGTAACCACAATTTTTTATAATACAATTTTTATTAAGCAAATTTTAGCCAAGATAATAATTACCTCCAAGCTTTAACTGATAGAAACCCTCATCAGGGATTAGCATCTCAAAATTAAATTCCAAAAATATACTTCAACTTACATTAAAATATTATGGAAAGCACGCCACAACGCATGCAAGCATACATAAGTTGCATTATGAAAAATATGTATTACCTATGGAAATATGAAAAGTATTATTTTCATATTTCCATAATACATGATACAGAAATTATTCACAGTCCTCAACAATTTGGCCTCCTATAGTATTTGCCCTGATAGTATGAAGGTTAAGGGACTCAGCCAAGGAACACAACAGCACACGTGCTGACTTGCGTGAAAGCACTGTTAGCTATGCACCAATATAGCTTCAGAAAATAATATACTTAACAGAATAATGAAGAGAAACAGGTTGACAACATCTGTTCGACCGGAGTATATCGGAGCCATATCGAATTGCATTAATGTCACCAATCAATAATTTACAATGCTATTTAATACTTAAGATCAAAATATGAAACTGTACATTGAATTATTCCACTGCTTTTTGCTTCGGTAGCTCTTATTATAAAAATTATAATATTTTGTTGAATATTCTCTTCTTGATAAGATTATCACTTTTTATTCCCTTATCTTTAATCCTATTAAGGTCTGCAGTGCACTATTAGCACCTGTGGCGTTGCTTGCATTGATAGGCCACAGTAGCCATCTACCATCATGTAGACCGTCAGTCTGTCTGACGATCTTTACATAAAAAAAGTTATCTAGGTCTGATTTTTTCGCTGGACTAATTTGCCAGGTCTGAACCATTCCAAAGCGCTCATAAAAGCCTGCAGTCGAAACGTGACTAACCAGGCTATGTTGCTTAGTAGGAGCAATCTGTGCATGCTAACGAGGGCACTAACGGGGCACTGCCGCCTCAATAGGCACCTCAAAATAATGGGTCTCACCAGTACAGGAGAGTGTCGCTTCTGCCACGAGGCAGAAGAAACACCAATGCATATCCTGTGCGAGTGTGGCCCCTTGATGCGCAAGCGCAGACATCCTAGGAAGCCACACAATGGCTTGTGAAGATGTGAGGAATGCCTCTATCAAAAAAGTACTACAGTTTCTAAACGCGGTAGGTATAGGTAGAGAGCTTTAGTTTACGTGGCGATCACAATATTTCAGCAATGGACGAAGTGATACTGGTACTCTAACAGACCAGAAATAGCCACTAAGAAGATAATAATAATAGGTCTGATTCAGTCTATAGAGCAATTTCTCAGTCAAAGTGTGCCTACTGTAATCAAACTCAGAGCTTCCCTACATTCCTTACAATGTCAAATCAGCTGTCTGGCTACAGCAACCACCACCTTACAGATAACCATTATCTAGTAAAGAATGCTAACAAAATTCATCTTCCTATTTTCGTTTTATCCCAAAAAAATTGTTCTATTATATACTAGCTGGTACCCGCGAGTTCGTCCGCGTTCAGAATGTCATATAGCCTAAAGCCTTCCCCGATAAATGGACTATCCAACACAAAAAGAATTTTTCAATTCGAACCAGTAGTTCCTGAGATTAACGCGTTCAACCAAAGAACCAACCAACAATAATATATAAATATATACTATATAATATAAGTATATTCTCTACCTTTTTGATTCCTGTGTGATTCTCAAGATTTACTGCGACTCTAGTGTTGCATTACATATGTCTTGGCGATTATTTTGTCTACTGGAATGTCCGCTTTATCTGTCACATCTCACATAAAAATAACTTTTTATGTGGAATGGATCGTTAATATTTGTTTAGTTGTTGAATGGCGTACTTTTGATAAAAGTGAAAAGGACTTCATGTATCTACTCCATTACAAATAGGTGTTTACATTCAGAGAACGAACAAATCCATATAAAAAACACGTCAACGTCACGTTACCGGCTCGCTTGACGTACGTCAAGTGACGGAAGGTTTTTCATTTGTAGAGTATAAATGATTGCGCTAAGTAACCAGCCTGCGCCGCAGGGGTCTACCGCAGGGGGCGCGCTTCATATAATGCATGTTGTTTTCTCAAAAAACACCAATTTTCTTGTACACTACGATGTGAAATATTTACTTAAAATTGAATTATTATTAGTCACCGAAATGGAAGTTAGATAGGCTTTTTCTAGATGAACCTGGGGGACATTCAACTTCATATGCGAAGGTCACCATAGTTGTTTTAAATGTGCTTTCGACCTTAAAAGATAGAAACATTGGGGGGGGATTGAGAAATGGTCTCTGGCATCCCTTACTCGGGGTTACCGAAACACAACAGCACGCGGCTGTTTCATGGTGGGCTTCTGAAGGAGCTGGTGGTTACTGCCACCAGACAGGCTTCACCCAATTTATTACCGCGATACGCGAAACGCTTACTACTACTAAAAATTATTTAACGACCCTTGCACCTTGCATTTTACAAATATTTTACACTTTTTACGTCATAAAAATGTCACTCGTAAATTATCTCCACTTGTTTAAGCTTTTAAGCTCTGTACTTATTATAAATTATTGTATATTATTATTAGTAGGATATATATAGCCTATGTTACTTATTCGTTTATAATGTAATTTTCTATAGATGATTTTTTTTTTAAATAGATCCAGTAGTTTGTTATACATTCTCTCTTTATAATATTAAAAAAATCTTCTCTAATATTAAGTATAGATCGAGAAAGTGTGTTTTTAAATACTTGGTAATGATTCACACGAAAATCGTTAAACTTATTTCGATGGCACTTGGCATACAAAATGCTAATTGCTCTTATTGAAGAGATTATGTCATAACTATTGATAAATAACATTTGTCATTGTGAATAAAATTTGACTCGTCGCAAATGTACAGATGTTCCCAAGGTAAGGTCAATGTTCAAAGGTTAATATAATTATTTCCGACTGTACCCACTTCGCTAAGGGACATTCGTTTTTGCTTTTCGTTTCACAACGTTAATTTTATCGAGCCTAATTAAAATTGGATTAACAATTCATGAGTGCCACGGGGGTCCCTTCGTAAGTCAATCATTATTGGGAACCACGCGTTGGAATGCTATGGAACATTCGCGAAAATCCTCTTTTCTTGATCAATTACCTATAGTAGGGGAGCCCAAGAGGGAATTTTGGGATTTATCGAGTAAGCGCGTCAGATATTGCCAATGTATATGCCCTACGTGTCTCCGATAACAGATATGTGTTAATCTGCCGATTTGGTTGGCGGGGTTGGTTGGGGTAAAAATTTAAACAATACTCGAGCGCGTCAGATTTTCAGAGGGGATGTTAAGTGAATCCAAACTAAGCTCCCATTTAAAATACAGACGATTCGGATGTAACGCAAGCTCGTGGCAGCTTTTTGAAAATGCAAAAAAAATTTGGCGATTGCCATTTTGAAATACTCGAGCGCGTCAGATTATCATACAGACGGTTCAGCCTGAATTCCTGATCGTGCTGATTCTTAATCTGACGATTATTTGGAGGATTTTTCTACAAACTTTTGAACACCTGTAGACGCCTGTAAAAGGTTATGTGATGTTTCTTATTCCAACGATGGGTTGAAATAGAAAACATCACATAACCTTTTTTCTTCCTACCATCTAATCTTAAAAATCCAATAGGTCCCCACGACGCTCGAGTAACTCCACTTTTAGCATCGTGGACTCCCCTACTACTACTTTGCGACTCCAAATTATACAATATTAGCGACCCGATCCCGGCTTCGCCCACTATGCAATTTTTTTATACACAAACCTTCCTCGTTTATTCGTCTTTACATATAAAACCGAATTAAAATCGGAGAAACCGACATGACGATTTTAATATAAACAAATTAAAGGTTTAATGAAAAAAATGGTTACTGTGAGACAATCGTAATCGATAGATAATATGCTGATTTTGATATCGATAGATAACTATTTTAGACTGCCCTTTGGTTGGTATGTGGTTACTGTCCATCAGTCGCCTCAGCGAAACATACTCGTAACATAGAAGAGTCTATGTTATAGCGGGATTGAACTTAAAACCTTAACACCCAACTTATGTATAGATTAATGCTGTTTTATTTTTATTTATTTCCTACTAGCGACCCGCTCCCGCCAGTTTCTTTCTGCAAGTTATAAATAAAAACAACCCTCGTTTAACGCTCTTTCCATTAGTGAAAACCGCATCAAAATTCGTTGCTTAATTTAAAACATTTAGACGGCGGGAACCGACTTTATTTTATACTATGTAACTATGAGAACACAGTAGTAAATAAAATTGAAGCAGCCATAATAATAATTGTCGTCTCAATACACAGCATAAAAAAAAACGAAACATAACATTTTAATAAACTCGTAAAACATCGCCATGCGGCTTTGTCTGTAAATCAGTGGAACGTTTAAAATTCACAATATTTAATATAATATGTAAACGGCATTCTGTTTGCGAATGTGAACAATAACTCAATGGAGTCCCCCAACAATTAAACGGGTGTATTTTTTCCTTTTTAACTAACAATGGGGATCGTGGAGGGTTAACGACGCATTTAAACCGATTCGCAGTTTTCTCTGTCGTTAAATACATATCATCGGCACTGTTATTGCTTGATGCATATTAATAAAGCGCTTCACAGGTACAGTCAGCTCGTGAAATTCTAAATACCAATCTTTTGTGTTGACTGTACAGTCGGTAGTAACTCTTATTTAATCTGAGGTACAGTGTGCGAAATTAAAACCTTGTCTGCTATTTGTGTGAAATAATATCTATACTTATTTATATACATTTATTTAATGTGAATCTTTACATAGTATAAAACAAAGTGAGGATGTTAAAAATGTTCTCTAAAACATGTTTTCATTCATATTGTATTGCTTATGAACTATGTAAGTGAAACAGAGTGTAAGCACTTAGTGTTTTAAAGATTGCGATCTTCGCTTTGAATCACCAGGGGGCATCGTCGACTTGTTTATAATTTTTAATTATAATAAACCTATAAAAACTCGATTACATATTGGGAACATGCTTTTACTAATAATAACTAGCTATTGACCGCGGCTAAGTGTTCGTGATATTTTTAAACTATCTGTATTACAAATTTTATCAAAATTAATTCAGTAGGGTTATCTATGACACATAATTATACAGTTATTATCATTATTGATACCGTAATAATTACGGATAAATTCTTATGTATTCATCTGGTGGTTAAAAAAACTAATATATGTCAAGTAATGTTTAAATAAAATAAATAAATTACATATATTTATAACCTATATATACATATGTTACATGTGTACATATTAAATAATAACCTATCTATATACATATTATTAAATAAACTTTGTATAAACCTGACGAAGAAGGTTTGAATAAAAAATTTGCAGAATTTTTTTATACAACTTTGCGTGCCAAGAAGTTAGCTTGTTAGTTAGTTAAGTCTTATATTAATAAAAAAAAAAAAAATTAAATGAATAAATAAAACTGATTTTTATTTACTTTATATGTAAAATTTACTCCACATACTATTTATTTATTACATTATTTTCTCCACATTTCTATTAACGTTTTGTAAACTTGTTACAAAGTCAACAACATCTACTTTTTTACGAAACAATCGCTAGAACCTGTTGAATTATGAAGACGAGAGGCGGTATGATGAAGACGCTCGGTGAGATCAAAGGTCAGTGCTTTACGTTAACCCGCCAGTTAGCTGCTCGTTAATTACAGCATTCGCTTAATTAAACACTTAGCTTCTTGTTAGAGTATACTTAATAATACCAAGTCACGATGATGGTACCCTAATGTTAATCGTGATTAAAAAAACGCGGTAAACGAAATTAGCATTCTCGTTAGGTCAATTTTCAACATATCAAACAACATATATATAGATGAAAACATATCAATTTTTCAACACCATGTTATTTGGCATTTAGTTACATGTTTTTTTTTTATTATCTTTTGGTATTTTGAGGCATGTCAGCCCCGTTACATGTTTTGTATTAGAAAAAATTGCTTGCAAAGATATATTATTTGGATGTAATGATAAAATCATATTCAAGCAAGTTTGTAGCATCATATTCAAGCAAGTTTGTAGCATCATATTCAAATATGTTTCTCCCCTAGCCACTTTTAAATATATATATAATAGGGGTTAAAGTATGAAATTGCCGTTTTATTGTAATAGGTACTTCAAATTGACATAGAACCTTCATTGTTTGAGATTTTTGAGTGAAACTTTTTTCATACGGTACCTATGTAGTTCTTCTTTTAAAAAATGTGCAACATTCGATTATCAACTTTCAGTTGTTTTTTTTATTCAGCTTAGACAATAAAGATGGATACTTCGAAAATTCGTGTGATTTTTGAATACGAGTTCCGACGCGGAACTAACGCGGCAGAAACAGCTCGCAATATTAATGTTGCGTTTGGAGAGGGGACTGCTAATGAACGCACTGTGCGATTTTGGTTTAAACGCTTTCGTGATGGAAACTTCGATTTGAAGAACGAACCACGTGGAAGACCGCCCACACAGGTGAATAACAATGATTTGAAAGAGATGGTGGAAGCCGATCCGAGCCAAACTACCCAGGAATTAGCGGCATGGTTTAACGTTACCTTACCAACAATATTGACTCATTTGCGTCAAATCAATAAAATAAAAAAATATGAAAAATGGGTGCCTCATGATTTGACTGATCTGCAGACTCTACAGGAACTGCAATTAGAAACCATTCGTCACCCTCCGTATTCGCCAGACCTTGCTCCAACGGACTACCATTTTTTTCGTGATTTGGACAATTTTCTGCGTGATAAAAAGTTTTCTTCTCAGGAGGCAGTGCAAAATGCTTTCACACAGTTTGTCGAATCTAGATCACCAGAGTTCTATCGCAAAGGCATAAATGAGCTTCCTATTAGATGGCAGCAATGTATAGATAATAATGGTAATTATTTTGATTAAATAAATATGTTAAATTAAAAAAAAAACGAATTTTTATTTTTCAGTACAAATCGGCAATTTCATACTTTAACCCCTAATATATATAGGAGCCAAGGAGTTCATTGGCGATTTTGATACAACTTCGTAACTAGGTATGTGTAATTTGGTCCAACTTAAAAGATGGGTTAGTTTTTATTTTAAACCCGGGCGAAGACGGGAGCGGGCCACTAGTAGTATATATATAGATTATTATAATATATAATAATATATATTATAATAATATATAGTATTATGGATATACGATGACTAATCAAATACATTGAACAATTTTACGAAATACATTTCGTAAAGAGGAAATCAAATATGGATTTGTTGAAGACAAAGAGGGTAACACGACGCTAGTAATCTCTAGGAATGCGCTTAATGATTCATTTTAAATGTTGACACTCTTGTCACGTATCGAATGTTTTCCTATTGATTGTCAGCTAATTCTGCCGATTGCGGTTTATGCTCTTGCACCTTTATTACATCGTAATTAAGTTATTGATAGATTGATATCGATTATTTTAGGTGATCGCTTTTTTAACTACACAATTAATGTCTTATTTAGTTTTGCTTGTTGTCAGTATTATACAAATTACAGATACGTATTACAAGACGCCTATGCTTGTGCAAAACTTTTTGCCTATGCTATTGCCCATGCTTAGGGGGTACAATTATTTGTAGAGCTCGTTGGATAAGTGGTTAAAGCACTTGTCTTAACGCTCTGTTTTAGGGTTCCCGGGTTGGATTCCCGGCAGCATTAACTTTTTAAAGTTGACTCTGGTCTGGATCTGGAAAGTAGTAGTTTCCACATACAATAACAGTTATCCTACACTAGCGTTTCGCTCCTTGCTTCGCACGGTTGCAACAAAGGTAAACACTCAATTTTTTTTGTGCAAATTATATGTGAAAATCTTCCATGCGAAAACCTCATGGAAATCCGTTAGTTGTTTTTGAGATCATCGCGGACTTTGTTTTATAATATGTAAGGATAGTTATACCTACTATTTAGATAATATAGCACCGAAGTTTAAATTTTAAAATAATGTTAAGGCCTCAAGTGAAAAAAGGAGGTAACAACGTAATTATCAATTATGTAATCTCGTTAAACTTTTAAGTTATTTTATAAAAATTACAGTATTTAAATGTATGTTTCGTATTACTATCTGGTTAAGTGTAGCGATGCCCTTGCGGTGGCTGTGCAGTTGGCGCCAGTGATTCACCGCTTGGTCAAGGGAAGTGTCCCCTACAATTACCAACAAGGAGAGATCTTCTTATTCTAAAATATATATTATTTAATGATGATTCAAATATTATTTAAAGTTATTTTCTAAATGTACGTATTATATGTAATTATTAAAAAAAAAATTAAGTATACTGGATTTTTCTGCGACTTTGTCCGCATCCCTAAATTTAAATACCCTATGTCCTTTTCTGTACCCCTGAAAACCTGTATGCAATATTTATAGGTTGATCGGTTGAGCAGTTTTGTAGTCCATATGGAACAAACATACACACATAGAATTTTATATACATACTAGTGGCCCGCTCCCGGCTTCTCACGGGTGCAATTTTTTACTCAATCCAGCTGATAAAATTACCTTACATCGCCATTTGTTAGAATCTTTTGGAACTCACAGATAAATAATTGCTGGATTGAATAGGTATCAACAGATGGCGCTATTTTATTTTGCACACCAAATGTGGTAGTATATGGTGGGACGTTGTTATTGTTTGGTATCTGGTTTTACACCCATGTACATGCAAATAAATGATTTGATTTTAATAATATTATATAATTTGCAAAAAAAAAATATAAACAAAATGAGATATCCTATCTTTCCTATCTTTTAAGTTGGACCAAATAACAGATACTTATGAAGTTTGATCAAAGTCGGTTCAGTAGTTTCAGAGTTTATCGCGAACACTAATATCAATAGTATTTTTTTTACTCTTAATACAATTTTCAGATCTATGTATATCATTTCTCTAAGCAGGTATATAAGTACGGTCCTTAAAGGTATCAACGGGGTCCTCAAACGTTTACTACCCGCTGAAGTATTTCAATCCCACTAGATAAATTCTTGTAGACTTTACAGCACTGACCACTCCTGTTTGTTGGTTGTTTCCTTAGATGTCCACATCCAGTGGACCGCCAGTTTTTCTTATCTGTATGTATTCTTCTCTATATAAAATATAATTTCTAGCAGTTACTTTTTGGTACAAATAATGACAACGTAGAATATTTTAAAATTGTAAATCAACAGTCGGTTTCGTCGATGCATTTACAACGAAAACAATAATTTTAAAATGTCAACAATGTTTTGTTGTTGTGTACACATAAAACAATTACACATCTCACTCACCACTTATCAGTTTGCTTTACAATTAGCGGTTAACAGTGCAACTTGTGGTACACTTCATAAGCGACAGCGATTATGCAAAAACTAATAAAATTAATCAAATCATTTTATTGCTGTAACAAATGTGCTAAAAGAATAGCTCTTTTTATTTCTATTACTTGAATATATGCACGTTCATTTTTAGTAAAACATAAAAGACATTGTATATTATATAATGTCCCAAACTCGCAGCCAGTGTTGCTAACGGTAAATGGTGACATTATCGATTTGCGGAGATTATAATTATTTTAATAATACAATTAACTAGTTCATAGCCCAAGACTTTGTCTGCATAGTCTATAAAATTATTACTGTTTTCCACCCCGTCATGTTACAAGGATAGCCTTAAAACCTTAGAAAGTACGCACAAAAGTTATAAATTTTTATCAAGCAATCGACTCATTGTTATCACATTACTTCTAATTTATATAGGAAAGAGTCATTTTCTTGAAGGCTCCAATAACCATCTTACAATGTTTACTTTACTTGTAAATGTATCACTTATTTGTACATTCGAAGCGCTGTAATATTGTGATGACCACCACAGTCACTATAGGAAATTCGTCTGTATAATTTACAATGTAAACTATTAATCTAATTACCAAATAAAATTCAAAAATAATTCAGTAGAATTTGTTTTAAGTGCCTTACTTGGTCACCTTTTGTGTCTTAGGTCACACATTTAAAAAGATGAAATTGTGGAGTTTAAGTACATAAGTTAATACTTGTGCGACTATTCCCATACCACGCCCACAGGCTTCGTTCACCTTGTGATAATTGACGATAACTCGTTAACCACCAATCAGTAGCATGGTTTTATTTTAACACACATATATTTTTACGAAAGAGTTTTGCTTACTCATTATGAAAAGTATATTTTTATCAAGACTCGCCTCTTAAATAAGCCACAGAGTAAAACCATTAAAAATCATGTACCCATTAATCTATAACATTAGTTATTTTAGTTGAGCTATATAACTATTATTATAGTTGAGTTATATAACTATTATTATTAGCTTTTGCGTCAGCTTTGAAAATTTGTAACTGTTCTGGGCCAGACGGAACAGATGTTCTGCACTGGAGATCCCGGTTCCCTGATGTTACGTAGCCACGATTTCTTCCGCCTTCCAGGGCTCCGTCTTCCTGCTATTTTGCCCATCATTATCAACTGAAACAACTCATATCTTGCATTGTTGCGTAACACAGCCCCAGATATTAAATTTTAGGCTTTTTGACTATTTGCAACAATTTCCTGGTCATACCAGCATGCTGAGGCACCTTTTTATTACTGACTTTCAGTATCCAGCTTATAAGAACCATAAATCACTATCATCACATCGCAAACATTTAAAGCAGCAGATAAGAGTAGTAGTGATAAATGTCTTTGACACATTGAACTTTCGCTAATGTCGCACCTCGATTAGAATTAGAGATGATACACACGGAACAATGAGTAAACAAAACGCCTAAGTTACGTCTGACAATGAACACTACACACCTACATTATAAGTAGTGATAGTATCGACAGTGAAATTAATAAGTTAAATAAGCTCGCAGACTACTACGAGTGTTCACTGTTCTTGGGCACTACCGGGGTATAAGGTTGAAACTGATATTTTTGTAATTTTATAGCAATGACATAAAAATCGCGTATTTAGTTTAAAAAGATAATATATATAGTCATTGTCCAATTGTATAGAAAATAATGCCGCACAAATTAAAAAAAATACTGGTCAAATAATAAAAAAAATATATAATAAAATTTATGGAGTGTATGGACACTAACATAATATATATGTATTCTAAATGGCCTGGAGTCAATGATTACTTTAGCGATCGCGTGCCTTTGCCTGCAGTTACTGTTAAGTACGAGAGTAGTTATAAAGGAAAATCCACTTAAAACAGGTAATTTTATTGTCGTCGCGTTATTAATAATAATAATAATAATAATAATAATTATTATTATTTTTTAATATTTGACAAAGGTTTATTTTATTTTTATTTTATTTGGGAAAACAAACAATTGCACCGTGTATAATAAATATTAAAAAAGTAACATGCAAAAATAAAGGTAACAGTAGAATCAACAACATTTTCCTCAAATTGGTACACTAATTTTATACAGAGAAAGACTTATACAAATAAAAAGAATACACTAAATAACAAAAACAAGAAAAGCAAAAACAAGACAACACCATAAAACTAAATCAATTTAGCAAAAATAATATCATATCATAACATTCGGACAAGATATTCATGTATATAGTATTTAATTTAGTTATGATAATTAAAACGCAAATTGAATTCACTCATATAAAACTCAGTGAGAACCTTTTTCTTTTGAAGAGCTCCGCCCACGCTGCACCATGCTTAATACCGGCTCTAATGTGACATTATTTATTATAGTACAGTGTGCGGTGGCCCTTATCTGGGTTATGCTTTTGTACTCGCACTTTATTACGTATAAATATCAATTTGAATTAGTTAATATGAATGGTTATGATGTATTAGATGTATTTCAATGGCTTAATTGTTGCGTACTTGAGACCACTGCTAGGAGAACATGAGCTTTCTAGATTTGAGGCCGTAAATGGACTTTCCAGCTACTACATGCGTTAAAACGAGATAATACGAAGTGACAAAGTCTTTTATGAATTGAAGTTTATAATTCACCTAACTTAATCCAACGGAACATAAGAACTTGTATTCTTTAAAACAATTAATTTAATTATTTTGACAAGTTGAGTAACTGTTTATCATGAATTTCCATAGTGTTTTCATTGAACCATAAAAGAAAAGTTAATAAAGTTATAAACACTAAATATTAATATATACTTGCGTAAAATGAGGCTCAAAATGAATCATTCTAAAAAGGCGTTTTATGACAAAACAACGAAATAAACGCCAGTGTCAGGTCAGGGGTCTATTTTGAGAATTTTATACGAAATTACGAATCGAATTTGCTTTGACAAGAAAATTTATAATTATATAATGTGAAATGAAATGTTTGCTGTTATTTTATGGTTGATATATGTATAATAAGTATAATAATAGAATTTAAAATTGAAGGCAAATTTTTTTTATTCATTTTATTAGCCCACATGCGTCCACTGTTGGACATAATTTAATTTTAATTGAGTGACATCACACTTGACCGTTCGCCCTCCGCATTCAGTGGGCAGTGGGCCAGCCCTTTTCTTAAGGTCATCGGTCCAGACGGTCGGCCCACTCCAAGACACGTCTGCCCCAACGCCCATCCGATACACGTACCAAGACAGACAAGTCTTGTCTATTTCCATTTCAGCTGTTTTATCCTTGAGCTATGTTGACCAACTGTGTTCTCCTTAAAAAAATATTCTCTCTTGAACAATGATATAAATATACTACATACTAAATTTTAAGCTCCGAACACTCACTGTGGTTCAGAGAGCAAGCAGTTTAAACAGAAAATTGTCGAAAATTCGTTAAATTAAATTTTTTATCATCGCTGTAAATCTGCGTGTATTTGATTTATCACAAAAACAGTTAATTTAAAAGTAAACTTTTTGCGGGCGCCACCTACACCCCACCTACGCTTCACTTGCTCTTAACAACGTTGAAAAAACCTGTTTTGTTAGTTGAATTTGCTCAACATTCGCACTGTTTAATTGTTCATTTAAAAGGTTATTTTTAGTCCCTGTATAATAATTGTAATATTTTTTACGTTTTTAAATTGAAATTGCACTTTCGATGCATGGAGTGTGCGATTGAAAATGTCAACGTTGACCTTGCTTTGAAAGATTAAAAAATAGTACTTACATATACAGAATTCCCATTTTAAATACAGAAATATATTCGCTAACTTTACATTTCAATTGTTTTTCTTTAGCTTATCATATTATTATCTATATCTGCGAGTACCTATATCAATACATTACATACTAGCTGGTGCCCACGACTTCGTCCGCGTTGAAAAATATTAAGTAGCCTATCCTGTGTCCCGTACGTCCAAATGTTTATCTACCAAGTTTCATGAAAATCAGTTGATTCGTTTCAGAGTTATGAAGGAACATACATACATACAGAAAAAAATTCTAAAAATCGTCAATTTAGTTTCAGTATCATGTATAGAGCCTATAAACACGATATCTCTGAAAACAAAGTAACTTACTCCATGACCGACCCTTACAGATTTATTATTATATTTATATATTATTGTTACATTGTATTATGAAATAAAGTCGCTGTCCGCCTCTGTCGGTGTCTCCTCTAATTTCGTCTAAACCACACAACAGATTTTGATATGGAAAGAACAATATTATATAATTTGCATAAAAAAATTGCATCTATGCAAATCTGGGGGCGACTGGCTAGTTAGTATTATATTTTAGACGATCCCTCGGAAACCTAACATTTTTCCAGGATAAAAAGTATTCCATATGATAATTCGAGTAATAAACTATCTCTGTGTTAAAGTTCATCCAAATTCGTTTAGCAGTTTTATGCGAAAGAGTAACAAAAATACATATATCCATGATTACATACTTTTGCATTTTTAATATAAAGTAGTATTTATTTAATTAGTAAACGGGTCCGTTAAAGGTCTAAGTTACACAGTTACAAGTATTTATACCATTAAAAACACTAACTGTAGCAATTACTTTTATAGTGACCACATAAAAACCTTATAAATTCATTTTGAACGAGCACACAATGGAGCAAAACGAGAAATCATAAACGAGATTAGTATGATACAAAACGCTACCATGTCTCATCTCGATGTTATCTTACAGTTTTGTCTTATATAGCCGTACTTGTTAAGGGATGTAAACAACTGTCTCCGTGTCCGCGCAAGAGCATTGTGCTGTCATAATAATTATGTATCGCGAAGCGTTAAATATCGGTGCGAATTTGCAGTTGCGTCTTTCTGCGCGACAAGCGTCCGGTGGTCTGCTACTTTTTAACGCATTCTTGTCGCAAATTTTTAATTAAACTGTTTAGGTTGTTATTAACTGTTTGGGTTTAATGTGAAGGTCGACAGATAGGCTGACGGTTCACTTGATAATCGCCTAGAAGGTGTATTCCCAAAATTGAAGCCGGATATCGAGCCCGGGGTCCCTGAGACGTTAGGCCTTTACCACCCATCCAACGGGCTTATCAAATATATGCATATGTACGAGTATTATATATTTTTATTTACATATTTATGATTGGTCATTATAAACAATAATATTCCATCGATACAAAGTTACAGCACTTTGTTAGATACTGGAGTCGATGAGGCGAAAACTTGATAGATTATTTACCTAAAAATAAAAATAAATTCAGAATTAAAATAATTTTTATCATTTCAACATTAATTTTATTATACTGTATGATGGTTTATTTAAAAGTCTATAAATTTTTAAATTAATTAGATATATAGCTTCCTTTTTTTATTATCTTTTTAATTTTTGTGACTTTTATCTTACAAAGTTATCAGCCAGCCACCTTCCTTGTTTCGGTAAATATTAAGAATAGACTCCTGACTTATTTTTATACTTAAAGAAAATATAAAACAATTAAAAATATTAACTTAATTTATCCAATTTAACAATTGCATTACGTTCTTTTGGTCGCCGTGGCTGAAACAAATTAGATAGTTTTTCGCGTTCCAGCACAATGTAATAAAGTTTCTATCAGTAGATATTAAGTCGAGTGGTTTCGTGCAGGCGGCGCGCAACAAAACAAGCGGCGTCTTTGTCGCGCTATCGCTGGATCGGGCGACACGAGCGACCGATAACGCGCGTCGGGCTGCGTCGGTGAGCGGGTGCCCTCTTATCAGCTCGAATGTGAGGTGCATTCCTCAACTTTCGTTAAAAATATGACGTAACGATTCATATCGGGATGCATACAAGAGTACACAGCGCAGGTTTAATATATTTATTAACTTAATTTGGACTGTATGACCTCAGTCTTTTATCTTGTGTGAAAATGTGGTTAAATAATTAGCGGTATCAATCAAATAAGAATCAAGGCAAAAATTATATAACTAGTTGCAAAACACATTACGTTTCGCAATCATTGGGCAACCGGCCTGGCGGCAGTAACCACAACCTTGCAGAAGACCACTTTGAAATAACAGCACGTGTGCTTTTGTTTTTCGGTTAGTTCCCCTTCCAATACGTTAATCCTAATGTATTCGGCAGCCCACTTGCAGTACCTGTGGTGTTCCCTGTGTTATAGACGACGGTAGCCACCTACAGTCAAGTGAACCGTCAGCCTGTCTGCCGAATTTAACATAATTTTTTTTTAATAATAATTCTGTTATTTCATTTTAGTATTTATTGAAATACTAGCTTTTTTTCTGGATGGAAGGTATACTCTATCTCCTCTTTTGTAATCCTGACAATGTGTATGCAAAATTTTATGGTGATCGCCTAATAGATAAAAAACATAAGAAACTTATATAAAGTCTGTGAATTTAATTTGATTGTGAAATTTAATTTAAATTAAATTTAATTGTGAAAAATTATTATTAAAATTATGTTTGAATGTTTAAAAAAAAAATTAAATACTTATAGAAATGTGTTTGATATTTGAAAAAAAAAAGAAAAAAATTACAACAAATCATATAATAGGGTCAAGCCATGGTGCACGAAGAATGGTTAGGCCTTTTCAATGAAAGTAAAAGTGATCTCCATTGAATAAAAGTGACAAATATTGCAAGGGCTTTTTAGTATATGTACAAATGCATGTAAATTGTCGTGCTAGTTGGAATTGGTCGCGGGCCAAACATGAGTAAGAGGAAGTGTGCCGGCACGGGATGGGGGCCCGGATGTTCAATATTTGCCCTCGACGCGAAGCCGACACGAGAACAAACTTTAGATCATCTACAAAATAGACTAATGTACGTATGGCGGTACAACTTCAACAACAACAAAAAAAAATGTGCTCATATTTAGGATTAAACTAGTTTTTATCCGCGACTACATATGACGCACCCCTTTTTCTTAATTATTAAAACAAGTATCCAAACTTTATTGCTCATATATTTTTGACAGACTATGTTTTTATTTTTGGAACAATACCTTTTTATCTGGATGAAAGGTGTTCTTTATTTTTATATCTTAATTAGCGATATTATTTTGGTTGCTATTTAACCTCTAAATTTTATCTTAAATAATAATTTATGTATATTACTTCTAATTTCTAATACGAGTACATTTACTCAGATAATTACTAACGTAAAAATGCTGCGTCGATCTCAAAAGAAGGGAGGAAATAATAAAAAGAAGAAAATTTGCCAACTGGCAAAATAATTATATTATAATCATGAGCTTCTCGAACTAATTATCTAAATTATTTTAAAAATATACTATTTTAAAAAGTATATTAAAGTATTTGTCATAGTCACAGATTGAAAACATAAATTCGTCGTTTCATCGTTAGTCGCTGTAAAAGCTTTGTAAAAAGGCTTTTTAAAAAGACGTCCACCCACAAAATGGACTGACTGAGCCTTAATTAAGGGGCAGGCTTAATTATGTCCGACATTGGACGTCCTACCGCTGTTATGATGATAACATATGATCATCATAACATGATGACTAACATACTTCACTTCTACACTTGAAATGAAAATAAACAGCCAAGTTCAGTACTACGGTAAAGAATTCAGATTGTACATACATCGCGAGGTATGAAATCACGACATGCATTGTACTGGTAATCGCTACTAAATCTCATACGCCCCTGGCAAAATAAAATCTAGCGTTCGTTCATACAATCATAATTTAATTTTAAATATGTTCCTTACGGTCAAAGACCATTCGCCACCCAGCTACTGGCTGTACCATTTATAAAATCTGCCACCGTCCGCCCACCTATTCAGCGGGAATCGAACTGGCGACCACAATTAAACAACGCCTCGGGAACTTTGGTCATCCGATACTATCTCTATGACCCGACACCGCCTGCAGAGTTCTCCTACTTAAACAAACAATCGTAGAACACTCAACTAAAATTAACATAATGAAAAACAAACTTAATCGTCTAGGATTTAAATACTATTATTGCTTAAACTTATTAATGTAAAGCAAACAAGTGATTTTGATTTCAAACTTCATACGCTTAAAGTTCATATTAGGTTGGCTTGTCAGAGTGTTAGGCTGTTATCTAGTTGGTGTGTTCATGGTAACTGTATCACGAACCTCCCCGCGCTGACCCTGTCGAATGGTCATACGTAGGCCAAAGTTAAAATATGAAGTAAACTTAGCTGGTACTTTGTTCAAAGTGTATCGGGGTCACGACGTGAAAGCATTAAAGTACTTATTCCTTGCATTTTAAAGTCTGTATATGTATGATAAAGATTTTTAAGGATTGTTCAATCTATACTAACATATTAATTAAAGTTAGTCATTTTTTTTTGTTTGAAAGCACTAGTCTCGAAAACTAGTTTTGTTGGATTAAAAAAAATTTTTTTTGCATAATATTCCGCAATTGTTCCTTAGAGTTCTGCCTTACATTCTGACCCGGGTATGATTCTCGGCCGGGCTAACTTTGGAAAAGAACTTTGTCCATTGTATGTTTATCCCATATCATAAGGTCTATAAGTGCTTACTTTGGGGTCATACAATTGGTGCATTTTATATTGTTGATTTATTAAATTATTTATTCCATTAAAATAACAATTTATTATATGTAATTTTTTTCGATATAATGGCTATAATTAATTACTACAAATAAAATATTGTCACCACAGCTAATTTTCTTACACTAAGTTTACACTAATGGTTTGAATAAATGGTAATTATAGTCAAGTATAGTTTTTTAAGGCATGGCAACATTGAAATTCCTAGAACGTAACATTTGCGTAAGTTACGTAATATGATTCTCATTCAAATAAATATCTAGAGAAATTTTCACATGCATCTTCTTCTACAAAATGAGTCATCTGCCCTGTCGGGCTTGCATAAACAAAACGAAAGTTTAATCTTTGATCCAATCATACTTATAAAGCGACTTAATGTAAATTCGACTTTAAAATCATAAAATAGACGCCATATTAAAACAAAAAGTCTGGCAGCTTTAAGATGTTTTGCATTTTCAACTTCACTGTGTGGTATAAAGGCGAAAGAGACACGCTGAGTTTTTTAATATTGAATTTTATTTAGTGGTGTTAAGGTAGGTTTTGCTTTAGTTGTCGGCGGCGTGTGGTCAGTGCACTGGTCCAAACAGCTAGTTTTGACTCCCGGGGTGGCTTGTACAATGTACGCGCGCGTGACATCGTTCTATTTACGACTGACTGCCGCGGACCAATAAAGGTACAACGCGATACGTAAGAGGATGATTTATTTATTTTAATAATATTGAATGAGAAATGAAAATTGCGGTAACATAAAATACAGTCATAATGATAACATTCATAATATGAAAATTAAGAAAAATTGTGAATATAATCTGTTGCTATAAGGAATGTATCTTTATAGTTTTTTGTTGTTGTTGTTTTCAGTTAGATATTGTATTAAAAACAAATTAAAGAGTTCAGTTGAACAAGTTAACTACAATGATGTTCAACTGATGATGGGTGATCTGTACGAAAACGCCCCGAATCTAAAGTCTTACTGTGCCAATTATAATAATAGAAGATTTTTCAGAATCTTCAAAAATTTCCACTGCCATCTTCTGTTACATTGTTATTTTCGACTACTCATGTTAAAGTTCTTGAATTTTTGTACCGCACAGTACGCAGTGAGCTCATAATATGCACACTCAGTATTGTGGGCCGTGTCCTCACTATTAACGGCCCGATTTATATTCCTTTAATAGCGCACAGAATTTTGAACAATTATAAAAGTTTGCGGAGTCCGCGGCGCATGCAGATGCCGCTGTTGTTTTATTGGTCAATTGCTGTATCTTTTGCGTTTGAATTTTGAATTTACTGCTTTCGTTCACGGCGAAGCGACAACTTTGGAGCATTTTCGAGTGTTTTGCAATTTAAAATTACGGTATTGTATCTTGCTTAACTCTTGGTTTAAGTTTTCTTTATTTTTAAATATGTTTAGGTTTTTACTTTAGAGTCAACTCTTTAATATTAGAAGAGCTTCTGAAAGATATAATAACCTTAAGGAACAAAAAAGTAACATGCGTCAAAAAAAAAAATGTTATCAACTTAAAAGACATATCAACTTAAACGTTTAGAACTTAGCTTAAATTAGATTAAGTTTTTGGTTTGTCACTAAAATAAAGCGTATGAGGCTAGATTATTAAAAACATATTTCGTTATAGACTTCTGATACTAACGCGAGTCTTAGGTACGTATAATAGTTTAAGGTTAAATATTATAGTTGGACCTGTACAGTAAAGGAAATTACAAAAAAATCCAAGGAATGTCCGTGATAAGGAAAATTTAAAAGAAAAATATAACAGAAAAGTTTTTTTTTTCATTTTTTAATTCACTCAATTAATTTTTAAGACAAGCAAAGTCGCAAACAACTTACTAGTTTCCGATAATGGAGGAAAATTGAAACGTCTTCTGTCAATTTTTTTCACATTACGACTAAAATGAAGCTGTCCGCACTTAAGACTTTTTTACCTGAACATTAATACGATTTTAATTTCTCCTTTAAATGTTTCAAGAAATTAGCGAGTTATGTACATCAATTTTAACGTTATCTCGCATTAAAATAGTACGCAGTGCCCGCAAGCGAAAAGGCTTATGTGTCAGTACATAATAATGAACTTTATTACTGTGGACGCAGAGGTGTCTGAACGTCGTTGTTAAGTGAAGAGGGTTTGAGAGAAATTTCGTCGGTGGTCCTTAAACTGGTTGCAACTAGTTTGTGACGTAATGGGTGAAAGTTCGAGCCACGAGGATGCATCGATTGGGCGGTAATCTGCGACTATTTTTTATACACACTTTGGTTGCAAGTTAATTAGCGACTTGCAAAATCTCCATAACTTAATTGCATTGATAAGTTTTGTTGGATATCAACCTTTATACCTACTTCTTTCTTTAATATACCTACTAGAGAGCTGTCTGTAATATACCTTACTTTTTTTGAAATATATAAAAAAGTGTGTCAGCTATGAAAATACTTCTAAGTATTGTAGTAAAATATAGTTTTTTAATTATAAATACATGATTACCGTTACAAGCTTGAGGAAGTTGCTTTTTTCTTAAGCTTCCTCAAGTTTTGTGCAAGATATTTCTTTTAGCAAACTATTATCATATTCGATACCTACTCTTAGATATTTATACATTTTTTTATCTTCTTAGTTTATCTAGTTTTTCTTATCTTCTATTAGTCTTGTCTCTGATAGAATACAGTTTATTTTAGGGCCTTTTTCTTTAACGTTGGGAAAATCCTCTTGGATAACCGGCAGTGTAGGGGACACTGCGGGGTTATGCCGGATTCCTATCGGTTAAAACCCAACGACTTTCTAGCGGGCGGGCGATTCTAGATGGGCGGGGTCGCGGGGACATTATGACTTTATGACACGACTTCAGTGCCCCGCCACGGCTATCCAGCGCGGGGACTCTTACGCTCCCTGTCAGAACCTCGGCGTACCCGAAGGTGGAAGTACGCCGGCCATCTCTGGGGACCTTACGACGGCGGCAGTCTCCCCCAAGAACACCGCCCTGGTCCCGGTCAGGGTGATTCTGCCGTTTGGAGTTGATTTCGACGGTATAGCCACCCAACCTCAAATAGATGTAAAAGCCTTTAGTTTACACTTAGTATTTTTTTATATGTTAAAGTCGACAGACAGGCTGACGATCCACTCAAGGAGCATAAGGGATTATGGAAGGATAAGGCAGCAACTCATACTCATTCGGCCGGGCTGCCCAAATTAATGACTGCGAAACGCAGTGTGCCCTACCATTACTTAAAATTATGGGATTGCCTAGTTAGATTGGAACCATAAACCTACAAATTTGAATCAAATATGATTTTTCTTATTGTATAAATACTATAAATAAATAAAAAATGTTATCCTTCTCGTCTTTTTTCATAATACAAATACTAATATCAACACCGTAGCTGTAATATTTGTGTTGATTCAGGATCACGATGAATTAAAAAGGTTTACCTATTGGCAATCGGTAGCTCCCCTGAAAGAAGATTTACTGATTGACAAACACTCTGCTTTTAAAGTAATAATAGCATAAACAATAATATTCCAACAATTACTGTTTGATGCAAAGCAAAAAAAACCAGTGAATCTATTCTGCACACCCGCAAAACGCTCAAACACCACATTCTTATCTTCGGAACGGCCGTAAAAAGGAAATGGCGGAAGCCGTCAAGTTAACAAGACTGCGGATGGATATTGCACATTAAATTGGATAGATGGGGAATTAGTTGTGACGCTTTGTCGGTATGCAGGACAGGGCAGTAAAACGTGGCTACGTTATTGCCCGTCCCCGATCGCTAGATGAAGCTATTTCATCTAGCACTTCGCTTCAAACAGAACAATTGACTTGCAATGTATTGTATAGTTTGTAACACTTTAAAAGTAACGAAAACACTCGACACTAAATATAAAATCAATGAAGATTGCGAATAACAACTATCTTATGTTAGACACTACAATTTTCCTAGATTTCATGCATCTAAATAAAAAAAAAAAAAACATTAGAATCAGCGGCATTATGATGTGATGTGAGTTTCGTTTGGCTTAATTTTATTTTCTTGTAACTGTCTAAATTACATACTCTGTTATATTAGGGGTTAAAGTATGAAATTGCCGATTTGTACTGAAAAATAAAAATTCGTTTTTTTTTAATTTAACATATTTATTTAATCAAAATAATTACCATTATTATCTATACATTGCTGCCATCTAATAGGAAGCTCATTTATGCCTTTGCGATAGAACTCTGGTGATCTAGATTCGACAAACTGTGTGAAAGCATTTTGCACTGCCTCCTGAGAAGAAAACTTTTTATCACGCAGAAAATTGTCCAAATCACGAAAAAAATGGTAGTCCGTTGGAGCAAGGTCTGGCGAATACGGAGGGTGACGAATGGTTTCTAATTGCAGTTCCTGTAGAGTCTGCAGATCAGTCAAATCATGAGGCACCCATTTTTCATATTTTTTTATTTTAGTGATTTGACGCAAATGAGTCAATATTGTTGGTAAGGTAACGTTAAACCATGCCGCTAATTCCTGGGTAGTTTGGCTCGGATCGGCTTCCACCATCTCTTTCAAATCATTGTTATTCACCTGTGTGGGCGGTCTTCCACGTGGTTCGTTCTTCAAATCGAAGTTTCCATCACGAAAGCGTTTAAACCAAAATCGCACAGTGCGTTCATTAGCAGTCCCCTCTCCAAACGCAACATTAATATTGCGAGCTGCTTCTGCCGCGTTAGTTCCGCGTCGGAACTCGTATTCAAAAATCACACGAATTTTCGAAGTATCCATCTTTATTGTCTAAGCTGAATAAAAAAAACAACTGAAAGTTGATAATCGAATGTTGCACATTTTTTAAAAGAAGAACTACATAGGTACCGTATGAAAAAAGTTTCACTCAAAAATCTCAAACCATGAAGGTTCTATGTCAATTCGAAGTACCTATTACAATAAAACGGCAATTTCATACTTTAACCCCTATTATTATATTTTTTTACAGGGTGTGGCCTGTAATAAGAGCAATAAATTAAAATATAGACCCTTTAACGAATCAGTAATTAATTCCAAATGGTTTCAATTAATTAAAATGAAAAACAAAACAACGTTTGCGGGGTCAGCTAGTATATTATAACAGTAAAAAGTATCAAAACCGATCAATTATGTTAACTATGCTATTCATCAATACAATGACATTAAGGTAGGAAATCACCGAAACAGCACTTTTTTTTTTCTGGAGTACCATATTCTGTATCTCTGACGATCATGATGATCGCTTTAGTAATTAAGGCGTGAAAGCGTAACAAACGAACAAATTCACTTTCGCATTCGCATAGAAACTGCGGAGTGACTTTGTTGACTTACTTAGACAAAGTTGCTGTGGTCGCAGTGAGGCAAAGAAGTGAACAGTGTTAAACAAAACGGATGACGCGGCGGTCATGAAGTTCACAGAAGTAGCAGCGGTGATTCCCGCAAGGAACGTCAATAGCGCAGTTTCCGATACTGATCAAGTCGCCTGGTCCCACGCTGTCGCGAGACAAAAACCAAAGCTCATTATAATGCGGCGCGCGACACGGCGCGCACGGCGCATTGTGCTCACTCTTGAGCTTTTTGAACCACCATTTATATTTTAACATTTTTTTCAATATAACTTACACCCGCCTATCGCTACGTTTGAACTCTGGACTTACTATGAATTTTGCTAACCATCAACCACATTTCAGCTCCTATTTACTTAAAGAACCGAAGGTTTAACAACTCTTACATACATGATTAAATTGTTTCAGTTATCGTCAGTAAGTCCAATAAATTAATTTAGAAGAAAATAAATAAATGTATTATATATGTCAATGCATACAGATAAGATGATACGATACTATTTTGAAAGTCACTAATAGAAGCACCGATCAAATTCTTCACACGATATATTTATAAAACACATTAAAATCGGTTGAGCAGTTCAGAACAACTATTAACTAATTTAGAAAAAATTGAGTAAAATTTTAAATAGTAATTTTAAATTTGTAAACTTAAAAAAAATATGTAATATTTTTATTTTAACTTCAAATACATAGTGTATATCAATATACGTTTTAACACGTATTTTAAACACTTGATCTTGCGTACAAAGCATTTCATATACTTTAATATTTTCTAATTCCAAGTTATTCGCTATTAAGCAATAGCCAGAACTTAAGATCTTTCAAGATTTTGTAAAAAGTTTTTGTTTATCAATGAAAATCGATTAATAATCTAAATACAACTTCGACTCAGATTTTTTTTAAATATAATTGTATTAAAGACAATGTTTCAATACTAAGTAAAGTGACGACACGTTTGGTCTAGTGGCTAGTAACCCTAGCTGTTAACCAAACGGTCGCGGGTTCGAATCCCGCTAGGGGCAAATGTTTATGTGTTAACATTTACCTTTGTACCTGAGTCATGGATGTTTGTATTTATAATATGTATGTATTTACAAAAAAAAGTAATCTATGTATTATATCAACTGTCTGGTATCCATAGTACAAGCATTAACTTGCTTAGTGTGGAACTAGATGGTGCTGTGTGGAATGTGTGAAGATATTTATTATTTATTTATTTAATTTCTAATCGCCCATAGTTTTTTTTTTACATTCAACTCCACACTCTCTCGTATCCCTGAAACTAACCCCATAAATCCATATTAAACACGGTGTCTTGTTGGAAAACAACTAGTTGTAATACCGGTAAATCGAGCAGTAATAGATAGACCGGGGGGCGCCGCACACTCGATTCTTAGAAACGTACGGATCACGTACGGACGGACACACATCTTATTAGTACATAACTATTACTACAATGTCGCCGGCTCTGTTAGCTTTTTCTTCTGTCTGCACAACTTTTTTTTTAAACATGGGGCTTGGCTTTTAGATGTATAAGTAAAGGTTCATTATTATCTGCTTATGTTTTCTATCAGGATATATCATCATGATCATCATACTAATACGTGAAGCGACCTTTTTTATTTAGGATCTATTGATGAGTTGTGATGTTATCAAAAATATTTTTTGGAAAAGTTAAGGTTTTTTTTTCCCACTAATGGTTGAATTTTAAACACTAGTATGGGAATAATTTTGTTAGCATTTCCTGTTTTATTAGCATTAGGTATCACATAATTGAACTAAGTATATAACAATAAAGAAAAATTTTTTTTTATAATAAAAAAAAGTATGTAGCAATCAAAAGCCGCTCCGGGGTCATTGACGCATTAAATTAAGCGGTGCGCCTTATCCCGAGGCGTGTTTAAACTAATTTATAAAAAATACTGAAAACTTAGTCATGTTAGAATAAAGTCCTTAAAATTAATATACAGCTATGAATTATAAATCACCATTTCTTTTCAAAGGGTAATATAAAATTATAATGAAGGTATTTGTGGGAAGCCTCTTCCATGATAGTATTCCTGGTACTATACTCATAGAAAAGCGTTAAAAGTTTTAATTAGCAAAAATCAAATGCCAATAATTTAAAACGTCCACTTTAATGTGAGAAACCCGTAGAGGAACAGACGGATGACACTTCTGTGTATGAGCATAGATTAGGTAAGCGCAGAGATGGATTTGAGAAGAATATAGCCTAAGACCTAGAGCCTATCTATCTGTAAGTTTTTTTTTGTACGGGGAATAACCTCATTACAAATTGTGGCAACAAACATTAAAATTCATTATGAGTTATTCCTTTTAATCTCCAGATTATATTAATAATATTTAATATTATAATCTAGAGTTGAATGACGTTTAACTGGTACATAGACGCAGGCATGGACTGAGCGTTCCCTATCCACCTCTAGAGTAAATTCGGACAGAAAAGTGTGAGAGAGACGAAGCGATCGTGTGGCCATACTACAGACCTACAGGAAAGAGATATGTATTGGCCCCATTATCGCTTTCTCTCTTTCTAGAGAGTGGTCAATTTTATACGGGTACTGCTCAGTCCATTCTCTATGTCTATGAACTGGAATATGTTTCATCTTGTACCGTAGTTTAATTTTTAAATATTCATTCATTATCGAAAAATTACAAACCAGACATTAACATGATAGAAAAAAAAAATTGAATGCGCATTTTAATAGTACAATTTAATTTTTATTTATTTCATGATTTATTTTAGATATCTATAATAATTTTAACCCGTTTTTACTATGTATAAATTAAGGCCAGGCCCTGTGAAACTAAGGGAACTTTAAATAAATGTGCTGAGTCAACCACATATCTGATCAATGTGGAATTTACATATATATATATATAAACTGACGGACTCATAAACTGCATCAAAGTTCAGGATTACTTTGAAATGTTTTTTTTTAATAAGTATGCAAACTTTTTAGATTAAATTACATAAATATGGAGAGACTGGCTCTTAATCTTAAAAAAAAGCAAAATTTAAAAATAGAACTGCAGTAAAACAAATGAATATAGCCGGGAAAAGAAAATTTACTCGTAGTATCAGATTTGCGTGTTATTTAAAGCAAAGTTTTAAATTGATTCGCATTGATTTTTTATTCTTTTGTCAATTGAATTATTGTTACCAGCAGAATTGTTGGGTTAGTTTTTTAACTCATCGAGAGTTTTTGAACCATAATATGGATACTTCGTCCGAACAAGCGGCTCAAATTGTAGCACTGGTGCGGGAGGGCTTGGATCAACGAACGATTTGTAGAAATTTAAATTTAAACCAGTCTACGGTTTCTAGAATATACAGAAGGTTTGTGGAGACAGGTTCTTACAGAAGGAGACGTGGTACAGGCAGGACTCGAGCAACCACCGGTCGTGATGACCGATTTATTGTTACAACTTCCCTGCGAAATCGTTTCCTCACGTCAGTTAACATCAAAACAGAGCTTAATGAAGTGCGTGGAGTAAATGTGAGTGCACGAACAATAAGAAGAAGGTTAAAGGAAGCGGATATCACCCCTTTTAGACCAGCAAATGGTCCAAAGTTGTCTGTAGCTCACAGACAAGCTCGCTTAAGATTTGCGCGTGATCACCTAAATTGGACAGAAGAGCAATGGGCCTCCGTATTGTTCACGGACGAGTGTAGGACATGTTTATATGGTGCAGATGGTCGCAGAAGAGTCTATCGTCGACGTGGGGAGCGATATGCTCAAAGTTGCATTGAGGAGCGTGTTCCTTTTGGAGGCGGTTCGTGTATGGTCTGGGGTGGCATATCGATGAACGGGCGAACAGAACTTGTGTTCATAGACATGGTCCGTCAAAACGGTAATAGAGGGGGTTTGACTGCACATCGCTACATAACAGAGATCTTAGAAGATCACGTGGTGCCTTACATGGGATTCATAGGCGAAAATTTTACTTTAATGCAGGATAATGCCCGGCCGCACGCTGCTGCACAAGTTCGACAATATTGCGAAGAGGTTGGGATACGTACAATGAATTGGCCAGCACGCAGCCCGGATCTTAATCCCATTGAGCATGTTTGGGACAATTTAAAAAGAGCTGTATATGCGAGAAATCCTGTGCCCACGACAGTGGCAGCACTAAGAACAGCACTTTCAGAAGAATGGGACAATATTCCGCAAGATCTTTTAATAACCCTAATAAAATCTATGCGGAACCGATTAGAATCCGTAATAAGGGCACGTGGGGGTAATACACCCTATTAAAACATAAATAAACCCTTGCATTTTTTTATTAAACCAATTTTTTATTAAACCAATTTTCCTTAAATTTCTGTTTTTTCTTCAAAAAAGTCTTAAGGTCCTTTCCAGTACACAAACTTAAACTTAAGGATACGCTGTTTTAAAGTTCACGAACCAATCTAGAGGTTTCAATTTAAATCTGTATAGAAAGTTTGCATACTTGGTTAAAATATTTATTTCAAAGTCGTCTATTACTTTGATGCAGTTTATGAGTCCGTCAGTGTATATTGATACCTTTATCTGTAGATTATCAAGTCAGAAACATAATTAGGTGATTTTCATTCGATACATTTTTTGATCGAAATCGGCGCCTTTTCCGGAGAATATTACATTTTTCTACTAAACGGCTTGAGTTATATCGCCAAAAAACTGCTCGTAGCAAGGAAACATTGTTTACCAGTGATTGTCAAAATAAAATAAACTTAGGTTTATTTTTACTCCTATAATTAACGAAAACAATTTTGAGACTTACGTTGTTTAGTTCCGAGCTAGTGCACACCAAATCATGCTTCAAATAATGTACGCAATATTCAACCTTACGTAAGCTGTATCTTGCGATATATTAAAAAAAATCCTAGAGAGCCGCCGAGCAACTTGTAACTCTCGGGTGGCGGGACGTGGGCGGAGCGAGCGTAGGAATTTTTTTCGTGGGGCCTGCTCTTAAAGAGGTAATTCAATTCAATTTCAAGAGTGCCCAAATTGTTTTGTTTTGAAAAAGTGATTATACTATATGTCGTTTCCTTTAAATCTGTGCTTAATCTTTGCCGCGCTCCATACGTCGCAAACATTCTCGCGCGTGCAAACTTTTTGTATCTCGATCACTGCAACCATGACTCAAACATTTTCGTGTGGGGCTCCATTATACGCTGAAAACAATCAAGTAATACATTTTATGACTACTTTCTATTCCTACATAAGAAAAATCAAATAGATAATTTATGACGTGAAATTGAGCGGAATAAAACAATATTAACGCTGCTAATCAGAGCATACCCTTATGTTTAACTAGGTCCCGCTATACTTTTTTTTTCATGGCTACTACAATCTTGCTGTCACTGAGATATGATATATGATGTGTGAAATGGCACCATAACCATCTTTAGAGGTAATATACATTTCAAATACGTGTCTGTAACACTTTTTATAATAATATTTCAATTTATAAAGCTGTAATAATATAATATTACATTTTTACCTCTTTATTTCTTAAAACGTCCCCAGTTTTACTAAACATACTAGAACACGAATTATTTATAGCGTTAATTATTGGCGCTTTTATTTTGTTTTAAAATGCTCTAAATTATATTACTTTATTATATTAGTTCAAAATTATTTAGTGCTCAAGGACTGACTTCTCATGAGAAAATAACTCATCCATCCTTGTTTAATATAATAATTGAAATCCAAAATTCATACAGGATTCCATTCAATATTTCATTGTATTACTGCTCGTATATTGCAATTTAAATTTGTATTTAAATCACAATATATTTGCAGTTGTATTCTGTCTTAAAAATCGTGTATACATAAAATACAAGTTTGAAGCGTATTTAAGAAACAAACAAAGCCAAAGAACAATTGTTATGGTAAGTTGAAACAATAAAATAATCAGTTACACGACCGTTCGTGATCGCTATTGTTATGATAGCTTTTTATTCTGTAACATCTTTTTGTTTTATCTTGATGCACCTACTGTGTAATCATTACAGAGTACCGAAGGCAAAAAAAAAAACCAGAACGGTCAAATTTTATTGCAAAAAAACTTTTCGAGGTCTATTTCTGTTTTATCATTTTCAAATATTTCAGAGCTTAATTTATGAAGTATTTTTTAGTATGAAGTATTTTAATGGTCGCGATTAAGGATCAGTCCTGGTTCGGACCTCTATTCCTGATCACAGTATCTCAAGAAGTCCCATGGCAAAGTTATTTTGCCATTAAATATATAAATATACATACATATATACTTAAAAAATTTTAATCAGTGAATTTTAAACTAGTGATTACACTAAAATCTTATTTAGTCATTTAGATCTCCGAATTGTTATGAGAAAACGAAAAATTCAAGCTTTTAGAACATTAAAAAAAGCGATAAATGAGGAAAGTTTGTGTATATAATTTTAAAAAATGTGTAAATATAAAAAAAAAAACTCGTCGACACGGGTTCGCTGCAGTGTGCCCGTACATTAAGAGCAGGCTCCACGAATAAAATTCCTACGCTCGCTCCGCCCACGTCCCGCCACCCGAGAGTTACAAGTTGCTCGGCGGCTCTCTAGGATTTTTTTTAATATATCGCAAGATACAGCTTACGTAAGGTTGAATATTGCGTACATTATTTGAAGCATGATTTGGTATGCACTAGCTCGGAACTAAACAACGTAAGTCTCAAAATTGTTTTCGTTAATTATAGGAGTAAAAATAAACCTAAGTTTATTTTATTTTGACAATCACTGGTAAACAATGTTTCCTTGCTACGAGAAGTTTTTTGGCGATATAACTCAAGCCGTTTAGTAGAAAAATGTAATATTCTCCGGAAAAGGCGTCGATTTCGATAAAAAAATGTATCGAATGAAAATCACCTAATTATGTTTCTGACTTGATAATCTACAGATAAAGGTCTCAAAATATATATATGTAAATTCCACATTGATCAGATATGTGGTTGACTCAGCACATTTATTTAAAGTTCCCTTAGTTTCATAGAGCCTTTTTTTTTTTTTTTGTTGAGGGGGGGAAATCACTCTTTACGGATTGCCCTTCGCCGACTAGGGCAGTCGACGAAGGGGTATGTGGGACTCGCCCGGCGACATGCTCAATCGCCGGGCACTACCGCACTAAAACCCCCCCATGTTCCACCATCGGCGGCTCATATGAGACCCGGAAAAACAGCGAGGCCTTATCTTCGGGCCCCATAATCGCCGCCGTGTCCTTGCGGACTCACCTCCCTGTGGCGACCCATAGGAACATCAATGGGCCACCACACCTCTCAGCAGCCAGGCTGCACCTCCTCAAGTCCCGGACGCCAGATGCCCTGCTCCGGCGCCCGGAACAGCCGGACGACGCCGCCGCCGCCGCAGCGACGCAGACCGGCTCCTCGACCCCGTGCGAGGCAGTCTTTGGGGTCCGGATTCACCCGGGGACCGCACGTTCCCTGTTTACCATGCGGTCACCGGGAACCGTAGCCCAAAGACCCCTCCCTGACCCAGGGGCGGTAACACCTCCGTTGCTCCGCCACGAGCTCCGCTGCGATCGGAGCCCGCTCGGAGCACACCTACCAGTGTGGGCCTTCTTGGTCCCCTCGCCAGGTTGAGAGCTGGCGAGGGTAAGCCCCCCCACCACGTCAAGGTCGTGGCCCACCTAGGGGGGGAACTAGTTTCATAGAGCCTGGCCTTAACACTATTGAATTATTGTTGGTGCAGCCATTTGTGAAGTCATTTGTATGACTCTTAACGTGACATTAAGCGGTTTGAAAAATAATGTTTCATTAACTGTAACTTACACAATTGAAATATTATTATTTATTTGCTAACGAATTAAAAAAACGTAAAAGATTGTATCTTTTATAACATATTCGTTGGATACATCTATACCTAATATTATAAAGAGAGAAAATTTGTATTTTTGTATGCTTGTAATGAATAAACTCAAAAACTACTGAGCCGATTTTACATATTCTTTAAAACCTATAGAAAGCTATATATTATCAGCGATAATATATTTTATAAAGTTACTCTCACGAAGTCGCGTGCAATAGCTAGTAATATATAAAATAATACATATAAAAATACATAAAACAGTGTTTTGTCTATATAATTGTTTTATAGTTTTTTCATATAGGAACAAACTATAAAGCAACTAATTATAGTTTGTTCCTATATCCGAATTATTAAGGAAATTTATTTTTATTTATTCATATAATTTTTTTTCTCCTTTAACCTTATAGTAGGTAGAGCCTCATGATATTTTTGTTGTATTTGCTGACGGTACCTTAATACACGTTAATTAAATACAGTATTTACGTGACTCTGTCCTCTTCTGCAATGAGACCGGCCGGCCCTTCGTTCGTTCGCCCTTAGGCCCTCAATACATTGTTGTCGAATTGTTACACATATTACTTATATTATATAACTAGCTGGTGCCCACGACTTCGTCCGCGTTGAAAAATATTAAGTAGCCTATCCTGTGTACCGTACGTCCAAATGTTTATCTACCAAGTTTCATGAAAATCAGTTAATTCGTTTCAGAGTTATGGAGGAACATACATACATACATACATCTCTGAAAACAAAGTAACTTACTACATGACCGACCCTTACAGATTTATTATTAGTATTGATTTGATTGATGATGTACGTTATAAAGATTCGGCAGTACCGAAAGCCAACATTGTAGTCAGTAGAGGAAAATAATTATTCATCGATCTACTTAAATAAAGTATTATTATAATTAAGTAGTAAGTATTTATTTAGTAAATTTTTGAACGTTTCCGATCTTCTAATCTGACCTTGTCTGTTAATAATTACCTTAGGTGGGCAGCACACTTACAAACCCCTTGATGTGCATATTATTACGTTTGTAGACGAATTAAGTCGACTGTCAGTCTTGAGAATAATGCACAGCGACTACTGATATGAGATATATCAGATTCCTATTGTGGATCGAAGTGGCATCTAAAATTGTGAGTATTATTGAATCCTTTCAATGGTAGAACCGTATGTGGAGCCAAGCTGTTAGATCCAAGTGGACGGAGCGGAGATAGCTGTGGCTGCCACTTCGTACGCATGGTATTTGGAATAGCTCATAACTGTTTTAGTTTGTAAACCGATTGGAATTAAACAAACACAAAACCTTACATAAAGTTTACTACAATTCATAAGTGAAAACTGCATTCGAATCGGTTAAGCCGTTTCTGAGATTAACGTGCACAAACGCACAGACAAAAAACTATTTCATTCTATGTATGATGTAAAGATTATGTAACTAAAATCACATTAATTTATAATTTATATTAATATTTTTTTAAAATATAACAAATTATTCTCAGCTTGAGTTGAAACTTGAGCTTTCCCACAATTGAGCTATCATTCAGCTCACTAACAGTGAAAGTGTCGAAAAAGTTTCAATATCGTGTTTTATTTATCGGTTCGATGCCGAAAAATGGTGCAAATAAATATCAATTAGCGGAGTTGTTTTTGTACTTCGGTGTGCCACAACCAAACGCAAGTCATGAAAGAAGAGCGTTATTGGAATTGCTGATTATTTTATAAACGTTACGTTACAAGTCGTCACTCAAGTAGTCACGTACGTTCACAAGTTAGGACCATATCTCATTTCATTGTTAAGATGTTGTGTTTGTATGAAAAAGCAAAATAATTTTTTATGACAAAGTTCTAATTTGATATTGATGGACTGTGATATTAAGTGATATTATATTTAAATTAAAAACATGTAAAAATATTAACATGACACTATTTAGACAAGTGATAAAATAATGTCCATTTGTTTTGATACACATCAAAATATTGTATGTCTTCTATTCCATTAAAAAAGTAACTTAAATTTCAGAATAAGTTCAACATTTTGGAAAAAAAATTAACATAACTAAAAACTGAAGCGTGTCAAAGATGTCAAACTATCGCTATGTAAGAACACCTATATGAACATGTATACAATACATGGTTAAGTAAATGATAAATTCGTACTTGTTTCAAATGACCATTTATTGATTTATAAAAAGTAAAATAAAAATAAAAAATATCACACTACCGTAAGAGAAGAGATGACATAATTATTACTACCTACTCTAAAATTTATACACGAAAATTCTTAGTTAAAAAGAATTTACGAATACAGTTCAAAGAAGTCTTATGAATTCCGCTAACCGCTTTACACTTAAACTGTCGTTTGAGTGCGCGCCCAACGTAATGTTGCGCAAACGCACCGTTTTGTTACAATTAACGACATTAATTAACAAATCGCGTAAGAGTAAGCGGACTTGCGGTTAATGAAAATTGAGACGCGGTCAAAATATTACGAAGAATTACTTCGGTTTCTTTTTTCAACAACAATCTAACGTGATAAAGAATAGTTTAAGTGATAATTCTTTTATATTAAGTTCAATTAACTTATTAATATTAAAATATTTGAGACACCCCCAAATAAATAATTTGAAGAAAACATTATTAATTAATATCTCCTGAATCACTAGCTGGCACATAGCATATTTTGAAAAAGATGCACTTAATTTATTAATTAATTTGCACTACTAAACTAAACTATAGTAATAGTAGCACATAATTAATTAATTGGTCTTCTCTAAGGCCGACAGACAAGCCAAATGACTCCGAAACGCAGAGCGCTCTGCCACTACTTTTCAGATCCAGACGAATGCCAACTTTGATGCTATACATAAAATTAGGAATTTTGTAAAAAAATATATACTTAACGTAAACTTTAAATAAATTATATACGCAGACCAAATAACAACTATAGACAGAATTTTGCGGACAACATAGTGAACCTGGTTTTATAAACATGTGTGTGTAGGCGTAGGCGTATTGAAAATATAGGTTTCAACTTACGTGTGAAATGTGAATCCAACCTGCTTTTCATTTTTTGACGACCGATGTTTATACTGAGCAATTCGGCACATATATTATTTTCACTAGTAAATATATTAATAAAACGAAGCGTTATTCGACTGCATTTGTGTGTGTGTGTGTGTGTGTGTGTGTGTGTGTGTGTGTGTGTGTGTGTGTGTGTGTGTGTGTGTGTGTGTGTGTAGGTAACCATGTTTGTACACGGCGAAGGCGTAGTTTTACCGGCTTCACTCTGTTGTCCAGAGGGCTCTATTTCAGTTCAACATTTAATATATGCTATTTATATGTATAAATACTTCGTAAGAATACGGTCTTAAAGAATAATAAAGTCAGTCACAAGGGTTTCATAGACTATTTCTATTTTCATATCCCTATTTCGCCCCTTATCCTTACAACACGTTTGGAGGTGCATTTGCATCCCGTAGGAATTGCTTGTATGCCGTGGGAATCCCGTGTCGATGGTAATCACCTGCCATCATTTACTGGATTTTATGACAAAATGTATCTTTAACATCAATTCGATCCTAATTCAAAATGGAACGATTGTTGTGCATTACTTGTCATAATTTAGTATGACTTCCTTGTACCTTTCATACCATACTGGTAAACATCGATAAATTAAAAGCGCTGAGGCACCACACTATTTGTGTAGGTTCATTGAGAAAGTCTCCCTATGGATAATACCTATCACTCCTCATCTATCTGAAACGGTATTCGAAACAGCGATATCTGAGAGTTAGTACCGAGAATAATTTGGTTAGTGTCGGGGGTCATGGTGGATTTTTAGCGGATCGATAATGCGCGTGGTCGCCGACGGCGGAGTAGTGTTGCGGTGTGTTAGTCGATAGATGATCAACGGTGCAATAATATTATTATTTTTATATTGTAGAATATATAATTTAAAAGTTATGTTTTGTGAGACTAAATTTATGCAGCAGAAAATAGAGAATATAAAAGAATATCCTAATAATATTTTAGACTTATTTTTTATAAAAATATTATTAAAACGATGATATTTATTCAATTCCTTCATCCCTTTTTATGAGGAACGCATGACCTTGGTAGGCTAGTGATATAATCCTAATAATGATACTAATTCTCTACATGTGATAGATCTCAACTACAATGCATTGCAATTTAAAGTTTTATATCATATTCATTTAAACCTGTCTTCGTTTGGGCTAAATCGGGGAATTTAGTATATATAAGATGCAGCATATGTCCGTCTGCAGTAATGTACCTTTCAAATAGTGAAATAATATTTCAAATATGTGCTGCGATTCCGGAGATAAACTTCCAAATATAAAAAAACTTTACAAAATCTGTTTTTATAATATTAGTTGGTATTGATGTCAAACGTACAATCCAGCCAGCTGATGACTGGCTTACAAAGAGACCTAAAGCTACATAATTTAACTGTAAGAAGCTGCCATCGGCCTATGTTTGTGAGGTATGTTTTTAACGTCTTAAAACTAATAAACGGCAAAAAATCAATAATAATTCATTATTTTTTATAACAAACTAGTGACCGCTCCCGGTTTCGCCCGGCGATCAATTTTTTTTTACGTACAAACCTTCCCTGATTATCCCTCTATCTATAAGTGGAGACAGAATTAAAATCAATATAGCCGTTCTCGAGTTGTAGCGAGACAAACGAACAAACGATTAACGAACAGATTATATTGAATATTCATATATACTGGCCACAACCTATATAGAGAATATAGGTTGTGGCCAGTATTAAGAGCAATAAATTATAATATAGACCCATCACTTCACTATCGATACAATCGCCTCGATCCCATCACTTCACTAGTGATGCGCGTAAATCGGTGCGCGTGTGCGCCGTCGGGCGAACCTTGCTCGTAATTCGCGCCGCCCCTCTTCACCGGACCTCGATTGAACTACCATGGTTATCATTTTTTTTTAATATTCTTATTTACTTTATACTACCTACTACAATGATAAATAGTTTTTTACCCACATTACCTACTGCTCGGTGGTTTTCTTTAAGGGTGTGGTTAATCTTGCTTGACAGGCCGACTAGCCTATATCCAACGCAGTATTTGTCAAGCCACTCCTAATCATTATTATTTTTTAAATCATTATTTATAGCAAGCGTATTAATGTATACCGTATAAAAGTTCGACTAGCTAGATCATATACATCACACCATACTTAACGTGTAATACTTTATCTGTCAAACGTGAATGTGAATTACCGCTAAGAAAAATCATACAGTACAAATAAATATTAAAAAAAAAAACAATAATGCAAATGTTACTTACGTAATCGCTGGCCATATATGCATGCGGCCAACTCGAATACATCATCTGCAAAAGAGAATGCTCATTAATAAACGCAAATACTTTATTAAAAAATAATGCGCATAAATAAAAAGACTCTAAGGCCCAACGACAATATAGCATTATTTTTTAAACCATGGCTCATTGTCCAGCACGCCTCGGCTACGCCCTTTCGAAAAAAAAAAGAAAAAAAAAGGCCGCATATGATTATAGCGAGCAATATCCGAAAAGATTACGATCTTATCTCACAATCGAGACATGAGCACATCTCGCGGGACTTTTAACATTAACGACGATTATTTTAAATAATCGATCACAGATTCGATTGACAGTTCATTGAAATTTAATTTAGGGATTATTTTGAAAATAGAACAAGTAGGAATGACATTGAAAAAAGACACTGGCATAAAATAAGGCATATTTGGTATTTATAAGTTAGGTACTTACCCCTGAATTCGCACGAGTTGAAATTTTTAAAAATCCTTTCTTAGTGGATGTTTACGTTATAGAAAATTATATGGACCAAGATATAATATAAGATATAAGATACAAAACCTTCCTCATTTATCATTCTTTCTATTAGTGAAAACCGTATCAAAATCCGTTGGGTGGAGAAAAAGATAGGCGCGGAAAGCAATTTTATTTTATAATATGTATAGTTATAGATATATAAATATAGTTACATACTTTACACATAGCAGTTTCAAAAGTTATATTTTAGTTAGAATATTATGTAAACATTAAAATTAAAATTAATAATATAAGAGTTCGCTGTTTTATATGACATACAAATGTTAGCATATTTAGCATATTTAGCATAGTTCTACACATGAGCAAACTTATTTCTTACTATCTATTCTGAACAAAAGAATATAACTATTATCGTTATTAATAAAATTTATTTAAATGTTAAAAAAGATTGAATTTTTGCATTTCGAACGAATAAAAAATCGTATCGTGATTAAATCGCAAAGTATAAATGTTACCTTATTAATGCGCCCCTCTGTAATCTGTCTTGTGAAATCCCGCATTGTGTCCACTTTCTTCTGACCGTTTGCGAAATGTACCACAGCGTTGGCTGAACGGTTTTGTATCTTTGCCAAAAAAAAAAAAAAACTTTGACGAAGTTTCCTTGCATTTGAACGGCCAGTCGTTTTGCCTTTCGAAATTTAAATTTAATTATTAGTCGCTATTTGAAAACTTCTTACCAAATTCAAATATATTTTAATGCGTATAATAAGTGAAACGCAGTAAATAGGTAAAAGGAAATAAAAAGTCAACAATATTGTCCTTAGCGTTCAATTAAGCCGAGCCGAAAGTCGAAGATATTTTCTGCAGGAATTTCACGCGAATGCCGCGCCGCGGTCGGCTCAGGGTCTTGTCAATAAACTCCTTATAAATTGCCTCTACCAAACTGAATTTGAATATAATAGCCCTATCCTATAGTTCCCTTTTTACCCCCTTTCCTTGAAGTCGGCTCGCAATCTCTGTCCGATTATATTGTAAGCAAATTATCTCTGCGGATCTGGCAAGCGGTTGAAAAAAAAACAACATAACTTTGATGTTTTATTTGTTTAATAATAATGAAATGTTATTGAGCCATTGCGAGTCAAAAATATCTTTATTGGTTTTTTATGGATGGGACATTTTTGTAATTAATTACAGGTTATATTTGAAAATAATAGGCGTTAAAGTATGAAATTGCCGTTTTATTGTAATAGGTACTTCGAATTGACATAGAACCTTCATGGTTTGAGATTTTTGAGTGAAACTTTTTTCATACGGTACCTATTTAGTTCTTCTTTTAAAAAATGTGCAACATTCGATTATCAACTTTCAGTTGTTTTTTTTATTCAGCTTAGACAATAAAGATGGATACTTCGAAAATTCGTGTGATTTTTGAATACGAGTTCCGACGCGGAACTAACGCGGCAGAAACAGCTCGCAATATTAATGTTGCGTTTGGAGAGGGGACTGCTAATGAACGCACTGTGCGATTTTGGTTTAAACGCTTTCGTGATGGAAACTTCGATTTGAAGAACGAACCACGTGGAAGACCGCCCACACAGGTGAATAACAATGGTTTGAAAGAGATGGTGGAAGCCGATCCGAGCCAAACAACCCAGGAATTAGCGGCATGGTTTAACGTTACCTTACCAACAATATTGACTCATTTGCGTCAAATCAATAAAATAAAAAAATATGAAAAATGGGTGCCTCATGATTTGACTGATCTGCAGACTCTACAGGAACTGCAATTAGAAATCATTCGTCACCCTCCGTATTCGCCAGACCTTGCTCCAACGGACTACCATTTTTTTCATGATTTGGACAATTTTCTGCGTGATAAAAAGTTTTCTTCTCAGGAGGCAGTGCAAAATGCTTTCACACAGTTTGTCAAATCTAGATCACCAGAGTTCTATCGCAAAGGCATAAATGAGCTTCCTATTAGATGGCAGCAATGAATAGATAATAATGGTAATTATTTTGATTAAATAAATATGTTAAATTAAAAAAAAAAAAGAATTTTTATTTTTCACTACAAATCGGCAATTTCATACTTTAACCCCTAATATTTATAACAAAAATAGTTGTTAGGCAAGCTACTCAATTCTCAGTTCTATATATATTTAAAAAAAAAACCATATTCACCCGTATACTATTTACAATATCCATGAGTTTCTTATTTTATCATTATGGTAAGAAAATTCAAGGGCGTTGTCTTTGTTTATAAATGTTTGGCATTCAATGTTAGGATAATTGAAACTTATTTAATCGAAATGTTCCATTTTTCTACACTAATTGAACACAACATGAAGCAGTAGCATCACTCAACTTGATGACAGAATGAGGTTTCCTATAGAATTACATTAAAACAAACCAAGGTACCGATGAAAAGCCTTTATCGCAATCACGTAAGGTTCAAATCGTTTAACAACTCTTATAATAAGAGCTTCTTCTGTTCATTGTAAGTTTTTTACACGAATCCGTGGCAAGAAATAATTAAGCTGCCAAAATTGCCAGTTACAGAGTTGTGGTTTTCAGGCGTGGTTGTAGTTGCATAATGATGCTGCTTCACATTGGCTTATTAAAATTACATTGTAAATAAACCACATTTTTTCCGGAGCATTCGAAAATCTGCGATAGGGAAGTAGAGCTGTGATATATTTTCATTCCTACTACATAACTCCGAATAAAATTCGTGATCATAGAAGCGACTTAAACAGAAAGGTCTCAAGTATGATTCTTGGCAGTCAAGTAAGGTTTAATGAAGTTTCTAAAGTTAGGTTTGGTATACTTAGTTTTGTCCCTTTTTTAATGTTGGGGAATCCTCATGAATACCCGGCAGCGTAAAAGACGTTGCAGGGTTATTCCGGACTCTTACTAGCTAAAACTTAACGACTTTCTAGCTATAGTTACTTAAGTAGTAAAACAAAGTTGAGTGCACTTAAGTATTTTATCTATACTTAAGGATGCCACCCATTTCTATTGATCAAACCTTAACCAAACCCAAAGGAAAGACCTGTCTTTTGAATTTCATGTGTGTATTTGAAGACATTAGCGAGGAACCTCGCGTCTCCGAAAAAATTGGAAATTTCTAAAACATACTAATTAGTGCTAACTTAGTAAAGTTATGCAATTTGACTAGAAAAGAAAGAAATAAAGATACACTAACCTGTACAGTGGAAAGACACTATGCATGAAATGAATTTGTGAAGTGGACAGCCACCGGCTACGCGTTGCGTTACATGCTATTCCGAAACGAAACCGCACATGTTATGAACGAGAATATTAAATCCGTATCAGCGACAAGCCGACACATTTGACGCGAATGAATTAACTTTGTATAAACATTTAATTTGCAAATTTCGCGGACGATAGTCGAAAGGTCGAATTTAACGCTTCAATATTGTGTCGGTCACGCTTCGTGTGCGAACTCTTTGCCGTTTTTTCACGGTGACCAAATTTGTGTATTAATTTAACGCAACGCAAAACCGTCGCCCTTACAAGGAGAATGTGTCTCTAGTTGTCAATATAAGTAAATTAAATTTATAATATTCATATTTTACAATGTATTTTTCATTAATTTCATAATTTGTATAATATAATGTTTCATTTAATTCTAAGTTAATAATTCTAAGGATATTGTACATATACATATTTACATATTATAAAATATAAAGCTTCTGTCCCCTAGGCAGGGTCCCCCCTAGGCAGGGTGCCATTCACGAACTTGAGATGGTAAAAATAAAAATGGAATTTATATAAATTACCAAGTTTTTTTTTTCAAAATTCTCGGACACCGAATATTTGAATAAATAATATTAACCGAATTGGTCTAGCCGTTCTCGGGTTCAACATATTATAAGCAAGCAACTTTATAAAAACTTTTCATTTGTTATTTAATTTATTATTAAACTTTAATAAAGATGGAATTCACTGTATAGGTGATCCCCCATTAATTTTATTGTTCCTTTGAAATTCCATTTGATTTCATTTAAGGTGATATATATGTATGTCAATGATAGAGTTCATTCGTAAATGGGTATAGGATAGTCTGTGGAGGTTACCAGCACGTTACCAGTTGCCACAGACGATACAAGTGTTTCAAACCGCTCACTGGACGAGTGCGGGCGGCCCGCAATTATCTCGCCCGGTTCCCTGAATATATTTACCGAAAGACCACTAAATATTCAAACTTCCGACTTATTTGTTTGTTCACTTTCTAAATGTAGTTTTTCTACCGGCCACAGAGAAGAAGTTGTATCAGAGTCTAGTTATATTTTCAATACAACCTTAAAGATTACACAAAATTGTTAAAATTAAAAACATTGTTACTACGACTACGGATTTCGCACGCCATACAAAACACTACGAACTTTATGGAACATTTAAGTGTCATATGCGTAGAGCATGAACTCTGTCATCTGTCATTTAAAACCAATCAAACATCTGTCATTTAAAGAAAACGTGACTTTACGTCAACACATTGGAGTTTAAAATCAATAGTAGAACTTGATCGGTACTCAATATTAAATTTGATACGATTATCATTGACATATATTATAAGGACATGGCTAACGCTCCTAGGATGTGGCACCGACGCGTTGGTGTCAAAATCGGAAAGTGACACCAATGACAGCTTAGTCACCGAGACGACATCGTTGACGACGAATGTTAAATCTGTGCGTAGAAATATACCAAAATGCCTAATTGCATACTGAAAAAATGCAAAAATTATCATAAGAAATGCACAAAAGTTAAGTACGGAATATCTTACTTTCGGTACGTAACTCATTGCTAGTTTAAATACATTATTATTTAGTTTATACAATAAAATATTATAAACAATGAACAATAATCATTGTTCATTATTCAATATTAACCGGCTAACACAAATTGTCACTTGAAAGTGCGTTAGTATAGCATTCTGTCTGCGCGTCTTGTTTTAATGGGTTTATTATGAGATTACGGAAGTGACATTGTAATGGCGTCTTTTTATTGTAAATTTCTAAATGTTATTTGAGGATAGTTTTTCAACGTGTTCAATGTGTTAATGTTTTACTTTCTTTCGTATAGTATTGTATAAATTTGACATATAAATTTATATGTAAAAAAATAATGACATTTAAAAGAAATCAAATTGAAGGTATTGTTTGTTAATTTTGAATATTCTCTATTATATTATATATACATATATATTTAAAGGTTTCCAGCTGACCCGAAAAGAAAAGAAATATGGTGTCGTATGATAAAACTTCAAAGGAATGAACCAAATTTTTTAATTAAAATCAGAGATTTGTTTTATTAAATCATCCTTTCCTAGTAATAAATCAAAATAAAATGGGCTGCCTAACTAGTTATCCTTTATTTTTACCTTACCTTACCTTTATCTTTATTTTTGATCTTGGTTGAAATATATTAATATCGTTACTAATATTATAAATGCGAAAGTGAGTTTGTTTGTTTGTTACGCTTTAACGCAAATACTACTGAACAAATCACCATGAAATTTTGCATACACGTTGTCTGGGACACCAGAAAGAACATAGGGTACCTTTCATCCAAAGGCGGACGAAGTCGCGGGCACCAGCTAGTAATAATATAAATTTAAATATCATGTGTGAATTAGGAATAATCACATGCTTTAATGGTGAAGGCAAATATTGTAAGGAAACCTGCGTGTCGGAGAAAACTAGCAATCTTGGAAGATAGTGGAGTTCTGTCAATCCGCAGTGGGATAGCTTGGTGAACTATAGACCAACTTTCCACTCAGGTAATTTATGTTTAATACGTAGGATGATATGAATATATGACTGTAATATAATAAAACAAATGTTGGAAAATTTAAATAAAATATAAATAACATTTACACTTGAATCCCTTGTAAATAAGTTTTGAAGACGCAGCGCAAAAAAATCAATTATCTGAAATTGTAAATAATTCGCCAATATAAATACATATATGAACATTGAATTATACTGAATATGAATATTGAAGTAAAAAGTAGCTTATGATGTAAGTAAACAATCCAAGTAAATATATGTACAAAAAAAAATTAAAAGTCGTTGTGGCAAGGTCACACCACGCGGCCCATGTACCAGACCATCTAGATTTTTTCTGTATGAAATGCGCTCGAAGCAAATGTTCGAATGGCCGTATCTTTACTTTCTAGGATCAATGACGATTATCTCATTAGTTTGTAACAGTTTCAGCTTTTAAGACGTTTGGCTGTTTTTTCTAATATATTTAAGAAAAGAGGTTTTTAGTTTTTTACTTTTTTACACGTGCAAGCACACAAGCAGTGATTATAATATAAAATTTTAATTAGTGATATTAAAATTCTGTATTACCTCCTATGTAAGCATCTATCTATACGCTATTTTAAAATGGCATTTGTTATATTCTTAATCTAATAAAGCTTAGCGATAATAATGTCCCAAGTCGATGTTTTATGTGGTGGGTGTTTTCTTTACTTGGCACCCTTTTCTCTGGCGTGAGATGTAAGCGAAAGTGTGAGTGATGATATCAGATGAGGGACATCTGACGAATATATAGCGTATACAATATGTATGGGCATAAATTAGGAGTTTCCGATTACATAAAATATTGTCCAGCGCAGTTAAGTACAATTTATAAACATTTTACAAAATAAAAATAAATCCTTAAAGTTGCTAAGCGCAAAACTCGAGAACGGCTTGGCCAATAAGGCTATATTTTTTTCAAATATTCGTTGAGAGTCTGAAAAATTGGAAAAATTGCTTGATAATTATAAAAACTCAATTTTTCTTTTAATCATCTTAAATTCCTTGCTGACAATTCAAACAATTTAATCAAATATTAAGGATCAAACACATCGGCTGTCACAGTCCAAATAGATTTTGTCAAAACGAGCTGATTGAATAATTGATTGATGAATATTTTATTCCCGTTATCCCCTACTTCTTGTTACACGTAGACTACAGCTTTTTAAAAATAATGTTCATTTATCCACCTCTCAAAAACAGTGACACAATCTGTTTAAGTTACTTTTAAGATATGGATTTTCTTTAACCGATCGGCTGCAGTAAATTTTACAGAGTGATTTAAAAATACATCTACTTAATCAACTTTTATGAAACCTGATCCGAAAGTAGTTTCTTTTTCTAAAACAAGAAATGAAAAATATAATTCCATATTACATTCACCTTAATTAACTTTTACTTTTGAGTTAATCGTATTAAATATCGGAATAATTTATTTGAGTATAATAATATATTTTGTCTTTATCAATACTCGGCGAGATTGCCATTGACGAATTTAACATGTTCGACACAATAATTACTAATATCGGCACTTTTTTTTTTATAAAAAAAGCACAGCATTAATTCGTCGATTTACGATGAAAGAATTAAACGGCTACCTGATTTACAAGTTGAAATTTTTTAGCTTATAGGGATGTGTAGTTTATGTATCGATAATAATTTGAATTCTTGATTCGTAAATAATTCTCTTTCAATAAAGCACGGCGCAATAAAGACTACGATCTGAGGAAAAGAGAAAAAGTGCCTGAGAAAAAATAATCTGGTACCTATACCTAACTTAAAAAAAAAAAGAAAAAAAAGGATCAGATGGCTCGCGTAAAGAATCTTTTTTTTTTCTGTAAATACTGAACATACAAAAAAATAAATTTTACTCAATATTATTTAATAAATATACACAGCTTGCCTGACTTAAACAAAAAATTATAAAAAAATATACTTAAAAAACTTTTTTAAATGTTGACTGACAGGCTGTGGGCCCAGTGTGGCTGTAATGATAGGCAGCGACTATTTCCTTTAATACAAGCAAGTCCACAATTTCTGCAAATGCATAGTCGACCTGTGTAAGTAAGAAGTAGAGTTTAGAAGTGGATAAGAGAACGGGCTCTGGCGTCCCTTACTTACAGAAATGCAACAGCGCAGTACTTAACTGTTTTTTTTTTCTAGTAATTCTTCGTAATTCTCATAGTAATTCTTTTTAAGGGTCTCATTACTTGAGTAACGCTAGATAGGCTGCATTGTTATGATTGCAAAATGTATTAATTTATAGATGCTTAAAATTATCGATAAAAATAATATAGTTGCACATTAATTGTGCCAACCCTATTACCAATTAAAAGCGATTTTTTAAGTTTAATTAAAACTGTATCAGTGTTGCGCAAGAGACGAAATCTTGTAATTAACCGACTAATTTACGCAATACGATCGCGTTCGATAAACTTACATACAAGTAGCGCTAACTTAAGTGAAGACTTACAGCTTACATTGTACTTAACTTGATATCTAAGTTGATCTACCCTGTTTAATTCAAAAAGTTGTTATTTTTATAAACCTTGTTGTGTGATGAACAAACAAACGGCGTTTTAGAAGAGACTGCAAAACACTGCGTTTCGCAGTCATATTGTGAACGCACTTTTAGTTTTTTATAATAATATACTAGTTCAATTCAGTTTAAAAAGAAATAGAAAGTACACATAAACACTCTTCTGCTAAAATGCAATGTTATGTAAAAATTTCAAGTCACTCCATTTGCTACTTTTTGAGTTTTTTGGACACAAACATACGGAAGCTGAACCAAGTCCCCGAACATTTTGCAAAGAAATCTCTAAAACTGTAACTGCTTTTAAACCACCCAACGGATTTTAATACGGTTTTCACTAATAGAAAGAGGGATAGACGAGGAAGGTTTGTGTTTATAAAAAAATATATCCCGGGCAAAGCCGGAAGCGGGTCGCTAGTAAATATTATTAAGATTATTATTAAGTTTGTTTAAAAGTGCAATAAAAGGGACACGTTCGAACAGATTGTGTATTAAGTGATTATGTAACACATAAAACGAATGAAATAAACGAAGTTTAGTTAGTGCAATAATAAAGTTTGTTATAAGACTGAGTACAATGAATGTCTCGCCAGGGGGCGCTGCGGGCCTCGCTGTTGTAGGACCACACAATACGGGACACCCGGATAGCGAAACTACTCTTATTAATTTGTTGCATTAAATTCCCTTATACCTCCTATTTAATATTTAGCACTATATCCTGTCTTTCTATTTGTATTATCCATTGGGATTTTTGTTCTTCCAAAAATTCTCTACTCTACTTCCGAAGGCCATATATATTAAACTTGTCGTATTAAATTAAATTAATTTTTTTTTTTCAGGTAACTGGACCCACATGTTAAATTATTATACACTATAATATCTAAAACGTATAAGTAAAATAATAGCACAATATAAACCATAAAGATGGGTAAGATAAGAGAAAAAAATGATAAGTAAATGCCTAAAAACTACCACCAACATGTCTATTACAACAATAAGCTTGCACGTATGTAGGTATAAGTATGAAGAAATTTAAAAAATAAATAAAAAATGCTAAGCCTACATAGGTTAGTTCAAAGAAATGCCCCAGGCAGGGCCGAATTTAAATAAGCAATTACTCTGTACAGGGCCGAACTTGATTTATCGATCAATTTACTTTAACACTGATTGTGTGGCGAAATTAAAAATTGGCAGCCGACTTTATAATTACCTATCAAGTTGGCCAAGTTATCAAGTTTAAAAAAAAATGTTTCAAAAATTCTTATGACGAAGATCTTTTGTATGTGAAAAAAGTAGTATTAAGTATACTTTCAAACTTCATTTAAAAAAATACAGTAACAGAGCATATTGCGTTCAATTATCCTTTAGGCATTTCTCCTGGCGTTGTTTGTTTCCTATAGTGTTTATGTCATGGGCTTGCACTGTATTTTTTGCCTCTATTTAATTGAGGAACATTTAACATGGCTACAAATTTCAAATTGTTTAAAATAAAATAAAATTAAATCTCTTAGACGCTTAGAATTTAGAAAATAACATCAGAATTCAGAAATGCTTGGTTGAGGGAGGTCTTCTTAATACTTTTTCAAAGCTACTAATTTTAAAGTAAAACAGAACCTATAAATTACTCAGTAATTAATTATTGAATATTTTATTATACCTATGTTTCATTATTGTTATAATTGATTAAACATATTAAATTTCTTTCCAGGTATGTGGCATCCTAAATAAATTTTACGCTTCTACAATATCGGTAAGAGTTTATTAACTTCTGTTACTTATGAATAAAGATACCGCATAGACATTATGTGTTTGTGCGAATAAAGATTTATTTATTTAACAAAACATAACTTGGACTGACGGTCGACATGATGGTAAGTGGCTACCGTCGGTTAAAACACCTACAGGGCCAGGGGGGATGGAAATGTGCCCAAGAATAGGGATAAGAGATCAGGTGACCAACAGAATCTTTCATCCCTTACTCAAAGCAGTTAATTTACGCTGATTTTCTAATAACGGGGTGGTCACTGTCGCCAAATGTATTGTCTAGTTTATGACTGCAAAAGGCAGTGTGTCCTATCATTATTAAATTACATATCAGTTGAATCTGTGACACATAAATCCATATATGCTGCTGTAATTCTAGACGCAATTCTAAGACAAAGACAAAGAGCCTGTTAACAATAAAAGTGATTCATATAGAAAAACGTTAATTTTAATATCAAATTATGCTTTTTGTTCAACTAATGAATCTATTGTGTTTACATACAAGTTGTTTCAACGATTTCACTTAAGATTCTTACTTTTTTTCTTGTCTTGTTAAAATACCTTTTTTTTTTCTAAATTTTTTCTGTGCCATTTATACATTTATATGCAATGCATTTCTGTGTGTATTTCTGTTTTATTTTTTTATTAAATATGTGGTGTTCACTTGTAGTTTTGTAATAAAATCATTAGCTGACCGGCAAACGGTGTTTTGCCATAGCGGTATAAAAAATAGTTTACGACCTATTCTCAGACCTACCGAATATACACAATTTTTTTATAAAAATCGGTCAAGCCGTTTCAGAAGAATTTGGTTACAAACATTGTCACACGATAATTTTATACATATATATAGATTTGTCCTGACTGACTACCAACACACAGCCAAAACACTAAGCTTTATTTTATAACCTAATTATTGGCTAAGAAAAGATTTTTGAAATTTTCAACTCCTTAATGTTAATGTTTTAATGTTATTAGCTTGTAACGTGAACCTGCGAATAAATAAATAAATCTTTACATAGTATAAACCAAAGTCGTTTTCCACCGTCTGTATGTGCGCTTAGATCTTTTAAACTACGGAACGAATTTTAATGTGGTTTTCACTAATGGAAGGAGAGTTAAACGAGGAAGGTTTATAATTCGATCCGTGCGAAGCCAGGTCTTACAGCTGGTCTCAGAGTCATAATCCGTGGAAATATTTTTTTTGTATTTCATTCCTTTTTGAAAATGTAACCCAAGCACACGGATCGTTAGCCAATCATAGAAATTCTTTTGAACACTGGCTTATTAATCATCGGGTGGTCATCCGTTTTCCTCTTACATTTTTTTTTCAATAGGAAATTATTCTTTAACGTGATTACCGCGTTCTTTGATCTAAGAACATTCTGTAATTCTGAATAGTTGGTTAGCAAGAAGCTCTTCACAGTGGGCGGTAGATGTAGTGCGTAATGCGAGCCTTTTTATTGCACGTATACCGTATTTCCAAGTGTTCATCTTTGATTTTTATTAGCATAAATTAATTACACATGTCGCGACATTATTGAACAAGCGATTATATACAGTTCTGTTGTCACAAAGGTCAAATCACAAAGGAAAGTCATTTCATAAGTTCCGCTGTCATTGTTTTTTCAATTTATAATAATTTCTAATATATAAAATTCTCGTGTCACGGTGTTTGTTGCCAAATTCCTTCGAAACGGCTGGACCGATTTTGATGAAATTTTGTGTGCTTATCGGGTAGGTCTGAGAATCGACCAACATCTATTTTCCATACCCCTAAGTGATATTTTTTTGTATAGCAAAACAACTGGCCCAGTGAGTCTAAATATTCGAACCCCGGTCAGGCCTGCACTTATATGCTGGCAACATCCTAATAGGTATTTAGACATAAACACCATATTTTTCGTCATCGCTAGATTTTTAGTAAAATGCAATAACCGATGAAAATGGTCTTACTAATTATGCAAATATGCAAATCCGAGCCCTATAGAAATAATATGTTTACTATGTAGACGGATAGAGAGTAAGTGCGTTATAGGCAAGTATTTGTGGGTAATCTTTAAAGCATCGATACAATCGATTCAGGCGTCTGGAAATAAAGCTAATCGATACCAATTTATCTAAACTCGATTCGCACCCGGTGCGTAACATCGTAATTATTTTAAATTTTCGATGCATCGATTAAGGGAGGTCGCACATTGGCTACTATCGCTTAAGCGATAGTGCCCATTACCCCATCAGCGCACTTGCAGTAACTATGACGTTGCTCGTGTTATAGGCGACAACAGCCACCTTCCATCAAGTGGACCGTCAGCCTGTCTGTCGACCTTAAAATAGAAAAATAAAAAAAGCTCACTTTAAGTTGCTGAAGCAACCATCCACACACACACACACACTGTCCTGTTTCACACATAGACTGTTGCATAAGCAACTATTCTGTCGCTAGAGCGTTCATTTCCATCATAATGTTACAAAATATTTGAAATGTAAAAATAGATCATAATTGGTATAAGTTTTGACTAGTATTTTAAATTTGACATGTAGGTATTTTTAATTGTGTATTTGACAGTTACTTTTAAATAACATAGTATATATCTTTATGTATTTCACTACTTTGTACAACAATTTAATATTTGCACACCTGTACTCACTACTCAGGTAGAAAACTTGTACTATAAAATGATATATATCTCCCACTGAAACCAAGTATTCTTGCAAATCAATACTAATAATAAATCTGTAAGGGTCGGTCATGGAGTAAGTTACTTTTTTTTCAGAGATATCGTGTTTATAGGCTCTATACATGATACTGAAACTAAATTGACGATTTTTAGATTTTTTTTCTGTATGTATGTATGTTCCTCAATAACTCTGAAACGAATTAACTGATTTTTATGAATCTTGGTAGATAAACATTTGGACGTACGGGACACATGATAGGCGACTTAATATTTTTCAACGCGGACGAAGTCGTGGGCACCAGCTAGTAAATAAATAAATTAAATAATAAAATCAATTGCTAAAGCGACAGGAATGATCGCACTCGCGTCTGTGTAGTCAATTTGTAAGTCGTGTAGTCAATTTGTAAGTCGAACCTAGAAGAAACATATTGTTCGCGCGATAGTCGCCAATGTGCATCCTCCCTAATGCAGCACTATCGTGTGATTCTCAACGATAGTGACGAATCGATTAATCCAGGCAGAATGGAATTTTAAAATTATCCCATTATTTTAATGTACATTATGTTACTTGTACGCTATTTGTTACGAAAAAGAGCGACAACTTTTTTGATTTGGTTATTCGCTCAAATCAAATGTGACTAATTTTTTTATAAAGAAAAGTTTTTTTATAATAAAATATTTATCAGTAATTTTACATCCTTCTGAAGTGAGATGTTTTTGTTAATTGATTTTATAAATTCTTAGTCTATGCTGTGTGGCCACAAAATCATTGTAAGTAAAAGTTCAGGCACTTAACTACTTTTCTATTAGCACTAGTACTGTAGCAGTACTTTTCTAAATAGCATGTTTGACGGATCAGCCAAAAAAAGTAAACTCATCTTTCTAAAAATAGTTTCAAAATGGCTTTCAAAGTAATGAACATGAATGTAGTTAATCATTGTAGGAAATTAATTCGAAATTTCGTCTTACCAAAAAGACAAATAGAGATATTACTATAAATGTACAAAATTTTATCACATATTAATTTCGTGTGGGATGAAAAAAAAAGTGTTTTTAATTTAATTACCGGAACTAAATATAGACATCTGAATAATAGACTTAGGAACAGTTGAGGCCATTTAGGGCCAACTTTTAAAAGCTGCAATGTTCTTCTGTTCACCATCGAACTCAACGTAAGTTCAAGTCTGGTTTACACGCTGGTTTAGTGGCCCAACGGAAATGATGAATTCACACATTATCTCGTCAAAATGCACGGCGACGTGAAAATGACGATTTACGAGCTTTTACACGGTCCCCGTGCAATTTGCTTTTTGTGTTCACACGCACTTGGCACCAGCATAATCTTATGGATTTACATTCGAATTTATTACAATTTAATAATTGCCATCATGTTTTTATAGAAAAAAATAATATGGGATCGTTACTTGTAAACATGCGGATCAATTTACATAACACTGCACCTGTTCTAACTCTGACATAACATAAACGCTGGCAATATATTGTATTTGTATCTTATTGCGCCCGGGAACTTCAAAAAATAGAAGATATTGGGTTAATTACGCTCGATTGTCAAAATTTACACTGGATATAAAGTTTGATTATTAGCAATTGTTCTACTAATTTGAAAGTACTTATTCTTGTTTATTTCGTGGCCACATTGTTCTAGTTTAGTGAGGCAAGTCACGGAGTTAATACAATCCTACAATATGCTTTGATTTTATTTTTCTCTACTACTCTACTCTATTATTACCCTATGTAGATAATAATAATATCTTAATAGATAGTAGATAATAAGCGACCCGCTTCCGGATTCGTGTGGGTGCTTTTATACATCAATATCAATACTAATAATAAATCTGTAAGTGTAGGTATTGTATGTATGTATGTATGTATGTATGTATGTATGTATGTATGTATGTATGTATGTATGTATGTATGTATGTATGTATGTATGTATGTATGTATGTATGTATGTATGTATGTATGTATGTATGTATGTATGTATGTATGTATGTATGTATGTATGTATGTATGTATGTATGTATGTATGTATGTATGTATGTATGTATGTATGTATGTATGTATGTATGTATGTATGTATGTATGTATGTATGTATGTATGTATGTATGTATGTATGTATGTATGTATGTATGTATGTATGTATGTATGTATGTATGTATGTATGTATGTATGTATGTATGTATGTATGTATGTATGTATGTATGTATGTATGTATGTATGTATGTATGTATGTATGTATGTATGTATGTATGTATGTATGTATGTATGTATGTATGTATGTATGTATGTATGTATGTATGTATGTATGTATGTATGTATGTATGTATGTATGTATGTATGTATGTATGTATGTATGTATGTATGTATGTATGTATGTATGTATGTATGTATGTATGTATGTATGTATGTATGTATGTATGTATGTATGTATGTATGTATGTATGTATGTATGTATGTATGTATGTATGTATGTATGTATGTATGTATGTATGTATGTATGTATGTATGTATGTATGTATGTATGTATGTATGTATGTATGTATGTATGTATGTATGTATGTATGTATGTATGTATGTATGTATGTATGTATGTATGTATGTATGTATGTATGTATGTATGTATGTATGTATGTATGTATGTATGTATGTATGTATGTATGTATGTATGTATGTATGTATGTATGTATGTATGTATGTATGTATGTATGTATGTATGTATGTATGTATGTATGTATGTATGTATGTATGTATGTATGTATGTATGTATGTATGTATGTATGTATGTATGTATGTATGTATGTATGTATGTATGTATGTATGTATGTATGTATGTATGTATGTATGTATGTATGTATGTATGTATGTATGTATGTATGTATGTATGTATGTATGTATGTATGTATGTATGTATGTATGTATGTATGTATGTATGTATGTATGTATGTATGTATGTATGTATGTATGTATGTATGTATGTATGTATGTATGTATGTATGTATGTATGTATGTATGTATGTATGTATGTATGTATGTATGTATGTATGTATGTATGTATGTATGTATGTATGTATGTATGTATGTATGTATGTATGTATGTATGTATGTATGTATGTATGTATGTATGTATGTATGTATGTATGTATGTATGTATGTATGTATGTATGTATGTATGTATGTATGTATGTATGTATGTATGTATGTATGTATGTATGTATGTATGTATGTATGTATGTATGTATGTATGTATGTATGTATGTATGTATGTATGTATGTATGTATGTATGTATGTATGTATGTATGTATGTATGTATGTATGTATGTATGTATGTATGTATGTATGTATGTATGTATGTATGTATGTATGTATGTATGTATGTATGTATGTATGTATGTATGTATGTATGTATGTATGTATGTATGTATGTATGTATGTATGTATGTATGTATGTATGTATGTATGTATGTATGTATGTATGTATGTATGTATGTATGTATGTATGTATGTATGTATGTATGTATGTATGTATGTATGTATGTATGTATGTATGTATGTATGTATGTATGTATGTATGTATGTATGTATGTATGTATGTATGTATGTATGTATGTATGTATGTATGTATGTATGTATGTATGTATGTATGTATGTATGTATGTATGTATGTATGTATGTATGTATGTATGTATGTATGTATGTATGTATGTATGTATGTATGTATGTATGTATGTATGTATGTATGTATGTATGTATGTATGTATGTATGTATGTATGTATGTATGTATGTATGTATGTTCCTCCATAACTCTGAAACGAATTAACCGATTTTCATGAAACTTGGTAGATAAACATTTGGACGTACGGGACACAGGATAGGCTACTTAATATTTTTCAACGCGGACGAAGTCGTGGGCACCAGCTAGTATAATATGTATTTATTAAAGATGGGTTTACTTTTGGCCAGCATCCAGCCGAGGTGCGAAGATGAGGCCTATGATAGATAGAGCTCAGCCAGAAGATGCCTATTCACTCCAACTTTGAAAAGAAATTACATTACATATTACATTAATTACATTAAATTTTTTTACATATTGCAATTACATATTAAAACCTTCCTCCGTTCAGTAGTTTTTGAGATCACTGCGAACATACAGAGAGACTTTGTTTTATAATATTATACTCGTATTAAAACAAACATGGGGATTTAAGAATAAAACTGAAATGACTGAGGGGCTTGTTAAAGGATACTCCAACTTTATTAACTTTATCTTGTCAAAAATACAATATACTTAGATTTTATTCTTAAATAGTTAAATACTAAAGATATTCTCTAATTTAAGAATTTAAGAAACTGAATGGACATAGACGCTCCTTGAAGGACACCTACAACTTTAATACAAATGTTGTAAACCAGTCTTAATTTTTACCTTTACCTTAATAAATTTTGTATTTTGTATTTTCCAAAAATAATTTAATCCACATTCTTTCCTTTCATGCAGTTCATGAGTTCGTTAGTGTATCTTTTATATGGTTTTGTCATGGTTATCTACCTTTTAACTGTGGAAAAACTAGATGGGATTTGGAACCTCAAAGCACATACCTAGTACTAAATATTTTGTAGTTACATAAGTGATAAGTAGCCCCTAACACTTATTTAAACCTCTATTACAGCGCTCCTATTACCAAAGCGAGTGTTGACGTTGCAACCGCCCCGCGGGTAGTTAGCAGAACAAAAAAAAATTATAATTCTATAGTCATGCATCGATCAAAGCGTTCGTTACAAATCGATCGGATCGAAATCAATTAACTATTAATGACCGGGAGGAGTGCAATCATTATTTCTTATTTGTCATCCATTGAAATTGCTCGGCTTGGTCCAAGTGACAAGAGAATCTTCATTATTTCAAAATGCTTAAATTATTAATTACCTTAAATTCAAGTAGTGACAGGGCGCTTTGCACTGCGCTTCGCAGTCATTTGGGCAGCCCGTCTGGCGGCAGTAACCACCCCCTTACAGAAGACTACCGTGAAATAACAGCACGTGAATGAGTAAGGGATGCCAGAGCGCATTTCCGTATCCTTTTCCCAATCCCCTATCCTTAATCCTAAAGTAGTTGGCAGCGTTATTGCAGCACCTGTGTTACAGGCGACGGTAGCCACCTACTATAAAGTGCACCAACAGCCTGTTTGCCGACCTTAACATAAAAGATACTTTTTAGAGCTAATATTTTCATGTAATATTTTTTAATAATATAACTTAAAACACATGTTATTACTAATAGACCTGCCAAAAGTTATTCTGTTCAAACTTGAAAATTCTATAACCCGCGATCGCTGCGCCACCTATCAGCTCCAATTGTGAATCTAAACTATTTATTTATTTGCTTATCGTTTATTTTATGGCAACTTTAAATTAATTTAATGCATTTATACAATACTGTGTTAGCAACTCATTTTTGTAACTTGTACTGAAATTGTCTTTTTATATTATTATTATTATTATGAATATTACCCAAAATATTAATTTACTTTACTGATATTAATTTAATTACTGTTTACTTGCGTAAACACCACAGCTTGAGTACTGTTTTTACTAATGCAATTCTAGTCGTTCTCCGCTTTTAAATTAGACCACAATTGAAAAGTACCAAAACAGAGAGCGTTTAAACAAACATTCCTATTACATAGAGAGCTCCTATTGAGTGTAGTCACAAAAAATGTGATTACCATTTCAACAAGGTGTAAGTGATAATTTTAATAATAACAGTATTCAGTTTTAAAGCGATGATAGCTCAATTCTTAAAAGCTGTCGGCGTTACACCTCTTTTATAATGTATGTGGAAATCACGTGAAACTTGAAACAGCTTTCGCTGCCAATTTAATATTAAATAATTTAAAAATTTTAATAACGATTTTTGGCCGACTGGACTGGCTTATCGCCGTTTTATTGAATTTAAATTTAGAAAATATATTATACAAATAACATCGTATGAGTAGTATTGTTGTAGTATAATTCGATTTGTTTTATTATTTTTGTTATTATATAGGTGCTAATTTTCCTAAATCTTACTAAATTAAAATTGTAAATATTTGTTTTTGAATATATTATTGATATTTCTAAGTTAAGTATCTTTTTTCATATGGATCGTAAATTATCCAAATAAATATTAAAATTATTATTATTTACATAAACACATATAATACATATATATAAATTATATATATATATAATATATATATATATATATATTATATATATATGTTACATCTGTTGTAAAATTCTGATTATTTGTAAGTGTATATTATTATGTATTCAGTTTTTTTTTTATAATATAAAGGTGGCAGACAGGCGCCTGGCTCACTTGATGGTAGGTGGTTACCGTCGCCTAAGGACACAACCAACACCAAGGGGAGTGCTAGTGCGCTGCCTACCCTGTAGGAATTTATTTACCCCCCGCTTGAAGTAGCCCATATTGTAGCTAGGTGGAAACACCTCAGAAGGGAGATTGTTCCAAAGTTCGCGCGTCCGCGGGATAAAGTTTCTGCCCAACCGGACTGTGCGTAGTGGCACCTTATCCAAGTAATGCGGATGAACTCCACATCTATAACGCGCAGTACGGCCCTTCCCCCATATTATCCATTTATATGCATGACTTATTTGAAAAAATAATCAATTTATATGCCTTTTTTTTTCAAATGAAATAAAATCCATTGTTAATTAATAAATAATATTGACCTAAAACGAAATAGAGGTCACTTATGACAATTTTCTTTTTATTATATATATTTTTATTTTAACACTAATTAAACCATAACACATTGACATTTTAACGGGCTAATATAAAAATAAAAAAAGTCCAAATGTTTCCACGTCTTTCAGTAAGGTCATTCTCATTCCAGAACAGTAAGTACGCGACGTATAAATAACAAAAGAAAAGTATTTTTACAGCCGCATCGAACATTCGCAAAAGAATTTACCGCCTTCTGGCAGATGTTAGTCTAACTTCATGAAGGAAATTACCATTTATGGTTAATAAATGAATCGATACATAAATAAGGCCGTCAGTTTTTTCTCTTAACCATCAAACCATTTAAATGCTTACGAAACTGCCTATACTGTTAAGTCTGCGTCCACACAGAGAACGTTGCGTTTTATAGACCCCATATAACTAGATAACCCCATAAATTTCGCCCACGTCTTCGTCTGCGTAGAATTAATACTGCGTCTCTAATTTAGCAGAAATAATGTAAAGGAACTATTTTACTTTTAACTTTTTTTTTATGTATTATTACTTAGCTATAACAAAAATTATATCTAAGATTTTTATTAATCTACGAAATAAGAAACTCGCTAATTTCTATTTTTGAAAGTAGTCATTTAGTTATAATTACTATTAACAATATTTTCTTCCAGACAATAATATGGACGTTGAACGATCAATAAGTCATCCCTTATAATTTACAAATAATCGGTATAACACATGCCACGAAAGTTATTATTTTTTATTTAATGTATGTTAACTGTGAACATACATAAAACAACAACAAAAGACATAAAAATATATAAAGTAAGGCATAGTTTTTTAGACAAAAAACCACATGGTTTTTCAGTCAGTTGACTACTATAACAGATATGCTGACGTCACACGCAAGACTTCCAAGCCATATTTATCCTTATATGAATTCACTTTGAGTGTTCTAATTTTTACTATGAGTAGTATAAGTAATTAATTAATAGGTACGATGCTGATATTACCTCGAATGTTTTCCATTATAAATAAAGTTTGAAATTAAAGTAGGTATTTTATTTTGCACTATAATTGATAAATGAGTCGATTAGTTTCAAAGGTGGCAATCTGTGCATTTCGTCCAAAATGCACAGATAAAATTTATTAGTATGGCATAACAGATAAATTTGAATAAAAAGTTCCATTTATTCATTACGTAACAAAAACTGGAAATTACTCGTTAAAATCTAAAGTTGGGAATACACCTGAATCCTGATATTCGAGGAATTGAAAGGAAATTATCCCCTTTTTTACGTTCACTAAAAATTCTTAGTCAGATTGCCGCCTTTGTATGTAGTCAACTCAAATTTTTGTGCATTAGTAAGCATTCCACTTGTCTATGCAACTCCGCCTTTGAAAGAAGTCAACTCAAATTTAATGTTTCTGCCTTAGTAAGCATTTCACTTTTCTATGCAACTCTACCTTTGAAAGTAGTCAACTCAAATTTAATGTTTGTGCCTTAGTAAGCATTTCACTTGTCTATGCAACTCTACCTTTGAAAGTAGTCAACTCAAATTTAATGTTTGTGCCTTAGTAAGCATTTCACTTGTCTATGCAACTCCGCCTTTGAAAGTAGTCAACTCAAATTTAATGTTTGTACCTTAGTAAGCATTTCACTTGTCTATGCAACTCCACCTTTGAAAGTAGTCAACTCAAATTTAATGTTTGTGCCTTAGTAAGCATTCCACTTGTCTATGCAACTCCACCTTTGAAAGTAGTCAACTCAAATTTAATGTTTGTGCCTTAGTAAGCATTCCACTTGTCTATGCAACGCTCAAATTTGAACAGTCAACGCAGCGTGATCGCTGCGTTCAAAACGCTACGTGTGTGCCAGTCATTAAAACGGCCCAAATGATACGAGCTTGGCATATAAATACTGAATAAACTTGCAAACCTAATGCTTTTCCCCTTTACACGCTTTATGCTCGATGTTTTTTTCACAGCACAATTCCGCGTGCAATTGTTTTTACAACTCACAATTCAACACAATAGCATTGTAATGAAAAACTCGTGGTGTTTTTCATTAGAATGCTATATATGTTTTATTCTCAAATAGAAATAGAAACTGTTAAATGATTTATCCATTCAGTCACGAGTGAATCTTTAAAAATGCTCCTAACATATCCTTCAAAAACAAAAAATGCGGTGAAATTAATTTATTTCACAAAAAAGTTATTTTTTACTACGTAATTATAAACTTTTAGGTAAGGTCTTTTTGAGAACCTTACAGTTGGATCGTTATGAAGCAATATTACTAGATTGGACCTTTTAACCCTGCCCTATATAAAATATACTGTGCAGGTGTGCAAGTACCATCCCGGCGTTTCGCGACAGTAACCAACCTCTTATAGGAGACCACCGTGAAATAACAGCTTTTATGTTGATATTTTTCGATGAGTGAATAAGAGGTGCTAAATCCCATTCTCATATCACCCCATTTAACCCTTATTTTTTTATCATATCCGTTGGCAGGTTACTTGCTAACCGTAAGGCGTTGCTTACGTTAATGAGGAACGGTAGCCACCTGCAAGCAGGTGGCCCGTCAACCCGCCTGCCTTTAATATTATTTGTTGAAGTGTGCGCCTATATTTCGCTGAGCAATAATGGAAGTAGCACATCGTTTTATTTATTCAAGCTGTCAATGTAACTCGCGTATAAAACTCATTAATACAGCGTACATTGTGAAATGCAATCGAAAGGCATAATGAAAGCGCCGCGCGAACGGTTCGTTAGTCCTGTGCGCATGCGCGGTGTCGACGGCCACGATTTATCGACACCGCGCCGCGCCGCGACAAAACTAATCGATATCGACACGCTAAATCGTAACGTACGTTGTACATCCCTATCCGAATGGAGGCGCATAGGAAATTCTGTAACTGTATCAGATATTATTGCGTACATTAGTGTTTCGTCTTGAGGAGGTATGGACTGTCAATCAGTAAGATCATATCCAAACGACACAGTATAAGTTCTTCCCACCGAACTAAAATTGCACTGAAAATTTAAATTCTAAATATTTTATTATTATTTTTAAATTGTCATATGTATACCTGATCGTAAAGATCAATTTTTAAAATTTTCATGTTTTTTTTTTATGATACTTAAATTTATATTGTAGTGTAATTAATTAATTTATCAAACAAATAATAATAAACTTATAATTTAACATATTCCCATAAAATAAAGTTTCATTTAGGGATCATATGATCTCGCCTACCTACCTATGCATTTTACCTTATTCTAAGCTTGCATATTATCCAAGAATCTAACTGATCCATTTAATCTAAGTTTCTAAAAATGTAGGTAATCAAATATCTAGGTAATGTAAATTTCATCATACAAGTAATATTTCATTAATCCAACCAATACTTCCTTCTCTCCCTGTCCTTAGATAAGCTAAACCTACACTTTAGGCACTAAGTATTATACATATTTTTATCTCATGAAACGAAAAAAATAAAATATTTGTTATATATGACAAAGTACATACTTATAACATTTATTTTCATTTCAAAGAGAGAGAGAGAGAGTTAACCTTCGATTGGTTAAGGTGCTTGCTTGCTGCCAAGGGTCTCGTCAAACAATAAACTGAACAAGTAGGTAATATTTTGACTTTGTCAAAGTGTTTCGTCTAGCGGGAGTTACAACCCCTATACAGAAGAAGACTGTGAGATAACGAAATATTTTTTGTTGTTATTTCTGTCAGTAAGGGACGCCAGAACTCATTCTCTCTTCCAGTGACCCGCTCCGTCGCTAGTCTCGGCTTTTTTTTAATTTTCAAAAATATATTCCTGGCAGATGCTTACTTTCATTATAAAATATACGTATTATTTTATAATACAAAATATACAACACTAAGTCTAGAAATAGCTTTCTAGACTTAGTGATAAGTGTTTAGTGTTTGATAAGTCAGAATAAAATATTTTATAAGTACTATATATTACATATATTATAGTCAGTGAAGGCAAACTTCGCTGATTGTAGTTACCTACCATCTTCTAAGTGGGCGATCAGACTACTTTCCTCCCTATGGGTATAGTTACCTATCATAAATAATCTAGAATCTGAGTCTACATATATTTTTTCACATCAAAATTTTACATAGTCCAATGAAACCCTTGAATCACCTACCAATAAAGGATTAATTTAGTGGTTTTAATATTATATATCGATAATAATATTTCAGGCAGAATTTTTTATTGCCATACAAAAATAAGCGCCAACCTCCAAATCTTCTGTAGATATTGTGTATTATAAAAAATATGTTTTAATTCATTCAAATAGGGTCACTTTTTAAATGACTAACTTTTCGTGACTTCAACGCATAAAAGCTTTGCATTGTAATGACGCGTGTTAAAAGAGGACCATAACATAATTTTAATACAATCATATTGAGACAATGCATTTTCGACTTTGCTCCCTTAGCTTTTAAGTCCCTTCTCGAAGTACGTCGGCAAATAAAAGGATGCTTTCAAAAAGTGGGTATCTAGTTCAATACAACGTTGTATGGTAATAGCGATTTAAGAAAAGATTTTCAAGATTTATTGCAATTATTAAATTTGTTTACTTTTCGACACCTCATTTAATATTTCTCTTTCTCACGAACAGAAAGTTTTGGGACAACGGAACGTCGTGTATATGTCTATGTGTATGTATATGTATATATTTTTTTAAATATTTAGGGCCTGCACCACACAGACGAGATATTTTGTACGCAGAGAATAAAGTCCGCGGAGATGAGAGACAGGTCCTGCAAGTGCGTTGTCAACTTAAGGGATAAGGAAGGGATAAGGTAATGGCATCTCTTAATCACTTACCGAAATACAACAGCACACGTGATGTTATTTCACAGTGGTGTACTACAGTAAGGGGGTGGTTACTGCCGCCAGATGGGCTGCCCAAATGACTGCTGTGTGTGCCCGTCACTACTTAACTTTTGTTACTTACCTAAGTACTTAATTTTGTTCTCGCGATTGCATTTTTCGCGCTAAACACGGATGCACTTAACAAAGCAAACAATTAGAAGGCGGCCATTTTATCACCACCTAGCACTAACTCAGATAATACAGTACGCCAGTCAATGCGTCGTAAAAAAGAACGTAATCTACATGAGATGGCGTAATTTTCTCAGTAGTCTGATTTGATAAAGGGGTGTATTTAGAGCATAATGGCAGATTTGAGGGGTCGCCCGAGTGTCAGTGGCGCCACTATCGCGAAAAACGCATTTTATTCAATATCTCGAGAACGGTTCATTTTACGCAAAAAACTATAGAAACCTTTTCTCTTATAAATTAAATTTCCTAACTTTTTTGTTTAAAACTTTTTTTTGTAGCATCAATATTTTCCGAGTTATTATGTCCGAAATGCACAAACTTCCCTATTTTCGTCCGTTTTTAGTCTTTATCTCACTAACCGTTCACTTTTATTGAATTTTACCTATTATTAAACTTATTTATCATTTAATTAGCTACAACTTTTGTCTAAAACTTTTTCCTGTACGGACAATACTTTTGTAGTTATTGCGCAGTTTACTCATCGAACTCCGCGCTATCGTCGATACGCGTGTTCGACGTACCATTACATTGTACCGTTGCTAAAGGGACATCTGCTCCATTGTTTGTCCTACTCCACACAATTCTGTGGGGCCTGGAAATCTATTTTTAGCCTAAGAAGGGACTGAAGGGAGGTGAAAGTTGAATTTTTGTGAGCATAGGCGTCATTCGTCAGTGTGTTCTCGGCTACAATCCAGTGAGGAGTATAAGTTTGGACATTTTATATATTTTATATATTTTGAAAATATGACGGCCACATGAAAAAAAATAGAAGATTGTTTTGTATGTGGAAAAACGTTAAGTGAAGGAGACGTGATTACTGTGAAAAAAAAACGAATTCAAACGCTTATAAAAGCCAGTGTCATAAGAGAAGAGAAAGAACATGAGCGCATGTTAACACCTCTGTCAAGTCTAATAATAGGTAATATATTTTTCTGAATTTCAAAATTTTTTAAATAATCAAATCTCCTGAAGAAGCTGTTCCCTGATATTATTATTTTTGCTTCAAAAATGTATATCGAATTGAACCCTTTGAACCATAATTGAAGTATAACAAGTTTGTGCAAAAATTTTTATTTCGATTTGCATAGTAGATGAATAAGAAATGATTTTTTTTTCATGAAAAAGTAAAAAATTCTACTATTTATTTATATGTGTCATTTGTGCAATTAACAAATAATGACTGTTCAAATCTCATAGAATGAAAATAGTTTAATATTAAACGCCATATTTATATATTCTATTATCCAGTTCAGATGTATATTCCTTTTTTTCTTTATTAGGGTGCATAATGCATGTCAACAACAATATGGAGATGAAAGAGCTGCTACAGCTGCTGTACGGCGAAGACTGTCATCAGAGTCTCCGTCGTCATCGCGATCATCTACACCCTTGCTCGTCCATCCACGTCATGGGGTTAATTTTTAAAAATAATTGTCTTTTTTTGTACTAATAAATGTGTGAAACAATTTGAATCATTAATTTCCTTCCTTTTCTGATCCTCAATAATAATAATAATAATAGCAGTATCATTTACACAATGTGCCAGCGCGTCCGTGAACGCGTAACGACGATAGCGCGGAGTTCGATGAATAAACTGCGCAATAACGACAAAAGTATTGTCCATACAGGAAAAAGTTTTAGACAAAAGTTGTAGCTAATTAAATGTTGAATAAGTTTGATAATAGGTAAAATTCAATAAAAGTGAACGGTTAGTGAGATAAAGACTAAAAACGGACGAAAATAGAGAAGTTTGTGCATTTCGGACATAATAACTCGGAAAATATTGATGCTACAAAAAAAAGTTTTAAACAAAAAAGTTAGGAAATTTAATTTATAAGAGAAAAGGTCTCTATAGTTTTTTGCGTAAAATAAACCGTTCTCGAGATATTGAATAAAACGCGTTTTTCGCGATAGTGGCGCCACTGACACTCGGGCGACCCCTCAAATCTGCCATTATGCTCTAAATACACCCCTTTATCAAATCAGACTACTGAGAAAATTACGCCATCTCATGTAGATTTATTCACCTATTGACTGTACTACAGGGCAAATTGAAATATTGCCGCGCGGCGCGGCGCGGCGACTTCTACATCTTAGTTCGCAAAGGCGCCGCTAGATAGCAGCACACGCGATAAGATGCGCAAGCGCAGGATTTACTGCCGGGGTGTGAGCTATCGCGCACAATAAATTAGAAATTCGTTAGATAGAGACGTACCACTGAATTCCAATTATTATGTTTATTGGGAAGCTGAGTTTATACACGTACCGGTATTGTTTATCTTTTGCTATTACTTTTTCGTTTGTGCTTTTTCTATATCTATACTAATTTTATAAGGAGAAAAGATTTGTATTTTTGTTTGTAATGACGAATTAACTCAAAAACTACAGGACTGATTTTAAAGGTTCTTTCACCTATAGAAAGCTACTACATTATCACAGTATGATAATCTTGGGATTATTTTTTTAGATCTAAAATATTTAGGATATCTTAAGATCTAAAAGTGGACTACGGCACAGCTTGCTTTAAAAACTGTAAGTTACCGAGCTGGAAGAACCATTTTGGATGGGACAATATTTTGCTGATTATTTAATCGATAATAAAGCCTGGAATTTAAATTATTCTGAGCTCATACTATGTTTAGTATTGTACGATATATATTGTAATTTGTATATAATTAATTGTAATAATTGTAATTTTTATAATTATCATTTTAAATAATGACAAAAAGAATGATGTCCTGAGTTTCTTTCGGGGTTTCTTCTCGCAGGATTGCCATCATCTTTGCTTTTGTTTTTTCCCGAAACCCTGGTAAAATTTACATTGACAATTGAAAGAGTTTCTTGGAAACCTATTTAATGAATAAATGTTGTGAAGAAGCCAAAATGATTTTTCCTCTGATAGGAGGTACTTAGTTCATCTCAGCCGTAGGACGTCAACTGCTGGACATTGGCCTTCCCCATATCATTATGATATATATAGTCAATAAATAAAGTCTCAATGATTTTATTGGAATACCACAACCGACGTCCTGGGAACAATCAGAGGAACGCAAGCTAAGTGTTTGGGAGTACCTTGCTATTTTTGTTTTAAATTAATATGGAATATGCATCATGTGTTTGTGTGTTTGTGAATTCTTCTCACGGATTCAAAATAGTGTTGTTATTAGATTCAATCGGCACCATTGCATATCAAAGCAATGCCTAAGTACGGCTCTGAAAAAAACACCATTCATCATTATCTCTAATTGACGTTTGAGTCGAACAATGTCGCTGGAACTAGTGATGTGCACCGCAAAAACCATAAACTATCGATTCTTTCGACTCACGTATCGGTTTTTGTGGCTGAACGCATGCCTATCGGCCTCGGGCACCAATTGCGCCCCGGACAATGTGGCATCAATTTAATATCGGCCAAGTGTCTCCCTACGAATATTCTTACGCACAACGGCCCGCGAAATGCCCTTAAACCAACGCGGTTGAGTCCACAATTCGCTGAATTGATTTCGTATCGAGGTGCAGCACGCAGCAAAAAGCAAGAAGCCATGAATAAGTCATGAGCAGCGACAAATAGTGTACGTAAAGGTCAGTCGCTTTATTATAAAAACGTTCTCACCTGTTTTGTTGGTGATCGTTTGTACCGACTCCTATGCGATCGATTAAATGTGACAGTCAATTGTCAAATTTTATTAGTGCCCTTTATAAATCACGTTCTAGAGAACGTTTTCAAAAGTTTGAATTTCGAGCGGGAATCGCGAGCGCGGGAAAGTGTGGCGCGGAGTGACGTGTATACACGTCCGTTGCGGCGGTTTACCGCGCACTGAGCGACGCCCCGCCCCGCCTCGGCCCCGCCCACTGCAGTGTTGCCAACTTCACGGTGGTCCGGAAAAGTGGGAAATTCAAGTGGGGGGCAAGGTGTGATGGTGGACGGCACTGGTGGGGTGTTTGATGTATTGCCTACCGCGACTTACGTGTCACCATTCGAACGATCTTCGCAATGGCTTAGCAGTTTTGTAACTTGCATCGCCTTAGCCTCCTTTTTACCCTTCATCCATTCATTAAATATCAACTGTTATGGCTTTTTTGCACAATTCCATTTAGGTTTGCCTTCCACATGGCTCTGCGAGAATTTTTACATCTTATTTGAGAATAATCTTAGATCAATGGATCCAAGCTAGTTAATGGATTTTTGTTGTAGTTGTAGGTGTATAGTTTAATAAATTAAGGTTTTACTGAATAAAATTTAGATTTATACATAATAATTGTAGTAGGTATGTATACGAATTTAGTACCTGGTTATAAAGATTAATAGGCACCAATCTATAGGTATAACCTCATATAACCCAATTCTTTTCAAAGTTCTATTGAATATTCATCTTCTGGGTGAGCTCGCTCCATCATAGGCCTCATCCTCGCTACACAGGCCAAGAGCAAACCCATCTCTAATAAAAAAGACCAATATTTAAGAAAAAATATACAGTTTATTAATACCTAATGCGTTTCGCTAGCATCAGTAATAAATATTAGCGTGTGTTTTGGTGAGCGAGTAAGGGATGCCAGGGCCGATTCTTCTTTTACAACCTTACCTTTTAAAATATCAAAGTAAGCAACTCACTTACATCCCTTCTTGGTGTTACCCTACTCGTGTTTATAGGCGACGGTAGCGATCTGCCTTCAAGTAGACTATCAGGCTGCCTGGCTTTTACACTGTTACTTTATGTAAAGTAATTTCTCCGAATAATTATACTTAGTAGTCTTAAGAAAGTTGTAGGTATATATATTTGTGTAATTGTTTCGCATAGGAGGCCAATAATGCGCCTATTGGAAAATTAAATTACCTATTTGACATTTTATACATAGCTACTTACATAGATGCTTTGTAGGACGCATTTAAGGTTTAAAAATATTATATAAAACCACATTTCTTATAAATCTAATCTGAAAAGTCTCATAAATTATTATGTGTAGGTACACATTTATTTTATCGACACCTCAATAATATACTTAAACTTAACGCAAAAACAATCACTTTTTGTTGTTAACTAAGTTATTATTAGTATTGATCGAAGATTATATTATTATCTAAGGTATGAGAGATGTGTAGCATAATTAAAAGAACAATTTCACACTCTCTATTGTTTAATACATCAAATATCAAAACTAAATACAAAGGTTCTATTTCTAACTTAAATTAGTATAAGTATAATATATATGAGAATAATTTTATTAACGTAAAACATAATACAATTATACAATCAACTCATTGTATTATCAATACAATCAACTACGCAGTAATCCAAAATAGGGCATAACATCGAAAAGTCATACAAAATACAAGGTCAAAAGATATATTTCACATTCCCTGTTGTAGAAGTAATCATTCTAAAAATTCATTCCTTCATCGTTCCAAGTAGGTATCATACAATAAAGTTCTGAATGATATTGACATATTTTCCAATAATTTGAATTCTTACAAAAAGAAAATTGGCGAATTATTAAAAAAAAAATTTTTTTTATCACATATAATATTCTCTTCTTTTTCGGTTTTATATATTTTTAAATTAATAGATAAATGTAAATATATAGTTTTTATGATTCTTTAGGCCTGTTTGTATATAATCTATAATATATATATTTTTAAATTTATGGCTGTATGTAATCTTAATTATACATAATTACCCATATTTTTTGTGAGACAAATATTACTTGAAAATTACAGAAAAATATTATGAAAAAGCGTTCAAAATATTTTTCTGCAGTAAAATTTTGTTATGAATATTTTAGTGACATGACCATTCCGGTCACCGGTTATAAGACAACAGTGAAATAATAGCACGTGTGCTGTTGTGTTTTTAAGTAATCATGATTTCCAATCATGACCTCCTTTTACCCAATATCCTGACGAATCTGTCCTAAATCATTTAAACCAATTTTAATATTAAATTTTCGGCAGCACATTTTTTTATCAAGACTAATAAATAAATAGGTAAATAAAAACACAGTAGGTATATTATCAATGCAGATTTCTGTAGTCTTAAATTGATATTCTATTGCTTGTTAATTTATTACTCTCTACACTAATTATTCTAGACGACGCGCCCGGATTTCCTTGCAGATGTATACTACGATAACACATGGGTGGTCCATGCACTCATTTTAATATAGAAACGTAGTTTTAAAAGCATTACTATTAAAATATAAATTGTTGGTTATTAATTAAAAGAAAAAAAAAAAACAAGAGATACTTCGCCAAATTTTTGGAGCTATATAGATGTAGGTAAATAAGTATCCGTGCAAAGTAAAGCTAGGGTTGTTATTTAATAAACTAGCGACAAGATACAGGATTTGCATAATAGTTTTTTTTCTGCAAATTATATATGTACACAAATCTTCCTTGTTTATCACTCTTCCATTAGTGAAGTCTGTTGGGTGACTTAGAAAAAGTTAGCGGAGAAATAGGCAGAAGCGGACAGTAACTTTAATTTATATGTTATAGTAATGTAGATTTAATAGATTCATTAGCATTTATAATAATAGGTATATAAAATTCATCAGAGGGTCAATTAGATGGGATTGTTGCCCAAAAACACAAGGGGAACAAAAATATACCTCCAGACACACTTAAACATTTAAAAGATCCAGTTTTTTATTTAATTAGAGATGTGTTTGCTCTTGGCCAACATCCAACTGTGTAGCGAAGATGAGGCCTATGATGGAGCAAGCTCACCCAGAAGATGCCTATTCACTATAACTTTGAAATGTTATATGAGCTCGAAAATACAGACGTCGGTAGGGTGTTTCAAACCTTGGCAGTGCGCATGATGTTTTAAAGCGCTTGGTCCGTAAAAGAAGGATTTCGACAAGATGAGGATGGTAACCAGCCGTACGTCTGTATGTCTGTCTGTCTGTACGTCTGTATGTCCGATGGAAGAAAGGCGAAGGCGGTATGAGCTCAAGCAGCTCCGCAGTACATCTTATAAAAGACACAAAAACAGTTATTGCAAAAACAACTATCTCAGATACTCATATTTTTTTTCTAAATTAACTAAGATAATTAATATATAGCCAGAATAAGTCAAGTAAGCGCTATAAATAAAGTTTCATTGAATTTATTCACAATAATCATAATATTCTAATAATAAATTTTCGATGTATTTTGTTGACTTCCAAAGATGGCCCTGCCGAGATTGAACTTGACAGTTCGAGGGCTAAGACTTTAACAACTCAACCAATGGTTATTTCTTCTTCTTTCTATTTTAAATACCGGCGTCTAGGAGTTTCTAGCATTCCTTACCATCCTACTATCAATGTACCATGGCCTTGGCGGGGCCTCCTGATACAAGTATTTTTATACTTAATACGAGTGGCCCTACACCTCTTTTGTATAAATTATTTTGTATTTGTATCCTAAGCGTACCAAGGCCTGCCATAAAAAAAAGTAAACAGATTTTGATCGTGTTAAAATCGGTGTAGTGGCGCGTGGGCGAATGAATCACTTCGCCTTTTGTGGGTAATATCTCCACCGACTTCCATAACCGGAGCACAATTAGGGCGTGCTTCTCTAACTTTGTTTTTGTCCCAATTTTAATATCGACACGACGCTTCCTTATTAGGTTAACGCTACTGTCTCTAAATGAACCACTTACCTTTGTCTGGTTTTATAACACTAAACGGCTGCTTGTCACGCGTTTAACAATTGTACAGTGTCGTAAATTAGATGTAGAGATTATTGACTTTCTCTTTATTAAGTTTAATGCGCTGTAAAATCTAAACGTAAATGAATGAATGAATGTAAAATAAATATAGTTACCTTAAAATACCATACCAACCTTTAAATAGTTTCCTTACCTCCGTTCTCCTAAGTTTCGATATGTGAAGGTCTATTTTTTGCTGATGGTCTACTTTTTGGCAGGTGACTATCATCGCCTATTATTAAAAAAAAATGGTTGCAATTGAAGATAGGGTAATGTGAACACCCCAGAAACACAACATACTCTGGATCAAAATGATATAAAATTTTATACTTATTTTATTGGGGAAGAGGGATGTTTATTTCAAGGTGGCTATTAACGGCTATAATGACCTTTTTTGAGTTTTTAATTAATTAATTTATTTATTTTGTAATATTTTGCCTTTTTTGTTTTCTTCTCTTTTTGAAATTACTGCTTCTTTTTATAATACATATATATTTGTTTTTTCATTTCACATTTATTCATTATCGTTTTAGTTTTTGCATTGTAAATACATACGTTAGGTATATTATATTTTCCCATTCTTTTTCCTTCTTCCACCCTAGTAAATATTAGAAATGTGTATGAAACTCTGTATGTCTGTCTGTTACCTTTTAACGCCTTAACTACTCAACCAATCTTAAAAGCAAACTTATACAATTTATCAATACGCAATATTGTTTATATATTCATAGGTGTCATACACGTAATCACATATGAGAAAAAAAAATCAACAACTTAAAAAAAAACATGAATTTTAGAATATAAATTTCATTACATATTCAATGAACTTTTAATTGATCTCGTCAATCAAACGAGTTGCTCAATCACCATTTATAGTGTTAGATACAAGGATAATTAGAAATTCATGATAAATATAACAGCGCAGCATTCGACCTTAACGACATGCGCGTAAGTTAGAATTTACATTAATCAAGTTTATCGAATCAAAATCAAACTTGAAAGGTAAATTGAAAATGGAATCGGCTTATACGGTAAGGTCGCGGTATTGGTAGGCGGGTGACGTCATCGGCGCCCGCGCATCCCACACAATCGATTTCATTCACAACCTCTAGTTAGTATAAATGGTTTATTCATCGGGATACATGATCGTTTCGTGATAAATAAGAGTCTTTATACTATAATTTATACTAGCGTTTTTAATATAATGTTTTTTGTCTAAAGATTAACCATAAGCTGTCGTTTCTAGAGGTCAGGGTTTTTGTAATGTGTTTGCTCATATGTGAGCCATATGAGGTGTCTCCTCTAACTACCTATGTGTAAAAAAGGTCATAAAATAAATATGTGAAATAAATAATTAAAGGAAATTCGAAAATTAGGCATCGTACCTGGGATTACTCAGGGCAGAAGCACAACATGAGATCATTGTGATCTGAAACTGACATCTACCATCACTCTTTAAATTTTTGACAAATATTTAGAATGGTCCCTTCAAGTTGAACGTTCACTACGTCCATAAAATAATTTTTTCAGCTAAATTGAAATTAAATGTTTGACAAATATTTATAATCCTACTTCGTTAAGTAGTTTCGTGGACTATTTTTTTCATCTAAACATAATTTATTCAAATCTTTGACAAATATTTAGAATGGACTTTCAGAGGGCCTTAATAAATTTCGTAAATTATTTACATAATCTACGTGACAATTAAGTTACAAACTTTAACTCTTCGTAAGAAATAAAGAAAAAATGTTTACTTGGTATATTATTATTGGTATTATTATTATTATTAATTGGTATAAATAGGTAGAAAATAAACTGAAAAATTCATGATTAATTTATACAAAATTACAATCGTAGACAGTGTGAATTCAACCATAGATAATGTCAACGAACTGGTTGAGTAACGTAATATCCTGCGAGTGCGACCAAAATAAAAATTAAAAAAAAAAACTAAAATGCACAACGAGTACTTCCCGGTTTCCGCACAGACAGCGCTTCCGCCTCAAAAAGGTGATTGACACTAGGCGAAAGAAAAAAATTACAAATGCAAGACTTACAACGAATTACGATTTTTGTTACAATGTTTTTGTAGGGTGACCATGCTTCATAGCATAAATGGCTTTTGGCACAAACTTTATCTTAATCTTATTCCTGTAGAACATAATATCCTGTAGAATTTTAATGATATAGATATGTTTAGATTAAGAAAATTAACATATAAACGTAAACTTTTAGATAGGGTGTCATCATTGCATTAATTGGATATATATAAAATTTGTTTTGACTGAAATTCGACATGAAATAGACGCACGTCACAATTTACAAGGTTTCTACCATTTATATCTCAGAAAAATGTTAAGACTGTGGTATCAAATTTTTCAGTTTGTATCTTTTTTTAAGTTAATTTTTTTATGTTTATTTATACTGCACTTGTTATTTCTCCTAAAAAATAAATATTATAGAAATCTGAAATGGTATTTTCAATTAATACGGCGTATCTTACAAACAACAACAGTCAAACTGAAACTGATGCTAGATCTATTCATCCTCCAACAAATATCAAAAAAAAAATATGTTACCAGTTCTCACAGTTTTCTAGTTATCCACACTATATAAATTTATAATGTGTACGATTTATTAAAATTATCTATACTAATATTATTGAGAGAAAATATTTGTATTTTTATGTTTCTGTTTGTAATGAAAAAAATTCAACCGATTTTAAAAATTCTATCACCTATAGAAAGCTACATTATTTTTGAGTAACAGAGGCTATATTTTATAGTTACACGGACGAAGTCGCATGGAACAGTTAGTGTATTATAAAACTTGACATATGTTAAAACAATAAAAATCACTAGGCATGGACACTGTTCATAGCGGTTATTATAAAAAAGTATAGCAGATAACATAACAATAAAGGAAATTATCCTTTTGTATTCTGCAAGTGTGGTGTCCAATTTCTCGCCGAATCTCAACGGAAACGGTCGAACGTGAGCCGAACGCTTCCGAGCTTTCATCGCATATATGACACGTGTTCCATTTTCAAAAATCTATTGTTTTAATTCCAAGACAGTTCTTTGAATGCTTTTCTAATCCAGAAAGTCCTCAAATTCAGATTCTTTTTTTTGTCTTCTGCTATATAGATACTACTGCCTTTTGCTATACGCATAGTGGGGTAATTTGTGTCATATTTTTCGCACTAAGAAATGTGTGCGAATAAATTTTAATATGGTTGAACAAAGTTTCGAAGCCTAAGTAAGTCGTAGAATTAATGAGTAGGCACTAGCTTTTACCCGCGACTTCGTCCTCGCTCCGTTTTTTTTTTGTTAAAACATTTATTCAATCTTTATTGCTTATTTATATATTTTTGTCGGGCTTTATATTTTTAAGCTAAGCGTACTACCTAATCGGGTTTCAGAAAGTATATTATAAATATAATTAATTGCTGACCCGACAGATGTATTGTTCTGTCTAAATAATATAGGAAAAATAAAAATTTTACGTTTTTAAAAACATATTTTCCAATTTCTTCATGAGAACCTTCCTTGGACTACAACCAAAAAAGTAGCTGAATATTGATTGGTTCAGCCGTTCGCCAGTTTTTCGCTTAGCAACATTCATTTTTATTTATATAAATAATAAATATTGATTTAGTCATAAAAATAAATAGTTCCTAAAGTAATAAATCTTTTTTGCGAATTCAATTTGAATACAATGAACTCGAAAATTTGAAACGAATAGGTACACTAAAAATTTTAATAAAATTTCACGTCACGCGTCCATCGCACCGACGTCACGTTCTGGTGCAACTCCTAATTGCCATAGTGCATGTTGCATTCACAATGTTCATGGTCATTATTTATGTTTTGTTTCCTGGCGCCAATGGGAAGTTCGGGAATATAGAATAGAGTAGACAGTTGTTGAAGGCTTTATTTTTATGTGTGTATATGTCTCCAGTGGCCGGTGGACTGATGAAATTATCAAAATCACTGGGAAAGACTGGATGACTGCAGGGCTAAATAGAGAATCAGATAGAGAGAGATAGAGGAGGCCTTTACCGAAAAAGGGATCCATATTTTATAAAACGGAAGGAAAACTAACAAAACATTAATAACTATATTTTAAGAATTTATAAAATTAAATACTAACACTTCACTAACTTTAATTGTACCCTACATTTATATACATTTTTAGAGATATGGAAATAAAAGGCTATTTTTATTATTATTATATGTCTCCAGTGGGTTCACCATGAGTTTCCTTTGTATTCTTTTTGATATTTTTGAGGTGATTTTTGAGGTATTTGAGGGAGCATGCTATCTATACTTCTATATGAAACTATACTATATTAATATTATAAAGAGAAAAGATTTGTATGTTTGTAATGAATAAACTCAAAAACTACTGCACCCATTGTGAAAATTCTTTCACCTATAGCGGGTAACAGGCTATGTTTTATAAAGTTACGTGGGCGAAGTCGCGTGCAACAGCTAGTATGAAATATTCTAGCAAAATGGAAAAAAAATGTCAAACGCAGTTGCTTTAAATATATAAAATCAACATATTTCCGCCATAGAGTCATAACTGGTGTCTGGTCATAACTGGTCATACCTCTTGGCCTAGTAACCACCACGTAGTATCCATTGTGAAATGATTGTGTTTCTTCTATCGACTTCTTGTATTTTCTTATCATATTTCCTGTTAGGGGATAGACGACATCCCACCAGCTGAGCTGTTTTCACTTAACAGGTTTTCACACACCAGGTGTAATAACGACACGATCTTTTTATTGCTTCCCCCAGAAACGTCTTCAATCGAGGACCGTTTGTGATTGAGACTCGAGTGAGAGTTTCTTTGGTTATTTATTTTTAGGGCGGACCGCTTCACGTTTGCACGACTATATTCAGTGTTGCTTTTAAGGACCTTACGATAGCGTAATACTTTTGGTATTAAAAAATACTTTTGGTACTATTACTTTCGGGAATTAAAAGTGGCCTATCTCACACATCACAGAAAGAGTAAGAATTCATGCTTATTCGCCTACGTTGCTCTGAAATTCATTAAAGTGTTTCATTCGGTTTTCACACAAATCCAAGCAACTTACTTATATCAGTATTCTATAAGTATGTTCACATCATAGCGGCATGGAGTGCGTGTGCTTTGACTTGTGAGTAACTTCCTAAACACAACATTTGGCGGGTACATATATTAATCTGTAAACACTTCGCTTCGTCCGGTTTAAGGCCGTTCACACCGGAAACTTATGCGACATTATTAAATGTTTTTTATTTGAAACTATTGCAGTTTTATATCACATTCGTTCTTTTCTGCTGCGACTTAGTCCGCGACAGAAAAGAACGATTATTTGGAGGGTTTTTATTAATACAGCGTCTACAAACTTTTGAACGCCTGTAGACGTTTACCCCATTGTTAAAAAGGAAAACATAATATAACCTTTTTTTCGTCCTACCATCTAATCTTCAAAATCCAATAGGTCCCTACGACGCTCGAGTGACTCCACATTTAACATCGTGGGCTCCCCTACCACTGCAGATTATGAATCGCACGTAGATTACGACTTATTATTTTTGTAATAGGTATTACATTGTTCTGTAAAAATGAAGATTTCTTAAAATTTATTTTAATATGGTAAGGGGGCTTAATTCTGTTTCGTACTAAAAGAGCATAAAACGTACATAAATATCTTCTTTTATGTTTTTTTTACAGTATAAAGATCGGCAGGCAATTTAAGGGTTCACTTGGCGGTAGATTGCTACTGTTGTTTATTAACAAGCAATGCTATAGGAGTTGAAATTGCGCTGCCAACCTTTATACGATAAAGCATAAGGAAATTGGCTCTAAATATGATAAATGATAAATATAATAAAGACTCGCTGAAATACAAAAGCGTACGCTGTATTATTTCAAGGTCGTAACTGTGTGGTTACTGTTGCCAAACGGGCAGCTGAGTTAATGACTGCGGAATGCTATAACAAAATAAAATAACTAAAAATGCTACTTTTGAATTAAAGCCTACTTGAAATCATTATTATTGACATCAATAAACCTTCGTAGAGAATTCAGAATAAATACTCACTTTCCATATGCAATATGCAAAATATATGTAAAAAAAGCAGTACTAGAAATTATGCATCATTTAATTAAATATCAAAATACACTAACTACATTAAAAATAGTCGGTAACGAGAGTTCTTGTACAGTCAACCAAATAATATTGAGATAATTTTTTTTTGGTAAAAATTATTGAGTGAAATCTTAACATGCTTCGTATATTTAGCATATTTTTATTTGAAACATATAGTAATTTTTAAATAAATTATCTGAATCATTAAATATGAAAGTTGTTAAATTATCCTTCATCCTATATGTTCCCTATACTTTTTCTATCGTATGCAAGTGTAATCCGCCATCGTATCAGATTACAGATGTTCTTGTGACCAAAACTGCATAGACATCTCACTAAATATGAAATAAATTCAATATAATTAGGAATGACCTGTAAATTGTATCTGTCAGTCCTTGGGTACATTTTATTCCCAATGAGTCATTCTCGTGTGACAACTTGGGAAATTTCATTCCCAACGAGTTATGCTCTCTTGCATTAGGTGTGTTAGGATTAGGCTGTCGACTTTGAATATTTCTCCATCGAGTCATAACCTCACTATTTAGTGATCCTTTTTATTATTTTCCTAGCACTCGAGTCGTAAATTATTTTTTTAATTTCTTTTAATCCCTGTCACTGTGACTCGTTGGGTGTCGACGTTGCTGTGTCGAATACACGTGGCCGATTGTACACTCTCGCAAAAAGTATTCTCGCTTTACTTGCACCCAAAATGGCAACTGGTGTAACACGCTTTTTCTACAACGATTTTACAATTACAAATTGCGTTTTTAACATAAATATTCAGTGAGTATATGGACTGATATGGTGCACGCTATGTCATACCTATTCTCAGCTTGTGGTAGGTAACTTTTTTCTTTAAAATAAAGAAAAGGCGTACGCGCAGGCGGAGCTTGCATTTCTGTTTTGATATTTCGATAAAATAATGAACAAAATCACAGCGATAATGAACATAAAATTAATAGCCTAGCCTTTATCCGCGTCCTTGCTGACGTAATTAATTAAAAGTAGCCTATGTTTTTCGAAGTTTCATTACACCATCTAGATCATTGGAAAACAAATGGAAAACTAAGTATGAAGTATAATATTAGCCCTTGTGGACTTAGGTGATTTAGGACCGAGATGACTTATGACTTACGACTTATGACTTATGAAAGAGATGAGTATCTTATGTTTTAACTAAATCAGTGTAACAATCAATACACAGTATAAAATCGCAAACGAGCCATGTCTGTAGAGACATTAATACTTTTATTATTTTCTCTTTATTATTGTTGTTATTATTTTTATGATATATTCGATATACCTACATATATCGAGGTCAAAAAGAGTTTTTTGAGTTTTTCGTAGTCGTTCATGTTTTTTTTTTGGTTCATGTACGTAATTCTATCATACAAATTCTGTGCTTTGTTACTATTATTTTATTTACTATTTTTCGTAACCATTTTTTACAGAATTTCGTATGCGGAATTTTACTGGGAAACGAATATGTCGTTAATTCACGCGACGAATACAGCTACAGGAATATGAAACATAAATCATTTGCAACAAGTTAAATATGTAATTGTATCTTTTATACTTAAATATTCGCATTCACTGCTCGCTCGTAATTTTGTGTAATTGCCGTTTTTAAGTCAACACTAATTAGTTTGTGGATTTATTCGACATATATTATGCAGAACTGCACCATCAGTTAGTACTTCTTCTATAGAATAGTTTGATGTTACAGCAGTTAATGTATTTGTAGATTCAATGGCATACAACCTATTAAACTAGCGACCCGCCCTCGGCATTGCTGGGATGCAATTTTTTTCTGCAATTTTATGTAAACAAAGTTTCCTTGTTTATCCCTCTTTCCATTAGTGAAAACTGTATTGAAATCCGTTAGGTTAGGTTCATTAGGTTAAGGGGCTAATGAGCGGTTCCGTGAGATTGACCCCCTGGCCGATCCACTCAGGCGCCGAGGAGTTGGCCGAGCGTACACCGCGGTGCACGTTGCCAGATGTCCCCGTCTGACGCCCTGAAACACCTAAAAATGATGTGTGGCAAATCATGGGATTCCCCCCAGATAAAAATACGAGTTGAGTCCGAAGCGGACACAGCGGTGTGTGGGGGGATCCGAAGATAAGGCCTCGCTGTGATCTCGGACCCATAGGTAAATATGATAATTATTGATCGCAAGAAATACAAGAGAAAATACAATATATGACACTGACACACAATGACAATTAAATAGAACATATTATTTAACATAAACTTCATAATGACAGACCATTAAAAATGTTTGATGTTGATATGAAACTAGATTATTGGTCAGAGGTGTATACCATATTGATCCTTGTTATCATATCTAGTAAATTTACTTTCATATGCAGTTGTCTGCTTATTGTTATTTTTAAATGATTTTCAATTAATATTAAGCTACACCAATGCTTACATTACATGATAATGTCGCGAGTTCAATGATTTTATCCCATCTCAAAAATGGCCAACGCGCCAACAAGAAGTTTTCACTTCAAAAAAAAAATTTTAGAAATGCTCACACAATTTAGAGGTAATTTGTATTTGTATAATTTAAGTATTTCTGACTGGCTTCTTCTTGGATGAATCCCGTTTGCAGGTGCCTGAAGCAGATTACTCCATTTTGAGATATATATCAGGACGTGGTTTTCGGCGAAAAAAACTGTTGGTTCGTCCAGCTTAAATAATCAGATGAAGAGTTAAATGCCGCGTTGTGTGTTAAAGAATTTATCGAAAATTTACTTAGTATTTCTTATACGCTCTTACGTGCTCTGATTGGTTGAAAGTAAGTATTCGAGTTGTGTATTTTAATATTTACGACATTAGAGACCACGCAAAAACGAATTAACAGATTTAGATAAAATTTGTCACACAGATAGTTTATTTACTGGATTAACATATAAGATACCTTTTACCCTGGAAACCTGTTAAGTTCCCGAGGGATCGTCTTGGTGGCGACACCACAGTCGTCTCAACGATAAAGATGTCAGGCATTATTATTACTCATTTATTTTCCTTTTCAACGCGGACAAAGTCGCTGGCACAAGCTAATATAGTTACAGAAAAATAGTTTCACCTTTAACGGTTACGTCAGACGTCTGACTAATTTGTCACAAAGGAAAGAGTAAAATAAATACCTACCCAATGATTCGAATTTTAAATTAAAAATTTGGATACGCCCAAGTCAGCGACCTCGAATACAAAGATATATTATTAGATGGCCTAAGTATATAACTAAAACGTAACGTAATCCCTTTAAGCCTAAGTAAAATTAATGGCCAAAGCTTATAAAATAGGCCTGTAGACTAAATAGCTACTTGTCTAAAACAAAGACTTATTAATGAAGCTGCCTAATTTGCTATCTGTAGAACGTCACATTTTGAATTCAATTCAAATTACCGACAGCAACCCAATTATTTTTCACAAACCACCGACAGCAAATAAACGCGTACATTAATTAAGATTCATTTAAGGTTAAACTTTCTCTTAAGAGTACATTGTAGTTTCGTTACCATTATTTATCGCTCTGATTAAGTAATTAAATCACTATGTAACTGTGCCTTAATATGTATATATAGGCTTTAAAGCCACACTTGACGTGTAATGCCACTAATTGTTTCTTTCAGCAAATATTCCGAATAGCTCTTTACCTCAAGGTGTCTCAAAGTACAGAAACCGTGGTTACAATAAAATTGTTTCGTAAACTTGTTGAATTTATTGGCTTCGCTCGTTAAAAGGTTATTTACTTGTTAATTTCAATTCAGAAAATTCATGAATAAAGGACCGCGCGAAGCCGGGGTCGCATCGCTAGTGTATAAAGTGGAATACTCCACTTGTTTGTTACGCTTATGGTTAATTCTAAACGAACTGTCGGAAAGAGCAACAAAACCCTGGAAAAACTGTTGGAAGAGCAAAACTGTCTTTTTTTAAATTTTTGTCTTCGATCTTGGCATTAAACATAAGCGGTTTTTTAATAATTTCTATAAGCTTAAATAAAAAATAATGTCTATGAATCTCTTTGCCTTCCTCTCTTGGAACTTATCAATACTAATAATAAATCTGTAAGGGTCGGTCATGGAGTAAGTTACTTTGTTTTCAGAGATATCGTGTTTATAGGCTCTATACATGATACTGAAACTAAATTGACGATTTTTAGAATTTTTTTCTGTATGTATGTATGTTCCTCCGTAACTCTGAAACGAATTAACTGATTTTCATGAAACTTGGTATAGATAAACATTTGGACGTACGAGACACAGGATAGGCTACTTAATATTTTTCAACGCGGACGAAGTTGTGGGCACCAGCTAGTAATAAATAAATGCTATTTAGTCTTAGATAATATCGTTAAAAATCGTTTTAGATTTAAAGAAGAATTTTTTTTTAAGGAAAAGTTTCCTCTGTGATTTTCCTCTGTGATACGCTAGTTGGTATAAACAGACACTGTTTTGAAGCTATAAAAGTGTCATTTTTCTTCGTTGAAAAGTTTGGTTGCGTTGCCGACTTTGCACTATTCAAATTCAAGTCTACAAAGAAGTGTGTCGTTACAAATTAATTCATTGTTTTATAATCGAGTCGCATGCCGATATCACAACTCACCACTGTACGTGACTAAAATGATTTAGGTCCATGCAAAAACATTATTACTCATGTTGTGAAGGTTAAGAGGATATTATGATAATATATAATAATTCTAGGTATGTAATTGTTTCACAAGACATTGTCTTATAGCAAGAAAATTGTGTAAGGGTCAAGAGAAAATAAATGTAATATATCTCTATCAGCCTATGTTGGTAGCTTATACAGACTTCGTCTGCGTTGAAAAATAAAATTGGTATTACACCTTTTCCAGGCGTTAATTTTCTTAATTTTAGATGATCTTTCCGGTACAGCACTTTTTTTCTAGATAAAAGGTACACTATGTTCTTTCCGGTATCCTTGACAACGTGAATGCAAAATTTCATGATGATCAGTTGAGTAGTTAAAGCCTGAAAAGGTAACAGACAGACGGATGGACAAAAAGAGTTATTACTTTCACATTTTTAATATTAATATGGATTAGCTACCTGCTCACGGTTTCGCCAGGGATACAATTTTTAATACATACTAATTAAAATCCGAATTAGAATTATACAAGTGTATTTTTTGAATCGTCAGGAAAGTGCATAGTGCAAGTGCATACAGAGGTGTCAGTTAAACGGTTACAGGTCGCGAGTTCAATGGTTTTTCCCATTACAATTTTTTTCTTTTTTTTAAACTGTCAGCGCCATCTCTGTTCGCATTGATGTATTATTTCAATTCAATTAGTTTTCGCAAGGATGTATTATTAAGTAACATATTCTATTGTGTAGATAGTGATATTATGTAGATGGCGCAATATCTGAAAATATACAGAGGTGTCGGTTACACGGTTATACGGTTACATTACGATTACAGGTCGCGAGTCAATGGTTTTTTCCCATCTCAACAATGCCCAACGCGCCTAAAGAAGTTTTCACTTCATATCAAAAAAACATACAAAAAAGGTTCGTAATTATTATAACTTTGTATGATTTACACAATAAAACCTTTTTACTGCAAATTTTTAAGTTTACTTCCTCAAAAGTGTGAAAATCCAACATACAGCGTTATTCGAGCACACGTCTCTATTGGAGAGAATCCTCAAATTATTTCGTTACATTTAGTATACGTATTAATTACAATATTTTGTAAAAAGATAATTTACTTATGTCATGTGTCGATATTTTATATCAGTCATACAATCTTGTTATAATCGACGTTGGCGGATTGCACACGTTACAAATATTGTGGTTTCAAATTGAAATAAACCTTATAGCTTACTCTTTAAAGTAGGTTTTACACTGAAAGCGTCTAAATAAAATCCTTTCAGCTCAATCCTTTTAAGGCGAACTCGTAAAATTGAGGTTACATTTGCTTTGACATCGCTGTCTTAGTTTTACTTAAATAAACATTCTATTTCCGTCTCTTTTCTATTGGTCAGATTATAGGACGTTAGATTGTTTGCGTAATTGCTTTTATTGCATTCAAATAATGCTGATACAATATTTTTATCTTGTTTCTTTAGAGAAAAACCCGAATATTTCTGTTCGTTTCTTTTTCAAGCAATTCGAGCAAAAATATTATTAAAGATTTTGTAAGGGCCTGTAGCACCCGCGCATTTGTATAGCCTGGCTGTTATGGCTTTAAGTGGGCAGGGCCTCCGGCTAAGGAGGGCTCACTGGTTAGCCTGCGATTGTTAGTCGAGGAGGAGAGGGTTGTATTTTCCAAACAAGTTGTACTGGTACAAAGGTCTTTACTATGCCGAAGCAAGGAGAAGACTGCCTTTATTTAAAAAAATGCCTATCTAAGTAACAAATCTTACATATAGAACTAGTGGCGGTCGTGCCATGTGCCGAACTAGCTTGCGCCAATGGCGCGCAAGCGCGACACGACCGCCCGAAATAATAATAACTAAGTGAACACTATATCTGTCTCTGTCTATTTTCTGTCTCTGTCATTTACACTGTTTTCACTATACACTAGTTCTATGATTTCACTATATTTCACAATTTGTACAATAGGCTGTCCCGAACAGATTTAATATTACTTATATTTAGGACTCCAAGGTATTTTTACTTTCAAACTTAAATTTTCTATGAAACCCCATTATCAAATTAGGTGCACGATATTTTCCCAGTAAAACCTATAATTTCTTCTTAACCGTCAAAAACGAAAATAAATCTGATCTGATCTCCACACAAAACTGATTGAAATCTTTTCAACTTACAAGGCGCTCCAACGCAGTGTTAAAATTTTCCTAGAACTTTGGTATAAGTAATAGTTATATCATCGACATATAACATCTGTAATTTGATCTCTAATAACTTCACAGTTCTCTGTAATGTACACTATCTTGACACACATCAGCGCCTATTACTCATAACTAATGTACTCATCGGTAGTACGATGAAATCAATTACATTTTGAACTTTATGTCTGAGGCAATAAGGACTTCCAGTGTTACACGCTCTTTTGTCTTCGCACAATCATTATCTCGTAGTGTAGCATTTGTCAAATTACAGGGTTATTGTATGCGTTATGCTACACGAGAGAAATGATTTCATCTCTTGTTTAATTTGACTCTAATTGATATTTACCACAAGTTTTGGACGGCATTATGCCACAATAATCTACTTTCAAGCATTTTTAGCGTGTATAATTAGTGTTTTAAATTTTGTACAATAGAAACTTATAAGTACTAAAGTTCGGTGTTCTAGGGGCATAGTCTATATGTATGGTAAATTTCATGCATATAAGTTCAGCATGTTTAATGCTTCCGTGATCGAATGAGAAACATTCAAATTTCATCTCATAATTTCGCATATTTTTTATATAATAGGTATTAGCGGCCCGCCCCCGGCTTTGCAGGAAGCACCTTTTTTTCTGCAAATTATATACACAAACTTTCCCAGTTTTTTAATTTTTCAATTCGTAAAAACCGTCTCAAAATCCGTTGGATGTTTTAGCAGTTAGCCGACTTCTTTTATAATATATAATACCTATACTTGTATAGATAGTGTAACTAACATAACCTACGAACATCCGTACTAATATTATAAATGCGAAAGTTTGTTTGGATGTATGGATGTTTGTTGCTCTTTCACGCAAAAACTACTGAACCGATCACCATGCAATTTTGATACATGAAATTACACCAGAAAGGACATAGGGTACCTTTTATCCAGAAAAAGGACTATTCCCGAAGGATCATCTAAAATTAAGGAAACTAACTTCTGGCTAAGTGTAATAGCAATAACGATGTCAGGCGATACTTATATTGCTTTTCAACGCGGACGAATTCGCGGGCACCATCTAGTTAATAATATTATTAAAGAACTTCATTATTAATAAAGTTGCATCGAAATCTGTTCAGTAAAATATATCAACATCACCCTCCCAAACATTCGCATTTATAATGTAAGTAAGATGGTTTATAATTAATGTTTTAATGATTAGTTATCTTAAGGTTCTTTAGATATTGGTTCAAAAATTAATTTCGAATTTCTGGGTTACCTCTTGCATATGTTGTTAATCGTATAGGCGTGTACTCATCACCATTCCACCACCCGTCAAGTGGTGGACGTTATCAACAAATATAATTATACCGCGTACTTATTTGTTTTACAGAGCTAATAAGGGACGTTAAGCCGCTGCCACAATGAAGGGTTTCGTAGGACTAAATTAATTAAATTTAATCCTGAACGGGAGTAGACATTTGTTTCGTCGGTATAATGTATGTAACTAATATATGGGGCAAGGATTATTATGTATGACGGTGAACGCAGCCGCTTAACTCCCGCTTGATATTACGTGTTACTTAGTATAAAATAATCTATATATAAGTACTTAAAGTAATATTTTTTAAATTTCATTTTCTTTAGGAGAAAATTCGTTTTTTTTTTAATGATAAAATGAAACAACTTGAATAATGTGAGCAATTGAGACGGATTTAATAAAAAATGTTTGGAATAGAAAAATATACATTAGCGTTCTAACAAAGGGCGATTATAGAAGAAGGAATGACAGCTGTCAGTCATCAGTCATCATTCACAGATTAGTGCCTGGTTACTTATATTTTGCGTCCTATATTTTAACAGTTTAAAATAAAGTAGGTGTAGTACAAAGTACTTATTTCACGTTTTAAGCGGATTTAAAACAGTTTGTAAAACATGCGTATGTTTAAAATTACTGTTTGTACGCTAATGTCAAAATTTTAAAGCCTTGCCTACAATAATATTAAATAGTTCTTGTAATTGACTAGTTTAAGTTTATAGAATTTTCTTTATACAGTTCACTAGTGGAAGCCGAAAATCATATTACTGCCATTTTTTTTTTGTTTTTGTTGTCAAAAATTATAATACATAACATTGTTGCCAGTATTATCTTAAACTATTAATTTACCATATACCGACCCTAACTATATGGTTAGGTTAGGTTAGCTCACTACATGGGTGCTACAAGTGCCAATCATAGTAGGATTGAGGACAAGGTATTGGGAAAGGGAAATGAGCTCTGGCATTCGTTACTCAGTAACCGAAACACAACTGTTATTCCACGGTGGTATTCTGTAATGATTAAAAAACCAAGGAGAAGTATGTAACAGTTAACATAACTGCAGTTATTACAATTATAAAATCGATTATAGAAAATCGAAAGATGATGAACATTCGTATCACATTGAAAAAATGCTAAAAGTAAAAAAAAGCCTAGGTGTGAGCGAACAGCCGTAGGCTTAGTCTTTTAATTACCTGTATCTGTTACGTAATGTAATATGTGAGGACTGATAAAATCCATTCATTCAATTTGTATATAAATAAAATTTGAGTGTGTCAGCTCCGACACACGACTGGAGTCCTTACGAACGATTATAAAATTTAAATTTTCACAATTCGAACACGCCGAAAGAACAACATTGTTCTTTTTTTAAATAATACTAGTGGCCCGCTCCCGGCTTCGCACGGGTGCAATTTTTTATTCAATCCAGCCGATAAATTACCTTACACCGCCATCTGTTAGATTCTTATGGCTCACAGATAAATAATTGCTGGATTGAATAGGTATCAACAGATGGCGCTATGTTAATAATATTATATAATTTGCAAAATAATAATAAACAAAATGAGATAAACTATCCTATCCTTTAAGTTGGCGCAATATCTCTGAAACTTCAGATATTCTCAAATATTTGAAAAAATAGAACGTAACTATAACGTATAACATAACGCATAACATAATGCATACCTTTCGTGTAACAATTTTGATTTTACTCTCATAAATTTTCATACCACGGGCTTATACATACATATGTATATATATGCAAATCGATTCTTAAGGAGTAAACTCCAAAAAGACACAATTAGGCATACCTTACCTGCGTATTCCTACAATATTTCTGATCAGCTTAGTAAGCATTAGTCTGTGGAAATTATTCAACCGAACAAGAAAAGCTCAACGCGAAAATTCCGCGGCGAACGTGTCAAACACAGATTTACTCTGACACAAAAAATGTAAAACAACCCGAACACGATTCTAACACGGCAGAAGCCTTGTTCAGCGCTTTTTACCTAGTTACATATGTACATGTTCTCGCTATTTTCGAGAACATTATATAGGTACCAACCACACCGGTGTTCTAAATTCTATAAGGAGTAATCGAAAAAACTTATTTGTTTGAAGTCATCCCTAGAAGTGTGTCCCCAAAAATTAGTGCTCAAAAGAAAAGACGAGAAAGTTTACACAATTTTATCAAAAAAAAAAAACAAATAGGCTCGTCAAGTAATTTTTATAGCTCTTTGATTTTTTGATAGCAAAAGATGACATGATGATTGATTTGGTTTATTTTTCCAATTTAATTCAAAAAATGTTACTTTTATTGTTCTATTCAATCATTTCTAGGTAAAACTCTCCAATTAAGACACAAGAAGTCTCAATCATTTCAAATCGTTTTGTGTTTGCAACATTTTGTCTTCATCAAAGGCTTCTACCCCGCGGTGCCTACTGGGGAGGTCTTTTTTCTAAATAAACATATAAATTAAACACACGTCACTTTAGAGATAAATATTTGTTCAAAGCGATTTAGACTACCTTGAGACGTCGAATTTTCTTGTTCCTTTTAATTTTACAAAATTTTATAAAATTATACTTAACCTACTCGAGGTTAGGTATAATTGTTTTATCTCAGGAACTATCACCTCTACGTAGACCAAATTCAACTAATTTTATTGGAAATTTAGTGCACTTTAATAACTTATAAGATAACTTATATAAGATAAGCTTATAAAAACATCTGTAAAACATCCACTTTTTTAAAAAAAATTGCAAACCTTTGAATAGCCGCATCTATAAAACCATTTGGCCTACTAAGATTAAATTATTTTCATTCATTTGCAAACCCCTCAAGGTTTAGTGAAAAAGACAAAAAAAGATACTGTAATACTGTAATTTTTGAGTGACTTGATAAGTTAAAAATCTTGTAACAAAGATTTAGAGATTTTTTCATTTAAGTAATACATTTTATTCAAACAGACAATCCAATCTTCGATACAATATTAAAATACGAAGTTTGGCGACGAAATCAGTGTACAGCATTGAATCCTACCTATAGCATTTATATTAGTTTTTATGACATAATTTAATGGCTACTCGACAAATTAAACTGAACTCTATTTTAATAGCGTTAAAGTGGATATGGTCGAATGGTGTTTGTTATTGTGCAAAAAGCTGAGGAAAGCTTTTTGTTTTGGGACCACACAGGATGCCCGGTCTACTGGTGAACCAAATTTTTAAACATTCTGTATAATGAAAGGATCACACTGCTCTGTATATTTTTATTTTTTAAGGCTAAGGTTTTTGTTGACATGGAATTTGAAATAGTTTAGGTCAATTGATATACACAAAATCGTGGAGTCTCATGGTTGATCTGCTTTTGATCTGAGAACGCTTGGTAGAGCATAATGAAAAAAAACTGTATTTTTATTAAATCTTTATATCATTATGCTAGAATGACCCGATCCGGCTTTTCCCTGGTGCAATTGGGGGAATTAGCATAAATAATGTAGAGTCTACTATGACATAGACTATACATATACTCTATACCATAAGTGGCCAACCTTTTTGGTAGCTGTGCCAAATTTTTCAAAAGAGATTTCCTAGCGGGCCGCACTACCCAATTTAACCAAAGCAAACAAGATTTTTTGAGGAAAATGAACACCCCGCATTTCATATGGGTGATTTTAAACACAAGTTTTAGCTAGAATCTAGAAGAAATTCACGGTGTGTTGTACAATAGAAAAATGTTATGTTCACTTAGCTCCGCGGGCCACAAGTTTACATCCGGGGGCCGCATGCGGCCCGCGGGCCGCGTGTTGGCCACCCATGCTCTATACCCTTCTGAAATAATGTAGGTACTTTTCAAATAGTGAAAGAAATTTTCAAATTGATGCTGTGGTTCCGGATGTTAACATCACACTTATATAATTCCTATATAATATTAATTGTATAGGGATTATAGGGATATAATATTAGTAAGTATAGATTTTTCGGTACAAAGTCCAGTCTAGGCATTCTGTATTACACTTAAGTAATACAGAATTTGTTTTATTTAAACCTATTTAAATTTTAACTTTTAAATTAATTTACTTGACCTTTTAATTTTAGGCTTCCCTGTTCTAAGTACCAATTATAATTGAGTCGTCTCTCCCTTCTATTTTCTCCACTTTAATTTTCCTAATTTTATTCATGTCAAAGAATAGTGACTTCTCACGTGCGTATATATATTATATGTGCAGACACTGTCTTTTTTATATCAGTTTTTATTTTACATACCAACAATAGAGCTCGAAATAACAAATAAAACTCTCTTAAACGTATTCGCTTACAATCAATCATTTGTCAGTTTATACAATAATGATGATTTGTGCGTCTGTCTGTTCGCGTCGCGTCGTGGACAACGTTATAACAATGTCGATTTTTTAGGGCAATATTTAATGAGTTTAATAAATGGAGGCCTTAATGTTCGTGTATGAAGGCGCCTCGTAACCAACTGATGAACACGTTTTCGACCGCGGCTCATTAAAAAAACTGTTTATTAATTAAACAAAACATTATTGGATATCGTTCAACCAAAACCCGATATCACACTGTTGTGATAAACTAATTTTGACATAACACGTCTTTTAATTTGCTTCCATAGTGGGAGAAAATTTAGAAAAGCAATGATTTTAAAAATGGGGAATAGTTTTGATACTGTAGCTGCATATCTATCATTTATATCCCAAATTTAAAATAATTAGACCACTCGATAATTAAAAGATCAAAGATAGTATAGGTTTTTTAGTATAGGTATATATGGTATATTTGAATTCGTTGGATATAATATCGTATATACGTATATATAGTAGCAGACTACTTTCGCAGTCATTTGAGCAGCCAGTCTGGCGACAGTAACCACCCCCTTACAGGATACTACCCTGAAAAAACAGCATGTGTGCTGTTGTGTATCGTTTCCTAATCCTTTATCCTTAATCAGTGGCATTGCTTGTGTTATAGGCAACGGTAGCCACCTACCATCAAGTGGACCGTCAGCCTGTCTTTCGTACATTTACTATAAAAAAAAAACGAAGTTGTAATCAAAATATAGTTAAGAATAAAAAGACGTATAAGGAACAAGAGATTCTCCATGTTATTTATCATGCAATATTGATGCATTAAGACACATTTAAAATAAAATTACTGGTTATAAATAGCTTAATATCCATATATTTAAAAATAAATATTCATTTTTATAAAATAGGTTTTAAAATATGTTAACAAGCTCATATAAACTATATAACATCCATGGTTGACCACTAAGCATCTCTTTAAAACCAATAACGTTTAAGAGTGAGACAAAAAACAAGGGGGGTTATTACATATCTGTGTCGCCCATAAACGGTTAAATGAAGACGTGTCGGAATACAGATATGTTTTCAATAATCGCCTGTGTTTACAAAAAGATGATAAACCATTATGGCGCTGGCCGGTGCGTTCGGATATACTCTCGGCAATTTTGTTTAGTCGACTAAAATATAAAATATATTATCGTTTGGAAAAAAATTAGAAAATTAATTAATAAAAGTAATTTACTGCACGTCACTTTTTTATTACAGATACTAAACACTTTTATTTATTTGGCAAATAGTAAATTAACTACATAATATAATAATGAAAAATATAAGATTTTTTTTTATTATTTGTACCCACAACTGTTTGTCACTAGTTTTGGGAATTTGTAAGTTTTAATTTTTATTTTATTTGATCTTTAGTTTTTGTTTCTATAAGTTTACTTTTACATACAATAATTTAAAAATATTTAAATTGCTCTATTTTTAACTACCTTTTGAAATGTGATACTAAGTAGGTAAGTAAATGTTATGTTAAGTTACCAATACACTAGGTAAGTTATCATAGTGTATTGGTATGATAATTGGTAGGTTAAAATTTACTTACTGCTAATACAACCATAATACAGCAAACACCGTAGAATGCGAATGCTTTTACAGGACAACGATGCATGAAGTATCTAATCACAAATTCGCTGTTAAAATATCCGAACGCACCTCGCGCGCGCTATAGAACTTAAGGCGAGTTCACATCACATAAATGAATCATGACCGTTGTCAACAAAGTACGTTGATTTATCGATCACAGGCTAAAGTTATGTTTTTCCCGACTTTCGTATTAAATCGTGTTTAAATCATAACTTTCTTTTCGGCGTCGCTTAAATACGTCATCTTGTCTCATTATGACGTTATAAAATGTAAAAAGTACTTCGGAAGCCTGACTGAGTAGCAATCGTCTTGCATTTTTTATTTTTGATAATATTTCACTTCGTATTTAATTGTATTACAATTCATTCTTTATTTATAATATGACCATTTTTTAGAAACATGCCTTACTAAGAATTTAAAGTATGTAGATGTACACAAACGTATTAGGTAATAGTTACACTGCGTTGTGCAAAAACTGGATAGCCTGTCTGGCGGCAGTAACCACCCTCTTACAGGAAACCGTCAGAAATAATGGTTTTTTCTTACTCATTACTCTATCATCATCAACTCCTTACTCACTTTTTATCCTAATTTCTCCAGTTTTTTTCCAAATCTATGCCTATGTCTAAAATGTGGTAATTTTTACCATACCTATCTTCAAAAAGTTCCAGTGGTAAGTTAAATATGGTAATTTATGTTATAAATGGGCCGGCTAACTACTAAATACTGTTTATACACTGGTTAATAAATATGTACAATTAGGCGATATAAAATAATCAACCTATTTTTTGAAAAGAGCCAGAAATAGTTCATTAATTAATTATATTATGAGTATAATGCCTTAGTACCTAGTACCTATGTTTAATCTTTAAGTAAATAATCAATTTAAAAACTTTTAAAACTTTTTAATTTTTTTTAAACATTTTGTTAACTGAAAACCTGAAAAGGAATATTTTAAACATTGAATTTAGATTAGGAAGAGAATTTTAGTTATTAAATTATTACAAGTAGGACCGACAACCGCTAAACCTAGGCTTGTTAAGCTACATTGGTCGCAAATTCCTTACAAATTACTCCTATGATATACTAAAATAAGGTAAATAGACCTACTGGCGTCTTGCCTATGCGTATGCAGTACTAGCAGTTTAAACAGTTATTCATTCTTTATTGCTCGTATATTTTTATCAGGCGTTAATTGTTTTTTTTATTTTTATAAGATCCTCGGGAACACTAGTTTCTTCTGCATGAAAGGTATTCCTGCCAACGTGTATATGCCTTAGAATAATAAGTATATGCAATATGTCACAATGATCTGTTCAGTAGTTAAGGCGTGAAAGCGTAATAAACAAAAAAAACAACCTCAATTTCGCATATTATCATTTTTATACTAATACTTGATTATATACTAAAGAAAAATAGTAAAGTTGTGAATGAAGGACACAAAAAGTACATTTGATTTCTCAGTTGGTCCTCTTGCACGGCGGGACACGAGGCTTAGTTCGAAAAATAAGAACTTCATGTAGGGTTACCACGAGGTAATATTTACTTAAACGATCACGTGACAGGGAAGGCTGTAGCTAGCTATCTCTTACTATACTCTATACTGTATATACCACTGGTCCTATTCTAACTGCATTATAAACGATTACATATACAGTGTGGAAAAATAAGTCGGGCCCTGGAGGGAAACTACCTTAAATCCTTAAGTTGGCTCATTTTACATAAAGGAGACATTCCTTTATTTTTAAAAAGAAACAAAACTGAATTCAAAGATTTTCCAAAACTCGCTTGCCTCGCTCGGGACTCGAACCAACGAAAATTAAAAAAACAAACACTCGCTATTTATTTTTTTTAAATTTTTGACGTTTTTTTAAATTAATTTTTCTAATTAAATTTAATTGACGCGTGACATTATACTTTTGCCGTGCGTTGAATCTTTATTTTTAGATATAATATTGTAATTTACTTACCTTACTTGCCAATTAAAGTAACAAAATGTATAATTTTATTATTTTTCCTCAGGTAGCTCATTGTTTTAGTAGTTTCAGGGCAAAATGCGTTTCGCAGTTATAACTGCAATTATATGTAACTCGTATGTGGGCAGTAACTACCTTCTTAGCGAAGACCATGGACAACCATGGTCTTGACATTATTTTGACATGCTTTTCTTGTTAATTGGGAACTGTCATATATATCCATAAGTTAGTTGTAACCATATCCACCCTAAGGGTGGTGGAGGTCAAGTCGGTAGCGAAGATGATGCGATAACGATATCGTGTCGTGGTAAAGGTCGCGGCTCCCCGTATTGAGGACTATTGTCTGATGTGTGTGGCCATGGTGTAAACACACGGTGTATGAACTCGTCACTTTAATAAAGTTGTCTTCAATTATGTATACCGTTCGTATTGTTTCGTACCAAGGGCACAACAGACTGGCACCTTTCCCAGCGTCTTTACATGACAACGCGTTGGGAGACCATGTAAATTTATAATCACATTATTATCTTCATCATGATCTCAACCGTGGTACGTACACTGCTGGACATAAGCCTCCCCAATAATTCTCTAATAGGACCAGTCCAGTCAGAAGTAGCCTATCATCTGATAAGGGCTGTCCACCTTGTGAGTGAACATCCTATGCTGCGCTTGTAGACGCCATTCGAGAACCCTTTATCATTATTCTTTATCAAAGCGCCCACTACTACTTCAACTTACTGATCCATCTGGTTATCTGCTTTCCTATTTCAATCTCATTAGGTAACACTGAGCATAGCCATTGATCACTTTATATGGTAATATTATAGATAATTAGAGCAATAACAGCATTTTATTAAACAAAAAAAATATATAGAGGTCCGGTTCAAATCCGGTCAAGATTTTTTGTTTTCGCAAATCCAGAGTACTACAACCAGCTAAAGTAGAAAGAACAAATCATACTATATCTTCAGACAATATTACCTCAAAATATTTAAATAAAAAAAAATGATGCGTGCGAGTTACTACACTCTGTGTACTTACTGCTTATTATTTAAACTGTGGCCAGTTTTGTGCTCTTGTTTTATGCGCTACCACATGCAACCTGTTTGTTTATTCAGCTCTTCGTATTTTAAACATATTTGACCTCGTGACAGCGATGGTCAAAATACAGGTTTGAAAAAAAAATTGTACAAACTAAAGTGTTAGATGCATAGACGTAAAGCTAGAAAACAAAGTATTGGGTTAGGTAAGTGTTAAAATCAGAGTAGTTAAATATGTCTTCGTGCACAAATTACAAAAAATGTCATTATAAAAAAAACATTTTGAGTTCTTTTTAGACCTTTGAAAACCATTTTTTTAAATTTTATGGCAACACATTTTATGTGCATATTTCTGTATATATCTATGTATGTGTATATTTCTGTGTAATAAGGCAAACAATTTTGATAAATTTGAATAATAATAACATATCACTAAAATATAGAATATCTCCAGCATTATAAAAGCATTAATAATATTATAATAAATAAGCTATTTTTCATTATTTCAGACAATTAAATTTGACGAAAATTAAAAATTATAATAGCATTTTGTTTTTTACAACATTCTTAAAATGAACTATAATAATCAAAAACTTTGAAAATAAATAAAACTAATTAAATAAGTTAATTATAATAAATCAAACAGCGTCTCTTGTTAATCCTTGAAAAATATTGTATTAATTAAATAAAAAAAAAAGACAATAATCAAAACACAAAGATGAACGAAATTTCGCTGACAAAAAATAGTAACTCTATTTAATAAACTTATTGAATTGACGTTTAATTTTTTGTTCAAATATTTTCGTTACAAGAAAACAAGGATCGGTTGCATGGAAAATTATTCGTTTAGATAAAAATCGAAGTTTTGAAATGTTCATGATATGAATTGGATATTTTTTCTGGGCATTTTTGACTATTGGCTTAATTTTGTTTAGAGAAATTTGGCTTGTATGTATGTACGTCAATTCTTTTATATGGAAACAGTTTTTACGTAGGTACTTTTTATGGGGAGTGTGACTGACGTGAACATTCAGTCTTGATGGCTATAAACACAAACAGTTCCGTAGAAATGCAAGTATGCTGCTGATTTTTACGGTATAAAATAAGGAACAAAGTAGAAAAGGTAATGATGAACAGAAACACAACAGCACATGTGCTGTTACTACTTCAAGTAAGTCCTTTATACCCCCTGTTTACATGTCAGATACAGATTGCTCTACTGTTATTAATAGTTTTCATAGAGCTCCTGTGTTTTCTGACTTATGTCTTTCGAAAGCTTTATACATGAATAATTTTATCCATAAAATATATCTTAAAAGCTGAATATATTTTTTGATTAGGGATTGGGAAAGGCAAAAAAGGGCTTTGGCATCTCACTCATTCACTGAATCACAATAGCAAATATCAATAACAGAAAATATTTTTTATATAAATAAATAGCAAGAACAAATATCAATAAACCCAACAGATGAACCCGTATCGAATGATAGTTTTGTTTTGAGTTTTCTAAATTCAGCCGATGTCCCACAAAAATTGTATCGAGCGCATCAGAAATGTTAAAAGGCTTCGATCGATACAAAAATAAATTATTTATCGAGCTGAATCGATTCACGTATTAATTCGATGTGAAAATATCGTTCATCAATCATAAACTTCATGCCCGAGCGACATTATCACAAAAGTGGCATCGCCGCGGCATCGAATCCGATACCTCTACGTTTCTTGTCCACCCTCACAACAACAATTAACTATTGTTTATTGTGTTACCATACAAAATTCATTCACTTATTCCTTTTTCAAGTTTCTCAAGGTGCCTTACATTATTCCATATTTTTTTTATAAAAAAAAAACATTAAACCTCTTTTCATTTTTGAAGTTTTTGAATTTTTGAAGTGAAAACTTCGTTAGGCGCGTTGGGCATTTTTGAGATGGGAAAAAAACCATTGAACTCGCGACACTGTTGCCGTAACCGACACCTATCTATATAAGTACTCTCTATATAAGTATGTTGGCATTTTTTGAGATGGAAAAAAAAACAATTGAACTCGCGACACGGTAACCTACACCTCTGTATATAAGTATGAACATATATTGTAAAATATTTCCGAACTATTCAAAAAATACACACGTGCCACTGTTTTTTTTATATTAAATAAATGCTCTTTTAACGTGAATACGTCTTTAAATTTTATTTTATTTTTTCAATTCAAAATTTATAAAGACATATAGATGTTACAAAATTTATAAAGATCAGTATTATGGACCCTGTCGGGCATGCAACTTAGGGGCTAGGATAGAGAAATTTGCTTCCATATATTTAGAATAGTTAAATAAATAAATAAATGTTATTTATAAAAAAAACTGTCATATTCGTTTTCAGTGAATGATTCGTTTTGAAAGAAATTAAATTCATTTCCCTATCCTCATCTGGTTCATTATCTAATGATCTATCAAGTTCGGCAGAGCCTTAATATTAATTTATTATAAATCCTCATTAAAGTTATTAATACGAAAGTTTGCTTGTTTGTTTGATACGCTTTAAGGCCCTCAACCTATCATCGAGAAACTTTGTATACACGTTGTCAGGACTATACAGAAAAGGACATGAGGCACATTGATCCAGAAAGATAGTTACTACTGTTTTAGAAAAAATTAACCCCTTTATAAATGAGCAATAAACATTGAATAAACGAATTAACGCTTTAGCAAAAACGGACCCGGACGAAGATGCGAGCAAAATCTAGTTAATAAACGTCGCATGACTCGCAGCCACGTAACACTTAGTCTCCAACCAAATTGGAGTTTTTCTTGTACTAGAATTTATTTCTGTTAATATACAGACTCCTTTGTAAGCCTCTTTTATCCTGAAGGCATAAATAAGTCGCAATACATTCAACCTGTCACATTAGGAGCTTAATAAACACAAAAATATTTTGTCAGGCGGCGCGGCTCAGACAAGAAAAAACCCATATAGATACTTCTTGCCCAGTCTGGAATTATATTATACATAAGTAAATCCGCTTGTAGTTTTTGCTGACGCACAATGTACGCGCCGCTTCAAACTTCCTATCCCTTTCCTTGTCCCGTGCACGACCGTCCAGCGAGGAAGAGGGAGAAGGGAGATAGTGCCGATGCGCTTGCGTCGGACACTGCATTTGTGTGTATATATTATTGTTAAATGGCTTCGTGACGAGAAGACCTTTTCCGAACCGCTCCGCAAAAGACCCGCTTATATGCCGCTTAATACTGAACTTTAATAACTATACGAAATCGCGTGTAAATAACAAAGATTGTGCCAAAAAAGGTGAAGTGATTTGTGTGTGGGAGTTTGGATGCATCGAGATAATCTCGCGAGGATCATCTTCTCCGAGCGCAGTCCCGAGCCAGATCCTGGATCCCAGCAGCCCAATTCACGAGGTACGTGTTGTGCACAATTCATACGCCCCGCTAACGCATTCCATTTTCCCCTTAATTAACCTATGGAGCATACAGCCATCCGCATATGAAGATTTTTTCTTCTGGTCCTTCACCCGCATCCCGCATACCCACACAATATCTCTTGACATTAATGGTTATCAAAAATGATTTCAAATTTCTGCAACCCTAACTTGAAACTTGAATATAAATATGTAATATCATATGTAACTAATAGACTAAAGATTGGGCGTACAATAATGATAAAAACAGTAATTAATCAATTAATTAACCAACACCTCAAGAGGCTCTCACTAGATGGCTGGGTCAAAGGACAGATACAGAAGGCCATACTTCTTGCTACGGCACGAATTGTCAGGAGCCTCACTCGTGACATTGACTACTAGGTTTTTTTTTTTTTTTTTAATAATAATTATTGTCTTTGTATAATTATATTGTATACACAATTATACAAAACATATTATGTACAGTCACATTTTCATATTTACATAATATTACCAAAGTGTTACTGTTGGCAACTGGCTGGTTGGTGGCCACAACGAATAGTATATTAAAAAAAGAATATTGTAATTAGAAAAGTAATATATAAGTCAGTTGGCAGTCGTAAGTTGAAGCAGGGAGATCGGTAGTGTGTTAGTTTTTATTGTAAAAATATGTTCTTATTTTATCATCATCTTTTCATTTCATTAAATACAGTCCACTCCTCAACAGTTACAAATTTAAATCTAGGTTCAATTAAAATGTCTTATTAGAATTACGACTTAGACATTTAATACTAAAAGGAATATTTTTTCAGTTAAAAAAATAAAAAATAAAACTAACATAATAATAATATAAAAATAAGGATAAGGAAGCAACTTAAATAAAACACGTCGAAATTCCATATAACATTTTCATGTGGAAACTTTTCTTATTCTAAGCGAAAATTCCTAAGTCGGTCGCTCGTGAGGTGAATTTATAAGGTTTTTGTGGTATACACGAATCCAGGCGCCGCCGTCGGAGGCTGATATGAGGATAGCTTTCGTATTAATATATTAATAACTTGTTTTTGCAGCTGCTTCCAAACGTAAACATGTCATTTTTGACACACTGATTATTATCCTGCAGTATAGACTAGAGACGAATTAAATAGGTAGGTTTTTTTTCTCGCTTCTGCTTTAAAACCTTGTACTAATTTTACATACTTTTATGCACAAAATAATGTAGTAGATATAGTAACGACCTCATTGCAAGTTTCACACTTAAACAAGTTTTTTGTTTTTGATTATTAAGTTTGGTCAGATGATAGATAGTTATAGTATTGTTATTATTGTGTAAGGTTCTTTATGTTTTGATTATAATGTTCTCATTAAAATATATGAATATCCTTATTAAAAATAAAATGATAACTATAGAATCATATACCCCCAAGAGATTTCTTGTTCATTTAGATTTTCATACTATATTTCTTTTTGTTGCAGGTATGTTCGAAAAATAAAATAAAAACAGATCAAGGATAATGTTTGCTGAACCAATTAAGGTAAGGTTTTTATTTATTGTATTTTTTTTTTTTGAAACTCTAGGACGTCCACTGCGATCCGCAGTTCTTACAAGAATACACATTATACGCTATGAAATCTCCAGTAAATTCCTAGCACATTAAGTTAAGGTAAGGGTGCTCAAGTCGTACCCCCTAAGGAAATTACACTGTAATATTCACTGCAATTAAAATAAAACAACATCTTTAACACTTACTAAATCTTTATTTAATTGGTTTTCAATTAACTACTATAAAAACTTGAAATTCTTTAATGAAAATAGGTATTTTATTGTTTTTATTGATTAAGGCACCTAGTCGCCTAATTTGTACTACCTATTGCCTTAGTCGTACTTAGAAAACAAATGTTAGTAAACATATTAAAAACTATAAAGAAAAACACTTAATAATCAGAGATCACATGAACAACTAAAAACTACAAACAATTTAGTCTGAGATCAATTTTTATAAGTATCAGACGAGATATTGCTGGGGTACGACTTAGGCTGTGGTACGACTTACGCAACCTTACCATAATATCATTCTAGAAACTATGCTATCATATCTCATTTAGCATACCACTTGATTTGATGTCGCCGGTTATATTAATCAGGTTTATCAAAGACATTTATATTATGGAGTATCCAATGGGAATCCGAAAAATTCTTTTCTCATTTAACACGTATCTTAAACAGCTTCTCTATATGCCAATATTAATCCCACTGAAAGTCGTATAAATTCGAAAAAACGGTAAATTTTTAATGGTATAAACGCCCAAAGGCAGATGGGTCGGCACTAAAGAGTCAGTGCAAATTAATCACACTTGTTACTTTCAGAAAGATGCTCAGATAAAGTGCGAAAAAAATAACGCCTTCGGAACACAGTAGTGAATACAGTATTGTATCTTGCCAATTTATACAGTAATGGATACAGTATTGTATTGTAGGTGTACTATTTAATGTTTTAAGGGGGGAAAGAATTTAGGCCATAAAGAATATTTTAAGAATTTTGTTAGACGAGGCCTGGTTGTTTTTTTAATAAAATTTTAATTTCATTAAAACAAATACAAAATAAGACAATTAAATTTGTTATTTTCAGGTGATAAAGAGATTTAATATTATCGATATTTTTAAAAGTTAAGATGAAAAAATATGCCACAATTGTATAATGGCCAAAATGCTTCTAATACAACTTTAAAGACTTTTTTAATGACACCAATGTCATCTATACTGACTAATATTATAAAGAGAAAAAATTTGTATTTTTGTATGTTTGTAATGAATAAACTCAAAAACTACTGGGCCAATTTTAAAAAATATTTCACTTATAGAAAGCAATATTAGCAGCGAGTAACATAGGCTATGTTTCATAAAGTAACATGGACGAAGTTGCGTTCAACAGCTAGTCAAAGATAAGTTTTAAACCACTGGGTAGATATTATTTGTACTGTGAACCAAATGAGTTACGCCGCTCGTTGGTTGATACAAATTAACTGTTTGGCTTATAGCTATTAAGGAAAGGATGTATCGGCCTTGTTATCGGTGTGATAATTTTTGTTAATTTTTTAACCTGTGCCACGGTTTACGACTACCTATTCCTTATACCAGTATATTATTAACTAGGTGGCGCCCGCGACTTCGTCCGCGTTGAAAAAGAAAAAAGTAGCCTATCCTCTGTCCCGTACGTCCAAATGTTTATCTACCAAGTTTCATGAAAATCTGTTAATTCGTTTAAGAGTTATGAAGGAACATACATACATACATACATACAATACCTACACTTACAGATTTATTATTAGTATTGATTGAGTATTGATAATTGGGGCCCTGTTAAAAAATAATTTAATAATTTATTAATTTTTACATTACTTAATAGTTTTATTTTCATGTCGTGTTTGTCTGTCATAAGAAATTTTATTTGATTACAGCTGAGAAATTACATAAAATGTTCTACATAATATTGAATGGCCTGTTAAAGCCAATCTTTTTTATCTAACATTTTTATTTTTGTCACGGTTCATAATAAGAACCTCTATGATTTATCATTTATTTTGATCCACTCATTTTGTTTTGATTTTTTAACTTTTTGAGATCTAGTCTTATTCATTTATTTATGAAGAACCTGTTAAGTGTCATTTGCCATTTTTTTAATTGAATTATTAAACTGATTTATTGTATTTGTAGATTTTTATTTTATTTAAGTAGTCTCAAATAGTTTAATTGATTTTATCAAAACGCTAAGATTCGTCACCGAAAGGTATATTCAATTGGTATCTTTGTATCGATATTTCTATGTATGTAAAATGTTGATAGTATCGATATATCTATGTTTGGTGTTCTAAAGTTATAGTGTTTATTACACCGATACCTCTGTATAAATTAGGCATTGTTCACATAATATAAAGGTCTCATCCCTTGAGATTATTTTTTCTATAACTATTAGACATTCGCCTATCCTTACTTTGTCTTTCCTGGTGTTACTTACTCGTATGGTTTTATATATTTGTTTCTATCTACCATACATATACACTTAAATCGTCATCCTGTCTGCCGCACTTTACAATAAAAAACGACATAAAAATATTTTTCAAATAAATATTGGTATTTGTTACAATTAATCTGTAATATTTATACACACATACAATCAATTTATATAAACACAATGAACGATTATAATCGATCATACGGGCGGTGCAGCGACGTCAGCGGCTTGCACCTTCATTATACAGGAGCGGCCAGCAAATCAGACAGACAGACGGACAGAGGATACAATGAAATATTTACAAGGGCCGATACACCGCCGCATTTTCAACAGGTATATGTAACTTCGATTTTAATGTTTGCCATTGTGTTTTTGAATGGACAAACATTGATGGTACTGTGTCGTTTGCATGCAAAAGAGTTTTGAGAAAAATATATATCTTTATTTACTTAGGTCAACTAACAACTATTCTTAATTATTTTATTTTTATTTAATTACTAGCTGGTGCCCACGACTTCGTCCGCGTTGAAAAATATTAAGTAGCCTATCCTGTGTCCCGTACGTCCAAATGTTTATCTACCAAGTTTCATGAAAATCAGTTAATTCGTTTCAGAGTTATGGAGGAACATACATACATACATACAGAAAAAAATTCTAAAAATCGTCAATTTAGTTTCAGTATCATGTATAGAACCTATAAACACGATATCTCTGAAAACAAAGTAACTTACTCCATGACCGACCCTTACAGATTTATTACAAGGCCTACAACGAGGCAGGCATCAAACAATATCGCAATGTCCAAAATAATTAGCACCAAAATAATTATAGGAAGTACAACATGCATCAGTAAAATCTCCAAGCAACATCTACATAAATTTAATGTACTAAACTTAAATGTAATCTAATCTAATAAAATCAAATATACTAAATGAGAATCAAAAAAATATGAAAATATTTGAAATGTATATAGTGTCACATTACATATATATAGTATGTATTATAAATATTAAGTTTTAACTATATTTTAACTAACGCCACTTTTGTCGATTATAAGTGAATTGGTTGTGAAATAACTTGAGAAGATTTGATAGTGTTTTTAAGGATTACAGAATGACAAAACAATGGAAAAAATTGTACATATTTCGTATAAAGTTTCTCTTTTTTCTGTAAGAGGTGGAAATCATAGATACTGATGGTCCGAGCTTTGCATCAGCATGCCCGACTCCACTGGGTATGCAGTGACCTACAGACTAAAACCTATTTTTAACTTATCTCCCCCCATTCCGTTGGCAACCCTTTAGAAGCATGTCTTCGAGTCGTACAAAGTTTTTATAAAACTGTACCTACATGTCGCAGGATATTCGAAAAAATCGGATTTTGGCAATAATCCTAGTACGATTGCAAAGGACCGAACAGTAGGAAACTAACAACGAATGTAATCATCCGAGGTACTTTCAGGACCGTTGCAAAAATCCCGTTTTGTTTAGGATTTTCTTCAGAAATGAAACGCTTATTGGTCAATGTAGTATACGTTCTCTGTTCTGGTTGGTCAATCAACGCACCCGTCAGAAAGTAATGTTCATTTTGTCCAGTCAGCTGTCAAGACTTATGACATGAGAGCGTTTATTCGCGACTTACCTAAAATTGTTCGGATTTTTCAATGATCCTGAAAGTACCTACCGAAAATTAGTTGTTAGTTTCCTATTATCCGGTCTTTAGCAATCGTACTAGGATTATTGCGAAAAACCGATTTCTTCGAATATCCTGCGACATATATACAAATTAAAAAATATATAAAAATGTATATATAAAAAACAATCACACTGGTTCAATCACACTGACATTCAATCACACTGGTCAAAGCATCATTATAAAAATGTCAACTATCGTATTCATAGTCCAAGCACAGTCCGTATCAGATACATCATTACGAATCATTAAATTCAATTCATCTATCAGGCTATGAGCCACGATTTCATTTTTTTTTTCAGTCACGACACAACCTCAACCATCTTAATGATGCACTATTTTCCAACTAAATTGTGTCCAAGAAATGTATGGAATTCATCGTGTGGCGGCCTTCTGTCTTGTTCGATCGCTTACAGATCGCAAACGGCATTTAAATCTAACTATTCCAATGAATTTTCTTCGATAATTCACTTAACATTAAAGTTTAATATTCCACGAACAATCTCTAATAGGTTGACAATATAATTCAACTCGTCTAAAACCTGGTAATGTTCTTCTACATTATTCATTTATTCGAATTTGGATCCTGTGTCGTTCAATTCTGGTTCGTAATCGTTTGATTTGTTCATGGTATTAACTTCTTTTTTAAGTTGAATATCTGTCGTGAACTGGGTGATTGGAGGTGCAGTGTCCACTGTCCATGTAGGGTAGTCGCGCGTCCAACGCGTGGCAATGAGACTTCTTCAAAGCATATAAAAGGTTAATTACAAGCCAAAAACTTATTATACTGCTCAAGGAATCCCGCTCGGTAAGGCCACCTCCAAGGATTTCGGGTTACGCGATGAATATTTATGAGATACTAAAGTGTTTGGATTTTCGAAATATTTTCTGGACATTGTAGTTAGTGGGTGTTCGTTGTTTTTGGGGTTGGCAATGTTAATTGCAATTTGTATTAATTTGCATATTTACCAAATAAAAGATCATTAAACTGTTTTAATAGACATAAATACTTCGACGCATGTTTGTACTAAATAATAGTACAAACATGCGTCGTAGTATTTTTCTTGGCCAAAAGAAAAACCACGTGTAAATAGCATTTTAGAGAGAGATTTCAAAAAATGATAGAAGGAAAAGTAGCGTTAGAAATTTTCTCAATATACAAACTTCAAAGGAGCGAATAATAAAATATATTATTATATTAAAAATCTATATAATTAAAAACGAATCACTAAATGTGCTGCTAAGTGTAAAAACCTGGTAAAAATTGATCGCCGAATTAAACGGGAAGGACTCATGCTGGACTGATTCGGCTAATTTTGTTTAACAAATATTCTTTCTAATAAAAAAGGTGCTTATGAAGAGAAAAATAAAAGAGAAATAAATCCGTTGGCGGTTTGCAAGTAATTTATACTTACATAATTTTTAATATATTTTGGCATTATAAATAAGTTATAGACACGTCACAATAGATAACGGTAAACCAGTTGTGAAATCGCTAATAAATTTACGAAGAAAAATTAAGTACATGCTTTTTTTGTAAAAGTTAGCAGTTTACTGAGTGTTGTTAATATGCTGCCAAACATGATAGGATAAAGTACTGTATAAAGGATAGAGGAAAGTGCTCTGGCATTCCTTATTCCCTGTCGAAAAGAGCAACAATCGAGTTTGTTATTCACTTTGGGCATAATATTTTTATCTATTACAAAAGAATATATTACAATACTTAATGTTAATATTTATTAAAAATTAACTATGATACCTATAGTGCCCTCCCACATAATTCTTTCAACAATAAGCAATTACCTAAAAATATATATATGACATTTTTAAACGTGTTAATTTTTTTTAGAACAAATGACAATTTTTCTTTGCATTCTAGATTGCAAAATTAAATCTATCTAAACGTAAACTAATGGTTTTAAATAACCGAAGCAATCGTTTTAAAAATTTAATTTACTTTTTCATCTTACAACTTTATTCCCTCTCTTCCCGTTTGGATGTCGCCGTCAAAGCGGCGATGTAATTGCCTTTATTGAATTGTACTTCAAACACTGCGAAGTCAGCAGACACACGCTTAATGTTTGTACTATAGAAAAATTTACTCCACGTATACTTAATAGCTAATTTATCTCGTATTTTAGTAGGGTAATTGAGTAGGTATATTTATCAATTTTTATCTATTGTAATATTTTGATAGCGCTGTCAAGAAGTAACGTCACAATTCTAGCGCAAACCTAATAAAAGTAGTAGCATCTGTTAATATATATTTAATTTAAAAAAGAAACATAATTAATATTATATTAATTCTAAATTTAATAATGTTGGTTTTTACTTATTCAAAAATTATTATAAAAATGAAATATGTATAGGACTGAAGATAGTTAGTGACTGCTTTAATTACCGAACTTATTGCAGTACAACGACTTTAAAAAAATTAATTATTTTGTAGATATTTTGAGAAAATTATTTCTTCATTATTTCTCAATCCCAGTTTTAGACTTACCTATAGAATAGATGATGATAATTATAAGTGATAAAAAAACTACTTTGAAGGCTTAAGTTTGTGAGGATAGATGTATGGTTGGATGTTTGTTACATTATCACGCAAAAACGGCTTAACAGATTTGGATGAAATTTGGCACACAGATAGTTTATTACCTGAATTAACATATATGATACTTTTTATCCTGGTGAATGTTAAGGTTCCCGATGTATTGCTTAAAAATATAAAAAAATGGCGTGTTCACAGCGATAAAGATATCAGGCTTTATATCAAGTGTTATATATTTTTAATTTTTCAACGCGGGCATCAGCTAGCTATAGAATAAAGTCGCTTTTCGCCTCTGTCTTCTAAATCACCTTACTGATTTTGATACGATTTTCTCTAATGAAAAGAGCGATAAACTGGGAAGTTTTGTGTATATAATATGCAGAAAAAAAAGCCGAGAGCAGGTCGCTATTTTAATATAAATTGTACTTTGCTGTGTATACGTAACTTTGAAGTCTGAATCAAAATGAATTCATAACATGGCACGTGTTTAAGGGGGGACGTCTGCAAGTGACAGCCATTTTAGGTGTTGTACAGAAACCTGGCAGTGCACGATATCAATACGGAATATCTGCGTTTGTAGTCGCGGTGATATTCTGTTATTGTACGAGTTCCACTAAATTATGTAGACATATCGCTGTTTAAATTCAAAAGTACCTACCACAAATCAAAAAATTCAGATTGTATGTTGCAAAAAGACTTATGGTTGTTTTATTCCATATTTAGTATATTGTGATTTTTTTTTATATATTCAAAAGTAACTTATATGCTTATATCTGCTGTAGTATTCAGTTTATTATGAAAGTACTTAAAATATTTAATGCTATTTAAAAATACGCTCCTAACGATGTATAATATGCATATATTTGATATATATCTAATAAGAAAAAATAGACAATTTTTTATTTTATTTTTTCGATTAGCTCTGCTGTAAAAAAGTGTAATTTTGATTTGTGGTGATATTTAGCGCGCCAAAATACCAGCTAGATCCATTTGACGCCTTGCAACGTCGAATTATTCGAATTGTCAATGATCCAACGCTCACACAAAAACGGTTAGAACCCCTTAGTTTAAGAAGGGATGTAGCCTCTCTTTGTGTGTTCTACCGGCTGTACAATGGAGAGTGCTCTGATGAGTTGTTCCAACTAATGCCTACCTCAAGTTTTTACCACCGTACTGCGCGTTATAGATGTGGAGTTCATCCGCATTACTTGGATAAGGTGCCACTACGCACAGTCCGGTTGGGCAGAAACTTTATCCCGCGGACGCGCGAACTTTGGAACAATCTCCCTTCTGAGGTGTTTCCACCTAGCTACAATATGGGCAACTTCAAGCGGGGGGTAAATAAATTCCTACAGGGTAGGCAGCGCACTAGCACTCCCCTTGGTGTTGGTTGTGTCCTTAGGCGACGGTAACCACCTACCATCAAGTGAGCCAGGCGCCTGTCTGCCACCTTTATATTATTAAAAAAAAAACTTGAATTTAAGCAGCGATATAATATTGAAATGCATTTATTGTTCATTTGTCTCTCTTCAGTACCATGCTTTTCATATTGTTTACTATAATCTGTCGAGCGTATCTTGGCAAATGATTTACGCAAGGAAGTTCAGTATAGAGCAGTAAGCAACACTAAAACAATGGCGCTTCTGACAGTGTTACCCTACATAATGATTACCTCTCCCTTATTGACAAGATACGCTTGACAGACTTTATGTAATACTTACCAAACATTGGGTTAGAATACTATAGTATCAGAGGGGATGTAGCCTCTATTTACCTACAATGGGGATGTTCTGATCAATAAAATTATTCCTCTAACTTCTTACCGTAGCTTTCCTATAACTTCTCTACTCACCATAGATGCTTAATTTATTTATATTAAGTATCTGATTAGATTTACTGCTAAATTAGATTTTTATATATTTCTGTAATTATTTACTATTATTGTTAATATGTTAAATAATATAAAAGGGAGAAAAAGACTTATTTTAATAACAAATTAGACACTTAAAATCTATATTACATGAAAAATGTACATTATTTTATAGCGAACAAAGCCATGACAATAATTTTTAAAATCAAGTATATCTAAAAAGGTTATGTATCTATAATACGTGAAGCGAAAATTTTGCATCGCTTTTTAAGAAAATTAGGCGGACGGGAGGTATGTGAAATTTGGTACACTTAAAGTAGGTATATATGAAGGACTGGAGAAATCTAATTTTTTATATAATATGCATTAGAAATAATAATAATAATAAAAATAAACATTATACACCCTACCGCGTGTATGACACGAACGCACGTATGTAATATGTACCCTTTTTTTATGATCGTATTTCGACCTCTGGGCAACCACTAGTACGAATAATAAGGTTAGCTACATTAGACGTTAATTATACTTATTAAATATATTATTACATTACGAATATTTAAACACAGTCATCTTCGTAAGTTTTCAACTTATTGTTCCAGAATAAGTACGTTTGCGGAGATGGAAGAAAATATTTCAGAGGAACATGTACGAGTACCGATCGGAACAATTTGTCAACATTTTTGCTTACATAAATATTTTTAAAAGCGAATGCCGTCTTACCATGCAGTTGCTGTAATGAAACTATATTCGGTTTTAAAATTTTCATTCGCAAATAAAAGCTGAATTTTAAAAATTTCATCCACCAACGAGAAGAGAGCTTAATTGTTCACCTTTTCTTTTCTTCGCGTCATTTTTCTAAAGAACCCTTATTCTTAATAATTTTTGAAACGACCCATTGTTTGGCGCGTTTAAAAGTTAATTTTCAAACGGTTTGAGCAAAAAATTGCATCGTTAAATCACACACTCACACACACTTTTATCAATATCATAAACGGATGCCTCGGCGTGGGCCATCAAAATTAATTGTGCAAAATGTGGCAACCCTACGCGCCGGCTGACAACCGGGAACGGTGGCAACCCTCGTTAACGTTGGCATCCCCGTACGTTGCGCGTACGCACTCGTAGCGTAGTTTTTTGTCGCACCGGACAACGAGCGAATATAAACGCAGTGGCGAGCTTCCCCGTCCTTTTAAGGCGCGCCCCTTAGCCAGGATTCCTTCGGTGGACGTGTCTGCACAATAAAACGATATATATACTTATGGAATAAATAAAGGGGCGAGCGACCGCGCAAATTAGTATTTCTTCCGTGGTGCGTGTTACATGCTAAATTAGGGTGAATTATTTTGTATAATTGTCTTCGTGTCATCCGGGGAGGCATCTTCATTAGTTGCATGTTTTTGTCTTGATTTCATTGAAATATAATTGGGATTCAACAGTGTTTGTTGTTTGAAGACGTTATTGAGTGCGACACGATTATATTGTTTTTTTAAAAAGATATTTTCATAGCGAATTTCATAAATTTCATTCGTGTGACATAAAGATATCACACGGAGATAAGAGTTCGAACAAGCTATAATTAAAATTTTAAACTAGCCGCAGACTTTCTATAGAGCCCAAACACGCTATATCTGCTGTAAGTTACTAAAGAGTCGGGTGTTCCGCAGACTACTTGATGCTGCATTTTTTTTTTTTTTTCAATCTACGACAGTTACCTTCAAATGGAGTTAATTTGACAGGGTTTTGAGGTTTTTTTTTCGTACGACGTGTTTCTGAGATATTTGATATTTTTTTATCTTTATTTATAGTATCTATAATTAGTCCTTTGGCTATACAGCAAAAAATGAATTCTTCTATTGTTTTTTATTGTTTTTTGTAGGTGTCAAAGTTACCCAGAGTGCGGGGCCTATTTTGACAATAACATTGAAATGCACTGAAAGTCAAAGTAATCGCTTAAAAGCTTACATTTTTAAGCTTTCTACAAAATAAGAAGCAGTATTCATCATTTTAAGTGAAAATTTTATGAAAATTGAATTAAAAAGACCAAAATTATCAACATTTCTTTACTAGGATTTTTTTTTCGTACCATTCCCCCGCAAACTTCTTTATGGCAACACATCGCTGTAATTTGCCGGGAGTTCCGCGCTTCTGAGCCGTTATAAAGACATCAACAGACCTGTTTTAACCCATTTTCAATTTAGCCCCAAAATGTGTCAATGGTACCCTGGAAGTCAAAGTAAGTCAGCGACTCAGGTGACATAAGACACTGATTGTCAGTTCTAAGCAACGAACTTGAATGCATATGTTGTATTATTTCGATGGTTCTAAGCAGGGCTCGAATACCGTTATTTTTTTAGAAACGTTTTCGACTTTAATACCTAAAGAACGGTTTAATTTGTTTTCGTTCGAACGGAACATTAAAAAAAAGGTTTTTAGGCTTGAACAAAATTTCAATCGTTTTCGTTTCAAATAACGTTTTCGAACGTTTTAAAACGTTTTTTACCATTTTTTCTCGGCAGCTACGAATAATAATACCAATTTTATTGAGGTTTTGGCTTTACCAGTGCAGTTCAGTGCGTGCCACACGTTGACCAAGGTCGCGTCCACTGGATTAAACCGTTCCTATTTCGTTTTCGTTCCGAACGTAAAGTTGCGAACCAAACTAAAAGAACCGTTTAGAACGTTTTGAAAACGTTATTTTAAATAACGTTTCCAGGCCCTGGTTCTAAGATGTTAGCCGCACTTTCACTTGACTGTAGTAAATAATATATAAATCTTTTAAAGATACAATTATTACAATTTTTCCTGTGTTCATTGTTTATGTAGCTTTTAAATTTTCTTAGGAATTTTTAGGCTTACACAAAATAATATTATAGTCTTAACAACACATAGTTTGTGAAAAATTATACATACGAGTATTGCACTCGTATGTATGAAAATTGGTGATTTTATAGATTTCGATGTACTACTGTTTTCGAATTCTTGTTTATAACTAGCGGCGCAATTTAAACACTTTTTTGACATAAATTTCCTTTTCAACTTATTTTACAATAAAAAAGTTCGACAATAAATTCAACGAGGAAAGTTCCTATAATTTATTTAATGACATTTTTATGTAAAGTTAATAGTTTCAGCGTAAAGTTTGCTCCAACATGCGTTTTAACTGCTGTTATCTAAGTAGCGCACAAAAAAATAATCTCTGAATGAGAAAGAGGTCGCCTGTCCGCCTTATCCCATCAGCCGTTTGCTTTCTGTAGTATGTGTAGCAGCAATGAATATTCACAAGATATATTTTGCTTAAAAAAAGTTGCGTTATTAACTGGATTTTAAGAAGAGATTATAAAAAATATAATATAATTAGGTCAATTAATCTAAGGTCACACGGTTTATCAGTAACACCAAGTCAGCTTGATTGTTGTTTAATACGAAATCGATACCATAATGTGGTCATTTACAGTTCATCGACAAGCGTCTAAGATCTATCTATAGAAAATGTGCGGACCTGTCCAGGCGACATACCGCTGTTTTATTTTATAGTACAAGCCCTTATAGTAGTATGCGTAGGGATGTACTAGGCTGTTGTCGATAAATTCATAAATTTAAGTTAATGGGTTTGGGTCTGTGTAATATGTAGTCTGGGAAGAGATGATTTTCCTAGACAAATTTTCTGAAAGTTTTTAGCTATAATATTACTTACGGATAATGGCTAAACCTTGCTTAACTCTTTTCTTATTATTTTTTTATGATAAAACCTTATTTTATTTTCTTATTTTTTATGATTCGCATCCAGCCGCTTCCCGCGAAACCTTTCAGGTCGTCTGTCCACCTTTTCTACCCCATCCGTTATTCGCTTTGCGACAGATGTGAGCATTGCCACTTCATCTTGCTAATTTTCTTGGCTGTGCCGAAAACCTTGGTTCATCGGTGAATTTTAGAATTTCTGATCCTATCTACCAAAGTAACTCTAAACTTGTGGATCAGTCCTGCCGATGCAGATAATATTATTTTTATCGATAAAATTTTCACCACTGAACGCCTCATCCCTAAGTAGCCTTAGAAAAACCCCGAGCGTTCCGCGCGTAACGTATCGTTCCCAGGGCAGTGTTCCGGGTTCGATTCCTCGTAGCACGTGGGAACACCGTGTCCATAAATCAGCAATTGTAAACAGTTTTTGTGCGGAGTATCTTTAAAAAATAATTACTCGATACAAACTCTGCTAATTGTTATAACTTACTGTCCATAATTGGCAAGATTTATTTTCTTTTCGCTTTGATTTTTTTTTCTTTTTTAACATTTCCTTTTAAGGGTCACGCATTTGCTAAATTATGAATTTGTCAAAAAATAGAAATCTTTCAAATTACTGCTTCATTCACATATATATATTTATAAATATACTTAATTTATATTTATTATAATTAATGATATTTCATAATTATAATTTCACTAGCTGTTCGCCCAGCTTCATCTAATTCGCTCAAGTCAATTTCACAACCATAACAAATTTAACCATGAAAATTTACAAAAATTATTTCTTTGCTTGCCTGTACATTACTAGAAATATTATCTAAATAAATTTTAATAATTTTGGTGTTAGTAGGTTTTGTGATTAATCTTCGGTTAGTCAGTTAGTCAACAAATAGTAAACCTTTGCGTAAAATACTTAATTTATTTTATGAAATAGTCGTCAGCACCGTTATTTACACAAATAACGCAACAAGTTCTGCAAGTGCATTGCTGACTTTAGTAAGATTAAAGATTAGGACGAAGGCCTTGGTGTCCCTTTGTATTTTTTTTTAATTTTATGGCCTGGTAACTAAACCTTTAAGCCAAGTATCCCTTTGCCATTTCACCTATACACAACAGCATACATATATTACACTTTCTTCTATTAGGGGATGGTTACTACTGCCAGACGGACTGTTCAATTTATGATTGCGAAATGCAGTATAAAATTTAAAATATTTAAAAATCTTCTCATATGTAAAATTCTCGTGTCGCGGTGTTTGTTGCCAAACTCCTCCGAAACGGCTGCACCGATTTTGAAGAAATTTTGTGTGCTTATCGGGTAGGTCTGAGAATCGGCCAACATCTATTTTCCATGCCCCTAAGTTATATTTTTTTCTATGGCAAAACAACGTTTACCGGGTGAGCTAGTATTTTATAAATATTGCTAGTATTTAACTATTATAGTTACCATTTACTGAATTGCATATCTATATAGTATGTTTAAGTTTCTACCTATTTAAAATTAATCGAGTTCTTTTCCCGCTTTAATGAGAGTGACGCGTGTCAGAGTGACACTTGACAGATATAAATCACCGTTGACACTGTCATTTTGCTGTCGACGACACACGTACTCGTAATTATGCACGTTTGATCAGCGTAACCTATAGGGTCTTGGGAACCAATCAATGTTGGGAAAAGAAAAAAGAGATTTGATTCCTAATAGACTTGTTAAGTTTTCTATTGTAATTTTGTTTTCAATTGCAATTATTATTATCAGTTATGCTTTTTACCAAATCATGTTATGATTTTTACCAAGAATCTTATTTCAATTATCAAGAGCGCAGATCTTATGATATAATTTGGTTTTCAGATATGAAATATGAAAGTATCCAAAGAATAAATATCATGAAAACTTAAGACTACTTAGCTGATAGCATATAGGTATACAATTTTGTTTAATTCAAAATATTAATTACATAGTAGGTATAGATTTTAGGCATAAAAATCTTATAAACAAATAATAAAATATGTTGATTTTAAAATTCTTTTTTGCTTATTTAATTATTTTTTTGTTTATAATAAAATTTTTAGAATAACTCGAAAAACACGAGAAATAAAATGAGTCGAAAAATCAAAAACACTACGCTGGATCCAGGCTTGTGAACGGTCCTATTGGAAAATTAGAAGACTTACGTTCAATAGTGGACAGTCCTTACGGTTGAGATTATGTTTATTCCCTCATCACATTTTTTGTCTACAGCTGTTAATTTTTAGGCCTACCTGCCCCTACATTCGGATATTTATAAAGTAAATTTGCCCTATATATGGAGGCTCGGTTCCCATCTTCACGAGGAAATTAAAAGTTTTGTTCTCCCACCTACGCCGACACTACACGTATGCATATTAAATTGTGTAAGTGCATTGAATGCACCGCGAACACGCCATATTTGCATATATATTGGGGTATGTTTTGCTTGTTACTTTACTGTGTTGGTGATGAGAGGCAAGCGATGTGGAAGAGTTTTTATGTTATATACTACACAGTGCACTCTCAAGCGGACCAGTTTATATCAAAAGCAACCCACGCGAATCAATCTATATTTCTATAGAATCTCATGGAGTCTTTTTAACTGAAATATTTACTTAAATGTAATACTACTAGCTGGTGCCCGCGACTTCGTCCGCATTGACTGACACCTTAGAAAATCCTGACATCTTTGTTGATTTAGAATTTAGACGATCCCTCAATAACAGTACTTTTTTTTCTGGAAGAAAAGTACCCTATGTGCTTTACAATGAAGTATCCTGAAAAGTATCCTTGACAATGTGTTTGCAAAATTTCATGATGAACGGTTGAATAGTTAAGGCGTGAAAGGGTATCAGATAGACAGACAGAGTTACTTTCACATTTATAATATAAAAGTATAGACATGTCAAGAATAGACAATCTCCAAGAAGACTGACATTTTTGGACCAGCTCGGTTACAGCTTCTTTTTATTTAGGTAATTTAGGTAATAGGTATACACGATTCTCAATTGAAAATTGTGTATTTTAATAATTTTCTGTACATAAAATGGTCAAAAAGTACCGAAACAAAAACACCTGCGTGTTCTTTTTTCAAGGTGCTATTCTGCAAGGGGGTGGTCACTGCAGCCAGACTTATGACTTCAGAACGAAGTGTGCCACGCCCCTGTAAATATGAGTTAATTTAAATGTGATAAATTATAGTCATTTATAAATGCGTTCAATAAAAAGTACGTGAGTATGTCTTTGGTAAATTAATTGTGGTTGCTGCTGAAATTTTGAAAAAAGTTAAGAAACTGGAAGTGTCAAAATTTAGGTTAGGCCTTCCCAAGCCTAAGGATAGTCTAACTATACGTATTGAAGATTGTTATATAATATATATATAGAATATGTTACTATTTATGTCCGAAATAATTCAATTAATTATTTAAATTTATTTTAAATACAATGAACAGTAAAAAAACATAAACATATTCATTAAAAACATAGTTTAATAATGAAACTATTTAATATGAATGAATGAATTTAATATGAAACATAGTTTAATATGAGTTTATTCATTAAAAACATAGTTTTTTTACGTTACAGAATTATTCAGTGTTGCATAAAGCGATCCTATCGAAACGCGACACCGACGCCACGCCCACAAAAATTAAATAATAAGTGAACTGGTAGTAGTGACCGATCAATTTAACGGATAATGCGCTCCATTACACAAACACGCCGAGGCTGGACCCAAATTGATTTACACAACACTACGGCATACTTGTTTACGAGACAATTTAAATAGTGCATACACAGATATATAGAATGTAGCGGGGGATTAGATAATATTTTTTTACTTATTTTGAAAATTACGATATTTATCTACTTTACCATTTGCCCTCACTTCGTCTGCGCCATTGATTTTATCGGTGTTAATTTTTTTATCAATCTTTATTAATAAGATTTTATTTTTTCTTTATCAGGCAGTTATAATTTGATGCCTGCCTCGTTGGGGGCCTTGTTTAATAAATAAATAAATTAATTAATTGCTTATGTGTTGTTAAGACGTTAGAATTTTTAAAATCGGTCCAGTAGTTTTTGAGTTTATTCACTACACACGTATATATAATATCTTCTCTCTTTATAATAGGTATTTGTATAGATGGTAGTGTTTTTCCGCCAATTGTGCGTTTTTCTAGATAAAACGTATCCTATGTTTATTTCTATATGCTTGATAACGTGTATTATATAAAATTTTATGATGATCGGTTGAGTAGTTAAGATGTGAAAGCGAAATTCGAAAAAAAAAAACCAGTAAAAATGTATAATGCAATTTTAAAATGACAACCAAATTGAATTGTTATACAAATGTATATTCCGTAATTTGCTTTACTTTAAGAGTTTTTTTTTCTATGAACCATTAAAAGCTATCTGTGGTTTTTGAACATATTAAATAACAATAAAAATAAAAATAAATAAATTCCAGAAAAAAAATTACAAAATCTACTTTTTTGTATATATGATTTTTTTTTAATATATTGGATTAAGGTTTATTGACTGTATAGTATATCGGAAGCAAAATATCCTAAGTCACATTTAGCAAATTATTCAGAACGCACGATAAACGTCTTAAGTGTAAGCGTGTGTTTTTTTTTATAACTAAGTTGTAAAATATATATTTTTTTGTTTTCTTTGATAGAACTTAAAAAAGTATACCAGTAAAAACTGAGGATAGTATACCTCAGGTATTACAGTACCTATACAATATTCTCATTATAGTTTTATGTCATTTTAAATCTTTTTATAGTTTAGAGAATGTGAAAAATGTGAATTTAGAATTATTATTTTTTAATAAAATTTATTAATAATAGGGGAGATAATAGTAATAGTTGTCGCTCTGCATTCTATACATCCCTGTGCGCGTATGTTCGGAGGTGGAAGAATCAAGAGTTATTGCTTTATTTAATAGCTTTTCTACAACTATCTCTGGTATGCTCTTAGATTTCCATGTTGCAAGTGCATTTAGCTTGTTATAAAATGATATGTTACTCTGATTTTCTGTTGCTCACCATTAACGACTATATTTAGCAAAATGAATGTTTCTAAATTAATTTCATGCTTAATTTTATGTTTTGATCTATTCAAATTTAACGCCAGTTTAAAGTCGCTGTCCGTCTGTTTCTCCGCTAACTTCTTCTAATAGATTTTGATACGGTTTTCACTAATGGAAAGAGCGATAAATGAGGAAGGCCGATAATTGCCGACATAAAATGTAGACTAATCAAATTAATTTTTATATACTTAGAAAGGCACAATTAACCGCACACTTAAATTTTCCGATGTAACTTCAAAAATTTATTTTAGAATGATATTTTTTGTTGGCCATATTATACATTTCAGATGAAAAAAGTAAAAAAATAATTTGCTATTGCAAAAACTCAAGAATGGCTAGACCGATTTTAATTCGGTTTTCACTCGTGGACAAGCTAGGAAGGTTTATATAATATATAAAGAAAATTACAACCCGAGCGAAGCCCGGAGCGGGACATTAATAATTTATAAAAGCTGTGCACAGTTAAAACAGATTTGCATATCTACTTGAATTTGTTCATATATATATTTTTAATAGACTTACTTGTGTATTTATTGCTGCTGCATTTGAAACAAATAAATACACAAAAGAAACATATAAACAAGGAATACATTTCATAAATTTCAAAATAAACAAACACAAATTACCGATGTAAATAACAATATCGTTAATGATCCCATCACACAATACAGAATCAATTTCATTTATCAATATAACATAGGAGCCTGAAATACATAAAACATTAAACCATCTCGACGATTGCACACCGAACCTTCTTCATTTACATAACAAAAAGCCTATATCGAGAAGAAGACTCAACAGTATTGGAAAATGGCAAATAGTCTTCCATTTTAGAATCCTTTTATAGGCTTTGGATGAGGTTTGTTTCACTTTATAAAGATTAAAGTAACTTGGATTGTTATATGAAAGAGATATATATTGTTATAGATAATGCGAGAGCTCCTCGGATCCCAATTATTTCTGAAATACGTTGAAGCAGTGTGGCTTAGCTTGTTGTTTACTCGGCTGCCAATATTTAGATGTTAGTTCTAAAACCTAGTGCCTGTTCTTTTAATTGTTTTTCAATTTTATGTATGGAATACTAATTTTGCCCACCATTTCATGTGTGCCCCCTTTTCTTAGATATAAAATTTCAATCTTTGTTGGTGTCGTGAATGAGTTATTTCCGTGAGTCTTTACAGTGAAATACTTAGTTATTTCATCTGTTTACAGAAGACTATCGAGAAATGACTAAGTATTTCACTGTAGTCTTCTGTAAACAGATGGATACTGCCGCCAAATGCCAGTAACCCTGCCACATTTTTTAAAAGACTTGAGTAACGTGCACACTATCCTTTTTTAGATGTTTAGGTTTTATTAGATCCTTTTTAGATTCTTTTTTAGTGTCTTGATTAGAAAAAAAAAAACTTTAAAAAAGTAAAATTACTTAGGGGCGCTTGCGTGTCTATGAAAACTAAGACTAATACGACTTATAGTAACTTAACTTCCCGGCGATGACACTGTCAGACGAAGGTCCTTAGTTAACACGAAAAGAACAATCTCAAAGAGAACTCAGCTTCAAACAGACGATGTCTATTTTTACGTATTACAGTCGATTCTAAACGACAAGGTTTAACGATTTATTTTCATACTGTAATTACCTCTGACATTCAACTTTGAAGCAACGTCGAGTTAAATACAATATACCTATTTGTGTTGCGGGAATGAGCAAAATGTGGATACAATTCTAAACAATTTCATTCACAAATATCGTAAGTATTTTTTATAAACAAAATATATTAAAAAAAAATCTTTAAATTTTCACAAAGTGAATCTAGTTACATAAACGGGGGAAAATCGCTTCCTGCCGTCTGTCCCTCTGTAATTCTGTATATGTATGTTTCACTAATGCGGTTTTCACTAATGGTAAGAGAGTTTCACAAGGAATGTTCTCATAAAAGATTTTTTCAAATGATTCCAGAGATTACTGTCGACATAATATTAAAAAAAATATTTTTTTTTTATTAGTTTCCTATTGGCCAACGAACACGGGGCAACACCCAGACCCGATCCTGGCGTGGGCTGGCCCTGCCGGTAATCGAACCCGCCTCTGAATCAGTCCGCTAAGGCAAGCACCTTAACCACTGACTGATCCAATGGCTTGTAGATTTGATATTTTGATTGGGAAACAGTCAAATGTAGTAGATCACAGTATAGTGAAAAGCGTTCCCGGCCCCGCCTCAGAAATTTGCGAGGCATCGATATAGCATTCGCGAACGTGACGAATTCAAATCGATTTGAGCTCAAACATCGAGTACGCGCAAATCGCGGCGGTGGCGATGCACAGATCGATTGTTCGTGCGGGCCCCGGGGCCCACAAGTGCTAATCGAAGCGGCGGAACCTTTTCATTCGACGTCTTACATTGAAGCAAATATCATAGCCTCAAAAACGTCCTAGGATTTCATTATGCTCCGTTTCATATAAATTTTAGTCGTCGTTTGACGATTAATTTATTCATATATTCGGCAAACATATTCTATCAATGATTTTGACATGTTGTGCCAATATTACTTAGTCTTACTCGGGCTCCCTTAATTATGCTTAACAGAGACTTAATCCGTAATAAACATCATATATTTTATATAATACGTACATAATATTAAAAACAAAGAAATATATATTCTTGAATAATTCAGCAGTAATAAAAATGCTTTTTTTAAAGATAGTCACAAGTATGTATTCAATATATTTCGTAAGTGATCCGCACCTCCTGTCTAGAGCACTTCTTATTTAGAAAGTATCAATTCTGTATTGTCTATACCTTGATTTTGTGTATAATTAATTAAAATAAATGTAATTGTTATATTTATTATTTTTAAGAAGATAATGGTATCCGGAGTTTATTTCGTGTTTCTTCTCAGAATCGTCATCATATTGGATTTTTTTTTCAGAAACCCTGGTAAAATTTAAATTTATAATGACAATCGAAAGAGTTTATTGGAAAAACCTATTTGATGAATAAATATTTTGATTTGATTTGATTTAGTATTTTAAAATGAGCGATCATAAAAGGCTGCAAAATAATTGCTTTCTTAAATCTAAAGGTTCGAATTTGAGAAATAGATATAAAGCACTTTACCTCTTTCGAAGATATCTTAATATAAAAAAATCTATAAGATTTCTAATTTTATAGGAAACAAGCAATGTACATTGTTCCATTGTAGATGATCGCTTACCAACAAAATGAAATGCATCAGTCAATCGCGCACGCTCTCGCGCCCGGGATAAATAGTTCACACTTGATGGCGACATGGTATGTAGTTGTCATAGACAAAACAATATTAATTTAGTAAATTATATGTATATACTCACGTATTAATTTAACATTGAAATGAAAGTCTTTGTTGATAATAATTGTCAAAATTTAAAATAAATATCAAAATTGTATTTATTTTCTTTAAAAAAAAACTCCCACTTGCTTGAAAAGTCTACATTATTTTTAAAAAATAATACGTCATTCCACATTTTTTTGTCCGCAAGCTGAAGAGGACAAAAAATAGACAGACACTGGACAGTCTGTTTAAAAGGCTACCAATTAGATCACAAGAAGACGGCTGCCATTTTGTCTTATTTATACTGTTAATTATATTCTGAATATAAACAACATTTTTGAATTATAATAAAAATGAGTACTTCATCGAAAGAAATCAATTTTATTGTATGTTTTTGCCTATTAATTTCTCGCAAGTTACAGAAAATCACTATACTAGTCTCAGCCGAAATAGAAATGCACGTTGTATCGTTTGTTTTGAAAGGGTCTCGTCTTTTTTAAAAATTCTTTATTTTCAGCCTGGGCAATAAAATACTATTATAAAAATATAACTTTAATAAGCTAAAAATATTCTCAAATATTGGTTTAGGATGTATGAATAGAAATTTTAGAGTATTATTTTGATTTTTTAAAAGAAGTAAGATTAGAAAAAAATAATCTAAGAAAGTTACCTACCCTCTTCGTCATAGTGAAACAGTTACGTACCACATATCGTCCAGGCACGTGGGAGAGTGCGCCTGACCATACCCGCCGCCGCCGGCAACTCACTATCCGAATACGAATTTCTTGAGAACGCTGACGACGATTTGATGATATGATGTTTGCATACTGTAAACTTTGATATATTCTTCATAAACTTGCATTTTTTTTTAAGTACTAGCTGATGCTCAAACGCGTCATTGATGGATCAGCAATAAACATTTATTCGATTTTTGACGTGTGTATGCAAAATTTCAAGAAACTCACTTTCGTATTTATAAATTTTACAAATGCTTTGCACTATCGCAGAAGTGTTGCTTGAAGGTATACCAGTCTTCTACTGGACCGTCAGGCAGTTTAAAAAGAAAAATGAACCAACTAAGAAAGCCATTGAGTAAACCAATAAGTCGCCCTCATGATAATGTAACTTCTGCCCCTTATTTGGCGAGACAACGGTAAGTAGATTGTAGTGGGAGCATAAAAACGGTAACACGTTGGTGTTGGGCCGGCGAACAGCCGTGATTTAGGGGTTACGTCGGATCGAGCCGCGGGCACTCGGCCTATCACGAACCGTAGCTATCACACGAAATTTACCATAGACACGAATTAAATGGGATCCATCCGTTCGATATTTAAACACGGCTATTTGTCAATGCCGTGATTCTCGATTTACCCTTCAACTGTGAACTTAATTCTAGACATTTTACACTTCTCTCCAGCTTTCTTTTCTATTTTCTTATCATTAATTCGACAGTCTACTTGATGGTAGATGGCTACCGTCACATAACATCAATACTACACTGTGAATATTAATGGAAGACCCAAGTTCGCCACCGACCAGTACTGCATATTGCCCTAAGGAAAATCAACGATGTTGGCCACTTACCACAGGCGACGGACCGTCAGTCTGCCTGCCTGTCAAGCCCACGTTGGACATAATGATTTTCACGACTGCAAAATTTAATAAGTCTTCTTTTTAAGAACCTTTGTGTATTCTTGAATAATTTAGAAAATGTGCTAGGAGAACATAGTTTGCAAGAGCTTTTTTTTAATACAAAATACACTTGAAAATTTGTTCATCCATGCGTACAACCAATTCTTTGGTTGTATGGATTACAACGCCGAGCATACACAGCTTAATAAGCCTTGGTGCCACTAACCGTCTGCTCTGACTTTTTGGAGAAGTACCGCCGCAAATGTGTCTGCCAGTAAATGCGACTGCGAATCCCCAGTGGGATTCTCAGGCGATCCCAATAAATAAGTCCCATAACAATGCTCATAGTTGGGGCTCGAAGCACCATTAGCGGCTATTACGTCATGCATATTAAGTGCCGCTTTCATCTAGCCGACCATTGTGAGGACTTCCGTGTGCCGTGTTGGAACGGCGCAGAGGCGTATCTGCCTAACTGCGAAAATGCAATTATTCAATTACTTACGCTGCTACTTACAACTTTATCACTTTATTATAACGAGGGTAACATTGAAAGTTTTTAGAGACTCGAAAACTAAATAATGAAGGAAACTATTTGCATTCTTATTGTTCTTCGAAGTAGCTAGTCTCCATTTCATTGTAAGCCGTCGCATGCGATGGAACCACTGACTGACTGAAATAGTGGGCCCACTCTTCTTTAGGGGTCTCTTGCACAACGTTTTCGAACGCTTTCACTGTATCTTCAGGGCTCAAAAAGAGATTCTTTATGTATACCTTTTATTTTTGGGAATAAATAAAATCGCATGGTGCCAAGTCGGGGACTATAAGGAGGATGATTCACTAATTCCACACCTTCCATAGTCAACTATTCGATTGGTCGTCTGGCGGAGTGCCACAGTCGAAATTTGAGATAAGTTAACATGTTTAACAGCATCAATTATGCGACGGATAATCACCCTCTTACAGAAGACCACCGTGAAATAACATCATGTGTGCTAAGGTGTATCGGTGAGTGAGTAGGTAAGGGATACCAGGGCCCATTACTTCCCTTCCTTATCCATTATCAAGTAGACTGTCAGCCTCTCTGTCGACCTTAACTTAAAAAAAAGTCGTTTTATTACATCAATTACGCAATTTACTATTAATCTATCCGATTATTTGTCCCTCAATTGTCCTTTAGTTAAGAGCATTTATTAGTCAGTAATTCTCCGTGATACAGGCTGACACAGAATAAAAATAAATAAATTTTATTCCTGTAAAGCCTCTTCACCGTGTCCCCAATTAAGTTTTCATCGTACACAGTGTTCGGGCGCCGATAATCACCTGCCGCGTAAAATAAATGCTTCAATGAGTTTCGTCACTGTAAAAATAACGAAGTATTTTCGAATATTGATAATTTCGAAAAATTCCATTTTTTTAGTAAAAATTATTTTATAGTATAATTGGTACTGAAAGGTCGTAAATAATTTAACACAGGATGTGTTTGAGCTACCATTGATGGTAGCTCTATTTATCAATGCGGTGAAGGGTGACGGTTCAAATTGATATGTATATGGCTTCCGCAGCTTCCCCGCAAGTAGATGCGAAGTGAGTATGACTAGCTTAGATGCTGCTATTGATTTCTTCGTTTTATTAATATTCGATTGTGTGATTGTTTTAGTATCGTTATTTTAAATTTTTCAGAGTTCATAGGAACGATGTTTTTGTTTGAAGCCAGTGGGAACTAAATTTTAGATACCCAGAAAAATTGATTTTGGGATCTATATGAAGGAGCTCTTGGGAACCGAAATCATTTGATGTGGCTTAACTTATTATTTATAATTTTTTTCGCGGATGTTTTGGGAATGATTTTGATGTCAATTAATTAAATATCATATTGAAAATATCATTATCCTTCATTCAATGCTATTGTCGGGGACAGCACACTCGAATGTCACTTGGTGTTGCTTGTGTTCCTATGCAACTGTTGCCACTTTTTTCTACTATTAAGTAGACAGACTTAACCTTGTAAAAAAAAATCGAAATTATAATTTTTTATTGAACTGAAGTTACAATGATTTCCCATCCTGCCGCCTCGCGAAGTTGCTCCCGTTTCGTCCAAGTTTCTATCCAAAATAGGTACTGTCTTGTTATTATGTTATTAAACATTGCGGCTCAGATATTGCGACATGTTATTGTGCTCTAATCGGTATGGGATTCGATTCTCCGCTTGACTCCGTTACAATGAATTAGCATTACTATATTGCCCCAGAATAAGTGATAAATCGTCGCGCATTTGGAAATAGGCCGGTGCTGTGAAACTTAGTCATGCATCATTTTAATCACAACACTACCCCCGTAATAAGCCTCCTTGTTTATTTAGTAACGAATCTGATTATTAGCAATTCTGAGCCTACAATTTTTAAGCAAAATTATTTAAGCTAATTTATGACGCAATAATATAAAATACACAGGATATTTTTTTAAGTTTTAAAAACTAATCTAATAATATAATTTATATATGCATTATTAAATATTTTATTAATACGTACATAATGGTATAGTTAACTAGCTGCGTTCCGAAGCTTCACCGGTTATGAAGTTTGAAAGTATAAAATGCTATAAATATTTTTCAACGCGGACGAAGTCTTGGGCACCAGCTAGTCTAAAATTAAATTTAAATTTAAATTAAGATTAAAATAAAATTAAGCTTTATTTAATTAAAAAAACAAACCCCATTCTGACATGGTCATCCTCTATATTCAGATTATCGCAAACACTTTGTGCCTCGAGTGTACATACCATACGGCCTTATGTATAAAAACGAACAGAAAAATTGTTCAAGTAATTGGCACCCTTACACCTACACGTTAAAATTCAGCTGTCACTCCACTGTTATCTGCTAGTAGTGGTCGGGAATCGAATCTCACATCGACAATGGACTACCGTCAGATCGCCGCCGACACCGACACGGCTTCGCTTCGCTTGTATTCAAGGAAGGCTTATTCCCGTTAGCCACATATTATTGCGTCGCTTTTATGCTAAATTAATTTATATTCGATAAATTTACTAAGTGTCATAGGTGATGAACTCATGAAGAATAACCCATAAATAACCTTCCTCAAATGCAATGAGAATTTTTAGATCAGACTGGTAGAACTTAAGAAACAATTAAATTTTTCAGCTTTATTATATTAGTAAAAATTGCTTTTTTTATATTATGTTGTTTTGTTGGCAATAGATTGAACAAACTACTGATAATTACTATTGTATATTAATATTTATTATGACTATTTGATAATCTTTTCTGCTACATAATATTGTTATTAATTATTAGTTATATATTATTGTAATTATATTGTGAGTAGGATTTCAATAGTTTCTTTTATTATTAAAGTAAAACTAAAACGAAGAAGAAATAAAATTAATGTCATTTAGATCGTCCTAAACGGGAATAGACCTCGTCTTGTTACAAAGATCCGTATCTTGCTCGTGGTTTGCTTGCGTCTGATACACATGATCTATTAAAACTATTCAAATACACAACAGGTGAAAAGTATACATAGGTACAGTATAAATAATATAGTAATAGAGTTTTTATTTAATATTAATGTTAATGATTATCACTTTGTACAATACCTATACTTTTTACTTTTTGAAGCTTATGAGCCTATACATATAAGTGAAAACTGCGTTAGCATTCACAAACGCACAGACAAACAGACAAAAGTTCTAAAAACTTTTTTTATGACCTCTGTAACGTAAGTAATCAATGTGTAAATATTTTTTAAAATATTTATTATACAGACACAACTCGTTTGCAATTGTGTAACATGTATTGTTTTTGTAATATGCTTAATAAGTTTTTTATTACCGCTTTACTTAAAAAAAAAACGTATTATTTTCAGGGAATACCTTCTAAAATTATAATATTTAGCGAATTTCTTGAGAACCAAATCTACAAACAGATAGGCGTGATTAGTGATTTCATTCTTTACTAGCTGGTGCCCACGACTTCGTCCGCGTTGAAAAATATTAAGTAGCCTATCCTGTGTCCCGTACGTCCAAATGTTTATCTACCAAGTTTCATGAAAATCATTTAATTCGTTTCAGAGTTATGAAGGAACATACATACATACATACAGAAAAAAAATCTAAAAATCGTCAATTTAGTTTCAGTATCATGTATAGAGCCTATAAACACGATATCTGAAAACAAAGTAACTCCATGACCGACCCTTACAGATTTATTATTAGTATTGATTAATCTGTAATTATGACGCCACAATTAGACAAATGACTTTTCATTTGATATGACCAAAGGGACTATAGAAGTCAAAACTCTTTTAGAACAATTAATTCCATGTTGTTCTACAGAAAACGGTAGCTCTTTCCTCGTCGCCCACGCGCTTTACATACAAGTTTTGTATATGAAAATAATACATGCTATACGACCGATTGTAGTGGCCCCTGAACATTAGCACGATTGACAGAAACATGGGGCTTGTTACGCACCAACGAGATGCGTATCGTACTCCTTTGGGCTACTGTTTTCGCATCATCACACCAACATATACTTCACTAGATGCGGCACTATCTACAGTATCAAATTTAAACATAGTTTTTAAATTAATTTATACATATTTTGATATTCGTAGAAAAAGATATATAAAATATCAATGAATTAATGATTGTGTAACGTATCTTTAAAAAACAAAGTATCAAGTATGAAAAAAGCATGTAATATTACCTAACCTTTTTGAGTTGTTAGCGGTTACGGTTACAGTGTAAGGCTACGGTTGTCATCTACTGTTAAGGAATAAAGATTGAAAAAATGTTTTAACACATGCGAAAAGACTTGATTCCGTCTGTGCGTTACCTTACTATTAATTGACTTTTGTAGTAGGTACCTAATAATCTTTTTGACCAGTACTAAACTTGTAAAAGTTAAGATTTTGTATGAATAATCTTTTAGGGCTAATTGGAAGTCAAATATGAAATATCATTTTGGAGCTTATTGGATTTGGGGCGAACAGGAACCACCCATTTCAAACTTCCTAAAAATGGGCTCATAAATTAAAAATGACTGGACTAAAATAGATAAGGTTTTTATACAGTAATCATCTGTTAATTGCCTCAGTACCCAGATTCTCCAATTCATCCGTGGTCATCTATGGACTTATTTAAACTTTATATCTTCGTGCACGATTCTCGGGTGTAAATGGGTGCATAATAAGCGCCCATTCAAAATCAACCAGACGCATTCCGAGCTGTATAATAGGAATCCATACACATGTTTGCTTGTATGTGCATACGACATTTGTATAGGGTTACCAGAATATGTTTACAATGCAACCCGACATATTTAAATATACACAAAAGCGGCCAAGATTTTTTCGGTTGATACGAACTTATTTTTAGCAGTCGAGCTGAAAGAATAACAGTCTGCTTGCACAATTCATTGTTCTATTTCTCTATTTAAAACTAGTAACATGTCTACAGTTTGTCTTTCTGTGATGTCCACAGTAGTATCGTATAAAACTATAGAAGTACTAGTGGCCCGCTCTCGGCTTCGCCCGGGGTGCTTTTTTGCAATCCAGCCGATAAATTACTTTAAACCGCCATCTGTGAGAACCTTATGGAACTCAAAATATAAATAATTAAAACTATAAATAATTGCTGTATTGAATAAGTATCAACAGATGGCGCTATGTTAATAATATTATATAATTTAAAAAATCTTTTAATCCTATCTTTTAAGTTGGACCAAATAACAGATACTTATGAAGTTTGAAGTTTCAGAGTTTATCGCGAACATACATCGTGACACGAGATTATTATATATATAGATATAGAAACTATAAAAGTATGCCTTCATCACGTCTTTGTTTGGATTTGTTGGAAAGGTCTTGTTTATCTTTTTTTCGAAACAATTCGGAAATTATACCAGCTCTCGATTATTCCATCAATAGTAACCTACATAATTATAAGTTTAATAAATAATTAAAAATGCATTCAAAAAAAATGTTATTGAATATAACCAAATTTTAAATACCTATTCATTTTTACCAAAAGCCATCTTTTCTATAATATATATCAATACTAATAATAAATCTGTAAGGGTCGGTCATGGAGTAAGTTACTTTGTTTTCAGATATCGTGTTTATAGGCTCTATACATGATACTGAAACTAAATTGACGATTTTTAGAATTTTTTTCTGTATGTATATGTATGTATGTATGTATGTTCCTCCATAACTCTGAAACGAATTAACTGATTTTCGTGAAACTCGGTAGATAAACATTTGGACGTACTGGACACAGGATGGGCTACTTAATATTTTACAACGCGGACGAAGTCGTGGGCACCAGCTAGTAATATAATATAAGGAAGGAATTCCGAAGTTAGTTCATTAATGTTATTTTCAATTTTTAATTTTTGATAAGTACTAAATAAACAAATCTTTAGTCATCAATACTCATTCATTAGTAATAACCTCATTTATATGATTTTTTTATTTTATTTAACCATTATTTTATATTGATGCTATTGAGCTTGATAACTTGATATGTTTATACTTCAAAATATTTTATTTTGAAATGGCAAATAATTTCTATTTAATTTTATTTTTGTGTATAAAATTTTCATTTTAACTGTCTTCAATAATGATTATAATATAAAATATTACGATTAAAATTTTACGGGAAAGAGAGCCTTAAATAGGTCCCTAATGAGGTATTTTTCCCGTAGAGTCTAGTCCGAGGCTCACATATTGTAGCGCATAATGTGGAGCAGTCTTCTTGCGCGGGAGTCAAACAAAGGGTTACAATTATTATAACAGCACGCACATACAATACAAGGCAATAAATTGTCCGGTGTAAGGGACAAAATGAAACTATATTTCACGGTCTTAACCCTTATTCTATTCAAACTGGTTAAAGCTTTGGCGACACTGCTAGCGATGGAGACGAAACTCTTTTTCGGATTACCTACAAATCTGGACTGAATGACTGAATCTCCTGACACATTTCATTTTTATGTGTGGATTGAAAGTTATTAGCACTTGCTGTAACTGTTAATGATAACATCCCAAAAAAACCTATGTTTCTTGGAAGACTAATAATCGTTTTTGAGACTTGTAAATTCATGCCAATCCGCAGTGTGGTGGTATAGTAGACTATTGCTTATTATTTCTTGCTTATGCTCAAGAGAGGATCATAATAATTTAATATTTTATTTTGTAAGCTGGTATGCTTTATTCTAGTAGAATTTAGTACGGAGTTCAGTAACACAGGTCATGGCATATAACTTGACCATCTAACTTTCTATAGATATTATTTGTTTATTTCTAAATGTACCATCTAAGTATACACTGAAAATCTAGAAGACACTTTGCGTACGTAGTCTTTTAGCAAAATATATTTTAGTAAAAAATAACCCAAAAAGTGTCATTCTTCACATTAAAATTTTTATATTAATTAAGCTTAAATGGCTGTGGCAAACCCAATAACACCACGTACTCGTATACCATTGTCAGGCACTAAAAAACAGCAGTACCTACATGTGCTGTTATTTCAATATATGTAGTTTTCTTTAACTGGTAGTTCCTTCTACCAGAAGGGCTGCAATTTCTTTTGATAATATCAAATTTTTAAAATAAAATTAAAAACTTAAGTTTTTTTACTCATGTAGGTTTCATTGCAGTAGATAATTAACACTCCATATAAATTGCGACAAAACGGCTCTGTGACCAAACGACTCAAACCCTTCTGTTTGTTCTCTGGTTCAGCCATATGTAACTCAACGTTAAATGTACAAATGTTTGAACTTGCAGTTTGCAAATGTAACACAGCACCATCAACTACATCACTTAACAGATTCAGTAAACAAGTTGACTGCATTCAAAGATCGATTGCAACCGATATCGTCCGTAACGGACGCGATGGGAGATATTATCTGTTAGTCTATGCATGGACTATTATTGCTGTATCAATTTGTATTGATTACAATTACAATAATTGATAGGTTTAATATTTATCATTATTAGCCCAAACATCTACTCTATTTCTCTTCTCAAAGCAATAAGAAGGGAGAGTCATGAAAACATATGTGGTGTATATTAAACTGTTGAAAAATTCAAAATATATCTATTAAAAATATTATTTTACAATTAATGGGGCAGTATTATACCAAGAAACATAGGTAATTAGTAGTATCGTAGACCTATCAAGGGGACAATTGTTAATAAATACAAAGGGTGATTTCGAAGGAACCCAACGCCAGCGATACAATCATTTATTCTCGTGCGTAACCATATTGTGGATAAGGCAGGTTACTCGTATAATAAGACTTTATTCCATATTTTCTATCTATTAACTAGAAATTCAACTGAATCATCGTTGTGCACAATATTAGTAAAAGCCTCTTTCAAATTTTTCTTCGATCATTTCTATCTCTTGAAGTCTTATTCCATGGTTGCCCTGCTTCACTATTTATTTTCGAATATATTGAGTACCAGTTGATCACGATGTCGATATTGGCTTTAAATAGAATCTACATTAAATTTATGAGTATTTCCCTGATAGGATAAGTTGCACCTGAATCAAACTAAACTATCTAATTTTATAATGCTTAATATAAATTAAAATCCTTCTCTCATCTTTCTCAGCAACCTCATCAGCATTTCTCATCTTTTTAACTTAATTTCTCAAGAATTTGAAAATTCTCTGCTGTTGCTGCTGCTGCAATCTTTATTCTTTACAAAATAATGATTTATCACAATAAATTTATCAGCCTTAAAAACGAGCTAAGGCTCGTCGCATAACTGTAAGCAGTAGTTGCATATAATGTTTAACATCTGACATCTCACCTGACATCAAGTCTTTGTAATGGCCTCTCCATGTTCCAATGTTTCTATGATTTTCACAATTTAAATATTCGTGCTCAAATTCCTCACAAATTTTATTGCTTTTATTGTAACATAAATATTCTTGTTTTACTTCGAATAAAATTCTCCCGATTTTTGGCTGACAACTTTACCGATTTTTAATATATTTAACTTTTGCAACGCCTCGGTGAGGTTAGAAGTGCGGTGAGCGGTAAGATGTTGCACATCAAAAATATTCTTAACTTCTTGAATTTCTTCTTGTCTACATTATTCAAACATTAGATCTGAACGCTTTGAACGCGTGGGCGCCTCCTTTATTCACCGCCGCACTAAATAATAATTATTGTTGGTAACTAACTACCGTTTAACGCATTCGGCTTTCTTCTGTACATCAGATAACCGTGCTTTGAATACAGTTAACAAAAACAGTGTCCCTCGGTGATATAATTCTAATTTTTCAAATTTAAAAATTTTAATCAAATACTAACTATTGCCCGCCTTCTTCCGCGCCCCCTTTTCTTAGGTGTTATTCATTTATTATCCTATTTATCATAATCATTTATTCAGTCTCAATTGCTTATATATTTTCGGCAGCCATTGAATACTTCATTTTTATTGAAAATGTATTAATTTGTAAAGAAAACATGACACAAAAATGACAGCGATATTGAAAGTGTGGGAAGTAAATGGGATAAAGCGATGATATTAGATCGAGTTTTGACATCCCTTAGATAACAGAACACAATACAATAGATAACAGAACAGAAGACGGCACTAACTTCAAAATGAATTATGGTCCTGTCCTGTCTTATAATATTTTTAACTTTATTAATATTTTACTCGCTTACCGAATATAACGAAACTAATGAACTAAATGAAAACACTAAAAATCTCTAGGTACTGTAGAGTTTTTTCAATAAAATATTTACTCCCTATTTCTTGTAATTGTTTTTGTGGGAATGTAAAAACACGGGTTTCTAATGAAACTAAACTATATTCAAAAGAAGAAAAACTAACTGTACGAAATAATGTGTTGAAAATTTTATTTTTCCTGAACTACTAATGGAGCGGTTACTGCCGCCAGACGATCTGCCCAACTTATGGCTGTAACACGCAGTAATCAATACTAATAATAAATCTGTAAGGGTCGGTCATTGAGTAAGTTACTTTGTTTTCAGAGATATCGTGTTTATAGGCTCTATACATGATACTGAAACTAAATTGACGATTTTTAGAATTTTTTTCTGTATGTATGTTCCTCCATAACTCTGAAACGAATTTACTGATTTTCATGAAACTTGGTAGATAAACATTTAAACGTACAGGACACAGGATAGGCTAGTTTTTTCTTTTTCAACGCGGACGAAGTCGCGGGCGCCAGCTAGTACTGAATATGCACTGTAGTAATACAGTACATATAGTAAAGTTATTAGTAAAAAGAGTATCTATTAACATGTTCGAACATGTTTGCGAGACCTGGAAGTTAAATATTTGTTTTGCATACTCTATGCACTTGCGTTCGCAGTAACAGTTCTAGAGCTCTGCGTCTGTGTACAGTAACTTAGTACACTAACTTGCGCTCTCCATATATGACGTCATGTTTTAAATTTTGTTTGTCTTCTTTACATCAACAAACATTGTCGCCTACGTTTGTTACACAATTTCTAAACGCACAGCATTTAGCGCTTAAACATAATGAGAACTAATTAGTACTAACATTATTTAGGCCAACAGTGAGTTTAGAAACAAAAATTGAAATAAAAAAATATTAAAGTGTAGTTCAAGAAATATATATTACTAGCTGTTGCACGCGACTTCGCTCGCGTAACTTTATAAAATATAGCCTATGTTATTCGCTGATAAAGTAACTTTCTGTAGGTGAAAGAATTTTCAAAATCGATCCAGTAGTTTTTGAGTTTATTCATTAAAAACATACGAAAATACAAATCTGCTCTCCTTATAGATAATACAGAATCCAAATTTTAAAAGTCGACATCTTTTTTTGTCCTTTTCGTCCCTAATTAATTTACATTATTCGAAATTTCGTTTAATGATAAATATGTCTGAAAGATTATTTATTTATTTAAATAAATAAATAATAAATAAGTAAATGATTAACCTATTTTACTATTTCTGGTGATAAATCCATGGCTACTAGAAGCTTTTTTTCATTATGTTTTCAATGTTTGGAAGCAGTCATTTTTTCATTCAATATTATGTCCAAAAAATGCAAAAAACATTATTGTCATATTATTGACATCCATAGACAAAACCAACTTTCACAATATCTTTGATCCACTTCGTTGACTCATCAAGGATACGTGGCTTTCAGATTGAGGCTTAAGAGCCCTTATTTTCCATCCGTTATTGCCACTTCAACTAAGTTCTTTGTTATATATATCATTGTTCTGGTCATTCAGAGAAACCTCAAGTATAGCCTTTTCCATAGTACACTGAGTGTCTTCAAGCATTTTCATAAGATACCTTTGTTAGGAGCTATCACATACGAGTACATAATATTTGTATATATTAGATTAAGGATAATCTGCTTGACTGCTTTGGCTTTATAATCTTCATTCGAATTATCATTTTGAATTGTGAATTTTTTCAATCAATTTATTGTTTTAAAAAGTCAAAAATACAGTAGATATTTGCCAATTGTCATTACTTTTATAAGAATATGTCTTATAATCTACTAAAATATCAAACCGCCATATGTCCTGCATATGTATATGCTGCTGACCTTAGCAGGTTAGCATAAGGGATTAGCAGAGAATAAGAAAATGTGCTTTGACTTCCAATACTTATTCATCGTAACACACACACGTCGTGGTTACTGTCGCCAGAAGGGGTGCCCAATTTTTATGACACTGCGAGACGCAATGCGCGGTGCTACTAGAAAATTATGTCAAAGGATTTATGTAAAAATTAAAGTAACAATTTTTGCCCAACGTAATCTGTTGTAGAATTTGTTTAATCAGAGAGTTTCGCTTACACACCGATAACTAAAGTTAACTACAAGTAACTCTGTTGACTCAACAAGATCAATACCAAAGATACGCAGCATTAACGGAAACTTGTTTGCTTGTCTATGGAAAGTACAAAGTTTGCTAATTTGCAATATTTAATTTGCTTTCCACCGATATAAATCTTTATACAAAAGGGTTTTATAGTTACACTGTTACACAAAATAAGATATTGGGTTGTTTGTTTGCCTGTGTTAAGTTTTTGTAGTGGCAGTGTACACTAAGTTCCATCTGAAAGAACTAATCATCATACTTTGACTAGACTTGTGTAGGTTGTGTTTGTTTGTAGGTGAATAAAAAGAATTTTGAAATCCTCCCTATCTTCTATACTAATATTGTAGAGAGAAAATTTATATTTTTGTATGTTTGTAATGAATGAATAAACTCAAAAACTACTGGACCGACATTGAAATTTCTTTCACCTATAGTAAGCTACGTTATCACAGAGTAACATAGTAACATTATTTTTATAAAGTTACGCGGGCGAAGTCGCGTGCAACAGCTTTTGAGCTGTTTTTGAGTTTTTAAGTTTATTCATTACAAATATATACCTACAAATCTCACCTAAATTAGTCCCACCTAAACAGCATGGATTCTTTCGCGGTAGAAGCGTTAATACTAACCTGGTGGAGTATACTGATTTCTTGTTCAATGCCCTCGACTCTGGATATCAGGTAGATGCCGTGTATACCGATTTTTCTAAAGCCTTTGACAAAATTAATCATTCGATTCTCATACGTAAGATTGCAATACTCGCAATACACGGCGACCTGCTCAGATGGGTCGCGTCCTATATTAACAATCGAAGTCAAGCAGTTGCCCTCAAAGGTTTTCGCTCCTCATTCTACAAATTCCATCTGGAATCCCGCAAGGATCACATCTTGGCCCGTTTTTGTTTTCTTTATACATAACTGACATTGGACAGTGTTTTAAAAACTCATTTCATCTGCTGTATGCAGATGACACTAAAATATATAAAGTTGTAACATGTCTCAGGGATTGTGAAGATTTGCAACATGATTTAGTCGAGTTTGAAAAATATTGTCACGATAATCAGTTGATCTTAAACATAGATAAATGCAATGTCATAACATTCACTCAAAAGCGCTATCCCATCTTTTATGGATATGAAATTGCCTACAAAAAGTTATCTAGAGTTTCCCATATTCGTGACCTGAGCATTGTATTGGACTCCAAATTGCAATTTAACATACATATTGATCATATTGTAACGAAGGCCTTTAAACAACTTGGCTTAATCTTGCGCGTAGGGAAACCTTTTACTAGAGTCAAAACCCATACGACACTTTATAATGCTTACGTTCGTAGCCTCTTAGAATTCGGAAGTGTAGTTTGGAGTCCTCATTATGCCGTTCATATAGACAGAATAGAGAGAGTGCAGGGTAAATTCTTAAAGTCACTAGATTTTAAGGCGGGCAACACTTATTCTAATTATATGGAGAGACTGAATGGATTTAATATGTACTCTTTACACAACAGACGTAAATTTCTGGATTGTATGTTTATATTTAAGATTCTTCATAATCATATTAACTCTGCACCCCTCTTGGAAAAACTACTATTTAGAGTTCCATATTCTCCCTCATCACGTTTGAAGGGTACCTTTTATATTCCTCCTTTTCGCACTAACTACGCAAGGAATATCTTTTTCAGGCGGACATGCACGTTGTATAACAAAACATTAAAATATTTAGACATATTTTCCATTTCTGTAATGAAGTTCAGGAAGAGCTTGGTAGATTTGCTATTACATTCTTAATTTGTATCTACTCGTAACACAACACTATTTTGTTGTATTCTTTTGAAGTGTCCATTTGTACCACCATTTGTAAATGTTTGTATTAATCTATGGTAATATAGGTCTAATTGTTTCTATTTTTTGTAAAATAAGTTGTGTGTGACTGTTTTTGCCTTAATAAATAAATAAATAAAAATCTCTCTTTATAATATTAGTAAATATAGATATGTAATAAAGTTTTTATTGTAACAATTTTAATAAATATATGTAAGTTAATTAAAATATGTAAATATGTAAGCGAGTAAAGAGGCTCGTATATTTTGCACTTTGGTTTAAAGCCCCGAGTTTGCGACACCTGCTCTCTGTTAAATAACCGAGTTAGGGGTTTGTCGTACCTGTCGCACTTAACATGTAGCACCTGATTCGCTTAGAAAGATATTATACCCGGTAGCAAATTTTGAAAATCTAAGGTACACTGACAACAATATATCATCTAAATGGTTTGCTAACCATTTAACTGGTCCATATACAATAATATTGCTTATCAAATATGTACTAGTGAACCGCTGCCGGCTAAGCACGGGTGCAATTTTTTTCTGCAAATAATAGATATTGTAAAAACCTTCCTCGCTCTTTCCTTTAGTCAAACCTCATTGAAATTGGTTACGTAATTTAAAAGATATAAGCGTACATACAGAGGGACAGACGGCGGGAAGCGAGTCGACTTTGTTTTATACTATGTAAAGTACTTTACATAGTATATGTTTTATACTATGTAAAAATTTAGATTAAAACTCGATATTTGACTTCAAATGCTTTTAGATAGCGTACCTAAAGCGTGTAGAGACTAAATCGCGTTATGCCAGTTTCATATTAAATTAGTCCCATGTCTATAACGATAAAAGACAACTTGGGTGCTATAATGAGATAAATTATGCACTTTCTAAAGTAGTGCATTGGTTTAGTGTTAATAATCTCCTTTTAAATGTCACAAAAACTAACTTTATACACCTTTATTTTATGTAATACTAGCTGTTGCACGCGACTTCGCCTGCTTAACTTTATAAAATATAGCCTATGTTACTGGCTGATAATGTAGCTTTCTACATGTGATATTTCAAAATCGGTCCAGTAATTTTTGAGTTTATTCATTACAAACATACTTACGAGAGGCGGGACCCCATACCCGCATAGTATGAATGAGGATGGACAATAGAAAGATAAAGTACGAGAAGGATAAATGATAGAACTGGAATGAAAGAGTAAAGCAGAAATAGGCTACGACTTGTGTCGGAGGGATTAGCTAAAAAAAAAAAAAATTTATTAATTTTTTTCTAAATGTCTTTGTTTACAGGATGAGCCAGCGTCGTCGGGAGAGAGCGGCGATGAAAGCGGGAGTGAGCCTGAATCGCCCAGCGACAAGTTGAATTATCAGATGCCGAACCACAGGGACTGGGCCATCGATGCCGATCGAGAATCTTCTGCCAGGTAGACTGAAGATCTTATGTCCACTCTGACTCATCATCTTTTCATAACTTGTTCTTTAGTTTTATACAATACTAGTGGCCCGCTCCCGGCTTCGCCCGGGGTACTTTTTTGCAATCCAGCCGATAAATTACTTTAAACCGCCATCTGTGAGAACCTTATGGAACTCACAGATAAATAATTGCTGTATTGATTAAGTATCAACAGATGGCGCTATGTTAATAATATTATCTAATTTGTAAAAATAATAATAAATAAAATGAGATATGTACAATCCTATCTTTTAAGTTGGACCAAATAACAGATACTTATGAAGTTTGATCAAAGTCGGTTCAGTAGTTTCAGAGTTTATCGCGAACATACATCGTGACACGAGATTTTATATATATATAGATTACATTCGAATGACCACCTATTATTACCGTCAAACGGGGTTACTTTGACTTCCAGGGGAACATTGACAGATATTGAGGCTAAATTGACAATGGGCCATAACAGGTCTGTTGGTGTCTTTATAACGACTCAGAAGCGCGGGAAGTCCCGGCAAATCACAGTGATGCATCCTTTGTGTTTCCATAAAGATGTGGCGGGCGGAAGGGTAGGAAAAAATCCTAATAAAGAAATGTTGATTATTTTGGTCTTTTTTTCATAAAATTATCACTCAAAATGATGAATATTGCTTCTTATTTTTTAGAAAGCTTATTAATGTAAGCTTTTAAGCGATTACTTTGATTTTTAGTGCATTCCAATGCTATGTCAAAATAGCCCCTCACTCTGGGTAACTTTAACACCTACAAAAAACAATAAAAAACAATAGAGGAATTCATTTTCCCCCCATTTAAGTATTAGACTGTATAGCCAAAGGACTAATTGTACCATAGAGATAAAAAAAATATCAAATATCGCAGAAGTGCGTCGTAGGAACAAAAAAAAACCTCAAAAGCCTGTCAAATTAACCCTGTTTGACGGTATATGGCGATATATGTAATTTACATAAATGTAACATCATCTGGTATAAATTTTTCCGTTAAAATAAATTAGTAGGTGATGTTTAAAAAGTGTTATGTTGTTATTGAAGGGAACCTCAAGCATCGACCTCGTCTACGAGCCAAGAAGCCGACAGCAGTAAAGCGTCCAGTGCTCCATCATTGCCCAAGATCTTGCCAAAGATAGACTTGCCCAAGATCTTGCCAAAGATAGACTTGCCCGGAGGAGCGATGCTGTACCCTCGAGTGCTGGCCGGCGTTGGACTGGATGGGCTAGGATCCAACATTGGACTTGGCAACTTGGCTATGGGATATCCACATAGCTTTATTTTGGGATTAGCCAATCAGGGGCAGGAAGGTGGTAAGCGACATTTTTATTATAATACTAGCTTTTTATTATAATATATTTAGAAAAATATTAAGTAGCCTATCCTGTGTCCCGTACGTTCAAATGTTTATCTACCAGGTTTCATGAAAATCAGTTAAATCATTTCAGAGTTATACATACATACACACAGAAAAAATTCTAAAAATCGTCAATTTAGTTTCAGTATCATGTATAGAGCCTATAAACACGATATCTTTGAAAACAAAGTAACTTACTCCATGACCGACCCTTACAGATTTATTATTAGTATTGATTTATATCTGTAAAGTAAGATAATAGTTAAAATTGTGTGTAATATCGGTTTAGAAAATACGGCTATTTGGGCACCAATAATATGGTTTTATTATATAATTTGTTATTAAAAATTTCGTCTATATTAGCGTAAGTCTTGACAATGTGTAATAATTCATTGTACTTTGTTTTGTGTGTTTGTGTATGTGTTTGATGAATGAGTGTTTAATGGATTAATTAATATTTTTTTAAGTTAAGGTCGACAGACAGGCTGACGGTCCACTTGATTGTATATAAATGGCTACCATAGCCACAGTTGCTGCAAGTGGACTGCCGACCATAGAAGGATAAGTAAGGCATGGGGTAATGGTAACGAGATTAATTCATAACAGTAACTAAATGTAGAATCTTTGATTTAGATAGACAAACTTGAATAGTTAACCTCTCTGGTTTCCTGGTTACTTCTGTTTTGCTGCGATAAACGAGTACAATATAAGCAGAATTTTATTTATTTGTTTTTTGTTTAATAAATTTTGTCTTAACCAAGCAAATTTTAACGCACTGCTAAAAGGCGGTCTCCAAATAAGTTTCAATATCATACAAATTTAATTGCAGAACCCAAAATTTAACAATCTTAATTAAAATTGTAAAAAAGTATATTATTTTATCATAATGAGGCCATTAAATTATTTTTATTTTATATAAAATTTGAAAACCGTATTTCAGCGTCGTCATCCACCCAACCCCAGTTCATCACTATACCGCTGTCAATGGCTATGGCGGCTGCAGCCACACCGGCGGCGTCTTCAAATGGATGTCCAGTGAGTGCGTCGAGCGATGATAGCAGCGAACTACAGGACCTCAGCACCGGAGGAAGGAAGTGACAGGAGGTTAGTGCTAGCATTTTCTGTGTCTATGTCTAAATTTTCAAGTGTCTTTATAAGATAAGGTTAGCACGAAAATTTTTATGAAATTGTCAAATAAGTTTGTTATAATTTCCTAAAGATGTTATTATGCCTATCGATAAAATATATATCGATAAAAGATGACGTATATCATGTAAAGTGTGAGCCATTGTTTCATGTTTGTAATTTTGATTTCATTTTTGTACAATTAAAAGGATTTTTTTGAAAATTTTAATTCAATAATTTATTGTTAATATTGCAATTAACAATAATTATAATTATATAACTGCTGCCCGCCACTTCATCAGCGTTAAAAATAAAAAATAATAATAAGCAATATAATCTTCATTTCTATTAAACTTTTGCTAGGCGTTAGTTTCTTAATTATAGATGATCCCTCGAAAACAGTACTTTTTTTCTGGATGAAATGTACCCTATGTCCTTTTCGGTATCCCTGACAACGTGTATGTAAAATTTCAATATGATCGTGAAAGTAGTTAAAGCGTGAAAAGGTAACAGAGTTAGTTACTTTCACATTTATAATATAAGTATTATATAAGTATTATATACGTATTATATAAGTATTATACAAGTATTATACAAGTATTATATAAGTATTATACAAGTATTATATAAGTATTATACAAGTATTATATAAGTATTATACAAGTATTATATAAGTATTATACAAGTATTATATAAGTATTATATAAGTTTTATACAAGTATTATACAAGTACTATATAAGTATTATATACGTATTATATAAGTATTATATAAGTTTTATACAAGTATTATACAAGTATTATACAAGTATTATATAAGTACTATATAAGTATTATATAAATATTATATAAGTATTATATAAGTATTATATACGTATTATATAAGTATTATATAAGTATTATACAAGTATTATACAAGTATTATATAAGTACTATATAAGTATTATATAAATATTATATAAGTATTATATAAGTATTATACAAGTATTATATAAGTATTATACAAGTATTATACAAGTATTATATAAGTACTATATAAGTATTATATAAGTATTATATACGTATTATATAAGTATTATATAAGTATTATATAAGTATTATATACGTATTATATAAGTATTATATTTATAATATAAGTATAGATAGTATGGATTTAACAATTTAATATTGTACATTTAATCCTTCTCATTTTTAGATACCTGAAATAAATGTATATTATTTTTATTTATTCATTCACACCACATAAATCTAAAGATTAAACTTAAGATATTTTTTTTCAAACAATAACTACTTAAGCTAATTTTATGGTCAATTAATATGAACATTCTAAATTGTTACAGATTCAACACAACGGGTCTGCATTAATATACTTTAAGCAAACCTCTAGTTAAGTAAAATCTTAACATAATTTTTTTTTTAAATATTTAAAGCCTACCAAAGTGTAAGAATATAAAAATGTTTAATCAGCAACAATTTGTTACACACGTAATTTTATTCTTAGTATATTAAAATATTGCCTTGATAATAAATAACTCAATGACTAAGATTAAAAATAAAATTCTTCTTTTTTTTTTCAAAGAAATAATGTGCATGTAAATAAATAAATAAGAATTATTTGTCTTAAAAAAATTACAATCTTAAAATTTTTTTTATCAAATGATTTTTAGCATTTTTAGCTATTATTATATAGAATTTATACATATATAAATTTTCATGTAAAATATAATCTGCGCCTTTTAGAAGCAATTAATGATGTTTTTATATTAATATTTTTTATGCACGTTATTATATTATTACAGCAGAGAACTAATGTTAAAGTAATTAAGTAAATTTGTAAAAATATGTACTTCACCTAACTCATTGTGAAATACAAATAATAATTATTATGTAGTTGTTAAATATTGTTTGTATTGTAATAACAATGATATTTTTGTATATTAAGAAAATTTACTTCGTGGTTTTTTTTTCACTTCGTTTTCAAGAAGTACTTTTTTTTAAAACATTCAACGCATTTAATTTATGTGACTTTATAATTGTCAGTATTTAGTTTAAAATAATTTTATTGTTGTAACACTTAATCGTTGTTTGGTTTAAGACAATGAATGTTCCTTTCATTTCGTTCTTTTCTTTGTAATAAAATGCTTAAAATATTTTTGACTTTTATTTTGTCTGTATATAAGAGAGAAAGAATGTACCAATGCCTACATCAATTTTCAAATTCATCCTATCAAGTCCTAAACTCTTAGTACCTTTTGAAATTAAAGCATTAAGTCATGGATTTTTTATGAAATGTCCTGGTGTAAGCAAATATCGACTAAGCTGACGAATCTTTTCTTACCCCGACTGTACTTCGAATTTTAAATGTTCACTAAACCTATTTATAAACTCAAACAGTCAATACTACGTGCTATCAATTACAAAAAAAAAACAATGATGATTTAACGATATTAAAGACCACGCAAATAAACATTTCGCCCTCCGTGTCTTATAATAATTGTCAATACGTGCAACAATCTTCACATTTACAATGGTATCAATAAAATGGACGTTTGTATAATCAGACAATAATAACAACTGACTCAATCAATCTAATTTATTCCTTATTTGTTACTAGTTAAAGTCGATTTGAATTTAGAATAATATAATGGCCAGTTCTGCTAATATTCGACATACCGTATCACTGGAATGTAATTCGATTTTGAAATTTTTAATAACAACTACCCGCGTTTGCGATTGGTCGCGTGACGGCCAATCGTATCGTTTTATTGAATAATTAGCTTTTCATATCAACAACTAGGAAAGAATGGAGAGGTTATTGAAATCGGAAATTAATTTCTTAAAGGTCGTCACTTAGTCTTGATAGTAGGCTATAGGCGCCTATAACGCAAGCAAAGCCATCCCAAAGGTGGGAACAATACCTACTCCATGCAAGATCGGACTTCGCCTTTCATCAATACTAATAATAAATCTGTAAGGGTCGGTTATGGAGTAAGTTACTTTGTTTTCAGAGATATCGTGTTTATAGGCTCTATACATGATACTGAAACTAAATTGACGATTTTTAAAAATTTTTTTCTGTATGTATGTATGTTCCTCCATAACTCTGAAACGAATTAACTGATTTTCATGAAACTTGGTAGATAAACATTTGGACGTACGGGACACAGGATGGGCTACTTAATATTTTTCAACGCGGACGAAGTCGTGGGCACCAGCTAGTATGTAATGTATTGATATAGGTACTCGCAGATATAGATAATAATATGATAAGCTAAAGAAAAACAATTGAAATGAAAAGTTAGCGAATATGTTCCTCCATAACTCTGAAACGAATTAACTGATTTTCATGAAACTTGGTAGATAAACATTTAGACGTACAGGACACAGGATAGGCTACTTTTTTTCTTTTTCAACGCGGACGAAGTCGCGGGCGCCAGCTAGTACAAAAATAAGAGCTTGGCGTGAAGTATCGCTTCACCCTATTTAGGATGCCCAGCTTTTGGGCTACTGTTTGGGCTTTGGACTCGATAGAGATGCCGATGCTGAAGTTTGAGCTCAACCTCATGCCAAGAAGTTCCAGATCATTAGCGACAAGTACGGATGCACCTAGGAAAGTTGGAGCCAAGTCAAGATTGCATCACATTTGAATTTTACAGGAGCGATTCGGCTGCTTGTCTGGCGGCCTTTCTATTAAAAAATTGCATACAATTGATACAATCACTAATATGATTTGTTAGCAACTGTTAGCAAGTTTTACGTGTAATATAACGAGACACGGCTAGACACTCCCATTAAAAAAAAAATCTTGTACGTTACCATAGCCATACTTGCAACGAATCACTAGACATTTGATTTGAAAAAAAGAAAAGAAAATCGCAAATCTGCATAAATGCCATGAGGGTTCCCTATTATATCTCTACATTATTAAATATCTAAATATATTTTAATATCGTATGATGATGAAATGATATTTTTAAAAAAGGGCCAACTTGTTTTGCTTGTGGAACATGTCAATTGATGGTAGATGGTCACCGTCGTCTATAAACCCATCAGCCTGTACTTGCGAGTTATTGGCGCATTGGAACACAACAGCACATCATGTGCTTTTATTTTTACCGTGGTCTACTGTAAGCAGGTGATTACTGCCTCCAAGAGGGTGTATTTACAGAACGAAAAATACCCTGCAATTTCTTTTAGAATTTCACATGTAAAATCAGAAATTAAAAATCAAAGATTGACCTTTCTTGTAAAGTATTCAATACACATTTCATGATATCTAACTTCGATTAATGAGAAAAATATCGAAAAATTTAACTTTTTTTTTTTTCAAAAAAATTATTATAAATATAGAATTAGTAATGTGTAGATTGATTAACTTTCCTACAATTGTTGTAACAATTGCTCACAATTGTTTTTATTGAAATAATAATTTATTGTTAACTATCTGTGTCTTGATATGCACATTGGTTTTTTCGGTAATGCTCGGTTTTCGTCGCACCGCACCGCCTATAAACTTTTTCGGGAATCGGGCCATCAATTTAAAAAAAAACATCTGGTCTTACAGGGATTAGTGCGTTCAAACAAAACTGAAAAGAAATTTTATTAATGTAAATAAAAAAAGTAGGTTCATAAGTGGAAGAACCCATATTATGGAACCCTAAATCTATAGGGTACTGCAAAGTGAAACCCAAACAAAGTGTCACCCCAAGATTGTGCAACCGGTAATGCACCAAGTACGAAGTAGGTGTTGCGGTAAAAGTGCGACTGTTTTTTTTTTATTTAATTCATTCACGGTCACTTTTACTCCGTACCGGTGCTTCTTTACGTCTATGGTAAATTATACTGATGTTGGTTTATTTATTTTTACACAACTAGTTCGCGATAATGAAACTTAATGATATCCCCATACTTAACAACTTTTATTAAACATATGATTTAGTTGACGATTTCTATCAACTGTGTTAGTGGTTAACAAAAACTATTTAAAAAAAAAAATCCCGACCTGGAAAAATGGTGGCAGGGCACACTGCGTTTCGCAGCCATTTGGGCAGCCTGTCTGGCGGCAGTAACCACTCCCTTACAGAAGACAACATTGAAATAACAGCCCATTTTCCTATCCCCACAAACCCTCATACTCAATCTTACCATTGTTGGCAGCGCAATTGTGGCACATGTGAGGTTGCTTGTGTTATTGGCGACGGTATCCACCTGCGCCACCACTAAAACTAAACAGCACAATAATTTAACAATGTTGATACTAAAGAAAAAAATATATACAGTTACATCAACTCAATGCATTTTATAGTCTTAGGTAAGTATATGAAATGTTCAAACCGAAAAGGTGTGTTAAATTGATACACGCCCCACGCACACATTGATGCGTATACGCACACACACACATACACACTGAACGGTAATAATATTTTATAAGTTCCAGTTAGTCGGTCAGCTAAGCTATATGGTAGCGTTCAATTACTTAGGTATTAATCTCATTACAATTACAGCGAAGTAAAATACACCAAGCTGTTAACGATCCTTCCATTAATAAATTTTTCATTTATGTATTTATTTATTAATAACTAGCTGGTGGCCGCGACTTCGTCCGCGTTGAAAAAGGAAATATATGAGTAATTACTGTACCCGTGCACCGTACACCGCCATCTGTTAGATTTTTGTGGAACTACAGATAATAAAAACAAATTTGTCCGCGTTGAAAAAGAAAAAGTACGTCCAAATGTTTACCAACTATCTACCAAGTTTCATGAAAATCAGTTAATTCGTTTCAGAGTTATGGAGGAACATACATACATACATACATACAAATGATGATTATTTTCATTTATGTATTATTATGTAAATATCGACAGACAGACACTTAATGATAGGTGGCTATCAGTGGTACACAAGCAACGCCATCGGAGTAGGAGTCCGACATGGGTAACCCATTGGTTTATCCCCAGGCCGGTGGGTATCCTTGATGGATTCCTCTTATTAAAAAAAAAGGTGTAACAAAAGCCCTACCGATTTAAGTAGGATAATGGATAGGACGTTAAAAGGGGACTTGGATTCTTTACTGACCAAAACATAACAGCACACGTTGCTATAGTCTTCTGTGGGGGAATTGTTATTTCTGAGGCAGATAAGCTGTCCAATTTATGTAGGTGGGTACATAATTATATAACCGTGAAAATTATTTACTAAATAATAAAATTATTAAATAAATACTATTATTTATTATAATAATTTTAATTAGTGAAAATTATTAATACCTACTATTAAGTAGGTACCTAAAATGTGCTACTGTGTTTCGATGAGGAACTGTAAGGGATGCCAGAGCCCCCTATCCCTTCCCCAATTCTTTATTCTCAATCCCATACCATTCATAATCCTTATTCACAATTGTAGCACCTGTGGCTTTTCTTGTGTTATACTTAGACAACGGTAACCATTTGCCATCAAGTGGACTGTCAGGCTGCTTTTATGCAATATGTTTTAATAAAATCTTCTATATCTAATATCTAAAATAAAGTCTTTGTCTACCTCTGTCTGTTTCTCTGCTAACTTTGTCTAAACAACCCAACGGATTTTGATACAGTTTTCACAAATAGAAAGAGCAATAAACGAGGAAGGTTTGTGTAATTTGTAGAAAAAATTGCATAATTACGAGAGCAGGTCGTTAGGTTGCATAAATAAATTAGATATATTGAGAGATATATTTTTAATTAAAATTTAAAATATTTTTCAAAAAATTTAAAATGCAATTAATCTCTTGAACGCTATGCTAAAAGAAACTATAATTTAAAGCTGACAAAATATAAATTAAGAAAAGCAAGAATGTTGAACACTTGAATAGTTTAAGCTAATGTCCTCCCTTACTTTACATGAGACGTTGGCAGAATTCAAAATTCAATAATTAACAAGAAAATCGACGTTAAATGTACCACAGTCTGCTTTATCTATGCACTCGATCAAATAAATAAACATATTTAAATGAATTACGCTTATAAGGACACACATCATTATGTTAAACAACACTATATGCTCAATTTGTGTTGTGTATATGTGTATATGTGAAAAAAGAATAAGGCTCTGGTGACCGTTGTGAATTACTTACAAGGGCGGTTGTAATTTTAAAAAAGAAATCGATTCTATTCCTGCCAGTTATTTTTCAAAAAAATTCTCCATGCCTCCTTTTATATAGAAAGAAAGAAAAATTAATGCAATTCGAAAAAGGAATATGATTAATTTTATTTTTAAATAAATATTTAAATAATGAGCAGATGGAAAATAGTTGTAAACCAAATGAAATTTTAATGACCACTTTTCTGTGTTAGTCCAAAGGAATGCATGATTCGTAGCTGATTCATAAGACCCAGGTTCGAATTTCAGGCAAGTCTACCCTCTGGGTTAGAAACAATCAAATCAATCAATATCATACAGAGTATGATGATAATTTATAATGAATAAACTCAAAAATACTGGACCGATTTTGAAAATGAAAGCTACATTATTCGGGAGTAACATAAGCTATATTTTATAAAGTTAGCGAGGGAAGTCGCGTGCAACAGCTAGTGTAATATACATACAGAAACATACTTCATACTTATGTACCTACTGATACAGATACTACTAGTGATACTGCATTTTTTTCTACGTTGAGATGTTAATCTTGGAATCGACATTTATCTTTTTATAAACAAAACATATCTCTGTCAACCACAACAACTCTTCACAAGCAAATTATCGTAAGCAATTAGCATTAAGTTTTTGTTCAAGTGAAAACTTGAAATTGACAGTTGAAACAAAAACTTGAATGCAAGTATTAAATGTAAATTTTTAATTTAAAAACTCGATCGAAAATAGCAAGGGCTTTCAGATAAATGTTGATAGCAATAGCAAAACATATATAAGTCGGAAAATATATTACTACTCAAACTTTAACTGATAATAATGAAATATTTAACTGATTAGGCATTGTACTTAAAACAAAAAGTAGTCTGAAAATTATAATAGCAATTATTATCGTTTTCAGACTATATTTGATAGTACATTGTCATAGGCAGTCTTCTTACTATAGTAAGTAGACTATACTATCGTACTTACTATAGCTATACTGCCATAGTCAGTGCTTGATGGTAGCATTTATTTTTATTTTTTTATTTAGAATATTAAATGTCAGTACTTGATGGTACTTAAAGGCATTTTCAAGTCCTGCTTTTACCTTATTAACAATTTAAATTTTGCAAAAGAGTTTTTTTTAATTGGCATTTAAAAATAGCCACGAGTGCTGAATTGAATAAACAGAATTTTATATATCTGAAACTTTCACCATATATACTTGTTTTTAGTAGGACAAGATATCAAAGTTATTATTAATTCGTCAGTGTTCATTGTTAATGTGATTAGTATTTAAAAATTCAATTGGTGTAGTGACTATTTTGCCAATAAATATATGTGGGTACATTAATTCAATGATGTTTGACACATTTGGTTTTGCGCGTCAAACTAGGGTGACCACAAATCCCACAATGTAGGGTAATCATAACTACATTCAAAATTCATGGTCTGGAAAATTCATGGTGTTTAAAAACATTTGATTGAGATTAATTAATGGAGATTTTTTTACTTCTTGTGTTTTTTGAACGTCAATTCAATGACATATTTATTGGTTAGATCCTAAAAAGTTTTGCATAATTTTTGTTCGTTCTTTTGTGTATGCTTCAAAAACTCGAAAACTAGCCGAAGGATTGACTTGAAATTTTTACACAACATAGCATTTAAACAGAGGAATAATCTTATATAGTTTTTTTCCCAAAATTCCTACGGAAGCTTATTTTTTATAAGAAAAACATAATTTTCATACGTTAACCGCTGTCATGGCAACCGTGGAACGTTGCTGACTGAGCCACAGCAAACGTGGCCGGATTAAACTTGTTTACTTATAAAATACAATAGATATTGACATAGATATTTATATTATATAAGTACATAGATACTTACTTACCTATAAAATACAATTTATTTTTATATAAATAATAAAAATAGTAAAGAACAAAGAAAAGTGAATAAAAATATTGTTTGAATAATAATAAAACTTTAATAATGTATTTTTATTCTATAATATAATAATATTATAGCGAATAAGCAAACCACTCAATAGAAGGGTCGTCATTGCCTATGAACCCTTGGAAAATACAATACTATGGACTACCTATCACCGTGGGAAACTTGAGGGACTTTGAAGACTTCCGGGGTCATAAATGTTGAGTTGACATCGAAAGCAAGAAAGACAAGAGGCCTCTCAACAACCACACAAGTAGTTGTTATTATATACACATGTATTTTTTATTTTCAAATATATCAGTAAAAGTCTGAATTTTTTTTTGTTGCGAAAATGGACTGTACGGTTGTAGAAGTTAATTTTCGGGAATAATTTTTTTTGTCCGAGCTATGAACAACTTCATGTGCATACTATCCGAAAATTATTATGCCCGCCCAACAGCGCTACCTAAATAGTAGCATCCGCTCTGTTTATGGAAGGTTTATTTCTTTGTGCTACTCACGTGACAACCCGTTGTAACCCACACTGATTTACCAGAGATTTTCTTGTGAAAATTTACTAGAACTCGCAAGGATTTCTTACTCAATGTTTTTACTTCTATTTATATATAAATATAATCTTTTTATAATTTAAAAAATGTTAAGTTGGTTTGTGTACGCTTCAAAAACTCTAGAATAGATCCACCGATTTTATTAAAACTCGGTTTTCCCATATGGAGGGATAAACGGGGAAGATTTTTATAAATAAATTGCGAGCGAAGCCAGGAGCGGATCACTCCTGTGATTTCTAAGAATCTATGCATTATACTTAGAAAAATCTATGCATCTTCCTATCGTAGTATATACATGAAACCATAAGACTACAGGAACTTGTTTATAAACGCTTTGGGAGGTCAATTAAACGAATTAATTACCTATTTAACATATATAAAGTATATATGAAAATGTATAAATATTCAACATGCGAAGGCGTGGCCAACTATACATTGCTGCTTTAATGTCCGCATATTTAAATAGTAACATTTTTAATTGGAAAAAAAATCTTACCACTCCATAGGTACTTAGCCAATGGCGACAGCGTAATGAACGGGTTCTGTAGGTTTGTATGCATAACTGATTCCAAAGACACCTGCTGAACTGCTATAAGTTTTAAGGTAGCTGCATTCCGCAGTCTTCTCTTCATTGGCAACACAACGAGTAGGTCAATAATTTTTATAAGTTGGTTTCTAATAACTTTGTCAGGAATCGGATCCGGTTCTCTTGACTTAATATTTTATTTATAGTAACTTTTGTTGTGTACATACTCATGAAAAGTTGAAAAACTTTGAAAAGTTCAATGAATAAGATGAGGCCTGAAGATTTCAAAACCTAAGAGGGTAGGTAATCTTCAGATAAAAACAATATTCCCTGCAAAAATTTACTTTAAATATTGTTTTCTTATTTTTTATTTAAAACTAAAGATTTTTTTTATAAAAATTTTCAAAGTTCAAACAAAGACAAAAGAGTTCAGTATATTTTAATCGTTTGTTAACATTTCGTTGGTTTTTTTTCCTTTTTCTTTTTTTTTTATTGACTTGTTTTGGTGTTTTCAATAGAAAAAAATTAAAACAGTTTTTCTCTTATGGTAATTATGGTCAATTTTTCGTACAACAGAAAAATAGTTAGTTTTGAAACATACATCTAAATTAAACGCAAATTATTAAATAGTAAATAGTACGATTATCGGATAACATGCCTCATTGTTTTTGCTATTAAGTTAAAGTGAATTAAGTACAATAATATGGTAAAATGTGTCAAGTTCGTATGTAAACTGCCTTATCTTATAATATTGTATGTCAATTAACATATTGACGATTGCTGAGTAAACATTAACACTGTAATGTGTATAAGAATTATTTACGGTATGCCAATGCGCACTTATTTAACCTTATTTAAAAACATTGTATCAGTTAGCGAGTGGGATGGGCTGTAATCTATCTTAGACGAGTAATCGAATTACGTATCTCTCTTGCTAGAGATCTCTACTTTTAAGAATCTCTTCTTATTGCTAGATTAAACGCCCCCATTTTATTTTAAAAAAATAATCATTAATATTGACAAATAATACGCTGTTAAGTTATGAATTAAAAAATATATTTAAAGATAAAAATGGTCAAGACTAGCTTAAAAATTAATTTTAAAACAAAAAACAAAAGCTAAAAAAAAAAAAATAACAAAGAAAATAGTTATTAATTTATTAATATAAAAATTAATAATCATTTTCGTATTCTTTTTACATAATTTTTGTAAGTTAATTTGTAATTCCTACATACTTTAAAAAGTGTTTTCTATCCGCAAAATTCTCTATTATTCAAAGACAAGTTTCATCAAATACCGTTTGACTGTTTACGTTTAAATTGAGTGACACACATTCAAACATATTTAAATAGATTTTATGTAAAAAGTATCCGCAGTTTTAAATTGGGCAGCACGATGGTTGCAGTAACTACCCGCATACAGAAGATCACCTTGAAATAACAGCATTTGTGCTGTTGTGTTTTAGTAAATGATATGCCAAAGTCCAGATCCCTTCTTATTTATATTTTATTTTATCCAGATCGGTAATGCCTTTGCCACCCCTATGGCTTCGCTTGTGCTAATAGGTGACGGTAACCATATACCACCAAGTGGACAGTCGCTATACCTGCTGACTTTTAAATAAAAATATTTACTAATATTTAATTTTAGATTACATTAATAATAAGTAAGGTTTTCTTACTTCTTTCTCTCTGTGAAGCAACTTATTTGATGGTGTTTTAAGTAAGTACCTCTATATATATATTTATCGAAAACTCATTGGTTTGATAGCAATAGAAATGTCTGCACAGAAGCAACGTAATGCAGCAGTGGTTCCCTTAATAAGGCCTGGACAGGATTGTGGGAAAAAAGCTAAAATTATGAGATGGGCCGATCGTGTTACGCGCGCACACAAAAACTGTCGAGACTCGTACGCGGTCAGTTCTGTTGTACGGAGCGAGATCTGTAGGGATAAAAGCACTTTATATTGTACGAGACATTTAAGCATATATGCGTTTCTTATACCTGGTATATGACAAGTGTATCAATTTTGTGCAAATGTAAGATCACTGTGATACGTAATTACTAACTGTATCAGTTCGGTAATTTTTTTTAACGCTGGATCCAAGCTACTTCTGATAAGTCGATAAACGAAGCGAAATATTTAAATGAATTTTCGTTCAAGATGTATAATTATATTATTTTCTAATCTTGGTTATAATGTATACCATATATGTAGAATGAAATCTTAACCAACTAAGGAAAGCCTAAAAGGAACTAATAAAATAACAAGATAAAATCCGCTGTCAAAATATGCCTTACAATAAAACTAAGTAAACAAAACAAATGAAGTACTCCAAAACAGTGAAACTAACTAAACCCATAAACAAGGTATGCTACATTACTCGGAGAAAAAAGTTTTAAGATAATACTAATACATTTATTGGAAAAGTAGTTACGAAGTCGTGACGTCTAAAAGCTTATGTCAGTAGTAAGTTAGGTAGAAACAGTACAGAGGGCGAAGCTCTGTCTCCCGTGATCGATTGTGGAAACACACGGGGGATATATTGCGACTCTACTTCAGGGAGAAAATATAATAAACTTAGGCTAACTATATGATTTCGATTTTAGAAACTTGGCATAAGGATGTACTTTGTAAATTTGTCGTCTCGAGATCTGTTCGCTCACGCACGTGAATACAACACCATGAATTACCGGTTAAAAATGTCACTTAAAAACAATAACTGTAGTATTTCAGAATTATACTGAGACACGATCCACTTGATTGTAGATGGTGTAGAACATCGAGTACAAGAACAAGCAAAACCAGAGAGGTTCAACAGTGCTACTGAACCTGAAATTTTGAAAGGTCAGTATAGAGAATGGACTCAATCATTACTCTATGTATGGTTCATGGATGGGATAGAAAATGCTTCATCACAACAATACTCTATGTAACTCTATGTAAAAGTCGACAGGCAACCAATCGGTCGACTTGATGGTTGTGCTATCGTCGCCTTTAAACATAAACAAAGCCACAAGTGGTGCTAGTGCACTGCTAACTTTAGGAGGGATCAGAACCTTAGGTGGATTCTGGAAACCCTTATTCACTCAAATGCTGCTATTACACGATAGTCTTCTTTAAGGGGTAGTTACTTTTGTAAACTTGTTGAACTCCCAATGTCTTTGTCAAACTTTTGAAACCTGTCAAACTTCCAAGATTTGGAACTCCCTGCCTGACGGTCTGTATTTCCGAGCTCATATAACCCAAATATATTTTCGAACTCATATAAAATTGCAGAATACGGTGTTCTACGTTACTATAAAGTAGACGATACACTAGGCCAGTTGGTGAAAAGGGTTCGAAGTCTTTAGATAGCAACATTTATTTCAATGCTCCAGTCCATGGTGGCTCTCACCGCCTGGCGGAGTGTATCAGAAACACACACTTATCTCGGGCGCTGAAAAATGCGACCGTGTGCATAAGGCGTACGCACGTAGCTTATGATATTCAGTGTACTCAGAGGACAAAAACCGGTAGGTCCATTTGGAACGCGCGCGCGCTCTCCTCGGTTATTACGGGAACCTTTATGTTAATTACAATTATATACTCGTAATACTACCGTCACATACGAAACGGGAATAAAAACGTACAATCTATACAATTTTAATGCGATCACTGGAATTTACGGAAGATTCTGTGCGTAGCGAAAAAACATGTGTCGGTTGTACGATGGGAATGTTGAGTTTTGATATTACGACAGCGCTCGAAAGCGATAGAATGTACAAATACTTTAGCCAACTTGTTTCTAGCATATATATGCTTGAAGTATACATATGCTAGTATAAATACATAAACAGCTATTTTAGAAAATATTGCCTGGAATGCTAGGGTTCCAATATTTAATCTAATTAATCAATATTATACCCAACGAATTTTTGGATTTCAGGCACAAATACGAAGTAACTCAGGGTTCAGTCAAGTCTGGGTTTCCTGAATATCCAACAATGCTCATAATTCAATATTTATGATATATTTACGTACATAAATAATAACTGTAATAATTAGACTTTTTATATATTTTTTGATTATTAGCTAACGATATTGACGTTGTCAGTTGACGATATTGACGATAGGAAAAAAATAGAATTTTCTAAAAAATGTTTATAAAATGTGTATAATATTAAATATAATATATAAAATGTATATACTATGTTTATAATACTAAAGGAAAAGGAATACCTGATGCGAAAGAGGTCTGGTCTAATAAACCCATAAATTGCCATAACTGTCAATTTGGCAAGTTGAGTATCATTCAGATCACTTTTTTTTATATTAATAAAGTACGATTATTATTCTACATAGCATATATGGGTATAATAATTTAGAAGATATGGAAGACTAGGAGAATGAATCCCTAAATGTGTTGCTAAGCGCAAAACTCGAGAACGGCTGGGCCGATTTTAATTCTGTCTTCACTCATGAATAGTGGGATAATCAGGGAAGGTTTTTACGTAAAAAAATGCACCCGGGCGAAGCCGGGAACGAGTCGCTAGTTGAGTATAAATTTTATAAAATAAAAATCAAGCAAGTTAATTATTCAAAAAATATGATTTAAATAAATAACCAAATATTGTAATGCAACCAAATAATTTGAAATATATTACTGAACTCCAAAGCAGCTTACAAAGATGGTAGCAGTTGATGTGATAACGATAATGAAGTCATAGTTCTTATCTTATGACCAAAAACAGTTGAAAAATGCAGTTAAACAAGAAATCAAACATTTAACTGAGAATTTTTTCTTTTGTTACTCTTTACCTACACAGTCATGATCGTTTATTCGTTACAAATTAAATTTATTTTTTACTTAGAGCTACTTAGATTTAATTTTGTACCCAAATACTCCACACAGGAATAGTATTTTGTCATTGTGCCCTAACCTCATTCGTTGTGTTAAAGTTTCCAATACCTATCCATTTTCGCCAAATTTTGAAATATCATGTCGCGTGATAATATCAAATTAAATACTATATGTCCTCCTTGAGTTATATATTCAATGGTGAACATCTTCATTATATTTGTGGGACAAAGTGCAAAGGTATTGAAGGTCATGTGGGCCGGCGCCCTGTCTGCGAAGTATACTGACGCGTGCTTCTGCCTACCTGATATGGGGAAAGAGGCGATCAGCTTACTTTACTTTCGTCGCGTACATCCGCCGGATGAGCACCGTTGTCGCACGCGCTAACCATTCCTTGGTTCATTCCTAATTCGACACGAACTTTTAGTATAGAACCTAGATCGGCAACCTGCGGCTCGCGAGCCACGCACTATTTTTATATCATAGGTGGCCAACCTTTTTGGCAGCTGGGCCAAATTTTTCATAAAGGTGATTTTAAACACAAGTTTTTTTCTAGAATCTAGAAGAAATTCACGGTGTGTTATACAATAAAAAAATGTTCCTAGCTCCGCGGGCCACAAATATTAATAAATATATATATTTTTTATGAATAAAAAGATTAGTTTTTTAATCAAAAACTTTTTATTTATGCAAGTACTATTTATTATTGGCAAGAATTTTTTTTGTAGCTGTTTAAAAACTTACAAATTTTGTAGATTGTAATTTTTAACCCTTCCGACTCAAAAGGTTGCCGACCCCTGGTATAGAAAATTAATATAAAATCTTACGAATTTATTTTACAAATGTAAAATTTCTCAATTGGCTGTTACTTTTTTTAATTGAGCAATAAGAACTGTGGATTTTGAGTGAATGTATAAATAAATAAATAAATTAATAAAATAAAATAAATAAAAACAAACAAAAACTATTAAATAGATTTTGATGAAACTTTAAAAAAATATAGTTTCTAGATCAGAATAACATATAGGCTAACATATTTATAAAGATGTGCTAAAGAAGTCGACCGCAAAAGCTAGTTTTATAGAGTCGAAAGATTTCAAGAATATTTATTACTCTTTCAAGCAAAAACTCATGAACAGATTTTGATAAAACTATACTATAATACAGTTTATGTATATATAAACAGTTTATATACTCTAATGAGTTTGTGTTTACACCGATGTTAATTTTAATGTAACATTGTATTGTATTAATAAATAAATAAAATTAATAATATCAGAATAGCACATATGCTACAATTTATAAAGATACGCTTACGAAGTTTTAGAAAAAATACCAGTAATCAATAATTTTAATTTTTTATAACAGCTGTTATTGGCATCCATGAGTCGAGTTAAGACAGACCCATAGTTTCGCATACATCCGGGCGAAATATGGTGCTTATTGTTATGCAATAATTGACGCGAAAGTAACTGTATACGTCCTTCCTGTTGCGGCGGAAGTTAAAATAAATAAATATTTACATGTCAACTCACGCGCAGCTCGACCGGGAACCGTGTCACTCAACATATGAGCTGTGATCGACATTCATAATTTAAAAATCATTTTTGACAAGAATCATACGACACCAAAATAATAACAAATAATTAAGAATCCTAAAAAATTAACCTAAGCTGCGCCTTTATATCTGACACGACAGGAAAGTGACACAATTCGTGTCGCCTCCATTCTACGATGGAAATTCGAATAAAAATAGGGAGATACGTAATTTATTTTTAGGTTTTAGCAAAGTTGTATTGATTGTTTCTGTGATTAGATATAATCACTTTGTGTTCTTACTTTAGGTATTATTTCGGTAGGTTGAGTTTTGGAAAATTTCCCCACAGGAAAGTGACAATTTTGCCCACATTTAGGCATTTTTCTCCAAAAAAATATTTTCTGACCTCGCTGAATTTCAGTGCCCTAATAGAAGCCAATTAGTTCTTCATTCCAGATTTTCAATACATCTAAAATATTAAAAAACTAAGGAGCTATGAGCCCCAAAAAATAAGTATTCTTATTTCATTATATAATAATTCTAAACAAAATTGATTATAATATAAAAACATAATATTGTGTTGAATTAAAATTTGACCGACGGATAAGTTTAGGCCTATTAACTAATAGCCTATAATAAAATGTAGATAATTTTTTTATTTTATTTTATTATACATATACATTCCTTATATATACCAAAACACGTTAGTATGTTAAGCTTTCTTTTAGAAATTGGAAAAGTTAGTGAGCTATCTAATGTGTTTAAATTAACCTAACCCTAGCCTAAAAAACCTAAATTTGAATTTTGATCTATATTTGAAGATTCAAAATACGAATGTTGCCAACACGATAAAAGTACACAAAAAAATTGGTGTATAATTCAACATTTCGTCACTTTCACCTGCCAGTGCTAATAAACCCTGAACCATTGAAAGCGAATTGCGTAATAAACGAAGAGGGCAACCGTTGAACCCGCCTTTTGAGACGAGCACTTCCAAAATAGTAGGAAACACCACTAAAAAGAGTTTATCGTGTACCTGTTAAGGCGCGGTACAGAGATCCACGGCTATGTTCGGACGCCAACTGTTATGGATCGGCACCAAAAATATGGTTCGACTGATATCTGTTAAGGAGATGCACGTGGAGTTGTCTGGGAGCTGGGGTTCCCTCTGTTTGTTTACTATAACCTTAACGAACTGCCAATGAGATTACTCCGACTTGGCGAACACTTTCGATATTGCGAAGTAGAGTCATTGCCTGTGTTTCTAATAATATTTTGTATGAGAAAAGTTATGTGTTGCCTAACCTAGCTTTTAGATGGATAGTTTCATATATTATATACAAAAACCTTCCTCGTTTATTCATTTTTCCATAAGGAAAAACCGACTTAAAATCCGCTGGGTGGTTTAGAAGTTTAGCGGAGAAACAAAAAGATCCGGTAGAGGTTAAAGTTTTAATGAAAGAAATGGTTACTGTGAGTCAATCGTAGCATCTAGAGATTATGCTATTGTGAAGTTTTCTTTGGATTTTAGAAGAACTACAATTCTATAGTACATAATTTTTATGGGCTTGGTACCTTAATTTTTATGACAAATGGGCTTTGGTACCTTTATGCACTCACTGAAACCTAACAGCACATGCTGTTATTTCACGGTGCTCTTCTGTATTCTATTTACATAAAAACTTATTTAGGTTTTTAAACTTATATATAAAACTTCCGTGAAAAATTGTCTAACTGATGGTGATAACCGCATCAAAATTCGTGATTTAGGAGGAGCTAGCTACCATACAGACATACACCGACTGCGACTTCAAATTATACTATGTAAAGATTGATAACATAGAATTAATAAGTAAATTTAATAGCTGTACAGTATGTACCTGTAGTAAGGTATAAGAATATTTCTATTCTAGTTTAAAAATTTGTTTAAAACCTTTATGTGACCGACTAGTGAAATAATAGGTAAAAAAACTAACACGATAACTCGCCGGTTCAAGCGAGTAAAATTCCAGCGAGTAGTCTATAGTAACTCGTAAAAAAGATATCAACGGGCATATACCTATATTGCTTACATAATTTCTGAAAGCATTGTTGATACTTACTACATTTCTTTGATATTTTAATTATTTACATAACCTAAGTTATGTACACTGTGATTGTAAATTGAGATGAAAAGATTTTTTTTTTATGATATACTGACTGTCCCGACATACTTCGTTCTGTCAAAAGCTATTAGACTGTGGCAGCTGTGATGTGGTTGTTAGTTAAGAATATTGAACCGGAGAAAAGGGATTTTGTCGATATTCCGTCTTTTTTTTAAATTTTGCTCTTCAAAGAAGAAACCTTCTTTAGATTTTAATGAAAATTTGAAAAAAAAAAACTGAATTGATCCAGCCTTTCTCGAGTCTTCATCTTGGCAACACATTTAGAATTTCGATTTTATTTATATAGGTAATTAATTTTACATTTAACTAATATTACAAATCGCAACCCAAATTAACCTACAACACATATAATGTCCAAAAGAAAAGGGAAGGGAAGAAAAGGGGCAGAGAAGTAGACTCTTTTTTTCCAACGTATACAAATTAAAGATACTTATATATACGTTTCAATTTCACCTCCTTCTCTGACCATTTCTATTGCCCTACAACTTTAAATTCTGTTACTTTACAAACAGTACCTCTACCAATAATACAGTCATTCTATGTAAGCAATGTCTCATACATAGAATGTCTCATACATACATTGCTTACAAAGAATGACTGTATTAATGGAAACAAACAAATTAATAAAGTTTTGAAACTTGTGTGGGTTATACCATTGGGTCTGCTGAACAAAACCCACAACTCTCCCCCCCCCCCCCCCCCTTTCCACTTGCCGCTTGCCCTCCCACATCGTGAAATTGGTCCCCATAAACAGTTTTTTAAATATTTTGCGAAAACTTTAATAGATACAAAAAAGTGTCAAAGGCAAAAACTATCCTCTTCTTCTTCTTCTCTTTTAATGTCTTGGCTCCGTCAGATCTTCTCCGATGATTTTGCCAGTGTCATTAGTAAAAATAACAATTTGTAATAGCTTTTTTAAAATAAAAAAGGAAAATTTGAAATTAAAATCAAAAGTAGCAGATCCCGAGACTAGTCAGTCAAGTCAAGTCTAATTTTTCTAGAGTTTTTCAAAACAGGTCCGTCAAGTCCAAAGCAGTCAGGTCAAGTCCAAAATTATCCTCAATAAATTCTAAACAAAATATGTTTTATACATTATTTTGATGTTATAAACAATTAAGAAAAACTGTCAACTGTCAATGTCGAATTGACAAATTTCAATATAACTATTTTACGCTCTCGCTAGCGTGTGCGGTCATTATAACTCATGGTAGAGGTAACTGGAATCCATTTTTAAGTTATATTTTTGGTCCGCCATTGTAAAGTTTCCATAGAAAACAAAACAAGCGAAGGTTGCTGACGAAACACGCACAAATGGAGACAAAATTAGTTATACAATAATTAGAGTGGCCTGAACACTAAAATGGAGCTTTCCATTTAAGGCAGCATAAATTGTCAAGCTAAACACACGTTGACATAAATGGTGGCGCGAATTGGTGATCGCATGTTGTTCTAAAGTGACAAAAGATTTGTTAAAAGGTGACGTAGAACCTCAAACTTTAACTGTTGCCACAAAAACAAATATCGTGTTATGTAATACAATACCTACGTACGTGAATATAGTATATTACCTAAAATATAGTATAGCCGGCGATAAATGAATAAGGAGACCTTGTCTTCTGAAGAAGTTAGTAAAAATATTTTTATGAGAAAATTTTAACAATTGAGGCTTTTTTTATGGTAGAATGCTACGGTCGCCTTTTAACATTAACAACGAAGTAGAGGTTGCAATTGCTCTACCGACCTTTGATTAAGATAAAGAATAAGTGATGAACCTAGGTTAACCTTAAGAAGGGTGAGAAAATAGGGTCTGGCTAATTTACTCGCTCACCGAAATACAACAGGCCAGCACCGTTCACAGTCCTGTATGGGGGACTATATGCCCTTACTAAATAATTTAATAACTACCTAAACTTCATACTCAGAAAGATACTGCTACTTTTGAGTAAGCCTCAAAATAATGACGTCACCGCTTTCTAATTGGTCATTATTGTTATTTAGTGAGATCATTGAAAGTCGTAAAACCACCAATATCTCGAAAACCGTTACCTTCCGATCTAATTTCCTTTAAAACCAAGTTTTCTGATCGAACCGCGCGTAGGTTAAATGTCATCACTGCCGAAAATGGGTAAGAGTCCATTAAAAGAGCGTTGATTCAGAAAATGATCACATATTTACCATTTTCGCTCGCCTTAACGGGTCCTGTAGGAAAATCTGATTAGGGTAAAATGGACCATTGTTGATACAAGAAATTGAATTATTTCTGTTTAATAAAATTCAAGTTTTAGAAACAAAATGTTTTTAATGTACATTGCGATAACTCATTAAGCAATTAAAGTAATAAAACAATGAATAAAAAGAATGGAAAATGTATCAGTCATAATTACCTAATAGTGCCTACCACATCACCATAAATAAAATTAAATCAAGTGAACGGTTTAATATGTCTGTTATTTGACAGTTATAGTCTGAAAATGTGGTTTTCTTAGTAGATCACTTCAATGTCATAAATATAAAATAAATATAGTTTTTTATTTTAAATACTAAAAGGTTTTTAAAATCTAAAATATATCTAAATACTTTCATATATGTATTCCTCGCAATATCCAAACACTGCTGAATACAGGTATGTATATATTTTTGGCGGTCCCCACCGTAACCCTCATATTTTTTAGTTATTAACAGTAGCGCTTGTGCATTTTTCTGGTGTATCTTATATTTATAGGATACACCAGTAGCCATCTTTTTTTTTTACAAGTGATACCGACTAAACCTCTTGGCGTCCTCCGCGTCCGCTATAAGGCGAAGTTGCAAGGTCGGACGAACATTCTTCCGAAACTCCGCCGAAGACGGTAGCCACCTACCTGTCACAATTGACCTTATGCTTTATCTGAAAAAACAATTAATAAATCGTGTATTACTATTACTAAAATCTATGAAACAAGAGCACCTGTTTGTGTGTGTGTGTATGTGTGTGTCATTTGTCTTCCATTTGTCAGCATTAGAGCGTTTACCCTAAAGAGTATCGGTGTTAATCGGACGTTCAACTTTTGTTTGCGTCCGACTCCAAACTTTTCGCCCTAAAGTTTGCCTTATTAGATAATGCGTGGTTGCTGTTTCCGATGCTAAATGTAAACAATCGATATACTAGAGACATGTATTAACATACTATAACAAAATACAACAATACTGACTTTGCAAGTGTACTTAAAACACTTAAGATTGAAATATTGGACATTCAATCATCATCTCAGCCTTAGGACGTCCACAGGTGGATATAAGCTGCCCTAATTATTTTCCAATAGGACTTGTCAACAGCAGCCTGTATCCAGCGTCAACCCGAGGCTGTTATCAGGTCGTCTGTTCACTTTGTGGGTCTAATTTTCCTAACTTTTTCGAGTTCAGCGTTTCAGCGCCATATTTCACATTGGTAGAAAATTTCAAGGCACTGAGAAATTTGTGCGACGGCCTGCCTGACGATCTTACCATGAAAAAAAGGAAAAATTGCATCCGCACAAAGCCGAAGGTGAGTCGCTAGTTTAATATAAAACATAAATGCTGCTGGAGAAAAGAATTTACATTTTTCACTTATCGTTTATTCCACTTAGAGGTCATGAAACCATAGTCCGTTCACCTCAGTTAAGCTAGGTTTTAATCATATGCTTGGTATTAGAAAACAATTCTAGTATTCATAAACCTTTCATGAAGACAGACGTTCTATTTTTTATTTTTTTTTGTAAAATCTTATTCATACTAACTTTCAATACAAAATTTATGGAGCAGTTTGAATATAATTAACGATCTACTAACACAGTTTATATATTATCTAATTAGAAAAAGAAGAATATGGAAAATGCAAGAAGATGGAAAATTAAGAATACGACCGGTATCATGCAGAAATTATAATTGCTTTTATCTATACTAATAAATAAAATTGAAGTGTATGTTTGTAATTTCAAAATAACTGCTTTTTACTAAATGTATATACGGGGTACTTATAATAATAGTTTTTTTTTTAATTTATCTGTGTCCGTTGTCTCTTTATTAGCTCTAGCTAACCTCCGAAATGGCTAGATCGATTTTAAGGGGACTTTTACTACAGATTGCTGATGTTATATGGAGTAACTAAGGCTACATACTTTTATTTCAAAAAACATTTATTATATATGTATATAAGTAGTGTCATAGTATAGCGCGCGCTCCATGCGCACGCCGCAGCGAAGCGTGACTGGGGGCCTAGCCAAGATGTACATTAAAGAAAACGCTCCCTAGCGAACTTTACGAAGCGAACAAAATAAAGCCCGGTGATTGGTTGTTATAACGCCCACATAAAATTTTGACCAATCACAAAGCTTTGTCCTTAGCGTAGCGTAGCGTTTACGACTGTAGAAAGCACTGCGTTTGCATCTTGGCTAGGGCCCCTGGGTTAAGTTAGTATTTTTTTTTTGGGATGGGAAATCACAATTTACGGATTATCCCTGGCCGACGAGCCCAGAACAACCAGGCAGCGCCACCATAATATCCCAGAGACGCAGACCAGCTCTTTGGTCGTGTGTGGGGCAGTCTATTGGGCCGGAAAACACGGGAGGAGACCGAGTACATGCCGTTTCTTAGCTAGCATGCGTAAACCTGGTGGCCAACCGGTACCGTAGCCTACAGGGCCCACAGTACCATGACCCAGGGTTGGTTACTCCTTCTTTACGGGGAGTGGTGGCAGCCTAGGGCTCACTGGGAGGCAAATCGGGAGCCGCGCACGCCCGGTCCTCCCTGCACCACGAATAGTATGAAAATAATGACTGAAGAAATTGCAATTAAAAACAACATTAAATGCTAAGGATTAATATCAGTGAATAGCGCCATCTGTTAACCAAATTTACAATGAATCATTGACGTTTTAATTAGATACCTCTCTCTACCTACTAGGTTTAGTTTACTGTATTGGCAGATATAGTATTGCTGTATACCACTAGGTGACGCTACATGATATATTGTTTTGCTTTGTCTAATATTCCAAAAAAAGAGTGTTATATCATTATGATAACACTCCTCCCTGTGACTTCTTTATTTTTGTCGAAAAGGCATCCCGTTCAATAGGCCATAGGCCATCTGCCTGACAGACATTCACCCGTTCACCCAACAACAAAATAAATAGGCATCCTAAATTAGTGGGATACTAGTATCTACTAGTATTACTAGTACCATAGAATAAATAGTACTTTAACCAGTACTATTTTCTCTATGCTAGTACTAACCTACTAATATTATTATAAATACGAAATGTGAAGAACAACAATATCAACAATACAATCTACAAATATCCACAATATTTGTTACTTTCCAAGCAAACACTACTGAACAGATTTTAATGAAACTTAACAGTATAAAAGTTTTTATATAAGAACAACATGTAGACTTTTATGTATGTAGATACGTGTATAAAAGTCAAATCAAAAGAATCAATAGAAAATTTCACGTTAACGTCTGATATTTATATCATAGCAATGCAATAAACGCGCAACAAATATTTTTTTAAATTATGCAGGAGCCACATTAATACATCATCAATACATTTAATAAAAATTTTGTTGTCTGTGGGTTTGTGCACGCTAATCTCAGAAACATGGCATGGGTGACATTTATATACATATACCAACATATAGATACCATATTATATATAATATACATATTGAATATACATCATATTATAAAATAAAGTCGCTGTCCGCTTTTGTTTCTTCGCTAAAATCTTCTAAATCTCCCATTATTTTGTTTAATATATCAATTATTTATTCATTACAAACATAAATACAAATCGTTTCTCTTTTTAATATAAGTATAGATAACATAATTAAGCGATGACAACTCAGAAATAGTTAATTTAAAATTTACAAGTAATGGTAAAAGTTAAAATAAACTTTCTTATTAAATTTAGTACCAGGTAACTTTTATTGTATCAGTAATTTTTTTCTTGTCTATTTTTAGATAAAATCGTAAACTTAATTATAAAAGAGATCTGATCTTACATTGAAACTTATAGTTAGATTAATTTGTAAAAATTATTAACACATTTTATTACTAATTTTTTTTTTATAACTTTTGAATAAAATTAATTTGCTTACCAATAAACTTAATTTTTTTTCTAAAATTAAGCTGCTTCTTATTGTATATCTATACTATTTATACTAATAGAGAAGATTTGTATGTTTGTAATGAATAAACTCAAAAACTTTTGACCATTTTTGAAAATTCTTTCGCTTATAGAAAGCTACATTACATAGGCTATATATTATAAAGTTACGCGAGCGAAGTCGCGTGCAACAGCTAGTACATAATATAATTACAAAAAAGCAATAAACTTAAGTCCCACGTCACGTCACGTCCCAGTAACACATAAACTAAATATCGGTTTGTAGGTTTGTGTTGATGTTTCTATGTTCACATTTTTGTAAAAGGGGATTTCAATTGTGTTACACAACAACTGCGAAACTGGCCAATTGAAGTAAATAGAATAGTTAAATAATAATAAATTATATTTATGCTTATAATAACAAAAAAATAATAATTTTTCTTTATTAGAAAAATATTCTTTTACGATTCTTTTACGATAGTGCAACTTTTATTCAAAATTTCACACATTATAAGACACTGGAAATGTTCCACAACATAAATAATTGAAAATACAAAAAAAAACATTGTATTTTTAATATAAATATATATTTTTTTAAAAATCTAAGCTTTATTTAAGGTTTTGTTTCAAGGCACGTTTAAGACGTATTTTTTGTTATTATCCTTTGCTGTTATTCGTTATTCCGAATAGCAGCGATGGATATTTCGTTAAAATGAAGATTAGATATGAATGGACATGGAGGAATTGAGACTATATCGTAGGACAGCCTGATCGAGAAGATACGTAACCTGAAAATTTATAAAAAAAAGGTCAAGTATATGTTGTGTCTAAATTCATAAAACACACGTTTTTATATTTTATTCTTTTATATTCTATTCGTTACGTAAAGTTTCACTTTATTTTTAAATACAAAAAAAATCAATATTTTTTTATATAATTCTGAAAAAATTCAAAATATTAAAACGACCACACTTTACAACAACATGATAACTACTCGCCTAAACAGAACGCTATATAATTATTAGAATCGATTGAGAATTATCGACATGCATACCTTCCCACTTTCAGTTGACCTCCCCTGCACCCCGTGCTGAAACCAAACATTGACGCCGCAGGGGTTATTGCAGGTGGGGTTAAGGGTCTTGACGACTAGTCGCCATGATAATTTGAGGCCGCAAGGGGTTAGGGAGTAGGTCGGGGGGTGAAACGGCTGTCTATGCATTATGTAGCGGCAATCAATGGTAGGTGTTCGCCGGTGATTGTTGGCCAAACTGTAAGTGACGTGTGTGTCGGAATGCTGCAGAGTCGACATGCATGCAAAAAAAAAATGCTTTTTGAATGTCTAACTGGATAACTTTGAATTCCCATCTAATTTTATATTGCATAATTGTATAAGTATATGCCGTTTAATATATGGCAATAATATAGTCAAAAATGAAAGAAAAGCAAATAAATAAAATTGTTAACATATGATAGGTAGTTTTTAATCTAGCCATTTGTATCTTCAATAATTACTAGCGACTCGTCTCCGAATTGCCATGAAAAATTTTCCAATTTTTCATTTCATAAAAATGAAAAATTTTCCAATTTTTCATTTCATAAAAATTCATGGGAATTAAAAAAAAATATGAAAAATCCATGCCGAATTGACACAATCGTTCTCGAGTTTTGCGCTTATTTTTTATTTATATAGATACATGATGTAGACACCTACGTGTAATAAAATAAGTATAATGAGAATAAAAAATCGCTTGGTCAGTGGACCGCCAGGTTGCCTGTTTATGTAAATGGCTTTAAATCTAGTTTATGTTCCGAATATTCTTGTGACAATAACTGACTGTTTTCGTAGTCTAACCTTACAACTTAAGAACTAACAACATCACCCCATACAAATGACTAACGCAAAATAACAACTCGTATGCTGTTGTGTTTCAATGCGTAAGTGCCCATTCCTTATACTCATCTATCTATAGACCCTTATGCCTGGTTCACATTATTCCAGTCCAATAATCCAGCGAGTTAATCCATTTCAGTGCTGGACTGGATAATATCGTCCACATTATTCCAGTCATTCAAAAGCTGAGATCGGTAACATTAAATGACAATGCTTTCAACGTGTATCACTGATCTTGATCACTGGATTGGCCGTTCACACTGTTCCAGTGACGCTGGAATGGGCAAGCTGGAATGAAAAATAGACTGTCATTCCAGTCAACTGGACTGGATTTATCACATTGCAGTGCAAGTTCACATTATTCCAGTGGCATTCCAGCGCTGGACTGGAATGCTGGACTGGAATAATGTGAACCGGGCATTCTCTACCCCTTTTCTCGTTAAGGTCGGAATTACTGCTGTTATTGTTTGTGTTAAGTGGCCTGCAGCTTGCTGTGATAAAAAAAAAATTAGTCTCTAACTAGGCACTAGAGATTTACAAATTGGTTAGCAATCGATAATATTTAATAAGCTAATTTTCATTATTTCCAACTAAAATAAAAATAATGTAAAAAAAAAATCGTGGAAAGAGGAGTGCGTATTTGTTTTATGATTATAATTACAGAACAAAATCTATAATAATTTCTTTTATAATTCGATTAAAAATATAGTATGATTTTATTTTATATGCAATAAAAAGGCTATACGAATATTACTTACAAAGTAAATAGGATATTCTCAGAATTCCACACATTCCTACAATGTATTACACTCACCAAGTATTTTTTATTTAATTTCGATTCTTCGGTTTTCTTTGTTACAATGTACCCAACAAAGGGGTTGGGCGTTAACTCTATGCGTTGGTGGTAATTTCTATGTAAGCATTGTTCGAATCCTGATCAAGGCCTGGCAAACACCATTTGATACTTGATGATTATTGTAACTTTGTAGTTACCCCCAAGGATAAGGATCCATTATTTACTGGCCATTTATCCTTGGGGATAACTTGGGGATGCACATATCTTGGCTATTGCCAAAAATTCATTTCATCGAGATTATTTTTACTTTGTTGAAAGCCGGTAGGCACTAATAGTGAAATTAATATATTACTTAAGCAATATGTGCTCTCGTATCTCTTACCACACCTTTTTTGCATAACATTTGTCTATTGAACATAAAAGTATACTATTTTTTATGCGCCGACCATAAAGTAACAACTGGTTCAGGGTGATCGTGGGAATTTAGAGGACTATATTAAAGGATTTGTTCATTGACCTTGGATTGGCTTTTTTTTTTTTTTTTTCTAAAATCCCTCCAGCACTATGCTGAAGCCTATTTTTACTACTCATTCATACCAGTTCTCGCTCGCTTTCCTCTCGCACTTTCATTCTACATACTTGATCTTTCTTTCATCCATCCTCATTCGTTTTCCATTGCGGGTGGGCTTGGATTGGCTTTGCATCAGTAGACTTCACCAAGGGCATGTAGTTATTTACCCAGACCCAGACCCCGACCCAGCATGCGAGTTTTTTTTTATATGTGAAAAGGTCGACAGACAGGCTGACGATTGTTTTGATCGTAGTTGGCTACTGTCGCCTATAAAACAGGCAACGCCACGGGTACTGCAAATGTGCACCGATCACAGTAGAATTAATAATAAGGGGTCAGGTTATTTATTATTTATTGGTATGACACAATCAAGAAAAGAAAAGTATCAAGACCAATTGATCGCAGTAAAAGCCAGCTATCTAGTCTAGAAAAAGGTTAGTTGAGTGAAAATAAAATTTGTATTAATCGACACAGTTAGTTGTGTTGATGATGCGGCCGCGTGTGGTCGTCAGTTCGATTCCCTGTTCGCACCAAACGTGACAATCATTTTGGTGGTTTTGTGAGACGTGTACAAAGTGCATATAAAAATATCTTTTGAAAACAATTTGTGTAGCTTTTGGTAACTTTTGTACTCAATTTTTTAAACAATAATCTTAACCATGTGTTAAGTTCAACAATTGCTTTTTGAACTTATTATGGCCTCTTCAACTGTTTTAATGCTTAATGAATTATTGCAATTTGGAAAAACAAACATATTTGTTACAGAAAAATTAATAAGCAAATCATTTGACGATGTTCTTTTTTAAAATTATCTTCACATATAATTTGAATTTGCTTTCCGCGTCTATCTGTCTGTATGTATAGAAAGAAAACTATAAGCCTAATACTATTCACAGGAAAATTGGAAAATTCGGACCGTATCCGTAAAAACATAAATTGAATCCGCAAAGAATAACTACTTACGATAATAATAAATATTATCGTGACGATGGTTTAAGGAATGCGAAGAAGATTTTATTAATTTCCACTTTATTTAAATAAAAAAAATGCCGTAGAAGAAGCGATGATGTCTTTCGTAGCATTTTGAAAAATTTCTGGATTTCTATAATGACATCCAAATTAATATTATAAATACGAACGTGAGTTTGTTTGTTTGTTACGCTTTCACGCCTTAACTACTCAGCTGATCATCATAGAATTTTGCACACATGTTGTCAAGGACACTTAAAAGGAAATAGGGTAACTTTCGTCCAGAAAAAAGAAGTGTTTCGTCAGAAAAAGAATAAAAAAATCAACACCTGACAAACAATACAGCAGTAAAGTAGGTTTCAATGAAAGAACCTTCATATGGTAGAATATTATTTCTATGAAATTCTATAAAGAACCACGAAATAATAATAACATTCTCCATAATACAAGAAAAAAAATATTTTCAAGGACTTTATTAACAATGCACCTGTAAGAACTTGAATGCACTTTGAAATTTCTCACGGTAAATGATTTGCATTTTTATTTCCACTTAATTATTTTCTCTTTCTGTCTTTCTGCAATTAATTATAATTATAAATTTAATATTAAATTAATCAATCAGGAGAGCTTTTCCTTGCGTAATATGAAAGACAAGTCTTTATTTATCAAAGTCATTAATTATATTTTTCTTATAAAAATTATATATATTTTTATAGAAATAAATTTTTCACATACTCACAAACCATACATTATCCATTGAAAATTGTATTTTTCAATATATATATAATGTACAGACACGTTTGCTATTTTATTATATTTATTACATATAGGTGAGAAGGGGATTACCCTTTTTTCTAAAACAGCAGAAACAGCGTATTTAAATCAGTAGCGCGGTTTCCGTGGCCTTACCCGTGTCAAGTGAATTGATAAATTTAATATTAACATATAAAAAAATTAAAAGTATACCTAACAAAAAAGCTGTTGAGTTTTTCATGTAATTAAATTTATAGTCAACGTATAGACGGAACAATAGAGGGTTTCTGTTTAAAAATGAGGTCATCACTTTCAATCTTCGACTTTTGCAATAGACGTTGTAATAAATTCTAGAAATATGCGTCAAAGGTTTCAACAATTATTAACGTTTGAAAGTCATCGAAGCATTAACAAATTAATTTTTTTTTATAGGAATGCTGTCAATTTAAATGATTTATTATTAATAATAAGTGTAATTAAAAAATCTATACATAAATATATTATAATAAAATAAGCGAGCCGTGACTGTGCATTAAGTATTTAAAAAAAAACAAATGGTTTACGTTGTACTTAGGTATGTTACCGAGGACAAAAAAATGTTTTTTAGATTTGTTCAAAATTCTACTATTATTTTATAACTGCACGTAGTATAAATAATCACAACTAAAAACCAGATTGATATATATGTATATGTGTGTGTTAAAAATAATTGTAATATTATATTTTAAGCCTCAATGTAGTCAAAAGTGTAAAGTTTTCGAAAGTAAATTTGTACACCATAATGGAGCGGTTATCCGCCTGCAGTGAAACACTTTAATGCAAAAGAACGGCAAATAACGTTGGAATAATTACGTACTTAAAATTAATGTACATAAAAACCGGAAATAGCTTTGAAAATTTAAAAAGAGAACGAAATAAATAATTCAAAATGGCGGTGATCCGAGTTGATGTTGGGCGATTTTTCAGCGAGCGAACTTTGTTGACGTTACCGTCTATCCCTTGTAAACAGCGGAAATGCGATGAATTGCCTCCGATATTTCCTGATCACGAAATAGAACATCACAGTATAAAAGTATCACAGTATGTGAAGTCATAAAAGTTGTTTTTTAAATCGAACTTTTGATACAAATTTTTCAAGAATGATTTTTTAAGTAAAAAAATGCATGTTCTTGTTCTTTGACAATTGTTAATATAAATAAGCATTATTGATTAATGTAGTTAAAGGAAAAACTATTGATTAGCTTAGTTAGAAGTAAAGCCTTATTGAATTAATATTAATTATGATCCCACAGGATCGAATTCATTACTTTGATACGATTACCCTATGTGTTATTAAGATTTGAAGAATATTATAAATAATATATCTTTAAATCATAGGTTCTTACATTTAATTTTTAACAAAACGGTATTTATTATAGAAATCTGAACTCAATAGGTCAAATTGATTTTATTTATTATCTTTTTAATTTTTAGGGCTTTCACCTTACGTCAAATTGATAATTGACGATGATCACCGAAACATATTTTACGGGTGTCTCTGTAAAAGGGTGGTTACTGTCGCCAGACGAGCTGTGCGATTGCGAAACGCAGTGTGCCCTGCCACTACTTTCTAGATCCAGAATAAAGCCAACTGATAAGTTCATTTCCAAAGTTGAATCCGGAAACTCTGAGACAGAGTATTAAGGCAAACACCCTAACCACTCATCCAACAAGCTCGTCAAAACTTGCCACGGTTGCCATAACAGTGGCCAACGTATGAAAATTATGTTTATTTTTATAAAAAAATTGGTTTCCCTTGGAATTTTGAAAAAAAAAAAAGAACTAAGAAAGAACTAATGAATTTCAAATTAATCCGTCGGCTAGTTTTCGAGTTTTTGAAGCATACACAACATAACATTTATATAGATATATAGATTAGCTTTACTGTGACTTTTAATGTGATATTGCTTCATTTATTAAGAGTTTCCGCAAAGGTTGTTTATGTGGCCAGTGTGATATTCGCAATACTCGTTCAATGAATATATGATGATGAAATAATGCCTCATTGGTTTTTGAAATTCCAAACAATATGACGAAATTGATAGAGCTTAATGCTAAGTGAATTTATAGAAAATATCAGAAGCATATTTTTAAAATTCAAGTTAAATTTTCATAAAATAATTTATTTCACACAAAAGTAATAAGTTTATTTCATTTAATTCTTTGCTAGCGACCCGCTTCCGGCTTCGTATGGATGATTTTTGACGACACGTTTGGTCTAGTGGCTATTAAACCTAGCTGTTAACCAAAAGGTCGCGGGTTCGAATCCCGCTAGGGGCAAATGTTTATGTGTTAACATTTTACCTTTGTACCTGAATCATGGATGTTTTGCATGTATAATATGTATGTATTTACAAAAAAAAGTAATCTATGTAGTATATCAACTGTCTGGAATCCATAACACAAGCATTAGTTGCTTACTGTGGAACTAGTAACTATTTATTTATTTATTGTTATTTATAATTCTATGCACAAACCTTGCTAGTTTATCGCTTTTTCCATTAGTTAAAACTGTATCAAAATTCGTTGAGTGGGTTAACAGAGGGGGAATGCGATTTTATAATTTGTATCGATATAGATTTTGGAAAAAAAAAGTTTCTACACTGATGAAAAATGATTATACAGACCTACTTAAATGCCCTTATAACCTAGAAAAGGGTGTCAAGTTTAGATTGCATGATTAATGGTCTGAGTTCAGGTGCTATTGATACACTTTTTAGGTTAATGGATGTATTTTAATTGAGTGGTGTAATAAATAATATATTTTTTATAGGTTTATGGAACATAAACCTATAAATAAGACGTTTAAAAAAAGACGTTTACATTTTTTGTGAAAAGTTGTAAAGTATGAAAATTACGTTGTGAGGTTTGAAAATTTTAAATCTATACTAATATAATAAAGCCCAAGATTTTTTTTTAAACGCGTTAAACTTTGGATAAAATAATTTTGCGTTTGAAATCTTAACTCTCAAGAAAGATTAGCTGTTTATAATCAGTGATGACCCTTAGAAGTCTAACAAAAAGAAAAAAAAATTGCAGTAGATACGATAATTTAAATAATTTAGGATATCTATTTGACAACATATCGAATTATTACTTACTTATAAATTATAATTATGCAGCGCAGGGCCAACCTCAATTTTCTGCTGCTAGTGTTTGAAATTGAGAGTTCTATTACGAAAAAACTTTAAACAAATTATTGTATAATCCCCGAAAATTGCTAATACAAAGGAACTTTGTCACGTGATGTCATCTGCAACTAAAAAATACAGTTAATAAAAGTGACGGTACTGAGTGTGTCTAGCGATTACGTCACCAAAATGGCGGCCAGATTCATTAGCAACTTGCGAGGCTTATCTTCGCTATTCTATGTGTCTATGGCTACCATAGACACAGAGAAATTTTAGCAAATCTATGGCCAATAGTTCACATCACATTTCGTAAATCTCCATATACCATCTGAGTACTAATATTATTATTTTTTACAATAGGTACCTACTGTTTTATATTCACTGAACTTTAACTAACCTAAAGTACAAACTGAACTACATTCAACCGAGAACTGTCAAGTAAAAAGTTAAAATAATGAAAGGACTTTAAAAGTACAATAATCAAAAATGGGTTGCGGGTCGTCTGGGAACGTTGTTCCTGTTAACGAAGGAGCAAATAATGATCATAAAGTGGCCAACGGTGTTAAGGAACTTCCAAAAAATCATCACGACGACGACCACGATGATCTGCCGACAGTAGTGTTGCCAGAAACGCCGAGTAAGCCGAAACCACGTGAGCAATTTCTTTTTTTAAATTAACTTCAGGTGATTATAGGGGAATAATAAAAAAATATTACTTCAAAAGACCTTTATAAAATAACAGAATATGAGCTGTTGTGTTTCAGTTGATTAATTAGTTCTTTCAAAGTAGGCAGCGCACTTTCAATCTCTCTGGCGTATCTCGTCTTTATAGGGCCGGAGCCTATAAAGACAAGAAATGAGACCTAGGTACCTTTGGCTATTTAATTTTGTCTCCGTTCTCCCTTATTCTTCCCACCTCAATTCTTTATTCTGTACCACAGCTATTAGCTATTTCTGGTGCTGTTTTTTGCAAAAATGCCCCATAAAGTGAAGTGAAGATCACTTGATGGTAGCCACCATTGAGTTGACCATCTGCTTACATAAAAAATAGACTATTTATACCTATTTTGCCATTGCCATCTTTCTCATAATTCATACGGTCTATTATACTACTATGTTTGAAAATGCAATAAAATGGTACTTATATATGTAAATACTTTATACTTTGTTTGATTTGCAGCCGTCGCCTTTGAAATACCACTGGACGAATTCGATGGTAACCGTCGTGTCTCTGTAACGCCGCCACCGCATCTTCAGCGGCTACTTCAACCTCCACAAGCTGAAATCAGCTTGCCAGAGATAGAAGAGAAGTTAGCTGAAGCTGAACAGAGAAGACAGTTGGTATGTGTTCATTAATTGTTGCATTTGGAATCCTCAAAGGAAACAGGACAAAATTGTATTATTTTTCTTATAAGTACATAATTGTAATGAGTGACACTCGTTTTATTTACGAAAAGAGTATAGCAATCTCTTTTTTTTTTAAGATAGTAATGAAAACAGTATTTTTAATCACACTATAATAATAATAATAATTTATTTCATATATAATAATAATAATTACATCCATTTAGGTTCAATTACAATATATATGTCGGATCAGGACGGGCCGAAATGGGGATCGGGGCGTTATCATGGGCATCGGACATAGCGACGGGCTTTCGGTCACTTCTTTAAATCAAAGAATGCGTTCAATTATAATCACTTAGCGTTTATTTGCTTCCACGTGGATATTGGAAAGCATTTACAATGGACAAATTAATGAAATAATTAAACTATGAGACAATCGTTCATTGCACCACAATTAAATCAACTTTACAAAATTGGTTGTATGGAAACCGACAAGTCTCTTGGCGAGAGATGTCCTTTCTTTTCCCTTTTCAAAATCCAAGTCCCAGTCAATTCCTCCGTTAACTCCCCTCATCCCCGCCAAGAGCCATGTCCAAGCGAGCGGAACCAAAGTCGCCTAGCCAATCCGCGCTGTCCAACCCTACTTGAGTTTCCAGTCAACCAACATTACAATCTTAATTGTCCAATCAGAAAAAGCATACGGTCGTTTAACAAGTTGACCAACTTAAAAATTAAATTAAAAATGAAATGTTGCCATTTTAAATAATAAAATGTTTTAAATAATAAAACTGAACGTAGGACGATAACTGTAACGCGATGTCGCCACCCACAGACTACAACCAATCGTTGCGAACTGGTGGCGCCACCCTTACGCTCCGACATATGTTTACCAGTAAAAAAAGATATTTATTGCGATAATTATTGACATGTAAAAGCCCTATTGTAGTCGGCACCATATTTGACCTGTGGCGTTGCTGGTGTTATTGGCGACGGCAGCCAATATAACATATTTAGTTACATTATTTGTACTATTGCATTATTATGTATGTATTAGAGATTCATATTATACCTTATATAGCTTAGACCGTAACTTTAGACATAGAGGCCTCTATATTTATCAATTATTCAGATGAAAAAAGTTTAATCTGTTACAAAAACGTTTAGCTTTTCTATCTCGTATTGTTTGGTTTCATTTTAAATCGAATTTGAATAACGGATTAAATGATTCTAGCGAATAAAATTTTCAATTTGACGCAACAATCAGATGGTCACAAAGCAAATAAATGAATTGAATTTCCTTTCAAAGCCAATTTCTGCGCGTCCGTATATTAAAATGTTGTGTAAAATTGTTTGTGTAAAGTGCTCACATAAAATAAAGCCTATCAGAATCGGCGAAGCATTAAATTGTTATTGACTAAGTATTACTGATTTATTTTTATTGTAGTTATGTTTCTATTTCCCGATATAATTAATTAATTTTAGGAGAAAATTTCCTTCATTACAAAGTATATTAAATTCATGAAGCATATTTGCTTCTTATATACATAAAGCTCATAGCTATATATAAAGTTTTAAGATAATTTTTTTGTGATTTATAGCACAAAAATTATGAACGTTATCCATAACTGTTGGCCTCATGAACTTTCTATCATCGAAAGAGGGGTATAGTTTCTGCTGCTATACATAGTGTATGCGGATGCGTTTGTTAAACTAACTCACACAGACATGGCCCCTTTTTTTAAGGAGGGGAAATTACGTTTACGCACTATCCTTCGTCGACGGGGACAGTGGACGAGGGCTAGTGTGGGACTCGCCCGGTGAAATGACTTATCACTGGGAATACCCACTAAAACCCCCCCGGATTCCACCATCAACGGTGATATGCGGGTCCGAGTTCACAGCGAGGCCTTATCCTTGGATCCCCCGCCACGCGTCCTTGTTGGGTGTTTCAGGGCGTCAGACACGTCCCCTTCTGACGCCCTGAGGTTGTCACGCGACGTGCGCCGCGGCATACGCCCGGGCACGTCGGCCGGCTCTTCAACGCCTGAGTGGATCAGCCTGGGGGTCCGCCTCGCGGGCCCGCTCATTGGCCTCTTTTCCACTTCCACTTCACAAAACTTCACACAGACATGGCCCCTAGCCAACGAAGCGTTACGCAAGAGAGAACGCTAAGAGAAAGCTTGGTGATTGACGTTACAACAACCAATCACCAAGTACGCAACGAAGCGTTTGCATCTTGGCTAGGGTGGCTAGGGGCCAAGCAGAAGCACTGTCTGGATTGCGCGACGTTAGTTATACGAGAGCTACGGGCGAGAGTAGACGTTTCGGGAGCCTGTCCATTAAGTGCGCATATGAGCCTGTGAGATGTCCATTGGACAAGAACTACAATACCCAGTTTTATAATGATACTGTATAAATATTAAATTAATAAAATAACTTAAATAATAAATATTACTCCTTACAGATTTTACAACAACGAGCTGCATCTGCACAGAAGAGGTCACAAAAAATGATGAAATCCTTTCATGAAATGGATAGGCTTGATGCTGAAAATGTAAGTAGAGGTCCATTTTGATTACTTTTTCTATTCAAACAAAATTGAAAGGGCACTAGATTTATATTGAACTAAATAGCTGGTGCTCACGACTTCCTCCGCGTTGAAAAATATTAAGTAGCCTATCCTGTGTCCCGTACGTCCAAATGTTTATCTATACCCAGTTTCATGAAAATCAGTTAATTCGTTTCATAGTTATGGAGGAACATACATACATACAATACCTACACTTACAGATTTATTATTAGTATTGATAATGAAGTTTATTCACCGTCATGGTTGCTATTTTTTTATGAAAAAATATGGTTACAAAAGGATCTACTTGATAAGCGCTATAGTCACCTATGCACAAGAAACATCAGAAAAATGCTAGTGCATTCTTGACCATCCCAGGATAATAATATAAGGATAGAAAAATTGGGCTATGGCATCCTTACAATACCCCGGAACACAATAGAACATACAAGTATTGTTGTTTCACGGTGGTCTTGTGTAAGGCGATTTCAAACTTTTCAATTTATGAGCATAATTTTACACACAAGTGATATTCGACGACTTTTAATTTAACTTTTGTTTGCGGTAATTTATTATTATTTATTCATATCCTATCTATCTATCTAATATATATCATCAATACTAATAATAAATCTGTAAGGGTCGGTCATGGAGTAAGTTACTTTGTTTTCAGAGATATCGTGTTTATAGGCTCTATGCATGATACTGAAACTAAATTGACGATTTTTAGAATTTTTTTCTGTATGTATGTAATGTTCCTCCATAACTTTGAAACGAATTAACTGATTTTCATGAAACTTGGTAGATAAACATTTGGACGTACGGGACACAGGATAGGCTACTTAATATTTTTCAACGCGGACGAAGTCGTGGGCATCAGCTAGTTACGAAATAAAATCGCTGTCTATCTGTTTCTCAGCTAACCTACTAAACCACCCAATGTTATTTTCACTTATTTAAAAAGTGATAAAAATTTATGAAGGTTGTGTGTTATTTTTCTCTCAGAACAATTTTCAATTTGTATTTATCATACCATTTTCGAAATGTAATCTAGTAGATAGAGATGTAGTGTCTAAAATAGTTGCCTATTCTCTTCATAGAATCATAGTACTTTGTCCCCATTGCGAACAACAATCTGTTTCACCACCCATATAATGTGATTCTTAAAACTTTCCATAGCGGTATCCCATAACTTTGTTTCGAAGCGGAGCACATTGCCAACTTTCCTGTGTAGCCTCTTACTTCGCTATCGTCCCTTTCTTAATTAAAGTTAGCAAGAGCCGATAGTGAAAAGCAATTTTAACTTTTACAATGCATTTATATTTGCCGTATGTTTTATTTGAGATTTTGTTTTACTATACACCAGTCTTTCCCAAAGTGGGCGATAACGCCCCCTTGTGGGCGCTGCAGGCCTAAAGGGGGGCTGTAAATGGGGGCTAGGATGGGGGCGCTAAAAAATAATTTACTCTCAAAGTGGGCAGTAGACAAAATAAGTTTGGGAACCCCTGCTATACACCCTAGGATAGGGCCGCAGACACTATAGGTTGGGAAACACTGTACTGTACGTACAATTGCAACGTCGCGTCTGTGCAAATTTTTATTCAATATCTTTTAAGTCAGATTTTTTTTATGTGAATAAATATTATAGAAACTTAATGAAATATTAAAATTGTTTAAATTACGAATATATCTCAGTGTTAAGTCTAAATGTTGCGGTTATTAAATATTTCTTTAATGTTAATTTGTCAATTTGTGACTTGTTTTGTTATTTGTTATTAATCATAGTGAGAACAAGAAGAAGATTAGCAATTGTTTTTTGAATTGGAATGAATGTTATCCCGAATCTTTCTTCGTTCACATAAAAATATGACTAACCTAACCTAACCTAACTGTTGCATGCGACTTCGTCCGCTTAACTTTCTAAAATGTTACTCGCTACCTATAGAATGTAGCTTTCTATAGGTGAAGGTATTTTTTTTTGAATCGGTCCAATAGTTTTTGAGCTTATTCATTACAAACATAAATACAAAAATACAAATAGAGACAGATAGCGATTTCATTTTATAATATGTAAAAATAGAGGTGACCATATTTTTTTTTTAAATTTCCTTTCAGGAACCTGTGGACCCCACAAAGCATGGGACAAATACGCTGACCATACCGCATGCTACAAACGCTCTTGAGGATAAGAACATCACATAGTTTAAGTATTTCATTAACTTAACTATTTAGTTAAGTATGTCTTTTATTAAAAGCGGTGGTTTACAACAAACTCAGATGCTAGATTTTATGCTAGATTATAGGTATTACTGTCGCCCAAGAAAGTTGTTTAATGGATAACTTTGTCTCGTCACCACACCTACCTAAAAGTGTTGAAATATGGGACTATTAAATACTTAGGTTTTTTTACATATATTTTAAATAGTGGCAGGCATGCTGACGGTCCATTTGATGGCAGGTGATTACGAGTTTACATAATCTAAAATACTTTTTTCACTATTTAAACTAAGCTATTTATATTTGTATTAAAGTGCATAATTGTCATTAAAGTTGTTTGAAAAATGTTATCTATAATTACCTACCTATGTACCTAAAAATAATTTAATTCTTTTACAAAAATAAAACCAATCATTTTAATTTAATTATAATATAGAATTTATATTTGCACATTTTAATAATAAATGTTTTCTGGTATTCACTGTGCCCATGATCATTGCAACTAAAGATTACAGATTATTATGATTATCTAAATATCAGTAATAATAATATTTAAATGATTATATTTAAAAAAAAATATTTTACAATTTTTCGAAAACTTTTTGGGCTATTCATTTCAGTGAAAAGAGACTTCTACAAAAAGCAACGCGGTCGTCACGTGACGACGCGTTGTCACGTGACGACGCGTTGTCAAGTGACGACTGCATAGATTTTTGCATTTCTAAACCAAACATTTAAAAAAAAATCAATTTATCACTAATATAAAAATTTTGTAAATAAAATTTGTTAATCTAATATTTCACAATGAGAGGAGTGTCTGATTTAATTTAAATAATTTTAAGTCGTAAGTACACACGAAAGTTCTCAATACATTTTGTGATTTTAGAATTATATAAAAAAACACCATTAAGTATGTGTAGAACACAAAATTATTTGGTACTAACTAAAATACATATTTGTAAACCATTGTGTTTAATAATTCGCAAAATGTGAGCGTGTAAAACGAATTTCAATAAAGTTTTATATAACGACATTTAATTTATTAAAACCTATTATAAATTCGAAAGTAAGTTTGTTTGTTGCATACCCCTTGTCAGAGCTACAGAAAAGGACATAGGGTACCTAACTGTCATCCAGAAAAAGGTACTGTTCCTGAGAGATTATCCAAAAATAAAAATAATGAATTCAACGTCTGATAGTATTTTGAGGGATATATTATACGATAATTATTATATGGTACGTGTGGATATTTAAATATAATATTATCGTCTCAAACGAACAGGATTATCGAATTTTTTTAACAAATAATTTTGTTTTAAAAATCATTATAATAAAAAATAAACTTTATTCATCATTTTATCTCTAATCTGACAAGCAACCAAGAGAGAAATATGTATAAAATCACAAAGAAATTAAAATATCACAAAATTCTGAGAAAATTACAATATCTAAGCTATTCGAAGATTAGATTCTATTTAATTGGATCCCTGACTTAAGAAAATTTATAGTTTTTTATTTTACATGCAAATGTAAGTTTTTTAAAGTAGTTTTAAAATAGTATTCTTTTTTGTAGTTGTTTGTTGTTATAAAAATTCATTACATCATTGGAGAGTACACTAATTGTACAGACTACAGACTATTAAAACAAAAATTACAGAAATAAATGTTCATATATAAATACAATAACAATGTGAGGTAGAGAATCTTAAAGCAGCCATCTTTTTTTTTCATCAGACATATAATCTTTTCACTAGAGACGTCCGCGTCCGTCTCGGCGGTGTTGCCAGTAATGAATTTTAAATCCACCTCGAGTTTCGGGAAACAATTTCTCTCCGTTTCCCCCGAGGACGTCATACCGGTAATACGAGGTGGAATAGTGAAATGTATTTTCCGAAAAATAGGACAGCCGACTTGATTGTTTTGAGGATATAATAATTTTTAATTAATTTAATATATTTTTATGTATTTGAGTAAGTATTTTTTTAGACATCTTAAAACTAATATAAAGCAAATATTTAATTAATTTTTTGTCATATTTATTTATTTATTTATCAGGGCAAATACAGCAAATGCTGAATATAATATGTAAATACAAATAAACATAGAAAAAGTCAACAAACTCTGCGTCTCTCTGTCTCTCTCTCTCTCTCGCTCTCTATTGATTTTTTCTCAAAAACACAAAGAGCGACACGAAAAAATAGAGCGTTAAGGCAAGTCCCTTAACCACTCCACCAAAGGGGTCGTAAATGGCTCGTCATAACAGAGATCTGGGTAGTCTAACACCGTGTCAAAAGTAAGGTATCCTCCTAACACGACTTCCTTTCATACCTCATATTCTGACAGGATTTGCATCGCACTTGATTACCCTTACAGTGTCAGTAGACAGTTGCCAGCGCCATCAAATGCACTATCAGCCTGCCTTCCATCCTTTTCTTACTAAAAGAAAGTTGATTTCACATCTATCTCCCAATATCTATTTCATTACCATTTGTATTCCTTTGTAGAACTACCCATTTATCCACTCTGTTCTTATAAAAAAAGAGTAAGATCGGAATAATTATTTAATCTATGTATAAGTAAATAAATTTTGCAGATGTCATGCCGTTGTTTTGTAAATTAATTTCATAAATGGCAACATTCGGCCTGAAAACAGCACGTGCATCCGGCAACTTCGGATATCAAATTGTGTTTTATTCATGAACCGTTTGTTTTGTAGACTGTAAGTACCTACAGTTTTTTTTTTTCAGATATACATAAACAAGTGGAAATAAATTTAATTTCTTTGTTGTTGCTGTTGCTTGAATATACTTATAGTTAAAATCCTTGCCTAAGTCCTTCTTCAAGGCTCAAGCTATCTCTTTTCCAGATTTAATTAGTATAATGATGTAGCTTTGAAAACGTAACAGAAAACAAGCTAGTATGGTTTAGTAGTGGCAGGGTACACAGCGTTTCGCAGTCATCTGGGCAACCCGTCTGGCGGCAGTAACCACCGCCTTACAGAAGACTACAGTGAAATAACAGCATATGTGCTTTTGTGTTTCGGTGAGTGAGTAAGGGATGCCAGAGCCCTTTACCCCATCTCTTCCTTATCTCTTATCCTTAATCCTCCTATGATTAGCAGCACTTGCAGCACATAAGTGCATAAGTGCACATAAGCAACACATAAGTGTTTTAAGAAATTTTAATACTTGGTAATATTTTAATAATAAGAATTGGGTTCAGAGGTATGGTGGGTATTTTCACTTGTAGGTCATTACATCATATTTTTCCTATTTTGAAATGTTCAAAATAAACTTAGTCCATATAAACAAAAATAAAAACACAACAACGTACAAGAACGTTTCAGATTTCTCTAAAGATGTAGATACTAGTTAAGTCTAAATTAATAAGAACTAAAAAAGAAATATACAAAATAGAATGAAAGCTAACGAAAAATTGTTAAAACAAAAGTCTGAATGAAACCAGTGCAATAAAAGTTATTGTGAATGTTGACGGTAAAGGCAACATTTTAAAAGTATAATTATTGTAGTAAAGTCCAGTACGAACTGACCGCGGCGTTACGGCTAGTATAGAATTTACATTAAGTTCTACTATCCATTAAAAACTCGACCATAAATACTGAGTTATTAAAGCGTTTTTACGTCCACTCTGCCCGGACTATCATATTTTATGAGAAATCTCTTTTAAAACTTTGAAATTCAAACGTAAAATTTATGTGATATTTCGCTTTAAAATATCTCGGAGTGAACGCAATAATTTCAAATTCAAAGTTGTTATTAAACGTAATGAATTCTCTCCAATGAAATGAATATTTTAAATAGTGACAACATTAGTTTTAAATTTTTAACTAACCAATATTGCATAGACATCAGAAAGTTCCATAACATCTTCTAGTCCATAATTCGAATGAATGAGATGTTATGCTATGCTATGCTGAATGAATGAAGAGGGCTATGCTGGGGTTACATTGCAAGATCGAGTGAGGAAATCCGTAGACTAACGAAAGTTACCGATATAAGCCAACGGATCTGTAAGTTGAAGTGGCAGTGGGCAGGACACATAGTACGGAGAGCCGAAGGTTTTTGAGTGAAGGCAACACCGGCGTAGGACGTCCATCCACAAGATGGACAGACGATCTAAGGGCCGCTGGTCAACGATGGAACTTATTGGAAAATTATGGGGAAAGCCTATAGGACGTCCCAGCTGTGGACATCTAATGACTGGAATGAGTGCACAGACAAGTTAAAACAAGACCAATCGAATGTGAAAATTCAAAAAAGCGCATAATATGCATTAAATATCTGGTGCAATAGCCAGGTACTACTTTAGTTATTACAAGAAAAGCCATATACTATTTTCCATAATATACTGTTACAATGTTGAGTTAAAAATATGACCAAACGTTACAATGCTGGAAGTAGCAAAGGTCCCAAGCAAGCGGAAGTGACGTTGACAGCTCTATGGCTTTGTTAGTCGGTGTGATAGCTAAGGTTATTTTATTTATTTCTTTTTTTTTGACATGACTTCATACCTTTTGTTAGACACATTGTACTGAAACTAGCAAATAAATACACTAATAAAAAAAATTTCACTACGTTTCAACCGACATTTTCCTTCTTCGTCTTTCAATGTTACTTTTCCCATCATTATGATAGAATATGACCCAAATGTGCAACCTTTTGCATCTTCTTCGTTCGTATAAGCTTTTTTTACTGCCTATGCTATTATTAAAATATGTTAATATTTCTTCATTTTATTAATTATTTAATTTATTTTACTCTTTTATACTTTAATATGATATAGGAAATATCATAACAATAAAGATTTTTCAATTTTTTTTTTCAGATGTTTCAACGTTTAAATATTAGATTTAAACCATATATATTTTAGATTGTAAATTTTAAGACAAAGAAAAAGGTAGAAATTGTAGAGAATTACGTTTTTAGTAATTCAAATGCAGCGAAACGCACTATTTGTGTAGAATTCATTTAAATATTATTTTAAAAATGATCCAAAAGATAAATGGAACCAAAAAAGGATATTATTTAGGTTAGACAAAACCGAAACAAAGTCAATCAAACAAATCTGTTAGCACATGAGTAGCTCTTGCTTCTTTATGAAGAATATATTACACGCTACGTCGAGCACTGAGGCCGCTCATTCTTTTATAATTTTGCACAAGTGATGGCTATTATTAAGTTTCTGTATGAATCCTATTAATGAAATTATTATAATTACTAGCATACTTTCATTTATTAATCAATACTAATAATAAATCTGTAAGGGTCGGTCATGGAGTAAGTTACTTTGTTTTCAGAGATATCGTGTTTATAGGCTCTATACATGATACTGAAACTATTTTTACAATTTTTTTCTGTATGTATGTATGTATGTTCCTCCATAACTCTGAAAGGAATTAACTGATTTTCATGAAACTTGGTAGATAAACATTTGGACGTACGGGACACAGGATAGGCGACTTAATATTTTTCAACGCGGACGAAGTCGTGGGCACCAGCTAGTTTATTAATAAAATTCCACTACCGACTAGTCAGGGGCAGGTTCCTATTCTGATCCGACCTACTCATCTCATATTTTTCAGTTTCATGTGTGATTAGATGCAATGTTCATATAAATATTTCAACTGTGAAGTATAACAGCGAGAACAAATCTTTAAAGATATGCCAAAAGAAAAATGTACATAATTGGATTTTTACCTAATATTGCATACACTTTGTCAGGGATACGGGAAAGGAGATAGAGTTCTTTTGAATGGAAAAAAAGGCTGTTCCCGTGGGATCATCTATACTAATATTACGATATAAAGAGGAAAGATTTGATTGTTTTGTTTGTTTTTTTTTTGCATTGAATAGGCTCCGAAACTACTGGACCGATTTGAAAAATGTTTTCACTGTTGGGAAGCTATATACATATATTATCAGCGAGTAATATAGGCTATATTTTATAAAGTTACGCGGACGAAGTCGCGTGCAACAGCTAGCTAAAATAAAATAAAAAACCAATGTCTCGCCAAAGTGTTTTAGCAAAAAAAAATTATTTAAAAAAGAGAACAAACACATCCTGTTCTATTGTACATAACACGACAACCAAATGAGTCATATAGTTGAAAAGACAGAAACATCCATTTATTTATTTTATTTTTTTCAACTTAAAAAAAAGTGTAAATATATAAGAAAAAATTGATTTGCCGTTTTTTGTACGAAAGTGATGTTGCTGCCTTTGCAACTACATATATGACTCAAATATTCTTCTTAAAATTTCAACTAGCTGTAAAAAAGCCATTGGAAGTTTCGAAAAATTGTTGATATTTTAGTACAAAATTAATAGAAAATGAACAAAACTATTTTTTTTTTAAATACGCCTTAATTTCTTACTCATGCAAATGTGTGAACGTGGCTCGGGGTTATTGGGCCGCACTTGCCTCGGTACGGAGCCATCTATTGTCAGTAAAAGTAAAGTGCCCCGTGTGCGGTGTGAATTCTGCTGTTCTATTCACAAGCCAATTCATTATTCAAGTTGACATTTGAAAATACATATTAATTCCGTTCCGTATTGATTGTGACGCTTATAACGTTTTTTAATCCACCAAAGTCTTGGACTTGCTATAGAATGTGCATAATTTCTTTTTTTAAACAATACATGGCTGGCCATTTCTAAATGTTCTGCTGGTTTCGGGCCTTCTGGCTCAGTCTACCTCCTGAGGCCCGCCTTGGACTATTCAATTCAATTGAATTCATTTATTGCGAAACCATAATGTATAAAGATGTTAAAAAAATATATAAAAGACCAGTGTTATGGACCCTGTCGGGCATGCAACTTAAGGGACTAGGAGAGAGGAAGCGGAAACTACATATATAAAAATTATTTTATTTTATTTAAATTAAAGAGTAAATTAAAGTATTTAAATTAAAGTATGAGACGAGACTGTTGCGCGTGCCATGGCTCGCGAGCCAAAACCGCGAGGCTGGTTGTCTCGCGTGCGCGTGCGACTGGTGTGGATACAGCTAATGCCAAACATCTACAACATAACAAAACATACAGTTATTATATTAACAGTTAATCAAGCGTTAACGGCCCATCACTATAGTTGACCGTACACGATAATTAGTCTTAACTAATTATTATTTTTTCTACTCGTGAAACTATAACGCATAACCAGTTATATCGGCAAGCGTAATTCTATGACAAAACATTAGATTACGAATTAATAGACCGAGTATAAAAAGTAGAATTGAAATGAATATAAATCGGATCCATTGGTTTTCCAATTCAGTACATATTACAGAATTGACCTTATGAATATCTGAAACTTAGTATTTGTTTGCTCTTGATATTGATAGTGTAAAATGATATTTACAATTATAGATAGATAGCAGAATCCTATTGCTAATCGCTTTCTTCTTTCTATCTTTCTTTCTTCCTTAGTTTTTTCTTTCATTTATTTCTAAGAGCATTCATCAATTAGAATCACGCTGGAGTCAAAATTTATGATTTCAGTAGTTTCAGATGTTTTAGTTTGCAGATAAGATGTTAACGTCATATTATTTGTAGTTGTATAATCTAGTAAATAGCTGAAAAATATTTTAAAGTTAATTTTCATTAGAACATTTTTAAACAGCCCTTTTTTTAAACTAGCGGTCGACGGCCTACGCAGATAAATATACAAGTTATTAAAAAAATTATAACACAATCTTTTAGAACATTATTGATTTCACATACTAGGTCCAAGAAAAAATAGAAATATCTCAAATTTGATCCTACAATAAGACGTTTAATATCACGAAAAATTACTAAAAGTGACACTTTTGATTATAATTTTTTTGAATGAAAATTTAGAGAAATCGTATGTTTTTTTAGACTATAAACTAATAAATGATATGATTTTTTGGAAAAATCGACCGTCGACCGCTAGTTTTAAAAAAAGGTTGCTTAAAAACTGTTCTAATGAGAAAAGTATAACAATATTTTAAAATATTTTTGGACAATTATCTAGATTATAAAACTACAAATAATATGACGTTAATATCTTATCTGCAAACTAAACACATCATTGGTTTATTTTCCGTCGAAAATCATAAATTTCTGATTCTGATCGTGTAACACTCTTAAAAGCGTTCAAATTGTGAGTTACAAACATTTCAAATTCAATACACCAACCTTTTCCCTTTATTGGCTCTTATTTTAAACCCCACCAAAATCCATTAAGTGTCTTACAAGAAGTTGTCGAAGAAACTGAAAGAAGCGAACTGACACTTTTTATAATAGGTTATAGTTTATAGATTTTCCTGTCATAATAATTATTATACACGTAATAAGGCTATGATGAATATAAATATAAATACTATTTTTTGCATAAAAATTCATAGATAGATTTAGATTTAATACATTGGATGTTGTTTAGAGCTTTCACTAGTGCAAGTTGTGCCTCCTATAATTTTATTGTGGCCGCATCCGCCAAGTGATTACTTAAGGTGTATAACGCCGATTTGGCCTTGAAATATTAGGCTAATTTCCCCGCGCCACCCTCTACAAGAGATCGACCGCACAGAGATGGCAAAGAGTAGTATGGAGACTAGACGACAAAGGCACGACATAGTCGACTGAGCCTACTTTACTGCAAATACATACTACAAAGGGCAATGCCCATTTTTGGCCACTTATAAAGTAACATGAACAGTAATCATTCTTATTTGAAAAAAAAAGTACTATTTTTTATGTAATATTTTGCTATATACTAAAAGAAATAAAGATGGGAATAATTTTATTAATAATAATAGTATTACTCATGATTTCCGTATCTTTTGTCAACTGATTCGAGCCGAGCGTCCTCTGTAACCAAAAATAACTCTGTGGTGCAATTTGAATCTGTGGTAAGTTCCTGGTTATATAGATAGAATTGAGTTATCTAATATTGGTTATGTATTAAATAATGTTATTAAATAATTATGTTTCATTAATATAATTCTCTTATTTCTTTGAATTATTGGTGAATGTTGTTTATATCTTGCGATATTTTCATAATACTCGTAATTTAGTTGATAGTCACGAATTTATTGGTACAAACACGTAACAAATGAATTTTTATTTTATCAAGTAAAACTTAAAAAATACTGTAAAATGTACCAAAAGAATAAAAAGACACAAAACGGCTCAAACACCTAGAACCAGATTGGCTCTGTGATTCTTTGGTCTTTGATTTAATTATTAGTCTGTGTGAGTGAACGTACTACTCTTATTAATCTGTGGTTATGATTTTGTTCGTTTTCGTTTTTTTTAATCAAGTTTACTTTGCAGCTTTGTCGTGTCAATATGGCGACACGACAAAGCTGCAAAGTCATGATTTGCTATTGTTACATAGATATAACAAAACAAATATGTACATCCTAATTAAAAACATAGATATTTAACAATAATAATAATAGTTGCCTCTCTAAATATCGAAATATAACCTCAAAATGTGGTCAAAAAATATTTAAGTATTGCAACGTTTTCCCATCTTTAATTCAAGAAATACAAAATATTTTGTTTATAATCTATTTTAAAGATCACATTCGTGTAAGAATCATTTTTGTTCAGCACAATTAACATGTGGCCAAAACACTAATGGGAAGTGGGCATTCCCCTTTATAATTATTTACAATGTAGAGGGATAATTCAATAACAATGAAGCGTGTTTTGTTATTTAGGTAGTAAATTATGTTACCTAGTTAAAATTTTTACCCGTCTGCGCCACAACGAGGATTATGTTTTTAGAGTGTATAGCGGCGCGCTCCCGGCTTGGCCCGGGGTGTATTTTTTCTAAAATAAACGTAGCCTAAGTTACTCCTTATTACATCAACTACCTGCCAATAAAAGTCCCGTCATAATCGGTCCAGCCATTTCAGAGATTAGCCGGAACAAACAAACAGACAGACAGACAAAAATTGTAAAAAATGTTATTTTGGATGTTATTTTGGATTTTTTCTAAAATAAACGTAGCCTAAGTTACTCCTTATTAAATCAGCTACCTGCCAATAAAAGTCCCGTCAAAATCAGTCCAGCCATTTCAGAGATTAGCCGGAACAAACAGACACCCAGACAGACAAAAATTTGGTTTGGTTATGTGGTTGGTTTATTTTGGTGTATGTACTCATATATGGTGTATGTACGTATATATATTCATATGCATGTGGTAAAAAACGGTTATTTCAATATTACAAACAGACACTCTAATTTTATTTATATGTATAGATGTATGTATATTTCTTTATACTAATATAAAATATATGGTAAAAGAGCCAAACAGTTTTTATCAAAACTAACAATTTTTTTAATTTTCAGTAAAAACAATTGAGTTTTTGCACCAACCGTGCAATTTTCGCGTGGTACGTTTTGTTTGGGTAACTCTAATGTTGGCGGTAATATTTTTTTTTTTTTTTTTAAATTTTTTTTTAATTCACCAAGTGAGTGAAGTGACAATAAATTGAGACAAAAAGTGTTTTATTTTTTCATTTTGATAAAGATTACGAACTTTTTAAAGCGAGAATCTTGCTTCTTCAATTTTTTCAAAAAATCTATCGAGTGGGACAAAAAAGCGGCTGAGTGGATTAAATGGAAACTCTGTGGGGCTTTTTAGGGTATATTGAACTGTAAAAGGCACACTTAACATTTATTATTTTCTCCATATTTTTGATTCAGCGCTTGATTTTTCTAAAAGCTATCAAAAGCCCTTTTTTATAATTTTTAAAATTCATGTCAATAGAATTAAAAAAAAAAAAAAAAATGCTTGTAGAAAATTTATTCACGTTTTCATTTTGTTTTCGTTTTGTCTTGTCTTTTGCCATGTCTAATTGTTTTGGTTTGGTTTTGGGTCTTATTATTATTAATTGTGTAATTTTAAAGGAGGGGGGGGGGGAGTAAGGGGGGAGCGGAGGGGGGCTGGGAGGATGGTGTTGATAGATTACCCTCATCCTTTCAATTGATACCTAACATGGGGGGTCTATTTGTAACCGTTGACCATGGTTACGTCAAATTTTTTATCTCGTCGAGACGTCCCCGATGAGCCCAAATACGATCCGGCTGTGACGCGCCGTTTCCGAGTTTCGGCCGGGGGGGCCCGAGGGGGGCGTCAAATTTTTTATCTCGTCGAGACGTCCCCGATGAACCCAAACACGACCCGGCTGTGACGCGCCGTTTCTGAGTTACGGTCGGGGGGGTCCGAGGGGGGCGCCAAATTTTTTATCTCGTCCAGACGTCCCCGATGAGCCCAAACACGACCCGGCTGTGACGCGCCGTTTCTGAGTTACGGTCGGGGGGGTCCGAGGGGGGCGCCAAATTTCTTATCTCGTCGAGACGTCCCCGATGAGCCCAAACACGACCCGGCTGTGACGCGCCGTTTCCGGTCGGGCGGTCCGCGGGGGGGGGGGGGGGGGGGAGACGTCCCCGATGAGCCCAAACACGACCCGGCTGTGACGCGCCGTTTCCGAGTCACGGTCGGGGGGCTCCGAGGGGGGCGTCAAATTTTTTATCTCGTCGAGACGTTCCCGATGAGCCCAAACACGACACGGCTGTGACGCGCCGTTTCCGAGTTATGGTCGGGGGGGTCCAAGGAGGGGGCTTTTTTTTGGTGCCCCGGTAGACCGGATGACACTTTCCTTGGTGACTACCGATCACCCTCTATGACCTTCTGCAAACGCCACCCTTCTATCCCTCATAGTTTCCGAGAACCGCTCACCAACTTTTTACCAGAACGGTGTACCGAGGATATCGGATTTTTCTGGAGGTCACGGGGGCGTCCCCTACGCGACCACCTACAATAGGGAAACCCCCCACCGCTCCTTCTAGGAGAACAATTCGATGAGTCACTAGATACGTGAGTGGGAATCCGGCTTTATAGTGGCTTTATTATTTATTTATTAGGCTTATTAATTTATATGTATTAATTAATAATTAATTATTATTATTATTAATTAATTTAATTAATTAATTAATTAAAATTCATGTAAACTTTCCTTCCTCGTTTGGTTTATTTTTGATATATTACGCTTTTGCCTCCTTTGCTTACTTCTTATCTTTATTTTTAGATAACAAGTATATATACAGATGAATTATTAATTGAATATTCAAATTGAATATTTCAGATTATTAATAAATTGAATATTATATTACAACATAATTTATATTTAGTTTTTTAAAGATTTAATTAAAAAGACAAAAAAGAAAACCTATTAAAGTATTATATACACTATCATGCACTGTCTGTTCTGCCACTAAAATGTTTATTCTTTGTTTATTACGTAAAAATTAATAATTTGATGAAGCGCAACGCGGCACAGGTCCGTCTAGCATCACGACTCGCCCCGCACTGATTTCATGGACGAGAACGGGCTAGCGCTGAGTAAGTGGGGAAATATTTTTGATAAAAACATTATATAAAATTCAATTTTACGAATTTTCAAAAAGCGCTTTCAACAAATCATGCTACATTGTTATCTTCATAAGTGTACAAAATTTCATAATCTTTTGATAAATATTGTAGAAATGAGATTGTTATAACTGAAAATAAAAGGGGTGAGTTTAGAATTTTTTTCCTGAATCAATTTCAATAAAATAAAATTTTTAATCCCAACAAATCATTTCTCATATCTTGTAGATAAACATATATTTTTTTCGCTGAAGAAAAGGCGTATATATAATGAATAATACTGTTACAAAATGTTGCAAAAATTTAATTTTTTGGAAGGATAAGCCTTAAACATTCAAAATATTGTTTGATGCCTGCCTAAAAAAATTAATAAATAAAACTCTTAACAATAACTATACTTGGTCAATCATTTTCATAAAAGTTTTTACTATTTCCTTGTGAATTACTTCATCTATCATTGTTTAATTCCATTTCACGGAGACGTACTGCCAATGTATCTAATATTTGATCTCTTTGAAAAATTTCACACAAGTCATTAGTTTCTTTTGTGGGTATTTCATCCAGCCAAGTATCTATTTCCACTCTTGTTTTAATTTGTTCTACTTTATTTTGGAGAGAAATTAGACATAGGGACTGCAAATAAATATCTATATATGTAGTTCATTATATATCTGATCCTTGATCTCTGACGACACGTTTGGTCCAGTGGCTAGTAACCCTGGCTGTTAACCAAACGGTCGCAGGTTCGAATCCCGCTAGGGGCAAATGTTTATGTGTTAACATTTACCTTTGTACCTGAGTCATGGATGTTTGTATTTATAATATGTGTATGTATTTACAAAAAAAAAGTAATCTATGTATTATATCAACTGTCTGGTATCCATAATACAAGCATTAAGTTGCTAGATGGTGCTGTGTGGAATGTGTGGAGATATTTATTTATTTATTTATCCTTCCATACTCAAACACATAAATGATGATGTTTTTCCTTGACTAGTTTTGAAGTTGGAAAAATATTGATAGAACAAAGACTTAAGTTAAGTTATGTTACTTTTGATCTGAATCCTGCAAGGATGTATTATGCAAATTCCTGATGCAACCCGTGCTTCTTTTACAACATGTGCGTGCGGAACAGCACCTTCCGGCTGCATTTCGGCCGTCGAAAACATCACGCCGACTATATATACAATGCAATCCTAACCGGTCGTTGCACTTCGACAGAAGATACTCAGCAAATATGAACACCTACATCAACGTAAGTACATTAATCTATTTTGATACATTTTCATTGTAAGTTCATTATTATTTAAATATATTATATTTTTGTAAATTTTGTAATTTTTAAAATTCATTATATAATTGATTTATGTAATGTAAATAATTTTATAAATGTTTTATTACATCGATTAGGAGGAACATATACATCGAATTAGTATTACTCCTGTGATGATGTACAATGTGTGTAAATAAATAAATAAAAATAAATAAATAGTTAGTGAAACTTCAACAACATTTTTTTAAAAGTTTTATTGTATAATATATTTTTAGCAACTATTATCAATACTAATAATAAATCTGTAAGAGTCGGTCATGGAGTAAGTTACTTTGTTTTCAGAGATATCGTGTTTATAGGATCTATACATGTTACTGAAACTAAATTGACGATTTTTAGAATTTTTTTCTGTATGTATGTATGTATGTATGTTCCTCCATAACTCTGAAACGAATTAACTGATTTTCATGAAACTTGGTAGATAAACATTTGGACGTACGGGACACAGGATAGGCTACTTTTTTCTTTTTCAACGCGGACGAAGTCGTGGGCACCAGATAGTAACTAATAAAATTAATCATTTACACTTATACTGAAAAAATAAGACACTATGAAAAACTTTAATATTTTCATCAATTTTGTAATCTGTGTTTAAGTTAAAAATATAATCCAATCGATAATAATTATATGTAAAACATTTTATTATTATTAATTTTTAATTTTATCATCTAACGACCCGCCCCAGTTTCGCAAGGATGTTTTTTGTGTAAATTCCTTTCTTGTTTCTCTCTTTTTCCATTAGTGAAAATCGCATGATAATCTGTTCAGTAGTTTTTGAGATTAACGCAAATATACAGTCAGACAGACGCGACGGGGGACTTTGTTTTATAATACAATATGTAAGGATGTTTTTATGCAGCCATTGCACGAAACTCATCTTGACCCTTCCTCCCTTCACGAAGTCGGATATTTTTAATCCACAAAGTTCCTCCGGCCGGAGATTAAAACTCCAAAGTATTTAATTTTAATTTTCCCTGTCCGCAGTTGCTTTTACATTTTTCACGATTATCCGAAATTTTATCTTTTCAAGGGTCTCTGAAAAACTCAGCCATTTCTTCTTTAAATATAAAATTTTCTTACAAACAAATCTGACTGTCTAAAATATGAAATAAACACTTATAAAAATATTACTTTAGTTAGACTATCGCATTAGGATTTATCTGAGAAGATAGATGAAAATAAATGATGGAATAAATGTTTTTGTAAGTTAAATATTACACAATGGGGTAAGGGTTTTTAGATGTATGTTAGATGGTTGTTCATATTAACAAATATTTTGGTTAAGTTCCTTTGTAAGTAATGTCGCATTTCTTATTTTCAGCTTGTCTGCTTCCTCGCCGTCTTCGGCTTAAGTCATGGTAACCCCATCGGCCTCGGTGGACTCGGTGGACTCGGTGGACTCAGTGGACTCGGTGAGAACATTATATAAATATACTAGGGGCCAGCTCCCGGCTTCGCACGAGTTCAAAATAAAAACTATCCTATCTTTTAAGTTAGACCAAATTACACATAGTTACGTATCTTTTAAGTAGTTCAGTAGTTCAGGAGTTCATCTCGGAGACACAACGTGAAACGTAATTTTTATATAACTACATAATAAAGTAAAACTATATTTTACCTCATCGTATTAATTAAATAAAATCAAAATATTTTTATCAGAGTAATCTATTAGATGATGGCTTTATTTGCTAAAAAACAATTGGCAACTTGTATTTCAGCCTGTATTCACTTTGTTTCGTAATCATAAACTGGACAGCCCGCCTGGCGGCAGTAACCATTTTCTTACATAAGACCACCATAAAATAACACCATAAAATAACTGTTGTAACATCCCCTTAATTCTCAAGTGAATTTGAACTCATTCACCTCTTCTATGCTAGTCATTATTATGCTGTGCTAGTCCCTATGCCGTTGCTCGCTTAACTGGTGATAGTTGCCACCTATCATCAAGTTGGCCATCATCTACTTTTCTGGCGACCCCTATATAAAAATGTGTTTTTATAGAAGCCAACGTATACCAACGTAAGGTTTAGTATACATTTAAAAAAGTAGTGGAGCAATCTCATCAAACTTTTTATGGTGACTGACTACTTTCAGTTTGAGGAAACACACAAGACATCAAGAAAAGTATGATAATTAAGACCACTGATTATTTTTAGGTTATGCAGGTGGCCTGGTGAGCCCATACATCAGTGCTCCCATCCTGGCACCAGCTGCAGTGTCGACTGCCAACCTTGTCAAAGCTGCTCCAATCCCTGTCGTGAAGACCATAGCTACACCCATCATTACTGCCCCTATTAGCATCGGATACGGTCTTGGCGGTAATGTCCTTAGTGGCCTTGGCGGTGTAGGCCTTGGCGGTGTAGGCCTTGGCGGTGTAGGCCTTGGCGGTGTAGGCCTTGGCGGTGTAGGCCTTGGCGGTGTAGGCCTTGGCGGTTTAGGCCTTAGCGGTGTAGGCCTTGGCGGTTGGGGTGGCCTCGGAAAAGGAGGCGTCAAAGTTATCGGTTAAATAGTCCAAACTATTTATTACAAATGAAGTGTAACTGTGAATAAAAAAAACTCAATTGGTCAAGCACAAAAATAAAATATATCATATTTTCAGAACATATATTAAACCTTTTTATTTCTGTGAATCTGCCTTCTGCCTAACCGTTGCGAATGCGTATTAACTTCCTTCAGTAATGTACCGAATGTGCTTTCTGCTTACCCGTTGTGTATTAACTTTCTTCAATAATCTACCAAATCTACCTTCTGCTTACTCGATGCTTAGTAGCTTTCTTTTGGTGAAATATACCCATTTGCGTTAACTCTGCTAGTTAAAACTCAGTTAATATGCAAACCTTTACAGTGTCCCAGAGTGTCAACGGTCTAAATGTCCCTCATATAAGTATATAATATAATTATTTCGTTTTGGTTGTACGCATACATAGGTCTGACATAGGTCACCGCTATTACTAGAACAGAACACTACCGCACATTTATTGATATTGTAATTTGGATACATTTAGGGCCAGTTTTATAAACGACATGCCTTTTTCCCGTTCGTTACAGTGCTAGTAACGAACGGTTAACGGTCCATCAATAACGTTTACTGACGGTGGTTCTATAAAAGAAATTAAACATTCGGTAGCTATCCGTAAAAATACGCCGAAGTTTATGAATATTGTCGACGATTTCGTTGTAGTCTGTCAAGAACTGTCAAGTTTCGCGTCGCAAACACATTTATTTACAAATATAACAAAATAAACGATACGTAAGATAAACCAACCCTATCATAGTCAGTAACGAGCCAGTAAACGCTAGCTGTCAAATTATACTGTTGACTTACGAATATATTGTTATAATACACTATATTATACTATTAGATCATTTTTTCGTCTATTTGATATAAAATTTAACTAACGGATTGTTATAAAACTGGCCCTTAAACGTGTTATGACCGAGTCCTTCTTAAATAAAATAAAATTCTATTATGACCGAGTCTTTCTCAAAATAAAATTCTTCATGTAGACGAACCCCGAGATGCTAAGATTTATCGAGGATAAAAAGTATACTATATATTAATCCGGGTAATAAATTATCTGTGCCACATTTCATCCAAATCCAAAGAGTAACAAACTTTCGCATTTATATGAGGATTTTTCGTTTTTAACAAAGGTCAGCAAAGGTGTAATAAAATAAATATGGTCCTCTCCACAACACTTAGTCTTGTAATGGAAATAACTATGAAATCGGGAGATCAATTAAATGTCTGACAGCAATTTGTAATCAAATTGTTCTCGTACTGTCGATTTCTCATTTACTTGACCCAAGTTGGTATTAACTGCAAGACTGTGAGTGCGGAGTTCCACGCAAGTTTTGTTTGAATAATTTCGAATTCATGCAGATTAAGTAATTTAATTTAATGCACAGGAAATTTAAACATAAATTATTGTTTTCGTATCTGTTCGTAACACATGTTTCATAATTCAGTTTTTAAAAAGAAAAATAGTTTATATACAACAAATATCTCAAGGTATTAATATAGTGATTTTACAAATGGTAATAAAATAAATTTGATTCCATGTATTTTAAAATTTAATGGTCATTTATTCAAAACCGCAGATCTCCTAAAGTACTTTATCACGTGCCATAAACTTTTCCATACATGTTGTCAAGGATACAAACGGCTTAGCTTACATCCAGTTTTTTTTCTGGATGGAAGCTAAACTTAAACAATAATCCCTTGATATAAATATTATGAGTAATAAAGTTTAAATGGTTCTTTTCAATAATAAAGTGAAACCTCCGGCACTCCGTGGCTCGATAAGCGACGCTATCGACAAGATCCATAGTTAAAAACTACGTTTCAGCGCCAAAACACACAAGTGGTGGGGCAACACTGGGGCCCTAGCCAAGAACCAAACCAATGCAAACATTACGTTGCGTTCTTACGAAACGAAAGAAATAAAGCCCGGTGATTGGTTGTTGTAACGCCCACATAAAATTTTGACCAATCACAAAGCTTTCTCCCAGCGTAGCGTAGCCTGAGCGTAGCGTTTACTGGAAAGCGGGGTGATACTGCTTACCAACGAGATACCCAATTATGAATGAGATATATAATAAAAAAATTAAAAACCAATTATATAAACTATGTTCAGAGCCCTGCCACTACTGTAGTAATTAGTAGTTTTTTAAAATTTCTCAATAAGAGGAAATATACTTAATTCAACGTTTAAATCCTGTAACTTTTACGAGTAGCGATTTCTGCAATAATTTGAGGAATGTGACTAAAAGGCCAAAAGAGAATGTCTTTGTAAAGATTCCAACAAATACTTTAACATGTTCCTATCTATTTTTCATACATTTTATCTATGTATTGAGTATACTAGCTGTTGCCTGCGACTTCGACTGCCCCTTTTTATTAGGCGTTGCAACATTTATTTATTTATTTATGTTAACAATTAAACAACAAAAAATTAAACAAACAATGGTGTGGTACTTCTCTTTTTGTGAATCGAACGAGTTCTGAAACATTAAATTATTCAAATTGATTACTATACGAAAACTAAATGAAGAAAAATAATAAAATAAAAATTGACGTCATGTTTCATGTCGGTTTGCGTTTTTAATCAACGTACGCGATTATAAATTTCTGTCCCTCAGGAGGGAGAAATAACATTTATTTTGCTTTACATCCACTGAATTGCTACGAATGCATTCTCCTGAGGGACCAGTGTTTTATGAAACTATTCTTCTTCCCGGGAGAATGTAGGGAATTTACAATGGTCATGGTTACATTAATGGTAAAATATAAGTCGGAGCGACTATGGAACAATGGAAACGCCAGACCTTCACGAATTCTCGAATTTATATATTACTTACAATATATGTAGGTAAACACAAATCTTAGTCAATATCCCATCAGTCAACAGCACATATAGCGACCGTCAGATTGCCCGTAGCAGCACTAGTGGTAGCACTAGTGCTGCTACCACTGCTGCTAGCAGTACTACAACTACATTTCGAGGTATGTAGGTATAATAGGTAAGGTAAAGGTCAGGTAAGGTACATTCCGTACGAGGTTAGATATCTCTTTAACTATCTACCTATGAATATGATTTCTCCTAACTGCAATCAGGCACTAATTGAAAACGCAATTAAACCTTTAATGAAAGCGCAGTACAATGAAATACAGTAAGGGAACAAATTTATGCATTAATATTTAAATATTCAAATATTGCATTTGGTTGTCATGGATACAAGAAAGGGTACGTTTCACCCAGAAAAATATATCGACTATTCCCGAGGGATCTAAAATAAATTAAAAAAGCAAGCGTTATAATTAATAATTATATTGTCAAAATTTTTGTTTTACTTTTTTGACGCGAACGAAGTCGCGGGCACCTGCTAGTATTAAATATAGATTTATATTCCCCCTGACTCCACAAATTTTTATAATTATTTTATTTGAATGTTGACCGGACATTGTCTACTGACACCCTTACAATGTGCCACAAATATCTACTTCTGAGAAGTTCCACAGCCATTAGAGCTTAATGAAATTCTTTAATTTCACGGAAATGACAGGTGCTATTTTATTTGAGAACTTTCGGCGTTTTTTTTTTACTGCTTGTAATATTTTTCATTACACTATTTAATTACTGTATACATTAAAGTTGGGAAAATATAAATAGTATCTAATAATGAAATAGACAAAACAGATACAGTATATAAATAAAGTATTTGTTTTTATGTAAAGGTCGGCCAGCTTATTTTATTTAACTCAATTTTATTTAATGTAAGTCAATTTCAAAGCAAGTCAAATTTTTGTAATGAATTCGTTCCATTTGAATGACAAATGGATAAAATTTAAAAGTGGTCATTTAGAAGCGGTATTCCGTAAGTAAACAACGTAATATATTTCAAATTTAATTTGAAATATATTACGTTGTTGGATGGGACAAGACGTCGTCCTCCCATTTTCTCTTCGCCGTCTCCTTCTGCGAGATGACATCTTCGGATTGAGTCGCTCGCTAAGCGGCTCTGCTGCCGACCATAGCTTTTATTACGGCCGGCAGAGAAAAATCCAGTTCAATGGTCGCAGCGAGCTCAGTTCGCTACGCCGAACATCTAGGGCACTCCGCAAGAGTGTGCTTTGCGCTGTCCTCAGCGAATGCACACAAGTGACACTCTGGAGTTGGCTCCCTACGAGCCACCCGGTGGAGTTAGCTCCCGAAACAGCCGTGTCCCAAGAGCACCTGCACCAGGCGGAACGTGTGAGCCCCCTGTCTCCTCTGGAGCCACTCGTCCAACACTGGACGAATAGCCTCCACAAAGAGAGTATACCTATGTATATATCTAAGAAAGATAAGACCACCAGTGGACTTTATCTTTAGTGGTAGGGTAGGAATATAATAGGTATATCCTATTCTTTTGCCGCCAGATGGCAGTGTGCACTGCTAGTACATTTTCCAAGGTTGCCCTGAACACCGGAACCCAGGAACCGAACCAGAACCCCTGAGACAGAGAGCTAAGGCAATCATCTCAACCACTCAAACAATTGGTTCTAATAATAACATATTATGATATTAATAATGTTAATACATGCTTTTATGTAGATAAGAATAAGTAAATGCTGACAACTAATCCTTTGTTTAGACATTCCTCAATTAGTTATGTAATTAAAACTGCTGATTCATAATTAAATATTCATATCAATACAAAAAATTAAAAATAGACAAATTATTTTTATACACATTTCTTTTGAGCTTAGGTATCTGTAATCTAGTCAATTTTCCGATCGGTAAATGTTCAATATGTTACCGGGCCAAATTAAAAACTGCAATTAGGAAGTTCACTTGACAAATTACTTCGCTCCGTATAGGAAGTTGATGAAGTTGGATCTGTCGAGCAAGTTTCTAATTGACATTTGCTGTATCGGCACCGGGCTGCTAATGTATCGGAACATGATAACAGATTGGTTTCAACACGCGTATTAACTAGTGGTTTGTTCGCATTCTTTAATTAGGTAAAGATTTATTTAATTAATTAATTAAAACTGTTCATTTGATGGTAGATGGGTACCTATTTACACAAGCAACCATAAGAGGGTAACGCTGCGAACCTTATGAAGAATATTATGAAGGGGTTAGGCGGAAAAGGGATACTTTATATTTATTTATTTATATAAATATCTTTACATATTATAAAAAAGTCCCCAGGCGCGTCTGTCTATATGTATGTTCACGATGATCTCAAAACTACTGAACAGATTTTCATGCGGTTTTCACTAACGGAAAGAACATTAAACGAGGAAGGTTTTTATATATAATTTACAGAAAAAATTGCACCCAAGCGAAGCTGAGAGCGGAGTCATTGTTATTAAATGCGGATTAAATAATTTATCAATACTAATAATAAATCTGTAAGTATCTGTATTGTATGTATGTATGTTCCTCCATAACTCTGAAACGAATTACCTGATTTTCATGAAACTTGGTAGATAAATATTTGGACGTACGGGACACAGGATAGGCTACTTAATATTTTTCAACACGGACGAAGCCGTGGGCACCAGCTAGTTCAAGAATAAATTCTTGAGCGAAAGCGAATGTTTCTTCGCTAGAATTAGTTTTTAAAACATTTTTACAAAATTTATTTGTTGTAATTATTTTTAAAATGTTAATAGGTAAACTCACTGTGACGGTGCTATGTACATTCGTCGTCAGGTAAAATGAACGTTAGAAATGTAATATTTCCCGAAGTTCCCCTTTTAACTTTACGTGGAAGGTGTTAAAACTTGCCTCATAAATATCCGTGCTCCTTGAATTTATGGTCTGTGCTTGTTCATGGGACATATTCTCGAACATACACGTCATTTGTCGAACCATCGATATTTCATAAATATTTACATGTAGTATTCAATGTTATTAATATACCTGTATCAAAAAATATTTACAATAAAGAAATAAACTTACATATAGTAATTAAGTAATATTATATTTAATATCTAAAGTCGCACGATTTTAAGAATAGTACCCAACTCTTCTAAATATATAGGTATGTGCGAATCATAACGCTTGATAACACCATGATTAAATTTGCAACTTGCAATATTACATACAATACAATTTACTTGGTGAAATAATAGCACATGTGCTAGTATGTTTCGGTTCACCAGCTCAATGTCCTATCTATCTTCACTCTACAACTATAATATTTCTATTCCTGTTTCATAAACTAAATAGTTTTGACAATGGCAGGAATAATTGTGTTTTGCAGTAATTAACTAAGTAGCCTATAGGTTCCATACAAAAGACACTTTTTTTTTAATTCTAGCTTTAGCGGTATCAGTATGACGAGTAGTTTTATCAACTTGAATATGTTTTGTTGTACAAACATACTTCACCTTCACTTAGTGTTTATATCACTAGAATATAAACACTGAAGGCACAGTGAGTTTTTAAATTTTTTGAAATGAGAACTCTTTGCAAAAGAAAGAATAGACGTAAAGTATAAAATAGATAGCAAAGTAAGTACAGAAAAATTTAATGATATTATGTTTGTGAAAAATAGGAAAGAATTCTTCAAATATTGCTTAAGTATAGTTAAAAAAGTGACTGAGAGAAATAAAGATTAAGGTAACATTTTAGTTGGTTAAGAATGTTAAGACATTGTAAAATTTTGTAAGGAACGAATGACGAATACAGGCTGCGGCATATGTCGGAGGTTTCTTGAATGAAATTTAAAAAATTAGACTCTCTTTGCTTTAGATTGCAATCTCTTTGCTTTTAATTTTATCCGTCTCAAAGAATGAAAAAGGCAAAGAGACAAAAAACAAGAAAGTCTCCATGAAATAACACCACATTGATTGGACACACATTAAAAACTAAATTCCTATTCTAAAGTTTACGTATGCCTCTTTGTATAAGATCGCCAGTGTATTTACTAGGATCTCGAAACTAAAAATGTCCTTGGAATTACTAGAATAGGTAGCCACCAACCAAGAACTGGACTGCCCGTGGCTGTTTATCATAAAAAGCAGTATTAACTCACTCAGGTTAATATTAATATTAACCTAGGCTAATAATACGCAGCAATATAGGATAATGTACAACCCACTGAAGCTAATTTAACCAATAATCAAATACTCGAGACTCAAGCGAACTGCTATTAGTTTCATGCTATACTGCTTTTAGTTAGTACAACCAAACACACTAGTTGTTCGTATAATATATTGGGGAATTTCAAAGTATTTATTATTAAATCAAATCAAACCTGTTATCTCTCAAAAATATCAGGATCAACAACAAGATTACTTCTTTGAAGTCAAAAATAAAAACAACTACTGCTTCAGAAACAAAAAGGCGTTTTGGAAGAGTTGATTTTAAGTGTTTTTCGAGCAACTGAATGAAATTGAGACCATTGGACTCATGGTCAGTTTTATTTTAAACTAGCTAGTGCCTGCGACTTCGTCCGCATTCAAAATGTCAAATAGCCTAAAGCCTTACTGGACAAATGGACTATCCAACACAAAAAGAATTTTTCAATTCGAACCAGTAGTTCCTGAGATTAACGCGTTCAACCAAACAAACAAACTCTTCAGCTTTATAATATTATATTAATTATAATATTAGTAAAAATAGATAAAATTATTGGGAAATTTATTTAAAATAAAACTGACCATGTGGCTATTAAGCTAATGTTTTTATAGTATTAGGTAATATTTTGACATTTAATTATATTTTACAATTGATTACGATATTTTTATTTATTTATTTATTTCGTTTTATATAATTCTTATTTTACGGCAGCACATTAGGTTGTATATTCAAACTAATAAGAACTGGTTCACATTGACCCATGTTACTCGTAAATAAATGATTTGATTTTTAATTTGACTCAGTTTATATAATCAATCCATAATTCACTATTTAAATTCGGGCTTGAAAAGTAACACAATTGTTTAGTTAAATTTTTATTGTCTTTGGTTATACAAAAACATGGATTAATTTTTAAAATAACTTACAAAACACATTTATATTTCTTCATAAATACACAGTGAATGACTAGAATTGTACATTGATAATAATAAATCTAATAATAATAATATAATTTGCGAGATTTTAACACTATTTGACACTTCGTTCACATTCATATTTTAGTGATAATTAAAAAAAACTAGATACATTTTCACCAAACAAAAAACATCTAAAGGATCGCATAGTTCCAAGACACATACATAATTAATGTCGTTGTAATACTTTTAGAACTACGCATTTGGATTTTTTTAAAAAAACTACAATTTTGTCATCCATTTCCTGAAAGTTTTTGCTTTTCATCTCAGAATACAGAAAAAATCAGAATCCACATGTGACTTCGCGAGTGTTATCTGAATTATTTTTTATTATATATTATCTTCTATTAGTGACTTTCTGTGTCGTTTCTATTAGTTTTCGCACCTAAATCAACAAATTTAAGATTAAATTATAACAATAAAGTGATTTTAGAATCGAAAATCATTTTTCCGATAGTCGTTTAGGCGAACGGTCTCATAGAGAAGAGCCTCAACAAATACCTCAAGAGGCTCTAGCTAGATGGCTAAATAAAGAGGCAGATACAGAAGGCGTACTTCTTTATACGGCACTTATCGTCAGAAGATTCCTCACTTTGCAGCTCTAACCACTGGTAGCCTTATTTATTTTTTAATAAATTTTTTTTTAATAAATAAATAAAAAAGCAACCGAACCTTCTGTATCTGGGACTGGAAGGTACCGCTACAGACATATATTATCCACGAGATATGATAGCCACTATCTCATGGATAATATATGTCTTTAATATAATGGATAATGGATAATAATAATAACAGGCTTGCATGCCTAGTGTGTGTTTTCATAGTTAACTATATGAATTATATTCCTGTAAATAAATAAATAAATAAAAAATATATATAAGTACAGTGATGATATGATAACTTAAGTGGAAAAATGATAATTTACGAAACCAATTATTTTACCTATCCAGGTCTCATGGCCTCAAATTTTTTTCTGTATTGTGTTTGAAATAAAGAAATTGAAACGGGCGTTTAATACTTCGTATCGAATAATTTTATTCTATAGACAATAATAGGATACGACTGGCACTGCCTACTCACATTTCATGCACTTATTACAATATTATGTAAAAATCCATCAAATACCTATTAATTAATTTCGAATCGTTTCTGTTAGATTCAATAAAATTTTATATTACATAGACACTACTAGTACACGACAATATTTATTTAATTTTAATACTTCAGTTCGTTTTACTCCCTTGTCAATAGTTAATGATTCAAAATCGACATCTAAAATTTATAATTTAATTAAAATCGATTTATTAATATGGTACCTCAAATATTTTATGTTTAACTGTCTAAAGTATTCATTTTTAAATAAGTTTTTTTTGTATAACATAAAAAGGTGAACCACAAAATCGAATGTTAGCGTAGGATTTCATTCAAATGCTTCTGAATAAGGGTTATTCCAACTAGTTCTACTATTTGTTCTACGATAGAACAAATTGGACTAAAAAGTCTAAGTAGTTCAATTACAGAATATGTCAGGTTGGACTCGATAAGTTGTACATTTATTTGGTGATGAAAAAAGAGATTACTTGGAAAGTTTTCCAAGTAAGTTGGAAGTTTTTAAAATTAAAGATTTCGATGTGTTCTTTCCCAATTTCCACTTTGCAACCTCGCGCCGCCATATTGGAAAAATGGCGCCTAAAAACAGTAAATTTTCCAAGTAAAACTAGCAAATGACTAGACTAAAGGTATAATTCTCAATTCAGAAAAAGAAAGAAATCTTTCGTTATCGAATTATTTTTTTATGTACATATATATTTCAAAATTAAAACAGAAGAAAACTTTTTACATGCTTTTTTATACAAAAAAGGCTGAAATCTTCAATCATGAGCATCTTATAGTTGAGTGTTCTAAACTATTTGATATTATCTTCCTATAATTGAAAGATTATACTTAATATAAATTTTTTAAGCAGGTTTTTCACACGTTTATCATTTTAATACGTAAAATAATTTTTTAACACTTATTTAATATGTAAATAATATTAAATAAGTCAACTTTATAAATTAATTTAATGTTTCAAAAGATGGCAAACACCATCTTTTGAAAAGTATTAATAAAATTTGAATGTTTTATTGAATTATTTTATTGAATTTAGCTGTATTATTCCATAAATATGCACTAAAGAAAATGCAAATGCAATTTCTTAGTAATTATTCTAAATAATCAAACGCATTGTCTACCACGAGACCAATAAAATATTTTTCTTTAAACCTATTTAAATAATGAAGAAGTTATAAAATATTTGAGGTAAAACTTACTATACGATCAAGATACAGAGCAAAACCTTGTTGTGTTTATTTTTTATTTTTGTATTTTTTTTTTTTAAATATAGGATGACACCGAGAATTTGCAAATTTTTTTTTTTTTACTTAAGTACAAAATTTTCTATCTACCTGTCGTCACAAAATAAAATGTACATTTGGCACTAAATTACGTCTTTTAACATTTTAATTTTAATTCACATACTGTTTGAAATAGTGGCTTGAATTTATTTGTAGGTATTAAATATTTTAATAAATCAACATAAAACTAGCCACAATCAAATAGAAACCTCTGATAACACTTAATAATATATATAAACAAATACCAGAAATTTTCAACTGTAAATAAATATATCTATTCTTCCTTTATACATTATTATACATTGATATAATAAATTTTGATTACAATTTTACATAAAACCCATTCACATAAAGTTTACTTTGAAATGTATGGCATGTTAAAAAATATTTTTTTACATATATGTATTTTTTTTTTTCATTAATAAAGCGTTAAATTCACTATAAATGATTTTTTGTACATTTTGTACTGACAACTAAATAGTTTGGTGTTTGGTACTTTAAGAATTTCTATGTTAAAAAAATATGACTTAAAAGATTTTCCCAGTTGCTCGGAAGATATAATGTCGTCGTTGCAAATTTAAAATATCTTATGTGCAGTTTTAGATATTTCGAGAAAAGTGAAAAAAATAATAATTATACTGTAACATTTACTTAGAACCATTTTTTTAAGATAATAAACAAACTAATAAGAAATTAGTGAAAAGATAAACAATCTATTTTTTTAAATTATTATTCAAGATACAACAGTTTTTGTAATTAAATATGCACATACGATATTTTAATTGTAAATTTTTGTTACATAAGAGCTTTTTTTCGTGTGGTGGACCTAAAATAACACTGTCATTTCAGTCATTTAATTGATAATTATCAAAAAACAAATTATACACACATATAAAAGGATAAAGACACAATTGCGGTGAAGTTACCATAGCAATCGTACACATAAGAGTTATTATTTATAACTTTTTAAAATCTTTAAGCTACAAGACCTCTTATGTGACGATATTTCGCACATAAGAGATTTGGAATTTCGATGAAATGTATAAATTTACATAAGACATATTAATTTATGAAATAACTTAGAAACTAAAAGCGATATTATTATGGGAGTTTCTTTAAACGATAGGAAATAATTTTTTCTCTTCAAAATATTGAAAAAACGCATTTTGACCAAATTTTCACATAAGAGGTTTTAAATTTGCAACGACGATATATTATTATGTTGTGTTCAAACCAGGGTTAGTTTTCCCACATCTGCTAATGCGGATTTTAAATTTTTTAAATAGATTTAATTTTTAATGCAGAAATAAATTCTTAAAATTGATCATTTTAATAAATTGAAACAATTAAAAAAAAAACTGAAACAATATCACCATCCACCAGATATCTGCCAGATTTAAGACTAGCTCCATATCCGCATCCGCAAAAGTTCCGCATTTGCGGATCCATGACACCTTAGTGATTTGCGAATACCTTAGTGACCATTTTTTACCATATTTTGTAATTAAATGTGTATACATACTCCTGATAGGCATTTCATAATTGTTCAGCTATGATGCGGATATGACTAGCTTCATATCAGCATCTGGAAAAGATGTGCATTGATTATTGCAGATTCGGATACGGTTGCGGATGTCTAAATATATGCGGAAGTTCCGCATTTGCGGATGCGCAACAACCCTGGTTCAAACCTACGAGCATGTGCATATATTTTGTATTCACAATATGCACAAAGTAGGTATGTCGTAAAATGACTCGGTTGCACCTTTTGACAAGCGAAGCGTTTCATTTGCCCCATTTTAACCTTTCAAGTCATACTTCCGTGAATGGCACTACTTGGTTTGGTAATATAGAAACGTTTTGGCCTACAACACACAAAATAAACTAGGTATTTATAGGTAAAAACTAATTTTACTGTGCGCATTGACAATACTCGTACATTTAGGATTTAAGTTGGCGAACGATTTGTAAACATTAGACTCGATTCTTATGAGATAGATATAAATGAATATATTTTTGGAGTTTACTCCTTAAGAATCGATTTTCATATAAAAGCCCGGGGTATGAAAATTTATGGGAGTAAAATCAAATGTCACATGTCACACGTTACGCGTTACAGACTACAATATGCTTCAATACTATTATTAAACAATATATTTATGAAATTATTTACTTATTCGTTCGTATTTATTAAACTATTCATTTATCGTTCGTAAGGAGTAAACTTCAGTCGTGCGTCAGAGCTGACACACACTTTTTTTTTATAATCTGATGTTTTTTTATCTATTTCAGTCACAGAAAGAAACAAAGATAAAAATGACAAGAAGACAGCAATAAAAATGCAATAGACTGGTATTTTTAGAATACCGTTGTTAGTACCTACTATAAACATCTGTAACCTACTATCTGCCATACTTTATACATCAACCTGTCTGACACACTTTATTCTAAACGAATCTCACATGTACTTGTGGGACCACCACTGTAATGTTTCTGTTGTATAGGCCTCCTCTTTTACACCCTTGCCAAGTTGTATAAGTTTTTTTTTTTAAATTCAGCCCAGTGAGCAAAGAAATCCAGTCAGAACAGTGCAACAGAAAATGACCACGTTCTTAAATAACAAGTTAAACACTTTACGGCTGGTGAAATATTACGCGATTGTACTCAGGTACAATGCAGCACGAAAATGTGTTTTTGTGAAACACAATGCCTTTTGCTTATGTAATGACACTTAATTAGGTCGCGTTCAGGGGTAGTAACAAGTAAGTATTAACATGGTTTATGTTACATTTTCCATTCTCTACAACTTAATGGTAAGCTGTAATTTATAAATTTTAGAACTTCTTCTCTTCCTGATGATCACCAAAAGAGTGATTAAGGTTGTATGGCCATAATACTCGAGGTAGTTTATCTCTTTATCTATCTATTTTTATTTTATTTTTATTTTTTATACCTTAATTTTTAAGGTATTTGTAAGAGTTGTGCCCCTAGCGCTTGACTAGTAAATTTATTTACTTTTTTAAGAGAAAGCAACGCGATGATTTAAAAATAAACATTATACAAGTTTAGGAGTTTGTCGTATATATACGGCTCGGGCGAAATGAACACGAAAATAATTGTCGGATAAATCCGACTCTGGCGGCTAAAGGATTAAAACAAACAAAATGAAATAATAACACACATATCAAAGAAAATTAAAATTATTATACATTAAATTATGTTACATTAAAATGTAACTGTTAAAATGAAAAAAATATATATATATCTAATATTGCTTTTAATACTGACTTTATAGTTGTCATTAAAATATGTTTGTGTAAATTTTGAAACGATCGAGTCTTATGTATAGAATCGTTGCGTTATGGTAATACTATTATTATAATAAACGACGGTGGAATTACGCATTAGAGTATTTTATTAAGGTATTGGTATATTATTTTTTGAATACATATGAAACCAAAATGTGGAGTGACATATTACTTTTTCCACTTTTAAAATTGGATCAAGGCTGTATTATTATTATTTTTTGCTAAGATCGGCAGACATGCTGGCGACTCACTTGATGGTAAGTGGTTACCGTCGCCTATTATTATTATTAATTATTATTAATAATAGTAATAATAATACCGTCGCCTGTAAAACATGCAACGCCTCAGATGCTGCAATTGCACTGCCTACGAAAGACTAAAGTAATCTTTTCTTAAAATTAACTGTTCACTTGATTGTAAGTGGTTTATCACATAAACACCTAAACAAAGTTTTCACGAATTCAAGTGCTGTACCAATCTTCATAGGATAAAAGATTGGGGAAATACAAAAAGAGATGTTCATCAAAACTGCTGTTGGCAGTTTTCTGTGCCACTATAACTTTAAATTATTTTTGCACTTTTTAGTTCATTCTGTACATCGTTTTATACGAGTGTTTAGTCTATGGGCGAGTTTTACCCAGAGACAGTATAGCGCCCTGTGAGTCCATTATAATAATGCGTTTAAAGTGCTTTTGGGGCTGCCGAAGTTTTGTTGATTCGGGGATGTTTGCTGAATTAGAAGAGTAGACTGCTTCTATGCAACTATGAGGAAACGGTGTGTATCTCTGGTGCGCACCGTTTCCTCTGCGCATGCGCAGGGTTCGGGTCAGCACCAATAGCATCTTCAATGCATTTGCCGAAAGGCTTCAGTTTCTGACTAATGAAAACAGCAGTAAATCAACATACGAGTATAAGTATTTGTACAATGACAATATTGTCGTCTTAAAACAAATGATCAGACATGGTTGAAATAAAGAGTTTATTATTATTTTTATTATAAACCATTAGAATCTTAGCTAATATTATAAATTTGAAAGTGTTTGCTTATTGCGTTTGCACGCTTAAACCTCAATTGATTGTTATGACACGTTGTCAGGTCCTTAAATATCCAAAAAAAAAAACTGTTCTGAGACACGAGAGTTGTGAGCAGGAACTCTGTCTGAATAACTTCTACATAATGTTGTTCATATTTCTTTACTTATTTACTTACATACGAGTATATGTGAGTAATTTGTCTATATCATCAATACTAATAAATCTAATAATAAATCTGTAAGGGTCGGTCATGGAGTAAGTTACTTTGTTTTCAGAGATATCGTGTTTATAGGCTCTATACATGATACTGAAACTAAATTGACGATTTTTAAAATTTTATTCTTCCATAACTATTAAACGAATTAACTGATTTTCATGAAACTTGGTAGATAAACATTTGGACGTACGGGACACAAGATAGGCTACTTAATATTTTTCAACGCGGACGAAGTCGTGGGCACCAGCTAGTTCTTAATATGTTTTTTATTTTTGCTAATAACTTAGATGAATTATAATATTTGTTGTTATTTTTTTTTGCATAAATTAAATTAGTATTTTTTTATAGGTACTCTATTCTATGCGTAACTCCCCATCTTTAGTACAAAATTGGTAATACTTAAATCTAGGACTTAGTTACTTAAATTTTGATATTAATAACTTTTCTATTTCTACACATTTATGCAATATTTATGTAATCATTAGGTATTTTTATGTAATGTAAATAATCCACTTCATTCTCCACAGAGGAACGTTTTTCACGACATTCATAGAATTCATGTATATTACAATAATTAATAATTAATTATCTTTTATAATATAAACTTACGCATTAATGACTTGTATAAGTTAATTTTATAATAAATATCTACTATTAATAATACAATGCCGATACAAATAAGAGTTTTGAATCGTCCATTTAATTAAATGTCATATTTACATAATCATTAAGTAGATACAATAATATGTGTTTAGAATTTTAAATGTTTTATAAATTTAATTAAATATATTAAATCAACAATAAATATTCTGGAACTGATTGGTTAACATACAAACAGGTTTATTCACAAATTCGTTAAAAATAAAAATAAAATTAGATTTTAAAGCTCGGAATTATTTTTTATTATATATTTTATCGTTGTATCAAAGTGAGAAAGACATCAATTCAAAATAATTAGAGAAATTCTTACATTTAACAAAAAAAGAAACATTTGTATATCATTGCTTTTATGTCACACAGATTTTTTTTTGTGGCCAGTATTATTTCTGACGTACTGGCCATATAAACATGAAAATCATGCCATAATAGGCGTACTATTAAGTAATCAAACACATTGAACCATCACTTATAAATTTTTAAATCTAGAACACATATAATATAATACTTTAAAAGGGTCATTTAAATATTGCTTAGATTCTCTATAAGTAACCTTAAAATGATCTATACAAACACATTGAGATTCGAAATGAAGGCATAGACTTCTCTCTTAAACACACCTTTATATCTAGGAGTTTTGGCAGATGTTAAGTTATGCTGATAAAGAGACAGAACTTACTAAGTTTTCTCAAGTTAAAAAACTTCATAACTCGTATCGCTTTCATAACTTCTACAATGATATTGATCACAAGGTACTAGAATAAAATTATCCTTCATCATGTAAACAAACTTTCAACTTTATCAGCAGAATACTAGGCTTTGAAATTCATATTTATTCCACAATAAATTTAACTTTTCAATTGTTTTTATGACCAATTTGAAGATTTAAATATTATTTTATTATTAAATGTAGACGCAATTGCTTGTTTAGACTGTTAAACCAAATAAATCTGCCAATAGACACAATGGTCTATTTCACTGACCTCTATCCAAGTGTTTTAAATTCAGTGTGATGGTCGCCATACACATTTAAAATTAAAATTTATTTTAATTTGAATATATATGGGAAATCAAATACACAAAATTCATACTATAATATATTATAATAATATACTATACTATATTATAAGAACCTCTGTCTGTCTTTACCCTATATTTTCAGGCAACGCGTTGAACTATCCAGTAAACTATCCAGTATAGAAACTATCCAGTTTAAAAATAAAATATAAAAACCTGCAATGCAACTAACTTCCAAAAAAAAATTGTGAAATTTTTTGAGGTAAATTGTAATTGTAACAATTTTGCGGTACAATTGTGCAGATTTATTTGGATTTAATGCATATTTTTATCGTTTAATATATATTTTTCACGGAGCATAGAACATTCTATTGGTTTTAAATAAGTAACGCAATAACAGGGAATGTATAAGGAAACAAGAAATGATAATATATTCGCTTTCGATCTAAATTCGTCGATTTTAACCCTAAAAGCTCAAAACCTTAAACACCAAATAGAGACACGACCATATGACTAGAGAGTCATACAATGTAAACAATAAAAAATCACATCCCATAATTATTAATAAATTTCATTTAAATTTTCATACTTCATTTTACGCGATTTCATACTACGCATTCTTCCCTTTGTCTAGCAGTAGGTTTTTCTTAAATATTTTGGCATTTAAATAGTCTTCTTAAATAGTAGGTTCATTTGAAAATAACATCTGAACTACTTTTTTAAAAACAATAATTACAACATAATTACAACAACTTCTTTTATAACTAAATGATCACAAAATTTATCGAAATCTAAAATCATATTACTACAACTGGACGGGATGGTCAACTCACTAGTAAAAATTCAAAACTGATAGCTTCAATTAACAAATTTATTATTTTTATATAAATTACATACAACTTCAACGAAATTACTACATTTCGGGTAAAAACCACTTAGGCTTTAGGTAAAAATTTAAACAATCAACTCTTAGTTGTTATTTCAGGTACCAAATTGGGCAATCGATTAAATTGGTACCTTCATAAAACTGTTTCGTACGCAAAAACGCGTATAATTTTAAAACTTACAAAGCTCCACCGAATTACACTTAATTGTAGACTCCCCTAGTCATCGCTTCTCTATTCCTGTTATGCCACTTACAAGTTAAAATCCTAACATAAGTTCTTCTAAATGTTGCATTACATAAAGCGTAGCACACGGGATTTATTGTGGAATTAATATAGCAAAGAGCGTAAAAGAAGGACCACAGTTCGTCCGGAATACTCTTGGTGCCTGCTGTCAAGGGTTTCAATAAGACAAGAATATTGTAAGGCGTCCATGTTAAAATAAACGACAAGAGAATAGCAGATAAGGTCTTCGCGGCTTTGGTCTCCTGTTTCTTCTCTTGAGTCTTCTTCTTCTTAGGCTGTTTAGATGTGATGCCTTTACCAGCTAGTTGTTTTGGAATTATTTTAGCGTTTAGCGGTATTCTCACGTCTTGTATATGAGACGTTCTTCTGGTTAGAGCCGGATGTCCGGCCGGGTGAAGATTTAATTCTGAATCCCCTCTATTGGGAGGACGATAGTGCGTACGCGTGTTTGACGGGGGTGACTCTTCGCTGATCATTTTAATGCTAGGTCTATCGGTGTCACCTTCGGGTAGTCTTATTAGAATGGTGTAGACAGAGTCTGCGGAAGCTGATTTGGGTGCTGGTGAGGTAGTTGTGTTGATTCTAGTGTTTGGTGGGAGAGATCTGCTGTCTCTGGCGGCGGGCATGCCTGATGGTGGATCGTAGTTCCTGCGCAGTGGTGACGTGCCGCCATCGCCTGGGGCGGACCCACTTGACCCACCACGATTCGCATACGGATCCCTAATGACATTTAATGATGTACATCTGTAGAGAAAAGACAAATATAATTACATTCTTGAATATTTGCATTGCAGATACATATTGTATTTATCAAGATAGTGTACAAGCATACATGTATGTTAATTTGAATAAAGTACCTAGTAATTATACATATTAAGGCATATTAAGTATTGGTTCATAAGTTCAAAGTCGCTCAGCGGGTTATGCTCGAAGTTTCTTTGGTAAATACGAATGGAAGCCACGAATTGAAAGACTAGACGTGCAGGTGAAGCGACGCTTCGTAGGAGCGATTGGATGCGAATGGTAGAGGACCGTTTGTGGTGGCGAGCCTTGGGAAGGGCAAAGGCCTATATCAAAAAGTGGAGAAACAGAGGCTGATGATTTAGAACTTGTTAAATCAATTACTATCATAGAAATTATTATATTTTCTAAAAGAATACAAACTGAGTAAATTAACAATTAAATTTAAATTGACAAGTAGGGTTTCAAAATGTACATTTCTTATTGGAATTTAAGAATTAAGAAAATTTATGTATAAATGTATACCTAGATACAGAGCTCTGCAAAGGTGTTTCGACAGATACCGGGGTCGCGTAGCCAGGGTCTGACGGTTCTTCTTCAGGCTCCGTGTCTTCAAGGTCTTCCCTGCCGGACTGCCACCATGCGACGCACCACGCTCTTATTGCACTCCAGCCTCGCTTTGGTCTGCGGCTCGAACTAATAATCTGTCAAGAGACGAAAACAAGAACAAACATCAAAGAAAACCTTATTACTTGTTTTCTTTTATGTTAAAGTCGGAAGACAGACTGACGGTCCTTATGTTCGTTTAATAATATAACATAAATAAGATGGAATGTAACAGAGTAATTAATTCGCTAATCCTAATTAGTCCTAACAAATAATATAAATGCGAAAGTGTGTTTGTTTGAAAATTCACTTGATGATGAATAAAGTCATTGTTGATGAATTTCTGGGTATCTACTTTGAGATCTCGATGAAGGTCGTTCTTGCGAATATAAAATATTGGAAAATTTAATAAAACTGCACTCATCGATGGATTATTCCCTAAACCTTTTACAATACTCGAAGATGATTAATAAAAGGGACAACATGCTCCTATCACTAGGATTGTGTCCACTAGTGAGTTCACTAGTGGCACAATCCTAGTGGATCGTCAGCCTGTCTGACGACTTTACATAAATGAAATCTAATTTAATTTATATGTACAAAAAAAAATGTATAATCCGTAATTTGTGTAACTATTAACAAGAATTTCCGGGCTTCTCGTCTTGAAGGTTCAAGGGTAGTTTGCAGTTTAGGTAATTAGGGCTACATTTCTCGACATAGAACAAGTAAGTGTATTGCAAACCATCTAAAAAAGGCACCGGTCCACTCGATCTTCTTTGCGCTATTAAAAGCTTTATTGCTACAAAGATTTAAGGTTCACATTTGGTGAAATTAGTGGTAATGATCAGTTCAGTGTTGCTTATAAATTTGGCAATGCGCCAGTAGCGAATGCAATGGGGGACAATTTGGCTCGCGATGTCAAAACTGGTAGAACTCACAGTTGCTATACAATCCGCAATACAGCTTGTGCTTTGCTAAGCTCAATATCAATTATAACTTAGACGACATTTCATCGAACTTCCTTTCTTTTAACTCCAATAAAATCAATACAGGTGGATAAACTTTTAATCCCGGAAATGCGAATGCGAAATGTAATTTTATGGGATAATTTACACAAATTTATAATGATCTTCCCGAAATAATCAGAGCCTTACCTATAAATAAATTTAAGTGTAATCAAAACCAACTCTGTTCGAAAAGTTATTATAAAAATCTTTGATAAAATCGCTAATTATTAAAGCGGTAATGAAGCCTGGATTTAAATGATTCTAAGCTCATACTGTGTTTTGTATTGTATGTGATTTGTGTATGATAATTGTTAGAAATGTGATTGTCTATTTTATTTTAAAGATGAAAAAATAATGCTATGCTAAGTTTCTTTCGGGGTTTCTTCTCGGCATCGACATTATCTTGGTTGTATCTTTCCAAAACCCTGGTAAAAATAGTTGACGTTTAAAAGTGTTTCTTTAAAACCTATTTAATGAATAAATAACTTTTTCACTATAATTTCTATCATTCTTATAAAAACATCTCTTAAATATTATCATTTTTCTTCCATAATTTGAAACATTGAATCACTATTTTTACTTTTACGACGAATACGACAAAAACAATTGATATTACCCCAAATAAATACTAGCGGGCCGTCCCCGGCTTCGCACAGATTCTTTTGCAAATTATATACAAAATCTTCCTCTATGATCGCTTTTTACATTAGCGAAAACCGCATCAAATTCTTTGCGTGGTCAGCGGGATATACAGAGCTAGATGGGCACAGCGACAGAAATTTATACCTACTATGTAAGGATGTGTGTTGCAATCTACAAGCCCATTACCTATATCCTTTATCCTTTACTCCTATCCTATAGCTATATCTAGCCTATCCTTTACGCCACTAAGGTCGGAAGTGCACTTTTAATTAACTTGAATTAACGTCGGAATTAACGTCCGATCAATCGGACGAAGCAGTCGGACCACGCAGTCTTAGGGATATTAATTCGCAATACACCTATTATCAAGTGAACGGGTGTAGGTTTGCATAAAATTAAATCTAAAATGATACGCTCAGACTAAGCCAATAGAAAAATATGATATCTACTTTATATGGGATAAGAGGATAATTATTTTGTCTGATGAAATATACCCCATGTGTATAATTAATGAGGGTCGGTAAGTGTTAGCCGCACACATTCGAAATCAATTTGTGGTTTTGCACACATCCGACATCTTAATTGATTAAGTACATGCGTCCGCACGCGTGGCAACTTCTAATTAGCCTTGATTCGAACTCCTCTATGCTCGCATTAATAATAATCAGTATTTAACTGTTTATTATTTACATAAAATGTATCGAGTTCCTTCGTCGGACCAAATAAGAACGCTTTGGTACCTAGTATTCTAAGAGCTAGTGAACCATCCGACTAACCCGCTTGGCACAAGGCTAGCAATTTTTTTATTTGTGTTTTATTATCAGTCAATTAAGAAAATTCCGGTCTGGCAGGTTGCTTCGTTATCAAATAAATTTTGAAAATGTAAAAAAATAATATTTATAACCTTCTCGCACAAGGCTACAATTTTATTATGCTGTAATTTGCATAAGTTCGAGTGTAAAAAAATTGACAACCTATACTACAATTGCAAATGCCTGCCAGACCATAGCAAAGTTGTCGTTTTGATAGTAATTCATAACCTTCTCACACAAGGCTGAAATTTTAAGGGGATATATTCTAACAATAGTTTAAAAAGTTTATGCAAAGAGCTAACCTATTGTGGCGATTGCAAGTGCCTGCCATACATACAAGTATATATGGTGGAAAAACTAACAAATCATCCAAGTTTGCAAAGTTGTTATCGGGAAGTAATTCATAACCTTCTCACACAAGGCTGAAATTTTATGGGCATATTCTATCAATAGTTTAAAAAGTTTTAAGGCTCCTTTGGCATTTAAAAATTCAACTTAAACCTGTTTTGGTAGAGCACTTTCTGTAGTCTTCCTGAACTTATAAATCTTCAAACGGCGCGAACGGTTTTCGGAAACGGCTTATCAATAATTTATTTATCGTCTTCTCTTTTTCCGAAAACGTTCTGTAAAATTAGTATTGCGAGCGTTGTTCGTAAATGTCGCTAAGTAAGTAGGTTAGCAGAACTTCACAAGCTTTCGGATATTGCTTAGTATTCTCGGACAGTAAGGTTTACTCAGGATGTTTTATTTCGGCGAAGTGAACATCATTTCTAATCTACACATGAATCCGCTGTGGTATCCGAATTAAATAATCATAATTTAGTTTTCCACCATCGAGCTAGATGGCATGATGCACGGCCTATATTCAACATTGGATGATGATGATGAGTCCACCTATTATTCCTTATACCATATCCTACAAATATCAGCAGTGCACTTGCAAGTCTTATAGATCTTTGTGTTAATAGGCGTTGTAGCCATCTACATTATATAAAAGAAAGTAATCGTTAACAAAATGGTTATCATTTTGATGAACTCAAATGTGTTACGATATCGATTTAATCTCTACTTTGGGGGGGTGATATAAAACAAAATGCTCCTCTGACTCGGTGCTGAACGACCTGAAAAATTCGACGAAAAACTATTTGCATGCCGAGTCTCCGAACACATCAAATTTTCATCTCCATTACCGGAAAAACACACAAATTCCATCTGACACCGCTTTACCGCCTCATACCTACCTAACAGCCGATCTATATATACAAGGGTGCTTGGCTATAAGCCAACTTACGCTGTGTGGGAAAATATTCCTCCGCAGGCCTCTTATGTGAACTATATCCTCGATTGGAAATCCTCTCGGGTTACGGAAGTTTCGTAATAAAAACCCATTAAAAGGTTCCTTTATAACGTAATAAAAACGCATTCCTTTATAAAACGGTTTATTTGATGTTCGTAAAAAAATTTGAAAAAGTCTTTTTAAATTGTATATAATAATCTGGCAATCTGATCAACAATTCTGGCAGCCTGTGTGTGACCACATGAACAAATCACGGCCTTATGCGCCATTCCAATTCTGCTGGTGAGACCCGCTTGTGGCAGTTATCTAAATACAAATGACATCCATATAAAGACATCAACTTTTAAATTAATAGAAGTGTATTAATAGCAAGTTTTTTTATAATTTTAAGTAAAATAAATTATTAGATGTAACGACACACAGTATTTCAACAAGGTTTTGTCTTAAAGTTTGCTTGTTCAAAATAATCTCAGAACTGTGAATGTCAGATCCGGTATGTTAGTTTAGAATTTTTTTTTTACTGAAAATCTTTTATACACTTCTGAAACCTCAGTTAGTCACCATTAACAACAGTCATCATATAACAGTTTAGTTATCGTCAACGAGTAGTTTATGTCATTAATAATAAATTTATGTCATTCTCTCTGATTCTCACTTTCTTATGTACTGAGCATCTCATAGAGAATTAAATGAATTTCATAGATTTTGATAACATTCGTTACTCGTGTAACAACTAAGTTGACAAACTCAATCATAACTGAGCAAATTACATAGTTCTCGGAAATATTATTCGCAATGCTGAACTTGAATTGTTTTCCAACTACAGTCTAAACTATCACAACCGATATACAGTTACAAATACTGCGAACTGTTCCATTTCGCAACAACACAGTAGTAAACAATGTCAAGGAATTGTATTAAGGATTCTAAACCAGTTCACAAACAAGAATAATGGTTTTTTATGATTAAGGACTGAATGACTTATAATAAAAAAATGTTTACAGACTTTACCTTTACACTTACATATTTACACTTTTTAGAAATATTCCTAGTAATAAAACTCTTTCCCTAATATCTTATCATCTCAACGATAGGACAAATGTAAAGTTTAGAGCTGAGGATATTGTGATACCGGGAGGCAAAGAAGGTCTTGCAGGCCACCTTCGTGCAGATTGCTTTTGCTCGTCTTGAACTCTCTGGTATATTAATAGGTAAAGTAAAATGGAACGGACATCTGCGTTCCATATAGTGAAGTGATATAGATATAGGAAGGTTAGAGGACGCCTGCGAGGGACCTTCTTACCCGGGGACCGTTGGTACCTTCCTTGGTTCGAGCGGTCCTCCTGTTTGCAAAGCCCTGGCGCATCTCGCCCACTATCTGACCGGCGTAAGTTCGAAAGTCCCCTCAGGACTAAAATCAAACCCTAGGACCTTTCGATAGGTGGTCCTAGTGAATAACAATCCCAAATAACCTTATGAACATGTGCATTGCTTGCGGCATATAACCCAAATCTTTTCAAAGTTCGAGTGAATTGGCATTTTCTGTGTGAGCTCGCTCCATCATAGGCCTCATCTTCGCTACACACCTGCATGTTGGCCAAGAGCATACAAGGGGATTTCCCCCTTGTAAATAAGATGTTAGTGAGCTGCCAACTCTTATAAGTTAGAAGATAAATGACAAGAGGGAGTGGATAGGTTCTGGTAGCCAGGTATTCTAGTAGTTAGGCTACCTAGTTTGCGATTGCGTAAACTTTATAACTATAAAGCAATATGCCATTGTTAGAAAAATCATCGAACCACTAGAAAATAAAAGATTGAACACCCAGTTTTCGTGTAATTAATACCGGGTTAATTAATTGTGAATATTAAAACGAGCAGTCTAGAATCTAGACGAATGGCTCGGATGTAGTACAGGAAAAGTTCGTGTCAGAACTTGAGCGTTAAGCAAATTAGACTCAGACTCACCGGTACCTCGAGCGGGACGTTGAAATAAGATTTTTTCAACTGAACCAGCTCCGTGGAAATGAACACGGAAATATTATTATGAAAGAAGAACTATCTGACGAGAATGCATAAAACTTTTTAAACTGGGAATTCTGTTTCTGTAACACTTTACTTGATATGGACTGTACATATTGGTCTTTTATATTAAAAATCATGTTCATGTTCCTTCATTCTAAAACAAAAGAAGAAAAATTACGAAAAACATACGTAAATGACTGGAAGAGGCAAGGCAAAAATAATACTGGTCATCTGTGACGTATAACTTAACTTTAACTTTAACCGTGGAACTTTAACTTCCAGTTCAGTTACAACCTGCTTTAAGAAGAAGAAGACTTTCTGAAATAACAGAAGGAGTGCTGTGGTGTTAGGGAATAGGGTTAGTGAGTACCTAAGTTGCCTTCTGTTGTGCTAAGATTATGCTAGTGTTCTTGGAAACGAAAGTAAATAAATAAATAAACAAATCTTTATTTTCACAAACACAATATGTCTACAGAATCATTAATTCATACGCAGTGGTTACAGTACAAAGTAAACCCGACAAGGGCATTTGTATTTAATTAACTTTTTATACTTTTCTACTTTTTATTATAACTAATATGTTTTATTTCATGATTGAATGCATTAACACATTTTATTTTAGAACTGTTAGCAACAGTCAAAGTTCTTGTGAATTTAGTATCCGGCGATTTCTTAAATTTATTCAGTGGTTAATGTCATTAAATAAACTTTTATATCATTTATATATTTAGTTTTAGGTCTACATTTTGGTTTTCACAATAAATTACTTTGCCTAGTTATTTTGGACCCTATTTCGCTATTTGGATATTTTCTAACAAATACGTACAATTTGTGTTTATAAACAAACAAGGTAGGGGAAGTTCGAGTATACGTAACTTTTTAAATAGCAGAAGTCGGGGTACGAAAACCTTCGTCAGTTTTCAAATTCATTCCATTATGAAATCGTAGACACTTAGCACTTTTTGAAACTAAAACACTAAGAAAACTAAAATGTTACTACTAAACTAAAACTAAACTAAACTTCAAATGAAACATTGGCGTGACTGATAATTGCCCTGTCGACTTTAAACAAATGTCGACTAAGGTGACGAACCTTTTCTTACCCCGAGTGTACACGACACAATAGGAGTATAATGTCGACTGCCGACAGTTAGTTCCATTGTGGTTTCGCAGCGACACTAAGGCTTCTAGGAATGAGCATTACCTGATTATCCCTCCATCTGTGGTCGTGCTGAACCCCTCTGACGTGGTATACTGAATCGGCGTCACCCGACTCCGACCTCGTACGCCCGTCTATCTCTCGCGTTTCGTCACTGCAAAAAATGCGTTTAATTAGTATGAAAATTATGAAGTTTTATGATAAACTTGATGGTAGGTATCAATGTAAAAATAAATTGTTTTTCTTTAGAAGCCTCTTAACTCTAAATAGTTTAGGAAGTATTTTTATTGGATATTTAATTTTCTATATATTTTTTTCTAATAAATATTTTATAATAATAAATTGATGTTCACCCTTTATATATAATGTAAATCCATGTCTTACATTTATTATTTAACTAGCGAATCGCTCCCGGCTTCGTGTCGGGTGAAATTTTTTTTGCAAATTATATATAACACCTTCGTTTTTTTTTAATACTATATAAAGTCCTAATTTTACACTATTTCCATTGCCATTTGCCGTTTGAAAATGCCAAAATTGCCAAAATGTAAACATTTCCTAACGGATGGATTGTAACCTACGAATAAATAAATTGTAACCCTAAAATCGATAGTCTAGAATCTAGAATCCCTTAAAACCACGCCCAACCAATAAACCGCGTCTCATCGAATAAATGAATTTCAAATCGAATTTGAACTCGATTAATATTCAGCTTAGCTTCAGATTTGTCTCTCGGGTCTTTTACTAGATTTAGCATCATATTATCGATGTGAAATATTTGAGCGAATGAAAATTCATGCCATACTTTTCGCATTTGAAATTCAAAATTTAAACTTGTAGTAAATTATTGTACGAGGATCTTTGAACAATAATTGTAGCTTTTAATACACTGCAAGCGACAGTTATATTTTGGACTTTGACTATGGATACATAGTACGGAAAGCTGAGGTATCTACCTTCATTCAAAAGACCACTGCGTGTGTTGTATAGTAATCTTTCACGCAGTGGCGCGAAGAGCAGAGCAGATTTCAATGGTATGTACTTGAAAGAGAAGTTCAGTACATTGACATAAGATATATTTTTGCATGTCATGTCCATTAACTTATTAGTAAACATGGTCCTTTCTATGGTACATAAGCGACCTCATTAAATGAATTCTCTGCTTGTCCATCAGACATCAACATGGAAAAATATTTAATAATTAAATGTTTTAGATACTGAAAGAATGCCTTATTGGAAAAAAAAATTTGGTTATCACTCGTTGCCTATATTCGAGTCGAACATTTCCAATTGTATCAAATACGAAATCTCATTGAAATACCAGAACACCAACAAAGCATACGGAGATGCAAAAACGTTCAGATGAATCGCCTTATCCGAAAAACGATTTCAGAGACGTCGACTGAAAAACACTACCTAATAACAACCACACAAAACGACTTTACTACGAAATAAGTGCAAACAAAAATAGCCCCAAACTACACACTAATAAGAATGGAATTTGCTTTCCACTATGGAGGCATTCGAAGGCATCACGCTCCTCCGGATACAGTAAGTATGTTCTCGTATTCTCATTTCGAATGTGAGTGATGAAAAAGTCGTAACAACACATTGTGTGTTAAACGATTATGAATCTTCTTTGCAAAGCATGAAGTTGACTTTTGATTGGCGCATTTCTCAGTCAATATCCAACTCGCACATCTGAAAGGGCTCCAGTATTTTTTCACTCACGCAAATTTCAATTCTACCAGTCAATTCTAACGTTTCATAATTGAACGCCTGTTCTTGAGAGAGAGCTCTGTCATAAATAGTGTACGCTGGAAAAGCTTGTACATTTGTGAGGGGGTGAAATAGGACCAAATAAGAGTGGTGGTGGGTGGTGGGAGAGTACATGTGGTGAGTATCCACCGATTATGTGGTGAGTAATGGAATCTTGGAATGTTGTCTGTATAAATTGATAAAAACCTTGATTGATTGATAGATTGAATGAGCCTTGCCTTGATATTAAAAAATTGACATGCATCTATAGAAGAATCTATATAAATTAAAAAATACTCTAATTTTTTGGGATATCTTTGTTTATTTGAGATATTTTTTAACCTCGCTTACTATGGGAGATGGCTATGCTCGGGGTTATACTGCGAGATCGAATCAGAAATGAAGATATCAGTAGAAAAGAGCACAGAGGTCATTTAAAATTAAAATAAAATTCAACGCCTGACAAATATATGAGCAATAAAGATTGAATATAAGTTGTAATACCTAAGAAAAAGGGGCGAGGTCGCGAGCAAAAACTAGTATTGTATATATACAATATAATCGTGATATTAATAGTCCGGGCAAGGAAAAAAAGTTTGTATGGAAAAATTACATTAAATCTTACAGAAGGTTTTATTTTGTAGTTTGATTAAATATTAGCTTGTAAATGGTATTTTCGAATTTTTCACAGGGTGACGTTCCGGATGTTTTTTTAAATGCCGTTTGAATGTTAAATTTTCAATATTTGAATGAGAGTAAATACTACAGGGGTGACTTTTTTATTGAGGGACTTATAATAAATATTAGTAATAAAATCCAAAAAATCCACCGATTTTTCTTAAAAATAGGTGGTTTTTTGCTCTCAAAGGTTTTAAATAGAATAGAAAAAATATAACTCTAAAATAAAAACCCGACAATCGGTGATTTTTCACTATAACATATATTTATTTATGGAAAACTATACCATAAATTTTCACTCGGGTGACTACTACGGTTTTTTTTTAAACCGTTATTTTTGTTTTTTATACATATGAGTAAATCTACAGAATTTATTTTATGCAAATAAAATAATAATTGATAATTTGTCTCAAAATGAAATTATCACCTGAAAATACAAACACTGTTTCTAGTATTTGCAAAAAATAGTAATGAAATATTTATCGAGGGGAAAGGGTAAAGCGGGCGGTGAGGTAGGACGCTGCCCTTGTCAATGCGGTCCGATTCAAGTTTCAACATGTACGTCGACTTCTAACACGGTTATCACAGTTCGCGTCATTACTGTCACTTTTAAGTACATTACTTCTTGTGTTCGATTACAGCTGCAACGTACCTCACTATACAAAGAAATGAAGTAGCGTACTCGAATTTTTGTGGCAAGATCGCAAATATCGAATTGCATAGTGAAAGTTAGCAAATCAATGCCAGATTAATTTATTTTACTTTTCATTCTCAAAGCATATCAAAGTATGAATGCGTATAGTCATTGCATTGGATTGTTTTGTAGTAGAGAGGCTAATCGGCAACTCCGTTCTTTTCCGATGGTTTGAGATGGCATACAAAAAAAATTATATTGTTTTATTATTTCGAATCATAAAAAATACCTATAGAAGTTGAATTCGACAAACTTACTATGAAACCCGCGCGAACCGCTTACGAGAGGGGGGGGGGGGGGGTTTAAACAGCTAACTACAAATTTCTAACTTTTCTGGAAAAATGACCGATTTTTGAAGTAGTGTATCTCGGGATCTATTTGACATACAGAGCTGCAGTTGCACTTAAATTGTAGAAATTTTTATCTTCTTGAAGATTGTGTAAGATGACTTTTCCGTAGAATGCACTTTTCAGAAGTTATAAGCGAAAAAAAGTGTGAAAATTCCTAACTTTTTGGACAAAATGGCCCATTTTTGAAGTAGTGTATCTGGGGATCTGTTAGACATACATAGCTGTTGTTGCACTCAAATTGTAGCAAATTTTATGTCTTGTCTAAGTGCAGGCAAACCTCACATAACATACCCGTCGTTGTAATTTATTATAATAAACAGTTGGTAATTGTAATTGTATAACGTGTTTCTGTCATAGGTATTAGCTGAGGTTCCTCCACCACTCGCCACTATGACTTCAATATTGATTATAATAGCTAATAAGATAATAATGAAAATTATTAATATAAATAAAATTGGAGTGTCTGTTTGTAATATTGAAGAACCTAAAAGAATCGACTGTTAGGCGGAACGAAGTTCGCCGGGTCATCTAGTAATTAATAAACTTTATATAGCGTGTTTTTGACCGGGACTACCGGTTGACCTTAGATCATGCTCTAACCGCGCGCTCTCCACCCTCTTACTCGAAAACGATTCAACGTTTAAAAATTTTTTTGAAACAAAAGTTGTAGGGAATTTAATCCTCTACAATATTGATAATAAATACAAATAGCGAAAACCCCATAGAAAACGAGATATTTGCAAAAAAATCGGGAGGGGGGTAGCCAAATAAGGGGGGAGAAAGGTTCTCAAAGGTCGGCTTGGGAGAGAATTTAGAAAAGATTTTTAAGTATTAGATAAATATGGCCAAAAATAATTTAATTTAAAATTTCAGACGAAGCCGGGTGTAGCACTAGTCCAGCGTTATAGGTCCCCAGACAGGTCCCGTCGAGGCCTATCCAACAACGTATCGCACGTCTATGTACTACTTAGGACAGGGAAGTTATAGGTTTTTCAATTTTTTACAGGTGAAGTCGGGTGAGGATAATAGTGGTCCCTCCAAGTTGGGAAAACAGATGTTAATTTTCCAAACCTGACGGCGTATCTCACAAAATTTTAGCGCTATTGGTTGTGGAGATATTAGCTTTTTAAGATCTATTTTAAATTCTGTGGACACATCCGGGATGCAGGCAGTAGTATGGTAGCAGTGTAGCGGCCGGCGCACAGTGGGACGGAAAGGTCATTCGCGTCTCATAATTCTATAACTTTTGAGTTTAGTAAGATAATGTTATGATTTTTTTTTACACATATTCTTGAATATATTTACTATCATTTAAACAAAAGTTTTTCGTTGCATATATTTATTTTTAATATATGTAAAAACATCTTAAATTTAAAAATATTAGAAATTATAAAATAAATCATAGATTATTTTAATATTAACCAAAAATTAAATATTAATATACATATTTTTAAATTAAATTACGTACAAGTATACTAAAAAATTTTTTAAAAAATTTTAAAGTAAAGAATACAAAAAAAATTATGCACAAAACCAAGTTATTATTATTTACTAAGCACTTAAATCACCAAAAAACTTAATTTTCCAAAAGTGCTAAAACTTCTTCCCAAAGATCTTTGCTTACTGATGCTTTAGTTTTTCTAAAGCTTGAAATAAATGGATCTGATGTTAATAACAATCTGGAAAACATCTTCATTTGTTGCTTCCCTAGAACATTTTCTTGAATGTGTCAAACGAATTTTTTTGTAATCTTTATTGCGTGACTCCTGTGCATCTTCCGATAACTGCCCTATGGGCAATACTGCGAAATGTTTTATTATAGCTTCACCATGTATTAATATCTTATGTACTGAAGAACGCATATAATACCAATTATATTTCTCCACATAAAGTTGTGCAGTAGTTCTTGCACGTATGCATTTTGTACGTAATCGAATCCAAATTCTTGGATCAATTCCATATTCTTTCGTTTCTTTGTTTTTTCAGATGACTCATCATAAGGTAAAATAGGTCTTCCACGCTCTCCAGATGAAGATGGAGTTGGTTCATTTTCATAAAACCTTACAACAAATTCACTGTCCAGCCACTCTTTATTGTTTTTTTCGAATCGATCTTTAGATCGTCCTGCTTTAGCCCGGCGATCATTAAATTTTGAAATAAATTTTTTATCGATAGATAATACCACGATTTCGAGTCTTGTATCAGTCAAGTTAAAGTTGTCGTGTAGAAACTCGAAGATCTTCCATTTCTTTTCCATTATTAATTAAATATGTAGTTGCACAAATCACGTTTAGAAATTGTAAACTCACTCATTTTATTGAATTTCTGTGTCACCGTTAGGATGATGAACAAAATTACCAGCAAACCCCTTAACGAAAGTAATGATATATTATTAAAAGCTTGGTGAGCTTCTGATGACATTAATGAAAATACCACGCATTTTATAGTACCTATTTTACCCTAAGGTCTGAGTGCAATACAAATGTGAGAAATTAAAACCATTAAAAGTTTGGTGTGCAAAAACCACTTTTTATGATTAGTTATCAACCACAAAACCAATGCAACTTGAAAAAATAAAAAAATTACCGTGAGAAAAGTTTGATAATTTATTTTTTATCTTTGCCTTATCTTCGACCATACTGTGACAATATATATTTTTTTTGCCCTTTATAGAGATTTTTCTTTTGAGTATACACGTCTGGTAAATATCGAGTAATGCAAAAATTATTTGTTTTTAATAGAACTTGAGAAAAAGTGCGCTAAATAGTGTTTTCAGTTTGTTTGACGTTTTGACTTAAGTCACTTTTGCCGCTAAAAAGCATAGAAATGCAGAGAAGCAGCAGCCAATTTTACTTTTTTCTACTTCAGTGTAATATGATCAATTAATTAAGGCCGATAAATCAGCAGCGGAGGACAGCGGAAAGGTATAAAACTCTATTAGAAGTTAAATTTTACAAAAAACGGAAGGCTTTTCTTTAAAAATATGTGACGGTCTGTGCATATACATTTATTCGTATTCTAATAATCAATTTGCATTCCCGAAAAGACAACCTTTTCAAAAATATATAACACTCTGTAATCACTCTTAACAGTAAAATACATAAAATCATCAAAAAGAGAAATATATAATGCTGCTAGTTTGAGGTAATCTGTAGTAACTACTTTAGAGTCATATAAAAATAGAAATAATTAAGAAAAAAAAAAAAGATAGTCATTATGTAATTCAAGTCTTCCTAAACCTATTCCAATCGCTAAATGGTCAATACAATCGATTTGATAAAAACATTTATGAGACGCGAATGACCTTTTCGTCCCACAGTGCGGCGGGTCAACTTAGAGAGGAACTACAATTTTCTCCCGAAGTGTCCCGGCTCCCGCCCGAGTCCGATTCCGGAGCTGCTTGTGTCGTCGGATAGAGCGGCAAAAGTGGAATAAGTGGTGGTGGTGTTTTCCTCCTTCGATGATCCTGGACTTCAGGGTAAGCAGAAGACTCGTCGACACAGCCCAGTTAACAGGACTCCTCTGTATGAAAAAGTTTGGTGCCCTATAACACTGGTCCTCAATGTCCAAAAATTACAATTTTTTCAATATCCCCACTTTTTGAGATGGGCTATCAGATGGTATATGCCTTTTTGATAAAAATGAGGATTTGAGGATTCTGACTTTTAAAACAATTTTACGTAAATAAAATTTCACAATTTTGTCCCGATTATTGTATAAAATGTTTTTGGCTGTATCTTTGCGGTTTCTTGGCTGATCTTCTTGGTTTTTTTCGCCAAAAAATAGGGGAGGAAACACTCTGTAACACACTGTTGATCACTACCGCGCGACTTTTTCCTTGAGGAGACACAGATTTCCGAAATCAGGGCAGTTTTCGGGATATTTTAATCTTGCGATATCTCCGAAACTACTGGTCCGATTTGAACGATTTTTCTCCGGTGCACTCGCCTGGTCGTTCTTCTTTTTATGGTTACCTTTCGTGCTTCCGCGGAGGCCCACTAAGGGTTCCCACCAGTGGGGACCAGCAGAATTTCGGCTATGCCATGGAAGCCGAAATCGGGAAAAATCCGACAAAAGCGAAGAGTCCAGCTGTCGAATGGCATCAAGAAAAACAGTTGTTGCAACTGAAGAATCGAAGGCGTTTGTGATTTGTGTCCTTTGACCTCAGATTGTAATAGTCGCGTACACCCTACATTTGTGTTTAATCAAAATTTTTTTTTGTCCCAAACCTATGTACTATATGGACTTAATAAAGTTATGTTACTCATAATATAATCAGTGCCGGTTTTAGCACTAGCAGCGCCCTGGGCGAGATTTCTGTGGCGCCCCCTAACTGCAATTCAAACCCATACGAAAAAAAGGCAAAGAACATAATGATATAACGATTTATTAAAGAAATAACCATTTCTTAAAAACTAATAAAATTTTACCTTTCTAGCCTTTCTATCGGCGAACTCTTTTATTAGGTTATCAAAGTCGATTTTTTCAGCAATTTTATTTTCGATCGACACAGTTGCCAAAGGGGGTAGCGGGGTTAAGAAGGGTCTGGCGGCCCCCACCGGTTTTGATACAATCGTCCCAGAAATCTTGGGGGGCCAAAAAAATTTTTTTTGAGATTTTTCCCAACCTCATAGACCCCTACGAAAACCCCATAAACGAGAAAAGTGTGTTTTTTTGATAATATATCGGAAAAAAATGGGGTCGGGAAAAATCACAAAAAAATTTTTTTGGCCCTTCAAGATTTCTGGGACGATTGTATCAAAACCGGTGGGGGCCGCCAGACCCTTCTTAACACGCTACCCCTTTTGTTAATCTAGATTGAGATATTGTCGATCGCAGATAGGTTTTTATCAGCTTAAGGTTAGAAAAACTCCTCTCTCCACTAGCAACCATTACAGGTATAGTAAATAATATTCGCAATGCTATCCATACATTTGGATACAGTTCTTGCAAGTTGCGATCTTTGATAAAATTTAAAACAAAAACAGGAGTAACGACATTCTGGTCAGGCAAAAAAGATTTCAGACTTAAAAGTTCATCACACAACATACTACCATCTATATCAGATTTAGAGTCTACAGTTAATTTCAATTGGATATCAAGTGTTTTAAGTGCGTGCATCTGCATCGATGTGATGAACGATGAACGAGAATAAGCCGCTTCGTCAAAAATAACGCCAACTCTTTTTAACTACAATTTTAAAAAGGGATAGATAATGTGTTTCTCTATGGTCGGGGATTCCCGGTAAAATAAACTGCATGCAGTGCTCCGATTGAACGGCTTGAACACTGCGTTCCATTCTAATTTTGCCAACATAACGGCTTTTTCGCTTAACTTGTCGAAAAAATAGGTAACTGCGTTTGAAGAAACTATCTAGTCAGCAGTCGAAAAAAAATCTGTAAAAAATAGTCTAGTTGTAACCGCGGCGCCCCTGTATATCTGGCGCCCTGGGGCGGTCGCCCAACCGCGCCCTACCCTAACGCCGCTCGTGAATATAATACATATATTTTCTGCACAAAGAAATTATTTAATCTTCATTACTTATTAAATAAAGACTAAATCATTTATTATTATTTGCTTGCACTTAATCTTAATAAGTATTTTAACAAATAATATTCACATCTGAAATCCGGCCCTGTATTTCAGCAAATAATATTCATGTCTCAAATCCGGCCCTGTCCGTTTTTACACGTGTTAAAATTTTGACTCGCAAAAGAATAATGTCGCTGTCTCTATCTAACTTCGTGATTTATCTCAATGAAGAAAGAGATGGCATGCGCTACACGACGTTTGTTTTTAGTTTTTTACTGCCGTTAAGACAAAGAGGTTTGTTTTTGCTTACAACATTCAATTAGTTGGACACAGATGTGACACAGTCAATTACCAACCAATGAGAACACTTTACAATAACAGAATACGCCAATAAGAAATAAAAATACGTATTAAGATGGCAATGAAAACAAACTATTTTTAGTAAATGTGCAAATTGGAGGACCATTTTTTTTGTAAGGGCGCATCCTGTCTTGTTTAACATATCACTGTTCGTACCTCTAGTATTGATCTATACATTAATACCAAGTCTGATGAAAAAATTAGACATTAAATTAAAAAATAATCTATACTAATTTGTATTTTTTATGTTTGTAATGAAAAATCCTTTCACTATAGAAAGCTACATTATCAGCGAGTAACATGGGCTATATTTTTTAAAGTTAAACGGGCGAAGTAACGTGCAACAGCTAGAACAAAGATTTAAATCGAGAGATGTGCCCTTACTAGCAAAACTGTGTTACAAACATTGTTACAAAATACATATACATTCACAGTTATACATTTTTATAGCAATGCGAGTCTTTTGTCTAAACACACTTTTAAACACAGACAACACAGTGCTCATAAATTCCTTACTTCAAACGTGACTGTGACGATAGCTGGAATACGTACTCCCCCTCGGTCGGTACTGTACTGTCAGCAAGTAAAAGAACTTTTTTTTTATTTTCTTTTTTTTTGTTTATCAGTTTTATTGTGACATTATGACATTATAGACTTATAAAGTCTACATTTATAAGAAATGCTATTAGGTATATTATGATTATTACAATAGTATTGTTACGCGCAGGGTAAGTTAAAATGCCGTTTAGGGGTATAGGAACACGATTTATTTTCGCAGACCAGGAATACTTCCAATATTACAGAGCTTCTCCAATTTAACCGTAAAACTTGCCAAAAGTCGTCACCAATTCACTCTACGTGTCAATTATGCACTGTCGCAAATATCTTCGTAAAAGCTCATCTGTATCGATCTGGATTTTATTTTTCGCCGACCGCAAAATAAAAATCTTCTGACTTAAAATGACTGGAACATTACTGAATTTCGTTGGTAACCAGCATTCATCACGTCGTTCATCTTGAATAATTTTTATCCATTTCTCCTTAAATTAGCCTAAATACCGAAATTGAGTATGTTGTTTTACCGAAAGAAGCAATATATTTGATTGCAGTCTAAGTATAATAAAATATTAAAGGTTGAATAGTAAAATAAAAAAAAAAAAAACAAAAAAATGGTAAAGTTAAATTAATGCTAAATAGCTTTGTTGAAACTATTATAATTAATAATTCTCATTTTATTTTTCCACGCTTTACATCGTATAATAAGTATAATATATAAAATAAAAATGAAAAAATATTAAATAATTAATAATGTTTGTGCGAACGCTACAAAAATACTGGATTCGCAAAGACCAATTTTATTTGAACTCCGATAGCGCGCAAATGCTGTTTATGCAGACGGCCTAGTTATACTAGTCCTTAAATAAAAAAAATAATGAGCTCCAACTACGTACTAATCGCGCTTGTAAAGCGTTCTAGTTATAATAGTCACATCACACAACAGCCATTTTGAAATATGTTAGATCTCAGACAGCATGGAATTCATTTGCGTAAGGAGCTCTAGTTATACTGGTTTCCAACTTTACGGATTATTTTGAAGTTCCTATTGAATAAAAATACAAAAAATAGGTAATTACGAATGAAATGTAACACCACTAGCTTTATTTATGTTTTTGGTATTATTATGACACTTTCTAAACGAGCAATTTGGCATTTAAATTTTAAATTAATTCTGTTTGCTTCAATATGTCATAAAATTTTGGTGACTTTTTGTTGAGTGTGTATAATATGCATACAAATGTGTATGTCATAGAATATCTTCTGTACAATTAATATATCAGTAAAATAAAGACAAAAAACTTCATGATAGCTGTTTTTTTATAGATGTTTTATAGTCACCCGGGTGAAAACTTATAGTGGCTACTGGATATATCTAGAGATCATAATATCAAAAATTCACCGTGTGTATGATTTTTTAAGATAGTTTATTAGAAATTCTTTAAAAACAACATTTTAACGTATTGTGTAGCTAAAATTTTCAATAAAAAAAATTGTGGAATTTTTAAATACAATTAACGAAATACAGAACTAAATGAAAACACTAAAAATCTCTACTGTAGGTTTTTTACAATAAAATATATAGCAATTAAATATTTTACCCCCTCTTTCTCGTAATAGATATTGGGAGGGAGGGGAAAAAGTGTAACACGGATTTCTAATGAAACTAAACTATATTCAAAACAAGAAAAACGAACTATACGAAATAATGTCTTCAAAATTTTATTTTTCCCCGACTATAACCCTGATCACCTGATATACGTAAATATTTTCACATAACATTAAACGTATTATTTTCAATAATTCATTTAAGACTAATATTAAGTAATATTGATTTTCTGCGTTACAATAAATTTAAAAATATTAATTACAGTAAAAATAAAAACACTTCCACACTAGCTAATTTTCATTTTGGCATATTATGTTAATTTTATCTAATCTAATCGATTAGAATTTGAGAGGAAATCTGCAAGCAACCTGCTAGCAACTCACACGTAGCTATGTGCCTAGTTCAAGTCGAATTCATATGACAAGTTCAAGTTCATTCAAGACATTCAGGTATCAATACGAGCGAGATTTAAAACTATGACTGACAGCCATGCTCTGTAATTACAAGGGCTAATCTTGTAATAAATTTCTATATTACTAAATTTTTTAATTGGTTCCATTTGGCCACCTAATATTCTTTGAAGATTAATATCAGTTTTTTTTAAACATTACAAATTTTATTGTAAAATGAACAAGTAGGTGCACTGTTAAAATCACAGACAGCTCCAAAAGCACTACTCGAAACAAGTTTCTCTTCTGCATACAAAGTTATAACAATCGAGGCGTAAACACAATGACATGAGTCCTTCCCTTTCACACAACAGACGCCGGCATAATGGCGTCTCGCTTCTTGACAGCTCCTTCCTGAAACGGACATAGACTAAAGAGGGACTAGGGATGATAATATCGAAAGGTTTCTCTGTGAATGTTTCCATGCGTTGAATAGATGTCAGGTGTCGATAGATATCTATCTGCATTGTTGATATAAGTGTTGAACGCACTAGTTATTATATTATCATTATGAGTATGCATTAGTCTAGATAGAATTTTCTAGAAAGAATATAGCTGCATGCTAGTAATGAACGGAACGTAATCTCATTCATGTTACTGATTACATTTAATAAATTATCATCGACATCTCTATACTGTGCAAGTATAAATGTTTAATGAAGTGGTCTAGATAAAAATGTGGGAAACCCTCTATATTGAATACTTTCATAGTGAAAATACATCAATGAAAACAGGTTTTTTTTTTGTGTGTTAAGGTCGTCAGACGGACTGTCGGTGCTCTTGTTGATAGCATGTGGTTACCGTCGCCTATGGCGATAGAAAATGGGCTCTGACATTCCTTACTCCAACTCAGAAAGATGGCGACAATCTACCGATATTGAACAAATAATATTTGAAACGTTAATAAGTCGATCTGAGTACATAACAAACATTTGTCCATTTGATGGTAAATGGCTACAGTCGCCATATTAATGCAAACAATAACCTTAATAAATCAACACATGAGGGCTAATAGGGGTGATGGTTATATAATGTAATCTTCTATAAGGAAATGTTACCAATGTCAGTAGGTCTATTTCTATTCATTCTTATGTAATAAAGGTATCAAACATTCTATTCAAATACTGCCGAATTTTGTTACTTGATGGAAAATGCGTTTTTTTTTTTTTGTTAAAAACCTATTTCTCACATTGTTACCCAAACGAACATAATTAAATTTTTCATACACCTTGTCAGAGATAAAGAATATTCCCGAGGGATCATCTAAAAATAAAAATAAAAAGTTCAACACCTGACTAACATATATTTTATGAGCAATAAAGATTTGATAAATGTTTAATACCCAAGAAAAAGGTTACGCGGACGAAGTCAAGGGCAAAAACTAGTAAATAATAAAAATAATCTAACAATGATAAAGTTCAGATAATAAAGATTTCAGTCATAGCGCCCTTAATACATTTGACAAGTAGTTGTTGTAAACGTATTCCGAAATGGTGAATTCCTACTATTGTCCTGTAAGTTCCCCTTTGTAGTTGCTGGGTGAAATGAGAAGTCGTTTTTTTAATTCAACCTCAGAAAACTACGCTTCAAAAGGCAAGCATGAAACCACTGAAACTTAGCTCGGCGAACAAAAGACTAAGAAGCGGTGTTACGTCTCATATATCTTCACTAATGGTCTCACGAAGTACCTACACGGACGCGACGAGATAAAGTTTTTCTCAAAATCTATTGAATATCACGATCTAAAACTCTTTTGAACAGTAACTATGTCTTAAATCAAACTATAGGTTTACTTACATATTTTTATATATGTAGGTACTTTATTTTAATTAAATATTATTAATTACATGAATAATGTGTAAATTGTTAAATAATAACATATAATCTCCATAAGTAGTAAATTTATGAAAACTTAAGACTGCATAAATTAAGATATGATGAGATTGGTTGGGTAGTTAACGTTATAACAAAAGGCCATATATAAGGAAATTATATACACAGGCCTTCCTCATAGATCGCTATTTCCATTAGGGAAAACCGTATCAAAATCCAATGGACGCTTTTATAATTTGCCGTAGCACGGCACGGCACGTTTTTACCGTCACGGTAAAATAGGAAAGCAAAATGTATGCAATTGTATGCAGACGCTTTTAATTTATCGTCCGCGGCAACGGCATGCCGTGAACAGCAACGGTCTACCGTGCCGTCGCCGTAGCACACTGCGCTCCCCATCAAACCGTCGCGGCAGTGTTGAGAGTGTAGTGTGTACGTACAAGGAATTTGTAGTTGTGTGCGTGCGTAGTCGGGCGGCGAGGGCGCGGGGCGCGATATTGTAGTGTTCGGCGAGCTTTTAAATCATTATTCAGATGAGAAAGGATATAAAACGTTTTTATTGACATCCGAAAATAACTGAAAAACTTATTTGGGTCTCCTTGAGCTTATCAAATAGCGTGTAGTATGACCCTACTAAATATTTTACTTTTAAAAGCGGATGTTGCCAATACTTTCTTTTAATATGTCTTTTCTACGTCGTAAATACAACAAATAAAGAATAAGTAGTCGCTGTCTCTTCAAAAACATGACGTCCGCACTTTGAAGGCGCAAAGCGTATAATTATTTTACGGCGAATTATAAAACCGTAATACGGCACGGCATGCCGTATTACCGTGCCGTGCCGTGCTTATAAAAGCGTCCATTGGGTGGTTTAGAAGAAGCTAGCGAAGAAACAGACAGATGCAAACAGCGACTTCAATCTATACTAATATTATAATGAGGTAAAGTTTGTATGTAGAAATTAATCTTCGAAACTCAGAAGTGCAGGATGTAGGTAAAATAACCAGCATTTAGAAAAAAAATCTATAAATAAAGATCCAACACTTGGTCAGGCGTTATATCTTTTATTTTTTAACGAAAACGAAGTCGCAGACACCGGTTAGTTTATAATATGTAGGGGAAGAGATAAGAAGTATGCGAATATTATAAAGAACATTGTACGGATATCCTTCAATGTCGTATTGGAAGTGATATTAAAGTTGTGAAAAGTAAGCCCTCAGTTCCACTGAACCCATGTCAACAACTGCCCACGCCACGTCCGACTCCAGATAACATATTACTTTCAAAATGTAATATCAAAATGGACGTCACTATACGAGTATACTATACACATACACGGGACGTCATACCTATCCGAATATTATTAACTTAAGTTCCACTGAGAGTTACTCATTTAATTGATTAAGTTTTAAAGTTTCGCAGTCATTTGGGCAGCTCATCTGGTGGCAGTAACCATCCCCTTACAGAAGACACAGCATTCTCTTGTTGATACTGTGGTCGGCAGCGTGGCTGAGGGAATTCAAGTGCCTTTTCGACTCTGATAAGTAGAAGAATAAGCGTCAGCGCTGACCGACGGAGTAGCGGCGAAGAGACTATGCGCTATCAATTGAAAATCGACTTTATTTACTTTAGCTGAAGCTTCGCTACGCGCCGCTCGACCGCGCTTGGCGACGCGAGAGTATTTTTTTATTATTATACCATTGTCAATCACATGCTGAAGTAACTAAAGTCGATTTTCAATTGATAGCGCATTAGTCTCTTCGCCGCCACTGTCCGTGTGCGCTGACCCTAATGTAGATAGCGAGGAAAAAGAATAGACTCAATCATCTATTTATATATCGAGCTAAACACAACAGGCATACCTAGTGCTAGTGTTTATTAAAAAGAGGTACAATCAGTTAGTCACGCCTGACAAAACGATACTCTTGATACCTTAAGTACTTGATACCTTACCACAGACAAAAATAGGCCACAATAAAATATCGGCCCTTTATTTCCTTCCAAATAAAATGTTTTTATAACCCGATGATCATTAATGCTCGGTTCATAAAATATATTTGAAAATGCTGCCCTGAACTCAGTTCATATTACTGATAGTTAGTATATATTCACTAATAAGTAGCAATCTTAAATCTGTTCTCTGTGATAAAACGTGAAAAAAATATTTGTATACTTCTCCATAAAGATTAGTATGTAACTTTCTTTAGACAAGTTATTTAAATTTAGTTATACATATAATTTAGCTATATATAGAGTTGCTAAATTCTATATATAGAAAATATTCACTAAGTATTTAGTCACTCCAGATGAATTTCGTTCACACTAATCTTCAAAACAGCCACACCGATTTCAATGAAATTTATTGAATAAGTGTATAGTTGGTTTTAGATTGAAATCATTGAAGCTTCAAATCAAATATTTATTCATCAAATATTGTAGGTTTCCAAGAAACGCTTTTAATGGTCATACCATTATATTTTACAGGGTTTTGAATTATTTTTTTATTATTAATTAATAAAGACCGAGGAAAAACTAAAATATTGTATATACAATAATTCCCCAATTGCAGCCGGGTGAAGCCGGTGATCTTTATAATACACTCATAATACACTATTGAAAAGTCTCAGGGGTACGAAGCATAGCTATGCAAATATCTAATGAAAAGACATATAGCTACTGATGTCATACTTATATAATATTATTCGTACAAGGCATGCAAACGACTCGTAAGTTAAATTTATTCTATTGACAATTATGTAAATTCAAAGAACGCGCTGTGCAAAATTAAAACTAAAACTCGAATTATGAACATCTTTATCTCGGTTGTAAGTAAATAAGCTTTCATAAAGGCACAAGGTGAAGCGGTGCCAAAGGGAATTAGCTGGATCACAGACCGCTCGCACATTAAACTAGAATAATACGGGTGACCATTGCAAGCGTTTTCGTAACGTAAGATTATGTATTCTGTGAGAAGAGCTTTGGGAATGTTGCATGAAAAAAAATAATATCAATATTGGTAGTATTGATATATCAATAATTGGTAGTATCAAAGCACAAAGCATTTTGCAGTAATAAACTAGACAACCCAACCTTTTTTTTTTACAAGAGGAATCCATAATGGAAACCCACCGGTCTGGGGCCGACCGATGGGTTATGTCGGACTCCTGCCCCAATATGGTAGTGGTAGACTCTTAATCAAGCTTGCACTTTTATCCACTTGTGTATATAGCTGACAAATCATGCCTACCATCAAATATAATTTAAGTCGGGATACAAACAACACCTTTAGTGATTTCTTACAATACTTGCAACCCTAACCCTAGCAAGTTTGCTGGTAACATAGGTGAATGAGAATAAGGACTAAGAGAACGTCCTCTGGCATTCCTTACTCACTCACCCAAGCACAAATGCTATTATTTCACGGTGCTCTTCTGTAAGGTTTTTAACAAAAATAGCTCAGGACACGCTTACGATTTAAAAACACAGCGGTCGCGTGCGTAATTTTCCCCCGTATGTTTCGTTTAAGCCATCGTTTGTGCAATAAAGGGATAAACGGTTTATGCGGCCCCGACCACAACGCAGTAGTTACGAGCAGACAAACACAAGCAACATTGTTATCATTATTTTTTGACAATTTTCAAATACTTTTTTGGTTTTTAAATATAATATTCTGTATGTATTGAATGTTACAGTTTAAAAAATGTATGTAGATGTTCATAATCCTATTATTCTATTTGTATAGTGTTAATGTTATTGTTTGTTTTTTAATATTTAGTAAAAATAGTAGTTATTTGTTGCGAACAGCGATTTCGAATTAAGTGTAAATAATATAATGTTAAGTAAGTGTAAATTCCATGTGTTATTATAAAAAATATATACATACATTATTTTCATAGAAAAAGTCTAGTTTATTCCCCTGTTTTCCATCTTAACAGTAACTTTTTTTCGATATTTTTATAATCCATATTTTATTATAAATAAAAATTTAAAATTTTCTTTCTATCCTCTATCATTAACGATAATTAAACAAAATCAGAAATAGTTTCACTTAAATTGATTTAAAAATAAAAAAATAATAGTAATTAAAAAATAACTACTCAACTTTCTTATTCTTCGAAATATTTATCGTCTTCGCGCGTCGATAGTAAAAGGTAGTAACGACCAAGTTCTATTATTGATTTTAAACTCTAACGTGTTGACGTAAAGTCACATTTTGTTTAAACGACAAATGTTTGATTGGTTTTAAATTAAAGATGACAGCGTTGATGCTCTACGCTTATGTCACTTTTAAATGTTTCAAAAAGTTCGTATTGTTTTGTATGGCAAGCAGTTTCCATTGAATCGCATTTAAAAAAAAACTCCGTACGGTTTAAATTTTGAAATTCAAATTCCGAACGAGCTAAAAGTTTTTCTTTCTCTCTTTGTTACTGCTGACGCTCGGAACCGACAAGGAATTATGGATAAAGGTATTGGATAAGAAACAAGACTTAGGATCCACCATTTGTCTTATCCCGTGTGAGTTGTGAACGAAAACGAACTTACATAAAATATATAGAAAGAGCACCACGATGCATACAACAATACAAAATATGTGATAGAAAATATGAAAATAATGAACTGTCCATAAAAGTATAGTCTTCCATATAATTACACATTATATAATGGACCATAAATACATTACGATATATGTACATTATTAACATATCATACATTACTATCATATATAGACCATACAATACTAGCGACCATACATTTTTATATTATTTTATTTATTTATTTATACATACATTACAGTTGAAATTTTCAAAAATCATTTCTTAGCGGATAAAATAAACCTATGTTCTAAAGTTCAGATTTCTAGACTACTAAGTTGACGTTGATAGTCAGTGACGATAATCGATATTATAAATAAGCATTTTAAATGAAATCCTTGTCTACATATCTATTCTAACCACCCATCGCATTATGATGAAGATTTCACTGATAGAAAGAACGATAAATAAGGAAGGTTTCTGTGTATAATTTTAAGAAATTGCATTCGTGCGAAGCCCGAAACGGGTATTCTAGTTTCCTATAAATATAAAACACATGATATGGGTAAAAACGTGTACAGGCAAAGTATTCAATAAAGAATGATCGCAAGAAAATTTCTCACCGTGCTAAAGAGGTTTTCATTGCGACGAAAATGCGAAAAAAATGTGTCCCAAAGCAAATTAGATTCCTCTTCAGTTTCCACCGTACAATAGAAATCGGTAACGTAGTATACATATATTTACGTTGCAAATGAACAAAAGCTTGGCTGCAAGTTAAAATCATGCTGGCTAAAATGTATCAGCAATAAATATGTTAGGCATTATATTATATTGCTTATTTATTTTTTATTTTTTTGCTATCATTACTATACAGTATTTTTTCATAATATAAACACATTTTCGATATAAATACGTGTTTCGACGCCGCCTCGCCATTGTTGTGTCAGTGCCTCTGTTCTCTCCACACTGATCGCCCCAGACGAAACTGATCGTCGCTAGGCAATTTATTTTTCTTGCGAACTCCAACAAATGAAGTAATAAAACCGGTAAACAATTAAATAGTATAGAAAGCGATTTCTTTAACCAGAGTGCATAATATAAGTCCCTATATGCCAACGCGTAGCAACGCTACAAAGTTCGTAGCGCTACCACGCGCTACGATTGCTACGAGGTTAGCTTTTGAGTTACGTAAATGTTAGTAGTCAACTAAATAAGTAAATACATAACCGTAACTCCTAAACCGCGCAACGGATTTTCACCATGAGTTTAATTATATATTTTTTGGGTACGTTTATATACACAATTAGATAATTTTTCATGATACGTTTATATATAATATAATTAAACATATTAATATAGTTTTTATTTAAGTTTTAAGTCGAAAAAGTAACAATATTTTGCAATCAAGTCGCCGAAAAATAAATTTACATGGTTCACGTAGACTAAACTTTGAGAGATACATAAAAATTATGTTCTAGAGAATTGTAGTTCTTCTAAAATCCTAAAGAAAACTCCGCGATGGAATATCTCTATTTTTACGGTTGACTCACTGTAACCATTTCTTCCCAAAAAATTTCTAAAAAAATTGCATCCGTGCGAAGCCGGAGGCGAGCTGCTAGTTATTGATAAATATTACTTAACAATTAAGTGTTAACGTTATTAGCCTCGTATACCTTTTTAAACGGGTCTTGATCGAAGACTTGGTTTAACCATTATGATCGGAACCATTATTAAACCATTATTCATAAACAATTAATGAACCACAATAAAATTATAGAACCCTGAGATGAATATGCGGCTTCGTGGTCATCAGATAACTGACACATCAGTTTAGACGAGCCTCTCAACATTTGGCAACGTACAAGTTTGAGGTTAAGTGAACCACTTGGACACGTTTCCTCATATATTTTAAATAACTAAATGCATTTTAATCATATTAAAAATGTCATATTCTTTATATGTAATTATATTTTTGGCTTTATTTTTAGGTGATTTTTGCCAAATCATCACTGTTTATGCATATTATATGTATAGTTAAAGCATTAAGTTAAAACAAGTGTTGACGCCGTTTTACCTACATATCCACACACATAGCACACATACAAACAAACGCATCACACGCATATCTACCTACGTATTTATCTATTTATTATTCCCAATTCCTACCCTTAAAAACAAGACAGACGATTACAAGTTGTCGCCGCGCTCGCATATCGATCCGCAAAAAATAAAACTCTGTACGCGTGTGTGTGGTATGTGATATCTATAAGAATCAACGCTAAATCAATAAAAAACTCTGGAGTATTTGTGGTGGAAACGAACCAGCGCTGAAGGAGCAGGCGAACCTTAGTATATGTTACCGGTAAGTCTGTCTTTCCCCTTCCTACATTCACCACAAAAACCATTTGGTCCCTTCGAGCCGTATTCCTTGGTCCTTCGTAGTCGCATTCCCTATCCTATAATATTTATAAAACTCACGCAAGGCAGTCACATACCTACACATAACTCATATAAATATATATAAAAATAAAAACCGCTAACGCTTATATTTCATACAAAATACACGCTTAAAACGCTAACACACTCCTATACGCATATTTGTTATAAATTCCTTATCTATTTATTAACATAATACACAAATTAATACGTACATTTACTCAACGCATAACGGTTGTTAACGTTATTTCTACCTACCATTTTGTATTAATTTTAAACGCAATATTAATTTATTTAATTACTTCTCAAAATGTCTAAGGAATCTGTTAAGTCCGTTAAATTAGAACATACAATAGCTATGTTGGAAGCCAAACAGAACAGTATGTTCGAACTCCTTCAAGGCATATACGACCTAAGTAAAAAGGTGTCCGATAAAAAAGTTAAACAAAACTTCCTTACGCGATTAAACTCTTTAGAAAAATTACGGACAGAATTTACGGAGGTTACTGAACAATTAAATATTGCATTGTTAAATAGTGACCCTTCGTACAAATGTAACTTTGCATGCCTACTTTCATTTGACGAGTTATATTGCCGCATTAAGGCCGTGGAAGGTGACATCTGTCCCGTATTGTCGCAATCTATCCTACCTACGAATGCTTCCGCTGACAAAGTAGAATCTTGTTTAAATTTTGAACTCATTAACAAAAAATTGCCCGCTTTGGAATTAATGTCGTTTAATGGCTCACCGAACGACTGGCCGCTATTTTATGAGAATTTTTGCGCATTAATTCATAATAACCCTAGTTTATCAGATGCAGAAAAAGTACAATATTTAATAGGTAGATTGTCTCATAAGGCACTTGCCGTTTGTGCGGGTATCCCTCCAATCGCTAGTAATTATAATATATTATGGAACGCTCTGATAGATAAATACCAGGACAAACGCTCGCTGGCAGTTATGTACCTGGATAAATTATTAAATTTCAAGGGCAGCCAATGTCACACATCGCAGTCATTAGACAATTTTCTAGAACATTTTTGTTCATCTCAAGCCGCTTTAAAACAGTTAGGTATAGACGACTTGAGCGATTTTATTCTTACCCACATAGCTATAACTAAATTAGATAAAGAAACAGTTAATTTATTTGAACAAGCGAATCGAAATCAGAAAATACCTACATTTGATTCTTTATTAAAATTTATTAAGGAACAAAGCAAAATATTAATACTACGTTCGGATAACGCTATTTCATCTAAATTCTTAAGTAATAAAACGCAATCTAATAATTACGCTAAAATAAAAAATAAATTTAATATGCAATCTTTTATAGTCAATAATACTAATAATGTACCTAAATGTTCTTTGTGTAAAATAGATAATATTCACCCGCTATATAAATGTCAATCTTTTTTGAAATTAGATCCCAGCGATAGAAATAAATTTGTCCGCTTAAATAATTATTGTGTAAATTGCTTGGGATTTCACAATTTAAAAAATTGCAAATCAACAAATAAATGTTTTATTTGCAATCGTTCGCATCATACAAAGTTACACATAGATTATACAGCAAGAACTCAGACGCAACGAGGCATCGAACCCGCTACGCGGCCGTCTTCGTCATCTCAACCGCTGAACCATTCGGCGCGCTGCGCTCAAAGCGATGATTCATCGCCTGCGCCCACTCACGCACTCAATAATGTTTCGCTCGCCGCCGCTTCGAATAAAAATTATTTAACGAATTCAGTAAAGATATTACCTACTGCTATTGTTTACGTTGTTAATAATAGTGGGGAACGCTTTCAAATACGAGCTCTTCTCGACTGTGGTGCGATGTCGAACTTTATAACGAAGGCGTGTTGCGACCGCTTAAATTTAAAAATTTGCTCCGCTCCCGCTACCGTAAAGGGTATAGGACTGACAGAAAGGTCAGTTCTAGGACATACGCAATTAACAATATTTTCGCGCTTGGACTCCCGCTCCAAGTATACACTTAACGCACGTGTCATAGATGTAATATCGGACAAATTACCTGAAACGTTTGTAAATACAATTGATTTACAGCATTTACGCGGCCTGCCTCTAGCTGACGAGGATTTCCACACGCCAGGAGATATTGATTGCCTAATAGGTATTGATTTGTTTCCAATCCTCTTAGGTACAAATAGGGTTATGGCATCTAACTCTTCCGTGACGGGTGTCCAAACATCCTTGGGCTACGTCGTTATGGGGTCAGGTGACTGTCATTATCCAACCTTCCAAGCCAATAATAAATCTTTTCACTCTATTGATAATTCCATATTAGAGAATTTAACGCAGCGTTTTTGGGAATTGGAAAATGTACCAGTCAAAAAACACTTGAGCCCTGACGACGTCCTTTGTGAACGCGACTTTGTTCAGAATTATACTCGCGATGACACCGGGCGTTACTCTGTAGCATTACCATTTAAATTTTCACCTACTGTTTTAGGGAACTCTGAACGAAACGCTAGAATACGCTTAGAAAAATTAGAAAAACGCCTCGATGCGAATCATATATTACGCGAAGGATATAACGCAACTATTAAGGAATATATAGACAGCGGCTACCTTAACTTAATTTCTACTCCCGCTAAAGGTCCGTGCTATTATATTCCACATCACGCTATATACCGACCTGAGAAAAGTACTTCAAAAATTAGAATTGTACTCGACGCTAGTAGTAAATCCTCAAACAATAATTCCCTTAATGATATTTTATATACAGGTCCTAACCTACAGGCGAATATATTCGATTTACTGCTCAACCTCAGACTTTATTCTATTGCTTTGTCCGCTGACATTGAAAAAATGTATTTCCAAGTAAAAGTTATTCCAGAACACAACCGATTTCAAAGAATCCTCTTCAGGTTTAATTCCAAGGACCCTATTTCCACTTATGAATTTAACCGCGTGTCCTTTGGATTATCTAGCTCCCCCTTTCTAGCTATGCGAGTAGTCAAACAGTTGACCGATGATGAGAACAAACGCTGGCCTCTAGCCGCTTGGGCGGCTAAGAGACATTTCTACATGGATGACTACGTATCTTCCGTTTCTTCTGTTGACGAAGCTGAAAGGTTATATCATGAGCTGGTACAGATGTTCATGGCCGGGGGGTTTAAACTTAGTAAATGGGTTTCTAATAGTTCTGAATTTATGCAACGCATACTTGGAGACCAACGCCCTTCTGAGGTCGTAACTTTTGACGAAAACACGCATACAAAAATTATAGGCTTACGGTGGTTACCTACCGAAGACTTTTTCTCTTTTAAAATTAACGCTGAAAAATTTAAACATACTAAACGCTCTATTCTCTCTGTTACCGCACGCTTATTTGACCCCTTATCTCTAATGGGTCCTGTTACCGCTTTTCTAAAATTGTTAATCCAAGAATGTTGGAAACAAAACTTAGATTGGGACGACGAAGTTCCTAATTTTATTAAAATTAAATGGTCTCAATTTCAAAATGAATTACCTCTATTGGAACAAATAAAAATACCACGTCATGTAGGTATTTTACCTAACTCTAAAAATATTGTTCTGTTGGGTTTCGCAGACGCTAGTGAAGTTTGTTATGGTGCCGTTGTCTATATAAGAGTTAGTCAGGGTGATAGTGACACAGGTCACGTGACACTTCTGTGTTCTAAGTCAAGGGTCGCTCCGCTGAAAAACGTAACATTAGCGCGACTCGAACTGTGCGCTGCGCTTTTGTTATCGAATTTAATTGTTTCTGTGAAGGATGCTATAAGTGAACGCGTTCAGATCGATAATATTTTCGCCTTCTCAGATTCTACGGTGACACTCTCTTGGATTCACGCACAACCATATAAATTTCACACCTTTATAGCCAACAGAATCTCAAAAATTAATGAAAATCTTCCCGCTGAGCATTGGTATCATATCCCGGGAAAGGAAAATCCTGCGGATATAATTTCTCGTCCTATACCGCCTAGTAAATTAACTAATAATAAATTGTGGTTTTACGGTCCATTTTGGGCAACGCTTCCAATCGCAAAGTGGCCACTCATCGCAATACAGGAATTTATAAATAAGTCGTTAGATACGCTTCCTGAATCTAAACCCACCATTCTTCTGTCACACGTAGAAGAAAAATCTAAAAGTATTTTCTATGACTTAGCTACTCGCATTTCAAAATGGAATAAATATTTGCATAGTTGTGTATATATTTTACGCTTCACAAAACTCTTGAAGTCTAAAGGGTCTATAACAGTTCAAGATTTAGAATACGCTGAAGAAATTATAATACGCACAATTCAACAAAATCATTTTTTGTCTGAATTTCATAACTTAAAACAAGAAAAATTATGTAGTACGGGTTTGCAGAGATTAAACCCCTTTATTGACGAATGCAACATAATTAGAGTAGGTGGTCGCCTTAACAACGCTCAACTTGAATTTTCACGCAAACACCCTATTGTTTTACCCGCTAAAGATCCCATTGTACATTTAATTATAGATTTTTATCATTTATCTAATCTTCACGCTGGCCCCAGCCTATTATTACCATTATTACGTCAAAAATATTGGATTCTCGCAGCGAGAGGCATGGTACGCACGCAAACGCATACAAATGTGTAACATTTGTTTTAAATTAAAACCTAGGAATATGGTTCCAATAATGGGTGATTTGCCGTACTTTAGGGTGAGCAAAGTAAAAAGTTTTGTGCACACTGGCGTTGATTACGCAGGTCCGTTCTTTGTAACGCCATACAGGCGACGTGGAGCCAAAAGTGTAAAGGCGTATGTCTGTCTGTTTGTCTGTCTCACAACTAAGGCGCTTCACTTAGAACTAGTATCAGACTTAAGTTCTGAATTATTCCTAGCCGCGTTTAAACGCTTTATTAGTAGACGGGGACCTGTTTCCATGATAGTTAGCGACGGTGGCACTAATTTCGTTGGCGCAAAACGCAAACTCGATGAACTCTTTTCTCTTTTGCATTCCGAAACGCATAATAAATATTTAGATCAAAGGTTGTCCGACTTCTGCATTCAATTTAAGAGAAGTCCTCCTTTAGCTCCCCATTTTGGTGGCATATGGGAAAGCAATATTAAATCAGTTAAAACGCACTTATATAGGGTGATAGGTACTCAGATCTTAACATACGAGGAATTTAACACTGTTTTAATTCAAATAGAAGGAATCTTAAATACTCGCCCTCTGTGTGTACTGAGTTCTGATCCCTCTGACCCTACCGCATTGACTCCCGCTCATTTTTTAAATATAACGCCTTTAAAATACTTGCCCGCAGAGGATTTAAGTGGTATTTCGGAAAATAGACTCAATCGCTATCAATTATTAAGTAAACTCGTACAATCCTATTGGGACAGGTGGAGTTTAGAATATCTAACTTCACTTCAAACCAGACAAAAGTGGAATACGCCTACCAATCCGATTGAAAGGGGTTGCATTGTAATAATACGGGACGATAAATCGCCACCGCTTTCTTGGCCGCTGGCCGTAGTAGAGGAACTTTATCCTGGCAAGGATGGAGTCACTCGTACAGTCAAAGTGAAAACTAAAACTGGCAGTTATGTGCGACCAGTAGTTAAACTTTACCCGCTACCAACTCAATAACTTATATTATTTTTTTTATTTTTTTTTATTTATTTTTGCTTCGCTATTTTTTTATTCAATCTCTTTACGCTAATTTTTATTTTTTTTCTTTCGCATTAATGCCGCTTGTTCTGAAGGATACCTTCAGGCCGGGGGATAATGTTGACGCCGTTTTACCTACATATCCACACACATAGCACACATACAAACAAACGCATCACACGCATATCTACCTACGTATTTATCTATTTATTATTCCCAATTCCTACCCTTAAAAACAAGACAGACGATTACAAGTTGTCGCCGCGCTCGCATATCGATCCGCAAAAAATAAAACTCTGTACGCGTGTGTGTGGTATGTGATATCTATAAGAATCAACGCTAAATCAATAAAAAACTCTGGAGTATTTGTGGTGGAAACGAACCAGCGCTGAAGGAGCAGGCGAACCTTAGTATATGTTACCGGTAAGTCTGTCTTTCCCCTTCCTACATTCACCACAAAAACCAACAAGCGTAATAAAAAATAAACTTTTATTTGTAATCTGTGAACTAGAATGAATCACGCTCTTTATTGTCAATTCTTATATTATAAATACGAAAGGGAGTTTCCTGGTTACCCTTTAACGTCTTAACTACTTAACCTATCGTCATGAATTTTTTTACACACGTTGTCAGTTGACAGGAATACAAAAAATACAGAAAAGAACATAGAGTACCTTTCATTCAGTAACAAAGTGCTGGTTCCGAGGTATCATCTAAAAATTAAAAATTGAAATTCAACACCTGAAAAAAATATATGAGTCTTGCTTATATATTTTTTTACCAAACATTGAAAGATTGAATAAATGTTTTAGCACTAAAGAAAAAAGAGTCGCGGACGAATTCGCGGGCAAAAGCTAGTTCTTTAATAATTCATATTTTAAACTGTACTCAATTTCTTAAATGATCAAAACGAACTTTACTTTCAAAAGATCAGATTTTCAAAAGGACAGACTTTCAGATGGTCAGTTTTTCAAATCGTCAGAATTACAAATGGTCAGTTTGGTACAGTCCACTAAAATTACAAGTGTGATTTTATCAAGGAAAAAATATCTTCAGATTGTTTAGTCAGATTCCGTTATTACCAGCGCAACGAATATTCCTAAGGTGGTATTGGATTTATGCGAAGGCTTGCCTGACAATGAAAATTTTAACAATTTCAAAAAATATTTCAAGGGTAATTTTGTTACAACCGTGGTTCCAGCACTCCATTCGAACACAATTTGATCCGGATAAGATTTAATCATACCCGTTTCGGGCGACCTGTCACAGCTAATTATGGTTTGCCTGGCCATAATTTTTCTACTTTTTGAATTGGCCAAATCTTGGCCAGCTTTCAAATGTAAAAGATTTAATGTCAAATGATGCGTCTTTTGATCATAAATTAATTTTACCGCTTAAAAATACTGCTGTCAAACTCAAATTCCGACAATGGTGCAATATATGTATACCCAAAGGACTGCTGGAACACAGCCCAGGTACTAATAAACTATCGGGAACAAAAGTATTTCACAGCCGCAGCACCTAGATCATAGATCTTCAGCATTTAATATTTGTTTTTATTTTATTTTAATAAATAAATAAATAAATTAATTAATTGTTGTTTAGCTTTTTAAAAAAAAATAAACACACTGTTATTTTTATTTTATTGTACTTTGACCATTTGTAATTCTGACGATTTGAAAAACTGACCATCTGAAAGTCTATCCTTTTGAAAAACTGACCGTCTGAAAGTCTATACTTTTGAAAATCTGCCCTTTTGAAAGTAAAGGAAAAAATTGTCTAGAGTATTCTTCTATCCTCTATCCCCCCTTACCGTTCGTTTTTATCAAAATATCAAACACTCTTGTATTCCCTCTGGTGCTCACATTTATAGAAGACGACAGTAGCACTAGCAACTTAAGACTTCTATCTATCAATGTCTGCTTAAAACCACTCTGAGTAACATTGCCCGACTAAAAAACCTTTTTTCCTTAGCAATAAGGTATAATATGGAGTGAATTTTGAAATTAAGACGCAATGTCAACATTACGTGCCTTAAATGTAATTAAAATTAAAATTACAATGCATTTTAATCGTATTTTAAACCTTAATTCAATCTTTATTGCTTATATATTTTTATACTAAGTAAGTCAAAAGAAGAAAACATTATTACTAAAGTCCTAAAAAAATAATAAAAATAATTTCAGTAATTACAACCAATGAACGACATTTATTAATAAAATTTTTGAATAAAGGAAGAGATTCTCTAAATAAGTCATTATTTGAGAGATTATTGTTACAAAGTCTGCCTTTATAAACATTTATATTTTAAACCCTACTATAACACTGATTCCACGATATAAAATACCAATGTGTATGAATGTTCGAGTCATATAAGTACACATTATATGACTCGAACATTTAATTATTTTTGCATACATTTAATATTTTATTCATTTATTTATTTAATCATAGAGGAAACATACAGCTCTAATATTACATGCTATAAAAAATAAAAAAATAGCCAAAACAGTTTCCAACGATAAATGTTGGATACGTGTCGAAGAAAGACTATTGTGTTATACCAAAAATATGATAAACATTTTTGGATATTTTATATGAAATATAATTATTTATACGGACTGTGATTCAATAGAAAGTATACATAGGTACAGTTAAGAGTAGGTCGGTTTTAACGCAAGTCATCAGCGAGGGAGCTATCCATCAACGTCACGGATGCACTCGACGCTGAGTGTACATCGTACAAGGCGACTTATTTAAACTAAGTGTGTTTGTTGATTAACTTAAGTTATTCAGGAATATACTTATCGTAGGCAAATAATACAGCCGGTAAGAACAACTTCGTTAATAAAAGCTTCGAGAAATTTCCTCTCCATTCCTGTGTATTCTTATTATTATTAATCATTATTTTGAAATAATAAGTATTTATACAAAAACATTTAATAATTCACCATTACGAACTAATAAAAACGTAATCTTTATTGAATACTAGCTCGTGCCTGCGACTTCGTCCGTGTTGAAAAAGAAAATAGGTATAATATGAGTATGAAAAAGAAAATCGCTGTGACGACGGTGGCGACGCCGCCACTCGACAGACGGACGATCACTCGGAAACAGTTTTTTTTTTCTGGATGAAAGTACCCTATGTGCTTTCTTGTATTTCTGACAACGTGTATGCAAAATTTCATGATGATCGGTTGAGTAGTTAAGGCGTGAAAAGGTAGCACACAGACAGAGAGTTACTTTCGCATTTATAAAATTAGTATGTATAGTATGGAAGTATGCATTGAAAACTTCTATAATTTCAGAACAAAAATAACATTTTACAACTTTAGAAATGAACATTCCAAACAATGAACATACTTTTAATAAATACTGTTATATTTAATGTGTTACTTATTGTATACATATACGAATATGTACATACAATATTTAAAATTAACAGTAAACTTATAATACATATTTCTGTTTTCTAGTGGCAGATTTCGCGTTTAACACTTTATTTCAAAGAAATCCTTTCAAATAACTTCTTAATGTAAAAGTCTGTTTTTTTCTTTTAATTAAAGTCCAGACAGGATGACGACAAACAATTTATTATTTGGTCACTGCTTACGGCGCGTCGGTGCAGACAACAAGTGGTAAAGAAACTTGATATCAGAATTTACAGAATGGACCAATAGCACTAATTTCTAAAAAAAAAATATACATAATGTGTTTAAATATAGAATTATCATATTATTACGCCTATTGATGTTCAAATCTTATATTAATAATAATAATAATTTTTTAAGATTTTTATTATTGTAACAATTTTAATATTTATTGTAAAAAAATTAAAATTTAGAAAGAAAATAAATATGTGAATAATAATTTAAATCTTAGTACATAATAAGAATAATAATAATAATAAAGCAGTGCTTATAAAAAAGTCGAATATATGTATAACAATATCAACCAACCAGAGATATTGAGAGATACCAAACCTTTAAAAAATTGTGGATTTTTTTATTGATAGTGTCCATCAACTATACTATAATGTGGACACGCAGTTTGTCTGCTGATTTTTAGATAAAAAAATATTATACACTCTTATAAAGTGATATTGTGAAAAGAGTTTTGTAGATTTTTTTAATGAGATCAATGCTATGTGTGTCATTTTACGACAATGCGATTCATGTATTAAATATTGTATTTCTTCAAAAGCTTTTAAACATTATATACTTCAAAAGCAACAATACTGTGTGGAGGCAACTGCGAACTATTCGTTAATTACCAACAAGTGACGTCCGTGACATATTGCTTTTTAAATAAATGAATTTCGATCTTAAAACATGATTATTTATGGTTCGGAATCGGGTTATTGTACTCTAGAATGTCGTAGAATTTCCAAGATAAATATTAATGGTTCAGGGGTAATAAATGGAGTTGGAATAATTCAACTATGCAGTCACTGACTGCACAAATGTACAATGGGCCTGTTGTGCCAGTCGACTTCTTGACTTCTTGGGTGATATTTTTGCGGGTTTCGAAATAAAATGTAGACTTTTGATGAACGACGTGATATATTGTTAGATAAAATTACAAAAGTGCGAATACAATTATAATATGTGAGGTAGTAGGGTTACACAGATATTATTAAAAGATTATGTGGGGTAGACAACACACGCGTTGCCTCGGTTCATCAACAGATGTCGCTGTAGGTCTCGAACAGAGCCACATCTAACCAAACGCTGAGATGAACCTATTTTACAAAATTCACTTCATTTATTACACTGTTAATTTATATTTAATATTATATTTTTAATTAAAGAATTTACTGTTTAATTTATCATTGATAATTTTAATTAACATGGAATCTCTTTAATTATAATAATAAATGTTATTATTGTATATTTTAATTTTTTACACGATTATATTGCTAAAGTAGCAAGTGTGAATTTCATGAGTGTGTAATATTTTTATTTATTTTTGGAGTTTACTCCTTTAGAATCGATTTTCATATATAAGCCCGGGGTATGAAAATTTATGGGGGTAAAATCAAAATTGTCACATGTCACGCGTTACGCGTTAGTTTTAATTTTAGCGCCATCTACACAATATCTCTGAAACTAGAATATGTTACGTAATAATACATCTTTGCGAAAACTAGATGGCAGCGGTAATCATGTATTATAATTTATTCGTTCGTTCGTATTTATTAAGAACAGGCCCTGTGAAACTAAGGGAACTTTAAATAAATGTGCTGAGTCAACCACATATTTGATCAATGTGGAATTTACATATATATATTTTGAGACCTTTATCTGTAGATTATCAAGTCAGAAACATAATTAGGTGATTTTCATTCGATACATTTTTTGATCGAAATCGGCGCCTTTTCCGGAGAATATTACATTTTTCTACTAAACGGCTTGAGTTATATCGCCAAAAAACTGCTCGTAGCAAGGAAACATTGTTTACCAGTGATTGTCAAAATAAAATAAACTTAGGTTTATTTTTACTCCTATAATTAACGAAAACAATTTTGAGACTTACGTTGTTTAGTTCCGAGCTAGTGCATACCAAATCATGCTTCAAATAATGTACGCAATATTCAACCTTACGTAAGCTGTATCTTGCGATATACTAAAAAAATTCTAGAGAGCCGCCGAGCAACTTGTAACTCTCGGGTGGCGGGACGTAGGGCGGAGCGAGCGTAGGAATTTTTTTCGTGGGGCCTGCTCTTAAATTATTAAATTATTTATTTATCGTTCGTAAGGAGTAAACTCCAGTCGTACGTCGGAGCTGACAAACACACTTATTTTTATTAAAGATCGGTTTGCTCTTGGCCAGAATCTAGCCATCCAGCAAAGACGAGACCGATGATAAAGTATATTCTAGAAACCAGAAGATGCCTATTAACTCGAACTTCAAAAAGTTTTGTGTGATACAAGCTCGGAAACACAGAGCCGGAAGGGAGTTTAAATCCTTGGCAGTGTGCTATCCTTGATGTTAGATGGCTACCGTCGCCTATGACAAAAGCAGCGCCACAGGTACAACAAGTGCACTGTCGACCATAATAAATAGAATTAACGATAAGAGATTGGGAAGGGATCTAAAAAAATATGAAAAATCTAAATATTTATTTTCATTTGTACACTAGGTCGAAGCCAATACCATTTCTCGCACAAACACGTAAAAAAATGATACGAAATTTTACTACGTCACATCCTCTCGACATTGCTATCCAGAAATCCAAGTTTTGAGGGGCAGGTACGACTAATAAACGGTTGACCAGTAAGCGTTTAATATTACATGAGGCAGACGGCAAGACTAATTTACCGAGGGTTGGGTTCCCGAAGAATAAGGACCTTTTGTGCTCCAAGGATTATTTTTATTTCCCGGTGGGTCAGAGCCCGGAAAAGGTTCCAAAAAAGATCATAATCTCTATAATAAAATTGTATATTGAATCCAGTCTTGAAATGGGACGCGAGCGGTTTAACAATTATTCCCCTCTTTTGTGTAAGAATACTTTACAAGTTGATTTTCAGTTCACAAAATGTTTTTTTATCATAAACATTGTAGACAGGCTGACGATTCAGTTGATGGTATTCAATAGTTTCAATTGTATTGAATATTTCAATACAATATTCAATACAATAGTTTCTATAACAAGTACGAGTTTCAGTCATTAGAATCACCCCTTTTCTCTGTATTTTATTCTTGTTTAATGAAGATGAAAGGAGGTATTATGCCTATTCCTCCAAAGTTCCTTATTGTTTATCTCAATAAAATCTAAGGTCTAATGATATACTTGCAGGTTGTCCAACGCAAGTACATATCTGGCTTCACGATATTATTTTATCGACATCTGTTAGCCCCTACAGGTCATCGCATCACTAATTCAACGCACACATTAATCAAATTAGTTCTCGCATCGACGAACTCTCTTGCTTGCCTAGTAGTAATTTTAAGCCGCACATTAACAATTTAATGTCTTTAGCTTATTTACTGTTATTTAATACTAACTAGCGACCCGCTCTCGGCTTCGCACAGATACAACTTTCCGGAATTTTTTTTAAATTTTTCTCGAACTAATATTTGAAAAAAAAAATTTATTAAACAGGCATTCTCGAGTTATGCCCTTTGCAACACATTTAGAGATACATTTTTATTTATTTAGACAAATAATTCAAATTGAAATGTGCGTCTGTGCTTTAGTTAGAACATAAAATTGAATACTAGAGCTTTTTTTTTATATATATATATATAATATTTCGATGGTAGGTGTTCATAGTCATTTTCGCCTATTTTAACACAACCAGCGCAATAGGTGTTAAAAATGCGTGGCCGACAATAGTAAGATTTATGATAGGAATACAAAAGTGACATAGAGTACTTTCATACAGAAAAAAGTACTGTCCCATAGGGACGCGGACGTTCATAATATTCATAATGTTGGGAAAAAGTATATAAAACTCTGGAAAACTTCGCGCTGTCCAATTTAATACAAAGAAGTAAGTTATAATATTGCTATATCCTGTTACCTAACACCTAAATCAAAGTGTTCGCGCGAAGGTTGGGTGACATGACATCCTTTCGCACTGTACCGAAAGGGTTTGGCGGCGAATGAGGCATACATCATGAGTTAAACCTCATTTGTCTCATTTCACAAGAACAATGAAAAAATCATTATAGAATTTTTGGCCATTAGAAAGGTAATAATGAGTATTTTGGATTAAAAATTTAATTATTATTAGTAACTTAATATATTTACTAATAAATAAAATTGAAAAGTCTGTTTGTTTGTAACGTGAAAATAACTGCTTTTTTACTAAATGTATATCTAAGTATCGTATATACGGTAAGTACTTTTATTAAATTTTGTCTGTCTGTGATAATTAGTAGTAATTTTGGTATTTAATTTTTTTTCTTCATCTTCGAAATTATTGTGGTCGAACACATCTATAAATTTTTGTTTATAGACTTTAACTTAGAAACTAAATATTTTGTTTGGCATGATCTATGATCGATTTTCAGGCGTTTCTGGTTTCTAGTTTATGTGGGTGATATTTTTAATAATCAAGCAATATGCACTAACGCATATTTCCTCAGAATAAGTTTGTATGATAATAGCATTAATATAACCCCTTAAAGTTCTGTTCTATCGTAGAACTAATAATAGTAGAACTGTTTGGACCCACCCGAATTTATTGATTCAAATATATGATATATTCACACTCGATGAATCAATGAGTGTTTGCGAATACATCCCTACCATGTGATACGCTGCTGTAACGGGGGGTGTTAAAATGCTGCCCCCACATCCTCAGGTGGAGACGATAACATTTTTAAAGCCTTTCAGCCGGCAAGTATTTTTATTAGTCTTGTCAAGACAAATGCGTTCCGCCGTTGACGTATCACTTTGAGATTTCATATGAAGAATAAACTTAAAGTTTTGAAACTGAATCAGAAATTATTCATCCTCTTTGAATATTTATGGGGTTGAGAGGCGGTAAGAAAGGCGGTAAAGAAGCTCCAACGATGTTTAATCAAAAGAAAGTTTAATCAGAAGTTTAATCAGCTCTATAGCTGATTAAACTTCTGATTAAACTTTCTTTGTTTCAAAAAATATTATTCAGTGAACCTTATGTTTCTTAGTGTTTCATTTTAATATTGATATTTTCTGCAACCGTAAGATTTCCATTAAATTGTTGCGTGTTTTGGCAAGATTTTCAGTTACATGTATAATACGTATTAAGTCTTAGCCCTTGTGTCTTTGAGCCTTAGTGCACTGACTCAAGTATCCTGGAATCTATTTCAGGCAGGACCAACTTTAGAAATGAACTTTCGAAAGATCTCTTTGGAAAGTTCTCAGCTTGATGGACCTTTATATAACAAACATATCGTATTTCTCAGTTATAATACAATTTGCTGAGTTTTGAATAAAGAATGATGCCTAATCCGGTACTTAGCATATATACATATACATATTAAAAAAAAAAACCTACTCTATAATTAAGGTTTGCATGTCAGGTGCTTAACCAAAAGCTGTCCAGTGCGCAGTTCACTCGAAACTCGAATGAATGAAATATGTAGAAATACCATAAATGAAATGGGAACGCATGAGTAAGCGTCGTTTCCTTAATCCCGATCCTTAATCGGAATCGGGATGAGGGTTGGAGGGGGATTGACACTCCCAATACAAGTGAAAGCTTTTAAACCGAAAACGGTTAATCTTTATTATATAGACAGGTACTCGCCATAATACATAATTTGGATATTTAAGTATCTTTATCTTTACAGGGGTATTTTTTTTTATAAACGGCAATAAGCGGCCTGACGGTCACTTGATGGTGAGGAGCTCTACCGTCCCCTTACTATAGAATCCCAAGCAATACCAAATGGATAATAACATAACCTAACAAGACCACCATGCCAATAGGCTCTGACTGAAGTCACTCACGCCAATGGCACACAATAGCACTCTAGTTCATGATTGCGAAACACTGTGCTTGAATAACAGCATGTGTGCTGTTGTGTTTCGGTGAGTTAGTAAGGGATGCCAGAGCATGCTTTACCCCTAATGATACTATGATCGGAATCGCACTTGCAGCACCAGTGCCGTTGCTTATGTTATAAACGACGGTGGCGACGGTGACCATCAAGTGGACCGTCAGCCTATCTGTCGACGTAAGACGTAATGAAAGAAGCGTTACGTAAAGTTAATGGTAAAAAATAATTATTATTAACTGCTGGAGATTGAAATTGATTGTTTAGTGATGTTATAATTGTCCTTCACAGAAGCCACATTTACCTACAATCAAATGGACCGTCAGCATGTCTGTCGATCTTGTATTAAGAAATTTTCTATTGTAGGACACCATCATCAAACGCTTCCCAATTTTTAAAACAAAAAATAATATTAATAACAAATAATATTAAGATAAACATTTCGATACATTTAAATATTTCGACGTTCCCAATCCCTAAAAACTCCTTGATTTAATTAATATATGACTTGAGTGTTGTAGTGAATAAGAAGAAGCATTGGAAAACATTCTATTCCAGCGTAATCTCATATAAGCTAATTGTAATTTGTATCGTAAATATATTTGGAATTTATTACATAAAAACTCACCTAGAGTTGGACCTCTTCGACGAATCGTGCTTCTTCCCGCCCTGAAGATTGGGCAGATCCTTCTGTCGTTTCTTCGTCTCCCTCCATATCCTGTAGTATAGTATGCACATGACAGTAACGGGCACGTAAAACGCCGCGATCGCAGTACCGAAGGTAATAAACTGATTAGTCTCTATAAACTGTATGTAGCACTCTGTCGGCGGCACTTTCCTCTCCCCTTCTATATAGGGCCATGCGTAAATCCATGGAGGCCATAACACTAAACTGAATCCCCACGCTCCACCGATCATCACTTTGGCACGTCTTGTAGTCCTCTTGGCTCTATAAGTTAATGGGTATTTCACACTGAAGTACCTATCGAAGCTAATAATGAGCAAGTTTAGCACTGACGCGTTGGAGGCCAAGTAGTCCAACGCCAGCCACGTGTCGCAAACGTGAGGCCCCAGCGGCCAGTAGCCGTATATCGTGAACACTGTGTACAAAGGCATCGAGATGAGACCGACCGCGAAGTCGGCGACGGCCAGCGAAAAGAGAAAGTAGTTGCTGATCGTCTGCAGCTGCTTGTCGATCCTGAAGCTGATCATGACCATGGAGTTGCCGACGACAGTGAGTACGGAGAGTACGCTGCCGATGATGGCTATGATGATTTTTTGAACGAGACTGTAGGGGCTGGTGGGTAGGTCGGAGAGCGCCAGGTCTGTCAGGTTAGTCTGGTTGGAGGCGATGAGCATGCTGTCAACTGGGCGAGCAGCCGCCCCGCCTCCCGCCCTCCGAGCGCCGACCGAGCGCGTAACAACCTGTCGACAATGCATACAATACACTCTTAATTTACAAGGTAGGCATATCCTGTAAAAAAAAAACATTTTCAGGCAAATGAACCTATATATTATACATTATTATTCTAAATTTTTCCATATTAAAACATCCAAGAAACAAAATCATAAGTGAATTGCCTAAAAACTACCACTTAGAATATAATATATATAGAGACGTTTCAGACTATACCTACTTATTACTTAAGGTCTTGAGGTCTTTATTGTAAAAGATCTTTATTATTGAAATCTTTATAATAGTATAATATAGTCATTATCCATAATAAAGACTTATTATATAAGCTTATTATATAGATTCTTATGGTATCGTGCATATTGTCCATCTCTACAATAAGTAGGTACTTAAAAGGATATTCTCACGAAACATGACGATGTGATATTAAATTGTGTTTTGAGAGTGTTATATCATTTTCACAAGGCGAAGCAGAGGTCGTTACGAATGTGATGTTTCCAACAATGTCCTCTTTTACGAGGCATCATTATTGCCACGTAATGTAAAAATGACCAGACATTGTTGATATGCTGGAAAACTTTATTTTATATTTAACTTCGGGATTGCTTTTGTAACATTGGTTATTAAGAGGTCAGATAACATTAAAAGACAACGAAAAAATATTGGGAGGAAATGAATATTAATTTGCCTAGTCGAAGAATCGAAGCCTTTCGAAGCATTTGTTGACCTCATCTAAAAGAAGTACAGAGAATTTTTTTTATGTTAAGGTCGACAGACAGACTGAAGGTCTACTTGATGATGTGTCACTCCTCGATGTCACATCAAATTTGGTTGCAGCTGCACAAAATTTAACTCTGAGTGCTCAATAAGGTAGTCAGAATTTTGAATAAGAATTTTGCGACGTTCAAAGTAAAATTTAAATTTCGGTCACTCCAAAATTTTATACACTAGAGTATTCTATTCGAAAGCGATACAATATAAATTCAGAAGCAATACTTAGGAAGCGAATCAGAAATACTCGTATATCGACGACATCTGCGAGTACTGGCTGACTTTTTGACCACTTTACTTACTTTACTTTACTTTCTGATTTACTGACCTTATAAAATAAACCTAGCTTTATTGAACGACATGCTTGTGTGTGTGTGTGTGTGTGTGTGTGTGTGTGTGTGTGTGTGTGTGTGTGTGTGTGTGTTAAGCTTAGACACAGTAACTTAGATAACTTAGACAAGTGGATATATATTGTTCTTGTACGTGTAGAGACTATTGTATACACAAAACATATTACAACAATGTTTTATAGTGAGTTCGATTGAATAATACAATGTTTTCTTTAACATAGTGAGCATAATGGTCTAGAAAGATAATGCTGCTTTATAATGAGTAGAACTCTGACAGCTACATATAACATTAACAAAAAACTAAAAAATTTCATAAAAATTACATCACTTATGCAAAAGATGATAAAATTAATTAATCTATTCTACAACTTACTAACAATGCCAGTGGCTTCGCCTGTCTTAAAAAGTAATATAAAAGACTTTTTCGTGAAAATATATACGAGTACACGCTCCGTCATTCATGGTGATCCGTCAAACGGTGTTCGAATATCTATACGGCACTTCCTTGGTATAATATATCTATATAAATATTAATATAAAATAATATTGTTGCCGGCTTGTCTGTTTATCCGCCAACTTCTAAAACACTTATGTAAAGAACGATAAACCAGCAAAGTTCGTGTTTGTAAAAAAAAAATTGTCTATATCTTAATCTTCTCTTAAGAATAGACAAATTTTTGAAAATAGTACCTAAATATTTTTTGCTGCTAAAATTGTAGTCCATACAAAGTGAGGGTATATTTATCAAAACAGAAAAATAATTTGATTACGAGTGTAACAAAATGACAAAGAAGTGGATATCTGCCAACGACGCCTCGAAAAATTTCCGCGCCTTTTTTCCTATTCAGGTCACGTGTCACGTTACCTTGTCAAAATAAGATCGATGTTATGGCGCTAAAATATTTTCGCTTAACGACAATCAGATGGGCCTGCAAAGTGATAATCGCTAGTAGAGTTTGTATATTGTTTTTCTTTTCAGTACAATTGAGTTTAGTCTTCAGCGATAAAGTAATAAATGCGATAATCACTAATCTTTTTTTTACTTCCATCTACGAATTTGTTTACGTCCTTCTCACTTTAAAATAACAAAAAAAAAACATAATGTAATTGTATAATTATGTGACCCAGTCACGAGTATATGTTATGTGTACGAAGTTAATTTGCTTGATGCCAACCAGTACACGTACGTACAGGGGTGCCGAATGCAGGTCACGTGCTCACGAGAAATCAACCGACACTATTTCATGAAAAGAATGTTGCCTGCTCTTGATAATTATTTATTCATCGTTTGCTCGGTTGGATAGCCGTTCCGTTGTGGGGCCAGAAGCTGCAGTAAGCGTTCATTTATAACTAGCTGTGTGCCGTGGCTTCACCCGCATGCCAGGCAGTTCACCGACCTACCGCATTGTATGCTTTGCATATGTCGGCGGCCGATCGTATAATCCGGCAAGTCTTGATGTGCCTAGGCAGATCGTGATATGGCGCCGTTTCATGAAGTTCCTAACTAATTTCAGCCAGATCGTTTAAAGTATCGATTAGGTTGCCCATATCAGACAGACGAACGGTCCACTTTATGGTTGGTGGCTATCGTTGCGTAGATATTAAATAAATAAATAATATAGAAAAATAGACTCTGGCACTCACCGAAACACAACAGCATACATACTTACTGTCATTTCATGTCGGTCTTCTGTAAGAAAGTCTACTGCCACCAGCGAGACGAAACGCAGTGTGACTAACCTTTCTTTAAATTTCTTCAGCAAAAAGTTTATGTATATTTTGATTGATTAAGTGAATATTATCAGATATAATCTGACATGACCTGATCTAAACAAAATTTCCATTTTAACTGCAGAGTCAGTTTTTAAATATAATGTTTATTCGCACGTAAAAGCTGCCGCGAGCAGGCCAGTCGGTTTGCGGTGGGACCGCGTGGGTGGTTATTTTGCCAATCGCATTACAATTTCTGGTTGCGATCGGAACATTAATAGTAGATGGCCGAAGCCACATTGGAATGTCCCTAATATCGGATTCCGGATCTCACGCACGCCGCCGCCTCAAACTGGGGTATTCCGCCGAGCCCCTGAATAATCCGCATTACACGAATATAGAGTGACGTTGCTATATAAGTACACCGCACTATACATATACATATACCTACGAGTACTTTCAAAATGTTTTAGGGATATTAAAAACTCAATTCATGTCGAAATCTGTACTTATAAAATTGTCTAGAATTCTGAAATGTGGAGCATTTTAATTTAATTAATTTTTATTTGTTAATTTTAACATTTTATTTTGTTATGACTTATTCTTATTTCTTATTAAAATGGAATAGTCTTATAAGATTAATTATAGATTATAAAAATTATAAGATTATAGAGTAGATACGCGAGTCAGAAGTGAAAGTTCTTTGGTGATCTTATTTTAGGATCAGGATCGTCATCATCTTGGCATTTTTGTTCCGAAACCCTGGTAAATTTAAATTTATAATGACAATCATAAGAGTTTCTTGGAGGAACCTAATTGATAAATATATATTTTGACTCAGATTTTACTCAAATATATACTAGTAAAAGTAAAGTATTGTTTCAATCAAATATATAGAAGTAGAGAACTAAAATAAAATAAACATTTTAAATTATCAATAGTATTTACTATTGCAGAAACATTACAAGAAGCGTCACGTGATCGTTACACTGAAAGGTCACGCAAAGTTCGAACTCGAAATTTTACTCCCGTTGCGCGTAAAGATGTTTCACTGCAATTAATATATAAATAAAATTAAACGTAGTGTATGTTTTTTGAGTGAAAACAATCGGTTATGAACGCTCAGTGAATTGTTCATCAGAGCGCGTCGCACACACAGGACTAGGAGCAAACAACGGCTGGACGGTGGACAGGCAGTCGCTCTGACGATCAAAGCTGATCGACCGCATTATTTTTGCCTAAAATCATACACGGGCTTATACAGAAATAGAATATTTTTCGTCACTTATGCACACGCTATAATAGCTTTTAATAAGGCCTCTTTAATTCAATCACTGTTCTAACTGTGAAGAAAACAGTCCTGAAGTAACATGCCATTTCACTTTTTTTTTCACTTCGCTTTTCATGAATAGATATATTATGAAACTAGCTGGTGCCCGCGACTTCATCCGCGTTGAAAAAGAAAAAAAATAGCCTATCCTGTGTCCCGTACGTCCAAATGTTTATCTACCAAGTTTCATGAAAATCAGTTAATTCGTTTCAGAGTTATGGAGGAACATACATACATACAGAAAAAAAATCTAAAAATAGTCAATTTAGTTTCAGTATCATGTATAGAGCCTATAAACACGATATCTCTGAAAACAAAGTAACTTACTCCATGACCGACCCTTACAGATTTATTATTAGTATTGATTAAAAGTCGTCAGACAGGCTGATGGTCCACTTAATGGTAGGTGGCTACCATCATCACTTATAACATAAGTATAGTAACAGGTGTTGCAAAAGCGCTGCCGATAATAGTAAATAAAAAGAAATGGAAATGATGAGCTTACACTTAAGGATATGTTAGAAATAAACATACAAACTCGTATTTATACAATATTATTAGGTTTGGGATTAAGGTGTATAGACTAATAAATAAATAAATAAATAGGACATACGTAAAATATCCGATTATATGAGGTTATACAATCAATAAAATCTACCCCAAAATCCCATTGTTGTATTGTAAACAACACATTTGTTTCCAAACCGGAGCTTAGCTAACTTTGAAAAGCTCGTTACCATAGTTGAACTTACATTATATAAGTTATGACCATTGATTTAGACGGCTAACGCTAATCGACCATTACACTTGACTTGGTTGACAAGAACTTATTGAAATTTGATTTCTGGTATGGTACCTTAACTTAGTGACTGTTAGGAAGTCTTTGACTTGGTTAAAAGTCGATTCTACCCTCGCGCCAAATTTTTGAAAAAACTTGAAAAGTTGCATCAATAATCGACAAATACGAAAGCCTTAGCAATTATGTAGTTGCGCAAAATAAATATCAACTCTTAAATAATTAAAACCGTACAATACAAGCCGCAGTGCTCGGGTTTGATTGCGAAAAACAATTAGCATCCTTTGAAACGCAGCTATCAATTGAAATTAGAGGGGAGTTCCGGCGACAGTTAAAAATGTGTTCTATTTTCAGACGAATACAGTTCAATATTGTCCGCAGAGGTGTGGCTGAGCACAAGTACATCTCAGTGGCGAATGCAAATTGCGTAGGCAATTAGTTTCCGCCAATCTTAATATTGTTAACTAGTTATATTCCTGTCTTTCGCTTATACGCTATCCGTGTTCGTGTTTTTACGTGAGGTAACAAATGCTGTGTGATGTGTGTGTTGTGTATACATCTGTCAATTGAAATCAATTTAAAAAGCACAGAATTACGTGATTAGTAAGAAGAAGCATTTAATTACAATTCATTTAACATTTAACATAGCAACGCGACAATTTTTGAGAACATTATGATATTATAATATAACACAAATCATTATGATATGACAAGTCCATTCGGTCGCGGGTTGAAAAGTTTGATTTGGCGCCCTGAGTCAGGGGTTCAGGGTTCTATTTTTTTTAACCTAATTTTTTCAAGTTGCCTCTTGTCTAGGTGTGCGCAGTTTCGTCTCCAGTTCGTTATATGGTTGTTCATAACAAAAACCTACAATGGTGCTTGCTTTGAAGATAGGGCTTGAATTCTGCTATCGAATACTAACTTATAGTTAAAACAAAAATATTATAGATAGTGCAGATATGGAGAAGCAAATAGCTATTATTGGGAGAACCAGCATATCCGAGTAGTTAAGGAGTGAAAGCGTAACAAACAATATCACTTTCGTATTTATAACATTGTAATTAATGTAAGTATACTAAATCTAATTTTTAATTCGAAGTCAAGATAAATATGTACGATACATACGTGTGTAGACAAAGACATTTAAGTTAGTATAACAAGTTACGATTGTATTCATAAGAGAGGAAGGGGAATGGCAAATACGGGCACAAATATGGCCTCAATAAAATTAGGATGTTGTTTGTCTTTAATGTTATTCGACTATGCCTCCGTTTACAACGTCACCTTATTTGCATTAGTGAATACACGGCTTCCATATTCCGTCATAAAAGCCCATTAGACCGAGCGCGTCTCACCAATTTGCCATTTCGAGGTTAACGATAAGCGAGATCCTCAAATGTCTTTCGTCAAGGTTGTAAGGGATATTTTTCACGGGAAAATATATTGTCAACGGAAAATTTGTGGGATCATGTTTACTTGAAATCCTTGCAAATGATTTTTTTATTATTATTTTTTACTAGCTGGCGCCCGCGACTTCGTCAGCGTTGAAAAAGAAAAAAAGTAGCCTATCCTGTGTCCCGTACGTCCAAATGTTTATCTACCAAGTTTCGTGAAAATCAGTTAATTCGTATCAGAGTTATGGAGGAACATACATACAGAAAAAAATTCTAAAAATCGTCAATTTAGTTTCAATATCATGTATAGAGTCTATAAACACGATATCTCTGAAAACAAAGTAACTTACTCCATGACCGACCCTTACAGATTTATTATTAGTATTGATTAAAAGTCGTCAGACAGGCTGATGGTCCACTTAATGGTAGGTGGCTACCATCATTACTTATAACATAAGCATAGTAACAGGTGTTGCAAAAGCGCTGCCGATAATAGTAAATAAAAAGAAATGAAAATGATGAGCTTAGACTATGTTAGGATTAAAGATAAGGAACTGGAAAGGGATAGGGAAATGGGCTCTGGAATCCCTTACTCACTGATCAAAACTTAACAGCACACGTGCTGTTATTTCGCGGTGGTCTTCTGGAATTGGGTGATTACCGCCGCCAGACGGGCTGCCCAAATGATTGAGAAACGCAGTGTGCCCTACTATTAATAAAATCAATATTATTATTCTGGAAAATCAACAGTTCTTTATTCTTTATGTAATAATGTGAAGATTTTTTGCTGACTGTGTCACGCCGAGAACTTTTCACTTTCTACCCAAATACAATATAAACATTCTCTTTCTCTCTCTTTATCAATACTAATAATAAATCTGTAAGGGTCGGTCATGGAGTAAGTTACTTTGTTTTCAGAGATATCGTGTTTATAGGCTCTATACATGATACTGAAACTAAATTGACGATTTTTAGAATTTTTTTCTGTATGTATGTATGTATGTATGTATGTTCCTCCATAACTCTGAAACGAATTAACTGATTTTTATGAAACTTGGTAGATAAACATTTGGACGTACGGGACACAGGATAGGCTACTTAATATTTTTCAACGCGGACGAAGTCGTGGGCACCAGCTAGTAATACTAATAAAATATGAATAAAATGTCATATAGACTGCAATTTCTTAAATAAGTAAGTAAATAAATAAATAAATAAATAAATAAATAAATATCTAAACATACTTATTTGGATAGATTACGTACCTAATTCAATTGCTTTAGACATGTCTCTCGTATCTATTCTCTTTACGTGCTCAAGATGTAAGTTCAATCAATTAATTAATTACCCGTTTGTGTGGCATTCGTATCCTATTGTTGTTTGTACTGATTAGTCAACTAGTCGGATCACTAGTTGAACGATTGTTCGATCAATCGGCCAATTAATGTGCACCGTTTGCAACTCGCAAATTGTTCCGGCGTTTTCTTGCTTTGGCTAATACTTCAGTTTAAAGATGAAGTTATAGTAGTAAATAGCTAGTGCCTGCAACTTCGTACGCGCTTTAGTTCGTGATTTTGTAATATGTATGATCTAGATATAAAAATAATGAAAACTTTTTGCTAACATTCAATCTTGTATTCCGTTTCAAAATTTGTTAAAAATTAAAAAAAAAAACGATTTTTTTTAAACTAAATATTTAAACTAATTATTCAACACATTTTCATATAAAAAAGTTGTGAGAGATCCTAATTCAGAGAAGTTAAAATTAACACCAAAACAAAAGTCATCAAAATCGATTCATTATTTACACAACAGACACACAAATACTTATATTTTATAAATAAATTAATTACTTTATAGTTTAGACATAAAAGTGCAGCGAAAATAATATTAGTAAACCAATAATAACTATGTACTGGGCTTCAAATGGAAATTTAGAATTATATGCTTAACCACTCGTATGATCAAAATTGCAAATTTAAGAGTTGTGTAACTTAACTGTTCTTTACTGAGAAATGAAGTTATTAGGACGAAGCGTAGAGATTCTTGGAAGCAGAGAAATTCCCAGTACCAAACGTAATTGATTAATTACGAGTTGTTTAACCAGTTCTTTAGAAACTTGAGATGAATGGGCGTTTTTATAAAATGAATTTAAATTATAAGTACCTTATTCGTGGTTTATAAATTATATTCATACCTACATATTCCCATAGCTCCATTTCTTATATATATTATTAAGTTTAAAATTAAAGTTTGTTAAAAAAACTACTAAAGTTGAACTATTTATATTACAGGATCATAATATACGAGGATAACAAACGCAAATAGATGTCCAAGACAACAAAAAACTTGTTATTCAAGGACAAAGTCATCATCCAAATCGTTTTAGCCATGAGCCCAATAAAAAATGGTTCAAAAGTATACAACTCTTGAAATTTTACAGAAGTTAGCAAAGCTTCTTGACAATACTACTAGAATTTTATGCTTATGCTGTCATATTTTTATGCTTGTCATATTGCTCGTATCGAGAGAATCCAAGTTAAATTTATCAAATCTTTAGATTATCGTGGAAATTATGAATACATATAAAAACTGTGACCCGTCACTCATTAACTACACTTGAAAAACGGCGAATAATGTTCTACCAGACATTTTTGTTTAAAATTTAGGATAATTACTTTGATTCCCCTCAAATTTTGGAAAAAATTGCTTTAAGAGTACACAGACCTGGCTCCCGTTCACACAAACCTTTCTCTGTCCCCTTATACAGGCTGATTCAAAAATCGTGGATCAAACGTAACAGGGAAGTAGACCTTGGTGTACGTATCAAAATACGTCTACTTATTACTTTAATATTATTGCTAAGCATGTATGTATATGTATTTATATATAGTATACATATATGTATACTTTGAAGTTCATTAAAAACATTTCACAAGGATACTTAATATTAAAACATTTTGCTGGTTTCACATACCATACATTAAAATAGTTGCAGAAACAAAATGCACCTTTTAAACGAACCTTGCCTCGGGGTTCAACCTCCCTTTCAGACCACTCTAATAAATAACTGAACAGTCTACACGAGCCATTCATTTAAAAAAGATATGTCCATTTAAAAAAACATTCTATAAACCTAGCTCGGAAGGAAAGAGCGACGGATGTGACCTATTCCCATTTGTATAATCCAAATACTTAAAGATATAAAAGCATAAATGTTCATCGACTCGGATACCATGAGACTTGAAACCACCCCACCCAAATTAAGATATTTTCTTAATATTTACACATACTTTGCACCTTCCTAGATCATCGGTATTTTCGCCAGTGAAAACCATATCGAAATACATTGGATAGTTTAGAGAGTATACGAAGAAGTAGACATAGGCAGACAGCAAATTTATTTTATAACTACCTGGTGCCCAAGACTTCGTCCGCGTTGAAAAATATTAAGTAGCCTATCCTGTGTCCCGTACGTCCAAATCTACCAAGTTTCGTGTATAGAGCCTATAAACACGATATCTCTGAAAACAAAGTAACTTACTCCATGACCGACCCTTACAGATTTATTATTATAGTAGTATTGATTACCGACCCGCGCCGGAATTCGCAGATTCATTTTTTTGGTTAAATTTTCCAATTTTCTCTTAATAATAAACTCCCTTGGATTTTCAACCACAACAAATATTTGGAAAAAAACCGAATTGATCGAGCCGTTCTCGAGTTTTGATTCGCTCTTATTTATATAGCTAAGATAGATGTGTATAATAGAGGCATAGACAGATAATCTAAGTATCCATAGATCTATAGATAGATATATCATCGAAGTAGATGAAGCAACAGTTATAAGTGTAAGCAAGAAGACGTGTCTGTAATAGCCAATATAACCTTAACAGAAGACATAAAACGTGATGTTGTATGTAGGTGATGCCCTACCTACCCTCTAGCTAAACATCTCATGTTTTGTCAATACATTGTAACTGGGTCAATCGCTAATCCCTAAGAGCTAATGCATCGTTCCGAAGCTAGTAATTTACGCGAGGCATTAACATTTATTAGCATTTATTTTCTAAATGCCAATGAATTCTAATTACATTTAAAAGAACTACATGTATTTTATTAAAGTTTCGAACGTTAGATAATGTTGTATTTCCTCACCACATATTTTTATAAATAAAAAAGTATGTAATTATAACATGTTCCCTATGCACTTTAAAAACCTCTCAACCGATGATAGAGCCTCCATCTTTCCTTTTTCATAATGAAAGATATAATGCAACTTCAACTGCACTTGCCTACGACGCCTGCAGCTACCTAGCATCAAGTATATCATAAGCAATAAGCATGCCTTTCGATCTTCAATGCTTATATATGTTTTTGTCAGGCGTTGATTTTTTAAATTTATCTTTAGATTGATGAATAAGGCTTGAAAACGTGATAAACAAACTCACTTTCGCATTTATAATAAACTAGTGGCCTGTTCCCTGTGTCGCCCGGGGTGCATTTTTTTTACGTAAAAACCTTCCCTGATTATCCCTTTATCCATGAGTGAAGACAGAATTAAAATCGGCCCAGTCGTTCTCGAGTTTTACGCTTAGCAACACATTTAGGGATTCATTTTTATATTATATAATAGAAGATTGTGAAATTAATTTTTATATTAAGTATAATTCCTAAAAAGTTATGCTTGTGTATAAACTACATTTAATGAAATGTTTAATCAAAATATGTTTAATATATAGCTTTATCGTGTAAAAGTAACAAAAATCCTTACATAAGAACAAATCTTCATTCTAAGGAGCATTTTAACCGAAGGGACTACAATTTTAAATCAAAACAGCTCGAGCCAATCAAGATACAAAATAGTACAATCTGATTAACAGAGCAGAAGTTGAATATCTATGGGAGGGATTCCTGCTCAGAAATTGTTGATTAGACGGTTGCCCGAGTTAATGGGCAGAGAGAAGGGTGGTGGAAGGGAAAAGGTCCTATTACTTTATGTAATGGCCTCCGGTAACCCAATTCACAACTCACTACAACTTAATTATGAAAGCTTTGTTTAAAAATCACTTGAATCAAAAGAAATATTTATCTAAGAAATAGTACATTACTGCAGAGTCCGGGAAGTGACGGATTGCCGGACGAAGTGGTTTCAAGGCCGAACTTTAGCGAGGCCTTGACAAAGAACTGAGTCCGGCAATCCTCATTCCGGTCGAGGCTGGTATAGTGCTTTTCTTAATAAATGTGAGGAAATAATCAAACACGTGATACATAAAAAAAGTATAATATGAAAAAATTATTAAAAAATTAATTTAGGTAGGTACTGAAAAAAAGTCTGCTTTCCCACTTTTTTTATTTTAATGAGTGCAAAGAAAACAGCGCCATACAGCCCAGTCATCAAATGAGCATGCGCTCGCCGCGGCCTACTAGATTTCATCGGGCTGAGCAGCGGTCAGTAATGAATTTTCATACAACATTCTTGACCTAGGCCGAGAAAGAAATGCATGAGCCAAGAATTACAAACTTCGCGGCTTGTTTTTAGTACAAGAATGCCTACATTTCCGAGCATGTTTGAGAAAAGAAATATTTCATGCCTCTGAACTCTTTCGCTTTAGAATCGATTCTCCAAATCAGAACTTACGAAAGTACGGACCGCAACGTGACCTGTTTTTGAGCTACCACAAATAGAGAAAAAAAAAACTTTTGAAATATTTAATTGGTAGAAAATTAATTCAAAAAATTAACAACTTAATTCAAGTTTTAAGAAGGTTTCGATTAGATATTAGGTACAATCTGGAAAATCGGCGAAGACCGACATCAAAATTTTTAGCAAAAAATTAATTTTTGACATAATTTTTTTGAAAAAAAAAATGGCACTGTTGCATGAGTAGATACTTTAAATACCTGGGTGTGTGTGTTTCTGATATATCATATCTGAAATCAACTGTTCTGATCAAAACTGTATATAATTAAAAAGTGCAAAATTTGTGACGTTTTCACGGGTTTATAGTTCTAGTAATTACTGACTTAAAGCCTATAAAGCTTTTGCATGAAAATCCAGGCTATAATAAAAAAATTGTTATGACATATATTTATATTTTAGCATATTATTATAATATATATTATAGGCACGCCTGTGGTGGGCTAAACTGTTAAATAACTTGTATTTTTTTTATCTACAAGTGATTTTAACCAATCTTCAAGTAATTAGTAATGGTTCGGAATCGTAATATTTTTTAACAGCCCTGCTCTAGATGAAGTATTTTGATTGAGGTGTCTTCGAGGGTACTTTAAATCATTTCTGTAAGGGGCTGCAACATACTCTCACTGCCCCTTGCTTTACAACTTTAGTATTCTTAAACATTCGTCAATTATAATCTCTCTAGACTTCTCTAAAATAATGTTCACGAGTCCGGAAATTTTTATTCTTTGATTATATGATTATACATATTTTATTAAAACAACAGCAAAGTTATCAAACGTATTAAATGCACCTCCTAAATACCACTTATAAATAATTTATTTCTTAAAAATATTTTAACAACCAAATATATATATTTTTTAAAACCAATATTGTGAAAATTTGTTGTGTTTTTATTTAATTTTAATCAAATAAATTGTTGTTCTTGTTAAACATACGAATAATCGAATTCGAATTGAGGCGAATAGAATACCTCGTGGCTAAAAGCGCGAATATCGTATATTCAAACAGTATGCTTACTTTGCAAATTTGTCAGTACTCGTCTACTAATCTACTAAACTACAACTAGTGTGTCAAAGACAGGGCACAGTCGAAACGTTTGTATAATAAAATTGGCGACACAACACAACTTGATCCGTTTAAAGCGACCTCGGCCGGCAAACGGCACTGACCCAATTCCCGCGACCAACAGACGCGCAACCTACCAACCGGGCGACGCGACGCTTCTGAGACGTGCACCTCCATGCACCCCTTTTGAGGGGTCACTATCAAGGCGACGCATTTAGTTTCAAGAAACAAATTCATCCAATACTCGTATATAATTTACATTCATTTATTGACTAAAATTAAGAAGGATGGTGTTAATATTATAATTATTTATTCATTTAAAATATGACTAATATTAAGAAGGATGATATTAATATTATAATTATTTATTCATATAAGATATGATATGGGCAGTGCTCGAGGCTCTGCAGCGATGTCGCATTGATCATCGGTATATCGAGGTATTGAAGTGTTTATACAATAAAGCCACCATGTCGGTTCGAGTACAGGAGCACAGCACACAGACCATTCCATTGCGTAGAGGTGTGAGACAGGGAGATGTAATCTCTCCGAAACTGTTCACTGCCGCTTTGGAAGATGCATTTAAGCTCCTGGAATGGCAAGGACTTGGCATCAACGTTAACGGCGAGTATATCACTCACCTTCGATTTGCCGATGATATTGTGATCTTAGCGGGGTCGATGAGAGATCTCGGCACGATGCTCGAAGACCTCAACCGAGTTTCTCAAAGGGTGGGCCTTAAGATGAATATGGACAAGACGAAAGTTATGTCTAATGTCCATGTTGTGCCTACCCCAGTAACAGTTGGAAACTCAACTCTCGAAGTTGTTGACGAGTACATATACTTGGGACAAACAGTCCAGTTAGGTAGAGCCAACTTCGAGAGGGAGGTCAATCGTCGAATCCAGCTCGGATGGGCAGCGTTCGGGAAGCTCCGAGACATCTTCTCGTCCAAAATTCCTCAATGTCTCAAGACAAAGGTTTTTGACCAATGTGTGTTGCCGGTGATGACATATGGCGCTGAAACGTGGTCTCTAACTATGGGCCTCGTAAGGAAGCTCAATGTCGCTCAACGAGCTATGGAAAGGGCTATGCTCGGGGTTACACTGCGAGATCGAATCAGAAATGAGGAGATCCGTAGACGTACGAAAGTTACCGACATAAGCCGGCGGATCAGTAAGTTGAAGTGGCAATGGGCAGGGCATATAGTATGGAGAGCCGACGGCCGCTGGGGCCGGAAGGTTCTCGAGTGGAGGCCACGTACCAGCAAGCGCAGCGTAGGACGTCCACCCACAAGGTGGACAGACGACCTAATTAAGGCCGCGGGTCAACGGTGGATCCAGGCTGCTTCTGATCGGTCCTATTGGAGAGTTATGGGGGAGGCCTATGTCCAGCAGTGGACGTCCTGCGGCTGAAATGATGATAAGATATGACTAATATTAAGAAGGATGGTATTAATATTATAATTATTTATTCATTTAAGATATGACTAATATTAAGAAGGATGATATTAATATTATAATTATTTATTCATATAAGATATGACTAATATTAAGAAGGATGGTATTAATATTATAATTATTTATTCATTTAAGATATGACTAATATTAAGAAGAATGGTATTAATATTATAATTATTTATTCATTTAAGATATGACTAATATTAAGAAGGATGGTATTAATATTATAATTATTTATTCATTTAAGATATGACTAATATTAAGAAGGATGGTATTAATATTATAATTATTTATTCATTTAAAATATGACTAATATTAAGAAGGATGGTATTAATATTATAATTATTTATTCATTTAAGATATGACTAATATTAAGAAGGATGGTGTTAATATTATAATTATTAATTCATTTAAGAATGGATACAGTTACTTAATCCATGTCTTTCTATCTATATTTACTGTAAATATAAGAAAAAAAAACTTAAAATTTATCGACTGTGGAACGCAATGTGCTCTAATGTATCTATATTTTTGTAAAAAAAAACCGACAAGATGTTTCTGCTTTGAACAGAAATGGCATTATTAAGATCATTTACTGATTTTACTTGAATTACCACAGTACTGATATTATAAGAGAAAAAAATTGTATTTTTATATTTTTGTTTTAATCAAAAAACTCAAAAACTACTGGACCGATTTTAAAAATTCTTTCACCTATCGAAAACTGTATTTTATAAAGTAACACGGACTAAGTTGCGTGCAACAGCTGGTAATATATATATAAAAAAAGTGACAGAACATGTTATCGTAAAGTATGTCATGTCAATACAAACTATGCCGTAATTCAGATTACTGAAGATAACACTTAACAAATAGATAATCGTAATTGATTATAATTATTTCAGGTTTTATTTAAATTTCAGTTCATTAGGTACGTTCTTAACGTGCCTAATTAATTAAAATTATTGGAAACAACGCTTTTACGGACGTAGTAAAATTCGTAAGTTGTAGACACTTTATACGTACGTATTATAGGGCAGTCACACCGATAAATAACTAGAACGCGGCGTACGCTGTGGTGGCAACGGTCGTAGGACGCGTACAAATTTTAATTGAAAATTTAATAACTACCCTTTTAGAGTGTTGTTGTGTTGTGTTGTCGGTCGCTTATTGCAAACATGGCATGTCTCGTTTACTGATTGAATATTTATACTGTATAGGTAGGTCTTTGTTGAGCTCGAAATTCAGAAATTAAATTTAGAAACGAAGGTCGTCAGACAAGCTGTCAGTCCACTTAATGGTAGGTGGTTACCGTCGCCAATTAACACAAGGAACGTCACAAATAGTGCAAATGCGCTGCCAACCATAGCATTAGGAAGGGATAAAGAAACGGACTCTGGTATCCCTTACTCACTCAACGAAACGAACACACATGCTGTTGTTTCACCTTGGTCTTCAGTAACGGACTGACGGTTCACTTGACGGTAGGTGGTCACTGTCACCTATAACACATGGAACGCCACAGCTGCTGCAAGTCGGCTGCCAACCATAGTAGGGTAAGGGATCATCCCTTACTCAACCCTTATTGTATAAGGGGGTAGTTACAGGAGCCAGACGGGCTGCCTAAATGACTGTGAAATGCAATGCAGTGTTGCTTGCCACTTATTGCCAGATCCAGGCCAGAGTCAAAGCACTTAATAAGCAATCGACCTTCAGCAGGGGCTCCAAATAATTTTAACGGAATCAAACCCAATGCGAATTGAAGTTATTCTTTTATTCAACAACTAGCTGGTGCCCACGACTTCGTCCGCGTTGAAAAATATTAAGTAGCCTATCCTGTGTCCCGTACGTCCAAATGTTTATCTACCAAGTTTCATGAAAATCAGTTAATTCCTTTCAGAGTTATGGAGGAACATACATACATACAGAAAAAAATTCTAAAAATCGTCAATTTAGTTTCAGTATCATGTATATAGAGTCTATAAACACGATATCTCTGAAAACAAAGTAACTTACTAAACGACCGACCCTTACAGATTTATTATTAGTATTGATAATTCAAACAAAAATAAAATATATCTTAGTAAAATACGTATTCCTTCATATTTATCTTCAAGTCACCGCGAAATCAATCTATTTAGATCTCTCGCTTCCATCGGATATTGGGTTTTGTATCAACTCCAGCCTGGTGGCAACGCTAATGCTATTTCCGTTCAAAGCAGAAACACCTTGTCGGTTTGTTTACAAAAAATGTATAAAGATAAGAATAATACATTTCTATATAGTCAAGGAATACTATACATAGAATAACATAGAAGTAAGTAACACTATTTTTAAAATTATTTAAAAAACACTGACTAACTTAAATAAACTTTTAAAGTTGTAAACTGTGAAGAGTCTAATTACAAAGATACTAATTTTTTTATTCTATACCAGCTGGTGCCCGCGACTTCGTATGCGTTGAAAAAGAAAATATATGAGTAATTACTGTACCCGTGCACCGTACACCGCCATCTGTTAGATTTTTGTGGAACTACAGATAATAATATAAAAACAAATTTGTCCGCGTTGAAAAAAAAAAGTAGCCTATCCTGTGTCCCGTACGTCCAAATGTTTATCTACCAAGTTTCATGAAAATCAGTTAATTCGTTTCAGAGTTATGGAGCAACATACATACATACATACAATACCTACACTTACAGATTTATTATTAGTATTGATATATTTTTTATAGTTGCTTCTAATAAAATAATGGAGTTACAGTGATCGGCAAATATGATAATTCAAATAATTGTGAACTGTCAGATATGTTTCGAAGCTTTAAAGGAAATTTTACTTGAGAATTATTTATTTAAAAAACTCAACCACACAAAAACCTGAAAGGGTTTCATCATTATTAAGCCGGGAAGAGGAAAACGTTATTCCAACGAAAAGCTGTAAACCTAAACTAATTAATGTAACTAAGTACCTTCCCAATTTATTTAATTTGAGAACGAACAATTTATCATAGAGCGAACAAACGGCAGAGAGCCTTTTGTTTCACATCTCCCCTGAGAAATTATTATTACAATTTGGACATTTTCCACTGAAAACAAACATTGAATTTCATTGTTTTAGGTGAAATATATTTTATTTATATATTTATTTTTTATAAAAATAGATTTCCTTTAATAATACATAGAAAAAGTAGTCACAGTAATATTAAAATCACACTTAAACGTCACCAAACCACAAACCGGCTCCAGCTCAAAACAGTTTGTCAAACATTTTTTACTTGTTAATGTTTGTGCCCCAAATTTATATACTACTAACTCAGTCAGTAACGTTCCACGGTTGCCATAACAACGGTCAACGTATGAAAATTATGTTTATTTTTATAAAAAAAATTGGTTTTGGAATTTTGAAAAAAAAAAAACACCATATAACATTATTCCTTTGTTTGAATGCAATATTGTGTAAAAAATTCAAATTAATCCGTCGGCTAGAATTCGAGTTTTTGAAGCATATATATCTTCTAATATATAAAATTCTCGTGTCGCGGTGTTTGTTGCCAAACTCCTCCGAAACGGCTGGACCGATTTTGATGAAATTTTGTGTGCTTATTGGGTAGGTCTGAGAATCGGCCAACATCTATTTTCCATACCCCTAAATGTTAAGGGTGGTCCACCCCAATTTTTTTTTTAGGCAAAACAATAATATATAATATTTTGTCTTCGTGGTAAAAGTCAAATGTGAGTAAAGAATAATGCTAATCGTTTGATATCATTGCACTATGCAGCAATGATATGAAACAAATACATACGATAGTATGTATGCAAATGGCTCTTTGTATGTAATCAAAGAAAGTCTAAAATGTAAAAAATCCAACCATAAAACTATTCAAAGCCAAAAAAAACTTCATTGTGAACTATTGAAACTAAAATAACATACTCCTAAAAAGTTGGTATTTTTCATAACAATTGACATTTCTTTTAATTCAGCCTATGAAAAATGGTCCGCTTTAATAAAAAAAAATTATTAAAAAAAAAAACTATTTCCCACTCATGAGTTTCAATCTACGAATATTCCTTTCACCCAATTCTTTCGCATAAAAAAAATATATCTCTTTGTTTGATTGTTCTGTAATATGGAATCTCTCACAAAGAAAATATCAACTTGAAAAGTTCTGTTTGTTCTCTGTGCAATAATACAAGAGTTGTTTGATGGCAAAAATCCAATCAAAAAGCATTGCGAAATAATTATTAATTAGCTATTTTAAGTGCATTTAGTAAACTGAATTATGTGAAATTAATTTCGTAACGTTGCAATTTTTCAAGGAATCGCATGTCGATGTGTCGTAATACCATAATACGAAAAAAATACAAATTGAAATCATCAGTCTCCTTCATATATTTTTTTTCATACATTTTTTTGATGGTACTGTAGGTTACATTACAAAAACATTTAAAATACATTGAGCCTAGGTATATATATGTAACTTAACTTTAACTTAGGTAAAACAACTATACACTTATTTACAAATCTATGCTAATCTATTCTATACATATAAATAAAATTGGAGTGTCTGTTTGTAATATTGAAATAACCGTTTTTTACTACATGCATATAAATATATATACGGTACATACACCAAAATAATATTTTTTACAATTTTTTCTGTCTATCAGTCTGTTTGTTCCGGCTAATCTCTGAAATGGCTGGACCGATTTTGACGGGACTTTTATTGGCAGGTAGCTGATGTAATAAGGAGTAACTTAGGCTACGTTTATTTTAGAAATTTTATTTTATTAGAAAAAATACACCCCGGGCGAAGCCGGGAGCGGGCCGCTAGTATTATATAAGAGACAAGATGTGTATGTTTGTAATAAATAAACTCAAAAACTACTTGACCGATTTTGAAAATTCTTTCAACTATAGAAAGTTACATTATCAGCGAGTAACATAGGACTATATTTGATAAAGTTACTCGGGCGAAGTCGTGTGCAACAGCTAGAATATATAGTTAATGTTGTATAGTTCGTGTAGGGCAGACGTAATCGCCGCAGAAAATTGATTTGTTCCGATACATTTGCCAAATGCCAGTCAATTTCAACATTTGCTTTCGTATTCAAGATGAATTACATTTAGAAGAATGCCTGCTAAAGGGGTTATTGTTTATTGTTACCTGAAGTCTTGCTCTTAGATATACCTTTTGAATGTATTTCTAGTAAATAGAGAATATTTTCAATAACATGATAATTAATTAATGAAAAATAATGATATAATCTATATATATAAAAATCTCGTGTCACGATTATGTTCGCGATAAACTCTGAAACTACTGAACCGACTTTGATCAAACTTCATAAGTATCTGTTATTTGGTCCAACTTAAAAGATAGGATAGTTTATATCTCATTTTGTTTATTATTTTTTTGCAAATTATATAATATTATTAACATAGCACCATCTGTTGATACCTATTCAATCCAGCAATTATTTATCTGTGAGGTCCAAAAGATTCTAACAGATGGCGATGTAAGGTAATTTTATCAACTGGATTGAGTAAAAAATTGCACCCGTGCGAAGCCGGGAGCGGGCCACTAGTATACCTATATAATTTATGCTCTCCCACATGGGCCGTTTATTTAAATTTTTACAATTTTATCATATGGGTCTGATGTTTTAAATTACGATTATTTAAACATAATTACAACATTTTTTTAAATGAAAATATGACAACTTTTTTTAAATAATCATAATTATTTTTTGTATTAATAAACATACAGCTATGAATTAAAATTATTAAAAAATATATCTACTCCTCTATTATCATCCGTAAGGGCACTTTGAGCAAACGATGAATCACCATATAAAATCAGCCAATGATAATTTAGCGCGCGGTCGACCTTCCGAAACATAAAGTAAATAGGTCGCCACTCTAGATTGTTTTTCTTCCGACTCTCACAAACCCAAAGATTGTTTCCAACGGGAACTATTTATTGGTACTTTCACACACACGTACAAAAAATGTAGTTTCACAATATACCAAGTATATTGCATATATATAGATATCTACATAACATATATATAGACATGTGTGTATTAAAATGGGTAGCTACAAAGTCGGACACTTAGAAAAGTGGTACTTATAATATATAACATATAATAATATATACCATGTTACTATTTATAAAAATATGCAAAAATTATATGTAAGAACCCATTTGTTGCAGGGGATTTTTTTATTATTGACAGTAATACTAAACGACTTAATTCATAAAAGAAAACTCTGCGTACTAAATACCTAATTACAATTCACGTTTCTAAAAATCCGCATCCGCAATGCATCCGCATCCGCGTCCGCGGATGTTAAAAGTTCGCATCCGCAACAACCCTGTTTTGTATAGCGAACTATAAAATCCTGTGCAAGTTAAATAAACCTAAAATTACAATAAAATGTCTGATAATGATTCGATTCGATATGGAGCAAATGAAATGTTTGGCTTGAACTCATTTGCAAAACACAGACTTCATTAATACGATAGATTCATCTGTTTGATGTTGAAATGATAATGTTTGAATTGACGCTAAAATAACTTTGAATTTATTTAGGCGTGTTATGAACACTTTTTATTAGGTATAGTTCGTCAGATAGGCTGACGGTCTTTCTAATTGTGTACCGCCGTGGCTACCGTCGCCTATTAACAGAAGCAACACTACAGATGCTGAAAATTCACTGCCAACATTAGTAGAATTAAGGATAAGGAAGGGATAGGGAAAACGAAATACGGAAAATTCCCTTACTCACTCAACAAAAAAAAACGGTTATTTCACGGTGGTCTTCTATAATCTGGTGGCTACTGCCACCAGATTTGCTGCCCAAATGACTGCGAAACGCATTTTAAATATTTTAATTAAATAAATAACGCTCATCTAACTGAAATAAATAATATTCTCATACATATGACGTGTATACCCGTATAGTTAACTTTGAAAAGTTTGAAAGACCAGAGCCAACTTTGAATAGTTCATTTGCAAAGTTGGCCCTAGCGGGAATAGAACTTAGGACCCCTAAGAGATGGCCACGAATTTTATTTTGTGAAATTGTTATTAATAAATTTTACCAAACAATAAAAAATACATAAATATTTTTATATAGTTTATGAAATATTTAACAAATAGTTTCTTTTGTTATTTATTTATTATATTTTATTTAGGCATATCTCATCGGATACAGTCATTTCTTAAGCGCTATTAGGATCCTTATTTGGAGGATAAAATTTGATGCTTTTTGTCTGAAGTAACAAAATTATTGAAGATATTTTCCGAGGGGTCATCTAAAAATAATTACAAATATTTTTCAACGCCTGACCAAAAATATATGAACAAGACTATTATTTCTTCGTAGGGAAAAGGCTAATATAATATATTATTATTAAATCCAACTGCTTATTTGAATGTACGCAGTTGGATCATTCCTACTTTGAATAAGTACTTAGCTAACATTTCAAGCAAAAGTTCGACCTCACATTACGAATGTCAAAACTTAAGTAATAACTTTGTGAGGTTTCCAAGACTGGTTTGAGTGACAGTCTGATCGCAATATTGCAAGCTCTAATTAAAATTATAAACTAATTCGCAACTTTCCCAATGGGAGCAATGGGCCCAATGAGCCCAAACACGCTATATCTGCTACTAAGTTGCTGAGGAGTTAGGTGTTTATTTTTCATTTTATAACTATTTTTTATTTTTTTCTGTCTGTTTGTTCCGAGACAGCAGGACCGATTTAGACGGGATTTTGACCTATTTTTATTTTAGAAAAAAATATTAAAAAAACATTTAGAAAAAAGTTGTACTACTTATAAAAAAAACTATAACAACGTGTCTTATCCTTAATAGAGACGATAAGAATCGTGTTAATAGACATATTTTTACTTAATAATCAATTTAGTAGTCTAGGTTAAATTAAATGGAAGAAAAATTTCCATTTATCTGGGATCGAGGTGGGATTCACGCCGCAAATGTTCGTTACACATTCCGTTCTGCAAAAGGAATTATACAAGTAATACCTCTTTGCATCGCTCTTGTAAATTTTATAATGAACACTTGCTAGATCTGGATATTTTCAGTTGTCCTATAAGAGCCTATAAACGAAGAATTAAACAAGCTCTCGAAAATATAGTTTTGAAAATATAGTTTTGAAAATATAGTTGTGTAGTCTCCTTTTTGTTACGGCCAGTTTATTTGTTTATTTTGTATGTTATATGGTATTTATTAACTGTTTCTTGCCTTTTTTGTGTTTTCTCCTAGCTCGTAGTGACTTGTAATATATATGTTTTAGTAATTTAGTGGAAACTTTGCTGATTTATGTTCTTCTTGTATGTATATGTATAATGTGTAGCGAGATATTGTATGTTTACCTAATATAAATAAAATTAAAAAATTAAAAAAATACCTTTAGTAGTAAATATAGGTGGAACGGGCAAAAAATAAGCACAGTTAAGCGAAAGCAATAAACACTGTTTATTCTCGTAACTTTGAGCTAGTATATCCGTAGACTCCAACAAGTCCGCCATTTTGCGTCCGCTAATAAATTACAAATGGCCGCCTCCGGTTTCCCGTCTCGATCGTAAATCGAAACCACGGAATCAAACTCTGGAGCCTGTCACACTACAAATAGAATTGTATCGGAACTTCTTTTTTCTTGATAGAATAAGGTTTTCGTAATACCTTTAAAACCTAAAACTTTTAATGGAATAAAACAGTTTATTTTAATTATTTTATTATTTATTTCTGCAAATTATATACGCAAACCTAATTCAAACCTTTGAGTGGTTTAAAAGAAAGCGGAGAAACAAGCAAAAGCGGAGTGTTTTTTTTTTTAATATTATGTAAGTATATTATATGAGGTATACCTACATATGAAGTTATAGATTTAAAAATAAAACTTTTAAGATCATCATATTTCTTATACAATATTGTCTAACAATATGCGTTAAGAATGCATTGGATATGAAAATTAATTTTTAATTGAGTTTCCATGAAATATTTAGAAACTAAACAAATAGAAACCATGCTTAAATAAATTCTAAAACATGCGGCAATATCTAAGCTAAACTGTTTCAAAAGAATATTTATTATTCCAGACAACGCAAACTTTGGATCTGTTCTCAATAGTCTACATCCAATCTGTTCTCTACATAGTATAAAACTAAGTCGCTTTCCACGTCTGTCTGTTTGTATGTCACTATATGTATTCATTTAAATAGTATAAATTATAAATCGTCATCATACAATCTGTGAAAATACGTTCTTTACCTTGTAATATAACAAATTAATGCATACAATCAATGTTCTTTGGTATGTAAATACAATTAATGAGCATTAAAATGTTTCATTGTTCTGTGACCGCAACAATGCCAACGTTTCATTACGGTCAGATAAGTGATTTTCGATTGTAATTACGATAAGTAAATCTTTTGTATTTGAGACCATATAATGTATTAAAGTTTCGTTAAATTTGAAATAATATTGTACACTCAACAATTGATTTGCACGAAAAAGCCGATGCACGTTCAAATAAATAGATCTCCGATTGAGACACAGAACAGAAAATAGAACAAATGAAGTTATACTTCTATATCTTTACATACTATAAGATAAACTCGGAGTCCGCCAGAGGCACTAAAGTATAACTACAGATAAACTTTAGTATCAGTAGATACTGCAATTATTCTTGACTTTGTCTAAGATTTACGAGTTAAGATTTATCGGCAAAACTGATTGAAATTACGTTATACTGCTGTTTGTCCCACAATTCGTTGAGCTTTATTTTTATGTGAAGCTTCGATTGGTATTTTTATGGGGCACCGTAATAAACTGATTTCTCTCTCATTCTCCTTTTTCGATAGAATCGTTTAAAACATTGGCAAGCGATTTATTAAAAGACCAATGGTTTGGAATTAACTAGTTAATTACAACGCAATGTTATATTTCGATTAGTACTGAAAAACTTCGTCGGTTATTAACTGTTCTAAAACCGCGTCAGCGATTCGTAGATAGAGCACGACAGTAATTTTCCTTAACGGGTGTAATGAATATTATTTTTATCCCTAACTTTACTCTTTGAATAAATTTAGAGTGAAATATTATATATAGGTAATTCTCATTCCACGAAGAAAGTGTTTATTAAATAATTCTTAATATTCTAATTCTTAATATTCTTAATACTTTGATTTTCTTTAATAAATAAGAAAATAAATTCTGTAAAAAAGGTAATAGATATCATGTAATTCCTTATCTATAGATACATAATATTATAAAATAAAGTCGCTATCCGATTTTGTCTGTTTGAAACACTTATAAGATCTGTGAATGTGACATGTCTTTTCATATTTTAATATTTGTGGGATAACCATCGCGTTACTGACACATACTTGACTTGACCTAGACGTGACGGAAGTCGATGTTTAACAATGAAAATCGCATTAGTATCCTAGATATATATTCCTAGATAGGTATTCCTTTAGGACTTTAGGTTGTTGGGCTGAAGTCCAGCTGCAACAGCCGTAGGTGTCAGTTGGATCTTCCTGTCCAGTGCTCACTTACAGTTGAAAATTTACGTTACACATCGCGATATACCTATCTAATATTATATAGTTTATCATACGACACGGACCAAAAAACCGTAAAATATCCTAAATCTTGTCCGTGCACATCACTGGGACACCTATCTCTCCTATCTCCGAACGTTTCCTACTCGCGTCTCTGTGGCGCCCCTTATCGGTGTGTAACGAAACCCAAATCGACATGTGTGCTTGCCTATTGGAGCGCGAAACTTCAAATATGACTGACAGACGTCACAGACTAAATGAATACGACACTATATTAAAGTATGTACAGATCATTTAATACTACACACAAAATGCTAAAGCTTCGTTATGTTATATAATGTGTTGCGTGACATGGTTTTCAGTTGAGGGATTAAAGTTAAGTGATAAATCTGATAGTGGTTAACTTAGGATGCTCTTAAAAGCTTTAATTAATCTAATGTTTTCCTATGTATGTTCATATATGTTCATATATGTTTGCCTAGTGTATGTTCATATATGTTTGCCTATATACAATATAAATATACAAATGTAGTAATATATTCTATAGTCAGGGAAAATTTCTGTAGACAAACTTGTTTGTCTTCTTTCTTTGTCTGTGAATTCCAATGGTCGGATGTATGTCTTGTAAAATTGTAGGTATACTACATATTATTCAAATATGGCGTCATAAAAATCAATACGACTGTCATTGATCAGGAAATAATGTAATGAAGAATAAATTTCTAGCTTATTGCTTATAGCAATAGCTAGCTTATAGCTTATTGCTAGAAATTAGCTTATTGCTAGACGGAATCTCGTTTAAATGCCACTAATAATATAAATGTGTTCGTCAAAAACTACTAAACAAATTTTGATGAAATTTTACACAATGAAATGAAATAACACATAAGCTATATTATTTATTAATTATATTCGCAGACGAAGTCGCAATCAAATTATACCTACTGGTACTAAATAAATAATAACTGCACTGAATAGTCTCAATGTTAATAAATGATTTTATGAAAAAATAAATGAAAAATGATTTTATGAAAAAATAATAATTTTACATATGTACTAATATATTATTTTATTTTCAAGATAAATTACATGTCATGCCTAGCTTAAACATTGACACTACTAGGCCTATACTGTAGGAATATTTGCACTTATATTTATTTTAGATTTTTTAAATTAAGAATCTATTTATTTATTTTTTAATTATTTATTATAGACGATTACAAACTAATTACTCAGAACGTTGGTTCCTGGTAGCATGAAGAGTGCTCTAAAGAGGAAAACGGCACTTTTTTGTCCTTATTATTTTAGTACCTCAAAATATTTTCTTTCCATTATCCTCTTTCACGGAGCACAGTGGGAAAACACAGGGCCATCAATCAGTTGACCACTCATTCTATTTTCAATTTGTATAACTTTCTTTTCTTTATACGAAGCGGAGAACTAATAAAATGTATGAAATATTGCCTGAATGTTCTCATCCTCGTCACCCCGTAGCGTAACTTCGCAATAAAAGTATTTACGAACCGAAAAGAGCTTCTATTGCCACCTATTCTGTTTAAGTTTGTGGCGTCCGAATAAAGATTGAGGCCGTTTATAAAACGCATAATTTTGCAGCAGATTTTTAAAAATACGTTAATCGACAGAAAAAACTACTGAAGGCATTTTAAAGAAACGCCATAGAAATATAGTTTATCGCAATAACACAGAGGTTTAATTTATAAGGATACTAGGACTAAATCGCGGGCACGAGATAGTATTATAAATGCGAAAATTTGTGAGGATTACTGTAAGGATATCTGTTAATTTTTACTTAAAAACTGTTAAACTAATTTTGACGGGAGATTACATTAATATAGTTTACACATAAGAACTAGTCATAATTTATAAATACATATATACGAACGAAGATATATGAAAGTTTGTGAGGGTGAATGTATGGATATATTATTCTTTTACGTAAATAAATTAGTTTTGATAAGACTTTAAAATAATATAGTTAATATTATTAGACTTTAAATATAAAAAATAATATCAGAACAATACATGGACTATAATTTATAAAGATATGCGGACGAAGTCGCGAAAAAAGCTTGTGTTTAATAATACATTGCAGTATAAACTTACGCGAAAAGGCACAGTGTGAAAGGCCGGTAAACCGGTCGTATATCGTCGTAAATTCACATTTTGCCTTTTACGATCAGACTCGTCAATTCGAGTCGCAAATCCGATTCACAATTCACGATTGTTTATTTTCGATCGCATTTATATTCCGATTTTACGTGTAACGATAAATGTGTAAATTGAATGTTTATCCGATATCGGTTATTATCAACAAGTAAGCAATATATTCTTATCAGTATTATATATGTGGGTGTATAAAATTATGTATATAGGGTGGGGAGTCTATATCGTGATTTTTCTGTTGGCTGATCGCACTAGCTAGATGAAAAGCTTAAGTTAAGAACTGTAGTGACTTAAAATTAACATAATTAACATAATTTAGAATGTAGTTTGAAAAACAAACGAAGGGGTTTTGATTATAAATGTAGGAAGTTGATTTTAAGACATTGAGAAATACGTTTATAGAAAATGTTTTGAGATAAAATTATACATAGCTATGTAAAATAAATTAAATAAATTTGATATGGAAATATATAAGAAAGTGTATTTAATTATCTAATGGGTCCTGTGAAAAAGTCTTAAAAAGAACATCAGAAATTTAGAGAAGAAACCTTAATTATAAATTTATAATTACAAGAGGTTATGGGCCCAGACTTCGCCTTCCACTGCGTAAAAAAAAAAGCCGTGAGGATGTTGTGAGAAGCACGCACGAAACGAAAATTTGACAATGATTTTACAAAGATTTTATGGTTTGGATGGATACCTAGATAAAGAAATTTTATATAATGTACATCAAGAGGGGAAGGATTCAGGAGTGATGTGCATATACATATTTTATATGTATATGCTCGGTCCCAGAGACTCGCTAATAGATCAGTTTATGTTAATAATATATAAGTCAATGAGTTTAGGGAAATAAATGTTTATTTACTGTAGCCTCACAATAAATTTTTGAAAATCTTTTTATATCATTTTTGAAAAACTCGTCTGCACAACAGTGACAACTCTTTTATAGGACAATGTGTACGCTTTTACAACAGTCTCCTTGTCATACAGCAGCTATCTATAAATAAATTTAAAGTTTATATTAAGAAAAAATACTCACTGTGGATCTCACTATAATTTATTTAAACTGTAGTTGCATTCCTCCGATATTGCTTATGTCCGATATATCCAACTACTATTTAGTGAATCTTGCCTGGAAACCCACATCCCATAACTATATTCATAAAATAAATAACACACGAGATAAATACAAGACAAAACACAGCTATCGTCTGACAGCCGGGCCAGGATTTGACACGTATATTCTTTGATATTTGCTAAAGGCGCATCCACATATGATGGCGGCCTTACCGCTGGTTTGGTGCTAATTTAAGCCGCCACAGTTCTTGTTGTCGAAGTTAGTGTTGTAAGTAGGAGAGGTCTATGTTTGACGATTAATAATAGTACTGCACCATCACTCTAATTATTTTTTTATATATGTATATTGTTATTAACGTTAATAATAGTAATAGACTTTCCGCTGCCATACAGTCGCCTACCGAAATTAAAACTAGCGGCACGCTAGATGGCCTGGCCGAACATGTGTGGATGCGTCTTTACGTTATCATTTATGTGATTTATGTGTCGCTGTGCATGGTGTAACCTTACACAATTTACTCGTACCATGGAAGCTACGGGAAAGAAGAATTAATTGTAATAATTGTATAGTTGAAGTATTATTTTCAGCAAACAATATCTGTGTCATACATAATTGCTTAAGAAACCAAGTATAACTTAATCCTACTTATCCCCCTTATATTGTAAATGTAAAAGTTGGCGAGCATTTTTGTTACTATTTCATGCAAAAGCTACGGAACTGATTTCGATTAATGTTTTTTAAAAAATCATTCTCAATAGATTTATAAGCTTTATAACTTTTTTAACTTTGTGGGCTTAGAAACTTGTATTTTACAAGTAGTTATTATTATATTATAATGATAAGCGGACGAAGTCATCAAATAATAATTTCGTATTTCAGACAAGGTCTAATTATACTTGTATATTCCTTGAAATTTTAATAAGAACGTATAAAATATTTGTAAGTCTGACTTGACAGTTTTATTTAATTTAAATAATCCTGAAACCGTAAAATCTTCTTAGAGAGCAAATCGAACGGTCAATCTCTAGAACAAATCTAATTAATAAACTTTGAAGACGAGACGAAGTTTTGTTCGGCTATTACTCGTCTTATAAAATTGAAAAGGGAGAAACTTCTCAAGTATGTAACGGTTAAATTTAATTACATTAAACTTGAAACAAGTCAAAGTGCTACGAGATGACGCTACGACGCTACGATGCTACGGCGTAAAAGCTACGGCGTAGAAGCACGGCGGCGTAGAAGTAAGGCGTAGAGCATTGTGTATTCGTTTATAGATGAAGTTATCAATGTACTCTTATCAAAAAATGAATTTTTCTCTGCAGACATACCGGGCGTGTCATCCTAAATGTGATAATAATAATAATTAAGAGGTTGTATTCTAAGAAAGCTTATCCTCGATTTTACACAAAACGAAAATTACAGTTTAATTATATAAAAATTCGCAGACAAATGGTTACATCTATACTGGATTTATAAGAAATTTGAAAGTCAAAGTTTTGTCAAGAATACAGCTTTGTACATTTAATGATTAGCTTCTTTATACCTTCAATTTTATAAATTCTACAGCTTCTGGCTTTCCCATTGGTCGTAGAACTCTATTAATTCATAAATGATTAGAACTTTATTATAATAAACAGAAAATTCTACAATAATATTGACCGGAAGAAAATGAAAACTAAAAAAATAACATAATAGGCATGGCATACACTATCCACGATTCCAGAAGAGAGGGCAATAAATTATATATACTATTTCTATTTATAATGAGAATAAGGGTTACTGCGGGTATTTAAAGGTGAAAAAAGTGTTCTAGTGCAGCTCTCTATAAATACAATATGACCTATAAGTTACCCCTTTGTAGTGCGTGCTTTGATGCAAACGTGATACACGATATAACGAAACCGTAACACAATTTCATTTTTTTTTTATATAAGCAAAATAATATCTCGACCACTACGGGTTTTTTATGAGAAATAAAAATTAAATAAATGTTTTATAATCTAAGAAAAAAGGGCGCGGTATTTATGCCAGTTGGAAATAAAGACTTAATAAAATATTATTTATGGTCTTAAAAAGTTGTGTACAGAATATAACGCTATAATGATTTTAATATTACGTTTTTAAATTCATTAAACAAGTGGCACTATTGCCCTATTTACTGATCGTCCTTGTCTTTAGTATGCTTAATGAAGGTACGGTGAAGAAGATATTGCATTGTTTTATCTAAAACTAGCTGTCCGCTACCGGCTTCGCCCGGGGTGCATTTTTTTTTACGTAAAAACCTTCTCTGATTGTCCCTCTATCCATGAGTGAAGACAGAATTAAAATCGGCCCAGCCGTTCTCGAGTTTTGCGCATAGCAACACATTTAGGGATTCATTTTTATATTATAAAGATAATGACTGCCTTTTGATCGTACGTGACCAGTATCCCCAAAAATACAAACAACACTTAAGGTTTTCGCCAAAGAACAATATTATTATGAGAAATAGAAAAATAATAGTGATTTTTTTAACACCATGTTTATATTCTTTGGTTGACCTACTCGGTTACCTTACTTTATTTCTTATACTGTGTAAGTTAGTGAGTAGAACAAATGTTTATACGGGTGAATACGGTTGTGTTGTGGCCGATTTATAATATCCCTCAACGTTCCATGCACCTGGATAGAGCTTATGACGTCATAGTCGAGATTAGTTGTACTCTGTTAATTATAATATTTACTTAAATGGAAAGTTGCTGAAGTGAAGGCACTCGTAAATAAATGACGATACATCTGTAAATTATTTAAATAAAAAAAGTTTTTAAACGATTTAAAGTATTTAATAGTATAAAATCTATAGGAATTGTGAAGAATTTTATATACATAGATTTAGCTAAGTATTATCCTATTGTACTCATAATATGAATGAGAACGTTCGACATGAGTTAGATGTTAGATCTTTCATTCGACTACACCAAGTACTGAAAATATTCGCTAAGCTAGACAGCTTCGTGTAGATTCTGCCACCACCACAACGGAAATATCGATCAATCTACTTTTCTATCTTTGTTTTAAAAAACAAACTTCTAAAGTAACTTTTTGTGTTTTCTTGAAATCTCGCAAATGTTTTCAAGTTAGCTTTAAAACAACTTTGGTTCTGCAGTCGTTAAGTTAGAGTAGACGAATTAATTTTGCATTTTATGTGTTGAACCTTATCTTTGCTGTTTTCTGAATTTTATGAAAATGGCAAGCTGCTAAATGACCTGTTCCATTGCACACTGAACGAATTTAGTAGGGCAGGACTATTTGTGATATCTTATAGTAGGTAATTTTATTGTACATTTTTTGGTAAATTTTGTAATTTTTAAAATTCATATATACTTAATTATCTATGCAATATAAATAATTTGAATAATGTTTTAATAAATAGATTAGGAACATATACATCAAATTAGGGTTACTCCTGTAATGATGTATAATGTGTGTGTGTTATTGTAAATAAATAAATAAATAAAATGTTCCAGATTCTGAAGTTGAAAAATTCATGGTTTTCTAATAGCTAATTATTTTAATAAAGTGGCGATAATATATTATTTGCAGAAGCAATCTTAACTACCCGTACTAATATTGTGCGAAAGTGAGTTTTTTATTTATAAGTTTTAAAGCTATATAATTTAAATTTACTTGTATTGATTTTGGGTGAAAAATATATAAGCCTTTAACAACATAAATTTATGTTCATAGATTCGTTACATTAGTTAGATAAATCGATAGACAGAATTTTTTGAGAGGTGTAAAAAAAACTTTACGGATTTTGGTCACGCCAATGATCGACTCGTGAGGAACACTCAGAGTGGATCACGCAAATATGTTGGATAAAAAGTGGACTGTATTCTTTATATGGTGCGTGCAATCAAGTGGCAAGGAAGAGAGACTGGACCGGGACATGCAACACCTACCTCGTATGCCGTCGGTAGCTTACGCGTTCCTCCAGCGCCGATGGAGACGGGCGGGCCCGCCACACACTCTCGTTCTGGTATCGGAACTGTCTTCCTTCACCTAAACTGCACTCGCGGGGCGTGACCAATTGTCAATTATAAAAGCACAATGCTTCAGCGATGCGATATGTGAATTTAATCGGATTTATTGGTATTATAAATCCGCGCGGCGCGGTACACGTAAATTTCTTTCTTTTTCAACTGCGGGTTCACACCGAGCGCTGCGTTGCGTTTCGAAGTCACCAGAGGGCGTGACTCGGCGTGTGCGGTGTTTGCATGTTTGTTGGCGTGGATTTTAGGAATTGGGAACGCACCATAGTAAATTAGTTATTTTGGCGCCACCAGATTTCAAACAATAAAATGCTGAACTTATTTGAACAAGCTTTTCTAGAAGCCGAAAAGCACGTTCCTAACATTTAATGTAATAAAAACAATATATATATGTCCCTATTTGTACCAACAACAGAGTGTAGCCCCGAGCTATACACTATACGAATTTCATGCACTCGGGACATGCTATCACAGTGCATGGGAACAGTGGGGAAAATATTATATTAAATTTGTGTTGTTACTTAATTCTAATATTCAAGGTTGCCAGGTCACGATTTTTCGTATCAGATCTAAAACTTTTTGTTTTAAACTAATCCAAATGAATGGGATTTCAGATTTGAAGTCTCTTCTGCAGGTAGTTTAAAATATTTTCAACCCTCACTTATTTTGTGTTAAGAAGCGCCCTCTAGAAGTGAAGGAGCTTTAGTATAAAGAAAACAATTTAACAAGCTTCTAATGGAGTCACAATATTTATCAAGTAGTCTGCCCGGGTGAATTGAAAATTGCACAGATTGAATACTGTTCATAGAATCTATACTTCGTACAAATAACTAAATGACAACTTAGTAACATTGCTGCATTGTACGATGTTGAGTCGTCTGATGCTAGTGCGATAACGTCAGCTGAAGGTTTAGAATGCAATGACCTCAACATATAGGTACAATATATTATACCAACATAGATAGTATATTGTTAATCTCTTTATTAACTTAATTACTTAACGTATAAAGTGCTTTTTAAAGTTTGCTATCTTCTCCTGTAAGTGCCTTATCAGGTTTACCCGATGTTGGCGAAAGTTTCCTATGAGAGGGCTAAAATGCTATAGAGGGCTTACTCTGAGAGATCGAATTAAAAATGAGGAGGTCCGTAGACAACCGAAGGTTACCGACATAACCAGGCGGATCAGTAAGTAAAGTGGCTGTATCCTGCCCACTGCCAACTGATTGCGTCTCACAGTCATTTGGGCAGCTCGACAGTCACCACCACCTTACAGAAGACCACCATAGAATAACAGTATTCTATGTTGTTGCTGTTGTGTTTCGGTGAGTGGTAAGGGATGCCAGAGCCCATTTCCCTATACCAATCCTCAATTCCACTATTGTCAGCAGCGCAATTCCATATTCCCTCTCAATCCTCAGGTACCATGGCTCAGGTACCCTCAGGTGCTTGTGTTATAGGCGACGGTCACCTACCGTCAAGTGGACCGTCAAGTCAGCCTGTCTGTCAACCTTAACATATAAAAAAAGACATATTATTAATTTATTGTTTTTAGTATATTTTACGAACTGCCCGACCAAATTGAATTTTGCAGTGTACTTTATATCCACAATCTATGACCCGTTGTTGGCTTCCTGACCCTTTAGATATGTGTCGCAGCCTTTTCCTACACAAATTTCTGATTTGTGTTTGACAACTTCAATTGGTTTCACCGCACACTTTGAAAGTGTTACGCCATACATTACATAAATGGTAACATAAATTTTTGACTTCACTACATACCATAACTTGGTGCTACTGAATTAATAATGAAAGTACGCGAAGGAAAGCTCTCTTTCACGTAATTAACAAAGTTGCCCGCGAGCATTTAAGAATATTTTCATTTAACCCGGCAGTCGGTTGCTTTAGAGCTCTGTTGAAATTTCAAAAATTTAATATTTGAATTAAGTTGAACTACTTACATTTATTTTAATGATCATTAAGATTGGAAGGGTCCGTAGGATTTTTGCCAAAATTACTCAATGAAGAACAATATTTGGTTTCGTAAGACACTTTTTGTCTTACGAAACCAAATATTGTTCTTCATATTGCCTAAGATAAAATTAATTATTGTGACTATTGGTTAAGGTTATAAGACAACCTTATGTGAATAACTTAACTACATACTAAGTTGTTCAGGTTTTTAACGAGCTCGCAGTGTATTTATATGTAAATAAAAGTAAAAAAAGATGCGTAAAACCGCCCACTTCGCCTGAGGGCACTTAATTTTCTGCGCCGCCGACGAATCTCTTTGTAGAATTCCCACCGAAATAAAACCCTTCGCTGTAAATTTTGTTTGGCTCGAGTGTTGTCCTATTAAAACTTTGTCATTTATGGACATGATCACTACATTTTTGTACCTACCATTTCAATATATTACGGTCTTTTAGAGGTCCATCTAAAATAATATGTTTTACTTACACATTTTCGTTTTATTGGTATTAGTAATATTAAAAACACGGCAGGCATTCGTGCCATATGAAATTCCTCATTCAAGTGCCTTTAATCGTAAATTAGACAACGCGCCCTGTCTTTGCTTATGTGCAAATAGGGAAGTTAGTATCTAAACTAATTTTTCATGCCACTGCTCCATCGTACATCATTGATTTTGCACACATATTGTCAGGGATATAGAAAAGGACATAAAGTACGTTTCCGAGGGGTCATATAAAAATAAAATAAATAAAATCAACGCCTGAGAGAAATACATATATGCAAAAATTAGTTTTCGCAAGGATGTATTATTACGTAACATATTCTAGTTTCAGTGGTATTGTGTAGATGGCGCAACATCTGAAAATATACACAGGTGTCGGGTACACGGTTACATTACGGTTACAGGTCGCGAGTTCAATGGTTTTTTCCCATCTCAAAAATGCTCAACGCACCTAATAAAGGAGTTTTCACTTCAAAAAGTTTGAATCAATTGTCTCTCATATGTTTTTGTCAGGCGTGAATTTTTTTACTTTCTTTTTATTTAACTTATTTTTTAAAGGCATCAATATATTTCAAGAATTTTAAGCGTCTATGAATTACATATAAAGTGAGTACCTACATTTACACAAAGCCGTGTAAAAACTTACTTAATTAGGTAATTCATTTCATTTGTTATGCTTCAACATTTTTATTCTAACTTATTCTTATAACTTCAAACCATAATTCAAAAACCTGGTTTCATCTGTTAATTGTTTTTACTTAAATGATGTAAGTATGCCAAACCCCTTTGTATAATAGTAGGACTTGAATATTACTTGAGATCTCATTATGGAAATGTATCCTATGACATATAAATCTATACTATATATATATTATATGTAATATCATATTTGATATTTGATGACACGTTTGGTCTAGTGGTCAGTAACCCTAGCTGTTAACCAAACGGTCGCGGGTTCGAATCCCGCTAGGGGTAAATGTTTATGTGTAACATTTTACCTTTGTACAAGCCTATAGTTGCTTAATTTGGAACTAGATGGTGTTGTGTGGAATGTGTGAAGATATTTATTTATTTATATTCTAAAGAGAGAAAATTTGTATTTTTGTATGTTTGTAATGAATAAACTCGAAAACTACTTTACAGATTTTGAAAATTCTTTCAACTATAAAAAGATACAATACCAGCATAGGCTAGTATGCCTATATAGTAGCTAGTATAATATATAGAGTTTCGTTAGCCTCGCTCGATTTAAACCTTACATTGAATGCGCAAGTTACATAGATGAATACCAACATATGTAGATTATTTAGTAAACGTGACTATTTTCTATTGTCTGTGTACAACAATACACTGACAGTTGATACTGGATACTGGAACAACAACGCGGGCAAAATGAGACCACAGCTAAACGGAAGGATTGAACGAGAAGCACAGGTAACTCAAATGAAGTACTCTTAGGTCGAGCTGATTTCATTTTATATAATTTGCACGTAGATGGAAGCAAAGCATAATTATTATATATGAAACTAGCTGGTTCCCGCGACTTCATCCGCGTTGAAAAATACGATATTATAAAATAATATAAAACTTGATAAAATATCGTATGTGAGCTACGCTTGACATTTTTATTGATGTAACACTTTTGAATTTTATTTTTAGATGATCCTTCGGGATAGTGAAGTAAGAAGTATGAAATGGAAATGGCCTTTTCCATATCCCTGACAAGGTTTATGCAAAATTCCATAATGATCGGTTCTAGCTGGTGCTCGCAACTTAGTACGCGCTGTTATGTAGTTGTTCGTTTTTAGAAAATGTCACAGGAATCTAAAATTTTTCTAGGATAAAAAGTATCCTATATGTTAATCCAGGTATTAATCAATACATCAATGAATACTCGATTTAAATCGGTTAAGCCGTTTCTGAGATTAGCGTGCACAAACAAACAAACAGACAAAAAAATTAAAAACTATTTTTTTGACCTCGGCATAAGTGTAACGTATACAGACTGTATAGACTAGCGACCCGCGATATGGATTAATATCCGTGTTAGATATAGGTACACTCCAAAATATAGCAACAATACTTAAGAGAGTTTATAGCAGTAGGTATACCGAATAACTAATCTAACTTATTTATCTTTTAACTGGTTAAAAACCCTATAAATCTTATCAATTGTTTAACTATTTTACTACATAACATATTATATTATTTAACTATAAGCGAATAACACCACAGACTATTTTATTCCATGATAAATTTTTTTCAGTTCGAAATTTAAATATTGAAAATAGAGTAGGTACTGTATACATAAGTTATTGCTATTATCAACTGTATGGTATCTGTTCGAATGTAATAATCTATATTCTATATTTGACTACATAGGATGTATTTCATAGCTAAAAAATAGGTTAATACCACATTGTATTAGCGTTTATTAAGAAAACCTTATTAAAATCAGCCGTTACAACGACTATTTTCAAAATTCTAAATACAAATAAAGAATAATCTGAAACATTATTTGTAGTTTACGTATTTAGAAAAGAGAAGTTTAGGAAAACCTTTACTATAAAGAGTATTTCCAACAGAATTCCAAGCGTCTAACCCTACTTAAGCGACTGGGAGGCGGGCGTCCCGTACCATCCCTCTAATATATCGCGTGCACAGAACAGAATTATTGCTTGCATTAGTCACGTTGATATACGATGTGATGGTGACAGGTCGGAGGTTGTTTACGGGGTGACCTTGAATCCCGGGTACAATGCTCACCTATGATGCTGCACATGGTCGGAGTTGGCCGGGCTCTCTAGAGCTCGCAGCCATTGCTTCGGTCACACTGATGACATCACAGCACACTAGATTGAACACAGCACGTCGCGTCACACATATCAGGCCAACTCTGGCTGCGATCGCCACGGGCGGGGGCAGACGTAGTCCCGATGCGCTCTCGGTTCATTCACTGAATGGCCCGGGCGACTGGTATGGATTGCGCAGGCTCGGACATGCGTTGCGAGGCACTGGCTCCCTCTCATTTTGTGTTCGGCCACGCACCATTCTGCCGGGTGAGGCCTACTCAGAGGTCACAAGGTCGTAGGTAAACTGATAGCCGACACTGATACCACGAATATGATACGGATACGCTTTTTAAGAGCAATAAACTTATTGAGAACTTAACTCTCGTCGAGAAACGACTACGATAGAGAGACTCTAGGAACTTACGTAAAGTTGTTACTACTTAACCTTGTAGTACTTATTTGCCAGCCAGACATTATGCATGTACGAGACGACTTTATCAACACATTGGAAAGTCTATAAACTAAAGGAAACTCGAAAATGGAGGAACTAAAAATGTACTTTAAAATGTGTATGTAACTAAAACATAAGACTGTTATTAAGAAAACTAGTATTTGCCCGCGACTCCGCCAGCCTTTTTCTTAGATTTTTATTTTATTTTTATTTTTAGATGGTCCTGTATGGATATAAGTACTCACACTGGCATCCCTTACTCATTCACCAAAACACAACAGCACATATGCTGTTATTTCACGTTGGTCTTCTGTAAAAGGGTGGTAACTGCCGCCAAGTATGCGCTGCCATTACTATTTTTCGGCCATTAAAGCGCCTTATAATGCATATATAATAAGTCCGCAGCAAATTAGAAAATTGATAAGTTATCTGGAATCCATATGAGCATAAATCTTACATGGACTTCTGTAAGCAATGTGAATATTTCGTAGATTACCAAAAGATATACTTCATTTATATAAATTATTTTGTCATCAAAATTTATATTCCAACTAGATATACTAGCTATTATAAATATAAGCGAGGCTTACCTATTATAATCAAGGACCTGGCTGTAGTTCTTTAGGGAAGTTTGCGTATGGAGATTTTTTTCTTAGTAAGTATTTTAGACTTGGGTGGATATCCGCCATATATTTTTTTTAATAAGAAAAAAAAAATAGCATTTCTAAAATTAATATTTCTGAATTCCTTTCAGCGGTTGGAAGAGCTTAAACTTGATGTGTAATGAAAATGCTTTTAATTTTTTACAAAACTACTGCCTGAAATGTAATTCTGTATTACATTTTAGGAATCAGCTCATAGAGCCCTTTCATGTGATTCCCACTCGATTTATACCTAAAGAAAAATATATTTTTCATACAAAAAATTTATGGCGTCATAATTGCAAAATGTTCTAGGTGGCGGATATCCACCCAAGCCTAAAATACTTACTAAGACTCCTACTAAGCATTCCTGAAAAAAAATCTACTTACGCGAACTTCCCCACAGGATCATAATAAGTAAGCCTCGCTTAAATTTATAATAATTTATATGAATTAAGTATAATTTTTGGTAATCTACGAAATATCGATATTGCTTACAGAAGTCCATGTAAGATTTATGCTCATATGGATTCCAGATAACTGCATTATATACTTTCTAATTTGCTGCGGACAAATGTATAATTTCTCAATCAAATAAAATTCTTAAAATAGGAGCTAATTTCTCAATTATGACCTCAACTAGAAAATTACACCGTCATTAATGTTTATTCTAACATAAATTACCTCTAAAGATATGTATTACGTGCTTTTTTTAAATATAAAATGAGATTGGAATTACCTAGATAAATAATTAGCAGTACCTACTTACTAGGTATAACTGTTTAATTAATTGTAATATTTGTAAACATTTTAATTTTATGTATCAGCCATAAATGAAAAATAAAAACATCATTATTTCATTGCTTTTATTAAAAAAATATGTTAATCCCTAATTTCTATGTAACTATTCTGCATAAAGTGAAATGGATGACAGTACCATGGACCTAATATAAGCCGAGCAGAATTAGCAGAATATGTAGTTAGAGGCCGTGTGTCCCTTTCTATTAGGGTGACAATAACATTTTTGCTATGGGAGACAAATTTAAATGTAATATATCTACATATAGTAGTAGTTTCTTATAAATATTAGGGGTTAAAGTATGAAATTGCCGATTTGTACTGAAAAATAAAAATTCGTTTTTTTTTTTAATTTAACATATTTATTTAATCAAAATAATTACCATTATTATCTATACATTGCTGCCATCTAATAGGAAGCTCATTTATGCCTTTGCGATAGAACTCTGGTGATCTAGATTCGACAAACTGTGTGAAAGCATTTTGCACTGCCTCCTGAGAAGAAAACTTTTTATCACGCAGAAAATTGTCCAAATCACGAAAAAAATGGTAGTCCGTTGGAGCAAGGTCTGGCGAATACGGAGGGTGACGAATGGTTTCTAATTGCAGTTCCTGTAGAGTCTGCAGATCAGTCAAATCATGAGGCACCCATTTTTCATATTTTTTTATTTTATTGATTTGACGCAAATGAGTCAATATTGTTGGTAAGGTAACGTTAAACCATGCCGCTAATTCCTGGGTAGTTTGGCTCGGATCGGCTTCCACCATCTCTTTCAAATCATTGTTATTCACCTGTGTGGGCGGTCTTCCACGTGGTTCGTTCTTCAAATCGAAGTTTCCATCACGAAAGCGTTTAAACCAAAATCGCACAGTGCGTTCATTAGCAGTCCCCTCTCCAAACGCAACATTAATATTGCGAGCTGTTTCTGCCGCGTTAGTTCCGCGTCGGAACTCGTATTCAAAAATCACACGAATTTTCGAAGTATCCATCTTTATTGTCTAAGCTGAATAAAAAAAACAACTGAAAGTTGATAATCGAATGTTGCACATTTTTTAAAAGAAGATCTACATAGGTACCGTATGAAAAAAGTTTCACTCAAAAATCTCAAACCATGAAGGTTCTATGTCAATTCGAAGTACCTATTACAATAAAACGGCAATTTCATACTTTAACCCCTATTATATTGAAATAGCCAATACTTTTACCAGTTGAAATTTTCGCATTGTTCATTTTATTGCTTATAATAGATTTGCACCAATTATACATAATCATATCCACCAACGCTACAAATTTATGGTCATTTACCGCCATATGCCTTTAAAGGGATACCACTAGAAAATAAATTATAAAATAGGCCTGAACCAATAAACATTAACTTTTTGTAATTTTAGAATATATAACGAGATTAATGTGATTATAATAGGTTGACTTGAAATTTATTAAAATAATTGAAGTACAATAATTAACATACAATACAAATGTTACAACTAATATTTTTGAATCTAAATTTTTAATCAACTACCTTTTTAAAATCTGGCAAGATGAATGAGACACACGGCCTCCATTTGGCTATCTCGCTCGGCTTGGATTATGCCCTGTATAAGGCGCAATGAAAAATATACTTTAAGTATTGGTAATACAGTTAATTTGCGTAAATGCATTTTTTTCAAGAAATCAGTCCTGTATATTATTAACGTCCATGGACAGTACATATATAAAGTTGCCAGAATATAAAATCATTTTACGTGGTAGACTATAAATATCTTTTAAAATATCTAACAAATATAAGCATTACTTATCATCGAAAAAAATATTTATAAATGTCTTTCAATATGTATTCATTTAATTATGGTGCTTAATTCAAATTGAATTACATATTTTTCTTTCAGGATCGTGATGTTCAGTCTCGTTTTCATTATACTTGTTTGTTATCTGTGTATAGTATTTATTTGTGTTCTATGTTAATATAGCAACACCGATGTCAAGTTGTCTGTCAACGATTGATTCTTTCTTGTTTCGGTTCTTTGCCGTGTTGTTTAGGGTATGTTATTAAATCTCCAAAAATCATTTACATTAACTTTTACTTTGTTAATAAAATAGTGTATATTGTGTTAAAACAAGAGTTTCTGTTGTGAACAATGATTATTTTCTCTTTACAAGTTTTTATTGTAAAAATTAATACCGCTCCAGTTTGACATTTTGCATGCACAGAGAATAACCTAAACAAATTGCTATTAATTGTGGAATACAACGTGGTATTTTTGGGTTTCAGTGAAAAACGCCGAAATGAAGTACAATAGGCTTGTCACCTCATCCAGGAGGAAAAACAGGAAGAGGCATTTTAGTGCCCCTTCACATATTAGACGTGTGCTTATGTCTTCTCCTCTGTCTAAAGAACTTAGGCAAAAATTCAACGTTAAGTCTATGCCTATCCGCAAAGACGATGAAGTTCAGGTACTTGTGTATTTATTACAATTAACTAATGAGTTTTGCAACATTTGAAAGTGATCATAAATATGTAAGGTTATGTCATGTAAACAAATTATCTTTTAACCTATTAAATACCGTATCGAAAATAAATTCAATTGTTAAATTGTGTAAAATAGTGCTGGATTTTAATAAGTTGAGTGTTGGAATTAATAGGTAATGTTAGTCAGCACACCTAGCAAACATTGATATTTAGATTAATAATTGGCATAATAAAGTGATGAAAATAAACCATTCACAGACTGCAGGTTTGAGCTGGTTCAGGACAGTCGCTCCAGAGGTTTTCTCTGGTAAGACTGGACTGTACCAGTGCATCTGCACCATGGTTCAAAGTATGGCTCTGATTATTGTGCCAATTTCCCTGAATACATTATTTTGTAAAAACAAGTTTTTATCGAGATGTATTTCCTATTGTAATGAAAATTATTAGAATTTATATATATATAGGTATTCTCTTTTTGTTATTATATAATAATAAGTTAATGATTGCTAAATAGTTTATTAACTGAATTCATTTTAAAGCTTACCAAAACCACAATAAATTATGTTAGGTTTGTTCTGTTTTTACATTTATCTAAAAAGTCCATTTTTATTACACTTTATATTTTGAATCTTGTATTTAAATTTTACAAAAATTAGAATCTATATTAATGTTGTTTTATGAGAAATAACTTATTGAAATACCCTAATGTCTCTAAAATGTAAGGCTAATAATGTTACCGATTGGGTTTTAGAATGCATACAAAAATGAAATTAATTTTGGTCTTTGTTGTAGGTTGTCCGCGGTCACTACAAAGGTCAGCAAGTTGGGAAAGTAGTTCAAGTTTACCGCAAAAAGTTTGTTGTGTACATTGAACGGATTCAAAGAGAAAAGGCCAATGGAGCAAGCGCTTACGTGGGCATCCATCCCTCAAAGGTAAATTAATGACTGAAGAAATTTTATCTAAATACATTTTGTCTAAATATATTTAGTCAATAATTGAACTTGATGGCCTCAACCGAGTGTTTCAAAGGGTAAGAGCCTTAAAATGAATATAAACAAGACGTATGTTACGTCTAATGTCCATATTATGTCTACTCCAATAATAGTTGGGAATTCATCTCTCAAAGCTCATGAGTACAACTACTTGGGACAAACAGTCCAACAAGTTGAGCCAATTTCTGAGAAAGCATATTAGTACTGCATGTGAACTGCCAACCTCAATAGTTTATAGATAAGAAGGGTATAAGGAAATGGGCTATGGCATCCCTTACCCCATACTCACTGAAACCACAGCACAGATCTTGTTATTTCTTCTGGGTTGGTCATTGCCGCCAGTTGGACCTTGTTATGATTGTTAAACATAAATTATATAAATAAATACAATGACTGATGAGTGAGTAAGGTATGCCAGAGCCCATTCCTTCCTTATTCCTTATCCTTAATCCTTCTATGGTCGCCAGCACCAGTGGCGTTGCTTATGTTATAGGCGTCGATAGCCATCTACTCGAACTTAACATAAAAAAAATTGTTAGTATCACACTGTATAACACAATATCCACAGACTTCGTAACAAATAGCAGATAAAGCAGTTTTATGTCCTATTTTTAAAATATTTATAAATATAAATTGAATAAAATAGGCAAATTGTTTTTATTTCATTTTCATCATTTTTTTATCCTTTTTTTTTCATACCTTTTTCTTTATTTATTTATTTTCTATGTGTGCAATTTAATTACATACAAATGCAACAAATAGCTTATGTTTGTTTGGACCTCAAAGTGAGCTCAAAATAGCTTTGGAGGTTTTCGCATAGGGATAAGGAAATGGGACCATGGTACAACCATAAGTAGATGTGGTTGAGGATAAGAACGCCAGTTACGAGTGTGCCCTCCAATGAGGACATCTCATTTATTTTCTTTTTAAAATTTCTTTTCTTATAAGTGAGTGTTGACAGTTTCACCACCAGGGTTTTGTCGTAGTCTCTTTTCATATTTCAGGGTACATGTGCTGATTTTTTCCCTGACAGTACACTTTTTTAAGTGTTTGTAATCAACCATGGTACATTGCAGAGGGTTTTTACTATTAAGTTTTGCATTCTCTGTATGATAGAAATATTAAGTTGCTGGCACTACCCCACAATTGGACACCATATAGCCAGATTGGTTTCAGGATGACTTTGTAAATGAGCCATTTGTTGTCAACAGAAAATCTACTATTCCGTCCCAGTATCCCTGTACAGTAATTAATTCAATTTATTGTGTTTCAGTGCGTGATTGTAAAACTAAAGATGAATAAGGATAGAAAATCCATCCTGGACCGTAGAGCTAAGGGTAGACTGGCGGCCCTCGGAAAGGATAAGGGAAAATATACAGAGGAGACCGCCACCGCGATGGAGACCTCGTAAACATAGATTTTAAGTTGAATAAAAACTAAAAAAATAGTACTATGTTTAATTTTTCTTAAAACTTCAGATAGGTACGTGTAAAAGTGATTTTTGATCCTGCAAGGAAGCTCTTTCTCTTTAGGAGTTTCCTGGTCAGGTATTTTAGGCTCATTTTGCTAATGAGTTTTAATTTGGTCTTACTAGTTTAAAATGTTAAGTAAAGCATGATAGCCGATGGGAGACTGCATATATGAGGTCAATAAAATATTTATTTAAATAAGTACCATGATACTACCCAATTACCAACATTTTTTATAAATTAATTCAATATTATTCTCGTCATAAAAAAATACTATTCATCCAGATCGGGTTGTTTTCAAGGTCATGAAAATGGGAAATAAAACATTACATAATTACAACCAGTTTATTAACAAAATACTTTTTTAATATCAAAAAATGTGTGAGTAATTGAGCACCTAGACACGTTTTTTTATCACCTAATAATTATTATACCAAATTCTACAGCTACATAGGCAGAAATGGCATTTTTAGAACCTTTTCTCATAGACTGACAAAAGTGGAAAATAAAGCAGCTTTGATTTAAATTAAAGATTTAGCACATTGAATTATTTTTCCGAGTTTTTCATTCGCCTAGCTATTTTTTTTTTATATACTAAATTCCCTCCCAGCCAGTCTAATGAATGATCAGTCAATCCAGAATATGTATGAATAAATCTAGTCTAGGTCTAATACCCCCACAGTGGTCTAGGTAAAAGGAGGACAACGCACTCTCCAGTAACATGAACATTTATTGTTTTTAGTGGCTCGGTGTTGACATTGCAAGAATGCTCATGAGTTGAATTCTCAAAATAATTAGTTCACTTTTGAGCAGGTAAAGGACCGTAGTAAAGGGTGAAGAAATGTTAGCTTTTATACTACTTTTTAGGTGATCTCTTAAGCTGGGACGTAACGTGTATGACGTCATTCAAATTCATCCACTTGGCTATTAGACATCTCCAACGTACAGTTGATTAGAAGATGTCAGATAATGTTATTTAATCGTGTATTGGTTTGGCGTGTCTGTCCTAGAGAGTTCCATTGGTAAAAATAAAAAAACAACTATGTACCTATTATTTTAAAAATATTGACTTCTTAAAATATATTCTGAAGTTTATTGTCTATTTTAATATGTTTATAAAGCAGCCATGGTTACTTAAATGCAATTATTTATTAAAATCTTCTGAAGACTTCAAAACTGTTTATAAAATAAAAACATTACGAGACTTTCAATATTACATGTCCAAATAATATAAAATTTGGGTATATATTTTTAAAAGACAATACATAATGAGCTTGCTAGAAAGGTAGTTACTGCTTTTGTATTGTTTTAAAATAGATGGATGGCTATATGTCATTCTATAAAAAAGGCCTATACCAATACTTAACATAGGTATAACTTCACATAGAAAATTTCAAATGGCAATAGGAATGGCAAATTTATAAGAGCTATTAACTTAGTAAAAGCTCACTGAAGTTAATAGTTTATTTGACCTGTTTTGAGCCAATTGGAATTTCTATTAGTAAAATTAAACAGTTTGTTTTTTATACAGATACCGAGTTGTCTATTTGATTGGCCTCTAAATTGGCTTTGGAAGAGCATTTAAATAACTTCTTCACATCATTGTTGAGTCCTTCTCTATTCCTTGCAATTTCAATTGCATAGAACTGAACTCTTGGGACGAGAATTGTATTTTTTTCTGCATAGTCTCCTTTAGTATTGGCCCTCATTAGTGTAGCAAAGTTGTAGTCCTCAACGATTGTTTTAAACTTTTCACAGAACTTCCGCCATTTCGCTTTGTTTACGTTATTTTTAATTTCTTCCTCGATAATGTTCGAAATGTCCAAGTCAGGAAAGTCTTGCCTGAAATTTGTGTAAATGAGGTCATCGTGTGGTGTCAGCTGCAACCATCTTGTGTCAACTGAACATAAGACCTAAAAAAAGACATTTACAATAATTACTCTATATAAGTAAATTATGAAACATTACTGCTAATCTATATGATTATAAAGAGAGAAGATTTGTATGTTTGTAATGAATACTACTCGACTGATTTTGAAAATTCCTTCACCTATAGAAAGATACATTATCAGCGAGTAACATAGGTTATATTTTATAAAGTTACGCGGGCAAGTCGCGTGCAATAGCTAGGTACTATATAAAGCAAGGCCAACGAGACAATGCAAAGAATGTAAACTAACTTTCAAGGGTTGTCAACATGGCTTCCAATACCATGAAACAGAGCACCAGCCGCTTCATGTGAGGGAAAAGGAAAAAACTGGGTTTGTTTACATTCTTTGCATTGTCCTCTTGGCTTTAATATAGATGCTAATATGCTCTATCTCAGAGGTCCTGGGCAGGGCAAACTTTGGAAATGAACTCTTCAAAGTTGGCTCTGGTCTTAGTCTGAAGAGTAGTGGAGTGTTTCAGCCATTTCGGCAGCCTATCTGGTGGCAGTAAACAATGTCATCATAGAAGACCACACATATCAAAGTGTGCTGTTGTGGTCGTAAGTTTTGGATGCCAGAGCCCATTGCCCTATCCCTTCCTAATTCTTTATCCTTGATCCTACTATGGTCGGCAGCACACTTGAAGCACCTGTGGCGTTGCTTGTGTTATAGGCGACGGTAGCCACCTACCATCAATTGGACCACAGCCTGTCTGTCGACCTTAACATAAAGAAAGAATGGCAATAATGTATTCGGAAGACAAAAATGTTTAAACCCATTTGCTAAATATAATAAAGTAATGTCAAAACCCATATGTATAGTATTGTAAAATCACTAACATTGAAATAAATATCACTATGTTCCATAGCTTTCGAAGCCCACAAGTGTTCTAGCGTTTGGTCATTTCCAAATTCCTCTGCAGGTCGAGACAGTACATCCTGAAACGGCATAAGAGGTTATATCAGTATAATATACAAATTTAGTAATATACCTACAAAATTAATAAAGCGGGTGTCCCACTAAAGAAATGTCCATTTTTTTAAGACTATGTTAGCTAAAACATTCTAATTTATCTGACTGCTATTAAAATGTTAGATGAATATACAATATTTTTACCATGTTGAATTAATGTAGCCCTCACGCTTTATAACTGTATTTTTAAACTAAATGCAAAATGCGACTTTTTTGCTAATTTAAAATAAAATTATTCTTCTATTTGCGCCGCTACCGCAACGCAAGCCGCAGCCTGCTGGAAGTTTGAAGTTGAACAGAACAACAAAGAACAATTATTTGCTTGATTTGTATCACAGATTATTATGTTGATTTGTATTTATCTATCTATCTATCCATAGTCTTCCTCTTTGTGAGTATATAGTGTTCTGCGAAAATTACAAGCTACGGACAAGACAACAACAGAATTAAATTCTAAAACATAGCACTATTCGTGTTCTATAGGCTATAGCATAGCATAAGATGCTATCACAAACTAAATAGTAGATACTGGATGCTATCATGATCATGGAGATAGAGGTAAGGCGGCCCAATACATGAGAAAGTGCGTCGAATACGCTCAATTAGGTAACGCTGTAGTAGATTTGGGGCGTAGCGCTCTAATAGCATTTCATTTACGGTGATTTCATGAACTACGAAACAAACCAATCATATCAATTCAACAATGCTACATAAGCGCCATTCTGGTCAATTTATGAATCACTATTTAATGCTTTTAGCTTGCCACTTTTTCAGTTTAATACCCATGTAAGTTGGTCCTCCTTACCACGGACAGGCTGTCCTCCTGGGACAGCCTGTCCGTGGTATATATTACAGGTTTCTTAATTCCATGCGCTTACCTATTGGACGCTTTTATAATTTGCCGTGGCACGGCACGGCACGGTAATACCATGGACGTCTCAGGTATTTTTGTGGCCGTCGACGGCATGCCGTGCCGTAGGTCGGTTTTATAATTCGCCGTAAAATCATTATACGCATTGCGTCTTCAAAGTGCGGACGTCATGTTTTTGAAGAGACAGCGACAACTTATTCTTTGTTTGTTGTATTTACGATGTAGAAAAAGTCATATTAAAAGAAAGTATTGGCAACATCCGCTTTTAAAAGTAAAATATTTAGTAGGGTCACTGCACGCTGTTTGATAAGCTCAAATATTTGATAAGACCCAAATAAGTTTTTCAGTTATTTTCGGATGTCAATAAAAACGTTTTATATCCTTTCTCATCCAATAATGATTTAAAAGCTCGCCGAACACTACAATATCGCGCCCCTCGCCCTCGCCGCCCGATTACGCACGCACACAACTACAAATTCCTTGTACGTACACACTACACTCTCAACACTGTTAAAAGCGATAAATTAAAAGCGTCTGCATACAATTGCATACATTTTGCTTTCCTATTTTACCGTGACGGTAAAAACGTGCCGTGCCGTGCTACGGCAAATTATAAAAGCGTCCATTTGTTGTTGCCGTCTTACTTAATTACTTTATTGTCATTACTAGACGTACAGCGACACTTCGTCACGTGAGAGGATTTCATGATTTAAAAGACATTTTTTTGGTTAATAAAAAATGACATTTTGGAAATTACAATATTTCTATTTTTATATTCTGCAATTTATCAAATACTATCTGAATTACAGTACCTATGGTTTGTTTATAAAAAAGGATTATTAAAGCATGAAAGTTATATTTATTTCTCAATTAAGTTTTAAAAAGTTTTTCTCTAATGTTATATTGTTTAAGAATTTTAATTACAGTAAACTGGCAACACTGACTGTTTTACTTGCTTTGCTTGCTTCGTTCGCTTCTTGTTTGTTCTGTGCATGCGCGTTAGGCCGACGCCATCTCTAAAACTACTGTGCCTATATCAAATATAACTTGTTCAAATGAAAAATGAATGCGGTTACATGGAAAATAGTGTCATGAAACGTATAATTTGTTTATCGCGAGTGAAATAGAGCATTTATTTTTCAGTACTTTATATGACAGTGCCATTATTAGAAACCCGCTGCCCTGACGGAGGTCGTAATCTTGCGGAAGTTTCTTAGTTATAGCAACGCATATTTTTTGCGGGTATCTAGGCCCGCCGCGATCACCGCCCGCTATATGTATCTTTACCTCTAATATAGTGTCTGGTACGTTTTCATACAGCTATTTCCACTTTTTAATTATTTTAATAATAAAAGTTATTTTCAACAGGGGTTACGCCGCGCCAGCGTAGTTACGCGCCCACGGGGTTATATATAATTATTGTTATGTATGAATTATTGTTGTGGGTCAAAGACATCGCGGCGTGTTAACCTGTTACAATAACAATGCCGTAAATCTTTTATGTTTCAGGTTGTTTACACGTCGATTCGGGCGTAGCTAATTGCCGCGTCATTTCAAAATGAATTCTGCTCTCAAGCCTGTAATGCCTCAAGCTGGAGTGGCCCAAACAGCTGGTCAGGCGAGTCCTGTAAAAGCTAATGTGCCCAACGTCAATCACGCCGTTGGCCACCCACAAGGTGCACAGAATTCTCTTAATCACACTACCAATAACTTGGTTGTGCAAAATTTAACCCATCACCCTCCAAGCACTCCACAATTGCTACCGCATCCAGTGCCATCGATGGCACCAGTTACGGCCAATATGGCTCAAATGGCACAAAATATGAGTCATCATGGGAACCTTTCTCATGTCACTCAGAACTCTGTAACTCCCGCTAATACTGCGGCAAGTCCGAGTAAAAGCGCTAGCACTAGCAGTCCTCTCAGTTTAATTCAGCCACTGGCTCTAACTCGCACCCTTGATAAAAAGGAACCGGATTCCACTGGTCCCGCTAATGGCACCATTGATTCTCCAAAATCCACATCTAACACTCCACCTACCTTGAAGCCTACAACGAATCCAGAAACTAAAGATAAGCAGGATATCGCTAAGACATCACCGAGTACACCAAAGCCACCCGAAAAGCCGACCGGTTCTGTGACACCTCAGAAATCGGAGGCAGCGAGTCCCGTCAGCCAAACAGACAGTGCTCAACCAAAAGTGGCCACGGGAAGTGAACCCGAAAAATCACCAAACAAGCCAGCCGAGCGAAAGGCTGCACCGACTGCAGATGTAGCACCAACACAGAGTGATAGTAAACCAGTGCCGGAGTCTGCAAATGACAATCATTGCGAAGAAAAGGCATCCACTCCACAAAAGCAAGAGCCGTCTACTACGGAAAGTGCTAAAACGGAAGCAGTGCCTAAAGTCGAAGAGAAAAAAGAAGAAACTAATGAGAAACCTGTAGAATGTCCTGCACCTGCGCCTGCGCCTACTCCTCTCGTGGAGAAAAAAGAGATTGAAGTTGCAAAAGTGAAACAAGATAAACCAGAGCCGCCTAAAAAAGAAGAACCGGCAGAGAAATTAGAAAAAGTTGAAGAGAAATTGGAAGAGAAAAAACCTGAAACCAGAAGTGAACCTGTGAAACCACCCTCTAAACCAGAAGTCAAAGCTAAGTCTACCTTAAAACTGGCTACAGTCACACCACCCATGAGAAAAAGAAGACAAACATCTCCGAATAAAACTAACGAAGCAACTCCTGCAAAAAAACCAATGGAGGTAGAAGCCACACCTGACACCAGAACCAAAAGGAATAGAACACAAGTTAGTACCATATTTTTTGTTATGGATGAATGTTAGTTGACCAGCTGACAGTCTATTTGATGGTAAGTTGCTACCATCAGTAACATATGTACACAAACATAGTATAATAGCATAGTATGATGATTTCAAACCATTCATAGACAAGTAGATGTCGGTTAGTGCAGGAAAGACTTCACTAGAGGTTCTCTTTAGTTTAGTTGTACTGCACTAGCTTTTCTACACTATGGTATATTTATGGCTCTGATCATTGCTATTATTATTTTTTTATAATTTGGCTGTTTTTATAATTTTTATAATTATGTTTAATATTTACTGATAGCGTATCAATATTACTGATCTAATATTTACTGATACAACTATCATATGCTTACTGTGTTATCGCGTTAAAATTCAAGCTGCAGCCGCGTGTTATTTTTGATTTAATAATGTCTGATCCGAGTCAATCAAGTTCTGTTACAAAAAAACGAGTTTTAATTCATCGTTAAGCACGGGAAATGGCGAAAAATGTTCCCAAAAAAATGAATACCAAAAAAATGGGGCCATGAAGGGTATTTTACAAGTGGCGCGCAACGTGAGGCATCGAAGACCTTTTACATTGTTTTATTTCTAAACTTAAAATTTTAAACTTAAAACAATGTTGAAATTTATCGACATATTGTCATCATTAATTCTAATTAGGTCACAGCACTATCGCATTCCTGAGCTCTGCATTCAACTTGCGCGCTATCAGTACTTCTTTTAAAGAAGATGCATTCAAAATGGCTAATTTTTCGGAATAAAGTTATTATAAGTATTTTCATCTCTTTTCTAAATACATTAAATAAGAAATTGGTGTCTTAATTAATTTAAAAATATTGTTAACAATAAAAATGCATTCATAAAATAATAATTCCGTGTTAAATAATAATTTTGTAATATTTCAGGTACAGCTGTACCAGTCTCCAACTCCAGAACTTACGATGGCAACCAAACTGTCCGCTTCTGCGGGTCGTTCCACTCCAACCAAACCTAATGATGACAAGCTTATTGTTTTTTATAAGTAAGTAATATAATCAGTCAGTTCCCAGTTAAAATTTAATTTACCTATTCTAATATTGTTACATGCAGGGTGAAAGAAGTCAATTTATTCTTGTAGACCAAGATTTCCTCCAAATATCACAAGACATCTCCAATTAAACCGCTAAAATCGCCAATGTCAACTGTCACTTATGTATCCAATATGTATCTGCATTATGTACCTTCGCACACTACTGCCTCAAGCACTGGCCCCCGTTTTTATATTCATGCAAAGACAATCTGCATAGTCTTATGCCGGTCACTCACATTCGCGCGAATATGCGAACCCACAAGTGTAGGACGACATTTGCAAATGACTATGCAAAGTTTTTGCTACATTCGCGCTTTTCCGTGCAGTGTCGGTTTTTTAACGCACATCAAAGCGCGCGAACCTCAAACCTTCGCGTAGTCTCCCACACATTCGTGCAAGCATTCGTGCGACCAGTTTCGCGTACGATTGCGTAGGTAACGGACATCTCGTTTACCATTTTCAGAGTTCGTATCGTGTACTGAGTGGCGTAAATTGAATTTGATCATGGATTGTACAAACACTAAACTGCCCTAAAATCATCTTCACCTTCAACGCGTTCGCATATGAGTATGCGAACCCATTTGCCTACTCGCTGAGTTTGCGAATGAATGTCACGTTCCTTTACATGCGTGCAAAGATTCGTACAATGTAAGAATGTTTGCACGCATGTCAGTGACCGGGGTTAGAAAGTACTCGAAGTTTGGCACTAGTGACCACCGAGTGTCCATAATTCTATTAGTTCTATAATCCTATTTCTGTTTCTGGAACATAAACTCTATGTCGCAACGTCTATGAACCAATTTCCTTTTGCGTGTCTATCGTGTAAATATACCGTTTCTTTAAGAAGGTTCCATGGCCAATTCTGTACAACGTTGAGTGCTCCGATGAGTTGTTCCAAATAATGCCTACCCCAAATTCTTACTTAACATCTGCATTACTAGGACAAGGGACAGTCCGGATGAGTAGAAACCTCATCCTGCATATGCGCAAATTCTGAAAAATCTTCCTTTTGAGCTACAATATGGGTTTCTTTGAGCGTATGCAGCGCACTTGTGCCCATGGTGTTGATTGTATCCTTAGGCGGCAGATGATTTATCCTATCCTACCACCAAATGATTTGTCAGCCTGTCTCACAACCTTAACATAAAAAAAAACTTCCAACGCAAGTCACTTTCCAGAAAAAAGAAAAATATACAGAAGTCTTTCTAGTAAAAAATTACCCAATTTACCTTTATATAACACAATTATTTATTTATCTATCTATATATACAAAAATCTCGTGTCACGATGTATGTTCGCGATAAACTCTGAAACTACTGAACCGACTTTGATCAAACTTCATAAGTATCTGTTATTTGGTCCAACTTAAAAGATAGGATAGTTTATATCTCATTTTGTTTATTATTATTTTTTAATTATATAATATTATTAACATAGCGCCATCTGTTGATACTTATTCAATATGAGTTCCATAAGGTTCTCACAGATGGCGGTTTAAAGTAATTTATCGGCTGGATTGCAAAAAAGCACCCCGGGCGAAGCCGGGAGCGGGCCACTAGTATTATATATGTATTTCATCCTGATCTTTTTTTCAACAGAAATGAATATTTAGCAGTCCGCAACGCAGAGGGCGGTTTTTACGTGTGCCAAGCGATGCAGAACGTTTACCGCACCACTCGAAAGATCAGAATCCGCTGGCTCTCGCAGGACAAGACGGAGGATCCCTCAGGACAGACATACAAACCTGACTTTTACGATGTCACTGGTACGAAAAGCTTCTTTATAGTCATTTTAGTTGTTTGAAAAAACTTTTTAACATTGTGTTTATTTTTAATTTGTGTAAAACATATTAATATATGTTTTTATTAACCTTTTTTAAACCTTTTTTTTTTAATTTCACATATCACGAAATAACTTTAAACTATATTACGTAATAAATTTAAATACGAATTACATAATAAAATTAAAAAGAAAGGTCACAATTAGAATTAGCCTCATATTGGCCTGAACTAAAGCAAACTGAACGACCTTCCAACGTGTGGACGCCATCACAAACTATTGGCAATCAATATATTCGGCACGATGTTAAATGGGAAATTTATTTAATGTTTTTACAGTATTAGGGAATATTTTGACATTGATATTTTACAATTGATTACGATAATTTTTCTAATTCACTGGTCAGATATGGAGTGTGTGCTGACGACACTGTCGCTGAGCCGCGCGCCAGGTGGAGGCGGCGGCGCGGGGGGTGCGCGTGCGCAGATCCTGCGGCCGGAGGAGGCGGCGCGCGCTCGCTCCATCCTCGAGAGGGCGCTGCACGTCGAGAGCAGCGGCGCCAAGGGCGACATCGAGCTCACCGAGGAGCACCCTGACGGACGTACGTACCTTTTCAACTTAAACCTTAACCTGTTTAAGGGCAAGAATATTCAACTTATTTTTTATTCGATTATTCGAATAGTGTTATTCGATTGAAGTCATATCTTGCATATTATATAAAATAATAAGTATTAATATATAATGAATGAACACTCCACAGTTGATCTGTCGCTGTACACGGACGAATCTCAGTTGGAGAAAAAGTCCCGCAAGAGATCCTCCGCAGCCGCACTCAACGTCTCGTCACGCGCTCGTTCTCGCGTCAGCCAAGACGCCGCGGTCAGTACCCAACACACGTTCACTCTTTCAGCCTATGACGAGATAACTCGTCCAATCTCACTGCACACTGTAAGAATTGGTTCTTTCTGCATCAACTACTTAACCAAATACTTCCTCAACTTCCTTTTTTTAATCTTGTGAGGAAATCTACATGGTTCAGATCAGCCTACAACGAGATAACTCGTCCAATCTCAATGCACACTTGACTGGCGTGTGATCTCGCCCGGAAGACACCGACTACTGAGTTGAGACTTCCTAACTTGAGTTGAGACTTCGCCAACTTGAGTTGAGACATCCTCGACTTGAGTTGAGATTCCCTTTTTCAATCATTATGAGGAAACCTACTTGTCTCACATATAAAATCCTGCCAATCTGCATGATATAACCTACTAACCGGCAGACATGCAACCACGTGCTTTAGACAGTTTATATTTTTATATTATAGAAATTCGCAAGACCTTAGTGCCACAAGAATTTTACTAGAATTAGATTTCTAGAATTCATTAGCGAACTATTGCTATAAAAAATTGTTGACTGTGATAAAGGGCAATTTTGTATCTGTCAGTAATCTAGAAATAAAGCCATGATCATATTGATCAGGGTACCAAAAAGTTCAAAATCACATTTCCAAGTCTTATCAATCAAGCTTAATCAATCAATAACGTATAAATCTGTTTTGAATTAGTCTCATTGATTTAAAATCAATAGAAAGAATAAAATTAATTCTTACTCTTATTTTATATTTCGTTAATAGTATATTAAAATTCAAATAAATAAGCAAATGCCTAGGCTGCACTCATCGCGAAAATATTCGTAAGAGATTTTTCCATTACGCCTGTTATATATGTCTCTATTGAGAGTACTTAACGTAATTTAAGTAATGACTTGATTAAAAAAAAATAGCGTTTGAGACCAAAATAGTGTCGCATTTTTTTAATGTACACATTTTTAAGTTACTCTAGTATTCTTTCATACCAAAAATGATCAAAAACTAAATATTCCTATTGCCTAGTTGTCTCTAGCTCCTCAAGTTGGTTCTATTCAAGAAATTAACACTATTCCATGGTTTTTTAACCATTTAACTATAGTTGTCATGGATCCATCTTGATAGAATCAATATGTACTAGATCCGGCTCAAATGTACCAAAATGTCGGGGATCATACTAGAAAGTTTTGTTCTGATGCGGTTTTTACCAATGGAAGGCCAGATTTGAACTATAATATTGATATCTTATTAACAACCACACACATTGCGTTTGTTATTCTATAGTTGGCCTCCATTTATTTATTTTTTAAACCTTGAACTTGATTGAAATGATACCTACAACGTCATCTAGACAATTCGATAGTAAACAATAGTCTTTTTACACTTTACCAGGATATATCTATTATATACCAGGATATACCTTCTCAATTCTGTTTTCTTTGAGGCACTATTTCTTCATTAATTTAACAAAAACTTATTTCACTTACCATACCTTAAGACTAGTATTGTTGCAAACGGCATTCGCTTTCCTCCACCCTTCAAATCCAAATCCCTTATTATTTTGTCTTTTCTCAATGACATTCAACATTATAACTTAAAATGATTTCGATTCTTTTTTAATTAGTTGATTCCCGGTTGCATTCAAAAGGAAATTATTTATTTTCGCAATCATTAATCGGGTAAAAAATTAATCCGCACATAAAAAAACTTTAAAAATTCGCCCTCCACATCTATATCTTCTATGTATATAAAAATCTCGTGTCACGATGTATGTTCGCGATAAACTCTGAAACTACTGAACCGACTTTGATCAAACTTCATAAGTATCTGTTATTTGGTCCAACTTAAAAGATAGGATAGTTTATATCTCATTTTGTTTATTATTATTTTTTAAATTATATAATATTATTAACATAGCGCCATCTGTTGATACTTATTCAATACAGCAATTATTTATCTGTGAGTTCCATAAGGTTCTCACAGATGGCGGTTTAAATTAATTTATCGGCTGGATTGCAAAAAAGCACCCCGGGCGAAGCCGGGAGCGGGCCACTAGTTATAATATAAATTATTACAGCTATTCTATTTCTTTGATGTTTCACATCTCTATGGGCTAAAGTGATATATATTGGTAATAAAAATATTTATTGATAAATATTTAAAAAGACACGGCGTTCAAGTCAGATTCGTCGCTATGAAATGCCGAGAGCAGACCGAAAGATTTGGTTACAACACCTTAGCTAGAGTACAGCCCAGGCAATTAGGTGTGTAGTGTGATTCGGAACTTGTTGGTACGAAATAGTAGAAGAAGTTGCGTGGTTGGTTGTAGAAGGAAGAGCCGCCCGGCAAGAGGGCGCGGACGACTCCGAAGCGCAGTCCGAAAAGCGCGTCCAAACCGAAAGCGTCGCCTCCGAAACCTACTAAAAGAGTATCGTCAGGTAGTAAGCCCACAGTGGCTAGCACAAGCAAGGTAGGCATAGTCCGACGGATATATAGAAATGTACGTATCGCAATCATCGCCATCTACATTCATGTGAGAGGATAAGTGTGGCTTCTGGATGTCGATGTGGATGTAGCTGCCCTTATCTGTTTCGGGTTCACAGTCTGTCTGTTTGTCTGTTTCACTAAACGTACACTGTGTCCGGACATGAATTAATAGAAAAAAAAAGATGAACTAAAACGTTGATTATGGCCAGTCTATTTAGTCTCTGTAATTTTACCAATTTTTTCAACCGCTAGGTTTTTCTACCAAACTTATAGTAAGTTTTGTATGGCAAAAATATTAATAAATTCAATGCTTGCATATCTAATAATTGGCAGGCAAGTATTATATCGTTAATTAGTGTCCTGTCACACTTTGTTAGTAATTATAAACAAAATTTTATAAATAAACTCACACTAATGAATCGATTTTAGTTTAATTTTCTGACATTTCTCTATTAACTAGACAGTTACAACATGTCTTAAATTAGAAAATCCTATTAAATGCAAGTTAAAAGTTTTTCAAATTCTAATAAGTATGTACATATAAAAAACTATGAAATAGCAATTATAATTTAAAAAATTGCCTCCATAGATGATTTTTTACTTAGTACTTTAACTTTTAGTGAAATAAATAAACCGAAAAGAAAGGTCTTGTCCTTGTCACTCCACTGTTTTTTCTTCTTTTGAAGAGTGATAATGACAGATTTGATAGCTCTATTAAAAAAAAAAAAAAAAACATTGAAATAAATGAAATAATTATGAATAAATGAACGACGTAAACAGATAAGGCACAGACTGTATCGAATGATAGATATTGAATATTTATTTAGTTAGATTTGTCGTATATATATATTTGTTAATAGTTTTATAAGAAGAAAAAAAAGATTAAATAAATAGGTTTAATTTTTAATCTGCATGTTTATGCATTGCAATTACTTAGGATTATTATTTTTTATGGGATGAGGTATATAATATACATGTTATTACATACATTGTTTTTTAATCATATTTCATTAAACTTTATTATAATAAAAGAGAGTTGACACTTTATTTATAGCATTTTAGTATGAAATTAATATAGTAACAGCTTATATGTATATAGAATCAATAAATAAGTTTATTTTTCGAAATTTAAATTTACAGATTCATTTCACATTTTTTGTGGAATAATTAGAAAGTCGCAAAAAAGTATAGTTAAATATGGCTTAATATAATTTAACTTTTAAAATTTAAAAATAATCTATAGTAATATTATAAAGAGAAAAGATTTGTATTATTGTTCGTATGAAATTAACTCAAAAACTGGTGAGGCGATTTTGAAAATTCTTTCACCTATAGAAAGCTATATTATCAAAAAGTAACTTAGGCTATATTTTATAAAGTTACGCAGACGAAGTCGCGTGCAACAGCTAGTAATCTATAAACATAGACAACACTGTCAACTTGTGATTAATTTTGGACCGTTCGTAAAATGCGTGAGATGATCGTTATAAAAAATAGGTTAAAAAGATTAAAAAAGAAATATTTATTTTTCTTAATTTTATAAATATTTTATTCGTCATTAATTAAACTTTATTCTTTTTGTTAGCTAGTAAAAATACCTATTTGTTGTTTTAGTTTTTGATCTATTTAACGATGGTGCAAAATAAATTTATTTATAAAAAATAATAATAATAATAGAAGTAGTAAATAAAAAAGGTTTTTTTTTACATCACATCTTAAATTGTCTATTTGACTTGATTGTTCATACATTTATACATTACGAGACTCTCAGCTTAAATAAAAAATATATTTAAAAGTACTTTCCTGTGTTTTACAAGATACGATATATCATTCTAAGATTAAAAATATTTCGATTTTTATAATATTTTTCGGTCGAGTATCTTACGAACGATCCTTTTAAAATAAATTAGTCTATTAACTAAAGTTCCTTCAACTCAAGCCAGAGATAAAGAAGAGGCATGCATACATAGACCATGCTTGGTATATCTATAAAGTCGTATCTTTTCTTCGTTTAAATATTATATTTCGTATACTAAATAAAATCATAGTATGTGGTGGCCAAAAAATTACATTCAATATAGTCTATATTATATATAGTATTGCAACAATAATATTATACAAAAAAAATGCAGCAAAAATGGGTCATTTTATTCAATTAAAAATTTCTAGAAAATTTATTATTGGAAATGTAATTTATATATATAAAAAAAAAGTTTTTAAACAATTCGTATAAAAAAAATAAATTATATTTATTACGTTACATAACTTAAAATATTTTTTAAAAATCCATTCATCATTCATCCTCATCGCTTGCTTATTGTGTTCATTTTTTTTTTTTTTTTTCATTTCTTTTTATTGCCTTATTTTCTTCTATTGTTTGCGTTTTAAATTTTTTGTGTAATTTTCTTAATTCGCATGCGTTTCTTGCATGAATAAAATCTGTCTTTGTTTTTTCTGTGATGTTTTTAAGAATTGAGAAATTCTAACAAATCTATTAATTTTTTTTTTAATTTAAAATCGACTAAAAACTAATTAAAGTCACAGTATTTAATTTAACTTGACTGGTATGTTGTGTTGTCATGAAATGTGTGATGTGTGTGTGTGTCAGTAGAAAATGTTTATATTAAATTAAAAACTTTGATGAACTAACTAATTAACTGATAATGCATAAAGACAAGCTTAACTAAACTTTTTTATGTGTGAAATATAATCTAAACTTAGTTTCAAAAGTAATTATATATTTTATAAAAGTTAAAATACAGGTGTTTTAATAAAATCGTTCAAATTTTTATTTGTTGATGATATTATAATGTTGAATGCTGATAATAGACTGACCACAAATAATATAAATTCTACTAATATTATAAAAAGGAATATTTGCAACTACATACGTATGTATGTTACTATTTCAAGTAAAAACTACCGAACCGATTTTGTTGAAAATTTACAGTAATATAGTAAAGAAATAAGGTTTTAATCTATAAGTATACACGGACGAAGTAACGAGCAAAAGCTAGTTCACGATAATGGAGAATTTATCCATACATTTATTAATAATTACTCAGTAACTTTTTTGTCACAATGATAATTTAAATTTGACTTTTTTTTGTGATATTCAATGAGAGACAACAACAAATAAATCATTAATAGTTAGAAAATAACAATATTTAAACATCATTAAAATAATTGAATTTACTTTTGAAACTAGAAAAAACTGATTAGTTCACAATTGGTCTTTCAAATAAATATTGATCCAAATATTGTTTTCATGTTGTATCTATATTTATTATTAAAATTATTAATGGCAATAAAGAGAAAACGCTAATTGGCCTCACCCTGCTTATTTTTTTACAACTAAATATTATCTAAATATACATAACTAAAACTAAACCTATAACTAAAACTCAATATAAAAATGGACCCTGCGGCATTGTACCAAGGACGCTGGCAGCATTTCCTCGTTGAATGGCCAAACTTTACATAGATATTTTTTTACACTTTTTATAAAGTCTATTCTCATTTAGGAAAGTAAAAAGTTAACCAAACAACATAATATTTATATGTACTCCACTTTTGTACAATTTTCAAACTTTCAAAAATCCCTTTACGAAACCACTTCTTTGCCATTTATTTTTCTCTTTGTCCATTTAATGATTTTATTTTTTGGCAAATAACCTATTTTGTTGAATGCTTTAAACTAATACTGCCCCTTTTGATGTTAAATTCACGAAGACGCGACTTAAAAAAAAAAAAAAAATTAAAACAATTTTCTCGAAACCGTGTCTTTGTGTATTGATTTATTACACACTTATGTCTATACTCGCATTGCTAATAAAGCGACTAATAAGACGTTATTTTTGTTTTAAGTGTTCTAAAAATTCATTTACTGAACTCATTTCAGTAGAGTAATATTTTTAATTATTTTGTTTTCTTAGGTCGAAAGTCCTATTTATAATGTGTATTCGTTACAGGCCGTTCATTTATTATAACAAAAAATTATAGTAATGAACTAATTGTTTTTACAGTTATCAATATAAAAAGGTATAATGAGTTACATACATTTTTATTAAAATATTTTTTTTACTTCAGTGAGTCAAATTACCATAAAGTATGATTTGAAAGTTGACAATATTATTTCGATAAGTGACATTCATTTCGACCTGTCAGTTTATTCCGTGTAATTAGCAATTCGAGTATATACATACCTATAGACATAGAGAGACGGACTATAAAGGAGAGAAAGCGATTGTACGGCCAATAATTATATCTTTCCTGTAAGTCTATAGTAACTTCTACGACCAATGAAAATTGTGAAAAAAGACAACTACTGGCCGCACGATCGCTTCGTCTCTATCACACTTTCTGATCGTATTTACTTTACATGTGGACAGAGTCAATCGCTCTATGTCTATGGTACAACAGTAATCGGCATTTAATTTGGCACTTCGGGAACAAGTGTGAGATATTCGGTTCACGTTTGGTCTAGTGGCTAGTAACCCTAGCTGTTAACCAAACGGTCGCGGGTTCGAATCCCGCTAGGGGCAAAGGTTTATGTGTTAACATTTTACATTTTTACCTGAGTCATGGATGTTTTGTATTTATAATATGTATGTATTTACAAAAAAAAAGTAATATATGTAGTATATATTATATCAACTGTCTGGTATCAATAATACAAGCATTAGTTGCTTAATGTGGAAATAGATGGTGCTGTGTGGAATCTGTGAAGATAAGATAAGATTTCAGTTTTGTGTAGCGTTATTTTTGTCTATCGATGTCATTCAATAACGCGTATATTGCGATCTCATACACTTAGACATCAGACTGACTGTAAATTGTGCGACAGAGAGAACGCTCTACAAAACCGAATATAGCCGTATATCTCGCTCTTGTTCCTGTCGAGCCATATTAAATGCAGTCTACTGTACTTAAGCTACTATGAACGGCTGTAATAACGTACTAATATTTGAGAGTAAGCGGTGTTAGTATTATAGAGATGAGCGCAAGTGTAAAATGAATGATGCGATTCCCTCTATATGAAATATTTTTTTGTGTTAGACTGCGACCGCTGTGAGTGAGAAGGCAAAGAGCAAAGGGGTCAACAAGCGAGCCTCTGCGCCCCCTCCGACCGCACCCCCGACCCCCGCGCCTCCGACCCCCGCGCGCAAACACACGAGGGCTTCGAAAGGTATTCTACCCTTAATTATATCTTTTTATTTATTATTATTGATAGATTTGCTCTTGGCCAGAATCTAGCCGTGTAGCGAAGATGAGGTCTATGATGGAGCGAGCTCGCACAGAAGATGCCTATTCACTCCAACTTGGAAAAGATTTGGGTTATATGAGCACGGAAACACAGACGTCGGCAGTGAGTTTCCTATATACCCTTAGTTATCGTCAGACAGGCTGACGGTCCACTCGATGATTAAGTGGCTACCGTCGCCTATAAAACAAGCAACGCCACATGTGTTGCTGGGATTAGGAAGGGAGAGGGAAATGGGCTCTGGCATCCTTTACTCACTGACTGAAACACAACAGCACGCATGCTGTTATTTAAGGGGGCGATCACTGCCGCCAGACAGGCTGCCTAAATGAGTGCCGAATTCAAAGGTAGTCGTAAAATAATCATTAAATAAGGTACCTAGTCATTTTTAAAAATATTTTATTTTGACTGAAATATTTTATACTCTAGGTATCGTTTATTAGTCTCGAATATTTTTTATCATAATTCCTAATTTAAAAAAAACATTAAACATTGTAAAAATAATTTAAAGAAATGATTCAATGAAGTTTCATGAGCGGTTCAATACGACAGCGATACAAAGTTTCACTCACTGAAATTTATTTCGGGAATTCCCCTTTCAATTAATATGTGCTCTCAATTTGACGACACGTTTGGCCTAGTGGTTAGTAACCCTAGCTGTTAACCAAACGGTCGCGGGTTCGAATCCCACTAGGCTAACATTTTACCTTTGTACCTGAGTCATGGATGTTTGTATCCATCCATGTTTACAAAAAAAAAAGTAATCTATGTAGTATATCAACTGTCTGGTATCCATAATACAAGCCTATAGTTGCTTAATTTGGCACTAGATGGTGCTGTGTGGAATGTGTTAAGATATTTTATTTAATTTTTTTTTCTCTTCCAACGATTAGAATCCAAAGCGGCGGTAATAACACCAACGCCCTCTACATCGACCGGCAAAACTACCCGCACGCCGCGAAAACCGCCCGCGAAGAAATAATACGCGCTCATTTAGTCGCAAGTGAACGGAAGTGTTGAAACAGTTCTTTGGTATTTATTTTATAAGCGAACTTCTCAAAAATTGTCCACATTTCATTGGTGGGAGGCTGTAGGCATTGTGTTGTACTGCAATCACTCCAATTTGGTAACTAAATTTTACATACATATCTTATGTAAAAATATAATTCTAGTTTGTCTTCAAGTGTAATAAAATTCGGTTTTATTTTACTGTTTTTTTATAAAGAAGTCTATGTGTATTTCTTTTTTTATTTTATTTACCTACCTACTCCAATTTGTAATATACGAAAACAGCTAAAAGGTGTTGCCAACATTAAAAATCTGTCATTAAAATGGAGTACCAATAGTGTGACATAAGCATAAAGGTGTTACCATTTGATAAAATTCTGTCAAAACCAAAATATAAATAGAGATTGTCTGTCGATCTCTCAATAATAAAGATAATAAATTCAGAGTAAAACAATTTTTTTCCCCAAAAAAATTACAATTTTTTTATGACATGTACATGTCAAAAGTGACATAATGTATATTTCTTCTGGGATGTGTTCCAGCATTCTAGCATAATTTAATCCGAACAAGATTTTGATCATACCCATTCCGGACGACCTGTCAGAGCTAATTATGATCTGCCAGACTATAATTTTTCTAACTTTTGAATCGAACAAATCTTGGCCAACTGTCAAATATGTCAAATGTCAATGATTTTATGTCAAATGATGCGTGTTTTGATAATAAATTGAATCTACCGTCCAAAAATGCTGCTGACAAACTCAAATTATGACAGTAGCTGTTATTGAACAAATCTAACTCGTGCAAAATATTTGTTCAAAGGACTGCTGGAACACAGATCTGTTGAACTAATGGGTCGACAGGGGTAATTTGGGTAACTTTGGGCAATTAATAATTCAAAATGACAGACTAGAGGGTACTTACACATTTTTTTATATCCCTCAAGAAAATATATATTATAAATAATACTAACGATAAAATTGTAATCTTTTTATTATAATAAAATAACATTGTAATATTTTTTTAAGATAATTTTTCTTATTTTGGATGTAAATTAAAACTAAATAAACCATTTTTTAGTTGTAAGATGAATCTTTATTTTATTTTTTACAATAACGTGTCTACAGACTCTTAATTAACTTTTCTCTTATGTATGTATATTATATAAAAAGTACACGATAGTTTTATGTACCTAAATAGCACAATGTTTTCTTTTTTTCAGTGGTTTTGGGTTTAGGTTTTTTTTATGGGGTCACCTGTAAAAATGTTGCCATTGTTCAGTAGTGTAAATCCCATTGCTAAATGAAGCGATCATTTAAAACTGAAGCAATAATGAGGACCTTAAAAAAATCTGTACATTATCCTGGACACATTTGAAAAATTGATTTTTAGATACATTTTTATATTTGAAAAAAAAAGGCATCTTTATAACATAGTTAATGGTAAGTAAGTGAAAATGGCGTTTGCCCTTAGCAAGATGTATCGTCGATACATAGCAATGGATACATAGTTTGTATCTTATTGTAAATATGAACACCATCAACAGTTTTAGTGTTCACACTTTGATTCTAGGACGTTTCCGGCTCCAAAAATCTAGGTAGAGTTTGCATTAAGATTAGGCTAGGATTTGGACATTTTTGAAAGTATTCTTTAGGACATCTGGGTCGTTTAGTGTGACGAGAATAGTATATTATATTATATCAGTACAAAGAATTTAAAAATTATCATATATAGTAATCGTTTTTGCTTCATATGAAAATTATATTTTGATACAGTCGGTGTTTGTTTTTTTTTAAGATAAAAATAAAAAATAGTGTGTTGTCGTGAGTTGTATAATTGTGTAGCAAACGAATGCGAAATTCAAAAAATATTTTAAAAAAATCCCTGCATTGTACAGTCAGTAAATAATAAAAAAGTTACATGGGAGATTAATTTAACTGGAATTTTTAATCTTCGTTTTTCAATTTTTATCTAGTATGAAATATCTATCTGAATATCTTAATTTTTCATCTGTATTTGGGTTATTTTTTTATGAAATTTAATGCTTAAAATTGATTGTCGCTATAAATTTACGTGTATATAGTAAATTTCAAAATTTATATATATTTTTGTACACATAAACACACACTGTTTAATATCTAATTATTTTTTTAAAAGGGCAATAACTTTTAAAGATTTTGTACCTACAGATAGCGCTATGATAGCTGGGTTCCTTTTCATTTTTTTTATTTCACTTTTTTATTTTGAGTTTCAAAGAGTTTAGGTAATTTTATAATAAATTCTGATGTTGCGACGCAGCAAATAGACAGATATCATTGAACATGATAATCAGAAAGTTTTCTTTTTTTTTTTATTACAATAAATAGTGTTAGCGAATGTATAATATTAGAATTTTATTGCTTTTGAAATTTTTATTTTGGACAGTCCATAAAAATTATCAAAACATGTAATTATAGATAGGTATTTAATAAAATATCATTTGCTTCAATTAAAAAACGTGTTTTTTGGAAACTACCTATCGCAGCGCTATTTCGATGGTTACCCCCATCGTATTTATTTTGTCTCATAATTTGATTTGCTTTCAATTTTTTTTTAAATGTACAATGTATTTTGCCTTTAGAGCAAAAATACTTTGTCTGTATCAAATACCAAATTATTGTAAAAAAAGCAATAAAACTGACTTTGTGTAATGTTAGGGAAATATTATCTATCTATCTATCTATCAGGTCTGGACCAAAAAATATCTCGTAATTAAATTACATAATTACTTAAAACAATAAAAACAAAATGTTACTGCCTACTAACGGAAATGTATTTTAAAATCTTATAAATTAATTAAAAAATGCATTAAATCTCTTGACACAAAGATATAAAATACATATAGGTAATCATCTTTTTATTTTGTTAAATAACAATGCATTGTTTTTTAAGATGTTTATCCTTGTAACGTGTGGCGTTGGTCTTTATACATTTTTTTTTTGTTATTTTATTGTTTACATGAAATTAGCATAAAAGTAGCCAGCCGCATATAATATGTTGTTATTGTGCCCAAAGCGTGAGTTCGCACAAGTGCTGTTGTCTTTGTGCCCATTTGAGTGTCTTAAAAATAATCTAAAAAGCAATTCGGGGATTTAAAATAAGAGTATCATCGAGATCTCTTTATTAAGTAGACATAAATTTTATATTTGTCTAAAATTTTTTTTAACTACTAGTTGTAATTTTACCGCTACAAAAACTAGAAGAAAATTTAAATACTTTTCTGGGCACTATTTTATGTTTAAATGTCTATTTTTCATATTAAAACCCGAGTGGTTAAGTGGGTAGAAAAGAAAATATAATTTACCCACAATTAAAATTATATTTACTTAATTTTTTTAAAAATTTACTTCATAGCTTCTCGCACTGTGCCCCATTTCATTCATATTCAAAATAAGCAATAGACTAAAATGTTATATGATTTGAATTGAATTGCTATTGCTTGAAATAAAATTGAACAAAATGTTCAATATGTATTACAATTTGAGTGCAAAAGTAAATGGCATTGAACTCACGCTAAATGCATGAGCGCAAAAAAGGGCTCGAATGTGTGTGTGGAAACTAGAGAATTTAAGTTTAAGAAATTAGCGTTAGGTGGTATATAGATGTAAGTTAGGTTAATTTTATTAAAACAACTTTATTTTAGAAATATAAATTATTGTGTCTGTGTATTTTCTGTTCTAGTAACTCGTACCTAAAACAGTGAACGAAACTGCCCTGCTGGTACTGATGTTATTAATGAAATTTTAGAATTTTATACAAAAAAAAAATCGAAGATTATACATAATTAAAACAGAAAGTCCACAAAGAACGAAATTTATACATACCTATGCAATTCAAATTAAATATGCATAATATAAGGAATGCGTTTTTTATTTTATTTAACCTACCACAATGCCTTAACTAGCATACCATTTATAAGATTTTATTCTGTAGTGGAGCAAACTTCGTCTGCGTTAAAAAAATGAAAAATATAACACCTGACATCTCTATCGCTGTGACGACGGTGGCGCCGCCAATGTTGCCCAATTTTATGTATTTTTGATGATCCCTAGGTAACCTAACATTTTTTTCAGCATAAAACTATCCTAAGTATATGTTAATCCAAGTAAAAAACTATCTGTGTGCCAAATTACATTCAAATCCTTACGTGAAAGAGTAACTAACATAATGCATACTCACAAACTTTCGCATTAATTATAATATTAGATTCTGTACTCACACTATGGAACACGAATTTCGAAATAAAGCTTTATTTATTCAAGTATTAATATTATATTTATTAAGAAAATGTGCAGTCTATATATTCAAAACACTATTATTTTGATTCCCACTACAAGGTTTAAATAATTAAAAATCATGTATGAATTAAGACATTGTTTTATTTAATTAACATTAGTTACAGTTGGAAAATCTATGCGAACAGACACATAAGTATACATGAGTTTCAGTTATTCATAAATTGCTAATTATTATGAATTTGATCATCTATGAATTTGACATTGTTTTAAATAATGAAACATTTCATTATTTACATACAGCTATAGTTGGAAATATTCATTTTATGTGGGAAACAGAGTCGGTCTGTGTTATCAATGAGTCAGGTTAAATTCATTATACATTTTTATGAATTTCATACAAACTTTGATCAATTACAAAATGTATTTGACGTTGTTTTAATTATTGAAACATTTCATAGCTACAGTTGGAAATATCCATATTATGTGAGAAATAGAGCCGGTCTGTGTGATGAATTTTTAAATTTATTAACTAGAATCATCAATTGTTTCCAATGGATATTCAGTCATTATAAGTCCTCTTTCCCACAGACTGTCCGCTAACTGCAGCTTATCTGAATCATCAAGTACATCCAGATTCTCAACTGAAACATATTCAGGATACGACATCAACAAAGTCTCAACGCCTGGAGCCATTTTTTCATCAATTTCTATGTATGGCACTTCTGAACCGTGATATTCCAATGAATTCTCAGCATAATAATACAATCGTAAACTCTCTTCCTCTGTTACCATTCTTAGAATATTTCTGCGTAACAATCTTATTTTTGTATCTAAACTTAATTCAACTCTATTTATAACTTTGCCATTTTTAGTCATAACATTGCAATCGTCGTGGACTGTCACAGATTTCTCCAAGTCACTGATGACAGGTGGGAGAGCATCTTGTTGGTAATTTATGGCCATTTGATCAACAGCTGCATCTATAGGCAGACAGGCTTTGATTGTATCGAAAAGTGAAAAGATTTTCTCTCTTATCTCAGTCTTGCGTGATGTGTCCACATCCGAGTTGACTAAGCCAAAAAGATTATAAATGTCAAAAGGAAGGCCACATCTCAGTTGTACATTTTCATTTATAGCAATTTGTAGAGCGGCCGGCAATAACTTTTCAAATAAATCAGCCCACGAATGCTTCTGGTACATACTTATAGTGACATGGAGGGAATGTTCACCGTTGACAGTGATTCCTTGATGTATATAGCCGCGTGGAAAATAAAGCATATCCCCCGCTTCTAATGTCATTTCCATTATCGGTGTACCAATTTCATCTTGGCTAAAGTTTTTTGATGATACTCTTGGTAACACTTCCTCTTCAGTAAGTGGTTTGTAAATCCGCCAGTGCTTTTTTCCTTCTACTTGTAGAATGAAGGCTTCAATGTCATCATAGTGAGGAGCAAATCCTTGACTATCAGGTGGTGTCAAATAAGCATTAGCACCCACAAATGAATTGAAGAATTCTTGTAATGTAGCATTAAGCAAATGCAACTTTGGTATATAAGTTTGTGGATTCAGTAAGCGGATACTGCAGCCGTTTAAATACGAGTCCCAAACTGTAGACGGGTGAGCTCTGCCTTCAGGATTGTGTGTTTGTCTTTGACCATCTACATAAGAAGTTATATCGATATTTTTTGTATATTGAATGTTTTCATTACGCAACATTTTGTCTATAATGGGCGTCGAAATTATATCTTTGTAATATTTTGGGGAATTTCTAGAAATGTGTAGAGGTTTCTTTTCCCATATACGTTTAAGGAACTCGTCAACATTGTATGGAGCTATCATCCATTTGAAAGTCTTGAGACCTTCTTCAGAGCTGTCCGTTTCGACAGGAGTAAATTCAAAACTATTATTTGATGAACAACAACTAGACTCTGAAGTGTCCAAAATCTTGGAGATTACTGTGTTATTTATGGCTGGTATAAGTTGAGGAATGTCTTCACTTTCAGAAGACTGTTGTGAATTATTCATTAAAGAGCACTGTTTAGAACCAGTTTTCTTTTTCTTCAACATGTTCTTGAGTTTGTTTTTGGTTATTTTTCGCTTTGGTTGTAATGTTTTCAATTTTTCAGTGACATTACTTATTTTCTCTGTACTGAGGCCACTTTTCTTTTTGCCCGACTTTTGTTGCTTTTTGGTAAGACGTTTCTTGATTTGTTTGTTTTTTCGGGTTTTGTAAACGGAGAAAGCAGAAACCGGTGTGTCCATGTTTTGGTTTTTATAGAATATTTATTCTAATTTATGTTATGAAAAACAAACACTGAAATAAAGTCACAAAACCTACTTATTACGAGGTGATACGTTAATAAATTAATTTATTATCTTATCTATCACGGCAAGGAATAAACCTTTGGAATAAACAAAACTGACAAAAAATTAATAACCTACAAAATCTGTATTTGATTGAAACATGGGGTTAACTTAGTGTTGCCAATTGCCATACATAAAAACTAAAAATGTATATATTTATTTTAGGCTTTAATAATTTTTCAGTAATTTGTGGGTTAACTTCTAAATAAAAAAGGATGTATTTTTCTAACAACTATTTTGTAAGAAGAAGGCTTTAAATATTGTCCATGCTGAAAGTTGATTTCTCTTTGGTTTTCAATTTCATTCAATAGCGAAGAAAATTCGCTCAACCACTGTTCAGAAACAAATCTGCATAACTACTTGTGCAGGACAAGATATTTCTGTCAGGATTTTTTTTTCCTAAAATTAACACGGTTTAAAATAAATACAACATTTATTCTATTGCGTGAGCTGCAACACTACTAGAATATTCTGTTGAATTAAAGGCCTTAAACCTCAACAAGGCCTCAAACAAAACAAAGCATTTAATAATCAATGTTAAATGCTTCATTTTGTTTGAGTAATATGACGTCATACAGACGACGTGACGACGTTCAGGCAAATTTAAATGTGATATTTTTGTGTTTAATATAATTATTATCCAGTTATTATTTATGCAAAAAATATAGGTTAAAATTGATCAATAATTGAGTATAAACACATTTAAAAATAGTCAAATCTTTGTTTACTTATGTTAGTAATTAAGTAGTAATGTTGGCACCAAATGTTAGAACAAAAACAAATAAAACAACAATGTCACATCTTAAGCTGTTTTATTCAGGTTCACTATGAATTAATATAAAATTCGATTCTATTAATGCATTTCCCACTTAAAGCAGTTGTATTTATCTATTTTAATTTTTATATTGTGTAAATCTATTTTTCTACATACATAGGTACATTTAGATAATATGAGCACGTAAAAGTTATGAGTTGTATTTTATTATATTTTTAATACAATGACTACTTTTAATTTAATAAGTTATTCTAACATTCAGTCACTAGGTGAAATACATTTAAAGGGTTTAAATATATTGGAGTTATTTATTGTAAGTATCCCTGCGTGAGTGTCTAACAGTGTTGCCAGAAATTAAAATATATTTTAAGCTATATTATCTAGTAATATCTGAGTAACATCTTTCGATTCTTTTATGACATAATATTTATGACATAGAGCATTTTTTAATATAACATTTTAACACGTAGATAAGTATATTTATTTTGTCAATGTTGTGTTGCAAAAGTTTGCGCCTTTTTAAATATCTTCATAATTTTAACCTTAGTTTAACAATATTGTCATTGTTTGCGTTTCGATACAGAGCAATAAGCATTTAAATAATAATTCATTTTGTTAGTGGGTAGTCATAAATGAATTGTCACATCACAGCCATACTATTGGAAATAGGTGTTAACTACAATACAATAATTACTATTATGACAAAAATTTATCAAAAATATGTTAAACACAAGAGAACATTCGAAGATTGAAAAATATAACTTTTATTTGTAGGCATTTCAAACAAGGCATAATAGAATATGAAGTAGGTTATAATATATTTTGTGAAATGTTGCCAGTGTAGATAATAGGTTTTAGTTTTACCTACATTACAATAGATGTTGTATATTTCAATTTATGTAGACACTTAGTTAAGTATACTACACTTATAAACACAGAGTAACATTAATATTTTATTTCTACAACATTAAAAAAGTTAACGTAGGTACACATATTTAGGTAGGTAGGTATAAATTTATATAAATTTCTAAACACTAAGTAAGTGTAGGTATTCACAGAAATACGATTTAAATTCGACGAAATCTATTGATTGATCTGTTTGTGAATTTTATGCAGGAGGCGCTTTATTTATTCTGGGTGCATATGATGAACACCTCGATTTTCTGTCTAAATTAAAGTTAGGTACTTAAATGAGCAAACAAATTCACCCATATCATATCCATGCTTACAGCATATCTAGTTTTAAGTCTCTGGATTTAAAACTATAGTTCTACATTATGCATTATATTACATTACAGTTCTATAGTGAAGTTTTCCTTTTGCTGGTATAAAATTGCCCACAACATTACTCAGTCAAATTAACTCGATACCCCCCAAATAATGCCCAAATATGACGTGCCGGATTAACTTGAACGAGTATCGAGTAGAAATTTTGCAGTTACGTAATTTATACCCTGAACATGGATCTATTGAAACAAGGTAAAAATAGCCAATGGCGACTTACTCGAAGAACGCACGTAGGCTATTCGGTTATACAAAACTTCGTCCTTATTTTTATAGGCCCATATCTATAATATAAAAATGAATCCCTAAATGTATTGCTAAGCGCAAAACTCGAGAACGGGTGAACCGGTTTTAATTCTGTCTTCACTCATGGACAGAGGGATAATCAGGGTAGGTTTTTACGTAAAAAAAATGCACCCCGGGCATACCCCGGGCGAAGCCGGGAACGAGTCGCTAGTATGTAATATAATACATACATAATATAAATAACATAATAAACATAATTATACAACATGCATATAAATTTGATTTTATCATATGCCTATATCATTTATGGTGAAATATATCATAAACATTAATAATTTTGTAGCCCTTTAGAAGACAATCAATGAAATAGGTTGAATGGGATATAGAATTAAAATCGTATTATTCTATAGTTTATCGGTTACTTTCGAGTTTGTATGAAATTGGTATTAGGAAAAAAACCCAATATTAATACAAGTAGACAAAGCAGGTTAACTTGTACCAACTATTAGGTATTAGGTATTAATTTAACAGATCAGTATTGCGGTCTTTGTTATCCTTTCGAAGTGTTGTGTTACATTACTACCAATCACAAGATTCAACTGATATAACATTTGATGCCAGAGCTCATTTCCCTATAACGCCATCCCATCCTATCCTTTATCCTACGAAGGATTTGCGGCTTCTATGGCGTTGCTTGATAATTTCTAATCATGACTCAAATTAAACTTGTAACGAATTAGACCTATTGGGTACCTACCTACTATCGATCTATTTTCAAACAATGTAAGGTAAAAATAACCTCATAGTTGTTGATATGTAATTTTGCAAATTTTATATTTATATTTATAGGGTACTTTAGTAAAGTTCTAATAAATTCTTTCCGTTAAACGTATACATATAGTTTGGTTGAAATGAATATATGTGTCCTCCGAAGGATTTATAAAATCTAAATTTTTCAATAGAAAAGTGTGAAAATTTGAAAAACCTCTTTCAGTCTTATTAGAAACTCAGTACTGCTAGTTTGACCAGCCGACATTTCGAACAGGTTTGACTTTGAGATTAGGTATTTCAATATCTATTAATTGGGACGGCCGTGTGCAATTTGATATTGAAGTGAAGTGCATTTTGAAAGCACTAATACGCGAGGATGTAAAAAAAAAAACAATTTTGAACACATGCAATTTTGATATGCAAGATTTTAAATTTCAAAAAATGTGTCCAATAAGAGGTCGCCACTTGAGCATCGTTTATCTTAGTGACACACTAATTGAAATCGAATATACTAAACTTAATCCAAAGAGACCACGCAAACAATGTAAACAAACCCGACCCATATTGAGCATGAAGAATAGAGGTAAGGAGGACTAACTTGTATGGTTGTTAAACTGAAAAACTGTCAAGCCACAACCGCCACAACCTTTAAATAGTATTCATAAATTGGTCAGAATGGCGCTAGTGTAGCATATGGTGAATTTATATTATTTGTTGGTTACGTTTACGTAGTTCATGAAACCACCGTAAATAAAACGCTACTAGAGGGTCACACCCCAATGCTACTACAGCGCCTCCTATTTAATGGTGGCCTTTCTCTCGCATACTTAAAATACGCGTTAACTATTTATTACAAAAAAGAAATATTAAAAAAATGTTTTGGACCTCTGAAAGTTTGATTACATTATTTGTGTTGTCTCCGTGGCCTTGATTTACACATTTTCGTTAATCTAAAAAAGAATCTAAGGTGATTTCAAACTCAAAATTTTTACATGATGATATTTACTTACCGTAATGTACGAATAACATCAATATCAGTATTTAAATTAAAATGAAAAAAATAAAAATAAAGGCTCATAAGTTTATTTTAAAAATTGTTACTTTGATATAAAAGCCAGTAATGTGTCCCTACTTACGTTAAAGGCCATTTTTGATAAAAATATTAAATATATATTTTATTGGCATAGTCTCCAGATAATTTCTTTTTAATTGCATAATTATACTTTTTTTTTTAAATATTCACTTGTAAATAATATTCCTCATTATATTATATTACTACTATATTTGGTAATTACCAGATTATTCGCATATATATAAATAAATTTTCAAAAATATTTATTAATTAAGATACAAACACATTTATTATTTTTTTATTATTATTATTATAAAACTACAAAATAATCCTGTTCTACATAATTTTTTTTCCTAATTTTACAAATTTCCGCGCTCATTTCTGTTTTTCTTGTGTTGTAATTGAAACCAGAAATCAATCGACTGAGGCAATTCTTTTAGAAGCAAAGTAGTCTATTGATAAATGTTTATTTTGTCAAACATTTCATAGAAATTGCATAATTTTCATAAATCTCACTAAATCACTAATTGCTATCACATTCACTAATGACATTAAAGTTATAACTAATTTGTAATTACATAATTTTATTATAAAAAAAGTTAGAGGTTTTAAATCTTTAGTTTCGATTTGTCAGATCGATTTGAAACCGAGGTCGCAACATACGAATGATTATATCGAGTTATATAGATAACTTTACGTCTTTCCAAAAACAAACATTGTTCATCAAGTAAGAAAATTACACATTTTATATTAAGAATATTATTTCATTTGTCCACCGTTTTCTAAATACAATTTACTGTCGTTCAAAGAAATTTAATTAGTTATTATTTACAGAAGTTATTGGCGTAATCTTTTATTGATAGATACATAATAATTCAGCTTCCGTATGTTTGTGTTCACAAAACTCAAAAGCTGGCCGATGGGTTGACTTGAAATTTGTACACAATATTGAATTTTAACAGAAGAGTGTTTCTATATTTATTCGGAAAAATTGAATTAAAAAAAAAAAAAAAACTACAGCGAGTCGTATTCTTTTTAAAAAATAGAAAACTATTGACAATTTCATTACATTTTTTAAATGACCGTTAACGATATTTTTAAATGACAGTACAACTTTCTTAATTCAAAAATTGTAACTACCAAACAAATTGAAACATTTGGAGGCGCTACGTTTTCGTTACTTGTTGACGTTCTAAATTTGAAAATGTTTAAACGTGGAACGCGCCAAAGCCGCTTAGTGCACCCTGATGTCTCGCGCGTGGACCGGAGTAGTGTCCTCGGGGCTGGGGCTGTCGTCCATGTGCGGTCTGATGTGAACCACGGAGCGTCGCTGGTCATGGTGGTTGTAGTCGTCCCTCATCACCAGACCTCCGATGCCGTACCCCGGACCCATCACCCCCGACCCGCTGAGCCTCATCTTTTCCGGATCCTCGTCGAATTTCGCCGATGAAAACACCGTGCTGACGTTCAGTTGCGGTATGTCGTGGAATACGGTCAGAGTGAATATTAAGAAGGTAAGGCCGATGATAAGGTAAACTGAAATTAATATTTTTTATTTTTAATATCTAATACTCATGTGCTAATATTATAAAGAACCTTCGAAACTTCTCATTCGAATTAAAAAGATCTTTCACCAATAGTTGGATAGAGTTTCAGAATGGACAGAGGCTAAATATTCCACGCGGACGAAGATGCGGGCAAGAGCTATCTACAAAAACTAAAGATACAACTCTCGGCAAAAGCATAATGTCAGGCTTTATATATTTTTTCAGGTGCTATTATGTATCTTCAACGTGGATGAGGTCGCGGGCATCAGCTAATGACGTTTACCCTTAGTTTGTTGTTATTCTATAAGTTGTATCACAACAGCATACAGAATTATTGTTTTGTTTGTAGACTTTGGAGATATCATCAAACAATTTGTATGTTTGACAACACTTACTTGAATTTTGACATGCATACAGCTGGAATACTCACTTGTAATAATAGCTTTGTATAGAGGTCGATATGTTTGTCCCGGAGTGTCTCCAGGTATGTAATCACCAAGGCCGATGGTGGTCAGCGATATGAAGCAATAGTACAACGAATCCAGGAAGTCCCAATCGGGCTCCAAGCACGTGAACGCCGTCGCGGGCAAGAGGAGGAAGAATAGCACGAACACCGTCACTGAAAAGTGTAATTAAATCAGTACATAGTTTTAATTAAGCTACAATAAACTAACCCCCGACTTTATTGAGCCCAAACACTGTAAGTTGCTAAGGGATTAGGTATTCCGTAGACTACTTGATGCCACAGCATCAGTTCAAGGTTACCATGTCGTGGAATTACCACCGAAGTATACCACATTTCACATCAATCGAACACGTGGAAGTTAGTGAAATCCCTTCGTCAACTGGGGTGATGATTTTCAAACGCCTAAACAGATCTTCATAAATTATAGGTAAGAACGATCTCGAACACGTAAAACAAAGAAAACCGGATTAAAATCGGTCTATCCGTTTGTGATACTCACATAGTGTCAAACGTGTGTGCGTGTACCAAATACTAGCAACCCGCTCCAGGCTTCGCCCGGGATGCAATTTTTTATATACAATATATTAAAAAAATTACTTATCATATATAATTAAAATTAGACAATAATGTTCGGTTATACTCCGTAGAAGTAGCTAAGTTATTAATACTTGAAAGATTTCTATAGTTGACGAGTTCAAAAGAGCTTAACAAGTTTTTAAAGGGTTTAAAAGAATACATAATTTATGTAACTTAAGCTTCAGTAAGTAAGTCAAAATGATTTTACCAATAATCAGCAAATGCAATAGACGAATGGTGAACGGACGATACAAATGGCCCAGGGCTGCGTTGAGTGACCTGAGCAATGAGGTGGCCGGAGCCAGCAGACGTTCTACGAGTGCCGTGATCAGCAGCATAGTCATTGGGATGCCGACGAGAGCGTAGATCATGCAGAACAGCTTCCCGGGACGTGACAGTGGAGTCACATGGCCGTAACCTGCCAGCAATATTTATGTAAAGCTTATATGGTCTAGGACACATAGAATCCCAAAATTCACATTTGACATAATTTTTTTTATCAAACTTTTATTTTAAACAATAAATCGTCTTTTCGCATTAAAACTGTATAATCTCAAAACCTACTAATTTTACAGGAGAGCTAATCGAAAAAAAAAATTATTTTTTGTCTATTTTTTTCTTTTTAGATATAAATCAAATATATGCGTATTATATATCGTTAGAAGCGTATTTTTAAGTAGCATTAAATGTTTTAAGCACTTTTATAATAAACTGAACACTAGAGGAGATATAAGCATATAAGTTACTTTTCAATATATAAAAAAAACGATCAAAATATACTAATTATGGAATAAAATAACCATAAGTCTTTTTGCAACATACAATATGATGGATTGCAATTGTATTTTTGCAATAAAACATTTTTGGATTTTTTTTTTATTTTTGCTACTTTTGAATTTAAGCAGCGAAATGACGTCTTCAACAACGCTTACCGATTGTAGTGACGACCGTTGAAGTAAAGAACAATGACTGTCCGAAGCTCCAGTTGGGCACCTGGCTAACATTACGTGCCGCTGATACACCTCGATTGCTGGCGCGAACCACCTCATCAAGCAAAGATTCCAGGTCCGCATCTATAAATAATAATTAAAGACAATATTAACGACGCACGTTCGTTATCGCACCTCATTAACGACAAGCGGCCAGCGGTCAATCTTGGCCGCCGCGATCTATCTTCAATGCAGCGCGCTGTTGCCACTCCTCCGCTATTATTTTTACTATTTGCAAAGTACGATGAGATGTCCATGGGCCGAAGGTACAGTATTGCCGTTATACTTGCTTTGTGACACTATTTGACAAATTTTAAATTGGATTTTTAATTTTAATTTAAAAATTAAAATTAAATTTTAAATTTATAAATTCCTAAAATTTAACAGATCACAAACAAAGGTCTTCGAAACTGTTCGAAAAAGAAATTATTTACAATTTTGAACGTTGAGCCAAATATTTTTAATGTATAAAAAAAAATTGTAAAAATACAGTATTCATAAGTAAACAACTTATGAATACATTCATTCGTTTTTTGGGTTATTCAATTTAAAAGAAACCTTAAATTTTTGCATTATTTTATTATATTATGCATTGTTTACCATTATATATTTAACATATAGCTAATATGATGCGGAGATTAAAATAAATTCAGTTTATCCCTATCAGTGCGTGCTTTATAATTACTTGTAGGAATGTAGGTGAAAATCTGTCGAGCGAGATTCTAATAAATATCACTATGAATTAATGCATGTTTAGGTGACTATACCAACCAAACTATTATAAAGATAGGAGAGCCAAACATAAAACTGCTTTATAATAACTTTGTTATCGCATTAATAGCCCGCTGTGTTAGTGTTTTCTCCCGTTTGTAGAGTGATTAATGTTTTGTAATTCTGATGAGAGCATTGTGTCAGGCTTTGTGGAACGTTTACATTCATTAGAGAATACAATACTTTGTTAAGCACATATTTAATGATCGTTTTCTATTTAATAAAACATTGTTATAGTAAACAATGGTAGTCTATTAGGTCAAATGGCTTAGTCTTATTTCATGTGGGATTACTCTGATGCTCTGACGAAGAAGGACACATCCTTAGCATTTTGCATTCCCATCCTACTCAGTTATGGCTAGATAATTATGGCATTAGTTAAACTTCCAAGGTGCTTAATTTCAGTTGGACATAGATTGTATATTATGTAGGGATACTAATTCCCCGGCTATTATTGCATCCGAGAATAGCCGGGGCGCTTCGGTCTAATCTGTATCTAGATATACATAATATTATGAAATAAAATAGATGTCTTCCTCTGTCTTTTTCTCTGCTAACTTCTAAACCATCCAACAGATTTTGATACAGTTTTCACTAATAGAAAGAGCGATAAACGAGGAAGGTTTGTGTAGGTATATAATTTGCAGTAAAATATTGTATCAGTGCGAAACCGGGGTTGGTTTACTAGTATTATAAAATAAAAAATAAAGTGGCCGTCTTCTGTCTGTTTCTCCGCTATTATTTTTCTATTAAGTTTTTATACATTATTAATTACTATTTAAATGTCGCATTTTTTCTAAAAGATCCGTGAAAATATTAAAGTAATTCTATCCGACCTTTACGTCGTCCCTAAAATTAAACTTTGTACCGATTTTAATGTAATTTTTTATGAAGATACACTGTGCACTAAACCAACGATGTGAAGATAGATGAAAGATCTAGCCACAAAGTAAGTACAGTCGGGGTAAGAAAAGGTACGTCACCTTAAAGTCAACATTTGCTTGCACCAGGAATGAATTTAAAATCTGACGAAGGTTTTCGTACCCCGACTGTACTTAATCTGCTTTTTAACTTCTTAAGCGGGCGAATCCGAATACGAAATTTTGTCTTTAAACAAAATATGAAAGCTTACTTTGAATAAATAAGATAAAATAATTTGTTGCCAGGAAAAGTTTATACGTCACTGACATTTGACATAAGCGTCAATCAGATGTCAAAAGGGTATCAAAGTGTACCCCCTGCCGCACTCGGTACAGTGGATTGTATACAATCACTTGCAGTTATTTCCAACAACGCATATTATATGACACAATGATAACGGACCGTTTAACTTATTGAGAGGGAGATATAATATAATGTATGTGTTCTCGGAATATTTTTGCTAGGGAAGTGCTGTTTTTTTTAATGTGAAGGTCATCAGACAGGGTGATGGTCCACTTGATGGTAGGTGGCTACCGTCAGATCAAAAGTAAGAGGGATATCTAGTTTATGGCTGCTAATAATATGACGTTTACGGTTAAAACTTGCTAATTCGAAATTCGCATTTATGCCACCAAAAAAAAAACCAAAGGTCAACAGTAAATTTAAATGTACCTAACTATACTTCTAGGGAAATCTTATTTTTGGGTACCGTTCGAGTGTTTCTTAATGATTGGTACATATTTAAGTGTATATTTTTAGCAAAGGCCCAACTAAGTAACAAATAAGTAATGTTTACAAGTCGGTCACATAAATCGATAAATGTATCGGCAGCGATGTCAGTACCGAAACGGGTCATTACTGTACACCAGGGTTCCCCAAACTATTTTGGACAAGTGACCCCTTTTCAACAATGAACTGTTACCTCAGACCCCCATGGTCAAATTACCTACTTTTAAGACCAACCCCCTTATTCATAATGGTCCGCTAACTTAAAGCAGCTATCTATCTTAGTCTATCTTTAGTTTTTTCCTATTGGTACAAAATACCTAGGTACTAAGGTGCCAATTAGAAAACTTTGCACTTGGTTAAGTGAGTGAAGTTGATTTCATTTTCTCGTCAAAATTTAACAAAATAAAAAGACAATCCAATTCAGTAAATATCAAGTTTAATTTATAATTATTACAAATTAATACATAAAGCATCTTAAGTTGGTAGGAAATTATATTTTAAAAACTATTAATTCGCAAAGAGAAAATAAAACATTCAGTGCGATGGATGAACCTGGTGACTATCTACCAATCTAGCTACATCCGGTTCAATATTAGTGAGTTGCAGCCTTAAATCTCCACGTTCGTTGATTTTCAAACGGTTTCTTTGTTTTGTCAAAATGTTTGTTACCACACTGAAGCTTTTTTCAACTAGATATGATGATGGAAAAGCGATAAGGTATTTTTCAGCAATGTTCCACAATGTAGGATACTGTGTTTCAATTTTGCGTTGCAACCAGAACTTCTGATAGCCTTGGTTGAACTTTTGCTTAAGCTCTTCGTCTGTGCTGATGGTAATCAACTCTTCTTGCATTATCACATTGGCTTCTTCTATGGCTGTGGTGTTATACGGATTTATTATCCATTGAGGAATTTGTAAATTTAAAAGATCATCAAACCTCTCCGTAAAATCCTTGTGTAATGCGTCCAAGTGAGTAACATATAATAAAATGTCATCATCTTGAAGCATTTTTGGTAATTTTGACAAATGCGGAAACTGCGAATATTCTTTTCTGCCTAAATTTTGTTTATAAAGAACTAGTTTACCCACGAAGGCCGATATTATTGATTTTGTTTTAATCAAGTTAAGATCATCACCCTGTAGTTGCAAATTAACTTTGTTGAACATTCCAAAGATATCAGTCAAGTAATAAATATCTGTTTTACAATTGTTCAGATTTTCTTTCAAATTCGGATCTTTTTCTTGTAAAAACTCCAACACAGATTCAAAAAGGGCTGAAAATCTTTCTAAGCAAGAGCCTCTTGATAGCCAGCGAACTTCAGTGTGCAGAAGTAACCGAGTAAAGACTTCGTCGTTTTCGTCACATAGTTGAGCAAATAACCGAGAGTTCAAAGAATTGCTTCGAATCTTGTTGATAGCATTTATTACATATTGTAAAGACTTATGCAATCTAGGACTCAGCTTTTTTGCTGCTAAATGCTGCCTGTGAATCACACAGTGAATAACCAGTACATCAGGCAGTTGTCGCTTTAAGTGAGCTATAAAGCCACGATGACGACCAACCATAGACGGTGCACCATCAGTCGCAACAGAAACAATATTCTTCCATGGAATAGCTTTATCAGTAAAAAAATGTTCCACGGCCTGAAAAATCGATTCTCCTCTAGTATCAGTCTCTAAATATGCAGCAAAAATCAGTTCTTGGCACATATTTTCATCTTTGATAAATCGAACATATCCTAACAATAGAGCTTCATTGCCGGGTAATGTAGACTCGTCCAACTGGAGAGAGAATCTGCGGGTCTGTAAGAACTTGCATAAAATGTTTTCCACATCGCGTCCCATCTCATCTATGCGTCTCTGAACGGTGTTGTTGCTCAAAGGTATTCTCTTTAAAATATCATGTGCGGGTTTGTGCAATACATTGTTAAGGACCTCCGCAATGGCTGGTAAGATAAGCTGCTCTCCAATTGTATGGGGTTTCCCCGACTTCGCTATTAGTAAAGATATATTATAGGACGCTCGTAAACCATCATTGTCTCGAATAGATGATGACGCAAACATCGATCCTATGGATGGCCTTTTGTCTAGTTTTTCTTTCAGTGCTTGAAAATATGACAAGGGCTTACTTTTTTTGTTAGCATGTACTCTTGATAAGTGGTCATCCATTTTTGAAGGCTTCATGGCATCGTTACTAAATACTTTTTCACATATGAGACACATCGGGAAGTGTTGATTTGATGGAGATGCAATAAATCCGAACTTCAAGTAGTCCAAACTGTATTGTCTGCATTTTTTTTTCGTGTCCGCCATCATAAAACTTTCAGTAATTCTGCAAACAAAAAAATAAGGAACCTAAATAAAAAACAATAATAAACTGTTAAATTTGCACACTATCTTATTTTTATCACACTCAGTTAATGGATTCTTGTTAAGTATTACTGACTTACTCTTTGATAAACTTTGATACCTATATTGGGAAGTAACTACAGTAGGTAATTAGGTATAGAAACTTCGTATTAGGTAATTAGGTAGAATAAGAACGAAAACCAAAGACTTAAGTGTTAGTAATTTTTACAAATACAATTATACATACCTATTTAAAATATGTTGTATGTTGTGTTTAACACTTTTTCAGTCACTTTACTTCACTTAATTTAGCTTTGTAATAAGTTTGTAATCTCTTGAAATAAATGAGTACTTAGCTATATGAGTTTTTATCGTTCAAGCTCCAACGAATTTCAAAACGCAAATGAACTTTCAACCTAAATGCAAGCTCGTTAAATAGTAAAATATCAGGAACATGTTTGGACTTGATCATGAATTCGTTCGTCTTAATTCGCGTAAAGCCGCTATCACACTATTCAATTTGAACGATTCCAATTTAGGAAATCGGAAGATGTGATCGCAGTTAGAACAGATTGGATTCAATTAAGAGTTTATCCATTTTCAACTCTATATCTTCGATTTAGAAATCAATTTAGCGTAGTGTGATCACGAGCTCACTACTTAGATTCCTAAATAGGAATCGTTCAAATTGAATAGTGTGATAAGCACTTTATCGTCAAATAGAGAGCAAGTCAAAACGCCGCTGAAAGACGTACGCTCCAACTCAATCTTGCACAAACTTGTCCACATAGACTTGCCGAGTTTTTCATCTTGTACGAACTTGAAACTTTACATTCCTGGAACATTATTTCCTACAAAAATATTAATTATTCTTAATACACGTAACACAACATAAACAATACAGTAACTACCTACTTACCTATCTTGAAAGTTTTAAATAAGAACTTGTGTTAATATAATAGGGGTCGATTTTTAGACCTCGTCGACCCCCAAAATCACTTTTCGTTTATGTCGACCCCTAGGAAACCGATATCGACCCCAAGGGGTCGATATCGACCACTTTGGGAATCCCTGCTGTACACAATGTAATTACGAGTAGCTTCATGGTGTAATTATGGGACGTTTTTATGAGCTTCACTGTCTCGTGATCCTAAATAGCAGATGTTCAAGAGATTTACATCGAATGATCAGAAAAGAGCCCTGCAACTATGGCGGGGTGGCGGCAGTCACCAACTCCTTTAATTAAAGTTAAAGGTTTTACTCTCCATGCGAGTGCGAAAAGCCGGAGGCGGGTCGCTAGTTATTATTAACTTGCTAATAATTCGACAGTGTTTAATAATAATTACATGTCTATCTTATAATCTCTTCATTCGCAAATAAGGCGCGAATGAAATAAATTAGAGGCGCACTTTAGCATAAAAACAATTTTGTGTACATATTAATCTAAACGCATAAAAATTAATGTTTGTTTGTTCAAAACCGCAAATCTCCGTAAGTATTTTACTACACCATGAAAGTACACACGAAGTATTATAGTAAAGGATATAGGGTATCTTTTATCTAGAAAAAGAGTTACTGTACCTAAAGGATCATTTAAAAATAAAAAATAAAAATTTCTATGCCTGACAAAAATATATGAGTATTAAAGTTTGAATAAATATTTCAACACCTAAGTAAAAGGGACGCGGACGAAGTCGCAGGCAAAATCCAGTATTAGTATAAATTTTATTATGGTAGTATAATAATTGGTTTTGATATTTGCGTGCATATCGTTTTTTTTTCTGTTATAACTAATAAGATGAAATAAAAAGTTAGTAGGTAATAGATAAGGCGAGGGAAGACAAAATGGTGATTTGATATTTCAGTGAGGCAATAATATTACGTAGTTAGTCGTAACCTAAAAACCCTGTTATCTTTGCGCGATTTTTTGAAAAAAGTATGTTATTTCCATTACGCGAGCCTGTAGTAGTTATGGTTTGTTCAACAGATACCTACTGTAGCCACACAGAGGTCAATGCATTTCTCGCTCAATCTGTGCTAACGTTCTCGAGATACGTCATATAATAACACAGCCAGCGAAAACTGAGTCATAAGCGGAGCGGGATATTTTCCGCTCTTCGCTTTTTACTTACTGCTTATACCAATAATACTGATGATGAATACAATTGCAACCGGGTTCACTCTTAAGAATATAAGGCAATTCTATCCAGGTTAAAAACTCGAAAATTTCCAAAATAAAACTCTTACTATAGGGTTTAGACATTACCTTTGATTACTAAATGCAACAAGTGTTCATAGCTTCAGTTTAATGCTTCGTTAACTAATTTTCATGGAACTTAAATACTTAAAAAAACCATACAAATAACGCAGCATGAACTCAAAAACAATCTACTTATTCCTTCAATCGAATTTTCAGCTAATCAATATTCCTACTGATCGATACCAAGAAAGAAGAAAGTTATGTTTCTCCGTTATCGTGGTTTAAACCACCTCACGGATTTTACCATGGAAAAAGGAGATTAATATATTTCAAAATGTCTTAAAAAATATAAATCTATATTGAAAATTAATTAATAATTATTTAATTTCATTTTAATAAACACCCGCTACGCTAGTCCTTTACACTGTAGCCACATAATTACAATGAGCCATTTCTTGAGGTCACCGTGATATCAAGTAATATCTATATTGAAGGAGGGGTGTGTCTCTGAGACTGTATGTTTGTGTGTGTTTTATTGGTTTTTGCACAATATATTATTATATGAAGACGGCGCTTCGAATCCGTGTCAGTTCTGCACCAATAAATCTATTCAATTTCACATGTGAATTTGAAATAAATAACATTTCCCCCCCGGTAAGATTTAAAATTCTCAAAAATCGAGCTTTCGTCCGCGACTTCGTCGGCGCCCCTTTTTCTAAGACGTAAAACATTAATTGCTCATTTATATTGAATTTCTATCGCTCATATATTTTTGTCAGGCGTTGATTTTTTTTTTTTAGTTGATCCAACGGGCACACTAATTTTATTCTGGATGAAGTACCGCATGTCCTTTCTGTTTATATATGTTTTTAATGGTTAAGAGGTTTTATTACTCATTAGTAACTACAGATTTACTGTGTATATAAATATATTTTATAATAATTATAGTAATGTTGTTATTATAACTACATATATGTATATGTATATATGATTGAAGTGATCATGAGGAAAAGCTGTTGAACCAATTTTTAATAAGATAACCCAAAGAGAACATTTTTATCTATAATTGCATTTCTCCTTTTATTGCGTATATCATTATTTATTATTACCCTCACGTGTATATGAACGTATAAATTTCAGTTAAGAAAAACAGTGAGAATATACATAAAAAACACACAGCCCAAGACAAACAGACATATTCATTATATTATAAAAAAAAATGACAAATAAATTTAAAAAAGTCGCCTAAATGACTGAGAAATGCAGCGTTCATTGCCACTACTTTCCAAAGTTGACATAACGGGAATCGAACCCGCGCAACCCCTGAGACAGATCATTAAGACAAGCACCCTAACTACTCATGCAACGGGCTTGTTTTTGGATATACGAAGTTTAAACGAGTAGCTAGTATGTTTATTTTATAATGTATTTATCTTAATAAATTTAAATATATGGGTTTACAAAACAAACAATAATTAGTTTATTTATGTGTATTATAGTATTTTTGGTAATAACAGTTTTTGTAATTTGTTAAATATGATATTTATTCATTTATTAAGGTACACCAACATAAAGCGATTATCACACTTTACAATTTGAAGGATTCCAATTTAGGAAATTGGAAAGTGTAATCGCAGTTAGAACAGATTGGATCCAATTTAGATTTCATATATTTTCAATTCTATGTCTTCGATTTAGAAATCAATTTAGTGTAGTGTGATCACTAGTTCACTACTTAGGTACCTAAATTGGATTCCTTCAAATTGTTAAAGTGTTATAACCGCTTAAAACAAAACAATACAATACAAATTTTTACATCAATAATAGTCCGGGAGGTAGCGTTGCATTTTAGGTAGTCATTTTACGCCGCTCGATTGTTATCTTTTTCGATAGATCTGGTATGCCTAATAAGTGAACCAAGCGTCAACTGACGCACCCGCCGTATGTGTGGGTGTGAGAGGCTGCGAAAGTTGTTAAAAAAATAAAAAATAAAGAAATATTACGCTGACAAACTTTTTTCATAAATAGTCTGAGATGAAAAAAAATCGTCAGCTGCATCGCGGAGGGGGGATTATGCGTCAGCTGCTCGCATGACGGCCTTTCCACCACTAGACACGCAGCTGATTGTTGTTTTCGTAATTTAATTATGTAAACAATAACCTAGTTAAATTTCATCGTACGTACTACTTTACTTTTTTCCTTTTTTTTACATGTTCATGCGAACAGCTGACGCACAATCCACCTCCGCGATGCATCTGACGATTTTTTTTCATCTCACTAAGATGTCAACTATTCATGAAAATAAGTTTCAGCCGACTTACTATTACTTTATTATATTTTTTATTTTTTTAACCACTAGCATCCTCTCGCACCCACACCCACCGCTACTTGAGCAGATGACTGTGGGTTCGAGATCAACTACCAATATCAAAATCAGCCGACTTACTATGATTTGTTTATTTGCAACGCTACCTCCCGGACTATAACACGTATACACAACATATAATCTAATCCTGTATGTACTTAGATAACATTTAACAAAATAACTTTATACTCCATTGAGTCTTGAATATGTTAAAAACAATATTTTTAATGGAATGGAGAAACTGAAGAGTATACTAATTTTTTTAGTAATGATGACATGAATCGAAATTATGAAAAATAAGTTAAAATACTTTTTTTTTAGCGACGCCAACGTCAGCTACTTAGGTACTTATATTACCTACTTATTTAAGTACATCTGACATTCACCTGAGGGTGTCGCCAAAAATGTCCATGTCCTCAATAAGGCTGTTAAATTCTATTTTTAGCCTATTTTTATCATTTTATTTATTTTTGACTTATGAAAAAATTGTTCCAATAAAGGCTTAAATAAATTTTTGCTATAAAAATTAAAAAATATTAAAATTTACAATTAAAATTCCAGGTTTATAATTTTTGTTTTCAAAATTATAGCACGAATATCGCTTCCTACTTAGGGCATAACTGAGATTTCCATGACGTATATATGTCTGCCTGTTAGTCACACAATATTATAAAAAGCGAGTGTCGTTTGATGAATCTGTGTCATATGAAGTTACATCTGTGTTTAAACTAAAAATCTCACAAGGAACTGTGTGAAATTTATTTATTACTAGCTACCCGCTCTCGGCTTCACACGATGATAATCATCAGCTCAATTTTTTCCAATTTTTATAAAGTCATAGAAATTTCATAAAAACTTTCAACAAATATTTGAAAAAATCGCATCTACCGTTCTCGAGTTTTGCGCTAAGTAGCACATTTAGAAATTATTTTTTATTTATATGGACTCACTTTTTTAGTAGCTTTAAAATCATAGTGAATGTGGTTTTTTTTTAAACTTTGGTAGTAAAAACAAATTCTTACCGGTTACATTAGGGTGTCGTGCTAAGAAGTCTTGCTTCGCGCGTATCACTTCCAAACGGATTTCATTCTCTATCGGAGTTTCCAATGCCGAAAACACTAGCGAACCAGATATCAAATAAATCAAATAAAATGCCACATAGGAGACAAATACACACGTAAATCTGGCTTTTCCAAACAGTCTATACGTAGCGAATATAGGCTGGAATGGCGGATGCTCTTCCTCATAAAGAATTTCTCTCTCAATTACCATTTTTTTAGGACAACATATCTGGCTGTGTACCGTCATATCATCGTCGCTTCTCGCCGAGTACATGCTTCCATACGAATGGATGCGGGAATAACTTGCCTTACTCATGACTTGTGCTGTTTCTTAACAATGTCCAATGACCAATATAGAAGGATGCTTCCTTCTCTGCTGTTTCTTACGAATGTCCAATGACCAATATAGAAGGACGCTTCCTTCTCTGCTGTTTCTTACGAATGTCCAATGACCAATATAGAAGGACGCTTCCTTCTCTACTGTTTCTTACGAATGTCCAATGACCAGTATAGAAGTAGGGCTTTTACTTTTCTGCTATTTCTTATAAAAGAGCAGTACAGGAAGGGAGCTTTCTTCTCTGCTGTTTCTTACAAATGTCCAATGATCAGAATCAGAGAATTTCTTAGGATTGATCAATACAGAAAGCAGCTTTCTTCTCGGCTTCACGGCTGTTTTTTAAGAATATCCAATGATCAAAAAAACACGAAATGAGCACGGAAATTTATAGTCTAATGTTCCGAAACAAATTTGATGCCGGAACTAGAGATTTGGTCAACTGTACTTGAAGAATCTCTTAGGATGATTGGGCTCGAAGAACAGAGCGAATATCTCTGTCGCTTTTGTGTCGCAACGGCACTTTTCTAGTTTAAGAGTAACCATTTTGATACATTTTTAATTTTGAACACAGCCGTGAAATTAAATATGGCGGAAGCCTCACACTTTGCGTTCGTCTATCGAGTGACCGCGAAGCACGAAGATCGTATAAAGACTGGGCGAAGTAGGTAATTATCAAGAAATATAAATAAGAGATATCGCTGCATAGTGTCGTCACTCGACACACACATTTGTGTGATACCCTACAGATAATAAAGATACTTACCTATGTGTTTGTTTAGGGCGATCGCCTATTTACCTCTTTTCCCAGGTTTATTAAATTAAATACTATTCTGATGTTAAGGTTTTGACATTTTGGCTTAGTAGTCATCTCGCACACATATTATTTTCTTTAAAAAAACTTGAAATTAAAGTACATTAAAAAAATTAAAAAACTTGAAATTAAAGTAAAGGCATACAAAAATCAATCAAAAATATCTATCTATATTTCGTGTGTATATTTTGGATTTGTGAACACACTTATTCGTCAGTATATTAGTACTATCAAAATTTGGGTCTAGACAACTTCCTTTAATTAATAGAATATACTAGAAAATGTCCAAAGTTATTGAGTACATTTATAAATGGAAAATTATCAGGTGATATTGTAGCATATCTCTTTACAATTTATGTAAGGCAATATAAGATTTAAACAAATGGGTGGACGTTAATATATTGTTATTTTAAGTTAATGGAAGTGATTTCTTTGAATATAAACATCGATGAAATAAAACAAGATTGGAATAACCAAAGCTGTTTTACAAATTTATATAATAACTTTTCTTTCATTTTTATTTTTGTTTGTAATGAATAAACTCAAAAGCGACAGTTACTGTTGCCACCTACCATAAGGTGGACCGTTAAATAAAAAAAGCTAAGTAAAGATACGGTTATGTGTAAAGAAATAATTAGTACTTTGACACAAATCTCTTGTTAATAGGTATCGATAGTTTAATGCTCGCGTTATTATAATGAGTGCAAGGTCCTATATCTACCTACCTACCTACGCTGTTATGAAATGATAACTAACATATTGTGTAGGTATATAACATTTATTTATGATAAATATTTAATTTGCCCTCTCAATTTCTGTAATTCTCTGACTTTATTGTAATTTGCGAACGTTTTTGAAAATCCTAGTAATTATTTATAATTTTTTTTTTAATCGACACACCAACAGCATTCATTAATTTACACAAACTAAAATAAACAGACATTTTCATTTGCATTCCAGTTACTTGGTATTAACAGCCATTACATTTTGTCTCCTTTAATTACAAATAATTAAAAAAATAAATGCTTACTTAATACGATATGTAACCATCAACTAATTTATTGCAAGTAATTAAAACAATAATTTAACAATTTCAAATGAAGAGTATACTTACATATAATAAATATTGAAATTAAAATGTTAATAAATAATGAAATGAAAGTATAATTAAAATATATCTATTTGTAAAGCAATTAAGTACTTATATAGCAGGGGTGGCCAACCGGTCGATCGCGATCGACTGGTCGATCGCGACTATTAGTCCAGTCGATCGTGGCAAGGCAAAAAATATAAATACGTAGAACAGACCAACTGCTGCACGCATCATCTTGTATCATTTTTCAATTGCCGTTCCGTCACGTTATTTATCTTCTCTTTTACGCAGTATAGCTCTCTTTTGTTTTCCTACATTTCAAATTGACTACATGAAGTTTCAAAACGAAATTATTACTCTGCGCCGCGACATATTTCTAAAAGCAAGGTCATCCTCAGGTCTAGATTTCTGGGCATTGGTTTCCAACGAGAAATATCAATATTTGAAGAAATGTGTTGAACAACTGCATTCGTGTTTTGATTCAACATATTTATGTGAGTCAGCATTTTCCTATTTAAAACAAACAAAAAATAAATACCGTTTTCGCTTGACAGACATTCATACATTGGATTCTTTAAGGTTGGCAATTTCCAACTACAAACCTGATTTTGCTAATCTAGCGGAAGATGCTCAGACGCAATGCTCACACTAATACAAAGAATAATTTTCATTTTATGTTTTCCCTCTTAATAAAATAAAAAAATACTACATAATTGTGTACTGAACTACGCTGTTTCATTTAGGATTTCAAGAAGTATGTAATTGGTAGATCGCACAGGGTTTCGTAAGTAAACAGTAGATCTTGAGTCTAATCAAGTTGGCCACCCCTGTTATATAGGATAATGTCGCTGTTATGTTCTATCTGTTTCTCCTCTAACTTCTTAACCATCCAACGGATTTTGATGCGGTTTTCACCAATAGGAAGACAGTTTGTGTATTTAGAGAAAAAAAAACAATCATTCGTACATATTGCTTCGCTAGTAAAAATATTTACTATTTTAGTCCCAAGCATACTTATGAGCTTATATACACATAATTTCTGTTTTACTATACACTTTTAAACATGTATAAATGGTTAGAATATAATTATATAACAACCATTAACATTATCAATATGATTTATTTGTTTAGGTACATGTAATATTAATTATACTACACAAACGATGCACTCGCGTGCGACCTATTTATCTGTCTTCGTCTTATGGAACTATAGCTTTGTTTATTCATACATACATATACTATGTCATATTCTACTTGGAGAGGACTTGGCAGAAAAGTGTTATTTTCTCAAAATTAAGACTTAGATAAAAATTATATATAGGTATTGCACAACAGACTGTATTTTAAAAAGTTTTAAATGGACATAAATTATGGTTTATAAAAAAATCATTTTCTAAGAAACTATAATACTTACTGCCCAAAAAAATCTTTTCTCGTCACAGTAATAATTTTAAATTGAACAAATCGAAAGTATGATGCATATGTATGTATGATGTGATAGCACATATTTGTATTATTGTAAAACTAATCCATAGTAAAATTAAAAGAAATATTTTAACACTGTTTAGCTAATTGTCAATTTGTCCGTGAATGAATGCAAGAGACGTTCAGTTAGAATAAAATCATCTTTAGGTCTACACGTCTTTATCTTTATAGTAAACTAGCGGCCCGCTCCCGGCTTCGCCCGGGGTGCATTTTTTTTTCGTATAAACCTTCCCGGATTATCCCTCTATCAATGAGTGAAGACAGAATTAAAATCGGCTCAGCCCTTCTCGAGTTTTGCGCTTAGCAACACATTTAGGGATTCGTTTTTATATTATAGACTAGCGGCCTGTTCCCGGCTTCGCCCGGGTGCATTTTTTTTCCGTATAAACCTTCCCGGATTATCCCTCTATCAATGAGTGAAGACAGAATTAAAATCGGCCCAGCCGTTCTCGAGTTTTGCGCTTAGCAACACATTTAGGGATTCATTGTTATATTATAGAAGAAGATAAGCAATCAAAAGTGAACTTTATCACCGTCACGAACACATTTATTGAAAACTAAGGCAATTCAATCTGGTGAAAATTGATCAATATTGAGTGAAGTGTTCAATCGTGGCACGGCACTTAATTGTTGGTGACGTCACAATCAAGTTTATTAAGTTAGGTGTTTGACTACAAAATTGTATTATCAGCAGCGAGAGAATATCTAACGACGCGAGCCCAACGTAATTCGATTCGGATCACAAATCGACTCCTCAAATTCGTTCAATTTTTATTGATCAAGTTCCGTCCGCTACATAACAAATTTATTTCGAAGACGGCAAACAAGTTTCTTTTACATTTCTACAAAGAGTTTATTCAAAACAATATATCAATGCCTCGCACGTAACTCGCCTGCTGGTGCCCGCGATTTCGTAAACAAAAAAAATAAGCTACTGAATACTAATAACAGCTGACCCGACAAACGTTGTTTTGCCATACAAAAAAATATCACTTAGGGGTATGGAAAATAGATGTTGGCCGATTCTCAGACCTACCCGATAAGCACACAAAATTTCATCAAAATCGGTGCAGTCGTTTTGGAGGAGTTTGGCAACAAACACCGCGACACGAGAATTTTATATATTAGAGAAGAAGATATAACTCGTGACCACTTGTTGCTATAACACTTTGGCCAGGAGTTAATTTTTTTATTTTATTTTAGATGATCCCTTAAGAAAACTACTTTTTTCTGGATAAAAAGTACCCAATATCCTTTCTTGTATCCCTGATAACTTATATGCAAAATTTCATGATGATTGGTTGAGTTATCAGGCGTGAAAAGGTAACAGACAGTATGAATTAATAGATGTCACACGTAGTTTTAAAGGTGTAAAGAATAAATATACGTTCACCATTCATCACTATCATCTCCGTCCACTGCTGAACATAGGCCTACCCCATAACTTGCCAATAGGACCAATCAAAAGCAACCTGGATCTACCGTCGACCCGTCCAAGCTGTGGATGGATGGGTGGACGTCCTGCGCCGGCGCATGCCGGTCCGTGATCACTCGAGAATCTTACGGCCCCAAGGCTCTCCGTACTATGTGTCGTCCATAACTCTTATTATATTGAAAAATATATTACCTGAAACGCAGGGATGATTTCTCAAAAAATCCATTTTGACTTGAGTGATGTGTTGCAATAGCTGTTCTTCTTTTGGAGACTCTATGGTGTGGAAGACCGTTGCTCCTGTCAAATGCCAACAAAAAAATCAATAGTGACTATCTTATTGTAAATTATATTTATTATTATAACTCCAGAACACTAATTTTGTAATGGTTAATTAATTTAGATTATAAAGTGTAATGTTTAACTAAATAACTAGGTTTTATCCTTATACATTTAAGTCACTGTCCGCTTCTGTATGTTTCTCAGCTATAACTTTTTCTAAAACACCCAACGGATTTTGATACGGTTTTCACTAATTAAAAGAATGATAAACGGGGAATGTCTGTTTATAATTTGCGGAAAAAATAACATCGATGCGAAGTCGGGGGCGGGTCCCTAGTAAAATATTTATTTTATTTTATTTATATTAAGGAAACATACAATATCTCGCTACACATTATACAACATACATACAAGAAAAACAAAAACAAAAAAGTTTCCACTAAATTACAAAAACATATTATAAGTTACAGAATATTGGAGCTAGGAAAAAACCTACAAAAAGGTAAGAAGAAGTAAACCAAAAAAGAAAAAAACCAATTAACATATAACATACAAAATAAATAAATAAACTGGCCGCTACAAAAAGGAGACTATACAATTAAATACACAATAAATACTTTTATTATGGCTACCTATTAATATTTTCATATTCACAAAACTCGCCTGTCGGAAATATAGCAGTGACATTTCAAAATAAACCCGTAGGCGTCCAAGAAAATGTTGGTAACAAGTGTAACAAGTATAACACACTTGAATACGATATTTAAAATTAGAATTTGATATCAGGTGTGAGTTTCGCACGCCCAAATTATAATAATTCCTAACGCTCAGATGAATTCCGTTGTGCTCACAAAGCCTTTTATCTGTAGGCAACTTTAGTGATACAAAAATATATTCGTTTTATTTCTTATAAAACAATGGGTATGTTTCATAAGATTTTATTTTATGTAGTACCTATATTACTAAATACACACAAATAAGTATAAAATATGTAATTTTACTAATTTACTAAATAAATAAATAAATAATAAATAAATAAATAAATATCTTCACCCATTCCACACAGCACCATCTAGTTCCACACTAAGCAACTTAATGCTTCTATTATGGATACCAGACAGTTGATATAATACTTTTTTTTTTTTTTTTGTAAATACATACATATTATAAATACAAACTTCATTTACGTCATTTACATGACTCAGGTAAAATGTTAAGACATAAACATTTAACCCCTAGCGGGATTCGAACCCGCGAGTTACTAGCCACTAGACCAAACGTGTCGTCAAATTACTAGCTGATGCCCGCGTCTTCGTCCGCGTGGGATATTTAGCCTATCTCCATCCTGAAATTCCATTCTAACTGTTGGTGAAATAATTTTTAAAAACAGATGATTAGTTTCGAAGTTTGTTTGTACCTCCTACATACAAACAAACTTTACCTCTTCATAATATTAGTATAGACAATTAAAGGCACACTTAATGACTTACCCATGATTAAATATAAAGCGACGACACAAATCCCCACGACAAGCCTCAGCGAAGGAAAATTTCGATTGTCGCATGCCATGATGAGTTTCATTGTCTCCACCTGCATAAAAACATATGTGTATATTACAGTAACTGCTACGAAGTCCTAACTTCTTAATTATTCATCATTATCGACTATTATTTATAATTAATATACGATAACAATTACGAGTAAAAATTCAGTGCTCAATTTGCTTAATACCCAACAGTGCTTCGCTCACTCTTTCTGAACCTTTTCTGTGTACACACGAAAGAGTGACTACGAATCATAGTACAAACTTGCAATATGCAAGAAATATTGTAGCTCATCTTCTTTATAGCTGTTAGCACTTCTTTTACATTCTCTTTCTCATTCAATGCAAATCTTCAACAACACATACACATATTACAAATTTATAGAAGGCTTTAAAACCTTAACTTCCGATATATTTTATCGGACACTTGATGTTTAAGATCTTTTAAGGGTTACTAAATGGGTATCTAAAATTGCAAAGTAGGAACCAAAATCTGAAAGAACTTAATAAGTTGTGTGTTTTGCTTAGGTACTGACAAAAAACCTACGGCGAGAATAATAATATAAAAGATTCATAAAATTACATAAAATCCTGTAGCCATTGTACAAAATGAAGACCATGAGGGTAGCTTTATTTTACTTCAAGGGACGCATAAATTAAATCGATTCCAATTTATTTGAGGGCTTTGTTGAATTCGCGCGAATTTATCACTTGTGCCGCCGGGAGTTCTCGAATTTTTGTTCGATTTTTGTTTTATGACATTATTTCCTGTCAATCACATATATTTCACGAATGATTTTCGTGAAAAGGGGCGTCAGGCAAGCTGACAGGACAGGTCATTTCCAAATAGAAGGCTACCTATACCAGGGGGATGCATGTCCACCTACTATCAAGTGGACCATCAACCTGTCTGCCGGCCTTAACATAAGAAAAACCTATGCATTTTTATTTATTTTATTTAAGTACTGGTATTTTGGGTTATGATCTTTAAGAGTAACGGTGATGAAACGTGGCCTCTCACGGCAGGACTGAGGACACAAGTTTTGGGTCGCTCAGCGTGTTATTTAACGAGCTATGCTCGCTAATTCTTTGGTAGATAAGATCAGAAATTCTAAAATTCGATGAAGAACCAAATTTGTCGACATGGCCAAGAGAATTAGCAATTTGAAGTGGCAATGGGCCTGTCACATCTGTCGCAGAGCGGATACAACCGATGTACCGGAAAAAATTTCGCATGTAGGCCACAATTTGGAAGCGCAACATGGGACGCCAGATGGACAGAGGACCTAAAAGGCTTCGCAGGAAGCGGCTGGATGCGAAAAATAGACCGTGCGAGGTGACGAGCCTTGGGAGAGGCCTACATCCAGCAATGGAGAGACAGGCTGATGATGATGAGATTACAATGAACAACTATATTGATAGTTATTAAAAATCTACTTGTGTTGTTGTCGTGCTAGTATTTAATGTATGTGCAGACAGAATATAGGGCATGACCGGGGTGCATTCTATTTCCGGATGGAAAATACGTAACGTCAGCAATCGACCGGATGCTCGGTAACGGTGTTATCGCACTTCCCCGGTTATCCGGGGGCTTTATAACATGTATTATAGGATTTAGTTGCGAAGTAATCACTATGCACTGCCACGATACACGTTCATGTTTATCTATATCTATACTTAATATTATAAAGAGAAAAGATTTGTATGTTTGTAATCAATAAACTCAAGAACTACTGGATTGATTTTGAAAATTCTTTCACGTATAGAAAGCTACATTATCAGCGAATAACATAGGCTATATTCTATAAAGTTATCTCAAGTCGCGTGCAACAGCTAGTTGAAGATAAATGCGGATGCATTAATTCGAATTTTTAATATCTGACGAATGATATTTTGATTAGCAATTAATTTATATGTATAATAATAACCTACTTAGCTCCGTTTTTCACCTACTAGCAATCTATTTTGCCTCGTTTTCAATCACCTACTTAATCACCGGTTGACGATAAATACGGTTATATCATGGTAATATTGCGTAACATCTAAGTTACGAGAATGAGACAAAATACCCATAGAAAAGTCGCATATGTATTATAAATACAGCTGTCATCCCTTATTTCATGGGAGCACGAATTTTAATAATTTTGGTCTATTTTTGGTTTTAATATCTTGACAAGTAGTTGATAGAAAACTTTTTTGTAAGTCATAACATTTTTGTATTATTTGCGAAAAATCTTTTTTTTTTCCCCTCCTACAGGTTGGAATTGAAAATTTCTTTCACCCATCGATATTCTAGAAACATATCAAAAATTTCTCTAATTTTATTTGTCAGTAAATTTTCCTGGACTAATAAATAATATAGATAGCTTCGTCTAGCCAAAATTTGACACAGCCTATCTACGAAAAGCTACGCCACGGAGACAGTAGCAGATGCTACACTACATTGTCACACTAAAGTGCGAAGGAAAAGTAAATTATTTTAGATGTCAATATAATTTGTATAAAGGGTCACTGTCTAACAAACGCAATATTAGCTTTCAATGTGACCTCGGAGGGTTCAAGGTGAAGCTTCGTGATCGAGGGTCCATAATTAAGCCGCACGCTCCGTTTCCTATTCCCTGATTAGTTTTATCTCTAAATAGTTGGGATTGCTCTATTTCTTTTGTTTGTTATTGTTGTTGTTAATCAAAATAATATTCAGCAACAGATAAATAACAATAAAAAAATCCTACTGTGGCGTTGCTTGTGTTATAGGTGACGCAACCTATAATCAAGCGGACTGTCAGCCTTAACATAAAAAAAGACAAAAAAGTCTATTTTTATATTTTATTTAATTAGGCGTTGGAAACTAATGCAATGTACATAATCTATTGCATGATGACTCTTGAAAATATACAACTGAAATATTGAGTTGGTTAATGTATACTTTGTACACGCGAATAAAATTACGAGTATAGAATAAAATTGAAAATAAAGTTCAAAATTGCTCTAAATCTAGATAATTCAATATCTAGTTATCACCTGTTCGTAATGGAATGTTCCATTTAACAGAGGATACAATTTAAAAAGCATTAGCGCTATTGTGCAAAAAGGGAAGGAAAAAGTGACCAAGCGATTTCAATAAAATTTATGGCTGTACGAGACGACGCGCGACCTTAAACGTCCGAAGGAAAAAGAATTAGTGGCAAAAGGATACCTAGATATGAGTGGCCTTCAGACGGGTTTCAAAAGTTTTGTGAGATACAAAGGAGTCGTTATACGGCTCCTTTTATACGAATAAACAGCTTTTGAAAGTTTTTTTTTTTATAATATGATAAGAATCCTGCTACCATAGCAACTTTGGTCGGTCTATCAAGCAAAGAATATCTAGAAAAGTGGGGTTGATTTGACATGATGTCAAATCAAGAGTTTTAATTCCATCAAGGGTTCTTGGACGACCCAGGATGTATTATTTTGGCTGAAATTTTAATTCTAACATTAACAAATACTATATCAGGACCATAAATTCTCTATGAACTACTTATGAATCTAGTTGTTAATGTTGAATGAATAATATGAATGAATATGTAACCGCCAGCCACTGAAATCTTTGAAACATTATGCTAAATTGTAAGTTGACAGTTTCTTGACAAGTGACAGGTCCTGAGCACTCGAAATTATTGCGAATCTCCGATGAATGACAGTTTTGTAAGTCTTGAGTGAAAAATATATTTCTAAATTTCACCGCTGAATAACGTAAACCTTATTCATTGAACATTTTAAAATAGATTTTAGATTTTAGAAATAGATTTAGATAGATTTTGAAATAACAAAAAAAAAGTTGCATCCGTGTGTAGTCGGGGGTAGGTCGCTAGTAACTCCATTTAAAATGCTTTCGTAACGTCTGACATTAAACCACTCTGCAAAATATCCTTTTTTTAGATTCACAGCCGGTACACTTTTAGATCCCCTTAGCACATTATTAGATTACTCCAAAAATAATATTTGAAAACCTTTTCTGAAACATGGAACACCCCAACCTGTGTATAAATAAATAGGGTTTAAGTGTAAATTCCGTTGTCTGGTAATTATGGTAAAGTGCACAGCTTGTAGTCACGTACAAGGTTTACAACGAAATCTAAACTAATAGCAGCTCAACGTTAGTTTGCAGCTGTTCCCTCTAGGTCAGAGCCCTGTAGCCTGTAGCGCATCGCTGCCACTAATAAAGCCTTCGCTTTTATTGCAAGCCTGAGAACTAAGTTGTTCAACTCTCGGGTTCACTGCACCTTAGTTTTTTCATTTTACTAAAAAATATGTTACATACATACTGACGACACGTTTGGTCTAGTGGCTAGTAACCCTAGCTGTTAACCAAACAGTCGCGGGTTCGAATCCCGCTAGGGGCAAATGTTTATGTGTTAACGTTTACCTTTGTACCTGAGTCATGGATGTTTGTATTCATAATATGTATGTATTTACAAAAAAAAAGTAATATATGTATTATATCAACTGTCTGGTATCCATAATACATTAAGTTGTTTAATGTGGAACTAGATAGTGCTGTGTGGAATGTGTGAAGATATTTATTTATTTATATATTTTTTTTATGTTCCTTTATTTAAAACCTCAAATCTCAGACAGAAGGTTTTTTATGAGGCCGACGGTCCACTTGATGGTAGGTGGCTACCGTCGCCTATAACACAAGCAACGCCATAGGTGCTCTGCAAATGGGCTGGCAACCAGAGAAGGATTAAGGATAAGCGATTGTTAAGGATAAGGTTTAGGGATAAGGCTCTAGCACCCTTACTCACTCACCGAAACATAACAGTATACATGTTATTTCATGGTGATCTTCTGTGAGTGGGTGGTTACTGTGGCCAGACGGGCTGCCCAAATTACTAAAACATACAGTGTGCCACTTCCAATCCAAAGCCAGACCAGAGCCAACTTTAAAAAGTTCATTTCCAAAGTTAACCTTGCCGGTAATCAAACCAGAGCGTTAAGGCAAGCATCCTAACCACTCATCCAATGGGTTCGTTAAATACTTATGAATCATCATTAAGTATTGCATATACCAGTTAAATATTTAAAAAAAAATTACATTATTCGTTATTTGGAATAATAAAAATTATACCTAAATCAAATCTATAAAATTAAATTTATATGGTTGTAAGATTATACAAACATTATTGAGATCACATAGGTAATGTCATTCTTAACAATTTATGAATTTTTCTTTATACGGCTCTTATAGTTTCGTATCTTTGATACTACCACAACTTAGTATTATTTCACAGAAGTCGGTATATATTCAGCTGACAGCGAATTCATCATCCAAGTTCATCTTCTAAGTTGAAACAAAGTCAACAAAACTCCCCAAGGTGATGACGAGGCGTCTAAGTTGCTAATTCAGCATTATATTATGGAATATTAAGGAAATCCTGCTGCTAAAATTATTTAGATGGTTAGTAGGGAATGCCGAAATGAGTAACAAACATTCGTACGTATATATCCATCCTCACAAACTTTCGCAATTATAATATTACTGGGATAAATAAAATATACTTTATGATAAACTGAAACCATATTTTCTTTTATGAATTTATTAACTAAAAGCCACAATAAGCAAAGCGATTATAACAACCATTCGACGAGAACTAATATTTTATTAGAATAAACACAAAGTTCACTAATCATTAGTGGCACGCGATTACTTCGTTTAGAAACGATTTAAATGCAAATTAACTGGTTAATTTTATGGTTATGTTGGCGCGAATATGAATTAAGAGCAGGCCCCACGAAAAAAATTCCTACGCTCGCTCCGCCCACGTCCCGCCACCCGAGAGTTACAAGTTGCTCGGCGGCTCTCTAGGATTTTTTTTAATATATCGCAAGATACAGCTTACGTAAGGTTGAATATTGCGTACATTATTTGAAGCATGATTTGGTGTGCACTAGCTCGGAACTAAACAACGTAAGTCTCAAAATTGTTTTCGTTAATTATAGGAGTAAAAATAAACTTAAGTTTATTTTATTTTGACAATCACTGGTAAACAATGTTTCCTTTCTACGAGCAGTTTTTTGGCGATATAACTCAAGCCGTTTAGTAGAAAAATGTAATATTCTCCGGAAAGGGCGCCGATTTCGATCAAAAAATGTATCGAATGAAAATCACCTAATTATGTTTCTGACTTGATAATCTACAGATAAAGGTCTCAAAATATATATATGTAAATTCCACATTGATCAGATATGTGGTTGACTCAGCACATTTATTTAAAGTTCCCTTAGTTTCACAGGGCCTGGCCTTAAGTAAAGGAAAATATAAATTCATATATATGTAGGTAAGTACACTAATATTAAAAAGAGGAGAGATTTGACTTGTAATGGATAAAGTCAAAAAATGTTTATCTCATTTTAAAATACCTATCAACTATATAAAGTCACATTATCAGCCAGTATTTAATATGGCCTATATTTTATTTTAAAAAAAAATTGGAGATTCCTACTAGTCACAATAATTTAACGCAAGGTATCAAAAATCTTAATATTAATAATGCGAAAGTGAGTTTGTTCGTCATTAATTTTTGCGACCTAAGAAACATTCGTCACATTCGCTTTTTACTACATTAGACATTCGGCATACACTTTGTTAGGGATACAGTATTACACATAGGACAACTTTATTCCCAAAGAAAGTAATGAAAATAAAAAAATCAACATCTGACAAAAATATATGAGCAATATAATTGTAAAAGGAGTGCGGACGAAGTTGCGGACATAAGCTATAATAGTATACTATACGATTATAATATGGACACTGCATTCCCAAAAAATGCCATAAAATACAGCAGACATTTCAGAAGTAAGTAAGGGATGCAAGAACCGATTTCCCTTATCTTGTCTTTCAACTTTGTCTTTCACCAATTTTATCCTTTCAAATTCATCCCATCAAGGTCGACAATACCCTTTAACTGAATCCGGCGTTGCTTATGTTTCTAAGTTTAGGTAAAGGTCGTCTACAGGCTGACAGTACACTTGATAGTATATGGCTACCGTCGCCGATTAACACAAGAAACGCCACCGCTGCTGCAAGTGCGCTGCCCAACTTAGTAATATTAAGCATAAGGGAGTAAGAAATAAACTCTGGAAGATAACAGCACATATGCTTATTTCATGGTAGCCTTCTGTAAAGGAATAGTTAATGCCGTCAGTCTGTTCAATTTAAGACAACAAAACGCAATGTGCCCTCTGCCTTTATAATTATACTAACTAATACTACTATTATAGGCGACGGTAGCCATCTAGCATCAAGTGGAACGTCACGTCAGTATGCCTGCCGAAATAATTTAATAATAAAAATTAATATATATAATTTTTATGTAACATCATGTTTACATAAAAATTACATTAAACTACGAACACTTGAAGTAATTAATCTCAAGACACATAAGCAATTAACTTAAGTATATTTAAGTAGGTAATACCAATGTCAACCCATTTTGTTAAGTGGCCCCAAAAGCTTAAATCAACTCTCGCCGGTTTCAGTCTGAACATTTTGACCTTTCACAAAGTTTAAAACTGTGTTTAGACGTGACAGAGTGACGTCGCATTTAAAATACATCTTTGTGTTACTTACGTTGCCATCCCTCATTTAGAACTTCATTAGAATTATTAAGATTATTAATATAAGTTACTAGCTGTTGCACGCGACTTCGCCCAAGGTAACCTTGAAATATATAGCCTATGTTACTCGCTGAAAATGTAGCTTTCTATAGGTGAAAGAATTTTCAAAATCGTAGAGGAAAGTAGCCAAATATGGGCTACTACTTTGTTTTTGGGTGATAAATAATAAAATATTTAGTAATGTACTTATTTTTAATGTAATATTAATCAGACATATATTTTTAGAGAGGAATGAAACAGTCTTGTATTTTAATTAAGAAATCAAAATTGAGCACTAAACAAAATTGCAAAATGGGCGCTAAATATGGAACAGGTCTCAAATATGAGCTATAGCCCATTTAAAGATATTAACTAATTTATATTTTAAGAAAATAACAACAATAAGCATTTATCTTGTAAGATATCAAATCAACTTGGCAAGTATAAGAAAGTACTTAATTCTAGACGTCAAATTCTGACTCAGCTCAGTCATTATGTAGGTACTAAGAGCCCATACATCAAACATTCGATCCACAGTTCTCCTAGTGTGTCCTTTTTCTTTGTTATCCTTTCTTTTCTTAGGGTTTCTTGTCTTTAGTTTTCTTGTCCTTTTCAATTTTCTTATTTTTTTTCTATAAGGTCATTTTATACGGTCAGTTTATAGGGTATTATTTATTAGTTATTAGGGGTCAGTTATTTATTAGCGGTCAGTTTATAGCTGGCCCATATTAGAAATTCTTGACCAAAATGAACTTGTCTTTGTATTTAACAAGTCATACATCATAAGCAATTAAACGAGGAAAATTTATAAAGTTATGCATATAATCTACAAATCAAACATATTAATTACAGTGTCTATCTATAAATTTTCATCAATAAAATAACACTTTTAGGAACCTTACGAAATATTCTAACTGTGGCGAAACAACATTGTTCTATCTTGATCGCGCCGGACTGACGAAGTAGTAGTAGAGTGAATGAGAGGTTAGGGGAATGAATATGACAGAAGATAGTCGTTTGTAGCGTCTTTCAATTGTTTGTTTTTGAGAACTGTTATTAGCCCATATTAAACCACTAGCCCACATTTAGTCACCTTCCTATACCAATAGTTTACGAGTTTATTCGTTACAAACTTACAAATCTTCTATCTTTATAATACTAGTATAAATCAGGGGTCGGCAACCTTTTGAGTCGGAAGAGTTAAAAATTACAATTTACAAAATTTCAAAGTTTTTAAAGAGCCACAAAAATTGTTCTTGTCAACAATAAATAGTAATTGCATAAATAAAGTTTTTTGATAAAAAAACTAATGTATTTCATAAGAGAAATATCTATTTATTCATATATAAGTAGTGTGTGGCTCGCGAGCCATAGGTTGCTGACACTTGGTATAGATATATTGAAAATATTTAGTCCAAATTTGTCCAAATTACCTACTATCAAAAATTTTGATATCATATTATTATCGTCATTGAAATCTTGGAGGACTCGCCATGCTGAAATCTTAATTGTTATTATAATACGTTTGCCAAGCGTTAGATTCTTATTTTAGACTAGCGGCCCGCTCCCGGCTTCACCCGGGGTGTATTTTTTTTCTAAAATAAACGTAGCCTAAGTTACTCCTTATTACATCAGCTACCTGCCAATAAAAGTCCCGTCAAAATCGGTCCAGCCATTTCAGAGATTAGCCGGAACAAACAGACAGACAGACAAAAAATTTAAAAATGTTATTTTGGTGTATGTACCGTATATATATTCATATGGATGTAGTAAAAAACGGTTATTTCAATATTACAAACAGACACTCCAATTTTATTTATATGTATAGATGATCCCTATATTATCTACTTTATCTGAATGAAAAGTACCCTATGTTTTTTCCTGTATCCCTGACAGCGTTTCATGATGAGTTAAGTAGTTAAGGCGTGAAAAGGTATCAGACAGGCAGACAGTTACCTTAACATTTATAATATTAATATGGATACATGTACTTACTGCAATATTTGGTAAAGCAGGTAGAAAAGGGTTAAAGAAATTAATCTCGGGTTACATTTTTTAACAATTTTTTAATATAATAAATAATGGATCCACATAAGTTACTAACTTTAAGCTTCGACAGAAAGGTGAGACGATGCTCCACGAAAATATAAATTGCAAACTTAAAATGTAATTTCGAGAAAAACTTTTGGAAACTTTTTATTAAAACTTCGGTAATGTTATAAGAAAATTTTAGCAGCCATAAATTATGCGAAACTTTGCCAACTTCTCATGTGAAACTACATATTTATTTAAAACAAAAAATTTGGCTCGTCGCGTATTCTGCATTTGCGACTAACTTTGTCCCGCGGGTTCGTCCGCCTTGTAATTTCAGTTTGAGGTTTTTATTTTTCGGTGAAAATATTCATTAAAATTTTCATTGAGGTTTTTATTAACATAAAAGCATGGCAACTGACATGGTGATCGGTGAAATTGTGTTTGAAACGTTGTTTTGCCATACAGAAAAATATCACTTAGGGGTATGGATTCTCAGACCTACCCGATAAGCACACAAAATTTCATCAAAATCGGTCCAGCCGTTTCGGAGGAGTTTGGCAACAAACACCGCGACACGAGAATTTTATATATTAGATTTATTTTATATGCATAAGAAATAATGATCCAATGTGTTTTCTGGTTCGTTTTGGCAACGAAATATCAGCGAATTCAATACGTTTTTGGTTACTATTGACAACAGTTTGTGTTGGTTATATTTCACTTTAGTACTGACAGATTACACTGAGTTTAGAGTTTATGAACTGGGCAACAAATCTCGCGACAAATAACAATTATAACTTATAGAAAACTTGAAGAAGAAAAACGAGACATTAATGTAGTGTTTCGTGAGTATGTCTTTATCCTTTATCACCCCTTATATTTTATATCTTTTATTATTTTCCTAGTTATTTATTATTGTTTTATTTTTCTGTTAGGTTTGGTTATTTATTCTAAAGAAAATGTTTTTACTTTCTTTTTACTGTCAAGAATTAAATTATTGAAATAAATTGATTTGAATTGATCGAACGCCAAAACTTTTTCAAAGGAAAAATCACTTATTTATAGACGTACTAAATCGTTGAGGAAAAAGGGAAGTCAGCCCGACAGAATACAGATTTCCTTTTAATATTTACCTTGTTCAATACAAGGTAAATATTAAAAGGAAATCCGATAAATGCCAAACACATTTCTTTATATTAAAAGGCGCACAAAAGAAATCTTACCTGCGAATTGGAAATGTCACTTTTATACGTCATCCTTCTTTCTTGCTACCTAAACCACTAAACAGATTTTTATAAAATTTGTTATATAATATTTATGTAAAACTAGCTTCTGCCCCAGATTTCATCCGTGCTCTTTTTTCTTAAGTATTGAAACATTTATTCAATCTTTAAATATACTTGATTCGTGTAACATTTTTATTTTATTTTTCTCTTCATAAAATCCTTCCTCAGACTTGAGCTTAGCAACACATTCGTATTTACCTATAGATTATACTTTATCATTTACTACTCTAGTTAGTGATAAGTTATAATTTAGTAAAGCACTATTTTAGATTAGTTATAATTTAGTAAAATAGTAATGTATTACGACCTTGCCCAATTAGGCGACATGTCCTTCAGGAGAAAGCTTCTAAATATAGATTTAAAAAAGCTTTATTATTTACACTACCCACGTTACACTTAATTTTATTATTTATATCTATCTTTACATATATTTTATGAAAGGTGTTATTACAACGTGTATATATGCAAAAATTCATAATGACCGGTTGAGTAGTTAAGGCGTGACAGCGTAACAAGAGTTTCTTTCACATTAATTATAATATTAAAAGGGTTTAAATATAAACGAATAAGCTTTACAAAACTACTTTTAACCCTCACAAACAAAAAGTTCGTTAATAAACCAGATGATTGTGTACGCAGAGGGTTGTTTGCCTATAGATAGTGAGTACTGTGTACGTCTGTACGTAGGTACAGGCCACAGGCATAGCCTGAGTAAAGATCGATGCGCCGCTTTGACGTCATCACTCGCTACCTACCTCTACCTACCTCCACACAAACCTTTACTACTCTACATTTTAATGTCACCGAAAACTATACATACAAATGTTATTTATTTAAACACTAGCGACTCGTTCCCGACTTCGCCCGGGTGCATTTTTTTACGTAAATACCTTCCCTGATTATCCCTCTATCCATGAGTGAAGACAGAATTAAAATCGGCCCAGCCGTTCTCGAGTTTTGCGCTTAGCAAAACATTTAGGGATTCATTTTTATATTATAGAAGATTAACATTTGAGTCATAGTTGCAAAGACAGAAACTTGCAATTTTTGCAAATTTTTAACAAAAATGTGTAACTATATAAAAAAAAATCGATTTGCCGTTTTTTTGTATAAAAATGATGTTGCTGCCTTTGAAACTATATGACACATTTATTTTATTTTATTTATGTTATTTAATGTTTCCCATTTATTTAATTAAAGAACTACATGTTCTCAAGCATAAATAAAAATTAAATGAATTTAAATTTAAAGTAAACTTAATGAATTTTAAATATTTTCCGTCATGAAAAATATTATACATGCCTTAAGGATTTTTTTTCATAAGGCTTCATTGGAAAAGAGTAATGGATGTCTTTATTGTATACTGAATCTTTAAATTTCAATAACCCTTATCCGTCACTGTCACACCAAAGAACAAACCTTCGTTAAACAATACACAATGCTTGTGTTTGCCAACTCACCTAAATATTGTATAAACGCTTCAAAGGACCATTTAGACGCCAGTCATTGTCAATACGTATATATAGATAGTATTACTAATACCAGAAGTAAGTATAATATGTAACTATAACAATATACGTAACAGTTTGCAATACGCGGCTAGTAAATTCTGGAATACTGAAATTTCTGGAATACCTATATATTCGTAATGTTAACCGTTTGAACGACTTTAAAGTTAAATTGAGAGAATTTCTTAAATAACGCTAGAAACAATAATATGTCAAGCTAAACATAATATGGCAGCGAATAGCTGCTCATATATGGCTGCTCTTATTTTTTTAACATTAAGATTGACAGACAGGTCAGACAGTCCGGCTATCAGGTTAGGCAGAAGCGACAGGTGTTGCCAGTGGCCAAGTGCGCTGATGAACATATTAAAATTAATGATAAGGCATTAGAAACAGATAGGGAAACGAGCTCTGGCATCCTTTACTCACTCGCCGAGACACAACAGCACATATGCTGTTAATTTACGGTGTTCTTCTGTTAGTGGGTGATGGTTACTGCCGCCAGACGGGCTGCCCAATTGACTGCGAAACGCGGCATGCCCTGCCACAACTTACAAGATCCAGACCAGTCAACTTTAAAAAGTTCATTTTCAAAGTTGTACCCGATGGGAAATGAACTCGGGACTCCAGGGATAAAACTTTAACACAAGCACTTAAATATTTTGAGTATTTTATTCGATTGTAGCGTATTTAGATCCAGAATGCTTGATTTGTTTCCTTCAGAAAGACTAGGCTAGGTGTGAACTAGGATTCCGGATGTGAATATGATGGGAAGGTGAATATGATAAAAAAATGACTGTCGACCGTCAGTGATGGAGAGGCGCATTGAAATAGACATTATTTATTAAACTATATAGTTAAAACCTTTATATCAATTACTAGACATATGATGTAGTAGTTTTATAAAACTTTTATTTAATTAACTACAGTAATTTTTCACTGTAAACTAACGGAGTCACACTGATAACTATTGCGTGTTGAACGAATTAGTTAACACACATTTTTCTTTCTCATTTTCGATACATATATATATATATATATGTGTATTTGTATTTAACTTTTGAGATCCCTCTGACTGAAAGGTTCATTGTTTTCTTGTTGTGGAGGTCAACCACTATTGTTAGAGTAAATAACTAAAGTCTATTCAGTTTGCGCGACGCAAGCTCAGTGTTTACAAAATAGCCAAAATGCTTACTACTCTGAATGTTAATTTGTAGTCTTATTTAGTTTGATATAATTAGTAAAAATCAGTTACATTTTCACTATATTACAATTATTATTACAGACTAGCTGGTGCCCACGACTTCGTCCGCGTTGAAAAATATTAAGGAGCCTATCCTGTGTCCCGTACGTCCAAATGTTTATCTACCAAGTTTCATGAAAATCAGTTAATTCGTTTAAGAGTTATGGAGGAACATACATACATGCAATACCTACACTTACAGATTTATTATTAGTATTGATTACAATACCTTCAGTTCTTCAATAAAAATATATAATAAATTACCAAATAATTTAAAAAAAGAAAACAATAATATCATATTTATAAAAAAATTGAAAAAAATCCTAAATAGTAAATGTTACTATAATACTAATGATTATTTTATAGATCATATAATTATTTAATGTAAATATTATTTATTTTTAATCTAAAATTTAATTTAAATAAAATAAAATTAATTAATTTTTATATATATATTTTACGCTTCCTCTCTTCTAGTCCCTTAAGTTGCATGCCCGACAGGGCCCATAATACTGGTCTCTTATATATTTTTTAACATCTTTGTATATACATTATGGTTTAGCAATAAATAAATTGAATTGAATTGAAGCAGGTACTTCCGACCACTGGTTGATTGTAAGTGTAGTAGCAGTTTCTAATTCTATGATTGTAAGCATTATCCGTAGCCGAGTGTACAAGAGGCGAGGGACGGTCGATTGCACCCTACGAGAACCCAAGAGACTCGAAACCAAGTCACGGTCACGGACACGATGCTACTCTACTGAATTTTATAATATGTCATTTAGAATATTATACATTAACTGTTGCAGGGATAACTTAGTGGGATGAGTGCTCCTCTGTCGTCTAACTACATTATTTTCAAATTCACTTGTGTATTAGAAATTATGATCATTTACTATAACAAAAAATAAAGATGTCCTCTGAGATATGCATATCTGAGACGACTTCGAAAGGGCCATTAGGCCCGGTAAGTTCTCTAGTGGAAACCACGGAGCGAAGGGCGCAGCCAAAAGATATCCACCTACAAGATGGACTGACGACTTAATAAACTACTTGTTTATGTAAAAGGCCTATGTCTACCATTAGACGTCCTAGAGCTATGACTAGGTTGAGGTAGCGTGTCTTAACGTTCCATAACCGCGGGTTTTTAGTGGGTAGAAGTCCCACATATCCCACCGAGCTCCCCGTGATCGATAGGGGTTTGGTTAGTAGATTTTCCCACGCAAAAAAACGAGCTAAGACTAGCGTAAGACTTCAGCGACTGACGCTGACGACATATGTACTAAGGGGCGTGGGTCGACGCTGGATCCAAGCTGCTTCTGCCCGGTCCATAGGAAAGTTTTAGGGGAAGCCTATGTCCAGCAATGGGCGTCCTACGGCTGAGGATGATTATGAAACTTATAATTAAATAATTAATTAACTTTATAATTAATTGTAAAAAAAAAATAAGAACGACTAGAAGTTGACCTTTAAAAATTACACAATATAAAAGATTTTTCCCGAAGATTATCAAGTTCTCTCTTCAATTCATTATTTTTAGATCGCAAACGAGATGAAAATTATATTCCTGTAGTGCTAAAATTTCCACGGCATAATTTTCGCTAAAGTTTCGTCAATTAGAATTTATAAAACGCTGGTCGATGTAATCTGTTCTATAAAAAACTGCCTTCACCAAATGCGTCTGTTCCTTTGTTGACCGAATGTATGGATACATTCATAATTTATAGCGTTCACGTTTGACGTCAAAAGCTTTTATTGATTTCTTCTATATTTATTACCATTCAAATACGTAAAAATACTTTAGTGAGCTTTCCTCGTGAAACACGTGCCTACAAGTAATATTATCCCAATCTCTTATCCTCAATCTCACCTTGACACTTGTACTTATAGCTACTACTTAAGTAAAGGATGCCAGAGCCTAGTCCTATATACTGTATCCCTTATCCTCAGTTCTACAGGGGCCCTAGCCAAGATGCAAACGCAGTGCTTTCTACAGTCGTAAACGCTACGCTACGCTGGGAGAAAGCTTTGTGATTGGTCAAAATTTTATGTGGGCGTTACAACAACCAATCAGCGGGCTTTCTGTCTATCGTTTCGTAAGTACGCAACGAATCTTTTGCATCTTGGTCTTGGTAGTCCGCAACGCACTGGCAGCACCTGTGGCGTTGCTTGTGTTATAAGCGACGGTAGCCACTTGCAATCATGAGTGGACCGTCAACCTGTCCACCGGCATTAGCATAAAAAAACTAATGAACGCTATTGCATTATTATGCGACGCAGTGTACTAAATGTATATGTGATTTATACTTTTATATGGCTCGAACATGATTAAAAGCGATTGAAATGTTTTGATAATGGAGTTGAAGAGTCGAGCCCAAATCTCTTGTTAATTTTGTTGACTCTCTGCGACTACGTTCGTTAGCACTTCGAGAAGTTAGAGAACAAATTTACAAGCAATTTAAATGAAAATATATTATCAAACTCACGGTATACAGATGGAATTTTATTGTTTGGATTTTTTGTTGATAGATTTTTTTTCTACTTAAGTATCTATTTACTTCGAAACCCTCACTATTCAGAAAACATTTTCATCAAAAATAATTTCATTTTTTCTTTTTATGTAAATAGTTTCAGGCAAGCTGAGGGTCCACTTGTTGGTAGGTGGCTACCGTCGCCTATAACACAAGCAACGACATAATTGCTGCTAGTGCGTTGTCATAGAAGGATCATAGGAGGATACTTCACACCGAAATACAACAGCAAATAATTTTGCTGCTATTTCACGGTGGTCTCCTGTAAGGGGGTGGTTACTGCCGCCAGACGGGCTGCCAAACGTGGTGGGCCCTGCCACTACTTTCCAAAAAGTAAGTCTGTTTTCAACAGCGAGCGAGTGAGGCATCTTCGGCATATTTCTACCAATAGGTTTTGTATATGTGAGTAATGGATACCAAAGCCCTTTCCCCTATTACTACCTAATCCCCCTATCCGTGATCATACTAAGGATAGTATTTACATATTCCCAGCACCTGTGGCGTTGCTTGTGTCAATAGGCAACCATAGATACCATCATGTGAACTGTCAGCCGGTCTAAAAACCTTTAAATAATAATATATTTTTTAATAAAAGTAATTAAAAACAATTTTTCTTCAAAATTACTGGACCGATTTTGAAAATTCCTTCAAAATCGGTCCTATAGAAAGCTACATTATCAGCGAGTAACGTAGACTATATTTTATAAGGTTACGTGGGTGAAGACGCGTGCAACAGCTAGTGTCATAATAAAGAAAATTCAAATAAGTGTTGTAATTTATATTTTCTACTTTACATTAATGTGTTTTGAGAATATAGGTCGGAATAAGAAGAACCGGTTTCAAACTATTTTTATAAGTTTTCCGCGGATCCGGTTGGAGAACCTTAGCGTCCCACTGAGATTTTAAGCGACTTGTTTTCTCGACAAACAAACTCGACCGTGTAACAAACACATGAACAGTTTTTTTTAGGGAATATATAAAAGAAAAATTTTGTGTAAATAATAACACATGACCACCTCGGTTAAAGCTTACTGGCAGCTAACATTCTAAATTTGATATTAAACAACTTTAAGATAGTTGAATGTGAATAGAAAATTAATTTTTATTTATTTCTAAACAGCGGGTGCTGATTGATTTTCCGTCGCACTGTTTTTGACAGATCACGCGTGATTTGTTCCAAGTGTTAAAATTAAAATTATGTAGTTTTCTTTGCCCTTTCATATGGAAAGACTTACAAATGAACAGCGCTTACAAATTATTGAATCTTACTATAAAAATCAGTGTTCTGTTAAAAATGTAATTCGCGCACGTTACTGTCAATGGTCATCGCTACCGTAATATGATTTTCAACTTTTTATTGCCCAAAATACGCGTGCTGAATCTGGTTCAACAAGACTATGCCACCTTCCATACAGCACATGAAACGACGGACTTATTACACAACGAATTTAATCAGAAATTCATCTCTCGTTTTGGGACAGTTATTTTTTGACTATTTTTTGTGGGGGTACGTAAAATCTCTTGTTTTTGCAAATAAACCAGCATCGATTCAGGCACTTGAAAACAACATCACACGTGTTATAGGTGATATACCAGCCGATATGCTTGAAAAAGTAACTCAAAATTGGACTTCAAAATTGGACACCTAAGACGTAGCCGTGGCCAACATTTATATGAAATAATCTTTAAAAAATAAATGGCAAATAATGACTTTTAACTAGCCAATGTAAATTGTATATTTTTTACAATTGTTTGTTTTTCAAATTAAATACCAAACGCTTAAAAAATCACTCTTTATTTTTTCAATGTTTCTAAGTATTTATTACAAATTATATCTTATCTACATTTATAAACTGAGCTGGCGGCAATAACCACCGTATCCCATCGTTACCCCTTCTTTTTTTGATGAGCCCATTAGTCGGTCCAGTGGTTATAAGGTGCTTGCCTTAGCGTTTCACCTCAGTGGCCCCGGGTTCGTTTCCCGGTAGGGCTTATTAATTTTTCAGTTGACTCAGTTGATCTCAAATGGGAGTAAACTATGAATTATCATATTAATGTAAAATTGTAAATTCAATACTCATAATCAATAAATCAGCCCCTTACAGAAGACCACTGTGAAATAAATTTGTGGAAATAAACATTGGATAAAAGGAAATCAAGATTGTCTATGGTAAAATACGTGTAACCGATTTTTTATAGCTCTCGTAGCGAAAATATAGGCAAGGAAAACGCAGCACGCAAACAGCCCACGAAGCCTCTGGTGGTTATTAATTTACGAACTGACAGACATTTCGCAGTTACTAAAAGTGTAGTACAACACGCGATGGTATAAATTTTACGTCTACATTTTTGAATTTATAATAAACAAACGTGACATTTGTCAGTTGGCCAAGGTCTGCTTGATCAATTTTAATAATTAACAAAAAAAATTTCAATACAAGCTCGGACCTATAGCGTTTGTTGAATGGTTTTAAGAATCTTAACATTAATTAATATTAAGATTGATATAAGATTCATTATATTAATCTGTATTTAAGAGACATTAGCAGCGTTCATAAGAACATAGATATTGGAATGGATTATAGTGGAAGAGCAATTATTTCAAGTCAAACAGTGTCCTGAAAAAAAAATGGCTCTTATATTACGCATCTTTAAAAAACACTAAACCAGGCGACTCTTAATACAATATCCTATTATTAGCTCCTAATTTAGCGTGTTACAAATTATTTTTAAAATGTCATTGATTTATTACAGTAATAATACTGATTTAATATATTATATCAAGTACACTTCGTAGAGATTCGTAGAACTTGTAGCTTCGCGAACGTAGCACTTCCGCTACGCTTCGTGCTACGAGAAATTCATTTAAAAAATTCAAGCAAGTAAACTACCGCAATTTTAGAATCTTGTTTTTGAACTAATTAATTAAAAACTATCTAAGACTGTGTTGAAATACTACAATTATAAAATGTGTTACACCTTCATGAAAAATCAAAATACATAAGAAAAAAAATATACTACAAAGTCGTATATAATTGAAAATTTCATTTCATTTCAAACTTTTTTGGCAAAATTATAAGTAGCCGACAATGCGACATTTGTTATTGATGTGTTAGACTTATAAATAAAAATGAATTATGAAAATGTAAATAAAAAAACTAAGAAAAAATATACTCACCAAAGTCCCTGTCGACCGAGTAACGAATTAAAATAAGTTGTAAATATAAATCATAATTTCAAAAATGCAAGTTAAAATTAGAAAAGTAGCGTTCGAAAAGAAACGCTCTCGAGTACTCGCGAAGACGACTCACGCGGCCGAAAAGCGGTCGACATCTGAGAGCCTTTTAAAGGGCCTTATGCCGAGGCGGACCTATCTGAGCCTGTTTTACTGAGACTACTTATAAATAACGACACGTTTCTTGTAAACCTTAACAATTCGTGTCTAATCTCGTAAGATATCCAAATTAAATCAAATTGAAATCTCATAAGGTATCTGACGACACGTTTGGTCTAGTGGCTAGTAAACCTAGTTGCTAACCAAACCGTCGCAGGTTCGAATCCCGCTAGGGGCAAATGTTTATGTGTCAACATTTTACCTTTGTACCTGAGTCATGGATGTTTTTTATTTATAATAGGTATGTATTTACAAAAAAAAAGTAATCTATGTAGTATATCAACTGTCTGGAATCTATAACACAAGCATTAGTTGCTTACTTTGGAACTAGATGGTGCTGTGTGGAATGTGTGAAGATATTTATTTTTATTATTATTATCTTAATGTAAAGTGAATGTAATCTAGCAATACGTATGTATATCTATATGTAAATAAATGTAAATAAAGTTGCAATTTCATAAAACATCTAAATTTAAATAAATATTAAGAAAGTTTGTGTAAACTTTTATTTTAAAAAGATACTAACTAATTGTATACAATATAATAAATTATCAGACTATTCTTATTTTATCTTATTTTATCGGAGACTAAAATATGATATTTTCCTCTATTGGGTGAAACAAAATAGAGCTAAAAACACTATATTCGTGTCGACAACTACAAATTCCAAACAAGTTTTATCGATATCATATATTACCATATTAGATTGTGTCAATTATAAATTGTCGTTATTATAAATAAATAAATGAAACACAGCATTTTGCGGACATAAATGGGCAGCAGTAACCACCCTCTTACAGCAGAAAAACACCGTGAAATAACAGCACATATACGCTGATGTATTTCGGTGTGAACGGCAGATTTTCTTATCACCTGCTGCACATTATCATGTGAACCAGTGTGAACCATCAGTTTTACTACCGATTCAAAGTAAAGCGGTTATCACACTTGTAGCGACTGCAAAGAGCGTTCGATATATATACGCTTTAGTTATAATATGGATATAGATACTCTTTGCCCGCGGATTTTGTAAATAGATTATGTTAAGTGTGACGGGTGAAAGACTATTATTGTCAGCTTGGTTTTCGGATAGAATGTTCCTTTTAGTTAATAAGTATTTTTATTGTAAATAATAAATAGTTGTTCTATTAAATCGTATATAGAGTTTGGTTTTTTTAGCAATAAACTACAGTGGTGACCCCAAGTTTTATTGAACACGTGAAAATAAAAATTAAACAATGTCAGAAACAAATAATCGCGAATCGGCAGTGTGTCGCGTCGGTGTAAAAATTCCGCCGTTTTGGCCAGACAAACCTTTATTATGGTTCGCGCAATTAGAAGGGCAGTTTCTGCTCTCTGGAATTACTGCGGACGCCACAAAATATTACCATGTGATATCGGTATTGGACCATAAATACGCGACGGAAGTCGAAGACATAATCGTGGCTCCACCAGAGGCGGACAAGTACGTGACCTTGAAAAGAGAACTTATTACCAGATTATCGGCATCGCGTGGTGAGCAACTTAAACAGCTCATGACAGTTGAGGAATTGGGTGATAGAAAACCTAGTCAGTTTCTTCGGCATATTCGTTGCTTAGCTGGCACTGGCTATCCGGATGAATTTATTCGAACCGTGTGGTCGAACCGCCTGCCAACGATGCTGCAGAGCATGATTGCAATGCAAGACGATAGTACACCGCTAGATAAATTGGCGCAGATAGCTGACAAAGTTTACGAAAGCACATTAAACACGTTTACACCCAACATTTGTGTTGCATCAACGATTGCTTTGCCGTCTTCCTCAGTGGATGAATTATATAAGAAAATTGAGGACCTAACTGTGAGGCTCGATGCTATCGGGTCGTCGACGGGACGACGCCGAAACACCAAAGGAGCAACAAAGTTCCGCCCCGCACGTCACAACCACTCCCGAAGCGGCCGGCCGTACTGCTGGTACCACTTCATGTTCGCCGACAAAGCAGCTAAGTGTATTTCGCCTTGTAGCTATCCAAAAAACTAGTAAAGCAGTCGCTTAAAGCGACTGATAATAATATTGATAATAGTGCTTCTAAAAGTGACGAGTGTGATTCGGTGTCTAGTCGTTTATTCGTTACTGATTCTAAATCTAAAGTACAATTTTTGATTGACACTGGGTCGGATTTGTGTGTTTATCCTTTAAGTTATTTACGTAAACAAAAACGTCATAAGACTGATTACGAACTTTTTGCTGCGAATAATTCTGTTATTGCTACTTACGGTTATTTGAGTTTAGCCCTTGATTTTAATTTAAGCCGCACGTTTTCATGGCGTTTTGTAATTGCAAATGTTAGCAAGCCGATAATAGGAGTGGATTTCTTATCTTACTATAATTTATTAGTAGATTTACGAAACTCACGGTTAATAGATAATACGACTTCGCTATCATCAGCCGCCTCTATTGCATCATCTTGTACGTGCCCGCAAATCAAGGTAGTTTCAGTCAAATCATCTTATCATAAATTATTAGGAGAATATCCTGATATAGTGCGGCCGCTTGGTAGTCCGCAAGAGCGTTTACGTAAACATACTACACAGCACTTTATTAGGACAACTTCCGGCCCGCCTGTTTTCGCACGACCCAGACGGTTAGCACCGGATCGTTTAAAAATAGCACAACAGGAGTTTGAAGACATGGAGCGTACGGGTTTAGCGAGGAGATCTGAGAGTGCTTGGTCATCTCCTTTACATTTGGTGCCTAAGAAGGACAAGGGCTGGCGTCCGTGCGGAGATTACCGAGCACTTAATGCGCGCACTGTTCCAGATCGTTACCCAGTACGCCATATTGGCGATTTTTCGCACAACCTTTTTAATTGCAAAATTTTTAGCAAACTAGATTTAGTGCGCGCGTACAATCAAATTCCTGTTGCGCCAGAGGACATTCCCAAAACAGCTATCACGACACCGTTTGGCATGTTCGAATTCCCGTTCATGAGTTTTGGATTGCGAAATGCAGCTCAGACCTTCCAACGGTTCATGGATGAGGTTTTACGGGGTCTTGATTATTGTTTTCCATATATCGACGATGTTTTAGTGGCTTCGGCTAACGACAAGGAGCATCAGGAGCATTTGCGGACGGTGTTTGAGCGTTTTAGCAATCACGGTATTTTATTAAATTCTAATAAATGTGTATTCGCTGTACCGGAAATAGAATTCCTGGGTTTTCTGATTTCGTCAAAAGGTACAAGGCCCATTGGTGATAAAGTCAAGGCTATTCAAGATTTTTCCCGACCTAGAACAATCAAAGATCTTAGACGTTTTCTAGGTGCCATTAATTTCTATAGGCGTTTTATTACTGATGCAGCTAAATTTCAGGCTCCCCTCCATGCACTGCTTAGTGGACCTTCTGTAAAAAGTAAAAACGTTATAGACTGGACTCCAGAGTTAGAGAAAGTCTTCTGTACTTGTAAGCAGAGTGTTGCTGATGCTGCTCTTTTAGCTCATCCTAACCCACGAGCCCCGTTAGCCATCGTTACTGACGCGTCTGATTTTGCTTTGGGTGCTGTATTACAACAAAAGATCGACGGCCACTGGCAACCGCTCGGTTTCTTTTCCAGAAAACTGACACCAGCGCAGGTGAAATATAGTGCTTATGATAGAGAGCTTCTGTCGATTTATGAGTCAGTTAAATATTTTCGTCATATGGTAGAACTGAAACCTTTCTTCATTATGACTGACCATAAGCCAATTGTATCCGCTTTTAAAAAATCTTCTGATGCATGTACACCTCGGCAATTTAGATACTTAGATTTCATTTCTCAATTTACCACAGACATAAGGTACATTGCTGGTGAGTTCAACGTCGTCGCCGACGCGCTCTCGAGAATCAACGTTATAACTGACGGACTAGACCCATGCACTCTAGCGGCATCCCAAATTACAGACACAGAATTACAAAAGTTACTCAAAGTTGGTTCATCCTTAAAGCTACAACAAGTGAGCTTCGGTAATGTTAAACTTTTCTGCGATGTTTCTGGTCCTGTCAATCGGATTTACATAACGCCCGAATTTCGAAGAACTATTTTTGACTCACTTCATGGTCTTAGCCACCCCAGCGTCAGGGTCACTATTAAATTAGTTGCTGAACGTTATGTGTGGCCGGGAATCAGAAAAGACTGCCGCAACTGGGCTCGTACGTGCATTCCATGTCAGAAGTCTAAAGTTTCTCGACACGTTCACGCACCGGTTCACGATTTCAAGCCCCCACCAGCGCGGTTTTCGCATGTACATTTAGATTTGATAGGCCCATTGCCGATTTCTGATGGTTACAAGTACTGTTTCACCGCCGTTGATAGGTTTACTCGTTGGCCTGAGGCAATACCCATCCAAGATATAACAGCAGAAAGTGTCGCAAAAGCATTTATAGAAACGTGGATAGCACGATTTGGTTGCCCTGATAAGGTAACCACAGATAGAGGTAGGCAATTTGAGTCTCACTTGTTTAGTCAGATTGCGTCGCTAACCGGATTTAGCCATTTAAAAACAACCGCATATCATCCTGCATCTAATGGTATGGTGGAACGTTTTCATCGACAGTTAAAAGCAGCTATTATGTGCCATGCAAATGATACCTGGTCAGAATCCCTTCCACTAGTACTTCTGGGTATTCGCAGTGCTTGGAAGGAAGATCTGTTGGCATCTTCAGCAGAGTTGGTTTATGGAGAACCACTTAAACTTCCCGGCGATTTCTTTAATCCGACGCCCAACACATCCAGTGATTACACCGATTTTTTAGCGAGGTTGAGACAACATATTAAAAAATTAAAACCCTCAACTGTAGCACGTCATGGCATACAGAAGGTTTTTGTGTTTAAAGACCTATCAACTGTAACACACGTGTTTGTGAGGCAAGATTTTGTGCGCAAATCGCTCCAACCACCTTATGCTGGTCCATTTAAAGTAATAGAGAGAAACGATAAATACTTTAAAATAAATATAGCCGGTAATATCGTTTCTGTATCAATAGACAGGTTGAAGCCTGCATTTATCCTTGCAGATCCTGATTCATCAGGTAATCCTGAGCCATTGCCCGTTCCGGTTGCTATAACAACGCCAGTAGTCGTTCCTGCTGCTCCTGTTCCTCCTATCGTTGAGCCTAGAACGACCCGTTCTGGTCGTCAAGTTTTTGTGCCTAAACGTTATCGACCCTAAAGGTCTCGGGGGAGGCTGATGTAGCGACTGCAAAGAGCGTTCGATATATATACGCTTTAGTTATAATATGGATATAGATACTCTTTGCCCGCGGATTTTGTAAATAGATTATGTTAAGTGTGACGGGTGAAAGACTATTATTGTCAGCTTGGTTTTCGGATAGAATGTTCCTTTTAGTTAATAAGTATTTTTATTGTAAATAATAAATAGTTGTTCTATTAAATCGTATATAGAGTTTGGTTTTTTAGCAATAAACTACACACTTTACAATTTGAAGGAATCCAATTTAAGAACCTAAGTAGTGAACCTAGTGATCACACTACACTAAATTGATTTCTAAATCGAAGACATAGAATTGAAAATAGATAAAAGCTAAATTGGATCCAATCTGTTCTAACTGCGATTACACTTTCCAATTTCCTAAATTGGAATCGTTCAAATTGTAAAGTGTGATAACCGCTTAAGACCGTTCACTAAATTCTTACTGAGATCGAGTACGGAGTTGAATTTTTAATAAATAATTAATAAAAAATAATATTTTAAGTGACATTGTGTATTAGTAAGTAATAATTAATAATGTCGCAGGTCTGATGGTGTAAATGGGAGCAAACGCTCTATCAATGGTTGTATAACATCAAGCATGCGCGTTCGCCGCCAAAACGTCCGCCATGACATTTTATCAATGGGGGACTCCATCTTTTTGACGTCATAACTATGGCCGTCGTATTATGTTATGTAATCTTTGTTTTCATTTGGCAAATTTATGAGAACACAGACCGGGAACACACAAGGTCTATGTCAACCGAATAAATCATTAAATTTATTTTTTTCTTTAACGGAATCACATTAAAACACATCTTCTATTTAATTTATTATTAGGCATGTCAGCAAGTAGGTATAGGCTTACTTTTCTTTGTAAGAGACACTTCGTTGCTGGTAATATGCACTGATTATGACTACCTAGTTATAATCAGTGCATCTATAGAATATAGAATGTCTATGTCCTATCTATGTCATATAGAATGACGAATTATTCCCAATCTAACAGAATTGTCAGCTTCTTTATCACAGTTTTGGACATAACACAGGACGACGATCCACTTGATGGTAAGTGGCTACCGTCGCCTTTAACACAAACAAGGATACGGAAGGAATAGGGTAATAGGCTCTGATATCACTCCCCGAAACACAACAGCATACATGTTTTTATTTCACGGTGGTGTGTAAGGTGGTGGTTACTGCCGCCAGACTTGCAGCCCAAAATTGAACGACCTGCGAAATGCAGCGTGTCCTACAATCCGTGTGATTTCCAAATACAGACCAGAACAAACTTTGAATACTTAGTCCTTTCCAAAGTTGACGCGTCTGCGAATCGAAGCTGGAACCTCAGAGACAGAGCGTTATGGCAACCACTCTAATTTCTCATCCATGTTATTGTGTATTATATTGTTATATGCATATGTGTTATTTAATAACGTTTGTTTATTTAATATCTTATTATGTAGAGATTATTAGAAATATAATATAATACAAGTACCCATAAATCATATAACAATCTAAGGAGCTGTCGTATAGAACCTTCTTTAAATAACAGCATTAATTATGTTATGTACAATGGTGGCGATAAGTTTGGTAGACTTATTGTGAATCCAATAAAATTTCGATGATAATAAGTCGAAGGGCAAAGTGTAGATTGTCTGCTTGTCTACCACTTTTCAATATAGAAATATCCAAGCTTTTTTGCAAATAATTACTCTTTTAAATGTATAACCTAGTTATAACTATGTTACTGGAATATTCAGTACCTAATAAGATACCTACTGAATATTCCAGTACGCACTTTCGTTGTTATGAAAACTCTAATTTATTAAATGATTATAAAGCAAAATAATTTCTTACAAAAATTAACAAATCAGTACCTACATTCAATAGTAAAGCTCTGTTTTAATATCGTTAATTTAAATATGTAGTATCTATCTATTTCAAACAAATATAATATGAAAAATAAAAATCAGGTGAGTCCCTTTTCGAGGAAGAATCAAACACGCACCCCAATTTAAGGGCTGCAAAATTATGAACACGCGTGCGCGAATCAATACTTTTTATCTCATCCCTACATCGCTTCAACATTTATCCTTATTATTATTTCGATTGCGCACTGTACGTTACGCCCCCTACATAAATCTATCGAATTGGAAAGCAAGCAAAAAGTGCAATGGATGCTACGTTTCTTGATATTGTTTATGTCGACGAGGAGTTTGTATGTGACGTGGTACGAGACGCGCTTGCGCTCTGCGTCCGTGGACCACACTTGAACAAGTGTTTTAGAAAACGAGCAAAGTGCATCCATTTTGTGTAAAAATTCCATAAATAATAGTAAAAGTGAGTTGTTTATTTACATTTCAATTTCATTGATGCGTGCGGAAAGCTTTTATTTTATTGGCATACAAAATTTATTGTATATTTTCTGGGATTATTGGTTCAAAATCTCGCAGTCAGTTTCTGGATTTGTGTGAGAAAAAGTATTTATTTTTAATTTATATAGGTATATTTCTTTATTAAATTTTATTTGATTTTTTTAATAAATTGTAAGAAAATATACATTTTAGTATATCTATACTCTATACATTTAAATATGTGTACAATCTAGCTTTCAAAAATACCTTCATTAGTGAAGCTTACCTAAGTAACTAAGTATCATTTTCAAAGATATATCTGTCTCGAATTTCAATCCAAAATATTACAAGTTCAGGCTCAAGCAAATCGGTAATCTCGATTAATCATCATCTCAATTAAGAATATATGTTAACCTTATTTTCAGGGTTGTCAAATCTAAAATTTCGCATTCGGTTCAAGTAGAAAAATTTACACGATTTGCAATTATGTCAAGAATAGCGTTCTTTTGAAAAAATAATAATAGTTATTTTTAATCAGATGCGTTGCATATACTAAAAATTTATATAAATAAAATAAACATTTATTTTTGACTATGTAGATATTTATTTATATGCTTTATGAACTGGTTATTTGAAATATAAACTTAGCTAATAAAGTAGGGCTTTAATGTCATTTTTTGAAATTCTGATGTGAAAATTTATTTCTTTTATAACTTAATATTAGAGTAACTCGTCAAAATTAAATCGTCGTAAGTAATAAGTAAGAATTTCAGCTTCTACTTTTTTTAAATCACGCAAACGAAGTCGCGGTTATAGTTAGTTTTTCATATATGTAAAGGTGGGTTCAGTTTATAGTAAAAAAGAATTGACATTGAAGGTATTGAATTAGTTTACAGAAAATTGCCAATTCTAACGAGGCTTTTGTTTACCTTGAATGTGAATGTTTACACGAAAACAGGTCAACGTACGTTGGACTTTTACAAACCTTATACTAAAACAATGACGTTATGAGAACGCAAATATAAGCTGACCCCTATACTGGGGTAAACTTTGCTTTTCACCTGGGTGAATTAAATCTACTTACCAAGTAATTACTATTCATAATTCACCTTTCTTCTTCTTAAAGATATCTTTATTAATGGGTTAATTATGTCCCAATAAATTGAAACCTGGGTTTTCACCTGGGTATTTCTTTATTTTTTATTCATAATTTTAACAATTTTAAGGTTAATATAAAATACATGTAAAATGATAACACTAAAAACCACTGAGGTATCATATAATCTTGTGTTATCATTTGTAATTATTATTAATAACTATATATACCTACTAATAATTATAATTAAAAAATATTGCCTTAACTTAAATTTAATATTTTTAATCGATATATTGTTACATAGATCTGAAGGTAGGCTTTTGATAAGGTGTGGGACAATGTAAACGGTAGTCCTTTCGCCGTACGTATTAATAGAGCGCTGTGTACGAAACCACTTTTTTGAAAAAAAAAAAGTTTCCATACGCTTTGATCGTATTTAGTTCATCACATCATTTTCTGGTAGACTCAAAAAGTTACAAATTATTTAGAAGGTACCTATATAAAATGTGCATGACTGATATCTTTTAGGATGAGTTGTGGCTCAGAATGTCTCTCGCTGGGGCCACCTCCGGACTCAATCCTACACATGCCCCCACCACCTCTACCTGCCTTTTTGGCCAGTGCTGCAAACCTGACACCGCCGTGCCGGGCCTCCAAGTGCCCCCCGCATCAGAACAACGAGGAGAACGCTCTATTCCCAGGAGTAGAGTATCATGAACTGCCGAGACATGGTAAAACTAATTTTACAACATAAAATTGATATAATACAGTTGTCCTGGGGGTAATCCGACAAACGTTTTGAGCCCCATGTAGTTCGGAACTTTTTGAAAAAGAGTACATTGTAATCTGACAAATAACATATCAAAGTGTTAAGATTCTACATGTACCTACTAAAAAAGATTCATTACGATTTAAGTTAGTGTTTTGAGCTTGCGAAGACATTAATTGTATGTGATGCACAATGAATGAATAGACAATGAACGCCTGCTAGTGCTCACAGCAGTGACTGCTACTGCTGTGACCAGTTTTGAACCTGGTTCAAAAGATTCCGAAAATAAAATATTTATTGTACTTGTTAGAGGCATGTGGGATGGATTAACTTAGGCATTCGCATTCTTCTTTCACAGAGCCAGCTGCCAACGACGACACTTGGTTTTTGGTGTTAATCACTTGTTGCATCGCTGTACTTTGTATTGCTGCTCTACTGGCTCTCTTCCTTCTCAAATGCAGAGAGTAAGTAATAGTGCATTTTTCTTGCACTGCAAACCCAGGCTTTATACGTCTCTCATCGGTAGCTTCTTTAATTTCACATTAGTATTAACTGTCAGAATAGACTACTCTGATTGATGTCTAAGGATATTTTTAGATTTTGGAACCTTAAATGCTTGCCTAAATCAAGCCTTGTAAGTGCCTATAAAATACGACTTGACATGATGAATTTTATCCAAACTTTTGCTTAATAACCGGCTTTGTGGCTAGTCTTAAAGTCTTTCCTCCTGTTATTTCATTCACAACTATCGTCTAAGTATATTTTCGTTTAAAATTCAAGTTTTTATAAAATATTATTCCCTTATGACATCAAGCTCAATGACCCTTTTACCCTTTTAAGGATGCTTAGAATTTAAAATTTAATGGTCAATCCGATCTAATGTTACACAAATCTTAATAGAAACCAACACCGTTCTATTTGTCAGCAGAGCAAGAGGCGGCTGCAAGAGTGGTACCGGAAAAGCCGGCGGCTCCAATGCGCTCTATGGAGGCGCTGCTTTAGACTCTAGAGTTCTATGGGCAGCATTGACTCCTCGCGGGACTCGTCATTTCGTCGCCGATACCTACCCTCACGATGAGACAGAAGACCACCATTACGAGTGCGTAGAACCGCCGCTTTATAAACTAGGACCGCCAGAAGACCTCGCGATTACCCGTCATTTTAACGTGGAGTACGAAGACCCGGCGCCTCTGATCGAAAGTTACAGCGACAGAACCGAAGAGTACTTTAGAAATGGTATGGAGACTTTGCGCCGAGGCAATAGACCGGTCGTCTCCTCGCCGACAAGAATTGAACGCCCCAATTTGCCTCCACTGAATCTTCAGCCTCGCACTCTCAGAAGAGCTCCTCACTCCCGCCGAGTGAGTGATGCGAATAATCCAGAGAAATCGGCCATCTGAACCGAGGGTGGCGCGGTCTTTTCCGTCGCCGATTCAGCCGATATCGATTTTGAGTGGCAATCGACCGAAAATACCAATGTCGATCGTCTCGTATAAAACTCTTTCTTTTTTTACCCCCCTAAAATCCGTCTTATTATGTGTTTGTACAGTTTGACATAGGTGAGACATTTCCATTCCAGAATAGTACCTACCCTTTTACCAGATTATTTCAAATAGCTGCCTATTTATATGTCATTTATATATATTTTAAGTAGTCTGTGGTTGGCGCACTAATCATTGACAGTCTGACAGACTCATAATTTAGTTAAACGAGGAGACGTCAATTTTGTGTCAAACTGAAACACGTTACATAGATATATCATGGATACATGATACATCATAGGTATAAAGAAAGAGACAAGAGAGTCAAAGTAGCCCTATAACCACCAAGTGTTGTACAAATGGAAAAGTAAGTGTTGTCCAACAGCGTGTTTTTGTGTTTTTTAACTACGTGTAGGTATAAAATAGCAATAGTTATACGAGTTATCGATGTGTGCATCAACGATCGTGTATGGACACAAACGTCACTACACTAGCAATGGTGGCGTTTGTGGACACGTGTTGTCAAAAAATCTAACGCGGCCATATTAAAATTGCATCTTTAGGTATCTCTCTTGTCTTAAGTATGATTCCTAACCTCTATAAAATATATGCAATAGTGATTAATACGAGTAATTACAATAGAAATAAGGCTTCATTTATAATCGAGTGTAAAATTATTTTATATCCGTTAAAAAACGTTAATTTTCTAGTCATTTTCTTACATATCGGCGTTAGGATTTTATTTCTAGATAAGCATTTTTGTAAATAATTAAGTGTATTGTGTAGTTATATATTTATTTATGTAACCTGTGTCGCTATTAGATAAGTTAATATGTAAGTAATAGGTGTTTAAATATGTTCAATATCATATTAGGTATATTTATCCACAAGCTTAACAACGTATATTAACACGCTATAGTCAGGGATATTTATTTATTATTTATCATGAATGTTGTACAGCAAAAATAACAATATTTGTAATTATACGTACTGCCATAAATTTTCTACTTGTTTACTCAAAATAAAATATATATAAATAATTTTAATTCTTTCAATTGAAGACTCCTTTACCCTTTTGCCCTTGACTCAACTAATTCGCTTACCGCCTAACTGCAATATTAAACCACTTTTAATATTGTAAATTAAGTGTACAGATCCTTAATATAAAATTTTGAAGTTGAAAAATTCGAATTTGAAGCGTCGTTGAAAATATAAAAATACATGATTTTTTCTATTTTATATTTTTACATGATATAAACTATTTAAATATTTTTACTAAATGAGTACCTATATACGATATTTTTAAACAAACTAAGGTACGTACCTATGTAATAGGTGCCATTATATATTACATAACCTTAACATTTTTAAACTAATATATATTTATTTCTAAACTTAATTTCGCAATAAACCTAAAACCACTTAGCTCAATAATCCAAATTCTATACTTTTAATGTGTTTCACACATAGACGCAAAAAGATTATATCAACAAAAATTTGTATGAGTGTCATTGTTCTAGGTATCTAGGTAGTTTTATTTTATTTTATACAATTAACAGAAACATAAAGCCATATAAATTAACAAAAACATGTTTTTTTAAGTACTTTATGAAATATTTTATTTAATTTTAGTATTTACTTACTGTGTGTTACCAAAGAATCAGATAATTATGTATTAAATTTTTAGTAATTAAATGAGATTTTTAAAATTCCAAAAGTTGTATCAAATATTGCCTATTCATTATTTCTATGGTGCGAGTTTACCATAGAGTATATTCAACACCTACTAATCTTTTAGTAGTAGGCGTATATGTGCGCTATGGCGTCAGCTAGTATATTGTCCTATCATCTGTCAATGTCATTCGTGTCTGTATTAAAACTTGATTAAAACTTTGTTGAAACTTGATTAAAGCTATTTTAGTAAATATAAAAAAAAAAAACAATAAAACCAAACAAGCCGAACGCGGTGCAGTGTTTACACGTGTTTAGTTTACGTTACGTTGCTCAAAATCATATTTATATATCAATTAGGTTTCTGCAAGCAACTCTTGTTGTTTGTTGTTATAGTGTGGTTATAATTAAAAAAATATTAGTTATTTAACATGGCAGACGAAGTTATCAAACATTCGGTGCACACATTAGTGTTCAGATCTTTGAAAAGGTCTCACGATATGTTCCTCGCCAACCAAGGAATGTTACCGCCAATAGATGAAAAAGCGTAAGTAACTTTATTTATTGACAATTGTTTCAGGCTGGCGCGGATCTTGAATTTGTGGAGCCCTGTGCTAATTACTTATGGGCCCTACCATTTTGTAAAAAAAAACTTTTTTCAAATTATTGCAAAATTAATGGACAGGTTATGTGTAGTTGTGTTTTACAAAGCAACCTTTCTGCATTTTCGTGCTAATTCCTTTTATTGCTCATCACATTATAAGTTATTTGTTAAAATACAATTTATGATAAATGATAGACATTGTTATCATATATTTCTCTATATTATATAGGACATCCTGGAGAAAAATCTCTCTGCTTAACAGCTAGTGATTGGCAAAGTTAAAAAAATCTTTAGCAATTTGGGAAAACATCCAATAAGTTTCTTTACATAAATTCCTATAAAAATTTCACTGCGAGAGGTGTAGGTCTCTGGCTTAGACTGTTATAAGTAAGATTTTAACTGAATGAAATCACTCATTCAATAAAGTTTCGTTTATGTTATCTGGATAAAAATCAATATTATTACATACTCTTTCCAGATCTATGTTCCATATCGTGGTCTTGCAAATCAGTAAAAAAAAATTGTTATATGTCTCATATAGCTTCTTTTATTTAATCAATAAACAGCTTTTATTCAACATAACATTTAGTGTGTGTCTTTCAAATTTTTCTATGCCATATACTGACTTTTATCTGTACTTACCTTTCTGAAAATATTAAGTAATATGTCACTGTAGTGTGTTCCAACAACTAGTATTTAATTTTTTAGCTTTCTTTCTTTGTATTTTAGCTTCTGACCAGATTGGTGCTTGTTCTTCAAAAACTCTTAATGACATTATTAACTTGTTGCTTTCACAAATATCTAAACCAAGGCTCTGTATTTTTTTATTATATTAACTCAATTATAAAATAATTATATTTCAGAGAGAAAATACTGAAATCAGTTAAAGCGAGAGACAGTTATGGCCAAGTGATGGCAGCAGTGCAGCAGGCGCAGGCTATTAAACAGCATCAAGAATCTCAGATCAGGCCTGAAACACCACATGATTCAGGTAATTTTAATAGCTTTGTTATGCTTAAAAACTTTTTTATGTATACATACAATATACATACATAGTGTTTCTAAAAAATATTATTAATCTATATTAATCATAATTCATTGTGATAAGTTATGTGAGTCTGGTTAATCAAAATCCAAACTAATATAGATATTCCTACAGAATTGTTAAGAAGTGACAGAATGATTCAGTATAAGAATAACTCTGAATGAATCCTTACTCTCCACAGACATAGCAGAGACGGCCGCTCTTGGCTCCGATGGGGCTATGCTTCCTTACGTGGGTCCGACCCCATTACCACAGCCGACTGGAGCACTGGTCCCTCTGCCCCGTAAGGCACCCGCAATGCCCAAACCCAAATGGCACGCCCCATGGAAACTGTTCAGAGTGATATCGGGCCACTTGGGCTGGGTGCGGTGCATTGCCGTGGAACCGGGAAATGAGTGGTTTGCAACGGGTTAGTACATGTCGGAAAAATTTCACTTTTCTTATGTAGCTGTGAGTAAATAGTGTTCGTTCGTAGGGGCCGCGGACCGCGTGATCAAGGTGTGGGAGCTGGCGACGGGCAAGCTGAAGGTGTCGCTGACGGGCCACGTGAGCACGGTGCGCGGCGTGGAGGTGTCGGGGCGCCACCCGTACCTGTTCAGCTGCGGCGAGGACCGGCAGGTGAAGTGCTGGGACCTGGAGTACAACAAGGTGATCCGGCACTACCACGGCCACCTGTCGGCCGTGCACGCGCTGGCGCTGCACCCGAAGCTCGACGTGCTGGTGACGGCGGGGCGCGACGCGACTGCGCGAGTGTGGGACGCGCGCACCAAGGCCAACGTGCACACGCTCGCCGGACACACCGACACCGTCGCCTCGCTCGTCTGCCAGGCGGCCGAACCGCAGGCGAGTGCTTTATTTACACCTCCCTTAGCTCTCCCTCCACCCCGCGCCCCCTCCACACTCCCGCCGGACACACCGACACCGTCGCCTCGCTCGTCTGCCAGGCGGCCGAACCGCAGGCGAGTGCTTTATTTACACCTCCCTTAGCTCTCCCTCCACCCCGCGCCCCCTCCACACTCCCGCCGGACACACCGACACCGTCGCCTCGCTCGTCTGCCAGGCGGCCGAACCGCAGGCGAGCTCTTTATTTACACCTCCCTCCCTCCCGCTCTCCCTCCACCCCGCGCTCGACGTGCTAAATGATCGATTATAATTTGAATGTTTGATTGCAGATAATAACGGGATCGCACGACTCCACGATAAGACTGTGGGACCTGGCGGCCGGAAAGTCTCTGTGCACTCTCACCAACCACAAGAAGTCTGTCCGGTCCATAGTGCTCCATCCCACCCTGTACACCTTCGCCTCGGCCTCACCGGACAACATCAAGCAGTGGAAGTGTCCCGAGGGGAAGTTCATCCAGAACCTGTCCGGCCACAACGCAATCATCAACTGCATGGCGGTGAACTCGGATGGCGTCCTCGTCAGCGGAGGGGATAACGGGACGATGCACATGTGGGATTGGCGCACGGGATACAACTTCCAAAGGTTGCAGTCAGCCGTTCAGCCGGGGTCCATGGACTCGGAGGCCGGATTGTTTGCAGCTGCCTTCGATAGATCAGGATCCCGGCTGCTGACGGCCGAAGCCGACAAGACAGTGAAGATCTATCGCGAGGATGAAACCGCATCAGAAGAGACGCATCCGCTCAACTGGAGACCGGACATACTGAAGCGAAGAAAGTTTTAAACGGATTCTTCAATCACTTCACTTAGTTTTACAGTTTCATACAGTACTGAAGTACAGTAACGCAGCCCGTCTGGCGACAGTAACCAAAACCCTTACAGTAGGTCGCCGTGAAATAACAGCACATGTGATGTTGCGTTTCGGTGTGTAAGTAAAGTTTCTCTTTTGAGTCAAAATTGATAATGAGTTTAAAAAGTTAATATTGTGAATAGTAGATTTATATTAAGTATTAATATTTAAGTTCAAACAAGTAATAAAGTGAAAAAGCGTCATGTGTTAATTTTAAAATACTGTGTCGTGTGTAAATAAATATTTTTGTATTATATAAATAATGTCCTTTTATTTAATGTTATTTGTTTATATGTGAAAAGTATTAAAAACCATTACTTAGCAAAAATTTAAATTTTACTGTTTTTTCTATACATACTATTTTATAATAGTATGTATAGAAAAAACAGTATATATAACAGTTCTTTATAGAAAGAAGATTGTCACGTGCAATAATAAATAAATCCAAAGGTCAATAGAAATAATAGAATAAGAAAATAATAATAATACAAAGTTATGATAAATCTAAATCCAGAAAACAAGAAAATAATGGTATTTGAGATAATAGGAATTCAACAAGGTAATATAACCATCTCGGATAAAATAAGAACTAAAGATAGAGCCCTGTAGGCGGTAAAATGAAGCCGGTAAAACTACGCCTTCGCCGTGTGCAAACAAACTACGCCTCGCTTAGTGAAAGAATGTGAAAAGTAGTTTTCAAAAAATAAAAAGCGTAAGCAAACGGTCTAACGTAGTATACATACTATTAAAAAATAGTACTAGTAATATAAATGTGAAAATAACTGTCTGTCTGATACCTTTTCACGCCTTAACTACTTAACCGATCATTGTGAAACTTTGCATACACGTTGTTGCGGATACGGGAAAGGACATGGGGTACTTTTCATCCAGAAAAAAAGGACTATTCCCGAGGGATCATTTAAAATTAAGAAAACTAACGCATGGCAAGAGTGAAATAGCAATAAAGATTTTATATCGCAGGCACCAGCTAGTATGTTTATAAAACTGGCTTCACTATGTTGTCTTGGTTATTTGGTCTCGAGGGGAGTTTAAGCAAAACACAATTGTACTTTTTTAAATATTATATTTGTGTAAAAAATGTTGTTAATTAATATAATAAGCCTAATTAATTGTTACATAATTTAAAGTCCATATTCGAAAATTGCAAACTGACAACCCAAGTGGAATGTAACACAAATATTGATATAGCATCATTTACTATTTGCATATTTGAGGCAAAGTAAATTATTTAAAAAGGGTGTATAAATATTATTAAAAAGAAATGCTAACACTTGAATAAATTGTTATTCAAAATTTTCCTTTGGGCATATTTTCGTAAAATGTGCATTGTTATGTTTATTTATAAATTATAAATATTATAATACACTTACCATCAAGAGGACAGGCAGTTTTCCTTTACATAAAAAAATTACAAATCAATCAAAATCAACACACATTTTTCGAGAATAAGCCCAACGAAGTTTAAGACCTGATTTTTTCAACATATATATATAAGTCAAAAAGTTATTTTCATTATTTCGACGATGGATTTTTAAAATAATCCAAAATGTTGGAAATGTTTCTTGATATTTGGGGACAATTTTTTTTTTACAAAAAAAAATTTCCCGTTCTCTTGTGGCCCGACATTTTATCAAAACATAAAAATATTTGACGATTAGAATGACAGTATCATTTAGTCATTGAGAGCCATGCTACATATAATTTAACTAGTGGCCCGCTCCCGGCTTCGCACGGGTGCAATTTTTTACTCAATCCAGCTGATAAAATTACCTTACATCGCCATCTGTTAGAATCTTTTGGAACTCACAGATAAATAATTGCTGGACTGAATAGGTATCAACAGATGGCGCTATGTTAATAATATTATATAATTTGCAAAAAAAATAATAAACAAAATGAGATATAAACTATCCTGTCTTTTAAGTTGGACCAAATTACATATAGTTACGAAATTTTATCAAAATCGATTCAGTAGTTTGGGAGTTCATCGCGAACAAACAACGTGACACGTAATTTTTATATATATAAGGATATAGCCTCGTACATATTGTAGTTTTGGTTGACTGTAAAATGATTTTTGAGTCAGCAATTAGTGGCAAATTTTTCAGAAAAAAAAACTGTCATATCACCAGCCTACTAGTATTATAAATGCGAAAGAAAGTATAATATTGTACATTTTGTTCGGAAAAACGTATCTACTGTTCCCGTGAAAACAGTGAGAAAATTAAAAAAAAAAAATGAACAAAGCCTTATAAAAATAAATAAGCAATGAATAAATATTTATTGCTAATTTATCTCAAAGGAAGTCGAGAGCACAGCTAGTTTTAATAATAATTAATAAGCAAATCGTTAATCAAATCTTAATAAAATTTTAACTGCAAAAAAAATATCAAAAAATCAGTTATAATGCATTATAAATATTATTTCTTTATGGCACAAACTATAGACAATTGAACAGTATCTATTCAAGTAAAGAAAAAAAAAAGAAATAATAAAATTTTAGGCTCGTATATAATAATGGAAATAAAGTTTCTCAAAAAGAGATCGCCATTTGAATATAAATATGTATTTTTTATTTGGTAAGAATGGGACAAACGGATTAACAATGCATATCGTAATCCTCAATTTAAATTTGAAATTAAATGACCACTTTTAAAATGTATTTCCAAAAAGTAATCAATTTATTATTGTGTCATTCTAATCATCTCTTATTATGGGCCCGTGCACAAGACTCATGGAACACCATTGTCCACAATAAACATAAATTTGTTAAACATTACCATTAAAGCCATAAAGTGAAAGTGGAAGCAGAAGCTTTCTCGTTGTTCATGAGAATCATATTTCGTCGTCAAGCTCAAACTCCTCCTCGGGGAAGTCCCCCATTGTGACGTACACGGGCTTCACGAAACCGCCATACTTCGGTGGGCATGTGAAGTATCGTTTGCCGTTCACCCTGGAATTATAGTAATTCCAGTGTTTAAAGAGTTCTAATCTCCCTTTCTGTCATTCTTATCAGACACTTCTTTCAAATCCTCCTAACATTATAAACGCAATAGTTCACGGTAAAACATCAAAATCAGAAAATGGACTTAGATGAAAATTTACAATAACATGGATTTTATGTATAAAGGCCAAAATTCTATGCAAACAAAATATTAATTAATCACAGATAAAATTTTCTAGAATATTGCAATGAGATACTAAGCTCCTGATCTTTTATCAATCATCTAATAGTAGAATGGAGAAAGAATGACGTTGAAAATAAAGGAATTATTTTAAAGGAGACTAAATTTAGAAATCAATATAAAAATGTTTAATTTTTTAATCGTTACTTATTCTTAAAAATAAAATTGACCTCTTTCCTATGGGAAAAATTAATAGAAACAACACTCACTCGCCATCGTTTTTGCCCAGTGGCTCATCGTACTGGACACCAATCCACAGACCTTTGGCAGCCTCCAGAGGCCCGTTATAGCGGACCGTAGCTCGCCGGACGGGCTGATGAGGCACTCGGACCTCACAGCGACCCCCAACCATAACAGCCTCCGCCACCCTGTCAAATTTAACTGGTGTAACTTGGCTGGCTATAGGTAGATAGACCCTATACCCAGATATACTTTTAAATGTAGGTAATGCACAAAAACCGAAATGCAACAGCCCATTTTTGCCCACTACTTTTTGAAAAAATGTAATTGTTATATTGATTTTAAGTGTATTTGGTTGAAAATAACACATAACCTGAAAAATTTCACTAATGAAAAGAAAATACACCATGCGAAGCCAAGAGTGGGTTACTAGTTATAGAATAAAAAAAAGATGTTACCGTGCTTCTTCCTCCAACTCCTTTTGCTGCTGTTCCTTCATTTTAATCATTTCTTCCTCATTGTATTTACCGAGTTTGTTGCGTTGCAAGAATGAACGCAATGTGTCTCCCTTTTTTTCATACTCTTCTTCAGACAAACGGAACCTGGGGCAATATTTTAACAAAACTGTTATTTGTGTAACATAGTTCATTTACGGTTACACGATTGGTGTACTGGTCCAATTATTATTTATTATCATATTTTATTTATTCTGCTTAGTTTTTTTTTTTACAATACAGTCATGTGGAATTGTATCAATAATCATGATATCAGGCTTATTAGTAGTCCTGTCCGTGATTAAAAACCGGTCTCAATAGTGTTGCATGACCGTCTTATAAGAATGGGCACAAGGATGTATGTATTTATAATGTAGAACCACAAAGTATTGAAGAACAAGTTGTTGACGAGTAATTCTGGCTACTTGGTTATGTCTGTGCAATTACTGTGCCATCCAAACGAAACCAAGTGTGAAGGTGAACGACATATTTCATGTCAGCTTATCTCTTTATACAGGGATACAGTAGGGAACTTTGCATTCAATCCAGTTTCTTCCTTAGATGTCAAGTTAATAAATTGATAGGTGTCTAACCAATTGCAGTAGAAACCTAGAATAGAGCATTCATTACCTTTCAGCGCTATCTGATGAATCCAAGTCTTTAAACAATGCAAAATTGTCTATGACATGTATCCTCATCCCATCATCAATAGGATAAGAACCGAGAAGGGCATTATCGTTGTCTATATCGCATATATAGTTATTTTTATTATCATAAACTTTTAATTTCATTGTAGATGCCGAACCACCAGTAACTAACTCCAATTTTGTCTGAAAATAATACAATGAGTATTCCATAGTTATTCAGTCATGATTTTACAATTACTAGACTACACTTAGAAAAATACTTTCTATCGATCGAAATAAAATAGTAAGCTTTGTAAAAATGTTTAAAAGAAGTGCATGAATCACTCTAACCTTAAAATCAAGAACAGTAATTCCTTTCTTGAACCTTCTCTCCACCGGCGCTCCCTCATCATTGTCAGATTTGGTGATATGTACATTAATAAAATCCTGAGTAATTACTTGTATCCCTTCCATAGTCAAATCAAATTAAAACACCCGCGCCGACTCTAAAAACTTCTAAATATATTCCTTACTCCCACAAATCGCAAAATAAAAACAAAACAAGAATTTCGTTATAAATTTTGACATTTATAGGGTAATAAAATAAATGACAATTCTATTGCTCTACGTCCACTTCTTAACGTTGACAACTTACATCCACAGATCTGCCATATATCCTACAATGAGAATATAACTCATTGGATCTATACCTCGCTCAGTGGCTCTTGGGCTCAACCTGTTGAGGTTTGTAGTTTTGTATGAATCAACCTCTATGGTAGTTTATTCATCGACACTCTTCTTATGTCAGAAAATTGTATTACGAATTATATTGATATATAAAAATACGAAGGGAAAATATGTCGTCGTTTTGCTACAAATAAATATTAATAAAAAGTAACTCGTGCCTTCTATTTTCACTTTATACATCAAGAGGTTATGGGCAAATAATAAAATAAAGTGAAGTGTAAATAAAATAAATGTAAAATAAATAAAATAAGAATCTCCCTTCATAAAAATAAAAGTGAAAAACAAAATAAAAGGAAGAAAATAAAATGGCCACAAATTCGCAAAATTTTCCACAATTAAAAGCGGAAAATTTTAACAACTGGATTTTTCGCTTAGAATGTATCTTAGAAGAAAAAGGTGTACTGCAAATAATTAAAAATGAAGAAGAAAAACATAAAGAAACTTTTCAAAAAGACAACGCAAAAGCAAAAAATATAATTGTGCAGTGCGTACCAGATAAATATCTGAACACAATCAAGACCTGTGAAACTGCCAGAGACATGGTAAGAATTCTAAAAGAATTATTTCAGAGAAAAAGTATAATTTCCATTATACAGCTAAGACGAAAATTAATAAATTTAAAACAATCGGCAAACGAAAAATTAGAAGATTATTTCGAAAAATTTGATAATATTATAAGAGAACTGGAATGTTCCGATGACAATTTAACAGATCGTGACAAAATTGCCTATCTATTAACGGGATTGCAATCAAAATATGATACAGTCATAACAGCAATAGAGTGTAACACAAATTTGATGTCAGCCACGATAAAACTTGATTTTGTAAGAGCAAGGCTATTGGATGAAGAATTGAAAATAACTGATAAAATCAGAAATACAGCTGAAACTCAAGAAAATGCTTTTATAACTTGCTTCAAATGCAATAAACCAGGACATCTCTCGAAAGACTGCCGAACAAACTCATGGCGCGGCAGAGGAAGGTCCGGAAGAAGGTCAGCGTACAGAGCACCAAGACAGCAGTGGTATGGTTATGGTAATATTGCTATAAACAAAAATGAAAGAGAGAAAAGATTTGGCTTTATTACAACTAAAAATGTTTACGAAAATGCGAATAACAGCAGTGAATATAACATAAAATGGGTTATTGATTCTGGATGTACCGAACATCTCATTAATGAAAACTACGAAAAATATATGACAAACATTGTCCGATTAGAACAACCAACAAAAATATTTATTGCGAATGGAGATTATATTACTACTGAGAAAAAAGGTTTTATTGAAATGTCATGTGGCAAAATAAAAATAAATTTAGAAGCTTTAATAATAAAAAATCTGTCATTCAATCTTATGTCAGTCAAGAAAATGGTTCAAAACAATTACAATGTAATATTTAGCAAAGATTATGTAAAAATATGTGAACGAAATTCATATTATCATGTGTATGGTTCATGTGTACGTAAATTATTTATTTTGAATGCGGATGTATGTCTTAACGTGTCTTATAGTGCAAATTCTAGCTCAAACTCGGATGATATATGGCATAAAAGGTTAGGCCATCTCAATCGCCGAAGTCTGCGATATATGCATTTACCATTTAGTGCAAAAACATGTAGTTCTTGCATGATGGGTAAATCAACCCGATTACCTTTTCTACCTGTCAAGAGACCACGATCAAGATATATAGGTGAGTTAATACATACAGATGTAGCAGGCCCGATGCGAACACCTGGAATAAATGGTGAATTATACTATCAAGTCGTAATAGATGATTGCTCTCATTTTTGTCAAACGTACTTTCTCAAACACAAAAGTGAGGCGACAGCCAATTTAATTAATTATATAAGAAGATTTAAAATTGAATATGGAACAAAAATAAGTAAGATACGATGCGATAATGGCGGAGAATTTAAAAATTTTGATTTGGAATCTTTTTGCAGAGAACGAGGCATAAGCATTCAATATACACAGCCGTATTCACCTCAACAGAACAGAGTATCAGAACGCATGAATAGAACATTGTATGATCGAGCAAGAACACTGCTATTAGAGACAAATTTGCCAAGAAGTTTATGGTGTGAAGCTATAGCATGTGCGACATATCAATTAAATAGATGTCCATCTGCGGCTATCAATTTAGTAACGCCTGAAATTATAATGCGAGGAAGAAATGATTTATCAAGACTCCGAATATTTGGAAGTAAAGCGTGGGTTGTAACTATGCCTAGAGGAGATAAATTAGCTCCTAGATCCAAAGAGATGCGAATGGTTGGATATTCTTCAAATGGATACCGTCTATGGGATCCTGACGTGAACAAAATCGTAATATCGCGGGACGTACGATTTGATGAAAATGATATTACTTATAAAGAAAATATTAGAGATACGAAAGAGGAAGAACAAACAAAAATATACGAATATGAAGAGGAAGAAGAATCGATAGACGAAAAGCGAGGAAAAGATAAAGAACAAAGAGACAAAAATATTAATGAACAAGGAAAAAGTAGTCCCAGAAATGACACACAAATAGAGGAACAAGAACAAGACGAAGCCGAACAACGAGTTACTATAGGAGAAAGACCACGAAGAACGATAAAAAAGCCAAAACGATATGAAGATTATATTATAGATGAAGATTTTCAAGATGCAAATATAGCTTTCTGCTTATTAAGCGACTCTGATCCCAAAACATATAAAGAAGCTGTCAGCAAAGGATCAGAATGGAATAAAGCAATTAAAGATGAAATAGAGTCATTAGAAGAAATGAATTCGTGGAAAGAAGCTGAATTACCAACAGGTAAAAGAGCAATTGATACAATATGGATATTTAAAACTAAACAAGATGGAAGAAAGAAAGCCCGATTAGTAGCAAAAGGTTTTCAGACAGAAAACATATATAATGTATATTCACCAGTTGCAAGGGTATCGACGATTAGAATGATGTTTAGTCAAGCAGTACAAGAAAATTTTCCTATAAAACAGTTAGATGTACAAACTGCATTTTTAAACGGATATCTCAAAACAGAAATATATATAAAACCACCAGAAGGAGTGAAAGTAACACAAGGTAAAGTTTTGAAATTACAGAGATCATTATATGGACTGAGAGAAGCTCCGAAGTGTTGGAACGAAAGATTCCACAATTATATTATAACACAAGGATTTGAACAATCAAAGCATGATTTTTGTTTGTATTCTAAAGCAAACGTATGGTTACTTATTTGGGTTGACGATATAATAGTAACAGGAAAACAAATCGAAATATCAAAAACAATTTCAAAACTGAAAGATGAATTTAAAGTGAGAGATTTAGGTGATATCAAGGAATACTTGGGTATGGAAATAAGAAGAGAAGATGAAACACTAAAGATTAGTCAAACAAAAATGATAGAAAAAGTATTAGAGAAATTTGGCATGGATAATTGTAAGGGTGCACAGACACCTATGGAACAAGGAACATCAATAACAGAAGAAGAAATAATAGATGATGTACCGTATCGAGAGTTAATTGGATGTCTTATATATATTGCAACAATATCGCGACCAGATATAACATTTGCGATATCTTACTTGAGCAGATATTTAGACAAACCAACACAGACAATGTGGACATCAGCTAAACGGGTACTAAGATATCTGAAAATTACTTCTAATAAGTGTTTAACGTACACAAAATCTTCGGAAAAACAGTTATTGTGCTACACCGACGCGGACTGGGCAAGCGATAAAGAGAACAGGAAAAGCGTGAGTGGTTGTTGTATTTTTCATAATGGTAATTTAGTATCATGGTTCACAAAGAAGCAGCAGACCGTTGCTTTATCTTCAGCAGAGGCGGAGTATATGGCAGCAGCCATGGCTACCTCAGAGCTTGTATATTTAAAAGGTATACTTTGTAATTTTGGATGTAGTGATATAAAATCGTATTTACTTGTAGATAATCAAAGTGCTATCAAGATGATTGAGTGTAATGAAAATAGTAAAAGAACCAAACACATCGACATTAAATATCATTTTATTAAAGACTATTTTACTAAAAATATATTTTCAATTTCATATGTATCTACCAATGAAAATATTGCAGATATTTTTACAAAATCTTTAGGTGTTATTAAACACAATTATTTCCTAAACAAACTAAAGATTTTATTGTAATATAACTAGATTAGATATAGTCAATGTTTTGTTTTATCTTCTACCTAGCATAATGTAATATAATGATGATATATAATAATGTAATATAAGTGTGTTATAATGAGTTTATGTAAATTTTAGTAATGCAAGATTAATATTAAGATAAGTTAATCTTGAGGGGGAGTGTTGAGGTTTGTAGTTTTGTATGAATCAACCTCTATGGTAGTTTATTCATCGACACTCTTCTTATGTCAGAAAATTGTATTACGAATTATATTGATATATAAAAATACGAAGGGAAAATATGTCGTCGTTTTGCTACAAATAAATATTAATAAAAAGTAACTCGTGCCTTCTATTTTCACTTTATACATCAAGATATATTATATTATATATTATCAACCAAAGAATGTAACTACTGATAGCGCGCGAGTTGAATACAGAGCTCAGGAATGCGATAGTGCTGTGACCTAATTAGAATTATTGATGACAATATGTCGATAAATTTCAACATTGTTTTAAGTTTAACATTTTAAGTTTAGAAATAAAACAATGTAAAAGGTCTTCGATGCCTCACGTTGCGCGCCAATTGTAAAAGACCCTTCATGGCCCCATTTTTTTGGGAATATTTTTCGCCATTTCCCGTGCTTGGCGATGAATAAAAACTCGTTTTTTTTTGTAACAGAACTTGATTGAATCGGATCAGACATTATTAAAAACAAAAATAACACGCGGCTGCAACTTGCATATTAACGCGATAACACAGTAAGCGTATGATAGTTGTCGAGGACAGCACGCACATCACTACACTACAGGTCAGGCTGGCGCAACTCAAAGGAAAGAAAATGATGTATGAAACAGGTGGATTGGGTAATGCCGGAATAACCCGACTAAGTCAAGGCGATTGCGAAACCCATTAAGTTATTAGACATCACCGATTCTCTAATTTGGCCGTATTATACATCAAAACCACAATAAACCTGTATGTATAAGTTACTCTATGCAATAAACCATCGGCGGCCATATTGATGTGTTCAGTGTTGGTGTTGCAATATGGCGTCTTTCATTTCAACTGCTTTGTTTGTTTGTTGTTTATTTTCGGATTTTTCGGCAAGCAGAGTATTGATTTTTATAAAACTTGTCAAAATTTTAGTGTTTAAATACTCTTTCTTCGTAGTGTTATATTTGGTGTATCGTGTTTAGTGTTCTAGATGCCGAAAGTAAGCTGCGAAATATGTGGCCTAAGAACGAGTCGCATTGATAATAAAAAACGAATATTTTTGGCCCAATTCCCGCTGGATGAAGATAGGTTAGTACATATTATATCTTGCTGCTGTTCTAAAACCATGTATAATATAGTTTATTGGGAGTTTAGTTCAAATTTTCGAATAAAATTGTGTTGCATGTAAAATGTAAACAATAGTGCAGTGCCATTTTTTATCGACAATCGGCAAAAATTTCTTTTTGATTTTATTGCACTGAATGATAAGAAATGAACACATGCATACACCCCAATGTACCAATTGGTTTGTTTTAGTTTTATTTTGCCTTTCTTTTTTATTTATATGTATATTTAACTAAAAAATAACGTTTATTATTCATTTACTTTCTAGGTGCAGGCAAGACTTTGAAAAGAAAAAAACAACAAATGAAATGCTGTTCCATGTATCGGAATCTCTGCCAATCCATTGAACGATGAAGTTTTCAGTGAACTCCCTCTCCATATTGCTAAAAATGCTGTAAGAGATGAACTCATGCATACACCCCAATGTACCATTTGGTTTGTTTTAGTTTTATTTTGCCTTTATTTTTTTATTTATATATTTAACTAAAAATAACATTCAATATTCATTTACTTTCTAGGTGCAGGCAAGACTGAAAAGAAAAAAAAACAGCTGTACATACAACAAATGAAATGCTGTTCCATGTATCGGAATCTCTGCCAATCCATTGAACGATGAAGTTTTCAGTGAACTCCCTCTCCATATTGCTAAAAATCCTGTACAAACAACAAATGAAATGCTGTTCCATGTATCGTTCCAATCCATTGAATTACTTTATGAAATTATTATTACGTTATACATGACATAATCCAATTTTTATGTGTGTTACAGAACCTTCAACGTCGACCTTGGATACTGCCGTAATTAACTTAAAAAATAAATAGATCCTGCAGTCCTCAAAGATTTTATGTGAAGTTACTCTTGTGGCTAGGGAGCTGGGTGCCAAAATTTCTATATGATTTGTTCGTGTTAGGATGATGTACCATAAAAAAACATTAAGGACCGCGTCTGCCATCATGACAGCCCTGCGTTGTCAATTGAACGACGAACTAATCTCCTGGTATCAGTAATCCGGTTGTTCACGTCACTCGAACTGTTGAGCCTCCTCTTGTATCAGTAGTTCGGCGCTGGTGCTTTGTTTTCTAAGGTACTGTATGTACACATAAGGCTCTTATAATAATATCGAGGAACTTCAATAAGTGTCCATTATTCAACCTCTTTATTTAATTAGCCACTTGTTATCAATGTATTTTGTAGAGATTCCTTGTGCATCAAATGCTCTAAGTATGGCCATATCGATTGACAGTGTAACTCTTCCTAGCATTTGATTTACAATTTGATATATCTTTTTTATATTTTTAAAGTTATTATTAATATACATATTTATTCCTCTTATCTTACTTCGAAATGTAAAACAATCGTCATGTGTGTACATACATCAGTACTTTAGAAAACAAAAGTTTTTCACCAGCGCCGAACTACTGATACAAAAGGGGGCTCAACAGTCCGGGTGAGGTGTACAACCGTACTACTGATACCAGGCGGAACAAATCATATACCAAAATGGCACCCAGCTAACCATTGTTTTTTTCGTTCACTGCTTCTCTGCTACTCCGTCAGTCGGCGATAACCGTAAACTGTATGATAGTAATAAAGCGATGATTGTAATTATTTGTTTTTTTATTTGTCAATAAATAATATTTAAAATTATGTAAGGCCTTTTTTTGGGATTTTCATAAAACCATAGACTATAGAGTCAATTATACTATCGACCTTATTTATCGTAACAATAGCACATCCTTATTTTTATGTTCGTTATGTTGGCGGCATCGTACTTGTTAATTTTGGTTAGGTTGGTATTGGAGCAGTCCATCTTTGTCATAGAACAGTGGATTTCATTTTCATTGTATGGGAGTCCCGTCTCTTAAAACGTAGTGATTATATACTCTTTGCTACAGGTACGCTAGTACTCTTTATTATAATGTGCTATAGGCGGCGGGGGGGAGATGCTCCCGCCCTTCACCTCAGGCCCCGACTGCATTCAACTCGCGCGCTATCAATAGCAACTACTCTCTAGCGCCCGAGGGCATGGCTTCAACAAATCACGGCAGATGGCGCTATTAAAGTAGACCACTTCGCGCGCTCATTCGTCAAATCAAATAGCCCGCGTTTCCCCTTGTTCAAATAAATATCAAACGTCACAATACTCGATTACCCATGCATCCATGCATGCTTTGTGAAAAATATTTGGCCTTTTTATAAACATTCATAAAAAGATTGCTCAGAGCTGGCGCGCGGAGATATGCCCATTTCTCCATTAATTTCTTGAGTCATTACTATGTATTCTTGTCATATTTTGGATTTTTGCTACGTTAGATGTAACTCAAAAACACGTTGGAGAACGCCTACCATTGCAGTTACCGTTAAATGTGTTCCTATCGGTTCCTATACATTATTGATAGCATTTTACATTGTATTTGATAGCAAATCATGTATGACCGACAAGTAGTAACAGGGCATATTGCGTTTCACAATCATAAATTGCCCGTCTTGGGTCAATTTCAGACCTGTTCAGTGAAAGGTTACAATGTACAGGTACCCCCTTTCAGAAAACCAACGACAATGTGTGCTGTGGTTTCGGTAGGAGCCTACAGATCGACAGCCTACTTGCCGACCTTAACATTAAAAAATATATTGAGATTTATGTAATATATAATCTGCACTGAAAGGAAAGATTTGCTTTTCTATATGAATGAATTCAAAAACTACTTTATTTTAAATGTTTTTTTGATATTAATCTTTATCCAATTAAATAGTTTCATAATTCCTATTTAAAATATTGGAATCTGATCTGAATCGTTTAGAAGTTACGGCTTATATAAAAATGCTAAAAAACGCGAATTGTCCAAGGCTTAATCTATTAGTACGCTTAGATTTTTTTAATTTACTTTATAATTTTAGTTGTTTAGAAAATTATATATTCATATCAATTCAATGCCTAGTTATTTAGTAAAAAATTAAAATTTGTAGCTGTCGTCGATGGCTCAGCGATGAACCTAGATTCAGAAAGCATTTTTTGCTAACAGTACAGCAAAAAAAAAAGCTGAAACGTGAACAAGTAACAAACAGTACAAATACAAATCAATGTGTGCAAAATCGTCCGCAGGATCGACCCCTGTTCACAATAATAAAATATGCACAAAGATTTTGACAATTTTATTGAAGCACAAATATTACAACACCGAAGAAAATATTTTATTGTATCATTTACAAATCGGGTCGCATTTTGCTAAAAGTACAATTTTTTTCTTGTTAACCTAATACTCTCAAAATCAATTCATTTACAATTAAAAAATTGTAGCAATTTATAAAAAACAAAAGAAATTTACATTTACACAAAGGTGTGATGATTAAAAGAATTGTCAAATATATGGATACTACGCTAACAGTATGCAATATATAAAAACAATTAAGTATATTATAATATGTACTCTAACTAACCTAAACATATAATGATTATTATTTAATATTTATCAAAATCTCTAACACCATAACTTCCCACAAGTTGGGTATACGTTATGTGATATTTGAAAATAAAATAAAAATAGCGACAAAGGTAAATTAACAAATTGATGTGATATTTATATAACGTCACGTTATAAATCCTATACTAAAAAAAATGTGATGCAACTTATACGATTTCACTACCGTCACCAAACATTCCCAAAACTACTTTAAATTGGGAAATAATCGGGTATACCCTTTTACATAATTATTATAGCCAATTTTAAAGTTTTAATAGTCATTATACGACCGAGTTACACGAAACAGTATGTACACTCTGCACGGGGTTGCCGCTTGTTGCATTTTACAAGACCATTTGTCTAAATCCAACAAAGTGCGTTACGTTTGTCTAAATCCAACAAATATTTTGAGTTAAATTTGTCTAAATACAACAAATATAGTTAGTTAAGTTTGTCTAAATCCAACAAATTAGTTAGTTAAGTTTGTCTAAATCCAAAAAATATAGTAAGTTAAGTTTGTCTAAACCCAACAAATACAATGAGTTAAGTTTGTCTAAACCCAACAAATACAATGAGTTAAGTTTGTCTAAATTCAACAAATACAATGGGTTAAGTTTGTCTAACTAAATCCAACAAATACAGTAAGTTAAGTTTGTCTAAACCCAACAAATACAATGAGTTAAGTTTGTCTAAATTCAACAAATACAGTGAGTTAAGTTTGTCTAAACCTAACCCAACTATCTAGCAAAAAGAGGCAAACCCGAATACGCTAAAGCGATAAAAATATAACTACGTAACCACCACGCGTTGAAAAGAAAAACAATGAAAAAAAAAAACAAATTAGTGACGTTCCAACAGCATCGTAGAGCAAATCCGCATTTCTTCCTGTTCCTGTGATTTTTACTAAGCTCCTGTATGATTCGAGTGACGTGACCTCCCGTTCGGTATTTTGCACACATTGATTGAAAATAACATCGAAATATCAACTGTAATATATATATATATATATTTTAAATTAACGACATAAACAAACAGTTTCAATTTCGAAGTTATTACATACAAATATATAAAAAGCGCGCACCTCTAGTACAATATATAATTATTAATTTATTAAAGTTTCGTAGGTAGTCGTTACTATAAAAGATAATTTTTTACTAGAAGTTAATCTATAATAATAAAATTTTGCGATTAAATTAAATATGAATTAAATAATTGATATACATTCTGATCTGATTAGGTTTGCAAATTAAGAACTCAATTAAATAAAACATCGGCATGAGAATACTCGTAGAGTAAAAAGGCGATTAGAATAAGACTGTACAGAGATGAAGAAAAGTGTTTAGAGGATTGTGATAGAGGCGCGCGTTGCGTCCGTGCCGCATTTATAGAAAGTGCATTATGTCTATGACAGTACCTGGCCCCGACGCTACGTTTGAGCGCCGAGGCGGGTTCCTCTTCGCACGCCGCAGCCGTCGCCGACAAACAAAACACCACTTTATTACCATACCAATAAGGCACTCGTATATTTCCAAATTTGTGTATAAAATCAAATCTTTGGCGTTATAACGGTTTACGGTACGCGCGAGTTTTAGCTACGAGTTCGGTCGAACATCAACGAGAAACCGATTGACACTCGACTCAACTCAAGTGTACAGTCGCGTGCGAAAGTCGTAGCTACAACTCGTTGGACGCGTTAGTCGGCTATAGTCGGCTCCGGTCGGCTTCGGTCGGCTCGCGTCACCCGAATCATTTCAGCTCGTGTCCGCGGTACGGTCGTCAGGCGGCTCCGTCCACTGTGCTTTCATTTGACTCCTTGTTTACGTCGCCATCTTCGCCTGACACTTTCTCTTGGCTGAATATATCCTGGTTTGAAGTTTTTTCATTTTCTGTCGCATGCGTGGTCTCCTCCGTGTTGACGATCGGTTCAGGCTCAACTTCTACTTCAGTTTTATCCACGAAACTGGTAACGACCGCGTCGCTTGCGTCATACAAGTCCGCGAGCGTCTCCTGTTCATGAACCTCTTCATTTTTTGAAATAGCTTCTTTATCTGTCTCAGTATGTACCGATTCAAACGGTGGGTCTATATCCGGTCGGGCATCGCTTGCATCTTCCATCTCAGGTTCGCTTCTCGGCCGCATCTCATCTTGAGTTTCAATCTCTTCACTAGCATTCCCTTCTGTTAAATTTGCTCGTTCACTAGACTCTACATATTCACTCGCAGACTCGACATATTCACTTGTGACGGCATCAGTCATTTCGACGGTATGCTCGGTTGCTGTATAAGATGCTTCCTGTTCTGTGGTCGATTGCGATTGCTGCTCATTTTGGTTAGTAGTACTTTCTTCAGGAGCACCCCATCTAGATTTCCTATCTCTTTCTCTCCGAGAGCTTCTTTCATTGTTCTTAGACCGCTCGTCGCTGGGCTTGGGCCGATCATCATTGGCCTTGGACGGATCGTCGTTGGCCTTGTACCGATCGTCGTTGGCCTTGTACCGATCGTCGCTGGCTTTGGACCGATCGTCGTTACTCTTAGACCGATCGTCGTTATTTCTTGGGCGCTCCTCACTATTCCTAGAGCGATCATCATTATTTCTGGGGCGGTCATCACTGTTTCTTGATCGGTCATCGAAGTTCCTCCTCCTGTCGTTTCTGTCCCGGAATCTGTCGCCTTGGGACCGTCTGTCCGTACGACGATCGTCCCATTCGTTGCGCCTGTCCCACTCTCTATCCCTGTCCCCGTTCCATCGATCCCGCTCGTTAAACTGTTCCCTCTCGTCGAACCGCTTGTTTCTGTCGAAGAATTCTGACGGTCCGTCGAATTGTCGATCGCCGTCGTAGTTGTTGAATTGGCGCATATTATCGAAGGGCAGCATCGGACCTGGGCCGTCGAAAGGCGGCCTAGGTCCGTCGAAGGGCGGCCTGGGTCCGTCGAAGGGCGGCCTGGGTCCGTCGAAGGGCGGCCTGGGTCCGTCGAAGGGCGGCCTGGGCGGCCTCGGCCCGTCAAACGGAGGCCTCGGCCCGTCAAACGGAGGCCGTGGCCCGTCAAACGGCATCCGATTAAACCTCGGCGGACCATCAAACATGGGTCCCTCGAAAGGGGGCCTGTCGAACGGTGGTCTGTTGAATGAGGGAGGTCCATTTCCGTTGAATCTGAATGGCCTCAGGCCCGGCCCTTCCATCCACGGCGGCCCTGGAATCGACAACACACACAATAAACCCGACAGTCCAAGACTGGTCATCTAACGATGGCGTATCTAACGAACCATACCTCCGATTGGTTGGCGAGGTGGCCCTCTCATTCTCAATTCTGTAAATTGAAACACCTCATAAATAAATGAAGGCGTCAATTGATATCTATCATTATCATTCTAAACCAGTGAAAGTTCTGCTTTCACTGCTTAATACTTTACTAAACTTAATACTTTTTACTTAAGGAGTAACCATTCCTGGTTCACTTGTTATCAAAATTATTTAAAAAAAATCACCTATGAGAGACTGGTAAATAAAATATTGGGAATTTATGGAAGTAATAAGACAATTTATGAGAGCAATACTTATTTTGTCCAAGGTTACTATTTAACGATGTTTAAAATAGTTTTTTCTTCTTCAATACAGTAAAAAAATACGATTTGTCGCAAATGTAGTGTTTGAATAAGAATCTAATGTTCTGTTTTTGCACTGTTGCTAATAAATTTATAAATACAGTTAAGTCAAGTCTGACCTGGTCTGAAGGGAGGCATCTGCGGTAGGGGGGCGATGGGCGCGGGGGGCGCCAGGTGATGTGGGGGGCGTTGCGTCCAGCCCCCTCCTTCCTCTTTCTGCTGTTCTCCATCTGCAAAGCGTACACCACAATACTTTCACAACTATCATTTCTTCCAGCCGTAAAAAACAGTATCATTTAAAGCAGCCAAAGCCCGCGACTTCGTCCGCGTTGAAAAAAAAAGTGTGTGTCAGCTCCGATGCACAACTGGAGTTTACTCCTTAGTAAAGTTGCGCAAGGTACATTGCGCAGAAGAATTTCCATACCGGGGGCCTTATATGAAAATCGATTCTTAAAGAGTAAACTCAAAAAATAATAATATAACGCCTCAGAATATATGAGCAATAAAATTTATTCAATAATTTTGGTATACATTTCAGTATCACTGACAATATGTATGTATGCAAAATTTCATTACGATAGCCGTAGTTAAGGAGGGAAAAGAAAACAGACAGACAGTGTTACTTTTAAGTATGGATTTAGAACATAGATGTTTCAGTATCATGTATAGAGTCTATAAACACGACATCTCTGAAAACAAAGTAACTTACTCCATGACCGACCCTTACAGATTTATTATTAGTATTGATAAAAAAAAAACAAAGTAGTTTTCATCATTGCAAAATTTTCCATAGAGCTGAATTTTTGTCTACCTTGGGTACACCATTACAAATAAAATACCAAGTCTGCTAAAAAAAATTATGACAAGGTCAAAGATCGACATTTTATTATTGTTTTTGCTGAATTAATAGAAATATAAGTTATAAGACATGCCTACAGAGTCCTACAAAGACTATACAGAAAAAAAAATATGTCGCAAATATTAGTAATTAACGCGTAAAATATTTCTTTCACCATTCTAAGACTGAAGTCCATCAGGTTGATTAAATTGAAATTAACGAGTGAATGATGGTTTTATGCACCTGTGTCGCGATGCTGCGGTGGGAGCTGCGGTGGAGGTGGGAGGTGCGGTGGTGGTGGTAGGTGTTGTGGGTCCGAGTGGTCGGGCTGGTCCTCCTCGCCCTTCCCGTTGGCCATCTCCCAGAGGCGTTCGTGTAGCGGCTTCTGCTCCTCAGAGTTGCTGCCTCGCGGCGACCTCTCCCTGCTTTGCTCCCTTAAACGTCCACTTGTATTTCATTCGTGGCTTGCATTCAAGCAGCCACTTATAGGTATAGGTGTTTGCATGCATTACAAATCAACTAAATATTGTATAAAACGACCGTGAAATAATAGTGTGCTATTGTATTTCGGTGAGTGACCAAGGAATGCCAGAACACATTTCCCTATGACATATCCCTACTCCTTCCCAATCCCTTATCCCTAACCCCACTAAGGTAGGCAACGACTTGCAGCACCTGTGGCGTAGCTTGTGTTGACAGGCGCAAATACCCACCTACAATTAAGTGGACAGTCAGCCTGTATGACGACCTTAACATAAAAAAAGAGAATTAATCGTACTTTGAGAATTAAGTATATTTTGAGGAACGAAACTATAGAGTGTTATAACCTACCGGAATTGTGAAGCTAAGTTTTCACTTCTGACATCCTATGACTTGACATTTACTTCGTAGTCAGAAAATATATCTTCAATAGGAGGAAATAGGAGGAAAAATAGTTATCATAATCAACACATCGGCACAGATGAACTAACCCGTTGTTATCCTTGGAATTAAATCGGTCCCGATCGCGATCCCTGTCCCGATCGCGTCGGTCGCCGCGATCCCGTCCTCTGTCCCGGTCGCGGTCTCTCCTTTCGTCTCTCTCTCTAAATTTAACAATTCATTATTCATTGAACTTTCTTTTAAGCAGCGACTGAATGACAAACAACAAATAATACAACGAAATCCAATAACACTCAGTTAGATTTATTATATACCAGCAACGGTTTCGACAGAATTTTCAAATCTAACGCGAAATCTGTAACAAACTAGCTTTTTCGAAAAGTTTCGCTTCCTACAAAATATTGCTAGGGTTTTAAATTATATTAGCAAAATAATTTGGATATTACTCCTTCAATTAATTAAAGTATCGTATGTTCTCCATTCAACACTAGTTTTGTCTGTCACCATTACGTCCATTCTAAATACTTGGTGACATAATTTTTTTAAACCAGATGAATATTTTCGGAGATTACTTCCTACATTCAAACTTAAACTCTAAGTAAACTCATATAACACTAGCGACCCGCCCCCGGCTTCACACGGTTCAAATTTACATAATATAACGTCCAATGCCAAATGCCAGCTTTCTAGACTTAGTAATTTTGGTTGTGCGTTCATAGTCAAGTCAGGACAAACGATTTCATAATTTAGAAAAAGCCATTAGGATTTGTTTTTACTTTTTTTTTTTTTGAGACTTAATGAATGTCAAATATTTCAATAAAGTCGGAGGGTTAGTTTAACTGATAGCTTGTGTTAAATAATAAGCTCACCTGTCCCGATCTCTGTCTGAGCGTGGGCGGTCGTTGCGGTCTGTGCGGTCGCGGTCGTTGCGGTCGCGATCTCTGCGGTCGCGGTCCCTGCGATCACTGCGGTCGGTGCGCTCCCCCCTACGGTCTCGGTCGCGGTCCCTGCGATCGCGGTCGCTGTCCCTGCGCTTGTCGTCGTCCTGTTTCTCTGGCTGGTTGTAAGTCGCCGAGTCCGCCGGGTAGCCGGGCGGAGGCTCTGCCGCGTTGAAGTTCGGCGGAGGTTTCGACAGCAGTGCTTGGATCTGTTGCACACAAAATTAGATTGAAAATATTTTACCAATGTTTATTCATTTAAAAGTTCAAAACTCTATGCATTCTAAAAGAACATAAAATGCATATACGATCGGTCCTACTTAAAAATTATGAGGGAGAAACTATGATTAGTATGGGGACGGCTGAAATGATGATGATGACCTGCGATATCTTTATCTATAATTTTGATATTGTTGTAATAGCCGCCATTTAATGTAATTCATTCAATTAAAAAAAAATGCAAATGCAAAGATTGCAAATACATCATTTTCTATACAAATTACTTCTACAATTCTACAGTAAATAATTTCATAATTACATTAAACAAAATAAAAACATTAACTACTAATACAAAACAGGAGCTAGAATGAACAGGAGCTAGAATCGAATACAATGACCCCAATCGACAAAAACATGAAAAAGAAATATTGCAAAAATACAAATGTTGAGTAATAATACCTGGTCTGGCAGGAGAGCCGGTGGCGGTTCCTCCTCGTCCATGTGATCCTCGTTGTCCAGTTCCATGTTATCATCAGCACAGTTTACGTCGCTGGCGTGCTGCTGTTGCTGCTGCTGCTGCGGCTGTTGCTGCGCTTGATGCTGTAACACCACAATTCGATACAACATCTTTCCTTCAGTGTGTGACGACTGCATTGCAGATTCTCAGGATTCACAAAGTGTGGAGAAGCGAAAGAATTATACTCTTATTTTAGAAAATAACGAGAATAAACTATGCATTAAGGAAACAATTTTATGTTGTGATCTATGTTGAACATTAGGATACTGCATTTTAAACAACCGTGTTTCAAGTGCACTGACTTGACATATTTATTATTTACATCAAAAATAAATAAATAGGTTGAGGAAAAGTTTTTACGTATTTTATAAGTGAAAATAGTTGCAGTAAAATCTATTTGGTTGTAGTGTATTATATCTGGCTGGTTTTGATATCATTAAATAGACATTTTAAAATCATAAAAATAAAAGTAAAAACGGTTTTCCGTCATTTTTCTGTCCGCCAAAATGAGTGAATCTAAAGTAAAATGAACTATGATTTTTTTCTTGATTATATTACACATAACATATCGCGCTTGTTTGCGAGAAGTTTGACATAATTTCAAAATCGCCATTTTTGAGTTAAGTATACAGGCGAACTCAGCGATTTTTTTTCTATATGCTACAGAAACGGCATTAGGCTATGATACAAAAATGAGGGAGATTTCGAGAACCTTTTATCTCAATGAAAGTGGGCCGTGTTAAGAGTGAACGTGCATTTGATTTAAATCTACGACGACATATTCAATGTTCAGATATTTTTCTTGCAAAGATATGTTGCGTATCTTACATATTCTTTTAACAATAATGACATAACTATTCTTATATCAATTATGTCATAAGAATTATAACAAAATGACAAAATAATTACTGTCAACAATGACCTAACTATAAATAATTTAATAGATTAAAAATTATTTATCTACAATAACGTCACATGTGATAGATACACTTTTTCAAAAAACTTGAAATTATATTTTTATCTTCTACGCCAGTTTTTCATGAAGAGTAAAAAGTAACAAAACAATTTAAGACAGTCTCAATCTTGAAATATATTTATTTAAATTTTTTGAACTTTCAAATGCTTATACCCAAAAGTTGCTATTTTTGAGTTATGTCAAGCTTCTCGCAAATAAGCGATATTATTATTACTAGCTGTCCTGCTCTCAGTAGTTTATAACTCCTTCTCATATAATAAACAAAGAATTTGCAATACAAAATTACTATAAAAGATAAAAACTATCCTATCTTTTAAGTTGGACCAAATTACACATAGTTACAAAGTTTTATCAAAATCGGTTCAGTAGTTTAGGAGTCCATTGGTCCAAACAACGTGACACGTAATTTTTACATATGTTAGAGACTTTCAGATTATTTGTACTACTCGTGTAGGAGATCTATGCCTCCAAAAATGGTAAATTACCTGATGATGCAAGGGCATAGCGGGATGGGCAGGGTGTCCGGGGTGCGTGGGCATAGCGGGGTGCGGCATGGGCATGGGCATATTGGGCATGTTGGGCATGCCAGGCACCAGGCCGCCCACTCCCAGAAGCCCACCTAGGAATCCGCCCACCATACCTGGACACACAAAAATAAATGTTACTAACGGCTGAATTCTGACAAATACGAGCAAATTAAATTAGTTTGTTAAGGTCGACAGTTTGACGGTCCACTTGGTTGATTCCAAAGGGATTTGTGACCTTCATTCCTTTTTTTATCGGTTTGGATATCATTTGACATTTGAAATTTATCTATTTAATTAAGGTACATAAACTTTTACATGTTTTAGACATTTTAGATTTGAAACTATCTATAGATCATCAAACAAAATATAACAACCTGGCACCAGTTCAGAAAGCACTTTCTATATTCTATCACTTTCTATCGAATTATTCGATTATTTTATTCGATTGTACCAAATAACAATATATATTATTCGATAGTCAATCGATTGTTATTATACATATGACTCACGCGTTCCTCAAAGAATCAAATGAATCGATTGCACCGTCGATTTTATATATAAGTGACAGAAACAAGACAGTAAAAGGCAATGGAGAGCTCTGGGGTCGTCAAAAGTCAATGAAGTACAAAAGATGAATTACGTCTATTTCACACGTGATATGCGTATGGTATATTTACCAGGTTGGGGTGGCATTCCCGGAGGAAATCCTAGAAGTGCCCCTGGGGGTGGCATACCACCTTCGGTCGGCATATCTGCACCAAAATAAACACTTTTTATCCTTCTGCATCAGTACCTATACAAATATAAAACACTAGCTGTGCCTGACTGTTTCATTTAAAGTGATATAACCGTGCGAATTTCAGGTTTTCTTAGTGAATCACAGTTTTTTTCAGGCTTTGGCCTTGCCTGCCTGGGTGCTATTACTTCGTTTTCGCTTACGAGTTTTAACTTTTTTCTTTTTGTTCCGCTCATAAGGATTGTTGCATGATGTCAATATAATTAGCCTCAATAGGCTTACTCATGAATTGTGTTGTCAAATGCAAAAAACAATTTCTCAATCCCCTTATAAATAACAAGTATTTCTTATATTATTATAACACCAACTGGTGGAAACAGGAATCTACTTTTGAGGATTAAAATTTATGGTCTTCTAGGACGACACACTCATAATCTTCTTCACGTTAATTTCCTTTATCATTATCCACATAAGAAAATGAAAAGCAATGTGGCCTCGAGTCCCAATGAGATTTGAGTCAGAGTTTTTTTTTTAAATATATGTATATATTTAAGGATGGCAAACAGGCTGAAGGTCCACTTGATGGTAGATGGCTACCGTCGCCTAGGGACACAAGCAACACCAGGAGAGTTGCTCCTGGTGAGAAGCTTATATTTTAGCTAGATGAAAATACATATGCTCAGAAGGAAGATTGTTCCAAAGTTCGCTCGTCCGCGGGATAATATTTCTCCTTATCCAGTGCGCGTAGTGGCACCTTGTTCAAGTAATGTGGATAGGCATTTATTAGGATAACTCAACAAACCATTGAAATGTGAACTCGTGCTGAAATTCCGTTACAATTATATCGAGTGCTTATAGTTCTAATCCACGTGAGAAAATGAAAATTAGAGGCTGCAGGTCCCAATGGGATTTTCCAACTATCACATACATCTATTCAGTATATACATAATGTTAGAGAGACGGCCATTGATGACTTACTTGGAACGGGTGTGGGGAGACTGGGAGGCCTGATGCCAGGCGGTAGTGCTCCCGGCATGCCAGCCATACTGCACACAAAATATATTATTCAAGTATCATTATAATTAACAAGTCTTTCTCATAAGATATCCTACAAATATTATAAATGCGAAAGACTGCGCTTAACGGATTTTGATGAAATTTGGTACACAGATAGTTTGTTACTTGGATTAACATTTAGGATACTTTTTATAATGTTTTCTAATATTAGTATGGATGTTTTTTTTTTTTAAAAATTAGTTGATTAGCTTCGAAAAATTTCTTATGATAATCTTTCATTTATATTAGCTCCAGAATTATTTACAACTAAACATCACAAGAAAAACGATATCTTTGTTTGTAGTAAGACAAGAGAAATAGGTATGATTGTGTTTTATTTACCCCGGTGGCATTGCTGGCATAGGCATGTTTGTGGGTGGTGCGTTAGGCATGGGCATGGTAGGCATGTTGGGCATGGGCGCATTAGGCATGGGCGTATTGGGCATGGGCGCGTTGGGCATTGGAGCGCCGGGAACGGGCGCACCGGTCACGGGCGCTCCCGGCACGAGCCCTGGATTTGCGCCCGACACCGACGGCACAGGAATCATGCCAATGTTGTCGAACTTTGGAAGAATCTGAAACAAACGAGAAAGTCAATTTGTTATTTCCACAGAGAAACTGAAAGATCAAGTTTGATCTTCGGATATGATCAATTTATGGAAACATAGTTTACAATGTCAGGCTTTAATCTGGATGTACTAGGTTTAGTCTCACGATAAAAATATATATAAAAAATCATGTCAATCGTAGAACGGCACGTCAGAAGTGAAAATTAAGCTTCACAAAAAAAAAGTTTAAATAGTTGTTTAAATAGTGGTTTCGATCCATAACGCGAACTACACTTTTTAAAAAAGATTTCTATTTTCTCTTTAAACCCGCCGTGAGCGTGACGGTTTGAATTTACTGTTTCATCCCCCTACCAAATTCTCCATACACCAAATTCTCCATACACCAAATAGTAGTGGCAGGGCACACTGCGTTTCGCAGTCATTTGGGAGGAAATGACGGTAGCCACCTACCATCAAGTGGACAGTAAAAATTTTATTTTGATGGTGCCAGCTACCATCAAACTAAAGTGATAATCAAATAAGCAGTGTAGGACTATAGCAATTTCATAAATATACTTAATCATTATTATAAGTGATGACAAAAAAGCAAATATTCAGTGTGCAATGCGAATATTATTTTGTTTATGCAAAAATACAAATAATATTTTTAGTTCGTTAATGGTGCCCCGGGCACCATGCCCGGGATCGGCTGTCGATTATATCATTAGTAGAGATATGGTTGTAGTTACCCTGGGGGGCAGCCAGGGCGGCAGCGTGTCCTCGTCGACGGCGCCGCCGTCCTCGAGCGCATCGAGCGAGAGCGCGCCCAGCGCCCAGCGCTCGCGCAGCGCTGCCCACGGCAGGTACGACACGCCCAGCTCCGCCTCCCAGTGCTCTTTCCACTCGCGCCCCTTCACGCCGCGGCCCGGCGCCCACGCCAGCGCCAGCTCCTTGCCGTGCAGCCGGTGGCGCGCCAGGCGCTGCAGGGCGCGCGCGGCGTCGCGGCGCCGCTCCATGGCCACGAAAGCGCAGCCGCGCGGCGCCACCACGTCGATGGCCGCCACACCGCCCACGGCGCCGAACAGCGCCCACAGCTCCTCCTCAGTTGCCAGCTTGGACAGGTGGCCCACCCACAGCGTGGTGCTGCACACGCTCAGGCACTCGCGCTTCGGCGGCGGCAGCCCCTTCTTCTCGCGCTCACGCTGTCGCTCCTTCTCCTCGCGTTCCTTCTCGCGCTCGCGCTCCCTGTTCAAGCATATTTTGTCTCTGAGATGTGCCTTAGGTTATCTACATAAACATATCTGATGATCAAAATGTCAACTATCTCTTATAAAGAAATGTGCTCACCTGTCCCTGCGACGCCTTGGCGACCGTGACCGATCTCGGCGACGTCTGCGTGGAGATTTTGACCGGGAGCGGTGTCTTCGCGACCTAGGCGATGGACTCCTACCACAATTATATCAATTCTTTTCATAAACCAAAAAAGAAACGAATTTCAGTAGAAAGCAATACGTGCAATCTAATAGCCAATAACTGACGATCGAACATAATGCTCCTTATATTCATTTGTGCAAGAAATTTTATGTAAACAAAGATATGCAAACTTATTATTATTAAACGTTATACACGTTTAAATAAAATATTTTTGTTATTTAAAACTGTGATGTAATCCATGTCGAAATGTTTAAAAATTCATGTTTTTAAAGTTATAAATTTATTTAGAAAGAAGAAAGAAAGAATTTTATTCACGCAACACAAAGACACAAACATAATACAAAAGCCACAAAACAGAAATTATTATACAGTTAAAAGATGTGTGTGTCCTCGCGGCAGTGAATCGGATACTGGCTCAGCATTGTGCTGAGGTGCTAGACAAGCACCTGCAGCGCTGATTTTCAGCCAGCACCGTTTGGGACTCACTACACAACATAATTATTCTACACTAACACAACATATCGCTACACAAACATGAACCTTGAACCTTTCGCACAAACGAATAGAGTATAGTTTCCCATAACCCACATGCAAGAAAAGTCCTTCCTTGTACATTTCTATTGACTAATATTGTAATTTTTCCACTGTCGACTGTAGCGAGAGTGAATTATCATATCTTTTACTACCTTATGTTAAGGTCGACACACAGGCTGACGATCCACTTGATGGTAGGTGGCTACCGTCGCCTATAACATAAGCAACGGCATAGGTGCTCTGCAAGTGCGCTGCCGACCATAGAAGGATTAAGGATAAGGGGTAAGGGCGTGTAAGCCAACAAGCCTTAAGTATGAAATATTAAGATTACCTGGAGTCATTGCCATCGTTGATTTCGATGACTTGCGGACCGGCGTCTACAAACTCTATATCAGACTCGTTGGCCACATCATCTTTGCCATCGTTCTTCTGCTGATCTTGACTATTCTGTTGAAATTATTAAACAAATTAAATATATGTATGCGTGGGCAGACTTGCTTTGCGATATCAACACATAATAAGTCAATAAGTGATCACTGTAAAATTAGGTTTTATTTACTTGTTTGCTTAAATTACACATCGGCTACCACAATCCAATAGATTTGTACAGAATGTCTGTCGGGTCAGCTAATATTAAATATAATAAAAATATTAATATAATAATATTAATATAACAAATTTAAAAAAAAAAACAGATAACTTCCAAATTTTACATAAGGCGCAGTTGCGCTTGCGTAAAAAGCATTTCTGCTACTCATTCCTGTGTGGTTAATCTTAAAAAGGAAAAAATATAAACGACACTTACTAGGAATGGTAAATTTTGATTCTGTTGCATTTGCATGTCAGTCATCATAGGCATTAAATTCTGTAACATTAAATACATATTATTGACAAACCAATTCTTTTCCGCACCAATAATGATTAGTTTTGTTTTGATACGATGTAGGAACGAAAAGTGAAAAGGCACGTGAGGCTCCGGGTTCGATTCCCGGCGGGTCAATTTGGGAAATGAACTTTTCAAAGTTTGCTCTCGTCTGGATTTGGAAAGTATGTAGTTGCAGGGCACACTGCGTTTGGCAGCCCGTCTGGCGGCAGTAACCACCCCTTACAGCACCGCACTTACAGCACCTATGGTGTTGCCTGTGTCATAGGCAACGGTAACCACCCGCCATCATGAAACACTTTTTCAATTAGTAGAATACATTACAAATATGTTGCGATTTATTCATATAAATATCCTATATATATATATATACATATAGGATAAAAATCTAAAAAAATTTTACCCTTGGTAACGGCTTTTAAACAGTTGGACTTCACTTTACTACTTACAACACTATGCTCTATAATTTAGCAATTCAACTTCATTCATGACGACGTGTCTAAACGGTCTGAACAATATCTGATACATGAAACTGGGACAAAGTAACCTTATGTCGCAAAAACTCGACTCCACTCCACTCTACAATACAATACAATACAATACAACTAATAGACATTTCCACAATGCCAACAAGAACTCGTAAAATTAATAATTCTCCAGTATGGACGATATAATTTAACAATACTTAAAAGCTGACAAAAATTGTTGATTAAAAAAAAAGGAAATAAAGTTTGCACTCACCGGTATTTGCATTCCTGTGACCATTTGCATCTGTGCTTGTAAATTTTGCAGTTGACGCATTATTTCTGGATTTGTTAATATGCTGAAAAAAAAAAACATTACATTAAAAAATTAATAAAAATATTCCTTTGCATAGGAACACTTTAAATCCAAACGAGTCCGTCGCGTTGGTGCAGACCGATTGAATTTATTTTTGCGTTTATAGTTTTCGACTAAGTTATTCATATAAACTGTAGAAATGCTTAAGGTAACTAACGTATTTAATTTGATGATGATTAATACTGTATCCATCTAAATAGCCTTTCCAAATACCACAGTATTGATCATTATTTTAGAAGCTAGAAAAGGTAATAGTTAAGCTATCGTTAAAAGATAAAAATATGCCGTCGCGGACTTTTTTGTATTTTTGTAAACCTTTACAAGGGAAACAATCCCACAATATATTATTTTGTTATATGTCAAAAATCAAGACAGCTTGATTTTTCTGACATCTTCAACAATCATCGTCATATTTTAACCAATTAGCTAAACAAATTATACACCCTATACCTCTCTTAGGTATCACTCTATAGACAAATGAAAACCGCATGAAAATATTTTTATGTACAGATATTCATACAGACAGACTAGGCGAGGACTTATTTTTATAATAATTTTGTAAGAATAATAAAACTGTTAATACTATGACAAAGCATAATACATGATATTAATGTGGTTTAGAAGTTAGCAGAGAACTAGACAGAGGTGGACACTGACTTTATTTTATAATATGTGTATAGGATTTAGAATTTAGATTTCAAAAAATACCTTTTTTTGTGTTTACCTTCCAAATGCATCCGCGGGGTTTTGTGTGGGTTGCGTAGTAGAATGTGAGGATGTGAGCGAGACGCCATGAGACCCGTGTGAAGTCCCGTGAGAGCCGTGCGAAGTCCCGTGAGAGCCGTGCGAAGTCCCGTGAGAGCCGTGCGAAGTCCCGTGAGAGCCGTGCGAAGTCCCGTGAGAGCCGTGCGAAGTCCCGTGAGAGCCGTGGGAAGCTCCGTGTGAGCCGTGGGAAGCCCCGTGTGAGCCGTGGGAAGTCCCGTGCGGCGTGGACTCGTGAGGAGTGTCGTCTTCACTCTCATATTCAAAATCGTTCAACAACTTACGGTTGAACTTAACCCCAGATGACCCACCAGACGGTTGATCCTGAAACTGCATATAAGAAATATATTGAGAGACATACATAGATACAATATGTTTCCTATACAAAGTTAAAGATATATTTTCATTTCATTTACAAGGAAATAGTAGTAAGGGCCTATTTTTTAGAACTATGCCTTTAAAAAATTCTTTTGTCAGATTTGGCTCTTTGGTGGTGCCTGTTGGATGCTGAGTATCTGCTAAAGTAGAGTAACTGGAGTAACAGACTTTTCAGGATGACAGCAGGCTGATATATCATGTTGTCTCTGTCACAGTGGTATTTAGCTACAGACTGGTATTTTGGTTAGTATATGATATTTAATATTCTTGAATATAAATCCCAATATAGCCATAAAATAAAAAGAGATTACCTGATCCCCCATAGGTGAGGAGTCATGTGGAGTATGCTGTTGTTGTTGTATTGGTGACATTTTATCCGAACTATGACTAATGTTGAGAGCACCCCCTGAAATTATTTTGTGTACAAAATTAAAAAAGGCACTATGTCATTAAATGAAACAAACAGAACATGACAAATTCTCTATCTTATTGATTTTATTCAACACTAAATTTAAATGAAAACTACAAATTTGAAAACATGAAACTATTTTATAAAAATTACATGTTTTTTCTTCAAAATATGAACAAATAAAGTTTTTCAACTATTTCTAACAAAAATATTATATGATTAATTGATTACATTGACCAAGGCACTCAAGAACTCACAAGTGTAGATATCATGAGTCCATACCCCACACCACTGTGCAGTCACTGAATTGTCAATAAAATTATGATTTTAATTATTATTAATAAATTAATTAAATTAATAATCACCCATTAGAATAATATAGAGGCTATAACCTATAGAGATATACAAGCAAAGCCATGGGCAAAAGTTAGCCATAATATATTCAATCATACCAGGAAGTACTTAGTAGTATTTTTTTTTCAATACTTTTTTGTAAAATAATATGTTAATAAGATAGGCACTTATTAAAAGAAAAGTTAAAATAAATATACTTGTTAATGCTTTCATGTATGATTAATGATTAAATGTCTTACCATTACTATTATTTAGTTGAATTTCTTGATGCAGTGGATGATTTGGATCGGCCATGTCTAAAAGGGGTTGTATAACCTCAGAACTAAATACATTATTCTTCTGCCATAAATTCAAAACTCTAATTATGTTGCGCTGAAACATTAAATAGAAATTTATTTAATAATAAATACTTTAAAAATGACAAAAGGAAACGAAATAATTATCAGGTCAAAGCTCAAAAGTTTGGCTACAAAAAGGAAATTCCTAGTAGTTGTGGCTTGTATAGATCAGTCTGAAAAGCAATATTTAATTATGATTCTTACTCTTGGGTCATAATCAAATATATTCTTACTCTTGGTCCTACAAGGCTATCAGGTTGTTTGATGTAAACTGCTAGTTAAATAAATACTGATTAAATAGGTGTCCCAGTACTTGAAACATAAAATATGCCAGTTAACCTTACAAGTTTTTTGGAATATTTTTTTAGAATTTGGACATAACTAAAAGTATAAATTTGAGTGTTCATTCGGGAAATATTATGTGGATATGAATGAATCAATGGGCTCAGGAATAAATCGTATTAGCTAAGAAAGGACTTTTAGCCCATCTAACTACACATGAGATTTTTATAGTGTGAGGTTTACATTTTTTGAAATCATATCATTATATTTCTTAATGACAGCACATGATTTTCGGTTTTTCCTATTAACGAAAGAAACACCTTTGGTGCTGCAAGTGACTTGCTGGCTTAAGTGGGATAACACATTAGAGAGGCTAGGCTCTGGCATCCCTTACGCACTGGTGACAATGATAATAGATGACTTTACAGATAAAATAATTATGTATTTATTAGAAAACACTTTAGGAAAGAAGCAAAGTATAACCCTAAAATATTAAATTTTATGTAACTAACCTTATCTTCAGGAGGGCATCTGAATAAATTAGCAAATGTGTGTTGCATATTTTTAGCGAATCTGGGACCGAAGACATCTTTGTCGTGCCCGAATTGATGCCGCGACTGTCTCACAATCGAGTCTATCACGTAAAGACCAGGAACTTTATATTCTGGTTTACATTTCTGTATGAATTTTTCCACACTGTGCACTACGTGTTTATAGAATTTTATGGCCTTTATTGCACCTTTGGTGATAGCGCTCATCTTCGCCTTAGATATAGGCGGCTTGTTATCGTACAACCCGGATAACTGAAACAACAAAAATACAAAGTTTTAACAAGTTACGGATGCCACGGTATAGCAGATTTGAAGTTTTGTTTACCTCCGCGTTGAATGATTTTACTTCCGACATATCCATTTTTCTTTGTTGCTTCTTATTTTAAAGAGTTTCACGGGATAACATTAATAAAAGTAATAATTTCTTCAATGAGTATCATTTTCGTAAGCCAGTCAACATGCTCAAAATTACAAAATGGCCGCCCATAGATAAAATCCATAGCCAAGTAGAAAAATACTGATAATACTAGTCTTTAATATTTGGACGAAACCAAAGATTTTATGTAAATAAAACTAAATAACAGATAAAGTAGGTATCAATAATTTCGTTGATTGTCCTTTAATGCTTTTAATGCTCTTTGCTTTGAAGTAATAATTTAAATATATTTTTTTACTTTTAGTGTAAGTTAGTACCTACATGTAGGTAATTTAAACACAATTTCTTTTTTTAAATATTTTATTATGTATATGTATTCCTACGAACAATAACGAACGAAAAATCATGGAATTCCGTAGTAGTAAACGAGATTGGTAAGCGGCTCTCGTTGGCAAGTTAATAAAGTACATAATCCATCACATTGTGTATCTTCTATTGAATTGGTTTGTGCATGCATAAATCTTTTATGTGTACATACCAAAATTATGTAGATATCATGGACGTAGAATATAGGCAGGACTGATTGCTTGAAAAAATTGTATTTACGAAAATGAACTGTTTTACCAATAATTAAAGTATATTTTTCATTGCGCCTTATACACAGGCTAATCCGAGCCGAGAGAGAGAGAGCCGTGTGTCTCTTTCTTTCATGTTTCCAGACTAAAAAAATGTAGTTGATTAAAAATTTAGATTCAAAAAAATATTAGTTGTAACACTTGTATGGTTATTGTTGGAGTCTACATCACGGAGCATAAATCTATGGTTTTAAAAAAAGTCCGTTACTATGGTGAATTTTCCTAACAAGCTAGTAACTCCGATTGTCATACTCCTATCTTGTAAAATATTATTATATAATAATAATAATAATATAGCCCCTATATCCCGACACTCCTTTCATATGAAATACTTCTTCCTTATATTATGCTTTGCTATAATATGTCCCGGAGTTCGGTGTGCCTCTTGGCAAAGGCCTCCTCTAACAATTTCCATTGCTCTCTGTCCTTTGCAACTCTTCTCCAGTTGCAACCTACTGTTAATTTCAGTTCGTCCTCCCATCTTTTGCGTTGTCGACCTCTATTTCGTTTTCCGTTTCTGGGGTACCATTCGGTCAATATTCTGCTCCATTTTTCATGGGTGCTCCTTAACATATGACCCGTCCATCTCCATTTCATTTGATCTATTTTAGTGAGAATGTCTATCACACCTGTTCTAGCTCTTATGTATGAGTTTCTTTGTCTATCCATTTTTTTGATTCCCAGCATGCTTCTTTCCATGGCTCTTTGGCAGTATTCTAACATGTCTCTGTGATGTTTAGAGAGGGCCCAGGTTTCGCAGCCATATGTGAGGCAGGGGAGGACACAGGTATTGAAAACTTTGCATTTAATTTTTCTACTGAGATCTGTTGCTTTCATAATCTCCCTGAGTGACCAATATCTTTTCCATCCGTTGGCTATTCTCCTTTTGATTTCTTTGGTAGTTAGGTCACTTTGAGAAATTAATTGTCCCAGATATATGTATTCTTCCACATATTCCAGAGGTTGGTCATTGATTTTTATTTCATAGGGGGTTGAATTCGATAGTAGCTTTGTTTTTCCTGTGTTCATTGCCAGCCCGACCTTCTCACTTTCTTTGTTTAGATCTTGTATCATTTCTTCAAGCTTGTGAGGGTTTTCTTCGAACAAGACAATGTCGTCTGCAAATCGAAGGTGATGCAGTCTTCTTCCGTCAATTTTTAGTCCAAAATCGTTCCACTCGTGGAACGATTTTGGACTAAAATATTATTATTTAAATGTAAATAAATAATAAGCACAAAAGTTCTTGCATATAATTTATAAATATATATTAACGTAAGAGCTATGTGACAGGGCAGCTTGCTAGATTACAAATTGGTAGCAGAGCGTGGTTTGATACTAGGAAGAAAAATGACGTCCTCGTATCGCATCGAACCACTTACGAAAAATAATTACGACACCTGGTGTGTGCAAGCTGAAGCCATACTAATAAAAAATGAGCTCTGGGAACACGCGAGCGGAACTGCAAAATTATCCGCAGACGCAACTACTGAGGAGACAGAAAAATTCTTAAAGAAGGATACAATGGCTCGTGCTGAGATCTTGCTATTGATGTCTCCACCGCAGCTCAAGCAGGTAACTGGCTGTAAAACGTCTATAGAAATTTGGGACAAGCTAAAGTCTATCCATCAAAGTTCGGGACCTGCGCGCAAAGCAACTTTTCAAACAGCTAGTTCTGAAGAAAATGGATGATAAAGGTGATGTACATGATCACTTAAGTAATTTTATGGATATTGTAGATAAACTTGCAACTATGAGTGTGAACATCCATCCAGAATTATTAAGTATTATGATGTTGTATAGTTTGCCACAAAGTTTTGAAAACTTTAGAATTGCCATCGAAACAAGAGACATTTTGCCATCCCCAGAAAACCTAAAAATTAAAATTATTGAAGAGAACGAAGCCAGAAAGAACAGTGGTAACGTTTGGGAAAATTCTGAAGGTGCGTTTTACAGCAGAAATAAAAGACAAGAGAATAACGGAGGAACTTTCAGGTTCAGATGCAACAAGTGCAAACGAAAGGGACATAAGGCTTCTCAATGCCAAGCGAAAGCTAAATATAGTGCAGAAAAAGTGGATGATCCGAGCCATAAAAATTTTAATGTACAACCAGTATGTCTAACATCTGCAAAGGAGCTAAACAATAATAGTTGGTGCCTTGATAGCGGATGCACATCCCATATGTGCAGTAACCAAAAGAAATTTGACAGTATAGACAGCAAGTCTGGAACATTAAAACTAGCTTCCGATCAGCATGTCACTCAGGTGCAAGGGAAAGGAAAAATCACTGTAAGAGTGAAGGGTGAACACTGCAATATAAATAATGTATTATATGTACCCGAACTATCAATGAACCTGATGTCAGTCGGAAAAATCACCGACCATGGTTATACGGTTGTATTCAAGAAGAATCAGGCATTAGTAAAGAACAACAGTGGCAAAACGATTCTCAAAGCAAATAGAGAGAACGATTTGTACTACGTGAAATTTGATGAAGTAGAAATGGTCAACACGGTAGAAGAAAAAGATACAAATATCATGAAGTGGCATAAGAAATTCGGACATTTGAATGAAACAGACCTGAAGGCAGCATCCAAGAAAGAACTTATAAAAGGATTAGAGATCAGAGAAAAGGAAAAATTGGGTGACTGTGAAACATGTTTGAAAGGTAAAATGACGAGATTACCATTTAATACCTCAGACGGTATAAAGACGAAAGAGCCACTGGAGATTGTACATACCGACGTGTGTGGACCTATGCAGGTTGAAACCTTTGCAGGGTCGAGATATTTCGTGACTTTCATTGATGATTTCACCAGATATTGCTGCGTATATTTTATGAAAAATAAAAGCGAGGTATTCCAGATATTTAAAGAGTATAAAAATATTGTGGAAAATTTATTAAAGCATAAAATTAAATATCTACAATCGGATAATGGTACCGAGTACTTAAATAAAGATTTTAATGATTATCTGAAGCAACATGGAATACAACGCAGGTTAACGTCGCCATACACACCACAAAGTAATGGGCTTGCAGAGCGTAAAAATCGAACACTAACCGAGAAGGCGAGATGCCTAATGATTGAATCGAGCGTTCCAGAGAAGCTATGGGCAGATTCTATTCACACGGCGAACTATTTAGCAAATAGATGTCCAGCTAAAGCTCTGAATGGACAGACGCCTTTCCAAAAATGGATTGGTCGTAAACCATCTGCAAGACACCTACATGTATTCGGTCACAAAACGTTCGTCCTGAAGAAAGGACCAAAAAGAGGAGGAAAATTTGCTCCTCGAACTACCGAAGGTGTATTTGTAGGATACGCAAAATGTGCCAGAGGGTACCGAATCTTTATCCCTGATCTTAAAAAGGTTATAATAAGCAGAGACGTAAAAGTTGTAAATACCATGTTTTATAGAAAGAATTCTGACGATTTAGAAAAACCAAGGGAGGATAGCCAAAAAGAAAATTGTACTGATCAAACAGAGAAAAAATCAGAAGTCGAGAATGTAGTAGTCGATATGAGAAGAAAAAATGAATCACCACATTCAGTCATAATACCTAGTTCTTCGACGCACAACGAACCAAACGATGTATTTGGAGAAAGTTTCAATGATGCAATTGATGAATTTAATGAAACTGTTATCCCATCAACATTAGAACATCATGAAGATGAACAAGTTTATGATGATGCTAACCACAGAAAACCATCTCAAAGAAAGAAGCGATTGCCAGTATGGGCTCAGGACTATGAGATGGAGAGCAGAAACGATGAGGAAGTGTGCATTTGTGAAATGGTTAATTCATGCGAAGAAGAAGAAGAGGAAGATAATCAGTACTGGCATGATGCCATAAAATCAGAAATCAGAGCACACGTAAAAAATGATACGTGGAAAATCGCAAAAAGAGAAAAGGACATGAAGCCTGTAGACTTCAAAATGATTCTAAAAAGGAAAGCCGGTCCGAATAACACAGAGATAATGAAAGCGAGACTTGTTGCAAGGGGATTCAGGCAGAGGCCTGGAATCGATTACGATGAGACATATTCCCCTGTCGTAAAGCTAAGCTCAATTAGAAGCGTTATCGCTGTATCTGTGGAAGAAAATCTAAAGCTAAATCAAATGGATGTCACGACAGCTTATCTAAATGGTGTACTAGATAAGAAAATTGTAATGGAGAAGCCAGATTATTTAGAAGAATATGTGACAGAAATAATGGTAGAAGAGAGCAGTAATGATGATTTGACAATTTTTAACAAAGCAAAGAAAATGTTAGAGGATCTGAAAAGTTTAAAAGGAGAGAAAATATGTTTTCTTCAAAAAGCTCTCTACGGTTTGAAGCAGTCAGGTAGACAGTGGTATCTGAAACTGAGTACCGAACTGGAAAAAATGGGATTTGTTCAATCAGACGCTGATCCTTGCATATATATATCAGAGAAAGGAGGAGCTAAAATGATAATAGCAATATATGTAGATGATTTGCTGATAGCTTACTCCTGTGGTAGAAAACTAAAGGACATCAAGAGGATGTTGAATAAAAAATTTGAAATGAAGGATCTAGGAGAACCCGAATTGCTCCTGGGAATGGAAATTAAAAGGCATGGAGGCGAAATAAAACTGAGTCAGGAAAGGTATATTGAAAAAGTTTTAAAGAAATTTATCATGGAAGAGTGTAAGCCAACAGTTACACCCATGGAACTGAATATGAAACTCGAGAAAAATGAAAAATGCGACGAGAAACTACCATATCAGCAATTAATCGGTTCACTGATGTATTTAGCTGTGGCCACCAGGCCTGATATAATGTTTAGTGTGAGCTACTTATCACAGTTCAACAGCTGTTTTGGAGAACAACATTTCAAAAGTGCAAAACGAGTACTCCGATATTTAAAAGGGACTAAAGGCATGGGTCCATGTTATAAGAAGACAGAAATGGACTTGTATGGCCAAGCTGATGCAGATTTTGCATCTTGTACGGTAGATCGAAGATCGTACAGTGGCTACTGTTTTAAACTCGCCGGTGCTCCCATAAGCTGGGAAAGCAAGAAACAAAAGACCGTGGCTTTATCAACAGCAGAAGCAGAGTATACATGTGTGGCTGAAGCCGCTAAAGAAGCAATCCACCTAAGGCGTTTGATAAATAGTATATCAGAGTGGAAGCAGCCCTTCGTAAAAATCTTAAACGACAATCAGGCTGCTATACAATTGACAAAGAACCCTATGGTGGGATCAAAAACGAAGCATATCGACACGAAACTACATTTCATACGACAGTTGAAAGAAGTTACAGTGGAATATTACCCAAGTGCCCACTTGGAGGCAGATATGCTGACGAAGAGTTTGCCCGGTCCAAGGCTCAAGGAATTGAGATCCTCGCTTGGCCTAATATAGCTATTATGCCAGTGATGAGGAGGAGTTCTGTTGGAGTCTACATCACGGAGCATAAATCTATGGTTTTAAAAAAAGTCCGTTACTATGGTGAATTTTCCTAACAAGCTAGTAACTCCGATTGTCATACTCCTATCTTGTAAAATATTATTATTTAAATGTAAATAAATAATAAGCACAAAAGTTCTTGCATATAATTTATAAATATATATTAACGTAAGAGCTATGTGACAGGGCAGCTTGCTAGATTACAGTTATTGTACTTCAATTATTTTAATCACATTATTTCGTTATATATTCTTAAATTAGAAAAAGTTAATATTTATTGTTTCAGGCCTAATTTATATTTTATTTTCTATCCCTTTAAAATAACATGACGGTAAATGACTATTTACCGTCATGTTACTTTGATGATGTATATGATGTGATATAATGATGTACAATTGGTGCAAAACTATTATAAGCAATAAAATGAACAATGCGAAAATTAAAACTGGTAAAAGTGTTGGTTAACTCATATTTAAATTTTTAAAAATATTTATAAGAAACTAGCACTATTTATAAGAACAGTAGGTATATTAGAACATTTTAATTTGTCTCACATAACAAAAATCTTACTGTCACTCTATTAGAAAAGGTCACAAAGCCTACTAAATATTGTCCTGCTCGGCTCGCTTTTTAGCTGCAGGTAATCAATCCTGTTTATTATATTAGATCCATGGTAGATATATAGAATATCTGTGTCTGAGAATCAGAGCTAAAACGTAGTGATTATATACTCTTTGGTCAGAGCCTCTAGTTTGTGTATATAATAAGTTACTCTATGGTTTGTGTCAATTGTCTACTGTTATTTTGTCCATTTCTTATTTATTTTTGTAATTTTTTAATTAATAAAAATGACGGACGAATACGCTGCCGTTAAAAGGGGGAAATTAATTTTAAAAGGCGATATACGGAAGTAAGATAAATCACAAGTTCATTTCTTTAAAAACCTATCAATATTACGATGTTGTGTTAGTAGATTGTAATGATTGTTTTGTTTATATTTAAAGGATAAAGAAACGGAAACACAAGAAGAAAGATAAATCTGAGGATTCCAAGGTAGATGAAGATATTAACAGACACGGTGGATGGTGGAAAGTAAGTCGAATCGAGGATATAACGGGCTCCATATCTATACAGTTCGGCAATAATAGTTATGTATCGGCTTTGGACAATGGACTGTTCACTGTTGGAGCTCCTCACGATGATGGCGATGGTCCATCACCCGAAGAAATCTTTACCGCGTTTCCAGCTGGTGAAAATAAGTTTGCACTGAAGTCTGGTTATGGAAAATATGTAGGTGTTTCCAAGAGTGGTGCAGTAACGGGGAGATCTGACGCTGTGGGAGCTATGGAACAGTGGGAGCCTGTGTTTGAAGATGGTAAGATTAAAAAAAAAGTTGTTACCTACCTATTTCAAATGCACTTCACTGTGGGATATTATAATATTACATCTTAAGATATTAATTAATACACTCACTGTACTGTTATGTGGGACGATTTACCCAGTGATGTATTTACATTTCAAACTATAATATTTTTTTGATAGAGGAAGCAATATTTTCAAGATATATTTCACCTCTTGTTCATGTCTGTAATACTCCAAACTCCCTTAAAAACCTTAAAAATCTCACAGTATGAAGTCTGATTGCAGAGGACAATTTATATTTTGGGATATAATATATATTATGAAAAGCCAGCTTTATTGTTTTGGGATATTTTTTTAAAATTATATTTATCATCTTATGATGATGACTTATGATGCTGAAACATGGTCTCTAACTATATGCCTCATAAAAAGACTCAACGTCACTCAACAAGCTATGGAGAAGGTTATACTCGGGCTGATTCACCGACATAAGCCGTTGGATTAGTAAGTTGAAGTGGCAGTGGAGCAGGACCCACAGTACAGAGTCGCTGTGGTCAGAATCTTTTTGAATAGAGGCCGTGGACCAGCAAGTGCAGAGTATATAGGACATCCACCCACAAGATGGATGAATCACCCACAATCTGGTTAGGGCTGCGGGTCAATGATAGTGCAGTGTCCAGCAGTGGACGTCCAATGGCCAAGATGATAATAATGATGAATATGTATTAGGCGAATTTTTATAATAATTAGGTCTTGTACAGATTACTTATTCTACAATCCTGTCTGTAGGTAAAACGGCAATACTGAGTTCACTAAACAAGTTCATGTCGGTGAACAGTGATGAGGAAGTGGTGGCGACAAGTTCATCGGCTGGTGAGCAAGAGTTCTGTACAATACGCAGCAACAAGGTGAAGGAAGTGAACAAGTCGGTGCTTCCCGAGGAGGAGCAGGCAGACTTGGCGGAGGTTGAAGTCAATTATGTGTAAGTAACATCATAGAGTAAATAGTACCCGGTCAAGTACTATTATTCTGTGATATCATATAGAAGTTGTCTTTATTGTTTCACAAATGTGTAAAAACATTAGACTGCTATAATTTTGTTTTTGAAAGACATTTCAATGTGAAATGTTTTTGGCTAATACAAAATTGACATTAATTGCAATTACTTACAATTTAGTAAGAAATCTACTAATGTTCACATAGCAAGCAATCATAATGCTATATTTCTTCTGTTACAGGAAAAAATTCCAGAAGTTCCAGGATAAGAAGTTGCGTGTGAACGATAGTGGTGTATCTGATTTGAAAAAGGCTAGAGTTGAGGGCAATCTGCATGAAACTTTACTAGACAGAAGAAGTAAAATGAAGGCCGATAGATATTGTAAATAATATACTTAGTTTATTTTAAGAGAAAGTTCTTTTATTTAAACACATCTAAGATAATGATATTTCGCAGTCATTTGGCCAGCCCGTCTGGCGGCAGTAACCACCCCCTTAAACCACCGTGAAATAACAGCATATGTGCTGTTGTGTTTCGGTTAGTGAGTAAGGGAAGCCAGACCCCATTCCTTCCTTATCATTAATCCTTCTATGGTCGGCAACCCATAGCACTGCTTGTTATAGGCGACGATACAAAGACCATTCGCAAGATGGCGCTTTAATAAGTAATAATATTATTAAAGGTTGTGGACAACATTTTACATATTTTTGCTCACTCACGTACGTCGTTAGACACCCTAACTTATGATATTATGGACTCATCGCCCCTGAGGTTGACGCGGGTTGGGCAAATAATAACAAAAGTTTACAATTTGTTAATTTTTATTCCTCTTGTTTCTTATATTTCGATACAATCGCCTAAACACGCCAAGAGATTAATTTTTCATAGGTACTTACATCGTTTTTACACAGAGACCACGACATACTTATCGCGGTCAATTTGAATATAACTAACTACCATGTCTTATAAAATCATATCTACATTCGTCGAGTCGACAAAATGATAACGCAATAGACGTTCAAATAGAAAAAAAAAATCAAATCCTAATCAACATAGGCAGTAATAAAATATCTATTGCGCTATTAGTTTGTTGCTTCGATGTCTACACCTAAAATGTTAAGTATAATAGACTAGAAGACTAGTCTTTTAAAAAAAAAACCTTCCAAAAGAGACTTCGTGTTTGGTTAAAAACTTAAAAATTCAAGTCTTGTGTTGGAAAGTCTTTCTTTCACATGGAACTTTGCTATAAAGCAGTTTTTGACGTTTAAGTCTTCAAATCAAATTAAAAAAAAAAAACAAAATGCTTGTCACCTTCAGATTGCGAGTTTAGTGCCTCATATTTAAAATTAATTTAAAAAAAATATCATATAGTATCATAGTGTAAATAGTACTTAAGTGAAGTTACTATTTACTCTAAAATAGTATAAATGAAATATATCTTTTTGGAAAATTCTTTACAAAAATAATCATTAAAGATTATTTCTTTAACCAAAAAAAAAATCATCCAATTAGAAATTACACATTACATTTGAAACATTTTTAGCTTACAAAGTTTCTTAACATCCCGCTTAGCTGGATAAAACTATATTTTAATTTAGCTTTTTTTAGTATTTTTTTTTCAACATTAAAAGAGAATTTACGATTTGTTCTCCCATCTATGTAATTACAAGTTGGTTGTTATACAGCAAAAAAAAAATTTGATAATTTTATGTACAATACAAATTACATATAATTATGGTCAACAAATACCTATCAATTTTTAATATTTTATACAAAGTTCATTAAGTGGACAAAGTATCCTATGTATTATAATATATTAGCGACAAGAAATGTGCAATCCAAGAAAGTTTATAAGACGAAATGCTTTTTATATTGGCCACAATTAGAATTGTTAGGGAATTCGGTGGGCGCTAAGATAAATTAATAAAAATAACATTAACATGGTAATAAACGTATCGAGATTTGACAGTGGGATGTTCAATTAAAGGGAAAAAAGTAAATAAAAATAATATTCGAAATTTATTTAAATGCAAATATCTGTGAATGCTGTGGTTTTGTAGCAATTAAACTTGGTTTGTTTAACTACTACACTGCAAATATTAAATGTGTTCTGGCCTCAAGATTACTTCAGACTTTGAATGTTTGAAAAATGTAAATGTAAACATGTCGATTACATAAAATCGTTTAAAATTATGTACTACTTATATATATGTATTTATAAAAAATTTATCGATAAGTTACCTAATATATTTAAATCGAAAATGTGTGGCTAAGTGAAAAACTCAAGAACCGCTGAATCTTTTTAGCTATTTTTTTTTTTCAAGTATTTGTGGAAATTTATGGAAGGTTTTTATGAAGAGAAAAATTGCATCCGGGCGATTTAACCCTAGTTTACAATAAAAATACAATCCTTCATATATAATTGAGTAAGTACGATATTTATTGTAATTACTAAATTATATATGAGGATATATATAATTAGTATTAAAATCGCTTCAATATTTTTTGTAAAACTTTGAGATCTGCGTGTAATTGAAAACCTTTTTGTCTGCCATCAAATTTTATCACAACACATAAGATATATCTTAAATAATTAGTATTTTTTATAGATAAATTATAATTTCTTTTTTTTTATTACAAAATTTTTGCAACTGTTAACTTTTTTTTTAAATGGTTTTGAGTCTGAAGTGTAAATAAAATATAAGAAATTAATAAATAGAAATAGTTAGTGGAGGTTTGATTCGACGAGACAGTATTTCTACAAATTAAAGTCGATTCTTAAATATTTTCCTTCGCTATAAACAGACGGCGTATCAATTTGAGAATTTGGAAAAACTTTTTTTTAATATACACTAAATTTTAAATCAATTTTGACTAACAAAATTAAAAAAATTAATAACCCATATGTACAAATTTTTAATACACAGACCTAAAATTAATCTTATTATCGCGGCGAATCAATGGATAATTTTGAAAATCAACTTTCATACTGGCCTAATATTATAATATAATAATAGTTAACAAAACTTAAAACAAGAATTACTTCTAACAGAATGAGTACTAATAAAAAGTTACATTTAACTTGTATGGACAAAGTAATTAAGATATTTAATAAATCTAACACATTTATGTTACATGTATATAATAATAAAAGCCTATAAGTAATAAAACATTGAGAAAAAAAGTAGCAGTGTCATCAGGTAAATAAATATGGACAATTCCTTGTCCATTCAATACATTTTTACTTTATTATGTGTATGTATGTATTTATTTATAACAAAAACATTAAACAAAATTTGAAAATATATTTTTAAATAAATAGCATTGAAATTCAATAATAATCATCAGTGTGTCATCGGGTCAATTTATTGTGAAATACATTTTAATTTTAATTTTTAACAATTGTTTTTAAGTAGTTGAATTTAAGCCTCACAAATTGCTAATGCGCTTGGCCGCCATTTTGGTGACGTCATCTCGTGATAAACTCGCTGCAGTCAAATTTATTAGCTGTATTTTATTAGTGGCTGATGACGTCACGTTGATATTTGCTAGGATTATAGTAGAGGAGGAATTGATAAATTCACTTATTATTTTTTTCTATTATACAGATTGAATTTATAGTCAGATTAATCAAACTAAAAAAAAAATCTTTCGCAAATTGCGCAAGTGCATTCGATAAAAAGCGTATTTTTCTTTAATAACACGTTTATAATGCGGGCACGGTCACCGCAAACAACTGATAATTTATTTTAACGCGAAAATATGACGTATTTTTTTCTCTTTCTATATAGTTGTTTAAAAAATTTGTGACTAGGTATTTAAAATTCAATTTGTATACAGTTTTAATAGTTCACACTTTCATAGATAGATATTATTGTGACTGAAACGGTATTTTATCAATTCCACAAATTAATTCGATTATAACACAACTGACGAGTATTTCCAACTTTCTTTTGAAACTACATATTAAAAAAAAGGGGATGAAAAATTTATTGTACTCTATTTAAAATTATTTATTTTGAATTTATTTCATTTATTTACTAGCGATTCGCCCCCGGCTTCGCACGAGTTGAAATTTTCAAAATTCTAGACTTAGTAGTTTTAGTTGTGAGTTAAGGTCAGCAGCGCTGCAGCATAAGAAGACTAGGTCCGTTTTTAAATAAAATATTTTTAATTCTTTTAGAAGAAGGGATTCTTCTAAATTTCACTGGATCATATTCACAGAATAAAATGTACTAAGTGAAACATTATGTCAGTCAGTGTAGAAAAAGTTAAACTGAATATTTGTCTTCATTTCTAAAAATACAAAACTCAAGATAATAACTCAGAATGTTTGCTTTTTGTATTCTTTAGACACCATTGAGAATATCTTGTGAAAAGCTCCAAGGACCATAAAATATAGCAGACTATTGTCTTGTCAATGTCAATGTGTCTTGTCTTGTCAATGTCAATGGGTCTTGTCTTGTCAATGTGTCCTGTCTTGTCAATGTGACATATTTTAAATAGCAAAATTATTGTGTAATTTAATTATTTTTTTCAAACATTGGATTATTCACTGTTTTGATTAAATTAAATTTTTTTTTTCTGTTTAATTAAGCTAATGTGCAAACATTTTAGTAAGCAAGTCACGGGAGAAATGAATAAATATTACTTTGATTATGCTTTGAACAGGCAGAATTAAGGCAAAATTATAAAGAACATATTCGAAAAATTATACACAATGTATCCACAAAATAACGAGAATATTTGGCAACGGCTAAAGTCAAACACTACACCAGATAAGTCCAACAAATTGGCGGTGATTTGATTCTAAATTCTAAAGCTCGTTTCTACAGAGTAGTGTATGGCTTAAGATGAAACGTCAACATTTGACGTCTTATAAAAATTTCATGGACAATCTTTCAAAATTCACATACACACACACAACATACATTCATATATCACGAGTCCAATAAAATTTGTATGAAAAAAAAAACCTATGAATTAGCGTTTCTCCAAAGTTTCCAAATTCCTCGTTAATATTTTTTGCATATGAATCATTTTCGAATGTTTTATTAAAAAAATCTGTTATTATTGATAAAAAATAATGAAAAAAGAAAAAAATAATGAAAAAAAATTGGTATGTGCTTATATGACCACACGTGAAAAATACTACTTTTTTAAAAAATTGTCGAGTGGAGTCGAGTAAAACAAATTCAGCGTCACCGACCCGAGCGTGACGGTTCACTTACGTCCACTCGCCTTGGGAAGTTTTTCACTTCAATGACGTTTAATAATAGTTCCAAAAGAAACTCGTCAAGAGCTGTGTTATAAGAAAATGTACAATAACTATGTATGTCACTACAAAACGATAAAAAATTACTCCTTTACATATAGATACAGTACTACTTTATAATATTATATTGATTATATCAGAGTTAGGAGGCTATCAAATAACTTTTGCCTATTTAATTTAGCTAGGTTACAATTGGAAATTTTTGAAAATTCAAACAGACACAAAAATTAAGGATAACTGCGATATACTGTTGGTACAATTACATAAGATACAGTTTTTTTTAAACATTTTAAGTCTATGAGAGTTCCGTTTGCAAAATAAGCTGAACTACGTCTGAGTTGAGGGCCCCATACACCTACGATTTTATAATTTTAAAAATGCCATATGCATGCATTTTGTCATACACATTCATTTACACACTAAAACCGCTCAAACAACAATTTTGACGAAACTTTGTGTTAGCGTCTGCTATTTATGTCGACTGAAGTTGATTAAAAGTGCTCTGTGACGTTTCAAAAGAGGTGTTCATTCATGAGGATTCACTCATTCATTTAATCTCATTTGATGGTAGGATATAAAAAGGGTATAACTCACACAGTCGGTTCAGTATAACGAACGTGTTTACGAAGAGAGGTCGATGTCGTATGATAATTAATGTACCCAAAGTAGAGGGTGCTAACATTTGTATAAAATTGAATTTTCAAAATAATGTGTGCGAAGCAGCAAGCAAAAACTAGTTGTGGCCGATTTTGATTGTAAAATATGGCATATGGTTGTTGTCACCAAAATCTGCTATGTGCACCAAGCAACTATCACTTTTTTGAGATTACAAACGTTTTGACATTAGTGAATGGTTCACTGCCTTTATTTATGGTATAATACCATTAAGGGCTGGAATCTGTTATGTGCCAAATTTGCTCTATTATCAAACTACATCAATTATTACATTTTCATGTTAAAAAACTCAAACAAGTTTACGTAAACATCACTAAATGTTACTTTCCATTAAAATACTTTTTTTAAATATAAATAACCTTATATGAGAAATTAAAAATTCTCAGAAAAACTTATTTTTGTCAATGGTTTGTTGGTTTGGTTGACACTTGACATATTTTATTTTTTATATATTTATGTTCTAAGTAAAATAACAATTAAAATCGTAGGTCCACGGGGAGCATAAGGAGCGCGGAGGTGGTGTTGGGGGTATCTGAAGGAATCAGTCGGTGCGTTGTCGGGTGAGCGGTCACTGGCGGTCAGTCGGGCCGCGGCCGCTGCGCGACTCGGACGCGTCGGTGGCGGTCTCAGCTGGCCGGCGGCATGGCGGCGTCGGCCGACCGCTCGGCGCGCAGCCACTCGACGAACTCGTCGAGCATGACGGGCCAAGCGCCGTCGGCGTCGTAGGCGGACAGGTGGTGGTCGACGGTGCGGCTGAACTCGAGAATGTTGCACCACTGGTCGCGGTTCACGACGCGGTACCGCCGCTCGCGGTGCAGGAACTCCGCCAGCGGCGCCCGCAGCGCCCAGCGCGGCAGCAGCACGCCCAGCAGCGCGCGGGCCGTGCCCGTGTCCAGCGAACGCTGCTCCTTGTCCTGCTCGCATTTCACATGCCACGTTTACATTCAGCCGAAGTGAGCAGGGCAATAGGCAGGACGAGTGTGTAAGCATGATACTTGTCATGCTACTGCCACTCGCACTGCCCGGCGCTCCCCAAAAAAAAGAGAGTGGAAGGGCAGTATGTCCCTCGATCCTGCTGTAGCAGTATTTAGGGAGTTATGCTGGCAGCACGAGGGGCAGCGGCAGAGGCTGAATGTAAACGTAGGGTAACACTTTTTTAAAGTGTAATCTAAAGGTCGTCACGCGGGCTGACGGTCCACTTGTCATGCCGTCAGCCCGCCGTCAGCGTCGACTGAAAAAGTTCAGTTCCAAACTTGACTCTGCCGGGAATCGAACCCGGGAACTCCTAGAACGGAGCTTTAAGGTTAGCACTCTAGCTACTAAACCAACGGCCTCGTCGACTTGCGACGGTGGCCACCTACCATCAAGTGGACCGTCAGCCTGTCTAACGATCTTAATCGTTGTTTTTAGACATTATCTATGTGTACACAAAATCGGATTTGGACAGGGATGATCACTTACTCTCGCGAAATCATAGGAATATCTGTAGATAGCTTTGAAAACGTAGGGATCGTTGAGTTGTGTACGAAGGTATTCCAATTTGTTCTGTAATTTAGTAACACTGTCGCACTGCAGATCTGTGAGACCTGAAACCAAGTAAAAGGTATCACTTTATTTACAAAATGGACTCATCGACTTGCAGTACATATTATATGAAATATAGAAAGTAAATATTTAAAATTTGTAGGTACCTTTTAACCATTCCTCCTGTGTGAAATAACCCATTTGTTTGGCACCCATCTTATACGCAATAACTAACATTACTACATTTTCTGGATCAACACTCAGGTCTTGACAGAATTTCTCCATACCTTCAGGACCTGAAATGAAATTAAAACCATATTTCTATACCTATAATTACAAGAAAATAATAAGCTATATATTATCAGTGAGTAGCATATAGGCTATATTTTATAAAATTACGCGGACGAAGTCGCGTGCAACAGCTAGTCAACCATAATTTCATAGACATTGAAATTTTGGACTAGTAGTAGTCAATTAAGTCAAGAGACATACAAATTTAAAACAATGACTTTTGTGGGCAAATTTTGATAGCTTGGGTATTGTAATTTATTATAATTTTGTATAACTTGATCTAAGAAAAATCTAAAAATATATAATAAGGCCTGAAGGAAAAAGTTGTCTTACCCAATATGTCAGGTTCCGTTACTGTTGTGTATTCTTTAAACCACGCTAAACATTTTTTTACACTAAAGCTAGTGTCTTCTGCTTTGGAATGTCTTCGAGAGCTGGAAAAACAAATCATAGATAACATGAAGGCATTATTTGCTTTATTGAATACTAGCTGTTGCCCGCAACTTCGTCCGCGTTGAAAAAGAAAATATATGAGTAATAATAACGGCGACCAATTCTTTATATTTTTAGGGGATCACTCGGGGACAGTACTTTTTTCTGGGTGAAAGATACCCTATGCCCTTTCTTGTATCCCTGATAACGTGTATGCAAAATTTCATAATGATCGGTTGAGTAGTTAAGGCATGAAAAGGTAACAGACAGACAGAGTAACTTTAGCATTTATAATATTAGTATGGATGTATAAATAATCTCTGCATTACCTGCTGTTCCTGGAGCGTTTGTGATGATGGTGATCATCCAAGGAGGTTGCACCGGGTAGCAGCTCACCACCCGATGGAGCTCCGCTCCGAGTTCTTTTACTGCAGCGGGGCATCGCTCTACCACCCTGAATAGACAACTAATTGGTAAGTGTCCTAGGTAGTTTGCGGGTAGTGTAAGTATTGTTGGTTGCCGAGACGGTTGGTGCATCTCACTTTCTCCATTGAGAAGTTTCATGGTATCAAAAAAAACAAAAACAAAGCATGTGAACTCATATAATACCTACATTTAATATCAATTATCAGACTGTTAACTACCATTACATTTTGTGCACCCAACAACAAACAGAATAACAGCTGGCGAATGAAATAGGCTTTATTGTTTCCATATCTAAAGCGTCTTAGCTTTCATTAACATAATCTTTTCTGACGAATTGAAAACGAATGACAAAAGCCGCTAAAAAACAGTTTGCTTATTCATTTTGTTTCAAAATGAAACATGATCAATGATGATGTAACACATGATTTAAGCAAGGGCATAATATGTCAATGCCATACATTTTTGGTCTTTTAGAACTTCGTTATCTTTTGTAATTAGTTACTTTGGCTAAAGCTGCTGCACTATACTGCTTAGTGTTGTATCATAGGAAGCTGTTTGAAATGTTACAAAAATAAACAATATTTTTCTCATGTTAAGAGAGACACAAAAAAATATCTAATTTGTAATCTAAGTGAATAAACTATAATACAAAGATTATTTTTTATGCATTGTTACAACAAATGTTCACAGAACATATACATTTAGGTATTACAATGCAACAGACAAAAGGACTGTACCTAATAAAAAAAATTGTGGAATAATTTATAATGAGTAATATTAAAATGACAAATAAAATATCTTTGCTTCTAAAATATTTTCACCTCATATGAAATTCATATTTCAGTTGTCAGGTGATTCATGATGTATGATGACGATAATTTCTGTGATAATTTTAAACAAATAGCATTTTAGATATTGTTTTTGTAACATACATTTGATGTTATGATCAATTTACACTTTCTGAAAAGATGTCAGATTCCCTTTTACTAAATTTTTAATTACCTATCACATGAGCAGAAAAAAGATGATATTATATTCAATGTGGGAAATTTAATAAATAAAAAATAAATAAATCCAATATAGACAAAGTATTATATAAATGAATTAATTCCCAATAGTAATCAGAAACTACATTTTGATTACCTAGCTTATTAAGCTGATGGTTACTTTCATTTATATCTTAACATAACCAAATTACACCTCCAAGACACTGTATCAAAGACTATGAGTAAGTATGAATATTATTAAATTCAATTTCTTGTTTTTGTTACATAAAACAAAAACAATATTTTTTAAAAGCTTGAAAAATACTTACAAATGATTATATAAATAAACTACGTATATAAGCCATTTCTATATTATTATTACTAGATTATAAAACTTTAAGTAAGAGAACATAATATATGAAGGATTTAACCGAAATTGGGGTCCTTATTAACACTATAAATAAACACGTTCAACTGTACAAGGTTAAAAACAAATGCAAATTTCATTGTGAAATAAAATAAATAAAAGTTGCAATGTACGCACTTTTCAGCCTAACGATAGAAGGGCTTATTTATAGAAACCAATGATGCTTACACAAAAATTTACTCAAATATAGTAAATACTTACTATTGGTGGCAGACTCGATATGAAATTGGAAAACTTAAATGGATTTACGTCTCCTATTTTGCGTTTTTTATGTGAACTGTTTCACGAAAAAAATGTCTCCTTGACAGATGTCGATAACCTGAAATAAAATCAATGTGGAGAAAACTGAAAAAGTTATAGTATTGAACTATTTACAATTAAATGAGTCAAATATTTGCCAAAAAATTAATATTAACCAAAATTTGATAAAAAAAACTTTAACATCAACTAGAAAATTTAATAGTTGCACTGTGGACGAATCAAAACTTTGAAAATATTATGAGAATATTTCCTGCTACACAACTATTGATGTTAAGCACAAAAATAGATACGTTTTAAGGAAATTGTGTTTATTAGTAGTACCGTGAATAAAATTCGGAAATCAATAAGTTAAGTAGGTAGGTCTAGTAAAAAAAAAATACAGAAATCAGCGGCTAGAAACTCAAAAGACGGCTTTTCACCACAGACTAGAATTTATTATGTCATACTCACGCTTTCTTTGCCACAGAATAAGTATTACTTACCGTCCGTCAGAATTGATCGAGTTTTGACTTAGAGCATTAAACCAACCGGAGACGTCACGCGCAATAAATTCTATGCAAAGAAGTCTGTCACTTTCTGCGCGGGGGACGAGGCATCTCACACAAAAACTGTTAACACTAACGCATTTCTCGATCTCGTCGCTACGCACGCACACGACCATATTATTAAACACTAGCATAAACTTTACGCACACATATCCATTCTCACACAGTTGACTACCTGTCCGTATATGAGATGACGTCATTTTTAAGTAAACAATGGTAGTGCTTGACACTATCGATATTTCATTGTCGATGAAATCTTCCAATCATTATGACAAAGTCAAAACATTTTTTTTTTAATTCAGCCTTTCCCTAATGGTTAAGGCAGAACTTTTGATTGATGTCATTATGATGTAAATACAGTATAGTTAATTCTTAAACTCAAGGGTATCCTAATAATATGAAGACAAATAAACTTAACTGACTGACATGTTTCTCCAACCAGCAGAAACTGAAAAACTTAACAGTTTCATGATACTTATTTAATACGGATAATCTAAATAATATCCAGAATAACACATCGATATCGATATTTGTTTTTGTTCTGACCCAGCACTAACTTTGCTGCAGTGTTGCCAATGTATTTATATAAAAACTGCCTAGTTTCTATTTTCGCAATAAGTCACGACTTCAGTTTATTATTATCTCTCTGATAAGTTGAATATTCTGACACTTACGGTAAATATCTTACAATAAAAATGGAAGTGAAAACACAGTGAAAAATTATTAAAAAAGTAAATAATAATAAATTAAAAAAGTATACAAACAGTAATCTATTCTTAATTGATTACGGATTTGCAGTACTAAATGGTATTATTAACTATTACAAATTTTTTATTAAATGTTGGTTCATTCAACTTTTAAAATTATGCAGAATTAGATCTTGTACAATAACACGGCAACACTTTTGGACTAATAATATTTTTTGGATATTTGGAAATTTTTGGGCATTATTTGATAATATTTATATAAAATAATACTTGCAGATGGAAAGTAACGTTATCCTTTTGAACACTAGATGATTCTGATCTCTTTTTACACGAAAACACGCTGCAATTCGGCATTTTTAGTTGACGTCGTTCCGCGAGCGTAGTCACTTATAGAATGGCACGCGTCGCGCGGAAACTAGTTTTATAAAACCCGTATGACCGCCGCCGGTCTCGTACCAAGGCAGAGGGGAACGCCTGGCAGTGGCGTCTCCGGTTGGTTTAATGCTCTAAGAGTTTTGAGCATTGTTTTATCTGTAACGTTCGTAGCATACAGAATAGATGATATATTAAAGGGCGTTGCATAGAACGAACAAGTAATTTGACAGGTCCTAATGTTACATTTTAAACTAATGTTACCAGCGTCGTTTCCGCAATGCTGTGCTAATATCGATTTTACTTAAATAGTTATAATATTTTACGGTAAAAATATTTTTGATTTTTTTTATTGATTTAACATTCGTATTATTGTTATTTTAAGGTTTGAATTTCGTTTAAAGCATGATTACTAATGACCAAGTCGATTTGGAAGGAATAAAAAAACAATTCACAATTTTATATGTATGTGAAGATTGTGAAGTTAAATAAATAAAAAATAGTATAATGCATTCCGTAGCTATTTTTTGTGATAATTTTATGTCATCTATGAAAATATTCTCATCTAAAAAATTACAATAATCGAAAAGAATTGCGACTTATAGAACGGACTTTGCAAAAAATAAAAATTAAACAATTAAGTAATAATTAATATTAATTCTAAACTAATTAATGTTCTATAATGCATTGAATACGGTTTTGTAAAACCGTAAGTTTTTTAATAAGTTTGATTAGGTGACCACTACTTTTGTATGGTCAAAAACCTGCAACCCAGGAAATGTCAAATTACTCGTTCAAATTATGAAACGCAGTATAGTATCTAATCTACTATTTAGTTGGTGAATAGAGGTAGGTAGGCCGTATCTACTATTTAGTTTGTGGGTAGGCCCTAACTCTCTATACACTAGAAAGTTAAAAGGTGTCATCGACCACCATTAAATAGGAGGCGCTGTAGTAGCATTGGGCGTGGCGCTCTAGTAGCATTTTATCAATATTTTATTTACGGTGGTTTCATGAACTACGACACCAACCAATAATATCAATTCACCAGTGCTACTACAGTACCGCCGAATTGAGCGTATTCGACGGACCCTTTCTCATGTATAGGGTTGAGTATACATAAGACCTCTATTCTCCATGGTTCGTAGTTAGGTTAGCGCAAAAAGGTAATTTTTTGGGCAGCCCATGTGGCGGCAGTTACCACCCCACTACAGAAGGCCACTATGAAATAACAGCATATGCACTGTTGTTTTTCGATGAGTGAGTAAGGGATGCCATAGCCCATTTCCCTTCTCAATCCCCTATCCTTACTTTAGTAGGCACTAGGCAGCACACTTTCAGCACCTGTGGGGGGGTGACGAGTTATAGGCGATACTAGCCACTTACCATCAAGTGGACCGTCAGCTTGTCTGCTGACCATAACATAAAAAAAATAATAAAAAAAGAAATCAGTCTGTGATCGTTATTGTCACAGCCTAATTAAGCCTAATTTATCTTGCTTGACAATGACACTGACACGTACGGACACCGTGTACCGTCCGTGTATGATATGCTTTTATTTTTTTTTAAATATGTTTATGATCCTAAATCGACCACATCGACTGTTTTAAAATCTTTACCCCAATTATGAAAAATACTTGATAATATAAATATAAAAATATATAAAAAAAATCTTAGAAATAAAAATACTCGCAGCAGGAAAACATGGATCCCTTTATTATTGCAGCTATTATAAGTGCAGTTGTCATAGTTATTTTATCTATTGCATTTGTACGTGTTTCTCAAATTAAACAAAAGCGTAAGTAAATAATTTTTTGTAACTAACTTAAACAGCCATAAACTACTTAGCCTGTGTCGGCGGTGATAACTTATATAAACCATCGTTAGTACAAAAAACAAAACAAGTGAAATTCTCGTCTGTTTATTGAACTTATGAAGAAAATTCTTTTTTTATAGCTAATATTAAACCTAGAGCTGTAGCCCAAAGGGAAGGAGGTCCTGGTAGAGTGCAAGCTATTAGGAATCAAAGAGCTCGAATGCGAGTAAATGGTAAGTCATTTATATAAATAAAATGTCTATTATGTTTAGAACAGAGTATGGGTTAAGAAAGTGACAGAATATAACAATAGTTGACCTTCCGATCTTAAGAATAAAGTCCATTTTTTAATTTGTTCAATCTTTCTGTATAACAAAATTATACAGAAACTAGTAGGAGTATTAGTAGGAGAAACTAGAAAATTAGAATACTAAAATGACATTTATCACTATTTTAAATATTTCAATTATTTTTGAATGTGTGCCTATGTTCTAAAGAATCAATACTAATAATAAATCTGTAAGGGTCGGTAATGGAGTAAGTTACTTTGTTTTCAGAGATATCATGTTTATGGGCTCTATACATGATACTGAAACTAAATTGATGATTTTTAGAATTTTTTTCTGTATGTATGTATGTATCTTCCTCCATAACTCTGAAACTAATTAACTGATTTTCATGAAACTTAGATAAACATTTCGACGTACGGGACACAGAATAGGCTACTTAATATTTTTCAACGCGGACGAAGTCGTGGGCACCAGCTAGTATTAAATAAAAATGAATCATTAAATGTGTTGCTAAGCACAAAACTCGAGAAAGCTCATGGTTTTTTTTTTAATATTTATCATCAGAAAAGTTGGTAAAATAACTGGGAAATTTACATGCGTGCGAAACTAGAGGCGGATCGCTAGTAATAAGCAAAAATCTGTAATTTAGATATAATAGATTACTTTGCCTAGTTATTTTTAACCGCTTGGTTTTGTAGGAGTTGTCATGTCCCTAACACTATGATTCGTAATTTGTTTTTATTTTTTTAAGAGAAAGCAATAAAACGATTTAAAAATAAACATTGTACAAGTAGAGGAATTTGTCGTATATATATGACTCTAGCGAAATGGACACGAAAATAATCGACTGGTGGCTAAAGGATTAATAAAATTTTGCACAACTGTAATAAGTATAATACATACAAAAGACTTGGAACATGATAAATATATATAATTGCTATATTTTGCAATAAAATATTATATAAGCAGATAATAGACTGATAATAACAGAAATGCTCTGCATCAATTTTTTATGTTTCATACTTTACTACCTATTCTATTAAGTACCTAAATCAATATATTTATTGAAAAGATAAAACTATACTAACTGTCCAGAAAACTGTCGAAAAGTTCTTGTGACTTTAATATTTTATGGCATAAAGTAGAAAATTTATGAGTATAATTATGTACACTACACATATAAAAAATTAAATTATTATCGAAGGTCTTGGTATAAGCCATTTTTCTGTTACACTTGATTTTTTGTAGCATTCAATTGAATAAGTTTTTCTATTCTAAAAAAATACTCTATTATAAAGAGTTTATACTTATACTTAGTCTTTTTTTTAAATAAATTAGCTAGAAATCAAGCTGTTCTAGAAGAAGATGTAAATGAAGTTGAAGAAGTAGACCAAGATGATGGACAAACAGAAACATCAAAACACGAGTTTGATGAAAAAATGGGAGCAAAGGTAATGTTTATTATATTAAAATGACTATGGCTTGTTTGCTCTTGCTTTTTAATTTTTATGTGGTACTTAAATTAAATACCTACGCTAGCATGCATATGATCAACAGTTGATAATCCTATTTTGAAATCAACTTATTACATAGTATATATTTTTTCTTCATCAATAGATATACCAATAAATAATAATAATAATATTGACAAGTCTTTGGAGTTTTTTAATACCTACAATGGGCACCAGGCCTCTCACACAATTTAGATGAAATTTTTTTGTATAATTTGTGCAGTTTAATGTGATTAATAAATGCATTATTTATGAAACAGAAAAGAGCAAAGCTTGAGGCGAAACTTGAGAAGAAGAAGGCTCGAGAAGTGGAAGAATACATGAGAGAGAAGAGAAAGAAGATGGAGGAAGAGCAGAAGGAGGAGAGGAAGAAGATTGAGGAACAGGAAGAGGTTTGTCCTGTTCGCTTTGTAATCGTTTCTTAATGAGCATGATTCTCTAGGTTTGATGCCCAGCAGGGTCAACCTTGGGAAATGCACCTCGCACTTGAGTAGAAGCATTTTACTTTGCTTGAGTGATAAACATTTGAAAATTAGCAAATTGTGTGTTAATATTTCAGGAGGAAGAGCGTAAACGCGTGGAAGCCGAACGCCAAGCAGCAGAAGAGCGTAAAAGGAAAGAACAAGAGGAATACGAAGCCTTGAAAGCAGCTTTCTCTGTTGACAGCGAAGGCTTTGACGAAAACGAAGATCAAGACAAGGAAAATCTGCTCAAAGATTTTATTGAATATGTCAAGGTAATTAACAAAATGTATCTTCACATCATATAAAATAAAATCACTTCCAGCCGTCTGTCCATTTGTATGTTACGCTTAAGGTCTTTTAAACTATGCAACGGATTTCAATGCGGCTTTCAATAATTAGGTATTGTAATTTTAAGTCACCTATTTATTTACATTAGAAAGATTGTTAGGAATGTATTTTAAAAAAATATCCTAATTTACAAAAAAAAAATCTTATTTTATTTGCTGCAATCGATTTTTATAAGTTTAATCCGAAATAAGCGTTAAAATAATAATAATAAAATGTGGCATTTTATGCTTAATATTTTTGCTATTTCTACAAATTAAGACCGTTTGTTGAAAAAACAATATGTGTACATGAAATTTCAATGCTTAATATGTAAGAAAATAAATATTATTATAAAACACTAAGGTCTATTTTATATGATTTAAAAAAAAGTACACTAACGTTCTGACAAATTGAAAAAAATACATATATTATGTATAATTGTAATGGCAATTTATGATGCTATCACATCCCATTACTTTTCAAATTCAAATTAAAAATAATTTATTTGCTGAATATGATTATACATAAGTTGTAAATTTTAATAGATAATGTCTACATATTCAAACATATCTAAAAAGCGTCTAAAAGCAAACAATAATTCTTCCAAGATAATTAAATAGTAATTAATTGTATTTGTTTTATGCTATATTTATGTAAGACATAGCTTGTATAGCTTGCACTGTTTATAGTCTCATAATTTAGGAATTCATTGAGCGAATAAATACCTTTTCTACAAAAATTTCGTAAATGATCCTAGAACATTGCCAGATTCCTAATGTTACTTTTTTTTTGTAAATACATACATATTATAAATACAAACATCAATGACTCAGGTAAAAAGGTAAAATGTTAACACATAAACATTTGCCCCTAGCGGGATTCGAACCGGCGACCGTTTGGTTAACAGCTAGGGTCACTAGCCACTAGACCAAACGTGTCGTCAAAATACAATACAATACAAAATGAATTTTTAGGCCCAGAAAGTGGTGTTGTTGGAAGATTTGGCAGCTCATTTCAAGATGAAGACCCAAGCTGCCATCGACAGGATAACTGACTTGCAAGCGTCAGGGGAGTTGACAGGTGTCATAGATGACAGGGGGAAATTCATTTACGTGTCGCAAAAGGAATTGGAGGACGTCGCCAAGTTCATAAAACAGAGAGGACGCATTTCTATCGCAGATTTGGCTGAATCTAGCAACGAGTTGATTAATATAAACCCAGTTATTGTACAATAAATTTTCAATGAAATTTTATTTGCTTTTATTTTTTGGATTAGTAACAAAATGACCATATTTTAGAAAGACAGGTATAGAAAGAAAAGCTAAATATAAAAATAGGTACGTCGCAAAAATTCTATACAGTCTTGAATAGCTAAAAGAAGTACATACAAAAATAGTAAAAATATAAAATTGATATTGTTGCTTGTGTTATAGGCGACGGTAGCCACCCACCATAAAGTGGACCATTGGCCTATCTTACGACCTTATAAAAAAATATTGTGAAAATAATCGCAAATCAAATAAATCAATGCAAATCTAGTGCTTTCTGCCAAATTTGAGTTGTCATCAAAATTTGATATATTATGATCCATGACGGATCTAGTGAGATTTTTTTTAGAAAAATATTTAAAAATTAAGAAAAATGGATTTAATGAGAATTTACTATCTACTGAAGTATCAAAACACACCTTTTGTAAAAAACAGACCAAAGATAAAGACAAAATTGCTTTCTTAGATGAATAAGCAAAAGTCCGTGAGTTCATTCGCGTTAAAAATTAAAAGATAAGTAATATATAACGCCTGACATACATTGACGCCTGAAATTATACTTTTGCCAAGTGTTGGATCTTTATTTTTAGATAGCTGTATTTTCCCTGTATTTAGCGTGGAATATTTTGCCTAGTTCCAATATCCATCCTGATATTTTATTATAACTATTGATGAAAGAAAATTTTAAATCGTATGAGTAGTTTCGAAGATTACCTCCCACATACAAATTTTACCTCTTTATAATCAATACTAATAATAAATCTGTAAGGGTCGGTCATGGAGTAAGTTACTTTGTTTTCAGAGATATCGTGTTTACAGGCTCTATACATGATACCGAAACTAAATTGACGATTTTTAGAATTTTTTTCTGTATGTATGTATGTTCCTCCATAACTCTGAAACGAATTAACTGATTTTCATGAAACTTGGTAGATAAACATTTGGACGTACGGGACACAGGATATGCTACTTAATATTTTTCAACGCGGACGAAGTCGTGGGCTTCAGCTAGTATTGATATATAATAGTATTATAATAGATAATCACTTCAATTCTTCAACAATAACTTAAAAAGTATTTTTTCAAAAAAGTGCCCAATGCTAATTAAATTGGTTTAAAAAAATGACACTGTTTTACGAGTCAAGTTTAAAATTATAATTAAAAATGTAGGTGAGCTCTAGTCAGTAGAGCACTTGCTATAAATTAAGGGAGGGTTCAAACATCTAATCCAGCGAAAGAGTACACACGGAGGGTGTTCGCAATTCACCCTTCGGCTTTGCGCACCCCTGCTGCGTCAGAACGTCTAGTCTAGATTCTGTGAATACACATTAGGCATCTATCGATCGTTCTGGCAGAGTTCCCAACCGGAAATAACGACTTTTGAAAATTGTTTATGTAATTATTGCCCAAAATGGGGTGTGAACGAAGGTGGACAGTCGACCTGTCATATTAAATTGCAAGTTGCAAGAAAATTGATCCCTCTTATGACTGATGTAAATGAGTAAAGTATTCAAAATAGATAATTTCTGTTCACATATTGAACGCATTTTAAAAATATCTTTTTCCCGCGAATTTGTCCGAATGTCTATAAATTATATTCTACTTGCAACTTCAAAATTCAAAATATTTTATTTCAAAATTGGAACATAAAATTTCTCTTTTTGAATGTCTGAAACTACATGAACTAAACTTCGTCCGCTTCTCTCGAGAATGGCAATCTTTTTTTGGATGAAAATTGGTACCCTCTGTTCTTTTCTGGACTCCTGAAAACATGTACTTAAATGCAAAATAAAAAAAACCGAATAATAAAATTTAGTTATCGGATACGTAGGTTCATCAATTTTTATTAATTTTTGAAGTTATTGTTGACGTGTTCGACCATGAAAAATAGCTTTTATGCTGTTACTATTATAAACACTCTACTGTGACTTATGGTAGGTATAAGATTTTAAATTACATTGGGTTGTACGGAATTGGCAAACAGGCGAATAAAAGATCTGAAGGGCATCGCGGGAAGCGGCTGGATGCGAAGCGCCAAGCGGGGAGAACCGTGCATGAGTAGGGTTACCATATGGAAAATTGTAAAGTCCTGACATAAAGCCTGATTTCCATAGAAAAGTCCTGAGATTTCCTCGCAAACGTAATTATCAATTTAAAAAAAAAATGTTTTGCGCACTGGGGGGTCACACCACGCGTGGTTTTTACGGTGAATTATTTTATGTTTTTAAATTATGCTTATGTTATAATTACGTTGATTTATGATACTATCCAAAGGAGATTATGTTTTTGTTTGGGTTTTTTATTTTACTATAGACTATAGAATGAGAATTGAGAAGACGTACCAAACCGTTTTACCTATTTAGGTATATAATATAGATACTTTACTAACAATAGCATATTGTATTCAGGATAATTTCTACCCGAGAATGTGTATTCAAGATAACAATAGAACCACGTTAACCGTACGAGAGAATTATCACAGATTAACAGAGTAAATATTTGATCAAACATATCTCATGGTACCAACCATTAATTTGCGATAATTAGTCGCGAAAACGACATTCATAATATGTAGCTCGCTGTCTTGTGTAGGTACGACTAAAAACCGTCAAGCGTCGCGTTGCGTACGTCCATTCAGTTTGGGGTGATCACACACCCCCTAAGTTTCAACCCTCCTCCCACGGACTACACAGTCCCTCAGTCAACCCTCAGTCAGTTCGCGTTAAACTCACCGAGGGGATGTTCGCGTCGCTTCGCATTTTCGTCGAATTCCGCGATCTTTTCGAGTGCAATAACATTTCGAATTTAGTCTATAATTTGTTCTTTGGTTACCATTTTGAAAAGTGCTTATTTTAAAAAAGTTTGTGTTTTGTTTCTGTATTAAACTAGTGTTTTCATTTATTATCTTATTTTTAATAATGTAGACGTTTCATTAGGTGAACCGGCATCGGCAGCCGACAGGGACACCGCATTTGGCAAACTTACGTAAGTCGTGTTTACTGCATTGCGATAGATATAATAATTATTTTTAATAGTGATACTAAAGGCATTTAAAAAAACTACATTTTATGTAGGCAAGTATAATACATTATATTTTTAATTTTTTATTATTTTAAGTCTTTATTTTTTAACATAACCATTGAAATCTTTTCATTGATAAATTTATCAATTTCTACACACCTATTGTAGGCATTAACTACTCGTATTTTAAAATCGTGAATAGAGAAATAAAATGCAGGTCAAAACTTTCGTCTTGTGCGATACATAGTGACAGGTCAAGTGTTTCTTAGATGCAGGTGATAGTCCAGCAGTACGATGCTTGGATGCAGAATTGGTTGGCCATGCAATTATGAGGTTTGTTTTATTCATTCTTTGTGGGGCTTAAAAAAAATATCAGTAACTTTAAAAGTATTAACAGTTTAGTCAGTACTACCAGTTAAAATTATACAATTAATTTAAAAAAAATATCTTTTAGGGTCGGCAGGGCAGTTGGAACCCCCTATAGTTGCCTGCCTTTTTTAATGTCAGCTTATTGCTTTACATATTTTGTTAGGCGTTATATCTTATTTTTCAACGCATACGAAGTCGTGGGCACCAGCTAGTAATATTTAAAAAAATACACTATTATCTTCTGTTCGGTGGTTTAAGTTCAAGTTCTACCGGGATTTGAACCTACTTTTGTTGCAGACAACCGACGATTCATCTCACTGGGGTGTCATCTCATCATCTCATACATTTTTCTTATGTGTAGTACCTACCTATGTGTGGCTAGTGTACACATAGTTTGTATATTAAATGAAGTTCATGAAGTACTTCCTTGCTTTTATATATTAACAATAGGAACTTACTCGTATATTGAGAACAAAGGCTGTGTGTAGCAGACTGTGACTCCGCAAACATTTACATACGTAGTGTTTTATGCCTTCACATTATATTACGTGGGATTTTGCGTGTGACGGGTAGTTTTTTTTTTGTATATTTGTAATACTGATTGTAGTTATGTTTGTAACATATTTTCTAGCTATATCTATTCTTTACCTAACGGATTTTGATACGGTTATCATATCACTAATGGAAAGAGTGATAAACGAGAAAGTTTTGTAATCTCTGTGTCAGATAGCTTAAATCGCTTAAGCATCTACTGGGATTATTAAAAAAAAATGAAAGTTTAATTGCAAAATGGTATCGATTGTTCACTCGGAGTTCGCAACATGCTAACCTTTTAAACGAATTTCTATTTCATTACACAGTTTGATTAAAAAGGCATAGTCGAGTTACCACTACACTGCAAGATCGGCAGTGTGCAAACTCTACCCATTTGAATTTCATAGTCAACAAATTAATTAAATGCATAAACTATTTCAATTAATGTATCTATATATTGGCTGTACATAGTCATAATTCCAATTTCTTTAAATTCATTTCTCAAACAATTTTTTTAATAACTTTTCTGTACTAATAATATATGGATTTATACAAAATTAATTTATTAATTAATACAAACTTTAAGAAAATAGTTAATGATTAGTATATCTTCTTTCACACATTTCTTTATAAATGATTGATTAATTGTAACTAACTTTTTGGCCCTTGAGATTTCTTAAATTTTACTTGATTAGCAATGACAGGAGCAGAATAATTGGGCTGAGTGATGTAGGGTCGAAATATTACAAAGATATTAAGGGGGAAAGTAGGGTTCCAGAATAGATTTTACCGATTATTATTATTTGGTAAAAGTGTAACATTGTTTACGTACTTCTAATTCTAACTGTGGATGAGCAGATAGTGTTTGCTAAGTGAGGGTCGCTTGCCAATGTTTACAGAAGCCCTTGGATCTTGTGTACACGAAATGAAAAGGCCTATTTTCACTCTTAACGAAACACAGTTTAGCCTGCTAAGAAAAACACAAGGAAAAGTCTTCAAACGAAATCAATCCACTTGAGATGTTTGCACCAACATCGTAATACATGTACTTTGGGACAAAACGATACATTACTATAAATAGATAAAATAGTTTACGTAAATGTCTTGCTTTTTTGTTTTGTTTTGAAATTTGACAAATAACATCACTTATTTAAAAATTAAGAAGGGTTTGTACTTTTACTATGCATGTGTGCTAGATAATTGATGAATAGACAAATAAGATATGATCATCAAAGATATATTATTTCATACATACAAGCATCGAACCTACAACCTCTGACTTAGAAAAAAACCTTTTTATTTATATAGATTATTTATTTATTTATATTTTTATATACATAGATTAGTATTGATTTATAGTGTCTAGTGCACACACGCTTTCAGCATCTCATGAATGCGATTTTTCTTTCTGCAAAATATGTACACAAATGTGCCTAGTTTATTGTTCTTTCCATGAATGTATTATATGTAGAGATACCGTATCAAAATTTGTATATATTTAGAAATAAAATAACACCGTGTCTATCAATCTGTCATATTCCTTGGTCACTACTTGGCGTGGGGCCAACCAATTTTTTAAAGATTTTAATATGATAGTTTATGAAAATCCTTTTCCAAAATAAGGAATTTTTAATGTGTTTGGGTGTGTTCAAATTATTTTTTGCTAAATTTAATAAAAGAAAATTAATAAAAGAAATGAAGGGAAACAAAGAAATGACAATAGAATTATGCTTGTGTTGTGACAAAGTTAATTAAATCACATTTTCATTTGAGCCAAAGAGAGACATTATTAGCGAGTTAGCGACTCAGCAACTCGCATAATGATTCTTCCTCGCCTAATGTGTTTTCTTATAACACAGCTAATGATACGTAAAACAAGAAATTCTTATATGTGTACATATTTAATTATACAATAGGAAGTTTATCTTTGTCAGACAATTATTAATATTACGATTATATCACGTATTGTTTCTGTCGTCTAAGTTAAGTAATAATGGTTTTTGGGTGAAATTAGCTCTTAATAAAATTATATTTTCAGAAACAGTACTTGGGTATACTTATATCCCAAACTTTGAACCGAGTGTAATAATTAACGTTTTTAGCACATTACTGTACAAATTTCAGCATCTTTAGAAGATGTGATCATAAATTTCTAATTAATCATAGATGTACGAATGACATACAAAGTTCTCCTGATCTTTCACTGCTTCGATATCCACTATTATAATGGTGTTTCAAGTTTTTTTTTAAATTTTTTTTATTGATGGGTTTGTGCTCTTGGTCAGCATCCAGTGGCATAATACCTTTTATTCAGAAAAAGTACTCATCCCGACAGGTAATGTATAAGAAATAATCAACGGCCGACAAAAATATATGAGCAATAAAGATTAAATAAATGTGTAACATAAGTAACACTAGTGGCCCGCTCCCGGCTTCGCACGGGTGCAATTTTTTACTCAATCCAGCTGATAAAATAATTGGAACTCACAGATAAATAATTGCTGGATTGAATAGGTATCAACAGATGGCGCTATGTTAATAATATTATATAATTTAAAAAATAATAATTAACAAAATGAGATATAAACTATCCTATCTTTTAAGTTGGACCAAATAACAGATACTTATGAAGTTTGATCAAAGTCGGTTCAGTAGTTGCAGAGTTTATCGCGAACATACATCGCGACACGAGATTTTTATGGGTTGGGATTATAACGACTACATTGTTAAAACGACCAAATCATCATAAGGTCTAGATCTCAAAAGGACCATCTCTATATATAGATAAAGGATAAATAAATGAACTCTAAGCGAGGGTGGATTTTAAAAAGGTAAATGTACCTTTTGTTCTTAAGTGTCGTCATCGCACAGAGTAATGTAAATAAATATGTCGCCTTCGTCATCTCAGTCATTTTTCAAACGGAAGAGGCAAGAGAATTTTTTAATTCGGGCCCGTTTTGTGTCGTTGATTAATGGAGGCACCTGAACATTTGCTAAAATACGCTTTTAAAAGTGTTACCTACCTGCGTTCCAATTTTCCGTACTTTTCTTTTTATATTTTTGTTCCATTCGTTTTATAGATTTCATTTTTAACTTTTTAATTGTTATATCTGTTGTCTCTAGATTACATAATATAACAATGAATATCTTTGTGGAAATTTCTAAGCCGTATGACGTCCACTTTTGGACATAGGTCTCCGTCATAAATCTCCATTAGAACCGCGGCCCTTATTAGGTCTTCAATCCATCTAGTAGGTAAGTACTGTGTCTTGCTCAATGCCACTTCAACATAGTAAAACTGCTTTTAATGTTAAACAATGAGATAATAATAAGAACTCAACAAGTTCTAAATATATCACATATTTACTTATACAACAGTACAGTACAAAATTTTATTTAATTTTTATTAAATAAGTAAATATACAAATTAGGTTTACCCCTAATGTTATTCACTTATTGTAGCATTACGTAGGTTTTTTGCCAAAAATAGAATTCCAAAGAATCCTCCAGCTAAAAAAGGAGGACGAAACTAAATAAAAGTTAGCCTACTTTTATACCAAGTTGTTTTCATTATTAAGTTTAATTAAAATCAGTTCAGTGGTTACCAAACATTTATTTATATAAATAAGAATGAATCGTTTAAAGTTTAAAGTGTTGCTAAGCGCAAAACTCAAGTATACGTTTGCACAGTTTATCTAATTTAAAAAAAAAAATTCGTTGCAGTCTAGGAAGGTTTTTAAGGTGAGAAAAACTGGAGTGGTTTTCTAGCTTTTTAATATAATATTAGAATGACAGTAAATTAAACACATAATATGTTGGGGCCAGATTTTTCCAAGTAAGTAAGTAAGTATATGTACATATAATGTCGCGACACGTGCATCAGTTCACACGACTCGATCAATGTCCGGCTAAATTGTTCAGAGATATAAAAAAGGTATAAAAGGCTGTGGCTTTCCCAAGGCTCCTTTTCTCTCTTTCAAAGTCCTTTCATTGGGTTTTAATATTAATAGATACGTATATACAAATAAACCGTAATTTTATTTGTTAAGATGGAGTTTGTCATGAATGTAGTAATACAAACAATGATATAAACTTAACATGTTAAAGCTATTCAAGAAGGCTTACGGAAATCAATATAGTAACACTTCTATTAATAAACTCGAACCGACATTAGTTTATGTAATTACTATAGACCCATGACTGGCTTCGCACGGTGGCATTTTATTTTATAAATCGCTCTTTCCATTTAGCAGGGTAATAGACAGAGATGGACAGGTACTTTATGGACAGGTAAACGGGAAAATGGAGGCCACTAAGTGGAAAACGCAGGGTTGGACGCCCTGCTAAAGGTATATGCGAAGGGCAGAGGACCGTGCATGGTGGCTAGCCTTGGGAAAGGTTTATATCCTACAGTGGAGAGACACAGGCAGATGATGATAATAGATTTGAATATTGATATATTTAAATTATATTATTATCTTCTAATATATAAAATTCTCGTGTCGCAGTGTTTATTGCCAAACTCTCCGAAACGGCTGGACCGATTTTGATGAAATTTTGTGTGCTTATCGGGTAGGTCTGAGAATCGGCCATCTATTTTCCATACCCCTAAATGTTAAGAGTGGTCCACCCCAAAAAAAAATTATTGGCAAAACAACATTTGCCGGGTCAGCTAGTAGTACTATAAAATGTGCTATCATTTTCACAAATTTGAATTACATTTAAGACTTATAAATGAAAATATCAAGTAGCATAGATACGGCGAAGAAAACAGAACATGATATTATACTCGAGTTGGGCTGGAATATTTGATTACATGTAGAAGGTAAGGCTTCGTTCGGTAATACGGCTTAGTGTTGGCGACTCCGGAGGAGTATTTTGAACTGGTGCTGAGTATACGACGGGTAATCACTTAATCTCGCGTCTTCGGAATAAAGTTCTCAAGTGCAATTGACACGCCAGACACTAACAACTCACTACACAACTTAATACACATTTTAATGCATGGGTTTAGAATACGTTTAAAAGTGAAAGGACATAAAGTTTTAAATAAAATGAACTACTTTATGAAAAGAAAATCTTATAAAATGAATATTTTAAATTCATGAATAATTTTATTGAAATTAAATATAAAATACTGGCCTTTGTCCGCGACTTCGTCTGCATTGAAAAATAAAAATATATTACACCTGAAAAAACATATGTGAACTGTAATTTATTAAATATTTATTGCTGTCAAAACTTGCCAGGGGTGAATTTATACTTCTATATGATCCCTCTTGTACAGTACCTTTTTATGTCCTTTTCGACAAAATTTCGTTAAAGGCGTGAAAAGATAACACACGGACAGACAGACAGTTACTTTCACAATTATAAAATTAGTATGATTTGGTATGCATAATAAATTGAAGCAAGTTATGCGACCTATATAACTATTTATTTATATACCTGACACTGTTTAAGACTTTACCAAACATTTATTGTAATTTAATCGTTACTTTATAAATAAATAAATAAATGAAAATAACCTGGAAGGTCCTGGTATTGGTCGTGGTCCACCTACTTTGTCCACCAGGGTGGACCACGTGTAATTTTTTTTGTCCATAGTTCATCTTGTCAGTGTCTGATCTCATTGATCCAGAAGACAAATATTTTGAGCAGGTTTTAACAGAATTAGTTCTACCAATTGTTCAACAAACAGGGTTATTACTGTTTCTAAATTATGAATTTTAATTAATTTTTTTAAATTATATCATCATCATCATCAATACTAATAATAAATCTGTAAGGGTCGGTCATGGAGTAAGTTACTTTGTTTTCAGAGATATCGTGTTTATAGGCTCTATACATGATACTGAAACTAAATTGACGATTTTTAGATTTTTTTTCTGTATGTATGAATGTATGTATGTATGTTCCTCCATAACTCTGAAACGAATTAACTGATTTTCATGAAACTTGGTAGATAAACATTTGGACGTACGGGACACAGGATAGGCGACTTAATATTTTTCAACGCGGACGAAGTCGTGGGCACCAGCTAGTGTAGGATAAAAATTTAACTTACGATTGACATAAAACGAAAACACACTACAACGAAGCAGGGTTGGAAAAAAAACAGTTTTTTTATATTTTATAAAACAAACAGTTCAAAATGTTTAAAACAAGTGTTTTTTTTTTTTTACATTTTACCTTTAGGCATCAATTTCAAATCAATTATAGCGAATAATAATCCATTTCTAAACTATTTCCTAATTCACATTAGTAAAAATTAACAAAACGCTAAATATTAACGTTTTGTTGCGTATCTAATCTAATCAATACAAAACACTTTACATACATCTTGTATGTAGGTAGAGAGAGAGCGGGGAATACCCACAAATCCAGTGAATAAAGCTGCATTCTCACACATCAGTCACCGTCAAGTCACCGATGACTGATCGGTGACGGTTTGTGTACGCATTCACAAACACCAGTCACCGTCAAGTCGTTCGTTAGTCACGTCGCCGGTTTGACTGAATCGTTGAACACTCATACATCAGTCACGTTACAGGTTGGTCAGTGATTAGGTGTGTGTCACGCTACAGAACAGATATTGCCCTGACGGTAAAATGCCACGTGTAGCAATGACGGTAGCACGACGCTGACTGAACTGAGATGTGACGGTCCCGGGTGTGTGTGGATAAAAGTATGACACTTATATGGAAACATTATTTAACGTGCCTGACCGGTGACGTGACTGATGGGTTACGTGCCGGTGACTGACGTGTGGGAACAAAGTCATACTAGCAGTATAGAAACATTTTTTTTTAAAACCCTGTCCGGTGACGTGACTTGACGGTGACTGATGTGTGTGAGTGCACCTTTACTTTCTTTCGACGGCCGACATAGGGACTTTCCCTGCGGGACTTTCCTGGCGGGGAGTTACCTATGCTACCTACCTATGCAGTGTATAAATACCACAGCCTGTCTGTCTAATACTTCATTTAATTATTAAAATTCTGTGAAGTATGAATGATAACTTGCTAAGATGTCAACTGCAGGACGTAAAAAGCAAGCAATTTGGGAACAATTCATATCGATTCCTCAAGAAAATACCACACCGAAGAGCAATAGGGTGCGTTGCTGTGAGGCTGAAAAACATGTTTTAATTTCAAATCCAAATAAAGGTTTCCTTATCTTAGAATTAATAATTTAAATGAAAATACAACAAAGCCTCAACTTGTAAATTTATTTTAAGCTATTTAGAGTTCTGCATATATATTCGTTTGGATTTATTTCCATTCATTTGCAATTAAAGATAGTTTTAAACCCTGTTTTTTTTCTTCATGTTTTAAACATTGTTTAAAACTTGTTTTAAACTGTGTTTTGAAACACTTAATAAAACACATAGTTTTATTTCAAACTGTTTTAAACACTGTTTTAAACACGTGTTTTAAAACAACTTGTATTAATCATGCCAACCCTGCAACGAAGTAACCAACAAATCTTTAGTTTAAGATCATTTTAACATCGTGTCGTGGTCGTTTCGTGTGCTGTAAAAATCTCCCTTTAATGCATTCTGTAACATGCTTCCATTTCGGAATAATCGATAATGAAATGGAAATGTGTTGATCTTCAATATGTGCGCTACCGTATAAATTACGTCGAATTTAATTTAATATGGACTAGCTGGTTCACGCGGCTTCATTCGTGTTGAAAAATAAGATATACTGCCTGAGACTATATACTTTTGCTTTGCCAAGCGTTGGATCTTTATTTTTAGATAGCTGGTGCCCTGTTGGAATATTTACCACATGTTCATACTGAAATTCTATTATCGTTAGAGAATTTTTTTTTTTAAATCTGATTAGTTTTTTAAGATTACCTACCTCCTTTTTTTTTTTTTGTCGAGGAGAAATCCTTTTATTGATCCCCTGCCACTTGCTAGGCGACAGGGGTATGTGGGGGTCGACAGTATACTCCGCGTTGCTCACGTAGCAGGCGGAACTGCCCCTACCCACTAAAACTCCCCGGTGTCTCCTTGCCCGTGAGTGGGGAGTGGACGGGCTCTGGCGAACCAACTGCTCCGACCCACCCCCCTCGGGCAGCCTAGCCATTGCTGGCTAGGCGACCGCCAACAGGGGGATTGCCCGGAGACACCCGAGCAATCCCCAGACGTAGGGGACCCGTGCAGGCACACACAGCTAGCTACTGTGTGCGCAGGTCCCCTAGGGCATTTGAAGACGGGCTGGTGCCCGCCTTCTCCTGCCCGGCCGTCTGCATGATGTTAATGGGGGACTCAATGGACACCGCAATGTCCATTGGCTCCCCCACCGCCAAAGTGGGCGGGACAAGTCCCGCCCGACCGCCAACTAGAGCAGGGGACCAGGGGCCACCCTCCATGGCCTCCCTGTTCCCCTGAACTCAACAAAAAGGAAAGAACAGACAACACTTAAACAAAAAATGAACAACAACAAAAGCCCTGGCGACAGGGGCGAGAAGGGCAGAGAGAGAGATACCAATCCCGTCCCGGTCGCCAGGGGAACGCCGATGAGGGCGGAACAAGTTCCGCCCTACCTCAACAAGAGCAGGGGACCAGGGGCCACCCTAAGGGCCTCCCTGTTCCCCTGAACTCCGTAAAAACCCTGGCAGCTTGCCAGGGTTTTTACCTCAGATGTGCGCTCCGCCACGGGCTTGGTATCTCAAGCCCGCTCGGAGCGCACGGTGTGGGCCTTCTTGGTCCCCTCGCCAAAAACTGGCGAGGGTAAGCCCCCCCACCACGTCAAGGTCGTGGCCCACCTAGGGGGGGAAGATTACCTACCTCCTACATACGAACAAACAAACATATACAGCCTTACCTATAAACGTTACTTAAATTTTAAGTAATACTTAGGAACCACTTAAGAAATTTTTTTACTTATAAACGCCCAACTAGCAAAATAGCGTCATGTAAAGGGTACAATAACGTTTTATATTTAACTTTCAGCCATATGAAAATGGTTTTATAATAGTTTTTTATACGTAAATATAACGCAGGTTTGGGCGCAGATTATATAACATTTAAAACGTGTAAGGGTCGTTTTGCGGTCGCGTCAACGACAATTACGTTGAGTAAAAATCACGTAGACATTGTAAGTTTAACTAATAAGGTTTGTAACAGTTTTTAATAATACACTTACATAACTAAATCATCGTATAGACGTGGTCGCGCAGTCAGTGGGGCATTCAGTTAGAAGTTGTATCGTGACAGTTTATATTTTCAAGTTTTTTCACAACACTTTGTGAAAAAACTTATAAAATTATATGAATTAATTATATGAATGTAAAGAAAGCTGTGGAAGAAAGTGCTGGAAAATAAAAAGCGGTGACAAAATACTTATGGGAATTTAAAATTACCGATGATATGATGGTTATCTTTGTTAATATTTTAATGGGCCTTCATAATATTGGTGTTTCAATATTGTTTATAAAAATAAAATACATTAATTCTCATCAATAGTGTCCGCCATATTGCCAATAGATATTGAGCGACTGCATTTAGACATGTATATGACTGTTGGTCATATACATGATTTTATACAATTTATGGCGTCCACCATGACAGTTGCAATAAGGGTTCCCTTGGAAAATAGAAAAAACCTTTGTGTATAGTCATGTGAATACTTCTGGTTTTTTTTTACAGGGACATCATGGTGATACTGTTATATTTTAACGTTGATAAGTTTTTAACAAAAACAGACTTAAAGTTGCTCAAATACTTAAAATGGCCATGGGATAATACGCACTTTCAGTTATCACAGGACATTCAAACATTTTATCATCCATAATAATAGCAGCATAATTAAATTATTGAATTAGTTTCCTTAATTATATTTACATAAGCACCCAATCATTATCACTGATTCAGTTATACTTAAATATATTTTTATAAATAACTAGTGGCCAGCTCCCGGCTTCGCACGGGTGCAATTTTTTATTCAATCCAGCCGATAAATTACCTTACACTGCCATCTGTTTAATTCTTATGGAACTCACAGATAAATAATTCCTGTATTGAATAAGTATCAACAGATGGCGCTATGTTAATAAAATTTTATAATTTGCAAAAAAAATAAACAAAATGAGATATAAACTATAACAGCCTTACCTATAAACGTTACTTAAATTTTAAGTAATACTTAGGAACCACTTAAGAAAATTTTTTACTTATAAACGTTGCTTAACTTTAATTTGTTGCTTAGCAATGTCTTAATGAACTGTCAAACACTACTTAAGAAGATAAGTAGTGATTAGTTAATACGATGCTAAGAAGATGATTAGTTGATTTTTATAAGTAAGACAGATAAACTTTACCTCTTTATGATAGATATTAGTAGATTGTGGTGGTTTTCTACCACCATTATGATGATGAGCCTCCTGGGAATGGGGTACGGGCTAGTCATCACGAAGTAAGCGTATTGCGGAATCACAGGATTAAACATTATATGCAGTATTAATAGTTAAACCTACCTTTTAGTAACATCAGTTATTAGGAGAATGTGTTCAGGAGCTGCATGAGCTCATGTCGCCTTTCCCTTTCAGCCATCGAACATTCAAACCATCTTCATCTTGTCTAAATCCCACTTTTTTTTGGACCAATCTCTTTAAAACATCATTTATAATGAGCAATGCCAAGGTTTGGAACCATAGACAATGGTTTATTTTCATCTAGGCACCCCTCGAATTGTTGATAATAATTTCAAATTTCATACTTTATAAATATAGTTGTTCATATTTTTTTGATTTCGGTTAAACTTTTCTTCATTAGTAGGTATTCTTTTTTTAAAATTATGAATACGTCACCTCACCACGTCCGACATCTTTCATTTTAGAATTACAATATTTAGCAAACGCTTTTGATTCCCCAACGTCTGTGGGATAAATCGATACTGGGCCCCACGTTTTGTGTGTAAGCCGCTCCCATTTCGATGTATAATTATGCAAGTGGAGATTATACAGGGGCGCGTTAAATCAGATAAAACAAGTACCTTTTTTTATTAAAATCGATTTGTTGGGGTAGGTCGATGCGCGATTATTTCCCTGTGTCATTAACAGCAGTCTTTTTTTATTATCTGTGGGCATTCCCTGCACTTAGTCTTAAATCATCACATGTCTCCAAGTCTTCTACGATAAGAAAGTTTCTTGACGATATATTTTTTAACTGTTACAACGTATGACCGCTGAATCTGATTATAAAATGAAAATCGAATAAAACAATTTCAGCTCTCTACACGAAGACCTAATAATTATAATAACTTTATTATAAACATTATTCTTCTTCTTAGCGTGCCGCTTGTCTACAAAGTTTGGCGAGCATCATGGCTATCTTACCTTGAATGCTGCTGTGTGAGAGGGAGCGAGTGCTTAAACCGAACCACTATCTTAAATTCTTCAACCAGGATGTTTTTCTTCTGCCTCTGCTACGCTTTTGCTTTATTTTCCCTTGCATCCCCAGCTGATGAACACGGTATCTTTCGCCCCTCATCTCGTGCCCTAAATACTGCAGCTTCCTCTCCTTTATCGTTCTCAGCACCTTCATTCCTTTTTTCATTCGACAAAGTACAGTTCTCGAGAGATCATCTGAAAATATAAAAAGCAATAATAAAGATGTCAGGCGTTATATTAATCATATATGTATATTTAGTCAGGTGTTAAACGCATACGAAGTCGCGGTAACCAGCTAGTTAAACATAAATTAAATTATATTTTAAAAACATTGTTAATATTTATTACAATAATTTGTTTAATATTGCATAACGAGATCCAAATAAAGAGGGCCTTACCTAAAATGCATAGAGTGATGTTAGCACACCCCCGCACAGACAACGCGCTGTCCAAACGAGGGTGGATGGTTAGGGTTGGCTCGCGTGACGAATGCATTTTTATTTCGTACCACTGCAATATAGAGATTACGGACTAATTTTGGTTTACTTCAATAACCGTGCGTGTGTATGAGCCATAATATTATAGATTACATATATGTTACCCCATAATTATTTGTTTATTTTCTGTCTACTACTGTCTATTAAGACGTTATTGGTGTGGTGTTATATTTTAATTTTTTTGTTAGACTGATTTTGAACTTTCACTAGGACATAGCTGATGTTATAAGGAGTAACTTAGGGTACTTTTATTTTAGAAAAAAAAAAATGTATAAGCAGTATCCTAGTACCCTGCGCGCAAAACGCGCACGGCGTAGACGCTTTGTAACCAGAAAAATGTTTTGATCACATAAGGTAATTAAATAAAATTGTAACCTTAAATTTTAATTGACAACCCTACGATCGGCGCCTCTACGATTCGCGCAGAGAACGCTCGCTAGTCTCTGCTATACTAGCAAGGGTTGAAGCATTTTCAACTTCATTATAAAAGTGAAAAGCGCCCCCTGGTGATCGTTATTGTAGACGACCGAATAAATGATAGACGTCCGTTTTGCCACTTAATTTTTTCGTCTTAAAACTTCTTCTTTTACTTTTACTAAGTATACGTGACTTAAGTTTTGTCTAGAAGAATCGTTTGAGCAGAAATTATTTTTAACCAAAATTATGGTGTTAAAAGATAGTCATTGTTAATGATGTCGTAGTATTTAGGCGTCCATTTGTCATTGTTAAAATGGTCATATTGGACAATGTTTTTGTGATTTCATTCCAATTTCAATACACATTTATATCTAATTCTCAACATTTTATAAAACGAGGTCGCTGTCCGCTTTTGTCTGTTTCTCCGCAACCACCTTTTAAACCACCCAATGGAGTTTAGAAAGAGCTACAAGAGGGGCCTTCATCTGCGTGTTCTTGATGACCTTTTTTTAATGAAACTTGGTACCTATAGACATAACTAATCCTGGCAAAGGATAACATTTAACGCAGGCAAAGCAGCTTTCGGGTACCTCCACTTTTGGATACGCCGAGGTTCCGACAGGGAGCGTAGCCCTTACCGCACTGGATAGGGGCACCGATGTCATGTCATAAAGTCCTCGCGATCTAAGGCTCCGTCCATCTAAGGCTGCGCTAGGAAGTCTTTGAGTTTCAGCCGGTAGAAGTCCGGCATAACCCCGCAGTGTCCTCACTGCCGGGTATCCATGAGGATTTGCCAACGTTAAAAAAAGGCAAAACAGCTTTCAAAAGTAATGCTTATCCGTGAAGTAATAATGTTTTTATGTATTGTTTATACTTAAACCTAGTAATAAACGTTAGGTGTTTCGCTATATTTTGTGATTCAGAGCGTGACAAAATTTGTCATAAAGCTCATAGCACACTGGGGTGCGTTTATGTCGGGTCTCGGCAGTCAGCTCAGAGCTCACTCGATCTTTATTACAAAATTTATTGCACTCCCCCACAAACTTGGCATTAAAAATAATGCGAATCTTTATTGCCTGCGTATTAATGATTTCCCCATTTTTTCGTCCGCAATTCGTGTACCAACATAATTTGGGGCAAATAAAATGAAACGCCTGACAGAATGTTAATAGCTCGTCTCGTTCCACAAAGATGAGCTATGTATTCATTTTTCTCAAGCAATAAATAATGTTATCTAGACCAGTGATATTATATTTAGCCCGCCATCGGATTCGAACGGTTAAATATTAGAAAATTTAAACTTTGAAGAATCTTCTTTATTTAAATTACATTAAAAAAATAACATTTAAATGTAGAAGTGTATTTAGACTAGCAATTATTATTAGCAAAGTGTTTGTTAATATAATATTCATCTCGGAAAATATGATAAGTACCACTTGCCTACAAAGGTACCTAAACAAAACATAGGATCGCCACGTAAAAACAAAAAGGGCCAATGAATTACATGAAACAAGGGAAGCACGCGAACATTCTTGTACGGTCACGCGATAATAAAAAAATACTACCCTAAAACTTCTGCGAAATACTTTTAGGATTAATTAACCTTTTCGGTCTCATTTGGTTCCGTAATCAATATATTTTTCGGTATAATTCCTTCACAATCAATCAATACTAATAATAAATCTGTAAGGGTCGGTCATGGAGTAAGTTACTTTGTTTTCAGAGATATTTCGTGTTTATAGGCTCTATGCATGATACTGAAACTAAATTGACGATTTTTAGAATTTTTTTCTGTATGTATGTATGTTCCTTCATAACTCTGAAACGAATTAACTGATTTTGATGAAACTTGGTAGATAAACATTTGGACGTACGGGACACAGGATAGGCTACTTAATATTTTTCAACGCGGACGAAGTCGTGGGCACCAGCTAGTTTCTAAATAAAATAAATACAAACCTCTTAAATACAGGAACTCAGTTTTTTTTCCAAAATTTATTTCCATGGATACAAAATGGAAAAGTTCCATTATATCCATTGACATAGTTACATTGTTAAAGTCTAGTCTTAAAATGAGGGAAAGCGATTTATCTCAATATCACCTGATGGTAGGAAGATAAAGTCGAAGATAGAGTTCGCTTGGAGAATAGCCTATTCACTCTGTTCTTTAAGAGTTTTAAGTTGTAAATTTCAGGGAATTTCAGACTTTTAATGATGATACTGCTTATGATTTCGTACCGCTGAATTTCTAGGCGTTTTGACGCGTTATTATTAACCTAACCTAACAACTTGCAAGCTAATTTTATCTTCATTTTATCCTCTTGATTAATAATTTATTTTGATAAGGGTTCATTTTTAATTACTAAAGCTTTCAACTGAACATTGCCAATTATTTTTTGAGAATAAAGCAGTAATTGTAGCTTAAATACAAATCATAGATAAAGGTACGCCGATAAAGCAATATCTTGGGACCTAATTTGTAAAGATATTAATTTCGTATTGAAAACAAATATTTATCGCAATAAAATATAGCCTGTAACACTCTTTGATAATGTAGCTTCCCATTAGTGAAAGAGATTTTGAAATGGATGAACAGTTTCAGAGTACCTACTACCTTATAAAACTAAAATAACAAACTTTATTTCTCTTTATAATATTGGTGCAGTCTAACTAAGGTAAAACATTACTCCACAGTTTTCTAGGAATATAGGATTTTTATAAAACACAGACGAACTACATACGATCGTTTAAACCCTGTGTACGCTCAAAGAAGCCTCTTCAAAGGAAACTTGTAAGGACGTCTGTACCTGTTACCCTGAAGGTTTTACATTTCCTGTTTGCCCACTTGAAGTCAATTGAATGCTTACAGTTCATTGATCCGATCGCAATTTTTACACTCTCAACACTAACAGTAAAGTCTTCGCTTTTATAACCTTCCTATCTTATCACAGCTATTTTGAATATTGTCTCGGTTGAACGTATTAACAACATTATATTGTTAGAAAAATTAAATGAGCAAGGCATAATTATTCGAGGAAAGAATTGGTGGCACCAACTGGAGCGACCGCCATTCTGCGCTGGGTCGTCATAGCGCGAAGACGTTGTATCTACCTAGTCGGTATTTTTGTAACAGATAGATAATCATTAGCAAGTACAAATAAATAAGTGTTTCTACTACGTGGAGTATTATTACTATTATTATTTACCATGGCCTACAGGAAATTCAACAATATTGACATTATTTATTTAATATTTAATCAACAATAAAATGAGATTTGGTATATAAAAGCACATTATCTATGTATATATATACTCGTACTATTATACAATCAAGTCTCTGTCCGCTCCTTTCTTCTATAAACCACCCAACGGATTTTAATACTGTATTCACTAATTAAAAGAGCTATAAACGAGGAAAGTTTATGCAGGTATATATGTATACATATTTGGCTTGCGATCTACAGACAGCTGTAAACCTTATTTCAAAGAACACAAAATATTAACACTTCCTAGTCTGTACATTTTTGAAGTCGCAAAATTTGTACACTAACCTATCTCTTTTCAAAACAAAAACTGAGAGTAGAAGCACAGTATAATAAAGAGTACTTATCGTAGTAGAAGCGTGCGGTTGAAACATACAACATAAATGTTGTATGTGGACAAACAGCTCTTCTAACAAAGGGCATATTGTGTATGGCGTCCAAAATATATAATAATTTATTAATACAATTAAGGAACAAAGAAACAGGAGACTAAAAATAAACTGAAGACAGTGTTGGTCGAAAAGGTTTACTACACAATTCATGACTTGTTTAATGACAAAATTTAGTACTAGAAAAAGTGATGTTGGCATTAAATATTACAACTTAAGATAAAGATTTTGTATGCCAGCAATGGTAATATGAAGCCAGGTGCGGATTTCTAGTAAAGTTTATACTTTCCTGTTAATTATTAGTAAACCATCCTAGTAACATAGTAATGTAGGAATCCAGAAAAACATTCCCATGACTTCAGAGATTAGCGCGTTCTTCGGCTTTATTGTAATAGAGTATAGGTTTGTATGTCACTATGGAACAGTCTCTCTTTCAAGTCGGATAGTGTTTTGTCTTGTCCCACTTTAAAAGTAACAAAGAAAGTATTGCGGATGGCTTTGTCACTCAAATTCATTATTGCGGTCTTTCTAAGCTCCGAGAAAAGTAGCTTTGCACTCTATAGTGCGCATTTCTTTGTTCTATAATATATAATGATATATTTAACAAGTTATAATAGAATACAGGTAGGAAATTACAGCTGTTTGACGATCTTTCGGTAAAACAAAACTAAGAAATTTACTCTTAAAATATCCGTTCAAAATAACAAGATAAGTATATCTTGTACATCACTTTACCTTATAACTGAAAGTACCTACCTAAGTAACTCTTCTATTTGTCGCTGTGAACTATGTATAGGGCTTCCAGCTTAAGAGTACTTAGTACTAGACACGAGACTATAGGTTATTGACATTGCTTTACCTACGTTCCTTGTTCTATCCGACATAAGAAAGAGATTATCGCCCCCCTAAACAGACGGAACCTCTATTTGCAAGTCGGCATCGATCTTCCGACAATTTTGACAATAAATTTAGTTTCTTCAGGCAAAACTACTGTTATGTTTTGCGAGGAATTTACCATTATGACTTATAGTCGAGACCGTATAAGAAAAGCGGAGAGTATTTCACTACTAGCTTTTGCCCGCGACTTCGTCCGCGCCCCCTTTTCTTATGTGTTTAAAAAAAATTTCAATCTTTATTTTTGCTCATATATTTTTGTCCCCTGGGGTACGTTCTGTTTTTCTTAATGAAAGGTACCCTATGTAGTTAACATTCTTAACAAACACGTGAAGGTCTTCCCATAAGTAGTATACTAGCTTGATGAAAATTCCCATTTATACAAAAAAAAACGAATCAGAAGTGGGATATGCATTTACGGAAATACAAATAACAATTTATTGCACACAGGCAATTTACAGACAAATTTCGTATCATCCAGCGTTCAGCTAATATTTGCAAAATTGATGAGTGATTATTTGAGATTAATTGATTGCGAAACGAGAATTTCCAACGACCACCAATGCGTGCGGGTGAAAGTATGGAAAATTATCACGTATTCAGTTTGTTCACAAACGTATTATATAAAAGCTCTGATTACCAAAATAATTATATACGTACTTATTTTATTTCGTGATAAATGGTATGAAGTTATTAACAAAATAATTAACGAACTAATAACTGTTTTTTACTATAATAACTATAATAACAGATAAAAAACACATATTATATGTGAAATCATTCTCAAAATATTTCAGTTGCCTCTTATTTCAGAGTAACGTGAGATATTGTATAGCATTCTACTTATTTTCATCATTATTTCATCCAAATTTAATTTCAAATTTTATGCTCGTTATTTAAATATTTTTTATAATCTCTATCGCAAGATACCTACCTAATTTTAATAATTATAAATATATCTTAAAGTATATACTTAAAATTTATAACAAATAATTGTTTGTTACGCTTTTACGCTTTAATATCTAAACCGATCATCGTGAAATTTTGCATACACGTTGTCAGGGATAAAGAAAAGGTATATAGAGTATACCTTTCATCCCTGAAAAATATCAATTAAATCTAAATAAAACCCACGCCTTATAAATGAGCAATCCAGATGCGGGATGGAGTTGCGGGCAAACGCTTGTTTTTGTTTACTATACTATACCTATACTGTCATAGACTAAATAAGAACTGGACGTCGAGTCAAAATCTATACTTCTATATAATGTATAGTTAGTGTTGGGTAGGTAAGTATATAATATTATATCGTCAATGACGCGGTTCATTAATCACGCGGATGGCTCGGGACGTCGTTTATCATGTTTGGACCACTTTTCCTTACACCTATTTACATATAATTTTTTCTAAACTCACTTTTTTATGCGTCCATTTTAGATAAAAAATCTGTTTTTTATTACTGGACGATGATGCTACATTTCGTGTGACCAGACACGCTTTAATTGAACACGTAATACGATAATGTTGTGGTATTTTTCCACTGAATTCCACACAAAACGACATGTTGTGGCGTTGAATAAAGAATGAACCAGAAGGACTGAACAATTTATTTACTCTGTGTAAAAGGTACATGTCATAATTTGTTTTATGGAAATAATTGTCGCGCGCGAATATCTTGCGTTGCATACTTTCTTCGGTTATTCGCATTACTTATAGTAAGTTAAGACAACAAATTCTTCCAAAGACCAATAGATCTTTAGACTTTACTCGCTCGTACAAGATGCCTTTAAGGCCATCGGTCAAGAGTTCGAAAGCTTACCGGCAAAATTGCATTTTGGAAACAGTAGTCACACTGAGTTTCGCAAAGTGGTGACAGTAACCACCACAATACAGAAGAGCACAGTGAACCACAGTTCATTTCTATTTCCTTTGATTCTTTACTAGGTAAGTATATATCTACCATCAAGTGGGAATTATATGATGTCTTACCTGTCTTTACATTACAAAAAAAAAGAATAATTACAATTTTTTGCAGTTAAAATAAAATCTTATATTCGTCTACTCTGTGGTTCAAATTAATAAACATTTTCCTTAAATCCCTTTTATTGAATAGTAAGAAATTTCCGATGATAAATCCTAATATGTCATCGGACGCATTCTTAACGTGTAGTGGAGAATGTCAATGGACGGGTTCACATCACAATGGAGGACAGTTAATGTACACAATACGTGCTGGTTCACATTCGCATACAAATAATATTTATTACCGAAAAAGGTCTCGGCCATTGTGCTCCTTGTCCATTCCTTTCACTCTTTCTATGTGATACATATTTTGTAATAGCGTGGGTCATCTTTGGGTTGCGCTGAAAATACTGTAGAAAACTCGATGGTCATGAAATGTCATTAAATGTAAAAAAAATTTTTTTTGGAATTTATTCATGCATACAATTTTATTTTCTGTTTAATTTAACGAGAGCCTTTTTTTTAAAACATGCTCTTGAACATATTAATATTAAAACATATTAACTGTAGTTAATTGCTTTCAGGGTTTGATGTAGGAACGTCGAAAATGTAAATTGATTGCGGTTTATGTCATCGGCATATGTTATCCCGGTTACATTCATTTTGTCTATGGTATACGGAAACTGTTATGAGTTTTAAACAATTAAAACAATTAATAAATGTTAATTAATCAATATTAATAATAATAAATCTGTAAGGGTCGGTCATGGAGTTTGTTACTTTGTTTTCAGAGATATCGTGTTTATAGGCTCTATACATGATACTGAAACTAAATTGACGATTTTTAGAATTTTTTTCTGTATGTATGTATGTATGTATGTATGTATGTATGTTCCTCCATAACTCTGAAATGAATTAACTGATTTTCATGAAACTTGGTAGATAAACATTTGGACGTACGGGACACAGGATAGGCTACTTAATATTTTTCAACGCGAACGAAGTCGTGGGCACCAGCTAGTTGTTAATAATTAAGAAACTTCCGTTTCTTCGGTTTTTGGCATACGGTTTGTTGGTATGGGCTAGCTCAGTCAAGATAATAAAGTCTAAAGCCCAAAATAATTGCACTGGAGCAATATTGTGGTTGAGCAGTATTGTAGCTTTTATGGAGTCAAGCTACCTCTTACCTCGCTTGTTATAACGACATCTGTTACCTACCTGTTAGAAAATATTAAAATTATTTTTTCCAAGCGAAGTCCAATATAACTAGGAAAAGTAATTTATTATATCTAAATTACAGATTTTTGTTTATTACTAGCGATCCACCTCTAGCTTCGCACGCATGTAAATTTCCCAGTAATTTAACCAATTAACCATGAGCTTTCTCGAGTGTTGTGCTTAGCAACACATTTAATGATTCATTTTTATTTAATACTAGCGGTCCGCTCCCGGCTTCGCCCGGGGTGCATTTTTTTTACGTAAAAACCTTTCCTGATTATCCCTCTATCCATGAGTGAAGACAGAATTAAAATCGGCCCAGCCGTTCTCGAGTTTTACGCTTAGCAACACATTTAGGGATTCATTTTTATATTATAGAAGATATATAGATTTATTTATTAACTAAAAAAATATATGCATTTGGGATGATATTATCAATTTTTTTTAATGTATATATCATCAGACAGGTTGACGGTCCATTTGATGGAAGTTAGAAGCCTTTCATCTGAAAAAGAGTACTGTTTCGAAGGAATCTGACGAAGTCGCCGATAATATACATATAAATCCAAACTAACTAGTAGTATAAATCCAAAGGTTTATGAGGTTGGATGTATAGACATATTTGTAACTCAAAAAATACTTTTGATCTTTTGATTTTGATCAAACTTTGCAGTTATTAAACATCAGACTAATAAGGATAAACTATAGATGAAAAATTGTAGTAGATATAATAATAATCTGACATTTTGTACGCAGCAGTATAAATTTCAAACGAATATTCAACAAGCAAAGGACTGGAAAATACTCTATATTAAAATTCACAGCATTCACAAACAATTGAAGCTTAAGGTCTAAAGTCGTCTTAAAATTCAACTTAAAAACTTTCTCTAACTCTCTTTGGAAAGTATGAAATTATTCGATTGATATTAAAGTACTTAGGATTTAATTAAGCACTATTTTCACTGAACTTATTTTGGAAATATTTAATTTCATTAAAAAGTAACATAAATTCATATTGTTTTTAATGAATAAATTTGTTTGCAATGAATAAACTCAAGAAGTACTGGACCGATTTTTGAAGTTCTTTTAACTATGGAAACTTACATAATCAGCGAGTAACATATTCTATATTTTATAAAGTTACACGGACTAAGTCGCCTGCAATGACTAGTATTAAATAATTTTCAAACGGTTAGGTGGTAAATAGTTGAATAACCCTTTTCCAGTTATCAATTTTTTTAACTTCCTTAAGAATTGCGGTAGACCACAGACCAAAATTTCTTATTGTATCAACCTTCCCTGGATTTTTTTCTGCATACATAAGCCTTCCTTGTTTATAGCTCTTTCCATGAATAAAAACCGTATCAAAATTCTTTACGTGTTACAAATATTTGCTGAGAAAAAGCGGACAGCGTTTTATAATATGTATAAATAAATAATAGACATTTAGGTGAAAAAAACATTTTATCGTGATTGCCTAATTTGAGGAAGACTTTACGAACTTTTTTCGATTTTTTATTAAACGAAACGCTATGTGAATATTGAATTTGTGTAGTTTTCCGGTTAGTTTCTCTACAAACAAACCGATACACTCACACAAGGTATAAAGGTATAGAACGACGAGAGCCAGCGCCCCTTCAAACGGAAGCTAAGGGGAGCGATTGAGTTTAAATAATTGGTAGCGAGTGAGCTCTGCTGCCCCTCAAACACTCGCCACCAAAAGTTCCATTTTACCTACAAACGTTTCACCCATTTATTTCATTTTCATTTTATTTAAAAGATCAATTATATAAACTTACAATATATTTATAATCATATCTATTAATATTAAATAATTTAAGTGTAACAAATTGATAATAAAATAAAGTTAATGTTAGATTTTACGATCATTTATATTTTTAAGACCAAATGTTTGTTAGAGAAATTTTATCCTGAATAATAATCCTATCGATTAGTATAATAAAATAGCGAGTGTTTGTCTTTTTAATTTTAGTTGGTTCGAGTCCAGGGCGAGGCAAGCGAGTTTTAGAAAATCTTTGAATGCAGTTTTGTTTCTTTTTAAAAATAAAGGAATGTCTCCTTTATGTCAAATGAGCCAACTTAAGGATTTAAGGTAGTTTCCCTCCAGGGCCCGACTTATTTTTCCACACTGTATATGAAAATCGATTCTTAAGGAATAAACTCCAAAAATTTATAGTGATGGACACTTTAATAACACATGTAATTTAATAACACATACTCTATAGCATTACTTGCAAATTAATTTCTTGTTACATTCGAATCGATTGCAAAATTCACGTAATGCAAGAGCGTCACACTTTTATTTGAATGAAGTGTGTTAGGTCTCGACTGTACCATTGTCTTTACTGTCGGGCTTCTTTACAGGTAAATCGTTTAGGTGGCGACCTGTAACAGAGGGAATAGGGGACACACGCACGATGCGGTCGACCGGTGTCCGTCCGCTAGTGACGTAATGCTGACCGCTCCATTTTCTCTACTTCCGGATGTCGTTTAATGAAATATCCCCGTTGTGCGTTTCCACTGTGTAACTGTGAAAATTGAGACGCTTGTTTGTAGAGGAAAATAATGGAGTTTCTTGTCTGACGACCGTGTAAACTCGGAATCATTTTAACCGATCGCAATGTCATATAAGTGTTTTTTTATGGAGTTTTTTTTATGGTGTCCATATTATTGTAAGTCTCCAAAATATTGCGCATATGGAGATAAAAAGTTTCGAGCTATATAGATTCAAAATAAAGAATCATTAACGTAATACATCAAGGGATAAATATCATGACTTTTATGATGACGGGTAATAGAAATATGTAGAGTGAAAATAAGAAAGAAATGTGAGTTTAAACATGTAAAAAGTTAAATAGGAGTTTATAATTAACACCAAGCTTACGTACTGGCATATCAGTTATAGGTGAAACTGTTAAAAAAAAATTTAAATTTAAATCAATACTAATAATAAATCTGTAAGGGTCGGTCATGGAGTAAGTTACTTTGTTTTCAGAGATTCAGGCTCTAAATTGACGATTTTTAGAATCTTTTTCTGTATGTATGTCCTTTCGCAAATATTTAATATATATTTTTTTTCCTGCAAATTAATATACATAAACCTTCTACGTTTATTGATCTTTTTAATGGTGAAAATTGTATTAAAATCTGTTGAGTGGTTTAGAAGAAATTAGATGATAAACAGAGGCAAACAGCGATTTTATTTTTTATTTCATGTATAGATTTTATTGAAGTTTATTTATTATATGGTAAATCATATGTTTTAAATTACTTTAATTGTGCAAAGATCACTTAAAAAATGAGACAAGATAAAGTCAAAAAAATTGAGCTTAATTAAAACTAATCCTTTTATCATTGGTATATCAAAAAGTTAAGGACTTAGATAGATCGTCAAAGTTCCTAAACGAATCATAAATATTCACACATATTCAGACACGCCTATTCATCTATTTATGGCTATAAAATAAATAATTAAATTAGCAAATACAAGAAATACAAAGTTCATTGGCCGGTAGACGTAGGCGCAACGTTTTCTTGAAGTACTTACGTAAAACAAACAATTTTCTTTTACCATCTTTACACTTAAAAAACGCCCCTACTGTGTAAGTGTTAGGGTGCTTTATAGGATTTTTAAGAGCTATAATAAACTTGTTTTAGTATCTCACGAGAATTGGGAGGGTATAAATATTGAACAAACAATGTATGGCGAATGGTCGGGTCGTGGAATTGGCGACGGTGGACGGTGCACTGCGATTCTCAAATATTATTAGGCATTTTTTTTTGAAACTACTGCTTCAGTAAAAGATCAAGTTATATTGACGATTTTTTAGATAGTTTTCTATTATTATTTGAATATAAAATAAAACTAATATTAGAGATATTTAATAAGGCAGATATTAAGATTAAGACATTTAATAAGGTATTATAAAAAGTACCTAAAAAATTATTTTTAAAATATTTATGCAGTTAAAAGAGACGTTATAAAAAAATTCTTTACTTACTTTTTATTTTATTTATTATAAGGGCGACTACCACTAACGCACTTTAAAAGGGACCAAAGCTCTAAGAAAAAAAAATGTGAACCGTACCCAATGCACTCAGAAAACAATCACCATGACAATGCAAAATAAGCTACGTAAGAAGTAATCACTGCTATTTAACTGCTAATGTTTAACTTATAACGAAGAATAATACTCATTATTCTATCTGTACACACATACGAACAATTATTAAAAGAAATCAAGTAAAAATACTTACTTTTGACTGTTAAAAAGTAATGTAGGCCTCTGCTAACGTTAATCTTGCACGATGGCTGACGCAAACTGTGACACACGTGCAGATGAACACACTCCTTCTTTCTTCCCTTGCATCGACTATGGTATTCCTTATAGTTTCGCTAATACGACAACTTTCACAATTGTAACGTGGCACAACTGTACCCAGTCTCCCATATAAGTACCTAATATATTACGTGATATAATAACTGATACAGTATGATCACTTATTATATCACGTATTTAATTACACTAGTTTTGTGTTCGTCAAGATCTGGATTCATTTCCATAATCTCTGTTAGACTATAGTGAAGCTGAGGCAGGAGTTTACTGAGATTATATTCAAGGATTAAAATTTAAATTGAAAGTGCTCTTAAGCAGAACACTATCCGTGATCTCAGATGGGATATAAAGTTGTGAGCACATCTTATATTTTTAATTTTTTTTTTAAATAAATTACGTGTTAATTTCAAAATTTATTTAAAGTGAATTGGAAACCACTTGAGTTTCTCTTGTATATATTTGCCCTTTTATTCTGTCTAATTTTTTAAATAAAACCAAGACTCTTCGTTTCATAGTCATTTGGGGCATAGTCGTCTCGGGTAGTCATAGTCATCTGGCGGCAATAACCACCCCCTTAAAAAAGACCACCGTGAAATAATAGCATTGTGTGCTGTTGTGTTTTTTATATATTTTTATAGATAGACAACTTATGTCATTATTTATAGTATTTACTTAAATACAGAAACCTTAATATTTCTTGTAGGTATAAATAAGTTTATAAAGAGGATAAATTAATAGGTATAAATCAGAACTTAATTGGGTTTGTGTTGATTCACTATAGACAAAGTGTATGAAGCATGTAAAAGCTAAGCTCCATAGAATGTTAGATAACATTCCTTCATGTTGAGATCTGTACTGAGTTGGCAGTTAAACATGTGTTTACTTACATAGACAAATGCCCGGACATTTTGCAACCCGCCGTCCGTCCGGACCACCAAGCGTTATCCATCTTCAGAGAAAAATTTGTTGCTAAAACACAATATACATACGCGCTCATTCAAGATTCTTTGAGTACCAACCAATCAACCAAATCATTTATATTGTATTTTACTTAATACTAAATTATAAAAATAAATAGTGACATTATAAAGCCTTTATAAAGCTAGATTCTTGGAGAAATAAAAGAAATGATAGCAAAAATTTTCTTCTTGAATACCTAGTTAAGTTTTTAATTATGTAATATTTTTCTTAAACTGATAAAATATAAAAAAACGATTATGATTTTTACTCAATAAAAGATAAACTTATAACGAATTCTCATAAAACTTGGCACACATTTGGACCCTGTCCTCAGTTAAGACATAGATTCAGTGATTCAAGACCATCCCTGGGATATCAGTTGTAATTTATTTCTAAATTGACACTATATGGCCAGTTCTTGTAGTTGCGAAGAACACTGTGTTCAGCTGTTACAAAATGGGCAGGCGGTCTGGCGGCAGTAACCATCTTCTTACAGAAACCACCGTGAAATAATAGCTTAGCTATTGTTTTGTTTCTGTAAGGGAGTAATGTATTGCATAGTCCCCCTTATACTCTGTCCTGTTTATTATAGCAGTGCATTTGCAACCCTTATTACTTTGAATGTATTTACAGGTAATAGGAGATGGTAGCCATCTACCTTCTTATGAACCATCAGCCTGTATACCATGAAAGCCATTCACATAAAAAAACCATTATAGTAATAATCTTTAAATATACTGACTTCCTTAGCTGTTTCACTTTTCTAAAACTAACTAAAACGCAAACTTTTTGAGAGTGCTTAGATATTTGTTCAAAACTGTATAGAGAATTGTTAAAAAAAAAACTTAGAGAGCAAGTAAGCATACACGACTGTGTCTTTATACTTATATGATATACATAAGTTATAAAATGTTACTATCAATATACGTGGAGCGATAAAAAACTGGCCAACTCGAAGCAAAAAGGCACTGCGGGAAGTTACAAAGGCCTTTTGTATTTGTACCTACAGGTGAAAAGTTGTAAGTAAAAAGCTGTGCGGAAAGTTTGAGCAACGCTGAACAATAGCTCTCTCAATATATCACGGTACATTGCGTCCCTCCCCTCTTCTGAAACCCCCCTCTTATAATATCAAACACCCTTGGACCCCTCTTCGTTTGGTGTTTTACACCATTTCCTCCGTAATTCTGATGAAACTTTGTTTCCGTTCTGGCTTTTGTTTCCCTAGGACGTGTCGGCTAAAAGAAAGTCCATGTCAATGTTTATTTCTTGTTTTCGCAAGAATGAGAACGCCGTTCGAAATGCTCTTTGATTATTTCTTCAAAAGATATCAGACAATACTAAAGACGATACTTTTCTTTTAAAAATAGTAATATGATTTTAAAAATAGCATACAGAATATATAGAACGATTGATAATTACACTAAATATTATGAAAAAGTAATTATTTTTCCATTTAAAGACTAAAGTGCCAAATAATTTGATTCATTTTTGTTGTCTAATCGTTGCTTGCTTTTAATAAGATTTCCCTAGGTGGTACTGAAATATTATACTGGATATATTATATTTAAGTTTCTACCTATAGTATTTAAAAGCTTTTTAAGTAGCGTTAATTTAATTTAATCGTTTATTCACATTATATATATATATATATACATACAATTTTCACTAATAGCAAGAACCTTAAACGAGCAAGATTAGTGTATACGAAATTCGGGAAAGCTACCCTTGATATTTTTAAAAGCTATTGGCATCTCTTTGGTATCTATTATAGGTATATAAAAAATAGACAGTCGTAATGAAATGAAACTCCTCATACATAATTGAAAACTTTTTTATTAGCGTTACAATTGTTTTAATCAAAATTTTACTGTTGAAATTAAGTAAATTATTAACATTTTAAAAAACAACTGGATTAGGCATCTCTCTCAAGGTATATGGGTTAGATGCCTACAGTAGTTAGAGAAAGTTGCAATATCCATAGCGTGGATGATAGTCATCAGCAAGTTAAACAATTACAAACAAACGATTTATTTTATAAGTCTCGTATTCATCAGTTAAGTAATATAACAGTCTCGTTTTACTATGAAAGTCTAAAGCAATTTTTATACAGCTTTTGAACCTTGTATGTATAATCTAAATATATCTATACATATTATAAAAACGACGCTGTCCTCATCTATCTGTTTTTCCGCTAACTTGTTCTAAACAACCCAATCGATTTTGATACGGTTTTCACTAATGGAAAGAGAGATAGACGAGAAAGGTTTGAGTATATAATTTTCAGAAAAAAAAACGATGTTTTTTCATGTTAATCTTCGTACCCAACCGATTTCCAGTTTCAGAAATTATGATTTATTAAGATACGTGAACGAAGTCGCGAGTGAAAGCTAGTACTATTTATATACAATACTGAATACTGAAATTCGTTCTGCCTTTTGCAAAGTAGCGTAATAAAAAATAAAATCGCCTATTTAGCTTATCTATGACGCAAAACTGTGGGGTTGTTTTAACCCTTCGCGAAAATATCATATGGGTAATGGTTTTGGTTACGTTTTAGGGGTTAGGGCGTGGTGCTGAGAGGTTAATAATATCTTTTATATTTATTTTACTTGACGACCTTTTATTAGTGACTTTCGTAAACATAGAAAAGGTCCAATATGAAAACGCAATTTGACTATTTGACCGATCACCATGAAGTAAGGTTTAAATGTATTTTTTTCATTTAGATTGTTTCTATGCTGTCAAATTTCAAGGCAAGGGAAGTCGCGGTGCACAGCCAGTTATAAAATAAAGGAAATGTTAAGTAAGCTTGATACTCGTATTTGGTTAAATTTATAATAAGTAAATATTGATTGAACTACTTATTTTTTAGTTAAAGTATTTTTAAATTAAAGTCTGACAGAGTGACCTAAATGTTAAAATAATTTATTTTAAATACACGTTGTAAGGACTGAAAAGGACTGAAAAGGGATACTGAAAAGGACATAGGGTACCCTTCATTTGAAAAAAAAAATAGTAGGTACTGTTTCCGAGCGATCATATAAAAAAAATTAACGTCTGACAAAAATATAACTAAGAAAAAGGGGCAGGGATGAAGTCTAACAAAAGCTAGTTTATATACAGGAAATAGCTGTTTCAATTGATGTACTCACATTCGCTAAACATTTGATAAATTAAATAAAGTCTTTGTTCTTTTCAGATGAAATAATCTTCAGCGTCATTGGCACAAGGTACTGTACTTACCTCTATTATAAAAGGAATATGACGACGTGTCCCTTTAGGGAAAATCCTTAAATATAGATTTTAAAAAAGGAATTTAAATAAAATATGTGTCCGTTTGGTTAATGTAATAACGCTGTCAAACAGGTGGGAGACACAATGCGGATCGATAGTGTTTCCACACCTGATGCCTGTTCCTGTTCCGGGAGTGGGAAATTTAATTTTATTATCCGCACACACTACTCACGGCTGCACAGTGCCGATGGAATATTTATATGATAGCACAGCTCGTCAAATAGCCTCCAAACAAAAAAATCATAAGAAAATCTGTTCAATTCGCAAAACAAATGAGAACTTTAGAAGTTTATTCGGTGCACTTCTATTATTTAAACATAAAACAGTACGTCTTAGTTCTTTTAATTAAACGAAATGGAATAAAAATTCCACATAGTTCTATTGATATTCTATTCTATTCTATTGATAGTTCTAGGATATTCATATCCTTTAAAAATATTTACAAATTATATATGATATTTATATAGGTGACGGTAACCACCTACAGTCAAGTGGACCGTCAGCCTGTCTGTCGACCTTATCAATTAATGATATTTACCTTAATGATATCTACCTTTATCTTGACACAACATATTTATTTCTATACGACCTTATTAGATCTTGAACAGTTGATAAAGTCGGATTAAAATTTTAATAGCGTCTGCTATTTATGTCAGCTGAAGTTAATTAATTAAGGCAGAAAGTATAGTATAAAGTACTCTGTGACGTTACGATATAAAGTACTCTGTGGCATGATATTAAAAAGGTAATCTGATAATTTAACGAACGCGCCCGAGAAGAGAGGTCGTTGTCGTATGTCTGCGCATCTTAGGCGCGATTTCACCATACTCTGTTAGTATTTGACATCGTTGTTAAGTCATTTAACAGACGTTTACAGTATGCGAGTGACAGCGCTAAATGACTTAACGGCGATGTTAAATACTAACAGAGTATAGTGAAATCGCGCCTTATACTTGGAATTGTAGTTCTGATGTATCGGTCGGACATTGAAAGTATTGGGACTAAACATAAAGTATACCCGTTTTAATTAATGTACCCGAAGTAGAGAGTGATAATAGTAAGTATAACCTTAGCGTCTGTGTGTAACGATCGCATTATTCAAATGTTTTACGATTACTCTGTTCACGAGCAGCCAGACTTCATCCAAAACCTTTATGATGACGCAACATGTTTCATTATTTATATACATATACATAAACTCGTAAATTCGTTTTTGTAATACGCAAAAAGTAGTGGCAGGGCACGCTGAATATCGCAGTCATTTGGGTAGCCAGTCTGGTGACAGTAACCACCCCCTTACAGAAGACCACCTTGAAATAATAGTAGGTGTGCTGTTGTGTTTCAGTGAGTTTTCAGTGAGGAAACAGTGAGGGATTATTTTCCATGGCGCTTTCGACTTTTTGGTCGCGAATTTTAACTCTTATCGTAATTGACAGAGAATTTTGTTCTGATCACCAAGTCTAGTAGAATACATATAAATATATGAAAACTATACATACATTATAATAAAATACCTATAACGGAAAATGGAAAATATGGAACCTACGTCCGGCATCGACAAAATAATAGTTGAGAAACTATCTATCTATTACCAAACCATTTTAATTTCTTGCGGTTGGTGTCTTGCATTTCAACCATACTTTGTTATTTTTCATTTCAAAGTTTGTGCCTACACGCATAATCAAGCATATGTCAATCAATTTGACTAAATTAATATGAACATTAATAAATGATGGGATGTCCCTAGTTCCATGGAGGATGGGTGGTGTGTGTATCCCACTAGTGTGGGATGCCACCTGCGTCGACACTTTGGCACCGTCACACCTTCAGGGAACACTTGTCACAGCTGGTGCTGTTGCGGAGGCGGACGCAAAGCGTAAAATCCACAAATACAGAGATATCGGCACCGGCTATATATTCATTCCCTTCGGTGTCGAATCTCTGGGTCCGTGGGGTCCTAACGGTCTTAATTTTTTAAACATCTTATCAAAACGCTCGGTCGACATAACCGAAGATTCTAAAACTGGCTATTACCTCGGTCAACAGATTAGTATTGCCATACAACGAGGTAATGCAGCTAGCATGCTTGGTACCCTGCCAAAGGGACCGATGCTTAATATTTATTAGTCCTAAGTTATATAATGTGTAAATATATATAACTTAGGACTAGATTTAAAGTAGTGAAGAAAATATGAACATAAGAACTGAAATACCGTCTGCATATTTATAGTATGGTGTATACTTTTGAAATAAACAAGTATTTTTAATAAAATCTAATTTCGTTTGAGATTATATTTACTTTAAACTAAGATACGAAACAATAAAATTATTTTTACTTTTACTAATGTCGGCGGAGCATTTACAACACCAGTGGCGTTGAGAATCTATGTTGACGAAAGGACTCGTATAATCCTTAGAACAACATAATTTGATTAAAGTATATTAAAATTCTACACACATTACAGGGTCGTATATTCTGCCGGCTGACGACATATAAACCGTCCTATATTGTCTTACCGCATAATATTAAAGGCACGAAGCACTTGCCCCCACGCCCGTAGCGGAAATTAAACTCCGACAGTGTGTAGGTGTATCTGTACCGACCGTGTTATTCTATATTATATCCCTTAACTCGGCTGGAATATTGTTTGGAAATATTGTCATTGGCTGGACGTGTTATGCCAAAACAATATGCCAAGACTATAATTGTTTATAGCTGATTGTCTTGTTAATAAATGATAAAAATAGATCAAATGGAAACAATGGACTTGTTTTCAACTACTTTTAACCTGAGTTGGCTGGGACTTCGTCTGTGTAAACATACAATGATTAGGGCCGGCGCACATTGGAGAACTGCACGGCTGAATTTTTTCATAATATTTTGTACCTAAAGGCTTTTTAATATAATTCAAATTTTATTGTACTAATGCTACGGTAACAATAAGCGTGCTCTGAATACTTCCTCATTAGCAAGCAAGTACACATATTCAGTTGTGTTTTGGTTCGTGAATAAGGGATACAAGATCTATTCTTCCATTCCCACTTTATCCTATCGAAGTTGGAAGTGCAGTTTCTGTCCTTGTATGTGTTTAAACGAGACAGCGAATAAAAGTTTATAAGTATTTATATAAACATAAATTAGTTAATTTATATAACAAAATTAAAAGCACTATTTACTCTATAGTCATAGTTAGGGTGTTACCAACATGTGCACAAGTAGTCTGCCTGTTTTTAGGCATTTAAAACTTATTGGCGCTGCATAAATATGTATAGGATAGGCGATATTGCACTGATGGGCCTAACATGGTACTCACTGGATTATAATTTCACAGAATGTTTGTTTATAAAATTAATCGTTAATACTTTTTTTGATATCGTTTCATGAAATTTGTTCCTTAAAACAACTTACCTTGAATCTTAATTCCCCAATAGGAGGTTACCTTTATGATATGGAATACCTTTAAAACTATAATACTTTCCACCAAGAACATTATCTACAACTTCACCCTCTAACAAGCCCTCTTCAACTCTTACCTGTACCATCTTATTCAAGTTAAAAATAATTGTTATTTTTATAAAATAATTTGTTTTCATAAGACGCGTGTTAACTGCGTGTAAATCGGTACTGATTGTTAAAGAGGACACGTAATGATGTTATCTTTGTTATACTACGTTTCATAATTTGAACGAGTAATTTGACATTGCCTGGGTTGCAGGTTTTTGAACATACAAAAATAGTGATGTCACCTAATCGAACCTATTAAAAAAACTTACGGTTTCATAAAACCGTAATCAATGCTTTTTAATTGTTTAATTTATATTATTATAATTTTTTTGATGAGAATATTTTCATAGGTAACATAAAATTATCACAAAATAATAGCTATTGGAATGCATTATACTAATTTTTATTTATTTGACTTTACATTAAAAATTGTGAATTGTTTTTTTATTCGTTCCAAATCGACTTGGTCATTCGTAATCTTGCTTTAAACGAAATTCAAACCTCAAAATAACAATAATACGAATGGTAAATCAATAAAACAAGATCAAAAATATTTTTACCGTAAATATCATAAATATTTAAGTAAAACTGATATTAGTACAGCACTATGCAGACAACGTTGGTAACATTATTTTAAAATTTGACATTAGGACCTGTCATATTACTCGTTCGAATTATGAAACGCACTTTAAGTAATTATGAAATTATGATATATATGATTCATATGATAAAACTGGATAGGTCTACATGGAGAAAAAGTGTAGGTATATTGTTATTATAGCGATGTTTGTTATTTTTTGTTAGCTTAAGAAGCTTCTTGTGTCGTTGTACTATATGTCTACTATTTGTAAGTTAATTCTTATGAATCTATAAATAAAAATTCCTACTTGATCCTAATAATTAAAATATATATTACTAATTAAAGGTTCTACACGTATCTCACCTGAACCCAAGTAGAATTTAGACGAGCCAGTTGTATGAGTGGTAGGGTGCTTGCCTCAATGCTCTCTTCCAGGGTAACCGGGTTCAATTCCCGGCAGGGTCAACTTTGAAAACGAACTTTTCAAAATTGGCTCTGGTCTGGATATGGAAAGTAGTGGCAGGGCACACTGCGTTTCGCAGTAATTTGGCAGCCCGTCTGGCGGCAGTAACCATCCCTTTACAGCCACTGTGAAATAACAGCATATGAGCTGTTGTGTTTCGGTGAGTGAGTAAGGGATGTCAGAGCTCAGTTTCCCTATTCCTTCCTAATCACCGAGCATTGATGGTAAGTGTATGATTGAGTAGTTTGAAGCGTAACAAACAAACACATACATTTTCGCATTTGTAATATTAGTTATGGTTTTATCTGACGTCTATATAATGAACATAAAAGAAGCGTTAAATCACAGTGACGAGTTTACACTCGTAACGATGATGACCCCGTTTTGTATTAACATCAATTTAATAAATTCTTTGTCATTCACATATTATCTTCGTAATGTCCGAGTTCTGTGATATAACACAATATTATTATTTTTATCTTATCATTTACTTATACAAAAGTGATGTTGGATTTTTTTTCATGTAAAGGTCGACAGGCAGATCCGTTTGGTTACCGTCGCCTACACAAGCTACCAAAGGTGCTGCCATTGCGCTGTCGACCTTAGTACTCGTATTATTAAAGTTAAGGGATTAAGAAGACATAAGGAAGACATCACTTACTCACTCATCGTTATTTCATGGTGGTCTTCTATAAGGAGGTGCATGGTTAATGGGCTGCCCAAATGACTGCGAAACGCAGTATGCCTTACCACTACTTGCCAGATTAAAGTTTGACTTTGATTAAGTTAAGTTAAGATTAAGTTTAAGTTGCTTAAAGTTTGACTTTGAAAAGTTCATTTCCAAAGTTGGATCTGCCGGGTATTGGAAAAACCCCTAAGGCAAGAACCTTAACTACTCGTCCAATGGGTTCGTAAGACATTTTAAAATATAGATAATATTATGTACGTCTTAAGTCCATTTACCATTTTAATTATAAATCTAAATCGACAGCGAACTCAACCCAAACGTGTACTGGAGTTTCAAAGTGATCAGTATGCCAAGACCGATCTTTAGATTGGTTCAGTAACTTGCCAGCAAAAGTTACGGTCCCTCGACGATGTTAGTTTATTAACTAAATACTCGTAAAGTAGTAATAAGCTATTGCGGTTATGATGGCTTTCAAGAGCTTGAATAGATAATCAATTCTGAGCCATTACTTTGATATTTACACGATTGAGTGAATTTGAAACACACATCTCAAATTAATTTAATAAGGAGATATGTGGTGAAGTTACGGACAGTTCCATAGTTAAAACTAAAAATATTATAGCTGATAAATTCTTCAATAGCCTTATTATTATTATTATATATTATAATACTCTTATTATCGTTGTTATTAGACTAGTTTGCAATCTATAAGTGGAAATTTTTTATTAGGTTTTAAGCTATTTACTCAAACTGTTATTATGTAATTATAACTGTAAATTTTCCTAAAATAAAATAAATAAATAAATAGAATTCTATTAACCATTCAAAGAGGATTTAATTCAAATTTAAAAGAAAAAGAAACAATGTTTGTTTAAAAAGTGTTAGTTAAATTTTATTATATAAAATTCCACACGCAATCTTTATTTGCTTAAAACTCAACTTCTGCCATATTGAAAATGCTCTCCCAAAATTCTACAATTTCAGCATTAAGTTTCTCTCCGCATATTAGTTTGTCTTCAATGTTTACGTACTTTTCCATCACGCTATCATATTCTGGCTACTTGATGCCCAGTGAAGAGTGGGTGTTGGATTTCTGCGAAAATATATGAAAATAATATCTACCTACTTCAACATAAATAGTCCAGTCGCTTCGCAGTCGCTTCCCTATCTTTTTAATTATAAAGAATATAAGGCATTGGATTTTAACATTTAAAAATATTTGAATATGTACTATGTTAGATAGTTATCATCTTAAATATTTAAAATACAGGTGGACGCAAACATATAGTGCAATAACTTGTACATACATATACCTATACTTAGCAAAATTTGTAAACACCGTACAAGCAAGTTTAATCAAATCATGTTCTTTGTCATCCTTACGATATTGATTTTGCATCAAATAAGTAGTCTAAATCGTCCATGTGAGTGGCTCCAGTAATACCATATTTGATGCCAACATTTGCAAAACGGTTTCGATAAGACACAGTGGAAAACTGGTAGAAATAACGCTTAGCATTCCCCCTTTTCGATAAATGTCTCATGAATCTATGGATGTCATAAACAAAACTGCTATGTGATGCGTAATCAACAAATTCTTTCATCACTTCAGTACTGATGGCTTGGTTCCAAAGTAATGCTCTCGTATACGCTGCGATAATTCTAGAATTTTAATTGGAATGCAAGTTATTATATCTGTAGCTTTCTTCGAATCTATTAAACGTATTCAAGACACGTTTCAACCATGACGTAAGCGTTACGTGATTTGAGCAAAACAAACTTTTACTTTTTAATGTTGACCAGGAAAGTAATCGAATTTCAGTTGGTCTTTAGTAGGCGCCGCCGATTCAAAGTAGAAAAGATTCAAAATCTCGATGAAAATATATAAATATTAAATAAAAAACTGTGAAATCTGTTGAAATATTATTAGTAAAAAAATTATTTAATATTTCGATTTATTTTGTAAAGCCCGTCCTAAACTTGATATATTTTAAAATGTAGAATTTATCATTTGTTTTTTAGTTAGGAATATTTAATTAAATTGACTCATAAACGTTAAGTTCTCCTTGAACGCATAGTAAATCTTAATAAAAAAATTGAAGTGTCTCTGTAATATCAAAATAACTGCTTTTTGACAAATGTATATGAAACGGTAAATCATAAAAAAAAACCATTTATAAATTTTTTGTCTGTTTGTTTCGACTAATCTCCGAATCGGTTGAACAAATTTTGACGGGACTTTCACTGGTAGATAGCTGATGTTATAAGGAATAACGTACCATAGGAATATTTTTGTAATAAGTACTTTAATTTAGCAGAACTGTACTTGTATAGTCCGAATGAAGCGTGTACAAGAAAAAAATTAATTAAAGCTTTCGCATTAGTAGACAGGACTTTGTATTATTTTCTTATAGACTGCCTCATTCACATTTTAAATTAAACAATAAAAACAGTTTTAATTATTGAAGTTTTTATTAGAAAAAAAAATAATAATTTGAAGATCTGTTACATAGATCTATTTCTTTAAAACTCAACTCCAGCTGAATTGAAGATGCCTTCCCAAAATTTTACGGCATCAGAGTTAGGTTTCTCTCCAACAGTCAGTTCGTCTCCAATATCTACGTATTTCTCGGACACACTGTCGTATTCCGGCCATATCACACCCAATGAAGAATCAGGGGTCGGATTTCTGAAAAAGAAAATATAAAAATAAATAGAACGGCGGTCTATTTTTTGAATCGTCAGGAAAGTATATGCAGAGGTGTCGGTTACACAGTTACAGGTTTCGAGTTCAACGGTTTTAATATCGGCGCTATCTCTATTCGCATTGATGTATTATTCCAATTCAATTAGTTTTCGCAAGGATGTATTATTACGTAACATATTCTAGTTTCAGTGGTATGGCGTAGATGGCGCAATATCTGAAAATATACAGAGATGTCGGTTACACGGTTACACGGTTACGTTACAATAACAGGTCGCGAGTTCAATGGATTTTTTCCCATCTCAATTTTTTTTTCTTTTTTAAAATTAATATCAACGCCATCTCTATTCGAATTGATGTATTATTACAATACAATTAGTTTTCGCATGGATGTATTATTACGTAACATATTCTAGTTTCAGTGGTATTGCGTAGATGGCCCAATATCTGAAAATGTACACCGGTGTCGGTTACACGGTTACGTTACATAACAGGTCGCGAGTTCAATGGTTTTTTCCCATCCCAAATATGCCCAACACGCCTAAAGAAATTCTATGAAATGATTTCGTCTCAGCAATTTCAAGATTTAATGCTAGTTTGGAAAAACTGGAAGATTAACGAAGTATTTGAAATTTGGTAAGAAGAGGATAAACCAGTGGTTAAGGTTAGTCTTAGCGCTCAGTCGTAGGGGTCCCAGGTTGTCAGGTCAAACTTTGGAAATGAACTTTTCAAAGTTGGCTCTGGTTTGGGTCTTGCAAGTAGTGGCATGTACTGTGGCATCACCTGTTGCGTTAATAGGTGACGGTTATCACCTACCATCAAGTGGAATGTTTACAAAAAAAAAAAACGACGACATATATTGATGGCCTTGCTTGTGTTTTGATTGATGGCAATATCAACCACATATCATCAGTACAGTAGGTAGGTACATCGTCATTAACCTGCTTGTTGACATTTATCATATAAAAATTATAATTTACAAAAAACAGCAAAAAATTCATTGTTATAAATATTTTATTAAGAAAATTAAAGAGTTTCTTTTTCAAAAATTTAAATTTTGTATGGGGTCAAAAAGACAAAGTTATTAAATAATATTATCATTCAGTTAGCGTAGATAAACTGTTGTTAGTTGAAATTGAGGGAACTAAGTTTTACTTTTTATTTGTACAAAGTCTTAATAAAGTTATATTGTTAATTAATTCGCCAATAAAGTAGTTTCAAATTTCTATTAATTATTTTTTTAGCCTAATACTAAAATTTGCTCCAGACATACCTAAAGCCATCGAAATAATATATCTGAGTTCGCTGCCTAAAGGTGACTAACATGATAATACTGCTGACCTTAAAGAAATATTATTCAACAAAATTATCAGTCATAAACATTAATATTTTTTATTTATAACTATAAACTCTTTAAACTGTTATTTATTTTTGTCCACCTCTTATCAAAGAGATTAATTAATAGTTTAATTTATACCACAGAAGTGCTATTTGTTATTTTACCGTTATCATATTATTCAAAAATATAGACTTCAATAATGGAGATGTAATGTATAAAAGGAGGAATATGTTTCTTCTTTATTTTACTATTATATTTAGTATCGCTACTGGTTTATAGCAATTGACTGTAATTATATTTATTTTCAATGAAAAGGAATTAATCATTCATTACAATGCAATAAAATTAAACATATACCTAGTGTTCTTGTTGCTTGCTTGCAGGCAACGGTAGCCATTTACCATCATGTGTTTTTCTACCATTTAAGTAACATGTATCAGGCGAACATAAAGCGAACTTATCAGCGTTTCTCATAATCAATATTTGTACATCTAAATTATTAATTTCTAAAGCACTTACCCATATTTGGCGAAATTTGTAAAGACCGTACAAGCAAGGTTGATCAAATCATATTCTTCGCTATTCCTTTTGACCGTTCGTAACGTTGACTTTGGATCAAATAAGTAAATCAAATCATCCATATGGCTTGTTCCAATAATGTCGTATTTAGCTCCAACACTCTCAAAACGATTGCGATCAGACACTGCAGAAAACTTATAAAAATATCGCTTAGCATTCCCCTTTTTAGACAAACGTCTCACGAATCTGTGAATGTCATATACAAAACTGCTATCTGATACGTAAGTGACAAATTCTTTCATTGCATCAATATTGATCGGTTTGCTTTCAAAGTAATGCTCTCGTATACGCTCTGATAACTCCAGAATTTTGGTCGGAGTGCAATATATCTGTAGTTTTCTGGGCACAAAAATCTCTTCAAATCTGTTGTACATGCTCAAAAGAGACATCTCCAACATCGGTATAACAAACATTGCTTCGCAACTTGTGTAGCCAAACATTAAATCGACATCGTTAAAACGCCCCTCCTTTATTATTGTAAACATATCATCAGTTAAAAAGTGGTCCACACCAAAATCTTTTTCAACAACAATAGTAAAATGAAATGATTTTAGTATATTGTTAGATATTTCTTCAAATCCTAATAAGCATGGATTTGTGCTAATTAATTTGTCTTTTGGTACGCTCTGGAGAAATTCCAGAAGCTTATCGGCATCTTTAGTTTCGAAGCCAAGTTGCTTGCCAAGTATGAACGCTCGCTTTCTTGCCATAAATGGAGTGCACCAGTCGCAAACTGGGACACCACTCATAGATATAGCTCTTCTAAACAAGCCCTTAGACATTGGAGATAAAACGTGAAGTGCAGTTGAAGCACCTCCAGCACTTTCGCCGAATATCGTAACATTCTTGGGATTGCCTCCGAAATTATTAATATTCTCTTGAACCCATCTTAAAGCGGCTACCTGATCTTTTAATCCGGCGTTTCCAGGCACTTCTTTCGAATCCAGGCAGAGAAATCCCAGTACTTCTAGTCTATAATTGATAGTCACTAGAACAACTCCATGATCTACCAGGAAATCTGGACCAAAATTATCCGCATCGCCAGATCCGCTTTTTAAACCACCGCCGTGAATGAACACCATGACTGGTAAGGGTTGCTTAGGGTTTAGATCGGGAGAATATACATTGAGGAAGAGGCAGTCTTCGTTACCAGGAAATATTTCGTTAGTTAATATGTCTTGTTGTGGACACACCGGGCCGTGTTCTTTTGCTTCTCTTACACCTTCCCATGATAAGGGTGGTTGAGGTGGCTGAAATTAAATTGGGTTTTCAAGGAATAAGCCGCAAAATAAAATTGCGTAGCATGTGTAAAGAAGATGAGGCGGAATTAATTCTTACCATAAAACGCAGTTTGCCTACTGGCGGTGCTGCGTAAGGTATGCCTTTGAAACTGTAGTAAAAGCCATCGCCGGTACAAAGTTCTAACTTTTCACCCTCCAACAGACCTTGTTGTACTTTAACGGTCACCATTTTATAGTATTTATCGATTGCCTGAAATCACAAATGCTATTAAAATAAAAAAATAAAAAAATGCCGCGGTGTGAGCGAACAGTCATACGCTTAGTTTGTTAGTTGCCTACACATTTTATTTTTGTTTATTTTAATATTAGTTTCTGTTTATAAAATGTCAGAAAGAGGCGGATGAAATGCGTGCAACAAATAGTTGAAAATATCATGTTATTTTTTTGCCTTAAGTAAGGTACACATTTCAGTTGAATGAGGAAAACATGTAAAAATATTGTAAATGGATTAAGTTAGGAATATAGTTTGGATGGGTTTTATACCTTTGGGATAAGTTTTCATGGGACGAGTATACCTAAAATACCCAATATAACCCAATATTTTAAGAAGATAGCTGGTGCCCGCGGCTTCACCCGCGTGGAATATATAGCCTACGTCCATCCTGAAATTCTGTTACTATTGTACCCCCTACACGCAAACATACAAACTTTATAATAAATTAATAATCTTTATAAATTAAAACTTTTAGTAATTGGTGATTATTCATAATATATTTAAAGTAAAGGTAACAAAGTAAACAAAAAAAATAAAAATGTAATTCATACCAAGTTACTGCAAAAACGAACGTCCGGTCATTTAACACGAACCACAACCACTGACAAAAATATGCCGATACTAGCAATAAATATCTTGACAATAAAGACGATGTCGCAATGTACGGAATGAAGCAACCGCAATCAGAGAAGCGCAGATATAAAGCTCAATGCAGATATACCGAATAGTTTAATAGTTGAGCATTTACCTACATACATGATGTTATATTATATTTTAGTTAATAAGTTGTAAGTTTACTGTTTGTTATAAATTTCTAAGCCTAATTTGATCAACAGCCTCATTCTCACAGAAGTACAATGTGAATAGGATATTTTGAGTTTATAAATTACACTTAATTGTTTGTACAGGTGCTTTTATTTCTTTTCACTTCGTGACAATCACGCTCATAATAAATGTTGCTTATATAAATCACGCCGATAAGTTTAATGTACGATACAATAATAATCGTCAACTTTGCGAATAACAAGAAAGCGGACGCGGGAATGACTGCTTGTACACTTAGTTAGAAAGAAAGAGAAATATTAATAATTTTAGAAATCTATTATATCTATTAGAATATCTATTTATATGCTCTATATCTATAAGTAGGTACATACTACATACTAGTATTATTAAATAAAGTCTCTGTCCGCCTCTGTTTTTCTGCTACCCAAAGGATTTTGAAACGTTTTCACGTTAAACCAGAAAGGTTTTTGTACATAATTTGCAGAAAAAAGGCCGTCTGTACGAAGCCGGGGTCGGGGCTAGTCCGAATTAAAATGTAAAGCACAATATTTTTACAAATAAATTCAGAATTTTCTTCTGAAGGTAATTTTTCTGGGAGCAGTCTTTATTTTTTTTTTAATTTAACTATCTAGTTTATGCTACAATACTGCAAAAGCTCTCCTCGGTGGGCCATGACATTGTCGTGGTGGGGGGGCTTACCGTCGACAATCCGCGGGGTCGCAGGGGTCAGTGGTTCTGTCCCAGCGGCCTTTGCTCGTCCCATCAAATTGGTTTGTTTTGGACCAACAAGGCCCACAGTCGTGTGCTCCGAGCAGGCTCCTTTTAGCGGAGCTCGTGGCGGAGTGCACAAAGAAGAGGAGTGCTCTCAGGAGTGCCCTCTTTGATGAGGTAACTCCGGCAGCTAAAGCGGGACTTGTATACCTCACTATGCTTGTTCTCGCCAGCTGTCGTCGGGGGTTTGAGTTCAAGGGATCAGGCAGGCTTTGGGGGGTGGCCCCTGGCCCCTGCTCATTCGAAGGGAGTTTTGATGAGGGCCAACCTCTGCGTCTGGGGCCCGCCCCAAGTATCCCTCCCCTCTGCTTCCTCGCCAGCTGTCGTTGGCGGAGTGAGTTAGGGATCCTGTGGCGGTGCTTATGGGTCCCGGGGATAACGTCTCGCTACCGGGCAAGTCCCACATACCCCTTCACCGACTGCCCTCGTCGGGGAACGACATGAAAAGAAAAAAAAGATTGTACGTACTTATTGATTGTTAATGCAGATAACAAATAAACATAATCGGTCTTACCACAAAAACATTAAACACACTTTAAACAGGCGTTTACGCTTGTTTAAATAAAACTTTACTACAAAACAGTATCTAGGCATTATTTAGGGTTAGACAATGCTTAAGCATTGTTTAAATTTAAACACCGCCAGATGCTAGTTTAACGAGTGTCTATCTAGTTAGCGGCTTCTATTCCTTGGACGTGTTCTGTCAAATTTGTAATCGTTTTGCGTAATATTAAAAATTTCTTTTGATTTTTGAAATGACTATGGATATTTTAAATTTAATTCGATAATATCAACGAAATGCTTAAAAACGAAACGCTATGAACTATGAAATTTATGAAAATATGAATATTAAATTAACAATTTAAACTTGACATTTGACAATTACTCCAGTGTCAGTTACGTTCCATTATGCGCAATATTTTTTCGGATAATAAAATTTTATAAATAATCTAACGTATTTGTTGTAATTTATGCCTTATTCCAATCTTATAATTTGCTTATATCATTTATATAGTCCGTAATAAAAGCTTGTAAAAACCAAAAATCATCTTTATACGCCTATCAGATCTGCGTAAAATGAAAACGACACGAATGAATGAATGAATGTTTGCCAGTTCACGTCCTTTAACACTGGCTTACAAAGACAAGCGCTAAATAGGGTTTTGTGGTAGGTACATTTTAAACGCTCGCTAAACGATGTTTAAATAGTTTGACATTGTCTAAGTAAACACGTGATTAAACAGTGTTTATTTATTTTTTTGTAGTAAGACCGAATGTGTTTAAATAAAGACGTCATTGATCGTTTAGAAGTTTTATTACGCTAATATTTTATAAAATTATCTAATGTAGATACAATGAAAGTATTGAAATGCGCGTTGACAGCGTCGTATATGTGGGTCTTAAAATTAATCTCTTACATAATATGTGCAAGGTCCTTTTTACAATGACACACTTTACCGACCGATAAGACGTACGATTAGCCGAATCTAGTGTACCATGTTCTGTATCATAATTACCTTATCACCAGTTCTGTAGAAAAAGAGTACAGTATAAGAAGAATAACTATATACAAAATTAGCTGTTGCACGCGGCTTCGCCCGCGTAACTTTAAATATAGCCTATTGTTACTCGGTCGAGTAGTTTTTGAATTTAATCATTACACATACAAATCTTATTATCTCTTTATAATATTGACATTAGATAAGTGTGAGAAATTTAGCGTTAAATGTTTTATTTTTCTACGTTACATCATGGCTGCTTAAAGCTTTACTGAAAAGCAATATCCAGTTTTTAATTTAATATTTATTTATATTTTTATATCCAATCATCGTTTGTTCTTAAATTACGTACGAAAACAGTTAAAATTCAAATAGAGAGAATCGCACCTGGTAGCAAGTTATCGAATGCGAGTTGAGTTGCGAGCGATATGGAAAAGAAACATGGCCAGCAGTGACAGTCAATCAGTTATATGTTTTAGTTTCAATTCAATTTAGGTAGTTTCCTTTGGTTTATAGTTATAACAAGTTAAAATATTTGCATGGTTGGATAGCATCTTGAAAGTAACGACACATTTGGTCCAGTGGCTAGTAACCCTAGCTGTTAACCAAACGGTCGCGGGTTCGTATCCCGCTAGGGGCAAATGATTATGTGTTAACATTTTACCTTTGTACCTGAGTCATGGATGTTTTGTATTTATAATTATGTGTGTATTTACAAAAAAAAAGTAACCTATGTAGTATATAAACTGTCTGTTATCCATAATACAAGCCTATAGTTGCTTACTGTGGAACTAGATGGTGCTGTATGGAATGTGTCAAGATATATTTAATAATATTCAAAATTCAAGATCTATCATTAATCTTCACAAGTTAAGCTAAGCTAATCTACAAGTTATACCTTTTAAATTCGTATATTTCCTTTGTTACCTTAATAATTTTAAAACGCAGACGTATTCTGGTTTGGTTTAAGTATCTGAAAGAAGGGATCTATTGTTAAAAGGGGCTGAACCGATACGGACCTTCTGAAAGGGTTTTTGAATGCGAAATCATTAGTTAAAGTAGCTTGGGTTCGATTTATACTCATTAATTTCATTCCCTCCGACGATTTATACTATAATTTACTTACGCACCAATATTTTAAGCAATTGTCTAAAACTAATTTTTATTTAGTCTTATTTTTATTTAAAATGCCAACTATGCAACGCGAGTCCGTATGGAGAAATCTGATATATTATTATTTTTTAAAAGTCTCGATTCGATTCCTGATTCGTGTAACTCAGTAACAAAATTACCCATAGTAATCTCTGTTTATACATGTAAATATATACATGTATAATGTATCAAAATTATTTCATTGCATTTTAATGCCAGTAGTCATTCGGTCATTTAAGTAAGCCATACCATTTGGCTGTAGTAACCACCTCTACAGTAGACCATATTGTACAGCACTTGTGTAATATAGGGATACCAGAACACATTCATTTATACACACGCCTTGTCGCTTAATCTTTTCTTATTAAGCGTAAAAAAAAGCTTGAATGTAAAAAAAACTAGGATTTTTTTATATTATAATGAATAATATACTAATAAAATTTTCTGTTTGCTGACTGTAAACTTATACACCTAACCTTCTTTAGAATCTGACTAAATGCAAAATGAGTATACAGAAAATAAATAAGAATAATCCTCTAATGTATGTATGTATGTATTCTATGAATGTAACCTCTTACTCTGTCCAAACACTTGTGTACTAATATAATATTTAAACTTTCTACTACTATTGTTTTATCTATAAGAATAAATTTTTGATAATGTTTTTGTTTACATGCATACCATCATAACCTACTTAAAATCTGACTAAATAAGAACGACCTCTTAAAAATCTGACCTTTTTTGCCTGAAAGAGGTTAGGGGCTGCAAAAGCTACGCACACAAATAATTATGCGAATAATGGAACAGCGTGAAAAGTTATTAAAAGTCTTCTCCGGTGTTACGTCGTTACGTCTCATGTGACACTGACGTGACGCACGTTCAAAAGTAATGTATTTTTAAAATTAAAATGTCTGGCGTATAATAAAATAACGGTGATATCTCCCCACTCCCCCCAATGTCATAAAGTCCGCACCACAGGTCCGCATATTGTGGACTGTGAATTTTTAAATAATAATTCCCTTGAAACAAACGAGCGCTCCACACTCTGTGTCATCTGTTTTTGACTGAAAAATAAATCTTGATATTAACATTATTTATCTTTCAGTAAGTAATATGTAATAAATCTTTGCAAAGTTACCTACGAAGACAAATTGCGTATGTGCCTATGTTGATTTGTTTTTTCACGCTTCAATGGAGCATCAGAACAACTTGTTTTTTGTGTGTATAGAAATATAAAAATGCACCAGGAAAGAACTTTTATATGGAGATCAGGCCATCAGTTTATTTTTGTTTTAACGGTGGAAACTTGAGGTTAGAAGAAATTAAAGATTTCTCTGGGAAAATATCGGGTAATTTTGTAATTGAGTTTCATAGTTCATATATAAGTTTGAAATTATTGAAATATAATACCGTGCTTTTCCCAAATACCATTCATTACTTTCATATTTATTTATAAAATATGTTAAATTTATCATTTGAATTTTATATATCTGAAACATTCACAAAAAGTTACTGAAATTAAGAAAGACATTTATTACAAAAACTAGCTGGTGCCCACGACTTCGTCCGCCTTAAAAATATTAAGTAGCCTATCCTGTGTCCCGTACGTCGAAATGTTTATCTACCAAGTTTCATGAAAATCAGTTAATTCGTTTCAGTTATGGAACATACATACATACAGAAAAAAATTCTAAAAATCGTCAATTTAGTTTCAGTATCATGTATAGAGCTTATAAACACGATATCTCTGAAAACAAAGTAACTTACTCCATGACCGACCCTTACAGATTTATTTTATTAGTTTTGATTAAAAAAAAATCTTTTTTGTCAACTTGCTCCTGACAACATTTAATAGCAACAGATAACACGAGGAACTTTTTGCTATCTCATAATTCTGTGACATGTTTTCGTAGCGAAATTAAATTGGTAACGTAAGCGCGGCTGTGCGTTCACGCGTGATATACGATGGTATGTGGTGACAGGTGTGAGCGGTAATTACGTGTCTCGCTAATGCCAGGGCTGAGGCTGTTTGTCTTCTACATTTCTTACGATTGTGGTGAATTACACTTATTCTTTCGTGCTCTCTTGCTTATTACATTATAAAAAGATTTAAAGCGAAGTTTGTTGAAAATAATTTGTAAATATAATGATTGAAAATAATGACAATAATTTATTTCATTGCCATTATTATTGCTAAGAAGTTCTGTGTTTAATGTGTGAATTTTTCAACTAATAAAAATTGAAATTTTATTAATTGATTGAAATAAAAATGAATAGTATATTAATAAATTAATAATTATTTCGTTTTTGGCAAATGATTGGCAAAAACATGTGCTTGTGCATATCCTTATTAAAAAAAAAAATATTTTAGACATTTATTCGAATCCGATTTTAAATTAAAGCCTCTTTCAGGCGTGTTGTTTAAATAGCATAAAGTTAGTACCTACTTAAACTAACAAAACTATTAAAATCTCTGTCCGTCTCTGTTCGTTTCTCTGCCTACTTCTTCTAAACAACCCAACGGATTTTGATACGGTTTTTACCGTTGGAAAGAGCGATAATTGAGGAATATTTTTTTTAACCTATAATTTGCAGAAAAAAGGCATCCTTGCTCGCTAGTAACTAATAAAAATAATAATAATAATAATATGGCAACCCTATTTAAGCCAAATCATCAAAAAGCAATGTGTGTTTAAAATGAAGGGAATGATTGTATATACATAATATATATGTGTTAATATGAAGTCAATTATTTCACAATAACATTATAATTAAGTTACCGAATTCACTGACACAATTTGTGGTATTTGTGAACCAATCCAGACATTTTAAAGGACGGATACTTCTCCTGTATTGCATTAATGAAATAGTTTTGCCGCGATAAAATCTTCCAGTGGATAAAACATTTTGTTCTGTTTACTCACGTTATCCTTACTGTATCGAAGACAATATTGCTATCAGAAGTATACACTTATAAAAAACAAAAACAAAAAAGTGCTTTTAAAAAAAGGCCATGTTCAATATTGTTCGTCTCTCAATTAACTTTTTTATGATAATGAGCCTTAGATAGACTTAACCTTAGATAGCCTTTAGCACTCACAAAAGGTGAAGTAAAATATAAAGTAACGAGATTTCACATGCACTAAAATAGAACATACATTTGCTGTTATTTTACAGGCGATTTATCAGTTTATCGTTAAATGTTAAAAATAAATAAATTATAACAGTGTTTTTTTAAATATTTTTAAACACTGTTGTAATGTTTATGACACACTTAAACATTGTTTTATTTAATTATTTTCAAATGTCAATAAATAACTTTGCACTTACTGCTAACTAGTCGCAAAGTTTGAATTAGAAAATAGCATCTGCAGTGATATTACAGAAGGAGTTTTCGCTAAAATAATCTGTAGCAATTAGACGAGACAAACCGCTGCCGCGCTCTGGGTAAACTTTGCAGCGATTTTCGCCGCACTCCTAGTCCCTCTATTAAAATGGTATCTAATTGCTGCTACCGTTGTGCCCTTCAGACTGGCGTGGCGTGCGCGCGGTGATCTGGCCCATTTTATAAGAATTCAGCGGGAAGTGTTCTTGAATTAAAACAAGCTTAATAGTCACATAAATAATTATACTTTTCGTCCTGATTTAGTCATTGCTTCTCGAAATTAATCTAATAATAGTATTATTTTTTTATGGATGATCGAAATAGATCATGTATCCATTATGATACTCTACAGGGATCAATTTTTTTAAGTTTTTTAGTAAAATGCTGTGTCTCAGTGGAAAATTGGTCGTAATATGATAAAAATAAAACATTTTGAAGCTTTAAGATTCTAATTTTTAGATCTTATGATTAAAATTTTTTATCAGCTATGACGTGTATCAATAGAAAATTGGTAATGAGACTTACTATAAGCTTTGCCGACCTAGTAAGCTTGAATATTTAATATTTTTTTTATTAATCAAAGATTTATTTGAAAACAGCAACTACGAAGATCCGTACCAGTGGTTATTAAATGTCAATACCTTAATGGACATTTCTCTAATTTATTATTATTAGATGTACTTAATAAGTCGTAAATTAGTCGTAAAACGTTAATAAAGTCAAACTTAATGGTTAAAATTTTGACAAATAATTATTTAATTACCAATTAACCATTAGGTTTAATTAGCAATTAGATAATCCGCTGATCGCTAATCTCTTGTACCAAACGGTGGCTATGCCTGACCGTACCCTATTTTTGCATACTAATGAGAATATCCACGATCGACGCACCACTTCTAAATGGTTTTCAGCAGAATCGACGGAATTAAAACTCTCCTTTCGTTGACTAACTACACTTTTAATATCCTTTTCGAATTAATAGCTCTCAACCGATAATCTTTTAATGTTGATGTAGTTACGAATATTTTCAAAGAAAAATTTTCTTCTCTTTATAGGTGAATGCTTCGAATTTTTACAATTTGTTTAATAATTTTTTTTTAGTATTGTCTTACAATTTTGGGTACTTTTATCATGTACCGTACATGCCGCCATTGAAGTGTGCATACACAATCTGTTAGACATTAAGTTATGGGTTATGTGTGCCAAATAAAAACGTAAGAATTTAAAGAAAAAAAAAACAGTGTTTTATTAATAAGGTAGCAAAAAAAATATATTTATTGATTGATTTATATTCGTACTCACATAGTAGGAACTGATAATTTTGAATTTTTGATTAAAATTAAATTTGATATTTTCTGTATGCGAGTTCTTCATTATACTCGTATATACGAATGTTTTATAAAATATAAATAATTATTAAAGAATGAATCCTTCATTCGTTTTTCCTTCAAGGTAAAGAGGAAAAAGCGTAATAACGACGCACGAGAGGAAAATAATTAAGTAATATCACGTATATACTTTTATACAAAAAAAATATCACGTAAGTGTATACTTAGTTACCTTAAAGTTTATAAAACTATACCTTTAACTTGATCGGTTAAGATTAAAACTGTATGACGTAATGTAACTTATGTTCAAATATTTGAAAATTTTGATGGCCCATTGGCCGAGTGGATAAGGTAAATTCATACTAATAAAAATTAAAAAAAAACCTTTGAGAAAATTGATAATAGTTTCAAATTTATTAAAATAAAAAAATAATTTCTGTATTGACATAACTGTCGGTGGAGTGTAGGTATTGTGTTGGTTTTAAACATCGATAAGCACCTAAAACTAAAAGGTCGGCAAACTAAGTATAACTTTCTGTTTGTATTTAGAAGTTTATATTGATGGTTTAACTAAACTGTTAGCACAACCATGTATTTCTAACACGTTTAACTTTTGAACTGCCGTTCTAGGCACTTTTCTAGGCACAAAAAACACGATTTCAGCAATGATAAAAAATATTTTTTCGCTTAAAACGCTTAATAACTCTCGTGAAACATGTTTCACTTCATTAAATCGCTTTTAAATTTTTTTTTCAGATACTAATCAAGTTTCCGCTCTGATAACCGGCGCTCAGTGAGTATATGAAACTGGAATTAATATAAAAGTTGCTCTTTTCCAATATAAAGTTTTTTAATATTGTGTTTCGGTAACTTTTTCAGCATTGGCTTAGATAATTTAGTTTATCTTTTTCGGTTCCGATTAAAAATGTGATTTATTTCTCGAAAAATGTACGATGGCTTATTTGATTTTTTTATTTAATAACTGTATTAGATTGTAATAAATAATTTAGAAAGAAAATTATAAATCTGTAAAAAGAACACCTACTACTGTTTCATGAGTGTTGTGTTACAAAATGAAATTACCCTATGTCCATGAAAATTATTCTTATTCATTATAACGGGTGATTCATTTGGAGGTACTTTTTCAAAACAAAAAAATATATTAATAAAAACAAATTTATCGGGTAATTTTTATTATTATACAAAAGAACTATTCTTTACATTTATTATTTAAAGATTATTTCTTTCAAATGTTGGCCGTTACTCCGGTTAACATAGTCCATTCTGCAGTTCCAATTTTCGATGACGCGTCTAAGCATTTCGATTGGTATTTGGCGAATAACGCGAGTAATGTTGGCTTCCAGTTGCTCAATCGTACCTGACTTATCAATATAGACTTTGGACTTTACATAGCCCCAAAGGAAAAAGTCTAGGGGTGTGATATCACAGGATCTAGGCGGCCAACTCACCGGTCCGAAGCGCGAAATTAACTGTTCACCAAATTGTTCACGCAATAAAGCCATGGTTTCACGTGCTGTGTGGCAAGTGGCGCCGTCTTGTTGGTACCAAATGTCCTGAAGATCACGGGCTTCAATTTCAGGAAACAAATAGTCTGTTATCATGGCACGATAACGGTCACCATTGACAGTTACGTTCTGGCCGGCCTCGTTTTTGAAGAAATATGGACCGATGATTCCACCGGCCCATAAACCACACCAAACCGTTGTTTTGTCTGGATGTAATGGCAGCGCTTGAATCTCTTCAGGTTGCTCTTCGGACCAAATACGGCAATTTTGTTTGTTGACATATCCGTTAAGCCAGAAATGTGCCTCATCACTAAACAAAATTTTTGACGAAAACAGTGGATTTTCTTTAAGCTTTTCAAGAGCCCAAAGACTGAATTGGTGACGATTTGGTAGGTCAGTCGGCTTCAATTCTTGCACTAGTTGAATTTTGTAAGCTTTGAAACCAAGATCCTTACGTAAAATACGCCAAGTCGTTGCATATGACAAGCCAAGTTGTTGCGAACGGCGCCGGATCGATTCTTTGCGGTCATCGCGTACACTCTCAGCTACCGCCGCAATATTTTCTTCGCTACGTGCTGGATGTGGTCTTTTTGGTCGTGTATTATCTATTAAAGTAAATTGGCTCTCAAATTTTTGGATGGTATGGCGAATCGTGCGTTCGGTAGGCCGATTATGTGGACCATAAGTTTCTCTAAGTGCACGAAACACATTCCTCGCTGAACGCTGATTTTCGTAATACAGCTGTATTATTTGTAGACGCTGTGCGGGGCTAAGTCTTTCCATGATGAAATGTCAAACTATACAGAACAAAAATACCATAAAAGGTTATCACGACTCACGCTTCATCTGTCAAAAAATCCATAGACAAAAAAGTACCTCTAAATGAATCACCCGTTACAAATGTAGGAAAAACACAAGACTATTTTATTTTTATTTTTTATTTTACTATCATTAGTATTATAGTTTAGATAGACAGTACTATTGAACCTAAAACTAAAAACCTTAAAAAATTATAATATAATAATTAAAATATATTATTAAAAGAAGTCCCTTTAGGCAAGGTTCCGAAGATACTGGCTGCGTTCCCCCTTTGAATAGCTAGACTAATTCTTTGTCCGAGGTAGCTGCCAGCTCTTCGGTCTCCTGTGATGTCGACTAACCTTTTTACTATTTCCTTAAAAAGCCTTATAGCGCTAGGACCCCACGGACCAAGGGTCTCGACACCGAATGGGACAAAATCATATTCGGAGCCTAGACCCCTGTATTTGCATGCTTTAGCTTTTTCGGCCGCTTCACAAGCCGCACCAGCTCTGTTGTTGGTTCCATGTAGATGGGAAGGGGCCAGCGTGTCTGAACAGGTTGCATCCCATACCAGCACCCGGCCCATCTTCCATGGAATCAAACTCATACCGTCCGGTCTCTTGCGATCCCAGGCGGCTCAAGTAGACTTGGCACGTTGACGGTGGCAAGGGACCGGCGTATGATATCGTTAAGTGCGGCATGTCTCGAGAAGCGGCCTGCACTTTTTTGGCATGACAGTCCGTGATGTCCTAGCTTGTCGACATCACTGCCACAGGGACATTTATGAGGAGCGCAGACCGGAACCCCAAGCCGTAGACAGGTTGCGATTCGGAGCGTGTCAGGCTCAAGAAATGTTCCTGTATTAGATGAAGGGTACGCGTGAAGCCAGTAGCCGGCCTCATGCGCACCCACGGCCAAAAGCCTAGCACGCGCCGAACCTGTACTACAGCTCAAATGTCCTATCGTGTATCTCTGACAACGTGTATGCAAAATTTCATAATGAACGGTTGAGTAGTTAAGGCGTGAAAAGGAAACAAACAGACAGTGTTACTTTCACATTTATAATATTAGTATGGAAGTATGGATTAGTAAGGATTCTGTTAACGATTAACTTAAGTTAACTTACACACTTACACAGGGTATTCAATAATTTTAATAGGAAATTCTGTGGTAGAAACATTTTAAGGTTAATTTAATGAGTTGTATTGCTATTGTCTTGCTGCTTGTGATACTTTACTAACATATAATTAGAAACTATGTATAACTATTGAGTATAAGTAGAATTAAATACTTTTTTGTTTTTGTTTTTAGATGGTCCCCAGGAACAGTACTTTTTCTGGTAACCTATGTCCTGTTCTGTAACTGACAAAGTATTTGCAAAATTTCATGATGATCGAAAAAGCTTAAAAAACAAACACACTTTCTCATTTAAAACATTACTAATTAGGATTATATACTAAAATACAACATACTTTGATTTCGACTTTAATATAACAGAATTTGATGCAACAGACTGATACAATATACTTTTAGATTGATTTCAAAACGACTAAACCGCAATTTAACAAATTAATTTTTTCTTGCACCAGAAGTCCTTGACGACACAGAATATTCTAGAAAAAGGCTATCGAATGAGGAATTTATACTCTTTCTAATTAATAACATCTCACGTCTAATCAAGACGGCATTGGACAGCCATTAGGGTTTCCTATTGACGTACAACAGCCCGGGGTCAACGCTGATTACGTGAGCTGAATGTTCGCGTCTCCAATCAATTTATCCTCAAACCTTAGATGCCATGTATGATACAACAATGAACCATAAAGACTTCAAACAGTATAAATATGATTCTGATTGTATCGTCAGCATCAGTTGAAGTGTTACATTTAAACATGTGTGGATTGAAATACTTGGTTCTGTCTTGTGTTGTAGCTGTGGCTTTTGCTGAGCTGCCTCGCTATAGACCTGCGAGGTTCAAGTTTCAGCGTCAGGAATTGGCACCTACAACGACAGATTCGCCAACCGAGAGCACTACATTAGCTGAAGGACCATACCCTCCATCCGGATGGAGGCCAGCTGGAGCACCTTTTACGTTCCCGAAACAAGATTCTACGGAGGCTTCACCGACTGATACATATGGACCTCCAAACGCACCGTATCCCCCATCTGGACTCAAGCCGTCACAACCTTTCACCTTACCTCAGGAACAATTGCCACCAGCGACCAGCTATGGTGTGCCTGAAAACACTTATGGTGTTCCCGATGACACAAATTCCACTGAGTCAATCACTGACAGTCCCCAAGCGGAAACTTTGGACGGTCCAGTGACAATCCAGAAGAGTGTTGGATCCTACTACGTGCTGCTTCCTAACGGACAGTTGCAAAGAGTTGAATTTATGACAGAGAACGATATTCAGAACATGAAGTACTCTGCACGCCTACAATACCAGCAGCCAGCTCCGCTATACGTGTTTGCACCCTGAATGTAATATATAATTTGTAACAATTATTTATAAAGCATTTTACCCAATAAAAATGTGGATTTGGATTAAGAATTAAAACAATTTTAGTGTCAGTTGCTATTATTATTGTTTAGGTTATAGCATTTTCATAAATCTATTGTGGAAGTTAGTGAGATCCCTTCTTCAACTAGCAAATGAGCTGATGATCTTCAAACAGCTGAACAAATCTTCATAAATTATATGAAAACTACTTCGAACTAATTAGATTTCAAACAAAAAAAAAACTATCAAATTTGGTCTATCCGTTTGGGTTATTTTTATTTTAAAATTGATTTATTGTAATTAATTCAATAAAATTTGAATTATAATTGGTTTGATTGTACTCTGACCAAATGAAACTCTGACGAGTTGAAACTCTGACGATTTGAAACTCAAAGTCTGACTAGTTGAAACTGAAACTGACGCGATGGGACCAAACCAATCTATCTACTTATGTAAATTCTGATTCATGTTTGTTTTAAAACCCAGCAAAATATATAGAGGAAATTATGAGTACATTGAGAAGAAATTTAAAATATTTTCAATATTATCAAGGAAGTTTGTGTGCATAAATAGTTTGTGTGTATACAATTTGCCTCGTTCACGGAGTTAACGTGCAGTAATGGCTCCGGAAATTGCGGTAAACAACCTGTACGCCACCCATTATTTCATAGCCTTAATGTAAGAGTAATGAAATATTCAGAAACACATGACGATATCACTGACCTCTCCTTACAGAGGTCAGTGATATCGTCATGTGTCATCCTTGTCCTTTAGGATATGCAGATTTACTGCATCTCTGTAATCTCATGTAAAACTACTATCAAGAGTAGCAGGGCACGCTGCTTATCGCAGTCATTTAGGCAGCCCGTCTGGAGGCAGTAACCACCCCCATACTGAAGACCACCGTGGAATAACAGCACGTGTACTGTTGTGTTTTGGTGAGTGAGTAATGAGTGAGTTTCACTATCCCTTATCAAGTGTACCGTGAGCCTGTCTGTCGACCTTAACATATAAAAAAACTCAAGATGTTTTGATTTATAGTGATAACAAGTGATAATTAAAAGTAATTGACAACTAACTGCTGTTATTAGATATTTTTCCTCGAATATGAAGATACACTTTTGCGTATTTTTATGATAAGTTTTCCTTAAAGATGAGTTTCACGACTTCGTCCGCATCCCTTTTTCATAGATGTTAAAACATTATTTAAAACAAGTTAAAATATTTATTGGTCATAAATCTTTCAGGTCAGGCGTTGAATAATTTATTTTTATTTTTAAAGGATCCCTCTAGAAAGAGGGATCCCTCTATTTTTTCTAGATTAAAGATACCTATGGAATTACCTCCCACTATGGAAGCAAGTTTAAAGACATGTTAACGTCAAAAGTATTTTTAAACAGTTGGAACCATTTACATATATAAATGTTCGTAATAGCGAGCAATGAAACGGTAAAGATCCCATTAAATTATCGTAGTAACGCATTCAACGTACATGTGTTTTCCAAAAAGGCTTTACGTGATGAAGGTGTAACATGGGTAGTACTTGTCATGGCTTTAACATTTATCTTATGGGATCACGTTTGACGGTTTGTAGTGGAATAGCAACACTAGAACTATAATGTTCTACAACAAATTCAGTCTGGCTTCACGACAACTTCAAGACAAAGACCGTTCAAACATTTACTCGCTCTGTCAAAGCAGTCGGGGTCAACGACACTTTGATTACTTCCTCTACAGTTGAAATTAATATAGATTATATCAATTTACAAAGTCTAATAAAGTGGATTATAAATCGATTAGAAATTTTTAATAACCATTACTTATTCTGTGACCTTTTAAACATTAACCTTTGAGAGTTACTTTTTTTTATGGAACCTGGAATTGTCTGAATAAGGAACTACACGTTTTGGAACTTCATATTGTGAGTGACAATTTAGTATTTGTTTTTATTATTAAGATTATATCATCTTCATAGTGTTCGCACGAATTCTTGTCATGTTTGTCATCGATGTGTTAGATTTGGTATTTGCTTTTAGCCTGTGATGTTCAAAGTTTTTACTGATGTATTTGATTAGGCCCTAACTATTACAAAAATTCAAGCTATATTACATAAACTTAAAAGAGTAGTAAAACAGAATTAATGAACAAAAGGCTTTAGCTGAATAATCATTATACTAAGTGAGCTATTTGTGACTTATGGCAGATTTATTTGTGTATTGTATATTTTTATAGCATAATTTATGTTACAAAAGGAACTTGTATGGCACTTTCGGAAATTGTAGTAAATGCAAAAGTATTCGCTTTTATAACAGATTGAAATTTAGTCTTATAATATTTTTAGTTTATATTAATTTATTATTGTCAGAATTCATTATTAGGAAAATTAAACAGGTTTATATATAATAATACTGTTTTATGATCAGATAACAGTATTATTAAATATTATGATATTTATTATGCTATATGTAAACAACATCCTTAAGATGAGGTTTGGTTATCACTGACTGTTAATAAATTTTGTCAATATTCGTTCTTCTTAGAAACAAAATCATATACTTAGGTGTTTTGTAGGAATCCCCAGCCGACTGACATAATTCGTATTTAAACGAATTTTTGGCAATGTTATTAAACAGTAAGTGATAATACTGGCCAACACAATGACCAGAAAAGTAAGTTTCAAGCATTTTCTTTTTTAAAATTAAATTATAAAATTTTAATAGCAGTGAAAATATATGTAAGTTATTGCGATTGTTTATAATCCAGTGAAATTAACGCTCGATACGACAGATGCAAGTTCAAATCCTGTTCCAGCCTATATTTTGTATATTTTTATCTCCATTAAAATTACGTGTCACATGTTTGAGGCCAATGAACTCCTAAACTACTGAACCGATTTCGTCCAACTTAAAAGATATCAAGTTTTTATTTTGAACCCGGGCGAATTTCTAAGTCATCTTTTTAGTATTGACAGGACACTTTGTGTTCCGGCAACTGGTCTGAACGCAAAGTTATTTGTGTTATAATAGAACATAGGTTTATTATTTTATATAAGCATTCGCTACATATACCTTTTGAAAATAAATAAATATATATATAATAGCGTTGCAGCTATTTGCTATTTTTTTTTTTTTTTTTTTCTTAAACCCCTCCAGCATCATGCGCTGAAGCCTATATTTACAATTATCTTTCATGCCAGTTCTCGCTTGCTTACCTCTCGCACGTTCATTCTGCATACTATCTATTTGCTATTTATAAAATTATCATATGTACAGGTGACGCTCCTTCTAGCCATTATGGCAGTGATTATATCTTTGGTGGCTGCTCAATTCGGCGGAAGAGGTGGATATGGCGGTGGCAGCGGTGGTTTCGGTCAAGGCCAAGGAGGATACGGCCAAAGAGGGTACGGCCAAGGAGGATCAAGACGAGGGGGATCTGGCCAAGGCGGATATGGTAGCGGCCAGGGCGGATTTGGTGGCGGCCAGGGCGGATTTGGTGGCGGTCAGGGCGGATTTGGTGGCGGTCAAGGTGGATTCGGAGGCGGTCAAGGTGGATTCGGAGGCGGTGGTTTCGGTCGAAAGTAAAGATTTGGGACTCAGTAAAGACGACAAATAAGACTCGCCGAATGTTTACCGATTGTTTAGGATTATTATTGTTATACGTTTTTGTTGTATTCTAAAATAAACTTTTAGGAATACTTATATACAATATTTTTATAATATACCCTCGATATGCTATAATATCCTCGTTAAATGTTTTGGAGGCAAAATACAAATTTAAAATTTAATTTAACTAAAATGGCAACCTCAATAATATAAATTTAAATAAATAATTAATTAATTAACCTTTAGCATTAGTGAAGCGTACAAATTATATTAAAACAATGCAGTGTTTTGCCAATTATATAGTTTTTTAATTATACACAATACGAAATTACTTTACACGACTTCCATTTTTATACATACAATATTATAAAATAAAGTCGCTGGCCAGTTCTTTTAAACCACCCATCAGATTTTGATACGGTTTGCACATAATTATGTGGAATAAAAAATATTGATCCTTTAGATCAAATGAACAAGAGGTATATTTTATGAACTGAACCGCGACACAACAGCATACCTATATTTATTTATTTTACTATAGAAATTTACAGAATATACAGGATATATTTTTAATGGAAAAATATTTAGCGTCATATTATATTTCTTTATATACAATTAAGTATATCTATATTCTTATTATAACTAACTTACTTATAATTACCTAGATCTTACTTAAAATATCAGCAATGACGAGTCCCAAAGGATGCAACATGATAACGATTAGAGGATGTAATAAAAACCTTTATAAAATCTATTGTTAACAGTTATGTGTTCAAGTGTACAAGTAGCGCCAACAAAAACGTAGGTGGAAATCGCTTTTGGAATCTTTTTAAAGCGACTCTCGGTTCATGTCTTTCAGAAGAGGTTCCGTAATTAATGGTGAGCATCTGTAAATGCCGCGGAATCGCGATAATGATCTCATTTATTATACAGCCGAGGTTTAATTGCTTCCTCCGTATTCGTGGTTGCGTGCGTTACATTTCATATGTAGGTACAATCGCCAATAAAAGTGTTTTACATGGTATAATGAAAATTATAATCTAACCTCCGTTTTTCTTTTGCTGTAAGTTGCTGAGGTGTTGGGTGTCACGCAGACTTGATGCTGCAGCACCAGATCAAGGTTACCATGTCATAGAAATACAACCGAAGTAACTGTATAACCACATTTCACATCAATCGAACATGTGGAAGTTTGTGAAAATCAGGAGTATAACTAAAAACGATTTCACATCAAGTAAAAGTCTTGCTTATATATTAATTGTATATTAATGATAAATTAATTATATTATTTGATATTAATTTATTGAAAGCTGGATGTTTTTCTTACAAACTTATTACTCGCTGTTTGAAGTTGATCTGAAAATAATTACAATAAGACTGAGTTAGATATAAAAACTTGACATAAGTTTTTTCTTTAAAAATTATTTATTGCTCATAATAGTTTTTTTTTATTACATTTCCATTGTTTAAATAATTAGTCAAAATTTTTTTTTCTTAAAACTCAATTGATTTTTTCTCAACAGAATAACAGAATATTTTTTAGAATATATAATATAAATATGTTTTATTTAAAAATTAAATACTAGTAGGTAAGTAGTAGTACGCAAATAACGAAAACCTACTTTTAACCTCCGACGCCCAACGCAAAAACGGGGTATAAGTTTGGCGATCAAACAGTGTACCTACGATCAAGGAGTGACATCGTATACCTACGTTTTGAAACCGCCACCGCCGAAAATTTGAAATGAGCAAGGATTTGTATATATAGGTATTGTACTCGTCAGATCACAACATTTCCTTGTTCAATTAGGGTCTCAGTGGCCTGAAATCAACAAGGGTTTGTTGATAGATATGTGCATACAAACTCTTGCTGATTTCAAGTTTGCGCTTCCTCCTATTGGACAAGGAAACGGTAATACGCTTACCGTCGCATATTAATACAAGCAACACCATACGATTTGAAAATCCGCTGTTAACCTTGATAGGATAAAGGATCAGAAATAAAGAGGGGATAGATGGGCTCTGGTATCAAGGGATAGATGACCTTTACTCACTGACAGAAACACAAAAGCACAACGGCTGTCGTTTAATGGTGGTTTTCTGTAAGGGGATGCTTATTGCCGCCAGTCGAGATACGAAGTTTTTGAGACTAATACGAATATGTCAAATACATATCAAAGATAGGTAGGTATTCTTAAGTTAAACTTACTAAAATGCGCTCGACCAGCAACAAAGTTGTCTTTGACAATCCAGAAGTTGATAATCCACTGTACGATACCCCTGCAGCTACAATAAGCAAGTACCAGGGCCACCCATGACGTGTTTTGAGATGGCGTAAGGCTGGTTATGTCATGATTTTCCAGAATTTTGTATTGGACGTTTCCTTCGACGCTGTTAATGTGTTTTATTATATCAGCTGGAAGAATGTTAGATTAGATATCATTAACTGCACCTAATCATGGACAAGATCCTCATATATCGTAGACTACATTTTTCTCGCGACTTTATTCAATATTTATTGCTAATATAAGCTCATACAAGGCGTTAGATTTTTTACTTGTATTTTTAGATGAGTCCTCGGGAATAGTATATTATACTTTTTTTTAAAGTTTTTTAAAATTAAAATTTCACGACGATTGGTTGAGTAGTTATGGTGTGAAACAAACTCTCTTTGCTATTTACTATAGTATGTGTTACGAGTTAATATGTATATCAGTCTCTTGTCGCGTTTTATATATATTATGATAATATAAATTACTAACTGAACCCCTTGGATTCGCACGCCTAATGTAGGTGGGATATTGTGTTTCCTCTACTTTTAATGCAATATGCTTCGAGTGGTTTTCTCATGTATAAAACTACTTGTCCTTGATTCGGATGACCTTAATCACTTGATCTATAGTAATAGTTAATCGATATCTATTAATATTGAATTAAACTTACATTCGGTTTGAGTTAACGTAGCATCAGCAAGAAACGTCCCACAGTTCACTAAGTCAACGATAAGCATTGCGACGCCGACAATCGTGAAAGGTATTAGACCCAACAAAAACCCGAGGGATCTCTGACGTTGCAATAAATACATTAAATATGTTATCATCCACGCTAGGTGAAGGCCTAGCCAAACCTTTACCTTTCTGCAAAAATAAATCATTATTTTTTCAATGTCAAATGGGATACAAATCAATGATAATAAAATTAATATAATGATAAATACAGGGACGGATCGCTGTTTGGTTTAAAACATTATTTGCTTCAATGGTGAAATAATTAATTTTGGAAAACACATGAAGTTCTTACAATATTAGACTAAGGACGATGTGCTTAATAATAACTATAAAAGTACTATAACTTTAAGGATTCTAATAAAATTGTTCTTAAGTAATAAATAGGAACAAATCAATATAACTATGCTATGCTCTATTATTAATATAATATATTATTAATATAATATAACTAATGTTATAATTTTCTAATAATTTATTTTAAATACGACAATGCATGTAGTAACCGTTTATTTGAATGTTTTTCTCTATCTAATGAGAAAAAAAACCTCACTAGATTCATCAATGATTTGGTGAGTGTATCTAGTGAGATTATGGACGCATATAATAAAAATAATGATTTTAATTTTATATATCAAGCGATACGTGTGTCTTTTTTTAAATTGGTGTTTGTGAGTGCATTATAAAATATTATAATGCATTTCATACTTGCGAAAACTTGCCGCTATATCGTTTTTGATCGGCCAAAACTGACTGGTAGCGCCAATGAAGGTTTTATTGTAAGTAAAAATCTTCTCACAAGCGTCAGGATCGTACAAGTACAGTAACTTGGCGAGGGTCACCTCGTACAGTTCAGTAGGATCCGGCTTCAATTGACAGCTCAAAGTCAACCAACTCACTGTTATGTTAATGGCGGCTAAGGGTAAGAAGGACTGAGAGTATTACTTATTATGTAAGTACATCTATGTAAGAATTCGCTATATTAGTGTTCTTTTGGTCGTGTTGTGTTTCTAGAGAGGAATCCTCTATACCTCATCACACCATATAATAATGCTATCAAGGTCGGTAGAGCACTTGTAATGCTTATGGCGTTGCTTGAATTAATAGGTGACGACAGTAGCCACCTACACTACCATTAAGTGGATTGTCAGCAAAAAAAAAATGTTTCGCTGCTAACAATGGCTGCCGTATCCAGCAATTCACAAGAGGTAAGAGGCCCGACAAAGTTAGAGCGGCATTTAAGTATAGGGATTGATAGGCTTAGCCCCTCTTTATGATACAATTAGACTTTAATAGAGACTGCAGATTATTATTTCCAAGAAGAAATTAAACAGTCTAAAAGTGATTTTGCCTTATCCCGCCTGATTAACTTGGTTGACTCAACTAAATCAACGCTTAATATACTAAAATACGTGAAAATATAAATTTAAAACGCTAGACGCTTTTAGTACTAAATAAGATTATTGTACTTAAAAGATTCCTGTAGCTATTACAAAGAAATGTCAGCGTCACGGTTACTTACTCTGATACAAAATTACTATAAAGGTCCAAATAAAGAGGGATCCCATTTTGCTGACACAAATCAATTATTTACATCAATTGAAAAGTTCATTGTTCAAAGTTCAAAATATAACGGAGAATGTCTCAGACAGTTTCCGGGACAATCGTCTCGTTACACGAAATCTAGTTACAAACAAATTTCAAGTGGGCCCTGAACCAATTTATTGTCACTGAAATTGCCCTGGTCCGTGTTTTGATTACACGTAAAGTCCAAAATTAATGGCTGCCGTCTCCCGTGGAGGAGGTTATAATGAAAAATTTAATAGCATCTTCCATTCAACGTTTTAAATTGAATTCCCTTTAAAACGGAATCGTATTATTTCTCGCTGGCAAGCGAAAATATTTGAAAAATTCTCAATCATCTCCGAGCAAGGGTCAATGAGAAAAAGTGTTAATGATCACTGAGTATTTATTATGCACCGTAACCTCTATTATAAGGAACACTTTCACCGCTCCTATAATATAAAACTTTATTTGTATCAACTGAGTTCTCATAGTTATTTTCTGCTTCAGGTATAGGATAGTTTTCTTCTGATGCGATTCTCGTCTTGATTTCCTTGTACATTATCTTCTCTTTAAGTAAACGTATGGCCCTGGTGCAATATATGTTTAAGCAAAACAGCACGATTCCTCTCAACCAGCATCCAGATGCAGTGATGGGTAACCATCCAGCAAAGTCATCGTAGCTTTTCAGTTTAATTTCGACGCTCCAGCCAGTATTTCTTAGTATCATGCCTTTAGTCAATGACTGCTGTATGTGCGTTATGTAGACTATTGCCATTGCAACATCGAAGAATGTAACGACAATGAATACGGAGTATAATGTTGTGAGAAGCACTTTGAGGAAAGGGGTGTTGGTAGTCCGGAGGAAAAATCGCACAAAGAGTGAGACTGATAGCCATATAACGTGAAGACCAACGCTGATTTCTATGTACCTATGGCAGAAATTACAAGATAGATAGATAAGTAAACGACGACAAAGAAGAGGAAGGAAAGTTGTGGCGGCGAAAGTTTTAAAAATAAGTTGAATTCTGATGGCTACTATTTTAAGAGGTACTAGTATTTAGTATTGATCGCTACAAAACTTCACAGGAACACCCGCTGGACTAATCTGAAGATTGAAAGTTTCATCAAAATCGGTTCAGCGGTTTTGGAGTCTATAGGGGACATACATACACACATCGCCTTTTATAGATTGATATTTTAGTAATTAGCCACTTACAGTTTAGTAAGAGCAAAAATTAAATTTTTCAAAGAATTTAATGTAAAATTATTATGTATTAATAAAATTATCTGTGCAGACATCATGAATTGGGCGATATTTATCCAGGGATAAGGTAAAGTAAAGATGTTCAGGAAAAGTAATTCTCGTATATGAAAATTCCGAGAAAGTTAATTGCCTCAAAAAGATGTACATATTATTTGTATTTTTCTGGAGACATTTATCATCTTTTACAGACGAATAAAGTGAAATAACAGCGCGTGTGCTGTTGTGTTTCGGGGTGTAATTAAGATTTTATATCGTTGCTCCCCTAACTTTCTACATCAGAGTCGACAGCGCATTTATATCTATTGCATTACTTCTTATGTCACGTAGCTAGAGAATAGAATTATTTTTCGTCACCAATTTATCACTGATTTTTTGATTTGTCAACCAATAAATCAATAAATCAGTTATCATTAGTATTTGCATTTATATTCTTTGTATCGACTCTTAACATTGTACTCAATGTATGCATATTTACTTTCTGGTCTTAGTTGACAGTCTCGTCGAAGTTGGTTCTGCAGCTGTCACCCACGTTATAGGTAACAGATTCAGGCCATTCGTATTATTACTGAAGGTCAGTTCGGAGATACTTATGGACGAGTGAGAGTATCCACAGGCCCTGGAGTCATATAGGTACATAATGCGAGCCAGCTTATCATAATCGTAGTAAGCTTTGTTTGGTGACCAAGCGCAATTGAGTACGGTTGCCGCTCCGATGAATACGATGATGCCTGGTATAATTAAAAGAAAAATAAGTTAAAACATGTTAATTTTGACACTAACAAATGATTGACATAATTGCTTTCGCCTGATATGTTTTGTAGGTGGATCAAGAAAACCATCACAGATTGTTTTACGTGTAACCGAATTATGCCTACCTATGTATAATCAGGGTACGAAAACCTTCGTCAGATTTCAAATTCATACCTTTATCAAGTCATAGAGTATTAGTACTTTTTGAAACTAAAGCACTAAGCAGAAAACTGACAGACGTTTAGAATGAAGTTTTGGCATGATGCCCTGGTGCAAGCATATGTCGACTTTAAGGACCTTTTCTTACTCTACATATAAAGTCATTTGACCTGACTTTCTATTTATTAACGCACAGTCAAAAGTCTTTAAACTATGGACAGACAGATTCATATTGGGTTGCCTTCAATTAATGTTCTAACATAAATAATTTTAAATTCTTACATTGAATAATGACACTGTTTATAATCCATTTACACTTAGTCTTATCGCGAATAGCTAATGATATTTCAATGTACTCATTACATATACTTTTTCTTAACATTATACTTAAAATACTAGACAGCTTCAAACTGAGTTCACTTTGTCAAAATATGAAGTATTTTTGACAAATTTTGCAGACATTTTTATGACATATTATGGTTTTTAACGTTGCATTTGCTTTTTCAAAGATGACAGTTTCTTTTTAGTAAAAAGTCGTTGAAGTTTTTTACATACTTGTACATGACACGGCATTAAAATGTAAATTTTTAGCGTCGCAAAATAGTTAAGCCATTTTCACAGAACACTTTCGTATACAGTGACCTGGTAGCGAAAAATGTCGGCGATCTATAAAATTGAAACAGGCAAACTGAATATTTTATAACACCAGTAGAACTTTGAAAATACAACTGATAGGAATTTCTGCTCTGGCTATGGAAGTCTCTGACGAAAGTTTGAAGTTAGTGGCCATATTTTCAAGAAGACTACAACATAAAATAAAACATGTGCTTGTCTATTTTGGGGCGTAAATAATGCTCGATCTCGATTACTTTTTATTCTATTGGAGTAGGCAGGTCATTTTCACACATTACATTGTATTATTATATGGCATTAACTATGTTTCTAAGAGAAGCAACCATTTGAACCAATTAACCTGACTGCCAACATTTACAAAAAATATTATCAGCTTTCCTTTCGTTTTAAACTATGAGAGCTTTTGTCTTTTGCATAGGTAGATTTGTAAAGATTAAAATTCTTAACATTTTTTAAAAAGGATCAGACTTCTACTTTGACAAAACAGCTTTTCATTTTGTTAAAATTGCGCTCTTGTTGCTCGAACTCAATCAGAACACCTTTAAATGTCGGTGACATCTATTCTGTGGCGTTTATCGAACGAAACTGGGTTGCAGTACTTGCTGTTTTGTTTCACTTTGTAACTCGTAGCTTGTGTTTGACGTCGCTTTATATTGAGAGTTAACGGAAGCTTTTACTAAATAATGCATGTGTAGGTAGTGTTATAAATGCAATAGTTTCGTTCAAGTTTCGAGCGTCGATTGTTTCGGAAACATTTATGAAACTTTATCCATCTAGACCGAGCATAATAATCTATAAGCTGATGTTATATGAAATTTATTGGTTATTAATCTTGGCTTTCATCTTTATCTCACTGATTTTCTATTATATAAATTAAGAATTATCATAATGTTCTAAGTCTAAGCTGTTGTAAATAGTCCTTTTTAAATGAGCTCCACTACACGGGGTCTTTCATAATCCGATGTTAATTACTGATACTGTCAACCGATGGGACCAGTGATCAGATTGTTGGTGGTCTCCATTTCAAGGTTCGTTTAAGTATGAATTTATTTGGATGCTATGTCATGCTATTTTTATTTGTGTGTGTGGGTGTGTGTGTGTATGTGCGTGCGTGCGTGCGTGTGCGTGTTGTGCGTGCGTGCGTGCGTGTTGTGCGTGTTGTGCGTGCGTGCGTGCGTGCGTGCGTGCGTGCGTGTGTGTGTGTGTTTGTTATAATAAAGCTGTGGCTAGAGTTAGGCATTATTTGAAGTTAGTTATAACAACTTCCATTTATTGCACTGTCAATAAAGCTTAAACTTTACTAAAAATTTTCCAGAGAACTTGTTGGAAGTTAGTTTAAAAGGTGTACGAGTTCAGTTAATTAACTGTGTGTGCTTTATGGCTTCTCCGATAGTGGCCGTCTTCGGTGGACGCGCTTAATCTTCTTTGTTACGGACCAAATTTATAGCGTCTTTGTCCCGCAACCATATCAAAGCCAGTTTACAAGTTATTGGATGCTTTTTAAAACCTATTGAACTGAGTTGCTGAACACTTATAAAGTGATATTTAAAGTGATATTTAAGATTTAAGATTTCAGTTTAAAAGTAAAATTAAAGTTTTTTATTATATTTTTAAAATCTAATGATAGAGACTTTCCTGCTCAAAAAAGCTATGAAGGTTTCTTATCACAGCTTCCTCATCAGCAAGGTTTCTTATCAGCATTATGAAACTAAATAATTATGACAAAAATGTAATGTACCCACTTACTTGGCCAGTTTCTCAAATTTTGACAGGTAAAATAGAATAAAGTGTTATAAAAGCACATAACACATTTTTTGGTATACATACATATCTACATATAGCGTCGTTATATTTTTATTGCATATAAGTGTAATATGGTTTTTTATTTTTTTTAAATTTTTATTCGGTATTGTATGTTTGCTTTCAAATGTGTGATATTTGAGTTAATATTATGTGTTATATAATAATTTGTAAGCGACTTCGTTCATCTATCTTTATAAGACAATTAATTATATCCTATTGTTTAAACTGACACCAAACACATCCACAAATTTCATTAAAAAATTCGGTTTCGGAGATTAGCACCAATTTAATATTAATTAAGTATAATTGAAGGTACATAGAATTATATACATAGAATCAATGATTTTTTTTAACCATTTAATCAAATATTTTAATTAAAATATCTAATATAAACTATGCATTTTCTATTTGATTTTTATTTTTAATAAAATTCACCAGAAAATGATGCATCGAATATATCTATGCAAGTTTAAGATCGCAAATAATTAATAATTAGTGTAATTTTCAAAATGGCAAACTGCTGTTTACCCTAAAGTAGTTTTATAAAGCTTCTACGCCAGAAATAAGTTAATAGATTGGAACTTCCGTACACGACAGGTGTTTGCTAAAGTACAACTTGAATATAAAGTGAAGTCTAAAGTAAAGAACGAAGTGTAGTGTACTAGAGAACGCTTGACCGGAATGAACAACCTATGAATAATAAGTATAACGTATAGGTATTTGCCTTTTCAATTTTAAAATAGTAGTTGTAGCGACGTTTCTTCAAGAGAGGGTTAATGAAACTTTAAAATGCCTCTGCCTTAATATCATACCTATATAATCAAGGACCAAATTAGTCATTGCTCTTTTTTTTATATAGCTACTAGCCGTATCCGCGACTGCGTATGCGCAGTAGTCAGTTTTTTGAAAATGTCACAGGAACCTAACATTTTTTCAGGATAAAAAGTGAGTAAGTACATTATGTTAATTTTTTTTTGTTTTGAAAAAATATTCAATACACAATAATAGGTCATTGTGCGACGGAGACCAATTATCTTATATACTATATATTCTTATATGTATTGATTATGTAACTTGAGTGGATACTAAATTTACTTAACTTCCGATCAATTATCTCGATTGTTAAACTTATCTACCTCTTTCACCATCTCTGAGTAAAGTGTCAAGTAGGCTAACCGCCATTTAAGAAAGCGTACGAGTTTCACCACCTTCAGGTAGCATTTAATTACTCAAGGGTAATTTCAATGATATTGAAACAAGATACTCGTAACATTTACTCGCCAATTAGCGTTACTTGAAAAGTAACTAATCAACACTTTACTTGTAGTTGGTTAAAGAGGCCCTTAGTAGAATATATAATCTATCACAGATGATAGTTGTAGGTAAATGTATAGTTGGGATTATTGTATCGTAGGCAGGTTCATTGTTAGATCCACAATAGAGGCATGTTAACAATGCTGAAGGATATGCTGCTAACTTATTTAATGACGTGTGTACATAGAATCAATATTAAAGAACATCGTCTTCACTTGCTTATTAATCAATACTAATAATAAATCTGTAAGGGTCGGTCATGGAGTAAGTTACTTTGTTTTCAGAGATATCGTGTTTATAGGCTCTATACATGATACTGAAACTAAATTGACGATTTTTAGAATTTTTTTCTGTATGTATGTTCCTCCATAACTCTTAAACGAATTAATTAATTTTCATGAAACTTGGTAGATAAACATTTGGACGTACGAGACACAGGATAGGCTACTTAATATTTTTCAAAGCGGACGAAGTCGTGGGCACCAGCTAGTTAAAGTAATAATTTGTTACATTTTTTTAAAACTTAAACATTAATTTTGACTTGACGACTTGATTATTGTATGAGCGATTAAGGTGCTTGCCTTAACGCTCTGTTGTAGGATTCCCGGATTCGATTCCCGGCAGGGTCAACTTTGGAAATGACTTATTCAAAGTTGGCTCTGATTTAGATTTGGAAAGTAGTTGCTGGGCGACATTGCGTGTTGCAGTCATTTGGGCAGCCCGTGTGGCGGCAGTAACCACCTCCTTATAGAAGACAACCGATAAAATTGAAAAACAGCACGTGTGCTGTTTATGTTTCGGTGAGTGAGTAAAGGAATGCCAGAGCCCCATTCCTTATTTCTTACAATGTAGTTGCAGCACCTGTTTCGTTGCTTGTGTTATAGGCGACAGTAGCCATTTACCATCAAGTGAAGCGTCAGCCTGTCTGTCGACTTTAACATAAAAAATGATAAAGTATTGCTGGAAAAGTGTCAGATTACAGCAATTTCAGCACTTCAGCACATGCCTCTGTCGAGCACTTTGTCACCTCTATATGAAATGTTTACAAATGACGATAAAAAATGTTTGATTAATTCCAGAACTGCAATATTGATTGGACACTAATAATTAATTTTATACTACGTGATTTCCGCAATGCGTAATAAATGTGTATTTAATAATTAAATTGTACATTGTAAATTTCCAAGTAAATTAAAATTAATTACAAAAAGTGCATAAAATTTTAAAAATTACATTTTAATGAAAAAGTTTTATAAAGAACTAGCAACTGGCTCCGGGCTTCGCACGGTTGCAATTTTTTCTGCAAATTATTATATTCCTTCCTCGTTCAACGCACACTTATAATCTAAATTATCTAACTGACGGTGAAAACTGCATCAAAATCCGTTGCGTGATTTAGGAGGAGTTAGCGGATGTGCAGACGGACAGACAGACGCGACTTTATTTAAACTATGTAAGGATAAGCAACAGGATAAGTTTGATATAAAATAATACAAAAAAAAAATTCAACACTCGGTGTATTTTTTCAGTATGTTCAGAAAGTGACAAGTTGTTTACGAAATATATCAAATATTTTTTTTACATATTAACAAATACGTTATTATTAAAACGTAAACGAGAGAAAGTAAAAGTGTTGATAATCTTCAATATTCACTTTCATTGTTATGCAAATTTTTAAAAACGAGGCTCTATAACAAAAATAACAGTTTGCCGAAAAGCGAATGACAGTCGTTTAACTGAAACTCGTAAACTCAGTGAGATAAGGAAACAATTTGAATGGTGTAAAACAAGGATTTTATTAGCTCAAATTAATTGTATGATTATTTAAAACGTCACTGTTAGAAAATTGGACAAAACAAGTAAACAAAAATATAAACTACTTAAAAATATCACAGATCTACACGAATACCAAGAGCAGAAAAAAAACATACTAGTAAAATAATACTGTAAACAGAACTTTATCTTTTGTTTCAAAAAAAGCCAGAAAAATGGTTGCCTAAAGATCATTGCGATTACACAATTCGGTGCTATTATATAATCGCAATTATATAAAAAATTTAAAACGTAAACCTACTTTTTTGAAATTTAGTACACAGGCAATTGGATATAAGCAGCAGATTGATATTGAGGGACTGAAGAATAAACAAAAACTGGACCACGATCTTCACTTCTGTACTGAAGACGGGCAGTGTAAGCCATGTTACGAACATCATTCTCAGTCTGGAACTGAACTCTTTGAAGCTGCGAATCAGGCAGCAACACGTAGTAAGCGCCTTGAACTACTTCTGCATCCTTTTTAGGCTCCTCTTCAAGTTTAGCTTTCTTTCCTTCCTTTTTTAGACCTTCAACTTTGAGATTTTCGACTTCTTTCTCGCCTTCTTCTTTATCTTTATAACTTCTGGGTTCCGGTACTCCGTACTCGGCTTGTGGAGCAGTGTAGGTGTGAAGCGGTGCGCCGTAGCTGTCAGCAGGTACACCATATATGGTCGCAGGTGGAGACACTTCGTGACGCGATGGTAACTTGAATTCCTTGTTAGGTCTGAAACCTGCTGCAGGATAAGGGGCTTCTTCTACTTTTGGTGTAGTGACTTCCCTTTCCTGTTCGAATGCTGACCTAAATTTCGCTGATCTAAAGCGAGGTGGTTCAGCAGCCACAAAAGCGATGAGAAGTACGACGCAAGCGAAAGTCTTCATTGTTTTGTTGTTGAATCTTCGGATGGTTGCACTCGAATGATCCTGTGTTTGACAACCGATGCGCTTTTATACAAATTGAAAACTCCACTGAGGTTTTCTGATGAAGTTTCCGTTTAGTCCGGATGTGTCATCTCTCCTTCATAATCGATATTCGGGCCGAGTGGACCGCGACATTGGCCCCTTAAAAGCGAGGATCATCGATTGTGTAACGGATACCGATTAGGAACTGTCATTGTTGTCTGCGCACGTGACTCGATTGTCAACGGAGTTATGGTGACGAACTTGCGAAAACACCAAATGAGGTGTTTTAATATTCATGACTCGTGGAGAAATCGCTTTCTTTCATAGAAGCTAATTAGGTCCTTGCGGACGATGTTCGCCCCATTGTGGGCGTAATGGGATACTTCTTGCAATCACGGTGCAGTGTCTACGTGACTGAATGACCTAAGTGGTATAGTAATTAGGCGCTACATCGAAGAATCAAACAGCACTGAGTGCTAATTGAACTTTGGAAATTTGAACGGTGAAGAGTATATTTTTTACATCAGAAATACATTTTAGAAGGGATGCAGTTATAAGTCATAGTATGGATGTCCTTACATGTTTAACCGACTCTACAGCCTATTAATTACCAATCATAATTTCATGTAATATGATTTATTGTGACTGAGTCGCTTAAGAAACTCATGAAATATTATTTTTTAATTATTTATAATAATTGAAGATAGGTTATATCGACACGTTTGATATAATATTGAAATGTGAAAATATAGAAGGTTGCATGACATCCTTTATTTTACCACTCTCCTCCACTGCCTTTTATATGTCCACTGCCCACATGTTTACCGTCCATATAGTTATCGTCGCTTAGAAAACATGCAACATTAGAAAAACATCCATGAATAACAAGTAAGGATTAAAAGGCATCTCTGTGGCGCCGAAACAAAACAATACTGTTTACTGCTATAAATTCCGTAAGATATTGTAACTTCTATGGGATATTCTATTTTATATGGCTGCATCCGTAGTAACAAAATTAGAACTTTGGTTGGGTCTGCATTATTCTTTGGATTTCATGTGTATGTATATTGAAAAAAATTATCGTTTCTAACGGTGAAAAAAAAATCCCCCAAAAATCCATTGTATAAGGCAATTTTCCAAGCTATTTTCGAAATACTGCTAATGTTCTCAGTATTTGGGTCGTTAAAATATGAATAATTTTTTAAAGAGTCTCCACTGTGTCGGTGATTTGTGTGAATCTAGTAGATGGCTGATAATTAAAACGCGACAGGAACAATCGTCCCATATTAGTGCGGTTGTTGACGGCAGTGGAATGCATAATGCACGATGCACGCCTCCTTGGCAGCACGGAGCTCATCAGACTATTCTAGTGTCATTACCATCGTATACGTTATGCAATTAGTTGCCAATTAATTTCATTTGGGTTAATGAGATTCAAATATTTTTATTTTTATTTAATGATTAAAATTGTGAAATTAAAATTTTGTATTTTGGACCTTGATTCAAATTTTATATAAATTCTTAATTATATAAACAAGAATTCTGTGGAAAATAAACAAGAAGCTAAAATATCGAAAACCATGAATATTATAAATTTAGTATACTTTGGACATATCACACGCGGCTGAGAAGTATGATCTGCTGCAGAGGGTCGATATAAGCTGGGTAGACGACCTTTATAATTTCTGGCTCAAATTAGTTAGCTGGAAACCAACCTGTGGTAGGAGATGGCACTAATAGAAGAATAAAAAGGACCTGATTAGTAACAGACAAGTTTTCCTGTAGTCCTAATCAATTATTAGACATACTGCCCAGTGCATGACTGCCTAATCTAAATTCTAAAAAATATTTTTTTGACACTTGGACTTACGATTTAGAGATAACATTATATTAGATGATACGAGAGAGTCGCCTCCATGTTAAATTTGCCAATATCAATGTATTACCTTCATTATGTACGTGCTGAATTTGAATATATTTCTTTTCATTCAAGGCCGAGGTAATCACGTCTTTCGCATCGACAATTTTAATTTAATTTTGGTTATATATTGTATTTCTAAACAATATTCCCTCAATGTGAAGTTGATTCTTCAGGATAACTCTTGACGTTTCTAAAATTGATTTCAAAAACGTGATGAAAGTTTCAAATCTGTTAGGAGTTTTTTTTTTTTTTTTTTTTTTTTTTTTTTTTTTTTTTTTTTTTTTTTTTTTTTTTTTTTTTTTTTTTTTTTTAATATTCCACTTTGTTATTAATTTAGCGCCCGTGATCCCTCGGGTCAGCGCTTTTTTTGAATGAAATGTATCCTATGTCCTTTCCTGTATTCCACAACGTGTATACAAAATTTCATTATGATTGGTTGAGCAGTTAAGGTGTGAAAAGTTAACAGACCGACAGACAGAGTTACTTTTACATTTATAATATCACTATGGATTACTTAGTATGGATATAATAAATAAGAAAATGTTAGAATTACAATATGTGATTGTAGGAACGTCAAACATCGATATCAATTATGACGAGTGGGTTATCTTTATCAAAGTGATATCCAAACAGTGTGTCAGAAACACGTGACGAAGTCCCGGGGGCCTAGCCAAGATGTACATTAAAGAAACGCTCCCTAGCGAACTTTACGAAGCGAACAAAATAAAGCCCGGTGATTGGTTGTTGTAACGCCCACATAAAATTTTGACCAATCACAAAGCTTTGTCCCAGTGTAGCGTAGCGTTTACGACTGTAGAAAGCATTGCGTTTGCATCTTGGCTAGGGCCCCTTCTTTTGTATCGTGTTCAATCTACGTACATTCACATAGAGTTATGGATATTTTTTCTGATATTTGTTTATTTGACCTACTCAGAGAGATTCTTATTTGTTTAATTGTGAACTATTTATGGGCGGGCTTAAAAAGTAGGTACCTTAATGTGAAGGAGACAATCAAATTGGCTAAATTTAGGAAAAGTTGCTTATATATGAGCGTCAAGCTGTTTAATAAGGTTCCTCTTAATATAAAGTCCTTAACCTTTGGTGCAGCTTAAGAGAAAATTATATACATGGCTTACTGCACATAACTTCTATGACGTCAAAGAATATATTGATCGCTGATTTTGAAAAAGTAATTAGTTTAATCATGAATAATATATAAATAAATTATAATTTTATATAGTGATTTTAAAATATTTGCATGCCCTTATAGAGAGAATTATTGTTAATATAACCAAAACCATTGTAACCTATATTCAGCAAATTACATTACATTTAACTCTAAAATAAAAACCCTCCACTAGGTGTATTATTATCTAGATTTAATTTTAGCTTTTACATATATGGATAGGACACGGAAACCGTGACATTTGAACTTTATCTTTATAGAAGGACGTAACCATAAACTTTACATACAAATGTTTAAGTCCCAAAACGCTTTTACAACACGCTACACCTAAATCGGAGGAGATATTAGACATTATCAGTTTAAACGTATAAATTTGTATATGCGTAGATACACAGAACACATATTTATGTATTCAGTATTGGCAGGGTATACTGCGTTTCGTGGTCTTAAATGGAGCAGCCCGCATGGCGGCAGTAACCACTCAATTACAGGTGAATGCATTTGTGCTGTTGTCTTTCGGTTTATGTACTTTATACTGTAACTGCTATATATGAATTAAGATACTTCAGAAACGTGTTTATACAAATATTTATTTACTAGCTGGTGCCCACGACTTCGTCCGCGTTGAAAAATATTAAGTAGCCTATCCTGTGTCCCGTACGTCCAAATGTTTATCTACCAAGTTTCATGAAAATCAGTTAATTCGTTTCAGAGTTATGGAGGAACATACATACATAATACATACAGAAAAAAATTCTAAAAATCGTCAATTTAGTTTCAGTATCATCATGTATAGAGCCTATAAACACGATATCTCTGAAAACAAAGTAACTTACTCCATGACCGACCCTTACAGATTTATTATTAGTATTGATTTTAACCCAGATCTGACGTTAGATGAGCGTTTAGTTCTACAACAGCCATCATATTGTCTAATTGTGAAATGTGAAATTTAAGATTTAGATTCCGCAAATTCTCACCAATATAATAGAACAGCCTTCACAATTGATTTGATTCACTTATAGGCATTTCATGCTCGCGGCAATTCATTTGAAATTCAATGGTGGAAATATTTTCATGGCGCGCCGAGCAAAGGGGCACAGGGGCCCAATATGTTTGCAAATGGCCTAAAAATGGACGGAATACGATCCAGTTTGTATACAATTCTGACTCGGGTTGTTTACTAAATTGTCTATTGAATACGGAATATCCTTAAAGATTTTTCGCTTTGCCTCGGGCTCGGTCTATTCGTATAATAATAATTCTGTAATCTACTTATCTAAAGGGAATTCTACAAATATAAACAACTTTGTTGTATTGTAAAATTCTTTTTGTCATATTTAAAATAATAAATATAATGACTTCTTTTTTTATTATATTATATTTTATTAATGTTACTTTTGTAACAGCTTTTGGAAACGGTGGTACATATGTTCATTTAGTTTTAGATCTATAAACATTTGTAATAGTTTATATTATATGAATAAATAAATTTGTTATATTCGTATTGTAAGTACATACAATTTGTATATTTTTGCTTGTCAAAACTGTCAATATTATTATTAAAGTATTAAGTATAAGCTTTACATCTAAAATGATCCTAAAGCCAGCATGGATGTATAATAATAATAATAATAATAATAATAATAAGCCTTTATTATTTCCCATCATTACATGCATGTTTATGTACATTGAGTTTCTCTTAAGATATTAGATAGGAACCCCTATTTGGGTATAGGCCTCCTCCAGTTCGTTCCAGTTTTCTCTGTTTTTAGCTTGTTTCGTCCACTCCCTTCCCGCTGTAGCTATGATGTCATCACTCCATCTTTTCATCGGTCGTCCTTTTCGTCTTTTCCCGTTTGGTCCTTTCCATCTTGTAACCTCTATTGTCCATCGCTTATCGCTGTACCGTGCTATGTGGCCAGCCCATCGCCATTTTAACTTTTGACTGTAGTTTAGGACATCTATTAGTTTAGTCTTTTTTCTTATGGATTCGCTTCTTATTTTGTGTTTTATTTTTATTTTTAGTAAGCTTCTTTCCATAGCTTTCTGGCAATTTACTAATTTAGTTCTTATTTTTCTGCTGTAAGTCCACGACTGGCAAGCGTACGTGAGAGTCGGTAAAATACATGTGTCCATCGCCGTTTTCTTTAGGTGAAGCGAATAGTCCCCTTTCATCACTTCTTTGAGTGACCAGTATTTTTTCCAGCTTTTATTTATTCGGCGTTCTACCTCTTCTTCTTCGTTTCTGTCTTCGAATGATATTTCTTTCCCGAGGTATGTGTATTTATTAACATATTCAAGTTTTTTTCCTTCTAGATTTATTGTACGTGTGTAGCTGTTTGTCATAAGTTTTGTTTTATCTTTGTTCATCAAAAGGCCCACACGTCCGCTTTGTTCGTTTAGTAAATTTATCATTTTTTCTAGTTTTTTACTGTTCTCAGCAAACAGGACTATGTCGTCTGCGAATCTGAGATGACTTAGGTATTGAGTACCTATTTTAATTCCTTCATTTTCCCATTTCAAATTTTCAAAAATGTTTTGTAGCACTGCTATGAAGATCTTGGGGGAAAGGGGGTCTCCTTGTCTCACACCACGTTGAATAGGTATTTCGGGACCTCGACTCTCTAGTTTCACGGATGTATGGACGAATGTAATTAATTATAACAAAACTTTATTTATATTAATTTATTATTTATTCATTCTATTCTTATATAAATTAGTTAATATAATTAAGTAAATTTATATCAATCAAATCAAATAAAAATATTTATTTATCAATTAGGTTTCTACAAGAAACTCTTATGTTTCGGAAAAGAAAGCCAAGATGACGATCCTGAGAAGAAACCCCGAAAAAAAAACTCAGGATACTATTCTTTTTGTCATCTTTAAAATATAAAATTACAACAATTACACTTAATTTTAAACAAAATCAAAATATATATACAAAACTAAACACAGTATGAGCTCCGAATCGCTTAAATCCAGGCTAAACCAAATGTCAAGTATTCATTTTGAAATACGCATGTTATTATTAAAAATCGCAGCCCATACCATATAATGTATCTTTACTGTTTAACGACAAGTATAAGTCATTAATAGCTGTTTAAAAAAATGGAATGAATTCACAGCTTTTTAGTATGTAGTTTGAAATCTTTGAAAGTATGCTAAAGAGGTGTCTATAAGAGCTCATATAGCACTATAAGTGGTCTATCAGCGATGATGGCCACTTGTCTTTAAGCTTTGCAAGTGAGACACCGTAATGCGTCGTCGAGGACTTTTCACTCAAAACGTTATAGAAAACCTTAGTATTTATACGTATTACCCATTTAGGTATTAATACACACATACACAATGAACATATGAAATACTTACAATACAAATAAGTACATATAAATAATACACATGGACTATATAGAATCACATTTTACATTTCTTCCTTAGTTTTTCTTTGGTTTCAAATAAATTGCTTAAAATACTTTAACTTTTTATATATATTTCATTTATAAATTGTAATAACAAAAGGCTTTCACGATACAGGAGTACTTTAGTATGGGAACCCATGTATGTAAATATATATTTTGTTAAAATTTTAATAAGAAATAAATATTTCTATATAAAAATCTAAGAATATAAAAAAATGCAATTCGTAGTCAATATAGGCTCGCAATTAAAATAAATAAAAAATATCAAGTCAAATTCCTAACCTTTTATTGTTTAACCAAATTCTATAATTTATCTGAGCTTCAAATAGATGTCTATCAAAAGATAATATCCAAACCAAAACAAAATAGGTCATGATTGTATATTTCGTGACGTTATATTACAAAGCCTTGCGCCACTAAAATCTCTATGCGTCATCATAATATGTAGGTACGAAAATGATGTGTATTATGTGTAAAGTTTCTTTGACTGTCTTACAAATGTCTTTGTAGAAACAGGTGTAACATGTTACTTAGTTTTTCTAACGTGTCATTACGAGTTGTAATGACTATTGTAGTAATGCGTTGTAATGTAATAGTTATTTAGTAATTAAGGGTATTTGCAACTTAATTCAGCTTATAGTCCTTAAGTCATGCTGAGTTAAGATTTAAAATTAACAGCTCTTTGTAATGGGGGTGTACGTATAATATTACAATGTCAAATCTCAAATATTACAATCACCACGTTCTTTTGTACGTCCATGTTATTGCTGTCATTAGCCTTATAATATGTGTAAGAGTACAAAATGAGTATTCGAATCGAATCGAAATATAAAAAATGTACTCCAGTTATATATCACTTAACACCCATTTCCCAGAGACAAAAACAAATGACCAGTCGTCTTTTTCCGACACTTGCCTGCGTTTCAATTTGTACGTCATTCCATTGCTTGTCATTTATCTTTACGTGTTGACCGTACCGTTGACCTTTTTAGAAGCGCCATTTTAGAGCTCCAATACAACATTTCATCGGATCCAACAATCAACCCAATTTTATTGAAAAACAATATTAAAATTTGTTAAGCTGGTACTTATTTTTTAAAAGAGCATTGAAACAAATATTCATGTGCAAATTTTCATGCTATTTTCTAAGACTTATAAAATCCTGGTAATCCTTAGAAGGTTAGTGTGGTTGACTACAGATAAGTTCCATGGCGAATAGAAGTTACTTTGAAAACAAATATATCTTCAAAAATACAGATGGAAATGTTGCGAATAGAATTTTTGTCTTATTAAAACAATTAGAATTATTTATTTTTTGGGCCATGAATACTTTTCATTGAACCTTTACAAATGGATTAACCCAATAATTGTAGTTTCTTAGATTTTTTAGGGTTTATGAGTCAAATTTTTCGTCAAGTCAAATAAAATTGGGTTTCGAAATAATTTAGTTAAAGGGGGTTTGGGGGGAGGGGGGGGGGGGAAGTTATATAAGAGAAATTTTATGCATATTTTATGGGCTTACGACTAAACCACTTGTAAGATAATTACTTATTCGTTAAAACGAAATAAAAATATGATTCCTGAATTCATTCTAATTTAAAAGAAAAACTTTTAATACGAATTTATCAAATTTGTATAAGACCCAAGTGGAATCACTAGGAAAGGTCCTTGAAATCTCTTGACCTTTAAGCCTTATCTCTTAAGTATGTACTTATGGTTTTGCCCAATTATTTTAGTGTTATCCCCTATTATGTTTCGGGTACCTATTGTGTTTCTTTTCCTTGTGCAATACTTAACTTTGTTAAGAGGATTACTTTAGAATTTTATTGGACGATACAGATTTTCGAACATTTTTTATGTAATACAATTCTTCAAGCTTCAAGTCTTAAAAACAGAGTATAAAGTTTGAATATAAAAATTATAACTGTATTGCTGAAACTGCTTTTGAACTTACTGCTGCTTAAACTTTTTTAAGAAAATAAGTTTTCTTCTAAAGTAAGTTAAATAACTTAGTAGTAGCAGGTCACACTACATTTCGCAGTCATAAATTGGGCAGCCTGTCTGGCTGCAGTTACCATCTCATTACAGAAGAGCACCGTGATGTGAAAGCATAAGTAGTATAGGTTCTGTTGTTTCGTTGAGTGCTAGTAGGGGAGATGCAAGAGCCTATTTCTTTATCTTTTCCTAATTTTATTATCCTTTTAGAAAGTTTACTTATTAGAAAAATAAGAAATTTACAATCACAAATCATATAATTTATAATCATAAAATTCGTTTATTCGCAGACAGGTTGTTAACAATAGATTAGTTAACTAACTACAAATATTTGCATGCCCTTGTCAGTTAGAACATGTGTACATTGTAACAGTAATTGCTGTTATATTAGTTAAGATCTGATTGTGTAAATAAAGATATATTGATTGATTGATTTGTTTATCTATCCCATTAAGGTCGGCAGTGCTCTTGCAGTAAGCAACGTTGCTAATGTTTACCTACTTTAGGTGACGTTACCTACCTTTTTTTTGGAAAATCCTTATGGATACCCGGAGACTTAGGAGACGTAGCAGGGTTATGCCGGTCATCTTAGGGACCTCTCACGACGGGCAGTAGTCTGGGCGTTAAAAGCCTCTGTTTACAATAATAACGATCTGTCCAAGTTAAAATTTTGAATTACTTAAAGTTAGTGATACAAGTGTAACCAGGCTTTTGTATGTATATTGTATTCTTAATTTTTTTTTTCTCTTTAGATTTAATTTTAGTTTTTGTAAACAAATGTTTCTATCTATCCAAATAAATGAATTTTACTCTTGCATAAAATAATTGTGTTTCTGTGGTAGTTAGTAATAGAAGCGAGATGCGATAGATAGTGAAACAATAATGGTGGATGATAGGCGAACCAATTTCGCAGCATGTTCGGTTCATCTCGGCGTACAAGGGAAGCCAGATTGCTCTTTTTAATTTGTCACCGGCATGGACGGACGATACGCGGCTAATGGACTGTCCGGATGGAAAAAAACGAATCGATGCGACAGACACGTACAACTGATTCGATTCACGATCAAAAAATATGTGATAACTATATAAAAAAAGATTCCAATCATCGCTTATAATATTTCGTATAACGTACGTTATTTATATTACATAGTTGACTCATAAAACTTTTTGCTTTATATAATTATATTGTATTTAAATAAGACGTAGTCGCAGGGCACAGAGCGTAACGTAACTGGGCAGTAACGCCCTTACTATAAAACAGCAGTTTTTTGTCCATGTATGTTTAGTATGACAATTTTTTTTAGCGTATCAAGAATTTAACGGAGATACAAACAGAGGAGCAGAGCGTCTTTATTTTATAATATATACTATTATTGCTGAGCCTGCCTGTACCTACTTATTTATGGTTAAAAATTATGTAGAAACACTGTTCTATAAAAAATGAAATATTTTGTAAAAATATCAAGTCAATCCATTTTTGAATTGTTGAGTTTTATAGACACAAACATACAGAAGCTAAATTTTTTTATTTAAAGTTTTTACAAATACAGATAACTTCTGCGAATTCGGGTAATGGAGTCGCACGGTAAGTTTAAAAAATATATAAAAGCGAACGCGACTCGCGCGCCACTTAGAATCCAAAAGTAGGACAGTTCTAAGAATAGTGGTAGTCTAAAAACAGCGTGTTGATAATGACACTCTATAAAACAAAGGACTTAGTCGAGCGAACAACCCTTCCCTTTGGATTTGGACCGACGTATGTGTTACAATAGTCGTACGAGAGACGTTTAGAAAAGTTATTGTACTTGTTATCTGGGAATCAGTTTTCTAGTTTTATCTGTTAACTTCTAAAGCTTCCATCAAAAATAAATATATTAATATCACAATAAAAGCTCACGATCTCTTATCTGTAAGTTTACATCTATATCTATACTTCTAAACTAATATTATTAAGAGAGACAATTTGTATGTAATGACTAAACTCAAAAACTACTTGACCGATTTTGAAAATTCTTTCACCTATAAAGAGCCACGTTATCAGCGAGTACGTAGGCTGTGTTTTATGAAATTACGCGGGCGAAGTCGCGTGCAAAAGCTAGTTCTAAAAAATATTATTACTGCGAAACAAAAGTGAGTTAAACACCTCAATCGATCGTCATGAAATCAGAATAGGTTTCATCCCGGAAATAAGTACTATCCCCAAGTGAAAATTATAACAGCAATAATTTCATATAGAATTTATTTATTGTACCTTTTTCTACTGTGCCGCTATGACATATAGGCATTGAAATAATATTTCTTTGCAAGCAAAATAGGGAATATTTTTTTTAAATATTTAACTAAAAAATAATTGTAATTTATATTTTTGTTTGAATACACAAAGTAGTTATTTATTTTGCTTATCTATATGAAAATGAATGTTGTCTAAACATGAAACCCTGTCTGTTTTACATATTTTGTGTTCTCCTGAAGCATTTTGAACAATTGCTTTTTTATGATAGAATTATTCACTTGCCGAACCTAATATTATAATTTTAGGAAGATTTATTACATTCCTAATATATGTTTGTGGGATGAAATGGCTATTTGATACCACATTGTAACTTTAAGTTTATTTATATGGTCTTTTTATCCATTTACTTACCTTATTTTCTACAGTTTTGTTTCTTTGAATTTTCCATCAAATACAAAATTAATATTGTAATAATATCATGTATAAAATCAATGGGCTCCTGAACGTTTTCGATTTCCATTAAGTTATCGTTTAACGGTCTGGAATAGACATTTGAAATATGAAAAGTTGGTTAATTAAACATATTTGACCTGAACCCAATCTCGGGGTGGTGTTATCGCACGGTTAGGTTTGTGCCATTAAAATTGGGGTCGACATTGCCAACGGCGTTCGAAATTTCGAACTAACGAATGAATCAAATTTCGGTGTCACTTGAAAAGCAAGAAATTCTAACCGATTCCGATTCTAACGAAGACTGATTCCAATCGGTCATTCAGAAAACGACACTATGCTTTTACTCTGACGGCTGTATGCAGCTAATGCCAGCTGTTAGATGTACAGCTCGTATTATATTACTTATTAGCTATTACAGCTCGCAGACGCCGTGCAGCAACCTTTGAAGACATGTGTTGTGGGCAATTAGCGTTCAGGACTGCACCATATTTCCTCACATTAAGCAGTAGGCCTCCTATGATGACGGTAAAACGAAAATACGATAGTACATTAAATGATTAGAAAAGTAGACGTATTTTCGGAGTGTAATTGAGAAAACATGATTCAAGGGAGACCCTGCAACCCTTTTGTTTGAACATATCGGATATCCGGTTGTGGTACTCATATATTGGATATTGCCAACTTTAATACCCCGTATGAAACGGCCCCCACAAAAAGGATATTAAATTTTTTTGGGAAACTATAATATATTATCATCATCATCAATACTAATAATAAATCTGTAAGGGTCGGTCATGGAGTAAGTTACTTTGTTTTCAGAGATATCGTGTTTATAGGCTCTATACATGATACTGAAACTAAATTGACGATTTTTACAATTTTTTTCTGTATGTATGTATGTTCCTCTATAACTCTGAAACGAATTAACGGATTTTCATGAAACTTGGTAGATAAACATTTGGACGTACGGGACATAGGATAGGCTATTTAATATTTTTCAACGCGGACGAAGTCGTCGGCACCAGCTAGTAATAAGTAAAGGTCGGAAGATTGGCTTGATGGTAGGTGGTTAGTTAAACTACCTTGATAGTATCCTATATAGTATTCTATCAAGGTAGTTTATCCAGTAATAAGGAATGTAGAATATATAATAATAAGGTATATAGGGCGAGGGGAATCCTTTACTTACTCACCGATAAACAATAGCACACGTGCTGTTATTTCTGGGTGATCAGAAGACCACCCAGAAATAAATTTCTTACAGAATAAGAGAATGGTTATTGCCGACCTACTGCTGAAAGCAACTTGTTTATTTTAGGGAATTTCTTGTACTAATACATTACATCATATTTTCTTTGTTTTAAGATCTGCACGTAAACTAACTGGAAAATAAGAGATTTTAAGTTTATTTCGAAAGTTTCAAAATGGAAATAAAACCTTAAATTAAGTCGGCAGGAGTTGCTCTCAAAACACAATTATTTACTCTTTCTCGTGAACGAACCAAGGATTCCTAAAGGTAAGGGTACGGTGAGCAAATTAAAATAGCCTACTTAAACAAGAATGTGGTGAAAAAGACGTGGGAGGGCGTGCATTCAACCTGCGCTGTATATGTTGGCTGTACTGACAGCAAAAGAAAACTAATATAAATATCAAAAATATTTTATACGATTAAGTTTGCTTTAATATTATTAATCGGACTTAAGTGAGAGTTGTTTAGGTTAGTTTAGTTTAGTTAAAATATTAAGGTGAAAGCTCATCATACTCTCCAGAGAGTCCTATCTTGTGGTCCTTCGAGCAAAAGAATATTTATTTACAAATCCACACAATATGAACATCTGAGTAATATATAATACAGCCTCAAATAAAAAGGAACTACTCTTAATTTAATATTAATAAAGAATAATTTACAAATTTTACCTAATTTTGGTATCTTAGCAGGATTCGAAGTATGCAGTACTTACTTTATTTATAGCAAGGCTAATAAATCTGTAAGGGTCGGCCATGGAGTAAGCTGCTTTGTTTTCAGAGATATCGTGTTTATAGGCTCTATACATGATACTGAAACTAAATTGACGATTTTTAGAATTTTATTCCTCCATAACTCTGAAACGAATTAACTGATTTTCATGAAACTTGGTAGATAAACATTTGGACGTAGGGGACACAGGATAGGCTACTTAATATTTTTTAACGCGGACGAAGTCTTGGGCACCAGCTAGTTAAAAATAAAATAAAATGTAATCCCTATATAGCGCCTGTTAAATTTTTAATTTCCCTTCAATATAAGTATTGTGTCGAATGCTATTCTGCTGTCTGTCCCGCTCTAGTGCGCTGAATAGACGCCATTAATGTTGGGCGCGGCGAGGTCTTTTGTCGCGGAGACGTGTCACCTAGAACTGCCTTTTCATTTCGAATAAGCGTTAATACGTTGGATTTGTTTTTTGTAATTAAAAGGGGAACGAACGGAGTAAAATATAACAGAGTTCAATGCACTCAGCATCATTTATTTACCTATATTATACATACAAATAAAATTTGACTCGAGAACGTTAGAACCACAGCGGATATTTGGGTGAATCTTTCGGTAGGCTTGGAAGATTTCTTCGAAAGGACGTTGTCATTTCAGTCTAAATCTTTCAGTCATTTCAGTTCATTGCAATAGGAGCATAGGAAATGTTACCTTGCATTCCCCTTAATTTGATTGGCTACGGTAGACACCTGCTAACAAATAGACTGTCGGCCTGTCTGCCGTCGTTGTTACGTTAAATAAAGCACTATATAGTAGTTAGCCGTTATAAAATGATTAGTAAAGTTATAAATGAATCTAAGTTTTGTCACAGTGCAAGTCACAGCTACGAACGGATGATAAACTGCAAAAAGACGAAGTTTTTTAAAGTTGTTCTTGTAATAAAATGACTCTATTAAACGTCAGGACTAAACACCATTGGTATGGTCCCCAATGAACCATAGTACAGGGAGAAGGTAGAAACTTTCTAGTTTTTTATATAGTTTTCTAGATAGAACTTTTCTAAGTTGGTAACCATACCAACTTTTTTTTTTTTTTTTTTTTTTTTCAATTTTCTTAATTTCGTTGTTGACATATTTTCCTTAAACTATATTTTTAATTAATTTAACTAGTGTTTGTCCACTGGTCAAATTTCGACCATAATTATTTTTAAAGTAAGAAAAAAATGAGTGCTTCTAAATTTTTTTTTCTGTAAATTATATAAACCTTCCTCGTTTGTCGCTTTTTCCATTAGTGAAAACCGTATCAGAATCAAAAATTAGGGAAAGACTTAGGAAAAATATTTTAATATGTTTTTAAGTACATTTAGCAATATAATTGCTGGCTTTAAATAGAGTCCTCATATAAGATTAAATTGTTATAAGCAATGTAAATATGATATCAGAATTTTCAGTTCGCGGCGTCCCAAACGGAGCGTAACTAAACAAACATTTCATATCTCTAAATACTCGTATATTAAAAGAGAAACAGAGAACGCTGATATTTCTTAAGAGAAACGTCGAAAGATCTGTTACGTGGAAATAATCTTGGCATTTGACAGAGTAGATTCATGTGTGAATAAAATGTATTATACTGGAATACCAGACAACAATACTTATTTATGGATTTTTTTATACCGTCAAATGTACCGTTAGCTTGTCTGTCGAGCTTAACATAAAAAGAAGAAGCAAAAATAAGTCAGTTTACAGTAATTCTTTTATATGAAGGACAAACAAAAAAAAATTACAATGAAAAATTTGTTTTTCTTTTATTATATTAAACAGCATAGTGACAACAACGTTAAGTAACAATATTAAATTAAACAATGTGTCTTTCAGAAAATTAATATTAGACTGTCACAGAATAGCTAAGAGTGGCCGGACTTAGCTATACTCTGTATTTTTTTTTTTAACAATCGAGTACCAAAAATTTTCACTGCATTGCTATTGGTTCAGGTAATCAACATAAAATCCGTTTATTCAATAAGTACGCGCCTAAAATGTAGGTCCCGTCCTTAACAATGACCCATCTCACTTTTGCCAGTACTGGAAATATGCGAGAGATATACTCAGTACTCATTTGTTAAAATAAAAAAAAAAACAAGTATAGCAAAGTTTTATAATGACAGTAGTATAGGGCAAACGAATCGAGTACATATAGGAAGGAATTCTGTTCTTTTAATTGTATTATACCACTCTAAAGTTCAATTAGACTCGATATCAAAGAGAAACCCGTTAGCACATTGTTAGCAGTTGTGTACACAAACCCCGCGTCTCTCTCTACGCAACTCTCGCTTCATTACTCCAACTAATGTGGAACCGGCGACTGTAAAAGCTACACTTATGTTATTACTACGAGTACTGAGTGAGTACCGAGCTCTTTGTGAGCAATCCTGTTTGTTTTGCTTTAAACTACTTTACACATGACGAAACATCTTCAAGGCTTTATTAAGGCTGTATTTCGATACCGTTTTGGTGTTGCTATACATTTCATAAATGATTAAAGGGAATCAAAGTGGTATAAACAAATTTTTCGGGATAGTATTACACTTTAAGCAAGCCATTGCGTTACGCCGTCATTTGGGGAGTCCGTCTGGCGGCAGTAACCACACCTTTATAGAAGACCACTGTGAAATAACAGCATATATATGCTGTTGTGTTTCGGTTATTGCTATTATGGCTGACAGCTCACTTGCAGCTCCTGTGGCGTCGCTTGTGTTTCGGTGGCCACTAACCACCAAGTAGACTAAGCCTACATAAAAAGAAGAACTAAGATATATCTAAACTAATAACAGAGAACAGAGATGTGTGTTTTTTGTATTTTTGTTTGTAATGGATAAACTCAAAAGGTAGACCTAATTTAAAAATTCTTTCATCTATAGAAAGTGACATTATCAGCAAGTTTACATTACATTACATAGCATAGGCTATACTTTATAAAGTTACGCGGAAGAATATTTACATATAAAGCAACAAACACATAATATAAGGAAAGTTTGCCTATTGTTTTGCAAAAATAAATCATATTATATTTGACCGGAGTTTGCCCGAATTTGGTTCGAAATGACCGCGTTTTGTGGTTTGGCACAAAATGACTTGATCAGCCGGGTTAATTTAAACGAGGATCGTTTAATTAGGCGTTTGTTTTGGCATGATTTTCATTTTACGAACACACACACACATATTAAATTTTGTTAATTAATTTTATAGATTTATTTAAAAAAAATGCTAAATTGTGTGCCAAATATTGCAGTTTGGATATCTGTAAAATGATTTCTATTAGCAAGTTTAATTAGTTGATACGGTATTTTGAGTCAGTAATTGTTGCGAAATTGATTATCAAATATGACTGTGATATTGTGCAGCTTTAAAATTCATTTTATAGCTATTTATTTCAATATTTCAATCACATTTTATTGATGAATGTATGGATGCTTATTACTCTTACACGCACAGATACTTAGATAGTTTATTACCTGGATTAACATAGGACACCTAATTTATATCCTGGAAAAATGTTAGGTTCCCGATTGATCGTATAAAAATATAAATATCACCCTCGATGGCGGCGTATATATCTTATATCTCAGGTGTTATTTTTCCATTTTTCAACACAGATGAAGTCGCAGGCACAGGCTAGTTTAATTAACAGCTGGACCAGCTAGATTAATTAATATTTTTCTTAAAAAAAGTTTATTTAAACGATGTTTTTTTTTAATTTGTGATAAAGTTTTAGAAAAATTAATGTATTTGGAAAGTTTAAAATTAAAAGTTTTAGATAATTTTTTTATAAAATGGTAAAGTTGAGAGTTATGCAAGAAAATTATATTTCAAGCAATTTGCATTACACAGGACTTTTAAACTAACGCTAGGAAGGTTTTAAACTAACGCTATAACAAATCTAGTATGCAAGTATCTTTAGACAGCTGAAATTAATCAACGCTTAGTGGAGGAAGACGTCTCCGTGATGAATTTACGTCTCTTAGTGTTTGGTTGCTTCGTTGTTGCATGCAATATTGCGACAGCCGGTTAAGGGTTAAGTTAAATGTTATTGCTTTGTATATTTTATGTTTAAGATTAGATGAAGAGGTACAGAGTACAGGTTCCCCTGTACCTTGTACCTTGCACCCTGTACCAAGGTAAAGAGTATGCGCCCTCATTCTTTTCGATTTCATTTGTGGATTAGAAATGATAAATTCCTTCAAGACTAAAACTAAAACTCCAAGATAAAACTTTTTTAAACGTCGGTAGGCAGGCTGACTGTACACTTGGTGGTCACCTATAAACCAACTGTGGCTACCATTGCCTATAAAAAAACGTCACCAATAACAGCTGACCCTTGTTGATGTACAAGTGCGGATAAAGTGAGAAAAATTGAACGATTATTAAGCACAAGAACTGTTAATTCGCGGTGATATTCTGTAAGGTAGCGGTTACTGTCGCCGAACATTATGTCGCCAGTTTATGACTGCGATATTTTTTTTTAATCTTTTTAAATTTCATTTGCAGTGACTATGTTTATTGGTTAGTACTATGTTTATTGGCACAGTAATGTTTTAGAATGTTGGAAATAATGAACTCGTTTGCGCTCAAGCATCAGAGGAATATGTTCTGTTAATAATCTGTTCAGTTGGAATGTTACTGTCAAGTGCTCGTCAAATCGTTATTGCTCTCTTACGGCCTCCTTCAGCGTATAGGACTCTTCGTGAAAACACAAGGGAGTATATTACACATTTAAATGCGACGTTATAACAGCGCGGTTCTAGCCAGTTAAATACTAAAATACTAGTAGTTAAAATTTATATACTGTAACAATCTTTGATGTATATTATAATGCTTACTTGTTTCTTTAGTGATATTCTGTACAAATATTAAAAGATATATTAAACGACAAAGGTGTACTTAAAATATAGACATTCATGGGTAAGACATGGCGATCAAGACATTTAAATTTTAACACAGACTGACTCGTATCATGAAAGCCATTTTTAATGTTACCATTTATTTGTTAAAAATTAAAAAATAATAAAAAAAAAAAGAAAATTAAAACTCAAAATCACTGTAATTTAGATCAGTTTCTCTCGTATCTATTGACGATCAAAAATGTGATAACGTCACGTGATTTTCATTAGTGTGCACGCCAAGGGTTGCGCACTCGGCAGTCGCTACTTGATTATCATTGATACGTATTAATTTGTAAAAAGGTCTGTTTTATCACTAATTTAGCTCTATATTATTATTAAATTTAATTACGTCATTGCAACAATTGTTTATTTTTAAATTACTAGAAGCATTTACGTCTCACATTATTTAGCATTTTCACTTGTGATTTTTGCTATAATTTTATTCTAAAAAAGGGATAACATTTCTTTTTACATATATATCCCATTTTAATATACAGGGACCTACTACTACTAGTGTAGTATATAAAGTCCAGTAGGTATATAATTATAGGTATACATTACCAAAAGAACTTTCTACTTTGTCTTATTCTATATTTAAAATTAAGAACAAGAAGATTTTATACATATTGTAATTACAATAAATGTCGTTTTCGACCTGAACGTTGAATAACCGAGAAATGTTTTTGTTCAGGTGATCATCGATTCAGGCGCAAATTGAGTGAGTATTTATTTTAACTTGTTTACATTTAACGTTGAAACGAATAAATGAACGACAATTGACAGAAGTGCTGATGGGAAATTGACTTCACCCGATTTACATTTTTTTTACATGATTTTTATTTTTTAACTCGTTGCTAGTAATTATTTCACAGCTGATGTAAAAACCACGATGACTTGTTAATTATTGTTAACTTTTTATAACATATTGTTAACATAAATTAACTATTAACTAATTAGATGCTTAACCAGATTTTGTTTATGTGAAGGTCGTAAGACAGGGTGACGGTTTACTTGATATAGGTACTGAAAGTGTATGTGGCACTTAAGTAAGATCCCTTATCCGTAATCTTTATCCTTAAGTAGGGTTAAGGACAAGGGGATTAGGAAGGTATGGACTCTGGCATTTCTTTCCCATTTACCAAAACACGACATTACACATTCAGTTATTTCACTGTGATCTTCTGTAAGGGTTTGATCACTGTCGCCAGACGGGTTGCCTAAATGACTGCGAAACGCAATGTGTCCTGTCACTATCATATTCTCACCGATTGTAAAAAATAGTTATGTAATAATTCTACAGAAGGCTACCTAAACGCACGCAGCGACAGAAAAAATTTTTTTTTTCATCACTGTGTTTATCAGTGTGTCAGAAAATATAAAAATAATAAATTAACTAAATCAAATCACTCTCCCACTCTAATATCACTTTTGAACTCGCTTTGAAATACAACTGAAGTTTTGAAATTATTTATTAGATGGCAGGAACAGACAGGCTGACAGTGTAGTAGTAGTTGGAACGGTATATGCGGCTAACCGACAATACCAGGAGAACATTAAACTAAAAGACAATACTTCATCCTATGGCCGTGGCATGCTTGGAACTGATCCAAAACCGTGCACCGAATTGCATGCATTTATGTCCATGTATGTACTTCCTAATATATTGGAAAGGTGGTTTTGTATACCGATTAAACATTACACAAAACCACTGGCTTTTTCTGTTGAAATAACGTTACACGATATTGTAACAGGGAAATGAATTTTGTTTTCATTTCCCTGTTACAGTATCGTGTGAAAACTTTTAAGTGCCAATAAATATACATGAAGAAACACTTTAGCAAACAATAACCGTTATACAGTTAGCCAAAATAAATCCGTTTCAAATATTGAATGTATTATTTTACGCTCACAGCGGAGGGGTGCATAATGTGTTTGCTTTAAATTATAAACGAACACTTCCCTTATTTATATCTTTACCTGAAAAACACCATTCGAGATACCATGGGGATAGTAAAGAATATAATAGAATAAAAGATTGCACATGAAGGTAAACATAAAAATTCCATGTAAATTTTATACTGAATATAGAAACAATTTTAATGAAGAAATTATTTGAGCAAGCCAGAATTTCATTAAATTATTTTGACTATAATATATAGGTCTTTTACCTATGAGATTACATTATGTATGAAATAAGTTAAAGTACATTTTTTTCTATCTTTTTTATTTCTATTAATCAAAGCACCCAGTGGCATTTTATTGGTACCCTTCTTGAAGAAATCTAACTTCTCAAAGGTATTTTGTGCTACCTCTCGGGATAGTACAAAAATATCAAAATTCAAAGATAAAAGTTAAAGATTTAAAATATTTTTTTAAAGGTACCTAGTTTATAAAATTTTAATATTTAGATACTTAATAATCTTAAGTGTTGTCTGTAATCTTAGTCCTTGAAATACAATTCTAAGATCACGAACAAAGCCAGAAATAGTCTGACTGAGCGATATGAATCAATATCACCCTGAAATCAGTTATAAGTACAAAAGAGGTCAACGGCATAGTAACTTATTTTCCTACTTTTACATTGACCAATGTGATATTTTATGGAAAAAAAGAATGACAAATGTTAAGATATAATTAAATTTGGTTACAGCTTTGTTATGGAACAATAAACGTAGCTTCCGTTCTCCAAAGTTAGGATTACTTCTTAAACTCAAAATGGGGTGAGTTTTCCCATTATTTCTCTTTATTTATAGAAAAATATTGCTTGGCCACTTTCTTGTTTTCGGAGTGTAAATTTGTATCTTTTTTTTATTTATTGCTTCACCTCTTTTTAGCTAAGATCTGTTGCTTTAAGTTTAATATCTGAAAGTTTCTTCAGTCTTAGTGTCTGAAGTAGTATAGATAAGAAATAAGCTTTTAAAAATTGGCTCTGGTCTGGATGTTTTCGTAGTGGCAGGGTAGTCGTAAATTTGGTAGCCAGTGTTTCGGCAGTAACCACCCCCTTACACAACACTACATGTGAAATTGCATAGTATTTTAATTTTTAATTTACTTCTTTTATTTTAGACATTTCAAGTCCACAATTGAAGGCCACAACAATTACATAGGTGGCAGTAAATGCCACTTCTCAATCTCATACTAACCCCTCATCCTTTATTCTAAGAATGTCGCGAGTATACTTGCAGCACTTATATAATCAAGTAGACTCCAGCCTGCCAGTTGCTTTAAATAAAAAAGTTCGAGAATCGAAGCATTATTAGGTTTAACTGAATTTTATAATCACATCAGATATAAATACACGTCTATAACCGTTTGGGCTTCTGATTTACCAATAGGATACTTTTTATTCAGGAAAAATGTTAGGTTCCTGTGGGATTAAAAAAAAAAACCGAACTACAGTGCATACGAAGTCGCGAGCACAGCTTAGTTTCTAATAAATTACAATTTGTTTACTAATCATTAATTAAAACAATATATCTTGTGCGATTATTACAAGGATCTATGAGGCGTAGCAATAGACAAATTAGCAGATTACACACATTAAATGAAAGAGTAACAATAATCTTTTATATTAATAAATATTCTTTATATAAAATAATAAAGTAATATAATTCTTAGATTTTCATTTTACATACTTAGGTTCTGTAAGTGGACGACCTATGTCTTGGCAAGGCCATTTATGTCTGTCCGTATAGTTCCCCCGCTACCATCTAGACCGCTCGATGGTATGGCGTGCAGACTGCATCGACCGACTCCTCAATGATTCATGGCCGGACTTACCATTGACTCATGACAAACGCTTTGTTTTTTTTTCTTCTAATAGACCCTGTTAATCGATATCATGTTTGTTATTTGAAGTTTCTGTATAATGTACTGAAATTCCCTTTGCTTACCCTTTAGTTGGTATTAATTTCTACTTACATACAATACAGATCAAAATAATGACCGACTAATTCATAATGGAAGCTTTATTTGTAGTTTTATAAACAGCTCTAATAAAAAGAGTTTCATTAGAACTTAATATATGAAAATAGCAGCAAATATAATATGATCGCGGATCAGCTCAAGCTTTGCAAAGTAGGTAATTGAAACCAAACCCACGTATTCCAACACGGTGTTTTTTCGTGTCGGTTTACCACCGAAATTGAGGTAATCGTTGGTCCTTTTGAAGGGGTATTTGGAAAAATATGAGTCCTGTAATTTGGAGCGTCAGGTTGGCGTGATGGACGAGTGACGGCACGCGAGGTGGTTGTATGTCCCCCAAAACGAGTTAGGGGACACACACACTAAGGAGATTAATAATTGAATAGTGTAACCCACACAAGTATACACTTGTGTGGGTCATAACTTTGTATATGACAATGATCACTATAAAGTTAATTATAGGTTCAAATGATAGACCATTGGAATGGTTTCACGGCGGTTGCATTAGTTCAAGACATAATACACCAGCAATCATAAGACACTATAGCACTCATAAAGGATTCTGACTTCCTTATAGAATCAATCACACAACGGCTAAAATGTTTCTCTTGTCGTTATTTTTTTTTTTCAATAAATTGTTTTCTTATATATTTAGGTTTTTTATTATAAAGTTAACAAACAGACTGACGGTCCACTTGATGGTAGGTGGCTACCGTCGCCTATAACACATGCTATAGATGCTGCAAAAGCGAAGGGATAGGGCAAATGAGTTCTGGTATCCCTGACACACTCACCGAAACTCAACAGCACACATTCTGTTATTTCACTGTGGAAAGGGAGTGGTCACTGCTCCTAGACGGGCTGTCCAAATGACTGCGAAGCGCAGTGTGACCAGCCACTACTTAACCACTACTTAATTTAGTTAGTTATTCTCTTTTTAAACTCATAATCTATGTGTATGTTAATTATTAAATACACTATTATCCATAGTCACAAATACCACAATATATTCATAGTATAATTACTTCATACTTGTATATATTTTATTTAAGGTATGAAACACGTCATGATCGAACTACACAAGATCAAACTAAACAGTGTTTCTTGTCTACATAAACCGCGCGCGCGGTTGAGACGGACAAACGCATAGATAAAAAAAATGTTGATGCCAGACTTCTACCGCGCGACGCCGCGTTTTGCCGCGCGGTCATGTGAACTTAGCCTATGTCTACACCAGTTGATATAATTAAAACATTCACGGAATATTCTCATTAAAACACAAGGGAAAATAAAGTCATTTATCTCTATCTACATCGCCAGACAACTACATCGAGCATGTCCCTAAGGTAAGTAGATATTGATAGATATAAATTTTTTATTATGAAAACCATACAAGGGACTGAAGACGATTCACTCTAGAACAAATTAACCACTTTAAAAAGGGCTTGTTATGGTTAATAAACCTAAAGAGAAAAATCTGTTTTACACATAACTTGATGATTTTTAAGTTTGAAGTAACTTATTTGAAGTAAGGGATTTTTAAGATAGAGTGGGAGACTGTTTGACGAAAACTACCGAGAGAAGATACTGCCTACCCTAAAAGGTTAAAAGAGTAAGGAATAAGTAATATAAGCGATTTTTGTCAACTTAAAGCAGTGTGACCTGCATTTCTACTGCTACTTCTACTGTAAAAGGATTTCCTAAACTTTCATGTTGAGTATTTCCTGCTTTTTATATACTTTTAAAAGAGTGTGTTGCCGATCCTGCAAGAATTTATTTCAGCAAACTTTATAAAGCTTGCTTGTTTTGTAGCTAGGCGGAAACTTCTCAGAAAAGAGTTTTATCAAAAAATCGTATGTCCACGGGGATAAAGTTTCTTTCCATCAGGAACAGTGTGCGACGACAACTTATTTATCCAAGTAATGCGGATGAACTTCGCATCTATGGCGTATTCTGGTAAAAACTCTGAGTAGACATTAATTGGAACAACTCATCAGAGCACTCCTCATTGAAAGAGGGCCTCACGTGAGTTAAGTACTAGTGGAGTTATTTCCAGTAAGTAATTTTTTAGATTGCTCCTTCCTATGTTGTTACTAAAAATGTCTGAAGAGTCGCATTGAAACGTGATCAAATAAAGTTTGAACACACCGTTTCCCCGTAATCATAAAACAGACACAACGTTGACCTCGGCCCCCCAATGCAATTTTGCACTCGATGGTACCTCGTTTTATCAACTTCCGGGTTCGGTGAACTTCACATTTACGCTTTTGTCCTCGCGTGTCCTTTGGGGCAGATAACACCGAGACCCGCCATTGTTTTACCCCACGTATTCAAAGGATTATATATCTGGTTGTATTTTAATGAGAGAATTATATTCTGATAACTATTAGCCATCAATACAATCGGTTGGACTTTTGATTTTGAGTGTACATACCTTAGTTATTCTAATTAGAAATTGATTATACTAATAGGATAATAAGAAATTTACAACAGAGTCTGAATTAAGACAAAGATTGTAAATTAATATAAAAATACTTATTATGATAATATACATTAATATAAATTAAAAAAATATATATACAACCGCATATAAGTACCTCCCTCTTTCGTTTGAACAACGATTATTGAGCCACCACAGGGTATATTTCTACTAGTTTTTTCTACTGTAGAACTAAATGCAAATAACTTCCACATAGTTATTCCACACAGTTATATTAATTGAATTCAATATTATAATGTATTTCTTAGAGTTCTATTGATGTTTCCGATAGCGATTTAGATACTGATCTATAACCAAAATATATGTTGATCTTAATGGTCTGGGGGTAGCAAAGAAAACTTCATAAGCTTTTGAATCTAGTGCGAACTGAGTTTTTCTTTAATTTTATTACATAAAAATTTGTACGAAAATTCCTTGTCTCCTTATAATTCCTTAGGAGCCACTCTACCTGTTGGTACTTATAATTAATTAAAGCTTTTTACAAACGAACCCCTGCTGCGTGAGCCAACCGGTGAACTCTGTTTGTTGTTTGGTGCAAGTTGTTGAATTTTAAAGGTGACATTTTTTTAAATATTATATACGTACTAGCACTTACCCCGCGTGAAGACTTGGAGCAATATTCAAGCCTATTGTCACGCTACTAAGGCATCTATTCGTTTGTTAAGCTCCTTTCTCCTGTTGACATCTTTCTTTTTTGTTTAAACTAGAATTATTGTTATGAAATGCTACCTAATTAAGAATGATTTGTCAAACGATTCTCTACAAGTGATTTTTAAGAGGCACGCCACTACTGTTCTCATTGTCCTATCCATATCAAAATTGTCTGTCTATCTATTATCTTTACACGCCTTAATTACTTAACCTGATGAAATATGCATACACAGGAAAGTACATAGGATATCTTTCATCCAGAAAAAAGTACCGTTCCCGAGGGATTATCTAAAAGAATGCAACGCCTGGCAAACGTGTAATAGCAATAAATATTTCAGGTATTATATATTGCTTTTATATTTATTTTTCAATGCAGTAGTAGGCTATAAACACACTAGCGTTGTTAGTGTTTAATGAAAAACATTCATTAACAATCTATCTTTTAATTCTGTTTTATTGAAGATCGGAAATACCTAGATTTCGTTGAAAAAAAAAAATGTTATAAATTATAATAAAATAAAAAAAAACAATACATATTACCAGAATAATCCAATAGATGATGGTATAAGTGAACTTACCATGATCGTTTCTTATAATTAAGTACTAACATAAAGTTCGTGCCTAACATTCGTACGTGTAATAATATAATAATAGGGGTTAAAGTATGAAATTGCCGTTTTATTGTAATAGGTACTTCGAATTGACATAGACCCTTCATGGTTTGAGATTTTTGAGTGAAACTTTTTTCATACGGTACCTATGTAGTTCTTCTTTTAAAAAATGTGCAACATTCGATTATCAACTTTCAGTTGTTTTTTTTATTCAGCTTAGACAATAAAGATGGATACTTCGAAAATTCGTGTGATTTTTGAATACGAGTTCCGACGCGGAACTAACGCGGCAGAAACAGCTCGCAATATTAATGTTGCGTTTGGAGAGGGGACTGCTAATGAACGCACTGTGCGATTTTGGTTTAAACGCTTTCGTGATGGAAACTTCGATTTGAAGAACGAACCACGTGGAAGACCGCCCACACAGGTGAATAACAATGATTTGAAAGAGATGGTGGAAGCCGATCCGAGCCAAACTACCCAGGAATTAGCGGCATGGTTTAACGTTACCTTACCAACAATATTGACTCATTTGCGTCAAATCAATAAAATAAAAAAATATGAAAAATGGGTGCCTCATGATTTGACTGATCTGCAGACTCTACAGGAACTGCAATTAGAAACCATTCGTCACCCTCCGTATTCGCCAGACCTTGCTCCAACGGACTACCATTTTTTTCGTGATTTGGACAATTTTCTGCGTGATAAAAAGTTTTCTTCTCAGGAGGCAGTGCAAAATGCTTTCACACAGTTTGTCGAATCTAGATCACCAGAGTTCTATCGCAAAGGCATAAATGAGCTTCCTATTAGATGGCAGCAATGTATAGATAATAATGGTAATTATTTTGATTAAATAAATATGTTAAATTAAAAAAAAACGAATTTTTATTTTTCAGTACAAATCGGCAATTTCATACTTTAACCCCTAATATTTCTAGACTAGACTTAATTGGGCCCTCGTATACAATATTGTAAGTTATTTTAATGGATATTATAATATATTAGGGGTTAAAGTATGAAATTGCCGATTTGTACTGAAAAATAAAAATTCGTTTTTTTTTAATTTAACATATTTATTTAATCAAAATAATTACCATTATTATCTATACATTGCTGCCATCTAATAGGAAGCTCATTTATGCCTTTGCGATAGAACTCTGGTGATCTAGATTCGACAAACTGTGTGAAAGCATTTTGCACTGCCTCCTGAGAAGAAAACGCAGAAAATTGTCCAAATCACGAAAAAAATGGTAGTCCGTTGGAGCAAGGTCTGGCGAATACGGAGGGTGACGAATGGTTTCTAATTGCAGTTCCTGTAGAGTTAAAACGGTTTCTCGTGCTGTATGAGGTCTCGCGTTATCATGGAGCAATAATGGTGAAGATCGATTCATAAGTCGGGGCTGTTTCACTGCTAGTTTCGCTATCATTGTTCGGAGTTCGGCGCAGTAGACATCTGCCGTTATTGCTTGACCAGATCGGAGAAAGCTATAGTGAATAACACCACGCTGAGACCACCAAACAGTTACCATTACCTTTTTATTGGTAAGCTTTGCTTTAGGACACTGTTGCGGCGTTTGACCTGGGGTCAGCCATTGCATTTTCCGCTTACGATTATCGTAAAGAATCCATTTTTCATCACATGTCACAATTCGATCCAATATTCCTTCATTTCTGTATCGATTCAACAAGGCAACGCAAGTTTCAACACGCGTTTCTTTCTGCAGATCAGTCAAATCATGAGGCACCCATTTTTCATATTTTTTTATTTTATTGATTTGACGCAAATGAGTCAATATTGTTGGTAAGGTAACGTTAAACCATGCCGCTAATTCCTGGGTAGTTTGGCTCGGATCGGCTTCCACCATCTCTTTCAAATCATTGTTATTCACCTGTGTGGGCGGTCTTCCACGTGGTTCGTTCTTCAAATCGAAGTTTCCATCACGAAAGCGTTTAAACCAAAATCGCACAGTGCGTTCATTAGCAGTCCCCTCTCCAAACGCAACATTAAGGCTTATCCTTCCAAAAAATTAAATTTTTGCAACATTTTGTAACAGTTTTATTCATTATATATACGCCTTTTCTTCAGCGAAAAAAATATATGTTTATCTACAAGATATGAGGAATGATTTGTTGGGATTAAAATTTTTATTTTATTGAAATTGATTCAGGAAAAAAATTCTAAACTCACCCCTTTTATTTTCAGTTATAACAATCTCACTTCTACAATATTTATCAAAAGATTATGAAATTTTGTACACTTATGAAGATAACAATGTAGCATGATTTGTTGAAAGCGCTTTTTGAAAATTCGTAAAATTGAATTTTATATAATGTTTTTATCAAAAATATTTCCTCACTTACTCAGCGCTAGCCCGTTCTCGTCCATAAAATCAGTGCGGGGCGAGTCGTGATGCTAGACGGACCTGTGGCGCGTTGCGCTTCATCAAATTATTAATTTTTACGTAATAAACAAAGAATAAACATTTTAGTGGCAGAACAGACAGTGCATGATAGTGTATATAATACTTTAATAGGTTTTCTTTTTTGTCTTTTTAATTAAATCTTTAAAAAACTAAATATAAAATATGTTGCAATATAATATTCAATTAATAATTCATCTGTATATATACTTGTTATCTAAATTAAATAAAGATAGGAAGTAAGCAAAGGAGGCAAAAGCGTAATATATCAAAAATGAACCAAACGAGGAAGGAAAGTTTTCATGAATTTTAATTAATTAATTAATTAAATTAATTAATATTAATAATGATTAATTATTAATTAATACATATAAATTAATAAGCCTAATAAATAAATAATAAAGCCACTATAAAGCCGGATTCCCACTCACGTATCTAGTGACTCATCGAATTGTTCTCCTAGAAGGAGCGGTGGGGGGTTTCCCTATTGTAGGTGGTCGCGTAGGGGACGCCCCCGTGACCTCCAGAAAAATCCGATATCCTCGGTACACCGTTCTGGTAAAAAGTTGGTGAGCTGTTCTCGGAAACTATGAGGGATAGAAGGGTGGGGTTTGCGGAAGGTCATAGAGGGTGATCGGTAGTCACCAAGGAAAGTGTCATCCGGTCTACCGGGGCACCAAAAAACAGCGAGATATTTAACAGCCCCCTCCTTTGACCCCCCCCCCCCCGACCGTAACTCGGAAACGGCGCGTCACAGCCGTGTCGTGTTTGGGCTCATCGGGAACGTCTCGACGAGATAAAAAATTTGACGCCCCCCTCGGACCCCCCCGACCGTAACTCGGAAACGGCGCGTCACAGCCGGGTCGTGTTTGGGCTCATCGGGGACGTCTGGACGAGATAAAAAAAAAATTGACCCCCCCCCCCCCCCCCGCGGACCCCCCGACCGTAACTCGGAAACGGCGCGTCACAGCCGGGTCGTGTTTGGGCTCATCGGGGACGTCTGGACGAGATAAAAAAATTGACGTAACCATGGTCAACGGTTACAAATAGACCCCCCATGTTAGGTATCATTTGAAAGGATGAGGGTAATCTATCAACACCATCCTCCCAGCCCCCCTCCGCTCCCCCCTTACTCCCCCCCCCTCCTTTAAAATTACATAATTAATAATAATAAGACCAAAACCAAACCAAAACAATTAGACATGGCAAAAGACAAGACAAAACGAAAACAAAATGAAAACGTGAATAAATTTTCTACAAGGATTTGTTTTTTTTTTTAATTCTATTGACATGAATTTTAAAAATTATAAAAAAGGGCTTTTGATACCTTTTAGAAAAATCAAGCGCTGAATCAAAAATATGGTGAAAATAATAAATGTTAAGTGTGCCTTTTACAGTTCAATATACCCTAAAAAGCCCCACAGAGTTTCCATTTAATCCACTCAGTCGCTTTTTTGTCCCACTCGATAGATTTTTGAAAAAATTGAAGAAGCAAGATTCTCGCTCTAAAAAGTTCGTAATCTTTATCAAAATGAAAAAAAAAAAAACACTTTTTGTTTCAATTTATTGTCACTTCACTCACTTGGTGAATTTGAAAAAAAATATCAAAATTAAAAAAAAAATTATTACCGCCGGCATTAGCGTTACCCAAACAAAATGTACCACGCGAAGTTTGCACGGTTGGTGCAAAAACTCAATTGTTTTTACTGAAAATTAAAAAATTTGTTAGTTTTGATAAAAACTTTTGTTTGGCTCTTTTACCATATATTTTATATTCGTATAAAGAAATATACATACATCTATACATATAAAGAAAATTGGAGTGTCTGTTTGTAATATTGAAATAACCGTTTTTTACCACATGCATATGATTATATATACGTACATACACCATATATGAGTACATACACCAAAATAAACCAACCACATAACCAAACCAAATTTTTGTCTGTCTGGGTGTCTGTTTGTTCCGGCTAATCTCTGAAATGGCTGAACCGATTTTGACGGGACTTTTATTGGCAGGTAGCTGATTTAATAAGGAGTAACTTAGGCTACGTTTATTTTAGAAAAAATCCAAAATAACATCCAAAATAACATTTTTTACAATTTTTGTCTGTCTGTCTGTTTGTTTGTTCCGGCTAATCTCTGAAATGGCTGGACCGATTTTGACGGGACTTTTATTGGCAGATAGCTGATGTAATAAGGAGTAACTTAGGCTACGTTTATTTTAGAAAAAATATACCCCGGGCCAAGCCGGGAGCGCGTCGCTATACACTCTAAAAACATAACCCTCGTTGTGGCGCAGACGGGTAAAATTTTTTACTAGGTAACATAATTTACTACCTAAATAACAAAACACGCTTCATTGTTACTGAATTATCCCTCTACATTGTAAATAATTATAAATTTGTAGTATGTATTTGCAGTAAAGTAGGCTCAGTCGACTATGTCGTGCCTTTGTCATCTAGTCTCCATACTACTCTTTGCCATCTCTGTGCGGTCGATCTCTTGTAGAGGGTGGCGCGGGGAAATCAGCCTAATAATTCAAGGCCAAATCGGCGTTATACACCTTAATATTGCGAGCTGTTTCTGCCGCGTTAGTTCCGCGTCGGAACTCGTATTCAAAAATCACACGAATTTTCGAAGTATCCATCTTTATTGTCTAAGCTGAATAAAAAAAACAACTGAAAGTTGATAATCGAATGTTGCACATTTTTTAAAAGAAGAACTACATAGGTACCGTATGAAAAAAGTTTCACTCAAAAATCTCAAACCATGAAGGTTCTATGTCAATTCGAAGTACCTATTACAATAAAACGGCAATTTCATACTTTAACCCCTATTACTAGTTTCTTCTTAGACGTTATTCAATTTTTTTATCATACATTTTTGTTAGGCGTTGAATTTTAATTTTAATTGTTAGATTATTTCTTGGATTTTTTTACTGAATAAAAGAAAGTCTTTTCTTTTATTATCCTCTGATAAGGTGTATACATAATTTCACGATGATCGATTAAGTACTTCGGAGATTTGCGGTTTTGAATAACATGAAATTTTTATATAATTTTGTATAATTTTTCAGTGTCATCTACAACTTACGATGAAAATACTATTAATTTCCAATGTGTACTACAAGAGAACCAAATATATATGCTTTTAAAGATCTGAATCTTGCAAGTCTTGCAAAGATATATTATTTCGATGGATTAGGTACAATTCCATGTAAGTAAATAATTTTTATTTTTTCCTAGTATAAATCACTTAAATTAAAATTAAATTTCTTCAACCCAATAAATAATTATTACAGATGAACCCATTTATTAGTATAATCAATTTTATCAAATCGCACAGTCTATTCGTTGTTATACCACCTGCTTCTTGGACCGATGACATAAAGAGAGTGGTTATCAGTGGATACAGAAATCGTAGGACTGAGTGAAAAGACCCAATTAACTCTAGATACTTGTGGCAACTCTAGATGTTTCGATGGTGACGATGATGATGCTTGAAATAAAAATAAAAATAAAATAAAATTCACTTGAAAATATAAATTTTTATGAACATTTTTAAATAACTTTAAAATTTGTATTTATATAGCGTTTAAACAAAAAAAAAGTGTACATTTTATTAGACAAAAACATCCAATTTAATTTCCAATTTAAAGGCAAAGTCTCTTCGAATGTGATTTCTAGTAGGAAACGAAGTTACCCCGCTGTGATCGCTTGGCGACCATTTCATTTGTTTTATTGAGATTTTTGTCACCAGGAAGTGACTTCACGGGGCCATACCGGGGGTAGGTTGTCACATGGAGAGGGAGAGTAGAAAATTGGCGCAAGATAGAGGGCTGTGTAAAATATTCGCGAAATTTTCCATGGCGGCTTTGTTTAGAGCGGCAAAAATGGGGTAGTTTGTAGGGAATGCACCCCGAATGTGCTCATATTATTCACAAATTTTGTATTCGCCGCGTTCTACCGTCTACGCCAAGTTTATAACGACATTATTTTCGCAATCTATTCGCTTTTTATTTTAAATAAACTGTTAAATTGGGATATGTACGTGGAGATTAAAAATAAAATTTTCTTGTGTTTTATTACTTAACTTAGCCGTTTCCTGCGGTTTCACTAGTGTTTTTTAAACTAATACATTGACACCTACATGCATTTTTCGGTTAATCTCTATAATTCTCGGTTTCACGGCTCGGTAACGGCGGCCGCATTCGATTACCGATCCACTATACAGCTTCGTGCGCCTGTATATCACTTCTATTTCGCTTAGAGATTTTTTCAGATTTTTTTCTTTTCGCTCGGCTCTTAAAAGTTATAGTGTTATAAATACTTTGTACGACTAAATATAATACGGGAATTTGACTATGAAATTCATATTTTTTTTAAAAATCCAGCATTATAAAATCAGCATATTTTTTTAAACAAAAAGGAAACTCTCCAGCTTTTTTACATCATAGGAATATACACATAGCTCTCATGGCTCTCAAAAAAAAAACAGCATGTATGCTGTTCTGTATGCTTGGTTGATAAAAACTAGAGCCTCTTTCCTATCTTCACGCTATTATATAAGTATATATAATATATCTCATACATATACATATGTATTATCTGTGCATGTATTATCTTATAGCATATTACATGTGCTAGACAATGTTATTATTATTCTAAATTGTAGGCCACATGACTATTCAGATAAAGAAATTCAAGGCAATTTGAAAACTAGTCTCTTTTTACAGTAAATTTTGAGAGAATTATGTGTAACAGCAATTACACCTTCACAGTCCTCTATTAAAATAGGATCACATTAATAACTGAATACAACCGCAGACATTTCTATGCGCTGATCAATGGTTTACTCACAGTTTGAAAATTACTCATGGAGCATGGAGCTGCGAGTATGTTTACAGTAGTAAAATACGAGTTGAAATAGAATCGAAAAGAACAAAGTCCTATTAACAAATGGTATTAAAAAATGAACTACATATTTTATTATTCACGTAAATAATATTAAATAAATAAAAATAATTTATGTTCAAAGAATACAGTTTCAAAGAATGCATTTTTTTTTGCAAATTATATACAAAACTCCTTTATTGCTCTATTCGTTAGTGAAAACCGTATCAAAATCCGCTGAGTGGTTCAGATTTTAATACGGTTACCTTCGTCTGTAAACAACTTTCAATGAACTAATTTAAAGACAAATCATTTAAGCATTCAACAGAAAAATATTTTTAAAATGAAAAAGAAATTTAAAAGGCAAATTTTTACGAATTATCATTTTTTTTAAATTGTTACCAAGATTCGTTTAAAATGATTGCCTAGAACTCTAATTGCTAACTTATTTTTTTACCCGCATCAATACTAATAATAAATCTGTAAGTGTAGGTATTGTATGTATGTATGTATGTATGTATGTATGTATGTATGTATGTATGTATGTATGTATGTATGTATGTATGTATGTATGTATGTATGTATGTATGTATGTATGTATGTATGTATGTATGTATGTATGTATGTATGTATGTATGTATGTATGTATGTATGTATGTATGTATGTATGTATGTATGTATGTATGTATGTATGTATGTATGTATGTATGTATGTATGTATGTATGTATGTATGTATGTATGTATGTATGTATGTATGTATGTATGTATGTATGTATGTATGTATGTATGTATGTATGTATGTATGTATGTATGTATGTATGTATGTATGTATGTATGTATGTATGTATGTATGTATGTATGTATGTATGTATGTATGTATGTATGTATGTATGTATGTATGTATGTATGTATGTATGTATGTATGTATGTATGTATGTATGTATGTATGTATGTATGTATGTATGTATGTATGTATGTATGTATGTATGTATGTATGTATGTATGTATGTATGTATGTATGTATGTATGTATGTATGTATGTATGTATGTATGTATGTATGTATGTATGTATGTATGTATGTATGTATGTATGTATGTATGTATGTATGTATGTATGTATGTATGTATGTATGTATGTATGTATGTATGTATGTATGTATGTATGTATGTATGTATGTATGTATGTATGTATGTATGTATGTATGTATGTATGTATGTATGTATGTATGTATGTATGTATGTATGTATGTATGTATGTATGTATGTATGTATGTATGTATGTATGTATGTATGTATGTATGTATGTATGTATGTATGTATGTATGTATGTATGTATGTATGTATGTATGTATGTATGTATGTATGTATGTATGTATGTATGTATGTATGTATGTATGTATGTATGTATGTATGTATGTATGTATGTATGTATGTATGTATGTATGTATGTATGTATGTATGTATGTATGTATGTATGTTCCTCCATAACTCTGAAACGAATTAACTGATTTTCATGAAACTTGGTAGATAAACATTTGGACGTACGGGACACAGGATAGGCTACTTAATATTTTTCAACGCGGACGAAGTCGTGGGCACCAGCTAGTATATTATAAAAATGCTGCCGGGGTTAAACAATTAAGACAGCCACAAAAACTGTGGCTTAGTCGATAATTACAATAATTATCTTCGGTTGCGTGACAAAGAAATGTGTTACTCGAATTTGTATTTCTGGGTGCATAAATGGTTCCTTTATAAATATACTAGCTGTGCCCGCGTCTTCGTATGTGCTATAGTTCGTTTTTTGTAAATCCCACAGGAACCAAAAAAAAAATTCTACGATAAAAAATATCCAGGTAATAAATTATCTGTGCAAAATTTCAACCATATCCGTTTATACAAAATAAGGATATAGGTCTGTTGTACTGTCTTTCAGGAATTTTTTAAATGTTTTCTTTACAAGAACGCCTTGGAATCTTAAAATTAAATAAACAAAACACTGAATCTTAAAACAGCAGTAAATAATAAACATTCAAGAAGAAGTAATCCAAACATTAATCCTGCAAATGCATCTAGATGATGTTCTTTTTAAACTTTAGCCACATACAAATGTTCTTACAAAATTGGAATTGTGAACTTGATGTCTGAGAACTTTTATATTGAAAACTTTTAAGCATGAATACCTTATACGTACTAATGGTTTCATTTTGCATGTAGATTCGCTTTTTGTAATATTTTCGTTTAAAAATCTTTAAAATTATATCTTAAAACTTAAATTTATCTTTAAACTTTCCGTTATTTAAAACTAGCGACTCGCTCCTGGCTTCCCACGGATGCAATCTTTTTTTTAGCAACACTACAGATACTGCAAATGAGATGTCGATCATTCCAATAAAAAGTTCATTTCCAAAGTTGTCCCTGCCAGGAATCGAACTCGGGACTCCTGTGACAGAGCTTTAAGACAAGAAACTTAACAACTCGTCCAATTGGCTCGTCAAAAATTATTAAAATAAATTCAGTTATAATTTATTGACTTGACAGGACTCAATTGCTACCTGATTGCTACTTTATAAAGTGAGTCCGGATATTACGATATAAACGGTTTTGTTTTGACAAGATGCTATTTCACGATTTTAATCACCGTAATATTAAAATACAATAATTTCTTGTATAAATTCTATATTTCTGGAGAGGCCTATGTTCAGAGTTCCCTAATCCATAAAAAGGGCCGCGGTGTGACGCCTAGGCTGTACCTAGATACAGCCTAGGCTCTAGGTCTAGATACATACACATGATGAATCCTTATGTGGGAGGTCTATGTCCAGTATTAGTCATCCTACGACTTAGATGACTATGAAATTACATGTAAACAAATATGTTTGCAATATGATATATGTTATTTTATTGTTTCTCATAAAAAAAAAATGACGATTTGGATATGGACATTCCAAAGTATATTTCCAAGGCATTTAAGAGTCCAAAGTATCACTCCGTGATCCTTTCTATAATTTAATTTATTATTTTTATTGTATATCTTAATTCTTTTGTACGTTTGTATGTCACTGAAACCTCCTAAATGTCGGGACCCTAGATGGTATAATTTCAAATTTTGACCCTATGAGTAACAGATTTTTTTTGGATTCTTTGTGCCAATACATTTATGTATATTTCAAAATCTAGTAGAAATTTTCCTGTCCATTTAATGTTATAGTTAATTGTTTTTAAATGGCAACATTGGATGTGTAATTACGAAATTAATTAATATCAAATTAGAAAAACAAGTTTATTTTTAATTGGGCACTATAAATACTAAATTGGTGTTACTTAGATGTTATTTGTCTCATACTTGATCAAGGTAAGAATTACTTTATAATTTTAGTCTAATTCCTTTTTTTATTAGAAATTTTTAACTACCGTTATCTGTGATTTACTTAATACACCAGTTTTTAATAGACGTTAAAATATTTTTAGCCAAAGATATGTTTTAGTGGAATAAAATGTATCTTTTTTATGGAAAAGAGTAACATGTTATGGTATCAGTGCAGTGCAGCCAGTTATGACGTATGGTGCCGAAACGTGGCCTCTCAAGGCAGGACTGGTCAAAGTTCAAAGTCGCTCATCGAGCTAACGCTCGGAGTTTCTTTAGCAGATAGGATCAGAAATTCTGAAATTAGCCGAAAACTGACAATTAGCATGTCCAAAATGAAACACAAGGTTAAATAACAGGTTAACCTCAGTGGTTTTTAGTGTCATCATGAGATATCATCAATACTAATAATAAATCTGTAAAGGTCGGTCATGGAGTAAGTTACTTTGTTTTCAGAGATATCGTGTTTATAGGCTCTATACATGATACTGAAACTAAATTGTCGATTTTTAGAATTTTATTCCTCCATAACTCTGAAACGAATTAACTGATTTTCATGAAACTTGGTAGATAAACATTTGGACGTACGGGACACAGGATAGGCTACTTTTTTTGGTTCAACGCGGACGAAGTCGCGGGCACCAGCTAGTAAATAAATAAAATATGTATAAATAAATAAAATAAGTAATTATTGCTAAATTAATTTAATGTCAGTAATAAAAAATAAAAAATATATACTACAAGTTGGTAGGTAAGGGTAACCTGGTCTTTTTTATAAATAGACCTACTGAAAAAATTCTAAATTTTATTTTTCAGATGGACAAGATTCTTTTCTTTCTATTCTGTCTTCTGTTGGTGGTAGCATTCTGCATGTCGGCACCTGATAGTTTTCTCGTGAGAAGACCTTTTGGATTTGGACACAATAATTGGAATAACCCATATTATGACCATGGATACGGTTATGGATACAACTCTGGTTATCATGGATCAATCTACAATAACTACCCCCCTTATTATCCCTACAGACCTTATTAAACAAACTGAAAGTTTAAATAAAATATTGCATTGATGAATTGATATTTTTACTATTCTTGAGTGAAAATTCCCCACCGACCTCAAATGCCACTAGTACAGTTAGCGATAGAATACAATTATGGATTTTCTGAACAAAAATATGTCTATCTGTGAACTAATGTCCTAAACAATAAAGTAGAAATAAAAAAATAGGTCTTGAGTTTGATGATAATTACTGTAAAGTTTTATCAATATCTTTTCATTAGTTTTCGCTTGAAAGAGTGTCAAATATCCATAAATACACCATCAAAAATTTGTATTCCCTAAACATATTCAGTATTGTTAATTTAAAAAAAAAAAAAAAAAACAAAAGCTCCTGGCAAAATCCATTTAAAAAAATAAAATAAAAATAAAATTCATAAAACTGAGGAGTTTATTGCTGTAACAAAATTATTTCAAATACTTATCAAGTCTTGGATAAAAATTGTTCGGTGTCTCCTGACCTGGAAGCAAGGATAATCTATATTTTGGGATGAGTGGCTCCGCGGCATGGCAGCAGATATTTCATTATAACCAAGTATACATTTATATTTTAGTAGTGGCAAGGCACCCAGCTTTTCGTATTTTGTCACTGCAACATTTTAACCATTAAACTTTGTACATTTTGACAACTACACATTCGACCTTTTGGAGTTTGGACGTTCTGTCATGTGAACAGCTATTTCACGAAACGACTCTTAGTATAATGCCTTTAAAACTAAAGCACTAAGCAGACAACTGAAAAAAGTTTGAAATTAAGTTTTGGCATGACTGACAATTGCCTTGGTGTAAGCAAATGTCGTCTTTAAGGTGACGAACCTTTTCTTACCCCGACTGTACTTACAGAAGGCCTTTAGGTGGACCGAATGGGCAAGCCTTTTTATAAAGATAAATCTATAGATGCAAACAAGACATATTGGTATGTGAGTTATACATGACGTTACATATACATATTATGTATCATAACATGTACCATAATATGTACATGTGTTTTAGTGTATAAATAATAATTTAGTTGGGAAAATAATTATTAAATAATCAATACTTGTACGATACAAAGGTGAGTTACCTTATTTAACTCATTGAGGTGTTTAGGTGTATATTATAGGTGTTTTTTGTTTGTATTATATATTTATAGGTTGTATTTTAATTTTAACTATTTTATTTTTTAAACTTTCTTTGTTTTTGGAGCTTTTATGTATTATGTTTTGTTTAGTAAGTGCGTAACCTCACCATCGGCTCTTACGGAAGACCAGCGCAGGTTTTTATAACCTGCATTATGCTGAGTTGGATCCGGTTTGTGGCGGGGACGTTTGTTTTTGTCTTTATACCATGTTACTTATGTATGCTCTTAAATGTCCTTTGCCACAAATAAAACATTATTCTGTTCTATTTAGAAGCTTTATTGACTAATACCATGATCCACCAATTTAGTAGGTATAGCTTTGTAGAGGTTCGGTTTCATATAATTGATAATTATTATTCTGTCCCGCATCTCGGGCCAGCTGCTGCCGATAGTAAGAAATTATGGGCTTTCAGTACACTTGGCCCAATGTTTGAGTGCGCCATTTGTACAATTTATGGAGGGGCTATAACGGAAACGCCTAGTGTTCATGACTTTAAAATCGTTTATATTTTTACTAGTAGCCCGCTCCCGGCTTCACACGGGTGCAGTTTTTTACTCAATCCAGCTGATAAAATTACCTTACATCGCCATCTGTTAGAATCTTTTGGAACTCACAGATAAATAATTGCTGGATTGAATGGGTATTAACAGATGGCGCAATTTTTTTTTTTAGGTGGCAGACAGGCAGGCGGCCCACTTGATGGTAGGTGGTTACCGTCGCCTAAGGACACAAGCAACACCAAGGGGAGTGCTAGTGCGTTGCCTACCCTGTAGATATTTGTTTACCCCTCGCTTGAAGTAGCCCATATGTTAATAATATTATATAATTTGCAAAAAAAATAATAAACAAAATGAGATATAAACTATCCTATCTTTTAAGTTGGACCAAATTACATATAGTTACGAATTTTTATCAAAATCGGTTCAGTAGTTTGGGAGTTCATCGCGGACAAACATGTGACACGTAATTTTTATATATGTAAGGATTATTCGACTAGCTGTTAAAAAAAGCCTATGCTACTTGCTGATAATTCTATAGGTGAAAGATTTAAAAAAAATCGGTCTACTAGTTTTTGAGTTTGTTCATTGAAAGACAAAAACCCAAAAATAAAAACGTTTAAAAATATATTATCTACTTTATTCATTTTTTTGTCTAAACGGTTTTGGAGAATAATCGGGTCTCAGTTTATTTCATTTGCATCAAGCAAACTGTGCAGAAATAAATTTCTATGCACTAGCAGTAAAAAAGTGTAGCAGCGTGTAACGACATTTTATATCTGGAAACTTCTATTCGGCATTTGCTATTTATTTTTTCCTTTTTTTCACTGCGAATGCACAACGACTGAGTTTTTACTGGCTTCATTTGGTTTTAATGCACTTTTATCAAACGCGAATACTCTTTATGGCAGACAACATTAATAATTTATTCTTTCGTTTTCTTTACTTTAATTTTTATTGTAATATTAGAAACATATAAACAGAGAAATTAGCTATACTATTTTCTGTTTTAGATTAGATTTCGATCAAAATTTATGCGTAAACAAAATTGTGAAAGTTTGCTAAGTTAATACCTATTGATATTTTCTTAGGTATTTTCTAAAAGTTATCCGTTAAAAATTGTTTCGACAACTTTGTGTATCCATTTTCCTCAATTACACAAATAAAATCTACATAAAGTGTGTTCAGTAATATACATTTAACCGTATGAAGTTTGCAAGGGTTAAGGGCTCTCGGAGGGCCATCTCCGGGAGCCGTTGAGGTAGAGAACGACCCTCTTAATGTGTTTAGAGTCTAAGACCCTTTTGACCTAGTATCTGTTAATAGCATACCGAATCGCTTGTTTGAATTTCAGATTTTGCGAATACGTCGGACTTTCGATGTGCAGCACTTGAGGGAATTTTGCTAAACACTACTTATTTCAAAAAGGGTTATATAAATGTATTTAAACCATACCATTCATACTAACATAATAATTATATATTAGTCTTATACATTCCTACTATACAGGGTGTGGCCTGTAATAAGAGCAATAAATTAAAATATAGACCCTTTAACGAATCAGTAATTAATTCCAAATGGTTTCAATTAATTAAAATGAAAAACAAATTTAATGTTTTTTTCTAACAAAATTAATCGAGCCAGCAATGTAATACTACAGACATAATGTGTCCAGTCGGAGTACTTGACATTGACATTTACGGTCCTTCTCGCCCCAGTACCCTGTACCAAGACAACTAACGACAATTTAGCGATTCATTCATTGGTTATGTATTGTAACTTTGGATTGCTATATCTCTGAGTATAATCACTTTGAAGCATTATGATTAGGTTAAGGCAACTGCGTATACTCTATAGAATCATCTATTAGATGATTCTATAGAGTATACGCAGTTACAGGCCACATCCTGTATATAACTTGGAATTCGTCCACGTATTTTAGTGATTGATTCATGCTGATCAGAACATTTATTTATTTATTAAGAAGATAAGACGTTTTACTGCTGTAAGTACGATGGTATTGCCATACAGTTCTGTTACAAAGAAAATATTTCTGTTACAAAAAACTTAGTTCAAGAAATTCAGCCACCTACAAGTTGAATAAATTTATCCATGGGAAATAATCGCTATTCATACATTATGGAATATTTTAAAGGTCAATTATTATTACGGCATTTAGACCATCCTAAGCCGTCTTGAAAAGGCAAAAAATCGAGCTGATGAGGGTCAAGATTAGATGATATAGATTGCTTTGATCTTCTTTTAGGCGATTTTTTCCTGCCTTAAACAGAGGACATTTGTACAAAAATATTCGACAAAAGAAATCCAAGTGGATGGAGGGTATGTGTATGCACGGTACTCAAAAACGAAAATATTTCGGAACGTTACCATGAACGGACATGGAATGGCGAGTGGATTATTTCGCAGAAGCATAAAGTGAGTAACGAAGTTTCTCCACTATTTTCACAGTCTGGTGCCTTTCAACGTCTCTTGCTCTACTTTACATTCATTGAGCAAATTACATTTTAACTTGAAATTAAAGTTTTTGCTCCATTGCACTAAGGTAATAACTAGATGTTAACACTTCTACAAGTGCCAATACCAAAATACCAATATCAAATTTTATTGATTAATAGACAACATACAAATGTTTTCGAAATGTTATCTATTTTCAATAATAGATAACATTTCGAATTCTAATTGGGTTCAGCACTGTTAACCGAACTACTGGGAATACACCTCTTTTTTTAGTAGAATTCGCTAATCCTAAAATCATATCAGTTTGAAAGTGATATGATATATTATATTATATTTTTAAAGAGTTGTGCAAATGTACAATTCATACAAGAAACATTTTTTTCTATAAAATTATTTAGTAATTCTACTTAAAAGTATGTACCTGTGATACAGTATGTGTCACAATTTTAACAGTTAATTCATATTACGAAATCCTACTAAAATCATAAATGCAATAGTTTGTGTGGATGAATTTTTGTTAAATAACACCCAAAAACTAAACAGATTTTAATGAAACTTTACAGTTGTAACATCTAATATACAGGGTGGAAAGATAAGTCGGGCCCTGGAGGGAAACTACCTTAAATCCTTAAGTTAGCTCATTTTACATAAAGGAAACATTCCTTTATTTTTAAAAAGAAACAAAACTGCATTCAAAGATTAGATTTAGGTTTAGTACATGGGATGTTGCTTGGAGCTCTTACTGGTGCATGTTGAGCCTCCTATAATTGCGGCAGCATCTGCCTAGTGCCAATTATTCTGAACAACGTGTTTTAATTTGATGCCTGCCTCGTTGGGGGCCTCGTTTAAAAAAAAATGTTATTAGGGGCATACACCACAACACTTTGCTGAAGGCTACAACAAATGAATTTCAACGGAGACTAAATTTGTGTATCCGGAACGAGGGGGCTCATTTCGAACAATTTATCAGTTAAATAATTTAAGTAAAACAAATTGTTAACAAAATAAAGTTAATGTTAGATTTTACGATCATTTTTATTTTTAAGACCAAATGTTTGTTAGAGAAATTTTATCCTGAATAATAATCCTATCGATTAGTATAATAAAATAGTGAGTGTTTGTTTTTTTTAATTTTAGTTGGTTCGAGTCCCGGGCAAGCCAAGCGAGTTTTAGAAAATCTTTGAATGCAGTTTTGTTTCTTTTTAAAAATAAAGGAATGTTTCCTTTATGTAAAATGAGCTAACTTAAGGATTTAAGGTAGTTTCCCTCCAGGGCCCGACTTATCTTTCCACCCTGTATATAAATAAAAATCAATGATTTTAATTCGGTTTTCACTTATGGAAAGGGGAATAAACGAAGAAGGGGTGTGTATGAAAAAAATTGCATCCCGGGCGAAGCCGGAAGCGGGTCACTAGTGTCTTTATAAATATTAGAATAATTTATAAAAATACTCGGGGTGAAGTCGCTGAGAAAAGTAGTAATTTAATAAAATTAATAATGGATACTATTAGTGAAATAGATAATATTAGGGGTTAAAGTATGTAATTGCCGATTTGTACTGAAAAATAAAAATTCGTTTTTTTTTTAATTTAACATATTTATTTAATCAAAATAATTACCATTATTATCTATACATTGCTGCCATCTAGTAGGAAGCTCATTTATGCCTTTGCGATAGAACTCTGGTGATCTAGATTCGACAAACTGTGTGAAAGCATTTTGCACTGCCTCCTGAGAAGAAAACTTTTATCACGCAGAAAATTGTCCAAATCACGAAAAAAATGGTAGTCCGTTGGAGCAAGGTCTGGCGAATACGGAGGGTGACGAATGGTTTCTAATTGCAGTTCCTGTAGAGTCTGCAGATCAGTCAAATCATGAGGCACCCATTTTTCATATTTTTTTTATTTTATTGATTTGACGCAAATGAGTCAATATTGTTGGTAAGGTAACGTTAAACCATGCCGCTAATTCCTGGGTAGTTTGGCTCGGATCGGCTTCCACCATCTCTTTCAAATCATTGTTATTCACCTGTGTGGGCGGTCTTCCACGTGGTTCGTTCTTCAAATCGAAGTTTCCATCACGAAAGCGTTTAAACCAAAATCGCACAGTGCGTTCATTAGCAGTCCCCTCTCCAAACGCAACATTAATATTGCGAGCTGTTTCTGCCGCGTTAGTTCCGCGTCGGAACTCGTATTCAAAAATCACACGAATTTTCGAAGTATCCATCTTTATTGTCTAAGCTGAATAAAAAAAAACAACTGAAGGTTGATAATCGAATGTTGCACATTTTTTAAAAGAAGAACTACATAGGTACCGTATGAAAAAAGTTTCACTCAAAAATCTCAAACCATGAAGGTTCTATGTCAATTCGAAGTACCTATTACAATAAAACGGCAATTTCATACTTTAACCCCTATTATTTTCATTTGTTTGATGTTTAGATTGAATTAACTGTGAATCGGAGGTTTTCTTCCGTGTCCCAGGAGTTATTAAGTGGTTATAACTTAAATACGATGTGTGTCTAGTAAGCCAACAACGCTCTCTCTAATCTCGCGTTCAAACAACAATTTCAAGTTGGAACTTGTAATTTCTGTCGTAATCTTTAGCCCTCATACGTTACAACTTTACTAATCTTGCGGTTGAGACATTTACAGTTAACGATATTTTGGGATCGCTACCTTATCGTTTAGTAAACGTTGTGAGGGAATTATCGCTTCACTTTCGCGCTTAGATGCCAGCCACTTTCCAATTAATTCCTCCGCTACCGGTGATAGTTCCAAAGTGCCTTTAGGACATATCCATGTAAGAGGGAGGCCTTAGTAAGTAAGGATCTCATATCTATCGCTCTATAAATGTATGTATGTGAGCTTCGTCATCTTAATAGGCACCTAATAGGCATAAATGCAAGATTTTCCCATCGTTATAAACTACTAGCTGACCCGGCGAACTCCGTTTCGCCACCAGATGGCTTCGTTCGTTCGGAAATTTTTCCTGAATTTTCTTTGCTATAAACCTCACGGAGCCCGAGACCTTTTCAACGAATGCAAAACCGTGGAAATCGGTTCGTGCGTTCTGGAGTTATAGCGTCAGGAAGGAAAACCCGACTTATTTTTATATAGTAGATAATCCGATTAGTTCTTGATTCACATATAGTCTAGGATTTACTAAAAAATCAAAAATTGAGTCCCTCAGCTGTCAGCGTACCGTCTTTTGTCATGAAAATACTGACTTGAATCAGCTACTTAGTTATAATTCCTTTGCTCAAAAAAAGCATTTTAAAATGCTTTTAACTTAACTAGACGAAGCGTAAATTGGCCAAAAATTATGCTTCTACGTCGCGTTTCATTGGGCGGTATGCAATTAAAAGTGTGCGATGAGAAATACCATCCACAAATCAGTTGGCACCGCAGCCCGCGGTCTGCCAACTTCATCCATTAGTCAAAACATCACGAGCCAATCGATTACTCCGCAACTTACTCAGTGTTTATGTTAACACGTTCTCTCTCCTTATTGAACTGTGGCTGTAAACTTTGAACGGAATTAATTTTGCGTGTATAGTCTGCCGGCTAAAACTTTAGTCATCTTTGAAGAATCATTGTATACCTATTTCACACACTTCTTTCTAAAATTTATGTTAATTTGTAGTTATTGCTACTCATTAATGTTTATTTGTAATTAATAGTTTAACTACAGAAAATCAAGGCAGAAAACCCTATGGAAACTTGATCCCCGTGGCTCTAAGTGAACTGAATGACACAAAAAATAAGTGATCTCAGTGACTCTTGGAGTGAACTCCAGGAATTTTCCTGGTCCATCACCGCTATCTAGTCCATCACCGGAGAATGATATATTATTTAAAAATTTAAAAATGTGATCATGTAAGAACATAAGACCACTTTTTTTTTAAAAACAGGAAAAGATTTTAAACAAAATTTTTAATTGCGTAGTATAGTTTTGTGACTGCGTTGCAAGTATGCCAGAGATTAATTTGAAATGTAAAATTTTATCACGTACCAATTTCAAAACAAAAGCCTCTCTAAATCTTCCCGGAATTTGTACGAACAAAGGGGATTCTTAGAAATTTATTAGAGCATGGTACGTTACGTTGATCCTATTTCTCTTTACGTCCAGGAATCCTAGAAAATACTAGAAAACACAGGTGAATTTCGACGTGAAACGTTTCCTATTTGCACCGAGCGACATGTAAATGTTAAGGACCCTATACTTTTGCGTCTAATGCTCTAATGGAGTTTTGGAGGATTTATTTCAAACTGGCATTTGCTTTGAGCATTTTTTTTGATATTTTTCGCTTCATCTATACTTATAAATTCGTCTGTCCTATCAACGCATAGCTAAAACTACTGAGTCTAGAGAGCTGAAATTCGGAACATCTTTTTAAAGTTCGAGCTAATAGGCATTTTCTGGGTTAGCTTTATCCATCGTCGGCCTTGTCTTTCCTGCACGGCTAGATGCTGGCCAAGAGCAAACCTATTATTAATAATTTAATAATAGGTTCCGACACACGACTGGAGTTTACTCCTTACGAACGATTATAAAATATAAATTTTCAAAGATTCTTAAGGAGTAAACTCCAAAAGATAGGTTTCATAATGTAAACACTCGCGCGCAAGAAATAATTCAACTTAATAAGAAGCCGGGGGCTGGTTGCTAGTTGTCCATAATAATACTTTTTTCTTATTTTAGATCTCAAAGTAAGTTTGGTACAATCCAGTAAGTTGCTTACATAGCACAACATATATTCCACAATAGATAAACTAAAAGTATATCATAAGATAACATCTTGCATATAAATTTGTGTTCTAAAGGGTTTGAAACTCGGAACGGTCTTTCAAAAAGTTTCGCGTATTCTGTGGTGTAAGAATACTAAGAAGGTTGTTTAGGTTTTAAACTTTCTGCATTCGTAATGCCAACAATACATTGCATTTTTTACAGAGTTTAAACAGAAAAAAAATATTGTAGTTTTTTTTTTGTACTGTCCGGGTATTATTATTTTATTTTTATTAATTTTATTTATTTATACAAGTGTTTGTCCACTGTTGAAAATTCGAACATAGTAACAATTTTTCCTAAATCTTCTACTATAATATAAAAATGAATCCCTAAATGTGTTGCTAAGCGCAAAACTCGAGAACGAGTGGACCGATTTTAATTCTGTCTTCACTCATGGATAGAGGGATAATCAGGGAAGGTTTTTACGTAAAAAAAAATGCACCCCGGGCGAAGCCGGGAGCGGACCACTAGTCTATAATATAAAAATGAATCCCTAAATGTGTTGCTAAGCGCAAAACTCGAGAACGGCTGGACCGATTTTAATTCTGTCTTCACTCATTGATAGAGGGATAATCAGGGAAGGTTTTTACGTAAAAAAAAATGCACCCCGGGCGAAGCCGGGAGCGGACCACTAGTCTATAATATAAAAATGAATCCCTAAATGTGTTGCTAAGCGCAAAACTCGAGAACGGCTGGACCGATTTTAATTCTGTCTTCACTCATGGATAGAGGGATAATCAGGGAAGGTTTTTACGTAAAAAAAATGCACCCCGGGCGAAGCCGGGAGCGGACCACTAGTCTATAATATAAAAATGAATCACTAAATGTGTTGCTAAGCGCAAAACTCGAGAACGGCTGAGCCGATTTTAATTCTGTCTTCACTCATTGATAGAGGGATAATCAGGGAAGGTTTTTACGTAAAAAAAAATGCACCCCGGGCGAAGCCGGGAGCGGACCACTAGTCTATAATATAAAAATGAATCCCTAAATGTGTTGCTAAGCGCAAAACTCGAGAACGGCTGGACCGATTTTAATTCTGTCTTCACTCATGGATAGAGGGATAATCAGGGAAGGTTTTTACGTAAAAAAAATGCACCCCGGGCGAAGCCGGGAGCGGACCACTAGTCTATAATATAAAAATGAATCACTAAATGTGTTGCTAAGCGCAAAACTCGAGAACGGCTGAGCCGATTTTAATTCTGTCTTCACTCATTGATAGAGGGATAATCAGGGAAGGTTTTTACGTAAAAAAAATGCACCCCGGGCGAAGCCGGGAGCGGACCACTAGTCTATAATATAAAAATGAATCCCTAAATGTGTTGCTAAGCGCAAAACTCGAGAACGGCTGGACCGATTTTAATTCTGTCTTCACTCATGGATAGAGGGATAATCAGGGAAGGTTTTTACGTAAAAAAAATGCACCCCGGGCGAAGCCGGGAGCGGACCACTAGTCTATAATATAAAAATGAATCCCTAAATGTGTTGCTAAGCGCAAAACTCGAGAACGGCTGGGCCGATTTTAATTCATTTTCAAAGTTGACCCTGCTGAGATAACAACTCGGGAACCCCGAGACGGAGCGTTTAGGCAAGCACCCTAACCACTCATCCAAAGGGCTCGTACGATACATAAAATATGTTGCCTCAAAAACAACTCTATTAAAAGTTGAACTAATACATATTTGCGGAACACAAAGGCTACGTTGACGTACGGCTTAAAGAAAATTTTTCAAATCATGTAGCACGGAACCTTGGGTATCTACAAGGGAAAATGAAATCGATGGAAATTTCATTAAGCAAATACAAGGTGCTGATTGTGAGTTCTATAATCAAAGAGAGCCTTTGAAAAATACGTGCATCGCAGCCTCCCTACAAGATGAAATGTTTTCTCATAATGGAACAGTGTTGTTTGATGTAAGAAAAGGAATGCTTTGTGTAATCTGCGTATGCAAAGAAGTAAATTCTGTGTATATTTTAAATAGACGACATTCAAAGGCTATCACGATTTCTATTTATCGGGTTGATTTTATATGTTACTGGCGACCCGTCCTCCGACTTCGGGCAAATGCATTTTTTCACCAAATTATACACAAAAAAATGTCGTTTATAACTTTTTCCAATATATTAAGATTTTATTTTATTTAGATGTTTTTTTTATTTTTTTTATTAGAGATGGGTTTGCTCTTGACCAATAACCAGCTGTGTAGCAAGGATGAGGCCTATGATGGAGCGAGCTCACCCAGAAGCTGCCTATTCACTCGAACTTTGAAAAGACTTGAGATACTGATCTGGGATTGATACTGTTAAGTTATCATTAAATATAGCTTGTGTACGATTGTAATTGGCATATACTATAACACTTTAAATAAATTTAAGATTCAAAAAATTTTTGGTTTACCTATTAATTAATAAGTTCACTTATAAAATATGTTGAATTTTATTTGTAAATTTTTATGAAATCATTTGTTATAGTAAGCAATATACAGGCTGTGGCCTGTAATAAGAGCAATAAATTAAAATATAGACCATTTAACGAATCAATAATTAATTCCAAATGGTTTCAATTAATTAAAATGAATAACAAATTTAATGTTATTTTCTAAAAAAATTAATCGAGCCAGCAATGTACTACTACTACAGACATAATCTGTCAAGTCGGAGTACTTGACGTTGATATTTACGATCGTTCTCGCCCCAGTACCCTGTACCAAAACATGTAACGACTGATAACCGACAATTTAGCGATCATGAAATTCATTGATTATGTATTGCAACTTTGGATTGCTATATCTGAGTATAAGCACTTTGAAGCATTATGATTAGGTTAAGGTAACTGCGTATGCTCTATAGAATCATCGTTTAAATTTATTGCTCTTATTACAGGCCACACCCTGTATAGAACTTCATATTCCGTTTTATCTTTTCATGTACTATATTATGTAACATTCTTATCGATGACAATATTTCTATTTTGATTCAGCCACAACTTTACATATGTCTCGCGGGGAAACTCAGATACCACATGCTACTGTATGGGAATATTTGAAATCAATACGTTCCTTTCCTAGTTTTTGAATAAATGGAATAAATGATATTCTTATGGAGATGTTTTGAGATATATTATTGAGTAAGCCACCAAAATCGATGTTACATTCTCTATAGCTTATATTCTTGGTAGATCTAAGATCGATTTCTATTGACTTTCTCTACTTTTTCTAGTAAATCCTGGCTGTACCTAGAGTTTTGGATGCATTTAGAATTTATTACAGGCCTGTGAAGTTAATGACCTCTTAAAACTTTAACGTGTCTGAGTGTAGGATGTAAAACGGCTGTTTTGTTATTGCCCCTTTCTCTACCGTACGGAAACCCTTTACTCACACGGTTTGTAGTTAAAACGCAAAATTAATTAAATTGGGATAACTCCTGTTAGAGCTGCGTAAATATTTGAAGCGTTAAATCACTTAAATGTAGGCCTTTTTGAGCCCCCTTGGTTTTTAACGGCCGACGAAAAAGAGGGGTGTTTTAAGTCTGACGTCTGTGTCTGTCTGTGCCATCGTAGCGCTGAAACGGATGGACTGATTTTGATCTTTTTTTTTTCGTTTGAAAGCTGACATCATTGAAATTTAATGGTTTTTCGCTGTAATTTATAAAAGATCTATTCAGGCGTTTGAAGATCATCAGCCTATTTCTTAGTTGATTACGCGATCTGACTAACTTCCCCAGGTTTGATTGATGTGTTTTACATTCGGTACTTCAGTGGTACTACAGTCACTTCAGTGGTATTTCCGTGACATTTCCTTCCGTAAGATATCTTTTTTTATCCTTGGGAAAGAAATCTAACTCTTCAAAAATTTATGGGTTCATTAGAAAGTTAGGGTTAGTTTATAATTTTTAATCTTAGCCTTTCAGTCGACATTAACATAAAAAAAGTCCTGTCAATCCACAGAAAGATAGTGTTATTAGAGCAACATGTTAACAATTTCACTTGAAGGACTCAATACTAATTATTGAGACTATTAATGTTGAGAATAACATGTGTACTTTTCTTTGTTTACAGTGTTCAGATCGAATAAGTAGCAGCGTCGATGGCGCGGTGACGCAGTATGCGCTGCGTGCCTCTAGCCCCATTATTGCGCCTGATCATCATCGCAGGTATCATTGATTTCCTTTTTAACACTATTTTACACTTTTACTAGTGATCCGAGCAAGGCTTCGCACGGGTAATTGTTTTTTGTGCAAGTTATAGACGATACTCCTACCTCTTTAAACACTCTATACAAGTGCAAATTCGTGGAGATATTCAGAAGAAGTTAGCAGTGAAACAGACAGACGCGGACAGCGATTTCATTTTATACTTTTACAGTTACCTACATAATAAGCTTTCACTTTACAATTCAAGCTATTATACAAATATTTGTATTTTCTATACTAGAATATTCTATATAGAACAATTCATACTTTATATTATAAAAGCGAAAGTAACTGTCTGTCTGCTACCTTTTCACGCCTTAACAACTCAACCGATAATCATGAAATTTTGCAAACACGTTGTCAGGGATACAAAAAAGGACATAGGGTACCTTTTATCCAGAAAAAAGTACTGTTCCCGAGTGATCGTCTTAAAATATAAAGAATTGGTCGCCACTGTCGCGTGGCGGCGCCACCGTCGTCACAACGATAACGATGTCAGGCGCTATTATTACTTATATGTCCCATAGAATTCAATTAAATAGCTACGTTTAATTAATTTTATCCCTGGTTTAGGTACGTATAGAATTAGGTTTTTAACAATTTTGTACAAGTAATAAATAATATCCCCCCGGGTTACATTACCCCCGTGGGCCGTATATCCATTAAATTTTACATAATTTTACTAATACTATATATATACATTAAGTGGGGGAAAATCGCAGCTACCTCTTGCGTAAGCAAGGGACCTTGTTCATCGATTATTTTTATCATTTCTCACTAAACTTCTGGGCAGTTTCCGCTACCCCATGTCCGCACAAGCAGTCCGAGCTGAAAGCCTTCTTGATACTGTGCAGATAATCTGCAAACCCACCATGACCCGTAAAAACCTGTACCAGGGTTGGTGACAGCTGTAGTTTACGTATCATCCTGTATGCGGCCTCCGCATCCGGTAAGAACAGTTTGGTGCCCGCAGCAGTGGTGCAAATAATGATAATTAATGTTAAAAGATTACAAGTAAATTTGCTGAGGATACAATACTAATTGGCAAGACCAATGTTTAAATTATTTATGGTGTATATGTCAAAAAACGTTACAAAATATATAAATATATTTAGGCTCTATAAATACTGGTATAAAACAAAGTAGCTTCGCGCCGTCTGTCCCTCTGTATTTACGTTTATATCTTTTAAACTACGCAAAGGATTTTAATGGAATTTTCACTATTGTAAAGAGCGTTAAATGAGAAATATTTTTATAGATATTTTTCAGAAAAAGATCTATGCGAACCCGGGGGCGGCCCGCTAGTATTTAGATAAACAAACATTGATAACATGTCAAAATCGATATCATGTTTGTAGATAGCCTTATTGAATGCATTATTCTGGCCCTGCTTTGATGTGTTAGTGACATTTGCTAATGTCCACTCATGTCCCCTAGAGACGACACAGTAAGCCATTTCAACGTTAATGATTAATGATAATGACCTAGCAATTATAATTAGAGAATAACACTACGGGACTTGACTTGACTGCTTCGGACTTGACGGACACGTTTAGGAAAACTCAAAGAAAAATTGTGGACTGACTAGACTGACTAGTCTCCGGATCTGCTACTTTTATCCAAAATCCGATTTTAAAAAAAAAACATAGCCAGCCTTATCTATTTCATCGGACTCAGGGAAGCCAGAAGTATTCATATTTCATTTCTACATTCCCGAGTCTGTGTCTGTTCCTTCATTATGATGCACTGGCGAGTAGCTGGCGAGGCGAAAATAACCGCTTTTCCCTTCTTGACGACATAGGAACATCATACGCGATCCAGTTGTCAATCACACTCAAAATTTGAATTCGATTCATTTATACATATACGAGAATTCTTTGAATGCTGTAAATCTGTCGCTAAACTATTTATTTTACTACCTAAATTCCCTGGTATATCCATATTTCACAATATCTGTAAAAATAACAGTTTATTTTTACAAAAAATAAAACAAAAACTTACGTTAGTACCGACGTGAAGCCTGAGAGACCGCGTCGGAGTTTCAAATCGTAATTACTCACTAAATGCATGTGTGACGACACCACTTCCTGCACCAATGTCAACGTGACCACTGTCCTTGCAGCTACTTAAGGCGTTTCCCCGACCGAATGACCTTGAGCCTCACGATACCCCTAAGATAGCTAACGACACACTGCCTCCCGCTACACATTACGGGCGCGTGAGGGGAAAGGCTGGCTGAAATTTGATAAAAAATATGAAAAAAATATCAAAAAACGGTTAATTGATACATTTTTTTCGGCCAATTTATAGTTTTTTTCTTGTCTATCGATTGGTGAAAGCCATAAATTTTAATAACGTATACTTATGAAGGAGATGCATGTAATCTATTATTTCAGGCGAATTTTCAAAGCCAGATATCGTTATTATAAATTCCAATAAACACAAATTTTAAACGAGGAATTTTAAGATGAACTGCAAAGATTTTAACACATATTTTTTAATTATTTTTATATGTTTATAATTAATGAGTAGAAAGCCGCTAAAAAGCAGGAAAATATCATTTATTTTCAACTTTTGGTGTGGGACCGCTCTTAAAAGAGAGGATATGTATTGGGAAAGGGGTAAAGTAACAAAACAAGTGCCTACCAGGACCTCACAGACAGCACATCGGTACTTAACGGTTTATAATGCGCACTGCCAAGGTTTGGAACTCCCTGCCGGTGTCTGTATTTCCGAGCTCATATAACCCAAAACTTTTCAAAGTTCGAGTGAATAGGCATGTTCTGGGTGAGCTCGTTCCATCATAGGCGTTCATCTTCGCTACACAGCTAGTTGTTGGCCAAGAGCAAACTCATCTCTAATAAAAATAATAATAATAGGAAAACAAAAATGGTTATAAAAAATTTCTCTCTTAATACACTGAAAATTTTTAAGAACGATGCGCAATTTGTTGTGCATCGTTCTTAAAACTTTATCCAACACTTATCCAAACACTTTATCCAATGAACCCCAGAAGAAACGCAAAAATAATGTGAACGGACGTAATTCATATATTCAACTAGTGGCCCGCTCCCGGCTTCGCACGGGTGCAATCTGTTAGATTGTCTTACACCGCCATCTGTTAGATTGTCATGGAACTCACAGATAATTTTAACAAATAATTGCTGGATTGAATTGGTATAAACAGATGGCGCTATGTTAATAATATTATATAATTTAAAAAATAATAATTAACAAAATGAGATATAAACAAAATGAGATCTTTTAAGTTGGACCAAATAACAGATACTTATGAAGTTTGATCAAAGTCGGTTCAGTAGTTTCAGAGTTTATCGCGAACATACATCGTGACACGAGATTTTTATATATATATAGATAGATAGATAAGGATTAATGCAAATGGCGCTCATAAACGGAAATATTGATGTCCCTTTGTTTTTACAAACTGTTGTAGGTACCTATTTGATTTTTTTTTTATAAGAATACTGGTACTTATTTTTCTGAGGCTTCGCATGTATAACGCCTATGATTTGTTGTTCACCAAGTAAAGTATGGATATTTTAACTAGCTTCTTTTTAATGGTAAAGCCCAATGGTACTAGAGAAACTACATCTAAATGACAATGGAAAAATCATCAGAGAAGATCTCATGTAGCCAAGACAATAAAAGAAAAGAAGAAGAAGAAGACACTACAACTCTTCGCTATAAACTGTTCCAAGTTATAAAATATTTTACAATTATGTTTTGTTTGAGAAGACAATAAAAATACATTCATTCAAAATAAGTGGTTTAAATTAAAAACTGAAAGTTTTCGTGAATCTCGTATTTATTAAGAAAAAGACTTAAAAAAAGAATTAATATTAAAAAATAAAAATATTATAGGAAATTAATACAAAGCGCCAATAAAAATAAGGATACAAAATTATTAAGTATATAAAAAATACATTTAGATATTTATAAAAAAATATTTTAAGAAAATAAAATTTAATCTATGGTTTAAATTGTTACTCTTTCGCATCTTCAATTTCCTCTGTTTTGTTTTCATCTTCTTCTTTAATTACGCCTTCTATTTGTTCGGTTTCTACGTTGTCTCGGTCCTCAAGCTGTTCGTCTTCTAAATTTACTTGTGATTGAACAGGTTCTTCATCACTCATTTTTCTTGTGGTTTCTTCATCACTCATTTTTATTTGTGACCTTAAAACAGCTTGAGAAGACGCTAAGTCTTTCAATATTGACCTTCGGATAGCCAATTTACTAGCTTCCAACTCTTTCTCAATACTGCTTAATCTAACTGGTATGTCTTTTTCTGAAGATGTTTCTTTAGTTTTTGTTGAAATTAATGATTTAATACTTTCTTCTGTCTCTATTTCTGAATCCGGAGCTTTTGGTAGGATTTTCACGCTTGGAATAGTTTTAACACTACCCAAAGTCGATGTAGAAACAGATATTGTTGTTGAACTTATCTCAGATTTAATTCCGTCCTTAGATCGTGTAGACGATGGTCTAATTTTGTCGACAGGTTTCTTAGTTATACGTCTCGGAATGAACCCTAAATCACCTTCATTATAAACCTCCCCAAACGATATAAAAGAATCAGCTGAGTCCGTAGTTTGTATATCATGATATTGTAATATAATCTCAAGTAATCGCGAAAGAAGAAATTTTCTGTCGACCATTACATGTTTAGGATCATCTGTAGCCCACTTGTCATGTTTCAATGCCGCTTGTATCGCTACTGCTGCTTCTTTTAATATACTTCTAAGTTTGCTGCATTCTTTCTTAATTCGCAGAGATTCGGCTTCATTTTTATTATCATCGGTCATTTTAAAGTGTAAATGTTGCTGTAATACCTGAACACAATGTGATAGGTTTTCATTTTCTTTCGTTAGTTTTTGTATTTTAATTTCTAATACTTCCAAATCCTTTGTTTTCTTAGTGAATTGGAATTTTTCTTTTTTCATCTCTTGAAACGTAAATGTTAGTTGATCAATAACTTTAAGTTGCACTATACTTTTATTAATGGCTCTATCTCTTTCTTCTTCAGCTAATACTTTTGCAACACGGGCTGATCTTTCATATTCTTTAAATTTTTCATTTTGGTTTGACAATTTTGCTTGTGTATTCAATATACTATCGAGTGCATTATTTAATGCAATATTTTCTCTGATGACTCTGTGTGTAGAAGCAGCAATTCTCATTTCTGTCGCGTCTTGAAAGTCCTGAGCTAGCTGCAAAAGTCGGCCCTCCATCTCTCTTTTAAGTTTATCTTTACCAACGACAAACTTTTTTTCTGTGTCATAAATAATTCTTTTATATTTCATTTCTTGATCTTTAAACGCTTGTTCTTGTTTTTCATATTTCATCATTAAATCATCTCTAATTGCACGAAACTCTTCTAATGTATTAAGCTTTCCTCCTAATAATTTATTCTCAGAAGTCAACTGATCTTTCATCAGTGTGAAGTTCTTTTCCAACTCTTCAACTTTTTCCTTGAATTGAGCGTTTTCTATTTGCCTCGTCTCTTCCAGGCCTTTAACTTTGTCCTTCAATTCCAAATTTTCTTCATTTTTTAAATTTAAATTTTTCTTCAGATAGGAAATAATGTCAGCTCTATCTTCGTCAAGTTTTTCATAAGCCTGTTGTAATTCTTCATTTCTATGTTCATAATCATCCACAGATGCTCGAAGTCTTGAAATTATACGATTACACTCGGTGATTTGGAGTTCTAAGAAAGTTTTTTCTACTTCTGTGAACACTGCACCGCCCTTTTGTCCGGCCCCATCTTTTCCTTTATCTTTCTTAGGAGCCATGATTTACAAAACAATATGAAATGAATTAATGTTAAAAAAGGTGTATAAGTATAAAAAACCCGTGTCGAAAAGATTGTTTGACTATAGAGGTTATTGATTAAATTGTTATGTCGCTAAGTAACAGGTTGTCAAGGATATTATAATAAACAATGAAAAACGGAAGACGTTGGCTTGGAGCAAAGGGCACATCGATAACTAACATAATATTAGAAATACTGGATATGGCATTAAATCATTTCTTATTTGTGATAGTTACTTTAAGGCGTGGCCGTCAGTTGAGGCGTAGCTTCCGACGCATTATTTATTGGACTACGCCTTAAATAGAGATATCTGAGTGGATTTGGTATTACGTAAGTTATAACTTTGCTGTCTGAAATAAATTAATTTTTTTAAGGTTTTAACGATCGATACAGTATATAATTTCAAAACTACGTATAATTTCAAAACTACGTAACATAATATATTCTCATTTGAATACATTGAAAATGAATTATTATTGACTAACAAAGTTAGACGCAATGGAGAATATTTTACAAAGTGGTACCTATTATCATCTATACATTTTCCGGAAAAGGAACAATACCACTGGAGATTACTAGTAGTATCCAATTATTATGAACAGAATATTATGTACCATAGTTGTCACAGTATATAAGGAAAGTAATCAAATAACTATATCTATCTAATATGTAAATCAATTCGCCGAAAATGGACCCAACGGACTTTTATACGGATTTTTTTATTAGCGATGAGTTTGCTCTTGGTCAGCTGTGTAGCGAAGATGAGGCCTATGATGTAGCGAGCTCATCCAGAAGATGCCTATTCACTCAACTTTGAAAAGATTTGGGTTAAATGAGCTCGAAAACACAGACGCCGGCAGGGAGTTCCAAACCTTGACATTGCGCATTGTAAAGGATGTTTTAAAGCGCTTGGTCCAAAAAAGAGGGATTTGGACAATATGAGGATGGTAACCAGCCGTACCAGAAGAATGGGGAAGGCGGTATGAGCTCATGCAGCTCCTGAGCACACTCTCCGAAGTACATCTTATAATAGAGACAGGCGGTTTTTATTAATGAAAGGAGGAATAAACGAGGAACGTTTATTCGGAGAGCCAGAAGCGGATCGCTAGTTACGTATAAAATCATGATATGAATGAAAAAAAAATGTAATGAAAAGTCTGCTTCACTTGCAGAGAATCATGTGGCTGCAATCGATTTTACTTGTGTTGACACTGTCTTTGTTATACTGTGGTTCTGTCTATACAATGAGATCTGTCCCAAAGGGAAATGGCGGGTATTCGTAACAATGCTCTCTCGTGTAAGATTGTGTCGTTGCCACTTAATTGGATGTCTGTGTAAACGACTGAATTATTTATACAAGTGATTCCAACAAAAAGGTTCCTTTAGTTTTGCCATTTCACACTTTTGTTCACATTTGACATAATATGTGTTGCTACATTATAATTTAATGATAGGAACACTGGTTCGCCCGCCGGTCGAAATTTAACCATAATGAATTTTGATGGTAGAGTCCTGGGCCCCTAGCCAAGATGCAAACGTTTCGTTGCGTACTTCGGAAACAAAGAGAGAACGCTAAGAGGTAACCTTGGTGATTGGTTGTTGTAACCTAACGTAAAAATTCTGACCAACCACAAAGTTTTCTCTTAGCGTAGCGTGGCGTTTACGACTGTAGAAAGCACACATGGCTACGGGCCCTGTTTTTCTATTGATGAAAAACTAAAGCTAAAACTCGTTAATAGTTGATAAAAAATAAATAATAGAAATCAGGATTTATACATAATTAAATTTAAGCAATATGATTGATTCAAAACGTTTTACGTTTCTTTATATACGATACTTTATTTTATATACTTTGAAATACACTTAGTAACAAACAGTTATTTTTAACATTACTAACAGACACTTCAATTTTATTTATTAGTACCTATAGATAGAAAAAAAAATGTGAATAATTAATTACTTTTAAAAGCTATATATACTTAATTACGTTTTACGTTTTGTTGACAGGCGGCGCCCATTTCGTCAATCCCTACGTGAGCGACGACCACATACATTTGAACCAAGTATGGGTGGAGATACCCTCGAGCCCGATCGCTTTAGGTGGAGATGTCCATGTTCATTTGCACGGGGCCCTCGGGAGTGGAAGCCTGCGTGTCCGCCTCGCCCGAGAAGACGACGAAGGTCGGGCATTACTGGCGACCATGCCACTCGCATTAGACGCAGAAAGCCGCATGACATTACCCTGCGGATACTTCTCTAGAGGAGGCGTCTATTACTTAGAACTAGTGTATGATAAAGAAAATTTTCTAACAGATTACGAGAATGAAATTGCTAATAACAGTTATGTGAGTGAACGTGATATTACTAAAAAAAATGTAGATAGTCAGCGAGGGAGCTATGTGAAGCGAGATGTAGATGAAAATTCCGTAGGGGAAGCAGTTAACAAAAGAGGTGTTATTAAAAGTTATGTTGCACAAGATAATGTTAGAGTAAAACGCGAAACTAATGACTTTGACGGCAACATGATTGAAACTAGTGAAAGTGTAGTGAAATCTTGGAAGTTTGATGTGTTGTGGCCAACAGCGAATTTGGACGTTACTCCGGAACACATACAAACCTATCCCGAAGGTTCAGTGACTGCTATATTAGAATTTCCAAAAGTCGTTTGCACGCCGAAGGAATCGAGCGCCGATTTTTGGTTAGAACTTTTGTTTTGTGGACACTCCAGCGGCGGAGCAGTTCTGTGTGATGGAAAAAATACTAGTTCTCACGCTCATGTTTTGTATTCGGAACAGGTGGGTATTAGCATACTATTTTTTGTTTTTCTTACCATTAGCTTATCCTTAATTGTTATGATAGCAATACACGATCAAGTCTATAGTCTAATCAGGTCAAGTCGCGATTTGGAAATAGACTAACTGTTTCGTAGATTCGATCTTGTATGATAGTAATATAAAGATGCCTTAATTACTCTTAATATTAATATTTACTCTTAGGCCAAAGTCACACTACAAAATCTTAGCTTAATGCTAAGAGCCAAGCTACTGTCTTAGTGACAGATGCTAGTGAACAGACGTATTGCACACTATCGTGTTGGCCACACTATAAGCGATGTGCCACGTGGTGCCTAGTTAGTTACCAAGCGAGTTGCATAGCTAACGAACGTGGCCTAGTGACTGCAATTTACAATGGAAGAATTTTTGATAGCTGCTGTTTTGAAAAGGGAACCACTATGGAACCCATTAAATAAACACTATAAATCTATTTTGAATAGTATCAAATTTAAGCGATGAGTTTTTAATCAATAGTAATTTCTTAAAGAGCGACGTACGTATTTGTTATATTTACACTAAAAGAAGACGTGAAAGTGATTTGTGTGCCACCAATTGGCCACCAAGCTAACCGCCGTGTATGTGACCATTCTACATAAACGTAGCTCCTAGCTTAGCTCTAAGCTTGGTTATAGGTGTTTTTTCATCTGCATCTTTTCAATGGAACAACCGATTATATACACACCGTTTACCGTTTCATCTATCTACTTTAAAGCCTTACTTTTTGGCTTGATTTTAAATTGTCTAACACTACACTTTGTCTCAGATGCATGCATTTCCTGGTCGACGCACTATGACACTCCGATGCGAACTTTTCGGCCAGGCTGGCGACTATGCGCTCACTTTAAGGCCGGCGGCAGCTGCAGGCCCTCAAGACTTAGCTGTAGCATTTATTAAGGTATTATTAATGTTCTATGAATTTTGTCAATATTTTTGAGTCTATAAATAATTCCGTTGAATAAATTATAGTTGTACTTATATAAAACCAGTAACTAATTTATGAATGAGTGATCTATAATAATATTTGATTGCCAAGTGAGTTAATCTAGTTACAGAACATTTTGATACGATAATTTTTAAAATTCAATCACGCAACGAAACGGACCACAACATAACCCACATCCGAGAAATCGTCGACATAAACTCCTCAATAAATATTTACTAGCCCAAAGGTCGGTACTATTTTTTAGTGGGACGCGTACTTACAAAACTTACACGACTAATTCTGATAATTTTGTTGAAACATTTAAAAATAGTGGAACACATTCGAAGGAATCTGTCTCTGTCAATCAAGAATAGCGTTCATCAGACATGTGAAATTCTTCAATTTTGCCTTAGATTACCGAGCTGACGAGAAGCCTAATTACTAGCAGTAAGAATCATAATGTGGCGTAATATTAGGCGAATCTGCAATCACTATTTAAACACCTCGAAACACGAAGCGACTACATACTGATATTTATATATATTTGTTTTTCATTAAAAAAAATTACCCTACGTTTTTCTACCTTCATGTGTCCTTTGGGTTATATTTAATGCCCAAAAAAAAATAGAATAGTGAGCAATATATTCATATATTTATGATATTTATGACTAGTATATTTTCATCTTTATGTAAGTACTAGCGACCCGCTCGCCGCTTCGCACGGATACTTTTTTTTCTGCATATTGTGTACACAAACTTTCTTCATCTATTACTATTTTCATTAGTGAAAACCGTATCAAGATTCGTTAGGTAGTTAGAAAAAGTTAGCGGGGAAACAGATGCGGACATTTTATCTTTTAATATGTATAGAATCTGACATAGATATAGATATTTTTACGTTGCAAATTATGTAATGTTTGCGGTGCTGGAAAATTTAATATATAACTAAATAGAAACCAAAATAAAATAAGTTCTTAAAGAAACCAACAAACGATACCTACTTTGTACTTACGCAGCGCGGACTCTAAAGTACACCTTATTATTCGAGCAATATTTATGGTGAGCTGAATTTAATTCCCAACGCAAAAACTCCTTGGACGATGGTTTATTAAGATACATAGCTTTGCGGTAAACTGGGCCTACTGGGCCTTTTTGAAACGCAATTTAATAGGCACAGGGTGGAGATTGATTGGTACATTTAACAATCCTAAAAGTAACCCAGCTGGGAGGTCAATGCGACAGAACTTCAGAACTCTGCAGGCCTAATCGTTTTATAATTCGATCTGTAATCGAATATTAAATAATATTAATTCAAATGTCTAATAGACATTACTATTTTATTTACTTGTCTACTTTTTAGAGATAGTGAAATATTTTATAGGTATGATTAGGTAAGTTTAACATAAATTTCTTTTGAAACTCTTATAGAGTATAAATGTAAGAGCCATGAAGGATTTTTGTTCTACCTTTTAATAAACTTAACGGCGAAAAAGGCCACAAAATCACGAAGTATCAGTAAATGTAGTTTTAAAAGGCAACGGAAAATGTTAGTTTGTTGCGAATAGTGCTCTATTAACTGAAATAAAGTTATGAGATGTTCGAAATTGTTTATAGCTGAAGTATTTTAAAGCGAAATAACTCCAAGAACCTTCTTTCTTGAGGCGTCTTATTATTCTCTCAAATAGACTCATGGGATTTTGTGGTTTTCAATTATTACTTAATGTGCTGCGTCTTCAAAAGAATAGATAAAATGTATGTAATGGATAGTGTTGCATTGGCAAAGAAAATATGCATAATTTTTAAAAGTACAGAAAAGAATATAGGGTCACCCAGAAGAAAATATTGTTGCAAGGACGTCCGAGAATAGTCGCGGGCAAAAAGCTAGTGATTTTATGTAATTAAAAATTTTGAAAAAATGTAATCATTACCATGAATTTGGTTTGATAGTATTATAATAAGTAGGTATATGTACATATATATTTTTCTTTGACAAGTCTCTTTAAAAATAAATAAGGTATACTTAGAAATACCTACGATTAAGGTATTACCTATTAAGGTTTTGCTTATACACTTATTTCCAACAGGCGGACTGGTCAGAGCAATTCGTCCTGAACGTCCATGGTGGCTCTGTATTCCCTTGCGGCGAAGGAGTGAGAGTTTTGTTCCAGTACCCGGAGTGTGTACTAGATGGCGCTGATCGCGTACGTGTTTTTGGAAGGGATTCTGATAGACTACGTTATGTTGCTGAAAGGAGAGTAAGAAGGTAACTTATTAATATTGATAGTAATGTTATGTGATTGACTTGCTCAAATAACAATAGGTATATATCTGAAGCATCAATATACTACAACTATGGATTTCGCACGCCATAGAAAATACTACGAACTTTATGGAACATTGAAAAGTGACTATATGCGTAGAGCATGAACTTTGTCATCTGTCATTTAAAACTAACCAAACGTCTGTCTTTAAAGAAAATGTGACTTTACGTCAACACATTGGAGTTTAAAATCAATAGTAGAACTTGGTCGTTACTACCTTTTACCATCGACGGACGAAGGCAAGACTCCGCCATGATTCCGTTTTAGGCGTACTATTTATGTGCCGCTTTGGCATTTGTTACGCAAATTCCATAGTTGTAGTACTTCGATGATCTGAAGCAATGCTTCTTTGTTGATATTTATGACGAGGAAAAGATACTGAACTGTTTTGTATGTACTTGTTTAATATATTATATAGATTCCTTTTCCTCTCAGAGGTCAGCACACGGCTTCGTTCGACTGTCGATTGTTCAGTGAGCGGTATCCAGAGTATTGCTTCGTATACGTTTCGCAAGCTGTTACGGGAGCAGTCGCAGATGTCAGAATGGACTGTCTTCCAACATTACCGCTTTCAGGTATATACCTGTGTTTATAAAAGTACGAGCATATCCAAATAAAATGATATAATCATTATAGTTCAAAGGCTGTGTGTAAAACTTGGATTTTATAATTTTCTCTTTGTTAACTTTCTTCTAAGAATAACATTTGCTTGCAAATTGGAAGTTTTAATTTGTATTTAGTCACAGTTTACAACTCCCTTATACTGAACTCTCCGAGTATATTACTGAGGGAGTTATGATTTTGGTGTACACTGTCGTATATATATATATACAACAGTGTACATGAAAATCAAATTATTTCTCACTCACTTATTATAGTTAAGGACCGTTGGCTGATGTAATGGTAATAATGATTGCTATTAGATGGAGGTGCAGGTGGTTGGGGCGAATGGTCACCGTGGTCCGCTTGTCCTGCGCCGGCGCATTGTTCGACCAGAACTCGAAGCAGACACCGCTTCTGTGATTCACCGCCACCAGCATACGGTGCTAAGTACTGTGAGGTATGTGATCATCCACAGAGCAAAGAATCGCTGAGCCGCCCGCTACTAGAGACGGCATGGTCAAAGCTTTCAAGCGTGTAGGGAGCGTTACCTTTTATTCAATACCAGTACATGCAAGGCTTACGTATTCTTTAGGTTTTGTGTTCCGAGACAATCTCAACTCTCTTTTTTAAAAGTAGTATAATACACCAGTATTGGTGGCCAAATATTATAACTGCCGCCGTCTTTAATAGTAGGCGGCACGGCGATTCTTTGCTCGGCGTGATCATCAAACTTTCATAACATTACAGTGTTATGAAATGCATGCTACACAAGAATAATTGTTTATTTATTTACAAATTGAAATACTACTTCATTTTCCGTCTTAAAATTTTAAATTTTACTACAAATATGGTCGAAATCTGTAAATTGAATGAGAAATATGAAAGTATTTGTGTATGTAGGTTCTATTAAAAAATGTCATTGCAATTTAAATTGACATTTAAGCACATTTGATGTCATGATAATATGACAATTGATGTCAATTTTATACGTTTTTCTGAAAATTATAATTGAATTTTATGATTTCGTTACTTGTGATTTTGTTAGTTATATATTATTAATTTAAAATTAATTTAATATCTGTTTGTTAAATATGGCACCGAAAAAACTTGTAGCGCCTTCTGAGTCGCATGTAGTTATAAAAGGATTTACTGAAATGGAAAAAATGATCATGGAGTCACAAATCGCTGAAATTAATGCTAACATTGCGCCATTACGATCAAAAGTTCAACAGTTAGAATTTAGAAATGAAGAATTACAAAACTTATATGACAAAATAAATAACGATAGAGATGAAGTAATAAAATATTTGAAAAAATGTCTTAATCTGAAAATCGAAGAAAACGCAGCGTTAAAAGATGAAGGTAAGAACTTAGAAGAACTTAAAGAAATTGAAATAAATGAGCATAAGGGAATAATTGCCGAAAATGTTAGAAACTTTAATGTGATGAATGATCAATTAACATCGGCGAACAGGCTGCTTTTAGGTAAACTTAATACTATGGAAGAAATTAGAGCAGTAAAAGAGGATTTGATGAAAAAGTTTGATAAACAAACTACAGATTTTAAAGAACAGGCAATAAAATATAATAGAATTATATATAATACTGAGAAAAAGTTAATTTTTGATAAGCATTTGTTAAAACAAGAAATGGAGGGCCATCTTTTAGAGTTAAGGCAGAAATTTGAGGACGTACTGAAATTAAGGATTGCCGCTGCTACTCATAAAGTCATAAAGGAAAATATTACACTAAACGGAGATTTGGATGGTGTTTTGATTAAGCAAGCAAAGGTGGCGGATTTAAACGAAAAGTATAAAGAAAGTGAAAAAGCGGCACGTATTGCTATGCTGTTAGCAAAAGAAGAAAGAGACACTGCTCTCAATAAAAGTAAATCGCAATTGAAAATGATTGATAAAGTTACTGTAGCCTTTCAAAATTCGTGGAAAGAAAATGCTATAGCCAAAAAGAGAAGTCACGATTTCAATGTGCTTCAAAAAACTTTGGGACAACTACAGAAAATAAGTGAAAATTTTTCAACAAAAGTAAAAGTTTTACAACAGAATTTATACAATAACAGCAATGAAAAAAATAAATTTGACTTAGATTCATCCAAAATAGTAGATCAATGTGTTGACATAAAAGAAACATTAAGTGAAATAGCAAATGCCGTAAAAGCTGATATGAAAATGGATGACTTGACAGAAGCTGATCCTGCATTAGAGATAATAGAAAGAAAGTTTATATTTAATTGTTTCTTTAAAATATTGACACAATTTGATGTTCCATCAATTGAGACAGTATATGAAAGCGGTGATCTTGGCTTTATGACAAAGCCTACACTTGAAAAACCCCAAAGGAAAATTTCAATGAAACCACATCCGTCAATGAAATCCATTGCGGAGCTGGAAAGACCATCCTTCGTTCTTGATCCTTCACGCTCTTTAGAAAGAATTGGTACAGTTCCCAGCTTAACATCGGCTGTAACTACTCCAGTTTCGAAGAGAACATTTAAAAACAGTCTTTCTTCATTATCTATTTATGCTTCTATGTCATCATCGGTTAGGAGTGTAAAATCTGGTGAAAAAGAAACAAGTATTTCGAGTATGATGAGGCGTTTGGAACAAACAAAATTGGATGATACTAAATTAGCTGAATTGCCCGGAGAGCAGGGATCGCTCAAACAACAAATAGAAATACACGGTGCTGAAAAGGTATATGAAGAAGGAGGCAATGACTAATATTTTAATATTTATAATAAGTTTTATAATTATATTTTTAAGCAGTATTTAATTTTTAAAATATTTTAAATATTTTTATTCGCCATTATATTTTTTTCTTTTATTTCACCTTAAAAGCATTAGTACTAAATAAAAGGGTGCTTATGAATCTATGACCTATAGTGTAGTAATATGCTAACTAAATAGTAAACGGGCTCAGGTTTACACATTTTCATAATAAACTAATAAAAAAATTACTAATAATTGAAGACGTGAGTGGATGAAGGTGGTATGTCGCATAAATCCAATTTTGAGTTAGTTTTACTTTAAATTTTTGAAATAAGTCGCCACGAAACTGATTTTTGTACTAAATTATGATGTAAAGCTGCGTAAATAACCTAAAATATTAATTTTATTATAGCAATTAAACACTTGTATTATTTTTTAAAATAAAAAGTGAACATAGCTCCTCCTTCCATTAACAAAAGAAAACTTTTCTGCACTTTTTGCTTTTTAAAATTAACTGTACACAACACCTATTTCAACTTTCTATTTTCCAAAAAATCAACGATCTTAAGGTCTGTAATCATTTATATGGACATATTACCTTCATCAACGCAAAAAAACGAAAAATACTCAAAATTCGACATATAACCTTCATCCACCCACGTCTTCAATCTTACTAATAATTATTTATTTTATTTTGGATTACAAATATCCATATTGGTTGTAAAATAATCTAGACTTTTTAAAATAATTAATATTCAATTTGGTTCAATTTAATAATACAATTTGCCTCAATGCTATGCGTTAAAATTGAATTTATTTATTACTAGCTGGTCCCCACGACTTCGTCCGCTTTGAAAAATATTAAGTAGCCTATCTTGTGTCTCGTACGTCCAAATGTTTATCTACCAAGTTTCATGAAAATTAATTAATTCGTTTAAGAGTTATGGAGGAACATACATACATACAGAAAAAAATTCTAAAAATCGTCAATTTAGTTTCAGTATCATGTATAGAGCCTATAAACACGATATCTCTGAAAACAAAGTAACTTACTGCATGACCGACCCTTACAGATTTATTATTATTTTATTTTATTACAGTATTTTCGTTGTATGATGATATGCGTGACAGTTCGTAACTGACAATTTTAGTGATGCAACCTAACGACATTTAATCGATTGTTTGAAAATATCGAATCCGTTGGCAAAGCAAATGGAATCGAAGTACCGATTTTAGATTTTCAGATTTAGAAATAAATTCTTAAATCTTAAAAAACAGGTTATGTTAAATAAATTATAGAATACAATGGAGTCTGTTTAAAATATTAGTTTATTTATTAATTACTGTCAGAACTCGAAACTTGACAACTCGTATCAGACTTAGAATCTTTATTAGTCAGCTTTAGTTTATTATCAAAATAATAAACTAAAGCTTATAAATATATAAAATGGTTAGTTTTTATAAATATACTAGCGGTCCGCTCCCGGCTTCGCCCGAGGTGCATTTTTTTTACGTAAAAACCTTCCCTGATTATCCCTCTGTCCATGAGTGAAGACAGAATTAAAATCGGTCCACCCGTTCTCGAGTTTTGCGCTTAGCAATACATTTAGCGGCCCGCTCCCGGCTTCGTCCGGGGTGTATTTTTTCTAAAATAAACGTAGCCTAAGTTACTCCTTATTACATCAGCTACCTGCCAATAAAAGTCCCGTCAAAATCGGTCTAGCTATTTCAGAGATTAGCCGGAACAAACAGACAGACAGACAAAAATTGTAAAAAATGTTATTTTGGTGTATGTACCGCAATTTACATAAACAAAAAGTAGCCTATGTTACTCCTGACGACCCCCTCTTCATGTCTGCAAAGTTTCATCGAAATCGCTTCAGCCGTTTCTGAGATTACCCCGGACAGACAGACAGACAGACAGGCAGACAAAAATTCTAAAAAAAGTTATTTACGTTTTAACAGCATGCGAATGACTCTCTAAGCTTAGTTTGAGGCAGTTTTTCGCAAATCACAGACAGACACTCTGATTTTATTTATATAGATAAAATAGAAAAAATATTTGTTAAATCTCCGAATATCCCATGGCAAACATAGAGTACTTTCGATATATCTTCTTCTTCTTCTTTATGTATAATGGCATTTCGGCTCATTTCGAGAACGGCCATTATCTGCCAGTGTCAAGTAAATGTCAATCAAAAATCAAATCAAAATCAAAATCAAAATATTTATTTATCAATTAGGTTTCTCACGAAACTCTTATGATCGTTATTATAAATTTAAATTTACTAGGGTTTCGGAAAAAAAGCCAAGATGACGATCCTGAGAAGAAACCCCGAAAGAAACTCAGGATACTATTCTTTTTGTCATCTTTAAAATATAAAAATTACAATTATGTACACTTAATACAAACATAAAGTTCATATACAATACTAAGCAAAACATAGTATGAGCTCCGGATCCAAGCTCTAAATCCAGGCTTCATTGTCACTTAAATAATCAGTGACCTTATAGTAGCCTTTCGAGAGGAGTTTGGCTTTAATGACACCTTTAAATTTATTTATAGATAAGGCTCTTATCATCTCAGGTAGTTTATTATAAAACCTTATACATTGACCCATAAAAGAATTACTTATCTTGTGGAGTCGCGTCTTATGTAAATCTAAATTATTTTTGAACCTAGTATTTATATTGTGTACATCACATTTTTTATTAAACTGACTAATATTTTTATGCGCGTAAATTAAATTTTCATAAATATACTGACAAGTAACAGTTAAAATCTTTATTTCTTTGAACTTTTCTCTGAGAGAACACTGCGGATCTAGTTGATAGATGGCTCTAATGGCCCTTTTTTGTAAAATAAAAATAATATTTATGTCCGCAGCGCTACCCCAAAGAAGAATCCCATAACACATTATACTGTGGAAGTAACTAAAATAGACAATCCTAGCTGTATCGACATCTGTTAGACGTCGAATCTGTTTAACTGCATAAGCTGCAGAGCTAAGCCTTTTACTTAATTTCTCAATATGAGGACCCCATTGTAATTTCGAATCTACGGTAATACCTAAAAATACTGTTGATTCCACAGGCTCCAATTTTTCACTACCCAAAATCACATTCGTTCCAATATTTTTAACGTTCGGGGTACTGAATTTAACAAGTTTAGTTTTTGTGGCATTTAAAAGGAGATTATTAACACTAAACCAATGCACTACGTTAGAAAGTGCATAATTTATCTCATTAAAGCACCCAAGTTGCCTTTTAATCTTAAATATTAATGAAGTGTCATCAGCAAACAAGACAATACTGTGCTTATTCACAGAATGAGGTAAATCATTAATATAAACTAGGAACAAAAACGGACCGAGAATCGAGCCTTGAGGGACGCCCATTTAACTAAAGAACCCAGAGATTTCCTACCATTAACATCGACCTTCTGAATTCTATGGCTCAGATAAGAAGTCAGAAGATCGAGAGCCTTATTCTTAATCAACGTTACAATACAACTGTGTGCTCCGCCACGAGCTCCGCAAGCGGAGCCCGCTCGGAGCACACCGGTGTGGGCCTTCTTGGTCCCCTCGCCAAGAACTGGCGAGGGTAAGTCACCCCACCACGACAAGGTCATGGCCCACCTAGGGGGGAGATATATCGAATATAAGTGAATATGCCTAGTGTCAATCCCTAATGACACAAGTTCCGTTCCACGCGTTTGATACTTTTAAAATATATGTTTTTTTTATTACATTTACCTATTATAATAATAAAATAATTATAAAAGTGATAATTCCTTTTGTGTTTTTCGAATAGATATTTGTTTCATACATTTGTTTGTTTAATTGTTATTTTTTTTGTGTCAGTTTTTTTTTTAGTTGAAAACAGTATGCGTGACATGAAAAAGTGAGAACTGTCACGCAAATCATCATACAGCGAAAATACTATAGTATTGATAATCGTACTACATTATTCTTCATACTAAAGAAGTAATAAAAATGACATTTAATACCGTTTGACATATTTTCAATATTCACGGCAATCATTTAATACATTAATTTTGTTTTACACGTTTTATTGTTTAAAAATAATGGCTCCAAAGATTGAACCAAATAAAGGAAAAAAAGAAAAAGGAAAAGATAAGGGCAAAGATAAAGGCAAAGAAAAGGGCACAGAAAAAAAAGAAGAACCACCAAAAATTTATACTGAAGTGGTGAAAACATTTACCGAATTACGCATTGCTGATCGTAAACGTGTTCTTGATAGGCTTCAAAGAGCGGTGAATGACTATGAAACTCGCAATGATGATCTGGAAAAAGCTATTGATAAGATAGAGGAAGAAAAGGCTGAAGTAATTTCTTTCTTAAAACGAACTCTCAACACAAAGAACGAAGAAAACAAAGAATTATCTGAAAAGGTAACTGGTTTAAAAGAAGCAATAGAGAATGAAAGAGTACAATTTAATAAAGTGATATCTCAATTAGAAATCGATTTTCAAACTACAAAAGACCAATTGACGTCAGAAAATAAAATATTAGCAGGTAAGTTAAATAGCTTGGAGGAATTTAAAGCAATTAGAAGGGAGTTGACGGATAAATACCTGAAGCAAGAACAAGATTTGAAAGAACAAGAAATGAAATTTAAGAGAATCGTCTTGGATTGTGAAAAGAAGTTTGTACTTGGAAAAGACAAACTAAAGAAAGAAATGGAAGCACGATTATTAAAAATGGCTCAAGAATTTCAAGATGAGACAGAAAAGAGAATAGCTTCCTCAACCCAGAGAGTAATACGGGAAAATATTGCTTTAAATAATGAATTAAACAATCTGTTAATTACACAGACAAAAGTTAATAAGCAAAACGAGGACTACAAAATAAACGAAAGATTAGCAGTTGTTGAAATGATACAAGCAGAACGGGAAAGAGATTTGGCCATTAACAACAACATTGTTCAACAAAAGGCAGTCGAACAAATACTGATTACGCACCAAAATTTCAAAAAGGAGAAACAATTTTTAGCGGGTAAACATGACGATCTTTCATCGTTGCAAGTGAAAGTAGAAGAAAGAAAACAAGAAAATGCAAATCTGGCCATGCAAATTCGTAATTTGGAACAGAACTTCCACTCAGAAATGAATGCACGAAGTAAATCCCAACTACGTTACACAAAGTTGTTAAAGGAATTTTCAAAGCTAAAAGACATTTTAATAGAAGTTCGTACTTCGATTAAAGCCGCATTGAAATTAGATGAATGGGCTCAGACACACCCAATTCGACAGTTGAAAAACAGACAAGAAGTGCTATCTAATATAATGAAAACAATTTTACAATACCATGATATTTATCGTGCAGCATCAGTTGAGACACTCGATGCATTTGGTAAAATTTATCAGGAAGGTGACCTTGGATTCGTTCCTGAGCACAGAAAAAAGAAACTGCCTGACAAAGTCCCTCTTGAACCTGTTCTATCTAAGGACTTAGTCTCCAAAGAGGAAAAGATACCTTCAGTTTCCGTTTCAACAGCATCTCTTGGGAGTATTAAGACTGTGCCAAGCATGAAACTAATTCCAAAGTCTCTTGTACCGGAATTTGAAAAGGAGAGTATTTCTTCATTTGTGACAACAGTGTCAACAAAGAGTGAATCTACTGAAAAATCAGAAACTACAGAAAGCGAAGAAAGTATAAATAAGCAGCTAGAAGCAAGTATAGCTGAAATTCAGAGATCTATATTAAAAGACTTGGCCTATTCTCAGATGGCCTTGGCTTCTCAAATGAAAGTCGCCGAAGAAGAAGGGAAACAGTCAAAGTTTTCTGAAATTGGAGGTGAGCATATTGAAGGTTTGGAAGGAGAATATATAGGAGAGGAAGAAGAAGATTTAAATAAAGATAACAAAGAAGAGATATATGAACAAGAGCAAGAAACAGATGTAGTTTAATCTTTTGTGAGAAGTAGCTACAAGGTAGGTTATGCTTTTAAATAAATAACATTTTATAATGTATTTTATAATATAAATAAAACATTTTTTACTTAATATAATAAATATTTATATTTAAACTGTAATTACATATTTTATTGTAATAAAGCATTACATTACTTATCAATACTAAGAGAATTTTATTTCTAATTTACTGTTTTACCTCATAATGGCTTTCTTGGAAATGCCAGTCAAGATTTAATTGATTAATAACATACTTGATGATGACTATGGTTATCTATCTAATTGTTTCTATTCATAATTATAGAAAATCATAGTTATTGGATGAAATATATAGTGAAAACGAGGTGTATTTTTACACGAGTTGCAATGGCTCGTTGAATTTGCAATCCAACGAGCCATGACTCAAAAGATTTTTTCAAAAGGTTGTGTAGAGTGATGAGTAAATAACTATACAATATGATACTGCTTGTCTGGTCTACCTATTAGTTGATTCATTGTTTATAATTATGTTTAGGGCCAAGCAGTGGAGCTTGCGGCGTGCGAGTGCACAGCTAGACCTTGGGCTGGTGATTCTTCAGTCGTGGTTGCCGAAGTGGGTGCAAGATGTCGATGTGGTTGTGTGCTACATCTGGCACCTTCCGCTCGTCTGCTCGCGGGATCAGCGAGGGCTTGTCCGGCAAGATCCTTCTGGTTACTGCAGGTACGTTGTAAAGGTTATACAGCGTGTTCATTATTAGTATCTTAGAAAAGAACCGTCCACCTGTCTCTACTATTGTCTCGCCTGGCAGACATGTCCACTTTTTAGATACTTGTCTATAACGATCCGTTGCAACAAGGTAACTTAAAAAAAAAAATTCAGATCAACTTGTCGCGACTGACGTTTTGCTAACGATGAACATTTATGTGCAAAACAAAATATTATCTTTAGGTATACGTACGTACTTTTAAAAAAAAAAAAATGTAGAGCCTCAGGCGTCATTACATAGTTGTGGTCTCACGGCACAGTCAATATTTAATATTAAAAAATAGAAGCTCAAAGAATTAACAAAAAAAAAACTTGCTGGACTACATTAATATTACAAATCGAATCTCTTGCTTAAGATATATATTATTTCGATGCTAATATATGTAATCGAATTTCTTAAGACTAATCTTATCAATAAAATAAAAAAAAAAATTTAGCCATATGTCTTATTAACTAGCAACCTGCCCTTGGCCTCGCATGGATGCAATTTTGTCTGCAGATTATATTGAAGATTAAGTTAAAAAAATAATTAAAAAAGGCTGACGGGGGACCGTCGCCTCATGGCAAATGGCAACCGTCGCCTATAAAATCACAGTTGCTGCAAGTGCGCTTCTGACAGCAGTAGGATTAAAAATAAGGTAAGGTTAGGTTTATTTGTAAGGTAAGGTAAGGGAATAAGCTAATGGGCTCTGGCATCCCTTACTCACTCACCGAAACAAATGAACAACACACGTGCTGCTACATCACGATGGTCTTCCGTAAGGGTTGGTTACTACCGCCAGGCGGGCTGCCTGAATGACTGCAAAACGCAACTGCCCTGCCACTACTATATAATTTTTACTAAATAACTAAAAAGCTTCGGTTACATAATATTAACAGTCGCATTATTAAAAGGTTATTATAAATAAATAAATAAAATAAAATAGCCTTTATTCACTGATAAGTTACAGAAATTATACTATGCCATATAATAAAAAAAAATTGAATCTAAATTTGTTGATAATTTTCTATCTTTGGTTGTTTTATTATAAGTATATATTTAATTATATTTATATATATTTTGTAATTCATGTTAGAATTAGACATCCGCAACCTTATCAGGTTTTCCGAAGGTTATTACTAACCCATAAATATTGATAGCTTTTATTACAATGGACCTAATGAATTGTGTTTCGCAAAGAGTACTCAACAAATGTTGAGCGCTCAGTTTGTCCCCGTATTTACGGACAGTATTGTTTGCACATCTTATGCTCCATTTGGTCCATTCAAAAGTTAGTGTTCACTTAAAACTGATATTGAACCTATCTGTAAAACAAAAATGGGTAAATTTGTATTTTTATTTTAACTTCAGGACTATAGTTTACCTATTTATCTAAAAGATTATCTTGCCCAGATAAGAATCTTATCTTGTGTATTAATCTAAGACATGGTCTTAGGATGATAGGTTTCACGTCTTAGGGTAAAATGAGAAAGCCTAATTCGGATGCTTTGCTCCAAACTTCAACTAGTCGGCGAGCTATCTTAAAAATATATGACAATAAAAATTAAATTCTAATAATTTTAATGAAATTGGATGGCTAACAGTTTACCCATTATACATATATGGAAAGGTTAAAAAAAAACATTTTTTCAATGAAATTTGGACAGCATTTATCATCTGTTGGGTATATATATAGCCTAACCAACAAAAAATATAAACTCGAGCAAATAACATACCTAACTCATTCACTAAAATACAAGAGCCCCAAACTAGAGCCCTAGTTACTACCGCCAGAAAAGCATTTTAAAAATTTATTGCCCGACGTAATGTAAGTTCTATTGTAAGCTCAAAAGCAGCCGAAAAGCAATTTAAAAAAAGTAACCTAAAAAGTTTAGATGACGAAAACAAGTTAACATTTTATCAGTTCATTTATTTTCAATCGACTGCGATCGAACATTTCCCTAAATGTTCCGAACTTGTCACTCGCAGATATTTTCTCGAAGGAATCCGTTCACTCTTCGGCAAAGTTTTTACTCTTCTGCCAGTTGTCCGATAAAACTTGTACTCGTTGAATTATTTAACGATATTGTATTAATAAACTATAATTAACAAATATAAAGCCGAACTACCGCTGACCGAACATTCATAAAGTTCTCCGGGAAGGGGGGGCGGGGGGATTTACCCTTGGGGCTCGTCGTGGAGAGGAAGAAAAATGGTTCAGAAATTAAATCGAAGACCTCGGTACACCGACCTGGTAAAAAGTTGGCGACGGGATCTCGGAAACTGTGAGGGATAGAAGGGTGGCGTTTGCGGATAGTCATAGGGGGTGATCGGCGGTTACCACAGAACGAGTCATCCCCATCCCGTTCATACATTTTTTTTAAACTCCATACAACTTTTTTGAAATTTTCAAAGTGGCACATCTCCAAAACCACCGGAGATAGCGGGGCGGCGTCTTCGGCGGATGACCACCTATCGTGGTGGTCCAACTTCTGGGATAAACTTTATCCCCCCATCCCGCCTCCATCATCCCGCCTCCATACAAAAGTGGCATTTTCGGCAAAAGGGATAAGAATATCTCCATAACCATCGGGGACAGGTGGGTGGTCGCAATGGCGCGTTTCCATCCCTCGGCGGGATGCTTTCAGGGGGCTATCCCGTTTTTCGAGATTTCCATCCCTTCATCCCGCCTCCATACAAAATATTATTTTTTCGGAAAAGCAATCTTTTCACCTGGAACGGGGAAACAGGGGGCGGTCTATCTCATTCCGTCGGATAGAGAGTGACGTTTCAAGCTCCAGGCACTTTTGCCACCCTCGATCCACCGATCTGGTACAAAGTCGGTGAAAGGTCCTCAAAAACTGAGAGGGATAGAAGGGTGGCGTTTGCGGAATGTCATAGGGGGTCATCGGCGGTTACCAAATCGAGACCCATCCCCATCCCGTTCATACATTTTTTTTAAACTCCATACAACTTTTTTGAAATATTCCAAGGGGGTTATCTCCGAAACCCCCGGAGATAGCGGGGTGGCGTCTTTGGAGGATGATCACCTCTCGTGATGGTCCAAGTGCCGGGATAGGTTTCATCCCCCCATCCCGCCCCCTTTATCCCGCCTCCATACAAAAGTGGCATTTTCACCGAAAGGGATGGGAATTTCTCCAAAACCATCCCGGATAGATGGTTGGTTGCAATGGCGCGTTTCCATACTTCGGCGGGATGCTTCCAGGGGGCCATCCCGTTTTTCGGGATTTCTATCCCTTCATCCCGCCTCCATACAAATTTTTATTTTTTCGGAAAAGCAACCTTTGCACCCGGAACGGGTCACGCGGGGCGGTCTGTTCTGTCCCGTCGGATAGAGAGTGACGTTCCGAAATCCAGGCACTTTTGTCACCCTCGGTCCACCGACCTGGTAAAAAGTGGATGAGAGGTCCTCGGAGACTACGAGGGATAGAGGGATGGCGTTTGCGGAATCTCATAGGGGGTCATCGGCAGTTACCAAATCGAGACCTATCCCCATCCCGTTCATACATTTTTTTTAAACTCCATACAACTTTTTTCGAAATTTTCAAAGTGGGATATCTCCGAAACCACCGGGGATGGAGGGTCGGTTTCCTCGAGAGCGATCGACTATCGTCCTGGTCCAACTTCTCGGATAAACTTCATCCCCCTATCCCGCCCCGTCTATCCCGGCTCCATACAAGGATGTGATTTTCGGCGACAGGGATGGGAATATCGTCAAAACCGCCGGGGACAGGGACGTGGTCGCTATGGCGAATTTTCATCTCTAGGTGGGATGCTTCCAAGAGGCCATCCCGAACTCGGTCCACCGACCTGGTACAAAGTCGGTGAGAGGTCCTCGGAGACTACGAGGGATAGAGGGATGGCGTTTGCGGAATGTCATAGGGGGTCATCAGCGGTTACCAAATCGAGACCCATCCCCATCCCGTTCATACATTTTTTTTAAACTCCATACAACTTTTTGGACTTTTCGAAGTGGGATATCTCCAAAACCACCGCGGATAGAGGGGCGGTGTCTTCGAGGGATAGGCATCGTGCCTCGAGGTCCAACTTCTCGGATAAACTTTATCCTCCCATCCCGCCCTCTTCATCCCGTCTCCATACGAAAGTGGCATTTTCGGCGAAAGGGATGGGAATATCTCCAAAACCTTGCGGGATAGGTGGTCGGTGGCCATGGCGCGTTTTCATCCCCCGATGGGATGCCTCTTATGGGCAATCCCGATTTTCGGGTATCCCATCCCTTCATCCCGTCTTCATACAAAAGTGGCATTTTCGGCGAAAGGGATGGGAATATATCCAAAACCATCGGGGATAGGTGGTCGGTGGCCATGGCGCTTTTCAATCCTTCGGTGGGATCCTTCTTAAATGTCATCCCGATTTTCGGGATTTCCATCCCTTCATCCCGTTTCCATACAAATTTTTAATTTTCGGAAAAGCGATTTATTTCACCAGGAGGGGGGCAATGTCGGGTAGTCAATCCTACCCCATCGTATGGAGGGTGGCTTAGCACACTCCAGGTAATTCCTCAGGCCTCGGTCCACCGACCTGGTACAAAGATGGTGAGAGGTCCTCGGAAACTACGAGGGATTGAAGGGTGGCGTTTGCGGAATGTCATAGAGGGTCATCGGTAGTTACCACCGGATCAGTCATCCCTATCCCGCTCATACATTTTTTTAAACTCCATACAACTTCATACAAAATCACACCTCAATGGCGATTTTGCACATTTAGAGGAGGACGGTCGACCCGCCGCTAAGGGTCTCGAGGCCGGGGGGGCGAATGACGAGGAGGGGGGACAGGGGGGGATAGGGGAGCGCGCAGCGCGACCCGCCCCCCCGGCCCCCCTCCGAGGAATTCGCGACCCCGGACTCGAGGGCCGCAGCGGCGGCAACGGTGACTGGAGAGCTGCGAAAGACTATCCCGGTGGGCCATTTAGACACAGCCAAGACCCAATGACCCCAATCCACCCCATCCCATCTTCCATCCCGGTGCCAACTCGGAAACGGTGCGACCGATACCTCCCGTGTTTGGGCTCATTCGATCGGGATCATCGCGGGTAGTCCAAGGGGTTCGACTGAAATCCGGCATTGCGCACTTGCCCCCTTCCCCTGCAACCCCCTCAGCTGTAATTCGGAAGTCGTGTTTGGGTTCATCGGGGACGACTCCCCGAGATATAAAAAATTGAACTCCCTCCAACCCCCCGGCCGTAACTCGAAAACGGTGCGACGCACATGGGTCGTGTTTGGGCTCATCGGAGACGTCTCCGGAAGACAAATTTTTTAGAGTAGACCAAATTTAAAAATTTTTACAATTCCGGTCTACTCAGTAGACCATGGTCAACGGTTGCAGATAAATCCCCCTGTGTTGGGTATCATTTGAAAGGCCTCAACGAGGGTGATCTATTGGCACCACCCCTCCCCCCCCCCGACCCCCTCTACTAAAAATCCTTACGAAATACAAAACAAAGACCCCAAACCCAAACCAAAACAATTATAAGAGCACAGTCGCACGAATAAACACTAATAGCATTAATCCCCCCCCCCCCCCCCCAACACCCCGACCGTAACTCGGAAACGGCTAGACGTAGCCGGATCGTGTTTGGGGTCAACGGAAACGTCTCGGGTACACGAATATTTTAGAGTAGACCAAATTTAAAATTTTGACAGTTGGGGTCTACTCAGTAGACCATGGTCAACGGTTACAGGTAGACCCCCGTGTTGGGTATCATTTGAAAGGTCTCAACGGGGGTGATCTATTGCTACCACCCGCCTACCCCCCTCCCCCCTAACCTTACCTCAACTAACAACCTTACTTACTTACCCCCAATTCGAATTACAAAACAAAGACCCAAAACCAAACCAAAACAATTAGACATGGCAAAAGACCAACACCCAACTCACAACCGCGCCCCCGCGGGCTGCTTGCAGTCCGCGGCAACACACAAAATCTAGTTAACAAATATAAAGCCGAACACCCACTGACCGAACTATTGACAAAGTTCTCCGGGAAGGAGGGGTGGGGGGATTTACCCTTGGGGCTCGTCGTGGAGAGGAAGAAAAGTTGTCGAGAAATTAAATCGAAGACCTCGGTACACCGACCTGGTAAAAAGTTGGCGACGGGATCTCGGAAAGTGTGAGGGATAGAAGGGTGGCGTTTGCGGATAGTCATAGAGGGTCATCGGCAATTGCCACCGGATCGCTCATCCCCATCCCGTTCATACATTTTTTTTAAACTCCATACAACTTTTTTGAAATTTTCCAAGTGGAACACCTCCGGCACCAGCGGAGATAGCGTGGCGGCGTCTTCGGCGGATGACCATCTGTCGTGGTGGTCCAACTTCTGGGATAAGCTTTATCCCCCCATCCCGCCCCCTTTATCCCGCCTTCATACAAAAGTGGCATTTTCACCGAAAGGGATGGGAATATCTCCGAAACCATGCGGGATAGGTGGGTGGTCGCAATGGCGCGTTTCCATCCCTCGGCGGGATGCTTCCTGGGGGCTATCCCGTTTTTCGGGATTTCCATCCCTTCATCCCGCCTCCATACAAAATTTTATTTTTTCGGAAAAGCCTTCTTTTCACCTGGAACGGGGCAACGCGGGGCGGTCTATCCTATCCCGGCGGATAGAGAGTGACGTTCCGAGCTTCAGGCACTTTTGCCACCCTCGGTCCACCGACCCGATACAAAGTCGGTGAGAGGTCCTCGGAGACTACGGGGGATAGAAGGGTGGCGTTTGCGGAATGTCATAGGGGGTCATCGGTAGTTACCACAAAAAGAGTTATCCCCATCCCGTTCATACATTTTTTTTAAACTCCATACAACTTTTTTGAAATATTCCAAGGGGGTTATCTCCGAAACCCCCGGAGATAGCGGGGTGGCGTCTTTGGAGGATGATCATCTCTCGTGATGGTCCAAGTGCCGGGATAGGTTTCATCCCCCCATTCCGCCCCCTTCATCCCGCCTCCATACAAAAGTGGCATTTTCACCGAAAGGGATGGGAATATCTCCAAAACCATCGCGGATAGGTGGGTGGTCGCAATGGCGCGTTTCCATCCCTCGCTGGGATGCTTTCAGGGGGCTATCCCGTTTTTCGGGATTTCTATCCCTTCATCCCGCCTCCATACAAATTTTTATTTTTTCGGAAAAGCAACCTTTTCACCTGGAAAGGGGCAACGCGGGGCGGTCTATCCTATCCCGTCGGATAGAAAGTGACGTTCCGAGATCCAGGCACTTTTGCTAACCTCGGTCCACCGACCTGGTAAAAAGTGGATGAGAGGTCCTCGGAGACTACGAGGCACAGAGGGATGGCGTTTGCGGAATGTCATAGGGGGTCATCGGCGGTTACCAAATCGAGACCCATCCCCATCCCGTTCATACATTTTTTTTAAACTCCATACAACTTTTTTCGAAATTTTCAAAGTGGGATATCTCCGAAACCACCGGGGATGGAGGGGCGGTTTCTTCGGGAGCGATCGACTATCGGGGTGGTCCAACTTCTCGGATAAACTTCATCCCCCTATCCCGCCCCGTCTATCCCGGCTCCATACAAGGATGTGATTTTCGGCGACAGGGATGGGAATATCGTCAAAACCGTCGGGGACAGGGACGTGGTCGCTATGGCGAATTTTCATCCCTAGGTGGGATGCTTCCAAGGGACCATCCCGATCTCGGTCCACCTACCTGGTACAAAGTTGGTGAGAGGTCCTCGGAGACCACGAGGGATAGAAGGGTGGCGTTTGCGGAATGTCATAGAGGGTCATCGGCGGTTACCAAACCGAGACCCATCCCCATCCCGTTCATACATTTTTTTAAACTCCATACAACTTTTTGGATTTTTCGAAGTGGGATACCTCCAAAACCACCGGGGATAGAGGGGCGGAGTCTTCGGGGGATAGGCATCGTTCCTCGAGGTCCAACTTCTCGGATAAACTTTATCCTCCAATCCCGCCCCCTTCATCCCGTCTCCATACAAAAGTGGCATTTTCGGCGAAAGGGATGGGAATATCTCCAAAACTTTACGGGATAGGTGGTCGGTCGCCATGGCGCGTTTTCATCCCCCAATGGGATGCTTCTTAAGGGCCATCCCGATTTTCGGGTATCCCATCCCTTCATCCCGTCTCCATACAAAAGTGGCATTTTCGGCGAAAGGGATGGGAATATCTTCAAAACCATTTGGGATAGGTGATCAATGGCCATGGCGCGTTTCCATCCCTCGGTGGGTTCCTTCTTATTGGCCATCCCGATTTTCGGGATTTCCATCCCTTCATCCCGTTTCCATACAAATTTTTATTTTTCGGAAATGCAATCATTTCACCTGGAACGCGGCAACGTGGGGCGGTCTTTTCTACCCGATCGTATGGAGGGTGGCGTAGCGCACCCTAAAAAATTCCTCGGTCCTCGGTCCACCGACCTGGTACAAAGATGGTGAGAGGTCCTCGGAAACTACGAGGGATAGAAGGGTGGCGTTTGCGGAATGTCATAGAGGGTCATCGGTAGTTACCACCGGATCACTCATCCCCGTCCCGCTCATACATTTTTTTTAAACTCCATACAACTTCATACAAAATCACACCTCGATGGCGATTTTGCACATTTAGAGGAGGACGGTCGACCCGCCGCTAAGGATCTCGAGGCCGGGGGGGCGAATGACGAGGAGGGGGGTAGGGGGGATAGGGGAGCGCGCAGCGCGACCCGAACCCCGGCCCCCCTCCGAGGAATTCGCGACCCCGGACTCGAGGGCCGCAGCGGCGGCAACGGTGACCAGAGAGCCGCGGAAGTCCATCCCTTTTGGCTATTTAGACACAGCCAAGACTCAATGACCCCAATCCACCCCATCCCATCCTCCATCCCGGTGCCAACTCGGAAACGGTGCGACCGATACCTCCCGTGTTTGGGCTCATTCGATCGGGATCATCGCGGGTATTCCAAGGGGTTCGATTGAAATCCGGCATTGCGCACTTGCCCACCCCTTCAGTCCCCTCTCCATACAAAATCACACCTAAAAGGGATTTTTTTCCACCCACATAAGAGACGGCGGTAGATCCGTCGCGGAGCAAAACGGAGCGGCGGGAAGGGTCTACCGGGGCCCCGAATTTTGACACCCCCCCCCCCCCCCCTCCAACCCCCTCAGCCGTAACTCGGAAACGGCGAGACGCAAACCGGTCGTGTTTGGGCTCATCGGAGACGTCTCGGGAAGACGAATTTTTTACAGTAGACCAAATTTCAAAATTTGACAATTCCGGTCTACTCAGTAGACCATGGCCAACGGTTACAAGTAGACCACTCGTGTTGGGTATCATTTGAAAGGTCTCAACGAGGGTGATCTATTGGCACCACCCCTCCCCCCTCTCCCCTGACCCCCCTCTACTAAAAATCCTTCCGAAATACAAAACAAAGACCCCAAAACCAAACCAAAACAATTATAAGAGCACAGTCGCACGAATAAACACTAATAGCATTAATTCCTCCCCCCCCCCCCCCCCTCTAACCCCCCCGACCGTAACTCGTAAACGGCTAGACGCAGCCGGGTCCTGTTTGGGGTCAACGGAAACGTCTCGGGTAGACGAATTTTTTAGAGTAGACCAAATTTAAAATTTTGACAGTTGGGGTCTACTCAGTAGACCATGGTCAACGGTTACAGATAAACCCCCCGTGTTGGGTATCATTTGAAAGGTCTCAACGAGGGTGATCTATTGCCACCAACCCGGCCCCCTCCCCTCCCCCCTAACCTTACCTCACCTACTTACTTACCCCCAATTCGAATTACAAAACAAAGACCCAAAACCAAACCAAAACAATTAGACATGGCAAAAGACCAACACCGCGACTCACAACCGCGCCCCCGCGGGCTGCTTGCAGTCCGCGGCAGCACGCGCGATCTAGTTATCAATAAGGCTGAATACCCTTATTATTATTATTATTATTATCTTCCTAGCGGCTATTTCTGGTCTGCTAGAGAACCAGTATCACTTCGTCCATTGCTGAAATATTGTGATCGCCACGTAAACTAAAGCTCTCTACCTATACCTACCGCGTTTAGAAACTGTAGTACTTTTTTGATAGAGGCATTCCTCACATCTTCAGAAGCCATTGTGTGGCTTCCTAGGACGTGACTGCGCTTGTGCATCAAGGGGCCACACTCGCACAGGATATGCATTGGTGTTTCTTCTGCCTCGTGGCAGAAGCGACACTCTCCCGTACTGGTGAGACCCATTATTTTGAGGTGCCTATTGAGGCGGCAGTGCCCCGTTAGAGCCCTCGTTAGCATACACAGATTGCTCCTGCTAAGCGACATAGCCTGGTTCGTCACGTTTCGACTGTAGGCTTTTATGAGCGCTTTGGAATGGTTCAGACCTGGCAAGTTAGTCCAGCGTTTGTAAGATTTAGTAAAGCACTGGTTCCATATGGTCCAGCGAGCTAGGCTGTTAGGTAGTCCGCACATAGGTTCAGGACCTATTAGCCTACCTTTTGCGCCTGCTCGAGCCAGTTGGTCGGCATGTTCATTGCCTTCAATCCCCATATGGCCAGGTACCCATCTTAGGACCACTTTATTCTTGCGCCCTAAAGTATTTAAGTAGTCTACACAGTTTCGCACCAGCTTTGAGACTGTAAAGTCCGAGTCCAGTGCTTGAAGTGCAGCCTGACTATCCGAGTGAATATAAATTACATGGTTGACGTAGTTTCTTCGCAGGTTGATTTCCGCACATTCTAGGATGGCGAAGACCTCTGCTTGGAAGATGCTGGCGTATTGTCCCAAATTTACACTGGTCCTGTAATTCTGGTCCCTGCCATACACTCCACAGCCTACGTCAGGTCCTGATTTGGACCCATCAGTATACCAAGAAAGGCTACCTTCCTCCCAAGAGATTTTATTTTCTGACCAGTTTTCTCTTGAGAGTAACTCCACAGTGTAAGATTTTTCTTCGATATACTGTGGTAACATTGTATCAGTGGGCATGCCTAGGATGGGATCCCTTAGTACTGAGTCTTCTAGAGCTCTGAGTACCTCGGACAGCCAATTGTGTTTACCCCGATTCATCATCCTGTGCATACTGGTTTTCGCCTCTTTCTCTAAAAATAGATTTAGAGGCGGTAAGCCCAGGATTGCCTCCAGAGATGCTCCGGGGGAACTCGACATGGCTCCTGTTATCATCAGACATGCCAAACGCTGTAGGCCATTAAGCTTATCCATAGTCGTCTTCTGGTTGGCTTTTCTATACCATACTATAGAGGCGTATGCGATCATCGGCCTCACAATAGCAGTGTACAGCCAGTAGGTGAGCTTTGGACACGGGCCCCAACTCTTCCCTACCATTCGACGACTGATACATAAAGCTGCCTTAGCCTTATTAATCACATTTCCAATGTGTGCATTCCACGTTAGTCTCTGGTCGAAAGTAACTCCCAGATATTTGACCTCTGAGGAAAATTCAACTCGTTTGCCATTTACTAGAGGTGGCTTTAATTTGTCCAGCAGCCTCTTTTTGGTAAACGGAACTATAACGGTTTTGTCACCGTTTACTGTCAGTGCATTTGCTGTGCACCATTCGCAAATGATATTTAGGGCTTTCTGTAGTAGGGCCGAAATTGTGCTTTGGCAGAAGCCTCTTATGATCACCACTAGGTCATCAGCATAACCTAGGGTGTCGATCTTCTGTTCCGCCAGCCTACACAGAAGCTGATCAACTGCAAGAGTCCAGAGCAGTGGCGAGAGAACACCGCCCTGCGGGCATCCTCTTGTAGTTGCTACAGTAAGCGCTGTATCGTGTAGTTCGACTTTCGCTTTACGTTTGGATAGCATGGCCTTCACCCACCTAACTGTAGTCGGGTCCACATTTTTGTTTTGTAGTCCCCTCACTAGTGTGTTGGTGGGAGTATTGTCAAAAGCGCCTTCTATATCCAAAAATGCACACAAAGCTATCTGTTTATCATCCAGAGCCCTTTCCGCCCTGTCAGCTAGTTGAACCAGGGCAGTCTCAGTGGACCTTCCCTTCTGATAGGCGTGCTGGGTGGAATGAATGGGTTTCAGGGCCAGGGCTTTGTCCCTTATGTATTTATCTAGAATCTTTTCTAAAGTTTTAAGCATAAAGGACGTTAGGCAAATTGGTCTGAAGGACTTAGGCAGAGCATAGTCCTTCCGCCCTGCCTTTGGTATGAATAATACCTTAGCCCGGGTCCATTGTTCCGGTATATATCCCCAGGCATAACTTGCCCGGTAGATCTTTACCAGATGCGGCGTGAGTACGTCTATGCCTTTTTGTAATAATATGGGCAACAGTCCGTCTTCACCACTAGATTTCAGGGGCTTGAATGAACCAATAGCCCATTTCACAACATTTGGTCGGATGAGAACAGCCGCTCTGTTTCGGTCCTCGTTTCGAGGCCTTTGGTGTAAAGGCGTTGTGTCTGACCCGATCGAAAAGTTGCGAGCCCCTGGAAAGTGAGTTTTAATCAGCAGCTGAAGAGTCTCCTCTTCAGTGTTCGTAAAGGAGCCATCAGGTCTTTTAAGCAGCCCTAATTGACTAGGCTTGTCCTTCGCGAGCAATCTATGGATTCTAGCCCCTTGAGGCATTTGTGTTAATTCCTCGCAGAGCTTCCTCCATGCAGCACGCTTGGACTTCCTTATCTCCTTATTATATTCAGTCAAGGCATTCTTGTAGTTCTCCCATTCAAGAGTTCTTCTTGCCTTGTTGAATAAACGTCTGGTTTTCTCTCGTAGCTTCTTGAGCCTTGAGTTCCACCAGGGTACATTCCTTTTGGAGTGCTTCGTTCTGAGTGGACAGCTTTCCTCAAAGGCACTCCTTATTGCCCTCGTGATAGCCTCCACTGCAAGTTCTAGCTCCTCCGGTGTACATATACTTTTAGGGAAGTCCTCAAGATTTTGCCTTAGTTTGTTGTTATAAACATCCCAGGCTGTAGCTTTCGGGTCCCTGTACGTTACAGTTTGATCTTTTGTACATGTTGCTAGATCAAAACGAATTTGTCTGTGATCAGACATAGAGCTTTCCTCACTGACATGCCAGTTTGATATGAACTTGGCCATATTGTCAGTGGCGAAGGTTATGTCTAAAACTTCCTGTCTTACAGTTGTCACGAAGGTCGGCTTGCTCCCTCTGTTGAGTACCTGTAAACAGTTAACTAAGAGAAAGTCATGTAGTAACTCCCCTCTATTGTTTGTGTCGCTGCTGCCCCACGTTACGTGATGGGCATTGGCATCGGCTCCAACAAGTAGCTCGGCTTTGTGATGATGCGCGTACGCCACCACTCGCGCAAGCTCCACCGTGGGGTCGTGTCCTTCAAAAGGTAGGTACGCAGAACAGACGATGATGCGAGTTCCCTCCCTGCCCTTGATGTTGACAAAAGCTGCCGCCATATCGTCAGTACATAACTCTGGCACTGGCAAACATTCAATGTTTTTGTTGAAAACTATGCTAGCTCTGGGCTTTGAGCCACAGGTATTATAAAGTATTTTACCTGCAGACTGGAGTCCCAAAACCGTACCATTTAGGGTCCAGGGCTCTTGTATGAGGGCGATATCAACCTCACCCCGCAGGAGAAGGCGCTCTAGCACTGCGGTGGCGGCCATAGCATGATGAAGGTTGATTTGAATCACCCTCATTATTATATATTTCCTACTGTCTCCTGTCTTTTGTGCTGTCACGGACCGAGTCTGTTGCCGTAGGCATTTCAGCGGCATTTGAGTCCACTGATTGCCCATGGTCTAGCCTCTCACCCGTGTCAGCCTCTTTAATCAAGGCTATATTGGGTACGTCGTAGCGTCCTCCAGGCGAGCCTGATTCTGATGGATCATCGAGATCCAAACCGGAAAACAATGATGTCGTTATAATTTCGTCCATATTGTTCCCACGAGTAGATACGGGATTTAAACGTCCAGTCGGCCTTCCCGTTACCGACTAAGGGTATATACACTCCGAGGTCCCCAGGTATCGGAGGTTGACCGCTTGCGACTGAGAAACCCCTCAGCCACTCACCCTCTTGGCGCGCGTCATACCGTAGGGTTGGGGGTGAATTTTTATAGAGGCTTTCTACCTCGCGGTCCTGGCGGTTAAGCCAAGACCCCCGTTCCGGTGAGACATGACCAACGGCTTACGGTGTAGTAAAAGAGGGCATTTCCTCACCTCCTTTGAGCCTGCTGGTTAGGCCGGCTACAGTGTCGGGTTATTTGCCGCCGCCCGAGGTTCGGCGTTGACAGCTTTACGGCGAGGTTTTGTCTCTTCTCGAGCCAACCCTCCTCCTTTCTCATCCGGGCTTGGGACCGGCAATCGGCGGAGTTGAATACCCTTACGGAAAATTAAGCTTTCAATCAAAGTACGTAGATCACATATTGCCTTACGTTTTACAACGTGATAAGTATTAATAACCTATTATTAAAAATTATAAATTAAACCCCGACATTCTATTGAGAACCATTCTGTTGTCGATATAACTAAAGTTTTATTAGAAAAAATACAAATTTACTTGTTAAGAGCCCAAACACGCTATATCTGTTGTAACTTGCTTAGTTACATAATTACTTAATACTTAATAATTTGCTTAGTAAATTACTTAGTACTTTCTTAGTAAAAGATAAATTAAATTTTACAAACAACATAAAAAAACATTAAATCTTTTAATTTCATTTTAGGTAATGTAAAAAAAAATTTAAAAAAAAACAAAAGTCTAGAAACCTTTTCTTATCAATATCCATACGTTTATGGGTAGGTTAAAAAAATGTTGTCATGCTCATTCTATTATAGAATGCATGATTCTATCATTTATTTATTCTAACCTTTAATTTATTTTAGTTAATCGTGTTAAATAATGAAGGGCTCTTATTAAAAAAAGAACTATTTTTATTAAAATATTTTTACGTTCGCGTTGAACTAAATATCTATGATCACTGATCTCGAGTGCTGCAATAGTTACAAATAATATAGTTTCTCTTGTTTCGTGCCTGACTGTTTCCTGTTACATTTCAATTAAACCAGACAAAGTTTAGCACACGTACGAACACACAGTATGGGAGTAACAGTAGTGAAGGTTGCACAAAAAATCACACAAAAAATTAATAATTTTATTGTAATTTAAAAGTGTTTGAAAGTGATTAAACAAGATCCGCATAAACGTTGTTAGGAATACAAAAAGGGATGTGGGTACCTTTCATCCGGAAAAATTGATGTTTCCGAGGGATCATCTTAAAAAAAATGTAACGCCTAAGTAAAAAGGTCGCAAGTAAAAAGCAAGTTAATATTCAAAATAGTTTGTTAGCGTAAATTTTTTTTTAACAATAACCATATATAAATAAATAATATAATATTAATAATAATGAGAGAGAAAGAGAGAGAGAGAGATAAAGAGAGAGAGAGAGAGGCATGTCGCTGACAATCCATAATGGATTAAAAAAAATATCTAAAATTAACGAAATATTTCAATATTATAAATTACTAGCCAATCCAGCCACGCTTCGCTACGGGGCGTGCACGAATATAAATAAGATATTCAAGAGTTATACACATAAACCATCATCAGAATTCCTCTTTCCATCGATGTGATCAGGAACAAAATCCATATTAGCGCATATACATATAGAGGCATACAAAGAAAAAGAGGAATTTACTTTATACTATGTACTGATGATGAAAGAAATGTTACGATTGCGTACTGTCGGTTCGCAATTCAGATATAACGAGGTTAACCTACTGTTTCTGTGAGTTTTGTTGTGGTTAGAATCGAACGTTCGAACCATTGAGTAAATATTGAACTAGTCGACAATTGCGTACAGTGTTCTATTAATTCAGTGTTCAGAACTAAACATTTGGTTAGGTTAACTCAATACATATCAACTTTACATTTTATTTTCATATGCTTTTTATTAAAACTTTTACACATTAGTGTTCAAAACATTTTTTTCCAAAAAAGGAAATTGTCAAGAGCGAAGACGCGAGAACAGATAGTATTGTGCAAAGTTTATTACTGTAGTAGTCTACCTACTGTAAGAGCAATTCGTCTGGCGCCAGTGACCATCGCTTTGCAGAGGACCTCTGTACTTGACTTGCACTTAACTTAGCACTTAAGTTGGTGTGCGAGTAACGGATGTCAGATCCATTCCTCTGATCCTCTCGAACCTTGTCACTATCAAAGTCAAAGCGCTTTTGTATCCCACAGGTGTTATTTTTACTACCTTAAAATACAGCACCCAACGGATTTTCATTCTGTTCAAAATAATTGAAAGAGCGATACACGAGGAAGATTTGTGTATATAATTTTCAGATAAAATTGCATACGTGCAAAGCCGGGAAATGGTCACTAGTGTGTCGGTCCTAATAATATATGTTACTTACATATGAAATTATGATTGTACAACATTTACAGGCTGAAGAAGGGCTGGCTGTTCGACTCCGCTTAGAGTCAGTCAAACTACCATGTTCTGGCCAAGCGCTTAAAGCTCGCGACGGAGATTCCTTGGCCTCGCCACTGTTGGCCTCTTGGGACGGACCTGACAGCTCCGCAGTGGTATTTATCACAATTTCAATATTATTTTTCTTGAATATTTCGTTTAATAACCTGCCACAAATATCAATTATTCAGTAACCTTCTCCTTAGAGAAGGTACTAGGTAGAGAGCTTTAGTTTACGTGGCGATCACAATATTTCAGCAATGGACGAAGTGATACTGGTACTCTAGCACACCAGAAATAGCCACTAAGAAGATAATAATAATAACCTTCGCCTTACAGAAGACCATAATGAAGTAACAGCATGTATTGTGAACAGTTATGTTTTAGTGAGTGAATAAGGGATACCAGAGCTCATTGCCCTATCTCTTCCTAATTTCTTTATCGTACTATCATCGACTGCACATTCGCAGTACCTGTGGTGTTGCTTGGGTTATAAGCGACGGTAGTTTCTACTTGTTTCTTGGTGTTTAGCAAATTATTAATGGTATGGTTAGTGAAAGGCTTATTTTTCATAGACAAGTGACGTGGAAACGACAACGGACAGCAGTGGCGCGGTCGAGATAGCCGGTGGAAGATATATTTTGGTTGAACTACGATCCAGTGATACAAGTGAAAAATGTGCTGGAGGGTTTCTAGCACACGCTACTCAAATAGGTATAGATGATTTATTTATTATTATTTTATAAATATTGTATAGTAAACAGGTCTGAATCTGAAATCTATGTAGGGATGTTTTTTTTCTATGTCTGTCAACAATTATTTTAAATAGGTAGGAAAAATAGTTTAATAAATTTTTTCTCGATGATTTGTGGGCCCGTTTTGTTTTTTCGTCCAGTATGTATTGAAATAAGCTAGTGTTACGTATCAATATATATTTTAAAACAAAATATGTGGTGGTTAGTTTTTATCCTTCAGCTTCGAAATTATTATGGTCGAATGTCGACCAGTAGGCCAACAATGTGGTAGGAAGTTTTCAAAACTGCTTTGTAGAAAAATTAAATTTTAGTAAAATTACTGACCTTAGGAGTGTTTGGGACCATCTTACCATTTTTACAGTATCAAATATTATATTGTTTTGTGATTAGAGCCAATTCGCAACGCATCCGCGGCTTGGGCATCGATTGGGGGAGGGGGAGGAAGTTGGTGGATCGCAGGGGGAGGGGCAAGAGCTGCCGTCCTAGCCCTCGCAGCCGCTGCAGCGTTGACAGCCATCTGCCTTGCGCTGCATTCAGCGCATCGCACCCGAGCCTATCAGAGGGCCGCTGATAAGGAGTCACTAACTGATAGCGACGGTGAATGTGGTTTTTATTTTCTAATGATAATGGGTGGCAATGGCATGCTGACAGTCCATTATTCCTGACAATGTATGCGATTATTTAAGCTATCAATTCACTATATAACAAAGATGACTTAAACATAAATTAGATTTAATCTCAAAAAGAGAAATGCGTTAACACAACATGACCAAGAAAGTATTTACATTTGTAAAATCATCGTTTACCCCTTGTCCTGTGTTCCCACTATAACATTATTGACGACACTAACTATACTGCGATTCAAATTCAAATTCAAATTCTTTAATGAGATAAAAACGGAGAGGTCCACTAACATCTATCTCAAATATAAAATATATTTGAGATAGATGTTAGTGGACCATGACGAAGCCCAGTCGACGATAGGTCTCTTTGGCTAGATCAGATATATGATCATGGAAAGTCAAGGTAGGGTCGAATTTTACTCCTAGGTCCTTAATATAATTTACTCGATTTATACATAAATTATCAAGATGATAGTTATAATTGATTGGATTTCTTTTGCGGTCAAATGTCATTACATTACACTTATTTACATTAAATGTCATTTTGTTTGTTACGGCCCATTGGCAAATACGATTTATGTCCTGTTGTAAGCTGAGGCAGTCTCTGGGAGATTTTATTTCCAGAAAGAGCTTGAGATCATCAGCATACAAAAGACACTTGGCTGTAGTAAGCACTTTAGGTAAATCATGGACCATTATTTGGAATAATAAAGGGCCAGTAATGGAGCCTTGGCTAACACCAGATCGGGTGCGATTTCTCGTCTTTGTCATAAAAAGATATATTTGTACTAGCTGACGCGGTAAACGTTGTTTTGCCACAAAAAAATTAAAAAAATTTGGGGCCACCCTCATCACTTAGGGATATAAAAAATAGTTTACGACCTATTCTCAGACCTACCAAATATACGCAAAAAAAAAATCATAAAAATCGGTTTCGGAGGAGTTTGGCAACAAACACCGCGACACGAGAATTTTATATACATACTAGCTCCAAGCACCCGGCTTCGCCCGGGGTGCTTTTTTGCAATCCAGCCGATAAATTACTTTAAACCGCCATCTGTGAGAACCTTATGGAACTCACAGATAAATAATTGCTGTATTGAATAAGTATCAACAGATGGCGCTATGTTAATAATATTATACAATTTAAAAGAATAATAATAAACAAAATGAGATATAAACTATCCTATCTTTTAAGTTGGACCAAATTACATATAGTTACGAAATTTTATCTTAATCGGTTCAGTAGTTTGGGAGTTCATCGCCAACATACATCATGACGCGAGATTTTTATATATATAGACTAGCTGACCCTGCAAAAATGAAAACTAGCTTTCATTTTTTTTTTCATTTTCACTAGAATTTTACATATTAGAAGATTTTTACATTTTACATAATTTATTAAGACGAAGCAATTAATTACTTATTAAATTCAATTCATAGTTGTATAGAAGTTTTTAATATAAATCATTAATCCCTTTGTAGCATGTTCTGCGTCTTTGGAAATGGGTCAAGCTACCACAGGCTCCCGCAGCACTCTCTTATCAGAAGTAGTTGGTGGTGGAGTATCTCTGAGAAGGTTGTTGCCTTCTGGAAAGACTAGACACACGCGGCTAAGGGATTCAGACAGGAGCTCGGAGATTCAGGAACCAAGGTAGTAATAAAAAAAATTTGCTCCAAAATATTTTAAAACCTTTATGACGTAAGGTTTTTTATTCGACTTTTCGATGTCAATTGTCCCCAACCTGGTTTCCCCCCTAAAAAGTTTTTAATAATTAAAATACTCAATCAGAGTTTATTGTTCAAACAAAGGGTCCTTGACGTAGGTACTAACGAGACGAAGTAATTAGTAAAAATGTCACCCGACCTTTTGTTATGACACGAACATGAAAACTCTTAAAACAATGACTCTGATGGAAGTTGATAGTTTTAAAAATATAAAATTATTTACTAGTAGGTACTTGGAAATGAAGATTTGTTATACCTATTACTACTTTCTCTTATTGAGGATTTTAAAAACATAGTGATTACAGGACTATCTATAATTAAATTTACATCCCCTTTTCTTTCATAAAATTATAATTATATATCTGTCTTTTCATTTCAATTAAAGTCCCTAACCTTTAAATACTTACTTTTTATTAGGGACGAAGAAGACCAGACCTCAGACGTCGAAGGAGAAGTGGACAATGCTAGCGTCGCAAGCGCAGAAAGTGTCGCCAGTCAAGCCACCATAACTCCCGAGACTGTTTCCTCCAGCAGTGCACCGGTCACACGAAACAACATTGCACCATCGCCACTAAAACGTTCGCACACCATCTCTGCATCACATGTTACGCTCATCAAAACAAAGGTACCATTATAAGCCCATTCAAGTCTCCATTCTAATGTTTTTTTGTCCAAAATCCTTTTCGAAATGTCGTCAAGTGAAGTTGTTGCATTCCTTGTGTACGTGTCCCTTTCACCTCTTAGATCTCATCACCTCCTCAACAATCCACATCTGAGACGGTGACGGTAGAGATGAGCACTAGCGTGAGCAGTGCGAGCGAGAGGGATGATGGATGCAGTGAAAAGGACAGAGATAGTCTCTGGGAAAAGAATAGGAGTGAGAGTCGAGCATCTTCCACGTCGGCTGCCACTTTGACGAATGTAAGTAAAAAAATGAAATTGCCACCTACAAGCCCCGCAAATTGCTAATATTCCTGGTCGCCATTTTGGTGACGTAATCTCGTGACACACTCACTTGAGACGATTTGTTAGCTGTATGTTTAGTTGCGGATGACGTCACTTGGTTGTTAATGTGACAAGGTTCCTGAGCAATTTGCGGGGATTAGTTACGTAGTTAGTTAGTAATAATGTTTATAGTGCCGACTCTATGCATACAGCATAGTGTAACTTTTCGATATGTTCCATTATTTTCAATTTTAAAACAAAACAGTTAAAAAAAAAAAAGTTATTTTCTACTATACGTAAACTTCATCCGGATGTAGCCTATGCCGAATCGGCGAACCAATTGAAACTAATTTGCTTATTTCTTTTTTGTATATTTCAAATATTTTGGTTTCAGGGTTGGTACTCGCCAGCTTTGAGCGGTGTCTCCGCGGCAAGGATCCGTGACAACCCTAAACACACAAAAGAAAACTGTAACCGTCGTTTATTGAGATCCGATCTCAGTTTGACTTCTCATCCAGAAATGGAGATCGACTATTACGATTACGAAGTTAATAATGCTGGTACGGGTTCTATCACAATCACAATTCATTTAGCTTTCATTGTAAGGTGGTAATAATGTAAATATACTTTAATTTTATTACAGGTTCTGTTCCTGGTTCGTACTTAGGTATGGATCCAGCCTTCCTTGTGTGGATTCCACCCATAGAAGAAGGCGATATTATTAAAGAAATGAATGATACAAATGCTAATGGACCCATTTATGAGGTAAATATTTATAATAGAAAAGGAAAATTATTTATCTTTTTTTTAAATTCTTAGTTAACTGCGACTCTGTTGGCGCCCTCTATTGATAAATAGAAGATATTTTTGTCCAATTCCTTTAATGCGTAAAAATATCCACATAGGACAATAAAAAATACCTAATTGTTAATTTTAGGACATGATATTATACTAAATTTATTCATCTGTTTAAGCACGATTGAGTACAGACATAAAAACATTGTTATTTTTAAAATATTAGCTAAACTAGATAGAACTGGATAAACTGGATAGAACTTTGTAAAGTTGAATAAATATTTTGTCCACAGGAAATAGTACCAAGTGAACTGCGCCCTGATCCAGGAAGCAATACAGAATCTCCGGAGGACAGACCGTTGTCCAGTCACAGGAGACAATCGGACAATCGTTCAAACAAATCCAATGAATCTGTCAAGTGTATTCGAAAAGTTATCGACAGAGGCAACATTATACACCCACTGAACTTCAGTATCAGCGATCTACAGAACTCTCCAAAGTTGAACAAGAGAAAGAAGAAAAAACAATGCAGTCCTGTTTCCATACAAATGAAAGATCTCACACTCACTCGGTCGCCTGTGAAAGTCCACAGAAAAGATAAGAGTGAATACGATAACTCGTCGACTCTTAAGAGAGTCAACGATAATAACAGAGAAACGAGCGATAAGGATACTTTAAAAAGATATTCGGAACTTTCCGATATTAGATACGCCGATGATTCAGAATCGTCTAACGAAATTAAATATGCCGATGACTCGCCTGATAGTAATCGTTTAGTAGATAAATTCGATGTTAGAGTCTAAAGTAATAAAGCTGTAACGTTGAATCTAAAATCAATTGAAATTTAAGAAGAAGTAAAACCTATTTTGTTATTTTTTATTTTAATTCCAAATTTTATCGAATGCGTTGTGTCAAATGCAGGCACAGTGTAGAATTGCTCGCATAGATTATTTAATAATAATACAATAGTTTTATGAATTTCAAAAATCTAAAATCCTGTCTAAAATGCCTGAATGCCATCCTATCATCCTGGCAGAATAATATAAAGTGATTTGTAGAATTAACGGTAACAAAACCATAAAAAAATCTGTAGGTAAGCAAATATATGTTTGATCATTTGTAATTCCCTTTTTACAAATGTTGTATAAATTGTTACAGCTATACATAACTTAGTATTTAGAAACATAAACCTGTTGTAAATGCTACTTACCAAAACGTGTATTTAACCAAAAGTATTCCAAATCATCCATTAGTTAAACATAAGGACCAATGTGAATAAAGCCAACATATTAACTTAACTCCATATCATCAATCATAAGATATCACAATATATTTTTCAATAAAAATTTCATGTTTATCACTTAACTATGTAGTGTCACTTAATAATAAATTAGTCGTTTACTGTAGAATACAAAATTGTCGATGGGTTTAGTATTTGAACAGGTGTTTGTATTTTGGGAAGTATAAAGAGCAGATTGCCTAATCTTGTGACATAAAAGTCTAACCTTCTTTAGGTATATATTCTTCGATTTCAAATAGTAACGTTTGTCTTTGAAAAGGGGAAGTATGAATTTAAGGTATACAGCAATTACATTTTTTCACCGTGTATTCAGTTCTGAATGTGGAATATTTTAGGGAAGTCGTCGCCCCCCTGCTTAAATACAAAAGAAAACTACTTAGATTTTGCTATTTGCATAGTAGACTCAGATTTTGTGGAAATAACAATCACTTGCTGAAACGATGTGAGAGGTTGTGCAGATTGGGAGTACTTCATTATCATGCTAAATGAAGTTACAGTTGCCAGAGTCTTCTTCTTGGCATTTAGAAGAAAGGCCTAATCTGTAGGGCTTTATATACAATATTATGTTTACTCTGATACAGGCCTGTATGTAATGCGAAATTCCTTTAAATTACAATTTAGTATTAATGCTTTCACATTATTTTATTTTAAAAGGAGGCTTCTTCTAATAAAATCTCACATGAAGATGTATATGAAGCTTATTTTTTTAAAGCTATTGAAAATCGGACCATTATATGAAATAAAGATAAAATTGTTGTATACCTATGGTAAAGCCAAGGAGACAACGCAAACATTATAAACAAACTCGGCGTTCTGTCCTTTTCCCTCACACGAAGCGGTCAAACGGGCGGTGCTATCTGTTTCATAGATGGAAGCGATCTTGACAACCATTGAAAGTTTGTTTACATTCTTTGCATTGTCGCGTTGGCCTTGCTTTGCTTTATACTGAAGCTGTAACGGTTTTAAAATTTCTCAACAGGCAAATTTATTTTTAACTTGAATGTAAATATCAAAACATGAATTTAATGTAAAGTTTTCGGGCAGTGCAATAAATCGAAGTGTTCTTTTTAACTTTATTGTAATTATTTAATTTATTTATTTTTAAGAAAACTTAATTTAGTCAAACATTTTGACGTATTTAGTTAAGAGGTCACTTCAATGAACGTCTTGAATTTCTTATAAACAAGTTTTAATTTGCGAAAACTTCAACTTGTGAACTCGATTGAGGGGTTTGTGAAAATTTGTCAAGCTGAAATCTTTCTTCTGTAATTATTTATATTAGATGAATTAATGTCGTTAATGTTATTTGAACAGTAATTTTGAAAATTTTGAAATTAATACCGCAGTTACTAAGTCTAGTCACAATATGTTGTAATAGTAAGTAAAATTATTTTATTGTATATTATTTAAAATTAAATATTCGATCTCGATTTTGGTTACAGTGATAAATGAAAAGTTTTGGATCGATTAATTAAATTTAAATTTATTTTATATTTTCAAGTTGCATTTAACATTATTCTATTTATTTTAAAAGTATACACAATAATTATTTCGCCTAATATTTTAATAATGATTTTATCTTATTAGCAATATTTCTAATGTTTAAATGGGAAATGTTGTTACCAAATGTTTGTTTAGTTCGTGATGCCAATAAAGGTTTTTATTTTATATTTTAAATTGTCGTTTCATTTATCTCTAAACTATTTTTAAGATTTTTTTTGCTGTTGTCCACCACTACATAATAGGTCTTTTCATAATATATTAAGTATAATTTGTTTGTCTGTTTAACCGCTAACTCCCGCTAAAGTTTTATATATACAAGATGATAAAAACCTAATAAGTTTTTTTTGTTAAATAAAAATAAACAAAAAAATATATATTTTGCAACAATGTGATAGAAAAAGAAATATAAAAATGATGCACGCTTTTCTGCTAAGTCTTCTCATATATATACTTTTGTTTTTAGAATTTCAAAATAATAATGTTGTAAGTATGAGATAACATAAATGTTGACACCAATGGCTGTGAGTATAGAAAAAGCAAATATTTACCTTGTTATCTTTTATTTTTTCTTATCTTTTTCTATTAACAGGATAGACGATACCAATATTGCTAAGAATTTAATAATGGCAACACACTAAGTAGGTGTATTAATACGGGAAATCAAATTGCATGCCACGACACAGCGCAACGCATTTCATACGCGGATCACGCACCTAACTGCTTTCATTTAATAGTTATGCGATAATATTAGCAGATATTACAAGACTATATTTAATAAATGATATTATGTTATAGGAAAAACAGAATAATATGAAGTAAAATTATTTTGTTCTTTGTCACTATATAGCAATTACTCTTGTTATTGAAAATCTAAGAATGGCAATGTTCGAAATATATAGATCTCGAAACGTTGTTGAGAGAGTAATTTGTTTCTAATTTTAAATGATACAATATTTAATTTTAAAGCTACAATATGGGCTTCTTCTAGCGAGGGGTTAACAAATATCTACAGGGTAGGCAGCGCACTAGCACTCCCCTTGGTGTTGCTTGTGTCCTTAGGCGACGGTAACCACCTACCATCAAGTGGGCCGCCTGCCTGTCTGCCACCTTTATATTATAAAAAAAAAAAAAAAAACTTTTTGTATTATGTAGTACCTACATGTGGTAGTGTTCATATATAACTCTACAGGTCAAACTTCAAATTGTTCGCACTAGGAAATGTTAGGTACAAATTTTACTTTAATTTTTTACTGTACAAATTAGTAATTTATAATTATGACTTTTGTATTAAAATGTTAAAAACGTATACCTAATCCGCGCAACGCCGACTTTGTCGTGGCCGCTGGTCTCCAAGAGGGAACATCTTCCGCTTCCACTGCATTCCTGCTGTGAGACCAACGGTTGCGTACAGATATTAATATTTTGTAGTTAAAATATAATTATTGTAAGTGACTAAATTTTGATTCCGAACAATAAAATGAAGTTTGAGTATATTGTGTGTTACCTAATAGATTGTTCGTCAACGTTCAATCGTTAGATGCACCATGAGACATAATGCAGCTGCGCCTCGATGCAACTTTAATCTGTGATCCAAACTTTTTTGTTTAGAACCTTCGACGTAGCGATGGATTACTCTTAAGTGAATTTCGTTCAATAACAAGTTCTCTAGCTTTATACAAGTATCTACATACGGTCATAGTGAAATGTATTTTTTGACAGTTCATTAGAAAAATATTATAGAGGGAGCTGACAAGAAATGTACAACAGAGCTTGAATTATGACAGAGATTGTATATTAATGTAAATACAATACAATACTAATATAAGTATACATAATAATTATTATATTTCTTCTAGATTTTAACATATTAACAAACAAACACACAAGTCCAACGTTGTGATAGCTGTCATCAAAGATGCTGGCTTTGAACTGATGGCACATTCTCCATATTCACCGGACCTCGCCCCTCGTGATTTCTATCTTTTCCCGCGATTGAAAGAGTACCTCAGAGGCCAAAAATTTGAAGACGATGAGGCAGTAGTCGCCGCAGTATTTTTTTAGAGGCTCAGGACAAAGAGTTTTTTACTAAGGGAGTGACTATATTGAAAAATAAAATAAGTTGTATAAAAAGATAACTGCATCTTTGTCATTCTCACTTTTTATTGAACACCCCTCGTATGTATTGCTTTTGCCAGGCTTTATTATTTTTAAATTTTCAATGCACGTCAATTTCATTTTAAGTCGCGGTCACCAGCTAGTAGGCTATAAACACACTGGCGTTGTTAGTCCAAAGCGCGGCCAGAGAACACAAATGCTGACTCCGGCTCCTCGCTTCGCTATGAGCTCGCTCGCAAATCATCATTGTGATAACGCCTTAATACATACATTTTTTGTTGGCTTAGTGTTTTATTAAAAATATTCATTAACAAATCTATCTTTTAATTCTGTTTTAGTGAAGCTTAAAAATAGATTTTCTTGAACAAAAAATACATACATATTATCAGAATAATCCCATAGAAGATTGTATAAGTGAACTTACCATGATCGTTTCTTATAATTAAGTAGCAACATAAAGTACGTGCCTAACATTCGTACGTGTAATAATGTTTCTAGACTAGACTTAACTGGGCCCTCGATGGCTCTAAATTATGATGTGTTGTGAATATTGTATTAGTACAATATTGTAAGTTATTTTAATGTATATTATAATATACTAGTTTCTTCTTAGACGTTTGAAACACTTATTCAATGTTTTTATTATACATTTTTGTTAGGCGTTGAATTTTAATTTTAATTTTTAGATTATTTCTTGGAAACAATTTTTTTTTTCTAAAAGAATGAAACCCTATGTTCTTTTCTTATCCTCTGATAAGATGTATACATAATTTCACGATGATCGATAAAGTGCTTTCGGAGATTTGCGGTTTTGAAAAACAATATACCTACTAAATAATTTTTGTTTTTCTTTATATACACGTAAATTTAATTTAATTCAAACTAATAAATAATTATAACAAGTGAACCATTTATTTATTTATTAGTATAATATATTTTATCAAATCGCACAGTCTATTCGTTGTTATACCACCTGCTTCTTGGACCGATGACATAAAGAGAGTGGTTATCAGTGGATAGGCTGATAACAACTCTCTTTATGTAATACAAATTCTAAAGTTATCTCTCAATAACTTTAGAATTTGTATTTGTATAGCATTTAAACACAAAATTTTAAAGTGTGTACATTTTATTAGACAAAACCATCCAATTTAATTTCCAATTTAAGCGCAAAGTCCTTTCGAATGTGATTTCTAGTAGGAAACGAAGTTACCCCGCTGTGATCGCTCGGCGACCATTTCATTTGTTTTATTGAGATTTTTGTCACCAGGAAGTGACGTCATGAGGCCATACCGGGGTTAAGTTGTCAGATGGAGAGGGAGAGTAGAAAATTGACAGTAAGCTATTTGAACTAATGATAATGACCTTAGCAATTATATAATTAGAGAATAAGAGAATGACGGGACTTGACCTGACTGCTTTCGACTTGACGGACCCGTTTAGGAAAATTCAAAGCAAAATTGTGGACTTGACTAGAATGATTAGTCTCGGTTGCTGCTACTTTTGATTTTAATTTGAATTTTGACTTTTTTATTTTAAAAAAGGCTATTTTAAATTCTACTCTTACAAATGACTGGAAAAATCATCAGAGAAGATCTGATGTAGCCATGATATTAAAAGAGAAGAAGATGACACTACAACTCTTCGTTATAAACTGTTCCAAGTTGTAAAATGTTTTCTTTTGAGAAGTCAATAAAAATAAATTCAATCAAAATGAGTGGTTTAAAATAAAAAATATCATACTCCGAAAGTTTTCGTGAATCTTGTAGGTATTTATTAAGAAAAAAGACTTAAAAAAGAATTAATATTAAAAAATAAAAATATTATAGGAAATCAATACAAAGCGCCAATAAAAATAAGGATACACAATTTTTAAGTATATAAAAATACATTTAGATATTTATAAAAAATATAAAAAATAAAATTTATAAAAAAATGTTTTTAGAAAATAAAGTTTAATCTAAGATTTAAATGGTTATTCTTTCGCATCTTCAATTTCTTCTGTTTTGTTTTCATCATCTTCTTTAATTACGCCTTCTATTTGTTCGGTTTCTACGTTGTCTCGGTCCTCAAGCTGTTCGTCTTCTAAATTTAATTGTGATTGAACAGGTTCTTCATCACTCATTTTTCTTGTGGTTTCTTCATCACTCATTTTTATTTGTGACCTTAAAACAGCTTGAGAAGACGCTAAGTCTTTCAATATTGACCTTTGGATAGCCAATTTACTAGCTTCCAGTTCTTTTTCAATACTTGTAAATCTAACTGGTATGTCTTTTTCTGAAGATGTTTCTTTAGTTTTTGTTGAAATCAAAGATTTAATACTTTCTTCTGTCCCAATTTCTGACTCCGGAGCTTTTGGCAGGATTTTCACGCTTGGAATAGTTTTAACACTACCCAAAGTCGATGTAGAAACAGATATTGTTGTTGAACTTATCTCAGATTTAATTCCGTAATTAGATCGTGTAGACGACAGTCTAATTTTATCGACAGGTTTCTTAGTTATACGTCTCGGAATGAACCCTAAATCACCCTCATTATAAACTTCCCCAATCGATACAAAAGAATCAGCTGAGTCCGTAGTTTGTATATCATGATATTGTGATAAAATCTCAAGTAATCGCGAAAGAAGAAAAATTCTGTCGACCATTACATGTTTAGGATCTTCTATAGCCCACTTGTCATGTTTCAATGCCACTTGTATCGCTACTGCTGCTTCTTTTAATATACTTCTAATTTTGTTGCATTCTTTTTTAATTCGCAGAGATTCGGCTTCATTTTTATTATTATCGGTCATTTTAAAATGTAAATTTTGCTGTAATACCTGAACACGATGTGATAGGTTTTCATTTTCTTTTGTTAGTTTTTGTAATTTTATTTCTAATACTTCCAAATCCTGTGTTTTCTTAGAGAACATGAATTTTTCTTTGTTCATATCTTGAAACCTAAATGTTAGTTGATCAATAACTTTAAGTTGAGCTATACATTTATTAATGACTTTATCTCTTTCTTCTTCAGCTAATAGTTTTGCAACACCAGCTGTTCTTTTGTAGTCTTTAAATTTTTCATTTTCATTTGACAATTTTGCTTGTGTATGCAATATACTATCGAATGCATTATTTAATGCAATATTTTCTCTGATGACTCTGTGTGTGGAAGCAGCGATTCTCATTTTTGTCGCGTCTTGAAAGTCCTGAGCTAGCTGTACAAGTCGACCCTCCATCTCTTTTTTAAGTTTATATTTACTAACGACAAACTTTTTTTCTGTGTCATAAATAATTCTTTTATATTTCATTTCTTGATCTTTAAACGCTTGTTCTTGTTTTTCAAATTTCATCATTAAATCATCTCTAATTGCACGAAACTCTTCTAATGTATTAAGCTTTCCTCCTAATAATTTATTCTCAGAAGTCAACTGATCTTTCATCAGTGTGAAGTTCTTTTCCAACTCTTCAACTTTTTCCTTGAATTGAGCGTTTTCTATTAGCCTCGTCTCTTCCAGACCTTTAACTTTGTCCTTTAATTCCAAATTTTCTTCGTTTTTTAAATTTAAATTTTTCTTCAGATAGGAAATAACGTCAGCTCTATCTTCGTCAAGCTTTTCATAAGCCCGTTGTAATTCTTCATTTCTATGTTCATAATCATCCACAGATGCTCGAAGTCTTGAAATTATACGATTACACTCGGTGATTTGGAGTTCTAAGAAAGTTTTTTCTGCTTCTGTGAACACTGCACCGCCCTTTTGTCCGGCCCCATCTTTTCCTTTATCTTTCTTGGGAGCCATGATTTACAAAACAATGTGAAATGTATTAGTGTTAAAAAAGGTGTATAAATATAAAAAAAAACCCGTGTCGAAAAGATTGTTTGACTATAGAGGTTATTGATTAAATTGTCATGTTGCTAAGTAACAGGTTGCCAAAGATATTATAATAAACAATGAAAAGCGGAACTCGTTCGCTTGGACCAAGGAGTACATCGGTAACTAACATAATATTAGAAATATGCTCTCTCTTGTGTAAGATTGAGTCGTTGCCATTTAATTGGATGTCTGTGTAAACGACTGAATTATTTATACAATTGACTCCAACAAAAAGGTTCCTAACTTCAGTTTTGCCATTTCACACATTTGTTCACATTTGACATGATATGTGTTGCTACATTAATAATAGGATGACCAGTTTGCTCACTGTTTGAAATTCGTGAAGTCCAAAGCTTCAACTACTGACGATAACATCCCTAAATGTTGCAAGACGACCGCAGAATTAAAATGAGAGATATGAAAGAGCAGAGGCTATGAAAATGTCCAAAGAACGTGTTTGTCACATATTAAATGAAGATTTAGCATGAGAAAGCTGTCCACGCTTTGGGTGCCGCGTTTGCTACGTGTTGGAATGAACATTTTCAACGCTCTGTTGGCGCAATTTAGGCATTCAGTATTATGTCACTCAGAGAGGTAGTTATTAATTTTTTTGTAGTTAAAATATAATTATTGTAAGTGACTAAATTTTGATTCCAAAAAATAAAATGAAGTTTGAGTATATTGTGTATTACATAATATAATAGATTGTTCGTCGGCGTTCAATCGTTAGATGCACCATGACATAATGCAGCTCCGCCTCGATGCAACTTTAATCTCTGATCCAAACTTTTTGTTTAGAACCTTCGACGTAGTGATAGATTACTCTTAAGTGAATTTCGTTCAATAACAAGTCCTATTTTAATAGAAATAAGCTTTATGCAAGTACATTGAAGTTACATATTTAAAAAAAAATATTTTTAATTAATTTGCGTGTTACAAATATAAGGTAGGTATATTAAATTGAATTATATAAAGCTTCAGTATAAATCGATATGAATTATTCATTTTTATTATTATTTACTTCTACTTGACATAACAATTTAAATTTAATACGAAAAGTGGGAAAGGGGATTCAAATCCCATTATCAAATTATACGATATTCCTATTCCCAGTAAAATATAAATTTTTTCCTCCTACAAGTTTCAACCGTAAAAACGAAAATAAACTAACGATCTGATCTCCATCTTAAAAAAAACATTAAGTGACCGTCAGTCTGCTGAACTTTAAATAACAATAAAAAAAAACTAATCCAGTTGTATAATATGTATAACTTTCTAAGATGTGAATTTCATCCAATGAACTTTTATTTCTGTCATAAATCTGCTACAAATTATTCGGGAAGTTTAGCGATATTTTAGTCCAAGTTCGGTGTAAGCCAATTTCACGGAGGCTGATAGTTGGATACGGGTTGTCCCCAAACGGTACACATGCAGACCTAGTTCTAGAATGTTTTCAAACTAATTTAGACTTCATTTAGACAACATTGTACCCGTTGGACGTTCTTAAATGGATCAATTAAAGGTTGACAAGTTATTTCTGTTAAAAAACTTTAAATTAGGTACTTAAATTACTTGCTGAAATTTCTTAATTTGAATCTTTCTTTTAAGTCGTAACTTACTTTTATTGCTGCATTATTTGCCTACCGATTTAAGCAAAACCCAATTTGTCAAAAATATATAAAGGCTAATAGAAAAATATACTTAACAAATCTATCGAAAAGCTGTTAGGTTTTATTTTTGTATTAAAATAGTTTCTAAAAATATATTTCAGATTAACATTAAAAAACATATATTTTTTTTACCAAAAATGTATGTAATCCATCTGCTTTCAGCAAATAATGTTATATATATATATACTTATGGGAATATTTGAATTTGAGCGATCTGCAAATATCTTATAAACTATTAGTTACTTTAAAATATTGGATTAAATGATAAATATCTGATTTAAGCTAATTTACTATATATTAAGTTGTATCACAATGTATTAATTTAAAAAAAAAGTAATTACGAGTAGGTATATTATATATTTTTACAGGTTTTTTTTTCACATAGAATCAGCAATACGTATATTTATGGATTCGTGGAACTTTAAATTATAATTTAAATTTAAAACGTATCATTTTACATTATCTACTTTCATTTATGATAATAGTTTGGACATGAATAGGGTCACAAAATGGAGGCAAGTCGTTTAATTACCTTGTGTTCATCGTTGCAAAAGTAATGCGGCTCGGACGTAGTTTAGCCGACCTCAACGGGCCGGGCCGGACCGGACCTGCGGATTAATGGCCAAGCGCCATTTCTACAAAGATATAGATCTCTCATTATACTAGAAGAGCTCCGGACTGATAACTATATTATTTCTTATTTACATTAAGAATACTGGTAAAAATCAAAATATTTATTTATCAATTAGGTTTTCAAGAAACTCTTATGATCGTCATTATTTTAAATTTAAATTTATTAGGGTTTCGGAAAAAAAGCCAAGATGACGATCCTGAGAAGAAACCCTGAAAGAAACTCAGGATACTATTCTTTTTGTCATCTTTAAAATATAAAATTACAACAATTAAGTACACTTAATACAAACATATTCAAAGCCCATATACAATACTAAACAAAACATAGTATGAGCTCCGGATCCAAGCTTTAAATCCAGGCTTCATTGTCGCTTAAATAATCAGTGACCTTATAGTAGCCTTTCGAGACGAGTTTGGTTTTAATGACACCTTTAAATTTAATTATAGATAAGGCTCTTATCATCTCAGGCAGTTTATTATAAAACCGTAGTACCCATAAAAGAATTACTTATCTTGTGGAGTCGCGTCTTGTGGAAAGAGAATTTTCCTCTACATAATTAAAACTATTTATTTTGCTCAATTCATGATGCCTTTGAAGATTTTATTAGCCTTGCTTTAATAAATCTAAAAATATAAATTTCTACATTTTATGTATATTTTCTTTTTATTTGAAAAATATTTATCTTCTAAATTTTGTTACCGGAATCAATAATATGAGTAAGTATATATTTTTTAGCTAATAACTGAGTTTTCTTTTCAATCAAGATACTTCCTAAATTATCCAACTGTAAATTTTATTTTCTCAAACATGCTCGGAAATGTAGGCATTCTTGTACTAAAAACAAGCCGCGAAGTTTGTAATTCTTGGCTCATGCATTTCTTTCTCGGCCTAGGTCAAGAATGTTGTATGAAAATTCATTACTGACCGCTGCTCAGCCCCATGAAATCTAGTAGGCCGCGGCGAGCGCACGGTCATTTGATTACTGGGCTGTATGGCACTGTTTTCTTTGCACTAATTGATTACTGGCCGCTGCTCAGCCCGATGAAATCTAGTAGGCCGCGGCGAGCGCATGCTCATTTGATGACTGGGCTGTATGGCGCTGTTTTCTTTGCACTCATTAAAATAAAAAAAGTGGGAAAGCAGACTTTTTTTCAGTACCTACCTAAATATTTATTGCTTTTAGTAAACATTTGCGTTTGTTTTATTAATTTTTTAATATTTTTTTCATATTATACTTTTTTTTTTGTATCACGTGTTTGATTATTTCCTCACATTTATTAAGAAAAGCACTATACCAGCCTCGACCGGAATGAGGATTGCCGGACTCAGTTCTTTTTCAAGGCCTCGCTAAAGCTCGGCCTTGAAACCACTTCGTCCGGCAATCCGTCACTTCCCGGACTCTGCAGTAATGTACTATTATTAACCTTGAACTGGAACTGAAGACACTATCCCAAAAATATTTTTTGGACGCTTAGGGCTGAAATGAACCTCTTCATGACACTTTAAATCCGCGAGCCCAGCCATTTCTGACATTCGCTTAAAGAGTTTTTGCCATTTGGGTAAATTAGGTCGCACTGGCCTTCACAGTTAGGTAGTCATATTAAACTATCAATTTCTTTCCTCATAAAATGTCTGTCAGTATATATGTTGTATATACTATATTTCATTGTTAATATACAATGTCTATTGGTCTATGATCCGAAGAAAGTCGTGCTTCTACAGCACCCATCTGTTTACCATATGAAAAGTATATTTTATTGTTATCTATAAAATAATAAGTCCAGATTGTGTTATTAAAATATTCTCATGGATGAACTGCGCTTGCGCCTACTCTATTACACTGCACACTTCTCTTTTGCATCTTTGCTTGCTATGATCTACGTTTTCAAATTCAAGCCAAAACCTGGCAATAATCAGTCATAAAAAGATTTTCGCAGGTAACTACTATATACTATAAGCTATTTTTATTTTCTTTTCTTTTATTCTATAATTCTATAATTTGAAAATCGGAAGAGAAGGACGAAGAGTATAGCAGCTAGTTTTTTTTTTTTTTAATTATTATTATTATTATTAAAATTCAGCATAGCTTAAATAGGCAACACAATCTCAATTGATTTTCTTATAGATAACAATTGAAAAAATATACTTTTCGCCTGATAAACAGATGGGTGAAATACGATTTCTTTTCGATCCTTAGAAAATGACTTTAGCTTCTTTACCAATGTTACTTATCAGCGATTTTGTTGTTGTTATACGAAATCACATCTACATGAATAAATAATTGTAACACTTGTTATTATTGGCTAAATAATTTAATTATACATATTAAATCAATATACACTTTTTTTATTTTTAACTGCCATTATAATGTATGTTGTTTTAACCTCAGTAATGATGTTATTCCTCGGTGAATTTGGATTGGATGAAGCCATGTTCACAAAAGTGTCCAATGAATTCGCCAATTGGACCGGGGTCGGGATCAAACGAGTTATTTAGTTCTTTTCCTAATACATTATTCAGAGAGTCTCTGTTTTATCACTCTTTCATTTATTTTTAAATAAAGAGAAATGTTGTTACGGCCGTAAAACGACTTTTCTTCGACAAAAATTTTACACATTCTTAACAAAAAAAAAAAGAGACAAAATTTTGTTTCATTTAACGTAAGCATTTCATTCATACGTACTGGATGAATAATAGATTGACAGATGAATTATTTAAATATATAAGTCAGTTTAATAACATAAATTATCAAAATTAGAAAATTAGTTAAAAATAGTTTATAACAATCTTATGTAGGTGCATTTATTATTGTTGGTAAAATTTAGTTAGTTGATGGTTTAAATAATTTATTATATTATTTATATTATAAACCTTTATTCGTTATTACATTTCATTAAAAATTGTGTTATTTTATTAAAAATGTCTCGCTTCATTAATTTTAATTTAAAAGGTCTGAATCTGGAAAAGTAGCGACAGGCAAAACTCTGTTTCGCAGTCCTTTAGGCAACCCGTGTGGTGGCAGTAACCAACCCATTACAGAACACAACACAGTAGCAGAGCAGTAGCAGACAGTACTACGGTCATACGGTCTAGTAATCTAGTTCTACGCTACGCTAGTGTAATACCTTAGTTATTACTTACACTATTCAATTAATGCCCCCTGCATTAAGAGCAGGCCCCACGAAAAACATTCCTACGCTCGCTCCGCCCACGTCCCGCCACCCGAGAGTTACATGTTGCTCGGCGGCTCTCTAGGATTTTTTTTAATATATCGCAAGATACAGCTTACGTAAGGTTGAATATTGCGTACATTATTTGAAGCATGATTTGGTGTGCACTAGCTCGGAACTAAACAACGTAAGTCTCAAAATTGTTTCCGTTAATTATAGGAGTAAAAATAAACCTAAGTTTATTTTATTATGACAATCACTGGTAAACAATGTTTCCTTGCTACGAGCAGTTTTTTGGCGATATAACTCAAGCCGTTTAGTAGAAAAATGTAATATTCTCCGGAAAAGGCGCCGATTTCGATCAAAAAATGTATCGAATGAAAATCACCTAATTATGTTTCTGACTTGATAATCTACAGATAAAGGTCTCAAAATATATATATGTAAATTCCACATTGATCAGATATGTGGTTGACTCAGCACATTTATTTAAAGTTCCCTTAGTTTCACAGGGCCTGGCCTTAAGTGCTGGCATAGTTTATTTTTATAGTTGACCATATCAGAAATCAAACTTGGAACATTTTACTTTGATAGCTTTAATTCCTGATTCATAAAAGCTACTGAATATCTACATGTGCACATCATTTTAGAGGTAGAAAGTCATGTTTATTTCAAGTGTTCAACCCAGATTTGAAAGACAGTCTTTGTTGTACCATAAATGGTTTCCTCCGGAACTATCCTCTCTCATCGGAAGTGTTTTATGAGAGCTATGGAGGATGTAAGGGGAGGAGTAGGGGTACTAATTGCGCCTTACACCTGCCCCTGTAATTACAAGCGGGACGGGAGGGATTAAGACGGATCCAGGATTTACATCGAGATAATAGTCCTCCGTTTATGCATGAGTTAATTTGCCATTTTTACAATATCTTTTTGAATGTGGTATACTCGTATAAAAATAAAAATCAATCGCTAAAAGTGTTGCTAAGCCCAAAACTCGAGAACGGCTGAACCAATTCACTTTTTTTTTAAAGTTTAAAGTCCCAGAAAGGTTCTTGTGAAGAGAAAATAAAAATATTTGTCAATACCCAAGTTCATATAACCCAAATCTTTTGAGCTCGCTCCACCATTGGCCTCATCTTCGCTACACAGCTGGATTTTGGCCAAGAGCAAACACATCTCTAATAATAATAATAAAAATAAATTTAGTATCCACATACATTGTCATAGCTATTGCCCGGCCTGCTTCTTCAGGCGTAAATTCTACGTGTGTTGCTTGTCTTGATTTTTTGTTGCTTGGTTGCCCAGTTTTCTGTTTTCTTCTTAGATAAAATAACACTATTACCGAAAATGACAATATTACTTCCAAAGTGATATCTTATATGGAAAAAGTGATATGGAAGGATCCAGACAGGACACAGGTAGGTGGCTACAGTCACCTATTAACGCAAGCAACCTATGTGCAATAATATAACGGAATCTTACAAAAGGATGGTTGCAGGCAAATGGTCTATGATATCTCTTACTCATTTATCGAAATACAAAATCACACGTGCTTAATTTCACGGTCCTCTTCTGATCTCATGAAAGGGAGTAAAATACAGTGTGCTCTGCAAAAATGGTCTACTCGACTACAGAGACATCCAGGTCATCACTCTGTGATTTTAGACGCCGGGTATGTTTCTTTGCATAGCATAAATTGAAGTCGTTTTTCGGGTTTATCTGTATGGCCGCCATCGATGTTCCGCTAACTCAGGGTTCCCCAAACTATTTTGGACAAGTGACCCCTTTTCAACAATGAACTGTTACCTCAGACCCCCATGGTCAAATTACCTACTTTTAAGACCAACCCCCTTATTCATAATGGTCCGCTAACTTAAAGCAGCTATCTATCTTAGTCTATCTTTAGTTTTTTCCTATTGGTACAAAATACCTAGGTACTAAGGTGCCAATTAGAAAACTTTGCACTTGGTTAAGTGAGTGAAGTTGATTTCATTTTCTCGTCAAAATTTAACAAAATAAAAAGACAATCCAATTCAGTAAATATCAAGTTTAATTTATAATTATTACAAATTAATACATAAAGCATCTTAAGTTGGTAGGAAATTATATTTTAAAAACTATTAATTCGCAAAGAGAAAATAAAACATTCAGTGCGATGGATGAACCTGGTGACTATCTACCAATCTAGCTACATCCGGTTCAATATTAGTGAGTTGCAGCCTTAAATCTCCACGTTCGTTGATTTTCAAACGGTTTCTTTGTTTTGTCAAAATGTTTGTTACCACACTGAAGCTTTTTTCAACTAGATATGATGATGGAAAAGCGATAAGGTATTTTTCAGCAATGTTCCACAATGTAGGATACTGTGTTTCAATTTTGCGTTGCAACCAGAACTTCTGATAGCCTTGGTTGAACTTTTGCTTAAGCTCTTCGTCTGTGCTGATGGTAATCAACTCTTCTTGCATTATCACATTGGCTTCTTCTATGGCTGTGGTGTTATACGGATTTATTATCCATTGAGGAATTTGTAAATTTAAAAGATCATCAAACCTCTCCGTAAAATCCTTGTGTAATGCGTCCAAGTGAGTAACATATAATAAAATGTCATCGTCTTGAAGCATTTTTGGTAATTTTGACAAATGCGGAAACTGCGAATATTCTTTTCTGCCTGAATTTTGTTTATAAAGAACTAGTTTACCCACGAAGGCCGATATTATTGATTTTGTTTTAATCAAGTTAAGATCATCACCCTGTAGTTGCAAATTAACTTTGTTGAACATTCCAAAGATATCAGTCAAGTAATAAATATCTGTTTTACAATTGTTCAGATTTTCTTTCAAATTCGGATCTTTTTCTTGTAAAAACTCCAACACAGATTCAAAAAGGGCTGAAAATCTTTCTAAGCAAGAGCCTCTTGATAGCCAGCGAACTTCAGTGTGCAGAAGTAACCGAGTAAAGACTTCGTCGTTTTCGTCACATAGTTGAGCAAATAACCGAGAGTTCAAAGAATTGCTTCGAATCTTGTTGATAGCATTTATTACATATTGTAAAGACTTATGCAATCTAGGACTCAGCTTTTTTGCTGCTAAATGCTGCCTGTGAATCACACAGTGAATAACCAGTACATCAGGCAGTTGTCGCTTTAAGTGAGCTATAAAGCCACGATGACGACCAACCATAGACGGTGCACCATCAGTCGCAACAGAAACAATATTCTTCCATGGAATAGCTTTATCAGTAAAAAAATGTTCCACGGCCTGAAAAATCGATTCTCCTCTAGTATCAGTCTCTAAATATGCAGCAAAAATCAGTTCTTGGCACATATTTTCATCTTTGATAAATCGAACATATCCTAACAATAGAGCTTCATTGCCGGGTAATGTAGACTCGTCCAACTGGAGAGAGAATCTGCGGGTCTGTAAGAACTTGCATAAAATGTTTTCCACATCGCGTCCCATCTCATCTATGCGTCTCTGAACGGTGTTGTTGCTCAAAGGTATTCTCTTTAAAATATCATGTGCGGGTTTGTGCAATACATTGTTAAGGACCTCCGCAATGGCTGGTAAGATAAGCTGCTCTCCAATTGTATGGGGTTTCCCCGACTTCGCTATTAGTAAAGATATATTATAGGACGCTCGTAAACCATCATTGTCTCGAATAGATGATGACGCAAACATCGATCCTATGGATGGCCTTTTGTCTAGTTTTTCTTTCAGTGCTTGAAAATATGACAAGGGCTTACTTTTTTTGTTAGCATGTACTCTTGATAAGTGGTCATCCATTTTTGAAGGCTTCATGGCATCGTTACTAAATACTTTTTCACATATGAGACACATCGGGAAGTGTTGATTTGATGGAGATGCAATAAATCCGAACTTCAAGTAGTCCAAACTGTATTGTCTGCATTTTTTTTTCGTGTCCGCCATCATAAAACTTTCAGTAATTCTGCAAACAAAAAAATAAGGAACCTAAATAAAAAACAATAATAAACTGTTAAATTTGCACACTATCTTATTTTTATCACACTCAGTTAATGGATTCTTGTTAAGTATTACTGACTTACTCTTTGATAAACTTTGATACCTATATTGGGAAGTAACTACAGTAGGTAATTAGGTATAGAAACTTCGTATTAGGTAATTAGGTAGAATAAGAACGAAAACCAAAGACTTAAGTGTTAGTAATTTTTACAAATACAATTATACATACCTATTTAAAATATGTTGTATGTTGTGTTTAACACTTTTTCAGTCACTTTACTTCACTTAATTTAGCTTTGTAATAAGTTTGTAATCTCTTGAAATAAATGAGTACTTAGCTATATGAGTTTTTATCGTTCAAGCTCCAACGAATTTCAAAACGCAAATGAACTTTCAACCTAAATGCAAGCTCGTTAAATAGTAAAATATCAGGAACATGTTTGGACTTGATCATGAATTCGTTCGTCTTAATTCGCGTAAAGCCGCTATCACACTATTCAATTTGAACGATTCCAATTTAGGAAATCGGAAGGTGTGATCGCAGTTAGAACAGATTGGATTCAATTAAGAGTTTATCCATTTTCAACTCTATATCTTCGATTTAGAAATCAATTTAGCGTAGTGTGATCACGAGCTCACTACTTAGATTCCTAAATAGGAATCGTTCAAATTGAATAGTGTGATAAGCACTTTATCGTCAAATAGAGAGCAAGTCAAAACGCCGCTGAAAGACGTACGCTCCAACTCGACAAACTTGTCCACATAGACTTGCCGAGTTTTTCATCTTGTACGAACTTGAAACTTTACATTCCTGGAACATTATTTCCTACAAAAATATTAATTATTCTTAGTACACGTAACACAACATAAACAATACAGTAACTACCTACTTACCTATCTTGAAAGTTTTAAATAAGAACTTGTGTTAATATAATAGGGGTCGATTTTTAGACCTCGTCGACCCCCAAAATCACTTTTCGTTTATGTCGACCCCTAGGAAACCGATATCGACCCCAAGGGGTCGATATCGACCACTTTGGGAATCCCTGCGCTAACTCCTCCTAAACTGCGCAACGAATTTTGATTTTCACCATCAGTTAGATAATTTTGTAAGGGTCGGTCATGGAGTAAGTTACTTTGTTTTCAGAGATATCGTGTTTATAGGCTCTATACATGATACTGAAACTAAATTGACGATTTTTAGAATTTTTTTCGGTATGTATGTATGTATGTATGTATGTATGTGTGTGTGTGTGTGTGTGTGTGTGTGTGTGTGTGTGTGTGTGTGTGTGTGTGTGTGTGTGTGTGTGTGTGTGTGTGTGTGTGTGTGTGTGTGTGTGTGTGTGTGTGTGTGTGTGTGTGTGTGTGTGTGTGTGTGTGTGTGTGTGTGTGTGTGTGTGTGTGTGTGTGTGTGTGTGTGTGTGTGTGTGTGTGTGTGTGTGTGTGTGTGTGTGTGTGTGTGTGTGTGTGTGTGTGTGTGTGTGTGTGTGTGTGTGTGTGTGTGTGTGTGTGTGTGTGTGTGTGTGTGCGTGTGTGCGTGCGTGCGTGCGTGCGTGCGTGCGTGCGTGCGTGCGTGCGTGCGTGCGTGCGTGCGTGCGTGCGTGCGTGCGTGCGTGCGTGCGTGCGTGCGTGCGTGCGTGCGTGCGTGCGTGCGTGCGTGCATGCATGCATGTATGTATGTTCCTCCATAACTCTGAAACGAATTAACTGATTTTCATGAAACTTGGTAGATAAACATTTGGACGTACGGGACACAGGATAGGCTACTTTTTTCTTTTTCAACGCGGACAAATTTGTTTTTATTATCTGTAGTTCCACAAAAATCTAACAGATGGCGGTGTACGGCACACGGGTACAGTAATTGCTCATATATTTTCTTTTTCAACGCGGACGAAGTCGCGGGCGCCAGCTAGTATACTATAAAACCATATATCCCTCGCGTCTGTATGTTAGCGATGATTTTATAAACTTCTGAACTGTTTTTCCTGTAGTTTTTCTAATGGAAAGAGCGTTTAAACAATAAGGAATGTTTCTATATATAATTTGCGGAAAAAATTTGTACCCATGCGAAGCTGGGACTCTATTGCAATAATAAAGTTGTACATGCTTAAAATGAAGAAGAATGTGTCGCAATTCTAGTGTTTGACCTTCGTTCGAAGGTTAAACCTCCGATTTTATCAAAACTTTATTCCTTGTACGAAATGGAGAGAATAATAAATTGTAATCCACATAATCGTGACCGTTCAACAACGAACAACGGTGAGCAATTTAGACAATGGGTTTACACTCAATTAAACATCTTCTATGGCGACAGCGAATGCGATGGCAACGAATAATGGTCCTTTAAAACACTGAACAAAATAAATTAAAATTCAACATTCGCTTTATTCACTACTCAAATCGTACATACACTTTTAAGGATATAGTTCAAAACGAGGCCATTTAATTTTTTTTAAATTACTCTTTGGCTATAAAAGTCTTTCTTAACTTCAATAATTTTCTGTGAATATTTCAGATTGATTAAATTCGAATTATAAATTTTACAGATTTCATAAGATTCATAAGATAAAATAAGAGATATTGTAATATATGTATGTTTCCCTAATATAAAGAAAATATAATAAAATAAATAAATATTAAAAAAAAAATAACTTGTAGGTAAATCGTAAAATTCACGGTATTTTAATACTTTCAAACTTAAATGTCTACGAAACCCCATTAACAAATTACACAATTATTTTACCAGTAAAGTTTATTTCTTATCTAATGGTACAAGTATCAACTGTTAAGACGAAGTTAAAATAAAAATAAACTGATTGCCTGATCTCCATACAAAACTGATTCATCTTCTTCACTTTTATTCTTTGTCGATTCAACTTTAAATAAAAGCTTGATAAATATATGACAATAATACGTCGAAAACAGCTGCATGAACGTGTGCAAAAGGTGGCCTTTGTCTTACAATAGAGAAAACACCTGTGCATATTCTCATCAGATGGGAAAACCCTTATTCGCAGTCAAACCACCCTTCGGGGAAGCAACAATAGTCGGGGAAAAATAAAATTTTGAAGACATTATTTCGTATAGTTCGTTTTTCTTGTTTTGAATATAGTTTAGTTTCATTAGAAATCCGTGTTACACTTTTTCCCCTCCCTCCCAATATCTATTACGAGAAAGAGGGGGTAAAATATTTAATTGCTATATATTTTATTGTAAAAAACCTACAGTAGAGATTTTTAGTGTTTTCATTTAGTTCTGTATTTCGTTAATTGTATTTAAAAATTCCACAATTTTTTTTATTGAAAATTTTAGCTACACAATACGTTAAAATGTTGTTTTTAAAGAATTTCTAATAAACTATCTTAAAAAATCATACACACGGTGAATTTTTGATATTATGATCTCTAGATATATCCAGTAGCGACTATAAGTTTTCACCCGGGTGACTATAAAACATCTATAAAAAAACAGCTATAATGAAGTTTTTTGTCTTTATTTTACTGATATATTAATTGTACAGAAGATATTCTATGACATACACATTTGTATGCATATTATACACACTCAACAAAAAGTCACCAAAATTTTATGACATATTGAAGCAAACAGAATTAATTTAAAATTTAAATGCCAAATTGCTCGTTTAGAAAGTGTCATAATAATACCAAAAACATAAATAAAGCTAGTGGTGTTACATTTCATTCGTAATTACCTATTTTTTGTATTTTTATTCAATAGGAACTTCAAAATAATCCGTAAAGTTGGAAACCAGTATAACTAGAGCTCCTTACGCAAATGAATTCCATGCTGTCTGAGATCTAACATATTTCAAAATGGCTGTTGTGTGATGTGACTATTATAACTAGAACGCTTTACAAGCGCGATTAGTACGTAGTTGGAGCTCATTATTTTTTTTATTTAAGGACTAGTATAACTAGGCCGTCTGCATAAACAGCATTTGCGCGCTATCGGAGTTCAAATAAAATTGGTCTTTGCGAATCCAGTATTTTTGTAGCGTTCGCACAAACATTATTAATTATTTAATATTTTTTCATTTTTATTTTATATATTATACTTATTATACGATGTAAAGCGTGGAAAAATAAAATGAGAATTATTAATTATAATAGTTTCAACAAAGCTATTTAGCATTAATTTAACTTTACCATTTTTTTGTTTTTTTATTTTTTATTTTACTATTCAACCTTTAATATTTTATTATACTTAGACTGCAATCAAATATATTGCTTCTTTCGGTAAAACAACATACTCAATTTCGGTATTTAGGCTAATTTAAGGAGAAATGGATAAAAATTATTCAAGATGAACGACGTGATGAATGCTGGTTACCAACGAAATTCAGTAATGTTCCAGTCATTTTAAGTCAGAAGATTTTTATTTTACGGTCGGCGAAAAATGAAATCCAGATCGATACAGATGAGCTTTTACGAAGATATTTGCGACAGTGCATAATTGACACGTAGAGTGAATTGGTGACGACTTTTGGCAAGTTTTACGGTTAAATTGGAGAAGCTCTGTAATATTGGAAGTATTCCTGGTCTGCGAAAATAAATCGTGTTCCTATACCCCTAAACGGCATTTTAACTTACCCTGCGCGTAACAATACTATTGTAATAATCATAATATACCTAATAGCATTTCTTATAAATGTAGACTTTATAAGTCTATAATGTCATAATGTCACAATAAAACTGATAAACAAAAAAAAGAAAATAAAAAAAAAAGTTCTTTTACTTGCTGACAGTACAGTACCGACCGAGGGGGAGTACGTATTCCAGCTATCGTCACAGTCACGTTTGAAGTAAGGAATTTATGAGCACTGTGTTGTCTGTGTTTAAAAGTGTGTTTAGACAAAAGACTCGCATTGCTATAAAAATGTATAACTGTGAATGTATATGTATTTTGTAACAATGTTTGTAACACAGTTTCGCTAGTAAGGGCACATCTCTCGATTTAAATCTTTGTTCTAGCTGTTGCACGTTACTTCGCCCGTTTAACTTTAAAAAATATAGCCCATGTTACTCGCTGATAATGTAGCTTTCTATAGTGAAAGGATTTTTCATTACAAACATAAAAAATACAAATTAGTATAGATTATTTTTTAATTTAATGTCTAATTTTTTCATCAGACTTGGTATTAATGTATAGATCAATACTAGAGGTACGAACAGTGATATGTTAAACAAGACAGGATGCGCCCTTACAAAAAAAATGGTCCTCCAATTTGCACATTTACTAAAAATAGTTTGTTTTCATTGCCATCTTAATACGTATTTTTATTTCTTATTGGCGTATTCTGTTATTGTAAAGTGTTCTCATTGGTTGGTAATTGACTGTGTCACATCTGTGTCAAACTAATTGAATGTTGTAAGCAAAAACAAACCTCTTTGTCTTAACGGCAGTAAAAAACTAAAAACAAACGTCGTGTAGCGCATGCCATCTCTTTCTTCATTGAGATAAATCACGATGTTAGATAGAGACAGCGACATTATTCTTTTGCGAGTCAAAATTTTAACACGTGTAAAAACGGACAGGGCCGGATTTGAGACATGAATATTATTTGCTAAAATACAGGGCCGGATTTCAGATGTGAATATTATTTGTTAAAATACTTATTAAGATTAAGTGCAAGCAAATAATAATAAATGATTTAGTCTTTATTTAATAAGTAATGAAGATTAAATAATTTCTTTGTGCAGAAAATATATGTATTATATTCACGAGCGGCGTTAGGGTAGGGCGCGGTTGGGCGACCGCCCCAGGGCGCCAGATATACAGGGGCGCCGCGGTTACAACTAGACTATTTTTTACAGATTTTTTTTCGACTGCTGACTAGATAGTTTCTTCAAACGCAGTTACCTATTTTTTCGACAAGTTAAGCGAAAAAGCCGTTATGTTGGCAAAATTAGAATGGAACGCAGTGTTCAAGCCGTTCAATCGGAGCACTGCATGCAGTTTATTTTACCGGGAATCCCCGACCATAGAGAAACACATTATCTATCCCTTTTTAAAATTGTAGTTAAAAAGAGTTGGCGTTATTTTTGACGAAGCGGCTTATTCTCGTTCATCGTTCATCACATCGATGCAGATGCACGCACTTAAAACACTTGATATCCAATTGAAATTAACTGTAGACTCTAAATCTGATATAGATGGTAGTATGTTGTGTGATGAACTTTTAAGTCTGAAATCTTTTTTGCCTGACCAGAATGTCGTTACTCCTGTTTTTGTTTTAAATTTTATCAAAGATCGCAACTTGCAAGAACTGTATCCAAATGTATGGATAGCATTGCGAATATTATTTACTATACCTGTAATGGTTGCTAGTGGAGAGAGGAGTTTTTCTAACCTTAAGCTGATAAAAACCTATCTGCGATCGACAATATCTCAATCTAGATTAACAAAAGGGGTAGCGTGTTAAGAAGGGTCTGGCGGCCCCGACCGGTTTTGATACAATCGTCCCAGAAATCTTGGAGGGCCAAAAAAATTTTTTTGTGATTTTTCCCGACCCCATTTTTTTCCGATATATTATCAAAAAAACACACTTTTCTCGTTTATGGGGTTTTCGTAGGGGTCTATGAGGTTGGGAAAAATCTCAAAAAAAATTTTTTTGGCCCCCCAAGATTTCTGGGACGATTGTATCAAAACCGGTGGGGGCCGCCAGACCCTTCTTAACCCCGCTACCCCCTTTGGCAACTGTGTCGATCGAAAATAAAATTGCTGAAAAAATCGACTTTGATAACCTAATAAAAGAGTTCGCCGATAGAAAGGCTAGAAAGGTAAAATTTTATTAGTTTTTAAGAAATGGTTATTTCTTTAATAAATCGTTATATCATTATGTTCTTTGCCTTTTTTTCGTATGGGTTTGAATTGCAGTTAGGGGGCGCCACAGAAATCTCGCCCAGGGCGCTGCTAGTGCTAAAACCGGCACTGATTATATTATGAGTAACATAACTTTATTAAGTCCATATAGTACATAGGTTTGGGACAAAAAAAAATTTTGATTAAACACAAATGTAGGGTGTACGCGACTATTACAATCTGAGGTCAAAGGACACAAATCACAAACGCCTTCGATTCTTCAGTTGCAACAACTGTTTTTCTTGATGCCATTCGACAGCTGGACTCTTCGCTTTTGTCGGATTTTTCCCGATTTCGGCTTCCATGGCATAGCCGAAATTCTGCTGGTCCCCACTGGTGGGAACCCTTAGTGGGCCTCCGCGGAAGCACGAAAGGTAACCATAAAAAGAAGAACGACCAGGCGAGTGCACCGGAGAAAAATCGTTCAAATCGGACCAGTAGTTTCGGAGATATCGCAAGATTAAAATATCCCGAAAACTGCCCTGATTTCGGAAATCTGTGTCTCCTCAAGGAAAAAGTCGCGCGGTAGTGATCAACAGTGTGTTACAGAGTGTTTCCTCCTCTATTTTTTGGCGAAAAAAACCAAGAAGATCAGCCAAGAAACCGCAAAGATACAGCCAAAAACATTTTATACAATAATCGGGACAAAATTGTGAAATTTTATTTACGTAAAATTGTTTTAAAAGTCAGAATCCTCAAATCCTCATTTTTATCAAAAAGGCATATACCATCTGATAGCCCATCTCAAAAAGTGGGGATATTGAAAAAATTGTAATTTTTGGACATTGAGGACCAGTGTTATAGGGCACCAAACTTTTTCATACAGAGGAGTCCTGTTAACTGGGCTGTGTCGACGAGTCTTCTGCTTACCCTGAAGTCCAGGATCATCGAAGGAGGAAAACACCACCACCACTTATTCCACTTTTGCCACTCTATCCGACGACACAAGCAGCTCCGGAATCGGACTCGGGCGGGAGCCGGGACACTTCGGGAGAAAATTGTAGTTCCTCTCTAAGTTGACCCGCCGCACTGTGGGACGAAAAGGTCATTCGCGTCTCATAAATGTTTTTATCAAATCGATGGTATTGACCATTTAGCGATTGGAATAGGTTTAGGAAGACTTGAATTACATAATGACTATCTTTTTTTTTTTTCTTAATTATTTCTATTTTTATATGACTCTAAAGTAGTTACTACAGATTACCTCAAACTAGCAGCATTATATATTTCTCTTTTTGATGATTTTATGTATTTTACTGTTAAGAGTGATTACAGAGTGTTATATATTTTTGAAAAGGTTGTCTTTTCGGGAATGCAAATTGATTATCAGAATACGAATAAATGTATATGCACAGACCGTCACATATTTTTAAAGAAAAGCCTTCCGTTTTTTGTAAAATTTAACTTCTAATAGAGTTTTATACCTTTCCGCTGTCCTCCGCTGCTGATTTATCGGCCTTAATTAATTGATCACATTACACTGAAGTAGAAAAAAGTAAAATTGGCTGCTGCTTCTCTGCATTTCTATGCTTTTTAGCGGCAAAAGTGACTTAAGTCAAAACGTCAAACAAACTGAAAACACTATTTAGCGCACTTTTTCTCAAGTTCTATTAAAAACAAATAATTTTTGCATTACTCGATATTTACCAGACGTGTATACTCAAAAGAAAAATCTCTATAAAGGGCAAAAAAATATATATTGTTACAGTATGGTCGAAGATAAGGCAAAGATAAAAAATAAATTATCAAACTTTTCTCACGGTAATTTTTTTATTTTTTCAAGTTGCATTGGTTTTGTGGTTGATAACTAATCATAAAAAGTGGTTTTTGCACACCAAACTTTTAATGGTTTTAATTTCTCACATTTGTATTGCACTCAGACCTTAGGGTAAAATAGGTACTATAAAATGCGTGGTATTTTCATTAATGTCATCAGAAGCTCACCAAGCTTTTAATAATATATCATTACTTTCGTTAAGGGGTTTGCTGGTAATTTTGTTCATCATCCTAACGGTGACACAGAAATTCAATAAAATGAGTGAGTTTACAATTTCTAAACGTGATTTGTGCAACTACATATTTAATTAATAATGGAAAAGAAATGGAAGATCTTCGAGTTTCTACACGACAACTTTAACTTGACTGATACAAGACTCGAAATCGTGGTATTATCTATCGATAAAAAATTTATTTCAAAATTTAATGATCGCTGGGCTAAAGCAGGACGATCTAAAGATCGATTCGAAAAAAACAATAAAGAGTGGCTGGACAGTGAATTTGTTGTAAGGTTTTATGAAAATGAACCAACTCCATCTTCATCTGGAGAGCGTGGAAGACCTATTTTACCTTATGATGAGTCATCTGAAAAAACAAAGAAACGAAAGAATATGGAATTGATCCAAGAATTTGGATTCGATTACGTACAAAATGCATACGTGCAAGAACTACTGCACAACTTTATGTGGAGAAATATAATTGGTATTATATGCGTTCTTCAGTACATAAGATATTAATACATGGTGAAGCTATAATAAAACATTTCGCAGTATTGCCCATAGGACAGTTATCGGAAGATGCACAGGAGTCACGCAATAAAGATTACAAAAAAATTCGTTTGACACATTCAAGAAAATGTTCTAGGGAAGCAACAAATGAAGATGTTTTCCAGATTGTTATTAACATCAGATCCATTTATTTCAAGCTTTAGAAAAACTAAAGCATCAGTAAGCAAAGATCTTTGGGAAGAAGTTTTAGCACTTTTGGAAAATTAAGTTTTTTGGTGATTTAAGTGCTTAGTAAATAATAATAACTTGGTTTTGTGCATAATTTTTTTTTGTATTCTTTACTTTAAAATTTTTTAAAAAATTTTTTAGTATACTTGTACGTAATTTAATTTAAAAATATGTATATTAATATTTAATTTTTGGTTAATATTAAAATAATCTATGATTTATTTTATAATTTCTAATATTTTTAAATTTAAGATGTTTTTACATATATTAAAAATAAATATATGCAACGAAAAACTTTTGTTTAAATGATAGTAAATATATTCAAGAATATGTGTAAAAAAAAATCATAACATTATCTTACTAAACTCAAAAGTTATAGAATTATGAGACGCGAATGACCTTTCCGTCCCACTGTGCGCCGGCCGCTACACTGCTACCATACTACTGCCTGCATCCCGGATGTGTCCACAGAATTTAAAATAGATCTTAAAAAGCTAATATCTCCACAACCAATAGCGCTAAAATTTTGTGAGATACGCCGTCAGGTTTGGAAAATTAACATCTGTTTTCCCAACTTGGAGGGACCACTATTATCCTCACCCGACTTCACCTGTAAAAAATTGAAAAACCTATAACTTCCCTGTCCTAAGTAGTACATAGACGTGCGATACGTTGTTGGATAGGCCTCGACGGGACCTGTCTGGGGACCTATAACGCTGGACTAGTGCTACACCCGGCTTCGTCTGAAATTTTAAATTAAATTATTTTTGGCCATATTTATCTAATACTTAAAAATCTTTTCTAAATTCTCTCCCAAGCCGACCTTTGAGAACCTTTCTCCCCCCTTATTTGGCTACCCCCCTCCCGATTTTTTTGCAAATATCTCGTTTTCTATGGGGTTTTCGCTATTTGTATTTATTATCAATATTGTAGAGGATTAAATTCCCTACAACTTGTTTCAAAAAAATTTTTAAACGTTGAATCGTTTTCGAGTAAGAGGGTGGAGAGCGCGCGGTTAGAGCATGATCTAAGGTCAACCGGTAGTCCCGGTCAAAAACACGCTATATAAAGTTTATTAATTACTAGATGACCCGGCGAACTTCGTTCCGCCTAACAGTCGATTCTTTTAGGTTCTTCAATATTACAAACAGACACTCCAATTTTATTTATATTAATAATTTTCATTATTATCTTATTAGCTATTATAATCAATATTGAAGTCATAGTGGCGAGTGGTGGAGGAACCTCAGCTAATACCTATGACAGAAACACGTTATACAATTACAATTACCAACTGTTTATTATAATAAATTACAACGACGGGTATGTTATGTGAGGTTTGCCTGCACTTAGACAAGACATAAAATTTGCTACAATTTGAGTGCAACAACAGCTATGTATGTCTAACAGATCCCCAGATACACTACTTCAAAAATGGGCCATTTTGTCCAAAAAGTTAGGAATTTTCACACTTTTTTTCGCTTATAACTTCTGAAAAGTGCATTCTACGGAAAAGTCATCTTACACAATCTTCAAGAAGATAAAAATTTCTACAATTAAGTGCAACTGCAGCTCTGTATGTCAAATAGATCCCGAGATACACTACTTCAAAAATCGGTCATTTTTCCAGAAAAGTTAGAAATTTGTAGTTAGCTGTTTACCCCCCCCCCCCCCCCCCCTCGTAAGCGGTTCGCGCGGGTTTCATAGTAAGTTTGTCGAATTCAACTTCTATAGGTATTTTTTATGATTCGAAATAATAAAACAATATAATTTTTTTTGTATGCCATCTCAAACCATCGGAAAAGAACGGAGTTGCCGATTAGCCTCTCTACTACAAAACAATCCAATGCAATGACTATACGCATTCATACTTTGATATGCTTTGAGAATGAAAAGTAAAATAAATTAATCTGGCATTGATTTGCTAACTTTCACTATGCAATTCGATATTTGCGATCTTGCCACAAAAATTCGAGTACGCTACTTCATTTCTTTGTATAGTGAGGTACGTTGCAGCTGTAATCGAACACAAGAAGTAATGTACTTAAAAGTGACAGTAATGACGCGAACTGTGATAACCGTGTTAGAAGTCGACGTACATGTTGAAACTTGAATCGGACCGCATTGACAAGGGCAGCGTCCTACCTCACCGCCCGCTTTACCCTTTCCCCTCGATAAATATTTCATTACTATTTTTTGCAAATACTAGAAACAGTGTTTGTATTTTCAGGTGATAATTTCATTTTGAGACAAATTATCAATTATTATTTTATTTGCATAAAATAAATTCTGTAGATTTACTCATATGTATAAAAAACAAAAATAACGGTTTAAAAAAAAACCGTAGTAGTCACCCGAGTGAAAATTTATGGTATAGTTTTCCATAAATAAATATATGTTATAGTGAAAAATCACCGATTGTCGGGTTTTTATTTTAGAGTTATATTTTTTCTATTCTATTTAAAACCTTTGAGAGCAAAAAACCACCTATTTTTAAGAAAAATCGGTGGATTTTTTGGATTTTATTACTAATATTTATTATAAGTCCCTCAATAAAAAAGTCACCCCTGTAGTATTTACTCTCATTCAAATATTGAAAATTTAACATTCAAACGGCATTTAAAAAAACATCCGGAACGTCACCCTGTGAAAAATTCGAAAATACCATTTACAAGCTAATATTTAATCAAACTACAAAATAAAACCTTCTGTAAGATTTAATGTAATTTTTCCATACAAACTTTTTTTCCTTGCCCGGACTACAAGCTACGTTTAAGTGATGTGGAAATGCTGCCTTTAAAGAAGCTATCGAAGTTCATAGCAGTTTATCAGGCAGTATAAATTATGGTAAGTGATTTTCAGCAAAAGTAATATTAAATAGATTTAAAAACTTTATTTGTTCTTTTTAATAATAATTCGGTTTAAAGAATTTTATTCTCATAAAAAAGAACAATTTGTCCACTTAAACTATGAGAACCTAATAACTACATAAATACATAATCCATCGGAGATAAACTAGTTATTTCCAACGTTAGTCCATATATATTCTTTCAATAATTCAATATCTATAATATCTATATCTATAACTAAGTTATATATATTATATATTTATAATATTAAGCTTCTGTCCCTTCGACAAGGTTCCGAGTATGTTAGTTGCATCACTTCGTTGTAATGATTTTAATTTATGTATTTTTATTTGTAATGGAGAAACTCAAAAACTACTGGACCGATTTCGAAAATTCTTTCACCAGTAGAAAGCTACATTATTAGGGAGTAAAATAGGCTATATTTTATAGTTACACGGACGAAGTCGCGTGCAACTATATAGTGAAAAAGAAATAGCTACAACAGTTGTTCACGTACATAACGGCTTAGCAGGTGATATTAGAATATTGAACGCTGGCTGTTGTTCAAGTGACCCTGGCTCGTCGTCGCCGTAGTTCGAGCTCTCTCGGCACATAACTCACTTATTGGCAGTACCCTTCAAATATTCATCCACTAATAGGGTTGGCAGAACAAATTCCCTTTTAAACTGAAATACAATTTGGCAGTCAAGTTTTCAATTTTAGCCGCAAAATTGGTGGTCTTGGAAAAAAAAACGCTTGGTGTCATGTTGGAATAAAATTGATTTGTGATATTTTTAATGAAGGCTTAACCGGTATTTAGACATTGTAATTATTTTTCTTTTTCACTTTTTGCCAATATATTTTAAAAAAATCCAGACATTTTCTTATTTTCATTTTTTCACGTCCCTTTTGATGTTTCTTTTATTTATTTGTTTGCAAATTGACAGGTTTTTCTTTTTTTGGACGTGTCTATAGGAAACGTCCCAGCAAATATGCCCTTTGGCTTTTTGTTTGAAATTGCCATGACATTGCATAGCAATCACAAGCAGTTGTAGGGTACACTGCGTTTCGCAGTCAGTACAGAAGACCGCAGTGAAATACAAGAGCTGATGTGTTTCAATCAATGAGTAAGGGATGGCAGAGCGCTTCTTATCTCTTCCTAGTCCCTTACCCTTAATCCTACTATGGTTGGCAGCGCAATTGCAGCATCTGTGGCACTGCTTGTGATATAGGCTATAATATATAGCACGGTCGCTGAGCAGAAAGGATTTCGTACATTACACTGTGTGTCGCTCCCGCTTATATAAATTTTACTGTCGCGCTCGCACAGGTGTAATGACCGAAGTTTTAAGGGATTTCAAACCTTTTCATCTGCGAAAGTATAAGGTCTGTTTTTGAACGTATTTAAATAACGAAAGTCGAAACGAACGACAACAACATTTCATTTGCGGATGCGATAATCATCGCTCAGTTTTCGGACATAGTGAGTTTCTTGAGTTGTTTTGTTTTGTTGTCTTGTTTTAATTGTTGTTGTTTTATGATCGCTGGAGATGGAATCAACTCCGTCTACTTCGCGCCCATTCAAGGAGTTTGTTTCGCCGCGGAAGAAACAAAAAATGTCACACTTTAGTGAAAGTTTTTAAATATTTTATATAAATTCGCACATTCTACAAAAAAGTTTGGAACCACTGTCAGTACGTAAGTAGGTCATTGTACGAAATTCTTCCTGCGCAGCGACCGTGCTATAGTAGCCATTTACCACCAAGTGGACCATTAGCCCATCTGACGGATTACATTAAAAAAAAAACGTAAAATCGAATCATAAAAATTTGTGTCAACCCTAAAGTAAGCCGGTGCACAACTGCATCTAAGCTCAGTTTACATCAACGCTGCACGTTGCACGTTGCATATTTGATTAACATTCTGCCATGATGGCATGTTACTGGCACACACATCACTTACCAACCCTTGTGTTTGTATTTTGTTACGGTCCAACAAAACTGTAATAGACATTATGTAAGTACTGTTTTGTAAATTATTTTACAATCATGAGGTCATTATGCTAAGGATACACGACGACACTTGACACTAGACACTCAGTGTATATATGTGTGTCCACTGTGGCGACACTTAGAGAGAAGAGTAATTTTTTAAGAAAATTTGTATAATATCACTAAAAATGCAAATGCCACCTCAGATTGACATTAGATCACCTTTTATATTCAATAAAAGGTGATCTAATGTCAATCTGAGGTGGAAAAGACTGAAATTTAGTGCTATACAATAAAGAATAATATTATTTTCATGAGAAATTTTAAAATATTTTTTTTTTTATAATAATACTACGAAGAGTAGTGAAGCATCAAATAAGCTCTTTGTAAACATAGATAAGTAAAATGTTATACTTTTAAATCTAAATCACAACGACATGGGTCCGTCTCAGAGGAAATGGAGATTGAACCAACTTTGTAAACTATTTAGACAGCTCGTGTTTTACTTCAATAGATTTACTTTGAATTATTTATTTACTACTAGTGATCCGCTCCCGGCTTCGCTCGGGTTCAAAATAAAAACTATCTTATCTTTGAAGTTGGACCAAATTACACATAGTTACGAAGTTTTATCAAAATCCGTTCAGTAGTTTAGGAGTTCATCGGCGACAAAGATGAGACATGTAATTTTTATATTATTAACGACATTATTATTACGAAAGTTCAAGATATTTCAGTTCAAATATAATAAGTCCCAAATTCTCTAAAACATTTAATATGTCTTTCAATTCTTAACCGAGAATTGCTATCGTTTAGAAAAGTTATATTGTAATTGTGAAGTAATGTCTGTTTTTTAGCTAAAATATGAGCTGAATACTAATTAAGTTTTCTGTAACTCGTATTTCATAAAAAAATTTAAAATAAATAAAATAAAATTATTATAACTGCAAAATTTCACTCTTACCTAACTATTACATAAATAATTTATTACTTACTAGTGACCCGCTACCGGCTTCGCCTGGGCTGTATTATTCGTGTATTCCCCTTTCCCTAAATGAAAACCTAATTAAAATCGGTTGAGCGGTTTTGGAGTCAGATTGATTTTTATTTATACCTATATAGATAGAAAACTAGCGACCTACATTCAATATATTGAATGTATTTCGACAAAATATGCAAGGGAATCAGCTTGTGAAAATCGTTTTATAAATCCAAGACGAAGGAACGATTATTATTGAAGAATTTAGTCTCTTAATATAATCTGCATTCTAAATGCTAAATATGTTAGAACGCAGTACAATATGGTTCATTACTTCATATTCAAGTCAGTAGAACACGCTAGTCTACTTGATTCCAATTTCCCTCACAAATAACAGTATTACTGTGGAGGCCAGTCACTCAAGACATCTAGGTCGCAATAAATTGTACTGTCTTGATTTTTTAGGATGTTGTTAGGCTAGATACCAGTAGTGTAAAACCAAGTTTACAGTACTAGAGAAGACAAAATTTGCTACAATTTGAGTGCAACCACAGCTCTGTATGTCAAACAGATCCAGAGATACACTACCTCAAAAATATGTCATTTTACCCAAAAACTTAGATTTGTAGTTAGCCGTTAATCGAAACAAAATATCGTCTAAAATAATTATTCTACGAGGAAAGTAGTGAGTTATGCAAATTTTGTCTTCTTTAAGAGTGTGTAAGAAGACTTTTCCGTAAAATGCACTTTTCAGAAGTTTTATTCTTTGCTTGGTAAATATTATAACATTATAAAAGTCTAATATTACTAATGTTATTAAGTACACCAGAGCCTGTACAGTAAAGTACTGTGGAACGCAGTTTTCCTTGTGCCTGCATATTTCTTTGGTGACTATGCTACACCGTCTGTTCAGTCCAGTTTCAGTTTCTTATGAGTCTTACTTATAACTAATTTTAGCCATAATTTTCAAGCATCGTAAGGCTATATTATTATACCTTTCTCAGTGCGTTCATAACTCAAGTGGCCGACCACTCGGCCCACTGATAAATTTGACTCATTACGCTGATAACCTACCCGCAAACGGGATAATTATTCATGCTTTATGGTGGGACTTAACATTTTTAGGTAATTTGAGATCCTCGCTCTGCTAGGAACCATTGAAGATATTAACAGAGGCTTAAAAGCACTTTTATATATATAGCAATTAAATTATCATATAAATATATGTGCGATCTATAGGTATTATGGTTCGTCGGCTATGTATATTTTTAACGCCCGACGAAAAAACGGGGTGTTATAAGTTTGACGTGTATGTTTGTGAATGTGTGGATGTGTGGATGGACGTGTGTGTCTGTTTATAGAATCGTAGCTCCCAAAGAAAATAGATACAGAAGAATGTAGGTACTTCACACTTTTCGAAGTGAAACTTCTTTGAACACGGTGAGAGTAAAATTTCAAGGTTTTTTGTGTAACGCTCACGTGACGCTTTTTGTAACGTTTCGTGACATCTACAGCTGAGGTACTATTATGTTTGACCGACAAAGAAATTTCACTTCTGCCACGCGTAGGTACTCTGTACACAAGCATGTTTTTTTTGTTTCATTTACTGCTATGTTGGATTAGCAGTATCTAAATTCCACCCTATCCTGAATTCTAAAGTTCAACCAAAAGTCAAAATTCAAAATAAAATTTAACATTCTCGCTACGAGTGTAGTCTCACTCTAGTCCGTAATATACTACTGTCATATTACAAACATCGTTATACTTACTTTTATTTTTTATTTTTTTTATACCTGTTAACTCGTTAACCATTAATTTTTTTCTGTTTATTTAAATAGTGACAATGCATATTGCGTGTTGTAGTTATAAACTGATTGGCAGCCCGTCTAGCAGCAGTAACAAATACCTTACAGAAGACCGCCGTAAAGTAAAGTGTGATTTGGTGTCTGAATAACAGTACCTTTTTTTTTTTTTTTAACGTTGGGAAATCCTCTTGGATACCCGGCAGTGTAGGGGACACTGCGGGGTTATGCCGGATTCCTACCGGCTAAAACCCAACGACTTTCTTTCGATCGCGGCCGTTGATGGGCGGGGTCGTGGGGACGTTGTTACACGACTTCGGCGCCCCGCCACGGCTATCCAGCGCGGGGAGGCCTGTGCTCCCTGTTAGAACCTGGGCGTACCCGAAAGTGGAGGTACGCCGGTGAATAACAGTACCTAGCCTAGCAGCTTCTGTGGCGTTTCTTAGTTTAGTATGTGACGGTAGTCATCTGCCATCAAGTTCACCGTCAAGCTTCTTGCTGGAAAATTAATTTTGTTTGTCAAAAACTCAACAGCACAATCCTGCCATCAGCTTGGGACATCAACTTAGAGAATTCTATCACTACATTTGGCATTATACAAACTTAAGTGCAAGGCGATAACAAAAACCTAAGTTATGATTTAAAGTAAGTTAAATAAGTTTGAAAATAATAAATGGATATAAATACAAAATTTTCTAGTGTCAATTCTAGTGCTACTTAGTGTCAATCTCTTACATTTTATTGTTTTCGAACTTCGTTATAGTTTTAAAATGTTTCTTTGACTAGGGCCCCTGTCCTGCCAAACTTACAAATTTTACACAACCTATTATTGCAAAAATTTGTATAAAATTAACCATGATAGTAAACATCATGTAATCTAATTTAGATAGGTACTAATTGTGCCTATACACCAGATGTTGGTTTATCTAGTATCTAATTTCAAAACAATCTAAAATTTACCCATATTACATATCACTGCGATAAACCCGACTGTCCCTATAGAGGATAAAAACATAAATATGTTATTTGCTAGATATATATTAAGGTAACAATCAAACTCTACCAAACACAATAATAGAAGGGACTCCCACTGGAATCAAGGGAATTTATTGCTGTATTTGTTTAGGAGTTCTGCCTTACGATTCTACATGTACTTGCCATTTGTCAAGGATTCATTTAAACGAACTTGAACTTGTTTTTGAAAATTGGTTGAGAATAACTAATATTGTAAATGCGAAAGTGAGTTTGTTAGTACTCTATCGGTCATGATGAAATTTTTCATGCACTTTGTCAGGGATACATAAAAGGACACAGGTACCTTTCATCCAAAAAAAGTACTCTTTTCGAAGGGTCTTCTAAAAGTAAAAATAACAATAAAACTGTATACTTGCTTAATCATAACAAAATAGACGATTAAATAATGAAAGAGTTCGTTGAAAAATGAGTTAATTGAATACTCGCCCAAATTTATCTCGCCCAAATGGGCGAATTGTCATGTTTGATTTTACCTATTATTTTAATAGACAACTCTCCCACAGCGGTGAGGGGATTATGTACAGTTGAACATAAAAACTTAATAAAATATTAAAGTTAATACTAGATATTACTTTTATTTAACTGACATCATAATTATCTATGCTTGTATAGATACTGTGCCTATTCTTTGTGTATTCATTATTTAAAAAAATGCCTTTGCACTAAGCATAGCATGTGTATGGAAGAAGTTAAAATTTAAATATTAAAATTAAAATAAAATAAAACCAGATTTGTGCGTATCACGTCTCTCTCTCTATCTCTCTCTCTCTGTGTGCATCTGTGTGCCAGTTAAATGCCCTGTAAAATTAGGTCAGTGTTGTGACTTTGAAGTCCAAAATATTTAGTTGAATATATTGTCTATTTAATTTGAATATGTTGAATAATAACTAATGTTTAAATAAAGAAGAAAAAAGAAACAAATTTGTATAAATAACAATGTTTACAGAGGAAAATGGCGGCGCAAAGCTGATGGGGCGTTGGCAAAAATAAACAGTACTGGCATTCGTTTTCATTACGGCTCAACGCATTTCAAAAAACAACAATCGTTACAATTTCGGCCGGAGCTTTTTATGTAAAAGTTCACTATAAAAATTTACAAGCTAAGTAGGTACCATTTATACTTGTTGCTAACACATAATCATATCTATTTTAGGTACAATCAGGGTACGAATACCTTTTCAATTTTCAAACTCATTCCTTTATCAAGTCATAGACTAAGTACCTTTTGAAACTGAAGTACTAAGCAGACAACTGACAGGTGTTTTTTCATGTAATTATGGCATGACTGATAAATATCGACTTTAAGGTGACGAACCTTTTCTAACTCCGACTGTACCTAGGTAGAGTATTTGCTGTTTGAAATTTGGTCTTCTTTTAGTCACTTTTGCTCGTAATAATTAATATGAATGCTTTCAAAGAATGATGGGTATTTTTTAGACATTTGAATTAAATAGTATGACGACCCGTGACGACCTTGTTTGTTACGGACACCTCAATTCTAACGAAAATTTCATTTAGGTAAGACCCAAATGCCGAAAATTCATTTGTATAAAAAATATAATTGCAATTACAAGACACATTGTATCATCTGTAACTGGTCTTGTAAATTTCATTTCATTTATCCAACCGAGTCGAGTAAACTGTAGAATCCACTTAAGTGAGAAGTTAATCTGATTAACAACTATATAAAATAAGAAACAAAGTCAGCGTTAAATTAGTGAGCAAAAAGCTGCACTTAATTCACTAAGCCCCATAATGAGGACGCGGCTGAGTCGAGAGATCATCACAGTCTAATTTTCAACAGTATGTAATGTCATTTTATGAATTAATGTTTTTCTTCTTAAAGTGCCTTTTTACTGACCTTTTTTTGAGTTGGCCCCCAGCTCTGAAAACTTGTGCCTGTCCTGGACCAGACGAAACAGATGATCACGGTCCATTCCACATCCTTCCAGGGTGCCTTCTCCCTTTTGTGTTTAAGTTTTTTTTTTTATTTTAAGGTTGACAGACGGGATTGCAATAATTTCTGGTTCATATTAGAGCACTTGGTGACTGAGTCCAGCTTATATGTTACTAAAAATTCTTCTCAATTGTAGATTTCAATGCTGAAATCAAATGCTGAAGGTCGTGTCCCTGGAAGTCCTTCATGGCTGTGTGCATTATTCGTCTCCTCTCTGGACGGTTTACAACTTCTCTCATGACAAGTGTGACGGGGAGACCAGTGATCAGTCGCGGGGTTCTTTCCCCACCACCTTGGTGTAGACCTTACTGCCGATCTGAACTTTGGTAGGAATATCGAGTCCATTGCCAAAACGACCGCCAGAAAATTGGGCATCCTTTCCAAGGTTAGGCGGTACTTCACTGCGAGACAGCTCCTTGACTTATACAGAGCACAAGTCCGATCCTGCATGGAGTACTGCTGCCACCTCTGGGATGGGTCTGCCCGTTATCAACTGGCTGCACTGGACTCGATTGAAAGGCGAGCTAAGAAACTTATTGGCAACAACGCCCTTGTGGAGTCTCAACTTCAAAGCCTGCAGCATCGCCGAAAAGTAGCATGCCTATCGATTTTCTATCGTCTACACTATGGAGAGTGTGCGTCCGTTCTGTTCGATTTGATCCAACCGGAACCGTTCCACTTGCGGACCACGAGGCGCAGGCAGGGGTTTCATCCATTCGTGGTTGCCGTTCCACGTTCGCGCACGAAGCGTTTCAGTTCCACCTTCCTTGTCCGAACTGCTAAGGAGTGGAACTCATTGCCTGCGTCCGTGTTTCCGCATAATTATAATCTCGGGGTCTTCAATTCAAGGGTGAATGGGCACTTACTAGGTAAGCGTGGTCCACCTTCGGCCGCATCTGCACCTTACATCAAGTGAGATCGCGGCCAAGCGCTGCCTTGATTTAATAAAAAAAAAAAAATTTCTTCTTCACATTTAATTGAAATATGTTATTGAAATAAATACTGGACCCTTAAGACAAAATTTTAAGGCCAGCACCTTAACTATATACTACAGTAAAGTAAATATTACAGTAAGTAATATAAATGAGTAAATGTTCTATGACTTGGATTCGTGATAATAATTGTCCACTAGTTACAATATTAGTCTGTTAACTTAGTTTAACTTTAATTTTCATACTATTTTAAGCTTAATTACCTTCTTACATTATGATATCTTGGTTCAAGGGTAAAAGCAAGTATCCTGAAAACTCAAGTGTCCATTTTTAATAATAATTTATTTTACCTTTTTCCAACAACAACTTTAAGATTTGCTTAATAAAATGTACTCGTAAATGAAACGTCCACTACATTAAAAAAGATTCACGGAGGAAATATTGGTAGCCTCATATTTTTTAAACGGGAGAGCGGTGGCGGGTAAAACGGAATTTTATGGCAAAAGAGTGCATCTAAAAGATGAAATTTTTCTATGCGCTGTGGCAAGCAAATGCAATGGAGATCCCCGGTGTTATAAGGTTACTTCGGGGTGTTCGGGGAGTATGCAAGTAGGGGTGCGCGGGGGAAAATCGGACGCACAGAGGAAATTGCATTTCAAGTCCATCGCGCCTTGCCTTGGGAACTACACGAATATTCGATATAACCTGGAAAGAGATGATAGGGATAAAACTAAAATAAAACCGATTTGGATGGCGTGCTATATTTTCTTTGCAAGTGAAATTTTATTTTTAAAAACATACTTTAAAGGTTTTTTGTCGACATATAATATTACATGACGTCTTCTATACGTCATGTAATATTATATGAGTGTACCTAACTACCGACAGTTAAAAAATTTGAATCTGTGCCAGTTGCAAAATTTTTATTTCCATTGGGGAAAGCCGTATCAAAATCAGTTCGGTAATTTAGAAGAAGATAGCCGAGAAACATAATATCTAAGCGGAGAGTGTTCATTCACATATATTTTTTATATGTAGGTAATATGTAAAAAAGTATTTATTTTTATAATTGTGGATATTCCAAAAGAAAATTATTATTAAAATCCGTTAGGTGGTTTAGATGAAGTTAGCGGACAAACAGACAGCGAACAGCGACTTAATTTTATAATATTGACAAGAATTTGTTAGGTATAATAGTGAACAAAAGTATAATTTTAATTTGTGACCCACTGTACCCACGAAGAAAAATAGTCAAAATGGGATCACAGTATACTGAAAACCAGTACGTGATATTATGGTAACATTTGACATGTTATTATATTGACAACTCAGAAGTTGGGTCTCTGGTTTAGGAATACTCGTAAAGAGCACGACGAAGGTCCATTTGACGATAGGCGGCTGTCCTCAACTATTTTTTTATTTTTTATTTTATTTCTATAAACAAAAGTAAGACAATATCACGAGTTCAAAGGCTATTACTGTATTTTTATTTCTAAAGGACATTTTCTCATGAGAACTGCCGTTCACTTCTCACTTTCACAAAGGTGGATTTGCGTGTTTCATTTTTTATTATTTATTTTGTTTTTTATAATCTTAGAAAAGTTTCAGGAAAGAAATACAGGCTAATTACAACAGAAATTTAAAAATATATATAATTATTTTATACACATATTTTCTATAACAATTGAAATTTTATTCGTATTTGTTTATTTCTTTTTTTTAATGATTAATTTATCAATTATAGTACTTTATAATCATGTACAGGATTCTATAGGGAAAAACCGAATTATTTTTAGATATATTGTAACAGGACATAAAGACGGGCGGAGGACCATTGTTGAGTGTGATCATTGCTATCCGTAAGGTTGTGGTCACAGAATAAGCGGACGAGTTATTACTAAGTTTAAGTAAAACACAATAAAGTGACACTGCGCTCGGCAGTCACAAACCGAACACCGTATACTATAAGAAATGTACTATAAAAATGTACTATTCGGTGCGTCTACTACAAGAAATGTGTATTTTTCTAGAGTGGATTACAAATAAAGATAACTTGCATTAACGAAAAAAAAAATTATGAAATCTGCGAGTAATCGGAGGAGATAGATGTCTATTTCTGTTAAATAAATCTATATACCACATATAAGGGCATTTATAGACTACTGTACAATTGCGCATGTACTCGCAGTAATGATATAAAACCACCGGTGGGACTGTCGCAAATAAAACTCGGTAATTTTACATCTGGTGACTGACCTCAAATTATTTAATTAAATGCTATACATATTTGTGAAACACATAAAACATAATTATATCGAGTTCACATAATGCAAAGCGACATCTAGATATACCTTGCGTTCTAGGTGGTTTCAACAATTCATTAGCGCCATCTAACGATCATTAGCACATTACAAAAGGAAATATGAGTTAGCGCTAATACCGTTCAACATTCCGCCCACCTAGAACTAAGTCTAATAGTTCTAAGTCCAATATAAATTGCATTTAACAACTGCCGCCCACCATGGCGCGACCCGATAAATAAAATAATACAACACAATTACCACCATAAATCAAAACATTTTGGTATCGGTTCAAAACAAATATGTATACAATTACCATAAAACAACTATTCAAACATTATCGATAGCACACAAATATTGCTTAGAGGTCTCTTATTAAAATAATTATGTTTGCAAAAAGACAACAGGTGTAATCCCGTCCGCGCCGTAATGCTTGATACTATCCTGCCATAAAACTAAGGAGAAAAAGAGATAACGCGCTTCTTTCCTACTACATTACTACTTACTACACCACGGTATAACCAATATCTACTTATAAGTTTGACTAAAAACGTCTCAATACCCTCCAGACCACCTCTGCCGATCCTGTAAACTTGCCACATTTCTGGAGGATTCTAGAGGCCTTCTTGAATACATTTCCATACCATCATCTTCCATGCGAGAATGACACGTAATCATACCCGATAAAGGTGAAGTTGAACCATTCACACCGCCTGATAGGATCCAGCCCAGTGACGTCGACTGTGCTATTATGGTGCCACTGCTATCCCTTTTTAAACCCTCTTTCAAGACTTGACTATAAACATCTCCCCCTAATAATAAGTCAATTTTGCTAGGCATATTGTAACCTGGATCCGCTAATTCTAAACCCTGAAAATCTACACATTCGAAAGGCGGAAATCCTCTAGCCGGCAAAAGCGAAGTGATCATTTTTAAAACATAGGCCTTTACTGTAATCACTACCTCTGGCTCAATTCTGGAACGTATTTCAAGGTTTACCATAGACCTTGAAGCGATATTACAATTTCCTCCTACACCTAAAACCTTTCCCTTAATTGGTATTTTCTTAAGCCCCAAAATTTTAACCACAGATTCCGTAACAAATGACGCTTGTGACCCTTGATCCAGCAGCGCCCTCAGAGGATAATATGACCCGTTTTTAGAATATGCTTTGACCAAAGCGGTCGTCAGTAAGACTTGGTTATAGGTTTTACCTGTTGAAAAGCACGAGACGAGTTGATTTTTTGAAGCTGTAATCGACGTTCCCTCGCCTATACTAAAATTCTCCTCGTGATTACGTGGCATGGTGGTCGGAAGAGTACTACACTCCTGATGCAATAACGTGTGGTGTCGTTTCTTACAACGGCGACACTTCACAATTTTTTTACAGAATCTCGCGATATGAGAACCTCCTAAACAATTAAAACACAATTGTTGGTCACGGACGAAATTACGACGTGCTTCTACTGTTTCATTCAAAAATCCTTTACAAACACTTAATGTGTGTGCATCAGAGCAAAATAAACATTTTAAATTAATAACATGTAAGACTTTAGGGTTTGACAAAGGTTTAAATTTTGATACATTCGGTTTAGATTCTAGGGCTTCTAAAGCACGAGATCTAATGATTAAAAATTCTTTAAATTCCTTAAACGTTGACAATATTTCAGAAGGACTATTATTATTACTATTAAATTCCCATTGTCTTCTTGTTTCTATGTCAAGTTTCATTGACAAAATATAAATAATAATAGTATCCCAATCAGAAACATTAACACCTAAATTTGACAACCCATCAAGACAGTCGCATGTAGTGTCCACTAAATCCTTCAAATGTTTTGCCGATTCTTGTGTTGCAGACCTCTGACCAAACATACGTTGTAATATATTATTCGTTAAATACTTTTTATTATTGTAACGATCCGTTAACATATTCCATGCCTTCTCATAGTTTTGTTCTGATATAGAAATCTGCCTGACCAACTGTTCCGCTTCTCCAGCCAAATATCCTTTTAAATAGTGCATCTTTTGCACATTGTCTAAGTTCGTGGAGTTGTGCACCAATGACGTAAACAAATCTCTGAAAGTAATCCATTCGGTATAGCTTCCCGAGAATATAGGTATGACTATCTTAGGTAACTTTACTTGCGACGTAGAATCCATACTCCGTTGAGTATTGTATGAATTGTCGCCACTCTTAAAACTTTCAAGACTCGTTAATAATGAAAGTTTGTAATCCAAATAACAGTCTTCGCACGTATCGAACACATTTTTACTACCATATGTACTGGCCCTTAGTTCCTCTAACTCTGTTTCCAAAATTAAGCTATCATGGTTTTTTTCAAATTGTTGCCAAAGCTTCTCTAAACTTGATAACCTTATTTCTACATACGGCCGCGTGACTCTTTCCTTTGGCGATTTCTTAAAATTTGTTTTCGCCTTAAATATTCTTTCACAAATATCTTCTTGTAACTTAATCAATCGTTCCATCTTGTTAGAGAGTATTACACTCAACCCGCCAAAGTAAATAAAATAAATTTAAGTTTGTTGAAATGCCGAAGTCCACAAATTTTCTTGAAAATTTTACAAGTGTTTGAACACCGATATGAAATCCGGCATGGATTCCCCGTCTCAACCACTTATACACGAAAAATTTTACAAGTCCAAATTTATATTAAAAAGTTATAAGTTCAAACACTATTCGAACTTCAAGTTATTTCAAATTTAAATTTCAAAGTTATTTATCTACTATGTTTAAAGTTCAAATTTGCACGAAAAATATGGAACGAACTCACAATTTTTATTCTTTCTTCGCTTCGCCCCTCGCTGATCTTGCTTCCTTGGTATCCGCCAGTCTTGTGCACGTCGCTGTAGTTGCCGAAGCTGCTGTCGTCACGTTGTCAGCCTTCAGCGCCGTGTACACTCGTCCCGTACAGCGATCCACTGCCAAGGGTACGAAGGTAGCAGGTAGTCCCGTCCTGCTGTCTTGGTCGATCTGTCACCCTTTTCCGATAACTCAGTTATCCGGCTCGAAGGACCAATGTACAATTGCGCATGTACTCGCAGTAATGATATAAAACCACCGGTGGGACTGTCGCAAATAAAACTCGGTAATTTTACATCTGGTGACTGACCTCAAATTATTTAATTAAATGCTATACATATTTGTGAAACACATAAAACATAATTATATCGAGTTCACATAATGCAAAGCGACATCTAGATATACCTTGCGTTCTAGGTGGTTTCAACAATTCATTAGCGCCATCTAACGATCATTAGCACATTACAAAAGGAAATATGAGTTAGCGCTAATACCGTTCAACAACTACAGTAACAAAATATAGACCTTTATCGTTTCGTGTCCGCGTACACTGTGACCCAACCTTTTAAATTTTCATACAAAAGGCGCAATAACCGACGTTAGGTACTTAAATTAATTTATTCAGTATGTAACGCGTTTAAAGAGCCTTACATACATTAATCACTCGGACAGAGCCCTTTGGAGTTTTATCTAAAACAAATCGACGTACCTCTGAGTTTTTTCTGCTGTTTCCACTTCGCACTTAACAAGTGCCTCTCATATTTTCTGTTGAATTTTTCAAGCTACGAATATTCGAACCCTTTATTGCGGATTATGGATGCATTAAAAGATCGGATGAGCTGCACTTTTCGACTGAAACATGGTTTAATATTGAAAGAGCATATGGAATATAGTTTTAACATCAGTATGTAAACTCCGACAACGCCACCTGAATACACCTGCAACATTTACTTCTAAAATTACACATTCATTAAGGAATACTTTTAAAACTCCTAACGTATAAAATATTATAACATCTCTAAATTATGTTAGGACAAAAAAAAAGTATAAAGTGAAGAAAAAACAAAAAAATTTTAATGATAACATTTAAGGTTCGAATAGTTAATTAACAAAAAAAGCATACGCGTATAAAGAGTACGCGTGTCAGAAGTGAAACTTCTTTGGCGATTAAAATATAGGTATACTAAGCGGTAGATGTCACGCAGAAGCGTTACAAGAAGTGTCACGTGATCGTTACACTGAATCGTCACACAATATTCGACCTTGAAATTTTACTCTCACGCTTCACAAACAGAGGAGTAAATGAACTATAAGGAGTCTTTACCTCCCGGCTTTGCTCGGGTGCATTTTTTCTGTAAATTTCCCCTATACACAATTACCTCGGTTCATTAGTGAAAATTGTATCAGAATCCGCTCTGTGTCTAAAGAAGTTAGCAGAGAAAATGTGATTTTCTTTTTTTATATTATAAATAGTAGCAGGCAGGCCGACAGTCCACTTGATAGCAGTTGGTTACCGTCGCCTGACGACGCAACATCAACGCAACGCCCTAGCCAAGATGCAAACGCTTCGTTGCGTACTTTGGAAACGAAGAGAGAACGCTAAGAGAAAGCTTGGTGATTGGTTGTTGTAACGCCCATATAAAATTTTGACCAATCACAAAGTTTTCTCTTAGCGTTCTATCTTCGATTCCAAAGTACGCAACGAAGCGTTTGCATCTTGGCTAGGGGGGCAGGGAGAGGGTGCAGGTGCGTTGCCGATCATAAAATGTGAATTAATTGTTTCAAAGGAACGATTGTATTAAAATATAATTTAAAAAGTACAATGCAGAATGAACTCTAAGACGGCTCTTAATCCGAAACAGGCGCTTGTTATTAATTGCTTTTTTTTAATTAAATACATTTTTTTACTACCCAAGGCTTAAAAGTAGAGTTTAAAAGTTTCCGAAGCTGTTAGCCTCCAGTAATTACGGAACATTAAGCAAGCAGAAGGAACTTTCTTCGTAAGTAAGATGAGGATATTTTAAGGAGCACTAGAAGAAAGACATCCTGGCTGAAGAATCTAAGAGAATGGTTCGGATTGAGCACTCGTTCCCTCTTTCGCGCAGCAGCTTCCAAAGTCAGAATAGCCATGATGGTCGCTAACCTTCGCAGAGAAGTGGCACGCTGAGAAGAAGAAGAAGTATGTTACAATTTGAAAAAAAAAAAAAACTTTTTTGTTGTAACACACACAAGGCTACGTCTCTTCTGGGACATAAGCTTTTAGCGAGCATTACCTATTCTATACATGTTATAAACTGAAGTTGCTGTTCGCCTCTGTCTGTTTCTTCACTAATTTATTTTAAATCACGCAATGGGATTTTGATACGGATTTCACTTATGGAAAGAGCGATAAACGAGGAAGGTTTGTGTATATGACTTGCAGAAAAAAAATACGTGCAAAGCTAGAAGCGGGGCGCTACTTAGATTACACATAACTCAATTGGTTCCAACAGGTTTTTTTGCAAGCAAATCCAAAAGCAAAGTACCTATCACTTCGTATGAGAGACGATACCATATCCAGGAGCGTGTAATGCCCGTTTTCACCAACACTCACCTAGAGTTAGGTGATCCTATCCTGCATGAAGTGCCGAACTGCAAGGCGGACTGCTGTGAATGGTCGGCCTAAATAGTAGTTAGGTGTTCCCTAACTCTAGGTGTCTGTTGGTGAAAACGGGCATTAGTCTTTTAAGAACTTCAATACCTATTGTAAGTATTTTTGAAATGTCTCGTTATGGGTAAAAACAATTAAGCACTTTTAATATCGGACAAGACAGAAAATATTTCAAAATCGAAATTTAATTAATAAATACATTTTGAAACTATCGTTGTCTTGGTATTTAGAAGTTTTAAAGAAGTTAGTTTCGTTCTATTTCAAATGCCGTATTACATTCGTCCAAAAATATTAATTTGACACGAGTAATTTTATTAGTAAATTTATAAAGTTTTAGTTAATAGTCAACCATTTTTTACAGTTACAATGAAAAGTGCATGACTATTTATTATGCAAGAACATAACCTTAGCCCGTACGTGTGGTCGAACGATATATTATTTTAGAAAGGCTCCGTTGGTGATATCCCACGCGACCATTACATGAACAGAGTTGGCTTGGAGTAGAATTTTCTTTCTTCTGGTGTTTAATGTTTGATAAGAGAAGTAAGAATTCATTGTTATATTAATACTAGCGGCCCGCTCCCGGCTTCGCCCGGGGTGCATTTTTTTTTACGTAAAAACCTTCCCCGATTATCCCTCTATCCATGAGTTAAGACAGAATTAAAATCGGCCCAGCCGTTCGCGAGTTTTGCGCTTAGCAACACATTTAGGGTTTCATTTTTATATTATAGATATGAGTGACAGAAACAAATGAAGATCATTAGGGGTGTTTTATCAAAAAAAAAGGGTGTTTTATCAGTAGGTAATCTTATTTAATGATTAACAATAGCCTTATGCCTCTTCAAGTTTCGTCTTGAGAATACGACACTAGTCGAGCATTGCGCCATCTAGTCCAGTAACAGAGAACTATCGTTTAAATGGACGCAACTAGCTGTTTTATTGCAAAAATTGAGTAAGATGACATTGATTATATCATTGAAACTTATTAACGAGATAAACAATGACATACAGGTGTCCAACCTAGTTCGGGAGTTAGAGAACTATTATGTTAAATTTGCATTCATTAAAAATATGTGTATTTAAGCTTGTGTAAAAAAATGTGTTTTTGTACAAATAAAGATTACTATTATTATTATTATTGTAATAGGTCTGTACGTCAGATTTCATTCGAATCGGTTCAGCAGTGTACGCATGATTAAGTTACCAAGATTTAAACTTTGCAAATATTAAGGTGGACAGGCGACTTAATAAAGGCCGCTGTTCAACGATGGATCCAGGCTGCTTCTAATCGGTCCTATTGGAGAGTTATGGGGGAGGCCTAAGTCCAGCAGTAGACGTCCTGCGGCTGAGATGATGATGAAATATCGATTAAAATCTGAAGACCAAGGTCTATAATCAGTCCGTTCTGTCAGTAATGACCGTCTAATGGCGTATGGTGCTAAAACGTGGCCTCTCACGGCAGGACTGGTCAATGTCGCTCAGCGAGCTATGGAACGGACTATGCCCGGAGTTTTCTTTGGTAGATAGGATAAGAAATTCTTAAATTCGCCGAAGAGCTAAAGTTGTAGTAGAAATTGCTATTTCTCTTGGCTACGTCTACAATTTAAGAATTTAAATATTATAATTTACGATGATCCGTCCAAACGTTCGAAGACCATCAACTCATTTCCTAGTTAACGAAGGGATTCTACTTGCAAATGTTCGATTGATGTGAAATTTGGTGTACTGTTACTTCTGTGCTATTTCCATGACATAGTTATCTTTTCTTGATGCTGCAGCATTAAATAGTCTGCGTATTAACCAATTCCTCAGCAACATACAGCAGATATAGCGAGTTTGGGCTACATAGAAATTCGGAGGTTAGTTTATAATTTTAATTACAGCATGTTAATTAAGAAACGTGAGAAGCACAGTTTATAGGGACAATAAATTTCTGTTAGGGGTAGGGGAATTTTTCATCGTAGTCCATAGTTTAGACTGTTGCTCTAAGCATTCTCTGTTGCCCACTTGACAGAGTTAGTAGCAGGTATTAAAGTGGGTTTTAATAATGAGTTAGCATGTCTAGACACAGCCGACTCGAGCCTGCACAGGTATTATACGAATCAAATTTACACGTAACAATAGATGTGCTCTAACTAACTTGTACCTTACGCAAATGATAATAGGACTCGAATTCAAATGAAATCGGAGACGCTTTAATTGCTTTTAAGTTTTTGCTTTACATTGTTTCAGAAGGTTAAAACGAATCAGTTTTCTGTTTAATATGAAATGTTATTCTTCGCTCTTTGCGGAACCATAGTAAAATCGGTACATGTAAATACTGTTGTGTCTAAGAGATTTTTTAATGAAAGTTTTATTTCGAATGAGCACATTGATCAAGTGGTTGAGGCACATGCCTTTAGCACTCTGACTCAGTCAGAGCCAGTGCACCGTCAGCCTGTCTGACGAACTTTACATTATAAAATTAACAACTACAAATGATTGGTGCCGATATTTTGTCCATAGAAACATAATTTTATTTTATTATGTTTGACTATCTATTTACTTGTAAATGTTTATAAAGATAAATATATTTTCCTTGTATTTTTGATACATATATAACTTGTGTAGTTTGTGGTGACACCTACACGATCAAGTGTATCGTCAGCCTATCTACTCATCTTTATAGCAAAAATATTAGGTGCGTGCGACTGCACTCTTTTAAATCCTGTGAAACCGCAAATTATGATAGAAACAAAGCTATATCTATTACCATCCATTACTAACACGATATATTTGAGAGGCTGTAAATTGTTTTTACCAGTCTAAAGAGTTTTGTGCTCCTAAATTATACTAATATGTCGCTTTCACGTAAACTTTTATTTCATTTTATTTTTTAGTGACTATATGTATAGGTAGGTATATTTTCATGGACGTTTTTATCGCGTAAAACTCCCTTGAGTGACTTTAAGCCATTACAATCCCCATAGCTGGAGGCGACACCTTTGATACCGATCGGGATAAAGGTGTTCAAGATTGATGAGTTGCCTACAATTTTTTTTTTTTTTCAGTTAATATATATTATTTTAATGGTCGAATTTATGTATCTATATTGAGTCTAGATTATTTTTTACAAAAATATTTAAAAAACCGATCGATGGGTTAAACCGACAACTTTCTTTTGTAGGTGTACAGGACGCTTATGAGAATTGTCTGTACCCATATAAATATGGCCATTAAAGTGACTTAATGTTTAGGGTTCCCATTGTGTACAAAAAATTTAAAACACGATTGAAATGACTATTTTTTTTTAATTTATCTAAATATTTTTTCCAAGAAAAACAAAAGATAAAATGTGTTTTGGTTCTGATAAAACTATATTGTAGACAAGGCGACATCTGATGTCAACATTGCGGAAGTAAAGTAATCAAGACACTCTACTTGAATTTTCATTTGATAGAAAGGTTTCTCTTGATGTCTCAACTGCGTTCGTTTCGCTTCACCGGACATAGAATCCCTTGTTAACAGATACGCTGTTTTAACAGTTAACAGATGACTTAGAGAAAAAAATATATGTTTGTGTTTAGTGATAAAATTTATAGGAATATTTAACACTAAGCCCGGTGTACACGGGTAGAGTAAACGGTATAGTAGCATGGTAGTGTACTAATTTTCTTACTAACTATACTAATGTAAACAATATTGGTAGAGTAGAGTATGAGTAGAGTAATAAAATATGGAAGAGTAGAGTAGCTACCATCGCGGGCAAGCTACTCTACTACTTGCCTTCCCCCACCCCTGGTTTTTACAATTTTTCGATGAGTGTTCATAGTGTTCGATCAGTGTGACGTACCGGTTTCTATAAAAGACTGATGATTCTCGTGTAAACAGTTACTCTACTAAAACTGGTAGAATACTTGGAACTGGTAGAATAGTACGCTAGTTGATTCTACCGTTTACTCTACCCGTGTACACTAGGCATAATATTAAAGCTACGATGTCTTACTCGGGAGAGTCAAACCTTGCTTCTCTGAATATTTATATACCTACTTCTTGTAGCTTTTGTAAAAATATGTAATTTAAATGTGGCCCTTATTACTTCTTAAGGAAGTTTTGAAAGTATTATCCTAATTTTCTAATTAATATTAGAAATGTAAAAGTGAGTTTGTTTGTTTGTTTCACGCTTCACGCCTTAACTACTCAATTGATCATCATGAAAATTGTCATACACGTTCTCAGAGATACTGAAAGGGGCATAGTGTACCTTTCATTATTTCATTTCATTACAGAATTATTTTATGCTCTAAAATTTCAAGTTCTATTTTACTTCTATTTACTATATAAAATACCATTATTATATACATTTCTTTTTTTATGATTTTTTTTGCAATAGTACATGTTTCTGACAATTATGGGCTATTTATTATTTAGAACAATAACCAGCAACATTAGACGACGTTGTTCTAAATTGGTCGTAAAATACGACGATGACGTAAAACAGGTTTACTCTTGGAAATTTAAAGAAAAATCCAAAATGGGTGAGTTTTTTTATTATATAGGACAGAAGTCTACTAGATGTTAGGTGACTACTGACTAACTTAGCCTTAAACACGAGCAATGCTATCAGAACTACAAGTGCAATATCGAACTTGATAGAATAAAGGATAAAAGGCTCTGGTATCAAAACAAAAACACCAAAACTCACAAGTCTATCACCTTTTGAAGTAGGTGCATATTAAAAACAAGTAAGTAAAGACGGTATTCGTGAAATAAATGGAAGAATGAAGGAAAACACTAAATAGATTCTAGTATATTGCGAAGTAAGAGCTGATTGGAATTGAGAGAGCTGTTTTAAAGGTGATCATGTTCAAAAACTTTTGGTTCCTTACTATTCAACTTTAAAGTTTTCTGTCAGTCAACTTCACGTTTCAAACTCGATACTTCGTAGACAAGTATCTGATTAACTTCAAAATACTAGACACCGTACTACAAGACACCGTAAATCAGTATTTATCTATAAATAGTGTAAATTATTATAAACTAGCTGGCGCCCGCGACTTCGTCCGCGTTGAAAAAGAAAAAGTAGCCTATCATGTGTCCTATACGTCTAAATGTTTATCTACCAAGTTTCATGAAAATCAGTTAATTCGTTTAAGAGTTATGGAGGAACATACATACATACATATAATACCTACACTTACAGATTTATTATTAGTATTGATAATATAACAAATTATTATAAATACCTAATGTAAATCACAATTTCTCATATCGTAGGTGATTAATGTTCCTATGTTCTTGCGACGAAATTTTTTTTTCCCGTAGAAGTAAGTCATTAGATATTCGCACCTTTATTTCAATACCGTCACTATCACAAATTGTCGTTGTAGGAATGAAAGGAGTGGAGGTTTCGTTTAGTGTCGATAGGTCAACAGCGCCCTCTAGATCAATGACTAGAAATTAAAATTTAAGAATTGAAGCAATAATTTTAATTAGTGCTCAACAACTAGATGGCGTTAAAAACAAATTTTTAAAGAATTTCTTTTAGTGACGGTACTGGAATGTGGGTGATGAAGATTTCAATAATATTGATAAAAAAATTGTCAGTAGTTGGACTGCACCTCAGAAGTGAAAACTACTCCATTTGTTAACATCTTAACAAATTATTGATGAAGTTAAGGTATTTATAAACCAAGAAGTACGTAGTAATTCCGATAGATGGCGGTTATTTCATTAAATTAAACGTCACTGAGGGTGCCGCTCACAGAGCATGTCGGAGCGAGATCTGTTTTTCCTCATACTAAAAGTGCCCAACGCGCCTATAACTATTTTTTTTTAATAAATACGGCTTACTGTTCCCGCATGGAGCCTAAACACCTAGCCCAGAGTCTCAGTTTCATTCAGTCGCTCTAACAAAACTCTCTTGCGTATATAAGTGATGCGGTAATATGGACACAGTTTTTGTGGTAGGAAAGAACGTTTTTAAAATTACCTTGTGCAAGTCACCCAAGACGAGAAACCAAAGCCAAGCCATATCAAAGCACATAATATCCACTCACTATAGTGATTTATAAAAATAACATTTAATTGAATTAATTGATGAATACATTAATCACTAAAATGTAACATTTTTTAAAATGAGAACTTAGAAATAGATATAAAAACTAAATTTGTACGCTTTGCAAGTGTTTTACCAGTTAACTAACTTTGTGGATTTCTTAAGCCAAGTAATGGAGACCAAGTACATCAGAACCTTTATCCGCAGCCTGGGTGTTCCATTCACAAGACTCACTTAATTTTTTACCCTACAGTTTTGAAAATTTGGAGTAATATTTAATCTGTAACCATCAGTTACGTCCATGGAACCTTTTGCACAGAATTAACGCCAAAGTTAAGCCTTTTTGCTGTTGAATTCCGAAAGGAAATTAGCAACAAAAAGTCTACGAGTTTCAGAGCACAAGTTTCATTATTTACTTAGTTGCCGGAAAATAAAAGAGTTGGGCAGACGGACCTTAGGCTGTCTGAGCACTAAGCGATCAGTGTTTATAGTATAGAAAACTAGCTTTAGCTCGCGATTTCGTCCGTCCATATTTATAATTATAACTTGTGTTATTTTTATATATAAAATATATAATATTTTTATAAAATTTTATCAATACTAATAATTAATCTGTAAGGGTCGGTCATGGAGTAAGTTACTTTGTTTTCAGAGATATCGTGTTTATAGGCTCTATACATGATACTGAAACTAAATTGTTGATTTTTAGAATTTTTTCTGTATGTATGTTCCTCCATAACTCTGAAACGAATTAACTGATTCTCATGAAACTTGATAGATAAACATTTGGACGTACGGGACACAGGATAGGCTACTTAATATTTTTCAAAGCGGACGAAGTCGTGGGCACCAGCTAGTCAATAAATAAAATAAATACAATATTTATGAAACGCTAAGTTCTCGAAGAGCCTTAGGCGGGAGCAATACGGAGTGTATTTCCTCGGGTGAATCGCTTTGTCCTCTTTCACCTAATTAACTGTGACCTTGTTTTCGACACTTTGCAGTTTAATCAACTTCTTTTTTAAACCATGCCATCTGAGATTATATCAACATTGCTATTACATATTATAACATTGCTAGGCTACCTATTGATATCTAATCTAAGAACCTGACTTACCTACCTTAGTCCATTTGAAGAGGTATAAGTTATGGTCTACGGCTACGGCAGCATACAGGTTATAAAGTTTTGTGTTTTGATTGACTAATTTGAACAAAAATAGTCATTATGACATATCTACATATATAGAGATAGTATATTAACATAGTATAATACATAAAATAATGTAGGTAGGTACCTACATTATTTATAGTTATCGCATACACCAAAAATAAATCCTTTTTTAGGATTTTTTTTGATAACTTATACATTATTGTAATTTTCGTAGGGATTTGTATTTTTTTTTATTAAAATATAGTCTGTTATACTCGCTCATAATGTAGCTTTCAATATGTGAAAAAAAAAAAAATGTTTTTGAGTTTATCCATAAAGAACAAACAGGCAAACATAATATAAAAAAAATTTCTTCTTTATAATATTTGTGTAGATTACTTTTTGTATTGCATCATGACAGTCAATCACACCGACTAAGAAAAATGTTTTATTTAAATATATTAGGCATCTACATTTGTAGCACATTGTACTTATTCGGGAAATGGGATCGTCCCCTCCCAATTTCCGCTTGAGTTTATGACCCTGATCACAATACAACTGTTATTGCTTTCGCGCAATACTATAACACAGTTTTATCCATAGGAATTTGCAGAACTCACCAAATCTTCGGAAACCATAAAGTACTAATGTGTATTGTAATTTTATTTGTTCTTAAAATTTAGTTACATATTTATTTTGACAGGCTAGTAGACATTACAAGTAAGTGCACTTATTAGTCTTACTGGGGTCTAATTTAATATAATTATTAATTATACTTAGCCCTGGCTTCGCATGGATACAATTTTTTCCAAATACCTTCCAAATAAAGTTCCCCGTTTATCGCTTTTACCATTAATGAAAACCCTATCAAAATCTGTTGAGTGGGTTAGAAGAAGATAGCGGAGAAACTGACATGTTATGCGGACAGCGACTTTATTTTATAACTAGCTGGTGCCCGCGACTTCGTTCGCGTTCAAAATGTTTTATAAAGCCCAAAGCCTTTCTCGATAAATGGACTATCCAATACAAAAACAATTTTTCAATTCGAACCAGTTCCTGAGATTAACGCGTTCAACCCAACAAACAAACTCTTCAGCCGTATAATATTAAAAAATAGATGATACGTGGTATAAAATATTTAACAATAATATTTTTTTGAAATTACCGAACAATTTGTTGCCTTGGTAATGCTGAATTTCATATTTATTTAAAGTAAATGAATTCATATCTAAACAAGGTAGCCGAAGCTGACGTTATTCTGTGTATTCCGTAAGGTTTATTGCTAGTGAACCGTGGTTGCCAAATGGCCGTAGGCTTTAGTCTAACTTCGTTTTATAACGATATTATATTGTATATTTTAGAGAACTATCGAGAATTTTATCACATATAAACTGTAACACCTATCTTATCATTAGTAGGTAAATATAATTAGTACTGATACTAATTACATCACTTACCTTCTAACTAACTTTAGCTGTTTAACTAAAACTTTTGATGGATATTACTCTATTGCTTTCCAATACTTTACCTATAATTCTACTATGGTCGGCAAACACCACCAAGCTGTATCGGCGAATAAGTTAAGGACGCTAGAGCACGTTTCCGTCTCTCATATTATTCTTTTATTTTATTATAAAAGGCTCAGCAGAGTATTTTCATCCCATTCTGAAGGTCCGTCACATTTGTCGCAGAGCAAATAACCTATGGGGTAAAAGGGATTTCAAATGGACCTGCGACCAGGTGGAAAGATGACTTGAAAGGCTTCTCAGGAAGTGGCTCGATGCGAAGTACAGAAGACCGTACGTGGTGGCGAACCATGGGAGAGGCCTACATCCAGAAGTGGAGAGACACAGGCTGATGATGATTTCTGCATGCAAGTGGACCGTGAGTTATGACAAAAAAAAACGGTGTTAAAAATTCTTCTACAATAATGATAAATGACATACCAGCAGACCGCAATTACCACGGTTCTTTGTCACCGAACAATAACTGAGAATGAGCGAACATTTTAAAGTTTCACATTATTTCGTTATCCATTGTCCCCTGAAAAAGTTTTTCCAGATATAAAAAGGTTAATTTATAGCAAAAATAAAGAAGAAAATGTTAAATTTTTTGAAATCGCAACGCGTAAAATAAAATTTTGATTTATCTTACAAGCGATACAGACACTTTGATAAGTAAACCTTTTGTTAAGAGTTAATTACATTTTAATTGCCGTAAGAAAATAACGAATGAGAAATTTGATTAATATGGACACATATACATCAGTATTTTGTTTATTATCTAAGTCACAACATAATGACCGAACTGGTAGGAAGTTAAGGTTTTTTTTTTAATATAAAGTACTTAGTAGGCATTCCACTTATGGCAGGTCAACACAACAACTGTATGGGAACGGAATTGGCTCAAAGATACTACATTCAATGAATGTGAGACTTATTTTTTTTTACTTTACTTGTACTAACTACTACATATTTTTTCCAATTTTAATAAACTAGCTTTGCCCCGCGGTTTTACTCGCCGTTTAAATTGAAAGAAATCAGATTGTTGAAAACAGCTCTAACAAGTAAACATTATTCCTTTAGGATGTTGCGACTGTTGCTAAGGGAGCAAACCAATCATGCTTCTGAAACGCTCGGTGTGGCAGCTAGTTGACAAAGGCATGCACATTTCGCCTCATCTCGGTAATTCTCGGTTCTCGTTAGCATCACATCGGCAGTCCTTAGTTTTTTATTACTTATTTTACTCACCTCTTAAGTGCTGAAGCAAGATGTTGATAGATAGCCCTGTCTCAAGAATTATACTAGAACCGACTGTTGACTTCAGGTTTTTTTTTTTAGTTTAATAAGTTAATAATTGCATTTTATCTAGTTTTAGATTTATATAAAAACTAGCTGACCCGACAAACGTTGTTTTGCCAAAAATTTTTTTTGGGGTGGAACACCCTTAATATTTAAGGGTATGAAAAATAGATGTTGGCCGATTCTCAGATCTACCCGATATGCACACAAAATTTCATCAAAATCGGTCCAGTCGTTTCGGAGGAGTTTGGCAACAAACATCGCGACACGAGAATTTTATATATTAGATAGTAAAAGTATACGTATGTTATATTTATTTCAGATTTGCTCATTTCAGAAAAGTGTCTTGCAAGTGTAGGTCTTACCTTTCGTAACCCGATTGAATTCGTAGCGCACACTCACTCAAATCAAGCGTTTACTTCATTATTTTTTCTTGTATAAAGGTAATAAAACGACGTCGCAATAAAACGCAGTTCTGATTTCAGTCTTTGCATGTTAAAGGACTGTTTACAATAGCCAAGCTCACAAGAATACTGAACATTGTTATACTTAGACAACACTAGAACCACATCCAAATCTATATCTATACTAATATTATAAATGTGGAAGTAACTGTGTCTGTATGTTACCTTTTCCCGCCTTAACTAATCAACCAATCACCATGAAATTTTGCATACACGTTGTCAGAAATACAGGAGAGGACATATGGTACCTTACATCCAGAAAAACTGTTCCGGAGGGATCATCTAAAATCTAATAAAACGCCTAGCCAAAGTGTTATAGAAATAAGAAGTCAAACGTTATGTTGCTTATTTTTTTATTATTTTGAACGCGGACGAACTCGCGGGCACCAGCTAGTATAGGTACCAATATTTTGTAACATACAAAACACATTGATAATAGAAGTAAGTGGGACTAACTTATATAGGCGTTACACTGAAAAACAGTCGAGCTACAACCATTGAATATCTAGTGATTCATAGATTGACTAGAATGGTGCTTGTGTATCAACATGGTTTTGTTTGAAAGTATGAAGTTGCGTAGTTTATGAAACTACCGTAAATACCATGTTACCACCACGGCTCCACGTCCCATTGCTGCAGACAGTGAAAGAAAGACATTGCAGTGTGTATGAGTGTGGAATGTGGATATAATGCTACCTACTCATGTTCAAACTGCAGCCAACAATGTACAGTGTCGAGATAATTGACCAATCAGAGGAGAGCACGCTACTGTCTGATTGGTTACGATTAGGGTTGAACCGCATTACCGTAGTCAACAGGGGTAGACATAGGTAGGTTCTCCAAGGAATCAGCAAGATAGGGAAATATCTAAAATAGATATATAGGTAAAATTTATAAAGGCATTGAGCAGACAAATTTTCTGGGGAATTTTATCTGCCCAAAGCCAAATATTCTAAGTCCTGAAAGTTTCGTGGGACTACTATACCCTGAATGACTTAATATTAATGTTAATAAATATAATAAGACAGACTATAATGGAACACAGTTTTATTGAAATACAGCATTGTAAAAGTGTCTTAGCTTTAAGAGTCGTGACTTGACATAAGATGAGAGATGCAGCCGTTGATTGAAGCAAAATGCATCGCAATATCCGGCAAAACTGCATAAACCGATTTAAACCGGAATACATATTTAAGTGCCTTCAGCGTTAGTATTTTATTTTAAGTAAAATTCCTGCTTTACTTATTAACATCATCTTAGTCTAGTAGGACTTCTAAGGGTGGATGCCTCCCCTATCATTTTCCAGTGTGTGACTGGTCAGAATCAGCTTAGGTCATCAGTCTTATGGGTACCTACCATGTTTTTTGCCAATTGCCACTTCAACTTACTTCTACTAATCTACCAGGATTATGAGAATGAATTTCGTTTGTCTACGGAACCCGAGCGTAATAGCCCTCTCTGTAGTTTGTTGAGCGAAGGTGAGCTTACTTACTTATTAGGTGACTGTCTAAACCAGCGATTATCGCATTATTAAGTAAAGACCTCTGGTGTTCTTGTTAACTTGTCTTGTTCAGAGGAGTTCTCTAAAAACGCTTGTTGCTTCTGCAACAATGTTCCTGACTGCTTTTAAACATAGATAAAAGCCCCTTTTTTGGATATTACTAACAACCTGACTTCACATATTTGCATTTTTTTTTCTGAAAATTATGTACAAACCTAATTACACGAAAGTTTATCGTATCCTATATCGCTCTTTCCATTAATGAAAAAACCTTATCAAAATATTTTGTGTGAAAAAAAATCTAAACATACAGAGGCCCGTGGCGATCATTTATTACATGCATAAATAATATACATATATTAACACGCATTCGCTAAAAAATACAGATATACAGACTAGTGATGTAACGAATGCCAGTTTTTAAGCATTCGCGAATGCGAATGCGAATGCGAACATCTGTTGTTGACATTCGCGAATGCGAATACGAATATTCAGTTTTTAAATTTAGCGCCGTTTATCTATGATTCAAAATATGCCGCGCGCGACGCGCATAATATTTCCGGTAACAGCGGCGCTAGAGGTATAAAGAAATTAGCGTTGTTAAGTTGGTAGAACGGTATTTTTGTATGTTTGAAATTTTGTTTTGTTTTTGCTAACGGCTCGGATGAGTTTGTGAAATTTGAGGTTAGACTGTTGTTAGTTATTTCTTAACATGAGTAAATTAACTTGTTTAATTTACCTAATATTGTTTTCACATTCTGTATTTTTCTTTCACATTCATATTCGCAAAATATTCAAAGATATTTGCGAATGCGAATGCGAATATCATAAATCAAGCGAATATTCGCGAATGCGAATGCGAATGCGGATATTCGTTACATCACTAATACAGACAAACTCGCACACGAAGATTTTGTAAAGTTAAAATTGTTAGGTTTATGTTGAATTTTATTTGCTTTTTCGCTGTCCCTCGGAAACAGTAGGTACTTTTTTTTCTAAAAGATACCCTATGGCATGGGTGGCCAACCTTTTTGGCAGCTGGGCCAAATTTTTCAAAAGAGATTTCCTAGCGGGCCGCACTACCTAATTTAACCAAAGCAAACAAGATTTTTTGAGGAAAATTAACATCCCGCATCTCGTGATTTTAAACACAAGTTTTAGCTAGAATCTAGAAGAAATTCACTGTGTGTTGTCAATAGAAAAATGTTTTATTCATGTGATCTAGCAACGAGTATACAGAATTTCATAGTAGGTAATCGGTTAAGTACTAGTTAACGCATGAAAGCGTAACAAACAAACTCATTTACACATTAATAATATTAGTTAGCAGTAAGCATTTGTATTGTAAGTATATTTTTCTCATGATTGCGACAGTTTCGAAGGAAAGTTCACAAAATATTCTGTGATTGACTTGAGGAATTATAAGTCTGATTATGTTTGACAAGACATTATAAAGCAAAGCAATTGGCTATGCAAATAATATAGAATACATTATAATTCAATAACAATGTCTAATTTACATGATAATTCGCTTAACAGTACCTATCTCGAGTTTCGGGGAAATTTTGAATTTTCATGCAAATTGTTATTCAAATCAATCTGTAGTACTTGTCCTGAAACATTGTAAGGTTCAAGTGACAGATTTTTTATTTATTGTGTTACTAAATGAATGCGTATAAATAAAACTGTTTTTGATATATTATTTACTAGCTGTGCCCGCAACTTCATATGCGCTGTAGTTCGTTTTTTTCAAACCCCACAGGAACCCTAATGGTTTTACAGGATAAAAAGTATCCTATTTGGTTATCCAGGTAATGAAGTGGCGGATGAAAGCTAGTTTTAATGTAAAAAAAAAACTAATATTGTCTATACATGGTTTTTTTTTATAATGATAGACCACTAAGAATTTTTCATTTTGTTCATTTTAGCGCCATCTATGAAATCATATTGTTAATACTTGGAGTATCCATTGAAAGTTTATGCTTTGTTGAAACTCCTTATTGCAACGTCGTACTGAATATGTTTCGGAACATCTACTATAGATGTCTCGTATTATGTAAAGCTAACCATCATTTTATTTCTTTTTTTTAATATATCATAAATTAACTTTATGTAAAATTTAACATTAAATTTGTTGATTTGTACAACACTACACCTGTTCACGTCTTATAGCAGCTTGACAAGACCTTTACAAGTTTTAAATATTGAAAAGACATAGTTTTCTCAAGATCATTATTTTAGGCATGGAATTAAGAAATGTGCTAAATGCATGAAAATCAAATTAATAATATTACAAACCTACATTGAATAGCCATTAAATTGTGTCTACGCTTATTTTAAATTACTCAAGATTTCATAGATGGCGTTAGTTATATCATAGAGAAAATAGTACTTTAACCAGTAAGTACTATTTTCTCTATGGTTATATGTATATTTTTATAATAAATGGAAAATTACCAATTTAGGCTAAAAAGCCAACTATCAACGATTTTCGGAAGGTCAAAAAATTTTAACAAGAAAAAGAAAGACTCGTGAAGGATTTGAACCTCCGCCCTCCGATGTTCAAGACAATGTTTATATCGACACTCTAACCTACTGAGCTAACGAGTCTTGTCGTGTTTCGCTGAAAATATCAACTATATACCGAGATATGACGTCATGTCATCGAGGTGACGTAAAAAAATCAGGGGGCCTAGCCAAGATGTACATTAAAGAAACGCTCCCTAGCGAACTTTACGAAGCGAACAAAATAAAGCCCGGTGATTGGTTGTTGTAACGCCCACATAAAATTTTGACCAATCACAAAGCTTTGTCCCAGTGTAGCGTAGCGTTTACGACTGTAGAAAGCACTGCGTTTGCATCTTGGCTAGGGCCCCATTTAGATTGTGCTATCTAATAGACCAAGATCCCAGTCCCTGGCGATCTTGGTCTTTTGTAACCCCTCTGGCGTGCTGTGCTATGTATTTCAATGCGAGCACCCAGACAGCTTACCACCGGCTAGGGTTCAGCCGGAAGAACACGAGACTAGGGCGCCTTTACTAGAGAGGTGGAGGGGAGCAGCCTAACAAATTAAACAAAGTACTTGCCACAACACAGGTTTATTATGATATGTATCAATACAGGTTTACAGCAAAGTATGTTATACAATATGTCTCAAGTAGCGTTATCACTAGTTTATATACAATATTAAAGTGGGGGTGAGATGTACTTAATCTTCCTCCTGATGATGGTCTGCTACTGTGATAGGGAGTACACGTTGAAGACGTGAGTGAAGGTATGGGACGAGCTTGCCCGTCAAGAGACCCCTAAGGTGGCTGAAGAGAGAGTATAAAGAATGCTACTCAGCTTAGTGTATGCTCCACGGGATCGGCCGAGACAGGTCCCAGGCTGCAGCCGTGGAGACGTGGCGCCAACCCAAGCGATGCGCGGAGAACAGGCAGTGACGTGTCGGCGTGGCGTTGATACCGGTAACCGGTGACAGGTGACACCAACTTGGTGGTGTCCACTGGAGCCTTCCGTCGACCTCCAAGTTATCAGCGCGAGAGGCACAAGCATGTTCTGTTCTGTTCAGCTTTCCGGCGCTCCGATCGTATTATTACGTGTGAAAATGGCGATCGTATTATCAGTGGGTACAAGTCAAAATGGCGGTCAGCTTGACGTGAGATGTTGATTTCCTCTAATAGTATGTTTTCGTCCGCAAGGTCAGAGAGAGCCCCCTGCTCGCGTCCGCGCTTATATTGCCTCGGCTCCCCCTCCACTCTCACGCTTGCCACCTCTTCCGACACATGGCATAGGCAATCACATTACTTTGATGTCATAGTTTAATTAACCAAAAGTAGTCTATGCACTGGTATCAAGTATGAATGCATTGCACAGACCACAATGAGTGGTGTGTGCAAATTTTACATGTTACAACCCCAGACTTACGTCATTTTAGGAAAGGTGAAATTTTTAGGATCGGTAGTATAACATAAACTTAGAAAGGAATGGATACTCGCTAAGCTGAAAGCGGGGCCGTTTTACAGGTAGCAGGTATCAAAGGTGGAAGAAAACCATGCTAACTTACGTCATTTTAGGAAGGCTGAATTTTATATATATTATTAAGTATAACATTTTAAAATATTTTCCAAAGAGCCAGACAAATCTGACGGGCCAAACATCTTCCCAGACTCGTTAAAGGTTCCGCTGTGCGAGGAAGCGCGAGAGCATTCAATATTATTTATATTTAAATTTTATTATATTATTTATTTATTCATAAAAACTGATAAATTCATAAAATGACGTAAGTTAGCATGGTTTTCTTCCACCTTTGATACCTGCTACCTGTAAAACGGCCCCACTTTCAGCTTAGCGAGTATCCATTCCTTTCTAAGTTTATGTTATACTACCGATCCTAAAAATTTCACCTTTCCTAAAATGACGTAAGTCTGGGGTGACTGGGATCTCACTCTACAACACAATTGTTAAAGGCTAAAAAGGGGCGGAAGAAGGAAAAAGATAATTCAAGCGAATCCGAATGTATTTACACTATCAAGACTTACAAGCTAATGAACAAAATGTGAAAAAATATAAAAGTTGACAATTATAAAAGAACACAGTAATAAAAATAGAAAACGGCCAGCGATATACCAAAAAGGTCGTCAACAACAATTATAAGTTATTATATAGGTAATAAGATTGAAATCTTAAAGGTATTTGAACATTTTGAACAAAATAAAATCGCTGCCTGCCTCTGTCTGTTTCCAAAAGTTTTTGATGCGATTTTGACTAACAGAAAGAGCTATGGAAAATGTTTACATTATATAAAATACAGAAAAAAATGCATTTTCACGACGCTAGTATTATTAAAATTAGGTAAGTAGATATTTAGATTTTTTTCCTAAATAAAAACTTTGAAAAAATATATGATAATGACAGTGGATGCTTTGTTCTGGCTTTTCCTTTGAAATCAGTGTTCCTCGCGGCGTAACTTCCGATCGCGACAGTTTCCTAACAGAAAACAATACATAGGTATTATGTATATTTTAACTTTAGAGTTAAAATACATTTATTATTTGACTTTAGCTGAAAGAACTGGCGTAACAAATATCCATACATCCATACATCCATCTGTACTACATCCGTACTTACTAATTTTTACTTTCACGCTAAAATTACCGAATTTTGCAACCATGAAATTTTGCATACACGTTGTCTGTGACACCAGAAAGGATAGTCCTTTTTTCCTGGATGAAAGGTACCCCACCTTTCATCCAGGAAAAAAGGACTATTCTCGAGGGATCATCTAAAATTAAGGAAACTAACTCCTGGCTAAGTGTAATAGTAATAACGATGTCAGGTGAAATAATGCTTTTTCAATGCGGAAATATTTCATACATTCCCTATGTAATTTCTTGTATCGCTGATGTGTATTACAAAATTTCAGGATGATCGGTTGAGTAATTATGGCGTGAAAAGGTAACAGACAGACAGACAGATAGAGTTACTTTCGCATTTATATCAATACTAATAATAAATCTGTAAGGGTCGGTCATGGAGTAAGTTACTTTGTTTTCTGCGTATTTATAGGCTCTATACATGATACTGAAACTAAATTGACGATTTTTAGAATTTTTTTCTGTATGTATGTATGTTCCTCCATAACTCTGAAACGAATTAACTGATTTTCATGAAACTTGGTAGATAAACATTTGGACGTACGGGACACAGGATACGCTACTTAATATTTTTCAACGCGGACGAAGTCGTGGGCACCAGCTAGTTTTTAAATATATTAAGTATGGAATATTGATGAGTATGAATTGTATTATACAAATTTTACTTCGATGGGATGACTCATGACAAGTACCTAATTGTCAGTAATAATCCCTAAGGGATCTAACTAATTGAGTTATTTTGTTTATGCACGGACACGTGTCTGGCTCGAACAACAATAAACATGATTGTTTGTATTTAATTCATTACCGAACATATAGCCGGAGGTCAATGGTCGACAAATAATGCATTTTTTGTGTTATACTTATATCCTGTAAATTTGTTTTTTCTGTTTTTGAGGGATCAGATTATGTTTGAATCAGAAATTGGACTATTCCACAAGTTCAAAGTCGCTCAGCGAGCTATGGAGAGTGATCGGTGTTTCTTTGATGTATAGGAAAAGAAATTCCAAAATTCGCACAAGAACTAAAGTTGTCGACATAGGGGGCGACCGACCCCTAATTGGCCACGATTTTACGATCCCAACGTGCGATGGTGATTTCGTTTTACGCATACAATGACTTCTAAACACAAAATGGAGACTGACCGCGAGGAGCAAGCCGAGTTAGTGTGTATAATATATTTTTAAAGAACTTGTCGACAATGTAAATTATAAAAAAACACGAAAATCACACAATCGTGGCCAATTAGGACAGCGCCATAGCCTACCAAGAGAATTAGCAAGTTGAAGTGGCAATGTCTGTCGGTCGGTCATATTGCCGCAGAGAGCACGAATTGGGAAGCGCACAGTGGGATATCCGTTCTAATATTATAAGTGCGTAGATTGCTTTCTGTTTGTCCCTCACATTTTCTTATGAGAACTTATGAACTACAAGATTGTATTTAGAAAATACTAGTTTAACAGTTCAGGAAAATGATGAAAACTTCACATAAGTTATATTAAAGTGTTCAATATTAGGTACTAACATAAAATATAAACCACTCATGTTATAAAAAAAATATCTAACAGCCTGGTTCACTAGAAACTCGGAGCTTCATAAGTGCTTCAGCATACTTATGGTCAAACAAGAAATTTCATGTCAAGGGAACCTTAAAAACGTGGATTTTCAAAAATTTATGACTATGTCACAGTGTTAAAGTACAAAAATTTATAAATTTAATCTGTTTATTTGTTAATTTTTCACGTATCTTTGTTTACATACTTGTACAATGTCTTGCTCAAATGAAAAGAGTACAGTAGTAATTTGTTGAGACATCGATCGGATATAAAAACATCTGTTTTTTTTTTTAGGTAATAATCACTAAAATATTCCATTAGGTGATATACAATAAAAATTTAATGGAGTGATGCTTCTTCGTTACACCCGACTAGTCCACTGTGCTAACTGTATACACAGTATAAACAATTAAATTAGCAGTGAGTAATGTTCAATTAAATTATTATGAGTAATGTTATTATTGTGAGAATCCTCGGCACAATGCTCGAAGACCTCAACCAGGATAACCAACCTAAATGAAACCACAAGAGAAGCGAAAATTTCTTCTTAGAAAAATAAGACTTCGTTTTTTTTAATTAAAAAAAGCTGCATTCAAACTTTTTAAAATGCATTCACGTAATTTACGAACTAAGCTGCATAGCCTGGCAAAATCGTCTGTCTCGTACGTCTTGATTGATTTGATGCATTTATTTAAAAGTGAGTTGATTGTGTAAATGTTGAAATAAATATTTATTTTTAAATAATCATTTATTTAAACATTTTCATTTGGGATGCATTTCCCAAATGCAATTTTATAAAAATAAAATAGTTGTAAATATAATTTATTTAAAGATGTGCGATATTTAAAAGACGTTTACAATCTACACTGGCTCGTTATTGATGTACTGTGCTAGGGTAAATTTCACGGTGACCTGGACAGGTGACATTATTCACCCATAAAATAACCATTAATGTGTGTTATTTTGGTGATGACTTGTTGGTTTATAATCTATAGTTTTTTATACCATAATTAAGAGCTTTAAAGCCTCTACTATTAAATCTTTAATGGTGTTTTAGGAGGGAGATGTTTATGGGAAATGCAGCAATTCCCTTCATATAATTACATTCTAATGAACATATTTTAATTCATTTATAAATTACCCATAGATTAATTAATAAAATTGTTGTTTTAGACAGAAATCTTAAAATTCAAGGTGTTTAAGATAAAAAAAAATATAGATAAAATTTTATTCCCCGACGACACGACAAGAGCAATAATAACAAAGTTATGGCAGATATTCAAATCTCCGGCGACGAAAATAAAATTTCGTTTCCATTTTGAAGACAGATTCGATGTTCAACGAAATTATTTCACTCAATTTTCGCGGTGCTAAATCAAGTCCTTCAATTATAATGTTATTATGATAACTCCCGCTTGCTTTCCTTCAAAATAATTCAAGAATTCCTCATTTATATGAAGGACAAAATATATTGTTATACGTTCAACATAATATTGTGAATCAATATTTATAATATGGAGAAAAAAATTGCGTTTGACTGTGTCGTGGACACGGTCGTATAATACGAGTCATATTTTGTTGGAGAGTTATTATATGTACCTATCTATAATATCTAATGAAGTCGAATATTTGATCCTTTAGCCATTGAGTGAAGTAATTAAATTTTTGATGTAAATAATATATAAAGAGGTACTTAATAAAAATAACAATACATCAAATTTAATTCCCCCATTTTGTTATCATCAGTTTACTGGAAACTAAATTTAACGTATTTAATTCACGTCAAAAATGAGATTACAGCCATTTACGAGCTTTACCCGTAACAGGTTTACTCTTTTGTAAGTTTTTGAAAAAAAATATAAAAAATAATAATCTTCATAATCGCCTATTTATTACCATTGTAGGCCAAAATTTGATTTAGAAAGACCAACTTTTTAACATTAAAATACTAAACAAAGAGGCTTTAATTATTTGAATGTTGATATATTTGATGTTGAATTGGAAAAAAATAATATAAAGGATGAGAAATAGGAAAACTATTTCCTATTTATCATCCCTTCTCACTTCCCAAGGGATGAATCGTACATTCTTTGAGAATTGAGAAAGAAATTTGAAAAACTTTCCGTACTCGCAAATTATATCGAATAGGGATGTTAGTGAGTGTTGACTCAAAAATTTGTTAAACTGAAAAATAATATATTATTTTGAGATTTTATTATCTTTTTTTTATTGTTTTGATATAGGTATTATTGTTCGTTTGTTTGTTACCCTTTCCTGCCACCAATCATCGAGAATTTTTCGTTTAAAATAGATCAGATTCAGAGGTTGGTGTTATGACTGGGTAATCAAAATATTTATATTTCTCTATATAGAATTAAATTGGCATGTAAAAAAACTTCAATAAAAATATGTGAATAAACAATATTCGTTATCAGCATGAAGTCTCTATTTAATTGAGTTTTGTGGATAAATATGATCTTTTTCATTGAAAAGTGAATCGGCAATTTATTATTGTATGCACATATATATAAATTATGAAAATCCGTGCGACAATAGTTCGATAATGTGTAGGTCAGTTTCGGAGAAGGTCAGGCGAGTTGCATACACGTTGAAGGACATAGAGGTTAGGGTATATTTCATCCAGAAAAAAAGTTAAAAACTAATTATAAGTAATATAAAATGTATTTTTTAAAAATTTTCTCATCACTTGATTTTTTAAAATTTGCAAATCGTATATTTGAGGTCCTCCCAAAAAAATAAAAGTCCCATCACTAGGCACTGGGCATGCGTTAAACACCTGACGTTCTTTACACTCTCGGTTCGTTTCATTTGTACAGTTGCGACTTTTATTGTTTTATCCACTTGGAGAAATATTGGAATTGTGTTCGTGAAAAATATTCAGACGTGGAGTTACGTGAGTGCCGGCGGGAGATAACTTTGGGTGGAGCAAATCAGTTTACCATAAACTTTGACTTTGTTTGCGAACCTAGTTTACTTAACCGCGCTCGGAAGGTATTCGGTGATCATTCATCTTGAAATTCACTTCTCTTCACTAAATATATTTCGTTTATGAAATTTTCAAGAATATTGTGGGGAATTATGTATAAAATTTCAATATGAGTTAATATAAAAAGAACTTTTTTGTTAACTGTGTACAGAGATATACTTAGTATACATGTTTTATAATATTAATATAGTAATTAATTATATAGGTAATGTTTTTTTTTAATATTCATCCGAACTATAGGTTGCATTAATAAAATAACCAATATTTCACCTTCCTTTGAATAGTTTGCTCCCTAAATGTATATTTTGCTCTTTTTATAAATAAACATAGTTCCAGAAAATAAGTCAAAGGTAGAAATTTAGCTTTTTTTGGAAAATTAATGAATTTCCCAAAATTAAGAATATATTTCTAAATGCTGGCCTTATTTATTAAACGACTATAATATACCTACAGCTATTATACTATGGTTAGACTTAGAAGGTAAACTCCATTCTGCAGCAATATACCTTTTAGGCAGTGGTAACTGTCGCCAGACAGGCTTCCAAGTTTATAGCTTCGACATTCCTTTAAAACAAAACCCAGCATAAAGGCCTTTTAAATTAATTTTAAAAATTGCCACAGCCTTGTATAACCATTTTATCTACTATTATATTAAATAACAGTAACCCAAGTTAAACTCAACATCACTACACCAAAGTTATCTAAAATATTTATTTCCTTAAAATTATATTGTAAGAAGAGACAGTGGTTTCACACAGAAGAACTCAAGTGTTAATATCACCAAGAGTTGCTACTTACCATTGTATCGTGTTGTAACTTCAATGAAATCCCCTTAAAATCATTTCATAGTCGATCAAAATTCACAATGACATGGAGTGTTACAACCAAGTCGCCCTATATCAATAATCATTGCCCACAAACAACAATGCTGCCGATTCGTCACCCGTTGACATAAACTACCCATCGTTACCCATCATTGATCAAAGTGTTAGCAGAACCGATCATATAATATTATACAATAGATAATTCGTTATATACAGATTTTTATATTATTTTATTTTTACAAAAGATCCACCAAACATGTGTGGCAACCAATTAAAGGTGAATACCACTTCTAAATTTAATTAAAGACAATTAGATATAAAATTAGATTATAAAATACTATAAAAGGTAAAAGAAACAACGAAAAATGATTACAGTACAAACAAAATTAAAAAAAAAATACTAGGAAAGATATATATAGATAAACTAAAGAAAACAAAGAGTAACTAAAAAAAAAACTAAACTAAAAGTAACTTAAAAAACTATTACTTAATGTTAATCTATACTTGTAAAAATTCGTTTGTCCTGACTGATTATCAACGCACAGGCAAAACTATATAGGCCTAGAAAGTCTAGAAAGCTGAAAAACATAGCTTTATTTTATAAAGTAGGCATCAGCCACAAGGCTTATCTTCTGTGCTGCAAGTGCCTGCGGACCATTTAAGGATTAAGGATAGGTTTACTAATAGCTTTTACCAGCTTCAAAAAGAATAAGTACACTATGTGTTTCATGTATAATATCCACAAAGTAGGTAGCTTAGGTACTTATTTTAGCAATTTAAAGAACAAATTTGGCGTGATTTATAATATCATTTTCCTAAATTGGAATAATCTAGGGAAATATTCTGACTTGAGGCGAGGTAAAATGTTAAGCAACACTACTTAACGAAGTCGATCATTATAAGAAAATTACTCTCCAAATTTAAATTTTGCATCAAAATAAATGTTCAGTCTTTCAAAATCAAATCTTGCAAGTTATCAAAGTTAATATAACTGTAATATCTCTATCACTTTAAAGTATTTTCCCAATTAAAGTATGACAAACAGGTAAAGAGTTCATTTAATGGGATGTCACCTAAAGACCTGTGTAAAACAAGGTTATGTCAGCAATAACAGGATGAAGATTAAAGGAAAAGGGGTTTAGTATCGAAAGCACAAAAGCACATGTACTTTTCACGGTTCTTCTGTGTTTACCCTGAAAAATATGTGGTGAAACATTTAGTGACAAAATTTTTGTCCCAACTTGGCTTTGATTGAATTTGGTCAAAGAGTGTCAATCTTAAAACTTGTTTTTCAGTTTTATTCAGTTTTAGATTTTCTTCATCATAAAATATTAACTATATGAAGATTTATGACTATGATTTTATCATAAAATTAATCATAATAAACACAACAAACATACACAGAGCTACTTTTAATATCAGTATTAATTTCACCCCTTACGACGAACATAACGTTATTTCAAACTATGAAGGTTTTTGATATATATTTTTAAATTATAAACGATGATAGTTTAATTTAATAGACTCCAATATATTTACAACCAAAGTCGAAGGCTAAAGGTTAGTAGAAATGTTGTCAGTTACCAACAGCCGATTTGAAAGCTCTCCGACAATAACCAAGTTCAAATAATGTTTCATTCAGTGGTGCGTATAATTTATAATTTCGTATTTCATAACCCTTTAGGTAATCATGGTCTCGAATAATAAGTATAATAAATTATTAGGTCCATCTATTATGTCGTTTATCACACATTAATGAACAAATTTGTTTTGTTATAACATCGTGAATGATAATATAGGCTATTAACAATTATTGTTGGCAGTAATGTTATGGCAACATCGATGTATGGCAGAGATATATTAGGGGTTAAAGTATGAAATTGCCGATTTGTACTGAAAAATAAAAATTCGTTTTTTTTTTAATTTAACATATTTATTTAATCAAAATAATTACCATTATTATCTATACATTGCTGCCATCTAATAGGAAGCTCATTTATGCCTTTGCGATAGAACTCTGGTGATCTAGATTCGACAAACTGTGTGAAAGCATTTTGCACTGCCTCCTGAGAAGAAAACTTTTTATCACGCAGAAAATTGTCCAAATCACGAAAAAAATGGTAGTCCGTTGGAGCAAGATCTGGCGAATACGGAGGGTGACGAATGGTTTCTAATTGCAGTTCCTGTAGAGTTAAAACGGTTTCTCGTGCTGTATGAGGTCTCGCGTTATCATGGAGCAATAATGGTGAAGATCGATTCATAAGTCGGGGCTGTTTCACTGCTAGTTTCGCTATCATTGTTCGGAGTTCGGCGCAGTAGACATCTGCCGTTATTGCTTGACCAGATCGGAGAAAGCTATAGTGAATAACACCACGCTGAGACCACCAAACAGTTACCATTACCTTTTTATTGGTAAGCTTTGCTTTAGGACACTGTTGCGGCGTTTGACCTGGGGTCAGCCATTGCATTTTCCGCTTACGATTATCGTAAAGAATCCATTTTTCATCACATGTCACAATTCGATCCAATATTCCTTCATTTCTGTATCGATTCAACAAGGCAACGCAAGTTTCAACACGCGTTTCTTTCTGCAGATCAGTCAAATCATGAGGCACCCATTTTTCATATTTTTTTATTTTATTGATTTGACGCAAATGAGTCAATATTGTTGGTAAGGTAACGTTAAACCATGCCGCTAATTCCTGGGTAGTTTGGCTCGGATCGGCTTCCACCATCTCTTTCAAATCATTGTTATTCACCTGTGTGGGCGGTCTTCCACGTGGTTCGTTCTTCAAATCGAAGTTTCCATCACGAAAGCGTTTAAACCAAAATCGCACAGTGCGTTCATTAGCAGTCCCCTCTCCAAACGCAACATTAATATTGCGAGCTGTTTCTGCCGCGTTAGTTCCGCGTCGGAACTCGTATTCAAAAATCACACGAATTTTCGAAGTATCCATCTTTATTGTCTAAGCTGAATAAAAAAAACAACTGAAAGTTGATAATCGAATGTTGCACATTTTTTAAAAGAAGAACTACATAGGTACCGTATGAAAAAAGTTTCACTCAAAAATCTCAAACCATGAAGGTTCTATGTCAATTCGAAGTACCTATTACAATAAAACGGCAATTTCATACTTTAACCCCTATTATTTTGACGCAGATGAAAGGTTTCATTGCTAGAACATTATAAAATATGTTATTTATAATAACTGAATTTTGGAAATGAATTTTTGAAATGAATTTTGGAAGCGAATTTTTGAAATGAATTTTTGAAATGAATTTTTGAAATGAATTTTATGAAATGTACTCGTAAGTGCTTCTAATGACAAGAAATTTATCTGTAGATAGCGCTTCGACTATACAGAAATCAAATTCTGCAAATTAATCGTAATTTCAAATAAAAACTTGTTGAAAAGTTAATAAAATTAGTCTTTTATAAATAAAAATATGTCTACAGAAAATATATAAAAAATATTTAATAATACTGGTCACTTTAGCCACACTATGGCAGCAGTAACCACTTGCTTATATCTATAACTATGTACCTCAATTAAATGTTTTAGTGTAGTAGGTAATGGGTGAATGAGTAATCTCAGAAACCATTTCCTTCTCTTCTCATATTAATATCGGCCACGCATTTGCAAACTACCGAACTCTACATAAAAATAAACAAAAATGATACTATGATTTATTATTATTCTAACTTTGTAACATATAAAATATAATAATTTATAAATTAAATATAAAATTACAACTAAAATTAAATATAAATCCTAAATAAAACTTAACTAAACTAAAATCTAAAATTAATTAAGCCTAAAATATATATCTTTGAATCCCTAAATGTGTTGCTAAGCGCAAAACTCGAGAACGGCTGGACCGATTTTAATTCTGTCTTCACTCATAGACAGAGGGATAATCAGGGAAGGTTTTTACGTAAAAAAATGCACCCCGGGGGAAGCCAGGAGCGGCTCGCTAGTTAATATATATAAATATATTTATAAGTATATATTTTCTAACATATTTATTTTCAAAAAAAACCAATAAATATTGTGATTTTTATTGATTTAAGTATATATAATGATATCTACTTAATTTTTTTAATCATTAATAGCATTTTTAGCCGCGCAACCCCCGAAGGGTCGGTTGTTGATAGGTGTTATTTTCCGCGACATTGATCGGCCTATCAATTTGTTGACGACACCTGGCACAGGTGATTTTGAGGGCACTACGCCACAGGGCTTGACCTCAACCGCTTTATAGCATATTGGAAAATATTTACGCATCGTCGCAACACACACGGAAAGAGGAATAAAATTTAATAGAACCTGAATTCAAATTCAAATTAACAGACCATTGTGTTCGATGTATGTGTTCGAATATTGATTTTTGTTAAACAAGCACCAGTACTTGTTTAAATATCACAGAAAATTTATGCAAGCCCATTGCGAGAGTGAATTTTAGGAAAATATGTACCTACAAGTTTAGCTGTTAGTTTTTCAATTTGATGGTAGACGGCAAGAATAAATATGTATGTATATTTGATGTACAAGGTGTATGTAGTCAATGTTATACAAATTATTACTTAATTATGTATTTATTTGTTTACACAAATTATGAGAAATGCTAATTGCCCTGTACTGCTGAAATACTTTCATTATGCTTTCATTACATCCTGAATTTTTTAATTTTACTCCTCTAAATCACATTCACCAATGACTAGAAATAAAAAAAATGAAACACAGCGGTTAATTTAGCGGGAACAAATAAATGAAAGTTAATGAAATAAAGAATAAACAATTTAAATAATTTTTAAATAATTTTGGATTCTGTAATGAGTTTAGGAGAAAGTTTCCATATCGAACATAGATTTTTTTATTGAATTATTTATATGTTTAGATTTAATACAGAAATAATAAGGGGAATTACATACATAAGTTAAACTGTTTATAGACACTCGAAATGTGTCTATATTGCCTTTGAAAGCGCTAAAATCCATGCATAATCCAGCGGGTTTAAGGCACTGACTTTCATTCCCTTTTATTATGAGATTAACGACATAAGACATGCAGGCACTTGAGTGAATTTCATAAGGTTTTTGACTTATTAAGAACGTTGAAGTAGTCATTATTCATATATACCTTGATATTTCACATACTATATAGATAAATGAATCCCTAAATGTGTTGCTAAGCGCAAAACTCGAGAACGGCTGGGCCGTTTTTAATTCTGTCTTCACTCATGGATAGAGGGATAATCAGGGATGGTTTTTACGTAAAAAAATGGACCCGGGCGAAGCCGGGAACGAGTCGCTAGTACTATATAGATATTACACGCTGATGAGCCATTTGGATAAGTGGTTAGGGTGCCTGCCTAAACGCTCTGTCTCAGGTATTCCGGGTTCGATTCCCGGAAATTTGAACTTCGGAAATGAACTTTTCCAAGGTTGCTCTCGTCTGTATTTGGAAAGTGGCAGGCATGCCGCATTTGTAGGCTTTAAGGCAGCCCGTCTGGCGGCAGTAACCACCCCCTTACAGGAGACCACCGCGAAATAATTGAATTTGTGTGCTGTTGTGTTTTGGTAGGTGAGTAAGGTATGCCAGAGCCAATCTCACTCAACGAAATACCTTCCTTATCCCGTTTATCCTTACCTAATCCCTATGGTTGGCAACGCACTTGCAGCACCTGGTTGCTTGTGTTATAGGCGACGGTAGCCACCTACATGGATCGATCAGCCAGCCTGTCTGTCGAGCTTAACATTAAAAAAATTCGACTTGACTGGTACACACTAGTAACGCCATTTTTGCTTACCTTTAGGATAAGGAATAAGAGTTTAGGGGCTCTAACATCCCTTATCTTAAATTCACAGCACATCGGTCCTGATTGTGAATCCTGGAAAATTATGGGGGATAAACGAAGAATGAGGAATGTCCAGCAGCAAAGATAATGTTATTGATTAGTCATTTGTATATTCGTAAATAAGGAGATTTATCATTGCACGTAAAGTTCTTAGAAATAAATACCTAAAAGAGCGATAGGTAATATAAAGAACTTATTTTTAGATAAGCCACCTGGATGCCTCACAAAAGCCAAAAAAGAAAGCGAAACATTTTCGCTGAGAATTTATTCAAGATGCTCCCTTTGATATCTTTAAGAATTTCAATTTTCATAATGTAGCTATACTTAACGGGTGCTTTATTACAAGAATTTGAATAAAACATTTAAATTTAAAAATACTTTATTTTTATTTTTAATATCAACAAGCGATCCTCTCTGTACCTGCGATGAACAATTATTCAAGCGCGACAACTCATTTAAAGCTTATTATTCATTTCAGAGTTAAAAAAAATTAAGGTTTCATTGATAAAAAGTATTTTTCCAGTATGAAAAGTATCCCACATGTTAATCCAAGTAATAAACTATCCAATTTTCAAATTTATTATTATTTATGTAAACATACAAATTTTTGCATTTATAACATTACTAGCTGTTGCAGGCGACTTCGCCTGCGTAACATTATAAAATGTTATGTTACGCAAGTCTATGTTACTCGCTGATAATGTAACTTTCTATAGGTGAAAGAATTTTTAAAATCGATCCAGGAGTTTTTGAGTTTCATTACAAACATACAAACATCTTCTCTCTTTATAATATCAATATATATATATATATTGTTAAGTAATGCAAGTATATAACTGTTTAAGTAATGCAAGAATTCCTCGGAGTCAATAGACAAAATATTAAGAGGCATACAACAATTTGATAACTAAAATAGAATATCTGAACAAAATGTAACACAGCTACAAACACCGTATCAAATCCAAATCTAAAGTTTGTTTCGCAAACACACCTCGAAACAGATTTAAATTTCCATTTATCAAGGATCAAACCTGTTTTATTCGTTTCGCTACCAAATGATATTGCATTGTATTGTGATTCCCATCTGGATATTAAATCTCACCATTACAAAGACGTAACTACTACAATTTGCTTCAAATTAAAATCGACCTTAAGTGCTTACAATGTTGGATACATTTCAAAATAACAAAAAACCTGGCCACGTGTTAGATCAAAATTAAATTGATGTAAACGATCATATCGCTTGTAATCTAAAAGATTCTTAATGCGTATGTCTTTAAGGTTAAAATTAGAATGTGCTTTAGTTAACTGATGGGTAGCATAAGTTTTGAAAGCCGTGACCTATTAGCAATGACAAAACACACGGTTGTCAACATGATACTGGATTTATTATAGGCACAGTATTAGTTGCGAAATTCTTTCGAGTCACTATAACTCTTATTACAAAGAGAATTAGGGCGAAATTGGTGTGGCACATTTGTATCAAATGCATTGTTACTAGCGTAGCTGAATCAAATAATTAGAAAAGCGTATCCAACGAGGCACTTAATGGTAGTATCAAATTTTAATATAACAACTCGACAACAGTTGATACCTAATTAGCGTTTTGCTTAAAAAATAAAATGGAATTTATTAATTAAATTTTTTACTGTTTCAAGATTTTATACATAGTTTTTTTTTTAATGTTAATTTCGACAGACAGTATTGACGGTACACTTGACGATAGATGGCTGCCGTCGCCTGTACTGCAAAACAGGTACTGCAAGAGCGCTGCCATAGGATAAAAGATAAGATTAGGAAGGTACAAAGAAATAGGCTATGACATCCCTACTCAATCACCGAAATAAAACAGCACATGTACTTTTATTCACTGTGATCTTCTGTAAGGGGATGGTTACTGCCGCCAGACGGTCTGTCCAACTGGTTAGGTAATTTCAGTTACGAACATGGATGAAGAGCAAATGACCCTGTTATCACTAATAATAAGAAAAAACAACTGTTTCCTTATAAAGCAGTTCAATCCGCGATCGTGATAGAAGTAAATGATCAACAAATAATTTAATTTCCCACCAATGCAGCCCCCGGGCATCTGGCTACTGACCAAAAAATCTCTTCAGCAAATAAATCACAGCGACAATAGAAAACACACTTAATGACAGTTCAAACGTAAAGAAGAACGCACTGATGAAAAACAAATTCCACATTCAAATGGATTCCTAACAAACAGATACCGTTGAAATGATGCCGCGTGGCGTTCTATCAACGTACCATTGTACTTGTACAGACGCTAAGTGGGAATTTGATTGATTTTGAATTCTATGCCCTCAATAATAAGGTTGGGCATTTGCAGGTTAGAAAGTTTGCGTGTGCGGAAGCTAATATGGCCGCCACGCGGCGCGACTCCCCCCAATAGATAATAAATGCTTTTAGCAAATAATTACGTTATTTGATTTTAGACGGATGATGGTCGTTGGGCAAACATTCGGTCTGAAATCCGTTCGTGGGAGAGATTTATGTTTCGCAGTTTAATAAATTTATTATGATAAATTCACAGATTTATATTACGCTGTCGTTGAAGGACATCCTCTAGTCGTGTTCCAAAGGTGTATCTACAACTTTAAAGATATATATTTTTGATTGATTTGTGTACGTTTACTTCATTAAAAATATAATATTTATATTCCCCCATATGGTAGGTAGGTACTTTTGTACGGTACTGTGCTTTTTTTACTTCAAATTATTTTAATAAAATAATACCTATTTCTTAATATAATAAGAACATGAGTGTCACAAACAACAACAGTTTAATACGTACCTATTTACCAACAGGTACATCCCGTATGGACATTTGTATGTCCAGTAGTGTTACTACGAATACAACACGTACTTGAAAGCTCAATACTGTCAAAGACTACGAGTAACAGAAGGGATCTTACCTTAACCGACAGTAAAAGAGTTAGGTCTGGGAAAAACTCCAATTTCTTCACTTGAGCAAACTAGAAATATATCTACGTACGAAAATATAAATAAATAATTTGTAATTTGGATACAAAAGTAAGCTTTATGTATTATTGATTTACCTCAGATTTCTTTTAGATCTCTCTAGATTGCTTTCCCAAATTTATATTAGGTATTCAGGTTTACTTAATTTTTTTTTTGAAAAGTTGACATGTATCCGGACATTGAATTTTTTATTAGGTAATCATAAACTTATGATGCATCATAAGCGTCATCAACTTTATGCCACTGAATAATAAAATATATTAATATATGAATTTAATTATTATCACAACTGCTGTCACACATAGTAGAGCAGATAACAGCGTATCACCGTTATCTGCTCTACAATGAACACCTTGAATATCATCCCTTGAACCTCACTGATAAATCATCATGTGATACACAGTTACTACAGCCTATTGCTTGACTAAATACGAGCTTTCAATACGCTAAGCTAGGCTGAGACATTTTAGATTCATTGTCCTTTTGTCCATCCTCATTGTTTCGATAAAAATCCAGTAAGTATGCACGGTCTGGATATGTGTAAATTTTATCCTACTGACACACAAACTGAGATGACATTTACTGTCATCATCAGCCCGTGATTCTCCACCGCTGGATGTATAGATCTCTCCCAAACCTCTTTGTAATCAATACTAATAATAAATCTGTAAGTGTAGGTATTGTATGTATGTATGTATGTTCCTCCATAACTGAAACGAATTAACTGATTTTCATGAAACTTGGTAGATAAACATTTGAAAGTACGGGACACAGGATAGGCTACTTAATATTTTACAACGCGGACGAAGTCGTTGGCACCAGCTAGTTAAAAATATTTCTCTTGTAATGATGATAAAGTCACGATAAAGTCAATACAGACTGATTGTATGCAGTGAAAAAAAAAAAACAATCCAGCGAGTTACATATTGGTTAGGACAGGAATAAAAGAATCTAGCGAGTTAGTTAAGGATTTTAGGGATTAGGTTTTAAAGGAATAAACGTGAACATTATTGTTCTGTGTAAGCAAATACACTCCAGTTTATTCAGCATTAAATCCAACCCCGTTTGTGTCGTCTAAAACTAAAACAAGCAAAGTTTCCCCCGCCTGGTGTATCTAAACGGAATCCAGGATTCAAATGCTATTGTTCCCTCTCTCGTTGCGTGTTTACAGTGAACAACCGGGCACACGGTTGGAGCAATCGGTAATCTCGATATTAGATGAGAAGAGAATAGAATGAGAAACACTTTTATTTGTTACTAGGTGTGGCCTAGTTACCTAGAGTTAGAAATCACATAACGCTGGCCATTCAAGGCCATGTATGAATTGACAACCCTGTACATTGACAACCCTGTATGAAGCGCCGGACTGCAAGGCGGACTGACGTGAATGGCCGGCTTTATTAGTAGTTAGGCATAATTCTTATAATTCTTTCACTAATTCTTTGTCTTGACTCTGAAGGAAATGATGCACAGTTTTAGTCCCGATCGGAACACACAACGTCCTGACTGCGCCTTTAATCAATTGTTGTTTTAAATCATTCTTTCTGAGTATTTCTTCTTCTTTTTGCTCAGTTCATAACGGTTGTGAGTGATGTTAAATAGCCTAGATTCTAGATTAAAACATTTCTTCAGAATTGGGCTTTCAAATGCAAAATAGAAATTTTCAAATCCGATATCTAGTTCTATAGATTATTGCGTATAAACAAAAAGTCAAACGAAGTCATGGAAAAGCTAGTATGGAATGTCTAGCTCGAGTCATTTCTGTACCCTGTCTAGCTTTTAGGTACTGAGTAAGTAGGTACCTATACTTAAAAAGTGCTCAAATTGTTATATGAAATTCATAACGATCTAGAAGTTGGAAAAATATTGCAGTCGCTTCTGGATTGTAGTTAGGTACTAGAAAAAGAATATTAACTGCGTGGGTGGTACATACAACCATGAACATGGAGATATTTTATAAAAAATATAAATTAGGTACCTATGTACTTTGTTTTGTGGTTTTTCCTACTCATATTGCAATGATATTTTATATATCCTTCTAAAATTTTAAAATTTCATTTAAAGTATTTTAAAAACTTTACTTAAATACTTTAATAAGTACTCATTGAATAATCTCGACAATTTCTAAACTACGAATAAGAATTCCGTTGTCAGAGAAGTGTATTTTAATAATGAAATGGAATTTTATTAGAAAAATAAATACGCTGTGAGGTATTTCATGACAGAGAATGTCCCCTTAAAATATTTCAACTATTTAGTTCTCCGAATAACAAAGACATTAGAATGAGTCGGTAAATTGTGAATCTGAATTATTTGTGTTACGCTTTGTGAAAAATTTTCCTTTGATTTGTTAATTAAATTTCATTTTGATTATATTTAATACAAATAAAATAACCCAACTTATTTCTGTGTGTGGTAATAACAAAACAAAAAATATTTTATTAAATTAATTTTAATAAAATTGAGAACTGTCGCTACGAAAACGCAACAGACAAATATTCAAACACATGCCGTTATTTAACTGTCTTGGCGTAACTTCAGACAATTGATTATTTTTTAAGAAATGCTTAACCTAAAAATTAAAACAATTTCATTACTCATTATAAAATTTATTATTTCTAATAAGCGCTATATAGTATTACTAAAAAAATATACTCTTACTTCAAACTTTACATCTTGGTTCTCATAAATTATTATTTACAGCACAACATTTTTACAAGTTATACTATTATAAAGTTTATTCATCACAAATTTTACAAACCTACTTTGCTCACAACTTCACGTTTAACTATCTACGTACACAACTGATAATTTCCGGCAAACTCTGGTTTAATTAGCCCCGATTAGCTTTTTAACTAAATGCACTTTCTTTCGCATTGTACCGTGGATCACGAATATCGAGAAAGATTCTGTGCCTCATACATAGAATCGTGGTCGCTGACTACATCGATTTGTTCCTGGTCATTTTCACAAGGGGATTCTGACTGGGACTTGGTACAGGAAGGTTTGCTGCAACAACATTTCTTCGTTCTTCCGTCGTTGCTTAAAGGCGTCTCTTCCTTCTTCAACTTAACACGGCGGTTCTGGAACCATATCTTTACTTGTTTCTCCGATAGCTTCAATCTAGATGCGATCTCGATTCTTCTCAATCTGGACAAGTACATGTTCATTGAGAATTCTCTCTCCAATTCCAGCAATTGGGTTCCAGTGAATGCGGTTCTAATGCGCTTACTCGAGTCTTCTTTGAGTGGCATACGTTTCAAGTCACGAGAGAAACCTGGCAACAGTTCTTCAGGATGTCCCAATGGTGGGCTCGGAGTTTCGTTTCTGCTGTCGCTAGATAGTGACGGCGACCGTTGACCTTGACTCTTGGACGGCGATGTCGCTGTAGATTTGTACGGATGATGCAAGTAAGGCGAAACTGACTTTTTCCTCCTATTTATAAAGTTTGAATCCTTCTCTTCGATTTTCGTGTAATCAAATTGTCTTGGCTCACTTTGGGTTGAGAAATCCGACCGCGGCAGCTGATGCAACAATGGATAGCGAAAGTTAAGTTGCTCCAGAAACGGTCTAAACAGTTCCGGCGAAGTTTGCGGATGTTGGAACCCAAGAGAGAGCAAGTTATTCAAATTTGCCGGATACGGATAGTGTAGAAATTTCGGACGGGCGTCAATTAAACTTGTGTACGGATTTAGATCCGTAGCCATTTCTTTTTTCTTACAATCTTTGCTATCGCTGATCAGTGTGTCGACGAGGAATGATCGCGACATTGTTCCGAAGCGCTCTTCTCGATGCGGCGTTTGGATTTCGACTGGTCCAAGGGGTGCAGCTCTCATACAAGTAACAATTACAAAAACTACCCCCACTTATTGCACCCTATTGTAAATAAACACAATGGGTCTCACTCGAAGCGTTTCGGCAATTATGTGGCCCGTCCCACCCTTTTGTCGGCGAGCCGTCAACCCCAGAAATAGTTTAAAAAAAAAGTATTACAAAGAACCAAGCATTTTAGTAGCGATGAATAATTTCGTATGGGATGCTAACATCCCTAATTTTATCTATCTCATTAAATTCAATTTGGTTACTGTTTTATGGCATGATTTTATTATTCATATTAAATATGTAACATGCGCATAAAAACTCAATGTATTTGCTTGAAAAAGCTTCTGACAAGATTGAGAAGCGACCTTTGTTGTAGTCACTGAATTATAGCAAACGACTTGTATGTTATCTCGTTTCTTTAATGTTTCTACAAAGGATTTTGTTCTTACATCAGATTAAATTTACATTTTTGAAACTTATTTCAAATATATTAAACGTTTTAATATTGAATGCAAAAATTGTTTCTTTTGTATCATAACGTTGAATACTCAATTTATTTCTTGTAAATAAACCTAGAGTATACCTATTTTTTTTTCAATAGTGGGTATTATGTAATAGGTATAATGTTATAGAATATGAAATAAGAAAATTTTAAAAAGTATAAATATTTCCTATTCTTAAAATCAATTAAGTATTGCAGACATCTCGAAACTGTAACAAAAATGTTCCAAAAGTATATCTAGCCTACATAAATGTAAGTAGATATGTACCTATAGTTAACACACATACTATGAAACTACACATAAAAATACATATTTGAAAAATGCCTCCTAAAATGTTTTTTTCAAAATTTTGGGCACAATTCTGCACGAACCTAAATTTTAACAGTGAGTAATTAAATTACTGTCACTACTGTCAGAGTCAATTTAATATTAATGAAATTTAATTAATTATTATGGGGTACCTAGACACACACTGGCACATATAGGTAGGTACTATTATAATAACGCCGTAATTCTGTCATTATTCATTTTATGCGTTTAACTCTTCGTGTTCAAACCAATATTAAATTTTTTTATATATAAGTAAACCTTTTTGGAATTAATGTTAACGCTTTAAAAAAAAAATAAAAAAAAACACGACAATAAAAACAGAAAAAAAAAATTTAAAAAAAGAAATACCTACATACCTAAGAAATACCTAAAAGATTATTTGGTGTTGCTATTAAGTAATGAACAACATATCTTTAATTATTTTTATTTAATTTAATTATTATATAATAACATACTTAATATTGGGTACAATTAATATATTCATATTATTTAATATATTATTACGTAATTTAATTACTCACATACTTAACTACTACGTAATATTACTTTTATCACAAATAAAAATGTGAAATTTTTTACTTAATAGTTTTAATGAATTTTGGAAATGTTTCAACTCGCTACTTGTATAATTATGATTATTTTCAAAAATTAAATTCTAGTATCAAGACTGTTAAGGCGTCGTAGATCCACTGCACTGCACTATTAATTAAGTATGAATGGGGCATAATACGCGCCGTATGCTATAAGCGTGATGCTGATACTCATGAAAGAAGCCCTCCAGCGCGGGGAGGCAACGCATTGGCCCCGCCCAAAGCAACCCTAGCACCGAAACCTGTTTATGAAATATTAAAAGCAAATGGTAGCTTTATAATTGTGAATCAATTCATGTTATTATCATGTCAATTTTGATCTCAATGAAAGCTTTAACCACTTCCAAATACGAAAATGTAACTTCCAAATGGGGTCAAAATACCTGTTTAAAAATTGGTACCTACCAGTTTGTTCAAAGTTCCTTTGCAACATAATCTATATTACAGTATATTTATAACCTATTTATTTTCCTATATAGTACTTATACTATATTGTGAGGCATCGCAGTTGACATGAATTCAATATACCTAACTACCTAGGTATAAGTATGTTGCAAAAGCGAATTGTTCCTGCTATCTATAAAATGCATCTCAAGGAGTCGCTCAAAAAATAAATATAAAGAAATAATACACAAATTTAATTTTACAATTTATCCTACTAAATGGATTTTTACTATCCATAAATTTATGAAAAGTAGTGCCTTTCAATCCCAAATAGACTAAATTTTAAATCGACTGAATCTGAAATCGACTAAATCTTTTTTTTTATAATATAAAGGTGGCAGACAGGCTGACGGCTCACTTAAAGGTAGGTGGTTACCGTCGCCTAAGGACACAAACAACAAAATAAAATCCTAAATAGACTAAATCCCAATTCGACTGAACGCCAAATTAACTTAAATTTTAATTACTAATTTAAGCCGCACATTTCTTTAATTTTTATGTTAAGGTCGACAGACAGGCTGACGGTCAAATGGTAGGTGGCTACCATAGCCTGTAACTAATGGTAGGGGAGCCCACGATGCTAAATGTGGAGTTACTCGTGCGCCGGCGCGCGCCCCGTGCGGATCGACCTATTAGATTTTGAAGATTAGATAGTTCTGTCGCTCAGTGGTAGTTGAGCAACGCTCGCGAAGAACAAGCTCTAAGACAGGGAAGGACCCGTCTGTCAGAATACTGCAATCGCGACTTTGTGGAGGGTGGTAAAGACCCGGCAGTCGTCTGGAAGAGTGAACACCTGTTAGTTGGTGTACCTTTTTTAAATAATAATAAAAAAAAATAAAAAAAAAAAAAAATAATAATAAAAAAAAAAAAAAAAAAAAAAAAAAAAACACCTAGCCTTGTAAATTCCGCGACAACACGAGGTGGAGCTTCTCTCGGGCCGCCGTGATTTATGTGGAAAGGTCAGGCGGAAACCCCCTTTGGGCCGTCCACCCTTAATGCCCGCGCAAAAAAAAAAAAAAAAGTGTTTTCAAAGTTGCAAATAAACTTTTCAAAGTTGGCTCTGATAAACAATAAACATGCATAATATTTTTCAATCTTGAAATCTTCAGTCAATTTGGCACTGGGCATTTCAGATTTCAGTCATTCTTGGACTAAGACATTTTAATATTTGATCGATTTAGGAAAGGATATTGCATTTCAGTCAAAATGGGAAACAAACAATTTTGGATTAGGTTATAATGAGCCGGAAGCAATTACTATGTTACTGACATAAATGCATAATAGATTGTTTTTATCCAGGAGGGAAAAATATTAAAAACCTTTTAATTTTATTTAAAAACAGTTTTGAATATCATATTAAAGTAACACACATATTGGCTAATAATATTATCTGTATTGCTATCTACACTAGAATAATCGAATAGTGTATTTGTGCACACGCTAGCATAGAATGTTTTCTGTAAAAAGAGTTTGGGCTATTGTTAAAAAATTGACAAACCAAAAAACGATACGTGAATCAAAACGCACAGACGAGCTAACAAAGCATCAAAAATAACAATGTAATAACAAATACTGCTTTAGGTATATCAGATACAGACGTGCAAATTCTCTTGTGGTTTCGTTACAACCCTTAACACAAAGGATTTAAATGCTATTTTAGTCTAACCCAGGGACAAGATTTAAAATGGTTCTGAAACCGCCCTCACAAATCTGACGAGTGAAGGGTTAATTTCTATCTGGAAGGGAAAATTGTGATTTCTCTCGACGTCAAAGCAACCAGGTGGGAGATAACTCGAAGAGATATTATTATTGTGAAGCTTCCGGTGGCGTCGCTCGCTATTTATGGATTTCTCATTTATTCAGGGTGAAACAATCATAACCTTTGCTCAGACTTTTTAAATACTAGCTGTTGCACGCGACTACGCCCGCGTAACTTTATAATATATAGCCTATGTTATTCGCTGATAATGTAGCTTTCTATAGGTGAAAGAATTTTCAAAATCGATGCAGTAGTTTTTGAGTTTATTCATTACAAACATAGTACAAATCATCTCTCTTTGTAATATTAGAATAGACAAGCTCGCCCAGCCAACTTCGTACCGTCTCAAAATAAAAACTCGTTCTATACAAAATGTATGGGGAAATTAATTATTTTCGTAATTATTTTTTTCGTGAATCAAAATTTTTCGTTGTTTCAAAAATTAAGTATTCTGCTATTCGGGGAGGACACAAATTCAACAAATCAACTATCATAAGAATTGTAAATAGTATAGCTAACAGCTTTCTTTTATTTGTATAGATTGTAGGTATCTACTGAATCATTTGATGGTAGATGGGTAGGTGTGATACGTATGTATGACCTACCCCTCAACCTACCCTCTATGCACTAGAAAGGCTGGTATGAGTCAAGTTTAGTATGAGAACAAAAGCAATGTTCCCTGTCCGTTGATGGCCCTGTCACTATTATTTAAAATTAAATTTAGATCGGATTCATAATTTAGATTTTAAACAAAACTTTAAAAAAATATTTGTTTTAACATAGGTTTATATTATCAGCACCTAACAGTGAATGTCTATCAAATCCAGTGAAGTGGAAATATGGACTTAACTCGTATTGTGAGAAAGATATCGCTTCCACGTTATGCATCCAATGTAATATCTTTCAATAGAGAGAAAAATATTTTGACAAGGAATTTTCAATTTTCAAAGGCAATTTTCACTTTATATCTTCTTTGAACCTGTTTCAACCGTACACAAAGGTGACAGGTTTCAACAAACATTTGTTTTATATTTTGGGGTGTTTATTATTCCTAGACTAAGAAGACTGTGTTGTCAGCAGAAGACTGAGGTTAAAAAAAAATGTTGCTCTCGAAGTGCTCTAAATTCTGACCTGAAAATAATCAATTGTCCTCCTGGTAATAAGTCTACATGTTTGTTGAATGTGTTTAGTAATTGAATTACCTTTGGTATAATCGAATCTGTCCATCTTTTAAAAAGTTAAGATTAAACATAAAAACATATAATACAAGCGCTGGACCACATTACAAGTCACCAAAAGAATAAAGGCCTGAGCGGAAATGAGTCCAGAAAAGTTATTTGATGACCACCTGTTCATTGTCCGGCCTAAAATCGAAATGACGTACAATCGGTTCTCAGTATGACTTTTAAATGACGTTTACAATGATGACGCCTGCCTGTCTATGTTAGAAGTCGACGGGGGTACCACTTGTGACCATTCATAAAATTTCTACGTTCATTCACAAGTTTTTAGCTACGGTATCAATGAATCGATAGTTCCATTCCAATCTATTGTTACAAGGTCCATTGGGATTTGTAAGAGGCTTGTTTATGGAACAGGTCGACGGTGATTTTGCATCAATAATTTTCAATTTAGAATTGAACGCGCCCTTTTTAAGAGCGTCATAAGATTCAATATCGTTTACAGAGAGTTATTAAGTTTCATATAAATTTTGTGAGCTTAATGCAAAAATGTGTTTCTTTAACTCATACTTTATTTTTGGCAGTTTTGTGAACTCCAAGTACGTTAAAAGTTTGACTGTTATGAAATGCTTTGTGGTTTTATATTATTTTGTATAATATTTTACCAATAACACCTATTTAGGTATATGTGCATATACATATATTTTTGTAGGTTCTGAATTGAATATCTGTATTTCAATATATAGAAAATTTAGTTTTACAATTTAAGTAAATTTAATAATGCATGTATGTTAATAATATCATATTATTCTATAATAACGGTTGCACGCGATTTCGTTCGCATAAATTAATAAAATATAGCCTATTTAACTCGCTGATAATTAATGTAGCTTTTTATAGGTGAAAGAATTTTTAAAATCAATCTAGTAGTTTTAGAGTTTTTCATTACAAACAAAAATACATATAATATTAGTATAGAATTACATGTTAGGTGCAATCTTAAATTACCCTTTATTTTATGTTACAAATTATTTAAAATAATATAAATAATGATAATAAAAACAATTTTTTAGCTTCAGCACATTTGAAATCTAGACCAACAGTTTTTTTCAACTACTGTGAATAGTAATATTAATAAACGCTTAGCCAATAGAAAATTATGAAATATATAAATAAGATGTGATTGTCCTATTGAAATTTACATTTATCCCATAACACCGGGAAAGAAATGAGGAAAACAAAAGTTTCAACCCGTCGTGGTTGCTGTTCCTCGATCGCGCACGAAGCGTTTCAGTTTCACCTTCCTTGTCCGAACTGCTAAGGAGTGGAACTCATAGCCTGCGTCCGTGTTTCCGCATAATTACAATCTCGGGGTCTTCAAATCTAGGGTGAATGGGCACTTACTAGGTAAGCGTGGTCCACCTTCTGCCGCATCTGCACCTTACATCAAGCCAAGCGCTGCCTTAATTCACAAAAAAAAAGTTCGTCAATGCTTCTAATGACTCTTTTATTAATTCATTGTATTCCAATATTTGTACAAGCGACCCGTTCCCGATGATTTTTTTTTCTGCAAATTATATACACAAACCTTCCTCGTTAATCACTTTTTCCGTATCAAAATCCGTAGACGAAGTTAGCGAAGTACCAGAGGATGACAGCGACTTTATTTTAATCATACTATTGTAAAATATATTCGTATGGAACATTTTTTTTTAAATTTTTTTTACACAAAAAATATATTATAATTGGTGGTACACAGTTTAGGTCTAATATAAACTTAATTAAGTTTCTATCGTACACCTGAGTTGTCGAAAAATAACAAAAAATAGAGTTTTTATTGCTCACCAAAAATTTAGACATTTTGTTTTTTTTTAATTATTAATTTGATTTTTCATTAATGAATAAATAATTAATAACGTTATTATTTTGAGAAAAATTCTTCAATGTATTTAAAATTTCTAATGTATTTTAAAGAATAAATTTTGAAAAAAACGTTGAAAACTTTTTAACTTTGTTTCGCAGATTTAATTAAAAAATTGAATCTGCTCACATATAAAAGCATAAAACGCAGTTCCTAGTCATTGTGCATATTAGAGTAATTTTTATTTCAAATAAATCATGCTGCGAAAGGCTGCCATACCTGAAAAAAAAAAAAATTAAAATTACACTGAAATTTGATTTTACATTTCAGTGTATAGTTTCTTTGAAAATAAATACATACATAAATAAATAATACAACACCCACAAAAATAAATAAAAATTAATTCGAAATCACAAGTAATATGTTTCACAAGAATATTAGTTCTCTGTATCTAATAATAATTATAATATGAGGAATCGATTTTCGAAATATTTCACATAAAAATTACACTAATGTACGTACATAACTATAACTAGATAATCTTTACATAGCATTATTTGAAGTCGTTTGACGCGTCTCCCTGTCTGTCCTAAACAACGTAACGATTTTGATGCCATTTTCACCATCAGTTTATTAGACAATTGTTATATCTTAATATATAAAAATTTCGTGTCACGTTGTTTCTCCGCGATGAACTAAACTACTGAACCGGTTTTGAAAATTCTTCACCAACAGAAAGATATGTTATTTATTATATAATCATATAATCACACCTTGGTTTTACACTTATGTAAAGAGAGATAAACGAGGAAGGTCTGTTGTGTAAATTGCAGCCTTTCTTACAAATCTCACTTTAATGTAGATATATCTTACTAATACTTAATAATACCTACCAACCTATTGATATAAACATGTGAAAATAATATAAAACTGTGAAAATAGTAGGTGTTCGGGAAAAATACTAGATAATTTCTAGTTGAAGTAAAATTAAAATTATTGTTGCTATCATTTTTAAATCTATTATATTATTTAATATTATATCATGTAATCGATTATATTATTAAATTTGAAAATTTTATAGAAAAAAATAATTTCCAAGTTACTATATTTTGCCACATGGCACAAATTTTAAAGTCAATATTGGTTACTTTTAAAAGTCCGGTAGAGTACCCTTTGAAAAATGCACGTGCATTATTAGACTACATTTCAAAGGGTGGATGTTATTAGCAGAAAATTGACTGGAGGGATGCTTTTAACATCATTTAACAATTTATAATTTAGTTTTTTAGCCCTCACTTTATATTACTCTATGATCAATATAAACGACAATAATTGTACGACAAATTGTGTTTGTTTTCTATCAAATTGATATAAGTATATATAAATTTATACTAATATTATGAAGAGAGACGATTTGTATGTTTGTAATGAAACTACTGGACCTATTTTGAATATTTTGTTACCTATAGAAAACTACATTATCAGCGAGTAATATCAGCGAGGCTATATTTTCTAAAGGCAGGCGAAGTCGCATGCAACAGCTCGTTATTGAGAAATTTAATGACACGTCAATACATACAGTGAAAATAGGTTATAGCGACCTTCCATAGGACCACAAAATTTGGTCATAATAAACGGATAGTCATTATAAGCAATATTAAATCGTTATAGGCATTCAACAGGGACCTTGCCATTTAGTCGTTGTAACCGATATGTCGTTGTAAGCGAAGTCGTTATATCCGGTTTCTACTGTATATACATATAGAAGATAATTAATGAAAAGAGTTTGGCAAAATTAGCTTTTAATTTCTGGGCTGAGGTGAGATGGGATATAATGGTAGAATTAACATTACACATAGGGTACCAAAATCTATAGCAAAATTAAAATTTGACAAAATTATTAATAAAAAAAAATTTTAAAATACAACTTTGAAAGTATCCTTTATAATATATAAGTGAAAATTTTGCACAAATTTATCCATGTTATACCTACTCAGTTTAATTTTGAATATGAACATACATATACATGTATATGGATAGACTTTGCAGAGTTATAAAATCCCCATAGTGACTACTTGTAAGTTAAATTGATTGGAGTACGTTTGATCAAAGAGCTTGTCGGCATCACGAGTGGATCTCAAGTGGTTCAAAAATCGCTGGGAATATGTTCGTTGTATGGTTTAAGTTAAAAGTTAGTAGCGATTTGCAAATGTAATAAGTTAAATGAAATCTCTTAAGCCAAACTAAATTTTTCAGTTTGTAATAAATTTTTGAAATAATAATATCGATATCTCTTTTATAATTACTAAAGTCTGTAATTAAATCTACATCTACATATAAGTGTACGAGTTTGTGTTTTTCAAAATGAGGATTTTTTCTTAAGCTCATATTGTTACTTGCACCTGACGAAATTTCAACATTTAAGGCCAGGCGGATTCACGAAATGTGACGAAAAGATTGATGTTTGAACTTCAAGTTTGATGAAATGATGCAGAATTGTACTACACAAAAATTAATTTAGGTTGAAAAAGAAAAAAAGAAACACAATAACCGAAACGAATATTGAAAAATGGCTTGGTAACTCTGTAAAAAAAATCTAAACATCACCATAAAAAATTAACTTCCATGTTGACCATTTCGTAATTTTCAACGACAGTGATATGATTTTTTTTACAAAAAGGATAGTCTTTTAATGGTTCTAACACAATAACCGGTTAGATTTTTAAAAAAATATCCAGAATTCAAACAATTAATTAAAATGTTCTAAATAGTAGTAATATTTTCGTTCGTAAACCTGACGAAGAGCTATACAATAATCGACCATATTCACGGAGCGGCAAGCGTTGCAATTCGATACCCGCGTTCATTTAGTTTTCCAGCGACGCGGGCCGTGAACTGACCGGGCCTTAAATTTCGATTTTTTTAACTGGTTGAACCAATTTTTTATTTTGAGAGTATTTAATATAATTTCCCGTCATAAATAAGGATTCTAATAAGGATATACAATATGCCTTATTAAAGCATATTGCATATGAATTAATGCCTTATTAGACTTTGATTAGTATATTAGGTATATAAAACGCTCGAAACTTCACATTTGTACCATAAGCAAACGCGTATTGGTCGTAATGTCACCCATACCACAATCGCGTTCACGATTCCTATTTGCCATTGTGTACTTTTTACAAATTTCAAATAAAACCTTTCGAGATTTTTTTTGAAGCTCTGTTTAAAAAATACCTTTTCTGCGTCCTTTCTTTGATTGAAAGCCGTTTGTTTCGGTTTCTTAACAATTTTCGTTTATTTAACTTTAAGTACTCTAACTTACAATACTTAAGCTGGGTGACTTTGATAAGTTAAAGGGATTTTTCCAAACAAATTAAATGTTGGTAATTGATCCAATTACTATTGTTAAAATGTTTATTAGCTGACTATGGCTTCACGGGTAATTGACCGAGCGAGGGAAAACAAAATATCAATATGGCTTCGATGAAAGTTGGATTTTTAATAACCCTATGTTTGGCCTTAACTCTATGTTTACCCTATGAACAATACAATGGTGCCGTCAGGCGATTAGTCCAACCAAGTAGATTATGATCAGCACAAGTTCTGTTATATTCCGTATAAGAGCATAGTTTCTGTTGCCACTCTAATAAATAATAATTGATGTTAATAAATAGTGAAATAAATGGTAATATTGGAGAGACACTAGTAACACCGTATCGAATGAATTGTATGAGTGTATATTATTCGTATGAGGGGCTCCGTCTGCCAGTCCCCAAATGAAATTTCCGATGTGACACGCCAAAACATAATTCGTCTCGCACACTCGTCCGCACTTGTGCAATATCATTTAACTTGGTACTGTTTCTTTGATGATTATTCATCAGCCTTCCAATGATGAGAGGATAGAGTATCTACCCAGCTTAGCAGGTCCGTATACCTACCAGAACATTACAACTGTCGTTGAATCCAAAGATTTATATCTTTGGTTGAATCACCTTCTTTTGGAACCTTCTTTTGTTTCTTTTGCGTAGGAGCTGCATGAGCTCATACCGCCTTCCTATTTCTTCCATCGGACATTCAGACGTACGGCTGGTTGCCATCTTCATCTTGTCGAAATCCCTCTTTTTTGGACCAAGCGCTTTAAAACATCCTTTATAATGCGCACTGCCAAGGTTTGGAACTCCTTGCCGGCGTCTGCGTTTCTGAGCTCATATAACCCAAGTTCGAGTGAATAGGCATCTTCTGGATAAGCTCGCTCCATCATAGGCCTCATCTTCGCTACACGGCTGGATGCTGGCCAAGAGCAAACCCATCTCTAATAAAAAAAAAACAACATTTAAATTATGCTACTATCATAATTACATATCCTACTAATATTAATGTTATTAATGTCAAAGTTTAATGGATGGACGTATGTTTGTTACTCTTTCACGTACAGTCTACTGAGCGGAACTACTAAACTTTATTTTAAACTAGCTGGCGCCCGCGACTTCGTACGCGTTGAAAAAGAAAAAAAGTAGCCTATCCTGTGTCCTGTACGTCTAAATGTTTATCTACCAAGTTTCATGAAAATCAGTTAATTCGTTTAAGAGTTATGGAGGAACATACATACATGCATACATACAATACCTACACTTACAGATTTATTATTAGTATTGATGATGATTAAAGAAGTTAAGCTAATCTATAAGGTTACCGGAAATGTTAGATAAAACATTAAGACATTTGAGTTAATCTGACCCTGTATATTTATTTTATTTTATTTATTTATTTTATTTTAGGGAAATTTACAGGTATTATTATTATTATTTATTATTTATTATTATTTATTATTTACATAATAACATTTTGAGTAAATAGCTTAAACCTAATAAAAAAATTCCACTTATAGATTGCAAACTAGTCTAATAACAACGATAATAAGAATTATAGTAGGCCATCGAATAATTTATCGGCTATAATATTTTTAGTTTTAACTATGGAACTGTGGACAGGTCGACATCTGTATCCTCTAATAAAATTTCATTAAAAAGTCTACATGAACGAGACATGAATGTATTTTCCCTATAATTTGTTTTACTAAGAGCTACATGCAGCAAAGAGCGATTTCTCAAATTAGTATGAGGGACATTTAAATATAATTTGGATTATAGTTCAGATGAATCAATTAAACCCAATGTAATTTTCATCAAATAGCAAATGTCACTACATCTGTGAATGTAATCCTGCAACTTTTGTAAACAAGGTACCGAAGAAATTTCTTCTATATCCTCTCAATACGTGAAACATATGTTTCGTATTGCGGATTCCATATTTGTAATGCATATTGTAGGTGCTGCGCATAAAGGTACAGTATATAGGTATATAAGAGTATCCGATACACCCATGGGCTATTTGGCATCCGGCTGTTATTGCAAAATTGACAAACTATGTACTGATATACCCGCATAATAGAAAAGGGTTGCTGAATTGTTAACAAAGGCTTCGGGGACCCTGATCCTTTCCTGTTCTGCCTTTTTGACTCTAAAAGCTCTAAAATCAACCTTATATATTTACTTTGTATTTCTATAGAACATCACAATGAAATTGTGTGTAATCTTGGAACTGCTGAGACAGTAAATTTGTCGAAGTAGTAGTCATAGGGCACAATGTCTTTAGAAGTTCTAATAAATTAGATACCTAATCTATATAGCGGACTATAAAGTTTATTGTAACGTGAATAACCTACCATTAAGTAGAAATTCAGCCTGTCAAGCCTGTCTGCAGCCCCTTATCATGAAAATTCATTATATATTTATTATTCATTATATATTTTGTATTGAAATTTATGCGGAATCAAAATATTTTGTCAAATTTCTAATGCAATAACAAGAAACAGACTTTTCTCAACGGAGAAACATAAATTCAGTACTAAATATAAAAGGTAAGTGATTTCCATAAATCAATGCAAAGAATTTTCCGGAGAATATGAGTTGGAGGTTAGCAGGTACGCTATTTTCAAATTCGTTTTCGTTTCATCGCCTATAAAGACGTTTCCAAAATATGTATATTTCGTCAGAAAACCTACATTGAGACAGTTCGCCTTATCGAAGGTGTTAGCACTATCTTGGTTATTAGCACTTATAAAAAAATAGACCATGATTACGTATTTTAAATATAACTATTATTGTTATTATTGTTTATCTTCTATATAAATAAAATCAGAGTGTCTGTCTGTGATTTGCGAAAAACTGCCTCAAACTAAGCTTAGACAGTCATTCGCATGCTGTTAAAACGTAAATAACTTTTTTTAGAATTGTTGTCTGTCTGTCTGTCTGTCTGTCTGTTCGGGGTAATCTCAGAAACGGCTGAAGCGATTTCGATGAAACTTTGCAGACATGAAGAGGGGGTCGTCAGGAGTAACATAGGCTACTTTTTGTTTATGTAAATTGCGGTACATACACCAAAATAACAATTTTTGTCTGTCTGTTTGTTCCGGCTAATCTCTGAAATAGCTAGACCGATTTTGACGGGACTTTTATTGGCAGGTAGCTGATGTAATAAGGAGTAACTTAGGCTACGTTTATTTTAGAAAAAATACACCCCAGACGAAGCCGGGAGCGGGCCGCTAAATGTATTGCTAAGCGCAAAACTCGAGAACGGGTGGACCGATTTTAATTCTGTCTTCACTCATGGACAGAGGGATAATCAGGGAAGGTTTTTACGTTAAAAAAATGCACCTCGGGCGAAGCCGGGAGCGGACCGCTAGTTGTAAATATAACTAAATCTGAGACTATTACAATAAAACTATCCTCCAACAGTTAAGATTTTTTTATATATATCGTTTTCAAAATGAACCAATTAATTATTATTACTAACAGTTGTTGCCCTATCAATATCATATAAAAATACCATCTAATATTCCGACTTATCTTGTAGATTTTTCAAAAAAAAAAAAAAAAACCTAAATTCAAAACATTCGCACAGCTCTGTAAATTAGTGAGATCCCTTAGTCAACTAGGAAATGAGCTGATGATCTTCAAACGTCTGAACAGGTCTTCATAATTAAGTTATGGCTAAGAAGCATATCTATTACATTGGCTTTTAAGTAAAAAATATAAAAAATTGTAAATAAAAAATACATTGGCTACAAAATCAAATCAAATTTTATTCTATTCTACCTCAGATTGACGTTAATTTTGTCTTAATGATAAATGTCTTAATAATAAAAGGACAATATTGGCCTTTCAAAGTCTAATTTTCCTTACAAGTACAGAAATTGCGTTTAAATGCTATTAATTTTTAAATGGATCGCCAAATTGGACTGTGATAGTACTTCCGGTGGCGCGTGACGCTCCCGGCCAGTCTCCACCGGAACCGGAAATGACCTACGGATGTATTAGCCGTTCAAATTTGGAACAACCACCATAATGGCAAATTCGATCTACATTTAAAATTAAAACAAAAGTGGTGATGCGTTAAATGAAATAATCTGCTTTCTCATGCGTTGTCATAGTTTATTTTACCTAAATTAAAAAAATATATATCTTTTTTAAAATTAAGCTTTTATAGTGCTTGATAAGACGAATAACTAATAGTATATAACTATATACTATAATATGAGTTTAATCAACTGTGTACGTATTTTATCTCTTTTTACACAAACATATCACTTATTTACTTAGATACTATCCGAAAACAACAAACTCGTAAGCAGTTCAATTCAAAGTACATTCTGTCAAATAATTGATGATTTAAAAACCCCAATATAAAGGGATTATCGAAATTATTTTGGTCGCTATGTCGGCACAACTGTCCTCTATACTATACTCACGAGGAGTTTGAGCGCCACAGGTCATTTAGTTTATTTACAGAGCACTATTTTGTCAGTCAAAAGTGAAGGTGATAATGACAGTTTTTTATTTATTATCAGGGTGTCGTGCACTCGGAATTCTTGCAGTACGGTGAGACAGTAAATAAGGAATTCGTCGAAGTTTGATAGAGCAAATTCGTCGAAAAAGACCAGATTTTTGGAAAAAAAACTCACGAATTTTACACTACGATAACACGCTATCTCACACTGCTATCAGTGTGAACGCATTTCTAGTCAAAAAATCAACAAATCTTTTGGAATAACCACCGTATTACCTGATATGGCTCCAAGCGACTTTTTTCTTTTTCAAAAGTTCAAATAACCACTTCGAGGCACCCGTTTTAGTCGATAGACGACATAAAAGAGAATTCGCAGCTAGCAGTAAAGTGATTTCAAAAAAATCGTTTAATTTTTTTTTTGATAATTAAGTTATTCGTTAGCGAAGTGTATAGTTTCGGAAGGAGCATAATTTGAAGACGATACAATAAATTTGGATAAATAATACATATTTTGTGTTTTATTAAGCGATTCCCGGTAGGTACTATCTTGACATAGTAGTAGCTAATTTGAATTTTTTTCATGGCTTAAATAAAATGTGGATTTTTTTATAGATAAAATGCTATTCAATTTTATACCTATTGTTTTTATAACATTTATAAGTATTTTAATATAAATAAAGACTTTTAAAAAATTGCTTAATATTATTATTGCAAATTTTGCCATTTTTTGTCTTATTTTTCATACTACCTAATAATCTTGCCTTAAACTAATTGCAAATACCTCGCATTACTGCTTCTTGTAATAAAACAATGATCTCTCAGGATGATTTATTAACTGCAAATCTTTTTTTTTAAAATTTTTTTTTTATTTATATTAGGGAAACATACAATATCTCGCTACACATTACACATATACATACAAGAAGAACATAAATCAGCAAAGTTTCCACTAAATTACTAAATTACAAGTCACTACGAGCTAGGAGAAAACACAAAAAGGCAAGAAACAGTTAACAAATATCATATAACATACAAAATAAACAAAAATAAACTGGCCATAACAAAAAGGAGACTACACAACTATATTTTCACAACTATATTTTCGAGAGCTTGTTTAAGGCTTCGTTTATAGGCTCCTATAGGACAACTGAAAATATCCAGATCTAGCAAGTGTTCGTTATAAAATTTACAAGAGCGATGCAAAAAGGTATTACTTGTATAATTCCTTTTGCAGAACGGAATGTGTAAGAACACTTGCGGCGTGAATTTATTCGAGGGCAACTCAATTCAATATTGCTTAATAAGAATGGTGAATCAATATAATTATTCAAAATCTTGTATAAAAACAGTTGATCTTAGATCTAACCTAACCTATCATGATATTTAATCATGATATAATCATGTTAAACGTGTATTAGGTAATACACTTCATGTATTTATAATGAAGAGTTGGCATGCAGGCAATACTGGGAGGATGTATATGTAAGCTTGATAGGATAATGATAAACCCAGCACATCGGACGAGCTATAATATAACTATAGTAAGGCGGCTCCCTCCAAAACTAGTCATATAAGACCATGTTTTTTTAAATGCGTATCTCCGAATGCTCAGATCATTTGACCATAGACAATTAATAACACTGTACAAACCATATGAAGGTTCTAGATCGATTTTTGTTCAAGTGGCATTGCTCTGTCACAGAGGAATGTAAGATGTTTCGTCACGGCCACTCGAGTATTTCATTCATGGATTCAACAAGTGAGAAAAATCTTAAGTCACTTATTCCTTAGTTCGTCTATTATTAGAGGTATGAATGAATGTTACAATGTGAAAAATATGTCGCTACAAAACCATTGGAGTGTAAAATATCACCGTATTTAGGTAGCGGCATCTTTGACTCGTGTCCGAGGTGCTTTGAAATTGTGTGTAAGATCTTTGGGGCCACACAATCGGCGTGTAGACTGTTAGAGCGGCAGTCATTTTTTTTCTATATGTACCAAAAGTAAAGTATGTCCCATCTAAAGTCTCCTCAAGACTAGAATCAATCCCATGTCGAAGGTGGATTTATTAGATAAAAATTCCCACATAACGTAAAGAACATTTGTATAAAGGTATGTTTTTAAATATTTTCCCCTGTCGTAAAAAGTAACACACTTTTGGACTTTTAACTAAACATAAAAAACTCGATTTATGTGTTGTTTCTGTTTAGTGTGGCCTTTTGACTAACATTTATTATTATTAAAACATTTCTCAAAACAGAACAAAAGCCAATTTTTTGAATGTATTGTTTGTAATATGTTTTTATCTATCTATGACATTGATAATGAAGATGGAAAATGAATTATTAGATTAACTATTTTTTTATTTTATTTTGCAAAGTAGCTTTTTAATATACCTACTTAGGTAATTAATAATCACAAATAATCAATTGTTTTAGAATTTCATAATATATTTTTCATAATAGTTTTAAATTCGTAATTTTCTATATACTTTTTTTTAAACTCAAAATTAACACTTTCATATCGGTTATAAAGTACAAAATACTTCATGTGTATTTTTGTTGGCAAAATAGTTTAAATTCAACGTGCTTTTAATGGCCCCAAAAGCTCAGTATACAACTTCGTATCTTATTTTAACAATAGAACCTTTTCTAACGGAGCACCGCCCACATTAATTGATTGCATAACTGCCGACCTTTCATTCACACAATTCATTCATTCAAAAGACTCATTTGACATGCGGCGACAAATCGGCTCGAAGGACGCTTTTGTTATCGCTTCACCATTTTTCGTGCAAAACCATTCACGAACATGACTTTAGAGTTCAAAATACATTCACCATTGCAATGCAGTTCGTTTTAGTATAAAAATGTTTCTTCAAGGAATCAATACTCGGTTATCGTATTATAGTTATAAAATATTATATAAGAAAGAATTTCATGCATGCCCCCTCATTGTGTTCTGCTAGTATAGTGCGAACGGAGACACTTTGTCGCCTTTATAATATGGAGTGCTACTTCCAATTGTATTCATTCAATGGAATAACATTTGCTATGGTGAACGATTATCTATAAGTTAAATTATTTTTATTCGAGCATTTAGGGAACATTGTATTTTTCTTGCCTTGTTATGCAGCAACTTGTAGGGGACAGACAGATGTTAAAGCAATATTATAATAGTTTTAAGTTTTATTTATCGATTTGAGAAATCTTTATAATGTAATTATTAAGTTCAAAGGAAATTTAATTTTAAGTACATAATATATCTATACTAATATTGTAAGAGGAAAAGATTTAAATTTTTGTTTGTAATGAATAAATTCAAATATATATTACTACAGGAGTGTAGGTAAGTGTAGGTATTGTATGTATATATGTATGTATGTTCCTCCATAACTCTTAAACGAATTAACCGATTTTCATGAAACTTGGTAGATAAACATTTGGACGTACGGGACACAGGATAGGCTACTTAATATTTTTCAACGCGGACGAAGTCGTGGGCACCAACTAGTATTTTATAAATTTAAATGGACGAAGCTAGTTAAAAATATATACATAATTTCATTTATTAAAATGAGTAATTAATTAAATTTTCTATACTGAGTGTTCAATTAACAGTTATCGAAGGCCTGCCAATCCATATTAGGCCAGCGTGATGGATTTTACCCTTCTCAGACTCTGATAACAATCCAGTAGTTATAACATAATAATTATGACTGTTATTAATATTAATTTATTATTTTATAGGTATAATAAATAAATAAGACGAAAAAATAGGTTTACTATATTATTATTACTATTATTTCATTTTATTAGTTTTTGTGATAATTAATTTTTATTTCAAATGCCAATTGTTGACGAAAAACCTTATGTCGTATTTTAATCTTTATTATGTATTTTAAAAAAATGTATGAGATGTATTATATTAGGAACAAAAGAACAATGTGTCTAATAATGTTCTTATAAATTTACAAATTAATAATTTAAATGAAACAGAAAGATTCATATCGCTTTATTACACTCAATTATGTTACCATCAAAGCTCAAACATCAATTATTCAGAGTGCCCATTAGAAATAACAACAAATTACGACGTCAATTAACAGCACATACAGTACTTGTAATTTTGAGGACCCACTATGAATTTAATAGCAACCCCTCTCACCGCAAATACCAATAAAAGCTCTGTCATTTAACACGATTTTATCACAAAACTGTGGCTCTTTTTTTTTAGAAAAAATAACAATAAACGCTTTATAGCAATTTTACGCAAAGGGGGTCGACTAATTCCTTTGAGAAATTTGACAATTTTAAGATTATTTATCGGAGTAGGGGTGTGGCGATGCAGTTTTATTTGGCATAAAATTTATTGTAGAAACGATGTAAAAATGGGTAATAAGTGGAAAGCGTGTCGGGGATATTTAATGATGCGGCAAATACGTACTGGCCGTTCATAAAAAGTGACAGATGTTTTTGCACGAGCCGCCGAACGAATGAATTCTGTGATTAGGGAAGCTATAAGCTTTATTCGTATACCTTATTTAAATAGGATTTATTGACGTATATCGCATACGTCATTCCGAATTCTTCCTCATTTATGGAATGTAAGTTGAATCGAAACAATTTTATATTGGTGTAAATATTAAAAGTTGATACGTTTTGTTTTTATTTATTTAAAAAAAAAATTTAATTAAATTTTTTGATTAATATTATATGTAAAAACATTTTGAGAGAGATTGAAATTTTTAAAGAAATAAACAAATATGATATCAGTCAGAATAAGCTACAATATGGGCTAGCTGGCTTTTTCAAGCGATCTGTAGTCTGTAAGTATGGCATTAACGCAAAATCATAGTATGTGCAGGTGCCCGATTTTTTTTTTTTAATTATTTTCGCGAGTTGAATAAATGCCGCTAATATGTTGCTTCATTGTTGCGTCGCATTCTGTTCGGTTATTCATATTTTCATAACTTTAGACTTCATTCATTCATTCATTCATTCATTCATTCATTCATTCATTCATTCATTCATTCATTCATTCATTCATAAGTTGAGACAACAAATTCTCCCAAACACCTATTACTGAGTTCCCACGCTTGTACAGCTTCACCTTAAATGTGGATCTCAAAACTCAAAATGTGAATTATCTAACATATCATCTTAAAAGTTTTTTTTTAAATTAATAAACTCTTAAATAAGGTCAATTAACTTCATCCCTTATGTGAGTTATAATTATATGTGGACTTGATGAACTATGGTAGTTGTATGGCTTAGTTTTTTTTGCTATTGCCTATTCCATAGGCACACCTCCGCCCGGAGGTATGTAGGAAGAACGCCTCGTGTCGGCCACGTGACTTTCACTATAAATGGATTATAGAGTATTGTGTTTGAAACTTGTTTATGTTTTTTATTCTACTTATTAACTTTTATAAATAGATCATTTAGAAAATCTAATATATAAAATTCTCGTGTCGCAGTGTTTGTTGTCAAACTGTCTGTCTGAGAATCGGCCAACATCTATTTTCCATCCCAAATTTTTATTTTTTATTTTTTGGCAAAACAATGTTTGCCGGGTTAGCTAGTTTATTTATAACTAGCTGGTGCCCACGACTTCGTCGGCGTTAAAAAATATTAAGTAGCCTATCCTGTGGCTCGTATCATGTATAGAGCCTATAAATACGATATCACTGAAAACAAAGTAACTTACTCCATGACCGACTCTTACAGATTTATTATTAGTATTGATAATTAAATTTTAGTAATCAATGCACACAATATATCTTTTTATTATTATGTTTTTATTTAGGTATAAAGCGTTTATTCATATAAATGACAACTGACAGGCTGACTGTCCAATTGGTATTTAGTAGGTGGCTAAACGTCGATTATAATACTAGCTAAGTAGGTACACCTGGAGGGATGCAATTTCAGTGCCAACCGAGGATAAAAAATGGGATAAGAGAAAAGTGGATTGAGATTGGGATCCGATATCTCATCTAAATATAAAAGCACACGTGCTGTTATTTCATAATGATCAAAATTATTCTGTAACGGTTGGTTATTGCCGCCAGTTAGGATGTCTAAGTTTATAAAATTTATTCTATTTCAAAAACACAGTTAGCTAGTATAAATAAGTTCGAGATTAAATATGTAGTTTTACTGCACGAGACGAGAAAATTTTATTTTTCATGTAATCTTCAGAAGATTATTGAGCCGATAGATTTTTCCGATAAAAAATAATTGACACATTTACAGCCTTACCTATAAACGTTACTTAAATTTTAAGTAATACTTAGGAACCACTTAAGAAATTTTTTTACTTATAAACGTTGCTTAACTTTAATTTGTTGCTTAGCAATGTCTTAATGAACTGTCAAACACTACTTAAGAAGATAAGTAGTGATTAGTTAATACGATGCTAAGAAGATGATTAGTTGATTTTTATAAGTAAGACAGTTAGCCTTTACGTTCCCTCACTTGAACTGTATGCTTGTCTACAACCAAATAATACAAAGAAACTGTCAAAGCTTTTATACTCTATTGTATTAGACGGTAACAATGTCAAACATTAACCAATTATTATACAAAAGTACAAAAAAGTACACTCACGACCACAATTACAATCAATTATTATTTGTATTCATACACCCTTCGCCCTTTTAAAAAAGTATTTTTATTATGTGAAGTATTTCGCATATGTTTCTATGATTTCTTATAAAACTTATTGGAAGTATTATTAAATATGAACCTTAAAACTAAGTGCAAAAGCTTTATAATTGCTTAATTTTCTAACTGTTTATTGTTGTTCAATATCAAATTAAATTCTACATTGCGTTAATAAATTTTGGACTTTATTCTTAATATATATAGAGTCTATTTTTGTTTAAAGTATTAGCAGTTTGTGTCATTGTGATTTTTACTTTTGGTCCCCTAGAATATTTCGTGCAGTCACGAAAGAAATGTTATTGCAAATGTGAACCGTAACGGCATATACATAAAGTTGCATTTCAAAATGTATGTAGTAATGTATGCTTCAGAAAAATTTTGCACAGTGTGACAAATCAAGCCAGTTGGTGTTTTGAATTAAACATTTAATTTGTTTTCTTTGTATCATTCGGAATTTATTAAGTGGTGATGAATGGCTACATGCCGAACTTACATTCGATTTGCGAAGTCATTATTTTAATTAAATAATGCCCTATGCTAATATTTATTCTTTTTTTTATTATCAATGTGTTTACTTATTGTTTCAGAAGAACAAGCGATTCAGACAATTCATAGCACCAAAATTTCGAAGCTTTTCTAAAGGAGTAGGTGTTATTTGTGAAGATTTGCACACAAGCGGTACTAGTGTACCTACTATAACAACAGTACAAAGGATATAAATAAATATATTAGAAACAAGCCAGTATTACGCAATTTTTAGGAGGGGGTCGTTACACCATCAGCGAGTTCACAGCGAGGACTTATCCTCAGATCCCCACTCACTGTTCGCCTCACTATCCCATGAGCCGCCACACATCATTTTTAGGTATTTCAGGACACCAGATATGTACGTACGTATTTGGCGTCCTGAAACACGTCCGGTACATCGGCCGACACTTCGGCGCCTGAGTGGATCGGCCTGGGGGTCATCAACCTAACGCGACCGCTCATTAGCCTTTTTGCCACTCAGGATACGCAACATACCCTGCACCTGGCAAACTAACGACACATTAAAAATGAAAATTATATTCATTTTGTTTTTTTAATATTAAATTTTTTAACGACCCAGCCCAGGCTTCGCACAAATGCAATTTTTACTGAAAATTGTATACTTACACAAAAAAATTTTCATCGATCATCAATATTTTCATTAAAAAAAAAACTTGATTTAGAAATAAGTTAACGGAGAAATAGAAAACATATTTAGATATAAGCTCAGAATATATAATAATACTAGCGTGTATAATTACTAGAGTAAAATATACATATAATTATACATTATACATAAAACTTCAGTGAACTTAATTATCTATGTGAAAATATTTATTTTATTGATATTTAATAAAACAAAAAACTATACAAATTCATGTTTCGCGTGCCAAAAACTCATTAAAATAATATATAAAAATAGATATTGGAGAAAGAGAGGCGGAGGTGCATGTTGGATTTCTTTGAGTGTAAAAAGGTTTATATTATACCTACCACGAGTATGAAGCATGTTACGTTGGATTCACACGCGAACTATCGATAAAATTCTACCGTTCAAACTTTTAATATATAAATTTTTATTATTAGTACAAACGGGCATCTCACACTATCTTCAACTACTCTCTGTTAAATGGTTATATATCCCAATACAGTGGCCGCCTCTGGCAATATTTTTCTGCAAATTGTGTACAAAATCCTTCCTCATTTAAAAAAGCCTTTTGTTCGCTTAGAATAAGAACCGTTAAGAGCATTCATCAATTAGAATCATGCTGGAGTCAAAATTTATGATTTCAGTAGTTTCAGATGTTTTAGTTTGCAGATAAGATGTTAACGTCATATAATCTAGTAAATAGCTGAAAAATATTTTAAAGTGAATTTTCATTAGAACATTTTTAAACAGCCCCTTTTTTAAACTAGCGGTCGACGGCCTACGCAGATATATATACAAGTTATTAAAAAAATTATAACACAATCTTTTAGAACATTAATGACTTCACATACTAGGTCCAAGAAAAAAACAAAAATATCTCAAATTTGATCCTAAAATAACACGTTTAATATTACGAAAAATTACTAAAAGTGACACTTTTGATTATACTTTTCTTGAATGAAAATTTACAGAAATCGTATGTTTTTTTCGACTATTATCTAATAAATGATGAATTTTTGGAAAATCAATATTTTTATAATTTGGCGCATATAATTTTACTAATATCTCGCTTCTGGTTCGACCGTCGACCGCTAGTTTTAAAAAAGGGTTGCTTAAAAACAGTTCTAATGAGAAAAGTATCCCAATATTTTAAAATATTTTTCGACAATTATCTAGATTATAAAACTACAAATAATATGACGTTAATATCTTATCTGCAAACTAAACACTTCATGGCATTATGATCCGCCGGGAATCATAAATTTCTGATTCTGAATCTGTAACGCTCTTAAGTACAAATTTCTGATTTGTATGCAAAAAGAGATTTTTCGGAGACTCTGCCCTGCATAAAAATATTATAGAAATGCAAAATCAAAAAACTCTTTTCAAATTTCTACTGCAATAACAAGAAACAGTCTCTTGTAAACGGGGAAATGCAAATTGAGTACTAAATATAAAACGCAAGTGATTTCCATAAAAGAATGCGAAAATATTTCCGGAGAATATGAGTGGGAGGGATGTTCCCACTCGTGTTTCCTCTTTGGCAAAGACGTCGCGAAAAAATGTCAGAGCAGAGCAAAAATTACTAATTTGCAATGTAGGAATTCATTCATCCTATGTATGTAGTTCATAGGACATGGATGCAGGTTAAAAGGCATTTAAAAGAAAGTTTCTAAGTTTAAAATAAACTAAAATTATTGATAGATTTTAAGCGTGTATCTATATTATTAAAATTATAAATTAACACCCCTAGTTGTGATTAGCAAAATAATCTTCGTCTAATTGCTGTTACGATTATTAAAAACAAACAGATGAAAGTATAAATCTTCATGATTGTCGATTAAACAATCTTGTATATTTAAGTTTGATTAGTAAATACCAAATTGCGACAAGCTTTGTAGTGTAACATTTAATTGTTATATTTATTGTTTTTTTATAAGCATTTATAGTAACTGAGTAGGTGTTGCCAACTAGTTGCAAACTGAGATAGCTGACCTATCCGGTGAGTGTATACCTTCGTAAAAAAAAGGGGTAGAATTACTTAAAAAGCTCAAAAAACAAAATGAAAAGTTTTCCAATAAACACTGGTCTGTATATAAACCTTTTTCTTTAAATGAAGCTTTTTAATTATCCAATGCGAAGATCCTTTAATTCACAATGTGGTCTAATAAAACGGAAGGGTCTAATAAATCGTTGGGTACGCGGAAGTTCTAAAATTAAGCCTTGTACAAGGTACAAAAAGTAAAGGAAAACTTTTTGTTGTAACCTTTTTGTAGGCGTGGTGTTTAAGGTTAATTTGGCTGTATAAATTGTGAATACTTTGCCACCTGGTCGACACGAGAGGCAGAAAAATATGTCGCATTTATGTTTACTCATCCAATGGAGCTCGTTTAGTTGTCAACGCCCATTGGCCAGGTGTTATCCTAAATGGACGATCGATAATATGTAAAGGTCATTTTACATTTTAATACTTGGACGGTGTAATATTATGTAAAAAACTATTACAATGAAAATCGGTTATAGCGACCTTCCATGGGACCACAAAAATTGATCGTAATAAACGGATAGTCGTTATAAGCAATATTAAATCGTTATAGACATTCAACAGGGATCTTGCCATTTGGTCGTTGTAACCGATATGTCGTTATAACCGAAGTCGTTATATCCGGTTTCTACTGTATTGTCATTACAAAAATCATATCATTCATGATGAAACTATAGCTTAGTCGATATACCTCTTGGATTGTATAATATTGCATAATACAATATGGTGTTGCTTGTGCCCTTAGGCGACGGTAACCACCTACCATCAAGTGAGCCGCCAGCCTTTCTGCCACTTTTGTATTATAAAAAAAAATCATACTGGCTGGTTAATTAGCCTAATTAGGCTTGTCCCTGGGCGAATCTAGTAAAGTATAGAATAAAGTTATGTAGTTGTGTATGGTGATATCTCGTTGAACTTCTTATATTGTTTTTATTAAATGGAACCCTTGTTCTAGTATACCGGCAGGAATTAATTTACGCGCAACAGTCTTATGTAAGAAATAGGATTCCAATAAAGATGTTCGCAGCCACAGTTACTAACACTGTTCTATATAATCAAGTCGCACAATGGTTAGTTAGCTGTACTGAGTGCAAAAAAGGTTTTCCTTTTTATTTAAGTTTTTTTTTTCTGCTAAAGTCTTCAGATCGGTTGACGGTCCAATTGACGGTATACCTATGGTTACCGTCGCCTATAATACAAGCAACGCCACAGGTGCTGCCGACCATAGTAAGATAATGAAGATAAAAAGTAGGGAAATAGACTCTGGCATTCCATACTCATTCACCGAAACAATACCGTCGTTATTTCACAGTTATTTATTTAGTTATTTAATTGTGTAATATACGGGTATTACGTAACAAACACATATTGCCTTTTATTATGTAATAAGCATCTTATTATATGAAAATTATGTAATGAAACGTTTTTTCGCATCTACCAGAAGTTATATCTGCCAGGAGCAATTTTAAAGCTGTAGGGGGGTAATAAAAAGGATTAGGTACATTTTCAGTCATACATTAATAGTCGGTCATATGTAAGTAATAATTATAATATTTTAGTAGTTAGTAGCAGGGCACACTGCGTTTCACAGTCGTTTGAGCAGACCGTCTGGCGACAGTAACTACCCTCTTAAAGTAGACCACTGTGTGCTGTTGTGTTTCGGTGAGTGATTAAGGGATTCACGAATAAGATTAATAGACAGGCTAACGGCCCAATTGATGGTAGGTGTTTAGTGGCTACTGTCGCCTATGACACAAGCAACGCAACTGGTGCTGCTAGTGCATTGCCGACCATAGTAGGATTAAGGGATTAGGAGATCAATTTTTATAAATATGATACAAAACACAACAGCATATATGATGTTATTTTACGGTGGTCTTTCTGTAGTGCCGCCAGGTGGGCTGCTCAAGCCACTTCCTTCCAAATTCAATGATGATAATGATACTCTTAAAGGGGTAGACAGTGCTTTAGGACTTTTTTGCTGACTGTGTGAAGGATCATCAAGCCGCGCGTACCGCAGCGGGTCTTAGATTGCCGACGGCGTCGTGGGATTCCTTCTAATAAATATATCATAGTACATTTAATGTCTTGCTACACAATATGCTATTTGTTTTCTACAGAAATGTGTTAATAGACTATTAGATCATAACATAGGCCAGTAAAAATAGAAGTTTTTTGGGCTCAACCTCGCACTAAATTTCCGATCCATTTTTTTTTTATTATAATGTTTGGGGTCACTTACTGAGTATAAAACCCCGCCCATCAACGGTCGCGATAGAAAGAAAGTTGTTGGGTTTTAGCCACGACCCCTACACTGCCGGGTATTCCCCAAGACCCAAGACCAAGGGGATTTCCCAATGTTAAAAAAAAGGATAATTACTCTTGCCCATTCTTTTTTCTTTCATATAATACGTAAAGAAAATCTTGAGGTTTGATTTTATGGAATCCTCGATGGAACTTATGTATTTGTTATAACAAACATGAGCCAATTTTCTACATCTCTCACTAACCAATTCAAGTTTATCCCGCGGGTTTTTATATATTTTATATCGGCGTCTGATGTTTTGTTTTTCGCGTAGTACTCTTTTAAGATTGGTATCGAACCAAACCGGGAACCTACCATTAGGGATAGCTTTAAAAGTTTTATTCTTCAAAAGCAGTCTATATTGAAGAAACTTCAATATTGAAAGTATACTTGAAGGTTACAAAGTTATTAAATAAGAGTATAGTATAAGTGATATAAAAAAATCTTATTACCGAGTAACTTATTTCTGACGGAAAAGTATTCTCGTTCAAGTTATAATCGCGACTTTTCCATGAGCCAGTTAACATTTACTCAATAAATGATTGAGTAATAAAAAACCAAAAGTTGGACTAAAGTTGCGCTAAGATAACTCTTTGAAAGTATACGTGATACCTTGAATTTTTCTTTGAATTATTTTTTATTATTTATTTTGTTTATTGAGGACAAGACAACATTATTTATAGATCTATGTGAATAAAAACTTAAGTAGTTTCTATATAAAGGTTAGATTTATGATTTTACTAGAAAATGTTAGTAGCCATTAGCCATTTAAATTACTACTGGGTCATTCAAGCCATTAATGGCTGCTTCCTGACCTTTCTTAAAGAAATGCTTCAAGTTCCAGTGCTTATGTGTATACTTATGTCTGTATAAATTCTACAAACGGCATTTAAAAGCTTCTTTGTACCTACTGATTTAGTATATTTTTATATATTTTTCAGCCATAGAATTTTCTATTTTTAAATGATCCCTTGCGAACAATAGGAAATTTTTCTGGATGAAAGTACCTTTTCTGCATCTCTGACCAAATGTCTTCAAAATTTCATGATGATCAACTATGTAGCATAAAATAAGTCGGTATATATAATAAAAAAAAAGCTGCAATTATGAACATGTGATGATAAATACTCACATTAAAATATCTCACGTATATTTAATGTGAGTGACAAATTAAACCTTATGTATAAGGTTTCAAAAGCTGAAGATGTTAATCTTAACACTGAATACCTTCATAGTTATGCGCCAATTTACTGCGTTCACATTAAAATCTGATAAAAATAATGAAAGGGTCTCACACAACTCAATTATGTACCGATAAAGATTTAACAAAGGCTATAATAATACGATTGCAATTCGCAGCTCTTAGGTTACAGACCAACCCGCCAATAAAATATTTTGTCGACCCTTTTAACTTATTAGTTGTCACTAACATTACTATAATCGGACTACTTCAAAACTTATACAACTTTAATACTATTTTAGAATAAAAAATCTATATTGAAGTAAATAAAATAGTTCCTACATACGAGTATTACGCAATAAAATATAGTTAAAAATCAAAGATTTAAATGTTAGGTTGAAAAAATAATGTTTTTTTTAGAATTTCTTTTAGAACACAATACTTCCTCGTTTATCACTCTTTCCATTAGTGAACAGTATCAAAATCGGTTGAGTGGTTTAGTAGAATTTAGCATAGAGGCGGAGCGCTCTCCGCTTTATTTTATTTTATTTATTTTATATTTATTATTTTATTTTATAATATCTATTTATTTAACATAGATAGAAATATTCTTAAACAAATACGAACATCATTGTAGTTATTATAGCACACACAGTACATGCTCTGCTAAGTATTGTATTAAACATAGGTAAGTATTTAAAATATATTTAGAAATAAAATTATATATAAAAAAAAACCTTCATTAAAATCATAAATACTGTTATTTAAATGTGTAAAATAGTAATAACATATCGCAGTGTTTTTATTTTTGAAAACTTTTTTTTTCAGTTGTCAGATCACTTTGACGGACGTTGTCAGTTGTCAGTTGTCATTTGTCAGTTGTCTGCAGCTTAGATTAACACGACGCAGATGACTGCGTAGTGTAAAGCGTCATTCTAAACTTCACGCGATCAAAATGTATGAGTCCAGTTATAATAACCAGTGGAAAATATAACGTTTCACACCTCGCCCTAGTTTCATGTTACAAATATTATGCCGACAATAAAATTGCCTGGAGACTGAAAGCCACTCAGATTACTCAATACAATGTGTGCGTACAATGTACAAAATATATTGTGCCACAGTAATTGTCACTTTATGGCTCTTTAAACGATTTATAGCGATCTTATCTCGGAACCTTTTTAACTTTTTTATTTAAATTAACATCTCAATATAATAGTTATACTTAATTTTAAACTTTATAAGTTATAGTTTGAATAGTTTTGGACCGAATATTATAGATTGTATTCGTTGTATTTAGAAACCTTTATGTCACGTTAAAATTGTACTTTACGTTTTGTTTATCACTCATGTATTGTAGAAAGCTTCCTGTGAAATTTAAGGTCAATTGAAGTTAAATTAAGAGAAAAAATAAGTCAATTAAAATTATACGCAATATTCTAGAAACACGCCTCGCTCGATTGGATACTATTTCCAATCACTCCTGCTAAAGCATCCTCAATACACACCGGACTGGTTGCACAAAGTGAATTACTTGAGACTAAGTATGTGTGGTTTCACTACTAGGTACCTTTTGTTCACTGTTTCACTCGCTTCAATTTCTTCCGCCTCCTATTGGAGAGTCATAACAAAGATATGGTTCCCTTTATGTCGAGTCTCATTACGTCGAGTCTAAAACGCTATTGTTCTGCGATGATCATAAATGTGACGCTTTTTATTCCCTTTACATCGAGTTACAATGGAGAACAAAAATTAAAAGCTTTTTATGTTGAAAAATTATTTATTTGAGAATATAGTTAAATATAAGAATCCCCTTAGACTTAGATTGTCTGGTCTGATTCAACTTGGATTTATTAATAACTAGCAACTCGTTCCCGGCTTCGCCCGGGTGCATTTTTTTACGTAAAAACCTTCCCTGATTATCCCTCTATCCATGAGTGAAGACAGAATTAAAATCGGCCCAGCCGTTCTTGAGTTTTGCGCTTAGCAACACATTTAGGGATTCATTTTTATATTATAGACTAGCGACTCGTTCCCGGCTTCGCCCGGGTGCATTTTTTTACGTAAAAACCTTATCTGATTATCCCTCTATCCATGAGTGAAGACAGAATTAAAATCGGCCCAGCCGTTCTCGAGTTTTGCGCTTAGCAACACATTTAGGGATTCATTTTTATATTATAGAGATTAATCTCGAGCGTGTTCTAGGTTTTTTGGTTTTAACACTCTTGGTTTTATATCCAAATTTATGACATAATTTTTTAAAAGGATTAATTAACATAGTACATCCAACATTAATTGCACAATCATTTTTATTTATATAGATATAAAAATGTCTTTCTGGAGCCGGAAAGATGAACAGACGACCGAATAAAGGGCGCGGGTCGACAGGCTGCTTCTGACCGACCCTTTTTGGAAAATTTTAGGAGGCCCTTGAGAATAAATGAGGAAATAGGCTCTGGCATCACTTACTCACTCACCGAAACACAACAGCACACTTGCTGGTATTTCACGGTGGTATTTATTGTGTAAGGGTATGGTTACCGCCGCCACACGGTTTCCCCATTTTATGACTGAAAAACGCCGTGTGCCCTGCCACTAATTAATTCAATACAATTGCAACTTTAACCGCGAAGCGCTTCTTGTATTCTTGTGTTCCCACTCTAAAAATACTGTCAACGAAAACCTGTACCACCAAAAAAAAAAATTTATGGCAGTAATAAATTTCGTAACATCCAAACAAATTATAATTAGCTAGATACATGAAATTTACAATAAAGACATTACATTTGTAAACTAAATCGTAAAAACGAAGCATTCATCAAAGTAGCACTAATTAAATAAATGTTCAAAAGAATAACGGCTTAATTTGTAAAGGGTTGGTACGGTAAGCATAAAAAACGCTATAAATCGCAATTAATGTAGGTACAGTCAGCGCGGCAATTATGAGTCGCGCGTGACGAGGTATTATGTAAATTTTGTTCAGGACTTGGTACAAGTTATCGAACAGATCAAATTTAATAGATTTTATTGTAATTTTATGCAATTTAAAAATTATATATTCCTTAGTTTAATACATTATTAATAATAATTGTTTAAGATATTACAAACAATTTTTTTTTGTATTTTTATTAATAAACTAGTCAGCGCGATTGGCGGTTGGTAAACATTCCCTTAGAAGACTAAATTGAAATAACATAACATGTGCTATCTATACCGTAGGCGACGGTAACCACTTGCCTACTATGAAGTTTACCGTTAGTATCGTTAATCCCACTGTAGATCCTGTAACGCTAACTTGTAGCATCTGTGGTGTTGCTAGTGTTGTAGGCGACGGTTGCCAACTATCATCAAGTGGACCAACAGCATGTCTGTAGACCTTAACATTTAAAAAAATCTATATATACACTTTTGCATTTTCCTTATCATTGTTTTAGTTTAGTTTTCTGTTAGAGACACAGATTCACACAGATTTAGTAATATTTTTTTGGGTACCTCCTCTATCTATAAAATATATAAAAATAATGATAAATATATTTAAAATACGACTGAAAACTATGTACAAAATGTACAAAATATAAATTTGTAATGAAATGATAAATTTATTATCCCCGCGTTTTCTTATCACCTTGTACCACACCCGAAATGTGGTCAGCTTCACATAGCATTGTTAGCACACGAATACGTGTAACGATGCCAAGCTTTACTGCTGATTGAATGTAAATTGTAATTACATTTTAAAATTTAAATTTCCATGTAAAATGCGTGTACAGATTTGGTTTTCTATGACGTCATTGCAACGATGATATCACTGGAATGATAGCCAATTGGGTAGAATGCATGTAGAATGATTGGCTACTTATGCAGCAGACACTAAACTTCCTGACTGAAGTACAAACTAGATCAGCTGTTATCTAAACATAATAAAATATATTCGACTATTTTTTTTTTGTTATAAAATATTGAAAAATATTGGTAATATTTTTTCAAAAATATTTTTATCTTCTGAGAAAGGTTGTTATGAAGAAAAAAATTGGAGAAAATGGAATTTATTTTTCTTCAAATAACACGCAATAGCTTTTGATAGAATGTCGTCTGTTGGGACAGCTAATTATGATATTTATGAACATGGATTTTGATTTGAAAAAAGCGGCTTTGCTTAAGCTTTAAAATATTTTCGTAAACTGATGAAATGTCTTTGATCCCCGTTGGTAATTTTTTTAAAACAAAGTTGTAAACGCGACGAATAAAACTTTGGTAAGGCTGTTTGACTCAAAAGTAAAGAGAAGTGAGATGGTTTGCATTATGTTGTAGGTATATACTTCAATCAAGGATATTACAGCTTGCTAAGAATACCGTTTGGGACGAGTAAGGATTTTTTTTTACTTCTGGGACGAGAACGGAACAGCCCAGCTTATCGTGTGATTAAAAATAAGTGAGACAATACAGGTAGGATAAGATATCGCCTATTTTTTTAACGACGTTCGGTTTAGCTTTGTTTAAAAAAAATGATATGACTAATTTATCATCGAAGGGTTTGTTCAATAGAAGTAAGATGCTATAAGTCAGTTTATAGGTTTATAATACGATATTAGTATTCTGTAGAGGTACACGGTTCCGTAGAGGCAAGTAAGGAAGCTTTCAGTCACAACGCGAGAGTCGCTCAATTTTGGTCGGCCTCGCGATCCAACTTTAATGAATGCTTAAAACTTCTCCTGTTAACAGCCAATTATACACTTAATTTTGTGACACTTAACGAACTTTGTTATATGGGAAAGAAAATTGGTAACGTTATGAAACGCCAATGAACCTCTGTACAAGTTTTTTTCCACTTAACATATCTAATTTAGAAAAAAAAAACAAAAGGCAATTTGTGAAAATCCACTGGTTTGAAAATTTATACTTCCAAGCCAGTACAGCGAACTTTGAACTTTTAAATTTAGTACTCAACGATCAGTCGTTATAGTACAAGTTAAAAGAAATACCACGTATTCCATATTCTAGCTATAAATTTCTAAGTAACTATTTTACCGTTACAACAGTTTGTTTCGTTTTAACTTCTAACGCCCGACGCAAAAACGGGGTGTTATAAATTTGAAGAGTTTGTCTGTGGAATCGTAGCTCCCAAGCGGATTTTGATCCGTTTTTATTTTATTTTATTTTAGCTTTCAAGCTTATGTTCTTAGCTATAATTTATGAAGATCTATTCAGGCGTTTGAAGAACATCACCCCATTTCCTAGATGACGAAGGGATTTCACTAACTTCCACATGTTCGATTGATGTGAAATTTGGTAATACTGTTAATTATACTGAAACTTGGTATATAGGTACCTACAAGTTACGTGTTTGGATATCAGATAATAATAGAACAAAACACTTTCAATCGTTCAAAGATTATAAATTTATCTGACGCCCATTTTTTTATATTTCTTTATATGTGTTGAAATGTTTTTGTTATGTCTTAAAAAATAAATAAACATTTTCCAGATCGACAAATAAACTTACAGTCTTAAAGTGAGTAGGATAAAGTAATTTAAAGTAACAATGTAATGAGAGGCATGGTTACAGAAAATAAATACAGAATTTGCTTGAGGTCATTAAACAGAGTTTTAAAACTTCATAATATACAAAACGTTATTTTTAAAGTTAAAAGACGGCAGGCGGGCTGATTGTCCACTTTGTGGTAGGCTACCGTCGACTAAAAAAACTAGTCATATTTAAATACAATTATCAGAAAAAAATAAGAAAATGCAACTATACCTACGCTACATGCTGTTCTCAATCGAATCAATATGTTTCTAATCTAAAGTATTAACTAATATGCATATGAAAGGCGGGGCTGTGACCCGACACGCCCTCTTATGGAAGGGGTAAGTATAGCATATGCGCGTGAGTTGGCAAAATGGAAACCATTTGTATCATAACGGTGATACCTTTTTAAAGATAATTTTAAAAAGTATAACCCTAGTCCATTTTGAAGAAATGTTATTTCAAAACCACTATTTCAATCATTAAGGCTTCAAGATATTAATAATTTTGATAATTATGTAAAATCAAAAATTTTAAAATAGTGTAATTTAATATTAACTGTACGTTATTCTTAACAACTGTACGATTAAGTGATATAACCTCTATATATACTACATATATTTATACATATAAAATAAAGTTGCTGTCCGCATGTTTCTCCGCTAACTTAGTTAGATATATATAATATTATCTCGATGGTTTTAAACCACCCAACAGATTTTTATACGGTTTTCACTAATGTAAATTTATATACACAGACCTTGCAAAATTGTAATTTGAATTTAAAAGCATACCTACCTAAGTTTTACGCATAAAGAGAAGATATATAGTAATGTGTGATAATAACATACAGAGATCGAATTTGATAATGCAAAATAAAACTTATTGACAAAAAAGCTGATTTAATTATTACAAAAAAAAATCTTATCTCAGCAGCAAGTCACATAAGCACACAACTTATTATCACGAGACTTTGAACAGACCACAGCTTCGAACTAACTTAGAGAGTTCTACCACAACAACGCCATTCATAACCCTAGTTTGTAAACTTCAAATCTAAACACTTCAAATGATTTTTATAAAAAAAAATACCATGTCAGTCGATGAACTGAACGTCAGAAGTGAAAACTAAGTTTCACAAAAAACATTACATTACATTACACGCCAGTGTCGTGAGTTCAACGGTTTTGTCCCATCTCAAATTTTTTTCTTTTTTTAAATTTATTTAAATTAAATTTAAGCGCAATATCTGAAAATATACAGAGGTTCGGTTACATTACATTACATGACAGTGTCGCGAGTTCAATGGTTTTTGTGCCATCTCAAAATTTATCTTTTTTTTTAAATTTATTTAAATTAAATTGAAGCGCAATATCTGAAAATATACAGAGGTTCGGTTACATTACATTACATGACAGTGTTGCGAGTTCAATGTTTTTTTCCCATCTCAAAAATGCCCAATGCGCCTAAAGAATTTTTCACTTGTGAAATAATTTGTAACTGTTACAAGCTCAACCTTTTTTTTTTATATTCGCAAAATAAATTGGAAGGAGAAATATACAATATTTTCTTTTGTCGAAACCTCTACGTGGCAATGAGTTTCGCACACATATTTGTTTTTTTTTTCCTATTCTACTTTATAGAGTTTCCTTTGGGGAATCATAAAATTACTTTTGTCTTATTATTTGTTTATTTCCGAAACTTCCAGAGCTTCGTCTGCTGTATAATAGTAGCGTGATATCGCCAACTGTTTTAAAACAGATTTATAGCCACGTTCATATTAGGTAGGTACTGATCCCAAGTCATTTCACTAGTTTAAATGAAATCAAATTATTTATTACAACTAAATAGCAAGAAGCATCATTGATATTAAAAAAAACAGCGCTATTACTATTGTCAATACTAATAATAAATCTGTAAGGGTCGGTCATGGAGTAAGTTACTTTGTTTTCAGAGATATCGTGTTTATAGGCTCTATACGTCATGATACTGAAATTGACGATTTTTAGAATTTTTTTCTGTATGTATATACGTATGTATGTATGTAACTTGTGAATTAGACATTTCGTCTTGGTCTACGTCTCAGCAGCGTATGTCAAAACTGTCAAATACGCTCTGGTTATAGAGTCCAGTCAGCCTTAGTGATAAGGTAATTTAATAAGGCCTATGCCAATATACTTATGGGCTGTTGTAGATGGTAATTATAAGGAAGTCAAAAGTTATAAGGTTGCATTCAACGGTTTGCTCCTTTGCTCCCTATTAAGTGGATAGTGTTTTTCAATTGCAAACTCTTAAGTTAATCGTACGATGCAGCATCCAACGAGTTTGTAATGAAACACGCTTCTAAAGTTCTACTGGCTCCTTTTAAAAACTCTGTTTTAGATATCGTGTTTATAGGTCAATTTAGTTCATGATACTGAAACTAAATTGACGATTTTTAGAGTTTTTTCCTGTATGTATGTATGTATGTATGTTCCTCCATAACTCTGAAACGAATTAACTGATTTTCAAGAAACTTTATAGATAAACATTTGGACGTACGGGACACAGGATAGGCTACTTAATATTTTTCAACGCGGACGAAGTCGCGGGCACCAGCTAGTAATTATAATAAAAACTAGGTTTTTTTACTTAAAAGTAAGTAAAAAAACTACAAAATAAAAACTAAGTAGTTACTTTAAAGTTCGAAGTTAACGTTGAGTGATGAATTTTATTGTCTTACAGAATCACAAGGCATGTTTATTGACTGACATATCTTCACGATTTTATCTGTTCATTAAATCGCCCCATTGGTCCGAGTCGGTCGTAGTTTGGAACGACATTCTGTTCTGAATTATAATCATCTCTAATATTACTACTTCTGTCTGTTTGTCTACTTAAATGGTTTAAGAGCAGAGCAGTTTCCAGTGTAGGTAAATAAGATATCAAACATTGAAAGGGAAAGTAAAACGGTCTGCATTTCTAAATTTTCACAGCTCTCCCACTCAAATAATTTGATACTTTTTATCCTGGAATAACGTTAGGTTCCCGAGGAATCGTCTAAAAATATATCAGCGACAAAGATTACCTACTCGTATATTTTCTCAGGTATTAGGTGTATATTTTATTTTCAACACGGACCAAGTCGCGGACACCTGTTAGTCAAAAATAAAAATATAAACGCAACGTCTTATAAAATATATAAATAACATTGTTTCGAAACCTAAGAAAATTTAATGTGAACGAAGTTTCGGGAAAAAAACTAGTTTAATAATATAAATTATAAATCCTCTATATACACATACATCCCGTGCGAAACCGGGGCGGTTGCTTGTTAAATAAGATCTAATTATAAACGCTTTCCCTTCCCGAGATAGCGCAGACTTCGCCTGTCTTCAAAGATCGTGATAAAAGTTAATAATAATTCAGGTCCTTAAAGTTCGCTTTCACCCGAACATTTATCATTCCCCGTTGACATATATTTTTCAATCCCTGTGCCTCGCAGCGGAAATCATTTTAATTTCACTGTTGCACAGTCAACTGTATTATTTTAACAGTGCGGTTCCACTCCTACTCTTAATTAAATCCTGAATGTCAACGAGCTTATTTCTCTTATGGTTTCTATTTATAAATAAGTTTTAGTTCTAAAATAGAATAACATGAATTTGAATACATACAAAGATAAAAAAAAGCTCAATACAATTGATTTTCATAATTTATGTATAATTAACAAAAATTTACAATATTAATAATTAACAAAATGTAAACACGGACACTTCTTAAAAGTATTCTTATGAGTTTTCTTAAAAAGCCCAAACCTAGTTGGAGACCACGTTTCAGTCAGGACAGACACAATATCTTGCATGTTTTCTGTAAAATGAGAATTTAAAATTTTTAATGGTATTTGTTTGAAATTAATGATGTGATAACGTTCCTAGAACTGTTTTTTCCACTTAAATCAATCTTCATTCCAATCTTTCAAAGGAAGTTTCAAACATGAAACACATTTGTCAACGTTTCCTTAACGGTATTAAAAAAATTCCTATGTATTTAACAACAAAAAGTTCAAAAGTTTTGCGCCTTGGCGGTGTCGTAAGACTTATTTGTTGTAATGTCTCGGTACACGTTCAGACTAACAGACAAATCGATCACAAGTGATCGATTACAGCTTTTAGACTTACAAGTACCTATCGCTTTTCATGTCTCGCGGTATCTCAACAGTTCATTCATTTCATACAATTTATATATTTATATAATATACTCGTACCTACGTAGTTTTACTAACATGAATAATAAATATATGCTTTAAGATTTTGTGGGTGGGCGCCTGCGTTGGCGGTAGTAACTAAAGAAATATCAATAAGAAATAATCTGTTGTCAGAGCCTTTAACTTGTACTATATTTATTTTATATCTAGGTACTAAGTAGTATTGGATTTAAAATTTGGATTGTATTGGCTGTCCATTACATATTATGAAACTATACAGAGCGGTTTCCAAGAAAAAAAAATTCCTTTCTGAAAAAAAAAAATGTTTTGATAGTCTGTAGAATCATTTAGTGGCGAATTACACTAAATGGATAGCGAAAAACATTACCGTAACGCCATCTAGTGGACGGAGCATATGTATTCGTGCCAAACGGGAAATTATTTAAAAAGGTTTTGATTCGTGGCAGTAGAGCATACTTATTAGTGGCAAAGGGAATAAATTATTCGTGCCAGATATTTCGTGCGAGTGGAGCATAAGCCGTGGCGATAACATGTGGATTCCTCATAACTTTTTTATAAGAAAACATGTAAAAAAAATCAATGTTTACCGGCTGTATAAAGGTGAGTGCTTTTACCATGAGTTTACAATGACCGCAGTCGCTAGCGAGAGCGTAAAATATTTATAAATATGTCAATTTGACATTGACAGTTGACAGTTTCTCATATTTTTTTTTACGCTCTCGCTAGCGAGTAAGTAGAGGTAAAGGTTCCGCTGCGCACAGTCGATGAGTTAAACACTAAAATTCCACGGACGTGCGAACTTTGGAAAAATCTCCCTTCTGGGGTGTTCTGAGGTCCTTAGGCGACGGTAGCCACCTACAATCAATGGACCCTCAGCCTGTCTGCCGCAATAAATAATTTTAATAATATAAAAAAAACATTACATAATTTTACACTATTTGTTTTTAATGTAACACCATTTAAAAACATTCCAAATACGTATAAAAAGCTATTAATCTACTTCTACTCAATGAACTATTCATTCGGACAAACATTTGAAAGGATGCTATAAATTATCCAAACGGTGCGACCACAAACAACGCTCTGCTAACAATAAATAAGCGAATTATGAGAATGCAAAAAAAAGTATGAATGAAACAGAGCCAATGAATGGCCGACAGTTTTGAATGAAACTAATATTGTAGACTCGCTGGCGACATTTATTTCGACATTTGATTTTTTTTTTAAATTGATATCCTTACCGTATCTACCTGCTATTACCTGTTTTTAGTTTAGCGAAAGTAGAAATTGTGTGATGTAGGTGGATGTTATCATACTAATACCTACTGTACACCGTATATAGCTTATTTCCATTCTAGCTGTGTCAGCGACTTTGTATACGCTGTAGTTCGTTTTTGAAAATACCACAGGAACCTAACATTTTTCCAGGACAAAAACTAGGTTAACCCAACATATGAATCCAGTTCAGGTAATACTCTCTATCTGTGTGCCAAATTTAAACCAAATCGGTTCACCCGTTCAGTTTTTGCGTAACAAACAAATTGCATTTATATTATTAAGTCATATTAGGATATTATTAGGACTTTATTAGGATCATATTATACAGGATATTATTAGGATCATATTAGGTATTCAGAGTATCCCGTAGCCGGTATAGGCCTCAGTTACATAAAGACCAAAAAATCGCGTTAGGTTGCAATAAATGCACTGTCTGTATTTTTTGGGATGTTGTTAGAATAGATACCAGTAGTGTAAGACCAAGTTTGCAGTTTCGAAAGACCTGTGCTAACTGCATGGTGTTCGAAAAAGCTCGAAATTTTCAAACTTTTTTCAGTTTTCACTTTAACTACCCGTGCAGTATCCTGGTATCTATCCTAATAACATCCCAAAAAATCAAGACAGTGCAATTTTTTGCAACCTAAGATGTCTTCAGTGACTTTTCTGTTTGTAAACCGAATATTTATTCGCACCTATGGCCAGTAAGTGGGCCATCAGCCTGTCTTGGTCCTTGGTTTTGATTTGCTATCTAAAGAATTCCTTAGACTAAGTACCTAAGCACAGTATAATAAAAAGTACTTAGACCTAAGTAAGCGTACACCAATCTCTTTAAAATGAATATCCTATGTGTAAGATTGACAGATAATTACAACTGCTCACACGAAATATCAGTCCCAGATCACATCAAAAAATTCTTATTTTTTTTAAAAATTATATTTGAAATATGTTACTGCACATATACTTAAGTAATTTCTTTTAGACAAGACTTTGATGTGTATATATTTCTTTGGTGAATTTTCTTTATGTTGGTGACATCAAATTATAGTAAGCAAATGGGTTTTGGAATTTTTTACTTGAAAATGAAAATATCAAATTACAAGTGCTCTATAAAAGACACAAGCGAAGGTTATTTACAATTCAAATATTCTCAAACACGAATCTCAGCGGGGGTTGTCCTAATATGGGTAAAATATTTCCTCACACCTCTATTTATTCGATCGTAAATTGCGTGTATTTTCGGTTAACATCCTGAGTAAACATTGGAACAGAAATACCTTTGATATATGTATATAAGAAAATATTTGCTTCAACTATCTATCGCTCGCCATGTTGGTACAGCCATTAATTTATTTGTCTATCATTCTCGAAGGAAATAAGACAGAATAAGTTCACAACATTATCTATATATATTTTTCCAATTTGTACATAATATTATTTGAGCCATACATTAAAAAACTTAGTAGTATTACATAATATAATTATGGTGATAGTATTGATTTCAGAACTGAAAAAATATGTGTTTTAAAATCTCTAAAGTAAGTAAAATTTTCAAGCCTTCATCTAGTCCATTACTGTAGTGCTTCGATATGAGAATTAAATTTAATTCCTAAATTAATTTAAAATTAAATTTCAGGCTTAATTTTTGGCACTACCACATCAGGGGGTATTCACACTAAGGGTGTTAAAGGGTCTATAGAAGACTTTTCATATAATTGACACTGCTTATCCATAAAACGTGTATGAAAATTTGTTTTGTTTTTATTTTTAATTTGAAAGAGAAAGTTCTCTTGGAAATAAAATTGTTATGTTGTTATAAAATTCTCGTTATCCGAACACTACATTCGATTGAACAATTTCCTCATTATTCATTTGCAATCGAATGAGTCGTCATCGCCGACTCAACACGTCGATACTCGTTCAAAGGGCAATTGTACAAAGTTCATGTCAAAGATTATAATACAAAGTGCATTATTGTGAAACAAGAAAAACAATCTATTTATCTTAGTAAAACAATATATAATCTTATTAAAATCTTACTAAATAGACATATTTTTAGTATAATGTACTAACATAAAAAAGATTAAGTGACAAAATACTAAACAAACTTAAATAGAGCTAAATCCTATAAAACCTCGTTCATAATAGATGGTGTTTTTAATTTAAATAATTAATTAGATTAAATTAAATTAAATTTAGTAATAAAAATTAATAATTATTATTATACTATTAAATTAAAGTCATTGTAATATCACTATAGCAAACAAAAAATTGTTATCAATACTAATAATAAATCTGTAACGGTCGGTCATGGAGTAAGTTACTTTGTTTTCAGAGATATCGTGTTTATAGGCTCTATACATGATACTGAAACTAAATTGACGATTTTTAGAATTTTTTTCTGTATGTATGTATGTATGTTCCTCCATAACTCTGAAACGAATTAACTGATTTTCATGAAACTTGGTAGATAAACATTTGGACGTACGGGACACAGGATAGGCTACTTAATATTTTTCAACGCGGACAAAGTCGTGGGCACCAGCTAGTTGAAATAAAGCATCGCTTCTACAAAAGAAAAATCTTTGAACAAACGCCAGTTCATTGGCTCCGCCCAAAAGTGTTCTGGAGATGACAGCGGCTGCGCCCGCTGTGCGCAATATTATAATACTTTTAAAAGTGTCAGAAAAGTACGCATTTTGTTAGGAGAGGGGATTTTATGGAATCAGTTTGACTAACAGAATACTGTTCGGTAAATGTAACTAAAAATATTTTATATTAAGTTTGTTTATTATTTAAATTTTTTTTTTTTCAAAAGATATATATTTCTTATTTTTATATCATATTGGGTCGCTATGCCTTAGAAAGGCTTAGAGTGTAAGCTAGAATGGAAAATATCGCACGAATTGTGGAACGTAGACAAATTATTCAGGAATTTAGGAACACAATTAAGAAAGGAATAATGTCTGAAGACATTTACAGCTTGAGAAATATCTTAGCCAGAGTGTGCTTGAATGTACTATTTTACTTAGTTATATACACAGAAGGACCTCTAAAGTCTTTGTACACGGAGTTTAAACTTCATCATACTGCTATCGAGGGCGCTTTTATAATTATCACTTGTTATCATGGACTCAAGATTGTCGCTTTTGTATTTAAGACGAAAGAAAAGACAAATAATTAGAAAATATTGACACACGCACACACACACTTCGCCTTGTAGACATAAAACACATAGTATACCGGCTGATAGCTTACGGGGTATCGTAGCGTGCAACGGTAACGACACGATTTAGGTACTGTGAACGCCCACGACATGTCGTTACCGTCTACAGAATTATAAAATCGTTTCCATATAAATTCATACAAAGTCGCTTCCCCTCGGATAGTGGCGGTAAAAAAAACCGTCGACGACAACGATATATCGTTACCGGCCATAATTATAATAGCGCCCATTAAGAGCTTACTTCTTAGTTTCAGTGTTGAATGTGGTTCTAAAATAAACTGTCTGATACCTACACTCAAAAATCAAAAACATCATTGACGAGATTTTTTTTAACAAGCAGAATGATCGAGTTTATGCTCGAAGCTCTATAGAAGCTCTTCAATTAGTGAGCAGAGTGCAACGTGGGCATTATCCGACTTCAATGATGGTTTGGTTAGAAGTTAATTATCAAGTGACTTAATATAGGGAAATAAAAAAAAAGAAATAAAAAAAGGGTGCAGCTATAGTGTTAACTAAATGTACAGAAGGTCAAAGTTAAAATGCACTCACACTGCATTTTCTCTAATGTTAACTATTAAAAACCAATTAATATTCTACGAGTAAGTGCGAGAGGATCGTGCGAGGTTCAAAACACTTTCCCGGTTTAAATTTAACAAGTTAAAAGCATTTTCATTAGAGACTCGCAACGGAATTGTGAGCTATCGCGGCGTGTTGAAACAATAGAATTTTACAATTTTCCGGGTGTTGACTCCGCGAAAATCATATTACACAGAATTCTAGAATGAACTAAGACCTTTCCCCACTTCAATTTCAAGCGTAATCGACTCTAGTGCGACGTTACGTCTTTATTAAAGAAACTATAGTACTTCGTCTGCAAGACGGAGGAATATTTGGACAAATGGAATTTTGTCTGGATAAATGGTAATCTTCATTTACTGTCTGATTGCGTCTGTAAGTCTGTATTCGAAGTAATTTTACACAAATACACGATATTTATCAATACTAATAATAAATCTGTAAGGGTCGGTCATGTAGTAAGTTACTTTGTTTTCAGATATTGTGTTTATAGGCTCTATACATAATACTGAAACTAAATTGACGATTTTTAGAATTTTTTCTGTATGTATGTTCCTCCATAACTCTGAAACGAATTAACTGATTTTCATGAAACTTGGTAGATAAACATTTGGACGTACGGGACACAGGATAGGCTACTTAATATTTTTCAACGCGGACAAATTTGTTTTTATTATCTGTAGTTCCACAAAAATCTAACAGATGGCGGTGTACGGCGCACGGATACAGTAATTACTCATTTTCTTTTTCAACGCGGACGAAATCGCGGGCACCAGCTAGTATTAGATATTTTTTACGTAAAGTATGACATTCAGGCAGAAAGTCTACTTGTGGTAGACCAATTCATTTCATATTAGGAGCTAATCAAACTGCTTATTATTTATCATTATGAATTATTTTATTATTTGTCTTAAAGTGTATATTTGTGGATAAACTCATTGTTATATGCAACGATCTATATGTATAGGCAAAAAATTTTTGCAGTTCACTGTTCGGACATTTTGAATTTATGTCGTTATACTACAAAGGAAATGTGCAAACTATACTTATTTTGGGTTCTAGTCTATATAATATTTAGGCCTATGACGTTCTAGTCATAACAAGAAGCAGACAAAAAAAACCCTTAATAGATACAATGAATAATTTTTATTTCTCTATTTAAAAATACACTTGGAACAAACGAAATTAAAGTTTTAATCATAACAGTGTTCATAAAAGAAGCTTTAAAAGATGTTTTCTTTTAATGTTTTATCCCCTTTAATCGTTAATCAATTTATTATCTGGAAACACGATAATGCCTCGAGCATTATCAAGTTTACAAAATTAAACAGAAGTTAAAAATTTGTATTAATACCTTTGTGCCTTTGTTAATTTAATAGCTTTTTTTTAAATTTCGTATTATAGAAAAATTGATGTTACTTCTTACGAGTATATCTTCTAATATATAAAATTCTCGTGTCGCGGTGTTTGTTGCCAAACTCCTCCGAAACGGCTAGATCGATTTTGATGAAATTTTGTGTGCTTATCGGGTAGGTCTGAGAATCGGCCAACATCTATTTTCTATACCCCTAAGTGATATTTTTTTGTATGGCAAAACAACGTTTGCCGGGTCAGCTAGTATCGTATAAAAATCAATCGCCATGCGATAGTCCGCTAACTATATTTTTAAACAAAGATTTAACTTTCAATTATAGTAAGAGGGATAAACAGGGAAGGGTTGAACGTGTACATAATTCCCGGGCGAAGCCGGTTACGGGTCACTAGTATATAAATAAAAATGAATCGCTTAATGTGTTGCTATAAGCGCAAAACTCGAGGAAGGTTCTTATAATTGGAAAATAAATGGAAATGTTGCACGGGATTTTTTGGTTGTTTAAATTACACATCAACTGCCACAATATATTATACATCGATAAATTCAATTTAATTTAAATTACCTTATAATAATAATGCAAAAAGGTTACCTAGGCAGCTATCTGATATCTGAATCATATTTCAAAAACCTTTTTAATAAGTTTTTTATAGAGTAAGCAAATAAAAGTTTATTTCTAAAATCTCAGTGAATAAAAGGCTCAAAATCAAATCAAAAATCAAAAGTAATAAGTTTTTTATAGAGTAAGCAAATAAAAGTTTATTTCTAAATTTATCTGAGTGAATAAAAGGCTGTTATATGTATCATGATCATGGTATGAATTTCTTGCAAAAATTCGCAAAAACTATGCCAAGGGCGAATTCGATCTGAACCAAAAAAACTATAACAACAGCAACTAAGCAAACATCCGTCTGTTTGAATCGTGCACCCCATTTATGATACAATCAATTCATATTTTGTTTAATGTTCTCACACATTGTTGAGCGAAATTATTACATTTAGAGGTTAGGTGGATTTTTGTGGCCGCGAAAAACGCGAATATAATACTCATATGTGACTTTTGATTTTTCATTTTCCTAATTTTTCATGAAAAGTACCACCTTTCGAGCTCAAGACGAGCTTAAAAAACTTATAAATAGCGACTGGATTAAGATAGCCCAAGACAGGGAAATGTGGAGAGATATGGGAGAGGCCTTTACTCCTCTAGAGGTCCTTAATAACTAGATTAGTAACTAGATTAAAAAAAAAATGTTATGTACAATATTGTAGGTGATTAAGGAAATTAAAGGCTTTATTTATTTATTTATTTATTTATTTATTTATTTACTAGCGACTCGTTCCTGGTTTCGCCCGGGTGCATTTTTTTACGTAAAAAACCTTCCCTGATTATCCCTCTATCCATGAGTGAAGACAGAATTAAAATCGACCCAGCCGTTCTCGAGTTTTGCGCTTAGCAACACATTTAGGGATTCATTTTTATATTATAGAAGATTTATATGACTTTTGGTATTAATTTATGTATAAACAATAAACATGTAAAAAATCTATTCTTGTAATATTTATGATTGTATGACGATGGCAGATATATTCCGCCAATTTCCACTTCATTTTCTTCCTTAAGATTTGTTATCTGGTGGTTTTGAATCATACTGGGATAAACTTTGGTACCTACTTATCACACTCAAAATAAAATTTCAACTTTGTTATTAAAATTTTTAAGCAAAATCTGCATCGTTTTTTATTTTTTCTTAAAAATAATTTAAAAGATTTGCTTTGTATATTGTCCGCTTACTTTGTGGCCCTACGTTTATACACTGTAGCAATATTTTAAATTTAACATCTGAATAGTGAGACCCGATTTAGATTTCTATGTAATAATATCTTTTGAATTATTCGCGTTCGCTTATAAAAATAGTTAATACAATAAAATATGGCAGTGTAAACACAAGGATCATAACTAACAACTTTTTATTACAGTAATAATTGTTAATCCCTATTTTAAAAAAGATGTAAGTCGGAGATAAATGGCATGCTTTGAATTTTTATAAAAAAAAAACCGTAGACAGTTTAAAAGTTCAAATAGATTTTAAACGAATTTAGAAATATTTTACGATTAATGCAACGGGAAAAGTTTAATCCATATTAACATCGGCTAAACCATTTACAGACGTTCTAGTTATGATAGTAAATAAATATGACTGCAATTTTTAGATTTCATATTATCTGTGTTGCTCGACAAAAAGGGTAGATTTTGAATACATAATTATTAAAAATCATCTTAAGGTGAGATCGCAAAATTATTTATATTTAATATTAAAATTATATTTAAAAAAAATGCAAAATAACTATTTCAAAATGCTTAAGCATATTTAATTACGAATAAATTAATATAAAATAAATAAATAAATTTAAAGTTGTTTTATATTAATTAATAATTAATTAATATAAAATAAATAAATTAATATCTATACTTATAAAATAGTTTTTGATAAACTCCTTGCGAAAAATAAAGCTAAAGTATGAAATAATCTGTTTGTTTTTCGAACTAGTACTACCTAGCAGTCGTATTAAAAAAAAATCGCATTTTGATAGTGATTATTATCCTTTGGAAGATATTTATGAAGCCTTTAAAAGTCTTTCAAAATTTTATTATAATTATTACGTCTATTTTTATTAAGACGTGTATGTATGTAAGGTATACATAAAACGTGATAATATCTTTGAACCCAAGATAAAGTTTTTTAGTATCACCTCTTGTTCCCTTTAAACCAATTGCTCAAACAGACCCCGCTATTGTTGACGTTACCGCGGCTCCTTTAATTGGGTACACGTAAAGGATTGCGCCTTTTTTGCCGACCCTACCAGACGTGATATGAATCTTCGGCGCAAAAAGTTTTCGCAAAAGGTTTTTGTAAGGTTCTATGAGATTTGTTTACATTCGCTTCGATACCGGTAAATGCAAGCGCGACGACTTTGATCCCTTTTTTGTCGAATGAATAAGATGTGAATAAAACTGTGAATAAATTATATCAATTTCTGATCATATATGATGAATGTTTTAGAGCAGCATAAGTGGTATTTGGCAGTTTTATTGCCATTCTTATTTTTTTTTTCTGTATCCATGAAAACGTGTTGGCATGATCGGTTAATTAGTTCATGTCTGAAAGCGTAACAACCAAATAAAAAAAATAAAAAAATTAAGATTTATTTATTTTCAGGCAACTGGAACCATATTATGTTACATTTTTATACATTGGTTATTAATTATTTATAGACAGTTCCGACTTAAAAAGTATAAATAAGATATAAACAAATTGTTTATATACATACATATATTACATACTAACAGTGATAAGATACAAGATGAAACATAAGAAAAATAAAATAAGTAAATGCTTAAAAACTACACACCAACATGTCTATTACAACAATTTCGGATATATAAACAACGATATAAATAAGTAAATATGAATATTGTAATTGGTAAGTTAGTATAGTTTTATATTGAACTAGCTGTTGCCCACGACTTCGTCCGCGTTGAAAAATATTAAGTAGCCTATCCTGTGTCCCGTACGTCCAAATGTTTATCTATCAAGTTTCATGAAAATCAGTTAATTCGTTTCAGAGTTATGGAGGAACATACATACATACATACGCACGCACGCACGCACGCACGCACGCACGCACGCACGCACGCACGCACGCACGCACGCACGCACACACACACACACACACACACACACACACACACACACACACACACACACACACACACACACATACATACATACATACATACATACATACATACATACATACATACATACATACATACATACATACATACATACATACATACATACATACATACATACATACATACATACATACATACATACATACATACATACATACATACATACATACATACATACATACATACATACATACATACATACATACATACATACATACATACATACATACATACATACATACATACATACATACATACATACATACATACATACATACATACATACATACATACATACATACATACATACATACATACATACATACATACATACATACATACATACATACATACATACATACATACATACATACATACATACATACATACATACATACATACATACATACATACATACATACATACATACATACATACATACATACATACATACATACATACATACATACATACATACATACATACATACATACATACATACATACATACATACATACATACATACATACATACATACATACATACATACATACATACATACATACATACATACATACATACATACATACATACATACATACATACATACATACATACATACATACATACATACATACATACATACATACATACATACATACATACATACATACATACATACATACATACATACATACATACATACATACATACATAGATAGATAGATAGATATACTTTATTGTACACAGAGTAACACAATAAAAAAATAAAAAAAGTACAAAATATGACAATGTACAATGGGCGGTCTTATCGCTAAAAGCGATATCTTCCAGACAACCTTTGGATGGACAGGATTAGTAACAAATAGAACAAGGGGAAATTAGCGGTGTACTTCAGGAGATATATACATACATACATTATATACATACGTTGTTACATTATATACATTATATATATATACATTATATATATATACATTATATACATACATTACTTACATACATCGATACATATATATAATAATATCACATTATACGGAAAAGCAAAAGTTTAAATGAAATTATTGAGTCAGGTAATGATTTTTAACAAGCTACATACATACACACACACATACATACACATACATACATACATACATACATACATACATACATACATACATACATACATACATACATACATACATACATACATACATACATACATACATACATACATACATACATACATACATACATACATACATACATACATACATACATACATACATACATACATACATACATACATACATACATACATACATACATACATACATACATACATACATACATACATACATACATACATACATACATACATACATACATACATACATACATACATACATACATACATACATACATACATACATACATACATACATACATACATACATACATACATACATACATACATACATACATACATACATACATACATACATACATACATACATACATACATACATACATACATACATACATACATACATACATACATACATACATACATACATACATACATACATACATACATACATACATACATACATACATACATACATACATACATACATACATACATACATACATACATACATACATACATACATACATACATACATACATACATACATACATACATACATACATACATACATACATACATACATACATACATACATACATACATACATACATACATACATACATACATACATACGTACATACGTACATACGTACATACGTACATACGTACATACGTACATACGTACATACGTACATACGTACATACGTACATACGTACATACGTACATACGTACATACGTACATACGTACATACGTACATACGTACATACGTACATACGTACATACGTACATACGTACATACGTACATACGTACATACGTACATACGTACATACGTACATACGTACATACGTACATACGTACATACGTACATACGTACATACGTACATACGTACATACGTACATACGTACATACGTACATACGTACATACGTACATACGTACATACGTACATACGTACATACATACATACATACATACAATACCTACACTTACAGATTTATTATTAGTATTGATGATAAAATAAAGCACTCTTTGGAACTCAATTTAAAACAGTGTTTTTAAAAGGAGCCAGTAGAACTTTAGAAGCGTGTTTCATTACAAACTCGTTGGATGCTGCATCGTACAATTAACTTAAGAGTTTGCAATTGAAAAACACTATCCACTTAATAGGGAGCACAGGAGCAAACCGATGAATGCAACCTTATAACTTTTGACTTCCTTATAATTACTATCTACATCAGCCCATAAGTATATTGGCATATGCCTTATTAAATTACCTTATCACTAAGGCTGACTGGACTCCATAACCAGAGAGTATTTGACAGTTTTGACATACGCTGCTGAGACGTAGACCAAGACGAAATGTCTAATTCACAAGTTAAAAATCACATAACGAGCTAAGGAGATGGAAATACTTGGTATTTCTTTTAGTTATGTCAAAGAATCAGTCAGCTAAAATACTGCAGTATTATTTGTGGTTATGCTTAGTTTTTTATGTTAAGGTCGACAGACAGGATGACGGTCCACTTAATGGTATGTGGCTACCGTCACCTACAAAACAAGCAACGCCGTAAGTGTTGTAAATACTGCTGACCATAGAAGCATTAATGATTTAGGATAATTATTAGGATTAAGTTTCATCTTAAGTTAACTTCATCCCTTAAGTTAGACGAAACACGAGGCCTTTGAGATAAATTTACTTAATTAAGTGATAATTATGCATACGAGTCATTTCAAATGGATATAAAGTATTTTCTATGATAGGCATCCCAGAAAAAAAATCCACTATTTAATGTATGAACTTTTAAACGTATCGGAAAAAAGATCCACTATAATTAACAGTTTATATCACTAAATATAAACTGAATCTTAGGCGAATGAAGCCTCGAACAGAAATGTTTCTTTTATAAAGTCTAAGTAAAATGAATGAAAATTTCCGAACACATAAATAACAACACAATTAAACTTGATAAACTTAGTACATGATTATAAATGCTTCTGGCCTTTGAACCGGTTAGTACACAAGAACACGAGATCTCGAACTTTGTATTATAATTATTATAATCAGGGGTTTGTTGTAAGGGGGCGATTATGTAATTCAAGTCTTGTAAAGTTACTCGAGATATAGACGTATTACATTGGCGTTAATTATTTTTTTAATGTTTTGAAGTTGCAGGCAAGCTGACAGCCGAATTCTATTTGCTACCATAGATCATGTACACAAATAAAACTATAGAAGGTCCTAAGTGAGGTCAGAACTCAATTATAGGCAAAACTAAAAAGGTAGGGTAAGGCATAAGATGGTTTTAGGGATTTTAGAATAGACTCTGGAAAGCCTTCCTCAGGCAAAATTAGACCAGGGGGCCTACTATCAACTTTTAAAAGACGATTCAGTTCAATTTAGGTTCCTAAACAAAATCGCTAACATTCGTACCATCACCTTAGTAAAACAGCGCCTCATTTGAATCGCTAAAGAACCTAAAAGAACGAGTGAAATCCTAAAAAAAAACCACATTTGTCTCTGAATCACAAATTTCAGGGTCGAAGCGGGAAAGAAAGTAAGGTGATGGTACGAATTTACCTTTAAAAGAGTGAATGATATTGGAATGCGATTTTGTTTAGGTGTCGACCTAAATTAAATCGTATTTAGAGTTGATAGTAGGCCCCCAGAAAGGCAAAACCAGACATGCTATTATGTCATGGTGTTTTTTAAAATGAACTAATATAACATGAATAAATTTATAATAAAAAATAAATGACAGAAAATTTAATGTAGACGCATGCTCACACACTTTTTAAAATTATAATTTTAATTTTTCCTTATAATTTCTTTAAGCATGTTCGTAAGAAAATAAGTATATAATTATTATTTGTAAATTTATATCATTTCTTAAAATAAAATAAAAATACTACATATATTTTTACAATGGTATATAATTAAAAACAATTTTATGTTATGTAATGGCCATGTAGAAAATAATGTTACGAAAGAATTTTATTTGATAATTTTGGAAAATACAATTACGAGAAAACCAATCCATATAATATACATATAAGTTATAGCTATAATATTAATAGCTTTGGTTTATTTTATTATCGCTATGGAATTCATAAGTGGAGACGCCGAAGTACCGAAAACTTTTTACATAAATTACATGTTAAACGTTGTTTAATGGAAAAAGTTGTTCCTCCAAGTGTTCACAATGTTTTAATATGAATATGAACTAATATTAATTTATAACTTTACATAGAAATGAGTTATTAAAATAATAATAGTTGATAGTATAAGATAAATTCGTAAAATGCTTCAAAACTATCTCAATATTAACTATGCCTTTAACTTCATGAGTTTATTTAATTAATTTTTGCAAGTTTCAGTACAAGGTGCTGCAAGTTGCGTTGCCTACCATAGAAGGATTAGGGATAAGGAATAAGGGATAAGGTGTAAGGAAGGGAAATGAGCCTTGGCATCCCTTACTCACTCAATGTTGCTATTTCACGGTGTTCTTCTGTAAAGGGGTGGTTACTGCCGCCAGACGGGCTGCCCAAAATGACTGCATAAATGCAGTGTGCCCTTAAAGACTTAAAGACTACTTAACCAATTTTCTAGTCCACGAAGGGATTGACGTAAAATTTGGTATAGGTACCTACTGTTACTTCTATGGTATTCACATGAAAGAATATATATGAAGATACTAGTGGCCCGCTCCCGGCTTCGCCCGGGTGCAATCTGTTAGATTGTCATGGAACTCACAGATAATTTTAACAAATAATTGCTGGATTGAATAGGTATCAACAGATGGCGCTATGTTAATAATATTATATAATTTGCAAAAAATAATAATAAACAAAATGAGATATAAACTATCCTATCTTTTAAGTTGGACCAAATAACAGATACTTATGAAGTTTGATCAAAGTCGGTTCAGTAGTTTCAGAGTTTATCGCGAACATACATCGTGACACGAGATTTTTTTATATAACGGGTGATTCATTTAGACTATTTAGAGGTACTTTTTTGTCTATGGATTTTTTGACAGATGAAGCGTGAGTCGTGATAACCTTTTATGGTATTTTTGTTCTGTATAGTTTGACATTTCATCATGGAAAGACTTAGCCCCGCACAGCGTCTACAAATAATACAGCTGTATTACGAAAATCAGCGTTCAGCGAGGAATGTGTTTCGTGCACTTAGAGAAACTTATGGTCCACATAATCGGCCTACCGAACGCACGATTCGCCATACCATCCAAAAATTTGAGAGCCAATTTACTTTAATAGATAATACACGACCAAAAAGACCACATCCAGCACGTAGCGAAGAAAATATTGCGGCGGTAGCTGAGAGTGTACGCGATGACCGCAAAGAATCGATCCGGCGCCGTTCGCAACAACTTGGCTTGTCATATGCAACGACTTGGCGTATTTTACGTAAGGATCTTGGTTTCAAAGCTTACAAAATTCAACTAGTGCAAGAATTGAAGCCGACTGACCTACCAAATCGTCACCAATTCAGTCTTTGGGCTCTTGAAAAGCTTAAAGAAAATCCACTGTTTTCGTCAAAAATTTTGTTTAGTGATGAGGCACATTTCTGGCTTAACGGATATGTCAACAAACAAAATTGCCGTATTTGGTCCGAAGAGCAACCTGAAGAGATTCAAGCGCTGCCATTACATCCAGACAAAACAACGGTTTGGTGTGGTTTATGGGCCGGTGGAATCATCGGTCCATATTTCTTCAAAAACGAGGCCGGCCAGAACGTAACTGTCAATGGTGACCGTTATCGTGCCATGATAACAGACTATTTGTTTCCTGAAATTGAAGCCCGTGATCTTCAGGACATTTGGTACCAACAAGACGGCGCCACTTGCCACACAGCACGTGAAACCATGGCTTTATTGCGTGAACAATTTGGTGAACAGTTAATTTCGCGCTTCGGACCGGTGAGTTGGCCGCCTAGATCCTGTGATATCACACCCCTAGACTTTTTCCTTTGGGGCTATGTAAAGTCCAAAGTCTATATTGATAAGCCAGGTACGATTGAGCAACTGGAAGCCAACATTACTCGCGTTATTCGCCAAATACCAATCGAAATGCTTAGACGCGTCATCGAAAATTGGAACTGCAGAATGGACTATGTTAACCGGAGTAACGGCCAACATTTGAAAGAAATAATCTTTAAATAATAAATGTAAAGAATAGTTCTTTTGTATAATAATAAAAATTACCCGATAAATTTGTTTTTATTAATATATTTTTTTGTTTTGAAAAAGTACCTCCAAATGAATCACCCGTTATATAAGATTATTTTTCGTGTTTATTTAATAATAATTGTGTCCTTTATAGGCCCAAATTCGAAATGACTAACATTATCGTAGCAAGATTAACGGAAGAATGATTGACAGTAACGTTATTATCTCTGAAATGTAACATAGAATTAGAGGATAATTGTCGCCCGATACAATGAAGTAGATCCGATTTTGGGGAGATTTACCCATTTTTAGGGAATCAGTGTCCCAACAATAGATGCTTTGTTGTACATTTCGTTTACTTTTTTGGTGTTATTACAATTAATTTAATAATATGTTTATACAGTTAGTAAATTAGGTGGGTATATTTTTTAATTAATAGCCTTTTTAGCAAAATAAATGAGTTTGAGGTTGAAAGAAAAGTTAAAATGTAGCAATGTCAGAGAATCTGCTCAGATTGCTCGTTTATTCCATCATATCATATAGTTAATAAAATCTTAATTTGTCTGTGCGTTTGTGCACGCTAATCTCGGAAACAGCTTAAACGATTTAAATGCGGATTTCACCGATATATTGTAGCAAGCTTCCCGTAGTATTTATCCGTAATATTTGTTTCATACCAATGCGTTATGCGCTATTCCGAATACCATGTGTAAGAAGTCGCGGGCATATTGACCGTTCACTTATGGTTTATTATAAAAATTAATCACAATTTTTTTATGTTAAGGTCGGCAGACAGGCTGACGGTCCACTTGATGGTTGGTTGGCTACCGTCGCCAATACCACAGGTGGTGTGATTGTGCTGCTGGCTATATTAGGATTAAGGGATTTCAAAGGGATAGCTCTTTTCACTGGATCAAAAGAGCCCACAGGGTGACAACGACACCTTCCTAAAATGACAACTTCAGAGCTTGCTAAGCTATAAGGGTAAAACTCGAAAACAGCTGAACCAGCTCGGCATTTTTTCTTCAGATATTCGTTAAAGTCCGAGGAAGGTTTTTATAAAGAGAAAAAAAAAATAGATATCCGTGCGAAGTCGATTTAAAAGTACAGTAATGTTATGGTAAATGTTTTGAATCTGCCTGTCCGTTACTAATTAATTATATATCAACAGGCTTCCTCAGTATTTACTGAATTATAAAAATGTAATAAAAAAATTACAATATAAAACAACAACCCGGCGAGTAGATATAGTTAAAATAAAGATTTTTATTCGACACCCTAACGGGGCAATAAGGCAAGTTCGAATGGGCCCTTTGGGGCGGCACTAACCTGACACTAGATTGAATAATATATCCTCAACTGAATGTATGCCTCCCGAGACAGGCGTTTCAAGAATTCGTTCTCGCGCATAAATTTGAAGCGCGTTCCACTGAGGTGATAAATCTTCAATGATTTATGTACTAACCTGGCGCTTTGGGCGTTCGCATGTGACCGAATTTTAGGCGATTTTTGGTGTTTCGCCTTAATATGGTGTCATTTTACGTTTATCGTAGTCACCAGGACGAATTTGTAGAAGTTCTCAACCTCAGTTTTCATCATCATGTAGGTAAATGTCTAATCGATCCAGCTGCTCGACAGATTTAGGAGAAGACTAAAAAGGACTAATGCTATTCTTGATATAATTACACTTAAGGTTAAAATAAAACTACTTATTAGTCCTAGAGTAGATTATAGTGATAAAATGACCCTTTTCGCATATTTTACAACTTAGAGAGTGCTCTGGTTTACAACAGTCATTCACCAGAGTGCTTTGGTTTGGTCCAAAAAGTGGAATTAAGACAAGATGAGGATGGTAACAGTATGTCTGAATGTCCGTTGGAAGAAAGGGGAAGGCGGTATGAGCTCATGCAGCTTTTCAGCACACTTTCCCAAGTTCATCTTATAGCAGACCCACAGACGGGACGCACGTTGTGACGTTGAAAATGTTTTTTATCATACTATCTTAATATATTCGTGTGTAAGAAAATACTCGAAAAACATGTCGAGTGGCACATGCGAGGAATGACAATTTCTCCAACAATTTCCTCATTTCCGTGGAAATTAGCTGAGCGAGTGGCGGGCGAACCTGCTTCCGTTGTCACATCTCGAGACGAAATTGAAAAGTAAATATTTAACGATTCCCCGTTTTAAGGGAGGTATACTCGGTCTTGAATGTCATTTTAAAGTAACCTACCAAAGCAGGGGTTAGATATCTATCTCAGCACGTGGCGATTTTAGTGATTGGCAAGTAAGCCTTCGTGGCTTAAGGTGTTTATACTCTATTCATTAGAGTAAAGTATTTTATTTAAACAAAATAACCTCAAAATGTTAACTTTCAAACGTTAACTTTCACCATGTGAACTGTGTTTATTTGTTAGAAAAATATACTTTTACGAAGTTTATATCAGACAAAAAATCTCCCAAATACCAGTAGTAATAATACGACTTCACTCGCTCGTACAGATTAACCCTTAAAACTTTGTCTTCATTCCCTATACAACCTAACCGTGATGATCAGCAAAGAGAAAAATCTTTTAAAAAAACATTAAATACATCTCCAATAATAGAAGTCAGCGAAAGAAATAAAATAAATTTGACGTTTACATTAGGTTGTTTAAATACATTAATTCTTTATCTATTACATAATGAGGGTAAATCGTTCGTATTTCTGTGGAAAATGTGCAAAAACATAGACTCTGTCTTTGTTTGCTTTATTCTTGCCGGAGCGTAAACATCGTTTGTCTCTGCTCCGGGCTCTTTTTTGTGGCCATTAAAAAACGGATGAAATTTTATGATTTTCTGATTATTAATTTATCTAATTCATTATTAATTGTTTTATAAAATTCGTTATAATAATAATATACATAAAAGAAATTCTGATACTTTGAGAATAAATAAAATATGATCAATCAAGGGATGTCACAGCCCATTTACAGCACATATGACGTTGCGGGTGTTATAGGTGACGTTAGATACTTACTATAATTATTTTAATTTCGAAATCAAAAAAAGCATTTTATTTTTTTACTAGCTGGCGCCCGCGAATTCGTGTGCGTTGAAAAAGAAAAAAAGTAGCCTATCCTGTGTCCTGTACGTCTAAATGTTTATCTATCAAGTTTCATGAAAATCAGTTAATTCATTTTAGTTATGGAGGAACATATATATGGAGGAACATAACATACAATACCTACACTTACAGATTTATTATTAGTATTGATTCCATTTGCCTCAACCTTGGCAATATCAATAAAAATCTCAACAAACTTGTAACTGCAAGTTACAGAAACCCAAGGAAAAATACAATTTAAGTCATAATTAATAACTAAGTAAAATTCTGAATTCATGGCCCCACTGTGACAGTGAGCTTAGAGTTCTTTAATGATGTTTATTCTGAAAATATTTTAAAACAACTAACGCAACACTAATGAACCTGATTCTTCAGATCTAAACAAAAAACAAAACAATATAGTATCTTAGAATTAATCTACATATTTCTGATTTTATTCTATTTTATTCTGAAGATAATTGATGGTTAGTATCTATTTATTTACCGTATAGTAATAAATTCAGAAATCTACAACTTAAAACATCACCAATCATGTTTCTTTCAATTTAAAATGACTATTTAAGTCTTTAAATATTAAAATATGCAAACTGAAAAATACCATTTGGAATTATGCCATAATGCCTGTGTTTGTATTAGGTATTATATACAATAATACCTAATACAAATTGTATTGTATTGAGTAATAATAATATTCTCTTATGAATATGTATATGAATTCAGTACTACAAAATATGTTGTTCTATAATCGATTATTACAATTTAATTGATTAAAATTTAGCTAATATGACGACTGCAAATTTTCTTGGAAATTGCTTGTACAAAAAGTCTTAAATTTCTATTAGGCTTCAGTTAATCTATCGGCTTCATATATGTCGAGTATAAATAACCCTTTTGTTTCTTGATATCTAATGTACGAACTAATGTCAGCTATTTACGACAAGTGTTTGATGTTCCCCTGAAAAACTTTCACTTCAAAGTTTGTTAGATTAGTACGCATTAACTTAAATGATATAATTCGTACCACGAGGCTTCGTTCGCTTCAAATATCGATCGTAAATATACACATAGAGAGATAGAGAGAGAGAGAGAAGGGGAGAAAGAGACATGCACAAAAACTGGTATGATAAACGAGAAAATGTATCATGGTTTCTCATTAAAGTGTTTTAAGAATCAGATTATTACGTTTTTGGTAAACGTAAAAAAGGGGATATTTTTTTTTTAATTCCTCGAATACCAGGCGTGATCCCAACTTTAGATTTTAACGAGTAATTTCCACTTTTGTTACGTAGTGAATAAATAAAACATTTTATTCAAATTTATCTGTTTTGCCATACTAATAACACATTTTGGACGAAGTGCACAGATTGACACCTTTGAAACTAATCGACTCATATACGATATACTCATATACGAGTATAAACAACCTTTAAATAAATATGTTTTACTTCTTAAATTTCTAAAATATTTGAAATATATGTAGCTTATTATAAATTAAAAAATGACATCAGATACATTAATAATAAATACATTAAATCCATACTCCATCTTAATACTATAAATGTTAAAGTAACTCTGTCTGTCTGTTACCTTTTCACGCCTTCACTACTCAAGCAATCATCATGAAATTTTGTATAACCGTTCTCAAGGAGACAGGAAAGGATACAGAGTCCAGAAAAACTGTTCCCGTGGAATAATCTAAAATAAAATGTCAAGCCATAGCAGTAAGAGGTCAAGCGTTATGTACATTGTTTTTTTTTTTTGAACGCGGACGAAATCGTGGGCACCAGCTAGTAAATAATAAATGTTTTCATGACGTCAAATAAGGCCCACAATTCACACAAGTGCCTTGTACAAACAACGTGGTAAATTTAAGAGAAAAGGGTTATAATCTCTCAGTTTCCAAGGTCATATATCTAAGAACCAAGGGTAAGGTAAGGATAAGGGCATACACGAATGGAATTCTCACATAGACTACCGTGGTCTGGAACATATATTCGCACATTTTTTTTTTACATTTGAGTATTTAATATACTTAATACAACTATTAGGTAATAATAATTTAATATGATTTCAACGATTTCATGTTGTCGAATTAAACAATGTTTTAAAGACTGTATTAATTAAGTCCTTATACAATTATTGGGGCGGTCTTGGCAGGATGAAAAACAATGAAAAAATAACAATTATCAAACTCAGTTATAAGTAGCTCATTATGTAGAATGCTCAGTAATAGCAGATCACGTTAGAAGCAATAAGTTCACAGTATAGAACTGGAAGTCTGAATCGTTTTGACAAAACCATTACCATTAAATTTCATGTGAAAATATTTGTATTTTGTCAAAAGCGTAGCGTCATTCGTAGCGTTTCGTAGCTCATTAGATCTTAAGCCTATCTACGTATTTCGTAGCACATCTACGACTACATAGAGTATCAATTCTGAATTTACATAGCGTTTGAGTTGTAATTTAATTGCAGATTTTTAAAATCAATAATTTCATTATAATTAATGCGTAATTCGTGTCTGTATCCGTCCACATTATTTTACAATTATTTATTAAAACCATGGGAAGAGAACATTCCCTCTACATAACGAATACTTAATTATAGTATATAGCTATAGTCCATTATGGTAGCTCACTGCGGCGGCAGAATCCCTCCAAGTAGTTTGATACTTGGAGCATTCTGTGGTAAACGTGTTATTATCTTTTCCAATTTACATATTATATGAAAATGAAAATATTCGAGCAATAAAATAGTCCTAAAAAAAACTACATAAATAAATAAAATAAAATAAAAATAAAAAAGCCTTTATTGCTGTTTTTCTGTACATTCTTACTTAAAAATATTAATGCCTAAACTAAATTCATATTAAATATTTTTATTATTTACATAAATCGGCAAACGGTTGTCATTCAGCTTGTCTCCCGACATAGGCCTCCTCTAAAGATTTCCACTTATTCCTGTCTTTTGCTGTACGAGTCCACATTGGTCCAGCCACTTTCAAGAATTCATCTTCCCATCTTTTGGTCTGTCTACCTCTGTTCCTTTTATTATCTCGTGGATACCATTCCGTCACTATCCTAGTCCATTTCTCATTTTTCTCTCGCATCATATGCCCTGTCCATTGCCATTTTAATTGTTTATAAGTGGTATAAGCATTCTTGAAATTAGTACTACTTTTTATGTTTTTTAATTTTATTCTATCCACTCTTTTAACTCCTAAAGTACTTCTCTCCATTCCATTCTGACAAGTTTTTATTTTATTTACTAGTTGCTCCGTCAATGCCCATGTTTGACACCCGTATAATAAACATGGTAGAATACACATATTATATACCTTCCTTTTTTCTTTTATAGGCATATCATTGTTCTTCATTACTTCACTAAGTGACCAAAATCGTTTCCACGCATTAGTTGTTCTTCTTTCTATTTCTCTTTGCATGCAATTCTCTGTAGATATTAGTTGTCCCAAGTATATATATTCAGTCACATATTCAATCGGTTCATTATTTACTTTTATTTCTTTGTGTGAAGAGTTTGACATTATTTTTGTTTTCGTTAAGTTCATTGACAGACCTGCTTTCGCACTTTCATCCGATAACTGTTGCAACATTAGTTCCAGGGTCTTTGGACTTTCCGAGAATAAGATTAGGTCATCTGCGAAGCGAAGATGATTTAGATTTTCGCCATTTATATTAAGTCCATTTTCCGTCCATTCAAGGTTCCTGAATATCATTTCTAAAACGGCTGAAAATAATTTTGGTGAAATTGGGTCTCCTTGGCGCACACCTCTTTTTATGGGGAATTCAATACCTGTACGTTCTAATTTTACTTGCGCAGTGCTCTTAGAGTATATATTCCTAAGTATGCGTATGTATTTTGTTTGTACCCCTTGTGCTTCTAGTGCGTTCCAAATAAATGTGTGTTCTAGTGTGTCGAATGCTTTGTTGAAATCGACAAATCCTAGGTAGTAAATTTTATTGTATTCTTTACATTTTTGAAGTATCTGTCTCAGGGCGTGAATATGGTCTATAGTTGAAAAGTTTCGACGGAAACCAGCTTGTTCCTTCGGCTGATTTTCTTCAAGAGTATTGGTAATTCTAGATAGTATAATTTTTGAGAATACTTTGTAGACATTAGACATTAGACTAATTGGTCTATAATTTGCTATGTCTCTTCTATCTCCTTTTTTGTGCAGCAATACAATTGTAGATTTAGTCCAATCCTCAGGAATATTTTCTGTAATAATAATTTCATTAAATATATCTGTTAACTTAGGAGCAATAGCTGGCAATGTAATTTTTAGTAACTCGTTTGTGATTAGGTCTGGTCCAGGAGATTTATCAAGTTTTTGTGTGCTGATTGCTTTTATTGTTTCGGCCTTTATTATAACTGGTATTTGATCTTCATCAGTCGGTGTGTCGTATACTTTTTCAATTTGTCCTTTATTTTGACTTTGGTATAGGTTTCGGTAGTAGTCAGTAGCAATTTTTAATATCTCTGGTCTTATTCCCGTATTTGAACCATCCTTCCTCTTCATACTTGGTATCCAGTCCTTGCCATGATTTATTTCCTTCAACGCCTTCTTTATTCCTCCTGTTCTTTCTATGTATTTTTTCAATGTATTAAACCTTTTCATTTTTCTTTCTTTCCTAAACTGTTCACTAATCCTTTTGCTTATTTCTTTTATTTTTTTACGGTTGTCTTTACTTTTCTTTAGTTTTAAAAGTTCTTTGCGCTTTTGTAGCAGTTCTTTATTTATGGACGATACTTCCTTTTTGTTGTTTAAGTTGGTTTTCCTAGTTACAGTTTTTAATTGGTTTAGTAAATTGTCATATTTTTCCTGAGCTGTTGTGTAGTCTTTTTGTGCGTTTTCCTCATTATTTAATGATGTCTGAAGATTATTAAGGAGTAAGTCCGTGTTGCCTGTGTATTCGATAAATGTATGTTTATTGTGGAATCTTCTCGTTTTCTTTTGACGAATTCCTGTCAATGTTGCCCGTACCATTCTATGGTCTGTATTAAAATTTAAGTTATTTATGACAGATACATCTTTGAAAACTTTTCTATTGTTGGACATAATGTAGTCAATTTCGTTTTTGTAAAGTCCGTTAGGCGAGATCCAGGTCCATTTTTTTGTTGATTTCTTTTTATAAAAGCTATTCAGGATACTTAGTTTGTTTTCTAATGCAAAATTTACTAATCTTGTTCCGTTTTTGCTTCTAGTACCAAATCCGTGATGTCCTATAATATATTCTTCACCGTCGTATTTTGAACCTATTTGGCCATTAAAATCGCCCATGACAATAACGTTTTTATGTGTAGTTTCAATAGTATTTTGTAGGTCCTCATAGAATTTTTCGATTTTTATTTGGTCTTCCTTTTTGTCTGATTCAGTTGGTGCATACGCCTGGATAATGGACCATTTTTCTTCTTTTTCTACATTTATCGATAGTTTTATATTGAGGATTGCAATACGTTCTGAGATTCCTTTAATTTCTTCTATTTTGTTCACAAGATTTCTTTTAATGATAAACCCAACTCCATACAGGCCAGGCGTCTCTCCTATGTAGTGTAATATGTAATTTCCATAATCTTTTATACCTTGACCAAATCTTCTCATTTCGCTAATTCCAATAATGTCCCATTTTATTTCTTCTATTGCTAGTTCTAGCTCCTGTAGTTTTTCTGGAGTTCTAAGTGATCGACAGTTGATAGTTGCTATGTAATAATGTTTTGTTTCCTTTTCTGAGTGTATGTGTATATTATCTTTTTTCTTTAGAGGGGTGTGGTCATTTTCCCCCACGAGGACCAGTCGGCTTGGGGGAGAGTGATGTTCTTCTGTTATCTTTTCGTTTATATTACAAAAATGTTGTGTTTTCCGTTTACCGATGGCTGGTTGTTATTGCTTATTATTATTTGTCGTAATTGAGGAAAGAGAATTAGATCTTATCCTCATTATATCGTAAGCATTCAATCTATTGTTGCTCAATGGCATTAAAGTTGGATGTTTTTTTGGTTGAGTGTCATTCCGCGGTGATATTGACATTTCTCTTTTCCTTTTTTCACTGGTGGTACTATTATTTTTACCTTTTATTATTAATTTATCGAACTTCAAATATGCGACATTGCCTTTCTTCCTCTCTTCTGTTAGTTGAGCTTGTAACATTTTCCTCTTTTCTAGAACTTCCTTAGTATAGTCTTCTGTAATATACATATTTTTAGAATTTTTCTTCTTTTTCATAACTTCGTTCTTCTTCCATTCATTCACAAACGAGAGTAAGATAGGTCTAGGTTTATCGTCTGGTTTTTCTTTTCCAATACGATGTATTTTGTTTACCTCACTTTCATCTAAATTTATGTCTAAATCTGTTCTAAATGTTATCTTCATTTTCTGTAAAAGCTCTTGGAGAGATTTTTCTTCCTCTTTCACTCCAAAAATTATAATATTATTTTGTTTCTTATCTCTTTTCAAATCTTCAATCTCTTTCTCAAGTTTTCCTATTTTAATTTTTAAGGTTTTATTTTCTGCCATTATAGGTTGTAGTTTTTCGTCAATTCTCTCCATTATTGTATTAGTTATAGCAACTTTTAGTTCCATTCCTTGTTCGTGCATTTCGGTTTTCATTTTGTCAAACAAAAGTTGAAATTGATCTTCCATATTTCGTCCTCAAATTAAACTGCGTATAATGGAACGTTATAGGTGGTAGTAGTCTTTTTTCCTTATAATGGCAACACTGAGTTGGATGTCACTCACGATCACTCACTATTCTAGTCTGTGGTCAATGAGACGTAAATGAATGTGATATTAATTCCTACCCTCTATGTGATATAATTTCTAACCTTTATATTTATCCGGCCAGTATTGTTTGACAAATGTTTCGCAGTATGCAGGATCCACACGGAATCAATATATTCACGGTATTCACAGCACTTCAGTTTATATTTTGTAATGTCCGTAAGTTTAAAAGTGGCAGTAATTTCTTTATAAAACAATTAAATATCAGGAGCCGCTCAGCTATGATGTTGACTGTTTGACAACCGGAAAAAACTACATAAAACTTGACAAATACTTAAACATGAACTGTCTTACTTATAAAAATCAACTAATCATCTTCTTAGCATCGTATTAACTAATCACTACTTATCTTCTTAAGTAGTGTTTGACAATTCATTAAGACATTGCTAAGCAACAAATTAAAGTTAAGCAACGTTTATAAGTAAAAAAATTTCTTAAGTGGTTCCTAAGTATTACTTAAAATTTAAGTAATGTTTATAGGTAAGGCTGGAAGTGTTCAGTTTAAATATCGTTGACCTAATTCTCGTTCCGTTATCCGATATACTCGTAAGCAAATGTCAACGACCGGTCAAGTTAGGGTTGCCACTACTTGTCGCGGATGTCATAACGTTCCCGCGATCTCGTCTGTCTACGGCCGCGATACAGTCGTTGGTTTTAGCCTCCCCTTCCTCAATCCTACTATGATCTGCAGCACACTTGTCTTGTAACAACTTTGTGGTTGCTTTTATTACAAGCGACAGTAACCACCTACCGTCGCTTAATAAATGAAGAGATAAATGCCATAAATTGGCAAAGTTTTCCCGATGGATTGCCAACCTTATTTATTTTGTCCCGCGCCCGTACGACCTACTGACCTGACGCCTGTGTACCGTGGACTATCTGTCGTCGATACTTGATCAATATGCACTAATTTATATCAGACGACGTGTTTTAAGTTTTTTAAGTAGCAGGAAATTATTTTATTTCTTATTTACTTAATTAAATGTGAATACTATGCTTGCAAGAGGAGCAGTTTGTTAAATCTTATGGTTTGCTAATAAAGCAATAGCTATAAGAAGCTATGTAAGACATTTCCATTAATTCCAATTATACTAACAGTTTAGCTATTGTTAGACAGGCTTTTAATTTGAACAATACACTAACTAGAGTTCACTAATCAGCATGACCATTCACAGTTGGAGTAAAAATATTACTAACTAATCCCCATCCCTTCGTTATCCCTTATCGCATCGCACTTGCAGACCTATGTTGTGTCTTTAGGCTTGTGTCACAGGCGACGGTAGCCAAATACCATCGAGTGGACCGTTAGCCTGTCTGTCGACCTTAACATAAGAAAAAAAAAACAATTTATAAGAATGATCAAAGTAAGGACAGGCCTACTTTTAATTCCGAAAACACCATACTTCAATTTAGTTTTTTTTTGTGTTCTCTCAGTATTTTGCATCTTCGGAGGGGGAACTTGCCGAGTTTTTCCGAAGAGTCGAGTATGAGAGTAGATTAATTGGCCTCTCAATTAACCGCAAGGTCATGGTCGAGGACAGGGCTAAACAGGCTTTCACGGAAGGGAGAGCTCCGACGTGCAATTTGTCGACGAGTTTATTTATCTGGGTTCGTTAATTTCTAACCAAGGGGGGAAGTGAGAGAGAGATTCGAAGAATAATTCAAACGGCCAAGTCAGCTATGAGTAAACTTACGAGAATATGGCAAAACAGAAAAGTCTCAAACAAAACAAAAATAAGAATCATGAGAACATTGGTTTTCTACATATTCTTGTATGGCGCTGAATCTTGGACGATTCGATCTGTAGAGCGCAAAAGGATGTTGCGCATTCCATGGACGGCCAAGAGGACAAACAGCTCGATCCTCAAACAGCTTGCGGTTCGGACAAGACTATCCGCCACCTGCTATCAAAGAATTCTCAATTACTTTGGGCACATAGCCCGCAGAAAGCCAGAAAACTTGGAGAAGCTGATGGTGGTTGGAAAAGTGGATGGCAAGAGGTCTCGTGGCCGGTCTCCTAGCCGATGGACAGACAAAGTTGTGCATCTCACAGGCCTTACAGTTGCGAAGACGATGAGAAGAGCTGAGGACAGGGTGGAGTGGAAACAGCTGGTGGTTGATGCCACCAAGGAATTACAGAACGAGCACGAACTTCAGCAATGAAGAAACCGACTCTATCTATCTCAATATTTTAATTTGCCAGAATACATTAATTAAAATCAGTCTGATGAAAGTATAATGAAAGAATACTGAGGTGTCGTTGACAATGTACAAGTGCTTGAATACTAAACACCGAGAGTCGATACGAAACACAATCGCATAAAGGAATCAAACCAAAGTATATAAGATCAAACGAAAATTTTCAAGTGAAATTCGTGCGATTTACGAGAGATGTTTCAAACGTTACATAACACTTCAAACGTTACATTATTTTATACATTTTTTTAAATTTTAAAACATTTATTTTTTTCTTTTAATAGCATTATTGACATCTCTCGAAATGATGACAAATAAAAACACAATTTACTAGCTTATTATACTCCTTTACAAGGCTGTATACCAGCAGTCCTTCGGGCCCCGTTGGAAATGAATCATTCAACTTTGGTCTGAATCTAGGCAGTATACAGCAAGATATATGTACAGAATGTCGGGGGTTATTTTATAGTTTTTAATAATAGCTTCTTATTTTTATAAAATAAACTTGTTGCGAAATAAATAGAATAATGTTTTAAACACATACACCGATAAACTCTTAGATACTTTCACTAATTAGATATTTAAGCCCACAAGCTGTCTTCACACTGTTCCCTGACAACGACGATTAAAAATCGTGCCTCTAATTAACTAACTTCTCGACAGTTATTTCTCGTAGGTGCACATTAAACTATTTCTCAGAATTTTACAGTCTTAATAACATGAATACGTCTTAATATATATGATAGGGTAATGATATAATTTTGCATTATTTTATTATGCATTGAAGTCTATATTTTATACACATTCGATATCATCATTAATCAGAACGAATATTTGTATCAGTAAAAAACTTCTGTTTTTTTTTTAAAGATTTAAGAGAATTTAAAAGATTTCGCGAGAAAGACAATTTTAAAACAATATTAATTTTCAATCCAGTATTTCTATTAAATTAAATTGAAAATCGCATGTGTGTATCCGCCCTAATATTCTAATTACGATCCAATTATGCAGCTTAATTTCGTTAAAACGTTTTAGCGAAAGAAAAATTTGCGTTAAATACAAAAATAGAAGTCGACTCAAACTGTTCCAATTATACCAATAAAGATATATTTCACGTTCGTTAACGAACGAACCAAACCACTTGAAATAACCATGAAGTTGTCGATTTTTATTAAAATTGAATTCGTATTAATATAATTGAAAACATTTCAAGAATTATCTTGGACGTTGCCGTTTGCTAGGTATTCGCTTTTAATTTCAGGAATTCTTTGCAATGGAACATAACCAAGAGAATTAGCAAGTTGAAGTGGCAATGGGCCGGTCACATCTATCGCTGAGCAAGTTTCCTATGCTACCACCTATAGGGTAGTAAAGTTCTCGAATGGAGGCCACGAATTGAAAAGTGCAGCATGGGATGCCCAAGGGCCAGGTGGACAGACGACCTGAAAGGCTTCGCAGGTAGAGACTGGATGCGAAGGACAGAAGACCTTACCTGGTGGCGAGCCTTGAGAGTTGCCTACATCCATCAGTGGAGAGACACAGGCTGATGATGTTGATGATGACTGCAATTAACCGATCTGGTAAATATTGAACTAAGAACTTAATGTAATGTTAATATGTATCAATACTAATAATAAATCTGTAAGGGTCGGTCATGGAGTAAGTTACTTTGTTTTCAGAGATATCGTGTTTATAGGCTCTATACATGATACTGAAACTAAATTGACGATTTTTAGAATTTTTTCTGTATGTATGTATGTTCCTCCATAACTCTGAAACGAATTAACTGATTTTCAAGAAACTCGGTAGTTAAACATTTGGATGTACGGGACACAGGATAGGCTACTTAATATTTTTCAACGCGGACGAAGTCGTGGGCACCAGCTAGTTTAATATAAATTCAAAACTACAAAAATTGCATTAAATTTATTACAAAAATTTTCACCAAATTTTCAGAAATAAGCTAACATTTTCATTGTGTAACCGGTTTTCGTTATACAAAGCGTCCATAACAATAAAATTGCTCTGGCTAGTCAATTATAGCTATGAAGACCACAAGAGACTGTCTAGAATCGAGAACGATAACATTGTGAGGTATTACAGACATTTGGAACCTAGGGAGTTATTGCAGCACATAGGTATAAGTAACATTTCTAGATTGTAATTTGATATTATACTATAATTTTATTTCATACTAGCTTTTCCTGCAACCTCTTTTCCTTTAGTTGAGAAATAAAAAAAACAACGCCTGACAAATAATATGAGCAATAATTTATCCATTCTTTATTGACATCAGTCTGTTAGGCGTTAAATATTTTAGTTCGTAGATTTATTTTACACCGTAGACACCTATTTAAAACTAGCTGGTGCCCACGAATTCGTCCGCGTTGAAAAATATTAAGTAGCCTATCCTGTGTCCCGTACGTCCAAATGTTTATCTACCAAGTTTCATGAAAATCAGTTAATTCTTTTCAGAATTATGGAGAAAAAAGAGACATACAGAAATAAATTCTAAAAATCGTCAATTTAGTTTTAGTATCATGTATAGAGCCTATAAACACGATATCTCTGAAAACAAAGTAACTTACTCCATGATCGACCCTTACAGATTTATTATTAGTAGTATTGATGATGATTGATATTTTCCATATAAATATATTATTTGTATACAAAAGTATTTTTTTTATTGCCCAACTTAATAAAAGAAAAAATCTCTCGTCCTAGATTTATTTAAAACGTGTCCTAGATTTGACTTTCAGTCAAAGAATTCACTGAAAATATTGTTGAGAGAAACCTATTTCGGAACGGCGGGTTGAGTGGCGTCCATTTTGTCCGTATAATAATCGTTCGAGTGGTGAGATCGGTCGTCGAAACCAGCCCTCAGCCACGAACGACCGACGGAAGGACGCGGATTCCGCATGAGATGTCCGTGTTCTATGATTTTTACGTTTTCAACGACACGCTGAGGTTTTCCTGCAGTCACTTTTCTAACATATTCGCTTCAAATATCACAAAGCTCATTGTTTCAACGTATAACAGTTTACAACAGTTTTTTTTTTACAAAAGTATTATACATATTAACATAAAATATGTAGGTTCGTAGTTATGTACATATTTGTATAACTTACGTACATACTTAAACTATTCGATGATCCCTATTAACAATGTCGGATATACATTTTTACCATAATTCACATTTTTACACAAATAGAATCACAATAAGAATATCTATCGTACATAATAATTTGTATTACTGAAAATCATGTTATTTAGTCAGTTTCTTGGTTAATATTGTCGAACCAAGAAATCTTTGAACTGCTCTATTGAACAGTAGTCTTTTTGCAGAACCGACATTGTTAATAGGGACCATCGTATTATACTTATATAAACGATTATACTTACCTATACCTAATAATATATTATTAAGTTACATTACATTAATTTTTAATCAACAAAATGAATAGAATATCTTCGAAGTGGATTAATTAACCTTGTCTGTGGCTTCACGTGAGATAATATACTGGTATGAACCTAGCTACATTTGAAATCATAAATCAGCTCTTTGTGTCTTGTAGAACACGTAGCACATTCTGAGTTGGGTGCCCATTTAAGGCGCTGATTCACCGTACTAGCAAGTACTGTACTATTGGAATTAAAATTGTACTTACTGGAAACTTGTTTTGTATGCATTATGTGAAATTTTTTAAATAAAATGTCTTTTCTTTCGAAGAAACGACATTTTATTTTCATTAGAATTCGAAACTTATATAAACTTTACGTTAGAACTATAGATTACAAAACTAAAAACAATAAAAATAAATTTAATAATCAATAAACTAAATGACTGTAACGAAGTATGTAAGTACTTTAAAGTTTCAAGTGAAAAAATAATCACAGTCAGTGCAACGAAGTCGGGAATTTAATTCATTAAACACTTTTAAACCCCGACTTTGACACTCGAAATGGTGGAAATGAGAACTTTTGTTTTTATTACAACTTTGCTTTATACAATTTTAAAAATGTGGTCGGAAATGACCAGTGGTTCATGAGCCCATATTTAAAAGAAATTAATAGCAACAAAACGTAACTATAAAATAACCGAACATTATAGAATTAATGAGAGCTTAATCAAATCAATCAATGAAAACATCGTGAGGGAATACTGCGTGTCCTGTAATACTCAAGGACATAATAAGTACTCCTGTATATCTGACAGGATGGTATGTATCTGCCACTGCATGTCTCTTCATTAAAAATTGCGATATTCACAGCTTTAACACAAGAAATAAAAATAAAATAAAACAATCACAATCTAGATTGAGAAAAATTAGCAAATCATTTGTGGGGAACTGTATACAATTCTATAATAAAATTCTGTGTACCAATGGATACTATAAAGTACAAGACTATATTAATGATAAGCATGTCTGGTCGGTGGTTGCTCCAGCACAGCACAAGACTTAATAATAATGATGTATATACTTATTGTAAATGACTATACATGCTTGTAAGCAATTTAAAAAAAAAAAAAAAAGTGTTGTTAGGACGTGTTGTTGGGAGTTTCTTCGCAGCTTCTTCTTCCAGCACTAACATATTCCGAAGCTTGAATGTAGTTTCAGACATTCAAAAAGAGAAATTTTATGTTCCAATTTTGAAATAAAATATTTTGAATTTTGCATACTAGAAAGAGGCGTGTCCCCAGAAACGTAAAATAAATCAGGACATGAAACTGGTGATCGCTGTCAACTGGTTATCAGTGAAATGTTAAATGGAGATGAAAGTGTAAATAATTATACTCTGAGAAATATGTAAGTACTTACTCAAGTCCATACAAAGGTGGAAATTATGAATACAGGATCATTTGCCTTTTATGTAAGGAAATATGAATAGGCGCCTTTTTTTAGCAAGATTCCAGTATTCCCTAATATTAAAATCGTTCCTCTTTAGCCGAATCAAATCCTATATGTTTACATAGGATTCCAAACCTTTTTTCGTAGGTAACTCCATATTTGCCATGGAGTTATAAACGAAGCAAAAAAATAAAAAGTCTCCTTGACTTTGTTTCCACTTACTCGTAATATTTTTGAGGCTCACATCTAAACTTCAAATAATATTATTTCGTAGTAGCCATACATTTATACCGGCGATAGTATAACCACATTCCTGAAATAATTGTAAGTTTGCTGTTGTAATGACAGTAATTTAGGTTAAGAGAATATAGGTATTTAATATCTAGGTATAACAAGGGTATGTACATAATTATACTTTGATAATAAATAATAAATAAAAATTTATAAGAAATAGATGTAATTTTAGTCAATGTAGAAAAAATTTAAACAAAGATAAATTAAAGTAAAAGTTTAAGCAATCTACTTTTTAACTTCACAATAAACTTATTATTATCTTCCTAGCGGCTATTTCTGGTCTGCTAGAGAACCAGTATCACTTCGTCCATTGCTGAAATATTGTGATCGCCACGTAAACTAAAGCTCTCTACCTATACCTACCGCGTTTAGAAACTGTAGTACTTTTTTGATAGAGGCATTCCTCACATCTTCAGAAGCCATTGTGTGGCTTCCTAGGATGTGACTGCGCTTGTGCATCAAGGGGCCACACTCGCACAGGATATGCATTGGCGTTTCTTCTGCCTCGTGGCAGAAGCGACACTCTCCCGTACTGGTGAGACCCATTATCTTGAGGTGCCTATTGAGGCGGCAGTGCCCCGTTAGAGCCCTCGTTAGCATACACAGATTGCTCCTGCTAAGCGACATAGCCTGGTTCGTCACGTTTCGACTGTAGGCTTTTATGAGCGCTTTGGAATGGTTCAGACCTGGCAAGTTAGTCCAGCGTTTGTAAGATTTAGTAAAGCACTGGTTCCATATGGTCCAGCGAGCTAGGCTGTTAGGTAGTCCGCACATAGGTTCAGGACCTATTAGCCTACCTTTTGCGCCTGCTCGAGCCAGTTGGTCGGCATAAACTTAACTAAGTATCTTACTAAAATATACTGTTTCAATGTGTAGTATACGTTTGTTCGTATTTATTTGTAGCTCGTGGTAAAACGGCGACCCTTTCGTCGTAGGTGAACGCTCGGCTTACCGGCTTTGGAGCTTTTATTCTTATTTCAATGAACTTCTTTATACAATATTATTGGGTTACAAGAAAAAACCGTCTCTCGCTCAATTTCACGCAAGAAAAACAATCGGTTCAAGTAACCGAAACCTAACATTATTAATATGTAGTCTACTTTAGCATTTGTTTAAAATTCGCATAAGGTTCAATACAAAATATATAATCTTATACAAAATCAATAATAATTTATTTTGGTTATTTGATTTAAAGATTTACAGACCAGATTTTTAAATGGTAATTATTAAGGTCGATGGTAGATAGAACTACAGAACCCAACAGGTTGTGTAAGGGCATTGCTGACCATATTATGATTAAGGATAATGGGAAAATGGGCTCATGCTGACGGTGGTCTTTGTAGGGGTGGTTACTGCTCCTCCCCACGCTGGATAGCCGTGGTGGGGCACCGATGTCGTGTCATAACGTTCCCGCGACCCCGCCCATCTATGGCTGCGATAGAAAGTCGTTAGGTTTTAACCGGTACGAATCCGGCATATCTCCGCAGTGTCCCCTACATTGCCTGTCCAAATGTATTTCGAAACGTTTTAAAAAAAGGGAATGGTTACTGCTGCCAGGCGGGCTAACCAAAATGACTAGAAAATGGGCTCTGATTCGTATAAATTAAGTACGCTCAAGGGAAAACCTTTTTTAACTACTATAAAAGAAGGCACAAAGGGTAGATATTCAAGTTAGAATGGATGTAAAATTATTTATCTCATGATTTTATCTAACCCAGTGTACCGACTCGCGTTCCTACATACATAATACAGATCTCGATTACTTTCCAGCGCTCCTACCGGAAGGTGACATTCGTGAAGGAATTTTTATACCTTTCTATAATTCTCTAGATCTTAAGGCGAGTATTCACATGTGGTCGTGGAGAAGGCATGACAGTATTTAAATTTGAAAATCTATATTTTATATTAGACTTGCTGTGCCCGCGACTTCGTAAGCGCTGTAGTTCGTTTTTGAAAATCCCACAGGAGCCTAACTATTATACGGGATAAAAAGAATTCGGTGTGCCAAATTTCATCCAAATTCGTTCAGCGATTTTTGTTTGATTGAATAACAAACATCCAAACATATAAACTTTCGCATTTATCCCCTGCTTAGCATGGATGCAGTCTTTTGTGAAAATTATACATATACACAAACCTTCTTATTTTATGGCTCCATAAGTGAAAAGAGTATCAAAATTCGTTGGGTGTTTCAGAAAAGCAGAAAAACAGATAAAAGCGGACAGCGAATTTATATTTTATATTTATATATACTTACTAGCTGGCGCCCGCGACTTCGTCCGCGTTGAAAAAGAAAAAATAGCCTATCCTGTGTCCTGTACGTCTAAATGTTTATCTGCCAAGTTTCATGAAAATCAGTTAATTCGTTTTAGAGTTATGGAGGAACATACATACATACAGAAAAAAAATCTAAAAATCGTCAATTTAGTTTCAGTATCATGTATAGAGCCTATAAACACGATATCTCTGAAAACAAAGTAACTTACTCCATGACCGACCCTTACAGATTTATTATTAGTATTGATACATAAGTAGAATAAATAAAGAAGACTGATATTTAGTATAGCAAAGATAACAAATTACTGAAATTCTATTCGCCTATAACTTCAAACACTTGATTCAAAGTCAAGCAACGACGTTATTAAAAGTTGTCGCAGAGCTCTAATGAAAATTATGACGAAGTTGCTTCTATACTGATTAATTTAAATAATTGCAGAGTTTTGGAAGGATGTCACTCTATCCCGATTTATACGTTTAGTTTTATGCTATCTTCTTTAAGTAAACTCGTTATTAATAAAAGTTATTAAAGACTAACTTGAAGAACAAGAAAGTAATTACAATAACTTGTAGTTAATTTTAGGGTAGATTGAAATTTTATACTATGTTCAACTTTATTTTTTTATATTATAAAGGGTGGCAAGCAGGTTGATAGTCTATATGATAATGGCTATTGTCTTTTTTATTTTATTTTTTATTTTTTTATTTATATATCCTTTTATATATTTTTTATTAATATAACCTTTTATTTATTAAGTAGCATAAAACTTAGTCTTTCCTTAAAATGCAGGCTGGGTGGGAAAAAGACATATTATACTGCAGGTAGCCTATGTCCTTTTCTGTATCCCTTACAACTGTATACCTATGAAATATTTCATGATAAAGCGTAACAAACACATAAACTCAGTTTTGCATTTAAAATATTAGCAAAGACGAGAGTAGGTACAACCTATATAATTTTCACAAGACTTGCGATATATAGGTGAAATTTTCCATTAAAAAAAGGAATAAGAAATACCTTTATCACCTTGGAAATTATGGAATTCATAAAAGAATAAGTGATAAAATGTATTTTGTATGTGTTGAAAACGATCCAACTTGAAACATAGCAACCAATTGAACTTAAACTTAAAACATTGCTATGTTTTAAGGCGAGGCCCTATGAAACTAAGGGAACTTTAAATAAATGTGCTGAGTCAACCACATATCTGATCAATGTGGAATTTACATATATATATTTTGAGACCTTTATCTGTAGATTATCAAGTCAGAAACATAATTAGGTGATTTTCATTCGATACATTTTTTGATCGAAATCGGCGCCTTTAGGCTTGAGTTATATCGCCAAAAAACTGCTCGTAGCAAGGAAACATTGTTTACCAGTGATTGTCAAAATAAAATAAACTTAGGTTTATTTTTACTCCTATAATTAACGAAAACAATTTTGAGACTTACGTTGTTTAGTTCCGAGCTAGTGCACACCAAATCATGCTTCAAATAATGTACGCAATATTCAACCTTACGTAAGCTGTATCTTGCGATATATTAAAAAAAATCCTAGAGAGCCGCCGAGCAACTTGTAACTCTCGGGTGGCGGGACGTGGGCGGAGCGAGCGTAGGAATTTTTTTCGTGGGGCCTGCTCTTAAGTTCACACCCGTAGGTACGTGAACTGTGTGGCAACTAAAAAGCTACAGGCATCTGCAATTAAGGTGCATGTGAAAAGTACATAGAGGGTGTCGAAATCCAATTAAGTGTACGCCAAAGAGCAAGTACACAGTAACTTTGTACATATTGCAGAGGATACTTCTGCTTCAAAATAAATATAATCTTGAACTGAAGTTTTTTTGTATATAAATATTTATAAAGTATTATTCTCTATAAAATTTCTTTACTAATTAGTGGAAAATATTTTTGATTGCACTATTATCTTTATTTATGTATCTATGTGGTGTAATTGTTTGTTTTCTCTAATAAAAATTTTTTTTAAATGGTCAAAAAACAAAATTTGGTTTCACTATTTCATTTCGTTTAGGCTGTAAAGTATCTCCAACATAGTTGTTACTAACAGCTAGTTATAGCTGTTAGTGCCATTTATTCATACATTTTAGAACAAAAATGTTAAATTTATGAAAGGCTGAGGGCATGGTGGAGTGAAAACAGCTGGTAGTCGATGCTACCAAGACATTTCAGAGCGAGCACTACCTTTAGCCATGAAGAAGATGACACTATCTATCTATCTATATTTTAAATGTATATTTGATATTTTAAAACAAAATTTGGATAGTAAACTGTTAGTAGTAGTGACTGTGATGTAGGAGTACATGCATGCCTAATGCGTTGAGTGCAAGCCTTTGAATTCACAGGTTTTAGCAAAGCTCCGTAGTTGAGACGCCCAATATCCGACTACATATTTAGAATTAAGAATGATGTTTAGAAAATATGTTTATTTATAATGTTTATTTAGAAAATAGATATGAAAAACATTTTTCATGACATGAAAAAGATAATACCAACTTATTGAATTGTCATTTATGAAAAAAAATCAACATTGCGGTACAGGAAAGAACTATGGACGTCAGTATAGATATATCATTAACTTGCTACTATTATTATGAACTCACATTTGTGAAGATTTTAAAAAAAGTTATTGTGAAGTAATTTGCATGATATAAAGACAATTTCCTTTTTTCCTTATACTGACATATGGATAAAGTTCATAGATGCGTTAAGACTGAAGAAAAAATCCATTTGTCGCTTCTTCCACCTTTGACGCGTGACTAACTATCGCAGGGCTTCCACCTGCTACAAGCTCAAAACTTACTCATACGTGAATCTGAATCAGGTAATTCTTTGAATGTTTTAACTTTCACTTCGAACAAGACATTGAATTTATCTATGTCATTTTAGACAATTTAAATTTAAGGTATTAGCTAAAACTAATTGTTTACCGATGTCTAAATACAAAATTAAAGACTTAGCTGTAGAGTGACAAGGCAATTGGGACAATGCTTTCTTTTTTGCATCGTATTGAATAATACTGTCAAAAATACATATTTAAAATATCCAAGAAAGCGAAATTTCTCGATATTCATCAAGTGATATTATGTGAAAACTAGGAATAACATATTATTTAATTATTGATTTATTTTTGAAAAACGCATTAATTACATTTAATTCGAAATTAGAATTAATTGTTTAGGAATCGAACCCAGGTTAAAAATAAAATTTCAAAATGTGTCAAAATTAATTAAAACATTTTTATACTTAGCTATTATACTTAGCTACTATACCTTACTAATGATTAAGTACATACATTAATTAGGTGGCCAAAATAGTATAATATTTCCAAGAAGTTAAACCCACGCATTTGCTAGATAGTTTTTCATTCTAAATGTGAAGCTATATATAAACGTCTCTGGAACGTGGGTCGTCGACTATTCGAGTTATAAGACGTCATCTCATTACGGTCGGATGTCCAGCGAATCGGTTTATTTCCTCCTTCGACCATCGTATTACTCAGTGCCACCACTTGTCCGAGGATCAGTCCGTTTGTCGACCTCGATTAGCTAACTCTATCTTAGAAATGGAAAACTCAATTTTTTACATAGAACCACACACACACACACACACACACAAATTGCTCATACCTTACCCCAGATCCCTATGATTTAGAATTAATAATTCGTAATTAACTTAGGTAATCTATTTAGTCTATTCAAGTCCCACACAATGAAACCCTGTAATTGGCAAGGTAGGTAGTAATACTGTGTCTATTGTTATTATGTACCTATGTATGTTATTTAGTTTTGTTGTAGGTTTTATGTTGGAAATAAAATAAAATAAATAAACATCAGTACCTACTTACAGAGTATGCATTTTATTTCAACATACGAGTATCTAACTGAAAGTTTCTTTAATTGCCAAACTAATCAGGTGTGAAGAGTCATATAAAACAAAATGGCCACTCCCAAAGTGTGTGCAAAAATAAACCACAGAAATTATCGTCATTATATTGTACCCCGGGCGAAGCCAAGAGCGGGTCACTAGTTATAATTAGTAATAATTTTGTTTTTTAAAAAATACTAATTTCTTTAAAAAGTAAGACTAAGTGGTAGTAAAGTAAGTCTAGAAGTTGTCTATTGTTATCTTCATCAACTTGGTGGGGAGTGTCTATCATCTCCTATTACGCAAGTAACGCCACAGGTGCTGCAAGTGTGTTGCCGAACATTGTAGGATGGAGGTTTAGCAGGATAAGGGATCAGGACCCAAGATGGACCCGCAAACGGTTGGAGAGAGACACCTTAATAGAGACGTCCCTCGTAGAAAGCTGGACTGACATACCGGAAAGGTCTCGCTGTGAACTTGGACCCGCACATCTCCTCTGATGGTGGAATCTGGTAGGGTTTTAGTGGGTATTCCCGGTGATAAGTCACTTCACCGGGCGAGTCCCACACTCCCCCTCATCGACTGACCCCGTTGACGAGGGATAGTGCGTAAACGTCAATTCCCCTGCTAAAAAAGGATAAAGGATTAGGTAGAGATGGGGCAATAAATACCGATAAGGTAAAATTGACTTCCAAACAATACTTTTATTACGGTCTTGGAATAAAAGTATTGTTTGGAAGCTTGGAGCTCGTCCTGGTTCTGATCAAGTGTTTTTGAAGCTACTTCTTTTTGAATAATTACTAAGTAAATACTCTATCTTGTAGTATTTGAGTGCATGTACATAACATGTAAGGTAAGGGTGCTCAAGTCGTACCCCTAAGGAAATTACACTGTAATATTCACTGCAATTAAAATAAAACAAAATCTTTAACACTTACTAAATCTTTATTTAATTGGTTTTCAATTAACAATTATAAAAACTTGAAATTCTTTAATGAAAATAGTTAATTTATTGTTTTGTATTGATTAAGGCACCTAGTCGCCTAATTCGTGCCACCTATAGCCTTAGTCGTACTTAGAAGACAAATGTTAGTAAACATATTAAAAACTATAAAGAAAAACACTTAATAATCAGAGATCACATGAACAACTAAAAACTACAAACAATTTAGTCTGAGATCAATTTTTATAAGTATCAGACGAGATATTGCTGAGGTACGACTTAGGCTGTGGTACGACTTACGCAACCTTACCTTACTTAATTTCATTGTAGTTACAGTTTAATTTCAGTTGATTGTAGATAGCTTGTCGGCCACTGTAATTTACACAATATTTACACAATTGTAAACAGAAAAGCAAACAAAAAGGTTCGAAATTGAAGTGGAGCGATAAAATCCTTTCTCAGCAATTGTGTATAATGGCCGCACTCGGGTTAATGTGTCACCACAGATGTAAAATATTTTCAGAAGTGTCAGTACTGATCATTACATAATTTCTTTTCAGCTGTCCCCATTTCTTCCATAACCTGCCCGTTGCCATTTCAGTCCACTAATTCATCCACGATTTTTATTCGACAAATCGATTAGAGCCGAATCAACATTACATGCCGAATTCACATTTCCACTTCGATGCAGTTTTGGGAATGAAATAATGATCCATTAATATACTATACCAATGGGTAGACAAACTATTAATTATTTTACAATAAATTGTTCCTGGCCTACGGACAAACTAATATCCTGCGTTTTAATGTAGGAAATGGACTAACGGATTTGCGTCGTTATAACTAATGAATAATATAGGATCAAACTGGTCGTGCCAAAGCTGTAAATTACTCAACCAAAAAGTACAACTTCAAAGAAAGTGTTCCATAACATATCTTTCTTTGAGTCAGTGCTTGATGTAAGGTCAAAAATAATGTTCCTTACGATCCTTACGTGGCTTATCTAGTGTAATTGTGCCTTAAGAATAGTTCTATTCGTTATGTTTCTATGTCTATTGTTAGCATCGATGTGGGTTAGAATGCCATTTTATTTCACTGTGAAGCACTCGGCCACTTGACTCTCTAAAACATTTACAGCTAATTTTGTAGGAGGAGATACAAGGAACATATAATACTCTCTTGAGGAGACCTTGAGTCTTGAGTCTTTGAGTCCAAGATCAATTACTACTTGCACGTAGTACTTAACAGCTAAATAATTAAGTTGTAAGGTTGTAAGGTTGTAATTTAGTATGTAATCTGTGCAAGCCAAGTCGGGCTATATTTCATCTAATATATAAAATTCTCGTGTCGCGGTGTTTGTTGCCAAACTCCTCCGAAACGGCTGGACCGATTTTGATGAAATTTTTTTGCTTATCGGGTAGGTCTGAGAATCGGCCAACATCTATTTTCCATACTCCTAAGTGATATATTTTTTTATGGTAAAACAACGTTTGCCGGGTCAGCTAGTTATACAATATATTACGGTTCTTAGTTATGCTAATGCATATATACCTCTTTATGCAATCTATAAGATGACTTAAGATAATTATCTTGTCTTAGGAAAATTTAGCCTCCTTTAGACTGTCTGTAATCTCTTTGACGAGCCCGTTGGATAAGTGGTAATGGACCCCTGGTTCGATTATCGGCGGTGTCAACTTTGGAATTGAACTTTTCAAAGTTGACTATGGTCTTGATTTGGAAAGCCCGTCTGACGGCAGTAACCACCCCCTTACAGAATACCTCCGTGAACTAACAGCACATTGTTGTTGTGTTTCGGTGAGTGAGTAAGGGATGCTAAGAGCCCATTACCCCATCCCTTCCTTACACCATCCCTTAAACTTGCAGTACCTATGGCGTCGCTTGTGTTAAAGGCGACGGTAGCCACCTACCGTCAAGTGGACCGTCAGCCTGTTTGCCGACCTTAACATACGAAAAGCTTTGAATAAAAACATAAATTCGTACATATTCCAGATTCAGAAGCAATTATCAGAGCAGTGCAGTGAAAGCATGTTCCGATTGTTTAGTTTAATCAAGCAGGCTTGAAGACTAACTCACGGTTAACAAATCTAGAATACTGTTCCACTGCACTGTACTGCACATTCGGTAAATTACAAAATTGAGTGTTGTGGAACAACGAACGTAATTACATTACTGGTGAATGAAACGTAGGTACTGGTGTAATATTGTACGCAAAATCAAATTTTATTTTTTATCAATTAGGTTTCTCCAAGACTTAACATGGTTTCGAAAAAAAGGCCAAGATGACGATCCTGAGAAGAACATTCTTTTTGTCATCTTTAAAATATAAAATTATAATAATTATACTTTATTATAAACAAATCAAGTATATATACAATACTAAACATAGTATGAATTCTGAATTGCTTAAATCCAGGCTTCATTGTCGCTTAAATAAAATCAGTTATTTTATAATAGCCTTTCGAGTGGAGTTTGGTTTTAATTACACTTTTAAAGATAAGGCTCTGATTATCTATTGGCTTCTGTTTATTCTCTTGATTGATACATTGTGTTTGTACAGTGTAAAGTGAATATGAATAGTCCCGGGTCCACTGTTATCTTCAGTGTATGTAGACTCATGTAAAATTAATCTTTACATAAACGTAGATACGGAATGGGAATCATTGTTCCCTTTATTCCTGTATTCAATGGGAATATCGGTCATATTGAAGCAACGATTGCTCAGTGGGTGGAACCCTCTGTCGATACTGCAAATCGGATTGAAGCTCTGATTTATTTTTCCATTTCAAACATATAATATATAATGATGAGGCCTTCTATTTTCTATTTCTATCATCTATTACAGTAAATCTCTAATATTTAAGCTTTGAGACAAACGTCCTTTCTTAGTTCCTTTCTATTATGAATATACCGGGAAAAGATATGGTAAATATCTCAGATTTGACATACTTTGAGCATCACAGGTACGGTGAAAGTTCTTTCTTGCTAAGTCCTGTTAATGAGACCACTGTCGCGAAAGCTATTTTAAGTATAAAATCTAATTGTAGGGGTTGCGACAATTTGTCTATGGATATGGTACTAATGACTTTACCTCATACTCTTAACGTTATTACTGCTATTATAAATCTTTCTATATCGACGGCGACCTTTCCTCAAAAATGGAAGACTGCTTTAATTAGACCCATTCCAAAAAATAACCACCCAGCTAACTTTGGGGATCTACGACCCATCAGTCTTTTGCCTTTCTTATCTAAAATTTTAGAAAAAGTAATATATGATAAGGTGTACCTACAGCTATTTGGAAACAAATTCTATTTTACCTGCATGCCAATCAGGTTTTCGCAAAGGTCGGAGCACCTCCACAGCTCTTATTGATGTTGTTGACAATGTTCTAAATGCACATAATTCTAGAATGGGCACAATTTTGGTACTCCTGGATTATTCCAGGGTTTTTGATTCAATCAATATTTCTTTGTTACTTTCAAAATTATCGTATTATGGTTTTACTCCTTCATCAGTTGCTTGGTTTAATAGTTATCTTTCTGGACGTGAGCAAATAGTTGAATTTGTCTCAGATGACGGTATGGTTTTAAGATCACAACCAATGACATCCAACAGGGGCGTTTCTCAGGGTTCAATTTTGGGTCCACTTTTATTTATATTGTATTCTAGTGACATCACCCAGCATATTAGGAACTGCTTTTACCATTTATATGCTGATGATTTGCAATTATATATGAGTTGTAAAAGTGAACATATACAAGATGTAATCCAAAAAATAAATGGAGACCTAGAAACTATAACTGCTTGGTCAAAAACAAATTGTTTAGTTCTTAATCCAAGTAAATCTAAATTTATGTTACTGGGTTCAAATAAAGTATAAAAAGTTTAGCCGCGTCTAACCCTAATATAATAATTAATGGTGAATCTGTTGTTAGTGAGTGAAGCGCGCAACCTTGGAGTCATGATGGACGGAAATTTGCGTTTTGAGAAACATGTGCTTGAACTAGTCCAAAACTGCTTTTACCGCTTGAAAGTTTTGTACAAAATTAGAGATGTTCTAAGTGTAAATTTGCGTTTTAAACTTTGTGAAGCGATTATCCTATCCAAGTTGAATTATTGTTTGGTTGTATATGGTCCCTGTTTATTTAAGAAGACACACAAATTAATTCAACGAGTGCAAAATGCCTGTTTACGTTTCTGCGTGAAGGTGCCTCCTAGATCGCACATAACACCTTTCTTGAATAAATATAATATTTTGCGTATGAATGCCAGGCAACAACTTTACTATGAAACGCTTATCTTTGAAGTGGTTGGTACTAAGAGACCCGAGTATCTGTTTAAGAAATTGAATTGGCGTAATCCTTCCTCTGTTTGCAGGCGTCCGGTGAATACATTGAATGTTCCCTTTTGCTCGACAGCAGCTTTCAGTGGTAGCTTCCGATACTTGGCTTCTAAGTGTTGGAATAATATTCCTCCCCCCCTTCGTGATCTCAAGTCTAAATTTGCTTTTAAAAATAAATACACTGCTTTACTAATTGAGAGACAAAAAAGTGAATGAGGTCTTGAGCCAAGTTTTTAATTTTGAGGTATGAGCGATAACTGGGGAAGACTTAATCAGGGGTAGTATACTGTTACTTATAGAATGTAGTAAATTCCTGCAAGATAACAATACTGCTGTAACGACGCGTATTCCGCCCCGGCGTGAAACTTCAAGTATCAGGCGTAAAATCAGCGCTGTGCTTTGCATCAGCTTATGCTGAGCCAGACACCTTTTTGCTGCCATGGCGCACACTCATTGGGATTTTATTTAAGTATGTATTGTCATTTTAATGTAAAAAAAAAGTATGTATTTTTTTTTGTTATTTTTAGATGTATTCGTGTGTGTCATGTGTATGCAAATAAATATTCTATCTATCTATCTATCTATTAAGAGTAAGAGTTTTTTTATTTCTCTCTGTATAAAATTAGTTTACCAAATCGTGGAAAATGTTTTTGATTGCACTATTATCTTTATTTATGTATATTTTTCTATTTTCAAATTCCCTAATAAAATAATATTAAAATAAATAAAATAAAACATGAGTTCATGTATCACTATTATTTTATTAACTATACTAACTCGAACTGTTTTGTTAAATAAGTTTTTTCAACATATTCACGATGTTGAGGATTTGGAATGACTAATATTGACTTTCTGATGTAATTCATGTTTTTTTTTAAATTAAATATTTTTACAATTTTGAAAAATTACATGTGAAACACCGAGGTTTATTTTTGTAAAAATAAACCTATTAAATTACATTATTGAAAGTAAAGATTAATCTTACGGTGTCGCCACCGTTGTCAAAGCGATAAAGATATCAGGCTTACAACTCGTATATTTTCTCAGGTGTAATATTTTTGATTTTTTAACGCAGACAAAGTCGCGGGAACAAAAACATCCGTTTTTCCATTTGTTTCTATGGTTTTTCAAGATGTGTTTATTTGGTCCCTATCGCTGTGTAGGAGGCATTTGTATTTCGAAGTAATGCCAACCGTAATTCGTAGAGGCGAGAGAGACGCTTAATTGGATTCCTTCGCTTGATGTCGACACATTGTTGTTAACTTTGAGATTGGTATAGTATTAGGTATGTAAAGGAGGTAATAATTCCCTTAATATAAAACCTCGATATTTTACATACCTTTACCAATTTTTAGGTCAAAATTAAACATTCTTTTGTCCCAGGATTTGAGCTATGTTTCACGCCTAATTTTGTTATTAAAATTACTTTCCCTATCGAGTATTGTTCTATCTTTAGCGTTATCATAAAAACAATTTGGACACAGTTTTCTCTCATCTTCAAAATAATTATGGCAATGAAAAATACAAAAATAATTTCATATATTTTGAGTGGTGTTTAGTTTTCAACTAAATTATACTCTATGACAAGGTATGCCGTCTCGCTCGCAAGCTATCTCTCTCTCTTACCTAACACATTTAACACGGCGCATACACGTCTCTCACAAATAATAAGTTTTTAATGTAATTAGATTAAGTTATAGTGAATAAAGTGTCAAGATATGAAAATCCTTTATTTATGTGACAACCAGCCCTATACACAAAGAAAAATATACAAGTGGCATAAACTAGATAGCCTTCTGGCATTATTAACCACCCTCGCACAGAATATATGCTACAATAATATATGCCACAATATGCCGAGCGCCTCTACAGTAGGTCAGTAGGTGTTACGTAATTAAAAAGCAGGTTCATCTTTACGTCTTCATTATGCTTCGGTCCTTTATTAACTAAACCTTTTATCACAATATATTTTCAATTCCTACGTGATAGACGGCACTACTGTAATTATTCTGGTGTCACACTGTTTGAAGCGATGCTAATGGCCTGTCTCCTCTGCGATGTTTTTCGGTCGACAATATACAGCAATATTTTCAGGGATGCTACATTTATCCCCAAACTTCGGCATAACCGAGCAACAACTAATGATATAATAAAGTAAAATTTATAACAAACGGAGCCAAGAAGACAGTCTACTTGATAATATATGACTTGTCCCTTAGGAACAAAAGTTACACAAATGCTGGGGGACAGTGAGCAATTGACACTAACGTCACTTAATTTAAGCACTGAAACATATGCGCACATGTGCTATTACTTAATGGTGTTATTCGGTGTATCCAAATTGCTTTTCTAGTTTATGGTGGTTTTGATGTCATTTTCATTATGACTTTTTTTAACCAAATCATTATCCTGGCTTATAATAGTTAAAGTCATAAAACTTTATATAAAAAAAAATACATATAACCTAACCTATTAAAAGTAGATGCTAAAAGCTATGAAACAATAAAAACATAAAATGTCAGTGTTTTGATCGTCAAAAGTGATAAGTTGATGGAGAAATATTGACCAGAAGGTTTGTTTACATTCTCCGCAAGCTTTTAACGGCGATCATGGTTTCTGATATCGACATAATATAATATTTTTTTTTTTTAAATGAAACTCTAGAACTGTCCTCATAAAGACTTCGTTTCCAAGATTATTCTTAATTAAAAATGTGTACCACGCTAAAGAGACACCGACATCTAATTTAACAAAATATTCTTGGAAGTAGAAAATATTTTCTGTAAAAATAGCTTTTTACAGAAAATATTTCTCGAATATTTTGATTTTTGAATCGTTTTGATCGTTGGCAAAGGTTGGAATGATAAAAATTATATCAGTATGAACCGTCAGGCTCTCTATCTACTTTTACATTTAAAAAAAAATAGAGATGCACTAAATTAATACTAGAAAAGTAAAAAGTTAAACATTTGATATTTTTTAATTTCAGTATTTCCAAATGGTATGAACCACCGTTTTTTTTAAAGAAATTTTTTGTTGGTATTTTTATTGTTCTGCGTAGGTTTTATAGACATAAGCTCTCAGGCGAAAACTGCATGAATGGTGATTTAAAAAGTCCATTACTGAAAATAATATTTCGGTGATATCACCAGACGTCATCGCGACACAAGCCGTTATACGTTAACGTGCACTTGAGCCAGGCTGATGCTTCGTTCAAAATTACTTGTCACTTGCTTGAACTACTGAATAGTTGGACGGGTGCTTTCCCTAATGCTTCTGTTCCTGGATTCGATTCACGGCAGGATCAAGAGAGTAAGGGATACCGGAGCTCATTTCCCTATGCCAATATCTTATCATAAATCCTACTATGGGCGGCAGCGCACTTGTAGTAGCTGCTTGTGTTATAGGCGACGGTTGCCTGCCACCTCCCGTCAAGTGGTCCGTCAGCCTGTCTGTCAATCTTAACATAAAAAAAAACTAAATGCTAAAGGTTTTCAAAAGGATGTTAAGGAACTCGAAAGTTTTGTATGTTTCGTAAGTATGTAAGTAAGTGGAATATTTATATTATTATTTATGACTGCATCCGCTGGGATTTTATGAAGCAACGTCTGATAAGTAAGATGGTAAAATACACCTATCCCCAATACCATTGAAATTACATAGGATACTAAATCTTTAATGTGTCTTTTCAAGTAGCGAAGTAGTCAGTAAAAGAAGCAAGTAGAGTGAAGAGAGCTCCACAAAGGCCGCGATAAGTCGGCGATAACGCTCTCGTGAGTTATGTCCGCGCAATTACGTTTTACGTTCAGCGTTTATACGCAAAGCCAGCTCGCGCAATAAACATAATAATATATTAATATAATAGCGTTGAACTCCGTCTTGAAAGGCACGTATTAATAAAAAAAATGTTTATTATTCTTTTTAAAAAAAAATAGGAGTCCCAATGTGTGTGTTTGGCACATTGTGGTCACCTTCCTTACAGAACACCTTCTTTATCTTCCTGCTGCTTGGTGCCTCTCTCACTACCTAATGAGAAATTCTATACTCAATTTCTTGATTGACTTAATAATTCTATAATATCTTATGGAATTCTTTGGGGTAATGCTGAAAACATATATACTTACCTTTTAATTTTAGAAGAAACTAGGTGGTGCCCACGAGTTCATCCGCGTTGAAAAATATTAAGTAGCCTATCCTGTGTCCCGTACGTCCAAATGTTTATCTATTAAGTTTCATGAAAATCAGTTGATTCGTTTCAGTTATGGAGAAACATACATACATACAGAAAAAAATTCTAAAAATCGTCAATTTAGTTTCAGTATCATGTATAGAGCCTATAAACACGATATCTCTGAAAACAAAGTAACTTACTCCATGACCGACGACCCTTACAGATTTATTATTACAAGGGCTCTAATGCCATCTACCAACCAGGTCCGCAGTCTATCCTCCGAGAAATTTTTAAGGAAATAAAAAAAATATTAACTATTTCGCATAAGACTATTATTAATTTAGTAAAAAATGTCAATACTCCAGATTTTAAAATGATATTGATTTAATTAAAACTCGACCACTAGATAAATAAGTCTTTTATGAGTCAATGTATACTGTTTTATAACTTCAGAGATAATCAGAGCTTTACTTATAAATAAATTTAAAAGTTTAATCAAAACAAAACTCTGTTCGAAAGGTTATTATTATAAAGTCGCTGATTATTTAAACCATAATGAAGCCTGATTTTAGACGATTCTGTTTAGTTATTATATATTATTTGTGTATAATAATTGTTAATTATAAACCTGTCTTTAGGTATACATTTTTTTAAATTCTCAGCTTATACAACAGTTTACGCGAGCAGAGTCGTAAAGAATCATTAATTTATTAACAACTAGCTGGTGGCTGCGACTTCGTCCGCGTTGAAAAAGAAAATATTTTTTTTTTTTTTTAAATAGAGATGGGTTTGCTCTTGGCCAACATCCAGGTGTGTAGCGAAGATGAGGCCTATGATGGAGCGAGCTCACCCAGAAGGTGCCTATTCACTCGAACTTTGAATAGATTCAGGTTATATGTGCTCGGAAATACAGACGCCGGCAGGGAGTTCCAAACCTTGGCAGTGCGCATTATAAAGGATGTTTTAAAGCGCTTGGTCCGAAATAGAGGGATATCGACAAGATGAGGATGGTAACCAGCCGTATGTCTGTATGTCCGATAGAAGAAAGGGGAAGGCGGTATGAGTTCATGCAGCTCCTGAGCACACTCTCCGAAGTACATCTTATAAAAGACACATAGACTGGCAATTTTGCGTCTATGTGCCAGGCTCTGCATCTTAGTTTTTAAAAACGTACTGTCGCCAATGAGTCTCCTAGCTCTGCGTTCCACCGAGTCGAGTGTAGCAAGTTGGTATTTGGCTGAACCATCCCAAAGGTGGGAGCAATATTCCATGCAAGATCGAACTTGCGCCTTATATAAAGAAAGGAGCTGTCCAGGCGTAAAGTATCGCTTCACCCTATTTAAGATGCCCAGCTTTTTGGCTGCTGTTTGAGCTTTGAAAATCATATGCGTTATATGTGTAATAACGCCTGACAACGTTATCGTTGTGACGACGGTGGCGCCGCCACGCTACAGTGGCGACCAATTCTTTATATTTTTAGACGATCACTCGGAAACAGTACTTTTTTGTGTATGAAAGGTAGCCTATGTCCTTTCTTGTATCCCTTTCGTGTATGCAAAATTTCATGATAATTGGTTGAGTAGTTAAGGCGTGAAAAGGTAGCAGACAGACAGACAGAGTTACTTTCGTATTTATAATACTAGTATGAATTAATCTTAACAAATTGAATTCCCAGTGAAGCTGCGTGAAATTCATGTACGAATATAACGCGTAAGAATATTATGTCGCCCCGTAAACGCTTATGTCTCCTCGTTTGTTAGTATTCGAGGAAAGCACGGACAGACACTCGAGTTTTATTGTATTATCACAAATTATGTTGAGGGCGAGGGCTTTATGTCTTGAAGGGTCATTCATTAAGCCGCAAGACGGGCCCTGCAAGCCTCACAAAATTAGAGCACCCTTAAGACAACCGCGACTCACTGCTTATCGATTTACAATCAACTGAAGAGAGTACGTTTGTTAAGCGGTTATCACACTTTACAATTTGAAGGATTCCAATTTAGGAAGTTGGAAAGTGTAATCGCAGTTAGAACAGATTGGATCCAATTTAGATTTTATCTATTTTCAATTCTATGTTTTCGATTTAGAAATCAATTTAGTATAGTGTGATCACTAGGTTCACTACTTAGGTAGCTAAATTGGATTCCTTCAAATTGTAAAGTGTGATAACCGCTTTACAATGCATTATTACAGACTTTTGTCAATGTAAAAATTTTGTTTTAAGTTTATTGGTCTTAAAAAGTGTTAGATTATATTATTATTTATAGATTTTGGGTTAGAAACTTTATTATTACACGTCGATAAGACTACATAGCAGGTTGTATTATGACACAATGATTGTTTTTAACTCGATTCCGTAGAAATTTCCGTAGATATTTTTATAGCTATAAATTTGGCGTTCGAAATATTTGAGTACGCCTGCGCATAATTATACTAATAGCAAAAGTTATACAATCTTACTTTTGTCTCTAGAGCGTTACTATACGTTACTATAACGTTACTATAACGTTACTATAACGTTACTATAACGTTAGACTCTTTAGGACTGCAATTTAGCAATTAATTTTTATACATGTAGGTATTTTATGGTTTTCATTTAATTGGTAATCTGTTTGTGTACTTTATTAAATAAAATAAAATAAGTTCTACTATTAAAAAAAAAAAGTTAATGTTAAAAAATAAATCTTAAGTAATTCTTTTTAAATGTCTTGTATAATAACCTTTGATATAATCCTTATATATATAAAAATTACATGTCACATGTTTGTCCGCGATGAACTCCTAAACTACTGAACCGATTTTGATAAAACTTCGTAACTATGTGTAATTTGGTCCAACTTAAAAGATAGGATAGTTTTTATTTCATTTTGTTTATTTTATTCTTGCAAATTATATAATATTATTGACATAGCGCCATCTGTTGATACTTATTCAAACAGCAATTATTTATCTGTGTGTTCCATAAGAATTAAACAGATGGCGGTATAAGGTAATTTATCGTCTGTATTGAATAAAAAAGTTGCACCCGTGCGAAGCCGGGAGCTGGCCACTAGTAATTCTATATTTTTAGTAATTTAGCCCCTTAGATTTTAGAGAGATTATAATTCTTAGCAGGCATTTAACTTTATATTCTTTATGTTCTACAATACAAACCCGAATTATGAACTTACTTTAAAATTTGGGCCTTTTTAACATTTGATGGCCACATAATTCACAGTTGGCACTTTCCCAACTCCATCCTTCTATTATTGGCACTTACTTTATGCTAAACAATCACGATTCCAATTGATCCCTGTGCTCGTTTAACATCACATAATTACCATAATTAAATAGGTTCTAAAATGATAGCATAGTTTTATTTACTTTTTTATGTGATTTATGAAGGCAAACACCCAAGTAGATGATATATCGTTTATGGACCTCCAAAAAAGAAATGGCAAAACAGAGACATATAAAGTTCTGGAAAAAAATGTAACTGTTCTTGGAAAAGTGTAAAATGTAAATCCTGAACTGCTGAACTGTAAAAATTCTTTTTACACACTGTAAAAGGTTACTCAGAGTCACTGATGAGGACCAAACAAACCTTTTCCGTTTTAAAAAATCAGCACAACGTCCCATATTTCGGGCTTCACATAGCGTGACGGTTGGACGACCCACATAATAGACAGACAACGTCCCTAGGGACAAATCTTTCCAGAAATAGTTCACATTTTTAAAACGAAAATCACATAAACGTAGTCATTTATAAAAATATTTCTATCGAAGTAAAGGATTTTTATAGACGACCAATTTTATCAGCATAAAATGCACTCTTTGAGAATTTCCAGAAGCAGGTTCCTGACTAACGAAGCGCGATGAAATAGCGAATTTAAGAGACGTGTCCTATTTAATATTCAGGCAATTCTGCAGGCTTTATAAAAGGTTTTATAAAAGATTGCTCGTAATATACAATACAATTTTATATTGATACTAGTGGCCCGCTCCCGGCTTCGCACGGATGCAATTTTTTACTCAATCCAGCTGATAAAATTACCTTACATCGCCATCTGTGAGAACCTTATGGAACTCACAGATAAATAATTGCTGTATTGAATAAGTATCAACAGATGGCGCTATGTTAATAATATTATATAATTTGCAAAAAAATAATAAACAAAATGAGATATAAACTATCCTATCTTTTAAGTTGGACCAAATTACATATAGTTACTAAATTTTATCAAAGTCGGTTCAGTAGTTTGGGAGTTCATCGCGGACAAACATGTGACACGTAATTTTTATATATATAAAAGACTATGTAGTTTTTTAAGTTCGCCCAATTAAAAAATGAAATTATCTGATATCTGACATTGCGATAGTGGCGCTCCTCGAGAACCTATATTTTTAAGACAGTCCCTCGGGAACCTAATATTTTTCCAGTAAAAAAAAGATTTCAATTATGGTAATCCAGGTAATAAACTATCTGTGTGCCAAATTTCATCCATATCCGTTCAGCTATTATTGCGTGAAAGAGTAACCAACATCCATCCTCACAAACTTTATAATATTAAGTAGGAGCATTTTATTGTATGATAGTATTACAATGATAGCTAATTGGGACGATGCGAATCCCGGTTTATACTACAGGCTAATTCAAACCACTCAGTGAAAATTTAATTAGCATTTAAATGGAATACAGAACTAGTTTTGCAACCCCTATTGTGTGCATAAACAACATAATATATATCTGGTATGAATATGTATATAATGTATGAATTTTACGCCATTTTGTTACGGTAATGGTGTTGATGCTTATTTGGTAGACTTCCCCTTGTAACTTTTTCCAGTTTTCAAAATAAACTAAGCAGGATAGATATAGTACTTTCTAGTGAGTGTTCCAGAAATTCTTCGGTATTTAGAAAAGACTTCAAGAAATATTAATATATAATGAAATACATTATTTTAGAATATTTCAGGTTCAACCAGATAACACCAGAAGTTCTCTGTTAAACGATATTATTTTCAATAATATTTTGGCTTCACTAGAGCTAGGAATTCTTTTTCTAGGAATTAAAAGGTAAAAAGCTAAAGAGGCTGTACAATTCTAATAAAGAATAATATTTCCTTTCAATTTATAACTTAAGTGCTTCTCTCGTGAACAATTCTGTGATAAAAACACTAAGTGATACTAATAATCTCAACTTCAAATGCGACAGCGTTTTGCTGCAAATCCAAAAAATAGGAGAGAACTCACATGCTTAATTTCAATTTGATATAAAAGACCTTCACATATATTAAGTTATTAACTAAGTTTGTACTTAATGTTTATGATGGTATACAATATAAAATCTATAGGAATTTTAGCCATACCATTAATATAAAATAATTATTTATTTTTTCATGGTATACTTAATAACTTTTATGGTAAATTTATGTTGAAAAGAGTAACTTATGAGGGTTTTTGCCAGTTCTTTCACATATAATAAATTTATTCCGAACAAGTGTTTAAAATTTAAACATTTGTGTTTATTTGTTTTAAAATTTAAATTTTACTATTTGCTTCACTCGTTTTAAAAATAATAACATAAGTAGGTATACAAAGTCTACAATTTTTTCTTAAAATATTTAATGTTTAGACGGCTCATTTATTGTTTTTTATTTATTATATTTATAGATGTGTAACACCGAAACAATATATCTTATGTGTACATATAATAAATTGTCCTTTCGAGACAGGATACGTGGGATCTTGCCCTAAAACTTATTCTCAAATGACAGAGGTACCCGGAGCACACAACGGTTCTCCGAAGGAAATTACATTTAATGAAATTAATTAAATAGAAGTTAAATTACAAACTTGTTTTTAAATGCAAGGTTGTTATATTGAAAACACAGTAATATAGTCTAGTAATAATCTTTGTACATAAAAATCTATTTGTTTATGTATGTTCCCTGTGGATTTTGATGAAGTTTTCAGACAATCTTCAGATTAACCCAGTGGGTGATCGTGTGAAGTTTAGTAGCGATCGGATAAACATTTTTTTTTTCTTTTTTCTATTTAATTATAAAAATTTGAGAAAAATATATTTGAGCAATGCAATAAAGCAATAACAATAAATGTTTTCACGCCTAATAAAAAAAGGCGCGAAGTCGCGGCCAAAAGCTAGTTAAAAACAAATATTTAATCTAATGAGTCGTTATTTTTAAATTGAATAGATTCTTATTTTTTTTTTATTTCAGATTATTTTAGTATTATTTTAGATATATAGACAAATTTAAAGTGAAAGCATCATATAGGTACTGTTGTGTTGCATTTATTGACTGATTCTTCGTTTCATTCTCAAAATAATTTCTTTGTTAAAAATGTAACTTGTGTTAAGAATTTCTAATAATGTTTTATTTCTGCATTACATCACATACTGTTACTGAATGTGTTGGGTTACTACTCTTATGCCACTACTGTGTTATCCACAAGGTCGAAAGGGCTCATATAAATCGCACATCACGACGGTGAATGTTCGTAAACCTTTACCTCACATTTTTCCAATTTCTATTAAGAAGTTTTTCTAATAAAAAAAAAGCTTTATAAGTATGAATATTATGAAATAGCGCATAATTACAGTCATTTAAAAATCGCCTGTCAGGTCATCCGCGCACTTGCAACCCACAGCAAGTGGCTATCGTTAAGTAATACTTAAAGGTAAGTTTGCAAAGCTGTGATACTTAATACTTATAAAATCACTTGTCCTGACTGACTATAAACGCACAGCCTAAACTACTAAGTCTAGAAAGCTGAAATTAAGAACATAGACATTGCATACGAAGCCAGGGGCGGGTCACTGGTATGTGATTGTTATTTATTTTTTTCTCAACAAAAATACATAAATTATATAGGCAATATATATTACGTGGTATATATAGGCAATATATACCACGTTGGTAAACATCCTTCGCTGACGTCACACATTTGTTAGACAAAGTGCATCCGAAAGTGGACCGTATGGACCTCGAAACAAGGACGATATCAGAGAAGCGCGGTTTAAATTGTGTACTGTACCTTACTTTCAATGAGTAGACAGGCCTGATTGATGGCGCCTTCAAGTCTTGAAAGATTAGTTTCCAATAATGATGTAAATATATAGTGCGATGTGTTCTAAACATTTATATTTAATACTAGCTGGTACCCACGACTTCGTCCGCGTTGAAAAATATGAAGTAGCCTATCCTGTGTCCCGTACGTCCAAATGTTAATCTACCAAGTTTCATGAAAATCAGTTAATTCGTTTCAGAGTTATGGAGGAACATACATACATACATACAATACCTACACTTACAGATTTATTGTTAGTATTGATTGATTGATTGATTGATTGATTGATTGATTGATTGATTGATTGATTGATTGATTGATTGATTGATTGATTGAAGATTCGTCGTGATTCAATGTAAGGTTATTAATAAAATGTTACATAATGTAAAGAAACTAGATTTTTTAAATTACTTTACTTTATATTTTTGTTTGTGTAAATTGTTATATATTGTTAGGTTTGCTATTAAATAAACAAATAAATAAATATAAACAATAGTTTATTAATAGTATATTAAGACTAGAACAATATAATATACACTTAACAATAATTAAGAAATGTTGATGTAATTAAATGAACACCAATGTTAAATTAAATGAAACATTATATTGTATTAATAAATAAATACATAAAAGTGGCAATTAAAGAATGCAATGAACTACCTAATAATATACTTGTAAAATAATTAGCTGATATTAAATTTACAAAAATTAATACGTGCAGAATTTACTCGTATATATGTGTACAATAAGCCACTTTCGAAATATTTTTAATAAAAGTCAAATTCTTCTTGTGTTCTAATTTTTTTTGTGCAGTTATCATTTTATTTTAACTAAAATTCTAAGAAATACAATTTGTCACATATTTATGTATAATATATATATATATTTTCTAAACAATTACTTTGTCTTGTAAGTACATCATAAAGCAATGCATATTTTTAGCATTTAGCCTTTTTTCCACCTTAAATGTAATCTGAAGAGTCATAAATTTGAAGAGCAATAACTAAGTGAAACATTTATTAGAGACGTTTACAAGTGAAGTACGATGGCCACTGAAAACGGGTCAACGTGCTAGGCTTCAAACTGTCTGTAATCAACCGATCGTCTACTTCCGGTGGCTGAGCACGCGAGTTACGCTTACACGGTATACGAAATAACAGTAAGGAAACAGTGAAAAACAAAATACATAAATATGACAGAAATTACAAATATCTTAAAATACTTAGTCACCTACCATCAAGTGGACGGATGGTTATCCTGTCGGTCAGCCTTAATAATGTAAAAAAATCAGACTCCAAAACTTGATATTATTATGTATTTTACTGTTTACCAATAAATCAAATGAAACTGATATTTATTCTTCCTTTAAAGAGTATGAAATTTAAACTGAGAACTTTATTCTTTTACTTTGTTTATTAACTACTAGTTATTGCACGCGTCTTCGTCCGCGTAACTTTATAAAATATAGCCTATGTTACTCACTGATAATATAGCTTTCTATAAATGAAAGAATTTTCAAAATCGGTTCAGTAGTTTTTGAGTTTATTCATTACAAATTGTATAATACAAATCTTCTCTCTTTATAATATGAATATAGAAGTATAGACATATATTAGCCAACATCAAATAAGTGTTATTATAAAAAAATATTTTTAATGTTTTCAAATATTTTAATTCCGAGATTTGGATGTTTATAGGCGTATTAGAAAATAAAATTCGTCACATCGTCTGGACACGGAAGGATATGTTAGAATGGGTAGCTGCTAGAAATAGTACCTCAGAATTGCAGACGATGTTACGCTCAAAAGGACTAGAAGAAATTACGATTACAAAAAGTGTTTGTTAATCTCGCCTGGGGTATCTACTAAAATAAAGTTTTCAAAAAGGTTTTTCATTTTCTGGGTTATATACATTTACATGTTATATAATATATTTGTTTGCAATCCACTTTAAAAATAGTGTGAACTATTTTTAAGAGTCAAATAGTAAGTCAAAGGCCATAATAATAAGTGCAATAATTGTAGATTTAACATACTGTTCTATTCATCTATACTGTGCTTCCGTTCTGTATTCAGGTTCTAAGGTTCCTTGTGTCTTTTTATGTTGCGCTGTCTACTCGGTAGAGCAAAAGCATTCTACATTTGTTTGCACCGAACAAATTTGACCTACATTTATTCTAGTGGGATTTAATCTAATTTTTATTATCTATTTAATCAAAAATCTATATTAAATTGTATTTAATATTATTAGCAGTAAGCGCACGTGTAAAATTTTCATTAAAATTTCAACTATTTTGTGAAAGAATATTAAATATTCATACATCCATTATCACAAATTTTCGCATTATTTATACTTGATTTTGCACGTGACTATGTCTAGCATATGTTAGTTTTAATTATAAGCTTTATTACATAGTATTATCGAATTTGGTTTTTGCTAAACGAGAATTTCTAATTCACGCACCCTTTAATGAAGACTAGCTTTTAAAAATAGTATCTTTATAAAATATAGCCTATGTTAGTCGCTAATAATATAGTTTTTTAGTTTTTTTAATATATTTTTATTTATTACAAATTCTCTCTTTATTAAATATAGAAATTATTAGAAGAAATATTAGAATATTAGATATAGAAGTAAAGATATTAGATATAGAATTATAGATAGCCTATGTATTATTCTGATGTATAAATTATATTACTGTATAGTTTCATTAATATCTGTTCAGTAGTTTTGCATGAAATCCTATCGCCTATCCTATTATTTATTTATTTAAAAAATAATTTTCTGAACATTAGAACAGAATCATTATTGAAATATTTAACAAAATAATACGTCGTATACTATATTACTCATTTATAAACCCGCATTTCTATATTAGTTCGCTGCAACAATGTCAAACTTTATATATTAGTGTTGAAATAGTCAGCGAACATTACTGTTGAACGTTTACCTAGAACAGTCTCCATTCTGTGACCTAAATTGTTATGACTGTTCTATCTTTAGAGCTGAAAGTTTGTGTTGCGGGCTTGTAAATTATGTAAGCCTATCTATAGGTACCATTACTTAGTACCTAACTTTTAGGGTTTAGTACATTCTTTTAACTCTATTCGTTAGGAAAAAAAATTATAGTTATTCCTACTCAAGACGAAAGTTTTGATACTTTACGAGTATAAAATAAAATTCTTTGATTGACTTGAAATAAAAATAGGTTATTATAAACTAAAAAATTAAAATTAAAAAAAAAAAATAAGGCTTTATTCACTGATAAGTTACAGTAATTATACCATGATATGCTTCTATATAATTAAAAAAAATTATCTAAATTTGTTGTTTTTTTTTTTAGATGGAACAATAAATAATTTTAACTTTAATATCAAATTTACATACAGGTAAATGTAATCGAGAAAGAGGTCAATCGTCGATTCCAGCTCGGATGGGCAGCGTTCCCCAGTGTCTTAAAACAAAAGTTTTCGACCAAAGTGTGTTTGTGGCCAGTAATATGTTGTTGCCAGACATATGGCGCTGAAACGTGGTCTCTAACTATGGGCCTCTTAAGAAAGCTCAACGAGCTATGGAAAGGGCTATGCTCGGGGTTACACTGTGGCATCGAATCAGGAATGAGGAGATCCGTAGACGAACTAAAGTTGCCGACATAGCCCGGCGTCGCGTGGGCAGGACCCATAGTACGGATGGTTGAGACTGCGCATTTTAGAACCACGGGTACGAAATCTCGGGCACAGCTATTGCAATATAATTAGTGCTAATAAAAGATTAAATTTGCATGGTAACGAAAAATTTCTAAGCTTTTTTTCTATGCCCGCTTTTGTCTTTTCCCCATCCCGTTATATGGACGCAAAATGAACGACATATTTCCAAAATAAATGTGACATTTCAATGTAATTACTAGCGCTATACACTAAGAGGATATCCGTCACGGAGCTTCAGATATTACGCATCCGGATTTATTAACGGACGGAAACGAAAACATCCTTTTATCAACTGCTAATACTGTCTCGTAGGCAACTATATTTCCTGTCTTCCTATTTATTTTTTCCGATACTCACATACCTACCTACTTTCTCAGATAAAATAAAAAAGATAGAGCCCTGTGGATGGCAGAGTGAAGCCGGTAAAACTACGCCTTCGCCGTGTACACGGTTTCACGCACACAACATGTAATCAAACTACACCTCGCCTTTTTTAAATGTTTACTAGTGAAAATGCTGAATTGCGTAGTAAAAATCACATTTCACACCTAATTAAACTTGGAAACCATTATTTTCAATAAAATAAAAAAAAGTTATAGCTTGGAATACAAAATCTCAATGCAGTAAACGAGCTACGCAAACAAACATGTTTATAAAACCGGCTTCACTGTGTTGTCCGCAAAATTGTGTCTATAGTTCTTATTTGGTCTGAGCCTACATTTTTCTCAAGTGGGTATAACGTAGTAATTGGCTTATTTTCGAGTATTCCTCAAATAAACGTAAAGGATATCCGTGGGCGGCAAGGGCAAGGCAAGGTTTCTGGAGTATTTTGTACATACTTAAATATTTACTCGTAAGTATGGTACTTTAAGTACTCATAGAAACGGTATAAGTATAATATTTACTCGAGTTTCAAATATAAGCTCTTTCCGTCTTTACAGACATGTCGCAAATAAACGTAATTCTACTGAACTTCGGATAAAGTTTAAAAACATTAAAACAAATAATATTTCCCTATCTCCTCATGTTCCCTTATCCTTAAACATACTATGTACAGTATATGCACATCACCTGTGACATCTTGTGTTTAGGCGCTACTTTAACTATAAATCAATCATCATCATCAATACTAATAATAATAAATCTGTAAGTGTATGTATGTATGTATGTTCCTCCATAACTCTGAAACGAATTAACTGATTTTCATGAAACTTGGTAGATAAACATTTGGACGTAAATAATAATAAATATCTTCACACATTCCACACAGCACTATCTAGTTCCACACTAAGTAACTAATGCTTGTGTTATGGATATCAGACAGTTGATATATTTATTTATTTCTTCATTTAAATGGTTAAAGCATGGTAATAGATAAGGTGTTACAAAAAAATTATAAAAAGAACATCATGTTTCGCCTTTTTATCACAGGCATGCAAAAATTAATTTAACAAGAGTTCAACAACATGATTACAATATTAAGGGCCTCTTTCACCATCTCTGAGTAAAGTGTACTAATGTCATAGAATAGTAAGATGTCAATAATTATTTGTCACTATTAATTCAATTACACCTGTCAATCCATTACAAAGCTACACTGTCACGTAAAGATTAAAAAAAAATAGAACTGTTTCATTATATCAGATAGATTACTTTTTTTGTAAATACATACATATTATAAATACAAACATCCATGACTCAGGTACAAAGGTAAATGTTAAGACATAAACATTTGCCCCTTGCGGGATTCGAACCCACGACCGTTTGGTTAACAGCTAGGGTTACTAGCCACTAGACCAAATGTGTTGCAACTACCTATTAAGTGTGGGCCTGTCTTTCGACTAATATAAACACTTCCTAATTACAACGATGATCTACCCCCGCTTTAAAAATCAGCAAAATATTATATCAAAGTCCTATTTAAAAAAAATTATACAATTTGGTTATGCAAAGTAAGACTAGATGTCGCTACAAGTTCTTCCATGATATTTTATGATATTTTTATATTTTTAAATAAGTGAGTAAGTCTGCCTATCGAGCTGTTATTTCAGTATAAGAAGAACCTAGTAAGGGAAAGAGTAAATTATAGAAGCAGTATCTATATCTACGTCACCGCCTTTTCCCAGTTCCCAGAGGGATATCGGATTTCTGGAGACGCCTCTTCCAGTTCACTGCGCCTCGTTTAATTGGTTCTATCAAGACACCCAGTATCCCTTCCTGGAAAATAATATTAAATTTATATAAACTTATTGTTGCTGCAAATGAAATTCACTTTGCGCTACGAGTATTTTTTAATGTGTTTCTCATTTTGAGAATTCTACTCAATTTTTTTTTTGTATTTGTGGGCTAGCTTTTTTTAATATTTTTTTAGTCAAAAACTAATCTAATATTCTTAAATGCTTCGTGATTAAATGTACTATTGAAAAATAGAAAATAAAATAAAATACTTTGATGAAAAATAATAAAAAAAAAGATCACTGATGTTCTCAAAAGTGTGTTAATTTAATTTTTTTTTAAATATAGTTTTTGTTAAATGACAAAAATAAAAATAAAATCAATGTGTGTTATTTTTATATATATATTTTTGTTAAATATAGCTTTCTACTATGTATATGACAGGAGCTTATATAAGTAGTAGGAATTCGACGCTTTATTGTAAGCTAGTACGAGTTCAATGGAAATACACATTTTTTATTACAATAAAACCGTCGTCGCTTAGCAATGTATCTGATGTAATTACTTCAATAAAAATACGTTTAAGCTTCTCATTCGCCATTTACGAGTCCACAACGTAAATATAAGAAAGATCCCTCAGCGAAGCCTTCATTTATACGAATGGCGAATTTACATCGAAACAATTTATAACTGTGTGTTGCGCGACAACGCGAACACAGTACAGCGCATTTTCAGAAAACAAACTTGATCATAGACATTACTGGTATAACATCGGTTTAAATTCGTGAATTATATTTTTGACACTGAGTGCAAGAATAGCTGGCTACTTACTCAAAATTATAATATAGTAATAATTAAATCATAATAAATATCTTGCCAATACAACAACTAAAGTAATTTGTTTTTTACATACCATATATTTTTCAGTCAATAAAAATGTTTTGAACATAGCTAAAGTTTTATATTTCATGGCAAGGACTGTTACGGAGTGAAGAACCTCTTGATTACGTGTCGTGTCAACAAGTACAGCCTTCTTTATCGATCCCATGATCATCAGAAGAAAGTCACTTGAGGCAAGGCGACTATTGGGATGATTATTGTCCAATCAACATCCCACATGGTCACTTCGCGAGCTAAAGCAGTTATTACACTTTTCAATTTGTAAGAAACCAATTTAGGAACCTAAGTAGTGAACTAGTGATCACACTACACTAAATTGATTTCTAAATCGAAGACATAGAATTGAAAATAGATAAAATCTAAATTGGATCCAATCTGTTCTTACACCTTCCGATTTCCTAAATTGGTTTCCTACAAATTGAAAAGTCTAATAACTGCTTATGTCTACTTACTAAGCTTAACTTTTTCGGCTTTGACAAGGTTTTTGTCATGCGGGATAGCGATGTCAACAACAACCTTATTGCCAACAATAGTTCTGTCCGTGATTATCCTATTGTTATTAAAATTTTATATTAAAATAAATACCTATATTTAAAAATTACACGATGCAATATGGAAGATAAGCATTAAAGTTTAAGACACCAGTTATAAGTATGGTTTAAGCAATTGTTATTTAATATACTGTGCTTGAAAGGAACCATTTTCCAAACAATCAAACTGAGTGCTTTGAGTTGAGCACATAGACTGAACGCGATTGTGCCAACTTAAGATATTTTACAATATACATTAGAAACTACTTCTATAAATAAAGTGATATTAGAAGAATCCCTATCTCTATGTGTAGGGTATCTATTTTTATAAGTTATCAATCGCATATAGGTAAGAGACGACTATCCTTATTTAATAAATGCGAAAGTAAGTTTGTTTCTTTGTTAAACTTTCACGCCTTAACTACTCACTCAATCGATCAACATGAAATTTTGCATACACTTTGTCAGTGAGTGTGGACGTAGGAAACATTCCATTCAGAAAAATAAGTGCTGTTCAGGAATCATTTTCGAATTAAAAAAAAAATTAACGCCTGGCAAAAAATATATGAGCAAAAAATTATAAATGCTTTAACACCTAAGATGAAGTCGCGGACCAAAGCTAGTTGTTCAATAAATTATTAACCGTCGCTTGTCATATTCATATTTAACGTATGACATATTATATGTACGTCCTCTCTACTCACTCTAAGCCGGTATAGGCTATATTCCGCCAAATACCCCACAGCGGTTTGGAGGCTCACAAGATGTTCTCTAAGATTGATATGTCTCCACCCACATGGAGGATTTCTCATGATATTTTCCTTATAACTTCAAATCCAGCGTCCGCCATGTAGGCAACTATTAAGATATTACATATCTACCGCATATAGTAAATCTATACTAATATTATAAAGAGGTAAAGGTTGTACGTTTATATGTTTGTATCTAGGAGGTAATTTTGAAAACTACTCAATAAGTCTTTTACCAATAGTTAGAATAGAACTTCAAGATGGACATAAGTTAAGTATTCTACTCGGGCGAAGCCGCGGGCACCAGCTATAATCTAAAAATAAAGACTTCTAAAGCCTGGCAAATGTATTATATAACAGCAATAAAGATGTCAGTGGTTATATTGCTTTACACATTTTGTCAGGCGCTACATCCGCAGTCGAAGTCGTGGGCACCGGCAGTCACCAATAAACAGCTTAAAAAATTCAGTGAACACATAGTTGTGAACAAAATATAATTTCTGAGCTATCCAGACAACATCCGTTGCAACTTCTTCAATGACATAAGTACTGTGAGCGATTCCAAACAAAACTGTAAAGGTCAAAAGAATTCAGCACAAGTTATAAAGTTGGGAGATGTCACCGTCCCCCGTGGAACTATCCAGCTGATAGAATTACGAGTTGGAAGTTAGTCCGCGAACATACGATCTGTAAGTGGCGAATCTCAAGGGTTTTCTACATTTGCTGAATACTTCAGTACATGAATGAACTAGATAAATTTATACACCTTCCTGAAAAATAAGATGGTTAAACGCAATATATACACTAGCGATCCGCTCTCGGCTTGACACGGGTAAATTTCTTTTGTAATTTTTGTCTCATGCAACGCTCTTTCCATTAGTGAAAACCGCATTAAAATCCGTTGCACAGTTTAAAAGATTTAAGCGTACATACATACAGAGGGACAGACGGAGGGAAGCGACTTATTGTATCATACTACTTTGTTTTATACTCTGAATGAATTTATAGTTTCAAAACAGAATATTGTTGTTTTAGGCATCAGATAATAGGATCAATTCTGCGAATTAAAATTGATACTGTAAATTAAAAAAAAAAATGATTTTTAATAAATAACAAATTAAAGAACAGCAGTTTGTTTAACGGTCTACAAGAAGGGAGGTAACGAACGTTGTCTAGGGAAATAAGCAAAATTGAGGACGACGTCAGTGCGCTGCATGCTCTGCAAAAATTTATTCACACCTCTCTTGAAATGTCAAATGTTTTAGGGAGATGCAAACACCTCAGCTGAAAGTACACTTCGTAGTTTGCACGTCTGCATATTAAAATAAGTATCTAGTCTACCCATTAAAATCAGCAGCTCCCTTAACAGATAGTGAGTAGCTAAAACACGTAGTACAGTATAGTAAAAATTTAAAGAAGGCATCTAAGATTTGATGAGATGAGCCTTGTTAAATCCCGTTATATAGTCGGTAAAATACACAAAAGCATCCTACATATGTAAAGTGGTTCTAACAGACGTTACGTGAGTATTAGATCGTGAAAATATGAAAGGCTCAGCTTTGCAAAGAGTCAGAGGATCCAGTTGGTAATTTGTGATATTCATACATATAGGCTGCATATTGTTGACTATTTGTCTATTGACTATTAAAATATAGTAAAGGGTGCGATCTTTAAGGGTTTTTGAAAAGACTTCCAAATCTCGATAGAAAATTGATGGTATATTAAAATCTATTCATCTCGTCTGCATCAAAAGAGACTTATCAAAAGGTACATAAAAAAAACTAACCTGATTTAATATTGGAAAGACACCACTTAAGTCTAGCCTATCGTTCTTGCAACTAACTGCTTTCCAATAATAATAAATGAAGGGCTGTGGCAGTTGCCACATTTCCGTATCATTTCACTTCAAATAAATAGCGCAGTACAGAAAGTAAACAGAACAGATAAACAGATAAACAAAAATAAAAAAAACTTCTTAGGTTTTTTACTAGGTTTTTTACTTTTTACTAAGAAAACTTCTTTAGGCGCGTTGCGCATTTTTGAGATTGGAAAAAACCATTGAACTCGCGACACTGTCATGTAATGTAATGTAATGTAACCGAAACCTCTGTATATTTGCAGATATTGCGCTTAAATTTAATTTAAATAATTTTAAAAAAAGATCAATTTTTGAAATGGGGAAAAAACCATTGAACTCGCGACACTGTCATGTAATGTACTTAATGTAATGTTTTTTGTGAAGCTTAGTTTTCACTTCTGACGTGCAGTCCAACGACTGACATATATATTTTTTTAAATATTTTATGTACAGACACCGATGTAAACGATTTTATATGTATAGATTTTATTGGAATTAGCTACTGTATCGACCACTGCACTGTGAAAAAACACACTCCTGTATCACCTTTCCCTTATTAGGTGGGCGACAGCCGTGACCTTTTGACGGATGAGTATCACCCATAACAACCTGTTGTGCCTCCCTCGAATGCCCACACATTAATTTAAATAGTTATCATATAAAAATGACTTTTTGGCGTAAACAATATCAATTTATGATTATTTTTCAGACTCGTGACATTGTGAGGATATTGTGACGCAGCCGCCCTAACATTTATTAATAAGAAGGTACTCTTAAAATGAAATATGAAAATGTTCTCAATGTTCCCAACACAGTGTTTTTAATCATATTGGCTAAAAGTTTTGAAGTTTCGACATTGGAATCCCAATTTTTAACTATTGTTTCGAAAGTTAGATCTTGTCGGGAAGTGTAGAAGCGACACAGTTACGTAAGATGGACTTCCATATTATTATGAATTATGAGCTGCAGTCGTCTGCGGTTTTTTGTCTGCATGAAAGATATAGCATACACCTGTTTCTACCTAGCCAATGTCTAAAATATGATTGCGATGGTTGGTAGAAAATATTTTATTATAGTTTATAATATCTTTATTAAATTACCAGAAGGCACATACACGAATAATAACTATTTTTACAATTAGTCTTAGAAAGTATATTAAAAAAATATTGAACAAAATAATGATCTTCTGCATCTTCTGGGTGAGCTCGTTCCATCATAGACCTCTTCTTCGCTACACAGTTGGATGCTAGTTAAGAGCAAACCCATCTCTAATAAAAAAAAGGTATTTTTAAGACGGAAAAATATATCTGCTTTTATTATTAGACTAATGAATTAGTCCTCCCTCAAACATGTTTAACGTTGATGTGCGAGTAAAGCCCAAGTTGATGCAAACTTTATAATATTTGTGCAAACAATGGCTATAACTTAACGGTTTTCAGCTCTCTAAGGGGCTCTTAATATATTATATCTTTGACATTTTGGACAAATATTTGAACAAATTACAAGTTTGTAAGTTGAACATTAAATACTGTTTAAAGTTGGAGTTTATGATTATTATTATTATTATCTTCCTAGCGACTATTTCTGGTCTGCTAGAGAACCAGTATCACTTCGTCCATTGCTGAAATATTGTGATCGCCACGTAAACTAAAGCTCTCTACCTATACCTACCGCGTTTAGAAACTGTAGTACTTTTTTGATAGAGGTATTCCTCACCAGTGCCGTCTTAAGTCTATTCGGCGCCGGGGTGCGGGGCTCAGCCTGCGCCCTCGTTTTCTTTTACACTGCAGCGTGGCACGCGACCGACGACACACTGCAGTATGAAAGGGGTCCTAGTCAACCAAGAAAACACAATACACGTAATTTTGATAATTTGTTTATTTTTCTAAAATACAAAACTAAAATTAAACTTAAATTATACAAATTAAACCCAATTATACAAATAAAAAACAAAACTATTCTCCATTCGAGACATTATGTCCAGTTTCTGGAATTAACACTCTAGAAAAGGTACCTACTTTTTCAAAAAAGTGAAGAATTATACTTTTATTTTAACATGAAAAAGAACATGATGCAAAAACAAAGAAAAGAAGGAACCTGTTAGTTGAGAAATCAATAGAATTATGAGTTAATTACAATTAACAGTGATTGTAATGGCGAAAAACACCAGCAATCCAAGTTCCAACTCTCGTTTATATTATTATTTAATTGCTAAATATCTATTTATTGTATGTACATACATCAAACAAACTCAATTTTTCTTGCTTTTGAGTCGGCAAAGATTTTAATTAAATCATTTATTTTTATATTAATTTTGGATTCTATACTTATAATAGCTAAGTTTGTCAGTCTGTCTTGGGTCATGGTTGACCGAAGATAATTTTTTATTAATTTTAATTTTGAAAAGGATCGTTCACCTTCAGCTACTGTAACAGGCAGTGTTAAATATATACGTAGAGATGTTGAGATATTAGGAAATGAGGAGATTAAATTATTAGAATATATATAGCTTAAAATATTAGTGGGAGTGCTTGTTGATGCATTGGGAAAAAACATTGGTAACAATTCTAATTCATTATATAAATCCTCCCCGTCAATATCAAATCTATTTTTAAATGTTAGTTTTTGTTGGAGCCGAGAACATTGAGATTTTTTTTCATGCAACTCTAATTTCCTCCAGCATTCAATGTTTTGGAAGAGTGAAAAAACTGAATTGTGTTCCGTCAGCAAATCGAATCTCTCATTTAATTTAGAGATAGCAGTGTCCAGTATAAAAAAATAAAAACATACTTTAAATTTGTTGGTTGGGTCTAAAATGGGCTCATCTGCAGCCTCGTAATCAAAATGTCTTTTTCGGGGACGTGGACGAACAGTTTCTTTAAATTCTGTTTCGCATTCTAATTCGTCAGCAATTAATTTTGCATCAGATAACAACTGTTCAAACGCACTATCGGTGCGGTATTGCTCCAAATCTTTTTTAACCAGATTAATCATTTTGGTAGCCTCTGAAATAATTACGTCTGATTTTTGCAAATTTTTGCTTACAATATTAATCTTTAGTAAAATATTGTACCATATAACTACTGAACATATGAATCTATAAGACTTTAATTTGGCTATTAATGAACTCGCTATGTTTTTTGTGTCGCTATCATACTTGTTATTTGTAAAAATAGAGTATAATGCATCGTAAATTTTATCCATGTTAAAACGTAGTGCTCTAAGAGCATCAAATCTACTTTCCCAACGCGTATTTGAAAGAGGTTTTAATGACAAAGTAGGTATCTGTTTCATAATTACATCCCAGCGTGATGTGGATGCTGAAAAAAATACATAGATTTCTTGGACAATAGAGAAAAAGTTTGTAATTTCCAATGAGCTTTTAGCGGCGTCATTTACTACTAAATTAAGGGAGTGAGCAGCACACGGTACGTAAAAAGCACGAGGATTCATGTCCAATATTTTTTTTTGGAGGCCTATATTTTTCCCCCTCATATTGGCTCCATTATCATATCCTTGGCCTCGCAAATCATCGAATTCAATATTGCATGATTTTAAAAAATCTAACAAATAAGTCTTCAACCCTTGTCCGGTAGTATCAGTTACAGGTAAAAAACCTAAAAAATGTTCTCGTACCTCAGCGCGTTTTGTCGATGGATTTAAATAAATAAACCTCACAATAACAGTAAGTTGTTCTTGGTGTGAGATATCAGGTGTGCAATCTAGAATTACAGAGTAGTATTTACATTGCTTCAAAAGACTAATTATAGTCGTTTTAATTTTTTCAGCAATTATACTAATCAGTTCATTGGAGAAACCTATGTCCAGGAGTGGGTGATAGGTGGCTACGATGATAATGATTGACCTAACACTTAAAAAATAAAATTGACTTACCTTGATATTTTTTCTCTTATTTATGACGAAGAAATTTCATTTATTCCATGCATTTACAACTTACACAAAATCTCAATAATTTCTGCACTAAGATCTTCTGTGCTAATTCGGCGGTTGTCGCAAATGAAATGAGCTAACGAATTTAATTACTTAAAAAGAAGATATCAGATCAATCACTGACCGACACTACATAGGCGCCGCGCGCCGCGCTGTAAATTCAAATGAACTTACACCTAATTGTAGTGATTTAGAGATCATTTCTCTTTAAGTGCGAGCGCTCGGACGGCTATATCAAAGGGAGCAATTACTCGCCTACGAAAGACGCACAGGTGCCGCTCCGCCGCCGTGCGCCCATTTCAAATGAACTTACACTTTATTGACTTAGAGATCATTTTGCTTCAAGTGCGAGCGCCCGGGCGGCTATATCAAAGGGAGCAATTACTCGCCTATGACAGACGCATAGGTGCCGCTCCGCCGCCGTGCGCCCATTTCAAATGAACTCACACTTTATTGACTTAGAGATCATTTTGCTTCAAGTGCGGGCGACCGGGCGGCAATGTGCCAAGTTTTATACACTCTCTTTGGATTAGAGATTTTGCCGCGCGCGTGTTGTATTAAATAAAATTTTTATTTGTGTAGTAATAAGAGTCATTTTAGCTTGCACATCATGAGCGGTATGACAAGCGCCGAAAGCGTAATAAAAGTAAAACAATGATTATTTTTGATGACTATTTTTTTTATATTTACTTTTGGGCATACGTATTTGTCGTAACAAGTATATTAAACTGTGCAATGGCGTTAAATTCAATGAAATATCTAAATATTCAGGGTTCGGCAAGGCGCCCCCGGGCGCTCTGCGCCCGGGTGCACCGCACCCCTTGCACCCCCGGGTAAAGACGGCCCTGTTCCTCACATCTTCAGAAGCCATTGTGTGGCTTCCTAGGACGTGACTGCGCTTGTGCATCAAGGGGCCACACTCGCACAGGATATGCATTGGTTTTTCTTCTGCCTCGTGGCAGAAGCGACACTCTCCCGTACTGGTGAGACCCATTATTTTGAGGTGCCTATTGAGGCGGCAGTGGCCCGTTAGAGCCCTCGTTAGCATACACAGATTGCTCCTGCTAAGCGACATAGCCTGGTTCGTCACGTTTCGACTGTAGGCTTTTATGAGCGCTTTGGAATGGTTCAGACCTGGCAAGGTAGTCCAGCGTTTGTAAGATTTAGTAAAGCACTGGTTCCATATGGTCCAGCGAGCTAGGCTGTTAGGTAGTCCGCACATAGGTTCAGGACCTATTAGCCTACCTTTTGCGCCTGCTCGAGCCAGTTGGTCGGCATGTTCATTGCCTTCAATCCCCATATGGCCAGGTACCCATCTTAGGACCACTTTATTCTTGCGCCCTAAAGTATTTAAGTAGTCTACACAGTTTCGCACCAGCTTTGAGACTGTAAAGTCCGAGTCCAGTGCTTGAAGTGCAGCCTGACTATCCGAGTGAATATAAATTACATGGTTGACGTAGTTTCTTCGCAGGTTGATTTCCGCACATTCTAGGATGGCGAAGACCTCTGCTTGGAAGATGCTGGCGTATTGTCCCAAATTTACACTGGTCCTGTAATTCTGGTCCCTGCCATACACTCCACAGCCTACGTCAGGTCCTGATTTGGACCCATCAGTATACCAAGAAAGGCTACCTTCCTCCCAAGAGATTTTATTTTCTGACCAGTTTTCTCTTGAGAGTAACTCCACAGTGTAAGATTTTTCTTCGATATACTGTGGTAACATTGTATCAGTGGGCATGCCTAGGATGGGATCCCTTAGTACTGAGTCTTCTAGAGCTCTGAGTACCTCGGACAGCCAATTGTGTTTACCCCGATTCATCATCCTGTGCATACTGGTTTTCGCCTCTTTCTCTAAAAATAGATTTAGAGGCGGTAAGCCCAGGATTGCCTCCAGAGATGCTCCGGGGGAACTCGACATGGCTCCTGTTATCATCACACATGCCAAACGCTGTAGGCCATTAAGCTTATCCATAGTCGTCTTCTGGTTGGCTTTTCTATACCATACTATAGAGGCGTATGCGATCATCGGCCTCACAATAGCAGTGTACAGCCAGTAGGTGAGCTTTGGACACGGGCCCCAACTCTTCCCTACCATTCGACGACTGATACATAAAGCTGCCTTAGCCTTATTAATCACATTTCCAATGTGTGCATTCCACGTTAGTCTCTGGTCGAAAGTAACTCCCAGATATTTGACCTCTGAGGAAAATTCAACTCGTTTGCCATTTACTAGAGGTGGCTTTAATTTGTCCAGCAGCCTCTTTTTGGTAAACGGAACTATAACGGTTTTGTCACCGTTTACTGTCAGTGCATTTGCTGTGCACCATTCGCAAATGATATTTAGGGCTTTCTGTAGTAGGGCCGAAATTGTGCTTTGGCAGAAGCCTCTTATGATCACCACTAGGTCATCAGCATAACCTAGGGTGTCAATCTTCTGTTCTGCCAGCCTACACAGAAGCTGATCAACTGCAAGAGTCCAAAGCAGTGGCGATAGAACACCGCCCTGCGGGCATCCTCTTGTAGTGGCTACAGTAAGCGCTGTATCGTGTAGTTCGACTTTCGCTTTACGTTTGGATAGCATGGCCTTCACCCACCTAACTGTAGTCGGGTCCACATTTTTGTTTTGTAGTCCCCTCACTAGTGTGTTGGTGGGAGTATTGTCAAAAGCGCCTTCTATATCCAAAAATGCACACAGAGCTATCTGTTTATCATCCAGAGCCCTTTCCGCCCTGTCAGCTAGTTGAACCAGGGCAGTCTCAGTGGACCTTCCCTTCTGATAGGCGTGCTGGGTGGAATGAATGGGTTTCAGGGCCAGGGCTTTGTCCCTTATGTATTTATCTAGAATCTTTTCTAAAGTTTTAAGCATAAAGGACGTTAGGCAAATTGGTCTGAAGGACTTAGGTAGAGCATAGTCCTTCCGCCCTGCCTTTGGTATGAATAATACCTTAGCCCGGGTCCATTGTTCCGGTATATATCCCCAGGCATAACTTGCCCGGTAGATCTTTACCAGATGCGGCGTGAGTACGTCTATGCCTTTTTGTAATAATATGGGCAACAGTCCGTCTTCACCACTAGATTTCAGGGGCTTGAATGAACCAATAGCCCATTTCACAACATTTGGTCGGATGAGAACAGCCGCTCTGTTTCGGTCCTCGTTTCGAGGCCTTTGGTGTAAAGGCGTTGTGTCTGACCCGATCAAAAAGTTGCGAGCCCCTGGAAAGTGAGTTTTAATCAGCAGCTGAAGAGTCTCCTCTTCAGTGTTCGTAAAGGAGCCATCAGGTCTTTTAAGCAGCCCTAATTGACTAGGCTTGTCCTTCGCGAGCAATCTATGGATTCTAGCCCCTTGAGGCATTTGTGTTAATTCCTTGCAGAGCTTCCTCCATGCAGCACGCTTGGACTTCCTTATCTCCTTATTATATTCAGTCAAGGCATTCTTGTAGTTCTCCCATTCAAGAGTTCTTCTTGCCTTGTTGAATAAACGTCTGGTTTTCTCTCGTAGCTTCTTGAGCTTTGAGTTCCACCAGGGTACATTCCTTTTGGAGTGCTTCGTTTTGAGTGGACAGCTTTCCTCAAAGGCACTCCTTATTGCCCTCGTGATAGCCTCCACTGCAAGTTCTAGCTCCTCCGGTGTACATATACTTTTAGGAAAGTCCTCAAGATTTTGCCTTAGTTTGTTGTGATAGACATCCCAGGCTGTAGCTTTCGGGTCCCTGTACGTTACAGTTTGATCTTTTGTACATGTTGCTAGATCAAAACGAATTTGTCTGTGATCAGACATAGAGCTTTCCTCACTGACATGCCAGTTTGATATGAACTTGGCCATATTGTCAGTGGCGAAGGTTATGTCTAAAACTTCCTGTCTTACAGTTGTCACGAAGGTCGGCTTGATCCCTCTGTTGAGTACCTGTAAACAGTTAACTAAGAGAAAGTCATGTAGTAACTCCCCTCTATTGTTTGTGTCGCTGCTGCCCCACGTTACGTGATGGGCATTGGCATCGGCTCCAACAAGTAGCTCGGCTTTGTGATGATGCGCGTACGCCACCAATCGCGCAAGCTCCACCGTGGGGTCGTGTCCTTCAAAAGGTAGGTACGCAGAACAGACGATGATGCGAGTTCCCTCCCTGCCCTTGATGTTGACAAAAGCTGCCGCCATATCGTCAGTACATAACTCTGGCACTGGCAAACATGATAAATTTATGATAAATTATTCATTAAATTTCAATTCAATGCTATACATATTTTAATGACGACTTATCAATGTTATCTTAATGCGAACACAATATTTACATTAAGTTACATTAAGTTTATAACTACTTCGATATAATTTTTTTTAAATAACCAAGTTGTGAAAACTTATTTAATTCACGATTTTTAATAGGAGCTTAATATATTATTTTATATGCTTTTAATTTTGTTTAATTTGACAAAATAATTACATAAACACATTAAAGTGTCCAAAGGTTCTCAAACTAGGCAGAGCATCCTCAAACTAGGATAGGTGTAAACTGGTTTACTCCTATTCTACCCTATCCTAATAGTTAGGCAGGGTGCTGCATGAAGTCTGTCTACTAGCCATTTGGTGATATTTAACAAGCCCTTTGGATGAGTGATTAGGGTGCTTGCCTTAACTCTCTATCTTAGGGGTTCTCTGGTTCGATTCCCGGCAGAATCAGCTTTGAAAATGAACTGCATTTCCCAGTCATTTAGACAGCCTGTCTGGCGGCAGTAACCATGCCCCTTATAGAAGACCACCGTGAAATAACAGCATATTGTTTTGATGAAAGTAAACCCTACTGTAGTCAGCAGTGCGCTTCCGGCACCTGTGGCTTTGCTTGTGTTATAGGCGACGGTAACCACCTACCATCAAGTCGACCGTCAACCTGTATGTCGAACTTAAATGAAAAAAGAAAAAAAAAAAGCAAGGATTAGCTTTGTGGTGTGTGTACCATCCAGTAGACGTACAGCTTGTCTGTTGCTTTTTCAATAACAAAATATTTGTTAAAACTAATTAAACTAACCTAGAAGTATCCTTTATCCATCCATTTTCGATTTTGCTTATGAAAACTAGCTGTTGCACTCGACTTTGCCCGCGTAACTTTATAAAATAATAGCTGGTACCCGCGACTTCGTCCGCGTTGAACCAAAAAAAGTAGCCTATCCTGTGTCCCGTGCGTCCAAATGTTTATCTACCAAGTTTCATGAAAATCAGTTAATTCGTTTCAGAGCTATGGAGGAACATACATACATACATACAGAAAAAATTCTAAAAATCGTCAATTTACTTTCAGTATTATGTATAGAGCCTATAAACACGATATATCTGAAAACAAAGTAACTTACTCCATGCCCGACCCTTACAGATTTATTATTAGTATTGATGATAGCCTGTTACTCGATGATAATGTAGCTTTCAATAGGTGAAAGAATTTTCAAAATCGGTACAGTAGTTTTTGAGTTTATTCATTACAAACATACAAACACGTTCTCTCTTTATAATATTAATATTATATATTGTAACAAAGCGTTACATGTCATGAATAAAAAAATAAAAAAAATAGTAAATTATATTTTAAAATTTATACCTAAAATAATAATACCCCCGGAGTGCATCTGCACCGGTAAGTGGCGGTAGATTAAAAAGTACGCTCTGGTGAAGAATTGTTTTTATTTTCTGCGACAGGCAGTCGCATAAAAGCCTAAGTCCACGCTACTCGGCGCAATAGTTGAGTTGTGCGAATTAATTACAGCTTAAAGGCGACATTCGAGGTTTTTTAAATTTAATTGTGAGGCTATTAATTCAAATATTAATTTGAATCTCCCGCGATAGGGAGTATCCCCCGGGCCAAGTATCCCCCGGGCACAGTATCCTACGGGCTAAACATCCCCCGGGTCAAGCATCCCGCGGATTAATCATCTATTCGTCATAGACGGCCAGCTTTGGATTGCACCTAGATCCAACTGCCGGCTGCAATCCAGCCACCGCCACCTATCGCCATCGTGCCTACGCGCATCGGCAGGACACACACCACCACGCCCAACACGAAGCATCTACCACCTCCGTCGGCTGGATCATACAGGGGAGTGCCTGCACTGCGTTGAGGAGACAGATAGGCCGACCACCCACGACCTACACCAATTCGTGTTGCCTACCACAGAGCGCATTAAAAAATATTAATTAATTCCGATCACGCCGTTTTATTTTCTTGGTGGGCTACACTGGCGCCCAACTATTAGATTCTCTTTCTTTCTTACTTAATCTAGTCAGTGTCGCCGTTGGAAACCTAACGCGCGACAATATATGATAATTAAACATGACGGAATTTTATTTTGTCCGTGTGAATGTCGATCGTCATGTCATGTCATTGGACGCTATCAATCATTGGACAGAACACAATAAAACCTTTTTATTAAGGTTGCTTTAAAAGCGTAAACACTGTAATTCACATAATTCTAAACTCTACTTTATGACAACACTTAATAGTTCAAAACATTCGTATATTGTGGCAGCAGTAGTTTGAAAATATTTACTTTCCTTGGCGTCCTCACGGTCAACTAACTGTCTTTCTAGTTTATAATAAAGAAATTGGTAAGTTTACCAATACTATGTTTATAACAATGAATTTTCCAGTAAACTCTTTTCGTATTTTGTATAGAATTGAATAGGTATTGGTTGGTACTCTAAAACAGAAATTTTAGATGATAATGTGCTCTCCAATGATTAATTTCTTTTTTGTTTGAAATCTAATTATTGGACATGACATTTTCAATGAATTTATAATGGCGATGAAAGTGGATATCAATTATGTTCGAAAACGGGTAAAGTGGTAGCTAAAAAAGGAACAAAAATGTGTATAAAGAATACATACATAAAGGAACTCTCTGTAATACTAGTTTTATACTAAAAGTGATTGAAAAGTTAATTTTAAGTTAAAAGAATATATGCTATTTTTAATAATTTTGTAATAAGCATACTTACTTATTAAAAAAAAGTATTTTTTAATCATTTCCTTCCTTTAAAAGCAGTTAGTTATTTTTGACTATATAAAAGTTCATAAAAGTGCTGTCCATTAACTAGTTTATTCTGTCCAACTATAGAAATTCTGTCCAATATTTGGCAATTTTTTTTAAATGGTAATTTTTCGCGTTATTATTGTAAAATATAATTTTTAGAATATATTTTACCAGAAGGCATACTATACTAGTAAAATAATAAGAATTTCGAAAATAAAAAAATATAATGAAAAAAAACGACATTTATTACTTTTTTTTTACAATAAAGACACCCAACACATTTTTTACACTTTATTTAATACTTTTATTTATTTATCTTAATGACAATTAATAGATATATTTCTATAACCTATACATTTTGTAGTACATATTTATAATAGTCTTTATTTTAATTGTTACATTTATATGATATATTTTATGCTTACATATTACATACAATAATATAATTAAGTAAAGAGATATGGACATTAAGAAATTTTATTAATTTATAATTTAATCTTGAATAACTTTAAAATTTAACTACATTTCGTTGGCCAGTAAAATTAACGTAATTTATGAAAATATGAAAATATCCTTATTACAGTAAGTGTATGAAAGTTTGTATGTAAAATTATCATACGAAACATTTTTAAATGCAATTATTTAAAAAAAAATTTGACATATGTAAAAAAACCATACAAGAAAGACTAGTATGTAAGTTTTTAACTAATTAAAAAAATTGTTAAATACCTACCCACTGTGCAAAAAAAAAATTAATTAAATTAGCTTTACTACGAGTATTTTCTAATTTTCTAACCTACGTATTTTTTTAAATTAAACTAAAAACAATTACATGTATAATATATTTTGTGTAATTTATAAGGAAATATACTTCTTAAATGAAATTTTAAAAAAAATCTTTGGTTTAAAGTTAAACACTATCAATTCATATTGTGTATATATAAAGATATGTGTATATTTCTGTTAATAGAGATAATAATATGTTAAATACAAAATAATTATAGAAAAGTTCTCCCATGTAAATAAACTAAGCCTTCACAACATACAAAATTATTGATAAGACTCAATATTATGTTTGTGTATACTTAGTTAATTACTGTCACTCGTATTATTAAATACTATAGTTATTACTATTAAAGTATAGATAAAAACCTAAGTCCTAATTATTCCCTACTACATATATAGAAGGATTTAATGAGTTATAATGTCTATAAAAATACTACAGGAAATATCTATGTTCCCAAATCCACTTTTACTACATCTCTAATATGTTAAATAACATATATACCTACCTATATAGATACATATTTTATGTATGACTTAATAATTATTGTATATTACTTTAAAATATACATATAAATGTATACCTACTTAAGATGAAATACTCAAACGTAACGTAAACAACTTTAACTTAACTAAAACTTCAAATTCAAATTCAATAGGTATATCTTTAATGAATAACTTGGTAAATTAAATTTATTTACTTTAATTAGCTTCCATTGAATTACTTTAAACAATTGAAATGATGAATAAAGTTTGTTCAAAACAATGAAGTAGTAAAATAAATATGAATTTATTTCGATGAAAGATTACATTCTACAGTACAACAAGACTATCCCATTTACCTATCCCAACTGTCAGCTTGTCTATCGATGTTAACTTACAAAAAATTACAATAAATATTATTCTTCTATCATGTTATGAACTCGCTCTTACATGCAGATTGCACAAAATCGAGAAAATCTTCGGTAAAGTTTGTTTTAAGATATTACCTTCTTCTAAGTCTTACTGTACTGTATTTTTAATACTATATTACAAGTAGATATATAATCGATGTGTATGAGTTATAATTTTTAAGTTACATATATTAAATTTTACATTGTATACATATTATATATTATGTTCAACTATATTGATCAATTCTACACGCATTGCTATTCTAGATATACAAAAGATTTACTCAAAAAGATCAAGCAGCACCTTTACAAATAAATAAAGTCCCTGATATAATATTGGTTCTTAGGTTGGTAAAGAATATAGATAAAGATATATAGCTATAAAAAGAATTTCGCTCCAAAAATTGGTCTATTATTGGGACGAATTTTAATTTAGGACGAATACATTCTGTGAAGGAATTACGACAATTGGCATAATTTAACTAAATTCCAAAAAATACTCCTATAATATACGACTATAATAGTTTAGATAATTTAAAAATTTTGGTCCTGAACTGAACTACGTTTTAGTCTATTTAAGATGTAACTCCTGAAAAAAAATGTACTATTTTACTTATTAATACTAAAGCTAAGATTTTACTATTTCATTGGAGATTTAGTTAAACTGTGTCATATCTTTTCAGCGTATAACCCTGCGACATATAATATTATGTAGGCATTATAAAGGTATAGTTCATAAGGTACGGACTACTTACTACTAACGAGCATGCATGAAAGCTCCTAAAATAGGTTTCAAGAGTCGCGTATAGAAAGATATGCGTATGTAGAACACAAAAAATGTTCTCAAAAACCATTAAACGTAGCGACGTCGCTCCAAGCGATTTCGATTTGCTATAGGGTCAGCTTAATTAGCATGAGCTGCAATAACGCTTCAAATCACTTCTGAATTGCATGGAACATAGAGTATTGGCACTCGCTAGGTGACAGAATACTTTGCTTTTTGAGATGTGTGTGTTCTATATTTAAAATAATAAAAATCCCTGACACAATACTTTCTTCTATTAGGATTCTCTGAAAAGGAAAACTTTGTGTTTTGCTAAGAAATTACGTATATATATTGATTTGTTTGAGTCTATTAAGTGGCATCAGCAGGTGGATGTTGGAGTAGACGAGGTTTTGAGTGAATACTACATACCACGGTAGACCAATGATGCCAAGAGAGATGCTAGAAATCTGAGTGCAACTCTGAAGACGCTAGTGCTGCGACCTAACTTAAGGTTTATATTTGCATGCACACATCTGTGTCACACAGGCCAGGATATTATATATGATTTGATTGGGAATAGTTCTTTTTGTTAATTACCTAACACAAAATTATATTGATTCGTGTTTTTTGAATTAATACGAATTCATGATTGACGACGAATGAAAAAACATTTTTTGAAGGGATATCATTTAAAACAATTTAAAAATGGTCAAACGGATCGTTTTTGCGGACCGATACCTCGACTACATTCAGATAGTGCACATACAATACCTATATGTTCAAGTTAAGTAGACGATTGTGGATTGATAAAGATGGTTATATTACATTGACTACATTTACTCGACTATCAGTTTTACAAGTGATATTTTCCTACATCCTTAGAATAAATTATCATTATAAATTATAATTATATCTACTTAATGGAAGCTTGGAAAAAAAATGATTAAAATCTTTTCTTAGAGTGGATCCAGATTATATAAAATATTATATAAGTTTGCTTTATAACAGTGCAATAATGTTATCTAAAATGTCAACAACTGTCTTGGTCACATCAAGGTACATCACATCTTGACATCGTCACATCTTGACTTATGGTATATAACTTGTTGATGTGATTCACATGCAAATGTTATATAACTTTGTTTTATAACACATATAAAGCAAAATTATATAACATATATAACGTCCTCACTTATAAGATATGCTACGAAAACATAATATTCGTATCATATTTGTTCACAATTGACATAGCATAGAAACAAATAATAAAATTCAGGTGGATATATTTTTACGATTGTAAAGTCGTTGCCTTGTCACAAAGCGTTAAGTTTAATAATAAAATAACTTTACGTTGGGAAACTTTTGCAATATTGTGGAATAAAAATGCTCGTTTCCTCTTATGAAAATTTTAGCAGTTGAACGCTAAGAGTTTTGGCTTTATTTTTTATTATATTAATGCGATTCAGCGACAGCACCACGCAGAATTTCGTACACATTTACAAATATTTTAATTAAGTAAATTGATACTTCCAACTAATATTCATACATCTACGTATTTCTATTACATCACGCATCCCTAAAAAGCACATCAAAATACAATGATTATTACACTTTCTTTATATAAAAATATAATTTAAATTCATAAAATCTCTATTAAAGCCTGTTCCGTGCAGTATTAATGTGATCTCTGTGATTTGTTACTCTTTTTTTTAATAGCTCTTTGTTTTGAATAATTGTTGATATTATTTGCATTCATTGTCACTACACTATGTTTTAATAAAACCTTATCTGACATCCACGGTGGCCTTCGGTAAAGGGATGGTTACTGCCGCCAAACAGCTGCCCAAATTACTGCGAAATACAGTTCATTTCCAAAGCTGATCCTATTGGGAATAGTAGGGGAGACTGAGTACGGTTGTGCCACTTTATGGTTGTAACGGTTGTCGTATTAGCGAAACTATAAGGAATACCATAGTGGGTGCAAGGGAAGAAAGAAGGGGCGTGTTCATCTGCACGTGTGTCACAGTATTCCGTCAGCCATCGTGCGACATTAACATTAGCAGAAGCCTACATTACTTTTTAACAGTCAAAAGTATTTTTATTCGATTTCTTTTAATAATTGTTCGTATATGTGTATAGATAGAATAATGAGTATTATTCCTCGTTATAAACGTTAAACATTAGTAGTTAAATAGCAGTGATCTTTTGCAATGTCATGGTGATTGTTTTCTTGCAAAAGAGTGCGTTGGGTGAGGTTGTGACATTTATCTTGGGTACGGTTGTGACACATTTAAAAATTGTTTTTTTTTTTACTCTTAGATGCCCAGAATACGCGTCAGGAAGAACGAAAGAGAACAATGTGACATAAAAAAAATTCGAAGACGCCTACAAAGAAGTGAAACAAGGGACTTCTTTACGAAGAGCTGGGAAAATGTGAGCCTTGGCCTTATTTAAAGTGCGCAAGTGGTAGTAATCTAGATCTCAGTATCGTAATTTCCAGTTTATAGAAATAAGAATAGACCTTAAATTTCTTCTATTTTTTTATATTGTAGGTATGTTGATTTCAATACAAATGTTTATTTTTTCTTGAAGAAGACGTTTTCAGATTTTTATTTAACAGATTTTTATATAATATTTAATATCATTTGTTTTGTATTTTGACACAATTAATAAATAATTAGAAATGATATTTTAACTTTTTTGACCAATTTACTATTGAAAGTAAATTATTATACAATTAAAAACAATCATTCATAAAACCCAAATTATAGGTTTCATTGTTACTTTAAACATTAACCAGACAGAAAAATATGTATAACATATTGTATGTACATATAATTAAATGAAATTATAACTATAAATAAAAGAAATCATTATACAATTTTTTTTACTTTTTTTTTAATTAGACAAAATGTTACGCAAATTTTTCTAAGCAAAATTTTCAGTGGTACCACGAGTAAATGGTGATATAACGTGGTCCCACTTGTGGCACAAACCAGTGGGTACATGGGCCATGAACCATTGAAACTCTAGTTTATTATTTTTTATTTGTACATTTTTTTTATATGTAAAACTATTAAACTCTTGAGTAACAAATCAAGGGGTCACAACAATTACAATAATTCGACGACATTTAAATACATATAAAATAGTGTAAGGTTTAATATAATATTGTGCACACAAATGTTATTATAAAATTATAGTGTTATACACCTAACATATAATATAATATATATATTTTATATGTTTGCCTAAATAATTCTCAGATATGTCGATATAGTGCCGTACATTTATGTCGATACTAGTCATAGATATATCATTTATATTTTATATTTTATTTACATTTAAGAAAGTTTTGTCTAATAAACATTCGTTGTCTCTTAAATTTATAAAACGAATATGTTTCATCTATCAAAATGAATATAGTATTTACAAATATATATTTTTATATGCTGTGTTACTAATTCACAATAAATTATTATAAATATTTGTTTTTTTAATTCTATTATCACATAAAAATTATAATCTAATGTCATGCTTCGAGCTGAAAGCAAAAATGAAATGGACAAAGAGTCTATATATTAGGTAACATATATACCTAACACACACATATATATATAACATGCACGGATTGAGAGGTCTACCATGAATACTTACCTTTTTTAATTGGCAATAATTTATACTCAATATATTTAGAAGAATCAAAATCGAACAGTCAATTCTTATGATAAACTTATACTGGTCTATAAAAAAATGAGGTTTTAATTTTTCAAAAATATGAATAATTTTACACTGACAAACTATCACACAATTGAGGTTCATACTAAATTTATCACCTATATATACTTTTTGACTTATGTATGAACATACTTCCATAGTGCGAGGCCATTAAGAAAATTAATGATAACAAAATCGGGAGATACAGTTTGATGCTGTAGTTACTTATATTCATCATCTACTTCCAAAATTTAATTACACTACTCGATAGCTAAAGGATCAAAGATTTTTTTGTATGTATGATATATTCGATTTCGTTAGATATATACATATAATAAGCTCAAAGAAAATATCAGTGTTAAAGTACCTACAAGAATTTACGTGAGCAAAAATACGCGGCCGTTTCCACGACACAGCCACAGCCCATTTCTAAATTAGTATCTACAAAAATTGTCCGAATACATAATATACAATATAATAAAATAGTAAACGAGCTGTGTCTATAAATTAAATATTATAAAAAAAAAAGAAAACTATTTGTACACGTTGTTAAAACATTAATTAATACGACTGTCTTTTTGAATTTTCGAAGAGTGGGGATAGGTATGTGGAAAAGTATATATATTGTAGCAACCTGTCCGTGTAAAATAAAATAAAATAAAAATTTAGTGTATCTTTTATTCCAATAGGTTTACAAACAAATAAGTTAATTGAAATAATACACGCTATTCAAGAACCACAGCTATAGCCCCAAATAATCTATAATATAAAAATGAATCCCTAAATGTGTTGCTAAGCACAAAACTCGAAGACGGGTGGACCGATTTTAATTCTGTCTTCACTCGTGGATAGAGGGATAATCAGGGAAGGTTTTTACATAAAAAAAAGCACCCCGGGAGAAGCCGGGAGCGGGCCGCTAGTTAGCAATAGATTTAAACCAATTGTAGACTAGCATGTTTATAGGAAGATATCAGATCAGTTCAAATAATATACAGTGTAATGTGATAAAATTAGTTATGGTAAGTCATACACTAACATTTACTGTTAAGTTTATCGTGGAATGTGCTTTAATATTTATCATGGCAGACCTCTACGTAGAAAAGCATTAACAACGGAGCAACATACTTCGTACTAGTTAAGCGAAAATTAAGCATTAGGAATAAAAAGGTCAAAGTCTCGAAACTAGTTAGAAGTAATATACAGTATCTGCTGCTTCGAAATGTACGTGCTTTTTACCGTGCGGCAGCACGACCAACCACCATCAGTCTGCACCGTTCTTACCATCATTCACCATCAGAGAATTGTTCCTTTTAGTTTTCCTTGGACTGTCCTGGAAATTGGATTTCACTGGACTCTTCCTACGAGTGTTAAGTTCTTCTTCGGGTTCTTTAATCTCTGGGATGGGATTTTTCATCTTAGGCGTGGAATCCTGTTCAGCTTGCGTCAGGACTTCTTGCACGTGAATGGAAAGTTCCGGTCTAGCGATCTGAGTGAAAGGTAGTAGTGCACCGGCTACGTCCATGGTGTTATTGATGTTCCTGTGCCACAGCTCGAGCACGACGCTACGCCGCTGCTACTTGTACCGAGGCGGACCCAACCACCCACACCCGAACACCTAGCAAAATGTCAATCGATTAGCGAAGTCTTTTGGGAGAGAGACAATCTTTCAACAAATCTGGAGAAGATATTAAAGTATTTGGAACAGCAAAAACAATTTCTATAATCATCCACTGATAGTCATTATATAAAAGCTGGATAGTCACATGAGAGACTGTAGAAAAATCCAGCGTTGAATGTTCTCACAACCGAGAACTCAGATTATACTCGAGTATAATAGAAAAGATAAGATTGGATAAGATTGGAGATATTATTGGAGATATTGGAAATATTAGTTATTAAAAGGTTTGTAAATATAACACTATGGAAAATAATGCGGTCTATATACCTGACAGAATATTAAAGCGAATACAAGAAGGACCAGCAGTGCGAGCACCCCCCAAACAACGCCGAGCTGAGTCAAGGCGAAGACGTAAAGGGTCCGATGACACCACTGGTTTGGTTCGAACAGAGTTGGAGCGTAGTCAGGCCACATGATGCCAAGAGTCCAATAGTTGCCGCAAGCAAACCTGCCAAGCAATCGCAAATTAAAAACTGGGCAGATCACGCCCTTTCTTTGACTTAGGTACGTAATATAATAATGTTTATACTAATATTATAAAGATGTAAAGTTTGTATGTAGTAGGTAATCTTCGAAACTACTCATGATCATCAGCCTGTGTCTCTCAACTGATAGCTAGATGTAGACCTCTCCCAAGGATCACCACCACGCAAGGTGTTCTCTTTTTCGCATCCAGCCGCTTCCTGCGAAGCCCTTTAGGTCGTCTCTCCATCTGGTCTCAGGACATCCCACTATTCATCCAATATAAAAAACCTATCACTGATACATAGACAAATACATAACACGAATAAAATCTTTGGTAGGTACTTCTAAAATAAAAGGTTATTTATTATAAGAGTTCTTCATAAATTATAAACTAATATTAAGTGGATAAAAATCAATGAACACGAATAAGCAAGACTGCAAATATTTATGTCTGCGTCCACTCAGAACTTATTGTGACGTCAATTTTTTAAACCTCAACCAGCCCTCAAAGAACCAATGTACCTAGAAAAGTTTCCTGTGTGGATTTTCCTTTTTATTGTGGATTTTTATTTGTGAAAAGAAAAGTTTCCAATGTGGATTCATATATTTAAAAAGTTTGTGTTTTGTCCACCTGTCTAAACGCTAAATCAAATTATATTATGATATTCAAAACTGAAGTATTACGTAATTACGTAATCATTATTACGTAATGATTATAATAATAATTATTATAATAATTATAATATCCATTCATTACGTAATGGATGAAATTTTCTTTCAGTGTTAAAAGATTCACATTATTTTCTGTTACAGTTAAAGAACTTTATGGCCACTTTTTATCATTTTAAACCGCAGTTAAGATAATTCCACTTCCGTTCTTTACTTCGCTTCTTTTAAAGCATTTTTATATGTGCAGCTGCTACTAATTTCTGAATAAACTAATTGAAAAAATTAAGAATCTTTTCAAGCGCTTTTTGATTGCTTCAATACTAAAAAGTATATTTTATATTGCGCTCAAAGTCTTCTGCAAGGGAGTGGTTATTGCCACCAGACGTTATAATTGCAAAACACAATGCCAGTAAAACAACAAAACAAGTATAATCAATTAAATTGTTTTAACAATGATCGATTTATTATTTTTTACAGTCCATTACATTCAATATTTATCTGTAATCTTTCTTCTCTAAGCTACGAGTATTATCAATTTATCTTGTAAATTACTAATCCGGTAAAATAGAAGAATAAACCGGTTTTTATGGAGGCACTTTTAAAATTTTTCCTTTTATTTTTATATAATCACTTTTAATGGGTGTAATAACAAGTTTAGAGGAAAATGAGGAGCTCTTTTGAACCAAATCCTTTGAAAATCTTTTGATAAATGACCCACTTTGTCAGTCGAGGACTTGACGATATCCAGTAACGAGAAGCTGTGTGTAATGTTTAAAACACTCGATTTACGTGAAATATTGCCAGTTCTAACTAATTAAACTGTTTTATTATGCTTTCACAAACAGTTATTTAACGTAAACCAATCGTATAAGTGTCTATGACCATTAACATATTTAAGTAATATCTAACGTTAAAAAAAAATTAATTCTACAAAATATTATATTCCTCCTTGAAAGTACCAAATCATAGTTTATTCATTGAAAATCATTGTGAAATTCAATAACTATCATCGTTTAATACGATGATAAGTATAATATTTAACATTTGTATTAAGTATAATACAAGACAAAATATTACAGAGACAAAATATGTGAATACCAGTACTGGCAAGCAAATTTAGAATATTTATGTGTTGGCTTAGTGAATTTTCGCTGTGTTGTTAGTATTTCAATTAAATAAAATATAATAAAACTAACTTATGATAAAACTTTTTTTTTTTAATTTAAAACAGTTATATAATTATTCGATATGTATGTTAATTAGAAAAATTGAAACAAATGATATAAATTCTCAAATCACTTTTCAAAAAAGACTTAACAAACACAACACTAGAAATAGAAATAAAATTGAATTGCCTAAAATTAGAACACAATATGGTAAAAAAAAAAATTGTATGAGGGAGCACAGATATACAATGGATTACCTGAAAGTGTAAAAAATTGTAGTAGCATGCATAGCTTTAACCACAAATTGAAAGAATATATATGGACCAACTTTGGAAATAACTAATTTATCTCCGATGGATTATGTATTTATGTAGTTATTAAGTTCTCATAGTTTAAGTGGACAAATTGTTCTTTTTTATGAGAATAAAAATTCTTTAAACCGAAAATGTAGCTGTGTAATAGTTTTCTTGGAAAAACTTGGAGTCTTATATCTTTCAGAGAGCTTACAAAGAATAGCCAATGCTGCGAAAACAGGTTGTAGAACTTAACATTGCCTCAGAATTTCCACAGCTACACCGTTATATACGCGAGGTTTCAGGTGTAGCATATAGAGACTGTAACTGATAATTCTTGAATACCTCAACCCAGAGGACACCTGCTTCCGAATGATAAGCTATATAGGTAATAATATCGTTTATTGTTTCCACAATAGCTTTGCACAACAATAGTTAAATTTAACTCAATACTCAAAGCCCACTCAATGGGAACGTTTAAAGCAGCCAACGGAATTCAGAGAAGACATCTGACATGCATATTTAAATTGTAGCGCTTCAACCTTAACATAAAAACCTTTAGTATAATGCTATCGACGCCTTTAGTATACAAAATGCTAATGTAAATCAAAAATTAAAGACTTTTTGCATGTAAATGAGTGGAGTCATCGAAATAATATATTCTGAGCGAATAATGAGGAAAGAGTTTTCCTTAAATGATTTGTATATGGATTTCATATAATTCTGTATGTATGGAATATATTATGTATCTTTGCTTAATACAGTACTCTCCTCTGTGTTAAAAAGGATATGCTATTTCAATACCCCATTTCACTAAAGGTTGGCAATACTTCACATATATTCCTATGCGCGTCAAACTATATTTTCAGCTTTATCGATCCTTCGTCGTTAGAGCAAGGAAGCATTTACTGGTATTATCCTATGCACACTAAGTTTAAGTTGAAATTAAGTTAAGTTCTGAATCGTTCGATAACTGATGTATTGTATTGCAATAAGAAACATATTGTTTATGAGTAACAAATCGACATCTTTATCGCTGTTTTGACGGTGGAGCTCAATTTTTTTATATTTTTAGATGATTCTTCGGGAAACTTACATTTCGCCAGGATAAAATGTATCCCATATGTTAATCCAGGGAATAAATTATATGCGTGAAAATTAATTTCATCCAAATCCGTTGAGCTATTTTTGCATGAAGAAGTAAAAAACATCCGTACATCCATCCTCACAAACTTTAGGATTTATAATATTAGGAGGATGAGAAACATACTAACATATGACAAACAACATATTGACAACTAGCTGGCGCCCGTGACTTCGTCCGCGTTGAAAAAGAAAAAAGTAGCCTATTCTGTGTCCTGTACTAAATGTTTATCTACCAAGTTTCATGAAAATCAGTTAATTCGTTTAAGAGTTATGGAGGAACATACATACATACAATACCTACACTTACAGATTTATTATTAGTATTGATAACAAACATATTGACGAACAATATAATAACAATATTGACATTGACATACTTACCAACCCAAAAGGAAGACAGTAAGTGTATAAGCGAGCACTCGTTCAGGCACGCTCGCTGACGAATTTGAGCTCCTACTGGCAAGCTGTGCCCATAGTAGCCAGCAAATTCCCGCTCCGCCCGCCGCTCCGCCCACCACCATGTACACTGGTATATTCGGTTCGGCAGGACAGTCGCGAATAAATTGTACTCCTGGTTACATACAATGATTAGGACACTTAGAATAGGACTTACATTATAGTCCCCAGTACAAGGAACTAAATTAATTTTTTTTGACACATACAAATGTAAAACTTTGTGAGTGCCTTTTTTGCGATGAGTCCGACAAACTTTTCTAATGCGAAAGTTTCGGCGCTGCATCGTTTTCGAATGTTCGATTCCTGGAATTGTCGATATGACGTCACTATGACTCTCCGTATATACAACTTAGATTTTTGGAATTTTTTTTAATAAAATTAATTTAAAAATTGTGGTCAACTTGTCCGACAAAAATCATGTTGCGTATGGGGTGTCCACCACCCCAAAAATGTCGATATAACGTCACTATGACTCCTCGTACATACAAGTTTCATTTTTTGAAATTTGTTTAGTAAAGTTAATTTAAAAATTGTGGTCAACTTGTCCGACAAAAATCATGCTGCGTATGGAGTGTCCACCACCCCGAAAATGTCGATATGACGTCATTATGTCTTACTTAGGTGACTCGCAGATTACTTGATACTGCAGCATCAAATCAAGGTTATCATGTCAAGGAAATACCACCGATGTAACAGTATACCAAATTTCACATCAATCAAACCTGTGGAAGTTAATGAAATCCCTTCATACACCTGAAAAGATCTTCACAAAATTTAGATAAACCAGTTAGAGACGATGTTTCTGAACCTTACATCACTGTTAACATACAATGTCATTTACTTTATGTTGAATAAATGTAAATTGTTGCATTATGCTTAAAGAATGCGCAATATCTTCTTTATGTGATGATCTGGATAAAATATCTTACCCATGATCAGCATGATCACTGGTAACGTAGAAAGGCAAGCGAGGAAAACTGTCATTACAACTGAAACAAACATTTTAATTAATATTATGTTAACTAAAAGACGCGGACAAACAACGTGACACGAAATTTTTATATAGTTATATAAAGATTTATATATGTATGAATTTTCGTAAAACATGCATTGAGTTTTATTACAGTAATGAAACTCAATGAAAACATGCTACTTTTGTTAGTATCGTAGAGATTTGTAGTAAATTAGTAGTATAATAAATACATAGAAAATCCTAGAGAAGTTTAGTTAGTTATTGAATTACGTTTAGTGTAGTGACTATTGTGTTTCTATTAAATAAGATTCTATAAAATCTAATTACTCACTAGTTCTATTCATGATTCTCGCTGCTCGACAAACGAAATCGACAGTCCCTGAAGCTTCCATGTTGGCATCCTTCAACTGATATGCAACGGAGCCGTACGTTGTGAGGCCTATTCCCAAACCCATACCAGCTCTCTCACTGTACTTTGCTTGTTCGCCGCAAAGCCTTCGCTGCTCATCGCCAGATACCTAAATATCAGCGAAAATGTATTTATTTAAATAAATATAGCACTATAGCACCACCATGTCGTTTGATGAAATTGGGTTGAAATTTAAAATATGTGTCCTATATACTTTCTCAAAGATCAGATTTCTTTTTTATACCAAGTTTCATCAAAATTTGTTAAGAGGTAGAGCAAATACCATGAAAATGCAACTAACTGACAGATATAGTTACTTTCGCATTAAAAATTTCAGTATGGAATCACCTGACTAACTGAACTAGAAGCACGTCTCGAGCCTGTATCTGAAACAGCGCCTATCCCACTATGTCGTCCCGCTCCAGAGACCCTGTAAGGCGACACTCGGCCTCGATTTCCTAAAAATAAAAAAATAAAATATTAATTTATTTATCATTATAAAACAAATATAATAATAGTAAAGTTAACTCACCAGCAGCTTGACTATCCTCGCTGGCTCGTCTCTCTCTGGATGACAAAGGTTCTTGAAAGGTTAACGTCAAACTACCTCTTGGACTAACCCTAGCTTGTTCTCCTTCTATTGCCACCAAACTCCCTCTCGCACTTCTTTCAGACGGTGCAATACTGCCTCTGGGACTCCTCTGGAAATCAGGTATCAGTGAACCTCTCGGACTCCTATTAATATCCGTAGCCTCTTTCATTTTCAGTGGCGCCTCCGGTGCTATACTACCTCGAGGGCTCGTTCTGGGACTCGGACCTAATTCTTTTTGTGTTCTCGATGGGTCTATTTGTATGCTGGCTACAGAGTGCCTTGGACTTCTACCTACGTCTGGGACGAGGGAATTTCTGGGCTGATTCCAAGAAGTTCCATCCGGCACTAAACTTCTTCGCGGACTTCTTGCGGTTGCATCAGGAGTTATGCTGTTTCTAGGGCTCCTATTAAAATCTTGAGGGTTTAGACTTAATCTTGATCCGTAAGGCATGTCTACGGCTAAATTGTTTCTAGAAGGTGCTAAACCATTCCTCGGATGTAAGGCTGTTTCTGGAACAATGGAATTCCTAGCTGACCGTACTTCTGGAGCTAAGGAATGTCGCGGACTGCGGTGGTATTCTAAGGCAACATCGGGTGCAAGACTGGGACGTGGGCTTCTTTGTGGTGGAGGCTCGAGTTCATCATCTGTTTCTGTGGTGGCCAGTGATGCCCTTCTAGAGGTCTGCACCGATGCTCTCGGAGACCTTGCTTGCGGCGAAGTCGCTGCGCTTCTTGACGCCCTGCGACGTCTTGATGAGGATGTTCTATGGATCATTGTAATATTTTGTCATTCCTTTCAAAATTGTAATTTCTTGATTATCTACGCTTTTTTAGCAGTCATGTTTGTTTCGTAGCTTACAGATCTGAAACAAAAATATTATTTTTAAACAATGAGCTTAGATTATATTATGTTTGTTTACTGTCTAAAGCCTATCTTGTTTCTGTAGGCAAATTTATAACGTAACTTCATAAGCCGATTTCGTGAGAGTAATTCAAACTTCTTTGTATACTGTAGCAGACGCCGTAAATCTTAAGATTACAAACAGAAGGTCGATTTTGAGGCAATGGTTGTTAATTTATCTTGCGGCTCGAGGGATTGTATAAAATATTGCTTGTATCACGATGATTTGTCATTTTAAACTACTTTATGTTTGCCTTCGAATAAATTATAAAAACTTAGGCAATGTAAAGAAAAAACCAATTTAGGTCTTCCGAAACGTTAGTATTCACGTTTTACTCCGTATGCACGACTATATATAGTCAGGTTCTTAAATAAGTTAACATGTGAAGAAATGTATCTTAGTTTAGACCCCAAGCTTATTTTGATACAAATAACTTGAGATTGTGATGAAAGTAGGGAAAATTGGAAACAGAGACCGGATTCCGAAACTATTTTATTGTCTCTGTTTGTAAACGTAACTCAATTAAAGTTTTGGAAGTAAATAATGTAGAAAAGAAACAATGCGTATTTTGTTACTAAAAGCCCATTTACGGTAATTTAACTAATGAGTCCATTTATACACATTTTCATCGAATGAACAAAAAGTTTTTATATTTATACATGTCCCTAATTTCATGTTGACCTTACACAATATTATTTTAAAAATAACATGCATCTTACTTGACCTTTCGATGTCATTATTATGATTATAAAAAGTGTACATTAATAGATCTAAAAAGGTGAAATATTTCTATAATTCTATGTATATAATCTAAAAATATTTCTATAATTCTCATTCTGTTAACGGCTAATGTGACTTTTTAATGTTTTCATACGTAGTTTTTTTTCTGTTTCCTTTTTTGTTCTTATTATAAATTTGGTTTGTCATTATTGATTAAATTATTCGTTTCTAGTTTGCTTTGTAACATTAAATTTTCACAGTCTTTTTCACAGTATTCTATTTTTAGTCCATCAAATATGTGGTACATTACTATTAAGACTTTTCATCGTCATCATCATCTGATGATCATCTGATGAACGCCCACAAGTGTGCACTGTTAGAAATCTTTTTAAATTGAGCGCCACCACACCAGTCCATCAGTTCATCAGTCTATCGAGCAGGTGGTCGGCCTTCGGGGCACTTCGACCAAATTTAGACTTTTATCATCTATAAATAAAACATGCTGTAAACTAACAATGTGAAGGAGTCTGCAAGTACTCCGGCCAATGAAATGAGGAATGTTCCCGATTTGTTTCCAATTTGTCCTTTTCAATCTCCGTCTAATTCTAAAGGATCGTTTTTCGATGTTATTTTAAGTTTGCCAGCTCGAACGCCAATTTCAAGGCTCATTTATAACAATACCGTAGATTGAATTGAATGGATTTTTCTTGACTTGCCTTATTACGTTTTATACGCAGTGAATTTACTAATAATAAAAAATATTTTGGTTTAAATTTTGGTATACCTTGCGTTTATACATAGATAATGGCTGTCACCGTTACATTAAACAGACCGTCTGCCTGTCCGCCGAAATTTATGAAAAATTTATAATAACATTGTCCTATTGTAAGTAAATTTTTTACGCTTCCCATTGTAAGTAATATGTATTTTATTTATTTGACAATAGAAAGCCTAATACATAATCACATTTGCCATCAAATAAGGAGAAAAACGACTAGACACACAATCAATAAGGAAATACGTGTTTTCTTTGGCAATAGCTTTCGTATGTTTGCAAGAGCAGCGTAAGTTTTGTTGTTTCTGCCGAGTTCCGCAATTTCCGCTCTGTTTCCCGCGCAATCGCACCGGAAGTGCTGTAACCGCCATTTTATAACCGGTCTCCCCGCCACTTCGCTTCGTACTAACAAACTTTGCTGACAAGCATTTATAGTACTTAATTAAACTTAAGAGCATACTATAATTAATTAAAAATTAACTTTAATAGTATACTTAATTCGTACAATCACACATACTTAATTTTGGAAGTTCATGCAAGGATTGCAATTTTTTTTATTAAGTACCAGCTGGTGCCCGCGACTTTGTCCGCGTTGAAAAAGAGAATATATGAGTAATTACTGTACCCGTGCGCCGTACACCGCCATCTGTTAGATTTTTGTGGAACTACAGATAATAAAAACAAATTTCTCCTCGTTGAAAAAGAAAAAGGCAGCCTATCCTGTGTCCCGTACGTCCAAATGTTTATCTACCAAGTTTCATGAAAATTAGTTAATTCGTTTCAGAGTTATGGAGGAACATACATACATACATACAGAAAAAAACTCTAAAAATCGTCAATTTAGTTTCAGTATCATGTATAGAGCCTATAAACACGATATCTCTGAAAACAAAGTAACTTACTCCATGACCGACCCTTACAGATTTATTATTAGTATTGATTGATGATAAAAAGCGGTAGAAATACTGATTGGTAACAGGTATATTACATCGTCAAACGAAACCATGTGAATTCAAGTTCGCTTTCGATTGTCATACCACTAATGTTGCTTCTGCTAGTCTTATCTCTGATTGGATAAAGGAAGCATATTATGGTTAAAAGTAGTTTGTCCACATGATTCATCGTAGGATGAAAATTCAGTTCAGTGAGTAAAATTTAACAACAAACTGGAAAACATCAAGAAATAATATTCATATTCTTTGGAGTTATAATTAAATTTAGACCTTAATTGATCGAAATTAATTATTATTGAAGTCACATTTAATTGATTTCCAATTATAAGTTACAACCATCAATTATAAACTTATTTCGAATGATATGATATCCAATATTTAGTACAAGACAAAAACGACTCTTACAAAACCGAGGAATGTATGTAAAATATTGAGCATATTTTTTTTTTGTTCATTGTAATTTATTCTTGAGAAATTTTAATGTTTCACATTATTTATTACAATATTGTCCTACGTATACATTGATACCAATAAGTATTTTTTTTTTAACAAAAATAAAATATATATCTTCCTTTATTTTTTTTGGATAGCGCTAATCTGAAACTCTTAGTCGGATTCAAAAATTTTTGGATGGGAATAAATTTAAAAAAAGCTCTTCTGTATTACCTTTTTTCAATTCAATTTAATTCAATCATTTATTGCAAAACCATAATGTATAAAGATGTTACAAAATTTATAAAGACCAGTGTTATGGACCCTATCAAACATGCAACTTAGGGGCTATAAACTAGGCGAGAGGAAATTTATTAAACTACTAGCGGTCCGTACCCGGCTTCGCCCGGAGTGCATTTTTTTTTACGTAAAAACCTTTCCTGATTATCCCTCTATCCATGAGTGAAGACAGAATTAAAATCGGTCCACCCATTCTCGAGTTTTGCGCTTAGCAACACATTTAGGGATTCATTTTTATATTATAAACTAGCGGGCCGCGCCCGGCTTCGCCCGAGGTGCATTTTTTTTTACGTAAAAACCTTCTCTGATTATCCCTCTATCCAAGAGTGAAGACAGAATTAAAATCGGCCCAGCCGTTCTCGAGTTTTGCGCTTAGCAACACATTTAGGGATTTTTTTATTATATTTATAAATTAAAAATTTACATTTGTCATTTCGTAGAGCCTATATATTGTCAATAAAATATTCATTAGTGTTATAAAAACATTTTAGGATTTTTTTTTGTTAATATGATATCGTTGTTTTCATTTTTAACATAGATAATTTGTTATATATTTTCATAGAAGAACCGAAGGTATTTGAAGAATTTAGTTTTAATCGGGACGATGGTAGGTAATATTAAATTATTTTTATGTAATACGCTATACTTTTAGGAAGTATAGGTATTTAAGTAGTACCTAAGTTAAGTCAAGTTAAGTTTGTCAGCAATTACAATTAGTTGCTTTTTAAACAAATTAATGACATTTTTTTAAATTAAAAGTTCTAATAGTTTAGTTAGCAGCACTTAACTCAAACGCTTCAAACTAGAGATCGATTTAGGCACTAAATGTTTCCAGATGTTGAACAAATTGAAATGTTCCAGTGTAATTCAGTTAATCGATGACCATTAGTCAGCTCTGCGAATGTTAAATGTGTCTTTGACAACACTATTTACCCACAACACACACACACAAACACCAGTTCTGATTTTGACATGTTTTCTTGAAACGTTAGCTTTTTCAAAAATGTTATCTTCACATATTATTATAAAATAATCAGATGAACCCGGCCACGCTTCTCTATGGCTCAGTCAGCAACATTGCACGTTTGCCATAACAACGGTCAACGTATGAAAATTATGTCTTTTTAATAATAAAAAAAAAATCAGTTTCCGTTATAATTTTGGGAAATAAAGTATATAAGATTATTCATCTGTTTAAGTGCAATGTTGTACAACAATTTCAAGTCAATCCTTCGGCTAGTTTTCGAGTTTTTGAAGCATACACAAATGAACATAACATCTATCTATACAAAAATCTCGTGTCACGATGTATGTTCGCGATAAACTCTGAAACTACTGAACCGACTTTGATCAAACTTCATAAGTATCTGTTATTTGGTCCAACTTAAAAGATAGGATAGTTCATATTAAATTTTGTTTATTATTTTTTTGCAAATTATATATATCTGTTGATACCTATTCAATCCAGCAATTATTTATCTGTGAGTTCCATAAGGTTCTCACAGATGGCGGTTTAAAGTAATTTATCGGCTGGATTGCAAAAAAGCACCCCGGGCGAAGCCGGGAGCGGGCAACTAGTTTTTATATATTTATAAAAATCGCTGTCACACCTTGTGTCTGTTTCTCCGCTAACTTCTTCTAAACCATCTAACGCATTTTGATACTGCTTTCAATATTGGAAAGAGCGATAAACAAGGAAAGTTTATGTAGAAAAGTTGGCTTCGGACCCTTCAGACCCGCAAGTTTTGATCCGTGGAATAAAAGTGCGCGTCTGACCCACTATGGGTCAGAACAATATTTTATTAAGTTTTTTTTATGGTTGTGGATAATTTACAGAAAAAAATTTATCCGTGCGACTTTTATCCGCTTTTAGTTTGTTTTATATTTCAATCAATCAATCAATCATTTATTTATTTGCAACTTAGTAACACAAAGAAAAGAAAAAAAAAACAATAACGGTAAGAAATAAAAAATAAAAAGTTACAAGTTACAAAAAGGTCCCTACTCAGTGTTTTGCTGGCATAGGCCAGCACTGATCTTCCGCAGGAACCCTTAGAGTTACACACACACGGCCATACACCATACCTTAAAATCTAATGAATACAGATAAAAATAAAATAAAAATGAAAATAAAATAAAAAATAATAATAATACAATAAAAATACAATAAAAATATGTCAAAAACACAACTGCTTGCATGAATAGTAACGATGACAACATTACTTTAAAAGAACCAGTTCCCTACCGAGCATATGTTATAAAAATAATAATAATTTAAAACACTGTCTAGAAAACATGGAGGTCGGTCTTAAAAATTATAAAAAACTACTCTCTACTCTTAAATTCTCCTCTCTTATCTGACTATTTAATAAAAATTTCTTTAGATTAGCTCTAAATCCCTGAGCAGTGCATTGATTCCGTATTGGCGGTGGAATATTATTCCAGCACTTAGTTGCTGCATATCTGAAACTGCCTCGGAATGCGGCTGATCGGTGAGCTTGCATCGCTAGCTGAGCTACACATTGGCGAGAACCCCGAGATCGGCTCGCTACCCATGACAATTTGTTAAAAAGATAATGTGGAGCTTCATTTTTTATAATACCAAAAAGAAGATAGGCTAAATGCAGTTTTCGACGGTGCTTCATTTTTAATAAACCACGCTTGTTTAGATAAGGTGTGACATGAGCTCTCAAAGGTATATCAAAGCAGAACCGTGCGCAGGCATTCTGCACCCTTTGGATAACCTTCTGTGTTCTAACTAAAATTCGCGGACCCAATATGGTATCAACATAATTAAGTTTAGATAGTATCAAGGACTCTGTAAGTCGAATACGAACTTCTTCAGTAAGGAAGGGTCTCGCTCTGTACAATACCTTCAATTTATAAAAACTATTACGTACTGTATCTGCAACATGCTTTTCGTATCTTAGGTGGCTATCCATAATTAGGCCAAGGTTACGCACCTCGTACACGCGTTCCAAATTAACACCTTCAATACTCACATTAACTAATGGATTTAAGGTTATTAACTGTTGCTTTGTGCCAAATATCATATATTTAGTTTTAGCAGGATTAAGCAACAGACAATTGTCTGAAGACCAAGCAGCTATACTGGAAAGGTCCTCGTTAATTTTCATTATTGCATTGTCAATCTCACCGGCTTTAAAGGATAAATACACTTGTATATCATCTGCGTAAATATGAAACTTACAGTGTTTAATATGATTAACGATATCAGAAGAGTACAATATGAAAAGAATTGGCCCTAATATGGATCCTTGTGGGACACCTCTATTGCAAAGTAGGCTGTCTGACTCGCACACACTACTATCACTTCGGCAGATCTTCACAGACTGGTAACGGTTGCTTAGATAACTATTAAACCACAGCACAGTTGCATTATCAAAGCCGTAATATCTTAATTTAGAAAGTAGTAAATTTATATTTATGCTATCAAATGCCCGTGAAAAATCCAGCAGTACCAGTAGCGTACTGGTATTTCATAGCATTCTGCAGTAAGTAGGTACGTTGTCAATATGTTTTTTATTTTATTTTCACTTACATTATTTTAAATTATTACAATCTCTCGTAAAACGAAAATTATATATCAAAAGCTATAAGTTATTAAAGCTATAGCTTTCTATAGGTGAAAGAATTTTCAAAATGTGTCTAGTAGTTTTTGAGTTTATTCATAACAAACATACAAAAATATCAATCTTCTCTCTTTATAATATAAGTATAGATATATAACTGAACATAATAGTCCTACAGGACCGTACAAAGCACAAACTTTGTGGGATGGATACGAAATAACAGATATAATCCATTAAATATTGGAGTAGTTAACATGGAAAAGCTTTCGCGACTAAAAACTGGTCGCTCGATTCTACTTATATATTAAATTTATTTATTTATTTTATTATTATTTTTAAGGCAAATATTTATTAACCTCAACTTGTATGAATCGAAAATGATTAATCATTTTCATAATCATCGTCTCAGCCGTAGAATGGTCCACTGCTTTTCCAATAGGACCAGTCAGAAGCATGATTAGTCATTAAATTTAAACATGTTCAAAAAATTATTAATATAGTAATAGTGTTAACAAATAATAGTGATATGTAAGCGATGTTGAAGTAAATCGAATAACAGTTTATTCTTTAATTTTTTTTTTAATTCTTTAATAAAAAAATATAAACACATAAATATTGATTACTAGCGACTCGTTCCCGGCTTCGCCCGGGTGCATTTTTTTTTACGTAAAAACCTTCCCTGATTATCCCTCTATCCATGAGTGAAGACAGAATTAAAATCGGCCCAGTAGCCTATGTTACTCCTGACGACCCCCTCTTCATGTCTGCAAAGTTTCATCGAAATCGCTTCAGCCATTTCTGAGATTACCCCGGACAGACAGACAGACAGACAGACAAAAATTCTAAAAAAAGTTATTTACGTTTTAACAGTATGCGAATGACTCTCTAAGCTTAGTTTGAGGCAGTTTTTCGCAAATCACAGACAGACACTGATTTTATTTATATAGATTAACATATATTCTATAATGTCGAATTGAATAAAAAGATTGAAAATTAATAACATTGAATTAAATAAGAAGTGAGAAACATCAGCTTATATATTTATTTCTAAAGTAATTATATTTTGTTGGCGCAAGATATAGAGAACTGGCGGGTAAATATAGTACTTATTTATTACTTATACTTATTCATAACTTATTACAATGTAACTATCTGTACCATATTTGGATTCATGATACCATGTATTGCTAAATAAAATATTAGAAAATGAATTTATGTTCTTAAAACACCTTAATATTATATAAAAAAAATCAATTTTTAACATGGACACTGTTTACTTAAACTTTTTTTTGTGAATATTTTATTTATTTAATAATATTAAATACCTTCATCGTTGTGGCACGTAGTTAAGCAATTATGAACACTATAAAATTTTTATATAAAATATTTTTTGCTCTATATATATTAAATAGAGTTACTCTTGTAAATGTAACCCCTATCACTAGCATATACAACTTTCAGTAAATTTTCTTGCAAAAACTCAATGTAGGAATAAAAATTTACAACCGATTGGTTCAGCGGTATTTTACACGGTCTACTGTGTCAGACGTCGCGGGTTCGATCCTTGCTCAAGACAAAAATATCTGCATAATTTCTATACATATATATTATGTATATAGATAGGTATATTAACGATAATGTATATAAGTAGGTATAATTATGTATCAGTTGTCTTGTACTTATAGAAAACGTTCTACTTAGTTTGGAACTTGAAAACTGAAGTGTAATATAAACTTGATAACCGCGTAGCTATTTATTTCGCATATATATGTGCATTTTTTTAATGATTACTTTAAAATAATATTCACCCTGTTGCTATTATAATTACATTTAATAATTATTTTAAGGTACTATTACAGAATGATAGACGCTTTTGTTGTGATTAGCGGTTTAAAGTCACATACGACATACGAGAGAGTATACATACTACCTATAGGTCGATTTCGCTAATCAATCTACTACTAACAAAGTAATTCAACTACTTTCAACTGGTTAAGCGTTATTGATTAAAAACTAAAATTCTTTTTAAAATAAAAATATTACATCTGTGACTCTCCTCACTTAAACCTCATCTGTGACTCGTCCGCAGTGAGCCTTGAGCTGATTCAAAGGAAATTAAATCACTCGTTTATCAGTCTGAATCTCATTACAAGTTAAATCATTGTCCAACTTTTATAATGGAAAATTAATATTAAACAAAATATCAACAATATTTAAGTTCATAATATAAACAGTATTGTTAGATACTTTAAACGGCGATTCGTTGGCTTTTCATGTTTTTTATGGGGAACTAAAATTTATATTTTGTCATCAACTTGTATCATCAAATTAATAGATCTGTCGGCACGAAATATTTTCATTGTCATATAAATAAATGTGTCGCCAGGTATGAATTACCAAATTAATGTCAATATGTGTCTAAAATAAGAAATGTATTATCAAAAAAATCGTAGTTTGTCCTATGAATAAAACTTTGTTGTGAAAATAATAGGTTTATCCCATAAATAATAGCTTCGTACTCAAAATAGTAGATCTGTCAGCAAATAAATCAATTATTTATCGTCGCCAGATTGTGACTTCTTTTTATTTGTTATTTTGTCACCAGTACAGTAGTTACAATTTATTTTTTCAATTACCCTCGGCAATCCGGACGGTTGCAGGGGCCTGTGCTTGGCTGATCGGATTGTCGCTGGGGAACAAAGAAGACCCGCGTGCTTGTGCTCCGAGCGGCCTCCGACCCTGCGGTAGGTTGTGCCGTAGAGAAGAGGTTATGAGGTGCTTCAGAAGTGAAGCTCCTCGTTGACTGCCCGCTGCGAGAGGTGTAAAATAGGGGTCTGTGCCGCTTCGCCCGGGGGCGGCGGACATGGGGTCGTCCGCCGTTATCACAACACCGGGCAATGAGGGGAGACGTGCTGTGTGTTTCCGGCACGTCTCTTCACGGCGCGGACGTCACACTCCGCGAATAATGGAGCCGCAAGTGTGTGGGCCTCGTCTGGCGGGGGGAGAAGGTAGCGTGTCTTAACGTCCTCGAACCCTGGGCGTGAAGATACACCGTGGGTTTTTAGTGGGTAGAAGTCCCACATACCCCACCGATCTCCTCATGGTCGGTGGGGATCTGGTTCGCAGATTTTCCCACAAGAAAAAAAGCACACAACAGCACACGTACATAATAAATATTACTTATACAAAATTAAAGGCATTGTCACACAGGTAGGCATTATTATACTGAGCGATATACGATCTGAAAGACATTGTCTTGCGTTTCCATTATTATGGGATACAACAAAGTAAGGCTGTATGTATACACAAAGTAATTGTACACAGCTTTATGTTATTTATTTTATAGCCCAAAATATAACTCGACATATTCAAATATTCGAACAAAATATAGCCCTTTATGCAAGGCCATTTTCTTGTGCAATATTGTATTTTTTATTACTCCATCTTATTAAGCAAATAAATTCATTTTTTTTTGTTTATGCTAAATATTACAATCCAAAAAAATATATAGTACTAATATTTAAATAATATATAGCATGTATATATATGTAGATACCAATACATAAGACGTGAATATCAAACGGGAAATTCATACTATCACGTATGTAGTGGAAACTACAGCTCAACTATTGTGTAGTTTAACACAATCTGTGGATTATCGGTTCAACTAGTAAAGCTCGAAATTCCACCTTCAATTCCGAAGGTATTTCCTCGAGCGTTACATTGTACTAAGTTACTTTGCTGCTATAGGCAATCAAGTTTGCAGACATAACAAAACGGGTATAAATTCTGTCTTTATACTAATATTATAAAGAGATAAGATTTCTATGTTTCTAATGAATTAACTGAAAAACTACTGGTCCGATTTTAAAAATTCTTTCACCTATAGAAAGCTACACTAACAGCGAGTAACATGCGATATATTTTAAAAAGTTACGCGGACGAAGTCGGGTGCAACAGCTAGTATTTAAATATGATTCAAATAATCAATAAGAATATCACTTGAACATAATATAACTTTAACGGCTATAACTTTTTCACAATATTAATTATAATGTAAAATGTCAAAATTGTTTACAAAATACCAAAACCGAGTTATAACTCGTGAGATGTTTACAAAATAATAATTATTTTCAGAAAGTTGATGTACCAAAGTCTGGGGCGTTATTTTCAGGGTCGTTCACACACACCTATGCAAACATCTATCACATTATAAATATATTTTTTAATTTTTTGTCAAAATAAATCTTTTTCTTTTTGTTAATTATGTATACTTACGTAGGAATTCATAAGAATTCATAGTTATTTTATAATATAACTAGCTGACCCCGCAAACGTTGTTTTGCCAAAAAAAAAATTGGGGTTAACCCTTAACATTTAGGGGTATGGAAAATAGATGTTGGCCGATAAGCACACAAAATTTCATCAAAATCGGTCCAGCCGTTTGGCAACAAACACCGCGACACGAGAATTTTATATATTAGATACTAACTTTCATTTTATTTATTTTTTTTATTAAAAATTATGCCTTCCCAAGAAATTGAAATTTCCAAAAATCCTTTCTTAGCTTGTGCTTAGGTTTATGTACTTAGTGTGTGTCTTATGGTCTAGACCAGGGATTCCCAAAGTGGTCGATATCGGTTTCCTAGGGGTCGACATAAACGAAAAGTGATTTTGGGGGTCGACGAGGTCTAAAAATCGACCCCTATTATATTAACACAAGTTCTTATTTAAAACTTTCAAGATAGGTAAGTAGGTAGTTACTGTATTGTTTATGTTGTGTTACGTGTACTAAGAATAATTAATATTTTTGTAGGAAATAATGTTCCAGGAATGTAAAGTTTCAAGTTCGTACAAGATGAAAAACTCGGCAAGTCTATGTGGACAAGTTTGTGCAAGATTGAGTTGGAGCGTACGTCTTTCAGCGGCGTTTTGACTTGCTCTCTATTTGACGATAAAGTGCTTATCACACTATTCAATTTGAACGATTCCTATTTAGGAATCTAAGTAGTGAGCTCGTGATCACACTACGCTAAATTGATTTCTAAATCGAAGATATAGAGTTGAAAATGGATAAACTCTTAATTGAATCCAATCTGTTCTAACTGCGATCACACCTTCCGATTTCCTAAATTGGAATCGTTCAAATTGAATAGTGTGATAGCGGCTTTACGCGAATTAAGACGAACGAATTCATGATCAAGTCCAAACATGTTCCTGATATTTTACTATTTAACGAGCTTGCATTTAGGTTGAAAGTTCATTTGCGTTTTGAAATTCGTTGGAGCTTGAACGATAAAAACTCATATAGCTAAGTACTCATTTATTTCAAGAGATTACAAACTTATTACAAAGCTAAATTAAGTGAAGTAAAGTGACTGAAAAAGTGTTAAACACAACATACAACATATTTTAAATAGGTATGTATAATTGTATTTGTAAAAATTACTAACACTTAAGTCTTTGGTTTTCGTTCTTATTCTACCTAATTACCTAATACGAAGTTTCTATACCTAATTACCTACTGTAGTTACTTCCCAATATAGGTATCAAAGTTTATCAAAGAGTAAGTCAGTAATACTTAACAAGAATCCATTAACTGAGTGTGATAAAAATAAGATAGTGTGCAAATTTAACAGTTTATTATTGTTTTTTATTTAGGTTCCTTATTTTTTTGTTTGCAGAATTACTGAAAGTTTTATGATGGCGGACACGAAAAAAAAATGCAGACAATACAGTTTGGACTACTTGAAGTTCGGATTTATTGCATCTCCATCAAATCAACACTTCCCGATGTGTCTCATATGTGAAAAAGTATTTAGTAACGATGCCATGAAGCCTTCAAAAATGGATGACCACTTATCAAGAGTACATGCTAACAAAAAAAGTAAGCCCTTGTCATATTTTCAAGCACTGAAAGAAAAACTAGACAAAAGGCCATCCATAGGATCGATGTTTGCGTCATCATCTATTCGAGACAATGATGGTTTACGAGCGTCCTATAATATATCTTTACTAATAGCGAAGTCGGGGAAACCCCATACAATTGGAGAGCAGCTTATCTTACCAGCCATTGCGGAGGTCCTTAACAATGTATTGCACAAACCCGCACATGATATTTTAAAGAGAATACCTTTGAGCAACAACACCGTTCAGAGACGCATAGATGAGATGGGACGCGATGTGGAAAACATTTTATGCAAGTTCTTACAGACCCGCAGATTCTCTCTCCAGTTGGACGAGTCTACATTACCCGGCAATGAAGCTCTATTGTTAGGATATGTTCGATTTATCAAAGATGAAAATATGTGCCAAGAACTGATTTTTGCTGCATATTTAGAGACTGATACTAGAGGAGAATCGATTTTTCAGGCCGTGGAACATTTTTTTACTGATAAAGCTATTCCATGGAAGAATATTGTTTCTGTTGCGACTGATGGTGCACCGTCTATGGTTGGTCGTCATCGTGGCTTTATAGCTCACTTAAAGCGACAACTGCCTGATGTACTGGTTATTCACTGTGTGATTCACAGGCAGCATTTAGCAGCAAAAAAGCTGAGTCCTAGATTGCATAAGTCTTTACAATATGTAATAAATGCTATCAACAAGATTCGAAGCAATTCTTTGAACTCTCGGTTATTTGCTCAACTATGTGACGAAAACGACGAAGTCTTTACTCGGTTACTTCTGCACACTGAAGTTCGCTGGCTATCAAGAGGCTCTTGCTTAGAAAGATTTTCAGCCCTTTTTGAATCTGTGTTGGAGTTTTTACAAGAAAAAGATCCGAATTTGAAAGAAAATCTGAACAATTGTAAAACAGATATTTATTACTTGACTGATATCTTTGGAATGTTCAACAAAGTTAATTTGCAACTACAGGGTGATGATCTTAACTTGATTAAAACAAAATCAATAATATCGGCCTTCGTGGGTAAACTAGTTCTTTATAAACAAAATTTAGGCAGAAAAGAATATTCGCAGTTTCCGCATTTGTCAAAATTACCAAAAATGCTTCAAGATGATGACATTTTATTATATGTTACTCACTTGGACGCATTACACAAGGATTTTACGGAGAGGTTTGATGATCTTTTAAATTTACAAATTCCTCAATGGATAATAAATCCGTATAACACCACAGCCATAGAAGAAGCCAATGTGATAATGCAAGAAGAGTTGATTACCATCAGCACAGACGAAGAGCTTAAGCAAAAGTTCAACCAAGGCTATCAGAAGTTCTGGTTGCAACGCAAAATTGAAACACAGTATCCTACATTGTGGAACATTGCTGAAAAATACCTTATCGCTTTTCCATCATCATATCTAGTTGAAAAAAGCTTCAGTGTGGTAACAAACATTTTGACAAAACAAAGAAACCGTTTGAAAATCAACGAACGTGGAGATTTAAGGCTGCAACTCACTAATATTGAACCGAATGTAGCTAGATTGGTAGATAGTCACCAGGTTCATCCATCGCACTGAATGTTTTATTTTCTCTTTGCGAATTAATAGTTTTTAAAATATAATTTCCTACCAACTTAAGATGCTTTATGTATTAATTTGTAATAATTATAAATTAAACTTGATATTTACTGAATTGGATTGTCTTTTTATTTTGTTAAATTTTGACGAGAAAATGAAATCAACTTCACTCACTTAACCAAGTGCAAAGTTTTCTAATTGGCACCTTAGTACCTAGGTATTTTGTACCAATAGGAAAAAACTAAAGATAGACTAAGATAGATAGCTGCTTTAAGTTAGCGGACCATTATGAATAAGGGGGTTGGTCTTAAAAGTAGGTAATTTGACCATGGGGGTCTGAGGTAACAGTTCATTGTTGAAAAGGGGTCACTTGTCCAAAATAGTTTGGGGAACCCTGGTCTAGACTTTTTTTGCTTTTCTTGGCTGTGCGTTGATAGTCAGTTAGGGCAAACTATTTTATAAGTATGGAAAAACTAATAAATAATAATTTACTAATAAACGATTAAGTTATAAAATAAATAAAACAACATTGAAAAGAAAGCTTGCTTACAAGTAATAATTTACGAAAATGATGAGTGATTCTTTTCGTGAGGTTGTAGCTATTTGTTCATCATTTTGGTCATATTTTCGTATGTAAAGGTGGAAAATACCAAGAGATGGGAACGCAAATGAAAGAGGGAATAATAATCGTCAAGGTGTAGTAGGTACTTAAAATAATGTTCATTTTATTACAGAGAGGTCTGGAGCAATTTGCGACGGTTAAGGAACCTTCTCTTTCCACATATTAAGCTTTGTGAGGTACTATTACAAATATCATATAATATTGTATATGGTTAATTGTGTGAATCAAAACCAAAGCTCTACCTAAGATATCTAAGTTATACTTAAGTTACACACACGATTGATAACACACAAGAATTTCATTAATAGAGAAACAAAGGTTAGATTCTCATTAATTATTATTTTTTATTTCTTTTTAAATATATTTATATACAAAAAGCAATAAGTTAATATTAATTGTTATATCATTATCATTTTCAGGAAATAAATTCAGCTTATTAGGTACATCTGCATTATTTTTTTAAATATTAAAGTTACAGACAGGCTGACGATGGCTACAATACGGCTATAACACAATCATAGTAGGTTTAAGGATAATCCATAGGGTAGGGATAGGGAAATGGTTTCTGACATTCCTTACTTACTCAGCGAAACACAACAGCACACATGCTGTTGTTTCACAGTGGTCTTCTATAAGAGGGTAGTTACTACTGCCAAAGTGGTGCCAACTTTAAAAAGAAATTTCATTTTAAGTTGGCCCTGCCGGGAATCGAACCCAAAATAGAGAGTTAAGAAATAAAATTATGTTTCATTACTACGGAAATCTTAAAATTATACCAGTTCGTTCGTTTGACGTTCGCCGTGACTAGATTTGAACCCAATCTCTTGGAGACGATTTCTATGCTAACGTAATTGCATAAAATTTGAATTCATTTACTTTTTTCGCTAAATCCTTTGTGTAATATCGTAATTTGTAGGAGTTGCAAAAGAAAAATTGGCGTATTTATTTTGTTCCTTACTCTTAAACGAGATCTAAAGGCAGTATTGAAAAAATCGCTATTTTTTAGACGACCCTAATGAAGTTATTAATTAGTTTTTTTAATATGTTTGGATAAATTACAAATTAGTAATGTCATTTTTTTCGGGTATTGCCCGTAGACCACTTGCTTTGTACATCTGGGTGGACCGGGTATTGTCCGTGGACCACCTACTTTGTACACCTGGGTGGACCGGGTATTGCCCGTGGTCCACCTACTTTGTACACCCGAGTGGACCACGGGCAAGCCTATGTCATAGCGAGTAACATAGGCTATATTTTGTAAAGTTACGCGGGCGAAGTCTCGTGTAAAAGCTAGTAAATTGTCCCTTCATCATTATAGTCACTCGACATAATTAAGTTGTTGTGAATTAGTTCGTGAAAAAATTAAGTTCATTTTCAGTCGCGTAATGTAGGTAGGAACCTCGAGTCGCGAACTAGTAAGCAACTGCCATGACATGATAGGTGGACCACGGGCAATAAAAACCCACCTATCATATCATGGCAGTTGCTTACTCTTTTATGTAAAGAAGTGTTCTACAATATAATCTATAAACTTCCTATTGAGTTAAACACGCTATATCTGCTGTATGTTGCCGAGGAGTTGTCCCGCAGATTACTTCATACTGCTGCATCAGGTCGTTACCATGTCATGGAAATGCCACCGAAGTAACAGTATGTAACGGACGCGTACGAACTGACTCAGCGGTTAGGGCGCCTCATCGAGGCAGGCCCGCGCCCGCGCATTCAGTCGTTCCACAAGCGTTACGTAGACTAGACGTAATTCGTTCGGTCGTCCGACGAGCGCTCCGCAGAGCAGGCCGCGCACGTCGTCCGTTCCATTCCTCTTGCCGTTGCATATTTTGCCGTGTAACTTTATAACAATATAAACTCAGTCTGGCTAGTTACATCTTTTATTTTAGCACCTGGAGTCGCAACCTTCTGGAGTCGTAATGTCCAACATATATAATATTACATAAGCGTTACATTGGTGACCGCGTCCCGAACCCAGGGGGCTAAAATTAAGCTGCAATATTTTAAATTCACGGAACGACTCCGAGGCAAGAGGTCGACGACCGCGACCGCGTGGACACACCGCGTTAGTTACCTCGTTTAACACCACGTGCATATACGTAGTGTACGATGCAAGCCAGCGGCACTTCAACGGAACTTTCCGTCATCTCAGTGGCAGCACGCATACCAGAATTCTGGACGGACCAGCCCAGAATATGGTTCATTCAAGCAGAAGCGATAATAGACCCACTGAAGAGTGCTGACGAAGCACGTTATCATGTGGTGCTGGCAAAGCTGCCTAAAGAAGTCATTATTCAAATCGGCGACTTCCTACAAAAACCGCCTGATAAAGACAAATACGCAGCACTAAAAGGTCAGTTACTCTCAATTTACGAAGAGTCCCAAACTCGGCAAGTTCAGAAGCTCATCGACGAGATGGAGCTAGGAGACAGAAAACCCTCTCAGCTTTTAAGAGAGATGACCAACCTAGCTCGAAGCCACGTGACCAACGAAACTCTGACGGTCATGTGGATCAAACTTCTACCTCAACCAGTAAGAGCAGTACTCGCAGCTACTGACCCAGCCTCCAGCTTGACCACGTTAGCAGCAATGGCCGATAAAATCATGGAAAACATAGGCGTTTTCCCAGTGGCGTCGGTATCGGAAAGCAAACCCAATCCTTTCGATATGTCAACTCTCGTGGCACAGTTATCAAGGATCAACGCACGCCTCGACGAGAACGAAGCAGCAATGCGACGGGGACGAACAGCTGTTCGGTTCCGTCGTCAACGGTCACGGAGCCGCACGCGAGCACATAGCAACACGAGGACACAGCCGTGGAAGTGCTACTTCCATCGCAAGTTCGACAAGGACGCAAGAAAGTGTGCAGCGCCTGGTCGGTGCGCGTGGCAGAAGCGCGCGCCGGCAGCTCCAGCGGAAAACTAGGAGCGGTGCAGCCTTCGGTGGGGGCCAGCATCGCCCACACCAACCATCGCCTGTGCGTCACAGATCGGCAGAACGGTTTTTGTTTTCTCGTTGACACGGGTGCCAACGTGTCCGTAGTGCCAGTGTCAGTGCTCAATAGAACAGTGTCGAAAGTTAAAAGTGTCGGTCTTAAGCTATACGCGGCTAACGGAACCGAAATTAAGACGTATGGCTTACAAACACTAGAATTGGACTTAAACCTACGTCGCGCGTTCCGTTGGACTTTCATAATAGCTGACGTTTCACAGCCGATCATAGGCGCAGACTTCCTTAAACACTATAAACTCTTAGTAGATTTAAGTAGTCGTAAGCTAATTGACCAAGTGACTTACCTACAAGTTGCAGCAAAAATTGTAAGTACTAAACAACCTTCCCTCAGTACCATTTGCTTTAAAACGCCATACCATGAGTTGCTCAAGGAATTTCCAGAAACTACCAAACCGATTTCCTTCAAAGAGCCACCAGCTCATAAGGTGTTTCATCATATTGAAACGACGGGACCTCCTGTCCATGCGAGAGCCCGACCTCTACCCCCCGGTAGGTACAATCAGGTCAAAGAGGAGTTCCGCATTATGCAGGAGATGGGCATCTGCAGACCATCCAAAAGCACTTGGTCCAGCCCGTTACACGTGGTACCTAAAAAAGATGGAGGTCTACGCCCATGTGGTGATTATAGGCGGCTTAACGCCGTTACTAAACCCGATAGGTACCCGATACCCCGTTTGCACGACTTTACCTATATCTTGACAGGTAAACAGATTTTTTCAAAAATAGATATTAATCGTGCCTATCATTTCATTTGCACCGCCCCCGAAGATATAGAGAAAACGGCAATCATTACGCCGTTCGGTTTGTTCGAATTTCCTCGCATGACATTCGGCCTGCGCAACGCAGCACAAACGTTTCAACGTTTTATGAATCACATGCTTGAAGGGTTAGATTACATATTTATGTATCTCGATGACATATTGATAGCTAGCAAGTCAGAGGTGGAACATAGGGAACATCTGCGCACAGTTCTCGAAAGATTTAGTACTTACGGTATCACCATAAACCTCCACAAATGCTGTTTTGGTCAATCTCAATTAGAGTTTTTAGGTCATCAAGTTAGCGCTGAGGGCATAAAACCCATTCAACAAAAGGTGGATGCCATCAGCAATTACCCTAAACCAACCAATATCGAAGAATTGCGTAGATTCTTAGGCATGGTTAACTTTTACCGTCTTCATATACCGAAGGCAGCCATGTCACAGCGAATCTTAAACAGTTACCTTCATAAATCCAAGAAGAAAGATAAGACACCCATTGCATGGACACCTGAAGCGGAAGAGGCTTTCGAACAATGTAAAAGTAGCCTACAAAGCGCTATTACACTGTCGCCACCGCTTCCTAACGCCAAACTGGCATTGATGACTGATGCCTCAAATACTTGCGTAGGCGCCGTCTTACAACAAAAAATAAACGGCCAGTGGAAACCTCTTGGATATTTCTCTAAAGGGTTATCCACGGCGCAACAGAAATATAGCACCTACGACCGCGAGTTGTTAGCTGTATATTTGGCCGTTAAACACTTCTTGTACCTCATTGAAGGACGTGAAAGAACTGTTTATACTGATCATAAACCATTGACGTTTATGTTCAGCAAAAAAGATTTGCAAAAAGAATCCCCAAGGCGCGCAAGACATCTATCGTACATAAGCGAATTCATTGCTAACATCGAATATGTGCAGGGCAATGAAAACGTGGTGGCTGACGCATTATCGCGTATTGAAACAATAGCCTGCCCCACAACGCTCGATTTCGCAGAAATTGCACGCGCGCAAAACACGGATGTCGAATTGCAAAACCTTTTGTTATTAAAGGATAACAAATTTAACTTCTTGAAAGTTAATTTAGGTATATACGACATTCCCATAACGTGTGAAACATCGCAAGGTATTGCAAGGCCATATTTACCTAAAGACTTTAGGCACAAAGCTTTTTTTGCTGTACATAATCTGAGTCATCCAGGTGTACGAACATCACGCGAGTTGATGCGAAAAAATTTTTTCTGGCCAAACATGAATGCAGATGTAGGCAAATGGGCTAAAACCTGCATTCCATGCCAGAAAGCCAAAGTCACGCGTCACACAGTAACAAGTATAGGTAAGTTCGAAAAATCTAACAGATTCGAGCACTTACACATAGACATTGTGGGACCGCTACCTACGTCACAAGACGGGTATAGGTATTGCCTTACGATGATAGATCGTGCTACATCGTGGCCAGAAGCATTTCCTATTAAAGATATTACGGCCCAAACTGTAGCCAAAGTAATTTTTGAAGGGTGGATTACTCGATTTGGATGCCCAGTTAGGATCACAACCGACCAGGGTAGACAATTTGAGAGTAATCTTTTCAGTCAACTCATGAAGTACCTAGGGATCGAGAAAGTTCGGACCACAGCCTTTCACCCAATGAGCAATGGAGCGGTAGAACGATGGCACAGGTCACTCAAAACTGCCTTAATGGCACGCCTGGATAGTACTTCCTGGGTTGAAGAATTGCCGTTTGTCATGCTCGGGCTACGCGCCGCACCGAGAAACGACACAAACGTCAGCCCTTCAGAAATGGTGTACGGTACCGTAATCCGCTTACCAAGCGATTTTTACGACAACACGTCCAACAGGATAACAGATCCTGATGAATTTGTAGTTAAAATACAAAACATAATCAAAAAGCTCAAGCCCAAACCTGTAGAGCATAGGGACTATCGCACGCTTTTCGTGCATAAAGGGTTAAAAAACTGCACACACGTTTTCGTTCGTAATGACATGTGCAAAAGATCGCTGCAACCACCATATTCAGGGCCTTACAAAGTCCTTGCAAGACATGACAAGTCTTTTAAGTTGCAGTTTCCTAGTAGGCAGTCCGAAGTTTCCCTAGATAGACTAAAACCAGCATTTGTCTTGGGGAGCGACTTGCCAGGTATTCACGGTCACGACCCTAGTCCTAAGGTAAAGGACGTTGCGCAATCACAATCGCATGTTACGCCGTCAGACGCGCCAACGCCGCTTAGCAACACGTGGAACCCAAAGGTGACACGAAGCGGCCGGGTCATTAACCGACCGGTTAGATTTGCGTCATAAGTATCACGCCATACTAACTACATGCGGTGCAATTTATTTCTTCGATAATTCGAATGGAAACGATTTCGCAACGTTCCACATACTTACGTAAGTCCACTAATTATTATAATATTAAGGTGTACAAACAATTCTTTACGCACTCACACTCAACTCGTCGACGAACTTGTTTCCTTATTACCTACCGCTAAAGTCAATCCAAACAAACATTATGGGTTCATACGCAAGCACGGAGACGAAAAAAGTCACTGCCGAATTAGGCAGCAGCCAAGTTCGCGAAGAGCAACTGATCATCATCTCCGAACAACTAAGGCAAAATAAATACTTGCTTACGTGTGTATTAATAGTACTAGTCGTTTGTCTCACCTTCGAAGTGTACCAAAGAGTCAAGAAACAAGCCAAGAAATGGATGACTAAAAAACTGTCGACGACGCTCCCCAAACCTGGCATGGAGCGAGTTCAAGCTTAGTGTTTATACATACCGAGTGCGCAAAGAAATGTTCATTAGTGTTTTCAGTTCAATTTAGAGTTCGAAAGTTTACCTTTTTTAAATAGTAATAATTGTGAATTAATATGTGTTGTTAACCTTAGCCTCCAATATGTTTCAAATGTTGTAATATGTGCATGTTAATTTCAACAATCTTTTAATTGTATAAATTGCGTCATGCACTCTGCGACGTTTTTCCAGTTAAAGCCAGCCATAACATTCCATTATTGTTAATGCAATAGGCGTCATAACAAGTTGATCATATTACATGACGCGACCAGAGGTCGCAGCGATTTGCCGAAATTACATTATGACGGATAAACATACAGGTTGTAGTTTTAACTGGAAAATTACGGGGTGTATCGACTATTTAATTTTTTTGTAATTAACTATTTTATAATTTTCATAGTTATCATTGTCATTCTCTCAAAAGGGGGGGAATGATGTAACGGACGCGTACGAACTGACTCAGCGGTTAGGGCGCCTCATCGAGGCAGGCCCGCGCCCGCGCATTCAGTCGTTCCACAAGCGTTACGTAGACTAGACGTAATTCGTTCGGTCGTCCGACGAGCGCTCCGCAGAGCAGGCCGCGCACGTCGTCCGTTCCATTCCTCTTGCCGTTGCATATTTTGCCGTGTAACTTTATAACAATATAAACTCAGTCTGGCTAGTTACATCTTTTATTTTAGCACCTGGAGTCGCAACCTTCTGGAGTCGTAATGTCCAACATATATAATATTACATAAGCGTTACAAGTATACCAAATTTGACATGAATCGAATAATGTGATAGTTAGTGAAATCCCTTCGTCGAATAGAAAATGGGCTTGTGGTTGCGTGGTGTTGAACGTGATTGTATAAATTAAAGGAACGGATTGCTACGGATGAAAATATATTTACCAAGGAAAATTTTATAAGATACAATGACAAGTTGATGACAAACGAAATATATGACAATATACATATGACGTAAAAAATATGGTAAAAAGTAAACGAAAAAGTATAATGCAATGAGTATTTACAACAAAGGTTATACAACAAGTCCCTACAGGCTGATTGTCTTCGGACGCATGAATAGATCTCTATAAATTATAGCTAAGAACCATTCCAAATAACGTCAGCTTTTTGGCACCCACGGCCGATTATGATGTAATGCGAGGGATCTAAAATCAATCTAGCAAGAAGGCCATCGTGACCTTTTTTCCACACAGCCTTTTTTTAGCGTTGGGAAATCCTCTTGGATACCCGGCTGTGTAGGGGACACTGCGGGGTTATGCCAGATTCGTACCGGTTAAAACCCAACGAGTTTCTAGCGCGGCCGTTGATGGGCGGGGTCGCGGGGACGTTATGACACGACTTCGGTGCCCCGTCACGGCATTTTCGAAGGTGGAGCTACGCCAGCCATCTCGGGGGACCTCATGACGGGCAGTAGTCTCCCTTAATAAATGTGGAATGCATGCAAGTGTCATTCTATTGTTCCTGAATTGTCAGACTGTCTTATTTTCGCAATAAACTAAGTTATTAGAAACATGCTGGCATCAATAGATTGGTAATACAATCCCCGCAGCTAGTTCCAATTATTAACGTGGTTAAATATAACTTTGATAGCTCTTTCTCCTATAGTAACTAGGTAAATACATACATGATATAAGTATATAGAGGAAAGCTTTATGTATTTTTTTTTGGAAACGTATAGTCGAGTCTGACTGCAGCCAGACGGGCTGCCCAAGTGACTGCGAAATGCAGCATGCCCTGCCACTGCTTTCCAAATTCAAACCAGAGTCAATTTTGAAAAGTTCATTTCCAAAGGTGACCCTACCGGGATTGAACCCGGGACCACTGAGAGAGAACTTCAATGCAAACACCCTTCCACTTAACGGGGTCTTCAAAATTTTGTCTTTTTGAAGTCAGCTTTTAGAAATAGATAAATTTTATCAAAAAAGTTAACGAATCGACTACGAAATGTCTCTTTGAATTCATCCCCGTAATTACGCAGTCTATTCCTTATAAATTATTTAAGAGACGTCTTCAAAAGTTCCAACTGTAGAATCAGCGACTGATGGAGCTAATGTTTTGTCATTTCATAAACTCGTTTGGATAGATGCCTCCCATTCGCCACTCTCTTAAAATAAACAACTTTCATTAATGACTGAGTGTTGACTAAGTTTACAATTGAATTTCGACAAGTTTCTTGATTTCTATTGGCGTTGACAAGCAGGAGGAAGATATTCGTAAAAGTTTTTATTTATGTTATATGTTATATCGTCGCTACGTGCAAAGGTGTATACTTTTGAGATATTGATAAAAAAGTTTTCCTGAAAATATTTCTACACGAAGGTTTTTTTAAAAAAAGTATATTATTTGAACCTTAAGGTTATTTGTCTTTTAAATAAAAAATAATAATAGTTTTTTTATATTATTTTGATAATAAATCATAAGAACGTAGCATTTTTGTACAATAGATAAGGCAGTGAACTGTGTACTAATCTATCCAGCACATTGACATATATATTTCTTTTACAAGTTATACTAGGTATATTATATTGTATATAATTTCGTAAGTTATATTATTTATATTTGTATCATCTATCTATGTACACGTTGAATATTGTGAATATATTGTATCTGATATATTGAGTCATCTGCCTGTCTATTCCACGTTATTAACAAAGATTATCATAACAATTTGTATTTTAAGAAGCAATTTCAGTGAATATTACTAAAAGAAAATTGTACCAATATCACTGGTTCTCTGTACACTAAAATGTTTGTTACATACATATGGTTTATTACGTAATTTTGTGTTATGTGACCGTTCAATTTGTGCCCTACTGACACTAAACTTTATTAACTATTTATGAGTAATTGCGTGAACGAAAATGAAACAGACGTGTCCAGTCCAATCAATATTATGTTCATCTCTTTCTGTTTTATGCGTTAGAAAGGAATGGGAGAATATAATTGTTAACATAAGGAAAACCTTTTATGTATTATGGTGAAAAGATACGTGAAATCATCTATAAACGTATACCGTTATTATGTGTTATTAAATTATTATTTTGTAAAAATAATCCTTAAACAATCACACCAAGGGTAACTTTTGATAGTGGCAGGACAGTGCATTTCGTAATCAGAAAATTGGCAGCCCGTCTGGCGGCAGTGACCATGCTCACTTTCCGTAGCTCGAATCTTATTCTTCTTTATGTAAAGTGGCATTTCGGCTCATTTTGGGAATGGCCATTATCTGCCAATGTCATGTCAATGTGACGTTATGACTGCGTTTTGTGACTTCCACAGCATGAAAGCGAATAGACAAACAAAAAAATAAAGAAATAAAATATTACAATAATGAGCCATTACGAAGAATTGTATAACCGGTATTATTATTAATTAGAGTTTAATATCATACATATCTATATATTTACATAACATATAAACAAAAGGAGAATTACACACATACAAAAGGAGCGACTTCATGTTGATGTGACGAGGGATTTTGGCAGGGAGAATGTCATACAGGGACACAGGGCGTAAAGGACAATTGAAAAATACATGATCTGTAGAGCCCTCCTCAATACCGCAGTCACAGATAGGGCTGTTACGTACACCAATTTTATTAAGGTGGAGGGGAGTACATGAATGTCCCAACCGAAGCCTGCAAATAGTTGAAACGGTCCGTTTGTTGGTAGAGCGGAAGCGATAGAACCAGGGTCTGGAGGGAATGGAGCTCGAATCTTATATAGTGATTTAGGCTTTAGCTACGTCAGAGCGTGACAGTGACAGCTAGTTCTCAAATCTCAATTAACTGTGAGTTTATTTACTCTATGGTTTATGGTAGCTTGGTTTTCCATAGCGTCGTCAAATACGTTTAGGTAACGACAAAGAATTTAGTACAGTTTCCATTTGCAACGATTTAGTTTTTCTTAGTAGCTTTGATTATTTTTTAAAAAATTGTAAAGGGTTTTTCCCCACCTCCCAATTTCTTTTGTGAAATTATACCGGCGAGAGTACGTACACTTCTTTTTCTTCTCTTTTAATGTCTTGGCTCCATCAGATCTTCTCCGATGATTTTGCCAGTGTCATTAGTAAAAATAGCAATTTGTAATACCCTTTTGTAAATAAAAAAAAAGGCATAATTAAAATTAAAATCAAAAGTTGCTACTTTAAGATCCCGAGCTTATTTTATCTGAGTCCCAAGACTAGTCAGTCAAGTCAAGTCTATAATTTTTCTTAGTTTTACAAAACAGGTCCGTCAAGTTCAAAACAGTCAGGTCAAGACCGAGTAAGTACACTAGTTTCAATAATTGTAATTGATTGTGCCATCAATCAAGTTTTACCATCAATATTCAACGTCAAATTCCATTTTATTCTACAGGTTAACTTTAATAAGAAATACTTTCAGGAAATTGCTACGCAACCGACTATTTTACACGATTATTATACACATAAGGTAAAATGCGAGTATGTTATTACATTTTTGCGCTACATAAATGAAAAAGAAAATCTCTTTCTTTATACATAAGTCTATCAAGTCATCCTTTCTGAGGTAAAGTTTTTAAAAGTTATCAAAAATTCTCACAATTGAATTGCTTTTTTTTCATATTTAAGGTCGACAGACAGGCTGAATGGCCACTTGATGGCAGGTATACCTTCTTACATTTCTTTATAACTAAGTTAAGTATTTCACCTTCACTGGGTTAGAACAAGTAAATGTATATTATAACGAAAATTGTAATATTTATAAACAACCGATCATAATTAAATTTTGCATAGGTGTCAAAAGTTTTCAGGGATACAGAAAAAGACATAGTTTTTCATATATTATATTTTTTTGTTTTTCAACGCGGACGAAGTAATAGGCACCAGCTAGTTCACTAAAAAGTTAAGGTTTATCGATTTTCATAATATAGTTTACATGCTATGTAGTGTGGTCTCATCAAAATTATATCAAAGGCTTTACAAATTAGTTCAAATTAAGAAAGAGCTTAACTAACCTAAATGAACTTCATAACGACTTATAACAATTATCATAAGGTTCCTAATTGAAACACTTCCTGCAAAGTTATTTGGCCTGCAATTTATCAAGCAAGTCTGACAGTAATTGACTAATTTCACACAATACATGACTTCAAACTTTACTCAACTCTGAGACGCCCACAACTCCGCCTTAGTCTCTCTTTATCGCTAGCTTCATTTTAGAATATACTAGCCGGTGCAAGCGACTTCGTCTGCATTGAAAAATGAAAAAATATAACGTACATATAACGACATATTCATTATATAATGAATATAATGTATTATATAATTATATGGAAGAGCGAAGGCTCCTGGCACAGGCTTCCGCTTAAAAGGAGTCTTCAATCATTGTTGTTGTAAAAACGATTTTTCAAACTGTTTTTCATTTTCATTTTTTTTTTTTCATTTTCATTCATTGCTGTTACAATTTTATCAGGCGTTGGTATTCTATTTTAAGATGATCCCTTGGGAACATTACTTTTTTCTGAACGAAAGGTACCTTATGTTGTTTTCTGTATCCCTAACAAGTTGTATGCAAATTTTCATGATGATCGGTTGAATAGTAAACAGACAGACAGACAGACTGGACAGTTAACAGATTGAGTCAGTTATATTTACATCGTTTACATATTATAAAACAAAGTCTGTATGTATGTTCGCGATGATCTCAAAAACTACTGAACAGATTTTCATATATCAGCAAAGTGATTTCTGAAGGAAGGTTTTCGTTAAGGTTGTATCCTGGAAAAATGTTAGGGTTAGCAAATTGGAGCATACTATGCACAGTTCTACCCAAATCCGATAGATGTCGCCTAATTCACCTATTGTAATTTAATAGATTCAATTGTGTTATATTTATTTATTATTAATTAACACGGACAAAGTCGCGGCCACCAGCTAGCTTATAATATTAATATGGATTACGGACGAACCGTAATGTATTCTAAATCGAATGGTGATGAATGATAATCCACTCGAACCCAGAATACTAAGTAGCAACAAATCGTCATTACTTGTTTTATTTCAGTGTCAAAGACAGTCCTTTTGTAGTAAAAAGCAATGCGTCTAACGAAACAAGTAAAGAATGGTATGGTACAAGCGAATCTTTTGTAGACCATACAGCGTACGGTCTACAAAAGATGGTTTAGTATTAAATATAATATAAATATAAATATAATAAATATAAATATCTTCACACATTCCACACAGCACCATCTAGTTCCACACTAAGCAACTTAATGCTTGTATTATGGATACCAGACAGTTGATATAATACATAGATTACTTTTTTTTTGTAAATACATACATATTATAAATACAAACATCCATGACTCAGGTACAAAGATAAATGTTAACACATAAACATTTGCCCCTAGCAGGATTCGAACCCGCGACCGTTTGGTTAACAGCTAGGGTTACTAGCCACTAGACCAAACGTGTCGTCATGTTTGCGACATAATGCGACCGAGCCATAACTTATTTCTGAAATTAATCTATTAAATTAGTTATATTGTATTTAAGAGAAAGTTCATGGCACATTGCGTCATTTGGGAAGCCCGAGTGGCATTTGAGTGAGTAAGGAATGCCAGAGACAATTTGTCTATACCTTCCTAATTCTTTATCCTCAAATCTACTTGCAGGGCAGGGCACTTGCACCTGCAGCGTTACTTGTGTCATAGCCGATGGAGCCACCTACAAAAAAGTGGACCGTCAATATGTCTGTAGTTAACCTTAACATCAAAAAAGTTATATAGGTTTTAGAGAAAATAAAGCGTAATCATGAACAATATTTGGACAAACAGTGAAAAAAAACTTACTATTCAGTAAGAATATAATACTGATTTGATAACACACAATATTTCTATGCGGTGCCGTCACAATATGCTTAATGCTGAACCATTGAATATTTGTAATACAGTTTTAAGATTGCAAATTAAAATAATTCAACTCTAAAATGAAGTTCCAAAACGCTCTCGCGTTTGAATTAAACCATACGCGAGCGAACGGGGAGTTGCCGCAGGCTACTTGCCATTCCGGGACGATTGCCTCCACCGTGATTATGGTATTAAGCATTATGGCTGCAATTGGCTTCATAAAATATCTCAAACATTATTATATACTCTTTATATAGGCGTGATTGTAGTAGAGTGACGCTGTGTTTTAACAATATTTAATTTAATTTTGTTAATACTGAACAAAGTTATCTTGGAAAAGTAGAAAATATTTTCTTAAATATTTAAAAAATTTAAGAAAATATGCGTTTCAATTCTGATAATAAAATGTCTCGTTGGAGAAGCGCCGTTATTAAGAGATGGTACCTACTACGATACCTGGAAAAATGAAAGAATTCAATAACAAATATTAATATAATTTTGCATGTTTATTAAAAAATAAACATTAAAATTACTCGAGGCTCTCCTACTCTCTCCGAAACTGTTCACTGCCACTTTGGAAGATGTATTTAAGCTCCTGGAATGGCAAGGACTTGGCATATTGAAAACAAACTAGTAATTAGATATATCATTTAGAAACTCGTTGAAAGAATAGTAATCTTTTTCCACCAGAAGACTACTTTGAAGTATTCCTTAAATAAAACACTATAAGATACAAACGTGTGAGTGGGTGATTACTTCTGGGTGAGCTCGCTACACGGCTGGATGCTAGCCAAGAGCAAACCCATGTCTATTAAAAAAAATCCCTAAACTATGGGTGGCCAACACTCGGCGTGATTTTCTTTTAGATTCTAGCTAAAACTTGTATTTAAAATCGCCCCTCAATAAAAATATAGCGTGGACGCACGTGTGCACCTTTATGAGATGCGGGCTGTTTATTTTCCTCAAAAAATCTAGTTTTCTTTGGTTAAATTAGGTAGTGAGGCTCGCAAGAAAATCTCTTTTGAAAAATTTGGCCCAGCTGCCAAAAAGGTTGGTCACCCATGCCCTAGGCCCTAGACCGTAATCCGACTGCTTCGTCCAGACTTCGCGTGATTGGACGATACGGACTTTTTTCCCTTTTGGTTCGATTTATAGGACAATACGGATTTTTCCTGATATTCCTGATATTTGAAGTATTTTTGTTAATGAATTTAAAAGTTAGTGTTTTTTTATTATTATTTTGTAATATAAAACGTGTCCCGGGGAGAAGTAACCGGCGAGCGATGTTTAAATATTTTCATAAAAGTTGGTAAGTAAATGTCTGTTTGAACTCGCTAGCACAAGCTCTTGAAAACGGAATGTTACTTGCTTTTGAATTATTAATATTATAAACATGTTTGAAAGTACCTACTTGTAACTTAGAAATAATGTTGAAATTACAAACAAACATGCGTATGTTCGAACATTTATTTCTCTTATATTTTTTATCTTATCTTAAATATCTTTATCACGAAGGAGCACTTGTTTGTTAAATTAAAATTATATTATTTAACTAGCTGGTACCCACGACTTCGTCCGCGTTGAAAAAGAAAAAAAGTAGCCTATCCTGTGTCCCGTACGTCCAAATGTTTATCTACCAAGTTTCATGAAAATCAGGTAATTCGTTTCAGAGTTATGGAGGAACATACATACATACATACAATACCTACACTTACAGATTTATTATTAGTATTGATGATTGATGATTAATGATAATTTTTTTTAAAGCAATGCTATTGTCATGTTAAAAAAAGTTTAAAATGTATGAGTAAGAGTAACACATATAGGTACACTGTCAATATTGAAGTTTTAAGAAACGTAGGCATATATTTATTATGTAATAAATAACGAACTCAATCAGAATAAAAGGATCTTTAAAGTAAAATGTATATTTTAGGGGCCTCGTAAAAACCTCTCCACCGTATATTTTCGGCAGTAAATATTTATAATCTCATAACGATGTTATTATCCCTAGTGTGCTAGAAAAAAAAACGATGCCTTACGTGATTCCCGAAATATCCCATTAACCGACCCAACGAATCCATAATCGTAGTTTTGATAACATTTTCTTTAATATGATATTCAAAATAGTGTTTATGATTTTTTATTATTTAACAAAATTCTAAAATAAAATGCGTGGATAGAAAACTATCAATTAGTTCAAGGATCATTAGTAATTTATTTTTATAAATTTAGACGATAATTATTTTCAAAATAAACGCTTTATTCTCGAGGGCAGATACTGTCAATATTGAATATTTAGATGATTTTCAGCCAAGTCTGGAAAGCTGAAATTTGGAATATAACCTAAGCATCCGCTAAGAAAATATTTTTGAAATTTTCAACTCGGTGCGAGACCGGGGGCGGATCGCTAGTACCTAATAATTTTAGAAAACTAATACAAATTAAGATTCCACCTCTGCCAGTTGCACTCGTGCGAAGTAAGGACGAACGTCTATTGCTTGTTTAATGGACACGTACATAGAAGACAAACACGTAGCTACAATAAATATCGGTTTACTTCCAGCCAGCAATCTGTTGTCGACAGAGTAAATAAATAGCCCTTAACATGTTATATAGAGTAATAAAGAAATACGTGTTAAACATTTTATACAATTTTACTGTATGAAAACAGTGATATCTACTGGATAAGACGCAGGTCTACCACCTTCTTAGTCTTAGTCTTCTTAGTCTTTTCTATTTTGGTGTGGTTTTTGACTCAAAATGAAAAAGCGAACTTCGAGAGGAAGCTTCCTTTGAAACCCAACCATTATCAGCATATCGTAGCCCCTACTGTCAAGGCCTTTTGTGTTTTCCATAAAAAACAACCATTAGACTAATCTGTTCATTCCATTCATTCAATGTCACATTCAAAGACAACCACCGTTACGAAAAATTTTGAATCTTCATATAACAAGCAAAGTAAGGGAAATGGGCGTTGGAATCACTTATAACTTCACGGTCATCTTCTGTAAGTTGTTGGCTACTGCCGCTAAACAGGCTGCTAAATTTATGACTGCGAAACACAATGTGTGCTGCAACTACTAAATATTAAAAAAATAAAAAGGACGCATTATGTCGCAGGACGTTTACATTTTCGTCGGTGGCGATAGCGTGAACTCGAATTATGGACATAACGAGGGAATAATGGACACTCACTATCGTCCATACTGCCCGTGAAATATTTTAGGCAGCGTGAGTAGCAATGCAAACTCAAAAATGAACACGAGAAAAATTCATTGTTAGTGGGTAGTAGTCAGGTATCGCCCGGCTCGGTGTTGTCATCCCCAGACTCCCAGAGTTGACACTCCCAGACGATCCTCCTCGGAAGGAAAGTGGAAGGAAAGGCTGGCGCCTCCCTAGAGGGATGGCTGGCAAAGCGGCGCGGGGCCCTGGTGCAGGTGCTCTCGGGGCATGGTTGCTTCGGGCGTTACCTTCACCGGGTGGCCGTGAGAGAGCCCACGGAGGAATGCCACCATTGTGGTTACGCGGTTGACACTGCGTAGCACACTTTGGCTTTGGCTGAATGCCCCGAATGGGCAGAGCAGCGCGCCGCTCTGTCTCTCGTCGTGGGCCGGCCGCCGTGAAATCGATGGTTGGCAGTGACCTTGCGTGGCAGGCGATGCTTACGTTCTGTGAGCACGTTATGTCGCACAAGGAATGGCGAAAAGGCAGCGCGAAGAGGATCCCCTCTCCCAACTAATCTACCAGCCTATGTTCGCCGCCTTCCACCCAAACCAGGACCTTGGCGGTGGTCTTGGAGGAGACTGCCGCCCGTCGTAAGGTCCCCCGAGATGGCCGGCGTACCTCCACTATCGGGTACGCCGATGTTCTGACATCCCGGGGAGGCACAGGCCTCCCCGCGCTGTATAGCAGTGGCGAGGCCCCGAAATCGTATAATAACGTCCCCACGACCCCGCCCATCAACGGCCGCGATAGAAAGAAAGTCGTTGGGTTTTAACCGGTAGGAAACCGGCATAACCCTGTAGTTTCCCCTACACTGCCGGGTATCCAAGAGGATTTCCCAACGTTAAAAGAAAAGAATTTCACGTAGCCACTCTATACAATAACAAAAGATGTTATGAAATGTTAATTTCAGACGAAATAACTCAATAGAAGATAGTTATTTTAACTTTCCCTTGCGGAAAACTATCAGAACAAAACAATTTAACATATTATTGTTATGAAACTAAGTTCGACTGGCCTCAGTTATTTTGTAGCCTTCATTTGACTTTCAAATAATATTCCCACGTAGTTGATATTTACATGGACACTGATTTGCATGGATGTTCTGTGGAGAGAGTTACTGATGCTGCAATTTGCATATAGCTCAACCCGAAGAGTTTGCAGACAGTTTTAGACAGATATGTAAAGCCACGCCTGACCTGATTGCCTTAAACAAACCTACAGTCACAAAAGGTGAAAGAAATGTTCGAAATGCTTTTAGACATAAAAATAGTATAACAGATATTATACAGATATAAAAATAATCATATACATTTATCCAGGATATTGTTTAACGATCTGGAAAATTTCATATACTATTATAATAAATACTTAGTATTAGTCAAAAGTTTTAACTTGAGAAATAAAGAAATAAAAACCAAATTATCTTGCCAAATAATTTTCACTTGCGTAAAACAAATAAAATTTTCATATTACTAATATTCGAATTTAAAAATATAAATGCTACTTTATTTAAATATATTTTTGACTATTTTTTATTTAAATATTTAGGTAAAAAAAACCAAACATATATTACCATGGATTACTGCGTTAAGTATACAGAATAAAAGAAAAATATTTAGTTATTTTTTTCAATTACTAAATTAATAAGCCCACTGTCAGATTACGTACAATGTTTCATTTTTATTCTAAATAATAAACACGAGTATTTTACAAGAAGGGACAACACACAAATTTATTAAAATATTGTAAATATTTTTTGTCCTTTTTGGACTAAAAAGGTAATAAAGCGATTTAATTAAGTTCGTCTCTCGCCTTGTGGTGCGTAGCTTTATTTATTTTTTGTCTTGTTTACTTAGTCTCTTTCATCAATTTACCAGCGTCAATGATATTGATTAAAATTATTTTGGTTTTATTAATCTAATATTGAAAATATTCTTTAGGTATTTTTACATTTTAATTTCCTTCTAAAAATGTTTCTAAAATTATTAGATTTGTATTTTTGTTATATAATATGTTCATTTACAATTTTTTTTATTTATTCACATTAACATCCACCTGTGTAGCGAAGATGGGGCCTATGATGGAGCCAGCTCACCCAGAAGATTCACTCGCCTATTCACTAGAACTTTGAAAAGATATATGAGCTTACTAGCTGGTGCCCACGACTTCGTCCGCGTTGAAAAATATTAAGTAGCCTATCCTGTGTCCCGTACGTCCAAATGTTTATCTACCAAGTTTCGTGAAAATCAGTTAATTCGTTTCAGAGTTATGGAGGATAATACATACATACATACATACATACATACAGAAAAAATTCTAAAAATCGTCAATTTAGTTTCAGTATCATGTATAGAGCCTATAAATACGATATCTCTGAAAACAAAGTAACTTACTCCATGACCGACCCTTACAGATTTATTATTAGTATTGATATGAGCTCGGAAATGTTAATATACTCTTAGATATAGAAATATCTGTGCGAGTAAGTAGCAATGCAACGTACTTAATTTTTACCAGATTGATAAAAAAAAATTGTCATTCGAAAATAAAACGTAGCGCAAGGGAATTGAAGTTAAACTTGAATGTTTCTGATTGAAGAACCACTCGCCAACCAACTAATTAGTCTGTAGGGAATTTAAAAAATACCTAAAAGCTATGTCCTACGGTACAACTATTTTTGCATGACCAACGTACAAATTGTTGCATAATAAAAATTTAACATAGTATATTAATAAATAATTGTCTCAATTTTTCACTTTCAAACGTGAAAGTTATGAGTTTCTACTTATACTCGTATATCTTTCAGATACAATCAATCAAATCAAAGTCAAAATATTTTCGGTTTTTCCAAGAAACTCCTATGATCGTCATTATAAATTTAAATTTACCAGGATTTCGGAAAAAGCCAAGATGTGAAAAACGCTTATAGCTTATTGGTCGTAATAAACGTATAGTCATAATAAAGCAGTGCCCTAAATACCAGCTAGATTCATTTGACGCCTTGCAACGTCGAATTATTCGAATTGTTAACAATCCAATGCTCACACAAAAACGGTTAGAACCCCTTAGTTTAAGAAGGGATGTAGCCTCTCTTTGTGTGTTCTACCGGCTGTACAATGGAGAGTGCTCTGATGAGTTGTTCCAACTAATGCCTACCTCAAGTTTTTACTACCGTACTGCGCGTCATAGATGTGGAGTTCATCCGCATTACTTGGATAAGGTACCACTACGCACAGTCCGGTTGGGTAGAAACTTTATCCCGCGGACGCGCGAACTTTGGAACAATCTCCCTTCTGAGGTGTTTCCACCTAGCTACAATATGGGCTACTTCAAGCGGGGGGTTAACAAATTCCTACAGGGTAGGCAGCGCACTAGCACTCCCCTTGGTGTTGCTTGTGTCCTTAGGCGACGGTAACCACCTACCATCAAGTGAGCCGCCAGCCTGTCTGCCACCTTTATGTTATAAAAAAAAAACAGTATTAATTTTGTCGTTGCAACCGATCTGTTGTTATAACCTAAGTCGTTATATCCATGGTATCTAGCATATCATTTAAGTTATAAATACAGGGACTGACTTATTTCCTGTCATTTTTTTTTTCATTTCTTGTCCTTTCTCCAGTTTGTGAATATACTTCATTAAATTAGTACACTCCCCATGTTCTTTATTGTTTGTAATTCAACATTTAAAATAGTTTGAAACAGAGCTTAGTTTCTTAATGCCCCACCGACCAACCGTTGATTGGTCGAAAGGACTTTTTTTTTGTAATAATATTTCCTACGGCCCAACTAATTGGTCCTTGAGTTGGTTCTTGGGTCAGAAACAATTTTTAAATGTATTTAGCCACCTGCTTAGTAACCAATAACCGTTGCTGTCTTCATCTGTGCTACTGGTATAATGCTGTGAGTTTATTCATAAGTGAGCTGTTTGTAGTAAGTCAAAGCCTCAATAAGTGAGCCAGGCAATAAGGCTTCCATTTCTGCTCTGAATGCTACGGAATTGCTAAACTTTACAGCGTAATACATATATCTAACAACTAATATTTGTCGTGGGTAGCTTGTCTATGTATTTGTTCCACTTGTAGACTGTGTAGAACGGTATTATAACTAAATATGTAAATACTATTTAATGTGGTTTAAAATTCATATTTCATTATATTGATAGTATATTATAGCGCTAGTGGTTTGTTACGACCACCTAGAACGCAAAGTACATCTAGATGTCGCTTTGTATTGTGTGAGTTCGGTATAATTATGTTTTATGTGTTTCACAAATATGTATAGGAGTTAATTAAATAATTTGAGGTCCGTCACCAAATGTAAAATTACCGAGTTTTACTTGTGACAGTCCCATCGGTGACAGTCCCAATTTTATATCATTCACTGCGAGTACATGCGCAATTGTACATTTGATGGTCCTTCGAGCCGGATATGAACCAGCGACCTTAAATATATATAGTTATATAACATTAAATGTAAAGGATAGATCCACTTTAGGAGATATAAAGGAGGATATATAATGTTCTACATTATTTTCGTAATAATGTAGAACAAAAATTAAATGTAGAGTTCACGAAAAAGAATGAAATGTACAATTAAAATGTAGGTACATTTTATGATTTTTCCACGTTATTTATGTCATAATTAAAAGAGTAGATATTTGAACAATTAATACTTAAAGACGAAGACAAGCACAGTTATAGTTGTGTGGTCTTCTATAATGTTTTCTACTGCCGTCTGTTTTCTATTGTGAGGTGTTCTATACATTTTTAAAAGGAACGTACGTCAAAGAAACAAAGAAATATATTTACCTCAAAAACACATTTAAAAAACAATGTCAGCGAGAAAATAAAATGACAGAGGACTTTATATTGGACTAATGAAAGGTAAATATTGGGGGCTGTAATGGCGTTCGTTTTATATCGATCGTTACTGGTGAATATAAGATAGTCTTTAGTGGCGGACGTCACGCGACCAAATACCTCCGGATATAAGGTGCAATTTAGATAACCGCGCTTTGGAATATCATTCATCTATTTCTTGGGTAATATGTAGTTTATATACATAAGTATATGTATACAGCGTGCCAGTAATTAATGGATAACTATGGCATTAAAGATAGGTTAAAACGATATTGCTGTAATTCTAAGCATAACAATATCGCTAGGCCTGTTCACAAAGTTTCCAATAGATTCCTAAATAGCACTTAGCGCTTTCGAAATAAAAAAAAAATCAGAGAATATTATGTCTGTCCGTCTGTTTATGTATATGTGTTTGCAGAAATCGATTTAACGGGTACAGTGAAAACTAATTTGATATATTTTCTATCTGCCTGCGTCAGGATTATCTCCAGAATTTTTATTATCTCCAGAACTTTCTACCGGCTATCTGTAAGTCTATTTTGTCTAATGTAAGTCTTTTTCATATTAATCGCCTTCTAGTCGCTATCTAGTGTTTGTATCACATGAGAAACCATAAATGTTTATCACAAAAATTAGGCGAATTGATCATAATTTCAGTGCATCGAAACTGTACCTTTAAAAGACTGCTCGCTTTGTAGAAGTACTTAATCTAATCGAATTGATAAACAATGTTATTACTGCATTACGTTTAGAAGATTAAGAATAAATTCCTATAAAAGTGATAATATGTTTCTTCTTCTATTATAAGCCGTGATTTTTTTTGCAGCTAGAATAGCAACACCTTAATTATATTTTTTGAGATGTCCACAGCCATGACACAAATACCCTCTGATATTTTAAGACATCTAAATTTCATTGCACTCGATTTAGATGTCACTACAAGTGAAGCCTTTTTTCGATGAAAGCACAGATTTCCATTTTATATATAATTTACTTTTTTTTTCTAAGGAGAGGAAATCCTTCATTGGCCCCTTAAGCCTGTCTAAACAGGCAAGTAGTGCCGGACTCCTACCGGCTAAAACCTCTCCTGTCTCCGAGTTATCCATGTACCCGCCGTTATATCCTTGAATGTATAATTTACTTAACCTTTATGGTAAATGTAACTCGTATACAAGTTTATATGATAATTATGAATTTAGACAAATTCAGTAAATGCTATTTCGGTATAACGCTCCAAGGGAACGCTTATAATATGAAGACTATACTGATGCAATTTAGATAATAGCCGCTGGGAGCCAGAGCGCCTGTTTTCATAATTGAAATTTTAACCACTGGGGAATATACAATGATCAAATTTGTTTTTTTATTATGCGGATTATGTCACATATTAACTCTTCAACTTCACATAAAAGTATTATTCCTTTTACGTAAAATTTTACACGCTCTAAATGAGCTGTAAGGACTACGAAGGTTTTGTCGGTTTGTTCCCCGTAGAAACAGCTCTCTGAAGCGGTGACAGATTAATTTAATTTTATCGTTGTTGCCGCGATCTATAAATACTTGAAAAGAAGATAAATAAACAAATACCAAATGTCAACATCAGACCACAAAGTTCGTAAAACCGAAAACTTGAGCGAGAAAGTTTCTAGAGTGGCGACCACGTCCTGAAAGTGTATAACGGTTATTAATGAATGATGAGTATATGTAACTAGCGACCCGCCCCCGGCTTCGCACGGAGTTTAATTTTCAAAAATACTTTTTTTTAGAGATGCTTACGTTATAAAATAAAATTTCATCTTTCTAGACTTAATACTTAGTTTTAGCTGTGCGTTGATAACCAGCTAAGACCAAAAATTTTATAAGTAGATTATACACACCAGTAAATATATTTTGTCACATAAAAATAAACCATCTATGACATTTCGTAGAATATCTAATTTACATTTATAACGTACAACAAACAATTACTCCATAAAGGTTAAAAGCATACAAGCTTAAATGTCAATGAGTATTATGTATACATCACTTATAATAATTCTTTCAGTCTCACAAAGGAATATCCTTATTGTTATGGAAGCCGTATCAGTTATTAATAAATACAATTCTCGAACAAGCAAAACTTTTGTTCTTTTTTCTTTGGAATTTGTCGACCATCTCTCGAACTTTTTGCGTGTATATCGACTAGTTCTGTTTTCCAATTAGTGGTAGAGGTACCAGGCGGGCTGAAAAGCTCTGAGCCTAAAGTACTTGTAGGAACTCTAATCACTCACCCAAGTAGTCACTAGTTGAGTGACATCTAATTAGCATATAGGGAAAATATTGTCTAACTAAGATCATTATAGTTCGAGCAATCGATCTGTAAACATCAACATGTCTGAGACATCGCTGCATTTCACGAAATTGGAACATCGTGCCGTAATAAAATTCCATGTAAAAAAGGGAAAAACGGCAAAGGAGATTTTTGAAGAAATGTCTGCAGTTTATCCAGGATCTGTACCATCGTCAGCCACAGTCAAACGTTGGGCAAGACTATTCCAGCAAGGTCGAGAGTCATTCAATAGTCGACCAAACACCGCCGTCACAGACAAAAACATCGCCAAAGTTAAGAAAATTGTATTGGAGGACCGTCGAATAAAAATATGGCAGATAGCAGATGAGTTGGCCACCAGTAAGCAATGAATTGGAGATATTTTGCACAATCACTTGCACATGAATAAAATTAGTGCACGTTTTGTTCCAAAAATGCTCTCGCCGCTCGAGAAATAGCGTCGAGTTGAAACTTGGAATTTATAGACTTGTGCAAGGACAATTTGGAAGAAATATGTACCCACATTGTCAGCGTATAATGTGGATTCGACAATATGATCCATAATAAAAACAAGAGAATCAATGCAGTGGATAGAAAAGGGAGAAAAGCCGCCAAAGAAGTTTAAAGTCGAAAAGTCGACTTCGAAACTCATGGCCACTATTTTATGTGATTTGGAAGGAATTTTGCTCATTGACTATCTTACAAAAAAAACAACGCGTATTATGCAGCACTTTTGAAAAAAGTACGCGATCTTACTCGCGACAATTTCTTTATTAATATAATTTTAATGAGTTTAATCGTTAAAAAACCATAACTCGCAAATCATTTTAAATATTGTATATTTTTGTCGAAACTCATCACCACCATTCATCGCCGAAATAATGCATTTTTAAAAATCAGTGCGTGTAATAATACGCGCCCAACTCTGAAAGGGATGTCATGTTATGAAAAAATGTCCATTTTTTATGGAGTGTGCATTTCTATTAGCCAACTAAAGCCAATTACGGCAAAGCGATAGTTTCCTGTTTTCCGTTAGTATTATTTTTTAATACGGAAACATCACTCTTTAAGCAGTAAGTAAACATATTATAAACATCCCTAATGTCACATATACTCAATACAAACAAATCAGTAGACTAAATAAATATTGAGAAATAAAACGTTTTTATTCATGAAATCCAGTGTAAACAACAATATTGACTACCAAATTTTTTTCTGTGACCATAAGACTGGCACTTTCACGCCGTAGTAAATGTATGACAATATTTTCTCTTCACATTGTCATTGACTATCTTAGACCTCTTTTATAATATGTCTTTCATCACCATTATCATGTTTAAGTCCAAACTTTAGCAAGTCTATAACTTAAGTCTTAACTTAAGTCTGTTAAGTCTAAACGTAAGACTGGTTCTCTCGAAGACCAAACTTTAGCAGTCTAACCATTATTAACCTAACCTATTATTAGTGTAACCTGCATTCATTACTAACCAAGTTGGCAGCTGACCAAGTGTAGTTACTCCCTCACTCATAAATGTTTATGAAGTGTGTAAAAAGTTAATTATTTTTCCTTTGCCGTCGATATTTATGAGAGTGTACCGCGCACAAAATGTGTCTCGTCAAGGCCAAACGTTTGGCTGGCAGCTTATTAACATGCAAAATACGGTACGTCTATGTAGCGTAACAAGTTATCTGCAAACAAAGCTGCTTCGCTCGTTCGTTACAAACTGTATCGAAGATTTATTGCCTCGGCACCTACTTTATTGCCCTCGAAGCGGTTATCGGTGCATGCCACTGTCTTCACTCTATAATTTTAATTAAAATTAAAATTGAATTGATTTTAATAGTCCTAAAATAAAAATAGAAACAATTACAAAATTATCTATACTATAACAGCTTTTTAGTGAATGTAAATATATTTAAAGTTATATAGGGTATTTATATCAAAAAAATAATCATTTTAATTTTGGTCTGTCTGTCTATCTCTTTATTCCATCTAATCTCCGAAAAGGCTACACCGATTTTGACAGGATTTTCACTGGCATATAGTTGATGTTATAAGACGTAACTTAGCTACTATTTTATTGAAGAAAAGTAATAAATAATTTTATATATTTTATATATATCATTATTCAGGTTTAGCAAGTCTAAAATAAGCTTAAAATTCTTAAACCTTCGATGAATATAGAAACAGCCATTGCATTGCATTAATATTTAATGATATTTTTTATACTATTTTATATGAATTTATTATTGTATCTATTATTATTGTATCACAGCGAACTTAAGCCGGCTTCCTGCCAACACCTTTTTTTTTTAAATGAAACTAAAAAACAAATAAATAAAGCAGAAATGTCAAGTTTCTAACGCACCCTCGACCCCTATATGTATAATAGTGCGGCATGTCACTATCACAGTTAGAAATGACGTTCAAGGATTAGCTCGAAACCGCTTAACAGGGTGTGCGGTTTCTTCATCTAGTATAATAATCGATATCAAAACAATTAACTTTTAATTCTTACCAAGTTATTTCTTTTTTGAAAATTATTGCCATACTGTTCTGAAATTATCATTTAAAGTTTCGACATTACGTACTGTGTACATTAAGAAAGCTATAGACTGTTTATACAGCATATAATTATGTATAAGATACTGTAGCTAGCTATAGAGTATCTAATATCGAATTGACAGGCTTTTAAAATTTTTTTTTATTTTTTATTATTATTTACTGTCAAAACTTGTTTTTAAAATATGTTACAAACAATGTAAAACTGTTTTTTATTAAAGTTTCCACTGCGATCCTATATTAAATAGAGCAAAAAAAAAAAACAGAAACCGTTCAGCTTTATTAGTAGAGATTTTTTCCAGTTCGTTTCAGATTCCAGGGCTCAGATATTATTATTCGATTTGACACACGAACATAACCTTGAATGTCTAGCAATTTATTTTATTGTTAGGATCTACAAGCATATGTTATTGCGACTTCATTTTCCACAAAAGCAGTAAATATTTTTCACAAAAATGTCGAAGTATAAGTTGATATTTGTGTGAAAAATTTATTATGTCTATAATATTTAGTATATTGTACTTACTTATTATAGTTTGTAGAGAAAGTTGTTTTTTTTTCTTTGAGGATAATGTTGAATGTCATTTTTCCAATAAAATTGGCAACGATTTTCTGGCCGTTCAAAGCTTCCTTTGCGTTTGGTTGCCAATAAATTTAATCCAATATGCAATTTGGAAATATGCCAGTAGCCAACGCTCTAAATATCTGTCTAGATTTCTGTTGATAAGTTTTAATAAGTTCTAGATTCTGAAATAACTCTAAACTAAAATAATATCTAGTGAATTTTCAACGAAGTATGATCTATATCTATACTAATATTATAAAGAGAGGTTTTGTGTGTTTGTCATGAATAAACTCAAAAACTACTGGACCGATGTAGAAAATTCTTTCACCCATAGAAAGATACATTATCAGCGAGTAACATAGGCTATATTTTATAAAGTTACGCGAGCGAAGTCGCGTGCAACAGCTAGTATAAAGTAATTTAGACAACTGGACAACTAATATCCCAAAGAAAAGCTTTTTTATTTATTTCTTTTCTGCCCATGAAACCGTACAATACAGCTAGTTATTCCATAATTAATAGCTGAGTTAATTTTCAATGAGAGATATGTAATTGTCAAATATATATTTTAAGACTTCGTCCAAAGTTGGTTTTATTTAAAAAAAAAATACTATTAAAATTACCAGCACTGTATAAGACACTGATGGTTAGAAAGTATTTATTGCAGATAAACATAAAAGTTTTAACTACAAAGTCCTGTAAGTATAAATAATAACTAATTGATACGTCTAGTTGTTTATAATTATTTTAACATAAAAGCTGGTATTTTCTTTAGAAATATATCAAGACTCACGTGGTGATATTACTTTGTTTTTATTCTTATTTTCACTAGACCTTGAAATGTTCAGAGTCAAAACCGTAGATAGTGATCGAGTTGCAATAAACTTGCCAGAAATGGACACATCCACCTGCTAACTTAGAAACACCATCCACAGCACGGACAATAACAAGAATCCAAAAATAAATTCTAAATAGCTTTTGTTATACATAACCTGCATAAAAAGTTCTTTACAAATTAAATCTTAAAAATCTTAACATCTTAAAAATTGTTTATAAAACGGAATTCCCGATTCTGATGGCAACCTAGCTGAAAAATATTTTTACTTACAAAACCTAAATTTTAAGCTTTTACTAAGGGTATTATTAATAAAAGAAGAACAGTATACATTACACTAAGAAATCTTAAGACGAATAAGTGTCTTTGACATACTTAGGGCCCGTTGTTTGATAAATAGTAAAACATGACTGTTAGTCAATTTAACAAATTGTTACAGGACTATAGTTAGCGCCTAAACAATTAGTTAAAATTGAAATACGTTGTTTGATGAGTTTTATAACTATAGTTAAATATAACAATAGTCATTTGTGTTGCCACAATAATAAACTGGGGAGAAGGAAAATTTAAGTTGGGAAAGTAATATTGCACTGACAACACAAAGAAATAAAAGTCAAAAATCTTGAAATTGACGTATCGTGACAGCATCGCTTCGCTTGTATTTGGTTATTTTGTTGAATTTCGGACTTTTGTAAAAGAATGGAAAACAAAATGAGCAAGTAATACAAGTTTATGTCTCACACAGAGATATCAATTAAACAGCCTACCTAATAAATCAATGTAATCCTAGTTATTTAATTTTGTTTCACACGTGGTTACAATTATTAACATGTACCATTAATAAATTCAATATAATTCATTTGCAGAGAGAGGAGTAACAACTTTAGCCGAGAAGAATTACATAAATTGAAGGAGTTACCCGAAAAATATTCAGTCATAATGAATAAAAAGACGAATAAAATGAATAAAAAATTAATAGTTATATATATCATTGCTTACCGATCTGTTGGCCTTTTCAAAGAATTCTTAAGTTCACTGAGTAACCAAAGAACGGTACTTTTGGACATTCTGTATCGTTCAAAGAAATCTACTTCATCCCAAAAGTCTAGCTGCAATATTCTATTCCGGAATGTTTTAGGACGGCGATTCAATATATAATCTACAGTAACATCATCATCAGAAGAGCTATCAGAGTCTTCAAAATGTCTCACAATATTTAAATTCATTTTATTTGAATTCACTCACGTTTCCACAAACAACCTCGTATATGTCATATCTAATTGTCAAAGTTAACTACTCAGAAACGCATAGTTAACTTTTATAACAAATGGTCAAATTTTTTAACTATAGTAAGCTTAACTATTTATCAAACAACATGATTTTGTAATTTTTAACAAATGGTTAGTTTAACTAACGATCAAACAACGGGCCTATAGGTGCGAAATCTTTGATGTAGTGCCCATTTCCCTATCAATGGACCGTCAATCCGCTACCTTCAAATGGACCGTCAGCCTGTCTGTCAAGTTTAACATTTAAAAAAATGTTAAACCTATGATTATATGAAATAAGATTTAAGCGACTAAAAATAATTATGTGAATATATGGGTGCTTCGGGTGTTTTCAGGTGCATTTGAATTTAGTGCTATTAGTTTCTTTCCATATTGGATATCACACTAGTTCTTAGCCCTTTTGATTGAAATAACAGCAATTGTAAACTAAATAACATTTCATGTTACAGAGTTAGAATCAGAAATTTATGATTCCCGGCGGATCATAATGCCATGATGTGTTTAGTTTGCCGATAAGATATTAACGTCATATTATTTGCAGTTTTATAATCTAGATAATAGTCGAAAAATATTTTAAAATATTGGGATACTTTTCTCATTAGAACTGATTTTAAGCAACCTTCTTTTAAAATTAGCGATCGACGGTCGACGCAGAAGCGAGATATTAGTAAAATTATATGCGACAAATTATAAAAATATTGATTTTCCAATAATTCATATCATTTATTAGATAATAGTCGAAAAAAACATACGATTTCTGTAAATTTTTATTCAAGAAAAGTATAATACTTACTAAAAGTGACTTTGACTCAAATTTGAGATATTTCTGTTTTTTCTTGGACCTAGTATGTGAAGTCTTTAATGTTCTAAAACATTGTGTTATAATTTTTTTAATAACTTGTATATTTATCTGCGTAGGCCGTCGACCGCTAGTTTAAAAATGTTGTAATGAAAATTCACTTTAAAATATTTTTCAGCTATTTACTAGATTATACAACTACAAATAATATGACGTAACATCTTATCTGCAAACTAAAACATCAGAAACTACTGAAATCATAAATTTTGACTCCAGCGTGATTTTAATTGATGAACGCTCTTAATTGGATTTTAATTTGTATTAGTTTCCGCACAGCATGAAGACAATCCGCAGTATGCTGGCGTGTCTAATTAATTATTTACTCACAAGTAAATTACAAGTAATACTTCTATTCTCTTATGTTTGTTATACTGTGCGTAGACCGGTCGATGTAGCTCTAATATTGATGTAAGTAAGTTATGGTTGCTCCTTCTTTGTACAGCTCACATACACCGTGTATCGATTCAATACTTCGGTCGGACTCGATTAAATTGTACGATAGATACCGCTAACTTCGCTTCCCAAAATTTACTTAGTAAGTACAACTTCGAATTTGTGCAGACATCGAGTTATTCGGAGTTCCTATAAGTAAAGGGTGATTCATTTAGAGGTACTTTTTTGTCTATGGATTTTTTGACAGATGAAGCGTGAGTCGTGATAACCTTTTATGGTATTTTTGTTCTGTATAGTTTGACATTTCATCATGGAAAGACTTAGCCCCGCACAGCGTCTACAAATAATACAGCTGTATTACGAAAATCAGCGTTCAGCGAGGAATGTGTTTCGTGCACTTAGAGAAACTTATGGTCCACATAATCGGCCTACCGAACGCACGATTCGCCATACCATCCAAAAATTTGAGAGCCAATTTACTTTAATAGATAATACACGACCAAAAAGACCACATCCAGCACGTAGCGAAGAAAATATTGCGGCGGTAGCTGAGAGTGTACGCGATGACCGCAAAGAATCGATCCGGCGCCGTTCGCAACAACTTGGCTTGTCATATGCAACGACTTGGCGTATTTTACGTAAGGATCTTGGTTTCAAAGCTTACAAAATTCAACTAGTGCAAGAATTGAAGCCGACTGACCTACCAAATCGTCACCAATTCAGTCTTTGGGCTCTTGAAAAGCTTAAAGAAAATCCACTGTTTTCGTCAAAAATTTTGTTTAGTGATGAGGCACATTTCTGGCTTAACGGATATGTCAACAAACAAAATTGCCGTATTTGGTCCGAAGAGCAACCTGAAGAGATTCAAGCGCTGCCATTACATCCAGACAAAACAACGGTTTGGTGTGGTTTATGGGCCGGTGGAATCATCGGTCCATATTTCTTCAAAAACGAGGCCGGCCAGAACGTAACTGTCAATGGTGACCGTTATCGTGCCATGATAACAGACTATTTGTTTCCTGAAATTGAAGCCCGTGATCTTCAGGACATTTGGTACCAACAAGACGGCGCCACTTGCCACACAGCACGTGAAACCATGGCTTTATTGCGTGAACAATTTGGTGAACAGTTAATTTCGCGCTTCGGACCGGTGAGTTGGCCGCCTAGATCCTGTGATATCACACCCCTAGACTTTTTCCTTTGGGGCTATGTAAAGTCCAAAGTCTATATTGATAAGCCAGGTACGATTGAGCAACTGGAAGCCAACATTACTCGCGTTATTCGCCAAATACCAATCGAAATGCTTAGACGCGTCATCGAAAATTGGAACTGCAGAATAGACTATGTTAACCGGAGTAACGGCCAACATTTGAAAGAAATAATCTTTAAATAATAAATGTAAAGAATAGTTCTTTTGTATAATAATAAAAATTACCCGATAAATTTGTTTTTATTAATATATTTTTTTGTTTTGAAAAAGTACCTCCAAATGAATCACCCCTTATATATACTTATACCTATTATATGGTGAATTTAAAATTAATATTCATCCTAACTAATATTGTAAATGCGAAAGGGAGTTTGTTTGTTACGCTTTCACGCCTTAACTACTCAAATGACCGTCATGAAAAAATGCTAGCACATTGTCTCTGATACAGAAAAGGATATCAGTAGGGTACCTTTTATTAAAATAAAGGTACTGTACCCGAAAGCCCATTTAAAAATAAAAATAAAAAATCTAAGTTTAACAAAAATATTGCAGCAATCAAGATTGAATAAATGTTTTAACACCTAAGAAAGGCGGGCACGAAGTAAGTCGCGGGCAAAGGCTAGTCTTACAATACATCAAATATGTACCTGCGAGAACATGTTGACTTTTTACTTTTACTGTATGTATATTTTCATAACGCCATACTCACATTATGGTAGGGGAGCCCACGATGTTAAATGTGGAGTTATTCGAGCGTCGTGAGGACGTATTGGATTTTGAAGATTGGATGGTAAGAAGAAAAAAAGGTTATATGAAGTTTTTCATTTCAACGGCGTCTACAGGCTTTTAAAAATGTAAAAAAAATCTGTCACATGGACAGTGCGTCAGATATTAATAATGTATATGCCCCACATGTCCCTGATGACAGATATATGTTAATCTGCCGATTTGGATTGTGGGATCAACCGTACGGAAACGTTAAAAATGGAAAAAAATGTATTTACTCAAGCGCGTCAGATATTCAGAGGGGATGTTAAGTGAACCCAAACTAAGCTCCTATTCAAAAGACTGACGATTCGGATGTGACGCAAGCTCGTGGCAGCTTTTTGAAAATGCAAAAAAAAATCGCCACTCGAGCGCGTCAGATTTGCATACAAACGGTTCAGCTTAAATTCCTGATTGAATGCACACTTTTCAGCAAGTAATTAACCCACCAAACCTTAATCTGACACGCGTCGAGGTGACTTTTTTTGCAACATTATGACCTTCCCATTTCCTTTCGTCACGCTCAAATCGTCAGGTTATTAAAATGCACACTTCTCAGCATGTAATTAATCTACCATACCTTAATCTGACGCGCTCGAGTAAATCCCAAAATTCCCTTTTGGGCTACCCTACTATTATTCTATTATCTCGAAGTGACAGTTTTCGCTTTCATGTACCATAAAGGTAATATGGATATTTTTAGTCCGTCTCTTGTGCGCGTGTGTTGGCGCGGTACGTGAGCTGCTTTATAAAATGAGATTCCCTTCTTTTTATTTTTTATTTTATTCTATGCCCTTCACAGAAATGGCTAACGAGGCTCTCTTTAAATGTTACTTATTAATAAACGGCAGCATTCAGCATAAATATCATAAACACACTATAAAACTTATACATTCCCTTAAATAAAACTATACACCTAAGAGCTAGATAAATAAGATTTTTTTTTTTTGTAAAATAAAAAAATGTGTCATTTCTAGTTTCAAAACAGAGCGAAAAGAAAACTTGTGTGAGTACAACTCGAAATGAATTTTATAAGATAAATTTTCTAATTGTTAGCAGGTTTCCGGTGTTCTTTGATTATTTACAACAATGCTTACTTATCTTTCGAGTTAATATATATATATTTTAAGTTTTTCTTTTATGCTATAAAGGTTGGCATACACCAAAATTCTGACGGCCCACTTGATGGTAAGTACCTACCGTTGCATGTGATGTCCTGGTGACCAGGGGGATGCAGGTCAGGAGCCGACCTTGGAGGATTTCGTTAACATTTCACTTATATTGAACAACTCATCAGAACACTCAACAATGCACAGCCGATAGAACACACAAAGAGAGGCCACAGGGTTTCAAACCGTTAACCAAATCTTTGACAATTCGAACAATTCGCTACTGCAATGTTTCAAAGGAAACTCTGGTTTTTTGACAGTATATAACGAGACAAAGACAAGAAAAATATGTCCATTCTCTTTTCTTTTCTAGTTCAGCCTTTTGTTAAATAATCATTATTATATAAAATCATATAATTTAATTAATTTCAGGTGATTACGTACGTTATGGAAGTGTATACGTTTCGCAGGCATTAATTGGTTTGCCTGCTACAATTAATTAATTGTCGCAGGCAAACCTGTCGCAGGCATAATTAGAGAAAACTATCATAAAATAACTGCTGTTATGTTATGTTACTTGGTATAAATGTTTTAAAATATTTTGTAGGTATATTTGTTTTACACGCGGAATTTGTCAAAGCAACAAATTTGTAATAGTCTAAAGTTTTTCCTGAATGTTTCACACAAACTTCAGTTTCTTTTGTCGGTTTTTCCTCGTTTCTTTATATATTTTTTGCCGTAACGTGAGAAGAGGCCATTTGTTACAATTTAGGGTTCGGCAGATACGCAATGTGATTTCTAAAACCACTTCACATTATCTAATTATTTCTTTTATATGGAAACAAAGCTTTCTATCCAATTTAAAGTATAATTCAGTACCACTTGTACTTTTATTAAGATTTCAATGTTTCAATTCAATTAATTTTACATATATTTTTTTAATATATGCGGTTATTTTAAATGTTTAAATTATTAACAGGTAAATAATTTGTACACGCCATGTAACATAATTGCGCAGTTATTGTACAAATTGGATATTCAAGTTCCTCTTGAAGATATATCATATTTCAAGAGGAAATGTGATAGCCTATTACACAAAATAGAAAATTAATTTGTGCCATAATTAATACCAAACTAAATAAAAACATTGTGGAGCTTCTTCAGCTTGGAGTTTTGATAATAATTTGTTTTAAATCTGCGCAGTGTCCTAAGCCACTGTTTGTTTTGTTTTGGCAGGAAAAATTAAGTTCGAAAATTGACTCTGGAAAGTGTTCTGCGCACACGCACCATTTTTCAATTTATTAAGTACTAGCGACCCTCTACTCACTTCGCACGAGTGGATATGTAAGGGGCATTTTTTTACCTTTAGAATTTTTTTACCACTCTTAACTTCTAAATGAAAGGTCCGATTCGAATAATTCGAACGGAGAATTTTATTATATTAACATGTTCTATCTAAATTAATAGTGCTTTAAGTTTATTGTTAATATTAAATTAATGAACATTTTAACAACACATTCATGGTATGTGACTGGCTTGTGTTCTTATGAAAGAACGCAAGCAACGAAAGGGTGACAATGTGAAAAAGGCATGTTTTTGAAATGTAACACTAAAGCACACATTTCAGGATAATCTAAGGCTTTGTGGTTTTTGTGGCTGTCAGCCACAAAATTGACAAAAATTTCTTCCGTCGCGACAACGCTGGCGTATTATTCTTTCAATGTTTATCTTCTGTCCGTACGTTTAGAATAAACACTGGTCACTCTACCCCTTCGTCGCCCATACCAACAGACCTTGACATAGGACTCAGTCGTTGCGTGTACCATCGCCGCGAATTGGACTGTCAATAAATCACCTCCGTTCACTGTTCACGATCATCATTTATTCACCACACAAATGGAGTTCCCATTATCCTCCCGAGTCGTAAACTTTTGACTTTTGTTTTCGTGACTACAGTACCTCGTGGAGGCGTTTTCTATAACAAATTAATGATTACATAAGTTCGCTTTCATAGAATATACTTTGATAGCAAATAAATGTTACAGTATCTATTAGTGTATAATATAATATAATTCGAAATCTTGATTTTGGATCTTTTTTTTTAGCAAAGGTTATGATAGTGAAACCATCAACAACGCCACGGGTTTTGCATTGTGCGCTGCATCCTCTTACTTACACAGCGAGACACAATATTGTATACATGCAGTTGTGGTTACTGCCGCCAGTGTGCCCTGACACTACTACACATACAGTTTTGTCTTTGCCATCTGTACTGCACATACAGATCGCAAATACAAAACTGTTTAGCACTGTTTTTTTCACAGTTGTTTGAGAAAATGTTTTCTTATTTTTTTTTTATTCTGTAAGATTTTCTAGTAGAAAAAGTCTCGCACCACTTGCAAATACATGCGAAGCCTCCATTCAAGGACTCGTCGACATCAAAAGTTGAGGGTCTCAGGCAAAGTATTATTAAAATAACACCCTTCCTTTCCAACGTGTTGGAGGATCAATACGGGAACCTCTGAGAACTGACAGTTCAAGTATTATCATTTCAAAGTCTCATTAAATATTGAAACTTTTATGAGAACAAATAATAATTGAATACACACAAATATTTGCTTTTAAATTCTTATTTCTATAACAAAGTGTTACAGAAGGAATTATACAAAGTGCTCTTATAAATAAACACGACCCACTCGAACATTTCAGTCAAATCAATTGACAGTTAGGCGATCTAAAACTATTTCTTAATGTAATTTTTTTTAAATTATTACTGTATTGTAACTAAATGATGCGGACGGTTTAGCTTTCGACCTAGATTTAGCACCTACAATAACTTGAAGAGTTTAAATAGGTTCAAGGAGTAAAGGGGTGCACCTTTACAAAAAACAAGCGTGATATCTATCATGTGTGCTGTTGTCTTTCAGCGAATAGTACAGGATACAGGACCCTTTCCCCCTCCAGTCCTTTATCCTTAATATTGTACTACTATGGCCAGCAGCGTTCTTGCAACACTTATAACGTTGCTCATGTAAATAGATGACGGTAGCCACCTACCATCAAATGGAAGGAAAGCCTACATTTGAAAATCTTTACATTTGAAATCTTACCCTGGAAGATCTTTACCCTGGAAAATCTTTACCCTGGAAGAATCACTTTATTTTAATATGCAAAATATGCATATTTTCAAATTGTTTGCAGAAATCATAAACAAGTGTTTGTGTAATTTTCCATCGAGCACAAATCGTACAATGTAGGTTATGTTGTTGAACCATGATGCCGAGGTTATTGAACGTTGTCAATAAACCTAGATCTAATCTGTACTGAATTGAGTTCAATGTGTAACTCAGTTTTATATTGAACTAATGACGGACAACTTGTGTGTTTCCACAAATCGTATAAGACAGAAAAAATACAGGTTTCATTTTCATCTAAATTACATACAATAGAACGCGATTAATGTCGCTTTAAAAGAATGCACTTTTCTAAGGGAACGAAATGTACTTACCGAGACAGCGATGCCAGCAACTTTCTATCGAGCTTTTTTAATGTAAATTTTTAAGTTAACAATTTCCGTTTTATAAAACCGTTTGAAATAAAACTTTTATCCCTAAATGAAAATAGAGGTCGACGATTCACTTAGGAGGGAATTATTAAATCATTTCACGTAACTCCGCTCGTGTTTTGATGGTAAACCACTTTTTTATATTTCAAAATGTCTGTCGGCGACGTTGAAGATTTAAAGGAATGTTTCAGTTAATGAAAGAACTCGGAAAAAATTGGCGGAAACTGAGACTACCTTTAAGAGATTATTATTTTTGTTATGCCATTGAAATTCCTTGACGAGTATATTATTTCATTAATTGATTGGCAATGCAATAGGCACGCACCTATTACGAGGGTTTTGGTGAAAGCAGTGACATATGATTTATAGATGTTTCTTAAATAAATTCCATTGGAATATTAGAAAAAATAGCCCATATACAAATTCGAAGTAACCTTTCATTCGTTTGTTGTTTGTACCAAGTCATCAAGGTGAAGCCTACGCCAGGAAATAAATCGTAAAATGTACAAAACATACAAATACTTAAACGAGCTGTTTTAAAAGGGTCCAAATGGCTAGACTTCTTTTATTTTATGCTCAAAACTAAATACAAAAATTAGAGAAAACTATTCGAATGACCGAAACTGTAAATTTACGGTGGTTCGTATTCGGAAACGTTCCATTTTTTTATTCGACCTGCAAAATTGTGAAGCTCGAAAGTTTTGAACTATTCAGTTGACTTTCCGCTTGGAACAACTAAATTTGGATTCCCATCGGATTTTTCGGTTGAGTAATATTTTTCACCTCTTTGAGCCTCGCACACTTTGTGTTTGAAGTAATTTTTAATATTTGTCCTGGAGTACCGGCTTAGAATAGTATCCTCCCATCTTTACCTGTGTGTGCAGTAGGATAAGGGAAAAATCATCAAAGTATACAAAACAGAATATTATGGCAGCCCGTCTGGCGGCAGTTACCACCCCAGTAGTCTGTAAGCAGAGGACCACCGCGAAATAATAATGTGCTGTTGTGTTTCGTTGTGTGAGTAAGACATGCCAGAGCCTATCTTCCTTATCACTTGTCCTATCTGTCAGCCTGTCTGTTGACTTTAACATTTAAAAAAATTAAGGTAATAACTAATGAGTTGAATTACTTTACACTAATCTTAAAATACAAATACTAGTTTTCAAATTTTATAATAATCTCATCAACCTACCTAATTAAGTTACCTAATTAACCTACTTTTAAATTAAAAAAAAAGCCATTGTTAAATATATTAATATCGACCTTATGTCCGACAACCATTTATCATTATAGGTTCGACATATCATTAAAGGGTTATAGTAGGATGTATTATTATTATAACCTTATTTTTGTCCCTATAGTACTAACTGAGAAATTCTTGTTCTCGGAGAAACTGGAAGATAAAATTATAATATCATCCAAATAAACGAAAAAAAAAGGATTATATGCAGTGAATGACTGGCTCAATATTATAATAAATGACTTCTAAAGGAAGCGACACAGCCAAGAATAATTAAATAACATCGTGAATTTACAGAAAAACTAAACGTTCACAAAGTCCTACCTTCTTAAATACCACTTGAATAGAGACGGAAACCTTTTAAAACTTTCATTTTAAATTTATAATTAACAAGAAGAAAAATCTCGATTTAATTGCAAAATTAACTACTCATTTTCCATGTAGTTAGTTACATAAAAGAGGGAAAAGCTTGTATCTGAATTTTTTAATTCAATATAATTAATATTCAGTATTATTTTTTATTCAATTTTTAATGTTTAATGTACCTCTTCTACTTGAAAATTACTTGTCTACAATACAGGGTGAAAAAATAAGTCGGGCCCTGGAGGGAAACTACCTTAAATCCTTAAGTTAGCTCATTTTACATAAAGGAGACATTCCTTTATTTTTAAAAAGAAACAAAACTGCATTCAAAGATTTTTTAAAACCCGCTTGCCTCGCCCGGGACTCGAATCAACTAAAATTCAAACACTCGGTATTTTATTATACTAATCGATAGAATTATTATTCAGGATAAAATTTCTCTAACAAACATTTGGTTTTAAAAAATAAAAATGATCGTAAAATCTAACATTAACTTTATTTTGTTATCAATTTGTTACACTTAAATTAGTTAACTGATAAATTGTTCGAAATGAACCCCCTCGTTCCGGATACACAAATTTAGTCTCCGTTGAAATTAATTTCTTGTAGCCTTCAGCAAAGTGTTGTGCTGTATGCCCCTAATAACATTTTCTACAACCCTTAACTCTTGCACGGTGTCATAACAGGTTTCATAAATAACATTTTTTACATGACAATCATTAAAGAACTTGTGTACTAAATAGGTATTCTTCATGGATATCTTGTACCACAGACGAGAGTAAGACCAAATGTTTGTTAGAGAAATTTTATTCTGAATAATAATCCCATCGACTAGTATAATAAAATAGCGAGTGTTTGTTTTTTTAATTTTAGTTGGTTCGAGTCCCGGGCGAGCCAAGCGAGTTTTAGAAAATCTTTGAATGCAGTTTTGTTTCTTTTTAAAAATAAAGGAATGTTTCCTTTATGTAAAATGAGCCAACTTAAAGATTTAAGGTAGTTTCCCTCCAGGGCCCGACTTATTTTTCCACCCTGTATAGTAAAAAGAATTGAAAAGTATTTTTCCCGAATTTATTGTCCAAACCGCTAGTAAATTTATTAAAATAAATCAATAGTCACACGACTAGTTGATGCTTACTTACACCAAGTAAGTTGATTCATTCATAATCCTGAAGAATGAAAGTGCCAGGCCAGAATGAAGACGATCTACTCGATGGTATGTGACAACCATCGATTTATGCATTATTTATGACATACAATAAAAGGTACCTAAGAAACAAAATGAGAGTTAATGGGAACGGTGTCTAGTATCAACTGCATAACAGCACAGATGGAGTTATTTCGTTGTGTATCCTGATCCTGGTCCTGAATATCCTGATCGTGATATAGTTTCTATCGGGGTTTCTTCTCTGGATCGTTATCATCTTGGCTTTTTTCCGAAACACTGGTAAATGCCAATTAATGACTATCATAAGAGTTTTTTGGAGACACCTGATTGATAAATAATTTGTTTTTTGATTTATGATTTTCTGACAGTCCTGTGTAAGTTCAAATTTTTTCACGAAGAGAATTTGGCAGTAAATAATTCAAAACAGCTATAAAACTACGTGGCGTTTTTAAACTTTATCTAGCCACTTTATCTAATCCGTCTTCCGTTCTCTAGGAGTGAATATACTCGTAAAATCTGAATCACGACATAAATTCAAGTGTTCCACCAGCGAATACACATAAATTGGGAAAAGTTCAGCTTTATTCGGTTCACGTAACATGGTTCGTTATATTCAAATAACAGTACATTAACTCAACCTTTTTTAACTCGCAAACATCTTCAAAGATAATTTCAAGCTCTTCTATTTATCCAAAATTATATCTAGTAGCAAAGCCTTCAATATATATCGTTCGGATACAGTAGATGACTAACTTATCCTTTATCCCGTTAAAGTTGCCATTCCAATCACTTTTCCCTTAAGTGTTGCCTGTTCAGAATCACAAGAAATTTTAGAAATAGCACAAGATTTCCACCGCACCTGCATTCCTGCCTGCCTGTCTGCCTGTTATCCTTTTTAATATATTTTTTCTTAAATAAACGATTGTTTTTTTTATTAAATAATTAAATTAATATTGTATCCTAGTTCAGAACCATCTCAACGATATTTAAGGAAGTGCGGATCACTTGTAGGTCCACAAATTTACCTATGTAATTCTTTGTATAAACAAAACACATTACAAATTATAAAATTATCTATTATATTATTATTAATATATATCTCTATATATTAATATATATCTGTCTGTATATATTTTTAATATTTCTGTAAACTGAACAGGGTGTACGGTCAAACTGTAATGAGTTTGTGTTTACACAAACTAAATAAATAAATAAAATAATTACTTTAGAATGTGATATTTTCAAAATATTAATAAACTTTGTAATCTGTCCCGTCATATTATTATACTGAATTCATCTAGCCTTTATATAAGAGTAAAAACTTTTAATGAAAGCAGGTATCTGGTGGTTCAATTAGAAAAAAACAAAGTTCTCGCTAGAAAGGAAGCCAGTAAAAACGGGGATCAAGTTGCTAAGAAACTGCTGTTATCTCGAGTATTCTGTTAACATAATATAAAGGCCTCATTCCACAACAAACCTAGTTCGCAGGCCTAATGAAATCATCGCAGAACTAAGCAGATTAACAATGTATTTATTAAAATCAACTTTTATCCCATCTGTCTCTTCATTTTGTCTCTTTATGTCTCTTTATTGTTAATTTAATTTTAACAAAGAATGCGTTTAAAAGAATAAGTTAATGTTAAAGTCAAATTCATTATTATCCTCCATAGGTACCAATATTATAAATGCGAAAATAAACTCTCTCGGTCTGTCTGTCTGTCTGTCTGTCTGTCTGTTACCTTTTCACGCCTTAACTACACAAACGATTTTACAACACGTTGTCAGGGATACAGGAAAGGAGATAAGGTACCTTTCAACCTGAAAAAAGTATATTTCTCGAGGGATCATTTAAAAAAAATTTAAAAACTGGCTGCGCCACCATCGTCACAGCAATAAATATGTCATATTTACTCGTGTTTTTTTTTGCAATGTGAACGAAGACGCGGGCACCAGCTAGTTAAATAAGTAGACTTTTTCTGTAATAATTCATATGAAATATGTTAAGCTTTTTAAATCAGTTTTTATGAATAATTAATCAATTTCATTTACCAACAAAGTCACCATTATAAAACTTCAGAATTTAATACAATTTTTAAATTAATATAGAAAGATTTATACACATGTAGGAAACGCATAAAAAATGTATGAAACTAAACAAATATTTAGATAAACAGACGAACACATACTATTTGTTTTATACTATTTAGACGACATCTAAGTTTAATTTCAGCTTGAGTTGCGCAGTAAAAAGTTAGGCTTATTTTAAAAATATTTATTTAATTGTAAATATGTTATGAAAAAATCAATATCCAATATCAGGAAGCAATAAATATAAATTTGATGGCGTCGCTAGACACTTCAAATATTCAATAGAGGGAAGGGCAACCCGCAGGTATTACACTACGTAAATTCACTACGTGAGACTTCGCAGACTTGTAAACTTACACATTATGAATTAGTGGACGGGCCGTCACAAATAACTATGTATCTAATATTTATTACACTATTTTATTAATTCTATAAGATGTGCTTAGGAGAGAGTGCTCTGGAGCTGCACAAGCTCATACTCCTTTCTACTGCCCTGCCTACTCCTTTCTTCCATCGGACAATAAAACGTCTGAACGAATTATAATGAAATTTGGCACACATACAGATAATCATCTGAATTAACTTAAAGGAAACTTTTTATCTACTATGTTTAGTATTTTATATGGACTTTGATTTTGTTTGTATTAAGTGTACCTAATTGTTTTAATTTTATATTTTAAAGATGACAAAAAGAATAGTATTCTGTTTCTTTCGGGGTTTCTTCTCAGGATCGTCATCTTGGTTTTTTTTCCGAAACCCCTGGTAAATTTAAATTTAATAATGACGACCATAAGAGTTTCTTGGATTTTGATTTTGATATCCTCAAAAAAATTATTCTTTTAAAAACAAATAAAACTGTCGTCAACATTGATTTTGCCACCGTCATCACAACAATGAAGATGGATGAAGTCGCCGGCATCAGCTAGTCTAAGATCATCTGAACCATATAGTTCTAATAGCTGGTGGGTATGGTATATATGTAGCTTTATGTGGTTGACGCTTTTCATGATTAAAAAAATATGTAATACAATGCACGTCACTTGTATATTAGGACTAATGAAATAGTGACTCGCATCTGTCCACTCATTAATGCTGCTAAAACCCTCAGTCAATATCGATAACGAAATAGGGGTATCACTTAATATTTCTGACAACCATCCAACTTAATTAATTTTTCATAAGTAATTCAATGATCTGGAACTTATTGATTTAATGATAAATGGTTTGAATTTTCCTGCTTTAAGAGGAAAATGCTATAGTTATTTTTTATTTTATTTTTTCATAGTGTTTATTCGTAATCCTAGCCTACACCGACCAGATTTAAACAGATTATCTATTTAAAAATTATACAACACATTTTTCTTGTGGAATACAGACTAGAAGGAGTTATAATAGGCTCTGGTCTCTCGGTCATCGAAACACAAAAGCATACATGCTGTTATTTCAAGGTGGTCTTCTGTAAGGGGCCAATTTATGACTGCAAAACGCAGTGTGCCCTGCGACTACTGTTTGTAAAAAAAAGACTTTACTTGGTTCTTTTTTACAGTAATGATTCAAATAACAGACTTCAAACTTTGAACAAAAAATAGATAGGTTTATTGCAAAGAAATATATTTGAGAGAAAATTTTGCGTAGGCAAAATCAATAGGCGTAGGCTTCCATCAAATAGGCACTCGTGTCCAGCAAAATCCACGCTAATGAAGTATCAAACCAGAGAGTGAAACCATGAAATAAATGAGCAACATATATCGGTCACAAGATGTATTGCATCCATTTATCTCGAATAACATTTTAGGCAACATCAGAAAAACAGTGTTTTCGTTTTATTGACATGTGTAGGGATATACATATATAGCAGAATGATCGCAACACATCGCAATATCTTGACTTCACTACGCGCGAACATATCTAACTTTATTTATAAGATACTAACCTAACCCATTTACGCTTCGCTGTGGCTCAGTTAGCAACGGTTGCCATAACTATGTTCCATTGGAAATTATGTTTCCATTGGAATTTTGGGAAAAGAAGTATATAAGATTATTCCTCTGTTTAAATGCAATGTTGTGTAAAAATTTCAAGTCAATCCGTAGACTTGTTTTCGTCTTTTTGAAGCATACACAAACCATCATAACACTTTATATATAGATTATCATTGCATAGGTAGGTACTACCATAGAGTAAATAGTACTTAATTAAGTAATATTTAAGTACTACTTATTTGCTTAATTAAGTAATATTTACTCTATGGTACTACGAATATAAGTCGGTCATAACAAATCTATTAAGTACATCTAATGATCGAAGTTGGCGTCCTTCTTAGATATAGATGTCTTTCTTTGTGTCAATTTTCTATTTGAACTGATTTAAATAAGAATTTTAGTTTGGTACCTCAATTAGTATAATAAAATTAAATATCAAAGTTTTTGACGATTGCTGTAAGAAAGAGTTGATAATATTATAAAGGACACTAATCTTAAAAAGTTTAGAAACTTTTGCAAATCTGAATTACCTAATAATCAAATCATTATTGAGGAAAACTTTGAAATTGTTTGGACTAGACAGACTCAGATTATCTGAATCAACATAATTTAATTTCAGTTTAAGAGCCTTTTTTATATCAAAAATTTTTTGTTATGTGAATTACCAGTTTATATGAATATGAATATGTATTTGGGACACATATTGCAACAACAGATGCGAAATGCTTCAGTTGATAATGAGATAAAATAGAAGGGAGACGGCACCCTGAAAGGCGGAACAATACCGTTCACGTTACCTTTCAACTAATAATTAAAAATAAAACAAATAAAAAATCGGTCGATCCAATTGGGAGCTAAGATTCCATAGACGGCACCCAGATACACAAATACACAGATACACACGTCTAACTTATAACACCCCTTTTTTACTAATAATAAATCTGTAAGGGTCGGTCATGGAGTAAGTTACTTTTTTTTCAGAGATATCGTGTTTATAGGCTCTATACATTATACTGAAACTAAATTGACGATTTTTAGAATTTTTTTCTGTATGTATGTATGTATGTTCCTCTATAACTCTGAAACCAATTAACTGATTTTCATGAAACTTGGTAGATAAACATTTGGACGTACGGGACACAAGATAGGCTACTTTTTTTGGTTCAACGCGGACGTAATCGCGGGCACCGGCTAGCATATAATAAGCACTAATAGATCTTGTTGAATAACTGATTTTATTGTTAATTGGCCCTCAAGTCAAATAGAGGGCCCACTGTAAATTGATATACGAGGTAATACAGCGGAGGAATATGGTGGTACAGGTGCGGTGTGTTTGTCAAAACAAGACCATTAGCCTTAATGACAATCTGACCAGCATAATTTGCCCGCATTGCCTCCGGTCGAATTGCTAATCAGATCCGATGCTGCCGGCAATGTACACGTATAAGCTGAGCTAATTGCCAAATCATTAATGGGGCTGTCTTGAATCAATCATTATATCACGCCAATGTCTTTGTATGGATATCTAAGGAACTAGTCAAAATCAAAATCAAAATCAAAATATTTATTTATCAATTAGGTTTCTCACGAAACTCTTATGATCGTCATTATAAATTTAAATTTACTATTTACTAGGGTTTCGGAAAAAAAGCCAAGATGACGATCCTGAGAAGAAACCCCGAAAGAAACTCAGGATACTATTCTTTTTGTCATCTTTAAAATATAAAAATTACAATTATGTACACTTAATACAAACATAAAGTTCATATACAATACTAAGCAAAACATAGTATGAGCTCCGGATCCAAGCTCTAAATCCAGGCTTCATTGTCACTTAAATAATCAGTGACCTTATAGTAGCCTTTCGAGAGGAGTTTGGCTTTAATGACACCTTTAAATTTATTTATAGATAAGGCTCTTATCATCTCAGGTAGTTTATTATAAAACCGTATACATTGACCCATAAAAGAATTACTTATCTTGTGGAGTCGCGTCTTATGTAAATCTAAATTATTTTTGAACCTAGTATTTATATTGTGTACATCACATTTTTTATTAAACTGACTAATATTTTTATGAGCGTAAATTAAATTGTCATAAATATACTGACATGTAACAGTTAAAATCTTTATTTCTTTGAACTTTTCTCTGAGAGAACACTGCGGATCTAGTTGATAGATGGCTCTAATGGCCCTTTTTTGTAAAATAAAAATAGTATTTATGTCCGCAGCGCTACCCCAAAGAAGAATCCCATAACACATTATACTGTGGAAGTAACTAAAATAGACAATCCTAGCTGTATCGACATCTGTTAGACGTCGAATCTGTTTAACTGCATAAGCTGCAGAGCTAAGCCTTTTACTTAATTTCTCAATATGAGGACCCCATTGTAATTTCGAATCTACGGTAATACCTAAAAATACTGTTGATTCCACGGGCTCCAATTTTTCACTACCCAAAATCACATTCGTTCCAATATTTTTAACGTTCGGGGTACTGAATTTAACAAGTTTAGTTTTTGTGGCATTTAAAAGGAGATTATTAACACTAAACCAATGCACTACGTTAGAAAGTGCATAATTTATCTCATTAAAGCACCCAAGTTGCCTTTTAATCTTAAATATTAATGAAGTGTCATCAGCAAACAAGACAATACTGTGCTTATTCACAGAATGAGGCAAATCATTAATATAAACTAGGAACAAAAACGGACCGAGAATCGAGCCTTGAGGGACGCCCATTTTAACTAAAGAACCCAGAGATTTCCTACCATTAACATCGACCTTCTGAATTCTATGGCTCAGATAAGAAGTCAGAAGATCGAGAGCCTTATTCTTAATTCCATAGTGGCACAATTTCCTTATTAAAGTGTCATGCTGGACACAGTCAAAGGCTTTGGACAAATCGCAAAAAATACCAAGAGCATCCTGCGAGTTCTCCCATGCCTCAAATATATTTTTCAATAGTTCAACACCTGCGTCCGTAGTTGAACGCCCCTTAGTGAAACCAAACTGCTTATTAAAAAGTAAATTATGGTCATTGAAATGTTTAAGTAATTGACTCAAAATAATTTTTTCAAAAATTTTACTAAGGGTCGGAAGTATTGAAATCGGTCTATAATTAGCGGGATTAGTTGCATCATTCGATTTAAATAAAGGCACAACCCTACTAATTTTCATTAAATTAGGAAATTCGCCACATGTAACACAGCAATTGAACACAGTTGCTAAATGAGGTGCAATTATATTGATTACAGAGGCAACAGTTTTCACTGACATGCCCCAAAGATCTACAGTTTTTTTTATTACAATTGTCTTAAAAAATTTCACAATGTCACCTGGGCTAACAAATGTAAATTCAAACGCTGTATCACATTCTTTTACATTCTGTTTAAGTAGATTCTCAGCAGCAATTGACGATGAGTTTAGTGTCCGAGTAAGATTAACAGGAATGCTAGAAAAGAAGTTTTCAAACTCTGAGGCCACATCCATATCTGCCTTAAAGACCTGATCATTTATTTTTAAATTAAAGCTGTCATTATGAGTTTGGTTTCTTCCAGTTTCCCTGTTAATGATGTTCCATGTAGTTTTTACTTTATTTGTCGCACTCATAATTTTATTTTTTACATGAATAGATTTTGCCATATAACAGACTTTTTTAAACAATTTTGAATATTTTTTTACATATTCTCTAAACTCTGGATTATGATTATACTGTTTCTGACCATACAACTCATAAAGCCTATTTCTACTTGTGTAGATGCCATGAGTTGCCCACTCATTAAATGCCATAAAATTGCTAACTAAATGAGATAGTGCAGACTCACGAGCTTTTGTTTGATTAATAGCTGAACTCTGTGGCTTTGCTCCCATTAAAATTAATCTAAACATAGTAATTATGTTTGTATTCTACATTTAGTAGTTTTAATCATGGTATGGCAGCGATTAAAGATAAAAGGTTAGGCAGGCATAGGATAATGGGCTCAACTTCATGTTAGTGGCAATATACCAACTTTCACTATTATTGGTTATACAATTCCAAGTTTCTAGACCTCAGATGTACATATGAACATTTTTTTTTTATAAAATGAATCATCTTGTATTCTCTTATATAACTTTTATATATATTATATTATAACAATCTTCCGAGACATGGCTGTTCACATGACATATCGTCCAAATGGTTAGAATGTGTAGTTGTCAAAGTTTATATCTCTGTATCTTTTAGTAGCACTTAAAACTAAAATAAAAATATGCTACATAACTAATATGGCCAAAAAATATCAAGTTTTATGCTGTTGTGTTGTGGACACGTGTTGTGGACGAAGATTTCAATTATCTTAAATAAGCTAGATTGAGCTTATTTAATATCCACACAGTCGCACAATTCTAATGTGAAAATTAAAGGACATAAGAATACTTTACCCGCTCCCGGCTATTCCCAGAAATATACTTAATAAGGTTTGAATATACATGAAAAAATCCCGTGAAAAATTATTTAACTGATGGAGAAAACCACATCAAAATATGTTACGTGATTTAGAAGTAGTTATACAGACAGACGCGGAAAGCTACTCCAAATTATACTATGTCAAGATGTTATATGTTACTTCCTGATGATGCTCATGACAGACATACTGTCTAACTACGTTTAATACTTTTTCAAAAATAGTTAATCTAGGACATAATATATTCTCACTAATAATAATTTACTTACATTGTCCCGTAATGTAGATTCGTAACTTTGTGAAATATTTCCTACAAATTTTATTTTTTCTATTCTAATTATAATAAATATAATTCTGCAATTATTTTAAACATAGAACAAAAAAATCGTTCACATCTTCATAAATATAACAATTTATTATATAAATTTATTTATTTCCCATCTTATTAAATCACAAATGATACTTTCTACTCGATATGGACACTAAAATTTAAATTTGGAAACTATTTACTGAATTGAAAAAAATTTCAGTCACTATTGTCATCTTTTAATGTGTCAATAGTAATTACCATTACTACATCTTCTTGGTAACAAAAAGTGTTATTGAATTTTGCATTATCGACAAGTGAATAGTCAAATTAATTGAATTTTGCATTTTAACACGTGATTTTATAATAAGTAGAGTTGCAATACTTTCTTTCAACCTAAAAATATTATAATGTGAAAGTTTGTATGGTATGATGTTTGTTACTCAATCACGCAAAAGCGTCTAAACAGATTTAGACGAAATAAGACGACACACAAATAGTTTATTACCTGAATTTACTTATTGGATACTCGTGGAAAAATGTTAGGTTCCTGTGGAAGTTCTAAAAAACGAACTACAGTACATACGTATTCACGGACACAGCTAATCAAAATATAAATTATATTACTATCTAAGTAATCATTATCCACTGCTTAGGGTGTCATTTAAAATAAGACAAAAATGTTAATCAGTAAAGGCAGCTGTATTTTTCTACCAGTCTACGTCTCCCTCTTTTTCTTAATATAATATCGTAAAAGGCGAACAAAATAGCTAAAACTCAGGCATGTTCTTTTGAAGTAAAAACATTTTTACTTCAACTGTATTTCTCTTATTGCTTGCTTATGAAGAAATTATAATCCATTTTCTGCCCTTTGAGGGAAAAGAAAAACTCAAGACATCTTTGATTGCATTCCATAACTGTATAGTGATTATCCTTAATTATCATCAAGGAACTTGAATGTCTATCTATCACCTAATAGTTTAAAAAAATATACAAACAATATTTTTTAAATTATAAACCGATTAATTTAATTTTAATAAGCTAAATGAATAATGAGTAAGAAAAAACTCACCTTATATCAATCCTTATTGTCACACAAATCAATAGGAAAAGTTAACAAAATCAATTAACTAAAACATTAATATGACATATTGTCTTGAATTTTACATTACGACCATCAAAGTCTTTAAGTCTTTAACTTAGGTTTTAAGTAAGGTCAGTTTCAATAAAAGTTTTCAAAGTTTACACTAGTCACTGATTTAAAACAACACAAAACGTTTCATACAATTTCATTTTGACGGAATGTACGTTGAGACCGCGCTACGCCGTAGCGCCGTAGACATTCGTAGCGGTCGGGTGGTTATCGTAGACTGGCTCGCTCTCGCTCGTAGAGGCGCTACTACGACTCGTTGCTTATTTTTATGTGACTTTATACGCAGATGATATATTCTAAAAATAAGACTGAGATTATGTTTGAACAACGAACAACCAACTTCTCTATTTACTGTACCTATTTGAACCTTTTTAATACTAAATTTTAAATTTAATTAGTTAATTTAAATTTAAGAATAAATTAATACCTTTTAATATTTTTAACCAACATAATGTCGCGCGTTAGGTTTCCAACGGCGACCTGGCTAGATTAAGTAAGAAAGAAAGAAATCTAATTGTTGGGCACCAGTGTAGCCTACCAAGAAAATAAAACGGAGTGATCGGAATTATTAATATTATATAATTAATTAATTAATATTTCTAATGCGCTCTGTGGGAGGCAACACGAATTGCGCCGAGGAGCGTGGACTTGATGCTTAAGCTTATATACATCCTTCACCAGCGCGTGCAGACGCACTGCGGGCGTATTATTATTTTAGCTTTAAATTTAAAAAAAAAATTATTTTTTTTATTTACATGTAACGCTTCGCTACAATAAGTTTGAGTCACTGTAGATTTTTATGATTATTTTTATTTTTTTTATTTTAGGGAAATTTACAGGTACAATTACATAATAACAATTTGAGTAAGTATAATAAAAAATTCCACTTATAGATTACAAACAAATCTAAAACAACGATAATAAGAGTATTATAGTAGCCCATTGAAGAATTTATAGGCTATAATATTTTTCGTTTTAACTATGGAACTGTGGAACAGGTCAACATCTGTATCCTCTAATAAAATTTCATTAAAAAGTCTACATGAACGAGACATGAATGTATTTTTCCTATAATTAGTCTTACTAAGAGCTACATGCAGCAAAGATTTTAATTGATGTTATGATGTCATGAATATCAGACATGTGGTTTTATTCTTCTAACCTTTATAAAACAAATTTGGCTGGTATAAAACAATGTGCAGTTATAAATTGTGCAGCTGATATGGTGACATCCTTACAGAAGACCACTCAGACATGTCACTTCTGTAAAGGAGCCTGTAATGACGCCTACAGCAGACGTCATTTGGTCGGTCCAAAAAAAATGTTCAAATGAAGTCGTGCTTACTGCAGAGAAACTTCCAACACTTCCGTTAATATTCAGTTAATGTATTTCTAATGTCAACGTCGACAAAATGTTTTGCGAAACATTTCAGCATACTTAAGGCCTATATTTGATATTTTGCTGAAGTGAAAATACTTGATTTTTTTTTTATTATAATGAAGATATTTAACTATGAACCATAAAAAACGGAATATGGAATTTATTAATACGAGAAAACACGGAATTACACATAATTTCCGTGATATCCTTTTTTAAATTATACTATTATAATAGTATAATTATATAAGCAATTTAGTTTGGTTTAGACCAGGGGTCGGCAACTGCACATATCCGAAGATTGTTTTTACTTTTTGCACACACTTCTGTAATAACTTAATTTATTTTTCTATTTTTATTGTGTGTGTGGTCTTTATAAGTAAACTTGAATGAATGAACATATGCATCATTTTTCTAAATGTATAGTTTTTTATTATAAAGTTCGAGAGACGAAATGATGGTCCAGTGTTAGTAGTAGGTGGAGACCATCTCTTAAAAACACACAAACCAGATCTTTGCAGACCTTGAAAAAAAAATTTTATATATATGAAAATACTTATATATCTTTTATATATAAGTCTCGTGTCACGATTTTTGTAACCAAACTCCTCCGAAACGGCTTGACCGATTTTTATGAAATTTTTTGTGTATATTCAGTAGGTCTGAGAATAGATCGTAAACTATTTTTATACCCTTAATTGATAAGGGTGGCCCACCCCAATTTCTTTTTTTATTTTTTGGCAAATCAACGTTTGCCGGGTCAGCTTGTCTTTTTTTTTTGTGTGTTTCCCTCAGGGGTTATGCCACCCCCAAAGGCCGTTTATTATCATCATATTTCTTTTAACAGTTCCATTTAATATTGAGCACAATTTCCATAAATTTAATTAGATTTGTATAAAAAATGCTTAAATAATTAAGTGTTTATAATTATCAAAGAATTGCGAATTATTTGGGGTTTCGGGGATTGTATTCATAATCCTCCGACATAATCGGAGACTTGATTAGTCTTTATCAGTTTTATGTCTGTTTAGTGTCATATCAGTTACTCCTCTGTTAAAAATTAATCTAATACTAACTAGGACATCCCAGGGTCACTTCAGATCCTCGCGTTTGCCCTTGACACCACCTCGACAATTTTATGATAATATTTAGTTAATGGTATCTCTTGCATTAACTCTTGTAGTACATGTTTTTCCAATTATATATCTATTTGTAATTCCAGCTCGAATCTTACGAGCGCAAACCTGTTCGAGCTTCCTAAGGACCACAACAGCGGCTCGCTTCCAGATGGCAGGGAAGCAGGACAACTCTAGGCATTAGTCAGCTAGTCTTTATATATAATCAATCGTCGTGCACTAGCACAAAAACTCAAGAATGTACATTATTCAAAACAATGTAATGCATCTGTATAAACGGACATAATAGACTGTTACATAAAATTCAGCACTATTATGCATTCAGAACAGAAGGCATTTGCATTCACAGCACGATATTAGTACTCACCTACTTTCTTCTTTCCAAAATACTTCTTTATAATAATATGCCACAATTCGCTTTACTACTATCTGTTGAGTGGAACTAGAGTCGTTTAATCACGTAGTCACGTGACCACCGCGAAGCTTTTTGTTTAAACATTAATTACATTTGCTCTAATAGCCTATGGGAAAACAATATAGAGTAAAGGTATCCTGTGTATTAAATATATAATATTACTAGTGGCCCGCTCCCGGCTTCGCCCGGGGTGCTTTTTTGCAATCCAGCCGATAAATTACTTTAAACCGCCATCTGTGAGAACCTTATGAAACTCACTGATAAATAATTGCTGGATTGAATAGGTATCAACAGATATATATAATTTGCAAAAAAATAATAAACAAAATGAGATATAAACTATCCTATCTTTTAAGTTGGACCAAATAACAGATACTTATGAAATTTGATCAAAGTCGGTTCAGTAGTTTCAGAGTTTATCGCGAACATACATCGTGACACGAGATTTTTATATATATACTAGTGGCTCGCTCCCGGCTTCGCCCGGGGTGCATTTTTGCAATCCAGCTGATAAATTACCTTACACCGCCATCTGTGAGAATCCTATGGAACTCACAGATAACTTTTAAAATAAGTTACATAACAACAGCTGTGAGTTCCATAACATTCTCACAGATGGCGGTGTAAGGTAATTTATAACTCGCATATAATAAACAAATTATTTGCAATAAAAAAATACTATAAATTGAGATAAAAACTATCCAATCTCTCAAGTTGGATCAAACTGCACACAATGTGCAAAATTTGATTAAAATCGGTTCAGTAGTTTCAGAGTTTATCGCGAACATACATCGTGACACGAGATTTTTACATATATAGATAGATATGTTTCAAATTTCATTCACTTATTATTAAGATCCAAAAATGTCAAGAAGTGTCAAGTGGCAAGTGAACTATTGAGCTCTTAAGTTTTTAGTAATAAGTATAAAGTACCTAATAGTCTAAAATATATAATAAAAAAACATAAATCACATTGTAAACCGCTTTTTCTCGTGAAGAATCTCTTGTAGCGTTTTTTAATAGGATAGGTCCTACAGCATTCCGAACATAACTTTTTATAATAGGTTATGACCTACTAGATTTTAGATTTTATTATTAAAACATAATTATGTGTTTAACTGTCATTCATAACATCCTATTCAGAGGTCGTTTTTGGAGTTTGCTCCTTAAGAATCGATTTTCATATATGTATAAGCCCGTGGTATGAAAATTTATGGTAGTAAAATCAAAATTGTCACACGGTATGCGTTACGTTCTATTTTTGATTATCGGAAGTTTTGTTTTTTAAAAAGAACAATGTTCTTCCGGCGTGTTCAAATTGTGAAAATTTAAATGTATTTTGTAATCGTTCGTAACGTGTAAACTCCAGTCGTGCGTCGGTGCTGACACACTATTTTTTTTAATTTTCTCTTGGACCATTCTAAAATGTTTTTATTCTCATTTTAAATTTTCCCGCGTCACCGTTAATCGTACTGCAAATTACGTGTTTCTCTGTAAGAATCGTTGTGTTATCTAGTGAGTCATTTGTCATCCCCCCCCCCCCTCCCCCTGCACCCCCGCACCCCGCAGACCGCTCAAACTGCGTCACACAACTATAATTTGTTTCATGTCTCGACTCCCGGCAGCGCAGACTAACTTTTCACATTATCATCCGATTGTCCACACTTTTAGCAATATCCAATTCATATGAATACGTGACTCATTTGCCAAATATTCATTTCTGTGCTATACATATATTCCATGTATACTGTGCCAACACGCCTGTTTAAGTGTAATACTTTCACTTTGTACTTTGACGACGACTCCATTGGCCGAGTGGTTAAGGCTAAGAATTCTACAGTTATAATAGAAGTTGTCTTAGCGGGATGGGTTCCAGGTTCGAGCTTTGGAAATGAACTTACTTGACTTGAACTTGACGAACCTGTTAAATTATAATATATTAGTGGTTGGTGTGCTTGCCTTAACGCTCTGTCTTCGGCCCGGGTTCGATTCTCGACAGGGTCTACTTTGGAAATGAACTTTTCAAAGTCGGCTCTTGTCTGGACTTGAAGAGTAGTTGGCAGGGCACGCTGTAAGGGGGTGGCAGTAACCACCCCCTTAGAGAAGACCACCGTGAAATAATAGCATGTGTGCTGTTGTGTTTCGGTGAGTGATTAAGGAATGCCAGACCTCATTTCTCTATCCTTTTTTAAACCCTTATCCAGCTATGTCTGACTGACGATCTTAACAACTACAGTAGAATTAAGGATAAGAGATTGTGTCAAGAGGGTGGATACTGCCGCCAGACAGATTTATGATTGCGGAACGTTTGCCCCGTCTCTACTAAGGGGCCGTTCAAGTATTACGTAAGCAGATATATTACAATTATTGACCCCCCCATCCCCCTTGTCAGCAAAAGTAAGCAAAGCTCTTACCCCCTCCCCCCATGCTTACGTAAACATTTTTCAATTAATGTATTGTTTTTTTAATATTATGATTATAATGTTATAGTTATAATTTTTAAAATAAGAAAATAGATTTAGGATAGCAATTAGATTTTACTGATACGGTATTCAACATAGAGTTGCGGGAATCCCCGAAAATGCGTTTCGTTTTCAAGCAAAGACAATGTGAGGGTTGCCATTCGTGTAAAAAAGTAAATAACTACCGATGACGTAATCATCATGTAGACTCCCCTACCCCCCATGTCATCCAAAATAAGCAAAGCAAAGATCCCCCCCCCCCACCCCCATAGTGCTTACGTAATACTTGAACGGCCCCTAAGGCTGTTTTAGTACTAGTCCACTTCTGTTTTAGTGATGTCGGGGCACAATATGCACCCTTACAGAAGACAGTTATATGTGACGGCTGCCCAGTACCATCGAATAAACCGTTATCTGATCAAGTGGCATCTGGTGTCTAGTTAATCTATCCACACACTTAAATAAATGACAGTACGAGTGATATACTGGCGTTAAACTAAGCAATATACGATATAAATCACAATACTTTACAAAATTGCCACATTCGCGCCAAATAATCGGGGTGTGAATAGATCTCTTTATCCGCTTTATTGCGCTGCAGTGCTACTAATGTGACCTGAATTTAAATAAAATGCTAATGCGAAAAGCAATTGCTTATTTAGGTCTGTGGGAAAATAATTTTCTTGTTATCATCGTGTTTGCGCACAATACTTGTTAAATATTCATATAACCGGTAGTTGATGAGTTTGTTATGTACGATAATAATTTGGTTTAACTATATATTTTTTATGAGAACATTCAGCAGGAAGGTTTTATTTGAAACTTTATAAAAGAAGCAATAAAGTTTTATTTCCTTCGTTTAATAATAAATGTGAAAAACATTTTAAACTTCATAGATTTTTACTTTGGTTTCTTGTGACCAAAACGGCTGAGACTATAATTGACCAATTAGGGCTAGGCTAAATGTTATAATAAATGCATTTACAGTGGATCTCGTCAAAAGGCTGCAAAAAAAAAATTTTTTTTTTTTTTTTTTTTCAATTGAAATAAGCTTTCTTGAAACTTTTAAGAATACACCATAATTTATCCAAATTTTTAAATTAATATTCATAACCTTAAAAAAATATATTTAATATAATATACCCTATTTATTAAGCGGTACGCGCAACCCATAGCGAAAAAATCTATTTTGAGAATTAAATTAAAATCATAAATAATGGAGCTAGAGATCCGGAAGTTGAAATTTATATAATAAAAAATTTCTCCTCTTCCAGAATCCAATTTCTAACTTTCATTATCGCTTATAGTTCTTGAGTTATAAGTGAGAAACTAAATGCCTTCCTTTTTTGTCTCAATTTATATGTAATATTTCCATTTGTTCATGTGCTGGTAGAACATTTTAATACATTTTTCTAGACATCGTCATTTATCACCAATTTGAACTTGATTAACATCACTATATATATAGTGATGTTAATTTTTTATTAACTTATAACAATAATAAAAATAAAATAAATTAAGTAGACCTGTAAAATAATAATTTATTTAACATACTTTGAAGTAGGTACACATCGATCTCGACATTGAACATATCGATTTATACTGAGAATTAGAGGTTGATGATATCAATGAATCACGTCGAATCCAAAATACTTACCGACATCTCACAGACTAGCAATTTAATGTCGAGTAAAGATCTAGATCCCCTTGTCCTCATTTTGCTCGATCCCTGTATTATTTTATGGTATTATGTGATTTAATCATCTCATTTTGAACAAAGACATCTCGAATGTGTTTTGTGGAACATGTAGGTACGTCTTTAAGGTGTAATTCGAAAGAGTATAGCGTCTCTAACGCCAGCTTTTTATCGCCTATTTCGATATTCATTGCCTCCTAACGTCCTCGTAAAATCGATTCACGTATAACGAACCGTGCGTTGGTTTCTTGTGAATGTTCTGCCTGCTTCTATCGTTTTAAACACTAAACACATGGAGTATACAAGCCAATAAGTCTCGCGATATTTGTGCATGAATGTCACCAGGTTAATTAATAGAATGTCAAGTAGGTATCTTCGAGTATTGCTATGTTCTGGCTAATGAATGATGAGACTGAGTATTTTAAATCTCCATTTCTTGACCCCCAACCGCTTTGCTTGTCATTACCTACTGGTATGAGTTATCAAAGCCTTGATGTATAACCTACAGCTAAAAGAAAAGGTTTGAGTGTTTTAAAAATATCAAAAGATTACCAACACAAAGCGAAATGCAATCAAGAGCGATGACTATTAAATTGAAGATGACGCAAGAAAGTGCTGACGTTGCGATGAACACTTGATGGTCGTCTCGGGCCTTAGATAAATTAAGGTGCTGTTCGAGATAGGAATTTGCGAGGAGAAATCTTTCTTTTTTAAAAAAAACAATGCACCAAATACAAGAAAATGTCATCTAAATATAAAACATAATATGCATGTAGATGTTTATAATTTCAAACTTTAGTGTATATAGATGTTTCAAGAAATATATTTAACTAGCTGTGCCCACGACTTTGTATTTTTTTCGTTTGTACACCGATCTAAAAAAACTGTAATTGGTCTTTGTGATTTTATTTTATACTTATACTAGCGAACCGCCCCCGGCTTCATACGGATTTCCGTTTTTTAATTTTTTCCCAATTTTTCTCTTCATAAGAACCTTCCTCAGACTGAGATTAAGTCCTCAGACTTTTCAAAAAATAGTCGTTGATCCAAGCCTTTTGAATTTTGCGCCTAGCAACACATTTTTATTTACATAGGTTAAAAAATTTATTTATGAAATAAGTTTAAATCGAGATTGGTAAATGACGAGGTCTCAGATCTGCAGAGTCGACATCTCATGTTTACGTAATCAAAGATGGAATATTTTACCTAAATAATAACTAAACTAACATTCAGTATGTTTTGGATAATTCAGTTATCTAACATTATTATGCTATGAGGTTTCAATATTCTAAGAGAACGCATCGATTAGCTAATACACGAAATGCTAGGAGTTCTGATACCTCGAAGATCATATGTTTTGCCTTGTCATTAGTAGATATATATTCACAGTGTAAAGTGGAATTTATTCCAGTTATAATTGAACTTACTTTAGGTCGCGACCTATGGAACATATACCTCCTAATACTATTCCAACACCTGAACTGAATATCAATTTCAAGAGATCAAAACTTCTCAACCCAACTCACGAATTTCAGCCGAGGAAAGCGGACGGGTGTTTTGCCAAAATAACTCTTAACACACAAGGGTATAGGGGTGACATTTCGTGGGTGCTAACAAATTAACATAATGGAAGTTGTTATGGTTCCCATTTGAGAGAGTCAATTTATAAACATTCCAACGCGAATACTTTTGGTCTGATCCTTCGTGGAAATGTTTAACTCTTGTTAATTGAGTACCTATTTAGGTAATTTTGTAATTGTTTTATCTTTTGTGCGTAACTTAATCTCCAATTATTGTAAAGGTTACGGTGGAATCGAAACATTTGTGCTAGTCGAAATACCCTCAAATCAATTTTGATAATGTGAAATTTTCGTATCAACTGGTTGGAGATCAATTCACGCTGGAGGTTCGAATGGAAAACTTTCTTTTAATTGACATAATAGTGTTATTCCTAATTTCGGAAATAAATATTGGGATTAATTTTAAATTATGCCTTAAATCAAAACGATAACAAGGGAAGCGCGCCAATCTGGCAATAACCCCAAACCCATGCGGAACGATATACCTACCCCGTTAAATATATTCCTGGACGTCATCCAAGTGACCCTAATGTGGTCATTTAATTAATACTGTGAAGTTTATTCTCTGATACTAATATTTTGAGAAATATAAAATTGATTACCAGTGGTTAAGGTCATGATTACAGACAGGACCATACTGCAATCTGCGTTCGTTTCAAGAAATACCACTTTCTGAGTCTGTCCCTTAATAAGGCCGCACATCAAAAGTTTCTCGAAGTGTTAGTCGAGGCTCTTTGCTTTAAAAACGTTCGCCAAAGGATTATCGAGTTGGTGATTGTCGAATAAATTCCACGTACCAGTCCTCTGCCATAGAAACGTTTTAAACATTTATAAAAAAAACTTTCTCCTGGTCAGTTATGAAAGAGCAAATACAAACAAAAATTATGACTTTTCCCTCGGATATTTCAAAAAAAATTCTTATATCTATATATTGTATATATATAAAAATCTCGTGTCACGATGTATGTTCGCGATAAACTCTGAAACTACTGAACCGACTTTGATCAAACTTCATAAGTATCTGTTATTTGGTCCAACTTAAAAGATAGGATAGTTTATATTACATTTTGTTTTTTATTTTATTTTTGCAAATTATATAATAATTAACATAGCGCCATCTGTTGATACTTATTCAATCCGGCAATTATTTATCTGTGAGTTCCATAAGGTTCTCACAGAAGGCGGTTTAAAGTAATTTATCGGCTGGATTGCAAAATAGCACCCCGGGCGAAGCCGGGAGCGGGCCACTAGTACCTTGTCCTGATAATTACGAACACAACAAAAAAAACGTCAAAATCTTTCACTCTTCAAGTAATGCTCCGTCATACATGTGGCAATTGATTTTTATTGATATAGATTTAGAAATTCCGCATAAAATAACATATTATTCATGGTCATGTCTATCCACTTGATGGTATATAAGCACTGTAAGCCGATGCACATGCGCTGCCAACCCTAACAATTTACTTAGTAAGAGACAAAGTAAGGATAGATAGGTAGGTATTTAGTTTATTCAGAAAAAAATCAATATTTGTACAACACTTGATATAATAAAGTTTTTATAAGGCAGTCGTCTGAATGGCGGACGCTACTGAGTGGGGGCCGCCCGCCAAGCGTTGGCTTCGTTGCTATGGAAAATCGGTCAAGTGATATCACTTCGTATTATTATTCAGCTGAACCAAGTTGTACGCAGAGATTTCTTTCACATTTTCATTTGAGTACTTCCCTCTAATTATATTTTCTTTATCATTGAATATTAGCGTAATATTTTTAAGGTTCTTTTTTTGGTTAATAACTTTTTATAGTAGTTTTATGGAAGAAAATTATATACCCATCAAAGCATTTTTTAAACTCATCATATGATGATCATATTATGTAAATAAAAATTATAGTAATTTTGGAAAATTATTACAAATTCTAGCAATATATTATGGTCATTTTTAATGTATAAGTACATGTATATTTTAGGATTCCTAATAAAAGTAACACTGTAATCTATAAATATTTATACTAATATTATAAAATAGAGAAAAATACTGGACCGATTTCAAAAATTCTTTCACCTTGAGAAAGTTACATTATCAGGGAGCAACATAGGCTATATTTTATAAAATTAAGGGAACGAAGTCGCGTGCAAAAGCTAGTATAATATAATTGTAAACGAGCTGTGTCTGTACCTACATTAAATATTTTTTAAAACAACAATTGTTATAGAGGTCAAAAAAAATTGTTTTTAGCATTTTGTCTCTTACACAGAAACCACGCAAACATTGAACAATAAAATTAAACAATGTTTGAACGTTATTTTGAATTTAGAACGTGTTTTGAATAAATGCAAAAAAATAAATTTTTGATTCGCTCGAACTCCCCGCCATACGCCCTGATGAGCCAATTTTCTCAATTTTTTAATTTTTTAGGAATACATTACAAACATACATTTTTTTATGATTTGCATATAATATATAAGCCCGTGTATATATATAAGCCGTGGTATGAAAATTTCTGGGAGTAAAATCAAAATTGTTACACGAATGCGTTATGTTATGCGTTATAAATACGTTCTATTTTTTTTTTATATTTTAGAATTACTGAAGTGAATACACAAAAAAAGAACGTTGTTCTTTCGGCGTGTTCGAATTGTAAAAATTTAAATTTTATAATCGTTCGTAAGAAGTAAACTCCATGTAAACTCCAGTCGTGTGTCGGAGCTGACACACCCAATTTTTTATTTATTTCGGTTTTGTTTCCGAGGCGCCATTCCGAACACCGTTAACTTGAAATTATGCATTTCATGAAGTTCAAACAAAACCGTAGACTTAAAAAACCTTCACTTAAAAGTGACTTAAAAGATTTAAAAGACTTCAGAAACCAGGTTTTGTTACTTATTGTATCGCCAAGTCAGTTTGATATAAGTATCTAGGTACATGATTTTAAAGTAGGTATAAATCTATATTCTAAAAATAAAACAATCTTTTAAGCGAACAAAACCATTCGTTGTTAACGCACGGAATCACATGTCTCGACGACATCTTGTCATTTGCGTGTTTAGAAATTTAAATTAGTCTTTAATGCTATAGAAATAAGGGTTTTTCACGAATGGAACGACGCGGAGTAGGCCACGGTAGCGAGTAATCTGAGATGTCAGCGACAAAAGTACCCTCATCTTCAGTGGACTAAGTAGGAATTTAAAATAAGCTAACCATCACAGCCCTTTCTATTCGAATCTACCTTAGATTTAAATATATCTACAATTAGATATATTTAAATCTGAGGTAGGTTTATATAAGTATATAGAGGTGTATAGGTTGCCAAGGTGTTCGAGAAATTACTGTACCCACTTTTCAATAGTCACTTTAAGCAGCTGTTTTCTTCCTGTCAACGTGGTTTTATGAAGGGCCGTTCGACATCTACAAATCTTTGCTCTTGTATCGATAGGGGGTGCTTTGGACTTGACGGACCTGTTTTGGAAAACTAAGAAAAATTATAGACTTGACTGACTAGTCTCCAGTGGCGTAGCGTGGACTAATATACACGTGGGCGAAGTCGCATCAGCGAGGCCCCTTTTCTTTCGTTCCCAAGATGTACTCACTAAATTTATCTTACCATAGCATATAGATTTGAAAAAGGTTTTATTTTGTAACTTGAGTGATTTAATTTTTCACAAAAGTAATGTCGGCTTTTTGCTTTACTGAAGTCCTCTAGTAAGGATTTGTAATTAATTTTTGCAGCTAAATCTGCTTCGATTGAGAGTATTGCTAAACCAGACAAATAAACTATCTTATTCTGAACTACCTACTTCTAGAATTTTTAAAATCCTCAATTTTTTCCAAAATGTTTACCACCTTCACTGTTTTGTATGAAGTATGCGTGTATAGAAACGTTTTGCAAAGCTAAGCTGTATTGCCAGTCTGTGACGAGTGTAGCCAATATCACTGGTCTGCAAAAAAAAATTTTTCTTTTCTCCTTATTGTTTTCATGCATAATTTCATCATATTTAGTGCTCTAAACACGGAATTCAACATGCAAATAAGTACAGAACATAGATTTTCAATATAATACCTATTTAATAAAAAAACAATATTATTATAGTAACAAAAATTACATAAAGTAAATAAATATTACGGTCTAAGTTTTACAGTAAAAAATGCTAATTTTACAGTCACAAATTATAAAAATATCAGTAAATTTATCTCATTATGGTAATAAAATAGTTATTTGGTAGTTTTTTTCTTTTCATCGTTTCCATCGAAGTTTCTCGGCGAATCGACCAACAGAAATCAGCAAGCATTGCTGCTGACCATTTCCCATTGTAGCGTCTTTCAATTTGCATAATATCTTGATGAAACCTTTCACCATGCTCATCTGATACAGCACCGAGATTTTCAGTAAAGAAATCTACATGCGAGTCTAAAAAATGAATTTTGAGTGACATATTGCATCCTAAAGCATTATAAGCAGAAAGAAGCTCTCGAATGATTTGTCGGTAGTTGTCAGCTTTTGTAGCTCTTTTTTCTGCTTTGTTCAACTTCAAATTAAAAGCTTCATCCACTTTTCATGATTCTGAAGTTCACTCCAAATCATTGACATTGTAAACGGCATACATTTGTGACTTCCTTCAAGCCAACCTCTCAATGTTCTTGAGCAACTGTTACAGCATATATTTGGCAACTAACTTTTATCTCTCATCGATAGAAAATCCAAAATGAAGCTGATAAGCTGTTTTAACAAGATCTGTTATGGCATTTCGCTGTATTTTTAGAGTAAACTCACCACAAATGTAGCAAAAACAGTCTGTGGAATTTTTACAAGTTCGCGGCATTCTATAACCTAAAATTAAATAAAATTTATTTTAGAACAATTTTTAAATTTCTATTTTATATTTATTGGCTCTGTTCATTAAACTACGCATAAAATACTTAACAAAAATGTAGAGAATATGAACTTTATGCAAAACTTATCAAAATATTTGATATAAAACGTAAACAATTAAGACAAGTTTTCAACTAACTATTGTAGTCACAGCGAATACTGCGCATGCGCATGTAGGTACTGTACTACCATAAAAATCACTTTCGGCTCTTTCCTTCTTATCTTACAACTCGCTAAAACATATTTTGTACGTATATACCTACACTTTTTACGATATTGACGCTCAAAACTAATTCAAAAAAAAACTAAATTTATGATATAAAAAAAAATCATATCGATAAATCTAGACGTGATAGATAAAATCGGTCAACGGGAATAGATTCAGAGCATTAAAATCTTCATATTTATGGCATAATTTTTTGAAGGAGGATTTCTTTGCAGACCAGTGTATTTTTTAGATTTTTATTTAATTTAGAAATAAACGGGGATTTTATGTCTGGTGGCATCGCATTTAAAGTGGCCTCGCGAGGCCCCCTTCGGTGCGAGGCCGTAGGCGAGGGCCCACTTCGCCCACGCCTAGCTACGCCACTTAGTCTCGGGATCTGCTATTTTTGATTTTAATTTCAATAAAAAAGGCTATTACAAATTGCTATTTTTACTAATGACACTGGCAAAATCATCGGAGAAGATCTGATGGAGCCAAGACATTAAAAGAGAAGAAGAAGATAGGGGGAGCGGTTTGGTGGATTGTAGACACCCTGTCGACGCCATCTATACTGACTTTGCCAAGGCGTTCGACAGGGTTCAACAACACATTATGATGCGAAAACTTAAGCATTATGGAGAATCTGGTAATGTCCTGAATTGGTGCGGGTCGTATCTGAGTGGAAGGGTGTCAAGAGTGGTCCTCAAAGGATATTTTTCAGACTCCTTCGCATTAAATTCCGGCGTAGCCCAGGGGTCTCATCTTGGTCCTCTATTCTTCAATGTATTTATTAATGACATAGAATCCTGTTTCTGAAATTCACAGTATTTGCTCTTCGCTGATGACCTCAAAATTTTCACAAGTGTGGCATCTCCAGTTGAACATTGTGATATAGTTTGATGCCTGCCTCGTTGGAGGCCTTGTATAAATAAATATATAAAAATTGCATCGCGGGCGAAGCCTGCCGATCGATTTTATCTGTAATCGATTGCTAAAACTAACTTCGTTTTTATCGTCAACCCACTTGCTACAAAGTATAAATAAAACAAAACATTTATCATTTTATTTATTTATTACATGGCTAAGGCTATATTTACATTAAAGTTTGGACGTTCCCAAATGTAACAAAATGTATCTTTACATTCACACGGTACACAAATTAAGATACATTTCAGTAAATGTTAAAGAAAGAAAAGTATTTAAGATAATGAAACTTAATTTAGAATTTTTTTTTAAACAACATTTGTTCATTTGAATAATTTAAGAGATTAGAGTTATAAAAACATAATATTTGGATTTTATGAACAGTCATCCAATTCTGGATGGCTTATTAAATGTCTAGCAAAAACTCAAGAATGGCTAGACCGATTTTAATTTGGTTTTCACTTATGAAGAGGGGACTAAACTTTGTCACTTTGTAAAAATAAAAATGGCACCCTGGACGAAGCAGGGAGCGGGTCACTAGTTCACAATAAGTCCAATATTAGTCGGAATCGATTTCTTCGGCGACCTGTTGCCACTTTGCAACCAAACTGGACACGGTTTTGTGTTTCATGCCCACCGAAGACGATATTTTCACCTGCCCAATTGAAATTATCTTTAAGTACTTAATTCTGTACTTAATTACTTGAAATTAATTATGTAGCTGAGAGGTAAAGGACCTTAATGACCAATCGATAAAGTTTATATAGTAAAGCCAAAGTCAAGTTAAATAATTAAAAAGGTCAGTGCGTACAAATCGAGATGTCAAAATCAAAATGTCATTATTAAAAAAAAATTTTTTTGACTTTTTTGGTTTGTTTAAATTGAATTATTAAATACTATGTTTATTATTTTCCTTGATTTAAAAAAAAAAAAAACATAAAATTAACAAAGATTGTATCACCATTCTTTATCGCTCAGAATTAAGGAACATTTTAGATTGTCATTTTTTTATTTTTTGTAACATTTTAAATTTAAATAATAATAATTTAATTAATAATAATAATACTTAAAATGTTAACCTATTTAAAACATTTAACAATAAATAAAGTTAGCGATGATTGTTATAATTTAGATGCAATAAAATAAAATAAAATAACACAAATGTTACAGAGTAATTAATATTTACTAGAAAACGTTAGAATAGACCAATTCCCTATCCTTAATTCTACTGTAGTTGCAACACTTGCAGCACGTGTGGCTTTGCTTGTGTTATTGGCGACGGTAGCCACTTAAGCACCGAGTGGACAGTCAGCCTGTCTGTCGAGTTTAACATTTTAAAAAGGCATTTATTTACCTTGCTCTTCTTTTTAGTCGTTTTGTTCAGTTGTTTGTTTCTGTCTTGTGCTTCTGGCTCTGGCGATGCGGAGGACACGCGGCTGGTCGCGGGGGGTCTATGGGTCTTGGGGGTCGCGGTGGGTTTGGGGGGCGTAGCGGTTTTAGGGGGTTCCGTGGGAGGGGTCTCCTTTTCCAGCTCGGCGATGTCGCTGTAGAACGACGCCAACTCGTCGCCAATCTCCTTCTTCGGCGGCTCCTGAGAGGTGATACGACACAATTCTACAATATTTTTATTTTTCTTGACTGAAACAAATTTGAAGAGGACACGGCGAAGAATTTCATTGTTTTTTTTTCATAGAATTTTGTACCTACGTGATTCGATTATTACTCTTTAGCTACTGGTCGTAGCAATATGAAGGTTTGCATCAAAACTGAAATTAATTTTGTAACTAGTGCAGGTAATTAATTTTCGCGGGTTGTATTCTTGTAATTACTGACTGAAAGAAAATAATGTTTTTCGAACATCGTAGCTATAATGTACATTTTCTCAAACATGCTCGGAAATGTAGGCATTCTTGTACTAAAAACAAGCCGCGAAGTTTGTAATTCTTGGCTCATGCATTTCTTTCTCGGCCTAGGTCAAGAATGTTGTATGAAAATTCATTACTGACCGCTGCTCAGCCCGATGAAATCTAGTAGGCCGCGGCGAGCGCACGGTCATTTGATTACTGGGCTGTATGGCACTGTTTTCTTTGCACTAATTGATTACTGGCCGCTGCTCAGCCCGATGAAATCTAGTAGGCCGCGGCGAGCGCATGCTCATTTGATGACTGGGCTGTATGGCGCTGTTTTCTTTGCACTCATTAAAATAAAAAAAGTGGGAAAGCAGACTTTTTTTCAGTACCTACCTAAATTATTTTTTTAATAATTTTTTCATATTATACTTTTTTTTTGTATCACGTGTTTGATTATTTCCTCACATTTATTAAGAAAAGCACTATACCAGCCTCGACCGGAATGAGGATTGCCGGACTCAGTTCTTTGTCAAGGCCTCGCTAAAGCTCGGCCTTGAAACCACTTCGTCCGGCAATCCGTCACTTCCCGGACTCTGCAGTAATGTACTATTAAAATTGGGATGTCAATAGTTTTTCTAGAATATTGTAATAGGCATGATGACGGTGTTAAAAAATCACAGAAGAAATAATTTTAGAGAAAAATATAGTTTCAAAAAATTGCGTAATTTTAATATTAAACATTACAATTAATAAGATTTTCAATAAAATAAAAGTATAAAATGCAGCAATCGGCCATGTTAACTGAAACACCAATCAGATCGAATGACGTCATACCTATGTAGATCTCACAGAGGCCCTTATTAATATATTTTACTTTACTCTATGCTATATATATATTACTTTACTCCATAGAGTAACTTATTATATACCACAGAACACTATTACTCTATGCCCATGAACCTTTGTTGTGATTTCGCGTTTCAATTTAATTTTTGCGTAATTTTATTAGTTGTTTTGATAATTTTATTAGTTGCGTAATTTTATTAGTTGTTGTTTCGAACACAGACCTAAATATTTTTATATAGGTGTGACGTCACAAGCGGACGCCATGACACCTATGAGCGTTTTCGCGCTTAAATTAAAAATATATAGAAAAAAATGCAATAATTTGCGTTAAAAGTTAGTTTATTGCTGAAATATTGTTTTTTTCGGAAATAGTAAATTCCTCATGCCTATTGCTATTGCTGGCGGAAGTCATGCCTATTGCTCCGAATGTTTTCGCATTATACGATAGTAAGCGAGTTATGTACTTGCCTTGGGCAGCAGCGGCGGCGCTTCGTCGCAGCCCGGAGGCGGTGGGTCCGCGCGGTCCCACGCGGGGGGCGGCGGGGCCCACGCGGGCGGCGGAGGGGGCGTGGGGGGCCGCGCGGTGACCGGCAGCGGGGGAGGGGTGCCCGGCGCCGACGGCGGCGGAGGCGCCTCTTCCTGAACATTCATTTGTGTGTCACGCCTCAGTGTAACCATCACGTGATTTAAGCATTTGTACTGACTCACCTTGGGGTCGGCTGAGGGCGGGGGCGGGGGTGTGGTGCAAATGTCCATGTCGGTGTCGGCCACAGCCGGATACTCCCACTGCGTGAAGCCGTCAGACTCTCGCCGGTACGAGTAACGCCCTTCGGACCTGCGCCACAGAAACGCACAATACAAACGAACCGCACGGACCATACTCAACATTGCGCTACGCACTTATTTACTCTGTGAAAACTTTAAACTCTTCATGAAAGTCGTACTGATACGTAAACATTTATTTGTAGATCGCATTTTTTTTTTCATTCTTTTTAAAACGAAAAATGAAATTTCGACAATATTCTTTATTCAATTATTGTACGTGAAAAATCTCAAGTTTGCTTTCAAAAGAATTTATTATTTGAAGTTATAAATAAATATGCTTTTTGTATTTAATATGATTTTTAAACTGTTTTCGCTTCTCTATTTACACATATTAGAATCCAATATGGAGTGAATGAAAGGCCCTTGAACATTCTGCAGAATTTAATGGGCAGTTCTAACACAAACCTAATTAAACTTATTCAAAAGTGCATATTTTAGCCATCGAAAATAGATGACGCTGAACGAATAGGGATACTTTTAAATTTTATACAAGAAATCTATATTTAAAGCATCTTCGGCAATATTAACTTGCAAACATTAATGGTTGATCGTTTTATTTTTTTATTTTTTTCATATATTGTAAGTCTTGCAGATACGAAAAAAGTTATTAGAGGTTTTTAAATATACAAAACTATTATAGCAAAATTTAAAAATAAACTAGAAATATATTCTATTTAGTTTTTTACACTTCTATCCTTTCTTTGAGAGGGGAAATTAAAATTTTCACCTAAATAAGTGCGGAGCGCGAATTTAAAAACCTATTTTTAAAACAATTTGATAAATTGGTTGGCTTCATACTAAACCGGTTTAGCGTTCCTCGTCCTCTCGTCCTGTTATTCATAAAACGAACAAACATCCAATAACTCGGTTTCAGCTAAAGTACACTCTTCGGTATAAGTGTGACAGACAGGCGGGATAAAGCTATATATATATATTACTTCAGCCAAAAAGGCTTTATTGGGTGTTCTTTGTTTTAGTGAATACAGGAACTTTGTGCTCTTTAAAAGGGAGACGCCACTTTTCTCATACAAACTTCGCTGAGCTTATTCAACCCACAATATAACACTATTTTACTGTATTATAAAAAAAAAATTAATTTTTTTTATAAAATCAATCGCCTTAAAATAAAATTGAAATAAAAAAAATGTGAGAATAATCCCAAAAAAGTTGGTTGAGAATATAATAGTAGCGTTTCGCCTTAACACTATTTTTTTTTTTTTTTTTTATTTTTCCAATCGCTGTGACTGCGAGTCTTCTCGACACAAGGCGTTTCTGTAAAAGACCAAAGCGTATTATCTTGAAGACCAAAATATTAAAAGAGAAAATCAACATATAAATATCTCTCACCAGTTCTCCGCGAAGAGCCTTTTCCAGTCACTGGGAAATCTTCTCATGGGCTTTCCATTTTCTTTCTTCACTTGTCCGTTCTTGTGTTCATTCATTCGTTATAATATTATTAATTAATTAACTTATATATTATTTATTTATTTTCTACACAATACGGGTGACGACTTGAAATAGAAACTCAAAAAAGATTTACTCAAAATTTATTACAAATCACAGATTTTTATCACAGAATCTTTATTAATATCACATTTTATATGAATAATTATTAAATTATAATGAAGTTATTATTGTGTTAAATTATTTATATAAAAAGTCTAGCATCAAATTTAATTTTTAATTAAACTTCATTATTAATATTATTATTGACACACAATTCTTGAATAGTTAAATTAGAAATTAATTAAAAAACTTACCTTGTTCACTGAAAAAATTGATACTAACCTTTTTATATACTGTACAAAAAAAAATCAACAAAGATATAAGAGTTTTGTAACTTATATGTAAAAGTTTTGTATTATTTTAAATTTCTAATACTTGTTTTATATAAGTATTGAATATAAATATAATAATAAAATAGGTTTTTTTTATAATTTTACATTTTTTTATAAACATGTAAATATTAAAATAATGACGTACCTAATTAAAAAATAAATATGTAGAAAAAAAAAACATAGTAAAAATTAATTTAGTAATTAAAACCATTTAAATTATATTAATATTTCAATCAACTGTCAACAATTAATTAATATTTCCGTAATTTTTTTTTTTAATAAGACATATGATCCTTTTGACCATAGCAAATTTTATAAATGATTTTATATACATCAAAGTGTATACTTGTTAAGATAGTTTTTATTTCAAAATACATATATATTTTCATTGAAAACGACCAGAGCCACATTTTGAGAAAAATTTTACGTTTACGTTGCAGTTTTATTATTATCTATTTCTAACATCCAATTACTCAAAACAATCATTTAGCTAAAAATCTAAAATGGACACTAAAAATTAAGTTGTCTCAATTTACAATGAATAGACAAAAAAATTAAGCCTTCAAGGTATTCAAAAAATATATCTTTAAAAGAAAACAAAGCCTGAACGAGCATTGCAAGTTTTAAGAGATGAAAACTCGTTTAAGTTACAAGGGAGAAAAAACATAATATGACATCCTCTTATTAATTCTACAACTAGTCTCAGGTTTTGACCAGGCTTTTGAGACCTAAAAGGAGGCAAACACTAAAAGACATTACTCTTTATTATAGAAGAAGAAGAAAGAAGTGAAATGTCTTCTCGTCTATATAAATGACTAGAAACCACAGTTTTGAAGAATATAATAGACGAAGATGTCACAGAAGACCTTTCTTCTACAAATGATATACAAGTATATGGACCAAATCTCCGAATTCCAATATTTATGTATGTATATTACTAGTGGCCCGCTCCCGGCTTCGCCCGGATTCAAAATAAAAACTATCCTATCTTTTAAGTTGGATTAAATTACACGTAGTTACGGAGTTTTATCAAAATCGGTTCAGCAGTTTAAGAGTTCATCGCGGACAAACATGTGACACGAAATTTATATAATATAGAGATACTCCACCAGTGATCGTGTCATGCGACATGACACCAATTTCGAAATTGGAATTTTCCAAAATATTCTGTCACAAAATAAAAAGCCTATTTACTGTATTAAATTTTCGTACCCCAACTGTACATGAATAGATTGTATTCACAACTAAACAAACACCTATGTACTTCTATAAATGATATATAGTTGACCGTCAGATTGGATGACGACCTTAAAATAAAATAAGTAGGCAGAAACTTTGCTTTTTAGACATATGGCTAAATGGACGTTTTGAGCAGTTGGACGTTTTTCTATTCGCCATCTTTGAAAAATTTACGTAAATTCTTCACGGGACTTTCAACTTGTGGTGTCATTTTCAAAAGTAATTTTATACAAATCTCATATAGTAGAATAAGTAGAAAAATGTTCCATGTAAAGTTATTTTCTTTTAAATCCTTAAATTGCAATATGATTGTATTTAGTTAGATAGAAAGAAAAAAAAAACGATAAATTAAAAACGCGCCAACTCCGAGTTTGTGTCCTGAGTGACGGCGTTTAGCGGAAGCGGAATCCGTCCGCTAGATGGATTCCGCTCACGCGATATGCCTTCACTCAGGACACGCACTAAGGGCTCACTTTGATTGGTCGATAAATCGTTTGAATTTGAATGCAGAACAACAGTTAAAATTGCTCTACACAATATTAATTGTTGATCTATTTAGGTAGTTACAGTCGGGGTAAGAAAAGGTTCGAGGGGGGAAAAGGGAATTATTAATCATGTGCTTTTTTACTTGACTTGATAAAAGGAATGAATTTGAAAACTGACTATGGTCTTCGTGCCCCGACTTGTCGATCAATGAGAATGAGCCCAAAGAGAATATAGTATAAGAGACTTGGGGGGTGAGTGAGTGGTGAGGTGAGGTGGGGGGTGTACCTCTGAAAACAGCAAGTCCAGCCGGGCGGCGCAGCGCTGGCCTCGTGGCTGTGCAGCGCCGCAGCCGCTGAGCGCGTCCACCGTCTCAAGAACTCAGCGCTCAGCGCGCCGGCCGACCGAGCGCTAACCAGCGTCTACACAAAAACAAAACATTTATTCATCAAATGTTGGCGTAGCGACGCCAACATTTTGGCCAAGTTTCGTCTAGTCGACCAAAGGTGTGAGAGAGATAAATAGTCAACTGCTATACTCGCTCGGCGTATTATTAACCTAGATCAACTTTTCACTTCTGTCGTGTGCTCTTAAGCACACACCATTTTCAATTATTATTGATATTTTTCATGGAATATCTTAACCTATGAAATAACAGCACGTGTGATGTTGTTTCGTTGAGTGATAAGGGATGCCATTTCCCTATCGCCTCCCAGTCCCTTATCCTTAACCCTACTATAGTTGGCAATTCACTTGCAAAACCTGAGGTGTTGCTCGTGTTAAAGGCTACGGTAGCCATCAACCAGTTTGAAGTCCTTTACATATAAAAAATTAAGCAAATCAGAGGCTTCATTATTACCTGTAACTGTATCATCATTTCCTGCACAGCTGTGACCACGCACGGCTGAAGTTGATTCAAAAACTTGAGTTTCGCTTCGACCAAATCGGTCAAATCCTCCAATTCCGTGTCTTTCTCGTTCAAAATCTCTCCCTTTGTAAATGTGAGTCCGTTGCCATAACTTATCGTATTCTTTGGACTAACACTCTCGTCCGAGTTGTCTCTGGTGAAACCTAGACCTGTTCTTTCGCCGGAGAACCCTTCGATGTGCTCCGAATACTTTGTCGTGTACGATGGCACTTCAATCTTTTTCCTCTCTGGCAACACCGAATTGCATATTCGCAACTTTTTCCTACTGACATTTGCAACTGATTCGTTCACGTCCATTAGGTACACGTTTTTCTTTTCTACATTACCGCCATCACTTTTAACCACTTCTGGACTATTAGCATTCACATTTTCCATACTTAATGTGCTTTCTTGAATAGCTTTACTGCTGGGAAATAGAGGTTTCATTTCTTTCGACATAGAACTGTCAATAATCGGTGAATTTGTACCGCTTCTACTGTCATTCGCTTTTTTAACCTTCAAAAACTCTTTACTTTCAATCTCACTTAGCAAATCGTCTATATTTGATCCTCTACTGTCACTATTCTTCTCTATTTTCGGTGACAAGCTGATTCTATCATCGTCGATGATATCCTTCAATTCTGATGGCAATTCACCGCCAAGTTTTTCCAACAACTTCGCTTTGTCCTTTAACCTTTGCAATAAACTATTTTCATCTTGATCGTCCGTATCCGTTTTACTGGTTTCATCGTACTGTGAATAAAAATACATACACTAAAACCAACTCCATATATTTATTTTTCGTTACTGACAATTTTAAACAATATCAGATTGAAAACTTTTCGGCCATCATACATTTTTTAACCCATCTGTTCTATTAAAATCAATATAATATGATAATTTGGAAATATATATTTTGAAGATAACTATAAAAGATACTAAAAAAAAAATTGATTTTAATAAAACTGGTAAGTTATTTGTTGATTTATGTCAGAACGCAAATATCATCATTGAAATTAATTAATCATAGAATATTAAAATATGGATTATAAATAATGAAAACTTACTTCATCTTTACTGCTTGAATACTTCTTATTTTCTGGTGAATTAGGTTTACTTTCGTTCAACAAGTGAGACGGAATCTCCGGTCCAATGGGCAAAGTATAATTCTGATTTGGTGGTAAAATTGGTCCATACTCTTGTGTAGGCTTAGCCGCTTTAGTTTTTTGTTTCTTTTGCGTACTTTTAGCAGCTTTAACTGTTGTAGCTTTCACTGGATCCTTTGGAATTGGCGGTTTCGGAGTTTTCACTGGACTTGCTGACTCGTCATTCGATTCAGAGTCCGAATTGTGATATGACGTTATAAGTTCTATTTTTCTGTAAAGAACAATTTTTAAAATAATATTGTTAATACTGTGATCGGACTTAGCATTTCGCAGCCTTGTGTTATAGACAATGATAGCCACTTACCATCAAGTTGACCATCAGCCATAACCTTAACATAAATTCCCATAGCAATTGGTGGCCAGAAAAACAAAAAGCCAAAAAATAAAACACAAGGCTTACATGTCTTCATCGTCACTCCCATGTGGTCTTTTCTTTGTAGGCTTCCCGTTTTTCTGTTTGGGAAACACTTTTTTGTCGTCAGCGTTCTTAACTTGCTTGTTTATCGGGGCCTTTGTTTGTTTCACTAGCATTTGAGACTTCTGTTTCTCCGCTAGAGCTTGTTGATACATTTGCCACTCGGCTGCCGATACTTCTGCAGATCCTGGAATTTTATAATAAGCACTTTTGCTAATGATTGAAGCTTGATTGATAGAAAACTAACCTAACCTAAGCGCTAAGGAGTCCTAATAAAGCGCTAAGATTGTAGGTTATACAATATTAAATTATAAATGCGAAAGTTTGTGAGGATGTATGAATGTTTGTTACTCTTTCATGCAAATTCATACAGATTTGGATGAAAATTGGCACAAAAACTTTTTGACACAACTTGTGAGTTGAGTTGTGTGAAATTAACTAGTGTTCTTTAACTCATTTAAGGATTTAAATGATTCAAGTATTTAATGTTTGTAAACAAACACTGAATGTTTTGGGAAGCTTGTTACAATATATCAGCGAAAATATCATTCAAATTGGTTAAGCCGTTTCTGAGATTAGTGTGTACAAACACACAGACCAATAACGTATTTATTATGATGTATGATGATGTCAGAATTTAATACAACCAAAATTCATAGTACTTTACCTGATGTATGTAGATTTTTCTGCGCCAATTTAAGTGCAAATAAGTACTCCTGTGGAGCCTCCCATGTTACCTCATTAGTGTTCTGATTCCAGTAGTACGTGAAACCACTGCCTTCGTCGTAACAGGCCGACCAAGCTATAAAAGATATTTATAAAAATTACTAGTGGCCCGCTCCCGGCTTCGCCCGGGGTGCTTTTTTGCAATCCAGCCGATAAATTACTTTAAACCACCATCTGTGAGAACCTTATGGAACTCACAGATAAATAATTGCTGTATTGAATAAGTATCAACAGATGGCGCTATGTTAATAATATTATATAATTTAAAAAATAATAATAAACCAAATGAGATATAAACTATCCTATCTTTTAAGTTGGACCAAGTAACAGATACTTATGAAGTTTGATCAAAGTCGGTTCAGTAGTTTCAGAGTTTATCGCGAACATACATCGTGACACGAGATTTTTATATATATAGATATTATATTAAAAATATCATTTAACCCTTTGCACTCAAACATTTTTTTTAGTATGGTTATCAGCTAATCGAAGATAAATTTTAATAAAAGTTGTAAAAAATAAAATGTAAGAATTTTAAATAAAAGTACATATTTTATTTCGATATTTCCTATATATTTACATACTTACTACAAACATTATTTTTTAAAATTTATTTTGGTGTTATATTTTAGGAAGCACTCTCCAAGGTCTAATCTAGATTTTTTCAAGACAAGTATTACAAAAATATACAGTTTCGTGTCTTCCACCTTGCTATTGTTTATTGTTTTATTGTTTATTGTTACCCGTTTTATTGTTTATTGTGATGGCATCCCTCAAGCGTCATTCGAATTAGAGTAATGAATAGAATGGCGCTTGGGAGGCGTCATTCAAGTGCAAAGGGTTAAACCAGCTACATTTTGATCCTATGCGAAGAAAAATATTTTTAATATAGTTACACTGCTAAGACTTTTTAGTTTTACTTTATAAACATTCAATAAAAGAGAGAGGTTGTTATTTTAGAAAATTTACAGTAACTCTCATGCAAAATTTCAATATTGGGCAACAAATGACTTGCGCACCCAATTCTCACAAATGTATAAAAACTACAATCTACATGCAAATTAATTCTTCAAAGTGTAATAAAAAGTTAAAGCATTCATCCACCATTTAGGGGGTAGAATTTTGAAATTTTTCATATGTGCACCTGTAGGATATCTCATTAGAGATATAAACAATATGCCCAGTAAAACTTTTATAAATACTCTCCACTCATTGTGAATGAATAGCATAAGGACGGTTCTATATAGAACTTACAAATTTCCATTGATTATGAAAACATTTAGTTTTCATACAATATATTTTAAAAGTGCATTGTAATCTATCGAAACACTGCACTCATTTCAAAAATAGAAATACCAACATTATTTGAAAGATATTTATTCAATGGCGAAGCCTCTGAACATCTTAACTAGTGTTTTATCCAGTCAGAAACATTATGGAATCTAGTTGCTGTAAACTGCTAAGTAAATATGTTTATTGAAAATCTTAAAATTACTTATTATAAAGGAATTGTAAAGAAATGGTCGCATCACTATGCACTGTTAAGATCATGTTTTTAGAGATTTGACAAACAACAACTACGTAAGTTTAAGGCACGCTGGTATATGTGGTGAAAAATACCAGATTAAAATGACGAAATGAACTTGCCACAATGTGGTATAGGCGCCGGGTGAATACCAGCTACATCCGAAGTTGGAGCTGCTAAATGTGTCGGACGGTCACTGGTCAAGCTACGATTTGCAAACTTATTCTTCATCTCATTGTCGGATTCTTCATCTGAGTCTCCATAATTTCCGATTAAACCCGCTAAAGCATTTGCTTTACTCATATTGCGCTAACGATTAGGCTTACTTATTTCTTAATACTTCACAATCACTTATTAGGTCAGTGTATGTATAAACAAAGATAAAAAAAAACTAAGTAAATAAATCCACGGTTATGTACATTTTATATTTTATAAATATAAATTAATATGTACGTACATATGTAATTAGTAATATAATATAATTATATGCGCTAGCATCAATGTATAGTCTGTGAGATGCACCATTCAATCCATTCGTTCGTATCGTATCGTTTTAGTCACAGAATAGGCTTGTCAGATGTCAGGTTTACTTGCTTTTTTTGGAATTTTATGGCCTGGTAACTAGACCTTTAAGCCAAAATTGATACTAGAGCCGCAGAGCCACAGACAGCGCAGATTAAAAAGGTATTTACAAAATATTTTTATTTTAATGTTAATATCGACAGACAGACTGATGGTGCACTTGATGGTAGGTGGCCACCGTAATGCCATAGATGCTGCAAGTGGGTTGCCAACCATAGAAGGATTAGGTTTAAGGAAGTGATGGAGTAATGGGCTCTGGCATTCCTCACTCACTCACCAAACACAACAACACATACCTATGCTGTTATTTCACTGTGGTATTCTGTAAGAGGGTTGTGGGTCAGATAAATGAATAACATTAAATAAAATCACATCTTTAACAGAAGCTTGTTATTTATTTTAAACACATATAGTCATAATATTTTTTATGAAAGTTTAAATTATTCCATTAAAGCATCCATACCTGATTAATTTAGATCTGGTTTTTTTATTTCAATAAATATACTGGAACGCCTGTTGAAAATCTTGCCCGATCAACAATGATTTAAAAAAAAAGAGTTGTAATTTAGTGCATTATGGACAAGAGTAACGGCTCCTCTATTGCCTGTACTAATAACTCTTGATGGTATGTAAATTCAATTTTCTCAAACATGCTCGGAAATGTAGGCATTCTTGTACTAAAAACAAGCCGCGAAGTTTGTAATTCTTGGCTCATGCATTTCTTTCTCGGCCTAGGTCAAGAATGTTGTATGAAAATTCATTACTGACCGCTGCTCAGCCCGATGAAATCTAGTAGGCCGCGGCGAGCGCATGCTCATTTGATGACTGGGTTGTATGGCGCTGTATTCTTTGCACTCATTAAAATAAAAAAAGTGGGAAAGCAGACTTTTTTTCAGTACCTACCTAAATATTTATTGCTTTTAGTAAACATTTGCGTTTGTTTTATTCTAATTAAAACCGTGTATATGTAAAATGAGTTCCAATGATGAAAGCGACACTGCAATGGATTTATCCGCCTAATTTAAAAGAAAAAGCTAAATTAGCTATGGAAAATTTATTGCCGGCAAAAAGTAAGGAGAAATACATGAAGATGTACGAAGCTTTTATGCAATGGAGAGAGCAAAACCAAGCAAGAACTTTTTCAGAAAGTGTGTTTTTAGCCTACTTCAGTGAAATCAGTAAAATTAAAAAGCCGTCTACACTATGGGCAACGTATTCTATGTTACGTTGTACGTTGCAATTGAAACATGACGTGAACATTAAGACATATGTTAATTTGAAATCCTTTTTGAAGCGTCAATCAGCTGGATTTAAGCCCAAAAGATCTAAAATATTTACTGCTGATAATGTTACCAAGTTTTCAAATGAAGCGCCTGATGATCAATTTCTAGTAACAAAGGTAATAATACTTAACATTATTATAGTAATGTATAAGTTCTGGAACATGGTATTACGTTAGTCTAGTTACATACATACATAATATGTTAAAAAAATATTTATTTAACGTTAATTAATTTTTTAATAATTTTTTCATATTATACTTTTTTTTTGTATCACGTGTTTGATTATTTCCTCACATTTATTAAGAAAAGCACTATACCAGCCTCGACCGGAATGAGGATTGCCGGACTCAGTTCTTTGTCAAGGCCTCGCTAAAGCTCGGCCTTGAAACCACTTCGTCCGGCAATCCGTCACTTCCCGGACTCTGCAGTAATGTACTATTACACTTGGCTAGGGCCCCTGGCGTTATTTACATGACGCTTTATTATTCGTTCAAAATCAAATTAAAAAGATATTAAATTATGTACTATTTTTATAATTGTGTTTTTTTTTTAATTATAATAAAAAAACTAAAAATAAATTTATTATAATAATTCCAACGTAGCATAACGCTCTGTGTCAGGGATCCCGCCTTCTGGTGTGGATCTGGGAAGTAGTAGGGCACACTGCGTTTTGCGGTCTTTTAGGCAGCCTCTCTGGTAGCAATAATCTCCATACAGAAGACCACGTTGTGGTAAGCGAGTAAGGATTTCCCTAACCTTAATCAGGGTTAGAAAAATCAGTCGCAGTTTATCAGGGAACTATTATATGCATAGCGCATACTTTGGCGCTCGAAACTTAATTTAAGTCGGTTAAGTCTCGATGACACGGAGCTAGTTTACAAGCTACAAGCCAGCGAGTTTAAAAGCTAGCGAATAACAATGATTTCAAAAGTAAGGATACGCCCTACGGAACATTTTACACAAACTTACTTCTTATAGACAAATAGTAGCGCCATCTGTTAGAAGTGGTTAGCGCTTTCAAGTGACAATTTGTGTTAGCCGGTTAATATTGAATAATGAACAATGGATATTTTATTGTATAAACTAAATTTTAATGTATTTACACTAGCAATGAGTTACGTACCGAAAGTAAGATATTACGTCTTTCACTTTTGTGCATTTCTTGTGATAATTATTGCATTGCATCAATTTTGAAATCATTGTGCATCATCGTCATCGCAGTCGTCTCGGTGACTAAGCTGTCATTGGTGTCACTTTCCGATTTTGACACCAACGCGTCGGTGCCACGTACTAGGAGCGTTAGCCATGTCCTTAATATATGTCAATGGCGAATAAGCGAGTTATCGAATGTTGATGACACACAAAACTTTCCACTCGCTCAGTAGCGTTAGAATTTTTGAATATTCCATCTACCATCTGCAGTAACTCATCTAATTTGGAGCTGTTTAATCTCAACATATTTCTATAAGCCAAAGGATCTTTGTCATTCAACTCTCTCAATCAACCGCTGGAAGCACCATATTCATCGCGTTTTTCTATCCATGATCTTACCCATTTTTTTTCTGCTTCAAGTTCTTCTTTAGTTTTCGTTGTAAATCCTTCTTGATAGCATGAGCTATAATAACCACTCTCGCACGAACTACTTCCGTTGACATTTTTGCCGACTGCCAAAACGCAAAGATAGTAAAGATACTCGCAACTAGTTCACTAGCAGCGATGATGATACACGGCTAGTTAACTAGCTTACTAGCCAACACGCCAGCGAAAGGCGAGTAAATTAGCCCGGCTTTCTATTTTACTAGCAGCTTTTTTACAATCGGATAGTCAACTAGCAGATTGTAAAAAAGACGATGACACGGGGCGAGTTTACAAGCTGCTAGCGAACTTGCTGGATTGTAGCTTGTAAATTAGCTCCGTGTCATCGAGGCTTTAGGTTAGGTAAGGAAAGGCACTATGATTCCTAATTTCTCATTCCTGCGTTCCAGTTGATTGTGTATGATGTGCGACTTCGTTCCCTGGACCCAATTCCAACCCTGTGGCCTCGGGCTTCCTGGCCCGGAGCCGACTATCAGACTGGCATCCACGCGTTGCAGATTAACCCTTCCAGGTAAAGTATGAAGAAGAAAGTACTGCGTGGGCCACAACTCTCTCTCTCTCAAACTCCATACTCTAGATCTTTGCAATGTTATAATATATTTATTATAACATTTCAAAACGTAGTAGACTTCGGAAAAAACATAAGCTTTCGAAATGTGGATTTGCAGATACACTTGTGTTTTCTTAATTGTCCAAGCATAACACTTTGTATAAAGCATGGATGACATTGTGTCACAGGACCCTGCTGCTGGGCCCGGTGTACGTGGGCGAGGCGTACAAGGGCTGAATCCTGGACATGTGCTGACTGGACGACGAGTCTCTGATGACGGGATCGCGCGCCACGAGCCCGACGCGCCGCCACCCCACCACGACTACGTCGCCCCGCTCTCCCTCAAGGAGTGCCGGAAGGTGTGCCTCCCCCTCACACGCTATGCCGTCACAGATAAAGGTTTTCGGTATTTGTCATTGCAACAGACTGTAACTTTTTTTTTCATAACTGTTGAGACCGAGATGTATTCTTACAAACCATGGTGCATTACAGATGACCTTACACAAGTTTAATTGTGATGGTATGTAGTGTTGTGTTCAGGAGAGCGGCGTTTACGCGATCGGGTGCAAATCGTACACTGCTGCTGGACTGTCGCACCTTACAATCAGTGAAGAAGAAGCTTCCGAGGGGACATTCTAACCATAGGCACCGGATTAGGCATAGGTACTATTGTTATTACTCACAACTTTGAACTGTCAGGTCTAAGTGGACCTATTTTATCTAATTGGAAGTTTAGTGCACTTTAATAACTTATAAGGTAACTTTTGTCATAAACCCATTTCTTAGGTGTCAAAAAAGTCTAAAACTAAAAACAACTGTAAAACAACCAATCTTTTAGAAATTTTGCAAATCTTTGCACAGCCGTATCCTAAAAACTGTTTGGCCTGATAACATGACTGATTTATTTTCATTTTGCAAAATTTAGATAAAAAATGTGCATAGATTTACAATATACGATGGTACTAATGAGAATAAAAAACCGAGTAGTACCATCAATGGTACTAATAGGAATAAAAAGCCCAGTAGTACCATCAATGGTACTGCTCAGTGGTACTACTACTCGGAATGTGGGAATTCTTCTTGGTGATTTAAAATGGTGTGGCAGTTAGGAAAACAATAGTCTAAGTACTAACTACCACACCAGTGTGACATGGTAGTGTAACGGTTAGTCTGCACCCGTCCATACGTATCGAGAGCGCCGGAACGAATGTGGATGAAGTTTAGAGAAGGTAGATAGTTCGAGGCATTTATTAGTAATCCCTCCCTCTTGGGCTATCGCCACAGAGCAAATGTCGGCGGTAAATCCGTCAGTTCGAGGAGCCTTTTTGGTATGAAACTCCATTTCCTATTTCCCTCCTGAGGTGTTTCCACCTAGCTACATGGGCTACTTCAAGCGAGGGGTAAACAAATACCGACAGGGTAGGCAGCGCACTAGCACTCCCCTTGGTGTTGCTTGTGTCCTTAGGCGGCGGTAACCACCTACCATCAAGTGGGCCGCCTGCCCGTCTGCCACCTTTATATTATAAAAAAAAAAACTATTCGTGGCTGTTATGAGTTCTTGGTCGATGAACGGCGGGTCATCCTTTTTATCTGAGATTATTTATACACTCTCCTCGGCTTCTCTGTATGTTCTTGTTCTTCTATGTTCTTCATTGTCCTCGTTCCTGTCGTCTGGTGGAAGAAAGTTCTTGCGAGCAGTTCCGCAGACTCTCTAGGGCCTAGTATCGCATCATTCTTTACATGTAATTTGTTTGCTGACCTTTTGGCGGTACGTCTAACTATCGTGTATACTCCGTCCCAGACACTTCGTGATTTTGTTTTTCGCAGAAGGATTTCCAACTTTGTGTCTGCTTGTTTAGCTCTGTTTTCATATGTTTGTTTTGCTTGCAGGTACTCACTTATTACGTAGGGTGTGTCAGGATCTGTCCAGGACATTCTGTCCAGTATCTGTATAACCTCAATCTTAATCTCCAATTTTAAGTTCCGGGATGCATTTAATTGCGATTTAGCTCTTTGAAGGGCATGCCTTGCCTTCTTTTATTCTGCTAGAGTATTTCGGTTCTTCGGGTGTTTTACTCTTTTTATGTGTTGTTTCCTCCGAGAGAATGACCGTCCTATCCTGTCGCATGCAACAGCTAGTTTATAATATTATTATGGAAGTATGGATTTAAATTATTGTATATAACTTGGCTGGTTGTATTGGAAGAAGTATAATATAAATAAACCAACTCACTTGAAATTCTTGATTCCCAAGTGCATCTTTATATGCAGAGAGAGATTCAATCGCTTCGAAAAGTATTTTTCGCAAGTAAGGCATTGGAGGAGATGTACCTTGAGGTGTTCGTTGAACGCTGCCTCTGTCATCGCATCGCCAATGGCGTCATACATAGCATAGCATAAAGCATAGCATACTCCTCTCCTAATGTTGATTGGTGCGCAAACTCTAACTTGACCCTACTTGTGCTGTTGCCGTAGATGTTCTTCAGGATATTTACGTATTTTACATTTTTATTTAATGAATCCAAAGCTTTCTGTATTTGAATATTAGTTCTATATTGGAATTGAGTCTAGCAAATGAAAAACGATGAGAACTGTATGTAAGTTTATTGTAGACTGCTTGATTATTTACAAAGAAAAAATTAATTATTTTTTATGGGTGTTAATTCATTTTCTGTCTTCATGCCTCTGATATGATCCGATGAAGGATGATTAATTAAATTTGGCTCCTTCGACTTGGCTCCACATGTGGATCCGCGGATACCTTTATCTCCTCTTAAATCTACCATTCAATGTACACATATTTTCTATGCCACTTGAATCCACAATTCGCTAAGTGGATCCAAGTGGAAGGAAGGCACTATGATTTCAGGACCTTTGTTCTTTTTCTCTGAAATATTATTCTGAAAACCTTCTGATAACCTTTCTTGTATCCCTGAGAATATGTATGCAAAATTTCACGATGATCGGTTGAGTAGTTCAGACAGTAAGTACTTTCACAAATTTGTTTGTTTTTAGTTTTAAAAATAACTACGTACATGTTAAGTTAATAGACTTGGTAAAAGATATATGCCTATCTTTTTATTTCATTTCTCCTCGACTGTCCCAAAGCGTATTTGATTAATAGCTCATTTGACAAATCAAGGATTTGACAAGTTCTGCGTAATCCTCTTTTGATAGGTACACAGTAGTGTACTAATGTAGGTTCATATTATTTACCGTATACAACAGATTTAATTAATTATTTATTGTGACAAAAAGGTAATAAAACAAAATATAAAGCATTTTAGCCTAAAGCGGGCCTCCGTTCACTTGAATCCACGGCTTGGCTCATGCTTAAACTAAAACTAAACTAAAACAAACTGCTACTTTGTCCTGCCATGAAATGTGCCACCTACCTACTTAACCTTACCTAAAGAGTGATATTCTTTAATAAATTTGTCGTTATCGATGTTTTGAATTTTTCGTTTATTTGTAATATTATGTTTTCCACGTAACATGTTATATTTTGCCTCTTGCTTTAATTTTAATACATAGATAAAATTTATGATGTTGCTATATTTTCTCCCTATCTTTTGTTCAGATTTCTATTAAAACCTTCAACACAATTATTGGTACGATGCCGTTCTTCAGCGGTCGTCCACATCTGCACAAAAAAACCAAAATCTTGAACCAAAATCTATCTATTTATATATCGCTGAAATTCTGTCAGTTTTTGCTCTTCACTTTTTGCAATTTCTGTGCATATATATATATATATATAACAACCCGTCTGGTAGATGTGATTTCGGAATAGTGGCATAGTACGACTATTCGTTTGCCACGCTTTGTTTTAACTAGTCCCATATCCTTTCCTTTTTTTCCAAAATTTTTGGAAAAAAATGATAGTAACAGCCTTTCAATTGAGCGTTAGAGAATGTTTCGCGTATTGCCGCGATAGCTGCTTGTTCAAAATCTATGGTAATTTTATTGGGATTATATTGAGGAATTTATCTCTTGATCATTTCGAACAATACTACATATGGCTCTTTTTTTTCTGTCGGTCATTAATGCAAACATTAACGGAATAATGTTATTTCCATCACTGGAACTTTCGTGTTCAGCACATATAATGCTCGAAAGGGGGAGGGCAACCCACACAGATTACCCCCTACAAGATGCCCCATGTTTGCGATTTCGCATTAGCCAAAAGTCACCATTTTAAGCGGTAGGAACGAGTTGCGGGGGACGTACTGACTGCCTGTGATTGGTTATGTCAAGGTCAACTATCTTGCTAGGGATGTGACAATACTATAGTTGCATTGTCGATAGTATGTCGATCAAATATAATAAAATTGTAGATACATTTTATTATTTTCACGAAATGTCTAACTGGATAGTTTTCGATATATTAAGTTACTATAAAAAATGGGAGATGGATTAAGTTACTTTTATTTGTGATGAAGTTTTTTACGACCTCAATCAACACGGTTTTGAGGGTGATTCATATTAGTGATGCAACGATTACGATTAATCGTAATCGACAATTATTGCTATTTCACGATTAATCGTAATCGTCTAATCTATCGATTATTTAGCGATTATTTATGAAATTTAATTAAGTACTTTTATCAAAAATTATTTAGTGTAACATACTTCGCGAATGCGTAAGATATTTTTTCTTCATACGTGCGTGTATCCGAACGTTAATTTGGCAGGCCTGCCTGACGTTACCTACTTAAATTTAAGGATTCAATAGAAGTGTGAAAAGAAAAATGTGAAGTATAAAATAAACATAAAACTTCGCAAATACAGAATTTATTATTTTGTAAAGATTTAAAAATATATATTCCTAATAATTATAATTTTTAGCAACATTCCAACATAACATAAAAAAGTTACCTACCTAAACTTATCATATTAAAAACAATATTATCGATATATTCCAAAAATATTATTTCCCTGGACTAGTAATATTTTGACTATGAGCGAGGAACATGCCACGAACCAGAAAGAGACAAATATACGAATTATCGTAATGAGAGAAAGTGACTTCTCGAAAAAACGTCAAAGGCAGCGGAATTGACCAGTATTTCTTGGCCTCTGGGAGAGATAAAAATTTTACTTACCGATGAAAAGTTATGCCGTCTTTCTTAAAGCTAGACGTCCTGGAGTTCTTCCCACACCATTTGATAGAACACGTGGTCATTTTAGTAGTTTTTGTTGCGAATAAGTCGTCAAAAATAAGGGATCGGTATCACAAATGAACGACGTGCACGCGGATCTAATATTTGGTCAGTACTGAAGTGGTGCACCTAATTTCGACTTGATATATGTGCAAAATCATATATGCATGGCGCGCGTTGGTTGTCTTGAATGCGGTATCTTGTAGGAGGTAATCTGTGGCAACCCATGAATGTAGCATCACATAAAATGTGTTTTGTGTTAAAAAGAGTAGGTAAAGTTTCCGACAAACAAAAAAATATTATACGATTACCATCACAAGAATAATCAGCAAGAATAAAATTTGATATAGAGGGCGGTACCTCAACTTCTGAAACATCTTTGAAATATGTTTTATTAACAGCCATTTTTTTATTCCGTGCTTTATATAAACAACTTTTAACGGAATCTAAGCCCGGTAGAGAGCAAACTAGATTTGTTCCTTTATTTTTTTTAGCATTTGTTATACATTCTTGATAAATGCTGAGTATAGGACGACATTCTTCATTTAACACTTTTTCTTTCATTTCGTTTATTATAAGTTTTGTTTCGATTACATCTTGGTTTGCTGTGCAGTGCGATACATGTGCCTTTTGATTTACAATGACGTCACTCTGTAATCAGACCAATTAGATTTATCAGATATACATTTACATACTTTTAGTAAGTATAAAGAATTTTTTTTTAAACCCGACAACTTTTAACGAAATAAACAAAAAAAAAATACGACTTTACTTACTTTAATGTTTATTGTTCCGTTACATTTAAATTTCCTCCATTTTAAACATCGCCATAACACTCCACCGTTTTTAAACGATCTTTTTTTATGGTATTGGTAACCTCGATAAAGCATTAAAACGCCTTTGTTATTAATATATTTTATGTCATCCATTTGGATAAACGATAAAAACGAAAAGCAATTTTAGAATTCACAAAATATATAATTTTTACTCATTGACAAACCGAGGGTGATGTGACAAATAATAATAGGGGTTAAAGTATGAAATTGCCGTTTTATTGTAATAGGTACTTCGAATTGACATAGAACCTTCATGGTTTGAGATTTTTGAGTGAAACTTTTTTCATACGGTACCTATGTAGTTCTTCTTTTAAAAAATGTGCAACATTCGATTATCAACTTTCAGTTGTTTTTTTTATTCAGCTTAGACAATAAAGATGGATACTTCGAAAATTCGTGTGATTTTTGAATACGAGTTCCGACGCGGAACTAACGCGGCAGAAACAGCTCGCAATATTAATGTTGCGTTTGGAGAGGGGACTGCTAATGAACGCACTGTGCGATTTTGGTTTAAACGCTTTCGTGATGGAAACTTCGATTTGAAGAACGAACCACGTGGAAGACCGCCCACACAGGTGAATAACAATGATTTGAAAGAGATGGTGGAAGCCGATCCGAGCCAAACTACTCAGGAATTAGCGGCATGGTTTAACGTTACCTTACCAACAATATTGACTCATTTGCGTCAAATCAATAAAATAAAAAAATATGAAAAATGGGTGCCTCATGATTTGACTGATCTGCAGAAAGAAACGCGTGTTGAAACTTGCGTTGCCTTGTTGAATCGATACAGAAATGAAGGAATATTGGATCGAATTGTGACATGTGATGAAAAATGGATTCTTTACGATAATCGTAAGCGGAAAATGCAATGGCTGACCCCAGGTCAAACGCCGCAACAGTGTCCTAAAGCAAAGCTTACCAATAAAAAGGTAATGGTAACTGTTTGGTGGTCTCAGCGTGGTGTTATTCACTATAGCTTTCTCCGATCTGGTCAAGCAATAACGGCAGATGTCTACTGCGCCGAACTCCGAACAATGATAGCGAAACTAGCAGTGAAACAGCCCCGACTTATGAATCGATCTTCACCATTATTGCTCCATGATAACGCGAGACCTCATACAGCACGAGAAACCGTTTTAACTCTACAGGAACTGCAATTAGAAACCATTCGTCACCCTCCGTATTCGCCAGACCTTGCTCCAACGGACTACCATTTTTTTCGTGATTTGGACAATTTTCTGCGTGATAAAAAGTTTTCTTCTCAGGAGGCAGTGCAAAATGCTTTCACACAGTTTGTCGAATCTAGATCACCAGAGTTCTATCGCAAAGGCATAAATGAGCTTCCTATTAGATGGCAGCAATGTATAGATAATAATGGTAATTATTTTGATTAAATAAATATGTTAAATTAAAAAAAAACGAATTTTTATTTTTCAGTACAAATCGGCAATTTCATACTTTAACCCCTAATATGTCAAATAATAAACGTATAAACATAATACAATATACAGCCAGTAACTTTGTCAAGTGCTCAGGTTGAGGACTTTTTGCTCAAGCGCCAAGTGACACTTATAGAGAACAATATTTCAGTCATATGTAATATCGACGGATCCACACGTGGATTTAAGAGGAGATAGAGGTACCCATGGATCCACACGTGGATTTAAGAGGAGATAGAGGTACCCATGGATCCACACGTGGATTTAAGAGGAGATAAAGGTACCCATGGATCCACACGTGGATTTAAGAGGAGATAAAGGTACCCATGGATCCACACGTGGATTTAAGAGGAGATAAAGGTACCCATGGATCCACACGTGGATTTAAGAGGAGATAAAGGTACCCATGGATCCACACGTGGATTTAAGAGGAGATAAAGGTACCCATGGATCCACACGTGGATTTAAGAGGAGATAAAAAGGTATCCATGGATCCACATGTGGAGAAAAGCTGTGGATCCAAGTGGAAGGATGCTTAAATTTCCATTTAATGTGCACATAATCTTTATTTGTTCAAACCAATTTAACAACTTTATATCTACTCAAAACACAAAAATAATTTAGAAACATTTTACTGTTGCTACAAAAAAAAAACATCTCTAAACTGACTGAAAATTTTTCACTGTCATGAAAATTCTTTTCTACATTTTTCTCAATTTAAAATCTAATTTATTATATCATATTTAAAATCAGCCAGTGATATTTAAAATTCAATTACTCAACAATTTTAGTATGGATTAGGTTGGGTAGCTTCAAAATATTATTTACTAAATTTTGTATAGATTATGTCGCATAATATGATGCATACGAACGGAGGTTTTCCACTGTGCGTTTGGAGGTGGGATCGGGGATTCGTCCTTAGGTGAACCTGTTTTCATACCGGCCAGAAATCTTTGCCGGCCAGGGAACATTCTCCTTGTTGCCCTCAGTATCGCCGATATAATATTCGTTGTTCTCGTTAGCGACGAGGCGTGAACGAATTTTCTGTTAGATAGTTGCACCCCTTGGTTTTCAAGTCGTGAGATTCGCTGTGCCAACGGAGGTTCGCTCGCGAACGAAACTGCGCTCCGCACTGCCACACGAAGTAGCGCACCTTCGACTTCTTTTGAAAGTTAAAGTGTAGATTTTTTGTATTATGCTTGTTCTGTAAGCATCATAGCATTTTCTTATTTCCCTGTTGGTCAGTTTGTAAAGTGTTTTTAACTTTTCCTTGTCGGTTTTATTTAATTTTACTTAAGGCTTGTTTTGTAGCTTACTTCTTTCTTTCCGTAGTAAGAATCTTTCTTTTAGTATTTAAGGAATTAATGCCGGCAACGCGATAGTTTCATTATTGCATTTAGTTCCAAACACCAACTGTCTATTAGAGAGCCACTGCGAATAGAATACTTTGTTCCATGTTGGAGTTTCGAAAGTTCGTCTTCGAGTTCGTCTTCAAAAGGTGTCATCGCAGATGGTACACTTGATGGAAGATCGACCCGTGTGAATGTTACTACCGAGCCGATAAATCAATATATCGGCTATTAAACCTCTGATGGATGGGGCAGATTTTTTTTTTACAACGTGTTTATTATCATTATTCACGCTCCACCATTCTTGATAATGTTAAATATTAAACGTGACTTACCACATACCTGTTTCCGAAGAGTGAATGTTACTTTCAAGTATTTTCTCGCTCTGAGATCGTAGAATATTAGTAAACTTGTAAAATAGAAATTATAAGAAAAAAGAAACTGTCATGATTTTCATGATTTCGTTAGTAATGTGATCAGGTGCCGGTGCTTTTTCTGTGTTCTTATGGCGTATTCAACTTGTAGGAGGGATCTCCTCAACGTCTTCTTTGAAGGTGTTATTATTTAATTCGATAGTATTCTTACTCGAATAGAGATCCCTGTAGAAGTTAGTTGCAGATTCTAGGATGGATTTTCTGTCCGATACTTGGATTTTGTCTTTTCCCCCAATGGTGGGTATCCACGTCTTGGAATCTTGCAGTTCTTTTAAAGCTTTCTTTATTCCTCCTGTTCTGGATATCTGGTACATGAAGCAGTCGATTGACCGTTTAGCCTTCTCTTTACTTATTTCCAGTAAAATATTTTTGTCTTTTTTATTTTTCATTAATTCTTTCCTTGTACAGAGATGATAAAAAAAAACCTTGCAATTTATTTGTATCACCTTTCCTGTCGTCCCTTTTTTAAGCCGTTCAGCCGCATTTCAGCCGCAGGACGTCCACTGCTGGACATAGGCCTCCCCCATAACTCTCCAATAGGACCGGTCAGAAGCAGGTTTTATATGATAAAACCTATATTCACAATATAGAAAAAAAACTGCACAAACAACTACAGTGACAAAGGCATGTCACACATACGCAAACGTTATTTCATTTTTTTATATGTATAACTAGCGACTCGTTGCCGGCTTCGCCCGGGTGCATTTTTTTACGTAAAAACCTTCCCTGATTATCCCTCTATCCATGAGTGAAGACAGAATTAAAATCGGCCCAGCCGTTCTCGAGTTTTGCGCTTAGCAACACATTTAGGGATTTATTTTTATATTATAGATTTAAATCTCTTTCAAGTGATCATTTTCTCTCTGCTCTGTTAATGGTCAGTTAACAGTGTGGCTGTTTGTACTATTCGTAATTTTAATACATATTATCTTTTTATAACTATAATAAGTTGGTTTGTGTACGCTCAAAAATGTGAGAATGGATAGACCGATTTCGATTCGGTTTTCACATGTCGAAAGAGCCGCCTGGAGAAAAAGTCGGGAGTGGATCACTAGTATAATTATAATTAGTATGACTTTGAATAAGGTGTTAGTTTGAATTATATTAGATACGCGTTATAAATATGATGTCTGAAAATGAAACAAACTTTAATAACTTTATTAAATCTTTAATAAAAAGAATGTATAAAATAAAAATAGACTGTTAAGGCACATTTAGAATGTTGTACAAAAAATATACAAAATAAAAAAATAAAAAATAAACTAATTAAAACAATTGTACCCATGATTTGATATTACATTAATTAAAATTATTTATATTTAAAACTAGAGCAACAGTGATTTATTTGGACTATAGCAAATAAAATGTTGGCAGAAGTTGTGAAAAATGTTGAGCCAAATCCTAAGATAGAATTGTTAGAAATTGTTTTCCCATTTTTAACAATATTACACAATTAAAACTGTAGATTACGTATTTATATTGAGATTGGTTTGAAAAATAAATGCAAAATTTGTCACAAAAAAAATATATCATTCATTTTCTTTTGATCCTTTTAATGTATGCGAAAAGTATAAATAGTATATAGGTAGGTATATATAAATGTAATTTTATTTGACAAAATAAAAATGTGAAAAAATGTACTAAGTATGTATAATATAATGAAATTATAGATTGTGTGTGTACTCAATATACACAATTAGCACAGCTCATAATACACAACTTGCTTTTTTATACCGAATATAGGTACTTTGACAAGATGTCTTGCGTGCGTCTGATAAAACTATGTTAACTATAGTTAAGTTACTATAATTAGGTTGCTAATACGCTAAGTATATCTATGGCCTTTTAGGTTTAAAAAAATTTACAAAAATAAAAAACTATTAATTTATTGGCATAAAATAATAACACCTAGAAATCAAATGCGCGCAATATTATGTTACCATATAAAAAGCTACACAAATAATCTTTAAAGATTTCTTGTTAATAAAAAAATAAAATATTTTCTGAAAAAAAAAATCCCAATATAGCGTTTTGTGTGTACCATAAAACAGGCAGTATTTATAGACATTTTAATTGGGATCTCTCTGTGTCATTATTCTAAAATTTCTAAAAATGCAGTTATGAATATATAGTTACCGCCTAACTATGCACGGCTCACAAGATCCCGGCTTCAAGTACGCAGGATGACAATGGGGACAAGCGGGATTCTCCCCGAAGTTTGCGCGACCTGGTTTTCCAACATTCACTTGAAACGAGGTCTGGGCGTTGTCGTCTTCATACCCGGGGTGATCTTTGTCGAGAGGAAACACGTAATCCGGAACGAAGTAGGCGCTGATATTGTACTCTGTGTTGTGCAGGAACGGTGTCAGATCTGGCTCAGTTGGTGTAGGGCGAGTGACGTCACTAAAAGGTCTCTTCCCTTGTACAGATCGTGTTTGAGGAGCAGCAGAAGCGTTATCACTGACGTTCTCACTTTTGGGCGGTGTCAAATCAAATGCTGGCACAGCCCATTTCCAATCGTAGTACACCGGAGGACCAACTGTTGTTGACGGCTGCGGTTTACTATCAGCATTTGGTGGTAACAAATCTTTATCAGGCTCTGGAATGCCAGACTGGCCGTTGAAAGATGTAGATGTGGGTTTTATATTGACTGCATTAAATCTAGTCGTTTCAGTCACTCCCTTGGTTCCCTCAAAATTAAAACTGTTAGCAGTATTACTGGTCTCATGTTTTCGTGGTGTTCTCTCTTCTTCAGCGCTAGATTGACCAGCGGGAAGATGCTGATTAAGATTTAATATTTCCGATTGCGACATAGCAGTCTTAATGGAGTCAGGTGAATTTGGATCGAAGCGTTTAATAAATTTGACCACGGCGTCTTTTTCATTATTTTCCGATGAGTCTTTCATTCTGATATCGATATAATCATCTTCTGCGGCTTCTGTGGTTGTTCTTGGCGTAGCTGATGGAAGTAGTTCCTGAGGTGGCGGTGAAGGCACAGGTCTGCCTGTGTTCTGAGAGAAACTGTCTTCCGGTGTCGGATGAAAGAGTGGTCCGGGCGTTTGCGAAGCTGCTCCTGCCAGGTTGTCATTGTCGTAGTGATCATTATGAGCCGTATCGAACGAGCCTTGGCTTGGTCTTTTCGATTGTGTAACACTGGTACCAGTGGACCAAGAAGTTGGCGGTCTGTAGTTTTGTTTGGCGCTGTCCAGGCCATTGTTGTTAGCACTCGAGATGATGTCAGGAATTCCTACAATACTATTGCCTGGATGGTCCGATCCCTGAAAAAGTAACACCAAATTATGTTCTTTAAGGGCCAGTTTTATAACGATCCATTAGTTAAATTTTATATCAAATAGACGAAAAAAAGATCTAATAGTATAATATAGTGTATTATAAACAACTGTTCGTTAGTCAACAGTATAATTTGACAGCTAGCGTTTACTGCCTCTTTACTGACTATGATAAGGTCGGTTTATCTTACGTATCGTTTATTTTGTTATTTATGTAAATAAATGTGTTTGTGACGCGACACTTGACAGTTCTTGACAGACTACAACGAAACCATCGACAATATTCATAAACTTCGGCGTATTTTTACGGGCAGCTACCGAATGTTTAATTTCTTTTATAGAACCACCGTCAGTAAACGTTATTGACAGACCGTTAACCGTTCGGTTACTAGCACTGTAACGAACGAGAAAAAGGTATGTCGTTTATAAAACTGGCCCTTAATGTGATTTTTAAATTTATGTTTATATTCTCTATCTAATATTTACATGTCGCACAGAAACTATTTTAATTAAATTAAAAAAAATATATTTCTCTGGGATTAAATTGTTCTGACGTACAAAAACTTCATGTTCAGCATGTGCCATGGCCCATTACTCCATTCCTTCCTAATACCTATCCTTAATTCTACCATGGTCTGCAGCTCACTTTCAGCACCATGTGCATTGCTTGTGTTACAGGCAACGGTAGCCACCCACCATCAAGTGGACCGTCAACATAAAAATTAGATAATTTAAAAATGTACTGGTGCATTATCGATCAGTTATGGGATATCCTTTGAGAAATCTTATATGTTATATATGAGCCCAAAACCGGGTTAAAATGGTCCATACCTTTTTTTTTTTTATAAATACACATTCCACACAGCACCATCTAGTTCCAAAGTAAGCAACTAATGCTTGTATTATGGATACCAGACAGTTGATATACTACATAGATTACTTTTTTTTTTGTAAATACATACATATTATAAATACAAAACATCCATGACTCAGGTACAAAGTTAAATGTTAAAACATAAACTTTTGCCCCTAGCGGGATTCGAACCCGCGACAGTTTGGTTAACAGCTAGGGTTACTAGCCACTAGACTAAACGTGTCGTCAAACGTGTGTCATACCTTAAACTCGGCTTCTCTCAATCCATCGTAGTAGTTATTGTTTGGGGGTACCGACAGTATATCAGGGCGCGGAGTACGGAGCTGCATGTCGGCTTCAGAAACGAAGGGCTTGTCCCGTTGACCTGAAAAAAAAAAATTTTTTTTACATTATTTTCATATTTTTGACTAGCGGCCCGCTCCCGGCTTCGCCCGGGGTGTATTTTTTCTAATAAAAGAATTTTTCTAAAATAAACGTAGCCTAAGTTACTCCTTATTACATCAGCTACCTGCCAATAAAAGTCCCGTCAAAATCGGTCCAGCCATTTCAGAGATTAGGCGGAACAAACAGACAGACAGACAAAAATTGTAAAAAAATGTTATTTTGGTGAATGTACCGTATATATATATATATATATATATATATATATATATATATGCACGTAGTAAAAAACGGTTATTTCAATATTACAAACAGACACTCCAATTTTATTTATATGTATAGATGTAACGAAAAAATTCAATAATTAGGTACTGCTTACAAAAAGATAAATTGTTTCTGTTTATAGCTTCGTCAATGAATCTTCCATATATTATTCGCGTTAGTTCATTGGTGTCCTCAAAAGCAAAGAGTCTTTAAAGGAAGTTAAGTTAATGTTAAGTAATAAATACTTAATTGGCATTGTTATAATAATGTTCATGTGATGATAAGGTCGACACCGGCCAGGTGGTGCCCTCTGTCCTTTCACTGAGAGTATGTCATGTGAAAACTATATAAAATTGCGTGCCAAGTAATATACTGTTACTTAACTTTTAACATAAAGTTGGCTATGTACGAGTTGGCAAATAAAATTGTTACTATGTAAATTTTGTTAAAAGGAAAGATAATACTAAAACCAATTTATATAAAACTAGCTGTTGCACGCGACTTCGTCCACGTAACTTTATAAAATATAGGCTATGTTACTCGTTGATAATGTAGCTTTCTATAAGTGAAAGAATTTTTAAAATCGGTCTAGTGGTTTTTTGTGTTTATTCATCACAAACATACAAAAATACAAATCTAAATCTTCTCTCTTTATAATCCTTATATACAGGGCGTCCCACGACTATGCCACATGGAGGGAAAGTACCTTGAATATTGTAGATGGAACATTTTACTGAAAGAAGACTTTATTTTAATTTAAAAAACAATTTAAACTGCATTCATAGATTTTTAAATAATTACATGGTTGAACCGGGAATCGAACCAGCTACACGAGAAAAAAAAATACCCTGTAGCTTTATCATACCGATCGAAAGGCTTCATCATAAAGATTATTTTTTGCTAAATAACATAGTGTCAGAAATAAAAGGAAGACCATGAATTTTAACATTTGATGTGAAATTTTGTTCAGAAAAATTAAAAGCTGACACTGCCGTAAGGACATACAACGGCATTATCATAAGTAAATATTACTAATAAATGTACCCACTTGAGAAGTACGCATCATTTCCCTATTATAATTTAAGTGCAAGATAAAATGTAATTAGTAGGTACCTACCTGGTTGTATGCAACAAATCGAGCTATATCCTGACGCGTAAATTATACGCGTAAAAATTTAGTTTACAAGAACCAGTATGAAAGTGTCTACGAGCTACAAACAGAACTTAGACGTATTATTCTAAATATCCACCACAACAAGATCAAAAAATCGACAGGGAGTGAAATAATCAAAAGAGTGCGACTTTGTATTCAACAGTATGGGACTCATTTTGAGCATTTGATAAAATGATTAATTTTGTATTAAAAACGTTAAAATTCATGGTCTTCCTTTTATTTCTGACACTATGTTATTTAGCAAAAAATAATCCTTATGATGAAGCCTTTCGATCGGTATGATAAAGTTACAGGGTAATTTTTTTTCTCATGTAGCGAGTTCGATTCCCAGGTCAACCATGTAATTATTTAAAAATCTGTGAATGCAGTTTAAATTGTTTTTTAAATTAAAATAATGTCTTCTTTCAGTAAAATGTTCCATCTACAATATCCAAGGTACTTTCCCTCCATGTGGCATAGTCGTGGGACGCCCTGTATATGTTACGGCTAATGATAGGTGTGAACATAAACTTAAGATTAGCCGGCTAAACTTAGGTTTATCTCCGAGGAGAAGCTAATGTTAGTTTCATCTATCATTAGCCGGCTAAACTTAAGTTTAACTGCAGGCCCTTGGCTAAAAATGTAGAAGCAAATGAGAAAGGAAACGGTATAATAATGTTTACCATTTCGACACGAAAACTTTTATTAAAAGATAATCACTCTCATTACACATACATACTTATGTAGGTATACAAAATTACAAAATAAAACTTCTGCAATGTTAATAAAACAATATCTAGTTATTAAAATAAAATAATAAGAAGCTCCATCCCTCCCTTATTCCTTATCCTTAATCCTTCTATGGTCGGCAGCGCACTTGTAGTACTTATGGCGTTGCTTGTGTTATAGGCGACGGTAGCCACCTACCATCAAGTGGACCGTCAGCCTGTCTGACAAATAGCTCCTTTTTTATGATAAGTGACCTTATCATAAAATCGACGACATGGCAACAGCAGAGGCCTAAGATGCGCGCCTAAGCAACCGCCAAGAAAGATGACGCAATACTAATCTATCTATATAAATAAAATCAGAGTGTCTGTCTGTGATTTGCGAAAAACTGCCTCAAACTAAGCTTAGAGAGTCATTCGCATGCTGTTAAAACGTAAATAACTTTTTTTAGAATTGTTGTCTGTCTGTCTGTCTGTCTGTCTGTCTGTCTGTCTGTTCGGGGTAATCTCAGAAACGGCTGAAGCGATTTTGATGAAACTTTGCAGACATGAAGAGGGGGTCGTCAGGAGTAACATAGGCTACTTTTTGTTTATGTAAATTGCGGTACATACACCAAAATAATATTTTTTACAATTTTTGTCTGTCTGTCTGTTTGTTCCGGCTAATCTCTGAAATAGCTAGACCGATTTTGACGGCACTTTTATTGGCAGGTAGCTGATGTAATAAGGAGTAACTTAGGCTACGTTTATTTTAGACTAGCGACTCGTTCCCGGCTTCGCCCGGGTGCATTCGTGTACATAGACTTTTCGAGTTTAATGAGAATGATGCTTATGCATTAAGATAGCCTCACTCTACTTCCTTCGAAATAAATATAACAAATCACCCATCAGGTTTAACAAATTTTTAAATTTCTAAAAATTTTGACGATGTTCTGAAATTTCAAAAAATCTTATTAAATTATCTGAAAAAGTGAAGAAAGTTTTCATATATGCGAGAATTTCCTAGAAACTTCTGGAATTTTCTAGAAACTTCTGAAATTTTCGAGAAACTTCTAGAATTTTCGAAAAACTTCTAGAATTTTCTATAAACATCTAGAATTTTCTAGAATGTTAGCGAAAAAAAATCCGTTCCTATTAATCTTCTTCTTCTTTTATATAAATAAAATCAGAGTGTCTGTCTGTGATTTGCGAAAAACTGCCTCAAACTAAGCTTAGAGAGTCATTCGCATGCTGTTAAAACGTAAATAATTTTTTTTAGAATTTTTGTCTGTCTGTCTGTCTGTCTGTCTTTCTGTCTGTCTGTTCGGGGTAATCTCAGAAACGGCTGAAGCGATTTCGATGAAACTTTGCAGACATGAAGAGGGGGTCGTCAGGAGTAACATAGGCTACTTTTTGTTTATGTAAACTGCGGTACATACACCAAAATAACATTTTTTACAATTTTTGTCTGTCTGTCTGTTTGTTCCGGCTAATCTCTGAAATAGCTAGACCGATTTTGACGGGACTTTTATTGGCAGGTAGCTGATGTAATAAGGAGTAACTTATGCTACGTTTATTTTAGAAAAAATACACCCCGGACGAAGCCGGGAGCGGGCCGGTATAAACAATAAAAAACGGGATCTATGCAATATATTCGAGTTTTTTAAACGCGATATTTTTTCTTTTACTGAAAAAAAGTTACTAACCCTGTGACAATAAAAAAAAGAATTTTTTCGTTCATAACAATTGCATTTGTTGTTAACAACTGAAACGAAGGTTCATGCAATACGATGAGTTCTCTTTGTGGCATATCTTTTCTTTGGCTGAGTCGCTCATTATGTATTATTAATAGGAACGGATTTTTTTTCGCTAACATTCTAGAAAATTCTAGATGTTTATGGAAAATTCTAGAAGTTTTAAGAAAATTCTAGAAGTTTCTCGAAAAATTTCAAAAGTTTCTAGAAAATTCTATGAAAACTTTCTTCACTTTTTCAGATAATTTAATAAGATTTTTTGAAATTTCAGAACATCGTCAAAATTTTTAGAAATTTAAAAATTTGTTAAACCTGATGGGTGATTTGTTATATTTATTTCGAAGGAAGTAGAGTGAGGCTATCTTAATGCATAAGCATCATTCTCATTAAACTCGAAAAGTCTATGTACACGAATAAGTTGAAACATTTATCTTTTCTGCCTAACGATCATCAGTCAGCTTGATATATACCCATATTTCGCCGAACTGCGTTCTCTTATCTCAGTTGAACTAATATACACAGGAAAAAGACAAAGTTACGCACAATTAAACAAAAATCAATTCGCTCACGCAGACAACATTATTAAATTTACGTTTTTTAATATTATAAAACAAAGTCCCCCCGCCGCGTCTGTCTGTCTGTATGTTTGCGATTCTCAAAAACTACCGAACGGATTTTTATACTATTTTCATTAATGGGAAGAGCGTTTAACGAGGAAGGTTTCTACGTTTAATTTGCAGAAAAAAAATTGCACCCGTGCGAAGCCGGGAACGGATCGCTAGTTACTAAATAAAAACATTGCCACGTGCGCGCATCGTCTCCCCTCCGCCCCCTCGAGCGACATGTTCGCGCCGGCGCATCCATCGAAACATTTTTAGCCGTTTCGTTTCGGTTAATGTGCACATTAGCCGGCTAAAGATGGAAATTCACGATGCAAACTAACATGATATCGAACTTTAGCCGCCTCTCGAAGATAAACTTAAGATTAGCCGGCTAAACTTAAGTTTATGTTCACACCTATCTTTAGCCGTAACATATATATAAAAATTACGTGTCACATGTTTGTCCGCGTTGAAATCCCAAACTAGTGAACCGATTTTGATAAAATTACGTAACTATATGTAATGTGGTCCAACTTAAAAGATAGGATAGTTTATATCTCATTTTGTTTATTATTTTTTTGCAAATTATATAATATTATTAACATAGCGCCATCTGTTGATACCTATTCAATACAGCAATTATTTATCTGTGAGTTCCAAAAGATTCTAACAGATGGCGATGTAAGGTAATTTTATCAGCTGGATTGAGTAAAAAATTGCACCCGTGCGAAGCCGGGAGCGGGCCACTAGTATTAATATAGATTATAATAGATAGATAATAATTAACTTCTGCAACCAGTGTTTGATTATTTAAATCAAGTCAAGTCTTACGAGAACTGGAACTTGTAAGACTTGGCGAACTCTTAAGAACTGACAAAAACTCAATATTTTAAAGAATGCTGAACATTTGAAAGAATTAATTAATTTTGTTGTATTTGAACAATGAATTATACGGAAACATAATTCAATGCCGGTAGCCGTAGCGTTTCAATATGCGTATTTTTTTGTTGCAACTAATAATAATAAAGATGTATGTTAGTTACGCGATCGTTAGTAATTCAATCCCAATTAAGGCAACAAACTTGTGCCGCTCTGTTAGGAAGTGTTGGAAGGTGGTTCGTTCAAAAACTGTAGCCAAGGGCGATATATGTGGCTGACATTGGCGTTGATTGCGCCCATTCAATAAAAAAAAAACAAATCGACGAATTTATTATTAGTATGTATAAGTGAAATTTAATTTAAGAACGAATTTAAAACTATAATTTTACATGTGTCAGGTCAGGGCCGTAGACCAGGGCTTGTCAGTGTTAAATATTTTTTTTAATGTAAAGGTCATCAGACAGGCTGACGGTTCGTTTGATGATTGGTGGCCACCGATTCCATGTATTTACACAAGCACAAGATTATTAATATATTACTTAGATGGTTTATTAACAAACGCAACACCACATGTGCTGACAAGCCCGTCGTATAAGTGGTTAGGGTGCTTGCCTTAACGCTCTGTTCCAAGGGTTCCCGGTTGGATACCCGGCAGGGTCAACTTTGGAAATGAACATTTCAAATTAGGCTGGTCTGGATCTGAAAAGTAGTTGCACTGCACACTGCGTTTCGCAGTCATTTGGGTAGTCCGTCTGGCAACAGTAACCACCCCCTTGCTAAATACCACCAAAACAACAGCAAACGTGCTGTTATTTCTCTGTGATCTTTTGCAATGTGGTGGTTTCAGCTACCAGACGGGCTGATCAATTTATAGCTGTGAAACGCAGTGTACCCCGTCACCTACAAATTTCACTAAATCTTTAATTTTGGAATTTTAGCCTGGTAGCTACCGGAAGGCATTTAATTTTATATAAGTACATTAGCTCGTGGATTGCGTAAAAAAATTATTTACTTTCACATTACAATATTAGTATCTACCTATGTATTGATAATAATTGACAAATGATCAATTTATGTGTAAATCAATCAATCATTAACACTTTTGTTAATTTTGGCGTTTAGTCGATTTATTTAGTGCGAATTCTATCGTACACAATAATACGGGTTAGTCCACCTAGTTATACTACTAGTTGTACGATACAACAAAATGAACAAAAAAAGTCCGAATAACTATACAGAGCAGTATAACTATATAACTCGGAATATAAAATATTATGCTAAACAAATTGCGACTATGATTAAAAATTGTTAATTAGTAGTCTGTCTGGTACGCTTTGGTGTAAATGACATTTAGGTATTAATTAATTGCTTTATAGTTAGCCATTGACCTTGTTTTTTATTTGTCGTATAACACAATTATGTCTTGAATTTTTTTTTTACCTATTAAATTCGACTAAACATTAGAAATGCGAGTTTGAAAGGACGGATTGATGTTTGATACGCTTTATCGCAACAATAAGACGTACTTAATATGAACGGATTTTATTAGTGTGATTGACTGATTCTACAATTCCCTGTTGTTTTACAGGTGAAAAATTGAGATTTTTATGAAGTGGAATTTGAGCGCGATAATAATAATAATAATAATAATTTATTTGCAGAATATAGGTACATTACAATGTTTTTACACTAAATAAGGCTCGCTACATTCTACCCTTTGGGGTGTGCAAATATTTTGAAAACACTACATAACAAACTAATTTTTCAATCACCACCATCCACTAAGTTGTCAGACATAAAATCTTTTAAATCATAATAACATTTATTAACTAATAATTCCTTAATTTTCTTCTTAAATATATTAATATTGAGCTGCTTAATATTGTTCGGGATTTTATTATAAATGACTGGTGCCAGACAAAAAACACTTTTGTGCATAAGAGCTGTGTGTGCTTTACGAATACACAGCTTATTGGGATCCCTTTGAGCTCTTTTACTATGCTCTGAAACTCGTCTAAATATGATAGGGTTCGCTTTTACATAAACCAGAACCTCATATATAAAAAGTGAAGGCAGCGTTAATATTTTATGTTTTTTAAAATAAGGCATACAACTATCTGTTACTTTTAATTTAAACATTGCTCTAATACATCTTTTTTGTGCTTTGAAAATAAGATTTTTATCAGTCGAGTTTCCCCAGAACAGAAGTCCATATCTGAGCATAGATTCAACAAGGCCATAATATGCCAATAAGATAGCTTCAATCTTTACAGTTCTAGATAATTCATGAAGGGCATACGCTTGTTTACATAGTCGTTTTCTGAGACCATCAATATGAGATTTCCAATTTAATTTGCTGTCAATTTCTATGCCTAAAAATCTTGTTGTGTTAATTTCTTTTACAGTTTGATCTTCATAATGTATGTTCAAATATGGTTTACTGACTAATAGAGTAAAATTTCAAGGCCGAATATTTTGTGACGCTTCTTGTAACGTTCAGTTATGTGAATGTGAACGAATGTAGAATGTGAACGAGGCTGACTGTCTGCATGAAGGTGAGTGGCCACCGTCGCCGCGTTACCAATTAACAACAACGCCATTGCCAAACTTTGTAGCATAAAGTAAAGAGCAAGGGACTAAGAGGCAATAGGAAACACTCAAGGAAACACAATAGTTCATTATGCTGTTATTTTTCTGAAATCTTCTGTAAGTAGGTGCCCCATTAAAAAGGACCTCTTACAGTAATCTATCTAATGACCCTATCTAAGAAGTTATTTTCCTGTCTATCATTCACATAAATAATAATAATAAGATGCCCTTACCAATAAGTAGATTGGCGTCATAGTCGCTTTCTGACTTGGAACAGTTGACCATGTACCAATGGTCACAGATGAGCATCCTCTGCTGGAAGAGTGTGGTGTTGGGACAGGTGTAGCTGAATTGGCGACCGAGGCCATCGCACATGTGGTACACCTGTAAAAATAAAGATTTCCTTCATTTAATAACATTTAGGGCCAGTTTTATAAACGACATACCTTTTTCTCGTTCGTTACAGTGATAGTAACCGAACGGTTAACGGTCCGTCAATAACGTTTACTGACGGTGGTTCTATAAAAGAAATTAAACATTCGGTAGCTGCCCGTAAAAATACGCCGAAGTTTATGAATATTGTCGATGGTTTCGTTGTAGTCTGTCAAGAACTGTCAAGTGTCGCGTCAAACACATTATTTACATAAATAACAAAATAAACGATACGTAAGATAAACCGACCTTATCATAGTAGAGGCAGTAAACGCTAGCTGTCAAATTATACTGTGGACTAACGAACAGTTGTTTATAATACACTATATTATACTATTAGATCTTTTTTCGTCTATTTGATATAAAATTTAACTAACGGATCGTTATAAAACTGGCCCTTAGAAAACTAGAACTTGCAGCTAGATGAACAATGAAATTTTTACAATGGTTGTCTAAGAAACCAAAGCATTCTCAGTACTCGCAGCTTATAAATTCACGATTGCGTTTTCATTTTTCTCAGGACAAATATGTATTTCTTATTCCTGAATATTAGAAACTAGGTATTTTTTTCCTTTTATTAGGTATAGTTATAGCACTACCCTTACATTGGTTTCCTTCATAGTAACATAGTTAAAGTGAGCATTAATTCTAATCAATAATACCCAGAGAAGTAATAAAATACTCAGAGAAGCAGTCCAACTAGACTTTGAACGTCTGTGGTTTTTTAAACTATGAACGAGCAATTCCTATATAAATTTATATATTTTGCGTATCACCGAAACGGCATTAAGAGCGTTCATCAATTAAAATCACGCTGGAGTCAAAATTTATGATTTCAGTAGTTTCAGATGTTTTAGTTTGCAGATAAGATGTTAACGTCATATTATTTGTAGTTGTATAATCTAGTAAATAGCTAAAAAATATTTTAAAGTGAATTTTCATTAAAACATTTTTAACCAGCCCTTTTTTTAAACTAGCGGTCGACGGCCTACGCAGATAAATATACAAGTTATTAAAAAAATTATAACACAATCTTTTAGAACATTAATGACTTCACATACTAGGTCCAAAAAAAACAGAAATATCTCAAATTTCATCCTAAAATAACACGTTTAATATCACGAAAAATTACTAAAAGTGACACTTTTGATTATACTTTTCTTGAATGAAAATTTACAGAAATCGTATGTTTTTTTCGACTATTATCTAATAAATGATATGAATTTTTGGAAAATCAATATTTTTATAATTTGTCGCATATAATTTTACTAATATCTCGCTTCTGCGTCGACCGTCGATCGCTAATTTTAAAAGAAGGTTGCTTAAAATCAGTTCTAATGAGAAAAGTATCCCAATATTTTAAAATATTTTTCGACTATGATCTAGATTATAAAACTACAAATAATATGACGTTAATATCTTATCTGCAAACTAAACACATCATGGCATTATGATCCGCCGGGAATCATAAATTTCTGATTCTAACTCTGTAACGGCCTAACGATTTGGACGAAACTTTTCAAGTCTTATTTCTTGTAAAAATGCAATTTTACACCAAAAAAAAATTAAGTATAACTTTATTAAAACACCGTCTGTATTATTCGGAATGGATGATTATCAACTGTTACCTCAAAATTTAGTGAGATGCTATATAAATGCGAATATTACATTCAATATTAACAATGCAATTACTGTGAGGATCTTAAGTGCACGTCGATGAAGGAAAAAAATACCAAGCTTATCTCGAGCTATCCGGGCCATCTAACATCAAGTGGATCGTTAGCCTGTCTGTCACCATTTATCATAAAAAATAATGCACAGTTTTCCTTATAAATTGCGCATCATCACATTACATCCTATACTTAAATTTGTTTCTAATTTTGTAGAATGGAAAATCCATATAATTAACTACACAATGCGAGTTTTTTCATTATAGGTATATGTATATGTAGTTAGTTTTAAAATACTAAGTTTTCCACCATTTTTTGTGAAGTGTTATTGCTAGTTTCCTGACCATTTGGACTTTGTATGAGTTGGCAATGATTTTTGTCGGATAGTTGTCTCGTCACTTAGTTTTAAAAATAAGTATTTTTTGTTGCTACACGTGACAATAATAGTTTATATAATAGACTAGCTGGTGTCCACGACTTCGTCCGCGTTGAAAAATATTAAATAGCCTATCCTGTGTCCCGTACTTCCAAATGTTTATCTACCAAGTTTCATGAAAATCAGTTAATTCGTTTCAGTTATGGAGGAACATACATACATACATACAATACCTACACTTACAGATTTATTATTAGTATTGATGATGATACTGTACATATACTAGAATGAGCAAAAGTACCATAAACAAAAGTTAATTCAACTGGCAAGTTAATTTGGACGAGGCAGTAGGTAAGTAATATAAATTATTTTATTATGATTTAGATTGTTCTATAGTTGGATTAGATTAGATTGTTTTATGTTTAAATTTTAAAACAACAAATTTTGTAAAAGTTTTTAATATTACCTAAAATATATCGTGGACTTATAAATGGGTTTTTACTCTTTTTCTTTTTGTAAGTATAAAAATAACTGTTTACTTTTATTACTTTTTGTAGTGCCATTCGATGCACCTCCGATTGTTATAATATGTTTTTTGGTCATCATATTTTAATATATTTTAAATATATCCATCCACAGTATATGTATCTTCATTTAATCACAAACACATTGTCATTGTAAATGTAGGTAATACATAATATCACCTTTTAATTTGAAGTCTAAAAATCTAAAGAGAGGATTTCCTCAATTATAAATAAACGATTCGTCCTTAATTCTTCATATAATAATAAACTTACATGTTATTATTGTTATTACACATCAAATTAGAGTTGATTTTTAGGAGGTAATGTTCAGCAGTCTAATTACCTAGTCAAAGTATCGTTATATTATATTGTAATACTGTGGTATCGCATACCGTATTAGTATAAGAGCTAGCAACGTTTTTGAGAATGCATTTTTTTCTCATTCATACTGACGGTCGGTAAGAATGCAGTACGTCTGGCACCTGGAAGCGGTTGCGTTTACCAGTGCGCATCCCATCTGTACAGGGAAAATTGTGCATTTTGAAATTATTTTAAGACAATTTTCTTAGCACTTTGCCTCTTTAGCAATATAAATTTATAGTTGCCAGACATTTTTGTCGTTGCTAACATTGCCCCAGATACAATTTTAATCATTAAAAAATGATAATTTTCAAACATTTTTAGTATGTCTGTAATTTTAATATAATATAGTTCTATAATCAAAGAATATAATATTAATTTGCCAGATAGAAATTCCGTTGCTTAATTAGAATTCAAATCAATTTAAGTATCGGGGAGAATAGGTGAGTTAGAAGAGTGCGGCAACTGATTCGTAGGTTGTGTGAGAGAGACAGTTGCGACAGAGAGCGTCGTGAGAGAGATAACTATAATTTCAAAATCTTGGTACTTATTGATGTTGTTATTGACGTGATAATAAACACAGTTATTTAGCAGAGTGTATATTTATTTACAGATTACAATGAACTACATTAAAACAAACTTTCCTATTTATAACAACATTCTGTTACTATGGTAACGCATGTATGTAATATATGATTACCTGGCCAGTACTATTTCCAATACTTATAACGATGACATACTAGAAAATTCGTGTGTCATATGTATGGAATTCGTAATAATAACAACATTAATGATGTGAGATTTCATTTGTTTTGTAGTATCAGACCAAAAATGCATACGACAACTTCGAAAATTTTTTTTAGGAATTTCGACCCATCAAATCTGATGACCCATCATTTCGTGACGTTGCGAGCTCTCGTACTATATGTATAGTTATGTGCTCCGAAACTGACCTACTCAGAATCCAACCTCTTAAGAATCTGACCGACTCCGCCTAAACCAGGGATTCCCAAAGTGGTCGATATCGACCCCTTGGGGTCGATATCGGTTTCCTAGGGGTCGACATAAACGAAAAGTGATTTTGGGGGTCGACGAGGTCTAAAAATCGACCCCTATTATATTAACACAAGTTCTTATTTAAAACTTTCAAGATAGGTAAGTAGGTAGTTACTGTATTGTTTATGTTGTGTTACGTGTACTAAGAATAATTAATATTTTTGTAGGAAATAATGTTCCAGGAATGTAAAGTTTCAAGTTCGTACAAGATGAAAAACTCGGCAAGTCTATGTGGACAAGTTTGTGCAAGATTGAGTTGGAGCGTACGTCTTTCAGCGGCGTTTTGACTTGCTCTCTATTTGACGATAAAGTGCTTATCACACTATTCAATTTGAACGATTCCTATTTAGGAATCTAAGTAGTGAGCTCGTGATCACACTACGCTAAATTGATTTCTAAATCGAAGATATAGAGTTGAAAATGGATAAACTCTTAATTGAATCCAATCTGTTCTAACTGCGATCACACCTTCCGATTTCCTAAATTGGAATCGTTCAAATTGAATAGTGTGATAGCGGCTTTACGCGAATTAAGACGAACGAATTCATGATCAAGTCCAAACATGTTCCTGATATTTTACTATTTAACGAGCTTGCATTTAGGTTGAAAGTTCATTTGCGTTTTGAAATTCGTTGGAGCTTGAACGATAAAAACTCATATAGCTAAGTACTCATTTATTTCAAGAGATTACAAACTTATTACAAAGCTAAATTAAGTGAAGTAAAGTGACTGAAAAAGTGTTAAACACAACATACAACATATTTTAAATAGGTATGTATAATTGTATTTGTAAAAATTACTAACACTTAAGTCTTTGGTTTTCGTTCTTATTCTACCTAATTACCTAATACGAAGTTTCTATACCTAATTACCTACTGTAGTTACTTCCCAATATAGGTATCAAAGTTTATCAAAGAGTAAGTCAGTAATACTTAACAAGAATCCATTAACTGAGTGTGATAAAAATAAGATAGTGTGCAAATTTAACAGTTTATTATTGTTTTTTATTTAGGTTCCTTATTTTTTTGTTTGCAGAATTACTGAAAGTTTTATGATGGCGGACACGAAAAAAAAATGCAGACAATACAGTTTGGACTACTTGAAGTTCGGATTAATTGCATCTCCATCAAATCAACACTTCCCGATGTGTCTCATATGTGAAAAAGTATTTAGTAACGATGCCATGAAGCCTTCAAAAATGGATGACCACTTATCAAGAGTACATGCTAACAAAAAAAGTAAGCCCTTGTCATATTTTCAAGCACTGAAAGAAAAACTAGACAAAAGGCCATCCATAGGATCGATGTTTGCGTCATCATCTATTCGAGACAATGATGGTTTACGAGCGTCCTATAATATATCTTTACTAATAGCGAAGTCGGGGAAACCCCATACAATTGGAGAGCAGCTTATCTTACCAGCCATTGCGGAGGTCCTTAACAATGTATTGCACAAACCCGCACATGATATTTTAAAGAGAATACCTTTGAGCAACAACACCGTTCAGAGACGCATAGATGAGATGGGACGCGATGTGGAAAACATTTTATGCAAGTTCTTACAGACCCGCAGATTCTCTCTCCAGTTGGACGAGTCTACATTACCCGGCAATGAAGCTCTATTGTTAGGATATGTTCGATTTATCAAAGATGAAAATATGTGCCAAGAACTGATTTTTGCTGCATATTTAGAGACTGATACTAGAGGAGAATCGATTTTTCAGGCCGTGGAACATTTTTTTACTGATAAAGCTATTCCATGGAAGAATATTGTTTCTGTTGCGACTGATGGTGCACCGTCTATGGTTGGTCGTCATCGTGGCTTTATAGCTCACTTAAAGCGACAACTGCCTGATGTACTGGTTATTCACTGTGTGATTCACAGGCAGCATTTAGCAGCAAAAAAGCTGAGTCCTAGATTGCATAAGTCTTTACAATATGTAATAAATGCTATCAACAAGATTCGAAGCAATTCTTTGAACTCTCGGTTATTTGCTCAACTATGTGACGAAAACGACGAAGTCTTTACTCGGTTACTTCTGCACACTGAAGTTCGCTGGCTATCAAGAGGCTCTTGCTTAGAAAGATTTTCAGCCCTTTTTGAATCTGTGTTGGAGTTTTTACAAGAAAAAGATCCGAATTTGAAAGAAAATCTGAACAATTGTAAAACAGATATTTATTACTTGACTGATATCTTTGGAATGTTCAACAAAGTTAATTTGCAACTACAGGGTGATGATCTTAACTTGATTAAAACAAAATCAATAATATCGGCCTTCGTGGGTAAACTAGTTCTTTATAAACAAAATTTAGGCAGAAAAGAATATTCGCAGTTTCCGCATTTGTCAAAATTACCAAAAATGCTTCAAGATGATGACATTTTATTATATGTTACTCACTTGGACGCATTACACAAGGATTTTACGGAGAGGTTTGATGATCTTTTAAATTTACAAATTCCTCAATGGATAATAAATCCGTATAACACCACAGCCATAGAAGAAGCCAATGTGATAATGCAAGAAGAGTTGATTACCATCAGCACAGACGAAGAGCTTAAGCAAAAGTTCAACCAAGGCTATCAGAAGTTCTGGTTGCAACGCAAAATTGAAACACAGTATCCTACATTGTGGAACATTGCTGAAAAATACCTTATCGCTTTTCCATCATCATATCTAGTTGAAAAAAGCTTCAGTGTGGTAACAAACATTTTGACAAAACAAAGAAACCGTTTGAAAATCAACGAACGTGGAGATTTAAGGCTGCAACTCACTAATATTGAACCGGATGTAGCTAGATTGGTAGATAGTCACCAGGTTCATCCATCGCACTGAATGTTTTATTTTCTCTTTGCGAATTAATAGTTTTTAAAATATAATTTCCTACCAACTTAAGATGCTTTATGTATTAATTTGTAATAATTATAAATTAAACTTGATATTTACTGAATTGGATTGTCTTTTTATTTTGTTAAATTTTGACGAGAAAATGAAATCAACTTCACTCACTTAACCAAGTGCAAAGTTTTCTAATTGGCACCTTAGTACCTAGGTATTTTGTACCAATAGGAAAAAACTAAAGATAGACTAAGATAGATAGCTGCTTTAAGTTAGCGGACCATTATGAATAAGGGGGTTGGTCTTAAAAGTAGGTAATTTGACCATGGGGGTCTGAGGTAACAGTTCATTGTTGAAAAGGGGTCACTTGTCCAAAATAGTTTGGGGAACCCTGGCCTAAACGATATTTCTTAACAAAACATTTACCTACAAACTTTCAGCTTATTTGCAAATTTTGTTTTTCTCTAAAATCTAGCTTTTACATGCAAACGATCATTAAATTCGATTATTATTTTTATTTGTTTTCGTGGTCCACCTGTTTTTGTATAAACATTTTATTTAATTTTTTGTATCCAAAACATTTTTTAGTTCCAGACTTTTCTTCTCAGATTTAGTCAACTCGGATGTCTTTCTTCTGCCTCTGCTGCGCTTTCCCTGTATTTTCCCTGTATTTTCCCCTGCATCACTAGCTGAAGAGTAGGTACGGTTTCCTTCGCCTCTCATCACGTGCCTGAAACACTGCAGCTTCCTCTCCTTTATTGTTTTCAGCACCTTCATTCCTTTATATTATTATATTTATATATACTTACTAATATTATAGAGAGAAGATTTGTATTTTTGTATGTTTGTGATGAATTAACTCAAAAACTGCTGAACCGATTTTGAAAATTCTTTCACCTATAGAAAGATACATTATCAGCGAGAACATATTTTATGAAATGTTACGCAGGCGAAGTCGCCTGCAACGGCTAAGTCGAGTCATCTTTCTTGAATGCGCGTTTAAAATATTTTTCAAACAATATGGCTGTCATTATCGCATAAAATAATTCAGAAAATTATATAGACGTAGGTATCTACTGTTTGCACTAAACCTTGTATCATAGTTTCGACAATACTACTAGTTTTAAGACAAAATTGTGCGTAGGCAATAAAATTAATTACAAGTAAGGTGTCCAGCTCTATTTTACTGCTTCCTGCTCCATTTATTCCAAAATTGAATATAATTCGCTGATGATAATTAGATTTTTTTTTCTATGTCTAAAAAATAAATTATGTCTATTAAATGACAGCGCTATGAGGAAGAGGTGAATTAATTTCAAAACTGGATACATCAAATTTGGCGCTAGATAAGAAGTTATCCTTCATTCTATATGAATTGTGAATGTGCGGTCTGCACTCAAGTTAAATTGCGAACTAGTCTGGTATCAGTAGTTCATCCCAAGGTAGACCACCACTTTGCCCCTTGTTGGACCAAATTAAATACTTTTGGGCAAAAACCAAACGATAGCGCGATTTAAGCTCACTGGCTGTCGCCATCTAACAGCGAAAAGCTGAACTTTTGCTGACTGCGTTTATTTTAGTCAGTCTCAAGTCGTCAAATCAGTTTTATAATGCAATGCGATGACATCAGATGTCGCACGGATTTAAAATAAAAACTATCCTATCTTTTAAGTTGGACCAAATAACAGATACTTATGAAGTTTGATCAAAGTCGGTTCCACAGATTATTATGTTACAGGTCGGTTCAGTAGCTTCAGAGTTTATCGCGAACATACATCGTGACACGAGATTTTTATATATATATACTAGCTGACCCGGCAAATGTTGTTTTGCCATACAAAAAAATATCACTTAGGGGTATGGAAAATAGATGTTGGCCGATTCTCAGACCTATCCAATAAGCACACAAAATTTCATCAAAATCGGTCCAGCCATTTCGGAGGAGTTTGGCAACAAACACTGCGACACGAGATATATATTTAGTAAAAAAAGCAGTTTTTTTTGACATTAAAAACAGACACTTCTATTTTATTTATTAGTATAGATATTAGATACAGAACAAAACATTTACTAGTTATTTAGAGTGACCCTATTGTATTTTTAATATTATTATGATGTCAATGATGCGTACGCGACGCCGAGAATAGCAAGAGATTATGATGATGATTTTGTGGCCAACGCGCTACCTTGACCCGCGAAACTGCGACATGCGTAGGGTGGCCATAAATATGCCATAAACGACTTTTTTATTATATGCAAATTCTATGTTATAAAACTCTTTCAATATTATATTATTTTGGGTTTAAATCATCACCTTATCTATTTTATAATATTCAAAACTTATGTTGATCAATGAATGTTTGATCCATTTATATGTGTTTTATCTATATTCGAATTAAAATTGACTTAAAAAAAAATACGCCCCAAGTGGAATTTGCATCGATGTAATATAAATATTTCAGAGAAAGATTCAAGGAAGTACACATCACGAAGCAATCTCGTTGTTGGTATTACCATAATAAGGTATGGTGCGGTTGCTAGCGAGAAATGTAATTTGTAAAAAAAAAAATTAAAAATACACTATAATATTAATGTTTAGTGTATTATTAAGTTAAATATTAATTTAAATAATGCCGATATCGGTTCTTTTAGATATCTTGCTGTAGGTATTTATTATCTCGGGCAAAGATGTTTTTTTTTTGTATTTTACTTACACGAATGCATCCCTTGCACATGTTTTTAGAAACGGTAGATTTTTTTAACAGTAAAAATATTTTTATTATAAAGATGACAAAAAGAATTACAATATTTACACACAAATATCTAGTGTTAAATTTATTCTACTTCCTATAAATAAATTAATGGTAGAACTGATGTTTCTAAAACTGCATTTGAGTTTTTAAATATATACTCAAGTTAGATAGAAGGTCCGTTTGATATGGTAGTTGGCTACCGTCGCCTATAACAAAATTACGCCACAGGTGCCGCAAGTGGGCTGCCGACTACAGAATTGGCAGGGGTTACGGAATAAATTACCCATAATCTTTAATATTATTAATACAATCTGATATAGTACAAATATGAAATAAACTGAAATATGTCCATTGAAATAGCGAAAGAATTTTTACACACATACAAAATCCGTTCTATCTCTCTCTATCTCTCTCTCTCTCTCTCCCTCCTCTTTCTCTTTTTCTCTCTTTATATCAGATTTTGTGATTCCGCTCGCAGTGGAGCCACTCGTTGAGAAAAAAAGATTGACGAGGTTATGTAACGGAAAGTTCAAGGTTCCGCAACTGGTTCAGTGGATCAGTGACGAGCTGACAGCGCGCTAACGGATCACTCCGAATCACTATCGTATCGTACATGCGCATTGTTCGCTTACAATGCGATATTGCAGTGATATGTACAATTGTACATTGTCTGTGTATCGCTCAAGTATTTATAATTGAATACATTCAAAATATTAAATGTTATTTAGATGAAAAGAATGTTATACTTGTTTGATGATAGCGGATATTTATTAGAAATTGTATTTTCCATAAAAAATACAATGGTTCGGTTACTATCTTAGTCATTCCTGCTCCCTTTACCTTTAATTATATTCACTTTAACTGCTATATTGCAATTAAATAGGTAATGGTTCGTAAAATATTTTAAAATATATATTATTCCCAGTCTAGTTGTACAGATGAAATCCACCCATTCGATTTTATTTCATTTAACTTTCATTACGGTATTATAGTATTTTATCTAAAAAAAATAATAATTTGTTTTTCATAATCATGCAGGGGAAAAGTTAGAGGAAACAGTAATTTTAAATAAATTATCCTTAAATAAATAATAATGAAAGTACTAAAAGTACTAATACTAAGCAATGATCACATTTTATTATTTAGTTTTATATGCTTTGGGTTAGTTTACTTGAAAATTATAAAATATAAATGAATGAAATACCTACACATAGATGAATACACAGTTGCTTTATTATGAAATTAGTATCATACCCTTTTTTTAAATCCCCCCAATATTATAAAGTATACATTATGAACTTTAGCCATGTTGAAGTGATATAAAAGTAAAAAAAAATGATCAAGATAAATGTGTGCACAATATCGACACTAATGACTTTGATAAGTTAACAATACCGTGTCCAAACACACCGTGAACAAACAATCACTCCCACGCATGACTTTTCAATAGTGTCACGTGGTATTATGAGGGCAACACTTGAGAAAAACGAGTGTTGTCAATTTTTTATTGCTTCGTAATATTTACACAGGTAGTGATATATTTCTTTGCGGTTACGGTAACATACGATATATACCGAAGAATAAGTTATATTGTATTCGCGTTAATAATTCACATTCGGTATGTCATTTCTGAATATTTTAACAGCGTTATATTTTAATCAACATAATTTATAATAAAAGTCCTAATAAGTTTGTTAGGTATTAAGTATTTACTTTTTTTGCATCCCTAGGTAACAGTTTCTTTCTTCTGGATGAAATACTTTTTCTAACTCATTATAATATATCTACAAATTTTTTTTTGCCTTTCCTCCTGTCAAATAACAATGTACGCATTTGGTAAAATTTGAGGACATCTTAAACTTATCGTTAATTTTATGAGTAATTAATTTTATTGCAATAGTTACCTGTAAGCTGTAAGATAAAAAGTTGGCGACTGTTATTTCAGCTTGAGTACTTTTATTATTTCCAATACTTAAATATTCAACCACAATATACATCGAAATAATACATTGACTGAACAATGGGTGCTCTGCGGTGTCATTTTCTGAGACCATTAAGTCTACGTATACAATTTGTATGTAGAAATAAAACCTAATTGTATGTTTTTCATTTTGAAATAGAGAACAGAGAAAATAAAATAGAAGAAGATTTTTTTCCAATGTGTGTGGGCTAATTTTCGAAATATTTGTAGCGAAATTAAAAGGAGTTTGGTACGTCGATAACTACTCGAAAAATTTCTTATACTTGGTACCTATATCTGGACTAATATTATAAATAGGTAAAGTTTGTATGTATGTTTATTTGTTTGTTTGTATGTATGTTGGGGGTAATTTCCGAAAGTATCAGATTTAAAAAATTCTTCAGCCAATAGTTACAATAGAAATAGAAATAGTTAGAATAGAATAGTTAATTTTCTAACGCAGACGAAATCGCGGTCACGAGATAGTAAGTAGTAATACTTAGTAATGTTGAGTTTTGTTTTAATGTAGTTATTTTTGTAATAACATTTTCTCTTTTCTTAGACAGCCTTCGCCATTCTTATACAACGTATATAGAGCTAATTGTAAAGATCCGCCAGGGACTGTTTTTCAATCTTGCCTTCAAAATGTCAGAGTAAGTAAACGGGGTATATCATCGTCTTTCAACTTGTCCACTGTGCCCTACTTATCCAAAAATACACCAACAATGTGTATTAAATATCTGAATGATCGGATTATTATCTTCATTATGAAATAGTTGTGGTATGCCGAGTATAGGTCAGGGCTCACAAACCATTTAGTTGTAAGTCAACGGTAGCGTGTGAATACCAATTGTTTTGGATGCCTTCCATTTTCAGCTTTAACTCAACGCATTATATTATAAATTGGGTTCTTTAATAATGTGAAATAACAAATAGATTCTTTCTATAATATATAAATGCGTAATATACATATTTTAATTACACAAAGACTTAATTTTTCTGGAGGCAGACTGACACACCTTTTAATACAAACATTCTATGTATTTTTTGAAAGTTAGTTTGAAAACTAGCTATATCTTGAAAACCGTCAACATATTTTGTTTAGAATTTAATGAGGCTAATTTTTGCTTCTGACACTTTTTTGTATCTATTAGTTTTCGCAAAATACTTAAGAAACCGTTAACGGGTCCAAATTTCACAATGTTCAATACAAGTTTCAAAACTTTATTAATTTGTTTGTCTGAAAACAGAATGAACGGACCAATTCTGTCATTCTTGATGTGTATGGATAGTAATTTTTTTAATACATAAGAAACATAAATGACAAAGAATCGAGCCTTTATAATTCAGATTTAAATTAAGATAATTGTGAAGTAAGTAAGAGCATGTTTCGGTGAGAAAGGGATGCCAGTGCTATTGTCGGCGTTGATAGCGTTATAGGCGACGGTAGCCATCTACCGTCAAGAGGACCATCAGCCTTTCTAACGACCTTAACTTATCCTAGAAAAATGTTAGGTAGAAAAATTTCCAAAAAACGAACTAGACCTTAACTTATCCTAGAAAAATGTTAGGTAGAAAAATTTCCAAAAAACGAACTAGACCTTAACTTATCCTAGAAAAATGTTAGGTAGAAAAATTTCCAAAAAACGAACTAGACCTTAACTTATCCTAGAAAAATGTTAGGTAGAAAAATTTACAAAAAACGAACTAGACCTTAACATCCTAGAAAAATGTTAAGTAGAAAAATTTCCAAAAAACGAACTAGATGGCGACGAACTAGTTTCTGTTTCTCCGCTAACTTCTTCTAAATCACCCAACAATTTGGATACGGTTTCTACTAGTGAAAAGAGCTAGCTATAAACGATAAAGGAAGAAGTATATAATTTTCAAAAAAAAAATTCGATGCGCGCGAAGTTTGGGCTGGTCGCAAGTAGAATATAAACAAAATATTTTAATTTCGTAAATGTCTGTCATCTACAGCTGTACCTGTCGCATCCTTCAATATAATATAATACTAGAATCGTTAATTTTAGCATGCCTGTATCGTATGAGGCTCGAAATAAAAAAAATTGATAAATCTTATTTTAATATCAAAGTTTCAAAGTAGTAAAGGTCAGTAAACGTAACATATTTGCATAAAAAATATTGAAAGTGAAGTGGTATCGCAGTTAATTTATTATTATATTTTATCTACACTAATATTATAAAGAGGAAACATAGATTTTTTGTGTATGTTTGTTTGTAATGGAATAAACTCAAAAATTAACAACCGATTTTAAATATTCTTTCACCTATAGAAAACTACACTATCAGCGAGTAACATAGGATGTCTATTAATTAAAAAAAAATCTGCTAAAATTACAATAATTAATGCAAGGTATCAAAAATATGCCTAAAAAAGGCCATTCACATGTTTATAGTAGGCATTATTCACAAAAAAAGTTCGTCTATATGTTTAACAGTTATTTAAGTACAAACATGATAACTTGCCAGTTCAAGCGAGTAGTCTAAGTAACTTCTTAGTCTATTTTGTTACCTATACATGTAATTTTTCTATTTAGTTTATCATTATAGTTTATAAAATTATATATTAAAATACCTATCTTATATTTACGCGGACGAAGTCGCCTGCAACGCTAGTATGGTATAATATTTATACACCTAATGTATAACTACCGGTGGCCGTGACCACAACACAAAATGTTAACGAGTTGCTCTTTATAATTACTCCGAGCGATGAACGCTATCAACTGTTCGTTCTCATGAACTTGGGGTTCCGTACAATTTTTTAATAATAATAAAAAAAAAATATGCCAAATATTACTGGAATCCTTTTGACATTTGATATTTTTTTATCTATATAAACTTTTTGAATTATTTACAGTCATTTCTATTACAATTATTTCTAAGAGGAACAAACCGGCTAAAGATATTTTAGTATGTACTTAGTTGCTTTTTTTCTTTGAATAAATCTACATTTTTTCAGCAAGATAGTTTTCTATACTATAGTAGGTCCTTATTACAAAGAATTCGAACAGAAACAAAATATGATGTAATAATTTTTTGTTTGTTTGTCTGTGCGTTTGTGCACGCTAATCTCACAAACGGCTTAACAGATTTGGAAAAAAAGGAAAAATTATGGCACACAGAGTTTATTACCTAAACTTTTTTATCCTGAAAAAATGCTCCTGTGGGATTTTCAAAAAAAGAAACTATACGAAGTCGCAGGCCCAGCTATATAAAACATAGTGACCTTTAAAGTTTTTAGAAATCTCTTTTTTCATCAGAATGAAAAAGCTTTCTATTAAGCGAACGAAACCCAAAAGCTATTGTGGTCTACAAGGGCTATTGAAATTCGTTATGCCGCCAAAATCGCTTTTTATTTTTTTATTACGCGTGGATAATTCTTTGATTGTTCGCAGTTTTTAAATATTTGTTTTTATAGATTTCTAATTAAAATAAATCACAGAGACAATTAAATTCTTTAACATTTGATTGCATTTAATAATGCAATTATGTCATTAATTTAGTCAGTAAAGTAGGAAATCTTTAGAGGAGGCTTTTGTTACAGAACAGTAAATAATAATATATTGTTAACCTAACAGTGGAAGGCTTATTTTATTTATTATTTATTTATTTTATTATAGGAAATTATAGGCTTCTTTGGAAAACACAAAAATAAAAATAATGATGTTAAGTCAAAATAAAATAAACGAGTTTAACGCTATATTTCAATATAATGTGAAAGCTCATTACCAAGCAGTTACGAAACTCCAATTAATTTTACGAGAGGATCGGTTGTGTTCTTTATGATAGGTATATTTTAAAAACATCTGCCACCTTTTACAGGTGGGGCCATAAGCCGATGACAGTTTATTTCAAAAATCGATTTACATTAATTTTGGATGGATGCTGCGATCATCAATTTGGCAATTAACAACGAAGACGACTTTTATAAAAAAAAAATTGTATTATTAATTTAAAAAACCCGATTTTACAACCAATTTGTTGTCAAGAACAAACCTGTTGTTTTTTTTAATGTATTCCTATAGGTACTTTATGGGTGTGAAGTTAATAATAAGCTTCTTAAAATAGGCTAAGAAGGAATGGGATACAAATATTTTCAAAAAACTATTAAAAACATTTATTTTGTAAATATTGGAACGTTTATAATTACTGTAATTTATAATTTGTTTGGAAAATTCGTGTTTTTTTTTTTAGTTTAACCTTAATTTTTTTTTTTTTGTTTTAACCGTTAAATGAGAATATATTTCTACAAACGATGTCAGGTTAGTACCTAAAATCGTTTGTAATTTCATAATTTTATACTACTTATAATTTTATAATACTAATTTAATAATTCCTTATAATAAACTAATGGTTCTACATCTATTATACATTTTTCATATGACATCACTTCTGTGTAGTTGAAACCAACAAATAAACCATAGAGCAGAAGCTAGTAATTTAATACCAATTATTTATTTTATATCCATCGCTGGCTTGGTTAACGATTCCTTTGCCTTATTGGACGTGGAGCGGTTAATGTAATATGTTAAATTTTTTCACACGTGACACAGAAAGGTGTGGGTGGTTATTATGTGGGTGCAAACCTCTATCGGTGTGTAGATTACCTTCACACTCGTGTAGATTACCTTCACACTCGTGTAGGTGCATCTATTACATCTGTAATTATTCATTTGTTAAGTACGTCTGTTAAGTGTTTAACGTGTTGCGATACTTTCGATTTATGGCAGAGAACATCTAATTAATTGAAGAAATTTTTGCCTCTTAAAATACTGTGGAATTGTTAATTTATTTTTACACTAGCAATCGCCCATGCTTTCGTTCGAGTACAGTTTTTATATTAAATGCAAACCCATCAATAATAGAAAAAATATACTCATTAAAAGTTAAAAAAATATCAAACTCGTAAGTATAAGAGTTTTTGAATCCAAGAAACTTCATAGGGATCGAAATTCGCAATGTATAGTCTATTGTTTACCAGGTAATGTTGATAAATTTTGTAGAATATGGAGATAAGCCAAATAAAAAACAACAAAGTTCTTTATACAGGTCAATCATCAAATAAAGCAAGGATGAGCAGCGTTCGGGTATAGCTCCGAGCCGAGACATCTTATAGGACAAAATTCGTCTGTGCCTTAAATTTTTAGGCCAGTAATATTGCCAGGGAAGACATGATGGCATGGTCTAATCGAGAATGAGATCATTAGAGAAAGAAAAGTCACAGATATGACCCGGCAGATTACTAAGTTTAAATGCAATGTGCAGGTCATATACCATACCTACAAGATGGACTAGTGATCTAATAAGGACCGCGGGTCAATGATAGGTTCCAGGTTGCTTCTTACCGAAAAATTAATGGGGAAGTCTATCTCCAGTAGCAGAGAACCCAGTACAGCAACTTTTTTAAGACCAACTGATAAGACCTCAAAAAAAAACTAAGAACATAAAAATACAATTAGATGGCCATAATTATATCAGTAGTTGAACTTCTTCTAATATCCATTAAATGATAGATTTTTTTTCATGATATATGCACATGTTAATGAATGTTAAATACTGACGATACATAACAATAAAAGGAACAAAAACAACTTCCTCCACAATTAGCTTTCATCACTTGACTGCCTCTTGATTCAGCACATGATGATGCGCACAGTTGCGTCACTCGGTTCACTGGGCAACGATCGACGGACCAATTCAATTAGGATATTACTTAAACATCGATTATATTCATTTTATAATCTGACATAATATTCCCGTATTATCAAACAAGAACATTACTAGAAAACTAGCTGACCCGGCGAACGTTGTGTTGCCAAAAAAAAATTTTGGGGTAGAACCACCCTTAACATTTAGGGGTATGGAAAATAGACGTTGGCCGATTCTCAGACCTACCCGATTAGCACACAAAATTTCATCAAAATCGGTCCATCCGTTTCAGAGGATTTTGGCAATAAACACCGCGACACGAGAATTTTATATATTCGACTAATTTGAATTGAAAATGACCTACGAGACATTCGTCATATTCGCTTTTTACCACATTAGGCATTCGTCATATTCGTTATTGGTCACACCCAGAGGAGAAGCCATGGCTAATGATCTTACTCACTTTTGCTGCATTAAAAAAAATGCCTTGCACTTGCGATCCGTACCACAGATTCTATGAAGTATAATCTTTAACCAAATGATGATATATTGTTAACAATTAATAATAAAAGTTAAAATGATACATACCCGACATCCCGTCTCGACGTCCGCGTAATATCCAGACGGCCGACCCTGACACGTAAATCTCGTCTGTAGAACGCGGTTCTGTTGACAAATAAATTATTTATCATTATTTACTTTATGGACAATTCCAGCCGCTAACAAGGAAAAATAATGTTAAATAAATATAATTCAATATAAACAGATTTTGACATAAAAAATTTATAATCATATTGATGCTCGAAGTCCTCAACCTAGTTTCTCAAAGGATGGTACATAAATAAATATTAAGAGAAAAGTCACAGACATAACCTGGCTGATTGGTAAGTTGAAGTAGCAATGGCCAGAAAATATGGTACCCACAAAATGGACTAATGACCTAATAAAGGCCACAGGTCGAAGATGCAGCCAGGCTGCTTTATAATTCTGTCATTTGAACCAGTGTGACTTTTTAGTTTCAATAGTATAATGAAATAATGTAATTGAACTACTGAAACTAAAAAGTCCTAATAGTTCAATCAATTGAACTCGTAATTGAACTAATGGGAAACCCTTCTGACGCGGTCCTACTAGAAAATTATGGTTGTGGCGTATTAGGGGCTTATTCCCACTAGTTCTGTGCTGTAGGGGCAGTCAGTCTCTGTCATAATACCTGTTATAATCTCAGTCGTATCATGTCCACTGACATGGTAGGTATTAATATTATGACTAGGTATTAATTATTTCTTCAATTAATATAATTTAATAGTTTCCTTATTATATACTAGCGGGCCGCTCCCGGCTTCGCCTGGGTGCATTTTTTTTACGTAAAAACCTTCCCTGATTATCCCTCTATCCATGAGTGAAGACAGAATTAAAATCGGTCCAGCCGTTCTCGAGTTTTGCGCTTAGCAACACATTTAGGGATCCATTTTTATATTATAGATAGATAGCCTATGTTACTCCTGACGACCCCCTCTTCATGTCTGCAAAGTTTCATCGAAATCGCTTCAGCCGTTTCTGAGATTACCCCGGACAGACAGACAGACAGACAGACAGACAGACAGACAGACAAAAATTCTAAAAAAAGATGAAAAAAAGTTATTTACGTTTTAACAGCATGCGAATGACTCTCTCTAAGCTTAGTTTGAGGCAGTTTTTCGCAAATCACAGACAGACACTCTGATTTTATTTATATAGATAGATTAAAATCTAGTTAACGCCCCTTTTGTATCTTTATATATGCCTCAGCTTGATAGACGTCTAGCTTTTAGTATTCATCATCGAAGTTTTGAGATAGAATATACCCATATTTCGCCGAACTGTGTTCTCTTATCTCAGTTGAACTAATATACACAGGAAAAAGACAAAGTTACGCACAATTAAACAAAAATCAATTCGCTCACGCAGACAACATTATTAAATTTATGTTTATTAATATTATAAAACAAAGTCCCCCCGCCGCGTCTGTCTGTCTGTATGTTTGCGATTCTCAAAAACTACCGAACGGATTTTTATACTGTTTTCATTAATGGGAAGAGCGTTAAACGAGGAAGGTTTCTACGTTTAATTTGCAGAAAAAAATTGCACCCGTGCGAAGCCGGGAACGGATCGCTAGTTTCTTAATAAATGAAAACATTTGAATTTGAATTTATAGCTGCAGTTTTAGTGAAGAGCATTGTGCGGTATATGTCCTGTGCTGTTTCAGTGAATAAATGAATGATGCCAGAGCTTAATTCCCAATAATTATTGCTTGTTTTAACTTGCAGGACCTATGGCGTTGCTTTTGTTATTAGGCGACGGCAGCTACCTTCCATCAAAGTCTGCCTACCGACTCATTTAAAAAAAAAAAAATATTGTAGAAACAAGCTATTAGTTTGGTATCATCTTGATCTATCTTGATCAATCTAATTTTAGCACTCAATCGAATTTAACAAGACACGGGTAGTTCTGTTTTTCTGTCCGACTAGAACCAAGAAAGGGGGCCGGTACGTTTCGCTATCACGCAGTTAAACTAATTACAAACCACCGTCCAGTAGAGATAGACAGTACGTTATTTGCCGTTACGTGAACACTGCCTCCCTTCCCTTTACGTAACCTGAACACGATTCCGTTTCGTTTTATTGTCTAAAGGCTATTTGACTGTCTTGAGCGCATTGCCTACGGCTCACTTAACTTACGTACAACCATCAATTTTATGCATAATTATTATAGTTTAAACTATAGACTTCATAAATATCATAGACGAAATATGACGCGGTAATACGCGCAATCAAAACTCACTGCAGAATGTTTAGGGTTACTTGACATGTTTGGAGTTTCGGCCATTTGTCCACAATTGATTTTTAATTTAAATAGAAAATAAATAAAAAAAAAGATTGTCAATAAGTAACTCGTTAAGAGAATCTAACCTTTTTTAAATAATATATATACACATGAATAGGTTAAGACAAAACTTACTCTTTTTTATTGATAACTCAGTTTACATGCAAATTAGAAAAAGGGTTCTAAAATTTAATATAATTAATTTTTTTTTTAATTGTAAAATATGAAAGATTTAGTTATGATTACAAATGCAAATTTTAATTTTGTTTGATAGGTCTTAAAACTATGTTTAATGTTAAAAATGTCGAACCAAACGGATCATGTTGTTGAATAAAATGCCTTCTATTATATTTTTTTTTATAAATAAGATGTTCAGATAAGAGTGTATTGTGTTGTTTAGTTACACAGTACATGCATTTGCACGGCGCAGTTGAATTCCTGTTGGTCTAGTAACACAAGCCATTGTCTGACGTGTTGCGTTTGCTCAGTCTGTGAATTTTTCGTTTCGGTGCGTTACCTGCATTTCGTAACGCCATCTGTTCGTAATGCCTTTGTTTCACTTCAACTAGTTAAGTCTTATGTTAATTTAAGTAGTTTTTAGATCAAAAACGAGGAATGAGACTGCAACTAAATCGATTCCGGTGACGTATCAATTGTTTATACTAACATCTAATATTTCATTCATGTATTTGCTTTTATAAAATGCTTTGTTTTTCAACTAAGCACAGAATTTATATTTTCTTTGATTTTAATATTTGAATTCGAAATATCTGTTATATCAATTACTATTATTAATATTTCGCAACGTTACATAAAATTTATAATTTGACCTATTATACTGTTTTTTTTTTTTTTTTACTAAATCTAACTCGGTAAGATACGATTGGGTATTTATAAAATTTCATGATGAGCGATTGAGTAGTTGAGGCGTGAAAACGTAACAAAACAAACTCCCTGTTAAATTCACAAATATTGCTTAGGATTATAATAGTAATATTAATTTAGAAAGTTGAACTAATAGGATCAATTTAGTCCAGAAAGTTCAACTTTTAAAATAAATGACAAAGTTGAAATAATTGGAATGTTTTTGTCCAATTAGTTCAACTAGTTGAACTTCCAGTTGAACTTTGTGGAATAGATCAGCCGACTTGAGTTGGCCCAGCTGTGAAGATAGTTGTCCAACTCCAAAAGAGTTGAGAGAATAAGTTTCTAATGCTGAATATAGCTTTTTACCTAATACGCAAGTAAATAATACGACCATTTCAGTTCCGAACAAACCTTTAATCTGACAAATTGCAGTAATTTTACTTTTAACTTTTAATATTGTTAATGTTTAATTATGTTTTATGAAAGTTTGTTGACTATAATAAACATAATTGCTTGATAATCTTAATTGATTTTCTTACCTAAAGATGACCTAGTAACACGAAAGCAATTTTTTTTATGTCTGCCTTTAAATCACTCATTGCGCTCAGTAGCAAAAAACAATTTAGCTCTGAACAAATAACTTAAAATTTGTATTTTTATAAATCGAACAATTGATGCTTTCAAACGTACTACACGATTTGTTCGATTTCTATTCAATTTCTATTATTATTTTTTTAGTTTCTTTTATCATTTTTTTTTCAACTTTGGAGGTCGTTAAACTTCACAGAGCGAAATTGAAATAAATTGAAAAAACACTAGAAACAAGTTCCTCACTTAACGAACATCAATGACTTGCTGCCATATCACATGACTTATTAAATATTCATTTTAAAAAAATGTTTTAGCTTAAAAACATCCATCTTTAGATTGATGGTTAAATATGTCAAAAAGTTGTACAATTAATTTGCATTTTCAATTTGATCACGTTATGACAGTTTTTTAAAATAAATGACAGTTGAAATAATTGAATGTTTTTGTCCAATTAGTTCAACTAGTTGAACTTCCAGTTGAACTTTGTGGAATAGATCAGTCGGCTGTGGTCGGCCGACTCTAGTCGGCTATGGCTGGACACACTAATTTTTCTTTAAGTATATTGATCAAAACAGTTCAATTGACATGATGCTGAAAAAAGTTCGATTTCCGCCATTTTGTTTTATAAATTTATGTTTTTTTTTAGATTTTGATCAAAAATGATATTTTTAAGGAAGTTATATTAATGTTTACTATTATTTATTTTAAATATTACGATTCAAAAATACCAAAACAATTAACAAACTTAAACTTCAATAAATAAAAACAAAATGTTATTACTATTAATTAAGTTTCCGAACGGACCATTTGTTTTTAGATGTTGGTTGCGTTCGGATATTGCACTAGTTGACATTTTAAAAACCAAACATGATATTTTTAAGTGTCATTAATATTTACAGTTATTTATTTTAAATATTACGATTTAAAAATAGCAATATTACAATTTACAAACATAAATTTCAAGAAATAAAAAAATAATATTCCTTTGTTAAATCGCTAGATCACAATAAGTTTCTGAACGCACTATTTCTTTTTCTGCGCCGAATAATTCCAAAAGGTGGTGTTCCAAGCTAGCATAGATCGTCACGTGACAACGCGTCGTCAGTGACGACCGCGTTGCTTTTTGTCCATTTCACACATGTTATTTAAAAAAAAAAAGAAATCTACGAAATACAATAGATTGAATTGATACAATCAAAATCTCTTTTCATTTCCGATTTAATCGGAGCTAGTCTCTCTCTCTCTCTATCTACTCTGGTAACTTGAAATCGTCCTTGTTGCGGATATTCGCATCCGCATTCGCATATACGGAACTTCCGCGTCGATTTCGATATCCGCTACCGTACTATCATCCATACTATCCATACTATATATACTATACTATTACTATACTATATATACCATACGTGTTACTATGTCATAGTAATATTCCGTAGGGTGCTCGGTTTACTATACTACTGCAGAACGCAGTGTGCCCTACAACTTAGTATTCATACATTACCCGGTAGTGTTAAATATAATGTTCTTTATTGAAACCGTTTACATTTAAATGTGCATTAAACTAACCATTAAACTAATTAAAATAATAATATTATTATTATCATATAATAGATTATGATAATATATGCCTGCGACTTCGTCTGTGCCCCTTTTTCTCAGGCGTTAAAAGATTTATCTTAATATTTTTATGAGGCGTAGAATTTTCATTTTAATATTTAGAAAATCCCTCGGCAGTGGTATTTTTTTTGGGCGAAAGGTACCCTATGCCCTTTTCTGTGCCCCTAACAACGCATAAGTATGCATAACAAACAAACTTACTGTCGCATTTATAATATTAATATAGTTAGAATAGACAATATTAGTCTTTGATATTGTAAGATAAATCTTATTAAACATGCTTAATATGATTAAATCTTTATTGAAGCTAGTTTGCGATGATATTAGTTTATATAATTAAGATCAGGGGATAATGAGAAAGGTTATTCTTGCGAGTTTTACTTGATTAAACGCATCGAATGCGTAAACGCGAATTTGTATGGAAATAAAGCAGGCGCTACACGTTAGCTACTAGGTGGCACTGCTTCATTCCCATACAAATTCACGTTTACGCGTTCGATGCGTTTCGAGTAAAACTCAAAACACTAAAATACTTAAAAACGAGTAACACTAAAATACCCAAAAACAAAAAAAAAATAGTTTCTAATTAAAAATCTGCAGGCGACATTATAGTATAGTCAGTCCCCACTTCCATAAAGCATGTCATATGAGACCTTTATGAGACTATAAAATTTTCACGTTCTCGTTAACCTTGAATTACAAGATGATCGTCATCGATGTGTTGCATAATACATGGACCTATAAAGCACGGTGTCGAGTTACTAGGCCATATTTGGGCATCTTTTGTGCATACACGGTGCATATACCTATATAGAACCCGGTATGAGAAATACAGAGACCACTTCTTTCAAGTTTTGAGCGAAGCTTGTAGACTGGCTGAAGCAAATAGACACACACGTGTTTGATTTTCTTCAAAACGTCCGGACAGCCATTTTTAAATATCGATTGTGGAATTAAAAAATAATGATTAGGTACATAATCCAGCCTTTATTCTATTTTGTAGGTAAACATTAAAAATTTCATTTTGCTTTTTTACCACACAGTGTAGCCTTCTGTTTTGTTTTGTGACAGCTCTGTCGCTTTAAAAAAATAATATCATTTTCCCTTGTTAGGGGAACACTACCACACAAATTATACACACTGTTTTCTAATAAATAAATGAAACACTGCACTGATCTTAAATAATTATTTCTTAATAATTAATATATAAATTTTATGATTTTAGTTTAATTGTTGATATTTCATGGTTAATCAAACAGTGTATTAGTGTGAATAGAGATCTCTGTCTTAGATATATTTCTCTGAATATTTTCTAATTCAAACATGAAATAGAAAAACTTTTATTTTCATGTGAAAATTCGACGAGCCCATTGTCAGCAGGCGACGGTAGTCACCTGCCATTTAGTGTACCGTCAGCCTGTCTGTCGAACATATCATAAAAAAATCTAATTTACGATAAAATCCCTGTTGGCATTCGCGAATGGAATGTTTGCGTATGTTAGTAAAAAGTTGACAGTACTTATTAATTCAAATAAAAGATATTATGTACATACCAATTCAGTGGAGTACAACATTTTTAGCAAACTTAGTCACACCCAGTGTTTGAAGATCGGTTACGCAAACCCTTACATTAGTCATGCAAATCGTTCTAACACCAAACCTATTCCATAAATGTATGTGTCATTGTTGGCAAAGATAAGTATGCAGTTTAGTGCAGATTATCTGGATTATTATTTACAATAACGGTTGAATGAAATTTAAACTAATCTGGGGAAGAATTCGTTATTTAATTGTAGTTTTTTTCTACACGGTTAGAAAAGAGAAAATCGATCATTAAAAGGCAATTTCTTTTTGAAACTTTTTCATAATGCTAATCTAAGAAAAGGAAAGAGCGATACTATTCGTTCAAAGGAAGAATTGGAAAGAATGTTTGGAATGGAAAGAAGTTTAAAAAAGTCTTGATAAAATTTCTTTACGTATTTCAAATAAAGTCAAACCAACATTAAATATCACCAATAAAAGTTTTAATAACTCACACTAAGTTTAATTAAATAATATGTATTTTATACAGTTTAGTGTAAACATAGAAAATTCATATATTTTTTTTTAGTTAAAATAAATATAAAACATTATATCAAGTATCATCTTATTCGATACTAAACTTAATGGTTCCTTACACAAAAGTAAGGTAAAAAAGAAAGTAAAAAAGAAAGCACAAAAGTAAGTAAAAAATGTTGAAAACTTTTTTAACATACTTAAAATACACTAATATTTTTATTCTTACACCCATATAAAGTTAAGATTAAAGTATTAAATAATTATTATTATTAACCATTAAATTAATATATCTAGACATATAATGAAAAATCGTAAACAAACTTTGTCTGTAAATTAATATTATTATTTTTCAAAAAAACAATTTATACACGTTGTACTTATGTTACCAAGGTCCAAAATAAAAGTTTTTAAAATTTTTGTCAGTTTATATGTCTGTGCGTTTGTGCATGCTAATCTCAGACACGGCTTAACCGATTTGAATGCGGTTTTCACTTACGTTTTGTAGCAAGCTTCTCGTAACGTTTCATTCTAATCGGTTTACAAACAAAAAAGCTAAGTTAAAAAGTTAGCTTATTTATTGAAACAATTTTTAAAATTAAATTTGCGTCCTTGTTTTGCGGATTTGTTATAGAAATTAAGTATCCTCTTATAAACGAGTCATATGCGAATATTCGCCCCACTTCTTGCAACAAAGGGATATATTAGCAACCATTAAAACACATTAGTTGCAACATTACCCAATACTGTAATACTGTAGCGGCAAGTATTATTGATGACTGTGAACTTTACTAGCATTAATATCTATTCAATCACACAAGCTTAACTATTAGGTTCAAAAATAGCTGTCAGGTTGTTTGGTCTTCGTTAAGCAGAAAGATGACGGACGACGCAATGTTTTAATTTATGGTTGTCTATTGTTGCAGTTAGAGCAATGCTCTATATTGAATACTGCTCCCACTTCTAAACAGGATCATTATTTACAATTCATGATGCTATTTTCATATTACATAGGTATGTGTGCATACTTAGGTATTACTATCTAGAAATCTATCTAATTATACCTAAATGTTACATATTATTATAAAGGCGCGGCGTATTCTTCATAATTAAGAAAGATGAGCGGTTTTCTACAATTTAATTTTCAGTTAAATTAATAATGAAGCAATTTTTTTATGTACCTACTTATTATAAATTACCATTCCCTTCCCAATCTCAGTGGAGAGACATAGGCTGATTATGATGAATAGGCACAGAAAATGGTTTTGTTACTGTAATTTATAAGTTAAGGTTTGTAACAGCTATCTTCTTCTCATTATTCGGCTTTCTCAAACAAAAATCACTTGTCCCACTTGTGACTGTTATTACGAAATGACAGCTAAATTGTACGTCCGATGCACTTTGGAGATAAAAAGTGGAACAGATACCTTTTTGTTGGCGAGTACTCGTGCCGACATAGCTCTGATATCGATTACACGAATCGATTTTTGCAAATTTATCGGTCACGAACGAGTATTGGATGGATGTCGATGGCGAATTTGATAGAGCACAGCTATCATTCATTCAACGACGTTATGCAATCTCGGATCGAATCAATCGATCGCATTGATAGACGCCTCTAATCTAATTGTAGCTAAATTCGGTTCCTACAATTACTCAATAATATAATAGTATTTTTTCAGCAGTTTTTGGTCGTAAACAAAAACTTCAAATGATATTTAATATCTAATATATAATTATACGTACATAGAGTATATATTGCTCAATAAAAATATTTAAGAAAATATTTATTTATTCCTTCAAAGTAATCACTATCGAAAATACACATCTGCCAACATCTCCAATCTTCCAAGTATTTCTGGAAATTGAGACTGCAAAAAATTCTAGTTTGTCTATAAAGAAACAATCATATACTCTCTGAAAGGTCGAAAATTGACATATATACCCGTACACTGGCCCAAGAAAAATAGATACATCAGACGCATCTTTTTACGTCGGGCGTCGCAGGTTAAAAAGAACTGTTAATCACCTGAAATTTCTCAAACCTTTTCTAATAAATTAACTGTGAATTGACTCAATTTAAAACATTATGTTATCGCAACATGTGGTTACTTTACTCGAGAGGCGAATGTCAAATTGTCATGTCCAACCCACGAACTACAAAGATTAACACTGCTAACAGTCATGTTTGCCAAATTTTACATTAAATTGCTCAATAAAATATCTTGCTCAATTATTTGTAATGACACGGAGGTTGTTGTATTTGGCTGACAGATGGATGTATCTTGTTTGCAAATTTCCAATTAAATAGAGACATGTACAAAATGGCAACGTTATTTTATTTTATTTATTTATCTAAATAAACTTTATAAGTATTTAGACAGCTGTTAATACGAGGAAGGCAAAAAATCTCCAATGTCAAGATAAACTACAGTAGGCATTAGTGCAAAATTTTCTTTTAGTACTGAAATGGATAAATTTATTTAAATTTAGTTATCTAAGTATAATAAGTCGTATAATATGACCTTTAAAAAATTACTTATTTTATATTATATAGCGTGAACTAGAAACTATCTGACCAATTACGAATATGTCCAAAAATGAATCTGTCGAATACCGAAACAACCTTTTATTTTTATTTTTTTTAATTATACATTGCCGAATGGACTAATTTTCTTAAATATCTTATTATTCTTATAAACATATTCAACTTTTCATAATTTACTGTACCTATCATAAAAAAAATGGCGTCAATAAATTTACTGGTTCAAAGTCATAAATACTCGTGATTATTCGATATTTGGAATAACTCGACATTTTCTTATTATTCGACGAATACTGAATGACCTATTATTAGTAAAAAAAAAAAAAAATTAAATTCCTATTTCGAAATATTTCTAAATTCCAAATACGAAATATTTATATATGGACTATCGGCCCGCTCCCGGCTTCGCCCGGGGTGTATTTTTTCTAAAATAAACGTAGCCTAAGTTACTCCTTATTACATCAGCTACCTGCCAATAAAAGTCCCGTCAAAATCGGTCCAGCCATTTCAGAGATTAGACGGAACAAACAGACAGACAAAAATTGTAAAAAAATGTTATTTTGGTGTATGTACCGTATATATATTCATATGCATGTAGTAAAAAACGCTTATTTCAATATTACAAACAGACACTCCAATTTTATTTATATGTGTATAGATAAATTCATATGCGTAGTAGATTCGAAAATTGCAAATTTCATCAAGTAATAAGTTATGCAAGGTGTCAATCGTAAAATGATAATGAAAATAATTTGGCATCCATTAATATGGTATTAGTGGTGCAAGCCTAAAAGGTTAAATATCAAAAAATTTTAGATTTCCGCATAAAATTAAAATTTTATTCATTTAGTTGAATTTATGAATGAAATTATTTATTTTTCTAACAAAATATTTTATCTCTAGACACGTGTCACGTTTATTTCTGAAACGAGAGAGAATATTTATGTATAAACTGATATGCATAGTTATTATAAACTAGCGACCCGCTTTCGGTTTCGTCTAAGAAAAAACTTTGTTAGGTTTAAAATATAAAATTAAAATTTCGTGAAAAATTATCTAAGTAATTGACGGTGAAAACCGCATCAAAATCCTTTGCGTGATGGTACAGACATAGTTTGAACTCAGGGAAAGGAAGACATTGCCTTTTTTAAACCTAGGGGACGTTCAAGTATTACATAACGCAAAAAAATCTTAAAAAATTGCGGTAGTAATACTTGAACGCCCCCTTGTATTAATAATACACATATACATTAAGCTTTAATTAAAGAATTATATCTTAACTAATATTTTAAATGCAAGGGTGAGATTGTTTGTTTGTTACGCTTTCACGCCTTAACTACTTATCATCTTGTTTTTTCTTATACATACACTTCATGCTGCCAACCTTAATAATTATGATAAAGTCTTCTGTAAGGTCATTATTGAAAAATGATATTACTCTAGTATTGCCGTTTTAATTGTTATATGTAGAATCTTGATTGAGTTGAAATTAGTGAGTTTTATATAACTAACTAACAAGTGATTAGACTCTGATCAATGGAAAAAGATAGCGGGTTGGCATGACTTATAATATGTGGATAAAGTTCATCATTTCACCGGCAAATATTTTCCCGGGGAGTTTACATTCATGGTTACAGAAAGTGATGTTCAAAATGATGTTGGTGTTCAACATGCAAAAAATTAATGTTCACACACAAGAAACCGAAAAACGCTTCAGATGGGACTGAGACTATTAGTAGAGGATCCGATTAGGAAACTACCTTTCCTATTGAAAATAATTAATAAATAAGCTTTAAGGTTATCAATACTAATAATAAATCTGTAAGGGTCGGTCATGGAGTAAGTTACTTTGTTTTCAGAGATATCGTGTTTATAGGCTCTATACATGATACTGAAACTGAATTGACGATTTTTAGAATTTTTTTCTGTATGTATGTATGTTCCTCCATAATTCTGAACTGAACGAATTAACTGATTTTCATGAAACTTGGTAGATAAACATTTGGACGTACGGGATACAGGATAGGCTACTTAATATTTTTCAACGCGGACGAAGTTGTGGGCTGCAGCTAGTAATAAATAAATAAGCTTCAAGGACATATTTAAATAACAATAGCTAAATTGACACCTTTTGCGTAGGTAGTAAGTACATTTCACATGCACCCGAAATATAAAATTAGCCAACTTTTAAGTTTGTTTATAGAGTTTCGCCACAGTAAAATAGTTGAAGTTTAAACACACCCGCATTGTGTGCTCGCCACAAAGACAGTTTATTCAACGAACGCTAAGTCGCCGCAATTCTATTGTTATCTTAATATATTTTGTCACCTGTCACGAAATTGCATTTAACGTACATTAAGACTTGCACCTAAGTATAAAATACCTACATTAGTGTTCTGTTTCGAATTCCACATTATTACAAGGTTTATGTGACTACAAAGATATAATATGTATAACATAAATATAACATATAATATGACATATGCATATTATTTACATTTAATAATTTAAATAATTTCAAAAAGTATAAGATACTTAAAGCATTCATCTAAAAAAAATTCTAAGTCCTTCGTAATTCAATGTCTATATTAGGCATTAAATATTGTCTAAAGAATGTATCATACGGAAAAATCAATTGTTGTTTTCATAACAAAGAATACCAAACAAATAAACGTCGGCCTGTCTGCCGCCCTGTATAGTTATAAAAAGTACGTTTTTTACATATTAGAAGCGTTATTGTGATTGTTATTGTAATACATCCTCATAATAAATCTGTTCTCAATAGCAACTAAATAATTTCTAAAGAAATTTTGATAATATACGAACTACAATCGAGGATTATCTTTCTTATTCATTTTACTACAAATAATGACTGTGGTTTTTAATAATTAATAGAAAACATTACTTTACCTATTGTCAAATTTGGACTATTTGAAAGTATAGGTACATTATCAATACTAATAATAAATCTGTAAGGGTCGGTCATGGAGTGTTACTTTGTTTTCAGAGATATCGTGTTTATATAGGCTCTATACATGATACTGAAACTAAATTGACGATTTTTAGAATTTTTTCTGTATGTATGTATGTATGTTCCTCCATAACTCTGAAACGAATTAATTGATTTTCATGAAACTTGGTACATAAACATTTGGACGTACGGGACATAGGATAGGCTACTTAATATTTTTCAACGCGGACGAAGTCGCGGGCACCAGCTAGTGTAGAAATAAAAGTTTAAATATGTACGTGAATAATTTATCGGGGCATCAAGAAAAGTCCTTTAAGTAGAATATTAATATTAACTTTAAAAAAATGAAATCATATTTTAAAATCAATACCTAACTATATTTATAGTATTCCTAAATACCAATAATTCTTCGGTATAATATAAAGTGCCTCCATTAATTATATAAGAACCGGTTAAGTTGATAAATTTGCAACTGAGATTTTCCATTTATCCAGCACAGGTACATAACTTGTATGCCCTCTTTCGATTATTCTTCTGCCAGTGAATTTCGTAAGAGGGGAACTTATGAAGCAATACCGATCCTTCACAATCGACCATAAATATCGAATCGTGACGGCGACAATAGAACGCGTTACATACTTACATAAATCGTTGTTTTTGATATTTTGCTAGTGAGTTTTGTGTGTTGACAGATATTAGTCTTCGCTATATCCTTTTAATCTCCTTTTACTTGAGGGTGCCCTGATGTGCAATTTAAAAGTAGCCTATCCTGTGTCCCGTACGTCCAAATGTTTATCTACCAAGTTTCATGAAAATCAATTAATTCGTTTCAGAGTTATGGAGAAACATACGATACATACAGAAAAAAATTCTAAAAATCGTCAATTTAGTTTCAGTATCATGTATAGAGCCTATAAACACGATATCTCTGAAAACAAAGTAACTTACTCCATGACCGACCATTACAGATTTATTATTAGTATTGATTAACTAGCTGTTGCACGCGACTTCGCCCTCATATTTTTTGTATAAAATATAGCTTATGTTACTCACTGATAATGTAGCTTTCTATAGGTGAAAGAATTTTTAAAATCGGTCCAGTAGTTTTTGAGTTTATTCATTACGAACATACAAATCTTATCTCTTTATATTATTATAGATATAGATTAGCGGCCCGTCCCCGGCTTCGCAAGGATCTTTTTCTGCAAATTACATTTTAAAAAAACCTTACTCGTTAATCGCTCTTTCCATGAGTGTATATAAATCCGTAACAACAGCTAGTGTATATAAATCCTATATATATCATAAAAGTATTTTTTATTATACGAATAATTGTCACATTACCTTATTTTTTAATTTGCTTAAAGAAATTTGAAAAGATTAAGTATGACTAACAAAAAGCTTCGCGGTGGTCATCACGTGATTAGGCAGAATAAGTATCTGAAGGCATGGTAATTAAGTAATACTTAATTAAGTATAAATGCTTGCTGGAAACAATTCATCATTTTGCATGGAGTAAAAAATATATTAGTTCAATGTCTAAATACATGAAGGAGATATGAATAAGACACAAAAGAATAATTCAGAATAATTTTAAAACATTAATAAAATCCTTCGATCTTTAGGTCTTGCGTAATCATGGTTTTTTTTTTGTAAATATGTTACACAATACATTTTTCATTAAATGAAAAACCGCATTTTTCTTTTGTTATTATTTTGGTTATGTTAGAAGAAAAGGTTATGATCCCGGTTATGATATAGTTCAAAACAAAACGAATTACTTACATTATTAAACTATATGTCTAATAAAAAAAATATCTCTAATAATGAAACCTAATTACAAAATGAATTTACTATTTAATCAATTCGTTGCATCGCATTTGTTCAATGTTGACTAATTATAGTGAAAAATAATAAGCTAAACGTGCATACCAAAATCTTAACAATTAACTGTTTATTTCGCGAAAAAATTCATTTTGCATTTTTATGGTATCATGCAATGGACAAGTATGCGGTTATTCAAGAGGGAAGCTAAATTTGTAATGGCTTAATGAATCTACAAATTTTCAAAAAACTAACTTTTTTTCAAAATAATAAATAAGTTATGGAAAAACACAAAATTTCCTTTATATGTATTAAAATATAATCGGACATAACAAGCAGAGTTTATCAAGAAAAAAGACGTATTCTGTACATCTAGCACAGGGTCAGCTTAAGTTATCAACAGTGTAAACAAATATATATTTTAATGCGTACATAACTCTTGTAACAAACATTCAAAGATATCTTCATACGGAACATAATACAGTTATTAATATCAACCCACTTATACATTTGAATTTGAACTGAATGCAAAAAAATAATAATATTGTTCGGATACTCTATATATAAAAATTTATAACTTTGTCTGACGCCAATGAACTCCTAAACTACTGAACCGATTTTGATAAAACTTCGTAACTAAGTGTAATTTGGTCCTACTTAAAAGATAGGATAGTTTTTATTTTGAACCCGGGCGAAGCCGAGAACGTGTAGCTAGTCAAATAAAAAATTTTAAAATTTTTTTTAACTGTTTTAGCTAATTTTTATAATTTTTACGTCTGTCTTAATAAAATAATTAAAATAAAATAAAATTCATTTATTTCAAACATTTTTTGTACATAAATCACGAGGGGATATCTCGTGAGATTATAACCAACATAACACAAAATAACATATATATATATATATATAAATAACTAGTTATACCCACGCTGTAGTTCGTTTTCTAAAAATGCCAGAGCAACCTAACATTTTTCCAGAATAAAAAGTATCCTATATGTTAATCTAAAGACTATCTATGTGCGAAATTTTATCCTAATGCAAAGCCGTTTTTGAATTATTGAGTAATAAACATACAAACTATCGCATTTATAATATTATTAGAAATTTCAATAATCATCATTCTAATTAATGACTATTATAAAAATAAATTAGATACAAATTCTGCTTAAGAATACTTAAGAGTATTACAGTTACATAAAATATCGATTAAACGAATGCAGTGGCCTTTCAGAAAGGTCGCGATAAAAGAAGCAAAAAAATCTTTGTTATATATTAATTAAATAAAAACATCCACTTCAAAACCTTGACAATAACAGTTGTATTACCTCCACCAAAACGCGAACATATTAAAATAATAATAATATATACCAAAAAATAAAAACGACTACGCTTCGCTGTTTTTCGTACGGTTTTTCGTATACTGCTTAATATATTTATTATAATTTTTTATCGAAAATAAAAGTAGCCTAAGTTATTGTTTATAACATTAGCTATCTGCCAGTGATAATCGCGTGAAAATCGATCTAGCCGTTTCGGAGATTAGCCGAAACAAACAGACAGACAACAATTTTAAAGATTGTTCTTTTGTTATACTTACTTTGTTATGCATTTAGTAAAAATCAGTCATTTATACATTACGAACAGACACATCAATTTTATTTATTATATTAATAAACAGTGTGATGGTACTTTTATGCATAAAAAACTATGTTAGCATAATAATAATGAAAATAATGTGTAGTAATAAAAATTAAATTAATTTATTCTAATAACTCTCACCTGAGCAACTCCAGTCGAAAAATATAAGCAAAACAGCGTTGCACAAAACGCCAACAAAAAATTGCAATTCATGGCGACACTACTGATTTCACGCACTTTTTTTATTAAAGTATCCTACGTCTCTCAAACTATAGTCATGTCCCACGGACCACCAGACAGTGCAAACAAAACCTGGCTAATTAAAAACAATTAACGAGCTCGTTTGATTGATTCGTCCAATGACAAAGGGACAATTATTCGTCTTATTAACGCTCACAATGCATAACAAAAAATTCCTCATTAACCAAACGTAGGTACAGTGAAAACTTCACATTTACTCGCGACTGATATAACCTTTCGCATATATTAATTATCTAAAAAGACATACGACTAAAATGTCAGCACTCTGTTACAAATTAAATAAATAAACTGAAGTTCAAATGTATCAGAAACCAGGCAACACAAGTCTTTAAAACTTGATACAGTACGCTATAACATTCGAAATTGAAATTTGCATTCGATTTTTTAATTCGTGTTCGTTTTCGTTGTTCGAAATTTAAAAGTTGGCGCGCGATTCACCGGCGCGGTTCGCGTGCTAGACAAGACTGGCTGACATTTCGCTGGCGCTTACGAACTTGCCAAGCGATAGATGCGCCCCTACCCTGAATGGAATCCTCGGAACATCCTTGATAGTGCTACTCGTTATAGTTCACTAGGGCCGTACCTCATTATGGCATCTTGTTTGTTTAATTTCAATAGGATAACAATGTACTTCGTACCTCATCATATAAATAAATAAGAGGTGTCTGTTTATATGTCAAAATAACTACCTTTTACTGAATGTGTATATCAAGAAAAGATAACCCGCGCGTGAAACAGTGCCGGGTCGCTAGTTCGTAATAAATAATATTGCATATAATAAGGTCCGAAAGTAATACACTTTCTGCATTTTTTTAACCTACTAATTATGTCGAGTGAAAAATATTGTATTGTGTATATATTTTTTTAATATTCCAGTTAAATAATTCCAGTTAATATTTTTTTTAAATAAGAAACAGTTGCTGTGAATGGTCTAATATTTATAATAAACTAGCGGTCCGCTCCCGGCTTCGCCCGGGGTGCATTTTTTTTACGTAAAAACCTTCCCTGATTATCCCTCTATCCATGAGTGAAGACAGAATTAAAATCGGTCCACCCGTTCTCGAGTTTTGCGCTTAGCAACACATTTAGGGATTCATTTTTATATTATAGATATTTATAATAAATTAACAGAATAAATTGTTAGAATTTTTTTTAGAAAACTTATAAATTTAATGATTCAGATCGTATGCAATTCTATATATTTTATGATTACTGTTTCCACAACAATTTTCCCACGTAAATGTGAATCATAATTATATAAAAAAGGATCATCTCAAACTACTGTCATAAATAAAACCAATTTCCATATATGACTACATCAGAGTCTTGTAGGTGTGTTTTTTGTTATGTAAGATAAAACTGGGCTACTAATAACTTATGCGAACCATTTATGTTTCTTTACAGACAACGAGCGTGTAACAAGAGCATTCTTCGTATTTTATACATGGAAGTACAGTCAGGTACACAAGTTTTCACATTAATTGAAAAATCAGTAATATTTTTAATGTTTGTTTAAATAAATATTGATTTATTTAGATAAATAATTAAAATACAAAGGTTTTTATTTTTTGTCACAATACAATCCAATAATAAATAAATAAATATCTTCACACATTCCACACAGCACCATCTAGTTCCACACTAAGCAACTCAATGCTTGTATTATGGATACTAGACAGTTGATAATAATACATAGATTACTTTTTTTTTAATACATACATATTATAAATACAAATGTAAATGTTTACACATAAAACATTTGCCCCTAGCGGGATTCGAACCCGCGACCGTTTGGTTAACAGCTAGGGTTACTAGCCACTAGACCAAACGTGAAATCCACTAAGATTTACAAAATATGACGTTATAAGCATTTTAGTGAAACTCAGATACAGAGGGCGCTAAATTAAATACTTAAATGGATATATCTCTTTTACAAATAGCTCGGAAACAGCTGTTGCAGATGAAGTTGATTGACGTGTGGAAAGAAAAACAAAGCATAATTTAAAAGAGTAAACCCAAAACTCACACATTCTGAGACATATAAGTTATAATTAATAATAATGGAGTGTTGGCACTATAATTTTTGGGCTTCTATAATATAATTCACGACCTTTGCTATCCATAACTGACACCTCTTTAAAACGTTCACCCACGTATCCATTAAAAATACATGAACGACATGAATGACTAATAAATAGGTATGCAGTTACATATGTATGTACCTATATATATTTATACAAATTAGAAAAAAGTGAAAAACGTAAGTAATTTTTGTGGTAGGTATTCCTACTTTCTTTCATCAGCGTGAAAAGTTAAAACACAACTTAACTTACCACGAAATTTAATATACATAGGTATATACTGAGTTACTACAAAATAGCTTTCTGATTAAGCCTTGGATTTCTGATTCTGATTAAGATTTTTTTTTCTTCATGTTTATATTGTGTATTTTAGCTTTTATGTATAGGTCATATTATGATTGAGTTTTCGACTGTACACAGCTTCATATTATAGAATTCCTAATTCGAATAACATTTTTTTAGTCACCCGTTACTTTTCTTTGATGAAATTCTTTCATTGATCCAATACATCTTTTATTTACCACAACCTATCATCAATCAATCATCAATTACCCGAAGAATAAAAGCCACTTTAATACAACCACAATACATAATATAAATAAATTACCCATGATCAAAAATGAGCGTTAATGAAGCACAGTTTTTTGATAAACCCTAAGGCATGCAGCCATCGTTTATTTATGCAATAGCACATCAGCAATAATTATAATGCATAGACCACGAGTCGCGGCCCGCGGCGGCTATCAATGCTGACAAATGATAATTCAACAATCGACCTGTGATTGGTTAAAGCTGTCAATTAATGTTTATGTATGTCGGGTTAATGAGAACGAACTCGGCTGCATCGAAGTCATTTGGGTCGGGACAGGGCCGAGGCTTGGCCGATATTAAAACACATCATCTTACAATGTCACGCAGAATATGAATGCTTCGAAAGATTTATTATACTAGCAAAACAAAAGTCAGCGACTTTGTTCGCGTCCTTAGGGAACAATTTTTTTCTGGTCTTTTTTTCTGTTTCTCTGAAAAACGTATAATCATAAATTTCATAAAACAAAAGTATTTATCTTTTTTAATGCCCGACGCAAAAACACCCCTCGTGTTATAATTTTGACCTGTATATCTGTGTATCTGTGTGTGTTAAAATCAATCCTTTTGGGAGCATCGTAGGTCCCAAACGTGTTTTCATCCGTTTTTTTATAGTTCTCAGCTTTATGAAGATCTATTCAGGCATTTGAAGATCATCAACTCATTTCCTAGTTAACGAAGAGATCTTAATAACTTCCACAGGCTCAATTTGATAAGTATACTTTTAGATGATGGGTTTTTTTTAATGTTTAACAATAAAACTTCAACAAACAAAGACTTACATAAGTATTACAAATAAATGAACTACATGCAATATCTTTGTGTCTTGTTTACGTAGTAAATCCGCAGTCACGTGAGTGATAAAAGCTTTCCGGGTGGTATTCCACTTGTGAAATGTCAGTAGTGATCACGCGCATCCGAGTGTGCGGAGGAGGGGGGGGGGGGAGAGGGGGCACTGACTCAAGGATGCGCCTTTACCACCTTCCAGCACGGAATTGCGTCATTGACGAACAGCTTTTACTGCATCCGATCAATTGCATTCAATGGATTCGAGTAATTTTAACTCTTATTTTTGACTAGGTAGCTTTTGCTGGCGACTTTCTCCTATGGTGTGGATGTCGTGGTAACTGTGTGGCAATGATAACAATCTACCTTTGACAAAGGATACACTAGATTCTGGGTTGCTTCACTAAAAGTGGCATAGTAGAATATCACCGCACTCACAGCTTGGGGTGATATTTCAAATTAGTTGCACAAAGTTGTCCTTAAGGTGAACACGTGTTACGACTTCAACCATTATTACTAAATGTTAAGATTCAAATCAGTCATGCAACATTTAGGTACATTATTCATTTATTTTTATCAGAAATTAACGAGAGAAAGTGATAGCATGTATAAAAAAATCCAGTGGACACTTTTTCGCAGTGATTTTGTTTGAGACCCTGAATCTAGTGTATCCTTTATCAAAGCAATCTACGATCGAGTGGACGATCAGAATCCTGCCGACTTATTGCCTGCCGTAATAACAATAATAACTTTTTATTTTACTACGCAAACTTTCTTGTTCCATTAGAGTTGATTAGAGAAAATCGTATCAAAATAACAGAGACTTTACTTTATTTTATAACTAGCGACCCACCTGCGGCTTCACACGTAATAATTTTTCCGTGCAATTTCACAAATTATTTTTTCTTCCATATTGTCAAAAATCAACTTTTAAAAAACTATTATTAACTTTAAACTATGGGCCCCGGGTTCGATTCCCTGCGGAGTCAACTTTGGAATTGAACTTTTCAAAGTTGGCTCTGATCTGGATTTGGAAAGTAGGCAGACACTGCGTTTCACAGTCATATCGGCAGCCCGTCTGGCACCAGTAACCACCCCCTTACAGAATACCACAGTGAAATAACAGCATATGTGCTGTTGTGTTTCGGTGAGTGAGTAAGTGATGCCAGAGCCCATTACCCCATCCTTTCCTTGTCCCTTATTCTTGGCGACGGTAGCCACCTACCATCAAGTGGACCATCAGCCTGCCTGTCGACATTAACATTTTTTAAAACTATAGTATATTTATTTATTTATTTATATATATACTCTTTATTAATAAACCACACACAAATTTAACATACAACAAAAAAAATACATGTATATATATAAATATATATATAGTATAGTATATAACATACTATATACTATAGTTTTTTCTACTAGCAAACAGATCCAATATGATTTACGAAATTCGTTATAATAAATTTGATTATTTCTTGTCAAGTTACGAAACAAATTTACAAGAATAATATATGCAAACAATGAATCAATATATTTACAAAGTAAACTTTGACATCTCTATCACATATATCAAATTATATGAATCGATGGCAGTATGGCAATTGGCATACATCTCTAATCTCATATCGTCATCTCGTATCGGCGTTATTTATTATTATAATTAATCGATAAAACAATCGATTGTAAAACATTTCGATCGATTCTTATCGATTTTAGGGTTCCATAATAGTAGTCGAAATAAAAACACATTTTCTGCTAATTTCCGGTTGAGTACGGCCTCAGAATATATAAAAATACTAGCGTAATTACTTACCTATCTTTTATCCTTTATTCTGTCAAGAATAGCAGTGTAACACCTATGTCATTAATTAAAAAACACTAATGTTAATAACCAGGTTTCCACCTACCATCAAATTGATCGTTGCCCTGCCTGCCGACTTTTATACAAAAAAAAATTACTTATATTAAAACGTGAAGTGAAATCTCAAACTCTTTTTATTATCCCATCCCTTCGTAACCCCTTTCTTGAATCCTTCTATGGTTCACAGCTTGCTTGTGTTATAGGCGACGGTAGCCACTTATCATCAAGTGGACTGTCAACCTGTCTGTCGACATTAACATAAAAAAAACATATTTTTTTTGTTTTGAAGCAATTTTTTTGTTTAGCACCTTATTAGAAGCTTCAATTGTTATAAAAAAATTAATTTTTAAAATAGTTTTTTTTTTTTTTTTTTTCAAATTTCAACGTCGTTGAATAATGCTTAATATTATTACTTATATTTTTTGCCCTTTAGAATAGCTTGCTATAGATTAATAGTGAGAAAAAATTAAATATTTAAACAATATTGTGGACAAAAATCTCGTAATGCAATATTATTAATTTCTTATTGCAAGTACTTGCCTTACCTTAAATACAGGGCCAACTATGTAATATTGATTTTTAAAATTAATTTCACCTTAACCTTATCACCCGTCGCTGTAATTTTTTTAAACATTAAATGCAAAAATTTAAATAAAATTAGAATCAAATCAATTTTACTTAAATATTATTGACCAAAACTTAAAATAAGTAATAGGCATTTAGAGGTCACCTACCAGCTTATAACTTATTATTAAGTACACTAGTTAACTAGACGATTTGTATTCTTTATTTTATACTGTGATGTTATAATGTAATATATTATTGTGTATTTAAGTATTAGGTTGGTTAAAATATTATGACTTAAAGGATAAAAATCTCAAATTTTAATTAATTATGTATTTATTTGTAATTTTTTTAAAATTTGAAAGGCACGAAACTGAACTGACTGAGTCATTTTATTCTTGCTAATTTTTTCTGCAGATAATAAGTTATTTATAATACAGTCGTCTAGAGGACTACCTATAACATTTAAATGAAAAAAATATTTTTAATATTACGAACTTTTGATACACTAATGACAGCCACGCCACTAGTGAAAAAAACCGCACAAACTTTTTATATGACTCACATTACACTGAATTGATTTAGTTGCTTTTACAAACCAATAAATACAGACAGCTTATTTTTAACCTGTGGCGACGGTAGCCACCTACCATCGAGTCAGCCTGTCTACCGACTTTAACATACACATAAAAGTAACATTATAAATAAATATAAATATCTTCACACATTCCACACAGTACCATCTAGTTCCTATCTAAGCAACATTATGGATACCAAACAGTTGATATAATACATAGATTACTTTTTTTTTATAAATACATACATATTATAAATACAAACATCCATGACTCAGGTAAATGTTAACACATAAACATTTGCCCCTAGCGGGATTCGAACCCGCGATCGTTTGTTTAATAGCTAGGGTTACTAGCCACTAGACCAAACGTGTCGTCGTCGATAATACATTGCACCGAATAAATCGCAAACGGACAACTCTAACTTGACTGTATTGGATGTGTTCCGATTTATTATGTGTGTACGCGATCGAATGGTTCCGATAATCGGTAATACTAATCGAGATGTTATCGGCGAATCAACATTTGTATTATTGTGCAATTTGGTTCAAATCAAACGCCACAGCCGCTCATAAACGAACTCATACTGTAATCGAATTAAATCGCAAAATCTAAAACTATGTTATAGAAATGTTTATGTAATGACAATTAAGTCATACAATAAACTACCCAAAAATATAAGAAAAAATAGTTTTTATTAAATTGATTTTTTTTAGAATTTAAAATTCAATTTTAAAAAAAATGTTATTTGACTGTTGCTTGTATAACTTTAAAGAAGTTTACAGTGAATAGTTATTATTAGCAAAATAGGAAAGTTTACAAATTTACAATAGAAATTGCAATAGAAATTTACAAAATATTTTATATTACATGTAACTGATGTACTGTACTGCTGTATCGTTGCTGCTGTAAATGAATTAAGATACTGTAGACAATAGCTTGTGCAAATAAATATTCATTTATTCATCGCTACATAATATATAGTATAGTCTTTTGTCTTGTATGTATGCGTTAATCTCGCAAAAGTTGTTAACGGATTTCTGAGGATAGTTTATTTATATATAATGCATGAATATCTTGGTCATATTTGCGGTTATTATTCATATTTGAGTTATTAATATGCTAGCCGCTATATTACCTACTGTAAACCTAACCTAAACCGTTTGATATGTGTAAGTTGAAATAGTGTATGAGAAAATTGTTAGCCTTAAATAGAATAAACATAAGAATAAACATTTTCCTCTTTAAAATATTGATATAAAAAAAAAATCGTTGTATAAAAGGCACTTTCTCGCAATTCAAATTGGTTAGGTCAGCGATAATGACTCGTTAAATAATTAACAATAACATAAACTCTTTAACTGCTATCGTAATCAATCAAACAAAATGGTAAAATGACAATGTGGGCACTAAGCGTGGGTGCAATCGGCATTTAGGAGTTAATATATATCAAAATTATCAAATACATTGTCTTTTGTCTTTACTTTAAATAGTGAGTCACAATGGTCACATGTCTGCGCCATAAATATGTGACTGCCAAGTCGTCTGTAGGAAAATCTCTAAAAAAGGAGATAGAAAAAACTAGTTTGTAAAATACGACAAGGTGTTATATGTGATATTAATCTAGCTTATTTTTAAGTTGCTCAAAAATATATTTTAAAAACTTATTTTAAACTATTATTTATTTCGATATGTTTTGAGTGGCAACAACCGAGGAAGGTAGAATTAACTAAAGATGAGTTTAGAATTTAACTAAAGACTTGCATTCAACGAAACACAACAGCACACATACTGTTATTTCACGGTGGTCTTCTACAAGGGGGTGGTTACTGCCGCCAGAAGGCTGCCCCAATGACTGTGAAACGCAGTGTGCCCTGCCACTACTATTGGGATACTGCATCCTACTAATTTCCTGTAAATAATTCATATTTGATTACCATTTTTTTATTTATTATAGCTTCTTTACGTAAAATATTACCATAGAAAATTAAAAGTGAAAAAATTCTACCAGCTAATTTTTAGAATTTTTTTTATAATAAATTTTTAGTCAACTTTTTGAAACTGTCGTCTTGATTAAACAAATCTATATATATAAAAATCTCGTGTCACGATGTTTTGTTCGCGATAAACTCTGAAACTACTGAGCTGACTTTGATCAAACTTAATAAGTATCTGTTATTTGGTCCAACTTAAAAGATAGGATAGTTTATATCTCATTTTGTTTATTATTATTTTTTTAATTATATAATATTATTAACATAGCGCCATCTGTTGATACTTATTATACAGCAATTACTTATCTGTGAGTTCCATAAGGTTCTCACAGATGGCGGTTTAAACTAATTTATCGGCTGGATTGCAAAAAAGCACCCCGGGCGAAGCCGGGAGCGGGCCACTAGTAATATTGTAAATTAGATAAGTTTACTTTGAATAATCATTCTATATTAATAGGTGAGCAATGCGACCATATTAAATTTTGCTGGGCACACACAAACTCCAGTTTGTTTATTTAACTAACATCTTTTTTAACAAAAATCACGAATCCAAAAAAAAATCTCATGACTTCGACATCGGCAAATATGGGAATTTCCTTATACCAACCAAGCATTTAAATGATACAGTAAATAATTACTAATTTCGATGTATTTTTTGCGATCCTACACGTGAAGATTTTGGTCTTTCTGACTTCATACCAATTAATGAGTGTCATCGTGGCGGATGCTATGGTCACGAATATTATCAAAAACTTCTCATGTCATATGCAAAATTAATTCTTTGTTAATTATTACCGCCACAATTCGCTATTTATTAAATTCTCTTAAACTATCTTCAAAAAAATTAAGACGGAATCGAATAACTATTAAAAATTTTAATAAAATTAATGGATGGCGAAATTTCATGTTATACGACATTTGTTAGGCAGGCTTCATAGACTAAAACGCAAGAGGAAATGATAAGTCATACACCAAAACACATCACATATGCTATCATTTCACGGTGGTCTTCTGTAAGGGAATGCAGTTACTGCCGCCAGAATGTATGTTGCCACTACGAAAACTACCTCATTAATAGAGACCAACAAAATGAGAAGAACTAACAAAAACATTCCAGGGGAGAGTAACTTTGGAAATGAAGTTTTCAAAGTTGGCTCCGGTCTGGATGTGAAAGTAGTGCAAGGCAATCTACGTTTCGCAGTTATTTGGGCAGCCCGTCTGGCGACAGTAACCACTCCCTTGCAGAATACCACCGTGCAATAACTAGCACATTGCTGTCACATGGTGAGTGAGTAAGGGATGCGAGAGCCCATTACCCCATCCTATGCATCCTTGCAGCACCTATGGTGTTGCTTGTGTTATAGGCGATGGTAGCCACCTACCCTAGTAGACCGTTTGTCTGTTTGTCGACTTTTAACATTAAAAAAAAAGAGTACTGAATTTGTGTGTGTTAAGATTGCTAAATCATACAAACTTAAAAATTGATACAAAATGTTAAAGCCCTTACGCGAGCCCTTTGACGGTCAATTAAAATTGACTGATTAATAATTTAAACAATAGAATAAAATGATTGATCAATACTGTGAATAGCTTTTCAATCAGTGAACTGATCGAAATGAACCCAAATGTCAATTGCAGTTAACCAGTCGTTCCTTCGTTACCTACAGGTCAAGTATCGAGGGCTCACGCCTTGTCAATCGATTTATTATCAAGTTAACATCAACGATCCTTAAGAGCTAAAGTGGTTCGAAATCTAGCCAAATCGAGGTGTGACTTTTGTGTCCTTGAAACCGCTTATTATTTATTCAACTTAATACGATGCAACTATCAAAGGAAAATAGATTTTTAATATCTTGTATTATCCCATGTGACATGTCTCAATACATATATTGTCCCACAGCTGGATAGTTATGGGATTTAATCGAATATATTCACATGCTTCGAAAATTTATGTGGTCTTTTCACTTGATCAGGTCTCTTCACCATTACAGCAACATATCATTTCCAATATGAAAATCTAAAAGACTTATAAACCCATACCCCGCAGGTATTCTACTTTTAGGGTTTTGTTGTGCTATACTATATACTCGTCGTATTTCGTAGTACCTAATCGATACTAGGTAAAATAATTGTGACCCTGTCCATTTCATTTTCGCGTCTAAACCACTAAAGTGAAATTATCTGTTTGCCAATAGAAGTACTTTTTTGTGATTGGCAACATTATTCATTATTTTTACTCAGTTAAGTTTGGTTAGTAACAAAAACATTCAGTAGCCATTCTAAAATAAATAAATAATAATAAATATCTTCACACATTCCACACAGCACCATCTAGTTCCAAGGTAAGCAACTAATGCTTGTATTATGGATACCAGACAGTTGATATACTACATAGATTACTTTTTTTTTGTAAATACATACATATTATAAATACAAAACATCCATGACTCAGGTACAAAGGTAAAATGTTAACACATAAACATTTGCCCCTAGCGGGATTCGAACCCGCGACCGTTTGGTTAACAGCTAGGTTTACTAGCCACTAGACCAAACGCATCAAAACAAGCTATGTCGACTTCTGCTGATAAACTTCTGTACCCTGTACCCTTTTCTGTACCCTTTCTAGTTGAATTCGTCAGTTGAAGTAAGACACACCTATTACACCCAAGTTGTTGTTATCAATTTAATATTTTACCCGTCTGTAAATTTAGACTTGCATGGGAAATTGACCTTTCACAACTGGAAGCAGATCTTCAAAAGGCTTGATCATCGATCAAAAACAAAAAATATACTTAAGTACATTACCAAATACATCACGTCTTCATTGCACTAGGTAGAAGCAAAAACTAATTGAAATTGCGAAATCAATGTAAACACTAATCTCATTAAGTGTAAGTAAAAAAGTAACGAATGTTCTCTCTGTGTTCATTTAAACTTGGCCTTTCAAACTTGCTTAATATAATAATGACTATCTACAATATATATCTATGTTCAACTCTTGTACTAATATGCGTGGGAAATAAGTTTTTTTTTTATTATTTAATTCCGATTCTTAAAGGAAAATCTTTACTTCTTGAAAAGGCCTTTAGAGATGTATTCCTGCCAAAAAAAAACATCTGTTCCTGGTTGTTTGCTGACTGTTGCCTGAATTATATCCAAGGTCATGCATAAATTCCACAAATACAATAGACACCTACTAATGTCTAATAACAGCATCTCTGATATTAGGTGATAAATATTTTATCTTGAATTTGATTCTAGTCTTACCAGTCTATTTAATACTAGCTGTTGCACGCTGCTTCGCCCGCGTAACTTTATAAAGTATAGCCTATGTTACTCGCTGATAATATAGCTTCTCAACAGTGAAAGAATTTTTCAAATCGGTCCAGTAGTTTCGAAGCCTATTCAATGCAAACAAACAAACAAACAGTCAAATATTTCCTCTATAATATTAGTATAGATAAACCTTTATATATTTAAATGTACATACATTGTAATCTGTGGTATTTCTGAATAAAAATTGTTTTTGTTACTAATACTTTTACTATAATTATCTTTGTCTAATCTTTGTTGAATTGTGATAAAAGTATGTCTTCGATTCGAAATCACAATATTTACAAATATATTAGCCGTCAGTAAGTATATAATAATATGTACTAGATCTAAAAGAATTAAATAAGTTTGAAATTTTCAATAAATTAAGTTAAATATTATGTCAAATCTTGTATAATTCAACTGTTTTATAATAATAAACAGCTATGTGCTTTCAGGGCACTTCACTTAAAATATCGTCTTATGGCTTCTCAGATTAGCGCACCTAGGATCCTCTGGTGCTTCTGTCCTTGGACCTTCGGACTATTTACCACCCTTTGTATCGTATTATAAAAAATATCATCTATTTTACTCTTTAAATAGATTCAAGTGATAAAGACACTTCTTACCCCTTATTGCAGGTAGGTAAATCTATACTTAGTCTGAATCTTAAAGATTTCTAAGACATAACAAGGTTTTATCTGATTTCTATTGCCAGCTATCAACTCTGTCTGTTGTAGATAGAATACCTAAACTAGAGATTACTGTTGATAGCTATAATTGTACAGTAATAAATTAAGTTATTCGCAACACACAGATCTAGCGAGTGGATTGTATCTAATTCTGTTGTATGAGGAACAAGAGGTACTATTATGTCCTTTTATGGGTGGTACGCTGGGTTGACCAACTGACGCCTACGCATGGACTGCTGACAGCGGCGCCGGCGCATACTTCGATATTATTAACACTCATCACACCAATGAGTGTGCTCATAACACTTTGGGCCCTTAGGCAATAACTCTTATATATTTATTAACGTCTAGCTGAGCTGAACTTCGCTGGGGCGCGCCCAGTACTGAACACTGCTTGTATATTATTATTTTTAAAATAAAAGTAGCCTAAGTTACTCCTTAGAAAATCATATATCTGGATATTGGCTGAAATAGATAGAGGGATAATCAGGGAAGGTTTGTACGAAATAAAAATGGTCGCCGAGCGAAGCCGGGAACGGTCACTAGTATTTAATAAAAATTTTGTTATGGAAGATTTATTTTACAATTAGAACAACTACGTAGGTTTCTTGGCAGTGCTTAGCTTACCTAGAAACGGTATTCCGATCCGATAATAAATTAATTTTCTGCCAATAATTGTTACCTATATTGTTCTCTATATTGTTATCTCGGTCAAACAATATACCTAATTGTTTAACAATTTATAAAATATATCTTGTAAAAGTTTGTATACTTACAATAAATATCCTCACATCATCATATCTTCATGATAAAAGGGACAGCGAGGCTGGATTTTATTTTTGTATTTTGTTTAAATCGATATGTAATTTCAAACGCAGTTAAATGATAAGATATCATTGATGATAAGCCTTAAAAGCGCTCGAAACGAGCTTTTACCAAACCTGTGGGAGTTGTTACAAAGAAGAGTTAATAGTGCACAGACAGACAATGTCTCTGCACTATAAACTGCCATCTGTATCAGTGGGGAAATAAAGCAGAGCGAAGAACAATAGTAACCTATTCGGGGAACAATCGGCTATATTCAATAACATGTTGCGAAATTGGGTCTTCATGAAATGCTCTCCACTTCGTAGGTGTTTCTCTTGAGATGAAAAGATCGCAAACAATGCTATTTGTTTAATGGAGTTTTTAGCTTTCAACAAAACTATTTCAAAAGAATGCCCTTGAGACGATAGGCGGATTCATATTTGCAAATTGTTACTGCAAGAGTGGAGGAAAAAGTTAAAATCTAAGTTAATACTTATAAAACAGATAAGATTAATGTTTGTTGTTTTATAAGTGCTGCAAGTGTAGTGTGACTTAATAGGATAGAGAATAAGGAATAATCCTACCTACTTAGGGGACTTGGGCGGACACCCTTGAAGTCAAAAAGAAGTGCTTAAGTTAGGGAGTGCCCTAACTTAGCTACGTGTTGTGTAGCTTGCAGTACTTAAGTTGGGTGCCCATTTGAGTTGCACAGGCCAGCACGATATAATTTCTATATGAAAATTTGTAATTATGGGAAACTTGTTTTGTGTAAACTTTGTGACCGTTTTAAAATAAAGAGAAATAAATGCTATTATATTACAGTGCTCTTCTGTAAGGAAATGGTTACTGCCGCCATACCAGCCGCCTAATTTATGAGTGTAAAACGCACTCTGCCCTGTAACTAATAAAATTCGCTATGTAAATTACAAAAAAAAAAAACAGTACAAGCATCTTTTAGCGAGGGTATAAAAAATGTGATTTCAGTTAAACCTATTAACTATGTTAAAGTTAACAGAGGTCACTCGAGTTACCAATTAGTGTAATTAACGTCTGATAGTGGCGTGTGTAAACTTAAACAATTGATCATAAATTGTCTGGGCTGCTACAAACTACATACTCCTAAATGGTTAGGTTGCGTATATAATATATATCCAGCAATTACGTTCTTTCCAACAATCACGTGGATCGCAATATTTATGAAAATGGCTGAAAAATTTCAAAAGCAGACCTTAACCACTTCATTCATTTATTTATCAATAGAAATTTATTTATTTACTACCTGGTGCCCACGACTTCGTCCGCGTTGAAAAAATATTAAGTAGCCTATCCTGTGTCCCGTACGTCCAAATGTTTATCTAATAAGTTTCATGAAAATCAATTAATTCGTTTCAGAGTTATGGAGGAACATACATACATACATACATACAGAAAAAAATTTTAAGAACCGTCAATTTAGTTTCAGTATCATGTATAGAGCCTATAAACACGATATCTCTGAAAACAAAGTAACTTAGGGGAGAGTGGGGGAACGGCGAACGCGGGGTAATCCTGAACTCAGTAATTACAGTAGGTTAGGAAGAGGTGACATAATGTTGTTAGCCACCATCTTAAAGATCACGTCACTTTTAGTGCTACATGACAAACGGAACGCAACAGACGCCAACGCCGTCCACGATATACGTCTATTTACATTTTTCTGTTGCTTTTCTTATACTTTTATGGCTCATTTGCTGTCTCGTTTTAATTTAAAATGTTGGCCACTTACTTGAACAGCTAAATAACTACATATCAATGGTTATATTAAGTTCCTTAGTAGCGATGTAAGTAAATCTAACCTCAATACATATTTTTTCAATACTTTTAAGTTTGAGTGTTCGGCTTTACCCGTCGCGTGTCGGGTAATGCCGTACTCCAAGGGTTTTGTTTTTCTTAGAAGATTTTTTTTTGTTTCTAATAATATAATAATGTTGAACTAAATTTAAGAAAGTAACTAAATGGACCGAATGATTAAGCATTAAAAAAAATTCTACCTCAAAAACCTGCACTGTTATTTCAGTTTTCCCTTAGCCGTTCGCCATTCCCCCACTCTCCCCTACTCCATGACCGACCCTTACAGATTTATTATTAGTATTGATTATCTAACACATAATTCTACACAAGATAACAACAATGTCTGTCTGTCTATAGGTTTGTCTAAAAATGAAAAAACTTGAAAAAAAATTGACAATATTATCAAAGACCCATCACTAGTACATTTAAATATATAAAAAAAACAATCCCACGTTAATAAAATAAACAAATAACGTTAGGTATAAAAACACTTTATAGGCTTTTTTATATAACATGTCTCATCTGAAATACACCAGACAGATTCCAAATTAAGATTGCATAAAAATTTATTGCTTACTTAATATAAGGATTAAGTATAATAAAGTGTTCTGATTCTAATCAAAACTTAAGTTAAACCATTCACACTTTTTTTAAATCATTTAACAAATGTATTGTATGTAAAATACGAGTTTATTTAAGCATAACAACAGATAGGTTTTTTTTATCAAATTTGATGCAATTTCAAATTTAGCAGATAAAAGATTTTTTTTAAACTAATAAAATATTAGCTCTTGCCCCCTACTCAATCCCTTGAATGGGTTCAAGGGAATAGGCTATCCAAAGTCTTGTTTATGTGTATTTCTAACACATAGATTAACAAAACATAGATTAAAAATACATTTTTGAGAACATAGATAAACATTTTAAATTTTATTTAAGTTAAAATCATTTAAGAATTTGTTTACTCACACAATTTAAGTTTAAAATAGTTTAAGTAGCCACAAATACTATCAAGTGAACTGTCAGCCTGTCTGTCAACCTCGATTAAAAAAGGCATTCAAATATAGCAGGTAATTCATTCTATTTATTTTGATGTTTTAATTTACTTAACACAATAAAATATTTACAGACCAAATAAGAATGCGATTATTAACTACCTTATCTGATATGAAGTCAAGTCGATGTTTGTTGAAAATTGGTCAATTAAACATTTTAATAATACCTTTTTACCTATAAGTGATAATTATATTGTACTTACATAAAAATATTTGCTAACTTAAGAAAATAGTAGTAATAAAAGAAAATAATATCGAAATTAACGCGAGTTGATAAATTTTTTTGAATATAAACAACTAAGTATGAATGGAATAAAAATTATATGTTTATATAATTTGGTAAGTATACAAAAAAAAAGCTGCGTCACCCTGACCTAAATGCATTCAATTAATTAAAGCCCAAATCGGCAAACAAAGGGCGAAGACGGACAGACGGACACAGCGCTTGTTTCCTAACATCCGAGCCGAATCTGAGGTCGCCCCAATTGCCGAATAATAGAACAATTAAACGCTTGCGTAATAAACCATGACAAAGCCGCCGTATTTACCATGTCTTACTAAGTTTTTTATTAAACGCCAAATTTAGACAATATGGCTTCGTAATGAAAGCGATTCTTAGATATTGTCTATGGCAAACAAAGCATTTTCTGTTAGTTTTTTTTTTTTCAAACTAGTGACTCGTTCCCGGCTTCGCCCGGGTGCATTTTTTTACGTAAAAACCTTCCCTGATTATCCCTCTATCCATGAGTGAAGACAGAATTAAAATCGGCCCAGCCGTTCTCGAGTTTTGCTCTTAGCAACACATTTAGGGATTCATTTTTATATTATAGATAGATATGTCTTGGTCACATAAGCGTTTCAGATTCATTAAGTCGTTAAAAATAGGGGGAGTTCTTTCTGAAGTCAGAAATAACATGATGAATTACTGTATATAATGCATGATGAACTACTCAATATAGATGCGAAATTTGTTACAATTATTCTTATTTTGGATAACAAATAAGTAAGTACTGTCGAACAAACTCAATAAAGGGAGGAAGTGTAAATAAACTTTTGTTGTAAACAATTTGGAAGTTGCTTATGTACTTATATGAAAATTTGCTTTAACTACAACATTTTAAATATTTTATTCAGAACTATTTTTCAAGCCCTAAACGAAGCATTCAATTATGGTCACCCTATTAGCATAAAACATCCCAGTGACCCTGGTTCTCTCCTGATTTACGAACAATTCATATTCGACTTTTATTAACGATAAAATTAACTCGTTTCAATCACTGTAACACTACAATGGAACTTATCGAAGTTGTTAAGATCCTTGAGCAAATCATGCACCTGGGTAAGAATAACTTCGATAAATACAGGCGGTTAGACTTCGTTTAGACAGAATTTAGTTAGACTTCGTCGTCTCTTGTCATCTGTAATCTCCAATGCTCTAATACGAAGGTCTGCAGCCAGTGCTTATTGCTAGTTTTAACATAAGGTGCTCAGATTGACATTGACGAAAAGTGTCGTCCACAAATAAGTTGCTCCACGAGCTATGGGGAAGGAAATTCATGCATTTTAAAAGTGATAAGATCCGAAATACGGTGATCTGCCACAGATCAAGACGGTCGATAAGCCCAAGAAAGCAGTCAGCTAAAGTTTAAATGTGCGGGACATATCTTAGGACGTATATTACGGTGGCATACCCATTTCATAAGCCGGACTTAAAAACTATATGGGAATTTGTTGCTAATTTGTAGTGAAAAGAAAAATTTTGTACCTCTATTAATTTACGAGAAACGACGGGTATACTGACGTAATATTACGCTAGCATACCCATATATAATATCTTGACAAAGAAAGCACCTAGCGAGCCCATTCCAACGGCTTATTTTGTTGCTAATTTGTTGCTCTGAGATAGGGGTGACATTTTTTAATATGTCGCCCCTATCTCAGCGGGAACGGTTAACGGAGCTACAAAATTTTTCTTTTCGGTACAAATTAGCAACAAATTCCCATATAGTTTTCAAGTCCGGCTTATGAAATGGGTATGCCACCGTAATATACGTTATCTTAGGCTAAGTTCACATGACCGCGCGGCGGAACTACTAACCGCGCGGTACAAGATCAAACTGAACCGCGCGGTACAAGTTCTATAAACATGTTATAGTTATGTTCAGTTTGATCCGCGCGGTACCACGCGGTCATGTGTTTCAGGCCTTATCGTGCAACGGATGGGCGTTGGAATGGGCGAGTGAAAATGTATAATATTGTATTTTAGTTTAGTCCTGTATACTTTGCCCAATGAGACGACATGTCCTTAAGGGAAAAGCCTCAAAATAAAGATAAAAAAAATGGGCGGGTCTCAGAGTGGATACCATTGCTGATTTTAAACGTCCTGTCGTCCGTGGTTGGCTGGCAGTGATGTTTCGATGTGCTGATAATGATAACAACTAATGGTCTGATAATTATGATGATAATGAATGGTCACAGTGCCTGTCATTCATCATCATCATAATCTAGAGAAGATTTTTTAAACATCCCATTTCAAATAACCTGGGGGTTTTCTGTAGAGGTACCGCATTATGCCGGGTCAAGGCAAGTGTAAGAAAAATTATGCATTTATAAAGCTGAGGCTGTGATGCACTTTTATATAATCGCTTTCTGAATCGTCTTGATATGCGTATGCCCTAAAAACGATGAATAATGTTGCTTATCACTTGTATCGAGATAAAATAGCCCAGGTGGAAGTTTTAATCGTAGTCCAATATTGCTAATATTATTTTGAACTTTAATAAGTATTCCGTAAGAATATTTTTTTAATTGTCGAGTGGGTCTTTAGGTGCGCTAACATAACATAACAATCGAAATTAAGTTTCGTAGTTGCGTGGGAATTAGATAAAAATCTACAACATTGCTATGGGAGACGCAATTGCGTTTGTGAAAAATGTGTTTTGAGCGGTTTTTAGATAACATTTACTTGCGTATGCTTGTAATGCAATTTGTGTTTTTTAGGCATTTTTCTCCATAAGACAGTTAAAAAAATATTTATCCAGATCCCCTGATCTGGATCCTGATCTGATCCGGGTTATTAATCTTGATTCGATTACTTTAATTCTTTTTTTTAACTAGGTACTTTGATATTTTTAAAAAGAAATTTTATTGATTTTATGTCTAGCCTTTTAAAATTAAACAACCCAGGTTTTAAATATTAATTAAAAAAACGCTGAAAACACACATAAGCTGTATGTCTTAAGCTGTTTCAGGCTGAATTTAGGTTGACTGTATCGAATCAAGGATAACATTGTTGAAGTATCCAATATTTTGGTTTGAAATTTAAAGATTTAAATATTTGAAACTCATTGAATATACGAAAATATACGAAAACATAAAATTGCCGATAATATTTGGATCTGCTGACTAGATATTCATCATACATAGGCAAGAACAAACGTAAGGTTAAGGTTAAAGTCATGTAAATTAGGTATTATTTTTCTGCTACTTGTTTGTTGCTGTAACACGTCAAATACGTAATCGATTTTTAGATTTATGGCAATAGTCTGATGTTGATGATATAGTATATCTATCTATCTATCGCAGATAGATTATATCGAAGCCAGGATATTGTAATTTCACTATGATTATGGCGCACAGTTCGGATGAGTAGAAACTTTATCTCGCAGACTCGCAAACTTTGAAACTATTTCCCTTCTGAAGTGATTCCATCTAGCTATAATTTGGGTTTCTTCAAGCTATACGTAAACAAATTTCTGCATGGTTCAAACCGCATTAAAATCGGTTGAGACGTTTCTGAGATTAGCGTGCACAAACGCACAGACAAATAGACAAAAATTCTAAAAACTATTTTTTGACCTCGTTAACATGGTACGACGTGTATAAGTTGCTCGTTTAATATTTTATTATGTGTATTGATATTATTCAATTGTTTATTAAAATTAACATCTGATATCTATCTCAAAATTCGCGTATTTTGATTAATTACGAACCGCCTCATTAGAATCCGCAGAACCTCAGTTAATCCGCTTTCGGTAGACACAGATTAATAGCTCAAAGTTGCTGTTCTTGAGCTATTTATCAGGCTATATCAATTTCTGGATCATTACTTGTCCGAATTAAGCAACAAACATAAGTTCACCTTTGGGCAAACGCGCTGTAATTGAATTAAACAACGCCGACTAATCATAATTTGATGTGATTACCTAACAGTGATCTTCGTGCAGTCATTATACGGTTTTGGGAAGGACGTTACGTGAGCTATCAATCACTGCTATGCGAACTTGTTCGTAGGCTGAATTATCGTTGGTATTGCCAAACAGTATCATGTGTTTAAAGTGCTTTATGGCTTGCAAAACATCCCATGAAAATACCATACCTATGTGTATTTATTTCTTTATTTATTTATATTCAATTATAGTCGATTAAACTTTAACATAAGTGTACCAATTCTTAACTATTCGACGACCCGGCGACCCACCCCCGTCTTCGCATGATAACAATATTTTTCGGAAAATTATTATATACGTAAACCTTCCTCGTTTATCGCTCTTTCCATTAGTGAAAACCTTATCAAATTCCGTTAGGTGGTTTAGAGAAAGTTAACGGAGTTAATAGTCAAAAGTGAAAATCAACTTAATTTTAAAATATGTATAGTTATAGATAGACATATACTATATACATAATACAATTCAATACTACACATATCCAATATAACAATATAAATAACTAATTTATGTAATGCCCAAAATAAACTAAAGTACTATTAAAAAATATCACTGAAGACCATACTACTTTAAACCTTAATGACTTACAATAAGATTGAAATTAGAATAGGTCAGAGAGTTTGCGACATTTTCATATCAACACAAAAGTAGTGTTAGGCAATGAATACAGAAAGTGAAAGAATTACTAGTGTTGCAAAGATAACTTCCTAAAATGGTAGGTTTAAAATTTAAGAAGATTTCAAAGCTTACTTTAGACATGTCGTTTGTTTTGTATGAGCCTTGGTTCATTGCGGCATAAACTTTTGTCTTCAAATTTGAAATACCATAACGTAATATGTATTTATCCATTTTATATTTTAAAAAATCCGCTAAATTGACAAAGAAATTGTTTCTTTACTTTAAATAAAGATTACAGATAAAAATTTATATAGGAAAAAATAATAGCAGCAAACATTTTAAGTCTTTTTTGTATTTTGGTGAATAAAATAATGCAAACTTTATCCTATACCTGGAATCCCTTTATTCTATAAAGGATAAATCTTTATCTTTTAATCTTAATCTTATTAAGACAGTCTGTCTATTAATCACAGAAAACTTTAATTTGGTATGATTTAATATAAAAAGACATTTATAGGTAAAATTTTGTGATTTACAACTTTCTCCCAAGACTTTGCACGTGTAGATTACAGCTGATGTGTAATTTTGAAATAAAACCTAATGTAATTTTTTATTAAAATACATTCAATATTTTTCATACATCCTCACAAATTTTCGCAATTACAATATTGCCAGCTTTTGCCTGTGACTTCAGCGATATTTGTTATTCTATAAAATTACATGAAAATCTGTTAATTAGGTTTTACATTAAAAAGTAACAAACATTTTCATTAATTTTCACATTTACAAGTATAATGTTATTAAAAAAAATTCGTGTCAGTGAGACGAATTGTTTATAGTTTTTTGATCATTAAAAACCTTTTATAATAATTAACCTTTAACCTTTACTATAGATGTGCATTGTTCTCTAATAACTTTAAATACTCACCAAATGAGTTTATGATAGCATACAAGAGACCTCGCTAGAGGGAGAATATTTGTTGCACGCATGCGTAATTACAGCAACATACCAACAACATAATTATGCGGATGTTTCGTTAATAACGACAGAATGGATCGCATTTTATAGTGCAGACGTCACGATCGCATCGTTATTGCACGTTTCTATTATATGTATGTATGCGACATAGCAAAATCAAAAGACTATGTCTTTACAAAAGCTCAATCTTTGCTTAAACAATCTGTATGTTACATAAGCAGACGGAATGACGACATTGCAACTTATACGGTCAGTCTGATGCCTTCATCAGACTGCAATAATTTAATATTGAGCAAAAAATGCTTGTATACTATACCTACTTCTGTACTAATACATATAAAGAGAGATTTGTATTGTATGTTTGCAATGAATAAACTCAAAAACCACTTTATCAGCGAGTAAGATAGGTTATATTTTATAAAGGTATACGAGTACCTTTAAGTCTAGTACTCTTTATTATACTGTGACTAAGTCACGTGCAAACGCTAGTCTTAGAAATATATATAAATTTAGTTTCCGTATGTTATTGTCTACAAAACTCGACAACTAGCTTATGAATTTTTCAAATTTTACACAACGTTGCTATACTTAACTATAACACAGAAGAGTGTTGTTATACTTACTTTTTATATAATGGTAATTTGAGTCTAGTTGAAAAAACCTGCAGCTAGTTGAAAAAAGTAGGCATGGTGCGATATAATGCATGGTGGTTTCAAAAAGTTGCCATTGTGCTACAAATTACACAAAAATATTGAAAAGTCTACAAAAATCAAAAGTATAGTGCTACTAAAACATAACAACATCCTCTCACTGGGTCATCAGTGGATGCAACACATTCTAGTCTAGTAAGACTATGATGTAGGCGACTGACATAATCAGTTATAATAGATACAATAAAGCATTATTGACATTGATACCATTTTTGGAATCTGTTAACTGCACTTATTAAGACTGGAATGGATTTTTAGAGAACAAAAAAGTTTTAGATATGCAACTAGTACATATACTGAATCATTAAGTAAGTTATTGATTTAAGTCAGTTGAACTTTTCTCATTAAAAAATCATAGGTCAACCCGATGCATTTATCAGATCGTCTGTCTATATTGTAGGTATCTATTATGACTGTGTCCTGCCCAATGCCACTGGACCAACCGGAAAAATAATCCTATGTGAGAGGCGAGAATGTGAAGGGTAGAATTAGAATTGAAAAGAAAGAATATATAAGGATACATATTTTATCATAGAACGAAACAATAAACAAAGTTCAATACCAGGAAGCGTTCAGGTAAAATAGATTCACCTCGATTATATTATCACATAATTACCCCACGACAACAAACATCATTTGCACATATTACTTACTTATGTGGCTGAAGATGCCACTGCTATTATGATCTTCTTGTATTCAATTTGCAATTTAAATATTTCTCAGATTTACTTAATGTAATAACTAGGTATATAGTCTTGCTTTGATAATAAATCAGTAGATACGTATAAAATTATTATTATTAATTAACGTTTTATAATAAAAAAATTTAGTAACATAATTATGTTCAGGTGTTTGAAAAAAAAGCAATTAAAGGCAACTTAGAGAAGCTATTATTTAATTTATAAACTAACTTCCATTGAACGCAAACACGCTATATCTGCTGTAAGTTGCTGAGGAGTTGGGTGTCCCGCAGACTACTTGATGCTGCATCATCAGTTCAAGGTTACCATGTCATGGAATTACCACCGAAGTAACAGGACATAATTGTGTAATTTCAGTAGTGTATGGATTTATAAAGGTTTATCTATTGTACAATTTTCAGTCCCTAAGTAATTACTTGATAAAATTGATACACATTCATAAAATTAACATTAACTACCTAAGTACCTTCTTTAAATAAGTTAAAATGTTAAAATTCAAAATTATACCCAACATGCAATAGGTAGAATTAATATATTTTATTAGAAAAAAATTATAATCAATTTTTATTTCATTAAAAAGTTGTTTAAAATTTTTAGGGTTTAGTTTAGATATAGATCGCATTTATAATGTGATTAGTAATTTCGACGAGTAACTGTAACGGGGGCGTAGCTCAGATGGTAGAGCGCTCGCTTAGCATGCGAGAGGTACCGGGATCGATACCCGGCGCCTCCAAACTTTTTTTCCATTTTACTTTTTAATTTCTTAATGTTATAAAGGCAGAACCACTTGATGGTAAGCGATTACCTTAGAGAGTTTTTCCAAAGTTTACCCGTTCACGGAAAAATGTTTTTTTTTCCATTGGCATACTTTCATACAATACTATTCTATACCGTCATTTTTTGCTTGTCTATAATTTTTGCTTTTTTATACCATCATTTTCATTTTTTATTTTTTTCAATAAATTCAGTTAAGAGATCTGGATTATGTAATGTTTATTTTAAAAATTATCTAACAACGAAATAATATGTTACGAATGATAATGATGTAAACAATTTGAGCAATTCTGCTTCCACAATAGCTTTATGCAAATCACATTATGCAAATATAGTGCGGCGCGTGATCCTCGCCAGTTAAATTATTCGATCGCAAACCCAACGATCAACTGCCAATAGCTTCGACTTCTAATAAAAGCCGTTTGTGTCACGCACAAGAATCAACAACTTTTAATATTCATTTAAATTTTATCGTGTTTTGCGCCATCTGTGTTTTAATTGCGGAACTACACCGGCACCTAAAGCACACCGAACACTGCATAACAACAGAATGGCAAAACTATTGCCATTCTGTTGTTTATTGTGTACAAAATTTAATTATAAATTCAATAGTCACCAACCATGAATATATGAATGTACTCTTTCTCTCGATGATGCTCAGTCGCCCATACTCGGTCATCGGGTCATCAGGTCATCGGCATCGGGTCATCGGGTCATCGGCATCAGGTCATCGTATCATGACGCTGTTACTTCGTTTCCGTTTAGAGTTCTGTCTTTTTTTCTTTTTATTCAGACCCAAGGGTCCCATTTTAAAAAAATTAAGCTATCAAAAGCAAAACGAATATTTTAAATCTGATTGATGGTTACAGTGACGGCCACTTCGTCCGCATTTCTGTCAGGCCTCGATAACAGTAATTTTTCCTGAATGAAGGTAGAGGGTCCTTTTCTTTATCTCTGACAAGATGTATGCAAAGTTTCATTATGATTGGTTGAGTAGTTAAGGCGTGAAGGCGTAAAAAACAAACAAACATAAAACAAATTCACTTTAAAATTAATATCTAATGTTAGTTAGGATATACAGATATCGATAACAAGAATTTGTCTTTTTTTACTATTAAAAAAAAGAAATGTAAAGAAAGAAATATAAAATAAGTCTGTATTTAACAAAGACCGCGTTTATGTTAAGTTTTGACATTTCAAGTTTGGAATGTACATGCGCATCGAAACAACACCCATTTCTGGCTTGTCTAACCACGTATAATCATCGTATAATATATAATATTATAAATTTTAACTTATATTCTTAACATTTACACACATTTTTTTAAAAAGGCTTTGTTATAGAACAAAAAAGATCATGTTAAAGAAGTCACGAGCATAGAGCGCTTGCGGCTTCGCTCTTTAGTCGAAATAAAATTTAAACTTTAATTTAATTAAATCTGTATGGAATTTATATCAATTACTAAAAGATAAATATTTTATAGTAAAATAGCTTTTTAATAATACAGTACCTTCTATTTTTTCCAATTTTTTGTATTTTTTTTTTCGCCCAAAACAATTTACGTAGATATACTCGTATACTTCTAAGGATCCATTAATGATAGAGTACCTATAATAAGAAAAATAAATGAATTTCTATATGAAAAGATCAATTATTATGGAATATTAGAATGAGCTTACCTTGTATTAACAAGATGCTATACAATAGGAAGCATAGTTCAAGGGTTCATCATTATCTGGTGCATAATTCATTGTTCGAGAAACTCGTGGCCGTCAATCAATCAATCGATAAACAGGATATTTATTTAAACAGATGTGCCTCCGGAGGTATGTATGTATAGTCCTCTCCCCGAAACACAATTGATACAGTCAGCGTTCGATAGTTAAATATGTACAGTTAGAAACTCGTTCAATTTTATTTAAGACAGAAACTATGATTTTCATTCAAGTCGACAGACAGGCTGGTCAAGGTTTCCGAAATTCGAAAATCCGTTATCATACTTACTTTATAAGCTTTCTAATTTATTTATCAACTAACTGGTGACCGCGACTTTGTCCGCATTGAAATATAAAAGATATAACGCCTGACAAAATATAATATATAAAGCAATTTTCCGCCTGACATAAAATGACGCATGTTATTAACTTTTGCCGATCATTGGATCTTTATTTTGACATAGCAGGTGCCTATCTGAAATATTTAGCCTATGCCAGCCTGAAATTCTATTCGGATTATTGGTGGGAGATATGAGTAGTTGCGAAGATTTCTTCCTACATACAAACACAAAAACATTCAAACTCTTTATAATATGACTATAAATTTAGCTATTAATTAAGAATTCGTTGTTATCAAATATTACAAGGAAGCTGTTTTAAATAAGCATCCCATTCTTGCAACTTAATGTATATATAAAAGTTTCACTTTTTCAGTACATCTTTTGTAACATTTGCACTTGAAAATGTTCAAAGTGCTAACAATTAGGAAAAGGTCTACAATGACGTCTTTAGTCACAATGTATGCTCTCATTCTTTGACGTTTTCATGTCGTCGCAAGGTCAGGTCGTGAGGTCGCAAGGTCGGAAGGTGATGGGCATAATGAATGATGAATGAACCTCGACGCCCATCAATGTCTTCATTATTTGAATATGGGATCATCATACATCCTTGGAACACACTCAGCTAGATTTAATGCTCGATTATTTAAGATTCCATATGAAAATCATCTTAGACATTACTTATGAGCAGCCTAGATACTGCAAAAAATACTACAGAAATTTTAGAATATTTCTTCTATCAATTATTTTGTTCTATTTCTTGTTATTAATTATTTTATTAATATCAAAAACTTGTGATTAATAACATCTGGATTTACATTAATCCGTATTCATTAATTAGAATATATTATCTCTGTTTACAAACCGATACTGATAAAAGTCACATAAATAGTATTAAAATAATATAATATATATAATAGTAGCGGAGCCCAAGAGGTGATTTTGGGATTTACTCGAGCGCGTCAGATATTGCCAATGTATATACGCCACATATCTCCGATAGGTATATGTTAATCTGCCTTTTTGGATGGTGAGGTTGGTGGGGGTTGGGGTAAAAATTTAAATACAGCTCGAGTGTGTCAGATTTTCAAAGTGGAAAATCATGTAAAGTGAACCCAAACTAAGCTCCCATTTAAAATACAGACGATTCGGATGTAAAACGAGCTCGTGGCAGCTTTTTGAAAATGCAAAAAAAAAATTTTGGCGATTGCTATTTTGAAATACTCGAGCGCGTCAGATTTTCATACAGACGGCTCTATTTGAATTCCTGATCGTACCGATTATTTGTAGGATTTTTCTTAATACAGCGTCTACAAACTTTTGAACGCAAGTAGACGCTCACCCCACCGTTAAAAAGGAAAACATCATAAAACCTTTTTTTTTTCTTCTTACCATCTAATCTACAAAATCCAATAGGACCCCACGACGCTCGAGTGACTCCACATTTAGCATCGTAGGCTCCCCTACCATAAGAAAAGATAAACATAATATAATCATGTTTACTCAAATATGCTAATGGAAAATTATTTCATTCGTTATTTTTTAGTGCTTAAATGTAAATAATAATAATATAACGCATTCGTGTAACAATACTTATTTTACTCCCATAAATTTTCATACCACGGGCTTATATACATACCTAATATGCAAATCGATTCATAATATACATAATAGTTGGAGTAAACTCCAATAATAAAAAGTATATACAAGTTAGTTAATGAGTATGTAGTTTAAAGTAAAATAATAAAATGACACCTACCCATTTAATTTGCAAACAAAATGAAAGGAATATTCTAAGAAAATTTCCACATAAATTCAACATAATATAAAATTATGGTCAGGCATATTTAATTCTACTTAATTCTATGTGCTAGTTCTAGATTAAATTGCAAAATGAAGTGTTTCTTGTACTTCCATGTTGTGATAGTCTAGTCTAGGAACTTGATTTTATAATTTAAAAAAATGTGTTAATTTTAACAGTTTTATTTTCTGAAGTAATGAAGTAAATGAAAAAAAATCGCTGTTCCTAGTTCCAAGTTCCACCAATAAGTAATTCCTGTAAAGGTCAATGTATACGATGCCAACTACAATAAGTACCTAATAAACAATACAAACAAGTGCCTATAATCTATATTTAATATTTTTCACATAGCATTTGATTTCATCCATTTCACGCATGTTATTTTCCAAAAAAAAAATTACGGGAAATACAATTTTTTTTAAAGTTTTTTACTAAATTTTCAAATATTTTTAATTCGATATCATCAAATATCAAACTTGCTATGCAAAATTCAATATTAACGCCTACTATGGGGTTTACAAACTATCTTGTTAAGAAAATGCATAGATTTATTTAAATAAACAACTAATAAGTACCTAAGTGTGTTGTCTATAAAAACAAATTTCCAAATCAGGTATCCAATAAATTTAACTTTATTGTTTTTAACAATATAAACACTTGATCAATACTAATAATAAATCTGTAAGGGTCGGTCATGGAGTAAGTAACTTTGTTTTCAGAGATATCTTGTTTATAGGCTCTATACATGATACTGAAACTAAATTGACGATTTTTTGAATTTTTTTCTGTATGTATGTTCCTCCATAACTCTGAAACGAATTAACCGATTTTCATAAAACTTGGTAGTTAAACATTTGGACGTACGGGACACAGGATAGGCTACTTAATATTTTTCAACGCGGACGAAGTCGTGGGCACCAGCTACTAAATAAATGAACATCAAAATGTTTAACATTAAATTGAATAAGGAATTACTCGTTCAGTTATTACACAGTGTTACTAATATTAAAGTAGAGGTGAAATAGAAAAAAAAATACAGGTGAAGATAATGAATCAGCACGTACGAGCTCAATTCGGTTGGAGATGGCTTAATCCTTATCGGATTCGTATCAAGCGAGCATTGATAACAGCTGTCAGTGCTATCCGGACACTCGTCTATACTAAACATGTCACCGCCGTTTGAATAACCATGGTAAGTGAATCTCTTATTTTATTATTATCACTTAAGTACATACTTATTTCGTTTACTTATAATACTTAGTTTACTTTACGTATGATTTACTTAAATGTTCTATTTCGTTGTTGTGACGAGCAATATGTATCTATATGGGGTAGATAAAAATGTCACAATCAAACACATTTATTGTTTATGTAAGTAATTAATTACAGATACCTTCTTTACATAGTATAAATAGAAGATTTTAATGATCTGTCCCTCTGTATGTGCCTACGCTTATATGTTTTAAACTCCGCAACGGGTTTTAATGCAGTATTCACTAGTGAAAAGAGGGTTGAACAAGGAAAATATCTTTATATAATATATATTAATCTATATATAATAATTCAACGCGGAGAAAGTCGTGGGCACCAGTTTATATATAAAAATCAATCGCCGTGCGTTAGTCTCGCAAAAACTCAATGATGGCTAGACCGATTTTAATACGGTCACTAGTATTAAATATCAGGTGGTCCAAGCAAAACAAATACGTATTCGATTATATTAATTTAATTTCTTTATCATACAACGAGTGGGTAGCAACAAGGCGTGTTGTCAGTTCGAAGTCTTAGCGTAAGAATGAATAATCGAATGCCTGCCACGCGGCTCCCTTATCGCTCTCGACAAAAACCTACCCACCTTTTACTTTTCTCATTTTTTTAAAATCGTGTTGCTACCCCATAAATTATATTGACAAATTTTGCGGTAGACTTACACTATGCAGCAAATTAATATAGGGCACAGTTTCTACTATTAAATTAAAGGTTACACTGTTGTAATCGCGTAATTATAACGAATTCTAACACTAGTAAAAAAAAAAAAACTACAAGTTTCATGAACAACATCGTTTTCGTTATAAAATTAATAGCACTCATATATTAAAACATTCCATAGATAAATACTTATGTGCGGTAGATAAATAGGGCACTTTAAACTTTTTAATCAGCATTGTAAAACCCTATCTATTATTGTATACGCAATCATAGGAAAGCGTCTATTTACAAGAAGCATTAATATCGACATAGTAGGTATTAGGTAGAAAAAAGCCCCAAATTAATAACTCGACTTTAAACCATTCTACACTCTTTATATACTCAGTGTAAAGTATATGTTTAAATGAAAACATTTTTATTATTAATCTAAAAGCGTTCACTGTTGGACATAATATAATATGTCTGTCAACGGGAACCTTAAACCCGTCCTTTGCATGACAAAATTAAGATATAGTATAACCAATAAATAGTGTACATTACAAATAAAAAATACAATAAAACTTAATACAAAAAATCCTAAGAAATGTTACTACGTACTTAGGTACCTAATACAGATATGTCACATTCCAAGATATTTTTATCAGGAGATAAATATTGTGGAAAATTAAAGATTATTTATTCGTCGGTTTTCGTCGTAAACTTTAACGTGGTGTAGTCGTTTAAATTGACGTACCACAAATAAATAGAATCAGAATAATCCACTTAAAGGATTAGTAAAATTAAAAATTAACACTATTTTTAAGAATATCAACTTTATCAACTTAGTTAATTTCCAGAAGAGAGAACAATATTTCCTAGTAACAGACATGTTAACTTTATTAGGAGGTTTATTAGCTTATTTGTGCTTTATTTTTAACTACTTACTTAATTTGCACACATTCAGAATTTAGTGTTTTCATGTACTCAGCACCGCGCCTTTGAAATATTGCTTCTATTTCACTTTACCATCGTATTTTTGCTATTCACTAATATCTAGGGATAAATTTTATTTATTAAATTTAAAAATACATACTAAGTACGTATAATTGATCATTTTTGGCATTGAATTTTATTAAAACATCCTCCTGGACTTTTTGACAGAAGACAGGAGACTGACTACTCTGGGACAGAAAACTACAGTGTCCTATGAAAGTGGTATTATCTCTATATTCAACTTTTTTCTCTGATCGACGAAACCCTGCTGAGTTGTTTGGTTGAATCTATTGTAAAACCAATGTAACCTATATTCAGCAAATAAATTATTATTATTATTCACATATTTATTTTCATTTCTTAATTCTAAATGTTTTACAATAAAAATTAAAAAAAAATGAAAAAAAAATATGATTATTATTATTGATTTTAGTGTTGCACCGCCAGAGGTGTCGCATGTCATCCTGTTTATGCGTTCTCCTAGGTTATCACTCTGAAAACTCGATAAACCTTTAAATTACCGTATTATTTACTACAGCATGTGGAAAATTTAGAATGGTAAATTGAAGAAAAATGTTGAAGAGATTTATAAAATTCCAGGAACCCGAGATAATAGCAATTGTAAGCGCTTTCGGCGCCGCGTGGCTGCTCCTCCTCATAGTGGTGATAGTAGTCTGCGTCAAGATCGACAAGCTTCGCAACAAACTCGATGAGATCACCAATGGGAAAATCAAAGTGCAGTTAGTATTCTCAACTTTCTACGAATTGATTATATTAAATAACATACCATATGTACCTATAATAATAGATTACTAAACATAACGACAAGAAAAATATTTTTTCTTTCGCGCATGACGACGACAGTGGGGACACTAAATCAATTGTGGTATCTAAAAATATAAAAAGAAAAAGAAGGTATTTTTTTCTGAATGAAAGGTACCTACTCCAAGTCCTTTTCTGTATTGCATGATTATCGGTTGAGTAGTTAAGGCGTGATAATGTAACAGAGAGACAGAGATACTTTCGCATTTATAATATTCGCTGGATATGGATAGATCTCTTACAGTTTTCTTACAGAATGTCATCAAGACTCACTCCGAGAACAAATTTTGATGAGAAATTAGCTACAGCCTAAGGCGAAACAAGAATTTCTAGTGTAATGAAATGTTTGGTCTAGTGGCTAGTAACCCTAAACCCTAGCTATTAACCAAACGGTTGCGGGTTCGAATCCCGCTAGGGGCATATGTTAATGTATTAACATTTACCTTTGTACCTGAGTCATGGATGTATGTATTTACAAAAAGTAATATATGTAGTATATCAACTGTCTGGTATCCATAATACAAACATTAGTTGCTTAGTGTAGAACTTGATGGTACTTTGTGGAATGTGTGAAGATAAAAAAAAATGTGGGCTATTGTAAACATTTTAATACTAATACAATAAAAACACACACGCACCACACAAACACACACACACATCTATTTAAAAAAAAAAATCTTGTTTTAAAAATATTATACATAATTATATTGTTAGTATTAGCTTTTATGGAAGAGCGAAGGCTCCTGGCACAGGCTTCCGCTTAAAGGGAGTCTTCAATCATTGTTATTGTAAAAACAATTTTTCAAACTGTTAATAAATATTTTTCATTTTTTTCATTTTCATTTTTATTTATTATTATATTCCAGAAAACTAAAGGTCGACAATGACAAGAACCACGCTTTCCGCAACCCAAATCTGTCGCCAGACGAGGAGCTGTCTCGGCGCGGGTACTCCATGTACGTGGCCAATGATGACGTGGAAAGCGGACGGGGCACTGAACGGTACGAATTATGATTTATTTCTTAACTAGCTCCTGGCCGCGACTTCGACTGCGTTCAAAATGTTATATAGCTTAAAGCCTTCCTCGATAAATGGACTATCCAACACACAAAGAATTTTTCAATTTGAACAACTATTTCTTGAGATTAGCGCGTTCAACCAAACAAACTCTTCAGCTTTATAAAATAACAATTTTTATGTAAAAATCGGCAGGGAGGTTTAAGGGCCACCTTGATGGTCGCCTATTGAGACAAACAAAATACGATTCAAGTGCATTGTAGAATTTAGGATTGAGAATTTCTAGAAGGGATAGAGGAATGGGCTGTGGCATCCCTTCGTTACTTAGCACTAGATTACTACTAACAGGCAGGCTAGAAACGCAGATTGTCCTGCTATTAGGTACTAATATTCTATCAGTGCCACATTCAAAGTAAATTTCAGTACCACTCTATGTAACTTTATGAAATACTAGCTGGTGCCCACGACTTCGTCCGCGTTGAAAAATATTAAGTAGTCTATCCTGTGTCCCGTACGTCCAAATGTTCATGAAAATCAGTTAATTCGTTTCAGAGTTATGGAGGAACATACATACATACATACAGAAAAAATTGTAAAAATCGTCAATTTAGTTTCAGTATCATGTATAGAGCCTATAAACACGATATCTCTGAAAACAAAGTAACTTACTCCATGACCGACCCTTACAGATTTATTATTAGTATTGATAACCTATGTTAGAATTTTCAAAATCGGTCCAGTAGTTTTTGAGTTTATTCATTACAAACATACAAATCTTCTCTGATATAATATCAGTAAGTAAAGATAGTATGTAGATATACTATAGCACGGTAAGTCCGCAGTAGGTATTTATCTTGTTAGATGACAATCGTCATTGTTTTATTGCTTATCGAATATAATTAATAAACTAAGTACATATATATATATATATAATTCCGATTTTATTCTTTTGATAAAAAAGGTAAACAAATATGAGGTCGCCAGGGTCACTGACCTGTTTTAGAGATGGGATTTGTACAATAGGCATATCAAAGAGAGTTGGCTCAGTGAGTAACTCATTCTCAGCCATGGCAACACTGCATTTTGCACCTCCGTAAAAACCAAAACCGAATAAAATATTATTATTAATAAGAATAATAAATAAAAACGAATTATTTGTTGTGGTAATTTTAAGTAATCTATTTTATTAATGCCATTTAATCAAAAATAATTTCATAAAGTGTTTTCGTCTACGGTTATGAATTATGATAAACTATAACATTAAAAATGTATATAGAATTGTGAACTTGATAATTTATGTACGAATCAAAACCTCATGTGACTCCAAATGACTTAGGTCGTGTACATGTCCCGTCTCTAAAACCATAGACAAAATCTCTGTGACGTCTATTGGTATTGTAGGTTATGTGACGATTTTATCGAGTTTTTTGCATTTTCCTCTGAAAATATGCAATAATTTTGGATACATATCGTAAAGAATATTATGTTTAGTGAGTGTAAATGAATTCGTGTACATATGAATGTGTAATTAAGGTTAAAACTCGAAAACTATATGTCGGGAATTGTTTGTTTACCTTTTTTATCAAAAGAATAAATTCGGACCTTATATATATATATATATATATATATATTTAAGTCAGAAATTGTTATTAAACTTTTATATATAGGTACGGTATAAAAATATATAGCTTATGTACAGAAATAATCCAACTAATGTTATATTGTTAACCTACATTATATTCTTGCTTGTATCTCTTAGGCGGTGTTCCAAATATTTTAACAATATTAATAAGTATATAAATTTTAATAATGTTTCCTATATCAAAATTAAACACATATTATTAATAACATTATAATATTAATAGGAAAATAATAAAATTAGCTAATTGCAGATAAATCCCTCGTATCTCTGTACACAGATACATCTGACGACGCTTTTGACAAACTTGTGCGTGATCTTCATAATTTTACTTTCTTTGACTTTTAAGAGCAAAAAGTACAATATTAACGAGATGAAGTTCCAATGTACACTTCTCACGCCAATTAATTGAAACTACAAAGGACAGGTTCATTAATTAATGAATAAAATTTAAAAACTAAGAAATCTTCTTATTAATTTTCTATTATTCATGCGCAGATAATACACGATTAGTCACTTTGCTAATGGACATGTCATGTTCCAAAAGTGATATGTATGTAGAAGATTATTATCGTGTTTGTAACCTAACAATTAAGCTATCTTTGTCTGAAGATTAATCATTCGTGGAACGCGATCATAACATTGCGATGCATACATGTCACCGCATACTTCAAAGATAAATTTCACAAGGGCGGCTTCCTTTGTAAAAACATTATTCGCTTGCTTTTGTCATCGACTTCGTCGGCGCCCATTTAATAGGTTCAAACATTTATTCAATCTTTATTGCTCCATTATTTTTGTTAGGGGTTAAATTTTTTGTTTTTATTTTTGGATGATATTTACGAGCGAACCGTGCTTCTTTCTGGATGTAAGTTATCCTATGTCGTTTTCTAAATCCCTGACAAAGTTTATGACAATAAATTGAGTAGTTAAGGCGTGAAATAATAACAAACAAGCAATTTTTTTTTTTACTAAAGACTGTTACAACAAGATCTGTTAATGATAGATAAATATGACTAAAATTTAAAATCTTATATGAAAACATGAACTAAAAATGTCATTCTTCCAGACAGTCGGGCGGGCAGTTCGTAACGGACTTGCAGCATGAAATCGAGTTGCGCCAAAAGCGCCAAACAGCACCACCCTTTCTGCTGAACGGGATCGAGGATAACAAGCGAAAAAGCAGGACCCTGACCAATCCTGTCGCCAGGGAGAACCGTCCCAGCGAAACGAACCCAAACTTCATCTACTAAAAACTAATTTCTCATTAGCAACAAATGAAGTACACTTCTAGAAATATGTACTGCGAAAATAAAAGCAGAGAATCGAGTGTACATGTGACAAATATTACATTACACCAGATAGTACTGCTTTCTGCAATCAAAATCATCTTACAGCATAATTATGCTGTTGTGTCTCTATGCGTGAGAAAGCTATCCCAGTTCCCCTGGGAAGCTATCCACTGTCCTCTCATCCTCATCCGTGATCCTATCAAGGTTTTTAGTGAACTTGCATCCCATAGTCTAGACTAGACTAAACTCTGCATTCAACTTTAAAATGAAAAACGACTTTTTGTCTACATAAAAGTGTCCTAAAGTTAACCATAGCTATAAAGGGATGATTAACTTTCTTGTCATTACCATGTGCTGCCTTCTACCTAATGATTGTCCCCTATTTAAACCTATTGAGGACGTACTATAGGTTTTATTTACGGGACAATCTTTCGCTCTGAGTGAAATAATAGTAAAAGATTTTCCAAGTAGTTTTTATAATTGAAAACTATTATGGGAAAGTGGAATAAGTTTAAATATTTTTAAATTTATTTTCACAATAAAATTATTTTTAAGTTTATTGTGTGTTTTCTTAATTGATGGAAAAGTGTACCAATAATTATGTAAGTATGAAAACCCATCATAGGGTCAAAATCTTCAAAACTATAGGATTCTGATACGATTTTGACTACAGGAAAATGTGATATATATGGGAAAGGCACAAAGGTCCATGCGAACCCGGGGGCGGGTCTAGTATTTAATAAAAAAAAATACATAAAACAACAACGTTTATTTAACAACATTTATTTAACAACATTATAAAATATTTCTGTAATTCATAAAAAGCAAAAGACACTTTAATTTAAATATATTTTCATATTATTACTTTAAATAGAAATTAGAAAAAATAATGTAACTAATATAAAATAACCATTTGTTTTTATTTTTTATGAATAACAAACTCGTTTACTGGCATAACATTAATAACAATAACATTTTAAAAAACTTTTATTTTAGAATAATTTAAATTTAAAATTCAACAAAGTATTTTAACGCGATCTATCAAAATGCTATTATTTTAACAAATTGCAAAATATACACTACATTTTAATTTATAAAAAAATTACAAATATTCGAAAAAAAAAATCAGGTCGTTAACGTTGTATTTAAAACGCACATTACTATTAAGAACACTTATTCTAAATTTATCCCTAATTAAAAAACTATATTACTAAAATTAGATTTCAAATTAATTTATTATAAATAAATTTTAACTTCTTACGAGTTTATTATAAATAGCGCCGTTTACTCATTGTTATATTAAATAGTTTTTTATTAATTATTCTGCCGTGTATATTGTCTTCTTTATCTTCCGAATGTACGGCCGCGGACGCAAGCGAAACCTCTTTCTACACCTGCCGAAACATCGAGCCCTTACTGTTTGGAAAGCCGGATTCTTCTTCCGACGCTGCTTTGGTAAAACGGGTTCTTCTGTCGCTTCTTTTACGGCCTCTTCCCTAACTTCTTCCACGTTTTCAACATTGTCGCTATAACCTTTCCCCTTATTGGCTTCGTGAGCTTCCAGAATGTCCTGAATACTTTTGTAAGTCTCTGTATCTTTGGGGTCTTTCGATATAGTGTAATACGGTTTGAAATAATTGGCTAATTCTTCTTCTGACAGCACAATGTTCTGCTGTTTCTCTTGCAGTTGAAGCTGATCTAAATGTTTTAGATACTTGTAAGTTTCCGGGTCGTTTTGTGCAGTTATCGGCTTAACGTCAGGTACGCCGATAAATTTCACCGGCTTCGTTGGATTAGCGTTTTCTTTTAGAGCGAAGTTCATGAGTGATTGTTTAGTTAGAAGATTGGAATACTGATCGCCGTAAGCGTATGAATCGAGCAAATCGCTGCCTGACGTGTCTATGTCTTTCAAGTTGAGGGTCTTCAGAAGATTCTCTCTAACCTTCTGCGCCTGTTCGTTCTGGATGAGTTTTCTCAAATCGGCACCGTAACTTTCGGACGATGGCGAAGGCAAAATGGATCCGTACAAATCCTTGTCGGATGTTTTTCCATAAATTTGTTGGAACATCTTGTATTCGTCCGTCCATAGCTTGGATAGATCTGGAAATCGAACGATATTGCATTAAGAGAAAGCGCACCATAATGACGTGTCGTCAAAAACAAATAAATGACATCGTAAAATATCAAATTTCACTAAGCGTTCACTTTCCATTTGACAAGTAAATTATAAAAATGAAACCTGGTGTTCTAGTAACTCCACCGCCACCGTTGACACACACCACCGCACATATCAATATAGTTAACTGCATCTGAAACAAATAGTTAACTTTAACTTATTGTAGTTCCTGCATGCATTTACATTGCTGCAAATAAGACAAGTTTGCTGGACTCACCAAGGAGGAACTACGATTAGGTAAGTGCAACGAATAAGTATAAGGTAAGCATAGATTTACATACGGCTATGCTCGCAAAAAGCAACGTATAAAACAAGTTTTTGATATTATTCAAAATTTCTTAAAAATGGAATCGAAACATCTGTAAATTCTTGTTTGAACTACAATATATTATAGACATAACATAATTTTGAAGATATTTCTGAGTATTATAATGTTCGTATCCAAAATAGTTGAATGTCTATTTATAAATGCGTGTAATCAAATATTTGTCGTCTTGAAAATATGTATTTTTGGAACTTGATTTTTTTTTTTCACTTAAAGGAAACAACCCATTTGCTGTGTACAATATACAAGTTGATACTGGAAACTTTTGAAGCAATTTTTCATTCTCGCGAATTTTTCCGCGATTTCAAAAATAAATTAAAATAAATACCTAATAGATTAGATTAATAAAGTAGTGTTCTTAAAAATATAATTATAACACTTTAATAAACTTAATTTAAAATTAAGTTATTTTCTGTCCTACCGATATTCTATTTCCTCACTAGGTACATATTATACCCTGAATATCCACATGATTAAAGACGCTATCAGGATCTAAAGTACTCACATTAACAAGGTCTCAACAATAAAAATTAACTGGGAAGTGTTTCAAATAATTTTACGTGAAAAACACAGTCACCATTTGAAAATGCACTAATAATAGCTTTAAATGACTTACTTTAGAATGCACACTTTAATCCTACACCATCGCAATGTTCTGACTCGACTGTGATCATGGAATACTCAACGAAAGTAAGCAGAAAGTGATCGGAACCATCGTATAAATAAGCTCCGCTACGGGACACCGGACGATCTCGATTGCAACCAGGTGCCGCCTCGCTGATACGAATCTAATATCATTCTAAGGTCCAAAAGTTTCCGGCCTGAACTATAAAATGAAGGATAAATCTCAAACAACTATTATTATCTAATATATAAAATTCTCGTGTCGCGGTGTTTGTTGCCAAACTCCTCCGAAACGGCTGGACCGATTTTGATGAAATTTTGTGTGCTTATCGAGTAGGTCTGAGAATCTGCCAAAATCTATTTTCCATACCCCTAAATGTTAAGGGTGGTCCACCCTAAAGAAAATTTTATATGGCAAAACAACGTTTGCCCGGTTCAGCTAGTTTTTCAATATAATCTCCCTTTATTTCAATAAACTTTTCACAGCGCTTTACTAACATTTCTATTTTCTATACCCTTGAAAAAATAATCTGGATTTTTGCCTTCAAAATGTGACACAACTGTTGACTTCACCTCATCATCAGTGTTAATTTTTTTTTCTCGCGAATCGGAAATTGGTTGATAAATTCTGTTTAATTTCCGCCGGTGTTTCCCTTCTTTGGTCAAAAATTTAATCACAGCTTGATACTCAATTTTATGCATTTCGATTTTTTTTATCTACACTCGAACTTTCTCAACCAATATCTTCGTAACAAAATGAAATGATAGTAGGTGACAAAATGTCTAGTAATTCAATGACATGAAAGTTTTATATCTCCAATCAATCTGATATAGGTAGGCCGGAAACTTTTGGACCTTAGTGATATCTCATAAGCATTTTAAGTGAACATTAGAGACTAGATTTTCAGTAGTTCAGATTACCAGAGGTCAGGAGTTTTTGCTTGAAAGAGTAACAAACAACCATACATCCATTCTTACAAGATTTTACATTTATAATAGTCAAGTAGGATTGTTCAAAGGATAAATACTTATTAAAGAAACCATTTGTACGAGTATAGTATGATATACAAATATTATGAGATAGCATGTCATCGTGAAGTCCCATATAAGTGCACCAATAAATTAGGATTCTAATTCTAAATATAAAATTTTTGTGTTAATAAAAAATATTTATTACTAGTGACCGCTCCCGGCTTCGCCCGGCGACCATTTTTTTTACGTACAAACCTTCCCTGATTATCCCTCTTTCCACGAGTGAAGACAGAATTAAAATCGGTCTAGCCGTTCTCGAGTTTTAGCTTGACAAACGATCAGCAATTGATTTTTATGTATATAGATAGAAGATAGATGTTAACTACGAAGAGACGTGCCAATGAAAATTATAAAAAACAAACAAACACCATCTTCATCGTTATTATCATCAGTCAAGTGAGCAGACCGTCGGCCCACAAGGTATTACAAATGTAATATCCACTTCAAGACTATCTCCGACGCCCAAATGCTGCACGACAGACATGTCTTGCCCACTTGACCCAATGCGAACACATTATATCCTCAGAAGCATATCCCTCAGAGAAACGCGACGTATTTTCCTCTCTACAGGAGGCCTAGTGCGAGTTTTACTCGATCAAACGCGACGAACAAGTAAATGTCAATTTGTATGGGAATGAAGCAGCGCCGCCTGGTGGCTCACATGTAGGTCTGCTTCATTCCCATACAAATTGACATTTACGTGTTCGTCGCGTTTGATCGAGTAAAACTCGCACTAGGCCCTCTGTTCGCTAAGCGACTTGTAATTTGTATACGAAGCGTTTCGTCCTAACTTAAAATAATCGCCGCAGACAGCCAGCACTTGAGCACCAACGGCTGGCGTCCGCTTGCGTCAGGGAAAGTCAAGTTCAAAATCCTCAGCGTTTGATCCTGCCCCGCCCCTAACCAGCTTCCCTGCGGCCAACTACCTACCAACTGCATCTACGTCACAATATGATATGTTGTCATCATTAGGTAATCGTGAGTCACGTGATGACACCCCCTTTTAAATCGCTGCGCGCAAACATTTCGGATGCAGCAGAAAATCAACCAGATAAAATTTGGTGATGTCAATACAATATACATACTAAAACTTGATCCTATGGAATAAAGAATAATTTAATTATGTGTTATTGCAACATTTTTTATTTATTACTAATAGGTTTTTGCTCGTGGCCAGCATCTAACCGTGCTGGAAAGAGAACTATGGAAAACGAGCCCCACTGTGTAGGTAATATATTTCAGGCTTCCATTGTTCCAGCGAAGTTAATGTCCTCAGAAGGTGTGAAGCCTAAAGGCAAAGTCATTTAACTCATTCAGGTCGATTTTAGAGATACGACTAAATAAGTTCAAGCTGATTTACCAGTACCACCAGTCGTGCGAGCTTGGAAAAATGCTGTATTTGAACACACTGTCAACTCTTACTTTACTCTTGAGAACAACTTTTGTCCATTGACTCTTTACGTTAAATCATTAGAAAACTTTTAAAATAGGTTCTCGTTTTAAGGTATTGGTATCGTATAGATATTTCAATTAGTTATGAGTTTATGCGGAAATGTGTATTCCTATCTTGAACGCATATTTTACGTGATATTAAACTTTTAAGTTTAAAATAATTTATGTTTCTATTAAAATTACAGATTTGTCGCTTAAATTGCAATAATTAAACTTGTTATTATTAGCATTTATAAGAAATTACATATACATATTGAAAAAAAGTCATTTAACTATAGTTACTCTATTTAACTATATCTACTAATTGGTGTTGGTCCAAATCATTTGATCAATCATTTCGAAATTTGGGAAAAAATGATTCCAAACTTTGCTTACTGGTAGGTGACACTAAACGAAAAAAAAAATAGTAAAAGATCTTAAATTCTTTAACTATTTATTTAAAGACACTGTAATAAAAACAATATTCGCAATTAAATTTTAGGGTTTATAACAACTTGATTGAAGGTAACATCAACCACAATTTTTTTGCATCACATACAGTTTCAAGTAAAGGCACACAATACAGCAAACTGCCAGTTAGTTGCAGATGACCATAGATCAAAGACAGACCAGGCCCTGAATCTGGGAAAGTTTCACAATACTTGTGTATATTGACGACGGTACCTATTAACAAGTTGACAATCAGCCTGCCTGCCACCCTTTAACATAAAAATAAATGAATTTCACAGTTATTGGCATAATATGTTATCTCCTTATTCCTTAGCAATCTCTAACTGTAATATATTTTCTTAGAACTTCATTTAAATCTTATCACAGTGTGTAAGAATGAGTTATTTCAAAATTTTCTTCGTAGAAATGTATTACTCCTTTAGATGAGACGTCACCTTCTGAGCTTACCCACATTGGAGAACGTCACTGCAAAGATTTTTTCTCTTTCATAGTATTTCATAGGTACCTTAAGCGTTTATATAATTCAAATTTCATTGTATTATGCTACGGCAATAACCGGCGTGCTGCGGCATTTAGTTGTAGCATAAAACAACAACTTTAGAATTATATTATGCTTAAGGTATAAAATACTATGAAAAATCTCGTATTTGCCGTGCCGTCCTCCAATTTGTGCCGGGCCTTAGACACCTATAGACAAAATTAACTAATCATCTTGTTCATTACGTAACAAGTAATGCAATTTTCTTTTACACATAATTAAAAATTTATTTATTTTTCATGTACCTAACTCACAAAAGTGATTAGTGGAATGATGCTGCATTCCAACTTTATTGTGCAACCGTATTTTCTTCAATTCATAACTTACTCATTATGTAGGCCAATGTAGGGTAACATACCTATTAGGAACTTAACGAAAGCTGCCGTTTCACTGTTGACTTTTATCGTCAACTGTACCGTCGAGTATGTGTGAAATCTGATTCCATTTCACTTTCATTCGATACGATTACCGTGGCGTACAGTCGGCCACCGTACGGGATTGACGACCCCACACAACTGGTTTCCTTGCAAAAAGTTGTCCGCGTGAAGATATATCAAAGATCGAAAACGGAAAGCTCCAAGTTATAGGAATCGCTTAGAAAGCTAAGCTATTATCCTTAATTCAATTTATATACAGACAGATAGACAATATGTTTTATAATGTGTTGGATGACGATTCTGAATATTGGATAAAAAATATTAACTCCTACTAACTTATCTTACCAACTTATCCTATCTTAAAAAAGTTATATCTTAATAACATAGTGTACAAAATATTTTTTTATCATGACATTACTTACATGCTACGACATATGTATTTACTATATGTAATCTCTGAAACTACTGATTCAATTGTAACAATTTTACAGCAATAGATTATAACTATTTGTGAATATCATAGGCTAATTGTTATCACGTTATCAGTAATTATGTATCATGGAGTAGGCGGCCAGGAGTGCTGGCGTAACCCTGCTGACTGAATTAGAATACGAGAATGGACTCTGGCATTGCTTATTCCGTCAAGAAAGTTGCTACAATCGCCAGAATGGCTGCCAAAAGTGCCTTACCAATATATATTTATTATTTGCCTACATTACAACTGTAGTAGAATATATGCACAGCGCTATTTTGCAGAAATATTGCAGCCGGACGTGCTTGCGCACTACCGCGTCTCTATTTCTATATAATTATTTAACCGGATCATTTCTCCGTGATTATTCTTAGGTTTAAACGACACATTATATGCATTAGCCTCTTTTTCCTGTTGTAAGGTAAGATATTATGTAATATTTAAGTAGGATACAAATTAACGAGAAAATAATTACTTATTATTTTTAATTATTCAAGTACATTTTATGCCTAATTTTAAATAAACTATTAAGTAGACATTTAGTAACTTGCAGAATAATTGTTTGTTATAATATAATATAATTATAAGTGCATAAGCACTTATTGCATTCCATTAAGCACTTATTATATTCTTAATTGCATCCCAAATTCATATACACATGCAAATCATTTGTTTGAATCTTATTCAGGAGCAGGCACATGAGAGAGTGTCCGTCGGTCACCATTAAACAGGAGGCGCTGTAGTAACTTTGGGGTATGACGCTTTTTACCAGTTATTCAGTTGTTTAACATCCACTTAAGTTGGTCCTACTTACTTCTATTATTCATGCTACGCGATTATTAAATAATTTTCAATCAGTAGATTTTGTTTTATTTTTAAAACCAGTAAAAAATAACTAAGAACTCTCGCATTTTAACCAAACAAACAAATAGTTTATTATTTTTTTACTTTCACTGGATTGAGCAAGCTATTGTGACAAATACTCATATTATCTGTGTCCACGCAAGAGCATAGAAAAAAGAAAAAAAATCATGCAAAAAGACAAGAAAACTAGTATTGATGCTATGGAGGGTAGAGGTAAGGAGGACCAACTTGCATGGGTGTTAAACTGAAAAAAGTGGCAATCTAAAGGCATTAATTAAATAGTGGTTCAATCCTTTTCAATGCCATAAGTGAATACAATATGAACTGATGTAACTTTGTTGCTATTTTAGAACAAAATCTATGTTTTAGTAACTAAAATTTAGTTAGTTATTTATCTGAGTGATTATCCATCAGTCCATCAATCAGTCATTCCAATTTCAGTCTGCTTGAAGTTGAAGGATAAAAGTATGCTGTCAAGAGTGTCAAATTAAGTGTCTCACTTGTCACAGTCAATTCAAGTTCAATCAAGAAGTGTCTGAACTCGGCTCGGTCGGTTATAGAGAAATAAATTATTTTCTTACATTGTTGAACATTTCATACAAGGTACGTAGTACACGATTTAACAAAAATACAACTCTCACTTTTTAATATTGTAATGAGTAAATTATCTCTATACAACATTTAAACTTAGTGATGTAATATCATTTGAACATTTTCAGATATCATGCCTAAAGCAGTGTGCGTTCTTAGCGGAGACGTCAAGGGGACTGTATACTTTGATCAGCAGGTATTCATAAAAAAATACCTATTTATTGTCTAAAATTAAATTAAATATGTTTCTACTATTATTCATACCTATATTATGAGTAATTATATGAATTAATCTGCAACCTTAGAAGTATAATTACCTACCTTTTATTTATCTACCGGATGGATCAATATTCCAGAAAGTACTGCGTATTAGTTAGCACTGAATAAATTAAAAATAAATATGTAATACTTCCTATCCTATAAAGGCATTTTATATGCAAACATTTCCAGCGGATTCTAATGTTAACCTACTCTTTAATTTCAGGATGAAAAATCTCCCGTAGTTCTTTCGGGACAAATCGAAGGTTTGTCTAAGGTATGGTGTAATACTTTTATATTTTATAGATACTAAATGTAATTATTAAAAATATGAAAATTTACTGATTATAATAATAGGTATACTATTTTCTTTACTCTTTTTCCTCGTTTGGATTAAAAATATCTCATTTATATGACCTTGCTGTAGAAAAATTATTATTGATAGTTAGGTATTACTTTACCTCATATCATTTATAATGAAAATAACTTCAGTTCTGCACAAGTCACAATAACAACTTGATGACCTTGTATGATAATAATTACTTCACATTATCAACATGTTTGGGTTATGCTTTGTCATTCTTTTTATAACTAGTCATTTAAAAAAACACCTCAAATTATTACAAAAGTTTAAAGTAAATTAAAGTATTTTTTTAATTTTTTTAATAAAATTATAAAACCCAATCATTAAAGATGTGAACTTGCACAATAAATGTATAATTATGATAATTACATTTTCCTCTTGTTATTCCTGTTTAATAAATTTAGAAAAAGTTGTTCATTTACATATTTTATTCATTATTATATCATTAAAAAAAAATCAGCCTCTTATCAATGGTAAAAAAAAGTTTAAAACATTGTACAATATAATTTCGATGAAGGGAGTATGGCATACAATTTTATTCATGCCTACATTATAAAAACAAAACAAAAAAACCATAAAGTTACTTACAGTAACTGTAGACTTTCCATTTTTTTTAAAGCCACCTTCTAGGGAGTATGTTCCCTAGGAGAAGGTGGCTTTCATCACTTTTTCATAACCTAGAATGTGTCCTGAAGTACCGCAGTATGTATGTTTTAATTTTTCTATTAAATTTCTGTCTTCTGTAAGTAGTTTTAGCGAAAGATTTTGAGGTTGCATATTATATTTACATGTTTCCAGTCCACCACTCATCTTAAAAACTTGCTATAGGGCAATCACGGATTCCATATTCACGAGTTTGGTGACAACACCAACGGCTGCACATCAGCGGGAGCTCACTTCAATCCTCAGAAGCAGGAACACGGAGCCCCGAGTGCGGCCGTGAGGCACGTCGGTGATCTTGGCAATGTTGTGTCTGATGGTGGAGTTACTAAGGTATTTTATACTAATAATAACTATAGATAAACTAAATATAATACCTTATCCTTTAATGTCTAAAATTACATAATTTGATTGACTTTTTTTTTAAACTAGGTAATTGTTTTTGAGTCACAAAAATTTTCACTAATCCTTTTTTTTTAATGTTAGGGTTGACAGACAGGCTGACGATCCACTAAATGTGGCTACTGTCACCTATAACAGTGATCTGGGATTATTAAGTATCTCCTATTTATGCCTTAACATAAAGATATAGCCTTTATTTAAGGTATTATAATACAAAACATGTTACAGTACATTAATATAGAACCAAATTATTATTTTTATTATTTTTCCTCGAGTTTTCCATTCTTTTCTATCCTGTGCTTTTCTCTTTAATCAACTTGAGTTTTTGTGGCATCCGATGCCGGTTTTGTATAGATTACATATTTAATTACAGGTGTGCGTACAGGACTCGTTGATCTCCCTGGTGGGTCCCAATAGCATTGTTGGTCGCACTTTAGTTGTCCACGCAGACCCCGATGACCTCGGACTCGGTGGACACGAGCTCAGCAAGACAACTGGAAACGCTGGAGCTCGCATCGCTTGCGGAGTCATCGGCTATGCCAAAGTTTAACTCCGTTTCATATAACGATGGGCTGTTGTTTTAATGCAGTCAAGTTGAATTATTCATAACATATTTATCATAATTTATCGTTGTATAGAGGTAACATTCAATGTCTAGATATGTCAGGTCAAACTTGAAAACAATGTTTGGTGTATGTATATGTTATCTTGTATCGAACCATTCCTAGAGTTCTGCTATTTTTTATTTGTGTTTTTGGGAAAAGGGAATGTGTGACTATGTCCTATTAAGCACTTGTTAAGTTTAAATAAAACTCTTTAGTGCCTATTTATTTTCTTTTATTGGATTGCTTCCGAATTGCTCTTCTTTTAATTAAATAATAAGAAATGGGCCAAACTTTTCTGTTCATTGTAACAGAATTATGTACTTAATCGTTGCCAGAATGGAGTACAATTTGTCTATATGTATTTACAAAATATTTGAATGATCAATTATTAAAATAGCAATGTTTTATTTAAACATTATTTGGGCCAAATCACAAAGATAATGTTTCATTAAAATGGAAATGTGGAATTTATAACACTAATGCGTTGTAAATTAACTTCAAGATGGTTTTTTTAACTAACTAGAAAAATTCATTACTAACTAGCTGGCAACGTGTATGCAAAATCTCATGATGATCGGTTGAGTAGTTAAGGCGTGAAAAGGTAGCAGACAGACAGTGTTACTTTCACATTTATAATATTACTATATGGTTTGAAGTTCCTGTACCTAAAATATTAAATATATATTAATCATGCGTTAAGGCACCACTCAACCAATGGGCTCATCAAACTTAAGTAAAAAATGTTTCTTTACTTGTTAAGTAAGCTACACAATAGTTTACTTGTTTATAAATAAAAAAGAAAAAACCATTAAAAAATCTTTAATTGTCCCACAGAGTAAACTTTTATACTATCATTAGAAACAAAAATATTACAAGAATGATCCAGAGCTTGAAACATGTTTGGACTATTTGGTGTTAACTGCCATAAAGTGTTTTCAAAGCTTTGGACGCTCAATGATGACCAGTAGTTGTCCAACCTTTTTGATGAGATAAGCTTTACAATTTGTTTAAATACATTTTTCACTATTACAGAGGTGAAAAAACCCTTAGCTATGATAACAATTAAATTACTTGATTCAATCGGTTTCTGACTCTCTGGTGGACTGTAAGTGCTTATATAATTTGATGTCTGTTCTGAGAAGTCTACATCATGTGCTATCATCCCTACCCATTCTACAAGATCTTCAATATCCACATCGATCATAGACGGTATAGCTGTAACTGCTGGTGTCACACTACTTATTTTTTGAGTGTCAACAGTCACAGTAATATTTCTATCAAAAAAGTATTTCGCTATTGAAGACGGACATATATTCTCATCGTGAGGAATCCAAATCACATTGAAATCCATGTGGTCCACTTTACTCAAGGCTCTCTTCACTTTTTCATGGTGTTTGATTGATTTTAGATCAATTTTCACTTCGTGGTAATTATGTTTTCGTTTTGTCCCATCGAAACCTAGGGTTTCGTACACGGGGTCTGTGAGATGTAACAAAAGCGTGCCGTCGGGCGTAATAGCAGCACAATCTTCCACAATACAATTCCTATTAATGGATAGACAAAACAATTGTCCATTTTTAACAAAATTTTCTATGAAAGGCGACTCCACGAACTCTGCGAGCGAACAATTTGTAACTTTATAAAAGTCGGTGTCTTCAGTTACGGCTTCTATGAAATCGAGCGTCCATCGCTCGTCGGGACAGGTCACAATTAATGTTTCATAAAAACTGTTTCTTCCAATCGTTTCAATCACAGACACTTCATTTTCTTTTTCTCTATAACAAGTCTTTATTTTCGGAGATGGGAAATTCCAGACTTCCGGGCTCAACATGCTAAAAATCAAGTAAATATGTGTTTTTTCAAAATTATACTTATTATTACTGGTACTAAATAATAGATAGTACTAAAAAGATTATTATAAAATATTGAGCTATATACATAAATCTATTTAAACCTGATAGATTACACTGTTTATTGTAAATTTGCAATAAATTATAAAGAAATGTGTGTGAATGTGTGTACATACCTAACCTATTCTTCTTCTTCTTTTAATGTCTTGGCTCCATCAGATTTTCTCCGATGATTTTGCCAGTGTCATTAGTAAAAATAGCAATTTGTAAGTCTTTTTTAAATAAAAAAGACTAAATTGAAATTAAAATCAAAAATAGCAAATCCCGAGACTAGTCAGTCAAGTCAAGTCTAATTTTTCTAGAGATTTCCAAAACAGGTCCGTCAAGTCCAAAGCAGTCAGGACTCAGGTCCTACCTAACCTATTAATGTAAATAAAAATAAATAAAGCAGGCAATTTAAAATTTGACTTTGACTTTTGATAGTTTGACAATTGACGTGAGACATGACGTCAAATAGTAAATTTAAAATTTTTTGAAAACAACAATGTTAATTATTATTTTATGAAAATTAAGTCATTTTTTGTCACAGTGATTATTTTCGCAATAATTTGTGCACTGTCTTTGCCTCGACCACGCTTCAACCTAAGATGTACCATTTTATTCTATGTCTATTTTACTCTGTCTATGGACGGTCTATGGGTTAAAAAAACTGACATATATACCACTGGACAATCTGTCACATGCAAATGACAGCTAATTGTTTGTACCATTTTGAAACGCCATGGAAACGCCGACCTCGATTGTCCCGAGAACTAATTTTGACGTTTGCGTATGTAGCAAAGTGGCGCGGTTAACAAAACTTGAAATTTTTGTTTCATATTTCCAGGACAATTTTATTCTGATAATATTGCTATACCTACTAACTTTGGTATTAGGTACAATATAACAATTTCTATAGTAATTACTAATTTGAACTGTATAAATGTTTAGAACATAAATTGTAAAGAAGACTTTTCTTAGTCTCAAATTTACATTCTCCGAAAAAAATTAACAGTTTATTTTCTCACTGTTTGTTTGCTAATGATAATCCAGGCTTAATCTGAAAAGTATCTACACACTGACATCTAGCCAGGCAGTTCACTTGGTGGTTGCTTACTAACTATCGCCAATTATATAACAAAAACAACTCCTTGTTGCAAATACGCAGTGTAGTGCGCTAGCACAATCTATACTTTTACTAATATTATAAAGAGAAAAGATTTGATTGTTTGTAACATATTTTATAAAGTTACGCGGGCGAAGCCGCGTGCAACAGCTAGTAATTAATAATTGGCTTATACTTATACCTAGAGGAATAATTAAAACAATAGACTTTCGTTTCTTTATTGGTTTTATTGAATTTATAATAAATAAATTAGTTAATAAATAAAATAAAGGACACACTGGGTTTATTCGAGGAACAGTTCGTCGGCCGGTACTGCCTTATAAAGAGCTTCGACCGCCTCGACAACGCGCGTCACAACCGCTTCTACGACCGGCGAGGCCAGCTCCTTCATCACTTCGCGCCAATTTGAGTTCGCAAACTGTTCCACTGGGTCACCTGGAAAGTCATGGTTCATTATAGTGTAAGCAGCACGCCACAGCTGCCACACTGCATTCTCCAGCCAGAAGCTGGGCATACCGTGTGGCAAATATTCACAATTTAACTCATTCTTAATCAACTCGAAAGGACGTTCAATGAAAATTACTTGACATACTATAATAAGACTTTTTCCACAAATAGATTGTTACGAAAGCCTAGTTAAAATACAAAAGGAGAAAATTTCATTTCTCAATACACATTTCTAATGTAACCTAGGTACATGTGCTGGTGTGATTCGCAGTTAAAAGACTCACCAAGTACTTTGTTCCCATTGAACAAGTTATCAAAGTGGAAGTGTGTGTTGGTCTTGACCTGGTAATTTTGCCGCCACTTGGCAATGTGCATATGTTTTTTGCCGTCATCTCCCGTGACCATCTCAATGTCGTTGTAGGTCTTTATTATTATGTCACCTGAAATGAAAAGTCAATTGTGTAGGACCTGTCAAAACGCGGCCTGGATCCACCGTCTATCCGCGACCCTTATTAGGTTTTCGGATGTCTTACGTTGTGCTTGCCAGTTCGTGATCTCCACTCGAGAACCTTCCGGCCTCGAGACCTGAGGGCCTAGTGCGAGTTTTACTCGATCAAACGCGACGAACACGTAAATGTCAATTTGTATGGGAATGAAGCAGACCTACACGTGAACCACCAGGTGGCGCTGCTTCATTCCCATATAAATTGACATTTACGTGTTCGTCGCGTTTGATCGAGTAAAACTCGCACTAGGCCCTCAGCTACAAAGAGGCATTTCCCCTTCTCATTCTTGATTCGATCTCGCAGAGTAACGCAAGAGTATTGTTCTCCATAGCTTTCCATAGCTAGTCGAGTGACGTTGAGCTTTCATCTCAACGTTCATCTCAACGTTGACAGGACATCTACTGCTAGACATAAGTGTACAACTAAACACCTATGTCAACTACAACGACATTAAATGAAACACCAGTCCAGTGGTAGCTACTTGTTTATAGTTTCGAATCACTCGGTAGGCTTGGAGAAAATGAAAACACAATCACTAAGCGTGAGAGCGATATAAGGATTTTGTACATGTGTAATAGCGCCATCTATCCTAGTTTGACCGTAACATACGGTTATTGACTAGAGGGCGCATTGACTTTTACAAGAAATTAATATATTATCCTCAAATTATATCCCTCTCCCATAATTTTCCAATAAATTAATAATAAATATAAAATAAAAAACCCATTTATTCCTTCACCCAAATAATACCAAAAAAAAATATAATATGGAAGTTAATGTTTAATTATATATTTTTTTTTTTCAATAGGACTTATTTCCAGATATTTTTCCAATGGGACGAAGTCATTAAAGAGCATTCTAAGATTAGAATACTCTTTAAGGACCTGAGAGATGTCAAGTAATTGTTACATGAATACTATCTGACAACCTTTTTACATAGTTTTCATTATGCTCTGTTTGAAATTTACTTAATGAATGTAGCACAACATTGTTATAGGATTGTTTACTGAATTTAGTTAAACTTGTTCGGTGTACAACAATGCTAAATATAAACTTTCTATCACAATTTGACATAAATATAAATATCTTCACACATTCTACACAGCACCATCTAGTTCCACAGTAAGCAACTAATACTTACGGATGTTAATGTTGTAGTTCCCTTCTCCTTCAATAGGCAGTATAAGTAAGTGCCCGCCGAGCTTATAGGCTCCCGTCAACTCTACATTAGGAATATTCAGCGTCACAACTAGTTTTTGCTTTTTCATGTCCAGTCTAAAATAATATTATTTATCAAACATTTCCTCTACTAAATAATAATAAATCGCTAAATGTGTTGCTAACTGCAAAACTTCAGAAAGGCTGGACCGATTCGGGTATTATAATTTAAGTTCGAGGAAAGTTCTTATGAAGAAAAAAAAATTGAAAAACTTTGAAAAATAAGACATTCGTGCGAAGCCGGGGCAGTTCGCTAGTATTATTATACTAATAAGTGAATACTCAAAATATATACATAGATGAACCGAATTAAACTCCACCTTTAAATTAAAAAAAAAAAAAAAAAAAAAAAAAAAAAAAAAAAAAAAAAAAAAAAAAAAATACGCCAACACACCATCTGAAAAGTCTGAGAATCCTAAGAAGTTTTAATTCAAATTCTGAGGAAATGATTTACTTTAACTGTAATTTGCCAGTTTACCTTTTTACCTGATAGTAATAAAAAAAATCTAGAAAAGCATGAGTAGGTATCTAAAACAGCGTTTAAAAAGCAAAACAAAAATAATAGTTATTAAAGTAAATGGCAATTAGTTAAACTGTAACCGGAAAGTATATTTTTCGGAATGAAATTAGTGTTAGGATAAATATAAACTTCCTATTTAAAAGTATTTCCGGTAATTCAAATAATAGAATGGAAATATCATTGGCTGATACGATGGCATTATCATTGGCTGTGGAATATAATGAAAGTATAATTAAGTTATTTATTAAGGAAGTATTATAAAGCAAATACAAACTATACTTACCTAATTAAAATTATATACTTACCCCCGACTTTTTATCGAGCCCAAACACTTGTTGTCTACTGTAAGTTGTTGAGGAGTTGGGTGTCCCTCAGACTACTTGATACAGCAGCAAAAGGTCAAGGTTACCATGTCATGGAAACACCATGGAAGTAACAGTAGGTATACCAAATTTCACATTATTAGAACATGTGGAAGTTAGTGATACCTATTCCTTCTCAACTAGGAAATGGCGTGAACATATCTTTATAACTTATACAATAAATAGCTAAGAACAATCCCAATCAAGTCAACTTTCAAACAAAAAAAAACAGATCAAAATAGGTCCATCCGTTTGAGAAGTACGATGCCACAGACAGACACATAGACACACAGGTCAAACTTTTAACACTCCATCTTTGCGTAAATAAATAAATAAATAAATAAATAAATAAAGGATCTTAAGTCACAGTTACAGTACAAAGCATGTTCTATCCGGATGCAAATATAGTATGTTATTACCATCTGTAGATTATGCGTCTGTCCTCTACGTGGACTTAAGAAACGCAATCGGGCTCGTCGTATTTTAGATGATGTAAAATGATTCAACGGTCTTTTTGCAGCGATTTATTGTATTTAAAATGTATAACAACAGTATTTCAAGATATTTTAACAGGGAGTTCTGATTTCACGAAAGTAATAATTATTTGTGTTTTTGTATGAAGTGTCGGAGCCAATCGGAGCGAAGCGTCGCGATGCCGTGTGCATTGTGATTGGCTCGTCATCACGTCATTTGTGACGTAGTTAAATGGTGTCTTTACATACTCCCGGCCTTGGAAGTATCCGATTATACTTTCAATTCGTCGAAAGGCGGTAAGGCACAGATTTTTGAAAAGGCGCGGCGATAAATGCCTTTGGCTGTTTTTACATCTGCGACTCTTGAAACTCCGTCTGTGCCTGGATAGGTTTTGATAATTCGGCCTAAAGCCCATTTTAATGGTGGCAAGTTGTCCTCCTTCAACAAAACCAACGTCTGAGCTGCTAAGTCATCTTTATGTTCCTTCCATTTGGTTCTCAACTGAAGTTCGGAAATATATTCTTTAGACCACCTCGACCAGAACTGCTGACGAATTTGTTCTATTCGCTGGTACCGCGTAAGTAAATGAGCTGGCTTCTCGTCCAAGTTTTCACCGACTGGAGCCGTTAGCGGACGGCCAATTAAGAAGTGGGCAGGACTGAGCGGCAGCAGGTCTTCTGGATCTGTTGACATGGGACTGAGAGGACGGGAATTCAAAACGGCTTCAATTTGCGTTAAAACCGTATTAAATTCCTCGTACGTTAGGTGAGCGTTGCCTACAACGCGTCGTAGATGGTGCTTGCAACTACGCACACCTGCTTCCCACAGACCCCCAAAATGACTTGCGTAAGGGGGTATGAATTTAAAATTAATATTTTGACTAAAAGCGAAATCTTTAATTTTTTCTGAACAAGTATTTAAAAAATTTGAAAAATCTTTAAACAATCCTATGAAATTTCTTCCGTTGTCTGAGTGTATTTCTGATGGTTTTCCACGACGTGAAATAAATCTTTTAAGTGCAAGACAATAAGCATCCGATGACAAGTCGCTAACCAATTCGAGATGAATTGCCCGCGTGATAAAGCATACAAACAAACAAATATAGGACTTAATCGTTTTGGCGCCCCTACCTTTACGGTTTAATATGAGCACCGGTCCTGCGTAATCTACACCACATTTCTCAAAGGGAAAACTTGGATGCAATCGTTCTCGTGGCAAGTTACCCATGATCGGCGGAGTGACCTTGGCTCGCATTCGTGCGCAAATAATGCATTTGTGATATACCATTCGAGCCAAATTCCTCCCACCTACTGGCCACCACCTTTCCCTTAACGAATATAAAAGTAGTTGTGGTGCTGCGTGCATTAACTCATTATGTTGCTTTCTAAACAACAATAAAGCGAAATGATGTTTTGTCGATAACAAAATGGGGTGCTTTTTATCAAAATTAAAAGTTATTGAATTTATTATGCGACCACCTACTCTCAAAAGTCTCCTATCATCGACAAAAATATTTAATTTAGACAAATTATGATTGCTTTCTAACCTTTTACCTTTGATTAGATTATCATACACGTCTGGATAAGATTCTCGCTGTGAAATGCGCGCCAAAGTGATAACAGATTCACTCAGCTCGTCCGCAGTGAGCGCACCGTGCCGTTGAGCCGTTTTGTTGCGCGTATTATGTAAAAATCTTAGCACATAGGCGACGGCGCGCTGCATGCGGCCGAACTGGGAGAACCTGGAAAATGGAAACAGCGAGTCATAAGAAATTTGTTTGGACAAGTAAACATTCAAAGTGTTAGACTTTATTTCGGGCAAGTCTATAGGAGGCATATTGGTACTATATGAATCGTTATAATTGAAATCGTAAAGAAATGGCGGTCCGTTCCACCAAATAGTTGACTCACTCAGTACGTCCAAATGCATGCCACGTGAAACTAGATCGGCAGGGTTGTCCCTCCCCTTAACATGACGCCAAGGACAATTTTGTGTCAACTCATGTATTTCTACAACCCTATTCTGTACAAAAGGTTTAAGTAAATTGGGGGACATGCGTAACCAACCTAACACTATAGTAGAATCCGTCCAAAATGTTACTTTTTCGAAATTAACTTTAAAAGATTGTTCTATCTTAGAATAAAGTCGTGCTCCCAGCAGAGCTCCACATAACTCCAATCTGGGTATGGTTGAAGGTTTTAGCGGTGCAACCCTTCCTTTTGCGTATAACAATCTTACTAAGAGAACGGAATTGCTGTTGGTACTACGGATATAAGCGCACGCGCCATATGCCACTTGCGACGCATCTGTGAATATATGTAATTCTTTACATGTTGCATTATCACAAGAGACATAACGAGGAATGTTTATTTGTTTGAGATGTAGTGCGAGATTATTTACAAATTTAAACCACGCTTGTGCTATATCGTTAGGAACTTCTTCATCCCAATCTGCGCGCAATAGCCAAATTTTTTGTAAGAGAATTTTAGCTAGAATTATAGTAGGGCTCAATAATCCTAACGGATCAAATATCTGAGACGTTGTCGACAATATTGTACGTTTTGTTGGATGCAGTTGACACATTTTATCATATTGCGTATGGAAATGTAAAATATCAGATTTATTATGCCAACCTAATCCCAGTGTTTTACTATGGGCATGTTCACCTAGGGATAATTCCTTTATAACATTATCTGAAGATGAAATATCGTAATCAAAATTAAAAACCCATTTACGAAGAGAAAAACATCCCTTCTTTAAGATTTTTGTTACTTCTTGACAGACAAATTTTAACTTAGATATACTATCCCCGCCACAAATCAAATCGTCGACATAAAATTCATTTTTAATAACTTGCGCGATCTCGGGCTGGTCAGATTCGTGTGCCAACTGCTTCAAACACCTACAACTCAAAAATGGCGCAGATGCGGTGCCGTAAGTTACTGTATTTAGCTGATAAATTCCAATTTCGTCGGATGGATTATCGCGCCATAAAACCAGTAATAAATCGCGTTGATCGGGTGCTAATTCAATCTGTCGATACATTTTTTCTATGTCCGCGCAGGCGACATATTTATTTTCGCGAAATCGTAAAAGAATTGAAATTAAATCAGCCTGTAGTGGTTCCCCAATAAGTTGCAAATCGTTTAAAGAAATCCCGCTAGATGACGCTGCGCTTGCGTCGAATACCACGCGAAGTCGCGTCGTGCTGCTGTGTTCGCGAAACACACCGTGGTGCGGAACGAAGTAATGTGGATTCCCATATGACGTTACGCGAGTCATATGCTCTAAATTAATGTACTCATTAATGAAATCCTTGTATAATTGCTTGTAAACAGTATTGCGTTCTAAACGTTTTTCTAGCGCTAAAAAACGTCTTTCCGCTTGCGAATAAGATTCACCTAATGCGTTTGGTGATTGTTTAAATGGCATGCGAACGGCAAACCTCCCGACAACATTGCGCGTCGTTGTCTGTAAGAAGTGCTCCTCACATACTCGTTCGTCTCCACTGCGCGAATCTGTGGATTTGGAAGAACGAGATACCTCTTCGAGTTCCCAGAACTTGCGTACTAACTCATCTATATTTTGCGTGTCTAAAGCTGTGTATGTGTTGCGCGAGTCCACAGCTGTTATTAGATTACAAGATGCGGATTTTGATGGTACCTTAACGTAATTAAAAATAGGACCGGACACTATCCAACCCAACTTTGTATTCTGTAAATAAGGACCATTACATAGACGGAATCTGCCGTCTTCTAACAGATCCCAAAAGTGATCTGCCCCTATCAGCATATCAATAGGCTGACATTCGTAAAACTTAGGATCGGCTAGTTGAATCCGCGTAGGTATATTAAATTTATTTATTTTAATATCTATAGCCGATGGTAAATTTGATGTTATATGTGGCAACACTAAACATTCGATATGTGTAGAATATGCGCCACATACTGATTTTAGGTTTATGTTGCACCTTTGCGTACTTTTCGTGATGATATTACCTACTCCCTGTATTTGCAAAGTGGACTGTAATGAATTAAGTTTCAATATCTTACTCAACGATTGTGTTATTAAGCTAAGTTCGCTCCCGTTATCCAAAAATGCACGAATTTTATGAAAAACGCCTTCGTTATCTTTCACCTCAACGATTGCAGTAGATAACAATACGGGCTGCATATGAGTGTGTGTAGTGCGCGCATCTTTGTGTGCTTCATTTGTAACTAGCAACGACACAGCGCGGTTCTCCGTACTCGCATCGCTTGCTTCACGATGAACTACTGAATTATGTTTTTTATTGCATTTTCTGCATGTACCACTACGACAATCATTTACCGAATGACCGAAATATAAACAATTCTCGCATAAGTGCTTATCTTCTATAAATTTAAGTTTATCGTGTAAATTTAAAGCTAAAAACTGTGTACAAGAATATAACGAATGATTCCCGTTACACATTATGCAGTTTTTCGTGCGCGCAGTCCGCTGAGGCTGTTTTAAATTATTATTACCTACGACGTTGCAGTGTACCTTTGAATGCGTTTGTTCGTATGACGAATGACGTCTGTGTGCGTGACCGCTCGAATGTGATGAATGTAATTTTGAGTGGGTAACTGATAATGTTTCTAATATATCGGCTTTATTTCTTAAAAAATTAATTAAATCGTCTAATTTTATTTTATGTAAAGAATCGGAAGATGGCAAAAGCGTGCTCTTATACCGTTCCCATTCACGTTCCGTAGCTGAATCTACTTTAGTAACTACTAAATAAATAATAAGCGTGTCCCATTGTTCCGTAGGTTCATCGAGTAATTTTAATGCGCGAATATTTTTTAGTACTGTGTCGATAAGGTTTCGAATTGACGCTGAAGACTCTTTATTTACAATTGGTATGCTAAATAATGACTTCACATGATTGTGTACTAACAGTCTGTTATTATTATAGCGATTGACTAATAGTTCCCAAGCAATACTATAGTTTTGTGCCGAAAATTCGATTGAACTGATAACTAGGTCTGCACTGCCTCGTAATGACGATTTTAGATAGTGATACTTTTGTATATCGGAAATTTCATTACAATTATGCACTAGTGCTACAAATGTGTCCCTAAATTCTAACCACTGCTCATAATTGCCGTCAAAGGTCGGCAGCGAAATAGTGGGCAATTTAACATTAGGTAATGTACAACTATGAAAATTGCTAAAAGACTTGTCAACAGAATCCTCATTTATCATGCACTCGGTTTGCGCTAAAACATCATAATAATCATTTTCAAATGTTTCTCTTATTGTTAATTGTTGTTCGAACTCAGACTCGGGAATTAAATTTAATATTTTATTTTGAATGTCATTAAATTCATTGTATAAATTCTTTGCGCCTTGTAATCGCAATTTCAACTCTGCGTGTTGTTTGTGAGTTAATTCTGCATCTAAAGAATTTACATAATTTTTAAAAATTGTAAGGCGACCTTTAATAGAACCTCTGTGTTTTTTTAAATCTTTGAGGGTAATAGGAAAGTCGTCTTCATCCCTCTTTGACATTTTGGAAATTGTGAGAAAATGCAGATGTACTTACAGTTGAAAGTTGAAAGCACAAACCCGACACGACACAAGCACCGACACCTTTAGGGGAAATGTTGACTGCGATGTCCAGAACTGCGCGATTGTTCCTGTTCCCTTGGATGCCTTTCGTGGTAGCTCCCGGCCGTGGGCGATGCTCGTAGATATTGTTTCAGCAATTGGCCTGTTGCGCCCGTCGATGTCCTTTCCGATTACGCTTGAACGGTTGATACGGTCGTATTCGGCTCGAAGACCAAACATGTAGATTATGCGTCTGTCCTCTACGTGGACTTAAGAAACGCAATCGGGCTCGTCGTATTTTAGATGATGTAAAATGATTCAACGGTCTTTTTGCAGCGATTTATTGTATTTAAAATGTATAACAACAGTATTTCAAGATATTTTAACAGGGAGTTCTGATTTCACGAAAGTAATAATTATTTGTGTTTTTGTATGAAGTGTCGGAGCCAATCGGAGCGAAGCGTCGCGATGCCGTGTGCATTGTGATTGGCTCGTCATCACGTCATTTGTGACGTAGTTAAATGGTGTCTTAACACCATCGAAATAATATATTTTTTTTACATGAATTTATATCATGGTACTAGCTGTGTCCTGCGGTTTCATCCGCCGCAACTTTCCTCGAGAATTAAATGCAAAATCTGAGACAAAGTTTCGAGACACAAGTTTGTGTTTGACGTCAATGTTTGATTGAAACAAAATATTGACTTAATCAAATATTAGGTTATTGTCAATGTATGAATGTCAATTAGGAACTTTGAATCTTTGAATGGAAAAAAATGGAGGTTTCACGCTTTTCCAGGAATTTTTCCTATTATTCTCTTAATAAGACCTTTCTCGTACTTCAACGAAAATAAAAATAATAAAGCTTAGCAACGCATTTAGCTTTTAATTTTTATTCATATAGGGTATAAATAAATGAATTACTTACTATAAAATTTTGTAGAGTAACAACTGTCTAATAACCGTTGTGTAAAAAATTTTGTAAATACATATAGGGTTTTAAGTATTCCTTTATAACATTATAAGTATTCCTTTATTCTTACCCAATATAATAATTACTTAGTTCATTGTAAGCTTTAATTAATATAACTTATACATTTTTAACTTTACGGAAAGCATATGTAGGCAACTTTCATACAACGGCACACAACTTTTCATGATCTCTTTCGAGAAGAACTCACTTGATAGCTTCTATGGAGCAATCTTTCATTCCTGTCACGGTGGTGTCCTTGAAGCTCAACTGCAGCCCCGCATTGTCACCGTTGATGAGGTCCAACTTCAGCGGGTCCAATGGTTTGATGCCCAATTCGGGCACGCCAGACGCAAAATAGACGACCGAGGCTTGAGCCGATGCCACTATGCAAGCGTTGTCATCTACTTTGCATGGTTTTATGAAAGGAGCTGGAAATGGTAAAACAAATATTCGGCAGGCAGTCTAACCGTCCCCTTAGTGAGATCCCAGGCTCGCCAGAAATAACTTATTTTCTAAAGGACTAATTGTCGGGACTAATTCTGCACCTATGTACTTTGAACGTTGCGTATCTACTAAGTTGGGTAGATAGCCAATTTAGAGTTATCAGGTTAATAAGGTAAGTAAAAATAGGACTAATTTCATGACCCTGAATCTGGTGGACATCCGACAAAAAAAGTTTGCCTAGAGATATCTAGAGAAAAAATAAAGTTACTACAAATGTTAAAAATTAATGTTTAGTTGTTCGTTGACTCGACATCTTCATGTGGTTAATTTCATTTTGTTTTTTGATAAATATTTTTTTATAATGAAAAATAATTTTGTATTAGCAATAAAATTATTAATTTAGACTTACTTATAGTAATTATAAATCGACTTTAGCTCTAAATTGATCGTCTTAGCAGATACCCATACGTTCAAGTATATAGGAATAAATACTACTCGATTCTCCACATTTTGTTTCTTTAGAAAATTAGTTATGTCTGACAGGCCTGGGGCCAGAAGGCCAGAAGAGAACTCCAGGCACACGTATTTAAAACTAGCGACCTGAACCTGATCTAGTTGAAATTTTCAAAAATATTTTCTTATCATAGCTTATAAATTTGGAACATAGCTTTATATTTTGTAACGTAAGCACCCCATTAGGATTTTTGAAAATTTCAACTGCGTGCGAAGCTGGGGCGGGTTGCTAGTATTTTATAAATTCTTGACATGACTGTGTTTTCTCAAATGAACATTTATTAATTTACTTAATATGTATACGAAAGTAGTTGAAATTTTATTTAATTTTTTTATATGTAAATTTAAATAGAAATAAGACATCCCTGTGAACTTACCTGAAGCCGACCTCACTACCAAAATCACAGCAAAAAAACAAAAATAACTCAACATTTTTAATTGAAGGACGATGCAGTTGCGGTCGTGTATCACGTAGATGTGAACATTAGACTTGTCTCGGTCATACTTATATATTTTATAGACACACAGACGCATATACATACATTATTATTGTTATAGTTTTTAATGCGAGTGACGTCAGCCGAGAGCACATTGTCAACTTGATCTTGTGTACTCTCATTCAACTTGTTAACTTTTAAGGGGCTTACGTTTCCGACAGTTAAGGTATTTATTACACTGCACTACCCTTTTGAACATCTTTCTACTGTGCTCATAAGGGTCGGCGCCCATTATCGGCATCGACAAAGAAAAGGATCCTACGGCATCCCTACATGCAAGCGCACACTGTCGGAAATTATGCCTTGGCATGCTGCAACGTCCTTAGGGATGCCGAGGCGTCCTTAAGCATGCCGAAGCGTCTCGACATCGTATTTGTAGCTCGCGTCTCTTCGCATTCTCTTCAGGGCAAGCTATCCCCGATTGCCGAGTGTTGCCTCGGCGTGCCGAAGGATGCCGAAGCATCCCGAAGCATCCTCAAGGTTGCCGACGTGGTTTTTGTTTTTTGTTACTACGATCATATATATTGGAAATTTCTACTTTATGTCCATGACGTTAATGTTTATTACCGTCAAACGGGGTTAATTTGACAGGATTTTCAGGTTTTTTTTGTTCCTAAGACGCGTATCTGCGATGTTTGATTTTTTTTTATCTCTATGGTACAATTAGTCCTTTGGCTATACAGTCCAATGCTCAAATGGGGGAAAAAATGAATTCTTCTATTGTTTTTTGTAGGTGTCAAAGTTACTCAGAGTGAGGGGCTATTTTGACAATAACATTGAAATGCACTGAAAGTCAAAGTAATCGCTTAAAAGCTTACATTAATAAGCTTTCTACAAAAATAAGAAAATATTCATTTTGTGTAAAAATTTTATGAAAATTGAATAAAAAAGACCAAAATAATCATGAATTTCTTTATTAGGATTTTTTTGTTTCTTTCGTACCCTTCCCCCCGCCACACTGTATGCAACACAGTGGATGCATCGCTGTGATTTGCCGGGACTCCCCGCGCTTCTAAGTCTTTATAAAGACACCAACAGACCTGTTTTAATCCAATGTCAATTTAGCACCAAAATGTGTCAACGTTCCCATGAAAGTCAAAGTAAACCCGTTTGACGGTACTATTTGCCACCTACCAATCCTCAATCGTGCCGATGCCGATAGTGGGTGCTGAGCCTTAGAGTGCTGAAAGGCATTTAAATCGATTAGAATAGGCATATAACAAAAAAAAATACTAATTTTTTTGTTCAGATTGTAATCTCGCTCCGTTTGTTTAATTGGAAGCGCTGCCCCTTAACACCGTGTAAACATAAAACCGCACATTACCACTTAAATAATAACTGCTGACCCGTGAGCATTAACATCTTTTATCAAGATTATACATTTTTTTCTTTGACACGTAATAATTGCCGTGAAGTTTGTATCTTATTATTAACCTGGGAAGTGCTGGGAATTAGACAAGCCAGTTTCGCGTTCGAAAGTCCATTCATTACCCTTTTCTTTGACTGTTTTCTTTTTTCATTGACTTCTTCTTTCAATCTGTTTCATGAGAGGAAATGTTTATAGTAGTATCTATAAACATTAATTATAACTAACTAACTAACTAACATTAGTTATAACTAACTAACTAACACCACACTTCAAAGATTTGTGAACAAAAGAGCATTAATAAAATATACCTCGCTAAAATCTTCTGTTTGTTAATATTTCAACAAAATCAAAGTTTTTTTTATAAATATTGGTCGGTTCGGTACGGTCAGCGATATAATAAATAGCCTAGATATGAGTTATATAGTTCCAAAGACAAAAAACATCGGATCGGCGTGAAAAGGTTACCGACAGACAGACATACAGACAGACTTACTTTCACATTTATAACATTAGTATGGATTAATATGATCATAGATCCTTCAGTCTACTTTTTATAGTGATACAAGTTTATTTTGATATCTTGCAATACTTCGGAATGTCAATATTTTGGAAAATTATCGTTGCCGTATCATCGATATTAGGAAAATTTATGAAAATTTAATTATACTCAATAATCACACTATTACTCTATGAATTTAATAAAACATATGGAGCGTGAAGCATGAAACAAATCAAATGTTATGTAACAGATACAGAATTGGTCTGTTATATTTCTGAATTTTATTTTTCTGTATTCTTTATTTAAAGTGACACCACTGCCTTAATAAAAACAATTTCGCGGCTGAGGAAAAATACCACGGTCCTTAGACCACTTGAAATATCTTGACTCCCACTTCTAAGAAAATAATAAAATAATATCCGAGCAAATACAGTAATTTATGATATAACAAGTTTATACCTTTGTTTAGCTACTGTGACGTAGGAGTGTGATCGATGGAACATATGTAATCATAATGACAATTGATAATTTATAATTCATGAATAATATTTAGATATATGCATAGGTTTGTATCAATTAAATGCAATAATCTCACAAGGTATATACCCATTATATGTTGGTGATCTACTATCAAATGGCCTGCTGTCCATTCTCATAAAAAATCATATCAGAACATTTCTAAAAATATGTGTGTATGAACGATTAAATAAAACTCTAACGTTGTCGTAGTTGAGGAATAACATTTACATATTTTATGCATGGCTTTTGTAAACTCTTGTTTTTATAATGTTTCATTACCCATTGTGATTAACATGAAAATTTTATACATATTATTTTTTCCTCCAATTGTTTACAAACCGTTAAATATTTCCATAAACGGTTAGCAAGTAGATACACCTACCTATTGCAAAATTTCAAGGTGATATGTATATTAATTGTATATTAAATACTCAGAATACAGTACAAATCAAAAACTGCTGTCACACATAAAGTTAGAGGATCAGAAATTATAATCCCAGCAATGCGCAGGAAACTTGTAACTTTGATATTCACGTGACGTCATCCGCAAATAAAAAACAGCTAAGGCTACGTTCACACGGAAAGTACTCTTTATTATACTGCACGGCAATGTCCTGCACGTTTTTTTGCAGTATCGTCTTAAATAAATAGTGGCACATACTTTGACATAGAACCATTCACACGTCGTTTGCACTGCAAAAAATCGCACACCGTTTATACGTTTCGAATACTCAAGCAAATTGAATGAACTTTAACGTATTCGGTTTACAGTGGCACATAGTATAGCGCTGTCTCCTTTACATGGCAACCGAACAATTGTTTTTCATCGTTTCTAAGTTCATCGTAGAACTTAGATATATAGGTGATTGAACGTTAAAAAACGAATACAAAATAAACGTGCAGGACAATGCCGTGTGAACGTAGCCTAAAAAAACTGACGGCGCTGTGTCTCACTAGATTACGTCATCAAAATGGCGCCCAGACGCATTAGCAATTTGCAAAATGTATACTATTAGAGACCCCTATCATATTTAAAAAGAAAGTGAGTAATTAAATATGCTTGTAGATTTGCGAAGATATAAGATGGGACTATATTTCATATGTAAGTAAGTAGTCTATACCCATTTCTATTTGTTTATAAAATCATTTATTTCGAAAAAAATTATTTAGATGACATGTCCATTTTCTTCACGAATGTAGTGAATTGCTTTAAAATACATTTTAAAAAAAACCTACCTGCCATAACATTTTAGTAGGACCGGTCAGAAGTAACCTGTCAGAATTAACCTGTAGTTGATAGTTTTTTTATTGTAGATAGGTACGAGTATAACCAGCCAATTATATGGACAACTATACCTAGTATAATACTATACTTATACGCATAGCAAGTGAAAGTATCTGTCATTGTTTGTATAGGTATTAATAGTAAATATTTTGATTTAAAAATAGACTATTAATACTACTACTCACCAATACTATTATGATAGATAATCAATCACCCCCATGAGGCCATACCACATAATTATAATATGCTAAATCGTGGGACTGAAGCTTGGTTTCCAGTGTTCCCCATTTTAAAATTAAATAAAACATTTTAAAATTAAGTAAGTATTGTACTTATTACCACATTTTTAAAAGATTTTTAAAGTTATATAACCATTAGGAGAAGGTTTGCATTGCGTCACTTTGATTTTATATGCACGCTATTTCTAGGAATTAGACGTTCTGCTTGCTAACCTACGTTTATAGATCCGGAAGGCAACAGCGTATTAACAACAACGCAATTATATCACTATTATTCCATTTTTAAAACTCTCAAATCTTTTCAAAATGAAAATGTATTTCAAAATGCATTAGAAACAACCTCTCTTTTTGTTGATAGTCGCGAAATCAGAGTTCGCATAGATGCACCTATAAAATTATTCATTCAAATTGTTTGACATTAATATTTAAATATTTACAATATAATTGACTATGAAAAATATAAAATATACTCCAGACTGGTTGCCCCTGTCACTACTTTCCAGATCCAGAACAAATACAACTTTGAAAAGTTATTTCCAAAGTTGACCTGGCCGGGAATCGAACCCGGGAACCCTAAAACCTATTGTGAAGGTTTATTAAATTTGATGTCATTTTATTTGTTTTTCAAATATTTTGTTGAATTAAATTAAATATATATTAATGTATATTTTTGTTGAATTAAATAATTTTAATATAAAATATAGTGCGGCCCGCGATTTCGTCCATGTTGAAAAATAAAAGATATAACGCCAGACACTAAACATTATACTTCTGCCAAACATAGATGTTTTTTTTGTGCTCTATAATGCAATAATATAGTTTATGTCCACCCTGAAATTCTATTCTAACTATTGCTTATAGATTTTTTTAAATCGGATGAGTAGTTTCGAATATTGACTCCTACATACAAACAAATAGACATACAAACCTTACCTCTGTATAATATTAGTAGGTGTAGATTTAATTAACTTTACATGTCATGGCTAAAAAGAAATCGTCCTGTATTGGATTTATGTCCTAAAATTGATAAAAATAAATACATGTATGTATCCTAAAAGTGACAAAAAATATTTATCTAACTTAATAATTGCAATTATTGCGTAGTAGACAGTGAAATAAGAAATACCTAAGTTGTTTTCATCAGCGAACTTTTTAACATTTTGCTTTCGAGTTATTACTTACAAGTAAAATTGCTATAATGTTGACGTTAGGCGCTTTTGTTAAATTCGAATTTCCTATAATAGGTAAGTATAAAAAAACTATTAAGGAAGAATAATAGATTATAAATCAACTTGTTTCAACATTTTTGTCTGTTTTGTTTTATCGAAATCGGAAGTTAGGGAGGAAAGTTATCCTGATTATAAATAATGTCAAATGACAAGGGGTACGGAACTAAGTAGATAAGTAAAAAATTATACTAAAATACTAGATAAGGACATACTAAAAAATAATTAGATGGACAATGTTAAAGAAAATTCACCTCTGAGTAGTCAGCATCATAGAGTGATTATTTATTAGGAATTTGTAATTAATAATTTCTGTTACAATATTTCTTTAAAAGGTCAAATGAAAAACGTATTTTTTTAAACAATTAATTTTATTAAAGCTATTAATTAAACTAAATTTAAATACAAAACAACTAAAGGTATTAATATCTAACTCAGTTAATGCCTAACTAACCTACCTAAGTTGCAGTCAAGTCTTTTTATGTAAAAGATATGACGTGTTAAGATATATTATGGTCATTCAGTGATATATGATCTGTCAGTTTGGCAGATCACATTGTTATGATCATAAAAAGTGGTACCTATGAAAATCCCTATCACAATAATTAATATACATATATTGTTCAGAATAGCTAGACTTTTAAGGCATGTATTTTTAGTTTGAAAGACTAATAATGAAAAATAACTAAAAAATTAATAAAAAAACTAAATAGGTATGTATTCTAAAATAGACAAAATTACCAAAAAAATACTTGTTCATATAAAAATGTATTATAACAAAACAGATAAATTTCACAAATTCGAATACATGTAATGATCCACAATTATCTATATCTATACTTACTTAGGTACATATATTAACATATATGTAGGTAGGTATATTTAAATATATTTACCAAATAATTGATTTTTTTTTTAAATTACTATGCCAAACATTTAATAAATACTTAGTGAGCAACGTGTTATCCATCATTTTGTTTTCATGCCTTTTATTCCACACAAATTCATTTATCTCCATAACTTCACTAATATTATTAAGTATGACTAAGTAATAACTTATTGTATGTTATAATAATTTGATTGGTCTTAGTACATTCAATCTAAGACCATTTCTTTAATGGGCACTTTGACGAATAGCTTCTTCACCTCTTCGACGACAGCGCTGACGATGGCCTTCACTATGGGTGGCGCCACTTCTTGGAATATATCGCGCCAACTTGTGTTGGCAAACTCGTGGATGGCGTCCGCTAAAATTAAAACATTCATATAATACTAGCTGGTACACCGCCATCTGTTAGATTTTTGTGGAACTACAGATAATAAAAACAAATTTGTCCGCGATGAAAAAGAAAAAAGTAGCCTTTCCTGTCCAAATGTTTATCTACCAAGTTTCATGACAATCAGTTAATTCGTTTAAGAGTTATGGAGGAACATACATACATACACTTACAGATTGATATATTGATATAATATGATTGATGATGATTGTATGTATATGGAAGGGTCGGCAGGTACGCTGACGGTCCACTTGATGGTAGATGGCAACTATATCTAGCTTATTTATTAACACAGGTCACACAGGCGACCCCATAAAAGTTGCAAATGCTCTGCTGACTTATTATTAGACTAAAGGATGAGAAATTAAAATCACTAATTGAAACACGACATAACACATGTTGTTATTTCACTGTGGTTTTCAGTAAGGGGGATGGTTACTGCCGCCAGATGGGCTGCTCAATTTATGTCTCACTCCAAAGGGCAGCGTGTCAATTTTTTATTGATATTAACAAAAATCATGCAGAACTATTTAAACATATTAATAAAATCATAAAATTTACTTTACACAAAATAATGTATGTGTGTGTGCTTTTTTTTGAGGGAGTGATCTTTCATAATGATTCATTCTAAAGGCGGTTTATTTTTTTATTTTCAGGCGTTGTCAAGCTTTAACTTTTATCTTTAATATTTTTTTCTGTGTCGGGTAAGTAGTTAAGGCGTGAAAGCGTAACAAAAACAAACAAACGTCACTTTAGCTTATTATTAGTTTAGGATTACGACAGGTAAAGTTGGAGACGCTGACTCACATAATTGTTTATTCCCATTGAAGAGGTTCTGGAAGCTGAAGTTGACGTTGGTCTTGACATCGGCAGTGTGTCGCCACGTGGTCATAGCCCAGTGCGTCTCTCCATTGATGTCTGTGTTCTGAACCTCGAATTGGATCTTCACTACGATGTCACCTGATCGATACACAATTATACTGGAATATTCTCACATCTTGTTCATTGTTTTTGGAGACTAGCTCTTCTCTGCGACTTCATAAAAGGTAGAGCGCAAGTGAATAACTTAATTCTCTAATTAACTTCATTAAGAAAGATTTTTTCCCCTTAATAGAGAACAAAAATCGTGTAAATTGACATATTCTTATTAACCTTTTAAGATAATAGATTGTTATCTTAAAAGGATATACTTTTCTAGGTAAACCCTTAGTTTATAATGTCAACGATACGTTAATTTTTTTTGCTACATTTTAAAACATAATCGGTTTTTTTATCCATAAACTAAGGAAATTTTATTAGAATTTGTTTAGCACCATCTATTGCGAATGTTGATTGTAAATAAAACTTTCGATAACAACTAGCTAGAAGTATGTAAGTTTAAAACTTATTTTTAGGTGCGTTTTCAACGAAGTTGAAAATACAAACTTCAACTTAGTTTTCACAATGGGCCAAAGTATTTTATTTGGTATTTATGCATATTTCTTAGGTTAGTCCAACGAAGTACGTCTAAGAAAAGTATAATACCTTTAAAACTGTCATAAATTTATCTTCTCTAAGAAACCTAGTCTTCATCCGTCAGACGACTACCAGTTTGCATGAATAAAAAAAAATAGATACGAAAGATACTCACGAATTCTAATTCTGTATTTGCCGTTTCCTTCAATGGGCATGACCAGCAGCTGCCCTCCGAGTGTATAATTGCCGATCAGCGTAACCGAGCATTTCAATTCGAGGCCCAGCTTTTTGCCATTACGTCTGTGGAATTACATATCTTCTATAAAATTACCAGCTGTTACACGCGACTTTGCTTACTCGCTGATATAATGTATTAATGTAGCTTTTTATAGGTGAAACAATTTTTAAAATCGATACAGTAGTTTTTAATTTTTTTACTCACAAATACAAACATACAAATATTATCTCTTTAGATTAAGAAATTTAATTATACATGTTAGTCAGCAGGTCAACCTTGCTCTAGAAATTATTTATTGTAGTGTAGCATGTTGTCTCTTTCCACTAGATCACTCACCCAATGTGTGTTACAGATAGACCAATTTTATATTTTAAAAGTGTACATCCCCGGACTTACTTCAAATTGAGAACTTCGCAATTTCTTAATCCTTTCACGAGTGTGTTTCTGAACTCCATGTCCAAGCCGGCTTGACTGGCCTTGACCATCTTCACAACCATTGGATCCAGTGGATTCAGTTCAAGCTCTGGGACACCGGCAGCCAATACTGGAACTACCTTCTGTGCTGACGTCTTCAAGCATGCGCTGTCTTTTTCTCGACATGGTGTTATGAATGGAGCTTTAAAGTTAATAATTTTACATCGTCATAAAACAAAAACAAAAAAGGATTTTGTGGAAGACTAAGTAAACTTTTGCATAACAACCAAGAACTACGATAGATTCATTAATTAGGTTCTATGCACGATGTATAATATTGTTTTTAAAAAAGTTCTTTAAGTTATTTCCATAAAAATAGCAAAAATTGAAATAAGTTTAAATAGAAATTTTAAAAATAATAAAAAATATTATTTAAGACCTGTTTCGACTAAAGTAAAAGATGTGACATTGTGGACTATATTTTCAATGGATGTTTTGATAATCCAATGTTATGTAGGTTACATTGAATTATTTTAGTGTGATTTTTTTTAAGAGTTTTATGTTTTTTGTTAGATACAAACGTGTTCATAAACTTTTATTCTCGATAACTTCTCTATTTTTGAAAGTATCCTTTCAAGTTAACAGAACAGAACAGAAAAAAGAGAGGTTACAATGAGGCATTAGATATGCTGTGGTTCTACAACTACAAAAAATATCGAGGCCTTTTTTTGCAAAGAAAATAATATATTATGTTATTTATCTAAATAATATATGAGGACACAAATTGAGTGTTATATGTTAACTTGCGTTTTAATATATGTTGTTGTTTTTTTTTTGGTTTATTTCCATTTTATTGCTCTTTTATAAACCGGTTTAAAGTTCACGACACCTACTAGTGTCTTAACATGCAAAAGAATAAAATATATTCTTTAGAGTAACATTTACATGGGTATAAAACAATCCTATAAAAGTGTGACAAGAAGATAATGAGGAAAAAATGGGAATATAATCTAGGTGAGCAAAATTATGAACAGTTTCCTCAAACCAGATACTTAATTCGTTATTAATGTCAGATCTAAACGATGGGAATTAATTTAATAGGAAAGTCGTTTAGTTTAACGATTATCACAATATGCAGTGGTCATAAAAATTAATCATGCAATTAACTAACATTAGAAAAGTATAACTTCAACTTTTAATAACAAAAAAAAAACTGAGTATTAAAAATATAACGATATAATAGAGCAATGATAGTGAAGCTAAGTAAACTATAGTCGTCCATATACATTCTCACAATGTGTTCAAGACATTTCCCAGCAGTGGGACAGATACAAAGTATTTCAGATGTTATTAAGTATAATGTAATTTAAAAAACGTTTATGACCAATGTGAATATTTTTATTAGCATAATGCTGTCTGATTATTTTATCATTTAAAGCAATATTATGACCTTAATTTTGTCTGAGAATAATATTACAAGAGTTTCAATAAACCTATCCTCCTGTAAATGAAGCAACTTATTTTATTCTTTCAGCATCGATGACATCTTTTATATTATATGTTTATTAATATTTAATTAATTTTAATTTCCATAAAAACTTGTAGTATATTTTGTAGTCGTATTTATAAATATAAATTTTAAAAAGTTTGCAATTATAGTATAGATAAATACAAATTCACTGATGATCTTGATAGGATAACGAATAAACGTTTATCTTGATTGATAGTATAACATGTTGAAAAAATATATAATATAAAAAGTGTCTTACCTAATGCACAGTTGGCGCTCAAAAATAATTGCACACAGACAGACAAAACAATGAACAGCTTCATAATGATGACAATAATACCGTCATAACAACTGAATACGAATGCAACCGAGACATGAAAGGCTTCCCTTTTAATACTAATAATTTCTCACAAACAAGTTAAGCTAAATTAGACTTAATTCCTTACAAGACAAAGGTCTTTTTAAATGCACAATAAATTCTATACATACGCCCATTTAATTATCATCATTAATTAACAATTAAAAACTATTTTGAAACAATATTTTCTATGAAGATATTACTAAGTATATATTTTTTGGGTTAATTGAGGTGTCCCTGAAACTTGTACTCAAAAATAAGTAAATTGTTAATTTATACTCATTCTGTATTAGATAAAATAAATAAAAAAATAAATACTAGGTTGTCTGTGATAAAAGATTAGATATTTTATTTAATAAATTAAGTATGATCAGCTCAAATTTGCATGCATGGTCATGTTTTCTATTTTCTTTTTTTATTTGAAACATAAACATACGTATATGAAACAAGTATGGATATTAGTCATTTTAGTTTTAATTTTCGTTTTTTTAAAAAAATAAATTGTTCAATGAAAATTTTTTCAGTTAAATTATTTAGTAAATGGGCCTAAAAGCTTTATTTATCATTAAATATTTTTAATTCTTTTTTTAAACAAAACTTGCTAAATTATATTAGGTACCTTTTTCTAAAACCAAAGTTATTATTTTTTAAAATGTGGATTTATTATTTAACACAAATAATTTTATTAAATTACACACGTAGGCAGATTTTGTACACAATTTGTTGACTTAACATCAATAGCAAAAAATGCTGACCACAACTCGTACGTGATTTCCACGAGCGTATATCGCCTTGCTCTATATTCGCAATTTAATTGCAACTAAGTGTACAAAATTATAAACCTATTCTTTACATGTAAGACTAGATTTTGCTCACGACTTCATCCGCACCCTTCTTATTTGATCGCTACTAAACTTCACAACATCACCGCTGGCTAGGCTAATCTGAGGATTGCCTGAAAATTTCATCAAAATCGGTTCAGCAGAAAACATAACACATACATCGAATTATATAAATTAGGCACTACATACATTTCTATTATAAATGTCATATTTTTGATCTTTAACTAACAATTATATATGTTATTGAATGAACAAAAATAGTGTTTAAAATAGATTTTCTTATCGCAACAGTCGGAAAATCACCTAGGGTATCTCCACTGGTAGGGATAAGTGGAATTTCTTCCCATTTATCCCTAAACCAGAGATATACCTAATCCACATATTCCCACTGTAGAAAATACGTCTCAATATTGACATTTGTGTAGTAGATATTGTTCTGATATAAAACTTAGTTGGAAAGTTTGTTTATTTGTTACGCTTTCACGCCTTTACTACTCAACCAATCATTATTAAATTTAACTTACACCTTGTAAGTGATATAGGAAAGGACAAAAGGTACCTTTCATCCAGAAAAAGAACTGTTTCAGAGTCTAAAAATAATAAATAATATTATTGCTGAAACGATTATGGCGCCGCCACTGTTTAATAGTCCTAGCTAACTACGTAGATGATGTTAACTAGTTAACAGTTATATTCTTTTTAATTGACATATTTTTTATTGACCCAATAAATTTGAACATCTTTTTGCAAACATTAAAACCTGACTTACATAATAAACAAACATTTATTACCCATATCTACATAAAAACGCTACGCGTTCTTCAAAACTAAACCAGTTTTTCAAATTATGTATTGGTAAAATAAATATTCAACTGCTATCATGTTAACCGCTACAATATATTATATTATATATAAATGTCTAAGTTAAAGATTTAATTCTAAGATTAAAATTTAAGGACATAGATAACATATCATTATTACAGTATTACATATAGGAAAAGTTTTAAGAAACCTTCCAAGTAAGTAAGCGTAACAATCTCATGCCAATTTTAGACTTAAATGTATACCATATAAGTTTATGGAAAGTTGTGGAAGTTACAATTTTACTAAAGCCTGGAAACCCCTGGAGAAAATATTTGTTTGTAATAAATAAACTCAAAAACTAATGGACTGATTTTAAAAATTCTTTCATCTATAGAAAGCTACATTATTAGCGAGTAATATAGGCTATATTTTATAAAATTACGCGGGCCAATTCGCATGCAACAGCTAGTATTACATATGGTGGTAGCCATACAGACCGATCTCCTTGTTCAATTATTTATAATAAAAGGCACGGCAGAAATTACTTCTAAAACTATTGCAACTTATAGAAGACAGAGACCTAAACCCTGACTATCTGTTTAGTTTTAGAGAAAAACATTCAACGACAAATCAAATACATAGAATCGCCAACTTTAAAGAAAATAGAGTTAAAGCGGTTATTACACTTTACAATTTGAAGGAATCCAATTTAGGTACCTAAGTAGTGAACTAGTGATCACACTGCACTAAATTGATTTCTAAATCGAAGACATAGAATTGAAAATAGATAAAATCTAAATTGGATCCAATCTGTTCTAACTGCGATTACACTTTCCAACTTCCTAAATTGGAATCCTTCAAATTGTAAAGTGTGATAACCGCTTTAGTCTACAGTTTTCTTGGTCTCACTAGCATTCTATGAGGTTGGCATAAAACCCTTATATTCACTCTAAAGCAGTTATTACACTATTCAATTTGTAGGAAACCAATTTAGGAAATCGGAAAGTGTAATCGCAGTTAGAACAGATTGGATCCAATTTAGATTTTATCTATTTTCAATTCTATGTCTTTTCTTCCAGTAGAGGAATCAGGTCAACTTATTATTGTTAGTAGACCAAACTAGTAAAGCTCTACGCTGACTTTGAATTAAAGAATCGCTTTAAGTTAGTGTCTAAGTTTAGTTCATTTTCGACACTCATAAAACTCGATCTATGCGTAGTTGCGAAACGTAATAAGCACATATTAAGTAGATAATATAATAGATATATAATACTTATAAGTCGCCATGAAACAATGTTTTCTACAGATAATACATAGAAGGCTTTTAAGGGATCGACTAGTAGGAAAAAGTGGAGAGAAATTCCACTTATTATATTATATTCACCGAATTCGAACATACCATATATATATATATATACCAAAAAATTCTTTGATGGAGTCACAGGTAACCCCCATATCAATTTTCTGAATTGTCTCCCACTATGGAAGAAAATTTAAAGTATTCACGACAAAAAAATTAACATTAAGTTAAGTTTTAATCACTTAATCGACATACCTACTTAGATTACTTAATTACAGTTACGCTACAACCAGTTTTATCTATCAAATAATCATTCCTCGTAGTGATACTTAGGCTTGAATTAAAGATTATTGTAAAAAAAAGAAATTGTGGTTTATGTTTTTTAACCTAGCAACAATATATAAAAACCATGTGGCATCATAGTGATAAACACCTTCGCTATCTTGGCACATATAAATTGCTTAATTATCTCCTTCATCCTATGAATATTTAATAGCTTTATAAGGTAAAAATTTTTTTGAAATACGTCAGAACTTCCTTGAGTTTTTGCGTCAACCAAACTTTGTGTGTCGTAAATACCTTGAATGACATATACACAATAATGACGTGTGTATAAACATCGATTATTTTAAAAGGAAAATCTTACCGTAAATAATAATTAAAAGTAGTAAAAATATGACCCCAACCTTAGCAGGATAATTAAGGAGTTAGGAGAGGATAAAAAAAGTGTTTTAGCATCCTTTACTTCCTCGTTGAAACACACTGTTGTTTCACGGTGGTCTTTTGCGAGGGAATGGTTACTGTCGCCAGAAAAACTGTACTACTACTGAATTAAAACTGACTACTAAAGTGCTATCTTACACTGACTTTAATCTAAAGATCTAAATGAAAGCTCTAAATAAGAGCAAAATAATTAACAGTATTTACAAGAAGCTTGAGGAAAATTTTGGGTCGTTGCACTTATATACGTTTGTCAAGCTGTCTGTCCATTAGCGGACAATCTTTTGTCCAATGTCCTCATACCTAATACAGTACACATACCCAACTGGATGATTAATACACGGTATTATTTATTATTTTAAATATTTTACCTTTAAATTCGGGTAAGTAGGTTGAAATTTGAAAGGGTTTGGTTAGTAACATGGTTTGTTAATATTTGTAAGGATTGATGTATGGATATTAGTTACTGTTTCAACTAGAAACTACTGAACAAATTTGATGAAACTTTACAGTAACTAAAGGTTAAAGACTACTAGTAATAAAAACACATCACACTGCATGTTTATATGCATGTATATACCGTATGTCAAGTTTATTGTTTTATGGACATTGATTTTTCTTTATAAACTGCTGGATATGAATTCTAGATTTTTTAAGTTAAAAACCTTTTGAATCGCTGTGAAATTTTAATATAAATATCATAAATTTTAACTATTGTGAATAGTGTGGTGTACCTAACACTTTCCGCATACTTAGGTACTTTTAATGACATTATTACTTGATCATTTATAAGTAAATCATTATAATATATGAGTCACCGATAGTAATTTACATGAATTTAAATTTTGTACGTTCAAAAAAATTCATCAAAATTACTCAAATGTATCTTCATTGCGCATATAATGCCACGACAACTCAAAAATCCTGTTCTAAACTTGAACCAGCAGGTAAAGTCGGGGTAAGAAAAGGTTCGACACCTTAAAGTCGACAATAACTTCTTGAAAAATGTGGGTTTGTTAATATTCGATGCGTATTAGTTATATATGGATGGATATACATAACAATGTTATACAATGAGGCCATGCAGACAGCATGCTAAAACACTGGCCAAGGGTCCCTAGCTATTATATTATACATAATTTGTATAATATTTATTTATTTTTTGGAAATAATAATGGAATTTTATCTCAAACTAGCTTTTGCCCGCGACTTTTGCCGCGTCCTTTTTTCTTAGGTTTTCTTCGCACTTTTGTGTACGAGTTATTCCAGAGAGCTACTTATATTGAACCGACTTACATTGTAGTTTTACAATGAATCAATATAGGGGTTATAATTTTTATTATAAACACCTGTTCCACCAAATTCACTTGACCTTCTCCACCTCTCCTTTTTCTTTCATTTGCGTTCATGGAAGGGGATAAATAAAAGTCTGGCAGGGGTCAATGGATAAGTTTGTCAAATTCGTCACCGCTTACGCATCGGTCGTTCGGCCGCTTGTCGTATAAAAGGCTGTAAGCGCTTTTTTATTGAACACTCTAAGTATTCATCGCGTATCGACAAATCCATCTTGAAGAACCATGCGTGTGTTTTTGTGTTTTCTCCTTGCAATATGCAGTTTTGAGTGCATTTTATGTGGAAATTTACGTGAGTATAATTAATCAATCAATACTAATAATAAATCTGTAAGGGTCGGTCATGGAGTAAGTTACTTTGTTTACAGAGATATCGTGTTTATAGGCTCTATACATGAAACTGAAACTAAATTGACGATTTTTACAATTTTTTTTCTGTATGTATGTATGTTCCTCCATAACTCTGAAACGAATTAACTGATTTTCATGAACATTTGGACGTACGGGACACAGGATAGGCTACTTAATATTTTTCAACGCGGACGAAGTCGTGGGCACCAGCTAGGACATATATAAATTTATAATTTTAAATCTTTTCTCTTCACTTTTAGCTTACATTAAATAAATATTATTTCTACTTCTTTTTGTGCCTCTCCAACTATATAATATTGGATCAAGGATATAAAAATCTAAATTAATAAAAAAAAATTTAAAATAATTTTAGCCTTTTTTACTATAGTCTAAACCGTCTATTATAATAATAGGAAATAGGAATAGGACAGTAAAAATGGGAAACAAAAAACAATTCAGTAACTTTTTCTCGTTCCTTTTTTAGTATTTATTGATGATCTGTTATCAATCAATAAAAAAATAGAGCAAGCTTAAAAAAATATTTTTTTAATAAATTTTGGTTTTTACTTATCACTATACTCTTATTAGAAAAATGTTAATCTTAATTAAAATTAGTTTTATCTTTAAATAGATAACCGATAATCGGAATATGTATATGCGATTATCGGCTTCTTATGCACCCCTTACGCAAATGGCTCAAAATTTATATCATTATAGACGTTTCAATTATTTAAAAGTAACAGGATTCGTACTCGTCTTCTTAGGGCTGAACCCCTGAAAATAGAGATTTTTTTATGTTATGTTTGACAGACAGTTAGCCTATTAAATGGGGTACCATCTTTAAACCTGTTCTATTGACGTCACAGTGTATCATGTGGTGGTTTGAAGAAAGCAATAAAATGATACTATAATGTAGATTAATGTAGGTAGCTCTAACATCGTTTCTATTTTGTTAAATTTAAAGTTAGGTACTACGTTAGGTGATTCTTTAAATTTTAAAAATTATACATTTCGGTGCGATGTATATCAAGTAGAATAAATTAGCGTCTCATATTATGTCCAAGTGACTGCGGTCGGAAACACAATTACCATATTGTCAAAAAAGCAAATGCATTGCAGCAACAAGTTGGTCCGGGCCCACACATCCATAAACCAAATATGTGTTTAACCTTGTCGAACGCGACAGGGCCCGGTTATTATTTGCTCGGTATGGTAAACGGTAAACGGTAAATGGTAAGGTAAGGGCCAACGACATTGACACAGTCCGCCGGTTGCTCAACTGGTCACATCGATCTCTCAACTGGTCCGATCTGAGATCTGATGGTGTCATTTACAAAACACTCACTTTGATGACACAGTTTATATTATCAAGTATTCAAATTCTAGTGCCGGTAAAATCCATGCAATATACTTTTTTTTAAATAACAAGCAAACTAATTTAAGATAAAAAAACACCACCAATAGAAACAAATAGGTAGAACAATAACAAAATTATTTTAAAAATCATAGATAACATTTTTCTTTCCTACGCCGAGTCGCCGACCTAAAGATACCTAATCATTGGGTATGAAAATCTGTAGGTAATTTTTCTTTAAAGCATAAAAATAATTGCAGTTAATATTAGCTAATTCACAATTGAACAATTACTACAATTGGAAGACATAAAAATAATAATAAAAACACAGAAATAATTAATCAGCGCATAATTCAAAGCAGATTGTAATACAAAATTATAAATGGCCTATTATTAGTCTGTATTAGTTTTTTTTTCTTTGTTGAAAAATGCCGGCTTTAAACCTACTTCTGCTGTTTTGGTAATTGAATGTTTTGCCCGCTGAGCTATCGCTCTTATTTAATTTTTGAAAAATAAAGTAGATTGTGTTCTATAACCAAGTAATCACTCAAGTAAAACTCTCGCAATCACTCTTTTGCTTATTCTGTGTGTGAATTAATTAAATAAAGTGTTAAGAACAAATAAATGAAATGTAGGTAAACGTGATCGAAACAAGTTTCTCAACAAGATCAGGTCAATGTCAGCGAATCATGTTATTATATCTGTAAACGCACAACTCAGGTTTGTCTGCAAATCGTTGAATTCTTCAAATTCAAACTGATTTTCGTATTATAACAGGATTATCTATTATAATATATTACCTATTATATTAAAGATATTCGATGCTTGAATAAAATATATGAGCAATAAAGACTGAATGTTTTAACAGCCAAGAAAAAGGTATGTGGACGAAGTCGTGGGCAAATGCTATTAAACTACGAGTATGAACACCCTGCAAACGCTTTCGGCTCATAATAACCTAATCCCAAATTGCCTGACATGTGAATACAACTGAATCCCAAATTGCCTGACATGTGAATACAACTGAATCCCAAATAGACTGAATCCAAAATCGACTAAATCCCAATTAGACTGAATGCCAAATTGACTTAAGCTAAATGAAATAAATCAATATGTACCTTCACCCTCATTGTCTTATCTGCATTATGCAACGAATTCTCGTATTTGTGTTTCAAAAGTAAATACATTTCACCATCACCATTCAACGGGTGATGTCAAAATACTCGTCCATGCCACATGCAGCGCAAGGTGAACAAAATTTTCATGATTTTTACAAACTACTTTCTAAACTATAAATATGTATATTTTGCAATTTGTTGCATAGTTGCATTTAGATTATACTTAGCATCTGCTTCAGTACCTATTTATATGTGTAAACTATTATAACTATAACTAGACCCTAAAACAGAAAATTTAACAGAAGTCCAGGCGAGACATTATAAAACTCTTTTACAAAAAGTTTATTTTAGTTTACGAAAAGTTTTGCAAAAAAAAATTATTACAAAAGGATCGTTTAAAAAAAAAATAAACCATGTTTTACTTCTAATGTAAATATTGTAAATTTCTCTTGATAGTATGATTAATATATCAACATAACGCGGAAGTGAAGTGTCTACTCAAAGTCTCAAACTGTTAGTGGAACACGTAATTGTTCGCAAATAACACAGCTACTGCCTGTTTACTTACTAAATACATATTTTATTATATTTGCTTAAATACACAATTACCACAATATTGGTATATAAGTGCATGCTTAGCTTAGGTACTTTATGTGTTTGTTGTCCAGTCATTTGGGCAACCGTTTTGGTGTGAGTAACCATCCCCTTATGGAAAACCACCGTGAAATAACAGCATGTGGCTTCCTTAAGGCCCTTCTAAGAGCCGATGGCCTTGCGCGAGTAAGCGGAGCTAAGATGTTTCCCCCGTACGACCCGCAAAATAAGATAAATATGGGTAGTGGCTTGAAAAAAATATTATTTTAAATCATTATTTGTACAGAATATAGGTCTAATCCCTACGAACATTTTAAAAAAAGAATCATATAAATATTCCTTGTCGTTTAAAAGCAGATGCAAATTTTCAGCCGAAAACGACTTCAATTTAGATTTTTTTTTTTTTCACATAGTAGTTAAACAGTTTGAACAATATTATTTGTACCTTATATAGATAAAATATCAATAAAAAACATATATTTTTTTCGGAAATTTATGTTGACTTATGAAATAGGAGATAGCCTCTTAACATCCGGTTTGGAAACCGATTGGCTCATAGTATCGCCTTAATCAGGCGAGGCGACGGTACCCACTTGCCATCAAGTGGACGGTCCGATTGAATCGATTGTAATAAAATTTGTTTTTATATTCACTCGGATAGTCAGGCTGCACTTCAAGCACTGGACTCGGACTTTACAGTCTCAAAACTGGTGCGAAACTGTGTAGACTACTTAAATACTTTAGGGCGCAAGAATAAAGTGGTCCTAAGATGGGTACCTGGCCATATGGGGATTGAAGGCAATGAACATGCCGACCAACTGGCTCGAGCAGGCGCAAAAGGTAGGCTAATAGGTCCTGAACCTATGTGCGGACTACCTAACAGCCTAGCTCGCTGGACCATATGGAACCAGTGCTTTACTAAATCTTACAAACGCTGGACTAACTTGCCAGGTCTGAACCATTCCAAAGCGCTCATAAAAGCCTACAGTCGAAACGTGACGAACCAGGCTATGTCGCTTAGTAGGAGCAATCTGTGCATGCTAACGAGGGCACTAACGGGGCACTGCTGCCTCAATAGGCACCTAAAAATAATGGGTCTCACCAGTACGGGAGAGTGTCGCTTCTGCCATGAGGCAGAGGAGACACCAATGCATATCCTGTGCGAGTGTGGCCCCTTGATGCACAAGCGCAGTCACGTCCTCCTAGGAAGCCACACAATGGCTTCTGAAGATGTGAGGAATGCCTCTATCAAAAAAGTACTACAGTTTCTAAACGCGGTAGGTATAGGTAGAGAGCTTTAGTTTACGTGGCGATCACAATATTTCAGCAATGGACGAAGTGATACTGGTTCTCTACCAGACCAGAAATAGCCGCTAGGAAGATAATAATAATAATAAAATTTGTTATTAGGATAGATTTCACGCGTTACTTAGATGTCGCGAGCAAAAACTAAAATTAGACGTGACTAAATGACTAAGAGCTATAGTGAACCATCCGACTAACCCGTTTGGCACAAAGCTAGGATTTTTTTATTTATGTTTTATTATCGGTGAATTAAGAAAATACATTTTCAAAAAATTATTTAATAATGACGCAACCGCGAGATGCCTGCCAGACCGGTATTTTCTTAATTGACCGATAATAAAAATTCTAGCTTTGTGCCAAACGGGTTAGTCCGGATGGTTCACTAGCTTAGTCCAATAGGAACGACAAACAAATGTTTCGAACATAGTCTCTACACAGTACATCCTCAACAGCTAGACTTAGAGCTTTTTATTGGCGCAATATGATGATCAAAATTACCATAACTCTTCATTTCATACAAGCGTATCTACTTAGGCTGTTATGGCAAACCAATATACACATATCTAATAATATGGAGCGACTTAATTAATTAATTATATCAGTATCTTTAAATTAATTTGTTTCTTTCTTATTCCAGCGTCGTACTTAAAGGCATGTTCGGCTTCCGATCCCAATTTGAACTCATGCATAGAGAAGACCATAGTGGCAGCGGGACCGAAGTTCACTTATGGAATACCAGAGTTCGGAATCGAACCTCTGGACCCCATACAGCTGGGCACGATACCCGTTGACAACGCCGGACTTAAACTCACCTTTAAGAACACCGTCGTTAGCGGACTGAGAGACTTCAAACTTAATTCCTTCAAGTGAGTATGTCATAGTGTGCTAAAATGTGCTTCAGTATACACAATACTATAATACTATAATGCAGACCCTCTGGCAGTAATCACTATACCTCCTAACAGAAGATCATGGTAAAATTCACGTAACAGCAGAAACGTGTTTTGGAAATATGATGATATATATTTTGTGAAATTCCAGGATGAATACAGCTAAGGGACGAGTAATGCTGGATTTTACAGCCAACGTGACTCTCAAAGGAGACTACGAAATGGACGGTCAGATCATAATTCTACCTATCAAGGGACACGGACAAACTAAAATTAAGATAAGTGAGTATACATGAATGTTTTACGCCATTACTTAAAAGACTTTTCTGATGTATATCATCAGTGAAAAGTGTGTGCTGCTAAGACTAGCAGCCCTTCTAAGTCAGGGGAGGTCTGTGCCCAACGACTTGACATTAATATATTGACTGATAATCTAAGAAACTACATAATTGTTTACAGCGAATCTGAACATCATCATCAAATACGAGTTTGTGACAAAAGATGGTTACTGGATCGTAACTGACCACAAAGACATGTACAAAATGGACCGTGCCGTCTTCAAGTTTACCAATTTGTTTGGTGGCAACAAACAGTTAGGTATGTAAATCTTGCCTTTGAGATAAATTCCTTTGTAATTTTACAGATCGGTAAGAAACCCTGTCTTCCGTGAATAATTATTTCGATTCAATGTGTGTATTAGAAATGTTTATAACTTACCTACTTCAACGAAAAAGGAAAATATCGTCAGAACACCTGCAATTTTAGCATAATATATTATACCTATGTAAATTATACCTTTTTAGTCCTCACACTGAGGAAAAGCTGTCCCCAGACCGGACCATCCCAGTCATAATATAAATGCAAAAATTTATCCTTATCGAACATAGATTATTGTCACGTTCCTTCATCCAAAAATTTGTAAATTAATTTTCATAAAATTTTAGAGTTAAGATACTTATGCGAACAAATTCGCGAGCAAAAGCTAGAAATAGAAAAAGCATGCGTTTATGAAGACGTAGGTACTTTACTCTTTCACGCCAAATACTGAAAGGATTTTGTTGAGACTTGTTATACCTCATCAGCGTTTATATTATACATCACATTTATACAAGGGCTATAATTTATAAAGATAAGCGGGTAAAGTCGCGCGATAAAGATAGTCAATTATATGAAGGGATTCAGATCTATGCAGATAGAAATTCAGTGACACACAATACGTGGAAAATTCGGCTTCTCTCGTCGAAATCGACGAGTAAGTATATTAGCTACTTATTTCACATTGATTAAATGATCGTTATTCAATCTCTTTTAATCAATGAGAAATTAGTAGCTTCTTTTCATCAGTCCAATCCTAAAACTCGTGCATAGATTTTAATGATCAAGCTCAAATCTGGAAGTAGTGTGTGTAAATCTCTGGATTACATAGTAATCTGGATATAATCTCCTTGTAAATTACTATAGTAATGATGTCTTTAAATTTCAGCCGACACAACGAGTCAGTTCATGAACCAGAATTGGAACATAATCATGGAGGAAATCGCGCCACCGGCTGTCAAACTAATTATTAAAAAATGTGTAGACGAAGTGAAGAAACTGTTTGCAAATGTGCCTGCTGCTGAACTCATTCTGCCTTAGTAACTAACCTATCTATATAAAATGTATGTTATGGATATAATGTCTAGCTTTAGTATAGGTATATGTTGTTTTTTATTGATTAGGTAGTAGTATCTAAGACATTATACAAATTCTGTGCCTCAGACCAAATAAAAACTAAAGACAACATGCGGACAACATAATAAATGCGGTTTTATAAACATGTAACTTGTGCGTAGGTAATATCGAGTATATAGGTACATATTACCTACGCACTATAGTAAAATACTTTTTTACTATAAAAATTTATTGAAAACATTGGTTTTCAAGTGTGAACTGGTTTTCACACCATTGCACTATACGCAATTCGGCATTTTCGCAAGTAAATATTTAAATAAGGCGAGGCGTAGTTTGATTGCATTTGTGTGCGTGTAAGCGTCTATACACGGCGAGTCGTAGTTTTATCGGCTTCACGGCTTCACTCTGCCACAGGGAGTCCACAGGAAACTATATTTAGTTCTTATTTCTTCTGAATTCTATGCATGATATGGTATCTATTTAAATCATTGAGGAAACTTGGTGGTCGTAACATTTTGAGAATATGTAGTATGTATGTGTTGTTGTCTCGCTACTCGTCCCAATGATTAGCGAAAGGGACAACTGCACTCACTTTTTTTTTCTTTAAATCTGTATGTTTTGCCTATTTAAAGAATTTGTTGTAATATATATTGAACCCCATTTGACGATGTTTGAAACTAGTCAATTTTAAGGATTTCTGGAATTTCCATGAAGGAAGAAAACACTGTTTGCATGGTCAAAAAGGCCACCCGCTTTCCTCAAGCAAACCATAATGCACATATTTCTGACAGAGTCAGTGATAGTTTTTATAAATTATGTCTATTGTTGACTTGTGATAAACTTAATAAATAGTTAAATAAAATAATTATGCTAACATAATTATGCTACCTACCTACACCTAATTATGTTAGCACCCTTTTAGCACCTAACAAATGAATTATGCTGTGTATGTTTGTCTTTATAGTGAGATAATTTTATTGATTCTGTATGAATGGTTTGCATGAAAATGTGTAAAATTAATTAGCTAACTAATACTTTAAAATCTTAGAATGTATTGAAATTTAACAGGGGTTTACAAATCTGAAATAAATACCTCATCAAATAAATGTTCAATTTTTTATTTCTCAAAAAATAAACAATTTAATAAATGCTTTGCATTAATATCAACTTTACACTTAAGCTAAATATCTACACAGAGACTTAATATACAGGTTAACGAGGGCACATAGCGTGGCGACCACCATCGACTGGGACGCTGGCACCAGTAATATTGCTAGCTAGGTCACTCGCAAGGAAAGCTATAGTGGCTGCTACTTCTTCCGGTTTCCCCGGTCTACCGAGTGCATGAGTTTCCTTACTTCTCTCCAAAAATGCTGCATATTGCTCTTCACTCAAACCTCCACGTCTCTGTAGCTGAGTCAAAATAACACCCGGGTTCACACAATTCACTCGGACTCCTTTCGATGCCAACTCTAAAGCTACACACCGGGTGAACTGGTCTACGGCAGCCTTAGAGACATTGTACGCAAGTACACCAGGAAAAGATCTGATGCCGTTGACACTTGAAATGTTCACGACATTACCTTTACTTTTAATGAGATGGGGTGTGGCGAGCATGGTTAAATAGTATATGGAGCGTACGTTTGTATTCATGAGCCGGTCGTACTGAGGCAAAGAAGTATTCTCGATTGTTCCTGTCTCTATTATGCCAGCGTTGTTAACCAATACATCCAGTTTACCGTAATGGTCCACAGTACTTTTGATTATGTTCTCGATGTCAGATTCCTTCGTTAAGTCGGCGGGAACGAAGAACGTTGAAGTGGACTGTTCGCATTCTTTGCTGACCTTTTGTAAATTCTCGACGTTTCTTCCGGTTAGCGACAGTTTAGCTCCCAATTTTGATAGAAAAACCGCTGTAGCCGCACCGATACCGGAACTGGCGCCGGTAATAATTACAACTTTTCCAGCGAAATTCATGTTTTTATGGCTATAAAATGTTATATCAAGTAGAGGATGTGGCACAATAGCACTCCTTGCGAAAAAATGTGATATGAAGTAATTTTATCTAAACAAAAATAGAACAGATAACGTTGAATAAAAATAATGAAGCACTGTGTTTCTGTTTATGTATTTTTTGCTTTGTTACCAACGCAATAAAATAATGTTATACGATTTTAAATAAGTTTGTTCGTTGACAACCATTGGCTAAATTCTAGAACGTTAGATGTTGGATAATTCTTATTGGATGAAAATAATTATTATGATATGAAATTGAAAATAGAGACAAATGAAAAAAAAAAAAAAACAAACAGCCATAGAAAAACAAACGTCTGTGTTTGACAATCTTGCCTGACACTGACACAAATGGTGACAATGACATAGTAATACGGCTTGTTAACTTGAATTACGGTCCCATCTGGCAGAAAGCATAAAACTTAGCATACATGTAGCTTTTATATATGTGCTTTAATTTCGATAAGGAAACACGCTGAGAAATGATCCCCCCCCCCCCCCTTTCCCCCCCCCCTTTCTCCATTTTATCTCTCTCATTCTGGTTTTTTTTAATTTCTACAAAAACGATAGGACTAATGAGTTTACTTTTCAAGAAACAAATAAAGGTCGGTAAATTACCTACTCAACAATACTAAATTTATAGTGATAAGACATATACTTTTTAATAAAACCGTCAATGTATTGTAAACTTAGAAAGAAATTTTTAATTTTTTTTATTTTTCTTCACTTAATGGAAAATTAAAAGTGTTGTGATAAAATGAACTAAAATTATTAAAAACTGTACACATCAAGCTACAAAACGATACCTAACAAATTATTGTAGAAGGTTTGGTTCCCGAGTTATAGCTCACGGCGTCTAACTCAACTGAATAACTCCTTTTTTTGCTTCTGCACAATATGTTACTGGAACTCGTTCCGAAGCAAGAAAGCTATCTTTATTGGTATAAGTACTAGGATTCAAGTAAGTAAATAAAACAAGCAGTTAGGTCCAGTGAAAATTATACATTATATATTTATTTTAAAATCACAATTACCTCCCCCGCACTTACAGAGGCCAGTACAAGGAAGCCCTGACTTCCTACAGAGGCATCGACCTGTAATGCAGCTGTGACAGGAACACTTAGTTAACTCCTTTACGGATGCTGCGGTTTCTTTGATAGTGCTCCATAATGGAGTCCATACACCATTTTCTTTCTTCCATCCCCAATCTTCAAAGTTGGGATATTCAGGGTTTGCTATCAAGCTCTGACCCCAGATGAATCCCGCTTGCAAACATGCCCGTTTTGTATGCTCTAACAGAGCACTAGACGTGGGTGGCAGCCTATCCATGGCCCGTCCCTTTATAAATAATGCCTTCCTTGCGTTATTGATGTCTTCAACATCACTTGTTTTATCATATGTTAAGATAACATATCTTGACAAAAGATCCAAATGATGGTTTTCAATCGCATTTACAGGCTGTGATAATTCTTTGAATATTTCGGTGACTTCAGGGAAAGATTTCCAGGCTTTCCAAAACGACTTCTTTCCCTTTCCACTGAAGCCCGATACAGTATCACAGCCTGTAAACGCATGGAAAAACAGAATGTCGCTGCATATTTCTGGACCGAGTGTATTAGCTAGCTGATGGATAGCAATACTGCGTGTAGCTTTACCGACACCGAAAGATATCCAAAAATCTTCTAACTTCATTTTTTTGAGTTCGCCATACACGGAAACAGCTATCACAACCACATCTGTATCCACAGTTCTTACCAAAATCTTCGTGTGACCGTGCTGCACAGCATGAAAAACATGTAGGAGGATTCTTGAGTCAGCTTCTTCTTGTTTCGACTTCAAGCTAGCTACGTCTGTGGCATCATTGCTTACAACTTCTTCGCCTTTAGTTGTAACAATAGTTTTTATGTCATGTTGTACTTCCTGGAGTCCGTCTGCTAGAAAATTGAAAAGTGCAACTATAAGTCCTATCAACATACATCCAAGGACTGTTTTTTAGATAATTTTATAAAGAAAACTTTTTTCTTTGACTGATTTCTCCTAGCTTTAGCCGTTTTCAAAAAAAAAAGAAAAAACTGCGATCAGGGAAATAAAAGTGGGGGGGAGGGGGAAAATATTGTGCTTCGACCTGTTTCTCCTTCAATATTGAAGCACACATATAAAACCTACATGCATGCCAAATTTCATACTTTCTGCCAAACGGGACCAATATTCATATATTTTTGAGTTAACAAGCCGTACTATAGGTAGTGACATAGGTATATATATCACAGAATTCTTAATGTTCTGGGCTGCTAAATTGCTGCTAAATGCAAATAGTTGGCTGCAGGGTTGAGCTCAAGAGAATTACTTAAATACGCTAAGGGAAATTTTGACATTTTTTTCAATGCAATTCGTATACCAAAAAATGATGTTTTTTACTCACACGAGATCAATTTCGACCTAAATTGTCAAATATTTCAATAAAGGATCAGATAGCAGACCATAGAAGTACGAATACGCTTCGGGTGCGCGCATATTCATACTTCTATGTAGCAGACAGATATAGGTACCTACTGCATCATAAAATATTGTCTGTTTATTTGAATATTTGTTTATCACTATTTTACCATAAAAAACGAAAATTAAAAACTGAACTTCCTCGAATGCTCACAAACTAAATTTTTTTCCTTACGAATGTAGAGGTTATTCTAAGTAACATTCAGATTATTTCTAAAGAATAACTTCTTGACGCAAACAGGTAGAAAATTACAAATAATACACCATAACCCCAGAGATCTTAACATGTGACAAAATGACAATGTCACAAACTATGAAACGCATGAACTAAAACAAGATATTTAGATCTGAATTTACTATTTTTTTGATAAATTACCTAAGTTATAATAATGTAAACGCCAACTATTAAAAACATGCATAACATTCAAAATTATTAGTGTATTATAATTACCTGCTACTTTTTCAAATGGGCGTCGTAAGTTAAAAATAGTTTTAAAACAGTTCAACCATAGTTCAACACCACATTTTGTTTAGTGTCAGTACTCAGGACCAGGACTCATTGAAAAGTTCGCCCAAAATCAACAACCACCTTGCAGTATAACAATATTAATTAAGACTACAAATTAAGGCCATCATGAAATAAAAATACCTGTGCATGATGCTTCAGCAAAGATTTAAATCGTGCTTGAGTAAGGGATATCCTTTCAGGGTTCCTTTCGGAGGTTTTTTTCGAAACCCTGGAAAAATTTAAATTTATAATAACAATCGAAAGAGTTTCTTACTGAAATATATTTGATAAATAAATATTTTGATTTGATTTGTTGTCAGAGCACTTTCTTCAATCCTCAGTCAATTTCTTAAACTTTATACTTTCACGGTCGGCAGCTCTGGTGTAGTTTCCTGTCTAGTGATAGTCTGCCTGTTATAATTTAAGTTTTCAAAATAATCTTATGCTTGGACATTCGAATATCTGTAAAATGTGGTAATACTTACCTAATTCCTGTCAATAATTATCAATTATAGAAAGAAGTTATTCATATTCACATCGGCCAAGCAGGTGTACAAATAGCTAATGCTTGTTGGGAGTTATATTGTCTCGAACATGCAATCAGACCAGATGGGATTCTGGCTTACCCAAATCAGGAAGTTGGAGCTGGCGCCTTTTTCAGTCAAACGGGCGCTGGCAAAGTTATACCACGAGTTGTTATGATAGATTTGGAACCCACACCTATTGGTTAGTTGAACGAAAAGTTTTTTTTTTATAAATAATTATCAAGTAGGTATACATTGAAGATACCAAGAAAAAAGGGAACTTTTCATTGAAACTGTTTACAAAAAAGAAGTGATATACCTATAATCTAGATTCGGAATAATGACGCAAGCTGCTTATTTAAACTATCCATAAGCTTCGTACCTATAGAAAAAAATTAGAAGATTGCTTGTCGATGCAAAGAATCGGTTAATTAATCTGGCAGTTAAATATAATTAATTTCGATATTTCAATTTTGGTCTCTTTAGACTTATGATATTTATTGATGGCTTTTATGATATAAACTTATGGAATTTATGGTGAATCCACATGTCTAATAAATCGAAGTTAGTTTTGAATAAACATGCATATTTTTGTAGATGAAATTCGCACTGGAACTTATCGAACACTATTTCATCCTAAAACATTGATTTCGGGTAAAGAAGATGCCGCAAGTAATTTTGCCCGTGGCTACTTTGGTGTTGGACGTGAAATGATAGACTTAGCATTAAATCGAGTACGTTTAGTCGCCGAAGACTGCAACTGCCTACAAGGATTTATTATCATTCGGTCATTCGGCGGAGGAACAGGTTCAGGATTCACTGCTTTATTGCTAGAAGGTTTGTCGAGGGATTATGGGAAATTATCTAAAATTGAGTTCGCAGTTTATCCATCTCCAAGGGTATCTCCAATAATAGTTGAACCGTACAATTCCGTGTTGACTGCTCATGCGTGTATGAACACTGAAGATGTCTGCTTTATTTACGACAACGAAGCTCTTTATGACATATTGGCAAGACTGTTAGATGTGCCGCGACCAACATACACAAATTTAAATAGGCTGATAGCGCAGGTATATGTTTATTTTTAATGCGACATGTTTTATTTTAGTAAAAGCCTAACTAGATTAAGATTTTCAATTATAGTTGTTTTCAGGTGACATCGTGTATGACTGCTTCGATGCGCTTCGAAGGTTCCCTGAATGTTGAACTGGTTGAGTTTAGAACAAACCTTATCCCCTTTCCAAGAATTCATTTCCCGCTGGTGACTTTTGCTCCTTTTGTCCCTCCGTCGAGAGCACTACATGAGGCAAACACTACACAACAATTGATGATGTCTTGTTTCGAACCGTCCAATCAAATGGTAAAATGTGATCCTAGACACGGTAGTTACATGTCATGTTGTTTGCTGTTCAGGGGTGATGTCAATCCAAATGACATTAATTCAGCTATAAACGTGATAAAAAATACGAGAAGCATAAAATTTGTGTCATGGTCTCCCACTGGTTTCAAGGTAATACTCACACATTTCCTCACTTAATGTATAGTGCAGTTTCTCTGTATGTAGGTATATTGTAATTGATATTACACTATTGCAGATAGGTGTAAATTATCAACCTCCAACCACTGTCCCGGGAGGAGATCTTGCTGTTCTGCAAAGAGCTGTTGTAATGGTGTCTAATACTTCTGCAATTCGAGTTGCTTGGGAACGTCTATGTAAAAAATTTTCATTAATGTTTGCAAAACGTGCATTTGTTCACCATTACGTCGGAGAGGGACTCGAAGAAGGAGAGTTTAGAAATGCCCTTCTCAATATTAAAGCCCTGTCAAATGATTACAAGGAAATGGAAGACTGACATTACTAATATTATTTTATATTATTTTTTGAAGTTAATGTATATCGCTTCATGAAAATATAGGTTACTAACCTGTAAATAGGCGCCTACTGCCGCCAGCTTATTATTGGCTGACAACCCAATTTATGACTGAAACGCAGTCTACATTTAACTTTAACGAACATTGTATCTGTGGAGTGTACGAGTATAAGAAATTTAAATTTCTAAATGAAAATTTTCGTACTTACTAGCTAGCAAAGAGTTATTGCCTGTGTAATATTTACAATTAAGTACTTCACGAATTGGAATGTGTTTCATTGTCATAAGGTATCGTAACCTGTTATCGTAACTATGCATAGTTACATCTTTGTTGGTCTTGGTTGGTACACCACAAATGTTATTAAGGGTGGGTGCCTTTTAATACCATTAACGGAGCCGACTTATAAATAAAACAACAGAAAAATAGCGTTGAATACTCCATAGTTTATAGAATAGGGTATTTGCCTATTTTTCAATCATTTAATATATATGTTTTGGTCTTGCATAAGTAATTAAGTAGTAACCGGATCGAATAGCAATAATAAAACAAAAAAAAATCCATTGAAAAAATCACTTAAATTTGGCGCCTAAGCACCCATACGTCGTCATGTGCAAAGAGTATGTAATCACTGCGTTATAATGTGGTCTATGTGACTTCATCAAACAAAACAAAGCATTTTCTAGTTAAGAGCGTTCATCAATTAAAATCACGCTGGAGTCAAAATTTATGATTTCAGTAGTTTCAGATGTTTTAGTTTGCAGATAAGATGTTAACGTCATATTATTTGTAGTTGTATAATCTAGTAAATAGCTGAAAAATATTTTAAAGTGAATTTTCATTAGAACATTTTTAAACAGCCCTTTTTTTAAACTAGCGGTCGACGGCCTACGCAGATAAATATACAAGTTATTAAAAAAATTATAACACAATCTTTTAGAACATTAATGACTTCACATACTAGGTCCAAGAAAAAACAGAAATATCTCAAATTTGATACTAAAATAACACGTTTAATATCACGAAAAATGACTAAAAGTGACACTTTTGATTATACTTTTCTTGAATGAAAATTTACAGAAATCGTATGTTTTTTTCGACTATTATCTAATAAATCATATGAATTTTTGGAAAATCAATATTTTTATAATTTGTCGCATATAATTTTACTAATATCTCGCTTCTGCGTCGACCGTCGATCGCTAATTTTAAAAAAAGGTTGCTTAAAATCTGTTCTAATGAGAAAAGTATCCCAATATTTTAAAATATTTTTCGACTATTATCTAGATTATAAAACTACAAATAATATGACGTTAATATCTTATCTGCAAACTAAACACATCATGGCATTATGATCCGCCGGGAATCATAAATTTCTGATTCTAACTCTGTAACGGCCTTAATAAACTTCAAAAGAAACAAATGATGTTTTGTCATTGTTGTCCAGTTATTATTATTTATGCAAAGCAAAAAAATACATAGCTGAATTAGCTTAAAATTGATCAATAATTAGGTTTTAGACCCTTTTTGAAAAATTGGCAAATAACCTATTATTGACATTCCACCTACTTTTATTGACATTCACCTTGGTTCTAATTGTGTTATCTACAATAGGCGTTTATAACTATTTCTCAAAGTAATTTAAAAATAAACTTAAAAATTATGTTAGGTTAATTGTCCATTTTATCCTCTTATAGCTCTATAGCACAGAACACTATATATTGTACTATGGTGAATGTCAACGAGACTTTTGACGTGCTTTTGATTTTGATATGCTGTCAATCAAATGTCATTCGCGATATCTATAGAAAGAAAGTATAGAAAGCAAAGCAATGTGGCAATGATTTTGAAGTAATAGAAAATAAAATCATAAAATAATTACATAAATTATTTATTATTAATTAGTTAATGCATACTCGAACAAATCGACTAATTACTTTACTGGTTTCATCAAACCCACAAAACAGTGATATACTCAGTGCACACAAACTAAAAGGTACAGCGGGAATATTTTTTGCCCGGTAGCAGTGCACAGGCAAAGATTAAAAATAATTTCTTATTTACTACTCCGTATTTGATTACATATTTAGTAGTAATTTGATTTTTTAAAGTGATCAACTACACATTTCTGTTTTGAGCGAAGTTTAAACAAGCGTGTAAGTACAAAACAGACTTACTTATTTAAACTTCTGTTCTAATTTACATTGCGAAGAATCGTCGATTATATCTTTAACTCATGATGTGCAACTAGTATGTAGTGCAATGGTTAATTAAGATGTATTTTATATTTCTTTTGCATTAAATATGGAATCTGTAGGTGTGAATTGAGTCTACAGAATGATCAGAAATAACACTGTAAAATAAGGAATATTGTGAGGAAACCTCCATTTCTGTGAAGTCGATACTTGTGAAAAAATTATGTAAAACCTGCCTATAAAAACTTCTTAAATTTCCAGTAACAATGTGGAATATAGCACAACTGTGCCGCTCACCTGCAATAAGGGTTTCACAGAACCTTATTCTCTCCAATACAAGAAATAAAGTCAACAACAATGTTACTAGGCAACTGTTTACACCGTCGAGGAACAACAATTTAAATAAGGGACACAATAATGGACTATTCAAGGTAATATTTTTATATATTTTTTAAATTAAGGAAGATGTTAATATTATATTAGAAGCTATTTGTGCCCGTGACTTCATAACTTGTTGTGGTATTTGATATAACAAACATTAAATGTTATGGGAAGCTAGCTACAATACAAAAATAAATTAATGTACAAACACAGCTCATTTGCAATTTTACTATATTTATTGATGGATTGGTTTTGCAAGGAAAAACCTAGAAAGAAACCCTGTAAGTTATCAATGTCTAATTATAAATTTGCATAACATGATATTCAACAAATGAATTAATTTGAATTTACCAAGGTAGTTTTATCAATTAAAATTTTAATGTAATCATGAGTTAGCTTTATTTATATAGTTTTTGTTTCAACCTTGATTACAGCCTTTATTTCTTTGAGCTATGTAATGAATCTATTTAGATGACTTTTATTATTAAGTTATGTATACTTATATTGTATAATAGTTAAGTAATGTATACAAATTTAACTTTGATAAATGGACAATTCATCATCTTTTAATATGAATTTGATGAGGTAGGTGATTGTTTTGCAGAATCTAACTATTCTAAATGACATGGTATAGTATATCTTATATAGTATATTAAACTCGTTGTGATTTCAGATAAAGGAGTTGGTGAAGTGCAATGGCATTGTAGTGCGATTATGCTCCACAGCCCCAAAGAAGACTCCCAAAATAGTCGGTTACTGGTTACTCGGTTGCAGCGGAATGGTGTTCACCGCTGTAGTACTAGGTATGGTGGCTGGTTACCTAATTCTGGTCTATTGCATTTATTATGTCATAAACGTTGTTGTTAATACAACAAATGGGAGTAAATAATTTTATATTTGTAGTTAATGACCGAGATTTTTAAGGGACATTGCTATAGTGAACTGAGAAATTTAAAACTAATAAACTTAAATTAATAGTATTTTTTTGTCTCGCAATTTTAATGGCTTTTGTGATAAATTTTTTTTACAGAAACTAATTAACAGTATTATTATATGAGTATATTGGCAAGTCCTAAATGAACCTAATTGTATATTTGTTGTAGTTTAACTTTAAATTTAGCACGATATATTTTAAAATTATGTCCTAACAAATGTGAGATAAAATATTATTAGGTTTAACACAGAAGCTCTGACTTTTGACCTCATAAAACATTTATTTTAATGCAATTGCAAAAGTATATTGTAAATATTTTAATCTTGAATGTAATATTCTTTAGTTGTTTAATGAAGCATAATAGTTGTAACTGACTGTATAGAAAGCTCATACAAGGATTTTCTTCTTCCAAAAATATAGATTTGTCTATTTGAATTTTCCGACACATTCATATTTCTGAAAAAAATCTCTTACAATTAGTAAAACTGTGTATTTCTTGTTTAATTTCTGATTATTTAGTTCACAAGAAAGAGATTAATTGTCTACTTATTTTCTCTGAAATGTTATAACTACTCAGTAAATACCTAGGCCTTAGGCAATACCTAGTTACAATATTTATTCCCTAAGAGTACCGAAATAAATCTGCACATATATTTTTGTGACATACTATATGTTGATTAAAGTGAAAACTGTTTGTGTACTTGAAATAAAAATATGTTTTTGAACATAAAACAAATGCGTTTTGTTTTGCGAACACCTGTAGCTTGTGTTAAATTATAATATATTAAAAACAATTTAGCTCCAATAAACAAATTTGAGTGAAACTTTTTTGAAATATTCTTTGAAAAAACTAAAATTCTTTTCATTTATAAACGACAGCTGAATTATAAAAAATTAAATTGCTGAGTTAAAGTAAAATTTCAAAATACTAATATTATAAAGTGCGTTCGGGACAAAGGGTGGTTTTGAAATAATAGTTTGGGCGTTTCAGGCGGCGTGACTCGGCTCACGGAGTCTGGCTTGTCGATGGTGACCTGGAAGCTGTTGGGCGAAAAGATGCCCACCACCGAAGAGGAATGGGCGGCTGAGTTCCAGAAGTACCAGCAGTATCCGGAGTTCATATAGTAAGTTCTTTTTGCATTGCTTAATTTTCTCTTTAGTTTCGTCAGTAAAGTTTCAGCTTGTGCTAGAATAGAAATAAGGAGCAACATTTTTGCTATATTTACGATGGTCTTCTGTAGAAAGGTTGTTAGTGTACTTTCCGGTCCGTTTTGGGCTCAGCAAGAACCGCGACATGACGCTGTCGGAGTTCAAGTGGATCTGGTGGATGGAGTTCGCGCACCGCTCGTGGGGCCGAGCCATCGGCGCGTGCGTCTTCCTGCCGGCGGCCCTCTTCTGGGCGAGGGGCTTCCTGGACCGCGGCCTGAAGGTGCGGGTGGCGGTCTACTGCGCCCTGGTGGCCGCCCAGGGCCTCATGGGCTGGTACATGGTCAAGTCGGGCCTCGAGGACCGCTTCCAGGGCCCGTCGGACGTGCCCCGCGTGTCCCACTACAGACTGGCGGCCCATCTCGGCCTCGCCTTCGTGCTGTACTCGGGCATGTTCGCGGGGGCCTTGAGGGTGTTAAGGCCCTTCCCGGCGCTGGCCACCTACAACAAGGTCCAGGCGCTCAGGAGCATGACCGCTCTCGCGCACAGCGTTAAGGCCATGGCTTTCTTCACTGCCATTTCTGGTGAGAACTCATACCTAATATTTAATTTTAAAGCCACTACCTCATATTGTAGTGTTAGCTGATACCCGCGATTTCGTCTATGTTAAACGCCCGAGTAAATATAGTAATAATTTTGACGTCTATTTTTTTATATATTTAGACGATTCCTCGTAAAGTATCCGTAAGTACTTTTCCGGGATAAAAAGTATCCTATATGCTAATTTTCATCCAAACCCGTTGAACCGTTTTTATGTGAAAGAGTGTTTGTTATCATCTATCCTCACAAACTTTCCTATTTATAATAGGGTACGACTCTAAATGTGATTGAAAATTTACTAGAAGTAAATTAATTAACAAGTGCGACGAATCTCATCAATGGTGTGATACGATAGGCGCATTCGTGGCGGGACTGGACGCGGGACTCGTTTACAACTCGTTCCCGAAGATGGGCGACCGCTGGCTGCCGGACGACCTCTTGGCGCTCGCGCCGACGCTCTCCAACTTCACCGAGAACCCCACCACGGTGCAGTTCCAGCACCGGCTGCTCGGCACGACCACCTTGGCGGTCGCCACCGCCGCGCTGGCGGTGGCCCTCAGAGCGCCGCTGTCGCCGCGTTGTCGCCGGGTGGCGCTGGCGGCGGGGGGCGTGGCGTGGCTGCAGGTGGCGCTGGGCGTGGCCACGCTGCTGCACTTCGTGCCCACGCCGCTGGCGGCCGCGCACCAGTCGGGCTCGCTCGCGCTGCTCACCTGCGCCATCTGGCTCACTCACGAGGTCAAGCTGCTCAAGTATATACCCAAGTGATCCCAAGTGGACCAATAGTATCTATTTTTTCGGCTTTTCAGTTTAACACCCATGTAACTTCATACAACTCACAATCAGTCCTCCTTAACTACTTCTCTATTCGAACCCAATGTTGCTTTGTAAATATTTCTGTCAACTGTCAACCTAAGGTGAAACAGAAGCATTTAACTAGTAGTAAGGATAGTAAAACATTTTTCATTTAAATATTGGAATTATCCAACATTTTTTCAACTATTTTTCTCCCTGTTGGTAGAAAATTAATTTAAAAAAAAGTATACCTACACTAATGTGAATTAAGTTTTTTTTTTGTAAGACTGCATAAGCATTTTTTGATAAATGATTAAAAGAAAGAAATCTTGTAAATGTTACGACACGCCCCCGGACTTTGAATATTATATAAACAAACATTTCTCTCTTGTGTATATAATATTAAAAAAAAATTACAACTAGTAATGAAATGTAATAAATATAATAATTATCAACTATTATAATAAATAATAAAGTGCGCCACTTTAATTGATTTTTCGATTTTGGCAAGGACATGCAGATTTTCTAAATTTTCTTAAATGGAGCAAGTAATATATCTCTTTTCTTATTATTATATCCACAAAACAAAATAGATGGTCGCAACTTCAGTATTTTTATGTAACCAAAAACTATTATTATTATTAATCAGGTAGTTTTAAAAAATGAAATAAATTATTTTTTTGTTATTCACAAGTGTTTTATTTGAAAATTTTAAAATGCTAATATTGCTTACACACTGAAAAACATTTGTTTTTATATACAAAGTGCGGCCGCAGTACACTCGCCCGCTTTAGAGGTACAGTCGGGGCACGAAAACCTTGGTCACTTTTCAAGTGTCTTTTGAAACTGAAGCACTAAGCGGACAACAACTGGCGGGCGTTTGAAAATAAACCTTTTCTTACCCCGACTGTACACGTTTAGTTGAAAATATTACATAGATTGCGACGCGCCGTCTATCGATATCTATACATTGGTTCTTAGACGGCTTCCTTAGAAATTGTCTATGGTGGGTACAGTCAGCATCGGAGGCATTATATTTTATTGATGTGAGTTTTCCCATCTCGACAATTATCTACATTGAAAAGCGTCTGGACAAAATTGTAAGTCGAATTTCAGTTTTACAAGTTTTATTACTTGTCTGAATTAAATTTCACAGTTTTGAACCTAGTTAAAAAAAACGCTACGCTGCTTCAGACGCTGACTGTACTAAACGAGAATTTGCTGTACACGAGTAATTATTTGAAAAAATACACCATGAAACTATAATTTATATACCTTCATTAAAAACTAACGAAATAAAATAAATATATTTATTTATTTATTTTTTATATAATATTATGTGTAGGTAACCTAAATTTTAAAAAATAAAAATAAAATAAATACGTCCACTTCCGGATACGCACAGTATATAATCTACCTAGAGAATATAAAATATTAAATACAAAAAAATATATATATAAATGATAATTTAAAAAAAAACTAAAAAAAGGGCTATCAGCAGGGGGCACGTTTAAAAAGAAGCTTAAAGATTTTGGCCTCTACCCGTAATAAGTCTGTTACTTGTTCCACTATATCGTAAAAATAATATATAAATACTCAAATATTCAATATCTAAATTGTCTAAAAAAAAAGCGAAGATGCTTTATTAAGTGACAGCAAATGCAATCTTTCAAAACCAGTACAATTCCCTTCAATATAATATTTCATTGATAAATTTTAAAATTATCATATTATCTTTATAATCAAGGCAATATGTATTATATGGTTATCATGGATATATATTTAAAAAAAAAATTAAAAAATTAAGTGTTTTTAACAATTACTTAAAAAATTTAAAAAAATAAAATAGATTTGGAAAAGTGTGTAAAATAAAAGCCTCTTGAAAATGAATTATAATTTTGTATATTATAATAAAATGTAAGCTCTTCGTGGATTGTTAATAATACTGGAACTGAGAATAATAATAAAATAATAATTCTCAATTTGCTTCTATTATGCCCCCCTTAATAAAGTAAAGAGCACATTATTTTTGAGCGCAGTTTAAAAATATTAAGACCTAATTTATAGCTAAATAATTAAGAAATGTTTGAAGGTGTTTTAGACCGTTTTAGAATTTAGGCCACTGTCAAACAATTCAGTACTTTTATTTGTTAAATAGTTACATATTAAAATTAATATAACATATTATGCCACAAATATGTCTCTTATAAACAACACAAGAGCTCCTCTTTATTTTTATAAGAACAAAAATATATATTTTTCAAAATGTGAATTTGTTATATATCTAATTGAACTGTATCTGTAAGCAATGGCACAAACTATACAGGGTGTCTTAAATAGATGAAAGGTTTTTAAATACTGTAGATAGAAAATTTTACTGAAACATTTTTATTTTAAAAACAATACGAACTGCATTCAAAGAATTTTAAATAAATACAGAATAAAGTAAAATTAAAGATTTTTTTTCACATTTAGCGGGTTCGATTCCCGGTTCAGACAAGTGATTATTTACGGAATACCTTTGAATACGGTTCGTATTGTTTTTATAATAAAAATGAAGTGTTCTTTCAGTAAAACTTTCTATCTACGGTGTTTAAGGTACTTTGCCTCCGTGGGGCAAAGTCGCGGGACACCCTGTATATATATATCTAATATTTCGGTTGTAATGATTCGCGGCTCCAGTGCAACAATGTCACTTTATTGAAGAAAGTAATAAATATATTAGAAATAAACACAAGTCATTCCTTTTGAAGATTTCGTCTAAGGCCGAGACTAAAACTACAATGACATTGAATAATTCTAGTGCTTTAGTTTGCAGCATGATTGTCTAAAATATAATTCAACTCCATTAACGATTGTTATAAGTGTTGTTAGGAAGACTAATTTTTAATGTAAAAGACGGCAGGCAAGCTGACGGCCACTTAATGGTGCAAAAAAAGGAACCCCTAATAAGGGCAAAGACCCTATTGGATAATTATGGGGAAGGCCTATGTCTAGTGCAGCAGTGGATAATAATAATAATATCTTAATAGTGACTATTGGAAATAATTTTTGAATAAAAAATGACCCAGACAGAGTCACACTGGAGATTGTTTAACTCAATAACTTATAAATCATACTTTTGTGTGTATTGTGGAATATAATATATTGTGCCTTAGTGACTACATAATATAACATAACTAACAGGTTAGCCAAAAAAAAAAACACTAGGAAAGAAGTGTGACACTTTGCGTTTCGTCTCTGTGAATTAATAAAGGAAATATACAAAATTATCATCTAGCGTTTGTTTAAAAATACATAAACTAAAATACGTTATAATTATAATCAGTATTAGGTATTTATTATAAAGAATATAATCTTTTCACATCACAATACATGGCAGTCACATTTACTTGTGCGCAAGCGAACGCAATATTATTTTAATTATTCATACTCAGGTTCGCAGCTCGTGTAAAACTTTGTTCAATTTTGTACTCTATTCCAATGTAAATAAGGTATTAATTAATCAAGTAAGTAATTGTAGCTCCGGCGAGGGCTGCGAACTGCGAACGTGCGATAGTAAGGAGGAAGGATAATGTCATAATTGATCCTTCAACATTTTCCCTTCCCTTAAATTGAACTTGCTGAACGATAATTAAGTAACATCAAGTATAGAGAGTCTTAATTATGTACATATAAAACACACGGAAGAAAATACTTTCGTTTCGCAAGGCCCCAAAACGCAATAGGTCATTAGTATCAAAATGGGGAGCCTAGAAATCAAAATATATTGTTTGAAAACAAATGAGGCCATCCGGGCCGCAATTTTAATAGTAATTGTTGTGTTTTTTCTTCCTACAATTTGATCGTTCACTATAGTTTATTTATTTAATTTTTCATCATTTATTATCATTTTGGAAATTGATAAAGTGATTCTTTGTTGATCAAAGATCGTTAAGATTGTTGATTATGTTCATTGTTTTATTGTAAATCTTTTCATATAAGAATATATAAATAAATACCTACCTAATACAGATAATAAGAATATCATATTATCTGATTATTTATTTAATTCATTATAAATGGTATATAATATGATATAACTGATTATTTATTTATATTTTTACAATTTAACTAAAATGATTTCTATTGAGTTTGATTTTTTCATGGGATTGTACCTCTTCTCATGATTTTAAGAATGGGTTGTTTTTACAATAGGACATGATGCTAATGGGTCCTTTCTATTTCTGTTAGAACCTTGTGATACGAAAGTTTAAAATTAACTCCATATTTAATGTACCCCATGGATATTACAATATTATGAAATGCATTTCTTTTTTTCTTTTTTTTTCATTTGGATAAAATGTGGATGGATAAAATTTTAAACCAAAATATAGATGTTTATAAATATTATTTTTTGTGAAAAGGCTTTTTAAAATTTAATAATTTTTGTGAACGAATTTCTTTATAAGCATGGAGTTTAGAAATTAGCATAACAAATTATTGTCCAATCAGTTACATAAATTGTTCCAATAATCGCTGAAGTTTAAATTCTTTCTTATATTAAGGTTGACAGACAGGCTGACGGTCCACTTGATGGTAGGTGGCTACCGTCGCCTATAACACTAAAAACGCCATAGGTCCTGCAAGTGCACTGCCGACCTTAATAGGACTAAGGATAAGAACTTAAAAAAAAAGTACATCATATATCATTTTTGTGACGGTGACAAAAACTCTCTACTTCAACACCAAATTCACTCTAAAACCAACATTATAGAAAACCAAATAGAATCCAAAACAAAAATGAAACATGTCCTATTTGCTCGTGTTTGTTTCCCTCGTCTCTTCAAATATCACTTTATTAATTTGATACACATTATTTTACACCCGCACCTATATATAATATATATAGTCTATTTAGAACCTTTTTAGAATATTTCATTTCTGACTTGGCTTTTAAACAGTTTTTTATGGATAACAACACACACTTTTGTGGTAGGTACTTCACCGCGATCACAATGTATCGACAATTTATTTTAACATAACCTATTTACACATTCAATTTATTCAATCGTAACAATTTCCATAAATAATCATAAATACTATAATCTTTTCAAAGCGTAGCATGAAAAATGTGAATGTAATTCAAATAAGATTAGTTATAATATCCAAATTATATAAAATTTTACACATCATTTTGTAGTTTTCAATACCATCCTATATAAGTTTAATATATATAAGTATTTTGCCATTAAATTGTTTTCAAACCGAAATAAATATCTCCAAATGTGGTTTGGAAAGGAGTAAAAAATGTGATTTGAGAATTTTGCAATGTTATGATTGAACGTTAGAATAAACAGTCGATGGTGCAATCGAAGTGCATTTCGCTCACCTCAGTATGGTGACCACGAAGTAAAAGTGGGTGCGCTTCTAGCTGGGCGGCTGAGGGTCACTGCTCACGATCACCTGGACGACGTAGCCGGGACTTATCTTGGCCTCTTCCACCAGCAGCCGGTCTCCCAGCAGCTTCCCACCGTAAAACCAACGCTGCCTCCAAGGCTCTATATTCTCTTGAGCGTGCAACTTGTTCTTGCACTGTGATATCGTGTGTTTCGAGTAAACGGCCAGGTCTACGTCCCTGCAAGTGTTCGAGAGACGCAGCCTCAGAGTGACTTCGGCACCGCCCTCGACGGGTTCCGACCATTCGGCCGGCGAGTCGCGACCGCTTGCCTCCTTCACCATGTTTATCGGAGGGGAGAGACAGTAAATCGGTACCTGAAAAACACATTTCCATGTTCTGTAATCACACCTATCTGTGTGTCCTACATGAATCGGAAATAACTATGTACTTTGTTTAGAAGACAAACTTATACAAACAGCTTCATGTTGTGATTTAAAATTTAACTCTGTGTGCAACTGTGCACTCACACACTAATGGAAAAAAGAAAATGTTCAGAGTTTGTGAAATTACAACAATGTAGTAATAGAATCGTGATTTTATTAAGATTATTGAAAGGCTAATCAGGTCACCTTTAATATATTAATTACTACTTGGTGATTGCGACTTAGACCGCGTTTAATAATTTAAAAAAAAATAAGCAATATAACGTTTGACCTTTTAAGACTTGACGCTTGATAAGACTTTGGCCAGGTGTTAATTTTTTTTTTTTTTTGATGATCCTTTGGGAACAGTCCTTTTTTTCTGGATGGAAGGTAAGAACCAGAAAACTTGGAGAAGCTTGTGGTGGTTGGAAAAGTGGATAGCAAGAGGTCTCATAGCTGGTCTCCTAGCCAATGGACAGACCAAATTGTGTATCTTACAAGCATTACAGTTGCGGAGGCTATGAGAAAGGCTGAGGACAGGGTGGAGTGGAAACAGCTGGTGGTTGATGCCACCAAGGCATTTCAGAGTGGGCATGACCTTCAGCAATGAAGAAGCCAACTATCTATCTAATTTACTTTTATTGGTCTCTTTAGTAAAGTTTTTTTTATGTAGGTGTATGATATTGCTGAATTGTACATTACATTGATTTTAACAAAATTTGTAATTGTTAGTGTGCATACTAATCAAGAAGGCATCCTTCAAAGCATTAATAAATAAATTTAAAAGGTATATTGTATCCTTGCTGTACTGCATGCTGCAATTGAATAAGCTTAATTAATAAGGACATTATGACAACTTTGTAAAAACACTGTAAACCTCGATGCAATGTCATTCTACTTGGCATCTCTGGAGGAATTCTAGTTCCAGTGTTTTTGTAGACTGTAAAAAGACACACATAGGATGATGGTACTTACTATCTTTCTGTATAATCTACAGCAAAATTGTGCTTTATTTCATATTACTGAAAGGTTTTCGAAAACAAGCCTGATAGTACATGAGGATTCTTGAAAATAGTGTAACTTATAGATGTGAATTAGGGGTCATATTGGTTTTTTCTTGAACTTAAGTGCAAAAACCCTCTTTTTTTGTTTCATTTTGAATAAAGATATTGAATAGCCTCTTAAACCAATGTAAGAAGGTTGTTTTTTAGCTGGGCAAGGGCTGCTTCAATTTGGTACGAGTCAATTAAATGACGTTTAACTACCTCAGTTCTATCATTCATATTATGTTTGTTCTGGCTGAGAAGTAAATAGGAATAAAAAATTCAAGAAAGACAAAAAATAATAATGTAGGCTAACCCTTACTAAACAGTTTTTACAATAAATAGTTTATTTTTACACAAATGTTTTAGTATAAGGTGTCATACAATAGCTGTAATTTTAATACAGCAAAAATAGATAGAGATAATTAAAAAGCTACTAAAATATCCAGTCTATATTGTTCTCTTGAGATGCAGTGCCAAAACGAAAAAAACTGTAGCCTAGTTATCTTTAAATGATTCAATCGATTGATCTCTATAAGTATTACAGTATTATTACCTGATATCTAGTACCCCATTCGTCATAACACTCAGTGAGGTAACCGTTGGGAACGGAGACACTGGCTCCGTCGAGAATGGCCTGAGCGAGTTGAAAGTCCATAGCTTCGGCGGCGACCGCTGCCGCTCGTAACGCGTCCCAAATTTCCTTGCGACCCTCGAAGGCCGGCGCAGTATCCCAGAACTCATCGCGTTTGCTCCGCAATTGTCCTTCGGTAAGAGGCACATCTGATTTCCACCTAATCGTCTCGTGACATAGTGACTGGTTCTTCCTGAGACCGCCTACAACAAACACAAGATATTCACACATCGCAAACTCCGCTTGCCACTGCACTCATATACATGGTGACAATGTCCCACGTACCGGAGTTAGGCCGTGACACCGTGCCCGAAGACTCTTCTATGGGACCGCTTTCTCTTCTAGTTATTCCAATGCAACCGCCCATTATGTTCACATTATTTAATTGCCCATCTAACAAATATTTACAAAAAAATATTAACAAATAACATTTTCACTGCTGTCAAAAAGAAAGGTAGCTGTGTTGTACGTTTTGTTAATGCACTAAATAGGTATAATAGGCAATGATGAATTTTTTTGATTTAAATATTTTGCAAAAAATAAAAGCAACTCAGATGCTTTTACGTATCAAATATTTTAAGTTTTACACGTAACCTATTCCAGTAAACTTTCCATTCCAACTAATTTTTCTAAGGTTGCTGGTTGCTATAAAAGGCTGAAACACTTGAAATCAGAAATTTACAATAACAAAACGTGCTTATGTGTAGCCAGTATTAATAATAAAAAATTTTGTACCTAAATAATAATATTTTATTTATTAGTATAAAATGTTTCTCGTGTAGTCAAAATAAAATAATGAAAAATGGTGCAAGCATCCAAAAGAAAAATTATTAATCATATTCCGGTAAAATTGAAAAATAATAATATCTGTATTTACAACTTCCAGAACTAAGAAATATAAATGTCATATTGACTAATTTCTGCTACATATCTACAGCTGCACAGACCAGTATCTACTATTTAGTTTGTGGCGTAAAGCTCTACGGTTTGTGGCACAGACCACAGACCTACAACACATACACATACACCAATGATAATAGTGTCTATTTGCTTGCTCTTTTTTCCCAATAAAATAACGAAAAGAAACCAATTTGTATATTTGGTTTAAAATCGACTGTTTTCAAAATGAGTGCTTTTAATGACATAGAGAAATACAGAATTCATTCAGTAAGTAAATAAATAGGTAACTAATAAAGTACTGTAGGTAACCTACAGTACATACTAATACTAAGATAAGTGCCGTATCCGGAATGTTATTAAACAGAACTTTATAATTTTAGGCTGAACCAACCGCTTATTACATATCTGAGTTCATAACAAGCGACGAAGAGAAGAGTATTATGACAAACATTTACTCTGCACCGAAGCCGAAGTGGACACAACTCTTCAATAGACGCCTACAAAACTGGGGCGGGATACCCCACAGCAAAGGAATGATCGCGGAAACGATACCCGCTTGGCTCAATCACTATTTAGAAAAGATACACCAAATAGGAGTTATGGGTGAAAACAAACCAAACCATGTTTTAGTCAATGAATACTTAGCTGGCCAAGGGATCATGCCGCACCTGGATGGATCTTTGTTTTATCCCACAATAACAACCATTTCAGTGGGCTCGCACACCCTCTTGAAATTTCTGGAACCGAATGCAGACGAGAGTTCAATGGAGATGAGGCACGGTTTCTCGTTTCTCTTGGAGCCGAGGAGCTTACTCATACTTCAAGACAAATTGTTTTCTTATTATTTACATTGCATTGAAGAAGTCGAAGAAGATCTTCTAGACGAGTCTGTCGTCAATTTGCACATGTGTTCTAGTAAATTTCAAAAAGGACTCACAGTCAGTAGAGATACAAGACTATCGTTGACTATAAGACATGTACCAAAAACAACTGCATTTAAAATAAATATTGGTAATAAAAGATGAAATTATCTATCATTTTTAAAAGTTCAATGTTGAATAGAACTTAAGTGTCTGATTAGAAAGAAAAAAATATGTTCCAAATTGAAAGGGTTAAAAATTTGCACATAAATCTATTGGGCTTATTTTTGTAATGTCTTGATTTGGTGTTATTTGTTTTTTAATGCTTTTAAAATGGGATTATCAAAATTAATAGTAAATAGAAAATGGTCTAGCCACTACAATTGGAGTTTTTATAATATTTTACACTGGAATTGTATAGATACCTACAATAATGAAAACAGACATAGAATTAATAACAGTGGTGAACAACTCACAAATAAGGTAAGGCAAATTATTATATACCTTACAAACATTTTAAATGCTAATAATGATTAAATAAGATTGGAACACTTTAATTCAATAAAAAATAAATACTTTTTTAGTCTTCTAAAGCCAGTCTACAAGTTCTAAAAAATGACTACCTCCATCCGACAAGTTTTTATAAAAATCTTACTTTGTTCCTAAAACAGATTCTTTATATCATCTATGTATAGTTTCCGAATTCCCTAATTTATTAATAAAATGTGTAACTTCATTTCACAATTTTTGAATTTACTATAAAATGTTATTTATTACAGGAAATTGTGAATATACCTGATAGAAGTCTGGGTGCTCTTTTAGAAAAGAATGTTAAAAGCGCTGATAAAACCAGCAAACATTTGTTTGAGTGAGTATTTTTCTTCTTTTCAGACCATTTTCTACAATAAGCCTATCAATCTTTTTTCATAATAGTATTATGGACCTAATTCAGGAACCCCAGTTCCACCTAGAGGTTCAGAGTTCATCAGGGTTCAGACAGGTTTACCGGCGAACCCAATATCTTTTGCTATAGTTTATTTGTAATTTATGTCAATCGTCATCTCAGCCATAAGACGTCCACTACTAGACATAAGACTCCCCCATAATTTTCCAGAAGTAGTCTGGATCCATCGTCTACCTGCAACCCTTATCAGATTGTCTTTTCACCTTGTGTTATCATATATACAACATATATCCATATCATGTTACATGTTATGTGTAATTATTATGCCTTATAAAAATGTAACTGATATATTTATCATATCTTTTGCTTTAAACAAGTAAATATTTTTTACAGGTACAATGGGCTAGCATTTAATAAAGCAATAAAGTTGCTGTCACTCCACAGCAGAATCAATATTCACAAATTGCCTCTTAGCAGACAGTACAGCAGTGAAGCGGCCAGCAGCAAAGACGACGATTGTAACCATCAGGGTGGTGACAACCGATCTGTGGATGCCTCCAAGGTAGATGGCAACGTCATAGGGGCAGCTTATGTCTTATCCCTTGAAGGCTTCTCTTGACATGTTCCGTACTGGGATTCCAGGATAGTTTGGTGCTGGCCGTGTACCAAGAGAATGGGAAGTTGGAGTTGTCTCCGGCGGCACAGGAGGCCGATCAGAAGTCCGGCGGCAAAATCACTCGACATCTGAATGAGTTTGTACATTTTTACGTGAATAACTTTGAATTTAGTTAGTGGGAAGCAATTCAGAAAACTGATGATAATAATATCAGAAAACACAGTTTGATGTTGTACCTACATATCTAACATCCAAAATTATTTGAATTTTCTTGATCAAATTTTTTTTTAAATCTATTTGGTATATTCGAATTGGTTGAATATACATATTCACATAAAAGACACGGGTTTTTAGTAGTGCCATCTGGACAGAGGAGCACAATGAAGTAACACCATGTATACCCTTCTACTCCCCAATCTACCTACCACCAAGCGAACGGTCAACCTGTCTGCCGACCCTTACAGAGTAAGTGTGCGTTTCAGGCTGTCGGGCGTGATGAAGCTGGGCAAAGCCTTCGTGGTGACGGATTTGCTGCCCGAGTTCGGTGCGGTGGCGCTGTCTTCGCTGGGGCCCAAAGACCCTCCCTACAACAAGCTGGAGGAACTGGACGAGGCCAGGGTCTGTCGCATTAAATGTGCTATTGAATCAATATAAACTTGGGAAAACGTTATGTGTGATAAGTATAGTTTGTTTTCACATAAATTCAGGAGCACAGATGTCATAATTCGTGGCATTCGTAGCGTATTTGGGACCAGTTTATCTCTATCTTAAGTCGTTATGTGGAAGACGATTGTGGCAATAATATGATTCTCACATATATTTTTTGTAACTAAGAAATTGTTATTTTCTTGCACGCCAAATGTAGTGGGATGCTATTATATTTGAATCTGTGTGACGCAGGAAAACATGCGGTGGTGTGCAGGCGCTGGCGTCCGCGCGCTGCGTCGGCGCGGCGCCACGCGAGTGCTGGTGGACGCGCCGGCGCCGCTGGCGGACGCGGCGGCCGAGGGCGCCGAGTTGGCCGCGTGGCGCTTCGACGAGCTGCGCACGCAGAGTGTGAAGGCGCCGCCCGCGCTGGCGCCCCTTGCGGCGGAGGCGGGCGCCGCGTGGGGCGCGGGGGTGCTGCGCGCGCGCGGGCAGAACTGGGCGCGGTGGTTGTGCGACATGCCGGCCAACCGCATGCTGCCGACGGACGTGGCGCGCGCGGCGCTGGACGCGCTGTGCCCGCTGGGCGTGGACGTGCGCGTGCACGAGCGCGAGTGGGCGGCGGTGCGGGGCATGCGCGCGCTGGCGGCCGTGGCACAAGGGTCGTGCCATCCGCCGCTGGTGCTCGAGTGCTCGTACGACGGGCCCGACGCCGATTCGGCGCCCGTGCTCGTCGTCGCCAAGGGGATCACCTTCGACAGGTACGAGTGTACTGTCACCGCGCAATTTGTACACGTTGTACTTATATTAACAAAGCAAAAAAAAGTGATTAAAATCCTTGTCTATTTGCATTTACACGCTAATCTCAAAAACGACTTAACCGATTTGAATGCGGTTTTCACTGATGTACGAAATTGCAGATACAACATTCTAATAACTGCCCCTATTACGAGTCTCAGTAGGCTGAATATTTCTAAACCTCTTTGATTTCTCGTGTGTAGACGTATCTACATCAGCATAAAATATTAACAATCATACTTCGTCACTTTGTTTTAGATACAAGATCACATTCACAATACAGCAAACTGTAAAGTTCCTTGTAGGTCGCAATAGTGAGTCCAGCTAAAGTAACATTTTACATTTGTCCCCTACAGCGGTGGCATTTGCCTGAAGCGGCCGGAAGACATGTTGGAGAACCGAGGCAGCATGGCGGGTGCTGCAGTCGCTCTGGCAGCCCTCAGGATCCTCGCAGAGTTGAAGGTATACCCGGTCGCACTTGTCTCTTGTCAACACCCTTAGTAAAATACCCATCCACCTGTAAAATAAATGAGAGCAAAAAGTGTGATAGACCCGAAGCTATCGTGCGGCCAGTAGTTGACTTTTTTCAGAATTCTGATTGGTCGTCGAAATTGCTACAGAGCTACAGGAAAGAGAGGAAAGAGAAAGGTATTGACCGCATGATCGCTCTCTCTCTCTTTCTAGAGAGTGGTCAACTTTATGCAGGTATTGCTCAGTCCATCTTTACACCGCTCGTTAAAACTCTAGATCCATATTTCAATGAAGACCGACAGATGTCGCTAAACAAAATAGTTCTCTATATTTGACTTCATAAATTTAGGGCAGTAAGTGGCAAAAGCCAATTTGTACCCAAATTTTAAGACTTTGTGATAGTGAGGTACGGGGATTGGCGCAAACCCTTCCTCACTACGCTCAAATTATGTGGAGAAGTTTGCCGGGATTCATACACGGTGGTGTGATCTTTAGGCTCGCGTGCGCGTGCGCTGCGTGATCCCGCTGTGCGAGAACATGATCAGCGGTCAGTGCATGCGCGTGGGCGACGTGCTGCGGATGCTCAACGGGCTCAGCGTGAGCGTCGAGGACACGGACCTCGAGGGCCGCCTCGTCATGGCGGACGCGCTCGTCTACGGCCAGACCCAGCACCGTCCCGCGCTCGTCGTGAACGTTGCGACGTTGACGCGCGGCGTGGCGCTGGCGACGGGCGGCGGCGCGTGCGGCTGCTTCACCAACAGCGAGGCGCTGTGGGAGTCGGTGCGCTCGGCGGGCGCGTTGACGGGCGACCGCGCGTGGCGCTTCCCGCTGTGGCGCTACTACGACGCGCAGCTGACGGACGACGCCGCCGTGGACTTGCGCAACCGCGGCTCGGGCACCGCGTCGCCGTGCCTCGGCGCCGCCTTCCTGCGCCACTTCGTGTGCGGCGACTGGCTGCACCTGGACGTGGCGGGCGTGGCGCGTCTGGCGCACGAGGACGACGCGCCGCCCTACCTGCGCGCGCAGCGGATGGCCGCGCGCCCCACGCGCACTCTGGCGCACATACTCGCCAATCTCACCGGGGATAGCTCGCAATAAATTCCATCCCCACTACAGCTGTCTTTCATTCCCTGTACAGTACTAGCCTTAACGCTCTGTTGTAAAGTTCCCGGGTTCGATTCCCGGTAAAATCATTGAAAAGTTCATTTCAAGTGCTATTGTGTTTCACTACTTACGTAAGGGATGCCCCATCCCTTAATCCTACTGTCTCGCGTTATAGTCGACAGTAGCCACTTACCATCAAGTGGACAGTCAGCCTGTCTGCCTCAACATAAAAGGAAACTGTCAGTCGTAAAACTGCACGTCACAAGTGAAAATTATATGACTTTCGAACACTCGCCATCTAAACTCTTCCCACTGAGCTTATTGTGGAGGTGATAATAGCAATAGTACATAACAGTTATGTATGTATGAACTAAATATTCGACAAAACAGTGAAGATTGTTCAAAATCAGTTAGGATTTCGACGATCAGGAATACCAATGTTGAAGAGTAGTCAGAGGTGGCCTTAGAAAGTAAATAGTGGCAGGCTCCCTGGGCAGACAGCGGTAACAACCTTCTTACAGAATACCACCGTGAAATAACAGCACGTGTGCTGTTGTATTCCGGTGAGTGAGTAAGGGTTGCCAGAGCCCATTTTCCTACCCCTATCCATCAGTCGGCAGCACCAGTGGCGACACTAGCCAGCCGCCTACCATCAAGTGGATCGTCAACCTGTCGGGTGAGTCCACCAGCTTGCTTATCAACTAAAGATGTAAAGTAAGTAAAGCTTTCATCACACATTAATAAGGAGTGTTTTTCAATATTAGGCTGGGGAAAAAAGTTTCTTCGCATTTTATAAGACAATTTTTTTTTTTTCAAAGTTTATTTATATTTAATTATCCTAACTAATATTATAAATGCAATGTTTCTTTGTTTGTTTTTGTTGCCGCACAAGTATAATTTTTATAATTATGTAACTTTTTACCATTTCTTTTTCAATGTAGTTGCTTTAGTACCATTGGACTGTACCATTAATAGTACTAGCTCAGATTAAATCGCCAGTACCACTAATGGTACTAGTGATATTTTGGTATTAACAGTACGACGTAGTTGCTCTAGTACCATTTGATTGTACTATTAATTTCTAAATTTTTATTATATTTCTATATTTTGACTTGAATATAGGATATTTTTTTTTTCGGACCAAGCTCTTTAAAACATACTTTATAATGCGCACTGCCAAGGTTTCGAACTCCCTGACGTCTAAAATATTTCATTTTTACACAGAAAGTATGTAACTAACCTTGTATGTATTAATTTGGATAGAAAACATGGCACAAAAAGAAAACATTGTTTATCCGGATAACCCGCTGGGCTAATTTTCATCAAAATCGGTTAAGCGGTTTTGGAGTTCATAGGAAACAATATTCACAGTACACACACACACATTTGTTTCTATAACTAGCTTTTGCCCGCGAATTCGTCGCTACTATTACTAGGAATGTAATGAGCAAGTACCTACCCTATAAAATATTTACGATAGATTAAAAATAATGTACAATACTTGTGGAGCCAAAATGCAAACAAAATATTCTAGGATCCTAGACGTGGCAGCCAAATCAAAAGTCAAAATATTTATCAAATTGTAATCCTTGTTGCCATGGTACCAAGGGTACAAATCAACTGTACTAGAGGGGGTAATTAGACTTGATCCACCCCAATAAACGATTTGTGAGTTTAGGCTAATGTTGGGAATACTCTTTGTAATTAATAGAAAATATAAATATTTTTTTATAATTGAAATTTAATATTTCCCACACACTACGAGGAATATGACGAGTTGAGCGTCCCGAATAATTACGTCATTATTTGACTACCAGATTTGCGTTAATTCCGTTGACGTTATTATGAGCAAATCTGTGGACAAACATCTTAGAACTTTCCACAGGCATTCAGCCATCATTGTGTAATCACCCAAACCTATTAACCCATTAACATTTAACAAAACAATTTAATTTTAATAAGTATCTGGCAGTTATAAAGAAATAATCCAGGACACTTTGTGCTCAAATGTCTTGTTACATGTTGTATTAGGGGGATTAGGGGATTAGGGGGTTAGGGCGTTAGGGCGTTAAGGCGTTAGGGTGTGGGGTAAATAAAAGTCGGATGCTTATTGACCTAAAAATGAAGAAACATTTATTTATTTTCCGTATGTCTTTTGTATAATTTAATAACAGAATGAGTCAAGTGGGACAAGAGAACGAGGAGCTCCTCAACAATATAAATACAAATGCAATATATACCGATTAGACTAATTGTTATTGATTCGTTACTGAGTCGAAAATAGAATAGTACAGTCGACGCACTTCGGCCACGCACTCACTCAAAATCAAAATCGAAATCAAAACGCGATCCAACACTCTACCATCACATCGCGACGCACTTCTTTTCTTTCTTTTTCATTTCACATACGATACATTAACGGAATAGTTTTAAACTAAATCTTACTTACGATCATACCATTTACTGAAACGATGACAATATATTATTTATCGCAAAACACTAGAGAAATGCAGGTCCAATACGATGGTAATATTTGTGTGTCATGAAACAAAACGTATTTTGAAATACTCTGCTCTCGCACACACACTAGTCGCCGGCTCACTTCGACGTCATCATGGTGACGAATTCTGCAACAGAAACCATCCCTTAGACATCCCCTAGGCGCGTGCACACACAGACAGGCGGACAGACAGACAGACAGGGGATGCACTAGAGCATGCTGCGCTACCACGAGCACCACGAGCACCACGACACAGGGCCAAGCGGCCAAGCGTCGCGGTCGCTGCTCGACGGCTAACAACGACGGGCGCATGCAGCGCGAGTCGGCCCCGCACTCGAGCGTCGCCGCGAGTCGCCGCGAGTGGCGAGTGCGGGGCCGACTCGCGGACGGGAGGAACAGTGAAAACGGGCAGCAAACCGTTGCGGTGGTTAACGCTATGGCGCCGGCGCTAACGGCGGCCGTCGCCGCAACTGAATATCTTTTTGGCGAGTGCATGGAAGTCTGCAATAGAGACAACCATCTTTCGTCCGTCTGTCCATCATGACACCAAACCAAACCAAACCAGTAACTTATCGGCGGAGCGGGTGGGATAGAAGGTAGGTAGATAGATAGCGGTATAAAAGTGATGCCCACCCTCGTAATTGACCTGTCCGTCGCCGTCGATGTCGGCCTCGCGGATCATCTCGTCGACCTCCTCGTCGGTGAGCTTCTCGCCGAGGTTGGTCATCACGTGGCGCAACTCGGCCGCCGAGATGAACCCGTTGCCGTCCTTGTCGAACACGCGGAACGCCTCGCGGATCTCCTCCTCGCTGTCCGTGTCCTTCATCTTGCGCGCCATCATCGTCAGGAACTCCGGGAAGTCTATCGTGCCATTGCCTGCAACACAATCGATCAATATTGACCTTGTTATACTTTATTTAGATAACTTGTATATAAAATTTGTGTGCAAATATTTTGTACAAACGTTGTTCCGCGTAGTGTACATTTTTATGCTCCATTTGCGGATGTATAAATTTTTACACATCCATAAAAATATTGTCAAGCGACGATGTGACGTTATCTTTGTAACATGTCTTCTGTAAACAACCTATCTTACGTGATGAGCATTACAAATGTTACAATGTGAGGCCCGAGCCAGACAAATAAACACACGCAAAGATCAACCATTTTATACAATATGTTAATGTTAATCATCTTGCCAATAATTAGTGCCACAAACATTAATTTACAAGTCTATAAAAATGATCAAAGGAGAATTAAAATAAGAATAATGACAACGACGTGGACAAGAGTTACGGACGAGTTGAGTAAAAACCAAATTAAGTTTAAGTTAAACTAGGAATATTAGTGTAAGTTGAAAACTCGTTATACACTAGCGAATAGTCGCAATTTTTCCTACGACAAACAAGTTATCGAAGCCAAAACGGCACTCGTGTAAATCGCTTGATCCGAGGAATGCCTTGCGACAAGGCGTCGCGTGACTAAATGATAGAACATCGTTGGCATTTATAATTATAATCGCGTAATATAAGTTACATCCGCAGTGGGCTGCGGCTGCGGCCGATGGGCTCTTTGATAGCTACAAATTCAAATTTTGATTGATTATTTACGAGCAATTTGGTTAAACGATGCCATAAAAGATCCGTGGGGTGAACAGTCGCCTAGTGGTGGAGAGTTGCAAAAATAAGTGAGAGTTAAGTTTGGCGCTTCTAATTCTGGTTTAACCTTTCCGAGGTGGTTCGCGTGCTATTTATAGCGGGACTCCGCGCAACGTGAACTTTCGAGATTGCATTTTGCATTCTAGACGCTCGATACTGGGCTCGGTTGCATGCTGGCCAGGTTGCACCCCACACCTGGCCGGCACTATCACTACTTCGACAACATTGCAAACGACTACAACCGAATTAAAAAACAGCTACAAATCACGTGGCCTCTTATTAGTACAAGTCGTGGGAGCTGTATACATAGTGACACACTGCAGACATGTGTGATGTTGCCTTGACCCAGGCGAGATCGCAGTTTTTTGTCTCAACAATGTTTCACACAGCTTCGCATCTTAGTTTTAAAAATAAAGTCTTAAGCATAAAAATTCTTCAACACTGAGTAATTTAATCGTTTCATCTAGCCATGGGTCTCTGGTTTTTGCCAGTGAACGACTTGAAACGAGATTGAACCCTTAGCCGTCCTAAGGGTGCTACCATAAAACTACACCAAACAATTCGCCAAACACTTACTGCCAAGTACGTAATTCGATTGGTATAGCACCACAAATCAGCTCCCAACGTCAACGTTTAACAGTTTAGTGACAGATCAAACTAATTGATTCAATTAAGCTGCCCGCTGCGGAAAAATCGTGACTAGTTCCACTTTTTGTATCACTATATGTGAGGATTCTTATACCCTTTCATATAAAATGAGCTTTCAATAAAGAGTCAGAACAAAACATCATCTACGAATGAGTTTTATAGTACAACATTTTAAGTCAATAATGATCATTTGGCGAATGATCCTCTAGCTCTTTAAATGCGAATTTCCAAACTAACTAAGTACTTAATGGTATTATTAATGATACTATATGAGACGTATGTGTGTATAAGAAAATAAATATAATACATTTTTTCCAAAACAGATAATAGTCTCGAATCTACGCAGTAAGTAATTCTCCGTACCGGCATAGTACGGCGAAAAAGGAACATTTTATTCAAGAAATGCCGGCAGCGAACCGACAAGGACACGTGAGTCAAAATGCCGTCACCGGCCGCCTCGTATGGTACGGCAAACGCTAGTCATCAATAAAGCCTTCGGAATACGCAAATTAGGTTCACAATTGCACACATGCAACACAATAGATCAAATACATGTAAAAGGGAATGCTAAGATATTTACGACAGTATTACTGCGGTGGAAGTTTGTTAGCTAAGAAATACTCCAGAAGTAGTCGCAAGAATACGCCTTGCCCTATTAATATGATACCAGATCGCACCTGTCACTATGCAAAGGTAATTTGTTACAATGATAATTAGTACAGATTCGCTGCCTGGCGATGATGAGCCCGAGAGTACCTAAGCTCCGAGTAAATGGTGGCAAACGCGCTGGTTGCTGGCGCGCGGCCAGCTCGATATGCAACCAAATTCATTTGCAATTCGCTGCCATTCCAGACAGGTCTGAGTTGGCTATGCGCAATGTCAACAATGTTTATCGCCCGCAGAGACCATTGTTGCAAACAATCTTGCGAAATTTACTTCCAAGAATCGACCGCGGCCACTTTCCTAAGGAAGTCTGCCCTTCATTTCTAATTTAGATATTCCTAATATTGGGAAATCTGGGATACCTCCGGGATTGTAGTCATTAACAAGATACTATTTCTCGGACAAGGTAAAGATATTTTGACGTGCACACTAGAAGTTTTTTTTTACAATTAACGCTATCAAAGCGACGCAACATAACAATGGCGAATTAGAATGTCGGTCGAGATTGCGACGACCCGAAAGGTAGCCGGATTAGCTGAAGGGGAATAAATTAGCCCGGTAAAAAGCGACCGAGCAATTACATCCATTTTGTTGGACATAATTATGCTTCCTCAAAAAAAAAAACGGTCAAAAGCAGCCCGAATCCAATACCAAATAGTGTCCTCTTGTGGCACTATTTGTCCTGCTCATTTTCAGCTTACTTTTGTTTATGGGATCTCCTCATTTCGGATTAATTGTTGCAGAGTAACCCCATAGCTTGTTGAAATTTCATACAAAGCTCATAGTTTAAGATTACGTTTCAGCGCCCTATGTCATCAACACAATGCTCAAAAACTTGAACTTTTTTTAGACAAGATGTCTTGGAGCTTCTCAAATACTCCTTCTCGAAGTTCTACTAATTGTTTGTTCCAAGAAGATTAATGTCCATATTCATTTTAAGAGAAATGCAGCTTGTTGAAGCTGTCGATAATAAGGGCTAAGTGGTGATAACTACCTAATAACAATAGTGAAACAAGAGATATATTAAGGTGACAATGTCGGGAGCGGTGTCATTTTTCATATTATTTTTATAGTAGACACAATTGCACATTTAATTGCAGTACCGTGGCACAATTAATTCTAGTCGACGAAGCAATTATTATGACGGAGTGCGGATAATACTTATTTGTTAGTAACAATGCTATCAGAATACAAATGTGCTACACCGTCCACCAAGGTCGTCCGGTTTGTTCGTTAACGGCCGCCAACCGAAAATGTTTGCATTTTTTTTTGCTTCAAAATCCAGTGTACAGAATCCAAAAATTAAAACGCGCTATTTGTCTGCCATCTACCGTCCGTTTTGACTGATTTACACCCAGACTCATAATAACTCGACACAAACCAGAAACGTTCCGAGAAATATGTAGTAGGTATGGGACATAAAGTTCTCGTAAAATACACACGTTTATTAAATAGTGCTGAATAATAACAACGCTCCAAAGCTATTTATGGGTTTGCGATAGATAATACGAGGAAACAAATGGGTAGAAACTGCTAATTAACCAGTTGAAAACAAAAGCGGGAAAATAAATGCGAAGGACAATAAGGGGTGCAAACCACATAGTAATGAGACAACAAAGGTCATTCCTCTGGGGAGGGTGACGTTGCGAACTGCTCCATAAAATTTGGTTTCGGCGATGACCTAATAAATATATAATACAATGATATCACTCGCCGGGCGTTCGAAACTAATTGGTGTGCCATTCAGCGGTTACGCTAGATTTGTTAATTAACATTTCGTGGTATAATAGTTTAGGCCATTTTGATAATTGGCAACGCTCCTTAACAATAGCTACATTAGGCCAGTCATTTGGGACAATCAATTAACAATAATTCAAAAAGTTTTGAAACTCTTATACAAAGTCGGGAAGGGTATAAAAAGAAACTATAAAATTTTGCAACCTTTTCCGAAGTCCGGAACAATGTTAAAATTGCAATAAATGAAATTTACCAATATTGTTGCGAAGAAAATTCAAAAAGTTCTGCAAACTTGTGGTGGTGATGAACATGTTATTCTACATCACGTATCAAATTTGCAACCAGTTTAAAGGTACGGAACATTTGTTTTTTTTTAAACATTAATATTTCACTCTAGTAAATTGGTCGAAAAAATTCCAAAAGTTTTGCAACCTTGATAGATACATCGGAAAAATATCCCGATCAATTGCATAAATTTGCAGCCTTTTGTGTTGACCGGAACATGTTTATTTATAATTTCGTGTATCAGTGGCCACGTTTTCGAGGAAGGTGGTCACGGAATAATTAAAAAAGTTTTTATTTTTGGTTGCAAATGTCAAGATAATCTATTATGATGCGTATACACATTTGCAACTTCATACACGATCCGGAACCCATAATTAACAACAATCGAATTTTTGGATATTTTCATCCTCAAAAAAATTACAAAAGTTTTGCAATTCAAACGGAACGCAGAGTGTACTGACGAATTCGGGTATTCTAATTTGCAACCAGATCCGATGTGCGGAAAATATATTAATCTCGAAAAGAAAAATATTATATTATTTCCGTATCAAAAAATTCGATGATTAAGATCAAACTTGGATCAGAGTCAGTTTTTATTAAGATGGAAAAAATCCAAAAAAATCGTTTTATGTAAGTCGCACAAGGTTCTGGGTCACGTGTCACAGACAAGTACTGACTTTAATCGCAAAATGGAACCATCACCCCGATTTGCAAAACTTTTGCAATTTTTTTGAGGATGGAAAAATCCAAAAATTCAATTGTTGTAAATTGCGCAGGGTTCCGGATCATGGACAAAGTTGCAAATTTGTAAATCCATTACAATAGATTATCTGAACATTTGCAACCAAAATTGAAAACTTTTGAAATTATTGTGAGATCGCTTTGCTCGAAAAAATGGTTACCGATACATAAAATTATAAATAAACAATGTTCCGGTCAAAGTAAAAGGTTGCAAATTTATGGAACTGTTCAGAACATATTTCGACTAAACCTACTAAATTTGCAAAACATTTTGATTTTTTTCTCACTGTCTAATTAAATAAATAAAATTCATGTTTAATAAAAACAAATGTTCCGTACCTTCCAACTGGTTGCAAATCTAATACATTGTATAAAATAACATATTTAACGTTGCATCAAGTTTGCAGAACTTTTTGAATTTTTGTCGAGATAATACAGAAAAATTTCATTTAATTGTCATTTTAACAATGTTCCGGACTTCGGAAAAGGGCAAATTGAGATTTAATGTTTTCCCGGCATACTAATGCGTTTACCGAAGTTTTGAAACTTTTTGAATTATTGTTAAATTTTTGATTTTTAATGTCTAGAATGACTGGCCTACATTAGCTAAGCGTGGAAACAACGGGGGCAGCTCCGTCAGGTGATACGAAGCGAAGATATAAAGAGACCGCGATCGGTTCCAAGTCGATCGAAGGCAGGGTTGCTTGACCGGCCTGTAACCTATTTTTATTGTGATCCCAGTTTAGAACCGTAAACAGGCGCATGCGTTATGTACGCACGCGTGCAAAGCTCCATAAATCAGACGGCGCGGCGACGTCTGCACGTCACCTTGTCCATTAGCGAGTTATGCATGCACTGATTTCAATTGCCCTTTCAACCCTGCGCTGACAAAGGACAATTCATCCGCATTTTACTTTACAATAAATTACTGTCGTTGCTTGTCTATCGCGTACTCATATCATAGATCATATATTTTAAGTAGGTTCTTCCAGGGAAAACGAATAATCTGGATGGCCAATGTAGATTAGCCCCCTAAAGGCGATCAAAACAATGGGATTATGGGATTAACATGAGAGTGGTCCGTAAAGCAAGTAAAAGCTCGCCTCGCGACGCGACGGGCCCGATCGAGCCGTCGTTTGTGTGATGGTAATAAAGGTGTAAAGACACACCTATAGGAAAGTGTGCGATCGCTAAATTTGGTAATATTTTTAATGAACATATTTCGGCAACTGGGTTGTGGCTATCGCACACAAGTCAACGACTCTCTTATCACAAGTCCCTGGCGGGAAATGAAAATTATGCCAATTAGTGATATACATGCTTCGTTAGAGTGAACTTTGACGAGAGCGTCGAGAACATTCAGTGAGGTGAATGAAACTTGGCCAATGCAACAATGCCTCCGGTCACTGGGTTACATAAGTACTTTTTCAACTGACTTGTCATCTATATGGAATCGGTAAAAAGATCCGAAGAGTTGAGCATAATAATCTGCGTGTTATACCTACTTAAACGAGTATATTTATTTATGATGCAATAGCGTCGAACTGCCAAGAACACATTCGACGGTAAACAATAATAAAATTGCTGTGCAGGGATCATTAAATAAAGACCTGTATTGGGTAAGAGAAGTTCATTACAAACTCCGCTTGCCAAGTTGAGATCGTATCGAATTGTTTCGTCATTTCTAAACATATTTATCGCCAAAACACGATGACAACAGTTTAATCGGGTTGGCGAGACATTATGCTCATCAATTATACTGCCCGCAGATTGGATAGCGTTTTATGGTTACATGGATAGAAGACGGATTTTGTGCATTTATAAATTCACGGAAAAAATACAGAATGTTGTGCATTTCGCGAATATAACGTTATCGCTGCGCAGACAAATGATTTCGCAGGAAATCGGCGAGAAATGGATTCGCGATGGACGACTAACTTTGCTTTGTGTTTGTGGTGCGACGCCACGAATACGGCCACGTCTGTCTTTTCATTTCGCTTCCGTGGTAAAAACCGCAGTCGGACTTGCATCAAACCTATTATCACATTTTTCAACATGCAATTGAATTACTAGAAGAAACTGCAAACAATACTTCTTCCCACGGCTTCATCTGCGTATTATATTAGAATGATTCAGGGAAGTGGAAGATTTTAAGCCGGTAGAGAAATAAGAGTGATCAATAAAGAGATAATTTCACATCCAACGAAAGTCGAGAACAGGGTTCTGGGTTTGTGCGAAACTTTATTTCCTTTGGGAACGTCATTGAACGTTTTCTACCTGCGTGGGGGTGCAAGTGAGAGACAATGTTTTTCATCATACAAAAATAAATAGTATGATATCCGCGAATACCTTTACATAAGCATCTAACTAGGTAGTTAATAAAGAAGTCGTATTTAATCGATAAGCTACGCAGGTGTAGAAACAAGCAATGTGCGAGGAATGTAGGCTTACTGTAATCAATTCTTATCACAAAAGTTAACAATGCATTTGTTGATAACGAGAAAATGTAGGAAAATTTTAAGAAAAATAATAATTGCTAGGTCGCGCCTAATATCACTATCAATGGTAATGTTGGTAATCACGTACAGACACAGATGAATAATTCATCACCACCCACATACACCACTTTGGCAATAGCAGAAATAATTATACATATTTTTAATTAGGTATTACTTTACTCTGCCTCTTGGGTATTTCATTATTGTCACGTAAACCCAATGGGCAGAATAGTGTCACGTCTCATACTTCAAGGATATTGGAACAATAGGGTTCCATTGTCCAATGGAAAATGGCTAGATTGTGATTGATTTTATTATTGTTCATTTATTATACTTTTATGACTGTGAGAACAGTCAAATACTGTTTAAAACAGAAGTGAAATAAGCGATGATATAGAATATAGAAATAATACCTACGAAGTACGAAGTTTGACAGGTCAGCTAGTCTTTTATCAAATTTTACATATCAATAAATATATTATAATATATTATGACTGTATAAACTAATATATAATGTTTACTGCTGTTTAGTTCACATCCGGGCAACAAGATATTATGTTGAGTTGACAGATAGCGAACAGATATAATAATGTAGTTATTGTCAGTGGAAAAACAATGGGGGCAATTCATTACTGTGCTACTGAGAAACGCTCAATCAATTAAATATAAAATTATCATGTGAGTACATCCTGTCATAAAACGTAGGGATAATTTATTTATCTTATAGTTAGTTCTAATATCACTGCACATATTTTGATGAAATTTGGTAAAGACATACCTGAAACTAATAGAAAAATTGAGTTTTTTAATTAATGGGTATATTTTTTTTCATGTTTAGGTTGTGATGGTAAGTGGCTAAAGATGCTATTAAACAAGCAACTCTACTGAAGCTGCAACTGCGCTGCCGAGTATAAAATTGGAAAAATAAACTCTCGACATTTCAAGGTGGTCTTCTGGAAGGATGTGGTTACTGGCACCAGACATGCTATCTAAATGACTAGATCCAACAGTGAAAAGTTCACTTCCAACGTTTGCCCAACCGAGAATCAAACCCGGCATCCCTGAGACAGAGTGTTGAAGCAAACACCTTAACCACTCGACCAAGGGGCTTATTAACACTGCAAATTATTTCGGCCAAAGAAAAGTTTATACTTTATACTTTGTCCTGACAGAATGTGCAGTGCACTTACATTTCCCCCTGGTGTTGCTTGCGACGCATCAAGTAGCCTATTAGTTAGACTGGCAACCCTTATCATAAGTGAAATGATATCAATTCTATTACTACCCATTTAGATTAGATAGAATACTTTATCCAAAAGATTGACTTTACTTAAAACATTCAAAGTAGCAACAAATTTGTAATGGATAATGTCAGGGGCAACTGGTCACACCACCTTCAATATATTCAACAAAACAAGACAAATTAAAAACAAAACTAGTTTTACTGACATCCACAAGGTAAAATCTTGTGCAAACTTGTAGGTGTTTTAGCGTTTATGATACAGGGGATAAACAAATAAATTTTTACTCCATTCTGTTATTTAATGTCAACGATTATAAATATTTACCTTAATTCATTTAAAATGACTTAATTTGAATTTAATATTAACTTTGTAGTAGTTTAAAACAAATTTAAATTGACAGCTCACCTTTTTAGCTATAGTGTTATTTAAAATAAATGTCTTTTTAATTTAGTTATAATGTTCTGCAGAGAAGGATGAATTAATGTTCTTAAAACAACACTTTACTAATTCCCATGAGCCCTTTGGTCCCTTTTAATCTATTAAGATTGATTCGAGCTGGCTTTTCACTGGTAAATATAATAATATATATATATATTATATCCCAAAATATAAATTAAATATAAAATATAAAAGGTACAAATATGTAAAATAAGAAAGTGTAATGATAAAAAAAAAATAGAATCAAAACAGAAATAAATCAAAAGGTGTTTACACAACTTACACTGTCTATTATCACAATTATTACAACACATTTCTTTAAATAAAAAAAAAAAAACAAAATCAAATATTTAGAAAAAAATAAAAAGTGCTTATGTGAAAAAAATTACCATAGCATAGATTGCACCCACAGTACGTGAAGTAACTTATTAAAATGAAAATATCAAAATAAATTACTCCTTTTAAATACATAAGTAGGTACATAAGTATTCTATTATAGTTTGAGATGTAAATCTATATTATATTACATTACACCTCAGTGTAAACAGTTTCATATAAAAGTATGGTGAGCTAAATCTATGAGATATAATATATGTAAGTTATATTATATCTAATAATGAAAAGCCAGCTTCAGAGGAACCATACAAAGGTAAGATATTAATCCTTCTGAAAAGAGAGTAATAGGATTTATCCTTGGGCAAACAATACTTCTGACTAGGTTTTAATCACACAGTCCATTATGTATTGAATACACCAAAGTGAAGTTGAGCCAATTTTGGCTAAACTTTAAAATGTCAAAATTAATGTAAAACCTACTCTGTTTATTATAAGTAAGTGGCCTTACTTAGGACAGGAAAGTGTTGAGAAATCGTGAAAATAAATGGGTTTTCTCGCTGTCTAGAAACTACACAATGAAGATAAGAAACAGATTATCAGATTAATCACTCAGTATTTTTAAAATCATATCTCATAAAAACAGAAACCAGTTGGTTAACATTTGAAGCGGTTTCCAATTTATATTTTGCTTTATTTACCCATGTTTAAAAGGTCAACAGGTTAATCTGCTTGGATTGAAGGTTTAGTCAAGTTATTTTATGAGTAGATTTTTTAAATAGACAAAAGTAATTCCTTTGTAAATTATAACTTTTTTGTTTAATTATTAAAACGTAATAGGACGAAATATTCAACAGATTGTTGTATAAAAAACATTGCTTTTTCCCATTTCAATATTTTTTTTATTTACATATTTGTGGAACAGTATAAAACTCGTGTAAATTCTTAGTCAGAAGCCCGAGTTATGTAAACAAGTATGTAATTAAACATGTTTATCACTGGTGCCTTAGTTAGACAATGCATAGGTAAAGAACCTCTTCATTTGCTCAACCTGAAAACCACCTCACACTCAATGGAGCCCACGCCTTAACACATTCTGGCCATAAATAAAAACAAGGTAAACATTTGTCTAGAGAAAATACACATCCCATTTGCAAATTTATAAAGAAGTATATATTTTAAGGTAAACATTGGATTTTTTTTTGTTTACGATTCCACCAATTTGATCACTACTGTGTTCTCATCTAGCCGATTCTATTTAAAATTATTACACAAGTACTTTGGACATGTATTTATAAAATTACACTCAATACCTGTAAGGTGAATTATCTAAATTATTGATTACGTTGTCACATTACTTACCTGATATTGCCCTATCTAATGTTTCATCAGAAATAGGAAACAAAATTCCATGAATAACCAACTATCTAATCAACAATGTTTGATTTAGCTCTTGTGTGTTGCCGGGTTGAATACCTAGCTTAATTGAAGTATAACATATAACATGTTAAGTATACCTAAGTAGTGATGTCCTAGCTAGTGGGCCACAAGTGACAGTGGTATAACTAACAGCTTCTAACACAGTAAATGCAGCTTAATATGTTGACAAATAAATCGACGGTCCCTACGTACATAAAGACATGTCTAAAACCGGGGTTTACAGGAGAGCGTAATTTATGTTCAAACTGCTCTAGAAATAATTATATGTATAGGTAATTATAAAATTTGTTTTTTCTAGAATATTTTATTAGATTTAGGAACTTTATAATGGTAATCTAAAGACCATTATGCAATAAATAAAAAATAGATTTTTTTGACATGTCTTTATGTACGTAGGGACCCTCGAAATACTACTGAGTCGTGGGAATACTTCCCCATAAGAAAATTAAAAAAAAAATGCACTGACCGTCTGCATCAACTTCGTTGATCATGTCTTGAAGCTCAGCTTCTGTGGGGTTCTGTCCTAGCGATCTCATGACCGTTCCCAACTCTTTGGTTGTGATGGTGCCATCGCCGTCCTTGTCGAACAGTGAAAACGCCTCTTTGAATTCGGCAATCTGTTCTTCCGTCAGCTGATCGGCCTGGAAAGTCATTTTCATGTATTAAAAATATACCCCACACATTAAAAACTAATCAACACTACCCCCTGACTCTAATAGTCTCAATGTACCCTCATTTTTCAAATAATGTATCAGTGTTTGTCTATCTAAAAGAAATAGAAAAGAAAGAAGAAATAATACATACACCCGTGACAACCATTTTGCTTCACAGCCTATTACAAACAATATTAGTTTGTCTCAACATACGCATAAAGATACAAACACTATCATCATATGATAAATGATAACATATCAGAGATTATATATGTAATTGCTTTTGGCTCTACCTGGTGGCGCGTCATACTGCGGTATTTGCAGGAATAGATACCAAATTACCGCATTACAATAAAATTTTATCAATACTTCTTATGATATTGAATGAGAAATTGATAAGTTGGATTCGTGTTACCAATAAGTTGTATAAGTAGTTAGATATGTAGGATTACTAATTATTAATATTTAGATAAGGGGATTAAAACAATTTTTTATGATTGGTTAACATCAGTATAAAACTCAAATACATAATTAAATAAGAATCATACAAGAACCAACAGTTAAAGCAAAATGAAAAATAAAGCAAATAAAGAAATCTTTAAATGCTTTACCGTTTACAATATTTTTTTTAAATACATAAGTTTTCTAGTGCTTAGGAGTAACAGTTTACCTAAAAGAAACTTGTTTAAAAATACATTAGGCAAGAAAGTAATTATTTTTCTAAAAATGTTTATTGATATTTTATTGAAATATTAAAAATAAAAATTCAAGAAAAAATTAGCTAAAATTTGGAAATATGTTAATGCAAAATGAATATTAATTAAGTCCATATTATGCTAAACACACTTGTTACATGATGTAATGGCAATGCTTAGGTAAAACTCTAAAAATATCAATGACAAACTGTTAACTCTGTTATCAGTGTACCCATTATTATTCATTCACACCATAGGATAAGCATCATAATAATTGGAATTCATTTTAGTTTCAAATTGAATAACAATTTAATTATTTTTAATTTTACGATAGGAGAGTAATCCACTTTTAAATAGTTTTAAAATAATATTTCGTGCAAACAAATAAATTATCATAACCTCAAAATTAATGAACAGCTGTTTGTAGACACTCAGTGAGTGATGCAAGGAAATACAAAACGAAAGAACTGCTTCACAAATACGCAAACAAACAAAACATTGGGGAAATGTTTGTAAAAGAGGGGCAACAGTTGCTAAAAGTTGGGATTCAGAAATGTAATATTAATATTGTGATACAACAGACCATTTTGTAACATTTAGTCCCGCCAAGGCGACAATCGCACGAATAACATCAACGACAAATCTATGTTTACATGTAAAGGAAAGATTGTAACTACACATTACCATATTAAAAACGTTGCAAACAACAAGTGGACGACGAAAACTAGTGAAATAAAGGAGCTAGAGCGTTGAATTGCGTGGAAATTGGTTGGACAAGCGACGATGAGTCAACCAACGTCTTTTGACAGTTGTGGCCGGCCGATCGATTTGTAGTCAACAGGGCGCGACACGGGCCTCTGCGACTAACTTTTATGCACAAAACCACTCCTATTATAGACGGATTAAGCGAACGCCATTTTAGAGCGTCACCGACGGCCCGGCTTTAGGCTGTAACGTCATTTAACCGGCACAGCGGTCGGTACCTCCTACGAAACTATGGCGACCGACCATTTTTCATCGGTCACGGCGCAAACGTAGGCACTTTCACTGTAAAGCTGACCCATTAGCTATTTAATTTTGTTCAATTTCCTGTTCCATCTCGACTTTGACGACGTAACCGATCCGCAATGCGGTAAAAAACGGTCATCACAATAATGGAGGCCGTCGTCACAATAAACACGAATACACCGAATCCTAAAAATATGCCTCCGAGCGGACACAGAACGGTCCCCTAAATCGTCACTGGACACGTTTGAGCGGAAATATCACTCACCATTGTAGATTAAGTTGGATTACTTCTGCTACACTAAAAAATCACAGAGAGCGCCGCAAAAGCGACCGCACGGACCGACGATTCGAACGATACTGTCGCCCTCAATGGCGCGAGCGGTTGCGCCGAGAAACTGGCGGCCGCGATTCGCTCCGAGCTCGCCAGCGAACCGTTCCGAATCGTTTTACGCGAAACACTATCGTTATCTATTGCATGACCGATTACTGCACAAGTTTTTATAACTGTTTGCTAGCACTACACTGGTCGCTTCGTCAGTCGCGGCTTTTTCGAACGTCCAAGTCCATGTCTCGGGACGCGCCGCACGGGATTAGATTGGATCCGCAAGGGATAGTCGGTTTTATATCGGACGGGTGCGGCGGCGTGAAGGAGCCGAAGGCGCGCGCCGATTGGCCGCGGCGCACCTGCAATGCGTCACTGCGGGCGCTAGGCGCCGCCACTACTCCGCAGCGCCACGTCCCAGTCGTCCCACACGGCTACGCTCACTCGATGCGACCGTATCGTGTTTACTAACAAAGGCTGCTCCACTACTCATCCACCCTCCGACCTCCGAGAGCCGAGAGGACTTCGAGACGCGATTATCACTATTCCAGGCCATAGCGAGCATTTCTTACTATATTGGAATTCCTGCCTTTTCAACACGAGACGTGCCGTATATATTATTTAGGAGATGTTCTCCCAACCTTCCAATATTAAAACCTACACAAATACACTGGAATTTATTAGATAATGCTTTCTCCAAGATAATGTCTTTTAGTTTGTAAAGCACTTTAGGTCATTTCATAACGTAATGTGACCTTCATGCAGGTTTAAAACTTCTATGAAGTATTATTAATCTGTCGCCTATGAAGCTTTCTATAAGCAAAGCCAATTACACCCATTCGAAGTCAGAGTAACTCGCTAATCAAAATGATTTACAAAATATAATCTCATTCTGTACTCTGCATTTTTTACTTCTCCTATACTTAAAATGATAAAATTTTCAGGCAATCTTCAGACTAGCCCAGTTAATAGCGATCGGATAAAGGAAAAAAATATGAGTAATATTAGATTAAACGCGAGGTGAAATCCCATAGTTAATCTAATATACCTACTAATATTATAAAGAGGAAAGATTTGTTTGTTTGTTTGCTTGCATTGAATGGCTCCGAAACTACTGGACCGATTAAAAAAAAAACACCTATGGAAAGCTACATTATCAGCGAGTAACATAGGCTACATTTTATAGTTACGCGGGCGAAGCCGCGTGCAACAGCTAGTACAGAATAAAGGTGTAGACAGATTTATTTGGTAAACAATGCGGCAGCGCAATCAGCGTCAATCAATCTTTCTCAATAAAAGTCTCGAAAAGGCTGAAATGATTCTCTCATCGAATAGTTTGGGCAAATTGCAGACACAAATTTGTCCTATAACGTACTATCTCATCGTCATCATAATCTGCCACTTGCCATGTCGTCGGACCAACTTGTGTTAATTCTTTTTTGCCGATAACGGCTCTGTTTTTTGAGATAATCGAAAACGGTTTGCTGCACATTGCAGCACAAGCCTAGCACATTTACGTACATTTACAAAAAAAACAAAAGGCCATGCTGATGCAAAAAAAAAACGGTCTTTTCGTCTTTACCGCCCCGGAGGGCGGAGGACCGAGCGTGGTGGCACTCTGTTAAAAAGGCCTATGTCCAACAGTGGACGCTTGTGGGCTGATAATGATAATAATGATGTTTTGATACTATTGCCAGATGGCCATCCAGTTTATGACTGCAGAATGCAGTGTGTCATGCCACTACTTGCCGTTGACAGCTATTTCAGCTGTCTTGTGCCCTACAGGTACCCTGCAAGACAGTATATTGTAATACTGTGTTGCAGGGTAACCTCGAGTATGGTTGTTTCTATGTCACGCTCAAAAACCATGACTTAGGTATTCCAAGGTCACATCTGTATACCATAAGTCAGACTTGTTGGGACTTTGCCGACATTTCAAGGGAAAAAAATATGCACGCTTCTAGCGTATACTTAATAGAAAAAAAGGAAATATTGATTGCTGCTGAGGCACGCTGACTGAGTGTCATGAATTTCTTAACGCGATATTGTTCACGTGGCCGTACGTGATTGTGCTGCAAATAGCACAATATGACATAATAAAGAGGCTGCCATTGAATAAACCTAATGAATATTTCAACAGGACAAGCGAGAAAATGTATTTCACTTTTCCTTCGTATTTCAGTGCGCGTCGGCTAAAGGAAATATGTCTCACGACAGCCAACACACCGAGTTGGGAAAACGTGACCAAATGCTGTCACTTATAATGTCAATTTATTAGACTATTAGCTTTTGCCCGCGACTTTGTCCGCGCCCCTGTTTCTTGGGTGTTAAAACATTTATTCAATCTTTATTGCTCACATATTTCTGTGAGGAGTTGACTTTTTTATTTTTAAATCATCCCTCAGGAACATTATTTTTTCTGGATGAAACGTACCCTATGACTTCTGTAATGTGTATGCAATATTTCATGATGATAGGTGGAGTAGTTAAGCCGCGATAGCGCAACAGACAAACTCACTTTCACATTTATAATATTAGTTAGGACTATTAATGAATATTACATGTTAATTAATATTAATTAAGAGTCCTTTGATAATATTGCTGCTTTGCTGGACACAGCCCTCTTTTCTGTGTCTCAATTGGGCTTTACTTAGGTATAGTTCATTGCGCTAAATTGCGGTTTACAAAACAGATAAGAAAAATAGTGACTGACAAGTTAAACGTTTAGTTAATTAAAGACAAACACGTTGTTCCTAGTGCTAGGCTGTAATGTGTGTTATATCGATGGTAGTCAACTACCAGAAAGTGGACCGTCAGCCTGTCTGACGACCTAAACGTTGAGATACCATTTAATTTTTTTGCGGACACTGGACAGGACGGAGCCGCATAATATTTCATCTGTCCGCTGCGCGGAGCGCGAAGTTTTCGGAGAAAAAGTTCTCCTTCTAATTGTACGAAGTACTTTTTTTTACTTCTCATGTATTATTTAGCAATGATAGTATTATTCGCAAACATAAAACACATTGCTTTGTATGTCTAGAACCATTTCGGGCTTAATGCAGTTATATATTTCGACTTCCAGTGGTTGCTTATTCACATGCAAACACGAGGTTTATAACTCGAAGGGCGCTTTGAGAAGGTACAACTTTGCCTCTCGGAGAACTAATATAACGCATGAGGAAATTTATTCCTTTACGGTCGTGTAATACCGACTCCAACTTTATGAACGGTTCTCCATAAATAAACAAGTGTTGGTAAACTCGGGAAGCAGTTCTTGTTGAATACCCTCGAAATGAAGTGAAGCCATACCCAGTAACAGTTTAGCGAAATTGATACCGGTAAATTGATCTGATGTAGGTAAAACTTTACAAGAATTCTTCCTAAATACTCAGACTATATACTTATACAATATAAAATCACACAGACAGTCTGAGGTCAGTTGTAGGTAGGTATAGTATGTTTCACTGTAGATTAGCATTGATTGACAGAATCTTACAAGTCTACGAGGATAGCTATAATCGTACCAAATTCATGATTCACAGATTCACAGATTCATCATTTTAGAAGCTTTTATAGATTATATTTCGTCAAAATTAGTTCAGTGGTTTAGTAATTAAATCGCATAAGGTATATATCAAAATTCACTACTCGAGGCTTGAAATGTTATCATCCTAACCTGTGTTCGTGACACCTCTTCATAAAATCGGTTCAAATGTTTTGAAAACTTAACAGAGAAATAGTTCTACTAATTTTTTCATTCTAAAATCTTATTTTTTCCTTGACTGCACTGAAAAAGAGCAAGTAATGCATGTTGAAAATGCAGTTTCGAATTCATTGATAAGTAGATAAAGTCGTCGCTTGTTGATGTTGCTGTACACACTAAATTAAAGGTAGACAAAGGTTGCTTAATAAATTAGCGGTCGTTAGTGTAATTAGCGGGTAGGCGCGTGGATTGGTCGTCGCGGACAGGCGCAAACAGGCGCGAACAGGCGCGGCCAGTGTTGCCAGGGTGGTTAATCAGCAAATTGCTTTCAGCTGCGGCCACTTGTTCGGTGGCGGCCACAAAACCAATGGGGTAGGTACGCCATCACTTCTTTTACCAAATTTATTTGCTACTAGCTGTTGCACCCGACTTCGTCCGCGTTACTTTATAAAATATTGCCTATGTTACTCGCTGATAATATAGATTCTTTATAGGTGAAAGAATTTTTAAAATCGGCCTAGTAGTTTTTGAGTTTATTCATTACAAACATACAAAAATACGAATCTTTTCTCTTTATAATATTAGTATAGATTTTTAGTGTTCGTCTGTGCAGGGAGTAAAATCCTTGGCACTGAGCGAGAGCCTAAAAAAATGACGCCGCTGTGTTTCTAGCTCTTATACTTAAACTAAATCTTTTTGAAGTTCGAGTGAGTGAACAAAAAAATAAAATCCCTTCCCAAAGAAAGGAGAAAAAGCGATTAAATTATTTTTCCTATACCAAATTTAAACATGTAGCGTTTGTCCAAAACCTGCTGGGGAAAAAGGGGGCGAAGCAGCGGACAAAGTTAGTAAAGTTTGATTTTAAAATGCAAATTTCGTAGCGCTTCCTCTACGCGGCGTAGCACCACATGTAAAACATTTAGCTTAGCGATTGTCCAAAACCTATTGGGAAAAAAGGGGGCGAAGCAGCGGGCAAAGTAAGTAAAGCTTGATTTTAAAATGCAAATTTCGTAGCGCTTCCGCTACGCGGCGTAGCACACGCATACTTCACCAAACCAAAGTGTAACCATTGCCTGAGCCATTACTGTAACCATACTCACAAAATTGTTTTGGATATTGATATTACGCGTTCCACTTCCGTTTATTTTTTTAGTTAGACCTTGTGCGAGTCAACCTTGTGCAAATAACGACTTAGTTCCACAGCGTTAGAGTTGAAATTGTTTGCTCGCTTTATCTTCTGTTGTTTTGTTCCGCATTCGTGACGAGAGTGATTTATTTCAATAATATTATTTATTTCGTTTTATACATGTCAAAGCTTTTTTATTCTAACCCAAGAGTTAGACTGAATAAAAAAGAATGTCTGGAGAGGCATTTTTCAGGATTAGCATTAGTTAAAATTTAACAAGAAAAGGTTAGCAATTTGATGTTATAAAGAGCAATATGTGTGACAAGATAGGGAAGGAACCTTTTATTGTGGTTAATGAAGAGCAGCCGGCGGTTGGCGGCGCTGCCAAGCGTCGCTGGGAGCGAAGCTGGCGTCTGCCAAGCTGCGCTATCCATTTGGCAGCGAGAGCCTTGGCACCTTGGCACCATATATAACATTTACTCTGTGCATACATTTACACGAGACCGGATTAACGATTCCCGTTCGATATTACAACATTTGCTTCATTTTTGGTTACACTGCATATCAGTCACTTAAATAATAATAAAATGATATTGTAAAAAGTGAATATTTCGATTCAAAAATTCAGATTTGTAAACAAGATTTAAATCATCATAATATATTATTTATAGTATGGCCAAATCTAACAGATAAAACCTATAGAGATTAAAGAAACATTATTTCACCCCTTTTCTACCACTTATACAGCATGTTTTGAAATTTTGATTTTGTTTTGATTTTCAAAACCATTTTGAAAATTCTCAAATGTTTATTAAATAACAATCAATAATGTTTATCAATTTTATTTAAAATAAAATCTAATCCTAAGTTATTATACAGGGTGTCCCATCATTAATGGATAACCTTACACTTACTTGTAGACAAAGGCAAAGTACCCATACAATCTGCTTTTATTTTATTTTTATTTGCACAGAAATCCATTTTTTCAATAAATTCACTTTTTATCATAGTTTTGCATACCACAGTCGTAAACTGTCTAATTATTACATTTTTTTTGCTCTGAAACTATTCTGCAATAGTAAATCTGATGATACCACACATATTACAATATTTAAGATACACACAGTTTTCAAAAAACTACTTTGAAAAATAAAACAAACAGCGGCTCATGCACATTTAACTCCGAAGTTTGAGCACCTCTGGTCTAAAAAATAGGAATTCTAATTTTTGTCTTAAAATATATTTTTTTCCATACAATCTACGCCCCGTTTCATTTCGACAAAGCATTTTGTAATGAAATTATAAATTCAATCTAAAAATTGAACACATACCCATTTGTTTTAAAAATAGACAGATTTATTTTTTAATTATAAATAAGCAGTTTGTGTTGTTCACAATTCTGTGTTTTCAACCAGTTTCAACATGGCAGTAGGTATATACCTATGTCTGAGGTGGGCAAATATCTAGTTGTGTAGGTATTGATAAAAATAAATGTTTTATAAGGTATTTGTAGGACATACCTTTCCCTTACTTTGCTTGTTATACGTGTACACAAGTTTTTGATGTTGAGATACTATTGTATTCCTGATGAAGAGTTGTCTAAGTAATATTAAGTATGTGACATATTATGTCTTAGTTAGAGGTAATCATGGGATTTATCTAAAAGGATAGTCAAATTTTGTGGATTTTTAATTAACTACACTAGTTTATACAGAACGCAATTATATAAAAATGTTAGAATGAAATTAACGAGGTACACGAAGCGGTGGTTTGTGTTGGAATGTCAAATATTTACGTTTAGGTAAATTGAAGTAACAAGTGTGGCAAACAGTCGTCCACTCGGCGGTAGGTTGTACTCGTGTACTGGTTTCCTCGTTAGTAGGTACTTGGTCATTAGTGCTAACGACACGTGTTGTGTGTGCCCACAGACAACAATGAACTCTAAACTGTCACTCAGACGGCTCGCTTTTGTTTGCAGTGTCATTGAAAAGTTTACAAAGATTCACGCTTCTGGCTTTTAGCTTTTGCATTCTTAATGAGTACAAGAAGTTTTGTGTTAACTCCTTGTAAAGTTTAGCCTATGCAGAGAAAGTGTTTAGACTGTACCGATTGTAATTATATTAAAATTATTTTTAAATATTTAAAAAATCATGCTATTTTTTACAAGTGGTAATGTGCACTCGATTAATGTCAAGGAAGAGACTATATCGATTTTAATGAAGCAATTATTTCATAGAATAACATGACCTCTTAATTTGTTTTATCTTTATGTTAAGGTCGGCAGACAGGCTGTCGGCCCACTGGTAGGAGGCTACCGTCGCCAATAACACGAACAACGCCACAGGTGCTGCAAGTTCGCTGCCGACTGCAGCAGGATTAAAGAAAAGGAGGAATTGTATCCTTTACTCATTCACCGAAACACAATAGCACACATGCTGTTATTATGCGGTGGTAGTCTGTAAGGAGGTGGTTACTGCCGCCAGACGGGATGCCCAAGTGACTGCGAAACTCAGTGTGCCCTGCCAGCAACAATTCCAGAGAAATTTGTTGTTTCTGGCCTGTTGTAATATTGATATTTGTTATCGTCACAAATACCTCTCTTTTTATGTGTGTAATTTTTCTTTTCTGTATGTGTGTATGTCATTGATTTTTTCCTATGAGTCCCTGGATGGTTTAGATTCACAATTAGACTCTTTAAATGGCGCTACCATCGAGTTTCAGATATTTTTTCAGGCAAGACAACGTCTCTTGTTAATGTGAAGAGTTTTGGGATCTAGTCTATACTACTGTGGATTTGTTTTTGTATACCGTGAATTTTTTAAAAATTACAAATAACCTTTTAATGTTCGTACCAGTGGACGGACATAAAATTGAGTTCCATTAGAGATTGAACGTGATTTAGTGTTGTGCGTAGCGCGCTTGGCGTTCCGTTACGTGTCGTTACTCGCGTCGCAGCCATTTAGGGACGAGTGACGAGCGAGGGGTGACGAGGGTTCATCATTAACATAACATGTCACATTATTGTGTAAACACAAGCATTAACACGCTTTTTGTAAAACACTGTGTACATGATTATCATCTTTGCTTACACTACAATTATATACAGCAGAAACTAATAGCAGTAGATATACCTACATCGCCTCCGCGTCAAAGCTTTGATTGATTCGATTGATAAGTGAATATTTATACTAATATCTATACTTCTATATCTATACTAATATTATAAAGAGAGAAGATTTGTATGTTTGTAATGAATAAACTCAAAAAGTACTGAAACGATTTTGAAAATACTTTTAGAAAGCTACATTATCAGCGAGTAACATATGCTATATTTTATAACGTTACGCGGGCTAAGTCGCGTGCAACAGCTTGTTATTATTATTTAGAAAAAGTGGACTATAAAATTATTGTTGGTATATATTTACCGTTTAACAAGTCTGCTTTTACTTAAGTGTTGCTTAAAACAAATGTTTTTAAGTAACACTTAAGAAAAATGGGCGCAGACGAAGCAGTGTATGTATTAGTAAAATGAATAGGTTTTTTACGAATTCTCTTCTACAATATCAGCATAGGTAGGTAACATAAAAAGTTTAATAAGAAAGAAAGCGCAGTATACCTATTTGAACATCTGTCTGCACACAAAAACACTACTCTGAAAAACATCATTTCGTTCTGATTTTTCGCTCGCTTTATTCTTTTACTTTTGGAATTTGTTCTGGGATGAATGTCGCACATGCGAGCATCTCACCGGGTATTGAGTCTTGTTTAAAAGCAGCCGTCGAAATGAGCCCGGCCTATTTGGCCCAACTCTTTCTTCTGCGAGTGCCTAATACGACGCCTCTGCAGTTCACCACAGGGCCTGCAACACACAGTAATTAAACTCAAATTAAATATCTAGTTTTCGCTGTTATAAAGCATTCAAATAAGACACGCTTATATAATTTTGATGATTGATACTTGCACTATAGGGTATTCTGTATTCTAGATTACAAATAATGGCCACACTTTTTAAAACAGATACCTGGGGCCCAGTAGTAAGGCGTTATAGTATATGTAAATATCAGAAAGTAAGAATACTTTGGGCATATCATACGTGACGAAAAGTAAGGTCTGCTCAGTTGATCATGCAGATAAAATACAGGGTAGACACAAGCCGGGCAGATGAGATTTTTCCTGGTTCAAAAATCTCCACGAAAGGTAAGGCCGAAGTACTAGGTCTCTATTTCGAGCCTAAGCTCAAGGTTCGGTTAGCCATGATCATAGCCAACCAACCTCCGGTAGGAAATGCCTCCAAAATTTAGATATTTATGTCTTTGGATTGGATGTCACCAAGAAAAAACTGTGTACTAAAACAATAATGAGTTAAGACTCATTATTTTTTTAGTCCACTGAGTTATCTCGACGAATGACAAGTACTTCATCTAACTAAAATAATGCATTTTATTTGAGACATCTGCTATACAATTTCGGGTTGATATAAACTTTAGATTTAAATGTGGGATGTGAGTAATCCGTTTTCTGTTATTCAAGTGTACTGTGGTAGTGTTGCTGTAGTGTTATTTTAGCGAAATCACCCCCTCGACGAACGCCCCGACCTTCGCGAATAAGGTTACAGAACTTCTACCGAATCTCGCATGTTATTTCAGCGCAACCTCTTTTATAATATCACAAAATATAACAATGGCTGGCAAGCCAAAACGTTTTACACTTTATTGTTCTGTTTGGTAATGTTTCTCTACATAATATTGTATAAATATAAAATTGGTTAGGAATTTTCTTGTATAAATATTTTTGAGGGTAGTATTCAAGTTATGGAACTTTATCAAAGTTTCGGCCATTTTGTTTTTAAACGTTGCGATATATAACTTTGGACTCGAGGAACGAGCAACGGAATTTCGGATCTTTATTAACAAAGCCCTGATGTTTTCCTATAAAATTTACATAAAAATTCAAGAAATTTGCTGGAGTCGTAGTACCCTGAAAAACGAGTTCTTCCGTCCCTACAGAATATTTTGGCCGCCTCCTAATATTTTTAGCTCCCATGCCAAATTTTTGTATAAAAATATTTTAAATCTCATTAGAATTTTTGTTTTGCCTTTTTTATTTATGACGCAGACCCTTCCGAGATTTAGCGTGTTACACTTTTCCTACTAGAACCATCTTCTCTTGAGTAAATGTCACAGTAATTAAATTAATTTATTATTTTTGACTTTTAAAGTAATGGACCAGCCCTTTGAATCGGGTTCGATTCCCGGCAGGGTCAACTTTGGAAATGAACTTTTCAAAGCTGGCTCTGACCTGGACCTCCGTGAAATAACAGCATGTGTGCTGTTGTGTTTCGGTGAGTGACTCAAAAATAAGCCTACGAGACATTCGTCACATTCGCTATTTACCACAGTAGACATTCGTCATTTTAGTTATGGTCATACCCCTTTGTGATATACAATAAGAAATATTTAATTCCCATAAGCGAGTGTACGCCAAAGCTCATTCCTAACCTGGCCACCCTTTACCATTGGGGCCACTTACCATCCGCTATTTATCTTTAAAAAAAAGCCAGCAATCAATGTTATATTTATTCATGAATGACAATAGGAAAAATTCTTCTAAACAGTCCCGTTCGAGTCTATAACGGGAATAGTGGCACTTGTGCGATATTGTAATAGCACTCCGGCGGCTTCACCTTCACCCGCATCGATGGCCCTCCACCTCTGCCAATCAGTCTCTTGACCCACTCTCCCGACGGCTTCATCCACGTCATCGATCCCAATCTCTCGACAGCTTTCGTTTACTCTTTTAACTCGCTATTATTTCTACATATATTAAACTAGCTGTTGCACATGACTTCGTCCACCTAATCTTATAAAATACTAGCTGACCCGGCAAACGTTGTTTTGTCATACAAAAAAAATATTTCTTAGGGATATGGAAAATAGATGTTGGCCGATTCTCAGACCTACCCGATAAGCACACAAAATTTCATCAAAATCGGTCCAGCCGTTTCGGAGGATTTTGGCAACAAACTCCGCGACACGAGAATTTTATATATTAGATGGTTTACGTTACTCTTTGATAATGTAGCTTTCTATAGTTGAAAGTTTTTTATAAAATTCGTTATGTTACTTTAACATTTAACATATCCCTTCTCGTAGTCATCATTATTTTCCAGAGAAGTTCCAACTACATGTCAGCATAAAAAAATATTATAATCGTTACACGTGGATATCAAATTTAAAAAATTAGAAACATGAAAGTTCACTTTTTAGTATATTTTCTTCTTGTCAATAATTAATTTTTGCAAACTATAACATTAGATACGCATTAACAAGCTTTATTTAAAAATTATAAACTAACACTGGACTTTATCTGCTGTAGGTTTAGGTAAAAAATTATCAAAAGGTCAAATTGGAAACAATCATCGAAATAACATATCTCTGGAAACAATATTGAACTGTCAGCTTCAAATAAATAATGATGTTCCTGAGTCAAAACTTCACTAGAGCTGAAAACATTAAATATTTTCCTCATGACGTCTAAGAGCTGGAGGTACCTACTTGGGAGGCCAACGCGCAGAACGACGACGCTGTGATCATTTAAGAACTGCAGGTTTTTAACAACTCCCGTTAAGCATTCAATGTTGACCCAGAAAAAGACTAGAGATGGCTGCTTCGATAAAACAACGTTCAAACGATTTGCTTATTCACCTTTTATATGTAACACCCTTCCTTTTATATACCTATTATATACTTTTATATACGTGTATATCGTCATTTTTATATCTTATATATATAAAAATCTCGTATCACGATGTATGTTCGGGATAAAGTCCGAAACGACTGAACCGATTCTGATAAAATTTCGTAACTATATGTACTTGGTCCAACTTAAAAGATAGGATAGTTTGTATCTCATTTTGTTTATTATTTTTTTGCAAATGGTATAATATTATTAACATAGCGCCATCTGTTGATACTTATTCAATACAGCAATTATTTATCCGTGAGTTCCATAAGGTTCTCACGGATGGCGGTTTAAAGTAATTTATCGGCTGGATTGCAAAAAAGCACCCCGGGCGAAGCCGGGAGCGGGCCACTAGTGTGTTTATAAAATCTCTTCTTTTTTATGTGGACCAAGCATTTTTTTATTTTGATATAATTTTCTGAAATTGGACTTCCAATTAATGGAATTAGTAACTCAGTTCCGCAGTCATGCATTGAGGTCAACTGTCCCGTAGTAATTCGGGAAGGCAAAGCTTATTTATACCTTTACTCCGACATAGTTATTTTATGTTATTGAAGTTGATAAGATCACGGCAGCCATTTAACACTTCCGCCAGCCTGTTAAAGATCGGCAGACATTAAACTTGATAGTACGTAGCTACCGGTCGCCTATTCAAGAAAGAAGGTGTTGCAAGCGACGGTGGCGCCGCCACGCGACTGTGGCACCCAATTCTTTATATTTTTAGACGATCACTCGGGAGCAGTACCTACTTTTTTCTGGATAAAAGGTACCCCATGTCCTTTCTGGTGTCCCAGACAACGTGTATGCAATATTTCATGGTGATCGGTTCAGTAGTTTTTGCGTGAAAGAGTAACAAACATCCATACATCCAAATCCAAACAAACTTTCGCATTTATAATATTAGTACAGATTAGTATGGATTGAAAGGGGATAGGTCAATGGGCTCAGATATTAATAACTACTCACTCACCGAAATAAGAATAACAACACACATATACAGCAAGGGTGTGGTAACTGCAATTTAATAATTGCGAAAGTAAAGTCAGTTTAGTGCTTACTAAGTGTCCTAAAGTTTATAATGTGTAACTTGATCTCGGTTCGTGTTGTGTAAACGAGATTAACCGCGATAGTCCCTCGCCTCCGACTCCAGGAGTGCTGTGTCCCTCCAGGGGGTCAATTGCATCGTGTATCTTGAGAAAACTTAATGTCCGGAAACGCCATTATTGTCCTCCCACTAGGGGCTCTCTGAGAATGGTTTAAGTTAATGATGTTAAGCAAAAAGTATACTTTATACCTAATGTGAATCTAGGCAATAGAATTGCTGTAAAAAGAGGATTGTTCAAGGAAATGTTTAGTATTTAGTTTACAATAAACCATGCTTGAACTTAGTTGTGTAATAAATCTGTCGACCTACCCCGCACCCTGCATCTTTTGCCCCTCAGTGATAAATTGTGGCGAACCGACCTGCTGCACCCTCCTTGTAACATAAAATAAGATGTCCTGTGGTCGGTCTCTACGACGAGCAGCAAATTCTTGGCAAATCCGCTTACAAATTTTGCCTTCTCAGGCGGATTCATTAGTCTGTGCTTGTGTAATTAGGCGCCTTTACTTGAAAATCGGGTATGTCATAGCATATGAAGCCAGCCATCACAAGATTAACTTTTATGAGAGCGAAGATGACTCGTAATCCTTCAACAGATACTCGTATATGTGATGTATCCAAGCACCCGATCACAGTACACTGAATCGAACCGTGAATACTCAACAGATTTTTAAAAGAATTTAATTTTCATCTAATTTCTATTCTAACCTCATGGTCTAATTCTATTCTATTCATGAATAAAACTTCTATATTTAAGAGATGATGAGCCGATCAATGCTGTGCTTAGTTCTACGGACTGTAAATCGTATTTTGAAACTTTTAGATAAACTACCTGTGACCGCAACTTCGTACGCGCGATTTTCGTATACTTTGTTATTCGGTATAAATTTTTTATTTGGAATGAAACAAACACTTTATGTCATGAAAATCTCAGTGGAAATCGCATTCAAATCGAATAAACCGTTTCTGAGATTGAATTTAAAAAGAAAAATTTAAAAAGAGCGTTTGGTAATATGTGCCCATGTAGCCAGCCGTTCTTTAATCCAGGATAAGCCGACAGCCTTATCAGAAAGTGTACGAATGCGATTCGAGTCTTGTATGCCCTCCACATTTCGACTGATTGCATCTTCTCCCAGACGTTTATTTAAATCTCTTTATCCAACACGAGTAAATCCGCCCGTTGCACAACATGTATTGGATAAGCAAGTTACTCTATACAAGGCCTTCGCCTTAGCTTCGCTTACCTTAAATTTGAATTCGTGCTTTAGTTCAACAAATGCCTTTGCCTGTAGGCAAACAATAGCAATAATCGTAGGCGCTGAAACAGTAATATTGCCTTTACAGGTATTGACATTTTGAATCAGAAATTACTAGTAACTCAGTTTCAAATTGCCCGAAATACATTAAGTGTGTATCGGATGCGGCCTCTTGAATTGAAGAGGGGTCGAGCAGACCGCGGCGTCGGAGTATTGTATGATCTTTCACGAATTCAATGTAGAATACATAATAAATTCTATTGAATGTAAGCGCGCTGTATGCTCGAGTAATGTAATCATACGGAGGACGTTAGTGACATACCCGACCGGGATCTATGTATGCTCTTAACGCTTAACGCTTTTCGTCTGGAAGAGGCACATTTCTTAAGGGAACGCAATGTTAGGCTTACAACTCATCTCAGCCGTGGGACGACAACTGCTGGACAAAGACCTTTCCGTTATTTTACAGTAGAACCGGTCAGGTTAATAGGTCTTATTGGGTTAGCTTATTAGGTCGTCAGTCAGTACTAATTCGCTGGGTTATGTCGGTGACTTTCGTTCGTCTAAATCATAGACGAACGAGATAAATCTCGTGGAGTAACCCCGAGCATAGCAACAGCAAAATGATCAAAAATAAAAAACCAATCAAATGTGGATCAAAAACATTTACAGGGTCGGAATTTTCTCAAACAATGGAGAGACTTTGCTGTAATAGTGGCATGAGTCATAAACAAAAATAACTAACTAGAAATAGTAGACCGGGCCTAATAGAGATCTCTTCCATGTGTCCTAAATCCTTACAGCATCCGCTGTAGAAGCTCATCGTCTATGTAGATGAAGGTTTTGATCCCCATCCCGCGCCCCTCGCCCCTCGCCCCTCGCCACACCCCGCACGTCCCTCGCCTCTTTACAACATACCGCAAAAATTAATGACGTATTGAAATTTTAATTTAACACACACACACACACACACACTAAAAATGTAATTATGGTAATGAAACAATTAAAAACGAAGTGTCTTTACAACAATTTTTGTAAACCTTATTATATTGTGTAATAATTGCTATTTGTATTTTTGTTTGCAATGAATAAACTCAAAAACTTCTGGACAGATTTAAAAAATTCTTTCACATAAGTATAGAAAGCTGCAAGTGCTTTCTATAAAAGTCTGCAGGTGCTTGTAATTGTGCTTTTTTCTGACCTTTCCTAACTTTGGGGATAGCTTCTAAGTTTACTTTGGGGACATATTTCCGCTATGATTTTGATGTGATCATCTCAAAAAAAGTGAAAAATTTATGAGTATATAGTGGCTCATGAGACAGTGCAGTTGCTTGTATACCTAGAGAACAGAGAACCTTTTAGTATGATTTATGCAAGTGTCATCTTTTCCTCGGGCCATTTTTGCAGTAGAGGCTCGCTCGAATGCTCTGCCGCTTGAGAAACGTTGAAAGAACACATGAATCTTTTAAATAGACACTTTTAAGTGTAGTGATTTCGGCTCACGTAAACTGTACGCTTTTCTATTAGCTAAAAGCATGAATATAACGATATGGAGGTATATAACTATATAAATATATAAGAGCGTAGCGAGAAGGCATCCTTAACAAAGTCGGTGTGGTTTTATAGACAGTAAAAGTGCGGTTGAATTACGATGTCGTGGCTGCGGACATAAAATGGGGCTCAATAAACACGCGACTGCACCCATCCTATACACATACGTTTGCAGCTAATTTACCAACTCGGAACCGTTCTATTTTTTATGATCAGCGGTGCCAGGCGGGCTGACTGTCACAATTCTCAATGATTTCCAAGCTAGAGAAGAATATAGAACGATCACTGAGATAACTTTAGACGCGAATTCAAGCTAAGCTTAATTTAACCTAAATTGATATAACTAATAAGTTCCTTTTAAATTTTTATGTTAAACTAGCTGGTGCCCACGACTTTGTCCGCGTTGGTGTCCCGTACGTCCAAATGTTTATCTACCAAGCTAAATGAAAATCAGTTAATTCGTTTCAGAGTTATGGAGAAACATACATACATACAGAAAAAAATTCTAAAAATCGTCAATTTAGTTTCACTATCATGTATAGAGCCTATAAACACGATATCTCTGAAAACAAAGTAACTTACTCCATGACCGACCCTTACATATTTATTATTAGTATTGATTATAATATTAAAATTCAATAGTATTATATACTAATTTGCTGTTTTAAGCATATTGAAAGATCTCACTTTACAAAAATTATTCTATAAATAAAATAATCTTAGATTAAACTAAAATACCCCAAATCCAAATAACGACATCTATAATTGTTAAATAGTATCTGTACTAATAGAGGTGAACTTTTCAGTTTTTACTTAAAGCTTTATTATTTATTCAAGATTAATTAAGTTATTTAGATATAGCTTAAAAGCATTGTCCATCTAAGTAGCCGCAAGTTTCCATTAGTAAATTTAGCCCATCATTGTTCATATTTTAATATTGAACACGAAATATATGGGCACATTCACGCAAATTACAATTTTCACAGAAAATTTGAAAGTAGTTCCACTAAAATTAATAAAAATAATTGATCACGCAACCCTTGGCCAGAGGCCGGTGGAAATCGACCTAGTCTTTGCCTCCATTACGTCATAACACTGACAATTCGATTGATTCGATCCATTTTATTTAAATGCGTACAAGAAAGAAAGATAACATTCTTCCTTGACGCTTACAGTCTGGGCTAATCGGTCTTGTTTATCGATAACAAGAAATATTTTTATGTTTTCCAAGAGTAAAACAAAACATCCTTATTGTGGTTTGGTTTTGCGCAAGGGACTATTGTGGAGTGAGGCGTGTTGCATTGAGAATATTATATCTATGGCTATATGTTTGACATGCAAACTTATTTTCAAGAAATAAAAAACATTTAAATGTTTAATGATTTTAATTGAAACCCGAATTTATCTGTAAAATAAATTGTGTAAGTGGGTCAATCATGGCGTGTTTTAATTCTGTTAACTCGAGTTACATTGTTTATACCATTCTGACACGCAGTAATACTACTTCGGTTACACATACGAGTAGGTACAATAAATATTCTACATTTAATTTCATTTGAAAAGCAAAAATTCCAGCCACGTTCGCATAGTATAAGAATTTGCGTATTGCGTTGTTGCCTCATCTCGTTCGTTAATAGGGATCTATTTTATTTCACATACCACACAAGTCGAGAAAATAAGATTATTCATTGCTATCGATAGATTTTTTGTGTGCGCTATACATCGACGGCTTTCATGGAACAAATGGAATGAATACGTTAGTTAGTAGACAGTGTATAACGTGTATAACGTTGTACATAAGTAGTGTGTGGCGAGAGACGGAGATGTTGAGAGTGCACGTGACGAGAGGCTCGATCGATAAGTACGTACGACAACTGTTGCGCCAAGTGTGCCGTCCTTGTCGCACTCGTGCGCGAAGGTATAAAAGAGAGAGACGTAGCTGAGGGCCCGGCTGGTAGCTCGTTGCGCAAAACTCACGCACCGGCCGTCCTTCCTCCTCTGCGCTAATGTGACGTTCAATATGAGTGAGAGGGAGAGAGGAGATGCGGCATCGTGTGTTCCTAAACGTCACAAAGGAGGTCGTCCGATGAATGACAATGCGGACTGCGGGAATAATGTCCTTATCGACACAGCCAGAGCTGGCTCCGAGCCACACGACTCAACTTATCTCAAATTGACTTTCAAAAAACCACACCAGTGTATGAAGGTTGCAAATCCTTTTAATATGCTCCCTGTCCAAGTAGCAATGCAGATGTAATAATCCGTCACGCAAACAATGACGCAGTCGAAGCTCACTAGAATGCTCGGTTCAGATTCTGAAGAAGTTCTTTTGTGGATTTTTGTGTAAAGGGACCTAAACGTAGACTGTCTGATTAGTAGCTTGCGCGTATTCGCGTAGCGCTCTAAATTGAAATTAGTGCGTAGCTCATCTACAAGCGCGTAGATGCGCTACGCATAAACGAAGACAGACAGGAATATTTGGTACTAGCTGTTGCACTCGAATTCGTCCGCGTAACTTTAAAAAATTTAGTTAGTTATTGATTATTAAAACGTTTTGCTAACTGAAGCTATAAATCATCAGAGAAAATTATTAATTAACTAGCGATCCGTTCCCGGCTTCGCACGGGTGCAATTTTTTTCTGCAAATTAAACGTAGAAACCTTCCTCGTTTAACGCTCTTCCCATTAATGAAAACAGTATAAAAATCCGTTCGGTAGTTTTTGAGAATCGCAAACATACAGACAGACAGACGCGGCGGGGGGACTTTGTTTAATAATATTAAAAAACGTAAATTTAATAATGTTGTCTGCGTGAGCGAATTGATTTTTGTTTAATTGTGCGTAACTTTGTCTTTTTCCTGTGTATTAGTTTAACTGAGATAAGAGAACGCAGTTCGGCGAAATATGGGTATATTCTATCTCAAAACTTCGATGATGAATACTAAAGCTGTCTATCAAGCTGAGTGATGATCGTTAGGCAGAAAAGATAAATGTTTCAACTTATTCGTGTACATAGACTTTTCGAGTTTAATGAGAATGATGCTTATGCATTAAAATAGCCTCACTCTACTTCCTTCGAAATAAATATAATAAATCACCCATCAGGTTTAACAAATTTTTAAATTTCTAAAAATTTTGACGATGTTCTGAAATTTCAAAAAATCTTATTAAATTATCTGAAAAAGTGAAGAAAGTTTTCATAGAATTTTCTAGAAACTTCTGAAATTTTCGAGAAACTTCTAGAATTTTCGAGAAACTTCTAGAATTTTCTAAAAACTTCTAGAATTTTCTATAAACATCTAGAATTTTCTAGAATGTTAGCGAAAAAAAAATCCGTTCCTATTAATAATTCATAATGAGAGACTCAGCCAAAGAAAAGATACGCCGCAAGGAGAACTCATCGTATTGCATGAACCTTCGTTTCAGTTGTTAACAACAAATGCAATTGTTATGAACGAAAAAATTCTTTTTTTTTATTGTCACAGGGTTAGTAACTTTTTTTCAGTAAAATAAAAAATATCGCGTTTGAAAAACTCGAATATATTGCATAGATCCCGTTTTTTATTGTTTATAGCGGCCCGCTCCCGGCTTCGTCCGGGGTGTATTTTTTCTAAAATAAACGTAGTCTAAGTTACTCCTTATTACATCAGCTACCTGCCAATAAAAGTCCCGTCAAAATCGGTCTAGCTATTTCAGAGATTAGCCGGAACAAACAGACAGACAGACAAAAATTGTAAAAAATGTTATTTTGGTGTATGTACCGCAATTTACATAAACAAAAAGTAGCCTATGTTACTCCTGACGACCCCCTCTTCATGTCTGCAAAGTTTCATCGAAATCGCTTCAGCCGTTTCTGAGATTACCCCGGATAGACAGACAGACAGACAGACAGACAGACAGACAGACAGACAGACAGACAGACAGACAGACAGACAGACAGACAGACAGACAGACAGACAGACAGACAGACAGACAGACAGACAGACAGACAGACAGACAGACAGACAGACAGACAGACAGACAGACAGACAGACAGACAGACAGACAGACAGACAGACAGACAGACAGACAGACAGACAGACAGACAGACAGACAGACAGACAGACAGACAGACAGACAGACAGACAGACAGACAGACAGACAGACAGACAGACAGACAGACAGACAGACAGACAGACAGACAGACAGACAGACAGACAGACAGACAGACAGACAGACAGACAGACAGACAGACAGACAGACAGACAGACAGACAGACAGACAGACAGACAGACAGACAGACAGACAGACAGACAGACAGACAGACAGACAGACAGACAGACAGACAGACAGACAGACAGACAGACAGACAGACAGACAGACAGACAGACAGACAGACAGACAGACAGACAGACAGACAGACAGACAGACAGACAGACAGACAGACAGACAGACAGACAGACAGACAGACAGACAGACAGACAGACAGACAGACAGACAGACAGACAGACAGACAGACAGACAGACAGACAGACAGACAGACAGACAGACAGACAGACAGACAGACAGACAGACAGACAGACAGACAGACAGACAGACAGACAGACAGACAGACAGACAGACAGACAGACAGACAGACAGACAGACAGACAGACAGACAGACAGACAGACAGACAGACAGACAGACAGACAGACAGACAGACAGACAGACAGACAGACAGACAGACAGACAGACAGACAGACAGACAGACAGACAGACAGACAGACAGACAGACAGACAGACAGACAGACAGACAGACAGACAGACAGACAGACAGACAGACAGACAGACAGACAGACAGACAGACAGACAGACAGACAGACAGACAGACAGACAGACAGACAGACAGACAGACAGACAGACAGACAGACAGACAGACAGACAGACAGACAGACAGACAGACAGACAGACAGACAGACAGACAGACAGACAGACAGACAGACAGACAGACAGACAGACAGACAGACAGACAGACAGACAGACAGACAGACAGACAGACAGACAGACAGACAGACAGACAGACAGACAGACAGACAGACAGACAGACAGACAGACAGACAGACAGACAGACAGACAGACAGACAGACAGACAGACAGACAGACAGACAGACAGACAGACAGACAGACAGACAGACAGACAGACAGACAGACAGACAGACAGACAGACAGACAGACAGACAGACAGACAGACAGACAGACAGACAGACAGACAGACAGACAGACAGACAGACAGACAGACAGACAGACAGACAGACAGACAGACAGACAGACAGACAGACAGACAGACAGACAGACAGACAGACAGACAGACAGACAGACAGACAGACAGACAGACAGACAGACAGACAGACAGACAGACAGACAGACAGACAGACAGACAGACAGACAGACAGACAGACAGACAGACAGACAGACAGACAGACAGACAGACAGACAGACAGACAGACAGACAGACAGACAGACAGACAGACAGACAGACAGACAGACAGACAGACAGACAGACAGACAGACAGACAGACAGACAGACAGACAGACAGACAGACAGACAGACAGACAGACAGACAGACAGACAGACAGACAGACAGACAGACAGACAGACAGACAGACAGACAGACAGACAGACAGACAGACAGACAGACAGACAGACAGACAGACAGACAGACAGACAGACAGACAGACAGACAGACAGACAGACAGACAGACAGACAGACAGACAGACAGACAGACAGACAGACAGACAGACAGACAGACAGACAGACAGACAGACAGACAGACAGACAGACAGACAGACAGACAGACAGACAGACAGACAGACAGACAGACAGACAGACAGACAGACAGACAGACAGACAGACAGACAGACAGACAGACAGACAGACAGACAGACAGACAGACAGACAGACAGACAGACAGACAGACAGACAGACAGACAGACAGACAGACAGACAGACAGACAGACAGACAGACAGACAGACAGACAGACAGACAGACAGACAGACAGACAGACAGACAGACAGACAGACAGACAGACAGACAGACAGACAGACAGACAGACAGACAGACAGACAGACAGACAGACAGACAGACAGACAGACAGACAGACAGACAGACAGACAGACAGACAGACAGACAGACAGACAGACAGACAGACAGACAGACAGACAGACAGACAGACAGACAGACAGACAGACAGACAGACAGACAGACAGACAGACAGACAGACAGACAGACAGACAGACAGACAGACAGACAGACAGACAGACAGACAGACAGACAGACAGACAGACAGACAGACAGACAGACAGACAGACAGACAGACAGACAGACAGACAGACAGACAGACAGACAGACAGACAGACAGACAGACAGACAGACAGACAGACAGACAGACAGACAGACAGACAGACAGACAGACAGACAGACAGACAGACAGACAGACAGACAGACAGACAGACAGACAGACAGACAGACAGACAGACAGACAGACAGACAGACAGACAGACAGACAGACAGACAGACAGACAGACAGACAGACAGACAGACAGACAGACAGACAGACAGACAGACAGACAGACAGACAGACAGACAGACAGACAGACAGACAGACAGACAGACAGACAGACAGACAGACAGACAGACAGACAGACAGACAGACAGACAGACAGACAGACAGACAGACAGACAGACAGACAGACAGACAGACAGACAGACAGACAGACAGACAGACAGACAGACAGACAGACAGACAGACAGACAGACAGACAGACAGACAGACAGACAGACAGACAGACAGACAGACAGACAGACAGACAGACAAAAATTCTAAAAAAAGTTATTTACGTTTTAACAGCATGCGAATGACTCTCTAAGCTTAGTTTGAGGCAGTTTTTCGCAAATCACAGACAGACACTCCGATTTTATTTATATAGATGTAGGAATTAAATATATCAATTTACTGTCGCTCTATCTTATTTATATTACTCTTCTATACTATATGTGTGGCTCTGTATATCTAAAAGGAAGTAGGAATTTACATATAAGCGAGTTGGCCAGACTGGATGTAGTGACTGACGAACAAATTTATTTAGGCTCAATTTCCGACTGACTAGGCTGAATTTATGTCGGCGCTCTTCGCTTATTATACTCTCCAGCGGCAATCGCTGATGTGCCCTATTTCGTGTATAACTTTGGTGTACCTAAGTAATGTGTTAGCTAAATTTTCATTATAATAAATAGTTTTTGCAAGACAGAAATAAGGTCATCGGATAATTTTCACCATGAAGACTACGAAAGGTGACACGCGTGTCTGGGTAACTGGTGTACCTAAATTTAGTGTCAAAAGTACACTTTATTAGACGACAGAATTAATATTTAAATTAATTGAGAAATAAAAATAAACTTACAGTCTGAGATACGGCATTAGAAATATTTGCCTCATGTGTTCTTTAATGATGGCAATGATTATCTGGTCGGTGATACGTACATTGATAAATTGCGAATGGGTTGCCTAATTAAATCCGAATGGCCGATGCTGTTAAATAAATTAAATTATAATTAACTCTCGCCATCCCTTTCTGTCACATGGAGTAGCGCGCGCAACGCTTCTCTGTCACTCTCCACTCTCGCGCAGTTTTTATTACGAGCGTATTATTTTATTATATTTATCTTTTATATTATTACTTATATTTTTAATAATAATATATCTAATAATATCTTTTATATTATACTTTTATATTATTACTTAAACTTTGTGTGCTCTGAAAGTGTGATTTATTAATGCGGGTAACATGCTTTCAGCTTCATGCACTAAGGAAAACGTAAAAGGAATATTAAAAAAAAACTAATTATAACCTTGTATACCTATGACATTTGAATATAATATTTTGTACTTAATTTCAATTTATTAAAAAAAAAACTATCTGATTAAAAAGCATAATTCCTAGAAGAACCGTTTAGAATTCATAAATATTGTTTTTATGATTCTTTAGGCCTGTTTGTAAATAATTTATTATATATTTTTTAAAATTAATGGCTGTTTGTAATCTAAATAAATAAATAAAAAATAAAAATATATTATTTTAGAAAACATAACTTATTATTTTGTCCCTAATTAATTTGTAATCTTCATCTTGACTTGAACGATGTTAAGTCAATAAATGTTAAGTAGGTATCATATAACTACCTATATTGTCAATGTTCCGACAGCATAAAACGGTTCCCTATTTCAATTGCTTCTTTTACGGTATGTAGGGGAAAGGTGTCCTCGTTGTCACAAGTACTAGTTGTCACAACGGCTATATTTTTGGAATGACAACTATTTTAGTTACGCGTAAGTTGTAATATCCAAACACATCCCAGTGCTACCAATCTCAGAAATTGTCATGGCTGCTGGCCGCTCCGATCGCAGTAAATACACAAATATAAAAAATATTGAATAGTGAGTAGAATTTTACACTAATTGTTTATATGTTCTACATACTACTTCGCATTAATGTTGGCGAAGATTTTGGTCTATTCTAATAAGGAATTGATCCTTTTTATCACACAAATGGTTTTATGTTTAAATTGCAATTACTTGAGGTTATTTTTTTCGTTTTATTGTTAATGGTGGATTAGGTACACGTTGTCTCAGTTGGTCGGGGGCTAGTTGTCACTGTGACCGAACGTCTCCTGGTGTCATGGTGCAAGCTGTGAAGGCAGTAAGTCATGGAAATTCGATTAGAAGTGTTGCCCAAAATTATAATATTAACTATCGCACACTCTCTCGCTATTGCAAGAAAATAAAGGAAAAATGTGACTCTGCTGAGGTGACGTCTGTGGGCTATGCAAAATTAGACAGGTGTTCACTGATGCTGAAGAGAATATGTTATCAAAGTACACACAGAGGGCTGCAGATATATATTTTGGGTTGACTCCAGTGGAAACAGTGTGAACCTCTTGCTGTGACAACTTACTCCTGGTATGGGGTTAGTTGTCACACTAGACTTAGGGCGGCTTGCACCAACGTTCTAAATATTGTTTAAGTATTATTTAAACGAAATTTCTTATTTAAGTTCGACAAACGTCTTGCACCAACCGCTAAACACATTTAGCGATCTGTCAAATTTAAATAACCAAAATTTGCTATTTAACAAGGTTAAATACGATTTAAATACAATTTTGACATTTGAAGGATCGAATTCAAATAGGTAATTATTTGCCGAAATGGATATATGGGAGTTTTATTCGGACGATGACGAAGAAATTATTGAATTTATAAATAATCCAATTCGAGAAATTACGACAAGAACAAATTTATTTTACACACTCAACGAAAAGAAATTTATAAGAAGATTTCGTCTTAAAAAAGAAACAACTTTAATGTTGTTGGAACTAATTGAACCACAATTAAAATTTAATTCCAACAGGTATGAATAATTTTTTATGCCCTGACACACACCTATGAATTAAATTACCTACATAAGTAAGCACAAGTTATTATCCAAATTTCTATTAAATTTTCAGGAACAGTGCTGTGTCTCCCATGAACCAGTTGTTGTGTACCCTTAGATACTATGCAACAGGGAGTCAATTAATTACTTGTGGTGATGTAATAGGAGTTACTGAATCTACAGCTTGTTGTATAGTGCACAGAGTTACTCATGCTATTGCATGCATATAACTCGGTAATTTTCGCCCAAGCTTCTTGCTTTTGGCTATGTTTAATAGAATCCGTCTTTTTGTTTTCGATTATATATGAATACGGATCTAACACTTCAAGGAGCAAAAATTGGTCCTCTTTGGTAAAGTTTGGTGTCCTAGTAGGTTTCGCCATTAATGTATTTATTTTTATATAGATAATAAAACGATATACTTATTAAAAATTTTGAAACAAGCTCTGTTTTAGTTAGTTTAGGTTATGTATTCAGCAAAGAATATATGAATATAGTACTCTCTAGCTGTCCCTAGTTTGAAAACATTCTAGTTTACGCAAGATTTTTTACATTTCGTTACGAAATCCTTAGACGAAATCGCTACAAATAGTTGTCTGCATTTGTCTTGCCGTAATGTGCACGTGTAACGAAATGTATACGGTAAATTTGCCGTCTTCTTAAACGCGTTTAGCTAAACAAAGTAACAATGAGCTTGGTGCAAGACGAGCTTAAACGAAATTAAAGTAAACACATTTAAGGACTTAAATCAATTTAGCTGAACAAACGTGTTATGTGGATATTTAAATGACATTTGGTGCAAGCCGCCCTTAAGTTCGAATTCGCTAAATTTTATATGTAATAGCTCGTTGATTTATTTGTATTATGTGGAATTATTAAGACTGATGAACCAAACATTACGATTAAAAACTTTAAATAAATAAATTCGTTTTATTTTGCCTATTATACAGGATAATGTAATTTTTGTGACAACTAGCACCAGTCTTCCCTATATATAGTATTTGTATTAGAATTGGCCGCCACGGATGCTTCTTATTTTATTATCGCCTTCCTGCCAATACCTCCCGCCCCTCCCCACCCCTAACCCCAACCCCCATCCCACACCCGCATCCCGCACTTGCGCGCTCGCTGCACCCTCGTCTCCTCGTCTCCTCGGATCGGCTTCGGCAATGAAGCGCCACTACGTTTTCACGCTACGATTCTCGTGGATTTGTTAAAGTTTATCGACACCGTGTTCTCGACCAGAAATGTCCTTGGCTTCTTTAGCATTCTCGAAAACACTCGAATAGCTAGAAAACTTTTATTTTAATTACACGATGACGGAACAGCTGTTACACTGATTAATTAATTAACAAGTATAAGAAATTATAAGAAAATATAAGAACAGAATTAGTTAAATAACTAAAGGGACAGATACAGAAGGCGGTACTTACCTAAGGAAAAAAAAATGTTTTATTCACCGTTGGACCATACACATGTACTTAAAAAAAACAGAGTTTTTATTAGCTTTTTAAATATCTTTTTAATAAAATAAATAATGTCGCAAACCCTGTGAGACTGTGCAACTGATACATTCTCACAATTATGTGTTTGCCTTATGTTCATCAATGTAGGTACTACTACTACTTATGTTGTGTAATTACAATATTTAAATAGTATTTATATGTAGAAAGCTATGGATACCTCTTCCAAGTAGTTAACATTATTAACAGTCCGATCGATGAATAATTGTATAGATTATAGATAATTTAGCGGCGATACATTATTATGAAGCCTTCCTTGGCCCACATTCAGCACTCCCTACTATTGCGGCTAATGTCATTAACCAAGTACTCATATCTACTAGTTTTTATTAAAATATCAATATTTAATGCATTGTTTTAAGGATTTGTATTGATTAAATAAAATATATACGATTTATTACAATTTTTATCTAAAGTTCGGTAGACAAGATGGCGGTTCACTTGGATTTAGAATTATAAAAAACGATATGAAGGGGAAAGGGAAGTGAGCTTGGTCATTCCTTAATTTTTAAAAGTAAAGATCGTCAGAGAAGCTGATTAATAGGATGAAGGATAAGGGATTAAGACTGCATTAGAAAATAGCTATGACATCCCTTACCCTTACTAATTTTCCGAGCGGTTGTTTATGGTTCATATTTTGTCAGCTTCAAGCCTGTCGGCATTTGTGACGTGGTTAATTTTAAGCAGTTAAACTGTTGACCTTAAACGTAGTTCGTTTATCTACTATCTGTCAGCTTTAATTAAACGTGAAAATAAATTAGCATTCAAAACGCGTTTGCCGTCCGCCATTGCAATTACAAAGGGGTGAATTTGCATATTTGAGCTGGCAACACTGAACAACTACGACGTTTTATAAACTACGACATTCATTCGTTATTTAATAAATTATTAATGAATGGTGAAGACCGATATGCACAAATACAGGCATAGGTAATGTTATTTTCTTACTATTGACGAGCTTTAATTTTATTAATAAAAATTTTTTTTTGGAAACAATGAGTTTTTTCGATTATGGTAACAAATTTCAACTAGTATGTGAACATTATAGTCTTTCATCAATACTAATAATAAATCTGTAAGTGTAGGTATTGTATGTATGTATGTATGTATGTATGTATATATGTATGTTCCTCCATAACTCTTAAACGAATTAACTGATAAACTTTTAGACGTACAGGACACAGGATAGGCTACTTTTTTCTTTTTCAACGCGGACGAAGTCGCGGGCGCCAGCTAGTTAATAATATATTAGTAATATATCTTTCATTGATGATATAAAAAAAATTACTTATCTATCTTATATCTTATGATAAAAGAAGGCAGGCTAATGGTGAGAATATTAAAATGAGGTGGTCCGCGCCACTCTGCATAGCGAGACGGTCCGGCCATGTCCGGAGCTCTAATTATTATGAAAAAGTCAACTTATAATTACATAGAGTATGCAAATGCATCTGCATTGCGTCTGGTGGCCTCGGCGTCAAGCATAACTAACCCTCATTTGAATTTGTGCTTAAGAAAAACGCTAGGGAACAACAATGAATACAGTCTCTTGTATTATGATTCACATTTAGCATGACTAAGACCTTCCAGTTCTTGTAAATAATAATTTGGATATTTTGTTAGAAAATTATCTAATAGATACTAAAGTAAAATTATATAATAGATTTTTTTTATGTAGTGGCTTCAGAGCACACAATAAACTACCCAATAATATAAAGGGGTTGCCAGGTTCTAAATTTACAATCACTTTGGCAGCATGGTTATTATAACGGTGCTATAATGATTTTAAATAATTTTATAACAAAACCCATTCATTCATTTACTTTTCACATTAATACATATTAGTTAATAGAATTATTTTTAGTATTTTAAATCAGGATAAGACAAGAGTTTAAATGCAGAATTTAAAAGTTTAAATCTATACATATAAATAAAATTGGAGTGTCTGTTTGTAATATTGAAATAACCGTTTTTTACTACACGCATAACGGTACATACACCAAAATAAATTTTTTTACAATTTTTGTGTGTCTTGCTGTCTGTTTGCTCCGGCTAATCTCTGAAATGGCTGGACCTATTTTGACGCGACTTTTATTGGCAGGTAGCTGATGTAATAAGGAGTATCTTAGGCTACGTTTATTTTAGAAAAATTCTTTTATTAGAAAAAATACACCCCGGGCGAAGCCGGGAGCGGGCCGCTAGTAAACAATAAAACCGTATAGGGTTAAGCAGTTTGGAGTGCTGAACGCCCCGAGCACAACAAAGGAGCTTTGCCCTCTTCTCTCGATGTGTTCCTATGCTGGTTCAACCGACTGAACAACAACTTTATAAATAAAGTGTGATTATGTCAAAACGGCTGTCGTTTCCCTTAAAAGTGGGTGTCCTAATGACCTACTTTATAGTAGACCCGTAGCGGATAGAACATTGTATTCTCCAGCTCATGAATATTTAGTTATAAGTAAATGAAGATCAAACGAAAGCCTCGTGGTGAGAAGTGCCGATGGAATTGTAATAACCTTAAATTGAAAATCGAAGAACCATCGTTGAGAAATTGGATGTGTTATCACGGTGTTTATAGGTAGGTATTACATTTTTAGAGAACATAAAAAGATAATGACAGAAATTCAAAGCTAATAAATAAATAATACTACTTTTGCAAAAAAAAACTATTTTTCATCTCATTTTGTTTAATGACCCTATGGTCAATCATAATGACCAAATTTCCCTAACTAACATGGTAAATCAAAGAAACGAAAACCATGAAATCTATACTTATAAATACAATGAGACAAGATAAATCACTATTACTTAAAGGGTACATCGGATTACTTATGTTAGCAATTAACAATTTTATCTTTGACGTAATTTATGAAGTTCAAAGATATAACTTTTATGCTTTTCTTTTCTTTAATTTACCATGTTTGATTCTTATGATTGACCCTTTCAATTAATGCCATAAAATACCAGGCGTAATACCAGGATTTTAGCCGGTTCGATTCCCGGATGTGGGCAAGTGTATTTTCAAAATCAAGTGTACTTTCCTTCCTGTATTTATACAGTAATCATTTTAGGTTGAACTAAACCTTTATTTTCAGTTGACTACTTGTAACTTATTTATTACTGCGCTACGTTTCACTCTCTCATGTACACATTTACAATAGTTAGAATAAGACGGAAGACTCATAAAATAAGGGTCATAAAAAGCCCAATAAAACTTACTTCAAATAAAGTGCTACGGTGATAACAGGTCTGCTCCTTGGGCCTAACCATCAATTCCGATCCTACTTCCAATAAAGTTTATGTCTAAATAAATAAAATCACAAGCAACGTTCGTAGGTGCCACGGGACAAGTTGAAGAACCTTCGAGGCGACTTCTAAATGACCTTGATGCTACGATGCGTAGCAATTTCACTTCGTAGCGCTACGTACTCTTATCATCTCAGTCGTAGCAGTCGTAGTATGGACATACATAATTTTCCAACAGGAAAAAAATGCCCTTTTATAGACTTCTTTATAATTCTATAGTTTTTATTTGGTCTGAAGACACTCCGTTCCTATTGAAGCCGGCGCAGAATGCAGAAGTACGCAGAATGTATAATGTATACCAAGATTTCGTCTTCATAAAGGGTTTTAATTATTATATGTTCCTAAAATAAATGCAATCAATACTTAAATTGTACGCATCAAATTAGTTTAAGCATTTTAGATTTAGTTAGATTTATTTGCTTAAAACATCATATTTCACCTTTTTATCAAAGTAAGTATTAGACGTATGATTACAATTTTAAGGATAGTAAGATGTCAAATAATTATTTATGTTATCTACTATTAATTCAATCACAATTGTCAACCCATTACAATTGTTAATCAATTACAACCTATTAAAAAGTTATATTGTCGCATAAAGTTAAAAAAAAAACAGAACTGTTTCATTTAAATTTCAGAAATTCATCAATACTATAATTTTTTTAATTTATCACGCGGGATTCTTTTATATAAAAAATATATAAATTCGTAGATCAAACATATAACTAATCGCGTAATATCGTATAAACTAATGTTATACAAAAGGTAAAGTTTTTATATTTGTATACCTAATCTTTGAAACTACTCAACTGTGATTATCATGAAATTTTGATACACGATGTCAGGAACAGAGAAAAAGACATTCATCCAGAAAAAAGTACTGTTTCCGAGAGGGTTCATCATAAAATATAAAATATGTGGTAGCACCACTGTTATCAATAGGGCGCGGACGCGGGCCAAGTCGCGGGCACCAGCTAATAAATTAATAAAAAAACCATAAATAAAAACCAACCTAGTGCCTTCAAAGATAATTAATTAGAAATAACTCCGTTTACATGAATCGAAGTAAGGTTTCGACTGATAAATTACAATCGCTGCCTGATTTCTTGCTGACCAGACCACTGATCACTGACCACAACACTGCCATCAATCTTGAATTCCTTTACCATTACGGACACAGTAATTATTTATGCCTAAAGAATTATTGAGAAATTATTCTACAAATTGACTTGAAATTGTATACAATACCGTATCTCACACATATCCGGTATCATACACACGTCAATTTGTACTTCAATCAATATTTATTACGCAGGGAATCAATCTATTATCTTCCACAATAATATGTTTTATTGTAGGCGCGCTGAACAAATTATTACATTTTCAGTTCATAAAAGATTATAGGTAATTCAATGAGCTTCATTAATAAACAGATTAGTTTTATTTCTACACTTGCAACTGATATCCAATAAGGGTTGAAAGATATTCATTGCATAAACCAGCCACCGATGACGATGCCGAAAAATCTAGGCTTCAGAATTCATATATGATAACATTGTATGTAGCGATGCAAGTGTAGGAGCAAAAGGATTCGCAGGGGAATGACGTAGGTGTGCAGGTGGCAGGTGAGGGGGCGGCGCAGTGCAGGTCAATGTCGGGCCACGGGTCTCCGGGAGCGCGGGGCACGCCGGGGCGCGGGGTACGCCAGGGCGCGGGGTACAACGGGGCACGGGGCACGCGGTGCCGCCCCCCTCGCCCGCCTCATCCCCATAATAGGTTTACTTTTACATAACCATTGATTCGCTTCCGCTTACAAATTAGTATTGAATGGTGACGCAATCTTGTTGCGTTGTATTTTATACGACTTATTGGTCTCTCAGATAGCATATAGCAACTTTAATAAATCAAGAAATGCGTTTTGTTCCTTTAATAAGAAGTAACATAATATATCCTACATACATCATCATATTAATAGCAGCGCACAATGACCCCCTATTACAAGAGCATATATGTGCTGCAGCTGTCTTTCGGTGAATTTTTCTATATCCTTCTGATTCCTTCCTATGGCGTTGCTTGACGATAGCCTAAACTCATTCAAAGATTGTAAATTAAGTAGAGAGGTCTTCCGTAAGCGTGGCACCGAACCGAGCAACAGTTAGGTGCCGGTAGGTAGCATGATGCAACCGCCCGCTAAGGCCACCTGCATTATCGATCCCACTTCCTAGCCTAGCCAGGAGGCGTCGACGACCTTCGCGGTTCTATGTTTCTAACCCTATAGGAACAGGAAACCTCTTTCTGTTCTAACGTGAAATTTCTTAAATTACTCTGGTTTAGTTAATCTTAGTTACCCATATTTATAAAACACATGTTTATTTGATAACGTAAGCATCGGCTTAGAAAGGATTTTTGGAAATTTTAATTCCATGCAAGCCGGGGGCGAATTGCTAGTATATTATAAATTCTTATTTCATTTTCAGTAATCTCTTTTATATTTAAAATTAACTTTTTTTTTAATACTTCAATACCTATCCATATTCCATTTTCTTTGTAGTTACTTCGAGTCAATGATTTAGATTTCTAATTAGCGATAATGGGTATATCTTACCATAAACAATAAAATCGCATTCATTTCTTCAACATTAAAATTCTAACTTAATTACACGCAAAGTGAAAAGACCGAAGAATTTCTTAGATTTCACGTTACTACAACATAAGGAATGAATGAAGTAAGAGCAAAAATATATTTTTTAATTTATAGGCATTCTTTAATTTTATTAATATTTACTGAGCCAGTGTTTTAGCTATGCTTTAACTTTTCAATAGAGTTGTGTTTAAAATAAAACTGAAAATTTATTATGTGGTTGGTAACAATCATATACTTAGTTAAATATGGTATCTTTTATTTTCAAAAAAAAAGTGCTAAGAAGACTGAAACGAAAATATATTTGAGATCTCCCAAGTACTACCATACGTAGACTTAGAGAGTTTAGAGTTGTTGAGGTGATGCAACATTGAGGCGGTAAGAAGGTTAAATGCATCACCGTAATCCACTGCAACGCAATGCGACGTGGTCGGGCATTTGGCCTTACAAGGGTACTCTTCCACCTTATAAGGGTTAGCAGTCCATTCACATTATCATTTTGCCTTTATCCTTACATTATCTCATCGTTGCAATGCTGCACCAGTTTGTCCGTTGCACATTTTATGAAAAATATTTGAATAAGTACTGGCGTAGTGCTATTGTAGAATTTAAATGCAGAAATACAGTACCTACATAGGAAATACATTAGTTTCTTAGATATTGTGTTCAATTCCTAAGTGATACATTATTTGAGGTGAAACATTTGACGACCTGATAAGGGGCACCGGCTCGTCGGGAGATCCAGGCTGCTTCTGACCTATCCAGGGAATATTTAGGTAGGTATACCACAACGCGATGGAGTAGGTATCTACATTCTAAACAATGAAGAAACGCATGTTTGGTGAGGATTGGTGTAAGATAAAAACACTAATTGATAATGCCATTTAACAGTAGTGGTTAAACGGTTATATTTAGATTAAGAAATGGTGACAAGGCACCAAGGTTATTTGGATTTCGACCTTGTATAATCCACCTGCTAATCTAGTGCTTGGCTCCGACATCGGCGCCACCCGCCGCCACTGCTATTTGCCTTTCATTTTCTCTTTTTCGGTCATTTTAAACTAAAACCGCTTAAATACTTAGCGGCTAGCTGATTCAACTTCTAATACAATGATCTCTTTCTATGATTATGACTTTAGTTTTGTTGAATAATGTTCTGGATTAAGTTCTCAAATAGAGATCGTTTGTCTCTTGTCTCTCTAGTGTGAGAGGGAGCAATGATTTGAATTTTCAGATGTAAACCAAGATTTTTCAGATGTTTGTTACTACAAGTATTAAGTACAAGCTAGTGCCCGCGTCCAATATACCTACTTAGTACTTAGTCTATATTTAATAAGTGCGACCAGTAACCACCTCACTGCCATTAGGTACATCGTCAGCCTACTTTCCGAGTTTTACATAAATAGGTACCTATGTTTCCGATCTCCGAAACCGCCTAAACGTTATGAATGTGTAACATAATGTATTGAAATATAGGTATATGATATGAACACGAACGAAGTCGCAAGCAAAAGCTATACTAAAATTATAAAGAGAAAGAAATTGTATTTTTGGTTATAATAAATAAACTGAAATGCTATCCTACTGGACTGATTTTAAAAATTCTTCAAGCTACATTATCAGCGAGTAACATAGGCTGTATTTTATAAATTTACGCAGACAAAGTCCCGTGTAACAGCTAGTATTAATAAAATTTAACATAGGCAATGAGTCCTTCTCTGATACTATTGTATAATAAAAATCAAGCGAACTTGAATGCATATTATTATTTCGATGCAAAAATCAGAAAGCACTGGTGCCATCTAGTGTCACTTTAGGAAATATTAATTACGTTTCAATTTACGTGAAAAATATGCTCTATGTATACCTAATTATTATTAATTTCAATAAAAAATTACCGCAAATAAATACCAATAAATAATTATGCTTCATTAAGAAAAACAAATATGAAAATTCAAAAGATTTCATTGAACAATGAAAAAAGAAACACGGGCAAATTGTCATTTTATAAATGTCAACTGTCAAATGTCAAACTGTCTGACTTGGCCTTCAATAATGGACCTTCAAATCAACTGCTCTCTGCTGATTGCTGGGGAGAATCAGTAACTTGCAGTTTCGTAAGGATCGTTTTAGTGTTGTAAATGAAGCCTTAAATAAAATCGATGGTGTGATATCCCAGCTGTGTTTCTCTTTCGTTGAAGATGACGTCTAGGAGTAAAAATTCTATGCGCAGTTACGAGACAGAGATCGAGAAAAGTCGCGAAGAATCCAATTGGAAGAAGGCTGTTGAGCTAGCTCAGCAGCTGAAATCTAGGTCTCCACAGCATGGTAGGAATGGCACAATACTCTGTTATCACCCTTTCGTGATTTTTGCCTAACATTATTTGCCCAACAATTCGAATATCCTTAAACATTAGTCATCACCACCAGCCTTATCAAATAACTGTTACTAAGGTTTATTATATAAATTTATGTTTTGTTTTATTATCATTCACGCCAACGTTATATAAGGTTTTAATTTGTGAATTATTAACGCTTGTACACATAATATTTTTTGACAGAAAGCCTTGCACACTTCCTCATTGGGGAGGGTAAGCTGGAAGCTTATTTGGACGAATGGCCACCGATCAAAGAGAACATCGAAAGAGCACAGCGGGAGCTCTCGGAGGCGAGAGGCTACTTGACATTGGCTACAGACGAAGCGGGGAAGAGAGCCGGGGTAGCGCTCGATGCTCACCTACTGCTTGGCAAGTTGCACTACTCCTGCGGTGCCTATGATGATGCGCTGAAGCACTATAAATTGGCAGAATTAGATACGCTCACTGAGAAGGAGTTACCCATGTAAGTTGCTATATTATTTATTGTTACATTTACATTTGTTATATACATATATGTAACTAAGCAAGTACACGACTTACATTTGCCATTATATAAATTAAAAACTGTGCTGAAACAAAAAATGAATTGCTTGATTAAAGTTTGAGCTCAAATTAATTATATTTCGTTCTTGTACTACAAATTTTCAATTACAAGAAATATGCATAAGCACATGAATAAGCATTTGTTGGTTTAGTGACATCATGTAAGCTAATAACGCTTGTAGTGGCACTTATGTTCTGTAATGAAGGCTCTTATGTTTTTAATTAATATTCTTAGGTCAAGGAAACAAAATCTTCTAAACAATTATGACATGAACGTCACCTAACGACTAATTTTCTTATGTATTCACAGCCGCAGTCTACGTATCGTAGCCGAGTCGTACGCCATCAAGGGGCTGTGTTTAGAACAAGAATCAGTACCCGGCTCCACTAGTAGATACAAACAGGCTGAGAAAGAAACTGAATTGGTTAGTAATTTAGTCTTTCTAGTGTGCGTTTAGACTGACAGTTAAAAATGGACAGTATAAAAGACTGCTTGATTCTTTAAGAATAAATTTTGAGTTCATACGTGTGGTATTTTTTTTTTTAAATTTATTCAGGAAACAAACAGTCATTATACATTTTTTTTTTTTCAATATACATAAATATCTATAGACTTAGAGTTCCATACACAAAAATAAATATTAAACAAAATAGATACATAGGTACAGTACTGAAACAAAATCCTACACATAATACAAAATACAAATAGATAATCAAAATTTTAAAATTTAAATTAAGAAAACACACAATAAATACATTCAAGGAGCCATCAAAAGCCTATTACATATCTGAATCCTATAATTAGTCAAACTACCACAGAATACATCCACATCCACAAATTCGCTATTGCTATTGTATCGCAGAGAAAAGTTTGTGTGAACGGGAGCCAGGTCTGGGTACTCTTAAAGCTATTTTTTTCCAAAATTTGAGGGGAATCAATGTAATTATTTAAAATTTTAAACAAAAATATCTGGTCGAACATTATTCGTCGACTTGCAAGAGTAGTTAATGAGTGACGGGTCAGAGAGTTTTTATATGATATGTATTCACAATTTCCACGATAATCCAACCACTTGATAAATTTCTTTTGGATTCTCTCGATGCGAGCAATATGACAAGCATAAAATGGGCTCCAGATAATACAAGCGAAATCCATTTTGAAAAGTACCTAATTTTTTTGCTAGTAAATCGATAGGAATGAAGCTATAAACACTAAATATTAAAGGAAGCTTGCCACAATACATCAGTGAACATTACATTCAAATTTGTTTAGCTATTTCTGAGATTAGTATGCATAAACAGACAAAAATTGTAATAACTTTATTTAAAAAAATAATAATAATAATATTCACATATCACACTTACGATTTCATTATATTATGTATTGATTAGGTAAGGTCACAGAGCAAAGAATCGCTCACTACTAGGGACCGCAATAATAATATTATTCCTGCTGCTCAATTACGCTAAACATTATCCAAAAATGCAGTAGTAATGCCTCATTGTGCGGTGATTTGGTGTAAAAATCTAAGCGAAATGTGAATAAGTATCAAAGTAAAGTTATTATGTGCAATTATTATCTTTAAAAAAAATGTGAGTTTGGATCACTTTGGAACACAAAATCTAAAAAATGCATAAACTGGAGTGAACATACGGGAACACCCTCCTGACACACTGAATTTGTGCATTGACCATCATATCTCTAGTAGTGGAGAAATTGCAAATGCTATAATGAGATTGTATGAACACTCCGCAGATCCGCAGCCTGGAGCTGGCGTCGCAGCTGGCGCTGCTGTTCCTGCAGCGGTCGGGGGGAGGCAGCGGTGGCGGGGTGGCGGGGCCGGTGCTGGAGACGGCGCTGCAGCGCGTGCCGCTGCTGCACGTGCGCGCGGGGCGGCTGCACGGTGCCGTGGAGCGCTACCGCGAGATGCTTTCGGCGGTGGAAGCGGCGGCGACGCACGCGCTGCGCTTGGCGCTGGCGCGGCGCCTGGCGGAGCTGCTACTGCGCGGCGCCGCCGGCCACCACTACCGCCCGCCCCCGGCGCCGCCCGCGCCCTCGGCACCCTCCACGCTCTCGCGCCGCCGCGACGACTACGTTTCGGAGGGGCCCTGGAAGCCGCGCAAGTACGCCGCCATCAACCAGGTGACGCATTCCCATTCTTCCCACATTCTTTCAGTGCGTTCATGAAGGTCTACAACAGCTTCTCCAGCTTGCTGTCTTGTAACCAGATCGCCCCGTAAATGAGACTACGGCACAGTAGTCATTAGTCACATCATTTTGCCACTAATTTCATTTGCTATGACAACAAGTTCACTGTGTACAGTAAAATGCTGCTCATCTGAACTCAAGGTTTATACATTAAAAAATTTAAAGATTAAAATTTTTATTTTTAAGACACCATAAGTCAACGATTGTCTATTGAGAATGGACGTGCGTCTTTCGCAGTTCGTGCCTCGTAACGCGCACGAGGAGGTGCTTCTGGTGCTTCTGGTGGGCGAAGCGATGGCCGTGCGCGACGCCGTGCTGTCGCAGAGCGCGGAGTTCGAGGCGGCGCGCGCGCACTCGCTCGCCGTCGCCAGCGCGCTGGCCGACCTGCTGGCGCTGGCGGCCACGCGCTGGGGACAGCTTGCGCTCGTGCTCGAGTCGCTGGAGCGTGCCATGAAGTTCTCCTTCAAGTGCCGCCACGTGTGGCGTCAGCGCGCCTTGGCGACGGCCGCGTGCGCCGGCGCCGACCGTGGCGCGGCCGTGCGCGCGCACCACGTTTTGCTGCGCGCGGCTCCGCTGGCGCCTCAGGACGCGCCGCTGCGCTTGGTCGGCGCCAACGCGTGCTACCGCGCCGGCTGGCCGGACGAGGGGTTGGCGCTGGCCGAGGAGGCCCTGCGCTCCCAGGAGGAGGAGGAGGGGCCGCTGCGCGCGCGCTGCTGCCTCTACGCCGCCATCGGCCATCAGATGCGGGCGCAGAAGAGCAACTCGCGCGTCGACAAGGAGGCGGCCAACGACCGCTGCCTGCAGCTGCTGCTGCGGTCGGTGCGACTGGACGACAACGACCACCTGGCGCTCTACCACTTGGCGCTGCAGTACACCCACATGGGCCTGCTTAACGAGGCGATGGACGCGGCGCGCTCGTGCTTGCGCGCGCGAGCCGAGTGCAGCGGCGGGCTGCGCCTCGTGACGGTGCTGTGGTCGTGCGCGTGCGCCGGCGCAAGGGCGCCGCGCGCGCTGGCCGCGGCGCGATTGGCGCGCGACCACTACCCGACGGCCGAGTGGCCGCTGTGGGCGCTGGCGGCGCTGCAGATCACGTGGGAGTCGGGCGAGGCGGCGCTGGCCACGGGGCAGCAGCTGCTGCGGCTGCTGCGCGGCGACGGCGAGGGCGGGGAGCGCGAGAACGGGTACGCGGAGCTGGACGCGCCGTCGGAGCGCGACGACGCGCGCAGCGGTGAGTGCGCGGAGCGCGTGGAGCGCGCGCTGTCGGAGGGCGCGTCGTCGGCGTCGGCGGTGGCGCGGCGCGTGCCGCGCGGGGAGCAACGCGCGCACGCGTGGCTGCTGCTGGCCGACCTGTGCCTGCGCCTGGGCCGCACGGGAGCGGCGGCGGGCTGCGTGGCGGAGGCGTCGGCGCTGTCGCCGTGCGGCCACCGCGTGCTGCACGCGCGCGGGCTTGTGCACGCGGCCAGCGCGGAGTGGGAGGAGGCGCGCTCGTGCTTCCAGAACGCGCTGGCGCTGCACCCCACGCACGTGGACAGCCTGCTGGAGTTGGGCGGCGCGTACTACGAGCTGGGATGGCTGCGGCTGGGCGAGAAGGTGCTGCGCGAGGCCGCTCAGCTGGAGCCGGCGCGCGCCGAGTGCTGGCGCCGCTTGGCGCTGGTGCTGGCCGCGCTGGGCGAGCACGGCGCGGCGGCCGACTGCGCTGCGGCCGCGCTGGCGCTGCACGCGCGCGCGCCGACGCTGCGCCTCTCGCTCTGATGCCGTGGAGTGAGACGGTGGGACGATGGGACGGTGGGCCGGTGGGACAGTGGGACGGTGGTGGTTTGTGGTGTGTGAATATCGTTACCTCACTTTCAGATTGTCTAACTATTGATGTTACCCTCCTCGTACTGTTTATTGTAAAGATGTGTATACTCTCGTTTGATACTGTAACTGTTTAGAGATACTTTTACATAATCGTCTCGTAAAATATTATCCTTGTTAAATTTAACCCAAATCGGGGAAACTGTCTCTTTTAAAATGGACGAAACGCATAAAATGTTCTCAATTTTAGTCGACAGTAAATCGACAATATCTTTGAGTAATATTTTCAAGTGTTTCCTTGAACTTAATTGATAAAGTACTCAGTGAAAACTCGTTTGGAAGTTCAGAAGAAACGGGTACATTTGTCTATTGGGTTCAATGTCGTGTCCAAATTGTATTAGTTGTAAGATGTCTCGTTCCAGTGTTCATAAAATATTTAAATAAGAGACATCGACGTGGAATCCTAACGCAGAATCAAAAATAAATAATAATCGTAATATGTGTTCTTAGATATGTTTGGAATTGAACTATTTCGGTGGACAAAGTAACATATATCTCACTACTTGATGCTTTAATGATCAACTTATTCTGATGACGAGTGGAAAATGGAAACGGATAAAGAACCTGCCAAAAAGCAGGTGTGCTAATGTTACATTCTGTCCACATCTCACTGTAATCTATTTTTTTATATATATTTCAACAATAACAAACAAACATAGAACTGATTTCAAACGATTGATTGAGTTTCGCAGCCTTCTGGCGGCAGTAACCATCGTGAAATAATAACGCATATAATTTATTTCCTGAGTGTGCCCGAGTTCATTTCCCTATCCCCTCCTAATCCCTTATCCTTAAGTCTAATAAAGTCGACAGTGCACTTCTAGCGATGGTGACCACCTAATAATTAAAAAAAAAACTAAATTCAGAATTTAGTTCCCAATTTGACCTAACCTGCTTTATCTAATCTAAAGCACTATAAAGTAAAATCGCAGTTTTCGTTACATAGGACATCATTGTTAGACTAGGTCTAACAATGAGTCCTGAATTCAGCCTTTACAGACCAGACCTCTTTTGTGACGGTTTAATTCAATGTGAGATTTGGTCCGAAAGTAACATTATAATATTTATTAACTCGTATAGGTACTGTTTATTAGAGATACTAACACTGACTAAAGTATCGCTAAGTGTAAAGTTTTGTTATTAAAGTATACTTATTGTACATTAATATGAACTCTTGTTATTCTCTTGCGTAAAAGTATTGTAAGTTATGTAGTTTGTTCAAGCATTTGATGTTGATTGGTTGTACATACATAAAATTATTTAAAAAAAATAATATATTAAAAGTGATTATGTTATATGTTGGTGTTTAAATAAATGCAATCTATAAGGTCTGCCCATGCTTCACTAGGTGAGCCAGGGCATTAGTGCGTTCGGCTAGGGCACATGGGTGGTCGATTGTCCTCTTAATAATTGTAAAAAAACACGGCTAGTCTTTGTACAAGAAGTTTAATATCCCGCACACAACTTACATGAACAACAATACATGAAAGGAAAAGCTTTAACTTAAACGAAACAATCTTAAACATAACCAAAATTATATGCAATAACGGGCGGGCCGCTTAATGACGCGACGGTACCGGCCATATCGAGTTTCAGGAACCTCTTGTGCAGTGTTCTCGGCGCGTGGCGGAGAGAAACTGTTGCGGCCGCAAGGGTGCGAGCGCGAGGGGTGTTGCGTAGGAGCAGGACGAGATGAACGCAAATAGGGACGCGTTACAAATCCTATTTTTATTTTTTCAAACAATCTGTCGCCTCAGTGGGACAATAAATAGTATGTTAGTTATATAACTAGCATGCCATGCCATTTAGCATGTTACATGACTCAGGTCATGCTAGTTATGTGACACAGGTCATGCTAGGTATGTGACCTGTGTCAAATCCTACTCAGTTTGCACTTTGCAGTTCAGTTTGCGAATCAACAGACTATCTTCAATCAGAACCCTCGCCAAGGTTTTAGGGCAGCCATAATCAACCTTTTTTTTACCCTGGGCCACATAATTGCTACTGTTTCATCTTGCGGGCCGCAGTAATAATATAATTATTAGATAGGTAATTACATTAGGTGTGTGTGTGTGAGTAATTGAGTGAAATAATGTATCAATAAAAATAGTGGGCTAAACAGCCCCGGTTCGGGCCCTATAAAAAATCAAGCGGGCCGCACGTTGAGTAGGTATGGCAATTTGTATTCCTGTTTTAATATATTTTGGCCAAGGGGCGTCGGTTGTTAAGTTGTTAATCTTAACACCTTGTTCTAAATGCAATCCCAAATGGCGCAACGCATTGGCGTCGAGTGCGATGGACGGTGTCCACACTCGAGATGATAACCTACATTGGTGTGGACATGTCGTAATGTATGTAGCCTTGCTACTCATTTTTTCATACTCATTGGCACTGATAAAAAAAAGGAAAAATAGGACTAGATACTAATTACTTATTTTTTATTTAAGACAGATTTGATATTATGATTAAATTATTTGCAGAGAAAAATAAGAAATTTTTATTTTTGGACTAGTTGAATCCGGCTACGCTTCGCTGCAGCTAGGCATAGCATAGGGCGCGCGAAGTACTGGACACTGCTATATAATTATGTTTTTTTTTTTCTCAAAAAAAGTAACTCAAGTTACTCCTTATAACATCAGCTATCTTCCAAAGCAAGTTCCGCCAAAATCGGTCCAGCCGTTTCAGAGATTTGTTGCCGGAAACAGACAGAAAAAGTTTAAAAATTGTTTTTTGTAATAATAGTTATTTCGCCATTACAAACAGACACTTCTATTTTATTTATTTATTAGTATTAATTAATAGATAATCCCTCGGGAACAGTAGGTACTTTTCCTGAATAAAAGGTTACGGCGTGAAAACGTTACAAACAAACTCACTTTCGCATTTATATTAGTTAAGATTTACTAGTAATTGTGTAGCGAGATATTGTATTAAAGAAACTTATCCACTTTTGTACTCGTTCACCCTTAAGAGACGTCAGATAAAACACGGAGTCAGCATATATAAGTAGATATATATTTGTTGGTGAGTTAGTTGATCAGATGGAATGCACAATTCTATGGTTAACTATGGTACCTAACCATTAGTTGAACTATGGGTCATTGTACTATGAGACTGTATAGCAAACAAATGTGGAACGCTCTTGTCTTGTCCTCTAAGGTAACGCTGTTTCGCGTGGTCGCTTTTTTCTCCTCACTAGACTGCACGTCATTATTACACCTGAACAGAATAGTCCATTGTCATTGAATCAATATATTTAATCAAGTGGCTCAGTCATACAAAACACGACAATATTTACATTGCATCTAATTAAGCCTCTTATAAAAGTGTAAAGATGTCGCAGGTTTTATTGCACAAGTCGCCAACATGCGGACTCTTCTTCTGTTAGTGGCCACGATTTGTTTGCTTGTGAGTATATTCCCAACATTGATCAATATCATTAGCAATGTTTGATATTTATTTACTATACTTACATAAATATAAACATGTATAGTTATTATTTATAGAGTGAAATACTTAGTTTTTTTTTATCAGCAAGATAGTTTGCTACACTATAGTAGATATACAACTATCTTTTAAAATTGATCGTAGTCTGGAAACAGAACAACTAATTTCTTAGGTTCAAATTGAGACAGTGATTATTTTTCTTACATCAACTGAACGGCTTAGTTAACTGTAAGTTAGTTTACTTAGTTCAGTCCCGTATGGCCCTGAAGTTTCGTCTCGCCCTGAAGTTATAAGCGAGAACTCACTTATATTGCTTAACTATAGACAGGTGTTTTTCACAATAATACCTATTCTTCATTTCAGTATATAAAAGCATCCGCCGCCCCGTCACCACCACCCTCACCACTGACACCACCGGAGGGTAAATAATTAAACTTGAATATATTATATAACTTTAAGCTTTAACTAACCAACTATGATTGATCGGATTGATCCTCAGATTGCTATGAAGCTGAAAAAGTCGATCACGGTAAGAATTATTTCACGATCATCATACCTACTTATAAAATGAATTAAAAAAAATTAAAAATAATATTATTGAATTTGTGTTTCAGTGTTAAATTCAAAATCTTCAGAAGAAAGTAAGTGATCATGTATATTAGTAAAACAGACCTATATTTCATAATTTTCATACAGGCCAGTATGAAAAAATATTACTAGATATTGTTCTATGTTTGCCTACTGACTGAACCAGTAGGCAAACATAGAACAATATCTAGTAATATTTCTAGTAATATCTAGTAATAATATGAACGTTAGTGAACAAACTCCGAATTTGACCATGATATTTTTTTGTGGTTAATGGTCCACTTAATGGTAGGTGGCTACTGTCGCCAATATACAACAGGAACTGAAATAACAGGTGCCAAAAGTGCGCTTTCTTACCTATTATTATTTTAAGCCTTTTTAATAAATCGCCATATGGCATTTTATCCAGTTCTTACGTTTACACATTAATTTAAGTTTTTATTTCAAAAGATGTATTCGGATTAGATATAATATTGATAGACGTAAATAAATAAATAAATAAATAAATAACATAATAAATATATACTTCATTATTACGTTATACGTTCGAAATAAAGAAATCGTTGGTACTATGACATATAATATGTAGCTATACCATATTAACAACCACTGTTATGTATACAGTTGACAATAAAGTTTATTATCATCTTAATTTTGACTAATTCGTTGAAGACAATATTCCATCTTTTATAACTAACTCGATATTATTTCCAAAATATTTTTAGTTGACGAGTCAAACAAATCAAAGGAAAAAGTGAAAGTAAAGCACCTGAAAGATGGCACAACTATAACGACAATCAAAGATAAAATAAAAGACAAGAAAGTCACTAAAATTGCTTCAGACCTATACGAGCGAACCAATGGAACAAAATCATCTGAAGACGGAAGCGTCGACACATTCAGCGACATTGACAAGAAGAAGAGCAGAAGCAAAGAAGTCGATCTAGTGAAGAAAACTAAAGTGGAGAAAATTGTGACCGACGCGAACGGAAACGTCATCTCCGACAACACGAAAGAGAAGATGAAAGAGAAGAAAAAGAAGAAAGAGAAGACGAAGGAGAAACACAAGACAGTTAAAACACATAAAGACGGCGCTGAATGCTCAGAGGAGGTTCCTGAAAAAGCTCCAGCAGAAGAACCGCGTGAATCAAAGGAGGAATCCGATCAGACACAATGTTAACTCTTTCTATTCTAATATACTAAATCCTTTACTTACCAACTGAAATTTCATTTTTTTTTAAATTAATTGACATCATCTAATGTTTTAAATGATATACTTAATTATCTTTGTTAAGAATTGTAATAGTATCTTTGGTATTCGCTTTTAATGCTAACATTTTAACCTTTCCATATGTTTCCCGATTTTTTCCCTGTGCTCTGTTTGTTAAAATGATGTTTGTTAAAATAATATTAAAAAAGTGTTACCTACAGTGTATTTTCCTACATTTTATTTTTTAACTTTAGCTTTTTAAAGGAGGAAGGTTTTTATATATACTTTACAGAAAAAATGCATCCGTGCGAAGCCGGGAGCGGGTCACTTGTGTTATATAAACATAACTGGCGCTAACTTTTATGAATCAGGACTGTATATTATGCTTTTTCAATGCAAAATCTATATATTAGGATCTCTTTGAGTTCTTTTACTACTACTCGTATCAGAGACTCACCTATATTTAGGTATTGGGTAGTTTTTTTTTACATATTTATATCACAGCCTTATCTATAAAAAATGGTTAGTCATGTGTCAATTTTTTTTTTTTTTAAATACCCATAACTATTGTTTCTTTAATGCACCCCTTTTTTGTTTTTAATATTTTTATCAATACTAATAATAAATCTGTAAGGGTCGTTCATGGAGTAAGTTACTTTGTTTTCAGAGATATCGTGTTTGTCTCTGAAACTGTCGTGTTGACGATTTTTAGATTTTTTTTCTGTAAGTATGTATGTATGTTCCTCCATAACTCTGAAACGAATTAACCGATTTTCATGAAACTTGGTAGATAAACATTTGGACGTACGGGACAAAGGATAGGCTACTTAATATTTTTCAACGCGGACGAAGTCGTTAGCACCAGCTAGTTATAAATAAAAATAATAAAAAAATATTGATAATATTCATATTATACACTTATTATAGGCGATTATCTAAAATTGGAATGCCTAGACCAAACTACAGAACCTCCTTTATTTTTTATTAAATTAATTGACGTGAAAATTAATAAAAAATGAAAATGAGTGCACGACGCGAGTCGAGAGGTTCCGCCGTAGCGCGATTTCAATTATTAAAAAGTGACAAGGTTGAGTAGCGTTTAGCGTTATCAGACGAGAGACGGTCGCGACGGACGGAGGTCGTGCTATGACGGACGGCGCCTCACTATGCCATCCCCGAAGACCAAGGATAAGGATGGCGTGGACCTGGACTCCATCCTGGTGGAGCTGGGCTCTTTCGGCCCTTACCAAATACGCACCTACTGCTTGATCCTTCTGCCCATCATGTTCAGCGCTGTTTACAACGCTCAGTACATCTTCAATGTTGCAGACGTCAACTACCGGTATGTCACCATTCCTCTTCACACAAATTGGAAGCTACATTTATTGTGTGTTATTCCTTTTCAATTAAGTATAACGAATTAGCTAGCATTATTTTTTTACGTTTAAAAAACTAACAAACTCGTAAAAAGTACATTGATGCGTTATGGTTCACTGCAGATCTGAACAAATAAAAGTGGGAAGGAATTTGATTCTCATTGCATTTAACAAACCGTGTCACTTTTTGCTTGTTTTTTTTTTAAATTATTGCTTGAGGAAGTAAGAAAAAAATATATAATTGAAAACATAGGTACTTTTATTTATTTACACTAGATAGGCAGGCAAGCTGACGTTTCACTTGTTAAAATTGTGTATTAGGTACACGCCTTAAAATTCCCTTGTGTTATCTAAACCTATTGTAAGTTTTTTGTTTGCACTTTTGGTGTATCTTTTAGTAAAAAAATTAATAAAAAAATTAATACTAACGATCTGCCTCGGCTTTGCATGCATGCGATATTTTTCTGCAAGTTAAATACACAAACTTTTCGCGTTTTTCGCTCTTTCGCTGAATGAAAATCGTATCAAAATCTGTTGAGTAGTTCAGAATAAGTTAGCAGATAATAGCAGATAATAATAATAATAAGAAAATAACATCAAAATTATTTTATAATATGCACTAGTGTATATAAAAGATATTATTACTTCTACAATATGGTATATAATACACTTTCACTGGTACGATTAGCCTACATGACAATAAAATTTAACAATAATTTATCTTTAGCAAATGCGAAGTAGACGTAAGATATCTAATCATCTATTAATGCAATGTGTAAATGAAATAAACAAATTATTGTCATATCAGATGGATTATTTGTAGGTGATTCCATTTAATACAGTATATAATCGATTCGATTGATACAGTTGCGGATGCAGTTGTATCTTAACTCTTACTAACATTGAGGTGATATATAGATAATTCCAACCAGCTAACATTGCAATCGTGAATGTCGCAACTTGTCGAAGTAATAATCTATGGATACATACGATTGTTTACAAATAACTAAGCACCGTTAAAATTCATTGAATCGTTAAGAAGATACCATGTGCAAGTGTCTTCATTATCGTCATACCATATCATCATATCAATTATCATCGTCTGTAGGCCACACTAGCCTCTTGAGGTATTTGTCCCATTGATTACCCCATATTGTTTCTCAATCTTTTTAGTGTCGCGACCATCGAAATAATATATCTTGTCGCGACCCAGTAAAGAGCCAAAAAGTTAAATAAAAATGTCGCGACCCCCTCACTACAATATGTTTTTCAAAGTTTTACATCGGGCAATTAACAAGGCGAAAATTCGTACTCTTTTTCGTCAATATTAAGATTCTTTTTTAAAACTTTTACGCGAGTGTTCACAATTTCAGATGTCTACTGTGTCTACGTTTCAGCACCGAATGTTCAAACTGCAAAATTCATAAATTTTAATCGTATGTTCAAATTCTTATATAATACAATCTGTCTTGGGCTTTTACTGTCAAGAAATGAGACAAAAAAACAACCATAGAAAATTGCAATATTATGTGAAAGTAACTCTGGTCTGTCTGTCTGTTACCTTTTCGCGCCTTAACTACTTAACCAAACATTATGAAATTTTGCTTATACATTGTCGGGGATACAGAAAATGACTTTCATTCAGAAAAAAGTACGGTTATTGAGGGATCATTTAAAAATAAAAATCCAACGTCTGGCAAAACTGTAACAGCAATAAATATATTTAAAAAAAATTAAATATTTTGTCTGGCGTTATATATTTAAAAAGAGGCGCGGACACCAGTTACTGAAGATTATATTATAACAACCGTTTAACTAAATTTCTACAACAGATGGCATTAATGCTTAATTAGTTATCAATCATATAATATGCAATTAGTTTTATTAAAAGTAATAAAAATATATCGTTTTAATTAGCCTGAAATTGAATTAGTTATGAATTTTTATGCTACAGCAATGAAGGTTTTTAATGTTAAACGCCAGACGTTTCTTTTACATTTAGGTATAGTTTCTAGACTAGACCTTTATAGTTCTGTTAACAGATGAAGGAAGACATATTAACCTATATAATAAAGATAATGAAACAGACAACGAGCGGCGTCCTGTTGCGACACACCGCGAGTTTTATCCCTACTTCGTCGACAATTAGCTGAAATACCTTTACTTAGATGAAGAATTCATACCTATTACTTAATACCTAACCGACTGAGTTTATCTGTTCTTTCAATTTGATAATTTGATAGGTTTTATTGAAGTTTACGTCAATAATTGATAATAAACAATTCGAAGATACTAAAAAAGATTATATTCCTTTAATCGCTGCATTGTAAAGTCTCCCTTTATCTATGTGTCTCTGAAAGAGTAATTTTTAATGATGATTTAGGTATGTTTATAATTAGTAAATATTTATAAAAAAAAACAATTGCCTTGACTTATTATTAACGCATAAAGAAAACTACTAAGTATGTCTAAAAAGTTGAAATTTGTATTGTGATTTTTGATAAAGAAGTGGGTAAAAATGTTGCCACCTAAAATGTTTGATGTAAACTGAAACTGTATGTATGTCTGTCTATCTTCTACGAAATATTATAATTAACAGACTAAAGAATTAATATAAAAAAATAAGGTTCATTGCTTTTCCATGGAGAAGATTTCAGGGTGCGAGAAGTCGCGGAGTATAACTAGTAAATTTTTGAAAAGTAATTCTAGGTAAATAGGCACTTAAAAACTTTATAAACCAGGAAAAACTGCAATTTATTCGTTTTCTTTGATCGATCGCAATTTGCGTAAAATTATATCAGTAAAATGAATATGCCTTTGAAATTGTCTTTTAAAAGTATTGCATTTTCCTTGTGCAGTACTTTTATGCACCCGAGCGTTTCTCTTGTTCATATAATTATTCAATAACTATAAAATAAAGAAATAGACATTGTAACATTCGCAAGGAAACACATTGTTATTCTTTATGCGCTCGATCTTAAGGAAAGAGGAAAAAAGACCTATTTATTTACTGCGCAGTTTCCTTCGTACCTTTTTAAGAAAATATAATATGTCGTTTCTTGTGTTTAGGCGACGGTAGCCACCCACCAAGTGGATTGTCAGCCTGAGAGAAATATCTATATACCTAAAAGTACATCGCCATAGTATGTATGTAGTATGGGCTTTTTCCGATATTAAGGGCAGACCATATTATGATAATATATAAGACGTTTAAATCTGTTATATCCGCCGTGTAATTCCCGGCTTTTATTCAACAACAATAGAAAGATTGCGAAATGAAATTGGAGTCTGTCTACTCTACAATCTCATTGTATACTTCGTGTTTTTTACTAAAGGGCCAACAAAACTGGCTGGTCATTTCCAAACCAAATGGTTTATTATCTCACTTCTCTCGCTTTATCTGATGACTTTTTATGATAAAGTGTGACACAGGCTTATAAAATTTGCAAAAAATGCAATCGTGCGAAGCTGGGGAGTGGGTAACAACATTTTGTTGGTACAAAAAGACATTGAATTAGTGTATTATTTGAAGGTGTCGGGTGCCAGAATGCGAGTCGACCCCTCCGGAGTTCGAAACGGGCAGCTGGGGCAGCTGGGCGTACCCAGAGAGTGGCGGCAAGTGCTACCGCCTCGAGCCACTAGACCAGAGCTGCACGTCGGCCTCCTTCATTTACAACACCACGTCGATCTGCTCCTCCTGGATATACGAAAACAACAACACCATAGTGTCTGAAGTAAGTATTAAACCTGTGGAAATGTAAATTTTACAATTACATTTTAACCAAAAATACTTTTAAAGTAGATTATATATATATATAGAGCCATTATAGACACAAAAATAAAATTAGATTTTAATTGTGGTTTAAAGTATTTGATTGTATGTGTGTATTTCGGTTTTAATCAACTAAGAATCAACTGTCAAACTAAACACGCTTTAATGAAGCAGCGATTTGAGGAACTTGAACTCTCCGTGAAGTGTTTGGTTGGGTATCTGCGAGGCTTTCCTAGCATAGCCTCAACTTAAGCGAAGCTCTGGACTTTCTTCAGTATATTAAATATATGATATGAATGAAATAACTTTGTGACAACCGAAATTTATTTTCTCGTCCAAAACTATACCTCGGTATAGGAACAAGTCAGATTTCAGGTGAGAATTATTAGATACAATCGTTTGCTTTTACGGTCCCAAAAGACTCATAGTCTGTAGTGGTCTATCGAGAAGCTATACACATTGGGGTTGGTTTTCAGTTCGACCTGGCTTGCTCCGACTGGAAGCGCACCCTCGTCGGCACAATCCACAGCGTCGGCCTATTCGCAGCGTTGCCGCTCACCGGATACGTGTCCGACACGTCAGTTGCATTGCTCATTTCTTAGCACATACATTCGCTTACCTGTTTCATTCAAATTCTAATTCATTTATTTGCAGGCAACTGGAACCATATTTTTACATTTTTAAATTATTATCTACAGTTTTTGTTTTTTTTTTTATTAATCAAGGGTTGTGTGGTCGCTAGCTAGTAAGTGGGACTTTACTAAACACACGGCTCTAATATTAAATGCGAAGAGAAGGAAAAAATAGTAAATTACACTTTAAAGTTATATACCAACAATTAGTTTTAAATAATTAGTCAGATATCAAAGCAGAGTTATCGACTTTTTTAACAGATTAAACATAACTGAAAAGTTTTGCAGTTATATGTAAAAGTAACAATTATTGTTTTTTATTGCAAGCTTATTGAAAATCACTTCACTTTATTGCCATTGCAATGCCTTTGAGTTTTGTTTATTTATTTAATTCACTAGCTGTTGCCGCCCTCAATTTTCAGCATTTGCTTGGACGTCCATAAAAAGTGCTTTTTTTTCTTACAGATTCGGCCGCAAATCTGCTTTTATAATGACAGCTGTCGCTGCGGCTGTCTCCGGTTTGATAAGATCCTTCTCGAATGGATACATCATGTACATTATCTTCGAATTCATTGACGCCACCCTTGGCTCCGGGGTTTACAGCACTGGATTTATTCTTGGTAAATACCTTCTAATGTTTTGCTCCATGTAAACCGTTTCACGATTCTTTTTAATCTGTACAAAAAGATTATGTATTTTTTATTTTAACTGAATGAAATTAATAACGTGTGTTGTGGAATTGCATCTATATAAGCATTGCATTCAGCATTTTAAAGGTACCGTAAATAAACGACTCTTACAACTTAATAATTATATTAATAATTTGTTCTATTTCTATTCCAGCCCTTGAGATGGTGGCATTGAATCATCGTGTTCTCGGAGGAAATTTAATATCTTCTTCCTTTGCGCTGGGCCAAGTGGCACTCGCTATAGTGGCGTGGGTCTTACCTCAGTGGAGAACCCTCACCAGGGTGCTGTATGCGCCCTCACTCCTCTTTGTCGTTTACTACTTCTTCCTAGAAGAGAGCGTGCGGTGGTTGCTGAGCAAGGGGGATAAGAAAGAAGCAGCTAGAATCATATTTAAGGTAGCCGATATCAATGGAAAGAAACTATCGGCTGAAACAGTCAGAAAGTTGACCGAAGAGCCGTCGTGGGAGGAAATGAAAATTCCTCACACGGAATCACTGGTTGCTATAAAGGAGGAGGAGCCATCTCTGTTATGTCAAGTGGTCAAATCTAAAATACTCATGTCCAGATTGTGTATTTGCTCGTTTTGGTGGATAACGGTGACGTTCATATATTACGGACTGTCCATCAACTCCGTATCCCTCGCCGGGAACAGCTACGTGAACTATATTCTGACGTCCCTGGTCGAGATCCCAGGATACGCACTCAGCGTGCTTCTACTGGACCGATTCGGGAGAAAGGCTTCCATAATACTATCCTTTGTAATATGTGGTCTGGCGCTCATCTCTTTACCCTTCGTGCCTGGACGTAAGTATATGTACATACACTGACTATGCTAAAGTAATAAACCATGTTAAAGTTTACCTTATATAGTTTTTTAATGCGATGCAATTAGTAATCAGTCACATTTAGATAACACTCGTATTGGCCAATAGAAAGCTAGTAGCCACATTAGCTCTTGTGCTTCTCACCGTAACTGTAAACTTAGAATTAGAAGAGTAGAGCTTTGACGTACTTGTTGACAGATCTGCAGTGGTTGAGGATATCGCTCACAATGTTGGGGAAGATGTGCATCAGTATGACGTTCAGTAGCATATACATTTATACGTCGGAGTTGTTCCCGACTAATGCTAGGCACAGGCTTCTGGGCGTGTGCAGCATGATAGGAAGGATCGGCTCCATCGTTGCTCCGCAAACGCCTCTGTTGGTACGTATCTCATCAATTCGCAATTTACTTGGCTTAATAGCAAGCCCCAACGAATCATACTCGTAGTTGTTCAGCTATGTGTGCGTGAACGTTTACTGGTCGGTAGGTCATTAGGAACACGCTGTCCTCCAGTATTGTTTGAGATGTAAAAGTGGAGGTATGGTAATAAGTGATGGGTACATCGAGATCGAGATCCGATCGAGATGTTTCCGACGGAAGTCTGCAACTCGATGATCGGCTGTGCTCCATGCTCGCGCCGCAGACGCCCTTGCTGCTCGGTTAGAATTTGATAACTAATTGCCTCAGAAAATCATTTTTACATTTCTTTCTCCAAAATTTGCGGACACTTAAGCTTGCTTACCCGCTTTTGTACAGTCACTCAGCATTTGCGCGGACATAGTTGCCATCTCGCGGCGATATATATTATGATACTAGCTGGTGCCCGCGACTTCGTCCGCGTTGAAAAAGAAAATATATGAGTAATAACGCCTGACGTCGTTATCGCTGTGACGAAGGTGGCGCCGCCACGCGACAGTGGCGCCCAATTCTTTATATTTTTAGACGATCACTCAGGAATAGTACTTTTTTTTCTGGATGAAAGGTACCCTATGTCCTTTCTTGTATCCCTGACAACGTGTATGCAAAAATTGATGATGATCGGTTGAGTAGTTAAGGCGTGAAAAGGTAGCAGACAGACAGACAGAGTTACTTGCGCATTAGTATGGATAGTATGGATATTAGTCAGTTTATGGAAACTCGATAGAGTGTGTACATCTACGTTCAAGCAATGGAAACATAATAATATCTTTAATTTATATTTAAAGAATAAACTTTACGGTGACGTATGTGATTGTGGTATTTGTGCACTCGTCAAGCTGAACTTTTTTAACCTGTCAGTACCACCCCAATGTATCAAGGCTAACTGAAACCGTATACACATTACTGAGGCCTCATAGGTTTCATTAAAACGGCAGATGGCGTACATGGAGTCGCTGCCGTACCTGGTGTTTGGCGTGATGGCGGGCTGCTCGGGCGCATTGACTCTGCTCACGCCCGAGACGCTGCGCATGCGTCTGCCGGACACCGTTCGCCAGGCGGAAGACATCGCTGTGCAGCCGCGCGCCCGACGCCCGCGCCGCACCGACGACATCGTCGACTAGTCTTTCACATGCCATGTCTTTTCGCACTTGTAAATCATGTAAAAAAATGCTATTGAAAGACTTTTCAATAACTTTCCAGTTAATAAATAACTAAGCTGTGTTGTAAAAGTATGTAAAATGCCTTGTCCTAAGATATACCATTAAACTTAAGTAACCTGTCTGTGTTTTATCGCCTATTCGTATACCTACTTACTTGTGTATTACCATGTATTTCACAAACTAACTGGTAATAAATGTAAAGAACCGAAAACAAAAAATATATATTTAAATTAGGTTCAAAGTAACAGTGGTTAAGTTTTAATGTAAATTATTTAAAAAAGTTTCAATTCGTGAGCTTTATGATTTAACATACTGTCAAGTAGTTTGATTGTCTCTGTCGCTAGTGAGATGGGCCGATATCATTCAGGGGATCACGAGGTATAAAATCTTATTATAAATTACTATTATATACCTACCATTAACATATTATAAAAAGTAAACAAAATCGGCTCTTATATGTGTGCCTATAATGTGCTTTGGCCAGCAGGTAGACTTCTAGACTTCATGTAGAATGTGAAAGAAAATACTAAATTATTAACATCACCACAATTCATAGTAGTATCTTTTTGTAATAAAATTAGTGCGATAATGAATCGATATTCTTACGATATCTGAGGTAAACATCCAAAGTTATCTAGTGAATGATAAAGAAATAATTACTTCTATATAATTTGGAGCAGAAAGTTATTTATACTTACGAATGCTATAAATGCAAAAGTTTCTCTGTCTATCTGTCTCTTAGTGATATTTTTCGCGTCTAAATCAATTTTGATGATAATTAGATTAAGATCTACAATACAGATTCGCAAAACAATAGATTTAGCCTCTTACTGTAAGTCATCCTCTCTTAAGTTTGCGTCGGTTCTCGCTACCACTATTGCGAAATCTGGACAATTTCTTTCCTTCCTTCCTTAGCCAATTTAAGACGAGACTTCCCTCTTGGCCGATCTTTACTAGACTGTGGACCTGTGGAGCTGGCAAGCTGAGATGTTGGTAGGGTGTTGCTAACAGGAAAAGTAAGCATAGGTACCTATATATTTTTTACTCTTCGATCCCCAAAGGATTAAATTGATAATAAGTACGACGAATTTGAAGGTAAAGCTAATAATATCTTTAAATAATATGTTACGCGTGTGCCGAGTCGTAAAAAAATGATAACGTGAGCTTATCGTAATAAAAACATTCATTAACACTATATCAGATATTGAACAAGAAATATAAGAATGCAAATCAATGTATCTGTATCTACAGTTAGTTATATAGCTCACTCAATCGTGGTACGCAGTCTTATGCGCTGCGCCAAAAATGTCCGACGACAGAAATGGGAGTGTCATCCGAGAAGATGACAACAAAGAAAATCCAAACAATGAAAGAAGAAGCACCAACACAGCTCCTCCCGCGAATGAAAGAAAAGCTAGCGCAGCAGATACGAGAAAATTAAGCGTATTCAATAAGCCGATTGATCTGGATGACGTGCTGGTAAACGAGTTGGGGCAGTTCGGGCGGTTTCAACTCCAGAATCTGTTATTGGTCTCTATACCCATTATAATGTCGGCGTTCATGAGCGAGTATATCTTCTCAGCAGCCACAGTGCCCTACAGGTAATTTGTGACAACAGTTTTCAACAGCTTTATTAGTAACAAGTCGATGCCTGCGACTACGTTCGCATGGACTTCATGTTCAGATATGAATGTATATTTTTAAATTTTTAGCATTTTTATACCCGTCGTAACTTCTAAACAAAAGGTCCGATTCGAATCTAAAGAGGAATTCGAATTGGTACATAACAACCTTGATTATGAAACTATATATTTAGTTGGAACGAATATCCATCATCTTTCGATTCTACCTGTGTTTGACTAATTGAACTGTGATAGAAATATAGCGTTTCAAACTTCTTCATATTAACTTTTTTTCCAATTTTTGTAGAGATCTCTAATTTAAAAAAAAATTAGCCTATGTCGCTGATAATGTAGTTTTCTGCAGATGAAAGAATTTTTAAAATCGGTTCAATTAAGTGGTTATTGAGTTTATCCATCACAAACAAAAAGACAAAAAATCAAATGTTTCCTTTTATAATATTAGTGTGTAGACATACATAGATTAGATTGTTACTCGTATACTAAAAATATTTTAGAAATTCTTTTCTCAAATACCGTTGTCATTTTATCTTTTATCATTCTCTTGTTAATTGCTCATAAGTGGCATCGATATGAATAGAGCTACTAGCGGTTCATCCACTGCAAAATCCACGATGAAAATTTTCCGAGAAACTTTAAAACGGAGGCTTTTAGAAATAGTTTCATTTGCAAAGATTTGAAGTCTTCAGGCTTTGGTCTGCTCAACATTCAACATGATTGCGATAGTATACACAATTAAGTAGTTTTCGTTAAGATAGCAGTGATTCGAATGATCTGTAAATCGTTGATTATAATAAATAAATTGGTGCAAGGACAATCACAGAATTATCAGTTGGTATGCAAGATAGAATTCGCACCTTTTTTGTCAATAATTTGCGTATTATCATTGCTCTAATTTATTTGTGGATTATGGTTAATTATTCCTATTGTGCTTACAATGAGGGAGTAACTTATCCCCTCCTAATGTTTTGTTATCCTTCTTAGGTCGATAGCACCTATGACGTTGCTTCGTTGGACGGCAATCACCTAGCATCAAGTGCACCCTCAGCCTATCTTAATACAATTCCAATATTATAATACAATGCATTTCCTCTATGTTTAGCTGATTTATAACGACAGTAATCTTCATTTCAGACATAAGGAATAACAAAAATAAATATTAACACATATAATTTTATTTTTTTATTTTCCCGGATGGAAGAAAGTTGAAGTGGAGAATAGTTATCAATGTTTCAGAGTATATACCTACAAAAATGTATTTTTCAGAATATATTTTAAAATTTTTAATTAAAACTTATACAATGAATAAATTTCTAGACATAGGTTATGAAACTTATTGGGAAAATAATGTTTTAGATGTAGAATTCCACAATGCGATGCTGAAGGTGATGCTGCAGTATATAATCCCGGTGAATGGATCTTCAATGCCATCCCCTCGACGAGTAATGATGGGATAGCTAGCTGCGAGCGCTACGTCTACACGCCCAACACGACCTCCGTTGGATCAGATACTTGTCCGGCTTCCTGGTTCGATCAGGAACAACTTATAGAATGTGATGGATATGTTTACGACATGAAAAATACTGTTGTTTACGAGGTAATTACACTATACGCAGTATGGGCTTTGTATCGTGCTTTTTATTTTCCGATTGCAACTTTTCTTATTGAAATATAACAAATAATTTAAGGAGTAAGGAAGTGGAATTCTCTCATCTTTTCCATTAATTATGTTTTTATTTCATAAATTTCAGTTTGACTTGGGATGTCAAGAATGGATGCGCGCTCTGTCGGGGACTCTGAGTAGTGTCGGAACACTACTAGTATTGCCTATAACAGGGTTCATATCCGATAAGTTCGGCAGACGAGTGGCTCTCATAATCAATGTGTTTAATCTGGCTTTGTTCGGACTGATTCGCGCCTTCTCCGTCAACTATCCTATGTACTTGGCCCTGCAGTTGTTACAAACTACACTCGGTGCCGGCACTTACAGTTCAGCGTATATATTTGGTAAAAATCTTGCGAAAATTAAAATTTGCTGCTGATAGATAATGCTCACTTTTTGACAGCAAAAAGTTTGCTAAGAAATTGCATAAAAAAATTTCTTTTTGGTATTTCAGCTGCCGAATTGGTGGGCCCAAAATATCGAGTGCTAACTTCAGCCATCTGTTCGTCCATGTTTGCCGTGGGTCAAGTCGTCCTAGGCTGTGTCGCATGGCTCGTACCTCCGTGGCGTTATATGATTATGATCATTCATATACCGTGCTTCCTCATCATCATCTATTATTGGTTACTGTCTGAGAGCGTGCGGTGGTTGCTTTCCAAACGGAAGTTTGAAAGAGCTAAGAAAGTTCTGGAGAAAGTGGCTAGGGTGAATGGTAAACAGATCAGCGAGAAGTCCATGACGGCATTGATGAATCCACCGGAAAACCTCACCGGAGTAAGTATTATTTTCAATGCTTTCAATTATTTTGAGTGTATATTGTTAAAATTAAATATTGTGTCTAATGTCGTGCAGGTTTCTGAGGGTCCTGGGCTATTTAAAACTATTATACGATCGCCGGTTCTACTGCGTCGTGTTTGCACCACACCCATTTGGTGGATCACCTCTACCTTCGTGTACTATGGACTGTCCATCAACTCTACTAGTCTTTCCGACACCATGCATCTCAATTACATAATAACCTGCGCCATTGAAATACCAGCCTTCTTCTCCGCAGTATTAGTTCTTGACAGAATTGGCAGGAAGGCTACCGTGTCGGGTGGTTACTTTCTTGCCGCCGGTTGCAACATCGCCTTCGCTTTTTTACCCACCGGTTAGTCATTTTCAAAATACAATATTTGTCATTTTAAACTGGCCCCAATAGCACAATAGAATATTTACTGTTTTTTATTCCACAGATCTGGCAACTTTACGTTTGGTGCTGTTCTTACTGGGAAAGTTCGGCATCTCAGCGGCAATGACATCGGTGTACCTGTACACCTCCGAATTATACCCGACTGAATTCCGTCATTCTTTGCTCGGGTTCTCGTCAATGGTGGGACGCATCGGATCTATCACCGCACCCCTCACCCCCGTACTGGTAAGTGCCGGTTGATGAATCCTATACGTCTATACGTTCATTCCAAAACGGTTTGTGCAGCGTGATATGATGTTTCAGGCGGAATATTGGGCCGGCATTCCTTCCTTGATGTTCGGCGCTATGGGAGTTTTGTCTGGACTGTTAGTGCTCACACAACCGGAGACGCTAGGGACCAAAATGCCGGATACGCTCGCCGAAGCCGAATTACTCGGTAAACCAGAGTCTAAAAGGTGATTCATATTGCCAACACATCTTATATAAGACTAATTGTCAGTGTGATGACATTCTTATTTATCAATTTATTCAATGTATTTAAACTAAACAACAACTTATTTTTAGTACCTGTATTAAATTAATAATAATCAATAATTATAAATTTAATTAATGTTCTCAAATGGTTTATTTTAGTCTAAGATAGTATAAAATATATTTAATAATGAAAATATATTGGAATACCTATATTGGAAAATATAAATTGTTTTACTTTTACATTAAGTTTTTTTAATATAAAAAAAATATTCTAAATTAAAATAAATAATATTTAAAATGTAAAGAACTTAAATATTATTTATTTATTATATACTATAGTATAAAACTAAATAACATTTGAAAAAGATACCTACTTACAAATAAATAATTAAGTCGCTTTTAATTAACCAAATTAGTATTAACCAAATACCCCTTGGTTATTTGAGCTGAAGATATAATAAATATAACAAAACCAAGTTTGTTTACTTTATATACCTAGTTATATTTTTAGGAAAAGCCTGTTGAAGAGATAAATATAAACCTAAAAACCAAGCCAATAATCCTTATATATAAAAATTACGTGTCACATTGTTTGTCCGCGATGAACTCCCAAACTACTGAACCGATTTTGATAAAATTTCGTAACTATATGTAATTTGGTCCAACTTAAAAGATAGGATGGTTTATATCTCATTTTGTTTATTATTTTTTTGCAAATTATATAATATTATTAACATAGCGTCATCTGTTGATACCTATTCAATCCAGCAATTATTTATCTGTGAGTTCCATAAGAATCTAATAGATGGCGGTGTAAGGTAATTTTATCAGCTGGATTGAGAAAAAAATTGCACCCGTGCGAATCCGGGAGCGGGGCACTAGTAATGTATATGTTTATAATAAATCCTGTATCCTGCAAAGTCCTTGGTTGAGTAAAGGTGTTAAAAATGTTTAATTTCAATGCTGTTTTAAATGTATAAGTATATAGTGACTAGTGCAGTCGTTAGATAAACTAATTCCTTCTACAATGAAAGACAATTTTGTGCAGCGATATTAGTAGATATATTATTGTGCCAGTATTCTTTTACTTGTATTGAAGTCTCTAAACTTTAACTTGTAATGAACGTTTAGGAACAGTCTTTAAACAAGAAAAAACGGCGAAAAGGCATTGGTTTTGTAAAAAAACGCTTCTCTAAAATTTATTGCTAAAAAAAGTGGCAGAATAATACAGACACACACTTTACAAAGGAAAATGAAGATCCGAATATAAAATGAAGATTTAATGCAGCTTTAATTATTCTTTTTTTTACAATACAAAAAAACGCATATAATTTTTTTTTTAAATATTAATTTTTTAAATAATTTTTATTATTTTAAATATTACATATTTTTAATATATAGTATTTAATCGCAATTTTGTAGTTTAATCTTATTGTATTGTTTCTGCGTGTTATGATGAAAACAAACACTCAGGCAAACGCGTCGGTTTCTTGTTTAGTAAGATTCTATTAAAGTTATGATCAGTTTAGGTCTATACTAAAAAAATATCGCTTAATTATTTTATAAATAACAATTAACTACTTAATCTTGCTAAAACTAGCCTTTTCCCTATGTAAGGAACCGAGCTAATTAGAATCTAACTAAAAATCTGACTTCCGCATGAACTGTATATCAAAGATCAATATAAAAGTATAATAATATTGTAAAGAAAGACTAAAAAATCAGACATGTGGCTGAGCCATGCATATGCAATACGATAAGGCTTCTTGTTTCATTTTTTTTGTGGAATTAATTTGTTTCCGCACAATTCACAATTTTGTGAGATTAATTTAAATAAAAGTCCATTTATGTCAGAATCGTATTAACTGTTTCCGAGGTCGTGGTGTTTTGGTTTCGCGTCGCGCATACTTTCCGCGTCATCGGTGTGACCTGTACCTGTACCTGTACCTGTACCGTCAAGGGTAGGTTTGCTTAAGTCACCAAGAGTAGTATGGTTGATCCATTTTTGATCATTGGCTTTAAGTTTTCCATCGTTGTTCTTGCGGTTTGCGCTGTCAAGTCTCTCAGCAGCGGCGACATCGTCGGGAAGCGAAACGTGGGTGGTGTCGGGTAAAAGCAGGGCGAGCGCTGCTGGTCCGAGCGCAACGACACCGAACAAGATGCTAGTCAGGCCAGACATGTACTTCTCCTAAAAGAACATTGCAAGGATTGCGTTATTTACTTGAGCATTTCGCCGTAGTCTTCTATTGGTGTTTTAATCGCGATACTTACTAAAAGAGGAGCCTGCGGTGCTAGCACGGATCCTAAGCGGCCGAAAGTGTTGGCTATGTTGGTGAGTGTATTGCGTGATGTGGTCGGAAACACTTCTAGCGCTACCACGTTAAGCGAGAATACTCCGTAGCTGCTGCACATCTTGCCCACCACGTACAGCACTACCGACGCCCACCATACATCTGGGGAAATGTCATTTGTTGGCTATACAAAACAATATAAGTCGATACCTTTCGATCACGCTAGCGCCTCTGCGTCTTTTTATTTCTTGTAATGATTTCAAACATGCATTTCCAAGAAGGTTACCTAATTTACAAATCATGCGAAATACGGTCAAGTGCTGAGCTAGCGTGGCGGAATATGGAGTCCTCGTATAAGAAAAACGCTGGTATTGTGCTATTAAATAATTAAGTAGTAAAATATATTCCAGTTTATAAATTACAAGTACAAAGGAACTTTTATTCACTTGTGTTCTTTACTAAATATATACGGATGCTGGTTAATTTTAATAAGTTAATATAGGTAAGTTATAAAAATGACATACTTTTGGGCACGAATGCAGAGGTGATGAAGAAGACGGCACAGAGGCAGTAAGCGAGGCAGATGGGTGCGCGGCGACCGAACCGCGTGAGCGTGAGCGCGGTGATGACGCGCGTCGGTATGGAGACGAGGAACAAGGCGGACAAGTTGACGTACTTGTCGCCGGAGATGCTCGTCGCGTTCACGATGGTGCCGTTGTAGACGAACATGCCGCACACGAAGCACGCCGCCATAAGCGCCATCCGCGAGACGATCCGGCGCGACCGCAGCACCTCCCACACGCTCGCCCAAGAGCCCGCACTCCCGCCACTCTCTGCCGCCTCGCCAGCCTCCAGGAAAAACAAACCTTATTACCAAAGACCAAAGATCTATCGTTACTTTCGTTCACCCGTTGCCGTCTATTCACCTCAATTGCCTCGTTTTCCTTGCTGATCTTCGAGAGCATTTCCTTAGCCTTGTTGGAGAGCGTTATTTTGTTAATTTTTGCGACTTTGTTGAGAACCCGAACGGCCTCCAGATTCTTGTTGTGCGCAAGCAGCCACCGAACTCCCTCGTCGACCAGGAAGATGTAAAAGACTACGACTAGTAGCGGCGCGTAGATGGCCCGTAATAGGTGTCGCCAGTACTGCACACGCCATGCTATTAGGCCGAAGAACGCGCTGCCGAAACTGCACAAGATGTCCGAAATACAGGAAAACACCACACGCCGCTTGTGGCTCACTGACTCCAAGGCTAGAATATAGCAAAATATGGCATGGTTATGACTAAACTTTTTGGCACCTGCCACAATATCTAATGTTTTCACAACAATTTCTGGAAAATTACATTGTAAAGTCAGTGAGTAGATACTAACACAAAACCATAGAGGCGTTTCCGTAACCAAGCGCAGTTTCGAGGAACTCCAAGACGATCAACATCCAGTAGTTGACGGAGAAGGACTTGAGCAGGCCGACGGTGCCGACTGCCAGCGGGGTCGCTACTATTATCACCTTGCGACCGTACCTGAATATCACATACTTATTAATCAGTCCTGCGGAAGTTTTGGAGGCAAACACATTAATTAGAAAAGTGCATTACCTGTCGGATATGATGCCCGATACGACGTACGAGAACACCAGACCGAGATTATGAATAGTTCCTATTAAGGTCCTCTTGAATGGCTGACATCCCAAATCGAACTACAAAATAAGTTGTTTATTATTTTTATATTTAGTTTTATTTGTGGTTTCCTATTCTTTTTCTATTTGTAATCAGTTTTGTGACAATCAATTTCTATTTACTTGAATGCTAGAGCAGTATTTCACTTGGTGAACTGTCGACCGTGACAATGATCGCCATTACGTTACGCGATCATTGTGTTCGTCCGTACATTAGCGATAATCGTCCCCAACGGCACAAAATGTGCGTCTGGCGTCGTACTTGTTAACATGTACTTAACGTTAAATATAACTATTATGTAATGAACTATATCTTTGCATTCACATTATCAAATACAATGACTTTCAGGTTTAGTACCATTTGAACATTCAATTATTTTCTATTGTACAATAAAGTGTGGGCTTCTCTTCTTTTAATCGACTTAAGCATAAATATTTACTCGTATTACTAAATCTGTTTGCACAAAAGCAATATTGTTACGATCAGAGTATGGAACATTCTCGATAGCGTAAGATCTGGACGGCGGAAAATTCCACACACTTAGTCGGGCTCGGGGCGGCACAATGAATAGGTGACCACGCCCCCTCTTTGATTCGTTTCAAAGCAAACTGTTCCTTATGGTTGCGACATAAGGTTCAGATTCCTTTGACAGCAATAGCCTTCGAGAAGCTTTGATAAACTTGTTTACGACTTTTAAAGTTTCCAGTAATTTCCACAACTTTCTGCGCGAGTATAAATACGGGTGCGGTCGCTCGAGAGAACAGTTGTGCGATAACTAGCGATACATTAACAACACTTGGGAGCTTTTACGAAGACATTTGCGACAGTGCATAGTTGAGACGTAGAGTGAATTAGCGACGACTTTTGGCAAGTTTTACGGTTTGATTGGAGAAGCTCTGTAATATTGGAAGTCATCTTGGTCTGTAATAATAAATCGTGTTCCTATACCCCTAAACGGCATTTTAACGTACCCTGCGCGTAACAACTGGTGTCAGAAGCGGAATGCCGTTAATGCCACGGGACGAAGGAACTCGTACTCCACGGACAAGGAGACAAGTGGAAATGGATGCTGCGAGACAACGAGGGCTTGAGGAGCCGGAGGAAGGCACCGATGCTGAACTGCTTCCTACGGCAGCATCTTCATCGTGCCCGTCGATGGACCTCGCTGCGCTGCTAGCTGCTGTACAGAGCATACAAGCCAGCCAGGAAGCTGCTCGCCGTGAACAGGAAGCCGCTCGCCGGGAACAGGAAGCTGCTGTACAAAGCATACAAGCCAGTCAGGAAGCCGCTCGCCGTGAACAGGAATCGGCTAGCCAAATGATGCTTTCAAAATTGGACACAAGCCTTGAAACAATCTGCGACAAAGTTAAACAGGTAGAGTCCGAAGTAAAAGGGGTCTCACTGAAAGTCGAAGGCCTGGAAGAGAGACTCGAGCAAACCGACAGTCGCCACCAAGCGCTCGCCGAAAAAGTGCAGAAGTTGATGACGAGGGAGGCAGTCCTCACTGCGCCGGTACCTACACAAGGCAGATTGGACTTGCCACGGTTTGATGGCACATCGTCCTGGACAGCCTATAAGTACCAATTCGAAACCCTCTCTAACTGCAGCGGTTGGACCGAGGATCAAGCGTTCATGGCGTTGACTCTAGCCTTAAGAGGAGACGCCCAACTGATTCTGGAGCGACTCCCTACAGAAGGAAGGTCTCTGCAAGCCCTACTGGAAGCCCTAGAGACACGGTATGGTGACAAACATATGGAGCACACGTATAGGGCACAACTACGCGATCGCATACAGAGGCCCACGGAAACACTCCAGCAGTGGGCTGACGAAATCGAAAGATTAGTTCGACGCGCCTATATATCGACACCGAATGCAGTGGAAATAACCCTGCTCCAAGCCTTCGTAGACGGCATAAGAGACGGCGAAGTTCGCGCAGCGGTGCGATTGGGTCACCATCAGAGTCTGAAGAGTGCACTGGCACATGCTCTAGAAGTGGAAGCTGTACGGCGTGACACAAGGCCATTCAAGGTCAGGGAGCTGGTAGCCGAGGAGCGAAAGCCTCGCTATGGTCCGACCTGCTATGGCTGCGGTGAAAAAGGCCACATAAGGGTGGACTGCCCAAAGAAGAAAAGAAAGAGGGTCTCAGAGATGGAGACCCAAGTTGACGAAGGGCAGTTAAACTAAGCGTCGCCAGGGCCGCGGGGCAGGCGCTGGCTGGGAGGAAGAAAGCCCCTGCTATTACTATCAGACAAGCTTCTAACGGAAACAGTTTAATCATCGAGGGTACGCTGAACGGGAAAACGTGCAGGTTCACAATAGACACAGGAGCATCGCGCACCATTGTAAGACCTGAACTTTTAAAACGAACTATTTCATGGAAGCAACGATCTCCAACATGTCAGCTGCGAACAGCAACGGGCCAGCCAGTACCTGTCCTCGGTGACACAGACATAGAAATTGGAATTGGTAGTCAGTTGTACTCAAACTCAGTGCTAATTGCCAATATTACTGACGACTGCATATTAGGATTGGATTTCTTAAAAAATCACCGTTGTATTTTGAACGTTGACCAAGGAGTACTCAAATTTCCTGATCAAGAAGTTTTCTTAGAAGGATCGACCCCGTGTACACTCTATTGTTTAAAGGATGTGAAACTAGCCCCAAGATCAGAAAATCTAGTAATGACCAAATTCTCACCTAACGTCAAGAACGGATTATGTGTCATCGCGGAGGATGAAGGAACACATCCTAATTGGATAATGGCCAGAACACTACTAATGACAAACAGGATAGGCAGAGTAAGAATTTTAAATCTCAGCAATGAAGAGGTACAGCTGAAAAGAAACTGCATAGTTGGAAAGTGTCAGGAAGTGAAGTACTTAAGACGTATAAGCAGTACAACAAACGCAGGAATAAGCACAGATTACCAGGTATCGCAGTTATTGGATCCGTTGAAAGGAAATTTGTCGTCAGTTCAGTTGAGACAAGCTCAGGATCTTTTAATGCGGTTCAAAGACATTTTTGCCGTAGGCAATGATTGCGGTAGAACAGGACTTGTGAAGCACAGAATAGACACCGGCGATTCTAGACCTATACGACAAAGACCTCGTCGAATCCCGTGGGCAAAAGAAGCTGAAGTTGCGGATATGATAAGGGATATGGCGGCAAACAATATCATCGAACCATCTACAAGCCCCTGGTCGTCACCTGTGGTGCTGGTGAAGAAGAAAGATGGCACAACCAGGTTCTGCGTAGACTACCGAAGGCTGAACGACGTTACCAAGAAGGACAGCTACCCTCTACCACGTATTGATGACACTTTAGATATGCTCAGTGGAATGGAATGGTTTTCTACCGTTGACCTTAAAAGTGGGTAATGGCAGGTGGAAATAAGTCCAGAGGATAAGGAGAAAACAGCATTCTCTACGGGCATCGGAAACGGACTTTGGCAATTCAATGTAATGCCGTTTGGTTTATGTAATGCTCCCGCAACGTTTGAGCGCCTTATGGACAGAGTTATGGTGGGTCTTCTGGGAGATGTTTGCCTGGTGTACCTGGATGACGTAATTATCATGGGTTGTGACTTCAAGGAACATCTCCAAAACCTTGAAAAGGTGTTCAACCGTCTACGTGAGGCAAACTTAAAACTAAGTCCCAAAAAGTGTACCTTCTTCAGCAACGCAGTTAGCTATCTGGGGCACATAATCACCAAGGAAGGAGTTAAAACAGACCCAGAAAAGATCAAAGCTGTAAAAGATTGGCCTACACCAAAGAATAAAACGGAAGTCAGATCCTTTCTTGGCTTATGCGCATATTACAGGCGCTTTGTCAAGAATTTCTCAATAATAGCCAAACCCCTCCATCGCCTGACTGAAGATAAACAGGTATTTTCTTGGGATGCAAATTGTGACAACGCTTTCAAAGAACTAAAACAGCGTTTATGTGAGTCCCCGATATTGGGCTATCCGACACGGAATGGAAGATTCATTGTGGATACGGATGCCAGCAACACGGGTATTGGTGGAGTGTTATCACAAGTGCAGGGAGACAAACAAGTTGTGATTGCATACTACAGCAAAACGCTTTCCAGACCAGAGAGGAACTACTGTGTTACACGTCGAGAGTTGTTAGCTGTAGTGAAGACCTTGCAACACTTTCACAAATATCTCATTGGACGTGAGTTCACCTTAAGGACGGACCATGCTGCACTTAAATGGCTCCTTCAATTTAAAAGTCCTGAAGGACAGGTAGCACGGTGGATTGAGCAATTGCAGGAATTTCATTTTGCAACAGAACATCGAAGTGGAAAAGGTCATGGTAACGCTGACGCTCTATCGAGAAGACCATGTCCTGAAACCTGTAAACACTGCAGGAAACAAGAGTCACAGGAATCTGTAAGAATTATCCGTACCCAAGGATTAGACGACGACTGGTGTGGAGAAAATATGAGGAAGGCGCAAGAGGAAGATGACGACCTGCGATTAATCTTAGATTGGATGAAAAAAGGAGTGAAACCTGAGTGGGCGGACGTATCAGCTTCCAGTCCTGTTACAAAAAGCTATTGGGCTCAATGGGATAGTTTGGCCCTGGAAGGCGGAGTCTTATGCAGGAAATGGGAGTCTAATACCGGAAATCAGGTTACGGTACAGGTTGTAGTCCCTCGAAGCAAGGTATCTCCTCTGCTACGTCATATCCATGATGGGGTGTCCGGTGGTCATCTTGGAGTGAGGAAAACCCTTTTGAAAGTGCGACAGCGATTCTACTGGGTCCATTGCCGGGAAAACGTAGAAGATTGGTGTCGTAAATGCAACGCATGCGCTTCAGTCAAGGGACCGCAGACAAGAAGTAGAGGAAAACTGAAGCTCTACAATGTGGGAGCACCTTGGGAACGTATCGCTATTGACGTGGCCGGACCATTTCCTGAAACTGAGGATGGCAACAAATACATCGTTGTAGTGCAAGACTATTTCAGCAAATGGCCAGAAGTGTTTGCAACCCCTAACCAAGAAGCTAAAACTGTTGCCAAGAAGTTAGTTCAGAATGTAATCTGTCGGTATGGCGTACCTCTGGAAATACACTCCGATCAGGGGAGAAATTTCGAATCAACCCTATTTCAAGAGATGTGCAACCTTCTCGGTATACATAAGACCCGTACGACACCAGCTCATCCTCAGTCAGACGGAATGGTCGAAAGGTTTAACCAAACATTGGAGAATAATTTGGCTAAAGTAGTCGACTCACATCAGAGAGACTGGGACCAATACATACCTCTTTTCTTGCTGTCTTATCGCTCCGCTGTACACGACAGTACTGGTGTTACACCAGCCAAAGTGAATTTTGGACGGGAAATAAGGCTACCGGTCGATGCAATAACAGGGTCTCCACCGAATAGCCCGAAGCTTGTGACGGATTATGTCAGCGATCTTCGCGAACAGCTGGATGAAGTGCACAAGCTAGTTCGCGAGTGCAGTCTCAAGACCGGTGAAAAAATGAAAACCCGTTATGATAGGAAATCAAACATCAACGGTTTTGAAGAGGGAACTCTCGTATGGCTTCACAATCCCCTCAGAAGAAAGGGCAAAAGCCCAAAGCTACAAGCACGATGGGAAGGACCTTACAATGTGGTTACAAAAATTAACGACGTCACCTACCGAATCAAAAAGGGGCAAAGAGGAAAACCGAAGGTCGTACACATTGACCGTTTGACGAAGTATCACGGTACGAATGATGATCGGGACGATCATAACTAAGAGGGGGGTAATGTTACGATCAGAGTATGGAACATTCTCGATAGCGTAAGATCTGGACGGCGGAAAATTCCACACACTTAGTCGGGCTCGGGGCGGCACAATGAATAGGTGACCACGCCCCCTCTTTGATTCGTTTCAAAGCAAACTGTTCCTTATGGTTGCGACATAAGGTTCAGATTCCTTTGACAGCAATAGCCTTCGAGAAGCTTTGATAAACTTGTTTACGACTTTTAAAGTTTCCAGTAATTTCCACAACTTTCTGCGCGAGTATAAATACGGGTGCGGTCGCTCGAGAGAACAGTTGTGCGATAACTAGCGATACATTAACAACACTTGGGAGCTTTTACGAAGACATTTGCGACAGTGCATAGTTGAGACGTAGAGTGAATTAGCGACGACTTTTGGCAAGTTTTACGGTTTGATTGGAGAAGCTCTGTAATATTGGAAGTCATCTTGGTCTGTAATAATAAATCGTGTTCCTATACCCCTAAACGGCATTTTAACGTACCCTGCGCGTAACAATATTATAGAAAAATAGTGACAAAATGACTAATAAAGTAAATAAAGATGTAAATTTTCATTTGTAATTACAGAACGTGAAACAAGCAGTGTTAGGTACAATTATCATTTTGTATACCTAACTAATGAAAGTCTTTTGACAATATGTACTTTAAACATGCACTCATCAAGATTGTAAAATGACAATATTTAAGATCTCTTTTAAAAGGCCAATAAGATTCTAGGTTGAGTTAAGTATCTAATGGAGATTTTACCTCTGCTACAATGCTGTTGTAATTTTCATATACGACTTTTTCACACGGATATATTGTATCCGTACTGAAGAAGTCTGGTGCACATTTGCTGCTACTAAAGTTCCGGTTCATGCTGCTCAAGTCACGTTCATGATCGCCGAGTGGAATCATTCTGTGACAAATTTGAGAATGGTTCCCGATAGCGAACGATCGCCAGGAAGCGTTAAATCGGGAGTCGGTGTCTTCGCACTCTGGTACCACACACCTGGTGTAATGAAAGATCGGATGTAAGTCTTCTACACGTATTCCAGACCTGCTCGACTATATTTGCATTATTTATTCATAAAAAGAATGTCTATACACATGTTAAGTATGTTAAGTAATATGTTTTTAAGCAAGTAGTGGCAGGGCACACTGTGTTTTGTAGGCATTTGGCAGCCTGTCTGGTGGCAGTAGCCACTACCTTACAGAAGACCAAAATATATAGTGTTGTGTTTCAGTGAGTGAGTAAGTTCAATTTCAGTGAGTATTCGCATAAAAATGCTATTAAAGAAGAATTTCAACCGGAAAGATATTGTGAAGTTTATTAACAAAGCGTTGTTGTCAGAATGTCGATGACCTTTATATACGCGTTGTGGAAACGAAAAAAACATTTGGAATTAGATTGCAATGAACCTGAAGGGAACTTCTGCAGCCGTGAACACGTAGTTGAAGTTGCACATGTTGAGGAAAGAGTCCCGGAAGGCGAGCAGAAACAATAGCAGGAGCTGGTATTTGCCGAAACTGCCAAGCTCACTCAGGATACCGTCCAGGTTGAACTGGGAATCGTCCACTGCCGACGCCGCACCACACACGCCCTCTTGCGATACCTAATATCAACTTCTTATTTTGTTTTAACTATACTAGCAGCATACTACGATAGCCGCTTTAATACCCCGTTTACATATGGCCATTGACATGGCCGCTCGCGTTGCCGTATTTATTTCCCTAAATACTACTGTGGCAACCTCATGGGCAATGAGTGTACATATTATTATGACATGGCCGCTCGCGTTGCCGTATTTATTTCCCTAAATACTACTGTGGCAACCTCATGGGCAATGAGTGTACATATTATTATGACATGGCCGCTCGCGTTGCCGTATTTATTTCCCTAAATACTACTGTGGCAACGTCATGGGCAATGAGTGTACATATTATTATGACATGGCCGCTCGCGTTGCCGTATTTATTTCCCTAAATACTACTGTGGCAACCTCATGGGCAATGAGTGTACATATTATTATGACATGGCCGCTCGCGTTGCCGTATTTATTTCCCTAAATACTACTGTGGCAACCTCATGGGCAATGAGTGTACATATTATTATGACATGGCCGCTCGCGTTGCCGTATTTATTTCCCTAAATACTACTGTGGCAACGTCATGGGCAATGAGTGTACATATTATTATGACATGGCCGCTCGCGTTGCCGTATTTATTTCCCTAAATACTACTGTGGCAACCTCATGGGCAATGAGTGTACATATTATTATGACATGGCCGCTCGCGTTGCAATCTGTTCGCGCGATCGAGAGCAAGTGAGCGAGAGAGCAGCATGTAAACACTCTTGCTCTCGCTCTCGCTCCCGGATAGCCGGGCAACGCAAACGGCAACGGCAGCGGCAAGGGAAGCAACCTGTTTTCATACTCGCGTTGCCCATTTTATTTCCCATGTCACTGCTCATGGCCGTGGAAATGGGCCATATGTAAACGGCGTATAACGTTTTACCGCTCATGATTGCTGCAAATTGCTATTCAATAAATAAAAAAAATTTAGATGCGCCTCGCTTGATTGTATAGGTATATATTTTAAATAATAAATTGGCTTATTCACGTCACTATTGTAATATGTCAAAACGGCCATAATAGCGTCAGTTTAGGTGTCATAGTCACATTTTAATGCAAAGTGTAAAATGATTGAAAATAGCAATAAGATGATAAACGCGCGGTTCGTTTGTACAGATGGTCGCCACGTGGAAGCCACGATATAATTACCTTAACTTTTGTCTCCTTCACTGTCATTGTGAATGGTGTATTTAAACTGATGCAATTGTCGGCCGTACTGAGCTGTGGCTGTTTACTTGTAACACATCTGTACAATTGAGCTAATCACTGCACACCACTCGACGGATGACGCTGATTTTTGCCTGAAATTGTTGATGCATCTACAAATGGCCATTGCAATATTTAATTCATGGTTTAATAATATCTTATGGTAATGCAATGGACTATACAATAATTAATAATTAAGTTTTTTAATATCTCACTGAAATACAAATATATCATAAATAACACATTACACATAGATTAAAAAATCCCCGATCAATGCTGGTTGAAGATCTTCTAATATATAAAATTCTCGTGTCGTGTCGCGGTGTTTGTTGCCAAACTCCTCCGAAACGGCTGGACCGATTTTGATGAAATTTTGTGTGCTTATCGGGTAGGTCTGAGAATCGGCCAACATCTATTTTCCATACCCCTAAATGTTAAGGGTGGTCCACCCCAAAATTTTATTTTTTATTTTTTGGCAAAACAACGTTTGCCGGGTCAGCTAGTATTTTAATAAATTTTTAAAATACCTATCACGTTACATTCAAGAATAAACCCCGGTTTGAACACTAGGCAAGCCTGTATAGGTGGCCCGTACTATACGTTACATTTTTTTTAATAATAAAACACTATGGTGGGGCTACAAATGAAATATATATTTCATAAAAAAAATATTAAACGAATATGTCAAAAAAAAACGAATGAGTTCAATCATATTTAATCGATTGTTTAATATCTCATGATAATGCAAATCGGCTATACAGTAAGTATTTTATTCAGTACTATCTCACAGATTAAACGAAGGGCTCTAGAATATTTTATAAAATATCTATAATCTTACAAAATTACAAAAGGTTTCAAAATATTTAATTAAATATATGCATAATTACGAATTAAGTTTTGTTAGCAGCCTCTGCTTCGGGTACATTAATTAAACCACTTGATGTTTAGTCCAAATACCTTTATCGTCCGACCGATATATCAGAACTATAAGATGTGCGGACATACGACGACGACCTCTCTTCGCGAACGCGTTCCTTCAACTGACTGATACCCTTTCAATATCATACCACTGAATGAATCTGAATGAATGAACACCTTCAATGAATGAATGAATGAATGAGCACTTTTCAATCAACTTCAGTCCACATAAATAGCAGACGCTTACAGTTTATTTCGTTGAAAATACACTATGGACTCCACTATATTTAAAAATACTCTAAATTTTAATAGAATTTAGAATCACAAAATTACATCATGCAAACGCTGATTCACATTACATTCTTTTGTAAATTTTTAGTGTAAAGGTTAAAATAACAAAAGTGAATTAATTTCTCGTCGAAATTTGTTACGATTAGAACAAAAGTGCGCCATTGTTTCACTCTATGCGCACCTGTTCTAACTAAATACTATACTGACTTAAATATTCTGAATGAAAGAATACTCATTGTAATCATCTTCAATTGTCCCGATGTACAAAATCCAATAGAATGTTATTATTAGGTATTATCTTGTTTGTTATTGTTTTTATTCTCGCTAAAATAAAATAATTTTCTACATGTATCTAAGTAATAAAATTATTTAATGATTAATTAAAATATTGATAAAAGCGGAATCGTAATCGGAAGAAATTAAATTTTCTCATTAATATTTTTATGAAATAATCAATGTTCATTTCACGCTGGATTGATCTATATTGCCGATTGTAAGTAATTACAGAGTTGTAAGTTTTAACTACATCGCCACGTTTCACAATATGTATTTATCTACTTTTTTATCTTTAGTTAAATATCTTCAACGTCTTTTCACCAGGTGAATTCCTAATTTGAACACAGCGGTATCATGTTACCTGAATTTGGCTCCGTTTTAGCAAGCAGTTAAAAGCCGTAGAACTCCACCGCCACAGGATCACCGTATCAGTGTCTCTCATCTGCCATCACCTCGCATATAATATCAATTTCTAAACTTCCATTGATTGTTCACATAATATTTATGTTCATTTGTTCCAAACAATAGCTACAAATCATGTGAATATTTTCATTATTCTAAATGTGCATGTCAAAACTGTTATTGTTTATCCTGATGGCACGTTTGCAAATTAAATAGATTGACAACAACAATTTATTGTTCTTTCAATAATTGTTTTGTCACAGAAACGACTGAAATCGAATCGAAATGATGGGATTACACACCATCAGTAACTACGGTATGTTATGTACCATTCGACCACTTCATGTAACACTGCGATTGTTCTTTCTTGTAATCTGGTTGTGTAACGGAGGCGAGGTTACATTGTGGTTCATAGATTTCATAGTTCACAGAATCACTTTTTCACTCGCGTTTGTTTTCTAATCAAATCCGCACACGAGGACGGATGTCCTCGTGTAAACCGCGCGATGGCTATATGTATCTACTCCATTGTGAGATGGTGGACCGCGCATACTTTTATCGGCATGTTTTCTAAACACTATTGTTGAGTCGATGACGAACATCTCCTATGCACGGATAGCTATTTTTCATAACACCTCGTCCAACTCTACTATAAGTCAAGGTTGATTATAAACTTAAATTATACCTGTTATCGTTAATTTATTAAAATTACCAAATTCAGAATGCAGACTTTATGTGGAAGAATCCACAAAGAAATTTCATCGATGCTATAATAATATACCATAATAATGTGACTACGTTTCGAAGTCACAAATTAGGAAGTTCGTCTGGCGGCAGTGTCCATGCCCTTACTGAATATCAATGTGAGATAACATCATGTGTGCTGTTGTGTTTCACAGTGTTAGTAAGGGATGCCCACTTTCCCATTCCCTCCTAATTCCTTAATCTTTATTCCACTAAGGTGAGCAGCGCATATGTAACACCATTAAATCTTTACATAAGCGTGTAGGTAGTAATCTCAAATCTCAAATAGATCTGAACCAGTCGAATTTGAAACGAACTACAATTTTCAAAAGACAATTGTGATTGCTTGGATTAAGTAAGTTGAGTGAAGTTAAATTCTGGTATTTACCTAACCGCGAAACTACTAGTGTCCCTACTAGTAGTGTTATGGGATATATTTCTAACCTAACCAGTTTGGCAGTACCACAAGAGATTCATTCCAGGTATTTTATGGAGTATTAGGGCCAGCACTAGATCCATTGGATCTAAGTAAGAATGATCCAGTTAGAAGAGACCCTATCTCTTGAAGGATCCAAGTTCGAAGCTTCAGTTAAACCACCAAGAGAGCAAACGGACTTTTATTGAAATCACCACCAACACTTTTAGAGGCTAATTTTTCACAAGTTTTATGAGTAAACGAGTATGTGTTGTTAAAAAATTAAGACGTAAATTTAGCAAGTAACAATAATTGATACATGAACTTGATTTAAATGTTATTGTGTACTCAAAGCTATCATAAGGATGCATTATACAATGGGAAAACAATATCCAATTTAGCTAATGGCCACAAAAGTCGACATTAAATTATCACTTGAAAATCTCTATCAATTTAGTCGCTTCGGAAACACAAAACGACAGCACGTTTTGGTCGTTCGTATGTTTTCAAATTTATATCCTGTCGCGCTATGTCGCTCGTGCCACTAGTCACTAGACACTTAGTTATTGTTTTAAATATTATTTATTTATTTGGGGCCAACGCTACGTAAATAGTTAATGGTTGAAGCGGTTCTGTCTTTGGTGAAATCTGATCGCTAATCCACCAGTTGGAGAGGTACTTAAGAAGAAGAAGGTATGTCAATAGTGATGTGAAACAGACTATATCTGGCAAAATATTAATATAGTATTGTCTTAATAATTATTTATTGCTGAAATTTTGTAGTCTCCGTACCAACTTTTATTAATTTACACTATGTTTTTCTTTAATGTTTTCCATTGATATGAAGGTATTGTTTTCTTTGTGATATTTTTTGTAAAAGTGCATGACTGCATAAATATTATATGCCAAATAAAATTTGTAATTGGATAATCATAAAACATTTATGCATGCTGTGATAAGCTTTCAATATAATTTTTATAAGATGAACTATAATATGCTATTTGTTTTCATAAACTGCTTATAGTCTGTTACGTTGGTTAACTTTAACTTAAAATTATGAACGTGAATTGCAATTTTAATATTGATTCCATCGATATTATTAATAGGTGGATCATTGTTTTGACAAGTGGCACAAAAAGCAAATATCAGCCACTGTACTGTACTGTCTGTTAACTGTCCAAACGTTACATTTTTAATGTCTACTTTTAACTTGTCATTCTCTTGAAAATAAATTGTAATTTATTTTCTTTTGTATCTAGACGAGAATATATATTATTTTCATACATTTTCCTTTCGCGATCGCATAGTATCAAATACCAAATGTTTGGTGTCGGATTTAGTGTCTGACCGAACTCTTTTCTGAGGAGTAGTTGATCAAAGTGTTGATTCTATGATACAAGTAACTTTTATCATTTAAGTAAAGCAACAAAAATAAAAACAAATTGTAAAATTTTCAAATTAGCAGATATATCTTCACGGTTTTTAGAATTTTTGTCTGTTTATCTGTATGTCTGTGCGTTTGTGCACGCTAATCTCAGAAAACGCTTAGCTAAGATTTGAATGCGGTAGCTAAGTTTCCCGTAAACTACTCATCCTGTACCACAAAGATCCAAAGGGCACTACAATAATGCGGCAATCACAACAGTATCCTAAAAAGCACTATTATATTGGATATTCAGAGCAATGTGTGTGGTTTTTTTTAAAATGGAGCATCTTAAGAAAGTAAAAGTCATGTCTGTCTTTGACAGAGGTGGACAGGGAATCGGAAGCTGGATCATTGACATCAAAATGTAATTTAGAAACAGAAGGCTTTGCGAAGCCAAAGCCTTCGTAAATTCGTGTGTAACACACAAAGGGACAAGTGATGCTTTATGAAAATACACTTTACATGTCCACATAACGGTAATATTATGTAAATAAACAACGTTCCGGGTATTGTGGGCAAACAGAAGTTGCATATGCTACTGGCTTCCGGCTTCGGGCTGCCAGGACAAGAATATCTGCACTGCACATACAGCCACAAAAGTCAGCATAATATCAGCCTACGATCTACATGTACATACATATATATACATATATATATATATATATATATATATATATATATATATATATATATATATATATATATATATATATATATATATATATATATATCTGATATTTTAAAGAAAAAAAAAATGGTAATAAAACACCATAAAACAACCTACTATCCAGTAATTATCTAGTATTTCTGATTTTTTTTTCTGAGTTGAGATGCTTAATTTTTCTTAACTAACAAAATAAATTAAAAATCTTAGTGCATTCGTTATTTGGGATATAGAATCATGAGTATGAAATGAAACATTAATTTCATTAATTCGGATTTTACAATTAATAAAATTAACTCACTTGGGCATTTTTGATAACGCCCTTAAAAGTTTCAAAACAAAATTTTGTACTTTTCTCCTCAATGGATGATTATAATTTCAATTTTTATTTTCTATTTTTTGAACTTTTTTATGTCTACATCTTTATATTATTTATTGTTATTATGTGTATGCCTGCAACAAAATAACAATAAAAAATATATTTATTTCATATAAACTGGCCCTTATACGAAATATATATTTTTTACAGTAATTTTATTTTTTATTTTAAAGTAATGAATATATGCGTATGTATTTGTATAAGTAAAACTAAAAGTGACCGAAATTCTAATGACTTATAATCAAAATAACTAAGTAGGTAAATGAACTAATTAATTATTGACTTACAAGAGACTTGCATAAGAATCTTTGATGTTGTCACGAGTTAATAAATAACCGTAGCGCGTCCCTTCGGCGCGGCTCTCGCACTTCGCACACTACACCACACTACAGCCACACTACACCACACTACAGCCACACTACAGCGCACTATGCGTTCACCACATACACATGCTTATTAATTAACAACAAAGAGAGCCGCAAAATAAATACTAGTCATTTAATAATCAACATATTATATAGTTTCACATCATGTACGTATTATTTATTTAGTTTTAAGTATTAAAAAAAAATTGAAAATTATAAACTAACTCGCGACTTTCTATTGAGTACAAAGCACGCTATATCTGGTGTAATTTTCTGAGGAGTTAGGTGTCCAGCAGACTATTTGATGCTGAAACATCAGATTAGGGTTACCATGATATGGAGTATTTCCATAACCACTGAAGTATACCAAATTTCACATCAATCTAACTTCTGGAAGTTAGTAAAATCCCGTCATGAACTAAGAAACTGATGATCTTCAATCTGAACAGATCTTCATTGAGAACCAACTCGATCACGTTAGCTTTGAAAAAAAAAACAGATAAAAATCTGTCCATCCGTTTGGGAGCTACAATACCATAGTAAGACACACAGTTACACACATACACAGACACACGTCCATCTTATAACACCCCATTTTTGCGTTGGATGTCGGGTGCTTTAAGTTGCCGAATTAATGTAGATTTTAAAATGTTTAAAGATATATACTTTTATTTCCCTCAAAATAACAATATTGCTATTAAGAAACCATAGGAGCTGTTTTTTTTTTTTTTCAGAACTAGAATGTTCGTGCATCGAATCAAGTCGCAATATCGGTTTAAATTAAATTATTTATTGGACCGCGATATTATGCTCATTTGTATTAGAAGTAAATTAAAAGTCACAATTATTTGGAATTTCTACGAAATGATTTACCCTTATTATAAGGGTGTAAATTTGAATCAAATAGTTAAGTAGCTATTTTAAATGTGAGGCTTGTCTTTGTCTATTACGTAATTTGGAATTAGTTATCTATAGTGTTTTGAGAAATTATTCTAAATAAAAAATAGCTCCTTTGATTTTTTTAAAAGCAATATCTTTAATTCGAAAGGAAAATAGTATCTACATTTATGGTTTACCATTTTAGAATATACAGAAAGTGGACAATTAAAGAAGATCTGTTTCAGATAGTTAACTACTACAGACTTAGTACATATTTCAAACCTTAACTTAATAAATCACTATTTTAAATAGTTCAGCCGCTGAAACTATGACTACTTATATTATTACTAGTGGCCCGCTCCCGGCTTTGCACGGGTGCAATTTTTTACTCAATCCAGCTGATAACGCCATCTGTTAGAATCTTTTGGAACTCACAGATAAATAATTGCTGGATTGAGTAGGTATCAACAGATGGCGCTATGTTAATAATATTATATAATTTGCAAAAAAATAAACAAAATGAGATATAAACTATCCTGTCTTTTAAGTTGGACCAAATTACATATAGCTACGAAATTTTATCAAAATCGTTTCAGTAGTTTGGGAATTCATCGCGGACAAACATGTGACACGTAATTTTTATATATATGTAAGGATTTTATTATGTATTTCGTGAGTTGTTATTTATTTCACATGGTTTCTACAAATATTTCGATTGATCATTTTCTACTAGGCTAACGTCGCCTACATATAGTAGGTAAGTAATTCAAGGAAACCCGGATTCTAAATAGAAGTGGACTTTGACATCCACTGAAACATCTGAGTCTAATTCTAAAAGATAACTTGATTGCCCTGACGGAGTGTTCAATATGATATAGGGGATAATAATAAATAGAATTAAAATAAATTTTATTATTTAATTTGTTTATTATAAGGAAATCTAACAGCATAATATATTCCACAAGTTTATAGAATAACGGCCATGATGTCAATATAAATACAGAAACATTACTCAGAGTATTTAAATACTATGTGTGGGGTTCTTTTAAGTAAAAAGTTTGTTTTCTCATCATAGAGTACAGCCCTAACGAATGCACTAGGACTAAGGAAGTAATTATGTAACAAAGTCTAAGCACAGTCCTTGTTAAACTATAATATAAAAATGAATCCCTAAATTGTTGCTAAGCGCAAAACTCGAGAACGGCTGGGCCGATTTTAATTCTGTCTTCACTCATGGATAGAGGGATATTCAGGGAAGGTTTTTACTTTAAAAAAAAATGCACTCCGGGAGAAGCCGGGAGCGGACCGCTAGTAATAAAATAAAATCTAGCTAAAAGTAAAATTATACTGGCACTAAATATTAATTTAAGGGTTATTTTTCTTGATATTTATATTAGAAGCCTCTTCCATTGTGTCTGGCAATTTTGAGCCGAGAGTCTCTGGTGTGAAAAATACAAGGGCGCCGGACACCAGCGCGAAACCAGCGAACAGCGCGAAGGGAAGCTCATTCCAAATTGCGGCGCCCTGTAAGAAACAATTCCCAGTTTCAAATACCATTAAACACATTTTGTGGCCGTATTTTCATTTTAGTTATATTAATATTGTAGTACCAAAACTTTATGACCTCAACAAGGGCAACAGACTGTAAGGTGGTGGCTACTGCCACCAGGCTTTTATCCAGTTAACAAATATAGAATGCAACATCAAAGAAGCCGAGATTGGACTTACAAGGGCGGGAGTGAGCGGAGCAGTCATCGAACCAATCCTGCCGATCATCGACGAGAATGCAAACAGACTGTGTCTGTACTTGGTGGGGTACAGCTCAGAGGTGTAGACGTACACTGTGGTCATCACCATGGCGATGCAGAACTTGCCGATGAGGAACAGGGTCAGTGTAACTCCATACATGCCTGAACAACAACGGTCGTTATGGAATGACTATTGACAGAGAATTCAAACTTTTGACTGCAATGGCAATAATACTTCAATTTGAATAACTAACCGCTGGGTAGGAAAATATAAGCAATCTGACAGAGAGCGCAGAGCCAGAACGCGCCAATGAGTACTGGTTTTCGGCCAATTCTATTCATGAGGAGCACCGCAGTCCAGTAACCAGGGATTTCGGCCACTGAGACAGCGCCATAATTGACATATTGATTACCAGCCAAATTGACTGAGTTAATCGACATCCCGTAGTAAATAAAGGTATTAGTGATCCACCACACCGGAGAGACGCAGCAGCGAATTAAAATTTTCTTATGTCTGAAAACTTGAACTATCAGCCAAGGCTCGCTCTTTCTTTGCTCGTCTTCGAAGGCTTTCCTTTCTTTCTCTTCCTCTGCTGACTTTCTAAGCATCTGTAGTGATTTCTCTGACAGATGTTTTCCGTTACTTTTTGCTATTTTCTTTAATGTTTTCTCGGCATCATCATACCGGCCCTTGCTTAGATACCAACGAACCGACTCTAACATTAGCCAGTAATAAGCGATGGTGATGATTTGCGGGGCATACAATGCGAGTGTGAGTAGTCTCCAATTGGGGACAGCCCACGCTATTAGCGCCATTGTAGCTTGTCCGATTGAGAAAAATGTATTCATAGCTGCACCGCCTGCGACACGATATTTTGGGCCCATTACCTCCATGACTGTAACATATCAAACATATCATACTGGTGGTTAGTCAATCGCCTGATAAAGCCTTATTTTATTACAAAGACAATGGTCCTTCGTCACGAGCGTGACTTTAAAACTTACATAAAATATACATGCACGAGAATCCGCCAGAACCAAGAATGGCTTCAACGAATTCCGATATAGTAAATCCGATGTATGTATTCGCAAAGTATCTAACAAGGCCGAGCCAACAGGTGTTGAACGCGTTGATCACCAGCGCGGTTCGTCTGCCCCAGCGGTCCGACAAATAACCGGTTAGCGGTGAACCGACGAACACGCCCAACGTGCGAATGGTGCCTATCAGCGATCGACGCCACTCGTCACAGGCCAGGTCGTACTGAAAATATTACTCTTGTTGTTAGACGGTACAACTGCGGAACGGAATGTGCGCTGTCACTACAAAAATTAAATATGTAAATGGAATAGTAGTCGAGGAGATCCGTAGACAAACGAAAATCAGCGACACAACCTGGCGGATTACTAAGCTGAAATGCAAAAGGCAGGACATAATATAGTATCCACACGGGTTGACGCTGGAGCCAGGCTGCTTCTGACCAGTCCTGAGATGACGTCTAGTCTAAGGTCTTAAGAAGTATACCACAGGATCTTAACTCTTCATGAAGACTCTTTAATAAGATCCTTGCAACTATACACTTACATCGTAAACGACTGTGTTAGTATTGGCGTAAACATATTCGTCGCAAGTTGCGGTTTGCTCCCTGTCGAAAAGATGAGCGGGACAAGACTCGTCATCGATCAAGGTCACGTTGACAAAGCGTTCGCAGTTGTCGAATGAAGTGACGCTAGTGCCGGGAACGGCGTTCAAGATCCACGAAGGAGAAAATTCGCGAATTCCCTCCTCCAGGTCACATCCCGGTATCACACATCTGAAAAGGAAAATCTCATTGTAAAACAAGAACATTAAATTTATTTTTTATTTAATTGTAAAATTGATAGTTAAAATTTAATTTAAATTAATTTTAACAAAATTTCAATTTATTTTATTATAAAAATTTTTAATGTAAATATGACCAAGAAAAATAATGCTGTCGAGGACACATATATATTTTGAGTTAACAAATGTATGTAGAAAAATATCTAAATTTTTTTTTATTATTAACTATTAATAACAAAAACTAGCTTAAAGGTGATGAAAATCATATGGTTGTTTATAATAGTAAGCTTAAAACAAATCAATCAAAATCTCTGGTTATCCCAGAATGTTCTTCGTGGTTGCTGACGACTCATTTCATGCTAGGATACTATCACCTAAAGTTATATTCCACTCTGCAAGTTTTCGCTTTGGGAACCTCGGGTTGGAAAGCTTCCGTGGACAATTTTATCGCAGTTCTGATTGGCTTCATGAAATATCCACTCAAGCACACCGTGATCGGCGACCTTTGTCCTAATGCACAAAATAATTATAATTTATGTTTTACTATTGCGAAGTGTTCTAAAGATGTATAATGTTTTAGCGTGTAATTAAAGAGATATTCGCACTTCTGGCGAGACATTTTAGTGAGTTCAGAAAACTGGATTTGCAACATTTGCGAAATCATACCGAAAGTTATATTTCTGTTCCTAAAATAAATAGAATACTAATCTCTTCAATGATAATACAATAATACAATGATAAAATCTTACACCCAAACAATATACCTCCTGCCGAACAAAGAAATTGTGTGATTGAATCATATGCATAATTGAAATACACTTTAAACAAAGAATCTAACAACATATAAAAATATATGGTACAGGATCCGAAGTGAGGTTGTCCTTCACCCATCTGTTTATCACTGTGATGGAATATCCTTCGGCAACATTTTTCCAGGATTAAAAGTATCCTATATGTTAATTTAGATATGGATGTAACATCTATACCTTATCCTCGCAAACTTTCACATTTGTAATATTAGGACTTAGGTCCTTAAATGATTTTTTGATTTTACATACATTTTCATAATAGCCTTGCTACTTGTGGCACTCTAGTGTTATTCTTTTACAATAGTTATTGTTTTAAACGATTTAAAATGTATGAATATTTATGAATAAAATGATCAGATTGAATATAAATTAAGTTAAATGAGACTATTAAAAAATATGGTTTAAAATATACCTAGTAGAGATCCTGCCGGTAGTAAAAATATACTCGGTCACTGACCATCCTACAAAAATTACCATAACGGCAGCCAGCAGTAGAGTCTTCAATTGATACCATCCAAACTGGCCGATCTCTTCGGTCAGGACTGTGTCCAAGTCCATTCCTTTTTTAAATACCTTCTCATTTTTACTCTCTTGTATCGGATCACTCATCTTCACTGTTCCTTAAGAAGATCGCTTCAAAAATTGCTCGTTTTCTCTCTTCTAGGACTGATTCAGTGCAGTCCTTGTGACAACTCTATTAAATGAGCGACCTACTTATAATAAAATGCTTACAATAATAAAACCTCATCACGGCACAATAAAACGATAAATTTATTTATCGTTTTTATGTCTAGAGATTATTTATACGAGTTTCACATTTTTCCAGGATGGTTTGATAAGTAGCTTCGTTCACAAAGTCATTTGACTGGGTTACATTAATTGATAACACTCAAAGGATATTACTTGTGTAATTATTTTGCTTCTTATGAATATCTAAATCAGGGGCCTTGACGTTCTCCACAGGACACGACAAAAAGCAGTCTGGACCGTTTCAATCATTGAAAAACTAAAAAAATTATAGTACCTGCGACTTCGTCCGCGTTAAAATTTAAAAAATAAATCAGAAAATGTCACTATTATTGCTATTGCAAATTTTCTAGGCGTTACTTTTCTTAACTTTAGATTATCTCTCGGGGACTAATTTTTTTACCTCTCCTTTTCTGTATCGCTGACAAGGTGTATGTGAAATTTCATTATAATCGGTTGAGTGTTAAGGCGTGAATAGGTAACAGACAGACAGACGGAGTTTCTTTAACTTATAATATTAATATGGATAATAATAGTACAAACAAATGTCGTTTTAAATATTGTTTAAAAAACTAAATCGTTATATTTGGAATCGATTTCTTCAAAGACGAGGAATTGAAATGTCATGAGACGTGAATATAAGTTTGGAGATTAATACCGAGTCCTAAAATATAGTCTGCTGATAGTCTGGTCGTAAATTGATTAATTTATCTCTCACGATAAATTTTTGTACAGTCGTTATAAACTTTATTTTTTCTACGTAATAAAATATGGGGCTGGATTATGAGCTCCCAGCACACGCACCCTGAATACTGGTTTTGATAAAAAGACACTTATTTCAAAACAAAATACTCATTTGTACTGAAAATAACACTGAAAATAATGCTCATTGTATGGAGTTAAATGGTTAGCATTCCAAGGTACCATATTTTGTATTTAAAGCCTGATATAGACGGGGTCAGTGACTGGACCCAGTGACTCGAATTTTCCGACGCAGCTGTTATAATGTGGACGGGAGCGCCAGTAAGTCATTTAATTTACGTGACAGCTACTGGGCCCGAAAATAGACAGGCAGGCTAGCCAACTGGACTGACTTGAGGGCGCGAAATCAGCACTGGACTGACTTGAAATTATAGTGTCTATACAAGCCCAGTAGCAAGTCAGCGCTGGACTGGGTTACTGTACTGCCTTGTTACTGACCCCGTCTATACCAGGCTTTACCTTTGGTTAAAATATTAGATAGTAGGAGTATTTAGGTGCAGGTTCATGAAGTAAACGTCAAGATGATTTTTTTTTTATTTCACAAATTGGTCTTAACGATTGTTAGGAGAAATATAATAAAATCCCACAATCACAACGATTCTTCAAACACAAAGATAGGTATTAACAAATGTCATGAGTATTTACTCGGTTTTAAGATTCCATATCTCCGCAAGTAAGGGATGGGTTAGATTACAGTTCGGTGGTCAGTTCTGTGGTCGGTTTCTTATTCCGTCCAAGTTGTTCGGCTTCTTCCATGGTATCCGGCAGCTTGGAACCAAGAGTCTCCGGAGTGGTAAAAACCAGAACGCCAGACAAAAAAGCAAAACTTCCGAACAACACTGAAGGAAATTGTTCCCATACTTCTAGAGCCTGAAAATACAGTCACGTGAAGATTAGGATAAAAATATTTAGTTTGATTAGCCACTATTGAGTTAGAATGTGTACTTACAAGTGCAGGGGTAAGTGGTGCGGTGATTGATCCTAACCGACCGATCATGGAGGAGAAGGCGAACAGACTGTGTCGATACTTGGTCGGGTACAGTTCAGCGGTGTAAACGTACACCGACGTCATTACAACAGCAATGCTGTACTTTCCGATCAGATACAGTGCCATGCTGGCTCCATCCAAACCTGTAAATAAAATTGTGAAAGTTCCCATTTTACACATCTGGTATAACCTTTACACAAGACCAAACTGATATATCAACACCTGCTTTGTTGTTTCAGTGCTTAAGTAAAGGATCCCCATGCGAGTAAAGGATGTCCTTTATACTATTATTACAATGAATGTCTTGCATGAAAATGTATGGTCGTACTACAAAAGGCCTTATATGCATAGTTTGGACTAGGGTGTTAAGTTATTATATTAAACTTTTTAATAAAACATAATAAAACAAGTTATTACCTTCAGGCATGAAAGCAAATCCAAATTGGCATAGAGCACATAGAAAGTAGAAAAAGATCAAGACAGGTTTCCTGCCTAAACGGTCAAGCAACAGAATGGCAGTCCAGTAACCAGGTATTTCTATCGCGGCCACCGCTACGTAGTTCACGAATCGGTTTCCTGATAAGTTTACAGCGTTGATGGACATTCCATAATAGACTAGTGTATTGGTTATCCACCATATGGGAGATACCACACACCTCAAAAGTACCACACGGGACTTGATTACGATGATCGGTAACCAAGGTTCTTTCACCTTCTCCACGTTTTTTCCAGCCTCAGCGGTCGCACGCAATGCTTCCAACGACTTGTCGGACAGTTCTTTCTTATTGACTCTGGCAACTTTCTTGAGAATAGCTTCAGATTCCTTATAGCGTCCTTTACTCATGAGCCAACGAACCGACTCGGACAATATCCAAAAATAGCTGACGACGAGCAATTGTGGCGCGTACAGAACTTGAGTGAGGGTACGCCACGGATGCACACCCCACGCTATCAGGCCCAAAATCACTTGTCCCAAAGCAAACAGGGTGGACACCGTCGCACCCGCTACCACTCGGTACTTGCGGCCCACCAGCTCCGTTACTGTAAGTAATAATATCAACGTTGGAAACAAGTTTTTATTCATTTATTTGCCTTTTCATAAGGGATTGTATGCTCTTGTGAAGGTAATCTTATCTTTACATTTACTTTTTAAGTAAAGTCGTCCACTTAATGGTAATAGGTGGCTACAAGCAACGACACAATTGCTCCAAGTACGCCACCAACCATAGTAGGATATACCATAGGGGATAAGGAAGGGATAGGGGGGATAGGGAAATGGGTTCCGGCATCCCTTACTCACTCACCAAACACAACACCACACAAGCTGTTATTTCGTGCTAGTTCCTTGTAAGGGGGTGGTGACTGCTGCCAGACGGCTGCCCAAGTAACTACGAAACGAAGTGCCCCGCCACTACTTAAAGTAACTGAAATATAATGTTATGTCTCTAATGGACAATGCAGGTTTTTGAAGCTACACAACCGAACAGCAATGCGCTACCATTTTCATGATTTTCTTATTTCAAATGAAGCGATTACTCTTTAAATACATGCTTTATAGTTATTCTTAAATAAGTTAAAATTGTATAATTACAATAAAATTGTATGTTAGGCTCAAATATATATTTTAATTTTGTATTGTTTCTCGGCCTATTCCAAACTAACGGAAACCACTCAAAACCATCAGTACTTACCACCATAGAGTGCAAGCCGTTACAGTAGGAAAATACATGGACTTTCTTACCCAGAATAAAACAGCAAGAGTAAGCACCAGCGCCAACGGATGACTCAATGACCTCCAGAGCGAGGAACCATTCGTATGAGTTAACGAACGAGCGCACCAGACCGATCCAGCCCGTGTTGAAAGCGTTGATGGTGAGGGCGACGCGACGTCCCCATCTGTCCGATATAAAACCTGTGATCGGCAACACGAGGAGAGTACCAATCGTGCGGATGGAGCCGATCTGCGAACGTCGCCATTCGTCGCAAGCCAATCCGAACTGGAACATGACTATATATTATCTACTGCGCACATGTTACTACAACGTTTTCGACCTTAAATATTATACTAACGTCGTGCACGACCGTGTCGGTGTTCTCGTAGATATATTCTTGACACGACTCCGTCTCGTTGACGAAGAGATGTACTGGACACACTTCGTTCTCAGATGAGCCAGGGTCCTGAATGGTGCTGTTGGAGTACCGCGCGCAGTTATCGAACGATGTCAAGCTAGTGCCAGGTATAGCGTTCAGAAGCCAAGATGGAGCGAAATCTGGATTCACATCGTCGCATTGCGGGATTAAGCACCTATGAATATTAATTCACATTATACCCAATATAATGTTATAACGACATCAGCATCACTGTCTTAAACAATACTTTTATTAGCTACCTGGTAGGTATTCTTGCAGTGGTGAATATATATTCTCCAGAAGCAAACGCTGAGAACATTATGGGGAACGCTGCCAGTGCGAGTGTGATGATCTGATAACGTCCGAACTGGCCAATTTCATCTTCGAGGATGGTATCTAAGTCGACACCATGATTAACCTCACCGCCATCGCCCTTTTCTGAGCTAGCCATTTTTAGTACAATTTTTAAAGTAGTTTTTCGAAATAAAATTATAACTAAAGCGACCACATCGTCGCTGCCCTACGTTCAAAATTCGAAGACTTGGAATGCAATACATAAAGATAATGAAGGTATTATGATTTAATATGGATAACATTGGGTGTGATTAAATATTATCTCTAAATAAATAAAACATTATCTAAATGTAAGAAAACACTTTTATCTACTACAATAAATTACTTAAGTTTTAGGACACGTGTACATGTCCACTCCACTACATCATTAGCTATTGGTTCGGCTATGAAAGAACTGTACAGTATAGTATATTCCGTACGCTGCCGCTGTAGCATGGTGCGTATGACAGTTACGACTAGTTTCGTTTCACTCTTGAAAGTTGCCGCGATTTACAATTATGACTCAGTATTTCAGCTGCACCACATTCGTAATATATTAAATCATTCATAATTGTAATAGTAAATTAAATTAAACCCAACCAGAATGTTCTAGTCTACAAATATAATCAAATTGAAATAAAAATTAAGCAGTGTTATGCGTATAACGTAACGCCAAAGATGTATTTAGTGATGGGATGTACTGCTACGATGGATAGTCGATAGTTTTTATAATAAAAAACGTATATTGTGTGTAGTTCTATTTTTTATTGTTAAAAAGTATAATTATATAAATGAAACAACAGAACATACATAGGGGTTACATACGAGAACAACAACAGAACATACATACGAGAGTAAGACCAAATGTTTGTTAGAGAAATTTTATCCTGAATAATAATCCTATCGATTATTATAATAAAATAGCGAGTGTTCGTTTTTTTTAATTTTAGTTGGTTCGAGTCCCGGGCGAGCCAAGCGAGTTTTAGAAAATCTTTGAATGCAGTTTTGTTTCTTTTTAAAAATAAAGGAATGTCTCCTTTATGTAAAATGAGCTAACTTAAGGATTTAAGGTAGTTTCCCTCCAGGGCCCGACTTATTTTTCCACCCTGTATAATACGAGTATATTTACCACAACATAATTAAGAGGACATTTGGTAGGCTCAATCGCCCAGAATGAAAATAATATTTAATTGAGTAGCTAAAGTTAAAGAAAATGTAAACGTACACATATACCACAACCGCTATTGATTTTAAATTTTTAAAATATTATACCTATATAGGTAAGTATAATTTTATTAAATATCTTGTAAAATTCATACGTGTATTTGAATAAGTGAAACACAAGTGACATATAAACAATCAGAGTTGGTCAATAGTCATCATCGTCGTGATGCCTGTCCCGGGGCTTGATGATGCCGAGTTTGGTGGCGACGGAGGCGACGTTGGCCCGCACTTCCTCCTGCACCAAGTTGAAGGACATCGCCAGCAGCGCGATGCCGAACAGCAGGTACAGCGAGCACAGCGCGATCGAGTGCACTGCCGCCGTCGCGTCACCGCTCTGGCCCTGCCGCGCAACATTTACGATTCTTTTTAACGTGTCCTTCTACGATTACCATTGTGTTTCTGGCCATCTGGACATTGGTTACCTGGGCAGGTACGAAATCTCCAAAGCCAATGGTGGTGAGGGTGATGAAGCAGAAGTAAGCCGCGTCCAAGTAAGCCCACGCCTCCCACTGCTTGAACAGGAAGGTGCCTGCGACTATGTACGAGGCCACCAGCAATACGCACAACCAGATCGGCACGGGCTTTATCTGTAAGCGACCGTAAGCACCTCGGTCAATCTTGTGTACATTTATTACTTTACAATTTATTTTAATTTACCGACTTCTGCTTTTTCAATGTCTGATGAAGCTGGATACGTTTCAGGTTGACAGGAGCTCCAGGCTAAAAAACAAAAAAGTATTTAATTTATGGTAAATTCTTTATTTAAAATAGAAACAGGAACTCAAACCTGGTGGTCGTCCACGCCTTGGTACGAATTCTTCACTCCAGTCCCCCTTTTCTGGCGAAGGACTCTGAAATTAAAGTCAAATGCAGCATTAGTTTATGATTTTCTAGTATTTGGTCTTAGATTATGTATAAAATGATGTTACATGTGTATAAGTTCTAACGGTGTCGTCGACGGTCTGCAGTCGGCGTAGTCTCACTCCTCTGGGTCCGCTTTCCACGTCTCTCCGATTGTAGTCTCTGTCGATGTCCCATCTACGCTCGTAATCGTCCACTGCACTCTTTGCACGTCTTCCGCGATTTCTTCCTGAAGCATAATCCTCATGATCGCGTTCGTAATATTCAGAGCAACCGCGATTCATCCTTAAAATATTAGAGATTTTCATATGCAATAATTTTAAAAACCATACCTTAGCCTTAAGCACACAGCAAACATACCTCTGCTGGTTGTTCCACCCTCGGCGATTCCTGGGACAATCGAATTCATAGTCATCGTCTTCAGGGTCGTAACCGCGATCCCTAATGGGCAGATCGTCCATTTGCTTTCCCCGCCTATCTTGCTCCAAAGCCTTCCTCTCCTTGTAGTTTTCGTAGTCAACGTCGTAAAGGTCGTGCATCTGCAACGTGTCTCTTTCGTCGTCCAACTCGTAATGCCTCTGGTCGGTCCACTCATATTCGTGTCTGGATGCAGGTGCTCTCGGCAAAGATTTACTACGAGACTCAGCTTTTGAAGTCATTTTGTTGTTATGATCCTCCAAATCGTTCAATGCCGCTGCCAAGTCTTGTAATGGAAGCGAAATTTTTGGGAACTCTTCTGAAACGTTAAATTACTAATTTTGAGTGTGTACTATATTCCTAAGCATAGCAATGGTCGTTTACTTAAAAAGAACTGAAAACGAGAGGGTCGTTTTGGGTTAAATTAATACTGTCCTTTTTATTTATATAGATGTGGCATAGTCTTAATTGCAAGCATATAAGACATACCTTTTTCGTCTTCATATACGTCATGGCTGTATTTCTCATAACGAACTGGGGAACGTTCCACCGCTTGCTCAAAGTCACGAGATCCTGAAATAGTTATGTGTTTTATGAAATGTAAAACAACGCAACCTGAATAGTATGTGAACATGGCGGTACCGTATGGTCTGCTGCGCGCTGGAGGTTGCGAGCTTGTCCTCGCTGCGGACAGAGAGGGTCCGGGCACCGCTGGCGGCGACTGCTGAGGGCGTGGCTTGCGGACGCGGCCGCTGCTGTAACCGCTGTCACGGTATCTGCAGTCCGTGTCGGAATGCGCTCGCGTCAGAGGACGCCTACGTCGAGTGGATCCGCCGCCGACTGCGCTGGCGCCTCGGACCGAACGCCTCATTTACGAAAAAGCAACAAACGCTTCCGTCAATTTTCCTCGATACTAAGATACTAATTGTTGGTTATTTTCGAAAATGTCCAAAAAGAATATGGTTATACTGACCTGAGTGAGGCATGTCGCGGCCGACGATGGCGGTGATTGTGCTTCGGAGGGCGAGTGCACACATAACAGCATACCCGCCAGTATATAAACCTAAAACCCACTTGCATTATTACTTAATCGTGAGCGCCTGAAATTTTAGTTACGGCAATTAATTGCTTTTTCTCGTGTATACCGTAACTTATGCATTCAGTAGGCGTCAAATACCTGAACGAAGAGGCCATGACGTCACCGATGTTCGAAAGACACAGCAGCATGAGGGGTATACCGAGGATGGCGTAGAAGATGGTCACCACCTTGCCGGTTTGAGTCTTCGGTGCTATGTGTCCGTAGCCTGTGGATACGATTTATCTACTAAATTCCTGTTATGTTTCTCTGGTATTACATCTTTAGTTAATGGCATGATGAACCTTATAAAGTGTCGTGAATATTTTGAAAATATTCAAGACCCTGTCAAGTTTTCGTTAGGAATAATAAAATGCCTACTTCATTAGGAAGTTTGTTTGGGATGTTAAGTAAATCCGTCAGAAAGTATTGTTATTCTTCACTTTTAGTGTTAACTTAATCTAAAGTAAGTAATAACTAGTTTAAAATAATTAATCTAAATATTTGTCTAGGAAAATGACGAAAATGTTGACATATGATCAGTTTATTTATACCAATTCGTATAAGCATCGGTGGTTCAGTGGTAGAATGCTCGCCTGCCACGCGGGCGGCCCGGGTTCGATTCCCGGCCGATGCAGTTTTGTTGGTTTTGTTTTATTTACCCATTTTTTATTTATTTGTTTTATTTTGTACCTTTTTCTCATGTGTCTATGAACCGAATATCTTGGTTTTTTTTTTAGAAGCGCACTTTAGAAATAAATAAAATCAATGGAAAGTAATAATTTGAAGAAATAATTAATAAATGAACACTAGTTCAACATTTAAGCCGCAAGTTCCAGTTTAGCCTTTCAAATAATAATTCTGAAACCAATACCTAGTAAAGAATAAAGAAAATTATAAATATTGCTTCTTATTTTTGTAGAAAGCTTATTAATGTAAGCTTTTAAGCGATTACTTTGACTTTTAGTGCATTTGAATGTTATTGTCAATATAGTCCCTCGCTCTGGATAACTGACACCTACAAGAAACAATAAAAATCAATAGAAGAATTCATTTTTTTCCCCATTGGACTAATAAAACTGTATAGCCAAAGGACTAATAATTGTACTATAAAGATTTTTTTTATCAAATATCGCAGAAACGCGTCGAAGGAACTCAAAAGCCTGTCAAATTAACCCCCTTTGACGGTAAATTTTATAGTCGTTCACAATGTTTTTAAAATAATATTATTTTATTACTCCGTTGATATTTATCAGCAATAATCAAGTGAGACCACTCGTCAGAATAAACGGTTAGTTTTTTGTATATGTAAATAATTTATTGATAATTATTGCATATGTTTCCGTCATATTATTTGAAACGGATACCGTCGAGGTCGACCTGTAACCTTCCAAATTTAATATTTGTATACAACGCATAATTGATAAGTGGCCTCAGTACTTTCCCAGATTTGGGGCAGATTCACATCGATAACGTAATCTGTGTCGATAACGGACGCGACCTTCCTCTTGCCAATTGTAGCCTCAGATGTCGTGCATCGTATCCTGACGGCCTAGTATCAGTAGTCCGATTACTCAGTTGGATGGTCGGACTGATGACACTTTTTCGTCTCAGTAGTCCGATGATTTAGAACGTCGGACTACTGAGCCTTTTAGTTCGATGATAAAACAATTTTGTTAATTGGACTACTTATACTAGGCCATTCTAACACCGACAACCATCCCTTAATACGTACATGCAGATAATAACAATACCCACATTCAGATTTAGATATACAAGCAGTATATCTAAATCTGACATAATTTATTAATTTAATGTAAAAAAAAGAGATTACCGGTTATTATTTTACAAAAATGGGGTTGCAGCTATTTGTTCACCGTGGATTTCTTACTTCTGGATTGGTATAATTCGCAATCAAAAATATTTCTTACTCCAATACCACATAAATTACGGCAAAATATTTTCATTATGTCATTATACATCCTTTTACTAAATTAATTTTTAAAATTTTCTTGTTACTATATATGGATAAAATATTTTTTAGTTATTTCGACCCTGAGGAAGGAATCAAGTGCTATAGAAGACGTTTAATAGTGCAATGAGGTGGAGCAAGGTCATTTTCAGATGAGCCTTTCAGAGTGTGGGGAGCATTTGGCGTGATGGCGTCGCGTCGCCAGTCGGCTGTTGGTTGGTTGAGGACGCGCGCGTTCGCTTGTATAGGCGCTTGTATCAAGGGCGGCACGAAGCGGTAGCCATATCAGTGGCCAGTAGCTGCGCAGTGACCGATCAGTGACTTATGACCAACTATACTTTATTTTCTCATTTGTGAAAACTTCAAAAATGCGTTACGGTTAGTACTTTTTAATAATTATTAAATTATGAAAAATCCAACAGTTTATAAAAATCGAGTTTGGAGATTTGTAGAGGGGGAATAGTACCGTGGCCTATTCCGTTCCCCTATAAGGGATATTGCTACAACGAGTCCTTGAGTGTTTACGCAAGTTGCGTCGCCGCCGCCCGCCCACCGCCAACACTAACTTAGGTGCTTAACTTAGGTATAAATGGTAGTGGAAATAAATAAACAACTAGACATGCGTACACGTGCTTCATTTGAATAAGTAGCTTTCAACATTTACGCCCAATTAAAATATTTCTGTAGAATTATGCAACTTTTGATCTTATAATGTTATATTTTATTTCTAAATAACACAACAATTAGATATAGGTGTATAAATGTTATGTTAGTCTTAGCATTTAGTAGTTTTTAGTAAATTAAAATAAATTAAAGTAAATTAAAAAATAAAGCCCCTCACGCGACATAGCTTTTGTTATTTTGTCTTCAATATTTATCAATTCGAGAAAATTATGAAAACTTTTGAGACATTTTCGTACTCGCTGGAGTCCAGCGAATAGAGCATCAAAGGTTTTAGTAGCCAGGATGATGGCCAACCACCAACCTGGCCTAATTGGATCAAATCTAAAACAAATTCACTATTGTAGTACTGAGATGGCGTCATCGCACCCATTCAATTGTTATAGAGGAACAAAGACAATTGCCAATATTACCATAATATTATACGATGGCCAGACTAACACTAATTAACCCTGAAAGAATAATTCATTTGCTATTACGATAGTGGTTATATATTTTTATATGTTAAGATCGACAGACAGGCTGACGGTTCACTTAATACCGTCGCCTATAACACAAGCAAGTAGTAGGATAGTATAGTAAGTAATAATAGGATCAAGGATATCCTTGATAGGGAATCCTGCCACCACTTTCCGAATCCAGACCAGACCCAACTTTGAAAAGTGCATTTCCAAAATTAACCCTAGCCGTGAATCGAACCCGGAACCCGTGAGACAGTGCGTTAAGACAAGCACCCTTAATCACTCATCCAATGGGATCGTGAAATGTTGATATTTGAATTCACAGAATCGATATGGTGGTTGATGGGTGTGGCGGTTGTGGCGGTGTACGGAGAAGCTTGGAAGTGGCCCGACGCGGCAGAGTCCGTGCGAATCGACACCAAGGTGCGTTTCGTCGAGGACGAACCGCCCAATCGCAAGTTAGTACCGCCTCACTGACTCCTGTGCTCGTGTGCTCGTGTTGAATGAGATGATAATTGCAAGTGATCAATCCGACGCATAGCATGCAACGCGTCTCGCTTGGTCGGATTTCGGCGCCTTGGCCTACTATTGCACCGACTTGCTCGGTTACATTACAACTTAATAAGACATGGAACTTACACCTTGCGTAAACTTTATTTGATAAACGTAAAAGTACATTAATTAAAAAAAGGCAAAAAAAGCTCGCTACGTTTCGCCCCAGTATACCTCAAGGATAAATCAATTAAAATTATTCTCAATTGCATAACACTGAAATTCAGTCCAATAATCAATTAAAAATGCAAAATATTGTATGTTTAGATGTTTGTTACTCAATCTCGCAAAAACGGCTGAACGTATTTGGATGAAATTTGACACACAGATAGATCATTACCAGGATTAACATATATTAACACATTTTATCCTGTGTTATTTTCATGACAGTTGTCTATTATACAAATAATAAATTACCATTCTGTTATGTGTAGTGTACCTGTATTGAATTTTGATAAATGCGTTGGACTAATGTTGATTCCTTATAGCTTAAATTATAGCAACTGTTTTGCAGTACAAATATTGTTTATATTACGGGTACCACGTCCACAAATATCTAACTACATCGACTTAGTTCCTTTTTGTTATTATTCAATAACTTAATTGTGTTCGGCTTAATCTATTTGGATCTCTTTGGTCACGTTTAACGTTTACCAAAACTCGTTTTATAAAAACAACAACTTCATATGTAATTAAAACGTGTATCTTGAAGATAAATGATAAACTGCTTTTATGTAAGTATGTATACTACATAATATATTAAATCGTCAAATTAGATTTGAATTGTTCGCCATTCTGTTCATTCTTTTCATTCATTGGTGTATGTATTGTTTCGTATTACATTAGACCCTATTATCTCAGGAGAGCATTCATTGCATCTCGACTTGACACTAGAATGGGCTGCGCTTGCGTCACATGCATCTCGCCGGCCTCCTCGAGTGACGTCCTAATTTGTAACAATTAGTACATCCTTTGCACAATTTCAAGCTAATAATATACCACGCAATATATTTTATGTTTCCTTCATTAAATATTTATATTATATCGATCGGAAGCGATAATTACGATCACGGTTTTATTCGTTTACTAAATTGAATAACAACACAAAATAAATTGGATCGATTTTCAGATCTCAAATTGCATCACTGTCGATATCGATAGTGATAGTGACTCGGTTACTTGAGACGTTAGTTAATCATTACAAAAATAATTGTTGCAATGTAGATTATGTAACATTGGACAACATTTTAATTTCAGATACGAAGAGAGAAACGCGCAAAGAGATGAAGCATCGTCGACAGGAGAACAGGAGAGACTCGAATCTCATCGCCAACACGATCGACATTATAGGTAATATGTAACATTTTAGCTTTCATTAACTAAATACCATATTACTTAGGGCAAAATACATACAGAATTTTTGTATATACTTTAGACCGAAAGCGTTCAGTGAAGACATACCGAAGCTGATGTGCAAGTGCGTCTCCTCCGCACCGAACTGCAACCATGGAGGAGATGTGACGGTGAGCATCCGCCATTTATTGCCATCACTAACCACAAATTTAAATTAATTAATAATTGCTTGTTCAGAATGTTTGCAGTTCCGGCAAATACCTGTGCTGTTATCCACACAAGAGTTCCAACAAAAATGAACACTTGACCTCAGGTATGTAATCGAGTTATTCTTCAGTATTCTTTTATTTTATAATTCGGTGCTTTTGTGGTATACTTAAATTCATCCTATAAGTCAAGCATCTTAAATGTATAACATCATTGTAAGTTTCAACTGTCATAAAACATTTTAACACAACGCTCAATATTGTATGCTTATAGAAATTTTCAATGAGCTAGAAGACGAACGCCTCACGCTGCTACCAAATAATGGTAATAACAGAAATGGACCATTCTCAGCTTCCTCCGACCAACTAGAAGATACCGACTTACTCGTTGGGCCACACGGGAACACTGGAAACATTGGTCCACCAAAAAAGAGGCCAATACTTGTGGGTCCAGCGGGCCCAACAGGAATCATCGGTCTCCCGGGAAAGACTGAGGCAATCTTTGTCGGTCCCAAAGGACCTTCCGGTACGATAGGTCCAAATGGAAATGATAGAGTTCTTGTTGGACCAGGAGGACCGACGGGATTTATTGGCCCGGGTGGCAACGATCGCGATCGTGGAGTGCTCGTCGGACCTGACGGCCCAATCGGAGATCTCGGTTCCCAAGATATTTACAAAGGACCGAACGGGTTTCGGAAAGACGTATTGCAAAGTGAATCAGCACAAAGAGGAGTGTTAGTAGGTCCGGGTGGACCTACCGGTATTATTGGGCCGGCATATAACCAACGTCCAGTTCTTGTGGGCCCTGGAGGTCCGACAGGAATAATCGGCCCTGGAATGAGAGGTAATAACCGAGGCGTGCTCGTCGGTCCGGGTGGTCCGACCGGTAATATCGGTCCCTATGGAAACTATCGTCCGCAATATCAGCAGGGTATACTCGGTCCCGGAAGACAATTGCTCGTAGGTCCGGGAGGGCCGACCGGAATTATTGGACCGAATCGAAATGGTTATTTCGGTAAATAATTGAATTCTGTGATGTGACCCACTTTTAGGGCTATATTGGGAATATTATGTAAATGTGTATATTATGTTAAGTTAATTTAGATATATCAGACGTATAATAAATAAAAAATTAAAGTAATTAATATGATTTTTTTTCAATACCTTTCTTGTTTAGGTTTATATATCCTCATTATAAGTTTCCAGACTTTCCTAGCTTTATTTACTATTTCAAAATGAAAATTATATTGTAAAACCGTCTGATTATAGGTTATAGTCCGTCGATTTATGTTGTAATCCCTTCTCTAAAACTATTGTTTGCTTTAAGAAATAAAGTGCACAGTTTTTTCTTAATAAACAAACTAAAAAATTAACATTGTTAAATAAAAGTATTTCCGTGTTTTTCGTTAGCCGTTTTCACTAGAAAATTAAGTATATTTTCCAATGATTTCGCGCATAGAAGCAACGACTAAAAGCATTGCCCTATCCGAATAGGTGCAATGACGTACTTATCTGGCGCAGAGCCAAATACGAGTACACCGACACTCACCGATAGTGGTGATGACGATGATGGAGTAGAAAAGCGCGCCGGTGAAGGTCCACTGGATGTGCTCGGTGCTCTCGTTGCCATCCCACCCGCGCACCTTCATCTCGAGCAGGATGGCGTTCTCGAAGTCCTTCAGCATGTCCACCACGTCCAGAGTCCAGTTGGTGGGGTCGAGCAGCGGCGCGTTCTTCGTCATGCTCCAAATCGAGTGCGTCGTGTTGTTGCGGATCTGCGATATGTTCCTTTTCACCTGGCGGTTATTTGGATTAAGGCCGTTACAGAGTTAGAATCAGAAATTTATGATTCCCGGCGGATCATAATGCCATCATGTGTTTAGTTTGCATATAAGATATTAACGTCATATTATTTGTAGTTTTATAATCTAGATAATAGTCGAAAAATATTTTAAAATATTGGGATACTTTTCTCATTAGAACAGATTTTAAGCAACCCTCTTTTAAAATTAGCGGTCGACGGTAGACGCAGAAGCAAGATATTAGTAAAATTATATGCGACAAATTATAAAAATATTGCTTTTCCAAAAATTCATATCATTTATTAGATAATAGTCGAAAAAACATACGATTTCTGTAAATTTTCATTCAAGAAAAGTATAATCAAAAGTGTCACTTTTAGTAATTTTTCGTGATTTTAAACGTGTTATTTTAGGATCAAATTTGAGATATTTCTGTTTTTTCTTGGACCTAGTATGTGAAGTCATTAATGTTCTAAAAGATTGTGTTATAATTTTTTTAATAACTTGTATATTTATCTGCGTAGGCCGTCAACCGCTAGTTTAAAAAAAGGGCTGTTTAAAAATGTTCTAATGAAAATTCACTTTAAAATATTTTTCAGCTATTTACTAGATTATACAACTACAAATAATATGACGTTAACATCTTATCTGCAAACTAAAACATCTGAAACTACTGAAATCATAAATTTTGACTCCAGCGTGATTTTAATTGATGAACGCTCTTAAGCCATACGCATATGTAACGCTCACGGTCAACTTTGGAAATTAACTTTTCAAAATTAGCTCTGGCCTGGATTTGGAAAGTTTTGCAGTCATTTGGGCAGCCCGTCTGGCTGCAGTAACTAACCTCTTACACAAGACAACCGTGAAATATTAGCATGTGTGCTGTTGAGTTTCTGTGAGTGAGTAAAAGCCCATTTCCCTACCCAATCATTTCCTTTCGTCGCGTTGCTTGTGGCGTGACAGACAGTAGTTACATACCATCAAATGGATCGTCAGCCTGTCTGTCGAGCTTAACATTAAAAACAACTTACTTCTCTCTCGTTCTCGGCTTCCAATTTCTCGAAGGTGACCGCGCCGAGGATGCAATACGCCACCACGAGGCTGATCATCACGAAGTGGGAGAACACCACCGAACACAGCTTCCAGGTGTAGTACAACACCTGGCATATTTCTAATTAATTTATCTATCATTTGTGGAAGCAAATACATGAAAGTGTTTTGGCCCACCTTGGCGCACTGACTCGGAGGCGGCATAGGGTACTCCACGCGCTCCAACCGAACATCTCTTCGAGACATGATGCGATCATCCAGATACACTCCAAGTTGAAATTTATTATCAAAACTATTTCCAAATTGACAGATCCTTTGATCTATCTAAGCGAAATGCTTCACATAATATCTTGTGAAACACTTTCAAATCAAATCATAACAATTCACTAGATGCTTTTCCGCGGTGCCACATATTTTGATCTGGCTAAAGTAAATATTTAGGCGTAGCGTCGGGAGTCGACGCGACGCGCGACGCTGACCAGTACTGACTACTGCGGCCGCGTTCTCTTATACGTGGACTCGATTGAAATGGGATAATTCGGGAACCTCTATTCCGCTCCTACTGCATACACATTCACCCAAACCGATCTAATTCGGCAATTTTATTATCATCCGTACGTCGACTTTGCCGAGAGCCATGGTACTCATAAATTTATATTTATTAACGATACCTGAATGAGCAATTTTTTACTTTATTTAGTGCTCGTAGTGTATTTAACGTCATTTTTTAAGTTTCTTGCCAAATTCTTTCCCAAAGAATCTGCATTAACGTTAGATATTTTAAAGAATATTTTTGCATTATTTACAAAAATTAGTATATAATAAAAATAAATTGTTGCATAGTTCTTTGATTAATTTTCAGATGTAAAATGAATGAAACTGCACTTATATACCTAATTGGTCAACTTTTGAATGAAACGAGCGAGGCGTATGCTGTCCATCTGTGGAGATGAAAAACATTCCCCTGTCCCAAACTAAACAAGCTTTGCAACCAACTGTCCACGTGACTGTCGGATTCGGACATTTTTGCGATTTTTGCATAAACGCTTACGACTTAATGGACGCGTTTAGCGCCATTTTTCCAGTTCATTCGTACTGTATATTATGAATTTTAAATTAACTCTAAATGGAAAAATAACTACATGTAAACTTTCATTTAGACTTCAATAAATTGAGACGAAAGTGTTAATAAAAATAAAAGAAAAGCGTTCGATACTGCTCAAAGAGCATTATGAATGTTTCTACTAAGTAGTGAATAACGATTTATAAAATTTAGGAATTATATTATAGTATCTGTTTCTATCTGTATCTAATAGTAAAATATTAAAACCAAATGGGAATGTATATTTTATTATTTTCATTTTGATTACAAATAAAATCACTTTCGAAAACGATTGTCATTTTAAAATTGATAATTCAAATTACTTATATCTATTATTAATTTGTACCTTATCAAGTTTTAAAGACGATACTAAAACCATGAATACATTATACCTACTAAGTATATATATATGTACGAACAAACAAAAAGAAAGCTAACATTAATATCACCTTACATTCCGACTAAAATTAAATAATATTTTCACAAATAAACACCTTTTAATAAAGATTATTCAACGAAATTCACAATTATCTATTATATAAAGATATCAATTAATTACAAATTCGGTTAGATATAGATCTGTCAGCAAATTGTATGAAAACAATTCCCTAATAAATCACATATATATATAATCATCAGGATATATTATCAATTATCAAATAAATCGGTTTGTATTTATTATAATTCGTTTGTCCTGATAACTGTATGATCAAAATAATTGAAAACGATGTCACCTGCCACGAGTATGTCACCTGAAGTTCCAAAAAAAACTATTATTGCAGATAGTATTACAATACTTGTATATTATACAGGTTGTATGTAAAATATGTGGTTTTTATAAAATTTAAATTATCTAGGATGTATATTTATTTATTTGGGGTGTTGCATTGATTTACTTTTTATTATAATTTACATAATTACTACGTAAATTATAATAAACTGTAATTTAATTATATAAATTTCTAGTAGAATTTGGCTCCACCTCTTTCAACATTTTTTCATTAAATTTATAAACTAAACTGGTAACGAATTGTATTATTTGATAACTAAAAAAAAATAAAAAAAATAACTATTGTACTGGTGACAAAGTGACAAATAAAAAGAGGCGACGATCATTGATTTATTTGGTGACAGATCTACTATTTTGACTACGAAGCTATTATTTATTGGATAAACCTATTATTTTCACAACAAAGTTTCATTCATAGGACAAACTAAGATTTTTTATTTTAGATACATAAGATATGAATTATCAAATTAATGTCAATTAATTTGATAATTCATACCTGGCGACACATTTATTATTTCGTACCGACAGATCTGTTAATTAGATGACAATATATAAATTTTAATGACGGAAAATATAGTTACCATTAAACTCTTGTAAGTAGGTCTTCACTAGATGTCGCCATTGAGAACATTTATTCGTTTACCTACATCATTTAATTGAGAATTGTCTGGAGTAAGTTTTGTTTGATTTGCATTTTCTATATCTTGTAAAATAAATTAATCAGTGTGTTTATTTGCGTTGTCTTATTTTTATCATTATCTTACAAACTTTATTACTTGGATTGAGATACAAACAAAATATACAGGAGTCAACTGAGAGTACCTATTACCTATCTGTTAAGAAGTAGGAGAACCGTGAATTAGGTTACAAAATAAGTTGTTAATTGAATTAGGCTGTTTGTAAAATAACAATTAAATTTTAATGGCTTGGAATCCGAACGACTTCGAATTCACTTTCTAACAAAATAACTAATCGAATGAAATTTTAAAATAATTTTCCTTTTTTATTTTTTCTATAAACTTATAATTACTCATTTCACTATTTACGCTAACGTAGAAAACTTACTAACCGTCCCTTTATGTCGTACTTAATTATAATAAATTACAAATTGTAATTAATTAATTAATAAATTATCGCATGAATCACAAGTAGGTACTGACAATGATTCTTGGCAGTCCTTAAAATAGTAGAAAAAAAATCATGCTACTTTAATGAGAGCTGACGAGTATGACGAGAGCCGGAGGTCGCTCAAGGCTGGGGTCAGTTTGTAGTATTCATTTCAATATTATTTGTATTGATTTGAGTGCTCGATTTAGTTTCGACGTGCTTCGACTTGTTTTTGGTGATCTGTTCTGCTTCCTGAATGGTGTCCGGCAGCCGAGTGTTCAGAGTCTCGGGAGTGGTGATCATCAGGCCGCCGGCGACCAACGCACTCGCACCGAACAAAACGGACGGCAACCACTCCACATAAATCGCCTGAAAACCATTTCACTCATACTAGGTTGCTCTTAACTAGCTCATTACAAATGATAGATTTATTTGTGTGAACTCACCAGTAAAGGCATCTGAGGCGCGACAATACTCCCGATGCGTCCGACCATGGAGCAGAAGCCGAGCAACGAGTGCCGCGCGTGCGTCGGGAACAACTCCGAAGTGTACATGTAGATGCCGCTGAATGCTTGCGTTATTGCGATCTTCCCCAACAGGTACAGAAGCGTGCTCAGCCAGGACATTGCTGCAAATCAGTACGAATACTGTACGTATAAGAATAAGATTCGTGTTTCGAATCATCCGGAAGTGGACTGGAATAGCCCGTTGGCCTTTGACATGGGCAGATTCGAATAGTTTCAGAACTGAAGACAGAGAAAGATTGGGTGAACGTGGATTACTTAATTATACTTACACTTTGGCACAAACGCTATGGCCACACAGGACAGTCCACAGACGGTGTATGCCGCGAGCAAAGTCCTCCTCCTGCCGACCCTGTCGAGCACGAGCGCGTTCGTGACGACAGCTATCACCTCCACGCTCACCACCAGCATGTAGTTGGTGTACTTGTCGCCGGCGAGCGTCACCGAATTGATCGCCAGGCCGTAGAACACGAACGTGCACGTGATCCACCACCACGAGCATATCGCCAGCCGCGTCATTATTATCCGGGATCTCATCACTTGCCTCCACAAGCCGTCCTCCTGTTCGGAGCCGCCTTTCTCCTCCGTCGGTTTCACTTTCTCTTCTGTCAGTTGCTTCATAGTCTCTTCCGACAACGTTACGTTGTTCATTTTGGCAGCTTTAAATATAATTTCGACGGCTTCTTCCTTGCGACCTTTAGACAGTAGCCATCGGATACTTTCCGGGAGAAAGTATATGTACGACAGGAACAGCAAGGAAGGCGGATACACTATTAATATGAATGTCCTCCAATAAGGAAATGTCTTGGCGAAGAGAGCGAAACTGAGTCCACCGAGCACTAAAACGATCCCCAGGAAAGCTGTCGTCAGAACTCTCTTGTCTTGTCCTAGAAGTTCGATAGCTGGAAAAGAAATATTCATCTATATTGGATACCTAATAAATAAAACCATGGACACTTAGCCTACTGAGGGCTAAGACTGGATTATTTTTGAATTGGTACAAGGCAAACTAAGGTAAATGAAGTAATCAAAACTTTTTTATATTAAGGTCATCAAGCTTACGCTGCACTTAATGGTAAATGTCTACCGTCGCCTGTTAATGATAAGGTATTATTAGGACGGGATACGGGAAAGGGCTCCGGCACAGCGTACATGCTGTTATTTCACAGTTGTTTCCTTTAAGGAGGTGGTTTCTGCCGTCATTCAGAAATTAATCGAAATGAACTTACTAATAATGTAGGCAGCGGGGAAGGCGCTGGCGCCAGCGATCGTTTCCAGAAATTCTACTATGACGTACATCTCGTAAGAGACAGAGAACGCTTTCATAGTTCCGATGGCCCCCACTAAGGTGCAGCTCAGTATCAGAGCGCGTTTACGACCCCATCTGCAACAAGATAACACCTTTTCTTCGTTTGCACGATAAAAGACTACCACGTCGACGAACAGCAACCACGTACCGATCTGATATGTAGCCGAGTATGGGCAAAGAGACCAGCATACCGATGTTGTGGATGGTCCCCACCAGAGTTCTCTTCCACTCCTGGCACGCAAGGTTGAACTGGACAATAATCAAATGTGTTAATGAGATCCTAGCGCCAAATATATAACATATATTAAAATGTTTTATTAAGATAAAAATAAAAAAGTAAGGCATTGTTGCGTTCTTGAATAAATAAGGTCAAGGAGATCAAGTCCACTGACGCATCACAAACTGAACTCACCACATTGTAATGACCGGTGAACTGTGGCAATAAGGCTACACCATTTAGATGACCATTTATTTTGCTCTTATTAAGTAAAAAAAGTAATGCAGCTGTAAGAGCCCGCAGCCAATGATTGCTACTAAAATAAATAAGAATCATTTAGCAAAAGGAATTTTACAGTAAGACTTATAGAGGATCAAATTATCTCGCTGATAACATTGTACATATATTTTATCTGTTTGTTACGCCTCAACTCATTGGAACACTAATGTACCTTTGTTGATAAAAATAGTACTTTTTCAGAAGGACGCGGTCGAAGGCGCAGGCAAAAGTTAATTATTTAATTTTTTTTAATGGAAATATTTATTTGAAAAAGCAACTAGAATGTACGACATGTAAGGGTATTTGAAATGTATGTAATATGTAAATAAGCAAATATATAAATAGGTAAGTGAGAAGGTGTTGATGGGTAGATCTATGTAGAGTTAATATCAAGTGCTTGTACAAGAGCTTGAACATTGTTGATGATTTTGTATTGTAGGTACATCATTCGTGTATGTTACGTATTGACCTCCGGATGAGGATATGAAACGCATTCATTGTTGGAGTACAATCAATGCCGAACGAAACTATTCTGTAATAGGCGAATACGTAATAGTGATAATCACTATAGCTTGGGCGAGGTCCTTTTTCTCGGGTAGTTATTTAGAAATACCACCTGGGTTCGCCGGTGACGTAGGCCGAGCGTTTTTCTCGCTTGCAATTCTAGATTGCATATGACATGCATCAGTGAGCGAGATAAAGAGGCGTAAAATTGTTATCGCTCACTTGCCTGCGCACTCGTGAAGGTCATCGCTGGGCAAATAAATGCAATCTCTGGGAGCCTGCACTTGCTTAGTCGATATTACAGGAGTCACCTCGGTCACAATAGTGTCGTTGGAAGCGTAGAGCCATCGATCGCACGCCACCAGGTGGTCAGTAAAGGCGCTTTCGTCGCAAGGCAACTGATCGTCGACGACCGTCCTGCGCAGGCACCGACGCTCGCGGCCGCCGGCCGGGAGAGCAGCCTCCAGCCACTGAGGGCTGTACTCACTGCTGTTCCAACTCTCGCACTCCGACACCACGCACCTGAAATCAGTTATAAACATTCTCACTACACTTACGGGATTTATAAACCATCAAATGTATCGTCAGCCAGTCTGACGACGTTTAATAAATAGATAAAAACTTAATTATCATAATTATATAAATTGACCGTCATAATGAGCCAATACGTACCGCATTCAAAACGGTCATCTTTATTTTTAGGACAATTCAGCCGAAACCTGTCCTAAAAAGAGAGTGAATTGAATGCGCCTCTCCTAGGAAGTTATACATTATTAATTCATACACCTATTAAAACATGTAAGTAGAAGCAAATACTAATAAAAAAATTACTATAACAATAATATGGTCACGCTACGCTCTACTAGGACCGCTCAGTAATAATAATTTATTGAGATAAGCCTGATATTGTGGTTATCGACCGATCCTTGTTGCCGTCGTCATCCCGCATGACGAAAATGTCGTGAAAGCCGAGAGCAGACTTGCCTCACGAGATGACGGCCATGGTGGATCTTGATTCATTGTCGAATGTCGAATGTCGATAGTCGTAATTAAGTCACCAGTTTTTTGTTGGCTCTACACTGCCACCCTGACTTTAATAAATGCTTATTTAGTGGCTAGTAACAACCTTGGCTGACTGTCAACTGACTGACTGAAATGTCCGTCCTCACTTTTACTTTAATCAGCTCCTCTTAACTTACATTAATCAGGTGTTGTATAAATCCCAACTAATATTAGAAATGGGAAAACGAGTTGGTTTGTGTCATCATCAAATTCACATATATATTTATTTTTGTACTATGAAAACATACACTAGGCATGCAAGCCTGTATCGTGTGCTTCATGAATTGTAATTTATTTTTTGATATTTAAAATAAATATCAAAAAATCTCTCACACCATTGAGTTTATTAAAAGAATTTTATTAATCTTCACTTCATTTGAAAGCTACACATCCCCTTACACATTAATTAAATATTGCTGGGACAATGTTTGTTTCATTTTATCTCTTCCATTTATTTGCATACTTTATACGCGCAACATTATTATAATGTCTCATTTTTTATAAAATTCATAGTAAAGGCTCTTTGTCTGCGGCACTACCTCGTTGTATTTACAGATAGACAGGACGTGACGATTTGCCATTAGACAATAATGATCGATTACTGAAAAAACTCACTATACAAGCCAGTACATGCGGATACTGTATGCGGTGATGTTGATCAAACTGGGTTCAATATTATCGTAACACATTCGTTATTTATAGTTAGCTACAATATTTATCAACTACCAATAACGATGCTTTGAAAACAATAACAGCAAAAGGATGAGCAAAAACTTTATCTTATCAAATTATTGTTTAATTGAATACCTACAAAGAAAACAACAAGTCATTTGTGGATAATACCATAGTTACACTAATAAGGGTCTTCCGTGAAGCAACTATTTAAATAATGAATGTGGCTGATGTTCTATTAAAATAATGAGTGTAGTTAAAGACGCGTGGCACACGAAGGGTAACTTACAAATAAGTAATTCAAAATACATATCTATTGAAGATACATATCCATCTATGTCTTCAATCGATCCGAAAACTTAAGGAAAATCCGTGTCTAAAATTAACAGTTGTATTGTGTACTTATACCAATACCACTTAAAAACTGATTGATGACATAATGACAAATTACGCTCAGGTACAGCAATTATTGTCAATTTCCACTTGGCTCAATTAGTCTGCCTCTCTGTTGAGACCTCTGTTCGATTGCCAATTTCTAATGTTTCTTGCATTTCAAATAAAAACCACCGTCGATAATATTCAAGTTTGGTACACATTTATGACGCTACCAACTTAAGAGGACAGGAAACAGGAAAGGAGTCGTCGGACTCTAAACTGAATACTGGCATTGTGTCATGAATGACCACTCGTCAGATAGTCCGACAATGCGACAACTTATACCATTCAAACGAGATATCTTAGACATTAATGTTGATGTATAAGTACTGAGAATCCTTGGTTTAAAGGTCTGTGCAAACAAGCCTTTAAACATTCACTCTTGTGAGCCAGATTACCTGTAATCGACGTCGCCGGCTAAGAAAACGTAGTTGATGCCGTACAGCGCAGCCGTGTAACCCACCAGCGCCATCATCACATAGTTCAGGATGTGGAACCGTCGGAACTGACCCAACTCCCGCATCAAGCGTTCGGGGTCTACCTCGCCGCTTTCCCTTCTATCACAGTTCGTCGACATTTTCACCGAAGTTAAGACAAGGCAAACATTACGCAGACACAAAACCAGTTATGTTTTCGTAGTATTTTGAATGTACCGCAAACAGAAAGCGCACCGACGCCGGTTGCCGACGGCGACTGAATGGACGCGTGCTCTTGCGCATCGCTTTGCGTCGCAGTTCACCTCGTGTGCTCGGCTACTCGTCAGCACACGTGCAGTTTTCTAAATTTCACTCAAACGAGACGCGATCGGCGAGAGCTTAGACTAGGGCCACGAAAACACAAAAGTGCCGACTACCCGCCTGTCCGCGCACACAAAATTGCGCAAATGAACTGCATCCGATGTGAATTGTGTAATACAACCTTCGCTATAGACCGAGGTACCCAAACGTAGTGAGCACGCCACTCACCTACATTTCTGTCGATGGTCCCCAATCTAATTTCACCATTTACAAACTGTAGGAGGTTTCAATTATGTTTATGAGATAATGGCAGTGTGTTTTTTATAAAAATAAAAAATAATAATATACATAGGAACACAATTATATTCAAGTGAGGAGTGTATCTAAAATAATAACATTACATATTGAGATATTTCTACGGGTGTAAAGAATTCTGCTAAAAGAGGACAAGAATATGAACTCATGCTATTCTCCGAAACAGCACTAGATGTTTGATCCATGAACATGGTTTATATTTCAACGCGGACGAAGTCGCTGGCACCAGCTATTATTATCAACTCCTGATGTTTTCATCAGGCGTTAAATTGCTCATGTATTCAGGTAGGCGTTATACGTTAACGCGCACAAAGTCGCGAGCACTAGCTAGTATATAATTAATGAAATGTAGCCAGTAAAAAGTAGTTACAGAACATAAAATACTTAAATAAGAAAAGATCGTCTGTACCTGTAAGGTAGCTGGTATCTAGCCTCACCTGTGGGGAACGTCCGCAGCGAGGAATATGTAGGTGGTGTGCAGCAGGCCGACCTGGAAGGCCGCCATGGCGACCATGAAGTACACTTTGAGGTGGAAGCGGCTGGCCTGCCCCAGCTGCTGCATCACCCCGTCCACGTCCACGCCGCATGCCACCTTAGCGCTCATCTCGACTGACCGCTGGTACGGTGGCTGCAGCACTGATCCGACACTGGCCTGCCACCCCGACGGCGACAGCCGGTGGGCCGCTCTGTATACTCGCCAACAATAGTGGCTTACGCAACCAAAGCCATTCAACTCGTTCAATTGGCTTTGCAAAAAGAAAAGTGATCGACGAACGCAGTGCACTTGCGCCTCGTTTATACTCGTAGTTGTTACCTCTACACGAGCAACTCTTTCCTAATTCTTAATTTGGTATATTTCTCTACGATATCATAATGAAAACAATCTATTTACAATATAAATGTGTTTCGCAGTCGTTTGGGCAGCCCGTCTGGCGACTGTACAGAATACCACAGTGAAATAACAGCATGTGTGACGAACGAGTTCATAATGCCAGATACCATTTTCCTATCCCTTCCTAATCCCGTACCCCTAATTATAAGTTGATTATAAGCAGAACTAGTCTGACCACGTAACAGGACTATTATGTACTTGTTTATTGGTTTAGTTTGGAGGCAAATGAGATAACCATGCGTATGTGCATAGATATGGTACTAGAGGATACCAAATAACCACAACATAGATAATTTTTTTTATTGTCGTATCTGACTGGTCCAGCATTAAGTTAACTCAGCCATTTTTCGTCATGAATAAATCCATTTTATTCCCATCCTACTATACTAAAACACTATACCTAAATGGCAAATGTTCTAACAATAAGATTAATTGATTCTTCTGAACGGATATTAATAAAACCTTACACTAATATGTTTGGTGATATTAATTTGTAGGGCAGTGCCACTTTTAATGTCGATTGTACCATTCGTTCGTCACAGATGAATGTTAGAGAGTAAACAAGTTGTGGGTCAAGGCCACGTTGCGTGACCAAATTCATTTCTAGTGTACCTACGTACTCTCGAATGCATTCAAACATTGCCTATTGTGCCGACACTCACTTGCGCTTATGAGGGGCCACCTTACTGTCTAAAAGGACACGTAATCATAAAACTAGTTTCAATGTTAGCTTAATCCATTTTTATTAATAACTTATAAACTTATAACAAGCTCAGTTGTGTGTAGAGTACCCAAATGGGCCCTGTGGATTGGTGTTATAAGTGGGAGGGCTCCAGGTCGGAGAAGGAGTCGGGCAGGCGGCGATGCAGAGTGTCGGGCACGAGGCGGGTGAGCGCGGCGCTGAGCAGCGGCAGCGAGCCGAAGAGCGCGGTGGGCAGCCAGGGCCTGTGCGCGGCCAAGAGCGGCGTGAGCGGCGCGAGGATGGCGCCCACGCGGCCGCACGTCGAGCACGCCGCCAGCAGCCGCTGCCGCGCTCGCGTCGGGAACAGCTCCGCCGTGTACACGTACAGCGCGTTCAGCGACATCGTCGCGCCCACTTTGCCCACCAGGTACAGCGCCGTGTGAGCGCCTGCGCTCGCTGCATTATAATAGATACACTATTAACTGTAACTACAGATTGTAAGCCATAAAAAGCGTGCGACGATAGAAGCGAAATATCCGGTCATGCAATTACAGCTGCAAGGGAAAGAACTTGGAGTGTTTGGCTGCTTGGAACCTGAAAATGGTCTACTAGTTTGAAAATAACTGATGAAATTATTCGTCTCTATAACGCCCTCTAGGAACAAAATATTGCTTCGTCCCCTTGTAAACAACTATTGTATTGTTAGAATAATACAGTGATAATTACAATTATCTCTATATTGAATTGTCGGTGACCCTTACATTACAGGGACCAAACGTGATAATTTTATATCTATTAATAAACTAGCCGATTCCCGCGGCGTCGTTTAGCGTCGTTTGCGCGGTGGATTTCATTTTAACATGTGAATAAGTATCTAATTTTGATTGACTAATTTGAACAAAAAACAGTTATAGTGACAACTATAATAGATTTACATATATTCTCGGGAATATTTGTGAACAATAATGAGTAGTTATACTATGTACATACGTTATATATAAGTTTTAAACATGTAGTACCTACATTATTTTTGTATCATCAATTGGAGTTGTCGATAGGACAATGGCCTGTCACCAAAACAAAAAAAACACAAAACACAGGTTGTGATTGGGCTTTTTGATTTTTTATAAATGTCTATATTTTATCACTAAGTCGCACTACAATTCCTAAGGTTAAGAAGTTTTGTCTATCATACTGGTTATTGTTTATTATTCTCAGTTATATTGTTATATTAACATTATTTAGTGATAAAAGATAAGTGTCTACTTATCTTTTTTTAAATATTAAAAATTTAAAAAAGCCCAATATCCCAAAAACGCATTTGTTTTTAAGCATTACCTACCGAAAAAGTTTCATATAAAAGATATCCTAATCTGTAATATGATTGTACGTTATACTTCCTATTTTAATTATTTGTATAAAAACTGTTGATAGTACGATATGAAAATAAATGAATGACACTCACTTTCCGGTAAGCAGGGTATGGTGATGAGCGCGGTGGCCGTGAGCAGAAAAGCGGCCGTGAGCAGAGGCCGACGGCCGACTCTGTCTAGCAGCAGCGTGTTGGCGACCAACGCCGGCAGCTCGGCGGCCGCCACCAACGCGTAGTTGAGGTGCGGCGAGCCGGAGAGCGCGTGCGCGCGCACCGCCAGCCCGTAGAACACGAACACCGCCGACGACCACCACACGAAGCACACGCACAGCCGCCGCCGCAGCGCCCCGTAGCGCACGAACGCCCGCCACAGACCCTCGTCCTCCACCGCGACCTCCGCCTTCTCCTTGTCGTCGCGCTCACTCATCATCATCTTCTCGAGCGCCTCCTCCGAGATCGGCACTCGGTTGCACTCGGCCGCTCGCTTCACGGTCTCCAGCGCCTCTCGAAACCTGCCTCGAGTCACCAGCCAGCGGACGCTCTCGGGCGCCCACCACAGGTACAGTATCAGCAGGAAGGAGGGCGGGTACGCGATGCGGGCCCACAGCCTCCAGTAGCCGGTGAGATAGTCCAGCAGCGCGAGCGCGGCGGCGCCCGCCGACAAGGGGATGCCCAGCAGAAGGCTGGCCAGCACTCTGTGCTTCACTCCAAGCCATTCTATCACTGTAACCGTATCAATCAGTGTTACACTAAATCTTACGACCACGATCCACTTTTTTTCTCAGATTATCTCAGAACTTAGAAATCGTTATACTATAAGACATTAGTAGACAAGTTTCCGGTGGTGACTACCTAATTGTTCAATCTAATAACTTTAAAACCAGAATAAGTTTATCATTTCTTCGTAGTATCAAATTTAACCTATATTCATATTCAATCTCATAATCTTAGCGGAATCTATAATCTAGCGGAGCGGATTCCATAATCTAAATTACAGAATTCCATAATCTTAGCAAATTCGTAAGTGATTTAACAAAAGAAGTTGGCTCTGACGAAGAGCTCCCGCATATTCTGTAGACGTATTGATTCACAAGCACTTGCGCAAAAACATTCTTAAATTTCAAATGTTGAAAGGATAATATAATATTGTATAATGAGGCCAGTGGCCACGTACTGAGGACGAACGCGGCCGGATACACGCTGGCGCCGAGCACCGTCTCGAGCAGCTCGGCGAGCAGATACGTCGGGTACGAGTTGACGAACGACTTGGCCAGCCCCAGCACGCCCACGCCGCAGCCGCTCACCACCAGCGCCGTGCGCCGCCCGTATCTGTCAATACTCTCGCGTTAGCCAGCTTTGCGGAGCGTCTGTCTCCCTGTCTACCGTTCGCTGTAGGCGAATACGTACGTGTCGGAAATGTAACCCATGATGGGCAGCGAGATGAGCATGCCCACGTTGTGGACTGTGCCCACGAGGGACCGCTTCCACTCCTCGCACGCCAGCCCGAACTGAAAACATACGCTAGCAATTATTTCCACCCTAGCGACATTTTCAAAAATCCTTTCTTTAACGGATGCGTACCTTAACTTTTGTCATTCTGATTACATTCTATTTATTCTACAGTTTCATTTTCGAAAGTTTTTGAGGATAAGTGATCCTCACAAACTTTGGTATTTGGTACAGTGATAAGTTGGGTTTACACGTACCTCGTGTACAATGGAGGCGTTATGCTGGTAGACGAATTTGTCGCAGGCTCGCAGGGTCCTATTGTCGAAAGAGTCTTCGGCGCAGCGGCCATCGAGAGGATCCCAGCGGTGGCACCGGTCTTCCGCGGGCAAACTCCACCCAGCCCACCTTGCCCCGCCGACCCCTCCAGCCCCACCACCGTACTCACTCACGTTGCCCTCGCATTCTGGGACGTGACACCTGAAAAATAAATAAATACCTGCTATCGAGGTTCGGCCGATTGGTGGAAGTTTCATCATCTTTGATATACAAGGTACACCTACCATCTAACCCAAAAAACAAATTTGCCTCATTTTATATCGAAGTTTATGAACATGTATGAATTTCCATGGGATAATACTAAGTACCTATTTACTTACGCTTTCCCATGATATTTGTAGTTTCCGGTCCGTTCCGTCAACCTTTCGTTTGACGCAAGAAGACTTAACATTTCCTAAACGAGAACTTATAGAAATAATTGTTTTTGTCTTTTTCTCATATTAAACTTACAGATTAGTCGCGGACAGATCTGTATCTGTACAGATACAGATTAGTCGCGGAGCTGCCTTAGTAGCAGTCGGAGCTGTAGTCCGCCCGCACTAATTGTTCGCAGCAGCACCTACTCTTAAATTATTGCGGCTTTTGGGAAAGTATTATTGCTAACAATTAGATTTTATAAAATGTTGTGGCGATTTTAAATATAACCTATTGAAAAATTAATGATGGACTTGCCTTTCCTTATTTTGTATAGCCGACTTTAATAATGAACAAGCGTCATTTCATTAGATATATGTACCTACATAATTAAAAAAGTTTCCTGGTGGTCACGTTATAGACTAGGGATATAATAAATACTATATTCTATATGCGAAAACATGTACCTAAATGGTTGGGTGTTTTTTTTGTTTATGAAGATAAGTTTACTTTATAATTTCCAAATAAAGTAAATAAATATCTAGTTGGACTGGTCACATAACAGCGAGCCAACACTTAAATATTATATTATCGGCCGTTGACATTGTGACTACTTAAATTAAATATGCAAAGTTGAATATTTTATGGTGTTTTGATTGTGTCATCCCAACAGGAAGTTGCGAACAAAGCGATACTCACATGAACAATATTTCAATAAGTTTAACATCTGCGTTCAAAACTCTGGTGAACTTATAAGAAACAAATATTTAACCTATTGCCTAAAATAACCGACCCATTTTTTAATAGGTATTCGCCTCCTAGTGTCGGCGTCAAAATACAGTAAGTCGCTTCAAATAGCAAATGAACATCCGATAAGAAGTTCACACTAAACATAAGAGCTATTATACTCTTTATTAGTACAAATATCTAACGGTAACACCAATTATCAGGTTCGTTCGGGGCGAGGTTTGTTGACCCCGCGGTCGTCTGTTCGTCCTCCTGTTGTTTCCTGTCTGAGTGGAATGAGATACCTGTAAGGTGTTTGTGCAGCCAGGAACACGTAGTTGGTGCCATAGAGGCCGGTCAGCAGCACCGGGAGCGAAAGCAACGCCGCCAGACGCGCCTGCCAGCGCCCAAAGCCGGCGGCCACCGCCAAGCACTCGTCCCCGCTCATCGCACGTCCTTACCCTCCGACACCTCAGTCACCTCAGTCACCATTCAATGGCACCGATCCGATAAACGGAACGCGGGACGCTCCGACGCACGTTTGCGAACTGACACGCACTGACACGTGCGACGCGGAAGCTTTGGCGGGAGCTTCCAGCGATGAGTCGTCCGATAGTGTTGTGTCCATACGATACAATGGACTAATGCGGTCGGTATACAGTTGTATAGCGGAGGCAGTTCGCTGTTAATACGCACGAAATTGATAATCATTGCCGAGAGAACGTAAGTCAAGGTCGCGACCTTGATAATGGCTTAGCATGTCCATTTCCGCGTCTCAGGCACCGCGGGGGCGAAGCGGGAGAAGTGGGGGCCAAATCTATTTTAAAAAGTATCTACTGATACCTAATTAGAATCGTGTCGATTAGTTCAAGTTGACTGCCTCCCGCTAAGCCCACATCGATACTTATGTCTTACTCCATCGTGACACACTAGCACACCAAAGGTTCTCACTAAAATAATAAGTAGGTAGGGATACGACAGGGACTAAATCCAGCAAAATCTTTCGGCCCTTTACGGCTACCAAGTTACCATCTGCTAGTGATGGTCAATAAGTTAGCAGCCGCTGAATTTCTTATTATACCTCCTATTGACATTGCTTCTTTGCTCACAAACCAACATCCAAAGATTTATGAATTTTAAAAAACATTCAAATTTTTTTTTTCTAAACGGACGTTAGAAGAAAAATAGTCCATCTGTCTCTCTAATAATCAATACTAATAATAAATCTGTAAGGGTCGGTCATGGAGTAAGTTAATTTGTTTTCAGAGATATCGTGTTTATAGGTTCTATATATGATACTGAAACTAAATTGACGATTTTTACAATTTTTTTCTGTACGGTATGTATGTATGTTCCTCCATAACTTTGAAACGAATTAACCGATTTTCATTAAACTTGGTAGATAAACATTTGGACATACGGGACACAGGATAGGCTACTTTTTTCTTTTTCAACGCGGACAAATTTGCTTTTATTATCTGTAGTTCCACAACAATCTAATAGATGGCGGTGTACGGCGCACGGGCACAGTAATTACTCATATATTTTCTTTTTCAACGCGAATGAAGTTGCGGGCACCAGCTAGTCGATAATATAATATGAATATATAAGAACTAATTTTATTAAATAATTTATGAAAGTATGTATTTACTTAGTTGGATTAAGGATTAATAGATATCAAGATCTTAAGTTCTATCCGTGTTGATTCACTGATTTGAACAAAAACGACTAAAATGACTTAACTATACCGAATAGCGAATAACCTTAGATACCTAGGTACACTTAGACATTACCCATATTAGTGCTGAGTTTTTTTTTTTTTTGATAGTGATGAATGAGACCTCGCAATCTATTTTGTGGGCAATGATCAGTCAGTATCTACCTAGTGTAAACGTGTGTAAGGTAAGTAGGTTACCTTATTTTATGTATCATCAATAGTTTTCTCAGCGAACGCCAATAATGTATTCTATAACCGAATTTTTGATACCTTAACCTGTAACCCATTACATATACTTACCTATTGTTCTAATTTTTGTGATGGTCTCCAATTTTAATTTGGAATATAAAATGCAATATACATCCATCCAGTTTATCCATACGGTAATCTCTTACGCTGGATTGCATCTTATCTAAGTAACAGAAGCCAGTTAGTTGCGTTGAAAGTGGTTGAAAGGTTTTGTTTCGTCGCCCAAACCGGTCCTCTCCGGAGTGCCCCAAGGATCACTGTTGGGACCACTTTTATTTGTCATTTTCATAAATGATCTGGTTGGACATTTTCAATCTTCCTGTCTCCTTTACGCTGATGATCTGAAACTGTTTACGTCTATTAATAACCAGAATGACTGTGTTACTCTTCAGAGGGATCTTGATGTTTTGGCCGATTGGTGCATGGCAAACAGGATGGCCCTGAATGTTGATAAATGTCAAATTATCACATTTACAAGTAAATTTCACAGAATTAAAAGTAATTATCATATTCAAGATTATGCATTGAGACGCGTATTTGTGATTAGAGATTTAGGCATTCTCTTTGACGAAAAACTTACATTTAGAGATCATTATGATTACATTGTCAGTAGATGCAACAAATTATTAGGCTTTGTCATAAGGTCCACTAAGCATTTCAAAAAGCCGGCTTCCACTCTTTCCTTGTTTTGTGCTTTGGTGAGAAGTGTTCTCGAGTACTGCTGCCCAGTTTGGTCTCCCTTCTATGCTATTCACATTAATAGGATTGAGTCCCTGCAGAAAAAACTTCTTAAAATAATTTCATATAGAAATGGACTGGGTCATACACTCAACAAATATACTGATCGCCTTCGGAGTTTTGGTTTGTCATCTCTGGAAGATCGTCGAAGGAGGTATGATATCATTTGTCTTCATAAAATATTATATTACACTCATCCTGGGATTGTCCGAGTCCGAGTCTTCTCTCCGCGATTAAGATCAAAATTAAATATAGATCACGTTCTCCCCATGCTGGTCCCTTTTCCATTGAAGCATATAAAAACAACACATCCTATTATAATCCCTTGGTCAGGATGTGTCGAAGTTATAATGATATGGTAATCGGGTGTGAGGACTTTTTTGATATATTTGACAGCAGGTTTTCTCGTGTCAAAAATAGATTAAGACTGATATTTAAATAGAAAATAAGAAAATGTTATTAATTAAGAACTAATTAAGTAGTTAAGACACGTATTAATAGCCATTAGTAGTTAAGTTAATTTAAACATGTTAAGTACACTGTTTAGGAGTGCAATTTAGATTAGTCAATTTAGTGCACTTGTTATTTATAATTATCATGTATATAATTGTATTCTGTTTGTGTACTTCATCAAATAAATAAATAAATTATAAACATACATGCTCAAACCCCATATTAATGCACTGGAAAACCAAACTTTCTCTTCGTTTTATTACGTTACAAGATTAGCTCAACTTCACGAGAGATTTTCCAGTATGCCTATTCATAGCGTAATTAATAGATTACACCGATTAGGTAGGTATATATTGCGCAATTATTTTAGTTACAACTATTTACCTAAGTCAGACTTTTTTTAGTTTATTCCGAACATAGTACCTAAGTACTTTCCTCGTACTTTCAGATAGCCACAGGCCCAGTTTTCATGCAATTTTACAGTTTCGTGTTTATTGCCCCTCTTCCCTACGAGATTGGATGAGATTCGACTCGATGTATAAACGTTTTAAATATCTAAGAAGAGACGCGGACGAAGTCGTGGGCAAAAGCTAGTTATAATATCAATATTTTATTTCTTTCTTTTACGCTTTAGTGTGGATATGAAGACCGTTGAGCGTTTGGTGTTGTGTGATTTAAGCGCTACAGGTGCTATTCTTGGTAGTACGAAGTTTCCGCCTGAAGAGATTTTTCCGCGAGATTTTTCAGGGGTCCGAAACCTGTGAACTATCAAATAATCATAGGCCAGCCATTCATGTTGACGGCTAATGCCAGCACAATCTTCAGTCGGCGATGAAGCAGTCTCGAATTCGTCTTATCGCTGACGCTATATCTTATCAGACGATTAGGGTTACTGTGATATCGGAGGAGACTGCAGTGTCGCGTGAGATGGCAAGCGAGCAAGTGCCGGCGGGTGATCATCCGCTGGAGGCCGCCCTGGCCCAAGTGGGCCACTTCGGCCTGTACCAGGGCTACGTGCTGTTCATGTTGTGTTTGCCGAATTTGCTCGCCGCTATGTACACGCTCAACTACGTTTTCGTCGCTGACTCGGTACCATTTCGGTAACTTTAACTTTAATTTTTGTATGAAACGATATTTCGCGACTGACACGCTGGAGAGCGAGCGAGTATTGTTTTATGAAGAATAAGAATATCTAGTCTATTCGATTCTGGCGCAAGATAAGAAGGCGGGCGTGACGCCACTGACACTGAACATGTAGGTATAGAGTACATTAAGATCGATGCAGATTATGTGCGTATTCTCAGATGCGTGATCCCCGAATGCGAGGGCGATTCGGACATTCAGTTTGAAGCACTCGACAGAGAGCTCATGCTGCCGACGGATTCACAGTGCCGCCGATTCACGCCGCTGCCCGGCGTCGACGCTAACACGAGTGCGCTCTTCTGCCTGAGGGAGCACTACCACCAGACCGACACCACGCAGTGTCACGACTTTGTCTACCAGACGATGGACACCATCTTCGCTGAAGTAAGTTCCACGCGTTCACTTCATCTGTAGTGTAACCGGTATCCCACGCTGAACACTCGCTCGGTTTCAGTTCGGCTTGGCGTGCCGCGAATGGCTGCGCACCCTGGTGGGCACCGTGCGCAACTCTGCGCTGCCTCTTGCGCTCGTTCTCACCGGATACGTCTCGGACAGGTCGCAAGCGCAAAACCTCACCGCTAAGACAGGGTTTCGAGTGGCTACAACCTATTCCATGTTCGCAGGTGGGGTCGGCGCACTGCCTTCTGTATATTCTCCGGGTTCGCCGGTGTCTTGGGCGTCATAAAAGCGTGTTCCGTTAACTACAAAATGTACCTGTCGTTGGAATTCTTGGAAGCCGCACTCGGATACGGTTTCAATAGCGCGGGATACGTAATGGGTAAGGTCGATAGCCCTTCAGTCGCAACGGGTCGTAATGACGAAGGGCGCACAGTAAGAGAAGGTTTCCGCAGTGGTGGAGCTGGCGCGTCCGTCGCTGCGTCCGGCGTTCGTGTGCGCGACGGGCGTGTCCTACGGCCTGGGAGGGATGCTGTTCGCTCTGGTGGCGTGGAAAGTGCCCCACTGGCGCCAGCTGCTGTGGACCATACACACTCCCGCGTTGCTGCTGCCCTTCTACTGGTTGCTGCTGGACGAGAGCCCGCGCTGGCTGCACGCCCGAGGCCGAGTGCACCAAGCTTCTGCCGTTATTAAGAAAGCTGCTAGATGGAATAAAGTAAGCTACCGAATGGAAATGTTACGAACACTAACGACACCATTATGAACTACGACACACCATAATGAAGCCCATATTATAGCTACCTAAGAGTAAAACAACTTAGTGATTATTTTAATTAAAAACATTTTTAAAAAACGAAACGGAGGATAACAAAATTGTGAAGATTGCATACAGCTCATTTGTTCCTGTAATTGCCGATATATGTAATTATGTTAATTTCGTGATTGTATAGCAATTGAATATTCATTTTAATTGTACAAACTATCTATCATACAAGTCTAGTATTCACTATCTGCGATTATGTTAATCGATTTGATAACATATTATGCTTCTTTCGAGACAGCACATCCATCCATATTAATAGTATCAATGTGAAAGTAGCTATCTGTCTGTTACCTTTTCACGCCTTAACTACTCAACTGATCATCATGAAATTTTGCATACGCGTTGTCAGGGATATAAGAAAGGACATTAGTGTACCTTTCATCCAGAATAAAAAGTACCTACTGCTGTTCCTAAGGAAAGATCTAAAATAAAATAAAAAACTAACGCCATGTCAAAGTGTTGCCAACAAGCGGTTTTTTTAATTTTTTAACGCGGACGAAGTCGCGAGCACTAGCTAGTATTAACATAAAACAGCCGAGAAAAGTGGAAGTGGACTTTTATTGAAAAGAGGTAATTTTTGGTTTTCCTTGTTCCGAGATCGTCGTGAACGAGGAGATAATGAGCGGCTTAGAGACGCGAACGAGCGAACACGGCGCGGAGGAGAAGAGCGGAGCCAACCCGTGGCTGCGGCTGGTGAAGTCGCGCGCGCTGATGGCGCGGTTCGCGCTGTGCTGCTGGTGCTGGGTGGCCACCGCGTTCGTCTACTACGGCCTGACCATCAACTCGGTGTCGCTGTCGGGCGACAAGTACGCCAACTTCGCGCTCAACATGGCCATGGAGGTGGTCGCGTCGCTGCTGCTCGTCATGTCGCTGGAGCGCTTCGGCCGCAAGCGCAGTCTGTTCGCGGCGTTCGCGCTGTGCGGCGTGGCCTGCGTCGCGCCCTTCCTCGGCGGCGTCTCGGCGGTGCTCTTCTTCGCGGGCAAGTTGGCCATCTCGTTCGCCTTCAACTCGCTGTACGTTTTCACCGCGGAGCTGTTCCCGACGGAGGTGCGCAGTTCGGCGCTGGCGGCCTGTTCGCTGGTAGGCCGCGTGGGCTCGGTGCTGGCGCCGCAGACGCCGCTGCTGGACTTGCGCGTGCAGGCGCTGCTGTACGGCGTCTGCTCGGCCGCCGCTGCGCTCGCGGTCTTATTCGTGCCCGAGACCAAGCGCTTAAGGCTCCCGCAAGCGACGCACGACGCCGAGCGTATGCGACCTCAATAATACACTTTTTAACAAAATATATTCTTTTAATAAAACACATCGAAAATAGTAACAACGTTTCCAAAATTATTATAGGTACCCTCTTATTGTCTACCGTGCGGCCTCTCTTATTGTTAGTCTATACAAAATACCACCGAATAAAATATTCGCATAAATGTTCGCTCATTTCGTCATATCCCAACTAAATAGCACACGAGCACTAAGTAGACATTGTACCGCTTCCCTGTATAAGAGAGTTCGTATATTCCTTAACCTGTATATAAAAGTTTGTGACATCTCTTTATTTTCAAAGTGGTTCAAGTAGCCGTTCAGTGTCTTGGAGACTATTGGAGAATATTGAAAGGGTTATTCAGGCATTGCAAATATACTTAATATACGATCTAAAAAAGAAGTTACGAGGGCAAAAGCGTTTCAATGGAGTTACAGGCAGTACCAGCAGTACATACCATGTAAGTTACAGTTTTACCGTATTAGTCTTAGAGCTCAACATTAGCACTTAAAGCCGTATAATTTTAAGAATTGTACCTGAGAGAGTTACTAATCTCTTCTATATCTATTAATATTGTTAAGCCCATATAGAAAGTTTAGTTTCATACTTTAAGGAGGCTTAAAGCGGAAATTGGTATAAGAGAAAAAAAAACTACAATACTCCAATTAACCGGACCAGACGATTTTGAAGCTGATTTTGTATAAAGTGGGTCTTATCGGTGGTATAGAAGCGATTGAGAAGTTCTCTATAACTACTGTAATGCTCACTTATGAAAGATTAACAGCTTGTTAAGCTCCCGTTAACAATCGGCTGTTCTAACGTTTCTTGTACCGCTCGTGTGCTAGTTGGGTGATGGTGACGTCAATAGCCTCTTACACTACATCTACATGTAAAAAATTCGATATGTATGTACGCGTACAATCAGTCTTGCTGTAATGTTCTACGAGCGATCGGTGGCGTTGAGCGGGCGCATCTCTTGGAGCGCGGAGTGGGGCGAGGGGGGCGAGGGGGGCGGGGGGAGCGGGGGGAGCGGCGCGGGTCTGAGGCGCGCGTACACTTGGCGCAGCGCCGCCAGCGTGAGGAAGGTGAGCGCAGCCGTGCTGCCAAAGGTGGCGTCGGGCCCCCGCCGAGCGTACACCACCGCCACGAACACGGGGCCCAGCACCCGCGACAGGCAGCCCGCGCCCGTCAGCACCCCCTGCCACACGCCCTGCGGCCTCGGGCCCAGCACCTTCGAGAACAGCGTCTGGATCAGCGTCACGCCCAGCGGGTAGCCCACCGACACGCACGCGTAGCCCAGCAGGAACTGCGGCAACCGCAGCCCACGCGACGTCGCGCACCACGGCTGCGCCTCCGCCGGACAGCCGCCCTCCGCCTCCGCGCCGAGCGGCCCGCTCGTGGTCGTCGGCGGCGGCCCCGGGCCCCACGGGATGCACAGCAGCGACGCCATGCCCGTCAGCAAGAACCCGCCCCACAGAAGCAGCGCGCGCTCCTCGCAGCAGCGGGTGAGCGGGCCGATGAGCGCGAAAGTGACACAAGCGACGACGGCGCCGGCGCTCATGAGCGCGCCCATGTACGACAGCGCCTCGCGCTTACTCCACGCGAACTGGTCCATGGTGAGCGAGGTGGCCAGCGTCTCCAGCAGCACGAAGTTGAACACGAGCACGAAGAAGGCGCCCACCAGCGTCCAGCTGCTGAGGTAGTCCGGCCGGCACGCCGCCAGCGCCTCCTTCTCGGAGCGCACGCCGCGTGCGAGCATCGCCTCGCGAGCCGCCACGCGGCGCTCGGTGAAGCAGCGCGGCAGGAAGAGCAGGAAGTTGAGCAGGCCGAGCGCGGCATTGATCCAGCCGGCGGCCGTGTACATATCGAGGCGCAGCGGGCGCGAGGCGGCGTAGGGCGCGCCGGGGCCCAGCGGCGCGGCGGCGGCCTGCAGCGCGGGCCCCACCACGAAGCCCAGCACCTGCGCCAGCGACACGGCCGCCACCGCGCGCGTGCGCTCCTCCACCAGCGTCGCCGCCGACAGGTACGAGCGCGCCACCGCCACGTTCGCTGGAAGTATAATACATCATCATTTTCTCTAAGAAATTGGTCACTGCACTTGCGAACCTTATTGTTCATCTCGTCATTAATAAATAAAAATATATTATCTAATTTAGGTGTTCATGATAGAAAATTTACCAGAGCTGACGCCTACGAGGAATCTGGCCAGTATCATCCAGTACTTGGCGTAGGGCCTGGTGAGGTGCAGGTGCGAGTACAGGAGGCTAGCGAGGACGAAAAGCGCCAGAGTGGCCAGCATGGGCGCCCGCGTGGACCCCGAGCGGTTGGCCCACCACCCCACGGCCGGCGAGAATAGAAGCTGGCCTAGAGGGTTGGCTCCCACCGCCAAGCCCAGCACCTCCTTCTTGGCGCCGGGCTCCAGCTGGAAACAATCGATGACAGCATAAATAAGTGTATCTTATCCAACACAAAAGCAGAGAGAGGTCATATTGTTAATATGCAAATTAATGCAAAGTAAGGTAACAATTGGCTTCCATTTGAATACCGAATGGGATAATTAAATACTTATCATTGAAATATTGGGTGGCCTGGGAATGTACCAGGTGAATATTAAGCACTTAATGAAATACGAAACTGAACCTACGAACGAGAAACCTGTATACACTGTATTATGGCTACACTACCTGTTAGTGTAGGGACAGCGGAAAGATCTTTCTCTACGTTACGAAAAATCAAATCGTGGCTAAGAGCTTCAATGGTTGAAGAACGTCTAACCGGACTGGCACTTCTCCACGTCCATAAAAACGTACCCATTGAAGTAGATGAAGTGATAACGCTTTTCGGGAGGACGTAAAAGAAAAATTGATTTTGTTGTTTAAATATAGGTAGGTATTTTTATGTACAGTACGTAAGTAATCATCAATACTAATAATAAATCTGTAAGGGTCGGTCATGGAGTAAGTTACTTTGTTTTCAGAGATATCGTGTTTATATTTATAGACTCTATACATGATACTGAAAGTAAATTGACGATTTTTAGAATTTTTTTCTGTATGTATGTTCCTCCATAACTCTGAAACGAATAAACTTATTTTCATAAAACTTGGTAGATAAACATTTGGACGTACGGGACACAAGACAGGATAGGCTACTTTTTTCTTTTTTAACGCGGACAAATTTGTTTTTATTATCTGTAGTTCCACAAAAATCTAACAGATGGCGGTGTACGGCGCACGGGTACAGTAATTACTCATATATTTTCTTTTTCAACGCGGACGAAGTCGCGGGCAACAGCTAGTTTATTAATAAAATACCTACTTTTTACTTGTATCTATACTTCGCACAAAAATTAAAGGAGCAAAAAGTTTTTGTCTAGTTTTTGGATCAGACCTTCAAAATGTTTTTTTCTGAATTTTTCTATGAGTAATCTTGAGACAACGACCGACAAAAAAAATTCAAAAATTTTGTTGGTTTTCTTTGATATCTACAGACTTGGATTTTTTTTGTCTTAACCATCATATGGACCAGATAACTTGTTCATTCAGCTTCAATTTGCTTTTTTTAAGATTTTGATAGGACCATTTTTCGCTGAGATATCGGTCTTTAAATGGAAAAGGATCATTTCGTCTTTGACCATCAATATCTCAGCAACCTAAAATTGCACAAAAAATTCAAGGTTGGTTTTGAAAACTTGAATAAATTCTCTACAAGAATTTATCATTGTTTTTTTTGAAAAAAAAAATTTTTCCATACTTTATATGAATTTTAAAAATCATTAAAAAGGGCTTTTGATAGCTTTTTGAACAATTAAGCGCAGAATCAAAAATATGGAGAAAATCATAAATGTTAAATTACAGTTCAATATACCCAAAAAAGCCCCACAGAGTTTCAATTTAATCCACTCTGCCGTTTTTTTGTCCCAGTCGATTGAATTTTTGAAAAAATTGAAGGAGCAAGATTTTCGCTCTAAAAAGTTCATACTGCGAACTTTTTTATCTTTATTCTTTATCAAAATGAAATTTTTTTTTATCACTTTTTGTCTCAATTCAGCATCATTCACTTGGTAAATTTGAAAAATAAAATCAAAAATTTAAAAAAAAATTATTGCCCAAAATGAAAAATAATAATAATAATACTCATGTTCTAATCGATTTTTTTCTTCCGCATTTAATTTTTTTAATCAAAAATTAATTAAATAAATTAAAAGTTGATACACCCCAAGTCAAATTGAATATTCGTTCTACGAATATTGGACCAATAATTTTTTCTGTGAAGCTAAACAGTGTGTAAAAAAAAGGTTTTCTCACAAGTAACGTGGTTTTTTGGTAAAAGAACCAAACAACAGTTTTTATCAAAACTACCAAAACCTCCGCGTGGTATACGTTTTGGGTAACGCTAATGCCGGCGGTAATTTCAAGTACCTTGTCATTAAATATTTTTTTTTAATTTTTGATCATTTTTTTCAAATTCACCAAGTGAGTGAAGTGATGCGGAATTGAGACAAAAGGTGTTTTTTTTTTTTTTTCATTTTGATAAGGATTACGAACTTTTTAGAGCGAAAATCTTGCTCCTTCAATTTTTTCAAAAATTCAATCGAGTAGGACAAAAAAACGGCTGAGTGGATTAAATTGAAACTCTGTGGGGCTTTTTTGGGTATATTGAACAGTAAAAAACACACTTAACATTTTTGATTTTCTCTATATTTTTGATTCAGCGCTTGATTTTTCAAAAAGCTATCAAAAGCCCTTTTTATGATTTTTAAAATTCATGTAAAGTATGGAAAAAAAAATTTTTTCAAAAAAATAACAATACAAGTTCTTGTAGAGAATTTATTCGTTTTCAAAACCCACCTTGAATTTTCGATGCAATCTTAGGTTGCTGAGATTGATGGTCAAAGACAAAATGATCCTTTTCCATTCAAAGACCGATATCTCAGGGAAAAATGATCGTATCAAAATTTTAAAAAAAGCAAATTGAAGCTGAATGAACAAGTTATCCGGTTCATATGGTTAAGACCAAAAAAATTTTTTCCAAGTCCGTAGATACCAAAGAAAACCAACAAAATTTTCGAATTTTTTTTGTCTGTCGTTTTCTCAGGATTACTCGAAGAAAACTTTAGAAAAAAAATTTTTGAAGGTCAGATCCAAAAACTAGACACTTGGAGCAACAATTTACTTTTTTTAAATATACTCTACGACAATTTGTCTTCAAGTTACAGCCTGTTGAAAATAACCTAAAAATTTGGATATTTTTTTTTGCTCCTTTAATTTTTGTGCGAAGTATATTATTATCAAAATTAAATTATAACTTCTTGTGACTTGACCACAACTATGTGACCCCCCCCTGGCGCCAAAGCTGGATCCGCCCTTGGTTATTCGGTTCAGAATTTGATCTTCATACAAATGTTAGAAGTGTTACCTAACATCTTAGTTCATTTGTATGTTGTCTGAGTTGTCTAATACGTAACCAATCTATGGCAAGAGGTGTACACACTGTTTCGGTTTGAGGTCACTGGTCATTAGTGGCTGACTTTGATATCTAGGCATATGACGGTCCATCAGTGTGATGTATATAACATTCAATGTCATAAAAAAACTGTAAGTATTTGCAGTAGTTGATGACTTGAGTATTTCTCCTAATCACCATTATCTGTATTTAATAGCATTGGGAGATAACAGAAAAGTTGAGCTTCCCACTCTTGTTATTGTACATTAAATAGGTAATCGTCATTGCACTAGCAAGACTAATGTGAACGGTAAAGCGAAGTTGTGTTAAATATTTTAAATTAAAGAAAATCTACAAAGTCGATATTAGGTACCTAAATCAACAAATGGAAGCCCAGATTTACAAGGGGATGAAAGTAGTTCTCCTCCGATGGTTGCTTTTTATTTTATAGGCGCAATGTCAGACAGCAGCACTGTCCCTTATCGGATGCTTATCGGCTAGCAGTACCTTGTCGAGATAAGGCCACACTCCCGTCAGAACGATGCTGAAGCCGAGCGACATCTGGAACATGGTGAAGTATATGATGTACACGCTGCGCCACCTGTCCCGGCGCTCCTCGGGGCTCTCCAGGAATTCCTCCCCGGCCGCTCTAGGGTCCACCTCGTTCGCTCTCGTTCCCGTTTCACCTCTCATTTTACTTTTTATACTATTCAACCATTCCATTGTCCTCAAGGACGCACGCACTACTCTATTTCATTCGCTTTACTCCATACTCCAATCCAAACAAACATTTTAATAGCTAAATATTGTTTTGTTACACAAAATAAACACTTAAGGAAGGGGAGTACGTACAGGGAAGAGGGGAGGAGTGCGGAGATAAAAGTATGGGGACAACAAAGAGCACAATCCGGCACACCGCACAATCACTACAATAAAGACAATAAATAAACTTGCGCCGTTCGTTGCGCCAGCGCAACTCGTGTACACATGCGACAACAACAACATACACACATAATAAAGTACACTGCTAAAGAATTCATGCATGTGTATAATCTGTATCTCACACACACAGGTGAACCGCGAACTCCAACTCCTTACCGATGTTGCCAGTACGCTTTAAATTCCCGGCGCGCGGCGTCTCTCCCCCTTTTCATCACAGATCAAAGTCGAAGGTTAGATACTTTTCGTTTTAAATTGGAATTTATTACAGTGTTGTTATTGTTTTCAATAAATATTACCTATGAAAGATATAAATAAACTTGAACGAATTATCTATTCTCAAAGTTAAAATACGAATAAAGAATAGGTACCTTTTTCAGGCGGACATGCACGTGTTATAACAAAACATTAAAGGATTTAGACATATTTTCCATTTCTATTGCGAAGTTCAGGAAGAGCTTGGAAAATTTGCTATTACCAACGTTTTTGATTTGTCCCTACTTGTAAAACCTTACACTATTGATGCTATAGTTGTATTATTTTTGAAGTGTCGATTTGTACCACCGCTTATAAATAATTGTATTAATCCATGTTAATATAGGTCTTATTGCTTTTATTTTTTGTAAGATAAGTCGTATGTGACTGTTTTTGTCAGAATTAAAAAATAAATAAATAAGACATAAATAAGATTCTATAAATAAAATTTCGAAGGGATTTAAAGAAAGTCGTTTTCTCTGTGAATTCTCTTGGCAACACACACTGAAGAGTGAACTACTTTTGTCTGTGACTAACTGAATTACAGATGTTCTGTGATTACAGATATCTATAATAATCTATTAAGAAAAATTGTATATATTTTCTTGTCTGTCAGTTGGTTGGGTTTTGCATTGCCTATATATAAATTATATTTATATCGATTTGGAAAATATTAACGCATCAACCTATCCGAAAATCGTGTTTTATAATTCGCTGTGTAAAATATATCGTCGTGTTGTGTTATACTAAGTTAAATAGTCAGTTCGAAGATGCTTTCTCCGAGACCCATCGTTTCCAGACTTTTGCATCAGACAGGTAGATTTTACAATATTCCACTGGAAATTAATGAAACGTTCATAATTACGCAAGGGTCGTAGCGATAGTAAAAATCTCACTTTCCTTACGTTTGTTTTTTATAATGTCAATAAGAGCAACCTCAAAACTGAGTGTTACATAACATCTGAAATGATACATTGTTCAAATATCATCTGACCACTATTGGTGTGGCTAGGCTATTCAAAAAGACAAGTTTTCCGTAAGGTGTAGCTTATTCCGTTTTTTTTTATATTAAGGTCAGCAGACAAGCTGACTGTCCGCTCAATCGTAATGACAGGTGCTTCAAGTGCGCTGCCGACCATAGTAAAATAAGGGAATACATATGCTGTTATTTCACTATGGTCTGTAAAGAGTAGTTACTTCTCAGATGCAGGCCAGATTAAACTTGCAAATTAACCGGGTCTGCTGAGACAGCGCGAAGGCTGATGAAAGTAAATTGTTGCAGTTCGTCGCTATCACGCGGGAGAGTTCAAGCCGCCAACGATGGACGAGCTGCCGGTGCCCAGCGGCTCTTGGCAGGCGCGCCACGACGCTCAGCAGCGCAAGCACAACGCCACGCTCATCATGGGCATCGCCGTCGCCGCCGTGTCCCTGGCCGTGGTCGGTGCCCGTTCCCCGTCTCCACTATCCCTTGCACCATCCTTGGCACTGTCTCATTGTCATTGTCTCTTTTGTTTCAGTTCAAGGCTTCCGGCTTAATGTACCTCAACTTCTCGCCTCCCAAGTCTCTGGATTAAGATCGATCCACCAGATCCACCAGCAGCCAGCATATTATGTGATTTAGTGTTTAAATTAATAAAACCAATATAGACAAATAACAATAGCTTTTTTATTTATACATTATCCATATTTTTAATGAATATAAAAATATAACACTATAAACTTAGAACTAATTGTAAATCTAAAAATGTCTTGAGACATTGAATATATTATGGTGAAGCAATTTGATTGCAACTATCTAATATAATTATATTGAAGTCCTGATTTTTCCTGATTGATTAGTTGTCCTGAAAGACAACATTATGTCAGCTAAGGTTTAGATAGTTTTGGGTCCGCTATCATTGACACCAGAGCGTGGCTACTGTAGCCAGTGATCTTGAGCTTCTCGGTATAAGGTTGTGCTCAAACCTCAACTTCAGCACTTCTATTGAATCTAAAGCCCAAAAAGCTGGGCATCCTAAATAGGGTAAAGCCTCTCTTTGTATAAGGCGTCTCCGGGTGAGCTCGCTCTCAGTGCTGCTGCGCGATGTCGGAGAAGGCGTCGAGGATGTCCTGCGTGGTGAGCGGCATCGAGAGGCCGGCGCCAGCGTAGCACGAGTGCAGTCGCGCCTGCAGCGCCACGTGCTGCGCGATGAACTGCTCCTGCATCGCGCGCCACACCACCTGCAGCAGCCCGCCCTCCTCGCTCAGCTGCTTCTCCACCGAGCGGTACAGCCGGTGCAGCGAGCGCCGCACCTCCGCCGCCGGGTACAGCGCCAGCAGCCGCCGCACCTCGTGCTTGCTGAACGCCGCGCGGAAGCACACCTCCTCCTCGCGCGCGCCCGCCGCCACCGCCTCCGCCACGCCATCGAAGAACGCCGCCAGTCGCTCCAGCGGCCGCCAGTGCGCCACGTAGCGTCGCAGCGCTTCCGCGTAGCGCGCGCGGCACTCGCGCCGCAGCGGCTCCAACGCCGGCGTCCGCAGCGCGCTCACCGCCGCGTGCAGTCGGTGGTAGTTCTCCAGCTGCAGCACGGCGCGCGGCGTGCGTGGGTGCTCGCCCGCCTCGATGGCGCTCAGCATGGCGCGCAGCAGCGACGCGTACCAGCGCTCCACGTCGCCGCGCCGCGTCTCCCCGAAGATGGCCTCGCACTCCGCGCTCAGCTCCTCGAACTCGCGCACGAACGACAGCACGCCACACTTGGGCCGCCGCGCAGCCTGTCTCAGCGCGTCCGGCAGCGCCGCCACGCGCTCCGCAACCGCGCGGTCCGCGCCGCGCTTGGCCGCCACGGCCGCCGCCGCGAGCGCCGCGCGCGCCCAGCGGCCCTCGCCCGCGTCGCCCACCACGCGCCGGCCCACGCACGCGAGCGCGCGCATCGCGCCCAGCGCCGACTGCCGCTCCGTGTGCGCCACCAGCGCCACCAGCTCCGCCTCCAGCGCCGGGAACAGCTCCGCCTGCAGCCGCCGCGCGATCTCAGAGTCCGCCTGGCGACACGGACAGAAACTCTTTTACAGGTAAAGGAAAATCCAAACATTTTTTTATGATTAATTTAAGAAGATTAAAAGAAAAAATATTAAAATATTAAATGAGTTACTAAGATGATCCTAACTTTGTATTTTTTTTTTTCATATCTTCGGAAATAAACTTAGTTTGTTTCATTAGCACTGGTTTTATTTAGCTGAAATAATTATCCCTAAACTATGTAGGTGGTTAAACGTCGGCGGAGGTGATGGATCCATGATGGATTCCTCTTGTAAAAAAAAGGTGGTTAAACGTGGACTAAATCTTTCATAAATACCTTATAAATACAATCGAAGTCAGGAAGTTGCCCTTAATGGTTTTTTGCTCCTTCTACATTGGGAATCCCGCAAGGATCCCAGTCATGTTGGCCCATATTTATTTTTATTTACTTTATACTTAGCTGATGTGGAGTGCCTAACTATGTATCCCTAAGGCGATAGCGGAATAAAAGGCGAGTTTGTATGTGCACTGTTTATTACGCGTGTTGCGCTTGTGGGGACAACCAGAACACTACTGCTGCACAGAGCTCGACCCGTGTGCTTGGCCACGCTGTAGCGTGCCGCGTCAGCCCGAATACCTAAAGTTGTAGCATGCCTTACCTTGTCCTCACCCAGATGAAAGAAGTGAGTGCAGAAGTCCTGTTCGGCGTTGCACAAGTTCTCCACGAGCGCGAGCACCGCGTCCAGCGCCTCGTCCGTCGCCGAGTTGGCGTCCGGCGCCTGCGCGCGCGCCGCCTCCGCCGCCGCGTGCACCTCGCGCTCGTATGCGCGAGCCCACGTGCTCACGTACACCGCCAGCAGCGCGCCGTACGCCTTCTCGTCCATCGCCTTCAGCCAGCGCATGAACGGCGCGTACGGCCGCAGCTCCGCGTGGTGGCGCCGCTGCGGCTGTGCGCCGCTGTTGCCCAGGTGGATCAGCGCATTGTTCAGGTGTCGCGCCAGCGCCGCCGCCAGCTGCTCGCGCGCGCGCGCTAGCCGCCGCATCCGCTCCCGCACTGCGCCTAGCCGCCCGCGCCCGTGCTGCGCTCCCTCGCCGGCGCCCCACTCCAGCGCGGCCCGCAGCGCCTCCGCCGCCTCCAGCGCTTGCGCCCTACCCTCCACGCTCGCCAACGACACCTCACACGGCGACTCCAGGTTGCGTAGCGCGGGCGGGTCCAGCCAGCGGTAGATCTCCTGCAGCTCAGCCAGCAGGGCGCGCGCATTACTATCGGCGCGCGCGGCGCCCGAGCGCGCGTGCGCCGCGTCCGGAGCCGTACGCGTCACGGCGTCGGCGCGCCGCAGCCGCTCGCCCAACGCGGCGCCAGCCGTGCCGCCGGCGTCCAGCCGCTCCGCGAGACGCGCGCCTGCGCCACCGCCCTCGGTGGCCGCGGCGAGCATGCCGCCCACGTTAAGAGCGTCAAGGCGTGCCAGGCGCTCGCGCAGCCGGCGCACCCACTGCTCGGCGTCCGCATCTGCGTCCGAGGCGGCCGCGTCCTCGAGCAAGGCGCCCAGCGCAGCCTCAGAGAGCGGACGCGCACTGGCCGCAGCGGCCGCCGCTCGACTCAACTCGCGGCCGCTCGCCTCGTCACTGCACTGCCACACGAGCGTCTCCCCTCCCCCCTCCACCGTCACGCTCCCGCTCTGCAATCGGGTGGCAATCATGGCTCAGTCATATGGGGACACATGGCACCAACATGGCACAGATATTGTATTACAATAACAATCACGTAATTTTAGATTGTCAATTTAAAAAAGTTGTCATGGTTCATCATACAACTCCCTGCAGATTCATTATCATCCAACTTAACTAATAAAAAGAAAAAAAAATCATTTGTAAAAATATGCTAGAGCATTTATTTTCAAATTTCTATAATATACATACTAACTTTCATTTCCATTTGCTGTTACACCCCCTTAAGGTGTATCGGAAATATTAAAAAAAGAGCCTATATCTCTTACTAGGATCAAGTATTTTTGCAATGACATTGTTTTAGGCATGAGCATTCCATTACTTTGCCAAATTTTATAGTTAAACGGGGTTGCAAAATGCTATACTAACTGGTTCGACAGAAAGACGTATCGCATGCAAAGGCCAGCTCCGCAAACGAACCCCGCTCTCTGTCAACAAGAGCAGCGGTTCTTCCTGCATCAGTACGCCCAGCCGCTGGCGCTTCTCTCCGCTGGTCACATCGATATATACCACTTCCTTCGCCACTTCCTCCGACTCTTTCGCTCCGTTTAAGTCTTCCAACTTCATTGCACTATTAATAAGATCCAATATTTCTAATTACAACTATTTTATGTACATTTACTATTTCAAAGTGTAAAATAATAAACAATCAATGTAACTTAATCATTACATATTGAAAATTTATATATTTTTTGTTTACATATTTTAATATTTTTATCGAATAATGTAAATCACCAAGTAAATCACGGAGTAGAATACTATATATTTGTGATTATTGGTCCATCCCTCAGAGTAAACATAAGCAAGCTATAGAGCGCTAACGTCGCTTGTTGTCCATTATGCCAAGTGTAAGCAGATGTTCTATAGATACTGATAGATAGATGTAGCGGTTGAATAGTGATGTGCCACGATTAATGTCTGTGCGTAAATGTCAGTACTTCATTAGTTTAAGTAATATGGGTTAAAGTATGAAATTGCCGTTTTATTGTAATAGGTACTTCGAATTGACATAGAGCCTTCATGGTTTGAGATTTTTGAGTGAAACTTTTTTCATACGGTACCTATGTAGTTCTTCTTTTAAAAAATGTGCAACATTCGATTATCAACTTTCAGTTGTTTTTTTTATTCAGCTTAGACAATAAAGATGGATACTTCGAAAATTCGTGTGATTTTTGAATACGAGTTCCGACGCGGAACTAACGCGGCAGAAACAGCTCGCAATATTAATGTTGCGTTTGGAGAGGGGACTGCTAATGAACGCACTGTGCGATTTTGGTTTAAACGCTTTCGTGATGGAAACTTCGATTTGAAGAACGAACCACGTGGAAAACCGCCCACACAGGTGAATAACAATGATTTGAAAGAGATGGTGGAAGCCGATCCGAGCCAAACTACCCAGGAATTAGCGGCATGGTTTAACGTTACCTTACCAACAATATTGACTCATTTGCGTCAAATCAATAAAATAAAAATATATGAAAAATGGGTGCCTCATGATTTGACTGATCTGCAGAAAGAAACGCGTGTTGAAACTTGCGTTGCCTTGTTGAATCGATACAGAAATGAAGGAATATTGGATCGAATTGTGACATGTGATGAAAAATGGATTCTTTACGATAATCGTAAGCGGAAAATGCAATGGCTGACCCCAGGTCAAACGCCGCAACAGTGTCCTAAAGCAAAGCTTACCAATAAAAAGGTAATGGTAACTGTTTGGTGGTCTCAGCGTGGTGTTATTCACTATAGCTTTCTCCGATCTGGTCAAGCAATAACGGCAGATGTCTACTGCGCCGAACTCCGAACAATGATAGCGAAACTAGCAGTGAAACAGCCCCGACTTATGAATCGATCTTCACCATTATTGCTCCATGATAACGCGAGACCTCATACAGCACGAGAAACCGTTTTAACTCTACAGGAACTGCAATTAGAAACCATTCGTCACCCTCCGTATTCGCCAGACCTTGCTCCAACGGACTACCATTTTTTTCGTGATTTGGACAATTTTCTGCGTGATAAAAAGTTTTCTTCTCAGGAGGCAGTGCAAAATGCTTTCACACAGTTTGTCGAATCTAGATCACCAGAGTTCTATCGCAAAGGCATAAATGAGCTTCCTATTAGATGGCAGCAATGTATAGATAATAATGGTAATTATTTTGATTAAATAAATATGTTAAATTAAAAAAAAAAGGATTTTTATTTTTCAGTACAAATCGGCAATTTCATACTTTAACCCCTAATATTAAGTAGGTATGTATTTTGTATGTATGTATTTTATTATATATTTATAGGTAAGTAATACTTACTTAAATGCCTTAATTTAGTATGGTACTTATAATAACTTATTATTTATAAGTATCTATTATGTTGGTACGTAACATAATCATGTAGGTAAGTATTTATAAACCTCATATTTTGTAAAACTAGAATAAAATAATGATTTCAAAGTAAAGAAAAATTTGTGTGTTGTCTACAGTAAGCAACACGCCTGGACGACAGCGGGGCGTAACGACGTGAAGGGGGAATTATTTTAAATATTAATCCATAATTTGTTAGTAGATAATACAAACAATATTAATGTCTAATACTTACATATTATTATTACGGAAGAAATCATGTTATTACACAATATTCGAGTACAACGTGGTACAGCACTATCTTCAAGGCGGAGGAGGTGTGAAGCGGGAGGCGCGGAAACGCGTCCTGCGTGGACCCGCCCCCGCGCCTCCCGCAACCTCCTTTCTCGCCATGAGTAATTTTGTTAAAATCCGTGTTTTCTAATCAAAATATTACTTACCGATGAAAAGAAAAATCATTGTTCTTATTAGTTTGCTTCCGTGAATCGTTCTTACAGCTTGGTACTGCACATTCACCATTATAACATTAAACTAGATTTTGTGTGCTGCCGCGGACTGCAAGCAGCCCGCGGGGGCGCGGTTGTGAGTTGGGTGTTGGTCTTTTGCCATGTCTAATTGTTTTGGTTTGGTTTTGGGTCTTTGTTTTGTAATTCGAATTGGGGGTAAGTAAGTAAGGTTGTTAGGTGAGGTAAGGTTAGGGGGGAGGGGGGGAGGCGGGTGGTAGCAATAGATCACCCTCGTTGAGACCTTTCAAATGATACCCAACACGGGGGTCTACCTGTAACCGTTGACCATGGTCTACTGAGTAGACCCCAACTGTCAAAATTTTAAATTTGGTCTACTCTAAAAAATTCGTCTACCCGAGACGTTTCCGTTGACCCCAAACACGACCCGGCTCCGTCTAGCCGTTTCCGAGTTACGGTCGGGGTGTTAGGGGGGGGGGGGGAGGGGGAGCTGGTGCTATTAGTGTTTATTCGTGCGACTGTGCTGTTATAATTGTTTTGGTTTGGTTTTGGGGTCTTTGTTTTGTATTTCGGAAGGATCTTAAGTAGGGGGAGGGAGGGGTGATGCCAATAGATCACCCTCGTTGAGACCTTTCAAATGATACCCAACACGAGGGGTCTACTTGTAACCGTTGACCATGGTCTACTGAGTAGACCGGAATTGTCAAATTTTGAAATTTGGTCTACTCTAAAAAATTCGTCTTCCCGAGACGTCTCCGATGAGCCCAAACACGACCGGGCTGCGTCGCGCCGTTTCCGAGTTACGGCTGAGGGGGTTTGAGGGGGGGGGAGGGGTGTCAAAATTCGGGGCCCCGGTAGACCCTTTCCGGATCTACTGCCGTCTCTTATGTGGGTGGAAAAAAATCCCTTTTAGGTGTGATTTTTTATGGAGAGGGGACTGAGGGGGTGGGCAAGTACGCAATGCCGAAATTAGGTCGGACCAGTCGGATTACCCACGATGAACCGACCGAATGAGCCTAAACACGGGGGGTATCGTTTCCGAGTTAGTACCGGGATGAAAGGATGGGATGGGGAGGATCGGGGTCATTGGGGTCTTGGCTGTGTCTAAATGGCCCACCGGGATAGTCTTTCGCAGCTCTCCGCTCACCGTTGCCGCCGCTGCGGCCCTCGAGTCCGGGGTCGCGAATTCCTCAGAGGGGGGCCGGGGTTCGGGTCGCGCTGCGCGCTCCCCTATCCGCCCTACCCCCCTCCTCGTCATTCGCCCCCCCGGCCTCGAGATCCTTAGCGGCGAGTCGACCGTCCTCCTCTAAATGTGCAAAATCGCCATTGAGGTGCTATTTTGTATGAAGTTGTATGGAGTTTAAAAAAAATGTATGAGCGGGACGGGGATGAGTGATCCGGTGGTAACTACCGATGACCATCTATGACAATCCGCAAACGCCATCCCTCTATCCCTCGTAGTTTCCGAGGAATTCTCACCAACTTTGTTGCGCGCTCCCCTATCCGCCCTACCCCCCTCCTCGTCATTCGCCCCCCCGGCCTCGAGATCCTTAGCGGCGAGTCGACCGTCCTCCTCTAAATGTGCAAAATCGCCATTGAGGTGCTATTTTGTATGAAGTTGTATGGAGTTTAAAAAAAATGTATGAGCGGGACGGGGATGAGTGATCCGGTGGTAACTACCGATGACCATCTATGACAATCCGCAAACGCCATCCCTCTATCCCTCGTAGTTTCCGAGGAATTCTCACCAACTTTGTACCAGGTCGGTGGACCGAGGACCGAGGAATTTCTTTCGGTGCGCTACGCTACCCTCTATACGATGACTACCCGACACTGCCCCCTTCCTGGTGAAATAAATCGCTTTTCCGAAAAATTAAAATTTGTATGGAAACGGGATGAAGGGATAGAAATCCCGAAAATCGGGATGGTCCTTAAGAGGTATCCCACCGAAGGATTGAAACGCGCCATGGCCACCAACCACCTATCCCCGATGGTTTTGGATATATTCCTATCCCTTTCGCTGAAAATGCCACTTTTGTATGGAGACGGGATGAAGGGATGGGATAAACGAAAATCGGGATAACCCTTAAGAGGCACCCCATCGAGGGATGAAAACGCGCCATGGCGACCGACCGCCTATCCCGCAAAGTTTTGGAGATATTCCCATCCCTTTCGGTGAAAATGCCACTTATGTATGGAGGCAGGATGAAGGGGGCGGGATGGGAGGATAAAGTTTATCCGAGAAGTTGGATCTCGAGGATCGATGCCTATCCCTTGAAGACTCCGCCCCTCTATCCCCGGTGGTTTTGGAGGTATCCCACTTCGAAAAATCCAAAAAGTTGTATGGAGTTTAAAAAAAATGTATGAACGGGATGGGGATGGGTCTCGATTTGGTAACCGCCGATGACCCCCTATGACATTCCGCAAACGCCATCCCTCTATCGTTCATAGTCTCCGAGGACCTCTCACCAACTTTGTACCAGGTAGGTGGACCGAGGGTGCCAAAAGTGCCTGGAGCTTGGAACGTCACTCTCTATCCGACGGGATAGGATAGACCGCCCCGCATTGCCCTATTCCAGGTGAAAAGATTGCTTTTCAGAAAAAATAAAAATTTGTATGGAGGCGGGATGAAGGGATAGAAATCCCGAAAAACGGGATGGCCCCCAGGAAGCATTATACCGAGGGATGGAAACGCACCATTGCGACCACCCACCTATCCCGGATGGTTTTGGAGATATTCCCATCCCTTTCGGTGAAAATGCCACTTTTGTATGGAGGCGGGATGAAGGGGGCGGGATGGGAGGATAAAGTTTATCCGAGAAGTTGGACCTCGAGGAACGATGCCTATCCCTCGAAGACACCGCCCCTCTATCCCCGGTGGTTTTGGAGGTATCCCACTTCGAAAAGTCCAAAAAAGTTGTATGGAGTATAAAAAAAATGTATGAACGGGATGGGGATGAGTCGCGATGTGGTAACCACCGATGACCCTCTATGACTTTCCGCAAACGCCATCCCCCTATCCCTTTTAGTTTCCGAGATCCCTTCCCCAACTTTTTACCAGGTCCGTGTACCGAGGGTGCCAAAAAAGCCTGGAGCTCAGGACTTTACCCGCTATTCGACGGGATAGGATAGGCCGCTCAATTTTAACTTCTTCCAGGTGAAATGGGAGCCGTTCCAAAAAACCCTAGTTTTGTATGGAGGCGGGATGAAGGGATGGGAAAGCTGAAAAACGGGATGGCCTCCTGGAAGCATCCCACCAAGGGATGAAAACGTGCCATTGTGACCAACCACCTGTCCCGGGTGGTTTTGACGATATTCCCATCCCTTTCGCCGAAAATCGCATCCTTGTATGGAGCCGGGATAGACGGGGCGGGATAGGGGGATAAAGTTTATCCCAGAAGTTGGACCACCCCGATAGTCGATCGCTCCCGAAGAAACCGCCCCTCTATCCCCGACGGTTTTGGAGATATCCCGATTTGTATGATTTGTATGGAGTGTAAAAAAAATGTATGAACGGGATGGGGATGAGTCGCGATCTGGTAATTGCCGATCCCCCCCTATGACTTTCCGCAAACGCCATCTTTCTATCCCTCATAGTTTCCGAGGACCTCTCACCAAATTTTTATCACCTCGGTGGATCGACTTCTCCATATTTTTCCGGTTCCTCATTTTGGATCCTCTTTATGACTGGGTAAAAAAATTCCACCCCCCCACCCTCCTTCCCGGATGGTTATATGAGTAGTTCGGTCAGTGGGTGTTCGGCTTTATATTTGTTAACTAGATTTTGTGTGCTGCCGCGGACTGCAAGCAGCCCGCGGGGGCGCGGTTGTGAGTTGGGTGTTGTAGTCTTTTGCCACCATGTCTAATTGTTTTGGTTTGGTTTTGGGTCTTTGTTTTGTAATTCGAATTGGGGGTAAGTAGGTAAGGTTGTTAGGTGAGGTAAGGTTAGGGGGGAGGGGAGGAGGCGGGTGGTAGCAATAGATCACCCTCGTTGAGACCTTTCAAATGATACCCAACACGGGGGTCTACCTGTAACCGTTGACCATGGTCTACTGAATAGACCCCAACTGTCAAAATTTTAAATTTGGTCTACTCTAAAAAAGTCGTTTACCCGAGACGTCTCTGATGAGTCCAAACACGACCCAGCTGCGTCTAGCCGTTTCCGAGTTACGGTCGAGGGGGTTAGAGGGGGGGGAGTTGATGAGTTTAGTGTTTATTTGCGCGACTGTGCTCTTATAATTGTTTTGGTTTGGTTTTGGGGTCTTTGTTTTGTATTTCGGAAGTATCTTAAGTAGGGGGGAGGGAGGGGTGGTGCCAATAGATCACCCTCGTTGAGACCTTTCACATGATACCCAACACGAGGGGTCTACTTGTAACCGTTGACCATGGTCTACTGAGTAGACCGGAATTGTCAGTTTTTGAAATTTGGTCTACTCTAAAAAATTCGTCTTCCCGAGACGTCTCCGATGAGTCCAAACACGACCGGGCTGCGTCGCGCCGTTTCCGAGTTACGGCTGAGGGGGTTTGAGGGGGGGGGAGGGGTGTCAAAATTCGAGGCCCCGGTAGACCCTTTCCGGATCTACTGCCGTCTCTTATGTGGGTGGAAAAAAATCCCTTTTAGGTGTGATTTTGTATGGAGAGGGGACTGAGGGGGTGGGCAAGTACGCAATGCCGAAATTAGGTCGGACCAGTCGGATTACCTACAATGAACCCGATCGAATGAGCCCAAACACGGGGGGTATCGGTCGCACCGTTTCCGAGTTGGAAACGGGATGAACGGATGGGATGGAGAGGATCGGGGTCATTGGGGTCTTGGCTGTGTCTAAATGGCCCACCGGGATAGTCTTTCGCAGCTCTCCGCTCACCGTTGCCGCCGCTGCGGCCCTCGAGTCCGGGGTCGCGAATTCCTCGGAGGGGGGCCGGGGGTGCGGGTCGCGCTGCGCGCTCCCCTATCCCCCTGTTCCCCCCTCCTCGTCGTTCGCCCCCCCGGCCTCGAGACCCTTCGCGGCGGGTCGACCTCTCTCCTCTAAATGTGCAAAATCGCCATCGAGGTGTGATTTTGTATGACGTTGTATGGAGTTTAAAAAAAATGTATGAGCGGGATGGGGATGAGTGATCCGGTGGTAACTACCGATGACCATCTATGACAATCCGCAAACGCCATCCCTCTATCCCTCGTAGTTTCCGAGAACCTCTCACCAACTTTGTATCAGGTCGGTGGACCGAGGACCGAGGAATTTCTTTCGGTGCGCTACGCCACCCTCTATACGATGACTACCCGACACTGTCCCCTTCCTGGTGAAATAAATCGCTTTTCCGAAAAATAAAAATTTGTATGGAAACGGGATGAAGGGATGGAAATCCCGAAAATCGGGATGACATTTAAGAAGGCCATGGCCACCGACCACCTATCCCCGATGGTTTTGGATATATTCCCATCCCTTTCGCCGAAAATGCCACTTTTGTATGAAGACGGGATGAAGGGATGGGATACCCGAAAATCGGGATTGCCCATAAGAGGCATCCCATCGGGGGATGAAAACGCGCCATGGCCACCGACCACCTATCCCGCAAGGTTTTGGAGATATTCCCATCCCTTTCGCCGAAAATGCCACTTTCGTATGGAGACGGGATGAAGAGGGCGGGATGGGAGGATAAAGTTTATCCGAGAAGTTGGACCTCGAGGCACGATGCCTATCCCTCGAAGACACCGCCCCTCTATCGGCGGTGGTTTTGGAGATATCCCACTTCGAAAAGTCCAAAAAGTTGTATGGAGTTTAAAAAAAATGTATGAACGGGATGGGGATAGGTCTCGATTTGGTAACCGCTGATGACCCCCTATGACATTCCGCAAACGCCATCCCTCTATCCCTCGTAGTCTCCGAGGACCTCTCACCGACTTTGTACCAGGTCGGTGGACCGAGTTCGGGATGGCCTCTTGGAAGCATCCCACTTAGAGATAAAAATTCGCCATAGCGACCACGTCCCTGTCCCCGACGGTTTTGACGATATTCTTATCCCTGTCGCCGAAAATCACATCCTTGTATGGAGCCGGGATAGACGGGGCGGGATAGGGGGATGAAGTTTATCCGAGAAGTTGGACCAGGACGATAGTCGATCGCTCTCGAGGAAACCGACCCTCCATCCCCGGTGGTTTCGGAGATATCCCACTTTGAAAATTTCGAAAAAAGTTGTATGGAGTTTAAAAAAAATGTATGAACGGGATGGGGATGGGTCTCGATTTGGTAACCGCCGATGACCCCCTATGACATTCCGCAAACGCCATCCCTCTATCGTTCATAGTCTCCGAGGACCTCTCACCAACTTTGTACCAGGTAGGTGGACCGAGATCGGGATGGCCCCTTGGAAGCATCCCACCTAGGGATGAAAATTCGCCGTAGCGACCACGTCCCTGTCCCAGACGGTTTTGACGATATTCCCATCCCTGTTGCCGAAAATCACATCCTTGTATGGAGCCGGGATAGACGGAGCGGGATAGGGGGATGAAGTTTATCCTGGAAGTTGGACCAGGACGATAGTCGATCGCTCCCGAAGAAACCGACCCTCCATCCCCGGTGGTTTCCGAGATATCCCACTTTGAAAATTTCGAAAAAAGTTGTATGGAGTTTAAAAAAAATGTATGAACGGGATGGGGATAGGTCTCGATTTGGTAACCGCCGATGACCCCCTATGACATTCCGCAAACGCCATCCCTCTATCCCTCGTAGTCTTCGAGGACCTCTCATCCACTTTTTACCAGGTCGGTGGACCGAGGGTGGCAAAAGTGCCTGGATCTCGGAACGTCACTCCCTATCCGACGGGACAGGATAGACCGCCTCGCGTTGCCCCTTTCCAGGTGAAAAGGTTGCTTTTCCGAAAAAATAAAAATTTGTATGGAGGCGGGATGAAGGGATAGAAATCCCGAAAAACGGGATAGCCCCCTGAAAGCATCCAGCCGAAGTATGGAAACGCGCCATTGCGACCACCCACCTATCCCGGATGGTTTTGGAGATATTCCCATCCCTTTCGGTGAAAATGCCACTTTTGTATGGAGGCGGGATGAAGGGGGCGGGATGGGGGAAGGAAACCTATCCCGGCACTTGGAACATCACGAGAGGTGATCATCCTCCAAAGACGCCACCCCGCTATTTCCGGTGGTTTCGGAGATAACCCCCTTGGAATATTTCAAAAAAGTTGTATGGAGTTTAAAAAAAATGTATGAACGGGATGGGGATGACTTTTTCTGTGGTAACTACCGATGACCCCCTATGACATTCCGCAAACGCCACCCTTCTATCCGTCTCAGTTTCCGAGGACCCCTCGCCGACTTTGTACCGGGTCGGTGGACCGAGGGTGGCAAAAGTGCCTGGAGCTCGGAACGTCATTCTCTATCGGACGGGATAGGATAGACCGCCCCGCGTTGCCCCGTTCCAGGTGAAAAGGTTGCTTTTCCGAAAAAATAAAAATTTGTATGGAGGCGGGATGAAGGGATAGAAATCCCGAAAAACGGGATGGCTCCCTGGAAGCATCCCACCGAGGGATGGAAATTCTCCATTGCGACCACCCACCTATCCCGGATGGTTTTGGAGAAATTCCCATCCCTTTCGCCGAAAATGCCACTTTTGTATGGAGGCGGGATAAAGGAGGCGGGATAGGGGGATAAAGCTTATCCCAGAAGTTGGACCTCGAGGAACGATGCCTATCCCCCGAAAACACCACCCTGCTATCTCCGGTGGTTTTGGAGATGTGCCACTTTGAAAATTTCAAAAAAGTTGTATGGAGTTTAAAAAAAATGTATGAACGGGATGGGGATGACTCGTTCTGTGGTAACCGCCGATCACCCCCTATGACTATCCGCAAACGCCACCCTTCTATCCCTCACAGTTTCCGAGATCCCGTCGCCAACTTTTTACCAGGTCGGTGTACCGAGGTCTTCGATTTAATTTCTCGACAACTTTTCTTCCTCTTCACGACGAGCCCCAAGGGTAAATCCCCCCACCACTCCTTCCCGGAGAACTTTATAGTTTAACGGTCAGCGGTAGTTCGGCTTTATATTTGTTAACTAGATCGCGCGTGCTGCCGCGGACTGCAAGCAGCCCGCGGGGGCGCGGTTGTGAGTCGCGGTGTTGGTCTTTTGCCATGTCTAATTGTTTTGGTTTGGTTTTGGGTCTTTGTTTTGTAATTCGAATTGGGGGTAAGTAAGTAGGTGAGGTAAGGTTAGGGGGGAGGGGAGGGGGCCGGGTTGGTGGCAATAGATCACCCTCGTTGAGACCTTTCAAATGATACCCAACACGGGGGGTTTATCTGTAACCGTTGACCATGGTCTACTGAGTAGACCCCAACTGTCAAAATTTTAAATTTGGTCTACTCTAAAAAATTCGTCTACCCGAGACGTTTCCGTTGACCCCAAACAGGACCCGGCTGCGTCTAGCCGTTTACGAGTTACGGTCGGGGGGGTTAGAGGGGGGGGGGGGGGGGGGGAGGAATTAATGCTATTAGTGTTTATTCGTGCGACTGTGCTCTTATAATTGTTTTGGTTTGGTTTTGGGGTCTTTGTTTTGTATTTCGGAAGGATTTTTAGTAGAGGGGGGTCAGGGGAGAGGGGGGAGGGGTGGTGCCAATAGATCACCCTCGTTGAGACCTTTCAAATGATACCCAATACGAGTGGTCTACTTGTAACCGTTGGCCATGGTCTACTGAGTAGACCGGAATTGTCAAATTTTGAAATTTGGTCTACTGTAAAAAATTCGTCTTCCCGAGACGTCTCCGATGAGCCCAAACACGACCGGTTTGCGTCTCGCCGTTTCCGAGTTACGGCTGAGGGGGTTGGAGGGGGGGGGGGGTGTCAAAATTCGGGGCCCCGGTAGACCCTTCCCGCCGCTCCGTTTTGCTCCGCGACGGATCTACCGCCGTCTCTTATGTGGGTGGAAAAAAATCCCTTTTAGGTGTGATTTTGTATGGAGAGGGGACTGAAGGGGTGGGCAAGTGCGCAATGCCGGATTTCAATCGAACCCCTTGGAATACCCGCGATGATCCCGATCGAATGAGCCCAAACACGGGAGGTATCGGTCGCACCGTTTCCGAGTTGGCACCGGGATGGAGGATGGGATGGGGTGGATTGGGGTCATTGAGTCTTGGCTGTGTCTAAATAGCCAAAAGGGATGGACTTCCGCGGCTCTCTGGTCACCGTTGCCGCCGCTGCGGCCCTCGAGTCCGGGGTCGCGAATTCCTCGGAGGGGGGCCGGGGTTCGGGTCGCGCTGCGCGCTCCCCTATCCCCCCTACCCCCCTCCTCGTCATTCGCCCCCCCGGCCTCGAGATCCTTAGCGGCGGGTCGACCGTCCTCCTCTAAATGTGCAAAATCGCCATCGAGGTGTGATTTTGTATGAAGTTGTATGGAGTTTAAAAAAAATGTATGAGCGGGACGGGGATGAGTGATCCGGTGGTAACTACCGATGACCCTCTATGACATTCCGCAAACGCCACCCTTCTATCCCTCGTAGTTTCCGAGGACCTCTCACCATCTTTGTACCAGGTCGGTGGACCGAGGACCGAGGAATTTTTTAGGGTGCGCTACGCCACCCTCCATACGATCGGGTAGAAAAGACCGCCCCACGTTGCCGCGTTCCAGGTGAAATGATTGCATTTCCGAAAAATAAAAATTTGTATGGAAACGGGATGAAGGGATGGAAATCCCGAAAATCGGGATGGCCAATAAGAAGGAACCCACCGAGGGATGGAAACGCGCCATGGCCATTGATCACCTATCCCAAATGGTTTTGAAGATATTCCCATCCCTTTCGCCGAAAATGCCACTTTTGTATGGAGACGGGATGAAGGGATGGGATACCCGAAAATCGGGATGGCCCATAAGAAGCATCCCATTGGGGGATGAAAACGCGCCATGGCGACCGACCACCTATCCCGTAAAGTTTTGGAGATATTCCCATCCCTTTCGCCGAAAATGCCACTTTTGTATGGAGACGGGATGAAGGGGGCGGGATGGGAGGATAAAGTTTATCCGAGAAGTTGGACCACCACGATAGATGGTCATCCGCCGAAGACGCCACCCTGCTATCTCCCGTGGTTTTGGAGGTATCCCACTTCGAAAAATCCAAAAAGTTGTATGGAGTTTAAAAAAAACGTATGAACGGGATGGGGATGGGTCTCGATTTGGTAACCGCCGATGACCCCCTATGACATTCCGCAAACGCCATCCCTCTATCCCTCGTAGTTTCCGAGGACCCCTCGCCGACTTTGTACCGGATCGGTGGACCGAGGGTGGCAAAAGTGCCTGGAGCTCGGAACGTCACTCTCTATCCGACGGGATAGGATCGACCGCCCCACGTTGCCTCGTTCCGGGTGAAAAGGTAGCTTTTCCGACAAAATAAAAATTTGTATGAAGGCGGGATGAAGGGATAGAAATCCCGAAAAACGGGATGGCTTCCTAGAAGCACCCCATCGAGAGATGGAAAAGCGCCATTGCGACCACCCACCTATCCCGGATGGTTTTGGAGATATTCCCATCCCTTTCGGTGAAAATGCCACTTTTGTATGGAGGCGGAATGAAGGGAGCGGGATGGGAGGATAAAGTTTATCCGAGAAGTTGGACCTCGAGGAACGATGCCTATCCCCCGAAGACACCGCCCATCTATCCCCGACGGTTTTGGAGATATCCCTCTTCGAAAAGTCCAAAAAAGTTGTATGGAGTATAAAAAAAATGTATGAACGGGATGGGGATGAGTCGCGATGTGGTAACCACCGATGACCCTCTATGACTTTCCGCAAACGCCATCCCCCTATCCCTTTTAGTTTCCGAGATCCCTTCGCCAATTTTTCACCAGGTCCGTGTACCGAGGGTGCCAAAAAAGCCTGGAGCTCAGGACTTTACCCGCTATTCGACGGGATAGGATAGGCCGCTCAATTTTAACCTCTTCCAGGTGAAATGGGAGCCGTTCCAAAAAACCCTAGTTTTGTATGGAGGCGGGATGAAGGGATGGGAAACCTGAAAAACGGGATGGCCCCCTGGAAGCATCCCACCGAGGGATGGAAACGCGCCATTGTGACCAACCACCTATCCCGGGTGGTTTTGGAGATATTCCCATCCCTTTCGCCGATAATCGCATCCTTGTATGGAGCCGGGATAGACGGGGCGGGATAGGGGGATAAAGTTTATCCCAGAAGTTGGACCACCCCGATAGTCGATCGCTCCCGAAGAAACCGCCCCTCTATCCCCGACGGTTTTGGAGATATCCCGATTTGTATGATTTGTATGGAGTGTAAAAAAAATGTATGAACGGGATGGGGATGAGTCGCGATCTGGTAATTGCCGATCCCCCCCTATGACTTTCCGCAAACGCCATCTTTCTATCCCTCTTAGTTTCCGAGGACCTCTCACCAAATTTTTACCACCTCGGTGGATCGACTTCTCCATATTTTTCCGGTTCCTCATTTTGAATCCTCTTTATGACTGGGTAAAAAAATTCCACCCCCCCAACCTCCTTCCCGGATGGTTATATGAGTAGTTCGGTCAGTGGGGGTTCGGCTTTATATTTGTTAACTAGATCGCGCGTGCTGCCGCGGACTGCAAGCAGCCCGCGGGGGCGCGGTTGTGAGTCGCGGTGTTGGTCTTTTGCCATGTCTAATTGTTTTGGTTTGGTTTTGGGTCTTTGTTTTGTAATTCGAATTGGGGGTAAGTAAGTAGGTGAGGTAAGGTTAGGGGGGAGGGGAGGGGGCCGGGTTGGTGGCAATAGATCACCCTCGTTGAGACCTTTCAAATGATACCCAACACGGGGGGTTTATCTGTAACCGTTGACCATGGTCTACTGAGTAGACCCCAACTGTCAAAATTTTAAATTTGGTCTACTCTAAAAAATTCGTCTACCCGAGACGTTTCCGTTGACCCCAAACAGGACCCGGCTGCGTCTAGCCGTTTACGAGTTACGGTCGGGGGGGTTAGAGGGGGGGGGGGGGGGGAGGAATTAATGCTATTAGTGTTTATTCGTGCGACTGTGCTCTTATAATTGTTTTGGTTTGGTTTTGGGGTCTTTGTTTTGTATTTCGGAAGGATTTTTAGTAGAGGGGGGTCAGGGGAGAGGGGGGAGGGGTGGTGCCAATAGATCACCCTCGTTGAGACCTTTCAAATGATACCCAACACGAGTGGTCTACTTGTAACCGTTGGCCATGGTCTACTGAGTAGACCGGAATTGTCAAATTTTGAAATTTGGTCTACTGTAAAAAATTCGTCTTCCCGAGACGTCTCCGATGAGCCCAAACACGACCGGTTTGCGTCTCGCCGTTTCCGAGTTACGGCTGAGGGGGTTGGAGGGGGGGGGGGGGTGTCAAAATTCGGGGCCCCGGTAGACCCTTCCCGCCGCTCCGTTTTGCTCCGCGACGGATCTACCGCCGTCTCTTATGTGGGTGGAAAAAAATCCCTTTTAGGTGTGATTTTGTATGGAGAGGGGACTGAAGGGGTGGGCAAGTGCGCAATGCCGGATTTCAATCGAACCCCTTGGAATACCCGCGATGATCCCGATCGAATGAGCCCAAACACGGGAGGTATCGGTCGCACCGTTTCCGAGTTGGCACCGGGATGGAGGATGGGATGGGGTGGATTGGGGTCATTGAGTCTTGGCTGTGTCTAAATAGCCAAAAGGGATGGACTTCCGCGGCTCTCTGGTCACCGTTGCCGCCGCTGCGGCCCTCGAGTCCGGGGTCGCGAATTCCTCGGAGGGGGGCCGGGGTTCGGGTCGCGCTGCGCGCTCCCCTATCCCCCCTACCCCCCTCCTCGTCATTCGCCCCCCCGGCCTCGAGATCCTTAGCGGCGGGTCGACCGTCCTCCTCTAAATGTGCAAAATCGCCATCGAGGTGTGATTTTGTATGAAGTTGTATGGAGTTTAAAAAAAATGTATGAGCGGGACGGGGATGAGTGATCCGGTGGTAACTACCGATGACCCTCTATGACATTCCGCAAACGCCACCCTTCTATCCCTCGTAGTTTCCGAGGACCTCTCACCATCTTTGTACCAGGTCGGTGGACCGAGGACCGAGGAATTTTTTAGGGTGCGCTACGCCACCCTCCATACGATCGGGTAGAAAAGACCGCCCCACGTTGCCGCGTTCCAGGTGAAATGATTGCATTTCCGAAAAATAAAAATTTGTATGGAAACGGGATGAAGGGATGGAAATCCCGAAAATCGGGATGGCCAATAAGAAGGAACCCACCGAGGGATGGAAACGCGCCATGGCCATTGATCACCTATCCCAAATGGTTTTGAAGATATTCCCATCCCTTTCGCCGAAAATGCCACTTTTGTATGGAGACGGGATGAAGGGATGGGATACCCGAAAATCGGGATGGCCCTTAAGAAGCATCCCATTGGGGGATGAAAACGCGCCATGGCGACCGACCACCTATCCCGTAAAGTTTTGGAGATATTCCCATCCCTTTCGCCGAAAATGCCACTTTTGTATGGAGACGGGATGAAGGGGGCGGGATTGGAGGATAAAGTTTATCCGAGAAGTTGGACCTCGAGGAACGATGCCTATCCCCCGAAGACTCCGCCCCTCTATCCCCGGTGGTTTTGGAGGTATCCCACTTCGAAAAATCCAAAAAGTTGTATGGAGTTTAAAAAAATGTATGAACGGGATGGGGATGGGTCTCGGTTTGGTAACCGCCGATGACCCTCTATGACATTCCGCAAACGCCACCCTTCTATCCCTCGTGGTCTCCGAGGACCTCTCACCAACTTTGTACCAGGTAGGTGGACCGAGATCGGGATGGTCCCTTGGAAGCATCCCACCTAGGGATGAAAATTCGCCATAGCGACCACGTCCCTGTCCCCGACGGTTTTGACGATATTCCCATCCCTGTCGCCGAAAATCACATCCTTGTATGGAGCCGGGATAGACGGGGCGGGATAGGGGGATGAAGTTTATCCGAGAAGTTGGACCACCCCGATAGTCGATCGCTCCCGAAGAAACCGCCCCTCCATCCCCGGTGGTTTCGGAGATATCCCACTTTGAAAATTTCGAAAAAAGTTGTATGGAGTTTAAAAAAAATGTATGAACGGGATGGGGATGGGTCTCGATTTGGTAACCGCCGATGACCCCCTATGACATTCCGCAAACGCCATCCCTCTGTGCCTCGTAGTCTCCGAGGACCTCTCATCCACTTTTTACCAGGTCGGTGGACCGAGGTTAGCAAAAGTGCCTGGATCTCGGAACGTCACTTTCTATCCGACGGGATAGGATAGACCGCCCCGCGTTGCCCCTTTCCAGGTGAAAAGGTTGCTTTTCCGAAAAAATAAAAATTTGTATGGAGGCGGGATGAAGGGATAGAAATCCCGAAAAACGGGATAGCCCCCTGAAAGCATCCCAGCGAGGGATGGAAACGCGCCATTGCGACCACCCACCTATCCGCGATGGTTTTGGAGATATTCCCATCCCTTTCGGTGAAAATGCCACTTTTGTATGGAGGCGGGATGAAGGGGGCGGAATGGGGGGATGAAACCTATCCCGGCACTTGGACCATCACGAGAGATGATCATCCTCCAAAGACGCCACCCCGCTATCTCCGGGGGTTTCGGAGATAACCCCCTTGGAATATTTCAAAAAAGTTGTATGGAGTTTAAAAAAAATGTATGAACGGGATGGGGATAACTCTTTTTGTGGTAACTACCGATGACCCCCTATGACATTCCGCAAACGCCACCCTTCTATCCCCCGTAGTCTCCGAGGACCTCTCACCGACTTTGTACCGGGTCGGTGGACCGAGGATGGCAAAAGTGCCTGGAGCTCGGAACGTCACTCTCTATCCGACGGGATAGGATAGACCGCCCCGCGTTGCCCGTTCCGGGTGAAAAGGTTGCTTTTCCGAAAAAATAAAAATTTGTATGGAGGCGGGATGAAGGGATGGAAATCCCGAAAAACGGGATAGGCCCCTGGAAGCATCCCACCGAGGGATGGAAACGCGCCATTGCGACCACCCACCTATCCCGGATGGTTCTGGAGATATTTCCATCCCTTTTGCCGAAAATGCCACTTTTGTATGGAGGTGGGATAAAGGGGGAGGGATAGGGGGATAAAGTTTATCCCAGAAGTTGGACCGCCACGATAGGTGGTCATCCGCCGAAGACGCCGCCCCGCTATCTCCGGTGGTTTTGGAGATGTGCCACTTTGAAAATTTCAAAAAAGTTGTATGGAGTTTAAAAAAAATGTATGAACGGGATGGGGATGACTCGTTCTGTGGCAATTGCCGATGACCCTCTATGATTATCCGCAAACGCCACCCTTCTATCCCTCACAGTTTCCGAGATCCCGTCGCCAACTTTTTACCAGGTCGGTGTACCGAGGTCTTCGATTTAATTTCTCGACAACTTTTCTTCCTCTTCACGACGAGCCCCAAGGGTAAATCCCCCCGCCCCTCCTTCCCGGAAAACTTTGTCAATAGTTCGGTCAGTGGGTGTTCGGCTTTATATTTGTTAATTATATTTGTTAATTTAAATAAATATCGGTGGGAGAAACATTCAGCGCGCGTGACATTTGTGACTAATAGCGTCGCCATTGCAATAGGCTAGTTGTCAAAATTTGGAAATTAGTTTAAAACTATAGCTTAGCATCTATTTCACCCCAAAAATATATTATTTTAAGAAAAATAGGTCTTTTACATTAGTATTTTGAATTTTTAGAAATGAACTTGAAATTGACCGCGAAAAAGGCCAAGACTGTCATGGCGTCTTGAATGACGTCACACCTCGACGTCACAGCCGTGTTTGTTTATGACAGTCAATTGTTTTTTTTAATAAATAATGAATTCCTCGTATTATAAACACTGTATAGTGCCCCAATGTAAAAGTACAACAATAAAACGCCAAAGAAATTATTCATATACGTTCCAAACAATAAACAAATACGAAGAAAGTGGTTAAAAATGGCAAGATGCTCTTACTTTATCAACTGATTCCACAATTTATTTCTGTGAAAATCATTTTGATGTAAGTATTAAACACAACTTGATGTATCTATTTATAAATGACCTGAAATTAAAAATTAGTTAAGTTAAAGTTATTAAAACTTTATATTCGCTAACCTCAAAATCGGTTAAGTATTTACATTCCACAGTAGGTAAATGCGACTCTGACTGATAATTGCTAATTAAATAAGACTTTGGTTGTTCTTCACATAATACTTACATAGAAGTTTTAACATTGCGGAATCCCGATGAACAAAAGTCGGTATTTATGTAGAAAAAACATAGGCGCACTCATTGCTGTGCTAGCAGAGCCGTACAGTGATGCGGCAAATGACTTATGTAATATGTTAATGCATCAATGAATCTTTTAATAGGTTATGTTAGGTTAATTATGTTTAAGTTTATATTAATTAGTTTAGGGGATGATGGGGCTGACATGCCTTTTTAAGGTATAAGCCCCAAAATACCAAAAGTTAATAAAAATAAAGTCGGTATTCATTGCAAAAAAATTGCCAAGCATAACGGCGTCAATTTTGGGCAAATTACTGCTGTTTGCTTTGTTAAATCCTGATTCCATGGCAAATTATACCTGTCTTTCAAGATTAAACTAAAAACGAACTGTATTAATTTAACAATAATAGCTGAAAACTCGAAATAACCTGTTTACTTTATACGAAAATGACAGCTACAACATGGTGTTTTGAGAGGTGTGACGTCACGCTTCTCTGATTGGTGTTTAATGTCACGTGATTAAACGGCTCATTTTGTCGATTTTATTTTCCAAAAACATTATTAATCTTTTATTATTTTAATAGAAAAGTTGTTTTTTTGTTTACTAATTTTCATGGTTAATCATTAGAAACTCTAAGCCATCCGATTTATTCGTAGTGGAAACAAGCCTATTTCGATACTGTTCAAACCCGTGCTTACAGTTCATACTCGCTAACGTTTGCTCTATAGCTTGCTTATGTTTACTCTGAGGTCCATCCATGATTGAAATACTCATAAGAAAGAATATTATGACTCAATACTGACAGTGACACATGTCAGATGATGTAGTTATGATAAATAATCCATAGAACACATGTTTTAATCCACAGAAACATTTATGTAATAAATGTTGATATCTAAAAAACTTGTATTTCTAATTTATTTTATTGAACATACACGTAAACAAAAAATTCACGAATAGAATTTTTTGTTTAACCTTAAATACACATTAATGTATACACGTATTCATTTACACTCACTATATTCGTATTTTTAATTAGACGAAGTCAACTGACGTTTACTGTGTTGTCAGTTTTTGATGAAATAAAAATAGTGTTGTGACAAAGTGAATGATTGAAAAAACTCCTGAATGAATGAAATTGCCTCGATTGTCTAGTGAATAGTTAGTGTGCCGAACTGCCGATATCGGGTCCGGGGTTCGAATTTTACTCGTGCTTTGTACATACCAACGAGTTTTCGACGACTATGTTCCTATAGTATCTACCTATACTGAATACCGAGTGTTATTAAACATTAAGGAAAACATTGCGAGGAAACTTGTAAGACTATCCTATTTTCAATTCATCATGTAGTTGAAACTATAGATGTATAAAATATAACAATTATAGGTACGTAATGAAAATAAAAACATCGCTTATTACATAATTTGTTTTTATTCATCATCAGATAAAAAATCATCACTATATAGTAAAATAGAAATAATATTCTTTTATAGTTTGAAATGATTAACTATACATACTCATTGTTCATTCATCTGATTGAACGAGAACTGAACGCATCACTATTACTTTAAATATGGCAACATTATTTTACAAAGTGACATTTGCTACTGTCAGTTGGCTTCATCTAATTAAAAATACGACTATAAACATAATATTATTTACGATTTGTATCTAGAATTATTGCATATTTTCAGAGGAAAATGCAAAAAACTAAATAAAGTCGTCACATAACCTACAATATCAATGGATGTCACAGAGATTTTGTCTATGGTTTTAGAGACGGGACATGTACATGATCCAAGTCATTTGGAGTCACATGAGGTTTGGATTCTTACATAAAAATTACCAAGTTCACAATTCCACATACATTTTTAAAGTTTTAGTTTATCATAATTCATGACCGTAGACGAAAACACTATGAATTTATTTCTGAATTAATGGCATTAATTAAATTAATTAATTAAAATTACTATGTGGGTGAATAAATGAGAAACTCCACATTATTATTTACATATTTATAATGATATATATTACACATATTTACAATTGAACAAACGCACGTATGGGTGTTTATACATGATGTGTGGAGACGCATGATGGGCGATGGCCACTCATCACCCATCATGTGTTGGAGGCCGACCGTCTCTGTTTTCCGTCATTTAAAAGAATAACACGGCAACTAAAACGTAAATTCATTTTAGTTGCCGTGTTATTCTTCTCCACAACCACTAATAGTTCGTCTTTTATTTATTACTTTTATTATTAATAATATTTTAATCGGTTTTGATTTTTATGGAGGTCTTTATTATTTTAGACTTTGTTAATGTTGTTTTAGTGTTTGTGTGCTAAACAACAAGTAAAAAGATAAAAAATTCATCACATTAAACAATACGAACAAGTTCTAAATGAGTTACTCACTGAGAACTCTCTTTGATATGCCTATTGTACAAATCTCATCTCTAAAACAGGTCAGTGACCCTGGCAACGTCATATTTGTTTAGCTTATTGTTCATTCAAATAAAAATACATTCTATAAGTATTAATTATAGAATCTTAAGATGTGGAATTGCATAAAATAAGAGATAGACATTTATCAAAAGATATTTAGGACTTAATATACAAACCTATGATACAAACTTACTTCTGTTACAATCGCCATCTTTGTGTAACACTAATTTAAAAGATTTTAATTTCATCATCAGTAATTCACACACAGCCATTGATTCAAAATCTCGTCGATAACCCCTTCATATTAAACCATTATAATCTATTAAGTCCATATTAAACTTGATCATTGTTTCATATCTTCGAAGCTACTGAATGGCCTGTGGTTTATATCACATTACTAAAATGTTATGTAATAGTCTGTGGCAGTGTCAAGTCTGGTAATGAAAAATCGTGAAAAATAAATACATAGTATAAAAAATTAAGATAGCTATACCTAACCTAATTTTTTTATACACGGTTTATTTTATTAGTTCTAATTAATTAGGTTATTAGGGAATATTGAAAAATGTCTAAAACGGAAGTCGAAAAACCATTAAAGACCGATAAAAAGAAATCTAACGAGGAGATTTTTGCGGGTTTTCAAAATCTACGTGCAGAACAAAGGCAACTTGCAAACAAAATATCAGAACTCGAGATGGATTTAAATGAGCACAAGTGAGGAATTGTTTAATTTTTTAGAGGACCCACTAGGATTATCTTTTAATTTGACTCGAGTGGTCAGCCGTTTATAGGATATTTGTGTTACAGGCGACATCTGGCGAGCGTGATGCTTGTATGAGATCCAGTTGATCTGTCGCCGCACATTATCTATATATTATGTTAAGATCGACAGACAGACTGATGGTCCACTCGATGGTAGGCGGCTACCGTCGCTTATAGAGCACGAGAATCTTGCAAGCGGTGGTTTCCCTTACTTACCGAAATAGAACAGCAAACTCACTGTGGCCTTCTGTAAGGGAGAGGTTACTGCTCAAATGTCCTGCCACTACTAAAGGTCCTTTATAGGGTCGTGATCGAGAGTCTGGCGGGGGTGGAGGGCACGCGCAAGTGCTTCCGAATGCTGGGCGGCGTGCTGATAGAGCGAACGGTGGCCGACGTGCTGCCGGAGCTGCGCGGAAACAGCGAGATGCTGCCCGGCGCTCTGCAGTCGCTCAACGATCAGCTCACTCGCAAGGGCCAGGAGATCAACGACTACATCGAGCGCTACGACATTCGCGTGCAGCGCGTCGACAATCTCCCACCTGAGCCTGAGCCCCAGCCTCAGGAGCAGACCAAGGCCAACGTTTTGGTGGCCAGCGGCTGACCTGTACTGAGTGTGTACGGCCAATACGAGTGAATCATTGAATCGGATAAGGAATTATAATTTATTTTTCAGAGGCAATATTTTCCATTTTTGTGTTTTTTATAATCACCAATCTCACCCCCTCATAGGACTAAGCGAGTGGGGGTGTACTTCAATATCCCTCTTATACCGATAACTTGATATTCATGTTTAAAGTTATGCTCTCCTCCCTTCTAAAATCTAGCGAGTGACTAGTTATACCAATTAGACATCTTTTATAATCAACTAAACTTTTTATTAAAATAAATTAAAATCCCATTAGGAATTAAACTTTTTTTAAACTCAGTGAACGTTCTTGGTTTTTATCTGGTTTGATCTTGATACAGTTTGATCCAAATTAAAACTGCAAAGCTTTCAACTGGTTCTTGATTGGTTTTGTGTATATTCATTGCAAATGATACTTATAGTAATCATAAATTTTTTTAGTAATATATTTACTATAAGTACAGCTTACTAAAAAATATTAATTTTTAATTGTAAATCTTTCCTTAATCTCAACAAAGTGCGATTGTCTTAAAAAAACGTCTACTTTTGTATGTGTTCAACAATATTATAAACAAAAAAATAAAAAAATAAATATTATAGAATATTGTTGTATATATTAATTTTTGTTTTCAGGAAAACAATAGTACAGTTTTTTTACAATTTCTGTATCATTTATGTTTCTTATGCCAGTCATCAACAGAATTTAAATGTTAAATGACTCAATATAATAAGTATTTGCACTTAATTGATGGATATGGTTGGTTGGCATTTGAGCGTTTGACCAGAAATACCAACCACGTCTCCGAGACCAATTACGACTTTGGAGTGAGCCATTTGCTCTAATCTAACTAATATAAATTATTGATTTATTTAAACATTGTATTATTTGGATGAAGGGTTATATTGTTTGCTGCTTATGCTTACTTAAAAATAATAAAAAAATATTTGTATTTTTAGTGTAATTATTATTTCTAACTAATGAATGCCTTTATCTTTATCTATCTATCTAAATGAAATATTTTTTCTTTATAACTAGTCTCATCCACTGCCCATTCATTCTCACCGGATTGCAACTATTGTATTTTGTGGGTTTGACCAAGACACTGTGGCTGTACATCAAGTTTTTGACTTGTGTTGCAATTTCTCACAATAATATGTTGTTTGACATACTCACAATATATACTTTTGAAAAGTACAGGCCAATCAGAATAATGTGTAATATTGGCCTTTATACTTTTCTAGTATACTTATGTACTTACTTCTCCATAAAAGAAACTATACTCTGGCCACATATGAGTTGTAAAAAGAAGATCTTTTTATATATTAAGTTGGTTAGTGTACGCTTCAAAATGTCGAGTATCAGTAGACCGATTTTAATTCGGTTTTCACACGTGGAAATAGGGATAAAAGGGGGAGATTTTTATATATAAAAAATGGAACCCCGGGGCGAAGCGGAAACAGGTCGCTAGTAGTGAATATACGATATATCACAATAAATAATATGGACAAACAGAATGTTACGAAAGACTGCAAGTTATGACCAATTAATAGCTAATTGGTTGTGCTGTATTTGAACAGTAGAACAGCTAAGGTCATATCTGACTGCTAGGCAACAATGCATATTTTTCAAATTACGGAATGATCTCAAAGGTGTTGGACAAGGTCAACTATTGTTTTTGATATACTTTAATACAAAAACGACGCCAGGAAATGTAAAGCATCCAATGATATTAGTTGCTAATGACGGTTACATTGTAAATTCTTACATCTTTTTTGGAAATACCTAGATATTTTAAACAAAGGTGTGGACCTTTGTTTAAATTGTAAAAATAAGTACAGCCTACATATTTGCCCTAAAATGTTCAGGTATCGTCCAATATTGTAGAGAAATACCTACTTTGCTTTGCTTGGAGTTTAGAGGATCTCTAGTAGGCGCGAATAAAGAAAAAGCACTCAAAAATGGTGTATTGTATTAGCTTTGGTGTAAGAATCGCCTTCATTGATATTCAATTACTGAGCGTTTATTGCTAAAAATAAGAAATGTACGTGAATTGAAAAAATATATTTTATATAAAGTAACAAAATATAATGCACAATATTTTAAATATTGACATGGCTTTTGTCATACAAAAGATAATTTAAAAAATTCGAGCACCAAATGAGTGTAGAAATAAGGGTGGCCGTAGTCGAGCAGCCCGAGCAATCGGCAAACGCATGAGCAGCACTGCTGCACAGCAGTAGTTTTCAACTACTGAAGCAGCAAGAAAAATATTATAATCTCTGTTTGATATACAAAATAATATACTTACCGAATGTCGAAGTTAAACGTCAAAACGTCGTTATGAGGATAATTGCACTAGAGTGGACAGTTCGAGTAGTCAGTGCTTGTGTGGCAACTAGTTCACTGTGCCCGCGTAATTCCGCCCTAATGTGTAAATACAACTTAGATATTAAGCATCCTTAAAGCTAATACCACCGAACGAAGTCATGTCCGTCATGTCATCATGTCCGAGGGCACGAATGTCTCGGCGGGCTTGAGCGGCGACTTGTCGTAGTCGCGGACGCGCGGCGCGTCTCCGGCCGGCGGCTGCTGCGACCGGCCGCCGCTCTTGCGCACCACGCGCAGGTCGCCGATGCGCATGTCGCGGTCGGCCGACTTGCACATGTCGTACAGCGCCAGCGCGGCCAGCGCGGCGCCCGTCAGCGCCTCCATCTCGGCGCCCGTGCGGGCCGTGGCGCGCGCCTCGCACCACACCACGATGGCGCCGCTCGCGCCGCTGGCGGGCAGCGTGATGCGCACGCGCACGCTGTCCAGCGCCAGCGGGTGGCACAGCGGCAGCAGCTCGGAGGTGCGCTTAGCGGCCAGCACGCCCGCCACCTCGGCCACCGTGAGCGCGTCGCCCTTGGGCAGCCGCGCGGCGCGCAGAGCGGAGAGCGCGCGCGCGCCCACGTGCAGCGCGCACTGCGCCTCCGCCGCGCGCTGCGTCACCGGCTTGTCGCCCACGTCCACCATGCGCGCGCGCCCCTCCGCGTCCAGATGGCTCAGCGCCGCCCACGAGCTGAAGGCGCGCGCCCGCACCCGCGCCCCCACGGCCCCCGAGGCCCCCGCGGCCCCCGCTGCAACCACACACCACTGCTAGCCTCCGATCAGAATCATCGGCCGATTCTTCAGCCGCGCGAGATTCTGCATACCTATAAATATTTAACCCAGTACAAGAGCCGGGAACTAATTGATTTCACTTAACCCTCATTCAATGAAATGGCCAATTGGCCGCATTACACGGAAAGCATTCGCCTCGTTCGACTCACTTCGACGATCTACTCGTATGTCTTCTCTTCAATATTGTAATAAACAAAAATCTGTTGAACTTTTCCTAAAAGCTTTACAATATTGAAATCCTCAAACTAAGTCCGCGAGTTGCGCTGAAACACATTAGAATGAATTTATATCTGAATTTATAACTTTTTTAGACGTAGCGTTGACGCATACAATAGCGAATTTGTGGATGTGGATGTATTCTGTGGTAGTTTGACTAATTATAGGATTCAGATATGTAATAGGCTTTTGTTGGCTCCTTGAATGTATTTATTGTGTGTTTTCTTAATTTAAATTTTAAAATTTTGATTATCTATTTGTATTTTGTATTATGTGTAGGATTTTGTTTCAGTACTGTACCTATGTATCTATTTTGTTTAATATTTATTTTTGTGTATGGAACTCTAAGTCTATAGATATTTATGTATATTGTAAAATAATATGTATGACTGTTTGTTTCCTGAATAAATTTAAAAAAAAAAAAAAGTAAATTTACTTCAATAGAATGGCTGATCAAATTGAATAATTTTAATGAAATCTGTTTTTATACGTTCACGTCATGTATTGAAAATAATCCAAAAAAATTCCAACATCCAAACAAATTTCCATACAAAATTACCAGTTTTCTACTTTTCGGCTATTTCTTTAGATCTTTTTCCATTTTGTTTTCCTCAACTGCCCCAATATTGATGTTGATTTTTAAAAAAAAATATTATATTAAATAAAAATTATTATGTGACTGATTTAATTAAGGGGCTGCTCCTTGCGTCAATTATTATCGTCAATGAAGTTAGTTCCACTGGGTACATTAGTAATGAATACAGACCTGCGTGTTGAGGCTTCTTGGCCAGCAACGCGGCGCGCACGAGGCGCTCCAGCTGCGCGTCGTCGGCGCCGCCTCTGATGGCGTCGCGGAGGGACACCTCGCTCGCCCCGAACAGGCACACCTTCAGGTTGCCGTCCGCCGTCACGCGCATGCGGTTGCACGTCGCGCAGAACGGCCGCGTCATGGACGAGATGAACCCCACGCGACCCAAGTGCCCCTCCGCGCGCCACACCTCCGCCGTGTCCCCCGCGCGCGCGCGCTCGCGCGACAGCCGCCCGCCGCAAGCCGCGCGCGCCGCGCCCAGCGCCTCCGTGTGCGGCACCATCAGCTCGCCGGAGCCCCAGCGGTTGCCCGCGAACGGCATGAACTCTATGAAGCGCACCTCCACCTCGCGCTCGCGCGTCAGCTCCACGAAGTCGCCGATCTCGTCGTCGTTGAAGCCCTTCATCAGGACCACGTTGAGCTTCACGGGCCGGTAGCCCAGTTGCAGGGCCAGGTCCACGCCCGCCAGCACCTTGCGCAGGCCGGGTCGCCGCGTCATGCGCTCGTAGCGGTCGGCCCGCAGCGAGTCCAGCGACACGTTGAGCGCCGTCAGCCCCGCGCGCTGCAGCTCGGGCAGGCGGCGCGTCAGCACCAGCCCGTTGGTGGTGAGGCCCACGTGCGTCACGCCCGCCGCGCGCACGTCGCTCACCACCGCCGCCAGGTCGGCGCGCAGCGTGGGCTCGCCGCCCGTCAGCCGCACTTTGTCCACGCCCAGCGCGCGGAACGCGCGCACCACGCGCGCCAGCTCAGCGCGCGACAGCAGCGCGGCCGGCGCCGACAGCGGCACGCCCTCTGCCGGCATGCAGTACTGGCCTGCGCACACACCAACACCCACCGCCTTTACTCTGACTACTCTCACACGCCCGAACGCGGCGCAAGCGTACCGTATGTTGCATTGGTTACTTGCATCGCAAATTGCAGCGCTCCGTCAGCGAGATCCGCAAGTAGTTGTGGCGCCGGCCCAGCGTGTCCTGCAGCGGCGGCGGCCGGTTCGCGCTGTACCATCTTCCGCCCCAATTCACAGCTCTCGTTGCTCTCGAGCGCAACATTATGACTTATTACAGTAACACTCGCTGATAACGAGCAGCTAGGTTACGACGCAACCGATTTTATCAATAACATGAGACACGAACAGAGTTAACTCTGCTATGCGACACTGGATAACATGTTACTTAAAATAATGAAAACATAATGAACTGATTAGCGAAGTGCTGTGTTGTCATTTTTTTGTTTGTTTGTGATGAATTGATGATAAAGCAACGTCACTCAGTTCAAATAACATTATCACTTCAAATTGACAATGACTGACTTGGGTCAATGACAATGACGCTGACAATTTGCCAAACTAATATAATCATTTAATTCAGATGATACAACCTAATATGCTAACTACAAAAAATTACAATATAGGTATACCTATTAATTATGTAATTAGTTTTCCTTCCCCAATCCCTCATCCTTTAGTCCGGGGATGCCGGGGACTTAATCTTACCTGTCATTTAGTTTGCACTCAAATTCTGTCAGTATCAATTTATAATTATAACACATCGAACAAATCTAGCTCGTGAAATATCTGTTAGGAATCCACAGGACTGCTGGGAAGCTGGAACTAGCTGGAACAGGAACACAGCCCTGGTTCCGTGTGGTTCCGTGTTGTTACTTGTTAATTACATACTTCACGCTGTGACTTCACGTCATTATTTATAATTTTGTTACATTTTTGACAGCTAGTGTCTATTTAGTTTACGCAATAAGTCAAATCAGTGTCAGTGTCACTCTTTGTTTTGATTTGGCCCTTAGAATAATAACTTATTATTTTATTTTATGATTTGGCCTCAGGATTTGTTTGACTGCTTGTTTTGGTTTCGACTTATTTCATTTATCTAAAAGTTAAGCGACCCGCGACCCTAGAAAATGTTGTAGTTGGAATAGAATTCCGCAGATATTTTTGTATTAATTGTTAAAAATGTGTGGTGTTTTTCATTTCATCAGTGGTAGTGGTGTATGGTGTCAAAACGTACAGAAAACGTCCTGCTACTGCAATCAACATAGTTAGCGATTCAGGACAGCTACTTAGCCTTGAATATAAATCCAATGAAAGGTTAAGATACAATATTGTTAATAGATCCTTCAATATTCACGTCTTCAAAGATGAAATTAAAACCAATGTCATTGGATTGGTTCGTGGATCGAAAGTTCAATTATATATGGAGTCAGGGTCTGGTCTCCCTCCACCGCTGTCGTTGAACATACTGCATTGAACATACTGCAGATCTGTAGCTAGATGTTACAAGTGCACTCGGCCCCAGGACCCCGTCCCAAAATCTATTTGGATTCTAATGTTGGAGGAGAATATTACATAGTTTTTTTTTTTTTTTTTCATAATATAAAGGTGGCAGACAGTCTAGATTATCTAGACTAGTCTAGACTCTAGGGCATCCTTTCGATTCCTCGATTCTGTGCTTCAAGGACTTTTTCTCTCTAGTGTCTATTACTTTTATCACCATCTCTTGTGTGAAAATACTCCTACTCTCTTCATTAATTGGATCTTCCTCCCTATCCCCCTCGACTCATGTAAACCGTATTGTAATGGTCATCTCGGAAACTTGGCTAAAGCCTTACTTAATTTTGTTCAGGACTTTTTTGTATGATATATTCTCATTAGTCATTTGATTTCAGGTGTTTTAGCATGATTAATGTTATCATATTGAAGAAAGGAGGTTATTGTTTTATAGTATCACCATGTCTTTATTTCCTGCATATAATGTAGAGGATCATGGAGCCAAAAGTGGTTAGTCAAAGGTCTATTTATCGATGCATATTTTCATAAAAATATGTTGGTGTTGACATTGAGTGAACTTTGATCACAGATGATATATGCGGAAGAGAAGTCCAGTCACTCGGAAGTGACTCTGAAAGCACAATTTCACCAAAGACCTACCCCGAGGAAGCCACAGATGATCCTGCACTATGTCTGCATACTGCTTCTGAAGACTTTTACGAGGACAAAAAGTTTGATGGTGGAAACTTGTGTGTGTCCACTCTCCATTATCCCGGTAGACCTCGGTGAGAGTTTCTCTAAATTGTCAGGTTCTACATAGTAGGATAAGGCGTTAGCTACTGTCTCGGGTCAGTAAAATGGTGTGAGTTTGCAGATATGAGGTAGAGCGAAAGAGAGCGCTTGGCGAAGGGTCGCAGTGGCGCCTCGGGAGGAAGAGGAAGAGACGGAGGCGGTACTTCGAGGCGCGGGTGGAGGACGCGGCGGAGGCGGAGGGCGAGTGGGCGGCGCGCGTAGACGCGGTGCGGCGGCTGCTGGCGCGCTCGCCGCTAGACGAGGCGCTGTGGCTGCGCTACGTGCGGCTGCAGGAGTGGCGCGGGGGCGCCGCCGCGCGGTTGTCGGCCGTGGAGGAGGCCTGCTTGCGCGTAGGCTGCGGCGAGACGAACGCGTGGGGCGCGCGGCGGCTGCGCGCGATGGCGGCCGCGCTGCCGCCCGACGCGTACGCGGTGGCGCTGCGCGAGGAGCTGAGGAGGGAAAAGCCGAGCGAGGCGGCGCTCCTCGCGCTCTGGTCGCGCTATCTGCGGGCCGTCGCCGTCGGCGGCACCGCGAGCTGGGCCGCCGTTGCAGCTGCGTTCTCGGCCGCGAGGCACTTATCGCATCGGGTATCAGCCTCCTACCCGCTCTTACTCTACACTTATGGTGAGTCTTACGGCGATATTCCATGATTGAGGCCGACGCATGACGACGACATGTTGATCAAATCCATAGACTTATAGACGTTCCATTAAACAGTTCCAATTAAACTATATCCAGTGTTCCTTGCATCCCTTAGGCACTCATTAACAACATATTGACATTGACATCTCTATAACTGTAAGGACTCACAAGTCTTACATGTTTTTTGGTCCTACTACTACTACCACTATTTATTGGACATTCATACAATGTGTCTACGGCTGTCCGTTGTGTTGTCTCACAGCGGTGACCTTATGACACACATCCACTTATACTCATTCATCGCCGCAGGTGAACACTTGCAGTTGGCCGGTTTGTGGGAACAGCTCGTGCTACTGTTGGAGCTGGTTGCAGCGATGAACTTCCGGCCGCCGGCGGATTTCCCGCCGGAGCCAGCGCCGCTCGCCAACGAGGAGGCGCTTGGCCGGCTCGAGGAGGAGGCGCTGAGCGGCGGCCTGCCGGGCGCCGAGGTATGGGCGCGCGTGGAGCGGGCGCGCGCGGACGCGCACTGGCGGCCCGCTGCCGACGCCGACCTTGCTGACCCGCAGCGGACGCCGTTACGCGCCGATGTGGCTGACTTCGTTCATCGCGTGGACGACCACGAAGCGTTCCTTCTGATAGTGCAAATGCTCAGACTGGCCAAGGTGCCGCTGGTGCCGGGCGCGGGCTACGCCACCCGCAGCGTGGGATCGCCCGAGGCGCAGGCGCACGGCGCCGAAGCGCTGCTGCCGCTGGCGTTCGCCGCGCGCCGCTTGCCGCCCGCGCACCCCGCGCGCCCCCCGCGCGTCGCGCTCTCCTTGCTGCTGCGGCGCCTGCTCGACCCGCCGCACTACTTCAGCGACCGCCATGGCTACCTTGGCTGGGTGGAGGCGCTGTGGGAGGCGAGCTGCGCGCAGGCGCGCGACGCCGTTCACCGGTCGGCGCTGCTGTGCTGGCGGCTGCGCTGGCTGTGCTCGCTGGCGCTACTCGTTGACGCCGGCGAGGAGGCGGGCGCGAGAGAGGCGCGCCGCATCCGCGACGACGCGCGCGCCGCTCTGCGCCGCCACGCGGGCGACGACCCCGTGCCGTTCGCTGAGTTCGCGCGGCTCGAGCTGTACTCTGGCGTCGGACGAGCACGCGCGCTGCGCACGGCGCTGCACGCGATGCGCGGCGCACTGGAACTGGCGGAGAGCCAGGTCGAGCGCGCGCTGTTCGTGGCGCGCATAGTGTGCGAGGTGAGCGGCGCCGGCGGCGCGGCGGGCCAATGGGCGCTCGCGTGCGCCGTGTTGCATCGCCCGCTGCCGGACTCTCCGGACTCGTCGCCACCGCCCCCGCAATTGCTCGCCCACGCGCTGCGACAGGTATCCTCTCGTCGGTCGCTCTTGGTGATTCACGGCCATCGAAGTAGCGAACTAATGATTCTGTCGTGAGTGCAGTGCGAGAAGCAGTGCGAAGAGATCGAACGCTCGCCCGACGAGTACGAGAAGGACGCGGGGCCGAGGGCCGCGCTCTCGCCGAGCTGCGCCGAGTGGGCCTGCGCGCGAGTGCTGCTGGCGCCGCCGGCGCGAGTGGCGCAGCTGCGCAGCGCGGTCGCCGCGGGCCCGCCGCGGTACCGCGAGCAGGCCGCGGCCGCGCTGGCGTTGGCCGCGGGCCGGCACGGAGGCGCGGTGGCGGCGGCGCTGGCGCCTCTGCACCCCGACAATGCGTCGCTGGCGCTGCTAGCGGGCGGCGCGGCGCTGTGGGAGCGCTGCGCGGCGGGCGCAGCGGAGACCGACACGGTGGCGCTGGGCCGCGCGCTGCCCGCCGTGCTGCGCGCCGAGGCGGCCGCGTGGGCGCCGCGCGAGGCGGAGCACGCGGTGCGCGCGCTGCGGCGCGAGACGGGCGGCGGCGAGCGCGGCGCGCTGCTGTGGGCGCTGCGCGTAGAGTGCGAGGCGCTGGCGCCACGGGGGCGAGTGCGAGCGGCGCTGTTTGCGGCGCTGGCGGCGCAGCCGTTGGCGAAGTGGGTGGCGGTGCGCGGCGCGCTGCGCAGTCCGCCCGACGCGGACGACTTGGCCGACTTGCTGCTGGAGCGCCAGCTGCGCCTACACGCGCTGCGCGACGAGATCTTCCAGCGATAGTCTCCAGCGATTTTTTTTGTGACATTCGCCAAAAACGAAGACAATTTATGTCCCTGAAACTTCCATCTTCACCGTCTGTAAAATTAAAATCATGGAATTGTAAAATTTTGACAATAAAATTGTACGAGTAGGTATATTATGATGTTTTTTTTTAATTCACAAAGTACCTGTTGACGTTGTTTTTACTATAAATCCACACATCACACATGCAAGCCAACGTATCTCACTCATAACTACATATTCACTATTTTTTATTCTCTTTCCTACCCTTTTAATCAAGACTAGACTATTATAAGTTGTCGCGTGTGTAGTATGTGATAGGACTCAACGCTTTAAGAGTATTGTGGAAACTGAAACAGCGCTGACGACCAGGCGAACCGACGTATACTTACTGGTAAGTCAGTCTTCTTGACCGCTGCTTGATACACTAGTAGACTAGTACCTTTAACATACACTACGCAAGTGTTCGGAGCTACGCAACCGAACAGCGTCGCGCGACCATTTTTATGCTTTTCGTGCATTTTCAATTTACACCCATTTAAATGCACGCTTTAACACCAGTGCGCGTTCGGCTACCGTTCGATAGCCAATTTTAACACCGTTCTTTGGCGCGTACTCACATACCATATCATACCATACTATACCATACCATATACAGTTTGTGTGTTAAGGAAAAGTGAATAAATAAGAACTTTATAAACATTTCTATCTCGGTTTATTATTTAGTCTATTTAGATTCAGTGTTGCCACTCGAATCTTTGGCCAAGGCATAGCACCATAAGCACCTAAATGCAGTGAATGTAACTGGCCACTGCAACTGTCGTGTCGTGTCGTGACAGAAGATGCGTAGCCACATAGCGCGACGTCAACGCGACGGACGTCAGCCGAACAGGATGCGTCGTGCAGCGTTCTGCGTGTTGAGTGCTGCTCTTCTGGCGGGCGCCGTTCGCTGCCTCTCCGGCGATGAGGACGGCGAGAGCGACGGGGCTCCGTTTGCGGTAAGTGGCGAGGGCGAGGGCGAGTGTTTCGGCGACTGCGGCCAGTGACATGCGGCGTTGTGCTCAGATCGCGGTGGCGCACGAGGACCGGTGGCTCTGCGGCGGGTCGCTGGTGTCGGCGCGCACGGCGCTGACGTCGGCATGGTGCGCGGGCGGCGTGTCCGCTCGCTCGCTGTGGGCTCACTCCGTCGCCACGCGTCACCCCGACAGCGTCAGGCGCGTCACTCGCATCGTCCTAGCTTCCGACGAACACGGCCAGGTACGTTCGCCACTGTATACTTTCGGAGGCCTCGTTGGCTGTGGGTTCTCGTAGCCCCATTTTTAAATTATTTTTGAATTCATCGATGCCTCTTAGTTTGTTCTCCGATTTTTTTGTAATGCATCCCTCTTGCATTAATTTTTCTTCGATTTTGTCGTCAACTAAATCGATTAAAAAAAAAAACTATCGATATCTACCACTGCAACCTCCAGTTGTTTAAAAGTTATGGTAAGAATAAAAATCGATATTGCTTCCATTTGCCCTGTCAAGTTTAGGGTATCCATTGAAGCTCAATTGTAGGTAACTCGTATAAAGAGGTTAACGAGGTATAAAGAGGTCAGGATTTTGTGGCGGAGCATAAGCTCGAAAGGTTCTGCCCTTAATCAGAAAGAGAAGTTGATGCGATTAAAATATACATTACCGACGCGACTACGCGTCTTAACAAGTCATTATCAGATTCGGGTTACTTATCTACCTTATCGCGTGTCGCAGAAAAGGTCGACGTGTAACTGGTTACATTTATTGGCAACGCATGGTTTTTAGGCGAACCCGAGGGACGTCGAGAAGAGCGGGTGGTTCGGCGCCCTGTTTGACTTGGCGCTTCTCGAGATGGAATCGCCGTTCGGGAAGCAGGCGCTCGCGCGACCCATCGTGATGGCGACGGAGGCCGCCGACTGCCCCGAGCGCGAGCAGTGTACGGTGGCGCGCTTGCTGGCCGGCCGCGGGCGGATCAAGGTGCGCGTGGTGGACGTGCAGGTCGCGGCGCCGGCGGCGTGCGCGGCCGCGCGGCCACACTGGGCCGCCGTGCGAGACAGCGCGCTGTGCCTGCGCGGCGCCACGCTGTGCCGCAGCGACCGCGGCGCGGGCGTCGTGTGCGGGGGCAAGCTGTGCGCCGTGCTGAGCCGCTCGACGGACGACAGCGGCGGCTGCGGCGATACGCACGCCGCGCACGCCACCGCACGCTGGCGCGGCTTCTTGCGCTGCGCCCACACGTTGCGTGCCTGCGGGAGAGACAACTGCGCCCGAGTGTGTATCGAGCGCAACTTAATCGCTGAGACCGCGTCGGAAACGACGGAGTCGGAGCCCATCCCGACTCCCCCGCGTCGAACTAACGACGCGACCGACGCCACCGAAGGCGTCACCGCGTCCTCCGCACCGCAACGGGAGGACGTCACAGTTTTCAACGCTCGATCCAATTACGCGGCGCCGGTGACAGGCCACGCCCACCGCGTCCGTTAGTGTCGCCCTTCGCGTATCTTATCAAATTTTAGTATCTTTTAGAAAGTTTCCTCTGGTATATGCATACTTCATCTTCATCGGTCGTCAAGTTCGAATGGAACGCCTCGTTCCTAACATTTTAATACCATGTTTATACGTGACTAACGCTATGTTCATAACATGGAGCTATGTAGGTATGATGCTAAAATGATCCTACTCAGTTTGCCAAAAACAATCGAGTGGCTTCTCCGCACACTTAAAATAATTGAAAGGAATACAGTTTCAGAGTCATCGAGTATAAAATCGACGCGACGGACGGCTTCGTCCCATCGCGAGCCGCCGTCGGGCGGTCGGAGAGTCGCAGTCGCAGGGAGGAATATGACGCGAATCGGAGCTTCCGCCCGTCCCTCCGTTCGTCCGTCTGCTTGCTCTCCCGCCCTCTCGCTGAGGCCCTTTCTCGACTGGGAACCTAACCGCGCAGACTTCAAGGTCTAACATAATTATCTCGCGAAGGCGACGTGGAAATGAATGATTGTAAGCCATGCGCGTGTGTGACAGGCCGGCGAATACGGGGACAACGCGGCCGAGTACGGCGGCTGGGAGCCGATGGGCGGCGGCGTGGGCGGCGCGTCGCGCGCGCCGACTCGCACGTCAGCCAGCGGGGCCACCACTGCGTCGCCGGTGCGACTCGTGGACGCCACTGCGCCACGGCCCACCGCGCCGCGGCCCCGAGCCGACTGCTCGCCTCGCGTCGCTTCGCTCTCGCCTCTTCTACACTTTTTACTAACACTTTTATCTACATGTACATTTGCTAACTGTCATTAAAGACTTTGCACTAAAAAATGTTTGTTTATTTCCCGTTGTTGTTGCCCGTGGTCCCTTAGGTTTGTACCACAAATGGAACTGTGATATACTATACTACTAGGTTGGGTATCAGGTCCTATGGTCTGATGGTCTTAGAGCAACTACATCGCTTGCCGGCACTCGAGAGTCTCCGTACGAAGTATGTGTACTTCCGACTGCCACTTCAACTATTCTATCTCTCGTTCTAAGCTCGAGCATAGCATTCTGTTGAGCGAAGTTGAGCTTTTTTACGAGCCCCATAATTAGAGAGCATCAGCACAATGTGTGTTCTAAGTACACTTAGATTATATGTTATGCAATTTTGCACGACAGCGGGTGATGGAGGTGGCTGCATCGACCGAGTCCCGTCAAGGTCACGCTTTATTTTGAAGCTAGAGCGAAAATTCCAAGGGGGTTGTAAAGAGGGCTCCTCGAGGCATCAATGAGCCCCCCCCTATAAGTTAAAGCTAAAAAGCCACGAAATAGATTGGCGACGGCCACCACACAAGTCGCCACAAGTTAAGTTGGTTAGGTCAGTGTATAGTAAGGTCAATACAGATTAGGTTAGGTTAGGTTAGGTTAGGTTAGGTTAGGTTAGGTTAGGTTAGTTTAGGTTAGGTTAGGTTAGGTTAGGTTTCCCCCCCTAGGTGGGCCACGACCTTGACGTGGTGGGGGGGCTTAACCCTCGCCAGTTCTTGGCGAGGGGACCAAGAAGGCCCACACCGTGCGCTCCGAGCGGGTTTGAGACACCAAGCCCGTAGCGGAGCGCACATCGGAGGTTCCCCTGGCAGCTTGCTGCCAGGGTTTTTGTTGAGGGTGGGCGGAACTTGTTCCGTCCTCTTCGGCGTTCTCCTGGCGACAGGGGCGGGATTGGTATCTCTCCCTCTGCCTTCTCGCCTCTGTCGCCAGGGGTTTTTTTTGTTGTTTTTATTTTTAGTTGGAGTTCAGGGGAACAGGGAGGCCATGGAGGGTGGCCCCTGGTCCCCTGCTCTAGTTGGCGGTCGGGCGGGACTTGTCCCGCCCTCTTTTTTGACGGTGGGGGAGCCAATGGACATTGCGGTGTCCATTGAGTCCCCCATTAACATCTCGTAGACGGCCGGGCAGGAGAGGGCGGGCACCAGCCCGTCTTCAAATGTCCTAGGGGACCTGCGCACACAGTTGCTAGCTGTGTGTGCCTGCACGGGTCCCCTACGTCTGGGGATTGCTCGGGTGTCTCCGGGCAATCCCCCCAGTTGGCGTTACCCTAGCCAGCAATGGCTAGGTTGCCCGAGGGGGGTGGGTCGGAGCAGTTGGTTCGCCAGAGCCCGTCCACCCCTCACTCACGGGCGAGGAGACACCGGGGAGTTTTAGTGGGTAGGGGCAGTTCCGTCTGCTACGTGAGCAACGCGGAGTATACTGTCGATCCCCACATACCCCTGTCGCCTAGCAAGCGGCAGGGGATCAATAAAAGGATTTCTCCTCGACAAAAAAAAAAAAAAAAGGTTAGGTTAGGTTAGGTTAGGTTAGGTTAGGTTAGGTTAGGTTAGGTTAGGTTAGGTTAGGTTAGGTTAGGTTAGGTTAGGTTCCCCCCCTGGGTACGCCATGACCTTGTCGTGGTGGGGGGGCTTACCCTTGGCTTCGGCCTTGGGGACCAAGAAGGCGTACAACCCAGCGCTCCATGCGGTCTCCCTCGCGGGGGCCCGTACCGGGGCGCTCGAGAGGGGGGTGATTCTGATCATTCAGTCTCCACCCCCTGATCGATATCGTAACTCCCTCCGGGTGTCGTTGATCATGTCTAGCGGCCTGGGGGGAACCGAGGGTCTTGCCTTAATTGGCCGGACCGCGAGGAAGAAAACCTCTATAAAAAATCACCCCAATCTTAAGCGGCGGCGCACCGCGAGAAGATGGATGGCTGCTGGGTTAAGCAGTCGCTAGTGCTCCCCCCGTTATGGTGCATGCCGACATCATAACGGGTCACACTTAGGCTTATCCGGGCGCAGAGGGCGCCGCTCGGATGGACACACCCTTCCCTCATACTCGTGGGACGCGTATGGATTTGAAAAAACCTGACGTCAAAAAGGGGGGACAGCCGGTCGTTCAGCTCGACCGGTTGTCTGTGCGACGGACGTCTCTGACGTCCGCCGCGGACGAGCTGAGTAGAGGAGTCTCCGACGAGGAGGGCATGGAGTCCGACCGTTCTGGGTCGAGCTTCAAGTCCACCTATTCTCGTGCGGAGAGGAAGCGACGGGGCGCGTCGCTGTCGTTGTCCGATTCGGACTCCCAGTCCACCGCCGGGCAGACAAAAAGGCGCAGCGAGAAGGCGGGGCGAGGACGCCCGCCAACCACAGGCGAATACATCGGCCTCGCCAAGGCAAAGGCCGATTGCCTTAAATTGAGGAAGGAGGAGCTCCGACTGCAGGCGGAAGAGGAGCTAGCCGACGCGCTGTCGAGACGGCGCTCGAAGCGGTTCGCCTCGCCGGCGGAGGAACCGGCACCTGACACGTTGCCATCTGGTGTCTTGAGGGACCGCGCGAAGGAAGACCTTCAGAATATCGCCCGGGTTGCTAAAACCTCGGGCAACTTGAAGGGCACTTTCATCGCGGCCTTGAACGGGTCGGTGGACTCGCTCTCGGCAATCATGGATGAGCTCGCCAACCGCACCGTGAGCGAGGAGACGGCGGCCCTACGGGCCGAAAACGCCCGCCTCAAGGGCAGAGTCGAGGCGGTCGAGAGGGAGATGCGCGAGCTGCGCGTCACCCTTTCAAAGGGTGCCCCGGCCCCAGCTCCGTCAGCCAGTGTCTCGACGTCTGTCGAAGAGACGCTGCGCGTGGCGCTGGAAGCCTTCTCGCGCCGGATCGACGCACGATTCGCAGGGCTCGAGGACCGCCTTCTCCCCAAGGAGCGGGCCAGACCGCCGCTTGCGGCGGATAGAAGGAGAACGGAGCCGTCGTCCTCCCGGGCACCGCCTGCAAAGGCACCGCCCGCCAAGGCGCCGCCCGCCAAGGCGCCGCCCACCAAAGCACCACTGAGAGCCAAAAAGGCCACAGCCGCCCCTAAGGTGCCGCCCGCCCCAGCTGCCACGGAGGTGCCGTGGTCCCTGGTGGTGGGGCGCAAGGCAAAGAAGGGGAAGAAGGCCACTGCTGCTAGCAAGCCCCCTGCCAAGTCCACCAAGGCGAAGACCAGCGAAGAAGCCAGGCGAAAGCTTCGCCCTCCACGCTCAGCGGCCGTGGTCCTCACCTTGGGGCCCGAGGCCGCCAAGAAGGGAGCCAATTACGAGTCTATAATCAAGGAGGCGAGGAGGAGGCTGGACCTCCCCTCCATCGGCATCGGCTCACTCCAAGTGAGGGCCTCCAAGGCGGGCGCCCGGGTCTTTGAGATACCGGGCAAAGACAACAGTGGGGCGGCAGAAGCGCTGGCTGGTAAACTCCGCCAGATCTTCGAGCCGGACCTAGTCAGAGTGACGACGCCCCAGAAATGCGCTGAGTTGCGCATTTCTGGGCTCGACGACTCCGTCTCGGCGGAGGAAGTCGCGGAGGCGGTGTCTCGCGTGGGCGGTTGCCCAGCAGACACCATCAAGACCGGTCAGGTCCGCGCTGGCTCACTGGGGATGGGCTCGGTGTGGGTCTCGTGTCCGGTCGAAGCTGCAAAGAAAGTCGCCGACGGCAGGCGACTTTTAGTGGGCTGGGTATCGGCCCAAGTAAAGGTGCTGCCCCAGCGGAAGCTTCGCTGCTTCCGATGCCTGCAGACCGGACACGTGGCCCCCAAGTGCCAAGCCGAGGAGGACCGCAGCGGTGCATGCTTCCGCTGCGGAAAGGAAGGCCACAAGTCCTTCCAATGCTCGGATTCCCCCCACTGCGTCCCCTGCGCCGCAGCTAAGAAAAGGGCGGACCACCCTGTTGGCAGTCGAGGCTGCAAAGCTCCTGCCAACAAGGGTAAGAAGAAGACCAAGGCGAGCGGTACACCCGCCGCCGCGGATAACGCTGTACGCGAGGAGGGGATGGAAACGGCATCGTAATGGACAACGTCCCTTACATCCGTCTCCTCCAAGCGAACATCAATCACTGCGCCGGGGCTCAGGATCTCCTCCTTCAGTCCATGGCGCAGTGGTCGATCGACATCGCGGTGGCGGCGGAGCCGTACTTTGTACCGCCCCGCCCCAACTGGGCATCGGACTCGGCATCCACGGTCGCGATCGTGGGTGCCGCTGGTTCTGCACCTCTCCGAGTGGCCGAGAGAGGCCAAGGATTTGTCGCCGTTGAGCGGGGCGCGGTTTTGTTCGTCGGAGTTTATTTCTCCCCTAACCGCGCCCTCGCCGAGTTCGAGGTCTTTCTCGGCAACTTGGAGAGGCTAATCCTGCGATCGAGACTCCCGGTCATGGTCCTTGGGGATCTCAATGCGAAGTCCACGGCGTGGGGCTGTCCCGTTTCGGGCGCACGAGGCGACGCCGTCGTGGACTTCCTAGCCTCCGCGGGGCTAGTGCTCCTCAATCGCGGCACGATCAACACCTGTGTTCGGCAACACGGTGGCTCGATAGTGGACATCTCGTTCGCTAGTCGGGCCATCGCCGACCGTGTCCGCGATTGGGGCGTGCTGGAGGGCGTTGAGACTCTCTCGGACCACAGGTACGTCCGGATGGATTTAGCCGGCACCCAGCGCACGGACAATCTGTCCACGCGACATCGGGGCGGACGGTCCCAGCGATTTCCCCGCTGGGCTCTGACGAGACTCGACAAGGACCTCCTTGTCGAGGCGGCAATCGTCCAAGACTGGGTCTCGGGGGAGCCCAGCGAGGACTCGCCTGTCGAAGACCAGGCGCTCGGCATGCGCGTCGCCATGACCACTGTGTGCGATGCCGCCATGCCGCGTGCCGGGCCACGTCCGCACCGAAGACAGGTGCACTGGTGGTGCGAAGAGGTGGCAGATCTTCGCGCCACGTGCGTAGCCGCCCGTCGCAAATACGCAAGGTGCCGCAGGCGTAGGGTCAAGGACCCCGAGATGGAGGCGCGCCTCTACGATGCGTACAGAGGGGCCCGGAAAGCCCTTCATATCGCAATCCGGGAGGCGAAGGCGCGGTCTCGCGAGCGGATGCTCGAGTCCCTCGACCGAGACCCGTGGGGGCGCCCCTATCGCGCAGCCAGGGCCAAGCTCGGCTCGCGCGGTCCACCGGTCGCCGAGACGCTGGACCCGGAGTTCCTCCGGGTTGTGCTCTCCACGCTGTTCCCTGAACAGGGAGAGCACATTCCACCGCCCATGGGCGGTCGTGTGACCGCCGGAACCGGGGAGGACGACGGAGCTCCTCCTGTCTCCAGCGGAGAATTAGAGGAGGCCGTAGCCCGTCTTCGCGGCAAGAGCACCGCCCCCGGTCCGGACGGGATACCCGGTCGCGCCTGGGTTTTGGCGTCGGGCGAGTTGGGGGACCGCTGGCGGGCCGTGTTTGACGCTGCCCTGCGAGCGGGGTCCTTTCCTCGCATCTGGAAGGAGGGCAAATTGGTCCTGTTAAGGAAGGAGGGACGTCCCGCGGACTCTCCTTCTGGATACAGGCCAATTGTGCTTCTCGACGAGGCGGGCAAGTTGTTCGAAAGGATAATTGCCCGCCGTATCATCGGATTGTTGAACTCGGCGGGGCCAGATCTCTCCGACAATCAGTTCGGTTTTCGCGCGGGTCGATCGACGATCGACGCCATCCTGCGCCTCAAGAACATAGCGCAGGAAACCGTAGAAAGGGGAGGAGTGGCACTGGCGGTGTCTTTGGACATCTCCAACGCCTTCAACACCCTCCCCTTCAGCTGCATCACGGAGGCGCTTCGGTTCCACCGATTGCCCGCGTATCTCCGGCTGATTGTCGGAGATTATCTGAGGGATCGGAAGATTCTCTGTCCCCGCCGAGACGGGACCGTCCTGGAGAGGACAATGTCCTGCGGCGTTCCACAGGGGTCGGTCCTAGGGCCGCTCCTGTGGAACATTGGATTTGACTGGGCGCTGAGAGGCGCCCTACCCCCGGAGGTACACGTCGTCTGTTACGCCGACGACACGTTAGTCGTCGCGTGTGCAGACGACTATAAGGATGTGTCGAGCTTGGCCACGGTGAGCGTCGCTCTCGTGGCCAAGCGCATTGAGTTGTTGGGCCTGCGGGTGGCACCCGAAAAATCCGAGGCCATGCTTTTCCATGGCCCCCGGAAGGGTCCACCGCAGCAGGCCCACATTAAAGTTGGTAACGTGGATGTCGCCGTCGGAGTGCACATGCGCTACCTGGGGCTCACCTTGGACTCCAGGTGGCGATTCCATGAGCACTTCCGGCGGCTCAGCCCTAAGCTGATCGGGGCCACCTCGGCGTTGGGTGGCCTCCTGCCAAACCTGGGAGGACCGAGTGTCGGCTGCCGTCGTCTTTTCACGGGGGTGGTGCGCTCCATGGCGCTGTACGGCGCGCCTGTGTGGGCGGACGCCCTGGATCGCCACAACGTTACGCTCCTGAGGAGATCTCAGCGAGTGATGGCGACCAGGGTGATACGTGGCTACCGCACAATCTCGTGCGACGCCGCCTGCGTTATGGCGGGTACCCCCCCGTGGGACCTGGAGGCCGAGGTTCTGTCCTCGGTCTACGAAAGTCGAGCGGCAGCCCGCACTCGGGGCGATGCTGGTCCTCTGCCGGAGGAAGTGCGCCGCACGGCGCAGAGAGCCGCACTGGCGCGGTGGGTCGAGAGGCTCGCCGAGCCAACTGCCGGTGCTCATACCATCCGGGCCATCGCTCCAGTTTTGGAGCAGTGGTGCAGGCGCAGGAAGGGTGTGATCACCTTTAGGCTTGCACAGATTCTGTCGGGGCATGGCTGCTTCGGCAGATATCTGTGCAACGTCGCAAGACGCGAGGAGACACCCTCCTGCCACCACTGTGGTGGCCCGGAGGATACGGCGCACCACACGTTAGCAGAATGCCCGGCATGGGACCAGCAACGGGGCGATCTTACGCCCGTTGTAGGCGTAGACCTCTCGCTGCCGGCCGTGGTTCTGTCCATGGTCGGCAGCAGAGAGGCCTGGCAAGCGATGATCTCCTTCAGCGAGGAAGTCCTCTCGCTGAAGGAGGCGGCGGAGCGAGCGAGGGAAGATGCCGCCCTCGCCAACGACATCCGTCGAAAAAGATCCGGGAGGCGGAGGAGGCTGTACGGCCAACTCCAAGCGCCCCCGTGATCAGCCGGAGGGTGAGCGGATATGGGGATCCGCTCTCCTACTAACCCGGCCCCCGGTGAAAGACGTGTCCGTGTTCCGGCACGTCTTCACACACTCGCATCCGGAGAGGGGGGACTACCATCCCCCCTCCTTCCGATGTACTTTCGGAGGTGCCCGATCGGGCAAACGCTGACGGGAGAGCAGGACGAAATGCTCGCGCTGACACCTCTCTCCCGTCCCACGCGCGCGTGGTAAAGGAACACCGCGGGGTTTTAGTGGGTAGAAGTCCCACATATCCTGCCAGCGCCCCATTGCTGGCAGTGAATCAGGGTCGCTGATTTCCCCGCGTCAAAAAAAAAAAAAAAGGTTAGGTTAGGTTAGGTTCCCCCCCTGGGTACGCCACGACCTTGACGTGGTGGGGGGGCTTACCCTTGGCTTCGGCCTTGGGGACCAAGAAGGCGTACAACCGAGCATTCCGAGCGAGCTCCCTCGCGGGAACTCGTAGCGGAGCGCTCACGAGTCTCCTCGTGGGCTGTGAGTCGGCCAGCAGGCGATCCTGTCCATCCAGACATTGTGGTGGCGCGCGTACCAGCGCTTTTGGAGGGGCCCAGAGATGGGCCAGCGGAGCTTCGGCTCGTGGTGGCGGGCCTGATAAGGTCCGTGGGCGCGGCGCGTGGCTTAGGCTACCGTCGGGCAAACCGTAACCCCGCACTCGCGGGGCCGGGGGTCTGGCGCACTGAGCGTCGGGCCGCGTGGAAGAAAACCACTATAAAAAATAACCCGAAGCCCAAGCTTAGCGTGCCGAGGGGCTGCATGGCTGGGGGGAACCCGGTCCCAAGCGCTCCTGCGGTCTGTTGGGAAAGGGCCGCAGGTACGCTTCCCAAATCAATATGAAAATGTCAGCAAACGAAAATAGTATGTCTTGCGATCCCGCTAACGCCGGGCGCTCGGGGGTAGCTCGCCTCCCGAGTGTGAAATCTACTACGAGCGGCATATGTGACCCGCCTTGCCAGCGGCGTCGACCGGTATCCGGGCCGGTCGATGTGAAATTGGTTACCGGCCAATGCGATTGTGGCGCCTCTAGTCACCCCTGCGTCTGGTGCGAGGCCAGGCAGCAGGAGCTTGAGGCCCCAAGAGTGCGCACACGCGCTCAAACGAAGGCCAGTGGGAGCAACAGGGCTGACAGCCCTGTGGTCGTTCTCCGCCGAATGGCGACGCCCGCGGTGTCGCCAAGAGACGGTAGCCCAGCAAGCGACGGGTCTGATGTCAGCCCCAGCTCGCAAGGGCTGGCGAGGGTCCGAGGGGAACCTAACCTCTCGGAGTCCTCGTCATCGGACATGGACACGGTTGTGTCCATGAACAACAGTGAGGCGGATAACGAGGGTGACGAGTTGGTCCCAATGTCAGGGGACCGACTCAAACGCAAGAGGGGCAAAGGCCCTTTGGTCCTTTCCCCGGAGTCCTCGGCTGAAGAGCGCCCCAACTCCCAGAAGCGTGGCCGCGGACGCCCTCCCACCACTGGAGAGTACGTCGGCCTCGCTGAGGCGAAGGCCGAAATGGCCCGGGCCCAGCAAGCGGAGCTGAAGCTGCTGGCGGAGCGGGAATTGCTCGCCTCGATGGCCGAGGCTAGAGCCACCCGCTCCCGTCTCTCGGAGATGGAGTCCGAGGATGACGCCGTTGAGTCGTCCTCGCTCATCTTCGAGAGGCTCATGACCAGAGTGGAGGCTATCCGCAAGGTGGCCGACGTCTCCACAAATCTTAAGGGGACATTTGTGAAGGCGCTCCGCGACAACGCTGAGGCGGTTGTCGCGGATGCTAAGAGTCTGGTGGCACTCTCGGCTACCGAGGAGACCGCTGCGCTGCGTCGTGAGCTGAAGGAAGCTCGGGCGCAGAACAAGCGGCTCCAGACTGGGCTCGAAGAGTTGCGCAAAGAGTTTGCGGCTTTTAGATCCGCCGCTCCCTCCGCTCCCTCCTCCGCCTCCGGGACTCCGGCTACGCTGGAGCACCTGAGGGCCATGGAGACAGCAATTATGGACAGGGTCCACGCGCGGCTGAGTGCGCGGCTCACAAACTTGGAGCCGCGCCTGAACCCAGCGCCGATGGTGTGTCCTCCATTGGCCACGCCAAGGGAGTACCCTCCACTGCCGGCCCCACGGAAGGACCCTCCTCGTCCTTCTGTCGCACCGCTCAGTGCCACCACCAGCGGGCAAAAGGAGAAAGCGCCTACCGGAGGGACATCGGCGCCTCCGAAGAGGAAGGCCCAGAGAAGGAGGGCAACGCGAGGGCGAAACGCGCCCGAAAAATCGCAACCGCGTCCTCTCCCGCCTGCCCCCACCTCTATGGACAAACCATGGAGTCTGGTGGCTAGAGGTGGGAAGCACAAGGAGCGTCCTCCTGCTCCTCAAAAGAAAGGCCGGGCACAACAGCCTGCCCCCCGGAAGCCCAAAACCTTCAAAACCGCGGCCGTTGTCGTCACCCTGCAGCCAGGGGCTGCCGATAAGGGGGTGACGTACAAACTGGTTATAGAGGAGGCCAAGAAGAGGGTGGACATTGCGGCGATGGGGATAGACTCCGTACGCTTCCGTCGCGCGGTGACGGGAGCCGTGATCATGGAGGTCTCCGGCGCCGACAACGGCGACAAGGCGGACGCGCTTGCCGCCAAACTTAGAGAAGTTCTGAGTGCGGAATCGGTGCGTATCTCGCGGCCTTTCAAGGCTACCGAGATGCTTGTTTCCGGCCTCGACGACTCTGTCACCTCAGACGAGGTCGCGGCAGCCATCGCTAGGCTTGGCGACTGTCACAGGGATGCAGTGAAAGTGGGGACAATCCGTAACTCATACTACGGCATGGGTTCGGTTTGGGCGAGCTGCCCTGTGACAGCCGCCAAGAAAGTTGCGGAAGGTAAACTGCTGGTCGGGTGGACGGCAGCACGGGTTAAGGTGCTGCAGCCCCGCGAGCTGCGCTGTTTCCGGTGCCTGAACACAGGGCACGTCAGGGGGCAGTGCACCGCGGCCGTTGACCGGAGCCAGCAGTGTTACAAATGCGGAGACACTGGTCATCGCGCATCCGAGTGCCGGGCGGACGCCCGTTGCCCTCTTTGCGCCGATGCCAACAAAAAGGCAAACCATCGCTTGGGGAGCAAACAATGTTCGGCCCCCAAGCCCAAAATGAACAGACGAAGGCCTGTGGGTCCTGCGGTTTCGACCCAAGACTCCACGACCTGCCCACCGGACGGGACTACTGAGACACTCATGGACATACAATCAATATGTCCATGAGATGTCTACAGACAAATGTTAACCACTGCGCCAGTGCCCAGGACCTGCTAGTCCAGACACTGGCGCAGTGGAGGATACAGGTGGCGATCGTCGCGGAGCCGTACCTGGTTGTCCCCCGGGATAACTGGGTCGGCGACCTCGACGATCTCGTCGCCATTATTTTGGCCACAGGAGAGGGGGCCCCCGCTGTCGATCGCTCGTTCAGAGGTCATGGGTTCGTCGCCGTCTTATGCGGCGACATCGTGTATGTGGGTGTCTATTTCTCGCCAAATCGTCCGCTCTCGGAGTTTGAGCGCTATTTGGCGGAAATGGACATCCTACTGGGGCGGTGCCGCCCGCGTCAGGTGCTCCTTGCCGGAGACCTGAACGCGAAGTCGACAGTGTGGGGCTCAGCTCTTACTGATGCGAGGGGCGCAGCTGTGGAGGAGTGGCTCTCCAGCAACAACCTGTGTGTGCTGAACCGGGGCACGGCTAACACGTGCGTGCGGCAACAGGGCGGATCAGTCGTGGACGTATCGTTTGCGTCTCCCGCCCTGGCGCGCCGTGTTCGGGGCTGGGTAGTCGAGGAGGGGGTCGAGACGCTCTCGGATCACCGATATATTCGGTTTTCCTTCTCCCCCCACTCGACGGACCCGAACAGCCCAAGTCGTGCTCCCTCTGAGATCGGGCCCAGATGGGCACTTAAAATGCTGGAGAGGGACTCCCTCATAGAGGCGTCCCTCGTGGAATCCTGGAATTCCAAACCGGAGGAGACCGATGCGGATCAAGAAGCGCAGTGGTTCCGCGGGGCAATGACGCACGTCTGCGACGTTGCCATGCCTCGCGTGGGCAAACCGCAGCCCCGTCGGCAGGTGTACTGGTGGTCCACGGAGCTGCAACAGCTCCGGACGACATGTGTCAAGGCACGACGCCGGTACACCCACGCCCGTCGACGCCACAGACCCGCATCGGTCGTGGCTGAATTGTTTGCCGCCTTCCAAGGGGCCAAGAAGGCGCTGAGGGCTGAGATCGGTGCAGCGAAGGAGCGCGCCTGGCAGGAGCTAGTGGACTCTCTCGAGCAGGACCCATGGGGCAGGCCTTACAAGCTTGTAATGAGCAAGCTTCGCCCCTGGGCCCCTCCGCTGTCATCCACGATGAACACGGAGACGCTCGAGAGAGTGGTGGAGAACCTTTTCCCTGCCAGGGCGGAGGACGATGCTCCCTTGCCGACGCTGCCGATCCCGGAGGAGGATCCCCCCGAGGTGTCAGAGGGTGAATTGGACAGGGCGGTTCTTCGTCTCAGCGCGAAGAACACAGCGCCCGGTCCCGATGGCATCCCGGGGAAGGCTCTGGTCTTGGCCCTGAAGGAAGGCGGACTCGGATGTCGATTCCGTGCGTTGCTCACAACCTGTGCGAAGGATGGCCACTTTCCCAGTGAATGGAAGCTAGGTAAGCTTGTCCTCATTCGCAAGCCCGGGCGTCCGGTGGACTCACCATCGGCCTATCGCCCCATAGTCCTGTTGAGTGAGGCGGGTAAGCTGTTTGAGCGAGTTATCGCTGCTCGCCTCACTCAGCACCTGGAGGAGACCGGACCGAACTTGGCCGTCGTCCAGTTCGGCTTCCGGAGGGGCAGGTCCACCGTAGACGCGATTGCGCGGGTGAGGGCTTTAGCGGATGAGGAGATTGGGAAAGGCGGGGTCGTCCTGGCGGTGTCCCTCGACATCTCCAACGCGTTTAACACTCTGCCTCACAGAGTGATCATGGAGGCAATGGGGTACCACGGCTTCCCGGAGTACCTCCGACGACTTGTCGGGGATTATCTCTCGGGTCGCTCGGTCGTGTACCCCACGCGCGTTGGAGATCGTCAGCGGGAAGTGTCGTGCGGTGTTCCGCAGGGGTCGGTTCTCGGGCCGCTCCTGTGGAACATCGGCTACGACTGGGTGCTGCGGGGCGCTACCCTGCGCGGGGTCGACGTCACGTGCTACGCGGACGACACCTTGGTGACCGCCCGCGGTGGCACGTATCGTGACGCGGCCCTGTTGGCAACCGCTGGAGTCGCACAGGTTGTGATGCGCATACGGCGCTTGGGACTGACGGTGGCCCTTGAGAAGTCCGAAGCGATCTGCTTCCGTGGGCCTCGCAAGGCGCCACCGCCAGATGCCCACATAATTGTTGGTGGGGTTTCCATCGGCGTCGGGTCGACGCTGAAATATCTCGGCGTCGTACTCGATAGCCGATGGAACTTTCAGGAGCATTTCCGGAGCCTAGCTCCTAAACTCACCGGAGTGGCTTTCGCCTTAAGCAGGCTGATGCCCAACCTGGGCGGACCCAACGTCGGGTGCCGCCGTCTCTTCGCGGGTGTGGTGCGCTCGATGGCCCTGTACGGGGCGCCCATTTGGGTCGACTCACTGTCGACCCAAAACCTGACCGTGCTGCGTCGCCTGCAGCGGGTCATGGCGTCCCGGGTCATCAGAGCGTATCGCACCACCTCGTGGAGAGCGGCGTGCGCGATCGCCGGCACGCTTCCCTGGGAGTTGGATGCTGCGGTTCTCGCAGCGGTCTACAGTAGGACCGCGGATGCGAGGGCCCGCGGCGCGAGTCCACTCCCGGAGGAGATGCAGCGGTGGAGGAGAGAGCTCCAGGAGGAGGCACTCGAGCGCTGGCGCGATGATTTGATGCAGGAGGGGAGCGGTTTCCGCACCACATCTGCGATCGCGCCGGTGCTAAAGGAGTGGGTGAGCAGGCGGGCCGGGTCGCTCTCCTTCCGGCTTGTGCAGGTGCTTACGGGGCATGGCTGCTTCGGACGGTACCTGTGCAAAGTCGCGAGGAGGGAGCGAACCACCGTCTGCCACGAGTGCGGAGCCACCGACGACACGGCACAACACGTGCTGGAAGAATGCCCAGGTTGGGACATGGAGAGGACGGCTCTGACGGCAGTCGTGGGACGGGACCTGTCCTTACCTGCTGTCGTCAGAGCAATGATCGAGACTTCTGACGGCTGGGAAGCCGTCAGAACATTTTGCGAGGCGGCCCTGAGTGGTAAAGAGGCCGGGGAGCGGTCCCGCGAAGAGGACCCCCAGGCGGACCCACTCAGGCGCCGCAAAACCGGAAGACGGCGTCGCGCCTACGCTGCGCGCGCCAATTAGTGACTACCGGGCGTCGGGTAGGACGACTGGCGCCCGGCTTACACTGATTTGACGGCGTGGCGACCTAGGCATGCTCCCTAGGTCGCCACCGTGAAGGAGAATCCTTCAATGGATGCAGCGGTGTGCGGGCCACCGCGGACATGGCCTGGCTGTTATACGGGACCCGCACATCATCGCTGATGGTGGAGCATGGGGGGGTTTTAGTGGGTATTACCGGCACCTCTTGCCGGTCGAGTCCCACACTCTCCCCCGCCGGCGCGTCCTACGCCGACGGGGGAGGTTAGTCCGTAAACGTGATTTCCCCTCCTCAAAAAAAAAAAAAAAAAAAAAAAAAAAAAAAAAAAAAAAAAAAAAAAAAAAAAAAAAAAAAAAAAAAAAAAAAAAAAAAAAAAAAAAAAGGTTAGGTTCCGTGTCCCCCCCTAGGTGGGCCACGACCTTGACGTGGTGGGGGGGCTTACCCTCGCTTGTTCTTCGCCTGGCGAGGGGACCAAGAAGGCCCACACGGAGGAGAGTGCAAACCTCGGCGGCTGGGGCGGGACAAGTATCCCTCCCCTCTGCTTTCTCGCCAGCTGTCGTCGGGGGGGTGAGTCAGGGATCCTGAGAAACCCGGGGGGTGGACCCAGGTCCCTGCTCACCTGCCGGAGGTGTTACCGATGTCTGGGTCAGAGAAGGGGTCTGTGGGCTACGGTTCCGGTGACCGCACGGTGTCGTACCGTGCGGCTCCCGGGTAAATCCGGCCCCCAAAGACTGCCTCACACAGCATCGAAGAGCCGGTATACGTCGCTGCGGCGGCGTCGTCCGGCTGTTCCGGGCGCCGGAGCAGGGCATCTGGCGTCCGGGACTTGAGGAGGTGCAGCCTGGCTGCTGAGAGGTGTGGTGGCCCATTGATGTTCCTGTGGGTCGCCACAGGGAGGTGAGTCCGCAAGGACACGGCGGCGACTATGGGGCCCGGAGATAAGGCCTCGCTGTTTTTCCGGGTCTCATATAAGCCGCCGATGGTGGAACATGGGGGGGTTTTAGTGCGGTAGTGCCCGGCGATTGAGCATGTCGCCGGGCGAGTCCCACATACCCCTTCGTCGACTGCCCTAGTCGGCGAAGGGCAATCCGTAAAGAGTGATTTCCCCCCCTCAACAAAAAAAAAAAAAAAAAGGTTAGGTTCCGTGTCCCCCCCTAGGTGGGCCACGACCTTGAAGTGGTGGGGGGGCTTACCCTCGCCAGCTCTCCACCTGGCGAGGGGACCAAGAAGGCCCACACTGGTAGGTGTGCTCCGAGCGGGCTCCGATCGCAGCGGAGCTCGTGGCGGAGCAACGTTGAGGAGGTGTTGCCGCCCCTGGGTCAGGGAGGGGTCTTTGGGCTACGGTTCCCGGTGACCGCATGGTAAACAGGGAACGTGCGGTCCCCGGGTGAATCCGGACCCCAAAGACTGCCTCACACGGGGTCGAGGAGCCGGTGTACGTCGCTGCGGCGGCGGCGGCGTCGTCCGGCTGTTCCGGGCGCCGGAGCAGGGCATCTGGCGTCCGGGACTTGAGGAGGTGCAGCCTGGCTGCTGAGAGGTGTGGTGGCCCATTGATGTTCCTATGGGTCGCCACAGGGAGGTGAGTCCGCAAGGACACGGCGGCGATTATGGGGCCCGGAGATAAGGCCTCGCTGTTTTTCCGGGTCTCATATGAGCCGCCGATGGTGGAACATGGGGGGGTTTTAGTGCGGTAGTGCCCGGCGATTGAGCATGTCGCCGGGCGAGTCCCACATACCCCTTCGTCGACTGCCCTAGTCGGCGAAGGGCAATCCGTAAAGAGTGATTTCCCCCCCTCAACAAAAAAAAAAAAAAAAAAAGGTTAGGTTCCGTGTGCGGTTCCAGATCCGCCATCGGACGCGTCCCCAGGTTGCGGATAGGGGAACGCCCCCCAGATATGGGGGGTACCGGTTTCGGCCGGCGCGGACAAAAACTGGCATGTGGCTGCCTGCTCTTTCTTAAGGGCGGGCATTGCACGGTCACATGAACCCGTAGCCTCACTTAGTGGGGTCGGGGGTCCGGCGCACTGAGCGTCGGACCGCGAGGAAGAAAACCTCTCTAAAAAATCACCCTGAGGGTGAAGCCATGGCTTCTTGTTCAAGAAGTCATCGGCTGTCACCAGTGGACCCCTCGTGGGTCGTGGGTTGGCCAGCTGGAGCTGGCGGTCCGGTTCATCCGGACACCGAGGTGGTGCGCTCACCAGCGCTGCTGGAGGGGCCCAGAGATGGGCCAGCGGAGCCTCGGCTCGTAGTGGCGGGCCTGATAAGGTCCGCGGGCGCGGCGCGTGGTCTAGGCCACCGTCGGGCAAACCGTAACCCCGCACTCGCGGGGCCGGGGGTCTGGCGCACTGAGCGTCGGGCCGCGTGGAAGAAAACCACTATAAAAAATAACCCGAAGCCCAAGCTTAGCGTGCCGAGGGGCTGCATGGCCGGGGGGAACCCGGTCTCAAGCGCTCCTGCGGTCTGTTGGGAAAGGGCCGCAGGTACGTTTCCCAAACAACTATGAGCATGTCGGATAAAGAGAAGAGTATGTCGAGTGATCCCGCTGACGCCGGGCGCTTGGGGGTAGCTCGGCCCCCAGGTGAGAAATCTGATACGAGCGGCAAATGCGCTCCGCCTTGCCAGCGGCGTCGACCGGTATCCGGGCCGGTCGATGTGAAATTGGTTACCGGCCAATGCGATTGTGGCGCCTCTAGTCACCCCTGCGTCTGGTGCGAGGCCAGGCAGCAGGAGCTTGAGGCCCCAAGAGTGCGCACACGCGCTCAAACGAAGGCCAGCGGGAGCAACAGGGCTGACAGCCCTGTGGTCGTTCTCCGCCGAATGGCGACGCCCACGGTGTCGCCAAGAGATGGAAGCCCAGCAAGCGACGGGGCTGATGTCAGCCCCAGCTCGCAAGGGCTGGCGAGGGTCCGAGGGGAACCTAACCTCTCGGAGTCCTCGTCATCGGACATGGACACGGTTGTGTCCATGAACAACAGTGAGGCTGATAACGAGGGTGACGAGTTGGTCCCAATGTCAGGGGACCGACTCAAACGAAAGAGGGGCAAAGGCCCTTTGGTCCTTTCCCCGGAGTCCTCGGCTGAAGAGCGCCCCAACTCCCAGAAGCGTGGCCGCGGACGCCCTCCCACCACTGGAGAGTACGTCGGCCTCGCTGAGGCGAAGGCCGAAATGGCCCGGGCCCAGCAAGCGGAGCTGAAGCTGCTGGCGGAGCGGGAATTGCTCGCCTCGATGGCCGAGGCTAGAGCCACCCGCTCCCGTCTCTCGGAGATGGAGTCTGAGGATGACGCCGTTGAGTCGTCCTCGCTCATCTTCGAGAGGCTCATGACCAGAGTGGAGGCTATCCGCAAGGTGGCCGACGTCTCCACAAATCTTAAGGGGACATTTGTGAAGGCGCTCCGCGACAACGCTGAGGCGGTTGTCGCGGATGCTAAGAGTCTGGTGGCACTCTCGGCTACCGAGGAGACCGCTGCGCTGCGTCGTGAGCTGAAGGAAGCTCGGGCGCAGAACAAGCGGCTCCAGACTGGGCTCGAAGAGTTGCGCAAAGAGTTTGCGGCTTTTAGATCCGCCGCTCCCTCCGCTCCCTCCTCCGCCTCCGGGACTCCGGCTACGCTGGAGCACCTGAGGGCCATGGAGACAGCAATTATGGACAGGGTCCACGCGCGGCTGAGTGCGCGGCTCACAAACTTGGAGCCGCGCCTGAACCCAGCGCCGATGGTGTGTCCTCCATTGGCCACGCCAAGGGAGTACCCTCCACTGCCGGCCCCACGGAAGGACCCTCCTCGTCCTTCTGTCGCACCGCTCAGTGCCACCACCAGCGGGCAAAAGGAGAAAGCGCCTACCGGAGGGACATCGGCGCCTCCGAAGAGGAAGGCCCAGAGAAGGAGGGCAACGCGAGGGCGAAACGCGCCCGAAAAATCGCAACCGCGTCCTCTCCCGCCTGCCCCCACCTCTATGGACAAACCATGGAGTCTGGTGGCTAGAGGTGGGAAGCACAAGGAGCGTCCTCCTGCTCCTCAAAAGAAAGGCCGGGCACAACAGCCTGCCCCCCGGAAGCCCAAAACCTTCAAAACCGCGGCCGTTGTCGTCACCCTGCAGCCAGGGGCTGCCGATAAGGGGGTGACGTACAAACTGGTTATAGAGGAGGCCAAGAAGAGGGTGGACATTGCGGCGATGGGGATAGACTCCGTACGCTTCCGTCGCGCGGTGACGGGAGCCGTGATCATGGAGGTCTCCGGCGCCGACAACGGCGACAAGGCGGACGCGCTTGCCGCCAAACTTAGAGAAGTTCTGAGTGCGGAATCGGTGCGTATCTCGCGGCCTTTCAAGGCTACCGAGATGCTTGTTTCCGGCCTCGACGACTCTGTCACCTCAGACGAGGTCGCGGCAGCCATCGCTAGGCTTGGCGACTGTCACAGGGATGCAGTGAAAGTGGGGACAATCCGTAACTCATACTACGGCATGGGTTCGGTTTGGGCGAGCTGCCCTGTGACAGCCGCCAAGAAAGTTGCGGAAGGTAAACTGCTGGTCGGGTGGACGGCAGCACGGGTTAAGGTGCTGCAGCCCCGCGAGCTGCGCTGTTTCCGGTGCCTGAACACAGGGCACGTCAGGGGGCAGTGCACTGCGGCCGTTGACCGGAGCCAGCAGTGTTACAAATGCGGAGACACTGGTCATCGCGCATCCGAGTGCCGGGCGGACGCCCGTTGCCCTCTTTGCGCCGATGCCAACAAAAAGGCAAACCATCGCTTGGGGAGCAAACAATGTTCGGCCCCCAAGCCCAAAATGAACAGACGAAGGCCTGTGGGTCCTGCGGTTTCGACCCAAGACTCCACGACCTGCCCACCGGACGGGACTACTGAGACACTCATGGACATACAATCAATATGTCCATGAGATGTCTACAGACAAATGTTAACCACTGCGCCAGTGCCCAGGACCTGCTAGTCCAGACACTGGCGCAGTGGAGGATACAGGTGGCGATCGTCGCGGAGCCGTACCTGGTTGTCCCCCGGGATAACTGGGTCGGCGACCTCGACGATCTCGTCGCCATTATTTTGGCCACAGGAGAGGGGGCCCCCGCTGTCGATCGCTCGTTCAGAGGTCATGGGTTCGTCGCCGTCTTATGCGGCGACATCGTGTATGTGGGTGTCTATTTCTCGCCAAATCGTCCGCTCTCGGAGTTTGAGCGCTATTTGGCGGAAATGGACATCCTACTGGGGCGGTGCCGCCCGCGTCAGGTGCTCCTTGCCGGAGACCTGAACGCGAAGTCGACAGTGTGGGGCTCAGCTCTTACTGATGCGAGGGGCGCAGCTGTGGAGGAGTGGCTCTCCAGCAACAACCTGTGTGTGCTGAACCGGGGCACGGCTAACACTTGCGTGCGGCAACAGGGCGGATCAGTCGTGGACGTATCGTTTGCGTCTCCCGCCCTGGCGCGCCGTGTTCGGGGCTGGGTAGTCGAGGAGGGGGTCGAGACGCTCTCGGATCACCGATATATTCGGTTTTCCTTCTCCCCCCACTCGACGGACCCGAACAGCCCAAGTCGTGCTCCCTCTGAGATCGGGCCCAGATGGGCACTTAAAATGCTGGAGAGGGACTCCCTCATAGAGGCGTCCCTCGTGGAATCCTGGAATTCCAAACCGGAGGAGACCGATGCGGATCAAGAAGCGCAGTGGTTCCGCGGGGCAATGACGCACGTCTGCGACGTTGCCATGCCTCGCGTGGGCAAACCGCAGCCCCGTCGGCAGGTGTACTGGTGGTCCACGGAGCTGCAACAGCTCCGGACGACATGTGTCAAGGCACGACGCCGGTACACCCACGCCCGTCGACGCCACAGACCCGCATCGGTCGTGGCTGAATTGTTTGCCGCCTTCCAAGGGGCCAAGAAGGCGCTGAGGGCTGAGATCGGTGCAGCGAAGGAGCGCGCCTGGCAGGAGCTAGTGGACTCTCTCGAGCAGGACCCATGGGGCAGGCCTTACAAGCTTGTAATGAGCAAGCTTCGCCCCTGGGCCCCTCCGCTGTCATCCACGATGAACACGGAGACGCTCGAGAGAGTGGTGGAGAACCTTTTCCCTGCCAGGGCGGAGGACGATGCTCCCTTGCCGACGCTGCCGATCCCGGAGGAGGATCCCCCCGAGGTGTCAGAGGGTGAATTGGACAGGGCGGTTCTTCGTCTCAGCGCGAAGAACACAGCGCCCGGTCCCGATGGCATCCCGGGGAAGGCTCTGGTCTTGGCCCTGAAGGAAGGCGGACTCGGATGTCGATTCCGTGCGTTGCTCACAACCTGTGCGAAGGATGGCCACTTTCCCAGTGAATGGAAGCTAGGTAAGCTTGTCCTCATTCGCAAGCCCGGGCGTCCGGTGGACTCACCATCGGCCTATCGCCCCATAGTCCTGTTGAGTGAGGCGGGTAAGCTGTTTGAGCGAGTTATCGCTGCTCGCCTCACTCAGCACCTGGAGGAGACCGGACCGAACTTGGCCGTCGTCCAGTTCGGCTTCCGGAGGGGCAGGTCCACCGTAGACGCGATTGCGCGGGTGAGGGCTTTAGCGGATGAGGAGATTGGGAAAGGCGGGGTCGTCCTGGCGGTGTCCCTCGACATCTCCAACGCGTTTAACACTCTGCCTCACAGAGTGATCATGGAGGCAATGGGGTACCACGGCTTCCCGGAGTACCTCCGACGACTTGTCGGGGATTATCTCTCGGGTCGCTCGGTCGTGTACCCCACGCGCGTTGGAGATCGTCAGCGGGAAGTGTCGTGCGGTGTCCCGCAGGGGTCGGTTCTCGGGCCGCTCCTGTGGAACATCGGCTACGACTGGGTGCTGCGGGGCGCTACCCTGCGCGGGGTCGACGTCACGTGCTACGCGGACGACACCTTGGTGACCGCCCGCGGTGGCACGTATCGTGACGCGGCCCTGTTGGCAACCGCTGGAGTCGCACAGGTTGTGATGCGCATACGGCGCTTGGGACTGACGGTGGCCCTTGAGAAGTCCGAAGCGATCTGCTTCCGTGGGCCTCGCAAGGCGCCACCGCCAGATGCCCACATAATTGTTGGTGGGGTTTCCATCGGCGTCGGGTCGACGCTGAAATATCTCGGCGTCGTACTCGATAGCCGATGGAACTTTCAGGAGCATTTCCGGAGCCTAGCTCCTAAACTCACCGGAGTGGCTTTCGCCTTAAGCAGGCTGATGCCCAACCTGGGCGGACCCAACGTCGGGTGCCGCCGTCTCTTCGCGGGTGTGGTGCGCTCGATGGCCCTGTACGGGGCGCCCACTTGGGTCGACTCACTGTCGACCCAAAACCTGACCGTGCTGCGTCGCCTGCAGCGGGTCATGGCGTCCCGGGTCATCAGAGCGTATCGCACCACCTCGTGGAGAGCGGCGTGCGCGATCGCCGGCACGCTTCCCTGGGAGTTGGATGCTGCGGTTCTCGCAGCGGTCTACAGTAGGACCGCGGATGCGAGGGCCCGCGGCGCGAGTCCACTCCCGGAGGAGATGCAGCGGTGGAGGAGAGAGCTCCAGGAGGAGGCACTCGAGCGCTGGCGCGATGATTTGATGCAGGAGGGGAGCGGTTTCCGCACCACATCTGCGATCGCGCCGGTGCTAAAGGATTGGGTGAGCAGGCGGGCCGGGTCGCTCTCCTTCCGGCTTGTGCAGGTGCTTACGGGGCATGGCTGCTTCGGACGGTACCTGTGCAAAGTCGCGAGGAGGGAGCGAACCACCGTCTGCCACGAGTGCGGAGCCACCGACGACACGGCACAACACGTGCTGGAGGAATGCCCAGGTTGGGACATGGAGAGGACGGCTCTGACGGCAGTCGTGGGACGGGACCTGTCCTTACCCGCTGTCGTCAGAGCAATGATCGAGACTTCTGACGGCTGGGAAGCCGTCAGAACATTTTGCGAGGCGGCCCTGAGTGGTAAAGAGGCCGGGGAGCGGTCCCGCGAAGAGGACCCCCAGGCGGACCCACTCAGGCGCCGCAAAACCGGAAGACGGCGTCGCGCCTACGCTGCGCGCGCCAATTAGTGACTACCGGGCGTCGGGTAGGACGACTGGCGCCCGGCTTACACTGATTTGACGGCGTGGCGACCTAGGCATGCTCCCTAGGTCGCCACCGTGAAGGAGAATCCTTCAATGGATGCAGCGGTGTGCGGGCCACCGCGGACATGGCCTGGCTGTTATACGGGACCCGCACATCATCGCTGATGGTGGAGCATGGGGGGGTTTTAGTGGGTATTACCGGCACCTCTTGCCGGTCGAGTCCCACACTCTCCCCCGCCGGCGCGTCCTACGCCGACGGGGGAGGTTAGTCCGTAAACGTGATTTCCCCTCCTCAAAAAAAAAAAAAAAAAAGGTTAGGTTAGGTTAGGTTCCCCCCCTAGGTGGGCCACGACCTTGACGTGGTGGGGGGGCTTACCCTCGCTTGTTCTTCGCCTGGCGAGGGGACCAAGAAGGCCCACACGGAGGAGAGTGCAAACCTCGGCGGCTGGGGCGGGACAAGTATCCCTCCCCTCTGCTTTCTCGCCAGCTGTCGTCGGGGGGGTGAGTCAGGAATCCTGAGAAACCCGGGGGGTGGACCCAGGTTCCTGCTCACCTGCCGGAGGTGTTACCGATGTCTGGGTCAGAGAAGGGGTCTGTGGGCTACGGTTCCGGCGACCGCACGGTGTCCTACGTGCGGCTCCCGGGTAAATCCGGCCCCCAAAGACTGCCTCACACAGCATCGAAGAGCCGGTATACGTCGCTGCGGCGGCGTCGTCCGGCTGTTCCGGGCGCCGGAGCAGGGCATCTGGCGTCCGGGACTTGAGGAGGTGCAGCCTGGCTGCTGAGAGGTGTGGTGGCCCATTGATGTTCCTGTGGGTCGCCACAGGGAGGTGAGTCCGCAAGGACACGGCGGCGATTATGGGGCCCGGAGATAAGGCCTCGCTGTTTTTCCGGGTCTCATATAAGCCGCCGATGGTGGAACATGGGGGGGTTTTAGTGCGGTAGTGCCCGGTGATGGAGCATGTCGCCGGGCGAGTCCCACATACCCCTTCGTCGACTGCCCTAGTCGGCGAAGGGCAATCCGTAAACAGTGATTTCCCCCCCTCAACAAAAAAAAAAAAAAAAAAGGTTAGGTTAGGTTAGGTTAGGTTAGGTTAGGTTAGGTTAGGTTAGGTTAGGTTCCGACAATCAGTTCGGTTTTCGCGCGGGTCGATCGACGATCGACGCCATCCTGCGCCTCAAGAACATAGCGCAGGAAACCGTAGAAAGGGGAGGAGTGGCACTGGCGGTGTCTTTGGACATCTCCAACGCCTTCAACACCCTCCCCTTCAGCTGCATCACGGAGGCGCTTCGGTTCCACCGATTGCCCGCGTATCTCCAGCTGATTGTCGGAGATTATTTGAGGGATCGGAAGATTCTCTGTCCCCGCCGAGACGGGACCGTCCTGGAGAGGACAATGTCCTGCGGCGTTCCACAGGGGTCGGTCCTAGGACCGCTCCTGTGGAACATTGGATTCGACTGGGCGCTGAGAGGCGCCCTACCACCGGACGTGCACGTCGTCTGCTACGCCGACGACACGCTGGTCGTCGCGTGTGCAGACGACTACAAGGCAGTGACGAGCTTGGCTACGGTGAGCGTCGCTCTCGTGGCCAAGCGTATCGAGTTGTTGGGCCTGCGGGTGGCACCCGACAAATCCGAGGCCATGCTTTTCCATGGCCCCCGGAAGGGTCCACCGCAGCAGGCCCACATTAAAGTCGGTAATGTGGATGTCGCCGTCGGAGTGCACATGCGCTACCTGGGGCTCACCTTGGACTCCAGGTGGCGATTCCATGAGCACTTCCGGCGGCTCAGCCCTAAGCTGATCGGGGCCACCTCGGCGTTGGGTGGCCTCCTGCCAAACCTGGGAGGACCGAGTGTCGGCTGCCGTCGTCTTTTCACGGGGGTGGTGCGCTCCATGGCGCTTTACGGCGCGCCTGTGTGGGCGGACGCCCTGGATCGCCACAACGTTACGCTCCTGAGGAGATCTCAGCGAGTGATGGCGACCAGGGTGATACGTGGTTACCGCACAATCTCGTGCGACGCCGCCTGTGTTATGGCGGGTACCCCCCCGTGGGAACTGGAGGCCGAGGTTCTGTCCTCGGTCTATGAAAGTCGATCGGCAGCCCGCACTCGGGGCGTTGCTGGTCCGCTGCCGGAGGAAGTGCGCCGTACGGCGCAGAGAGTCGCACTGGCGCGGTGGGCCGAGAGGCTCGCCGAGCCAACTGCCGGCGCTCACACCATCCGGGCCATCGCTCCAGTTTTGGAGCAGTGGTGCAGGCGCAGGAAGGGTGTGATCACCTTTAGACTTGCACAGATTCTGTCGGGGCATGGCTGTTTCGGCAGATATCTGTGCAACGTCGCAAGACGCGAGGAGACACCCTCCTGCCACCACTGCGGTGGCCCGGAGGATACGGCGCACCACACGTTAGCAGAATGCCCGGCATGGGACCAGCAACGGAGCGAACTGACTTCAGTTGTAGGTGGAGACCTCTCGCTGCCGGCCGTGGTTCTGTCCATGGTCGGCAGCAGAGAGGCCTGGCAGGCTTTAATCTCCTTCAGCGAGGACGTCCTCTCGCTGAAGGAGGCGGCGGAACGAGCGAGGGAGGATGCCGCCCTCGCCAACGACATCCGTCGGAGACGATCCGGGAGGCGGAGGAGGCTGTACGGCCAACTCCATACGCCCCCGTGATCAGCCGGAGGGTGAGCGGATATGGGGATCCGCTCACCTACTCACCCGGCCCCCGGTGAAAGACGTGTCCGTGTTCCGGCACGTCTTCACACACTCGCATCCGGAGAGGGGGGACTCTACCATCCCCCCTCCCTCCGATGTACTTTCGGAGGTGCCCGATCGGGCAAACGCTGACGGGAGAGCAGGACGAAATGCTCGCGCTGACACCTCTCTCCCGTCCCACGCGCGCGTGGCAAAGGAACACCGCGGGGTTTTAGTGGGTAGAAATCCCACATATCCTGCCAGCGCCCCATTGCTGGCAGTGAATCAGGGTCGCTGATTTCCCCGCGTAAAAAAAAAAAAAAAAAAAGGTTAGGTTAGGTTAGGTTAGGTTAGGTTAGGTTCGCTGAGAGGCGCCCTACCACCGGACGTGCACGTCGTCTGCTACGCCGACGACACGCTGGTCGTCGCGTGTGCAGACGACTATAAGGCGGTGACGAGCTTGGCCACGGTGAGCGTCGCTCTCGTGGCCAAGCGTATCGAGTTGTTGGGCCTGCGGGTGGCACCCGACAAATCCGAGGCCATGCTTTTCCATGGTCCCCGGAAGGGTCCACCGCAGCAGGCCCACATTAAAGTTGGTAACGTGGATGTCGCCGTCGGAGTGCACATGCGCTACCTGGGGCTCACCTTGGACTCCAGGTGGCGATTCCATGAGCACTTCCGGCGGCTCAGCCCAAAGCTGATCGGGGCCACCTCGGCGTTGGGTGGCCTCCTGCCAAACCTGGGAGGACCGAGTGTCGGCTGCCGTCGTCTTTTCACGGGGGTGGTGCGCTCCATGGCGCTTTACGGTGCGCCTGTGTGGGCGGACGCCCTGGATCGCCACAACATCACGCTGCTGAGAAGATCTCAGCGAGTGATGGCGACCAGGGTGATACGTGGTTACCGCACCATTTCCTGCGATGCCGCCTGCGTTATGGCGGGTACCCCCCCGTGGGACCTGGAGGCCGAGGTTCTGTCCTCGGTCTACGGAAGTCGAGCGGCAGCTCACACTCGGGGCGTTGCTGGTCCCCTGCCGGAGGAAGTGCGCCGCACGGCGCAGAGAGTCGCACTGGCGCGGTGGGCCGAGAGGCTCGCCGAGCCAACTGTCGGTGCTCACACCATCCGGGCCATCGCTCCAGTCCTGGAGCAGTGGTGCAGGCGCAGGAAGGGTGTGATCACCTTTAGACTTGCACAGATTCTGTCGGGGCATGGCTGCTTCGGCAGATATCTGTGCAACGTCGCAAGACGCGAGGAGACACCCTCCTGCCACCACTGCGGTGGCCCGGAGGATACGGCGCATCACACGCTGGCAGAATGCCCGGCATGGGACCAGCAACGGGGCGAGCTTACGCCAGTTGTAGGTGTTGACCTCTCGCTGCCGGCCGTGGTTCTGTCCATGGTCGGCAGCAGAGAGGCTTGGCATGCGATGATCTCCTTCAGCGAGGAAGTCCTCTCGCTGAAGGAGGCGGCGGAGCGGGCGAGGGAGGATGCCGCCCTCGCTGACGACATCCGTCGTAAACGATCCGGGAGGCGGAGGAGGCTGTACGGCCGACTCCAAGCGCCCCCGTGATCGGCCGGAGGGTGAGCGGATATGGGGATCCGCTCACCTACTCACCCGGCCCCCGGTGAAAGACGTGTCCGTGTTCCGGCACGTCTTCACACACTCGCATCCGGAGAGGGGGGGACTCTACCATCCCCCCTCTTTCCGATGAACTTCGGAGGCGCCCGATCGGGCAATCGCTGACGGGAGAGCAGGACGAAATGCTCGCGCTGACACCTCTCTCCCGTCCCACGCGCGCGTGGCAAAGGAACACCGCGGGGTTTTAGTGGGTAGAAATCCCACATATCCTGCCAGCGCCCCATTGCTGGCAGTGAATCAGGGTCGCTGATTTCCCCGCGTAAAAAAAAAAAAAAAAAGGTTAGGTTAGGTTAGGTTAGGTTAGGTTAGGTTAGGTTAGGTTAGGTTAGGTTAGGTTAGGTTAGGTTAGGTTAGGTTAGGTTCCCCCCCTAGGTTCCGTGTGCGGTTCCAGATCCGCCATCGGACGCGTCCCCAGGTTGCGGATAGGGGAACGCCCCCCAGATATGGGGGGTACCGGTTTCGGCCGGCGCGGACAAAAACTGGCATGTGGCTGCCTGCTCTTTCTTAAGGGCGGGCATTGCACGGTCACATGAACCCGTAGCCTCACTTAGTGGGGTCGGGGGTCCGGCGCACTGAGCGTCGGACCGCGAGGAAGAAAACCTCTCTAAAAAATCACCCTGAGGGTGAAGCCATGGCTTCTTGTTCAAGAAGTCATCGGCTGTCACCAGTGGACCCCTCGTGGGTCGTGGGTTGGCCAGCTGGAGCTGGCGGTCCGGTTCATCCGGACACCGAGGTGGTGCGCTCACCAGCGCTGCTGGAGGGGCCCAGAGATGGGCCAGCGGAGCCTCGGCTCGTAGTGGCGGGCCTGATAAGGTCCGCGGGCGCGGCGCGTGGTCTAGGCCACCGTCGGGCAAACCGTAACCCCGCACTCGCGGGGCCGGGGGTCTGGCGCACTGAGCGTCGGGCCGCGTGGAAGAAAACCACTATAAAAAATAACCCGAAGCCCAAGCTTAGCGTGCCGAGGGGCTGCATGGCCGGGGGGAACCCGGTCTCAAGCGCTCCTGCGGTCTGTTGGGAAAGGGCCGCAGGTACGTTTCCCAAACAACTATGAGCATGTCGGATAAAGAGAAGAGTATGTCGAGTGATCCCGCTGACGCCGGGCGCTTGGGGGTAGCTCGGCCCCCAGGTGAGAAATCTGATACGAGCGGCAAATGCGCTCCGCCTTGCCAGCGGCGTCGACCGGTATCCGGGCCGGTCGATGTGAAATTGGTTACCGGCCAATGCGATTGTGGCGCCTCTAGTCACCCCTGCGTCTGGTGCGAGGCCAGGCAGCAGGAGCTTGAGGCCCCAAGAGTGCGCACACGCGCTCAAACGAAGGCCAGCGGGAGCAACAGGGCTGACAGCCCTGTGGTCGTTCTCCGCCGAATGGCGACGCCCACGGTGTCGCCAAGAGATGGAAGCCCAGCAAGCGACGGGGCTGATGTCAGCCCCAGCTCGCAAGGGCTGGCGAGGGTCCGAGGGGAACCTAACCTCTCGGAGTCCTCGTCATCGGACATGGACACGGTTGTGTCCATGAACAACAGTGAGGCTGATAACGAGGGTGACGAGTTGGTCCCAATGTCAGGGGACCGACTCAAACGAAAGAGGGGCAAAGGCCCTTTGGTCCTTTCCCCGGAGTCCTCGGCTGAAGAGCGCCCCAACTCCCAGAAGCGTGGCCGCGGACGCCCTCCCACCACTGGAGAGTACGTCGGCCTCGCTGAGGCGAAGGCCGAAATGGCCCGGGCCCAGCAAGCGGAGCTGAAGCTGCTGGCGGAGCGGGAATTGCTCGCCTCGATGGCCGAGGCTAGAGCCACCCGCTCCCGTCTCTCGGAGATGGAGTCTGAGGATGACGCCGTTGAGTCGTCCTCGCTCATCTTCGAGAGGCTCATGACCAGAGTGGAGGCTATCCGCAAGGTGGCCGACGTCTCCACAAATCTTAAGGGGACATTTGTGAAGGCGCTCCGCGACAACGCTGAGGCGGTTGTCGCGGATGCTAAGAGTCTGGTGGCACTCTCGGCTACCGAGGAGACCGCTGCGCTGCGTCGTGAGCTGAAGGAAGCTCGGGCGCAGAACAAGCGGCTCCAGACTGGGCTCGAAGAGTTGCGCAAAGAGTTTGCGGCTTTTAGATCCGCCGCTCCCTCCGCTCCCTCCTCCGCCTCCGGGACTCCGGCTACGCTGGAGCACCTGAGGGCCATGGAGACAGCAATTATGGACAGGGTCCACGCGCGGCTGAGTGCGCGGCTCACAAACTTGGAGCCGCGCCTGAACCCAGCGCCGATGGTGTGTCCTCCATTGGCCACGCCAAGGGAGTACCCTCCACTGCCGGCCCCACGGAAGGACCCTCCTCGTCCTTCTGTCGCACCGCTCAGTGCCACCACCAGCGGGCAAAAGGAGAAAGCGCCTACCGGAGGGACATCGGCGCCTCCGAAGAGGAAGGCCCAGAGAAGGAGGGCAACGCGAGGGCGAAACGCGCCCGAAAAATCGCAACCGCGTCCTCTCCCGCCTGCCCCCACCTCTATGGACAAACCATGGAGTCTGGTGGCTAGAGGTGGGAAGCACAAGGAGCGTCCTCCTGCTCCTCAAAAGAAAGGCCGGGCACAACAGCCTGCCCCCCGGAAGCCCAAAACCTTCAAAACCGCGGCCGTTGTCGTCACCCTGCAGCCAGGGGCTGCCGATAAGGGGGTGACGTACAAACTGGTTATAGAGGAGGCCAAGAAGAGGGTGGACATTGCGGCGATGGGGATAGACTCCGTACGCTTCCGTCGCGCGGTGACGGGAGCCGTGATCATGGAGGTCTCCGGCGCCGACAACGGCGACAAGGCGGACGCGCTTGCCGCCAAACTTAGAGAAGTTCTGAGTGCGGAATCGGTGCGTATCTCGCGGCCTTTCAAGGCTACCGAGATGCTTGTTTCCGGCCTCGACGACTCTGTCACCTCAGACGAGGTCGCGGCAGCCATCGCTAGGCTTGGCGACTGTCACAGGGATGCAGTGAAAGTGGGGACAATCCGTAACTCATACTACGGCATGGGTTCGGTTTGGGCGAGCTGCCCTGTGACAGCCGCCAAGAAAGTTGCGGAAGGTAAACTGCTGGTCGGGTGGACGGCAGCACGGGTTAAGGTGCTGCAGCCCCGCGAGCTGCGCTGTTTCCGGTGCCTGAACACAGGGCACGTCAGGGGGCAGTGCACTGCGGCCGTTGACCGGAGCCAGCAGTGTTACAAATGCGGAGACACTGGTCATCGCGCATCCGAGTGCCGGGCGGACGCCCGTTGCCCTCTTTGCGCCGATGCCAACAAAAAGGCAAACCATCGCTTGGGGAGCAAACAATGTTCGGCCCCCAAGCCCAAAATGAACAGACGAAGGCCTGTGGGTCCTGCGGTTTCGACCCAAGACTCCACGACCTGCCCACCGGACGGGACTACTGAGACACTCATGGACATACAATCAATATGTCCATGAGATGTCTACAGACAAATGTTAACCACTGCGCCAGTGCCCAGGACCTGCTAGTCCAGACACTGGCGCAGTGGAGGATACAGGTGGCGATCGTCGCGGAGCCGTACCTGGTTGTCCCCCGGGATAACTGGGTCGGCGACCTCGACGATCTCGTCGCCATTATTTTGGCCACAGGAGAGGGGGCCCCCGCTGTCGATCGCTCGTTCAGAGGTCATGGGTTCGTCGCCGTCTTATGCGGCGACATCGTGTATGTGGGTGTCTATTTCTCGCCAAATCGTCCGCTCTCGGAGTTTGAGCGCTATTTGGCGGAAATGGACATCCTACTGGGGCGGTGCCGCCCGCGTCAGGTGCTCCTTGCCGGAGACCTGAACGCGAAGTCGACAGTGTGGGGCTCAGCTCTTACTGATGCGAGGGGCGCAGCTGTGGAGGAGTGGCTCTCCAGCAACAACCTGTGTGTGCTGAACCGGGGCACGGCTAACACTTGCGTGCGGCAACAGGGCGGATCAGTCGTGGACGTATCGTTTGCGTCTCCCGCCCTGGCGCGCCGTGTTCGGGGCTGGGTAGTCGAGGAGGGGGTCGAGACGCTCTCGGATCACCGATATATTCGGTTTTCCTTCTCCCCCCACTCGACGGACCCGAACAGCCCAAGTCGTGCTCCCTCTGAGATCGGGCCCAGATGGGCACTTAAAATGCTGGAGAGGGACTCCCTCATAGAGGCGTCCCTCGTGGAATCCTGGAATTCCAAACCGGAGGAGACCGATGCGGATCAAGAAGCGCAGTGGTTCCGCGGGGCAATGACGCACGTCTGCGACGTTGCCATGCCTCGCGTGGGCAAACCGCAGCCCCGTCGGCAGGTGTACTGGTGGTCCACGGAGCTGCAACAGCTCCGGACGACATGTGTCAAGGCACGACGCCGGTACACCCACGCCCGTCGACGCCACAGACCCGCATCGGTCGTGGCTGAATTGTTTGCCGCCTTCCAAGGGGCCAAGAAGGCGCTGAGGGCTGAGATCGGTGCAGCGAAGGAGCGCGCCTGGCAGGAGCTAGTGGACTCTCTCGAGCAGGACCCATGGGGCAGGCCTTACAAGCTTGTAATGAGCAAGCTTCGCCCCTGGGCCCCTCCGCTGTCATCCACGATGAACACGGAGACGCTCGAGAGAGTGGTGGAGAACCTTTTCCCTGCCAGGGCGGAGGACGATGCTCCCTTGCCGACGCTGCCGATCCCGGAGGAGGATCCCCCCGAGGTGTCAGAGGGTGAATTGGACAGGGCGGTTCTTCGTCTCAGCGCGAAGAACACAGCGCCCGGTCCCGATGGCATCCCGGGGAAGGCTCTGGTCTTGGCCCTGAAGGAAGGCGGACTCGGATGTCGATTCCGTGCGTTGCTCACAACCTGTGCGAAGGATGGCCACTTTCCCAGTGAATGGAAGCTAGGTAAGCTTGTCCTCATTCGCAAGCCCGGGCGTCCGGTGGACTCACCATCGGCCTATCGCCCCATAGTCCTGTTGAGTGAGGCGGGTAAGCTGTTTGAGCGAGTTATCGCTGCTCGCCTCACTCAGCACCTGGAGGAGACCGGACCGAACTTGGCCGTCGTCCAGTTCGGCTTCCGGAGGGGCAGGTCCACCGTAGACGCGATTGCGCGGGTGAGGGCTTTAGCGGATGAGGAGATTGGGAAAGGCGGGGTCGTCCTGGCGGTGTCCCTCGACATCTCCAACGCGTTTAACACTCTGCCTCACAGAGTGATCATGGAGGCAATGGGGTACCACGGCTTCCCGGAGTACCTCCGACGACTTGTCGGGGATTATCTCTCGGGTCGCTCGGTCGTGTACCCCACGCGCGTTGGAGATCGTCAGCGGGAAGTGTCGTGCGGTGTCCCGCAGGGGTCGGTTCTCGGGCCGCTCCTGTGGAACATCGGCTACGACTGGGTGCTGCGGGGCGCTACCCTGCGCGGGGTCGACGTCACGTGCTACGCGGACGACACCTTGGTGACCGCCCGCGGTGGCACGTATCGTGACGCGGCCCTGTTGGCAACCGCTGGAGTCGCACAGGTTGTGATGCGCATACGGCGCTTGGGACTGACGGTGGCCCTTGAGAAGTCCGAAGCGATCTGCTTCCGTGGGCCTCGCAAGGCGCCACCGCCAGATGCCCACATAATTGTTGGTGGGGTTTCCATCGGCGTCGGGTCGACGCTGAAATATCTCGGCGTCGTACTCGATAGCCGATGGAACTTTCAGGAGCATTTCCGGAGCCTAGCTCCTAAACTCACCGGAGTGGCTTTCGCCTTAAGCAGGCTGATGCCCAACCTGGGCGGACCCAACGTCGGGTGCCGCCGTCTCTTCGCGGGTGTGGTGCGCTCGATGGCCCTGTACGGGGCGCCCACTTGGGTCGACTCACTGTCGACCCAAAACCTGACCGTGCTGCGTCGCCTGCAGCGGGTCATGGCGTCCCGGGTCATCAGAGCGTATCGCACCACCTCGTGGAGAGCGGCGTGCGCGATCGCCGGCACGCTTCCCTGGGAGTTGGATGCTGCGGTTCTCGCAGCGGTCTACAGTAGGACCGCGGATGCGAGGGCCCGCGGCGCGAGTCCACTCCCGGAGGAGATGCAGCGGTGGAGGAGAGAGCTCCAGGAGGAGGCACTCGAGCGCTGGCGCGATGATTTGATGCAGGAGGGGAGCGGTTTCCGCACCACATCTGCGATCGCGCCGGTGCTAAAGGATTGGGTGAGCAGGCGGGCCGGGTCGCTCTCCTTCCGGCTTGTGCAGGTGCTTACGGGGCATGGCTGCTTCGGACGGTACCTGTGCAAAGTCGCGAGGAGGGAGCGAACCACCGTCTGCCACGAGTGCGGAGCCACCGACGACACGGCACAACACGTGCTGGAGGAATGCCCAGGTTGGGACATGGAGAGGACGGCTCTGACGGCAGTCGTGGGACGGGACCTGTCCTTACCCGCTGTCGTCAGAGCAATGATCGAGACTTCTGACGGCTGGGAAGCCGTCAGAACATTTTGCGAGGCGGCCCTGAGTGGTAAAGAGGCCGGGGAGCGGTCCCGCGAAGAGGACCCCCAGGCGGACCCACTCAGGCGCCGCAAAACCGGAAGACGGCGTCGCGCCTACGCTGCGCGCGCCAATTAGTGACTACCGGGCGTCGGGTAGGACGACTGGCGCCCGGCTTACACTGATTTGACGGCGTGGCGACCTAGGCATGCTCCCTAGGTCGCCACCGTGAAGGAGAATCCTTCAATGGATGCAGCGGTGTGCGGGCCACCGCGGACATGGCCTGGCTGTTATACGGGACCCGCACATCATCGCTGATGGTGGAGCATGGGGGGGTTTTAGTGGGTATTACCGGCACCTCTTGCCGGTCGAGTCCCACACTCTCCCCCGCCGGCGCGTCCTACGCCGACGGGGGAGGTTAGTCCGTAAACGTGATTTCCCCTCCTCAAAAAAAAAAAAAAAAAAAAAAAAAAAAAAAAAAAAAAAAAAAAAAAAAAAAAAAAAAAAAAAAAAAAAAAAAAAAAAAAAAAAAAAAAAAAAAAAAGGTTCCCCCCCTAGGTGGGCCACGACCTTGACGTGGTGGGGGGGCTTACCCTCGCCAGTTTCTGGCGAGGGGACCAAGAAGGCCCACACCGTGTTGCTCCGAGCGAGCTCCGTTTCGGCGGAGCTCGTGGCGGAGTGCACCAGAGGAGGGAGTAGAAGGCGAACCTCGGCGGCTGGGGCGGGACAAGTATCCCTCCCCTCTGCTTTCCCGCCAGCTGTCGTCGGGGGGGTGAGTCAGGGATCCTGAGAAACCCGGGGGGTGGACCCAGGTTCCTGCTCACCCGCCGGAGGTGTTGGCCGCCCCTGGGTCAGAGAAGGGGTCTGCGGGGTACGGTTCCGGTCGATCACCCACCCGCCCAGTGGGTCGATCCTGGGTAAAATCCGGCGACTGAAGACTTCCTCGCCAGTTGTCTGAGGTCCCCGGTTCCGGCCGAGTCCGCACGTGGGCGACGCGCGTGCGGCTCCCGGGTAAAATCCGGACCCCGAAGACTGCCTCACACGGGGTCGAGGAGCTGGTGGGCGTCGCTGCGGCGGCGTCGACCGGCTGTTCCGGGCGCCGGAGTGGGGCATCTGGCGTCCGGGACTTGAGAGGAACGCAGCCTGGCTGCTGACGAGAGGTGTGGTGGCCTATTGATGTTCCTGTGGGTCGCCACAGGGAGGTGAGTCCGCAAGGACACGGCGGCGATTATGGGGCCCGGAGATAAGGCCACGCTGTTTTTCCGGGTCTCATAAAAGCCGCCGATGGTGGAACATGGGGGGGTTTTAGTGCGGTAGTGCCCGGCGATCGAGCGTGTCGCCGGGCGAGTCCCACATACCCCTTCGTCGACTGCCCTAGTCGGCGAAGGGCAATCCGTAAAGAGTGATTTCCCCCCCTCAACAAAAAAAAAAAAAAAAAAAGGTTAGGTTAGGTTAGGTTAGGTTTTTTTTATTTTTTTTTTTTTTTTATTTTACAATCGCATCCCTCCGACACAGGGTCGTAGCCTATGCTCTCTGTGTATCCTTCCATTCCAGTTCTCTCAATTATCCTGCTCGCACATTCTTTCTACATACTTTATCTTTCTTCCTTTCATCATCTTTCATTCCATACGGGTAGAGTCCCGTTCGTGTTCCTATTCTGCTAAACTATCCTTATTTTTACTGTATTATCATTATTTCCTTCCTTATTTCCTTTATCCTTAGTCCTCTTTATCCTTGCTACTTATCCTTTCCTTCTTTTAGTAGCACGTATTGGGGTTTCAAATAAGTATACACTGTAATTTATTTGGTAAACAATAAACAATAACTTACATAGCTAAGAAAAAATTTTTTAAAAACAGTTTCAGTCATTACATTATTAAATTCTATACCATTAAAATTATTTACATAGAGTGAGCTGTACAGGGGCTCCTATAATAGATTAAAATACTAAAAATACTACCATAGACTAAAATATATTACAGATAAAAGTCCAATTATACCATTAAAGTTTATGATGTTTACCCTTAAGTTCCTTATATTTTTACGTTTTATTCCTATCTAACACCCTTCCGGCTACTTTCTTACAATATTTAATGAATTTATCATTTTGGCTACTGGCGATTAACGCGCTAAGATTGGCTGGGCACACTTTCATATCCGTCTCGTACTCCAGTTCCATTCTTTCCTTGGCGAAGACCGGGCACTCCAGCAGAACATGCGGGACATCCTCAACCGCATCGGAACAAATGCACGATGGGTTCTCCTTGCGCTTGAACCGATGCAAGTACTCGGAGAACCCACCGTGCCCCGTTAAGACCTGGGTCATCACACCCTCAAGGGTCATCTTCCTCAGGGTTTTATAAGCTTCTATGGCTCTAGGGAAGAACAGCTTGGTAACTCCAGCCGTCGCACCGTCCCTGTATCTTTGGTCCCATTCGTCAAGCGAGCGCATTCGTATGCACCGCTTGACGAACGAGACCGGACACAGGTCGTACGCCGGCTTTCGTTTAACCTTCAGTGCGGCCTCCCTCGCGAGGTAGTCCGCCCTCTCGTTCCCCTCTAGACCAGCGTGAGCCTTAATCCAAAATAGTTTCAATATTTTGCCTTGCTTGTTGATGGTAGTCAAGTTCCTTCTCGTTTCAGCGGCTAGAGGGTGCGAGCATTTACTCGCCGCGATGGACTGCAATGCGGACCTCGAATCGCTGTATATTGCGACGGAGGTTTCGCTGCGGCCAAGGACCACCCTCGACGCCTCGCATAGCGCCAAGAGTTCTGCCTGGTAGACGGTACAATAGGACGGCAGACCAAGCTTGACGGCCCTGGTTTCGGCGTCGCCCTTCCACAAGGATAGTGCGGCGCCAACCCGACCCTCAATCTTGCTGCCGTCCGTAAAAATGCGGAGATGGTAGTCGCTGTTTTGGTTTAGTTCTTCTTCGTCCACCAGGCTTCCGAACTCAAGGCTGACCAGCTCGGCGGGGTGGGGGGCCTCGGCCGCAAGAACCCCCCGCTCGATGTCCCCGTCCCCAAGTCCAGGCTGTGGTACCCCCCTCTTGGCCTCATACAGTGAGGCTGCCTCGCGAACTCGCAAGTCAAGAGGGAGTATCCCAGCCAGTAATAGGGCTGAGTTCAGGGACACCGTTCGGTAGGCTCTGCAGATTTTCTGCGCGAAGCCCCGCTGCACAGCGTTCAAGATCCGCATAATCCCCACTCTGCGGGTCGCAGATGCCCACGCACTCGCAGAGTAGGTGATTATTGGTTCCACCGCGGCGATGTAAATGGAGCGAACGACCTCGGGATGGAGACCCCAACTGACTTTGGCTGCCCTCCCGAGCTGCTTATAAACCCCGAGGGCCTTCTTGGTTACATTCCTCACATGATCCCTGAAGGTGAGACCCCTGTCTATGGTAAGTCCGAGCAACTTGATGCTGCCCCTCATGGCAATGTCAATCCCGCCCATGGTAAGGCGTGGCGTGTCAAATTTAAGCTTCTTGGTCAGCACCATAGCATTGGTTTTGCCTGGTGCGAACCTCAGCTTATTTTTGACACCCCACTCCAGAACATGCGCGAGAGTGGCATTGGCATTCTGCTCTATCTGGAGCGCTCCGTCTCCATCAAAGACGAGGACCACGTCGTCCGCGAAGGCCTGGCAGTAGACGCCTCTACCGTCCAGGCTCCGCAGCAACGGGTCGAGCGTTAGGTTCCAGAGCAAGGGTCCGGCTATTGACCCTTGGATGCAGCCCCTGCTTGGCTCGGCGTTATGAACCTCGCCGCAGTATCTGACGCTAACTGTCCTGTCGGCGAGGTAGCTGTCAAAGACTCGCCTCAAATTTACCGGGCATCCCGCTTCCGCCAGTCTGACCCTGACCATAGGCCACCAGACGCTGTCGAAGGCCCCCTCTATGTCCAATGACACTAATACAACAATTTTCTTATTATCAAGCCCATTGCGTATCCGCGACATTAGGTCATAGAGGGCGCCCTCGGTGCTCTTCTGGGGCACAAAGCCATACTGGCGGTCGCTTATCCCCGGCAAAAGATGGTGTTTGAGGCGAGCCACAAGCATTTTCTCATACACCTTTCCAAGCACGGGCAGCAGTCCAATTGGTCGGAACGACTTGGGGACGGTGTAGTTATCCCTCCCTGGCTTCCGAAGGACGATCACTGCTGCTTCTTTCCATATTTTTGGAAAAATATGGTGGGCCATACAGCTATTGAGTAACCCCAAAAAGACTTTGGGGCTACAGCCGATGGCCCTAGAGCAGATGTCAGCAGTGAGCCCATCGGAGCCAGGGGCCTTCTTCGGGTTGAAGGACTTCACCGCCATTTCCAGCTCGGTAAGCGTGAACGGGGGGTCGCAGGGCGAGTCTTGCTCCCCTACGTTCACCCTATCCGCCTCCGCTCTGATCTGGCGGTGAATTCCCTCATCCGAAGTTGCGTGGTCTTCCGGGTAGAACACCTCCGCAAGCCACTCCGCCGATTCCCTCGCATCGAGAGCCCTGCCGTCTCGAACCAGCGGCGAGTCCTCCTCTCTGATTGCCGTTCTGCCAATCACTCTATAGATGCCATCCCACACGCTCTCGCCACTCTGTCGCTCGCAGAAGGACTTCCAGGAGTCCGTCTGAGCCTGCCTCACGGCCTGCTCATATTCTGCCTTCTTCTGAATGTATTGCTCTACGACCCACGACCGTCGGACGGGTGCGGCGTTTCTGATTCTATTTTTCCTGGTGGTGACCTCCTTCTTCAAGATTTCCAGGTCCTGCGACCACCACGGCAACGCTAGCTTTTCCCTAGTACCCTTCCTCGGAATGGCATGGTCAGACGCCTCAATTACTAATTTGGTATAATTTTGAACAGCCGAAATTGTCTCTTCCCTATCTGGTACAATCCCCTCTTTAATGTTATATTTTTCTAATAATTCTAAAATTTTGTGTCTAAATTTTTGCCAATCAGCTTTTTGGGTATTGTACCGTCTGGTCGTTCTGACCACGTCCATTCCTCGGGTGGGCCCAAAGTTCAGCCTAAATGCGATGCCGTTGTGATCGGAACCCGTTAAATCGCTGAGGACTTTCCAGCCCTCCACCAGGTCCAATAGGTCATGTGAGCATGCGGTCACGTCCACATGACTACAGAAGCGCCGCCCCCCTCGGATCGTGTCGAAGGTCGGAGCATCTCCGACATTCAGAATTTCGAGGCCAAGCTCCTCCAGACTGCCTGAAAGCTCTTCCCCCCTCGAGTCAATTCTGTCACTGCCCCACCACGGACTCTTTGCATTCGCATCTCCACCGATCAACCACCTCCCAGCCCCCAGTTTGGCCTCCACTTTCTTCAGGTGCCCAATGTAAGGTTCGATTGGCTGGTCCGGCTCAAAATAGAAGGAGGTAAGCGTTGTCGTCCAGCGCCCCGTCCGTATCCCCACCACAACGATGTTGTTTGTGGTGAGTTCTGGGTACTGTATAACTTTAAGACTGCTATCAAAGACTACTATAGCAGCCTTGACAGTACCCTCTTCGGGAGTAGGGTTCTGGAAGACCCGCATCCCCCTCCGACCCCGAACCGTGCCAGCCGCCCCCACATAGGGCTCCTGAAGGAGCGCTACGGCCGTTCCCCTTTTTTCCCCTTCCACTAGAAGCTCGGAGGTAGCTAGTCGGCTTCGTTGCAAATTGACCTGCAAGAGCCCGTGAGTGCGGCCCCCGCTAGGGGTGCCCTTAGCAGTACTGAGTGGCGGAGCGCGCGATGGCATCCCATTTCAATCTCACGGGACACGTCGGACTGAATGCATTATGTCCGCGATCTCCGAGCTTGGCCACAGCACAGTTCCGGCAGGATGGGGGAGCCCCCGCCCTCCATTCGGGGCACGCCATCTTCAGATGGTTCCCCCCGCAATGGCTGCACAGGTCCTCCCCCTCCGTGCAAAACTTTTTGCTGTGGCCATAGCCCAGACATCTCGAGCACTGCACCAAGGGCGACTGATCCCCCACCCTGATCCGCTGCAAGTCGATATGCAGGGCCCCGAGTTCAGTCGCCCTTCTCCACACCTCCGGGGAGGTGCTCAGCACGACGTGGCCCGTGAGCGGATTCCTCGCTCTCCTTCTAAACTTTACCTTCATTCTCGACTCCTTTTCGTCGAGGCCCTCGAACAGGGACTTGTTCTGATTATGGATTGCCTTCAGGACGTCCTCGTCGTTGTTTACCAACAGGACATCCCAGAGGATCAAGAGTGGGTCCCTGTTCTCGACCTCGCCGCAGAGGAGCCGCTTTCCCGATCCCTCGATTCTCTCCTTAACTCTCTTTCTCTCCTCTTCAGTTCTACAACTCATTATGATCTTCCTATCTTTCGCCTTCCTTACCCTTTCAACCTTGACCCAGCCGCTCTTTGCGTCGACCGCCTCCCTGATTTTTTCCAATACCTGCTCCCCGGTGTCCGCAACGTCCTCCGACGTCACTACCACCGAGTGCAGGGTTGGTTTTACTATTGAACTGCATGCCGCGGCCTCCGCGTAGGATCTCTTAGGACCAGTCAATTTTCCGTTTTTAATATTTTCTTCTAACTGTTCCATCAGTTCGGTATGATGCTTTATAGCGGCCTCGTTAGCTCTCAATAGGGCCGAATGCTTTCCTAGTGCTTCTAGAATTTTATTGTCCATCTGCACTACGTGTGCAGGGGTAGGAGGGGACTTAGTCTCCTCCTTCCCCTGCACCACTTTCTTACTATTTTTCCCCCCAGACTCCGCCTCCTTCACCAAGGCAAAGAGCCGGTCGAGTGCCTGAAGCACACTGGCTTTAATGTCCGTTTTTATGTTTCTGGAGGCACTGAGGCTGAGTTTCGCCACTTTCAGGCATGCCCTCGCCTCAGTGACTCTATCCGGGTATTCTATCCTCTGTGTGACCCTCGCCGTGCTCGTCGCCGGGGGCAGAGGGGAGATGGAGACCTTACCAGTCTCCCACTCCCCTATGCTCCTCCTAACATTCAATGGTGGAGGAGGCGGAGTCTCTTGGGACTTGCCGGCTTGAGCCGGTTTTGCGCGATCCGTTGCTGGAGACCGCAGCATGTTGGAGCGATTGTTGTCAGTTAAATTGGCTTAATGGCCTCGTTCCGATCACAAGTTATGCTTGTGCTCTACTGACGATTAAGCTGTATATGGGCTTAATTGGTAATATAAATTTACAATATCAACTATTACAAAAATCGGCGTCACAAAATCTATAGTCCAATATCTAAAGACTTAACATTAAAAAGTTTCAATTCAATAATAGTTGCCTTAAGAATATTAATGATACTGCCCTTAACAATTTAAAATTGCAAGGTAAATAATTTAACAATTATTTAATAAATTACAACTACCTAAACTAAAACTTTGTATGTAATTATATAATTATATGTCGACTAACGCCACCTGTTAATATTTGATTGTAATTCTAGACGACAGGCAGTTACTGCCCTCTATTGTCGACAGTAACAACTATTATAACTATCGCCGCTGAAAGTATACAAAGACCGTAAAATATTTACAGCGACACACTAGATGGCGCTGCAAATCACCACTAATTGTTGCTATTTTTGGAGTACCTATTTGTTTTGAGCTGTATATGGGCTCCCTCTAATTTAATTTATAATTAATTAACAGTGATATAGTAACAAGAGCAAGTAACTATGTTAACACAATGCAATAATGCATTTACAATTAATAGTCAAGTTATATTTACAATTGAATAATCAATGCAGTCAGGTTTAAAATATGATTAAAGTCCTTGCAGCTGAATTAAACAATTAAATGATAGTTAAAATAATATACAATTACGACTACTTAATTTAAAACCATGTATGTAATTATATGTCAACTAGCGCCACCTGTTAGAATTGGTTAGAAATTCTAGACGACAAATAGTTACTGCCCTCTGTTGTCGACAGCAGCAACCATTACAAGTATCACCGCTGTATAATACAAAGACCGTAACATTAATAGCAGACACTAGATGGCGCCGTAACTATTATGGAGATACCGGTAAACTATATAACAATTTTTTGTTGTTTATAACAAACTGTTGCTATACAATTCAGCCAATATAAATATACAATAACAATTTATTAAGGGTCAAATAGTATCTACAGTCAAAATGGGCAAAACAGTAATATAAATAGCGTCAATACGATACAACAACAAATCTGCAACTAAAGGTCAGATAATATCCACAGCGGAACCGATAATCATAACTGTAGATTTAAAACAACGTGAGCTGTATATGGGCTCCGTCAAAATAATAAATAGTCAATAATAAGATTAAGATTTTAAAAATATAAAATATAAAATATAATAAGTATACAGTAGTTAACTAGCGCCACCTGTTTAATTTGGTTGTAAATTCTTGACAACAAATAGCTGCTGCCCTCTATTGTCCACAGCGACAACTATTACAAGTGTCGCTGTTGTAGAATATAAAACCGTAGGACACTATAACCAAATACTAGATGGCGCTGTGATTGTTATAAACACTAATTTATATATAAACAATAATATACAAGAGTCTGCCAGTATTTTCAGCTAAAACCAATAATTACAATAAATTTAAAAACAATGATGAGCTGTATATGGGCTCCGTCAAAAATAAAAATAGTCAATAATAAAATTAAGATTTTAAGAATATAAAAATATAATGAAGTATACAGTAGTCAATTAGCGCCACCTATTCAATTTCAATTTAATTGTAAATTCTAGGCAGTAAATAGTTACTGCCCTCTGTTGTCTACGGTAACAACTATTACAAGTATCACTGTTGTAGAATATAAAACCGTAGGACACTATAACAACAGACTAGATGGCGCTGTAATTGCTATGAACACTAAAATTATATATAAACAATAATATACAAATGTCTGTCAATATTTGCAGTTAAAACCAGTAATCATACAAATAAATTTAAAATCAAGGATGAGCTGTATATGGGCTCCGTCAATAGCAATAAAATAATAATAATAAAATTAAAATTAAGTATACAATAGTCAATTCAACGTCAATAAGTCAAAATTAAAATACAATTTTGAGCTGTATAAGGGCTCAGTCGTTAAAATAGACTTAATTAGTATTAATTAGAACAACTAACCTAATTAGTCTAATAAAAAACTTAAACTAACTTAACCAATTTAACCTAAGCCTCTGTAGAATTTGGTCAGAATCCTGAGTCGGACCCCCCAGGCACCGCGAAACCCAGAGTTTGGGAGGGAAGAGATATCCAATTGGGGGGGAGAGGAAGGGTATTAGGATGAAGGAGTCGGCTGGGAGAAATTTTAGAATAAATTTTTAATTTTGACAATATAACCAAATTATTTTATTTAAATATTCCAGGCGTAGCCGGGTGCAGCACTAGCGCAATGCGGTAGGTCTCCAGACAGGTCTCGTCGAGACCTATCCAACGGCGTACCGCACGCCTTTATACTGCGTGGGACAAGGGAATTATGGAGTTTCCAATTTTTCCAGGTGAAGCCAGGTGAAGGTGACAGTAACCACTATAAGTTGGGAAAAAAGATGTAAATTTTCCGAACCCAACGGCGTGTCTCGCGGATTTTTAGCGCCACTAGTTGCTGAGATATTGGCTTGCAAAGTTTTAATTTAAAAGTCCGCGAACACAACCGACTGCAGGCAGTAGTATTATTATGGCCGTTTTTAGCCGCGGGTCAACTTACAGTGGAGCACCCCCGTATTTTTCTGAATTTTCCCGGCACCTGGTGTGGTCCGACTCCGGGGCTGCTTGTGTTTTTTGACCAAATCGCCTATGAGGATTCCGATGCTTTTGGTGTCTTCTTCCTGTAGCCTTCCTGGACTTCGAGATATCGAAAAGCACTTCAAAACGAAACCAGCTAACTTGGCCCGTATGTGTTTTTTCGGTTTTTCGGCTATATCTCCGGTCCTCTTCAGCCGAATTTTTTCGTCTTTTCAGTTTTCTCTCTATTTTTAAATTCTCTATCGATTGATACTAAGTTCTGCCAGGAGTATTGAGTATTTAAGATTTTTATTTTTAATTTATATTTACGTAAACGAAAATAGCACTTTTTCACTCCTATTTGTTTAAGCTTGTATCTTCGTTATTTATAGGCCGAAAAATCCGATGAAAACACCAAAAAATAGAGCGAGAAAATCTGCACACACTGGTATATGTCACTTCCCCGCGAACTTCTTCCTGGAGGAACACAGAGTTCCGGAAAAACAGGAATTTTCCGAAAATTTTAATTTCGCGATTTCTCCGGATCCTGTGGGCTGATTTCCGAAATTCTTTCAGGGATAGACTCGCCTAGTCTATCCGCTATTTATGGTCACCTTTATTTATTTTTCCGGGGCCTGCTTAGGGTACCCAATTTTGGGGACCTTCGGAAAAATGTTTGTTCCACCGCTTCCAGGACCGGAAAAAATCCGGGATTTTCGCAACAAATAACTTGGAAGTACCGGCTATCAGGTGGTACTCCCCGTTACATAATTTCTCGCATGAAATCTTCCACTATAGACTCGCAAAGATTTTTTTTTTTCACTCACTTTTTCACACTTAAAAATTCGATTTTCCGTTCAATTTTGATCGGATTTCCGCGCGGAAAACACCGTTGGATAGCCCGCGTCGAGCTGCGTCGTTTGATGTATAATATGCGTTTTTTCCACTTAAAATGCACGTACACTTGATTTTAGCGTATTTTTCGCCACGCGGAGCTCGTTTCAAGCGGTTTGCGCGCGTCCAACCTCTTCCAGCGTTCAACAGAGACTGGTTAGGTTAGGTTAGGTTAGGTTAGGTTAGGTTAGGTTAGGTTAGGTTAGGTTAGGTTAGGTTAGGTTAGGTTAGGTTAGGTTAGGTTAGGTTGAGGTTGAAGTTTACTCGGAAGTTACTGCACTAGCATTGCTTTCGGGTACTCTCGACGTCGCCCTACCTGCTCCTTGTGTCGGATTGACGGACTGACGCGATTGAAGCCTTTTTTAAGGCTTCCTTAGTTTCAGTCCGTAAATTTGTCTTTTCGATATCTCTGCTGTTTGCCGTCTGATTTTGCCGCGGTTCGTTTTGATTTGAAGCCTTTTTCAAGGCTCGTCGGGTGGCCCGCGGCGATTTTTGGTTTGTGTTGTTTTTCTTGTTGTTTTGTCGTTTTGTAGTTTTTCTATCATTTTGTTTGGTTATTTTTGTTAAAATTCACAAATTTAGATTTTGTTGTTATTCAGTTTGGGGAGGTCATTTTCGGAGCTCTTTCGGACGGTGCCGGAAAGTCGGAAATTTCCGGATTTCCGGAAATTTTTGATCGGCCGGTACTGTGCCGTTAGTTGCTCCACGGCGGTGTGGTGCGGCTCATTCGAAGCCTCTTTCGAGGCTCCGTCGGACTGCTCACATCAGCTGTTAAATTTGTTGTCGTTCATTTTTTTATTTTCGTTTTCGTGTTTTCAGTTTTGCTGTTTTGAGGGCTATTTTACTAATAACTCTTGTTTTCGTGGCCGGAAACGATTGGGGGCCGTTTCATTAGAAGCGCCTTCCAAACGTCCTCCGAAAGGCACGCCGGGCCGGAATTTTTTCGGGTTTCCCGGAAATTTCTTCTGCCCGGCGTTTCCGGATTTCCGGACAATTACGGTTTTTGGGTGGCTTGAGGGACGCCTTTTCGAAGGCGCCTTCAGCCAGCCCAAACCCGGTTACTGGGTCCTTTATTGTTATTTAGTTATCGTCATTTTTAGTTTTTGGGTTTAAAATCCACTAAATTTTCGTTGAGCTTTCTTATAATTTTTTTTTTATTTTTTGTTGCTTCAATCACCCTTCTCGTAGGAGTGGAGTCCATTGAAGGCTCGGAGACCGACAGGGCCATTAACTGGCCCATGTCGGACTCCATGGACAGTGAGTGGCCTGCGCTTAACACCCGCCGGCAGGTGCGCAAGCGGCGCGCCTTTATTGGTGAGAGCACCGCGGGGTCCTCCAGGGCCTCGTCGGTGTCGGAGATGGATAGGGATGGGCTTTCGGAACGCGAAGCCGAGGAGCTCGCAATCCCCCCCAAATATGTGAAGGGGTCTAAGGGCCGTGGCAAACCACAGCCCCCCGACTACAGCCACAATGTTGGCCTGGCGCAAGCCCGTAGAGAGATGAGGGAGTATCTCTCTACCGACTCGGAAGCGGACGAGGCTGAGTACTTGTCGGTGGGGTCTGCTTCCCCCACTGGCTCGTTGGAGGCCATGACCAAGAAGGTGGAGGCGAAAGCCTCCGTGATACTCGAGGTGGTAAAAAAATCCACCAATATGAAGGGGACCTGCCAAAAACAGGTAAAAGATGCAACCAGGGCGATTGTCGACCTGGTTAAGACGGAGGCGAAGAAATCCCACAAGTCCGGGTCGCTCCGTAAGACAGAGGACAGGAGACTGTCTGCGGAGGTGCGTCGGCTGCAAGCCGACAACGAGGTTCTCAGGAGCAAGCTGGAGACAGCTCCTCCATCAAAAGCGAGGGCACTCATCATTTCAGATGAGCTCCGCCGGCTGAAGGCGGAGAACAGGGGTCTTACCGAAAGGGTACAGACCCTTCTCTCCGAGATGGTGACCCTCAAGGAGTCCCTGGACTCCCGCCCTGAGCCTTCCGCTGCCACGCAGCATACCATTGAGGCGCCTACGACAGCGGCCGCTAGCCAGCCCTTGTCACGGGCCGAGTTCTTAGAAGCACTGGGGGCCCTCCAGGACGAACTCGTATGCCACGTAAGTGGCATGGTGAGTGACCGCCTGGAGGACCTGGAGGCGTCCGGGAGGCTTCTCCCGTCCCAACAACGGCATCCGACCACAGCGGCGGACCGTGCGAGTGACAAACCGGCTGTTGCTTCACAGCCCAATATGACGACGCTCGCGGCCCCGGCCAACTTGCCACAGAAGGCTAGGCCAAAGGCCAAAAAAGGTGCTAACAAAGCAGTTGCTGATAAGACCCTAGAGTCGCAGGCTCAGGGTCAGCTGGGAGGCACAGGTGAAAGCTGGACAGAGGTAGTGCGGCGGAAGAAGCGCGCCCCTGCCTCTGCTCCCCCAGCTCCACAGGCGGCGAAGACGTCCCCCCCAAAGCTCCCCAAGGTGCCCAGGAGGATGGTCGTGGTCCTGTCCCTCAAGCCAGAGGCTCTGGCAAAGGGGGACACGTATATCGCGGCCATCAAGAGGATAAAGGCGCGCGTTTCACTGGAGGCCCTCGGAATTGGCCCGCTCCAATTCCGCGAGGGCATCACGGGCTCCCGTGTGCTGGTGCTCCCTAGGGAGACATTGCCCGCTCAGGCGGACAAGCTGGCGGAGCAGATCAGCTCGGTGTTAGGGGACGAGGCGAGAGTGACCCGCCCCGTCAAGTCGACCGACATCCGGGTCGTCGGTCTCGACGACTCGGTGTCGGCCGAAGAGTTGAAGTCGGCGTTGGCGTCGTGCACTGGCTACCCCCCTGAACAGTTCAGGGTGGGTAAGGTGCACCCAGGCGCCAGAGGTGTGGGCTCCGCCTTTGCGTCTGTCCCGGTTGCGGCCGCCCGGAAGTTGGCCATCGATGGCCGGCTAGCGGTTGGATGGAGCTCGGCCTCCGTCCAGCTGCTGGAGCAGCGCCCTATGCGCTGCTTCAAATGTATGGGACTCGGCCATCCGAGGGTCAATTGTCCGTCGCGGAAGGATCGCGCCGGGCAATGTTTCCGCTGCGGAGAAGAGGGGCACTCCGCCTTTGAGTGCGAGGCGGCCTACCATTGTGGGGCCTGCGCGGACGCAGGCCTCCCGGCCGATCACCGTATGGGGGGCGTCAAATGCTCCCCCCCCGTCGTTAAGGGCCGCCCTGCGGCACCACCGAAAGCCCCGGCAGGGGCTGTTGCTGCCGGAAGGGAGGAGCCGATGGACACCATAGGTGTTCATTGAGTCCTCCCAAACACACGTAGATGGCAGGGCAGGAGAAGGCGGGCTTTAGCCTGTCTTCAAATGCCCTAGGGGACCTGCGCACGCAGCTGGCGAGCTGCGTGTGCCTGCACGGGTCCCCCCCATCTGGGGATTGTTCGGATGTCTCCGGGCAATCCCCCGTTGGCGTCAAACCTGGCCAGCGATGGCCAGGCCGCCCGTGAGGGGTGGGTCGGAGCAGTTGGTTCGCCAGAGCCCGTCCACCCCTTGCAATAATGGGCATCGCTAAGGAGGCATCGGGGAGTTTTAGTGGGTAGGGGCAGTTCCGTCTGCACGTGCGCAACGCGGAGTACGCTGTCGACCCCCACATACCCCTATCGCCGGCGGGCGGTAGGGGATCAATAAAAGGATTTCTCCTCGTCAAAAAAAAAAAAAAAAAAAAGGTTAGGTTAGGTTAGGTTAGGTTAGGTTGAGGTTGAAGTTTACTCGGAAGTTACTGCGCTAGCATTGCTTCCGGGTACTTTAGACGTCGCTCTATCCGATTTTGTGGTTGGATTGACGGACTGACGCGATTGAAGCCTTTTTTAAGGCTTCTTTAGTTTCAGTCCGTAAATTTCATTTGCTCGTATCTTCGTCATCTGTCGTTAGATTTTGCCGCGGATTACTTTGATTTGTAGCCTTTCTGAAGGCTCGTCGGGTGGCCCGCGGCAAATTTTGTGAATTTGTTGTTTTTCGGTTGTTTTGTTGGTTTGTTTATTTTCGTTGTTTTGTTCTGTTATTTTTACCAAAATTAGCAAAATTCGATTTGGCTGAAATTCAGCCTACAGCTGTATTTTTTCGCGCTTTTTCGGACAGTGCCGGAAAATCGGAAATTTCCGAATTTCCGGAAATTTTGGATTGCCCGGCACTGCCCCAGTTTTTGTTGTTTAGCGGTGTGCGGCGGCTCGTTTGAAGCCTTTTTCAAGGCTTCATCGGACTGCCCACATCAGCTTTTGTTGTTGTAGTTGTCTAAGTTGTTATTGTTGTTTGTTGTTCTGAAATTTTGTTTTTGGTTAGGTTTAATTGTTAATATCTTTTGTTCCTGTGTGCCGACTCGTTTGGGAGGCGGTTCGAAAGAAGCGCCTTCCAAGCCTCCTCCGGACGGTACGCTGGGTCCGGAATTTTTCGGTTTTCCCGAGAACTTCCGTTGCCCGGCGTTTCCGGAATTCCGGACGGTTTCGGATTTTGGGTTGCCTGAGGGACGTCTCTTTGTAGGCGCTTTCGGCCAACCCAAACTCGGATTTGGTGTCTTGTGTGCTTCACTAGTTATTGTCGTTTTAGTTCTTTTACGTTTAGGATTATTCTAAATTTTTGTCGTTTTTGTTCAATTTTTGTTGGTTTTTCGCTGGCCTGCTCCCACCTCTTATAGGGGTGGACTCGCCAACCCTCTTGGAGGTCGGCAGGGCCATTATTGGTCATGTCGAGCTCCAAGTCAAGCCGGCCTTCGAGCAACACGCGCTCGAAGACATCTAGGGCCGCTCCTGAAACGGATGCCGCATTCGAGGCGAGGCTTGCCCGCTTCGAAGCCATTGCTGCCAGAGGGCAGATATTCTCCGCTGAGACCACTGCCGGGTCCGAGGAGGAGTGTCGCCCGATTAAGAAGTCTTCTCCCCCGAAAACATCAAGGGCGGAAATACTCGCAAGCGAGTTCGGGAAGCTGCGGGACGAAAACAGGCGTCTCCGCGAGAAGGTGGAGATCCTTCAAACGCAGATTGTGGAACTCAGGCGTTCCTCTTCTGAGGAACCTCGCCCTGAGCCTCTGGTGCCCGTGACAGCGGCTGAGCGTCAGCTGCTGTCTCGGGCTGAATTCTTGGAGACAATTGGGTCTCTCCAAAATGAGCTGCTCGACCATGTGAGCTTCTTGGTCAAGGAGAGCCTGGAGGATCTGGTGGCAGAGGGCAGACTGATGCCGGATCGGCCAGTGAGTTCTCCATTGGAAGATCGTCGGAGGGAGAAGCGAGTCGAGGCAGCGCCGTCCTCGGTGGCGACGCTCTCCGCTCCCTCCAACTTGCCCAAGAAGGCAAGGGCCGCGAAAGCGGCCAAACCTCCGGTCTCGGAGGGTAAGTCGAAGGATGGGCCGCAGCCCGAGCTGCCCACCCAGCCAGGAGGAACTGCCCCCATGTGGTCAGAAGTCGTTAGACGCAAGAAGCGCGGCCCTGCCCCAGTCCCTCCAACTAAGGCGGCGGCTAAGTTGAAAGCCCCAAGGCTCCCCAAAGAGCCTAACAAGATGGTGGTAGTGGTGGCCCTCAAACCGGAGGCGGTTGAGGGGGGCGCCACCTATAACATGGCGATTGAGAAGACGAAGTCGATGGTCTCATTGGACGCCCTCGGGATTGGCCCCGTCCAGTTCCGCACGGGCTTCACTGGCGCCCGAATGTTGCGGTTGCCGAAAGAGACGACACCCGCCCAGGCGGACTTACTGGCGGCACAGATCAAATTGGCGCTAGGAGACGCGGCGAAAGTGTCGCGCCCCGTCAAATCGGTCGACATCCGGATCTCCGGTTTGGAGGATTCGGTGTCGGCCGAAGAACTGAGGGAAGCCCTGGTGTCGGCCACCGGCTGCCCACCTGAACAACTCAGGATGGGCAGGGTGCACCCCGGCCCCGGGGGCATGGGGTCGGCTTTCGCCTCACTTCCGATTGAGGCCGCCAGGAAACTGGTTACCGGTGGTAGGCTGACGGTTGGCTGGAGTGCAGCCTCCGTCCAATTGTTGGAGCAGCGCCCTATGCGTTGCTTCCGGTGTATGGGGCTTGGCCACCCGAGGGTCAGGTGCCCGTCAAGTAAGGACCGCAGCGGACTCTGTTTCCGCTGCGGAAAGGAAGGGCACTCCGCCTTCGAATGTGAGGCGGAGTACAGATGCGGTGTCTGTGCCGACGCTGGCCTTCCGGCCAACCATCGCATGGGGGGCAATAAATGCTCCCCCCCCGTTGTTAAGGGCCGCCTCGCAGCGGCGCCTCCGGCAGCCCGATTTGGGGCTACACGCGCTCCAAGGGGGGATCCAATGGACACCGTTGGTGCCCATTGAGTCCTCCTGAAACTAAAGCTGACGGTTGGGCAGGAGAAGGCGGGCGTTCTGCCCGTCTTCAAATGTCCTCGGGGGCCTGCGCACACAGCCGCTAACTGTGTGTGCCTGCACGGGTCCCCTCCGTCTAGGGGCTTGCTCGGGTATCTTCGGGCAAGCCCCCCTGTTGGCGTCAACCCAGCCAGAAACGGCTGGGCAGCCCGTGAGGGGTGGGTCGGAGCAGTTGGTTCGCCAGAGCCCGTCCACCCCCCGCATAATGGGCAAGGAGATACCGGGGAGTTTTAGTGGGTAGGGGCAGTTCCGTCTGCACGTGCGCAACGCGGAGTACGCTGTCGACCCCCACATACCCCTGTCGCCTAGCAAGCGGCAGGGGATCAATAAAAGGATTTCTCCTCGAAAAAAAAAAAAAAAAAAAAAAAAAAAAAAAAGGTTAGGTTAGGTTAGGTTAGGTTAGGTTAGGTTAGGTTAGGTTAGGTTAGGTTAGGTTCCCCCCCTAGGTGGGCCACGACCTTGACGTGGTGGGGGGGCTTACCCTCGCCAGCTCTCCACCTGGCGAGGGGACCAAGAAGGCCCACACTGGTAGGTGTGCTCCGAGCGGGCTCCGATCGCAGCGGAGCTCGTGGCGGAGCAACAACGTTGAGGAGGTGTTGCCGCCCCTGGGTCAGGGAGGGGTCTTTGGGCTACGGTTCCCGGTGACCGCATGGTAAACAGGGAACGTGCGGTCCCCGGGTGAATCCGGACCCCAAAGACTGCCTCACACGGGGTCGAGGAGCCGGTGTACGTCGCTGCGGCGGCGGCGGCGTCGTCCGGCTGTTCCGGGCGCCGGAGCAGGGCATCTGGCGTCCGGGACTTGAGGAGGTGCAGCCTGGCTGCTGAGAGGTGTGGTGGCCCATTGATGTTCCTGTGGGTCGCCACAGGGAGGTGAGTCCGCAAGGACACGGCGGCGATTATGGGGCCCGGAGATAAGGCCTCGCTGTTTTTCCGGGTCTCATATGAGCCGCCGATGGTGGAACATGGGGGGGTTTTAGTGCGGTAGTGCCCGGCGATTGAGCATGTCGCCGGGCGAGTCCCACATACCCCTTCGTCGACTGCCCTAGTCGGCGAAGGGCAATCCGTAAAGAGTGATTTCCCCCCCTCAACAAAAAAAAAAAAAAAAAAGGTTAGGTTAGGTTAGGTTAGGTTAGGTTAGGTTAGGTTCACGTTGGTCGTCGCGTGTGCAGACGACTATAAGGATGTGTCGAGCTTGGCCACGGTGAGCGTCGCTCTCGTGGCCAAGCGCATTGAGTTGTTGGGCTTGCGGGTGGCACCCGAAAAATCCGAGGCCATGCTTTTCCATGGCCCCCGGAAGGGTCCACCGCAGCAGGCCCACATTAAAGTCGGTAATGTGGATGTCGCCGTCGGAGTGCACATGCGCTACCTGGGGCTCACCTTGGACTCCAGGTGGCGATTCCATGAGCACTTCCGGCGGCTCAGCCCTAAGCTGATCGGGGCCACCTCGGCGTTGAGTGGCCTCCTGCCAAACCTGGGAGGACCGAGTGTCGGCTGCCGTCGTCTTTTCACGGGGGTGGTGCGCTCCATGGCGCTTTACGGCGCGCCTGTGTGGGCGAACGCCCTGGATCGCCACAACGTTACGCTCCTGAGGAGATCTCAGCGAGTGATGGCGACCAGGGTGATACGTGGTTACCGCACAATCTCGTGCGACGCCGCCTGTGTTATGGCGGGTACCCCCCCGTGGGATCTGGAGGCCGAGGTTCTGTCCTCGGTCTATGAAAGTCGAGCGGCAGCCCGCACTCGGGGCGTTGCTGGTCCGCTGCCGGAGGAAGTGCGCCGTACGGCGCAGAGAGTCGCACTGGCGCGGTGGGCCGAGAGGCTCGCCGAGCCAACTGCCGGCGCTCACACCATCCGGGCCATCGCTCCAGTTTTGGAGCAGTGGTGCAGGCGCAGGAAGGGTGTGATCACCTTTAGACTTGCACAGATTCTGTCGGGGCATGGCTGTTTCGGCAGATATCTGTGCAACGTCGCAAGACGTGAGGAGACACCCTCCTGCCACCACTGCGGTGGCCCGGAGGATACGGCGCACCACACGTTAGCAGAATGCCCGGCATGGGACCAGCAACGGAGCGAACTGACTTCAGTTGTAGGTGGGGACCTCTCGCTGCCGGCCGTGGTTCTGTCCATGGTCGGCAGCAGAGAGGCCTGGCAGGCTTTAATCTCCTTCAGCGAGGACGTCCTCTCGCTGAAGGAGGCGGCGGAACGAGCGAGGGAGGATGCCGCCCTCGCCAACGACATCCGTCGGAAACGATCCGGGAGGCGGAGGAGGCTGTACGGCCAACTCCATACGCCCCCGTGATCAGCCGGAGGGTGAGCGGATATGGGGATCCGCTCACCTACTCACCCGGCCCCCGGTGAAAGACGTGTCCGTGTTCCGGCACGTCTTCACACACTCGCATCCGGAGAGGGGGGACTCTACCATCCCCCCTCCCTCCGATGTACTTTCGGAGGTGCCCGATCGGGCAAACGCTGACGGGAGAGCAGGACGAAATGCTCGCGCTGACACCTCTCTCCCGTCCCACGCGCGCGTGGCAAAGGAACACCGCGGGGTTTTAGTGGGTAGAAATCCCACATATCCTGCCAGCGCCCCATTGCTGGCAGTGAATCAGGGTCGCTGATTTCCCCGCGTAAAAAAAAAAAAAAAAAAAAAAGGTTAGGTTAGGTTAGGTTAGGTTAGGTTCCCCCCCCCTATGTTGCGGCCATAAAGAGGACGAAGGCGCAAGTTTCCTTAGATGCCCTTGGAATTGGCCCGCTCCAGTTCCGCGAGGGCATCACGGGCTCCCGGGTGCTGGTGCTCCCTAGGGAGGCGACACCCGCCCAGGCGGACAAGCTGGCGGAGCAGATAAGCTCGGTTTTGGGGGACGAGGCGAGGGTGACTCGCCCCGTCAAGTCGGCCGACATTCGGATCGTCGGTCTCGACGACTCGGTGTCGGCCGAGGAGCTGAAGTCAGCGTTGGCCTCGTGCACCGGCTACCCCCCTGAGCAGTTCAGGGTGGGAAAGGTGCACCCAGGCGCCAGAGGTGTGGGCTCTGCCTTCGCGTCTGTCCCGGTTGCGGCCGCCCGGAAGTTGGCCACTGATGGCCGGCTAGCGGTTGGATGGAGCTCGGCCTCCGTCCAACTGCTGGAGCAGCGCCCCATGCGCTGTTTCAAATGTATGGGGCTCGGCCATCCGAGGGTCAATTGTCCGTCGCGGAAGGATCGCGGCGGGCAATGTTTCCGCTGCGGAGAAGAGGGGCACTCCGCCTTTGAGTGCGAGGCGGCCTACCATTGCGGGGCCTGCGCGGACGCAGGCCTCCCGGCCGACCACCGTATGGGGGGTGTTAAATGCTCCCCCCCAGTTGTTAAGGGCCGCCTCGCGGCATCACCGAAAGCTCCAGCAGGGGCTACTGCTGCCGGAAGGGAGGAGCCAATGGACACCATAGGTGTTCATTGAGTCCTCTCAAACACACGCAGATGGCAGGGCAGGAGAGGGCGGGCTTTAGCCTGTCTTCAAATGTCCTAGGGGACCTGCGCACGCAGCTGGCGAGCTGCGTGTGCTTGCACGGGTCCCCCCCATCTGGGGATTGTTCGGATGTCTCCGGGCAATCCCCCGTTGGCGTCAACCTGGCCAGCGATGGCCAGGCCGCCCGTGAGGGGTGGGTCGGAGCAGTTGGTTCGCCAGAGCCCGTCCACCCCTTGCAATAATGGGCACCGCTAAGGAGGCATCGGGGAGTTTTAGTGGGTAGGGGCAGTTCCGTCTGCACGTGCGCAACGCGGAGTACGCTGTCGACCCCCACATACCCCTATCGCCGGCGGGCGGTAGGGGATCAATAAAAGGATTTCTCCTCGTTAAAAAAAAAAAAAAAAAAAAAAAGGTTAGGTTCCCCCCCTAGGTGGGCCACGACCTTGACGTGGTGGGGGGGCTTAACCCTCGCCAGTTCTTGGCGAGGGGACCAAGAAGGCCCACACCGTGCGCTCCGAGCGGGTTTGAGACACCAAGCCCGTAGCGGAGCGCACATCGGAGGTTCCCCTGGCAGCTTGCTGCCAGGGTTTTTGTTGAGGGTGGGCGGAACTTGTTCCGTCCTCTTCGGCGTTCTCCTGGCGACAGGGGCGGGATTGGTATCTCTCCCTCTGCCTTCTCGCCTCTGTCGCCAGGGGTTTTTTTTGTTGTTTTTATTTTTAGTTGGAGTTCAGGGGAACAGGGAGGCCATGGAGGGTGGCCCCTGGTCCCCTGCTCTAGTTGGCGGTCGGGCGGGACTTGTCCCGCCCTCTTTTTTGACGGTGGGGGAGCCAATGGACATTGCGGTGTCCATTGAGTCCCCCATTAACATCTCGTAGACGGCCGGGCAGGAGAGGGCGGGCACCAGCCCGTCTTCAAATGTCCTAGGGGACCTGCGCACACAGTTGCTAGCTGTGTGTGCCTGCACGGGTCCCCTACGTCTGGGGATTGCTCGGGTGTCTCCGGGCAATCCCCCCAGTTGGCGTTACCCTAGCCAGCAATGGCTAGGTTGCCCGAGGGGGGTGGGTCGGAGCAGTTGGTTCGCCAGAGCCCGTCCACCCCTCACTCACGGGCGAGGAGACACCGGGGAGTTTTAGTGGGTAGGGGCAGTTCCGTCTGCTACGTGAGCAACGCGGAGTATACTGTCGATCCCCACATACCCCTGTCGCCTAGCAAGCGGCAGGGGATCAATAAAAGGATTTCTCCTCGACAAAAAAAAAAAAAAAAAGGTTAGGTTAGGTTAGGTTAGGTTAGGTTAGGTTAGGTTAGGTTAGGTTAGGTTAGGTTAGGTTACTCGGACGACTCCTCCCGAATCAGGGAGGACCAAATTCGGCGTGCCGTCGGCTTTACCAGGGGGTGGTAAGGTCGATGGCACTCTACGGAGCCCCGGTCTGGGCGGAGTGCCTCACTCCTCACACCCGGGCCCTCCTGTGCAGACCCCAAAAGGTACTGGCGAACCGGGCCGTGCGGGCCTACAGCACGGTAAGCCGCGGGGCCGCTTGCGTGCTCGCGGGCACGCCCCCGTGGGATGTCGATGCCCTGGTTCTGTCCCAGGTGCATCGACATCGGGTTGCCGAAAGAGCCCAAGGAAGGAGGCCCGTCGCCGAGGACGTGCGACGGGTCCGCGCAGAGGCGCAGGAGGGGGCCATCCGGGACTGGAGTGAGGCACTACGTGACCCCAAATATGGCGGCCGGACGATCCGCGCGATACGTCCGGTCTTGGAGGCGTGGGTGAGGCGCCGAAGTGGTTGCCTCACCTTCCACATGGTGCAGATAATGACCGGGCATGGGTGTTTCGGCCATTATCTGCACCGTATAAAAAAGGAGGAAACCAGGCAATGCCACCACTGTGGAGACCCTGACGATACGGCCGAGCATACACTCCAAGTATGCTCGGCCTGGAGTCTGCAGCGCCGCGAGCTAAGCGCGGCGCTGGGTGGTATCGACGTCTCACTGCCAAGCATGGTCGTAGCCATGCTTGACAGTGAGACCAATTGGAAAGCATTTGCCTCCTTCTGCGAATATGTTATGTCGCAGAAGGAGGCAGCTGAGAGGGAGCGAGAGGAAGCGGCGGTTCTCGGCTCCCTCAGACGCAGACGGCCGGGCAGGAGAAGGCGGGCATATCAAGCCCGTCTTCAAATGCCCTAGGGGACCTGCGCACACAGCTGCTAACTGTGTGTGCCTGCACGGGTCCCCCCCGTCTGGGGATTGCTCGAGTATCTCCGGGCAATCCCCCCCATTGGCGTTAGCCTAGCCAGCGATGGCTAGGCAGCCCTGGGGTGGATCGGAGTTGTTGGTTCGCCAGAGCCCGGTTCACCCTGCTCAAAGGGCAAGGAGATACCGGGGAGTTTTAGTGGGTAGGGGCAGTTCCGCCTGCTACGTGAGCAACGCGGAGTATACTGTCGACCCCCACATACCCCTGTCGCCTAGCAAGCGGCAGGGGATCAATAAAAGGATTTCTCCTCGAAAAAAAAAAAAAAAAAAAAAAAAAAAAAAAAAAAAAAAAAAAAAAAAGGTTAGGTTAGGTTAGGTTAGGTTAGGTTAGGTTAGGTTAGGTTAGGTTAGGTTAGGTTAGGTTAGGTTCCCCCCCCTACCCCCCCCTAGGTGGGCCACGACCTTGACGTGGTGGGGGGGCTTACCCTCGCCAGCTCTCCACCTGGCGAGGGGACCAAGAAGGCCCACACTGGTAGGTGTGCTCCGAGCGGGCTCCGATCGCAGCGGAGCTCGTGGCGGAGCAACGGAGGTGTTACCGACCCTGGGTCAGGGAAGGGGTCTTTGGGCTACGGTTCCCGGTGACCGCATGGAGGCGATACGTGCGGTCCCCGGGTGAATCCGGACCCCAAGGACTGCCTCACACGGGGTCGAGGAGCCGGTCTGCGTCGCTGCGGCGGCGTCGTCCGGCTGTTCCGGGCGCCGGAGCGGGGCGTCTGGCGTCCGGGACTTGAGGAGGAGCAGCCTGGCTGCTGAGAGGTGTGGTGGCCCATTGATGTTCCTGTGGGTCGCCGCAGGGAGGTGGGTCCGCAAGGACACGGCGGTGATTATGGGGCCCGGAGATAAGGCCATGCTGTTTTTCCGGGTCTCATATAAGCCGCCGATGGTGGAACATGGGGGGGTTTTAGTGCGGTAGTGCCCGGCGATGGGGCATGTCGCCGGGCGAGTCCCACATACCCCTTCGTCGACTGCCCCAGTCGGCGAAGGGCAATCCGTAAACAGTGATTTCCCCCCCTCAACAAAAAAAAAAAAAAAAAAGGTTCCCCCCCCTAGGTGGGCCACGACCTTGACGTGGTGGGGGGGCTTACCCTCGCCAGCTCTCCACCTGGCGAGGGGACCAAGAAGGCCCACACTGGTAGGTGTGCTCCGAGCGGGCTCCGATCGCAGCGGAGCTCGTGGCGGAGCAACGTTGAGGAGGTGTTGCCGCCCCCTGGGTCAGGGAGGGGTCTTTGGGCTACGGTTCCCGGTGACCGCATGGTAAACGGACGTGCGGTCCCCGGGTGAATCCGGACCCCAAAGACTGCCTCACACGGGGTCGAGGAGCCGGTCTGCGTCGCTGCGGCGGCGTCGTCCGGCTGTTCCGGGCGCCGGAGCGGGGCATCTGGCGTCCGGGACTTGAGGAGGTTGCAGCCTAGCTGCTGAGAGGTGTGGTGGCCCATTGATGTTCCTGTGGGTCGCCACAGGGAGGTGAGTCCGCAAGGACACGGCGGCCATTATGGGGCCCGGAGATAAGGCCATGCTGTTTTTCCGGGTCTCATATAAGCCGCCGATGGTGGAACATGGGGGGGTTTTAGTGCGGTAGTGCCCGGCGATTGAGCATGTCGCCGGGCGAGTCCCACATACCCCTTCGTCGACTGCCCTAGTCGGCGAAGGGCAATCCGTAAAGAGTGATTTCCCCCCCTCAACAAAAAAAAAAAAGGTTAGGTTAGGTTAGGTTAGGTTAGGTTAGGTTAGGTTAGGTTAGGTTAGGTTAGGTTAGGTTAGGTTAGGTTAGGTTAGGTTAGGTTAGGTTGAGGTTGTGGTTGATGTACAGCCTCCCGAGGAGGTGCCCTTGACAGCAGCTGCTGGTCAGGTGCTGTCGCGAGCAGAATTTTTAGAGACGATGGGGTCTCTCCAGGAGGAGCTCATAGAGCTGGTGACCTCCCTGGTAAGATCGCAGATGGAGTGTTTGCTAGAGCGTCTGGCGGCAGAGGGCAGGCTGCTGCCGGCTCAGCCGACGACGCTTCCGACGGTTGACCTGAGGGAGAACCCCTCGGTGACGACGCTCGCCCCGCCTTCTAATCTGCCCAAGAAGGCGAGAACAGTGAAGACTGCCAAACCCAAGGCCCCCGAGCCTGGGTCGCAGACTGGGCCGCCCACCCAGTCAGGAGGAACCGACGCCACCTGGTCGGAGGTGGTGAGGCGCAAAAAGCGCGCCCCCGCCGCTGCCACTCCAGCTCCGGCTGTAGTAAAAAAGGGTGCAGTGAGGCTCCCAAGGATGCCTACGAAGATGGCCGTGGTGGTGGCCCTCAAACCCGAAGCGGTTGAGGGGGGCGTCACCTATAGTGACGCGATAAAGAGGACGAAGGAGGCGGTTTCGCTGGAGGCCCTCGGGATTGGCCCCGTCCAGTTCCGTACGGGCTTTACCGGCGCGCGAATATTGAGGCTCCCAAAGGAGACTACGCCCGCCCAGGCGGACATGCTGGCGGCTCAAATCAGCTCTGTGCTGGGGGATGAGGCGAAGGTTACGCGCCCGTCCAAAGCAGCCGACATCCGGGTCTCCGGATTGGATGACACGGTGTCGGCTGTAGAGCTGAGGGAAGCCCTGGCGTCGGCCACCGGCTGCCCCCCTGATCAATTCAGGGTGGGCAGGGTGCACCCTGGCGCCAGGGGTATGGGATCGGCTTTCGCCTCGGTTCCCGTGGAGGCCGCCAGGAAACTGGTTGCCGCTGGTCACTTGACTGTAGGATGGAGCTCGGCCTCCATCCAATTGCTGGAGCAGCGCCCCATGCGCTGTTACCAATGCATGGGGCTCGGCCATCCGAGGGCTAGGTGCCCGTCAAGTAAGGACCGCAGCGGTCATTGTTTCCGCTGCGGAAAGGAGGGACACTCCGCCTTCGAATGCGAGGCGGAGTACAACTGCGGCGTGTGCGCTGATGCCGGGCTTCCGGCCGGCCATCGTATGGGGGGCGCTAAATGCTCCCCACCTGTGGTTAAGGGCCGCACCACAGCGGCGCCATCGAATGCCCGTTCTAGGGCTACCCGTGCCGAAAGGGAGGAATTAATGGACATCCTCGGTGTCCATTAAGTCCTCCCTAGACTATCAATAGCTGACGGTTGGGCAGGAGAAGGCGGGCACCAGCCCGTCTTCAAATGTCCTCGGGGACCTGCGCACACAGCTGCTAACTGTGTGTGCCTGCACGGGTCCCCTCCGTCTGGGGATTGCTCCGGTATCTCCGGGTAATCCCCTGTTGGCGTCAGCCCGGCCAGAAATGGCTAGGCAGCCCGTGAGGGGTGGGTCGGAGCAGTTGGTTCGCCAGAGCCCGTCCACCCCCCGCATTGTGGGCAAGGAGATACCGGGGAGTTTTAGTGGGTAGGGGCAGTTCCGTCTGCTACGTGAGCAACGCGGAGTATACTGTCGACCCCCACATACCCCTGTTGCCTAGCAAGCGGCAGGGGATCAATAAAAGGATTTCTCCTCGACAAAAAAAAAAAAAAAAAAAAAAGGTTAGGTTGAGGTTGAGGATTTCCTAAACGCTACTGAGCTATTCGTACTTTTAGGCACTCTCGAAGCCCCTCTTTCTGTTCCTTGCAGTTGATTGACGGATTGAAGTGATTGAAGGCCTTTTTTGGTCTTCTTTTATTTCAATCCCGAAATTTCTTTTCGTTGTCTCGTTGTTATTCGTTGACGGATTTTGCCGCGGTTTGCGTTGATTTGTAGCCCTTTCCAGGGCTCGTCGGGTGGCCCGCGGCAACATTTGTTAATTGTTGTTATTCTTGTTGTTTTGTTGATTTGTCTGTTTTCTCTGTTTTTGTTTAGTAAAATTTGCTGAAATTGTTAAAATTTGATTTTGTTGATACTTGGCCTAGGGAGGTTATTTTCGGAGCTCTTTCGGACGGTGCCGGAAAATCGGAAATTTCCGGATTCCCGGAAATTTTTGATCGGCCGGCACTGCGCCGCTAGGTGCTCCACGGCGGTGTGGCGCGGCTCATTCGAAGCCTCTTTTGAGGCTCCGTCGGACTGTCCACATCAGCTGTCAAATTTGTTGTGGTTAATTTTTTATTTTCGTTTTTGTATTTTCGGTTTTGTTGTTTTTGAGGTTATTTTACTAATAACTTCTGATCCTGTGGTCGGAATTGTTTGGGAGGCGGTTCGAAAGAAGCGCCTTCCAGGCTTCCCTCTGAGGGTAGGCCGGGCCGGAAAATTTTCGGTTTTTCCGAATTTTTCTTCTGCCCGTAAGTTCCGGAATTCCGGAAGTTTTCGGTTTTTGGGCGGCTCGAAGGAAGCCTTTTTGAAGGCGCTTTCAGTCGGCCCCAACCCCCTGTTGATAGCGTGTGTAGTTATTAAGTTGTTGTTGTTTGATTGGTTTAGGTTAAGTTTGTTTGTCAATTTTTGGTTGTTTAGTTAAGTTTCTTGTTGTTTTGGCCCCCCTTTCATAGGGTTGGCCTCACCAACAGAGTCGGAGGTCGACAGGGCCATTAATTGGCCAATGTCGGCTTCCAAGAGGGACAGTCCGCCTAAGGGCAAAACGCGTTCGCAGACGCGAAAGCGAAATTTGATGGCTGAAGAGACGTCCAGGGCGTCTTCTCCAGTTTCGGTGCGGTCAATGGAGGAGTCTGGGCCCGAGGAGGAACCATTTCCTCCGAAGGTGTCCAAGACCACCAAGAAAAAATATGGCCACGACGTCGGCCTATCGCAGGCCCGCCGTGAGCTGAGGGACTGGGTGTCCTCCGACTCTAACTCGGAGGACGAGGGCGACTACCGGTCGGTGAAATCTGCCTCCCCTACGGGTTCGACAGAGGCGATGGTGAAGAGCGTGGAGGCGAGAGCCTCTACAATACTAGAGGTCATTAAAAAATCCACGAATATGAAAGGCACGTGCCAAAAACAGGTTAAGGATGCGACCAGGGCTATCGTGGAACTGGTCAAGGCTGAGGCAAAGAAACCCGTATCCCCCAAACGGAAGACAGAATCCGCGGAGATTCGTCGGCTTCAAGCCGACAATGAGGCTTTGAGGAACAAGCTGGAGGCAGCATCTCCATCGAGGGCGAGAGCGCAGCTCGTTTCAGACGAGCTGCGTCGGCTGAGGGCCGAAAACAGGGGACTGATAGAAAGGTGTCAGACCCAGTTGCAAATGGTGGTGTCCCTCAAGGAGGCTCTGGACTCCCGTCCTGAGCCCTCGGCTGCTGCGCAGCCTTCCACTGAGGCGCCCACGACAGCGGCGGCCAGCCAACCCCTGTCACGGGCAGAATTTCTTGAGGCACTCGGGGCCCTCCAGGACGAGCTCGTATGCCACGTGAGTGGCATTGTGAGTGACCGCCTGGAGGACCTGGAGGCGAGCGGGAGACTCCTCCCGACCCAACCGCGCCAACCGCCCACAGTGGCGGAAATGAGGACTGCAATGGCTGCAGCTTCCCAGCCCACCCCAACGACGCTTGCGCCCCCCGCCAACTTGCCGCAGAAGGCAAGGCCTAAAACGAAGAAAGGTGCGAAACCCACTGCTGCCGACAAGGCCCTTGAGTCACAGGCTCAGAGCCAACCAGGAGGCACCGCCGAGAGCTGGACGGAAGTGGTGGGGCGAAAGAAGCGCGCCCCTCCCTCCGCCCCTTCAGCTCCAAAGGCGGCGAAGACGCCCGCCCCTAGGCTTCCTAGGGTGCCTACCAGATCAGTTGTAGTATTGTCCCTCAAGCCAGAGGCTCTGGCGAAGGGGGACACATATCTTGCCGCAATCAAACGGACGAAGGCGAAGGTCTCCCTAGAGGCCCTCGGAATTGGCCCGCTCCAGTTCCGGGAGGGCATCACGGGCTCACGGGTGTTCGTGCTCCCTAGGGAGGCGACACCCGCCCAAGCGGATAAACTGGCGGAGCAGATGAGCTCGGCGCTAGGAGACGCGGCGAGGGTGACTCGTCCCGTCAAATCGGCCGACATCCGGGTCGTCGGTCTTGACGACTCGGTGTCGGCCGAGGAGTTGAAAGCTGCGCTGGCGTTGAGCACCGGCTGCCCCTCTGAGCAGTTCAGGGTGGGGAAGGTGCACCCAGGCGCCAGAGGTGTGGGCTCCGCCTTCGCGTCTGTCCCGGTTGCGGCCGCCCGGAAGTTGGCCATTGATGGCCGGCTAGCGGTTGGATGGAGCTCGGCCTCCGTCCAGCTGCTGGAGCAGCGCCCCATGCGCTGTTTCAAATGTATGGGACTCGGCCATCCGAGGGTCAACTGTCCGTCGCGGAAGGATCGCGCCGGGCAATGTTTCCGTTGCGGAGAAGACGGGCACTCCGCCTTTGAATGCGAGGCGGCCTACCATTGCGGGGCCTGCGCGGACGCAGGCCTCCCGGCCGACCACCGTATGGGGGGTGTCAAATGCTCCCCCCCAGTTGTTAAGGGCCGCCTCGCGGCATCACCGAAAGCTCCAGCAGGGGCTACTGCTGCTGGAAGGGAGGAGCCAATGGACACCATAGGTGTTCATTGAGTCCTCTCAAACACACGCAGATGGCAGGGCAGGAGAGGGCGGGCTTAAGCCTGTCTTCAAATGCCCTAGGGGACCTGCGCACGCAGCTGGCGAGCTGCGTGTGCCTGCACGGGTCCCCCCCATCTGGGGATTGTTCGGATGTCTCCGGGCAATCCCCCGTTGGCGTCAAACCTGGCCAGCGATGGCCAGGCCGCCCGTGAGGGGTGGGTCGGAGCAGTTGGTTCGCCAGAGCCCGTCCACCCCTTGCAACAATGGGCACCGCTAAGGAGGCATCGGGGAGTTTTAGTGGGTAGGGGCAGTTCCGCCTGCACGTGCGCACCGCGGAGTACGCTGTCGACCCCCACATACCCCTATCGCCGGCGGGCGGTAGGGGATCAATAAAAGGATTTCTCCTCGTCAAAAAAAAAAAAAAAAGGTTAGGTTAGGTTAGGTTAGGTTTTTTTTTTTTTTTTTTTTTTTTTTTTTTTTTTTTTTTTTTTTTTTTTATTTTACAATCGCATCCCTCCGACACAGGGTCGTAGCCTATGCTCTCTGTGTATCCTTCCATTCCAGTTCTCTCAATTATCCTGCTCGCACATTCTTTCTACATACTTTATCTTTCTTCCTTTCATCATCTTTCATTCCATACGGGTAGAGTCCCGTTCGTGTTCCTATTCTGCTAAACTATCCTTATTTTTACTGTATTATCATTATTTCCTTCCTTATTTCCTTTATCCTTAGTCCTCTTTATCCTTGCTACTTATCCTTTCCTTCTTTTAGTAGCACGTATTGGGGTTTCAAATAAGTATACACTGTAATTTATTTGGTAAACAATAAACAATAACTTACATAGCTAAGAAAAAATTTTTTAAAAACAGTTTCAGTCATTACATTATTAAATTCTATACCATTAAAATTATTTACATAGAGTGAGCTGTACAGGGGCTCCTATAATAGATTAAAATACTAAAAATACTACCATAGACTAAAATATATTACAGATAAAAGTCCAATTATACCATTAAAGTTTATGATGTTTACCCTTAAGTTCCTTATATTTTTACGTTTTATTCCTATCTAACACCCTTCCGGCTACTTTCTTACAATATTTAATGAATTTATCATTTTGGCTACTGGCGATTAACGCGCTAAGATTGGCTGGGCACACTTTCATATCCGTCTCGTACTCCAGTTCCATTCTTTCCTTGGCGAAGACCGGGCACTCCAGCAGAACATGCGGGACATCCTCAACCGCATCGGAACAAATGCACGATGGGTTCTCCTTGCGCTTGAACCGATGCAAGTACTCGGAGAACCCACCGTGCCCCGTTAAGACCTGGGTCATCACACCCTCAAGGGTCATCTTCCTCAGGGTTTTATAAGCTTCTATGGCTCTAGGGAAGAACAGCTTGGTAACTCCAGCCGTCGCACCGTCCCTGTATCTTTGGTCCCATTCGTCAAGCGAGCGCATTCGTATGCACCGCTTGACGAACGAGACCGGACACAGGTCGTACGCCGGCTTTCGTTTAACCTTCAGTGCGGCCTCCCTCGCGAGGTAGTCCGCCCTCTCGTTCCCCTCTAGACCAGCGTGAGCCTTAATCCAAAATAGTTTCAATATTTTGCCTTGCTTGTTGATGGTAGTCAAGTTCCTTCTCGTTTCAGCGGCTAGAGGGTGCGAGCATTTACTCGCCGCGATGGACTGCAATGCGGACCTCGAATCGCTGTATATTGCGACGGAGGTTTCGCTGCGGCCAAGGACCACCCTCGACGCCTCGCATAGCGCCAAGAGTTCTGCCTGGTAGACGGTACAATAGGACGGCAGACCAAGCTTGACGGCCCTGGTTTCGGCGTCGCCCTTCCACAAGGATAGTGCGGCGCCAACCCGACCCTCAATCTTGCTGCCGTCCGTAAAAATGCGGAGATGGTAGTCGCTGTTTTGGTTTAGTTCTTCTTCGTCCACCAGGCTTCCGAACTCAAGGCTGACCAGCTCGGCGGGGTGGGGGGCCTCGGCCGCAAGAACCCCCCGCTCGATGTCCCCGTCCCCAAGTCCAGGCTGTGGTACCCCCCTCTTGGCCTCATACAGTGAGGCTGCCTCGCGAACTCGCAAGTCAAGAGGGAGTATCCCAGCCAGTAATAGGGCTGAGTTCAGGGACACCGTTCGGTAGGCTCTGCAGATTTTCTGCGCGAAGCCCCGCTGCACAGCGTTCAAGATCCGCATAATCCCCACTCTGCGGGTCGCAGATGCCCACGCACTCGCAGAGTAGGTGATTATTGGTTCCACCGCGGCGATGTAAATGGAGCGAACGACCTCGGGATGGAGACCCCAACTGACTTTGGCTGCCCTCCCGAGCTGCTTATAAACCCCGAGGGCCTTCTTGGTTACATTCCTCACATGATCCCTGAAGGTGAGACCCCTGTCTATGGTAAGTCCGAGCAACTTGATGCTGCCCCTCATGGCAATGTCAATCCCGCCCATGGTAAGGCGTGGCGTGTCAAATTTAAGCTTCTTGGTCAGCACCATAGCATTGGTTTTGCCTGGTGCGAACCTCAGCTTATTTTTGACACCCCACTCCAGAACATGCGCGAGAGTGGCATTGGCATTCTGCTCTATCTGGAGCGCTCCGTCTCCATCAAAGACGAGGACCACGTCGTCCGCGAAGGCCTGGCAGTAGACGCCTCTACCGTCCAGGCTCCGCAGCAACGGGTCGAGCGTTAGGTTCCAGAGCAAGGGTCCGGCTATTGACCCTTGGATGCAGCCCCTGCTTGGCTCGGCGTTATGAACCTCGCCGCAGTATCTGACGCTAACTGTCCTGTCGGCGAGGTAGCTGTCAAAGACTCGCCTCAAATTTACCGGGCATCCCGCTTCCGCCAGTCTGACCCTGACCATAGGCCACCAGACGCTGTCGAAGGCCCCCTCTATGTCCAATGACACTAATACAACAATTTTCTTATTATCAAGCCCATTGCGTATCCGCGACATTAGGTCATAGAGGGCGCCCTCGGTGCTCTTCTGGGGCACAAAGCCATACTGGCGGTCGCTTATCCCCGGCAAAAGATGGTGTTTGAGGCGAGCCACAAGCATTTTCTCATACACCTTTCCAAGCACGGGCAGCAGTCCAATTGGTCGGAACGACTTGGGGACGGTGTAGTTATCCCTCCCTGGCTTCCGAAGGACGATCACTGCTGCTTCTTTCCATATTTTTGGAAAAATATGGTGGGCCATACAGCTATTGAGTAACCCCAAAAAGACTTTGGGGCTACAGCCGATGGCCCTAGAGCAGATGTCAGCAGTGAGCCCATCGGAGCCAGGGGCCTTCTTCGGGTTGAAGGACTTCACCGCCATTTCCAGCTCGGTAAGCGTGAACGGGGGGTCGCAGGGCGAGTCTTGCTCCCCTACGTTCACCCTATCCGCCTCCGCTCTGATCTGGCGGTGAATTCCCTCATCCGAAGTTGCGTGGTCTTCCGGGTAGAACACCTCCGCAAGCCACTCCGCCGATTCCCTCGCATCGAGAGCCCTGCCGTCTCGAACCAGCGGCGAGTCCTCCTCTCTGATTGCCGTTCTGCCAATCACTCTATAGATGCCATCCCACACGCTCTCGCCACTCTGTCGCTCGCAGAAGGACTTCCAGGAGTCCGTCTGAGCCTGCCTCACGGCCTGCTCATATTCTGCCTTCTTCTGAATGTATTGCTCTACGACCCACGACCGTCGGACGGGTGCGGCGTTTCTGATTCTATTTTTCCTGGTGGTGACCTCCTTCTTCAAGATTTCCAGGTCCTGCGACCACCACGGCAACGCTAGCTTTTCCCTAGTACCCTTCCTCGGAATGGCATGGTCAGACGCCTCAATTACTAATTTGGTATAATTTTGAACAGCCGAAATTGTCTCTTCCCTATCTGGTACAATCCCCTCTTTAATGTTATATTTTTCTAATAATTCTAAAATTTTGTGTCTAAATTTTTGCCAATCAGCTTTTTGGGTATTGTACCGTCTGGTCGTTCTGACCACGTCCATTCCTCGGGTGGGCCCAAAGTTCAGCCTAAATGCGATGCCGTTGTGATCGGAACCCGTTAAATCGCTGAGGACTTTCCAGCCCTCCACCAGGTCCAATAGGTCATGTGAGCATGCGGTCACGTCCACATGACTACAGAAGCGCCGCCCCCCTCGGATCGTGTCGAAGGTCGGAGCATCTCCGACATTCAGAATTTCGAGGCCAAGCTCCTCCAGACTGCCTGAAAGCTCTTCCCCCCTCGAGTCAATTCTGTCACTGCCCCACCACGGACTCTTTGCATTCGCATCTCCACCGATCAACCACCTCCCAGCCCCCAGTTTGGCCTCCACTTTCTTCAGGTGCCCAATGTAAGGTTCGATTGGCTGGTCCGGCTCAAAATAGAAGGAGGTAAGCGTTGTCGTCCAGCGCCCCGTCCGTATCCCCACCACAACGATGTTGTTTGTGGTGAGTTCTGGGTACTGTATAACTTTAAGACTGCTATCAAAGACTACTATAGCAGCCTTGACAGTACCCTCATCGGGAGTAGGGTTCTGGAAGACCCGCATCCCCCTCCGACCCCGAACCGTGCCAGCCGCCCCCACATAGGGCTCCTGAAGGAGCGCTACGGCCGTTCCCCTTTTTTCCCCTTCCACTAGAAGCTCGGAGGTAGCTAGTCGGCTTCGTTGCAAATTGACCTGCAAGAGCCCGTGAGTGCGGCCCCCGCTAGGGGTGCCCTTAGCAGTACTGAGTGGCGGAGCGCGCGATGGCATCCCATTTCAATCTCACGGGACACGTCGGACTGAATGCATTATGTCCGCGATCTCCGAGCTTGGCCACAGCACAGTTCCGGCAGGATGGGGGAGCCCCCGCCCTCCATTCGGGGCACGCCATCTTCAGATGGTTCCCCCCGCAATGGCTGCACAGGTCCTCCCCCTCCGTGCAAAACTTTTTGCTGTGGCCATAGCCCAGACATCTCGAGCACTGCACCAAGGGCGACTGATCCCCCACCCTGATCCGCTGCAAGTCGATATGCAGGGCCCCGAGTTCAGTCGCCCTTCTCCACACCTCCGGGGAGGTGCTCAGCACGACGTGGCCCGTGAGCGGATTCCTCGCTCTCCTTCTAAACTTTACCTTCATTCTCGACTCCTTTTCGTCGAGGCCCTCGAACAGGGACTTGTTCTGATTATGGATTGCCTTCAGGACGTCCTCGTCGTTGTTTACCAACAGGACATCCCAGAGGATCAAGAGTGGGTCCCTGTTCTCGACCTCGCCGCAGAGGAGCCGCTTTCCCGATCCCTCGATTCTCTCCTTAACTCTCTTTCTCTCCTCTTCAGTTCTACAACTCATTATGATCTTCCTATCTTTCGCCTTCCTTACCCTTTCAACCTTGACCCAGCCGCTCTTTGCGTCGACCGCCTCCCTGATTTTTTCCAATACCTGCTCCCCGGTGTCCGCAACGTCCTCCGACGTCACTACCACCGAGTGCAGGGTTGGTTTTACTATTGAACTGCATGCCGCGGCCTCCGCGTAGGATCTCTTAGGACCAGTCAATTTTCCGTTTTTAATATTTTCTTCTAACTGTTCCATCAGTTCGGTATGATGCTTTATAGCGGCCTCGTTAGCTCTCAATAGGGCCGAATGCTTTCCTAGTGCTTCTAGAATTTTATTGTCCATCTGCACTACGTGTGCAGGGGTAGGAGGGGACTTAGTCTCCTCCTTCCCCTGCACCACTTTCTTACTATTTTTCCCCCCAGACTCCGCCTCCTTCACCAAGGCAAAGAGCCGGTCGAGTGCCTGAAGCACACTGGCTTTAATGTCCGTTTTTATGTTTCTGGAGGCACTGAGGCTGAGTTTCGCCACTTTCAGGCATGCCCTCGCCTCAGTGACTCTATCCGGGTATTCTATCCTCTGTGTGACCCTCGCCGTGCTCGTCGCCGGGGGCAGAGGGGAGATGGAGACCTTACCAGTCTCCCACTCCCCTATGCTCCTCCTAACATTCAATGGTGGAGGAGGCGGAGTCTCTTGGGACTTGCCGGCTTGAGCCGGTTTTGCGCGATCCGTTGCTGGAGACCGCAGCATGTTGGAGCGATTGTTGTCAGTTAAATTGGCTTAATGGCCTCGTTCCGATCACAAGTTATGCTTGTGCTCTACTGACGATTAAGCTGTATATGGGCTTAATTGGTAATATAAATTTACAATATCAACTATTACAAAAATCGGCGTCACAAAATCTATAGTCCAATATCTAAAGACTTAACATTAAAAAGTTTCAATTCAATAATAGTTGCCTTAAGAATATTAATGATACTGCCCTTAACAATTTAAAATTGCAAGGTAAATAATTTAACAATTATTTAATAAATTACAACTACCTAAACTAAAACTTTGTATGTAATTATATAATTATATGTCGACTAACGCCACCTGTTAATATTTGATTGTAATTCTAGACGACAGGCAGTTACTGCCCTCTATTGTCGACAGTAACAACTATTATAACTATCGCCGCTGAAAGTATACAAAGACCGTAAAATATTTACAGCGACACACTAGATGGCGCTGCAAATCACCACTAATTGTTGCTATTTTTGGAGTACCTATTTGTTTTGAGCTGTATATGGGCTCCCTCTAATTTAATTTATAATTAATTAACAGTGATATAGTAACAAGAGCAAGTAACTATGTTAACACAATGCAATAATGCATTTACAATTAATAGTCAAGTTATATTTACAATTGAATAATCAATGCAGTCAGGTTTAAAATATGATTAAAGTCCTTGCAGCTGAATTAAACAATTAAATGATAGTTAAAATAATATACAATTACGACTACTTAATTTAAAACCATGTATGTAATTATATGTCAACTAGCGCCACCTGTTAGAATTGGTTAGAAATTCTAGACGACAAATAGTTACTGCCCTCTGTTGTCGACAGCAGCAACCATTACAAGTATCACCGCTGTATAATACAAAGACCGTAACATTAATAGCAGACACTAGATGGCGCCGTAACTATTATGGAGATACCGGTAAACTATATAACAATTTTTTGTTGTTTATAACAAACTGTTGCTATACAATTCAGCCAATATAAATATACAATAACAATTTATTAAGGGTCAAATAGTATCTACAGTCAAAATGGGCAAAACAGTAATATAAATAGCGTCAATACGATACAACAACAAATCTGCAACTAAAGGTCAGATAATATCCACAGCGGAACCGATAATCATAACTGTAGATTTAAAACAACGTGAGCTGTATATGGGCTCCGTCAAAATAATAAATAGTCAATAATAAGATTAAGATTTTAAAAATATAAAATATAAAATATAATAAGTATACAGTAGTTAACTAGCGCCACCTGTTTAATTTGGTTGTAAATTCTTGACAACAAATAGCTGCTGCCCTCTATTGTCCACAGCGACAACTATTACAAGTGTCGCTGTTGTAGAATATAAAACCGTAGGACACTATAACCAAATACTAGATGGCGCTGTGATTGTTATAAACACTAATTTATATATAAACAATAATATACAAGAGTCTGCCAGTATTTTCAGCTAAAACCAATAATTACAATAAATTTAAAAACAATGATGAGCTGTATATGGGCTCCGTCAAAAATAAAAATAGTCAATAATAAAATTAAGATTTTAAGAATATAAAAATATAATGAAGTATACAGTAGTCAATTAGCGCCACCTATTCAATTTCAATTTAATTGTAAATTCTAGGCAGTAAATAGTTACTGCCCTCTGTTGTCTACGGTAACAACTATTACAAGTATCACTGTTGTAGAATATAAAACCGTAGGACACTATAACAACAGACTAGATGGCGCTGTAATTGCTATGAACACTAAAATTATATATAAACAATAATATACAAATGTCTGTCAATATTTGCAGTTAAAACCAGTAATCATACAAATAAATTTAAAATCAAGGATGAGCTGTATATGGGCTCCGTCAATAGCAATAAAATAATAATAATAAAATTAAAATTAAGTATACAATAGTCAATTCAACGTCAATAAGTCAAAATTAAAATACAATTTTGAGCTGTATAAGGGCTCAGTCGTTAAAATAGACTTAATTAGTATTAATTAGAACAACTAACCTAATTAGTCTAATAAAAAACTTAAACTAACTTAACCAATTTAACCTAAGCCTCTGTAGAATTTGGTCAGAATCCTGAGTCGGACCCCCCAGGCACCGCGAAACCCAGAGTTTGGGAGGGAAGAGATATCCAATTGGGGGGGAGAGGAAGGGTATTAGGATGAAGGAGTCGGCTGGGAGAAATTTTAGAATAAATTTTTAATTTTGACAATATAACCAAATTATTTTATTTAAATATTCCAGGCGTAGCCGGGTGCAGCACTAGCGCAATGCGGTAGGTCTCCAGACAGGTCTCGTCGAGACCTATCCAACGGCGTACCGCACGCCTTTATACTGCGTGGGACAAGGGAATTATGGAGTTTCCAATTTTTCCAGGTGAAGCCAGGTGAAGGTGACAGTAACCACTATAAGTTGGGAAAAAAGATGTAAATTTTCCGAACCCAACGGCGTGTCTCGCGGATTTTTAGCGCCACTAGTTGCTGAGATATTGGCTTGCAAAGTTTTAATTTAAAAGTCCGCGAACACAACCGACTGCAGGCAGTAGTATTATTATGGCCGTTTTTAGCCGCGGGTCAACTTACAGTGGAGCACCCCCGTATTTTTCTGAATTTTCCCGGCACCTGGTGTGGTCCGACTCCGGGGCTGCTTGTGTTTTTTGACCAAATCGCCTATGAGGATTCCGATGCTTTTGGTGTCTTCTTCCTGTAGCCTTCCTGGACTTCGAGATATCGAAAAGCACTTCAAAACGAAACCAGCTAACTTGGCCCGTATGTGTTTTTTCGGTTTTTCGGCTATATCTCCGGTCCTCTTCAGCCGAATTTTTTCGTCTTTTCAGTTTTCTCTCTATTTTTAAATTCTCTATCGATTGATACTAAGTTCTGCCAGGAGTATTGAGTATTTAAGATTTTTATTTTTAATTTATATTTACGTAAACGAAAATAGCACTTTTTCACTCCTATTTGTTTAAGCTTGTATCTTCGTTATTTATAGGCCGAAAAATCCGATGAAAACACCAAAAAATAGAGCGAGAAAATCTGCACACACTGGTATATGTCACTTCCCCGCGAACTTCTTCCTGGAGGAACACAGAGTTCCGGAAAAACAGGAATTTTCCGAAAATTTTAATTTCGCGATTTCTCCGGATCCTGTGGGCTGATTTCCGAAATTCTTTCAGGGATAGACTCGCCTAGTCTATCCGCTATTTATGGTCACCTTTATTTATTTTTCCGGGGCCTGCTTAGGGTACCCAATTTTGGGGACCTTCGGAAAAATGTTTGTTCCACCGCTTCCAGGACCGGAAAAAATCCGGGATTTTCGCAACAAATAACTTGGAAGTACCGGCTATCAGGTGGTACTCCCCGTTACATAATTTCTCGCATGAAATCTTCCACTATAGACTCGCAAAGATTTTTCACTCACTTTTTCACACTTAAAAATTCGATTTTCCGTTCAATTTTGATCGGATTTCCGCGCGGAAAACACCGTTGGATAGCCCGCGTCGAGCTGCGTCGTTTGATGTATAATATGCGTTTTTTCCACTTAAAATGCACGTACACTTGATTTTAGCGTATTTTTCGCCACGCGGAGCTCGTTTCAAGCGGTTTGCGCGCGTCCAACCTCTTCCAGCGTTCAACAGAGACTGGTTGGGTTAGGTTAGGTTAGGTTAGGTTAGGTTAGGTTAGGTTAGGTTAGGTTAGGTTAGGTTAGGTTAGGTTTTTTTTTTTTTTTTTTTTATGTTTTCCCGCGGAGGGTACGCCGCCCCCGCGGGGAGTATATTAGAAAATTCTTTACACGGCAAGGAAAATATTGTCTAAGGTAATGTTAAATTTGGTACAATGAGGGGGGCGAGGGGAGGGATATGCGATTTGATACAAAGTCCCCCCCCCCTGCCACCCACAGTTGACTTAAAACTAAGCTTATACTAAACTATTCTAGATTTGTTAACAAAATGAGTATGAGGATTGTACAGCTGACTAGGGCAGTAAAAATAGGATTGTTTGCAGAAGAGAACGATTACATGAGAAAGACTTAAATTAACTTACAGACTATAAATATTGAGCCGCGCAGAGGTGATTGAGGCGGTAAGCCGCGTTGAGTGGGAAAGTGATTATGGGGGGGGGGGTCTTAACCGTAGTCGACCCGGCTGGTGATTAACGCTTTCATAGCGATGAGTCGGGGGCATTGGGGGGAGGTGGCGAAATGTCGGGAATCGGAATTGGAATGGTATTTTGTGTTATGAGTTACGCAGTTGTGGCATTTGTATTTGGTGGGGTCACTCTTGTGGGGGCAGTTGTCGGTGTCGTGAGAGGGGTTGGAGCAGTAGGCGCAGTTAGTGGTGGGAGAGGAGCAGTGAGAGCGGAGGTGGCCGAATTGGAGGCAGCGACGGCATTGAATAAGGGGGGAGAAGTCGTCCACGTGGACCCGCTGGTGATCCACGCAGACGCGAATGAGGGATAAGGTTACTTTGTGAACGGCGGGAGAGGCAGAGAAAACGGCATTATATAGGTTTGGATTGCGATTATTACGTTTAAAGCGCAGTTGTAGGTCTGAGTCGCGGGAGATTTGTTCGTTTATTAGGGGGTTTTGAGATTTTATTATGCTGATGAGTTCAGCGGAAGGGGTGGTGTTAGAGATGCCCTTGAGAATAAGGAGGGGGGGGATTTTTCTGGCAGGTTCAGCTGTAACTGTGCGGGAGTTTTTAAGCCTGTTTAGGGTGTCGGTTTGCTGTTCTGCTGTTTCAAATTCGATGCGGAGTTTATTGTGGGAAATGGGTTGTACCTTAGTGGGAGCGTAAGTGAGGGAGCGATAAGAAATACTATTTCTAAAAGTTTCCACTGCCTCTTGTCTGTTGGCGGGGGTGGAAGCGGGGGTGACGACGATGGCAGGCTTGTTGACGGGGATGTTTTTGGGGGCAGGGGGGCGGAAAAGATTGTTGGTCGGGGGGTTGCGGGAGGGTTGTTCACGGGAGGCGGCCTGTGAGTATGAGCGAGGGGGGTTGCTTGGGGGGAGGGAGAGCTCCTTTTTGAACTGAGCGAGCTCCTCTCGTACGCATGTAACGATCTGGTTTTTGAGTGTATCAGTGGGGGGTGAGGGAGGTAGCAGTCGGAGTGTGGACAGCTCCGTGCGGATGCAGTCGATGATCTCCTTCCGGAGGGTGTCTGAGGGTAAAGAGGGGGGGGGAGGTGGCGGAGGGTGCTGCTCTTCGGCGGCCTCGACAAGCTCGCACAGCCTGCCGAGGGCAATGGTGATTTGGTACTTAATTTCCGTTTTTAGGTTCTTGGATTGGGACAGAAACGCCCTAGCCCGATCCGTGCAGGCGCGGGCCTCCTCGGTTCGGGTGGCGTAGATGATATCGGGGTCGGGGGAGGCGCAGGTGGACATAGGTTGGTAACGGAGGTCAAGTTGAGAGGCTGTGAGCGAGGGGGGGAGATGTGAGGGGCTAGGTGAACGAGAAGGGGAGGCGGCGGGCGAACGCCGACGCTGAGTCTCGCGTGGGGAGGGCCTGGCTGATCGCTCTGAGCGTGAACGATTAAAGTCAGCCTCCAGAAGGGAGATTGACTGTAGGAACTGTTCAGTGACTGTAGCCAGTTGAGGAAGTTCTGTGGGGCTAGTAGGGAGGGGAGCTCTGGAGGGGGTGGGGGTGAGAGTGGGGCGAGTCGCGCGCGGTCTGGAACGGCCCCCCCCAGGGGGGGGACCTGGCGAGAGGCATGGGAACCTGAATTTAAAAGAATAATAAAATTTTTTGGGGGGATGTAGAGAAGAAAATAAATTAGGGGGGGGGGTGAGAGAAAAATAAGTTGGGGGGGTGTAAGAAAATGAAAATAAAAGTTTGGGGGGGGGGGGGTGTAAGAAAATGAAAAATAAAAATTTGGGGGGGGTGTAAGAAAATGAAAATAAAAATTGGGGGGGGGGGGGTAAAAATTTGGGGGGGTGTAAGAAAATGAAAATTTAAAAATGGGGGGGGGGGGGGTGTCAAAAATTAGAAAATTAAAATTGGGGGGGGGGGGGTGTCAAAAATTAGAAAATTAAAATGGGGGGGGGGGGGGTGTCAAAAATTAGAAAATTAAAATGGGGGGGGGGGGGTTGTCAAAAAATTAGAAAATTAAAATGGGGGGGGGGGTTAAAAATTTGGGGGGGGGGGTGATAGGTCTTGAAGAGACCTATCCAAAGAGGTATCGCCCGTGAAGGTGCGATGGGAGGGTGCAGAGATATGGAAATTAGTGTTGCAAGGGAAGCGGGTCAAGTTAAACTGGGACTGGTTTTCGATAATGGAGGGAAAGCAACTCAAAGCACGGTCACAACGAGATGGGTGACCGGGGTCCGGTTACACTGGCGCTGGTCGCTTGCGTATACGTCAGCGACAGCGCGTGCAACCGGTACCACGAGACCTTGAGCGGGGGGTCTGGCTGGGCTGGTTCTGGTTATCGGATAGTTGGAGTGCGGTGGTACGGGGCGGACCGCGCGGGCACGTTGTATTCAAGGCCGTGTGCGGTCGGAAGGCCTACGGAGGCTAACGCCACCTGTTAAGATTTGGTTATATTAAAGACGACAGACTGTTGCTGCCCTCTATGCCGACAGGAACTATTTCAGGTATCACTACAGAGGGGTTACAATGACCGTATGCGAGATGGCGCTATTAAGTGCGGTGGTACGGGGCGGACCGCGCGGGCACGTTGTGTCCAAGGTCGTGCGCGGTCGGGAGCCCTGCGGATACTGTGTCTGGCCGTGTGGCACGGTGAGACACAGTGTTTCTTTGTTTGGATTTGTATGGGGCCGGTGAGGTATGAAATAATGAGTGTTGAGTAAGTAAAGTAAATTTAATTAGACTCCTATTAGTCTAATTAAATTTTGTATGTGTGTAGTTAGTTATAATAATAAAAGTAAAGAATATATGAGAGAAAAAAAAAATAAATAAATTAATAATGTATTGTATCTAATATATATATGTATATGTATGCAAAAAGGGGCAGAACAGAGCTGTCTTTTATTTTCTATATGGGAAGTAGGGAGGTGAAACCGAGTGGGAAAGATAGTGTTGTTGTATGTTGAAATGAAAGCTGAATATTTACCGAGCCAGATGACATACAGCACTTAATTATAAATGAATAAACCACTGAATTACACGATAAACAAATCTTAAAATATAGAATCACAAGGCACTGTCGAGGGATGTAACTAGTTAAGTAAAGATGGCCAGGGCCGTGTGCCCTGTCCGGAGTCTCCGAGACAGTTTGTTCTATAAATAGCACTTAACCATACAATTTTTATATGTGTAAAAGAAATTTTTATCACTGCACAAATAAGTCCATATCTTCGGAACCACTGGCCGGATTCGGATGATTGAGGTGTCTATGAATAGCTGAGAAGATGCTCGTATTTGTCGTGCAGGTCCCGTGGAGGTGGTGTCAGGGGTTGAGGAGCTGCAGCTCCTCAAACTATCAGTAAATTTAATTTCGCGATTACACGGGAACCACTGCACCGATTTTGAAAATTCGAACGTCAGATGGTGTGAAGTAGTGGGCCGCTGCTAGACGACCCAACGGAGAGGGTCCCACTAGCCCACTAGTGGGACCTAGGTGTGGAGTGTTCCAGGGTTTTGCTTATTGTGGGGTGGTCTGGGGGTGCCGAGCCGAGGTTAAGGTGCGTCGGTGTAGCCGGATAACCGGGCTACCCGGCAATGCCAAATTTGACGTAGGTTGCTCGATCCGTTTCTTTTTTGTAGACGATGACAAAACAAATCACTATTTATTTCACGGTTTTTCCCAGTTTGTAGGTGCGTTTGTGGGCCGATTTCGATGATTTTTCCACGGTCCGATTCCTGGTTTAATTGCGCTTCTTTTGATATGTAATATGTGTTGTTTCGTGGAACTTTGTTGAATTTTCGGAATTTAAATTGTGTTTTCGGGCGCGGAGCGGCCGCGGAGAGACTTAGCGGGCTCGGGGAAGCGTCCGGGCGGTCCGGGAGCTGGCGCGCGACTGGTTAGGTTAGGTTAGGTTAGGTTAGGTTAGGTTAGGTTAGGTTAGGTTAGGTTAGGTTAGGTTAGGTTAGGTTAGGTTAGGTTAGGTTAGGTTAGGTTAGGTTAGGTTAGGTTGAGGATTCTCTGGAAGTTACTGAACTCTTAGTGCTTTTGGAGACTCTTGACGTCACTCTATTCGATTTTCGTGTCGGATTGACGGTTTGACCTGATTGAAGGCTTTTTTAAGGCTTCGTCAGTCTCAATCCCGAAATTTCTTTGTGCTCTATCTCTGTTATTTGTCGTCGGATTTTGCCGCGGATTACGTTGATTTGTAGCCTTTTTCAAGGCTCGTCGGGTGGCCCGCGGCAATTTTTGTTTTTTGTTGTCGTTTATTTGTTTTGTTGATTTGTTTGATTTCCTCGTTTTTGTTTGGTTATTTTTGTAAAATTTTGCAAATTTCGATTTGGCTCAAATTCAGTCTGTTGTAGTTTTTTCCGGAGCTCTTTCGGACGGTGCCGGAAAATCGGAAATTTCCGGATTTCCGGAAGTTTTTGATCGGCCGGCACTGCGCCGCTAGTTGCTCCACGGCGGTGTGGTGCGGCTCATTCGAAGCCTCTTTCGGGGCTCCGTCGGGCTGCCCACACCAGCTTTCTAATTTGTTGTTGTTAAGTCTGTTATTGTTGTTTCTTTGTTTCCGTTTTTGTTGTTGTTAAGTTTATTTTAGTAATAACTTTTGTTTCCGTAGTCGGAACTGCTCGGGAGGCGTTTCGTTAGAAGCGCCTTCCAAGCCTCCTCCGGACGGTGGGCCGGGTTTGGAATTTTCCGGTTTTCCCGGAAATTTCTTTTGCCCGGCGTTTCCGGAATTCCGGATATTTTCGAATTTTGGGCGGCTCGAGGGACGTCTTTTCGAAGGCTCTCCCAGCCAACCCAAACGAGGTTTTGATATCTGTTGTCTTTTAGAAGTTATTGTTGTTTTTAGTTTTCTGTGTTAGGATTATTCTAAATTTTTGTTGTTTTTTTCTTCCATTTTTGTTGTTTTCGTTGACCTGCGCCCCCCTCTTATAGGGGCGGACTCGTCAACTCATTCGGAGTTCGGCAGGGCCATTACTGGTCATGTCGGACTCCAAGTCAAGTCGGTCTTCGGGCAAGAAGGGTTCGAGGAGGAACATGGATGTAAAAGAAGCCACTTACGCTAACTATGATGAATTTATCCGGGCGCTAACTGCCGAAACCAAGGCCCGGAACTACGCTGCGGATGCCGACCAAGCAGCTGCTATTGACCGGGGCTCTCTGCCTTCGGGCAACACGCGGTCGCAAGCGCGAAAGCGCATCATGGAGGGAGCAGAGGCGCCTAGGGCGACCTCTCCAATGTCAGTCCGTTCCATGGAGGAGTCCGGGCCGGAGGAGGAACCGTTTCCTCCAAAGGTGATTAAGGCCGGCAAGAAAAAATATGGTCACGACGTCGGTCTGTCTCAGGCCCGCCGTGAGATGAGGGAGTGGGTGTCGACCGACTCGGAATTGGATGAATTGGATGTGGAAGAGGCCGAGTATCTGTCGGTGGGGTCTGCCTCCCCCGCTGGTTCGTTAGAGGCCTTAGCCAAGAAGGTGGAAGCGAGAGCCTCAGCTATTATGGATGTAGTCAAGAAGTCGACTAATTTGAAGGGCACTTGCCAGAAGCAAATTAAGGATGCATCCAGATCGATTGTGGATTTGGTAAAGTTGGAGGCGGAGAAATCCCACAAGTCCGGGTCTACCCGGAAGACAGAGGAGAAGAGATTATCCGCGGAGGTGCGTCGGCTTCAAGCCGACAACGAGGCTCTTCGGAGCCAACTGGAGGCAGCTTCTCCATCGCAGGCGAGGGCGCAAATTGTGTCGGACGGGTTTCGCCGGTTGAGGGCGGAAAACAGGGAACTGACCGAAAGGTGTCAGACCCTGTTATCTGAAGTAGTGACGCTGAAGGAGGCTTTGGACTCCCGCCCTGAGCCCTCGGCTGCGACGCAGCCAACCATTGAGGCGCCTTCGACAGTGGCTGCCAGTCAGCCGCTATCTCGGGCCGAATTCCTGGAGGCACTTGGGGCCCTCCAGGACGAACTCGTATGCCACGTGAGTGGCATAGTGAGCGACCGCCTGGAGGACCTGGAGGCGAGCGGGAGGCTCCTCCCGACTCATCAGCGCCGACCACCCACAGTGGGGGACCACACGAGGACTGCACCGGCTGTAGCTTCACAGCCCGTTCCGACGACGCTCATGCCTTCGGCCAACTTGCCACAGAAGGCAAGGCCAAAGGCAAAAAAAGGCGCCCAAAAAGCTGCTGCTGATGGGACCCTAGAGTCACAAGCTCAGGGTCAGCCGGGAGGCACAGGTGAAAGCTGGACGGAGGTAGTGAGGCGAAAGAAGCGCGCCCCTGCCTCTGCCCCTCCAGCTCCATCGACGACGAAGGCGTCCGCCCCTAAGCTCCCTAGGGTGCCCAAGAGGTTGGTCGTGGTTGTGGCCCTCAAGCCAGAGGCTCTGGCAAAGGGGGACACTTACGTCGCGGCCATAAAAAGAACAAAGGCGAAGGTCTCCTTGGATGCCCTCGGAATTGGCCCTCTCCAATTCCGCGAGGGCATCACAGGCTCCCGGGTGTTTGTGCTCCCTAGGGAGGCAACGCCCGCCCAGGCGGACAAGCTGGCGGAACAAATTAGCAATGTTTTAGGGGATGAGGCGAGGGTGACTCGCCCCGTCAAATCGGCCGACATCCGGATCGTCGGTCTTGACGACTCGGTGTCGGCCGAGGAACTAAAGTCGGCGCTGGCGTCGTGCACCGGCTACCCCCCTGAGCAGTTCAGGGTGGGAAAAGTGCACCCAGGCGCTAGAGGTGTGGGTTCCGCCTTCGCGTCTGTCCCGGTTGCGGCCGCCCGGAAGTTGGCCACTGATGGCCGACTAACGGTTGGATGGAGCTCGGCTTCCGTCCAACTGTTGGAGCAGCGCCCCATGCGCTGTTTCAAGTGTATGGGTCTCGGCCATCCGAGGGTCAACTGCCCGTCGCGGAAGGATCGCGCCGGGCAATGTTTCCGTTGCGGAGAAGAGGGGCACTCCGCCTTCGAATGCGAGGCGGCCTACCATTGCGGGGCCTGCGCGGACGCAGGCCTCCCGGCCGATCACCGTATGGGGGGCGTCAAATGCTCCCCCCCAGTTGTTAAGGGCCGCCTCGCGGCACCATTAAAAGCCTCATCTGGGGCTGCTGTTGTGGCAAGGGAGGAGCCAATGGACACCATAGGTGTCCATTGAGTCCTTCCAAACTCACGCAGATGGCAGGGCAGGAGAAGGCGGGCCTTAGTCCGTTTTCAATTGCCCTAGGGGACCTGCGCACTCAGCTGGCGAGCTGGGTGTGCCTGCACAGGTCTCCCCCATCTGGGGATTGCTCGGATGCCTCCGGGCAATCCCCCGTTGGCGTCCACCTGGCCAGCAGTGACCAGGCTGCCCGTGAGGGGTGGGTCGGAGCAGTTGGTTCGCCAGAGCCCGTCCACCCCCCGCAATAATGGGCACCGCAAAGGAGGCATCGGGGAGTTTTAGTGGGTAGGGGCAGTTCCGTCTGCTACGTGAGCAACGCGGAGTATACTGTCGACCCCCACATACCCCTACAGCCGGCGGGCGGTAGGGGATCAATAAAAGGATTTCTCCTCGTCAAAAAAAAAAAAAAAGGTTAGGTTAGGTTAGGTTGATTTCCTAAAAGCTACTGACCTGTTGGTACTTTTAGGCACTTTCGAGGCTTCTCTATCTGTTCCCGGCAGTTGATTGACGGATTGAAGTGATTGAAGGTCATTTTTTGGCCTTCTTTTGTTTCAATCCCGAAACTTCTCCTTGTCGTATCTTTGTTATCCGTTGACGGATTGTGCCGCGGATTGCGTTGATTCGTAGCCCTTTTCAGGGCTCGTCGGGTGGCCCGCGGCAATCTTTGTTAATTGTTGTTGTTCTTGTTGTTTTGTTGATTTGTCTGTTTTTCTCTGTTTTTGTTGTGTAAAATTTGTTGAAATTGTCCAAATTAGATTTTGTTGAATCTTGGCCTGGGGGGGTTATTTTCGGAGCTCTTTCGGACGGTGCCGGAAAATCGGGAATTTCCGGATTTCCGGAAATTTTCGATCGGCCGGCGCTGCGCCGCTAGTTGCTCCACGGCGGTGTGGTGCAGCTCATTCGAAGCCTCCTTTGAGGCTCCGTAGGGCTGCCTACATCAGCTGTTCAATTTGTTGTTGTTATAGTTGTTATTGTTGTTTTTCTCTTCTTGCAGTTGTTGTTTTTTAGGTTATTTCTTTAATAACTTCTGATTCTGTGGCCGGAATCTCTTGGGAGGCGATTCATTAGAACCGCCTTCCAAGACTTCTTCGGAGGGTACGCCGGGCCGGGAATTTTCCGGTTTTGCCGAATTTTTCTTTCCCCCGTATCTTCCGGAATTCCGGAAAGTTTTGGTCTCTTGTGCTGACTGGAGGAAGCCCCGTTGAGGGCGCTTCTGGATAGCCCAAATTCGTTCTGGTGGGTAGGATAGTTTAGAAGCTATCGTTGTTTTTGTTTTTTTGTAGTTTTAGTCATATTGTTTATCTTTGTAGTTTGTCGTTAAGTTTTGTTTGTTCTGTCCCCCCCAGTAGGGGTGGACACTCCGAACGACTCGGAGGTCGACAGGGCCATTAACTGGCCCATGTCGGCTTCTAAGAAGGACATGCCGCCTCCGGGCAAGACGCGCGCGCAAACTCGGAAGCGCATAATGGAGGGTGCAGAGATGCCTAGGGCGTCCTCTGCAATGTCAGTCCGTTCCATGGACGAGTCCGGGCCCGAGGAGGAACCGTTTCCTCCAAAGGTGGTCAAGTCCGGGAAGAAAAAGTACGGCCACGACGTTGGCTTGGCACAGGCCCGTCGGGAGCTGAGGGATTGGGTTTCGTCTGACTCCAACTCGGAGGATGAGACCGAATACCAGTCGGTGGGGTCTGTCTCCCCCACTGGATCGTTGGAGGCCCTAGCCAGGAAGGTGGAGGCGAGAGCCTCCGCAATACTAGAGGTGGTCAAAAAGTCCACCAATATGAAGGGCACTTGCCAAAAGCAAGTAAAGGACGCGACCAGGTCGATTATCGAGCTGGTCAAGGCTGAGGCTGAGAAACCCCCTAAGCTCGGGGCCCGAAAAGTGGAGGACAGGAGGATGTCCGCTGAGATGCGTCGGCTTCAAGCCGACAACGAGGCTCTCCGGAGCAAGCTGGAGGCAGCTTCTCCATCGAAAGCGAGGGCGCTCATCATTTCTGACGAGCTTCGCCGGTTGAGGGCTGAAAACAGGGGCCTCTCCGAAAGGGTACAGTCCCTGTTAGCAGAGGTGGAGACCTTCAAGGAGTCCCAGAACTCCCGAACTGAGCCCTCGGCTGCTACGCAGCCTTCCACTGAGGCGCCCATGACAGCGGCGGCCAGCCAACCCCTGTCACGGGCAGAATTTCTTGAGGCACTCGGGGCCCTCCAGGACGAGCTCGTATGCCACGTGAGTGGCGTAGTGAGCGACCGCCTGGAGATCCTGGAGGCGGACGGGAGGCTCCTCCCGTCCCAACCGCGACGACCACCCACAGTGACGGAGATGAGGGAAGCGATGGCCGCAGCTTCACAGCCCTCCCCAACGACGCTCACACCCCCGGCTAACTTGCCGCAGAAGGCAAGGCCTAAAACGAAGAAAGGTGCGAAACCCACTGCTGCGGACAAGGCCCCAGAGTCACAGGCTCAGAGCCAACCAGGAGGCACCGCCGAGAGCTGGACGAAAGTGGTGGGGCGAAAGAAGCGCGCCCCTCCCTCCGCCCCTTCAGCTCCAAAGGCGACGAAGACGCCCGCCCCTAGGCTTCCTAGGGTGCCTACCAGATCAGTTGTGGTATTGTCCCTCAAGCCAGAGGCCCTGGCGAAGGGGGACACCTATCTTGCCGCAATCAAACGGACGAAGGCGAAGGTCTCCCTAGAGGCCCTCGGAATTGGCCCGCTCCAGTTCCGGGAGGGCATCACGGGCTCACGGGTGTTCGTGCTCCCTAGGGAGGCGACACCCGCTCAAGCGGACAAACTGGCGGAGCAGATGAGCTCGGTGCTAGGGGACGCGGCGAGGGTGACTCGTCCCGTCAAATCGGCCGACATCCGGGTCGTCGGTCTTGACGACTCGGTGTCGGCCGAGGAGTTGAAGGCTGCGCTGGCGTTGAGCACCGGCTTCCCCCCTGAGCAGTTCAGGGTGGGTAAGGTGCATCCTGGCGCTAGAGGAGTGGGCTCCGCCTTCGCCTCTGCCCCTGTTGCGGCCGCCCGAAAGTTGGCCATTGATGGCCGGCTAGCGGTTGGATGGAGCTCGGCCTCCGTCCAGCTGCTGGAGCAGCGCCCCATGCGCTGCTTCAAATGTATGGGACTCGGCCATCCGAGGGTCAATTGTCCGTCGCGGAAGGATCGCGCAGGGCAGTGTTTCCGCTGCGGAGAAGAGGGGCACTCCGCCTTTGAGTGCGAGGCGGCCTACCATTGTGGGGCCTGCGCGGACGCAGGCCTCCCGGCCGATCACCGTATGGGGGGCGTCAAATGCTCCCCCCCAGTCGTTAAGGGCCGCCCTGCGGCACCACCGAAAGCCCCGGCAGGGGCTGTTGCTGCCGGAAAGGAGGAGCCGATGGACACCATAGGTGTTCATTGAGTCCTCCCAAACACACGCAGATGGCAGGGCAGGAGAAGGCGGGCTTTAGCCTGTCTTCAAATGCCCTAGGGGACCTGCGCACGCAGCTGGCGAGCTGCGTGTGCCTGCACGGGTCCCCCCCATCTGGGGATTGTTCGGATGTCTCCGGGCAATCCCCCGTTGGCGTCAAACCTGGCCAGCGATGGCCAGGCCGCCCGTGAGGGGTGGGTCGGAGCAGTTGGTTCGCCAGAGCCCGTCCACCCCTTGCAACAATGGGCACCGCTAAGGAGGCATCGGGGAGTTTTAGTGGGTAGGGGCAGTTCCGTCTGCACGTGCGCAACGCGGAGTACGCTGTCGACCCCCACATACCCCTATCGCCGGCGGGCGGTAGGGGATCAATAAAAGGATTTCTCCTCGTCAAAAAAAAAAAAAAAAAGGTTAGGTTAGGTTAGGTTAGGTTAGGTTGAGGTTGAGGATTTCCTAAAAGCTACTGACCAGTTGGTACTTTTAGGCACTTTCGAAGCCCCTCTTTCTGATCCCTGCAGTTGATTGACGGATTGAAGTGATTGAAGGCCTTTTTTTGGCCTTCTTTTGTTTCAATCCCGAAACTTCTCCTTGTCGTATCTTTGTTATCCGTTGACGGATTTTGCCGCGGTTTGCGTTGATTCGTAGCCCTTTTCAGGGCTCGTCGGGTGGCTTGCGGCAATTTTTGTTAATTGTTGTTGTTCTTGTTGTTTTGTTGATTTGTCTGTTTTTCTCTGTTTTTGTTGGGTAAAATTTGTTGAATTTGTCTAAATTAGATTTTGTTGAAACTTGGTCTGTTGAGGTTATTTTCGGAGCTCTTTCGGACGGCGCCGGAAAATCGGAAATTTCCGGATTTCCGGAAATTTTCGATCGGCCGGTGCTGCGCCGCTAGCTGCTCCACGGCGGTGTGGTTCGGCTCATTCGAAGCCTCTCTCGAGGCTCCGTAGGGCTGCCCACATCAGCTGTCGAAATTGTTGTTGTTTTAATTGTTATTGTCGTTTTTCGGTTTTAGTTTTTGTTGTTTCCAAGGGTTATTGTCTAATAACTTTGGCTCTTGTGGCCGGATCTGTCTGGGAGGCGATTCATTGGAACCGCCTTCCAAGACTCCTTCGGAGGGTAGGCCGGGCCGGAAAATTTTCGGTTTTTCCGAAATTTTCTGTTGCCCGCAACTTCCGGATTTCCGGAAGTTTTTGGATTTTGAGCTGTCCGGAGGAAGCCACTTCGAGGGCGCTTTCGGTCAGCCCAAACTCGATATTGGTGTCTCCTTCTAGTAAGAAGTTATTGCCGTCTTATTGTTTTCTGAGTTGTAATTTTGGTTGTTTTATTGTTAAGTCTGTCCCTTATTGGAGGAAGTGTATTCCCCCAATCCTTCGGAGGTCGACAGGGCCATTAATTGGCCAATGTCGGCTTCCAAGAAGGACAGTCCGCCTTTGGGCAAAACACGTTCGCAGGCGCGAAAGCGAATTTTGGTGGCTGAAGAGACGTCCAGGGCGTCTTCTCCAGTTTCGGTGCGTTCCATGGAGGAGTCTGGGCCCGAGGAGGAACCATTTCCTCCGAAGGTGTCCAAGACCACCAGGAAGAAATATGGCCACGACGTCGGCCTATCGCAGGCCCGCCGTGAGCTGAGGGACTGGGTGTCCTCCGACTCTAACTCGGAGGACGAGGGTGACTACCAGTCGGTGAAATCTGCCTCCCCCACGGGTTCGACAGAGGCGATGGTGAAGGATGTGGAGGCGAGAGCCTCTACAATACTAGAGGTAATAAAGAAATCCACCAATATGAAAGGCACATGCCAAAAACAGGTGAAGGATGCGACTAGGGCGATCGTCGAGCTGGTCAAGGCGGAGGCGAAGAAACCCGTCCCCAAACGGAAGATAGAATCCGCGGAGATTCGTCGGCTTCAAGCCGACAATGAGGCTCTGAGGAATAAGCTGGAGGCAGCATCTCCTTCGAGGGCGAGAGCGCAGCTCGTTTCAGACGAGCTGCGTCGGCTGAGGGCCGAAAACAGGGGACTGATTGAAAGGTGTAAGACCCAGATGGAAATGGTGGTGACCCTCAAAGAGGCTCTGGACTCCCGTCCTGAGCCCTCGGCTGCTACGCAGCCACCTGCTGAGGCGCCCACGACAGCGGCTGCCGGCCAGCTGCTGACTAAGGCAGAGTTTTTGGAGGCAATCGGGGCCCTCCAGGACGAGCTCGTATGCCACGTGGGTGGCATAGTGAGCGACCGCCTGGAGGCCCTGGAGGCGGACGGGAGGCTCCTTCCGTCCCAACCGCGCCGACCGCCTTCAGTGGCGGACATGAGGAGAGCGATGGCTGCTGCTTCACAGCCTAATACGACGACGCTCACGCCCCCGGCCAACTTGCCGCAGAAGGCAAGGGCCAAGGGGAGAAAGGGCACCAAACCACCTGTTGCGGACAAGGCCCCAGAGCCGCAGACTCAGGGCCATGCGGGAGGCACATCTGAGAGCTGGACGGAGGTAGTGAGGCGAAAGAAGCGCGCCCCTGCCTCTGCCCCTCCAGCTCCATCGGCACCGAAGGCGCCCGCCCCTAGGCTCCCTAGGGTGCCCAGGAGGCTAGTGGTTGTCATGTCCCTCAAGCCAGAGGCGCTGGCAAAGGGGGACACCTATGTTGCGGCCATAAAGAGGACGAAGGCGCAAGTTTCCTTAGATGCCCTTGGAATTGGCCCGCTCCAGTTCCGCGAGGGCATCACGGGCTCCCGGGTGCTGGTGCTCCCTAGGGAGGCGACACCCGCCCAGGCGGACAAGCTGGCGGAGCAGATAAGCTCGGTTTTGGGGGACGAGGCGAGGGTGACTCGCCCCGTCAAGTCGGCCGACATTCGGATCGTCGGTCTCGACGACTCGGTGTCGGCCGAGGAGCTGAAGTCAGCGTTGGCCTCGTGCACCGGCTACCCCCCTGAGCAGTTCAGGGTGGGAAAGGTGCACCCAGGCGCCAGAGGTGTGGGCTCTGCCTTCGCGTCTGTCCCGGTTGCGGCCGCCCGGAAGTTGGCCACTGATGGCCGGCTAGCGGTTGGATGGAGCTCGGCCTCCGTCCAACTGCTGGAGCAGCGCCCCATGCGCTGTTTCAAATGTATGGGACTCGGCCATCCGAGGGTCAATTGTCCGTCGCGGAAGGATCGCGCCGGGCAATGTTTCCGCTGCGGAGAAGAGGGGCACTCCGCCTTTGAGTGCGAGGCGGCCTACCATTGCGGGGCCTGCGCGGACGCAGGCCTCCCGGCCGACCACCGTATGGGGGGTGTTAAATGCTCCCCCCCAGTTGTTAAGGGCCGCCTCGCGGCATCACCGAAAGCTCCAGCAGGGGCTACTGCTGCCGGAAGGGAGGAGCCAATGGACACCATAGGTGTTCATTGAGTCCTCTCAAACACACGCAGATGGCAGGGCAGGAGAGGGCGGGCTTTAGCCTGTCTTCAAATGTCCTAGGGGACCTGCGCACGCAGCTGGCGAGCTGCGTGTGCTTGCACGGGTCCCCCCCATCTGGGGATTGTTCGGATGTCTCCGGGCAATCCCCCGTTGGCGTCAACCTGGCCAGCGATGGCCAGGCCGCCCGTGAGGGGTGGGTCGGAGCAGTTGGTTCGCCAGAGCCCGTCCACCCCTTGCAATAATGGGCACCGCTAAGGAGGCATCGGGGAGTTTTAGTGGGTAGGGGCAGTTCCGTCTGCACGTGCGCAACGCGGAGTACGCTGTCGACCCCCACATACCCCTATCGCCGGCGGGCGGTAGGGGATCAATAAAAGGATTTCTCCTCGTCAAAAAAAAAAAAAAAGGTTAGGTTAGGTTAGGTTAGGTTAGGTTGAAGTTGAAGTTGGTCTGGAAGTATACGCGTTTGCATTGCTTTCGGAATCTCTGAAGCTCACTTGTTCGTTCTCCCGAGTTTGATTGACGGACTGACCTGATTGACGCCCTTTCCAAGGCTCTTTTAGTTTCAGTCTCGAAATTTGCTTTGTTGATATCTTCGTTGTTTGTTATCGGATTTGGTTGCGGTCTACGTTGATTCGTAGCCTTTTTCAAGGCTCGTCGGGTGGCCCGCGCCAAATCCTGTTATTTGTTGTTGTTTTATTGTTATACTAATTTTAAGTTTTTTGTTGTTTTTGCTTGTTAATTTTTGGCAAAAATTGCAAATTTCGATTTGGCTGATTTTCAGTTTCCGGCTGTATTTTTTTGCGTTCTTCCGGACGGTGCCGGAAAATCGGAAATTTCCGGATTCCCGGAAATTTTGGATCGCCCGGCACTGCCCCATTTTTTGTCGTTTGGCGGTGTGCGGCGGCTCGTTCGAAGCCTTTTTCAAGGCTTCATCGGATCGCCCACATCAGCTGTTGATTTTGTTTTTGGTTAATTTTTTATTTGCGTTTTTCTGCTTCAAGTTTTGTCGCTTTCGGGGTTATTGCATTAATAACTCTCGTCTCCGTGGCCGGATTTGTTTGGGAGGCGTTTCATTAGAAGCGCCTTCCGGGCCTCCGTCTGAAGGTGCGTCGGGTTTGGAATTTTCGGAATTTTCCGGAACGTTCTTTTGCCCGGCGTTTCCGGATTCCCGGAAATTTTCCGGTCTTGAGCGGCTCAAAGGAAGCCTCTTTGGAGGCTCTTTCAGCCGGTTCAAACCCCTTGTTTGTATCCTTAGCCTATAAGGTTTTATTGCTGTTTTGTGGTTTAGACGTAAGAAACTTGTTTGTTATATTGTTGATCTTTTGTTTTCTCCACGGTGGTACTGCTACCACCTGCCAGTGGTAGCCCTACTACAACATCGGGGGCCGGCAGGGCCATTTTGGCCATGTCGGACTCCACTGAAAACAATGGGCCAAGCCCAAGTATGAAAACGAGGGGTACTAAGCTGCCGTACTCCAAGGTCGTGACCCGAACGGTGGCCCGTAAGCGGCCTGCTGCGAAAGAGGTGTACGAGGAGCCCATGTCAGAGGCGTCCATGTCGTCCAACATGTTCTATGGAGTGGTGTCTGGGTCGGAGGAGGTGGAGGAATTCACAGAACCCGCCGTCCCACCGAAGGTACTAAAGAGTAGCAGAGGCCGTGGTGGGAAGCTCCACGGGCACAGCGTGGGGCTCTCGCGTGCCCGTCGTGAGCTTAAGGAGGGGTTGGACTCTGACTCCGGGGGGTCCGCGGGCTCCTACCGGTCGGCCAGGTCCTCCGGAGGCTCAATAGAGGAGTTGCACAGAACGGCTAAGGCCAACGCCGACACCATTTTTGAGAAAGTCCGCAAGTCAAGCAACTTGAAAGGGACAGTCCAAAGGGACATAAATCAGGCAACCCGCTCCATCATGGAAGCGGTAGAGGCGCTCTCAGCTCGTAAGTCGTCGAGCGGAAATCGGCGACTTCGGGGCGAGAACAAACGCCTACAGGAGCGCATCAACCAACTCGACATAGAGATGGCGGAGCTCAAGAGGATGGTTTCCGGAATGCCCTCATCAAGGAAGATCCACTCCACACGGGCCGATGCCCCGCCGCTGACGGCGGCTGAGCCTCAGACGCTGTCGAGGGCGGAACTCGTGGAGACCCTATCGGACTTTCAGTCGCAGCTGGCGTCCCAAATCGGAGTGATGGTCAGTGCCCACCTACAGGGATTAGAGGCGGACGGGAGACTGCTCCCATCGTGTAGCCTCCGTCCACCTCTTAAGGCTGACAGAAAGAGGGAGGACCGCGGCACGGTCCCCTTGCACTCGACGGGCTCAACCCTCAACCCTCCGGCCAACCTGCCGAAAGCGGCAAGGGCAAAACCGGCCCCCAAGGTTCGAGAGCCGATTGCGGGCCCATCATCTCGGCCCTCTGAAACGTCGGATGGATGGACTGAAGTGGAAAGACGCAAAAAACGCGCCTCCGCCAATGCAACTGCTCCTGCCGCCCAAAGCCTGAAAAAGGCTACCAAAAAGGCGGCCAAGCTCCCGAAAGAGCCTAAAAAACTGGCTGTAGTTGTGGCCCTTAAGCCGGAGGCGATCGCCAACGGGGCTACCTACAAAGAGGCCATGGAGAAAACCAAGGCCTCGGTCTCCTTAAGCGCACTCGGGATTGGTCCGGCCCAATTCCGAACTAGCGTCACGGGAGCTCGCATACTGGAGCTCCCGAAGGAGACCACGGCCTCACAAGCCGACCAGCTGGCGGCCAGTATAGGCGTAGTTTTGGGAAAGGTGGCGAAAGTCACGCGCCCAGTTAAATCGGCCGATATCCGAGTGATGGGCCTCGACGACTCGGTGTCGGCCGAGGAACTGCTGGCCGCGTTGGCAACGAGCACGGGTTGTCCCCCTGAACACTTCAGGGTGGGCAAGGTCCACCCTGGAGCTAGGGGGGTGGGTTCAGCATTTGCCTCCTGCCCGGTGGAAGCGGCCCGGAAGCTGGCGACGGATGGTCGTATCACGGTTGGATGGAGTTCTGCCTCTGTCCAGCTGATGGAGCAGCGCCCTATGCGCTGCTTCAGGTGCATGGGACTCGGCCATCCGTCGGTCAGATGTCCGTCCAGGAAGAACCGTAGCGATCTCTGCTACAGGTGCGGATTGGAAGGGCACACCGCTAACGGGTGCGAGGCAACGTTCAAATGCGCCGTATGCTCAGACGCGGGTCTCCCAGCAAACCACCGCATGGGGGGGATGAACTGTTCCCCCCCCGCCGTAAGGGGCCGCCTTTCCGCGGCCAAGCCATCAGAGAAGTCAGGGGCCAGCCGTGCTGCAAGGGAAATGGATACCTCCAATGGCTCTTAAGGCCCCCAAGTTCCTACAAGCGAATGTTAACCACTCCGCCATGGCCCAAGACCTAATGTGTCAGACTATGGCGGAGGAAGGGATACATCTGGCGGTGGTGGCGGAGCCGTACTATGTTCCCCAGAACCCCCGCTGGTTGGGGGACCTGGACGGCTCCGCCGCACTCGTGGTGCAGGCCGGTGGTGTGGCACCTCCTCTCGTCCTGAGGGAGAGAGGTAGGGGATTTGTGGCAGCGAACTGGGGGAGAATGGTGGTCGTGTCGACCTACTTCTCCCCTAACCGCAGTCGGGCGGCCTTCGAGGCCTTCCTGGCTGCGGTGGAGGGTGTGGTGAGGCGTGCGGCCCCACTCCCAGTTCTGGTGGCGGGGGACCTTAACGCCAAAGCCTCGGCGTGGGGGTCCCCCAGTACGGACGTGAGGGGGGGTATCCTGGTGTCCTGGGCGTTGGGCCTGGGACTTCAGGTGCTCAACCGAGGCACCTCCCCTACGTGCGTACGGTGGCAAGGTGCGTCAATCGTGGACGTATCCTTCGCCACCGCCGCCCTCGCTGCCCAAATCCAAGATTGGATGGTGGTGGAGGACGTGGAGACCATGTCGGACCACCGTTATGTCCGATATGAGGTCTCCACGCTGGCCGCTAGGGCCCCACAGAGTCGGGAGCCCACGGCGGGTGTCGCCTTTCCCAGGTGGGCACTCGCCAAGCTCCGCCCGGATGTGGCGGAGGAGGCTGCGATGGTGAGGGAATGGTCTCCCCTCCCCCCTCACCTCGCAGGGGATCCCGACGGCATGGCAGACCACTTTGCGGGCGACCTTCGGGCAGTCTGCACCGCTGCCATGCCGCTGTGGCGTCCTCCTCCCCGATGGAGGAGGGTATATTGGTGGGCGCAGGAGATTGGTTCCCTGCGCTCCGCATGCCTAGCGGCCAGACGCGCGCTCCTCCGCTGCCGGAGGCGACGTTCCGGGGGGGCGCCTGACGAGGAGGTCCTTCTTCGTCAGGCGTACAGGGAGGCTCACAAGGCCCTGCAGAAAAGCATCTGCAGGGCGAAGGAGGAGGCCCGTGAGCGCTTCCTGGCCCTCCTGGACGCCGACCCCTGGGGCCGCCCGTATAGGACCGTGAGGGGGAAGTTTGCTTCGAGCTCCCCCTCCACGGCTACCTTCGACCCGCCGCTGCTCGATGAGGTTGTGGGGTCTCTCTTCCCGACCCCCGGCCCAATCGAGCCCCCCCGCATGGAGCCTCCGGAACCACTGCCGGAGGCCGAATTGAATGGCCCTCCCGTCTCCGACGTAGAGTTTGAGGCGGTGAGGGAGCGGATCGCGCGGAAGAGGACGGCCCCGGGGCCAGACGGAGTCCCGGCTAAGGCCCTGGCGATAGCGCTGGGGCCTCTGGAGAAGAGATTCCGGGCGGTACTCGACGCATGTATCGCCCGGAATAAGTTTCCAAAGAGGTGGAAAGCGGGGCGACTCTGCCTTCTCCGCAAGGAGGGTCGTCCCGCCGATTCGCCGGCGGGGTACCGACCGGTGGTTTTGCTCGACGATTCCGGCAAAGCCTTGGAGAGGATTATGGCTCGCCGGATCGTCGAGCATCTGGAGACTGAGGGGCCGAACCTGGATGAGTGCCAGTTCGGCTTCCGCACCGGTCGGTCCACTGTTGATGCTGTGGGCCACTTAAAAAGATGGTCCGAGAAGGCCACCGGCAGGGGGGAGGTTGTTGTTGCGGTGTCACTCGACATCCGCAACGCATTCAACAGCCTCCCCCATGAATGTATTAGGGCGGCACTCCGATTCCACCGGGTGCCGTCCTACCTCTGCGCCCTCGTCTCCGACTACCTCTCAGGTCGGGTAGTGCTGTATGAGGGCGCAGATGGTGGCGTTCACAAACGCTCAATGTCGGCTGGCGTACCCCAGGGGGCCGTACTCGGCCCACTATTGTGGAACCTGGGGTACAATTGGGTCCTGCGAGGCAACCTCCTTCCCAGGATGGAGGTTGTCTGCTTCGCCGACGACACACTGGTCGCGGCGAGAGCAAAGACGTGGGAGCAGGCAGAACGACTTGCGTCGGCCGGCACCTCGATGGTCGTCCGGCGCATTCGCCTGCTCGGGTTGGAGGTGGCCCTAGACAAAACCAGGGCCATGGGTTTCCACCCCCCACGCCGCAGGTTCCCTTCGGGGCTCCGTGTCCGAGTGGAGGGGGTCCAGATACCGGTCGAGATGCACATTAAGTATCTCGGCCTAACACTGGACCCCCGCTGGAGCTTCGAGGAGCATTTTAAGCTCCTCGCTCCACGGCTGACTGCAGCCGCAGCCGCACTCGGACGGCTCCTCCCGAACCAGGGAGGGCCAAACTCGGCGTGCCGTCGGCTTTATCAGGGAGTGGTAAGGTCGATGGCACTCTACGGAGCCCCGGTCTGGGCGGAGTGTCTCACTCCTCACACCCGGGCCCTCCTGTGCAGACCCCAAAGGGTCCTGGCGAACCGGGCCGTGCGGGCATACCGCACGGTCAGCCACGGAGCCGCTTGCGTGCTAGCAGGCACGCCTCCGTGGGATGTCGATGCCCTGGTTCTGTCCCAGGTGCATCGGCATCGGGTCGCCGTAAGGGCCCAAGGAGGGAGACCCGTCGCCGAGGACGTGCGGCGGGTCCGCGCAGAGGCGCTGGAGGGTGCCATCCGGGACTGGAGTGAGGCACTCCGTGAACCCAAGTTTGGAGGCCGGACAATCCGAGCGATCCGGCCGGTGTTGGAGGCATGGGTGAGGCGCCGACGGGGCGGCCTCACCTTCCATATGGTGCAGATAATGACCGGGCACGGGTGCTTCGGCCATTATCTGCACCACATAAAAAAGGAGGAATCGCCGCAGTGTCACCACTGCGGCGACCCCGATGATACGGCCGAGCATACTCTCCAGGTATGCTCGGCCTGGAGTGTCCAGCGTCGCGAATTAAAGGCGGCGCTGGGTGGAGGCGATGTCTCATTGCCAAGCATGGTTGAAGCCATGCTTGACAATGAGACAATATGGAAAGCGGTCGCCTCCTTCTGCGATTCTGTAATGTCGCAGAAGGAGGCAGCTGAGAGGGAGCGAGAGGAAGAGGCAGGTCTCGCTTCCCTCAGACGCAGACGGCCGGGCAGGAGAAGGCGGGCATATCTAACCCGTCTTCAACTGCCCTAGGGGACCTGCGCACATGGCTGGCTAAGCCGTGTGCGCCTGCACAGGCTCCCCCCCGTCTGGGGATTGCCCCGGTGTCTCCGGGCAATCCCCCTTTGGCGTTAACCTAGCCAGCGATGGCTAGGCAGCCCTGGGGGTGGATCGGAGTTGTTGCCTCGGCAGAGCCCGGTCCACCCCCGCTCACAGGGCAAGGAGGCACCGGGGAGTTTTAGTGGGTAGTGGCCAGGCCCGCTATGAATAGCATAGCGCCGAGCGCTGGCCGACCCCCACATACCCCTACCGCCTAGCCAACGGTAGGGAATCAATAAAAGGATTTCTCCTCGTCAAAAAAAAAAAAAAAAAAAAAAAAAAAAAAAAAAAAAAAAAAAAAAAAAAAAAAAAAGGTTAGGTTAGGTTAGGTTAGGTTAGGTTAGGTTAGGTTAGGTTAGGTTAGGTTAGGTTAGGTTCCCCCCCTAGGTGGGCCACGACCTTGACGTGGTGGGGGGGCTTACCCTCGCCAGCTCTCCACCTGGCGAGGGGACCAAGAAGGCCCACACTAGTAGGTGTGCTCCGAGCGGGCTCCGATCGCAGCGGAGCTCGTGGCGGAGCAACGGAGGTGTTGCCGCCCCTGGGTTAGAGAAGGGGTCTGCGGGGTACGGTTCCGGTCGATCACCCACCCGCCCAGTGGGTCGATCCTGGGTAAAATCCGGCGACCGAAGACTTCCTCGCCAGTTGTCTGAGGTCCCCGGTTCCGGTCGAGTCCGCACGTGGGCGACGCGCGTGCGGCTCCCGGGTAAAATCCGGACCCCGAAGACTGCCTCACACGGGGTCGAGGAGCTGGTGGGCGTCGCTGCGGCGGCGTCGACCGGCTGTTCCGGGCGCCGGAGTGGGGCATCTGGCGTCCGGGACTTGAGGAGGTCGCAGCTTAGCTGCTGAGAGGTGTGGTGGCCCATTGATGTTCCTGTGGGTCGCCACAGGGAGGTGAGTCCGCAAGGACACGGCGGCGATTATGGGGCCC